>OY728120.1:428866732-438866732 GCA_963277665.1 Viscum album
AAACATATAAAAACATATAAAACACATTCAAGGATTAAAAAATCATCAATTCAAATAAAAATCTATCATGACTGATCAATAATAAAACATATAATCTGTGATCAAATCATGACATCCCATGGTAACTTATGTTTTATAATCAGAGGCCCTGGTCGGGAACATACTTGTGGCATACCTCATGAGTTCATGTGATCCTCTATATCATCTACAAAACTCAAAAAATGACAAGGGTTATCAGATAACAATTTTTCATGAATTAGTCCTAGACACCCCTCAACTGGACACCAAATCTGCCCCCATAGTAATGCTCAAATAGATTTTAAAATTATTATAGTGTCCCATGAATTTTAATACATATTTATCACATCCTAATAGAAGATGAAAATCCATTACAGAACATAAGGGTTCACACCAAAATCATATAGTTCTAGTGCCTTTAGAAAATTGGAAACATAAAAAATTTGTTCATAAGTGAACTACATCATATCCCACTATTAACTCCATAACTAACACCCTTCTATGACATATCATACACAATACCTTTATTAATAACATCTGTAATGGAAAAATAAAAAATGGTGAGATCATTTGCTTAATAAGGGTAAACAAGGGAAATTTAAACCAAACACAATCGTAATGGTTTGAGAATATGATAATAACTTTTTAAAAACCATACCCCATATATCGTAGACCATAATCTTGAGTCGTTGAATAAATCATGGTAGTTTATAAGAAACAAATCATAAAGTAATCAATTATCATAATCCATGATATCATAACATTTTCATAAGAAATATATTTGTGACATATACATAAGTATCAAAAATTATTTCCTTAGTATCCAATACACATTTCCCATACTATTATATTGGATTAGGTTCATTTCCCAAACAATCATAGTAGTTATGGTTAACTCCCAAGACAATCATTATGGATTGGGTTCCCTCCCCAAAACATCATAGTATACATGGTTCAATCCCATGAATATCATTATGGACAAAGTACCGTACTGAATTGAGTTCACTCTCCATTCCATTCCTGTTTACCTTATGATATATTAATCGTTTCCCAGTTTTTTAGAAGGAGATATTAGTCCCAACTATCCTTGGTTATAACGTAACCACCTTCCTTGGTTATAATGTAACCACCAACCTTGGTTATAACTATATTCGATACTTTTTTCAAGGCACCCCTCCTTGCATGTTAATATTCTCTGATGTTAATTATAACCCTGTATTCCTACTTTCTAATGGAGGGTGAAATTCATCACTTTCTTGGTGATTTCTACTCCTTGATCGAAATAGGATGATTGGATATTGGTTACTCATTCCATGTATTTCTCCTTGAAATTTGTCTCATAGTAAGGGCGTCCCTTGTAAGTTAAGATGTGTTCGTGAAACACATTACCAATGCCATATCTCTATGGATGTTGACTAATTATGCTGATTTTTTTTTGGACATTACAAGGGGTCTTGATAGGGAAGAATCCTTCGGTTATAAGAGTAGTCAAGTTGGGCATCATTGGAAAGTCTGGATGATAGAACATTGGTCACATGTATTCTTCTTCATATGAGGGACTCTCATGGATATAGAACCTGAGGAATCATGTGGTGATAATGAGGTATTTGATGCCAAAGGAATTCATTATGAGGTTTTCCTAAGGCATATCGTGTTTACCATGGGGTATTAGTGTGGTGGGTCCCATGTTTATTGACTTTCAAAGATGGAGTGGATTGATTTTAATTCCCAATGAAGGTGGATCAGTGGGGTGAATCCCTAGGAGGGAGTACCAATATGTTTTACTGATGGATGTATTGGAATTCCCTATGAGGTTAGATTCTGGAGGTGTGTCGTATAAAGAGAGGATGACACACCTTGAAGGATGATTTGGACACCATTTGAGGTGGACCAAGGAGGTACACCCCAAGGTAGGGTCACCAAGTATTTTCATTGGTCGGGATTGAAACTCATGGAGGTATCCTATATACCATGCTCAGAAGATTGGGATCAGAACACATATAGTTAGATGTATGGTGTGGGGATTAAATATGTGACATGTCCGTCAGAAGAGAATTTCTCTTGGTTGGATTGTGTGGTACTTACGCATGTGAGTTGGATATGTTCTACTAGGAGATGTGATGATATTGATGGAGATTAAATGTAGGATAAACCCAGGTGGATGACATTATCTCGCTAGGATGTTCTAGACTAGGTAAAATTGTGGTGTGTTGGTAGGAGTACAGTACTCAAGAGGGGGTGAATTGAGTATCCATAACAATTTATTTTTAAAAATTATTTTTCAAAAAGGTTCCCCAAAAAATTTAAATATCGCCCAGTTAATCAATTTAATACAGTTATGAAAGATTGACTGTTTAAATAACTTCTCAGATGATTGATAAATTCTCAGTAATCTTAATATCAGTTATTAACATTAATTTTAAAGTTATTCTAGAAAGAAAAAACAATTATAACTTATTTCCAAGATTCACTATCAATGTAAATTTAGTGATTTCTGAATTATACAGAAAAGCATAGAAAACATAATTAGACAACACAGCGGATATAAAAAAAATGGTTTGGTCTCAATCTGAGTCCTAATCCACTCCACTTGGTGATCACCTTCCACCAAGCATTTGATATTAATAAACATGATCCACACCTTGGATCGGGGTAAAGAACAGTAAACATGACTATCCAGGTCACATGACCTCTTCCAAAGATAATTGTGGGTATGAACTATCAAGTCACAAAGGGCCCTCTTCCACACTTATCCATGAGAATACACAAGTGTAAAATGATTTATGATAAATGATATCTTTTTTCCTTCAGTTTAATGCAAGAGATAGTGTGTGTTTTTATACATACACGCACACACTCACACACTTATCAAAAGCTAAAAAAATACACAACCGATCAAAGATGTTGATATAAGGTCAAAAGTGCTCTGAGTGTTTGTCTATGCCACTCGGGACTTCTAGGATAAAGAAAATGCCGGAATCGAGTCCTCTCTTGGAAAACAGAGTATCACAAGTTAACTAGATCTGGCTCATGTTCTTCATGGAGTTGATAGTGCAAAAAATGTTCTAAACTCTATGATTCAAGTATGTTTTGTGTGTTCTTCAGAAGTGTTTAGTTTCCTATGTCGGTTCTCTTTTCACGAATTCTTTTTCTTATTTGTTATCACGCACACACTTGTTTCTCTATCATATTTTTTTCTTCTATCCACATTGTTCTTTTTATTCTTGGAGTGCATGTGTTGGAGCTGATAGGATGCATATATTCTACACCTCATACCTTGTACTATCAGGTGACATGTCTACAAAGAAAAAATTAGTTATTTTAGTGCATTTAAAATTTTCAAATTTGACTATTAAATATTAAATTGATAAATGACAAAATAGATTAAGAAATAGTGTCACAGTCTGTCTAGAAACGGTGTCTCCATGAAACGGTGTCTCATTGAAACGGTGTCTTGTTGAAATGGTGTCTCCTTGAAATAGTGTCTGGTCACGGTGTCTGGATAGTCATGGTTTCTGGTCACAGTGTTTGGTCATGGTGTCCAGATGGTCACGGTGTCTGTTCATAGTGTTTGGATTGTCATGGTGTCTGGTCACAGTGTCTAGTCATGGTTTCTGGATGGTCATGTTGTTTGGTCACGATGTCTGGATGGTCACGGTGTCTGGATGGTCACGGTGTCTGGGTCACAGTTTCTCAAATTTAGCCAAATATCTATACACAGACTTAAACAGTGACATTCATAGAACATATTACACTAAATCATTTATCAAGGAAATCCATTATAACACAAACTCAAAATAGTTTACAATCATTAAACATTGCACTTACGATCTTGGATAGGTTTATTTAAAGCATAAAGAAACTAATCATCAATACACATGAATTTAGATATATTGAATAGTATTAACAAGACTTACTGAATGTATAGGATTTGTGATCATTAAAACCTGATTAACACATGGGGAGTCCAACAATATCCCCCTTTTTTATGATAACAAATTATGTGATTGGGATATCTGTTCGTAGTGAATGTTCCTCTTCCTTAGTGTTACATATTTTCCTTAGTGTGCATATAGAATACATATTTCTCCCCCTTTTAGGATTATAAAAAAGAGTAAAGAATTAAATAAGAGTATATATAAGAAGAGTTCATAATGCATTAGATAAAAAAGTGTCATTACAGACATTAAGCAAAAAGAATAAAAAAATTATCCCTATCAAAAGATAGTAGTCAATTTTCTTCAGCACTGGCTTGTCTTCTCTTTTCCCTTGGCAGTAACATCAGAAGTGGAAGCCATAGGATTAGGTGTGGAAGTGGAAGAAGGGAGTGAAACAGATGAGAGAGAAGGTAAAGGGAGGCCTTCAAAGATAGAAGGGCCCCAGGTAGGGGCAATGGAAGACCAGGGCAACTGTTGATCAAGGATAACAAGTCTGATCTGACTCAGAGCCTAAGAGATAGACATAAATGGAGAGGCAAGGGAAGAGGATGAGAAGGTTGGAAAACCAGTTCTCAGGGGTGCACTACTACAAAAACAGTCTTTATTAGCGCTCAAAACGGGATTTATCAATGCTAAAAAAGCTATGTAAAGCTCAGCGTGGATAAAGGGGGGTCCCCTTTATCAGAAATAAAAATGTGTTGATAAAGGGAGACTTTATCAGCGCTAAAAAGGCACTGATAAACGACCCTTTATCAGTGCTAAAAGAGCGCTGATAAATGTATGTTTTATCAGCGCTCCATTAGGGCTGATAAACTAATCTTTTATTAGTGCTTTTTTAGCGCTGATAAAGGTATAGTTTATCAGTGATTTTTTAGAAATGATAAAAGCTCTTTTTATTAGTACTAAAAAAGCGTTGATAAATGCCCTATCTGCTGCTAAAACAAAATCTGCAGTAGCACACCCAAACACTTGCAAAAGATTCAACATCTCAATAAGCTAATTAGACCAAGTATAAACATACAAAATTAACAAATAAATCATAAGCTACTTAGACCAAGTATACCCATACAAAAACTATACCTGTACACCATTAACACATAATTCATATGTTAATTATGTATATAAAGAAATCAATTCAGAATTCAGGGGGTTGGGGGGATGTTCAGGGGTTTGGGGTGGCTGTCCAAGGGGGTAGGGGGTGTCTGGGGGGTAGGGGGTGTCTGGGGGGAAAGGGGTGTCCAGGGGGGTGGGGACGGTCCAGGAGGTGGGGGTTGTCCAAGGATGGTGGGGTGTTCAGGGGGTTGGGGGTGTCTAGGTGTTGGGGTGGTTTCTAGGAGGGGGTGTCCAGGTGGGGGGGGCTGTCCATGGGGGTGTCCAGGGGGTGGGCTGGTGTCCAAGGTGTCAGGGGGCTTTCCAGGGGGTGGGGGTGTCCGGGGGGTGGGGGAGGTTCGGTGGGTTGGTTGGGATGTCCAAGGGGGTGGGGTGGTGTCCAGGAGGGTGGGATGGGGGAGTCCAGGGGGATAGGGGTGTCTAGGGGGTGGGGGTGTCCAGAAGGTGGGGGCGGTCCAGGGGGTGGGGGTGGTCCAGGAGGTTGGGGGGCTGTCCAAGGGGGGTGGGGTGGTGTCCAAGGAGGAAGGTTTCCAGGTGGGGGGTTGTCTATGGGGTTTCCAGGGGGGTGGGCTGGTGTCCAGGGTGTCGGGGGGGGGGGGGGGGGGGCTTTCCAGGGGGTGGGGGTCCAGAGGGGTGGGGGTGTCCAGGGGGTGGATTAGTGTCCAGGGGGGTGGGGCGGTCCAGGGGGTTGGCGGGGATGACTCGTACACGTCACTAAGAACCCGTGGATCATTCTCCTAAAGGATCAATACAATATGAATGTGTTCGGTTGGATTTTCGTAGGTCAGTTGTTGTTTTCACTTAATATTGTGTCCATTTTAAACAAAAGAGAGACCCTTTGAGTTGTACCAGCCACATCGTGCCTCAGATTGAGGCGGGGATGACTCATACATGTCACAAAGGACCCATGGATCGTTCTTATAAAAGATCAACACAATCCAAATGTGTTTGGTCGCATTTTTGTAGGTCAGTTGTTGTTTTCAATTAAAATTGTGTCCATTTTAAACAAAAGAGAGACCCTTTGAGTGGTATTGGCCACACCGTGCCTCAGATTGAGGCGAGGTTGACTCTCACATGTCACAAAAGACACTTGGATCATTCTCCTAAAATATCAATACAATTCGAATGTGTTTGGTCATATTTCCGTAGGTCAGTTGTTGTTTTCACGCAAAATTGTGTCCATTTTAAACAAAAGAGAGACCCTTTGAGTGGTACCGGCCACACTGTGCCTCGGATTGAGGTGGGGTTGACTCATACATGTCACAAAGGACTCTTATATTGTTCTCCTAAAGTATCAACATAATCCGAATGCATTTGGTTGGATTTCCGTAGGTTAGTTTTTGTTTTCACTTAAAATTGTGTCCATTTTAAACAAAAGAGATACCCTTTGAGTGGTACTGGCCACACCATGCCTCGGATTGATGCGGTTATGACTCATACACATCACAAAGGACCCATGGATCATTCTAATAAAAGATCAAGACAATAAGAATGTGTTTGGTTAGATTTTCATAGGTCAGTTGTTGTTTTCACTGAAAATTGTGTCCATTTTTAACAAAAGAGAGGCCCTTTGAGTGGTACCGGCCACACCATGCCTCAGATTAAGGCGGGGTTGACTTTTACACATTAAAAATGACTCATGTATTGTTATCTTGAAGGATCAACACAATCCGAATGTGTTTGGTAAGATTTCCGTAGGTCAGTTGTTGTTTTCACTGAAAATTGTGTCCATTTTAAACAAAAGAGAGACTCTTTGAGTGGTACCAGCCACACCGGGCCTCAGATTGAGGCGAGGTTGACTCTTACACGTCACAAAGGACTCTTGGATCGTTCTCCTAATGGATCAACACAATCCAAATGTGTTTGGTCGGATTTCCATAGGTCAGTTTTTGTTTTCACTCAAAATTGTGTCCATTTTAAACAAAAGAGAGACCCTTTGAGTGGTACCGGCCACACCGTGCCTCTGATTGAGGCGGGGTTGACTCGTACACATTACAAGGTATTCTTTTATCATTATCATAAAGTATCAACACAATCCGAATGCATTTTTTCAGATTTCCGTAGGTCAGTTTTTGTTTTCACTTAAAATTGTGTCCATTTTAAACAAAAGAGAGACCCTTTGAGTGGTACTGGCCACACCGTGCCTCAGATTGAGGTGGGGAAGACTTTTAAATGTCAAAAAGGACCCATGTATCGTTTTGATAAAATATCAAGATAATAATAATGTGTTTGGTTGGATTTCTGTAGGTCAGTTGTTGTTTTCACTCAAAATTGGGTCCATTTTAAACAAAAGAGAGACCCTTTGAGTGGTATCGGCCACACCGTACCTCAGATTGAGTCGGGGATGACTCGTACACATCACAAAGGACCCATGGATCATTATTATAAAATATCAACACAATCCAAATGTGTTTTGTCGGATTTCCGTAGGTTAGTTGTTGTTTTCAATTAAAATTGTGTCCATTTTAAACAAAAGAGGGACCCTTTGAGTGGTACCAGCCACACCATACCTCGGATTTATGCGGGGATGACTCGTACATGTCAAAAAGGACCCATGTATCGTTATGATAAATGATCAATACAATAATAATGCATTTTTTTGGATTTTCATAGGTCAGTTGTTGTTTTCACTGAAAATTGTGTCCATTTTAAACAAAAGAGAGACCCTTTGAGTGGTACCGGACACACCGTGCCTTGGATTGGGGAGGGGTTGACTCATACACGTCCCAAAGGACTCTTGGATCATTCTCCTAAAGGATCAACACAATCCAAATTCATTGGTCAGATTTCCGTAGGTCAGTTGTTGTTTTCACTTAAAATTGTGTCCATTTTAAACAAAAGAGAGACCCTTTGAGTAGTACCGGCCACACCGTGCATCGGATTAAGGCGGGGATGACTCGTACACATCATAAAGGACCCATGGATCGTTCTGATAAAATATCAAGACAATATGAATGTGTTTGGTTGGATTTTCATAGTTCAGTTGTTGTTTTCACTGAAAATTGTGTTCATTTTAAACAAAAGAGAGACCCTTTGAGTGGTACTGGTCACACCGTGCCTCGGATTGAGGCGGGGTTGACTCGTACATATCACAAAGTACTCTTGGATTGTTCTAATAAAGTATCAACACAATCCAAATGCATTTGGTTGGATTTTCACAGTTCAGTTGTTGTTTTCAATTAAAATTGTGTCCATTTTAAACAAAAGAGAGACCCTTTGAGAGGTACCGGCCAAACTGTGCCTCGGATTGAGGAGGGGATGACTCTTACACATCACAAAGGACCCATGAATCGTTATCCTAAAATATAAAGACAATCCGAATGCGTTTGGTCAGATTTCTATAGGTCATTTGTTGTTTTCACTCAAAATTGTGTCCATTTTAAACAAAAGAGAGACCCTTTGAGTGGTACCGGCCACACCGTGCCTCGGATTGAGGCGGGGATGACTCTTACATGTCACAAAGAACCCATGTATCGTTCTTATAAATTATCAAGACAATACGAATGCATTTGGTTGGATTTTCATAGGTCATTTGTTGTTTTCACTTAAAATTGTGTCCATTTTAAACAAAAGAGAGACCCTTTGAGTGGTTCAGCATTCTTGCATATTGCTAGTGCATATCATTTGTTAAAATGGGAAAATGACTCATTGAATAAAGTATGTTTTATTTAATAACAATTAAAATTTTCCTATGAACATTTACATACAATAATGTTTCATCTTTTGATCCCCTTAACCCCTCTCAAAAATGACCACCAATTGTACATGTCCCCAAGTCAGATCTTCATTCTATTTGTGTACAATCTCCCATCAGGTATGTGGCCCACTCATTTCTGAACACATCTATATAGTCTTGTGAGTATGAGGCTTTTCGTCAGTCAGAGTAGTACTGCAAAATATAAAAATAAAGAATTAATAAAGAAATTAAACGAACTAGTAGTTGTTTTTGAAAATACCTCTTTAGGGATGCTAGTCTATTGATGAAAAACAATCTCTTTCATAAATTTACAAACATAATAACAGGAATCATTATCATTTTTTTGTTTTGGACACTGCAAAAAAATTGATCATTAGGATAATAAGTAACTTGTGTGGAGATGTGTTTGGATAGTGAAATTTTATCATATATACCCTGATATTTGTCCATACATAGTACTTGCTCACCTCCTTATGCTTAGCCCCTTTCCTCATTCCTTTTTTTAGAAAATAATGATACACCACCCTATCATAACATAATCCTTAGTAAAAGATAATATAAACTATATTACTTGATGTGTAGACCTAAAACGTTGGATGTAGTGTCTTACAGATTCACAAACTCCATCATGTGTGGTCGGTTTGATGGATATCCTTGCTTTGAATCTAGAAAATAAATCTTTGGAGTATCCAAGTTCACCACAATTAGCAACCAATGTTTCCTAAAAACACAAAAGGAATATGTAATAAAAGAAGTGAAAATATAATTGATATGCTTTGTAACGACCCAAAGTTTCATTAATGGAAATCCCTCTTGATATAATTAAATGTATCTTTATGTTTATATAAAATGTCAACTTCTTTGGTTTTATGATAAGAATTTTGACCGTTGCTAATATAGTCGTTGAAGAGTGATCACATGATTAGTATAAATATAGGACTTTAACAAATCCAATTTACACAGACAAAGGAAGCGATGGACTCATCCAGTAGAATTTCCCCATACGAAGCCCATTTTTCAAAGCTCGGAAAAGAGGTGGCATCCTTGGGCTTTGCTCTTGACCAAGCCCAATCTTAGCTTCATCATGTCAAACTCGAACGGGACCGTCTACAGGAGAAGTGGAAGTTGATAGAAATTACCACTCTGGCGATGTTATCTGATCCACCCCAAGAGTCTGTCACCATCGCACACCTTACCCTTAGGTATTATGCGGCTGTTTTAAGGGGTTATGTAACAAATAAATAGTACTATATTCATGTACATTACTTTTTGTATATAATAATGAATATACTTTCTTGTCATTGTTGATACATTGTAAATAGTTTTTAAAGTACAAATAATGTTTTTAGTTATTATTTAATTAATAATTCTATTTTATTAAATTAAGAGATTTTTGAATTAAATAATATTTTAATAAAATATTATTATTATTATTAAATTAATTTTTATTAAATATAAATGATCTTATAATTTTATGAATGCAATTGTAATTTTTATTAAGGTTTGAAAGCCATTTCTGTCAAACCCCATGAATTTTTGATAAATGTCAGTTTTTATTTTAAAAGTGAAAATTAACATATTTAGAAAATTATTTAGATAAAGTAAATGTTATTTCTGGAATCAGGATGTCGAGATTATCCAATGGTGAATTTTTCATAATTTTCTGAGACAGTCAAATTTTTGGGTAAAAATTAAATACCATTTAAATATATAATGTATTTTATGACATCATAATAACCCAATAGTGATGTAATAAAATACTATAAGCTTTATGTTCGGCCAATATATGTTTTACCATTAAAATATTGTGATTTTGGGTTTGTTTGACCTACTTTTCAAAGCATTAATGGACCCCTCAAGACTTATTAAACATCTTGTCCTTTTAAATTATTTTCCATGGGAGTGTGACTCACCTCCACATAAGCAACCTCGTTATTTTAAGAAGTTCGGACTTTGTCCTTATAAAATATTTTTTTCCTCTTCCCTTTGCCAAAAACCATGGGCAAAAACCATGGGATGGTTTGTGGTTTGGATTAATTTAATATAAGGGGTCCCAAACCTAAATAATAAAGAATTCTCTCACCTTTCCTATATAAACTCACCCAAGCTCCCACTTCCTCCTCACTAAAAGCCTTTGGAGTTCGTCAAACCTCTGACCTACTCTATCTAGAATCCTACCAAGGTGCCCCAAGATCCCAATAAGCCTCTCACAAGCCTCTCTCTAGCCGTTGGAAGCACACTTCCAAGTAAGGGTTTTTTCTTCCTTTCTCATTTTTTTCCAATTTTCTTTAAGTTGTTTTGCCCTTTTAATTTCAATTATGAATGTTGGGGTATGGTTTAGCACCTCCCTCATACTGCCCTATTTATGTTTGAATGATGGGAGACCCTTTCTCTCTCATTAAATTCCTCCCATGTATACCCGTTACTATGCCGAAATTCCGAAAGGAACTTCTCTCACCTCTTTTACATTCAAGAAATACTTTTGTATCATGAATCGAAATTCCATTACAATTGTTGGGACATGTATCTATATGACCTCCTTACTATCCTTTACATGTAAATATGATGAGGAACCTCTTTCTCTCTCATCAACCATTTTTATGAATTCTTATGTCACGCCGTTACGCTGCCGAAATTGCACTGATTTTCTAAGACAATGCCATTGTGTAGTGAATACCATGATCATTTCTCCATCAAGGGTATTCACCTTTATGCACATTTACTTATTGATTATAAAGTTTCATGAATTAATTCCACATTCCTTCATCGTGGAATAAATGATTATGTTTTATGAGTCAATGTTTTATGATCCATGTGGCACACTTATGCATGAAATGAAATGTTTAAGAAGGGTGCGCCCATATAGCGCTCCAATGCATTGGGTAAAGTATAGTATCATGATACGTCATGTGAAATTAGTGTTGACTCATTCTAATTCAAGTGAAACGAGGGTTTACTCGTGCTTCATGTGCAATGTGGATTTACTCATGCTCTATGTGCAATGGGCCATGGCTCATGCTAATTCCATGTTAAGTGTTGTTTCCACATTTCCATGTTATGATTATCATGATTTATCATGCCTTTATGTTCATGTTTCTCTTATGCTCTATTAATATTCCTATTGCCTAACATGTATTGTACTCATCATGTTATTCCATGTGTACTCCCTTACTGGGCTTTATAGCTCACCCTTTTCTTATGCATGTCCTCAGGTTATTCCATGCAATTTTAAGTACAATGGAATGTAGTGGTCATGTAAAGGAAGTTTTCAATAAAGATGTTGTATTTCATGTTTTAAGTTTTTATGTAATGATCCTAAGCCCTAAAGACACTAAGCCTCTTGATCTTCTTGTTGTATCAAGTGAAGTTTTATGTAATAAATCATGTTCAAGTTGTAATAAAGCAGGGTTGTCATAGTTGGTATCAGAGGATAGGTTTAGTTATTTTTGGGATTAGGATTAGAAAATCCTAGTAAAGCCTTAGATACAAGACTAAGTAAAATAAATACGTCCCTAAGTTTTGATGAGTATTGAGTAAGTGGGTTATCAAGAAAATACATCCCTGTCTGGATACGAGCAGGTAGAGGCGGCTCTGGCACAGATGTATCCTAGGGGTAAAACCCGAAAACACCGCTTTGAGGTAGACTCGAATGGGAACTGGTGCACGACAACGGGCCTTGCTGCACTCTTGGTTATGAAACTCTCGGGGGATATTCTTTGGTAAATTCACAAGCTTAGTATGAACCCTTATTAAGGGAATAAAAAAATTCCCCTAAGAATATATGTTAGAAAGTAGATCATGAAAAGCCTAGACAGAAGCCTATAGATTCATAAGTTATGGAAATAAAATTTAATTTATGAGTCATCAACTTTTGTCTTTGGATTACCCTTTATGTGTTACCCCTAACTTTCCTTTTATTCCAGCTAATGACCAGTAATAGGAGGACTCGGGCTAACAACCGATGTGAAGATCAGTGTGATGACTGTACTAATGAGATGCCCAATCCAATGGGAGCGGGAATCACGAACTTTTTCACGCTTCTTTCTCAGCTAACTCAAGCTTTGAATAGAAACACGGTTCAAGTGGAATGTTCAACCCACCCTAAGAAAGAACAAGTCGCTATCGAGAGCTTCATGAGACAAAGGCATCCTACTTTTAGTGGATCATCTGATCCCACGATCGCTGAACAATGGATCAACTCCATTGAAAAGATCTTCTCCATCCTTCAATGTTCTGAACAAGAGAAGGTTCTCCTAGCTGCTTATCGTATGGAGGGTGAAGCTGATCAATGGTGGACGTTGATCAAAAATACGAAGCCTGAGGAGGAGATCTAGGCGTTGGAATGGAAGTATTTCTGGAAGATGTTTTTCGATAAATATTTTCCACGCACCCTCCGGCTTAAGATGGAAAAGGACTTCCTTTCCCTCAAGAAAAAATACGAAGAATCTGTTGGAGCGTACGAGGCAAACTTCACAAGGCTTGCAAAATATGCTTATGGCTTTGTCGTTACCCCCGAATGCAAGGTTGACCACTTCTTTGGTGGGATGAAGCCTAACCTGCAGAAAGCATTAGCGATCCGTGACTTCGACAGCTATGAGGAAATTTTCTGATGTTCCCTCAAGGTTGAAATAGAGATTAGGGAATCACAGGGGTATCATGGGGAAAAGAAGCATAAGGTGGACTTCAATGCTGGTGGTCCGATTGATAAATCCAACGGTGCTAAGAAGATCCAGCACCCCACTTTCCAAAAGTGCAGAAAGAAGCACACTGGAAATTGCCTTAAGGGGATGAGAAAATGCTTCAGGTGTGGAAGAGAAGGGCACCTAGCTGTTAACTGTTGTCAAGAAAGACCCGCGGCTGCGACAGAGGAGAGGAACGCTCTGTTCGAACCTCAATGCATTGTTAAATTCTACAAATGCAAAGAATCGGGTCATTTTGCAAATCAGTGCCCTAATCCAAGGGTTTTCGGAGGCAACCAACAACCTCCAAGGCAGCAAGGAAGAGCTTTTGTCATCACTTCTGCCGAAGTGAACCCCGACAACGAAGTGGTGATAGGTACGCTATTTATTCATTCAAGAATAGAGAATGTACTTTTTGATTCAGGTTCTACGCATTATTTTATATCTCTAAAGTTTAGTAGAACAATCCCAGCACCACCACAAATCATGGGATTGAAGATTTCGGTGAGTACAGAAAATGGGGAAATCATTGCATCCCATGAATATAAGTCCTCCCCTATTATAATCTGTGGATTTAATTTCCCTGCGAACCTCATCATACTCCCTCTGGTGGAATTTTATGCAATTCTTGGCATGGATTGGTTTTCCTTATATAGATCCAACATAAACTGTTAGGAGAGGGAAATCACACTCCATATGGAGAATCGACCCCCAATTATTTACAAGTGTAAGGAGGAAGATGAATCTCCTTTAGCTCCATCAACTCAAGCATGGATATTACTGCCCTATGAGCACGCATATCTGGCTCAGATGATTGAGTCCAAAGAAGAAACCATCCTTGAAGAAATGCCTATTGTGAGGGAATTAGTGGAAGTGTTTCCCGAGGAACTGTATGGTCTTCATCCTAGAAGAGATGTTGAGTTCTCAATTGAACTTATACCCGGGGCTTTACCAATATCCAAGACTCCATATAGAATGGTTTTTTTAAATCTTGAAGAGCTGAAGAAACAACTACAGGAGAATCTGAATAAAGGGTTTATACACCCAAGTGTTTCACCATGGGGTGTACCAGTCCTCTTCGTCAAGAAGAAGGATGGGTCAATGCAGCTTTGCATCGATTATCGTGAACTTAACAAAATCACGATAAAGAACAAGTATCCTCTCCCATGAATTGATGACTTGTTCGATCAGCTGCATAGAGCACAATACTTCTCCAAGGTGGACTTGCGTTCGGGATATTATCAAGTAAGGGTGAAGAAGGAAGATATCCCCAAGACTGCTTTTTGCACAAGATACAGGCACTATGAATTCATAGTAATGCCTTTCGGACTCACTAATGCTCCAGCAATCTTCATTGAATTAATGAATAGATTCTTTAGAGATTACCTAGAAAAATTTGTGGTAGTCTTTATAGATGATATTCTAATATACTCCAAAACCAAGGAGGATCATGAGGAGCATTTAAGAACTGTACTGGAGACTTTACGCAAGGAGAAGCTCTATGAAAAGAACATCAAGTGTGAGTTATGGTTGAAGGAAGTCTCATTCTTGGGCCATATCATCACAAGCAATGGGATATCTGTGGACCCCTCCAAAACAGATGCAATTGAGGGATGGTCGAGGCCAACATCGGTAACGGATATCTGTATCTTCTTGGGGTTAGCTAGATATTATCGACGATTTGTGAGAAATTTCTCACAATTGTCCAACCCTCTTACCAAGCTAACTCGAAAGGGAGTAAAGTTTGCTTGGAGTGATGAATGTGAAGAAAGATTCAAGGAGTTGAAAAGGAGGCTTATCACTGCACTCGTGCTCACTTTACCCACAAGTGGGGAAATTTTTGTGGTATTCAATGATGCTTCGAAGAAGGGATTAGGCTGTGTGCTGATGTAGAATGATAAAGTTATATCCTATGCCTCAAGGCAGTTGAAAATCCATGAGCGAAACTATCCAACGCATGATCTGGAGTTGGCGGTGGAGATCTTTGCCTTAAAAATCTGGCGGCATTATCTCTATGGGGAGAAATGTGAGATATATACCGACCACAAGAGTTTTAAATATATATCCACACAGAAAGAGCTTAATATGCGCCAGAGAAGATGGATAGATCTCATCAAGGATTATAACTATTCAATACATTATCACCCTGGGAAAGCGAACAAGGTGGCAGATTCCCTAAGTAGAAAGGACCCAGCGATTCTATCAATGAGGAAAATTGAAAAGGATCCAATCTTCTTAGAGTTGATGAAGATGGACATGGGAATCATAAAGAAGGTAACATCATCAATCCTTTCACAAATGATTGCTCAACCGTCTCTTTTGGAAAGGTTAAAGGATGCTCAAAAGGATGATGTGGGAATTCAGGAAAAAGTGGAAGCTATCAAAAAAGGGAAATCCTCGGAGTTTTATGTTAATGAAGAAGGAATTGTGCGGTTTGGGAAAAGGCTATGTGTTCCATAAAGTCTGGAGCTGAAGAAGGAACTTTTGGATGATGCACATAGTTCAAATTTCTCTATTCACCCAGGGAGTACAAAGATGTATTGAGATCTCCGAGAAAACTTTTGGTGGGATAATATGAAGAAGGAGATCGCTGAATATAAATCAAAGTTCCAGTGTGTCAGCAAGTGAAGGTAGAGAGGCAGAAGTCTAAGGGGGTGATGCAACCATTGCCCATACCAGAATGGAAATGAGAGAACATCACCATAGACTTTGTCACCGGACTTCTAAGGACATCCAAAGGCAATAATGCAATCTGGGTTGTTGTGGATCATCTTACAAAGATTGCACACTTCATTTCTATTTGGGAGGATTTCTCTTTGGATCAACTGGCATGGATATATATCAGGGAAGTGGTAAGGTTGCATGGAGTACCACTATCTATTGTGTCTGACTGAGATTCAAGATTCACCTCTAAGTTTTGGAAGAGTCTTCAACATGCTCTGAATACTGAACTGAACTTTAGTACGGCTTATCATCCTAAAACTGATGGTCAATCCGAGTGGACTATCCAAACACTTGAGGACAAGTTGAGAGTGTGCTCAATGGACTTTAAAGGAGGATGGGATCAACATCTTCCTCTGGTTGAGTTCTCTTATAATAATAGTTTCCACTCAAGCATCCAAATGGCACCATATGAAGCCCTGTATGGGAAAAGGTGCAGAACATCGGCATGTTGGGATGAGGTCGGTGAACGTAAGCTACTTGGACCAGAAATGGTCGATGAAATGGTGGAGAAGGTGAAAACCATTCAGTATCATATCAAGGCAGCCCAGAGTCGATAGAAGATTTATGCAGATAATCGTCGACGAGACCTTGATTTTAAAGTTAGAGACATGTTTTTTCTACCCATATCTTCGTGGAAGAAGGTCATGAGGTTTGGAAAAAAAGGGAAGTTAAGTCCAAGGTACATCAGCCCCTTCGAGATTCTGGATTGTGTCGGGGTTGTGGCCTATCGACTAGCACTTCCACCTACTATGGCCAAAGTACATGATATATTTCATGTATCCCTCTTAAGGAAGTACATATTGGACCCTTTACATGTACTCTCTTCTGAGGTGGTACAGTTGGAATTTGATCTTTCTTATGAGGAGAAACCAGTGAAGATCTTAGATCGTAGAGAAAAAGTTCTACGAAATAAGACAATGCCCCTCGTCAAGGTGTTGTGGAGAAACCACAAGTTTTAAGAAGCGACTTGGGAATCGGAGGAAATGATGAACCTGAGTTACCCACATCTATTTTAGTGTGGGAAAAGGAAAATTTTGAGGGTGAAATTTATTAAGGGGGGAATATTGTAACGACCCAAAGTTTCATTACTGGAAATCCATCTTGATATAATTAAATGTCTCTTTATGTTTATATAAAATGTCAACTTTTTTGGTTTTATGATAAGAATTTTGACCATTGCTAATATAGCCGTTGAACAGTGATCACATGATTAGTATAAATATTGGACTTTAACAAATCCAATTTACTCAGACAAAGGAAGCGATGGCATCATCTAGTAGAATTTCCCCATAAAAAGCCCATTTTCAGAGCTCGGAAAAGAGGTGGCATCCTTGGGCTTCGCTCTTGACCAAGCCTAAGATGAGCTTCATCATGTGAAGCTCGAACGGGACCGTCTACGGGAGAAGTAGAAGTTGATAGAAATTACCACTCAAGCGATGTTATCCGAGTCACCCCAAGAGTCGGTCACCATCGCACACCTTACCCTTAGGTCTTATGCGGCTGTTTTAAGGGGTTATGTAACAAATAAATAGTACTATGTTCATGTACATTAATTTTTGTATATAATAATGAATATACTTTCTTGTCATTATTGATACATTGTAAATAGTTTTTAAAGTACAAATAATGTTTTTAGTTATTATTTAATTAAGAATTCTATTTTATTAAATTAAGGGATTTTTGAATTAAATAATATTTTAATAAAATATTATTATTATTATTAAATTAATTTTTATTAAATATTAATGATCTTATAATTTTATGAATGCAATTGTAATTTTTATTAAGGTTTGAAAGCCATTTCTGTCAAAACCCGTGAATTTTCGATAAATGTCAGTTTTCATTTTAAAAGGGAAAATTAACATATTTAGAAAATTATTTAGATAAAATAAATTTTATTTCTGGAATCAGGATGTCGAGATTATCCAATGGTGAATTCTTCATAATTTTCTGAGACAGTCAAACTTTTGGGTAAAAATTAAATACCGTTTAAATATATAATGTGTTTTATGATATCATAATGACCCAATAGTGATGTAATAAAATACTATAAGCTTTATGTCCGGTCAATATATGTTTTACCATTAAAATAATGTGATTTTGGGTTTGTTTAACCTACTTTTCAAAGCATTAATGGACCCCTCAAGACTTATTAAACATCTTGTCTTTTTAAATTATTTTCCATGGGAGGTGACTCACCTCCACATAAGCAACCTCATTATTTTAAGAAGTTCGGACTTTGGCCTTATAAAATATTGTTTTCCTCTTCCCTTTGCCAAAAACCATGGGCAAAAACCGTGGTATGTTTTGTGGTTTGGATTAATTTAATATAAGGGGTCCCAAACCTAAATAATTAATAATTCCCTCACCTTTCCTATATAAACCCACCCAAGATCTCACTTCCTCCTCACTCAAAGCCTTTGGAGTTCGTCCAATATCTTCCCTACTCTCTCTAGAATCCTCCCAAGGTGCCCCAAGCTCCCAAGAAGCCTCTCCCAAGCCTCTCTCTAGCCTTTGGAAGCACACGTCCAAGTAAGTATTTTTTCTTCCTTTCTCATTTTTGTCCAATTTTCTTTAAGTTGTTTTGCCCTTTTAATTTCAATTATGAATGTTGGGGTATGGTTTCGCACCACCTGCATATTTCTATCTTTATGTTTGAATGATGGGAGACCCTTTATCTCTTATTAAATGCCTCCCATGTACACCTGTTACTATGCCGAAATTCTGAAAGGAACTTCTCTCTCCTCTTTTACATTCAAGCAACACTTTTGTATCATGAATAGAAATTCCATTACAATTGTTGGGACATGTATCTATATGAAATCCTTACTGTCCATTACATGTAAATATGATGAGGAACCCATTTATCTCTCATCAACCATTTTTATGAATTCTTATGTCATGACGTTACGCTGCCGAGATTGCACCGATTTTCTAAGACAATGCCATTGTGTAGTGAATACCATGCCCATTTCTCCATCAAGGGTATTAACCTTTATGTACATTTACTTATTGATTATAAAGTTTCATGTATGAATTCCACATTCCTTTATCATGGAATAAATGATTATGTTTTATGAATCAATGTTTTATGATCCATGTGGAACACTTATGCATGAAATGAAATGTTTAAGAAGGGTGTGCCCTTATAGCACTCCAATGCATTGGGTAAAGTATAGAATCATGATACGTCATGTACAATGAGTGTTGACTCATGCTAATTCAAGTGAAATGAGGTTTTACTCGTGCTTCATGTGCAATGAGGATTTACTCATGCTCTATGTGCAATGGGCCATGGATCATGCTAATTCCATGTTAAGTGTTGTTGCCACATTTCCATGTTATGATTATCATGATCGATCATGCCTTTATGTTCATGTTTCTCTTATGCTCTATTGATATTCCTATTGCCTAACATGTATTTTACTCCTCATGTTATTCCATTTGTACTCTGTTAGTGGGCTTTATAGCTCACCCTTTTCTTATGCATGTACTCAGGTTATCCCATGCAATTCTAAGTACGAGAGAATGTAGAGGTCATGTAAAGGAAGTTTTCAATAAAGATGTTGTATTTCATGTTTTAAGTTTTTATGTAATGATCCTAAGCCCCAAAGACACTAAACCTCTCGATCTTCTTGTTGTATCAAGTGAAGTTTTATTTAATAAATCATGTTTAAGTTGTAATAAAGCAGGGTTGTCATATGCTTTAATCATAGTGTTTTACCCCTGCATGGTTGGTATTAAGAAAAGTCTGTCATCTATAATCTTGATTTCAAATGTTTTCAGCAAGCCATTCACTATTTCATCCTTTTTTGATGGCTCTAATTTTGTTAGGTGTGTTGATGTGGTATGAGGACTAACGAGTCCAAATCTTGGATCATGGGAAAATTACTTCAACTATTTTTCATAAATGCGTCTGTCAATAATATAAAATTCATTTAGTCATAATTTGCACATTAGATTATCTTCAAGAAAATCAATTCATAAAAATATACCTCATATATATATTTACAACTGTGACGCCTAGCCAATCATTTTCAAGGATCTCATTTACATTTTCTGCAGCAACGAAATATTAACTTTCCTCTTCGTATATATTCTTTTCGAAAACCACTCTATAACTAATACCATCTTTTAGCTTCGTATTCACATGAGTCTTCAATGCTAGTAAATGTGGATAGAGAATAGGTGGTGTTATTGTGATTTCAGTATCTCCTTGGGATCGGTTGGTCGATCCTTTAGATGGTTTTGAGCCTATGTTTGTCACCCCCTTCCCTTTCTCCGTCTATAATAACAATCATTGGTTCAGACCCTTTTTCATTAATTGTTAAAGGTTTAGCTTGAAAAAAAAGGAAATAAATACCTCTTTGTCTGCATGTACTTTTACAAGTTGTGTCGTCCATGCAATGAATGTCCCAATAGCCTTTTCGACCGTATGAATATCATCGTCATCAAGTGGAATAGGTAGCTTTGCATTTGGCTCATGAGCTACAGTAATCATCACTTTCAAATGATCTTTCGGAAATGGTCAATTATGCAGCGTGGCATCTGGGATATTGAACACTGTAGCCCTCGCTATAAGCTGATATGTGGGTTTTGACATATATAAATCACAATCATTATCACCCTGTATAAGATCAGTACAGAAAAAGTATTAGTGTTTGTCTAATTCACATTTCATGGGAACAATTATTAGAATACCGATTACCATGGCTAAGACAGTTCTTTGAGGGGAATGACTCGCCTCAAAGCTGGTGGGGGGTGGGGCGGGATGTTCACACGCTGGTTGTTCAGGAGTTGTGTCTTCTCTTTGCTTCCCACCCATAAAAGTTTCTATCAACTCTCCCTGCCATTGCAATAGTTCTTTAAGGGTTACTATTTTTTTGCTCATTTGTTCCAATTTTTCATCTGTATCATCCGTTTTTTTTTCTTCTCACAATATACTCGGGGTGTCACCCCAAACCCCACACCTCTGACATGACCATATTTTTCTTGCTACTTCAAAGCCATCGATAATATGTCTACATCCGCTACAAGAGTAGCTGATTATTGTGACTGTTGGATATAGGAAAATAACTAATTATTTTTTTGTAATAGCAATTTAAAACAAATCTTTTTATCGTCGTGTCATACTTACACAAATTTCCCACACTTTTTGTGTGTTCTCATCTACTAGATTCCCTTCCTTATTCACACATGCCTCCTTCTATAGCACATGACGTGGGATGGAAGTGTATTTGTTTTTTAGACTCATCAATCTATATATAAACATAGAAAGATAATAAGGATGTTGTTTATTGGCACCTAACAATATTACTATATATTTAAAATATGTACCATTTTCTTTTCTAATGTAGCGTACCCCATCCTTGCTTTACGATAGGGGTATGTTGGTTTTGATGCACGTTCCTTATTTTCAGTACATAGTTTCTGTTTTATAAATGAAATATTGACAATCAAAGTGATGAATACAGGTATCCTCAAACAACTTATTATCACCTACAATGTACCTGAAACTTATCATCCCCACGGCGGCTAATAAATGCATCCCATGGTTCTTGGGATATCAGGTGAGCGTAGACAATGGGTGGGTGTGGGTTTATTTTACCTTTGGAATCTTTCAGGTGACATCTTGTTAAAATAGTGAGAAAATCTCGATGAATCCTTCCTGAAAGCCGTAGTACATAATCCTTGTGTGAATCGTCTACTATAAATGTACTCTGTAAGAGATTGAGAAGAGAAAGACATTGTTTCATTATTTTATTTTCTATTAAATTAATGAAATAAATTCATAATGTTACAATAATTTCTTTCCAGATCACAGCCTTCAGCCCGGACACAAAATGGTGCCATGAATCTATGTCAATCGATACGCGTTGCCGAGTGACAACTCCAATGTAACTACTAAACATAGCCTTTTTGGGATTCACTTGTTGGCCTCGTACATTCTATCCGACATCAAATTTGATGCCTTCGCTTTTCTCCTTAAGAACTTTGGCTAACACCGTCAAACTACAAGGCACCTGTGTTTTCTGCGACGTCGGTCCTTCATTTCTAACCATTTCATCAATATTAACATCATCTATATGTTCATCTGAAATGGTAGCAACGGAATGTGCTGATGGTTGTTGGACCTCAACACTATTAGCATCAGGAGCTGCAGCAGGAGCAGCAGTAGGAGCAGTAGCAGGAGGAGCAGCAGGAGCTACAGTAGGAGCAGCAGCAGGAGCAACAGTAGCTGCAGCAGGAGCAGCAGCAGCCACAGCAGCGGTAGTTTGAGAGACTTGTTCAGCCTCAAGGTTAGGATCACCAGAATGTGCAGAAGTCATTATCTGCAAAAGTGGTTGAACAGTTAATTTAGATTACATAAATTTAGTAATGATAAGATAATAACATGAGATAACAAGATCTATATTACAAACAAAATATAACCTATTTATTGAACTCTATTTCTTTTTTTCAAATGTTGAAGGGATTTGACACCTCTATCAATTATCCAAATCCCTTCATTGTGGTCTCCTATAACATACAAAACATCATCTACATTGGGACCACTCCGAAATGATTGTGACTTACCACTGAAAGGATCGTCCTCAATTGAATTTTCATCGGAACCTTTAGTAGTTTTGGACGATAACAGAACAATCGACCACCTTCAGTTTGTGGGATCTAGAACATAAAAAAATAGTACCGCTTGTGATGCCATTATAAATTGTTCGTCTTTGTACCCTTCTTTACTAAAATCAACTTTCACAAATCCCCATTCATCTATTTTAACACCACTGTTGTTATCAACCCATTTGCATTGAAAAATTGGCAATTGGAATGTCATATAATCCAACTCCCATATTAGTTTGATAATGCCAAAGTGTGACATATTTTCATAAATTGGATTTATGTCCTTACTACCAGAAACATGCATCGTTTCAGCCACTAGTGTAACTCCACTATTTTTCATGGTATTATCTTCATCGTTTTCATCTGTATAGAATTTATAACCATTAATTAAATAACCACTGTAAGATAATACATACAGACTTGGTCCAGCAGCTAGACATCGAATTCATTCTGAAATTGAATTCAGATTTTTATCCAACTGCTTAAAAATATGGTCCTGAAACCATCCTATAAACTGGTGATTATGTGTATTTGATAACCATTTTTCAGCCCTTGATGGATTCAACTGCCTAAGAATTTCTTTGTGAGTTTCAATATATGGAGAAACATCCCAACTGTTATGCAAAACATAAATGTGGGCCTGATCCTGATCTGTAATACTGATTGTCACAACTTCTCTTCCAGAAATTCCCTCACCCTCAATGCGTCCAGTGTGACGAGATTTCGGGAGACCAATGCTTTCCACATCAGATAGGTATTCGGTACAAAATTCAATGGCTTCCTCAACAATATATCACTCCACTATACAACCCTCTGGCCGACTTCGATTTTTGACATACCCTTTCAAAATCTTCATATACCGTTCAACAGGATACATCCATCTATAGTGCACAGGACCACAAATTTGAATCTCTCTCACCAAGTGAATCATCAAATGAACCATCATATCAATGAATGTTGGCAGGAAGAACGTTTCTAATTTACATAATATGATGAAAATTTCTTTTTCCATAGCTGTAAATTTTGTCGGGTCTAAAACTTTGCTACATATAGCTTTGAAAAGGAAACAAAGTTTGGTTAACGTATGATGAACATTCTTGGGCAAAATGAAATGTAAAGCTATATGAATTAGATCTTGCATCAAAACATGGCAGTCATGTGATTTCAACCCTTTTAACTTAAAATTATTCATTGATACAATGTTCTTGATATTTTATAAATACCCCTCTGGAACTTTTACATCATTAAAGAAGTTGAAAAACTGATATCTCTCCTCCCTAGAATGAGTATAAACATCTGGAGGAAGAAACATTCGATTTTCACCCTTCACAGGAGCCAACTCTTCTTGTATTCCCATGTCAACCATGTCCAACCTTGCCTTAATTCCATCCTCTGTTTTTTTAGGGGAATTTAGAAACATTCTGATAGCACTATCACATACATTTTTTTCCACATGCATCACATCAAGAAAATGTCTGATGCACAAACAATTCCAGTATGGTAATTCAAAAAAACTAATCTCCTTTTCCAACCGATTTTTGTAAGGTTTTTTTAAAATGGTTTACCAAAAACAGTGTTCACATCTTTTACTTTCTCAAACAGCTGATCACCTGTTAGTGGAGATGGTGTTGCACGTTGTTCTGAACTTCCATTGAATGATGTCATCCAAGATCGATACTTATGCCGATGAGGTAGAAATCTATGATGTCTTAGAAACACAGATTTCGATGAATGTTTCAACCTAATTGATTTTGTATCTTCTTCTCACATGGGACACCCTTGAGTTCCTTTAATGCTATAGCCTGAAAAATTTCCATAAGCAGGGAAATCATTTGTTGTCCCATACAACATCACTCTCAACATGAAGTATTCACTTTTATAAGAATCATACAACATAACACCTGAATCCCACAATAACTTCAAATCCTCGATCAAAGGAGCTATATAAACATCAATATCTTTACCTGGTTGTTTTGGTGCTGATATAAGCATAGATAACATGATAAATTTCCGCTTCATGCATAACCAGGGTGGCAAGTTATAATTTACCAACATAACAGGCCATGTTCTATGAGTTCTGGTTTGAAAACCAAAAGGATTTACTCCATCTGTAGATAACGCAAGACGAAGGTTTCTCGGATCTCTTCCAAATTCAGGATACTCATGATCAATTTTCTTCCATTGAGGAGAGTTGGCTGGATGATGTAATTTCCCATCTTTATTTCTTTTATCTGCATGCCACAACAATTGTCTTGCAGTTTATTCACTTCCATATAGACGCCTAAACCTTGGAATAATTGGAAAGCTCCATATAACTTCTGTAGGATTGGATTCATCTTTCTTGTATCGAGAAGCACCACACTTTGGTAATTCTGTAAGTGATTTTTTCTCCTTTCGAAACAATATACAGTCTTTCGGGCAGGCATGTATTCTTTCAGAAATCATACCCATTGAGCGTAGCATTCATTTAGCTTCATATGTCCGGCTTGGGAGCTCATTATCTTCAGGGAGCATGTCATTAAAGAGATCAAGTAGTTCCATAAAACTAACATCACTCCATCCATTTCCTTCTTTCAATTCATACAAATTCAGTACAGCTGACAATGTTGTATACTTGGTGCAACCAGCATACAATGGCGTCTTTGCACAACTCTTTAACTTCTCAAACAATTTTGGGCAATCATGGAGTTCATCTTCAATTGTCTTTGTCATTTCCTCAATACGATCTTTATCATCATTGACGTCTATAATCACATCCTCCATACATTCTTCTTCATTATCCATATTTGTATTCATATCTGATGATCCATAAAACGTAGTTTTATCCCAGCCAGTAGCTATATTCGCTTTTTCTCCGCGTTTATTACAACATTTATAACTCCGATCTATTCCGTGACATATCAAATATTCTTCCAATTCCTCTAGAGTAAGTAGTCTTAATAACAACAACGTAAACACGAAAAAAGGATTTGAGAAGGATCCTTTGCGTGATCCTTTGCAAATTTGATGAACTCTTTCACTCCATTCTCATACTCTATTGTCAAACGATTAGCATCCATCCAATATTTATTCATATTCATCCTATTTGAATCTCAAATATTAGTATTTATGGTTCAAGTACACATAACAAGACTTCCAAATACAGTAGAATAGAACCACTTCCATATAAAAATAGAGATTAATAGAGTGTAACCATTAGTATTTATTCATCTTCATTAAATATAATTACTTTAGATTCATTATAGTTTCCTCAAATCACCCCAGACCAAACACAAGAATAATCAAGAATGATACATCTAACACTCCTAGGTCTCTGCCCTACATTCAATATCATCATGCCTAAATACCCATACTGAGGTTGAAGGGGCGAACATGCGCCTATCGGGGTTCAAGGTCAGGTCACTATGGTTTAAGGTGTCCTGATACTCCTACAAGGGTTTATTCCATATTTCACAAGCCATGTCCTGGTACAAGGGTTCCTACAAGGGTTCCTGATGATCATTCCAAGAAGAAATAGAAACCAAGATGGGGGAGTGGTTCAAAATACCTCAAGCAAGATGTAAAAACATGGTATTTTAGAATAGGTTAGTGGCTTTCATGTTGTCTAGACACCTATCCAATAGACTCCACAAGCGGTGATGGCCCCTGCAGTTGTTGCACTAGGTGAAACTGTCACCTGAGAATCTGAGATCAATGAGGTCCTTCCCAGCCATGAATTGAACAAACTCCATGATGGCCTTCCTCTGGAATGGGCTTCTACCTTTCCTTTCCTTTTGGTGGAAATTACATTAAATTCATCCCCAACAAACAATGGATGCTGGACGGGATCGAAGGTATTTTGTTCACTCCATAGAGATTCCCTTTTAAGAGGGTCATAACTTCCAAAAACAAAAGTCATAAGGAAGGAGGTGTCTCCATTGGACACCTTGGTAGTGATGAATTGATTGCAATCTTGAACAGTCTCAACAACATATTTATTGTGCCAAAATACCCATTTATGTCTATTGGAGGGGTCAAAGTGTAGAAATCCATGCAACTTAATCTTCCAGGAGAATTCTATGTTTATTATAGGGTTTTTTTGTTATTAGACAACAACAAAAATGACATTATGATTTTTGATTTCTATGGTGAGGAAGTTCGATTTAACATGGGAACTAAGACCATGAGCATTAAATATGAAGATAATAATGATGGGTAGGATAGGGCTCTAGCATTAGATCTAGAGCTAGTAGCCTTATTGAAGTGGGAGGATGATCTCTCATTGAGGTCCCTTGATTTTGAACATGTTCATAATCCCTTCTGGTAGGTAAACTTCATATGAGTGGGAGATGAGGATCCAAAGGGGCAGGGGAAGGATGGGTAATGAAACTTGGGGGATGGTGAGGGAGTTCCCTCTGGATCAATAAGTATTTGGAGCTGGATGACAGGCTCAGAGCCAAGGGAGACAGAACAAACACTGCTAGGAAGGGTTTTGGCCACTACAGAGAAGCAGTCAGTAACCTCAGCGAGGGAGAAGGACAGAGATAGAGGTAGGGGTGGCAAGTATAGAAAGCTTGGTAGTCTGGGAATCATGCCATACAAGTGCACTGCCAGACAAAGTCACTTAGATAGCATGAAGGAAAGATGGGGGGAACCCCTCGAAGAAAATAGGGTTCAAGCATTGGATGACCTAGAAATGCATTAGAACCAGGTGGTGTTGTCCTTAAAGAAAAAGGTTATCCTTCATTACTTACATTACGGTGACATGGTGTTGGATATAAGGGAATCAATGATACCTAGGAGGAATCTAGTGAAACTGGAATCCATGTGGGAAGGACCTTAAATTTTTCATAAACTTCACTCTGATAGTGTAAACTCATTGATCTCCATTGATGATGAGCATATCAATCTTTCCACCAATACTAGGTTTCTCAAGAAATATTTTACATGAATAAACCATCCCTTTAGTCTGAGATATATTTATTTGAACTAAAAATCCAACATCCTAGTTATACACAATTCTGATTATCTAGTCAGGAAGCCAATTTCCTTTCCATATGATGTGAAACTGTACAGTTTCATAATAACTATATGTGTCTTGATTTATGTCAACACAGGATATGTAGGGATGCATGGATATTCAAATCCATTGCCCAGATACAATAATTACTAGAAACAATTCCCACCTGTGCATATAGGTTAGACCATTACAGAGTGTTTCTCATTCAAGAACATTATTTCTATTCATTACTATCATAATAGGATTCATAGTTACACCTAGGTCTCCAATTTCATGCCTAGCTATAACAATCCATAAAACATGCATCCCAAATGCACAAGGAAAAACTTATACATGCTCATTTTTCCAACATACAATCAAGATCTAAATACATATTGTTTTTCATGAAATATATCATACAGAAATTCTTTAAGTCAGTTCCCAAGACCTTGCAATATGACATGAAAAAAATTGAAACATCCTAATCACATGACAATAAAACTATAACACATGAACTTCTTCACCAAATGATGATTAACTACACCAAAAATTTCCTTGCCACGTGTCATTAAACAAAATGTACCAACTACCAAACATAAAGCAAAGTATTCATCACAATCATCAATAGTAAAATCCCAAAATCAAAAGGGGGTTCATAGATTTTTCAGACCATGCAAAGTGAAGCTCGAAGGGCAGCGGAGGTCCGGCACGCGAAGCTCAGCAGGCGGCGGAGGACCGGCAACGCGAAGCTCGAGGGCGGCGGAGGTCCGGCAATGAGAAGCTCAGCAGGAAGCGGAGGTCCGACAAAGCGAAGCTTGAGGGTGGCAGAGGTCCGGCAACACGAAGCTCAGCGGGCGGCAGAGGTCCAGCAATGAGAAGCTCGAGGGCGGCGGAGGTCCGGCAATGCGAAGCTCAGCGGGCAGCGGAGGGGAGTCGCAGGGTTCCAGTTTCGTGAGATCTTTAGGTCACGATAAAACGAGGGCACTGTGCGACTGACTTTATAAAAAAATGGACTACGGTTTTATCAGAGCTAACAAAGCACAGATAAAGACTACCTTTATCAATGCTAAAATTTTAGCATTGATAAAGGTATCCTTTATTATCACTTCTTTTAGCGCTGATAATGGTCCTCTTTATTAGTGCTAGAAAAGCACTGATAAAGGTTACCCAGTATCAGTGCTACAACTTTAGCGCTAATATAGGGTTTCTGTATCAGTGATTTTTCTAAGCGCTGATATAAGGTGGCACTGCACTTGCCCGTTTTTGAAGTAGTGGAGCCACTACAGGAGCCACAATGGCATTAATATGTACCTTAAGATAAGGCCTCAAAATATTTATAAAGTTAGAAATAATATCTCCACCTTACTGAATGGCTATCTCAAAGTCATCGTTGTTCTCCATAAACTTATCCAACAAATTAGTGAAATCATTGAGCTTTTGGAATTCAGTTTTAAAATCTTGAGTGACAGGAGGGATTCTCAGATTCTCTACAAGGTACATGAAGTGGTTGGTCATTTCATGCTTTGAGAAGATCCTATTGAAGTAGAATTACACATTTTTAGTAATCTCTTCCAAATCATCATTTGATATTTTGGAATGAAATCTCACCAAATCAAGAACTTTTTCACTGCTCTTGACAACTTCAGATACAGACTATTTGTCAAAACCAGTGAGCACAGCCTGATGTTCTTCTTTGAAAACTGTTCTGAGTAGATCACTGTCCAAGGAGGGTTGAGAGGATTTTTGAGAGGCATGAGAAGCAGTAATAGCTAATGTAAGGGACCTAAATTGATTCAAAACATTCTAGAGACAACCTTTATACTCATCAGTCATCCTTCTAAGACCAATAACAATCTCACACATTTACTAAACAATTTTCTTGTCTCTTTCAGCTACCTTGTCAGTCAAGGAGGTTAGATTAGGTTGTATTAGGGAGGCTACTTCTTGATGAATCTAACTACCAATATCCTCAACAAAATGAGAAATAGGTTCTGGTCTTGATTTCAGCACTCTCTGCATATCTTTGACCATAGCTCTAAGAGACTTTACTTCATCACTTAACAGTTTGTTCTCAACACTTACCTCTTGAATCTCATGAAGCATCTTTGGATGAATCTACCATATGATATTTTCTAACTATAGGGAAACATCTCTTTCACTCAAATTGGCTATAGAAATATGTTGGGTATTCATGATCTTTTCAACTCCAGCTAATAGGGTAGCTCCAAATGTTTCCCTTGTAGGTACAACCGCCTCTTCTTCTTCCTCATCATCATAGTACTCAACAATTTCATCTAGTTCCAATCCATGATAATAAATATTATTAGGTATTCAATAGTGTTCCACCATATTATACTTTTCATAAATCCTGTCATTATTCTCCACCCATACTTTTCTCCAATAATTTCAACTGATTCTCATTCTATTTACTGTAACTTTTGAAATACAAAACTCATAATCCTTAATAGCTTCTTCATTTTGTCCACCCAGCCTTTTGTCATAAAGAATAGCTTAGATAAGACTTGAATAGAATAGGGAGTTTAACTTGGAGTTTGTTTTGATCAACTCACACATGTGGAGTATAACATATTTTCATAGGTTGATCTTTTGTCCATTTCCCATAAGATTTATCAAAAATAAATCCGGATACTTGAGTGTAGAAAAATAACCTTTTCTAGGGCTAATCAGATTCTAAAAAAATTTAAATAGAATTCTGGTTTCACCATCTAGCTTAGCAGGTATGGCTCTTTGATTTGTTTCATTTATAGTTAAGCTTCCCAATGATTATTGAAAAACAATGAAGTCACTTTGAGGTGGAGGAACTCTCTGGTAGTCCTCACAAATACCCTCATGAGGTATCCTAAGGCATGCAACCCATAACCTCAAAGAAAAGGTACATCTATGTCCATTTATTCAGCTTCCCACAACCTATCCATCTTTTGTATCAAAAGAGAATTGAACATACTAATAAAACTGTGCAACTAGCTTCGGTTAAATAGGTCTATCCTCCTTTGTGAACCAATCCATTCATCCTTTATCTTTTAGCACTTCCAATACCAAAGACTTACTTGATAGAAGCCACTTAGGGCATATTTCCTTTTCAGGTACCACTATTATATCTACCCTATTCGGATTCAAATTACCTTCGAGTGCTAACTTTGGCTCTATTTTTATCTTCTTCTTTGATCATCACTTCTCAAGAGTTGACGACGATGGGCGTTTCATCCTGGGAATTCAACGAAGGTTCGAGATAGAGAAGGGTTGAAAGAGGGCCTATAGTTTGAGAGAAGAGAGCTAGGATGAATAAGGAGTGAAACATATTTAGTTTTTATCATTTAGGGATATCAAGCGACGTGGGATAAAAACCGATGGAAAGTAAAAGGTAAAATAATTAATTACCGCGATATGGGTTATAATATGCAAATAAAACAATAAAGATTCTTTACGGTGAGACTGTAATAAAAATCCATGGTGAGACCGTAACAGGCCTTCACGGTGAGACCGTAACTAGCTTTCATGGTGAGACCGTAACTGTGTGATTTCTAAACTGTACGACCGTATTGTTTGAGACAGTATGTTCCAGACATTAACAGTGATACCATAAACACGAAACAATAATTCATATGATAATAAAACTATAGATCTCTTATATAGTGACTTGTGAAACCGTAAACTATTGAACAATAAGATGTGAAATAGTACACTTACTACTTGAGATTTATCATTCCCAATTCATGTATGATGTAATCTATTCTTTCATAATTTAATGTTTTGGTGGATATATCAGCAAGAAGATATTCAGTTACAATTAATTCCAAATTGATATCACCTTTTTGATAATGATCTATCAAAAAGAGATGTCTTACATCAATATGTTTTGTCCTAGAGTGTGAAACATGATTTTTTGAGATGTTAATAGCACTTGTATTGTAACAATTTGTAGCTAAATGCCTGAATTGGTATCCATAATCTAGTAATGTGTGTTTCATCCACAAATATTGTCACAACAACTACCAGTAGCTATTCATTCAACTTCTGCAGTAGATAATGCAATCGAGTTTTGTTTCATACTACACCATGATACTAGTGACTTGCCTAAAAAGTGACTTGTTCCATAGGTGCTTTTTCTATCTAACTTACAACCACCAAAGATAGCATCAGGATAACTAACGAACTCAAATGATTGTCCTCTAGGATAGAACAATTCTAGATTGGGTTTATGCTTGAGTTATTTTAAAATTCTCTTAACACCATTTAAATGGGATTCCATAGGGTTTACTTGAAAAAGAGCACACATACACACACTAAACATAATGTCAGGTCAGAAAGTAGTTAAGTAGAGTAAGCTTCCAATCATTCCTCTATAAGTGGTTGGATCAATAGATTTTCCATCTTCATCAAGATCCAACATACAAGTAGTACTCATTAGAGTGTCACTACATTTAGCGTTATCCAAACCAAAACGTTTTAGAAGATCTCTAGTATTTTTTATTTGATTTAAAATAATTCCATCATTATTTTGAAAGATTTTAAATCCAAGAAAGAATTTTAGTTCACCCATTAAACTCATTTCAAATTCGTTTTGAATCATTTTAGAAAATTAAATACATAAAGAATTTTCTGAAGACCCAAAGATAATGCCATCTACATAGATTTGAACTACTAAAACATCATTGGAAATTCGTTTTATAAAAAGGGTATGATCAACTATTCCTTTTGTAAAACCTTTGGAAATAAGAAAAGTACTTAATCTATCATACTAAGCTCTTGGAGTTTGTTTTAAACCATATAAATCTTTTGATAATTTAGAAATATGATTTGGAAAATGAGGATTTGTAAAACCAGGGGTTGCTCAACAAAGACATCCTCAGCTATATACCCTTTTAATAATTCACTATTAACATCCATTTGATATAGATTGAAATTCAGATGTGCAGCATAAGCAAGAAGAATTTTGATGGCTTCAAGTCTATCTACTGGTGAAAAGTTCTCTTCATAGTCAATTGCTTCTTCTTGAATATAGCCTTGTGAAACCAATATAGCCTTGTTTATAACTATATTACCAGCTTCATCTACTTTTTTTCTAAACACTCGTTTAGTACCTATGGTAAATGTGTCCTTAGGTATGTCAACAAGTTTTCAAACTTTGTTCCTTTTAAACTAATTAATTTCTTCTTACAAATCCATCACCCAAAATTCATTATTGATGTCATCATTAATGTTTTTAAGTTCAATTTTTGAAAAAAAAGACTTGATGTTCAACCTGATTTTTAAGAGAATCGCTAGTTTGAGTTCCTTTATCTAAATCACCTACAACAACATCTAAATGATGGTTCATAAGTGTTCTAATAGCTCTAGAAAATGAAGGAATGGTGATTTCAGGTTCTTCAACAGGTTCAGGTTCATTGTGACTTGAATCTAAATATTTTCTAGAACTGGAAGTCTTCACAAATTCCTTCACTGTATGGTTAGAGGATTTTGAATTAATGTCTAGATTTGGACATTATCCTCTAGATTCTCTAGAGTGTTTTTAGGCTCGTGTGGATCTGTTTCATCAAATTTGATATAGATAGATTCTTTCACACATTTAGTTCTATTTTTAAGCTCTCTATAGGCTTTACTAGAGATTTAATATCCTAAAAATATTCCTTCATCACCCTTGTATAAAAATTTGTCAAGATTTTCCTTAGTATTAAGGATATATACTTTGCAACAAAAAACTCTGATGTAGCTTACTTTGGGTTTTCTATTGTTCCATAACTCATATAGAGTTCTTTTAAGAATATATCTAATAAAAACTCTATTGATAATATATCATGATGTATTTACAGCTTCATCCCAAAATTAAATAGAAAATACATACTCACTAAGCATGGTTCTATCAATTTCTTACAAGGTTCTATTTCTTCTATCTACAAATCCATTATTTTGAGGTGTTCTAGGGGTAGAGAAATTATGAATATAGCCATTTTTTTAGAAAAAGGATTCAAAATCTTTATTTTCAAACTCATATCCATGATCACTTCTTAATGATTTAATTCTATGTCCACTATGATTTTCTACAGTTTTGGCATATTTTTCAAAATGATAGCAGGCTTCACATTTTTTAGCCAAAAAGAAAGTCCATGTATATCTAGAAAATTCCTCTATAAGAATATAAACATAGTGCTTCCCATTTAATATAGAAACTCTATATGGTCCAAACAAATCCATGTGAACCAATTCGAGAGGTTGAGAAGTTGACACTTCTTTCTTTGGTTTGACTAAAATTTTGTGTTGCTTTCCCTTTTCATAAGGACTACACACATTATCATTTGGAAACTCAAGTTTGGGATGGTCTTTGACTAATCATTTTCTAGTTAAATTTCTAATGGAGTGATTTTGTGAAATACACTTAAACATGAACCATTTTGTGAGACTAAAGAATCTAAGTTAACAGAGTAAACATTTTCATTTCATGATGCATAAAACACTAATTCATTTTTATTATTAAAAACATTTCCAGAATCATCTTCAAATTTAACATGAAATTCATCATCACATTGTTGTTAAATACTAAGAATATTATATTTCAATCCATCAACAAAAAGTACTTTGGAAATTAAAACCGAGTTAGAGTTAGTGATTTTGATAAGGCCAATGATCTTTCCTTTGGCATTGTCACCATTGGTTACATGTCCACAATCAATTTTTATTAAATTTTTGAAGCATGAGTAGTCTCATGTCATATATCTTGAACACCCATTGTCCAAGTACCATAAGATTTTATAGGATCTCATTAAGTAGATTTTCTACAAAATAGTCAGGTAAAAACAAATTTTGGTACCCAAACTTGTTTGGGTCCAGTAATATTAGTGACTACTTCTTTAGGACCCATATCTACCTCATAGGTTTCCTATAATCATTATGTAAAGTAGTTGACAAATAAACTCTATTTGTACTAGAATATATTGAAATAGTAGAGAGTGTATTATAACATGAACTAGCTGAATGTTTTCTAGAACTTGGAGTAAAGCTATATGTCCTACACTTAGAAACAAAATTAGTTCTTCCAAAATTTCTTTTACCAGATTGATAGCCAATGATAGTTGTATATTTAAAAGCATATCTGTTTACCTAGAATTTTTACCAAAGTTTCTTTACAATTAGTAAAACATTCAATATCATTTTTCAATTTCTCATTAGATAGTTTTAGTTCATTGTTTTCTTTGAGTAATTGATCATTTTTCTCCCTTTCTACAGTGAGTTTAGTTTTAACAGTTGAGGTAAGAGCATTTTGTTTCTTTAAAGATTTGTATTTATATTTTAGTTCATTACATGTATCTTAAATCATATTAAAGTATTCAAACATTTATTTATTAGACATATTTTCAATGTCACTCTCATTTCTAGAATAATAGGAATTGTGTACAGGAGATTCCATGTGTTTCCTCAGATGTGTTTTTCATAAAACACATATTGGCTTTGTTAACCCTTTCATCATGTGAAGATTTTGAGTTACTTGAAATTTCCTCAAAATCACTCCATGTTTCTTTCATTGACTTTTTATACTTTCTATCTTTTTACTCATATTTCTTTTTGTACATGAGCTTGGGATAGACAACCTTTATATGTTTCTTTTGTTTACACTCATAGAAAACCATCTCACCATACATGTCACTTCTTTTCCAATCATTCTTCCAGCTTCCCTTTTGATCATATATTCCTTTGAAGTTAGGCTTTCTAAAAAAATTCTTATTCTTATAAAATATCTTAAACCTTCTGGCTAATTGATCCATGTCCTCTTCATTTTCAGGTGTTTATTTTTCACTATTGGAACTTTCTACATAGGCTTCCAACATCCCATTATTTTGTGTTCAGAGGTGGTGGTTTTGAATGCAATAGATTTTCTTTTGGGTTTATCCTCCTCTTCCTTGTTGACTTCCATCTCCTCTTCATACATCATCAATTTCCAATGATTTATTTTATAGGTAACATGCTGATGCCACATGATTCTCTAATAGAGACAGAGGTTCTTATCCATCTATCAGGTAGGCATCTGAGAATCCTCATAATTTGTTCTTTGGTAGTAAATTCTCTTCCAAAAGAAACCATTATGTTGATAATTTCGTTGAACCTATGATACATGTCATAAATAGTCTAATCAGGTTTCATTTAAAAGTTATCATATTTAATAGTATAAGTATTAAGTCTCATTTCATTCACAATAGAAGTTCCTTCATGTGAAATAGACAAAGTATCCCAAATTTCATGGGCATTTTTACATGCAGAAATTCTATTAAATTCCTCATCTACTAAGGAGAAATATAAATCCTTCATGGATTTGAAATTGTTATTGTATGCAGTATTGGTAGGTTCATCCCATGTGATTGTATCAGGAGTATGAATCTTATACTCATTTAAAATTGAAGACCATATTTTAAAGCTCATACATTCTAAATGCATTTTCATTTTAATTTTCCATTGAGCATAATTGGTTCCATTAATGAATGGTGGTATTTTTTTATAAAACCTTCTGGTCTATTGTCCAGGACAAAGAAATACTTTGAAAGAGGTAGAAATTTAGAATTAAAAAATATTTATAGATCATTAAAGTACAACTAAAATCACAGTTGAATTGGATCAAAAACAGAGTCTTAACAGGAATTAAAAGAAACCTATGATACCAAATGTTGGTCAGAGTAAAATACTCAAGAGGGGGGTGAATTGAGTATATATAACAATTTATGTTTAAAAAGTATTCTTTAAAATGTTTTCCCAATAAATTTAAATACAACCCAGTTAATCAAAGTAATACGGTTATGAATGTTTGACTGTTTAAATAACATATCAGAAGATTGATTAATTCATAGTAATATTAATATCAGTTATTAACATTAATTTTGAAGCTACTATAGTAAGGAACACCAATTATAACTTCATTCCAAGATTAACTATCAATGTAAATTTAGTGATTTTTTAATAATATAGTTAAATAGAGAAAACTAAATTAAACAACACAGCAGATATAAAAAAAGTGGTTCAGTCTCAAGATTAGACCTAATCCACTCCACTTGGTGATCACCTGCCACCAAGCAGTTTATATTAATAAACATGATCCACACCCTGGATCGGGGTAAAAAATAGTACATAGGACTATTCAGGTCACACGACCTCTTCCATAGTTCTTCATGTGTAAGAATTTCCAGGTCACAGAGGAACCTCTTCCACAATTATCCATGTAATACACAATTGTAAAAAGATGTATGATAATGGATATCATGTATCCTTCAGTTTAATGCAGGAGACAATATGTGTTTTTATACAGACACTCATACTCCTTGAAAACTAAAAAAAATACACAACAGAGCAAAGATGATGAGATAAGGTTAGAAGTTCTCTGAGTGTTATTCTATGCATCTTTGGACTTCTAGGATGAAGCAGATGCAGGAATCAAGTCCTGTTGCAGAAAACAGAGTATTGCAAGTCAGCTATATCTGGCCCATGTTCTTCGTGTATTTGATAGTGTGAAAAATGTTCTTGACTCTAGGATTTGAGTATGATTCATGTGCTCTTCAGAAGTGTCGAGTTGTATGTGTCGATTCTCCTTTAATGAATGATTGTGCTTCTTTGTTATCACACACACACTTGTTTCTCTATCATCTCTTTTTGCTTCTATCCTTGGTGTTATTTTTATTCTTAGAGTGCATGTGTTGGAGCTAACAGGATGCATGTATTCTCCACCTCATACCTTGCACTGTAAGGTGACATATCTAAAAAAACATTTATTATGTCAGTGCATTTAAAAGCATCAAATATGATAGTTAGATATTAAATTGAAAAGTGGTAAAACAGATTAAGAAACGGTGCCACAGTCTATCTGGAAACCGTTTCTCCAAGAAATGATGTCTTAAGGAAACAGTGTCTTGTTGAAATGGGGTCTCCTTGAAAGGTGTATGGTCATGGTGTCTGGATGTTCACGGTGTCTGGTCACAGTTTTTGGATGGTCACGGTGTCTGGTCACAGTGTCATGATGGTCACGGTCTCTGGATGGTCACAATATCTGGATGGCCATGGTGTCTGGATGGTCATGGTGTTTGGTCACGATGTTTGGGTCACGGTTTCTCAAACATAGCCAAATATCTGTACACAGACTTAAACAGTGATATTCATAGAATGTATTGGAATTAATCATTTATCAAGGAAATCCATTATAACACAAACTCAACATAGTTTACAATCCTTAAACGTAGCACTTAAGATCTTGGATAGGTTTATTTAAAGCATAATGAAACTAATCATCTGTACACATGATTTTAGATAGATTGAATATGATTAACAAGCATTACAGAATGTATTGGATTTGTGATCATTAAAACATGATTAAGACATGAGGAGTCTAACATGGTGGATATGGATGTAATTGATGGAGCATTGGGGGTGTTGGCCTTGAACCTCATCAAGGTTTCCTACACATCCCAGTCAGTGGGGAATAAAAGTATAAATAGTTATGGAAAGGGGAATTAGAGGAGGCCCCTATAAGTAGATCATATGTTGGGACATGCACATGTAATCTTGCAGGATGAAGGGGGAATGATAGGGTTTACACTAGGAGGGTATCTCGTTGGACATGTTGGGGATTACGCATGGATGCAGCCCAAAGGAGGGGGGAGGTTGGATGTCATGGTCATTTCTAAACTCTAATCCCATGTGAGTCATTCTCAGTGTGAAAAAAAAAAAGAATAAATAGACCTGATGATTATGTCCCAAAATAATCATCAATAAGAGATGGTGCGGGGATTATGCATGGAAACTGTCTAAGGAGGATTTTGTTCTCTATGATGAGGAATCATTTCCTATGATGAATATCTCATTCCATGTTAGTCATACAAAGAGTATCCTTTAAAATGTTTTTCGGGGCTTATGAGTGGAAACTTCCTGAGGTGCACATAGTGAGAAATCCTAAAGGGGGAGGGATGGATACTTGAGTGTGTTGGTGGTGGAAGGATCCTGGTGACCACCCCTTCTCTATCCTATGTGGAGGATTCCACTCTTTTTGAGGAGGATCTCATTCCGTTTAACTCGTACAGGGGGACATCTCTGGAATTCTTCATAGGGTGAGATCACAGTTTAATGTCATGTGTTGAGGACGTTGGCACTAGAAAATTGCACGTCCAATATCTCAGACATGGGGTACTCACTCCTCACCCCTTTGGCTTACATAGCCATAGCACATCACCCCTTGGGAGAGGGATGGCTCCCATAATGCCTGGGAGAAATGGTGTGGAGGATTGGTCACTCATAGGGTCCACATTAGCATACCTATTCTGAAAAGAATAAGTCATTAGCTTAGCAATGCTGAAAAACAAGATATGGGGTAATGCAATAGGGGAAACCTTATGAGGGACCATGAAATCACAACATGTGATCCTGGAGAGCTGTGAGGAGGTGGTTCATGCAAGACATGGGAGTTGTGTTAAAAAGAGGCTCGAACATGGTGATTTAGTGTAAAGGAAATCTTTGGAGGTTCAATGAGTGGGTGCAAATAATATTGTATAATTTCTTACAATATGAAGGGTATAGCGTAATATCAGGTTGCACCCAAGAATAGGGGGTGCACGCAAGAGGGTTATTTTTCATGCACACAACTTATGTAGAATTGGGAGAGGGTAAAACCACTATTGTTCCACCCAAAGGAGGGCCCCCAGGGAACCTATCTTGAATGATTTCAGACATGGAATATGGCTTCCGCATATCTAGTCTTTAATTTGTGGTGGGCACGCACACATAAAGGGTCTATTTGATTTCACATTGGGTGTGTAAGAGCCTCTCGCATGGGTTGTAGTCTTGCATGAATCCTTTAAAACTTATGCAAAGCTATATTAGGATTCTCATAATTTTCCGTTTGGTCAAAGGGTGCCTTCAATTAACCCATAGATTGTCATTATAGCTCTGTGTGGAATTCAGCCCCAAGAAATGCCCCCACTCATAATCTGAAATGAAAGGGGACAAGAAGGTTGGGTTCTCAAGGAAACACTGAAAAGAGGGGGTGAATCCACAATGTTGCATGTAGAAATATGAGTTTAATATATAATTGACCTTGTGTGCACAAAACAATCTTTGTTCACACCTATAAATAGGCATGGGAACCCTATATATGGTACTTTGACTTTCCGTGAAGTAGACAACTACTCTCATGCGTGTGTGTCTGAGTTTTCTGCGCTAAACACCAAACCTTGGTAACCTTTTCACATGCAAGAGTTTATTATCCTATGCTTTTTCCCTTATGAGACTTTCTACATTTTTAGAAATCACCAGCTGAACTTTCATGTGAATCCATTTTTTTCAACCCCTCAGTCTTTCACATTCTAGCCTTTATATTTCCAGACTCAATCTACATGGTGGTTTAATAAAATGATGCTGATATGCAAGAATAAATTTAATTGTGAAGAGTAAAGATGACTGGGAACCCTCAAGGATTCCCTGTTAGGAGGTCATATTGGAATATCATATGATCTTTGCCATGATGACGGAGCAATAAAAGGATTACCTCCTAACTGACAGCATCCCATTGTGGAACATCAGGATAGCAGATGAAGTAACCATCCAAGGCTTTGAAAATGATTCATTTCAATCATGGTTCACATGTGAAGACAGTCTCCATCAATACAACATAAATTTTTATGGCCACAACACAAGAGAGCTTCAGAAAATGGATGTCTATGTCTTAATGAAAAAGAATAGAATGATCATTGGAGATGAGCCGAAGTGGGACGAGTTCCCTACCCATTATGACATCACCTTCCAAAGTAGCATGATGAATTAATGTGTCACATGGCAGAAGGATTGGGACCTGAGGACTTAGGGAAACATTATAAGTGAATGGTCATGGGTGTGTTGTATATGTTACACATTCTTGGAGTTTGGAGAAGATATGTGCAACATTGGGTTCTATGAGGTAGTATGGATATTGAAGTTCCATATCCCTCATCAACATAATCTTTTTTTAGATCTACTCAGCCAATGGATTCCAAACCCCAGCACATTCCACCTCCACCATGGTAAAGTCGGCATCATCTTGTGATAAATTCACTACATTAGAGGAATTACTTTGGAAGGATTATAATATTTTGAGTTCATTCCATAGAATAATACTTAGATGGATAGGGAACATACTCATATCCTCACAGGAAATCCCTTGGATGTAGCACAAGAGAATCTGAAGATCATTTACATCCAAAAGGACATCATGTTCCCAGCATGGTTCGACCTGTTCCCTAAGAAGGATATGAGGGTAAGGATGTCCGGCTAAGGGAACTGGTGTCTGATCACGTCGAAAAGGGGAAAGGTAGGATCATATTAGGTGATCCTAGAGGTAAGAGAATATAAAACATGGGAGAAAACATGGATGAGATATGGGACACACTTTTTCACTATACTAGATTTCTTGTCACCTTCCTAAGTGGGTGGTTGTTGCTGGTGAGGGACATGAGGATTTGGATACACCCAGGGACCTTGCGGATGGCATGGATCCTGAAATATCACAATAGGGTTAACCTGAAAGTTCTTGTTTTGGAAAGACTATACAATATTCTGGGATGCATCTCAAAGGGAAGCAGGCCTAAAAGAATCTACAGGTTTTTCCAACTCCCACATGGTAGTATTGTAGCACATCTTTGAAGGTATGAATTCTAGAATGCCATATGTTCTCCAAGAACGATTCTATTACCATCTCTATAAAATATTATTAGGGTCCGGCCACTGATGCTCCATAACCATTCATTTGTACTCAATATTGGAAAAAATAAAATGTTTAACTTCCATCACTTCTGCACTCTAATCGGCCAGATTCTGGATAACCTGTGAGGTTCATGGGAATAGAGAGGGTACTTATAGAGTTTCAAGAGTGGTGTGTTTGTGGTCCGGATCGATGAAAAGGTCCTCTGGAAGACATATGTGTTATTCCATTTCACCAGGTAGTTCATCTTCCTACAAAATGTGACAAATAAAGTTTATATTGAGGTTTTTAAAGAGAGGAACCCATGTATCCTCCACTAGTTGTGGTTCATGATGATGACTATAAGATTTTTTGACACTATCATGCTACTACCTATAGATTTCAACGTTGTCCTATCAATGGAATATGCCAAAAACTGGGTGGTGTCAAATCCATAGGCTATCTTATGAAGAAGAATTTAGATGATCGAACTGATGAGTGTGGAGCCAGTGCTGTGGGAAGGCAAATGGGATGCCACCCAGGAGGTATGTTGGGATATTGGGGAAGCACAAGTTGATCTATAGTAGTGGGGACATCATAGGGAATCACATCACCTCGACCTCCTGGAGAGGGTAGGTCATGAAAGAGTCATCAAGGTACAACCATGGAGGGTACTCTGAAGAATATTAGGTACATTTTTCAACTAGTTACTGATGTCATCTTCATGTCCCTTTGGTCTTCATGGAGAACATTATGAAAATTAATGTCACTTGAAGACCAGTGGAGGAAACTAAAGTGGGATGGGACCAAATTTCCAGATGTTAGAAATATTCAGGTGGAATACAGGGTGAGATTTTAATAGAGTGATGTGTACTTGACAGCCAAGGATATCTATGCATGCTAGAGGGTCAGTACGGGGAACTTCCCATCCCTGTGAAGGTAATGTTTGTCCATGATTCCAACCAAGAGGAGACATCGCTTGAGGATGACAACAAAGAAGAAGAAGAAGTAGATGATGATGATGATAATGAATAAGAAGATGAAGAAGTAGAAGGGGAAGAATAATGGGAGCCTCAGGGGATGGGTTCCCATCAAGGGACCCCTAGTATAGCTGTGGGATTGCGAGCTCTGAAGAATCCTTTTATGAAAATACCTTAGAAATCCTAACTTACTCTTATTGTACCTTGATTTCTCCTTTCATCCCACATATATTCTAATGGAAACTCAACCTAAATAGGAGAAACTCAATGCTGAGTAAGGGGTCCCCATTATAGAGGGTGAAAATGTGTCACTGGTTGTAGGGGAATGTGCTCCATGGCTTGAACCTGGGGCCGACGCAGGTGGTGAGACATCTGTAGCTGAGGCGACTAGTGGTGGAACAACCGAGGAGGTTGGGTGGAAAGGTCAGAATGCCAGATCATTCTAGTAATATATGGAACACCAAACCATGGTATCCCTATGCTGACACCTACTATCAGAGGTTCATCATGCCTGATATAACTTATCATTAATATTACTCCTCCTCCAAGTAAGATAAAATATTGAACTGTTCGATCATAATCATGTTTCTACTGAGCTTTCACATCAACATGTACCTATATTACATAGATCTCAGTCAAATGATGCAAATTGGACTGGTTAAAATCATTGAAATATTGAGCTTTGAAGGATGGGGCCGGGGCATCTATTGGATCCCTTTCTAATGGTGACACCCATTCATGAGGATCTAGTCATCCAAATCGATCTAGCCTTGGTGGTCCTAGATGAATAGGTTGATTCCACTGGTTGGGTGGATCATGAGTCTAGGGGTGGTGAGGCTTCCAAATAAGAATCAAGAGATAATGTTTTCCCCCATGATATAGATCCCAGTCCCTTATAGAGGATACCAGAGGATGATCCTGCTGCTGAATTTATTGTTTCATTCTTAGAGTAAGAGTCCTCTGATCCTAAGGACCTATATGATTCTAACCATGATGTGGCCAAATAAAATAGCATTATCCAGTATAGGGTGTGGAGATGAATTCAAATCCTCATTGAATAGACCCCAGACAACAACTTTTGGGATGGATGGAGTCACTCCAATGGTGGCTTCGTAACTTGTGCACTGGAGGGGAAGATTCTTGGGGCCTTCATGTGTTGGTTCTTGATTTCCCTGATAAAAATATATGGGTGGGGGCCAACATCTGGAAGTTTCCTTGTGCTAGGGTAATTCCAATAGAATTCACAAACATTGAGAGGTCACCTAAGAGATTCAACACCTGGAGGATCAATCAAGCGAGCATATTTCTTTCCTAAAAACTCAATCATAAATCATCATAATGATGAGGGATCAACTGGAGGATGGTGGGAACCAAATAAAGCAGGTGACTTCTCAGATTTCGGATCCTCAGGATGAGTGGATCCATGCATAGATGAGGGTTGATGAGCTTTTTCTAGTGGCTAATGAAGAGGAGGAAAATCTTCGGAGGAGGCAACAAATCCTGGGGCCACATGTTAAAGGTTGGTAGAGTTGATGCACTCAATCATTAGAGTAGATCTATTGGGACAATTCTTCTAGAACTCATGAGAGGCTCTAGAATGTGGGTGACCCCTTCTTTAACCATTTTCTTTCCTTTGAAACGTTGTGTGCACAGACACATTACTTTGTCAAATTTAATTATCGAAATTTAATCATAATTTTGAGACAAATAATGAAAAATACCTAAGCTGACATGGGTCATGTATGTTGTGACAAATAAGATAATACCACATAATTGTTAACTTTGTATAAGAGTATTGGATATCCATCAAAATCTTGGGGTCTTCTATTTTTAAATGACCATCTGGAGTGTTTAGGTAGAGAGAGATTGTGGTTAGAGAATAGGTATCTCAGAGAAAAAACATTATTTACCCAACATAATCTAATGCACAAATGGGATATTTCCAAGGGGAGTTTGAATATATCCATACAAAGGGGGATGGGTAGTCTGAATCACAATACCCAAAATCCGAAACACAATGGGTGTGGCATCATTATATATGATAACTATTGAACATGTTTGAAACACAGTATCCATATCAATTAGCCTAAAACAGGGGGGGGAAAGAAAGTTTCGACTTCTTACCATGTTCAAAACACGAAACCAGTCTCAAATTGTCATCCAAATTCTTTGGTAACTTTTCCCCATAATAGTAGGTTTGCTGATGTGGCAAGAGACTAGACCGTTAGGAAGTCCCTTTAGACATGGAAGTGGATGAGGATCCAAATTAGGGGCTCGTAAAGCATTGGAGTGGGGTGATGGAATGTTCGAATAGATTCCAAAACTCCTGGAATTATACCCCCATGGCATAGAAATCACGTGTTTAAGCATACTAGTCTGAAAAAAGATCAAACCCATCTTCCAGGGGAGCTTCATCTCAATTTTTTTGCAATAGCTGGAAATGTGAATAATGCGGTAAATGACCGGCACTGAAGGAGAGGTCCTCTTACGAGAGGGCCCAGGATGGCTTACATTCTGACATTATGTGATTGAGGATGATGAACAAATGGTTTAACATCATACGGTGAGGATGATGCATGGCACAATTTAATGACTTATGATCATGATGTTGCACACCGTTTAAGGTCATAATTTGTGGACCTGGACAACACTTTAATGTCATGTTTCAAGGACTATGGAATGTCTATTTCAAATATATTTTTTGTGTCAGGGAGTAAATAAACCTAGACTTAATGAGTCAAAGTGGGATTTCATACCACACAAAAATTAGGAAACAGACAGATTTCGAAATAAATGATTACCATGGGGCTCATACTACATCACACATCCCAATAAAGTCTTTCAGTTTAGGGTCATGGAGTTTGGACCAAATGGAAGAATGCTTCCCAAGACAGGCATATGTAGTGCGGCGGGGTAATAAACCTAATGTGAATTAGGCCCAAAGGGGTCATGTGACACACCAAACTATTATATTAATGCTCTTATTTTATGTTTTTAGAGTTTGGACCACATAGGTATCATGTGCTTCATGACCATATCAGTACACACCCAACAAAAATTGCAAACACCACATGATTCATGCTCGGTGTGGGAAATAAAGAAATGGAATGAAGTATCTACCTGACATGTTGGATCATGCATTTGAGACAATACTAAGGGTACAATCCCACCATGATACAAGAAAGTGTAAAGGAGGCATGTTGAGACTTTCGAGTTCTGGATTATGGGGTGACTAATAAGTGAGGGCCATCCATTGACCGTGTTCGAAACACGGGGACCATAACCATAACAATCAAGAGTGGGATGAGAAAATACTGGATTAGATATTTAACAAGTTTGAAACACATGATCCATTATTTTTTAATGGAAATACTCTAGGGTGTCGGACCGGGATGGGAGGTGATCCAAAAATGGCATGACACCATCACTATTAGGGGGCCTTCTGGATGTGAATAGTGTTGTAAATCTAAACCTAGAAAGACTCGATGTGTGGGATTGGAGTATCAGGGAGTAGGAATCATACTTAAGCTTCATGAACAGTTTAAGTTCATATTGCATGGACCATGGTAAATTGTTTAATGTCATTTTGTTTAGACTATAATCTCTCAGTTTAATGTCATAGAACACGTACCAGAAAAAAATTGTAGGAGTTTGAAGCTGGGACCAAAGAAGAAATAATTGGGCGTCACTACGTATCCCATGAGGATGATAATCAAGACACACATAGTTCTTGAAATCACATGTTGTTTATTTTCATGTAGTGAGGATGCGAATGAATTTATGTGAAAGTAAGAAATATTGTAGCTAGACCTAATATTGAAGATTTGGGCACTATTACATATCTTACTAAAGGAAGAATCAAGCCACACATAGTTCTTGAACATAGTGTAGTTGAAGTCCAAAACTGGTAGGGGAAATCCTCTCTGATGAGGGAACTGGGGAATTCCATGATTATCATGAGGCAACCTAAAAAAAATTGGACATTGTTTCAGTTTAACATCATGAATTTAGGACATTGTCTCTTAGTTTAAGTTCATATAGTTTGGACGATGAGGGATGGTATCACAAATGGAAATGTGTAGTACAATGTCCTGAAAAAACCTATGCGAATAAGGGTAAAAAGAATATCAAATCCACACAACACACTCGTATTCCATAAATGGGGCATGAGGAAGATGAAAAAAATATGAGTTTGTGGCTGGACCAAAAGATGACATGTCTAGATGTCGCAATGTATCCCATGAGAATGGGAATCAAGCCACATATTGTTTTTGAAGGGGGAATGGTAGATGAAGTTTGCTGAAGAAAATTTTATCTCAGGTGATAACATAATAGTTCTATGTTGTTTAACATCATGCAGATAGGATAAGGATTCCATGGTTTAATGTCACGTGATAGGACCAGTCCGTGCAATTTAACATCAAGTGAAAATGAAGTTGGTCGTTATGAATTTTATCATCATGAATCAAGGATTATGAGGAAGAGGAGTGTTCCTAGGGGTGGTTCATGGCACATATAGTATAACATAACAAGAATGAAGACCAAAGAGGCCCCATTTCACACCATTAACTCCCAAAGGAAACTCATGTTGAGTGGCCGAAAGGTTGAATTATGGCTGCGACTAATGATGAAATGTCTGGGCATTCCTACATAAACCATAAGGATGGGAATCAATACGTACATTGTTCATGATGTCGGCACAATAGATGTCAAATTCCAAGGGCGATGTCCTCTTAGGTGAGGGAATCATGATGGCACTGTGTAGTTTATCATTGTACGGTGAGGATGTTGGTCGTTCTGCAGTTTAATGTCATGCGACTAAGACGGTGGGGAAGAGGTGTTTGATGAGGAATTTGATTGAAAAAACTAAAACAACAAGACATGAATGAGGAAAAAGGCCTATGTCATAGGACACATTCCAAGTAAAAACCACCCATAGTTCAAAGTCATGATTGTAGACGCCGAAAAAGTCTGTAAATCCCAAAGGAAGTTTTGAACGGACAGAGCGATGTCATATTCGGACTCAGAGACCCGGTCCGGAGGACATGGAAGTGATGTGCGAAATTAAGGAGAACTTGCGCGAAAAAATGATATTCACGCGAAGGCCTCCCGGGATTCGTGAAAAAGAACCGGTGTGGTGCGCAAATTTGCGCGCCCGGTTCCGCGCGGTGAGGCTTTGCGCACCGACTGGTCCTGGCGAGGAAGATTTCACGCGCCGCTAGGATTCCGCGCCGGCGGATGCCTATAAATAGAAGGCGACCTCAACCGTTTCGGGGTTGAGGAATTCGAACCAGCTCCCACGCACGCAATTTGGACTCCCACGCGCGCAAGATGTCTTCTAGGTAATTCTCCTTTTCGCGCAACCTTGCCCCGGGGTTCGCCTTTGTGCACAACCCCACTGGCTTAAGTGAATTTGCCAACTCCTCTGGGTTTTTCCTTTGCGCGCAATCCTTGCCCCTTGCGTGCAATCCCTTCCAATTGCGCGCAATCCCTTCCAAATTGCGCGCAATCCCTCTGGTAGGTTTTTCCACTCCTTAGGGAGTGTAATCCCTTCCAAATTGCGCGCAATCCCTTCCAAATTGCGCGCAATCCCTCTGGTAGGTTTTTCCATTCCTTAGGGATCGTCTCGTGCCCCCGCGCGCAATCGAGGCCCGTTGTGCGCAATCCCCTATCCGCATGCAATCCTCTAACCCAATTGCGTGCCATCCCGGTGTTTTGCGCGCAAACCTTCTCTTTGCATGAAAAACCCAGGACCCCTCACTTGACGCCCCTTGGTTGCCTCTCTACGCCAGCGCCTGATGTCTTCCATGCCGGGCATGCACGCCATGAGTTGTTTTCCCGTACGGCCTTCCAGGCTCGTATGAAGTAACCTCAAGGTCCCTTGGGCAGTGTTTCCCGTTGCTTTGCCTTATGATTCTTCGCATAGGCACGCTAACGGCTATTTCTTCTTCGCATAGCCACGCTAACGTGGACCCCTCGATGGTTTGCCCTGCGGCCCCCCTTCACTACGGCCTTGCCGATGTCTTCCCTCCCACAAGGGGTAGAGGGAATTGGGCATGTAAGCCCTAGGGGTGTGGAGTGAACCCACCTTGTCTGAGCTGCAGGATGTTAAACTTCTAAGCACCTCGTCCTTAACACATGACGTTAAATTGTGGTCCGACCCCGTGCTTCGCACGCAGGGTCCCCCCGTCTCGGACATTATTTACGCCCACTCGTCTCCACGGGAAAGGATTCTTCCTCACATGGAATGAGATCCTCCTTGTTGGAGTGGCATTTGTCCATGGGGGAAGGGCTACCTCAGAGCGTAAGCCCCTAGCCTCTCTTGCGGAAGGTTGCACCCATGCACCTCCGTACTTCCCCACTGCCAAGGCCAGTGGAGTCCCTTTCCCACTGTGCTTTGTCGCAGCATGGGCCTCCATCCTGGAGTAAGCCTCGGCACCAAGGGCCGCTAACCACGCGTAAGCCCCTGTTTCCTCTTTGGGCCACTCAACGCGTAATCCCCTTTCCGCTTCTCACGAACGCACCCTTCGCGACATGATCGCCTGGTCCCTGTCGTCTCTTGTTTCTCACACCAAGCATGACTCACGTGGGCTTAGAGCGCGCATCGACCATAACGTCCTCCAATGGGCCGCCTCAGAGCGTAAGCCCCATCCCAGCAAACTACGTGGACTTTGATCCATGCTAATGCATGGTACGTAGGAATCCTCCACGAGGTTCAAGCCCACCACCTGGTCGTTCTGACTTCGTCACGTCAGTTCGCCAACACTTTGGGCTGCCTCAGAGCGTAAGCCCCAGATTGCTCGTCTCGCATGACGTTAAATTGTATTCCCTCGTCCCGCATGACGTTAAACTGTATTCCCTCGTCCCGCATGACGTTAAACTGTATGCCCTCATCCCACATGACATTAAACTGTATGCCCCGAACTACGTGGACTCTGATCCGTCCCAGCCAACAGAGTATCCGAGTTGGGATAAGATTGATCCTGGAGCCTGTTTCCACTAGACAGTGATGGACCTCCACACCATTGAAGTAGCCGGTGATATACAGCTAGTGTAAGTGCCTCTAACCAAGATAGATTTCATCTTATCTAGAGAAATAAACAATGGATTGGAATTCTGACTACTCGACCTCGTCAGTATCGAAAGCCTCTATGGCTACAACCCCTATTTTATACTAGTTGGGGAACTTCAAGGCTTCTACGAGGGATTCAAACATCTCCTTAGAAAGTCGGAGATCCTTAAGGATTGAGTGTTTTGCAGGAATGTTGGTGAGGTGCTTCCACACATCGTACTTTTGTGATATGCATACAATTCTTCTGGTTGGTGGTTTGTCCTTGGCTAGAAGCATGACAGGCACTATTGGTTGAACCACTATATTCTAGATAGTGCTGAAGACATCCTATTTCTCATTGGGTAGACTTCCCATAACCGCTACTGGCTGACTATTGACTAAGTGAGGCCTAGATATTAATGTACAAGGCTAATAATGATGTGACTATGGATATTCTACCTAGTCAACTAGAATGGTAATCGGTAGAGGTGAATCAAGAAGATTGGTCTGGAAGGACAATGCCTACTGAGATCAATACAACATATACTATATGGTTTCAGTGGAATTCATGGTCTGGCTTGAAGCACAAGACCGGGCATTCCAATGGATTATTCGTCTTTAACTTTTTCTAAGATGGAATCTACTATGGACAATTACAGGGGTTGCATGATATTCTTCATCATCAAGGAAAAATTAACCATCCAATTGTTCGATGGTATTCATAGAGGCATACTCCTGATCATTATCAGAGGAGTCTTCTAGTGTTGGACATACTCTAGGTGTAATTCTGATATATGAAGGCATGAATTCACCGAGGCTACGAGACAATTCGGCATGGGTGAGGATCTTTTATTTCCCCTATGATATTTGTGCCTACTATTTCGTGATGTGGAGGTCTGAGAGGTGGATATGAAAGTGGTAGCTAGAGAATATGCAACAAATTCAAGAGGTTCAGGCTGACCAAGTTGGGAATGGATGAAGCCATGGGCATGAGAGATGACCCTGTGAGCCAACCAGTCATCATAATTTTGAGTCTCATAGTTGGATACTTATAGGCATTCAATGGAATCCTCTCTGTCACTATCGAGCATAGAACAAACATGTGAAACATAGTCCAGGACTTCTCCTAGCCTGACCATTCCCTTGTCCACCTGGTCCTATATCCAATCCTTGAACACGTAGAACTTCTTTTTGGTATTTCCAATGATTTGGTGGTAAAGACAGTGGTCAGGGAGATCAGTGAGCTCAACCTCATTAGGATTTCTATATTATGGAAGCTTGAGGATCCCAAGTTCCAAAACACTATGGAAATAACTAGGAACCTTGGCCTCTTTGAAGGAGTAGGATTAGTTTCTCTTGTATGAGAAGGGAACTCTAGGATCATTTCCCTGGCGAGGGGATGGATTTTGATGAGGGGACGGAGACACATTTTCTCAAATAGGTGGTGTTTAATACAGAGTAGTTTCCCACCTTTTATATGCTAGGTGAGGCAAATCTTGTTGAGCATACTAACCTCTGTGTGGCTATGCATGGTGAGGTTTTGTGAGAAATAACTCCAGCAGCTTTGGGAAAAATACCATAAATATAGAAATAGTTCTTTCGTGACGTATATTCTTGTAGGTGTTTGAGTAGGAAAGGGACATTCCTGATTATCCTACTACAATTATTCCTCTAAGTGTTGAGCCTTGTCTGAGAATTCCAAGAATCTACCTAAGAAATTCTGAGTGATGAGGGTTGGAACTAGTTCAGTCTTGAAATTCCCTACACACATCCTTAATATCATCTCTTAAGATAGTGGCATGTCGAGAAATTATGTAAGGCCTTTCCTCCTTGAAATAAATTTTGTGACATGCTCATCTGGTAGTTTCCTTCACTTGAACAGGTCATCAATACTTTTCTTGTGAGGGGTGGAGCTAAACTAGTAGAGAAACTGCCTGAAGTGGTATTACCAACTAGTGATAAACCCAATGGGTAACTAGTTGTACTAGATGATTTTAGTCCCTTCCAATGTCTGAATGAAACATTAGAGAACAGATACCTAATGTTTCTATGGGGTTACAAACATGGTTCCACACCTTGAGAAGAAGGGGACAAGATGCTACAATGGTTCACCAATCCTGTTGAAGGGGGTGAAGGATGGATTCCCAAAATCTTGGGGTGCGGTCATATCATCCACCCATGTATAATAACACATTCCATTAGGTTGGATCAGCTACTATCATATTTTTAGGGATATAATCCAAGTATTTAGAAAATCTAGTAGATCATCCTGGTGGGTATTCTTATCTAGGTGAGGATTCATGACCACCAATGTGTTGACCGAATCATCTACACGATAGGTGGTATTAGCCTCCCATGGATTGATTTTTGGAGCGGCATGAGGAGTAGAATTATTTGTGTGCGGAGGGAGATTCTCACATTATTCGTATGGATTAAATGATGCATAATGTGATTTTTTTCCATAAATACCAGTCAATAACCTGTCACGATACATGAGATCATCAGGCTTGATTGGGGGAAACTTGATGAGAAGGGCTTCTAGATACCCCTACTGCAAGAATGGATAAGGAACATGGTCCTATCCAGGGGAACAATAATCTAGGTGTCGCTCGACATGTAGCTCAATGGTGATCCAGTGTTGATCTTCAATTTGCTATCATAGGGTGACAATTTCATGATCAAGTATTGTTTTCTATTTGACATCAGGCATATATAAGGTCTTGATATGTCCCTTAACATTTTTGAGATTATGGATAACATGAAATGATGTAGAGGGTTCCCATAGGATGAGTTCCTACCTTTGTAGGTGGGTGAGAAGACCTGTGTGAGGGTCTACCTAATATTGTACTACCCAGTAGGTTGGTTCCTTTCATCAGATCATTCTCTGGTATCCCTGCTCATTGGTAATGTGATCTCATCCATATTCAATGTAACTACACATGATGGTGTATCCTCAGTATCACCAGGTGAATCGGGATTCTTCTTTGTGGGACTTAAGTGTAGAGTGGCATACTATCCCCAACCAAAAATCTTCACATGTGGAGACACTTACCCAATGATTCTATGGAGAACTGTGAAGCTCTAGACACATTTGTATTGAAGGGTCTGATGGTAATCGGGAGAAGCAGGATGTTGCTCCATGGGGAGTGCTACTAACTCAACTGTGAGGCATAGATAATTGATATCGTCAAACTAATCCTGGCTCTTAGGTTAGACCAACTAATGGTTACATTGATGAAAACCTATCACCTAGATGGTATGGAGAAAGCATGAGACATGTTCCTAAGTGAGGGTGTCAAATTTAGGAACCAAATTCCGCTACAACACTTATAACAGCTAATCAGTGACAAGATTGTCCCACAAGCATTTTTGTTTAGAGACCGTGCCTAGTTCCTGGCTTGTCCAAGACCTGATTGGCATTGTCCAGGAAATTAGTGGTGACACTGATGGTGTGTGATGTTGTGGTGGATTGACTGATGTATAGGATCTTGTGCGGTATGACTTATTAGTGCACACTAGATCATTTCTCATAGGTGGTGCTGACTATATCTTCACGTCCCTATAAGTCATGGTATTAACTACAACCTCATATGTGACCTCAGTGGCAGACATCTATGGGTCCACTGGGTTCTCGTGATATATCGTGTCGGAGAAGTACTCCCTGTGATCTCAGGTGTGGGCAGAGAATGACCCTGGAGATAATAGAGATGAATGCATCTCAAGACCTTGGAAGAGAATCAAATATTACTTCACCTACATAAACCTATGAAGGGACTCAAGAATCTTTTGGATCACACATTCTAGGATGGTGAATCTCACCCACTGGGCTCCTTCCCCAAACTCCAATGCAGAAGATTGAGGGAAAGGATCCATAATCGATTAGAAATAAACATTAGAATCCAATAAGTGAACAGTATTAACAACAACATGGCACTTCCCAGATTTTTTCCTTTAGTGAAGGTGGTTCGCCGTTCTGCCTTAGGATGGTTCTTCAGGTTAGGGAACTTTTTTAGTATAAGGAGGACCTCTGTGCCGTTGTATGATGGGTTGGGAGGACCTCTACTTTCATTTTTTGGGATACATGGTGGACCTACATATCATTTTATGTTGGATCTAGGAGGACATCTACTCTAATTTTTTATGTAGCAAAGAGGACCATTACTTTGGTCGACAGGGACATGAGGAAGACCTCTATATTGGTTCTGAGAGTGGGGAGGGACTCCTCTTTGGTGGGTCGAGGTGCAAGGAGGTCATTCACACTGGTCAATAGGGAATTGGGTAGGACCTTAGTTTTGTTCAATGATAGAATGAGGAGTAAATACATAATAGTTGTTGATGGAGTCGAGAGAAAATCCACTTTGGATGATGCTAGAGCAGGGAGGGTCTTCACTAGTGTTGGGAACAGTGTAAGGAGGAAGTTCATGCAACTGGTTTGTGTCACGGTGATGAACTCCCTATCATGAACCATAAGTTTGGGGAGGACCTCTATAATGGATTTCATCAAATTGGGGGGGGGCTCTTCTTTGTTGCATGCTAGGAACATGGGGAGGGTCTCCATGTTGGTGTCATGAGCGGGGAGGACCTCCACTCTGGTTGGTGATTTCATGATGTGGGACTCCATGGAGATTCTCATCATTACTGAGTAGCCCATAATGACTGTTGGAGATTCCATTGGATAACAAAGTCAACCCCAAACCACCTGTGAGGTGGTTGAGGGCTCGATCCCATCTGGGCATTGGGGAGTCCTTATTCTACAGTGGAAGAGATCTGGTGGAGTGCACTAGTGGTGGTAGGATCCATTGAAGCTATGGAAGATGATTCCCCCTAATGGGCATCACCATGAGCTTGAACCCAACATTGGATTTGGGTTGGTCGGATAGGGGGTGGAATAGTAGGGGAATGACCCACTTGTTTCCCAGCCCGAAGGGCTAGTCATTGGTGGCATTGACATAGCCTAGTGGGATCTCTCCTTGGCATCTCTAGGGTTGTGGTCAATACTGGGGTGACTCAATAATCCCCTAACTCTTGATAATAGTGGATAGAGTCAAAGGATCACTCTGGGAGGACGCTCTCGAAGCAGTTCATCATTGGAGTGGGGTGCAGCAGCTCCCTGTGTGGCCCTTAGGGCTAGCGGTGTCAGTAAGGTGAAGAAACCTCTAGGTACTAGGGAGCCATTTCCATTATTAGAATGACTCCCTCCTACTCAAAAATTCATAAGAGAGATTCAATAATGCTCTTCTAAATTATCTCTAAGGGAGAGATGGGGAATGGGTGACCAGTAGGTGATGGAATATCAGACGTCGTGGGAGAGGTGGGTTCATGTGGGATTTCCGCATTGACATTTCTCCTTCCCCTACATCAATGGGAATTGGGTTATTGGTTTCTTGCAGCTTGGGTCCTGGAAAGTAGGAGGGTTCAGTAGTCAATAGGAATACAAGGAAAAAAAACTCCCAATGACCTATCATCATCTAATATTCCATGGTTGGAGAGATAGATTCATACTGATGATATCACAGATCATAATTGATAATATTTAATTGCAAAAATTTCTGGTGAGTTTAATGCCTAGAACACTATTTTCATAGAGGTTACTAGTGCTGAATAGATGGATATGGTGACATTATTATCTACCAGTGTCTCGAAATCTACTAGTACCCATATTGACGAGAATAATTTTATTTTTGGTTCACCATTTTTATTTTTGATGCATTCATTAGGGTTCCCAACCTTGCGTGTTATTGTTCAATGAAATGCATTGTTATCCCACATTCCTATATCTCAAAGGTGGGTGACCTTTATCACATTATTGGCGATGTATGATCCTTAATCAAAACATGATTATGGGATGTTAGTATCTCCATTCCTGGATTCCCCCATGTAATTCATCAATTAATCTAGGTCTCCCTTATAGATTAAGAGGGGTTCGTGGAACTCATTCATAGTGTCGTCTCTTTTTAGATGCCAGTTAATTACATTGCTTATTTATAAAAATTATAAGTGGTCTTGACCGGGAAGAAACCTTTATTTAGGTGAGTTGTCATGTTGGGCATCATTGGCATGTCAAGACACTGGAACATTTTTCACCTAAATTATTCCTCATAGGAGGGATTATCAGGGACGAAAAACCCAAGGAATATCATGGAGATCACGAGGTATATATTTCCAAAGGCATGTCTTTGAGGTTTCCCTCAGGGATCACATGTTTACCATGGGGTAGTAATGTGGTGTTTCATGAGTTTCACCTTACCGATATGGAGTGGATTGATCATAATTCCCAACGAAGGTAGATCGAGGGGTGTGTCCCTAGGAAGGAGTACCCATAAGGTTTATCGATGGATGGATTTGACGGCCCCATGAGGGTGGATCTGGGAGGTGTATCTGATAAAAGGAGGATGGAATACCAAGAAGGATGATCTTGAAAATGTTGGAAGTGGATCAAGGAGAAATTCCCCTAGAGGGGACAGCAAGGTTTATCTTTGGTTAGGATTGAACCTCAAAGAAGCATCCTACATACCCTGATTAGAAGATAGGGATCAAACCCATGTAGTTTGATGGATGGTATTGGGATTATGCAATTTGAGATTCCCATCGCAAGAGGATTTCACTTGGTTGGATTGTGTGGGTCTTACACATGTGATCTTACTATGTGATACTGGGATCAGAAATTATGTGGATGGGGCTTACATTTAGGAATAGGCTAGGTGGATGGTATGATCTCACCCAAATATGGTGGCCCTAGTAAAATCAGGGTGGATATGGATGGAATGGATGGAGCAATGGGGTTGTTGGGATTGAACTTCAGGGAGTTTTCCTACATATACAAGTTAGTTGGGAATCAATGTTAATATAGTTATGGAAAGTGGCATTGGAGGAGGCTCATGTATGTGGAGCATATAGTTGGGGATTACGCATAGAAGCTATCTAAACAAAGGGGGCATTATAGGTATTACACTCGGTGGGTTTCCAGTTGGACATGCTGGGGATTATACATAGAAGTGGCCCAAATGAGGTGGGGGTTGGATGTCATGGTCCTTTCTAAACTCTATAACCATATGAGTCATGCTTGGTGTGAGTAAAAAAAGGAAGCAATAGACTTGGCACTCGTGTCACAAAAGAAGTGTCAACACGAGATGTTGTGGAGCATATACATGGAAATAACCCAAGGAGTACATCTTTATGTATGAGGATGATTAATTATATGTGATGAAGATATCATTTCATGTCATTCATACACAGAGCATCATATCAATGGTCTATTAGGGATTTTTTCTAGAAACTACCTGAGGCACACATGGCAACAAATCCAAAAAGGAGAGGTATGGAGACTTAAGAGTGTGGGCTGTGGAAGGCTCGAGAAGACTATCCCTCCTCTAATACTATGAACTGGATGAAACTCCATGTTAGGAGGATCTCTTTTAGTGTCACTCATACATGGGGAAATCCCAGGCTTTCCACATAGAGTGATATAGTAGTTTAATATCTTGTGTTGCGTATGTTGGTGCTACACAATTTTGTATCTTGCATCGTGGAAATGGAGAATTCACTCCTCACCCCTTGGGATTACATAACTATTTCTTATCAACCCTTGGTTGGAGAATGGATTCAATAATTCCATGGTGCAATGATGTAGAGGTGTGGTCACTCACGGGGTCCACATTAGCATACATATGCTGAAAAGAAAAAAGAATTAGAATACCTATGCTGAATAGAAATAAGTAAGGGAACACAATAGGGGACACCCCATGAGGTGAAAAGAAATCAATGTGTTCAATCCTAGAGGGTTTTGAGGAGGAGGTGAGTGAAAGACATGAGGGTTACTCACAGAAGGGGATAGAACATGGTTCTCTAGAGAAAATTAAAGCCATAGAGGTTCAAGCAGTGGGTGCGTGCAATATTGGAGGCTTTTACATAAGAGGAAGGGTTGAGCTCAAGATCAGGTTGCACCCAAAAAATAGGGGGGGTGCGCAAGAGGGGGCCTTCGTGTGTGCTTCAATTAGGTTGAACTACGCGAGGGTCCAACCACTATGGGACCACCCAAAGGAGGGTCCACGAGCAACCTTTCCCATAAGAGATTATACATTCAGGGTTACACAAATTCTGATCCATCGCGGAAGAGGTTCCTTACGCAGAGCAGAGTAATGCTTTCACTTCCATATGATCACCCTGATGAAGGGGGTGAACTTCAATATATAGAAAAAAAATTATAAGTGGTGAATAATATTTCAGGTGTCGAAGATGGCTTCCAGACAACTGGTCCTTGATCCCTAGTGGGTGTGCATGCACAAAGGGTTTGTTTGATGTCGTATTGGGTATATAAGAGCCTTGAACATAGTTTTCAGTCCTCTTTGTATACTTTCAAACTAAGTAACACCTAACATAGCTTCTGGGAATGTTCCCTTGAGTTGAAGGGTGCCTTCAGTTTACCCAAATATGTCCATTATGGATCTGTGCGGAATTTGGCACCAACAATAACATAATCACCATTGCATAATAAAATCCAAACATATGTGTAACACAATATCAAAAAACATTTATCATATAAAAAAACTATGAAAATAAATGGGCTTCATAACACATTTATCATAACAAACCCCATGAAAATAAATTGTCTACATAACACATTTATCTTATCAGAATCCATGATAAGAAATGGATTTCATAAACATTTCATCATAGCAGACCCATGGAAATGAAATGGGTTTCATAAAAATCATTTCACCAAGAACGTAAACCATCCAGAGAAATAATAAAGATGGTATCACCGATAATATCCCTAACAATACTTAACTAACATCCATTGATGTCATCAAAGATGAAAAATGATTTTGAAAATAAATTCACTTGGACGATTTCAGGATAAAAAAACCTCTTCACTTTGAAAATAATCTTTATAAAACTAAAAGTTCCCCAAACAATGTGAACATTCTTTTCATAAAAAATTACCTTTTTAACTTCTAAATGAATCCTTATAAAATTGATTGGTGATTATGGTGGGAAATTTCGTTCATTCAATACATGTTAAAACAAATATTCCTTTCACATTTTTGGTGAAATAAAAGCAAGACTTATTTGGAAAATGATAGGAAGATTATTTTTAATTCTTTTTGTAAAAAGTTAAAAATGGTACAAATAAATTCAAAAAATCTTATAGGAACATTAAAACATTCTTGTAAACATTTTTAAACAACACGGATAAGGAAGAAAAGTGTTTCCGAATGAAGATAGAAATAAATTTGGTTTTCATTAAAAACATTACATTAGAATATTGAGTAGATAAAGGGAGGAAAATGAAGAAAAATATGTATTCTCAATAAATAACTATAGGAAAAAAAATTCCTGAATTTTTTGACAAATGTTTCATAATACTTCATCATCTAAAGAATAATAATATAAAATCCCAATAAACAATGAGATTTTATAATAAAACTATTACCACTTTGGTAACATTTTAATCACAAGCCCCTTGAAATAGAGAAACGTATATGAATATTATTATCCCATAATTTATTTTTGAATAATCATAATATACATTAATTTTTAGTATATGAACCACACAAAAAAATTATTGGTGAATATGGCATATGTCTCCCTAAAATAAAAGAGAGACTATAAATATCATACATTAAGTATCGAATTCTTCCATACATATTCAAATCTCATTTATAATAAATATAAGTTTATTATAAATCTATTATATAAAAAAACACATATTTATCATACCATTTATTATTGACTTATGACTTTTATTACTCCTTTATTAACTATTCCTTGTTAAAATTGTGTTTCCGGTAATATAAATGTTTTTGGGGTACATTTTGATTTGGTATTTTAGATACTGTTAATTTGATTATGGTTCTATAATCTATAGAATCCTAAACATTATTTAAATATTATATATATTAAATATATATTGATTTAGTGTAATTTCTAAAAGTTATATATAGAAAATGAATTACACTATTTATAGAGACGGTAGGCTATACGTATGCATGAACGCTATTTCCATTTTATCAACTCATGAAACAAAAGAAAATTTAAAAATATATTAATTTTCCAGAATCATTTTTATTTCATTTATATATATATCACATATTTTCATTAAACATTCCCTTATTAATTTTCATGTAAGAGGATGTGAGGAACAGATCATATCGCTTTGCACGGCGATAGTCCATCTAACACATGTGCAACATTATCATATTCCCAAAAAATTGAAATTGAGAAGTTATATGTAATATTATTATTATATAAGGATATTAATTCAATAAATATCATATAGATATTTTAAAACAATCATTAGATCTGTTTTTGTGAGGTGATGATGGAAAACAAATTATATCAGTTCGTGAGGCGGTTTCCCAGTATACACATGTTCGACGGATTTTTTTTCTCATTAGATGTAAGAGGAGATGGATATAGGTTTTTACATTAACATAATAACATATTATTATATAGTATATACTCATGTTATTATATCATTATATTTGGATAATATTTTAAGTAGGTGTAATAAGAAATAAAACATAAACACAAGTTTATGAATTCTACCTCTTCTTTAGAGAACGTCTTTAGGTTTATACATAAATACTTATCGTGATTGTTTACAAATAAAATAAGGACTCTAGGATGTGTTCAGGGATATAAGGAAGGTATTTTGCAGGTATGGGAGAAACCAAATGATTTGGAATTGTGAAGATGATAGGAGAGTGGTGGCCTTTTATATGTGGGGGAGAGGATGTTTTGTTGGGGATTCTAGGTGTGGAATGGGTTTCACTTGATGATTTGATTGGGGGGGTTAACTCCACCCTTAATCATGCACATTTGGTTTTCCATCTATTCATCTTCCCTAGAAACTCCCAATGGTTCCCTCATCTGTAGTTGGGTATAGAACTACTTTCCAATGGCTGGTGGTCATCTAGGTTTTCAGGCCCAACAACTCTTGGGGACTCACATTGGTCGAGAGGATGAGAGGTCGGGCTCATCACGCACTTTTGGGTGGAATTTTTTCCTAATCTAGGTATCTCTAATAGATTTAAGATATGTTCATGAATCTATTCCTAATTCCTATATGTGACCTATTACCCTAACAAAATGAGTACATGTTAATTCTCTTTCTTTTGAAAAATATTGGGGTCTCTTTAGAGAATCTATCTATATTTATCTAAGGTTCTTTATCATTTTCGAGTAATGGGTGGATTCTCGTATAACCAACTAATTTATAATGTGGTTCCATGTAAGTAGGAAGTTAATATTCTGCTGAGGGGATTGAGACATTATGAGAATTCCAACGTATCATGCTTATTGTAGGAATCAAAACTCATGTAGTTATTTCATCCCGTAAAATTTCATTTCATGTAAAAAGGACATACATGAGTGCTTTGGGACACCAAGTATTCAATATATAACCCTAAAGGATAATCCTACGTATCCTGAGTACAGAGAGAATCACAGTTGTTATAGTTCATTTATTTGGGGCTTATATGTTGAGGTCACCCCCATCATTATAGACTCATGGTGTTGATGATATTATTATCACAAATCACTAAGCTCAAGTGATCAATGCTCGGTGTGAGAAACAAGGGATGAAAAATGATCAATTCATTTCTCATGATGCGGGACTTATGCACTGGGACTATCCTGGGATGATTTATCATTGAACTCGGGTCTCGAAGATACATGATATGTATCTTGGTAATGGTAGGAATCAGAATCATCGTAGTTTAGTTGGTTTCTCAGACCACTGATGGATGAGATAATTTATTCATCTCTAGGGACTAATTTGGTCCCACTAGCTAAGATGTCAAAATGATAATATGACTTAAACCGAAAGGGGTTCTTATTTGAGATCGGGCCTTATGAAGGCATCCTACGTATCCTAGTTATGGTAGGAATGAAAGTCATTGTATTTCTTTCATTTATATCTGGGCTTACACACTGAGGATGCCCTATACCATTGAGGAGGATTATAGTAAAGATATCATGATCATCACAACTCCCTAATCCCACATGAGCCATGCTCGTTGTGAGAAACAAGGGGTATCAATTAATAAATGTCATTACCTTGAATAAGGGACATTGATGATGGGATTTCCCTGGATGATCAATATGGATCTCAAACCTCATGGATAGGTGGCCAACATATCCTAAATATGGTAGGAATTAGAGTCATTGTATTTCTATTTACATTATGATGTACGCACTAATGTTTCCCTATTGATCAAGGATTACACGCTGAGGACAGACAATGTTATTGAGTCCTAGGGTGCCCTATTGATCTAGAGTTCTTGTTTGGAGGATGTCGCAGGACCCAGTTGGTCTATCCTGGAAGTCATCAAATTACCTAGATGACTTGTTCAAGGGGGTGTCTCATGATACATATGACATGCCTTGGTGTCATTTACATGATTTGGCTCAACTCATATAGATTATGTCGCAAGAGTCATTATGCCATGGGTATAAGGATGTCATGTATCATGGCTAACATCCCTGTAAGGCATCATGAGACCTAGCCATTATGTTTGGACGGAATCATGGGTCTCATATAACTTTCATTAGAGGGTTTCACAAGTGATTGGTTTTCATGACTAGATACGACAAAGATACGTGACTGATATGACTGAACACCATTATATGAGTCAGGCGATGTATCTAAAGGACGTCTCACTGCTTGAGTGATAGACCCAGAGGGTTTCATGAGATCAAAGTTGTGTCATTGGGGGAACCTTATGACTTAATCTGACATGTCTACAAGAATTTTCATGTTCCAAATAGCATATTTAAGGAGAGTTGCGAGATCTGGGCAGCATGTCTTAGTGTCGTCCCATGTCTGTGGATGACTCACACAAAGCACATGAGGGTCGAAGAGCATGTTTTACTCATAAGTATTTCAATTTTAAAATTGGTTCTAACTATTTTATTGAAAATCATTTTATCTATTTAACATTAGATTCTTTGAGTTTGTAGATATCGAGAGTCAAATCATCCAGATTTCAACAATCCAACCTCTTAGAATACAACCCTTTATTCATGTTCGGGTGGGAAATTTATAGGCATCGCTACCTCTATTGTTCAGTGCTTTATGAGGCTTCTTTAGTGTGGTCCTAGTATGGATTCGGAAAAGGGGTTTGGAACCACACGTCTTCAGGAGTCTCTATCATGGACCGCTCCAAGGGAATCACCTGATTTCCAGTGACTATGAGTCCCTCTCTTCAACACTTCCATTGTTGGACTATTTCCAATTAATGGGGACTTGTTTGATCACATGGATGTGTTGAAGGACTTCCATGTTGTCATGTTGACATGTCCAAGGGCCTTCATGAGATCCAAGTGCCTGGTCAAAGGACTTTTCGAGATTCTTGATGAATTTTATGGGGTTTTACATGAGACAATGATGATTTCTCCAGGGTATCGTGGGACTGTGCTATGGACTTCCTTATCGCATCATAAGCATTTTAAGATCGATCCTCCTCTATATTTTATAGGCTTTGTTTTATGTGAAAATGGTTGGGATTCATGTGAGATTTCATGATTAATGTCAAGGACAATTACAATATTTTTTGGTGATGTATCGTGTGACCAATGTGTGTCATATCGGGGTGCACAAACATTTCATGGAAAAATCGGTTCGTTTTTCCTTGTAGATCCAAAGTGAAGTGAAATTTTCCTAGTACATACCTTAGTATTTCCATGTGATGAGGCTGAAAATCCAAAGGGACTTTAGAAGATGATACATACATTTCTTTAGGGACTTTCGGTACCCTGTGAATTATCAGGGGTGTGTCGCATTTCCTTCAGTGACAACGAGTATCTCCCACCTCCTCTATTTTTATCTCAATCGTTTAATTTTAAAAAGGCTCGAGGCTTTGGTGATTTTGATCGAATTTTTATGAGGAAAAATATCCTTTCCTTTGGTGGGGATCCACACGATCTATGTGGATTCTAGAGTCCCCCGTCCTTTATATATTCTTCCTCCCATTTTTAGGGGATTTTTTTATGCATTGTCGGTAATTTTCCAATGATGAACTACGTGGCTTGGGGTAGTTCATTCGGCTACCACCCTTGAAATTATTTGTTTTCCAGAGCACCTTAATGAATGAAAAGAGGCCTACTGAAGGGGATTTATGTGAGATTCCCCATAGGTTATGTGATGCACATAGAATTTTCACATGACATTATGATGGTCACATGATCACGAGTCTCTTCACAGTTCACGCGAAACACAGTTCTCATCCATCCTCTTCATCCTTTTCATTTTTAGCGAAAATAATACACATATTCAGGTTTTATTCCATTGTGATTTTTTCAATGCTTATTTGGAAGTTGTCAACAAATTCCCCCCATCTAGATCAAACTCTAAGGGGACAAGGACTCAGTTTTGAGGAAATAAATGCCTTCCAGAGTCTTCGATGATGTCATGAACTTGTGATTTGGGTGATATTTGGATTACCAAGCGTTTTTGGGTATTCCCCAAAATGCCTTATATATAAGAGGGGCAAAGAGAAATTCATTCCACTGGACACCACTTCTCTAGAGTGCTCATTCCTTTATTCTTGTTGCATGGCTCCATCACATGATCTTTCCATGAGTCTTGGTTGTGAGACTCTATTCGCGAGCCTTCGCCAAAATATTCATCCCTAAATACCTCCTTTTCTTAGGATCACATCTATTCCAAATTTGAATCCTACTTATATAATTATTTTTGAAACTTTTGACCATGAGGTATTGTGATGGTCTTGAGGGTTCTGTGGAGTATGACATCTTGATCATTTTTTTCGATTGTTTCATGTTACCATGTTTAGGTCACACAATCACGAGTCTCCAAAAGGGGAATGAAATTTCACGATACCCTATGGGGGTTATGCGACATGCACTTCCTTCATATGTCAGGTGATATTCAACTCCTTATTGATTCATGCGATGAGCATGACACCACCCTAACTTTCTTGCCTCTATTTTTACAAGATTCTATATTCTATTTTTCTGACATGTTCCACTTACATATTTTTAAATCTCTTCTGGTTCTCATCAAGTTTCTTTGGATTTGGCCAATAAAAGCTCCATGATTACTAGGAATCAAAACATAGAGCCCTAATATCATGTACATATTGATTACAAAACCCTGAATAGGTTCCTTTCACTTGATGTTCAGAATTTTCTCTTATCTCATTGACTTCCTCTCTACAGTTTTGGTTTAATATATGATTCTACCATTCCTCCTCCAGATTTTAATCTACCATCCCATTGGGTGTCTAGTTCTCTTGATTACATTAAGACTACAATTGTTTATGGTGTTCAGCTGGTTACACTTCAATCCTAGGGTATGTATTATCTTTTGAGAACACTTATCTAGGTTCGAATGGCCATGACTTCACCCAAATATATATTCCTTAGATATATTCAAGTATACATGCCTCTTCTATGAGTAATCTAGGCAGCAAATGGTATTCAAAATGGGATCTCCATCCTAGTGGAAATTTCTCTAATGAGTGGGTGTGGACTTTTTGAATCCGAAAAAGCTGTTTGCAATTCGTTGATGACTTATATAGGGTTTACCCTTATGAATCCATATGGATATCTCAATTTATCATTTACCTCCAGTCTGAACTTCTTTGAGAGATGATCATCCATTGGTTCCCAAGAACCAAAACATTTCATTTTCCCCATGGTGAAGTGGGAATCAACCTATTTTATCTCTTGGGTGTGATTCTTTCCCTTGTAGAAATGTATGATGAATTCCTCCCTACAGCGGATGTTTGGGATGATCCTTAGAAGAACCCTATTTTGGAAAGGGAGATAATTATTATTATAAGGGATAAATCAATAAAAGAGTTTCCAATGCGTCAACTTATTTCTTTCAAGGATTGGATCATTATTTCTCTCTATAGTAGCGGTGTGAGATCAGCCCCTATTAACCCTTGTTGGTGCCCCTCCCAATATGTTCATGATAGTGATGAATCATACTGGACCATCTTAGGGGTTGGAGATTATACCTCATGGGGATATTGTGCAAACATTGAGTTTTCTCTGAGCCTAAGACATGTAGGTTCTATATCCATGTTCTTGAATTGGTGGATTTTTTAGCTAGGGATACACGCTCAAGAATCCGTGTTAGCAAGTTGGTGATGGAATCAAGACTTGCAAAAGGGTGGCATTTTAACCTGGAGGTATTAATCCTTGAACACCTTTAACAAATTCTAGGTTATATTCAATGAGGTAGAAACCCTTATAGGATTAGCAGCCCTATCCAGTTCCAGTTTTCTTGGATAGGGGAGTATTTCCACATTAATGAATATTACAACAGTTCTAGGATCCCAGATGCCATATCTTATCCTAGATTTTTGAACATTTTTGGAGTTGAGGCTATGTATCTATGCCCTGTTGAGTTCATGGATGTGCTACTCCATCTCAACTACTTTGATTCCCACCCTTTTATGCACTCTCTAGGTCGATTATTGATGACTTCTGCTACTCCCTTGATGAATGTTCTTATATGATATCACTTCAAGATGGGTTTCTCGTAGCTATAGTAGATGAGATAGCCATATGTGATCCTTATACACCATAATGATTTTCAATTTAGTTTGACTATACAAAAAGGGTTTCCCCTCTTTCATTGGTCAGTGTTAGAGAGGAGATACATCCTGGGGTTATCCGCTAATTTTTGGGAAGTTGACACATGAAGATGCTAAAGCTACGATTATGCTTCCACCTTATGATGCTTCTATTACATTTCATACCCCGGATTATGCCCATGCTTAGATAAAAACCAATCCAAATGATGTGATAAGCTAGTTCATCTATCATGTGGATAGGCCTTTTCGTTAACAATTCTTTCATTGGAGGAAACGATCTAATTGATTAATGATCTGGATGAAACATAAAGAATGAAACATCATTAGAGATATTTATACTCTAAATATGAAACAGATTATGTTGGGGATGTTAATCCTCCAACATAGGATATGGATGAAGTGTCCTGAGAGGATCATATGAGGCTTATTCTCCTATTTCAGTATTGATTTCACTGGTTAGTCATCCTTCCTCCACACCCACCTCATTGTTTGTAGAGTCTCAGTCACATCATAAGTTTATCTGGGAATGAATTCATGCCTTGATTACTGAGACCCTCTTGGAAATATTCTACAACCATTAAGAATGCCTTCACCAGTTATTTCTTGACATTTGGGAAGATTTCTTCAATTGACATCCTTTGTATGAAATTATGTATCAATTCATCTTGACTCTATGGAACATGGAAATGAAAATAATGGATCTATACAATTTTGTAAACGAGGATTCCCTTACTAAGAAAATTAGGGATACGATGGAGGCATTTGTGTATGTTCGTCAGTTGTTATCTTAACTTCAAGATCATATGGGTTCTTGGACTATATAGGTATGGAGATATGATGAGATTATTTCTCATCTGAGGTCCAACCTTTCGGGATCATCAACCTTATCGGCCAATTATCATAGGAGGTTTGAAGATTTGACTACTCTGGTCAAAGATCTCCATCATAGGGCAGAATTGTAATAAGAAGGGAGAGCGGCACTCCAACACTCAATTGATGCCGCTCTCTAGACTATTACCAATATTTCCAGCACTACTAAAAGTATTTTATCATGACTCATCGTTTTAACTACATTCAATTTTTTATGAGGCCTCAGAGTGACTCCAAAATGTGGAGATTCCCCCATTATTTTCATACCGTGAATGGGTGAATTTTTTGAACTTTCAATAATATTATTCAGTTTTCTTCCCCTCATGATGTGTATGATATCTTACTGCTCTATCATTTTGAAAATTTACATCGACTCTCATCTATTTCTTTATATTGAATGAACACTAATGGCAAAACATTAATGTTAAAATTCTAATAGATTTACTCTAATAGATTTCTGTGAATTCCCATAATCATGATATTCTTTATTGATAATATATTCCAGCTATCCTAAAATCACCTGATATGTAGAGGGATAATTTGTGTAGGAGGTTTGTCCTGAAGGGTGAGTGATTTGTATTTTCACTCAATGTGAAAATCCTTTGTCTATAGTAGCTTGATCATGTTAAGGCCATGTAGTGGGCCTCACAAGCATCCCTAGGATAAATAATTTTCATGTTATTTAGTTTATGTTCTTTTATCTCAGACATTCTATTGATTTAGTTTAGGGTCATTTAGCTCAGACCTTCTATTGCTTCAGTTTAGGGTCTTCTATCTCGGAGCATCTATTTCTTTAGTTTAGGGTCTTTTTTCGTGGACCTTCTATCACTTTATTTTATGGTCTTTTATCTCAAACATTCTATCTATTTAGTTTAGGGCCTTTTAGCTCGGACCTTCTATCTCTATAGTTTTGGGTCTTTTAGCTCGAACCTTCTATTGCCTTAGATTAGGTTATTTTAGCTAGGACCGTATATTTTATTAGTTTAGGTCATTTTAGCTTAGACCTTCTATTAAATTATTTTAGAGTATTTTAGCTCGAAAATTCTATTTCCTTAGTTTAGGGTATCTTAGATCAAACCTTATATATGATCATGGGATATGGTGCATACATTCTAGGAATGACCTAAAATACTCTGAGGTGTTGGGCTCTATCATGGTGTTCTTAAGACTTGTGAGGATCAGAAGGACCATTTGTAGTGTCGCACATTTTTTTGACATCCATAGGGGGATATGTAGGAGCCATATGCATGCATTCATAGTCAAGAAAATGGTCTCTTAAAGCTGGGTATCTTTTCCAAGGGCTATGGAAGATTTATGGAGGTAATATTGGTAAGGGTGAAATAGTTGGGATACTAGGTACAGTTAGATACTTGGTGTATGGATTATGTAAATCATAACCCAAAATCTTTGGTAGGTGAACATGGGGTAGGGAAGACATATCGAGGATGATCTGTCACACTATGGGGCAATGAGTTCATTAGTGGTGTTGCAAGGGATCACAAGGATTAAAGATCCTTTCTGAAAAAGAGGAGAAGCCTTTAATTGGAGGTTCAGGGACGTTATGTATTAGTAGAATGGAAAAGAAAAGCTGATATAAACTTATTTCCAAGGGATATGGAAGATTTACGAAGGATCAAACTTCTAGATGATGAAGTTGGGTACGAGAAGAAAGCTATTCAGGAAGGGTTATGGAACCCCAAGGTAATGTTTCTCTTAATATAAAGCTCATCCTCTACACCCTATGGTTTCTAATTGTGAGGCATGGACCATCAATGGTTTGAGAATGGAGTGTTCAATTTCGGCATTGAGAAAGGGTACAAAACATTATGAAGTAACATCGAGGATGTAGAATCCCCTTAGATAGTTTGGTATGGTGATTCTTAATCATGGCCCAAAGTGCTTCAACTAAGAGAATGGTATGGAAGATTCATATGGGGAGTAGCTCAGACACACTAGGTTGTTTAGTGCTACTACGATGATTTCAGGGCTCACAAGGATTGGAATGTCCTTTTTGCAAATGGATTCATTTGGTTGATGGCCATAGGCGCATATATAAGAGTAATGGGCATGTGTGCATAGTCAAGAAAAGGGTCCCTTGAAGCCAAATATTTTTTACATGGTCCATGAAATGTTTATAGTGATCTGAGGAACCAAAGTCTTGATGTGTGATTTTTGGAAAATTTAATACCAAAAAAGGGTTCCAATACTGTAAAGGTTGTGTCACTGCTTAGAGAAAATATTATCAAGGAAAGGAGATGTGACAAAAATTTCACTAACTTTTTCCTAGACCAATGGGTCCAGCAAGCATAGCTTGGATTTTACTAGGAATAAAAAGTAGACCCTACGATATTTATTCCTTATAAGTTTTCACCCTAATTTCTTCCTAAACTCTGAGGATGAAGAGTTCAAAGGGCATAGACTCAACATTTACCCAGGTCTCCCTTCACATGTTTTTTGACCTGAAATGTTTTGTGTCTCTTTTATTAGTAGTTTATAGTCTTTCGATTTGAACCACTATGGGATTGAGTTTAAGGTCATACAGCTTTGACCAAATCACGTGCAGTTTAGGGTTATAAATCACATGGACCAAGTAAGGGAGATGTTACACAAGATCCTAATTAGGATACCCAGGGTCAAGAGCAATTCATCTTCTTCTCAAGCGGGGGATGAAAATGTTTTAAATCATAGAATAAGTTCTCTTAGTTCATGAGTAATGATATGGGATAGTCATACCGAGAGTAGTTTATACACACTAAGGTGTTGAGTGCCTCCACAGCGGTTTTAATGATCATAAGGATTGGAATTTCCTTTTTGCAAAGTGATGCATTTGGTTAAAGGTTATAGGAATATATGAAGAAACCTTAAGCAAGTGTGCATAGTCGTGAAAAGGGTCTCTTGAAACTGGATATCCTTTACCAAGGCCATGGAAGGTTGATGGTGACCTGATATTCTCAAGACATGAAGTTTGGTATATGGCTTGAGGTGCTCTTAAAAGACAATGAAAGCACCCCATACTCTGTTTGACCAAGGTGAATCTCTTGTGGACCTTTTATAAGGAATGAAAAATGGGAGATGTTCTGCATAGTTTATTTTCATATACTGGGGAACTTTTTCCATGTAGTTTAACATAATACAGTGAGGAAATTTGTCATTCAATTTATCCTCATGCGTTAAGGATGTTTTCTCATACAGTTTATCAACAGGCGGTAAGGAAATTTGAACTGGCATGAGCACATGAAAATTTTGTGGTTAGGAACAAGGGTAATGGTTCGGGCATCATTACGTATCTCATGAAAGTGAAAATCAAACCACACTTATTTGTTAAACGATAAACATTATCTTCCTCGGTTTAGCCTGAACAGAGAGGTGGGAATTGTATCTATTGATTAATGTCGTTATGCCTAGAATTATTAGTCTAAGTGTCACTACATATCTTGTAATGATAGGAATCAAGCCATAGGTAGTTATTGAACGGACCATGCATTTTAGCATCATGTTGAAAGCACAAATATAGACCAATGTGAATAGTGGTAATGATTCAGTTGGGCCCTGGAATGGATTTCAGGAATCGCTACATATCTCATGAAAAATGACAATCAATCCATATGTAGTTCTTGAAATTCCATGCAGTTTAATGTCATGCGGTGAGGGCATAGGTGAACCATTTCGGATTGATGGGAACATTGTGGTTGGGCCCAAGGTTGGAAGTCTTGGCGTTACTATGTATGTCATGAAAATGAGAATTAAACAACACATAATTTTGGAGATCCGTGAAATTTAACATCTTGCGATGAGGACTGGGGCCTTTCGAGGATGATATGACTTGTTTTTGCGAGGAATCCTATTTCATAATTCATAAGCCCATGTGAGCCTTGTTCGGTGTGAGAAACGAGGAATGATAAGGGTACCATGAAGGATAGAGTCATTTTGTATCAGGTGGTGGCTGGACCGATATAGAATTGAGGTGTCCCAATATATCTCATTGAAGATGAGAATCAAGCAATACGTAGTTCTAGGAAACTCATTTAGTTTAAAATCTTGTAGTAAGGATGTTGGTGACTCGATGTGAATGAAGATGGTTGTTGTGTGGATCCATGTAGTTTTATATCATGTGGTAAGGAAATTGGGTTACCTGGCCTGAAAGGAAAGTAACACTATGGCCGGACCAATGAATTGTGATTTGGGCAACACTATGTTTACTTTAATGACATGAATCGAGATAGACATAGTTCTTAGGAAACCATTCATTTTAACATCATGTGTCCAGGATGTACTCTGTATTTTTTATTATCATGTGTTTAGGACACAATCCATATAGTTTAACATCATGTTATTTGGACATACTTTTATAGTTTAATGTTATGTACTCAGTATGATTTCCATAGAGTTTAACATCATGTGGTCATGATGAATATTCAAAATTTAACATCATGTACTCAGGAAAAATTTTAATAGTTTAACATAATGTCCTTAGGAAAAATGAAGGGGCTTACTCTGATATGGATGCCCATGATGATTGCTTATGAAAAGTATTTCTTGAGAAATCTCACATTGGTGGGCGGTGTGAAATGCTCCCCATCTATGGTGGCCAGAGAATAGGCTCCATTATGGTAAACATTATGTATTACATAAGGACCAACCCACTTGGGATCCAACATAGGGGTTTCTTTCCTGATATCATTAGGGTTCTCAGTGCCAACACAAGTTCTCCATGATGGAATGAATAGAGAAGATCCTTTTTATTAAAGGCTTGTACTGTCTGATTATGATGAATTTCCGTATTGTTCAGGGTGCACAACCTCTTCTCATCAAGTCTTTCCATCTCTTCCAGCCTCTTTTGTGATTGTTAATCATCTTAGATCTTTCTACAAATGGATATTTGGAGTGAGGGAAGCAAGACCTATATGGGTAACACTACCTCGGTTCCATACACCAATGAGTATGGCGTTGACTGTGTAGCAGTATGTGTGGTGGTACGATAGGCCCATAAAGCATGGAAAAGTTTTTCATGCCATAACTTCTTATCCTTGTTCACCATAATCTAGAGTATATTCAAAATAGTTCTATTGAAGACTATATCAATCCATTTTCGACTTCATAATAGCTTGATGAGTGATTGGACATGATGTTATACTCCTGGAAAAGCTTCTTCAAATCGGTGAATAGAAGTTGGTGTCGTTGTCTGTAAATATTGTGTGAGGGACTCCAAACCTGGTGATGATATGTGACTTCTTGAAATTGACGATATTATTCAGCCTGACTTCCTTGTGGGGTATTGACTTATCCCATTTTCCAAATAAGTCAGTATAAATAAGTATATACTTGAACTGCTTAGTTGTGGCTGGGGGATATGACCCCACAAAATTGATCCCCCAAACGATGAATGGAGAGGAATGTTTAGATGAATGTAGAAATTGATAGTCCTTATGGATGAAGTTTACATGAATCTATCATGCATGAAATTTCCTGGTGATTTCCACGAAGTCTTGTATCATGGTTTCATTGTAATATCCCAACCTCCCGATTTGGTGGGAGAGCCTGGTTCCAGATTGATGGGTGCTGAAAGAGCCTACATGGACTTCTTCCACGATGTTGAGAACTAATACTTCTACTATGAACCTAAGGATAATTCCATCAAATCCATGTTTATAGAGTAATTTTTTTCTTATTTGGTCAATCATATAGAGTGATGTTTGTTTTCTGGTGACGAATCGGTTACCATCTAGAACTATCTGTCAGGAGAGTCTCGTTTCAAAGATAACTAATTATAGGATCCATACATACCGGGGTGGTCATTGGATCATCACGCTCTATGGTAGTTCTAACCTGATTTATTTCCTCCATACCACATATGAAGATTGATGAGACCGTTCCTTGATGTGTAATATAGGAGATTGCATCCTCGTAAACAGGTTCGTCCATGATGGAGGATGTGTTAGCCAGTGTGTCGGGATGACCATTTTGTGATCGGGGAACATGAAGCAATATGGGATCAAAAGGGAAATCTTCCATTAGTCCCCTAACATAGCTACCAATTAGGGATATTTATTCCTTTTTAATGGAATATATGCCATTGGTTTGCTTTATCACTAGTTATGAGTCCCCTTTTATATTCAGGTAGGATATGATTAGCTATAGGGATAGTTCTATTCTAGTGATGAGGTATTGGTACTCAGCCTCATTATTTTTTCATCCTTCAAATGGTGAGCTAGATTAGGGAAAAATTGTTTTTTTTAGAGACAAACACAATGCCTAGACCAACACAACTAAGCTTCGAGTTTTCCATTCTTGTGCCGACATGGCTCCAGGAGGCATCACCAAAGTACATTTCTCATGTCTGAGGAGTGTCATGGGCATAAAATACCTCTTCATCTGGGATATCAGTGTATTCTAGTGTATTCTCTGGGGCAGGATATGCTGCTAGGAGATCAGCTAGGGCTTCCCCTTTCAACGACATCAATGATATGAACTAAATTTCATATTACTACATAATGACCACCCATCGAGCCAAGAGCCCAATCAACATAGGGAATTCAATGATGTACTAGATTGGGTCAATACGAGAGACCATGTGGACTTCGTGGTGCTGGATGTAATCCTTCGGCTTTTTAACCACAAAGATGAGTGCAAGGCAATTTTTTTCGATATTAGAATATATGGTTTTTGTACCTAGAATCATCCAGCTGAGGTAGTATAGACTATTCTTGCTCCCTGCATTATTTTTCTAAGTGAGGAGGTCACCTAGTGATATTTCCTTGGTAGCCACATATTAAATTAGTGGTCCCCCTTCTACTAGATGTATCAAAACTGGTGGGTGCAGCACGTACTGCTTGAGACATTCATAGGCTTTTTGAAATTCATCATCCCATTGGTAGGTGACTCCCTTCTTCATTAGCTTGGGGAAGGGGAGATATTTTCCAGCAAGGTTGGATATGAATCGTAGAATATAGGCAAGGCTCCCTTGGAGTCCTCTTATTTCTTTTAGATTTCTCTGGTGTGATTTTTCTAAAATAGATCTAGTCTTCTCTAGGTCAACCTCAAAACAATGGTGGTGTACCAAAAATTCAAGGAACATTCTTGATGTTTACCCAAAAGCACCCTTCTATGGATTTATCTTTAGACATTTTTTTCACATCTTCTCAAAAATGGTTCAAAGATTTGTGATGTAACCACATTGCTGTCAGGATTTAACAACCATGTAATCAACATAAAACTCTTCTATCCTTTCCAAGAATTGATTAAAGGTGTGATGGATGGTGCACTGATATGTGGTGTTTGCATTATTTAATACAAATGGAATTCCTTGATATTAGAAGGTCTCTCGAGGTGCTCTTAATGTGGGGGATTCTTCATATTTAGTGTCCATATTGCTATGATTGTACCATGAGTACCAATCCTTGAAGGAAAGGGCTTGGAAACCAGTAGTTGCATCTATCAGGAGTACTGTAATTGGAAATGGGAAATCATCTTTCAGGAAATGCTGATTAAGGTCTCTAAAATCCCTGAAAACCTTAATCTACATGTTATTATTCTTTAACGGGGTGATGTTGTCAAGCCACCATGGGTATTTCACTTCTCGGAAAAAAAAATCTTTGATCAATTTCTCAACATATACCTCTAAATTGGTGGCATGAGAGGGGTGAATCTCTATGGCTTCCTGTTTGAATCCTCGATGCTCATCAAGCAGTCTGAGATAGTGTGTATCCACATCTCAATTCAGTCCAGACATTTCTATATAGTTCAAGGCTAACACATTTCATTGCTGCTATTGAAATGAAATATATATCTCTTTCTCTTCGAGGGGTATGTTGGCACTAATTAGTGTAGTACATGGGTATTAGTCTATTCCCAAATCTATCTTCCTAGTCTCATCTATAATGGGTGAGAAACCTTCCTCGAATGCTGGAGGGGCGTTCCTGAGATCATCATCATCCCCTTACATTTTGAAGTTTGTGGAGACATGTTCAAGTGAACATGAAAATATGGGGGCCTCTCTATCAGTATTACGGTGAGTAAAGCCATTAAAAGAGACATCAACACCCCTTTCTATCTGTATCATTGTAGAGAGATGTCAGAGCTTTTTTTTTTTTACATTGTCACTGAGTACAGGAGAGGGTTGGACCTCTGCGTTGAGATATGATACTTTTACCAAGTTTATAGGGAGCACATAATCAGTATTGAGCATGCTCTAGGGATTCACAGGGGTGATCCCTAAGCCATTGGGAGCTACAGCCAGTATATCTTCATCTCCCATTGGTTTCTTACCTCCATTATTATAGAAATATTCTTCAATATATGTGTCTCCACAATTCTCTAAGCGGGTGATATAACCATGTAGTATGCTAACCTTTCCATTGATGGGGTACTTCAAAACTTGATGGAATGTTGATGGTTCAGACAAGAGGATATGTTTCTAGGGCCTTCCCAGAAGGACATTATATGTGTTTTCTTGCTAGAAAACCATGAACTCAGCATCAGACATCAGTTCCCAAAATTGGAATTCAAGTTTCATCTTCTCGAGATTTCTTTTTTCAGGCTTATTGTAACACCCCAGGTAAATAAAGAATATGACATTTTTATATTTATCCCTATTTGTGAAAAGAATATTAATATTAATTTAAAGAGAACGCTATGCTCGATGGCGTACCCAATACGCGACAACGAGTTCCTTTGAAATCTTACGTTGCACTCTAATAATAAAATAATATTATTTTAAATGGTAGTTAACGCCTAGCCGATATAATGGCGAGAATGAACGGAACTAACTACAAAATGATTATATATGTTTGTCAAATATTTTTACTTTTATCCAATAAATGTTAGAGGCTTAAAATGTGAATGAATCCAATTTTAAGCGTAAACAATCTAATATTCTTTAAAAGGTCGATTAACCGCCTTTTGATGACGAACCTCTTTTAAATCCACTTTTTGACAATTTTATGTGTTATATTGGACAAAATAAAATTCTTCTTTAGAATCGGGACATCAAAATTTACTTTGTGTAAATTTTTGGTATTTTTCCAATAAAGTTCATTTTTTAATGAATAGTGAAAAATGTTGTATTTTAATTCAAAACCTCTTTTTAATCTAATTTATTTATATGATTAGATTATCTTTTGAATTGGTTTTAAAGTGAAATTAGAATATATTTTTACCATTTAATCCAATAGTGATCGTTGGAATTAATTTCATCTTGAAATTGGACTTAAACTAGTGTCAATCTTTTGATACTTATTGTTTCATAAAAACACGTTATTTGCTCTGACAGCGGGAAATAATTATTAAATTAATTAATGTAACTTATATGTTTTGAATTTTGTAAAATAGACATCATTTTTGAATTCGGAATATCAAATATAGCTTAGGGTGAATTTTTGGTATTTTTCTGGAAAACTTCAATTTTTGGTGAATAGTGAAACCACTAAGTGGTACTTAAAAAACTGATTTTCCGTTTAAATGAAATTTTACCACCTCTGTGTTTTGAATTTCAAAAATCTGACATACATGGTTGTTATTAAGAAGTAAAATGTGGTTCAATGGGATTAAAATAATTTTTTTGTGAATAGTAACTTTTAAGTTTTAATCGCGATTAGAGGTAATTAGTGTAGTTTAAGGTAAAAATAATGTTTTAATAATATGAAATGACTTAGACACATGTCCTACCCTCATTGGATGAGTCATGGCCGACCAAGACAATCCATGGGTCAACTTGGGGGCCCCATGGAGCCACTTTGGTTGAAAATGACATTAATACCTTTTTATTTAAAGTTAAAATAAAAATGTCACAAACATGAGTTGTTTCTACTAAAACAATTTTTAAATGGGGTTATACAAGTCATATTTTTTACTATAAATATTCATTAGAAAGCTAAAACAATTTCCTACATCATGATATTTGTTTTATAATGTTTAGATATTAAATAAATTAATTTATTTATGACACAATGATGATGCAGCGATTACCTCATAAATGAACGATTTAAATAAAATGAGAAGATAGGGTGAAATCTAAGTCTTACACTTGTCACAAACATATTGGATGGGTGGATTTCGAAACCTTATCACATTATCCTAGAAATATATCCTTTTGGGACCTTTTAAATCCGAAAATCATTTTATAATAAAGTAAACTTTTATAACTTTCCAAGAGTGTCCCTCCTCTCCTCTTATAAAAGGCCTCCACCTCTACCACCTTACACACACCTCTCAAGCCTTTGGATCGGTCAACCCCTGCCCATTTCATCTCTCCACATCCCTCTCTTCATCATTGAAGCCTCACTTTGGGCAGAATCCTTTCTAAGGAAGCCTTTGAGCTCAAATCAAAGAGAGTTACCCGATTTAAAGGTAGTGTCCTCTCTTGTGTTCTTATGTTTTATTTTTCTTCTCCAAACCCATAAACTCTTTTTATTACCTTTTTTTGTAACAACACCAGTATCTTAAATATACTAGGATGTTGTTATAAGAAGTATTCGAGCTACACTTTCACACACCTCCGTCTAATGGTTAAAGAACATACTGTTTCTGTGGATGGCGAATTACTGCCTCACGAAACGATGATTGTTCAATATTATTTTAACACCTTCAAAGGTGGCCATTAAGATGTCACTATATTTATATATGATATATAATATGTTTATGTTTTCCTTAAGCTTCTGTATTTTTCATTTATGGCATACCTTTATGGTTTCCATTATGGGTAAACGCGATATCTTCATTTTAGGAAGTGCGGACTACCGCCCCCTCAAAGTGATTTGATTCGTTAATGTCATATGTGGGACGTATAAAGGATGAAATTAATGGTATTACATATGATATCCTACTAGAATTATAATATACCTTTATATCATTATTATTTAATTCCATTGAATACAAAAAAAAAGAAATGAAAGTAGCGTTCATGCGTACGTACGGCTTACCGTCTCCATGAACGGTACATTTCATTTCTTATCTCCAAATGTTATGTACTATTATAAGTACATATATATAATGGATATATATGTAATATATTACATCTAAATGATGGATATAATTCTGGAATTATAATATATATATCTCTCTTTTTGTTTTAATTCCATTAATATGACAAAAAATGAAAGTAGCGTTCATGCGTACGTATGACCTACCGTCTCCATGAACGGTGCTTTTAATTTTTTATCTCCAAATGTTATGGAATAGTATAAAATGAATACATACTGGATATATATGATATTTAAAACATCAATACTATTCTGGATATGATGTACCTATAACTACATGGAAAATTCTTTTCCAACAAGTTCAATTTTTACTCATGTACCGAACATCGACAAAAACGTCTGATATGAACTCACTTTATTAAATAATTATTATAACATTATAATATGTGATATGAACTGAATACCAATCTTTAAAGGAGGTCCTTAAGAAATTATAAATTGACCAAATTTTATTATTCAGGAGATTAAAGAATGATCGAGTCATGTCGGACACGAGGTAAGGGATCCTACCCCTCTATTTCTTTTTAAGTACACTCTTTTATGTCATTCCTTTTAAGCTCACCTTTCTTATGATTGGGATGTTCTTTTATATTACTCCTACTGTACTTTTTATGTTCATATTATGAGAGACCCTATTTTCTCTCATCAATCCATTTTGGAAGTTTTGAGTGGCGTCGTTAGGCTGCCGAATTTTCGTAAGAGATCTAACCTCTCTCTTTCTTTTTAAGTACTCTCTTTTATATCACTTCTTTTAAGCTCCTCTTTGTTGTTATGGGGAATGTTCTTTTATATTCCTCTTTCTGTACATTTTATTGTAATATGATGAGAGACCCTATTTGATCTCATCAATCCATTTTTGGAAGTTTTAAGTGGCATCGTTAGGCTGTCGAGTTTTCGTAAGGGATTTTTCATCTCACTTTTAGTCCCGTGAGATTTATCCTACGTTTGCCACCATTTCCTTTGAGTGGTGTATGTACTTCCCATTATTATACTCTTTGTGTAATATAATTTCATTTATGGGTATTTACATATTCATTGTATGACCCTTATTCAATGGGGTGTACGTTTCGAAAGTTACCCAAGTCGGTAAGGGAACCTTTCACCCTCCTCTTTTTAAAAGACTTCTTTTGTTATGTCTTTTAATTCACATACTATTATGTTGAGATATGTTCTTCTATATCCATATTGATGTAAATTTTATGTCCAAGTGATGGGATACCATTTTTATCTCTCATCAACTCTTTTTCTGAATTTTGAAGTGACGCCGTTAGGCTGTCGAATTTTTGCAAGGGAACTTCTTAACCCAATTTTGATTATTTGGGATAAACTTGTACTCCTTGAATATATCTTTCTATGAATATGTGTGAATGTCCTCTGATTGTTTTACACTTAATATCCACTTATATTTGGTGTATTCGTTTGTCACACATAATTATGTAATTGATTTATCCTTAATCCAAAGATACCGTCTTTGTATGGGACTTCGTCTCAATCTCCTTTCATTGAGGCATATTTTTGTTTTATACACAACCTTCTTTTATACGGTGTATAAAACCCTTTGACTTTTACGTTTATCCAAAAGGAATCTTTTTTATACGAAGCGTTTTACTAAACGACAAAAGGGAATGTTTTTGTCGTACGTATGCGGCGACAACGACTTCTCCGCCTCCGTGACCATTATTTGAGTTTCGGCTTCCTCTACAAGCCATACCTTTTTTTAATGAAAAATAAATACGATGTTTTACTTTTCTTTTATTTTGGTATTGAAAACGGTTTTCATAATGTTTTTATATCAATGTGTTGTATTGATATCTTGTGATTGAAAAGTGGAAATGTTATGTTTCCTTTATGCATGTTTTATGTGATACGATTATGTTATGGTTCTTGGGCATTATTATGAAGACGGGTGGTTCCGTGATAAACTAAGGGCGGGTGAGCCTGATATAGCTCTCCAATGCATTGGGTAACGCGAAGGGGTTAAACGTTAAGGTTTCTCCGAAGAGATTTAGGGAATATACTGTGATGGGTATTTCAAACGTAACCAAGAGGGTTACTCCCTACGTAAGAATGTTATGAATGCCTCAAGTTACCTTTATGCCTTATGATTTCTATGATTTATTCATGATTTGATGAGGTATGTTAAAATGCTTATGTTTTATGAGTAATGTATGATTTCATACATGGATTAATGTTTTCTTTTCATACTTTTATATCCCTTACTGAGCTTTTTATGCTCATCCTAAGTTTTTGAAATGTTTTTCACAGGTCAAGGGAAAGGTGCATGATATGATGATAGTGTCAAGGAAGTGTCAAGAAAGAATCCATGTTTTATTTTAAATATATTTCCGTTGATGGGAAAAAACAAATACTATCTTTTATGTAACCACTTTGTTTAAATGTGGAATGTAATTCATGATTTATGATCTAATTCTCTAAAACTCTAAACCTGAAAAGATCCTCAATGTGAATTATTCATTTAATTCAATATTAAGTAAGGTTTAAGGCCGGGGCCTTATACTTATCATATCATTAAATGGTCATATTTGTAGGGGATAAGTCCCCTTTGCTATACCTCAGATGTCAGAGAGTTTGAACTAGTATGAGATTAATCCCAGATCCATTTTCAATCACCACCCTTTGGACATTGAACATATTGAGTCTGCCAGAAATGTATAAGGGTATGATGTTCCCCTAGATGGACTCTTCCTAATCATGATCAATGAATGAGATGGAAACATGAAATCAATATGGCATAGTGTCTACTCGGTAGACCTCAGAAGTAGCGACTTCTATCTCGAACTCCTATGGGATCTTGAGGGCATCAAAAAGTGCCTCCCTGAGTTATTTTGAAAGGTGGAGTTCACCAAGGATTGAGATATTGGATGGAAAATAGCAATCTATTTTAGAACATCATACTTCTGTGCCAGAGGTCCGCACTTCCTGATATGGGGCTGCTTTTGGGAAAGTGTTTCAGGAGCGGGAGAATCTAAGGTAGACGGACCTAGGGTTTGTGCAAATGTAGAGGGATTACCTGATGCCAGTGGTTCAGGTCACGCTAGCCTTCTTCATTGCCTGGATTGATTAGATTGAACCCCCACTAAGTGGTCATGCAAGAAAATCAGATGTGGGCGACTTCTGGGGGGCTTTGAGTCACCTCCTTACCTCTTTAAGGCCAGTTAGAGTGCTTTCCCATGAGTCACCATTGCATATATGTCCTCCATGGGGAAATGAACGGAAAATTGGGTTTGACCACATCCGTGTTGTCCACTATATCCTCAGTTTCGGAACATGAGGCCTTTCATTCCTCGGTTATATGTGAGGATACCATATTCAGGGGAATATTCATCCTTATAGAATGGGTTTGTCAAGTGTATCACATTGAAAGAACCAATGATGAGATCTTCTTCCAATGAGGATTATATTTGGTGGGGTGGTTCCCACATTGTAGATGTTGTAAGGAATAAATCTGCAAGAGTTATGGCTTACTTTGGAGCAAAATATAACTCTTCCTCCTCTTTTTCATCCAACTTCTAGTGGTCACACCCTCCTTTTGGAGCCACGTTTGATGTTTCTCACTTGGGTAGTGGAGCTATTGCGAGTCTGTGAAAATGTGACATCAGAGTGGTATGAGATCGATCAACTATTTTTTGAGTAATCTAGCTGTCAAAATATTTTGTTCTCCTGGCCGAAACATTCTTCCAACCATCCTCTACTTCTGACTGAATGATGGTTATGCAAGCCACCTTCTCTAGGAGTTGTCTAGCATCACCTGTCCAGAGTCAACCATGCCTTGAGGGATATCCTTGAAGGCAAAGAAATCATAGATATTATGACCCATCCTTCTATGGTAAGTGAAGTAGTTTGGATAGTCAGTGAGGTTTACTTCATCATACCTTCTAGGATATGGAAGCTTGAGAAGGTTATTATCCATGGCTTCCGAGAAATAACCAGGGACTTGTTCATTCTGGACGGAGTTTAATTTGTTCATCAGTTCCTCAAATCCTAGGCGACCATGATTTCTCTGTACTTCTTTCCAAGGGTAACTCTGTGGTTTTTGTCACTCGGTAGGAGGTGGTTGGTGGTTCAGAGCTAGGCTAGGTGCTTGGATGGGCACCGTTAGAGGCATGAGAGTGACAACTATAGCTTCTGCTCTGCCTGGCTTCTCCTCCTGATCTATGGGCATGAGTCGAGACTTGGATCAGGTTCACTGAATAGCATCTTCAAGATGCTTTTCCATTTTAGTGAACTCTCAGAACCCACCTAGATATTTCATGTGGATTAGGGGTGTTTGTAACTAATCCCTAGGATGTTCGGCATAGATTACCAGTAGTTTCTCCTGTGAGAGGGGGGTGCAAAGAGAATAAGTTAAACCTTTAAATATTGCAAAGAAATCATACACCCTCTCATTCTTGTGTTTCATGTAGTTAATCAGGTTTATGATATTAATTTTCATTAGTGTTGAGCTGAACTGATAAAGGAACTGACGAAGAAGGTCTTCCCATCCTGCAATGGATCCTACTAGGAGACTGTTGTACTAAACAAAGGTTGTCCCTATCAATGTTTGTATGAAACACCTTAGTATTGTTTCCTCTTATTAATCTTGAGGCCCCTTCATTAGACCGCATCAGGACACGAAGTGTGTGAGAAGTTTTTCAGGGTCTCCTTCACCATCAAAGGTAGAGAAGAAAGGGTAGTCGTAGTTTGGTGAAGGTGGGGTATCATCCACCCATTCAGGATACAGATTCCTTTCAGGCAGCACAAGCACACATTTCCCTTCCATGGATTGCATTCGAGTAGCTAGGGATTCAATGGTGTTATGTAACTCTAGGGGAACTACTTTCTAAACCACCTACCATCTATAGGGAGCGGGTAGGGGATAATGAGTCTGTCCCTCTTTCATCTCCCAATGATCCTAGATTCATCCTATGACTGAATGATTACCCTGGCGAGGGAGAGGCTCTCACCACAACAGAGGGAAGTCATGATCATTTTCAGATTCCTTATTTATGTTGATTGGATCTATAGATCCAGAGCCAATATGATTCTTAGATATCGCTCTTGTTGGAATATCGGCTATGGGAGGGATAATATTCATCCCTTGCTGGAGATGATACCCTGCAGGAATATTTCCCCTGAGTAGCTCCTTATTGAGATATCAGAGATCTCATATTTTTCTCTCATATTGTGAAAATTGTTCCTCCATAAATGGAAATTGAGATGTAGTCACGTCTTTACCATTTTCATTGACATTATTCCACCGAGGATATGGAAACTCGTTATTCGGTGGTTCCAAATTTTGAAGCCTTCTTTGGTTTCTGGTCTGCACAACCTAATTTGGTGCGTCCGGATCACCCTCCTCCTAGGGTTAATTTTCCATGTTGGGGACATCTATGTTCATGTCTTGATCAATGTATGCCATGTTGAAAGTGATGACATTCACAGAGGAATATCATGTAATGGTGGTTCGTCCATTTATTTCTACACAATAAGACGATTTTTCACAGCTTCCACGATAGTCGTTATTTGTACCATTTCCCCTATTGGGCCATTTTGGATTGCAACCCTAGCGAGGCCTAATTTACATTTCCATATACTCCTCCCATCTCAGCCTATGAATAATGATTTTGAGGGAGTTTTCGGTCATGATTTTCGAGAGACCCCCAACCAACAGAGGTTTGTCTTATAGTGGGGGGAACATGTGGGACATCAACCATTGATTTCTTACTCCTAACCTAGAGAAGATTGATCCTCTCGATGGTGATAATGATAACAAAAATTCCCCCATACCTATGGGGTGGGGGATATTTGGGTCTTCTATTGGCATTTATTGGTCCTATAATTGAGGATCCAATGACTCCAGTCATGGACTTGATGATTCCCATGGTGGACTTGAAGATATAAATGCCCCATCCTAGCGGGGTGGGGTGATATGGAACCACTAATGATGTATCCAGGTTCCTCTTAGGGGAAAATGAACATAGTGATGATGATTGAGATATAAATGCCCCCATCCCAACAGGGTGTGGTTTACCTATGGCTACCGAGGGTATGTCTGGAATCCTCTCGAGAATTGACGGTTTGAGGGGTGGAGGTAGGGGTAGATATTCTCTTGGACCAGGGGGTGAGTCTTTACATGGATTGTTGTTCTGGCAGCTGCTATTATTGTCCATGTGATGTGGTGCTGTTGTTCTCACATGTGAGCTAGGTGCAATGGAAGCCCATGGTGAGAATTATTCCATACAGGATGTTTTTCGGGTGATCGCAACATTGATCTCTGTCTTTGGAATGTCATCCAATTATCTTGAGGGGGGGATTTGAAATCATGTTTGCTATCCCCAGTCCCTATATATGGTGTATGGGAACCGTTGAAGCAGGGGTATTCTGTTTCAGTTACCCACTAGCCAAAGCATTACCCAGTCCCCTGATTTCTCTTGAAGCTCTAACTTTTCAGGATGTCACATCGGAGGGGTTCTACTGTTCTAGGGGAGTGGAAAAGTGTAACACTCCATATTGTCCCCATACTCAAATGAATTCATGATGTGGATTTAGAGATCAGCTGCTAAAGCGTCATGATGCAACGGAAAAAACCGTGTTCTAGATTTGTTTTGTGATATTCCGATTTTAGATCTCGGGCCATGGAGATAGTATCCATGTCGAGCTGAAAACAGAGTATATCGGTTTTCTAATGCTGAAAATCATATCCTAGATAAAGGAGATATTGATCCTTTAGTCACTCTTCAATAGAACAATATTTTGGAATTGGTAAGTAATGCACTCAATTTCTATTCAATCTGGGATCTCATAGCTAGAAGTTTTTAGGGGCTAGAATGTGATGGGAAACATGTTTCCGGCTAACTCTATCCATATATCGATGTTGGCCTCCTCTTCACCACAATTAAATTCCTCTATCGGTCAGACCATAGAATATGGCTTTGATGGTTGTCTGTTAATGGGAGTGGATTGCTACTGGAAGATGATGGGGAACCATTACAAATTGACCCTGATGTTTCGAGCACCTCTCTATAAAATGGTTTTAGTGTTTTGGATAGCTCTCTGTATTGAGGTTTCTAGGAAAGGGTAAGATTTCCATGTCCATGAGACATATTTCGATGGGGAGGTTTACCATGGTGGATGTTAGAATTAGGGTCCATGCGATCTATCTCCACAAAACCAAGACGAGGACCATCATGGTAATGAATGTATTCTGCCTTTTCTTTGAAAGAAGACTTGAAGGATCCTTGAGGTGTTTAGAATGTATCTCGAATGACCTCAAGGACACTAGCATTGAGTAGATTAGGAATATGGTTCATGTTCTACATCATGGTCAGAATATGCTGACCTAACTTTTGTGATTGTGTAATGTTAGGATCAGAAATAATTGGCCTTTTGGTACAATGATAATTGCATAAAAAAATAAAGTGAAAAGGTGCATAAATAAAATGAACACCGGATGTAACGTAGAGAACCCCCAAAATGAAAGGGGTAAAAACCCCTAGGAAAATAGAAGGATTTCACTATGGTTGTATGTAGGTAAAAACACTTTCAATTACAAGGAGAAAACAATAAATAAATTATCTCTTGAATATGTGGAGAAATAACTCACAAAATACTATACTCAAAGCTGAAGATGTGTTTCTTGAGAATCCAATGATGAAAACTGTTGGAGGAGATACCCTTTTACAGCCTTCCCTCTCCCTCCTTTGGTCTCCCATCAATTATATGTCTTTTACAAAATTAAATGGGGGAATAATGGTAGGGTTTCAACCTCATTGAATGAAATGAATGTGGTGACCATCATTATTATTTTCTATCTCCATAATTTCTTCCTACATATCTCCCAATATGATATTTCATTAAGTTCCAATCAAATCTCCACACATCCTTTCTATCTTCCAAACCTATTGCTCATGTCACTGCAAGGTTGCTCGAGGATCTAAACAATATAAAATTATCAGAACCAAGCTATTTTTTCATTAAATCTTCCAGATTTTATTTAGTGTGAATTTTATCCATATCCACACTTCCTCCACCACATATTGAACAGAATGATATTTTATGCCAATGTGATTTGTCCTGGAATTAAAATATAGCTTCCCATTAATGTGTGAGGTGCTCTGACTAACAAAAAATAATGGAATATTGTCATATTTGTACCTAAGATACACTATAAACCTTTTCATCCAAATAACTTGTTTGCAGGCCTGTGTAGCTTCCATATACTCTACCTCCATTATGGATTAGCCACAACTAACTGTAACTTTGAAATACAACTCACATATCCTCCTGCAAGAGTAAACACATACCCATTAGTTTATTTTCTCTAGTCAGAATCATCTACAAAATTTGAATCAATATAGCCTCTGATAGTAAAACATAATCCTCCACAAAATAATGCAACATATGGGGTTGTTTTATGTATCTTAGGATCCTCATCACCATGCACCAATGCTCCCGTCCTAGATTATCCATGTTCTAACTAACTGCTCCCACTGCATGTTCAATCTATGGTCTAGTACAAACTATAGAGAACATTAGACTCCACACTGTTGATGCATACAACACATGATACATTTCCATCCACTTTGGTTCACTACTAGGGCTCATCATGGAGGATAACTTGGAATTAATGGAAAGAGGGGTAGAAATTGGGTTTTAGTCTTTCATGTTGAATCATTTCAAGACTTTCCTCAAATAATTCTTATGTGATTGGAAAATCATTCAATTATTCCTATCTCAGTTAATCTATATCCCAATAATCTTTTTTACGGGTCTCAATTCCTTCATATCAATCTCCCTAGCCAATCAGGTCTTCATCTCCTAGATTTGATCATTGTTGGGGCCTGCATCCAACATTTCATCCATATACAATAGTAGAATGATAAAATCATTACCATCTAGACCCTTGAATTATGCACAAGGATCTGAATTAAGTCTTTTGTGTCCAAGTTTCATGATATAGGAATCAAATTTCTTTTACAAACACCTCGATGCCTATTAGAGACTATACAGAGATTTGTTCAACCTACAAACCAAGTTCACTTTACCTTATTTGGAAAAACCTTTTTGTTGGAGAATATACATTTCATCATAAATATCACTATGGAGAAATGTTGTTTTCATATCTAGATACTCTAGATGTAGAGTTTATCTATCACGCATTTCCATACCTACCTGAATACTCATCAGTCTAACAATGGGAGAAAATATTTCATTGAAATGAATACCTACCATCTGAGCATATCCTTTAACAAGCACCCTCGCATGATATATTTCCACCTGGTTGGTTTCATCCCTCTTGATCTTTTAGATCCATTTATTCTTAATGTCCTTCCTTATGTGAGTAAATGGAACAAGATCTCAGGTCTTGTTCTTATGTATGGCTTCAAGTTCCTCCTGCATATCCTACATCCATGAAGATACATCTGAACTCTGGGTTACCTCCAAAAAAGATGACGGGTCTACATCCTCCATCAATAATCAATATGAAACATTGATCTTAGTTAAATAATATGAATTCCAAATTGGAGATCTATTCTCTCAATTTTACTGTCATAGTCTAGGATAATTCGGTACATGATCATCATGATCTAGAAATTCATCCGAGGAAACTAGTTCTTCCATTGTTTTGTCCTCCACCATAACTGGTGTAGTTTATATATCATATTCCTTTGTGTCTTTATCAAGTTCCATTTCTAACTTGTCTTCCAAAAAAATGAAATCTCTACTGATTATATGTTTGTGGGCAATGGGATCCCACAAGAGATACCCATTTACACAATCAACATATCCCAAGAAGATACATTCCCTAGATCTAAAGTCTAACTTCGATCTTTCCTAGTTTTTAAATAGTACATATACAAGACTTCCAAAAGTATGAAATTTAGAATAATAGACATGTTTACCAGTACATATCTCCATTGGTGTCTTCAGATCAATTTCCACTAACGTTGATCGATTGATCACATAGAAGACGATATTTACTACTTCCGCCCAGAACGTCTTGGTAACTCTTGCAGTCTTCAGCATCGCCCTTGTTCTATTCAACAAGGTTATATTCATCCACTCTACCACTCAATTCTGCTGGGGAGTGTGTAACATCATTAATTGTCTCTTGATGCCTTACTGTTTACAAAAAGAATCAAACTCCACGCTTGTATATTCTCCACCATTGTCAGTCCTCAAACCCTTGATCTTCTTTTCAGATTCATGTTCCTTATGCACTTTGAATGTTTTGAAGACGTAAAATACTTGTGATTTCCTCTTGATTGGAAACACCCTAAATATAATGGAAGAGTAATCAATGAAAGATACAAATTACCTTTCTCCTCCTATGTACAAAATTGGTGCATTCCAAATGTCAGAATGGATCAACTCCAAGATATCCTTGCTCCACACTGTTGACGTTACAAACTTAAAACTATATTGATTACTCAAAACACAATGCTTATAAAATGGTAAGGATGCCAATGTAAGCCTAGGAAACAAATTATGATCCATAATAATCTTCATGCCTCGTTCAAACATATGGACAAGTTCTAATAACAAACAAGTTTCAGGGTCTGGAAAAAACTTGTCCCTATCAAGTTAATAGAAAATAGAAAATTTGGAAGAACAAGAGGGATTACAAAGACTTGAATAACAAACACCATGCATATCCGAATCAATAAAACGAGAGAAAAATTCTAGAGTAATAAAGGATCATCTCAAGGATACCTCCGTGACAGCCTTCTTGGAAAGAGAATCTGCAGCCTGATTTACCTCCCTGTAGACATGAGTGACATCCAAATGAAAGTGATCAAGCACACTAAGACAGGCACTCCATGATGGAATCACTTTACAAGGAACATTTTGTGAACACATCTTCAAAATTTTTATCGCTGGGGTAGAATCAAATTCCACCCAGATATGCATCCAATCGTGTTGAATCACATAGTTGATAGCCTTGATCATTGCCCAAATCTCAGTTTTGATCGCGGATCCAATTCTGATATAGTGGTAAAATCAGCCTTTAACGAAGCCCCGATTGGTGCAGAAGATGCCACCACAGCCTGATGGTCCTGAAGCACCCGAGTCCGACCCATCCACATTCACATTCAACCATGGGTAGATAGGTAGGATCCATATGATAGATGTTATCACCATAGGCTTCTTGACCCTTCCAGTCACATAGAGAGTCTTCGGAATAATCAAGTCAGAAATAGTGATATTCATCACACCTATTTGAATTTTAGAGGTGGCTAAAACCGCTCTGTAAATTACATTGAAAAGGAATGTGGTTATCAAATACAATACTATTTCGCGCCTTCTAGATGAAATCATTTTTTGAAGCAACAGAAGATAGAAACAGGGCATAAATATGTTCACGGTGTCTGGAACCTTGGATGGAACATATAAACCCATCAATGTTATCCGCCTGGAAGGAGGTGCTAAACAGAGCCTGCAGCTGATTATATTTTTGCCATGAATAATTTCATGATAGAAAAATGTGTTTTATGGTTTCATCGACCTGCATGCACAGGTAGAAGACATGTGCAGGATGCATCCCAGTTCGCTGCAGCATACGTTGCACAAGTAGTCTGTATTTCCAAACCTGCCATAAAAGGTTTTATAAAGCCACCCAACCAAGCAGGAGTGGTAGAAGAGCCATCACACATGTTCATATAGTACTCCTTGGACGTGATTATACCATTCACGCTCGGAGTCCATGCTAGAAAGTCATAAGCACTGTAATTGTAATGTTGTACCTGCAACCAAATAGGACTAGGTAAACATCCCTGAAGATCATGATTATGATATATGTCAGCAACTAAGAGTGTTTTCATGGGAGATAGAACATCCATTGTCTCATGTATAGGTCTTTCTAGGCACCAGGTTGTCCACATATTAAGATACGAACTTTGATATACCATCTAAATAGAGCATTGCATAATGCCATGGTAGACATGCTTGATGGCAGGCCAAATAGAGGAAGCAATAAACATGGAATGCCCATTATAAAACTTGGATAGAAACCACTTTGTAATAAATTCTACTGACACATCACTGCCAGAAACCAGGTTCCATGTGAACTTACTAATAAGATCATCATTGAATAAGCTCAAATCCTTGAATCCCATACCTCCCATGTCAACAGGATTGATACATTCTTTCTAGTAAATAGTAATATTCTTCCTCTAAAAAATGAATCCAATCCAAATAAAATTTCCAATTAGAGCGTGAATCTCCTTAATGAGGTTGTTGGGCCATTTATAAACAGAGAGGCATAAACAAACATAGAAGTAGTCACATAATTCACCAAAAACAATTCTACCATATGGGGAGATGGATTTCCCTTTCTAGGACGCCATATGAGAAATGATTCTGGAATAAATACTTTCAATATAAACACGTTTGACTCTTCCCCAAAAAATAGGCACAACATGATAAATAAAAGGAAGAGTTTTCTTCCTCACCCTAAGGTTCCAGGCTATTCTTTTATATCTGGAGATGGTCATACATTTCCCGAACACAATAAAAGATTTATTCCAGATAATCACCTACCAAGAGATGTCTTCATAGTGAGAAAATAGATTCTGAATACAAGAAATTTTCCTTTTATCAGCCTGCCCAAAAAGAAGAATGCCATCAGTGTAAAAGAGGTGGGAGGGTGAGAAGTAGTACCTTCTAGCTCTGATTTTCCTGTATAGACTATCTTTTACAATGTCAATCAAACAAACACTTAGGTAGTATTCAGCTAGAGAAAAAAAGTCTAGAGAGGGTGTCCCCTTTTCTAACCCCTCTAGTACATCTAATGTACCCTCTTGGTGACCAGTTGATGAGAATTGACAGCCTGGAACTACTCAAAATGGTTGAAACTTAATTAATAAAGGGCTCAGAAAATCCAGGTTTCCAGATAATCACAAATAAAAAATTCCAACAAATGGTGTCAAATGCCTTGGAGATATCTAGCTTAAGAGAAAAGATTCCATTCCGGAATTTCATTCTCATAATGTTGACACATTCTGATGCCATGAGAAGACAGCTCTGAATGTTTCTTTCAGGCACAAACCCAAATTTATTTGGAGTAATTTATTCACCAGCAAAGCTACTCAGTCTTAAGGCAATGATCTTACTGATGACTTTCGGTATCTTGTTCCCAATAGAAACAGGACTAATATATTTTATATCCATGGAACTTTCCTTCATTGGAAGTAAGGAAATAAAACATACATTGACACCATAAGGCATGGATGCATGATTGAAAAATTCACCCACAGGGATAATAACTTCAAGGTGCACAATGTCCCAATAAAAAAAATAATTTCTTAGTGAAACCATCAGGCTTAGCTACACTGTTAATATTCAGGGAAAATAATGAATCCTTGATTTCTTTCTCTGTTGTTACCACCACCAACATCAGATTGTGTTGTGCACCAATGGTGGCCTGTATATTATCAAGCAGGTGGGAAAAGTTGTGATTCCCTTTCTCCGAGTATAGGTCATAAAAATAGCTAACAACCACATTAGAGATTTCAGCCTCTGAGCTGTATAACAGTCCATTGATTTTAATTGTAGATATACTTCGATGTTTTATCTTCTCTCGATGCAAACATTGGAAAAACTTTGAGTTCCTATCCCCTCCTTGCAGCCATTTAGTGTTGTATTGGATCTTATCTAGCCTTTCCTGAAGTGTAAGAAGGTCATCAAGGTGCGAAAGGGCCTAAATCTCATCCCTTGTTGGGACATACTAATTTTGGCTTGCATTATGGATAGATAAGAGGTGATGTTCAGCCACCTTAATGTCATTTTCCAGATCAGAAAATGATGCCTTGCTCCAATCCTTGATCTGCTTCTTCACATGTTTCAGCTTACTAGCCAGGATTGCAAGGGGGGTGCCAATTGCCTCCACCATCTAGGCATTAGAGGTGATCTCCCTACATCAGGGAGTAACCATCCAGGTGTTTTTATATCTGAAGGGAAGGGGGGGGGGGGGGGGGGGGGGGGGGGATCGCCACTGACTAGTACAAATATCCACTAAAATCAGACTGTGATCAGAGTGACACTTGGGTAAAGTCAGCCATGAGACCACAATAGCGTCAAGCATGTCATCAATTTTGATGAAACATCTCTCCAGTTTACTCTCTTGACGCCCATTGAGGGTTTAACTTCTCCATGTGAATTTTTCACCCACGATGGGTACTTCAGTCAGATGAAAAATATCTACGCATGAGGAGATATCATTGGCTGCAAACCTGTTAAAATGGGTGTCAGTTTTCTCCTCAGCCCCGAGAACTGTATTGAAGTCACCTGTGGAAACCCAACTGTGAGTCACCTGAGCAGAAATGGTTTCAAAATCTCTCCACAACTGCCTTCTTTTTATGTATAAGTCGGATGCATACACAAAAGAACAGGTAATATTGGATCCATGAATACCAATAGAAACAGAGACAACCTGCCAATTCCTAATGCAGGATAAGAGATTAATGCTATCATGGATGAGAATATAAGGGGTTTTATCCCCACTGTCACTCAGATTCTGTGAGGCAAACGAGTAACCAAGATCTTCCCATTTAAAAGTGACCCACTTATCAAAAGTCATCCTCGGTTAAGCTAAAGCAATCAACAAAGCATTATGGGTCACAATTAAATGCCTAAGGGCCTTGACCATGGGAGCGTTCCCAAGTCCTTGACAATTCTAAAATAGGATCTTCATTTACACAAGGTTGTTTTGCCTTGGGTGTGAGTCCCACCCTTCCTTTGTGCTTCCACCATTGTCTTCTTGCCCTTCCCTTTGCCTTTCCCTTTAGGCCGCTCTTCCACTAAGGGAATCCCATTCTTCTCATCAGGTACAGAAAGTGCATCACAATCATCAAACCATGAATTCCCACTACGAGGAATGAATTTGTTGGATGAATGTGGGATAACCAAAGGAGAATCCCGTGATATTATTCACTTGGAAGCTTTCACGTTAGGGACATGAGTTAAGGGGTCCTCCATTATCTGAGATGGATCTTCCACAACAAGATAATCCTTGACAAAGTCATCTCGAGAGGTGCCTGCATCTACCAGATGATGCGATGCCACCAAGGAAGTGTCCCCAGAAGTCTTGACAACCTCTCGATCGTGCTCATGAAAAACAACTTTCAAAGTAGTGATGATGACTGCCAATTCATGAGGGGGAGATCCTTTCTCACCCACTGGACTCATCAGAACTGAGCCACCCCAGTGAACCTGCTGCTCGGAACTAGTCTCAACTAATCTTCCCATTATAGTCTCTCTGCACGATATTTCAACCGGGATCCCAGGAGGAGGGCTGGACAAGGCATCCTCCCGGTTAGTAACTGGACTATGCACCATTGGGTCATCATGAACCATAACTTCATTCCCTGAGTACAATGACATACACATTTCAACCATCATTATTTTCCTGTCAATAGGAAATACAATCAAATCTGTAGTAATCTTCTCAATATTTATAATGCCAGCAATAGCAACCACCTTCGGATCCAACACAAGATCATCTTCTGTTGTATTCGACATCTGAAAGGATGAGTCACCTCGAGCCGTCCCCTTATCCTTATCACTTCCCTTCCTATAGGACATCTCATCATGTCCCTTGGTGTTACAGAAATTGCAGAATTGAGACCTATTACATTCATGGACCAAGTTAACATAAACACTGAAATCTAAACAGAACATTAGTTTCCTTTCATAATGAATTTCCAACTTAAAACTATCATCCCTTGTGTTAAGTACCACCTCCTCAACCAGAGTAGTATCCAAGCTTACTTCAACCAGAATCTGGGCAAAGTGACCAAATCATAGATTATCTGTTTGCCTATTGTTGGAACCCATTGAAGTGTAAATGGGTGAGTCCCACATCGGACTTACCCGTCTTGTATATTTGTTTCCTAATCTATAAAAGGATGTCCTCACCTCACATTGAGGTAAGGGGAATTCACCCACTACATGGTATCAGAGGGATTTTTATCCCGAACCCTCCCTCCCTTGCGGATTCCCGGCGTTCTCCCGGCCCCGCCTCTCTCACTCCTGCCCTAAGCCTCTCCCGGCAGGCCCTCCCTCCCCCGGCAGGCCCTCCCTCTCCCGGCCGGCCCTCCCTCCCCGACGGGCCCTCCCTCCCCCGGCAGGCCCTCCCTCTCCCGGCCGGCCCTCCCTCCCCGACGGGCCCTCCCTCTCCCGGCAGGCCCTCCCTCCCCGTCAGCGCTCCCGGCAGGCCCTCCCTCTCCCGGCAGGCCCTCCCTCCCCGACGGCCCTCCCTCCCCGACGGCGCTCCCGCTGCCCTGCGCTGCTTTCGGCTCCCCGCGGCTCCCGACACCATCACCCGCGCACCGCCGGCGGCCTCCCGCTGCTCCCTGCGCGCTCCCTCCCGACGGCCTCGCGCTGCTCCCGGCGCCTCCCGCTCCTCCCGCGCCTCCCGCGCCTCCCTCTGCTCCCGCGGCCTCTCCCGGCTCCCGGCTCCCGGCTCCCCGGCTCCCGGCTCGCCCCGCCGTCCCGGCGCACCTCCTCCCGGCTCCCTCGCCCTCGCCCGACGGCCCCCTCTCTCCCCGATGCGGCCCGCGCCGGTTCCTCCCTGCGGACTTCCTCCCCGACGGCGCTCCCTCCCCGCGGCTCCCCGCGGCTTCAGCCGCCATCGCCCCGGCGCCCCGCCCAGGCGCCCCTTCTCCGGCGCTCCCCTCACGGAGGCCCTCTCATCCCGGCGGCCCTCATCCCGGCGGCCCTCATCCCGGCGTCCCCGGCTCGCCCCGACGGCGCGGCTCCCGACTCCCGCTGCTCCCGGCGCCTCCCGCGGCTCCAGCGCTTCCGGCGCCTCCCGCTGCTCCAGCGCCTCCCGGCGCCTCCCGCTTCTTCCCGCGCCGACTCCTCCTCCGGCGGCCCTCCTCCTGCAACCGCCCTCCGCAGCAGCTCCCTTCCCGGGAGCGGCTCCCGCCCGGTCCGGCGCTCCCCAGCCCGTCTACCAGCAGCTGCCCTGCGGCCTTCCTGCGCCGTCGGCCAAGCTCCCTGCGTTCATGGCGGGCGTGTCCGCCCGCGGCCCTCCGGCATCACCTCCGGACGCCAGCATTCCGGCCCGGCCGCACCCTCCCTTCCATTGGCGGCCTTCCCGAGCACCTATGCACTCAGCCGAGCGGCTCTCCCATCCTCCATCATCGGCTCTACCGCGCAGCGGTCCTCCTTCATCCAGTACCCGTTACAGGACCACACTCTCGCCGGCGGAGCTTGCTTTGGTCAAAACTTATCGTGCGACTGCGCCACCATCTTCTTCTCTAGCTCCACTTGCTCAGACTGGCAACTCCACCGCCTGTGTTTCGCATCGCCAGACAGCTTGGATGTTTGACTCTGGTGCGTCAGAACATCTCACCGGGGACTCTGGTATGTTCACTACCTATCATCCGTACACCGGTGCCTCTACCATTACTGTTGCTAATGGCTCAACAATCCCTATTACCGGCTTTGGCACATGTTCCTTGACCCCGTCTCTTCCCTTGACGTCGGTCGCTCATGTTCCTCAAAGCCCCTTTAATCTTATCTCTATCAGCAAACTCACCACCGAATTAAATTGTGTTGCTATTTTTAGCTCCTCTGGTGTTGTTTTTCAGGAGCGGAAGACGAATCGGGAAATTGGTCGAGGTTATCTTCGGGATGGGGTTTACCTGTTTGATACCCCATCATCCCTTGCTTGCTCATCCACCTCAGCCCGAGCCCTTGACCTCCATTACCGCCTTGGTCATCCACCGCCTTCCACCCTCCATAAACTTTGCCCCCAATTCGGTTCTCACCTCTCCTTCCATTGTGAATCCTGCAAGTTTGCCAAACATCATCGGACGACGTATGCTCCTCGCCCGGAACCACGGGCCGCGACTCCTTTCGCTCTTGTTCATTCCGATGTATGGGGTCCTTGCCGGGTTCCTAGCCAGTCAGGGTACCGTTATTATATCACCTTTATTGATGATTACTCCCGCATGACCTGGCTTTATCTTCTTCGAGATCGAACGGAGGTTCTCTCAACCTTTCAGACATTTTTTCAGGAAATCCAGACACAGTTTTCTCTCCCTGTGAAATGTCTCCGATCTGACAATGGGCGAGAATACTTATCCACTCATTTTCAGCAGTTTATGAGGGCCCACGGCATCATCCATCAGACCTCCTGTCCTGATACCCCTCAGCAAAATGGGGTGGCCGAGCGGAAACACCGACATATCTTGGAGACCGCTCGTGCCCTCCTCTTCCACCGCCAGGTCCCTCTTCTTTTCTGGGGGGATGTCATCCTCACTGCTACTTACCTTCTCAATCGTCTTCCCTCCTCCATCCTTCAGGGGGAGACTCCTTTTCATACCCTGTTTCCCTCTCTCCCTCCTCACTCCCTTCCACTCCGTATCTTCGGCTGTCTCTGTTATGTCCGGGACACTCGCCCAAATCTCTCCAAACTATCCCCCAAATCCCTTCGCTGTATTTTTCTCGGGTATTCCCGCACTCAGCGCGGGTACCGATGCTTCTCTCCAGACCTCCGCCGGTATATCACCTCTGCCGACGTTTCATTTGTCGAGAGCTCTCCTTTCACTCTCCCCTCTCCTTCTCCTGACACTACCATCGATGACTGCCTTCCGCTCATGGTTCACCCGCCTCTGATGTCTCCTCCGACCGGTCATCTCTTTGGACAGACCTACTCTCGTCGTCCTTCCACTGTACCTCCCGTCTCGGCCGAGGAAACCATTGTTCCCGCTTCGCCTGATGTTCCTGACACAACTCCCGAGGATGTGCCGATTGCACTCCTGAAAGGTACTCGCTCGTGTCAGAATACTCCTCTCTTTGTATCTTCTTACAGGGGCTTGTCAGCTCTGGAGACCGTGTCGCTTCCTCGAACGGTCGGTGAGGCCAAATCTCACCCCGGGTGGCTGGCCGCAATGAGAGATGAATTGCAGGCTCTGGATGCCAACCATACTTGGGATCTTGTTCCCCTTCCGGCAAACAAACAGGCGGTCGGCTGCAAATGGATCTTCACGATCCGTCTCAATCCCGATGGCTCTCTCTGCCGCCTCAAAGCCCGGCTTGTCGCCAAGGGATTTGCTCAGACGTATGGCGTCGACTACTTTGAGACCTTCTCTCCCGTCGCCAAGATGGCCTCGGTCCGCCTCTTCATCTCTCTGGCTGCTCATCATCACTGGCCCCTTCATCAACTCGACGTTAAGAATGCTTTTCTCCATGGTTTTCTTGACGAGGAGGTCTACCTGCAGCAGCCCCCTGGTTTCTCTGCCTCTGGTGCCGTCTCCCATGTCTGCCGTCTCCGTCGCTCCCTCTACGGCCTCAAACAGTCTCCTCGCGCCTGGTTTGGCCGCTTCAGCACTGTCGTCACCGCCTTTGGCCTCTCTCGGAGTATGAAGGATCACACCGTCTTCTTCCATACGACGGCACACGGCTGTATCTTGCTTGTCGTTTATGTTGATGACATCATCATCACAGGGAGCGACTCCAGAGGCATCGCCAGCCTCAAGACGCATCTGCACCATCACTTTCACACCAAGGATCTTGGACCCCTCACGTACTTTCTTGGCATCGAGGTCTCCCGCACTGCGGACACTATCTCTCTCTGCCAGCGCAAGTATGCTCTTGATCTATTGCAGGATGCCGGGTTGAGCACCGCCACCACAGTTGACACTCCCCTTGAGCCTGGGGAACGCTCCCTTCATTCCGACTCGGAACTCTTTTCTCATCCTGAGAGCTATCGGCGCTTGGTCGGTAAACTCAACTACCTCACCATGACGCGTCCCGACATTGCATGTGCCGTTGGCAAAGTCAGCCAGTTCATGGAGCATCCCACCTGCTCTCAGTGGGATGCTGTCCTCCGCATTGCCAAGTACATCAAGAAAGATCCTGCCCGCGGCCTTCGGTACTCACATCATGCTCACATGGATGTTGAGGCTTTTTGTGATGCGGACTATGCCAGTTGCCTCGCTACCCGCAAGTCTACTTCGGGATTCGCCGTATTCTTCGCCGGTAATCTCATCTCTTGGCGCAACAAGAAGCAGACTGTGGTCTCCCGTTCTAGTGCCGAGGCAGAGTATCGCGCCATGGCCACTGTCACTACTGAGATCCTCTGGCTTCGTCATCTTCTCCAGGAGCTCGGTTTCCCGGCATCGACTCCTGCTCATATCTGGTGTGACAATCAGGCCGCTACGAAGATTGCCTCGAATCCCGTCTTTCATGAACGGACGAAGCATATCGAGGTGGATTGTCACTTTCTCCGCCACCATCTGGAGCAGCACCATATCGGTTTCGGCCATATCCTGACGGCCGATCAGCTTGTCGATCTCTTCACCAAAGGTCTTCCCGGAGCTCGTCTTGAGTCTCTCACTTCCAGGCTGGGTATTCAGAGCCCTCCCGGGCCCAGCTTGAGGGGGAGTTTGAGATTGTCCTGTTATTCTTTTTGTGTGGGACTCTATCCAATCTGGGCATGTCCAGCTTGAGGGGGAGTGTTGGAACCCATTGAAGTGTAAATGGGTGAGTCCCACATCGGACTTACCCGTCTTGTATATTTGTTTCCTAATCTATAAAAGGATGTCCTCACCTCACATTGAGGTAAGGGGAATTCACCCACTACACCTATCAATCCTGATGGGGTTTCCGTATGTGGAACCAATATCCCAAAGGATCTTGGGATGCCAATAGAGCCAATGGATCCTTCAAATTCAGAACCATATCTGTGTATGAGTGTTCCTCACATCGAAAGGATCAAAATTATTATCCCATTCCTAAATCATAAGAATTCCAGGCATCAGGGATATGGAACAAAAGCTCCAAGCATGCCTCTTTAGCTCATCAGAAGGGAAGACTATGTAAAAGTATCCCTTTTTCCATGGAAGTCATGCACCAGTCCCCAAAACCACATATCTCTGAAATCCTGTTCAACAGATCGAAAAACCACCAAGCCCTCTCACCCATTGGAGTCAAAACCCTCTCAATAATCGAGTACCTGCAGAGCTTGATCCTCTCCACGATGGCTTCTTGGTTGGCAGAAACATGCGCAACATGACCTTTGCGAATGATTCTTCCCGAAGAGGGAATAAAAAATCAGAGAAATCCACATTCACCGTCGATTTAACAACTTCCGCGAAATTTTTTTGCGGATAAGATGGTTCCGCGGGTGTCCCACTAGAACCTATGCAATTTTTTGGAAGCACACCAATCAAAAAGATTATTGTTCCCCCTATAATCAATCCGAGCAGAGTCGAGCCTTGCCCTAGATTTTGCATCAGCAGCCCCGACCTGCACATGTGAATCCTTCTCGCCAGTGTTTCCCGCTTGCTCCACCATCCCCAGAAGCTTCTAATGCCATAACATCTTCAACCCTTTTGAGGAAGTTGATGCGACAACTATCTCTGTCTCTGATTTTCACCCATAAGCATCTAAAATTTCATTGAGATATTCTCCTCATTCATCTCGATAAGCACTCCCTTCATGATCTTCATCATCCCATTCTCAATGTGATTATTACATCTGATATCATCAAATTATCCCGAGAAAAAACGTTCTTCTTGGGGCCTTGCACAAGACGTACTTCTTGAATAGTTCAACCTATATTATCATTCATTTTTAGTTTGAAGGTTCTGACTCCAATGATCTTCATGGTATGATCATTACCCATATACAAAAGTCCTTTGATAGTTTCATATTGATCAATGCATTCCCATTGAGATTTCATGTTCCATGTTTCTGTTGATTCAATAATCCATGCGTCGTCAAGATATTTTCTACCTTCAGTAGTTGTCGTCACTTCACTGACTAGTACATATCCATTTTAAGATGTATTTTCCACATTTTCTTGATAGTTCTTCTCACCACCCTTACTATTCTTATATTCATTGATGAAATTCCCCTCTTAGAAAAATTATAGCATCTGACATTTTTCATCTTGCTCATTAATGTAGACCTTCCTTTATTTTTTCTCCCACTGGAACCATGCTCTATTATTCTTCTTCTTTGCATTAACAGAGCTTCCACTTGGCGTGAATTCGTCTTTTTATCTTCCTTATTCTTGTACAAAAATTATTATTCAAGAAATGTGGCTTCTACATCATTGGAGAGGAACATATTCATTTGGATATTATTTGTATGGTTGGTGATAATTTGATCATATGAATCTATAAAACTCTATAGTAGAATCTCTGTATGTTTTGTATCCAAAATATTATAGCCCAATGCCATAAGCTGAGAAAAAAGGGTATTGTTGGTGTTGATGTGGTCGATCAATGGTGATGAATCCTCCATTCGGTGATTGTATCATTTTCTATTCAAAAAAATTCTGTTGTGGAGTGACTTTTTCTCATACATTTTTATCAGAGTATCCCATATTTTCTTCACCATATTTTTCTCTACAATGATTGATAGGACCATGTCTGTCGAAGACAAATTGATATTGGAAATATCATTCCAATACATGTAATCCCATTCCTCCTCTGTCACCCCAATTGATTTCTCTCTAATCACCACTAGGAAATTAACTTTTCACATCACAGTTTTCATCTTCATTTTCCACCATGAAAAATTATTTCCATTGAATTTTTTGATCTCAAATTTCACCGCCATTTGGAAACATTTCCAGTCCCAGAATCTCCTCATGCCATAACCTCCTTTGATACCACTTGTTAGGATTATAAATAACTATCCCTTTAGTACAATGGTAATTTCATGATAAAAATATATTGAAAAATTATGGAAATAAAATGAACACTATATGTAATTTAGAAAAACCCCCAAATGAAAGGGGTAAAAAATCATGGGAAAAAACATGGATTTAAATATGGAAAATGTAGGTACAAACTCTCTCAATTACAAAGAGAAAAAAATAAATAAATTATTTCTTTAATATGTGGAGAAACACCTCACAAAATACTACACTCAAAGCTAAATATGTGTTTCTTGAGAATCCGATGATGAAAACTATTTGAGGAGATCCCTTTTTATAGCCTTCCCTCACCCTCCTTTGGTATCCCCTCAATTGAATGACTTTTACCAAATTAAATGGGGGAATAATGGTAGGGTTTCAACCTCTTTGAACGAAATTAATGCGGTGACCTTTGTTATTATTTTCTCTCTGCAGAACGTCTTCCAACAGTCATGGATATGAGCCTACTGTATGACGATTACCATAACTTTTATATAACCATCTAGAGTTGTGGGAGTATGATCCCACTATATAGAAGATGTTGGAATATGCCAATAACTTGTCTCATTATTGAAAGGGATATGATCCTTTCTTGATGAATGTGACATTATCACTTGGTGAGCCTCAGTCAAGATAGGAGTATGAGCCCACTACTAAGAAGCTGTTGGAAATTTCCAATAATCTGTCTCATTATTGACAGGGATATGATCCTTTCCAGAGGCATGTGACACTCTCAAGTGATTCTTCTTAGTAAATACTAGAGTATGAGCCTCTTCTTGAGCCTTTGGTATATGTCGTTGGTCTTTCTTTGAAGGAGTGTGAGCCAACCCTGAGGCGTGTGCCACTCTCACTTGGTGAGCATCAGTTGGAACAAGAATATAGGCCTGGTACAAATACTCATTCCCCACCAGAATATGTTGATAGACCTTTGGAATGGGATAAGTAATATGATCCTTCCATTGTATTGTCTCAGAATGATGCTGGCGAAGTATTTCATCAGAAGAAGTAGAAATATGTTCCTTGCTTCCGTGATCTATTGGAGTATGCTGGGTAGATTCAATGATAAGATTATGATCTTCTCCTGAGCCTTGTTCCATTCTCACTTGGTTAGACTCAGGTAGGATAGGGATATATACCCGATCCTAGGCCATTGGAATATGCAACTGGACTTCGTTGATAGAATTATGAGCCTATCCCAAGGATTTTTCCCCTCTCACATGGTGATCCCCAACTAGAAAAGGGATATGGTCCTGATCATGGGCCTTCGGAATTTGCCAACAGACTTTTTGGACATGCATGTTTCACTGTCTCGTGGCATGTTCCACTCCCACCTGGTGAGCCCCGATTGGAATGGGATTATGATCCCGGTCCGATGCTTCATCCTTTATCAGAATAGGTTTATAATCCTCATGGATGGGAGAAAGAGTGTGTGCTTGCTCCAGTATAACCACTTTTTCAAAATGATCATAGTGTTGAGTTTCCCTAGATGTAAGGATAGGAGTATGTGCCATTCCCTTTATCTGAAATAGTTCCAGAATATTACGGTGGAGTTATTCAGCTGCGGCTAAAATATATTGGCATTTTAGCAAAGCGTGTTTAGGGATATAAGCCTTCACATTTTTTGTCTCTATTATGCACTATAATATGTCTTCAATTAAAGAGGGGATATGCACCCATTTTTCCTCCTTGTGACATTGGACTATGTAGATGGACCTCATACACGGTAGTAGGAATATTTTCATCCCCCATTCATATGGTGGGAATATGCCAAAAGACTTATTTAGAGATAATCGGGATATGAGCCTACATATTGGTTCCTTCTAGAATATGCTGATAGGTATTGTCAGCAAGAGTGACGATATGAACCCTCTCCTAGATATGTAGTGCCTTCCTCCTGCAATGAGCCTTCCTTTCTACCTGTGCATGGGTGTCAGAGGCAGTATCATGTTAGGTGTCACTCAAAATAGGTGATTGGTGAGTACCAGCAGAATGATTCTAGTGATGATGGTTGGTAGGTGCCCACCTCAGTGGTGCATAAATCAAAAGGGAACCGTATTCGGCTTCCTAGTCCACCTTCATCCGATATGGTAGGTGTCGGTTGTCATGCTCCGGGGGTAAGAACCCAAAACGGTTGGTAATAACGATGAAGGATACTGGCTTATTAGTAGCCTTTGTTGGGTGATGCAGATTTTTCTGTTTCTTGCTTATAGAATCTCATGGGAAGCTTCCATGTTCGGGATCATACCATGTCGGTGGAACTCTCAGACCATCATATTTTCCACCAGTCGTTAGAGCTTCGGAGTTGGTTAGATTGCTCTGTGACCTTTTTGGATCACAACTTCCAATGATTTACCAGAGAAAACAATAGATTATGAAGGCATTTCCTCAGGTTGGGATGTTGTTAATTAGAGTAGTATCTATAATCACGTAGAAAAAAGGAATAAGGTTATTGATTAGAGATATATCCTATTCTTAAAAAAATTTCAACCAGATATTCATGGTTAACAAAATTGTCCTATTTTACCATTACATCCATTCTACTTGTTTGGAATTGTCATTTGGAGGATTGACCTAAAAGAATCTTGATTTCATAAGATAATATATATTATCATCCTGGTCTTACTTCTTTTTCTATATAGGTTTAAAAAAAAGTGTCCTGAGATATTCATGATGGGAATGTTAGTGTTGTTTACATCTATGGAGAAAACAAAATGGCTCGACAAACTATAAACCAATCATTTTTTATTTCAAACATTCACATCGGGTTGACCATTTTTGTTTTATTATGGATTTTAGGTTTGTAATGGGTTTTTCTTGATAGTGTGTTTGAGGGCGTGGGGTATAATGCCATGCCCAATCACACACATCTAGTTTTCCATCAATTCTTCCTCCCTTGAAACTCCCAATGGTTCCCTCATCCATATCTGGGTATAGACCTGCTTTCCAAGGGTTGGTGATCATCAGGGTTTTCAGGCCCAACTACTCTTGGGGACTCACATAGGTTGAGATGATGGGAGGTCGGGCTCATTTCTCCCATTTGGGTGGAAATTTTTTCTACTATGGGACTCTATTATAGATTTAATATATGTTCGTGAATCTCTTCCTAATCCTAATACGGGACCAGTTACCCTAAAAAAATTATTATGGGTTAAATCTCTATCATGTGTAAAATATTGGGGTCTCTTTAGTGAATCCAACTATATGTATCTGAGGTTCTACATCATTTTCTAGTAATGGGAAGGTACTCTTATAACCAAGTTCTTCAGAATGAGATTTCATGTTAGGAAGAACTTAATTTTCCAAGGAGGGGATTGATCCATTATGAGGCATCCTACGTACCCTGGTTATTGAAGAATCAAAACCCGTGTAGTTCGTTCAGCATGTCTAGTTCCATGTCATGTGTAAATGACTTATATGGGTGCTCTGGGACACCTAGTATTCAAGATCAAACCCTAAAGCGGTGAGAATCAGAGTCATTGTAGCAACCCTTATATTGGGGATTACACACTGAGGCTTCCCTATTGATCGGGGGTTATATATTGAGGACTGACAATGTCATCAAGTCTTGTGATGCCCTATTGATATGGCCTTCTTGTGTGGAGGGTGTTGAATAACCCATTTGGCCTGTCCTGGAAGTCAACGCCTGACATAGCTAGCTTGTTCAAGGGGGTGTTTCATGATCCAACTGACACGCCTTAGTGTCATTTACAAGAGTTGGATTGACACGTATGGAGGGAATGAGGAGATTCATTACGAAATGGCTTGAAGGATGTCACGTATCATGGCTAACATCCCATGAAGGCATCGTGAGACCAAGATGACAATTCTAGAGGGTGTCACGGGTCTTAGTTGAATTGCTTCAGAGGATGTTGTGGGAGTTTGGTTGTCATGCCAAGATGTGACAACGATACTTGACTGATATAATAGAATGTAGTTATACGATTCAAGTGATGTATCTGAAGAATATTACAAGGCTAGGTTGATAGACCCAGAGGGTTTCACAAGATCAAAGTGGTATACTTAGGGGAACCATATGACTTTCTCTTACATGTCTAGAATATTTCACATGTCCCAAATGGCATACTGAAGGAGAGTGGTGAGATCTAGGCAGCCTGTCCTGGTGTTTCCATGTGTCGATGGACTTTCATATTGTCATGTTGACATGTACAAGGGACTTTTCGAGATCCATGTGCTTGTTGAAAGGCATCTATGTGATGCTTGATGACTTATCTGGGGAGTTTCGTGAGACAAGGATGGTTTTTTAGGGGGTCTCACGAGACCACACTATGGACTTCCTTAGCGTGTTGTAAGCATTTTATGACTGTGAGTTCCTTATGCCTCCTCCCTGTTTTATTTGATTTTTTTATATGAATAATGTTGGGATTAATTCAAGATTTCATGTGTAATGTCAAGTACAATTACTCTATTTTCTTGTGATGTGTCGCATGACCAATGTGTCTCATATGAGGGTGCATAAGAATATCATGGGAAATATTGTTTATTTGTCTGTAGAGAGAAAAGTGGAAGTGAAATGTTACCTGGACATACATGAGTCCTTCTGTGTGATGAGGTTGACAAGCCAAAAAGACTTTTCGAGATGAGACAGACATGTTGCCAGGGACTCGTAGTGCCTTGCAGATCACTAGGGGCGTGCCGCATGTCCTTCAGTGACCGTGAGTTTCTCCCACCTCCTCTATATTTATCTACATAATATAATTTTATAAAGGCTCACAGAGTTCACGATTTTACATGAATTTTTCATAGGGAAATTTTCCTTATATTCGGTGGTGATCTGCGTGATCTCTACACGTACTAGAGGCCCCCACCACTAGGTATCCTTCCTCCCTTTTTTAGAGGAAATTTTGGATGGGTTGTTAATAATTTTTCAATGATGAACTATGTGGCTTGGTGGAGCTCATTATTCTACCACACATGCAGTTATTGGTTGTCCAGAGCACCTTCGTGAATGTCGAGAGGCTTTTTGAAAAGGGGGATCCACGATATTCACCATAGGTTATGCGATGAATGTGGAATTTTTGCGTGACCTTATAACGGTAAAGTGATCGTCAGTCTCTTAATGGTTCACATGATCAATGGGTATCGACTATCATATCATTCCTTTTCTTTTTCAAGGAAAATAATATCCATATTCAGGTATCTCTTCCCTTGTGATTTTTTTTGTTTCTTATTTGGCGGGCATCAATATAGGGCACACTTGGAATTTTTTAAAAGGTTAAACCATACATACGTTTTTCCCATGCCACAACTATCCAAAATGGGTCATTATCAAATCATAGAGGTGATATAGTCTAAATAGGTTTAAAAAATTGTATTTCAAAAAGTTATTGGGTCATTTTATCTCTTATATTTTTTAGTTTAACCCTCGGTAAACCCCTTTTAGCATTAACCATGATAATTATTTTTTACTATTTTTACTAGTCATTTTGACCAAAAATTATGTTAACCTTATTATATATTATTAATTATTATGATTAAAAATATTTAATTTATATGTCCAAATTCTATTCACATATGTGGTAAAATTTAATTTAAAATTAAATCCAAATACGTGAGGAATTCGTGGTTTCTATAGGGAAAATATTTAGAAGTATATAATGTTATAACATCAAAATTCAATATAAAATTGATTAAATTATCCTAAATTGATTTAATAAATATATAATTGAACTAATATTATATTTAAAAACAAATATCAAAATAAATTTGGGGTTTCTAAATTCTTTAAATGAAATGGAAATTATTAAAAAAAACTAGTATTTTTCATTGTTAATAGACAAATTATTATTTTTAGAAAATTCAAAAAATTAAATGTAATATAATTATGAAATTATGATTTACTAAATTAAGTTAATTTATTCTAATAAATTTAATTAATTTAGAAAAAATATATCTTTATAATAACGGTGAAAAATACAACAAGAATTCCTTCTTATTAAAATAAAATTTTTAAGCATAAAATTGAATTCATTCTTATCTCATTCTTAGAAAATATATAAGATGAAAATTAAACATTTTATTGATTATATTATATATTCATTTTATTAATATCATTCACCAAAAGTGATTTAATTAATTTATTGAGATATATCATGTTTGTATGTATAATTATTTTTTGGAAATTGATTTCCTTTATTTTTGAATGGTTTCTATTTTCATTTATAATTAATTTGTAACCATAAAATTCATTTTACATACATGTGTAAAACATAAATTTTGATGATTGAGTTAATACTATTCTTATCCACCATTCCAACTTCTAGGTTATAATTATCATATAAAATAATAATATTTTAACCAGATTTCACATTTTGTTAAAACTCAGTGTTACATGTAATGGATGTTCTCAATGAAATTAACTCCATTTTTTACATTTTTTATGAAATCTTAGGATATTACTTCTTACCACCCTTAAAAAATGTTTTTATCTCTCAAAATTCCATCACTTATATAAAAAAATCTGGAGATAATTGTACTACATTACATCCTCATGTTCCCACATAGCTTCCTCAAGTTGGTGGTTTCAACATAAAACATTTTCCAGGTGAGTGATCGTGTTATGTAAATCTTTATATGTAATTTCCATAATCTCTATTGGTTATTCATCAAATGAAATTTCATACACTAGAGGTAAAACCGATGACTTCACTACATGTTAACAGTCACGTATGTACTTCCTAATGACAGATATATGAAACACTGTGAACTTGAGAGAGATTCGATGGATGCTCCAATTGATAAGATACTTTCTCAAATTGTTAGAGAAATACATAGGGTTCCAAAATATACGGATTAAATTTCCATTATATCATAAGCACCATTTTTTCATTTGGCTTTGCTATGATCAATTTCTACTTCACCCATGAAATGAATATTTAAGATGAATTTTTCATTCCTAGTGCACTAAAATCATCTATAATCCATAAGTCATTCCTTATGCCTATAAATATTTAAGAAAAAATGGTTAGCATAAGATATCCAATAACATCAAAGGTTCAAATTAATTCCTTCAAAGAATAGTTAACCTTAAGTCTCCTCCATGTCTAACAAAAATTGAAATCCAAAATTTTTGGAAAGATGGTCCACAAATTTGAAAATTCTACTTATCATTAATTCCTCAAACAAAATTAAGTAAATCATAATATCTCCCACTAAATATGACTACATTGATCGTATATTCTAAAAAACCATCGCATTATCTTTAATTACCATAAAATCATATTGAAAATATAATTATTTTAAAAAATAACTATTTCCTTATTCCTTAAATAAAATCACAGACTACTGAATAGATTTCATAAATAAAGAAAATGTTGTAATCTACAAAAATGATGAAATAAAAAATCATAAATTGAATAATTAGTTCTATGGTAATAGTTACTATCTAATTTATTTTATCCTTACCAGCCATCTCTTTATCCAAACATCATTATATCATCCTCCCGAACATATTAAGGGGTTTCTTTCCCTATGTCAAGTGTTTTTAGTAAAATATGAACTTTCTAATAAATCAAATTTATATTTCATCAATACCATTAAAAATATATTTTTTTAAATCATTATTGAAAAAGAAAAAAAATCCTTATAAGATTCATAATTATTGATTTCAACACAGAAAAACTTCAACCATTATACTTCATTATTAAACTACTAATCATGATTTACTATCTTATTCCATAATACCTCCTTCCTTTCATATTTAATTTTTAGCCTCTTCGCCATCGACAAAAAAACCATTACCTATACAACCTTATTAATCTTATTTTTGAGATTTTGACCTAGGAAATCGATTTTAATAATTCCCATAATTTTCAAATTTAAAAAATTCATCTATTGGTGATGGATTATAAAAAAATAATTCTCATCCATTGAATTTACAAAACATTTTACATTTCCTCAGAAATTACAAACTCTGTTCCCTTCTTCCCCACCCATAAAACATGTTCTAGTCCCTTTGAGACATTCTATTGAGTGAATCTTCCCACATTCTCAACATATAGGAAAATAAATATTCATTCCTCCATGGTCTTCACCACATTAACTCTCAATTAACTCCATCATTCTCTACTTTGGTTAGTCTAATAGTTAGTTAAGGTGTAAGTTGTAAATAATACATTATTAATACTAATTAGGCATTATCCCAATATCCTTAACTCCAATTATTATCTCATTTTGTTTCTCATCATCCCATTTTCTATCACATTCAAAATTAACCCAGTTTCTTCTAGTTCCAGCCATTGAATAAAACCAAAAATATTTTTGTGAATAAAAATATTTATATTGGACAACTGCAGAATGATGAAAAATGATTTATAGGATGATTAAATAATGAAACCATATTTTTTATCTTTGAAAAAATATTTTTAACCTAGGTTATTTGTGTATATAATCTATTCAAATACATCATAATGACTCATAAGAAAAATAATGATTAAATAATGCATATCACCTGGGAGTGTCAATCCTGGTTTGAAATCAGGCATGTTCTTACACACAATGTGACGATTGATTCTAGCTTAATGTGACTTTTTTGGAGTTATTACTGCTAGGAACAACTGTTCTAGAGTAACTTCAACTTGTAGTATCCAAATATGGATGTAATTAATTTGAAACCATTCATTCTATCCTTCACCAATATTATAAGAAATTTTCTTATACATTGAATAATCAATAGAAATATCATTATAAAATACCTAGGGATACCACTAATGTTTTCTCATCCTAACCTCTAAAGGTTAAATAAACACTTGCTATGATACTAACTATAGTGACCAGATATTTTCATAGATAGATATCACATCTTTATAGATGAGTATTTAATAATTAACATAACAATCCACACTTGAATCATAGAGTTGTAGTGCCTTTGGAAACTTGAAAACATAAAAAACTGGTTTATATGTGAACTAAACCATATCCAAATATGTTATTTTTTTCTATTACCCTTCTTAGACATATTATACATAATACCTTTCTTCATATCCTAGGGAATTGAAACATAAAAATGGGTGAGCACAAATTCTTAGTAAGGGTAAACAAGGGAGATATTAATATAACATGGCCATAAGAGTATGATAACAAGAGAATAAAAATTGAAAAACCATACCTTGCATATCATAGATCATAAACATGAGTCATTGAATAAATATTAGCAGTTAATTAGACATAAATCATAAAGGAATCAATGATCATAATCCGTGAGTGCATAACAATTTCTTATAACATAGATTTGTGACATACATATAAGTATAGAAAATAATTTCCTTAGTTGTCAAGAAATTTTTATAAGACTATAATAAGCGATTGGGTTTAATTTCAAAACCCTTATAGTAGTCAATGTTCACTCCCAATACTATCATAGTGTATTGGGTTCACTCCCTAAACCATTGTAGTAGGCACAGTTCACTCTCATGACTCTGATAGATGAGAAATCCCCTTACTAAACTGGGTTCACTCCCCATTCTAGTACTTTTTATCTCATGATATATCTATATATAACCAATGAATTGGATAGAGACATAGGTCACACTCATAAATACTTATAAAATGAAAACCATCATTTTTTACAATATTACCACCGTCCTTGGTTATAATGTAACAACATTCTCATAGTAAAATCTATAAATTCCTTTTCCACAAAATCCATAAACATTAATCATATAAAACCCACGAAAATAAATAGGTTTCATATCCCATTTACCGTATCAAAACCCATGAAAATAAATAGGCTTCATAACACATTTACCATATCAAAAACCATGAAAATAAATGGGTTTCATAAATCTTTAACAATGTCATGACCTTTAGGAAATAAAATGGTTTCAAAAACATATTTTCATAATAAAAATAAACCATTGATATAAAGAATAATTCTTTTATCATCAGATCATATCCCCAGTAAATCACAACTAACATCAAATAATGTCATCTTAGATGGAAAGTGATTTTGGAAATAAAATATTTTGGAACATTTCATGAGAAAAATAACGTTTTAAAATTGAAAAAAAAATCCTTTTCAAAATCAATTCCTCAAAAAATAATGTGAAAATAATTTTCTTTAAAAATAAACATTTAAAAGTATAATGTAATCTTTAAAACATTGATTGTTCATGATGAATGGAAATTCTTTTCATGTCGTATACATTAAAAAAGATTTTCCTTTCACATTTTTGCTAAAAGACTATCATGGCTTGTTTTTAAAATGTAATGAATATTTTTTTTAAAATAATATTTCAAAATTCAAAAAAAGGTAAAAATTACTTTAAAATCACATAGGAACATTGAATCATTCTTGAAAATATTTTTAAAAAACATGGATAAGGAAAAAATGGTTTCCGATCGAAGAGAGAAATAAATTCAATTTTAATTAAAAAATTATTATTAGAATATTGACTATATAAAGAGAAAAAAATGAATTGAAAAAATTTATTATCATGAAATAACCATATGGGAATATATGTCTTTATGTTTTTGAGAAAAAGATCATAATATTTCATCATGAAAAGAATAATCATAAACAATCTTGATAATTAATGTGACTGTATCATCAATCCTATACAACTTTGGTAAATTTTGAATAATAACAACCATGAAATAGAGAAACTTATAAGTATATATATATCCAATAATTTTCTATTAATAATCGCAAAATACATTTATGGAAAGCACATACACCACACAAAATAAACAAGTGGTGAATATGAAATATGTCTCATAGAAATAAAAGATAGACTAGAGTTTCATTACCTTAAAAATCAAAATCGATAGTACACATTAGATATTAATGTATAATAATTAAAATTTTATTATAAATCTATTTCAGGATAATAATTATATGTATCATTACATATATGATTTAACTATTCCCTTTTATTACATGTTTATCAACAATTCCTTGTTAAAATCATGTTTCGGGTAATAACTGCTTCTTTTTTTGAGTATGTTAGGGATGGTATTTGGGTACACATATTATTATCACAGTACTATAATATCAATAATTTTAACAATTAAAAAATATCATAAATATTAATTATATATTAACTACCAAAAATCAATATAAGCTAGAGAATGAAAATGAATTACACTATTCATAGAGATGGTAGGCTGTAAGTATGTACAAACACCATTTCCATTTTCATGATGGTTGAAATGAAATAAAGTTAAATTATATATTAAATTTCTTGAATCATTGTTATTTCACAAATATATCAAATGTTTTCATTGTTATATGTGAAGAAATAATCACATCACTTCATGAGGTAGTAGTCCTCTGTACACATGTGCGATGTTATGATATTCCCATAGAATGGAAAGTATGAAGATATATGAGATATTATAATTAATTAAGTATAATAATTTATTAAATATTATATGAATATTTTCAATCCACAATTATATTCATCCTTGAGATGTGGTGATAGAAAACAAATTACATTGGTTCGTGAGGTGGTGGTCCACCATACACATGATCAACAGCTTCACATCCCATTAGATGAAAGAGGAGATGTATATATATAGGATCAAAATATGAATGTAGATTCACAATTATAAGAGGGGGTGAATTGTATGATTAAAAACTTTAGTTTTCATCCTAAAGAAAAACTATGATTAACAAAATTAAACAAGGTAAATTCCCAAACCCTAAAATATTTCTATGAAAGAAACTTTCTTAGGTTACAGAAATATGGATTCAGAAATTAAACTTATGAAAAGTTTACCAAGAGAATATTCTACCATAAAGCATATAAAATATCTATTATCAGAGTTAATAATATAGTAAGAAAGTATAAAAAGGTTATACTTTCTTCCTTTATCAAAATACAAAAGAAATAAACTTGAAACAAAACAAGTAACAAGTATGAAATATTTTAACCCAAAGAGTAGGGTATACAAAAACCTTGGATAAAGGTCCCTTGATTTATAAATTTAAGAAATTTTTTCTTACCCACACTAGGGTTATTCCTCAATAGAAATATTGGAATTTATCTTGTTATCCCCGCAAGGCCACGATCTTCAAGGTAGACGAAACCTCTATCATCCTATCCCCAGATGTCCTCGAACTTTAAGGTAGTTGGAACCTCTGTATACCAATTCCTGAAATCCCTCTATTGTACTCAACAAAACTTAAAGTCACATGAAGCAAACTGAACAAGATTTTCAGTACGCACAAAGCATGAGAGTCTCTATCTCTAGAAATTAGTTCTACAACATGTAATATCTAGATTTGATGGAACAGTTGTGAGCTCATTTAAATGAGTTCCTATTTATAGGAACAACTCCAACGGTCGGATAACACCTAAAATGTTAATATTTTTCCTTTAATCTCAGCGGGACCTATACACGTGTCACCCAACCAATGGTTAATTAGAAATAGATTACATTACATCATTTCATAACAATAACACGTGTTAGCAAAATGATATTGCTTAATCGGATCTATTTTTTGGAGTGTAAGGAAAAATAGAATTCAGAGTCATACCAAATAAAGATTCAGAGTTTATAATACATGGAAATTTGGTTTTTGTTTTATGAAGAATTCATAATTCGAATTCAATAGATTCTGAAGTCTGAGGAATTCAGAGTCTGAATTCTGAAGAATTCGGAGTCTGAATTTTGAGGAATTCAGAGTCCTGATTCTAAGGAATTCGACATTTGAATTCAAAGGAACTCGGATTCAGAATTCTGAGGAATTAAGAATCTAAATATTGAGGAATTCGGAGTCTGAATTCTGAGGAATCGGGAGTCTGAATTCTAAGGAATTCGGAGTCTGGATTCTGAGGAATTCAGAATAAGAATTCTGAGGAATTCTGAGTCTGACTTCTTAGGAATTCAGAGTCTGAATTATGTGGAGTTTGGAGTCCAAATTTTAAAGAATTTGGAATCTGAATTTCAAAGAATTAAGAGTCTAAATTTTAGAGAATTCGGAATCAGAATTTCATAGAATTCGGAATCTGAATTTCAGAGAATTCAGAGTCTAAATTTCAGAGAATTCAGAGTCTGAATTTCAGAGAATTTAGAGTCTGAATTTCAGAGAATTCAGAATCTGAATTTAATAGAATTTGAAGTCTGAATTTCAGAGAATTCTGAGTCTGAATTTCAGAGAATTCAAAGTCTGAATATCAGATAATTCAAAGTCTAAATATCATAGAATTCAGAATCTTAATTTTAGAGACTTTGTAGTTTGATTTTCATAGAATTTAGAATCTGAATTTCAGAGGATTCAGAGTCTGAATTTCAGATGATTCAGAGTCTAAAAATAGAACACTTTATTTCTAAGGAATTATATGATTCCGATGTTTTACATAAGAATCCAAATTTTAGACTTAGTAATAAAATGAGTTTGATCTAGAGAGATTATAAAATGAAACAATGAAAACAAAGGAAAGGATAAACAAATTCCTCAGAGAAGGGAAATTTTCCTTATGAAAATAATTCTTAGGGAAAATAATTTTCCTTAAGATAATGTTCTTGTGATTTTAAAAACAGAGGAATGGAAAATTCATAAGGAATCCTTATTGAATCAAAATTATCCCCCTTTTTAGAAAGAAAAAAAATTCTTACGAAAAAGTATATAAGAAATAAGTATTTAGTATTATGAACTTAAAATAAAAAACTTATCTCCCTTTACTTATGAATCATGGTGAATATGACTAACCCCACCAGGATTTGAAATCCCTAAGGATGGTATTCTTAACATCATTAAAGAGATTTTTCTTTTTTCTTGCATAAGGAAATCTTTTTGGAGTAAACCCTCCTTGGATAGACTCTCCCTTACTTAGGGCATTCTCTTCTTTACAAAGTATTCTTTTTATCATTCCTTTATCCCCCGTTGTGACTTTCAAAATGGAATAAAGAGGATGGAAACAAATATATTGTACCTGAAATTTTTGACCTACATACAACAAAAGAAATGAAGCACAACAATATTTTTTCATTATGGTTGGAAAAAAGAGATACAAGGAAAATACAAAAAAAATATCGTATTTGAAAAAATTCATCCATCTTTCTCCTACATGAACTTCTTCATGATGGTATTTTTCTTCTTAAGCTCCTTATTATCTTCTTCAAATCATTTTAGCAGTTGTTCATGATCCTCATTTTTCTTCCCGAGAGCTTTGATCGTTTCATCCCCGGACATTAGGATTTCTGCCTGAGACTTCATATGCTCTTCATTCTTACAAAACTTGTCTTCAAACTCGATTCTAAGATCACTTTGCCTCATTAAATTCATGGAAAATGAATTGATCTTCCCATTCAGATCTTTTACTTACTACTTCCAGGCTGCTTTTTATAGGTGTGGATTTTCTGAAAAACATTTCGTAAGATCCTTCAACTTCTTATCTGCTCTATCAAAAGAATCTTTCATAGAGACTTGAATGTCCTCAAGATTTCACATATCTTTAATTGTGTTCTTGGACCTCTTAGTGATTTCCATACAAGACCTTCTTTGAGAATCATAACCAATAAAGAAAGATTGGAAATTTTACTCAAGATTTATGAATTTTTCCATGAGCATGCTTACAGAATATAACATCTGATTGAAATAATGTTGAATCAACTGGAACCTCGAATCAATACTAGGAATCAGGTGAATGGTGTTTACTAACTTCTTCAGCAACTGAACCACAATTTCCTGACTAAAGGAAGAAGATTCAGATTCGGATTCACTTTCAGGTGAAGATTCTTTTTCAATATTAGCACCCTTCCTCTTGGATGAACGAGGATCATCATTATTCTTAACCACCACAGCCTTCTGAGGTGTATCAACTATCACCTGTTTTCCTTTATCAGTTCTAGAAATGGTCTCCACAGCTTTTGGGGATTCATGTTCACTATATTATACTTGAACGATTCTATCATCATCAACATTTTCCTTCTCAACATCTTCCATAAGATCATTTGGTTGAATGAATTTGTGATTGCTTCTCTCATCATAATAAGGTTTATTATCCTCTTCTTGATCTCTATCCTATTTTCATTGTGAAATAATTTTGGTTGATTCTTCCTGAGAAGTCTGGGCTGATAATTTTTCCAAATAAATTTCCTTCTCATGATAATCTTCAACTCGCCTTATCTTTTAATCAGTTTCATCACTTCCTTATTCTTCTCCTTCTTCCACTTCCTCTTCCTGGACAATTCATTCTTCTTCAGGTTCCAAAATTAGTAACTTCATTATTGGAGTATCTACTGGTACTATTTCATTGAGAAAATATTCAGGTACCTGAAGATTTTCTAAAGATTTCTCAATGTCCTTGATAATATCTTGAACTAATTCAGCCTTAAACAATTTCTTCCTTTACATTTTTTCATTTCTAGCCTTTCAAATTCTTCAACTGCCTTAATTTTCAAATATTTTGCCTCAGCCGGATCTAGGTCAAAGTTAGGATCTCCTTCTTGTTCTTCCTCTCTTCCCTCCAATTTGCAACGACTTCATCAGGATAGGTTTTTTTCTTCTTATACTTTGGGGGTGCTGACTGAGTTTCCTTAATTGAAGGTTTTTCAACGACTACCGGTTCTTTCATCTTTCTCTTATTCTGACCCTTCTTGGATGTCTTTTCTACTTTTGTATTCTTGGATACGGACTCAATTTTACTTTCAGATAAGTCATAAGTTTCTTAATATTTTCCATTTAAACCAGCCTTCATCCTCCTCAATGTATCATCACTGAGCAACATGACTTTGAAAGTTTTGGTCTTTGAACTATAGGAGATTTTGAATGATTCTAGGAATAAGTCAATGATATTGGATAGGATTTCTAGATACATAATTATTTGCGATTTGAGGGTGCCATTTTTTATATTTTTGATTGTAAGAAAGATATATTCCACTAAATTTATCTTCCTCAAGTTGACAAGGAAATCAAGAATGAAGATATCACTATTCTTCAATTTTTCCTTATCCCATTTTCTAGGAATTATGAAACCCTAAACCCATAATTATAGCATCATGATTTTTTATGAGAGATTGTTTAACTTTGGTGTTTATACTCCTTTGATTCTGAGACATTCTAATGCCTTCTCCTTCTCAAAACTTCATGATTCATCTCGTAGTTTGTGGGTACATAAAATGGCTTCTACTTAATATGATATTCCAATGATAATCAATGCCTTATTGAAAGAAAGAGAATAGGTTTTACTATAACTAATGAACAAGATTTTATCTCTTCTACCTTCATTGAAATAACTTATAGACTCATAAAACTCAAAAAGTAGCTCTGGATAAACTAGATCTTTTCTTTTCAGTTTGGCTATGCATAGACTCTCCCAACAATTCAACTTGATATTTTTCATAATGATGGAATTGTAATTTCTATAGAACTTAGGATCTAATAACACTTCCCTGTAGATTTTCCATTCTAAAATTTCCGTGACTGAAGACATTTTCTTCTGAGAAGACACTTCTAAAGACATCCAGAGTAAAGAAAAACCAGAAATGCGGAGTAACCCTTATGTAGATAGGCAGCGGTTCAACACTCAAAGGCTTTAAAGCCAATGTGGGACGAAGAATTGGGGGAATTTATATAGGCTTTGAAGCGATGGTTCATACTCCTAAATTGATCCAACAGTTGAAACAAGAACGATCTGATCTGATAGTTGAGATGAAAGCCAAAGAAAGATTTTGGTAAGTTCTGATCTGTTGAGGTTTTTAAGATAAAACATTGGATTTAAGAAAAGTGAATCCAAAAAATTTTCATAAAACAAGATGAAAATACCAACAATTAAAAAATTTAATTACAATAATTTAGGAAACATACCTTCCGTATTGCTATGAAAATTATCAGTAATGAGGAAAATTTTTCTTGACAAACTTTGGATTCTGAAAATTTTTCTTAATGAAGGAAAATTTTGGATTCTGAAATTTTGAGTTCTAAAAAATAAAGGTTATTTAAGGAATATTTTACTAACAAAAATTTGATTAAAAATAATTTTATTACGAAAAAATTTGATTATGAAAAAAATTGATTACGAAAAAATTTGATTATGAAAAAAAAAATTGATTAATCAAGCAAATGCACCCCCTATGAAAAGGAGTTTCTTAATTTAAGGATATTGGTTTCAAAAAAAGGTTAATATAGAAAATTACCTTACAGTGATAATTACTAACTTTTGTTTAATGTATTCAAATCTACCAGAGGGTAAATATTTTTAAAAATATCAACAAGTTGATCTTGCATTCCGATAAACTAATGAATGATATCTCCATTAAGTGTGTGATCCCTAAGAAAGTAAGGCCAAATATAAATGTGTTTTTAATGGGAGTGATGTAAATGGTTTTTAATTAGAGAAATGGAACTAGTGTAATAAAAAAATATCTATGTTTTTGTAAAACTCATACCATTATCTATGAGTGTGTGTTGTATCCACAATGTCTGAGCACAACAACATCCAGTTGCTACATATTCAGCTACAGCAGTGGAGAGAACTATTGAGTGTTTCCTTTTAAATGACCAAGAAACTAATGTATCTCCTAAGAAATGATAAGTTCTAGATGTAATTTTCATATCAATTATACACCCACCAAAATCAGCATCCGAAAAAAAAATTAAAACAAAATCATTTTGAGAAGTATAAAAAAGTTGTAAATCCATGGTTCCCTTTAAATAGAAAAAAAATAATTTCACTACTTTTAAATGAGATTCCATTGGATTATATTAATATCTTCCACATATGAATACTGAAAAAATTAATTCTGGATGACTATATTTAATGTATAATAAACATCCTATCATACCACTATATGACGTTTGATCTACTAGTTTCCCAGCTTCATCAAGATCAAGAGAAATTGAGGTACCAATTGGAGTGATTATACTTTTAGTATTGTAAAATCCATACATTTGAGAAGATATTTAATATACTTATGTTGAGATATATATGTTCCTTATAGTTTTTGAGAAATTTGTAAACCTAGGAAAAATGTTAACTTCCCAATCATGCTCATTTCAAACTCATATTTCATTAAATTGGAAAATGAATCGGTTAAAGATTGCTGCATTTAACTAAATATAATGTCATCAATATAAATTTGAACAATCAAAACATTTTTATTATCTTTTTTTATAAAAAGGATTAGATCAGAAATTCCCTTAACATAATTGTTCTGAAACAAAAATCATGTAAGTCTATCATACAAGGCTCTGTGGTCTTGTTTAAGTGAATATAATGATTTGGTAAGTTTGAAAACATGTTCAAGATGATTTATGTCTTAAAAACTAGAAGGTTGTTCAACATAAACTTCCTCTCGAAGATATCCACTATGTAAATCACATTTTACATCCATTTGAAAATGATTAAAATTAACGAATGGTGCAAGGGAAAGTAAAATGCCAATAGATTCACATCTAGCTACTGAAGCATAGGTTTCTTTATAGTATATTCCTTCTTGTTGATTATAGACTTTAGTAACTAATCTAGCTTTATTTATTATAATGATTCCATTTTCATCATGTTTATTTCTGAGGACCCATTTTACTTCAATTACAAAAGTTTCCTTAGGTCTTTCAACCATGGTCCATACTTTGTTCCTTTTGAATTCATTTAGCTCATTTTTCATGGCTTTAATCCAATCATCATCACCTAAAGCATCGTCAGTTGTTTTTTGTTCTAATTGGGAATGGAATGCTAGATATTCTACTTCATTTCATATGGAACCTCTAGTCTTACAGGTTTATTTACATCACCCAAGATATTATCACTATGATGATTTTTAAGAAACAATTGATTTGAGTTTTGTAAAATGTGTTCATCAACATATGGTAGGAAATGTTCTAGGGTAAATGCTTCAAAAATATTTTCTTGATGATTTTCCTTATTAGAAGGATATTCTATAAAATATTGAAAATTAGTTTTTGAAAACACATCTGAATATGTAGGTTTTGGTTGTTTAAAAACAAAAGGATCAGTTTCATCAAATTTAACATGCACTGTTTCTTCAACAGTACAATTGTTTTTATTGAAAACTCTATTGGACATAGAAGTTTTGGAGTAGCCTAGGAATATTCTTTCATCAGATTAGGGTGCAAAAATATGTAAGATATCATTATTATTCAGGATTAATACTTTGCAAAAAAATACATTGAAGTAATAAAGTCTAGGATTTCTACCATTCCACAATTCATATGGTGTTTTGTTGAGAAAAGGTCTAATTGAAACTCAATTTATAGTATAAAAAGTAGTACTAACATATTTAGCCCAATAGTGCTCAGAAAAAGAATATTCACATTACATGGTTCTAGATATATCTTGAAGAATTCGATTTATTATTTCAATAACACCATTCTGTTGAGGTGTTATTGGAGATGATAAGTTATGAGTAATGCCTTTCCTACTACAAAATGTTTCAAAATCAGAATTTTGAAATTCTTTTCCATGATCACTATAAATAGTTATCAAATGAAGGTTTTTTTTTATTTTTAACATGGTCTTTAAAAAATTTTAAATAAGAAAAAAATTCACATTTCTTTTCTTGAGAATAGGCTCATGTATATCAAGTTTAATCATCAATTAAAACAAATAAATAATATTTTCCCCCAATACTTCCAATTTGAGTTGGACCAAAAAGATCCATATGCACTAATTGTAATGCATCAGTAGTTGAGACTTAACCAATTGATTTAAAACTTTATTTATGTTGTTTTCCATATTGAAAAGGATCACAAACATTTGAAGAATCAAATATAAGCTTCGGTAGATCCTCAAAAAGTATTTTCATTGTGAGTTTGCATAGGTTCCTAAGGTTACATTGTCCTAACCTTCTATTCCATAACCATGATTGATCTTCCACTGCACTAAGGCAAGGGAGATCTTGGATCCTAAGGTTTTCTATGTTTAGTGTGTATAAATTCTCTTTTCTTATGGGCAGAAAGAATAAACTTTTCCTTTGAATTGTGTACTAAGAATTTATCATTCTTAAAATTCACAAGGTAACCTTCATCACATTATTAACTTATGCTGATGAGGTTTTTTTAAGATCGTTAACAAATAAGACAATTGAAATCAATGTTTTTCCAAGAAGAACAATATTACCTCGTCCGAAAATTTCTCCCAGAGCATTATCTATAAATGTTACTTTTCCTCCTTTTGTCTTGATAATATTTTCAATGAAGTTTTTGTTACCATTCATAGGCCAAGAACATCCATTATCCATGTACCATGTATAACAGTTGGTACTATCTTTGGTTTACTGAATGTAAAAGGTGTTAGACATTCGGAATCCAAAATTACTTGGATCCCGAAATTGTAGAATGTATGATTTTAGGAATCCATATTTTCTTAGAAAAATAAGCTTTATGAAAACCTAAATATTGGGTTTTTTTAAAGAACAAATTTTCTCCCAATGTTTACCACACTGACATTTAGTACAAAATGGAGCACTTTGGGGAAAAATAGTTATTACTAAAAACTGGTTTAGAATAAGTATAACTAAATTTAGAATGATCCTCAAAGGAATAATTTGGGAATACATCTTATCAAAGTTTTCCTTACCAGAGTAAAAGTTTGAAAGAAATTTAATTATGGAAAATATTTCTGACGTTAGTTTAATAACCAAATATTTATCCTCATGAATATTAGTTTTTGAACACGAGTCAGCCTCTATGATATTTTTCATTGAAATTAAATTTTCAACATCCATAGAATGTTTAGCCTTTTTAGAATTAACTTCCTTAAGGTTTTTTAAAAAACTTTCAAAATTATGAAATTTTTGATAATGATCCTTAGAAATATCTGATACATCATTTGTTAAAATAGATATTCTAGAATTTTCTTTCTCTAACTTATTTTTTATTTTACAATTTTCATTTTCAAGGAGTTTAGAATACCTAGACAGTTCTTCATAAGAAGGTAAGGTATTATATTTTAATGAGGAAGATACATCATCTGAAGATTCATAATATTTATAATCAGTGTAATTTGCATTAAAAGATACTTTATTAATTGATTCGGTATTTTGTACCTTGGCCATTAGACATTGATTTTCAATGGGTAGTTTGTCTAGTAGACCATGATTATTCTATCTAGAATATTCATACTCAGAATATTCATCTGAAGACTTACCCCCATTGGTAATCCAAGTATCATTATCCTTCAAAACTTTATTAGCCTTAGTCTTATAATACTTCTTCATATTTCTCTCAAAATGATGTTCGTTCCTATCTTTTCTTTTATGCATGGGAAAATCTGTCCTGATATGTCCATCTATTTTTTATTCATCACAAGTGACATCCGAGTATTTCTTTTCCTTTATTTATTTTTTCATATATTTATACTAAAATTATTTCTTTCCCACTATCTTGTTCATCCTTCAAGCAAGATTAGCTAGCTCATTTTCAGAATGTTCACTTTCACATGATTCAAACAGAATAGAGACTTTCTTAGACTTAGATATTATAACTCGTTCCAGAGTATTACATTTAGTAGTAGTAAATGATACACTTACATTTCTATTCTTCTTCTTATTCATATCAGCATCTCTCTTAATAATGGTTTCATGTTGAAGAATATTTCAAAAAAGTTCATCAAATGTAATATTGTAAACATTCCCATTCTCATCAATAGCTGTTCTTTTTGATTCCTACTCATTTAGCATGATATCAATTATCTTTCCCACAAGAGCTTCATCATCAATACCTTTCTCTCCCATAGATTATAAACTATTGAAAATGGTCATAAATCTTTTTTGTACTTTACAAATAGGTTCTCTATAAGGAAATTGAAATACATGATATTCATCTCTCAACACATCCCTTCTCATTTCTATCACTTTGGAAGTACCAAAATGTATAACTCCAAGTTTCTTCCTAAGGATGTTGGAAGATTCTAAAGAAGATATTTGACTATATATATTTTTGGTCATGGAATACAAAAAAGTATTGTGTACCATGTAATTTAGATGATATTCTTATTTTTATTGATTGGTGAAGGTTTTGAGTTCCTTGTCTGGGATATTGTAATCTCCAGTAAGCATAAAAAAATTTCTACTCCAGTATAAATAAAAAAAGTCTTCATTATTTCTCTCCAGTACTCATAATCATTACCATAAAAAATTTGTGGTTAGGTAGGATTAATGTTTTCAATAGAACCAATATTCGTACATGCTATTCTATAAGAAAATATTTTTTCCAAAAAAAAATATTAATAGAAAAAGTTTATAAATAAGGATAAAGATCCTTAAGAAAAACTTGAATAAGAAAATTTAGAACAAGGAAAACTTGAGCAAGAAAACATATATATGAGTATAAGTATTTCAGAGACCTCCTATGATAACAATTTTAGGATCAAAATATGATTGTAGATGCTCAATTAAAGAGGGGTGAATTGTAAGTTTAAAAACATTATTTTTTAACCTTAATGAAAACTATGTTTAACAAAATTAATCAAGGTAAATTCACAAACCCTAAAATAGTTCTATGAAAAAAACGTGCTTAGGTTCCTGAAATATGTTTCTAGAAATGAAACATAAGAAAAGTTTAACAAAAGAATATTCTACCGTAAAGCATATAGAACCTCTATTATTAGAGTTAATAAAAGAATAAGAAAGTATAATAAGGTTATTATTTCTTCCTTTATCAAAATACAGCAGAAATAAACTTAATACAAAATAAGTAACAAGTATGAAATCTTTTAACCCAAATAGCAGGGTATCCAAAAACATTGGATATGTTAAGACCCTGAATTTCCATGTATTTTTTTTAAAAAATATATGGGAATTTTTCGAGTCTGCGAAAATTGACGGCACGTGATTCCGAGGCCCAGTGTGCCCAGAATCAATTTCTGAAGTTTTGTTCAAGTACGTTTAGTGAAATTTTGAGTGGTTTTTATAACCTTTGAACCAGTGCTTGGAATTGAAATATGAGGACACCGTTTAACTCGTAGTTCCAGTATTCTCTTAAGGAGACTTTCACCTCGACGACATTTGGTCAAGGGTGGAAGTTAGTTTTTGGATTTTACGTGGAAATAATAAAATAAAATAAGCTCATATTTTGTTTTATTTTGTTGTAACTACCCATGTGGGAGTTGAAGTGTGGGGACCACCCGAACTTAACCTCCCATGAGAGGTTATGGTGGTGGGTCCCACCCGACACTAACCTCCCATTAGAGGTTATGGTGGTGGGGACCACCCCAGACAAAAACCCCCATTTAATTGAGAGAAACTCTCAACTCCCCTCATTAATGAGGGAGATCCTCTTGACCTCCTCCAATATTTTAATTGTGCCAACGCACCTTTTTGATTGTGCCAAATCCTCCCCATTAATTAATTGATCCAACACATTAATTAATTATTTTAAATCTTTTTGAATATTATGCCAATGAATTAATAGATATTTCAATCTATTATTTTGGCAACGAATTCAGTTGGGTGGAATTTTGGGAGAGGAGGAGCTCTCGGGAGAAAGTTTCTCCAACGAAGAACGAATAACTTCCTCCACGAAGAACACCGGTGAGGAGCATCTCCGACTTCTTCGTAAGCCCCTTGCGGAGGCAACCGACATGGGACGTCTTCGACGACCGACCTTGTAACGACTCGAAATTTTGAATAAATCTTGTTTCCTAATTTTGTATGTTAGTTTATTTTTTTATACTCAACAAAACTGTTTCATTTTATAACATGAGTATAATTAAAATGAGACCGTTGGGTTTTGACTATTATATGACCATTGGTCAATATGACTGCTGGAAACTAAACATTTCTATTATTGTCTCTAAATACAAGTAATCTTGGTTAATTAATATAGAAAGAAGATTCGATGGTCTCACCCAGTAGTCTTGGACCGATCGAAGCCCATCTAACATAACTTGGGAAGGAGGTAGTACCACTGGGCTTTGCTCTGGACCAAACCCAAGCCGAACTTCATCGTGTGAAGTTAGAATGGAATCGTCTTCGCAAGAAGATCAAACTGATAGAAATTACTACTCGTGCGATGTTGGCTGAGCCTCCCTCGGATTCTCTCACCTTAGCACACCTTACACTTAGGTCCTATGCTGGTGTGATAAGGGGTTATGTAAGGAGACCGTAACTGCCTCGTGTAATCCTTTTTTTTAAATAAATTTTTTGATTTCTTCTTATGATGAAGTTCATGAATTTTCAGATGTCCGGATAAATATAATATGCATATTTTAAAAAATGTTTATGTAAAACTTAAATAATTAAAAATGTGTAATGATTTTCAAAAGATGGTCTTCTACAATTATATTCAGTACGAAATTTAGAGTCTAATAAGATCAACATAATTTTTGATGAATAGTAAATTATGAATAGTGATTTTATGCTTAGGATTAGTAATGTGACCAAATGGATTAGTAATCTCACTTAAAGAAAGTATTAATATAATCTAGGCACCTTGATTAAGTAATGTGATTCAATAAAATGGTTAAATAACGGTTTCATAAATTATTAGTCAAGTATTAGTTTTTTCAGGTGAATAGTGTTTTTTAATTAAAAATTAAATTAAAAATATTTATAAAATTATTTTTATAAAATGGATTTCATTTTTGAACTCAGAGCATCGATATTATGTTAAGGTAATTTTTGGGAATTTTTCTGAAAAAAATGAATTTTCGGTGAATAGTGTATTTATTTAAAAATTAAATTAAAATTATTTAGAAAATTATTTTTATAAAATGGAGTTCATTTTTGAAATCAGAGCATTGATATTTGGTTAAGGTAAAATTTTGGGATTTTTCTGAGAAAGTTGAATTTTCGATGAATAGTGAAAATACAGCTTTTAAGTTACGGGTGTTTAATGACATCATTAAATGATGTATTAAGTATGTAATCAATATGGTCAACTTATGAATAGTAAGGTAAGGTATGAGGTGTCCCAAGTGGCCAATACCATGGGCAAGCCCATGGTTTTTCCAAAACCACCAATGAGGTGTCCCTTGGCCATTAATGCCTTGTCCCCTCACTTTCCCTATAAATACCAAGTCATCCTCTCATCCATTCGACTCTCAACTCTCCCCCTTTGAATCTCTGGTCTCATTACCTCCCAAGGAGTCCTCCCAAGGTTCCCCCAAACCCTTAAGGTCTCAACCTTTGAGTTTTAAAAGTTACGTTTTAAGGTAAGGGATCCAAACTCTCTCTTTCTTTTCAAATACTCTCTTTTAAGTCATTTATTTTATGCTCCATGTTCTTATGTTGGAGGATGTTATTTTATATTCCTCTTACTGCCCTTTTAATGTCCATATGATGAGAGATCCCCTCTTACTCTCATCATTTTGTTTTATGAATGTTTAAGTGGCGCCGTTAGACTGCTGAAATTTTTGTAACGGATTCTTTCACCCTTCTCATTTTCAAGTTCTATTTTCTTGTCAAGTTTTTCAAGTTACTTTTTGTGTTGGGGTATGATCTCTACATCTATCATACTGATATTTTATGTTCATATGATGAGAGACCCTATTTGGTCTCTTCAATTGATTTTTTTGATGTTTAAGTGACGCCGTTAGGCTGCCGAATTTTTAAGGGGTTCTTTCACCCTTCTCGTTTTCAAGATCTATTTTCATGTCAAGTCTTTCAAGTTACTTTTTATTATGTTGGGGTATGATATCTATATTTATCATACTGATATTTTATGTTCATATGATGAGAGACCCTATTTGATCTCTTCAATTCATTTTTTTGAAGTTTAAGTGACGCCGTTAGGCTGCCGAATTTTTAAGGGATTCGTTCACCTTTCTCATTTTCGAGTTCTATTTTCTGGTCAAGTCTTTCAAGTTCTTTTTTATTATGTTGGGGTATGATCTCTATATCTATAATACTGATCATTTATGTTCATATGATGAGAGACCCTATTTGATCTTGTCAATCCATTTTTGGAATATTTAAGTGACGTCGTTAGGCTGCCGAATTCTCATAAGAGAAATCTTATTTTTGTCTTCCTTTCAAGTTCTTTGTTTCATATGGTATATCATTCAAATTTCATTACCATGTTCTTAAATCCTTTATATTCTATTCGCCTACTGTTTTATGTATCATTTATGAGTGGGTGACCCATGTCCCCTCTCTTTTCAATGTTTTCTAAAACCATATATCATAGCCGTTATGCTGCAGAATATTCGTCTCAAAATGTCTTTCTCTATTTTCAAATTATTTTATTTTATTAAGTGAATACTCAAAGATCTTTCTTCTATAGGGGTATTCACATATATATCAAAATGTTCTATTTTAATTCTGGGATTTACATACATGAGACCCACTTTCCTTTTTCCGTGGGTTTAAAGTGACATAAGGATCACGTCTTTAAAGCAGTTTTTTTTTAAAATGTGATGACTATGAAATGAAACCCATTTCTTTTATTCTATATGGGTTTTTTATGAAATGTTTGATGATGATATATGTGGATCACATGATAATAAAGACAAATTTAAGGGTGCGCCCTGATATCACTCCAATGCATTGGGTAAAGACTTAATCTCTAGAGATAACCATTTTTAACGACGCCTTGGTGAATAACCTTGGTAATTTTTAATGACACCTTGGGGATGGACCTTGGTGAAACGGAAATGATTTTCTATATTAAATGTTGTAGCCACATCTTCAAGTTATGAAATACATTATTTTTATTATGATATGCCTCATGATTTCTTTCTCATGCCTTAAAGTTCTTTTTCATGATATTGTTGATGTATCACAAGTTCACATGTTAAATGTTTCCCCTTGTTTCCCTTACTGGGACTTCTGCTCACCCTTTCTTTTGATATATGTCCTCAGGTTATGAGATACAGTAATGAACCTAGGATGAACATAAGGAGAAGCCTTTCAAGTGTTTAAGAATAATGTTTTATGTTTTCATGTTTTAAGTTCCTGGTTTCCAAGACACTAAACCTTAAAGATCCTCGGTTTTGTAAAATGTAATGAAAGTTTATGTGATAAAAGGCGGGATGCTATAGACCTTCCCTCCTCATCATCGTCAACAAACCGATTCTCGAGCTCAGGATTGGAGGTGTGTGGAAGATGCGATGAATGACGACAACTCTGTCATCTTCCCCGCGACTCCATCGACGAATAACGAACAAGGTAGGGGATTTTTGTGATTGATTTTATTTCCCATGATTCTTTCCTTCTAAAACAAAGAACGTGGATCAACTTCTAACTAGTTGATCCACATATGTTTTCCTTTTGTGGGTTTTTTGATTAATCATTACGGGAGGGTTTGTTGTGCTTCATTCTTGTGAGCAAAATGCTACCACCCTAAATGTGAAGGGTGTAGACCAAACCAACATGGCCCAACCCCTCCTTCGTTCTCTTTTGCATTGTTCTTTGAAATGGAGGACGGCGAAAACGGTGACGAAGTCAATGGTCACACCCCCTGTGGCCTCTGTGACCCACACCACCCCCGTGGAATTCCGCACCCCTGCTGGCCGAACCGACCACGCCACCTTGCAGTGCCCCGGTAGAACCGCCCCCGCGGTCTTTGCCCTTCTGACCGAGCCGCCCTGGACTGGGTCAAGCCGCCCTGGCCATTCCGTCCACCGGCCAAACCAGCCCCGGCCACCCTGGCCTCCCAGTCGAAACATCTCCTAACCACGCCGGCCTCCCGATCTGCCCCGGCCGCGCCCGCCCTCCGGCCCCGCACCACCACCGGCCGAACCGGCCCAAGCCACGCCCCCCCGGCCACGTGTCGGGCCGCCCCGAGCCTTGCCCTGTGACTCTCCAGGATGAACCGGCCCCTCGTGGTGCCCTTCGGGCCGAGACGTCCTCATGGCACCCTTCGGGCCGAGCCGCCGTTGCGCCGACACGCGGCCGGTCCGCGACCTCGCGACTGGTCCGCGCCCTCACGACCTGCTGGGCTGGGCCTAATAGGCCGGGCCGAGCCAGACCCAACGGGTTAGGCCAAGTCGACCCAGACCGGGTTGGCCCAGACTGGGTCGGGCCAGCGCGGTCCGACCGGGTCGGACCAGATCCAGGCCCACTACGACCCTTTACATTCTATTGACCATATCATTGGCACTGGGCATCGGTTTGACAAACCATCAGCGGCCCTGGTAATCTTTTAGCACGATGGTCCTTTTGATTATACCCCACTAGAGTTTGTGGTATAGTTGAGATACAATCAGGTTGGATTGTGCACGAATCCAACCCGCCCCCCGGGACTAAAAAGATAATAACTCACAGGCCGAGCGACCGTTTGACGCACTCTCTATTTCGTTGATACCCCTTTGACATGTCAGACCTTTGAGACACTTCTTCATGGGACTTTGTGATAGTTGGAGTATCAACCAGTAGCTCGTGGAGCAGATCCTTCAAGTAACGAGCGAGCAGAGTGTAGTGAACAAGTAGCTAGCTGAGACCTGACGACTATTGACCATTTGACTAGGAGTGACTCTACTAGCCCAGTGGGGAGCGCGTAGTTGTGGCGGCAGACCCACGGTGGAGGAGCGCACTTCGTGACACGGCAGACCCACAATAATCGACAGGAGGAGTGCCTCAGTAGGCTATGAGTGGGAGCGCCTGGGTGTGGCGGCAGACCCGCAATGGGGAGTGCCTCTGTGTGACGCAGCAGACCCATGGTACTCGACAGGAGGAGTACCTCAGCAGTCCAAGGTTAGTGGGAAGAGCACTTGGTGTCGCGGCATGCCCATTTTACTCAACAGAGAAGGAGTTCTCCAACATCCGTGGTTTCAATAATGTGACTGGGGATGTTACTTGATACTACCCCTAGAACACAATCCTGGTTTGAGCTGAGTCAGTGCATTTGTGTTTTCCTCATGATTGAGACAGATCACTTAATAACTTAGGTATATGTATGGGCATATACCTAAGTAGGGTTATCTGTTGATTCCTTAATTTGTGGATTATCCTTGGTGCATTTGTGAGACCTTGAGGGTATCAGGGTCCCTACTGAGTATTGTTATACTCACCCATGCATGGGCTATGCTCGCACCTTGTCGTGTTGGATGCAGACGACGGACAACACTGACTGAGGCTGAGAGTACCAGGACTGGACGGTACCCTGAGGTGGAACTTTCAACGAGTCAGTACACGGAGGAGACTGATATACGTGGAGTGCTGAGGAGGCTATCTGTACCTACCCTTCACGTAGGAATCCAGGAGGACATCCCAGCTGCTATTTTTCCTTTCTTTAGTTGTACTTGTACTTCCAGTTCCTTGTACTTTACAGTTGGACTTGTATTTCCAGCCCCTTTTACTTTTCAGCACTCTTTTGTTATACAGTTTAATTAGTATTTTGTATCCAGCTGTGTGCTCCGTTGTGTGCGTTTAGAGGTTATAAAGTCAATGTCTTCCTAGTTTTAGGGAAATATGTCTTTGGTGTTAGTCTCCAGCCCCTGGCCTAGGGAAGGCGGACTTGGGGTAGTCACGGCACGGGCCCCGGGGGATGGGTCATGACAAATTGGTATCAGAGGAGTCGGTTCTACTGCATAAATCAGGACTCTGATCATTCTATTCTATTAAGAAATATTGTTATGTGTAGTGAGTGTGGTTTTCAGTTCAGGGAGTCCAGTGTTGGTGCGGCGGCCGACGTATCCATACATTGGGACCCTGACATCTGATTTCCGACTCAGTGCACAGAAACACTGATTGCATGTGTGTTTTCAAAAGTTTTATTTAAGTCAGCTCAACCTGGTCAGCTCACCAAGTATAAAATTTTGATCATGTCTCATATGTTTCATTCAGGATGAATCCACACAAATAGTCGGCTAGAGTTCCGAGAGTTGTATGCACTGATATCCCACTAAGTGATGAGGCCTCGATGCAAGGCCCTTTTCCAGTGGAGCCACCAGCGGTACCACTCCCCATTGGGCCACCGATGCCACCAGCCCTAGCATTAGACAATTCCCACCGCTTGATTCCATTGCACGAGTTCCAATGCCATAGGCCACTTAGGTTCATGGGAGAGACGGACCCACATGTGGCTGAGGATTGGATGGAGGATGTGGTGAGAGTCTTCCGACTGGTAGGGAAACCAGCCGACCTCATGGTGATACTTGTTGCCAGCCTTCTACAGGAAGCAACGGGCAGATGGTGGAGCTTGATGCTCCAGGTTCATGACGAGATGACGCTTCTCTAGGCAAACTTCGAGAGCCTGTTTTGGGCAGAGTTTGTTCCAGCGACTCTCCATGCAGTGTGCATACAGGAGCTACTTCATCTGCAGTAGGGTAGCATGACTGTAGCTCAGTACTCAACGAGGTTCACATACCTCTCACACTACTCCACCGATATGCTGCAGGACCCATTCTTCAGGTCTTGGACCTTAAAGCAGGGACTCAGGCAAGATATTAGAGCTATGGTGATCTCACTCAGCATCCCGACGTAGGCAGGGGTGTTAGAGAGATCCCTTCTAGTGGAGAGTTTCCTTACTGAGTAGTCTCCAGTAGTGAGATCCACCACCAGTCGACACATAGCGGAGTCTTCTGTAGCTGGAAGTAGACAGACGTCACAGAAGTACAAGAGGACCAAACCTACAAGTGGACGAATGCATGACTCAGGATCAGTTTTGCGTGGCTCCCGAAGTGGAGACAGACATGACAGAAGCGGGCAGTGTTACGCATGCGGTGAGAAGGGTCACATGGCCCGTGACTACCCGACCCACCATTCAGAAGATCATTAGATGGTCGAAGGACCTCCCAGGAAGAGACAAATATTCGATTGAGGTGGTCCGCAGGGAGCAGGCAGACGTGGCAGAGGAGTTGGCCATGCAGCTGGCAGTGGACGAAGATTCGAGGTGTTACCAAAACCACCACCAGGAGATCCACCCCGACCGTAGGGATCAGGTGGATAGGGGAGAGCTCAGCTCTAGGCAGATGAGGCATATGATCATGGCGCTCCAGAGATGATTCAAGGTATGATCTGTGTCTACTCCACCATAGTTGCAGTACTTATAAACACAGGTGTCGGTCACTCTATCATTACCACTTCCCTCATTCCGAGCTCGGAGATTCCGACAGAGCCGTTGGCTCGATCTTTATGGCTAGAGACTCCGATGGGAGCGAATTCAATGATTACTCACTAGCACCGGTAGTGTGAGCTTACTCTAGGAGGCGAGAGCTTTGGATGGGATCTCTTAGTAGCGGCGTCGATCCCTTGAGATGTCATCTTAGTTATGGACTGGTTATCTACATTCCATGATCATATTGACTGTATTAGGATCAAAGTGCGGTTTGTATGCATGGATGGGACCGGTTTTACGTTCACCAGGGAGAAGGGAGTATTTCTAGTATAGGATGGACTTACCCGGAGGAGGGTGTAGCCGATAACTCATCAGTTGGCTTGCCTTACCCTCAGAGCAGTTGATGTAGAGAGTTCGAGCTATCATGTAGTGGTGGACCAGTATGCCGATGTCTTCCCTGATGATGTTCTAGGTCTACCTCCCCATAGAGAGGTGGACTTTTACATTAACTTGTACCCTAGGACGACACTGATATCTACACCAGCGTATCAGATGGATCCCGTGGAGCTTCGTGAGCTGCGGGTATAACTAGAGAACTTGTAGGATATGGGAATCATCTAGCCCAGTGTTTCACCTTGGACAGCCCTGATTTTGTTCTCCAAGAAGGAAGATGGGAGCTTGAGGCTTTGTGTTGACTATCAGCACCTGAACTAGGTGACCGTGAAGAAATTGTACCAACTCCTGAGGATTGACGACCTCTTTGATCAGCTGAAGGGAGCATGGTGGTTTTCGAAGATAGACCTCAGATCAGGCTATCACCAGCTTAGATTTCGTGATGAGGATGTGCAGAAAACAACGTTCAGATGTCGGTATGGCCACTACGAGTTCTTGGTTATGCCATTCGGCATATCAAATGCTCCAGCAGTGTTCATGGGACTCATGAATAGGATCTTTCAGCCATACCTTGATCGCTTTGTTGTAGTCTTCATTGATGACATTCTGATCTACTCGACTACTGAGGAGGAGCATGCCTATCATTTGTGGGTAGTACTGGACACAATCTGAGAGCACCAACTTTATGGTAATCTCTCAATCTTCCAGTTATGGATCCGAGAGGTTCACTTTCTGGGACATGTCATATCGAAGGCTAGAGTTGGAGTGGATCCATCGAAGAGTAGGGCGGTACTTTCTTGGGATCCCCCTAGGAGTGTGACGGGGGTACGGAGTTTCCTGGGTTTGGCTGGTTATTACCGGAGATTTGTACCAGACTTCTCCAGAGTTGCAGAACCACTATCATCCTTGACAAAGAAGAGGAAACCCTTTGTGTGGTCGGAGAGATTCTAGCAGAGCTTTTAGGAGCTAAGGCAGAGGCTAACTAGTGCCCCCATCATGAGGCTTCCAGAGGAAGGTGTAGGGTACGTAGTCTACTGCGACACATCAGGGAGCAGGCTCGGATGTGTCCTGATGAAGGAGCGAATAGTGATCGCATATGGTTCATGACAGGTGAGACAACATGAGCAGAACTACTCTACTCATGACTTGGAGTTAGCGGTAGTGGTCTTCACCTTGAAGATGTGGCGACACTATCATATGGGTGAACATTTTACTGTGTACACTGATCACAAAAGTCTTAGGTATATCTTCTCTCAGAAGGGCTTGAACCTGAGACAACGATGTTTGCTTGAGTTCCTCCAAGACTATGACTTCGAGATAGTCTATACTCCTAAGTAGGGGAACGTTATTGCAGATGCACTCAGCAGGATGTCTGGTATACAGTTTCTAGGTGAGGCGACAAACCATCTGACCGCGTTGAAGATATCCTTCATGGAAAGAGATGGAACAGCTTTTCTACAGTCTCTTATAGTCACCCCCCCACTTCTTCAGCGAGTTAGGGAGGCACAACATGGGGACACTAACTGCGAGACATGACATGCTCAGATATCCATAGGGAAGGAACCTGATGGATTTTCTGATGGTGGGGAGCATGTCATCCTCTTTAGAGGACGTACTATGGTACTAGTGTCACTTCAGGGGGAAGTGTTGAGGGATTCCCACACATCCCTTTTAGCGGTACTTCCAGAAGTGGAGAAGATGTACCAGGATCTCCGACGACAGCATTGGTGGTTGGGAATAAAGAAGGCAGTTGTAGAGTTTGTCTCTCGGTGCCTCACTTGTCTGCAAGTGAAGGCAGAACACACTAAAAAATATTTCACTTTTTCCAACGGGGACATATCTATTGGTAAAAGTGTATTTTCTGTTGGTAAAAAATTTTACCAACATATATGTCCCTGTCACTAAACTGTTGGTAAAAACTCTGTCGCTAAATGTTTTTGCGACAGATAAAATAGTTCTGTTGCAATTATAATCATACCAACAATATATGTTGGTTAAAGCATTTAGCAACAGGTTACAGTAACAAATTTATATGTTGGTAGTAATATTACCAACAAATAATATATATTTATTTATAAATTACATTTCAATAATAATTATAAATTTTTATTTCTAGTAAAATTTCATATTATATTTATTATTTTGTCATATATAATACATAGAAGATGATTTTAACATATGTTCAAACTTAGGAAAAAATTAATTATATCAATAATGATATATTTATACAAAACACTAGATTCCCCAATCCTCCCATGCTAGATCCCCCCACCTCTAGATGACCCATCTGTTGGAACCATGGTCTTCTATGCATGATTTGGAGTGTGGTTTGTGTTTGTTGTCAATCCTTAATGGAAGTTCGGATCGTGTACCAGCAAAGAGATCATACCGTTCAAGCAAACAACAGTATTAAAGGTGGCGTCGTTTCCCAGTGTTTGCCAAATTTTTGGGGTACAAAATCTGGAAGTTGTTGAGCATCGCGAAAAGTGGATTTCCCTGAAGATAATAATTAAATATGGAAAAGGCTTGAATTTCGCGAAGAGAGGATGCATTGTTTGGAAATCGCGAAGACCAGAAAAATGGAGGCGGTGAGTCTTCGCGATTACGTCAAGTTTCGCGAACGGCAGAGGCTGAAGCACATCGCGGCGTAGAAGGGCTTCACGAGGGAGCTTCGCGGCGAAGGCGCGAAGGTATGTTGACGGTGATTCTTCGCGACTACGTCAAGCTTCGCGAACGGCAAAGTGTCGTGGTGCTTCGCGATTTGAACAGAATTCTGGCGGAATCTTTGGAGCTTCGCGATTTGAGATGACGTGGCGTTGACTTCGCGCGGAAGGGTCGAGGGTCGGTGGAATCGCCTATAAATTGAGGCCGACCCCCTCGAGAGATGAAGAGAGAATCTCAGAGAAAGTCCTTTGCTCTCGGTTCGCAAAGGTCTCTCGCGAAGGCAGTGTGCTTCGCGAAAGAGGAGCTTCGCGGCGGCTATTCCAGCTCCGCGAAAGACGTGCGCCCCGCGTTAGCTCAGTGAGCTTCGCGAAGAGGCAGGAGCTTCGCGATAGCCAAGCATTGCGAAGGCTGGAGCATCGCGAGAGTGCTTCGCGATTGAGCTTCGCGAAATGGCAGGAGCTCCGCGAAGGCTTGTTTGAGCTTTGCATTTTTGGGAGCCTCGTGAAGTAGGGTACTTTGCGAAGGCCTTGTTCAAAGGTTGTTTGCCCTGTGGACAAGAGAAAAGGGGGTTTTCATCAGTGGTTGGAATTTGGATCTTAACAGAGCATTAAAATCATGACTCTGATGCAAGCAAAGTCTCATGCTGAACAGGAGACAATGAACTTCATGACTATCAATTGAAGAGACCTTCACGTCTATAAACTGAGTGAGACTCCACCAACGGCAGTGAGCCAGGGGGAGTCAACGGGAGTGACCCGAGGGAAGCAGTGAGCTAACCCTGAACCTTTGTAAAGGCAGTGAGCCTGGGACAGAGTGACTGTACCCAAACTTTTGTAATCTACAGCTAGTGAAGCATAGTGGATTTTGGTACGACCGACAACCTGTCGGCGTATGCTCCTTGGACGTAGCCCTTAGTGGTGAACCAAGTAAAAAGGGTTGTGTCTTCTCTGTGCTTGTGAATGCTTGCTTTCTAATCATAATCATCATACAGGTTCAACAAGTTCCTACCAACGTGGGAACAAGATCCATCAACTTTAAGAAGAAAAAGTTGACACCCTGATTCACCCCTCCCCTCTCAGGGTGTCCCGGGGTCCTTCAAGTGGTATTAGAGGGTAAAGGTTGCTGGTGTTGAATCTGACCTTCTTCGTCATGGAAAACGCAGTCAATGTCAGGGGAGTCCCTCACTTCGATGGAAGCAATTTCCAGATCTGGAAGAACAGAATGAGATCTCATCTAAGATCTCTTGGAATGGAAGTTCTTTTTTCTACTGTGCAAGGAATACAAGTCACTGATCCAACAGGCCTGGCTATGACTGAAACAGACAGGAAACTTCTTGATGCAGATGCTAAAGCATAGAATGCTCTCACTACAGCCCTTTCTGATCAGATCTACCTGAAGGTGATGAATTGCACCTCAGCAAAATCCATGTGGGATAAACTTGAGAATATTTATGAAGGAGATAGCAAAGTGAAGGAGGCGAAACTACAAGTGCTACACAATCGGTTTGATGATCTGAAGATGCATCCAGATGAGAATGCAGACTCTTTCTTCCATCGAATTACTGAAGTGGTTGGAGCAATTCGGGGTCTAGGGGAAGAAATCAAAGACATTGATATTGTAAAGAAAATATTAAGAAGACTTTCACCTCTGTATAATGCGAAGGTGTCAGCCCTTGAGGAAAGAGATCTTTCCAAACTTTCTCTAGATGATCTACTGAGCAGCTTGGTAGCATATGAAATGAGAGTCAAACCAGAAGATGCTACGACTCGGGTGAGCAAGGAAATGGCATTCAAGGCCATGGATAAATTGAAAATCTCAAAGGATAGTAGCGGTGATGATGACGAAGAGAAAGAAATTATTTCTCTCATTGCAAAGAAGTTCCAGAAGGGGAAAGGGAAATTCAAAGGGAAGTTACCTCTCGCATGTTTCCGTTGTGGAAAAGTTGGGCACATTGCCTCTCAATGCTTGAAGAATATCAATGATGATGACAGTGAAGATGAAAACTTCAAGAAGCCTCAGAGAAGGTTCTTCAAAAAGGGAGACTTCAAATCTGGTAAGAAAATGCAAAGGAAGAGTTTTGTCTGTGAAGAGGAAGAAGATGACAATGAATTATGTGATGAAGAAGAACCAGAATTCAAAACTGGGAACCATGCTTCTATGATGGCCACTGTTGAAAAGTCAGAAGATACTGATGGAGAAAAACAACTGAGAACTTGTGTAGATCCTGAGGTGCAACTGAAGGATGCGGTTAGTAAGCTTAAGATTAAATGTAAGAGCTGCAATAAGTGGAAATCAATTGTAGAAGAATCAACTGAATACGTTGATCAACTTGAAGCTGAAATTGAACGACTGGAAGAATTTGTGAAGGTACAGTCTAAAATAATTGAAAGCAATGATGATGTAGTTGATCTGAATCTGAGAATTGAAGAGCAGGCAAAGGTCATCAATGACCTCACATCCAGACTGGATGAAAAATCCAAGACTGCTGAGGGTCTTGAGGAGGAAATAGTTACTCTAAGGAGTAAACTGGAGACTGAATCAGTTCCAAAAGAATCGAGGAAGAAAATACAGTTCGGAAGATTCTCAGATGCAGAATTACTAGCAAGAGCCAAGTGTGGTTCAAATGGGGTTGGAAAAATCTTGAGTGATCAAAGACCCGCTTGCATGGGAAAGAGTGGAATTGGCTGTGAGGCTGAGTCATCAACTGCTGGAAGTGAAAAGATCCAAAAGAAAGATAAGATGAAAGTTGAACATGTTGAAATGTTACCTAGAGTGCTGAAAAAGGAACACTCAATACAAACTAAAAGGAGACCTGAAAATTATCCTCAAACTTTCAAAAATGACAGACAGTCTTACTATTCTCCCAAGGAAGAAGGTATAAGGAGAAATTCAGGTGAGAAGACATTTCCTCTCATGAAGTGTCAGTTCTGTGGCTATCTGGGCCATACCATGTCTTATTTTGAAGAGGCAAGAAGCTATCTGAATGGAGAAGATATAGATGCTCAACAAAGGAGAACAATCTCATATCCTAATTCTTATATAAGAAATAATTTCTATGGATATTGTTTTCGTTGTTCTAACTTTGGTCATAAGGCCGTTAATTGCAGGCAGAGAAGGGAAATAGACACCTCATACCGAAGTTCAAGACAAGTCAAGTCTCGTCAGCAAGACAGTGTTGCTCTTTCAAACAGGTTCTCACCTCTCAAAGAAGACTTTGACTATGAAGAACCTGGGTATGCGGAAGAGATAGTTGAAAGGCCATCAGTTCTATATACTCAATCTAATGTCTCATGGAAGGAAAGGAAGAAGATTGAGAAATCGAACCTTGCAGAGGTGTCCCTCAAAGCTACAAAGAACAACAGTACCTGGATTCTGGATAGCGGTTATTCATCTCATATGACAGGTAATGCCGGCCTAATAACGAATATCATAAAGAATGTTGATGGTACAGTAAGATTTGGTAATGATGGGGCTCTGAAAATCAAAGGGAGTGGAAGTACCCAATTAGCTAATGGAGAACTAAAGAAGACTGAAGTCCTTTACGTAGATGGCCTACGTCATAATCTCCTCAGCGTGAGTCAACTCTGTGACTCAGGACTTATAGTTACTTTTAATCAGAAAGGCTGCAATATCAAGGGAAAAACCGGCAATTCACTTATGAAAGGATGCAGAACAGAAGGCAACTTGTATCAGGTTGATAGTGAAGAAAATGTATGTTACATGACTGTTGAAGAAGAAAACAATTTGTGGCATCGGAGATTGGGACACATCAATCAACAAGACATGGAGAAAATATCAAAATTGAGAATTGTCATGGACATCCCCAACCTGAAGCGTGAGCGTGAAAAATCTTGTGATGCTTGTATTCGTGGGAAGCTGGTCTGCAGTTCATATCGACCAAAGAAGAAAAAGGCGTCTCACCTTCTTGATCTGATTCATACAGATGTTTGTGGTCCGATAAATGTTGCCGGAACACATGGAGAAAGGTACTTTGTCCTTTTCATATATGATTACAGTAGAATGGCATGTGTGATGGTCATTCACAGGAAACGACAAGTCCTTGACTGCATGAAAACATATCGGCGAATCGCCGAGAATGATACTGGATGAACAATCAAAGTGTTGCGATCTGACAACAGAGGAGAATACACATCCATTGAATTTGAGAATTATCTAGAGAAACATGGGATACAGCATGAGGTAGCTGCTGTGAGAACTCCACAACAAAATGGAGTTGTTGAACGTAGGAATCGACAGGTGAACAACATGGCACGAACTATGCTGATTGAGAGTCGTATTCCACGACATTACTGGAAAGAGGTTGTTCAAGCTGCAGTGTACATTCAGAATCGAACATGACTTTATATGGGTGAGACGAAGACACCATACGAATTGTGGCATGGACGGAAGCCTTCTCTAAAATACTTTCGTGTCTTTGGATGTAAATGCTTCATCAGGAATAAAGAAGGAAATCAAGGGAAATATGGCGACAATGCAGATGAAGGAATTTTCATTGGTTACTCAATGAACAGCAAAGCCTACAAATGTTTCAACAAGAGTTTGGGAAGAATTGTGGAAAGCAGTGATGTTAAGATAATTGAAGAGAAAACCAAAAATGCTTCAAGGACGTCATATGCTGATGTGATAGAAAGTCAAGAAGAATGTGAACGTGAAGAAAATACAAGTGCAGAAATAGATGAAGTTGTTCAAAACACTCAGCAGTCACATCATGATGTTGACTCAGAAGAAGAATCTGAAGAAGAAACTATGGCTGAAGAAAATGCTACTGAACATCGCAGGAGAAATCGAAGAGCTGAGATTGATCCATCCAACATAATTGGGGACAAAAGTGCACCCACTCAAACAAGGAGGATGAGGAATAACACGCAGTCTGCATTTCTATCAGTTGTAAAGCCATCCTCATTCGAAGAAGCTGCAAAAGATAAATCTTGGGTGAAAGCCATGAATGATGAATTAGATCAGATTGACAAGAATCAGACATGGGATCTTGTCCAGAGACCCAAAGGTCAAAATGTGATTGGTACCAAATGGATCTTCAAAAATAAGTTTGATGAGCATGGAAGTGTCATCAGAAACAAGGCACGACTGGTATGTAAAGGATACTCTCAGATTGAAGGCATTGATGTTGAAGAAACCTTTGCTCCAGTGGCTAGACTGGAGTCAATCAGGCTTTTCCTTGTCATGGCACTCCAAAGAGGATATAAAGTATATCAAATGGATGTCAAGACAGCATTCTTGAATGGTGTACTCGAAGAAGAAGTCTACATTGAACAACCAGTGGGCTTTGTTTTGGGTACTGATGAAACAAAGGTCTGCAAACTGAAGAAAGCCCTATATGGTTTGAAGCAGGCACCACGGGCATGGTACTCACGACTGGACTCATATCTCAAGAAGTTGGAATTCAAAAGAGGAGTTGATCACAATCTTTATGTGAAGAATTCTCCAAAAGATCAATTCATGGTTCTTGTCTACGTTGATGATATCATATTTGGTGGCAGCAGGCAGAAATCAGTGGATGAATTTGCCAACCACATGAAATCAGAATTTGAAATGTCTATGATTGGGGAGCTCACATATTTCTTGGGGCTGCAAGTGATTCAAAAGAAGGAATACACTTTCATTTCTCAGGAAAAATATGCAAGAGAGTTGCTGAAGAATTTCAATATGCAAGACTCCAAACCAATGTCAACTCCGATTGCAGTTGGAACTAAACTTGGAAAGCATGATGATGGGAACTCTGTTGATCCCACCATGTACAGGAGGATCATTGGAAGCCTACTGTACCTGACAGCGACAAGGCCAGATATTGTCTTTGCAACATGCCTTGCGGTCCGCTTTCAGAGTAATCCAAAGGAAAAACATATGGCAGCAGTAAAAAGAATCATGAGGTATATTCAAGGTACACATAACTTCGGGTTATTTTTTGCTGCAGGCAGGGACAGTGAATTATCAGTGTTTTTTTATGCTGACTGGGCTGGTGATGTAGTAGACAGAAAATCCACTAGTGGTGAAACTTTCTATATTGGGCAGAAATGTGTTGGCTGGTTGAGCAAGAAACAAGAAAGTACTTCTCTTAGTACTGCTGAAGCTGAGTATATCTCCGCCACAAAGGCATGCACTCAACTGCTATGGATGAAGCAGCAATTAACTGCCATTGGCGATGAGGTGACGCAACCAATGGTGATTTACTGTGATAATAAGAGCGCAATTGATCTTACGAAGAATCATGTTCAGCATTCTCGTACAAAACACATTGAAATCAGGTATCACTTTATCAAAGAGAAAGTTGAGCAAAGCATGATTAGATTGGATCATGTGGGAACAGATGAGCAAGTGGCTGATATCCTGACAAAGCCACTGTCAGCGGTTGTGTTTGAGAAGCATCGGTTGAACCTCGGTGTTCGACCACCTCCCAGAGCATAAGGAGGTTACGAAATTCCCCTCCCCATTTGTTTTAAATGTTTTAATCAGTTTATGGATATGATGCAGGTTTATGGGGGAGATACTATCAAGGGAGAGTATGGTTTGAGCTGAACGTGAAAAAAATTAATAATTACTGGTCTTTGGTTTTATTGTCAATGGGGGAGAAAGGAGAAGGAATAAATTCAGGAAAGAAGAATGAGAAGGAACACAGTGGAACCCAATTCAAGAATGAGAAGGAACACAGTGGAACCCAATTCAAGCCTCCTCTCTTGTTTTCTACACCGAGCATTGCTCACGTAGACTTAGAGTGTTGGCTGGGTTGATTCCTGCGTTTTTTGGTTTACACATTGATGGGGATCTATTGAATTTTTCTTCTGATTGCCAACAAACCCAAAGGGGGAGATTGTTGGAACCATGGTCTTCTATGCATGATTTGGAGTGTGGTTTGTGTTTGTTGTCAATCCTCAATGGAAGTTCGGATCGTGTACCAGCAAAGAGATCATACCGTTCAAGCAAACAACAGTATTAAAGGTGGCGTCATTTCCCAGTGTTTGCCAAATTTTTGGGGTCCAAAATCTGGAAGTTTTTGAGCATCGCGAAAAGTGGATTTCCCTGAAGATAATAATTAAATATGGAAAAGGCTTGAATTTCACGAAGAGAGGATGCATGGATTGGAAATCGTGAAGACCAGAAAAATGGAGGCGGTGAGTCTTCGCGACTACCTCAAGCTTCGCGAACGGCAAAGTGCCGTGGTGCTTCGCGATTTGGACAGAATTCTGGCGAAATCTTTGGAGCTTCGCGATTTGAGATGACGTGGCGTTGACTTCGCGCGGAAGGGTCGAGGGTCGGTGGAATCGCCTATAAATTGAGGCCGACCCCCTCGAGAGAAGAAGAGAGAATCTCAGAGAAAGTCTTTTGCTCTCGGTTCGCAAAGGTCTCTCGCGAAGGCAGTGTGCTTCGCGAAAGAGGAGCTTCGCGGCGGCTATTCCAGCTCCGCGAAAGACGTGCGCCCCGCGTAGGCTCAGTGAGCTTCGCGAAGAGGCAGGAGCTTCGCGATAGCCAAGAATTGCGAAGGCTGGAGCATCGCGAGAGTGCTTCACGATTGAGCTTCGCGAAATGGCAGGGGCTCCGCGAAGGCTTGTTTGAGCTTTGCATTTTTGGGAGCCTCGTGAAGTAGGGTACTTTGCGAAGGCCTTGTTCAAAGGTTTTTTGCCCTGTGGACAAGAGAAAAGGGGGGTTTCATCAGTGGTTGGAATTTGGATCTTAACAGAGCATTAAAATCAGGACTCTGATGCAAGCAAAGTCTCATGCTGAACAGAAGACAATGAACTTCATGACTATCAATTGAAGAGACTTTCACGTCTATAAACTGAGTGAGACTCCACCAACGGTAGTGAGCCAGGGGGAGTCAACGGGAGTGACCCGAGGGAAGCAGTGACCTAACCCTGAACCTTTGTAAAGGCAGTGAGCCTGGGACAGAGTGACTGTACCCGAACTTTTGTAATCTACAGCTAGTGAAGCATAGTAGATTTTGGTACGACCAACAACCTGTCGGCATATGCTCTTTGGACGTAGCCCTTAGTGGTGAACCAAGTAAAATGGTTGTGTCTTCTCTGTGCTTGTGAATGCTTGCTTTCTAATCATAATCATCATACAGGTTCAACAAGTTTCTACCAACGTGGGAACAAGATCCATCAACTTTAAGAAGAAAAAGTTGACACCCTGATTCACCCCTCCCCTCTCAGGGTGTCCTGGGGTCCTTCACTATCCATGCTAGACGACCCATCCATGCCATCTAGTCAGCTCCAGGTCCAGCGCCCCATCCATGCCATCTAGTCACCTCCACCTCCAGCGTGCCAACCATGCCAGCAACCCATTTAACTTGAGCTCTAGTGCCCCAACCATGCCATCCCCCAATCCATGCCATTTAGTCACCTCGAGCTCCAGTGACGAGTTTCATATTAAAGCAAGTTTAACTTTGAATGGAGGCAGATGAGGTTTAAGTATAATCTCATGTACTTCCTGATCCACCACCATGCTGGAAGGCCCAAGCTGTTTGTCATACTCCTCTATAATCCATCCATGGTCTTCCAACATCAACCTAATTCAATAATAATTCTGCAGAAAAGAAGTAATTCACCAATTTATAATCAAAACAGAACGGACAAAAAAAAAAATAGAAACTCAAGCAGTACTTCAAGATGTACATTTGAAAAAGAAACTCAAGCTATTAAAAAAACAGAAACCCATACCGCATCTCATACTCCTCTTGCATCCATCCATCTTACAAACATCAATGTTACCTTGACACTTTCCAACTACAAACATCAATATACCAAAGGTAAATCAGCATTCAATCAAAATTAAATTTCATTCAATTTAAATTGTAGGTGATTGTGTGATAGAAGACTTACATTTTTGTAAGTGTTGAAATACTTACTCTTCTATGAGAGAAACAATCTGTACAATGTAAATTTTTTTTACAAGAAAAAATCTGTTAAAAACCAGGTGACGGATAACAAAAATAGGCTATACTTAAAGAATGCAACGCTAACCAAACTGAGTGCAGTGAACTGGATCTTGAAACATTCTAATTATGGGACACTATAACATTACTATTGAATAACTGAACCCCCCCCCCCAAAGAACATCACTGAGTGTAGTGAACTATAGATTGAAACTTTCCAATTCTGGGACACCATGACACTACGATAGAATCACTAAAAACCTCCCACATAGAACGATATACAGAAACTCCTGTATCTTCCTTCCAGCCTTATTGTCATGAGGCTATCAAACACACCTCCACCATCTATATGCATAGCTTTATATCAGAAATAAATTAAAAAAATAGAGGAAAGAGTAAACAAAATCAATATTCCAACAAACTCACCTTGAACCTCTCTTAACAGGTCAAATTGAGACCACAAACATCCAAGATGATAAGATGGTACTCAGAGTCGGGCATCTTAAAGATTAGTCAATCAAAGAAAGAAGATAAAATAAAGGTGACTTTTACAAACCATGTTGACTTTACCTGAGAATGTAAAAGAATGAAAAAGATCACAACACCATGATAAGAATGGGTTCAACGGTGTGTCCAACAAAAATCTTGACCCGAAAAAACACTCCCTTCACCTAGAGACCCAAATCATAGACCAAATCCATATCCACCTCAGGATTCCCTGCTGCAGAAATGATCAAAGACCCACTGAGGAAAAACATATTACCCTCCCTTTCTTTTCCCCTGTCATCACATGGATTCAGAATCCATGCCACTTGTTTCCACACTGCACCACAACAACGAACCCAACATTTATGAACACTCCAAATAACAATCATACCTCTAGCCGCACTTGCCCTTGAATGAAGACTATGAATTTGGTGCTGGAGACCCGCCATGAACACTTTATCACACCACTAAAAATTGTCCATGAAAGCCAAAGTACACCGAGAAAACCTTGAAATGAACCATCAATGAAAAAATAGAACAAGAAAAGCAACGAAAACACAACCTGTCAAAAACCTTAAAAAAACACACACATCTAACAAGTGCACAATTGAAAATTTATCAAAGGGAATGCCCTCTATTGTTCTCAAAAAACATAAATTAAAAGAGAGACCACGAACAATAATTTTTCCTCCAAACTACCAGTCTCATGAGTAAAGATCACAAGTTAAGTGATCAAATCTTCAACCTAGAGATGATTAGTGACCATGAAGAACACAAAAAATCAATGTGAACCAAAAAAAATGACGAAAAATCTCTAAGAAACTAGCTGAAAATAAAAAAAAATAAATAAAACAGTGAACCTAATCAAACATCCTTAATCTGTTCAAGTCATCACTCAACTACTAAGAGACAATGATTATAGAAATGATTCGATAAATCTCAAAAATATGGAATATCTAAATTATATATTAGGATCATTTTCAAATTCTGAAATTAAATAATTAGCAAACAAATTTTATAACATATTCCATTCAATATAAGCTGAAAGTTAACCAGTGAATACTAGACAAAAATTATAATTTAGTTTTAGTGTCAAATAACATAACCATAAAAGATAGATTCATAGTTTCAAAACAAAAATTGAATACATAATTTTTAATTAATGAAAATATTCAAAACAATAACAAAATATTTATGATTCAATACCCAAAATGAAATGATCTAAACAATGTTGCAATGGTCAAAACAAAACAATTTTTGGAATAAAACAAAATCAACATTATAACAATTCCAATTCTAAAACAGAAACTAAAGCATAACTAGTTCAAGGAAAATGAAACAATAGAGATGATAATAAGTGACTAACCAATAAAATAACAATGAACAAGGATAATGTGATGAAATACCTGGAGTTGGATGAGAAAACACAACCAGAGATAACAAATAATGAGCCCGAGACTAGCGACATAGGAACATAATTTGAGCTCGAGACCAGAAACAGAGGAACAATCCAATACCAGACCACCGATGAACAAACCTCTATCACCTTCAGAACACCTATCCAAGCATCCACCCACCATCTGAGATATCTAGCATCGAACACAAAAAATCCCCACAACATCAAACCAAGGCACACATACAAAGTCTGAGCCCAACACCCCTGGACAGCGAAGCGGATCCAATGCCCCTAAAGGGTAGGAGGAAATTCCTAATAAATCACAGGGTCCAAAAATATCCGCAATGAGGAGTTTTGACTGACCAATATGCATCATAGGAGACATCAGAAGAGAGATGGGGGAAGTGGGGCATGCCAGAGTTCACGATTGCGAGGCGATAGCCTAGACCAGTTAGAAATAAGGAAGAGGATGTGTGACCATCGGTAGTCGAAGAGATAACCAAACACAGCAATAAGCAACCACAAAGAGCAAGGGAAAACGAGGAACCCAAACATGAGGTAGCCAAAATAACGAAGGGGGGAAGAAATGGGTCTACGAGGCAAGAAGACGTCACTGAGATAGAAAAGGCAAAACCCTAGATGAACCGATGGAGAGAGCTCCCCCAACTGTCTGAGGATCCATCCAACACCAAAACTCCTGGAGGGTGATTCCAATGAGGGGATTTCGTGCGAGGATGTCTTCGTGTGTGATGCTGGGTTATTGCGAGGAGGTCTGTGAAGAACACCAGACGCGGGAAATACCGGTAGCAGGGAACGATGTCGGGTTGGGGGAGTGTCTGTTTCGACACACATTTGGGGTTTTTTCCTTTTGTTGCGTTTACATTTATTTACTTACATATATATATATATATATATTAATTTATATAAAAAATATATTGCATAAGGATTATGTATGTATGTATCTCTATATATATATTACCAATAAAAATCACTAAATTATGGATATTTTAATTAATTATATATTTTTATTATCACATGATATACTTGTAATGGGTAATATATATATATATATTTAATTTTTTATAAAATATTTTATATTGTTGAATAATTTATTAATAACGAATTGTTTTAATGGTAACGGATTTGTTGGAAACAATAACTAATATCAACAGATTCATTTATCGATAAATCAATTGTTGGTTTTATTATGATAATACAACGGATTTAAATGTTAGTAAAATATTTGTTGGTATTGAACTAGTAATATAAACAGATATATATTTTGGTAAAAATAATTGTTGGTACCAATAGTTAATATCAACAAAATTTAATATCTGTTGGAATTAATCATTTTTACCAACAAATTTATTATCTATCAGTAATTTTCTGTTGGTAAAGTCACTTTTTTTTGTAGTGGCACCAGGTACCAGCAGGCTTAATTTTGTCTCTAGAGGTCCCGGAGTGGATGTGGGATGGGATATCCATGGAATTCATGATAGGATATCCACATACATCCAGGGGAGATGACTCAATTTGGGTGATCATTGACTGACTCACCAAGCCGTCTCACTTCCTACTGATCAGAGAGCAGGGTTCAGTAGAGAGCTTGAGATGCCTCTATGTGTAGAAGATTGTGCGGCTACATGGAGTACCTTCGACAATTATCTCTGATCATGATGCACAATTTGCTTCCAGGCTATGGAAGGGGTTGTAGGAGGCTTTCAGGAAGCAACTTCGTTTGTGCACCACCTTCCATCCTCAGAAGGATGGCTAGACTGAGCGGATCATTCAGACCCTCGAGGACATGTTGCATGCTTGTGTCCTCGACTTCGGTCGCAGCTAGGAGGATCACTTTCCTTTGGTGGATTTTGCGTATAACAACATCATTCACTCCACCATTGGGATGACACTGTTAGGTCGGAGAGTGATGGCAAGAGGGGGGTGAATTGCCTTTTTAAAAAAGTTTAACAATTTAAGAAAAAGTTAAAGGTGCAGCGGAAATAAAAGAGGCAAGACACAAAACTTGATAACGGAGTTCGGCTTAAACCAAAGCCTACGTCTCCGCTCCCAACTCAACCGTTGAGAGATTTACTACCGCTTGCCTTTTAATGGTTTTAGCAAGAAACCCACTAGACTTTAAGGTAGTCTAGAACCTATTACAGCTTGCTTTTAATGGTTGAGCAAGAACCCACTAGCCTTCTTACAGGTGAGGGCTATCTCACCTATGACTCAAGTCTTTTAAAGGGAATGCTTGACTAACCTCTTCACACCTTGAAGGTGGTGTGAAAACCCAAACAAAAGGAAGATAAAAGAAATGGGGGTTTGTAGGCACAAACCCAAATTGATGCTCAAAAAGATAAATAATGAAAAATCGTAAGAGGAGAAGCCTTGGGCATCAAAGGATTGATGAAGTTGATGAAGAGCGCTCCCAAGCTTCTTTGATGGTGCTCCTTGGATGTGGAAGTGGGTTGGAGCAATTGAGGTTCCTTGAAGGAATCCGCCGGAGGTTTGCCAAATGATGAAAAATGTGTCCGTTAGCTTCCGTTGGCTTCCGTTGGCTTGGTTATTTTCGGAGCCGTTGGGAGCAGGCTGGTCAAAGCCCAACGGCTAGTTTGACTGGCTCCACCGGCTGACCGGTGCTTGGCCACCGGTTGGCCGGTGCTTTGGAAAATAGAGAGGCCTTCTGCCTAGGCACCACCGGCTGACCGGTGAGGAGGCCACCGGTTGGCCGGTGGTGAGACAGTAGGTGTCCCTTCTGTCTGGGTTCCACCGGCTGGCCGGTGATGGGACACCGGTTGGCCGGTGGTCTGGACAGAGGGGATGCCTTCTGTCAAGATTCCACCGGCTGGCCGGTGGTCATCCACCGGTTGGCCGGTGGACTGAAATCAGTCCACTTTTGCCTTCTGGCTTTCTTGGCCCAATTTCTTGACAACCTGAAATCATGCCTATCATCCAAAAACACTTAAAACAAGATTAGATAAAAAAGAGAGTGATTGTGATCATGAAAATTAAACCACGAGGGGTACGATAGGTACAACAATCTCCCCCTATTTTGATGATCACAATCACCAAAACAAACAATGTAAAAGACTGAAATGAAAGGCATGCTTTAAAGGATAAATTGAAAAGTAAAGCAAAGCATGAGAGAAAGATTTCTCCCCCAATCAACCAAGAATTTCTCCCCCTTTGTGATTATCAAAATAGCACGGGGCATAAAACTTGATTGAGGGAAAGGATTGAAAAACAAGATAGAGTTTTTAAACCAATTGAAATTTTTGAGATTTGAATTGAAAGATTTGAATTGAAAGTTTTGAATTGAAGGTTTTGAATTGAAAGTTTTGAATATAAAGCAAAAAGGTTTAAACGATCCTAACTCCCCCTAAATAAAAACAACAAATCACCGGGGAGAGGATTTTAGAACCGAGACAAATTTTGGTCCGGTGAAACTCGCTAAAAGGGATTTTTCAATCCAAACTTGTCTAGTGGCGGGTCTTCTCCTATGAAATTCATCATTAAAGGAAATGGTTTTGGGCCTTCCATACCAGGCATTTTTGCAGTCGCACTCGTAAATTAAGTGCCCGATCTTTTTGCAATAGTTGCAAAATTTATATTGGGAGCTCCCCCTTACAAAAATAGTAGGAGCATGGGAAGAGGAAGCTTGCTTGGAATAGCCAAGCCCTTGGGTGGTTCTAGATATGCATTGGGAACCAAGGAGCTTCGAAAGGTTATGTTCACCTTCGGTGAACTTAGCTAGGGATTCCCTTAAATCCTTGATTGTTGATTCCATAGAATCAATATCGGGAAAGTTTTGGATCTTGAGGGACAAGTCTTCCTTCTCTTTGAGAAGTTGATCCTTTTCGGAAGAAAGAATTTTGAATTTCTTTTTTAAAGCAATAAATTTGGAAGAAAGTTCGTGAAAACCTTCCTCCAATTGATCTATAGCATGTTGGAGATCCTCATAAGATAAATGATTGAAAGAATTTGAAGAACTAGAGGATGAGGAGTCGGAAGAGGATACCTCATGAAATGCCATTAGGCATTTTTTACCGTTGTCACTTGAGGAGGAGGAGGAGGAGGATGTGGAGCTATCACTCCATGTGGCCTTGAATGCCTTCTTCTTTTCCTTTTGCTTGGCCTTTTTCTTGTTGAGTGGACAATCGGGCTTGTAATGGCCTTTCATGCCACACCCGTAACATGTTACCTCGGGCTCAGATTTTTCGTTGGGTTGAGCCTTGCGGGATTTCTTCTTCTTGTGCTTCTTCATGAATTTGTGCATTTTGCAGGCAAGGTTCTCAATTTCTGAATCGCCGCTTGAAGAGGAAGACGATGAGGAGGAGGAGCTTTCTTCTTTTTGAACTTTGAAGGCGATGTTCTTTGGAACTTTGATCAGTTTGCCTTCCTTTTCAGCTTGCCTCCTCATGGTGATCTCGTAGGTCATGAGGGATCCGATGAGCTCTTCGACCGGCATTTTCTTGACATCTTTTGCTTCTTGAATTGCCGTGACTTTAGGTGCCCATGAACTTGGTAAGATCCAAAGAATCTTCTTGACCATCATCTCTGCAGAAACATCATCTCCAAGAGATTTTCTTCCATTGCAAACGTCAGTAAAACGAGTAAACATTTCAGTAATATTTTCAGATGGATGCATGGTAAAAGACTCAAAATCTTGACGGTACATATCCAATCGAGTATCCTTAACTTTGTTAGTCCCCTCATGGGTAACCTCCAATAGTTTCCATATTTCATGAGATGAAGTGCATGTAGAAACTCGATTGAATTCATTACGATCAAGGCCGCAATGAAGAGCTTTCATGGCTTTGCCATCAAGATCGAAATTTTTAATATCGGCTTGAGTCCATTTGGATTCATCAGGAGAAGAGAGAGAGTAACCATGCATGACAATTCTATAAATAGGATAACCTATACTTCTAAGAAAAGTGGTCATGCGGGTTTTCCAATAAGTATAGTCGGTTCCATCAAAGAATGAAGCACGACCCAAAGAATAGCCTTCGGGGGCGAAAGAAGTTGAAGCCATCACAAAGGATCTTGAATTTGAAACCGGTTAGGGTATTACTCAAATTTTCCCTCTGATACCAAATGTTAGGTCGGAGAGTGATGGCAAGAGGGGGGGTGAATTGCCTTTTTAAAAAAGTTTAACAATTTAAGAAAAAGTTAAAGGTGCAGCGGAAATAAAAGAGGCAAGACACAAAACTTGATAATGGAGTTAGGCTTAAACCAAAGCCTACGTCTCCACTCCCAACTCAACCGTTGAGAGATTTACTACCGCTTGCCTTTTAATGGTTTTAGCAAGAAACCCACTAGACTTTAAGGTAGTCTAGAACCTATTACAGCTTGCTTTTAATGGTTGAGCAAGAACCCACTAGCCTTCTTACAGGTGAAGGCTAGCTCACCTATGACTCAAGCCTTTTAAAGGGAAGGATTGACTAACCTCTTCACACCTTGAAGGTGGTGTGAAAAGCCAAACAAAAGGAAGATAAAAGAAATGGGGGTTTGTAGGCACAAACCCAAATTGATGCTCAAAAAGATAAATAATGAAAAACCGTAAGAGGAGAAGCCTTGGGCGTCAAAGGATTGATGAAGTTGATGAAGAGCGCTCCCAAGCTTCTTTGATGGTGCTCCTTGGATGTGGAAGTGGGTTGGAGCAATTGAGGTTCCTTGAAGGAATCCGCCGGAGGTTTGCCAAATGATGAAAAATGTGTCTGTTAGCTTCCGTTGGCTTCCGTTGGCTTGGTTATTGTTCCACTATTTGTTTCGGGGCTTCCTAGTCCTTTATTTATAGAGGGGGAACCCTCATATGGCCGTTCGGGGTCTTCGGAGCCGTTGAAAAAGTCTTCGGAGCCGTTGGGAGTAGGCTGGTCAAAGCCCAACGGCTAGTTTGACTGGCTCCACCGGCTGACCGGTGCTTGGCCACCGGTTGGCCGGTGCTTTGGAAAATGGAGAGGCCTTCTGCCCAGGCACCACCGGCTGGCCGGTGAGGAGGCCACCGGTTGGCCGGTGGTGAGACAGTAGGTGTCCCTTCTGTCTGGGTTCCACCGGCTGGCCGGTGATGGGACACCGGTTGGCCGATGGTCTGGACAGAGGGGATACCTTCTGTCAAGATTCCACCGGCTGGCCGGTGGTCATCCACCGGTTGGCTGGTGGACTGAAATCAGTCCACTTTTGCCTTCTGGCTTTCTTGGCCCAATTCCTTGGCAACCTGAAATCATGCCTATCATCCAAAAACACTTAAAACAAGATTAGATAAAAAAGAGAGTGATAGTGATCATGAAAATTAAACCACGAGGGGTACGAGAGGTACAACAGACACCTTTTCAGGCATTATACGAGCGACCTTGAAGATCACCTTTGTGTTGGACTGACCCAGGGGAGTCATCACTTGTGGGAGCAGAGATTGTACTGGCTACCTGCACAGAGAAGGTGAAGATCATCCAATAGAGGATGGAGACTGTACATAGGAGGCATAAGTCGTATGCCGAAAGGAGATGGAGACCTCTAGAGTTTGAGGATGGCAACCATGTCTTTCTACGGGTCTCACCTCGATGAGGTTTGTGGATATTTGGACAAGGCAAAAAATTATCTCCGAGATTCATAGGACCTTTTCAGGTCCTCAGCAGAGTTGGTGAGGTGTCTTACCACTTAGCTCATCCACCTCAGTTATATAGGGTGCACGACGTCTTCCACATATCCTAGCTGAGGAGATACGTGAACGACCCTTCTCACATCATCAACCATGGCAAGCTACATATCGACGATGGGGTGAATTTTACGTAGGTTCCAGTAAAGATTGAGGATCGACAGGAGTGGGTCCTTTGTGGATGGTCGATATCTCTGGTGCGCATTAGTTGGTAGCATGAGAACCTCCAGGAGAGCACATGAGAGCAGGAGGCTTATATGCGTGCTCAGTACCCCCACTTGTTCCCTTAGTTTTGGGTTGTGTCTTATGGGGACATAAAGCCTGAGGTGGGGAGAATGTAAAGACCTGTAATTTCAATGTTATTTTTAAAAAAAATAAATGGGAATTTTATGAGTCTGCAAAAATTGACGGCGCATGATTCTGAGGCCCGGTGTGCCCGGAATCAATTTCTGAAGTTTTGTTCAGGTACGTTCAGTGAATGTTCAAGAGGGTTTTTACAACATTTGAACCGGTGCTTGGAATTGAAATCTGAGGACGCCATTGAACTCGCAGCGCTGGTATTCTCTTAAGAAGACTTTCACCTTGATGACAGTTGGTCAAGGGTGGAAGTTAGTTTTTGGGTTTTATGTGGAAACAATAAATTAATATAAGCTCATATTTTATTTTATTTTGTTGTTACCACCCATGTGGGAGTTGAAGTGTGGGGACCACCTGACCTTAACCTTCCATGAGAGGTTATGGTGGTGAGGCCCACCCAAACCTAACCTCTCATGGGAGTTTATGGTGGTGGGGACCACCCAGGACTAAACCCCCATTTAATTGAGAGAAACTCTCAACTCCCCTCATTAATGAGGGAGAGCATCTTCAACTTCTCCATGATTTTAATTGTGCCAACACACCTTTTTGATTGTGCCAAATCCTCCCCATTAATTAATTGTGCCAACACATCAATTAATTATTTTGAATCTTTTTGAATATTTTTCCAATGAATTAATAGATATTTCAATCTATTATTTTGGCTACGAATTCACTTGGGTGGAATTTGGGGAGAGGAGGAGATCTGGGGAGAAAGTTTCTCCAACAAAGAACAAAGAACTTCCTCCACGAAGAAAACTGGTGAGGAGCGTCTCTGACTTCTTCCTCGGAAGCACCTTGCAGAGGCAACCGACGTGGGATGTCTTCAACGACCGAACTTCCCTCCTCATTGTCATCAATGAACTGACACTCGAGCTTGGGATTGGAGGTGTGTGGCGGACACGACGAATGACGACAACTCCGTCTTCTTCCCCGCGACTCCGTCGACGAACAATGAACAAGGTAGGGGATTTTTGTGATTGATTTTATTTCCCGTGATTCATTCCTTCTAAAAAAAGAACGCGGATCAACTTCTAACTAGTTGATCCGCCTATGTTTTCCTTTTGTAGGTTTTGGGATTAATCATCGTGGGAGGGTTTTTTGTGCTTCGTTCTTGTGAGCCAAATGTTACCACCCTGAACGTGGAGGGTGCGGACCAAACCAACAAGGTCCGACCCTTCCGCCGTTCTCTTTTGCAGTGTTCATCGAAATAGAGGAAGGAGACAACGGTGACGAAGGTGACGAAGGCAAAGATTGTGCCACCCACGGCCTCCGCGACCCTTGCCGCCCCCGCGGCGTTCCGCACCGTCGCCGGCCGAATCGGTCGCGCCCCCTCACGGTGCCCAACCAAACCGCCCCCATGTCTCCGCTCTTCCGGCCAAACTGCCCCAGGCCGGGCTGAGCTGCCCTAGCCGCGCCGTCCACTGGCCGAACCAGCCCCGACCACCCCGGCCTCCCGGCAGAACCGGTTCCTGGCCACACCAGCCTCCCGAGCCGCCCCGGCCGCGCCAGCCTGCCGGCCTCGCACCGCCACCAGCCAAACAGGCTCGAGCCGCACTGTGCCCTAGCCGTTCCACCCCTGCCCACTAGCTTCCCAAATCCCCAGCCAAACCAGCCCTGGCCGCACCACCTCGGCCCCGTGTCGAGCCACCCCGAGCCGCACCCTGCAACCCCCCTGGCCGAACCAGCCCCTCGCTGCACCCTCTGGGCTGAGCCACCCTCGCAGCGCCCTCCGGGACGAGCCGCCCTTGAGCCAACCTGTGGCCGATCAGTGCCCTCGTGACCGGTCCACGCCCTCGCCGCCCTCCGCGACCTCTCTCGGCCTGCTAGGCTGGGCCCAACATGACGGACCAAACCTAAAGGGCTGGCCCGCCCAACGGGTCGGGCCAGATCCAACGGGTCAGGCCGGGTTGACCCAGACCAGGTCGGTCCGACCAGGTCGGACCATACCCAGGACCACTACGACCCTTTACTTTATTTTGGCCATATCATTGGCACCATGCGTCCGTTTGATGAACCTTCGGCGGCCCTGGAAATCTTGGAGCATGAAAGTCCCTTTGAGTATACCCCACTAGAGTTTAGGGTATAGTTGAGATACGGTCTGGTTGGATCGTGCACGAATCCAACTGCCCCCCAGGACTAAAAGACTAATAACTCATAGATCAGGCATCTATCTGATGCTCCATCTATTACATTGAGACCCCATTGACATGACAGACATTTTAGATACTTCCTCATGTGACTTCATGATAGTTGGATTATCGACCAGTAGCTTGTGCAACAGATCCTTCCAGTGACGAGCGAGCAGAGTGCAGAGACCTAGTAACTGGCTAAGACCTAACAAATACTGACCGTTTGATGCAGAGTGACTCTAATAGCCCTCTGGGGAGTGCATGGTTATGGCGGAATACCCACGATGGAGGAGCACGCTTGGTGACGTGGCAGACCCACGGTACTCGACAGGAGGAGTACCTCAGTAGGCTATGGGGGGGAGCACCCGTGTGTGGCAGTAGACCCACGGTGGGGAGCACCTCTATGTGACGCAGTAGACCCACAATACTCGATAGGAGGAGTAACTCAATAGTCCAAGGTTAGTGGGAAGTGCGCTTGGTGTCACGCTAGGCTCACTGTACTCGATGGAGGAGGAGTTCTCAAGCAGCCGTGGTTTTGATAATGTGACTGGGGATGTTACTTGATACTACCCCTAGGATAAAATCCTGGTTTGAGTTGAGTCAGTGCTTTTGTGTTTTCCTCATGACTGAGATGGATTACTTAATAACTTAGGTGTTTATATATACATATACCTAAGTATGGTTATCTTTTGATTCCTTAATTTTTGGTTTATCCATGATGGATTTGCGAGACCTTGAAGGTCTCAGGGTCTCTAATGAGTATCATTATACTAATCCCTGCACGGGCTATGCCCGCACCATGTTTGGTTGGATGTAGACGACAGATAATGCTGACTGAGGCTGAGAGTACCAGGACTGGATGGTACCTGGAGGTAGACCTTTTGACGAGTCGGTACACAGAGGATACTAATAGGCGTGGAGTGCTGAGGAGGCTATCTATGCCTACCCTTTAGGTAGTAATCCTGGAGGACAACCCATCATCTGTTTTTCCTTTATTAAGTTGTACTTGTTCTTCCATTTCCTTGTACTTTACAGTTGGGCTTGAATTTCCGGCCCCTTTTACATTTCGGCACTCTTTTGTTATACAATTTACTTAGTGTTTTGTATCTAGGTTTATGCTCTATTGTGTGCATTTACAGGTTATAAAGGCAATTCCTTCCCAGTTTTAGGGAAATACGCCTTTGGTGCTAGTCTCCAGCCCCTGCTTGGCCTATGGAAGGAGGGCATGGGGTAGTCACGACATGGGCCCCGGGGGATGGGTCGTGACAGGATAACATTCCATTGATTTATACATTCAAGAAATTATGTCTTACCAATACCAAGGTAAGTCCTCGATAGGAATATCAGAATCTGTCTTTCTATCCTCACAATTCCTCAATCTTTAAGGTAGTTAGCACCTCTTGCTTCCTATCCCCATAAGTACTCAAACATTAAGGTAGTTGGAAACTCTGTCTTCTTATTCATTACAACCCTCAATTTTACTCAGCAACAATCGAAGTCGCATGAAGAAAGATGAACAAGATGTTCAGTACGCACAAGGCATGAGTGTCTCTCTCACTGGAAATCACTTCAACAGCATATAATCTCTAGATTTATAGAACAGTTGTGAGATCATTTAAACGAGCTTCTATTTATAGGCACAACTCTGACGGTCATATTTTTCCTTGAATCTCGGAGGGACCTGTACACATGTCACTCATCCAAGGTTAGTTAGAAACATATTGCATGACATAATTTCATAACAATAACATGTGTTAGGAAAATGAAGTTGATTAATCAGATCTATTTTTTAGAGTCTAATGAAAAATGGTATTCAGAGTCTTAGAAAATAAACATTAAGAGTTTATAAGACATGGACATTCAGATTCTATTTTACAAAGAATTCAGAATCTGAATTCTATAGATTCCAGAGTATGAATTCCAAATGAATTCGGACTCAGAATTCTGAGGAATTCAGAGTCCAAATTCTGAGTAATTCAGAGTCTAAATTGTGAGGAATACAGAGTCTAAATTCGGAGGAATTCAGTGTCCAATTTATGATGAATTCAGAGTCCAAATTATAAGAAATTAGGAGTCTGAATGTCAAATAATTCGGAATCTGAATTTCAGAGAATTCAGAGTTGGAATTTCATAGAATTCAGAATCTGAATTTCAGAGAATTCAGAGTCTAAATATTAGAGAATATGGAGTCTGAATTTAATTGAATTCAAATTCTGAATTTTAGAGAATTCAGAGTCTAAATTTCAGACAATTCAGAATCTGAATTTCAGAGAATTCAGAGTTGGAATTTCAGAGAATTCGGAGTCTGAATTTCAGAGAATTCAGAATATGAATTTCAGAGAATTCAGAGTCTGAAAACAGAACACTCAATATCCAAGGAATTATAAGATTCTGAGGATTTATATAGGAATCCAAATTTTAGACTTAATAATCAAATGAGTATGATCTAGATATATTATAAAATGAAACAATGAAAAAAAGTTATGGATAAAAAAAATTCCTTAGAGGAGGGATGTTTTTCTTTTAAAATAATCTTTAGTGGAGAATAAGTTTCCTTAAGATAAAGTGTTTGTAAATTTCAAAACATAGAGGAATGAGAAAGTCATAAGGAAACCTAATTGACATAACAATATATTCTATTAAATTAATAAAATAAAATATTAGTATCTGGTATATACTTTTGATATTATATCAGAATAGTTGGAGAATATTTTAATTTTGAGGATGATTAAATTAAAAAAACATATATTTAAGAATTTAAACTCTTCTCTAGAGAACCTATTTATGTTTATAGAAAAATTATTATTAGGAGGATTTAAAAATATAAATAATTCCTCTAGGATGTGGTTATGAAATTAAAGATGGTTTATGGTCAGGTATTGGATGAAAGAAATTATTTTTAAATGTGAATATGATAGGATAGTGTAGGCCTTTTATTAGTGGGGGAGAGGACAGACTTGGATTTTTTTAAAAGAACAAAGTGATACCATGTTTTCACACCCCTAAAGGATGAAAAGGGGGTAATTATCGAACCTTATGGGTGATAAGGTTGAAAAGTTTCCCTAAAATTTGAGTTATAAACGTTTTAGGTCAATTTATCCTTTATAATTTTAGTTTAACTCCCAGTAAATCTGTTTTAACATTAACCATGATAATATGTTTTTATAGTTTTTACTATTAATTTTGATCAAGAATTATGTTAAACTTATCATATAATATTTATTATTTTTTTCCAAAATATGTAATAAAATTTTCCAAATTCCATTCATAGAAGTTGAAATTTTTAATTTAAAAATAAACCAGCAAACATGACAAAAATATGGGTTTCCAAAGAGAAAATTTTCATAAGTTTATAAATTTTTAACATAAAAATTCAATATATAATTGATAAAAATTATCTAAGTTGAATTAATAAATATATAATTGAACTAATTTTACATTTAAAACCATATCAAATAAATTTTATGATTTTTAACGCTTAAAATGAAATGATAATTCTTAATAAAAACCTATATTTTTTAAACAATCACAAAAAAAAACATTTTAGAAAAAAAAATATAAGATAATTATGACATGGTGATTTAAAAAATGAATATAATTTCTTCAAATATATATTTTATAAAGTGTGAGAAAAATTAATTTTAAAATATGTGTGGTAAATTTCAAAAAAATTTCTTTTGTAAAAATACATTTTTAGGCATAAAATTGGATTTATTATTATCTCATTCATAGAAAATATATTATATTAATGATAAAAAAATAATTATTATATAATATATAAATATAATTACTATCATTCACCAAATGTGATTAATTTAATTTATTAATATAAAATTCATTTTTGTGAATAAATAATGGTTCTGCAGAAAAAAATTCAACTAATTTTTGAATGCTTTTTATTTTGATTTAAAATTAATTATAAACCAAAGAATTAATTATATATGTATTTATAAAAAATATATTTTGATATGTTTTTTAATCATTTTCATACCCAAAATTCAAATGGCTAGGTGATAACTATCATATTAAATAATAATATTTTTATAATATGTCATTTTTTGGTAAAAATCGATGTTGCATGTAATGAAAGATATAAAATAAATTAAATATATCTGAAAAAATATAAAATAATGGAGTATTAAAATCCCCAAATGGTGGGTAAATGTGTCAGGGAATAAAAAATTCATTGGGAATTATTTTTCTCAGATAAATATTATTCTAGATGTAGCAGGATTCTTCCAAAAAAACCAGTATGGTGGTTGATAGAGCACTTTCATGGGCGCCCTCAAATGATTAGTGTGATTTTTGGTTACTTAGGTGTAGCAGAGTGGCAGACCAAGGTCGTCTCTCAAAGGTGGAAGTGAATTAAAACAACTTTTTAGAGGTATTTTAAAAATAAAATAGAATATAATTAAAACAATAGTTTAAAGGATGGGGGTTGTTTATAGTTTATAAATTTAGAAGAAGTTTTCTGGAAGAAGATTTTATTTTTTTTGTTTTTAGTTTTAAAATGAAGTTCGATTAAAAAGACACAACAAGAAGATGTTTTTTTAGAAAATATTTTAAAAGGCGTAATCGATCTAACTCTACCTATTCATTCACTTATTAATAATTATCATTGAAATAAATATCCACTTAATTATGATCCCCTAAATTTTTAACCCTCGAACCCTACAAGAGTTAACTTAACCACAAAGATGGAATTACTTAAACCCCAGGCTAGCTTCAGAACACGCAATCGCAGCACCCTGCTTTGATTGTTTTTCTAAGGTTAGCTTATGGTCAGTGGTTAATTAGAGCACATATACATTCTATAAATGAGTATGAATTGTGTTTAGGGATTATATTTGAACTCTACAAATTTATCCCGTGCGGTCTTGTATTACCGATTAAGATTACGCTCTCACAATTTACACAAAATCCCGACCTCGCGTGTTTTTGTGTTAGTTGTTCAATTGCTTACTTAGTTTCTTAAAATTTAAAAACAAAATTCATAGATCATATTAAGTGAATTATAGTATCTCAATTATTCAAAATAAATAAATGAATAGGGTAGAAGATAGATCGATTACTAAAAGACTACTCTTCCATGGGTGGCGTAATCATCGTAGAAGCGTTTTGCATGTGCAAAGGTTTATAATGGGTATAACCCAATAACACTTCTACTCAAGAATTCCAGCCCAAATAGGAAGATTAAGAGAAGAAGAAATTTAAATAAAACAGAAGAAAAGATAATAAATAAAATAATAACAAAGAAGTTTATTACACAAACAAAATCATTACAACATGAAGGAGAAGAAGAAGGCTTCATCGAAGGGATCCTTGCTTCAAGAGCTATGCTTATTTAAATGGTTGGAGAATTGGAGTGGATCCACTTCTCCTCTGCCCTCAACTTTCTAATGCACGTACCAACCCTTACAAATTATAAAAACTCTAATTTATAGAGGGGAGGGGAAGATAGTTTACAAGTGGTTTCAAGTGTGAATGTGGAAATTCGGCCAAATATTTTAATCCAACTTACACCGCCATGTTTTCCACCAAAATGCGTGAATTGTCTGGCTTTCCAGAAGGATAATATGTGCGTATATGATTCCTATATCTCCTCTAAATATTTGGGTTCAATCCAAGCCCATATGAAGGAGTTATGGCTGAAATACAGAAGCTTCTCCATTCTGATGTGTCCAGCCCACTTTTGACTTTATGACCCAATTACTCCATCAAAATTCATTATTTTGATCATGTGTCATGAATAAAAGTTGTAGAAAATTAAGTTAGGAACACTGTTACAAAATTTCAAATTCAAATAATAAATATAAAAATAAGTATCATCGAAATACTACAGTGCACTATAAAGGGTAAAACTGGAATTTTCACCAAATTTTCAAATGAATGATCAAATCCCAAATATTTCATAAATGAATATATTTAGCACAATGTGAGGAAATTATATCATTTATTATCAATAAAATATTCAAAAAAATAGTGTTTTATCAACTCCCCCACACTTACCCTTTTTCACTCTTGGGCAAAACCTCATGTCAAGTAAACATCAATATCAAATCAAAACCAATTTTAAAACAGATATCCTTGAGATTAAACAATTACACACCAAGAAACAAAAGATATCATGCCTCATAAAAAACCTTATTTCAAGTTCTCTATTTATATCATTCAATATATTTTCACTTCATTTATCCTCCCATGCACAAAACACTTACCTCGCTTGAATTTTCTCTTATCACACAAATATCAATTTTTTTGCAATGTCTTTCTTGTCCAAACTCATACAAGGGTCACCATAGGCTTGATAAATTCCTAAATCACCACCCGATGTGAGTCAAGGATGTATGTTTATTATGAGTACTTTTCAGGGTTGTTCTGTGACTTTCGGTTGGTAGGATTTAGAGGTGAAAAATTCTGAGGCTGAATGAGGAGAGATTGACTCTTTTTGAAGAAAAATTGCATTAATCTAATTTTCACTTAAATATGGTCTCCTCATTAATCCCCATAGTATCAATTCAGCTCCATCATCATGAAAATTCATGGAAGGTTTTCACCATTCATCAATTCAGCAACAAAAATTTCAATCTTCCCAGACATGATTTTCTTGAAAGCTCGAGATAGACACAACTTTCTACCTCAATTAGAAGCTCCAGAAAAGGCACAACTTCACTTGTCATGAAAGCTCCAGAAAAGGCACAACTTTCAATATAATGACTTTCTTCAGCAGCAAAAACATCTCTTCAGAATTTAATTTTCCACCCAAAGTATCACAGAATGTGGTTGCACAACACAAGATAGATTCCCCCACACTTAAGCTCAACTAGATTATGCAATTTCACTTCAAGAGTTGGTTGGATAGAGAAAATTGGCTTGTAATGTGGCTAACCTAAAAGGCTGTGCATGGATTTTAAGGGATAAAAGGATTAAATGTTCAAGTTAGGCCATTATAAAAAAAAGATTCTTTGAAATAGGGGCTTTAATACCAAACAAATGCCTCAATCATTTAAACATAAGTACCTTAAACCCTCATGTTTTGACAGGAATAGATCAAATTCTGGTTAAATCAAGCATGGTTTGGTTCTCTCAAGAAGTGAGGTGAATGTAAAGAATATGAAAATAATGGTTTAGAAGCCTCACAGGAAAGTGATTTCAAATATAAAGACAGTGAGATGTGGCATGGGATTCAAAATTCAGTGCACTTTTCATGAAATTACTAAATATTTGAACTTGAAAAAAAGTCATTTTAGTATTCATTTAAGATTAGTTTCAAATGGTAAATTGTTTCACTCATTTATATGCATTTCAAAATTATGATGAGAATCATTTCAGCTCAAAAATTTCAAAAACACAAAGAAAATTGAAAAATAAACACACCAAATTTGAAAAAAAACACAATTTTTTTTTTATTTTTTTTAACAGGAAAACAATTGAAATTACTAAACTAAAAGGTTCCCTCCCCCACAATTAAAATATTGCAGTGTCCTAAATGTGATACCATGAGATGATATATGCACATGAAATGCATAATTTTTAAATAGGACAAATAATATAAAAGTGAAAGGGTTAGGAACAACCTGATGTGCTCAAGTGGTGATGGGGTCATGCAGTGTGATAAAATACACTGCATCAGTAGGAAGTACCTCAATGTATCTCTTCAAATGTTGCCCATTGACTGTAAAGATCCTTCTAGTGTCCTATTATGTGATCTCCACTGCACCATAAGGAAAAAAATTAGATAAAATATAAGGACCTAACCATCTGGAACGCAACTTACCAGGCATCTGCTTCAGTCGTGAACTGTAGAGAAGGACTTTCTCTCCAACATGAAACTCCCTTTGTTGGATCATTCTATCATGAGATGCTTTTGATCTTTCCTTGTATAGCCTTGAGTTCTCATATGAAGACAATCTAATCACCTCAATCTCTTGAATTTTCATCTTCCTTTGGATTCCAGCTTGGACCAAATCCATGTTGCATTTCTTTATAGCCCAATAAGCCCGATGATCAACTTCCATGGGGAGATGACACACTTTCCCAAAAACAATCTGAAATGGGGACATACCAATGGGTGTCTTTTATGCTGTCCTATAAGCCCAAAATGCATCATCCAAGCGCTTGCTCCAATCCTTCCTATTTGGCTGCAAAGTTTTCTCCAAAATTTGTTTCAACTCACGATTTGAAACCTCAGCTTGGACATTTGTTTGGGGGTGGTATGGTGTTGATGTTTTGTGTGTCACCCCATACTTTATAAGGAGGGAAGAAAATTTCTGATTGTAGAAGTGTGTCCCTTGGTCACTGATTATGGCCTTTGGTACTCCAAACCTGCAGAAAATTTGAGCCTTGACAAAATCTACTACAACATGAGAATCGTCAGTCCTGGTGGCCTTAGCCTCCACCCATTTACTCACATAATCAACAACAACCAAAATATACAAGAAACCATATGAACTTAAAAAAGGACCCATAAAATCAATTCCCCACACATCAAAAATCTCACAGAATAGTATGGGTTGTTGGGGCATCTCATGTCTCCTAGAAAGATCCCCAGTGTGTTGGCAATGAGAGCATGACTTACAAAACACATGGGCATCATGGAATAAACTAGGCCAATATAATCCATAGTCCAAAACTCTCCTAGCTATCCGTTGGGGTCCAAAGTGTCCACCACATGCAAGTGTATGACAGAATTTCAAAACAGACTCAAACTCATGATCAGGAACACACCTCCTAATAACTTGGTCACTACACATGCGCTAGAGGTAAGAATCATCCAACACATAGAACCTAGACTCACTTTTTAATTTTTGGACTTGATGCTTCTTCAAATTTGCAGGGATTTCATAGGAAACAATGTAATTAACTAAATCAGTATACCAAGAATGCATACCTGAGATGGTATAGAGATGCTCATCGGGGAAAGTGTCCTGAAGCTGTACCTGGTCCAAGGTGTCATCCTCTAGTGTGTGAGTAAGCCTACTCATGTGGTCCGCCACCATGTTTTCTGACCCCTTTTTTTCCCTTTATCTCAATATCAAATTCTTGAAGAAGGATCATCCAATGGATAAGTCATGGCTTTGCATCTGGCTTCTTTAGGAGGTGCCTCAAAGCTGCATGGTCAGAAAAAACAACTAATTTAGATCCCAATAAATATGAACGAAATTTATCTAAAGCAAATATAACCGCAAGAAACTCCTTTTCTGTGGTTGTGTAATTTGATTGGGCTGAATCTAGTGTCCTCGATGCATATGCGATCACATGTGAACGTCCCTCCACCCTCTGAGATAAGACAACTCCAACCGCGAAGTTGGAGGCGTCACACATAAGCTCAAAAGAAATCTCCCATCGTGGGGGCTATATGATGGTGGAGTGTTCAGACACTTCTTTAGCTCATAAAAGGAAGTACTGCAAGAATCATCAAACACAAAATCAGAATCCTTTTGAAGTAATCGTGACATAGGAAGAGCAATCTTACTAAAATCGTTGATGAAGTGACGATAAAATCCTGCATGCCCTGGGAAATATCTAACATCACGCACACATGAAGGATATGGTAAGGATGAAATAATATCTACCTTTGATCTATCAACCTCTATCCCATGTTTTGACACTACATGCCCTAAGACAATGCCATGCTCTACCATGAAATGACACTTTTCAAAGTTCAGGACCAGATTCTTCTCAATACAACGATTCAATACCTTTCCCAAACTATTTAGACATTCATCAAATGAGGATCCATAAACTGTAAAATCATCTATAAATACCTCTATGCAGGTCTCAATAAAATCAGAAAAAATACTCACCATGCATCTCTGGAAGGTACCTGGGGAGTTGCAAAGTACAAATTCATCCTCCGGTAGGCAAATGTGCCAAAGGGATAGGTGAATGTAGTCTTCTCCTGATCCTCCGGAGCTATAGGAACTTGAAAATATCCAAAAAATCCATCCAAGAAACAATAGTGTGTTTTCCGAGCTAGTCTCTCAAGCATTTGATCAATAAATGGGAGGGGGAAATGGTCCTTGCGAGTGGACTGATTTAGTTTCCTATAATCAATACACACATGCCAAGTGTTTTACACCTTCATTGGAACTAAATCATCTTTCTTGTTTTTAACAACAGTAACACCACTTTTCTTAGTCACAACCTGAATTGGACTTACCCACTGAGAATCTGAAATGGGAATGATTATACCAGCCTCGAGAAATTTCTCAACTTCTTTTTTAACAACTTCCAGGAGGGTGGGATTGAGTATCCTTTGTGCCTGTCTCACCGGTTTATCCCCATCCTCCAAGAGAATCCTATGCATGCAAATAGAGGGGCTAATACCTGATATGTCATCCAAGGTCCACCCAATCGCCCTGATGTTCTCCCTCAAAATATTCAAAAGATTTTCTTAATGTTCAAAAGGGATATTGTTAGCAATGATAATAGGTAATCTATCACCACTTAGCAAGTATGAATATTTAAGATTTGGGGGAATGGCTTGAGTTCCAATGTAGGGGGGTGATGTATGGATGGATAAATTGATGCAACAGACATATCTGCACAATGAACAACAGTATCAGAATAAAAATCATCAAAATTAGAAAATAATGCATCAAATCCATCAGCATACTCAACAACCATTTCATAATCAGAGTTTATATGATCAGAATTTGAATCCACATCAAAATAAAATCCAAGAGAGGTTTGTCCATCAAAAACAGGTGTGGAAGTACTCTTAGACATCAAACTGGAACCAATACTCATAATCTCTCTAAACATAGGACAATCAAAATCCATGGAGTTTTTATTTGGTGGTTCAAAATGGGAGATAACAAATGCAGAGTGGTCCTCAGAGGGGTACTTCATGGAGTCCATAACATTAAATATCACAAATTCATCCCCAAATTCCATGGAAAGTGTACCCTCATTAACATTTATGATAGTTTTTGCAGTTTTGAGGAAGGGTCTACCTAAGATTATGGGAGCATGAGAACTTACCTGATCATCCTCCATGTTAAGCACGTAGAAATCTGCTGGAAATATCATGTCACTTACTCGGACAAGTACATCCTCAAGGACTCCCGCTGGATATACCGTAGCTCTATTCGCTAATTGCACCACTACTCTCATCGGCTTCAACTCACCAACCTATAAGGAAGAGAATACAGAGTGAGCCATCACATTTATGGAAGCACCTAAATCACAAAGTTCATCAAAAAAGTGCAACTCCCCTCTGGTGCATGGGATGGTGAATGTCCCTAGATCCTTGCACTTTGTTGGCATTGCTAGATTTGGTGTAATATGTGCTAACACATTCCTTCCAAGATTGATCCTCTCATTTCCCTTGATCCCTCTTCGATTGGTGCAGAGTTCTTTTAAGAATTTGGCATACCTTGGGATTTGTTTTATGGCTTCAAGTAGAGGAATATTGATCTCCACACGCTTGAATGTGTCCAAAACCTCCTTTTGCATTGCTTCTTTAGCCATCTTCTTGGTTTGAACAGCCCTGTTTGGAAAAGGAAAGGGTTTAGGAGGAATATCATCAATCTTTTTCTTACCTTTATCTTTCTCTTTGGATTGCTCATCAGTTAGTATGGAATGTGGATTCTCTGGAGTTGAGGTGAATCCCGGTGGAATGGTAGGTATAGAGATGTCGTTCATTTTCTTCCCACTTCTCAAGGTGATGGCACTGACATTCCCCTTTGGATTTAGAGTGGGTTGGGAATGTAGATTTCCAGAATTCTTACTCACAAGTTCATGGAGGGCGGTGGCAATATGATTCATTTGAGTCTTCAACTCCCTCAACTCTGAACCTTGACTCTTTAACTCATTCTGTTGATTAAGAACAATTTGTTTCAAAATATCATCAGTGTTAGAGTCTACCTTGGGTGGGGGATTCCCTTGTTGTTGGCTTGTTGATGCTTGGGCTTCAAATCTCCTTTGGGGTTGTTGGAAACCCTGTTGGTAAGGTGGAGGCTGCTGGAAGTTTGGTTGAAAAGGGGGCCTTTGTTGTTTCCCAGAGACATACCTCATGTCTGATTGATCCTTCCACCCTTGGTTTAATGTTGGTGAAAAGGAGTCATACTTATTTTGGGGATGTGGTTGTTGTTGTTGCTGATATGGTCTCCCAGAGAATACTGCTGCACAATCTTTGGTTTCTTGTAGTTGGGGGCAACAGTCAGTTGGGTGGCTTGTCTCAGTGCAAATGCCACAAGGCCTTGAAGGAGGGGTTAGAGATGTCTTTTGTGCCAAAGCAATTTGCCTCACCATATTTTTCAATTCTTCTAACTTGGTATCAATCAAATGACTCTCAAGAGAATAAGGACTTACCTGATGTACTCCCCTGACATGTGGTGTACCTCGATCACCAAATTGTTGGGAGTTTTGGGCCATCTTGTCGATCAATGCATGTGCGGCTGCTGGTGTCTTGTCCACCAATGATCCTCTAGCTACAGAATCAACCATTATCCTCTCCATGGGTGTGAGTCCTTTGTAGAAGTATTGGATGAAGAGTTTCTCACTAATTTGGTGATGCGGACAGCTTGCACACAACTTCTTGAATCGCTCCCAATACTCATACATTGACTCCCCTTGGGCATGTTTGATCCCTGATATCTCCTTTTGAATGGATTTGGTCCTTGATGCTGGAAAAAATCTTTGCAAGAAAAGACGTTTTAAATTGTTCCAACAAGTTACATCCTCGGGTTGTAAATAATACATCTAATCTTTCGCAGCTCCATCAAGTGAGAATGAGAATGCTCTTAATTTGATTTGATCTTCAGAAACATTTCTTGGTTTAAGGGTTGAGAAAACCACATTAAATTATTTAATGTGTTTTTTTGGATCCTCACCAAATAAGCTATGAAATTTTGGAAGAAGGTGAATTAACCCAGATTTTAACTCAAAGTTCGATTCGAGGTTCGGGTATGCAATACAATTTGGTTGATAGTTAATATCCGGTGCAGCCAATTCTCAAATGGTTCTATTAAGTTCATTTCCATTATTTTCATCCAATGGTTCTTGTTTTAATTTGGACTTGGAAGTATTTCCAATTTCAAAATTCTTAGAGTGTAGGAATTCCCCAGTTGGGTAAATGTTGACACTTCCCGTAGACTGAGAATGACAGATTCACGCCCTAAAGCTGTGTTCAATCTTAGGGTCAAAATCTAAGAGATCCTCAGGATTAGTTAATGCCATAAATCAAATAAATAGAAAAATGAAGTGAAGAAAAGTGGATCATAATAAAATAATAATAAGTTTGATTTGATGGTCCCAAAAAAAAGAAAATAAAAACCCAAAAAGATAATTGAGAAAGGGGAAAGAAGAAAGAAAGAAGAGAAGATAAAATATTAAAATAAAAGTAAAAAATACCTCTAATTAGTTGAATAAAATACTTGCCTCCCCAGAAACGGTGCCAATTTGATAGAGCACTGTCGTGGGTGCCCTCAAATGATTAGTGTGATTTTTGGTTTCTTAGGTGCAACAGAGTGGCTGACCAAGGTCGTCTCTCAAAGGAGGAAGTGAATTAAAACAACTTTTTAGATGTATTCTAAAAATAAAATAGAATAGAATTAAAACACTAGTTTAAAGTATGGGGGTTTCTTAGAGTTTATAAATCTAGAAGAAGTTTGCTGGAAGAAGATTTTATTTTTTTGTTTTTAGTTTTAAAATGAAGTTCGATTAAAAAGACACAACAAGAAGATGTTTTTTTAGAAAATATTTTAAAAGGTGTAATCGATCTAATTCTTCCTCTTAATTCACTTATTAATCATTATCATTGAAATAAATATCCACTTAATTATGATCCCCTAATTTGTTAACCCTCGAACCCTACAAGAGTTAACTTAACCACAAAGATGGAATTACTTAAACCCTAGGCTAGCTTCGGAACACGCAATCGCAACACCCTGCTTTGATTGTTGTTCTAAGGTTAGATTATGGTCAGTGGTTAATTAGAGCAAATATCCATTATTTAAATGAGTATTAATTGTGTTTAGGTATTATATTTGAACTCTATAAATTTATCCCGTGTGGTCTTGTATTACCGATTAAGATTACGCTCTCACAATTTACACAAAATCCCGACCTCGCGTGTTTTTGTGTTAGTTGTTCAATTGATTGCATAGTTTCTTACAATTTAAAAACACAATTCATAGATCATATTAAGTTAATTACAGTATCTCAATTATTCAAAATAATTAAATGAAGAGGGTAGAAGATAGATCGATTACTAAAATACTACTCTTCTATGGGTGGCGTAATCATCGTAGAAGCGTTTTGTATGTGCAAAGGTTTATAATGGGTATAACCCAATAACGCTTCTACTCAAGAATTCCAGCCCAAAGAGGAAGATTAAGATAATAATAAATTTAAACAGAACAGAAGAAAAGAAAAGAAATAAAAGAATAAAAAATAAGTTTATTACACAAACAAAATCATTACAACATGAAGGAGAAGAAGAAGGCTTCGTCGAAGGGATCCTTGCTTCAAGAGCTACTCTTATTTAAATGGTTGGATAATTGGAGTGGATCCACTTCTCCTATGCTCTAAAATTCCCAATTCACGTCCCAACCCTTACAAATGATAAAAACTCTAATTTATTGAGGGGAGGGGAGGATATTTTACAAGTGGTTTCAAGTGTGAATGTGGAAATTCGGCCAAATATTTTAATCCAACTTGCACCGCCAAGTTGACCACCCAAACGCGTGAATTGGCTGGCCTTCCAGAAGGATCATATTTGAGGATATGGGTTCTCTATCCCCTCTAAATATTTGGGTTCAATACAAGCCCATATGAAGAAGTTATGGCCGAAATATAGAAGCTTCTCCATTCTGACGTGTCCAGCCCATGTTTGACTTTATGGCCCAATTAATCCATCCAAATGCATTATTTTGATCATGTGTCATGAATAAAAGTTGTAGAAAATTAAGTTAGGAACACTATTAAAAAAATTTAAATTCAAATAATAAATAGAAAAATATTTATCTTCGAAATACTACAGTGCACTATAAAGGGTAAAACTGGAATTTTCCCCAAATTTTCAAATGAATGATCAAATCCCAAATATTTCATAAATGAATTTATTTATCACAATGTGAGTAAATTATATCATTTATTATCAATAAAATATTCAACAAAATAGTGTTTTATCAATGGTTTGTACATTAGAATCCCATTCATAAATAGATTAGAAATATCAAAATTAAAACAAGAAAAAATAAGTCATAAATAGAAATAAATATCGAACATAATAATTATAAATTAATAAACAGAATACAGATTCAAATAAGGCTATCTTCAAAAATTTATCTATAATACTTGGTGGAAAATATAAATACCCAACACAATCTCTATGTGACTCCAAGTCACCATCCATCCTCAAGAACAAAAATACCCCTCCATGAGTGACTAGAAGATGTACAACAGCTGCTGCAAGATAGCCAATCATTATACATAAATGAGTTTTGTATGTAGGAGGTGATTATAATATCACAACATGATTTCACCAAAGAGTACATGATTTTCCTTTTTCAATACATTCTAGAACCACGAGTTTAAATAAAATATTTTTTAATTTTTTTTAAGAAAACAGGATGATCCTTACTCATTTTTCTTTCTGAAAAAAATAATTTTTAAACTGAAAACACTGATCCTATCATTTGAATCCCCATTCTAAAATTCACTTTTATAAAAATGTCTCTAGGTAACTTATTGAAAAATTCCTTGAAAAAAAAAATATCCCAGATAACCATAAATCTCAAAATATATAACTATATTGTATAAATAATAATATTGTAGGAAACTCAATAAATAGGATCAAATCAGTCATAAACTAGTAACATGTGTCAATAAATAATCACTAAATAAAAGATAAAATTAAATCAGCCTTGAAGAGATAGAAATAAATAACAAAAATCATATAGGAAAATGAAATTACTAATAAAGAGAAATCATAAACTTTTATAACAAGTAAGAAGACAAATTAAAGAGTACAAGAAGCATTAGAATCTCCTAAATATCTAGTGAAAATATCATAAATGTACTCCAGTTTAATCAAATGAAATCCTATCTATGAATTCATAGTCTATAACTAACCATCCTACTACTAAATGGTATCACTGGTGGAACCACCCTAGTCATTGTTGGTATGAAGTTTGAGGCTACAAGTCTGTCTCACTAGGATATGTGTAATAATTTTATCTCAATATCTCACTAACACACCTTGGATCCCCATTTTTCTAGTAATAGTAAATGGGGATGAAATATGTGTTCAAAATTAGACAGACATCAGTAAATAAATATGAGGAAAAACATTCCAACAGAAAACATCAACTAAACCTAACACAAACCCTCCAACTAAATTCCCCTTTCCAAATCATAAAAAAAATTAAAAAATTAAATCATCATAATCATTCCAATATAAACCATTGGGTATTTATTTAAGAGTGTAACTAATTTTGGAAAATCCATTTACATAAGTTCCGTCTATGACATGAATTTTGATACTAATAATGTGTTCCCCAAAATCTCTATAGAAATCTATTTCTAAAATAGAAAAATTTGAAATCTCATTTCAATGTTATAAAAATGATTTTATTTCCAAACTAATTGTTATATATATATATATGAATATACGTGCAGATGTATATAGATAAATATTTCATGAAAACATAGTTTGATATCAAGTGACATTTGAAAAACAATTAAATTTAAGAAGAAATAAAATTTTGAAAATAACGTATCTCAAATGAATCCTCAATAAATAGGGTACAATATCATTAATAAATTACAAAAATTACATAAAAGGTATAATCATTATACAACATAAAAATAAACTCTAAAAAAAATAAATTCCCTTGAAAATAAAGTCCCATGAAATAACACAATTAATACTCATAGAATTTTATAAGTGAAAGAAATTTAATTTTAAATACATCATTTAAAATACCCATCCCCTTTTAAAAAATATTATAAGTAATTAAATAAGCACATAAAATAAAAAATTTCAAATAAAAGTGTTTAATAAGAACAGAAGAATCAAGTGTATTGTGAGGGAAAATGGAAAATATCAAAACAATTACCTTAAATCAAGTGTATATGGGGATAATCCTTTATAAAAAGAATGAGTAAGGGCCTGAGATAAATCATCACACCATATGAACCAAAACCATTAGTTACTTGAACCAATACCCATCTAGGGTTTAGCTATCAATGTACCACAACAAGGGAAAATAAAGAAAACATATATAGAAGGAAGGAAATAAATAGAAGAGGGCCCGACCTTAAATGAGTCCCCCAAAATTAATGAAAATGGTTAAATATGCCAAAGGTAACCATGTTAGGTCATGAATAGGTCTCACCTAGGATAAACTAAGTGAGTGCGGTGGATAGGAGGGGTTTTAGATGTTAAAAATCAGGGATGTTGGTTATGTAAATTCAAATTTTAAAATTTTTAGTGAGTTATACAGTTTGGAAACACAAGTTCCCAAAAATGACACAACCCCTGTGCCCTCTACTACACCTTGGGATCCACATGGTTTTTGGACATTTGGTCACTACTACAAATAAGGGTTTTGTTAGTGCTAGAAACCACTTTCAATAATGCTAGAAAATAACTGTTAATCATGGAGAAGATAAAGGGGGGTCCACATTTACAGTGCTAAAAAATCACTGATAAAGGGGGACCTTTAACCGTGATTAAAAAATCGTTGATAAAGGCACCCATTTTATCAGTGATTTTTTATAACTAATAAAGTGCCACCCTCACCAGTGCTATTTTCAATGCTGAAAAAGGCCCAATTTATCAGCGCTTTTTAGCACTGATAAAGGCCCCCCTTTATCAGTGCTCAAAATAGGGCTAATAAAGGATAAATTAAATGTGATGTGAAATTTATTTAATAGTACACCCAACACCTGAACCTGCACACAAATAGAACCTGCACAAAATAGCACAAAACAGCTACACAAAACAACACCTACACATAAACAAAGCACATAATAACAAAACAGTGCACACAAGAGTTTTGAAAATAACTCTCTATAAATTTACTTGACATCATGAATACAAAAAAAACACATTTATATATACATTTAAAACAATTTTTTATATGGTTACAATTACAACTATCCAACGCACATTTAAAAACATTAATGTATCATCCTTTTTGCATCTGTGATCCCCACCCAAAAATTATCGTCCATGGGATTAGTTGCCTAGCAAAGCATCCGAACTCAATAAAAAAATTCCACCTATATAATAAAACAAATATTATGTTATTAATGCAATAGTGAAATAAATTAAACATTCATATTAAATAATACATTAATAAAATGTCAATTTTACATAGAAAAGACACATTTGGAGTTATACCGGTCACACCGTGCGTTGTATTGAGGTGGGGTTAATTACTACACATCATAAAATGTATCATATATCATTGTTTAAAAATATTAAAAAAATACGAATAGGTTTTCTTGGTTTTGAGTGTGTCACTTGTTCTTTTGAGTATGTTAGGACTAGGTACGGATCTTATGATTGGGTGCTTTCATCCCCATACACAGGGGACAAACTAAGTTTCCAAAGACATTAAATTTATTTTTTTCATTTCTATTTTAAAGTTGATTTGATTTCCACCTCATGTGGCACACTTGGGTATGATATTTATCTATTATGTGGATTTTGAATCTTGGCCCATTATGGAAAGGGAGGTTTGATTACGCATCATGATAGGCACTTAGGCTCATATGATGTATGATTTCTTATGATTTTCATTGGGAACCTGGATTGAGCTATGATGGGTTGGACTGTTTGAAGTTTAAGAAAAAAATATAAATAGTTTTTTCTTACTTATCCTCTTTTGGTGGAATTCTACTCATCCATCCCAAACATGTGGTTCTGATGAGATCTGTATGTGACTTTATATGCATCTGATATATGGTCCTGACCCTCATAAGGGTAGACATAGATTATGATTGGGGGTGAGTTTTTTAATGTGTCAATAAAGAAACTAATTAGTGTTTTTATGTATAGCCTATTCAGTGTAATTATACTCTGCTAACCCGAATTGATACATGAGATTTGATGTTTGGCCTTATCATGGGTAGGTAAGGGTCCATGAGGCTGGATTATATGTGATGCCTAAATCTAATGTGGGTAGGTTGGGGGCCATAATACTAGATGATACATGATACCTAACCTTGATATGGGTAGGTAAGTAGCCTTGAGAACAGATGTTGTGTGACATGGTGTGGTAAGGGAGTGTAAGGGTGGTGAGATGTGTTACTAGTTATAACCTTTTCTATTTGGAGATATTTGTATATATACAGTGATATGGTAGTTTAACCATCATGATTGGTATTTAGTGGGATGCCACCTAGGTAGGATTTTGTGGAGGGTCAGGAGGGTGGTGATATGGTGCTGCTTAAGTATTCATGGGATGAGGTCCTGAAGGGTCGGGATGATAAAGATCTCCATGTATCAGATTCGGTACATGATAGAATGATGTAGATGGAAAAATTTGGTCCATTTATTGATGAGAAGCTCATGGTGAGCCTAGTTCATTTCATATAGGGCATCGATAGGGGATCCCAAGGAGATGAGCCGTCTATGGAATACTTTACTCGAGAGTTCCAGTCTCAGCACACATCACTATTTTAGAGTGAAGGTGGACCGCAAAAAATAGAGAACTTGATAGGGTTGGTACAAACTATCATTGTGTAGATCAAGACACCCCAGGTCGGAGTGTGAGGCTGGTGACATACATGCTTAGAAGAAAGTTATAACTCTTGTGGGATGTATAGGTATAGGCAGGCAATGTCAAGGGATCGCCTCAGAAGTATTTTGAGGCCAAAATTTTTAAGCACATCTTCTAGAGACACCGAGGGTAGAGAGACTTCCGATGAGTGGGTTTACAATACTTTTCTTTTTGTGTAGCAATCAAGGGAATGTTAAGACCCAATGTGATAAGGTTATGATGTAGTGTCATGCATGAGACCATATGATCCATTTAGGTAAGTTCTGTAGGAAGCCTTATTGGACTGGTGGGAGCCAAGGAATAGGGAAAACTTAGGGATCTGAGGCCAGATAGAGAGTAGTACCAGGAGTGGGTAGTTGGGATTTAGCTATACATGGAGGACTTAAAAAACAATGTAGGTGGGGGTGAACGGCCATGTGAAACCTCTTAATTTTTTAATAGAGGTGATTCACATAGTTTTCTCATATTTTGGAAAATTGTGCACCTAACTGTGCATAGTGTGGTGCATAGATAATGGGCACTGTACGGTTGGCACACGGTTATCCAAATTGTGCATCCAAACTTGTGGCCCCTTAAAAAGTGGGAAATTAATTTTTTTACATCATTCACTATTTCATTCTTTCTCATCCCATTCCAACCATTTACAATGCACAACAAAGGGAGCTCCTCAATATTCCTTCTCATTAGGATTTAAGGGAACTCCATCATCCAGACTTTGATTTTGATCCATTAGTGGATACAAATTCATCTCAATAATACCTTAAATTTTCTTTCTTCTATTTTCTATTTATCACTCCATATGGTGTGGTAAATCCATATGAGCCATTTTTTCCTATTTTCAGGGAATTTATCTAAAATTCCATTTTCTTCTGATTCAGATCAATTTTGAGGATGATATAAAATTAGTGAGCGAATACTAGTACAAGGTAGATGGTTCCTAGCTTTCTCCTTGATTTTATGAGTGTTTTGGGGGTGTGTTCATATACACTGTATAGGTTGTTTGAGTGAGAACTAAATTAATTAAATACATGCTTATTAAATTGTTCTAATGATTATATGATGCCTATGTTCATGATATTGCTCAACTAAAATTGGTTAATCCATGTATGAGGTTTGTACTAACATGTAAAGTTTAGGCCAAGTGTAAATTTGAATTAAATAAATTTTTTTATATTGGTTACTTGATTCTATGGGAATGTAATGGGCTTGGCCTTAGGATTGAGGTGGGTGCTAATCGTATGGATTGAGGCGATGTGGTTCGTCAGGTGGGCCTTGGCTTAGATAGTTGGAGTGACGATGATCACCAGGCTGAGTCGACTTGGTCAACGGGATTTTATGTGATGAAGTCCTCATGACAAGGTCATGTCTCTCAATACTCGAGATGATGTTGACCATCATGGTTTTAGGGACATGATCATAGGGGCACAAGGTGTCGAATGACGTGGATTAGGTTTTTTGGTGATTTCTGCTCAACATTTGTTGTTCGATGCGCTGTTGGAGTCATGTTCACATAGACAAGACTTAGTCAAGGTAGTGTCGACCACTCGTTGTGGGTGGAGGCCCCTGTAGACTATGCAGTTAGGTGATGGTGTTGACCATCAGTATGTCACTTGTGTTTTTTTCTAAAATTAATGTCAATTTTAAATAAAAAGAGACACATTGAGTCATTCCAATTGCATTGTGCATTGAATTGATGTGTTTTAAATTCTTACAAGTCACATATGACTTATGAATCATTTACATAAAGTATCAAAACAATAGGAATGCATTAGCTTAATTTTCAGTATGTCACTTGTTCTTTTTAATAGAAATAATGTCAATTTGAAATGAAACGAGACACTTTTAGTCATACAGGTCGCATCGTGTGTCATATTCAGGTGGGGTTGATTCCTACACATTTAAAATGACTTATGAATCATCTCCCTAATGTATCAAAACAATTGAATGCATTTTATAGATTTTTAATAGGCCATTTACTCTGATACCAACTATAATGACCTAAACATTTCATAAATTGAAATCACATATAAGTAGATTAATATTCCTTAAAAAAATAGAAATAATTTAAACATAAATATGAAACAACGTATAAATACTATGGACAGTTATTTTACTATGAAAAATTCAAGATTACCTCTATGATTTAGCATACATAACATCGTTTCTCTTACTGAAATGGCATGTCACATAGACATAAATCATTTAAAATAAACGAACCCTACAAGGAATAATGAAATCCAAATCAATGTTTAATTATATAATTTTTCATTAAAATAGAGATATTATATCATAATATTACCTTTATATCATTTCAAAAGGCTTATTTGGTCCATATATAAGCTAATAACAAAACTAATGATTCATTGTGCACATTACTACTGTTCATTAACTACCGCTGAGCATAGCATCTGATCTGAACATTGGGTATGGCGTCCCCGTGATACTCTCATCCGACACCATCTCTATAATGATATCATAGAGATTGTGTGGGATGAGAGCATCACATGGAAGCTGTATTGGAAGTTTAGATAAAATGCTATGCTAAGAGGTAGTTAACCAACAATAGTAAATTGCACAAAGGATCCTTAGTTTTGTTATTAAATTTGTGAGTGATGCATAACCAATTTTCATCCAACACACTAAATTAGTAGAAAAAGTAGCATAAAAGACCAAAATATAGAATATAATTGATCCATTCCATAATAGTTTAGGTCTAGTGATTTTGGAAACCTGGAAACATAAAGAACTAGTTCATAAGAGTCTCTCATTAAATTATTCTTTACTAGAAAGAAAAATAATTTCTAGAACCATTCTTCATAACCTATGATATGAAACATAAGAAAGGGTGATCATAGATTCTAAATAAGTGTAATCAAGGGAGATATCATTGATCATATAAGGATAATATAAGTAGTAGGAATTCACATTCATCCTATTTGTATACAATCTTCCATCAGGTATGTTGCCCATTCTTCATAACCTTTCCCATAAGAGATTATACATTCAGGGTTACACAAATTCTGATCCATCGCGGAAGAGGTTCCTTACGCAGAGCAGAGTAATGCTTTCACTTCCATATGATCACCCTGATGAAGGGGGTGAACTTCAATATATAGAAAAAAAATTATAAGTGGTGAATAATATTTCAGGTGTCGAAGATGGCTTCCAGACAACTGGTCCTTGATCCCTAGTGGGTGTGCATGCACAAAGGGTTTGTTTGATGTCGTATTGGGTATATAAGAGCCTTGAACATAGTTTTCAGTCCTCTTTGTATACTTTCAAACTAAGTAACACCTAACATAGCTTCTGGGAATGTTCCCTTGAGTTGAAGGGTGCCTTCAGTTTACCCAAATATGTCCATTATGGATCTGTGCGGAATTTGGCACCAACAATAACATAATCACCATTGCATAATAAAATCCAAACATATGTGTAACACAATATCAAAAAACATTTATCATATAAAAAAACTATGAAAATAAATGGGCTTCATAACACATTTATCATAACAAACTCCATGAAAATAAATTGTCTACATAACACATTTATCTTATCAGAATCCATGATAAGAAATGGATTTCATAAACATTTCATCATAGCAGACCCATGGAAATGAAATGGGTTTCATAAAAATCATTTCACCAAGAACGTAAACCATCCAGAGAAATAATAAAGATGGTATCACCGATAATATCCCTAACAATACTTAACTAACATCCATTGATGTCATCAAAGATGAAAAATGATTTTGAAAATAAATTCACTTGGACGATTTCAGGATAAAAAAACCTCTTCACTTTGAAAATAATCTTTATAAAACTAAAAGTTCCCCAAACAATGTGAACATTCTTTTCATAAAAAATTACCTTTTTAACTTCTAAATGAATCCTTATAAAATTGATTGGTGATTATGGTGGGAAATTTCGTTCATTCAATACATGTTAAAACAAATATTCCTTTCACATTTTTGGTGAAATAAAAGCAAGACTTATTTGGAAAATGATAGGAAGATTATTTTTAATTCTTTTTGTAAAAAGTTAAAAATGGTACAAATAAATTCAAAAAATCTTATAGGAACATTAAAACATTCTTGTAAACATTTTTAAACAACACGGATAAGGAAGAAAAGTGTTTCCGAATGAAGATAGAAATAAATTTGGTTTTCATTAAAAACATTACATTAGAATATTGAGTAGATAAAGGGAGGAAAATGAAGAAAAATATGTATTCTCAATAAATAACTATAGGAAAAAAAATTCCTGAATTTTTTGACAAATGTTTCATAATACTTCATCATCTAAAGAATAATAATATAAAATCCCAATAAACAATGAGATTTTATAATAAAACTATTACCACTTTGGTAACATTTTAATCACAAGCCCCTTGAAATAGAGAAACGTATATGAATATTATTATCCCATAATTTATTTTTGAATAATCATAATATACATTAATTTTTAGTATATGAACCACACAAAAAAATTATTGGTGAATATGGCATATGTCTCCCTAAAATAAAAGAGAGACTATAAATATCATACATTAAGTATCGAATTCTTCCATACATATTCAAATCTCATTTATAATAAATATAAGTTTATTATAAATCTATTATATAAAAAAACACATATTTATCATACCATTTATTATTGACTTATGACTTTTATTACTCCTTTATTAACTATTCCTTGTTAAAATTGTGTTTCCGGTAATATAAATGTTTTTGGGGTACATTTTGATTTGGTATTTTAGATACTGTTAATTTGATTATGGTTCTATAATCTATAGAATCCTAAACATTATTTAAATATTATATATATTAAATATATATTGATTTAGTGTAATTTCTAAAAGTTATATATAGAAAATGAATTACACTATTTATAGAGACGGTAGGCTATACGTATGCATGAACGCTATTTCCATTTTATCAACTCATGAAACAAAAGAAAATTTAAAAATATATTAATTTTCCAGAATCATTTTTATTTCATTTATATATATATCACATATTTTCATTAAACATTCCCTTATTAATTTTCATGTAAGAGGATGTGAGGAACAGATCATATCGCTTTGCACGGCGATAGTCCATCTAACACATGTGCAACATTATCATATTCCCAAAAAATTGAAATTGAGAAGTTATATGTAATATTATTATTATATAAGGATATTAATTCAATAAATATCATATAGATATTTTAAAACAATCATTAGATCTGTTTTTGTGAGGTGATGATGGAAAACAAATTATATCAGTTCGTGAGGCGGTTTCCCAGTATACACATGTTCGACGGATTTTTTTTCTCATTAGATGTAAGAGGAGATGGATATAGGTTTTTACATTAACATAATAACATATTATTATATAGTATATACTCATGTTATTATATCATTATATTTGGATAATATTTTAAGTAGGTGTAATAAGAAATAAAACATAAACACAAGTTTATGAATTCTACCTCTTCTTTAGAGAACGTCTTTAGGTTTATACATAAATACTTATCGTGATTGTTTACAAATAAAATAAGGACTCTAGGATGTGTTCAGGGATATAAGGAAGGTATTTTGCAGGTATGGGAGAAACCAAATGATTTGGAATTGTGAAGATGATAGGAGAGTGGTGGCCTTTTATATGTGGGGGAGAGGATGTTTTGTTGGGGATTCTAGGTGTGGAATGGGTTTCACTTGATGATTTGATTGGGGGGGTTAACTCCACCCTTAATCATGCACATTTGGTTTTCCATCTATTCATCTTCCCTAGAAACTCCCAATGGTTCCCTCATCTGTAGTTGGGTATAGAACTACTTTCCAATGGCTGGTGGTCATCTAGGTTTTCAGGCCCAACAACTCTTGGGGACTCACATTGGTCGAGAGGATGAGAGGTCGGGCTCATCACGCACTTTTGGGTGGAATTTTTTCCTAATCTAGGTATCTCTAATAGATTTAAGATATGTTCATGAATCTATTCCTAATTCCTATATGTGACCTATTACCCTAACAAAATGAGTACATGTTAATTCTCTTTCTTTTGAAAAATATTGGGGTCTCTTTAGAGAATCTATCTATATTTATCTAAGGTTCTTTATCATTTTCGAGTAATGGGTGGATTCTCGTATAACCAACTAATTTATAATGTGGTTCCATGTAAGTAGGAAGTTAATATTCTGCTGAGGGGATTGAGACATTATGAGAATTCCAACGTATCATGCTTATTGTAGGAATCAAAACTCATGTAGTTATTTCATCCCGTAAAATTTCATTTCATGTAAAAAGGACATACATGAGTGCTTTGGGACACCAAGTATTCAATATATAACCCTAAAGGATAATCCTACGTATCCTGAGTACAGAGAGAATCACAGTTGTTATAGTTCATTTATTTGGGGCTTATATGTTGAGGTCACCCCCATCATTATAGACTCATGGTGTTGATGATATTATTATCACAAATCACTAAGCTCAAGTGATCAATGCTCGGTGTGAGAAACAAGGGATGAAAAATGATCAATTCATTTCTCATGATGCGGGACTTATGCACTGGGACTATCCTGGGATGATTTATCATTGAACTCGGGTCTCGAAGATACATGATATGTATCTTGGTAATGGTAGGAATCAGAATCATCGTAGTTTAGTTGGTTTCTCAGACCACTGATGGATGAGATAATTTATTCATCTCTAGGGACTAATTTGGTCCCACTAGCTAAGATGTCAAAATGATAATATGACTTAAACCGAAAGGGGTTCTTATTTGAGATCGGGCCTTATGAAGGCATCCTACGTATCCTAGTTATGGTAGGAATGAAAGTCATTGTATTTCTTTCATTTATATCTGGGCTTACACACTGAGGATGCCCTATACCATTGAGGAGGATTATAGTAAAGATATCATGATCATCACAACTCCCTAATCCCACATGAGCCATGCTCGTTGTGAGAAACAAGGGGTATCAATTAATAAATGTCATTACCTTGAATAAGGGACATTGATGATGGGATTTCCCTGGATGATCAATATGGATCTCAAACCTCATGGATAGGTGGCCAACATATCCTAAATATGGTAGGAATTAGAGTCATTGTATTTCTATTTACATTATGATGTACGCACTAATGTTTCCCTATTGATCAAGGATTACACGCTGAGGACAGACAATGTTATTGAGTCCTAGGGTGCCCTATTGATCTAGAGTTCTTGTTTGGAGGATGTCGCAGGACCCAGTTGGTCTATCCTGGAAGTCATCAAATTACCTAGATGACTTGTTCAAGGGGGTGTCTCATGATACATATGACATGCCTTGGTGTCATTTACATGATTTGGCTCAACTCATATAGATTATGTCGCAAGAGTCATTATGCCATGGGTATAAGGATGTCATGTATCATGGCTAACATCCCTGTAAGGCATCATGAGACCTAGCCATTATGTTTGGACGGAATCATGGGTCTCATATAACTTTCATTAGAGGGTTTCACAAGTGATTGGTTTTCATGACTAGATACGACAAAGATACGTGACTGATATGACTGAACACCATTATATGAGTCAGGCGATGTATCTAAAGGACGTCTCACTGCTTGAGTGATAGACCCAGAGGGTTTCATGAGATCAAAGTTGTGTCATTGGGGGAACCTTATGACTTAATCTGACATGTCTACAAGAATTTTCATGTTCCAAATAGCATATTTAAGGAGAGTTGCGAGATCTGGGCAGCATGTCTTAGTGTCGTCCCATGTCTGTGGATGACTCACACAAAGCACATGAGGGTCGAAGAGCATGTTTTACTCATAAGTATTTCAATTTTAAAATTGGTTCTAACTATTTTATTGAAAATCATTTTATCTATTTAACATTAGATTCTTTGAGTTTGTAGATATCGAGAGTCAAATCATCCAGATTTCAACAATCCAACCTCTTAGAATACAACCCTTTATTCATGTTCGGGTGGGAAATTTATAGGCATCGCTACCTCTATTGTTCAGTGCTTTATGAGGCTTCTTTAGTGTGGTCCTAGTATGGATTCGGAAAAGGGGTTTGGAACCACACGTCTTCAGGAGTCTCTATCATGGACCGCTCCAAGGGAATCACCTGATTTCCAGTGACTATGAGTCCCTCTCTTCAACACTTCCATTGTTGGACTATTTCCAATTAATGGGGACTTGTTTGATCACATGGATGTGTTGAAGGACTTCCATGTTGTCATGTTGACATGTCCAAGGGCCTTCATGAGATCCAAGTGCCTGGTCAAAGGACTTTTCGAGATTCTTGATGAATTTTATGGGGTTTTACATGAGACAATGATGATTTCTCCAGGGTATCGTGGGACTGTGCTATGGACTTCCTTATCGCATCATAAGCATTTTAAGATCGATCCTCCTCTATATTTTATAGGCTTTGTTTTATGTGAAAATGGTTGGGATTCATGTGAGATTTCATGATTAATGTCAAGGACAATTACAATATTTTTTGGTGATGTATCGTGTGACCAATGTGTGTCATATCGGGGTGCACAAACATTTCATGGAAAAATCGGTTCGTTTTTCCTTGTAGATCCAAAGTGAAGTGAAATTTTCCTAGTACATACCTTAGTATTTCCATGTGATGAGGCTGAAAATCCAAAGGGACTTTAGAAGATGATACATACATTTCTTTAGGGACTTTCGGTACCCTGTGAATTATCAGGGGTGTGTCGCATTTCCTTCAGTGACAACGAGTATCTCCCACCTCCTCTATTTTTATCTCAATCGTTTAATTTTAAAAAGGCTCGAGGCTTTGGTGATTTTGATCGAATTTTTATGAGGAAAAATATCCTTTCCTTTGGTGGGGATCCACACGATCTATGTGGATTCTAGAGTCCCCCGTCCTTTATATATTCTTCCTCCCATTTTTAGGGGATTTTTTTATGCATTGTCGGTAATTTTCCAATGATGAACTACGTGGCTTGGGGTAGTTCATTCGGCTACCACCCTTGAAATTATTTGTTTTCCAGAGCACCTTAATGAATGAAAAGAGGCCTACTGAAGGGGATTTATGTGAGATTCCCCATAGGTTATGTGATGCACATAGAATTTTCACATGACATTATGATGGTCACATGATCACGAGTCTCTTCACAGTTCACGCGAAACACAGTTCTCATCCATCCTCTTCATCCTTTTCATTTTTAGCGAAAATAATACACATATTCAGGTTTTATTCCATTGTGATTTTTTCAATGCTTATTTGGAAGTTGTCAACAAATTCCCCCCATCTAGATCAAACTCTAAGGGGACAAGGACTCAGTTTTGAGGAAATAAATGCCTTCCAGAGTCTTCGATGATGTCATGAACTTGTGATTTGGGTGATATTTGGATTACCAAGCGTTTTTGGGTATTCCCCAAAATGCCTTATATATAAGAGGGGCAAAGAGAAATTCATTCCACTGGACACCACTTCTCTAGAGTGCTCATTCCTTTATTCTTGTTGCATGGCTCCATCACATGATCTTTCCATGAGTCTTGGTTGTGAGACTCTATTCGCGAGCCTTCGCCAAAATATTCATCCCTAAATACCTCCTTTTCTTAGGATCACATCTATTCCAAATGTGAATCCTACTTATATAATTATTTTTGAAACTTTTGACCATGAGGTATTGTGATGGTCTTGAGGGTTCTGTGGAGTATGACATCTTGATCATTTTTTTCGATTGTTTCATGTTACCATGTTTAGGTCACACAATCACGAGTCTCCAAAAGGGGAATGAAATTTCACGATACCCTATGGGGGTTATGCGACATGCACTTCCTTCATATGTCAGGTGATATTCAACTCCTTATTGATTCATGCGATGAGCATGACACCACCCTAACTTTCTTGCCTCTATTTTTACAAGATTCTATATTCTATTTTTCTGACATGTTCCACTTACATATTTTTAAATCTCTTCTGGTTCTCATCAAGTTTCTTTGGATTTGGCCAATAAAAGCTCCATGATTACTAGGAATCAAAACATAGAGCCCTAATATCATGTACATATTGATTACAAAACCCTGAATAGGTTCCTTTCACTTGATGTTCAGAATTTTCTCTTATCTCATTGACTTCCTCTCTACAGTTTTGGTTTAATATATGATTCTACCATTCCTCCTCCAGATTTTAATCTACCATCCCATTGGGTGTCTAGTTCTCTTGATTACATTAAGACTACAATTGTTTATGGTGTTCAGCTGGTTACACTTCAATCCTAGGGTATGTATTATCTTTTGAGAACACTTATCTAGGTTCGAATGGCCATGACTTCACCCAAATATATATTCCTTAGATATATTCAAGTATACATGCCTCTTCTATGAGTAATCTAGGCAGCAAATGGTATTCAAAATGGGATCTCCATCCTAGTGGAAATTTCTCTAATGAGTGGGTGTGGACTTTTTGAATCCGAAAAAGCTGTTTGCAATTCGTTGATGACTTATATAGGGTTTACCCTTATGAATCCATATGGATATCTCAATTTATCATTTACCTCCAGTCTGAACTTCTTTGAGAGATGATCATCCATTGGTTCCCAAGAACCAAAACATTTCATTTTCCCCATGGTGAAGTGGGAATCAACCTATTTTATCTCTTGGGTGTGATTCTTTCCCTTGTAGAAATGTATGATGAATTCCTCCCTACAGCGGATGTTTGGGATGATCCTTAGAAGAACCCTATTTTGGAAAGGGAGATAATTATTATTATAAGGGATAAATCAATAAAAGAGTTTCCAATGCGTCAACTTATTTCTTTCAAGGATTGGATCATTATTTCTCTCTATAGTAGCGGTGTGAGATCAACCCCTATTAACCCTTGTTGGTGCCCCTCCCAATATGTTCATGATAGTGATGAATCATACTGGACCATCTTAGGGGTTGGAGATTATACCTCATGGGGATATTGTGCAAACATTGAGTTTTCTCTGAGCCTAAGACATGTAGGTTCTATATCCATGTTCTTGAATTGGTGGATTTTTTAGCTAGGGATACACGCTCAAGAATCCGTGTTAGCAAGTTGGTGATGGAATCAAGACTTGCAAAAGGGTGGCATTTTAACCTGGAGGTATTAATCCTTGAACACCTTTAACAAATTCTAGGTTATATTCAATGAGGTAGAAACCCTTATAGGATTAGCAGCCCTATCCAGTTCCAGTTTTCTTGGATAGGGGAGTATTTCCACATTAATGAATATTACAACAGTTCTAGGATCCCAGATGCCATATCTTATCCTAGATTTTTGAACATTTTTGGAGTTGAGGCTATGTATCTATGCCCTGTTGAGTTCATGGATGTGCTACTCCATCTCAACTACTTTGATTCCCACCCTTTTATGCACTCTCTAGGTCGATTATTGATGACTTCTGCTACTCCCTTGATGAATGTTCTTATATGATATCACTTCAAGATGGGTTTCTCGTAGCTATAGTAGATGAGATAGCCATATGTGATCCTTATACACCATAATGATTTTCAATTTAGTTTGACTATACAAAAAGGGTTTCCCCTCTTTCATTGGTCAGTGTTAGAGAGGAGATACATCCTGGGGTTATCCGCTAATTTTTGGGAAGTTGACACATGAAGATGCTAAAGCTACGATTATGCTTCCACCTTATGATGCTTCTATTACATTTCATACCCCGGATTATGCCCATGCTTAGATAAAAACCAATCCAAATGATGTGATAAGCTAGTTCATCTATCATGTGGATAGGCCTTTTCGTTAACAATTCTTTCGTTGGAGGAAACGATCTAATTGATTAATGATCTGGATGAAACATAAAGAATGAAACATCATTAGAGATATTTATACTCTAAATATGAAACAGATTATGTTGGGGATGTTAATCCTCCAACATAGGATATGGATGAAGTGTCCTGAGAGGATCATATGAGGCTTATTCTCCTATTTCAGTATTGATTTCACTGGTTAGTCATCCTTCCTCCACACCCACCTCATTGTTTGTAGAGTCTCAGTCACATCATAAGTTTATCTGGGAATGAATTCATGCCTTGATTACTGAGACCCTCTTGGAAATATTCTACAACCATTAAGAATGCCTTCACCAGTTATTTCTTGACATTTGGGAAGATTTCTTCAATTGACATCCTTTGTATGAAATTATGTATCAATTCATCTTGACTCTATGGAACATGGAAATGAAAATAATGGATCTATACAATTTTGTAAACGAGGATTCCCTTACTAAGAAAATTAGGGATACGATGGAGGCATTTGTGTATGTTCGTCAGTTGTTATCTTAACTTCAAGATCATATGGGTTCTTGGACTATATAGGTATGGAGATATGATGAGATTATTTCTCATCTGAGGTCCAACCTTTCGGGATCATCAACCTTATCGGCCAATTATCATAGGAGGTTTGAAGATTTGACTACTCTGGTCAAAGATCTCCATCATAGGGCAGAATTGTAATAAGAAGGGAGAGCGGCACTCCAACACTCAATTGATGCCGCTCTCTAGACTATTACCAATATTTCCAGCACTACTAAAAGTATTTTATCATGACTCATCGTTTTAACTACATTCAATTTTTTATGAGGCCTCAGAGTGACTCCAAAATGTGGAGATTCCCCCATTATTTTCATACCGTGAATGGGTGAATTTTTTGAACTTTCAATAATATTATTCAGTTTTCTTCCCCTCATGATGTGTATGATATCTTACTGCTCTATCATTTTGAAAATTTACATCGACTCTCATCTATTTCTTTATATTGAATGAACACTAATGGCAAAACATTAATGTTAAAATTCTAATAGATTTACTCTAATAGATTTCTGTGAATTCCCATAATCATGATATTCTTTATTGATAATATATTCCAGCTATCCTAAAATCACCTGATATGTAGAGGGATAATTTGTGTAGGAGGTTTGTCCTGAAGGGTGAGTGATTTGTATTTTCACTCAATGTGAAAATCCTTTGTCTATAGTAGCTTGATCATGTTAAGGCCATGTAGTGGGCCTCACAAGCATCCCTAGGATAAATAATTTTCATGTTATTTAGTTTATGTTCTTTTATCTCAGACATTCTATTGATTTAGTTTAGGGTCATTTAGCTCAGACCTTCTATTGCTTCAGTTTAGGGTCTTCTATCTCGGAGCATCTATTTCTTTAGTTTAGGGTCTTTTTTCGTGGACCTTCTATCACTTTATTTTATGGTCTTTTATCTCAAACATTCTATCTATTTAGTTTAGGGCCTTTTAGCTCGGACCTTCTATCTCTATAGTTTTGGGTCTTTTAGCTCGAACCTTCTATTGCCTTAGATTAGGTTATTTTAGCTAGGACCGTATATTTTATTAGTTTAGGTCATTTTAGCTTAGACCTTCTATTAAATTATTTTAGAGTATTTTAGCTCGGAAATTCTATTTCCTTAGTTTAGGGTATCTTAGATCAAACCTTATATATGATCATGGGATATGGTGCATACATTCTAGGAATGACCTAAAATACTCTGAGGTGTTGGGCTCTATCATGGTGTTCTTAAGACTTGTGAGGATCAGAAGGACCATTTGTAGTGTCGCACATTTTTTTGACATCCATAGGGGGATATGTAGGAGCCATATGCATGCATTCATAGTCAAGAAAATGGTCTCTTAAAGCTGGGTATCTTTTCCAAGGGCTATGGAAGATTTATGGAGGTAATATTGGTAAGGGTGAAATAGTTGGGATACTAGGTACAGTTAGATACTTGGTGTATGGATTATGTAAATCATAACCCAAAATCTTTGGTAGGTGAACATGGGGTAGGGAAGACATATCGAGGATGATCTGTCACACTATGGGGCAATGAGTTCATTAGTGGTGTTGCAAGGGATCACAAGGATTAAAGATCCTTTCTGAAAAAGAGGAGAAGCCTTTAATTGGAGGTTCAGGGACGTTATGTATTAGTAGAATGGAAAAGAAAAGCTGATATAAACTTATTTCCAAGGGATATGGAAGATTTACGAAGGATCAAACTTCTAGATGATGAAGTTGGGTACGAGAAGAAAGCTATTCAGGAAGGGTTATGGAACCCCAAGGTAATGTTTCTCTTAATATAAAGCTCATCCTCTACACCCTATGGTTTCTAATTGTGAGGCATGGACCATCAATGGTTTGAGAATGGAGTGTTCAATTTCGGCATTGAGAAAGGGTACAAAACATTATGAAGTAACATCGAGGATGTAGAATCCCCTTAGATAGTTTGGTATGGTGATTCTTAATCATGGCCCAAAGTGCTTCAACTAAGAGAATGGTATGGAAGATTCATATGGGGAGTAGCTCAGACACACTAGGTTGTTTAGTGCTACTACGATGATTTCAGGGCTCACAAGGATTGGAATGTCCTTTTTGCAAATGGATTCATTTGGTTGATGGCCATAGGCGCATATATAAGAGTAATGGGCATGTGTGCATAGTCAAGAAAAGGGTCCCTTGAAGCCAAATATTTTTTACATGGTCCATGAAATGTTTATAGTGATCTGAGGAACCAAAGTCTTGATGTGTGATTTTTGGAAAATTTAATACCAAAAAAGGGTTCCAATACTGTAAAGGTTGTGTCACTGCTTAGAGAAAATATTATCAAGGAAAGGAGATGTGACAAAAATTTCACTAACTTTTTCCTAGACCAATGGGTCCAGCAAGCATAGCTTGGATTTTACTAGGAATAAAAAGTAGACCCTACGATATTTATTCCTTATAAGTTTTCACCCTAATTTCTTCCTAAACTCTGAGGATGAAGAGTTCAAAGGGCATAGACTCAACATTTACCCAGGTCTCCCTTCACATGTTTTTTGACCTGAAATGTTTTGTGTCTCTTTTATTAGTAGTTTATAGTCTTTCGATTTGAACCACTATGGGATTGAGTTTAAGGTCATACAGCTTTGACCAAATCACGTGCAGTTTAGGGTTATAAATCACATGGACCAAGTAAGGGAGATGTTACACAAGATCCTAATTAGGATACCCAGGGTCAAGAGCAATTCATCTTCTTCTCAAGCGGGGGATGAAAATGTTTTAAATCATAGAATAAGTTCTCTTAGTTCATGAGTAATGATATGGGATAGTCATACCGAGAGTAGTTTATACACACTAAGGTGTTGAGTGCCTCCACAGCGGTTTTAATGATCATAAGGATTGGAATTTCCTTTTTGCAAAGTGATGCATTTGGTTAAAGGTTATAGGAATATATGAAGAAACCTTAAGCAAGTGTGCATAGTCGTGAAAAGGGTCTCTTGAAACTGGATATCCTTTACCAAGGCCATGGAAGGTTGATGGTGACCTGATATTCTCAAGACATGAAGTTTGGTATATGGCTTGAGGTGCTCTTAAAAGACAATGAAAGCACCCCATACTCTGTTTGACCAAGGTGAATCTCTTGTGGACCTTTTATAAGGAATGAAAAATGGGAGATGTTCTGCATAGTTTATTTTCATATACTGGGGAACTTTTTCCATGTAGTTTAACATAATACAGTGAGGAAATTTGTCATTCAATTTATCCTCATGCGTTAAGGATGTTTTCTCATACAGTTTATCAACAGGCGGTAAGGAAATTTGAACTGGCATGAGCACATGAAAATTTTGTGGTTAGGAACAAGGGTAATGGTTCGGGCATCATTACGTATCTCATGAAAGTGAAAATCAAACCACACTTATTTGTTAAACGATAAACATTATCTTCCTCGGTTTAGCCTGAACAGAGAGGTGGGAATTGTATCTATTGATTAATGTCGTTATGCCTAGAATTATTAGTCTAAGTGTCACTACATATCTTGTAATGATAGGAATCAAGCCATAGGTAGTTATTGAACGGACCATGCATTTTAGCATCATGTTGAAAGCACAAATATAGACCAATGTGAATAGTGGTAATGATTCAGTTGGGCCCTGGAATGGATTTCAGGAATCGCTACATATCTCATGAAAAATGACAATCAATCCATATGTAGTTCTTGAAATTCCATGCAGTTTAATGTCATGCGGTGAGGGCATAGGTGAACCATTTCGGATTGATGGGAACATTGTGGTTGGGCCCAAGGTTGGAAGTCTTGGCGTTACTATGTATGTCATGAAAATGAGAATTAAACAACACATAATTTTGGAGATCCGTGAAATTTAACATCTTGCGATGAGGACTGGGGCCTTTCGAGGATGATATGACTTGTTTTTGCGAGGAATCCTATTTCATAATTCATAAGCCCATGTGAGCCTTGTTCGGTGTGAGAAACGAGGAATGATAAGGGTACCATGAAGGATAGAGTCATTTTGTATCAGGTGGTGGCTGGACCGATATAGAATTGAGGTGTCCCAATATATCTCATTGAAGATGAGAATCAAGCAATACGTAGTTCTAGGAAACTCATTTAGTTTAAAATCTTGTAGTAAGGATGTTGGTGACTCGATGTGAATGAAGATGGTTGTTGTGTGGATCCATGTAGTTTTATATCATGTGGTAAGGAAATTGGGTTACCTGGCCTGAAAGGAAAGTAACACTATGGCCGGACCAATGAATTGTGATTTGGGCAACACTATGTTTACTTTAATGACATGAATCGAGATAGACATAGTTCTTAGGAAACCATTCATTTTAACATCATGTGTCCAGGATGTACTCTGTATTTTTTATTATCATGTGTTTAGGACACAATCCATATAGTTTAACATCATGTTATTTGGACATACTTTTATAGTTTAATGTTATGTACTCAGTATGATTTCCATAGAGTTTAACATCATGTGGTCATGATGAATATTCAAAATTTAACATCATGTACTCAGGAAAAATTTTAATAGTTTAACATAATGTCCTTAGGAAAAATGAAGGGGCTTACTCTGATATGGATGCCCATGATGATTGCTTATGAAAAGTATTTCTTGAGAAATCTCACATTGGTGGGCGGTGTGAAATGCTCCCCATCTATGGTGGCCAGAGAATAGGCTCCATTATGGTAAACATTATGTATTACATAAGGACCAACCCACTTGGGATCCAACATAGGGGTTTCTTTCCTGATATCATTAGGGTTCTCAGTGCCAACACAAGTTCTCCATGATGGAATGAATAGAGAAGATCCTTTTTATTAAAGGCTTGTACTGTCTGATTATGATGAATTTCCGTATTGTTCAGGGTGCACAACCTCTTCTCATCAAGTCTTTCCATCTCTTCCAGCCTCTTTTGTGATTGTTAATCATCTTAGATCTTTCTACAAATGGATATTTGGAGTGAGGGAAGCAAGACCTATATGGGTAACACTACCTCGGTTCCATACACCAATGAGTATGGCGTTGACTGTGTAGCAGTATGTGTGGTGGTACGATAGGCCCATAAAGCATGGAAAAGTTTTTCATGCCATAACTTCTTATCCTTGTTCACCATAATCTAGAGTATATTCAAAATAGTTCTATTGAAGACTATATCAATCCATTTTCGACTTCATAATAGCTTGATGAGTGATTGGACATGATGTTATACTCCTGGAAAAGCTTCTTCAAATCGGTGAATAGAAGTTGGTGTCGTTGTCTGTAAATATTGTGTGAGGGACTCCAAACCTGGTGATGATATGTGACTTCTTGAAATTGACGATATTATTCAGCCTGACTTCCTTGTGGGGTATTGACTTATCCCATTTTCCAAATAAGTCAGTATAAATAAGTATATACTTGAACTGCTTAGTTGTGGCTGGGGGATATGACCCCACAAAATTGATCCCCCAAACGATGAATGGAGAGGAATGTTTAGATGAATGTAGAAATTGATAGTCCTTATGGATGAAGTTTACATGAATCTATCATGCATGAAATTTCCTGGTGATTTCCACGAAGTCTTGTATCATGGTTTCATTGTAATATCCCAACCTCCCGATTTGGTGGGAGAGCCTGGTTCCAGATTGATGGGTGCTGAAAGAGCCTACATGGACTTCTTCCACGATGTTGAGAACTAATACTTCTACTATGAACCTAAGGATAATTCCATCAAATCCATGTTTATAGAGTAATTTTTTTCTTATTTGGTCAATCATATAGAGTGATGTTTGTTTTCTGGTGACGAATCGGTTACCATCTAGAACTATCTGTCAGGAGAGTCTCGTTTCAAAGATAACTAATTATAGGATCCATACATACCGGGGTGGTCATTGGATCATCACGCTCTATGGTAGTTCTAACCTGATTTATTTCCTCCATACCACATATGAAGATTGATGAGACCGTTCCTTGATGTGTAATATAGGAGATTGCATCCTCGTAAACAGGTTCGTCCATGATGGAGGATGTGTTAGCCAGTGTGTCGGGATGACCATTTTGTGATCGGGGAACATGAAGCAATATGGGATCAAAAGGGAAATCTTCCATTAGTCCCCTAACATAGCTACCAATTAGGGATATTTATTCCTTTTTAATGGAATATATGCCATTGGTTTGCTTTATCACTAGTTATGAGTCCCCTTTTATATTCAGGTAGGATATGATTAGCTATAGGGATAGTTCTATTCTAGTGATGAGGTATTGGTACTCAGCCTCATTATTTTTTCATCCTTCAAATGGTGAGCTAGATTAGGGAAAAATTGTTTTTTTTAGAGACAAACACAATGCCTAGACCAACACAACTAAGCTTCGAGTTTTCCATTCTTGTGCCGACATGGCTCCAGGAGGCATCACCAAAGTACATTTCTCATGTCTGAGGAGTGTCATGGGCATAAAATACCTCTTCATCTGGGATATCAGTGTATTCTAGTGTATTCTCTGGGGCAGGATATGCTGCTAGGAGATCAGCTAGGGCTTCCCCTTTCAACGACATCAATGATATGAACTAAATTTCATATTACTACATAATGACCACCCATCGAGCCAAGAGCCCAATCAACATAGGGAATTCAATGATGTACTAGATTGGGTCAATACGAGAGACCATGTGGACTTCGTGGTGCTGGATGTAATCCTTCGGCTTTTTAACCACAAAGATGAGTGCAAGGCAATTTTTTTCGATATTAGAATATATGGTTTTTGTACCTAGAATCATCCAGCTGAGGTAGTATAGACTATTCTTGCTCCCTGCATTATTTTTCTAAGTGAGGAGGTCACCTAGTGATATTTCCTTGGTAGCCACATATTAAATTAGTGGTCCCCCTTCTACTAGATGTATCAAAACTGGTGGGTGCAGCACGTACTGCTTGAGACATTCATAGGCTTTTTGAAATTCATCATCCCATTGGTAGGTGACTCCCTTCTTCATTAGCTTGGGGAAGGGGAGATATTTTCCAGCAAGGTTGGATATGAATCGTAGAATATAGGCAAGGCTCCCTTGGAGTCCTCTTATTTCTTTTAGATTTCTCTGGTGTGATTTTTCTAAAATAGATCTAGTCTTCTCTAGGTCAACCTCAAAACAATGGTGGTGTACCAAAAATTCAAGGAACATTCTTGATGTTTACCCAAAAGCACCCTTCTATGGATTTATCTTTAGACATTTTTTTCACATCTTCTCAAAAATGGTTCAAAGATTTGTGATGTAACCACATTGCTGTCAGGATTTAACAACCATGTAATCAACATAAAACTCTTCTATCCTTTCCAAGAATTGATTAAAGGTGTGATGGATGGTGCACTGATATGTGGTGTTTGCATTATTTAATACAAATGGAATTCCTTGATATCAGAAGGTCTCTCGAGGTGCTCTTAATGTGGGGGATTCTTCATATTTAGTGTCCATATTGCTATGATTGTACCATGAGTACCAATCCTTGAAGGAAAGGGCTTGGAAACCAGTAGTTGCATCTATCAGGAGTACTGTAATTGGAAATGGGAAATCATCTTTCAGGAAATGCTGATTAAGGTCTCTAAAATCCCTGAAAACCTTAATCTACATGTTATTATTCTTTAACGGGGTGATGTTGTCAAGCCACCATGGGTATTTCACTTCTCGGAAAAAAAAATCTTTGATCAATTTCTCAACATATACCTCTAAATTGGTGGCATGAGAGGGGTGAATCTCTATGGCTTCCTGTTTGAATCCTCGATGCTCATCAAGCAGTCTGAGATAGTGTGTATCCACATCTCAATTCAGTCCAGACATTTCTATATAGTTCAAGGCTAACACATTTCATTGCTGCTATTGAAATGAAATATATATCTCTTTCTCTTCGAGGGGTATGTTGGCACTAATTAGTGTAGTACATGGGTATTAGTCTATTCCCAAATCTATCTTCCTAGTCTCATCTATAATGGGTGAGAAACCTTCCTCGAATGCTGGAGGGGCGTTCCTGAGATCATCATCATCCCCTTACATTTTGAAGTTTGTGGAGACATGTTCAAGTGAACATGAAAATATGGGGGCCTCTCTATCAGTATTACGGTGAGTAAAGCCATTAAAAGAGACATCAACACCCCTTTCTATCTGTATCATTGTAGAGAGATGTCAGAGCTTTTTTTTTTTACATTGTCACTGAGTACAGGAGAGGGTTGGACCTCTGCGTTGAGATATGATACTTTTACCAAGTTTATAGGGAGCACATAATCAGTATTGAGCATGCTCTAGGGATTCACAGGGGTGATCCCTAAGCCATTGGGAGCTACAGCCAGTATATCTTCATCTCCCATTGGTTTCTTACCTCCATTATTATAGAAATATTCTTCAATATATGTGTCTCCACAATTCTCTAAGCGGGTGATATAACCATGTAGTATGCTAACCTTTCCATTGATGGGGTACTTCAAAACTTGATGGAATGTTGATGGTTCAGACAAGAGGATATGTTTCTAGGGCCTTCCCAGAAGGACATTATATGTGTTTTCTTGCTAGAAAACCATGAACTCAGCATCAGACATCAGTTCCCAAAATTGGAATTCAAGTTTCATCTTCTCGAGATTTCTTTTTTCAGGCTTATTGTAACACCCCAGGTAAATAAAGAATATGACATTTTTATATTTATCCCTATTTGTGAAAAGAATATTAATATTAATTTAAAGAGAACGCTATGCTCGATGGCGTACCCAATACGCGACAACGAGTTCCTTTGAAATCTTACGTTGCACTCTAATAATAAAATAATATTATTTTAAATGGTAGTTAACGCCTAGCCGATATAATGGCGAGAATGAACGGAACTAACTACAAAATGATTATATATGTTTGTCAAATATTTTTACTTTTATCCAATAAATGTTAGAGGCTTAAAATGTGAATGAATCCAATTTTAAGCGTAAACAATCTAATATTCTTTAAAAGGTCGATTAACCGCCTTTTGATGACGAACCTCTTTTAAATCCACTTTTTGACAATTTTATGTGTTATATTGGACAAAATAAAATTCTTCTTTAGAATCGGGACATCAAAATTTACTTTGTGTAAATTTTTGGTATTTTTCCAATAAAGTTCATTTTTTAATGAATAGTGAAAAATGTTGTATTTTAATTCAAAACCTCTTTTTAATCTAATTTATTTATATGATTAGATTATCTTTTGAATTGGTTTTAAAATGAAATTAGAATATATTTTTACCATTTAATCCAATAGTGATCGTTGGAATTAATTTCATCTTGAAATTGGACTTAAACTAGTGTCAATCTTTTGATACTTATTGTTTCATAAAAACACGTTATTTGCTCTGACAGCGGGAAATAATTATTAAATTAATTAATGTAACTTATATGTTTTGAATTTTGTAAAATAGACATCATTTTTGAATTCGGAATATCAAATATAGCTTAGGGTGAATTTTTGGTATTTTTCTGGAAAACTTCAATTTTTGGTGAATAGTGAAACCACTAAGTGGTACTTAAAAAACTGATTTTCCGTTTAAATGAAATTTTACCACCTCTGTGTTTTGAATTTCAAAAATCTGACATACATGGTTGTTATTAAGAAGTAAAATGTGGTTCAATGGGATTAAAATAATTTTTTTGTGAATAGTAACTTTTAAGTTTTAATCGCGATTAGAGGTAATTAGTGTAGTTTAAGGTAAAAATAATGTTTTAATAATATGAAATGACTTAGACACATGTCCTACCCTCATTGGATGAGTCATGGCCGACCAAGACAATCCATGGGTCAACTTGGGGGCCCCATGGAGCCACTTTGGTTGAAAATGACATTAATACCTTTTTATTTAAAGTTAAAATAAAAATGTCACAAACATGAGTTGTTTCTACTAAAACAATTTTTAAATGGGGTTATACAAGTCATATTTTTTACTATAAATATTCATTAGAAAGCTAAAACAATTTCCTACATCATGATATTTGTTTTATAATGTTTAGATATTAAATAAATTAATTTATTTATGACACAATGATGATGCAGCGATTACCTCATAAATGAACGATTTAAATAAAATGAGAAGATATGGTGAAATCTAAGTCTTACACTTGTCACAAACATATTGGATGGGTGGATTTCGAAACCTTATCACATTATCCTAGAAATATATCCTTTTGGGACCTTTTAAATCCGAAAATCATTTTATAATAAAGTAAACTTTTATAACTTTCCAAGAGTGTCCCTCCTCTCCTCTTATAAAAGGCCTCCACCTCTACCACCTTACACACACCTCTCAAGCCTTTGGATCGGTCAACCCCTGCCCATTTCATCTCTCCACATCCCTCTCTTCATCATTGAAGCCTCACTTTGGGCAGAATCCTTTCTAAGGAAGCCTTTGAGCTCAAATCAAAGAGAGTTACCCGATTTAAAGGTAGTGTCCTCTCTTGTGTTCTTATGTTTTATTTTTCTTCTCCAAACCCATAAACTCTTTTTATTACCTTTTTTTGTAACAACACCAGTATCTTAAATATACTAGGATGTTGTTATAAGAAGTATTCGAGCTACACTTTCACACACCTCCGTCTAATGGTTAAAGAACATACTGTTTCTGTGGATGGCGAATTACTGCCTCACGAAACGATGATTGTTCAATATTATTTTAACACCTTCAAAGGTGGCCATTAAGATGTCACTATATTTATATATGATATATAATATGTTTATGTTTTCCTTAAGCTTCTGTATTTTTCATTTATGGCATACCTTTATGGTTTCCATTATGGGTAAACGCGATATCTTCATTTTAGGAAGTGCGGACTACCGCCCCCTCAAAGTGATTTGATTCGTTAATGTCATATGTGGGACGTATAAAGGATGAAATTAATGGTATTACATATGATATCCTACTAGAATTATAATATACCTTTATATCATTATTATTTAATTCCATTGAATACAAAAAAAAAGAAATGAAAGTAGCGTTCATGCGTACGTACGGCTTACCGTCTCCATGAACGGTACATTTCATTTCTTATCTCCAAATGTTATGTACTATTATAAGTACATATATATAATGGATATATATGTAATATATTACATCTAAATGATGGATATAATTCTGGAATTATAATATATATATCTCTCTTTTTGTTTTAATTCCATTAATATGACAAAAAATGAAAGTAGCGTTCATGCGTACGTATGACCTACCGTCTCCATGAACGGTGCTTTTAATTTTTTATCTCCAAATGTTATGGAATAGTATAAAATGAATACATACTGGATATATATGATATTTAAAACATCAATACTATTCTGGATATGATGTACCTATAACTACATGGAAAATTCTTTTCCAACAAGTTCAATTTTTACTCATGTACCGAACATCGACAAAAACGTCTGATATGAACTCACTTTATTAAATAATTATTATAACATTATAATATGTGATATGAACTGAATACCAATCTTTAAAGGAGGTCCTTAAGAAATTATAAATTGACCAAATTTTATTATTCAGGAGATTAAAGAATGATCGAGTCATGTCGGACACGAGGTAAGGGATCCTACCCCTCTATTTCTTTTTAAGTACACTCTTTTATGTCATTCCTTTTAAGCTCACCTTTCTTATGATTGGGATGTTCTTTTATATTACTCCTACTGTACTTTTTATGTTCATATTATGAGAGACCCTATTTTCTCTCATCAATCCATTTTGGAAGTTTTGAGTGGCGTCGTTAGGCTGCCGAATTTTCGTAAGAGATCTAACCTCTCTCTTTCTTTTTAAGTACTCTCTTTTATATCACTTCTTTTAAGCTCCTCTTTGTTGTTATGGGGAATGTTCTTTTATATTCCTCTTTCTGTACATTTTATTGTAATATGATGAGAGACCCTATTTGATCTCATCAATCCATTTTTGGAAGTTTTAAGTGGCATCGTTAGGCTGTCGAGTTTTCGTAAGGGATTTTTCATCTCACTTTTAGTCCCGTGAGATTTATCCTACGTTTGCCACCATTTCCTTTGAGTGGTGTATGTACTTCCCATTATTATACTCTTTGTGTAATATAATTTCATTTATGGGTATTTACATATTCATTGTATGACCCTTATTCAATGGGGTGTACGTTTCGAAAGTTACCCAAGTCGGTAAGGGAACCTTTCACCCTCCTCTTTTTAAAAGACTTCTTTTGTTATGTCTTTTAATTCACATACTATTATGTTGAGATATGTTCTTCTATATCCATATTGATGTAAATTTTATGTCCAAGTGATGGGATACCATTTTTATCTCTCATCAACTCTTTTTCTGAATTTTGAAGTGACGCCGTTAGGCTGTCGAATTTTTGCAAGGGAACTTCTTAACCCAATTTTGATTATTTGGGATAAACTTGTACTCCTTGAATATATCTTTCTATGAATATGTGTGAATGTCCTCTGATTGTTTTACACTTAATATCCACTTATATTTGGTGTATTCGTTTGTCACACATAATTATGTAATTGATTTATCCTTAATCCAAAGATACCGTCTTTGTATGGGACTTCGTCTCAATCTCCTTTCATTGAGGCATATTTTTGTTTTATACACAACCTTCTTTTATACGGTGTATAAAACCCTTTGACTTTTACGTTTATCCAAAAGGAATCTTTTTTATACGAAGCGTTTTACTAAACGACAAAAGGGAATGTTTTTGTCGTACGTATGCGGCGACAACGACTTCTCCGCCTCCGTGACCATTATTTGAGTTTCGGCTTCCTCTACAAGCCATACCTTTTTTTAATGAAAAATAAATACGATGTTTTACTTTTCTTTTATTTTGGTATTGAAAACGGTTTTCATAATGTTTTTATATCAATGTGTTGTATTGATATCTTGTGATTGAAAAGTGGAAATGTTATGTTTCCTTTATGCATGTTTTATGTGATACGATTATGTTATGGTTCTTGGGCATTATTATGAAGACGGGTGGTTCCGTGATAAACTAAGGGCGGGTGAGCCTGATATAGCTCTCCAATGCATTGGGTAACGCGAAGGGGTTAAACGTTAAGGTTTCTCCGAAGAGATTTAGGGAATATACTGTGATGGGTATTTCAAACGTAACCAAGAGGGTTACTCCCTACGTAAGAATGTTATGAATGCCTCAAGTTACCTTTATGCCTTATGATTTCTATGATTTATTCATGATTTGATGAGGTATGTTAAAATGCTTATGTTTTATGAGTAATGTATGATTTCATACATGGATTAATGTTTTCTTTTCATACTTTTATATCCCTTACTGAGCTTTTTATGCTCATCCTAAGTTTTTGAAATGTTTTTCACAGGTCAAGGGAAAGGTGCATGATATGATGATAGTGTCAAGGAAGTGTCAAGAAAGAATCCATGTTTTATTTTAAATATATTTCCGTTGATGGGAAAAAACAAATACTATCTTTTATGTAACCACTTTGTTTAAATGTGGAATGTAATTCATGATTTATGATCTAATTCTCTAAAACTCTAAACCTGAAAAGATCCTCAATGTGAATTATTCATTTAATTCAATATTAAGTAAGGTTTAAGGCTGGGGCCTTATACTTATCATATCATTAAATGGTCATATTTGTAGGGGATAAGTCCCCTTTGCTATACCTCAGATGTCAGAGAGTTTGAACTAGTATGAGATTAATCCCAGATCCATTTTCAATCACCACCCTTTGGACATTGAACATATTGAGTCTGCCAGAAATGTATAAGGGTATGATGTTCCCCTAGATGGACTCTTCCTAATCATGATCAGTGAATGAGATGGAAACATGAAATCAATATGGCATAGTGTCTACTCGGTAGACCTCAGAAGTAGCGACTTCTATCTCGAACTCCTATGGGATCTTGAGGGCATCAAAAAGTGCCTCCCTGAGTTATTTTGAAAGGTGGAGTTCACCAAGGATTGAGATATTGGATGGAAAATAGCAATCTATTTTAGAACATCATACTTCTGTGCCAGAGGTCCGCACTTCCTGATATGGGGCTGCTTTTGGGAAAGTGTTTCAGGAGCGGGAGAATCTAAGGTAGACGGACCTAGGGTTTGTGCAAATGTAGAGGGATTACCTGATGCCAGTGGTTCAGGTCACGCTAGCCTTCCTCATTGCCTGGATTGATTAGATTGAACCCCCACTAAGTGGTCATGCAAGAAAATCAGATGTGGGCGACTTCTGGGGGGCTTTGAGTCACCTCCTTACCTCTTTAAGGCCAGTTAGAGTGCTTTCCCATGAGTCACCATTGCATATATGTCCTCCATGGGGAAATGAACGGAAAATTGGGTTTGACCACATCCGTGTTGTCCACTATATCCTCAGTTTCGAAACATGAGGCCTTTCATTCCTCGGTTATATGTGAGGATACCATATTCAGGGGAATATTCATCCTTATAGAATGGGTTTGTCAAGTGTATCACATTGAAAGAACCAATGATGAGATCTTCTTCCAATGAGGATTATATTTGGTGGGGTGGTTCCCACATTGTAGATGTTGTAAGGAATAAATCTGCAAGAGTTATGGCTTACTTTGGAGCAAAATATAACTCTTCCTCCTCTTTTTCATCCAACTTCTAGTGGTCACACCCTCCTTTTGGAGCCACGTTTGATGTTTCTCACTTGGGTAGTGGAGCTATTGCGAGTCTGTGAAAATGTGACATCAGAGTGGTATGAGATCGATCAACTATTTTTTGAGTAATCTAGCTGTCAAAATATTTTGTTCTCCTGGCCGAAACATTCTTCCAACCATCCTCTACTTCTGACTGAATGATGGTTATGCAAGCCACCTTCTCTAGGAGTTGTCTAGCATCACCTGTCCAGAGTCAACCATGCCTTGAGGGATATCCTTGAAGGCAAAGAAATCATAGATATTATGACCCATCCTTCTATGGTAAGTGAAGTAGTTTGGATAGTCAGTGAGGTTTACTTCATCATACCTTCTAGGATATGGAAGCTTGAGAAGGTTATTATCCATGGCTTCCGAGAAATAACCAGGGACTTGTTCATTCTGGACGGAGTTTAATTTGTTCATCAGTTCCTCAAATCCTAGGCGACCATGATTTCTCTGTACTTCTTTCCAAGGGTAACTCTGTGGTTTTTGTCACTCGGTAGGAGGTGGTTGGTGGTTCAGAGCTAGGCTAGGTGCTTGGATGGGCACCGTTAGAGGCATGAGAGTGACAACTATAGCTTCTGCTCTGCCTGGCTTCTCCTCCTGATCTATGGGCATGAGTCGAGACTTGGATCAGGTTCACTGAATAGCATCTTCAAGATGCTTTTCCATTTTAGTGAACTCTCAGAACCCACCTAGATATTTCATGTGGATTAGGGGTGTTTGTAACTAATCCCTAGGATGTTCGGCATAGATTACCAGTAGTTTCTCCTGTGAGAGGGGGGTGCAAAGAGAATAAGTTAAACCTTTAAATATTGCAAAGAAATCATACACCCTCTCATTCTTGTGTTTCATGTAGTTAATCAGGTTTATGATATTAATTTTCATTAGTGTTGAGCTGAACTGATAAAGGAACTGACGAAGAAGGTCTTCCCATCCTGCAATGGATCCTACTAGGAGACTGTTGTACTAAACAAAGGTTGTCCCTATCAATGTTTGTATGAAACACCTTAGTATTGTTTCCTCTTATTAATCTTGAGGCCCCTTCATTAGACCGCATCAGGACACGAAGTGTGTGAGAAGTTTTTCAGGGTCTCCTTCACCATCAAAGGTAGAGAAGAAAGGGTAGTCGTAGTTTGGTGAAGGTGGGGTATCATCCACCCATTCAGGATACAGATTCCTTTCAGGCAGCACAAGCACACATTTCCCTTCCATGGATTGCATTCGAGTAGCTAGGGATTCAATGGTGTTATGTAACTCTAGGGGAACTACTTTCTAAACCACCTACCATCTATAGGGAGCGGGTAGGGGATAATGAGTCTGTCCCTCTTTCATCTCCCAATGATCCTAGATTCATCCTATGACTGAATGATTACCCTGGCGAGGGAGAGGCTCTCACCACAACAGAGGGAAGTCATGATCATTTTCAGATTCCTTATTTATGTTGATTGGATCTATAGATCCAGAGCCAATATGATTCTTAGATATCGCTCTTGTTGGAATATCGGCTATGGGAGGGATAATATTCATCCCTTGCTGGAGATGATACCCTGCAGGAATATTTCCCCTGAGTAGCTCCTTATTGAGATATCAGAGATCTCATATTTTTCTCTCATATTGTGAAAATTGTTCCTCCATAAATGGAAATTGAGATGTAGTCACGTCTTTACCATTTTCATTGACATTATTCCACCGAGGATATGGAAACTCGTTATTCGGTGGTTCCAAATTTTGAAGCCTTCTTTGGTTTCTGGTCTGCACAACCTAATTTGGTGCGTCCGGATCACCCTCCTCCTAGGGTTAATTTTCCATGTTGGGGACATCTATGTTCATGTCTTGATCAATGTATGCCATGTTGAAAGTGATGACATTCACAGAGGAATATCATGTAATGGTGGTTCGTCCATTTATTTCTACACAATAAGACGATTTTTCACAGCTTCCACGATAGTCGTTATTTGTACCATTTCCCCTATTGGGCCATTTTGGATTGCAACCCTAGCGAGGCCTAATTTACATTTCCATATACTCCTCCCATCTCAGCCTATGAATAATGATTTTGAGGGAGTTTTCGGTCATGATTTTCGAGAGACCCCCAACCAACAGAGGTTTGTCTTATAGTGGGGGGAACATGTGGGACATCAACCATTGATTTCTTACTCCTAACCTAGAGAAGATTGATCCTCTCGATGGTGATAATGATAACAAAAATTCCCCCATACCTATGGGGTGGGGGATATTTGGGTCTTCTATTGGCATTTATTGGTCCTATAATTGAGGATCCAATGACTCCAGTCATGGACTTGATGATTCCCATGGTGGACTTGAAGATATAAATGCCCCATCCTAGCGGGGTGGGGTGATATGGAACCACTAATGATGTATCCAGGTTCCTCTTAGGGGAAAATGAACATAGTGATGATGATTGAGATATAAATGCCCCCATCCCAACAGGGTGTGGTTTACCTATGGCTACCGAGGGTATGTCTGGAATCCTCTCGAGAATTGACGGTTTGAGGGGTGGAGGTAGGGGTAGATATTCTCTTGGACCAGGGGGTGAGTCTTTACATGGATTGTTGTTCTGGCAGCTGCTATTATTGTCCATGTGATGTGGTGCTGTTGTTCTCACATGTGAGCTAGGTGCAATGGAAGCCCATGGTGAGAATTATTCCATACAGGATGTTTTTCGGGTGATCGCAACATTGATCTCTGTCTTTGGAATGTCATCCAATTATCTTGAGGGGGGGATTTGAAATCATGTTTGCTATCCCCAGTCCCTATATATGGTGTATGGGAACCGTTGAAGCAGGGGTATTCTGTTTCAGTTACCCACTAGCCAAAGCATTACCCAGTCCCCTGATTTCTCTTGAAGCTCTAACTTTTCAGGATGTCACATCGGAGGGGTTCTACTGTTCTAGGGGAGTGGAAAAGTGTAACACTCCATATTGTCCCCATACTCAAATGAATTCATGATGTGGATTTAGAGATCAGCTGCTAAAGCGTCATGATGCAACGGAAAAAACCGTGTTCTAGATTTGTTTTGTGATATTCCGATTTTAGATCTCGGGCCATGGAGATAGTATCCATGTCGAGCTGAAAACAGAGTATATCGGTTTTCTAATGCTGAAAATCATATCCTAGATAAAGGAGATATTGATCCTTTAGTCACTCTTCAATAGAACAATATTTTGGAATTGGTAAGTAATGCACTCAATTTCTATTCAATCTGGGATCTCATAGCTAGAAGTTTTTAGGGGCTAGAATGTGATGGGAAACATGTTTCCGGCTAACTCTATCCATATATCGATGTTGGCCTCCTCTTCACCACAATTAAATTCCTCTATCGGTCAGACCATAGAATATGGCTTTGATGGTTGTCTGTTAATGGGAGTGGATTGCTACTGGAAGATGATGGGGAACCATTACAAATTGACCCTGATGTTTCGAGCACCTCTCTATAAAATGGTTTTAGTGTTTTGGATAGCTCTCTGTATTGAGGTTTCTAGGAAAGGGTAAGATTTCCATGTCCATGAGACATATTTCGATGGGGAGGTTTACCATGGTGGATGTTAGAATTAGGGTCCATGCGATCTATCTCCACAAAACCAAGACGAGGACCATCATGGTAATGAATGTATTCTGCCTTTTCTTTGAAAGAAGACTTGAAGGATCCTTGAGGTGTTTAGAATGTATCTCGAATGACCTCAAGGACACTAGCATTGAGTAGATTAGGAATATGGTTCATGTTCTACATCATGGTCAGAATATGCTGACCTAACTTTTGTGATTGTGTAATGTTAGGATCAGAAATAATTGGCCTTTTGGTACAATGATAATTGCATAAAAAAATAAAGTGAAAAGGTGCATAAATAAAATGAACACCGGATGTAACGTAGAGAACCCCCAAAATGAAAGGGGTAAAAAACCCTAGGAAAATAGAAGGATTTCACTATGGTTGTATGTAGGTAAAAACACTTTCAATTACAAGGAGAAAACAATAAATAAATTATCTCTTGAATATGTGGAGAAATAACTCACAAAATACTATACTCAAAGCTGAAGATGTGTTTCTTGAGAATCCAATGATGAAAACTGTTGGAGGAGATACCCTTTTACAGCCTTCCCTCTCCCTCCTTTGGTCTCCCATCAATTATATGTCTTTTACAAAATTAAATGGGGGAATAATGGTAGGGTTTCAACCTCATTGAATGAAATGAATGTGGTGACCATCATTATTATTTTCTATCTCCATAATTTCTTCCTACATATCTCCCAATATGATATTTCATTAAGTTCCAATCAAATCTCCACACATCCTTTCTATCTTCCAAACCTATTGCTCATGTCACTGCAAGGTTGCTCGAGGATCTAAACAATATAAAATTATCAGAACCAAGCTATTTTTTCATTAAATCTTCCAGATTTTATTTAGTGTGAATTTTATCCATATCCACACTTCCTCCACCACATATTGAACAGAATGATATTTTATGCCAATGTGATTTGTCCTGGAATTAAAATATAGCTTCCCATTAATGTGTGAGGTGCTCTGACTAACAAAAAATAATGGAATATTGTCATATTTGTACCTAAGATACACTATAAACCTTTTCATCCAAATAACTTGTTTGCAGGCCTGTGTAGCTTCCATATACTCTACCTCCATTATGGATTAGCCACAACTAACTGTAACTTTGAAATACAACTCACATATCCTCCTGCAAGAGTAAACACATACCCATTAGTTTATTTTCTCTAGTCAGAATCATCTACAAAATTTGAATCAATATAGCCTCTGATAGTAAAACATAATCCTCCACAAAATAATGCAACATATGGGGTTGTTTTATGTATCTTAGGATCCTCATCACCATGCACCAATGCTCCCGTCCTAGATTATCCATGTTCTAACTAACTGCTCCCACTGCATGTTCAATCTATGGTCTAGTACAAACTATAGAGAACATTAGACTCCACACTGTTGATGCATACAACACATGATACATTTCCATCCACTTTGGTTCACTACTAGGGCTCATCATGGAGGATAACTTGGAATTAATGGAAAGAGGGGTAGAAATTGGGTTTTAGTCTTTCATGTTGAATCATTTCAAGACTTTCCTCAAATAATTCTTATGTGATTGGAAAATCATTCAATTATTCCTATCTCAGTTAATCTATATCCCAATAATCTTTTTTACGGGTCTCAATTCCTTCATATCAATCTCCCTAGCCAATCAGGTCTTCATCTCCTAGATTTGATCATTGTTGGGGCCTGCATCCAACATTTCATCCATATACAATAGTAGAATGATAAAATCATTACCATCTAGACCCTTGAATTATGCACAAGGATCTGAATTAAGTCTTTTGTGTCCAAGTTTCATGATATAGGAATCAAATTTCTTTTACAAACACCTCGATGCCTATTAGAGACTATACAGAGATTTGTTCAACCTACAAACCAAGTTCACTTTACCTTATTTGGAAAAACCTTTTTGTTGGAGAATATACATTTCATCATAAATATCACTATGGAGAAATGTTGTTTTCATATCTAGATACTCTAGATGTAGAGTTTATCTATCACGCATTTCCATACCTACCTGAATACTCATCAGTCTAACAATGGGAGAAAATATTTCATTGAAATGAATACCTACCATCTGAGCATATCCTTTAACAAGCACCCTCGCATGATATATTTCCACCTGGTTGGTTTCATCCCTCTTGATCTTTTAGATCCATTTATTCTTAATGTCCTTCCTTATGTGAGTAAATGGAACAAGATCTCAGGTCTTGTTCTTATGTATGGCTTCAAGTTCCTCCTGCATATCCTACATCCATGAAGATACATCTGAACTCTGGGTTACCTCCAAAAAAGATGACGGGTCTACATCCTCCATCAATAATCAATATGAAACATTGATCTTAGTTAAATAATATGAATTCCAAATTGGAGATCTATTCTCTCAATTTTACTGTCATAGTCTAGGATAATTCGGTACATGATCATCATGATCTAGAAATTCATCCGAGGAAACTAGTTCTTCCATTGTTTTGTCCTCCACCATAACTGGTGTAGTTTATATATCATATTCCTTTGTGTCTTTATCAAGTTCCATTTCTAACTTGTCTTCCAAAAAAATGAAATCTCTACTGATTATATGTTTGTGGGCAATGGGATCCCACAAGAGATACCCATTTACACAATCAACATATCCCAAGAAGATACATTCCCTAGATCTAAAGTCTAACTTCGATCTTTCCTAGTTTTTAAATAGTACATATACAAGACTTCCAAAAGTATGAAATTTAGAATAATAGACATGTTTACCAGTACATATCTCCATTGGTGTCTTCAGATCAATTTCCACTAACGTTGATCGATTGATCACATAGAAGACGATATTTACTACTTCCGCCCAGAACGTCTTGGTAACTCTTGCAGTCTTCAGCATCGCCCTTGTTCTATTCAACAAGGTTATATTCATCCACTCTACCACTCAATTCTGCTGGGGAGTGTGTAACATCATTAATTGTCTCTTGATGCCTTACTGTTTACAAAAAGAATCAAACTCCACGCTTGTATATTCTCCACCATTGTCAGTCCTCAAACCCTTGATCTTCTTTTCAGATTCATGTTCCTTATGCACTTTGAATGTTTTGAAGACGTAAAATACTTGTGATTTCCTCTTGATTGGAAACACCCTAAATATAATGGAAGAGTAATCAATGAAAGATACAAATTACCTTTCTCCTCCTATGTACAAAATTGGTGCATTCCAAATGTCAGAATGGATCAACTCCAAGATATCCTTGCTCCACACTGTTGACGTTACAAACTTAAAACTATATTGATTACTCAAAACACAATGCTTATAAAATGGTAAGGATGCCAATGTAAGCCTAGGAAACAAATTATGATCCATAATAATCTTCATGCCTCGTTCAAACATATGGACAAGTTCTAATAACAAACAAGTTTCAGGGTCTGGAAAAAACTTGTCCCTATCAAGTTAATAGAAAATAGAAAATTTGGAAGAACAAGAGGGATTACAAAGACTTGAATAACAAACACCATGCATATCCGAATCAATAAAACGAGAGAAAAATTCTAGAGTAATAAAGGATCATCTCAAGGATACCTCCGTGACAGCCTTCTTGGAAAGAGAATCTGCAGCCTGATTTACCTCCCTGTAGACATGAGTGACATCCAAATGAAAGTGATCAAGCACACTAAGACAGGCACTCCATGATGGAATCACTTTACAAGGAACATTTTGTGAACACATCTTCAAAATTTTTATCGCTGGGGTAGAATCAAATTCCACCCAGATATGCATCCAATCGTGTTGAATCACATAGTTGATAGCCTTGATCATTGCCCAAATCTCAGTTTTGATCGCGGATCCAATTCTGATATAGTGGTAAAATCAGCCTTTAACGAAGCCCCGATTGGTGCAGAAGATGCCACCACAGCCTGATGGTCCTGAAGCACCCGAGTCCGACCCATCCACATTCACATTCAACCATGGGTAGATAGGTAGGATCCATATGATAGATGTTATCACCATAGGCTTCTTGACCCTTCCAGTCACATAGAGAGTCTTCGGAATAATCAAGTCAGAAATAGTGATATTCATCACACCTATTTGAATTTTAGAGGTGGCTAAAACCGCTCTGTAAATTACATTGAAAAGGAATGTGGTTATCAAATACAATACTATTTCGCGCCTTCTAGATGAAATCATTTTTTGAAGCAACAGAAGATAGAAACAGGGCATAAATATGTTCACGGTGTCTGGAACCTTGGATGGAACATATAAACCCATCAATGTTATCCGCCTGGAAGGAGGTGCTAAACAGAGCCTGCAGCTGATTATATTTTTGCCATGAATAATTTCATGATAGAAAAATGTGTTTTATGGTTTCATCGACCTGCATGCACAGGTAGAAGACATGTGCAGGATGCATCCCAGTTCGCTGCAGCATACGTTGCACAAGTAGTCTGTATTTCCAAACCTGCCATAAAAGGTTTTATAAAGCCACCCAACCAAGCAGGAGTGGTAGAAGAGCCATCACACATGTTCATATAGTACTCCTTGGACGTGATTATACCATTCACGCTCGGAGTCCATGCTAGAAAGTCATAAGCACTGTAATTGTAATGTTGTACCTGCAACCAAATAGGACTAGGTAAACATCCCTGAAGATCATGATTATGATATATGTCAGCAACTAAGAGTGTTTTCATGGGAGATAGAACATCCATTGTCTCATGTATAGGTCTTTCTAGGCACCAGGTTGTCCACATATTAAGATACGAACTTTGATATACCATCTAAATAGAGCATTGCATAATGCCATGGTAGACATGCTTGATGGCAGGCCAAATAGAGGAAGCAATAAACATGGAATGCCCATTATAAAACTTGGATAGAAACCACTTTGTAATAAATTCTACTGACACATCACTGCCAGAAACCAGGTTCCATGTGAACTTACTAATAAGATCATCATTGAATAAGCTCAAATCCTTGAATCCCATACCTCCCATGTCAACAGGATTGATACATTCTTTCTAGTAAATAGTAATATTCTTCCTCTAAAAAATGAATCCAATCCAAATAAAATTTCCAATTAGAGCGTGAATCTCCTTAATGAGGTTGTTGGGCCATTTATAAACAGAGAGGCATAAACAAACATAGAAGTAGTCACATAATTCACCAAAAACAATTCTACCATATGGGGAGATGGATTTCCCTTTCTAGGACGCCATATGAGAAATGATTCTGGAATAAATACTTTCAATATAAACACGTTTGACTCTTCCCCAAAAAATAGGCACAACATGATAAATAAAAGGAAGAGTTTTCTTCCTCACCCTAAGGTTCCAGGCTATTCTTTTATATCTGGAGATGGTCATACATTTCCCGAACACAATAAAAGATTTATTCCAGATAATCACCTACCAAGAGATGTCTTCATAGTGAGAAAATAGATTCTGAATACAAGAAATTTTCCTTTTATCAGCCTGCCCAAAAAGAAGAATGCCATCAGTGTAAAAGAGGTGGGAGGGTGAGAAGTAGTACCTTCTAGCTCTGATTTTCCTGTATAGACTATCTTTTACAATGTCAATCAAACAAACACTTAGGTAGTATTCAGCTAGAGAAAAAAAGTCTAGAGAGGGTGTCCCCTTTTCTAACCCCTCTAGTACATCTAATGTACCCTCTTGGTGACCAGTTGATGAGAATTGACAGCCTGGAACTACTCAAAATGGTTGAAACTTAATTAATAAAGGGCTCAGAAAATCCAGGTTTCCAGATAATCACAAATAAAAAATTCCAACAAATGGTGTCAAATGCCTTGGAGATATCTAGCTTAAGAGAAAAGATTCCATTCCGGAATTTCATTCTCATAATGTTGACACATTCTGATGCCATGAGAAGACAGCTCTGAATGTTTCTTTCAGGCACAAACCCAAATTTATTTGGAGTAATTTATTCACCAGCAAAGCTACTCAGTCTTAAGGCAATGATCTTACTGATGACTTTCGGTATCTTGTTCCCAATAGAAACAGGACTAATATATTTTATATCCATGGAACTTTCCTTCATTGGAAGTAAGGAAATAAAACATACATTGACACCATAAGGCATGGATGCATGATTGAAAAATTCACCCACAGGGATAATAACTTCAAGGTGCACAATGTCCCAATAAAAAAAATAATTTCTTAGTGAAACCATCAGGCTTAGCTACACTGTTAATATTCAGGGAAAATAATGAATCCTTGATTTCTTTCTCTGTTGTTACCACCACCAACATCAGATTGTGTTGTGCACCAATGGTGGCCTGTATATTATCAAGCAGGTGGGAAAAGTTGTGATTCCCTTTCTCCGAGTATAGGTCATAAAAATAGCTAACAACCACATTAGAGATTTCAGCCTCTGAGCTGTATAACAGTCCATTGATTTTAATTGTAGATATACTTCGATGTTTTATCTTCTCTCGATGCAAACATTGGAAAAACTTTGAGTTCCTATCCCCTCCTTGCAGCCATTTAGTGTTGTATTGGATCTTATCTAGCCTTTCCTGAAGTGTAAGAAGGTCATCAAGGTGCGAAAGGGCCTAAATCTCATCCCTTGTTGGGACATACTAATTTTGGCTTGCATTATGGATAGATAAGAGGTGATGTTCAGCCACCTTAATGTCATTTTCCAGATCAGAAAATGATGCCTTGCTCCAATCCTTGATCTGCTTCTTCACATGTTTCAGCTTACTAGCCAGGATTGCAAGGGGGGTGCCAATTGCCTCCACCATCTAGGCATTAGAGGTGATCTCCCTACATCAGGGAGTAACCATCCAGGTGTTTTTATATCTGAAGGGAAGGGGGGGGGGGGGGGGGATCGCCACTGACTAGTACAAATATCCACTAAAATCAGACTGTGATCAGAGTGACACTTGGGTAAAGTCAGCCATGAGACCACAATAGCGTCAAGCATGTCATCAATTTTGATGAAACATCTCTCCAGTTTACTCTCTTGACGCCCATTGAGGGTTTAACTTCTCCATGTGAATTTTTCACCCACGATGGGTACTTCAGTCAGATGAAAAATATCTACGCATGAGGAGATATCATTGGCTGCAAACCTGTTAAAATGGGTGTCAGTTTTCTCCTCAGCCCCGAGAACTGTATTGAAGTCACCTGTGGAAACCCAACTGTGAGTCACCTGAGCAGAAATGGTTTCAAAATCTCTCCACAACTGCCTTCTTTTTATGTATAAGTCGGATGCATACACAAAAGAACAGGTAATATTGGATCCATGAATACCAATAGAAACAGAGACAACCTGCCAATTCCTAATGCAGGATAAGAGATTAATGCTATCATGGATGAGAATATAAGGGGTTTTATCCCCACTGTCACTCAGATTCTGTGAGGCAAACGAGTAACCAAGATCTTCCCATTTAAAAGTGACCCACTTATCAAAAGTCATCCTCGGTTAAGCTAAAGCAATCAACAAAGCATTATGGGTCACAATTAAATGCCTAAGGGCCTTGACCATGGGAGCGTTCCCAAGTCCTTGACAATTCTAAAATAGGATCTTCATTTACACAAGGTTGTTTTGCCTTGGGTGTGAGTCCCACCCTTCCTTTGTGCTTCCACCATTGTCTTCTTGCCCTTCCCTTTGCCTTTCCCTTTAGGCCGCTCTTCCACTAAGGGAATCCCATTCTTCTCATCAGGTACAGAAAGTGCATCACAATCATCAAACCATGAATTCCCACTACGAGGAATGAATTTGTTGGATGAATGTGGGATAACCAAAGGAGAATCCCGTGATATTATTCACTTGGAAGCTTTCACGTTAGGGACATGAGTTAAGGGGTCCTCCATTATCTGAGATGGATCTTCCACAACAAGATAATCCTTGACAAAGTCATCTCGAGAGGTGCCTGCATCTACCAGATGATGCGATGCCACCAAGGAAGTGTCCCCAGAAGTCTTGACAACCTCTCGATCGTGCTCATGAAAAACAACTTTCAAAGTAGTGATGATGACTGCCAATTCATGAGGGGGAGATCCTTTCTCACCCACTGGACTCATCAGAACTGAGCCACCCCAGTGAACCTGCTGCTCGGAACTAGTCTCAACTAATCTTCCCATTATAGTCTCTCTGCACGATATTTCAACCGGGATCCCAGGAGGAGGGCTGGACAAGGCATCCTCCCGGTTAGTAACTGGACTATGCACCATTGGGTCATCATGAACCATAACTTCATTCCCTGAGTACAATGACATACACATTTCAACCATCATTATTTTCCTGTCAATAGGAAATACAATCAAATCTGTAGTAATCTTCTCAATATTTATAATGCCAGCAATAGCAACCACCTTCGGATCCAACACAAGATCATCTTCTGTTGTATTCGACATCTGAAAGGATGAGTCACCTCGAGCCGTCCCCTTATCCTTATCACTTCCCTTCCTATAGGACATCTCATCATGTCCCTTGGTGTTACAGAAATTGCAGAATTGAGACCTATTACATTCATGGACCAAGTTAACATAAACACTGAAATCTAAACAGAACATTAGTTTCCTTTCATAATGAATTTCCAACTTAAAACTATCATCCCTTGTGTTAAGTACCACCTCCTCAACCAGAGTAGTATCCAAGCTTACTTCAACCAGAATCTGGGCAAAGTGACCAAATCATAGATTATCTGTTTGCCTATTGTTGGAACCCATTGAAGTGTAAATGGGTGAGTCCCACATCGGACTTACCCGTCTTGTATATTTGTTTCCTAATCTATAAAAGGATGTCCTCACCTCACATTGAGGTAAGGGGAATTCACCCACTACATGGTATCAGAGGGATTTTTATCCCGAACCCTCCCTCCCTTGCGGATTCCCGGCGTTCTCCCGGCCCCGCCTCTCTCACTCCTGCCCTAAGCCTCTCCCGGCAGGCCCTCCCTCCCCCGGCAGGCCCTCCCTCTCCCGGCCGGCCCTCCCTCCCCGACGGGCCCTCCCTCCCCCGGCAGGCCCTCCCTCTCCCGGCCGGCCCTCCCTCCCCGACGGGCCCTCCCTCTCCCGGCAGGCCCTCCCTCCCCGTCAGCGCTCCCGGCAGGCCCTCCCTCTCCCGGCAGGCCCTCCCTCCCCGACGGCCCTCCCTCCCCGACGGCGCTCCCGCTGCCCTGCGCTGCTTTCGGCTCCCCGCGGCTCCCGACACCATCACCCGCGCACCGCCGGCGGCCTCCCGCTGCTCCCTGCGCGCTCCCTCCCGACGGCCTCCGCGCTGCTCCCGGCGCCTCCCGCTCCTCCCGCGCCTCCCGCGCCTCCCTCTGCTCCCGCGGCCTCTCCCGGCTCCCGGCTCCCGGCTCCCCGGCTCCCGGCTCGCCCCGCCGTCCCGGCGCACCTCCTCCCGGCTCCCTCGCCCTCGCCCGACGGCCCCCTCTCTCCCCGATGCGGCCCGCGCCGGTTCCTCCCTGCGGACTTCCTCCCCGACGGCGCTCCCTCCCCGCGGCTCCCCGCGGCTTCAGCCGCCATCGCCCCGGCGCCCCGCCCAGGCGCCCCTTCTCCGGCGCTCCCCTCACGGAGGCCCTCTCATCCCGGCGGCCCTCATCCCGGCGGCCCTCATCCCGGCGTCCCCGGCTCGCCCCGACGGCGCGGCTCCCGACTCCCGCTGCTCCCGGCGCCTCCCGCGGCTCCAGCGCTTCCGGCGCCTCCCGCTGCTCCAGCGCCTCCCGGCGCCTCCCGCTTCTTCCCGCGCCGACTCCTCCTCCGGCGGCCCTCCTCCTGCAACCGCCCTCCGCAGCAGCTCCCTTCCCGGGAGCGGCTCCCGCCCGGTCCGGCGCTCCCCAGCCCGTCTACCAGCAGCTGCCCTGCGGCCTTCCTGCGCCGTCGGCCAAGCTCCCTGCGTTCATGGCGGGCGTGTCCGCCCGCGGCCCTCCGGCATCACCTCCGGACGCCAGCATTCCGGCCCGGCCGCACCCTCCCTTCCATTGGCGGCCTTCCCGAGCACCTATGCACTCAGCCGAGCGGCTCTCCCATCCTCCATCATCGGCTCTACCGCGCAGCGGTCCTCCTTCATCCAGTACCCGTTACAGGACCACACTCTCGCCGGCGGAGCTTGCTTTGGTCAAAACTTATCGTGCGACTGCGCCACCATCTTCTTCTCTAGCTCCACTTGCTCAGACTGGCAACTCCACCGCCTGTGTTTCGCATCGCCAGACAGCTTGGATGTTTGACTCTGGTGCGTCAGAACATCTCACCGGGGACTCTGGTATGTTCACTACCTATCATCCGTACACCGGTGCCTCTACCATTACTGTTGCTAATGGATCAACAATCCCTATTACCGGCTTTGGCACATGTTCCTTGACCCCGTCTCTTCCCTTGACGTCGGTCGCTCATGTTCCTCAAAGCCCCTTTAATCTTATCTCTATCAGCAAACTCACCACCGAATTAAATTGTGTTGCTATTTTTAGCTCCTCTGGTGTTGTTTTTCAGGAGCGGAAGACGAATCGGGAAATTGGTCGAGGTTATCTTCGGGATGGGGTTTACCTGTTTGATACCCCATCATCCCTTGCTTGCTCATCCACCTCAGCCCGAGCCCTTGACCTCCATTACCGCCTTGGTCATCCACCGCCTTCCACCCTCCATAAACTTTGCCCCCAATTCGGTTCTCACCTCTCCTTCCATTGTGAATCCTGCAAGTTTGCCAAACATCATCGGACGACGTATGCTCCTCGCCCGGAACCACGGGCCGCGACTCCTTTCGCTCTTGTTCATTCCGATGTATGGGGTCCTTGCCGGGTTCCTAGCCAGTCAGGGTACCGTTATTATATCACCTTTATTGATGATTACTCCCGCATGACCTGGCTTTATCTTCTTCGAGATCGAACGGAGGTTCTCTCAACCTTTCAGACATTTTTTCAGGAAATCCAGACACAGTTTTCTCTCCCTGTGAAATGTCTCCGATCTGACAATGGGCGAGAATACTTATCCACTCATTTTCAGCAGTTTATGAGGGCCCACGGCATCATCCATCAGACCTCCTGTCCTGATACCCCTCAGCAAAATGGGGTGGCCGAGCGGAAACACCGACATATCTTGGAGACCGCTCGTGCCCTCCTCTTCCACCGCCAGGTCCCTCTTCTTTTCTGGGGGGATGTCATCCTCACTGCTACTTACCTTCTCAATCGTCTTCCCTCCTCCATCCTTCAGGGGGAGACTCCTTTTCATACCCTGTTTCCCTCTCTCCCTCCTCACTCCCTTCCACTCCGTATCTTCGGCTGTCTCTGTTATGTCCGGGACACTCGCCCAAATCTCTCCAAACTATCCCCCAAATCCCTTCGCTGTATTTTTCTCGGGTATTCCCGCACTCAGCGCGGGTACCGATGCTTCTCTCCAGACCTCCGCCGGTATATCACCTCTGCCGACGTTTCATTTGTCGAGAGCTCTCCTTTCACTCTCCCCTCTCCTTCTCCTGACACTACCATCGATGACTGCCTTCCGCTCATGGTTCACCCGCCTCTGATGTCTCCTCCGACCGGTCATCTCTTTGGACAGACCTACTCTCGTCGTCCTTCCACTGTACCTCCCGTCTCGGCCGAGGAAACCATTGTTCCCGCTTCGCCTGATGTTCCTGACACAACTCCCGAGGATGTGCCGATTGCACTCCTGAAAGGTACTCGCTCGTGTCAGAATACTCCTCTCTTTGTATCTTCTTACAGGGGCTTGTCAGCTCTGGAGACCGTGTCGCTTCCTCGAACGGTCGGTGAGGCCAAATCTCACCCCGGGTGGCTGGCCGCAATGAGAGATGAATTGCAGGCTCTGGATGCCAACCATACTTGGGATCTTGTTCCCCTTCCGGCAAACAAACAGGCGGTCGGCTGCAAATGGATCTTCACGATCCGTCTCAATCCCGATGGCTCTCTCTACCGCCTCAAAGCCCGGCTTGTCGCCAAGGGATTTGCTCAGACGTATGGCGTCGACTACTTTGAGACCTTCTCTCCCGTCGCCAAGATGGCCTCGGTCCGCCTCTTCATCTCTCTGGCTGCTCATCATCACTGGCCCCTTCATCAACTCGACGTTAAGAATGCTTTTCTCCATGGTTTTCTTGACGAGGAGGTCTACCTGCAGCAGCCCCCTGGTTTCTCTGCCTCTGGTGCCGTCTCCCATGTCTGCCGTCTCCGTCGCTCCCTCTACGGCCTCAAACAGTCTCCTCGCGCCTGGTTTGGCCGCTTCAGCACTGTCGTCACCGCCTTTGGCCTCTCTCGGAGTATGAAGGATCACACCGTCTTCTTCCATACGACGGCACACGGCTGTATCTTGCTTGTCGTTTATGTTGATGACATCATCATCACAGGGAGCGACTCCAGAGGCATCGCCAGCCTCAAGACGCATCTGCACCATCACTTTCACACCAAGGATCTTGGACCCCTCACGTACTTTCTTGGCATCGAGGTCTCCCGCACTGCGGACACTATCTCTCTCTGCCAGCGCAAGTATGCTCTTGATCTATTGCAGGATGCCGGGTTGAGCACCGCCACCACAGTTGACACTCCCCTTGAGCCTGGGGAACGCTCCCTTCATTCCGACTCGGAACTCTTTTCTCATCCTGAGAGCTATCGGCGCTTGGTCGGTAAACTCAACTACCTCACCATGACGCGTCCCGACATTGCATGTGCCGTTGGCAAAGTCAGCCAGTTCATGGAGCATCCCACCTGCTCTCAGTGGGATGCTGTCCTCCGCATTGCCAAGTACATCAAGAAAGATCCTGCCCGCGGCCTTCGGTACTCACATCATGCTCACATGGATGTTGAGGCTTTTTGTGATGCGGACTATGCCAGTTGCCTCGCTACCCGCAAGTCTACTTCGGGATTCGCCGTATTCTTCGCCGGTAATCTCATCTCTTGGCGCAACAAGAAGCAGACTGTGGTCTCCCGTTCTAGTGCCGAGGCAGAGTATCGCGCCATGGCCACTGTCACTACTGAGATCCTCTGGCTTCGTCATCTTCTCCAGGAGCTCGATTTCCCGGCATCGACTCCTGCTCATATCTGGTGTGACAATCAGGCCGCTACGAAGATTGCCTCGAATCCCGTCTTTCATGAACGGACGAAGCATATCGAGGTGGATTGTCACTTTCTCCGCCACCATCTGGAGCAGCACCATATCGGTTTCGGCCATATCCTGACGGCCGATCAGCTTGTCGATCTCTTCACCAAAGGTCTTCCCGGAGCTCGTCTTGAGTCTCTCACTTCCAGGCTGGGTATTCAGAGCCCTCCCGGGCCCAGCTTGAGGGGGAGTTTGAGATTGTCCTGTTATTCTTTTTGTGTGGGACTCTATCCAATCTGGGCATGTCCAGCTTGAGGGGGAGTGTTGGAACCCATTGAAGTGTAAATGGGTGAGTCCCACATCGGACTTACCCGTCTTGTATATTTGTTTCCTAATCTATAAAAGGATGTCCTCACCTCACATTGAGGTAAGGGGAATTCACCCACTACACCTATCAATCCTGATGGGGTTTCCGTATGTGGAACCAATATCCCAAAGGATCTTGGGATGCCAATAGAGCCAATGGATCCTTCAAATTCAGAACCATATCTGTGTATGAGTGTTCCTCACATCGAAAGGATCAAAATTATTATCCCATTCCTAAATCATAAGAATTCCAGGCATCAGGGATATGGAACAAAAGCTCCAAGCATGCCTCTTTAGCTCATCAGAAGGGAAGACTATGTAAAAGTATCCCTTTTTCCATGGAAGTCATGCACCAGTCCCCAAAACCACATATCTCTGAAATCCTGTTCAACAGATCGAAAAACCACCAAGCCCTCTCACCCATTGGAGTCAAAACCCTCTCAATAATCGAGTACCTGCAGAGCTTGATCCTCTCCACGATGGCTTCTTGGTTGGCAGAAACATGCGCAACATGACCTTTGCGAATGATTCTTCCCGAAGAGGGAATAAAAAATCAGAGAAATCCACATTCACCGTCGATTTAACAACTTCCGCGAAATTTTTTTGCGGATAAGATGGTTCCGCGGGTGTCCCACTAGAACCTATGCAATTTTTTGGAAGCACACCAATCAAAAAGATTATTGTTCCCCCTATAATCAATCCGAGCAGAGTCGAGCCTTGCCCTAGATTTTGCATCAGCAGCCCCGACCTGCACATGTGAATCCTTCTCGCCAGTGTTTCCCGCTTGCTCCACCATCCCCAGAAGCTTCTAATGCCATAACATCTTCAACCCTTTTGAGGAAGTTGATGCGACAACTATCTCTGTCTCTGATTTTCACCCATAAGCATCTAAAATTTCATTGAGATATTCTCCTCATTCATCTCGATAAGCACTCCCTTCATGATCTTCATCATCCCATTCTCAATGTGATTATTACATCTGATATCATCAAATTATCCCGAGAAAAAACGTTCTTCTTGGGGCCTTGCACAAGACGTACTTCTTGAATAGTTCAACCTATATTATCATTCATTTTTAGTTTGAAGGTTCTGACTCCAATGATCTTCATGGTATGATCATTACCCATATACAAAAGTCCTTTGATAGTTTCATATTGATCAATGCATTCCCATTGAGATTTCATGTTCCATGTTTCTGTTGATTCAATAATCCATGCGTCGTCAAGATATTTTCTACCTTCAGTAGTTGTCGTCACTTCACTGACTAGTACATATCCATTTTAAGATGTATTTTCCACATTTTCTTGATAGTTCTTCTCACCACCCTTACTATTCTTATATTCATTGATGAAATTCCCCTCTTAGAAAAATTATAGCATCTGACATTTTTCATCTTGCTCATTAATGTAGACCTTCCTTTATTTTTTCTCCCACTGGAACCATGCTCTATTATTCTTCTTCTTTGCATTAACAGAGCTTCCACTTGGCGTGAATTCGTCTTTTTATCTTCCTTATTCTTGTACAAAAATTATTATTCAAGAAATGTGGCTTCTACATCATTGGAGAGGAACATATTCATTTGGATATTATTTGTATGGTTGGTGATAATTTGATCATATGAATCTATAAAACTCTATAGTAGAATCTCTGTATGTTTTGTATCCAAAATATTATAGCCCAATGCCATAAGCTGAGAAAAAAGGGTATTGTTGGTGTTGATGTGGTCGATCAATGGTGATGAATCCTCCATTCGGTGATTGTATCATTTTCTATTCAAAAAAATTCTGTTGTGGAGTGACTTTTTCTCATACATTTTTATCAGAGTATCCCATATTTTCTTCACCATATTTTTCTCTACAATGATTGATAGGACCATGTCTGTCGAAGACAAATTGATATTGGAAATATCATTCCAATACATGTAATCCCATTCCTCCTCTGTCACCCCAATTGATTTCTCTCTAATCACCACTAGGAAATTAACTTTTCACATCACAGTTTTCATCTTCATTTTCCACCATGAAAAATTATTTCCATTGAATTTTTTGATCTCAAATTTCACCGCCATTTGGAAACATTTCCAGTCCCAGAATCTCCTCATGCCATAACCTCCTTTGATACCACTTGTTAGGATTATAAATAACTATCCCTTTAGTACAATGGTAATTTCATGATAAAAATATATTGAAAAATTATGGAAATAAAATGAACACTATATGTAATTTAGAAAAACCCCCAAATGAAAGGGGTAAAAAATCATGGGAAAAAACATGGATTTAAATATGGAAAATGTAGGTACAAACTCTCTCAATTACAAAGAGAAAAAAATAAATAAATTATTTCTTTAATATGTGGAGAAACACCTCACAAAATACTACACTCAAAGCTAAATATGTGTTTCTTGAGAATCCGATGATGAAAACTATTTGAGGAGATCCCTTTTTATAGCCTTCCCTCACCCTCCTTTGGTATCCCCTCAATTGAATGACTTTTACCAAATTAAATGGGGGAATAATGGTAGGGTTTCAACCTCTTTGAACGAAATTAATGCGGTGACCTTTGTTATTATTTTCTCTCTGCAGAACGTCTTCCAACAGTCATGGATATGAGCCTACTGTATGACGATTACCATAACTTTTATATAACCATCTAGAGTTGTGGGAGTATGATCCCACTATATAGAAGATGTTGGAATATGCCAATAACTTGTCTCATTATTGAAAGGGATATGATCCTTTCTTGATGAATGTGACATTATCACTTGGTGAGCCTCAGTCAAGATAGGAGTATGAGCCCACTACTAAGAAGCTGTTGGAAATTTCCAATAATCTGTCTCATTATTGACAGGGATATGATCCTTTCCAGAGGCATGTGACACTCTCAAGTGATTCTTCTTAGTAAATACTAGAGTATGAGCCTCTTCTTGAGCCTTTGGTATATGTCGTTGGTCTTTCTTTGAAGGAGTGTGAGCCAACCCTGAGGCGTGTGCCACTCTCACTTGGTGAGCATCAGTTGGAACAAGAATATAGGCCTGGTACAAATACTCATTCCCCACCAGAATATGTTGATAGACCTTTGGAATGGGATAAGTAATATGATCCTTCCATTGTATTGTCTCAGAATGATGCTGGCGAAGTATTTCATCAGAAGAAGTAGAAATATGTTCCTTGCTTCCGTGATCTATTGGAGTATGCTGGGTAGATTCAATGATAAGATTATGATCTTCTCCTGAGCCTTGTTCCATTCTCACTTGGTTAGACTCAGGTAGGATAGGGATATATACCCGATCCTAGGCCATTGGAATATGCAACTGGACTTCGTTGATAGAATTATGAGCCTATCCCAAGGATTTTTCCCCTCTCACATGGTGATCCCCAACTAGAAAAGGGATATGGTCCTGATCATGGGCCTTCGGAATTTGCCAACAGACTTTTTGGACATGCATGTTTCACTGTCTCGTGGCATGTTCCACTCCCACCTGGTGAGCCCCGATTGGAATGGGATTATGATCCCGGTCCGATGCTTCATCCTTTATCAGAATAGGTTTATAATCCTCGTGGATGGGAGAAAGAGTGTGTGCTTGCTCCAGTATAACCACTTTTTCAAAATGATCATAGTGTTGAGTTTCCCTAGATGTAAGGATAGGAGTATGTGCCATTCCCTTTATCTGAAATAGTTCCAGAATATTACGGTGGAGTTATTCAGCTGCGGCTAAAATATATTGGCATTTTAGCAAAGCGTGTTTAGGGATATAAGCCTTCACATTTTTTGTCTCTATTATGCACTATAATATGTCTTCAATTAAAGAGGGGATATGCACCCATTTTTCCTCCTTGTGACATTGGACTATGTAGATGGACCTCATACACGGTAGTAGGAATATTTTCATCCCCCATTCATATGGTGGGAATATGCCAAAAGACTTATTTAGAGATAATCGGGATATGAGCCTACATATTGGTTCCTTCTAGAATATGCTGATAGGTATTGTCAGCAAGAGTGACGATATGAACCCTCTCCTAGATATGTAGTGCCTTCCTCCTGCAATGAGCCTTCCTTTCTACCTGTGCATGGGTGTCAGAGGCAGTATCATGTTAGGTGTCACTCAAAATAGGTGATTGGTGAGTACCAGCAGAATGATTCTAGTGATGATGGTTGGTAGGTGCCCACCTCAGTGGTGCATAAATCAAAAGGGAACCGTATTCGGCTTCCTAGTCCACCTTCATCCGATATGGTAGGTGTCGGTTGTCATGCTCCGGGGGTAAGAACCCAAAACGGTTGGTAATAACGATGAAGGATACTGGCTTATTAGTAGCCTTTGTTGGGTGATGCAGATTTTTCTGTTTCTTGCTTATAGAATCTCATGGGAAGCTTCCATGTTCGGGATCATACCATGTCGGTGGAACTCTCAGACCATCATATTTTCCACCAGTCGTTAGAGCTTCGGAGTTGGTTAGATTGCTCTGTGACCTTTTTGGATCACAACTTCCAATGATTTACCAGAGAAAACAATAGATTATGAAGGCATTTCCTCAGGTTGGGATGTTGTTAATTAGAGTAGTATCTATAATCACGTAGAAAAAAGGAATAAGGTTATTGATTAGAGATATATCCTATTCTTAAAAAAATTTCAACCAGATATTCATGGTTAACAAAATTGTCCTATTTTACCATTACATCCATTCTACTTGTTTGGAATTGTCATTTGGAGGATTGACCTAAAAGAATCTTGATTTCATAAGATAATATATATTATCATCCTGGTCTTACTTCTTTTTCTATATAGGTTTAAAAAAAAGTGTCCTGAGATATTCATGATGGGAATGTTAGTGTTGTTTACATCTATGGAGAAAACAAAATGGCTCGACAAACTATAAACCAATCATTTTTTATTTCAAACATTCACATCGGGTTGACCATTTTTGTTTTATTATGGATTTTAGGTTTGTAATGGGTTTTTCTTGATAGTGTGTTTGAGGGCGTGGGGTATAATGCCATGCCCAATCACACACATCTAGTTTTCCATCAATTCTTCCTCCCTTGAAACTCCCAATGGTTCCCTCATCCATATCTGGGTATAGACCTGCTTTCCAAGGGTTGGTGATCATCAGGGTTTTCAGGCCCAACTACTCTTGGGGACTCACATAGGTTGAGATGATGGGAGGTCGGGCTCATTTCTCCCATTTGGGTGGAAATTTTTTCTACTATGGGACTCTATTATAGATTTAATATATGTTCGTGAATCTCTTCCTAATCCTAATACGGGACCAGTTACCCTAAAAAAATTATTATGGGTTAAATCTCTATCATGTGTAAAATATTGGGGTCTCTTTAGTGAATCCAACTATATGTATCTGAGGTTCTACATCATTTTCTAGTAATGGGAAGGTACTCTTATAACCAAGTTCTTCAGAATGAGATTTCATGTTAGGAAGAACTTAATTTTCCAAGGAGGGGATTGATCCATTATGAGGCATCCTACGTACCCTGGTTATTGAAGAATCAAAACCCGTGTAGTTCGTTCAGCATGTCTAGTTCCATGTCATGTGTAAATGACTTATATGGGTGCTCTGGGACACCTAGTATTCAAGATCAAACCCTAAAGCGGTGAGAATCAGAGTCATTGTAGCAACCCTTATATTGGGGATTACACACTGAGGCTTCCCTATTGATCGGGGGTTATATATTGAGGACTGACAATGTCATCAAGTCTTGTGATGCCCTATTGATATGGCCTTCTTGTGTGGAGGGTGTTGAATAACCCATTTGGCCTGTCCTGGAAGTCAACGCCTGACATAGCTAGCTTGTTCAAGGGGGTGTTTCATGATCCAACTGACACGCCTTAGTGTCATTTACAAGAGTTGGATTGACACGTATGGAGGGAATGAGGAGATTCATTACGAAATGGCTTGAAGGATGTCACGTATCATGGCTAACATCCCATGAAGGCATCGTGAGACCAAGATGACAATTCTAGAGGGTGTCACGGGTCTTAGTTGAATTGCTTCAGAGGATGTTGTGGGAGTTTGGTTGTCATGCCAAGATGTGACAACGATACTTGACTGATATAATAGAATGTAGTTATACGATTCAAGTGATGTATCTGAAGAATATTACAAGGCTAGGTTGATAGACCCAGAGGGTTTCACAAGATCAAAGTGGTATACTTAGGGGAACCATATGACTTTCTCTTACATGTCTAGAATATTTCACATGTCCCAAATGGCATACTGAAGGAGAGTGGTGAGATCTAGGCAGCCTGTCCTGGTGTTTCCATGTGTCGATGGACTTTCATATTGTCATGTTGACATGTACAAGGGACTTTTCGAGATCCATGTGCTTGTTGAAAGGCATCTATGTGATGCTTGATGACTTATCTGGGGAGTTTCGTGAGACAAGGATGGTTTTTTAGGGGGTCTCACGAGACCACACTATGGACTTCCTTAGCGTGTTGTAAGCATTTTATGACTGTGAGTTCCTTATGCCTCCTCCCTGTTTTATTTGATTTTTTTATATGAATAATGTTGGGATTAATTCAAGATTTCATGTGTAATGTCAAGTACAATTACTCTATTTTCTTGTGATGTGTCGCATGACCAATGTGTCTCATATGAGGGTGCATAAGAATATCATGGGAAATATTGTTTATTTGTCTGTAGAGAGAAAAGTGGAAGTGAAATGTTACCTGGACATACATGAGTCCTTCTGTGTGATGAGGTTGACAAGCCAAAAAGACTTTTCGAGATGAGACAGACATGTTGCCAGGGACTCGTAGTGCCTTGCAGATCACTAGGGGCGTGCCGCATGTCCTTCAGTGACCGTGAGTTTCTCCCACCTCCTCTATATTTATCTACATAATATAATTTTATAAAGGCTCACAGAGTTCACGATTTTACATGAATTTTTCATAGGGAAATTTTCCTTATATTCGGTGGTGATCTGCGTGATCTCTACACGTACTAGAGGCCCCCACCACTAGGTATCCTTCCTCCCTTTTTTAGAGGAAATTTTGGATGGGTTGTTAATAATTTTTCAATGATGAACTATGTGGCTTGGTGGAGCTCATTATTCTACCACACATGCAGTTATTGGTTGTCCAGAGCACCTTCGTGAATGTCGAGAGGCTTTTTGAAAAGGGGGATCCACGATATTCACCATAGGTTATGCGATGAATGTGGAATTTTTGCGTGACCTTATAACGGTAAAGTGATCGTCAGTCTCTTAATGGTTCACATGATCAATGGGTATCGACTATCATATCATTCCTTTTCTTTTTCAAGGAAAATAATATCCATATTCAGGTATCTCTTCCCTTGTGATTTTTTTTGTTTCTTATTTGGCGGGCATCAATATAGGGCACACTTGGAATTTTTTAAAAGGTTAAACCATACATACGTTTTTCCCATGCCACAACTATCCAAAATGGGTCATTATCAAATCATAGAGGTGATATAGTCTAAATAGGTTTAAAAAATTGTATTTCAAAAAGTTATTGGGTCATTTTATCTCTTATATTTTTTAGTTTAACCCTCGGTAAACCCCTTTTAGCATTAACCATGATAATTATTTTTTACTATTTTTACTAGTCATTTTGACCAAAAATTATGTTAACCTTATTATATATTATTAATTATTATGATTAAAAATATTTAATTTATATGTCCAAATTCTATTCACATATGTGGTAAAATTTAATTTAAAATTAAATCCAAATACGTGAGGAATTCGTGGTTTCTATAGGGAAAATATTTAGAAGTATATAATGTTATAACATCAAAATTCAATATAAAATTGATTAAATTATCCTAAATTGATTTAATAAATATATAATTGAACTAATATTATATTTAAAAACAAATATCAAAATAAATTTGGGGTTTCTAAATTCTTTAAATGAAATGGAAATTATTAAAAAAAACTAGTATTTTTCATTGTTAATAGACAAATTATTATTTTTAGAAAATTCAAAAAATTAAATGTAATATAATTATGAAATTATGATTTACTAAATTAAGTTAATTTATTCTAATAAATTTAATTAATTTAGAAAAAATATATCTTTATAATAACGGTGAAAAATACAACAAGAATTCCTTCTTATTAAAATAAAATTTTTAAGCATAAAATTGAATTCATTCTTATCTCATTCTTAGAAAATATATAAGATGAAAATTAAACATTTTATTGATTATATTATATATTCATTTTATTAATATCATTCACCAAAAGTGATTTAATTAATTTATTGAGATATATCATGTTTGTATGTATAATTATTTTTTGGAAATTGATTTCCTTTATTTTTGAATGGTTTCTATTTTCATTTATAATTAATTTGTAACCATAAAATTCATTTTACATACATGTGTAAAACATAAATTTTGATGATTGAGTTAATACTATTCTTATCCACCATTCCAACTTCTAGGTTATAATTATCATATAAAATAATAATATTTTAACCAGATTTCACATTTTGTTAAAACTCAGTGTTACATGTAATGGATGTTCTCAATGAAATTAACTCCATTTTTTACATTTTTTATGAAATCTTAGGATATTACTTCTTACCACCCTTAAAAAATGTTTTTATCTCTCAAAATTCCATCACTTATATAAAAAAATCTGGAGATAATTGTACTACATTACATCCTCATGTTCCCACATAGCTTCCTCAAGTTGGTGGTTTCAACATAAAACATTTTCCAGGTGAGTGATCGTGTTATGTAAATCTTTATATGTAATTTCCATAATCTCTATTGGTTATTCATCAAATGAAATTTCATACACTAGAGGTAAAACCGATGACTTCACTACATGTTAACAGTCACGTATGTACTTCCTAATGACAGATATATGAAACACTGTGAACTTGAGAGAGATTCGATGGATGCTCCAATTGATAAGATACTTTCTCAAATTGTTAGAGAAATACATAGGGTTCCAAAATATACGGATTAAATTTCCATTATATCATAAGCACCATTTTTTCATTTGGCTTTGCTATGATCAATTTCTACTTCACCCATGAAATGAATATTTAAGATGAATTTTTCATTCCTAGTGCACTAAAATCATCTATAATCCATAAGTCATTCCTTATGCCTATAAATATTTAAGAAAAAATGGTTAGCATAAGATATCCAATAACATCAAAGGTTCAAATTAATTCCTTCAAAGAATAGTTAACCTTAAGTCTCCTCCATGTCTAACAAAAATTGAAATCCAAAATTTTTGGAAAGATGGTCCACAAATTTGAAAATTCTACTTATCATTAATTCCTCAAACAAAATTAAGTAAATCATAATATCTCCCACTAAATATGACTACATTGATCGTATATTCTAAAAAACCATCGCATTATCTTTAATTACCATAAAATCATATTGAAAATATAATTATTTTAAAAAATAACTATTTCCTTATTCCTTAAATAAAATCACAGACTACTGAATAGATTTCATAAATAAAGAAAATGTTGTAATCTACAAAAATGATGAAATAAAAAATCATAAATTGAATAATTAGTTCTATGGTAATAGTTACTATCTAATTTATTTTATCCTTACCAGCCATCTCTTTATCCAAACATCATTATATCATCCTCCCGAACATATTAAGGGGTTTCTTTCCCTATGTCAAGTGTTTTTAGTAAAATATGAACTTTCTAATAAATCAAATTTATATTTCATCAATACCATTAAAAATATATTTTTTTAAATCATTATTGAAAAAGAAAAAAAATCCTTATAAGATTCATAATTATTGATTTCAACACAGAAAAACTTCAACCATTATACTTCATTATTAAACTACTAATCATGATTTACTATCTTATTCCATAATACCTCCTTCCTTTCATATTTAATTTTTAGCCTCTTCGCCATCGACAAAAAAACCTTTACCTATACAACCTTATTAATCTTATTTTTGAGATTTTGACCTAGGAAATCGATTTTAATAATTCCCATAATTTTCAAATTTAAAAAATTCATCTATTGGTGATGGATTATAAAAAAATAATTCTCATCCATTGAATTTACAAAACATTTTACATTTCCTCAGAAATTACAAACTCTGTTCCCTTCTTCCCCACCCATAAAACATGTTCTAGTCCCTTTGAGACATTCTATTGAGTGAATCTTCCCACATTCTCAACATATAGGAAAATAAATATTCATTCCTCCATGGTCTTCACCACATTAACTCTCAATTAACTCCATCATTCTCTACTTTGGTTAGTCTAATAGTTAGTTAAGGTGTAAGTTGTAAATAATACATTATTAATACTAATTAGGCATTATCCCAATATCCTTAACTCCAATTATTATCTCATTTTGTTTCTCATCATCCCATTTTCTATCACATTCAAAATTAACCCAGTTTCTTCTAGTTCCAGCCATTGAATAAAACCAAAAATATTTTTGTGAATAAAAATATTTATATTGGACAACTGCAGAATGATGAAAAATGATTTATAGGATGATTAAATAATGAAACCATATTTTTTATCTTTGAAAAAATATTTTTAACCTAGGTTATTTGTGTATATAATCTATTCAAATACATCATAATGACTCATAAGAAAAATAATGATTAAATAATGCATATCACCTGGGAGTGTCAATCCTGGTTTGAAATCAGGCATGTTCTTACACACAATGTGACGATTGATTCTAGCTTAATGTGACTTTTTTGGAGTTATTACTGCTAGGAACAACTGTTCTAGAGTAACTTCAACTTGTAGTATCCAAATATGGATGTAATTAATTTGAAACCATTCATTCTATCCTTCACCAATATTATAAGAAATTTTCTTATACATTGAATAATCAATAGAAATATCATTATAAAATACCTAGGGATACCACTAATGTTTTCTCATCCTAACCTCTAAAGGTTAAATAAACACTTGCTATGATACTAACTATAGTGACCAGATATTTTCATAGATAGATATCACATCTTTATAGATGAGTATTTAATAATTAACATAACAATCCACACTTGAATCATAGAGTTGTAGTGCCTTTGGAAACTTGAAAACATAAAAAACTGGTTTATATGTGAACTAAACCATATCCAAATATGTTATTTTTTTCTATTACCCTTCTTAGACATATTATACATAATACCTTTCTTCATATCCTAGGGAATTGAAACATAAAAATGGGTGAGCACAAATTCTTAGTAAGGGTAAACAAGGGAGATATTAATATAACATGGCCATAAGAGTATGATAACAAGAGAATAAAAATTGAAAAACCATACCTTGCATATCATAGATCATAAACATGAGTCATTGAATAAATATTAGCAGTTAATTAGACATAAATCATAAAGGAATCAATGATCATAATCCGTGAGTGCATAACAATTTCTTATAACATAGATTTGTGACATACATATAAGTATAGAAAATAATTTCCTTAGTTGTCAAGAAATTTTTATAAGACTATAATAAGCGATTGGGTTTAATTTCAAAACCCTTATAGTAGTCAATGTTCACTCCCAATACTATCATAGTGTATTGGGTTCACTCCCTAAACCATTGTAGTAGGCACAGTTCACTCTCATGACTCTGATAGATGAGAAATCCCCTTACTAAACTGGGTTCACTCCCCATTCTAGTACTTTTTATCTCATGATATATCTATATATAACCAATGAATTGGATAGAGACATAGGTCACACTCATAAATACTTATAAAATGAAAACCATCATTTTTTACAATATTACCACCGTCCTTGGTTATAATGTAACAACATTCTCATAGTAAAATCTATAAATTCCTTTTCCACAAAATCCATAAACATTAATCATATAAAACCCACGAAAATAAATAGGTTTCATATCCCATTTACCGTATCAAAACCCATGAAAATAAATAGGCTTCATAACACATTTACCATATCAAAAACCATGAAAATAAATGGGTTTCATAAATCTTTAACAATGTCATGACCTTTAGGAAATAAAATGGTTTCAAAAACATATTTTCATAATAAAAATAAACCATTGATATAAAGAATAATTCTTTTATCATCAGATCATATCCCCAGTAAATCACAACTAACATCAAATAATGTCATCTTAGATGGAAAGTGATTTTGGAAATAAAATATTTTGGAACATTTCATGAGAAAAATAACGTTTTAAAATTGAAAAAAAAATCCTTTTCAAAATCAATTCCTCAAAAAATAATGTGAAAATAATTTTCTTTAAAAATAAACATTTAAAAGTATAATGTAATCTTTAAAACATTGATTGTTCATGATGAATGGAAATTCTTTTCATGTCGTATACATTAAAAAAGATTTTCCTTTCACATTTTTGCTAAAAGACTATCATGGCTTGTTTTTAAAATGTAATGAATGTTTTTTTTAAAATAATATTTCAAAATTCAAAAAAAGGTAAAAATTACTTTAAAATCACATAGGAACATTGAATCATTCTTGAAAATATTTTTAAAAAACATGGATAAGGAAAAAATGGTTTCCGATCGAAGAGAGAAATAAATTCAATTTTAATTAAAAAATTATTATTAGAATATTGACTATATAAAGAGAAAAAAATGAATTGAAAAAATTTATTATCATGAAATAACCATATGGGAATATATGTCTTTATGTTTTTGAGAAAAAGATCATAATATTTCATCATGAAAAGAATAATCATAAACAATCTTGATAATTAATGTGACTGTATCATCAATCCTATACAACTTTGGTAAATTTTGAATAATAACAACCATGAAATAGAGAAACTTATAAGTATATATATATCCAATAATTTTCTATTAATAATCGCAAAATACATTTATGGAAAGCACATACACCACACAAAATAAACAAGTGGTGAATATGAAATATGTCTCATAGAAATAAAAGATAGACTAGAGTTTCATTACCTTAAAAATCAAAATCGATAGTACACATTAGATATTAATGTATAATAATTAAAATTTTATTATAAATCTATTTCAGGATAATAATTATATGTATCATTACATATATGATTTAACTATTCCCTTTTATTACATGTTTATCAACAATTCCTTGTTAAAATCATGTTTCGGGTAATAACTGCTTCTTTTTTTGAGTATGTTAGGGATGGTATTTGGGTACACATATTATTATCACAGTACTATAATATCAATAATTTTAACAATTAAAAAATATCATAAATATTAATTATATATTAACTACCAAAAATCAATATAAGCTAGAGAATGAAAATGAATTACACTATTCATAGAGATGGTAGGCTGTAAGTATGTACAAACACCATTTCCATTTTCATGATGGTTGAAATGAAATAAAGTTAAATTATATATTAAATTTCTTGAATCATTGTTATTTCACAAATATATCAAATGTTTTCATTGTTATATGTGAAGAAATAATCACATCACTTCATGAGGTAGTAGTCCTCTGTACACATGTGCGATGTTATGATATTCCCATAGAATGGAAAGTATGAAGATATATGAGATATTATAATTAATTAAGTATAATAATTTATTAAATATTATATGAATATTTTCAATCCACAATTATATTCATCCTTGAGATGTGGTGATAGAAAACAAATTACATTGGTTCGTGAGGTGGTGGTCCACCATACACATGATCAACAGCTTCACATCCCATTAGATGAAAGAGGAGATGTATATATATAGGATCAAAATATGAATGTAGATTCACAATTATAAGAGGGGGTGAATTGTATGATTAAAAACTTTAGTTTTCATCCTAAAGAAAAACTATGATTAACAAAATTAAACAAGGTAAATTCCCAAACCCTAAAATATTTCTATGAAAGAAACTTTCTTAGGTTACAGAAATATGGATTCAGAAATTAAACTTATGAAAAGTTTACCAAGAGAATATTCTACCATAAAGCATATAAAATATCTATTATCAGAGTTAATAATATAGTAAGAAAGTATAAAAAGGTTATACTTTCTTCCTTTATCAAAATACAAAAGAAATAAACTTGAAACAAAACAAGTAACAAGTATGAAATATTTTAACCCAAAGAGTAGGGTATACAAAAACCTTGGATAAAGGTCCCTTGATTTATAAATTTAAGAAATTTTTTCTTACCCACACTAGGGTTATTCCTCAATAGAAATATTGGAATTTATCTTGTTATCCCCGCAAGGCCACGATCTTCAAGGTAGACGAAACCTCTATCATCCTATCCCCAGATGTCCTCGAACTTTAAGGTAGTTGGAACCTCTGTATACCAATTCCTGAAATCCCTCTATTGTACTCAACAAAACTTAAAGTCACATGAAGCAAACTGAACAAGATTTTCAGTACGCACAAAGCATGAGAGTCTCTATCTCTAGAAATTAGTTCTACAACATGTAATATCTAGATTTGATGGAACAGTTGTGAGCTCATTTAAATGAGTTCCTATTTATAGGAACAACTCCAACGGTCGGATAACACCTAAAATGTTAATATTTTTCCTTTAATCTCAGCGGGACCTATACACGTGTCACCCAACCAATGGTTAATTAGAAATAGATTACATTACATCATTTCATAACAATAACACGTGTTAGCAAAATGATATTGCTTAATCGGATCTATTTTTTGGAGTGTAAGGAAAAATAGAATTCAGAGTCATACCAAATAAAGATTCAGAGTTTATAATACATGGAAATTTGGTTTTTGTTTTATGAAGAATTCATAATTCGAATTCAATAGATTCTGAAGTCTGAGGAATTCAGAGTCTGAATTCTGAAGAATTCGGAGTCTGAATTTTGAGGAATTCAGAGTCCTGATTCTAAGGAATTCGACATTTGAATTCAAAGGAACTCGGATTCAGAATTCTGAGGAATTAAGAATCTAAATATTGAGGAATTCGGAGTCTGAATTCTGAGGAATCGGGAGTCTGAATTCTAAGGAATTCGGAGTCTGGATTCTGAGGAATTCAGAATAAGAATTCTGAGGAATTCTGAGTCTGACTTCTTAGGAATTCAGAGTCTGAATTATGTGGAGTTTGGAGTCCAAATTTTAAAGAATTTGGAATCTGAATTTCAAAGAATTAAGAGTCTAAATTTTAGAGAATTCGGAATCAGAATTTCATAGAATTCGGAATCTGAATTTCAGAGAATTCAGAGTCTAAATTTCAGAGAATTCAGAGTCTGAATTTCAGAGAATTTAGAGTCTGAATTTCAGAGAATTCAGAATCTGAATTTAATAGAATTTGAAGTCTGAATTTCAGAGAATTCTGAGTCTGAATTTCAGAGAATTCAAAGTCTGAATATCAGATAATTCAAAGTCTAAATATCATAGAATTCAGAATCTTAATTTTAGAGACTTTGTAGTTTGATTTTCATAGAATTTAGAATCTGAATTTCAGAGGATTCAGAGTCTGAATTTCAGATGATTCAGAGTCTAAAAATAGAACACTTTATTTCTAAGGAATTATATGATTCCGATGTTTTACATAAGAATCCAAATTTTAGACTTAGTAATAAAATGAGTTTGATCTAGAGAGATTATAAAATGAAACAATGAAAACAAAGGAAAGGATAAACAAATTCCTCAGAGAAGGGAAATTTTCCTTATGAAAATAATTCTTAGGGAAAATAATTTTCCTTAAGATAATGTTCTTGTGATTTTAAAAACAGAGGAATGGAAAATTCATAAGGAATCCTTATTGAATCAAAATTATCCCCCTTTTTAGAAAGAAAAAAAATTCTTACGAAAAAGTATATAAGAAATAAGTATTTAGTATTATGAACTTAAAATAAAAAACTTATCTCCCTTTACTTATGAATCATGGTGAATATGACTAACCCCACCAGGATTTGAAATCCCTAAGGATGGTATTCTTAACATCATTAAAGAGATTTTTCTTTTTTCTTGCATAAGGAAATCTTTTTGGAGTAAACCCTCCTTGGATAGACTCTCCCTTACTTAGGGCATTCTCTTCTTTACAAAGTATTCTTTTTATCATTCCTTTATCCCCCGTTGTGACTTTCAAAATGGAATAAAGAGGATGGAAACAAATATATTGTACCTGAAATTTTTGACCTACATACAACAAAAGAAATGAAGCACAACAATATTTTTTCATTATGGTTGGAAAAAAGAGATACAAGGAAAATACAAAAAAAATATCGTATTTGAAAAAATTCATCCATCTTTCTCCTACATGAACTTCTTCATGATGGTATTTTTCTTCTTAAGCTCCTTATTATCTTCTTCAAATCATTTTAGCAGTTGTTCATGATCCTCATTTTTCTTCCCGAGAGCTTTGATCGTTTCATCCCCGGACATTAGGATTTCTGCCTGAGACTTCATATGCTCTTCATTCTTACAAAACTTGTCTTCAAACTCGATTCTAAGATCACTTTGCCTCATTAAATTCATGGAAAATGAATTGATCTTCCCATTCAGATCTTTTACTTACTACTTCCAGGCTGCTTTTTATAGGTGTGGATTTTCTGAAAAACATTTCGTAAGATCCTTCAACTTCTTATCTGCTCTATCAAAAGAATCTTTCATAGAGACTTGAATGTCCTCAAGATTTCACATATCTTTAATTGTGTTCTTGGACCTCTTAGTGATTTCCATACAAGACCTTCTTTGAGAATCATAACCAATAAAGAAAGATTGGAAATTTTACTCAAGATTTATGAATTTTTCCATGAGCATGCTTACAGAATATAACATCTGATTGAAATAATGTTGAATCAACTGGAACCTCGAATCAATACTAGGAATCAGGTGAATGGTGTTTACTAACTTCTTCAGCAACTGAACCACAATTTCCTGACTAAAGGAAGAAGATTCAGATTCGGATTCACTTTCAGGTGAAGATTCTTTTTCAATATTAGCACCCTTCCTCTTGGATGAACGAGGATCATCATTATTCTTAACCACCACAGCCTTCTGAGGTGTATCAACTATCACCTGTTTTCCTTTATCAGTTCTAGAAATGGTCTCCACAGCTTTTGGGGATTCATGTTCACTATATTATACTTGAACGATTCTATCATCATCAACATTTTCCTTCTCAACATCTTCCATAAGATCATTTGGTTGAATGAATTTGTGATTGCTTCTCTCATCATAATAAGGTTTATTATCCTCTTCTTGATCTCTATCCTATTTTCATTGTGAAATAATTTTGGTTGATTCTTCCTGAGAAGTCTGGGCTGATAATTTTTCCAAATAAATTTCCTTCTCATGATAATCTTCAACTCGCCTTATCTTTTAATCAGTTTCATCACTTCCTTATTCTTCTCCTTCTTCCACTTCCTCTTCCTGGACAATTCATTCTTCTTCAGGTTCCAAAATTAGTAACTTCATTATTGGAGTATCTACTGGTACTATTTCATTGAGAAAATATTCAGGTACCTGAAGATTTTCTAAAGATTTCTCAATGTCCTTGATAATATCTTGAACTAATTCAGCCTTAAACAATTTCTTCCTTTACATTTTTTCATTTCTAGCCTTTCAAATTCTTCAACTGCCTTAATTTTCAAATATTTTGCCTCAGCCGGATCTAGGTCAAAGTTAGGATCTCCTTCTTGTTCTTCCTCTCTTCCCTCCAATTTGCAACGACTTCATCAGGATAGGTTTTTTTCTTCTTATACTTTGGGGGTGCTGACTGAGTTTCCTTAATTGAAGGTTTTTCAACGACTACCGGTTCTTTCATCTTTCTCTTATTCTGACCCTTCTTGGATGTCTTTTCTACTTTTGTATTCTTGGATACGGACTCAATTTTACTTTCAGATAAGTCATAAGTTTCTTAATATTTTCCATTTAAACCAGCCTTCATCCTCCTCAATGTATCATCACTGAGCAACATGACTTTGAAAGTTTTGGTCTTTGAACTATAGGAGATTTTGAATGATTCTAGGAATAAGTCAATGATATTGGATAGGATTTCTAGATACATAATTATTTGCGATTTGAGGGTGCCATTTTTTATATTTTTGATTGTAAGAAAGATATATTCCACTAAATTTATCTTCCTCAAGTTGACAAGGAAATCAAGAATGAAGATATCACTATTCTTCAATTTTTCCTTATCCCATTTTCTAGGAATTATGAAACCCTAAACCCATAATTATAGCATCATGATTTTTTATGAGAGATTGTTTAACTTTGGTGTTTATACTCCTTTGATTCTGAGACATTCTAATGCCTTCTCCTTCTCAAAACTTCATGATTCATCTCGTAGTTTGTGGGTACATAAAATGGCTTCTACTTAATATGATATTCCAATGATAATCAATGCCTTATTGAAAGAAAGAGAATAGGTTTTACTATAACTAATGAACAAGATTTTATCTCTTCTACCTTCATTGAAATAACTTATAGACTCATAAAACTCAAAAAGTAGCTCTGGATAAACTAGATCTTTTCTTTTCAGTTTGGCTATGCATAGACTCTCCCAACAATTCAACTTGATATTTTTCATAATGATGGAATTGTAATTTCTATAGAACTTAGGATCTAATAACACTTCCCTGTAGATTTTCCATTCTAAAATTTCCGTGACTGAAGACATTTTCTTCTGAGAAGACACTTCTAAAGACATCCAGAGTAAAGAAAAACCAGAAATGCGGAGTAACCCTTATGTAGATAGGCAGCGGTTCAACACTCAAAGGCTTTAAAGCCAATGTGGGACGAAGAATTGGGGGAATTTATATAGGCTTTGAAGCGATGGTTCATACTCCTAAATTGATCCAACAGTTGAAACAAGAACGATCTGATCTGATAGTTGAGATGAAAGCCAAAGAAAGATTTTGGTAAGTTCTGATCTGTTGAGGTTTTTAAGATAAAACATTGGATTTAAGAAAAGTGAATCCAAAAAATTTTCATAAAACAAGATGAAAATACCAACAATTAAAAAATTTAATTACAATAATTTAGGAAACATACCTTCCGTATTGCTATGAAAATTATCAGTAATGAGGAAAATTTTTCTTGACAAACTTTGGATTCTGAAAATTTTTCTTAATGAAGGAAAATTTTGGATTCTGAAATTTTGAGTTCTAAAAAATAAAGGTTATTTAAGGAATATTTTACTAACAAAAATTTGATTAAAAATAATTTTATTACGAAAAAATTTGATTATGAAAAAAATTGATTACGAAAAAATTTGATTATGAAAAAAAAAATTGATTAATCAAGCAAATGCACCCCCTATGAAAAGGAGTTTCTTAATTTAAGGATATTGGTTTCAAAAAAAGGTTAATATAGAAAATTACCTTACAGTGATAATTACTAACTTTTGTTTAATGTATTCAAATCTACCAGAGGGTAAATATTTTTAAAAATATCAACAAGTTGATCTTGCATTCCGATAAACTAATGAATGATATCTCCATTAAGTGTGTGATCCCTAAGAAAGTAAGGCCAAATATAAATGTGTTTTTAATGGGAGTGATGTAAATGGTTTTTAATTAGAGAAATGGAACTAGTGTAATAAAAAAATATCTATGTTTTTGTAAAACTCATACCATTATCTATGAGTGTGTGTTGTATCCACAATGTCTGAGCACAACAACATCCAGTTGCTACATATTCAGCTACAGCAGTGGAGAGAACTATTGAGTGTTTCCTTTTAAATGACCAAGAAACTAATGTATCTCCTAAGAAATGATAAGTTCTAGATGTAATTTTCATATCAATTATACACCCACCAAAATCAGCATCCGAAAAAAAAATTAAAACAAAATCATTTTGAGAAGTATAAAAAAGTTGTAAATCCATGGTTCCCTTTAAATAGAAAAAAAATAATTTCACTACTTTTAAATGAGATTCCATTGGATTATATTAATATCTTCCACATATGAATACTGAAAAAATTAATTCTGGATGACTATATTTAATGTATAATAAACATCCTATCATACCACTATATGACGTTTGATCTACTAGTTTCCCAGCTTCATCAAGATCAAGAGAAATTGAGGTACCAATTGGAGTGATTATACTTTTAGTATTGTAAAATCCATACATTTGAGAAGATATTTAATATACTTATGTTGAGATATATATGTTCCTTATAGTTTTTGAGAAATTTGTAAACCTAGGAAAAATGTTAACTTCCCAATCATGCTCATTTCAAACTCATATTTCATTAAATTGGAAAATGAATCGGTTAAAGATTGCTGCATTTAACTAAATATAATGTCATCAATATAAATTTGAACAATCAAAACATTTTTATTATCTTTTTTTATAAAAAGGATTAGATCAGAAATTCCCTTAACATAATTGTTCTGAAACAAAAATCATGTAAGTCTATCATACAAGGCTCTGTGGTCTTGTTTAAGTGAATATAATGATTTGGTAAGTTTGAAAACATGTTCAAGATGATTTATGTCTTAAAAACTAGAAGGTTGTTCAACATAAACTTCCTCTCGAAGATATCCACTATGTAAATCACATTTTACATCCATTTGAAAATGATTAAAATTAACGAATGGTGCAAGGGAAAGTAAAATGCCAATAGATTCACATCTAGCTACTGAAGCATAGGTTTCTTTATAGTATATTCCTTCTTGTTGATTATAGACTTTAGTAACTAATCTAGCTTTATTTATTATAATGATTCCATTTTCATCATGTTTATTTCTGAGGACCCATTTTACTTCAATTACAAAAGTTTCCTTAGGTCTTTCAACCATGGTCCATACTTTGTTCCTTTTGAATTCATTTAGCTCATTTTTCATGGCTTTAATCCAATCATCATCACCTAAAGCATCGTCAGTTGTTTTTTGTTCTAATTGGGAATGGAATGCTAGATATTCTACTTCATTTCATATGGAACCTCTAGTCTTACAGGTTTATTTACATCACCCAAGATATTATCACTATGATGATTTTTAAGAAACAATTGATTTGAGTTTTGTAAAATGTGTTCATCAACATATGGTAGGAAATGTTCTAGGGTAAATGCTTCAAAAATATTTTCTTGATGATTTTCCTTATTAGAAGGATATTCTATAAAATATTGAAAATTAGTTTTTGAAAACACATCTGAATATGTAGGTTTTGGTTGTTTAAAAACAAAAGGATCAGTTTCATCAAATTTAACATGCACTGTTTCTTCAACAGTACAATTGTTTTTATTGAAAACTCTATTGGACATAGAAGTTTTGGAGTAGCCTAGGAATATTCTTTCATCAGATTAGGGTGCAAAAATATGTAAGATATCATTATTATTCAGGATTAATACTTTGCAAAAAAATACATTGAAGTAATAAAGTCTAGGATTTCTACCATTCCACAATTCATATGGTGTTTTGTTGAGAAAAGGTCTAATTGAAACTCAATTTATAGTATAAAAAGTAGTACTAACATATTTAGCCCAATAGTGCTCAGAAAAAGAATATTCACATTACATGGTTCTAGATATATCTTGAAGAATTCGATTTATTATTTCAATAACACCATTCTGTTGAGGTGTTATTGGAGATGATAAGTTATGAGTAATGCCTTTCCTACTACAAAATGTTTCAAAATCAGAATTTTGAAATTCTTTTCCATGATCACTATAAATAGTTATCAAATGAAGGTTTTTTTTTATTTTTAACATGGTCTTTAAAAAATTTTAAATAAGAAAAAAATTCACATTTCTTTTCTTGAGAATAGGCTCATGTATATCAAGTTTAATCATCAATTAAAACAAATAAATAATATTTTCCCCCAATACTTCCAATTTGAGTTGGACCAAAAAGATCCATATGCACTAATTGTAATGCATCAGTAGTTGAGACTTAACCAATTGATTTAAAACTTTATTTATGTTGTTTTCCATATTGAAAAGGATCACAAACATTTGAAGAATCAAATATAAGCTTCGGTAGATCCTCAAAAAGTATTTTCATTGTGAGTTTGCATAGGTTCCTAAGGTTACATTGTCCTAACCTTCTATTCCATAACCATGATTGATCTTCCACTGCACTAAGGCAAGGGAGATCTTGGATCCTAAGGTTTTCTATGTTTAGTGTGTATAAATTCTCTTTTCTTATGGGCAGAAAGAATAAACTTTTCCTTTGAATTGTGTACTAAGAATTTATCATTCTTAAAATTCACAAGGTAACCTTCATCACATTATTAACTTATGCTGATGAGGTTTTTTTAAGATCGTTAACAAATAAGACAATTGAAATCAATGTTTTTCCAAGAAGAACAATATTACCTCGTCCGAAAATTTCTCCCAGAGCATTATCTATAAATGTTACTTTTCCTCCTTTTGTCTTGATAATATTTTCAATGAAGTTTTTGTTACCATTCATAGGCCAAGAACATCCATTATCCATGTACCATGTATAACAGTTGGTACTATCTTTGGTTTACTGAATGTAAAAGGTGTTAGACATTCGGAATCCAAAATTACTTGGATCCCGAAATTGTAGAATGTATGATTTTAGGAATCCATATTTTCTTAGAAAAATAAGCTTTATGAAAACCTAAATATTGGGTTTTTTTAAAGAACAAATTTTCTCCCAATGTTTACCACACTGACATTTAGTACAAAATGGAGCACTTTGGGGAAAAATAGTTATTACTAAAAACTGGTTTAGAATAAGTATAACTAAATTTAGAATGATCCTCAAAGGAATAATTTGGGAATACATCTTATCAAAGTTTTCCTTACCAGAGTAAAAGTTTGAAAGAAATTTAATTATGGAAAATATTTCTGACGTTAGTTTAATAACCAAATATTTATCCTCATGAATATTAGTTTTTGAACACGAGTCAGCCTCTATGATATTTTTCATTGAAATTAAATTTTCAACATCCATAGAATGTTTAGCCTTTTTAGAATTAACTTCCTTAAGGTTTTTTAAAAAACTTTCAAAATTATGAAATTTTTGATAATGATCCTTAGAAATATCTGATACATCATTTGTTAAAATAGATATTCTAGAATTTTCTTTCTCTAACTTATTTTTTATTTTACAATTTTCATTTTCAAGGAGTTTAGAATACCTAGACAGTTCTTCATAAGAAGGTAAGGTATTATATTTTAATGAGGAAGATACATCATCTGAAGATTCATAATATTTATAATCAGTGTAATTTGCATTAAAAGATACTTTATTAATTGATTCGGTATTTTGTACCTTGGCCATTAGACATTGATTTTCAATGGGTAGTTTGTCTAGTAGACCATGATTATTCTATCTAGAATATTCATACTCAGAATATTCATCTGAAGACTTACCCCCATTGGTAATCCAAGTATCATTATCCTTCAAAACTTTATTAGCCTTAGTCTTATAATACTTCTTCATATTTCTCTCAAAATGATGTTCGTTCCTATCTTTTCTTTTATGCATGGGAAAATCTGTCCTGATATGTCCATCTATTTTTTATTCATCACAAGTGACATCCGAGTATTTCTTTTCCTTTATTTATTTTTTCATATATTTATACTAAAATTATTTCTTTCCCACTATCTTGTTCATCCTTCAAGCAAGATTAGCTAGCTCATTTTCAGAATGTTCACTTTCACATGATTCAAACAGAATAGAGACTTTCTTAGACTTAGATATTATAACTCGTTCCAGAGTATTACATTTAGTAGTAGTAAATGATACACTTACATTTCTATTCTTCTTCTTATTCATATCAGCATCTCTCTTAATAATGGTTTCATGTTGAAGAATATTTCAAAAAAGTTCATCAAATGTAATATTGTAAACATTCCCATTCTCATCAATAGCTGTTCTTTTTGATTCCTACTCATTTAGCATGATATCAATTATCTTTCCCACAAGAGCTTCATCATCAATACCTTTCTCTCCCATAGATTATAAACTATTGAAAATGGTCATAAATCTTTTTTGTACTTTACAAATAGGTTCTCTATAAGGAAATTGAAATACATGATATTCATCTCTCAACACATCCCTTCTCATTTCTATCACTTTGGAAGTACCAAAATGTATAACTCCAAGTTTCTTCCTAAGGATGTTGGAAGATTCTAAAGAAGATATTTGACTATATATATTTTTGGTCATGGAATACAAAAAAGTATTGTGTACCATGTAATTTAGATGATATTCTTATTTTTATTGATTGGTGAAGGTTTTGAGTTCCTTGTCTGGGATATTGTAATCTCCAGTAAGCATAAAAAAATTTCTACTCCAGTATAAATAAAAAAAGTCTTCATTATTTCTCTCCAGTACTCATAATCATTACCATAAAAAATTTGTGGTTAGGTAGGATTAATGTTTTCAATAGAACCAATATTCGTACATGCTATTCTATAAGAAAATATTTTTTCCAAAAAAAAATATTAATAGAAAAAGTTTATAAATAAGGATAAAGATCCTTAAGAAAAACTTGAATAAGAAAATTTAGAACAAGGAAAACTTGAGCAAGAAAACATATATATGAGTATAAGTATTTCAGAGACCTCCTATGATAACAATTTTAGGATCAAAATATGATTGTAGATGCTCAATTAAAGAGGGGTGAATTGTAAGTTTAAAAACATTATTTTTTAACCTTAATGAAAACTATGTTTAACAAAATTAATCAAGGTAAATTCACAAACCCTAAAATAGTTCTATGAAAAAAACGTGCTTAGGTTCCTGAAATATGTTTCTAGAAATGAAACATAAGAAAAGTTTAACAAAAGAATATTCTACCGTAAAGCATATAGAACCTCTATTATTAGAGTTAATAAAAGAATAAGAAAGTATAATAAGGTTATTATTTCTTCCTTTATCAAAATACAGCAGAAATAAACTTAATACAAAATAAGTAACAAGTATGAAATCTTTTAACCCAAATAGCAGGGTATCCAAAAACATTGGATATGTTAAGACCCTGAATTTCCATGTATTTTTTTTAAAAAATATATGGGAATTTTTCGAGTCTGCGAAAATTGACGGCACGTGATTCCGAGGCCCAGTGTGCCCAGAATCAATTTTTGAAGTTTTGTTCAAGTACGTTTAGTGAAATTTTGAGTGGTTTTTATAACCTTTGAACCAGTGCTTGGAATTGAAATATGAGGACACCGTTTAACTCGTAGTTCCAGTATTCTCTTAAGGAGACTTTCACCTCGACGACATTTGGTCAAGGGTGGAAGTTAGTTTTTGGATTTTACGTGGAAATAATAAAATAAAATAAGCTCATATTTTGTTTTATTTTGTTGTAACTACCCATGTGGGAGTTGAAGTGTGGGGACCACCCGAACTTAACCTCCCATGAGAGGTTATGGTGGTGGGTCCCACCCGACACTAACCTCCCATTAGAGGTTATGGTGGTGGGGACCACCCCAGACAAAAACCCCCATTTAATTGAGAGAAACTCTCAACTCCCCTCATTAATGAGGGAGATCCTCTTGACCTCCTCCAATATTTTAATTGTGCCAACGCACCTTTTTGATTGTGCCAAATCCTCCCCATTAATTAATTGATCCAACACATTAATTAATTATTTTAAATCTTTTTGAATATTATGCCAATGAATTAATAGATATTTCAATCTATTATTTTGGCAACGAATTCAGTTGGGTGGAATTTTGGGAGAGGAGGAGCTCTCGGGAGAAAGTTTCTCCAACGAAGAACGAATAACTTCCTCCACGAAGAACACCGGTGAGGAGCATCTCCGACTTCTTCGTAAGCCCCTTGCGGAGGCAACCGACATGGGACGTCTTCGACGACCGACCTTGTAACGACTCGAAATTTTGAATAAATCTTGTTTCCTAATTTTGTATGTTATTTTATTTTTTTATACTCAACAAAACTGTTTCATTTTATAACATGAGTATAATTAAAATGAGACCGTTGGGTTTTGACTATTATATGACCATTGGTCAATATGACTGCTGGAAACTAAACATTTCTATTATTGTCTCTAAATACAAGTAATCTTGGTTAATTAATATAGAAAGAAGATTTGATGGTCTCACCCAGTAGTCTTGGACCGATCGAAGCCCATCTAACATAACTTGGGAAGGAGGTAGTACCACTGGGCTTTGCTCTGGACCAAACCCAAGCCGAACTTCATCGTGTGAAGTTAGAATGGAATCGTCTTCGCAAGAAGATCAAACTGATAGAAATTACTACTCGTGCGATGTTGGCTGAGCCTCCCTCGGATTCTCTCACCTTAGCACACCTTACACTTAGGTCCTATGCTGGTGTGATAAGGGGTTATGTAAGGAGACCGTAACTGCCTCGTGTAATCCTTTTTTTTAAATAAATTTTTTGATTTCTTCTTATGATGAAGTTCATGAATTTTCAGATGTCCGGATAAATATAATATGCATATTTTAAAAAATGTTTATGTAAAACTTAAATAATTAAAAATGTGTAATGATTTTCAAAAGATGGTCTTCTACAATTATATTCAGTACGAAATTTAGAGTCTAATAAGATCAACATAATTTTTGATGAATAGTAAATTATGAATAGTGATTTTATGCTTAGGATTAGTAATGTGACCAAATGGATTAGTAATCTCACTTAAAGAAAGTATTAATATAATCTAGGCACCTTGATTAAGTAATGTGATTCAATAAAATGGTTAAATAACGGTTTCATAAATTATTAGTCAAGTATTAGTTTTTTCAGGTGAATAGTGTTTTTTAATTAAAAATTAAATTAAAAATATTTATAAAATTATTTTTATAAAATGGATTTCATTTTTGAACTCAGAGCATCGATATTATGTTAAGGTAATTTTTGGGAATTTTTCTGAAAAAAATGAATTTTCGGTGAATAGTGTATTTATTTAAAAATTAAATTAAAATTATTTAGAAAATTATTTTTATAAAATGGAGTTCATTTTTGAAATCAGAGCATTGATATTTGGTTAAGGTAAAATTTTGGGATTTTTCTGAGAAAGTTGAATTTTCGATGAATAGTGAAAATACAGCTTTTAAGTTACGGGTGTTTAATGACATCATTAAATGATGTATTAAGTATGTAATCAATATGGTCAACTTATGAATAGTAAGGTAAGGTATGAGGTGTCCCAAGTGGCCAATACCATGGGCAAGCCCATGGTTTTTCCAAAACCACCAATGAGGTGTCCCTTGGCCATTAATGCCTTGTCCCCTCACTTTCCCTATAAATACCAAGTCATCCTCTCATCCATTCGACTCTCAACTCTCCCCCTTTGAATCTCTGGTCTCATTACCTCCCAAGGAGTCCTCCCAAGGTTCCCCCAAACCCTTAAGGTCTCAACCTTTGAGTTTTAAAAGTTACGTTTTAAGGTAAGGGATCCAAACTCTCTCTTTCTTTTCAAATACTCTCTTTTAAGTCATTTATTTTATGCTCCATGTTCTTATGTTGGAGGATGTTATTTTATATTCCTCTTACTGCCCTTTTAATGTCCATATGATGAGAGATCCCCTCTTACTCTCATCATTTTGTTTTATGAATGTTTAAGTGGCGCCGTTAGACTGCTGAAATTTTTGTAACGGATTCTTTCACCCTTCTCATTTTCAAGTTCTATTTTCTTGTCAAGTTTTTCAAGTTACTTTTTGTGTTGGGGTATGATCTCTACATCTATCATACTGATATTTTATGTTCATATGATGAGAGACCCTATTTGGTCTCTTCAATTGATTTTTTTGATGTTTAAGTGACGCCGTTAGGCTGCCGAATTTTTAAGGGGTTCTTTCACCCTTCTCGTTTTCAAGATCTATTTTCATGTCAAGTCTTTCAAGTTACTTTTTATTATGTTGGGGTATGATATCTATATTTATCATACTGATATTTTATGTTCATATGATGAGAGACCCTATTTGATCTCTTCAATTCATTTTTTTGAAGTTTAAGTGACGCCGTTAGGCTGCCGAATTTTTAAGGGATTCGTTCACCTTTCTCATTTTCGAGTTCTATTTTCTGGTCAAGTCTTTCAAGTTCTTTTTTATTATGTTGGGGTATGATCTCTATATCTATAATACTGATCATTTATGTTCATATGATGAGAGACCCTATTTGATCTTGTCAATCCATTTTTGGAATATTTAAGTGACGTCGTTAGGCTGCCGAATTCTCATAAGAGAAATCTTATTTTTGTCTTCCTTTCAAGTTCTTTGTTTCATATGGTATATCATTCAAATTTCATTACCATGTTCTTAAATCCTTTATATTCTATTCGCCTACTGTTTTATGTATCATTTATGAGTGGGTGACCCATGTCCCCTCTCTTTTCAATGTTTTCTAAAACCATATATCATAGCCGTTATGCTGCAGAATATTCGTCTCAAAATGTCTTTCTCTATTTTCAAATTATTTTATTTTATTAAGTGAATACTCAAAGATCTTTCTTCTATAGGGGTATTCACATATATATCAAAATGTTCTATTTTAATTCTGGGATTTACATACATGAGACCCACTTTCCTTTTTCCGTGGGTTTAAAGTGACATAAGGATCACGTCTTTAAAGCAGTTTTTTTTTAAAATGTGATGACTATGAAATGAAACCCATTTCTTTTATTCTATATGGGTTTTTTATGAAATGTTTGATGATGATATATGTGGATCACATGATAATAAAGACAAATTTAAGGGTGCGCCCTGATATCACTCCAATGCATTGGGTAAAGACTTAATCTCTAGAGATAACCATTTTTAACGACGCCTTGGTGAATAACCTTGGTAATTTTTAATGACACCTTGGGGATGGACCTTGGTGAAACGGAAATGATTTTCTATATTAAATGTTGTAGCCACATCTTCAAGTTATGAAATACATTATTTTTATTATGATATGCCTCATGATTTCTTTCTCATGCCTTAAAGTTCTTTTTCATGATATTGTTGATGTATCACAAGTTCACATGTTAAATGTTTCCCCTTGTTTCCCTTACTGGGACTTCTGCTCACCCTTTCTTTTGATATATGTCCTCAGGTTATGAGATACAGTAATGAACCTAGGATGAACATAAGGAGAAGCCTTTCAAGTGTTTAAGAATAATGTTTTATGTTTTCATGTTTTAAGTTCCTGGTTTCCAAGACACTAAACCTTAAAGATCCTCGGTTTTGTAAAATGTAATGAAAGTTTATGTGATAAAAGGCGGGATGCTATAGACCTTCCCTCCTCATCATCGTCAACAAACCGATTCTCGAGCTCAGGATTGGAGGTGTGTGGAAGATGCGATGAATGACGACAACTCTGTCATCTTCCCCGCGACTCCATCGACGAATAACGAACAAGGTAGGGGATTTTTGTGATTGATTTTATTTCCCATGATTCTTTCCTTCTAAAACAAAGAACGTGGATCAACTTCTAACTAGTTGATCCACATATGTTTTCCTTTTGTGGGTTTTTTGATTAATCATTACGGGAGGGTTTGTTGTGCTTCATTCTTGTGAGCAAAATGCTACCACCCTAAATGTGAAGGGTGTAGACCAAACCAACATGGCCCAACCCCTCCTTCGTTCTCTTTTGCATTGTTCTTTGAAATGGAGGACGGCGAAAACGGTGACGAAGTCAATGGTCACACCCCCTGTGGCCTCTGTGACCCACACCACCCCCGTGGAATTCCGCACCCCTGCTGGCCGAACCGACCACGCCACCTTGCAGTGCCCCGGTAGAACCGCCCCCGCGGTCTTTGCCCTTCTGACCGAGCCGCCCTGGACTGGGTCAAGCCGCCCTGGCCATTCCGTCCACCGGCCAAACCAGCCCCGGCCACCCTGGCCTCCCAGTCGAAACATCTCCTAACCACGCCGGCCTCCCGATCTGCCCCGGCCGCGCCCGCCCTCCGGCCCCGCACCACCACCGGCCGAACCGGCCCAAGCCACGCCCCCCCGGCCACGTGTCGGGCCGCCCCGAGCCTTGCCCTGTGACTCTCCAGGATGAACCGGCCCCTCGTGGTGCCCTTCGGGCCGAGACGTCCTCATGGCACCCTTCGGGCCGAGCCGCCGTTGCGCCGACACGCGGCCGGTCCGCGACCTCGCGACTGGTCCGCGCCCTCACGACCTGCTGGGCTGGGCCTAATAGGCCGGGCCGGGCCAGACCCAACGGGTTAGGCCAAGTCGACCCAGACCGGGTTGGCCCAGACTGGGTCGGGCCAGCGCGGTCCGACCGGGTCGGACCAGATCCAGGCCCACTACGACCCTTTACATTCTATTGACCATATCATTGGCACTGGGCATCGGTTTGACAAACCATCAGCGGCCCTGGTAATCTTTTAGCACGATGGTCCTTTTGATTATACCCCACTAGAGTTTGTGGTATAGTTGAGATACAATCAGGTTGGATTGTGCACGAATCCAACCCGCCCCCCGGGACTAAAAAGATAATAACTCACAGGCCGAGCGACCGTTTGACGCACTCTCTATTTCGTTGATACCCCTTTGACATGTCAGACCTTTGAGACACTTCTTCATGGGACTTTGTGATAGTTGGAGTATCAACCAGTAGCTCGTGGAGCAGATCCTTCAAGTAACGAGCGAGCAGAGTGTAGTGAACAAGTAGCTAGCTGAGACCTGACGACTATTGACCATTTGACTAGGAGTGACTCTACTAGCCCAGTGGGGAGCGCGTAGTTGTGGCGGCAGACCCACGGTGGAGGAGCGCACTTCGTGACACGGCAGACCCACAATAATCGACAGGAGGAGTGCCTCAGTAGGCTATGAGTGGGAGCGCCTGGGTGTGGCGGCAGACCCGCAATGGGGAGTGCCTCTGTGTGACGCAGCAGACCCATGGTACTCGACAGGAGGAGTACCTCAGCAGTCCAAGGTTAGTGGGAAGAGCACTTGGTGTCGCGGCATGCCCATTTTACTCAACAGAGAAGGAGTTCTCCAACATCCGTGGTTTCAATAATGTGACTGGGGATGTTACTTGATACTACCCCTAGAACACAATCCTGGTTTGAGCTGAGTCAGTGCATTTGTGTTTTCCTCATGATTGAGACAGATCACTTAATAACTTAGGTATATGTATGGGCATATACCTAAGTAGGGTTATCTGTTGATTCCTTAATTTGTGGATTATCCTTGGTGCATTTGTGAGACCTTGAGGGTATCAGGGTCCCTACTGAGTATTGTTATACTCACCCATGCATGGGCTATGCTCGCACCTTGTCGTGTTGGATGCAGACGACGGACAACACTGACTGAGGCTGAGAGTACCAGGACTGGACGGTACCCTGAGGTGGAACTTTCAACGAGTCAGTACACGGAGGAGACTGATATACGTGGAGTGCTGAGGAGGCTATCTGTACCTACCCTTCACGTAGGAATCCAGGAGGACATCCCAGCTGCTATTTTTCCTTTCTTTAGTTGTACTTGTACTTCCAGTTCCTTGTACTTTACAGTTGGACTTGTATTTCCAGCCCCTTTTACTTTTCAGCACTCTTTTGTTATACAGTTTAATTAGTATTTTGTATCCAGCTGTGTGCTCCGTTGTGTGCGTTTAGAGGTTATAAAGTCAATGTCTTCCTAGTTTTAGGGAAATATGCCTTTGGTGTTAGTCTCCAGCCCCTGGCCTAGGGAAGGCGGACTTGGGGTAGTCACGGCACGGGCCCCGGGGGATGGGTCATGACAAATTGGTATCAGAGGAGTCGGTTCTACTGCATAAATCAGGACTCTGATCATTCTATTCTATTAAGAAATATTGTTATGTGTAGTGAGTGTGGTTTTCAGTTCAGGGAGTCCAGTGTTGGTGCGGCGGCCGACGTATCCATACATTGGGACCCTGACATCTGATTTCCGACTCAGTGCACAGAAACACTGATTGCATGTGTGTTTTCAAAAGTTTTATTTAAGTCAGCTCAACCTGGTCAGCTCACCAAGTATAAAATTTTGATCATGTCTCATATGTTTCATTCAGGATGAATCCACACAAATAGTCGGCTAGAGTTCCGAGAGTTGTATGCACTGATATCCCACTAAGTGATGAGGCCTCGATGCAAGGCCCTTTTCCAGTGGAGCCACCAGCGGTACCACTCCCCATTGGGCCACCGATGCCACCAGCCCTAGCATTAGACAATTCCCACCGCTTGATTCCATTGCACGAGTTCCAATGCCATAGGCCACTTAGGTTCATGGGAGAGACGGACCCACATGTGGCTGAGGATTGGATGGAGGATGTGGTGAGAGTCTTCCGACTGGTAGGGAAACCAGCCGACCTCATGGTGATACTTGTTGCCAGCCTTCTACAGGAAGCAACGGGCAGATGGTGGAGCTTGATGCTCCAGGTTCATGACGAGATGACGCTTCTCTAGGCAAACTTCGAGAGCCTGTTTTGGGCAGAGTTTGTTCCAGCGACTCTCCATGCAGTGTGCATACAGGAGCTACTTCATCTGCAGTAGGGTAGCATGACTGTAGCTCAGTACTCAACGAGGTTCACATACCTCTCACACTACTCCACCGATATGCTGCAGGACCCATTCTTCAGGTCTTGGACCTTAAAGCAGGGACTCAGGCAAGATATTAGAGCTATGGTGATCTCACTCAGCATCCCGACGTAGGCAGGGGTGTTAGAGAGATCCCTTCTAGTGGAGAGTTTCCTTACTGAGTAGTCTCCAGTAGTGAGATCCACCACCAGTCGACACATAGCGGAGTCTTCTGTAGCTGGAAGTAGACAGACGTCACAGAAGTACAAGAGGACCAAACCTACAAGTGGACGAATGCATGACTCAGGATCAGTTTTGCGTGGCTCCCGAAGTGGAGACAGACATGACAGAAGCGGGCAGTGTTACGCATGCGGTGAGAAGGGTCACATGGCCCGTGACTACCCGACCCACCATTCAGAAGATCATTAGATGGTCGAAGGACCTCCCAGGAAGAGACAAATATTCGATTGAGGTGGTCCGCAGGGAGCAGGCAGACGTGGCAGAGGAGTTGGCCATGCAGCTGGCAGTGGACGAAGATTCGAGGTGTTACCAAAACCACCACCAGGAGATCCACCCCGACCGTAGGGATCAGGTGGATAGGGGAGAGCTCAGCTCTAGGCAGATGAGGCATATGATCATGGCGCTCCAGAGATGATTCAAGGTATGATCTGTGTCTACTCCACCATAGTTGCAGTACTTATAAACACAGGTGTCGGTCACTCTATCATTACCACTTCCCTCATTCCGAGCTCGGAGATTCCGACAGAGCCGTTGGCTCGATCTTTATGGCTAGAGACTCCGATGGGAGCGAATTCAATGATTACTCACTAGCACCGGTAGTGTGAGCTTACTCTAGGAGGCGAGAGCTTTGGATGGGATCTCTTAGTAGCGGCGTCGATCCCTTGAGATGTCATCTTAGTTATGGACTGGTTATCTACATTCCATGATCATATTGACTGTATTAGGATCAAAGTGCGGTTTGTATGCATGGATGGGACCGGTTTTACGTTCACCAGGGAGAAGGGAGTATTTCTAGTATAGGATGGACTTACCCGGAGGAGGGTGTAGCCGATAACTCATCAGTTGGCTTGCCTTACCCTCAGAGCAGTTGATGTAGAGAGTTCGAGCTATCATGTAGTGGTGGACCAGTATGCCGATGTCTTCCCTGATGATGTTCTAGGTCTACCTCCCCATAGAGAGGTGGACTTTTACATTAACTTGTACCCTAGGACGACACTGATATCTACACCAGCGTATCAGATGGATCCCGTGGAGCTTCGTGAGCTGCGGGTATAACTAGAGAACTTGTAGGATATGGGAATCATCTAGCCCAGTGTTTCACCTTGGACAGCCCTGATTTTGTTCTCCAAGAAGGAAGATGGGAGCTTGAGGCTTTGTGTTGACTATCAGCACCTGAACTAGGTGACCGTGAAGAAATTGTACCAACTCCTGAGGATTGACGACCTCTTTGATCAGCTGAAGGGAGCATGGTGGTTTTCGAAGATAGACCTCAGATCAGGCTATCACCAGCTTAGATTTCGTGATGAGGATGTGCAGAAAACAACGTTCAGATGTCGGTATGGCCACTACGAGTTCTTGGTTATGCCATTCGGCATATCAAATGCTCCAGCAGTGTTCATGGGACTCATGAATAGGATCTTTCAGCCATACCTTGATCGCTTTGTTGTAGTCTTCATTGATGACATTCTGATCTACTCGACTACTGAGGAGGAGCATGCCTATCATTTGTGGGTAGTACTGGACACAATCTGAGAGCACCAACTTTATGGTAATCTCTCAATCTTCCAGTTATGGATCCGAGAGGTTCACTTTCTGGGACATGTCATATCGAAGGCTAGAGTTGGAGTGGATCCATCGAAGAGTAGGGCGGTACTTTCTTGGGATCCCCCTAGGAGTGTGACGGGGGTACGGAGTTTCCTGGGTTTGGCTGGTTATTACCGGAGATTTGTACCAGACTTCTCCAGAGTTGCAGAACCACTATCATCCTTGACAAAGAAGAGGAAACCCTTTGTGTGGTCGGAGAGATTCTAGCAGAGCTTTTAGGAGCTAAGGCAGAGGCTAACTAGTGCCCCCATCATGAGGCTTCCAGAGGAAGGTGTAGGGTACGTAGTCTACTGCGACACATCAGGGAGCAGGCTCGGATGTGTCCTGATGAAGGAGCGAATAGTGATCGCATATGGTTCATGACAGGTGAGACAACATGAGCAGAACTACTCTACTCATGACTTGGAGTTAGCGGTAGTGGTCTTCACCTTGAAGATGTGGCGACACTATCATATGGGTGAACATTTTACTGTGTACACTGATCACAAAAGTCTTAGGTATATCTTCTCTCAGAAGGGCTTGAACCTGAGACAACGATGTTTGCTTGAGTTCCTCCAAGACTATGACTTCGAGATAGTCTATACTCCTAAGTAGGGGAACGTTATTGCAGATGCACTCAGCAGGATGTCTGGTATACAGTTTCTAGGTGAGGCGACAAACCATCTGACCGCGTTGAAGATATCCTTCATGGAAAGAGATGGAACAGCTTTTCTACAGTCTCTTATAGTCACCCCCCCACTTCTTCAGCGAGTTAGGGAGGCACAACATGGGGACACTAACTGCGAGACATGACATGCTCAGATATCCATAGGGAAGGAACCTGATGGATTTTCTGATGGTGGGGAGCATGTCATCCTCTTTAGAGGACGTACTATGGTACTAGTGTCACTTCAGGGGGAAGTGTTGAGGGATTCCCACACATCCCTTTTAGCGGTACTTCCAGAAGTGGAGAAGATGTACCAGGATCTCCGACGACAGCATTGGTGGTTGGGAATAAAGAAGGCAGTTGTAGAGTTTGTCTCTCGGTGCCTCACTTGTCTGCAAGTGAAGGCAGAACACACTAAAAAATATTTCACTTTTTCCAACGGGGACATATCTATTGGTAAAAGTGTATTTTCTGTTGGTAAAAAATTTTACCAACATATATGTCCCTGTCACTAAACTGTTGGTAAAAACTCTGTCGCTAAATGTTTTTGCGACAGATAAAATAGTTCTGTTGCAATTATAATCATACCAACAATATATGTTGGTTAAAGCATTTAGCAACAGGTTACAGTAACAAATTTATATGTTGGTAGTAATATTACCAACAAATAATATATATTTATTTATAAATTACATTTCAATAATAATTATAAATTTTTATTTCTAGTAAAATTTCATATTATATTTATTATTTTGTCATATATAATACATAGAAGATGATTTTAACATATGTTCAAACTTAGGAAAAAATTAATTATATCAATAATGATATATTTATACAAAACACTAGATTCCCCAATCCTCCCATGCTAGATCCCCCCACCTCTAGATGACCCATCTGTTGGAACCATGGTCTTCTATGCATGATTTGGAGTGTGGTTTGTGTTTGTTGTCAATCCTTAATGGAAGTTCGGATCGTGTACCAGCAAAGAGATCATACCGTTCAAGCAAACAACAGTATTAAAGGTGGCGTCGTTTCCCAGTGTTTGCCAAATTTTTGGGGTACAAAATCTGGAAGTTGTTGAGCATCGCGAAAAGTGGATTTCCCTGAAGATAATAATTAAATATGGAAAAGGCTTGAATTTCGCGAAGAGAGGATGCATTGTTTGGAAATCGCGAAGACCAGAAAAATGGAGGCGGTGAGTCTTCGCGATTACGTCAAGTTTCGCGAACGGCAGAGGCTGAAGCACATCGCGGCGTAGAAGGGCTTCACGAGGGAGCTTCGCGGCGAAGGCGCGAAGGTATGTTGACGGTGATTCTTCGCGACTACGTCAAGCTTCGCGAACGGCAAAGTGTCGTGGTGCTTCGCGATTTGAACAGAATTCTGGCGGAATCTTTGGAGCTTCGCGATTTGAGATGACGTGGCGTTGACTTCGCGCGGAAGGGTCGAGGGTCGGTGGAATCGCCTATAAATTGAGGCCGACCCCCTCGAGAGATGAAGAGAGAATCTCAGAGAAAGTCCTTTGCTCTCGGTTCGCAAAGGTCTCTCGCGAAGGCAGTGTGCTTCGCGAAAGAGGAGCTTCGCGGCGGCTATTCCAGCTCCGCGAAAGACGTGCGCCCCGCGTTAGCTCAGTGAGCTTCGCGAAGAGGCAGGAGCTTCGCGATAGCCAAGCATTGCGAAGGCTGGAGCATCGCGAGAGTGCTTCGCGATTGAGCTTCGCGAAATGGCAGGAGCTCCGCGAAGGCTTGTTTGAGCTTTGCATTTTTGGGAGCCTCGTGAAGTAGGGTACTTTGCGAAGGCCTTGTTCAAAGGTTGTTTGCCCTGTGGACAAGAGAAAAGGGGGTTTTCATCAGTGGTTGGAATTTGGATCTTAACAGAGCATTAAAATCATGACTCTGATGCAAGCAAAGTCTCATGCTGAACAGGAGACAATGAACTTCATGACTATCAATTGAAGAGACCTTCACGTCTATAAACTGAGTGAGACTCCACCAACGGCAGTGAGCCAGGGGGAGTCAACGGGAGTGACCCGAGGGAAGCAGTGAGCTAACCCTGAACCTTTGTAAAGGCAGTGAGCCTGGGACAGAGTGACTGTACCCAAACTTTTGTAATCTACAGCTAGTGAAGCATAGTGGATTTTGGTACGACCGACAACCTGTCGGCGTATGCTCCTTGGACGTAGCCCTTAGTGGTGAACCAAGTAAAAAGGGTTGTGTCTTCTCTGTGCTTGTGAATGCTTGCTTTCTAATCATAATCATCATACAGGTTCAACAAGTTCCTACCAACGTGGGAACAAGATCCATCAACTTTAAGAAGAAAAAGTTGACACCCTGATTCACCCCTCCCCTCTCAGGGTGTCCCGGGGTCCTTCAAGTGGTATTAGAGGGTAAAGGTTGCTGGTGTTGAATCTGACCTTCTTCGTCATGGAAAACGCAGTCAATGTCAGGGGAGTCCCTCACTTCGATGGAAGCAATTTCCAGATCTGGAAGAACAGAATGAGATCTCATCTAAGATCTCTTGGAATGGAAGTTCTTTTTTCTACTGTGCAAGGAATACAAGTCACTGATCCAACAGGCCTGGCTATGACTGAAACAGACAGGAAACTTCTTGATGCAGATGCTAAAGCATAGAATGCTCTCACTACAGCCCTTTCTGATCAGATCTACCTGAAGGTGATGAATTGCACCTCAGCAAAATCCATGTGGGATAAACTTGAGAATATTTATGAAGGAGATAGCAAAGTGAAGGAGGCGAAACTACAAGTGCTACACAATCGGTTTGATGATCTGAAGATGCATCCAGATGAGAATGCAGACTCTTTCTTCCATCGAATTACTGAAGTGGTTGGAGCAATTCGGGGTCTAGGGGAAGAAATCAAAGACATTGATATTGTAAAGAAAATATTAAGAAGACTTTCACCTCTGTATAATGCGAAGGTGTCAGCCCTTGAGGAAAGAGATCTTTCCAAACTTTCTCTAGATGATCTACTGAGCAGCTTGGTAGCATATGAAATGAGAGTCAAACCAGAAGATGCTACGACTCGGGTGAGCAAGGAAATGGCATTCAAGGCCATGGATAAATTGAAAATCTCAAAGGATAGTAGCGGTGATGATGACGAAGAGAAAGAAATTATTTCTCTCATTGCAAAGAAGTTCCAGAAGGGGAAAGGGAAATTCAAAGGGAAGTTACCTCTCGCATGTTTCCGTTGTGGAAAAGTTGGGCACATTGCCTCTCAATGCTTGAAGAATATCAATGATGATGACAGTGAAGATGAAAACTTCAAGAAGCCTCAGAGAAGGTTCTTCAAAAAGGGAGACTTCAAATCTGGTAAGAAAATGCAAAGGAAGAGTTTTGTCTGTGAAGAGGAAGAAGATGACAATGAATTATGTGATGAAGAAGAACCAGAATTCAAAACTGGGAACCATGCTTCTATGATGGCCACTGTTGAAAAGTCAGAAGATACTGATGGAGAAAAACAACTGAGAACTTGTGTAGATCCTGAGGTGCAACTGAAGGATGCGGTTAGTAAGCTTAAGATTAAATGTAAGAGCTGCAATAAGTGGAAATCAATTGTAGAAGAATCAACTGAATACGTTGATCAACTTGAAGCTGAAATTGAACGACTGGAAGAATTTGTGAAGGTACAGTCTAAAATAATTGAAAGCAATGATGATGTAGTTGATCTGAATCTGAGAATTGAAGAGCAGGCAAAGGTCATCAATGACCTCACATCCAGACTGGATGAAAAATCCAAGACTGCTGAGGGTCTTGAGGAGGAAATAGTTACTCTAAGGAGTAAACTGGAGACTGAATCAGTTCCAAAAGAATCGAGGAAGAAAATACAGTTCGGAAGATTCTCAGATGCAGAATTACTAGCAAGAGCCAAGTGTGGTTCAAATGGGGTTGGAAAAATCTTGAGTGATCAAAGACCCGCTTGCATGGGAAAGAGTGGAATTGGCTGTGAGGCTGAGTCATCAACTGCTGGAAGTGAAAAGATCCAAAAGAAAGATAAGATGAAAGTTGAACATGTTGAAATGTTACCTAGAGTGCTGAAAAAGGAACACTCAATACAAACTAAAAGGAGACCTGAAAATTATCCTCAAACTTTCAAAAATGACAGACAGTCTTACTATTCTCCCAAGGAAGAAGGTATAAGGAGAAATTCAGGTGAGAAGACATTTCCTCTCATGAAGTGTCAGTTCTGTGGCTATCTGGGCCATACCATGTCTTATTTTGAAGAGGCAAGAAGCTATCTGAATGGAGAAGATATAGATGCTCAACAAAGGAGAACAATCTCATATCCTAATTCTTATATAAGAAATAATTTCTATGGATATTGTTTTCGTTGTTCTAACTTTGGTCATAAGGCCGTTAATTGCAGGCAGAGAAGGGAAATAGACACCTCATACCGAAGTTCAAGACAAGTCAAGTCTCGTCAGCAAGACAGTGTTGCTCTTTCAAACAGGTTCTCACCTCTCAAAGAAGACTTTGACTATGAAGAACCTGGGTATGCGGAAGAGATAGTTGAAAGGCCATCAGTTCTATATACTCAATCTAATGTCTCATGGAAGGAAAGGAAGAAGATTGAGAAATCGAACCTTGCAGAGGTGTCCCTCAAAGCTACAAAGAACAACAGTACCTGGATTCTGGATAGCGGTTATTCATCTCATATGACAGGTAATGCCGGCCTAATAACGAATATCATAAAGAATGTTGATGGTACAGTAAGATTTGGTAATGATGGGGCTCTGAAAATCAAAGGGAGTGGAAGTACCCAATTAGCTAATGGAGAACTAAAGAAGACTGAAGTCCTTTACGTAGATGGCCTACGTCATAATCTCCTCAGCGTGAGTCAACTCTGTGACTCAGGACTTATAGTTACTTTTAATCAGAAAGGCTGCAATATCAAGGGAAAAACCGGCAATTCACTTATGAAAGGATGCAGAACAGAAGGCAACTTGTATCAGGTTGATAGTGAAGAAAATGTATGTTACATGACTGTTGAAGAAGAAAACAATTTGTGGCATCGGAGATTGGGACACATCAATCAACAAGACATGGAGAAAATATCAAAATTGAGAATTGTCATGGACATCCCCAACCTGAAGCGTGAGCGTGAAAAATCTTGTGATGCTTGTATTCGTGGGAAGCTGGTCTGCAGTTCATATCGACCAAAGAAGAAAAAGGCGTCTCACCTTCTTGATCTGATTCATACAGATGTTTGTGGTCCGATAAATGTTGCCGGAACACATGGAGAAAGGTACTTTGTCCTTTTCATATATGATTACAGTAGAATGGCATGTGTGATGGTCATTCACAGGAAACGACAAGTCCTTGACTGCATGAAAACATATCGGCGAATCGCCGAGAATGATACTGGATGAACAATCAAAGTGTTGCGATCTGACAACAGAGGAGAATACACATCCATTGAATTTGAGAATTATCTAGAGAAACATGGGATACAGCATGAGGTAGCTGCTGTGAGAACTCCACAACAAAATGGAGTTGTTGAACGTAGGAATCGACAGGTGAACAACATGGCACGAACTATGCTGATTGAGAGTCGTATTCCACGACATTACTGGAAAGAGGTTGTTCAAGCTGCAGTGTACATTCAGAATCGAACATGACTTTATATGGGTGAGACGAAGACACCATACGAATTGTGGCATGGACGGAAGCCTTCTCTAAAATACTTTCGTGTCTTTGGATGTAAATGCTTCATCAGGAATAAAGAAGGAAATCAAGGGAAATATGGCGACAATGCAGATGAAGGAATTTTCATTGGTTACTCAATGAACAGCAAAGCCTACAAATGTTTCAACAAGAGTTTGGGAAGAATTGTGGAAAGCAGTGATGTTAAGATAATTGAAGAGAAAACCAAAAATGCTTCAAGGACGTCATATGCTGATGTGATAGAAAGTCAAGAAGAATGTGAACGTGAAGAAAATACAAGTGCAGAAATAGATGAAGTTGTTCAAAACACTCAGCAGTCACATCATGATGTTGACTCAGAAGAAGAATCTGAAGAAGAAACTATGGCTGAAGAAAATGCTACTGAACATCGCAGGAGAAATCGAAGAGCTGAGATTGATCCATCCAACATAATTGGGGACAAAAGTGCACCCACTCAAACAAGGAGGATGAGGAATAACACGCAGTCTGCATTTCTATCAGTTGTAAAGCCATCCTCATTCGAAGAAGCTGCAAAAGATAAATCTTGGGTGAAAGCCATGAATGATGAATTAGATCAGATTGACAAGAATCAGACATGGGATCTTGTCCAGAGACCCAAAGGTCAAAATGTGATTGGTACCAAATGGATCTTCAAAAATAAGTTTGATGAGCATGGAAGTGTCATCAGAAACAAGGCACGACTGGTATGTAAAGGATACTCTCAGATTGAAGGCATTGATGTTGAAGAAACCTTTGCTCCAGTGGCTAGACTGGAGTCAATCAGGCTTTTCCTTGTCATGGCACTCCAAAGAGGATATAAAGTATATCAAATGGATGTCAAGACAGCATTCTTGAATGGTGTACTCGAAGAAGAAGTCTACATTGAACAACCAGTGGGCTTTGTTTTGGGTACTGATGAAACAAAGGTCTGCAAACTGAAGAAAGCCCTATATGGTTTGAAGCAGGCACCACGGGCATGGTACTCACGACTGGACTCATATCTCAAGAAGTTGGAATTCAAAAGAGGAGTTGATCACAATCTTTATGTGAAGAATTCTCCAAAAGATCAATTCATGGTTCTTGTCTACGTTGATGATATCATATTTGGTGGCAGCAGGCAGAAATCAGTGGATGAATTTGCCAACCACATGAAATCAGAATTTGAAATGTCTATGATTGGGGAGCTCACATATTTCTTGGGGCTGCAAGTGATTCAAAAGAAGGAATACACTTTCATTTCTCAGGAAAAATATGCAAGAGAGTTGCTGAAGAATTTCAATATGCAAGACTCCAAACCAATGTCAACTCCGATTGCAGTTGGAACTAAACTTGGAAAGCATGATGATGGGAACTCTGTTGATCCCACCATGTACAGGAGGATCATTGGAAGCCTACTGTACCTGACAGCGACAAGGCCAGATATTGTCTTTGCAACATGCCTTGCGGTCCGCTTTCAGAGTAATCCAAAGGAAAAACATATGGCAGCAGTAAAAAGAATCATGAGGTATATTCAAGGTACACATAACTTCGGGTTATTTTTTGCTGCAGGCAGGGACAGTGAATTATCAGTGTTTTTTTATACTGACTGGGCTGGTGATGTAGTAGACAGAAAATCCACTAGTGGTGAAACTTTCTATATTGGGCAGAAATGTGTTGGCTGGTTGAGCAAGAAACAAGAAAGTACTTCTCTTAGTACTGCTGAAGCTGAGTATATCTCCGCCACAAAGGCATGCACTCAACTGCTATGGATGAAGCAGCAATTAACTGCCATTGGCGATGAGGTGACGCAACCAATGGTGATTTACTGTGATAATAAGAGCGCAATTGATCTTACGAAGAATCATGTTCAGCATTCTCGTACAAAACACATTGAAATCAGGTATCACTTTATCAAAGAGAAAGTTGAGCAAAGCATGATTAGATTGGATCATGTGGGAACAGATGAGCAAGTGGCTGATATCCTGACAAAGCCACTGTCAGCGGTTGTGTTTGAGAAGCATCGGTTGAACCTCGGTGTTCGACCACCTCCCAGAGCATAAGGAGGTTACGAAATTCCCCTCCCCATTTGTTTTAAATGTTTTAATCAGTTTATGGATATGATGCAGGTTTATGGGGGAGATACTATCAAGGGAGAGTATGGTTTGAGCTGAACGTGAAAAAAATTAATAATTACTGGTCTTTGGTTTTATTGTCAATGGGGGAGAAAGGAGAAGGAATAAATTCAGGAAAGAAGAATGAGAAGGAACACAGTGGAACCCAATTCAAGAATGAGAAGGAACACAGTGGAACCCAATTCAAGCCTCCTCTCTTGTTTTCTACACCGAGCATTGCTCACGTAGACTTAGAGTGTTGGCTGGGTTGATTCCTGCGTTTTTTGGTTTACACATTGATGGGGATCTATTGAATTTTTCTTCTGATTGCCAACAAACCCAAAGGGGGAGATTGTTGGAACCATGGTCTTCTATGCATGATTTGGAGTGTGGTTTGTGTTTGTTGTCAATCCTCAATGGAAGTTCGGATCGTGTACCAGCAAAGAGATCATACCGTTCAAGCAAACAACAGTATTAAAGGTGGCGTCATTTCCCAGTGTTTGCCAAATTTTTGGGGTCCAAAATCTGGAAGTTTTTGAGCATCGCGAAAAGTGGATTTCCCTGAAGATAATAATTAAATATGGAAAAGGCTTGAATTTCACGAAGAGAGGATGCATGGATTGGAAATCGCGAAGACCAGAAAAATGGAGGCGGTGAGTCTTCGCGACTACCTCAAGCTTCGCGAACGGCAAAGTGCCGTGGTGCTTCGCGATTTGGACAGAATTCTGGCGAAATCTTTGGAGCTTCGCGATTTGAGATGACGTGGCGTTGACTTCGCGCGGAAGGGTCGAGGGTCGGTGGAATCGCCTATAAATTGAGGCCGACCCCCTCGAGAGAAGAAGAGAGAATCTCAGAGAAAGTCTTTTGCTCTCGGTTCGCAAAGGTCTCTCGCGAAGGCAGTGTGCTTCGCGAAAGAGGAGCTTCGCGGCGGCTATTCCAGCTCCGCGAAAGACGTGCGCCCCGCGTAGGCTCAGTGAGCTTCGCGAAGAGGCAGGAGCTTCGCGATAGCCAAGAATTGCGAAGGCTGGAGCATCGCGAGAGTGCTTCACGATTGAGCTTCGCGAAATGGCAGGGGCTCCGCGAAGGCTTGTTTGAGCTTTGCATTTTTGGGAGCCTCGTGAAGTAGGGTACTTTGCGAAGGCCTTGTTCAAAGGTTTTTTGCCCTGTGGACAAGAGAAAAGGGGGGTTTCATCAGTGGTTGGAATTTGGATCTTAACAGAGCATTAAAATCAGGACTCTGATGCAAGCAAAGTCTCATGCTGAACAGAAGACAATGAACTTCATGACTATCAATTGAAGAGACTTTCACGTCTATAAACTGAGTGAGACTCCACCAACGGTAGTGAGCCAGGGGGAGTCAACGGGAGTGACCCGAGGGAAGCAGTGACCTAACCCTGAACCTTTGTAAAGGCAGTGAGCCTGGGACAGAGTGACTGTACCCGAACTTTTGTAATCTACAGCTAGTGAAGCATAGTAGATTTTGGTACGACCAACAACCTGTCGGCATATGCTCTTTGGACGTAGCCCTTAGTGGTGAACCAAGTAAAATGGTTGTGTCTTCTCTGTGCTTGTGAATGCTTGCTTTCTAATCATAATCATCATACAGGTTCAACAAGTTTCTACCAACGTGGGAACAAGATCCATCAACTTTAAGAAGAAAAAGTTGACACCCTGATTCACCCCTCCCCTCTCAGGGTGTCCTGGGGTCCTTCACTATCCATGCTAGACGACCCATCCATGCCATCTAGTCAGCTCCAGGTCCAGCGCCCCATCCATGCCATCTAGTCACCTCCACCTCCAGCGTGCCAACCATGCCAGCAACCCATTTAACTTGAGCTCTAGTGCCCCAACCATGCCATCCCCCAATCCATGCCATTTAGTCACCTCGAGCTCCAGTGACGAGTTTCATATTAAAGCAAGTTTAACTTTGAATGGAGGCAGATGAGGTTTAAGTATAATCTCATGTACTTCCTGATCCACCACCATGCTGGAAGGCCCAAGCTGTTTGTCATACTCCTCTATAATCCATCCATGGTCTTCCAACATCAACCTAATTCAATAATAATTCTGCAGAAAAGAAGTAATTCACCAATTTATAATCAAAACAGAACGGACAAAAAAAAAAATAGAAACTCAAGCAGTACTTCAAGATGTACATTTGAAAAAGAAACTCAAGCTATTAAAAAAACAGAAACCCATACCGCATCTCATACTCCTCTTGCATCCATCCATCTTACAAACATCAATGTTACCTTGACACTTTCCAACTACAAACATCAATATACCAAAGGTAAATCAGCATTCAATCAAAATTAAATTTCATTCAATTTAAATTGTAGGTGATTGTGTGATAGAAGACTTACATTTTTGTAAGTGTTGAAATACTTACTCTTCTATGAGAGAAACAATCTGTACAATGTAAATTTTTTTTACAAGAAAAAATCTGTTAAAAACCAGGTGACGGATAACAAAAATAGGCTATACTTAAAGAATGCAACGCTAACCAAACTGAGTGCAGTGAACTGGATCTTGAAACATTCTAATTATGGGACACTATAACATTACTATTGAATAACTGAACCCCCCCCCCCCCCAAAGAACATCACTGAGTGTAGTGAACTATAGATTGAAACTTTCCAATTCTGGGACACCATGACACTACGATAGAATCACTAAAAACCTCCCACATAGAACGATATACAGAAACTCCTGTATCTTCCTTCCAGCCTTATTGTCATGAGGCTATCAAACACACCTCCACCATCTATATGCATAGCTTTATATCAGAAATAAATTAAAAAAATAGAGGAAAGAGTAAACAAAATCAATATTCCAACAAACTCACCTTGAACCTCTCTTAACAGGTCAAATTGAGACCACAAACATCCAAGATGATAAGATGGTACTCAGAGTCGGGCATCTTAAAGATTAGTCAATCAAAGAAAGAAGATAAAATAAAGGTGACTTTTACAAACCATGTTGACTTTACCTGAGAATGTAAAAGAATGAAAAAGATCACAACACCATGATAAGAATGGGTTCAACGGTGTGTCCAACAAAAATCTTGACCCGAAAAAACACTCCCTTCACCTAGAGACCCAAATCATAGACCAAATCCATATCCACCTCAGGATTCCCTGCTGCAGAAATGATCAAAGACCCACTGAGGAAAAACATATTACCCTCCCTTTCTTTTCCCCTGTCATCACATGGATTCAGAATCCATGCCACTTGTTTCCACACTGCACCACAACAACGAACCCAACATTTATGAACACTCCAAATAACAATCATACCTCTAGCCGCACTTGCCCTTGAATGAAGACTATGAATTTGGTGCTGGAGACCCGCCATGAACACTTTATCACACCACTAAAAATTGTCCATGAAAGCCAAAGTACACCGAGAAAACCTTGAAATGAACCATCAATGAAAAAATAGAACAAGAAAAGCAACGAAAACACAACCTGTCAAAAACCTTAAAAAAACACACACATCTAACAAGTGCACAATTGAAAATTTATCAAAGGGAATGCCCTCTATTGTTCTCAAAAAACATAAATTAAAAGAGAGACCACGAACAATAATTTTTCCTCCAAACTACCAGTCTCATGAGTAAAGATCACAAGTTAAGTGATCAAATCTTCAACCTAGAGATGATTAGTGACCATGAAGAACACAAAAAATCAATGTGAACCAAAAAAAATGACGAAAAATCTCTAAGAAACTAGCTGAAAATAAAAAAAAAAAAATAAAACAGTGAACCTAATCAAACATCCTTAATCTGTTCAAGTCATCACTCAACTACTAAGAGACAATGATTATAGAAATGATTCGATAAATCTCAAAAATATGGAATATCTAAATTATATATTAGGATCATTTTCAAATTCTGAAATTAAATAATTAGCAAACAAATTTTATAACATATTCCATTCAATATAAGCTGAAAGTTAACCAGTGAATACTAGACAAAAATTATAATTTAGTTTTAGTGTCAAATAACATAACCATAAAAGATAGATTCATAGTTTCAAAACAAAAATTGAATACATAATTTTTAATTAATGAAAATATTCAAAACAATAACAAAATATTTATGATTCAATACCCAAAATGAAATGATCTAAACAATGTTGCAATGGTCAAAACAAAACAATTTTTGGAATAAAACAAAATCAACATTATAACAATTCCAATTCTAAAACAGAAACTAAAGCATAACTAGTTCAAGGAAAATGAAACAATAGAGATGATAATAAGTGACTAACCAAGAAAATAACAATGAACAAGGATAATGTGATGAAATACCTGGAGTTGGATGAGAAAACACAACCAGAGATAACAAATAATGAGCCCGAGACTAGCGACATAGGAACATAATTTGAGCTCGAGACCAGAAACAGAGGAACAATCCAATACCAGACCACCGATGAACAAACCTCTATCACCTTCAGAACACCTATCCAAGCATCCACCCACCATCTGAGATATCTAGCATCGAACACAAAAAATCCCCACAACATCAAACCAAGGCACACATACAAAGTCTGAGCCCAACACCCCTGGACAGCGAAGCGGATCCAATGCCCCTAAAGGGTAGGAGGAAATTCCTAATAAATCACAGGGTCCAAAAATATCCGCAATGAGGAGTTTTGACTGACCAATATGCATCATAGGAGACATCAGAAGAGAGATGGGGGAAGTGGGGCATGCCAGAGTTCACGATTGCGAGGCGATAGCCTAGACCAGTTAGAAATAAGGAAGAGGATGTGTGACCATCGGTAGTCGAAGAGATAACCAAACACAGCAATAAGCAACCACAAAGAGCAAGGGAAAACGAGGAACCCAAACATGAGGTAGCCAAAATAACGAAGGGGGGAAGAAATGGGTCTACGAGGCAAGAAGACGTCACTGAGATAGAAAAGGCAAAACCCTAGATGAACCGATGGAGAGAGCTCCCCCAACTGTCTGAGGATCCATCCAACACCAAAACTCCTGGAGGGTGATTCCAATGAGGGGATTTCGTGCGAGGATGTCTTCGTGTGTGATGCTGGGTTATTGCGAGGAGGTCTGTGAAGAACACCAGACGCGGGAAATACCGGTAGCAGGGAACGATGTCGGGTTGGGGGAGTGTCTGTTTCGACACACATTTGGGGTTTTTTCCTTTTGTTGCGTTTACATTTATTTACTTACATATATATATATATATATATATATATATATTAATTTATATAAAAAATATATTGCATAAGGATTATGTATGTATGTATCTCTATATATATATTACCAATAAAAATCACTAAATTATGGATATTTTAATTAATTATATATTTTTATTATCACATGATATACTTGTAATGGGTAATATATATATATATATTTAATTTTTTATAAAATATTTTATATTGTTGAATAATTTATTAATAACGAATTGTTTTAATGGTAACGGATTTGTTGGAAACAATAACTAATATCAACAGATTCATTTATCGATAAATCAATTGTTGGTTTTATTATGATAATACAACGGATTTAAATGTTAGTAAAATATTTGTTGGTATTGAACTAGTAATATAAACAGATATATATTTTGGTAAAAATAATTGTTGGTACCAATAGTTAATATCAACAAAATTTAATATCTGTTGGAATTAATCATTTTTACCAACAAATTTATTATCTATCAGTAATTTTCTGTTGGTAAAGTCACTTTTTTTTGTAGTGGCACCAGGTACCAGCAGGCTTAATTTTGTCTCTAGAGGTCCCGGAGTGGATGTGGGATGGGATATCCATGGAATTCATGATAGGATATCCACATACATCCAGGGGAGATGACTCAATTTGGGTGATCATTGACTGACTCACCAAGCCGTCTCACTTCCTACTGATCAGAGAGCAGGGTTCAGTAGAGAGCTTGAGATGCCTCTATGTGTAGAAGATTGTGCGGCTACATGGAGTACCTTCGACAATTATCTCTGATCATGATGCACAATTTGCTTCCAGGCTATGGAAGGGGTTGTAGGAGGCTTTCAGGAAGCAACTTCGTTTGTGCACCACCTTCCATCCTCAGAAGGATGGCTAGACTGAGCGGATCATTCAGACCCTCGAGGACATGTTGCATGCTTGTGTCCTCGACTTCGGTCGCAGCTAGGAGGATCACTTTCCTTTGGTGGATTTTGCGTATAACAACATCATTCACTCCACCATTGGGATGACACTGTTAGGTCGGAGAGTGATGGCAAGAGGGGGGTGAATTGCCTTTTTAAAAAAGTTTAACAATTTAAGAAAAAGTTAAAGGTGCAGCGGAAATAAAAGAGGCAAGACACAAAACTTGATAACGGAGTTCGGCTTAAACCAAAGCCTACGTCTCCGCTCCCAACTCAACCGTTGAGAGATTTACTACCGCTTGCCTTTTAATGGTTTTAGCAAGAAACCCACTAGACTTTAAGGTAGTCTAGAACCTATTACAGCTTGCTTTTAATGGTTGAGCAAGAACCCACTAGCCTTCTTACAGGTGAGGGCTATCTCACCTATGACTCAAGTCTTTTAAAGGGAATGCTTGACTAACCTCTTCACACCTTGAAGGTGGTGTGAAAACCCAAACAAAAGGAAGATAAAAGAAATGGGGGTTTGTAGGCACAAACCCAAATTGATGCTCAAAAAGATAAATAATGAAAAATCGTAAGAGGAGAAGCCTTGGGCATCAAAGGATTGATGAAGTTGATGAAGAGCGCTCCCAAGCTTCTTTGATGGTGCTCCTTGGATGTGGAAGTGGGTTGGAGCAATTGAGGTTCCTTGAAGGAATCCGCCGGAGGTTTGCCAAATGATGAAAAATGTGTCCGTTAGCTTCCGTTGGCTTCCGTTGGCTTGGTTATTTTCGGAGCCGTTGGGAGCAGGCTGGTCAAAGCCCAACGGCTAGTTTGACTGGCTCCACCGGCTGACCGGTGCTTGGCCACCGGTTGGCCGGTGCTTTGGAAAATAGAGAGGCCTTCTGCCTAGGCACCACCGGCTGACCGGTGAGGAGGCCACCGGTTGGCCGGTGGTGAGACAGTAGGTGTCCCTTCTGTCTGGGTTCCACCGGCTGGCCGGTGATGGGACACCGGTTGGCCGGTGGTCTGGACAGAGGGGATGCCTTCTGTCAAGATTCCACCGGCTGGCCGGTGGTCATCCACCGGTTGGCCGGTGGACTGAAATCAGTCCACTTTTGCCTTCTGGCTTTCTTGGCCCAATTTCTTGACAACCTGAAATCATGCCTATCATCCAAAAACACTTAAAACAAGATTAGATAAAAAAGAGAGTGATTGTGATCATGAAAATTAAACCACGAGGGGTACGATAGGTACAACAATCTCCCCCTATTTTGATGATCACAATCACCAAAACAAACAATGTAAAAGACTGAAATGAAAGGCATGCTTTAAAGGATAAATTGAAAAGTAAAGCAAAGCATGAGAGAAAGATTTCTCCCCCAATCAACCAAGAATTTCTCCCCCTTTGTGATTATCAAAATAGCACGGGGCATAAAACTTGATTGAGGGAAAGGATTGAAAAACAAGATAGAGTTTTTAAACCAATTGAAATTTTTGAGATTTGAATTGAAAGATTTGAATTGAAAGTTTTGAATTGAAGGTTTTGAATTGAAAGTTTTGAATATAAAGCAAAAAGGTTTAAACGATCCTAACTCCCCCTAAATAAAAACAACAAATCACCGGGGAGAGGATTTTAGAACCGAGACAAATTTTGGTCCGGTGAAACTCGCTAAAAGGGATTTTTCAATCCAAACTTGTCTAGTGGCGGGTCTTCTCCTATGAAATTCATCATTAAAGGAAATGGTTTTGGGCCTTCCATACCAGGCATTTTTGCAGTCGCACTCGTAAATTAAGTGCCCGATCTTTTTGCAATAGTTGCAAAATTTATATTGGGAGCTCCCCCTTACAAAAATAGTAGGAGCATGGGAAGAGGAAGCTTGCTTGGAATAGCCAAGCCCTTGGGTGGTTCTAGATATGCATTGGGAACCAAGGAGCTTCGAAAGGTTATGTTCACCTTCGGTGAACTTAGCTAGGGATTCCCTTAAATCCTTGATTGTTGATTCCATAGAATCAATATCGGGAAAGTTTTGGATCTTGAGGGACAAGTCTTCCTTCTCTTTGAGAAGTTGATCCTTTTCGGAAGAAAGAATTTTGAATTTCTTTTTTAAAGCAATAAATTTGGAAGAAAGTTCGTGAAAACCTTCCTCCAATTGATCTATAGCATGTTGGAGATCCTCATAAGATAAATGATTGAAAGAATTTGAAGAACTAGAGGATGAGGAGTCGGAAGAGGATACCTCATGAAATGCCATTAGGCATTTTTTACCGTTGTCACTTGAGGAGGAGGAGGAGGAGGATGTGGAGCTATCACTCCATGTGGCCTTGAATGCCTTCTTCTTTTCCTTTTGCTTGGCCTTTTTCTTGTTGAGTGGACAATCGGGCTTGTAATGGCCTTTCATGCCACACCCGTAACATGTTACCTCGGGCTCAGATTTTTCGTTGGGTTGAGCCTTGCGGGATTTCTTCTTCTTGTGCTTCTTCATGAATTTGTGCATTTTGCAGGCAAGGTTCTCAATTTCTGAATCGCCGCTTGAAGAGGAAGACGATGAGGAGGAGGAGCTTTCTTCTTTTTGAACTTTGAAGGCGATGTTCTTTGGAACTTTGATCAGTTTGCCTTCCTTTTCAGCTTGCCTCCTCATGGTGATCTCGTAGGTCATGAGGGATCCGATGAGCTCTTCGACCGGCATTTTCTTGACATCTTTTGCTTCTTGAATTGCCGTGACTTTAGGTGCCCATGAACTTGGTAAGATCCAAAGAATCTTCTTGACCATCATCTCTGCAGAAACATCATCTCCAAGAGATTTTCTTCCATTGCAAACGTCAGTAAAACGAGTAAACATTTCAGTAATATTTTCAGATGGATGCATGGTAAAAGACTCAAAATCTTGACGGTACATATCCAATCGAGTATCCTTAACTTTGTTAGTCCCCTCATGGGTAACCTCCAATAGTTTCCAGATTTCATGAGATGAAGTGCATGTAGAAACTCGATTGAATTCATTACGATCAAGGCCGCAATGAAGAGCTTTCATGGCTTTGCCATCAAGATCGAAATTTTTAATATCGGCTTGAGTCCATTTGGATTCATCAGGAGAAGAGAGAGAGTAACCATGCATGACAATTCTATAAATAGGATAACCTATACTTCTAAGAAAAGTGGTCATGCGGGTTTTCCAATAAGTATAGTCGGTTCCATCAAAGAATGAAGCACGACCCAAAGAATAGCCTTCGGGGGCGAAAGAAGTTGAAGCCATCACAAAGGATCTTGAATTTGAAACCGGTTAGGGTATTACTCAAATTTTCCCTCTGATACCAAATGTTAGGTCGGAGAGTGATGGCAAGAGGGGGGGTGAATTGCCTTTTTAAAAAAGTTTAACAATTTAAGAAAAAGTTAAAGGTGCAGCGGAAATAAAAGAGGCAAGACACAAAACTTGATAATGGAGTTAGGCTTAAACCAAAGCCTACGTCTCCACTCCCAACTCAACCGTTGAGAGATTTACTACCGCTTGCCTTTTAATGGTTTTAGCAAGAAACCCACTAGACTTTAAGGTAGTCTAGAACCTATTACAGCTTGCTTTTAATGGTTGAGCAAGAACCCACTAGCCTTCTTACAGGTGAAGGCTAGCTCACCTATGACTCAAGCCTTTTAAAGGGAAGGATTGACTAACCTCTTCACACCTTGAAGGTGGTGTGAAAAGCCAAACAAAAGGAAGATAAAAGAAATGGGGGTTTGTAGGCACAAACCCAAATTGATGCTCAAAAAGATAAATAATGAAAAACCGTAAGAGGAGAAGCCTTGGGCGTCAAAGGATTGATGAAGTTGATGAAGAGCGCTCCCAAGCTTCTTTGATGGTGCTCCTTGGATGTGGAAGTGGGTTGGAGCAATTGAGGTTCCTTGAAGGAATCCGCCGGAGGTTTGCCAAATGATGAAAAATGTGTCTGTTAGCTTCCGTTGGCTTCCGTTGGCTTGGTTATTGTTCCACTATTTGTTTCGGGGCTTCCTAGTCCTTTATTTATAGAGGGGGAACCCTCATATGGCCGTTCGGGGTCTTCGGAGCCGTTGAAAAAGTCTTCGGAGCCGTTGGGAGTAGGCTGGTCAAAGCCCAACGGCTAGTTTGACTGGCTCCACCGGCTGACCGGTGCTTGGCCACCGGTTGGCCGGTGCTTTGGAAAATGGAGAGGCCTTCTGCCCAGGCACCACCGGCTGGCCGGTGAGGAGGCCACCGGTTGGCCGGTGGTGAGACAGTAGGTGTCCCTTCTGTCTGGGTTCCACCGGCTGGCCGGTGATGGGACACCGGTTGGCCGATGGTCTGGACAGAGGGGATACCTTCTGTCAAGATTCCACCGGCTGGCCGGTGGTCATCCACCGGTTGGCTGGTGGACTGAAATCAGTCCACTTTTGCCTTCTGGCTTTCTTGGCCCAATTCCTTGGCAACCTGAAATCATGCCTATCATCCAAAAACACTTAAAACAAGATTAGATAAAAAAGAGAGTGATAGTGATCATGAAAATTAAACCACGAGGGGTACGAGAGGTACAACAGACACCTTTTCAGGCATTATACGAGCGACCTTGAAGATCACCTTTGTGCTGGACTGACCCAGGGGAGTCATCACTTGTGGGAGCAGAGATTGTACTGGCTACCTGCACAGAGAAGGTGAAGATCATCCAATAGAGGATGGAGACTGTACATAGGAGGCATAAGTCGTATGCCGAAAGGAGATGGAGACCTCTAGAGTTTGAGGATGGCAACCATGTCTTTCTACGGGTCTCACCTCGATGAGGTTTGTGGATATTTGGACAAGGCAAAAAATTATCTCCGAGATTCATAGGACCTTTTCAGGTCCTCAGCAGAGTTGGTGAGGTGTCTTACCACTTAGCTCATCCACCTCAGTTATATAGGGTGCACGACGTCTTCCACATATCCTAGCTGAGGAGATACGTGAACGACCCTTCTCACATCATCAACCATGGCAAGCTACATATCGACGATGGGGTGAATTTTACGTAGGTTCCAGTAAAGATTGAGGATCGACAGGAGTGGGTCCTTTGTGGATGGTCGATATCTCTGGTGCGCATTAGTTGGTAGCATGAGAACCTCCAGGAGAGCACATGAGAGCAGGAGGCTTATATGCGTGCTCAGTACCCCCACTTGTTCCCTTAGTTTTGGGTTGTGTCTTATGGGGACATAAAGCCTGAGGTGGGGAGAATGTAAAGACCTGTAATTTCAATGTTATTTTTAAAAAAAATAAATGGGAATTTTATGAGTCTGCAAAAATTGACGGCGCATGATTCTGAGGCCCGGTGTGCCCGGAATCAATTTCTGAAGTTTTGTTCAGGTACGTTCAGTGAATGTTCAAGAGGGTTTTTATAACATTTGAACCGGTGCTTGGAATTGAAATCTGAGGACGCCATTGAACTCGCAGCGCTGGTATTCTCTTAAGAAGACTTTCACCTTGATGACAGTTGGTCAAGGGTGGAAGTTAGTTTTTGGGTTTTATGTGGAAACAATAAATTAATATAAGCTCATATTTTATTTTATTTTGTTGTTACCACCCATGTGGGAGTTGAAGTGTGGGGACCACCTGACCTTAACCTTCCATGAGAGGTTATGGTGGTGAGGCCCACCCAAACCTAACCTCTCATGGGAGTTTATGGTGGTGGGGACCACCCAGGACTAAACCCCCATTTAATTGAGAGAAACTCTCAACTCCCCTCATTAATGAGGGAGAGCATCTTCAACTTCTCCATGATTTTAATTGTGCCAACACACCTTTTTGATTGTGCCAAATCCTCCCCATTAATTAATTGTGCCAACACATCAATTAATTATTTTGAATCTTTTTGAATATTTTTCCAATGAATTAATAGATATTTCAATCTATTATTTTGGCTACGAATTCACTTGGGTGGAATTTGGGGAGAGGAGGAGATCTGGGGAGAAAGTTTCTCCAACAAAGAACAAAGAACTTCCTCCACGAAGAAAACTGGTGAGGAGCGTCTCTGACTTCTTCCTCGGAAGCACCTTGCAGAGGCAACCGACGTGGGATGTCTTCAACGACCGAACTTCCCTCCTCATTGTCATCAATGAACTGACACTCGAGCTTGGGATTGGAGGTGTGTGGCGGACACGACGAATGACGACAACTCCGTCTTCTTCCCCGCGACTCCGTCGACGAACAATGAACAAGGTAGGGGATTTTTGTGATTGATTTTATTTCCCGTGATTCATTCCTTCTAAAAAAAGAACGCGGATCAACTTCTAACTAGTTGATCCGCCTATGTTTTCCTTTTGTAGGTTTTGGGATTAATCATCGTGGGAGGGTTTTTTGTGCTTCGTTCTTGTGAGCCAAATGTTACCACCCTGAACGTGGAGGGTGCGGACCAAACCAACAAGGTCCGACCCTTCCGCCGTTCTCTTTTGCAGTGTTCATCGAAATAGAGGAAGGAGACAACGGTGACGAAGGTGACGAAGGCAAAGATTGTGCCACCCACGGCCTCCGCGACCCTTGCCGCCCCCGCGGCGTTCCGCACCGTCGCCGGCCGAATCGGTCGCGCCCCCTCACGGTGCCCAACCAAACCGCCCCCATGTCTCCGCTCTTCCGGCCAAACTGCCCCAGGCCGGGCTGAGCTGCCCTAGCCGCGCCGTCCACTGGCCGAACCAGCCCCGACCACCCCGGCCTCCCGGCAGAACCGGTTCCTGGCCACACCAGCCTCCCGAGCCGCCCCGGCCGCGCCAGCCTGCCGGCCTCGCACCGCCACCAGCCAAACAGGCTCGAGCCGCACTGTGCCCTAGCCGTTCCACCCCTGCCCACTAGCTTCCCAAATCCCCAGCCAAACCAGCCCTGGCCGCACCACCTCGGCCCCGTGTCGAGCCACCCCGAGCCGCACCCTGCAACCCCCCTGGCCGAACCAGCCCCTCGCTGCACCCTCTGGGCTGAGCCACCCTCGCAGCGCCCTCCGGGACGAGCCGCCCTTGAGCCAACCTGTGGCCGATCAGTGCCCTCGTGACCGGTCCACGCCCTCGCCGCCCTCCGCGACCTCTCTCGGCCTGCTAGGCTGGGCCCAACATGACGGACCAAACCTAAAGGGCTGGCCCGCCCAACGGGTCGGGCCAGATCCAACGGGTCAGGCCGGGTTGACCCAGACCAGGTCGGTCCGACCAGGTCGGACCATACCCAGGACCACTACGACCCTTTACTTTATTTTGGCCATATCATTGGCACCATGCGTCCGTTTGATGAACCTTCGGCGGCCCTGGAAATCTTGGAGCATGAAAGTCCCTTTGAGTATACCCCACTAGAGTTTAGGGTATAGTTGAGATACGGTCTGGTTGGATCGTGCACGAATCCAACTGCCCCCCAGGACTAAAAGACTAATAACTCATAGATCAGGCATCTATCTGATGCTCCATCTATTACATTGAGACCCCATTGACATGACAGACATTTTAGATACTTCCTCATGTGACTTCATGATAGTTGGATTATCGACCAGTAGCTTGTGCAACAGATCCTTCCAGTGACGAGCGAGCAGAGTGCAGAGACCTAGTAACTGGCTAAGACCTAACAAATACTGACCGTTTGATGCAGAGTGACTCTAATAGCCCTCTGGGGAGTGCATGGTTATGGCGGAATACCCACGATGGAGGAGCACGCTTGGTGACGTGGCAGACCCACGGTACTCGACAGGAGGAGTACCTCAGTAGGCTATGGGGGGGAGCACCCGTGTGTGGCAGTAGACCCACGGTGGGGAGCACCTCTATGTGACGCAGTAGACCCACAATACTCGATAGGAGGAGTAACTCAATAGTCCAAGGTTAGTGGGAAGTGCGCTTGGTGTCACGCTAGGCTCACTGTACTCGATGGAGGAGGAGTTCTCAAGCAGCCGTGGTTTTGATAATGTGACTGGGGATGTTACTTGATACTACCCCTAGGATAAAATCCTGGTTTGAGTTGAGTCAGTGCTTTTGTGTTTTCCTCATGACTGAGATGGATTACTTAATAACTTAGGTGTTTATATATACATATACCTAAGTATGGTTATCTTTTGATTCCTTAATTTTTGGTTTATCCATGATGGATTTGCGAGACCTTGAAGGTCTCAGGGTCTCTAATGAGTATCATTATACTAATCCCTGCACGGGCTATGCCCGCACCATGTTTGGTTGGATGTAGACGACAGATAATGCTGACTGAGGCTGAGAGTACCAGGACTGGATGGTACCTGGAGGTAGACCTTTTGACGAGTCGGTACACAGAGGATACTAATAGGCGTGGAGTGCTGAGGAGGCTATCTATGCCTACCCTTTAGGTAGTAATCCTGGAGGACAACCCATCATCTGTTTTTCCTTTATTAAGTTGTACTTGTTCTTCCATTTCCTTGTACTTTACAGTTGGGCTTGAATTTCCGGCCCCTTTTACATTTCGGCACTCTTTTGTTATACAATTTACTTAGTGTTTTGTATCTAGGTTTATGCTCTATTGTGTGCATTTACAGGTTATAAAGGCAATTCCTTCCCAGTTTTAGGGAAATACGCCTTTGGTGCTAGTCTCCAGCCCCTGCTTGGCCTATGGAAGGAGGGCATGGGGTAGTCACGACATGGGCCCCGGGGGATGGGTCGTGACAGGATAACATTCCATTGATTTATACATTCAAGAAATTATGTCTTACCAATACCAAGGTAAGTCCTCGATAGGAATATCAGAATCTGTCTTTCTATCCTCACAATTCCTCAATCTTTAAGGTAGTTAGCACCTCTTGCTTCCTATCCCCATAAGTACTCAAACATTAAGGTAGTTGGAAACTCTGTCTTCTTATTCATTACAACCCTCAATTTTACTCAGCAACAATCGAAGTCGCATGAAGAAAGATGAACAAGATGTTCAGTACGCACAAGGCATGAGTGTCTCTCTCACTGGAAATCACTTCAACAGCATATAATCTCTAGATTTATAGAACAGTTGTGAGATCATTTAAACGAGCTTCTATTTATAGGCACAACTCTGACGGTCATATTTTTCCTTGAATCTCGGAGGGACCTGTACACATGTCACTCATCCAAGGTTAGTTAGAAACATATTGCATGACATAATTTCATAACAATAACATGTGTTAGGAAAATGAAGTTGATTAATCAGATCTATTTTTTAGAGTCTAATGAAAAATGGTATTCAGAGTCTTAGAAAATAAACATTAAGAGTTTATAAGACATGGACATTCAGATTCTATTTTACAAAGAATTCAGAATCTGAATTCTATAGATTCCAGAGTATGAATTCCAAATGAATTCGGACTCAGAATTCTGAGGAATTCAGAGTCCAAATTCTGAGTAATTCAGAGTCTAAATTGTGAGGAATACAGAGTCTAAATTCGGAGGAATTCAGTGTCCAATTTATGATGAATTCAGAGTCCAAATTATAAGAAATTAGGAGTCTGAATGTCAAATAATTCGGAATCTGAATTTCAGAGAATTCAGAGTTGGAATTTCATAGAATTCAGAATCTGAATTTCAGAGAATTCAGAGTCTAAATATTAGAGAATATGGAGTCTGAATTTAATTGAATTCAAATTCTGAATTTTAGAGAATTCAGAGTCTAAATTTCAGACAATTCAGAATCTGAATTTCAGAGAATTCAGAGTTGGAATTTCAGAGAATTCGGAGTCTGAATTTCAGAGAATTCAGAATATGAATTTCAGAGAATTCAGAGTCTGAAAACAGAACACTCAATATCCAAGGAATTATAAGATTCTGAGGATTTATATAGGAATCCAAATTTTAGACTTAATAATCAAATGAGTATGATCTAGATATATTATAAAATGAAACAATGAAAAAAAGTTATGGATAAAAAAAATTCCTTAGAGGAGGGATGTTTTTCTTTTAAAATAATCTTTAGTGGAGAATAAGTTTCCTTAAGATAAAGTGTTTGTAAATTTCAAAACATAGAGGAATGAGAAAGTCATAAGGAAACCTAATTGACATAACAATATATTCTATTAAATTAATAAAATAAAATATTAGTATCTGGTATATACTTTTGATATTATATCAGAATAGTTGGAGAATATTTTAATTTTGAGGATGATTAAATTAAAAAAACATATATTTAAGAATTTAAACTCTTCTCTAGAGAACCTATTTATGTTTATAGAAAAATTATTATTAGGAGGATTTAAAAATATAAATAATTCCTCTAGGATGTGGTTATGAAATTAAAGATGGTTTATGGTCAGGTATTGGATGAAAGAAATTATTTTTAAATGTGAATATGATAGGATAGTGTAGGCCTTTTATTAGTGGGGGAGAGGACAGACTTGGATTTTTTTAAAAGAACAAAGTGATACCATGTTTTCACACCCCTAAAGGATGAAAAGGGGGTAATTATCGAACCTTATGGGTGATAAGGTTGAAAAGTTTCCCTAAAATTTGAGTTATAAACGTTTTAGGTCAATTTATCCTTTATAATTTTAGTTTAACTCCCAGTAAATCTGTTTTAACATTAACCATGATAATATGTTTTTATAGTTTTTAATATTAATTTTGATCAAGAATTATGTTAAACTTATCATATAATATTTATTATTTTTTTCCAAAATATGTAATAAAATTTTCCAAATTCCATTCATAGAAGTTGAAATTTTTAATTTAAAAATAAACCAGCAAACATGACAAAAATATGGGTTTCCAAAGAGAAAATTTTCATAAGTTTATAAATTTTTAACATAAAAATTCAATATATAATTGATAAAAATTATCTAAGTTGAATTAATAAATATATAATTGAACTAATTTTACATTTAAAACCATATCAAATAAATTTTATGATTTTTAACGCTTAAAATGAAATGATAATTCTTAATAAAAACCTATATTTTTTAAACAATCACAAAAAAAAAACATTTTAGAAAAAAAAATATAAGATAATTATGACATGGTGATTTAAAAAATGAATATAATTTCTTCAAATATATATTTTATAAAGTGTGAGAAAAATTAATTTTAAAATATGTGTGGTAAATTTCAAAAAAATTTCTTTTGTAAAAATACATTTTTAGGCATAAAATTGGATTTATTATTATCTCATTCATAGAAAATATATTATATTAATGATAAAAAAATAATTATTATATAATATATAAATATAATTACTATCATTCACCAAATGTGATTAATTTAATTTATTAATATAAAATTCATTTTTGTGAATAAATAATGGTTCTGCAGAAAAAAATTCAACTAATTTTTGAATGCTTTTTATTTTGATTTAAAATTAATTATAAACCAAAGAATTAATTATATATGTATTTATAAAAAATATATTTTGATATGTTTTTTAATCATTTTCATACCCAAAATTCAAATGGCTAGGTGATAACTATCATATTAAATAATAATATTTTTATAATATGTCATTTTTTGGTAAAAATCGATGTTGCATGTAATGAAAGATATAAAATAAATTAAATATATCTGAAAAAATATAAAATAATGGAGTATTAAAATCCCCAAATGGTGGGTAAATGTGTCAGGGAATAAAAAATTCATTGGGAATTATTTTTCTCAGATAAATATTATTCTAGATGTAGCAGGATTCTTCCAAAAAAACCAGTATGGTGGTTGATAGAGCACTTTCATGGGCGCCCTCAAATGATTAGTGTGATTTTTGGTTACTTAGGTGTAGCAGAGTGGCAGACCAAGGTCGTCTCTCAAAGGTGGAAGTGAATTAAAACAACTTTTTAGAGGTATTTTAAAAATAAAATAGAATAGAATTAAAACAATAGTTTAAAGGATGGGGGTTGTTTATAGTTTATAAATTTAGAAGAAGTTTTCTGGAAGAAGATTTTATTTTTTTTGTTTTTAGTTTTAAAATGAAGTTCGATTAAAAAGACACAACAAGAAGATGTTTTTTTAGAAAATATTTTAAAAGGCGTAATCGATCTAACTCTACCTATTCATTCACTTATTAATAATTATCATTGAAATAAATATCCACTTAATTATGATCCCCTAAATTGTTAACCCTCGAACCCTACAAGAGTTAACTTAACCACAAAGATGGAATTACTTAAACCCCAGGCTAGCTTCAGAACACGCAATCGCAGCACCCTGCTTTGATTGTTTTTCTAAGGTTAGCTTATGGTCAGTGGTTAATTAGAGCACATATACATTCTATAAATGAGTATGAATTGTGTTTAGGGATTATATTTGAACTCTACAAATTTATCCCGTGCGGTCTTGTATTACCGATTAAGATTACGCTCTCACAATTTACACAAAATCCCGACCTCGCGTGTTTTTGTGTTAGTTGTTCAATTGCTTACTTAGTTTCTTAAAATTTAAAAACAAAATTCATAGATCATATTAAGTGAATTATAGTATCTCAATTATTCAAAATAAATAAATGAATAGGGTAGAAGATAGATCGATTACTAAAATACTACTCTTCCATGGGTGGCGTAATCATCGTAGAAGCGTTTTGCATGTGCAAAGGTTTATAATGGGTATAACCCAATAACACTTCTACTCAAGAATTCCAGCCCAAATAGGAAGATTAAGAGAAGAAGAAATTTAAATAAAACAGAAGAAAAGATAATAAATAAAATAATAACAAAGAAGTTTATTACACAAACAAAATCATTACAACATGAAGGAGAAGAAGAAGGCTTCATCGAAGGGATCCTTGCTTCAAGAGCTATGCTTATTTAAATGGTTGGAGAATTGGAGTGGATCCACTTCTCCTCTGCCCTCAACTTTCTAATGCACGTACCAACCCTTACAAATTATAAAAACTCTAATTTATAGAGGGGAGGGGAAGATAGTTTACAAGTGGTTTCAAGTGTGAATGTGGAAATTCGGCCAAATATTTTAATCCAACTTACACCGCCATGTTGTCCACCAAAATGCGTGAATTGTCTGGCTTTCCAGAAGGATAATATGTGCGTATATGATTCCTATATCTCCTCTAAATATTTGGGTTCAATCCAAGCCCATATGAAGGAGTTATGGCTGAAATACAGAAGCTTCTCCATTCTGATGTGTCCAGCCCACTTTTGACTTTATGACCCAATTACTCCATCAAAATTCATTATTTTGATCATGTGTCATGAATAAAAGTTGTAGAAAATTAAGTTAGGAACACTGTTACAAAATTTCAAATTCAAATAATAAATATAAAAATAAGTATCATCGAAATACTACAGTGCACTATAAAGGGTAAAACTGGAATTTTCACCAAATTTTCAAATGAATGATCAAATCCCAAATATTTCATAAATGAATATATTTAGCACAATGTGAGGAAATTATATCATTTATTATCAATAAAATATTCAAAAAAATAGTGTTTTATCAACTCCCCCACACTTACCCTTTTTCACTCTTGGGCAAAACCTCATGTCAAGTAAACATCAATATCAAATCAAAACCAATTTTAAAACAGATATCCTTGAGATTAAACAATTACACACCAAGAAACAAAAGATATCATGCCTCATAAAAAACCTTATTTCAAGTTCTCTATTTATATCATTCAATATATTTTCACTTCATTTATCCTCCCATGCACAAAACACTTACCTCGCTTGAATTTTCTCTTATCACACAAATATCAATTTTTTTGCAATGTCTTTCTTGTCCAAACTCATACAAGGGTCACCATAGGCTTGATAAATTCCTAAATCACCACCCGATGTGAGTCAAGGATGTATGTTTATTATGAGTACTTTTCAGGGTTGTTCTGTGACTTTCGGTTGGTAGGATTTAGAGGTGAAAAATTCTGAGGCTGAATGAGGAGAGATTGACTCTTTTTGAAGAAAAATTGCATTAATCTAATTTTCACTTAAATATGGTCTCCTCATTAATCCCCATAGTATCAATTCAGCTCCATCATCATGAAAATTCATGGAAGGTTTTCACCATTCATCAATTCAGCAACAAAAATTTCAATCTTCCCAGACATGATTTTCTTGAAAGCTCGAGATAGACACAACTTTCTACCTCAATTAGAAGCTCCAGAAAAGGCACAACTTCACTTGTCATGAAAGCTCCAGAAAAGGCACAACTTTCAATATAATGACTTTCTTCAGCAGCAAAAACATCTCTTCAGAATTTAATTTTCCACCCAAAGTATCACAGAATGTGGTTGCACAACACAAGATAGATTCCCCCACACTTAAGCTCAACTAGATTATGCAATTTCACTTCAAGAGTTGGTTGGATAGAGAAAATTGGCTTGTAATGTGGCTAACCTAAAAGGCTGTGCATGGATTTTAAGGGATAAAAGGATTAAATGTTCAAGTTAGGCCATTATAAAAAAAAGATTCTTTGAAATAGGGGCTTTAATACCAAACAAATGCCTCAATCATTTAAACATAAGTACCTTAAACCCTCATGTTTTGACAGGAATAGATCAAATTCTGGTTAAATCAAGCATGGTTTGGTTCTCTCAAGAAGTGAGGTGAATGTAAAGAATATGAAAATAATGGTTTAGAAGCCTCACAGGAAAGTGATTTCAAATATAAAGACAGTGAGATGTGGCATGGGATTCAAAATTCAGTGCACTTTTCATGAAATTACTAAATATTTGAACTTGAAAAAAAGTCATTTTAGTATTCATTTAAGATTAGTTTCAAATGGTAAATTGTTTCACTCATTTATATGCATTTCAAAATTATGATGAGAATCATTTCAGCTCAAAAATTTCAAAAACACAAAGAAAATTGAAAAATAAACACACCAAATTTGAAAAAAAACACAATTTTTTTTTTATTTTTTTTAACAGGAAAACAATTGAAATTACTAAACTAAAAGGTTCCCTCCCCCACAATTAAAATATTGCAGTGTCCTAAATGTGATACCATGAGATGATATATGCACATGAAATGCATAATTTTTAAATAGGACAAATAATATAAAAGTGAAAGGGTTAGGAACAACCTGATGTGCTCAAGTGGTGATGGGGTCATGCAGTGTGATAAAATACACTGCATCAGTAGGAAGTACCTCAATGTATCTCTTCAAATGTTGCCCATTGACTGTAAAGATCCTTCTAGTGTCCTATTATGTGATCTCCACTGCACCATAAGGAAAAAAATTAGATAAAATATAAGGACCTAACCATCTGGAACGCAACTTACCAGGCATCTGCTTCAGTCGTGAACTGTAGAGAAGGACTTTCTCTCCAACATGAAACTCCCTTTGTTGGATCATTCTATCATGAGATGCTTTTGATCTTTCCTTGTATAGCCTTGAGTTCTCATATGAAGACAATCTAATCACCTCAATCTCTTGAATTTTCATCTTCCTTTGGATTCCAGCTTGGACCAAATCCATGTTGCATTTCTTTATAGCCCAATAAGCCCGATGATCAACTTCCATGGGGAGATGACACACTTTCCCAAAAACAATCTGAAATGGGGACATACCAATGGGTGTCTTTTATGCTGTCCTATAAGCCCAAAATGCATCATCCAAGCGCTTGCTCCAATCCTTCCTATTTGGCTGCAAAGTTTTCTCCAAAATTTGTTTCAACTCACGATTTGAAACCTCAGCTTGGACATTTGTTTGGGGGTGGTATGGTGTTGATGTTTTGTGTGTCACCCCATACTTTATAAGGAGGGAAGAAAATTTCTGATTGTAGAAGTGTGTCCCTTGGTCACTGATTATGGCCTTTGGTACTCCAAACCTGCAGAAAATTTGAGCCTTGACAAAATCTACTACAACATGAGAATCGTCAGTCCTGGTGGCCTTAGCCTCCACCCATTTACTCACATAATCAACAACAACCAAAATATACAAGAAACCATATGAACTTAAAAAAGGACCCATAAAATCAATTCCCCACACATCAAAAATCTCACAGAATAGTATGGGTTGTTGGGGCATCTCATGTCTCCTAGAAAGATCCCCAGTGTGTTGGCAATGAGAGCATGACTTACAAAACACATGGGCATCATGGAATAAACTAGGCCAATATAATCCATAGTCCAAAACTCTCCTAGCTATCCGTTGGGGTCCAAAGTGTCCACCACATGCAAGTGTATGACAGAATTTCAAAACAGACTCAAACTCATGATCAGGAACACACCTCCTAATAACTTGGTCACTACACATGCGCTAGAGGTAAGAATCATCCAACACATAGAACCTAGACTCACTTTTTAATTTTTGGACTTGATGCTTCTTCAAATTTGCAGGGATTTCATAGGAAACAATGTAATTAACTAAATCAGTATACCAAGAATGCATACCTGAGATGGTATAGAGATGCTCATCGGGGAAAGTGTCCTGAAGCTGTACCTGGTCCAAGGTGTCATCCTCTAGTGTGTGAGTAAGCCTACTCATGTGGTCCGCCACCATGTTTTCTGACCCCTTTTTTTCCCTTTATCTCAATATCAAATTCTTGAAGAAGGATCATCCAATGGATAAGTCATGGCTTTGCATCTGGCTTCTTTAGGAGGTGCCTCAAAGCTGCATGGTCAGAAAAAACAACTAATTTAGATCCCAATAAATATGAACGAAATTTATCTAAAGCAAATATAACCGCAAGAAACTCCTTTTCTGTGGTTGTGTAATTTGATTGGGCTGGATCTAGTGTCCTCGATGCATATGCGATCACATGTGAACGTCCCTCCACCCTCTGAGATAAGACAACTCCAACCGCGAAGTTGGAGGCGTCACACATAAGCTCAAAAGAAATCTCCCATCGTGGGGGCTATATGATGGTGGAGTGTTCAGACACTTCTTTAGCTCATAAAAGGAAGTACTGCAAGAATCATCAAACACAAAATCAGAATCCTTTTGAAGTAATCGTGACATAGGAAGAGCAATCTTACTAAAATCGTTGATGAAGTGACGATAAAATCCTGCATGCCCTGGGAAATATCTAACATCACGCACACATGAAGGATATGGTAAGGATGAAATAATATCTACCTTTGATCTATCAACCTCTATCCCATGTTTTGACACTACATGCCCTAAGACAATGCCATGCTCTACCATGAAATGACACTTTTCAAAGTTCAGGACCAGATTCTTCTCAATACAACGATTCAATACCTTTCCCAAACTATTTAGACATTCATCAAATGAGGATCCATAAACTGTAAAATCATCTATAAATACCTCTATGCAGGTCTCAATAAAATCAGAAAAAATACTCACCATGCATCTCTGGAAGGTACCTGGGGAGTTGCAAAGTACAAATTCATCCTCCGGTAGGCAAATGTGCCAAAGGGATAGGTGAATGTAGTCTTCTCCTGATCCTCCGGAGCTATAGGAACTTGAAAATATCCAAAAAATCCATCCAAGAAACAATAGTGTGTTTTCCGAGCTAGTCTCTCAAGCATTTGATCAATAAATGGGAGGGGGAAATGGTCCTTGCGAGTGGACTGATTTAGTTTCCTATAATCAATACACACATGCCAAGTGTTTTACACCTTCATTGGAACTAAATCATCTTTCTTGTTTTTAACAACAGTAACACCACTTTTCTTAGTCACAACCTGAATTGGACTTACCCACTGAGAATCTGAAATGGGAATGATTATACCAGCCTCGAGAAATTTCTCAACTTCTTTTTTAACAACTTCCAGGAGGGTGGGATTGAGTATCCTTTGTGCCTGTCTCACCGGTTTATCCCCATCCTCCAAGAGAATCCTATGCATGCAAATAGAGGGGCTAATACCTGATATGTCATCCAAGGTCCACCCAATCGCCCTGATGTTCTCCCTCAAAATATTCAAAAGATTTTCTTAATGTTCAAAAGGGATATTGTTAGCAATGATAATAGGTAATCTATCACCACTTAGCAAGTATGAATATTTAAGATTTGGGGGAATGGCTTGAGTTCCAATGTAGGGGGGTGATGTATGGATGGATAAATTGATGCAACAGACATATCTGCACAATGAACAACAGTATCAGAATAAAAATCATCAAAATTAGAAAATAATGCATCAAATCCATCAGCATACTCAACAACCATTTCATAATCAGAGTTTATATGATCAGAATTTGAATCCACATCAAAATAAAATCCAAGAGAGGTTTGTCCATCAAAAACAGGTGTGGAAGTACTCTTAGACATCAAACTGGAACCAATACTCATAATCTCTCTAAACATAGGACAATCAAAATCCATGGAGTTTTTATTTGGTGGTTCAAAATGGGAGATAACAAATGCAGAGTGGTCCTCAGAGGGGTACTTCATGGAGTCCATAACATTAAATATCACAAATTCATCCCCAAATTCCATGGAAAGTGTACCCTCATTAACATTTATGATAGTTTTTGCAGTTTTGAGGAAGGGTCTACCTAAGATTATGGGAGCATGAGAACTTACCTGATCATCCTCCATGTTAAGCACGTAGAAATCTGCTGGAAATATCATGTCACTTACTCGGACAAGTACATCCTCAAGGACTCCCGCTGGATATACCGTAGCTCTATTCGCTAATTGCACCACTACTCTCATCGGCTTCAACTCACCAACCTATAAGGAAGAGAATACAGAGTGAGCCATCACATTTATGGAAGCACCTAAATCACAAAGTTCATCAAAAAAGTGCAACTCCCCTCTGGTGCATGGGATGGTGAATGTCCCTAGATCCTTGCACTTTGTTGGCATTGCTAGATTTGGTGTAATATGTGCTAACACATTCCTTCCAAGATTGATCCTCTCATTTCCCTTGATCCCTCTTCGATTGGTGCAGAGTTCTTTTAAGAATTTGGCATACCTTGGGATTTGTTTTATGGCTTCAAGTAGAGGAATATTGATCTCCACACGCTTGAATGTGTCCAAAACCTCCTTTTGCATTGCTTCTTTAGCCATCTTCTTGGTTTGAACAGCCCTGTTTGGAAAAGGAAAGGGTTTAGGAGGAATATCATCAATCTTTTTCTTACCTTTATCTTTCTCTTTGGATTGCTCATCAGTTAGTATGGAATGTGGATTCTCTGGAGTTGAGGTGAATCCCGGTGGAATGGTAGGTATAGAGATGTCGTTCATTTTCTTCCCACTTCTCAAGGTGATGGCACTGACATTCCCCTTTGGATTTAGAGTGGGTTGGGAATGTAGATTTCCAGAATTCTTACTCACAAGTTCATGGAGGGCGGTGGCAATATGATTCATTTGAGTCTTCAACTCCCTCAACTCTGAACCTTGACTCTTTAACTCATTCTGTTGATTAAGAACAATTTGTTTCAAAATATCATCAGTGTTAGAGTCTACCTTGGGTGGGGGATTCCCTTGTTGTTGGCTTGTTGATGCTTGGGCTTCAAATCTCCTTTGGGGTTGTTGGAAACCCTGTTGGTAAGGTGGAGGCTGCTGGAAGTTTGGTTGAAAAGGGGGCCTTTGTTGTTTCCCAGAGACATACCTCATGTCTGATTGATCCTTCCACCCTTGGTTTAATGTTGGTGAAAAGGAGTCATACTTATTTTGGGGATGTGGTTGTTGTTGTTGCTGATATGGTCTCCCAGAGAATACTGCTGCACAATCTTTGGTTTCTTGTAGTTGGGGGCAACAGTCAGTTGGGTGGCTTGTCTCAGTGCAAATGCCACAAGGCCTTGAAGGAGGGGTTAGAGATGTCTTTTGTGCCAAAGCAATTTGCCTCACCATATTTTTCAATTCTTCTAACTTGGTATCAATCAAATGACTCTCAAGAGAATAAGGACTTACCTGATGTACTCCCCTGACATGTGGTGTACCTCGATCACCAAATTGTTGGGAGTTTTGGGCCATCTTGTCGATCAATGCATGTGCGGCTGCTGGTGTCTTGTCCACCAATGATCCTCTAGCTACAGAATCAACCATTATCCTCTCCATGGGTGTGAGTCCTTTGTAGAAGTATTGGATGAAGAGTTTCTCACTAATTTGGTGATGCGGACAGCTTGCACACAACTTCTTGAATCGCTCCCAATACTCATACATTGACTCCCCTTGGGCATGTTTGATCCCTGATATCTCCTTTTGAATGGATTTGGTCCTTGATGCTGGAAAAAATCTTTGCAAGAAAAGACGTTTTAAATTGTTCCAACAAGTTACATCCTCGGGTTGTAAATAATACATCTAATCTTTCGCAGCTCCATCAAGTGAGAATGAGAATGCTCTTAATTTGATTTGATCTTCAGAAACATTTCTTGGTTTAAGGGTTGAGAAAACCACATTAAATTATTTAATGTGTTTTTTTGGATCCTCACCAAATAAGCTATGAAATTTTGGAAGAAGGTGAATTAACCCAGATTTTAACTCAAAGTTCGATTCGAGGTTCGGGTATGCAATACAATTTGGTTGATAGTTAATATCCGGTGCAGCCAATTCTCAAATGGTTCTATTAAGTTCATTTCCATTATTTTCATCCAATGGTTCTTGTTTTAATTTGGACTTGGAAGTATTTCCAATTTCAAAATTCTTAGAGTGTAGGAATTCCCCAGTTGGGTAAATGTTGACACTTCCCGTAGACTGAGAATGACAGATTCACGCCCTAAAGCTGTGTTCAATCTTAGGGTCAAAATCTAAGAGATCCTCAGGATTAGTTAATGCCATAAATCAAATAAATAGAAAAATGAAGTGAAGAAAAGTGGATCATAATAAAATAATAATAAGTTTGATTTGATGGTCCCAAAAAAAAGAAAATAAAAACCCAAAAAGATAATTGAGAAAGGGGAAAGAAGAAAGAAAGAAGAGAAGATAAAATATTAAAATAAAAGTAAAAAATACCTCTAATTAGTTGAATAAAATACTTGCCTCCCCAGAAACGGTGCCAATTTGATAGAGCACTGTCGTGGGTGCCCTCAAATGATTAGTGTGATTTTTGGTTTCTTAGGTGCAACAGAGTGGCTGACCAAGGTCGTCTCTCAAAGGAGGAAGTGAATTAAAACAACTTTTTAGATGTATTCTAAAAATAAAATAGAATAGAATTAAAACACTAGTTTAAAGTATGGGGGTTTCTTAGAGTTTATAAATCTAGAAGAAGTTTGCTGGAAGAAGATTTTATTTTTTTGTTTTTAGTTTTAAAATGAAGTTCGATTAAAAAGACACAACAAGAAGATGTTTTTTTAGAAAATATTTTAAAAGGTGTAATCGATCTAATTCTTCCTCTTAATTCACTTATTAATCATTATCATTGAAATAAATATCCACTTAATTATGATCCCCTAATTTGTTAACCCTCGAACCCTACAAGAGTTAACTTAACCACAAAGATGGAATTACTTAAACCCTAGGCTAGCTTCGGAACACGCAATCGCAACACCCTGCTTTGATTGTTGTTCTAAGGTTAGATTATGGTCAGTGGTTAATTAGAGCAAATATCCATTATTTAAATGAGTATTAATTGTGTTTAGGTATTATATTTGAACTCTATAAATTTATCCCGTGTGGTCTTGTATTACCGATTAAGATTACGCTCTCACAATTTACACAAAATCCCGACCTCGCGTGTTTTTGTGTTAGTTGTTCAATTGATTGCATAGTTTCTTACAATTTAAAAACACAATTCATAGATCATATTAAGTTAATTACAGTATCTCAATTATTCAAAATAATTAAATGAAGAGGGTAGAAGATAGATCGATTACTAAAATACTACTCTTCTATGGGTGGCGTAATCATCGTAGAAGCGTTTTGTATGTGCAAAGGTTTATAATGGGTATAACCCAATAACGCTTCTACTCAAGAATTCCAGCCCAAAGAGGAAGATTAAGATAATAATAAATTTAAACAGAACAGAAGAAAAGAAAAGAAATAAAAGAATAAAAAATAAGTTTATTACACAAACAAAATCATTACAACATGAAGGAGAAGAAGAAGGCTTCGTCGAAGGGATCCTTGCTTCAAGAGATACTCTTATTTAAATGGTTGGATAATTGGAGTGGATCCACTTCTCCTATGCTCTAAAATTCCCAATTCACGTCCCAACCCTTACAAATGATAAAAACTCTAATTTATTGAGGGGAGGGGAGGATATTTTACAAGTGGTTTCAAGTGTGAATGTGGAAATTCGGCCAAATATTTTAATCCAACTTGCACCGCCAAGTTGACCACCCAAACGCGTGAATTGGCTGGCCTTCCAGAAGGATCATATTTGAGGATATGGGTTCTCTATCCCCTCTAAATATTTGGGTTCAATACAAGCCCATATGAAGAAGTTATGGCCGAAATATAGAAGCTTCTCCATTCTGACGTGTCCAGCCCATGTTTGACTTTATGGCCCAATTAATCCATCCAAATGCATTATTTTGATCATGTGTCATGAATAAAAGTTGTAGAAAATTAAGTTAGGAACACTATTAAAAAAATTTAAATTCAAATAATAAATAGAAAAATATTTATCTTCGAAATACTACAGTGCACTATAAAGGGTAAAACTGGAATTTTCCCCAAATTTTCAAATGAATGATCAAATCCCAAATATTTCATAAATGAATTTATTTATCACAATGTGAGTAAATTATATCATTTATTATCAATAAAATATTCAACAAAATAGTGTTTTATCAATGGTTTGTACATTAGAATCCCATTCATAAATAGATTAGAAATATCAAAATTAAAACAAGAAAAAATAAGTCATAAATAGAAATAAATATCGAACATAATAATTATAAATTAATAAACAGAATACAGATTCAAATAAGGCTATCTTCAAAAATTTATCTATAATACTTGGTGGAAAATATAAATACCCAACACAATCTCTATGTGACTCCAAGTCACCATCCATCCTCAAGAACAAAAATACCCCTCCATGAGTGACTAGAAGATGTACAACAGCTGCTGCAAGATAGCCAATCATTATACATAAATGAGTTTTGTATGTAGGAGGTGATTATAATATCACAACATGATTTCACCAAAGAGTACATGATTTTCCTTTTTCAATACATTCTAGAACCACGAGTTTAAATAAAATATTTTTTAATTTTTTTTAAGAAAACAGGATGATCCTTACTCATTTTTCTTTCTGAAAAAAATAATTTTTAAACTGAAAACACTGATCCTATCATTTGAATCCCCATTCTAAAATTCACTTTTATAAAAATGTCTCTAGGTAACTTATTGAAAAATTCCTTGAAAAAAAAAATATCCCAGATAACCATAAATCTCAAAATATATAACTATATTGTATAAATAATAATATTGTAGGAAACTCAATAAATAGGATCAAATCAGTCATAAACTAGTAACATGTGTCAATAAATAATCACTAAATAAAAGATAAAATTAAATCAGCCTTGAAGAGATAGAAATAAATAACAAAAATCATATAGGAAAATGAAATTACTAATAAAGAGAAATCATAAACTTTTATAACAAGTAAGAAGACAAATTAAAGAGTACAAGAAGCATTAGAATCTCCTAAATATCTAGTGAAAATATCATAAATGTACTCCAGTTTAATCAAATGAAATCCTATCTATGAATTCATAGTCTATAACTAACCATCCTACTACTAAATGGTATCACTGGTGGAACCACCCTAGTCATTGTTGGTATGAAGTTTGAGGCTACAAGTCTGTCTCACTAGGATATGTGTAATAATTTTATCTCAATATCTCACTAACACACCTTGGATCCCCATTTTTCTAGTAATAGTAAATGGGGATGAAATATGTGTTCAAAATTAGACAGACATCAGTAAATAAATATGAGGAAAAACATTCCAACAGAAAACATCAACTAAACCTAACACAAACCCTCCAACTAAATTCCCCTTTCCAAATCATAAAAAAAATTAAAAAATTAAATCATCATAATCATTCCAATATAAACCATTGGGTATTTATTTAAGAGTGTAACTAATTTTGGAAAATCCATTTACATAAGTTCCGTCTATGACATGAATTTTGATACTAATAATGTGTTCCCCAAAATCTCTATAGAAATCTATTTCTAAAATAGAAAAATTTGAAATCTCATTTCAATGTTATAAAAATGATTTTATTTCCAAACTAATTGTTATATATATATATATGAATATACGTGCAGATGTATATAGATAAATATTTCATGAAAACATAGTTTGATATCAAGTGACATTTGAAAAACAATTAAATTTAAGAAGAAATAAAATTTTGAAAATAACGTATCTCAAATGAATCCTCAATAAATAGGGTACAATATCATTAATAAATTACAAAAATTACATAAAAGGTATAATCATTATACAACATAAAAATAAACTCTAAAAAAAAATAAATTCCCTTGAAAATAAAGTCCCATGAAATAACACAATTAATACTCATAGAATTTTATAAGTGAAAGAAATTTAATTTTAAATACATCATTTAAAATACCCATCCCCTTTTAAAAAATATTATAAGTAATTAAATAAGCACATAAAATAAAAAATTTCAAATAAAAGTGTTTAATAAGAACAGAAGAATCAAGTGTATTGTGAGGGAAAATGGAAAATATCAAAACAATTACCTTAAATCAAGTGTATATGGGGATAATCCTTTATAAAAAGAATGAGTAAGGGCCTGAGATAAATCATCACACCATATGAACCAAAACCATTAGTTACTTGAACCAATACCCATCTAGGGTTTAGCTATCAATGTACCACAACAAGGGAAAATAAAGAAAACATATATAGAAGGAAGGAAATAAATAGAAGAGGGCCCGACCTTAAATGAGTCCCCCAAAATTAATGAAAATGGTTAAATATGCCAAAGGTAACCATGTTAGGTCATGAATAGGTCTCACCTAGGATAAACTAAGTGAGTGCGGTGGATAGGAGGGGTTTTAGATGTTAAAAATCAGGGATGTTGGTTATGTAAATTCAAATTTTAAAATTTTTAGTGAGTTATACAGTTTGGAAACACAAGTTCCCAAAAATGACACAACCCCTGTGCCCTCTACTACACCTTGGGATCCACATGGTTTTTGGACATTTGGTCACTACTACAAATAAGGGTTTTGTTAGTGCTAGAAACCACTTTCAATAATGCTAGAAAATAACTGTTAATCATGGAGAAGATAAAGGGGGGTCCACATTTACAGTGCTAAAAAATCACTGATAAAGGGGGACCTTTAACCGTGATTAAAAAATCGTTGATAAAGGAACCCATTTTATCAGTGATTTTTTATAACTAATAAAGTGCCACCCTCACCAGTGCTATTTTCAATGCTGAAAAAGGCCCAATTTATCAGCGCTTTTTAGCACTGATAAAGGCCCCCCTTTATCAGTGCTCAAAATAGGGCTAATAAAGGATAAATTAAATGTGATGTGAAATTTATTTAATAGTACACCCAACACCTGAACCTGCACACAAATAGAACCTGCACAAAATAGCACAAAACAGCTACACAAAACAACACCTACACATAAACAAAGCACATAAGAACAAAACAGTGCACACAAGAGTTTTGAAAATAACTCTCTATAAATTTACTTGACATCATGAATACAAAAAAAACACATTTATATATACATTTAAAACAATTTTTTATATGGTTACAATTACAACTATCCAACGCACATTTAAAAACATTAATGTATCATCCTTTTTGCATCTGTGATCCCCACCCAAAAATTATCGTCCATGGGATTAGTTGCCTAGCAAAGCATCCGAACTCAATAAAAAAATTCCACCTATATAATAAAACAAATATTATGTTATTAATGCAATAGTGAAATAAATTAAACATTCATATTAAATAATACATTAATAAAATGTCAATTTTACATAGAAAAGACACATTTGGAGTTATACCGGTCACACCGTGCGTTGTATTGAGGTGGGGTTAATTACTACACATCATAAAATGTATCATATATCATTGTTTAAAAATATTAAAAAAATACGAATAGGTTTTCTTGGTTTTGAGTGTGTCACTTGTTCTTTTGAGTATGTTAGGACTAGGTACGGATCTTATGATTGGGTGCTTTCATCCCCATACACAGGGGACAAACTAAGTTTCCAAAGACATTAAATTTATTTTTTTCATTTCTATTTTAAAGTTGATTTGATTTCCACCTCATGTGGCACACTTGGGTATGATATTTATCTATTATGTGGATTTTGAATCTTGGCCCATTATGGAAAGGGAGGTTTGATTACGCATCATGATAGGCACTTAGGCTCATATGATGTATGATTTCTTATGATTTTCATTGGGAACCTGGATTGAGCTATGATGGGTTGGACTGTTTGAAGTTTAAGAAAAAAATATAAATAGTTTTTTCTTACTTATCCTCTTTTGGTGGAATTCTACTCATCCATCCCAAACATGTGGTTCTGATGAGATCTGTATGTGACTTTATATGCATCTGATATATGGTCCTGACCCTCATAAGGGTAGACATAGATTATGATTGGGGGTGAGTTTTTTAATGTGTCAATAAAGAAACTAATTAGTGTTTTTATGTATAGCCTATTCAGTGTAATTATACTCTGCTAACCCGAATTGATACATGAGATTTGATGTTTGGCCTTATCATGGGTAGGTAAGGGTCCATGAGGCTGGATTATATGTGATGCCTAAATCTAATGTGGGTAGGTTGGGGGCCATAATACTAGATGATACATGATACCTAACCTTGATATGGGTAGGTAAGTAGCCTTGAGAACAGATGTTGTGTGACATGGTGTGGTAAGGGAGTGTAAGGGTGGTGAGATGTGTTACTAGTTATAACCTTTTCTATTTGGAGATATTTGTATATATACAGTGATATGGTAGTTTAACCATCATGATTGGTATTTAGTGGGATGCCACCTAGGTAGGATTTTGTGGAGGGTCAGGAGGGTGGTGATATGGTGCTGCTTAAGTATTCATGGGATGAGGTCCTGAAGGGTCGGGATGATAAAGATCTCCATGTATCAGATTCGGTACATGATAGAATGATGTAGATGGAAAAATTTGGTCCATTTATTGATGAGAAGCTCATGGTGAGCCTAGTTCATTTCATATAGGGCATCGATAGGGGATCCCAAGGAGATGAGCCGTCTATGGAATACTTTACTCGAGAGTTCCAGTCTCAGCACACATCACTATTTTAGAGTGAAGGTGGACCGCAAAAAATAGAGAACTTGATAGGGTTGGTACAAACTATCATTGTGTAGATCAAGACACCCCAGGTCGGAGTGTGAGGCTGGTGACATACATGCTTAGAAGAAAGTTATAACTCTTGTGGGATGTATAGGTATAGGCAGGCAATGTCAAGGGATCGCCTCAGAAGTATTTTGAGGCCAAAATTTTTAAGCACATCTTCTAGAGACACCGAGGGTAGAGAGACTTCCGATGAGTGGGTTTACAATACTTTTCTTTTTGTGTAGCAATCAAGGGAATGTTAAGACCCAATGTGATAAGGTTATGATGTAGTGTCATGCATGAGACCATATGATCCATTTAGGTAAGTTCTGTAGGAAGCCTTATTGGACTGGTGGGAGCCAAGGAATAGGGAAAACTTAGGGATCTGAGGCCAGATAGAGAGTAGTACCAGGAGTGGGTAGTTGGGATTTAGCTATACATGGAGGACTTAAAAAACAATGTAGGTGGGGGTGAACGGCCATGTGAAACCTCTTAATTTTTTAATAGAGGTGATTCACATAGTTTTCTCATATTTTGGAAAATTGTGCACCTAACTGTGCATAGTGTGGTGCATAGATAATGGGCACTGTACGGTTGGCACACGGTTATCCAAATTGTGCATCCAAACTTGTGGCCCCTTAAAAAGTGGGAAATTAATTTTTTTACATCATTCACTATTTCATTCTTTCTCATCCCATTCCAACCATTTACAATGCACAACAAAGGGAGCTCCTCAATATTCCTTCTCATTAGGATTTAAGGGAACTCCATCATCCAGACTTTGATTTTGATCCATTAGTGGATACAAATTCATCTCAATAATACCTTAAATTTTCTTTCTTCTATTTTCTATTTATCACTCCATATGGTGTGGTAAATCCATATGAGCCATTTTTTCCTATTTTCAGGGAATTTATCTAAAATTCCATTTTCTTCTGATTCAGATCAATTTTGAGGATGATATAAAATTAGTGAGCGAATACTAGTACAAGGTAGATGGTTCCTAGCTTTCTCCTTGATTTTATGAGTGTTTTGGGGGTGTGTTCATATACACTGTATAGGTTGTTTGAGTGAGAACTAAATTAATTAAATACATGCTTATTAAATTGTTCTAATGATTATATGATGCCTATGTTCATGATATTGCTCAACTAAAATTGGTTAATCCATGTATGAGGTTTGTACTAACATGTAAAGTTTAGGCCAAGTGTAAATTTGAATTAAATAAATTTTTTTATATTGGTTACTTGATTCTATGGGAATGTAATGGGCTTGGCCTTAGGATTGAGGTGGGTGCTAATCGTCTGGATTGAGGCGATGTGGTTCGTCAGGTGGGCCTTGGCTTAGATAGTTGGAGTGACGATGATCACCAGGCTGAGTCGACTTGGTCAACGGGATTTTATGTGATGAAGTCCTCATGACAAGGTCATGTCTCTCAATACTCGAGATGATGTTGACCATCATGGTTTTAGGGACATGATCATAGGGGCACAAGGTGTCGAATGACGTGGATTAGGTTTTTTGGTGATTTCTGCTCAACATTTGTTGTTCGATGCGCTGTTGGAGTCATGTTCACATAGACAAGACTTAGTCAAGGTAGTGTCGACCACTCGTTGTGGGTGGAGGCCCCTGTAGACTATGCAGTTAGGTGATGGTGTTGACCATCAGTATGTCACTTGTGTTTTTTTCTAAAATTAATGTCAATTTTAAATAAAAAGAGACACATTGAGTCATTCCAATTGCATTGTGCATTGAATTGATGTGTTTTAAATTCTTACAAGTCACATATGACTTATGAATCATTTACATAAAGTATCAAAACAATAGGAATGCATTAGCTTAATTTTCAGTATGTCACTTGTTCTTTTTAATAGAAATAATGTCAATTTGAAATGAAACGAGACACTTTTAGTCATACAGGTCGCATCGTGTGTCATATTCAGGTGGGGTTGATTCCTACACATTTAAAATGACTTATGAATCATCTCCCTAATGTATCAAAACAATTGAATGCATTTTATAGATTTTTAATAGGCCATTTACTCTGATACCAACTATAATGACCTAAACATTTCATAAATTGAAATCACATATAAGTAGATTAATATTCCTTAAAAAAATAGAAATAATTTAAACATAAATATGAAACAACGTATAAATACTATGGACAGTGATTTTACTATGAAAAATTCAAGATTACCTCTATGATTTAGCATACATAACATCGTTTCTCTTACTGAAATGGCATGTCACATAGACATAAATCATTTAAAATAAACGAACCCTACAAGGAATAATAAAATCCAAATCAATGTTTAATTATATAATTTTTCATTAAAATAGAGATATTATATCATAATATTACCTTTATATCATTTCAAAAGGCTTATTTGGTCCATATATAAGCTAATAACAAAACTAATGATTCATTGTGCACATTACTACTGTTCATTAACTACCGCTGAGCATAGCATCTGATCTGAACATTGGGTATGGCGTCCCCGTGATACTCTCATCCGACACCATCTCTATAATGATATCATAGAGATTGTGTGGGATGAGAGCATCACATGGAAGCTGTATTGGAAGTTTAGATAAAATGCTATGCTAAGAGGTAGTTAACCAACAATAGTAAATTGCACAAAGGATCCTTAGTTTTGTTATTAAATTTGTGAGTGATGCATAACCAATTTTCATCCAACACACTAAATTAGTAGAAAAAGTAGCATAAAAGACCAAAATATAGAATATAATTGATCCATTCCATAATAGTTTAGGTCTAGTGATTTTGGAAACCTGGAAACATAAAGAACTAGTTCATAAGAGTCTCTCATTAAATTATTCTTTACTAGAAAGAAAAATAATTTCTAGAACCATTCTTCATAACCTATGATATGAAACATAAGAAAGGGTGATCATAGATTCTAAATAAGTGTAATCAAGGGAGATATCATTGATCATATAAGGATAATATAAGTAGTAGGAATTCACATTCATCCTATTTGTATACAATCTTCCATCAGGTATGTTGCCCATTCTTTTCTAAACACATCTATATCATCTTGTGAATTTGAGTTTTTGTGATCGTCATGATAGTAATGAGAAAATATAAATACAAAAATTATTAATAAATATATTTAAATAAATTGGTAGTTATTTTCAAAAATACTACTTCAAGGATGCTAGTTTGTTGATGAAATACGATCTCTTTCATAAATTTACAAACATAATGACCACAGTTCTTTCCATTTGTTTGTTCTAGACACTGTGGAAACATCGATAAAGATAAGCAATTTGTATTTATATGTGTTTGGATAGTGAAATATTATTATATATACCAAGATACTTGTCTAGTTGTAGATCTCTTGGTCATTCTAGTCCTTAGGCCCTAGATTCATTCCATGAAGTAGACGATATTGACGCACCTCCTTATCATAACAAAATCCTCATTAATAGATAATATAAATTATATAACTAGATGTTTAGTTCTAAAATTTTGGATCTAGTGTATTACAAATTGAAAAATTCCATCATTCATGGTCAGTTTATTAGATATCCATGCATTGAATCCAGAAACTAAATCTTTGGAGTATCCAAATTGACCGCAATGTACATCCAATGCAGCCTAAAAACATGAAAAGGAAAATGTAATGAATGAAATAAAAATATAGTTTATTTGATTAAATTTTAGAGTTTTACCCCTACATCATTGGTATTAAAGAGAGTCTGTCATCCTTAATTTTGATTTCAATCGATTTGAGAAGGGATGACATTATTTCAACCACTTTATCGTCATTTATTTCTTATTTTGAAGAGAATATGTGAGGAATAACAAGTCCAAATTTTTGTTCATGGGGATATCCCCTAAATTATATTTAATATATATGCCTGTGAAAAATACGAAATGTATTTATTTATAAATATCATAGTATATCAGCTTTTTGTAAAGTCAAATCATGAAAGTATATCTCATGTATACATTTGCAACTAAGGTGACTAGCCATTCCTACTTGATAATTCCATCTACATTATCTACACTAATGAAATTTGATTCCTCCTCTCAGTATATATTTTTTTAAAAATTAGTTGTGTGAGTATTGCTTTTTATCATATTTGTATCCAAATGAGCCTGTAATGATATTAAATGTGGATATAGAATGAGTGGGGTTAAGGTTCTCTTAGTAGATCGCTTCGATCGGTTGGCTGATCCTTGAGATAGTTTTGAGCCGATATTTTGTTTCACCCCCATATCTTTTTAGTTTTGTAATAATATTCATTAGTTTAAACCTTTTTTCATTAAATGAGAATTGTTCATCTTGAAAAATAAATTATAAATGAATACCTCATTGTCGACATGTTTCTTTTTCAAGAATTGACGGTCATGCGATGAATGTTCCAATAACTTGTTTGACCATATGAATGTCTTCATCCTTATTTAGAATATGTAGCTCGATGCTTGGCTCATTAGCTACATTAATAGACACTCTAGAATGACCTATAGTAAGTGGTCTGTGGTGTAACATGTATTTCGACATATTGAACACTGTAGCACTCACTACAAGGCAGTAGGTGAGAGTTGATAAATATAAATCACAGTCATTTTCACCCTGTAGAATATAAGTACAGGAAAGGTATCAGTTTCTATGTGATTCACATTTCACAGAAACAATTATTAGAACATTTATTACCTAATATAAGTCAAGTTTTTGAGGGGAATTTCTCTCCTCAAAGCTGGTGGGGGGGGGGATCTTCACACATAGGTTGTTGTTGATTTGTTTCTTCCTTTTGACTCCCTCCCAACAAACATGCTATCATATATCTATGGTATTGTAATTCCTCTTGAAAAATAGCTATTGTTTATCTCATATTTTTCATTTTATCAGATTGATCCTATTATTTTTTTTCTTTCTAAAAATATGTTTGGGGTTTCACCCTAAAACATACACCTCTGACACGACCATACTATTCTGGATGCTTAAGGTTGCTAAAAGTATGTCTGCATCTACTGCAGGTGTTGTTGATTCATGTGACTATTTCATATAGAAAATATAAGAAAATAAATAACCATTGTTATGTAATAACGATTTAATTCAACTAAAATTTATATTATGACATACTTACACATGTTTCCCACACTTTTTGTGTGTTTTCATCTATATGTATCCCCTCTTTATTTACATGTGCCTCCTTCCATAGCACATGGCATGAGATGGAAGTGGATTTTGATTTCAATACATCAATCTGCATATAAATAGAGGAATATGGTTATGGTGTTGTTTTATGTCACATAAAAGTATTATGATAGATTTAAAATACCTACCAATTTTTTCTCATGTGAAGCATACCCCATCCTTGTTTTATGGCAGGGGTATGCTGGTTTTGCTTCCCGTTCTTTATTTTCAACACTCAGTTATTGTTTTATAAATAAAAAAAACTTAATCAAAGTGATGAATATAAGAAACTTCAAACAACGTATTACCAGACACAATGTACCTGAAAAGTCTTCTCTACACGATGGCTTCTAAACGCATCCTACACTCCTTGGGATATCAAGTGTGCATAAAGAGGAGGTGGGTGTGGCTAGATTTTCTGTTCAGCATATTTAAGATGAAATTTCATTAAAATTGTGCGAAAGCCTCTATGAATCCTTCATGAAACTCTTAATACGTATCCCTTGTGAGAGGCATATACTATAAATTCACTTTTCAAGGGATGATGAAGAGTAAGTCAATGTTTTAGTATTTTATTTTAGTTTAATAAATTAAAGAAATCATATCATAATGTTACTGTAATATCTTCCCACATTAGTCTCTTCATCCTGGTGACAACATAGTTCCACAAATATACATCAATCAGCACACGTTGCCGAGTGAAGATTCCAATGTAGCTACTAAACATGGATTTGTTGGGGTTAACATGCTGGCCTCACTTATTCCATCCCACCTCAAATTTGATTCTTTTTTCTTTTTCTTTAAGGATTTTGGATAACACTATCAAACAACAATGTTCTTGTTTTTTTTTCATCGTTAGAGTTTTATTGCCTTCCATTTCCCCAGTTTCATCATCACCATCATGTTCCCTTGGAGCACTAGCATTGACACTGGGAACATCAACAATAGGTTGAGAAAACTATTGTACCTCAGCACTGGGACTAGCAGCAATAGGTTGAGAAACCTATTGTTTCTCTACACAAGGAATACCATCAGCCTGTTGGGAGACCTGTTGTGCCTCTGGATTGGGCGCATCAGCAGGTGCATAATTCATTATCTTTAGAAGTAGGTTAACATTTAATTTAGATTACATAAAAGTCACAACAGACAAATAATAACATAACATAACACAATTTATATTAAAATAAAAAAATAACCTGATTATTGAACTCTCTTTTTTTAAAGGCTGAAGATATTGAAACCTTTATCGACTATGTGAATCCCGTCATTGTGGTCTCCTTTGATATAAAAAATGTCGTCTACATTGGGACTACTGTGAAATTATTGTGAAGTCCCAATGAAATGGTCAACCTCTGTTGAACATTCATTTAACCCTTTAATTGTTTTGGTCAATAACAGAACAATGGACCAGTTTTCGATTGTGAGATTTGGAACATAAAATACTTGTACTGCCTATGATTCCATTAAAAATGGTTCATCATTCTCTCCTTCCTTATTGAAATAAACCTTCATGAATCCCAATTCATCTATTTTAATAGAACTCCTATTATCAACCCGCTTGTATTGAAAAATCGGCACTTGGAATTTCGTATAATCCAACTCCCATATTTGTTTGATGATTCCAAATTATGAAAAATTCGCATAAATCGGATTTTTGTCCTTATCATTAGAAACTTTCATCTCTTCAGCCACAAGTGAAACTCCACTATTCTTCATGGTATTGTCTTCACCATGTTCATTAGTATAGAATGTATAAACATTAACTACATAAGAATTATAAGATAATACATACACACTTGGTCCTCTGTCTAGGCAGTAAAGTCATTCTGAAATTAAGTCTGGATTTTCATCTAACTTCTTAGCAATATGGTCCCCAAACCTTGCTATAAAATGGTGATTATGTGCATCTAATATTGATTTTTTAGCCCAAGACAGATTCAAATGCCTATAAATTTCTTTGTGGGTTTGAACATATGGGTCAATGTCGAAACTATTAAGAAAAACGTAAAGGTGGGACTACTCCCAATCTGTAATATTGATTGTGAAAAACTCTCTTCTAGAAATTCCATCACCTTCAAGCCGCCCGGTTTGACAAGATTTAATTAGGCTAATGTTTTACACACCAGATAGGTATTTGGTACAGAATTCAATAGCTTCCTCAACAATATATCGCTCCGCAATACAACTCTCTGGCTGACTTCAATTTTTGACATACCCTTTCAAAATCATCATATACCATTTAATGGGGTACATCAATCTATAATGTATAAAACCACATAGTTGAATCTCTCTCATGAAGTGAACCATAAAATGAACAATCATATAATAAAATTTTTGTGGTAAGAGCATTTCCAAATAACATAATATGATTTCCATTTCTCTTTCCATAGTTGGAAATTTCTCTATGTCTATAACGTTTCTACATATAACATTGAAGAAGAAACCGATCTTTTTTAATGTATGGCGGCCATTCTTGGAAAAAATGAAACGTAAATCTATAGGAATTAGATCATGCATCAAAACATGGAAGTCATGTGATTTCAAACCCTTTAACGTTAAATCACTCATTGACACGATGTTCATGATATTTGATTAATACCCATATAGAACCATTACATCATTCAAGAAGTTGAAAAACTGATATCTCTCCTGCCTGGAAAGAGTGTAAGTATAAAGAGGAAGAAATGTTTGTTTTTCACCATTCACAGGTGCCAACTCTTCCCGTATTACCATCTCAAGCATGTCCAACCTAGCCTTAATTCCATCCTTTGTTTTATCGGGTGCATTTAGTAACATTCCGATGACACTATCACATACATTTTTTTCAACATTTATAACATCAATAAAATGTCTCACATACAGAGAATTCAAGTATGGTAATTCAAAAAAACTAATTTCTTTTTCCAACCAGTTTTCGTAAGGGTTTTAAAAAATGGTTTACCAAAAGTAGTGTCCACATATTTTACTTTCTTAAAAAATTGATCACCTGTAAGTGGAGACAGTGCTATACGTTATTCCAAACTTCCATCGAATGATGTCATCCTAGATTAGTACTTATGACATCAAGGTAAAAATCTGTGATGTCCTAGAAACATTTTTTTTGATGAATGTTTCAACCTAATTGACTGTGTACCTTGTTTGCAAACAGGACACCCTAGAGTTACTTTAATGATATTTCTTGAAAAATTTCAATAAGCAGGAAAGTCATTTATCATCCCGTACAACATGGATCTCAAATTGAATCTTTGTTTTTTTAATCATCATACAACATAACACCTAAATCCCATAATAATTTCAAATCTTCGATCAATGGATCCAAATAAACATTAATATCATTACTCAATTGTTTTGGTCCTGATATAAGAATAGATAACGTGATGTATTTTTATTTAATGCATAACAATGGTGGTAATTTATAATTTACCAACATAACCATCCATGTAATATGACTCATGCTTTGAAAACCAAAAGGATTCACTCCTTCTATAGATAAATCAAGATGAAGTTTTCTCAGATCATTTCCAAAATCAGGATACCCATGATCAAATCTCTTCCACTGAGGAGATTCTTCTAGGTGAAGTAGTTTCTCATCTTTAATTCTTGTATCTGCATGCCATGTAAATTTTCCAGCAGTATCCTCATTTCCATATAGGTGCCTAAACCTTGGAATGATTAGAAAGTACCATAAAACTATCATAGGAATGGATTCATCTGTCTTGAATCGTGAAGCACCTCACATTGACCATTCTTTATGTGATTTGTGGTCCTTTAGAAATAGTACACAACCATTAGGGCAGGTGTGTATTCAATTAGATATCATACCCATAAAGCGTAGCTTTCGTTTGGTATCATATGTCCGGATTGGGATATCATTATCTTCTGGGGTCATGCCATTCAGGGGAGAAAGTAGTTCTATAAAATTGGCATCACTCCACCCATTTCCTACTTTCAAATTATACAGCTTTAGTATGGATGAAAATGTTTTATATTTAGTGCAACCGACATACAATGGTATCTTTTCAAAACTCTTTAACTTCTCAAAAAATTTGGGCAATCACGATGTTCATCTTCAATAGTCCTTGTCACTTCCTCAATACGACCTTCATCATCATTTACATGTGTAATCACATCTTCCATACGATTGTTTTAATTGTTAAAACTTGTAATCATATCAGATGATCCATAAAACATAGTGTTATCCTAACCAATAACTACATTCGTTTTTCCTCATGTTTATTCCAACATGTATAACTTCGATCTATTCTGTGATAGATCATGTGTTCTTCCAACTCCTCTGGACCATTTTTCCTTGAATAAAAACACCGTAATCATGGAAAAAGGATTTTAGAAGGGTCATATGCATGATCATTTTCAAACTTGATAAACTATTTCATGTCATATTTATACTCTTTTTTCAACTGATGAGAATTCATCCATTCTATGTTCATATTCATCATATTTGAATCAGTAATAATAATATTTAACAAAATAATTACACAAATGATGTTCAACTAGGGTCATAATCCAACTATAATCAATAGAACTAGCTATGGTAAACAATACCCTTACCTCTCCATGCATTACTTAGGACCAAAGTAGATCACACCCATCTTCCCAACCACCTAATCAATGGAAGTATCTATGAGAAGACCTTGAAGTAGAATGTTTTAGTATCCCACATATGATCTATATTCATTGTTATAAACTAGTTTTTTAGTGTTTTTCAAGAAACCTAATGCCTCGAGTCAAGTACTATGGTACTAAACTAATAGATGGTATGATTTTCAAAAGATTCCTTGTGGGTGGAAGGATTCATTACATGTGTTGTTATGGTTATTTTAATAGGGTGTCCATAAAGTATCCCATAGAGTCCTCTAGTGAAGTGGTTTTCTAAGATTCATTGGAATTGCACTGGTAACAATGTGGTGGTGCCATTGAAATGGGTAAGGTTTGGATTGATATTCAATGGTTGAGGAACTAAAACATGGAAAAAATGTCATACCAATCATTCCAACAACCGCAACGCCATACAAACACATAATCATTCCCATAATCGCAACATCATACAAAAGAAACAAACATAATTTAATATTTTACAAAGCATCCATTATTCAATTCCATTTGTTAATTCAGGGGTTATCACATAAGTTTTATCATCCTAGGGAATTCATTCATTATCCAAGTATATATAAATTACCAATTTTTATATTTAAATGTTCAACAGGAACCAACCAACATGCAATTCATTTAGTTTACAATCAAAGACCACCAACAACCACGATTTTTAGTGGTGCGTTTAGCCCATATATTTCACAACATAACCATAAACTTCAAATAGTAATAACATGAAAATAATAGGAAACCAATGAGTAAGAGAAGAAAACTCACCATGAAGGTGTCGTTCAGTGTGTGGTAGTGGTGCATTCATGCTAGAGGAGAGGTGCGCAATAGAGGAGATTTCCGATTGAAAAGAAAACATAAAATGAGAACTCATATGTTATACTAATCCAAAATAGGTCCAATGAGATTTAGGAATGGTACATGTATAGTTATACAATTTTATTGGTTAATAGTGGGATTTTATTTACCCTCTTTGATATTTTCTTCCTGTTTATTTATTTTTTGTGTATCTACTATTTTCCTAGATGTTCAACTAATGAATGGGACATGTCTGGTTTTTAGGAGAAAGTTCATTTTTAATTTACTCTAATTTAGGGGTAAAATATTCCACATTAATTGCATCTTTTTTCTAGGGGATAATTTCTACCCTATAGGGATCATGAATTCCTCATAGGTTAGTGGAAATTTAGGTCAGTTGTGGGTTATGATACCAGCATGGGTCGTATCATTACATTTTCAATTGTAACTGACCCATGTCTATTTAAATATAGGATTGGGGGGGGGGTTAGATGCTAAAATATTCCCAACTCCTCTGAAGTTCTTATGTGTGTGGGTCCTCATAGTATCATATCTAAGAAATATTTTATATATTATACATTAGAGTAGTCACTATTAAGGATTTCCTCATTTTTATTGTAGAAAGGTTTGTTTAACCTTGTGTGTGAAGTAGACATTAGAAACTAATAAGTGATTAAAAATTATGTGATTACTTTATAACCTACAGAAAAATATATAGGAAATATCTTACAATCCTCATTGAATCTTAATAGGTTTTGTTTCATTCATCATATAGTTACAAGTGATGTGGAATGTGTAAATTATAAGCATGGGGGGCTAAATGATGTGAAGATATTGATGGAATTAATTGGAAAGGACAAAAATATAATGGAGAACAAGACATGCATCACAATATAACCCATATGAAATATAGGAAAACATGAATCACAACACAAAACATTGGACTATGACACAATGGGTCCCAAATGAGAAAGAACTACGACACAAAGGAGGTAGTCACAACACAATGGTTCTTGGTAAAAAAAATCTAGAATCCATGTGCACAGTCAACAATGAGATCATATAATATCGGGGAAAGGGACTATGATGCATTTTTCATCACTACAACATAACCTCTAAGCCCTCACACACCAAAATCATCCTCTGATTCAGTCTAAAATGGGTGAAAATGAGAAACCATAATAATGTAAAAAAATAGGTCATATTAGCTTAACCAAGTGGAACACTGTATGACAATGAAATAAAACTAAAAAAGGAAGAATAAGAGAGGTAAAATTATTATAGGCTCTCCAATACAAGTGATGAAAGATGAAACATGCACCGGGTGAGGGAGAACCACCCAAGAGGAGATGAGTGGAGGGTGGCGTAGCGCGGAGGGGTTTTGGATGAGAAAAGGGGAAAAAACCTATAAAACACAAAAGGTTCAAAGGCAAATTTTTGTAAAACATCACTTTTTAAAATGGTTTAAGGTTTGTCCATATGGTTTTCAAAACCGTGTGAAAACTATACAGTCTTCACTATCCAGGACACACCATTTCACCCGGTTAATGCGTATGGTTTAACAAATAGTGTGAAAACCATGAGAAATGCATTTAAATTTTATTAATTAATTTTTTATGTTTTCTAATGCCCCTCGCATGATTTAAACAAATTATGTGCCTATGAAAACCAATATTCACCATTGTGGTTCATGGTTATCACTAATCATGTGAAAACCATGCTCCCTATGCTGCTACCCCCAAAACCAGAATTTCATCTCATAAAGCTTCTCTAACTTATTTAAGAACTTAAGACACATCTCGAGCATCAAAATATTTAAAAATATCATTTAAGATGTCCCAAATTCTAGGTTCTATACCCAACACTCATGTTTAAAAATGGTTATTCCACTAATTGAAAAAAATTCCATCTCCTCCTGAAAATTCAAATGCCAATATGGATGAAACACTACAAACTCTCTTCTATTGTGCTTATCATACTCGATATGTCCTATTGGTAATACTATTGAATCACCACTATCGGTTATCTATTTGGAGTCAAACAATCACATTTTGTTCCTGAACTACCAACATGCTTTCAAATCGTAGCACCTAATAGAGACACAATGCCACCTTATCCCGAGCCAAAGCTCATAACCATCACTGAGATGATGATATAGTACTTACTTAAGCTTTCCCATCTTGAGAAAAGATCATGTCAATATTCAGTCAATCACCCATTCTAAGACACTCCCCACCATAATACTTAACTCATGAAATCCAATTTCGATCCATAGTACCTCCCACCTACAAAATCTCTTACCAAAATCCATTTTCATTTTTTAATGACACACCTAGTTCCACTTACAATGAAACTTACCCAACCACACATGAGAATTATAGTACAATGTTGGTCTTCTCCTTCATTCCCAAGTTTATAAACTCCACAGATACACATCCACCATCCAAGTACAACCTAAACACAAATATTTTCCTTCTAAATCCTTAGATAGCTCTAAAAACATCCCATAACACACAATATTAAATAATCGATGCATGTGTCAAATCATTACATATAACATCACATGATATCATAATTCGAACATCCTCCACCTGAACTACCTCGAAAAGGTTCGCGGTCACTAAAATGTTATCTCAATTTCCAATCTAAATTACTAACTCTAAAGGAATCAAAAAACTTACCAAGAATACACATCATAGTTCAAACCAAACAACTTATGTCATTTTACAATTAAAACCCCAGATAACCAAACTAAATAATTCTCTACTTCCACCACCAATATTCCATAAAGTACTAGTACATGATTCTGTGCCCGTTTAGGGAATCCCATGCTCATCTAAATATATCATGGTCTAATCTAACCCCTAATGAGATTCCACAATCAAACACTAACCCAATTAAACTATCCATTATTCTGTCACCTAAAAACCAGTGTGCCACCAATAGAATCCTTCCTAGACCATGTCATCTATCTCCAACTCAAAATATCCCCTCATACATAAATCATTACAAAAAAAACCTATAGGATTCCAAAAGGCATCCAGATTTCATAAAAAACACATCTGCATCATTATCCAGTGCTTTCATGGTGACCGAAAGACTAGCTCTACACACCAATTGGATTTCTAATGAAGAAGAGTAAAAATTAATTACATAATAGACTCACTAGGGGGAATCATTGCACTATATAGGAGGCTGTCAGGATGGTCGTCAGATGAGGAGGGCACGCTAGTGCAGGTCACATGTACAAGGGGATGGCATAATGAAGAGGAGGAGACCGAGGTGTAGGAGGAGGAGGAGGAGGAGGAGGAGGATGCAGAGGCAGCAGAGGATGGGGAGGAGAAGGGTCGCGACGGTGGAGGAGGACAAGGTAGCGGTGGTAGAGGAGGTGGAGGGGGGGGGGGGGTCATGGTGGAGGAGTGGTCAACGACACAGGGTTCGACTTCCACGAAGGATTAAAAAGGTGTGAGGGAGGAGGATCCTGTTAGTGTTTTTTACAAAATCCATTGGAACCATTATCAACAATAGTTTAAAGCACTGATAAAACATACCTTTATCAGCTCTTTATTAGCGGTGATAAATATAGTCCTTTATCAGTGCTAAAAATGTGTTGATAAAATACCTATTTATCAGCGCTAAAAAAGAACTTGTAAAAGCATAATTTTAGTAATTTATTTATATTATTATATATTTATTTAAAATTATATATAGGATAAATATATATTTATTTATAAATAATTATAACTATAAATAGTATATATTTTTTAATATTGGTATATAATTGTTAGTGTATTTATATTAATAAAATTATAATTACAAATGTATTGGAAAAGTATTTGTATATAATTTTTTTCAATGAAAAGTATTTATATATATAATTAAAAATATAATAAAATATATTTATTAATTAAATATATTTAATTTAATTTTATAAGAACATTTTTTAATGATATATATAAACATTATGAATTAATCAATATACCACATCAATGGAAAATGAGATGGAATGTATAAATGAATATTCACACATTTGATACATAACATATATGCACGATCAATACATTCATTAACCAGATTCATTAGAAAACACATATATATTCAATAATTTTAATTATTAATATATTTATTAAAAAATATTATATATTTATAAATAAAATAATTATATTAAATATATTAAATATAACAAAAATAAAAAATACAATGAATTAATCCAATAAATATAATAAATATAATAAATATATTTATTATTTAATGTTATTTATTATAATATTATAATTATTTTATTATATATATATTTATTTAATTATAATCTTAGAAATAATTTTTTATATTAAAACATTATATATATATTTTTTAATTATTAAAAAATATATATTAATTATAAAAATTTGTTTTATATTTAATGTATACAAATAAACACAATTTTTGAATATAAATAAAATAATTTTATATAAATTTATAATAAAATATTTTATCAGTGCTAATAATAGTGCTAATAAATGTACTCTTTATCAGTGCTAAGAAAAGCACTGATAAAGGGTACACCTTTATCAATGCTTGTTTTAGCGCTGCTAAAGGGAACATTTATCAAGGCTTTTAACTTGTGCTAATAAAGGAGCACACCTTTATCCATGCTTTCTGCTTAGCTCTGATAAAAGGTAGCGCTTCCATTTCCCTTTTTCATGGTAGTTTTATATAAACTATGCTCCAACCATGAATATGAATATGCAACAAGTTACAAGTTTTTCATAATTGGGTTGCACAATTAGTAATGGTCATGCACAAATCATGATCCTTACACTAAAACCCTATTTTTTGAAGAAATTCAAGTAATCCAGACCTATATTTTGAGGGAAATGATAAAAACCAACAAATAAAATTATGATAGAATTGAAGTTCATAGTTTGAAAAAAGAGAAAGGAAAAAATGTAGCCATCCACATGTCAAAAGTGTAGGAATGAGAACTTATAAAATTAATTTATTAGAAATAGGAGCTGCTATAAGTATTTAAATACTAGTCATATTTCTCTATATTTTCATGGGGATAAAAATCATCACATATTAAATAGTTATGTTTGTTAAAGGAAAATTCATCAATAAAACACCATGGTGAGATGTTTCAATACTAGCGAGAAATAAAAATTTTCTATTCGATGTCTTATGAAATGGATAATGTATAAGAACCAAAATTAACCACTAGAAAGTTAAGAATACAAGGTTTATTCCTTATCAATCAATAAAATAGGGTTTAGACTCTAAATAAATGGTATAACATACTCACAATGGTCACTCAAAGATAACTATTGTGTTTATTCATTTTGGATATACACATTCCATTATTCAATTAAATGTTTTGATAAATATCACATTAAATAATGTGTTTATTAAGTAATTATATTAGTTATAACCATGTAAGGATCTATACATGTAATAAATGTTAATAAATATTTATATATTTATTTTTGTAGGTTTGATATTTGAATGAACCAAATATTCACACAGATGGAAAACATTGATATAATATGAGGAATATTTGTTATCTAAAATTATCTTATTGAAATTAATTTAGAAATAGAGAAATTTAATTTTTCATAATATAAAAACATAAAATAAATTTAAATCCTTTTAAATTAATGTGAGGAACCACCTATTTTGGATTTTTCATAAAAAATAATTATGAAACATGCGAATAAAGTTAACATAAAGAGAGAGAGAGAGAGAGAAAGGAGATTCAATTGTTATTTATAAATATGTTGATGTGTTTCAAGGTGATTAATTTTCACCTCTTGAAAATCATGAGGTAGAGTTACATATTTTTCTCATGAATGTTTTTGAACCCATAAAAAAGATTCAATATATGATGGAACCCTTGGAGTTTGAATAGATAAAAGAGAAGTTATAAGAAATAATTGAAAATTGTTTTACCTTATGTAATATGTAACTCTGGGGTAATCTTGCCATATTTTTTCATTGAATATAAAGATATTAAAGGAATTATCCTAAGTAATGAGTATCCTCATTCAAGGAATAATAATTTATTCAACCATATTAATTATGTTTAGTTATTATTATATTTTGACAATTGATATGAGTATCATAAATTGAAGTTAATGATTGATTATATTCCATAGAATACATATAAAAATTTGTTATATAAATTATTAATTTTTTCAATAATTTTGGAATAAAAAACACCCTTATGATATTTATGAATTTTATAAATAAGTTTTTTATATGTTACTTGGGTAAATTTGTGGATAAATTTTGTGAAGGAATTCAAATATATACTAAATATTATATTGATAATGATGATCCCAGAAGTGTTGTGTTAAAAACTATAAATAAATATAATTTTCATGAAATTAATTTAATGAAAATTTTTATTATAACAAGTTCCATTTATGGGTAATGTTATAACTAGTGAAGAAATATTTGTTGGTCATAGCAATAAAAAATTTGTGGAGGAGTTATATCATTACATAATAATTATTATGATTATTAATTTACATAGACTAGTTAGGTATTATAGGTAGTTTAGGATATCAGTACATGGATTCAAATCCCATTAAAAAGATATCAAGTATGTGGGTTGAATTTATTTTGAAAAATTGTTGGGGTTAGATAATCTTAGAGATAAAGTGAAGGATTTTTGTTGTAACTTTACTATCCCTAACATTAATGGGTAATAGGTACTAAATATATAGTGCTACATATAAAAAAGTGATTCATCATGTACCTATAAACAACAAGAAGATCAAATACTATACATATCAATAATTAAATACCCATGAATAATATTATTAAACTCATGATTTAGAGATAAAAATGGAAATATCCACTTTAAAGATATAAGAGATTAATTTTATGTGGAAGGGGTGATGTATACACATACCAGACAATATTAAAGTATGTATTTACGTATGTGGAATGAAATATATAGTAGGGGATATGAGTAGATCTCAATAAATATTTTTACTATGCATTTATCTATCACCCATGAAATGGGAAAATGTAGTATATTCACTAAGAAAAAATGTATTGATATCTTTCCAATAATGAAAATTTAATGATATACATTAATTCTAAAACTAGTAGATTATAACATGGAATTTATAAGGTAAGGGAAAAATCACACTTAAGACAAATGATTTCCCAAATATTAATACTAAAGAAGATCAAGGAAGCTCAATTTAATGTACCTATATAGAAAATTGATATTGAATCAATAATTCATATAAGACATAGGTGTTAAAACATGAAGAAAATAGTTTTCTTGGATTTTGTTAAAAGGAATTTTATGCCTTATATTCTAAAGTAAAATAAATGGTTGCTTGATAAAGTACAAAAATTCACTTTCTTTATACACCCTTAGAGAAAAGAATGTAAAAATTATAACAATGAGATTATTGGTGTAATACCATGAAGAAGGAGATCATTTAATATATAATAGTGATTAATAATGTAGTATATAAAGGTTGAATATAAACTATATAAAGTAGTGATTCAACCAATATATATACATATATAAGAGTAGAATAATATCATTATGGATTTTGTTAGCAATACTCTTCATTCATCCAAATAAAAAATTTCCAAACAATTAGTTATATAATTAAAAACTCTGTTTTTCAGTATTATAACAATACAAGAGGATTTATACCACAAATTTATTTCTCATCTTCACATCCAGGATGTTGTGAGGGTTTATAGTGCACCATTATTAATTGTAATAAACCATGATACTTGGATAATATCAATGATTTAAAAAATTATTTAAAAGGAATAAAACCTAATGGTAAATTGCAGAACCACTTATCATCATTAAATTTTTTGGAAATATAAAAGGAATATACAAATATTGGAGTATTTGTTTAGGTATTTCTAAAATTAAAATAATCTCTATGAAACATTATTATATTACATAATTATTCAATAATAATAACTTCTACTAAAGAAAATAAATATATCTATATAAATCCCTTTATAAATTAAAGCTTATATAAACGAATTTTTAAAAAGAAAAATTTTATATTTAAACATTTTTCATGAAATGATGAAGAAGATACACTTGAAATAAAATTATTTCAATCTATAATTATGTGAAAAAATAGTTATGAGGATAGTAGATATAAATATTATTTATTCGAAGTTAAGGACCTTGTTTTTCTAAAGATATCACCATAGAATTCCGTTATGAAATTTTTGAAGATGGGGAAATTGAATTATTGATACATTATGTAATATCAAATATTATATTATATCAATGTTTTTTCATGTCAACTATATTTTTCACATAATATTTCAAACGTTTATTAAATCTTCAAAGTCTCTATATTTAAAAATATATTTCAAACCCAATATATATACTCAGCAGTTTTGGAGTGCAACTATAACCTAATTTTTAATATGAAGAATAACCAATATAGATCAATGATAAGAGATATAAAATGTAATTAGACCTAATAACCCAATTGTTGAAAGTGTTATGTAGAAATAACTTGTTTTAATAAGTATCATGGGATCCATTGAAAGTGATAAAGTAAAAATATCTACATGTATTTAATTTTTTGGTAAATTTTAAATTTTTATATGGAATTAAAGTTACTTTAGTTTATTGAAGTTTTATTTGAGATTTAAGAGACCCTTAGGATGTAATGAGACATGGTTAATACAATATTGTTCTTAACAATTAGAGATGAATTTTTTTCACAAATATTACTCTATTTAGTAATGTAGTGTCTATATAACACTCACATTGATATCATATTATTGAATAGTTTCACAAGCTTATGATTTATATGTAATTAACTTGTTTTAACCACATTTTATATTATTTTATTATTTTTTCAATTTTAAATCCATTAAACAAGTGCGATGTTATGACTTAGATGGTGTGAAGTCATAATAATCATAGATAAGGAAGTTATTTTTCTAGAACAAATCATGTTGGAAGAATAAGGATCATGACATGAGTTAATGGTTACATCATAATAAATAGGTATTCTTAGAGTATTGTAATATTAAACTATTTTTTTATAAATCTTTGTAAGATATGATCACACCACAATGTGTTTCTAATGGCATAGTAAACATGCATGAGATTAAAAAAAGATAACATTTCAGAATCAACTTTTTATTTCCAAAGATGAATATGAGGTATTCATTTCACCAAAAAATTTCCATGAATAGAAGACTTGCATGATATTAAACCTATTGACCTATGATGAATATGAGGTATTCATCTATCTGGGCCTTCGGGCCACCGGTTTGGTCCTCGGGTCCTACAAGGCTTTCAGGCCACCCAATGCCTTCAGGCTAGTTGATTCTCAAGGCCTTCGGGCCACCTTAAGGCCTTAGGGGCACCCCAAGGCCTTTAGGACACATGAATGCAGGCCTCAGACACACTACAAAAAAGGAGTAGCCCCAGAAGAGGATTCAGAGTAGGTGCACTCACCAGAGCAGAGCCAAATGGATTGTCAGAATGAGAGGGTATGGTTATGCCATCAGTACCAGCCTGTGCTTGCACGGGAAGCCTAGCCATACGGTCATGCAAAGGTGGAGAGCTACTATCAGGATGCAGATGTTGGGGAGGGGTTGTTCCTTGTAGATAGCCTGGTTGAATTCCCTAAGACCTTCGGGTCATGTAATCTCCTAAGCCTACGGGCCATGTAATCTCTAAGCCTACGGGCCTTGTAAAGGGTTCCCCCTCATCCCTTGAAAGGGGGGTTATCAAAAATCAATAACAATGAAGGCCTTCGGGCTATTTAGGGAGATTACTAAAAAAATAGTATGGGTGATTTTCCAATGAATCTACATGTTTCACCATAATAAATATCTCATACATAATTAGATCACGCAATTATACAAATATTTAATTGTGGTTAGAGAAACCATAGAATAATAACATGTTTGTGAAGAAAGAAGTAGGTCTTTAAAGGTTAATATCTGGGTTTTTAGTAGCACAAATAAATATTTCACCTTCAATAACTCTATAATTCCTCAATAAATCTATAAGTTATTTAAAAATGTTATAAAAAAATTAAATTCCCCACAACTAAATTTTTTATGCTTTTATTTTTGAAATCTATAGTATTCAAGTATATTTGATGACTTTTAACTCTTAATAAGGTTTTGGGGGTTTTTATATGATTATTAAATACCCGAATTATTATATATGGTGGATATATAATTTAAAATAATTCAATTGATGGGTTTTAGGAAAAGGATGGTTTAGGTGGTTTATAAATTTGAATTTAAATTTGAATTTCAATGGAGCTATGTCATAATGACAAAAAGAAATTTTATGTAATAAAAAAGGGGGATAAGGGAAAATGAAAGAGGATATCATAAAGAAGACATGATGAGAGTTGGGTGTTTATGTAATTTCATATATATAATTTAGGAGTAAGTTGTATATATTTTATTTCCATAAAATACTTGGTTTGGAAATGAATACTTACTATGAAAACCTATAATGATCCAGAAGTGAAAATCAAAGAATCATATAATACATCCATTAATATTTTTGTGTTATATAATATATTGATATCACTATGAGTTTGACCTGATTTTTTATTCTATCTATTGTGTAACCTTCTTGAATGTAGATGATAATTTTAGAGGTAATATTTATAGATTTGGATGATAAGTGAACTTTTTCTGTTTATTTAAATCATAAACTAGTAGAGTAAGGATTTTCTAGAATATCACCACACCATTTATATGTTCTCCTTGAATATATCACAATGAAGGTGACCATTTATATTCATGGGGGTCATTCTTACTTATTTATTTGTTTTTGGTTGTGATTTTGTGCTATCAATATGATAAATTCAAGGATACTTTGAAAATGTGATGAAAATATCCAATTAAACATCAAATAATAAAATATTTCAAGACACCGCAATTCATCCGCCATCTTGGGGTGTATATTAGGACCTTTGGATATAATAAGTGGTATCTAACACAATATATATTTCATGGTTAATATTTCAGAAAAAATATTTCACATAGAGAATGTGGTGAATTAAAAGGTAATAATCATATTTAATGGTTTTAATTGTCAGGTCTAGAATAATAGGATGTGGTAAAATTTACAATATCGTACTCTTGATTTTTGTCATCAAAAGTACATAGAATATAAATTCGTTATTTTATCAAAATACTAATTATGGATAGATATATGTAATTGTTTAATAATGATGTAAAGGCTTAAATTTCTTTATTTGGATCATTATATATTCAGATATACATGAAAGGGGTGATTTGTGCCATTTTTAAATGATTTTTTATCATATTTCTAATATTTATCAAGTTAACAAAAAAGTAAATGGGGGAAAAGAAGAAAGTTATTAATTCTATATTTCATGATGTAAACATGAGTTCAGCTGAAAATATAAATAGTTTCTTCAAACATCGTAACAATTTTGTCAGAGATATTCATGTAAATGGTAATTAGATAAGAGATGATGATATTGTGAATAAGTTCATATGAATATTAGCACATATTTATTATTTTATGTTATTAGAAATTAAATAATTAAATTGTGGAGAATTATCTCTCAGTGATCTTTTTATAAAACTATTTATACATGAAATGTGATTAAATTAGGAAATTTCATCAACCCATTGAATGAGATCACTAGAATTATAATATATAGAGAATAATTAGATACATTAGACTAATGAATGAATAAAAATATGTTAGTGATGATTTCATACCAATAATGATAAAGAATTTTAATTGGGTAAAAGGATGATTTTTGGGTGATCGACCTTTATTATGTTTTCATTCAGGAAAGGATGAGAACATTATTATTAGATATTAAAAATATTTTATAGATATGATAGTGATATTTAATTCAATCAAAAACCTGGAAATAAGTTCATATCTAAATAATATTTAGTTTTGAAAATTAATTTTCAAATAAGTTTCATAGAATGAAGCTGATAGGTAAAGAGAAAGATGATACTAATGAAAGTACTTTAGTAGTTGCAGATAATGATTTTATCTTAGATGTTGAAGATATTATAATGATTATTATAGATAAATAAATGTATAAATTAGAATAGGAAAATCAAACATAGGGAATTGTTGATCTCAAGGTGGAATTTAATTGGGATCTGAAGTATGTTGCCCTACTGTGAAATAATTACAAGAAGATTAAATAATTTTTGAATGAATCCAATAGTAATATTAATTATGATGAATTCAAAATTGATCATAATTATATTATTGTGGAAGAACATTAAAATTATCTGGTGAAACCTAATGAATTAGTGAAATACAAGTTAAATATTGAGGAAATTTCTCAGATCATAAATTATATTATTATTTTAATTAAGTAGAAAACTAATAATATTGATGTACTTAAAGATGAAGTTTAATCTTAGAGAAGTAATCTTGATTTTGAAAATAAGGTGGATCATGGAAAAAAATATATTTTAATGTTAATTTATGAAGTTTTAAAAGAATGTTTTGAATGTGGAATACAAACTTTTAATGAAATGGTGAATGCTCAAAGACACAATTTCATGGGAAAAAGTGGTCTCAGATTCCATGAAGAAAACATAAAAATAGTAAATGTGAAGATAAAAGGATTATTAATATAAGAGTAAGATATTATTCAATGATAAATAATCAATAATAAAGGAGTTATTTAAAATCAAGGAATATGGGGAGAGATTGTTGCAACAGAATACTTCCTCTCATAAAGAGATAATTTTGTGGCTACATAGGCCACATAGTGTCTTATTATGATAAAGTTTAATGTTACCTGATAGGATAAGAAATTTATTTTCAGTAAATGATAATAAAAACATATCCCCCATCTTAAAATTGAAGTTAATTTTATATGTATTTCTTCAATGGACCAAACTTAGGGCCTAATTCTACTTATTATTGGAAAAAAGTGGATGTTTTTTCAATTGAATATAATGAAAAATGGATGAAATTTAATCCCATTTTACAAATTTAATAAAAAAATTAACCATTAGAAGAAGAATAATATTAATTGGTTATATGTGTTAAAAAATTTGATGCATAATTATATATTCTAATACATTATAGGATTTCATGGAATGAAAAGAAGCTGAAGATGAGTTAGAAAACTATTCCTATAGAGATATATTTGAATGTTTTGAAGATTCATAGTTTGTGGATTATTGATAGTGGGTTCTTATCCAACATTTTATGTAACATGAGTCTTTATAATAATCTAAATCAATGAGTTGATACAATAGTTCAATTTTCGAATGATGTATCACTCAAAATCAAAGAATGTGGAAAAAAATGTTTGGATGAAGCTTAATTGTAGAATACTAAATTTACCTTTCTTGTTGGTGTTCAAAATAATTTTTTTGAGTTTCAATAAGTTATGTAACTCAGTATTAGTAGTTAATTTCAAATGGAGAGGTTTCTATATCAATTGAAATGCTATAAACTATATTATAAAGAGATAAAAAATGAATGGAAACTTGTATCAAGTTTATTGAGTATATAATACTTATTTCTACACTATAGAAGTGGTGAAAGTATTGTGGAATTCAAGAAATGGAAAAATTTATTTTAGTATTATATATAATCTATCAATGTTAAAATCTATTATTGATATTACTTGTTTGAAGACAAATAGAGATAAGATAAGTGTTTCATACTTGAGTGGAAAATGATAAGAAACCCCTATTATGAAAAAAATTAAGAGAGAATCAAATCTGATGAATGTGGTCCACATTGATATATGTCCTCAAATCAATAAATATAATTCTAAAGGTGAGAAATATTTCATCCTATTTGTTTATGAGTATGGTGGGCTGGTATATTCTTTTTTTTATGGGTTCTGTGAGATAATTATTGGAGTATGTCAAAAGAATCCAAAAAAGGGTGGAGAATGAAACTGAAAAAATAGTGAAGATTATATGTATAACAACCTAGGATTTACATTCATAGATATTATATATATTATATATATTTTTGATGAATATTCAATAAAATACACAAACACACTAATAAAGACCATAATAATGTAGGGTATTTGGAGATGAGGTACATAATATTCTAATTTGGTGCATGACCATCAACATCTCCCATAAATAACAACCCATATAGTACTCTTCTTAGACATAACCTACCCAAACAATTTATTTATAAACATGGGAATGGAAACATAAAAAAGGGTGTGATCAGATGCTTTGTAAGGGTATACAAGGAATTACATAAACATAAGTTGAGCATAAGGGTATGAGAACATGATCATAACATAAGAAACCCATTCCCTTCATATAAAATATCAATATATTGAGTCATAACATAAATATTGGTAGTTCATAAGATGTGACTCATAAAGGAAATCAATGAAAATGATCAATGATAGAATAAAATTAGCACAAGACATTGTATTGTAGATAATACATAATCATAGAAAATATTATTTCAATGTTACCCAAAAAGAAACTCATGACATATTAGGATTAGTCAAACCACCCATGCACCTACTTCATGCTTGGGATAACCTCCCGTGTACCCGATTTTGGTATGGGATAACCTCACGTGCACCTTCTTTCTAGATTGGGATAACCTCTAATATACCCATTGAGCTGATATTAAATTAGTTATTACCAAATTCATTGAAGGTAGATATATGAACCATCAATCACATAATGAAAATAATATATATGAATACCACAAGATCTTAAAAAATTCATCATATTAGAACCCATGAAGATAAAATGGTTTCATAAACATTTCATCATAACATAACATGTAGAAAAGAAATAGGTTTCATAATAATTTAATCATTTTATTAAAGCATAATCCATGGAAAAATAAGTGGGTTTCATAAGCATTTTATCATGGTATAACTAGTGGAAGATAAAGGGGATTCACAAATAACTTTTCACCATATACATAAACCACCCAGAAAAGGAACAAAATTGGTATCCTTAGATCAGAACCCTAATAAATCATAAGTAACACCAGTGGATATCATCTTAGATGTAAAATGAGTTTTTAAGATCACTTCTAACATTACTTGAGGAAAATAAATGATCTTTGAAAATAAAATTTTAAAATAATATATTATAATATATTTTGGAAATACTTTTCCTAGAAAATAACCTTTTAAAAATTTTATAGGAATATTTAAAAATAAATTAAAACATTTCTTAGTTAAAATATCCTTTTACATTTGAAAAAAAATTAAAACATAAAACATTTTCAAAAAAAATTTATTTTAAAATAATCCTCATAAAATATAAAGGGAGTTTCGAAAAAAATAATGGTCATGAAAGCAGGAAATTTCATTCATGACATACGTATTAAAACAAATATTCTTTTAAAATTTTCAGTAAAATCCAAATTTTATTTGTTTGGAAAGTGGCGTGAAGATTAAATTTAAAATATTTTGTAAAAATTTATTCATGGATAAAAATTATTTTAAAAATAATAGGTGAATATTAAAAAAAATTATTTTTTTGGGAAATCATTGTTTTGGAAGAGAATAGATTTCAGACTGAAGAGAGAAATAATGTAGAATTTTATTAAAAAAATTTCCCAATTATTTTAAAAACCAAATAGTGGAAAATGGTGATCTTACTTGAAAATATCCTGAATTAAAATAGGAGAATAATATTCATTCCAATTCTTAAGAGTAATATCATAATATTTCAATATTGGAGACTTAATCATAAAAAATATCGATAAATGATGAGATTGTAACATAAAACCATTACCACTTTGGTAATATTTGAAACAAAATCCTCATGGAAGAAAGATACTAAAATGGATATATAATCCCAATAATTATTAGGAGAAGAATTATAAAATACATTCATGGAAACTATATAGACCACATAAAATAAAGAGGTGGTGAATGTAGCATGCGTCTCGCAAACGTAAAAAGTGAGACAATAATCCTGTATAACATTAGTAATATTTTTAATTGAAATCCAAAATAAATAATGAAATAAAATTAAAACTAAAATATAATGAAATTAAAGTTATTAATGAAATAATATGTCAAAGGGTAATTATATACACCACACAAATGAAACATGTGATGGATTTACATATGTCTCCCAGAAATAAAGAGAGACTAGAAATGTCTTACTATAAGTATCAACTTCCTTCGTACATGTTCAACCCTTATATATAATAAATATACGTTTATTATATATCTATTATAAGTAAATAATTATATATATTATACCACATAATATTTAAATTTTACCATTTATTTCCCATTTATGAAATTCCTTATTAAAATCATATTTCCAGTATTAACCTCTTTGTTTTTCATATATGTTTGGATTTTTTATTTTTTGACCTATTACTTTTATCATGGTTTTATCATCTTTAGAATAATAAACATCAAAAAATTATAATATTAATATATAAATTAAACTTTTATAACTTATCACGAATTATGGATTTGAGAAATGAAGTACGCTACGATTGTGGAGATGGTAGGTCATACGTACACATGAGTCAAATTTCAATTTTTCAACGATCATTATGGAAATGTGGTATATAATATCATTGATTTAAAAAATAATAATAATACCATAAATACCTTATTATTTCTATAAATATTATTATATATATCATCCATGTGATGTGGTTATGAAATGGGAGTCACATTGGTTTGTGAATGTGGTAATCCACACATACACAAACAGTTTTTTCATCTTTCAGTGATTGAAATTTTATGAAATAAAGTGGTATATTTTCCTGTTATAATAATAAATATTCCATGAATATCATTAATTTTACAATATTTTCACTATTGGGCTAAGAAATTATTTCATGGAATTTCAGAAGGATTTTTTGTGTTTAGATGGGGTCGAATAAAATCAATCAACCCACTTCATGAAAATTAAAAATTTCCAAGAATGAATAGACAAAAAGTAATTATGTTATTTTCACATTGAACATTATCTATGTGGGTATTATCTCTACATAGGAAACATATAAATGAATTTTTAATTGTGTAAAAAGGCTTCCTCTTCAGTACACCCACAAACGATGTTTCGTTTAAGGGCCAAGGCATCTTCTTTAAGACCCACACAAAAGACATTTTTTTTGAAGGCCAAGGAATATTCTTCATAACACCTAAAAATAACTTCTTTGGTTCAATCTATCTTATTAAAGACCCCCATAAATTAAATTTTGTTTGTGGACCAATGTTACCTCTTCAGGACCCCTATAGACTATATTTCATTTTCAAGATAAGGTTCCCTCTTCATGACCCTAGTAGAAATCATTTATTTTTCATGGTGGGTGTGAACATTAGTCCCCCATGAAAGAAAGTTTATTTTTGGGGTGAAATGTTACATTGAGGCCTCATATAAATGTAATTTAATTTCTAGGGTGAGGATTCACCTTTACCTCCCCCACACACAAACAAATTTTCATTTTTGGGGTAATGCCTCATCATTAGGCCACCCACAAAACTAAAATCCCTAACGGGCATCAATTTTGTATGGTTTCCAGTCATACAATGAATATTTTCACATCCATTCCACTATTAAAACCTCACATGGGGACAAATGAGTGATAGAGAGAAATGGAGTGAAAAATATAAAGTAAAAGATCTCAGTATGTAATCACTTACCACATGTCATAAAGGAAACTCACCCCACCACCCACAAAGTGGTTCCACATAGAAAAAACCTTTGTGGGAATCCAACCACATATCATTTCCCATTGTGGAACACCATTCAAGAAACCTTATGTGGATGGATTTTTTTGGACCACCATCTTGAATAGAAAACAATATGTGGGATGTAGTCCTTTAGTCTTAGTACCCTTCTTCCTTATAGTAGTCGGCCTTACCTCAGCCCCTCCATGAACTGTCCAAACAAATCTCTCTATCATCCACTATCATGAAATGATAGGACCCCTATGGGACTATAAGGCCCCTACCTTAAACATTAGATAATATTGAGTTAAGTCAAGAATTTAACATTGAGTATTTTTCAGCTTTAGAGTTTTAGAAAATTAGGCCATAACTATTACATTACATCTCAAATATTTCAAAGTAGACAATTCTACTCTATCAAACTTTTTTACAAAAATAAAAATCAATAAATAAAACAAGAATTCCTTTCTTGATATAAATCTTATTGAATTATTCCTTTCTCTTACCCTTCCTTATACCCTATGAAAAACATTTCAAAAACATGGGATGATCATAAAAAGATCAGTAAGGGTTATAAAATAAGGAATGAAAACATTAGTCCATCAATACATGAAAATCAATGAAATCATAATTTTCACTCAGAAAACATAATTTCTCTTACATAAATCATGAAATCATAATATTTATGAATAACACGTAGAAATCATAAATCATAAAGTAACTTTTGGCATCTATAATATACTTACATTGTAGCTTACCCAGCTACATAGGGAGTTATGTTTAGAATACCCATCATTGTATGTTCCCTAAATATCTTAGAAGAAACATTAACATTTACCTCTATCTGGTTACCCAATGCATTGGAGAGATATCTTGAACTCACACACCCTAGGTTTATCATAGAACCACCCGTATACGTAAACAATTCCCAAGAACCATAACATTATCATGACATATAAAACAACCACAAAAGAAAGATTACATTTCCACATTGCAATAAAAATATATCATTTCAAGATATTGACATAATAAATTCTTTATCAAAACATTTTAAATTCCAAAATATGTAAAAATGGTATATGTTAGTTATTATCCTTTTAAAAACATTATGGCTTGTTAAGGAAGCCAAATATCAAAGAATGCACGTGGCGGCAAAAAGGTCATTGTCACAGCATTCCTTAAAATGTAACATTGTTTTTTTCATTTAGTAAAACACTTCATAGAAAAATATTACATTTGAATGAAATTAAAATTCAAAAGGGTTTATACACCATATAAAATAATTTCTTGTATGAATAAAAATATTCCTCAATGAAAGGAGACTGAGATGAAGTCCCTTACCTTGAGTCTGACTCGTCACATAAGATCCTTGTTCTTCTTGAATAATAAACTTAAGTTAATTTATACTTTCTTAAGAACCATTTTCATGTTTATTATTCCTTTTATATAAGTTATTATCCCATTATAAACATTACATAATTATTTATGTTAATATCAATTTTTTTGTCGATATTTGGTACTTGAGTCAAAAATGAACTTATTATAATTACAAATTGTACATGTGGTCAAAATTCCATTATCTACAAAATGATATTCATGAATTAAATATCATATATATCTAGTATATATATTTATTTATAATAGCAAATAACATTTGGAGATAAGAAATAAAATGCGCGTTCATGGAGACGGTAAGCTGTATGTACACATGAATGCTACTTTCATTTATTTTTCATATTTAAAGGAATGAAAAATAATTATAAATAGGTATTTTATAATTAAAGTATAATATAATATTTTATATGTGTTACATAAGTTCATTAACCCCATACTTTTTACGTTCCATGTATGGCATGAACGAGTCATATCACTTTGAGGGGGCAGTAGTACGCACATCCTCAAATAAAATTATCATATTTACACATTATGGAAAGCATAAAGGTATGATTTAAAAATAAAAAAACATATGCGTAGAGAAAAAATAATTATAATATATATCATATAAAAATATATTTCTATCATAATGACCACCATAAGAGGTGGTATGAAAAAATCGAACAATCATCATTTCGTGAGGTAGTAGTTCGCCGTACACAGAAACAATGTGTTCATATCCATTAGATAGAGGTATGTGTAAGTGTAGTTATAATACATATCATAAAAACATACTATTATATATAGGATACTGATGTTGTTATGTAATCATGTAATAATAATATAATAGGGAGTGAAGAAGTAAAATAATGGAAATGAACTTTTGAGAAGACACTACCTCTTAAAACGTGTAACTCCCTTTGAATTTAGCTAAAAGGATTTCTTGAATTGCCTTATGAACTAGTTAAGGCTTCTAGGAGGAATAAAGGGATGTTGGTAGATTATTTGGTCATATTTTGGATGAGCCAATGGGATTGAGAGGTGTGATGAAATGGGTAGGGGTGATGCCCTTTTATAAGATGGAGGAGGGGCACTTTAGGAAGGCATTGAAATATTATTTAATTAATAAATTATTTTCAATTTTAAATGGTCCCAAAGTAATTTATTTCAAATATAAGATGATTTGGGTCGCAAAAGACTCAACCAATAGGTTTTTGACAAGTATATGTCACAAATATAACCTTATCTTTTGGCATTAACCCTTAGTTAACTAATTTAACTCTTACCATGTCTTCTTGTATATTCATACTATAATGTTAATATAGTTACTATAAAATTCCAATAGAACCTCAAGTGGTTAATTAATGACATTTTAGACATTATATAAGTCATTTAGATGAATATTATATTTTTAGGACTATTATATCATTTAATAAAATAGTATTTTTTTGAAAACTCCTTTATGTCAATTTTTATAGTATTCATATAATGACTTTTTTAAAAATTCATAAAAATTTGATTTTTTCAAAAAAAGAAAACACATTAATTATAATATAACAAGGAATAATAATCCATAAAATTAATTTATAACATAAAATGTTTCCAAATAAATTTATTTTAATATTTATTTTCTCATTTATTTAAATCATTCATTAATAAGGTAATCATTATATCATCATTATGTCATAAATATATTTATTTATTTGATGCCTAAAATTTATAAATGAACTAACATGATGTAGAAAATAGATATATCTTTATAATTAAAATTTATTGTCTAATATAGCAATTATATAATCCCATATATTTTTTTTTCAGTAAAATGACATGTTTATGTTATATTTTTCTTTACTATAAACTAATTCTTATAAAATGTCATTTTCACATCAATGTGGCTCCATGGGGTCCCAAAATTGACCCAAGGATGTCCATGGTCAGACATATTTCATCCAATAGTATTAGTACACGTGTTAGGGTTGTTTAATATTATTATAATATTATTTTTTACCCTTATTTACTAGATTTTCCCTTTAACCATGGAAATTAAAATATTTTTTGAAGCTACTATTCATAACATCTAAAAATAAAAGGTGCCTATTTACACAATTTGGACCCCTTGATTTCAAATATGGAGTCCATTTTTCCAAATTCAAAACACATAAATTGAATAAATTAATTTAAAATTAATTCCCGTTGTCAAAACAAAAAAACCACGTTTTTATGAAGTAAAAACTACCAAAATATTGACATGTGTTTATGTCCAATTCTAAAGTGAAATTATTTAAAATAACCAATATTGATTCAATGATAATAATATAATTCAATTAAATCTTAAAAACAATTAAAATTACAATCTAACTATATAAATAAATTTGATGAAAAGGTGGTTTTTAATTAAAATGTGGTATTTTTCACTATTCATTAAAAATTGAACTTTATCAGAAAATACCATAAATTTACCCAAAGTAAATTTTGATGAATTAATTCTATATAATAAGTTTATTTTGTCCAATTGAGTATATAAAAGTGAAAAAATAGATTTAGTAAGGCCTCTCCCTCAAAAGGCATTAAAATTATCTTTAAAAAATATTTGATTATTTATGCTTAAAATTGGATTCATTCTCATTTTAAGACTCTAAATTTTATTGGATAAATGTAAAAACATTTAAAAAAAATGTTTAATCATATTATGGTTATTTCTATTTATTCCCCCAATACAATGGTTGGGCATTAATTACCATTTAAAATTATTATTATATTTTTATATATATTTTTCATTATGAATCAGCCTTCTGTGCAATATAAGATTTCAAAGAAACCCACTATTGCGTGTCAGGTAAGACATATAACATATAATCCCCTTTAAATGAAAATTAATGTTTAATTTACAAATATTAATAAAAATGAAAATTTCATATTTTTTATTGACCTGGGGTGTTACATCCTTCCCCCTTTTGGAAATTGCATCCTCATAATTTTATTAACTTATCAAATATGTGGGGGTATTTATCCCTCATAGAATTTTTATATTCCTGTGTTGCCTCTTAAATAATATGGTTTTTTTCATAAAACCTTTACATGATGGATGACCTAATTCCGCAACACGTTCTCTATACGGTCAAGAATCTGGACCGGTTGTTCCTCATAAGAATGATTTTCTTCCAACTACACTACCTCTGGACTCAAAACATGATATGGATCCAGCACATACTTTATCAACATTGAAACATGAAAAACATTGTATACCTGGGATAAATTTTGTGGTAAATCCACATTGTAGGAAATTGTTCCATCTTTCGCTAGGATTTTATAGGGTCCAATGAAATTTGGGCTTAGCTTTACCTCTATTTATGATGCTTTCGTCGGGGTGTGTGCATCCGTTCTTGTTGGGGGATGAAAGCGTTGTTTATTGCCCCACATTCCTTCTTTCCAAAGGCAGGTGGAATCCGTTCCTTGTTTAAGGACATCTTCTCCTTGACCGAAACGAGATGACGGGATGTCGGTTGTTCCTTCCATGGATTCCTCCTTGAAATTTGTCACCTAGTCCAGGTCTCCCTTTTAGATTTAAGATGTTGTTTGTGAAACTCATCCTAGTGCCATATCTTCATGGACACCAGTTAATTACACTACCTCTATCGGGTCATTCCAAAGGGTCTGGTCATGGCAGCATCCTTTTGTAACAAATGGGTCCTAGTGATAGCACAGACACCCCGCCTTAACATAGCCGTCGGGTCCTGGCCTACTAAGTACCATCAGTTGCCCCACAAACACATGGGGCCCACCCCAGGGTCCACCCACGTGCCCGAACAGGTCATCTGACTAATGAATGTCCCCACAGGCCAACACATGTCCTTTCTAGTGTGCTTTGTCCTCACTCACACACAACCTGGGAAACTTCCCAGAAGGTCACCCATCCCGATCACTACTCTAGGCCAAGCACGCTTAACTGTGGAGTTCTAATCAGTTAGACTCCCGAAAAGGAAGGTGCACCTTGTTGAAATGAGTCATATCATTTAGTTATTTAACCTTTTATCATTTGGGGGTGTTACAATCACCCCCTTTTAGAGCACAACATCCTCGTTGTGGTCCCTGCATCTCAACCCAGGCAGTGCACTACACTTAAGGCTGGGTACCACCTCTGATACAAAATGTAACAACCGGGTCCCAGTGATAGCACATACACCCCGCCTTAACATAGCCGTCAGGTCCTGGCCTACTAGGTACCACCAATTGCCCCACAAACATGTGGGGCCCACCCCAGGGTCCACCCACGTGCCCGAACGGGTCATCTGACTAATGAATGTCCCCACAGGCCAACACATGTCCTTTCCAGTGTGCTTTATCCTCAATCACACACACCCTGGGAAACTTCCCAGAAGGGTTAAATGACTAAATGATATGACTCATGTCAACAAGGTGCACCTTCCTTTTCAGTCTCCACATGCCAACACATGTCCTTTCCAGTGTGCTTTGTCCTCACTCACACACAACCTGGGAAACTTCCCAGAAGGTCACCCATCCTGATCACTACTCTAGGACAAGAACGCTTAACTGTGGAGTTCTAATCAGGTAGGCTCCCGAAAAGGAAGGTGCACCTTGTTGACATGAGTCATATCATTTAGTCATTTAACCTTTTATCATTTGGGGGTGTTACAATCACCCCCCCTTTAGAGCACAACGTCCTCATTGTGGTCCCTGCATCTCAACCCAGGTAGTGCACCGCACTTAAGGCTGGGTACCACCTCTGATACCAAATGTAACAACCAGGTCCCGGTGACAGCACATACACCCCGCCTTAACATAGCCGTCGGGTCCTAGCCTACTAGGTACCACCAATTGCCCCACAAACATGTGGGGTCCACCCCAGGGTCCACCCACGTGCCCGAACGGGTCATCTGACTAATGAATGTCCCCATAGGCCAACACATGTCCTTTCCAGTGTGCTTTATCCTCACTCACACACACCCTGAGAAACTTCCTAGAAGGGTTAAATGATTAATGATATGACTCATATCAACAAGGTGCACCTTCCTTTTCGGTCCACACATGCCAACACATGTCCTTTCCAGTGTGCTTTGTCCTCACTCACACACACCCTGGGAAACTTCCCAGAAGGTCACCCATCCTGATCACTACTCTAGGCCAAGAACGCTTAACTGTAGAGTTCTAATCAGGTAGGCTCCCGAAAAGGAAGGTACACCTTGTTGACATGAGTCATATCATTTAGTCATTTAACCCTTTATCATTTGGGGGGGGGGGTGTTACAATCACCCCCCTTTAGAGCACAACGTCCTCGTTGTGGGCCCTGCATCTCAACCCAGGTAGTGCACCACACTTAAGGCTGGGTACCACCTCTGATACCAAATGTGACAACTGGGCCCCACCCACCAGTTGCCCCACACACACATGGGCCCCAACCTAGGTCCCACCCATGTGCCCGAACGGGTTATCTGACTAATGACAGTCCCCACAGGCCAACACATGTCATTTCCAGTGTGTTTTGTCCTCACTCACACACACCCTGAGAAACTTCCCAGAAGGTCACCCATCCTGATCACTACTCTAGGCCAAGAACGCTTAACTGTAGAGTTCTAATCAGGTAGGCTCCCGAAAAGGAAGGTGCACCTTGTTGACATGAGTCATATCATTTAGTCATTTAACCCTTTATCATTTGGGGGGTGTTACAATCACCCCCCTTTAGAGCACAATGTCCTCGTTGTGGGCCCTGCATCTCAACCCAGGTAGTGCACCACACTTAAGGCTGGGTACCACCTCTGATACCAAATGTGACAACTGGGCCCCACCCACCAGTTGCCCCACAGACACGTGGGCCCCAACCTAGGTCCCACCCATGTGCCCGAACGGGTTATCTGACTAATGACAGTCCCCACAGGCCAACACATGTCATTTCCAGTGTGTTTTGTCCTCACTCACACACACCCTGAGAAACTTCCCAGAAGGTCACCCATCCTGATCACTACTCTAGGCCAAGAACGCTTAACTGTAGAGTTCTAATCAGGTAGGTTCCCGAAAAGGAAGGTGCACCTTGTTGACATGAGTCATATCATTTAGTCATTTAACCCTTTATCATTTGGGGGGTGTTACAATCACCCCCCTTTAGAGCACAATGTCCTTGTTGTGGGCCCTGCATCTCAACCCAGGTAGTGCACCACACTTAAGGCTGGGTACCACCTCTGATACCAAATGTGACAACTGGGCCCCACCCACCAGTTGCCCCACAGACACGTGGGCCCCAACCTAGGTCCCACCCATGTGCCCGAACGGGTTATCTGACTAATGACAGTCCCCACAGGCCAACACATGTCATTTCCAGTGTGTTTTGTCCTCACTCACACACTCTCTGAGAAACTTCCCAGAAGGTCACCCATCCTGATCACTACTCTAGGCCAAGAACGCTTAACTGTAGAGTTCTAATTAGGTAGGCTCCCGAAAAGGAAGGTGCACCTTGTTGACATGAGTCATATCATTTAGTCATTTAACCCTTTATCATTTGGGGGGTGTTACAATCACCCCCCCTTTAGATCACAACATCCTCGTTGTGGGTCCTGCATCTCAACCCAGGTAGTGCACCACACTTAAGGCTGGGTACCACCTCTGATACCAAATGTGACAACTGGGCCCCACCCACTAGTTGCCCCACAGACATGTGGGCCCCAACCTAGGTCCCACCCATGTGCCCGAACGGGTTATCTGACTAATGACAGTCCCCACAGGCCAACACATGTCATTTCCAGTGTGTTTTGTCCTCACTCACACACACCCTGAGAAACTTCCCAGAAGGTCACCCATCCTGATCACTACTCTAGGCCAAGAACGCTTAACTGGAGAGTTCTAATCAAGTAGGCTCCCGAAAAGGAAGGTGCACCTTGTTGACATGAGTCATATCATTTAGTCATTTAACCCTTTATCATTTGGGGGGTGTTACAATCACCCCCCTTTAGAGAACAACGTCCTCGTTGTGGGCCCTACATCTCAACCCAGGTAGTGCACCACACTTAAGGCTGGGTACCACCTCTGATACCAAATGTGACAACTGGGCCCCACCCACCAGTTGCCCCACAGACACGTGGGCCCCAACCTAGGTCCCACCCATGTGCCCGAACGGGTTATCTGACTAATGACAGTCCCCACAGGCCAACACATGTCATTTCCAGTGTGTTTTGTCCTCACTCACACACACCCTGAGAAACTTCCCAGAAGGTCACCCATCCTGATCACTACTCTAGGCCAAGAACGCTTAACTGTAGAGTTCTAATCAAGTAGGCTCCCGAAAAGGAAGGTGCACCTTGTTGACATGAGTCATATCATTTAGTCATTTAACCCTTTATCATTTGGGGGTGTTACAATCACCCCCCCTTTAGAGCACAACGTCCTCGTTGTGGGCCCTACATCTCAACCCAGGTAGTGCACCACACTTAAGGCTGGGTACCACCTCTGATACCAAATGTGACAACTGGGCCCCACCCACCAGTTTCCCCATAGACACGTGGGCCCCAACCTAGGTCCCACCCATGTGCCCGAACGGGTTATCTGACTAATGACAGTCCCCACAGGCCAACACATGTCATTTCCAGTGTGTTTTGTCCTCACTCACACACACCCTGAGAAACTTCCCAGGAGGTCACCCATCCTGATCACTACTCTAGGCCAAGCACGCTTAACTGTAGAGTTCTAATCAGGTAGGCTCCCGAAAAGGAAGGTGCACCTTGTTGACATGAGTCATATCATTTAGTCATTTAACCCTTTATCATTTGGGGGTGTTACACCTTTGGTCAGGGGAGTAGTCACATTGGACATCACTGGGGTGTCTAGATGTTGGGACACTGAAGCGTCTGAGTTTCTTCCCCTTATTATAGGAATTCTAGAGGGCACGGAAGCCCGAGTGATCCCATGTCGAACGCGGGGAATCATATGCCATAGGCATGTATCTAAGGTTTTCCTCAGCTTCCCATGTTTAACATAGGGTATTCCGTAACTTTAACATCTGGTGGAGAGGGATCAGACTGATCAAAACACTGATTAGAGTGGATCAGATGGGTGAAACCCATGGAGGGAACACTGATGTTGGGGCTGATGTGTGGTTAGATTCTCGATTGTTGTTAAGGGGAATGGGGAATAAGGTGACATGATACCACCGGGATGTGGCGGCCCGGGTACAAATCAGGATAGATGATGGAGGGTTTAATGAAGTGAATGGAGAATGAGATGGAGTCGACTTGAGGATGAAGGTGATGTTGGGCTTGAGTCTCGAACAGACCTCCTACGTATCCTCGTGGTAGGGAATCAATGTCCTCATAGTTCATCTGATGACGACTTACCACTGATTGGGGATTTGAACAGCTTACTACCTGATGGTGGATGGCAACGGCTTACCGCCGGATGGGGTCACAACGGCTTACCGTCATATGGGGTCATAACGACTTACCGCTGGACGAGGTCACAACGGCTTACCGTTGGATGGGGTCGCAATGGCTTACCACTGGATGGGGGATGCTGTTTAACATCATGTGGGACAGAAAGGGTCATACACTTTAATGTCATGCCAGAAAAAGGTGGTCTAACGTGAAGATACTCAGGACCAATGGATGGTGGGCTCGAACCTCAGGGAGGCTTCATACATACCTGGCCTTGTGAAGGATTAACGACCACGTAGTTCAGGTGTGGTTTCCATGGTGAAGGGGGTCGGAACCAATGGGTGTTGGGCTTGCACCTCAGGGAGGATTCCTACATACCCTGACTTGGAAAGGATCAAAGTCCACGTATTTCAGATGGAGTGGGTGCTGATGTGAAGGGGGGTCAGACCCAATGGGTGTTGGGCTTGAACCTCAGGTAGGCTTCCTATATACCCTGCCTTGGTAAGGATTAAAGACCACGTAGTTCATATGGAGTGTGGTTGCCGACGTGAAGGGGGGTTGGACCCAATGGGTGGTGGGCTTGAACGTTAGGGAGGCTTCCTACGTACCCTTTCTTGGAAAGGATCAAATACCACATAGTTCAGATGGACGTAATGGCTTACCGCTGACTGGGGAAACAATGACTTACTGCTGATTGAGGTCAATAGTTTAATGTCATGCAGGACAAGGGCGAACTGACGTGATGGGGGGTCTAAGCGATCAGGTGTTGAGCTTGAACCTCACGGAGGCTTCCTACGTACCTTGCCCTGAAAAGGATCAATGTCCATGTAGTTTGAATTATGGTTTAGTGAACCGAAGTGAAGGTGGTCAGGACCAATGGTTGTTGGGCTTGTACATCAGGAAGGCTTCCTATGTACCTTACCTTGGAAAGGATCAATGTACACATAGTTCATATGGAGTGGGTGCGGGGCTTACACTCTAGGATGCTCGGAAGGATGTCATGGTTGATTCTTTCTCTAAGCCCACGTGAGTCATGCTCAGTGTGAGAATCAAGAGGCAGCAAAGACCTGACGATCACGTCACAAAATGTGCATCTGTAGGAAGAATAGTGGGGATTACATGTATTTAGTGGCCCAAATAAGAAAGAGGGGCCAACGAGTAGTCCACGGTCCAAAAATATGGAGATCAGGACTTACTCCAGGGTGGAGGCCCAGTGGCGACAAAGCCCAGCAGGAGAGGGATTTGGCATCGAAGAAAGGAGAGGCTGGGATGCTGCCTCCTACCAGAAAGGCTAGGGGCTTACAGCAAGGTGGTTTCCCTTTCCCCATAGACAAACATCGTTCCAATGAAGAGGATGTCATTCCATGTGAGTAATGATCTCACTCCCGTGGAGACCAGTGGGCGTAGAGAATGTATGAGATAGGGCACCCCATGTGCGGGGCACATGGAGAGGTCACAGTTTAACGTCATGTGCTGAGGATGATGGTGCTTGGATTTTTAAAGTCATGTAGCTCAAACGATGTGGGTGTGCTCCACACTCTAAGGACATACATAACCGATACCTGTCCGCCCTTGAGGGAAGGAAGGCATCGGCAATGCCATGGTTCTGGTGTTTTATGGAGTGATCCATTTGGAAGTCCACGTTAGCGTGGTTATGCAAAGAATAAATAGCCGTTAGAATGCCTATGCGAAGAAGCATGAGGTGAAGCAAGTAAAAATTCAGTATCATCCAAGGGATTTTTATGTTACATCGTGAAAACCTGAAGGGCTTCACGTGAAAAGGAATTTCCGAGAAAATGGGTTCATAGGAAGCCTTTTGAATCTCTGGTGCTCCATGAAGTGGTGGGGCTTCATGAAGGGATGTGCTTCGCGAAGTGAAGTCACCTGGGCTAGGCATAGGGCATAGGTGCATATTGGATGAGCTTCACTAAGTGGAGGTAAGGTGTTGAGAAGTAATGTGCTTCACGAAGCATAGTGACCCTGCCTTAGCATGTGGGTCATGTGTGTGTGGGGGGTGTTTTTCAAATTATAAACACTTCGCAACGACCTGAGTCCATGTGGGGATCTCCTTTCTTCGCAAAGGCCTGTGGGATTTGTGAAAGTCTTCCCTCTCAGAAGAGGGGCTCAATTAAAGAAAAGGGGTAGGTACTTATCCAAGAAAAAGTACCTTGAGGAGCTCATGGTTCGCAGAGCAGGAAGTGCTTTGCAATTTGAGAGCTCAGAAGGTGAAAGTTCAGATGATCCATCCTTTGGGCTCGAGGGAAGTCCTGTATTTATAGGCAAGAGGTGCCGTGAAGTAGAGATATCTTGGTGTGAAGATGTATCTTGCTCCACGGAGGGTTCGCGAATGTCAAAGGGGTTTGCGGAGCATCCCGCCTCTTTGCTCCACGGCGGGCTCACGAATGTAAAATTCATTCCCGGAGATTCCCGCCTACTTTCTCCACGACAGGGTCGTGAATGCAAAGGGGTTCGGGGGGCATCCCGACTCCTTGCTCTGTGGTAGGCTCGCAAACGTCAAACCGGCTCGTGGAGGATCCCGCCTCCTTGCTCCGCAGTGGGGTCGTGAATGTCAGATTCGTTCATGGAGCCTCCCACCTCCTTTTTCCGTTGCGGGTGCAGGGCCATGGGGCTCCATGAAAGGTCTTCGCAAGGCTTCCCCAGAGACTTCCCTCTTGTTCTTCTTCTTCCCAAATTTTGGCATCAACAAATGACCCCCCCTCAGACATTAGAGCCAAGTAGAAATCAAGGGTCAAAGCATGATGGTCAATTTCCAAAATACATCGGCCTTCCGCAAAGCTGTTTCATGAAGAGGGCTTGCAAGGTGGATATGTGACATGCATGCTGAGAATTCCATGAAGCTCGGTGTAGTATGGATGAACCGTGAAGCTCCAAAGGTCATCACCTATAAATAGGGGAGCTTACCTCTCTTTTTTCCATTCTTTCCTCCATGACTTTGGCTTGTAGCGCTCTCGATTCGCGATGCTCTGCGTACTCCGTGCTTGCTATATGTGATTCGAGGCTTCTTCTTCATGGCGCAAAGCGAGTCTTCAACTCCATGATAGTGCTTAGAGACTATATTATAAAGGTTGGAGAAGGGATCCATGAACATTCTTTGTGAACGAGTTCTGAGGCATTGCTTTGTGAAAGGGATTTACGAACCGAACATGGGAAACACCCAAACTTAAAACTGAATGGCTCATCAGGAGGCTGCCAGGGGGGTCCTCGTGGACGCTGCCTGAAGGGAGGAGATGTCGAACAACTTGGGCCTAGGGAAATTAATACGGAGCCATTCTGACCACGGTTCATTGGTGGAGCTGCTATTGGAGTGCCAGAGGAGCTATCCACTGTGTAAGAGGCTACCTTTATAAAGCTTCTAGCTGAGGGATTACATCTTCATTCCTGAAGCAAGTAGGGAAGAGCCATCTTACTGGTTCAGGAGTACACCGTGTCAGTGGAAATGGTTTAGGGTGGCTGACGACCATGCCTGAGGAGACTCCACACCCGTCGATGTTGACTGCTTGTATAACCACTTGAACAATGTGGATGGGAAGGCATTGCAGCCAGAGACATCCCCCCTCTATACCAGAAAATCTTGAAGGCAGCCTTGAGGAACCCGGGGAAGGGACGGTCTGAGGAGTGGGACCTGTGCCAGGGCAGTAACTTCACAGATGATTGGGCCTGTGCCTACTGGGTAGGTGCCTCATGTGAAGATTTTGGGGATGATATGAGGAGAGTGGGCCTATATGAGGAAGCTTGGGCCTCCCAATGTCACATCTATCAGCTGAAGTAGCTGATGCCGAAGTTGCTGAGTAGGTGGTTATCGAGGACCAATACCTTCCACCTACACCACAGGGAGGTTGGTATCAGTTTGTGGGACGCGCACCAAATCTCAGGGGTCCTGATATTGGGGGCGATGTATGATGAATTCCTCCCCATCATAGGGGCATGGGGGGATCCAGAGCAAATGCAACGGCTGGCGATGGTGTTGATGGAGCTGGTGCTGGGAGAGGACAAAGAAGCAGTAAGTGATGTCCATTTCAGGTAGTGGTTCAAGCAATTTCTGAACTTCCCGGAAGACAGGAAGTTTTCATTGATGCCTTAGACTTTCCCAAAGGGGGCTCAATGAGGCAAGGAGCACTCATACTGGTGGCTCTAGGAGAACAGCCAGTGGAAAACCTGGGGATTTAGCATCAGCACCAAGCAGCAACCAATAGTCAGGCTGGCGGCATTCATCACGACTCTCATTTACCGTTGGACTCTGCCGGTGAGTGATACAAACATGGGTGTGCAACCCAACACATTTATCATGGCATCCATGTTGGCGACAGGAAGGAGAGTCAACCTCGGGATCCCGATGCTCTCCAAGCTATACAAGATGTTGTGGAACATCAACGAGGGGAAGAGGCCATAGATAATATTCCGGCCATTCCACCTCCTGTATGGGTGGATAACAGTGCATGTTTGGGGGGTTTATGAGTACCCAAACCCCATATCGCCTCCGGGGTTGGACTTAGAACCCTCTATTGTGAACACCAAGAGAAGATTTCCGGCCTTGTTGACCACACTATTGGTATAGAACCGGGTGTGGATGTTGGAGAAATTCAACTTTCACTCGTTTTCGTTGCCAATGGGTGATTTTACTGATGACATCCAAGAAATGAAAGAGCATCGGTCCTATCTCTTGGCCTTTCGTGGTGGATTCCTGGTGGAAAGGGTGTACCGTGAGCCCCTCCACAAGCCGTACAACCCGCACCGATTTGACCGACAATTTCGTTGTATATAGCGACTAACCTTGAGGGTCTATCTAGAGGTGCTCCCTTAGGAACACTTGTGTGTGCTGAGGCAAATGTGGCTCATGTTCACTTGGGAATATGGGAAGATATGGAACGAGTTGCCTCCACCTACAGTTTTCTTTGGGTTGGTAAAGGAGTATTCCCAAAGCTGGGAGGTGGCCTACCTGGGGGAGATGCTGAAGCTGCCAACTGATAGGGTCGGTGATAGTGAGGCTCCCCAATCTCAAGGTTGGGGGCAGAAGGCAGCAAGGGCATCTCGCGGTGGCAGGGCTGCCATGGCGGCAAGAACCGCACCATTTGAGGGTGAGGCAGTAGGGATAGATCCAACAATGGTTAGCGGACCCAGTGGTTCCAAAAGAATAGAGTCATCTAGAGGGGAGGCCAGCAAGAGGATTTTGTAGGATACCCACCCTAGCTCCAGGGAAGTGGCTGTGTCATATAGACATGCCAGATAATGTTGTCTTCCTGGAGGCCTAGGAAATCTGGGAAGTTAACCGGAAATTCCTTGGTCCATCTTAGATGTGGAATCACTTGAACCGTCTCGGGATGAATTTTCTGGGGATAAGCCCTATCAGGTCTTGGATTGCGGTGTCCCAAGTGGAGGTGTAGAAATACCTGGCATAGATGGAGGACTTTGTGCATTCCCAGGGTGCTCCTCATCCAATGAAAGATCATGTTAAGGTGTTGCTAGATCATACGGTCCCACCTCATTTGTCATCCGTTGAACTGAGAGAGTGCTTCCTTCTGCCAGAAGAATTAGACAAGTCCTCCTGGGGGACTAGGCCGGTAGAGTGAGCCCACTGGAGGAGGGAGAAATTGGCGATCGGGACTCGGACCATGAAAAATTTGCAGAGGCCATTGAGGTAAAATCCCAAGCCCCTTTCTCAGGGTATGCTCCCAGGTCGTTCTGGACTCCTTGCTAATACTTGAACTATGTAGGAGAGTCTCATACACAGAACTCATTCTCATCCCTCAGTGGATACAGATGCTTGGCCTTCAGGATCCACACCTATGGCTATATCAATTTCTATATCCAGTGGGGCCAAGACACCTAAGGTGACCCCTATAGAGCTTTCAGACCTTCCAAAAATATATGGGGGGCCATGCCTCTGGGTCCCAATGGCGTCAAACCTAGAATGAGACAAGGAATTCATTCTGTGTAAGTCTCCTCTAAAAAATTCATGATTTTCACCCACTGACCATGTCAACTGATGTCCAAGACCTTTTTAGTGTGCACTGTTCTTTAAATGGTGTGGGATGCCTTAGCGAGGTTGGTCAGGGGTTTTGGAGGTGTCTTTCCTTGATGAATTCCAGTGATCGTGGAGGTGGATATCTAGATAGACTGAACTACAGTGCTCCCGATCACTAGTGGGACCTCTAGCAGGGTTGTGCCCAAGATTATTGAGGTGGGATCTAATGATGAGGATTGACCAGATATCCCAGGTCCCACCATGCCTGATCAAATGCTGGATGCGGACCCTACTGATGAGTTCATGAGGTTGTTCCCCACATATGAGCCTTCCAACCATGCTAACTGGGAAAAGATGACCTCTTATGAAGAGGAAAACAAAATAGTTTGTCACCAATCGTATAAGCTGATCAAATGCTTCATTGATGACACTCCCCAAGCACTATGGTAGGATGATATGGAAAGACTTCACTCGTGACTACGTGAAATATGTGCTCAGGGAGTGGATGCCCAATGTCCTCACATGCTCGTTTGAGATCATATGGAAGAGAATATTTGGGAGTATGACTGTGGACTTGGTGTGGGCTGGCAGAGGAGGAAAACGGTGAACATTAAGAAGCTCTGGGAGGCTAACAATGAAGTTCAATGGCTACAGGTCCGGGTGGATGAGCACTCAACCACCCTTAACACGAAATTAGGTCTGATATTGCGATTGAAGGCCCAGATAACAGAGGTCGAAGAGGGCCTGAAGCGAGCCTATGAGGCGATGACCGTCATCCAGACCGACGTAGAGCGGGCCCAAACTAAAGCCGATGAATTGCACCCCATCGTTGCCAAGGAGGAGCAGGAACTGAACAGGCGGGAGCATATCCTGGACACCACAAGTGAGAGGGTGGCGAAGCTGCAACTTTATTTTGACGGGATTAACCCATCCATGGGAGGGATAGACCCTCAGGTACTGTAGAGATCACAAACCCTCTAACATACATTCATGCTTTGATTATTTTATGCCATAGCATGCATGAGTCCCATTATTAGTGTTGGTTTTACACACATCTGTTATATTCGTGAAACTCCTAGTGATCAATCCCTAAGCTCACGTGGGTTGATCCCAATGTGAGAAAGAAGGGATGATCACTATGTTATTCCATCTAAACATAAGAGTGATGACCATGTTCTGGGCATTCGGGGTTTGAACAACCAACCCATATTTTTGGGAAGAGAAGGGGGAGACCTGACTGGAGAATGAAGCTCTCAGAATAGTCAAATTACCACTTTCCTAGTGTGCTCTTGTGCACGAACGGAGTAACGACAGGGGTGCTAGAATAAATCCAAACATGGGGAATGGAAGGTGTGAATCACAATACCCATGATTCGGAACACTATAGTGATGGTATGAAAATTAATAATGAATGTTGATCGTGTTCGAAACACAGTATCCTTATTGCATTAGCCTGAAATGGGGATAAAAAATGAGGGTCGACTGCTGACCATGTTAGAAACATGGGGACTGACTCAAAATGTCATCCATTAGTCTTCCATAACATTAGCCCAATACAGTAGGCAATCCATAGTCCATGCATCCATACTGTTAGGGGGTTCTCTAGACGTGAAAGAGGATGAGGATCCGAATAAAGGGTACACAAAGTGTGCAGAGTATAGTGATGGGTTGTTCGACTGGAGTCCAAAACTCTTGAAATTATGCCACCATGGTGGAAATGCATCAGGTGGGTACATCAATATGATCAGGGATCAAACATACTTCTGAACAGGATCTCTCTGGTAAGGACTTGAAAAGAGATATAGTTTTACATCATACGGTAAAGACGGTGCACATAGTTTAAAGTTCATACTTCCTGGACCACGGTTGATAGTTTAAAGTCAAGTTACATAGACTGTAGGCATTTAGTTTAAGGTCATATAGATTAGACCATGATCTGGGCTGAGGGGACAATAGGGTTAATGACCCTGGGCTGGTTCCAAGGATATATTCCTGGGCGTCGCTACATATCCCATAAAGATGAGAATCAATCCAAACGTAGTTCTTGGGGCACCATGGGGTCACATACCAAAACTGGTAGGGAGAATCCTCTCTAGAGAGAAAACTGACGCATCTCATGATTAACATAGGGCATCCTGAACATGTTTAGGGTAGAACCATAGTTTAGTGTCATGCGTTGAGGACATATGTACTCGTGTAGTTTAGCGTCATACAATAGGATGTGGAGTGAAAGAGAAGATCCCAGAAAGGGAGTATGTGGTGCAGTAGCTGTAAACCTGACGTGAATGAGGTCTCGGAGTCTGGATCATATCACATATCCCAAGAGGTAGCTCTACAGGTCAAGGGACCAAAAGTAAAAATTAGGCAGGCCCCAAAGCAAAGTGGTCGGGCGTTCCTACGTACCCCATGTGGATTGGAATCAAGCCATACATAGTTCTAAGAGAATAGTTTAACATCATGTGGGATGATGAAAGGCACATGTGGCATGGATGTGTCAGTACACATCCTACCAGAACTAATAATCCCATTTGAGTCATGCTCGATGTGGGAAACAAGAAGTAGTGATGGGACTTTCCTAGAACATGAAGGCGCACGTTAGGGGAGATGGGACACTAGGTGAATGACGTCCCAATGATGCTGACTTGCCTATATAACGTACCTATATGTGTGGAAGAGTAAAGAAGAATATGTTAGAATTCCACTTGAAAATAAGAAAGTGGAAATATGTGAATCATGATTCTTGAGATCTGGACCACAATGATGGTGGCATGACGATAGGAGATAACTGGTGACCATCTTCGAAACACAGCATCCATATCATGTTGTCCTAGAAAGTGGAAAGACAAATGAGGGTCAAACATTGACCATGTTTGAAACACCGGACCTGTCAAAAATGTCGTCTAGGGTCTTTAACGACGTTGGCCTAAGATGGTAGGTGATCCAAGGTGGCGTGAGACCAGGCCATGAAGTGGGTTCCCTCAGACATGGAAGAGGATGAGGATCCAAATGACGGGCTCACGAATCTTGGACATTGAACAAGGGAAATATCCCCATGAAAACCCCACACTTTAGGTTCTTTGTCAAAACGCATTCGAATATGACTATAAGACGTATCATATATAGAGAGTCTAGTCCTTTCCCCCCAAGGAAAAAGGTCCTAGGTCCGCACACTTTCAACTTAAGGTCCAAGGGTGGACCATTAAGGGAGGCTTGATTTAATGGACTGTGCGCAGGGTGGCGAAATATCCAAACGTGAAGAGCCGTTCCCATAGGGAGATATTAGTTTTGGGTCATAGAACTCAGACCGTGTTGGGAAAATTTATGGGAATCACATGGTGAGCCAATTGGAAAACCCGACATGAACGATAACCTAAGAGTTACTCTCCACACCACATGTTCCCAAATGAGTTCGGGCTAAGGGGCTGAAAAAGGAAGGGATAGGATTTCAGATATCTGGGGCTGGACCCGGAGATAGGATGTCTGGGCGTTCCTACATATCCCATGAATATGGGAATCAATCCATTCGTAGTTCTGTAAAATGTTGTGCAGTATAAGGTCTTGCGGTAAGGACGAAGGTGATCTTAGTTTAGGGTCATAGAGCTCGGACTGTAGATGGTATGTAACGTGGAAGACACATGGTGAGGTAATCGTAAAACCCGACGTGAATGAGGACCTAGCGTCTGGATCACCATGTGTTTCTTGGGAAGGTTTTAGGTCGAGTGACTGAAAACAGAAGTTAGGCTGAGCCCGAGACAAGGTGGATTGATGTTCCTACGTACCCTATGTAGATGGGAATTAAGACACACATAGTTCTAAATGGTGTCACGGTAAGATACTAGTTCTAAAGACAATAAGGTCGTGCGGGTCTATCCCTTTCACTGAAATAAGCGTTATTTGATAGATCTTGTTTGTCCTTTAGGATGAATGGTTTTTTTTGTGAAGTGACGGGCCTAGGATAGAAATTCCAGGATTCACCGCAAGAATCAAGCCGCATGTAGGAGTTGACAAATGGTATGGAGTGTGACCAATACCAAACATGATGCCCCCTCGAGTGAGGATATCATGGTGCAACAGCGTTTTCCATCGTGCAGCCAGGATGATAATGTCACGGTTTAGGGTCATGTGATGGGAACAAGTGACATAGTTTAATTTCATATGGACTAGATGTATATAGGAGAGACGAGGTTCAAGAGGGAATGTGCACAATGCAATTAAGCATACCCAACGTGAATGAGGACGAGGTCTACATCACACCGCACACGATTCAATGAGTGAAACTTCGGGCCGAGGGGCCATAAAAGGCTGGAGTATATGGGACAGGAGAGGCTAGCTCTCAATTGAGATGGACCTGAGGGCGAGATGTCCGAGTGTTCCTACGCATCCCATGGGATTGGGAATCAAGCTGTACATAGTTCTTGAAGGTGCCTTTTAATGTTGTGTGGGACAACATACAGTTTAATGTCATGTGAGATAGAAAGTAGGGGGTTAACTCCTAGAAAGGGTTATATGTGGTGTGGCTAATGCAAATTCGACGTGAATGAGGACATAATCCCATACCATGCCATACATTCCCATAAGAGTTAAATATCCAAAGGCAGAACAAAAGAGATAAATTATTGGAACTTGAGCTAAACCCAAAGACAAGATTTCTAGGCGTTCCTACGCTACCCATGGGAATGGGAATCATGTTGTACATAGTTATAACATAGATCTTAGTTTATGGTCTTAGATCTCGGACTATAGAGGAGTGGAATCCTTTTGAGTAAATGCGGACAACAATCCAATCCCTAAGCCCACCTGAGTCAATCTCGGTGTGGGAAACAAGGGCGGAAGAGGTTTTTTGCAATACTTGGAACATACACCAAATGAAGTCAGTGTAGATCCCCGAATGATGCCTTTACCACATCTTTTGTCCTCCTATCATGCAAATGCGCCCTGAGGGATAGTTCCAGGAGTGTCGAAATCCCACTTAGACATGATGAGGTGGAAAATGATTTGAATCATGCGACTGATACTTTGGGCTTAAAGGGATGGCGTGACAGGGGAGGATAATTGTTGATCGTGTTCGAAACACAGTATCCATATCACGTTAGCCTGAAATGGGGACAAACAAATGAGCATCGACCGCTGACCATATTTGCAACCTGGGACTTGTATCAACTTTTTGTATGAATCCCCTAAGGATGTTGGCTTGTAATGGTAGGAGAGCCCTTAGGCCTAGAATCCATGCCATTTTGGGGTCCCTTCGGATGTGAAAGATAATGAAATCCCAAATGATGGGGAACACAAAGCCTGAAAAATGGGTGAAAACATGTCCAGGTAGGATCTGACACTCTAGGTTCTAGACAAGAGTACTCATGGGCCCATTGGAGAATCACTGTAGAGGGTCAAGGGTATCAACTTGAAAGTAGCTGATATGAAAGGATGAGTATAGAACAAGGGGATAGAGAACTCTTAGGAGAAAGAGGCACATGGAATGGTTTTTACAAACCCAACGTGAATGAGGGCGTACACCCGTACCAAACCATATACCCCTTTCCCTAGAGAAATGCAGGCCAAGGGGCCAAGATGAGGATGGACCCAACGACTAGACGTTCGGTCGTTCCTACGTATCCCATTAGGATAGGAATCATGCCATACATAGTTCTATAAGAGACACGGTTAGGGGTAGGATACCCCAATGAGGGATGTGTATGGAACAATGAGTAACCCGACATGAATGAGGATATAATCCCACACCACACCGTACAACCCACAATGAGAACTTGGGCCAGTGGCCCGAAAAGGAAAAGGGGCCTGAGGCTGGGCCTCGGACGGGAAGTCCCGACCAGTTTGCAGTTTAACATCATGAAGTGAGGATAAAGGTAGGGGTAAGGTATCTTATCTGGGGATGTGTACGGCACAATGAGTAACCATACATGAATGAGGACATAATCCCACACCACGCCGTAGATCCCTAAATGGGAACTTGGTCTAGGGGCCCGAAAAGTCCAAGGGGCCTGAGGCTCGGCCTCGGACATGAAGTGCTGACTAGTTTGTAGTTTCACGTCTTGCAGTGAGGACGAAGGTGATCTTAGTTTAGGGTCATAGAACTCGGACTATAGGCACTTCATTTAAAAGCGGCAGTGATGGAAGAGGACAACTATTAACCAGATTCCCAACACGGCATCCATTCTTGCATGACCGGAGGTTGGGGAAAACAATTAAGCATCAACCGTTTACCGCATTCACAACATGGGACTTATATAAACTTGTTGTTCGCAACCCTTGAGGGTATTAGCTCGTAATGCTAAGAGAGACCTTGGGCCAAGCATCCATGCCATTCGGGGGCCCTTCGGGATATAGAGGATGACAGAAACACAAATGATAGGTCATGCTGATTATGACAGGGCCTATGCTCACGGAACAGATGACAAATGAAGGAATGGATATCTCAAAAGATATGTGTGGCGTGTCAAAATAGCCCGATGTGAATGAGGACATGACTCTGCACCGCACTACACAATCCTAAATGAGAACTTGGGTCGGGGGCCCATAGCGGTCGAATGACCTGAGGCTGGGTGTCCCGGTCATCTGTAGCCATATGAACACTTGTGCGGTTATCGCCTCATCATAGCTCCTAAGCCCACATGATCAGTGCTTAGTGTGGGAAAAAATAAGTCATATTCGGATTTCCATATCATATAAGGGTCTGATAGCTGGCATCGCCCGAAAGGAATCACAACTCGAAGATATAGTGGGCAAGATGAACCACCACACTCAATGTTTAGGATCTATGGGGGTGGTGACAACGACAAAGGACATCCACTGACCATGTTATAAACACAATGTCCTTATAGAGTGACCTGAAATGGGAACACAAATGAGCATTGACCACTGACCATATTCGCAATGCAGGACTTGTATCGATTTGTTGCTCAACATCCTCGAGGGCATTGGCCCGAAGTGGTAGGAGAGCCATTAGGCTGAGAATCCATGCCAGTCAGGGGTCATTTTGGATGTGAAAAATTATGGAGTCCCAATCAAATGATCATGAGTGAATCATAAGTGTGCCGGTGCATTTCAATGTCAAACAGGACGATGAAAGAGGTGGAAGTCTCCGGGAGTGAAACTCATGGTGGGACTATGATGAACTCATCGTGAATTGAGGAAAAATCTTTTACTAGACCATATTTCTTGACTCGAGGGGAGATTATGGAGTTTGAGGATAGACCGACAGACAAATTGTCTGGGTGTTCCTATATATCCCCTGAGGATGAGAATCAAGTCATACGTTGTTCTTGAAGGCCATGCAGTTTAATGTCACACGGTGAGGACATGGGAGGTTAAAAGAACGGGGAGGGGGAACATTGTGTGACCGTCGTAATCCTGACATGAGTGGGGATAATGAAGCCAACACTATACCATGAAAGGACCCTCTGAGAGAACAATGCCAAGGGGGGATAGTTGAAAAGAAGAGTATGGGTGCTGGACTCAGGACCAAGCGTCTGAGCATTCCTACATATACCATAAGGATGGGAATCAAGACTTACGTAGTTCTAGAAGGACATGCAGTTTAACGTCGTGCGGTGAGGATGATGAATAGTTTAACATCATGTAGGATGATGAACAGTTTGACGTCGTGTGGGACGAAGTAGTTTACGGTCATGTAGGACCCGATAGTTTAGGGTCATACAGGACCAGCTGGCTCAGGAAAAGTATTTCTTGAGAAACTTGGAATTGGTGGGAGGAGTTATATGATCACCATCCATGGTCACCAGTGATTATGCACCATTGGGGTAATCCTTGTGAACAATGAAAGGTCCTTCCCATTTGGACTCCAACTTGGGTGGTTTCCTTCCAGATATCATTGGTGTCTGGCGGGCCAATACCAAGTCGCCTTACAAGAAGGAGCGGAGATGAACTTTATTATTGAAAGCTCTAGCCACCTTATTCTGGTGACTTTCTAGGTTGTGCAGGGTACAAAGCATGTTCTTGTAAAGTGCTTCCAATTAAACTAGAAAAATTTTAGCTACCTTATGTGGTTCCTGCTGGTCATAGACCACTGTGCGTAATGAAGGAAATAAATATCGATGGTCATGACAGCCTCAGTTCCATACACCAGGGAATATGGGGTCACTTGGGTGGAATTACGAGTCATTTTCCAATAAGCCCAGAGGGCATTGGGGAGCTTGTCCGGCCAACTCTTCTTGTTCTGACCAACCATTTTCTGAAAATTGTTTGAGAGGGTTTTGTTGAATTCCTCGATCTTCCCATTTTCCTGTGTGTGGTAGCAGGAGGTATGATTAGAACGGATGTTGTACTTGGCGTAAAACTTCTTCAACTTGGCGGCTCAAAAGTTGGTGCCATTATCAGTGAGGACGGCATGAGGGACTCCAAATCGGTAGATGATATTAGATCACACAATGTCAATGATGGAATGGGCCTTAACCTCCTTGAGTGGAACCGCCTCTACCCACTTGGAAAATAAATATGTAGTCGTCAAGATGAATCGACACTAGAAAGCTATCGCCAGCGGATACGGTCCCACGACATCAAGTCCCCACACCAAAAATGGCCATGAGTACTTGGTTGAGTGGAGAGGCTCTGGTGGCTAATGCATAAAGTTTTCCTGAGTTTGGAACACATGTAATATATTGGAAAACTCAATGTAATCATGGGTCATGGAGGGATTGAAGTACCCCAATATATGGATCTGGTGAGATAGCATTGGCCCAGTCTGGTGGGCACCGCAGGAACCGACATGAACCTCCTGCATGACCTGAGAAATCTTGACTCCTTGGATGCAACAGAGGAGAATAACATCAAACCCGCGCTTGTAGAGGATCTGATCATGAATGGGACCGTCTTGGAGGGTAAACTATAACACGCGGCATCAGATTAGCTCGCACTCAGCCCGTTCAGCTGGGAGGTAACCATTTTTAAGATACTCAACAAAGGGGGTCTCCAGTCTGAAGTCACATCCACCACAACATCTGGGGGTCCTAACATGGAGGCTCCGGTAATAAGATGGCTCACCTGCAGGCTGTTGTCGTCACCTATGGAGACATGAGTGATGACTCTCCGATGTGACACATGGATAATCAAGTCATCCTGCTTGGGCTATGCAAGTGATGCAGCCAGGCTGTCCAGGGCATCAGCTCGACCGTTCTGAGATCGAGGGACATGAGTAACTGCCAGACGAGATGGGAACTTTTCCATTAGCGGAAGAGTACGCTCCAACAACGGTACAAGCTCTGGCTTTCTAACGACGTAGTCACCATTGATCTGCTTGATGACTAGTTCAGAATACTTTTTCACATGCAAATGGGGAACATCAATCTCAAGGGATAGCTCAAGGCCAGTTATGAGAGCCTGATACTCTGCCTCATTGTTGGTGCAGCCTTCTGAAAACAAAAATGAGTACATCAGAATGGATTATGCCTAGGTAATAAAGACGAAACCCAAGACAAACCTATTGATCATGGGATCATTGTGCCTCATGCTAGTGGGGCTTCGAGAAGCACCATCGAAGTGCATCATCCAGCAAGACATGGATTGTTCTACCAAGAGGATCGCCTCATTGGAGAAATTGAGATCCAAGGACTAGCCCGCAGGAGCCGGATGGGAAGCAAGGAATTCTTCCAATGCTTTCCCCTTAATAGATTTCTGAGGGACAAACCTGATATCAAACTGCTGGAGAATCACTACCCACTGAGCAAGACGACCCATCATCATGGGGCAGTTCAAGATATACTTTAGTGGGTCTACCTGAGACAACAGATGTACCTCATGGTGCTGCAAGTAATGTCACAATTTCTGTATGGAAAATACTATCGCAAGTCAGCTCTTTTTTATGGGGGAGTATCTGGTCTCCGTATCGAGGAGCATGTGGCTGAGGTAGTAAAGGATGTTATCTGTCCCCTCATTGTTCTTCTTTGTGGTAAGGGCGTAGAGAGATCGGTCCTGGGTATTCACATAAAGGACCATTGGTTTTCCGGAGACAGGTGGAATTAAGACTGGGGGCCGGAGCAGATACTGCTTGATTTCCTTGAATGCGGTCTGGTACTCTTCATCCCATTCATAGGAGGTTCCTTTTCTCATAATCCAAGAAAAGGGCTTACAAATTCCGTCCAGATTCAAAATGAATCAGCGTATATATGCTAAGTGGCCTTGAAAACCTCGAAGCTTCCAGATACTACTTGGGGGAGACATTTGGATGATGGTCTTGATCTTCTCTGCGTAAATCTTGATGCCTCGGTATCTTACAACGAAGACGAGAAACTTGCTAGAGGTGACCCCAAAAGCACACATCAATGGGTTCATCTTCAGGTGATGGGCACAGAGGAAGTCGAACACATTCTCAAGGCCTTTGAGATGGTCATGACACTGGCGAGATTTGACCACCAGATTGTCCTCATAGTATTACACCAACGTTCCAAGTATCAATTTAAATATGTGATGCCTAGCCCACTGATAGGTGGCACCTGCAATCTTTAGGACAAAGGGCATAACCTGGTAATAGAAATTACCTTGTAGTGCCCTAAAGGATGTATAATCGTCATCCTCAGTGGCCATTCGGATCTAGTTGTACCCAGAGAACCCATCCATGAAGGGGAGGGCTTGGAACCTGGCTGTAACATCAATCAACAATTCCATCATAGGGAGGGGAAAATCACCCTTTGGAAAGTGACGGTTGAGGTCCCAAAAGTCGATTCATACTCTGATTTTCTTGTTCATCTTCCTGAATGGTATGATTTTGGCCAGCCATTTGGGGTACTAGACCTCCTTCATGATGTTGGCCCTGATGATCTTTCCAACTTCAACCTCAACCATGGCACCATGAGAAGGGTGAATCTTTTTGGGAGGCTGCTTGAACCTGTGGTGATTTACTGGAAGACCGAAGTGGTGGATGGCTGCCTGAGGATCTAGCCCTGGAATCTCATCTTAACTCCAGGAAAACACATCACAGTGCTTTTTATGGAAGTCTACCTACCACTGTTGCTCCTCGGGGTTCATGCCGGCATTGATTAACGTGGTTCTCCGGTCTGCATCACCAACGAGGTTCACCTGTACCAATTCGTCAATCGTGGTGGAGACGCCCACTTCAAAGGTGGGAGGATCATCCTATAAATACTCTTATTTGATTGTGGAGGAGGAATCCCCAGTGGGAGGAGCCTCCTCGAGGTCGACAACCCCCTACAAGAGGCTAGTACCAGCCAGAATGGCAGTGGACAACACATTGAGAGATCTATGTGCTACCGAAACCATAGCAATGAAGGCTGCCGATCCGATCCTATCGGGCCTTCGGCCCAAGGGGCCATGCTTGATGATATCGAAGCAATAATGGAGCATTGGCTTGATCGGGTTAATTCCAAACCAGCGGAACAAGAATGTATGACTTTTTGTCGTTTCCATGGGGAGGACATCCTGATACCTTATGGGGGTAGGAGGCTCCAGGATCACATGAGCTTGATTTTTATAGGAGTACGAGGTGATTTTCATATGTCTCTTAGACTTGGGATTTTATTCCCCCTAGTCCCAAACACAGCGAAGCATTGTCCCATTTCTGGGGTTATAGCCTCTAATTAGTGGATTGGAAAGACATAGGCGTCATCCAGACCTGCCCAGGGGTCAATTGCAACCACATCAGGTTCAACCTCACTGGCCTGAATCGTCTTTTCCTTGCTCTTATAATAGTCGACATCTAGGTAGCGGGCTTCAAAATAGGAAAAAGGAGACGCGTCACCTTAGAGAACGCCCAATTGACCATAAAGTGAGTACTTGATGCACAGGTGGTTTGATGAGGGAATCACCGCATGCAGGGGGAGCCATGGCCTTCCCATCAATGCATTGTAGGTGTTGTCCTGGGAGACAACCATAAACTCGGTGCTAGCAACTAGGACACCGAACTGGGTCTTCAAGCGGATCTTACTGACTGGTGTCTATTCTGTCTTATCATAACCCAGTATTATTAGGTCAGAGGGGCTCAGATCATTTTCAGAAAATCCCAGTTTTCATAGTGTCTGATTCAAGATTAGGTTGATCCTAGAGCCCATGTCAACAAGACAGCGGTGAACCTCCACACCATTAAATTGGACGGTGATGTACAGTGGGAAAATGTGCCCCTGCATGGGGGAGCCTTCATCTTCTCCATAGAATGGGATAATGGCCTGGCATTCCGCATTCTCAACCGCTTCAGCATGAAAGGCTTATGCAGTTGCAACCTCCGTCTCAAACAGGAGGGGGCTTCTTAAAGCCTCAGTGAGGGCCTCACGCATATCTGACAACAGGAGAGGGGCCTCAAGGATGGAATGCCTTGCGGGGATGCTGGCAAGGTTCTTAAGAAAATTATACTTCCATTCTAGGCATGAACTTCCACTTACAGGAGGTCACTCTATGACAGGAGGTACTGTGGCCCTTAATGGCTAGACCGGTGGTCGACTAATGCTAGGAATGTCCCACTGATCACTATTTGAAACATGAGGAGTACCTACCATAGTGGGTCTAGTTGACTGGGACCGGTCCAGGGTGGAGCGTGGCTGATCACGGTGAGGCCTAGGTGGATCTTTTTGGTCCAATAGCACAAATGACAGAGGAGGAGGGCTTGATGACACCAGATAAGGAGGATGTGCATGCTAAGCTCTACGTTGGGCCTACTCTCTGGTGTCAATGGCATGCAAAACCTAGCTGGAAGTGCCAACTGATGTGCCTTTATGACCCATATGGTCGCGGCTCTGCCGATTTTGGCGTCAGCTGGGGACGTTAGGGAGATCTGCCTGACAATCCCTGTCATCGGGAGCCATGTAGGGGTTTACCAACTCCATGGTGTTAACCAAAGTGTACCCTTGACTATCACTCGAAGAGTCATCCACTTCTGGCCGAATTCTGAGAGGAATTTCCATCTCTAGGGGAATGAAATCGCTGAGAGTACTAGATGATGATGGTATCAGTGGGGTGATTTGAATTCCATTGTGTCATCAATGTTTTCTCTTCTGGGAAGAGGTCGGCTGGGATGACTTTGCAGAAGTGGTGGCTGTAGCTTCTGAATGCTCTGGCTGATTCAGGCATGCCCGGATGACATCATGGGAACATGTGACTGTTTTACGAGCCATATAGTCATCATACTTCTAGGATCCGTGACTGGAAACCTGATTCCACTCACCCTCACTCTCGATACTACTGTTTGGCCTCACAAAGAAGCTTCTTACCTGTGCCGGGGCTGGGCCCAACCTGACTATGTTGTTGTCAACCAAGTCTTGGAGCCAATAATTTAACACATAGCACTTCTTGAGAGTGTTCCCTAGGATCTAGTGATGGGGGGTGTAATTAAGTTGATCAGTAAGGTTTGCCTATTTTGGTCTTCTACACTCAGGAAAACGCACAATTCCCTGCTCCAAGGCACTGCGAAAATAACCAGGGACCTATGTCTCGATGAATGAGTAGGTTTAGTTTCTCCTATTCAGAAAGGGGGCCCTTAGAGAATGACCCAGATGGGGGGCTGGAAAATATTTTTGAGGGGGTGGAACTTAGTTATCTTTCCCGGGCGGTGGTGGTGCATTGCACAGGGGCACCTGCCGATTTTGAGGTAGCCTCTGCTGGGATGGAGACTGCACCTGTGGTGTCGGGCCTCTACGAGGTTGCGGGGGCGGCTCCACTGGTAACAATTCCAGCTGTCTAGGGTCCTCTATTTGGGCCACTGTAGTGGGATTGACCCTGGAGTCCCTTCTCTCAAGGATTGAAAGAGGAAACAAGCATGCCTGCTTATCCTGCTATAAGGCTTCCTCTAGGCGCTGGGCCTTATCAGAGAAGTTTCAGAATCCACCAGGGTAGTTCTAGGTGATCACAGTGGGAACCAGTTATTTCTTAACATTTCCCACACACATCGTCAGCAATTCCTTATGAGTCAGTGTCATGTTAAGGGAGTATGTGAGCCCTTTCCACCGGGTGACAAAGTCGGTGACATGCTCATCATCCCTCTTCTTGCACTTAAAGAGGTCCGCAATACTCATTTTCCGTGTGGTGGTGCTGAACTGGTAGAGGGATTTCCTACGGAGGTCATACCAGTCGGTCACTAATCCTATGGGGAGATGGCTATACCATAAAAATGTAGGGCCTTCCAATGTCTGCACAAAACACCGGAGTTGGCTGGCATCCTACTGCACAAAAGTTCTCAACTTGGGGCTACACCTTGAGGTAACGTAGTCCAAGTGCTATGGCAGGTCCCTTGTCCCATTGAAGGGGGAAAATGTGGGACCCCTGAAACCCGGGGGCGCTGTCATATCATCCCCCCACACCGGATATGGAATTCCATCAGGTGGGAGTTCCACCTATCGCATTTCTAATGCCTCAAGGTGAGCAATGAGTGCCTCCATTGGATCATATGGATGGGGGTCCCTATGTTGATGGGATCCCTAACCACAAGTGCGTTGGAAGGTTATTCAACATAGTAAGCAGGCCCAACGGCTCGTGGAGTAGCTAGTGGCATAACCCTCAGGACAGCTAGGGGAACCCGAGCAGAGTCTCTTGTTTTTTCACACCATTAAAGAATGTTTGACGAGACATACCATAACCTCTTGCCGTAAGATCTAGCTTCAACCCTGTCCACGAGGGCAGGATGGTTAGGGTCACCTAGAGGCAACTCACTAAGGGGGAGTTGTTCTTTCCCCTGCTACCCTGGCTTATGATTATCGTAGTCTAGCCATCGCTATGCAGCCCGTTCATCCAGGAGGTCATCCACCAACATCTTTTGTTCAGAAAGTTGCTGATGCAATGCGGCTTTTTCGGGGTCTTCCTCCGACTTCTGCACTGAGAAGGACAGGTCAAAGGGTTTGGCGGCTCCGAGATGCTCTTTACCCTTACCATGATTTTGGATAAGGACCAATGCCTCGGTGGGTGCAGGGAGACCAAGCAGGATCCTCTATTGATGAGTAACCATCCCTGAGGGGTCCTGTAGATGTGGTACACCTTTAGGTGGAAGGTCCCCATCCAAGAGATCCATCTCATTTTCCTCTTTAGATAGGGTGGCCATGTTAACCGCGACTCTACCTTGGGGCATGTCCTCAATGTCACCTAGCGAGTCAGGTTGCCGTTGAATAGGATTGGAGAACAGGGAAGCATATTTTCCCTATCCACAGATCTACAGGTGGGGGGAAGCCTCCTTGATAATCTTGAAGAGTACCTTGAAACTCTGAATGCACTGTTTTTGGAGGGCCCCATAGCGAACTGGTGACTCAGGGCGTTGGGCCATAGGGAGCGCGGCCAAATAAACTAGACGACATTGCTCACCAATGTCCTCAAAATGCAGTTGGATCCAGGGATAAACCACTCAATGATGACAAAGATGAAAGTGAATCACCCATAGGGTTTGACGAAAACATTCAACTTCCTATAGGGTGATGGATACCAATGCGCATAAATTCGGCGCTGCCACGAGCCAAAACATCTCAGGGAAGTGGTCCGCTGCGAAGATATTCTAGAAGCTCATTTGCTTGGATTCAAGGTCCGACCCTTTATTACCCCACTCTTCAACCATAGGAGACTGAGGAACCGGTAGTGGTACCAATGCAGACCACTGGGACAGTAGGCTGGTCGGTGGAGAGTACAACGAGCGAGCTGAAAAACCGCCACATCTCGGGCTGTCCTCCGAAGAGTGTATGGACTCAGCCACTATATCACAGTAGGATGAGCTAATGGAATTAGTTCATGGTGTAGGTACTAGAGATACTGTTGATGGGCCGTGATGTTTCTCATCCACCATTGGTCCCCAGAAAATCTCTTTGTGATCTCTAGTTGAGGTAGAGAGCACTTCTAGAGATGATGGTGGTGATTGCATGACCGTAACCTACGTGATTTACAAATTTTCTTCCTCCTAGATTTACCTGCAGAGGGGGGCGGGAATATGGTGGAATTCCCATTTTGGGTGTATGAGGTTGATGCACCTCGTTTATGCCCCATCCTTTGATTCAGTGGAGCGAGGGGAGGGTTCCTGCGTTGATTCGTATTCTAATTCGGATTTTGAGAAGTGGACTGGTTTGATCTCTATCTAGATCTTCCCATAATTCTTCTTATGGCAGTGACAACCTGCCTTCCTACCCCTGGGTGGCTCTTCAGGACAAGATTCCTGACACAAGGAGTTCCTTCGACTGTACTGGTGTTGGGGCGGAGAGGGTTTCCACAAGAGTAATCCAGGGTGCAAGGAGCACCAGGATAGATATCAAAGGGGACATGGGGAGGACCTCCGTTGGTAGTGTTGGAGTGGGTAAGACCTCTGCTAGAACTAGTAGAATCATGGGGGACCTCCATGCTTGTTTCCCCTGGTGACATTAGTATGAGGAGGGTCCTTGTACCGGTCGAGCCGAACATGGGTAGGACCTCCGTGCTTGGTGCTGGTAAAGTGAAGCCGAACCTGACTCCTCGGATTTATGGGGTGAGGAGGACCTTCTATAGCTGCTACAATTACATGGGGAGGCCCCCATTAGAGAGTGACTGAATGTGAAACATCCCCACACAGGTGGTTTGTGGCTGGAGGAATGACTCCATAATCAGTGTAATGAGTGAGGGAATGATTCTCGTACTGAGTGTTGCCATTATGGGGAAGAACCTCGTTTGGGTTGAAAGAGGTGTGGGTTGTACCTCCATGACGAGCCTGGAAGTAGGGAGGACCCATGTTCTATATAGTAGCTGTATGGGGAGGACCTCCGTACTGGGTGGCATCACTGCAGGTTAGTCCACGACGACCACTTCTTGTGCCAGCGACCAAGAGAGTCAACCCATCCTGACCATGTGGAGTTGAGGACTTGATCCAGGTTGGCTGTATAGATATCCCTACTCAGCATACAGAGGGAGTTGGTGATATGCGTCAACGATGGCTCAGGCCATAGTAGCCGCTAACGTTGACGCCCTTGGCTGACTTCCTCTTCGGCTTGGGCCTGAAGCTGGCATCGGGTTAGAAAGACTAGAGCTAATGGTGAAAGTATGTGGCATACCTTCTCCTCATCTAGTAAGACCAGGCGGTGATGTTGACATGGCCAGGTGGGGGCCCTTGTTGGGAGTCCCTGGAATGGGAATCTGACCGGGCTAGCCCGGACATCCCCTACATTGTTGGCGTAGGGAAGGGAGTCATCGAAGCATTCTGGGGACAGGCTCCCAAAATGGTTATATGCTGGAGTGGGGAGTAGTGGCTCCCTGCACAGACCTCAGGGGTGGCATTGACGAAAAGGAGGAGATGCCTCTAAATCTTGGTGGGCCATATCCTGAGTCAGGATAATACCCTCCTCCTTATACCGGTGTACGAGGTCATTGATCACCCTCCACTAAACAACCTTGGATGGGGAGATGGGGCATGGGTGCCCCATGTTCATGGGTGTAGAGGCCATTGTAGAATAGGCAGATCCACGTGGAACTGCCACATTGGCATTTCCCCTACCCCTACGTCAGTGGGTTGGTGGTGATCGAGTTCCGGGTGCAGCAACCTGATTTATGAAAGTAGGGAGATTAACTCATAATTGCTGAAAGAAAAAGTGAATCTAAGAATAGTGCCCCAACTCCATTCTTTCTTCCATGGCTAGTAATATGGATCTACACTGACAACTTCGCAGACCAGTACGCCCAACATTTTGACTGACCTAACTTCTGTTGAGTTTCATGCCATGCCCGTAATTGTCTTGGTGGGAACCGGTGCCGGATACCGAGATCCGGTGACACACTAATCCACTATTGTCTCAAATTATATTAATCTCCATATTTAGGAGAACATCTTCATGTCAGGTTCACCATTTCTCTTTATGACTCTTTCGTCGGGGTGCACACGTCCGTTCTTATTGGGGGACAGTGGCGCTGTTTGTTGCCCCACATTCCCACTTACCAAAGGCGGGAGACATTCATTCCTTTATTAGGGACGTCTACTCCTTGATCAAAATGGGATGATGGGATGTTGGTTCTTCCTTCCATGGATTCCTTCTCGAAACTCATCACCTAGTCTGGGTCTCCCTTATAGATTTAAGTCGTTGTTCGTGAAACTCTTCCTAGTGAAATATATTCATGGATACCAGTTAATCAAACTGCTTCTGTCGGAACATTCCAAAGGGTCCAATCAGGGCAGCAACCATTGGCCAGGGGATTAGTCACGTTGGACATCACTATCGTGTCTGGATGCTGGGACACTGGTGCGTTTGGGTTTCGTCCCCTTATTATAGGGCCTCTCGAGGGAGAGGAAGCCCGAGGCATCCCACGTTGAATGCGGGGAATCATATTCCATAGTCATGTAACTGAGGTTTTCCTCAGCTTCCCATGTTTAACACAGGGTATGCTATGTGTTTAATGTATGATGGAGATAGATCAGATAGATCAGAAAAATGATTAGAGTGGATCATATGGGTGTGACCCCTGGAGGGAACACTGATGTTGGGGCCGATGTGTGGTTATCATCCCGATTGTTGTTAAGGGGAATGGGGATTAATGTGGCATGATCAAACCGAGATGTGGTGGCACGAGTAAGATTCAGGATGGATTATGGAGGGTTTAATGAAGTGGGTGGAGAATGAGAAGGAGTCGACTTGGGGATGACAGTGATGTTGGGGTTGAGTCTCGAAGAGACCCCCTACGTATCCCCGTGGCAGGGAATCAAAGTCCCCGTAGTTCATCTATCGATGGATTACCATAGATTTGGGGTTTCAATGGATTATCTCTATATGGGGGATCACAATGGCTTACCACTGGATGGGGTCACAATGGCTTACCATCGTATGGGGTCGCAATAGCTTACCGATGGACGGGGTCGCAATGACATACCGTCGGATGGGGTCGCAATGGCTTACCGATGGACGGGGGATGCCATTTAACATCATGAGGGACAGAAAGGGGCATAAAGTATAACGTCATGCAGGATGAAGGTGATCTGACATGAAGATAGTCAGGACCAATGGATGGTGGGCTTGAACCTCAGGGAGGCTTCCTACATACCTTGCCTTGGCAAGGATCAAAGACCACGTAGTTCAGGTGTGGTTGCTGACATGAAGGGGGTCAGAACCAATGGGTGTTGGGATTGCACCTCAGGGAGGCTTCCTACGTACCCTGCCTTCGTAAAGATCAAAGTACATGTAGTTCAGATGGAGTGGGTGCCGACGTGAAGGGGGGTCGGACCCAATGGGTGTTGGGGTTGAACCTTACAGAGACTTCCTACGTACCCTACCTTGGAAAGGATCAAATACCACATAGTTCAGATAAAGTATCGGTGCCGACGTGAAGGGGGTCGATCCCAATGGGTGTTGGGATTGAACCTCAGGGAGGATTCCTATGTACCTTGTCTTGGAAAGGATCAAAGACCGCATAGTTTATATGGGCACAATGGCTTACCGCTGACTGGGGAAATAATGGCTTACCAATGATTGAGGTCCACAGTTTAACATCATGCAGGACGGGGGTGAACCGACGTGAAGGGGGGTCAGAGCGACTGGGTGTTGGGATTGAACCTCAGGGAGGCTTCCTACGTACCTTGCCTTGGCAAGGATCAAAGTCCACGTAGTTCAAATGATGGTTTAGTGAACCGATGTGAAGGTCATCAGGAATAATGGTTATTGGGAATGAACCTCAGGTAGGCTTCCTACGTACCTTACCTTGGCAAGGATCAAAGTCCACGAAGTTCAAATGGAGTGAGTGTGGGTCTTACACTCTAGGCTGCCCAAAAGGATGGAAAGGTCGATGGTTTCTCTAATCCCACGCGAGGCATGCTCGGTGTGAGAAACAAGAGGCATAAAAGACTTGATGACCATGTCGCGAAAGGTGTGTATGTTGGGAGTGGAGTGGGAATTACATTTATTTAGAGGCCCAAAGAGGAAATAGGGGCTTACACGTAGTCTACAGCCCAAAAAGATAGAGATCGGGACTTAATCCAAGGTGGAGGCCTAGTGGCGAAAAAGCCCGGAAGGAGAGGGATTTTACACCGAAGAAAGGAGGGGCATGGATGCTGACTCCTAACAGAAAGGCTAGGGGATTACACCAATGTGGTTTCCCTTTACTCACAGACAAAAGCCATTCCAATAAAGAGGATTTCATTTCGTGTGAGGAATTATCTCAATACCGTGGAGACCAGTGGGTGTAGAGAATGTCCGAGACGGGGTTCCCCGCGTGTGAGGCACATGGAGAGGTCACAGTTTAACGTCATGTGCTGAGGATGATAGCGCTTGGAAGTTTAATGTCCTGTAGCTCGGATGATGTGGGTGTGCTCAGCACCCCTAGGACCTACTTAACCTATTCCTATCCGCCCTTGAGGGAAGGAAGGCATCAACAATGCTATGGTTCAGGGGTGTTATGGAGAGATCCATTTGGGGGTCCACATTAGCATGGCTATGAAAAGAAGCAATACCTGTTAGCATTCCTATGAGAAGAAGCATGAGGCAAAGAAATTCAACGAGCAATATCGTCCAAGGGACATTGAAGTTATTTGTCCAAACCTGAAGGCCGCACGACAAAAGGAATTATAGAGAAAAGGGGTTTATAGGAAGCCTTGTGAAGCTCTGGTGCTCCATGAAGTGGAGGGGCATCTTTAAGGGATGTGCTTCACAAAGTGAAGTCATATGGGATAGGAATAGGGCATAGGTGCATATGGGAGGAGCTTCATGTAGTGGAAATGCATTCGCAAAGCAATTCCTCACGATGCAAGGGTGCCTCGCAAGGTAAGGAGTTGTGAAGCAATGTGCTTCATGAATCATAGTGACCCTGCATTAGCATGTGGGTCATGTGTGTGTGGAGGGTGTTTCACAAAGCATAAACACTTTGTGATGACCCGATTCAACGTGGGGATCTCATTCATTCGTGAAGTCCCGTGGGATTTGTGAAAGGAATCCCTCTTGGAAGAGTGGCTCAATTAATGAAATGGGGGGGGGGGGCGTACTTTGCAAAGAAGAAGTACCTTGAGGAGCTCATGGTTCACAGAGAAAGAAGTTCTTCTATATTTGAGATCTCAGAAGGTAAAAGGTCAGATGATCCATTATTTGGGATCAAGGAGAGTCTTGTATTTATAGGCAAGAGGAATCGTGAAGAAAATATCTCTTGGCATGAAGACAGAGCTTTCTCCGCGGTGGGTTCGTGAATGTCAAAGGGGTTCGTAGAGCATCCCACCTCTTTGCTCCGTGGCGGGCTTGCGAATGTCAAAATCATTCATAGAGCATCCCAGATCCTTTCACCATAGTGGAGTTGTGAACATAAAAGGGGTTTGTGGGGTGTCCTTCCACCTTGCTCCGTGGTGGGCTCACGAATGTCAAACCAGCTCGTGGAGGATCCTGCCTCCTTACTCCATGACGGGGTTGCGAACGTCAAATTCGTTCGTGGAGCCTCCCGCCTCCTTGTTTGATGCGGGCGCGGGGCCATGGGGATCGATGAAAGGTCTTCGCGAGGTATCCGCAATGACTTCCCTCTTACTTTTCTTCTTCCAGACTTTTGTCATCAGCAACCCCCTTAGAAAAATGCATCACACTTTTCCATGGAGAAATTTGAGAAAGGCATGATCACATTCCTCGAAATAAATATCCTTCCTCCAGTTATCTACATAACTTATCTACCTACTCTGAGCTATTCTCACGTTCTTCTGAATCAACTAAACTTTTTTAGCTATCTATTCTACCAATTCTGGTCTCATAAAATTCCTTTCATCTAATTCATCCCAAAATGTTGGTGTTCGACACAAATTTCAATATAATTCCTCAAATGGTGTCATCTGTATACTGAAATGAAAAATTGTATTATAAGAAAACTCAACCAAAGAAGGATGTTTTTCCCAACTTCCCTGGTAATCTATTAAAGAAGCATGTTAAATATCATTCAATGTCTAAATTGTTCATTCTGGCTATCCATCTGATTGAGGATGGAAAGTTATAATGAAATTTAATTTAGTTCCCAATAACTTCTGAAGTCCCTTGCAAAAGATATCAGTGAACCTAGGATCACGACCAGATACAATGGAGAGGGAAACTCCATGTTACATGGATATATATTTAATATACCATCGAGAAAGTTGATCTAGAGATAGAGTATCTCAAATAAGAAGAAAATGTGTAGATTTAGCCAATCGATCAACAATAACCCAGATTACATTGTTACCTCAAGATGTATTTGGTAATCCCACTACGAAATTCATGGACAAATTTTCCCATTTCCACTATGGCACTGGGAATGGCTGATGCATCCCTTTTGGTAACTTTCATTATACTTTAACCGATTGACATGTTAAACACTTAATAGTAAAGTCAACAATATCTCTTTTTATTCCATCCCACCAATAAAACTCTTGATGATCAATGTACAATTTAGTACTGCTATGATGAACTAAAAAAGGAGAACTATAAGCTTTAAATAATTACTCTTTCTTAAACATGGAGTTACATGGCACACATAATCACTTTCAAAACCTCCAAATAAAGTCTTTATCAATGTTAAATTTAGTTACCTTACCTTCTGAACCAAATCTAACTTTTACAACACATTGTATCCTTTCTACACTTTCTTTATTCTATCTGATAGAGACAATTTCACTGCCACCTAAAACAAAATAGAGGAATTCCCTGAACCAACAACAACCAATCCAAAATTAATCAAATAAAAAACCATATGATCTCTTTCCAAACGTATCATGGTTAATGTAGAATTAATATTTGGACTTAAAGCATTATCCACTATATTTTCTTTTCTAGGATGGAAATGGATCGTGAAATCATAAAACTTGATTAATTCTAGCCATCTCCTATGTCTCATGTTTAATTCTTTCTGAGTGAATATATACTTCAAACTTTTTTGATCAGTATATATTTCACACTTTACTCTATATAAATGGTTCCTCCAAATTATTAAAGAAAAAAAATATTAGCTAATTCAAAATCATATGTAGGGTAATTCAACTCATGATGTTTCAACTTACGTGAAGCATAATGAATTACCTGATCATTCTGCATAAGGACATAGCCAAGTCCTTTCAACGAAGCATCACTATAGATAAAAAATTCACCATTTCTAGAAGGTAGTTCCAAAATAAGAGCATTCACAAATCTTCTTTTCAATTCCTAAAAAAATTCACCGCATTCTTTTTTTGAGATGAACTTTACCCCTTTACAAGTTAACTTAGTTAGTGTGATAGATAACCATGTAAAATTTTCAACAAACCTCTGGTAATAACCTTTTAAACCAAGAAAACTAAGAATCTCTATTATATTTTTGGGTCTTGCCCATTATTTAACAACTTTTGTCTAAGCAGGGTCAAATGTTATTCCATATTTAGAAAAAATGTGACCAAGGAATGAAATTTTTTATAACCAAAACTCACACTTGTTGAATTTCCCATATAGTTTATTTTCATTTAATGTTTAAATGAAAACCCTTAAATGAATTTCATGCTCCTCTTTACGTTTAGTATATAGGAGAATATCATCAATAAACACAACCACAAACTTATCCAATAAAACATGGAAAAATATATTCATAAGATCCATGAATACAGCAGGTGCATTGGTTAACACAGAAGGCATAATTACAAATTCATAATGGCCATATCTAGTATGAAACGTAGCCTTCAGAATGTCTTCCTCCTTTACTTTCAACTAATGGTACCCTGACCTAAAGTTAATCATCGAAAAATACTGAGCTCCCTAGAGTTGATCAAAAAAATCATTGATAGGAGGAAAAGGATACTTGGTCTTAACAATGATGTTATTCCAGTCTCTATAATCAATTCAAAGTATCATTGAACCATCTTTATTTTTAACAAATGAGACATGAGAACTTCAGGGTGATGTGCTAGGATGAATGAAACCTATATGTAATAACTCCTGTAATTGATTCTTTAACTCTAAAAACTAAATTTGATCAATTCAATAAGGGGGTTTTCAAATTGGATTAGCATCTAGAACTAAGTCAACTATAAATTCAACCTCCCAGTCAGGTATTATACATAGAAACTCATCAAAAAAAACATCAAAATACTCATTTACCACTAGAACATAATTAATCAGAATAGTTCCAATGTTTTCATTATTATGTTCAAGGTAACATTCATTTATATATTTTACTAGTTTCTCATCTTCCTGACATGTTATAAAAAGTAAGGGTTCATTCTTGTAAATAAACTGAAATTATTTCTGAAATGAAATCTCTTTAGTTCGACATTCAATATTATCATGATAAACAGAAAGCCAATCCATACCCAAAATAACATCAAATACTACTAGAGGAAAAACAATAAGTTTTTTAGGTGGATTATTTCCCTAAAAATGGATAGTAAGGTTCTTATAATTTCACTTTGTCTCAAAATTTCCTCCAAGTCTTTTTACCACAACTTCAGGTTTCATATCTTGAGATGGAATTCCCAAATTAGTAGAAAATTTCCTTGAAATGAATGAATGTGTAGACTCTGAATCAAGAAACATAATGGAATAATCTGAATAAACAAAAAATGTACCCGATAATACTTCATTTGATGGCCCAAAATCTACTGATGTAGTTTCAAAGTATTTAACCACCCCTTTTTCCTTATGGTCTGGATGCTTTCCTTCATTTGAGTTCTTCATTGAACACTAATTTTTATAATGACCCATTTCATTACACTTAAAACAATTTACTGACTGTAAATTCGATTTTTTCTTACCATTACCCTGCTCTTTATTCATTGTAATTATGATCCTTATTTCCCATATTCCCACATCAGTAACACTTTTCAAAATTAAAAGGCATTACCCAGTGTGATTTTTACCACAATTTTCACAAACTGTAAACATAATTTTCTTACCATCATTCTTTTTTGAAGAGTTCTTCCCTTTTGTCTGCCACCTTGACCTATTATTCTGTTTTTTTTCAAAGAACACGTGATCATCAGAAAACTCCATTTCCACCTTCTCCACACATTGAACAAGTTTTTCATAACTTTTTAACTCATGATAAGGTAAATCACTTTGATACTTTTACTTTAATCCTATGTAAAAATGATTGATTTTACTGTCAAGATCCTGTATGAAATTTGGAGAATACCTTTCTAGTCGAGTGAATTTTGCTTCATAAGTATCCACATAGTCATCCTCTTGCTTCAACTCTTGGAATTGTCTTTCCATAGTAAGTCAAACCGACATAGGAAAATATTTCTCAAGAAACATACCTTTGAATTCATCCCAAACAAGAGTATCAATATCCTCACTATCCCAAATATTTTTAACCATCGACTAACACTGACCGGATTCACCTTCAGAATAATTAATAGAAATACTAACCTTTTGATGTTCTTAAAACTCCATGACATAGAAAATATTTTCAAATGATTTAATCTTCCCTTCCGCTATCACAAGGTCAGATGATCCTATGAACGATGGGGGATGTTGCCTCATGAAATGCTCCACTACTGACATGTTCCATTGTGGTTGATTTGGATAATCTATTTCATGGATACCACCACCATTTATAGCTTAATTAAAATGTTCCATCACTATAAAAAACTGTTTAGTTCTGATTCCGCCCATCTCAGGTTTCTGATTTGGAAGGTTGTTTTCTTCTTAATATTGTCCCATCATAGCTTCCCTATTTCCTCTATGGAAAACCATTCTGAACACAAAAATATATTAGGTGAGGAAACATTGTAATCATCAAATTCTATATCATTTAAAATTAAAATAATAATTTATGGATATAAATTTATAAATATCCTAACTCCTAAAGTTTTTTAAATTGACCAATGATACCAACTATAAGGACCCATCTATAGAAATTACATAATCTTAAGTTATGTCAAGAATTGGACATTGAGGATTATTTCAAGTTTGGAGTTTCATAGAATTAGGCTATAACTATTACATTACATCTCAAATATTTCAATTATGAAACTTCTACTCTAACTAATTTTTTACAACAATAAAACTTATTAAGTAAAAATATAATTCCTTTCTTGATATAAATCTTCTTGAATTATTTATTCCTCTTACCCTTCCTTATACCTTGTAAAAAACATATCAAAAACATGGGATGATCAAAAAAAATCACAGTAAGGGTTATAAAATAATTAATGAAAACATTAGTCAATCAATACATGAAAATCAATGAAATCATACTTTTCACTCATAAAACATAATCTCTCTAACATACCTCATGAAATTATAAGATTTATGAATAATAAATAGAAATCATAAATAATAATAGTAACTTGTGGCATCCATAACATAATTACATTTTAGCTTACATAGTTACATAGGGAGTTACCTTTGTAATACCCATGATGGTATATTCCCTAAATCTTTTAGGAGAAACATTAATATTAACCTCCTTCACGTTACCCAATGAATTTGGGAGATATCTTGGTCTCACCCTCCATAGGTTTATCATGGAACCACCTGTATATGTAAACAATACCCAATAACCATAACATAATCGTAACACATAAAACATGCATAAAGGAAAGATAACATTTCCACATTGTAATCAAAATATATCATTTCAAGATTTGACATAATAAATTCTTTATAAAACCATTTTTAATACCAAAACACATAAAAATGGTATATGGTAGTTATTTTCTTTTTAAAAACATTAAAGATTTTTAAGGAAGCCAAATATCAAAGAATGATCATGACGACGGATAGGTTGTTGTCACCGCATACATTAAAAAGAAACATTCTTTTTTCCATTTAGTAAGAATATTCAAAGAAAAAGATTATATTTCAATGAAATTAAAATTAATTTTTTTTATACACCATATAAAATAAAGTCATGTATAAATCAAAATATGCCTCAATGAAAGGTGATTGAGATGAAATCCCTTACCTTGAGTCCGACTCGTCATATATGTTCCATGTTATTCCTAAATAATAAAATTATGTTAATTTATACTTTCATCAGAACCTTTTTCAAGTTTAGTATTCCTTTTATATCACTTATTACCATGTTATTAACATTACATAATTATTTAATTTAATATTGGTTCTTTTGACGATATTTGGTACTTGATTCAAAAATTAACTTGTTTTAATTACCAATTATCTATGTGGTAAAAATTCCATTATCTACAAAATAATATTAATGATTTAAATATTATATATATCTAGTATACATTTTTATTTATAATATTACATAACATTTGGAGATAAGAAATTAAATGCATCGTTCATGGAAATGGTAAGCCGTATGTATGCATGAACACTACATTCATTTCCTTTTCATATTTAAAGGAATGAAAACTAAATTATATATAGGTATATTATAATTACAGTATAATATCATTTTTTATATAAATAATTTTTTTTATTAACTCCTTCCTCTATAAATTCCAGGTATGGCATGAACGATTCATATCACTTTGAGGGGAAGTAGTCTGCAATTCCTGAAATGAAATTATCGTATTTACACATTATGGAAAGCATAAAGGTATGATTTAAAAATAAAAAACAGAAGCATAGAAAAAATATAAATATAATATATATCATATATAAATATAGTTCCATCATAATTTACACCATGATAGGTTGTAGGGAAAAATCGAAAAATCATCGTCTCATGAGGCAGTAGTTCACCACACATAGAAACAGTATGTTCGTATCGATTAGATGGAGGTGTGTGTAAGTGTAGTTAGAATATTTATAATAAAAACATCCAAGTATATTTAGGATACTGGTTTTGTAATGTTATTAAATAATAATAATAGAATAAGGAGTGAAGAACTAAAATAGTGGAAAGGAACATTAGAGAAGGCGCTACCTCTTAAAATGTGTAACTCCCTTTAATTTTAGCCAAAATGATTTATTGAATTTATATATTCCCAAGGTAAGGATTCTAGGAGGATTAGAGGGATTTTGGGAGCTTATTTTTGAAGATTTTGGACTATCTAAGGGGCTTGAGTGGTCTGATTAAATGGGTAGGTGTGATGCCCTTTTTTATGAGGGAGGAGGGACACTTTTTGAAGGCAATGAAATATTATTTTATTAATAAATTATTTTCGGTTTCAAATGGTCTCAGAATCATTTATTTCAAATATAAGTTGATTTTGGGTCTAAAACACTCAACCAAATAGTTTAATACAAGTATAGGTCACAAATTTAACATTATCTTTTATCTTTAACCCTTAGTTAACTAATTTAACTCTTACCTTGTCTTCTTGTATATTTACTCTATATGGTTAATATAGATACAATAAAACTATAATCAAACCTCAAGTAGTTCATTAATTACATTTTAAACATTATCTAATTAATTTTTCTAAATCATTTATTTTTTGGAATATTATATCATTTAATAAAATAGTATTTGTTTGAAAAACTCATTTATGTCAATTTTTATACTATTTATATCATGACTTTTATAAAAATACATAAAAACTTGGTTCTTTAAAAAAAACATCATTCATTCAAATATAAAAAGTCATACTCATCCATAAAATTCATTTACGGCATAAAATGTTTCAAAATAAATTTATTTTAATTTTTATATTCTCATTTATTTAAATCATTAATTAATAAGTTAATCACTATATCATCATTGTGTCATAAATATATTTATTTATTTGATGTCTAATTTTTTTAAATAAAACAACATGATGTAGAAAATATTTGTAGGTTTTTACTGACTATTTATTGTTGAAGATATCACTTATATAACCCCATATAATGTTTTAGTAAAAAAAAACATGTTTAGGTTATATTTTTCTTTACATTAAATAAATTCATATAAAATGTAATTTTCACATCAAAGTGGCTCTATAGGGTCCCAAAATTGACCCAAGGATGCCCATGGTTGGAGATATTTCACCAAATAGCATTATGACACTTGTTAGAGTATTTTAATAATATTATAATATTATTTTTTACCTTTATTTACCAGATTTACCCTTAACCATGATAAATAAAATATTTACTGAGTCACTATTCATAATGTCTAAAAATATAAGGTACCTATTAACAAAATTCATACCTCATAAATCCAAATATAGAATTCATTTTTTAAAATTTAAAATAAAGAAATTGTGGAAATTAATTTAAAATTTATTACCATTGTGAAAACCAAAAAGCGTGTTTTTAAGAAGTAAAAACTACCTAAATATTGACATTTGCTTATGTCAAATTTCAAAGTTAAATTACTTCCAATGACCAAAATTAGATTAAATGATAAATATATAATCTAATTAGACATTAAAACCAATTTAAAGTACAATATAACTATAAAAATAAATTATATGAAAAGGCATCTTTGAATTAAAATGCGGTATTTTACACTATTCATTAAAAAAATGACCTTTATCAGAAAAATACCAAAAAAATTACCCAAATTAAAATTTGATATTCCGCTTCTAAATAAGAAGGTTATTTTTTCCAATGGAGCATATAAAAGTGAAAAAAAACTAGATTTAAAATGGCTTTAGCATCAAAAGGTATTAAAAGTACCTTTTAAAAATATTTGAGTATTTATGCTTAAAATCGGATTTATTCTCATTTTAAGCCTCTAAATTTTATTGGATAAATGTAAAAACATTTAACAAACATGTTTAATCATATTATGGTTATTTATATTCATTCCCTCCAATACAATGACTATAAATTAACTACCATTTAAAATTATTATTATATTATTACATATATATTTCTCAGTATGACTCAACCTTGTGTGCAACATAAGATTTAAGAGAAACCCACTGTTGCATGTCAGGTACACCATTGAATAAATCATCCCATTTAAAGTAAAATTAATATTTAATTCAAAAATATTAATAAATATAAAAATATCAAATTCTTTATTTACCTGGGGTGTTACATGGACCCTTTCAAAATGAGTCATGGATATCATCCACTGAGAACATCAGACATGCATGATCGGGGAAAAGGACACATAAATGTGTATCCCATTAGATTGTGTATTCCATTGATAAATCATTTCCCACACTTATCCTACCTAATGGGTAAGGTCCTTAGTATTTATTCAATTTTGAATCACCTTGATAATGAGAACCACAACCTTAGAGGTAGTTCAAGGGACCTCCCCATTTCAAATAATGAGTGGAACCGCTCTACTTCCCCTTTGATGTGGGATAATGCCTTATCATTCTCTTATCCTCTCAAAGATTTGGAATGGGGAATCCCTCAAAGAGTAAACCCCTATAATTTATTGTATAATATCATTTCTCTTATTCCATTCATACTCTAGGGATTGAGACAAAAAGAGGATACAAGAACGTCAAATACCTTTTTCTATCTAATAGCCCCAACCTCATCCACCATAGGAGGGAGTAGATCATGTGGTATATGAGATCTTACACTTCCACTTTTTTCACACATCTATCATGACCCATGTGGTCCTAGAGGTTAGTAAGAATCATGAAATCCATATAATGAAATACCTATCTCGACAGTGAGTCCTTTTCTAGATCATCCTCTTTCCTTCCCATATGACCTCATATTCAGTATAATCCCCATCCATGTTATCCACAACTTTATGGGCCATATTATTCATGTGAAAAACTAGGACTTCTCTTTTGGTGTAATCTCCAACCATTCTGAACATTGTGGTATTTTATTCCCATCCAAATGGGATATATAGGAATCCTTCCTCAGGTCCAAACCCAACACCCAAAATTCATCATAATCTTCTATAGAAAATATTCACAGTAGAGTCATATATATCTTAGGGGGTTAAACCCCTTATAGGTCCTTTATAATACTTTAGTGTAAGTACCACACCATCCCTTTACTATGAACCTTTCTCCTAGACATCCTTACTTCAGGTTGTTAAATTTCATAGTTTTCTCCTCAATAGACGACCATAAAAGGTATGATGTGTCCTATTAAGTGGCACCAAACTATGTGGGTAATGATTCCTTTCATGAGGATAGGTTAGAAGCCTATATCTTGGGCCTAATCTTGACATCCAGACAACTCTCATCTTTCTTTATGATGATAAATTCCCAAGTGCCTCATTGTGTATCTTAATAACAAAATTATGAAAATAAATTATATAGAAATCACTAATATGTTTATAAAAAAGTAAAATTTTTGAAGTACCTCAAAAATATATATATTTACTTGTAAATGAATAAACTTAGATAAATACAGATGATTTTAAATCTAACACATGCTAACAATTTTTTCTTAATATAAGAGAAACATGTTCTGAATTTTGTAATTAATAAACGATTCATGAATATGTATTAAATATATAAGAGACTCCAAGAGTATGAAATAGTTTCCCCCAAAAGGGTGTGATTATAACTAATAAACTTCCTCTCAGTGAACACATTTTATTTGATTTCAATTGAAAAATCTATGTGACCAGATACCTTTGGAATAATGGTCTGCATTAACTCGGAACATGTTTGGGAATGAAATATGTCAGGAATAAAAATGGTGAACCTAAGATGAATCCATAACCAAGATGAATTTTTCACCCATGTGTTAGGCCGCATTCTTGTTATCTTAATATGAAAGTGGAAATAAAATGGATCCAAAATAATTAATTTACCTCGTGTTCATTTATTAATATGCTTCTTTGATGAGGTTTTATTATTTTGGTTTTTCATATGTATCCAAAAACATCTGATAGGAACTCCCTTAAATCCAATAGTGTAATTTCAACCAACCCAAACATATGCATCGACTCGGACACAAGAAGGTTCCTCATTAAATTAGAGGACCCTATCATTGACCCAGTTCCTTTAACACTAGGTCTAAAATGTGCATGTTTGGGAGTACCATGACAATTGTATTGTACCAACCCTGTAGGATTCATGAAAATACCTAGAGCTCAAAAATCCCCAAAAACCATCCAATCAGTGATGGATGGAGGCCCAAAAGTTAATGGGACCAATTACTATTCCAAATTATTTCAGGACCCTATCCCCAGAATGGAACAAAAAATTCATCCCTTTTCTTTGGAATGAGGATCAAGAGGTCACTAATGTCCTAATCCAGATGACATAGTGTACCCTATAATGGTATCCTACCAATTATCACTGCCTCCAATACCACATGCAATCAAACCCTAGTAATGATGAGGGTGTCACCCTCAGGAGTCCATCCTAGGCCATTTAGGCCTGGGCACTATGGAAAGCACGCCGAGGGAAACATCCAATCAGTATGAAACATGACCCTACCTCAATTCCCTTCAGAGAAGCACAATAACCAAATATTGTGTAAAACCCTAAGAAATAACACACCGCTTCCCACATCCACTAATCCCACCAGTAATTTTTGGTGTCATCCAGATAAACCATCCATAAAACCACAACATTAAATTGGAGAGAACCCATATCTCTTACCCTACCACTAATTTTTAGAATTTATTCTCAATAATAAATGGAGGTCAGGATCAGTAATACATCCCTACTCCATCTACATAATGGAGATATATTCATTTTCTATCTACAGAAGTCACCTCATATATCCTTAAAATTATGGAGGGACAATAAACTCTTCTTATCCACATTCTATAAGTTCTATTGGACATAGTATTCACATCGACAGTGACTAGGATTTAGGCACACAACCACTCTTAAAAATTTGATGTGGTCCATCACCATGATTAGATGGACACGCAAGAGTATACACGTATCCCTGCTCATATCTGATATTTCCATGGAAAAAATCTCATGATAAATAGAAAACTAGATTGGGCTCATATTCCCATTCCAAATGAAGGTTATCGGTATACTCTGGTGACATTTTAAGGAAAGAATATATCTCATCCAAAATTCAAATGTCCTTTCGAAAAATTCCAATAGTGAAATGGGAGATAATAAAATAGTCATCCATATATGAAAGTCATCCTCCACAATAGGATATCCCAATCTCACATAAGAAAGAATCTAAAAATAAATCTCACCAAATATGATTGGAAAATGAAGAGATGGTCTGCAAACCTACTCTATTTAAGGCTAGTGTTCTTAAATCCCTTAAATGTTTGTCAATGAAGGTTCAAGATCCTTCTCACCTATTTCCAAATTATTTAAATTGCATAGATAATTGTGAATGTCCTTCCCAAAAAGTTTCTACCAGTAGTTCTAGAGGTCCTCCCTGGACATCTTACCATGAAACTTATTTCGTATCTAAAAAAAGATCACTCACAGGATCCCATACCCTGATGAGATATAAGGTAAACCCCATCATGGAAAAAATAAAAAATAGAAATATGGTCAAACATATGGTACCATATACCATGAAGGTCCTCCCCAGGGTATACACTATAGGATTACTCCTTTTAGTTTGACATCAAATCATGATGGTAGTTCTCCCGATGATGAAATTCACTATGATGGTCCTCCACACAACATCATTTCATCTTTTAAAGAAGGTCCTCCCCTTGAATAATCAACTCTATAATATACCACTTATTTTGAGGGACTTGGGAAAATTATTCCATCCATTCCTGATGCCTCATCAATGACAAGAGACATTATTTATCAACTAGAAAACAACCCAAGGAAACAGTCATTCCATGAACAACCAATGTATCACTTTCCTTCCAATATGATAAATGAAATTCCTTTTAGCCCTAATTATTACAATAAATCAATGAGGAAACATACACTTTGGTCAGATATGGTTGAGGAAACTCCTGTATAATATGAAGAAGACATATTTCTTATGAATATATAGTTGGATACTGACAATATACTAGTAATGTTCTCCCCTTTATCCACTCCCCGAAAAATCATTCATGAGGAATTGTCAGAAGAATGTGTCCATAAAATTTTCTTAATTATATGGACTAATCTCTATCACCTGAAAACAAAATTCTCACCATATGATTAGTATCCACTTCATTTCAAGGTAATATAATATATGCACTGTAAAATCTACATGGATGACCTTCTAGCTACATGACACACAAAATTGGGAAACTTGTAACACCTCAAGATTTTTTGATTTTTTTGAATTAATTTAACCTTTTTAACATTTTTATTTCATGTAAAACTGAAGATAGCTCATTTTATATTAAATCACTTTGTCTAGCTTGTGTTATATGCAACACCATGTTAAGCATGCACTACAAAAAATATAAACATTGTCTAGCTCTATATGGAACACCAAGGTTATCTTGCATTATACACAACAATGAATTTCCTTGATGACTTGCGTAACACATAAGACCAAGGTTTAACGAAAAATAATATTTTATTAAATTATGATTATTTAATATAATAAGATAAAACCATAGCATTAAATTAGATTTTATGAATAGTTTGAACTAATTTATGAAAATATATAGTTTATAAAATACAATATGAATTCATTAGTTACAAATTAATTATAAATAAGTATGAAACCTGATTGAATATAAAAGGAAATATTTATATGGTCATAATGTTGTTTTACCCTCATAAATTAAATTTTTATTTATGTAATTCAATGCACTAATTAAAACATTTATTTCATAAAAAACAACTTCTCATACATTACACCCAATACCGAGTTTCTATGAAACATAATTTTATTGTTATAATTATTTAAAAGATTTAGTTATAACCTATAATTTAAAACATAGTAATATGAATAGTAATAAATAATTGTAAAATATTTAAATAAATTTTTATATAAATAAATCATATTTATAAAAAAAATAAATTTTAGTGAATCTTTTATATGTTTTAAAAATACTATTTTCTAAAATGAACTACTTTTCATGTCTATTTGTGAAAAATAATAAAATAAATTTCAGAAAAATCTAGAAATTTAATTTTATAAAATAAAATTCATTTTTTAATTCATAAGGTTGAAATTATCTTAAGGTAAATTTTTTATATTTTTCCGAGAAACATTATTTTTTTATGAATATTGAAAACTACTACTTTTAGTTAAAAATGGATTTTTTGTTTAAAAAATTATTAATGTAAAATTATGCTTTAAAAATTTTTAGGTATAATTAGATCAATTATAAATTTATTAATAAAATTTAGTTAATTATAAAAAATGTCACTTTGAAATTGAAAAAAAACATAAAAAACTTTTGACCATTTTTTCTACTTAAAAACCATTACTTTCACCCAATTTGTGGGATTACCATTAATATTAATTTTCCCTATTCAGTGAATTAAATTTATAAAAAACAATATAAAACATTATAATAAGTATAATATTTATATTTTAATAATATACACTTAATGTTGACCTAAAATATTAGTAAAAGTGATTAAAATTAATCAAATTGATTAAGGTCAAATTAAGATTATTTAGGGACTAAACCCTTAAATTAAGGTCCCAAATGACCTAATAAATTGTCCAACACCCATTAGATATCTATATTTCGTCCCCAAAACATTCCATTATTTATTTAGGCTGGTTTTTTATGACTTTTTTAGGTAAGGACATGTGTACACCAAACTTGTTTTTAAAAATTCCAAGTGAGTCCTTTTCCTTCCCGATAAAAAGCCACCACCTATCCCTTTTCTTCAAAAATATCAAACCACATAACATATCCCATGACCAGCCAAATAAAATTCCTAGAAATCCTACTTTACTCCCATAAGCCTTTCCCTGGGTAGAAGGTAATCCAAAGAAGAATTTTATCATAAACCAAAATGAGTTACCCGATTAAGTGGCAACGCCTTCGCTCAAGTCATTTCTTTTATTTTCATTATCCACAGACTAAAACTATATTTATTCTATGATTATTTATAAAAAAAGTATCCCAATATGATATAACTTTTTATGAGAATGGTTTTACCTACACATACACACACCTCCATCTAATGGGTAACAAATATATTGTTTCTGTGCCTAGTGAACTACTGCCTCACGAAACGATGATTTTCCAATTTTCCATTACCACCTACTATGGTGGAAATTATGATGGAAAATATATTTATATACTTAATATATTAAATTTATTGTGTCTTTAATATTCTGTATACATTTTTACTACAAATATCTTTTTTCTTTCCATTTTGTTTTAATACGATAATTTTGTTTGAGGAAGTGTGGACTATAGCCCCCTAAAAGCAATATGATTCGTTCATACACCACATGGATTGTATTAAAGATAGATTTATTTAATATAATATATATATATATTTTATAATAATTATACTTTAATAATTATATATATATATGTTTCTTTTAACTTCATTCAATCAACATGAAAATTAAACGGAAATAATATTCATGCGTACGTACGACCTACCGTATCCATGAACAATTTATTCTGTTTCATAATTTTATATTTGATAGATTATTATAATACAAATATTCTTTATATTAATGATATTTATATCATTTTTTAAATTCATTAAATAATGATATTATATATAAATACCAAATATATAGCAAATTAAGACACAAGCGAATAATAAAGCGAATATTACCCGAAGTGAATCCTGAACTTAGGATTGTTAAAAAGTGGGTAATATATGGTCATAATCAAACCATATATGGTATTATATATAATAATATGGTTATTTTAAATATTTTTTTTATAAATTTATATTTATTATACATGTGGTTTGAATTCATACAACGAGAGTCAAGACACAAGGTAATGCGATTTTATCTCACTTTCTATCATTAGCTAAATTTTATGTTCTACACTATTTTGTTTTGTTTGGTTTCTATAATAACCATGATTGTATTATATTTATATAATACTTAAATTTATTTTTATCTATATATCTATTTTATGATATTTCCTTCAAGGGGTTTATGTTTCAAAATGTACCAAATCGGTAAAATAGTTTTGTCTAAATTTTCCTTCTTTAAGAATGATATTTTTTTATACATATAAATTCTCTTTTGTGGTGTATATAATAGAATTTTAAATTTTATATCATTAATTTACTTATTTTCGTGATATTTTATGCTTTTTTTTATAATTTCAATTTCTTACATAGAGAGTATGGTCCCATGTTACCATGTTATAAGAGTTTATTGAGACAATCTCTTCACTTTTCGAGATTGTTTACATTTATACTTACTTTTATGAATTATTATGTTCGATATCTAAAAAAATTAAATTTTTTTATTATCCTATAGTTATTTATGCTATAATAATGTAGTGGTACAATTTTCTACTCTTTGGTATATAAGATAGTTAAGAAAGTGTTTTTAAGAATACCTTACATTACCCTCACTTCAGTCGAAAATTTATGTTCCTTCAAAACCATTTTTTATAAAAATGGTTTCCAAGTATATTATACTAATATCCTATGATCATTAAATGAAATGTTTCCGTTTTTGAATTTTTTCAATTTCCTAAAAGGAATTTTAATATTTTTTTAATGCGTTAATTTTCTATAATTTTTACCATGAAAAAGTAATGTTCTTTTTACCTTGTATGACATGTATGGATTTATCAGTTTTCAATCCACTGAAGCTTTACATTCATGTTTAAATATTAAATATTAAATTTTTTTAAAACATATTTTCATGGAAAATGGTTTTCAATTTTTTTTCAAACGTCTTTTATAAGTTTTCTAGGAAAATGGGGTATGATTAATGACATGGTCTTTATAAAATCTATTTATCTTTTATGCATTTCATGTTTATGAAATCTATTTCTATTTCACGAGTTTTATGTTTATAAAATCTGTTTCTATTTCATGGGTTATATGATTACAAAATATTTTTCTCTTTCATGAGTTATGCTTTTGATGAAATGATTATGAAACATGTATCTTTTCTATAGGTGATGATATGTTGACATGTTTATGATACCCATTTAATTTCATGGGTAAAGATATTATTGTTTATGATTTTGTGATAAATGTAGACATGATTTCACTATGATATGGGTGGGACATATATCTCCCACTAATGCATTGGGTAAAGATTTATATCTCATAAGATATACTAAGGTGGTTTTGGGAGTAAATTGTGACTACTAAGATGGCCATTTGTGTGAAACATGACTACCATGATTGTATGAGGAGTGAACTCATGCTACTAAGATGGACATGGGAGTGAACCATGACTACCAAGATGGTATGAGGAGTGAAATAATGCTACCAAGATGGTATGAGGAGTGAACTCATGCTACTAAGATGTCCATGGGAGTAAACCATGACTAACAAGATGATATTAGGAGTGAACTCATTCCACTAATATGGCCATGGGAGTGAACCATAACTACCATGATTTTATGGGGAGTGAACCCATACTACCAATATGGTCTTGGATGAAATTTCTTGGCTACTATGGAAATCATATTATATTCTTATATGTTTTCTAAAATATCATGTTTTATTAATTTGTTATGCTCTCATGGCTTACGTTATTTATTTCCGTATGATTCTTATCTTATAAAATATCATGATTTATGATATGATTCATGTATATGGTCTTCTATATGAAGGGTATGATCTTATATTTTCATGATCATGTTCTCATACCCTTATTCTCATAATTATTCTTACATATCTCCCTTAATTAGCTTTACTAAGCATTTGAACTCACCCATTTTTTTGTTTCATTTACCTATGTTATGAAGAATGGATTTATGTAGGATTACTAAATGTGGATATCATTACTGGATATTTTGAAGATATTTCACCATGATAGAATATTTTATTTCATGTTTCCAAAGACACTAAACTATTACGTTCCTCAGGAATGTATTTCTATAATGTATAAAATATTCATCTGAAATGATGTAATATCTATATATGTTAATCCTAGGTTGCTATAGTTGGTATCAATGAGAGGTTTATTCAACCTTTGGAAACTAGTATGAGAAACATTTAGTGATATCCCTATGTATATTTATAATTATATGTATAGGGATGTCTCTAAGGATAAGTATAATGATGAGTCAACGCTTAGGAAAATGTCTTGCAATTTTTGGTAAAGGGAAGAGTGAGTGGTTTCATAGAAATACATCACTGTACATATAATACAAGTGTATGTGGCTCTAGAAAAAATGTAACTAGGGGTAGAAACTCCAACATAATGATTTGGGTCTGACTTCAGTTAATATGGTACACAACAACTGGCCTTATGGCACACCTGGTTTGACACTCTCGAGGAATATACTTTCAAGATTAAAAAAATCTTCACGAACCATCATGCACAATTTATATATAAGTTGCCTATGAATAACCTAGGATGAACCTAGGATGTTATATATTAAGGAAGGTGTCATGATTTAGAAATCCCATATGTAAAATTTTTCATGACTATGTAATTTTATACTATGATAAGTAATTCTAAGACTATTATTTTGGTTTTAGTCATTGGTAGGAACTGGTAGGAATTGGATTAATGTTTAATGTGATGGATTATTTACTGAGTAGTGTAGTGGGATGATCACTAGAGTGAAAAATGTTTTGATCATTCTTAATCAGTTTTCAAGGAACATGATTAACAATGTGTACCTTTACCAACTCTCGAACTCACCATGGAAGAGAAATATTGAGTTCACTGAGATTTCAGGTAATATATATCCTAGAGGAAATAGTATTTGGTTTCTTTTATGTCAAGAATGTGGAACGAATATCACATGTGAATGTATTATATGAACAACAATATGTTTTGCCTCTAGAAAATAAGGATAGAAATAAAGTGACTACAAGGGAAAAATGAAGAGTTTAGTTAATGGAATAGAAGAGAATATTGGCCTCATTAAGACATACTTAGTGTTTAAGTGTTTTAAATGTGGAATAAATAGTCATTATGCAGCTCAATTCCCCTCGAGGAATGCTCTTGAAGATGATTAGAAAGGTGGTGTGAGTAACGGTTACATTGATGATTATAATGAGACTATAGAATACATGTAAAATGAAAGAGGTATTGTTTAATAGGATGAGGTATCCTTGTTAATGGATTAAGGATTAAGTGTAATAATCAATGTTTATATGTATTGGGATTCAAAAATTATGTTATATGAATGAGAAAGTATACAAGGGTTATTCTACATATATTTTTATCCCAGTATTTACAAGTTTGTGGGGAATGTTCCTAATGGATTCGTGGAGTGATTTAATGATAATGTGATATTTTGTTTAAGGTAAGGTAACCCTTATTATGTTTTTTAAGATAATATAATGCTTTAAAAATAAATAAATTGGATGGTACTAATCACCTTGGAACTATGTAAGGACTTATTAATAGGTAAGTTATGCTATCACTGATGAAGTTTACAAGATTTTTGGATTTAAGGAATATATCCTATGTACTTTGGAATAGGAATAATGTATGTTTTCCCAAAGGATTTATGGTAATTAAGGTTATTACCATTTTCAAGGGAATATATGATTAGGGTATTCCCAGGTTTTTAAAGTGACTAACTAGTGGTGATTTTTAATATATGGGGGGTCAATGTTAAGCAGATTTCATGACACTCTTTCTAAAGCTTTGTATTTCTATCTTTTAGAATGGTAATAAGGTTAAATATTCATAAAAATCTTATGTTATGGTCCAGAAGAGGTATTTATGTATTGAGTTTGTAACATCCCAGGTAAATAAAGAATAAAGAATTTTCATATTTATTAATATTTACGAATTAAATATTAATTTTAATTAAAAGGGGTTTCTACGTTCGATAGCGTACTCGGTACACAACGATGAGTTTCTTTGAAAACTTACGTTGCACACAAGTAATAAAATAATATTATTTTAAATGTTAGTTAACGAGTAGCCGTTGTACTGGCGGGAATGGATAGAAATAACTAAAATATGATTATATATGTTTTTAAATGTTTTTACATTTACCCAATAAAAGATAAAGGCTTAAAATACAGAAAGAGTTCAATTTTAGGCATTTATACCCTAATTTTCACGAAAGGTCCACTTATCACCTTTTGACGGAGAACCATCATTAAATATAGTTTTGATCGATCTTATAAATTCTATTGGACCAAATATAACTCTTATTTAGAATCAGGACATCAAAATTTACTTTGTGTAAATTTTTGGTACCTTTCTGATAAAGTTCATTTTTTTAATGAATAGTGTAAAATGTTGTATTTTAATTCAAAACCTCTTTTTAATCTAATTTATTTATATGATTAGATTATCTTTTGAATTGGTTTTAAAGTGAAATTAGAAAATATTTTTACCATTAAATCCAATAGTGGTCGTTGGAATTAATTTCACTTTGAAATCAGACTTAAACTAGTGTCAATCTTTTGATACTTATTGTTTCATAAAAATACGCTATTTGCTCTGACAGCAGGAATTAATTATTAAATTAATTAATGTGACTTATATGTTTTGAAATTTGTAAAATAGACTTCATTTTTGAATTCGTAATATCAAATATAGCTTAGGGTGATTTTTTGGTAATTTTTTGAAAAACTTCAATTTTTGATGAATAGTGAAACCACTAAGTGGTACTTATAAAAATTGATTTTCCGTTTAAATGAAATTTTGCCATCATTGTGTTTTGAATTTCAAAAATCCGACATACATGGTTGTCATTAAGAAGTAAAATGTGGTTCAATGAGATTATAATAATTTTTTGGTGAATAGTAACTTATTATGTTCTTAATCGCGATTAGTGGTAATTAGTGTAGTTTAAGGTAAAAATAATGTTTTAATAATATGAAATGAACTTGAAACATGTCCTACCCTCATTGGTTGTGTCATGGCCGACCAATACAAGCCATGGGTCAACTTGGGGACCCCATGGAGACACTTTGGTTGGGAAATGACATAAATAACTTTTTATTTAATGTAAAAGTAAAAATGACACAAACATAATATGTTTTACAAAAACAATTTTTACATGGGGTTATAAAGATCATATTTTTGATTATAAATAGTAATTGGAAAGATAAAAAGATTTCCTACATCATAGTATTTTTTTTATGATTTTTAGACATTAAATAAATTAAATTATTTATGACATAATAATGATGCAGCGATGACATCATTATTTGACGATTTAAATAAAATGGAAAGATAATGTAAAATCTATGAACTACACATGTCCAAAACCAATTGGATGAGTGGATTTCGAACCCTTATCACCTTATCCACGAATTATATCAATGTGAGACCTTTTAAAACCTAAACACATTTTCAAATAAAGTAATATTTCTTTACTTTCCAAAAGTGCCCCTCCTCTCCTCTTATAAAAGGCCCCCACATCTACCTCATTTCACACACTCCTCAAGCCTTTGGCTCGGCCAAAACCTACCCATTTACTCTCTAAACATCCCTCTTCTCATCCTAGAGGATTCCCTTTGGGCAGAATCCTTTCAAAGGAAGCCTTTAGGCTCAAATCAAAAGGGGTTACACTTTTAAAGGTAATTCATTCTCTCTTGTTCATTTGTTTTATTTTGCTTCTCCAACCCTCTAAAATCTTTTTATTTACTTATTTTGTAACAACACCAGTATCTTCAATATACTAGGATGTTGTTATAAGATTTATTTGAGCTACACTCTCACACAACTACATCAAATGGTTAAAGAACATACGGTTTCCGTGGATAGCGAAATTCTGCCTCCCGGAACGATGATTGTTCAATACTCATTTAACACCTTCAAGGGTGGCCATTATGATGTCACTATTTTTATATATGATATATAATATGTTTATTTTTTCTTTAAGCTTCTGTATTTTTCATTTTGGGCATACCTTTATGGTTTCCATTATGGGTAAACACGATATCTTCATTTAAGGAAGTGCGGACTACCGCCCCCTCAAAGTGATGTGATTCGTTAATGCCATATGTGGGACGTGTAAAGGATGGATTTAAAGTTATTATATATGATGTTATACTGGAATTATAATATACCTCTATATAATTATTATTTATTTCCATTAAAGTATGAGATATAAATGAAAGTAGCGTTCATGCGTACGTACGGCTTACCGTCTCCATGAATGGTGCATTTCATTTCTTATCCCCAAATGTAATGTACTATTAAAAGTACTTGTATATAATGGATATATATAATTAATGATATATCTAAATGATGAATATAATTCTGGAATTAAAATATACATACCTCTCATTTAGTTTTAATTCCATTAATATGACAAAGAAATGAAAGTAGCGTTCATGCGTACGTACGGCTTACCGTCTCCATGAACGGTGCATTTCATTTTTTACCTCTAAATGATTATGTAATATTATAAATACATGTATATGCTGGATATATATGATATATATGATATCCAAATCATGAATTTCATTCTGAATATAAAGAAATTTTGACCACACGAACAACATGTAATTGTAAGAAGTCAACTTTCGACTTAAGAACCAAATATTGACAAAACAAACATTATTAACTTAAATGGTTACATAATGTTTATAACATGGCAATAAGTAATATAAAAGGAATAATGAACTTTAAAAAGGTTCTTAATCAAGTATAAATTAACTCAAGCTTATTATTTAGGACGTTAAAGAATGATCGAGTCAAGTTGGACCCGAGGTAAGGGAACTTCTTAACCCAATTTCCATTCTTTGGGTTAATCTCCTATTTTCAAATTATGTCATAATATTATTATGTCTTATTTTGTATTTTTACTTTATTTATGTTTACCTATAGTGAATACACATAATAGATCTATTTTATTTTAAAAATGATCTTTTTAAGAGACTTCGTCTCAATCTCCTTTCATTGAGGCATATTTCGTTTTATACACAACTTTCTTTTATACAGTGTATAAACACCTTTGACTTTTACTTTTATAAAAAAGGAATCTTTTTCTACGAAGCGTTTTACTAAACGACAAAAAGGAATGTTTTTTTAACGTACGCGGTGACAACAACCTTTTCCGCCTCCGCGAGTATTATTTGGTCTTTAGCTTTCTCAACAAGCCGTAATGTTTTTAGAATAAAATAAATACCATATACTCTTTTATGTATTTTGGTATTGAAAATGGTTTTGAAAAAGGATTCTATTATGTCAATATATTTATGATATATTGTGATTGAAATGTGGAAATGTTATCATTCCTTTATATTGGTTTTATGTTTTATGATTTTATACTGGTACTTGGACATTTTAACGGGTGGTTACGTTATAAACCATATGACGGGTGGTGCCGTGAATACCAGGACAGGTGGTTACGTTATAACCTCCAATGCATTGGGTATGGAAGTCGGCCGTATGGCTATTCCATTAAGTATGTATGGAAATTGGCCGTATGGCTATTCCATTAAGTGATATGTGTGGAAGTCGACCGTATGGTTATTCCACTTAAGTATGTTTATGTCCCAAGTTACCTTTATATATGTTATGTGTTCTTTATATGGGTTTTATGGTAATACTTTGGTTACAAAAAGGTAAGTAATGATACTTTATTCAGTGAAGAGTTTTTACTACTTCATGAAGGTGAAGGTATTACTTTGATAGAGTATATATGGTTTATTTGATGTTTGAAAAACTAACAGTTTTCATTCTTTCTGTATCCCTTACTGAGCTTTTTATGCTCATCCCAAGTTTTTTTGAAATGTTTTTCATAGGACTTAATGTGGAATAAGGTCAAGGATGGGATCAAGGGAATGTCATGCTATATAAAACATGGAACTATACATGTTTCTTTTAAGAGTTTTTTTTGGAAACTTAGTAGAAGTGACTACTTTGTAATCTTTTGAGATGTAATAGTTATGTTCTAATTCTCTAAAACTCTAAACCTGAAAAGATCCTCAACGAGAATTATTCATTTAATTCAATATTAAGTAAGGTTTAAGGCTGGGGCCTTATAGAGTTTGCATTCAAAACCATGGATAGAGGGTTATTTAGTGATTAAACTTATTTAAAGGATGTCCATAAAATCTATTTTGGAAATTATATTTTTGTTGTTTTAGAAAAGAACATCATGTATGTTGGGTGAAAACCAATAAACTTCATCAAGGCCATAGTTCTTGAACGCATGACCAAAGGACAAAAAAGGTTTCATGCCTACCACTAGCCTACATGATGTCGTGGTTTATGTATAATTTTTTTGATGAATAATTATTTTTGAGTAATTTTATTTTTACTTTTTATTTTTAGATATTAATTTATTATCCATATTTATTTTTAAAAATAGTTATATATAAATAGTTATAATTTTCATTCTTTTATGGGGCTTAATATCTACTAAAAGTGTATCTTAGTGCTTCAAGAATCAAATCTAATTTTTTTGAATTAATTTATTGAAGTAATGGATTAATTGTAAATAGATAAAAGCACAACCAAAGAATGAAAATTTTACTTTATTCTTGGTCAATAAAATAATTACTTAATGATAGGATAATGATCGAACAATAAAATGTGTTGTCCCAATACTATGATTTTTGTTGAACTGATGGCCTTTTAAACCATCACAAATTTATGACTTTGTGGCCCTAAACATTTTTTTATCATTAACTTATTTTTTATTCAATACATCAATCAATCCCTATAAATATTTACGCTTTTCCTCCATGTCCAATATTCACTCCCAACCTATGTTCTACTATGTGGAAACCCAGTTATATGTTACTGTGGGTAACTGTTATGGTTCCAACATTCCATTTTTATGGGACGTTTTTGTATTAATTTTTATCATTTGGGTTTATATGAATTAAAATTTCATGTATTAATCCTTTTATAAACTAGATGAATTTTTAAGGAAAAATTCCTTTTAAGGGGGGTAAAATGTAACACCCTGGGATTTTGTGAACTTTTTTTTGAATTAATTTATCCTTTTTGTTATTTTTCATTTCATGAAACACTAAAGATAGTTCATTTTATATTAAATCACTATGTTTGGCTTGTTATATATGAAACACCATGATAATCATGCACTATGCACAATATAAACATTGGCATGCTCAACACAGAACACCAAGGTTATCTTGCACTATACACAATAATGACTTTCCTCGATGATGTGCATAACATGGAAGACCGAGGTTTACCATAAAATAATATATTATTAATATATAACTATTTAATATAATAAGATAAAACCTTGATGTTAAATAAGTGGTTATGAATAGTATTAACTAATTTATCAAAATATATGGTCTATACATTATAATACGAATTCATAGGTTACCAATTAATTACAAATGAATATGAAAACCGATTAAATATAAAATGAAATATTATTATGGTTAAAAATATATTTTACCCTAATAGATTAAATTTTTAGACATTTCTTTTAATAAAAATTTTCAAACATTTCTTTTAGTTGAAACATCGACTTGGTGTACATTACACGCTGTTTCTAGTTACTATGAAACGTCATTTTGTTGTTATAATTATATAAATGAGTTAGTTATAACTTAGCCATTAAAACATTGTAATATTAATAGTAGTAAATAATTATAAAATATTTTAATAATGGTTTTATATAAATAAAACATATTGATAATGGAAATTAATTATTTTTGTAAATCCATTATATGATAAAAAATATTATTTTCCCTAATGAACTGCTTTTCAAGTCCATCTATGAAAAATAATAAAATTGATTTTAGAAACTTATAGAAATTTAATTTTATAAAATAATCATCTTTTTTTAATTCATAACATCAAAATTATTCTAGGGTGAATTTTTGGGATTTTTTTTGAGAAACATCATTTTCTGATTAATAGTGAAAACTACTGGGTTTTAGTTAAAAACTGCCTTTTTTTTAAATAATTATTAATGATAAATTATTATTTAAATTTGTTTAAAGGTAATATTAGATCAATTATACATCTATTAATAACATTTAATTCATTATAAACAATTTAACGTTGAAATTGAATATAAAAACATAATAATCGTTTAAACATTTTCTCAACTTAAAAAACTCGTAATTTCATCTTATTTGTGGGACTATCATTAATCTTAATTTCATAGATTATGTGAATTTAATTTAAAAAAATTTACATACATCATTATAATACGTGTATAACTTTTAGTCTAATAATATCAACATAATTTTTGACCAAAAATGTTAGTAAAGAAGATTTAAATTAATCGTAGTGATTAAGGTCAAATTAAGCATAATTAGGGACTAAACCCAAAAATTAGGGGCCAAATGACCATGGAAATATTATAAAACCCATTTTATGTCCATAGTTCATCCCTAAACATTCCATTATTTATTTAGGTTGTTTTGGTATGACTTTAGTTAGGTAAGGACATGTGTACACCAAACTTGTTTTAAAAATTTCTATGTGAGTCTTTTTCATTCCCTATAAAAGGCCACCACCTCTTGCTCTTCTTCACAACTCTCAAAACTATTATGTTTGGAAAATAACTACCCAATAAACTTCCCAAAAATCCTCCCTTCCTACTATAATCCTTACCATGGGCCGAAGGCAATCCAAGAAAGCATTTTGGAACAAACCAATATGAGTTACCCGATTAAAAGGTAACATCTTCTCTCAAGTCCTTTATTTTATTTTCCTTCTACAAACCCTCCAAAATATCTTTATTATATGATTATATAACAACACCAATATCCAAAATATATTTTATTTATTTATTTATGTAAATGGTTCCACCTACACTTTCACACACCTCCATCTAATGGGTAACGAACATACTATTTCTGTGTATGGTGAACTATTACCCCATGAAATGATGATTGATAATTTTTCCATTAACACCTATCATTGTAACACCCCTATCTTCCATGGTAAGTTTCCCTTTGAATAATGTAGTAGCATGCGTTGTACGTAGTTTGGAGTTTTAACACACTATGACAAATCAAAGTAGCAGTTATGAATAGTAATACCTACTTTTTAAAATTTTATAAATTTTAATTTTCAAAATGGACTTCATTTTTGGATTCAGAATATCAAAATTTTCTTAGGGTGAATTTTTGGTATTTTTCTGAAAACATTCAATTTTTGATGAATAGTGAAAAACATTATGTTATTGGTTAAAACTGAATTTTTTATTTAAATAATTTTTTATTTATTTTAAATTTATTTCAGGTCCAAATAGACACATAATACCTATATAAGTTAAATGTAATTCATTGGAGTCATTTTATAACAAGTTTAGATATATAAATATTTTATTGAACTTTTTACTTTCTTTTAACCACCTCTTAGGAGCATTTGCAAATTTCCATAAAACATAATTTTACCACTTCTTTGATTTGAATTTAAAAAATCTGAGAGAAATGGTTGAAATCATAAAGTAAAATGTGGTTCAATAAGAAGAAAATAATTTTTGGTGAATAGTAACTTTTTACTTTTATTTACCACGGTTAAAAGTAAATAGGGTAATTAAGGGTAAAAATAATATTATAATTACCATAAAACATGTTAAAAATCTATTGGATAAGTTTAATTCTACCAAAAACAACATTATAAATAAAATATGATCCTTTTGGTCCCCATGGATTAGATTAGGACATTTATTATTATTTTATTTAAAGAAGAGTTAAAAGTGTTAAATTCAATGTTTAATAACTAAACCATTTTGAATATATGGATATACGTAATATAAATTCGACTATAAATATTCATTAGAAAGATAAAACAAATTCCCACGTAATGGTATTTTATTTATAATTTTTAGACATTAAATAATTTAATTTATTTATGACACAATGAAGATGAATTAATTTTCTTTATTAATGAATGATTAAAATAATCAATATTATAAATATCCAAATAAATCTAATTTGAGACTTTTGATAAATTACACTAATTTTATAGGTTAATATGAAATGTTAGGGTTTATTAAATAATATTTGTTCAAAGTAATCATGATTTTTTGATTTTCTCAAAATTCAATTACTAAATAGTGTCAAAATTGACATAATTGAGTCATTAAAACCAATATTATATTATTAATTGATATAATATTCATAAAAATCTAAGGATCGGAAAAAGGACTTAGATATGGTTATATATATTAATAATTAACCACTTGGGGTTCTCTAGTCTTGTTATGGGATGTTTATTAACAATATAATATAAAAATACAAAGAGACATGGTAAATGTCAACCTATTTAACTAAGAGTTAAATCTAAAACATAAGGTTAATATGATGACCTAAACCTATCTAAAACCAATTTTTTGTGAGGTTTTTGACCCATACCCACCTTATACTCTAAATAATTAATTTTTGAGACATTAGAAACCGAAAATTAATTTATTATAAAATAATATTTCAAGCATTTCCTAAAGTGACCTTCACCTCTCCTATAAAAGGGCACATCCACTTATCTTAATTTCACACCTCCAAAGCCATTTGGATTAGACAAAACCTGAAAATATATTCTCCCAAATTTCCTCCCTTCATCCTAGAGGCATTAAATTGGTCACAAAGCCAACCTATGGAGCCATTTTAATCAAATCAAAAGGAAGAACCCGAAGAAGAGTTAAATATTAATAACCTCTTTCAAGTTCTTTTCTTCTTCCACTTCCTCTTTCTTTTTTGTTTCTATTAGAAAATAATAAATAAATTATATTCTTTATACAGTGATGTTATTATAAAAATGGTAGAACCATATTCATTATTCTATCAATCATATGAATGACAAAGTCACCATACGTGCGTACGTACGACTTACCGTCTCCACGTCGTGGTGTAGTTTGTTATTCAAACACTTAATTATTTGGATGGGTATAATATTGATGTATAATTGATGTAAATAATAAATATATAATTTTAATGATTTTGTATATATGATATAACATTCTATTATATACTATTTCACCTTCAATTTAATGATATTGTCGCTTGTGCTTACGTACGGATTACCATCTCCATGAACATGATGAGATTCATTCCCCATCGTAATAATTCAAGAATAATTATCATTTTATGATAAAAAATAATGTTTAAGAACTTAATATAATTCTGTATATGAATCAAATACATACTATCCATAACAAACATGGCTTACATAACAAAACATATTAAGGAAAATGAATCAGTTAACACCCAAAATGACAATAATACTAAAATATTATTAACAAAGTAATATTAGAAGAACACATATGATACCATAATTATGTATATGGTTCTTATATAATTTAATAAAAATTATTTAACTGTTATAAAGGAGGTTAAATTACCTTTGACCAAGGAAAAGTAAAAGGTAAGGGTTAATTCCTCAATTACATTATTATCTGAGATTGTTTATGAGTAAGTATTTACTGAGAAATATTTATCATCAATGTCCATATTTAATAAAAATGATTTCAAAAGGAATATTTTAAGGTTTTGTGGAAGGTTCTATTTAACTATATCATCATTTTAAATGTTTTAAATATTTACTTTTCAAAATATTTTTAATTAATGTCCTTATTTTCAAAATGAATTTAAGGATTTATTAATATGGGTGTCATTGTTTTAAAATGCTAATTACTTTAAATGTTTCAATGTGGTATGGGAAACTTTGATTAAAAAAGGCCAATAAATGTCTTCCTTTCAAAATTATTTTACTTTTAAATATTTTCATGAAAAATGGATATTTCTCTCAATTATTTTTACAAATCATTTTCATCTATTTCAACATCATTTGATGGAATTTAAACTTGTTTGAAGTTGATTTATTATGATAAAAATATTCCATATTGTATTGAAGGTTTTTTGATATGTTTGACTGTAGATGTGTTATTTTTATACCATTAATGGTTTATAGATAAAGTATTGACATTTTGTATGATAGCTTTAATATGAATGTTTATGTTATGTTTAAACCTTTTCATATAAGGAATGCATTGGACTTAGTAAGTGATGGGTGGAGCCCGATATATCTCCTCGATGCATCGGTAGGTCCCATGAGACAAACAAGTGTCTTGGAACAAGGCCTTGTAAAAATATTATTTATAGTCTTGGCACAAGGCTTTGACTATGTCGTTATGAAGTCTGGCATTATGCATTCCATCAATATGAAATTGGATATTAAAATTAGATGTGATTATTCGACTAGTAGAATATCCATATGAATAAGTAAATGGAATTATTTGATTTTATATTGGCATATTATGCTGAAGTATAATTTTAAAAGCCTTTTGTTTTAGTCTTATAGATTGTCTTAAATGTTTATGATTATTTATGAAAGTTTACACTATATTGTTATCCTTATTGAGCATCTGAGCTCACACCTTTCTATGTTTTATTTTCCCAGGATGTGAATAAGTATTTTATGGTTGACCTATAGGGATAGGCTAAGGATATAAGTGTGTTCAAAGGGAACAAAATGTTGTTTATTTTTTTATTTCATGATGTATTGTAAAACTTATGAATGCATCTAGTACTTCCAAGGCTACTAAACAGATTAGTCTTTCGGGACAAGATTCCTTGTATCATTCCAATGTTATGTAATAATGCACCGACATTGGGTGAGTTGGGTCGGGGGATTACAATTGGTATCAGAGGAAGTTTAGTACAATCCTTGGAAACAAGGTTTAGAAAAAATCTGATTAGAGAACACTACCATAAGATAGACTTTGAGGATTAGTATATAATAACTTTTTAAAATTTTATATATGTTGATATTTTTTGAGTTTTCCAAGAAATACATCCATATCATGAAACAAGTAGGTAGAGCGGCTCCGGAATAGATGTACCTAGGGGTGAAACCTAAAAACGGTGCTTTGAGCTAGACTCGAATGAGAACTGTTTCATGACAACAGGCCTTGCTACAATCTTTGTTATGAAAATCTCAGGAGATATGATTAAGATAATTCTAATTTTATTTACAAACCATTATGAAGGGTTTATGAGTATATAATTCCTCAAAGAAAACATTTTTATAATTATGGATTATATCCAAAAACTGTTCAATTTATGTTAACTATTTTACATGTTTGGAATTATGTATTTTGATTCATAAACTAATATAGTGTATTCCATTGTTTAGAAATGGATTCTAGTGGAAGGAATGGAAACTATATCAATGCACGTAATACATTTAGGGATTTCCCTCCTACTCAAGATAATTATAGTGGAGTTGGTGAAGTAATTGGTGCTGATCAGCTTATCACCATACTGGGACAACTAACATAGGTTATGAATAATAACCTTACCCATATAGAGTACCCTGATCCACAACATGGAGGATAAATGTTATACCTATTCAAGAGGAAACAACCACCAACATTCAATGGGATTACAAATCAATTTGTATCTAAGAAATGGATAAGTTCCTTAGAGAAAATATTTCATGTTTCAGGGAGTAGCAAAAGGGAAAAAGTTTTCATGTCAGTTTATCGCCTAACGGGAGATACAGATCAATAGTGTTCATTAATAAAAAACACAAAGGAATAAGAGGAAGTATAAAACATGGAATGTAGGGAGTTTAAATAGATTTTCATAGAAAAATATTTTCCTCATGACCATCGAGCGGATATGGAAAGGCAATTTTTGAGTCTGAGACAAAAGGAGGATGAGAAAGTCACAAAGTCTAAGGAAAACTTCATAAGGTTATCAAGGCATGTGGCTGATTATATACACAACCCAATGAGTTAGATTTATCATTTCATTAATGGGTTAAAACCATTTCTCCATCGAGAATTAGTCTCACAATCCTTCTCATCCTACGAAGATATTGTCTCCCGTGCTATCAAGATAGAAAAGAAATTCTCTAATTCTTAAGACTTTAAAGCAAAGAAAGAGGAAAATATATCTGTTGAACACATTGGAAATGGAAATAAGGGGAATAAGGGAAAAGTTGAATATCTATCCTGTGGTAAATTTGGTAATAAACACCCCGATACTTGGCTGAAGAGAATGAGAGTCTGTTACAAGTGTGGTGAAAAAGGCCACCAAACTCGTGATTGCAAGGGGAAGAAAGAGGATGTCAACGTTGATTGCTACAATTATAGAGAAAAGGGGAATTATGAAAATGAATGTACTAATTTCCAAGGGAACTTACCTCATAAAATTCCAAGGGAGAAAGGCCAAGGTTATGCCATCACTATTGCTGAGTTTAATGTTCCGAAAGATGTGGTGGTAGGTAATTTAATGGTTTCCTAAAGTTTAGAAAATGATTTATTTGATTCTGGATCATCACATTATTTCATATCTTCCTAGTTTTCTATGAAAATTAGATATTTTAAATTTGAATTAACAAGGTAGTTTTCAGTCAAAACACCTAAGGGAAGTATCATCACAACAATGTTTTGTGAATGAGTTCCCATTAGATCATATAAATGTTCTTTATCTGCTCATCTCATCGTCATACCCATGATTGAATTTGATATAATCCTTAGAATGGATTGTCATTCAGACTATGATGCAAAAATTTATTATAAGAAGGAGGTTACAATTTTTGATGATGATAAGGAGTACCATATCTTTAGAGCAGAAACGTCACCACCTGATTCTTATCTATATCCGCCCCTGGTAGCTCTACTAAATTCAATTATTGGGGAAGAAGTGAATGAAATAAATATGGGTGGGGAAAATAATGTTTGAATAGAGGACGTACCTATTGTGCAAGAATATGTTGATGTGTTTACAGAGGATTTACCTGGGCATCCTCCAGAACAAGAAATTGTGTTTTCCATTGATTTAATTCCTGGTTTAAGGCCCATATCAAAGAACCCTTATAGAATGGCCACTGTGGAATTAGTGGAACTAAAGAAACAACTAGAGGAATTGAGTAATAAGGGATTTTTTCACCCTAGTGTTTCTCCATGGGGATCCCCTGTTCATTTTGTTAATAATAATGAGGGAACTATGAGGTTGTGCATTGACTACAAGGAGATAAATGCTATAATAATAAAGAACAACTATTCCCAACCTCGTATTGATGATTTATTCAATCAAATTCAAGGAGCTCAATATTTTTCAAAGATTAAACTTCGATTTGGATATCAACAGTTGTGTGTGAAGAAGGAAGACATTTTGAAAACCGCATTTCGAACTAGGTACATGCATTATGAGTTTACAGTAATGCCTTTTGGATTGACTAATACACCCTCCTTCTTCATGGATCTAATGAATATAGTTTTCAAGGAATATCATGATGACTTTTTAGTGGTATTTATTGATGATATTTTGGTATACTCAAAATGATATTAAGATCATGAAAATATCTTGTGCATTATCCTAAGGACTCTTAGAAGAAATTAATTACATGGGACATTTATAAAATTTGAATTATGGCTTCAAGAGATTCTTTTCTAGGACATATTGCCTCTATAGATGGAATCTCTATTGATATTTCTATGAAAAAGGAAATCAAAGAATGGATAGAACCAATGATTATAACTGAGGTACATAACTTTATTGGTTTAGTAGGTTATTATCAATGTTTTGTCCAGAATTTTTCCTGATTGGAAAACCCATTAACCAAGCTCACATGTAAGGGGGTTAAATTTGTTTGAAAAAAAGAGTGTGAATAATGTTTGGAGGAACTGAAGAGAAGATTAGTTAATGCTCCTATATTGACTCTACATCATGGAATGATGGGTTTGTTAATTATAGTTATGCTTCAATGAAAGCACATGGTTGTGTCCTTAAGCATAATGATAGAGTTATTGCCTATGCATCATGACAGCTAAAAATTCATGAACAAAACTATCCCACTCATGATCTTGAGTTAGCATCTGTAATCATTGCATTGAAGATGTGTAGAAACTATCTCCATGGTGTAAAATGTGAGATTTATAATGATCACAAGAGTTTGAAGTATATTTTCTCACAAAAAGAACTCAACATGAGGCAAAGGAGATGGCTTGAACTACTCAAGGATCAGGATTTCACTATACACTACCACCCTAGGAAAAAAAATAAGATTTCAGATGCTTTGAGTAGAAAGGGTCATGGAGTTTTGAACAAGATGGGAGTTGAAAGGGATCCTATTTTCATGGAACTAGTAATGATGGATATGGGAATAACAATGGAAGGTGAAACATAAATACTTTTTCAAATGGTTTCCAAACCATCTTTACTAGAAAGGATAAAGAGTTCTCAGACTGATGATGAGGAGTTTCAAAAGAAGATTAAAGCTGTGAATGATGGGAGATTGAGTGACTTCATATATGAAGATGGAATTTTGAAATTTGGGAAGAAAATTTATGTTTCTAATATACCTGATCTAAAAAAGAAATTTTTGGATGATTCCCATAGCTCCAATTTCTCTATACACCCTGGTAGCACTATGATGTATAGATATTTGAAATAACATTTTTGGTGGGACAACATGAAGAGAGATATTGCTGATTTTGTGTCGAGGTGTATGGTTTTTCAATAAGTGAAAGCTAGAAGACAACATCTTAGAGGAGTCATGCAACCTCTTCCCATACCTGAGTGGAAATGGGATGATATTACTATGGACTTTGTCATAGGCCAACCAAATACTCCTAGAAGGAATGATGAAATATGGATCATTGTTGATGGTCTTACCAAGTCAACACATTTTCTTAATATAAGATAAGATTTACCACTTGAACATTTATCAAGACTATATATTAATGAAGTTGTAAAACTTCATGGAGTACCCTTATCGATTTTTTCAAATCATGATCCCCATATTACATCAAGATTTGAGAAACGTCTTCAGAAGGCCCTGGATACTGAACTTCGTTTGAGCACTGCCTACCACCCTCAAACCGATGGACAATCAGAATGGACTATTCAAACCTTAGAAGACATGTTGAGATCTTTGTCACTTGACTTTCAAGGTATGTGGGATCAATATTTACCTTTGGTATAATTTTCCTATAACAATATATTCCATTCAACTATTCATATGGGACCATATGAAGTGTTTTATGGAAAGAGATGTCGCACACCAACTTGTTGGGATGATGTTGGTGAAAGAAAACTCGTAGGCCCAGAACATGTTGAGGAAACAATGGAAAAGGTGAAGTTTATCCAAACCCACATCAAATCATACCAATGTAGGCAGAAGAGCTATGACGATAACTGATGGAAGGATTTGGAATTTCATGTAGGAGATCATGTTTTCATGAAGGTATCTCCATGGAAGGGAGTTATAAGATTTGGTAAGAAGGGTAAATTAAGTCCTAGGTACATCAGAACTTTCAAAATACTAGAACAAATTGGGGCTGTAGCTTACTATTTGGAAATGCCGCTAAGTCTCTCCAAAGTTCACGATGTGTTCCACGTATAACAGTTGTTAAAATACACGCCTGACCCAATGCATGTACTCACTAATGAGGAAATTGAACTCGAACCTAATTAGTCTTATTTTGAATAGCATATTAATATTCTTGATACAAGAGAACAAGTGCGGGGAAATTGGATGAATTTTCTGGTAAAAGTTATATGGAGAAACCATAAGATGGAAGAGGCAACGTGGGAACCCAAGGAACTTATGATGAAGAACCACCCGAATATTTTTATGCAGTAATATTATAGAAATTTCGAGGATGAAATTATTTAAAGGAGGAGAGAATGTAACACCCCAAGCTTCTATAATACATTTCCCTTTGAATAATGCAATAACATTCGTTGTATGCAACTTGGAGTTTTAACACACCACGACCAATCAATGTAGCCGTTATGAATAGTAATAACCACGTTTTGAAATTTTGGAAATTTTATTTTTCAAAATGGACTGTATTTTTGGATTTGTAATATCAAAATTAGCTTAGGTTGAAATTTTCGTATTTTTCTGAAAACATTCAATTTTTGATGAATAGTGAAAAATATTGCATTATTGGTTAAAACTGAATTTTTAATTTAAATAATTTTTTATTATATTTAAATTTATTTTAGGTAAAAATAGATTCATAATACCTATATATGTTCAATGTAATTCATTAAATTCATTTTATAATAAGTTTAGATATATAAAAATTTTATTAAGCTTTTTACTGTCTTTTACCCACCTCCTAAGAGCATTTTCAAATCTGCATAAAACTTAATTTTACCTCTTATGTGAGTTCAATTTCAAAAATACTAATACATGAGTGAAATTATTAAGTAAAATGTGGTTCAATACGATGAAAATAATTTTTAGTGAATAGTAACTTTTTATTTTTATTTCCCATGGTTAAAAGTAAATAGGGTAATTACAGGTAAAAATGATATTTTAATTACCCAAAACATGTCCTAATTCTATTGGATAAGTATAATTCGACCAAAAAAAACCTTATGAAGAAAATATTATTCTTTTGGTTCACTTGGATTTGATTAGGACATTTATTATTATTTTAATAAAAGAAGAGTTAAAAGAGTTAAATTCAATGTTTAATAACTAAACCATTATTAATATAGGGATATACATATGATAAATTCAACCATAAATATTCATTAGAAATATAAAAATATTTCCCACATAATGGTATTTTATTTATATTTTTTAGGCATTAAATAATTTAATTTATTTATGACACAATGATGAGGCAGTAATTACCTTATTAATGAATGATTAAAATAATTAATATTAGAAATATCCACATAAATGTAATTTGAGACTTTTGAGGAATTACACTAATTTTATATGTTCACATGACATTTTAGGATTGATTAAATCATTTTTTTCAATGTAATCAAGCTGTTATTATTTTCACAAAATCCACATACTAAATAGCATCAAAATTGACATAATTTAGTTTTTAAAAACAATACTATATTATTAATTGATATAATATTCCTAAAAATATATAGTTTGGCCAAATAACATAGATAAGGATCTATATATTAATGATGAACCAATTGGGGTTCTCTTATCTTATTATAGTAAGTTTATTAACCATATATTATAAAAATACAAAGAGACATGGTAAATGTCAAACAATTTAACAAAGATTTAAATATAAAAGATGAGGTTAATATGATTCCCTAAACCTATCTAAAACCTATTGGTTGGGAGGTTTTCGACCCATACCCACCTTATCCTCTAAATAATTCATTTTGGAGCCATTATAAACCGAAAATTATTTTATTATAAAATAATATTTCAAGCTTTTCCTAAAGTGACCCTCACCTCTCTTATTAAAGGGCACTTTCCCTTCTCTTAATTGCACATCTCCAATGCCATTTGGATCGTCGAACACCTTCAAAAATATCCTCCCAAATTCCCTCCCTTTATCATAGAGGCCTTCCTTTGGTTAGAAAGCCAACCTAAGGATCCCTTTTAATCAAATCAAAAGGAAGAACCTGAAGAAGAGGTAAATATTTCATCACCTCTTTCAAGTTCTTTTCTTCTTCCACTTCCTCTTTCTTTTTTGTTTCCATTATAAAATAATAAATCCAATGTATTATATATAAAATTTTGTTATTATAAAAATTTTACAACCATATTCATTATTATATCCATCATATGAATGACAAAGTCACCATTCGTGCGTACGTACGGCTTACCGTCTCCACGTCGTGGTGTAGTTTGTTATTTAGACAATTCATTATTTGGATGTGAATAATAATGATATATAATTGATGCAAATAATAAATATAACATGTTAAAGATTCATTGTATATGAAATAACATTCAATTATATACAATTTCACCTTCAATTGAATGATATTGTCGCTCGTGCGTACGTACGGATTATCGTCTCCACGAACGCGATGAGATTCATTCCCGATCGTAATCATTAAAAAACAATTTCCATTTGATGATTACAAATAATGTTTAAGAACTTAATGTCATTATGGATATGAATCAAATACATCCTATCCATAACAAACATGACTTACGTGACAAAACATATAAAGGAAAATGAATCAATTAACACCCGAAATGATGATAATAGTAAAATATTATTAACAAAGTAATATTAGAAGATCATATATGATATAATACTTATGTATATGGTTATTTAATAATTTAATAACAATTATTTAAATATTATACAGGAGGTTAAATTACCCTTGACCAAGGAAAAGTACAAGGTAAGGGTTAATTTCTCAATCTCATTATTATCCTAAATTGTTTATGAGTAAGTATTTACTGGGACATATTTATCATCATTGTCCATATTTCCTGAAACTGTTTTCAAAAGGAATATTTTAAGGTATTATGGAAGGTCATATTTAACTATATCATCATTTTAAAATTTTAAAATATTTATTTCTCTAAATATTTTTAATTAATTTCCATGTTTTCAAAATGAATTTAAGGATTAATTTATATGAACATCATTTTTTTAAAATGTTAATTCCATTCAAAGTTTCAAAGTGGTATGGGACACTTTGATTCAAAAGTTTCTTTAAATGTATTCCTTTCTAAATTGTGCGCCTTTTAAATGTTTTCATGAAAAATTGATATTTCTCTCAAAGTGTTTTACAAATCATTTTCATCTATGTCAACATGCTTTGATGGATTTTAAACTTGTTTGAAGTTGATTTATTATGATACAAATATTTCATACTGTATTGAAGGTTTTGTGATATTTTTGACTGTGGATGTGTTATTTTTATAAAATTCATGGTTTATGGATAATGTATTGACATTTTGTATGACAGTGTTAATACGAATGATTATGTTATGTTTAAACCTTTTCATATGAGGAATTAATTAGACTTAGTAAGTGACTGGTGGAGCCCGCTATAGCACATCGATGCATCGGTAGGTCTCATGAGACAAACTAGTGTCTTGGTACAAATCCTTGGAAAAATATTATTTATAGTCATATCATATGGCCTTGAATATATGGTTATGAATTCTGGCATTATGCATTCCATCAATATGAAATTGGATATTGAAATTGCATGTGATTATTCGACTAGTAGAATATCCATGTGAATAAGTAAATGGAATTATTTGATTTTATCTTTTCCATATAATGCCAAATTTTAAGTTTAAAAGTCTTTTGTTTTAGTCATATACATTACCGTAAATGTTTATGCTTATTTAAGAAAGTTTCCTCTATATTGTTATCCTTACTGAGCATCTGAGCTCACCCCTTTCTATGTATTTTTTTCCTAGGATGTGAAGAAGTATTTTATGGTTGACGTATAAGGATAGGCTAAGGGTATAAGTGTGATCAAAGGGGAAAAAATTTTGTTGATGTTTTTATTTCATGATGTAATGTAAAACTAATGAATGTATCTAGTATATCCAAGGATACTAAACTGATTGGTCTTTGGGGACATGAATCCTTGTATCATGCCAATGTTATGTAATAATGCACTGACTCTGGGTGAATGGGGTAGGGGAGTTACAACCATAGTGGGAATTATGATGGAAACTATGTTTATATATGTATTATATTAAATTTATTTTGTCTTTCATCTTCTATATTACTTTTTACAACACATATATTTTTACTTTCCATTATTTGTTAATACGATAATTTTGTTTGAGGAAGTGTGGACTACCACCCCCTCAAAGAGATATAATTTGTTCATACACCACATGGATTGTATTAACGAGGATTTAAGTGAATATATAAGATATATTTTATTTAATAAATACACTTTAATAATGATATATTTATAAATATATTTATTTTACTTTCATTCTATCAACACGACAATTAAACAGAAATATCATTCATATGTACGTACGACCTACCGTATTCGTGAATGATTTATTACATTTCATACTTTTATATTAAATAGATAATTATAAAACACATATAATGTTTATACATGATATTTATATCATGTTTTAAATTCTTTAAATCATGATATAAAGTATAAATACAAAAGATATAACAAAATAAGACCCATGCGAATAATAAAGCGAATATTACCCGAAGTGAAACCTTGACATAGGACTGTTAAAAATTGGGAAATATAAGGCTATAATAAAACCATATTTGATATAATATATAATAATATGGTTCTATAAAATTTTTATAATAAATTTATATTTATTATTTAGGTGGTTTTAACATGTATAATGAGATTCAAGACACAAGGTAAGGGGATTTCAACTCACTTTTTTATTTCCGTGAGATACATGCTATGTTCGCCACTCATTCCTTTTGTGTGGTGTATGTACTAACCATTATTTTATTCTATGTATATTAAAGTTAAATATACGTGTATTCACATATCCATTTTATGATATTTATTTCATGGGGTTTATGTTTCAAATGTTACCAAATCGGTAAAATAGTTTTTCTTAATTTTCCATCTTTGAGACTCACATTTTGTTATCCACCTAAATTATTTTTCAATGTGTATATACTTCAATTTTATGTGTTATATAATGAACTTAATAATTTTCATGATATTTTAATATTAGTTTAATTTATATTTCTTAAATGGATAGTATGATCCCAAGTTACCAATTTATAAGAGTTTATTGAAACAATCTCATCACTTTTCGAGATTGTTTATGTTTATGATTCCTTTGATGAATTCATATGTTCCATAACTCATGAAATTAATTAACTTTATTCTCCTATGGTTATTAAATCTATATTAATGTATTTTTTATAAACTTTGGTACATAATATATTCACTAAACTTATTTTAAGAAAGGATGAATTTACCCTCTCTTCAATTGAAAATCAATGTTCCTTCAAAATCATGTTTTCTAAAAAGGGTTTCAAATAATATTCTATTAATATCCTATGATTATTAAAATAAATTTTTACCCTTTTTTTCTTTTAGAAATGGTTTCAATAGAATATTCTTGTTTCTTTTAAAATGTATCAATTTAATATCCTTTTTACCATAAAAAATGAATGTTCTTTTTACCTCGTATGTTAAATACAGATTTATCCACCATCAATCATTTGAATAATTATTTTCATGTTTAAAGGTTATTTTTTAATAAATTTTTTTAAAAGATATTTTCAAGGAAAATGGTTTTCAAAACATTTTCCAAATTCTTTTATAAATTTTCAATGAAAATGGTTATCAAAACGTTTTCAAACTACTTTTATAAGGTTTCTAGAAAAATGGGTTTCAAAATGTTTTGAAGCTTATTTTATATGTTCTCAAGGAAAATGGATTTCAAAAAGGTTTCTTGATTCTCTATAAGTTTTCAAAGAATTTCATTGGGAAATGGTTTTCAAAACATTTTCATTATTTATTTATAATTTCTCTATGTATTTTAATGGGAAATAGTTTTTAAAATGTTTTCAATAACTATTTATAAGTTTTCAAATTATTTTCAAAGAAATGGGTTTCACAACGTTTTCAAGAATTATTTATATATTTTAAAAGTGTTTTTAAAGGGAATTGATTTTAAAACATTTCGAAGATTGTTTTTTTATATTTAAAGGAATTTTTTTTCAAATTATTTCAAGTCTTATTTATAAGTTATAAAGGTATTTTATTTGAAAATGATTATCAAATGATTTTATGTATTAAAAAAATTTCAAAGAAAAAAGGATATTTTTCTCAATAAATTTTTTTGGGTGATATTTCAAAATTATTTTCCATCTAAGATTACATATGTTAATTTTACTCATGATCTTCTAGGAAATGATCTAAAGGTTCCACTAATATCCTTTCTATGAATGGTTTTTTTCTTAAGGTCATGGTCAATATGAAACCCGTTTCTCTTTCACAGCTTTATGTTTATAAATTTCTTTTCTCTTACAAGTGTTGTATGTTTCTGAAATCCATTTGTATTTCATGATTTATATTTCTATGAAATCTATTTTTCTTAAATGATTTATGATTTTGATGAAATTATTATTAAACCTATATATTTTCCACATGTTATGATATGTTTACATGTTTATGATAATCATTTAATTTATTGGGTTAAGATATGATTGTTTATGATTTTGTGGAACATGTATGTATTATTTCACTATGAGACTGCTGAGACCTATATCTCCTTCCAATGCATTGTATAATGATTTATATCTCATGAGATAGACTAAGATGGACTTGAGAGTAAACCTTGACTATTAAGATGTCCATGGGAGTGAACCATGACAACAAAGATGGTATAAGGAGTGAAATCATGCTGTGAATATGTCTGTGGGAGTTAACCATGACTACAAAGATGATATTAGGAGTGAACTTATTCTACCAAGATGGTATGAGAAGTGAAATCATGCTACTAAGATGACCAAGGGGGTAAACCATGACTACCAAGATGGTATGTGGAATGAACTAATGCAAATATTTTGTCTATGGGAGTGAACCATGTCTACCAATATGGTATGGGGAGTGAACCCATTCTACCAAGATAGTCTTGGAAGTAATGCCATGGCTACTATAGAAATAATATTATATACTTATGTTTCTTCTGAAGTATCATGTTTTATTACTATGTAATGATTTTATGGATTATGTTATTTATTTCCTTATGATTTATGTCTTATAAACTTACATGTTTTATGGCATGATTCATGTATATGATCTCTGATATGTTGCGTATGATCTTCTATTTTCATGATCGTGTTCTAATACCCATATGCTCGTAATTATGTGTAGATATATCCCTTATTTACCCTTATTGAGAATTTGAGCTCATACCTTTATTATATTTCCTTTCCCCATGTTAAGAATAAAGGTTTTATGTAGGATTACTAATGGTGGAGATCTTTATGGGAGATGTTGAAGATCTCTCACCAGGATATGTGATTTTGTTTCCAATTTTCCAAAGACACTAAACTATTATTTTCCTCAATCATGTATTTTTGTAATGTAAAGAATATTAATCTAAAATTATTTAATATCTATGTATGTTAATCCTAGGTTATTATAAAAATAATAGGGATCCATTTAGTGTTCCTATATCAAGGAGTTTTAAGATTTTCATTATCTGATAGCCAATTCCCCATTAGGTGTTCATATTAGAGGATGGGGTAAAAATGAGGCGTAACATTTTATATCACACCCCTATTATAAAATTCCACAAAAGGTGAAATCATGTAATGTCATATCTATTGAATAACCTTGAAAAAATGGGGTCTTTTCACTATATATGGTAGACTAATAAAGAATAATCCTATAACATCTCTCAATGTTGTTAGGGAAGAAGTGTGTAAAACATAGAAATGCTCTTGTATCAAGCATCTAAATATATTTTTCAAGACTAAAAATTAAGAGAAATAAATCATAATAAAGAAAAAATGTTATAGGAAGAAGGTATCTTAGGTGAAAATAATACAATTCACCTATCCCATGTTCAAACAATGCTCCGTAAATTTAGAAGACAAGCCATAAAAACACAAACCATGATAGTAAAGTAGAAAAAACAACCCATAGGAATGGGGGAATTTTTAACACAACCTATGATGCTAACAAATCAGGCCCAAAACAATGTAGAAGTGGAACTTAAGCATCCCCATCCAGTAATAATGGGGTATTTTTTACTTCTACATAAAAAATATTCAGTTTTTTCATTATTGGGAGGAGTTACACAAAATATATTTTCCCATTTCAACCCATCCTATGATACCATTATTATTTCATGGACGTGAATAGAAAATTTATTTGGAGTTTCCCTTCATATTACCCATCCCCAGAAAACATTGAAAGGATCCTTGAAAGAAAGGGTAATCTCAAATGACAACTGCATACAAAAACAACCTATCAAGAGAATAACCACTCATGGTAATCACATCTCTTGTAGTGTAATCTCTTAGAGAAACTAGTTATCCCATTATATATAGACTGATGAAATTATCTCAATGCATCTTTCATCAATTAAAATCATTATCACCACATATGACAATGTTGCGTAACATCAAGTCAATGTGGGAGAATAAGTGGAGAATATTTCCTTTTGAAATATGGCCCACACCAAATTTTTTTGAAGAAGGTGTTCATAATAGAAATCAAGGGATTTCACAAAATTTTGTAACTCCTTCAGAATTCTCTATTGCATTCCCCTCTATGGTTATAAACCAATGAAAAGATTATGGCTATGAGTCAATACCACATATTACCTGAGGGGTTTTAACCCCTAACACTCAAGGATGTGTTGGATTAATATGAGATATAAATGAGATAATTGAAAAGGAAAAATGTTGAACTACTATGGGGTAGTTTCTCCATTGTATGTGTTCTTTAAATAGAACCTCATTTCACTCCCCCAGCTGATGTGTCTACACATGAAGGGATCTCTATATTGAAAAAAGTAGATTTGAAATTTCCACTTAATGTAGTAGCAATAAAACCAATCTGTTTGGAACTAGTGATAGTAGAATACCGAGACATCCCTCTGTTGTCCAAATAACCATTCCAATGTAAGTCATGTTACAATTTTCCAGCATAAGAATACATACAGATAGGACTAACACATCATGTTTAACCTGTTGTTCCACATACTCTAGACTATTCTTATTTTTCTATTCCCAAAGGGCATACTAACACCATTGAATCATTGGAATCCTAACTATAAGATATGAAGGAAAAACATGCACTAGGGAAGCTGGAAATAAAACCTTATCAGGAATGGGAATATGCGACACTTCACCCACCTAATTTTCTAAATGTTATGCCTACAAAATTTGATAGTTTAGGAAATTTAGAATAGAATATGATGTATTATGTATCTCAGTGTGGTGCCATGATGGTAACTTTGTTGAAACAAGAAGCTTCCAAACTCTAGTGTTTGGTACAAACTATGTAGTGACTAGCGTTCATATGGTAAACTAGTTTTCCTATAGTATTGATCAAAGTATGGGAATAAAATTTCCAATAACTTCTTTACCATTTCAGCTCAACGCTATGGAAGAAAACAATCCTCATCCTCTCAAACATAAAACCATAATAAAATGATAGAGTCTCATACTTTATTTCAAGTTAGAAGGGTGTAAATTAAAACTGAGTTTAAAATTTTCACAAGAATATTTTTTGTGTATTTTCATAGAAAACATCCTTGATGAGTATAAAGTATCAGACACACTTTGTATGTACATGGGTGGGTTAAGATACCTTTCTGTAGATGCACAATTATCTAAAAAATACATCTTATAACCAAGAGGATATCCTGATCAATAATAATAAACCATGGAATGAGAATAGGAAAAGAATACACTGTAATCATCACTATAAAACCCTATCCTACACTAGCTCCTAATCTAAAGCATGAACCTTATGCTTTGATACACCCTTTGGGGAGACAACATCAGTAAAAACAATGTTATCAAAATTTAAGGAGAGAGAGACGAAAAGATACCATTTTGAAGATCAGAAAAGAAATATCTATTCCTTCTTAGATGAGAATGTTTTTGGCTAATTCTTAATAGCCTTGAAAAATAACCTGTTAACTCTACTAAACCCAAATAACCCAATAAATATTGCATTGAGGATGACCTAAATTATTTACCATTTCACAAAATATTGGGGATCACTATCCAAGACTATTTTTTTCTAATATGTCCTACTAAATATGGTTGACCCTAGACATGTGAATCTTGGAAAATAACCAACATAGATAGCATGGGTTTCTTCTACCACTCCCAAGGAATAAGATGAATCGAAATAAGTTACTAGAATGGATGAGTATAATTACAGTTATTGGATGACTAGAAAAATAATCAACCGAACAAATACAAGAAGATGAACCAACACCCAGAAAAATGTTATCCTTGACTCTATCAGACTTTATGCCTTATGTTTGAAGAGAATGAGAACCTCCCAACCATATGGTATAGTAGGAGTTGACCCATCTAACATAGTCCTCATCATATGAATAATAGATCTTTAGATTTATTAATTTTATTAATTTGATTGATCCCTTATCCAATTATGAGTGTTATTATGAACCTAGGATTCTGACACCAAATTGAAGAGACATGAATCAAGGCTATAGGAGCTGAGGAAATATAGGGAGTCACAATGGTTTCCAAACACAATATTTCAGACACATCACTACTATGTTTATCTATACTATCGAAACCAATGGTAAATACCTTTGACAATTCCATCACGAGCAGGAATAAACCTCCACATATTTAAGAAAACACTCCAAACTGATCATTTTGGATGGTTGATTGATGAATAAGAAAAAACTGGACCAACCTATGAATGTGGGATAAACAATGTGGCCCAATCCAATAGTAGATAAAATACCCTCCACATCTTCTCTACAACCTTACTCATCTACCCCAGGCATATCATCTATGAAAATTATTTCTAGGGAATAGTTCACCATAGGTAAATTTAGACCATTGACCCAAACGTTTTCCATCCTAAAGAAATTGGGCATAGTTATAGCAAAACCTTCAATTCTGGAAGCTTTAAATCTATCAAAGGATCAACATGAAGAACTTGGATATGTTATTCCCTCAAGATTTTTATTCTCAAGTTTCATCCATTGAATTATAGGGTGAATAGGCTCACTATGAAATTTTTTCATTTAGTTATATCTCTCATAGATGAGGAAAAAATGATTTTATATCTGGACATATCAGGACCCAATATATGTTCGGTAGTTTAGATGACATTGAAATCCATCGATCTGTCATTGAAAATGGATTGGGAGTCAACATTATTCCTATCAGAACACTACCCCAACTAGGATGCACTGAATCTGATTTTCGCCTTCCGCTCTAACACTCGAAGGGTATAATGAAAGTGAATAGAAACCCCCCAAGTTGGATTAAGCTCAGGGTTTGGATTAGTGATCTGGTGTCTAAATTTGAGTTTTTGTTCATATGGAAAGATACAAATCTCAATGTCCTGGTAGGAAGGCCTTGGATTCATCAATATAAAATGATCACTTTATCATACCATCAATGCCTTAAATACATTAGGAATGGGAATATTGGGATGTTACATGAAGAAAAGTCTCTATTCAAGTCATGTATATAACAATATACAAACCCATGATTCTAATGATGAGAAGGAAATAAAATAATAATTGATTATTCCAATTGGGTGACCACTCAAAATGATTTGGAAATCAACCTAGATAACCAATTAAAATACCATGATGATGAGTATGTTCTTCCCATCAGTCAGGTCGAAGACATCATCTCATACTTAGAGGCATTATCACCGATCTTCATAGTATTAGCTATGTTAGTTTAACCTGATGGAATTGAATAATTCATATATTCCTCTATTGTTAAAGACAGCTCAAAATTAAATTCTCCAAACATATCCTAATAATTTCATCAAACAACGAATTCATCACTTACACCTTTATAAATCATGATATTACCATTAGAAGCTAAATATTAGAACTCTAACCTTTTACCTAACCTTAATGATTACCCTTAGTATCTCATCCATCCCTACTTAGAGAAATAGGAATAGGATGATGAAAATGAATAAGGGGAAAAAATAAACCTCAGTGATTCTCCTCCAACGTTCAAGGATTAATTTTCCTCCACTGTCAATGAACTCTAATTGATAAATTGGGACAAAAAATAGGATCAATAACAAACATTGATCATTACAGTTATTACCCTTAATGAATAGGAAATTTAAACTTCTTTTATGAAGTAAAAATATTATGTGTTTACATGGAATTAGAAATAAATGTTGGGAGTTGATCTTAATATGGATTCCAATCACCTAGGATTTCTTGGAGACCAATGTGGTTACAAGCAGGAAGCTATAAGGACACATCCGACTCATTCTACCATGGTTGAATCTAAAATTGGAAAAATCATAAAATATGATTTGATTCGGGAAGTCTAGTACCCAAAATTTTGAAGTAGCATTGTATCTATCAAGAATAATAATGGAGAGATTAGGGGTTCCATTGATTTTAGAGACGTCAACTGGCACTATATAAATGATGACTTCCCTATTCCGATTATATAACTTTTGATCGATGTAATGACTGTCTATTGATCCCTCTTCTCAATGGATGGATATTCAGTGTATAATGGAATCCAAATGGCCCCGAAATATGAAAATTAAACCTATTTCAGGTCCCCCTAGGTGTATTCTTATACCAGGTGATGACTTTAATTTTAAATAATGATGGAGCTATATATCAACATGTTATACATGAAAACTTCAAACAGTTCCTAGGAAAATCAGTCGAGTGTTATGTTGATGATTTGGAGGTAAAATAAAGGAAATCTTCTAATCCCTCTATTGATTTGGAAATCATTTTTGACAAAATTTGAGAACACATTCTAAAGATAAATCCAATGAAATTTTCTTTTGGTGTTACTTTAGGAAAATTTCATATATTCATCATACTCCATCATGGAATCAAAGTTGACCTCTAGAAGACTATGATAATTTAGGGTATTTCACCTCCTTGAAACCTCAAATAGGTGAGATGAATGAAGCGTAACCTTTCCTATATTTGATGATTCCCAGAAAACCTCACAAGAAATGTTTTACCTTTCACTAGGATGATGAAGAAATGGTTCATGTTTTAGTGTATTCATGGTTAGTAAGAAGAATTATATAGCCTCTAGAAATATCTCTTGATCCCACTAGTGTTGATTCCCCTAGTTGAAGGAATGTCTCCCTTCCATTACATGAAGACACTAGAAATATCATTGGGTTCCTTTTTCATGAATAAAATGTTGTTGTTAGTAAAAAAAAACATTTATTATATCAGTTTAACCTTGCTTGACACTGATAATCGGTATTCATATATCGAGAAAAATTATTCAACATAGAATTTTCCAATTCATAAATTTATTCCTTACCTACAACACCATGAGGTCCATTTCATTTCGTGAAATGACCCCCTCAATTATAACCTTAATCATCCCTTATTGACATGAATTTTGGTGGGATGGGAGATCATTATAAAATAGTTTGAAATCATGTTCATAACATAGAAGGTGATAAAAGGGAAGGCCATATAAAATTTCCTTGCAGGATATGCCTATATGGAAGAATTTTTGATGAGTACGGAATAGCCAAGTGGTGAAATATTCTCCATCTAAGAATCTACCTGAATGTGGGAAATTTACATTGATTCCACATCAAGAAGAAAAATCAGAAAGGTAATGGAATACCCCATGATCAAAAAATTTGGGTTGTGAATTGATCTCATTTCTTCAGAAAAGGCAGTTTCAAATTACTCTTTTATACTATTAGAATGTTGTACAAAATATGAAGAAAAATACCATTATCCCATTAAATTAATGGAGATGTCTATGAAAATACTGATGAACCACCTAATAATAAAAGGGGATTATGAGTCAGTAATTAAGATGATCAACTGTGATTATGCCATCTTGAATGAAGAGCTAATCCCCATGCATAATTATATTCAAGGGTTGACGGTAGAGTTACCCTATAAAAAACACTATCATGAAATGACCAAACAAATCCTAGGATATAACTCCCCAATCCTGCATTCATATGTACATGGCCTAGCGACTAGAATCGAGTAGGTAGATCACATAGATGGGAGGCCTTTTCTTAAAGTGCATGTACACACGGAACAAAAAACACCTCTGTGAAACAATGTTGAGTTATAAAAATATGAAAACTAAAATGAATGAATACATATATAAAAAACTAGAGTAAAAAATAAGTTCTGAAATATTAAAATGTGAAAATCACATTCCCACCAAAAACTGTAAAATATTCCAACCTTCACAGAAGGAAGGGATCACTTTCAAATGAAATGGTCAGAAAGATCCACTACCAAACTATGTTAAACACCTCTATCGATCTTTCTCACTATACTCTACCTACCATAGGACCTCTGGGGGATTTTTTGAAGGTCCTGTGGTCTGCATATGTCACAAAACATGCGTACAATTACCAAACATGGGTTAGTACAACAATACTCTTTAGGTCCCCTAAAACCCAAAAGGAAAGGAATAAACAGAATGAAAACTATCCCATTAAACTAGCCAAAGGGAACCCAATCGAGGGAGAAAATACCTCTCAACCCATCCTTGTATATACATGACTAGTCATCTCAGTCCACAAGGGGTGTCAAACCATTCACATGACACACCATAAGAACTCATAGAAACAACTATATATACTCATCTCAGACTCATGTTTCATGAGGTTCTGACCTCATAGCCAGCTACATGATTCTAATTGAAACTTGAAAGGTAACACATAACTAGGAGAACACAACCCAGGATCATAGAAATCCCATATGGAACCCATTTAAGGGATACACTCAATCGGGTGAAACTCTACCATTATTGATGGTATGTTCTTGAGAAAGTCATCCATTATGAACAACTAACTTGGTAAAACAGTAGTGATGGACACCATATGTCCTATCCACACTAACCCGCGCCCTGTGCAAAGTAGTAAGAACTAATGTGGAGAGGCCCTCCTCTCACCACTACACACATTTTAGGGAGTACTACTCTAGACTATGAACTGTGTGCATCATCTCTAACAAGAGATAACGGAGGGACCTCTACCTCGCTAATGCCCTACAGCCGAGGGAGTAATTGCTCCTAACCATCTCGAGAAACCTCTATCACACCTGTATGGAGTGGAACATACCTCAATATATCAAGGGGTAATAAATCATAATCATGTACCACACATAACTGTTGGAGGGGCCCTCTCATCATAAGTATACTTAGTATTAGAGAGATCTCCAACTCCAATGGGGGACACACTCCACACCACCACTTGAAGATGGGGGAGAAATACTCTGTAGATGAGGACCCACACCATTATATGAAAAGAGAGTACCACTCAAAGGATAAATGATTGAGACCCTGGAATGATTGGGGAGTACCACTCTATGGTTAGAGTACCCGCACCCCGATATGGCAGGGGTGTACCACTCTACCGGTATGATCACCATGGGGACCCACACCTTGACATGAAAGGGGACTGCTGACCCTAGGCTAAAGCACTCTCTCTGGTACGACAATGGAGTACCAAATCTTCCAAAACAACATGTATGGAAGACCGACACCCTAGAATGATAGGGGAGTTCTGAACCTTTGGTAAGATGAAATTCACCCTAACGTAGTAGTGGAGAACTTACTCTATTTATACATTACATTTGGAGGACCCGCACCCAGATACAGAAGGAGAGTATCGAATCCACAGATAAGGGACCAACACCCTTTTACAACAAGGGAGTACCTACTCTATATAGAAAACGAGTATGGAGCGCCCACACCTTGGAAAGGTAGGGGATCACTGTCTCCAACTACACGAATGATACGAGGAACCAGTGACCTATTTTGATAGGGGAGTACCATTCCCAAGAGTACAACCAGTTGGGTAGATAAACAAAACCCATTATGTGGGGAGTCTTGTCTCTACCAAAGAAGAGAGGTTAGGGATACCCTCAACCTGATGCCATAAGGGATATCCAGTCCCAGTATATCTCTCTGAGAACCACACTGATCTAAAAAATTGGTCAACCACCACTAAAGGGAGCATTATGCTTAATATACCACACACCACAACATGTCCAAGGGTAAGGGGCCCGTTTCCAAATACAACAAGGGGAATTTCTTTACCAACCTAAAGATTATATGTTCCATTATCCTATGGTGAATGGGAAAGGTACCGACCCTGATGTCAACCCAATGATCCATTCTGATCATACACAAGGTTATGTAGTGCTACCATAGAATCTTTCTCAAAACATACCACATTATATATCTTGGCCAAAACTATGGCCACTATCACGTTCTATGTAGAAACCTCCTAGGGGTAGGATACTCGAAATATTGAATCCATGCCTTGGATATGCAGATACACATGGTGGAAGATCTCTATATGATCTCAAGGAATGTACATGGCATGTATTGGGACCCACACAATGTGTGAACCCTCCCAAGAACCTAGTCATGTAACCTATTTACTTGTCATGGCTCATTATGGAGGCGTACAATGTGAGTACAACCTATATATATAATTTCCTACCTCTCCAGGCCTCAACCATGTTCTTCCACAACATGGATCATCCAGTCATGCCTCACACAAATTATATACTATTTGGTATTGGGTCTGTCTAGGCTAAAAATCCTCTTGGATGTGTGGTTTTGTCGTGTCTGTGTCCGAAACCCCGTGTTTATGTACATTTGTCTATGTAGTTTCGCATGACCATGTACTATTATATAGATACCTAGGAAATTTATTTATTCCACATGACATCGGGTCACTACATGGCTGGTATATGGAATCCCACCATATATTACATTAATATTTCATCACATTGTATAAAAAATAGGATCTTTTAAAGTTTAGTTTCTTGGAAACATGATATATTATAGATAAAAACATAAATCATTATTTAAAACAACATGAAAGGATTACTCATTGGTTCATTCTATGTACATTTACATCATCTCATAACACGGGGACATACATCAAAGGAATGGTTGAGTATAAGACCTTGTTAGGGAATAAGCAAGGAAAACAGTTTTCATGTGGTCACGAAGAATATCAATAAGAACATGAGAAATATCGTTATGGATTGAAGAATATCATAATAAAAAGAACATAAATCATAACTTTGAAATTAATCTACAAAAAATTAATGTGACATTCATAATCATTTCACCAAGGTTTTTCACTGAGGTGTCTTAAAAATTACAATGGTTATCACCAACGCATCGTAAAAGATTTCATCTCTATAGATTAAATTCATTACACAATGCATTAGAGTACTATTAGGGAGAAAAATTAATATGTATTAATTAATTTGACCACATTGATCAGAATATAATATTTTATAAGTAACCCATGTGAAATGAAATAACAGGGTTCCATATTAAAAAAAATATTTTTAAAAAGTGTTTAAAGATAAGATCATAATGTCATCTTTAGTACACAGAAAGGGAATGAAGGTTTCAAGTATGTTATTAATAGAATAAAATAAATAATTTTTAAATATACTGTAATACCCCACAAAATTAAATAGTTTTTGGTATTCATAAAAATAAAATAAAATATAATTTCTTGATAATAAAAGAAAAAATAAGAGTAGTAAATCTGGCAGTATAATGGTTATAAAACATGTTTTTAAAAGGGGTAAAATGAGAGGGGACATGGGTATCCCATTAATAAAACATAATTTTCCAGTAAGGTTTTAATCAATAGGGTAATATAATATGGTAACTATATTATTTATAATACATATATGAAAAGAGTTTCTTGAATTGAAAAGAAAAGAAGGATAATTCCCTTACCTGGAAATGTAACTCCTAAAACATGAAAATTGGAAACTTGGGGGATTTAGGAAACCTTTAGAGGACTCCATGGGAGGTAAATATATCATAGATTAATGTATGATGAAGTGGTTAGTGAAATTAAATGGATAAATGGCTGGTTATTTTATAGCAAAAGTGGAGGATTTGTTTATTAATTTACAAATATATGCCTTAGAATCCTAGGTTGCGGAAAATGAAAACCATGGGATTTCCCATGGTAATATCTAATGTTATTGGAAAATTGGAACAAATTTTATATTATTTTAATACAAAATAGTTGAAAATAATTTTATTTACTTATTTTGGAAAGGAAAAGTAATGTTTCATTAAAATACTATTTTTAAAGTTAATGTTCCCATTTTAGAGTTTAGAAAGTAAATAATATATTAGGAAATTGATTAAAATATATTAAAACAATTTATATAAATAAAAAACATATTTTAGATCGTGTATTTTTGAAAATTATATATTACACCATTATGAAATAATTAGGTAGTTATTAAACATACTGAAAACTGAAAGTGTATTTTTACTATTCATGAAAAAATAAAGTATTTTAGAAAATTCTCATAAATTCACACAAACCTAATTTTGGCATGATGATTTAAAAAATGATATTTATTTTACCAGATTAATTCTTGAAATATTATAATTCTAACTTTTAAATATAAAAATTCGTAATTATTAAAAATAATAGCGAATTAAAAATGCTTAGTAAAATTTCTAACACTTGAAAAAATATATTTTATCATTTATATTTAAATAAGTGTTTTTTGTCATAATATTTCATTAAAATAATTATTATTCAAAATATCATAGTTTATTAAAAATATTTACATTTTTTCCAAAAAATACAATTTTAGTCTGAAAAAATCGATGTATAAATTACATCCAAATTTTATTCAGAAAAACATTTCTTAAAACATAATTGATGGAATACAAATTTAATTTATAAAATGTAATTACACTTTATGTGAATAGTTCCTCAACACATAACCTCTTATTACACCCACTTACGCCCTAACAGTATTTTGTTACATGGTGGTAATTTTGTGGGGATGCCTCAACTGACATAAACTGATTGGTAATCTCCACTAACACGAACTTCATACATATTTGATTTTGTTCAAGAATAATTCAATGAAGATAAAATTGTGATTTTTCATGGGTGAATCCCAAGGATTATACCTCTCTCCTAATTTCCAATATATGGGCTTTAAAAGGAATGAATCTACTAGTTGAGGCAATTGACTCTTCTTTCTGTATCAATTATACTTCATCGAAATTTTACCAATAAACTCTAAAGATAATGTTATAATTATTATTGAGGGAATATTTTCTAATGGTCATATTGACCAATAGTTATAATCAATCAACATTCATATAACTATTGAATACAGAAGGTCACATCTCCGTTTATATTCATTTCATTAAAAAAAGATATGTTTTTGTTGGGAATAATATAATATAACACATATTTCCAAGAAACAATTATCATTAAAAAAGTACGAGTCATTAAATTCCCCCAAACCTTAAGAAATTTCATCTTTAAATTTTTTAACTCATTCTCTCAGTAGAGAAAAGGTCTGGGTATCGATGCCTCATTGTCTTCTCTTGTTCCAGTGTCTCTTTGACGAGGTTGGTAGTCTTGTTTCATTGAACCTTGTATCTACGATCCAAGATCTCCACTAGATGCTCCTCATAAGAGAGGTCATTTTACACTTGTATGACCTCTGGATTCAGTACCTGTGAAGGGTTAGGTATGTAATTTCTCAAGTGAAATACATGGAATACATCTTGAACATGAGATAAATTTGGTGAAAGTGGTAGCAGACATGCCACTACTCCGATAAGATAACATATTTCATAGGGGCCAATATACCTAGGGATAAGATTGAATTTATTTCCAAACTACATGACTATTTTCCAAGGTGATATTTGAGGGAACACTTTGTCACCAACCCCACACTCTAGGTCCCTTCAACGATTGTTAGTGTAACTCTCCAGCAAAATCTGAGCTGCCTTTATTTGTTGTTGGATGGAATGAATGTTTTTTTCATCACTTTAACATGATCAGGCCCGTGAATATTTCTCTCATCATCTTCATCCCAAAAATTATACGTTCTACATCTCTTCCCATATAGAGATTCATTGGGCTTCATTTGAATACTAGAATAGAATATGTTGTTGTATGATAACTCAACTATTGGGATAAGTTGATCCCATCCACCGTTAAATTCCACTGATAATATTCTCAGTATTTTCTCAAGTTTTTAAACATTATTTTTCATCTTGGCGATGATTTTGGGTGTGATAGGTCATACTGAAATTCAATTCGGTACTCATATCTAGTTGGAAACTTCTCCAGAAATTTTATGCGAACCATGTATCATGATCATAAATGATAAAAAGTGGAAATCCATACAACCTCACCACTACCTTTACATAAATATTGGCATATTGGTTAATATATAATTTTTCCCAAATAAAGATAATTTGGGAAGTCTTAGTGATATGATCCATTATAACCCATATCACATTGTTTCCATTGGATTTTCTCAGGATACTATTGAAAAAGTAGATAGTGATATTTTCTCACTTTCATGTTGGTATGGGTAGTGGTTGTAATACAAATTTTGGGATTTGTCTCTCTAACTTCACATTATATCACACCAAGCACCTTTTATTGTAGTCGCCAATCACCATTTTCATGTAATCCCAACAATAATGATCATTAAGGAACATTTACATTTTAGTGATTCCAGGATGTATAGAGAATGTATAGCTATGAGCTTCACCAATATGCTCCTTCTTCATTTTTATAATTGATAGAACACATAGACTTGTACAAAATTTTAGTACACCTTCATGATCAATATTAAACTTAAGAAACTTTCCATTATTTACATCCTCTATCTTCTTCTATAATAAAGTACCTTCTCTTTGATATTTCTTGATATTCTATAGTAATGATGGTTGAAAAATCATATAGGATAGGGTTTATGATGTAACGTCCCTTACAATTCCCATTTCAATGTTTTCTAGGTATTTAATCATAGTATATCCTTGAATCCTCATAATTTATACATAGTATTTTCTTTCCAACTTAATGCATTAACATCATTGTTTGATCATCCGGGATGATAATGAATTGAACAATCATTGTCCTTAATAAGATCCAACCATATCCTATAACTCATGTTAAATTCATTGTGAGTGAAAATATACTAAAAACATTGGTGGTATGTTTATATATCACATTTCTCCCCATAATGATAGTGCCTCCATAACTTCAGAGAAAAAATAACTATAGCTATCTTGAGGTCATGTGTAGGAAAAATATACTCCTGAGGATTTAACTATTGAGATTCATAATCAACTACCTTGTCATTTTTCATGATGAATCACCCATGAACTTTCATATATTAATATATATAGATAAATAATCCATCTCTGATAGAGGGTATAGTTAACACAGGTGCAATAACCAGTATCTTCTTCAACTCTTGGAAATTTCATTCACACTTCTTTGTCCAGATGAAATTTTCCCAATTTCAAGTTAACATTTTTAGCAGATTAGAAAATAATGAATTTTTTCACAATCCTCAAAAAATATCTTACTAAACTAAAGAAAATATTAATATTAGTATCTATTGTAAGATGAGGACACTCCTCCATAAAAATTTACTTGTTAGGATCAACTAAGATTCCTTCATTGTATAATGTCCCAAAGAAACAATCTTATTACAAATAAAATTCACATTTTTTGAAAATTAAAAATAGATTATACATTCTAATATTTTTCAATATAACCCTTATATGATCCATAAGCTTCTTATAACTTTTGGAATATATCATAATATCATCAATAAAAACTATCACAAAGTTATCCAGTTATTTTTTAGAGACTATATTCCTAAAATACATAAATATAGTAGGATAATTAGTCAAGGATAAGGGAATAAAAACAAACTCATAACTCCTATATCTTGATCGTAAGGTGGTCTTTGGAATATCATATTTCTTTACCCTCAATTAAAGATAACTAGATCAAAGATAAATCTTAGAGAGGAATTAAGCCACATGAAGCTGGTCAAATAAATGATCAATCATTGGAAGAGGGTACTTTTTATTCACTATTATCCTTATAATTTCTCTATAATAAATGAATATGTACAATGATCAATACTTATTATTCACAAAGAGAATAGGTGCTCCCTAAGGAGATACACAGGGTCAGATAAACTGCTTCTACAAACGATATTGGTGTTTTTTATTTAATTCCACCTGCTCCATATTTTCCATTCTATATCAGGTCTTTGATATCTTCTTTGATCCAGGTATTAGTTCAATGGAAAACAATTCCTATATTTATAGGGGGGTCTAAGTAAATCCTTATGAAATATATCAATTCATTCCTGAATGATGGGGACATTTTTTATTCATATACATTCAATTCCTTCTTCATCTATAACAATTATATCTATAAAAAAGGACATGGGAGGTCCTTCTAGACAATTCTTATGTTGAGATATATCTCCTTAGAAAACAACTATAGAATGTCCAATCAAGACTACTGGGATTTTTTTAATTCTTTAGTTGATCTGAGCATTATCCTTTGAGGTCTAGTCCAACCCTAGAATAATGTCAAATTCCATCATGGGAATGACTAATAGATTTGCGATGAGATTCTATGAGCCAATGTGAATACTAGAGTTTCTATTCAACATTTATGATTGGATATACCTATAAGAGTATTGAAAGATAAATCTACTTCTATCAGTTTAAGGATTGGTTCTACATTCTTTCCAAACATAGAGGAAATAAAGGAACATGTAAAACCAAAAATAACCAAAGTATTTTATATATTTGAGAGAAAAATTTGGGAACTTTCCAACACATTATATGCAGACTTTAAATAAAACATTGTGATAGAAAATTCATAACCTTTTCCCCTTAGACAATGTTACAGTTGATGGTGATTCCATTCCATTACCTTATGATTTGAATAGTGATTAGAAAATATCCCAATAGGCCCACACTAGAAGAATTATACTTCAAGATTCCTATTCACCATCTTACATTTTTAATTTGTTTTGAAAAGTTGAGGCTTCATCTCACTACGATAGTTCTGAAAAATATGGTCATCTCTTCTACACTTGTAAAATTTCCTACTCCAAAGAAAGCAGCTCCCTGAATGCTTCTTCCCCGATTTATTGCATGTAGGATGTTGTACTTTCCTCTTTCCTCTTCCATGATCAAATTTCCTTCCCTATTTTGGATCCAAATATATCTTATTTTCATTAAATATATGGGACCATTGCATCTATTTAAACTCTATTTCAACCTTTATATCACTTCTCACTATCTAATCATTGCCTTCATGGTATCAGTTTGCTAGATTCTTCCATAGATGTGGTCTTAGTCCACCAATGAATCTAATAACCTTTCCATTAGGATCTATGAAAAAGATAGAGTTATAATGAGAAATACTTGAAATGTTCATCTCATAGCTTCCAGCTGGTTCTTTTTTTCCTTCTGTTTTAGCTCTAGGAATTCCTTCTCCATGTTTATTCACATTGAAAAGGGGAAATATTTATTGAAAATGGTTACCCTAAAATCTTTCCACTACATAGTGTCAATCTCACTTCTTTGATTCATGTCTTTAACCAGTTCCCACTATTTATTAGCTTATCCCTCTAAGAGGTACATTGAAAGGGTGACTTTCCCTTTCTCCAAATAGTGGTATACAATAAAATATCATTTTTATAGAGCTTATCCATTTTTTAGCAATAAATGGGTCGGCTGATGCACTAAAATAAGGTAGTTATTAACGCATAAAGGACTCCATAGAATTTTTTTCTCTTTGAGGTTAATCTGGTCAGTCAAATTGATTCAAGTTATTTCTTATATCTCAATTTAGATGATTCAACATTCTCATGAAGTTTTCCATTCTACCTTCAATCAGAGGGTCATCAACACATGGTCTGTTGCACTCACTATTTACATGTTTCCTCCTATTTCCCGCCACTTTCTAAAAGATTAAAACATAGTGATAAATTTATTTCATTTAAGAATATTATAATTCCAATGGAATTTTATGTCTTAAAACATCATTCGTAATTATGTTAATCATTAACAATAATTATACTTTCAATAAATCCATCATAATGGTTCAAAAAATATTGTGGTTAACTAAACTTAACCCCCTTGATTGTCAAACCAGGAGTGAAGAAAGGCCATTTTTCATACACCAGTTCCAATTCACGTCTATATCAAATAATTATTTTAAGGTTTTATCCCTAGATACCTTTTTTCCATAGAAAAATCCACTTGTTCGTAACCATAAAAGGATTTCATTTCTTGTAAACCATTTACTTAATATTTTACCAAAATTACAGGATTATTTCCTATTTTTTAAATTATCCTTAAGGTTCTTAATAAGGTTTTAAAATACTAATTTATACAAATAACTTAACTATCCTTTGATACAAACAATGGAATCCTTCATTTCATTAAATAAACTTTTCATTACATTTTAAAAAATATGGGATCTTTTAAAAATTAGTTTCTTGGAAACAAGGTACATAATTCATGAAAAATAAAAAAAATCTAAAAAACATGAAATTATTCTTCATTGGGTAATCCTAAGTAATTTTACTACATCTGATCACCTGGGGACATACATCAAAAGAAAGGGTGATCATAAGGCACAGTAAGGGAATAAGAAAGGGAAACCATTTATAAGTGGTCTTGAAGAATATCAATAAGAACATGAGTAATATAATTATGCATTTGGGAATATAATAATAAAAAGAACATATATCATAACATTTAAATGGTTCTAAAAAATTTAAATGATATATTCATAAGAATATCTCCAAGGTTTGTCTCCTAAGTGTTATAAAAATTACCAAGGTTATCACCAAGGAATCATAAAACATGCCATCTCTAGAGAATAAATTATTTACCCAAGGCATTGGAGTGATATCTTGGAGAAACCTTAATATGTGTTAATTAATTTTATCCAAATATATTATAATAAAAATTTCATAAATAACCCATGGAAAATAAAATATGCGGGTTTCATATTAAAAAATCATGATGTTTAAAATGTTCTTAAAGACAAGATCATTATGTCATTTTTAACCCATGAAAAGGGAATGTGGGTTTCAGGTATCATAATACCCAAATTAAATAAATCATTTTTATATCTAAGTGAATACAATAGGAAAATAAATAGACTTGTTTATATCCAAAAAAGAAAATAAAATATAATTTATTGAGGAGAAAAGAGAAATTTGGAGAAGTGAATCAACCATAACAGGTATAAAAAGTGATTTTTAAAAAGGGTAAAATAGGAGGGGACAAGGTTATACCAATCATAAAAAATAATTTAGATGTAAGTGTAAGATCAATAGGTTAATATAATATAGTAAGCATAAAATTTAGAATACATATATTAAAAGAGTTTCTTGAATCCAAAAGAAAAGAAGGATAATTCCCTTACCTAGAAGAATAACTCCATAAACATGAGGATTGGGACCATGGGGTCTTGAGGACACCTTATGAGGACTAAATGGGAGGTAAAACTATCAGGGAGTGATGGATAATGAATTAGTAGTGAATGTAAATGGAGAAATGGGTGGCTATTTATAGAAACATTGGAGGATTTGTTTATTAATTTCCAAATATTGGCCTTGGAAACTAGGTTGTGGAAAATGAAAACCATGGGATTTACCATGTTATTGGATAGTTGGGACACATTTTATGTTATTATAGTTCACAATAGTTGACCATAATTTTATGTTACTTATTTTTTCAAGGAAAAGTAATGCTTCCTCAAAAAAACACCTTTAAAGATAATGTTTCCATTTAAGCATTTGAAAAGTAAATTATAGATTTGGAAGTTGATTTAAATCTATTAAAATACTTGATATTAATTAAATAAATTATTTTAGGCAATTTATTCCAGATAATTATACATTACATAATTATGACATAATTATGAAGTCATTAAACATACAAAAAAAAGTCAAACTGTATTTTTACTATTCAAAAAAAAGTTTTTTAGAAAATTCACCTAAATTTACCCTAGCCTAATTTTGGAATGATCATTTCAAAAATGATATTTATTTTATCAGACTGAATCTCTAAATGTTATAATTCTATCTTTTAAATATAAATAGTTTTATATATAAAAAATAATAGTGGATTGAAAATACATAGTAAAATTTCTAACACCAGAAAATAAGAAAATTATTCTGTCTATTATAGTTAAATAAGAGTTTTTTTGTTAAAATATTTCATTAAAATAAGTACTATTCATAATATATTAGTTTGTTATATATAATTATATATTTTCTAGAAAATTCATTTTTTGTCCGAAAAAACTGATTTATGAAATTCCATCTCAATTTTATTAAATAAAACTATTCTTAAAACGGAATTGATGGAATAAATTTTTTATCTATACAATGTAATTTTAACTTTAAGTTAATAGGGCCTCTATACATAACCCCTTATGACACCCACATACACTCTAAGAGTAAGGTTTTCAATGGTGGTTGTTTCGTGGGGTTTCTTGGATAACATCGACCGAGTGGTAATCTCCACTAACATGACCTTCTCCCATATTCGATTTCATTCAAACTTCATTTTTTGAAGCTTGGCTTGGGATTCTTTAAGGGAGAATAATAGTGATGATACCTACCTCCCAATTTCTAAAATATGTGCTTCAAATGGAATGACCATACGGTTTGAGGCCATCAACTCTCCATTCTATATCAACTATCCATTATGAACATTTTACTCATAAACTCTAATAATGACATTAAAATTATTATGAACAGTATAGTTCCTCATGGTCATATTGACCAACATTCATAATTGACCCACCATTATAAAAAGGTCAAATATAGATGGCCACATTTTCCTTTATATTCACTTCAATAAATAAATGTTATGGGTTGGTTGTGAGTAATATAATATAACACACATTTTAAGGAAACAATTATCATTCAAAAAACATGGGTCATTACATTATAATCCCCATACACAACATGTATTCCCCAAATGTGTTATTCACTAAATGAGAAGAACACATGACATGTATCACTAGATTACACAACATTTAGACTAGAATTCTAATGGCAATCTCCCTTCGAGTCACCCAAATCACCCTCGGTTTCACCCGAAACCTACACATCGACCTAGAAGGGATCCCTAGAAATCGTAATAGGGCTATAAACCCTTAAAAAACACATAAAAAAGGGTATTGGAAAAATTTCAAATCTTCCTACCTCAAAGGATAAATACCGAAGCCTTGAGTGTAGAATAATGCCTGGATCATGCTGGTCCTCAATATGATGATGATTTCCCCCAAGAATGGAAATCAGCAGCACCTCGTCTCTTCAATTTGGCTCAGTTGTTCGGTCTTCCAAATGAGGGGAGGAATAGAGCCTATCCTCCTTCATCATACACAGAAAATTTTGGATGGGGATTTATGTTAGATTTATTAATTAAACGTTCATTTAATTAATAATCTCACCGCTCAATACCATGTCAACTCCCCCTTAACTAGGCACTTGATATGGACAATATTACAACGTTCCAAGTGTAAACATGATGTTTTGAACTCTTCTTCTTTGTTATAATTATAATATAAGACTCTTCTTGGGAGTCATTCTATATTTCAAGAGGAATTGTGAATGTGTAGTAAATATATATTTAATTTTTTTAATTTCACCACAAATGAGGCTCTCTTGGACCTGGATTCTTTCACCGACTCAGTGTATAACTTCTAAAATATTCAGAGGAAATTCCAATGTTTTATAGGTCAAAACTAGAGTCACTACATCCTCCACAAATTAATTCTTTTCATCCCCAAAAATAAAAAACATAGGCACATATAAAAGAAACTAAGGTCTCAATTGGGACTCCCAAGATAGTGATCTCATCAAGACCACCACAAAGGTCCCGAAGGGATCCCATCTTGCCTATGAACATGCAATCATGGGAACTGGAAGGCTCAACCACACCTGACATCCAGCTCAACCATGTTGAAATCGTTCAACAAGTGGGAACATGTCTCCTTATCTGTGATAGGTAGAAAACACCAAGAACCCTGACCATATGAATTCATAGGGTCTAGAAGTACGCCACCTGACTTACCTTATGTAGAGACCAATGAAATCATAATTCAAACACACATGTCAAAAGAATTCATCCACTACACCTAAATATTATTCTCTTTGGGGGGGAACTGACTCACCCTCATGGTTTTTTATCACATATCAATAAAAAACCTTAGAGGGGAAAGAATCCCAAATTAATATGAGTCTGAAGCCACATCTAATATCTCTAGATCATCCTCAAGTATCTCGCATACAAAAATGTTGCTGAACATGCAAGGGAACCAATGAACAGAAAATGTCTTCCCATGTGCACACACTAGGTCTTACCAGGGCCGCTTTCTCCAATCCACCAACATGTCACCTACTCCAAAAAAAATATTAGAGGGACATGTCCACCAAACCTTGAATCTATCCTATTTGGGAGACACTAACTCGCATTCATGATTTCACTCACATCACAAAAATGTATCATAGTGGGAGAAGGATACCTTTTTCTCATTGATTCTAAGGTACATCAAGTATCACCAAATTAGAGTTACACTAACACCCCATGTCACCCCATAAAAACCTCATGGATAAAAGGAATAAAAAAACAAGTACCTCACAACAATGTTGGAAAATTAATTCTATTGAAAGAATAAATGACCTAGAGAGTACCTCTATTAATCCTTAGAGCCACTAGATCAAAGAACTCTATGACCTGTAGGTATCTTCTCCCTTATCCCCCAGCTCCTTGATCTTGTAGTGGAAAGCCTTGAAGTGGTGGTGGTAACACCCCATTCCACTTTCCATATCTTGCTGATCTCTTAGCTCCTCCTCCACGTTCACCGTCATGTAGAACTCCCTTATCCAAATGGTGCCTCTTCAAAGGCGGTTCATTGACTATATCCCTCCCATAAACATGTAGGGTTGAAAAATATATAGAAATATGTCCCCATCTAATGTAAGTGTAACACCACCTCTCATGTGACAATCCTAATCCCCAACGTGGATCCTGCACTATAGGCCCATGTTCCTTATTTTGGGAAATTTTTTATGCCTCTTGCACCATGATCCCATCATCTGTCGTCTTCCAAATATTGCAGATGCCTCAGACTCATAGCAAAAATTGTGGAAAACATTTACCTATCCCTCCTTCAGGAAGGTCTCTATTACTAGAGCTCGCACCTGTATGCCTGCATAAGTGGGAAGACACCAGAAAACCACACCTACTCGAACGTATATATAGAGGCCCTAATCAAAGGTCAGAGCATTAAATAAGGGGTCTTGAACCATGTCTAGGGAGCAATGTGAATGGTCTATGAACATATCTGAGTACTCTACCACTATCATTTTTCCTTGATGAAGCTGTAGAAGCATATGAATATACACTAATATCAACATGGATGGGTAAAAATATTCCCTAAAGAGCCTATCAAACTCCACCTAAGTGAGAGTTTCCTCGTAATGGGTCTACATCAGTAGACTCAACCATCACCTGACTGAACCCTAGAAAAGGCTCGCCTCTAGGACCCCCATCTTATCAATAGGTGTCCTAACAAGGTGGAAAACACGCGTGACTTCCTCAAGTCAGTCATCACTTTCCTGGGGGTCTAGATTACCCTCATACCTTAGAGGTAACTACCACTAGAACTTGTGCAGTACACTCAGCATGCACGCATCCTTGGCCTAAACTTTTAGACCAACCAGTTTCTCAATAGGAGGTGGGTCAGCTAGAGGACCACTTGGAGGCACTACCTCAGAACCTGTTCTCTACACCAAGGCCTCACCATGGGGCACATATTCTCCACAATCACATCATGGAACCCTACCTCACTATCGTCATAGTGGAATCCTGAAATAGAATCTAGATGAATGAATTTCAAAGAGAATATTTGGGGAGCTAACTTAAGAAGGAAAAGGAAACCCCAATGCAATATTATACGATTCATGTACCATTATTTCCATATTGCTAGTGTCATTATGTACCAAGTCAAAAAGAAAGTTATTAGAGTCCACATGAATGGATACATTAGATTCCATAGCAACATTAGAACCTTTTTCCTATGAGATAAACTCAACATATCCAACCACATTATCTATGCAAAAAAAAAAGCTTACGACATAATGGTCCCAAATTGAAATATGCCTCTAATACCACTCTTTCATGGCCCGACCCAAGGGGTACAAGCCACAACTCCCCATGACCACCTCCAATAGGCCAGGAAATAAAGACAAGAACTAAGTAGGAATATCAAACATATGTGAGGCCTTTTCGTAAATTACCTATACCCATGTACACACACATAACTCTATTCAATAATGAAAATATATAAAAATATGAAAACTAAAATGTATTCATACATCTATCCCAAACCACAATACACTATAAGTAATAAAATAATAAAAATGGTCAAACACATGGACACAAAAAATTTAATAGTTTCCAACCTTCTCAGAATGAGGGAATCACTATCAAATGAAACAACAAGAAAGATCCTCATCCCAGCTCTGGTAAACACCTCGTTCAATCTATCTCACTAATTTATGGTTTCTTTGGGTCCTCTGTGACCCCATTGCTAGGTGTGTAGTCTATAAAAGACACAAAACATATGGTAAAAACCCGTGTAGGTTATAAGGCCCCAGCCTTAAACCTTACTTAATCTTGAGTTATTACAAGATTACACATTGAGGATCTTTTCAGGTTTAGAGTTTTAGAGAATTAGATCATGAAACTTGCATTATATTCCACATTTAAACAAAGTGGTTACATAAAAGACAGTATTCATTCTTCCCATCAACGGAAACATATTGAAAATAAAACATGGATTCTTTCTTGACACATCCTTGACACTATCATCACATCATGTACCTTTCCCTTGACCTGTGAAAAAACATTTCAAAAACTTGGGATGAGCATAAAAAGCTCAGTAAGGGTTATAAAAATATGGAAAGGAAACATGAGTTCATATATACATAAGAATGAAATCATACTTTACCCATAAAATATAGGCACTTTAACATACCTCATCAAACCATGAATAAATCATAGAAAACATAAGACATAAAGGTAACTTGAGGCATTCATAACATTCTTACATAGGGAGTAACCCTCTTGGTTACGTTTGGAATACCCATCACAGTATATTCCCAAAATCTCTTCGGAGAAACCTTAACGTTTCACTCCTTCGCGTTACCCAATGCATTGGAGAGCTATATCGGGCTCACCCGCCCTTAGTTTATCACGGAACCACCCGTTTTCATAACAATGCCCAAGAACCATAACATAAATGTATCACATAAAACATGCATAAAGGAAATATAACATTTCCACATTTCAATCACAATATAACATTTTAGGATATTTAAATAATGAATCCTTAAAAAAAGAAACCATTTCCAAAACCATTTAAAACATTTAATAAAAAGATTTTTGAATCAAAGTGTCCCATACCACCTTGAAGCTAAAAATTTTAAACCATTAATATCCATATAATTAAATCCTTAAAACCATTTTTAAAACATGGATATTAATAAGAACAAATAATTAAAACATTTAAAATGATATTTTGGTTAAAGGGGTTTTACCAAAATTAGAGACACTTGAATACAATAATTGAGGAATAACATTTAGTCAGAACTTTATAATATCATGAGAATAAATGGATTCATGATATAATACTCCAAAGGACAGTATATACACCATATAAGAGTGAATTGGTGCATAACAACAATGAACCCTCAATAGAAATGTCAAATGTGATGAAATCCCTTATAAAGAAGGTATCTTTAAATTAAGGACAAATCAATCTCAAAAAATATGTGTGACAAATATAAATACACCCAATATAAGTGTATATTAAGTGTAAAACAATAAAAGTTCATTCACACATATTCAAAGGATGACATATTCAATAACTACATGTTGAACCCAAAGAAATCGAAATTGGGTTAAGAAGTTCCCTTGACAGCCTAACGGCGTCACATCAAAATGGGTTGATGAGAGATAAAAAGTGTATCTCATCACTTGGACATAAAATTTAAATCAATAAGGATATATGAGAACATATCCCAACATAAAAATATGTAAATTAAAAGACCCAACAAAAGAAGTCTTTTAAAAAAGAGGAGGGTGAAAGGTTCCCTTACCGACTTGGGTATCTTTCAAAATATACACCCCATGAAAGACGGACAATAGATAATTGATGTAAATACTCATAAACGAAAGTATATTACACAAAGAGTAGAATAATGGGCAGTACATACACCACTCAATGGAATTTGTGGTAAATGTAGCATAAATCTCATGGGAATAAAAGTGAGATTAAAAATCCCTTACGAAAACTCGACAGCCTAACGACGCCACATAAAACTTCCGAATTTGGATTGATGAGATCAAATAGGGTATCTCATCACATTAAAATAAAATGTACAGCAAGAGGAAAATAAAAGAACATCCCCTAACATTAAAAATATGAGTTTAAAAGAAGTGACATAAAGGAGAGTACTTAAAAAGAAAGAGAGAGGTTAGATCTCCTACGAAAGTTCGGCAGCCTAACAGCGCCACTCAAAACTTCCAAAATGGAATGATGAGAGATAATAGGGTCTCTCATCACATGAACATAAAAATTACAGTAAGTGTAATATAAAAGATCATCCCAATAACAAGAAAGATGAGATTTAAAAGGAATGACATAAAAGTGTGTACTTAAAAATAAAGAGAGGAGTAAGATCCCTTACCTCGGGTCCGACTTGACTCGATCGTTCTTTAATCTCCTTTAAAAGTGTAACTCCTTTTGATTTGAGCCTAAAGGCTTCCTTTGAAAGGATTCTGCCCAAAGGGAATCCTCTAGGATGAGGAGAGGGATGTGGAGAGAGTAAATGGGCAGTGGTTGGCCGAGCCAAAGGCTTGAGGATTGTGTGAAAAGAGGTAGAGGTGGGGGCCTTTTATAAGAGGAGAGGAGGGGCACTTTTGGAAAGTAAGGAAATATTACTTTATTTGAAAATGTGTTTCGGTTTTAAAAGGTCCCATATTGATATAATTCGTGGATAAGGTTATAAAGGTTCGAAATCCACCCATCCAATAAGTTTTGGACATGTGTAGTTCATAGATTTTACATTATCTTTCCATTTTATTTTAATCGTTAAATAATGATGTCATCACTGCATCATTATGATGTCATAAATAATTTAATTTATTTAATGTCTAAAAATTATAAAAAAATTACTATGATGTAGGAAATATTTTTAGATTTCCAATGATTATTTATAATAAAAAAGATGACTTGTATAACCCCACTTAAAAATTGTTTTAGTAAAACATATCATGTTTGTGTCATTTTTAATTTTAACATTAAATAAAAATATATTATTGTCATTTTCCAACTAAAGTGGCTCCATGGGGTCCCCAAGTTGGCCCATGGCTTGTCTTGGTCGGCCATGACTCACCCAATAGGTGTAGGACAAGTGTCATGGTGTTTTCACATTCTTATAATATCATTTTTACCTTAAACTACACTAATTACCACTAATCGCGATTAAAAACTTAATAAGTTACTATTCACAAAAAAATTATTTTTATCCCATTGAACCACATTTTACTTCTTAATGAAAACCATGTATGTCGGATTTTTGAAATTCAAAACACAAAGATGGCAAAATTCCATTTAAACGGAAAAATCAGTTTTTATAAGTACCACTTAGTGGTTTCACTATTCATCAAAAATTGAAGTTTTTTAGAAAAATCCCAAAAATTCACCCTAAGCTATATTTGATATTCTGAATTCAAAAATGAAGTCCGTTTTACAAAATTCAAAACATATAATTCACATTAATTAATTTAATAATTAATTCCCACTGTCATGACAAATAGCGTGTTTTTATGAAACAATAAGTATCAAAAGATTGACACTAGTTTAAGTCCGATTTCAAAGTGAAATTAATTCCAACGACCACTATTGGATTTAATGGTAAAAATATTTTCTAATTTTACTTTAAAACCAATTAAAAATATTATCTAATCATATAAATAAATTAGATTAAAAAGAGGTTTTGAATTAAAACACAACATTTTACACTATTCATTAAAAAAATGAACTTTATTGGAAAGATACCAAAAAATTAGACAAAGTAAAGTTTGATGTCCCGATTCTTAATAAGAGTTTTATTTGGTCCAAAATAAATTATAAGAGTGATCAAAACTATATTTAATGACGGTTCGCCATCAAAAGGTGACAAGTGAACCTTTAGTGAAAACTAGGGCATATACGCCTAAAATTGAATTCTTTCCGTATTTTAAGCCTTTATCTTTTATTGTATAAATGTAAAAACATTTAAAAACATATATAATCATATTTTAGTTATTTCTATCCATTCCTGCCATTACAACGGTTACATGTTAACTACCATTTAAAATAATATTATTTTATTATTAGAGTGCAACGTAAGATTCCCAAGAAACTCGTTGTTGCGTGTTGTGTACGCCATCGAGCATAGAGTCCCCTTTAAAGTCATATTAATACTTTATTCACAAATATGGATAAATATGAAAATGTCATATTCTTTATTTACCTGGGGTGTTACATCCTTCCCCCCTTTTGGGAATTGCGTCCTCGCAATTTTAAAAAATTGAGCTTGGAAACATCCTTGAAAGTCCCACATCGGAACAAGAGTCGGTAAAACAATCACTTTAAAATAAAGAAAGATAAGTACAGAGGTCACCCGAGTTAACCCATACGAGGACTCCATGTAGGAAAACATGGACATGGAGGAGAAAACATAGGGTCATGTTCTGATGGAGAGTGATAGAAAACATGTTTAGTAGAAAGTTAACAATAAGAAAATCACAAACTTGTGATGGGTTAAACGGTGTTGGGTTCCCCAGTAGGAAAAGTTAATAGACAACATTTTTGTTTTAAGTTACTTTTATTGAGGAATTTTATTCATAAGGAAACATAATCACTTATCATGTTGACTTTCAACTTTTACTAGATTCCTTAATCAAACTCATATTTTTTCCAAAAGACAAGTATTTAGGGAGACTTGTTCGCATTAAGAGTACTATAATCAACTTCTAGAGAATCACCTAATCCACAAAAGAGAACTATATACTTCCCATGTCTTTATACTTTAACCAAAACCAAACAGGCTAGTACAAGATCAGATAATCCAGAAAAGGATAACCTTTTATAAAAAGAAAATCTATTCTTAATCTCCAAAATTTGTCAAACAAAACCCAAAGTTCAACAAGGATCATCCGATAAACAATTTGTCCATAAAATTCTTCAAAGTAAACCAATATAAGATTGAAACCCAAATATTTGAAGGATTTAGTCACATAGTCTTCCAAGTTAAATCGTAACATTTATCTCTAAACAACATCAGTTGCTCCTAAAGTCTCGTATTGAAAAGTAATTAACCTAATCACATATCCTCTATGATAGGTTAATAATTTTCATAAATAACCCAAAATCAACTTACTCTTAATTCATAAAATCATATAACTAAAAAGAATAAGTCAAACTAACCAGGGACTTCACGTAGTCCAGTGGTAGGCGATAAATACCAGTCGCACTTTGGTTGTGGGTTCGATTCCCGCAGCTTTGTCCGACGCGACGGGTTGTCACACGGTCTGCGTGTTGTCCTTTTTCCAAAACTATATAATTCTTAAAACATTACCCAAAATGAGATAAAATATTCAAGAATAATCATAACATATTTTAACCTCAAGTTTATCTCATGCCCTTCATTTTCCATCATATCATAGAGTAACCCATAATTACCTAAAAAGTAAGGATCATATAAACCCTAATGGTTACCTTAATAATTATTACCTGAATTTCCACATCAAGTTGTCCATCTCGTACATGATGCATTAGAGAACTCACCAAGGTTTAAGTGGTTGATCATGAATCCTTGATATTTGGTTTAGAACAGCCATGAGATTCCTCATTGAATACCCCATTTCATCGAGTCTTTTAATCAGAGAACCACCACAGTTTCCTTCAAACCAATTGTCACTTTGGTGCCTGCTAGATCCATCCATTCACTAAAAATAGAAATGTTAGTGTGAGTATATCAACAAAATCATCATGTACTAATGAAGAAGGTAAACACTAAGATACACTTACTCATTCACTAGGACTCTTTCTGAAATCCTATCCATTATGGTAATGTCACTTATGCTTAAAGAATAACCTAACCTCTAAAGTTATCTAAACCGACCTTTGATACCAACTATAAGGCCCCAGCCTTAAACCTTACTTAATCTTGAGTTATTACAAGATTACACATTGAGGATCTTTTCAGGTTTAGAGTTTTAGAGAATTAGATCATGAAACTTGCATTACATTCCACATTTAAACAAAGTGGTTACATAAAAGACAGTATTCATTCTTCCCATCAACGGAAACATATTGAAAATAAAACATGGATTCTTTCTTGACACATCCTTGACACTATCATCACATCATGTACCTTTCCCTTGACCTGTGAAAAACATTTCAAAAACTTGGGATGAGCATAAAAAGCTCAGTAAGGGTTATAAAAATATGGAAAGGAAACATGAGTTCATATATACATAAGAATGAAATCATACTTTACCCATAAAACATAGGCACTTTAACATACCTCATCAAACCATGAATAAATCATAGAAAACATAAGACATAAAGGTAACTTGAGGCATTCATAACATTCTTACATAGGGAGTAACCCTCTTGGTTACGTTTGGAATACCCATCACAGTATATTCCCAAAATCTCTTCGGAGAAACCTTAACGTTTCACTCCTTCGCGTTACCCAATGCATTGGAGAGCTATATCGGGCTCACCCGCCCTTAGTTTATCACGGAACCACCCGTTTTCATAACAATGCCCAAGAACCATAACATAAATGTATCACATAAAACATGCATAAAGGAAATATAACATTTCCACATTTCAATCACAATATAACATTTTAGGATATTTAAATAATGAATCCGTAAAAAAAGAAACCATTTCCAAAACCATTTAAAACATTTAATAAAAAGATTTTTGAATCAAAGTGTCCCATACCACCTTGAAGCTAAAAATTTTAAACCATTAATATCCATATAAGTAAATCCTTAAAACCATTTTTAAAACATGGATATTAATAAGAACAAATAATTAAAACATTTAAAATGATATTTTGGTTAAAGGGGTTTTACCAAAATTAGAGACACTTGAATACAATAATTGAGGAATAACATTTAGTCAGAACTTTATAATATCATGAGAATAAATGGATTCATGATATAATACTCCAAAGGACAGTATATACACCATATAAGAGTGAATTGGTGCATAACAACAATGAACCCTCAATATAAATGTCAAATGTGATGAAATCCCTTATAAAGAAGGTATCTTTAAATTAAGGACAAATCAATCTCAAAAAATATGTGTGACAAATATAAATACACCCAATATAAGTGTATATTAAGTGTAAAACAATAAAAGGTCATTCACACATATTCAAAGGATGACATATTCAATAACTACATGTTGAACCCAAAGAAATCGAAATTGGGTTAAGAAGTTCCCTTGACAGCCTAACGGCGTCACATCAAAATGAGTTGATGAGAGATAAAAAGTGTATCTCATCACTTGGACATAAAATTTACAGCAATAAGGATATATGAGAACATATCCCGACATAAAAATATGTAAATTAAAAGACCCAACAAAATAAGTCTTTTAAAAAAGAGGAGGGTGAAAGGTTCCCTTACCGACTTGGGTATCTTTCAAAATATACACCCCATGAAAGAAGGACAATAGATAATTGATGTAAATACTCATAAACGAAAGTATATTACACAAAGAGTAGAATAATGGGCAGTACATACACCACTCAATGGAATTTTTGGCAAATGTAGCATAAATCTCATGGGAATAAAAGTGAGATTAAAAATCCCTTACGAAAACTCGACAGCCTAACGACGCCACATAAAACTTCCGAATTTGGATTGATGAGATCAAATAGGGTATCTCATCACATTACAATAAAATGTACAGAAAGAGGAAAATAAAAGAACATCCCCCAACATTAAAAAGATGAGTTTAAAAGAATTGACATAAAGGAGAGTACTTAAAAAGAAATAGAGAGGTTAGATCTCTTACGAAAGTTTGGCAGCCTAACAGCGCCACTCAAAACTTCCAAAATGGATTGATGAGAGATAATAGGGTCTCTCATCACATGAACATAAAAATTACAGTAAGTGTAATATAAAATATCATCCCAATAACAAGAAATATGAGCTTTAAAAGGAATGACATAAAAGTGTGTACTTAAAAAGAAAGAGAAGAGTAAGATCCCTTACCTCGGGTCCGACTTGACTCGATCGTTCTTTAATCTCCTTTAAAAGTGTAACTCCTTTTGATTTGAGCCTAAAGGCTTCCTTTGAAAGGATTCTGCCCAAAGGGAATCCTCTAGGATGAGGAGAGGGATGTGGAGAGAGTAAATGGGCAGTGGTTGGCCGAGCCAAAGGCTTGAGGAGTGTGTGAAAAGAGGTAGAGGTGGGGGCCTTTTATAAGAGGAGAGGAGGGGCACTTTTGGAAAGTAAGGAAATATTACTTTATTTGAAAATGTGTTTCGGTTTTAAAAGGTCCCACATTGATATAATTCGTGGATAAGGTTATAAAGGTTATAAATCCACCCATCCAATAAGTTTTGAACATGTTTAGTTCATAGATTTTACATTATCTTTCCATTTTATTTTAATCGTTAAATAATGATGTCATCACTGCATCATTATGATGTCATAAATAATTTAATTTATTTAATGTCTAAAAATTATAAAAAAATTACTATGATGTAGGAAATCTTTTTATATTTCCAATGATTATTTATAATAAAAAAGATGACTTGTATAACCCCACTTAAAAATTGTTTTAGTAAAACATATCATGTTTGTGTCATTTTTAATTTTAACATTAAATAAAAATATATTATTGTCATTTTCCAACTAAAGTGGCTCCATGGGGTCCCCAAGTTGGCCCATGGCTTGTCTTGGTCGGCCATTACTCACCCAATAGGTGTAGGACAAGTGTCATGGTGTTTTCACATTCTTATAATATCATTTTTACCTTAAACTACACTAATTACCACTAATCGCGATTAAAAACTTAATAAGTTACTATTCACAAAAAAATTATTTTTATCCCATTGAACCACATTTTACTTCTTAATGACAACCATGTATGTCGGTTTTTTGAAATTCAAAACACAAAGATGGCAAAATTCCATTTAAACGGAAAAATCAGTTTTTATAAGTAACACTTAGTGGTTTCACTATTCATCAAAAATTGAAGTTTTTTAGAAAAATCCCAAAAATTCACCCTAAGCTATATTTGATATTCTGAATTCAAAAATGAAGTCCGTTTTACAAAATTCAAAACATATAAGTCACATTAATTAATTTAATAATTAATTCCCGCTGTCATGACAAATAGCGTGTTTTTATGAAACAATAAGTATCAAAAGATTGACACTAGTTTAAGTCCGATTTCAAAGTGAAATTAATTCCAACGACCACTATTGGATTTAATGGTAAAAATATTTTCTAATTTTACTTTAAAAACAATTCAAAATATTATCTAATCATATAAATAAATTATATTAAAAAGAGGTTTTGAATTAAAACACAACATTTTACACTATTCATTAAAAAAATGAACTTTATTGGAAAGATACCAAAAAATTACACAAAGTAAAATTTGATCTCCCGATTCTTAATAAGAGTTTTATTTAGTCCAAAAGAAATTATAAGAGTGATCAAAACTATATTTAATGACGGTTCGCCATCAAAAAGCGACAAGTAAACCTTTAGTGAAAACTAGGGCATATACGCCTAAAATTGAATTCTTTCCGTATTTTAAGCCTTTATCTTTTATTGTATAAATGTAAAAACATTTAAAAACATATATAATCATATTTTAGTTATTTCTATCCATTCCTGCCATTACAATGGTTACATGTTAACTACCATTTAAAATAATATTATTTTATTATTAGAGTGCAACGTAAGATTCCCAAGAAACTCGTTGTTGCGTGTTGGGTACTCCATCGAGCATAGAGTCCCCTTTAAAGTCATATTAATACTTTATTCACAAATATGGATAAATATGAAAATGTCATATTCTTTATTTACCTGGGGTGTTACATAGGTATTATTATAACAGTACTCAGTAGGTGCCCCAAAAAATAGAGATAAAATGGAGAAACTGAAAGGAAATAGTCTGATCGACCTAGCCAGAGGGGACCCAATTGAGAGAGAATAACCATCTTGAACTATCCTCACCTATACATGAATATTAATCTCATTACACAAGGGGTTTCAACCATGAAATGTTAAAAAACACATTTAATCCTAGAAAAATGCAGATATACTCCTCTCAGACTCAAGTATCCTGACGTTATAACCTCGTAAGAAACTATAAGATTCTTCTCACGAATCTAAAGGTAACACATAACTAGGATAACACATTCTATGAGCTCATCCACCATAGATGGACCCCATATGATAGATATACTCTATTGGGTACAACTCTACCATTCCTAATGGTATGTCCAAGAGAAGACGCTCTATTGGGAATTACTCATTAGGTCAAACTCTAGTGAGCAGACCCAAAGGTCCAGTCAATGCTAACATAATCCCTATGAAAGGATGTAAGAACATATGTGAAGAGGAATTCTCCACACTACTATACACTGTTGAGGGAGTACTACACTATTTTATGAATCTTGTGCATCCTCTCAAAAAAGAGAGAATGGAGGGGCCCACAACTCACCACTGTCATACAGTTATGGGAGTACTAGAACCTAACAATCCTATGAAACCTATGTTGCTCCTATATGGAGTATCCCACACCTCAATCCATTGAAGGAGCACTAAATCAGAATCAGGTATGTCACAAAACTATTAGAGGGGCCCACTCCTCATAACTATATTAGACAACTGAGGGAGCCCCAACTCCAATAGATGCACCAATCCCCACCACCACATGAATATGGTGGAGTAATACTTCGTAGATGGGGCGTCTCACCCTTGTATGACAGGGGAGTGCCATTAAAAGGATAGAGGACCCAAACACTTGAATGATATGGGAGTACCACTTAGTGTCTATAGGACCCACTCCCAGGTAAGATGTGGGAGTACCACTTTACCAGTATGATCACTAAGGGGGAGCCATACCTTGACACAATAGGGGAGTGTCAACCCCATGGTAGATGACACTCTCCCTAGTATGATAGGGGAGTATGAACTCTTCTGGAACAAACTTTATGGAGGACCCACACCCTAGAATGATAATATCATTATGAAATCAAGGATAGAGGAATCTTTTCCAAATGTGGTAGTGGATTACTCAATCTATCTATAAATTACAAATGGAGGAACCACACCCTAACATGATTGGGGAGTACCGACTCCACAGATGGAGGACCCACACCTTGGTCCAATAGTGGATTACTTACTATATCTAGCCAATGAGTATGGATGGACCTCACCTTGGCATGGTATGGGAGTGATGTGTCCAACTACATGAATAATATGGGGAACCGGAATCCTAATCTGACATAAGAGTCCATTCATGAGAGTACTACTACATGGGTGGAGGACCCATACCCATGATGTGGGGAGTCCCATCTCTACCAAAACAAAGAGGTTAGGGAAAACCGCACCCTGATTCCACATGGGAGAACTAGACCCAATGTCTCTCTCTTAAAAACATACCAATATAAAGTATCATTCAAGAACCACTAGAGGGAGCATCTCACTTAATATACCTTGCACCAAAACAAATCCACAGGTAAGGGACTCATTTCTTAATACAATAGGGGAGAACTGGTTTACCAACCTAAAGAGTCCAATGGTCCCTCATCCTAAGGACACAGGAAAAAGTTCATACCCTGAAATCAACCCAGTGATCCACCCTATTCACTAACCATGTTTAAGCATCGTTGTCCCAACATCAAGCTCAAAACAAGACACATCATATCTTGTAGGCCAAAACTGAGGCCACCATTGCATTTTATGCTAAAAACTGCTCAAAATATGATACTCACAGGCCGAAATATGAGCCCTAGGGAAGAAGAAACTCAAGAAATAAGATCTCCATAAGATCTCAAGGAAAGTACACAACATGAATAGGGGTCATCACGATGTGTGAACCCACCCAGGAGCCTACCTATGTCCCATGTTATCATGGCATGGCTATCCATGTAGGTGCACATGGCATGTAAAACCTGCAAGCCATGTTTCCAACCTCACCCAATCCCCAGTCATGTTCTTCCTCCACAAAACTCGTCCAACCATGACTGACACTTAGCCTGTACCACCGTGTACATGAAATGTCTATTATAAAACAACTCTTCATCTTGATGTTTTCTAATTCCCATTTTCGGCACCCCATGTCTGTGTACTTAGACTCTATAGTTTCACAAGACCATGTACTATTACATGACTACCCTGGCTATGTCCTTAGCCAACATGACATGGGGTCACCACACTACATGTAACCCTAGTAAACGACATTTACTACCCAAAAGAATTATTCCTAAAATGGGAAGAAAACATGACATTTATCAATGGTTTACATGCCATTTAGAGCAAAATTCTGATAGGAATCTCCCTACGAGTCACCCAAATCACCATAGGTTTCCATCGAAACCTTCAGATCAACCGAGAAAGGATCTCTAGAAATCATCATAGGTCACTATAACATTAAAACAATGCATAAAAGAGGGAATCATGAACAAAACTCAAATCCACCTTCGTTGAAGTTGAAACACCGAATCTTTTGGTGAAAAACGATGCCCATATCATGTTACTTATTGATATTGTGATAATTAGCACCAATAATAGAAATCGACAACACCTCATCACATCAATTTGGCTCAGTTTTTCCACCGACCAAAGGGTAAGAGGAGGAAAACAATTTCTCTTGCTTCATGCACACCAAATGTGGGAGGGTGTTGGATTTATGTTTTATTTGTTAATTATATTTTCATTTAATTAATAATCTCACCCCTCGATGACCCACCAACTCTCCCTAAATTGTACACCCATTGTGGAAAACATTACATCGCTCCTAGGGTAAACATGATGTAATAAACTGAATTATAATCTCAAAATTCAGATTATAGAGTAATATTGGTTGTTATTCCATGTTTAAAGAGAAAATATGCATGTGTGATAAACTATATTTAATATTTTTGTAATATCACCACACTGAGGCTATCACGGACCTGGAATCTCACTCTGATTTAGGGCCTGGATTTGGAAATATTTATAGGATATCCCAACATCTTACATGTCAAAATCTGAGTCACTAAAAACACTGACTCACAGCCCGTGTTCAAAAAACACTCAGGAACAAACATTATAAAAGTCTTCTTCAACTTTGGAATATATAGATCGGGATGAAAGAGTCATCAGTGTCACCCATCGTAGAACAATATTTTTGTTTGTTCATAGTGGCATGGAATATATCAACGATATGAATTCTACTATTTAACTAGATAATAATATAAATGTATTGATGATACCCATCATAGAATACTTCCAAAATGGGTCCATTCCACTAGAAAGAACGAGAAAAGAATAGATATGACAATGAGTTGTAAAATTAACCCTTTATGATAGCATAGATCATCAGAGGATTCTGTATAAGGGAATCTTCAGTGGAATTATCATTATATTCATTCATCAAGAGGACACTACTACCACCATGGAGAAATTTCATGATAGCATTTGTGGTGCCATTAGTCAATAACCAATATTACTCACCAAATCAGGAGTATTGGTTATTTTGTTTCCTTCGATGGCATAGGATTGCACATAATTCATCAAAAAATGAAATTCATACAGAGTATATCCTAACTTCATCGATAAACCCCTAGAGTTGTTTCATATAGATAAATACACATTCCAATTCGCAATATGGGGAATGTATTTTGTATGGTTATACCCTCCAACTATAGTCAAGTGGTTCAAATATATCATAATACATCATTTTTACTAGTGAATCCTTTTTAAATGGTGTGAGAAAATAACTCTTAAGGTTGTTGCGACCAAAATTGTCATTAATTTCATGAAAATCTAGCATCATCACTAGATTTGGTTTTCCTCACACAATACTAACAAAAAACAGAACCAACCTCTATTCTTCAAAATTTATGAAGTTATATCTAGAGTAAAAATTGAATATAACCATTCATCCTACCACCATACATCAGAAAATTAATAGATCAAGGCTTTAAATAGAACTCCATCGATCAATCTCTAGAAAAATGTGGATATGGAAAACAAAGCATAACTTCAAAATATTCTATACACCTTGTGGGATTATTGAACCAAAACTTGAACTACTACTCCAGAAACCCCGTATTCACTGGTTTATAAAATAGAGGTAGTGATTCCAATTGATATACATATTCATTCACTCAGAATGGTTATCTGTGAAATTTTTTCAAATGATTAAAATGAGAGGTTTTATTCGATGTGTTATAGGGACTCTATGATAAAAAGTTTTATAGCCTATATCATTTGGAAATATAAAAAAAATGAATAGCACAATCCTTCAATACGAATGTTTTTTCATTAATTCTTTCGAGGGAAGTTGATTTTCACTCTAAAACTCCAATGATACCCAGGGAAACCCCCCAAATTTAACCAAGCTAGAGGGACCTTGCATCATATATAAATTCTATCCCAATGGATCTTTCTCATTAATATGAATGGATAGGGAACACACTACATCCCATAAAAATACATGATTTCTCAAGAAACACATCATGTGATAAATGCTCATATTTTATCTTTTCTACATGATATTAATCTACATAATATCATAGGTCCTATAATAATGACCGTAAAAGGAACATATTTCGTCTTTATTCCATGCTGATAAAATACACAAAATCTGGTCCAAGATGCAAGACCATAAAAGGAACAACATATGCTCATAGTTATATAAAGTAAAAATAAAAGACACCACATTTAGAACTATAAGACTTTAAAATATATAAACCAAAATTTTTTCTAAGGGAATTAAGTTGTACGACAATGTCATTGACTCGTGATGTAAAACTGTATGGTTGATTTCCTTGTCACCTGATGTAAAACTACAAAACATTTTGATTCATGGTCGAGTGGATCACAATCCTTTGTGATGGTCTCCTACCATACAACTATTATATAATTATGTGTTACCTAATTATCACTTTGAAATGATATGTAGTGATTCCCAGAATTTATGTATTGTTCCCATCAATGAAGGAAACAAAAATCCACTTCCCCTTCATATAAAAAATGTTCCTTGAAAGGTACATCACATTCCATTTATAATGTTGGTCCAAATGTTTCCTTTATGTTCATACACATTCCTTATATAAATCATAGTCCTAGTCCAGGGGAAAATCATATCTCTATAAACTTTATCTGGCCATCATTGATGGAATGTATGATTCCTAAGAATGCCTTTTTTTACTATGAATAATATGACCTGATTTCACTCTATAGAAGTATCACTCAAAAGACCAATCATCAGGTGGCATATTCAGCCTTGGAATAATCATCTTCTATCATTGTAATACTTGAAAAATACGTTCTAATAAATCACTTTTCAGGCATGTTATGTGGTCATTCCATGCATGCTTGTCTCACATCACTCATCCCGATTTATGAACCCCCAAGATAATAGTTTAAAATTTCCCTTTTCACATCAAAATAATTTCAGAACATCCACTATCTAGAAACTCATATCTCTATAATATCTTTCTAGAAATAAATGATGGAATGTATGATTCTTGAGGACATATTTGTTTTGACTAGGCATAATATACCCTAGTTTGGCTCTGCATAAGTCACCCTAAACAATATTTTCATCAGTAAACACATTTTCCCATTCAATAAAACTCCTATATATCCATAATACCCAAGAATTAAATTCTAGGAAAATTATTTACGAATATAGATTGTGGTAATTCCTAGTATTCTTGTCCCATATCATTCCTCCTGAACCGAGAACCCCCAAGATCATGGTTTAAAATTTCCTTTCTCATGTTCAAATTAGGTTAGAACATCCATAGTCTCGTAAGAATTATATCACACATCATTTTAGTGACATTAGTTGGACTTCATCCATGTCTTACAACATTAGAATGATTGGTTTCCCAAAACTACATATGACTTGATTCTCACCCCTGTGATATATGTAGCGATTCCCGTATCCTATATCTTGGTCCATCCACCACATGATATAAATTCCAAAATCCTTTCTTCAAATTTATTCTATGTGATGAAAGAAAAATTTTCCACTCATTTAATGTCACACAAATCATATCTCACATGGAATTAAGAGTTTTGGTAGATTTCCCACATGATCGAGATACATCAGTTGATGTAGGGGTTAACATGGTCCTAACTAAAAGACCTTAAAATTCACACCAGATGCCTTTACTTCATGATGTTAGAGAGCTTGGTAGACAAATCTTGCATGATTTAAAACTACACATTATTATAGACCTCGTCAAAGAGGACCACTATCCTAGGTGTTGGCCTCCCACCATCCCTCCATATAAGAACTACATGTGGATTGATTCTTTATTTGATGAGATACATAATGACACAAGGATCCTACATCCTATTCCTTCTGAAATATAAAAATGCTACCACTATCTTATATACAAACCATATCCACATAGGAGGCCCCAATATAGACTCTCACACCACTAGTGATCCTTTATTCAATGAAAAATTATCCCTCTCCACAGAAAAAAATTGATCAATGTTGGTAATATTTTCTAGAAAAACATGTGTCTTGATTCTCTCTTTGAAGAGATATGTTGGGACACCTGAACCCATTGTCTCTATCCTAGCTTCAATAAACAAATACCCATCCCTCTGTTTGGGTAAGACATTAATATGAAACATTTGTTCCCATTATTGAGTGATTGTGTCACGAAGGGCTCCATCCAGATTTAGGAACAATCCATACACAAATCAAATACTATGTTAAGGAAAATATGAATCTGTATAATCTTTCACTGGCCATCACTTATAGAATATCTAACTCATCAGGAATATTTTTTTTGACTATTCAAAAAATTACCCAATTTGGGTTTGTATAAGTCACCCTCAAAAGTCCTACCAAACAATGGAACATTCACCTCTAGGAGGAAACCTCTTCTATAAATATAATCCCCAGAAACATTATACTAGAAATCGCTTTTCTAACATGGTCTACACTTATTCCTTGTATAATTATTCCATATATCTTTTTGGATATATAATCCACTAGATTATATCTTAGAACCTTCTATATTCATACCTGAAGTATGATGGAACATTCTTGGTCAGATCACTACACAATGGAAAATCACTAATCTGATAGTAAAATCCATGTGACCATGAACTAAAAAAAATAATATTTCCCCACAACATGAAATTAAATGTTTCTTCTAACTTCTTTGACATAATGACGTTAAAATAAATGACCCTCATCCATGATATATGAAATTAAACTATGGAGAAAGGTCCTAATCACATAAACCTAAAAATTATAACATTTGAGTCCATATAGAATGACATTAAATTGTGTGACACACAATCAATTTTATATAATCCATTACATACATGAGATATATATCCATGTAAAGATACCTACTATATAATTGATAAATTTATATTAATAGTAACATTGAATACCTAATTTCAGAATAAACTCAATTCTACTATCTCAAGCACTAGATTTATAGACTCACATTATCTGAATTATACATGATCAGGAAATTTGAAAAATTCGTTCCTCTATGAATGAAGTTTATCTATATTGGATTCATGTAATTCTTCACCAGATGACAAAAAATTGATTGGGTGAACCATTTATTGTGGCTTTTATCTTCCTTGAACATGAGAGATCAATCCGTGTGGAATTATTTGGCACAAAAACATTATATGCCTTAGAATATTTATACACAATTTCTTATATATAATTTCGATATTCATAAATGATTCTAAAACATAATGATAAAATTTGTCATTATTAGACATTAATTATAGCTTTATTACATAATAATATACATAATACATCCTAGAAGATCAAGAAGTATATTTTTTTTGGTAATTATGTACATTACATAAAATCTTAAAAACATGTGGTATATCGACATTGTTGAAAACATCCCTAACATTCTCATAATATTCCATCTTTCTTAAAACTATAGGGATAACCTCAGGTCATTCATATGAAAGGGGTGAACTATAAATCCCAATATGGGAATAAATAAAGATTAACATGAAAAAATTCTTACATGTTAGGTAATTGTAATTTCAACGGAACATAATGGGGGTGATAATAATAATCATGAAAAATAATAAATGATAAAACATAGTAACATAAAGACAACATGGGAAATGAGAAAACCATATTTAATATGAAATCATAAACATGGGTTAAGGATAACCTCCAATAAATCATAAAATTGTGGAAAATATACCATAATAGATTAGGTTCACTCCCTAATCCCATACATTGAGTCTATTTGGACTAGAACATTACCCAATGCATTGGAGCACTAAATAATTCTGGGCACATCCATCGCTCTCATATCATGTACATTCATAAGTGTGACACATGATCATTCAACATAGAATAAATTTTCATCACATTTTATTACATTATCAATGAGGGTGGAATAGATACATGTAATTACCAAATAATGGTATAATAGGTATGTCAAGTTGAATATCCTTGAGTAGAAATAGTGATGGTATTCACAAATAGAAGTTTAGCATGGAAAACTTACAATGAAATTTCATTAGCATAACGACAGTGCTTAATGATTCATAAAATGTTATAGTGAGAGTTAAAGGTGTAACACATATATTTTTTCATAAAATTTATAGCATGTTAGAGGGTATGGAGGATTAATTATGTTATATAAGGTTTTTATTGAATATTATTGGTTTCATGGGTGGGTTTGTATAGGAAAATATTAGGGAATTCATTATTATTTTCGAAACATAGCTTTTGGACTCTAAATAATAAATTATTAAAAATACTAAACCGTCTCATGTTCTTTGACCACGGTTTCTGAAAAATATTATTGAAGTTAATTTCATTATTTGGCCAATGTCCAAACTAATTAAAATATTACCCATGGTGATGTAGAATGAGTCATGTTCATAAAGAAATGATTCAAAAACTGTAAAATATAATACATGATTTGGAGGATTCAAAAATGCTTTATGAAATTAATAAAATTAAAAAAATATTTTTATTGGGAAATATATATTTTTCTTTAATATACATAATATAATTTATGACATCACTTTTGGGTCAATATGACGTCATAATGCACACTGCATATATTTACCATATTTAGTTTTTACTTAAAAACTTGACTGTGTCAAAAAATTATGAAAAATTAAAAATTGAAAAATTTTGATGTTATTATTTAAAAAATAATATTTATTTATCAATATATTTCACTAAATGTTTTATATTTCACTTTTAATACAAAAATTATGTTTATGGTGAAATATTGGTTTTTTTTGAAAATAACAATTTTCAGATCCTCATAACATTTACATTTGACGTGATAGAAATTATGTTATCATTTCTAATTTTAAAAAAAATAATTAAAAGTATCATTTTAAGAAAATATCATTTATTTTTACAATTCATGAATTCACATAAAATAATGTCTTAATTGAAATTTCATATTACTCCAAAATAAAACATGAGATTTGTCATATTATAAACTACTTTTTCATAATTAATTTCATAATCACATTTAAATTAAAAGAAAATACTAAAAATAATATTTATCTATTTTAAAATTAAATATAAATATTAATCTTTTTAGGTTTACTTTATTTCTAGTCTTTGTAAAAATTTTTTACCCTTAATTAACCTATTTGTTTACCGTGGAAATAAATAATAAGTAAAACTACTATTCATATTATCAAAAAATTATGTTTAATTTATTACCTAATATAAATTATGATTATACCAAATGTGGAATCCATCAATTCATAGAGGTGAAAGAATGTATTTAAAAAAAACTAATAACTGTGATGGAAGTTATGTTTTATGAAAAATGCATTTTTTCAAGTAAAAGAAATTTTTTCATTAACTCTATAACTAGTAATCATCCTAAACAAATTTCAATTAATAAATATAGATATACAATAAATAACTTTAATTTCAATAATTACAAATTTGGGGTTACTTTTAATTAATTAAAAAGGTCAAACATTTTAAATTTTAAAACAATTTTTATAAAAAATGTGTTTTCAATCCGAAAAATAAACATATAATTTAAATAATTGTTATATTTCACTATTCATGAAAAAAGAAAATTTTCTAAAAAAACCAAAACTATCGCCCTAAGTTAATTTTCATCGTATTATTTCAAATATGATGTTAATTTTATCAAATAAATTTTATATATTTTCAATAAATTAATTATAATATTTTTTTAAAAATAGAAATAGAAATCATTTTTGAATAAAACATATTTTTTAAGATTAAAATTACACTACAAAAATTTGAGTGATTATTTTCTAAGAATATATAAATATATTAATATTGGGAATGAAATATATATATAAATATATTAATATTGGGAATGAAATATATATATAAATATATGTATATCATAATGTATTTAATCCTATTAATATCAAAAAAATAATGGATAGGTTAAAAAGGTTGTATTAAAGTAATCAACATTTGTCTGGGTTCAGTGTTACATATCATATATGCTATCATACATAATTTTCACTTTTAAAAGCTCGAGGCCTTACATTATTCCACCCTTTAATAAATTTTATCCTCATAATTTAAACTTGATCTCAGTAATATATTTTTTCACACATGAAAATATTTTTATTAAAAATACACATCATAAAAAGGGTTAATAAAACATCCACTTGAAAAGATAGAAAGGGTTGTCTGAGGGTCATTAAATAACTAGGTTTCCATATAGGAGAAAATTAGTTGGATTGGAAAATATATACATGGTACAAAACCCAATTCACATGAAGAAACACAGAGTTAGAGATAACATGCCCAAGAAAAAGTCAATAACCACAAAACCATAAATCAATGATGAGGGAAAACACCATAAATTCATAAAAAATGATCATAATATGGAAACATTTTTGTTTAATGAATCTTTTCATAGAGTTACAGAATTATTTTACCATATATACTATATATATAAGGATACATACTTTATTTACAAGTGCAATTTCATCCTTTAATCAATTTTTACTACGATCTAATCTTTTTACGAAACGATGAATACTCAAGATATTTTTTATATACTAAATGATAAGGATAAGATTCCAAAATATCATATAATAAACCAAATAATGAAAATATATTCTACTCATCCTTATGTAATCCAAAAAATTATCACAATGTTTGATAAGACTAAAAATTAATAAACCTTATTACACGATTCTCCAAAATACATGAAATGAAAAAGTTTATCAAAGATAATTCCTTAAATAAATACCCCTATATTAAATAACACCAATATAATTAATATTATAGAATGTTTTAACCTCAAATTTTTCTTCATACTCTTAAGATGAAACATCTAAAAACATATTAAAATTCATTTCAAATAACCCTTTTTATGAAATATAATCGGTCTATTTACCTCAACCTAATAAAAAATATTCTAAAATATCATTAATCTCTTGAAAATAATTTTTTTTACAATGTAATATGTTTCCCAAAATATCCTTAATCATGACAACTGTCTATAAAATAAATATTCACAAGTGGTATCAATTACTTTAAACATAATATTAGCCTTAGATATATCATCATATGACTCTTTAGGTTTATCCCAATATCAAACACATATTAAGGGTATTCAATTTGAAAAATCATGTGTTTTCAAAAATATCACCTTATAACTAAATCAATTTTATATGTTATCAGTACCATTCAAAATATGATTCAAATCCTTTAGAAAAAACATATATGGAACCATCCTTAGATGCTTCATGATTTTTATTCCTAGAATTTCATTGATATATTACTTCCACTTTATAATTCTCAAATACGTAGACATAAACACATCAATACTTATGCTGAAATGATTTCCATAACATATGTCCTTCCTTATTTTTTGATTTAACCCTTGCATTAGAGAATTTTCTTGGATAATTCCCATATTATCAACACATAATACATTAAAAAAGGGTTTCATATGATATAATTTATTACCTTCCTTCATACAATTCATTTTTATGGGAACTAGATACTTTATTCCCTATTTTTTCCCACCTAAAACACCTTAGAGTCCTTTGTGGGATTTCACTTGGTTCCACTATCCAAATTTTTTAAACACATGTAATTTAATATTCTTTACATTATCACCTTTATTAGATAAAATGTAATGTCCCAAATTTAATCAGGTATGGACCATTTTTACTTATTTGCAGTCTAATTAATTAAGTGACCTGGGGCACGCACCTGCGCAACTCACTACGGGTCTCAGGAACCTTTTTATTTAATTTAAATATTTGCATACGTTTCATGAAAAATATCACATTGCACTTTGGCGGGATGTTCGGGTTTTAAATAATTAATTAAGGACTGGAAAAGAGTAATAAGGGATTTAAATAAGATTTAAAAGGAAGAAAGAAAAGATAAAAAGAAATTATGAAATAAAATAAAGAGGGGGTTACAGGAAAAATGAAAATAATTGAAATGGGGGATTCCGATTTTTAATTATTTTTATTATTTTCCTTTCCATTCTTTTGTTTTATTTTATCTTTATATTTTTTTCCATTTTTCCTTATCTTTTATTTTTCTCTTATTTTATTTTCATTTATTTTTCTTTCTTTTCTCTCTTTTCTTTTTTTCTCTCCTCTCTCCCTCTCCTAGTCATCACTTCGCACCCCTTAATCCTATCACACCAACCACCAGCCCCTTCGGAAGGTCGCTACTCCTCTGTTCGACATCCGATTCCTTCGCATTTAGGTGCACAATAAACCTTAGGGAAAGGATAAATTTTCTCATTTAGAATTGTGTGCATTCCTTGAGTAATCTACATGTTGTTCATCATAGTTGATTTTTACCCTATTTTGGGGGTTTTTCTAAAATTTGTTCATTTTCATCCATTTTAGGTCAAATCAAAGCCCACCGTGAAACATAGAGTCATCTACGACTAAAAGGTAGGGTGCCTACTTGCCTTCCATCTGTTTCATTGTGATTTATAAAAAAGCGTCATTGTGCTGTTAGTCGCTGCCTACCAGCTTTGTGCAATTTTACCCATTTTAATTACTTCAATGGTTTTTCTTAATTTGTGCAGCATTAATCATCCTAAATTTATTGGCTGAATGGTTGCAACAAGTTAGGACACCCCTTTGGGTGTGTCGACAAGGTCGGTTTATCTTTTTCCCTTAGTTGGGTTTATATTTAATTAACTACATGTATTGTACAACCCCTTTTTATTTTTTTAAAATTAAATAAATAGTTGTTTGAATTGTTTCCACAAAGTGAGACACCCCTTTGGGTGTGACAACATGGTCGGTGTAATCTTCCGTTAGCTAGTTTTATTGTTTAATTAATTTCATGTGTTGCAAAGAACCTTTTTATTGTAATAAAATTTAATAAATAGTTTCTTTGTACATGAACTTGAACTATTGGATCATTGTCACTTATTATTCTAAACTTCTTATTATTTAAATGTGAATTATCTGCTGAGATTGATATGATATTTATATTTCCTTGCAAGTTGTTATGTTGAACTTCTTATTACTTAGATGTACATTATCTGCTGAGACTGATATGATATGTATATTGTCTTGCAAGTTGTTATACTAAACTACTTATTATCTAATTGTGAATTATCCACTGAGGTTGATATGATATGTATATTTCTTTGCAAGTTGTTCTGCTATATTGTTAGATTTATGCATTGTGATGCAGGTGTATCTGGTTAGTTTTCAAGATGCGACCTTATATGCTGATAATGTCATATCTGCTGCTGTGAAAACTTTAATTAAATTCAGGGTGGGGAAAGGGGGCGGGTTCCATATTAAGGGCCACACATAAATCCTCCATTCTTGACGGGTTACCTCTATGTGCCGAGGGGCGGTGTCGTTGGCTTTATTGGACCGAGACTTCCCTGAACTTTATAATAAATTTGAGTGATATTGGTTCCAAAAGGTCCCATCAGGATGGATCTGTTTGAAATGTGGCTAAGCTAGCCTCGGATGACACTTGACTCATTTTTACAAGATCAGGATGGACTTATGGTAAATCCATGCCTCGGGCGATACTTGGTCTTTCGAAATATTGCCTTGGACGAGCTCGGTGACATTGGATAAATTGATGGATGTTTCATAGTGATACCTTTGGGATGAGCTCAAACTTCAAATCTCAACTAGAACCTTAAATAATGATACACTTAAGGTTTATGTTATTGCTAATTGAGTCTCTTGAGAATTGAGATGTTTTCCCTGATATGTTGAAGTGTTCCTGGTTGACACTAGACTTGAACCCCAAGTTAAAGCACAAGAATGGGGCATAATTTTTCCTGGTTTTACCTTACTTTATGGGTTTATATATATATATATATATGCGTGTTTGTTAATTTCTGCTGACAGGTACCCTTTCAGACTACCCGCTTATGCTGAAGCAGGTGACCAGGCACGGGTGCCATTTGGGACCCGAACAGTCTTATTTATTTAATTGCACTACGATTAATTTATTTGAAATGGTTATGTAATGGAACACTAAATTTTTATTTTTGCATGAAATGGAAAGGTTTAGACACCGTGGGTGCCAGCCTTCTGGGATTCTATCTCACACCCTGCTCAGGTGTCATCAACACCCAAGTATATTACATGCTCGTAGGTATTGACAAGGAGAAGTGTGCTACTTCTGATGCTTGACTTTTCATTACTGCATAGGATAGAGACTAGGGCAGAGGTTCGAGACTTGCTTACGATGCAGTTGCTGCTTGTGTCTTTTCTTTTATGAAGAACCTTTTTGGTGTTCTGTTTAACAATGTTTTTTATTTGTGGACAACTAATATTTTTGTTGAAGAATGTTTTTTAGATACAGAATTTTGAAGTTGCTGGTTGCTGAATATTTCCTTAAAGAAGACTATATTGAAGAATAAGAAGTCCAAAGTTAAGAAAATATCTCAATATTTCTAAATTTAACCAGAAGATTCTTTTCTGATCTTAAAGTTCTCACAAATCATGAAAAGTTTCATGATAAAAGTTGTTGAAGAAATGATGAAGAGGTTTGATGTTTTTCACTAAGAGAAATTCTAAGAAAATTCAGAACCAGTCTTCTTGAGCCATAAATTCGGAGTCTACTTATTGAGCCAGAAATTCAGAGTCTACTTCCTGAGCCAAAAATTTGGAGTCTACTTCCTGAACCAGAAATTCGGAGTCTACTTTATGAGCCAGAAATTCTGAGTATACTTACTGAGCCAGAAATTCAGAGTCTACATCCTGAGCCAGAAATTCTGAGTCTACTTCCTGAACATAAAATTCAGAGTCTACTTACTAAGCCAGAAATTCAGAGTCTACTTCCTGATCCAGAAATTCAGAGTCTACTTCCTGAGCCAGAAATTAGGAGTCTACTTCCTGAGCCATAAATTCAGAGTCTAATTCTTGAACCAGAAATTGGGAGTCTACTTCCTGAGCCAGAAATTCGGAGTCTACTTCCTGGGCTAGAAATTCAGTGTCTACTTCCTAAGCCAGAAAAGCAGAGTCTACTTCCTGAGCTAGAAATTTAGAGTATACTTCCTGAGCTAGAAATTCGGAGTCTACTTCCTAAGCTAGAAATTTAGATTCTACTTCCTAAGCTAGAAATTTGGAGTCTACTTCCTGAGCTAGTAATTTAGAGTCTACTTCCTGAGCCAGAAATTCGGGGTCTACTTCCTGAGCCAGAAATTCAGAGTCTACTTCCTGAGCCAGAAATTCAGAGTATACTTCCTGAGCTAGAAATTCAGAGTCTAATTCCTGAGCTAGAAATTCAGAGTATACTTCCTGAGCCAGAAATTCAGAGTCTACTTCCTGAACCTGAAATTCGGAGTCTATTTCCTGAACCTAAAATTTGGAACCTGTTTTATTGAACCTGTTTCCTGAACCTAAAATTGGAACCAAGATCCAGCCTTATCATTCTGAGGAAGATATGAAGAGATCAAGAAAACCCGAATTTCAACTTTGCATAAATCTCGGAGAAATTTAAGGAGATTTGATGAAGTCAAAGATTGAAGATTTAATATGAGAGATTTGCAGATTTTTTGATATTTGAGGAAGCGGGAAAGATTTTCAATAATCCCGCCTTTGTCTTCTTAGTTTCCTATAAATATGTGCTCAGATCATTCTCTCATTAACAACATAAAAAAACACAGAAAAGGTGTAGAACTGGAGAATTCTAAGTGAAAAGTTCCTACCATATGGATGAAGATTCCTTGAGTGTTTGAGAAGAAGAGAATCAGAATTATCTTATCTTGCTGAGAAAATCGGTTTCAAAAAATTGGATTCAAGAAATCGGATTGAAGATTCAGAGTGAGCACTTGTGCAGAATCATATTATCTTGCTGAGAAGACCAGTTTTAGAAAATCAGATTCAAGAAATCAGATTGATGATTCGGAGTGAGCATTTGTGGATAAGCTTAACAAAGTTCTTATTCTTGTGCTTGGATCATTTTTTATTTAAAGAAAACATTGTAAACTGACAGGATCCGGTATCTAATGGGAGTTGACACAAGTTGTATTCACTTCTTCATTATAGTGGATTTCTATAGACCCACGAGAGGGGCTATGTCAAGGACGTATGTTCTCTTATTGAGGCCGAACCTTGTAAATCTTGTGTGCCTTTCTTGATTTACCTTTATTTCATGCTTGAGTTTCATGCTAAAGGTTGATAAGGAAATAAATCTTAATAGGTTTAAAGGGTTAAGTTTCTTAATGTTTTGAAAATTATAAAATTTTAACAGCTGATTCAACCCCCCTTCTTAGTTGTTATTCGATCCTTGGAACTTCAAGTGGTATTAGAGGGATGTTCCCTTGTTTAATCCTTATCATGGAGAATATCAATTCTGTCAACAGTAGAGGAATTCCTACATTTGATGGCAATAATTATTATGGATGAAAAAAGAGGATGATTATTTATCTCCTATCTCTTGTCCTTGAAGTTGTTGATGCTGCTACTATTGGCTTTCCACATAGTGAGAAAAATTCTCCTATGACATTTGCTGATAAGAGGAATATAGAAGTTGATGGAAAGGATAGAAATGTTATTCTCATGTCCTTATTAGAAAATGTTTATCAGAATGTGATGGGTCTCACAACATCAAAAAGCATGTGGGACAAGCTGTAAAGTGTTTTTGAAGGAAACACAAAAGTCAAGGAGGCCAATCTAGAAATCTGGCGTAGTAATTTTGAAGACATCAGGATGAGAGATGATGAAACAATTGATGGATACTTCACCAGAGTTAATGAAATTGTATACAACATCAGGGGATTTAGAGAATCCTTGGAAGATTCTACAATTTTGAAGAATCTTATGAGAAACTTTCCAAACAGGTTTGATTCTAAAATTTCAGCTTTAGAAGATAAGGATGATTTATCTCTTGATGAACTGCATAAATTTATTATTTCTTATGAAATGAAGAAATCTCCAATCTTTAAAAAGAAGATGAAAGATAAAATGGATTCTGAATCTATAAGAAGGATGAAAATCCAAGATGATGATGAAGCTGATCCTTGCGAGTCCGTTGATAAGGAAGATGAAGAGTTGAATGAAAAAAATAATGTCTCTCATATCCAAGAACTATCAAAGAGGAAGAGGAATTTATGGAGGGAAACTTCCACTCAAATGTTTTGAGTGTGGTGGAATTGGACACTTTGTAATGAATTTTCCTAAGAAGAAATTTGGAGAATATCCAGATGTTTCTAATGAGAATCCGCGATGGAAGAATTATAACAAGAATGAAAAAGAAGAGAAGACTTCTGAAGAATTCAAGAAGAAGTTTTCTGGAAAGAAAAGAAGTATGTTGAGAAATAAGGTTGAATCAGAATCATCTGAAAATGATTCCTCAGAAGATGAAAGTAAAGAATGATTCAGAACCTTCATTGCAGAAGTTGAGAAAACAAATGTTTCCTGAGAGAGTGAAGAAGGTGGTGAAGAATCTTACAGAGAATATCTGCTAAGATATGAGATTCTTTCATATCTTCAGAAAAAAAAATCTCTCAAGAAAGAAATTCATGTGATGAAGAAAAATCATGAAGAAGTTCATGATGGAAGTAAATATGTTACCAATAAGGAAGATGAATACATTCAAGAAATTTTAAGTTACAAACTTAGAATTACTGAAAAAGGAAAGATGATTGAAGATCTTAGCAAGAATCTGGAAACTAAAGAATAATAGATCAATAAGTTGCAATCAGAATTTATTGAATCCGAATATACCCTAAGGAAGATGAATGAAAACTTACACAAAGCCGAGACTTCCAAGATTTCTGAGAAGGCTTACCATGAGAATCAGGTGAAATCTTCTCCTATCAAAAATAATGTTTTATCTAATTCTTCTAATATTTTAGGTTATGGAAAAAGAATTTGTAAAACTTGGGTGGAGAAAGGATGTGAGAAACCTATCAATCCTAAAAAAGTAGAAAACTCACTCAAAAGTAGAGATGGCCTAGATCATGAGTTTTCTAGAGCTGAAAGAAGTTATCAACCTCAATAAAGTTTCTATAATGAAATATCATTATTTAATAGAAAATCAAGATTTGAGGGCTATTGATGGTGTTTCGGAATTTATGGGCATAGAGCTTATAATTTTTGGCACAATTTATCTATACCCGGAAGAAGGTTTGTGCAAAGTGGAAGAAATAGTGAAAGAATAATGAGTAACTTTCCGTACTCATAGAATGTTGAAAAGCTGAATTCTCAAGATGTCAGAAACATTCCAACAAAGAATCAATTTGAATATTTGGAAGATGTTTGTAGAAGATGTGACCAGTCTAGTCATCATGCCAAATGATGTATGACTCTCCTTCCATAACAAGTTTCATATGATATGAAATAAAAGAAAACTGAAAATAAGGAGGTTGATGAAAGAGCTTTTGTTGTTGAGACAACTTTGAAAGCAAGTAATAGGAACAAACCATGGATTCTTGATAGTGGTTGTTCCTCACACATGAAATGTGATATAAAAATCTTAGAGCATGTTGAAGCTCATAATGGAGGAGTGGTTACTTTCAGCAATGATAGGTCCTTTAAAATTAAAGGAATCAGAACGACAGAGATTGAACCCGAGAAATGGAAATCTAAGGAAGTCATGCTTGTTGATGGGATAAAACATAACTTACTTAGTGTAAGTCAAATTTGTGATTATGGAAAAGAAGTTATCTTTAGAAAGGATTCATGTGTCATCAAAAGTGTGAAAAATGGAAAAGTGATTACAAAAGGAGAAAGAACCAGTGGGAATATCTTTCACATTGGAGAATATAATAACTCTTGTTACTTGAGTGCTGAAGATGAAAACAAGTTGTGGCACTGAATACTTGGCCACCTTAGGCAGAAGAACATGAGTAAGCTTTCTAAAGTTGATGCTGTTTGAAATTTTATAGAACTGAAAAGAAGAGATGAAGATGTTTGTATTACTTTCCAGAAAGGAAACATGACTAACAAAAGTCATAAAATAGTTGAGATTCAATCTTACAAACCACTTGAACTTATTCATTCTGATCTGTGTGGGACGATGATACATCAATCAACAAAAGGAGATTTATACTTTATCACATTTATTGATGTTTTCACTCAGATGACAAACATCATGTTCATGAAGCATAAGTTAGAGGCTATTGAAATGTTTAAATTCGTCAGAAGAGATGATGAGAAATAATTAGGAGTTTTCATAAAGAAGTTGAGAACATACAATGGTACCGAATTCACAAGAAATGGTTTTGAAACTTATCTAAGGAAGAATGGTATCGAACATCAGTATATTTCTCCCTATACTCCACAACAAAATGGAGTATCAGAAAGGAAAAATAGAAGCTTGGTGGAAATGGAAGAAGTATATTATCAGAATACAAACTTTCAAAATTATTTTGTAGAGAAGCTGTTAGCATTTCCGTACATGTTCTAAATAGATGCTTGTTGAGATCGGAAACCAACATGACTCCTTGCGATATGTGGTATAACAAAAACTATTCTTTTAGTTACATCAAAGTTTTTGGAAGTCCATGCTTGATCAAAATCAAAAATCCGGACCTAGGAAAGTTTTATGAGAAAGATGAAGAAGGGATATTTATGGGTTATTCACCGAATGGAAGAAGTTACAAATGCTGGAACAAATGTTCATGGAAGTTGGTGGACTCATATGATGTAAAGATAATTTAAAATCCAAGTTCCTTCACAATTTTTTTTTAAGAATACTAAGGAAGATAAATCAGAGAATCCCCACCAGAGTGAAAGTGACTTAGATAAGTCACATGGGTAAGAAAGTGTTGCTGGGGAAGGAAATGTTAGTTTTCCTACCTTACAAAAACATGTTGAATTTGAAAATATTATTGGGGATCAGAAGGATTCAGTTCTAACAAGAAGGAAGTTAAGATTAGAAAATCAAACTTCCCTTATCTCAGAACTTGAACCAGAATCAGTTTCAGAAGCTATTCAACATAATGAATGGGTGGATTCTGTGAATGAATAACTGGATCATATTGAGGAGAATGAAACATGGGAACTTGTTCAAAGGCCATAAAATAAAAATGTTTTCGGAACCAAGTGGGTTTACAAAAATAAATTGAATGAGCATGGAGAAGTTATAAGAAACAAAGAAAGGCTTGTGTGTAAAGTATATGCTAAGGTGGAAGGTGTATATTTTGATGAAATTTTTCCCCTGTTACAAGGTTGGAAACTATTCGCATGTTTCTTGTAGTGGCATCTCAATAGAATTACAAGGTTTATCAGATGGATGTAGAGTCAACTTTCTTAAATGGTGAGATTGAGGAAGAAGTTTACATTGAATAACCTTGCGGATTTTTTCTTGATGAGTATGAAAACAATGTTTTCAAATTGAATAAATCCTTATATGGGCTGAACAAGATCCACGATCATTGTATTCGAAGCTTGACAATTCTTTGAGAAATATGAACTTTTCTAAAGGAAAGGTTGATAGAAACTTGTATGTTAAAGATGTTGACTCCGGAACTTTAATTGTAATCATTTATGTGGATGATATAATTTTTGCTGGAGATGAATAAAAGGTCTGTGAAAAGTTTGCTGAAGAGATGAAGAATTTTTTTGAAATGTCAATGTTGGGAGAATTAAATTTCTTCCTAGTATTACAAGTTCAACAAAAAGAAAACTACATTTTCTTGTCCCAAGAAAAGTATGCCAAGTAATTGTTAAATAAGTTTGGGATGGAAGAATCAAATGAAGTTTCAACTACTATATCAGTGAGAACAATGTTGAGGAAAGATGAGTCAGGGAATAGTGTGAATCAGAAAGACTTTCGAAAGTTGATAGGAATTCTTCTTTATCTTACAGCTTCAAGGCCGGATATTTCTTATGTTGTGACTCTCTATTCTCGATATCAAAGTAATCCAAAAGAATCACAAATGTTGGAAGATAAGAGGATTTTGAGATATGTTAAAGGAAAAACTTCACATGGGCTTTTATACAAGAGAAACAATGAGATAAAGTTTCATGGTTATACTAATGCTGATTGGGCTGGTGATTGTAATGATATAAAATCAACATCAGGAGGAAAATTTTTCTTAGGGAAATGCTTTGTGAGTTGGCACAACAAGAAACAAAGTTTAGTAACTTTAAGTATAGCTAGATCCAAATATGTTGCAGCTACACAGGATTGTACTCAAATGATGTGGATGAAAGTTCAGATGGTAGATTTGAAAGTGAAAGTTTCTAAACCTTTGAAGATACTCTGTGATAATAAAAGTGACATTGATCATTCCAAGAATCCTATTCAACATTCAAGATCAAAACACATTGATATAAAGTATCACTTTTTAAAAGAGAAATCTGCTGCTGGAGAAGTCTTGATGGAATATATTTCAACAAAATATTAGATTGCTAATATTTTTACAAAAGCAATGTAAAAGGAATGGTTTGTTGAACTGAGGCTGAAACTCCATTTTCACCCTCCTCCCATGACTTCCTAAAACTCATAAAGAAGTTTCCCCCACCGTGCTTTGGATTATGTTGAAAATGGGGGAGAGTGAGTTTTCTTTTATGAATCTAAATATGTGGTTATCATATAATGGGGGAGAGAGAACGAAAAATGAGAGAGGAATAGAAAATGAGAAAGAAAAAGATAAAAGTTGAGGTGGAGTTTGAGTAAGGTGAAGTTTATCTTTACATGGCCGCATATTTTTCTTGTCACCAAGGGATATAAATCCTTCAAAAACATTACTTTATCCAGTAGTGTGGTGTAAGTACACTCTTTTTGAGAAAGGATATGTTTTGGTAAAATTCAAGAACTTGAGATGTAAAATTATTGAGAGGTGGAAACTTGTTAACAAGGGTTGCCAACAAATCCAGAGGTGGAGATTGAAGAACCTTTGTGGTGTTCTGTTTAACAAAGTTTTTTATTTGTTTACAACTAATATTTTTGTTAAAGAATGTTTTTGAGTTATAGAAAGTTGAAGTTGTTGGTTGCGAAAGATTTTCTTAAAGAAGAATGTATTGAAGAATAAAAATTCAGAAATTAAGAAAGTGTCTCAAACATTATAAATTTAATCAGATGATGCTTTGCTGATCTTAAAGTTATCACAAATCATGAAAAGTTTAATTATAAAAGATGTTGAAGAAATGGTGAAGAGGATTGATGTTTTTCACTAAGAAAAATTCTGAGCAAATTCGGAACCAGTCTTCCTGAGCTAGAAATTCGAAGTCTATTTCCTGATCCAAAAATTTGGAGTCTACTACATGAGCCATAAATTTAGAGTCTACTTCCTAAGCCAAAAATTCATAGTCTATTTCCTAAGACAGAAATTCAGAGTCTACTTCCAGAGCCAGAAATTCGGAGTCTACTTCCTGAACCTAAAATTCAGAGTCTACTTCCTAAGCTAGAAATTCGGACTCTAATTCTGGAGGCAAAAATTCAGATTCTACTTCATGAGCCAGAAATTCAGAGTCTACTACCTGAGCCAGAAATTCAGAGTCTACTTCCTAAGCCAGAAATTTGGAGTTTACTTCTTGAGCCATAAATTCAGAGCCTACTTCCTGAGCCAGAAATTTGGAGTATACTTCTTGAGCCAAAAATCTAGAGTCTACTTCCTAAACCAAAAATTCATAGTCCACTTCATGAGCCAGAGATTTGGAGTCTACTTCCTGAGCCAGAAATTCAGAGTCTACTTTCTGAGCCAGAAATTTGGAGTGTACTTACTGAGCCAGAAATTCAGAGTCTACTTCCTGAGCCAGAAATTCGGAGTCTAATTCCTGATCCAGAAATTCGGAGTGTACTTCCTGAGCCAAAAATTTGGAGTATACTTCTTGAGACAGAAATTATGTGTCTACTTCCTAAGCCAGAAATTCTTAGTCTACTTTCTGAGCCAGAAATTTAGAGTCTACTTCCTGAGCCAAAAATTCGAAGTCTACTTCCTGAGCCAGAAATTCGGAGTCTACTTCCTGAACCTGAAATTCGGTGTATATTTCTTGAACCTAAAATTTGGAACCTATTTTCCTAAACCTATTTTCTGAACCTAAAATTAGAACCAATATCCAGACTTATCATTCTGAGGAAGACATGAAGAGTTCAAGAAAACCCGAATTTCAACTTTTCATAAATCTCAGAGAAATTTAAGGAGATTTGAAGAAGTCAAAGATTGAAGATTTAAAGCGAGATATTTTCAGAGTTTTTGATATTTGAGGAAGAGGGAAATATTTTCAAGATTATCACCTTGGTTTTCTGAGTTGCCTATAAATATGTGCTCAGATCATTCACTCTTTAACAACTTTAAAAGAAACGCGAAAAAGGAGGAGCGCTGGATAATTCTAAGTGAAAAGTTCCTACCATCTTGAAAAAGTTTCCTTGAGTGTTTGAGAAGAAGAGAATCAGAATTATCTTATCTTTCTGAGAAGATCATTCTCAGAAAATCAGATTCAATAAATCGGATTGAATATTTGGAGCGAGTACTTGTGTGGAATCATCTTATCTTGCTGAGAATACCGGTTTTAGAAAACAGGATTCAAGAAATCAGATTGAAGATTTAGAGTGAGTATTTGTAGATAAGCTTAACAAATATCTTATTCTTGGGTTTGGATCATTTATTCATTAAGGAAACATTTTAAAATGACGGGAGTTATTATAATCTTTCCTATCGAGAGATAGATTGTGTCCAATGTAATTGGCACAATTTGTATTCACTTCATCATTATAGTGGATTTCCATAGACCCACAAGAGTGTCTATGGCAAGGACATAGGTTCTCTTATTGAGGACAAACCTTGTAAATCTTGTGTGCATTTATGGATTTACCTTTATTTAATTCTTGATTTTCTTGCTAAAGGTTGATAAGGAAATAAATCTTAACAGGTTGCAAGGGTTAATTTTATTAAAAATTTGAAACTTATAAAAGTTTGACAACTGATTCAACCCCCCTTATCAGTTGTTATTTGATCCTTGGAACTTAATTTTAGTTGACTGTGTGTTTGAGTTTTGTTTTCTGTACATTTAGTTTAGACTTACATCATGGCATGCCATCTTTCCGTGAGCTTCCAAATTTGGTTATTATCATTCAGTTGGATTTTTTACATTCCTTATGTTGCAGCTTATTTATTTACATGCTTCTGCTACTTCCTATTTTTTGTTTTTTACTTTTGGTGTGATATTATCTATTACCTATGAGGGAATAGTCTCCCCCATTGACACAAAAGGGCCCTCACTGCTAGTCGGCATCCTCTGGAATTCAGGGAGATGCGCTTGATGTTATGTGACCACCGGTCTGGCCACCGTCTTAAAAGTGAGCCGGGTCGAGGCGTTACATAAAATTCCTTAAGATGTCATCATTCTCTTTACTGAAGTATTTGTACATTCAAATATGTTCCAGTAATTAATTAGTATTTTTGATATCTAGTTTGTCATAGTCATATGATGCATTACTTGATCTCCAATCATGTTAGGTATCTTATTTGGGAATTCATCACATTTCCCATCAAATAGGTTCCAGAATTGGTTCTAATTATTTGTATCCATTGACTAAAATTAATGGAATGTTAGGGATGATTACTTTTAAAGTATTAAACATAGAAACTGGAATCCAATAACATTAAAGGGATAACATATAAATTATATTCATTTTCATAATTTATGATTGTCAAGACCCGAATATAATATATCCATGATCTATTTCCTAACAACGAATCTTGGGGGAATTTTTGTTCCCTCAATAATGGTTCATAATAAGTTGTGAATTTACTAAATCATGTTACCTAGGAGTGTAAAACTAGGTGTACATCCAGGCTCTTTGTGATGCACCCATTCCTGATCCAGCCTATCTCGATACATTGTTTTTGGGGTTATCACCCCTAGGTACATTTGTTCTTGAGCTACATCCACTTATAGTATCCAAAAAAGGATGTATTTTCATTTAATCCATATAATATATACTTTAAAATAATTTATGAATGTTTTACTATACTTATTTTTATCACTAAGACTTTCAATGTAGTTTTATATTCATTATCCAAAAAAATAACTAGACATTCCATTAATACCTACAATGAAAACCCTTCTCTTTATTACACATTAATTCATGATTAATTACATAATAATACATCTAATAAACCCCAAAAGAGATATAATTCTAGATTCTTTGGGTAATTAGGTACATTACATAAAAACTGAAAACATGTGTCACATAAGAATTATTGAAAATTTACCTAACATTCTCATAATATTCCTTTATTATGAAAACTACATGGGATATCCTGGGGACATTCACAAGAAAATGGTGATCTATAAATTCCAGTAATGGAATACAAAATTCTTAACATGTATAAAGTATTATTTTTTTTATAAAATAGTATTTAAATGGAACATAAAAGGGGTGATAATCATAAACATGAATAATAGTGAATGATATATCTTGGTAACAAAAATGCATCATGAAAAATGTGGCAACAATATTAAACATGACATCATAAACATAGGGAAAGGATGACCGCTAATAAATCCTAAAATGGTGGGAAAAGTCCCATAAGATATTAAATTCTATCCCTAATCTCATACATGACGTTTTAAGAGTCTATAACATTACCCAATTCATTGGATCGCTATATAATTCTGGGTGCACCTATCGCTTTTATATCACAGACATGAATAAGTGTTCCACATGGATTATTCAAAATAGAATAATTTTTCATCACATTTAATTAAAAGATCAAGTATTATGTTATAAATGAATGTCATTAAAAAATAAAAGTATTATTTTTAAATCTAGGTGAATACCCTTGAGTGTAAATATCAATTATATTCACAATACAATGGTTTGGCATTGAAAAATGGTAGTGAAATTTCATCATCATAATGGAAGTACTTCAAGATTAATAAAATGTATTAATGATAGATAACATGACTATAATAATTTTTTCATAAAATTTATAGTAATAGGGGAGTGAAAAAATCATATTCCAATATTAGGAATTGGAAGAAGATATAAAATGAAGAAGACGATTAAATTAAGTGGAGAAGGAAATGATCCCTTACTATATTTTGGCCTAGTTACGACTTAGGTAAATGGTACAATGAGAGTGGATGAATGATATATGAATTTTAGAATATAAATTTTACTATATATTTATCTTTATAAATCCATGACAACATAACAAATTGTTATTCAAAAGGATAAATACAAATAAGGTTCTTGAATTGAAAGAAGATAGAGAAGTCCCTAACCATGAGAGGGTGATTCCAAATGATTTGGTGGAGCTTCTTGAGAGCTTGGGGGAACATTATAAGGAATATAGATTGTAGAGGGGTGATAAAGGGTGTGATAAAATGTGGTTTAGTGAAGAGAAATGGGATCGTTGGTGGGTTTGGAGAGGGGAGTACTTCATTATTTCCAAAACACACTTTTTGGACACTATATAATAAAGAAATCAAAATATCAGTACTTACCATTGTTTTTCCCATGGTTTTTTCTAACTATGAGTGGTATTAATTATTTTACAAGTCTAATGGTCATAATAATTAAAATATTACCCTTTGTGATGTGGAAGTGTGTCATGTTATTAAAGAAATTATTTTACACCTTAAAATATCATATAGGTTTAAGTGGATTCATAAAGGATTTATAAAATAATACAAATAACCTAAAAATAGTTTTATTTTAAAGGGGAAACATATATTTCATTATGGATCCCATTTTTATAATTTTTTACATTACCTTTTGGTCAATATGATGTCATGATACACACTGTATGTTTATACCCTCTTTAATTTTTACCTGAAAATTATACCATCTCAAGAAATTATATAAAATTCACCAATGGATAATTTTCACATTATGACTCCAAAAGTAATTTTTTATTTATCAATATAATTCTATATATATTTTAATTTTTACTTTTAGAAAAAATATTGAACATTATTTATAAATACCATTTTTTTTGAAAATAATAGTTTTTGAACCCACATAATAATTACATTTAGCTTCATTAAACTTATATTATAATATATAAATAACAAATTAATTCTTAATAGTATTATTTTGTTAAAATATTATTGATTTATAAAATTCATGAATTCATGAAAAGGAAGACCTTAATTGAAATTACATGTTATATAAAAAAAAAATTGAGTTATAACTTATTAAAAGCTAATTTTTATCAAACTCATCTCATAATCATTTATAAAGTAAAAAAACAATAATGAGTAAATATATAATTTAATTCAATGTAAATAAAAAAAAAGTCAATCTATTTGGGATACTTTTTTCTCATCCTTATTAAATTACTTTTAACTATAATTAACATATTTTCCTTTTCCCATGTTAATAAAAATTTAGTATAATTACTATTTATAATGTAAAAACATTAATTTTGACATATTATATAAGGTTAATTATTATTATTATAAATAATTAATCCATCAATTAAAATATGTGAATGATTTTAACATAAAATAAAACCACAAAATTAAAATTAAAATTTTCCATTTAAATTACTTAATTTATCAAAAAGATAACAGTTTTACAATTTTTTTGGTATTTTCACTATTAACTGAAAAATTAAAATTGTAGAAAAAAACAAAAAATTTAACCCTATGTCAAATTTTTAAATCTAATTTGAAAAATGATTTTAATTTTATCAAACACATTTTTTAAATTTTCTATAAATTAAAAATTACATTTTTTCACAAAATGAAATTAAAATCTTTTTTAAAGAAAACATATTTTTAATGAAAAAATTAATATTACTAAAAATTGACATATTATTTAATATGAATTTATAAATTTTTTTATGTTGGGTTAGAAATTTATATATATATATTTCATAATTTATTCAATCCTATTCATATACACTAATTTAATCGATATGTTAAAATGGTTGTATTTAAATAATCATAATTTGTTTGGGTTCATTGTTTCTTATCACATACACTATCCAATATAATTTTCCCTTTTAATAAATTGATGTGTTATAAACATGTTTTCAAGTTTATAGAAACATTAGATGAATAATATTCTATTCTCCCTACACGAGTTATATATATATATATGAAGTTTCATATAAATGGTTCACAATCCTAGATTTGGATTATTAGTCTCACTAATTTTGGTCATGGCTATTCAACATAAAATACTAGTTGCATTGGTCGATCCTACAAGACCATAAAATTGCTGATGAAAAGTGATGTAACAATCATAAGGTTGAAAATTTTCAAAGGTAGACATGGGAAAAAGTTTCATTTCTATACTCTAGGTTATATGATATAATAAAAATCTAGAGAATTTATCATGTTCCCATTATTGCATATTAAACACATTAGAACATAGACATTCTGAAATGCATTCCAAATACCTTATTTTTATTAAATTATAAGGGGAATCTATAATCATGAGAAATATGACTAAGAAAAAAATATCCCCTTTTCATTTCATAAGTTAAGGAGACATGGGTTCATCAAAAACTTGTAGTCATTCTGTACAAGTTAACCATTGTTCTTACAAGTCCTATTTGATGGATTCATAATGATAAATCATTACATGAACAGAGGCCTCTACAACTCAATGTAATTCCTACAATGTTGCAGTATCTATTTCTATATCATCTTTTATAACATCTACCTTCTCAATAAGATCTATCCTGACCTTCATTGTCTCTTTAACTAGTTTCTGCTCTTTATTAGCCACTACATTAACATGGGGATTTTTTTTTACTCTAATCTATATCTTAATAGATTTTTTCTTCCAAGGTCCTCTATTTCACAACTCAACATTCGTGTTAGGCTGCTACTCCATCTTATTAAAAGGCCTCATTAAGAAATATATTATAGGTTATAGAAAAATGGGACATATTTTTTCCAATAATGATATGAAATTGTAGTGTCATTACACTCTATTGGATGGAAACCACATTTTTTATCTAGGTATTTATAGCCTGATTTTAAAACACCCCACAATGAATCCCAAATAACATGCAACCTAGCTTGGATTTTTTTTGTGAAAGATTGGAATAGGAATCCCAGAAATCAATTTCTATATATGATTCAATAATTTTCTCTAGGAAACACAAAACATATCGAGGTTCTTTTATTATACTATAGAATCACTCTCAAAGGGAAGAACATATTCCTAGAATAGTTCATCAAGAGAAATCATATCATCAACATTTTCAAGATGACCAGGATCTACAATAGTCGAAGTCATGGTAATATAAATCTATTAAAAAAAATAATCATTTGGGATCTTATATTATTATACCAATCCTCCTGAAATGGGTATCCAACAATAAATATCTATTAATAATGTACATGATATAGTCAAGAAGTCTAGAGGCCTAAATTCATCTGTTGAGGTACCAACATCCTTGGTCATCATCACCATACTAGTAGGCATTACAGAAACTATATCTCTATCTTATGGGTTGGCCTCAAGAGAAAACTCTTTTTGAGAGGAATTCACAATCTATTCATGTTCAACCAATTTAGTAACCTATAGAAGTTCACTCATAGATACCGAGCCCCTAGGGATGACCATCGGTGATTATAGAGAAACAGTTGGGCTCAAAGCATCTTGGTCCTGTAATACTAATTCTTTTTCAATCTTACCACCTAGGGGAATGATGTTTGTTTCCCCAAAATATATAACACTATCTTCCGATCCCCAAGTTATAGAAATTACATATACCAGTTCTTATTATTTACTTAGTTCATATGTCCTTGGAACCATCATTTCCACCGCATCTATATCCACTTGAAAAGTGGACATCAACTCTCAAATAATTGGAGCCTCCTAACTTGTGGTTCCTATGAGAACCCCTAAACAAGTTGACTCAATAAAATTAATAGAAATATACCATGAAAATGAATAATGATGGTGTAATTTTTACATTCTGTCTGAGAGAAGATGTGAATTTACAACATCATCGCTTACCTCCACCTCATTAATTCCCATGTTGATAATCTCATAGGTAATACAGAAGGTAGAGGAGGGTGTAAAAATTATCCTAAATTTTCTTTAATCACCACCTATAGATTATCAATTACCCTAAGATATCCTTCTTCAACAAACCTTTTTCCCATAGTAATATCCATTCTTATAATGGTTCCTTCAACCATATATTATGGAGAAGGAATGGGTGGCATATCACCCCTGCCGCATAATAAATGGGGGATAGAATGATGATTAAAATTTTATAGTGGGAGAAAAAATAGAGTCAATGTTAAATAAATTTATTACTTAATCACCTACATCGGCCTCTTCCACCATTGATACCACCATCTCTCACACTCGATTTTACTAGTTAATCTTACTCTTGAAGGAATGAATACATATGTGTATCTCTTTGAGGTGTGCACCAAACTCACCGTGATTATCTTTGAGCAAAAGTTTTTTGGAGTAATGATGAGCTCGAATCTTGGGTGATTGATTTTCCCATCTTGAAACATGCCCAAATATCATCTGAAGATGCACTCTTCTTATAAGAATTCCAATCATTATAGGACACTTGGAATGTTTTAATAATAAGAATGGATAATTCTGAAGAATACACCTTTTAATATGGGGTGGGATCAATTCTACACACCTGCTTCATTATAATCTTGGGCCCTTATGAGGCCCCAATCATGAAGAATAAATAATGACACTAAGAACTATTGAAACACATGAGTTTTCCTCATTATCCTCCACATAAGAATGTGTACTATCCTCTTCCTCACTTTTACACACATCAGGCCTCAACATCTCTATCACTCACCTCGAGTACACCTATAGACCATACAACAAATAAATGGATGAGTCAAGGTCCCGAATATAGGATTCCACCACCACAGGGTTGTCACCATATGACATATTTTTTTATTCTAATATATATGAATACCTTCTTTAATCAAATTCATTCCCTACAGATATAACCATATTCCTCTGATAGGAATGTATTTTCTCCAAGAATACCATTCTCTTTAGGCCATCATATAGGTATCCTTAAGGTGGAAAGATAGAGGTTATTATGAAACTGGATTTTGAGAAGAAAATCTAATATCTCATAGGAATTAACCAGATATTCAAGAAATAAATCATAGAGGTTTAGAAATAAGAAACCTTCTTACTATCTTCCCATGACTATAAACCATAGTTTTACTATCTTTACCCCCCTTGGACTCTAGCATGGGTTATCCCGAAACAATAGGGGATGACATCAGTAGTTGACCATTTGGGAATGATCAAACCTAAGATTAGACATAATATTTCTAATGCCTACATTGAATTTTAGAAGGTGTAAGTTAAATTTTTAAATGTGTAACTTCCCATGTAAAAATTATCCATATTTTATGATAAATCATCAAGTGATTCTCCTTGCGTGAACTATTGATGGATGGGGGAAAGCTCTTCTAAAAAAAGTGTAATTGATTCCTGAACCTCCACGGTGAATACCCCTAACATACCAATTTTCCATAAATTATAGAATCCACTATTCCCTCTCTTAAGGAAATGAGGTTAACTTGTCTTGTATTATCTATAAATATTTCATTCACAAAAGTTCCAGTAGGTAAGGAGTAAGGAGCATAAACAAAGTGGTTGTGATGGTCAAGCCGAACATTCACATCTTGTTCTTCCAATGATAGTGGGTTCACCCAAAATATATATTGTAAATAAGGCTATAATTGAGTGTTCTGGACCCTTTGGTCACTGAGGAATCTATATCCTTCTAATCAGGATCCTATCGAGCCCCAAATAACTTGAAATGGGCCCTTTTGATAGAAAATTTAATTATCCTTGCTTATTAATCCCTACAAATGATATATCATAACCAGTATCTGGACCATAAGGTTAATTCTCCTCATAGAGGCCAACTATGCCACCATAAAAAATGTCATAACTCTGACTCTGGTGTAGTATCTATGCACTAGTAGTAATAAAAAACTAAGAAACATGGAATTAAAAAACACCAATAAAATCGATTGGTCAACATTGGGGAAAAAGTTTCTATCACCATTGAGGGAACCAACCCTCCTCGAGCATCGGCTAGCTGGCCTTAACATGTCTCTGAGTGCTAAGGGCTGGACATTTCCTCATCCTTCCTATGAGGGGTTTATAGCTTTTGGTGTAATGAAATACTGAATCCAATTAGATATGGAAACATCTAGATTTAGATTAGGATTAGTATTCTGAAGATCCTTTTCATTTTCAAGAAGCTTCTTTTAAAGCACGGGAGGGGGTCCTCTCTATGTCATACAATGTGGGTGACAATGATAGGAATTCATCATACATGTCCCCCATAATTGGTTCCACTAAGATCATATGAACATCCTAGAGGCTAATACTAACTTCCCCAAGAACTATGTTGAATGTATTAGTGTCTAGGAACCATAGACCTACAATTTGAGGAATAATGGGATAAAGTATATGATACCCAAATGACCTCATATAATCCCACAACATTTATATCACCATTGATATCTTCCCAACTCTAAAGAAATCATGTCTATCCCAAGTCCATATTGAATAAACCCTTGGGGAAATTATTCCATTTGGATAACCACCCAAATAACTCATCAACAATGGATTTCTTACATTGTAATGATAAGAACGGGTATTTGATTCTATTTATCGTAGTGTTTCTTCTAATGAAAAAGGTATGTAATTGAATACAAACCTCTCAAAGTAGGTATCCTAGACAAAATACCCATTCACTAAGATGTTTTCCTAGGGTGTGTTACTACACTTCATTATCTTGGGAAACGATTTACTTTTCTAATGCAGTTATGGGATTAGGATGTATGATGGAAACCCAAATCCATAAAGAGGAATCCTATCAGAGACACGATAACATATATGTATAACACACATAATTCCAATTAAAAAATGATGAGTTGGGATGATTTCGTGTTTTTTGTTATTTTCAAGGATTTTAACAATGGGTTATTATATTCATAAGTAGTAGAATTAGTTTGTGTAGGATCCATTAATTATATTATACAAAAAATTAGACAATTAAATGTTGGATATAAAAAAGTTCAACAAAACATAAAGGAAATTCATTGAAAATTTTGATAAACCAAATAGAATATAATGTGGGCCATGAAACACTTAAGTAAACATGTGGAAGATTTCATCTCTATACAGGAATAATATAACTACAAATGAAAATGGATAGTTTTTTGTAGTACCAATTCATGGATGGTGATTCTTCACTACACAATAATGTTCTTCTACATTGGAAACTACTATGAAAAAAAGGATGCTACGCGAGAAATATTGGACCAGAAAAAATTCACTTGATTCTCTATATAACAAATGAATCAAGAACAAGACTCCATATATAGTTATGGACAATCCTATGGATATACATGCACCATATAAAGAGTCCAAAGAGACCAATTTTTTTTTCCAAATTATAAAACTCTTCATTCCAATCAGTCTCTATTCCAACTCTGAAAATCTTTTGGATCTGAAAAATTTATTATGGAATATTAGAAGTATTTTATGAATTTGGAATGGTTTGAATAAAATCAATCGACCCATTTCATGAATATTAATTTATTAAAATAAATAGAACTATAAATTAATTATTAATTCTACGTATTACGTTCACTATGAGAGTCATCTGTCTGCATAGGATTCCAATAAATGAAACTTCATTTTCATGTCATAGCATCCTCTTCTGGAAACACACAAATTATATTTGGTTAGTAGGATAAGGGACTTTAATTAGGATCCCCCATTAATTATATTTCATTTTTAATCCAAGTCATCCTATTTAGTATCCCCATAAAATAAATTTTTTATGGTCCTTGGTATCCTCTTCATGACCCCCGTAAACAAGACTTCATTTTTGGGCCAAGGAATCCTCTCCGGGACCCCCTGTAATGGGATTTTGTGTGTGGGATAAGTTCACCTATTCAAAACCCCCATATACATCATTTCATTTTTGTGGATAGGCATGAACTTTAGGCCCCCTACAAAATGATTTTTTTATAGGGTGAGGAGTCACCTTTAGGCCCCCCATAAATGAAATTTCATTTTCGGGGTAAGGTGTCATCTTTAGAACACCCAAAAACAAAAATCCCTTGCCTGTGGTTTTTCTTATTTGGTCAACCTGGGAAGATGGTTACATTTGTACCTCTAAAAAACATCACACACAGACAGATGAGAGAAATAGGTAAATAGAGTGAAAAATCTCAAGAAAAACATCTCATAAGGTAATCACTTACTGTGTATCCTAAATAAAAGAAATTATACCAACATCACAGAGAGGTGTTATAGATAGAAAATACCCATTTGGATAGTGATCCACATATAAAAATCCTTTTTAACCACCATTCCTCAAGCTATATATAGATATATTCTTTTATGAACACCATTCCTCAGAGCTAATAGTATTCGAGATGGAGTCCTTTAGTCTTAGTACCCTTCTTCTATATAGAGTTCATCTATACCTTATCCCCTTTTAAAAATTCCCAAAAAACTCTCTCCATAAATCTCTCTCATGATGTTCTATCCCCCATGTTGGCCCCTTTGTGAATGAGTACATACTATCATATATTGAGGCCTCTAAATGTGCTTGATCTGGAAAAAATATACATCCTCATGTCTCCCATTCAATTGTTTATTAACATGGTAATAGCTTTATCAAACTTATTTTGCATAATGGGCAAGGTCCATGGGATGTTTCCAATTTTGAATACCCTTAGTAACAAGTACCACAACCAAAGTGGATGTTTTATGGAACTCACTATTTTAGATAGTGAGGGTAACCGATTTCCTATCACTTTGATAAGGGGTAGTACCTTATCCTTCTATCATCCTCTCTGAAATTGATAATAGGGGTTACCTCATGGAGTAATCCCCTACTATTTCTTAGAGGATGTCATATCACTCCTAAAATTCAAATTAAAATTATTGAGAACAAAAGTAGTGATGAGAAAATAACAACCCTTTATCTCTCCAAGAACCCCAACCTCATCCACATGTAGATGGAGGAGATCATATGGTTTTTCTAGTATTCCACATCCTCTTGTTTCTTGTACCAAGAATGAATCAAGTGGGCATAGAGGTTAGTAATGATCATGACATCCATAAAATAAGAAACCTATCAATGCATATATTATTTTTCTTTATATCCCTCTCACCTTCCTATGGGGACTCCTATTTGGTATAATAACCAACAATGTTATCACCCCCACAAAGGACCATATTCCTGATGGTGAAAATTTGGGCTTCTCCATAAGTGTAAGTCACAACCATTACAAACTATGTGGGAATTGATTTCCATACAAATGGGATAAGTAGGAAGCCTCTAAAATTTATAAACCCAAAAAAAAAAAATCACCCTAATCTTATATGGTACGTATCCTAATTAGGGACATATCTATTCTAGGAGGCTAAATGCCTTCCTGGTCCATCGGGATGATTTAGTGTAAGTCCCACACCAACCCTTGTCTATGAACCTTTTTTCATAGACATCTATTATAGACGAGGTTACACTACACAGTTTTGTATTCGTCACATGAACATAAAAGGTATGATGTGTCCAATTAAGAGGCACCAAACTATGTGGGGCCTGATTCATTTGATGAGGATATGTAGGAAACCCATCTCATGGGCCTGATCCCATCATCAAAATAACTCTCATATTCATGTTGATGAAAAATTCTAGAGTAACACACGGTGTGGTTTAAAACCCACTTCATTATAATAAGTGATATAATAATCAGTAATCCATTCATAAAAGGGTCCCATTTATGGATAACCCCAGATACATAGATATGTCTCTATCGATAAAGATACTCAGATATATATGCTTGATTCTAAATGAAACACGTGAAAACAATTTTTTGTTAATAAAAGGGAGACATTTTCTATATTATTTATTTAATAAAGGATTCCTGAATATTTCATAAATCTATAAGTGAGTCCTGAAGTAGGAAATTATTCACCCCAAAAGTGTGTGATGTGCCAAAAATCTCATACTCTCATCCAATGAATTTCTTAAGATGTCATTGGAAAAATCAAAGTTACTATCTACCTTTTGGAGGTAAGTTTGCATTAAATCATCATGAGTAAGAGAATAAAATACTTTGGAAACAATCACATATATTCATTAACATTATCCTTATTATCTTCCTTGTAAATAATATATAAAATAATCACAACACTATGTGAGGTGGTATTCTTCCGTACACATGAGCGACATTATCGTATCTCCTAATTAATGGAAATTAAAAAGTAATATATGATATAATTATTTTAGAAGTATGATTATGTAATAAATATCATTTATATACATCGAATCCATCATCATACCCAACCAATAGATTATGTAATGGAAAAATGAATAACATCGATTTGTTAGGTGGTAGTTCTCCGTATACACGAACAATGATTTAATAAAACATTTAATAGATGTAGAGATGGTTGTAGGTCATTCCCTTAAAAGACAAACATATTTGAATATAGATGATACTAAGGCAAAATATTATCATGTTTTAATAGTAATTTAAGGAGATGTAGGAATAAATAAAATAAAAATGGTCTTTGAAGAACATTTCCCCTTCCTCAGGTATCCCCAGGTTTGCAACAAAAGCCTTCCTAGGTTGGCTTTCTACCAAACTTAAGGCTTCTAGTATGTGAGGAAAGAAGTTAGGAAGGTATTTTGGTATGTATTTGATGAACCAAAATTATTTTAAGGTGTCAAAATGAGAGGATAAAGGGTATCCTTTTATAGGTGAGGTGAGTGGCACACCTTTAATTCTTTTCAAATAAAGAGGTGTTCCCATATTTTTCTCATGACACAAGGCTCCATAATGGATTATTAACAAGAAATAGTAATTATATATTAAAAATATTTCCATGAAATATATTTTAGAAAAATATTTATGTCATTTTAACATATAAATTCTTAGTTTAACCCCAAGTAAACAAATTGTTACATTAACTACAGAAAATAACTATTTTTATTTCCACTATTCATTTTTGTCAAAAATTATGTTGAAATTATTAGATAATATAAAATAACCCAATTCAAAAAATTTAATAAATTTTAAAAAATTCTAATTCCATGTTTTGAAAATTTTAATTTAAAAATTGATCTCGTTATGCAATAAGAAAATGTGTTTCTTAGTGAGAAAATCTTTGAATGTTTACAAATTTATTATATCAAATTTCTAAATTTAAATGATTATAATGGCCTAAATTTGATTAATATATATATAAATGGACTAATTTAAAATAATAAGCAGTTTTCAAATAAATTCAATATTTTTCACTATTCATTAAAAAAATTATCTTTATAGAGAAATATTAAAACATAACACTAAGAGAATTTTGACATGATTTTTTCAAAAATTAACTATTTTTTCAATTATATTTTCTAAAATTGTTAACAATTAGTTTTAAAATAAATGCGTAAAATGGTGACAAAACTATTTTTTTTGAAAAGTACCATTTTAAACATATAATTCGATATATTGTTACATCTTATATAGAAAAAATAGGACGAATGTTTAATATTTTCTTGAATATATAAAATATAAATTTCATTATAATCATTAATAAAATTTATTTTCTAAATTTATTGTTGTAAAACATGTTTTTTCACATAAAATTAGTTTTTTCATAAAAAGATTTCATTTATTTTAATTTTTTTTATTTTAATTTAAAATTTTACTATTCAATAAATAATTACTTTTATATACATGTGTAAACCATATATTTTATTTTTTTGTTAATTATATGCATACCATCCATTCCAATAACTAGGCATTAAAAGTTATAAATATATTCCATTAGTATGTCACATTTCATTTAAACTATGTGTTGTGTATAATTCAAGATAAACCTAGTGTTGTATGTAATAGAAGATAAATTTGGCGTTATTTTTAACATAACATAAACCAAATTTTCCATGTAACATCAGGTAAAATTAGGTTTTCATATAAAGAAAATTAATATAAGGGTTACAATAAATGAAAAATATTGAAAATATTAAATTTATTTGAAAAATAAAATTTCATAAAATCTATAGGTGTTACATTCTACCCCTATAAATTGAATTTCACCCTCATAATTTGTCTCTGACATCAAAGGTTAAACATTTGAAAATTCCTTCTTAGAAACCAAAATCATAAAAAGGGATAATATAAAATCTTCTTGAAAAAGAGAAAGGGATGTGCACTAGTCCTTTAGAATAACATATACATAGTTTCCAAATAGGATAATAGAAGTTGGAAGTGTAGATATGGAAATGAAATAAAATTTTAAATAGTTATAAAGAGTGATAGAGAACATTGATAAAAAAATGGGTGAGATAAAAAAAAATTCTATAAAATAATAAACCAAAGAGGCATGAAAAAGTTCAATTATATTATCAAAATTTATGATCGATAGATAAAATATTATTTCAAGATCCTTTTCCTAATGTTGGTTAATTCTTTTTCTATATAAGCTGAGAACATAAGAAAATGTACATAACTAAAATATTATAATATCATTAAAATAATTTCATATTTTGTTTGTTCCTTGATCAATTTCCACTTAATCACTTACTCAAAGAGATGAGTTTTGTAGTGTTTGAATCACTAAATAAAATCCATAAAATAATGATTAATCATTCCTTCTATATATAGTTAAAAAAGATAAAACTAGTTATCCAATAAGGACAAATCTTCATATGGTGAAGATATATATAAATCTATAAAACATCATCCAAAATTGAACATAAAAATTTCCATAAATTATAACTCTTATGACCCAAAATTAAAAATTTAAGGAGAAGGTCACTAAATTTCCCAAAATCAATGTCAATCCAACATATATTATTAAATATCTCTAAATGGCCTCATTTGAAATATGTGAATACTATGATCATATATTCTTCTGAACATTGGAGATAACCATAATTACTAAAAAACCTAAATGAAAACATGAATGATTCCTTATTCCATGAATAAAACTATAGGCTATTAAACACATTCCATATATCCAATAATGTTGCCAAATATATCAATGATTACACAAAGCACTTTGTCAAAAATTATTTATTAGTTATGATGTCATAAACACTATCCAATTTACTTTATCCTTGTAAATAATATCTTTATCCAAAATAAAGACAATTTTTTTCAACCTCAATAACATATTAGGGGTAATCTTCCCTTAATTATGTGTTTTTTTATAAAATATAACCTTTACATTAAATCACTTTTCATAGTCAGATGTATTATTAAATATATTATTTCACATCCTTAAGGGAAAACATATAATAAACAATCATTATATATTTTATGATTCATATAACTTAATTCATGAGTAAAAATACAAAATAACTTCAATCATCCCACTTATTTCTTGAAATATTAACTAGGCTTCAATATCTAATTTCACAAAACTTATTTCCCTTCATCTGTCATTTTTAGTATATTCATCATCAACAATATAAATATTACTCATAAAATATTTCTATTTATCTTTATGATATTTCCCCTTTGAAAATTGATTTCTATAATTCCCATACATTTCACATTCAAATCCTCTAATAGTAGATGATACTATGGGGAAACCATTATTCACTTCCACTATGATAACTAAACATATCATTTTTCCTATGCAATTACTTTCTTTTTTCCTTATTTTCCCACCCAAAACATCTATTCCTCCAATTGATACATTCCATTTAGAACTTTCTTCTACATTATTGACATATAGGAATCTAGATATTATTTTATCCTTGGTCTCCACTACCTGCACTCTTAGAAAACACTATCCTTATATTCCTTGGTGATTCTGAGAGCTGGTTAAGGTGCATATTGATAATCATGTTTTTTGATAACTTATTAGGTATAATCATAGTATCCTTCACTCTAGTCATCATCACATTTGTCTTATCATTATTAAATTTTCCATCACATTCAATGTTAACTCATTTCCTTCTGGTTCCCGATATTGAATAAAACAAAAAATCATTGTGTGAGAAACACTAATCAAAGTTTAAATCCCTATAATCCATAAAAGATGACTTATATTATATCTAAATAATAATACCTTATTTTTTGAATCTATGAAACCTTAGGTTTATCTATGTTCATTTGTAGTCATTATCTATTTAAATCCTTTATGATTGTTTATAAAGAGTTTGTGAATTTACATAACATAACACCCCAGAGTTTCCATATAAGTGTGTAGCATGGTCTATTTTCTTGTACAAGGTGTTGATAGAGATCATTTTAATGTTCCCTTTTAATAGTTATTACCCATAGGTACCTTTATGCCAAATACACATACAAGTGTAGTATTTAGACATGGATATAATTTCCTGGAAACCACTTTCTCTATCCGTTGCGTAAATTCACAAACATTTTCCTATAATATGAATAATCCTTATAATTATCCTTAGCAATAAACCTAAGAATGTCCTTTGAAATATCCCTATGAATATCGCTAATGTTTTATCCTCCTAGTTTCCAAAGGTTAACTACATATTTACTTTGATAAAAACTATAGAGACATGGGATTCTCATACATATATTTTACATATTTTTGGTTAATATTCAATACATTACACAAACACAGGCCCGAGGATGGTAAAATATTAGTGTCTTTGGATAATAGGTGCACAATCTTCTAATTTGGGTAAATATATTCAATATCTCCCATAAATATCTTCCAGTATATTATTATTATTTAACTTACCCTACTAAAAACCACTCTTCATAACATGAACATATGAAACATAAGAATGGGTGAGATCAGATCCTAATTATGGTTAAACATGAAATTATTTAAATATAACATGATCATAAGTGTACGAGAATATGATAATAACATATGAAAAAATACCCTGCATATCGATGATCAAAATCATGAGTCATGGAATAATTATTAGTAGTTAATAAGACATGATTCACAAAGTAAATGAAATAATAGGAGACGTGAGATCATAATATTTTCTTAAGATATATAATTGAAAAATATACATAATACTAGAAAATATTATATCAACGATACCCAAAAATAAAGTAATAACAAGTTAGGATTGGGATAACCACAAATAAACCAACTTCGCTCTTAGGATTTCCTCCCATGTACCCTATTTTGGACTTGGTATAACCTCTCAAGTACCCTATTTCAGGCATGAGATAAACTCCCTTATAACCATTTAGGTTATATGATATTAATCATTACCTAATGAATTTGAAGGAGATATTTTCCCACCTATCACATAGTGAAAATAATATATATGTGTTCCACAAGATCCTAAAACATTCATCGTATCACAACCCATGAAAATAAATTTGTTTCAAAATCAATTCAGAATAATATTATAGGTATAAAATAAATATTTTTCATAATCATTTCATCATTTAATGAAAGCATATCCTCTGGAAAAAAATTGGGTTTCATAAGCATTTTATCATTTTATAACCTAGGGGTTAGAAATTTCTTTCATAAACATCTTATCATTATAAAAATAGACCATTGTGAGAGATAATAATAATATCCTTGGATCATAATGCTAATAAATCCTATGTAAAATCATTGGATTTAATATTATATGGAAAATGAATTTAAAATATCACTTGAAAAGTTTCATGAGGAAAATAACATTTCCTTGAAAATAACTTCTTAAAACAAAGAATTATAAATTATTTGGGAAATACTTTTCTATGTAAATATACATTGATAACTTATAATTGAATATTTAAAAATCATTTAAAAATATATTATGAAAAATAGCCTTTTCAATTTAAAAAACACTTTTTTAACTCATAAAAAAATTCCAATATTATCTTTTTTGGAAAAATAACCATAAAAAATATAAAGGAATCATCAAAGAAAATAAGGTTCAGGATGGCGGTAAATTCTACTCAATCCACACATTTTAAAACAAATATTCCTTTCACATATTTGGTAAAATATAAATGGGGATAGTTAGGAATTTTATATTCAGATTACATTAAAAAAAATAAAAAAATAAAAAAAATAAAAAAAATAAAAAAATTATTTTAAAATTCATAGGATAATAGTAAAAAAATAAATTGATTTTTGAAAACATGGTTTTTAAAAAAAAATTCTAATAAATGATATAAATAATCTGAGATATTATGAAAACATTATTCAAATTATTTTAAGTTAAAGAGAGTGAAAAATTTTAACTATTACTTGAAAATATCATTAATTACCATAGGAGAATAAAATTCACAAGAATTATTTATTAGAAGATCTTAATATTTCTACATTGGGTCTTAATCATAAACAGTCCTGATAAATGATGAGATTGTAACATAAAATCATTTCCACTTTGGTAATATTTGAAACATTATTCCCATGAGTGAAAGATCATAAAATGGATATTTAATCCACATTATTTTCAGTAGAATAATAATAAAATAAATTCACGGGTAGTATATATACCACATAAAAGAAATAGGTGGTGAATATAGCATGTGTCTCACAAAAGTAAAAAGTGAGAGGTAATCCTTTACCGCTTTAGTAATCTTTTGAATCAAAAGACCAAATAAAAAGTGAAATAAAATAAAAATTTAAATATTATGAAAAAATGAGACTTATGATATAATATGTCAAAGGGGAAGTATATACACAACAAAAAATAAATGAGTGGGGAATTTTCATTTGTCTATAAGAAATAAACAGAGAATAGAAATCCTTTACCTTAAGTATCAATGTTCATCATACACATTTGAAAATACTATAAAATAAATTTAAATTTATTATAAATATATTAAATAACCATACATATATATATATATATATATTATCATATTTTATTTACTTATGACCATTTATTACCCATTTACTAACAATTTCTTGTTAAAATAATGTTTTAGGTAATAATTACTCTGTTTTTTTATATGTTTTGATTTTTTATTTCTATCCTCATACAATGATAAGGTTTACATAATCATGTGAATAATAATATTGTAATAATTATAATATTTATACCCAAATGTTAGTTATAATCCCAATTAAGAAATATGGTTTTGATTAATGAAGTATGTTACGATCATGGAGACAATAGGTCGTACGTATGCATGAGAAAGGTTTCCATTTTTTATCAATAATTTTGGAAAGGAGGTAAGTAATATATTATATTTAATGAATTATAATAATATCATAAATACCATATTAATTATTTAGATATTATTTTATATATCATCCATTTTGTTGTGGTTATGAAAAGAGAGTCACAATGCATCGTGAAGGTGGTAGTCTATACATACACGAACAATGTTATCATCTTTCAATGAGTGAAAATGTAAGAAAGAATATGATATATTATTATTTTATAAAGATATATATTTCATAAATATCATAGAAATATCATTTATATCATAAATTATTCATTAAATTTATCCTTACTATCTTCTATGTAAAGTGATATCAAAAACATATCACATCACCTTACGAGGCGGTAGTTCACCGTACACATGAGAAACATTATCACATCCCAAATAGAATGGAAAGTAAGAATGTATTATATGATATAATAACTGAATAGGAATAATTATTTCATAAATATCACATATATAAATTATTTCCAACACCATCCCAAACCATGATAGCCGGTAATGCAAAAAATGAATAACATTGGTTCATGAGGCGGTGGTCTATTGTACACACGAATGATGATTTTGTAACACATTTGATAGAATTGAATATTTTTTAGCTAATAATATTAACATAGTAAAATATAAATATATGGAATATAAATAGGTTTTTATATCATTATGTTTTAATAATAATTCAAGGATACAGAGAAAGGAACAAAATAAAAATTCTTATTGAAGAACACCGCCTCTTCTTTGAGTATCATCAGTAGGTTTTCACCAAAACCCATCATAAGTTTAGTTTATGCCAAAAAAAGGTTATTAGACGATATAAGGTATTTTTGGAAGGTATTGGTTCATTTATTGGCAGATCTAAAAGGATTTTAATATTTTATGAAGTGAGTAGAAAGGGTGGCGTTTTATAAGTAAGGTAAATGAAAGACTAGTAGTTTTTTAAGATAAAATGTTATACCTATATTTTTGTCATGATAAAAGGATAAAAAATGGATTATTATAAATATGAAGACATGATAAGTTCTTATATGTCCATAAAATATATTTTATACTAGATTTTAGATCATTTTAACCCTTATCTTCTTAGTTTAATGCCCAGTAAACCCTTTTTACCATAACCTTGATAAATAATTTTTTCTTCTTTCATTATTAATTTTGATAAAAAAATTAAGTTGAAATAAGTAGATAATATAAATAATTAATATTTTTAATATGTAATCCACTTTTTGAAATTCCATTCACATAACTGGTTACATTTACTTTTAAAATTAATCACACTAACACGATGAGAAACCTGGTTTTTCCAAGAGAAAATGTTCAAAAGTACACAATAAATTTATATAAAATTTAAATATGAAAATTATTAATATATCCTAAAATATATTAATATATATATAATTGAACTAAATTAAATTTCAAACCAATTTAAAATACAATTTAAATATGTAAATGATCTAAATGGAATTATAGTTTAAAATTAAAATTCAGCATTTTTCATTTTCAATCAAAAAATTATTATTTTAAAAAAACTATAAAAAATTCAAGATAAGATAATTTTTATATGAATATTTATGAAACCAATATTTTTTAAAATATATTTTATAAAAGTGTAAAAATCTATATTTAAATAGGTATGAAAATGGCGACAAAATTAATTTTTAGAAAAATACAGTTTTTAAGCATAAAACTGGATTTTATCTTATCTTCTATATATGAAACACATAATAAGAATGTTAAATTTTTTATTTAACATATATTATATTAATTTACCAAATATCATTAACCATAATTATTTTTCATAATTTATTAAGGTAAAACATGTTTGTGTGCATAGAAGTAGTTTTTCCAAAAAAATCCTTAATTTTAAATTAGTTTTAATTTTCATTTATATTTAATTGGTCACAAAAGAATTAAATTAATATACATGTTTAAATCATATATTTTCAATTTTTAGTTAATCCTATTCATTACCACCATTCTAATGGATTTGTGATAACAATTTAACAATATTTTAATAGAATGTCACATTTAATTTAAACTCAGTATTGTGTGGAACACAAGACAATGTCATTATTTCATATAACACAAGATAATGTCAGTTTTGTATGTAATGAAATCTAAAAATGGTGATTCATGTACCAAATCTAATCTCGGTGTTGTGGGTAACCCAATATAAACTCGGTGTTGTGTGTAACACAAAATATCAATATGATTAAAATCACTTGGAAAAAATAGTTCAAATTTTTTTGAGTTATTATACTATGTTAAGATATTTGACTGAAATCTACATCCATTTGTCATTAAAATTATCTAAATAATTGTATAATAAAGAATGAATTTTTATTATTATGGATTGGTCAATATAATAGAGTTTTTAAAATTTGGAATCATATGTTAAATAATATGGCCTATACATTGTTGATTGAGAGTGGAATCTCATTATAATATTGGAAATAAGCTATACAAGTGGCTATGCAGGCTTAAAATTGAGAATTTCTTAGTCATAGAGATGTGAGAATTCTATATGAAATTTTTCATTGTTGTAATCCTTTATTTTAACATCTTAAAGTTTTCAAAATTAAAGGTTTCTTTAAAAAAAAATTGTTAAATAAAGGAATGTATAGTAATGCCTTGGATGGAGGAATTTTTAGCTTACTTATAAAAGAGTAAAATCTATAAATTTTTTAAAAAAATGGGAAAATAAAATTTTAGAATGTAATTATGTGAATGTTTTTAAAAATGAAGATAATAAAATGTTTATAGGTTATTCTCTTGAAGAAGTGTGTGATTAATAAAAAAGATGATGTGGACTCAATTGAATTTAAAATTCCTCAAAATAATGATGATTCAAAAAATGAATAATAATATAAGAATGATTTTGAAGGATTCCAATATGTGACTAAAATACAAATAAGAGTTCATTTTGATCCAAATAATATTATTAGAGACAATTCTCCTACAAAATTGACTTAGTGAATAAGGATAATGAATCCTTATTTAATATTGAAAAAGTATTACGAAACATTATATTAAGAATAAGAAAATAATTAATCATTGGTAAAATCCATGATTTAGGATTCAGTCTAAATTGAAAATTATAAAACATGGAAAATCATGGATTGACCAAGACATCAAAATGTGATTTATAAAAAAATATTGCCTCTAAAAATATGTTTTATAAACATGGATGATTTGTTTGGAATAAACTATGTTTTATAGAAATGTATATGATCACATGGATTGATTTAATATTGAGGAAACATTTTCATCCATGGAAGGAATGGAATCAATCATAATTTTCATTTCAATATATGTTTAAATAAAGATCAATGTTTATCAAATGAATGTGAAGAAGGAATTAATAAATAGAGTTTTAAAAATATGTAAGATCATGAAATTTTTCTTGACCTTATTTTACTCTTATTTAGGTACATTTTACCATTGTTTTAATATCTATTTGTTTGGGTCATGCATCAGGTTCATTCGTGTGTTTTTTAAATTTTTTTGGGTAGTTCACGGTTGGTGCACAGTTGTTCCAAACCATACAGCCTACTCTAGAAAACCATGGACCCCAGAAATAAGGGATTTTCATGGTTGGAACATGGTTTAACAAACCATGTTCCTACCAAGGAGAAAATTTTCACCCTAGACAACAGGGGCACATAGTTAGGCCACACAATTTGTATAACTATTATGTTGGTCCTTGAAACTGTGAACACAAACTATGAAACCTCCAAAATTTTTACTAAAAATTCAAACCCCCTCATTTTTTATTCATAATAACCCCAACCACAACTAAATTGAATTACATTAATTTTGGAGTTTCTCAATATGATACAAAGGCTCGTTGAACCTCCTATCCTGTGAATCAAATATATGGTGGAATTAAGTGAAACCTCTCTGGTATGAGATCTCTTCCTTGATTTAGGTTCTCATTCCCCCATAATTCTCTCCCTTTAGATAAGGATAATTCCTTCCATTATTGATGGTATAGATCTATATTTTTATAGATAGTGTTTCATTGAATCTTTATCTTAGATCATCTTCTATATTGTGTTTTAATCCATTATACCACAAATTAAGGGACAAGGTTTGGAGGATGTTCATCACCAACTGTTAGAAAGGTGGGTTACATGATAATTACCATTGTATTGATGATGGTATTATTTATCATTTGTATCATTGAATTTCCATGTTTCATATTTATGTTAAAAATTATAAAAGTGAATTGGATCCTATGAATTTGTGATACCCTTCATGGATCCCATTGTATCCATTGAATATTATGAGACACAATTTAATGGCTACCCAAGGGGTATGAAAATTTACTTGTAATGATAATTTTGGAATTCATATAGGTAATTAGAGAGTATATAAAATTAAACCATCTATGAATGCATTTATCATTTTGACGTGTTAGAAATGACTATTTGGCTTAACGTGGAAGTGTTAATTATATGTGATCTGATTGATGGTAGTTGTCTTAAATGGGTTATTAATACAATTTCATTTTTTTAAACGGTTGGAATGATGTTAAATGGATATGTTTTAAATGAAATAGTCATTTTTATTTAATGTTTATTATTATATATTCTTTTGAAATATTGATTTCTTCTTTTTTCTGGAATTGATAAAGAGGGTATAGACTTCCCATGTTCCATGTTAATCCCTCACATCTTATCAAAGGCCTATGGAATATGGTGAGACACACTTCATTTCTTGTGGTGAACCATCTTAAGGCACTAGTACGTGGAACATAGAAAGAGATGTTATAAAGTGGTTTCATAAGATGTTTTATTTTATGTTTTTAACCATTTGGGATAGTAATGAAGGATAATATGATGTTTTGGGTCTTAGAAATGAGTTTTTTCTTGGGAGTTTCTAACCCAAAATGAGGGAAACCCATTTTCCTATGGTGGGATTATGGTTACTAATGTTTTATACTACAGGTTGATTCACTTATTGTGTGATATTATTGTTTTCTAAGATTTTACTAATGGACCAGTATGTCATGGGAGTTGAGTACGTATTCATCATTTTTAGAACTGAAGGATATATGTGACATTCATCTGTTAAGAACACATAAAAAACAAGATTATGAGGGATTTATGGGACAAGAAAATTATTATTTTTTCTTTTGTGATTTTAAATAAATGGTTCCTAGTAATAAATTTATAAATGTTTTAAGTAGTTAAAACATGGTAATTTGAAATTGTTAAAAAGGAATACTAATGGAAAGCTTATAAATGAGAAATGTTTGTTATCCTATGATGGAAATAACCTTGGATAGGGATAGTTAAGGTTACTATGAGTGTCATGGTTTGACCATGGGTATTGTATATGGGATTGTTTTTTGTGTATTTATGTGAAACTCTATTATGAAAATGTGTTAATGATGTTTTATGATTCCTGAGACGCGTAGTTGTATTTTTCGAGATATTCCTCCATTGATATGTTTTTGATGAGACAATGAGGGGAAATTACTCTAAATTACCCCATATCTGAAGAATAATACGCCTTGGTAGTTCCAGGTGAAGGGGTAGAAGTCTAGTTAGGTAATAACATCCCTCTCTTTATGAAGTTTATGGAAAGAGAGTTAGGATGGATTTTGCAGAATATGTATAATATGATTTTATAATTCTAGATATGACACCCTTTGATGTTCACAAAAGTGGGTGGACATGAGGTAGATTAGTACTGTATTGAGTCTATCGAGATCATCCTAGATTATTTAGAAACTCATTCTAAGAAAAGAGTCAAATTAACAACCAATTACTTAGAAGGACCTACAAAGAGTTGGAGGGATATTCAGGCTTGGGAGGATCTATTGAATGGAATGGTATGGAAGCACATATAAGAGAAGTTCCTGGGACACATTTACATAGAGACACTATGACAAGATTGGGTGGTATCTTTTATGAGGTTGAACCAGGGAAATATGTTAGTGATGGACCATGATGGATGCTTCACCAATATGTATCACTTTATTCTATAACTGGTATGAGACATGGAAGATATGAAGAGATTTTTTCAAGATGGGTTAATTGTGAGATTAATTCCCACGTTAATATATTCTAATAGAAGATGTTTTATAAGGTAGTGAATCGGGCTCACATTTCTATAGAGAACCTAAAGGATGCTTCCATTGTAGGACATGTGAATTCTACTAGATGACCAGGAGGAATTCCTTATGAGGGTAAGAAGCATCATTATGATAATTCTCATGAGAGTGATGGTGGACACAACATAGATCGAGAGGATCGGTTAATTTGGATAGTGACTGATTGTTTTTCAATTAGTTTGGTAGGCCAGGTCAAATTTGTAGCTAGTTTCCCTGACCACCGGTGGAGTACTAATCTTGTAATAGGATGGGAAACTTAAAGAGGGTCTATAGGAACACTCCATAGATGGGAAGTGATGGAGGAAATAGTATGACCTATATCACATGAAGGGGTTCTCATACCCCATACTAGTCACGAAGTTGGACTTCTACTAGACATTTTAGTTTGGGTGTGGACATGGTAATTTAGGGAAGGAGCACATGTATCAGTAGATAAGTGCAGAATAAGGGACTCGAGCTAGAGCTTTGTATAGAGGGATAGTTTAGTATCATGCCGTTTAGAATGAAATTATTGATAATGAAGTTGGGTTTTTGATAATCAGAGGTACAATTTTTATAGATTCTAAATTTTCAAGTGATTTATTTGATATAGGATCATTACATTATTTTAAATATGGTCGATTTGTGAATGGTTTGGGTCTGATAGTGGATTTTATATTTGGGGTTATGAAAATCCACACCCTATTGGGTGTGCGATAGAATGAAATATATCTATGAAATGGGTGTTACCTCATTGTTATTGAGTATCATTTCCATTGGGATTTGTTTGTTCTTGATATGTTAGGTTTTAACATGATTTTTTTGTATGGACTGAGTGGTATTTTATTGATCCCACATCCATTATTACCATAGAATATTAACATCCACTTTTACTATTGGATACAGATATATTTATCATGGATAATGGGATATCTAAGAAGGTCATGTAGGTTCAGTTCATCTGCAACCAGGGGATCTTACTGCCCAGTTTTTGAGTATTTTATTGGATGATGGAGGTTTGATGCATAATTTCTTTCCACCTATAGTGTATCATTTTAAAGATTTTATTCCTGATGATTTATCTTGTATGCCTCCTGAGATATGTGTTGAGTTTATGATTGAGATAATGGCTAGAGCTAAACTAATTTCATTTTCTCTTTATTTAATATCAGTAGCCGAGTTTCAAGAGCTTAAGGCTTTGTGAATGTATTTATGGATAAGTGATTTATTCATCTCAGTACATCACCTTGGGGTTCTTCAGTCATTTGTGTCATGAAATATGATGGAATGTTTCATTTCTGCATTGAATACAGGAAGTCAAATAATATGATAGTTCTGAATCAATATCCTCTTTAACACATCGTTGATTTTTTGACTAGATGAGGGGTGATTGTGTATTATCCATGATTGATTTGAGGTTAGGGTGTCATCATCTAAGAGTGAGACTTTATAATACACCATGTAATTATTTTAGTAACAGGTATGACCTATGTAAGTTCATTATAATTCTATTCATATTGACAAAACCTCCAACTGTGTTTATGGAATTAATGAACCGAATCATCCACTCACATTTCGATCAGCGTTTGGTTTTTTTATGATGAAATCATTGCGTAATCCCATACTCTTATCATGCCAAACATCATTATGGCATATTGATTACATTAAGAGAAAATAATATATACACCAAGCTATCTATGTGTAGTTTCTGGATTGATATATTTAATTTCATAGATCACATCTTCTGAGGATGGTGTGTTTGTGGACCCAAATAAATTTCAAGTGGTTGTTTCTTTGATGAATCGTAGGGATGTTTTTCATATCCAAATATTTTTTTTATTAGAGGGATATTACCAATGGTTCCTCAAGTACTATTCTTATTTAGAAGCACTGTATTCTGGTATGAAAAAAAGGGTATGCTATTTTAATGATATGTTTCATGTTATAATACATTTCAAAAGATAAAGAATAAATTTTCCACTACACCAGTTTTGATCCTACCCGAGTTGGGTGAGGATTATAACATGTTGTTTAGGCATTAAGTATTGAACATGGGGAAATGTTGATAAAGGGAGAAAAATTCATGGTGTATAGATCACTATAGAAGAGATCACATGAATGGAATTATTCAATGAATGATCTTCATTTTGGGAAAAGTGGTTCACACCTTATTGTGTTGGTGACATTATCTTTTAGGTGCAATATTTATTATCATTACATAATAAAAAATTAGTAATTACATATTTTCTCAGTGAGATTTAAATCACCAAAATAGAATAGGGATAAATTATATGGAATCATTATATTTTAAGATGAAATATATTATAGGGAATGGAAATAGTATTACTGACAGTTTAAAAAAAATCCATAGACTAAAGAAATCTAAGAGTCCAGTTTTTAGTGGAATATTATGTATTTTATAGTTGATATGAACATTAATTTTTAAGAGGAGTAAGAATAGTTGATCCTTGTGTCCTTATCCATTGATCCTAAACTCATGACCCTTATCATGTGATGGTAGCATAAGGATATAGAGTGTATTGAATTTAGAGATTGTCTTGATTGTGGGGAGACACCTCACAATTGGACTATAGATGATGACAACATCATCTATGTCCAATGTCATTTTTTGTTCCTAATTGTATGTGATGAGTGTTGATGAATGAGTTTCATGCATCAAAGTGGGTTGTGCACCATAGTTTAATGAAGATGTACCACGATCATTGGAGATAATATTGGTGGTCAGGAATGAAAAAGGGGATTGCAGGTTTTTTGACATGATGTTACACTTGTCCACAAGTTCTGTTCGAGCATAAGTGACCCATTTGAAGAATGATGAAATATGAGTGTTTGTGTATTGGTTAAAAAAAGCATTGAATTTTATTCCAAGAAGAGAATGTTTCATGGTTTATATATTGGAATATTATATGGTTATGATATTGTGTGTTTGCATGGGGTGACCGAGAATATTGTTACAGATCAGGATCCACATTTTCCTCTACACTTCTGGAAAGGTTTTTACAAGTCACATTGTACTCAGGTGTTTCTGAGTAATTATTTTCACCCCTAGACACATGTAAAAGTAGAGTGTAATATTTAGAAGTTAGAGGAAATGCTATAGGTTTTTATCCTATATTTTGGTCGACCTCCAAAGAAGTACATTCCCTGATTGAGTTCTCTTATAATAATAGTTATCATGTGACTATTCATATGGAACCATATAAGGCGCTTTATGGGAAGACATTTATATTACCTTTATTTTAGATGGAGGAGGGTGAGTCAGAGTTGTTGGGTTTAAGTTTCATGTCATCAATTTTGGAAAAGGTTCGGTTTATTAGGAAATCTATGGCCACTATATAGATTAGATATAATTATTATACGGATTGCTTTCATTGACCACTTGTGTTTATAGTGACAGACAATGCATTCCATCTGCTGTAACAAAAATTGTTTCACCAACTGATTCAGAAGAAGGGAATGTTGGCACTCAGGTTTTTTAGTCTATTTGATACCAAGGATAGGATCATACAAATGAAACATCATTTTTCCCTAATAGATATGTATAGTTCTATGTATTATATCTTCCACGTGTCATATCATTGTCAGTATTACCCTAACCCTTCCAATGTGATTGATATTGATGATGTTGAACTTGAGAATGATGCGTCCTTTGAGGAGCACCTGATTTTTGTTTTGGATCATAGTGAAAATTATTTGTAGGGAAACAAGTTTTCTTTGGTCTTAGTCTTGTGGCATCATGGTTGAGTTAAAGAAGATACATGGTAAAGGTAAGTAGATATGCATGCCTAGTAGCCCAAACATTTCAACAAGAATGTTTATTGGTACTTGGGATTAAATCTGAAAAATGATATATTAAAATGTGAGTAGATTTTAAGATCCTTACCTTTAATGGGTACTAGTATTAATAGTTTTTAGGTATATTTTACCCATGTTTTAATATCATTTTGGATGGGGATTTTCATTGGTTAATTCAAGTGAGTTTTGGATGCTTGGGGGGGGGGGTTAGTTAGTGAAGAGTAGATGAAAAGTTTTACCAAACCATGGAGCCTCTCCTATAAATATTTTCACCACAGAATTTTGGGTTTTACATGGTTAGGTAATGGTTTAAAAAACCTTATATTACCTAAAATAAACCATGAACCCCAGATAGTAGGGGTGTGTGATTAGGGTGCATTTTTTTTAACTGTTCAGTCTGTCTTTAAAACCCTATACATAGAATTTTAAACTTCCAATAGTTTAATTAAAAAATAAAAAACCCAGTTTTTATTCCTAACAACCCACACTAGATATAAATCAAATTAACTTTCTTTTGGGGGATCCCATCATAATTCCTAATCTCCTCGAACCTCTTTTCTTAGGAATCAAAGATCCTGTAGAAGAAATAAACTCCTCTCTAGTATGTTATCTCTTCCTTTATTTATTTTCTCTCTCTCTCTTATATTTCACTACCATTTGATATGGATGAATCCTACCATTATTGATAGTTTAGATATAGGGTTTTCCTAGATATTTCCTTTTAGGGATCTTTGTCATATATCTTGATCCCATATTTTCATCTCCATCCTATTCTCAAAAATTATATCTCAAATCAATATCCAAAGTTTGAAAGATGTTCATCAATGAACCTATTGTTTGTGGCCTTGGTGGTCTACGGATTAAGGAATTATTCAATCATTCTCATACAAGGAGATTCTTCAAATGTGGTTTGGGCAAGAGTTTTCACTGTTTCGTGGCTTCTCGGAATCAAATGTTTGAGAGGGTATGGCTATGGCCATTAGTACTATGCCCGTGCTCTTTGGCATGAGACTGCTAGCCGTGTTGTGATGAAATGATGAAAGATACTTAATATAATTGATGTTGGGAGGAGCTTATTTCTTATTGTGATGGTTGTCCTTGATCTTGAGTTTTGGTCCGTTGGGGTTTTTTTCTTTCCATTTTAGTCTTGATGTCATGATGTTGTGAAGTTATGTATGGTTTCTCACTTTTTCCTCAAAAGTGTTTTAATAATAAAAATTTAATTTTTAGTCAGTGTATCCACATTGAAAAATTATGTTTAAAATTATAAAAGATGAACTGGATCCCTATCAATGTGTGAGGCCCTTCATTGATCCTTTTGGATCCAATGGAAATTATGAGACTTGGTTTAATGGATATCAAAGGGGTGTACCAATTTCCTTGATATGATAATTGTGGAGTGAAAATAAATAATTAGAGGGTTTATGAAATTAAATGACTCTGGGATGTTTTAATCATGTAAAAATGTTATAAATGATTATTTTCATTAAAATTGAAGTGTTAATGAGATGTGATTTGATTGATGGTGATTAGGTAAAATTGTATGAGAATAATTTTTCATGTGGCTAAAGTGCTGGAATGATGTTAAATGGATTTTTTGAAAATTAAATGGTCTTTTTTGGTTATTTTTTATAATAATCTTGACAGTTTTTAAATTTATTTTTTCTATTTTTTTTGATAAAGATGGAATATTCTTCCCATGTTTTACGTTAGACCCTCACTACTAGTTAGCATCCCCTAGCATATGGGGAGATGTGATTGATGTCATGTGGAGAACCAGCTCGGGGAACCAATACATTGTAACTGGGTCAAGAAGTTATATAATATTTCTATCTTTTACAACCAATTGTTTTTTTATTAAATAATATTATTTAACTTTTTGTATATTTTAAAATGTGTTGTATGTTGGGCGGAGAAGTGATGGCAAGAGGGGGGGGGGGTGAATTACCTTTTAAAGAATAATTAACAATTTAAAAACAAAGTAAAAGTGCAGCGGAAATAAAAGAGGCAAGACACGCAACTTGATAACGGAGTTCGGCTTAAACCCAAGCCTACGTCTCCGCTCCCAACTCAACCGTTGAGAGATTTACTACCGCTTGCTTTTTAATGGTTTTAGCAAGAAACCCACTAGACTTTAAGGTTAGTCTAGAACCTATTACAGCTTGATTTTAATGGTTATGCAAGAACCCACTTGCTTTCAATGGTTGAGCAAGAACCCACTAACCTTCTTACAGGTGAAGGCTAGCTCACCTTTGATTCAAGCCTTTTAAAAGGGAAGGCTTGACTAACCTCTTCACACCTTGAAGGTGGTGTGAAAACCCAAAAGAGAGGATGAGAGAAAGAGATGGGGGTTTGTAGGCACAAACCCAATTTGATGCTCAAAATAAATAAAACAAGAAAAACCGTAATGGGAGAAGCCTTGGGCGCCGAATGATTGATTGGAGTTGATGAAGGGCGCTCCCAAGCTTCTATGGTGGTGCTCCTTGAATGTGGAAGTGAGTTGGAGCAAGTGGGATTCCTTGAGGGAATGCGCCGGAGGTTCGCCAAATGATCAAAAATGTGTCCGTGGGCTTTCTTATGGCTTGGTTAAGTTTCCGGGGCTTCCTAGTCCTTTATTTATAGAGGGGGAACCCTCAAATGGCCTTTGGGGGTCTTCGGAGCCGTTGGAGAGGCCTTCGAAGCCGTTGGAGGTCAAGTGGACAAGCCTGGTCAAAGCCCAACGACTAGTTTGACTGGCTCCACCGGCTGACCGGTACAGAGCCACCGGTTGGCCGGTGCTTTGGAAAAGGAGAGGCCTTCGGGCTCAGGCACCACCGGCTGGCCGGTGAGGAGGCCACCGGTTGGCCGGTGCTGAGGCAGTGGCTGACACTATTCTGTCTGGGTTCCACCGGCTGGCCGGTGATGGGACACCGGTTGGCCGGTGGTCTGGACAGAGGAGATGCCTTCTGTCCAGGCTCCATCGGCTGGCCGGTGGGCATCCACCGGTTGGCCGGTGAACTAAAAATCAGTCCACTTTTGGCTTCTTGCTTTCTTGGCCCAATTCCTTGGCAACCTGAAATCATGCCTATCATCCAAAAACACTTAAAACAATATTAGATAAAGAAGAGAGTGATTGTGATCATGAAAATTAAACCTCGAGGGGTACGAGAGGTACAACAATCTCCCCCTATTTTGATGATCACAATCACCAAAACAAACAATGTAAAAGACTGAAATGAGAGGCATGCTTTAAAGGATAAATTGAAAAAGTAAAGTAAAGCATGAGAGAAATATTTCTCCCCCAATCAACCAAGAATTTCTCCCCCTTTGTGATTATCAAAATAGCACGGGGCATAAAACTTGATTGAGGGAAATGAGTTGAAAAACAAGATAGAGATTTTAAACCAATTGAAATTTTTTGAAATTTGAATTGAAAGTTTTGAATTGAAAGTTTTGAAAATGAAAGTTTTGAAAATGAAAGATTTGAATTGAAAGTTTTGAAAAGGAAAGTTTTGAAAATGAAAGATTTGAATTGAAAGTTTTGAAAATGAAGCAAAAAGGCTTAAACGATCCTAACTCCCCCTAAATAAAAACAACAAATCACCGGGGAGAGGATTTAAGAACCGAGACAAATTTTGGCCCGGAGAGACTCGCTAAAAGGGATTTTTCAATCCATACTTGTCTAGTGGCGGGTCTTCTCCTATGAAATTCATCGTTAAAGAAAAAAGTTTTAGGCCTTCCATACCAGGCATTTTTGCAATTGCACTCATAAATTAAGTGCCCGGGTTTTTTACAATAGTTGCAAAATTTATATTGGGAGCTCCCCCTTACAAAGATAGTTGGAGCATGGGAAGAGGAAGCTTGCTTGGAATAGCCAAGCCCTTGGATGGTTCTAGATATGCATTGGGAACCTAGCAATTTGGTCAAATTTTGTTCACCTTGGGTGAACTTGGCAAGAGATTCCCTTAAATCTTTAATTGTTGATTCCATAGAATCAACATCGGGAAGGTTTTGGACCTTGAGGGACAACTCCTCCTTCTCTTTGAGAAGTTGTTCCTTTTCGGAAGAAAGTTTTTTGAAATTCTTTTTTAAAGCAACAAATTTGGAAGAAAGTTCGTGAAAACCTTCCTCCAATTTATCTCTCGCATGTTGGAGATCCTCATAAGACAAATGATTGAAAGAATTTGAAGAACTAGAGGATGAGGAGTCGGAAGAGGTTACCTCATGAAATGCCATTAGGCATTTTTTACCGTTGTCACTTGAGGAGGAGGAGGAGGAGGATGTGGAGCTATCACTCCATGTGGCCTTGAATGCCTTCTTCTTTTCCTTTTTCTTGGCCTTTTTCTTGTTGAGTGGACAATCGGGCTTGTAATGGCCTTTCTTGCCACACCCGTAACATGTTACCTCGGGCTCGGATTTTTTGTTGGGTTGAGCCTTGTGAGATTTCTTCTTTTTGTTCTTCTTCATGAATTTGTGCATCTTGCGGGCAAGATTCTCCATTTCTGAATCGCCGCTTGAAGAGGAAGACGATGAGGAGGAGGAGCTTTCTTCTTTTTGAACTTTGAAGGCGATGTTCTTTGGAACTTTGATCGGTTTGCCTTCCTTTTTAGCTTGCCTTCTCATGGTAATCTCGTAGGTCATGAGGGATCCGATGAGCTCTTCGACTGGCATGTTTTTGATATCTTTTGCTTCTTGGATTGCCGTGACTTTCGGTGCCCATGTGCTTGGTAAGATCCAAAGGATCTTCTTGACCATCGTTTCTGCAGAAGCATCATCTCCAAGAGATTTTCTTCCATTGCAAACGTCAGTAAAACGAGTAAACATTTCAGAAATATTTTCAGAAGGATGCATGGAAAAAGACTCAAAATCTTGACAGTACATATCCAATCGAGTATCCTTTACTTTGTTGGTCCCCTCATGGGTAACCTCCAATAGTTTCCAGATTTCATGAGATGAGGTGCATGTGGAAACTCGATTGAATTCATTACGATCAAGGCCGCAATGAAGAGCGTTCATGGCTTTTCCATCAAGCTCGAAATTTTTAATATCGGCTTGAGTCCATTTGGATTCATCGGGAGAGGAAAGAGAATAACCATGCATGACAATTTTATAAATAGGATAACCTATACTTCTAAGAAAAGTGTTCATGCGGGTTTTCCAATAAGTGTAGTCGGTTCCATCAAAGAATGGAGCACGACCCAAAGAATAGCCTTCGGGGGCAAAAGAGGTTGAAGCCATCACAAAGGATCTTGAATTTGAAACCGGTGAAGGTATTACTCAAATTTTCCTCTGATACCAATTGTTGGGCGGAGAAGTGATGACAAGAGGGGGGGGGGTGAATTGACTTTTAAATAATAATTAACAATTTAAAAACAAAGTAAAAGTGCAGAGGAAATAAAAGAGGCAAGACACGCAACTTGATAATGGAGTTCGGCTTAAACCCAAGCCTACGTCTCCGCTCCCAACTCAACCGTTGAGAGATTTACTACCGCTTGCTTTTTAATGGTTTTAGCAAGAAACCCACTAGACTTTAAGGTTAGTCTAGAACCTATTACAGCTTGCTTTTAATGGTTATGCAAGAACCCACTTGCTTTCAATGGTTGAGAAAGAACCCACTAGCCTTCTTACAGGTAAAGGCTAGCTCACCTTTGATTCAAGCCTTTTAAAAGGGAAGGCTTGACTAACCTCTTCACACCTTGAAGGTGGTGTGAAAACCCAAAAGAGAGGATGAGAGAAAGAGATGGGGGTTTGTAGGCACAAACCCAATTTGATGCTCAAAATAAATAAAACAAGAAAAACCGTAATGGGAGAAGCCTTGGGCGCCGAAGGATTGATTGGAGTTGATGAAGGGCGCTCCCAAGCTTCTATGGTGGTGCTCCTTGAACGTGGAAGTGAGTTGGAGCAAGTGGGGTTCCTTGAGGGAATGCGCCGGAGGTTCGCCAAATGATCAAAAATGTGTCCGTGGGCTTTCTTATGGCTTGGTTAAGTTTCCGGGGCTTCCTAGTCCTTTATTTATAGAGGGGGAACCCTCAAATGGCATTTGGGGGTCTTCGGAGCCGTTGGAGAGGCCTTCGGAGCCGTTGGAGGTCAAGTGGACAAGCCTGGTCAAAGCCCAACGGCTAGTTTGACTGGCTCCACCGGCTGACCGGTACAGAGCCACCGGTTGTCCGGTGCTTTGGAAAAGGAGAGGCCTTCGGGCTCAGGCACCACCGGCTAGCCGGTGAGGAGGCCACTGGTTGGCCGGTGCTGAGGCAGTGGCTGACACTATTCTGTCTGGGTTCCACCGGCTGGCCGGTGATGGGACACCGGTTGGCCGGTGGTCTGGACAGAGGAGATTCCTTCTGTCCAGGCTCCATCGGCTGGCCGGTGGGCATCCACCGGTTGGCCGGTGAACTGAAAATCAGTCCACTTTTGGCTTCTTGCTTTCTTGGCCCAATTCCTTGGCAACCTGAAATCATGCCTATCATCCAAAAACACTTAAAACAATATTAGATAAAGAAGGGAGTGATTGTGATCATGAAAATTAAACCTCGAGGGGTACGAGAGGTACAACATTGTACACCTAGAAGTAAGAACTTAATTCTTATTATGTAAATCTGGACATGTATTTATGAAAACAATAGAACAAGAGAGGTGGGTTGATTAAACCCCAATGTGAAAGTCTCAAGTGAAAAGTAATTGATGTATATGATGGTGATATTATATTTGAAAGTAACATGTAGAGTTGGTGGACATGTTTTCACAATTGAAATTTTCATAATTTATGATTTCTATGACTGTATTGCTGACTTATTTTCATGGTATTCTATTACATCAAAATAATGAAATCACATCCATATCACATGTTCAAAATGAAAGTGATATTTTGATAAAATTTAAAATAGAATAATACAAACTCATTTTAACTCCAATAGCTATTGGAATGAATCATTAAATTAATAATGATATTAAGGGAGTGGACATGGCATTATATTGAAGAATTATTATAAATGTTGTATATATTATAGAAACAAGGAATAATGTCTTTTATGATAATTTTTTTGCATCATGATTTTATAATTTTCCAAATGAATAATATCTCTCACCTATAAATAGGATAAAAAGGTACATTTAGGGAGCACTATACTATGTATTAGTATTCATTATTTGAAAATATTGAGATTTGATGGATTATTTAGATGTAAACTAGGATAGAGATAGTGTGGATTTATAATCAACGATTTGAGGATATTTCCTTATTCTAAGAAATTATGTTGGATGGATTATTAAGAATAGGTATAGTGTATATTTGAGCATATATAGTATTGAATATATTATAGTTACCAAGACTTATAAAAAATTTATGTTTATGAAGTTGTAATTGTATAATCTTGGTGAGGTATTATGAAGACCAATTTTTATTCAATGTGATAAAAATAGTTCCATCTCATTAATAAATAATTCAATCCAGCATTATCTTATAAAACAAATTGAGATACAATACCTATTTTTTAGAGTGAATGGGGATCAAAACATATGCAAACTAGAGTTTGTTAAAACTCTGCGTCAATAGAAAAAAATATTTACAAAACCACAAGCTATAATAATGTATGAGAATCACTAGTTTAACTCCAAATATCAACCAATGACCTAAAATTAAATAATATTGAGTATCCCTCTACCCAAATACTTTATTATTTATAATTATTGATAAAGTGATATAGGATTAAGGGGGGAAATAGCTGACGGGGAACTTGGAAATAAATGAATTTTGTTCTTAAAAAAATAGAAATTACTATTTATGTTAACATATTTTCTTGTTTACTATAATTATAAAAAAATCACATTGGATTAGTGATTTTTTTAATTTAAAATTTTTTAGTAAATAAAAAAAGAAGCAATTCTTGAATTCATGGATAAGTTATGTGGGGCATGAGAAGGATCATGGATAACATGATAAAAAGAATGGACAGATTAATTTGGAATATGAATTTAAGGAACATGGATTAATTATCATGGATAATATAAAAATTCCTATGGAATATGGATATAAAATGTTTTGATATATGGGTGTATTCACAAAAAAATAAAAATTAGGGGAATGTTTCAAAAAATTATTTTAAAGTTTTGATTTGTTTTCAATAGTATGTCAATTGAAGTTGTGTTCTATGAAGATTTGAATAGGGTGAGTTCAAAGGAATTCTAGATAAGAAAATGAAGTAATAGTAAAAAAATCATAGTTCAAGTGAAAGGGTAATTTCATTAAATAATGGCTATATTAGAATAAATAGGCTTTCCTGGAGAAAGATCATATTACTTTGATGTTTTCAAAAAAAAGTAAGAGATACGGTCACATGGTAGTGTCTTGATTATTCTTAAGAATAATTTTGTGATATTAATATAACCATGAAATTGGATTTATCTATGAACTTAGGAAATAATGTTTGACACATTGATACCATAAGAAATTTTATTCACTTCAATAAAATGTTGTGAGATTAAACTTGATGGACTCTGTGCGCATTATCAAAAATATGTATATATGATTTAACTGTGAATGTACTTGTGGCACTGTAAAAAAAAATCTGAAATGGAATTGGATCAAATCACTAGAAAAAATTTTCCATTGTAAAAGGTATTATACCACAATGATAATATTATGATTAAATAACTAGTTTCATGAAAGTTATGATCTGATATATTAAGTAACACAAATAAATATTTCACGGTGATGTAATCCATCATGCCTCAATACATTTAGAATTTGTAGAAAATTGATAGAATAACCAACTGGCTATGCTGTAATGAATATTCCCATGCTTTTATTATGGAAATCTAGATATTTAAAATATATTTGATAACTTATAACTCTCAAAAAAAGTTTAGTGGTTTTTGGGACAACCATTAATTTCCAAAATAAATATATATGGTGGAAATTTACCTTTAAATGATTAAATGAATGGATTTTATAATGGAAATGATCAAGGGGGTTGATAAATTTTAATTTTAAATTCAAAGGGTCTATTTATTAATGTAATGATGTCCTACTGTGTAAGAAATAGGGAAGGTTATGGGAATTGGAAATGGATATTAAGAAGAAGAGAATAATTGACTGGGTTGTGATATCATACAATATAAGGAATTGAAGACTAATTTTTTGATGGAAAATTTCCTGAAAATATCATCTTTTTAAATGAGTAGTTTTTTCACATACCAATAATGATCTAGAAGTGAAGTCGAGAGAATCATGGAGAACACCCACAGGTTTTTAGTGTTATATTTTTTATGGGTACCTTTTTAGGTTTGACCTTGGTTTCAGTACTATTTATTGTGTAATACTATTGATTGTTAGTGAAAGGAAGAGATGAGGAGGCCATAAAACTTGTCTGAGAAGTGATATTTTCATAAATAATGAAATCACAATCGAGGGGAGTAGTGGTTATTTGTAATATAAAAAAATCATTTATATTTTCTTCCTGAATTTAGCCTAGTGTGGGTAGACTAAGAAATATCATGGTGAAATGATTTATTATTTCTCTACATTTGGTTGATCTTTTGTGTGATCATTTTAAAAGATTGGTAGTGTCTTTTCGAATGTGACGATATGATCTAGTTAAATTGGAGATTAGAAGAAATTTCATGTCACCCCAATTCACCCTCTCCTTGGGTGTATCTTGGGACCTTATGTTATGACATAATTTTTTTTTCATATTGAATTTATTATCACAATTATCAGGAAAATGTATAATTTTTACTGGAGATGAATATATTTCATTTGAATAATAATTTCATTAAAATATAAAACAATGTTATGGTGGAATAATCACATGTCGTGGTTTTTAGAGATATATGAATTCAATAGAACACCATTGTTGACCATGATGTTGATTCAAGGATTCTACATGTAAGATGTTGTCAACCTTGAAGAAGTATATATTGTTTTTTATTTTAAATAACATTTAAATAATACATCTTATGTCTAAATAGAAAAATCATGGATTAACTATAGATAATGAAAATGTAAATATGTTTGAGAAAATTGTCATGTTTATGAACATGGTTACTTCAGAATAGTTATATATTTTTCTAGTCCATAAGAATTAAAAAAATACTATTTTTATACCATACCATATCTCATTTATAACATCATGGTCCTATAATAGTTTTTAGATACATATTTATTGTATTTATTATATTTTAAAGACATTATAAACATGTTATACATATAAAAATTAAATTTTATTTATAACGTTATACATTTTTGGTTTATTTATCTTGGATTTAGAAGAAGCTACTACATTTTTAAATGAAAAGAAACATCTTGGTTTGTAGGAAAACCTGTCATGGTTCCAATTAAATCAACATGTATTTAAATAGAAATAGATTCCTAATTTTTTAAATCAATGATATAACAACTATTATTTTTATATCATTAGTTGATAGTGTAAAAACATATTGTGAATAAGTACATTCCACCATCATATTAAATCCTTTATAAAAAATATGGAAATTCCATTAGATAGTAGAGAGTTAAAACCATCCAAATTTTTGAACAGGATTTCATTGGAGGAAAAGGTTAATATTTGAGTAGAGTATAAGAGGAAATATCAATAAGGAATCAAGGTCACTTATGGAGGGTGAAAGTATACCATTTTTTTAATCTATGATTTTTTAGTTTTGTTCATATTGTTTTATAACTCTTTATTTGAACTATGTGGGAATTATGTTTTGATTTTCATAAGAAATTATTCTAAAGGGTTTAAGAAAAATATATTTCCCATACTGTTACTCCTTTATAATAAGACATTTATATTGTGATGTGCAATAATAAATACCAATCACTATGTAACATATACTCATAATGAGTTGATGAAACATAAAAAAATACATGTGTTAATGTTATTGTTTCACAATATTTTATTTCATCATGGTTATATAGGGTGATGAGTAAATATTATGTTCAAAATTATGACTAGTGAAATTTTTTTAAGGTAAAATTTATTTATACATTGTTTCAAATCCTCTTATTTCTCATCATATACTCCTGGATACCGAAATTAGAATAAGTGTATTGGTCAACCCTTAAAGATTGATGGTTCCTTTTATTTTCTCATATCATAATATATTGATGTTTCTATGGAGTATATGGATTTTATAAATAGAAAGAGGATTAATTTGTTTTCTAAAATGGGATTTTATTTATTTAAGGAGACGATGATTCATTATATTCTATCATTTGGATTATAGGTACATGATACTCTACATAATGTATTTAATCTTCCAAAAGAATATTCCAATTTTTCATCCATGGATATAAATAAAATTAATTATAATGGAAAAACATATAATTTATTCCTCCCACCACTCTCATTATAATGATCCTACCATTGATACTTGAACTATCACCATGTTAGGACTACTACTGAACCCAAGGGAATTACATAATCCTCTGGGGATTATAACTACCCCTATGAGTTTATATTGATATTATAGAACAATTTACCCACTTTAATTAGAATGATGGTTCCAGAATAGATTCTACAAAGGAAGCAATGTAATTCATCTATATATTGGATGTTCCTATGAAAATATATAAGATACCTACAACAACTATATTAAATTTAACGATCAATTAAATATATCTATATGAATTAATTAAAAAGCGTATAATTAGTCTATAACAAAAAATATTGATTTTTTATGTAAAAATAGTCCAAATTGACATAATTGAATGGAATTAGTGATGGGATCACACTTGTCTTAAAAAAATTTCCTTTTTCTCCATCTCTATGTGGAACTTTAATTGAAAACCCTAAAATAGAACCCATCTATCCATCCTAATAAACAATATCTATCAACTCTCCTATCATACCTAAAATGAAACAAGTGAAGCTATATATTCAACAAAGTGTCCATGCATTTTGAGGGAATATATATATTTAGTAAGGTACAAAAAATATCCCATTAATCAAATGCGAAAAAAATATGTATGAATGAACATGTCTAATCATTTACACACACACACACACATATATATATTTTAAAATACATAAATAGGTAATCACCAAACAGAACATGGTAATATAAAACAAACAAGTAACTAATTAACGAATTAATTGTTATACTATGTAACTACCTATATTATGAGGTTATATTTGGATGCATACTTACATTGAAGATCAGCTTGATATCTGAAATATAATATTGGCTCTACCATTAATAAAAGTTTATGGAAACCCATGAATATATACACACAAAAAAATACATCTAGATATGTGTTTAACGAATTCAAGTTCCAAAAAACCTATCCATGGGGGAAAGGGATATGTGTATGCGTAGTCAGGTAAATAATTCATCCCATACCTTCATAAATCAGGGAAATTTTTATACTTGGTAAAAGTGATATTTCAACCTCTCCAATTATATATAAAATAGTCAGTTCATTTCCATCCAATACTATTCCTCATACTCCAAATAAGCTACATCTACTTACAATTTATATACAGTAACTGAGTACCACTTAAAAAATTCTTAATACATTAAAAATGATATATAAAAACAAAATAAATTACTCATTAGATTATTAATTTCTCAATAACATTGAAATTTACATGATCAAGATAGAAATGTTGGAAATATACTCAAATACATATCATTCATTATCATACTAGCATGTTTTCATTTAATGTTAAACATATATGTGATACATTTAATAAACCACCTCAAAGGTGGTCAAATTATATTTAATAAATAAATATATTAATGTTTTTCCATATATGGAAAATTTTGTGAATTAAAATATTATTTATGAAATTTATTGAAAATCAGTCTAGCAGGAATCTTTGTTTATGTGAAAATTTAAGGGCCATAAATCTTTATCTGAAAAAATACATTAACTATAGAATAGACAACACCTAATTGTTATTGGTTGTAGACTTGGATAAAATTAATAGTGTATAATTGGTCATTATTGATGAAAAATAAATGAAATACTAAAAAAGGTATAGGAAATGGTACAAGTGTAAATTAGGACATACCATTTAGATAGTCAAGTTCATTTACCATGTTAACATCTCCACAAATAAAATTTACCGTAAAAAACATTCCCTTTTTAGAATTCAATATTTCTAAATAGAAATTCCATATTTTTTTATTCTAAATAGAGGATAATAAGTTGTCTTACATTGAAAGATATACATTATTAAAACGAATTAATAACTGAATTTTAAATTAAAAGTAATTTCTTTAAGACCAATTTATATGATTAAGGCTTAGTAAAGAAACCAAAATAATTTGATGATTTGCATAAGACATACAATTTAAAATTTATAATCCTTAAGTTTTATTTAAAAAATTACTCAGTTAACAAAACAAAACAAAACATATATGAGTGCCATATCATTCTTTCCAACCAAGCTAACATTGTGGTTGACTCACTGCTAATGCAACAATTAACTTGATATAAGTTTTTATTGTTGAATTATTACTCATTTATGTTATAATGGGAAGAATTGGTATCCTTTGAAATGATTGAAAAGGGAGAAAAGATTATGTTCAGCAATGTAAGGTCACACTTCTTAGGATATTTGTTTCTAAAAAGTCTCTCCATACTCAGAAAATCCCACAAATATTTTGAAACCATTTTATACATGTTATTATATAAATTAAATCATGTGATTAAAGAATATGAAAAAACCATCACTAGAGCCTACATAACATGGGAACTAAATTAATAATACATGGTGACTATATCATCTCAAATAAGAAAATAAAGAAAAAATGATTAACATGTTATTAATGGGAAAATAATACATTATCATTTGCTAAATTCCAAATAAGTACTTTCAAAGTCGTGAAATAAAATAAATAAAAAAATACTTATAAAACATTGATTTGATTTATTCATGTTCTACATAAACATAAAAATAAAATAATTCACTAAAAAACATACATGGATTGAAGTTATGATATTAAATAAAAAAAATTAATTTAATATCTTTTACATAGGTTCATATTAAATCATATTTGAGAACCATAACATGATATACAAAAATATCATTTAAAAATTGTTCATTCATATTATTGAAAATTTATATTCAAATTTTTTTATTACCTTGTGAAGATATGTTGTAGGATTATCCTAGATATAGCCAAAAAATCACTAAAAGTATCGAGGCTACATACTCTTAGAAATTAGTGAAAATTCATAATAAAAAATGATTCTAAAAATCACTTAAAATCCATTAAACCAACATTCATAACATTATAAATTCTTTTAAAAAACCATTATAAATAGATAAATTTAAATCCATAATTATAATCAAAGTGGATGACTCTTGAAATTAAACCAAGAATATAAAAACCAAACACAAAAATTAAACAACTTAATTTTAATTAATTTAAATCCTTAAATCATATAAACCTATGAAAAATCAAACCTTAGTCATATCATAATCAAAAAATAGATTAATCATTAAAAAAAATTCACTATATCCTTTTTTAGAAAATAGAATAGGAAGACATAAAAAATAAGTTATTTCATGAAGTCTCGGTGAAATCATATAATAAGAACCCCCAAAACATTCCTAGAAATAATTAATAAGGAGAGAAAAATGGAGAGGGATGTATTATAGGAGTTTCCCTTAGATTTTTATATGAGTAACAAACATTAGAATTCATTAATTGAAGGATATAAGAGTAGGGGAATAGGGATGGATATTTAAATAGAAATATTGGATCTTGAATTATTAACAATAACAATTATCAATGTGGGTTATAGATGGGATATAAGGGTTAAATTTAAAAACACAAAAAATTTCCGCTTTAAAAAAACTAAACATAAGTCAATAAGGTACATTCTGTATGGCCATTGGGTACCCCATGATCCTCATGAACCACTCCCTCACTATCTCGCATCACTAAATACCCGGTACCCACTATCGTGCACCCAACTCCTTCGATAATTTTAAAATGGAAGGTTCCACCAATTTTGAGACTACCAAAATCCAAAAAACATAAAAAAACATCAAATCTCACCCAAAAAAAACTATAGTTTAATCCAAAAATTTTAAAAATTAGATCAAATCCTAAAATAAAAAAAATGAACTCTTTTCCAAAGCAATAAATTGAAAAAGTTATATATTTTAATCATATAATTATGATAATGAAATAAAGTTTTCATAGTAAATAGATCCCATAGGATATGGGTCTTTATGAAATCCCCACACTTAAACATTTAAACCTCGAAATATCAAACCAACTATTTATCCAAAATTCACTAGATCACTAAATTAATAATATATAAGTATGTCTCTATTAGAATGACTAACATTCAACCTAGAATAGTTATAATGTTTCCAATGCATGAATCCAAAATAAGGCCTAAATAAAAGTACCCTATAAATTTCTAATACACTTTATTCATATTGATTGTTAATTTACCAATATACTTCAATAAATGCCCATTATGGCCTTTATTCATTACACTCAAATCCATTATCAATAAGTAACACTACAAGAATCCAAAATTTAAAATACTTACAAAAATATCTAATATCCATAAAATATTAATAATTAATCAATTATAACCAATTGTTTCTACCCACAATTAGAACTAACCATTTTATTCCTAAATATAAACTACCATTTAATTCAAATTTACCAGAAATATTCTTTTGTTAATATAGGTTTACAAAAAATAAAATTTAAACTTTCGAAAACTCAATTCAAATTCATTTCTAAAAACAATAAATTTTACAAAACTCAAATCATTCTACAAATCAGATCTTATGAAATACCTTTATTGTTTTATCTAATTAAATCTATCCATTTAAAAATCACTATTACGTTTAAAAAAAATCATATTTATGAATTATAGTAGTGAAACTCTTTCCTTTATTTATGAAAATACACAAATCATTACATTACATTTCATAAAATAATGAAAATAAATATCTAAATTCATTATCCAAAGTTTATATTAAAAAAATATTTATCTTGGTAAAATATAAGATTTCAAGAGAGCTAAAATAATACATTAAAAATATAATAAAACATATGAAATTTCTAGGTATACGAATCAGAATATTTTTCATAGTTTATAAAATCCATAGAACATAAATTAGAATTCTATTAATTTAAATTATTAAAGTTTATATGATATATAATTAAAATTGGAACATTTAATATTCTTAATTATACAATTTACATAACAATTATACAATACTTACTAAACCAAAAGTAAATAACATTAACTAGAATATAGGAAAAAAAGGAACACGTTATCAATGTTAATATAAACATAAATGTGAGTTACTTTAATTTATTAAATATGAAAAAATAAGGTATGTAGTACAACATTGTTTACATTAAAAAATTTTTTAATTAATTTTGGTCATTCATATATATATCGGTTAAAAAATTAATACATTATTCATAATCTAATATTCCACTAGACTATTTGATACATAAACTAACTCTAATAGTGAACACCGACTGAGCCTTACACACTTCCTCATTTTCACCATATCTTACATGTAACATTTGAACAAACCATCACACAACCTATGTTGCTGACTCGATACCTACACATAATTGGGTAACATGAACTTCAACTATAAAGAGGCTGATTAGACATATTTATGGGTTACTAATCAAGTTCCGGCAGTCCAAGATCCTACCATAAAAAGGTCAAAATCCTACTTAACTTGATACCACTCTAATAAAACTTTTTAATAATCCTATCTCATATAACTAAATCATTATCAAATTAATACCATCACTAAACCCAAGGAAATCACATGAACCCTTGTGGTAGGTGACTAAAAATGTAGGCCTTAGTTTTATGTTGTGGAATTATTTACCAACATTAATTAGAATAATAATTCATGACTAGATTCTTCAAAGGGACATACATGAATCTTATATATGATGGATGTTCCCATGAAAAATAAGTTATAAGACAACAAAAACTATATAAAATAATCACAATAAATAATATTAATATGAATTAATTCATAAAAATAAAATTATTCTATAGGAAAATATAATGAGTAAGTTATGTACCACTAGAAAAACATGATATAACATAATAAAATATGTGATAGGTTAACCCTTCTCTTACCAAATATGACCTCCAACATTAACTCTATGTGGATAAGGAAAAAAGGAATCTACAATAGTACCCAACATGCTCTTGTATTATCCAATAGCTATATATACACTTGTTATACCTAAAATGCAGTAATTGAATATGCATGTCCATCAGAGTACCCATGCAGGGTGTGAACATATATATACTCAGTAGATCACCACATGTGTGACTAAACTCGATAGTGAATAAGATGTTGTGAGTATAAAAATGTGTCATCATATTATTTTGACACATATATATTATATTTTTTTTTTAATTTTTATGGATTTGGGAGTTGTGAATTAGAATCATGGTATATGTTTCAGGATGAGATTTAGTGTTTTAATTATAGAATTTTCTATAACTTAGGAATTTAGTGACATCATGAAAAGTGGATAAATATTGAGTTTTTATTTTCATGGATGAAATGTCTTATGGTGAGGATCATGTAAAGTGTTTTTTCCCAAAGGATGAAATTAATTTGGATTTTTGATTTAATTATGCGAATAAGGTGGTGAAATCTTGTGCCTTTTTTAAATTTTTTGGTTTTGGAAGCTCTGAATATTATTCATAATAACTCCAATGATATATTACAAAATGAGAAATGTGTATCATGATTATGTTTACAAATAAAATAAATATTCTATAATAATTTACTAAAAAAAGAGATAACATTATTAAGAATAAAGTAGAAGGATTATTATATTATAAATATCAGTATGAGCATATATATGAGAGAATTTTATTAATTAAATATTAACTAAAAAAGAATACACAAAAACATGACATAATTTATCTGATACTATTTAAATAATTAATTCCATTTAGATATATAGTATTCAATATAAATAAAACACACATTCCCTAACATGACACATGATTGTATGATGCATGAATATACTCATAAGGTATCTCCCCTCTAAGTGCTACACACTTCTCGAGTTTAACTACATCATACTCAAAACACTAGAATAAAAAATAATTCTACAAATTTCTCCAACTCAAACTTGGATATCCTATAGTAACATGATATTTTTTAAAAAAGTGGTTGAGCATGCCTATTTTTTGGTTAATTCTATGTGTGAGTTATTCTAACTATTTTCTATGTAATGTTAAAACATATTGGTATACCTAACACTTCTCTGGTACCACTATGTAATAAACCTATCCCTAATTCCCCAATGATAACCATTTTAAGATAATCACTAATCCCATAGTATTTCTCCAGTCCCTAAGGGTTGGAGACTACAAATGTGGTTCACATATTGATATTGGGGAATTAATTACCTAATTCTGAAAGATTGATAATTTAAGACTAGATTCCCCAAAAAGACCAACACGATTCTTCCATATATTTTACATTCCTATAAAAAATAAGTAAACAAACGAAATTAACTATATAATAACAAAAGGGAAACAAGAAATCATAATATAAATGTAGGATGAAGTATAAGATCTGTCTATAAGAAAACATATTGTTGATGTTATTCAAAACTATAAAAAATCGTCTAACTGAATGAAATAGGTGGTGGACTAGTACCTATCCTAAAAAATATTGATTACCACTCTAAATCCATGTGAATCCTAAATAAAATAACCTGAACCATCACACATATTGTATATAAAATATCTAATATCTATCAATATACCTATGAATCCTTGAATGTAGCATGTGAATCTGCATGTCTATCAGAGTGTCGACGAAGGGCGTGAGCATATACATACATAATAGAGAACCACCAACATTTCAAAACCCATAGGGAATAAATAGGTTTATACATAAACTTGTCAACTCATATACATATACATATATATAGTAATCTATTATTGCTGGAAGTTATTAAATAGAACATGGTAATATAAAATAAACAAGAATCTGTCATATAAATCAATGTTATTACATGTCTAAATACCTACTTTGAGCCTCAGTTCAGTATTTGAGATATAGTATTAGTTCCATATTAATAAATTGTTAAAGTAAATACATGGACACATACACACACACATTTGTATGTTTAAACTGAGGAAGGGTTATAGTGACCCACTCTAGGGAGAAGGGATAACTGTATATGTTGTTAGGTAAATCTTACCACATATACCTTTAAGAATAATGAAAATGGTTATACTAGAGTTAGGGAAATATTTCATCCTATCCAAATTTTTATAAAATAGTTAAGGAATTGCATTCCCATTATATTCATCATAATCTATATAATTTACACCTAAATTCAGTTCATATACAATAACAACATGCCTCTTCTAACATTCTAAACATATCAAAATAATTATATTTAATCATAGAAATGTACTATTTATATTCTTATATATAGAAATAACCATGAAATTTATATAGTCAATAAGGAATTCCACAAATATACCTAAATATACATCATTAGTTATCATACTAGAAAATTTCCCATTAGTTCTAAAATAATTAGTGTTATGTTTAACAAACTACTACATGGATAATCAAATTATGAATAACATCCAAAAAATTTAACATCAAACCAAAAATGACACAATTCATGGAATAATATCTTCCTTAAGAAACAATAATAGAAATCCATTCTAACAAGAATCATGGTTTAAGTGAAAGTCCATGTTTTATAAATATTAAACAAATCATCATATTAACTATTTCATGAAAACAACTTGTTTTTGTTACATACATACTTGGAGAATATAAATATTGTGGAATTGGTCAAAACCAATTCACACTCAATAAAAACCTAAATACGTTATGAAAATTGGAATAAGTTTTAATTTAGACATTTTAATCATAAATTCAATGTCCCTTACCAAATTTAGTTCATCACAAGGAAAAATTACTTTAAGAAAACATTAATTTGATAAAAAAACCAGCTTTTACACACTTTAGTTATTTATAAAAATTAAAATAAATTAAATTTGGTATACATTGAGACAAAAGGTAATAAATAGAAGATTTTGTATGGTTCATGAAATTTACACTAAATAAAAATATTGAGGTTTCAAAATTGTTGGGTCACATTTTTTATTGCATGTTAGGTGTAATATCAATTTATTCATTATTTAGGTTTATTTGTTTATGAAAATATTGCTAAATATTTTTAAATGGAATTATTTATGATGGTTTTAAAAAAAATTGTGAATTAAAGACTAGATTAATCTCACACACCACAATTATTTGTTATTCTACCTCCCTTTTGTGGTTACCCCTCTATTGTTCACCGAGAGAACACAAATTCGAGTTATCACCAATAAAAACCTAACACTTTTCCTATAGTCTCCAAAGGTCCCACCACTCCCTTATCTTGGTCAAACACAACCCCTTTAGTTTATCTCTAATGGTCACCCACAATTGGTTTGAGTTATCATTCTTTGTAGTGCCACTATATTTTCTTAATTTTCCTAATTTAGACATATAATTATCAATAACAATAAATTCTTTTTAAATATTTTGTTTTATTACAATTCACTAAATAATGTTCCCCTATGGGATTTTACTTTAATTTATAATATTAAATATTACACGGAATATCCTCAAACCCGAAAATTTAATGGGTAAAATGCTTGTTATTTAAATTTAGATAGAATAATTATGCATCTTGGTTATCATATTCAAAGGAATCAATGTTTCTAAAGGATTATAAATTTATATCACCCAAAATTTATAAGAATAAGTTTGTTTCAAAGTTTTTGATGGAACAGTTGAAAACACAATATAAAAGATTAATGGTTAATATTATATGGGTTGATTGATGTTTTATAGTAATAATATAACCTAATTATTTTAGATTTTTTTTATCATTTTATGATTAATGTGGAAAACATAATTATAAAATAATTTGAAATTAAAAGATTAGTAACATTTTATTATAGCTTCTTATAATTATAAAAATATAAATTATTTAAATAATTTCCTTGTTATTTATTGACATTCATAACATTTGAATGTTGTCCCTTTATTATTTATTAATTTCAAAATATTGGTTCTAAATTTCTTTAATTCCTTTTAGAAGTTTTTAAACTAAATAATTTTTAAAACTAATTTTTTAAATTATTATTAGTCAAAATAATATTATTTTATTGTAGATTATTTATAATGATTATTTTTTTACATATGGTGCATGGTCAATGTTTTGAATTGATATATTAATGAAATGAATGTTTATTTATTCGATTCATTTTTTATCTTATTTAATAATTCATATTATTATATAACTTATAATATTTGAGTTGAATAAATTTAATTTATATTTTTCCCCAAAACATTAATTTATTTAGATCGAATATCATGTTATAAATTGTTTCATAGTAATGTTTAATGTAGGAAGACCAATGTAAAAATTATTAAAATATGAAAGTTAGTCTTGTATAACTATTATGTAATGGGAAAACCCATATGATACTTTCTCACCTTAATCAGGCATTCACCCTAATATTAGTATAACAAATTTTTCTGTAGTGACATCCTTTGATATTCTACCATACACATTTGGTATGCTCCCTACCTTGAGTACTTCTCCTTTGGAATCAAAGGAACAATCTAACATTGATAGGGTGGATGATATTAGCTAATTGATCATCACGAATCACTTGATAATATGGCATCATCATTACCATCATGAAGTTATCAAAAGGTGACTATTGTTATTACATAGCTTTTAAAGTGAAAAATATTTTATTAAATTTTTATACTATTTTTTAATGTCTTTATTGAATAGATGTAGATAATAATAAGAGATAATTTAACATGAATACATCTAATAATTAGAGGATAAAATTTTTAAAATTAGTTATTCCATTTGATGTGTACTCAATATATTTAGATGATGATAGAGGCATTTATTAGAAGATATTAGACATTATATCTTGTGATAAGATGTATATAACAAACTATCTAAAGTCATCCAGCTACATCACACGGGTTCGCCTTCCACATGGCCCTAGGTACATTCATAATCACCCCTAGATCATGATTAGTACCTAGGTATCAATGATTACTTTTTAGGAATGGTTTCAACCCTGGAATCGAATAAAAAATGTTTATGATTCCATATGAGAATTTAGCCTAACTTATCCATTGGTTATACTTTCATGCCAATAATAAAACGATACAATAATATAAATATTTCCAGACATATTATAAAATTAAACAATATAGAAATTAATTGTAAATATATAAAAATGTAACTAATGTAGGAGATCTCAAACATCAAATTGATATCATGAGCATAAAAAGATATCCTAGAATGAGTTCATTGATACATAAACAAAATACTAAACTACTAAAAGTAGAGGATCCCAAAATCCCTAGTCAAGATATATATATGTGGACCTTTGTAACATCCTGCCCCATCCCATTGGCTTGAGAGGGCGGAGGAATGCTACTTGGCCTTTAGCGACGTTCCTTGGCCACCAAAGACTTGAAATAAACTCCAAGGGATTCAAGAATCATTCAAGAATGATTTTCCTTTAATATAGAATTAAGAAACCATCAAGCCATTATCAAAACAAACTATATGATGCATATCAACAAGCAACCCAACCCATAAATTCCCAAAAGACAACCAACCTATTCCATAACAATTCCAAAATTCCATTAAAACCAAACCCAAATATCAAAGTACCAAGAGAAATAATAAACACCAAGACCCAAATGAACTAGGACACCATCCATAGCTCCACAAAAAGCTCTATGCTCTAATCACCAAAAAATCATCAAAGCATCATGTCAAACGACTAGAAAAATGAGATTCCTTACTCTTACCTATGTCCCAGAGTTCAAAATTTTCAAAATCACCCAAGTTCCAATTTAGGGGTGAGTAATAATACTCAGTATTATTTCCCCAAATTACTTTCCTACACACACAACTAGGATAAAACCGTTAGCAAATTTATGTAAAACAGTTTATATGAAACATTAAACAGTTCAAGAATTACCAATAAGGAAATCACACCCTTACCAAGACACCTTACCCAAACCATTAAACCCATTGGAAATCCAAAAAACCAAGAAATAATCCACTTAACTATTTCAAATTATCATAACAAATTCCATATTCCAAAGAAACACACAATAAGGTAACCAAAATGGTGGAGCTTCGGTCTAACATGTTCACTACATTTCCAACTAGTGGTGCTTCCCGACCACTATCTATAATGGTGGATCTTCTATCCACTATCCACCAACTTTTATAGTGATACTTCCCACCCACTTAAAGACAATCAACAAAATCCATAACACTTAATCAACCAACAAGCACAAAGTACCAAGGATGCACAATAAGCACACACACATTTCCAACACATGACAATTCAAAGAAATAGACCAGACATTTATTGAAGACACCTTCTACCATTATCCATGACAAACCACTTTTCAATAAAACTATATTTTTATTGAAAAACATTTTCAAAAACCAGTTTCATCATTCAAACCAATAAACCAATTTTAAAATATACATTTTACAATCACTTCACAAAACCCATCTTTCAACAATACCACATTTCACCAAAAAATCCCCAAGTCATCACCCAATGGGTTTCTACCAAGATTCGCACAACATATTACCATTTAATTTCTATCCCAAAAAATTAATTTCAACTAAATCCACTAGTTATAACCAAGTGGAGTCAAGAGATAACCCCCTTACCTTTAGGGTTCTAAGGAAATCGACCCATGAAAAACTGCACAACAAATCTTGAAAACTCTCCACCGAAACCACTTTAGATTATCTTCTATAACATCAACAAGCCATAATATCATCATTTATGCAAAAAAAAAAATGATATATCTACACACAAAGGATGTATATATAGAAAATAAAGAAAGAGGGAGGAGTAGATTTTGATAAAACAAACGAGAAACCAAGAGATAAGACTTACTCTAGATGAACCGCCTTAAAACCACCTTGAAAACCCTTGAAATTGCCTCCAAAATGAGAGGGAGAGCACCACTAGGCCTTGAGAGGAAGAAATCCTACATATGGTTCATATGGGAGAATAAATGGGTGTGTTAGGGTAAATCTTGAGCATTCCTATTTTTTTAAAACCCAACTTTAATGGGACACAAGGTTAGCCCGTACGGTTTGACAAACCGGGTGCTAACCATGTGGATGCTACTACCTCAAAGGAATCTCGCACAGCCTCCTCGTATGCTTAGAAAAACCATGAACAAACCATGGGGGACTCCACTACCCCGAGTTGCCCAGTTTCCCTAGGATTCTCGCTCCGTTTCCCCTAACTGTACTCAAACCGTGCAACCCTAAAATGATCTCCATCCTTCTCCAAGACCATTCCAAAACCTCCCAAACTCATCCAAAACTCATCCCAAGCACATGAAACACATAAAAATTTAGATAAATGTGATCATACATCCAACTGAGGGTTCAAAATTCTACCGACCATTGGACTTTCCATCCTCAGATAGTAGAGAACCATCTCGTCGTCGAAAGAGCTTGGGCCATTTCTCGACCATCTCTTTATCCCACTCCCCAGTCTCCTCTTGTATTTAACCATGCGACCACAAAAATTAAACTAAACTGATTATTTTACAAATAATGACTTTCTCTCCCCTATCGATAAGATACACTGGCACATGCACCAAATAAACATCTTGTTCTAGCTCAACATGATTGCAACGAATCACATGGTCACGATCCGACTAATACTTTTTTAGATGTGACCCATGAAACACATTGTGCACCGTAGTAAACCATGGTGGAAAAGACAAATGATAATCCACCACCCCATCTTCTCATGTATCTAAAATTTACCAATATACCATGTAGATAACATACCCTAATTTCCAAACCAACGATGCACAACCTAGGAGATATTCTAAAAAACACATGATCACCCACCTCGAATGACAGTGGTCGTCGATGTTGGTCTGCATATGATTTATGAAGACTTTGAGCTATCTCTATCCTCTTCCTAATAAACTTGATCTTCACCATAGTCTCTTGGACAAGGATTAGTCCAATAATTGATGTCTCACCTATTTCCACCTAAAACAGTAGAGAATGACACAGATTCCAATATAATGCCTCAAATAGATCCATATGTATTGAAGCCTGATAAATATTATTATAGGAAATCTCCACCAATGGTATGTTCTCCTCCCACAAACAAAAATAATTCACCACCAAATCTCTTAGAATATCCTCCAATGTTTCTATCATCCTCTCGGATTGGCCTTCCTTTTGAGGATGATACACCATTCTCGTCATCAACTATGTCCTATGGACTTGCTGTAAGGATTTAAACAAACAGTATGTAAACCTCAGATCTCTATCTGATCAAATAAAAACTAGAACACCATGAATCTTTATCACTTCATGGATATAGATTTCTAATAGATACTCCATCATATGAGATCCATAAGTCAGAATCAAATGAGCCAACTTTGTGAGTCAATCCGAAATCACCCATATGGAATCGTGTTTCCAGACCGTTCTTGGAAGAAATATCACCAAATCCATAATTATTTTCTTCCACTTCCAAATTTGAATTGGAAAATATAGCAACATTCTTGCTGGCTACTGATGCTCTACCTTGACTTGCTGACAAGTCACGAATCTCGAAACAAACTTGGCCACATCCCTTTTTATACTATCCCACAAAAACCACACAATAAATGCCTTATATATCTTCTGAATTCTATGATAGTCATCCCAACTAGAATGATTATAAGCTCTAAGAATTTCTTACTAAAAAGACACCGATACTACCATCCGATTCCAAAAACAAAAAACAGAATATGCATTCAGTTCCTAGTTCTCAATGGTCTCCCCACCATTGATTTTCAAGCTCATCACCATACATTTGGAATCATATTTCAGTGCCCCTTTAACCAAAAAAAAATTCAAGGAAAAAAAACCAGAAAGAAGAACTCTCTTTCACCCTATTACTCACATTCCAACCGCATTTCGGCTATGACCAAAATCAACTTCCACTGATTTGATTCCTATTTCACCACCTAAGCATATGATTTTCTACTTAATGCATCTGCCACAGAATTTACCTTACCCGATGTGTACATTAAGTCGAAATCAAATATCTGTATATATTCCATCTATCTATATTGCCTCCAGAAAAAATATATTTTTGAGGAAATATGTTTTAAACTCTTATAATCGTTAATCACTGTGAATTTCTTACCAAAGAGATAATGACGCCACATATTTTAAGCGTGATCCAATTCCGCCAAATACAAATCATATGTTGGGCAGTTCTTCTCATGAAACCTCAACTTTTGTGAGCCATATGCAACCACATAATCCCCCTTCATGAGAATACACCCCTACCCTGATCCTGATGCGTCACAATACACCACGTTCCCTTTCCTTAGTTTAAGAAAAAACAAGATTTGTGTTGATGTATGGTGACCCTTTAGCTCTTAAAAGCATTTCTGAAACAACTCATCCCATTGAAATGGGATATTCCTCCTTGTCAAAGATGTCCTTAGTGATTCTAATCATGATAAATCAAGAACAAAATGTCAATAATAACCAACTAGACCAAGGAAGATCTGTATCTTGAAAATGTTCTTTGGTAGTTTCCATGATATAACAACCTCTATCTTTTCAGAATCGACCGAAACACATTTCTCAGAAATGAAATGGAAAAGAAGTGAAAATCCTGTATAAAAAACACACACTTTTATAATTTAGAATACAACTGATGATCCCTCAAGATCCCGAACTCTATTACCAAGTGCTTCTCATGCTCCCCCCATTTGCATGATTACAATAATATATCATCAAAAAATACCACTACAAAAGAATCCAGATATCTATGAAATAACCGATTCATCAATTCCATTAACACTACTGGTACATTAATTATACCAAAGGGTATAACCACATACTCATAATGTCCATATATACTTAAGAAAGCTATTTATGGGATATCATCCTTCTTCACCGACAATTGATGATACCCTGACCTCAAGTCAATAATTGATAACCACTGAGATCCCCTCAACTGGAAAGAAAAATCATCAATGAATGGAAATGGATATTGATACTTTATAGTAACTTGATTAAGTCTATGATAATCAACACAGATCCGCAGAGTTCCATCTGAATTTTTAAAAAACAAAACTCGCGCATCCCATGGATATGTGCTAGGCCAGATGAAACCTTTGTTTTATAACTCTTAAAACTGCTCCTTTAATTATTAAAATTCTTCTGGTAACATATAGTAAAAAGGAAGTGAGATAGTACTAGTCCCCAGAAGGAGAAAAAATGTACACTCCACTTCTCTCACTTGTGGAAACCCTGAGGATTCTTCAGGAAAGACATCCATAAAAAAATCCACAACTACTATAAGAACACTCTAATAAACACCTTTCAATGTGGCCAATGAAAAATTTGTTAACTGATATGAGATCATGCCAATAGATGGGGCCAATAAATATGTGGAAACCATTTTTTCATTATTCTCCCCTCTAAAGAGATGTTGAATTCCCTCCTCCATCGTAAAACTAAATGTTCTTGCATAGAAATTGATGTGGGCCTTAAACATCACCAACCCATCAATTCCAAGGATTATATCATAAGCATCCATATTTAGCACTGAGAAATCCCACATCAATTCAATGTCATCCAAAACAAAAAAACATGCTCTGCATAGGAAGGCACAGAACTCTCTTTGGCCTGGGGGAGTTGGTAGTTTCAAAATATAAGGCATCATTTCCACATATAAACCCAAAAAACTAATTGAATGGGAAGAAATAAGATATTTTGAATAACCCATATCAAAAAAATCTTGAATCAACGTGGAATTTAAAAGAAATATACCTTGCACCATGGATCTTCCCATGTGATCATACACCGCAACCTACTCAGCTCTAAACAACTGATTTCTTTCAACACTCTACTCTATAATTCCCTACTGAGGTATTGTGGTATTTTGAGAATCACTATGACCCACTTGGCTCTGCTGAAGAGGGGTATGCTGATATCCCTCTCCTGTTAATGCATAAGACCCCTGCGACCTCTGAAGAGTGTCACAGACACCTAAACTTGGAGCATTCCGATAATAACACTGGAGATGCCCCATCTGCTTAAATTTATGACATGATCAAGGTTGTGTCGTACAATCCTGCTTGATGTGCACTATAGATCAATACTTAAAACATTCTGGTGTAATCTTAGGCATTAGAGGAAGATTTACTGATCCTGTCATCAGATTCTATGTTGTAATCCTGCCCTGGAAATAATTTTATCTCTTTCGATTGAACCCAGTGTTGGATTTCCCACTATTCACCATGGGTACCAACATACTTTCCCCACCTGTAGCGCCCAAATGATCCCAGTCAGCCACTATATCCCTATTCACCATTTTTGTGCAATAATTTATAAACATCACCACTGTCTTGGAACAAATTTCCTGGTTCAACCGAACTTCAAAAACTCCTGCCTTCAATTATGTATTACCCGCCACCTTAGGTGAAAACTGCACTAATTCATAAACTTAGTCACATATTCCACTATCGAAAGGTTCTACTTCCTTAAATGGAAGAAATCCATTGTACACTAAATTCTAAACGTATGAGGGTGTAATAGTTTATTAAAAAATTCCTCAAAACCCTCCCATGTCACACCATGGTCCGTCCTAGCTTGGACTACTAGCTCCCACCACTAAAGGGGAAGATATTCCAACATGTATATGGATAACATCACTTTTAGCTCTACTGGTGTTCCCAAGAATTTAAATATCCTATCCATTCTATTCATCCACACTTCAACCATTTTTGGTTCCGAATCACCCCTAAAAATGGGTGGACTCTACCTTTGAAACTAAACCACATAATCCACATTCTTAGGTTCATCTACTTTATTCCCGCTTTCCAGAGCTTAGAAATCTTGCACTATACTTTGAAATAGATATTGGTTCACTTGGGACTCAGGTGCAACCACATTTCTTGCAGCTTCCTCTGGTTGGTCTCTATGATGTTTACCCGGTGCCATTTCTATCAATACAAAAACAACCATAAGTACCACTCCATTAACAAGAAAGGTTATAAAATATTCAAATTAAATTACATACCAACTATAACAACTAGGATTTCCACAAGTTCACAATTCCCACGTTTTACTATTCTGAAAAATCTACCATGTTTTGAAAATCAACCAATTTTCAAAATACAACAAGTTTCCATGTTTCAAATCCTTCCGTTTTCAAACCCAATTCATATTTTACAAAATCCACACATTCATATCATGATATAAATCATTATACCCAAATGAAATATTCATCCTAGTGGTAATTAATTTCTACCATGCATGTCATGCTTATCTCATTGGCTACACTCATGAAAATGAGATATTCAATGCATGTAAGTGTCTCCAAACACGTATTTACCCAACTCTCTAGTAAATTGAATTTCAGTGTAAAGGGGTTAGATACCTACCTTTATTATATACATTACATGTTCCTAAAATTAAAAAAATTACTACCATCCTGACTCAAGGAATATACCTCGAATAAATTTAAACACCAAGACCAACGATCATCACCAATGGACTGAAAAAATTCTCTCACATAAAAGACAAGGACCAAACAAACTGGTACCACTTGTAACATCCAACCCCATCCCATTGTCTTGAGAGGGAAGAGGAATGATACTTGGACATAAGCGATATTCCCAGGGTTCCAAAGGTTAGAAATAAATTTTGAGGGATTCAGGAATCATTGGGGAATGATTTTACCTTATGATAGAATCAACCAACCAATAATACATTATAAAAAAAACTATATGATGCATGTCAAAAATCATCCCAACCCATACTTACCAAAATACAACCAAAATATTCCATAACAATTCCCACTTTACAATACAACCAACCCAAAATATCAGAGTACCAAGGAAAATAATACACACTAAGACCCCAAATAAGTAGGAAACCATCCATAGCTCAACACCAATCTCCATGCTCCATGCACCAAAACATAACCAAATCATCAGGCTGAACCGCTATCAAAATGAGATACCTTACTTTTACCTATGTCCTGGAGTACAACATCTAAAAAAGCACCCATGTACCAAATCATGGGTGAGTAATAATACATAATAGGAATTCCCCAAATGACTTCCATACACACACCACTAGGATAAAACCATTAGCACATTTATATAAAATATTTTATACAAAACATTAAATAGTTCAACAATTACCAACAAGTCAAACAAACCCTTACCAATGCACCATACCCAAACCATGAAACCCATGGAAAATCCAAACAACTATTCCATATTCCACTTAACCATTTCACATTAGCAAAAAAAATACTATCTTGCAATGCAACACACAACAAGGCAACCAAAACAGGGGATCTTCCATCTAACCCATTCTCTACATTTCCAACTAGTGGTTCTTACCAACCACTATCCATAACAGTGGATCATCCATTTACTATTCATCACATTTTATAGTGAGACTTCCCACATACTTCCACACAATCAACACATGCTGAAACATGTAATCAACCAACAATAAAAAAATCATAAAGGCCACACAATAAGCACACATCCATTTACAACACACGGTAATTCACTTTAATAAATCACCCATTTGTTGAAGACACATTTTACCATTATCCATGCCAGACCACATTTCAATAAACCCACCTTTTTATTGAAAACCATTTTCATAAACTATTCTCATCATCCAAACCAAGAAGCCAATTTTAAAATCACACAACAACACCCCTCATTCAACAACTCCCCATTTCACCAAACAATCCACAAATCCTCACTGAATGGGTTTCCAAAAAGATTCAGACAACATATTCACAATTAATTAAAATACCGAAAAATTAATTTCAACCAAAGACACTAGTTTTAAACAAGTGTAGTTGAGAGAGAAGCCACCTACCTTTAGGGTTCCAGCAAAATTGACCCACGTACAACCGCACCACAAATGCAAAAAACGCTCCATCAAAACCACTCTAGATTCTATTACCTAACATAAAAAATCCCAAATCTCATAATTTAAGGCCACAAAAACCCTAGATCTAAATAATACAAATGTATATGTAGAAAACCAAGAGAGAGGGTAGAGTGGATCTAGTGAAACCAAAGAGAAACTAAGAGAGAAGACTTTCCTGAGATGAAATTATTTGAAACCCCTTCAAATCACCTCTAAAATGAGTGGGAGAGAACCAATAGGCCTTGAAAGGATGAAATCACACATAGGGATCATATGGGAGATGAAATGGGTGAGTTAAGGTGAATCCCGAGCATTCCAATTATTTAAAAACCCAACTTTAATTGGCCGCACAGTTAGCTCACACGGTTTGAAAATTTTTTCACTAACCATGTGGATGATACTACCTCGAAGGCAGCTCGCACGACCTCCTCACACGGTTAGAAAAGTTGTGTGAAAACCATGTGGGACCCCATGCCCTCAAGTTGCATGATTTTCCTGGGATTCTCACATGGTTTCCCCTAACCGTGCTCAAACCGTGTGGTCCTAAATAGGCCTCCATACTTTTCCAAAACCATTCCAAACTCTCCCAAACTCATCTAAACCCATCTAAAGAACTTGAAACACAAAAAAAGGCATGAAAAAGGATACATACCTCAAATATATGGTGCTACAACCCTGTCCACCACCAGCCTCATACCATGGAAGGTGAAATAACATCATAAATCCCTACAATGAGATGCATCTCCTTTACCATTACCTTTGTAAGACAAACAAAGTATGAATTTTCCTAAGTGTATATGAAGGGTGTGAGGAAAAAAAATACTAGGATAACACCATGAATAAATATATCAATTTTCTTAATGAAAATCAATGTTTCTAGTTAGAAAATATATTTTGAAAATTATTTCATTGAAAAAATGCACTAAATGTTTTTTATATAGTAAAAAATTAGTTAATCATGAATGAAATGGAATATAAGACTATAATATACAATTTAGGAAAAATCGTTATAAAAAACTCTATTATATAAATATATAAATTCCACAATAAATGCAAACTTAACTATATATACTCAGCAACTGTGTAACATAGGGGTGATATGACCTATGTGTTTTGGAGTGTAGGACTATATCATAAAACATTTATCATCCTATGTGATCCCAAACATGTAGTATGGCCATAGGCCTCACATATACTCATTGTAAATGTACTATATCTAACTCATTCATATGACTAAGGAAACACACATCCCAAAACCAACAAAACCAAGGACTCGCATGAGCATCCAAAACCACATCAACCACATAAAACAGAATAAATAAAATTTAAAATTAAATTTGAAATATCATTTGGATAGAATATTTTTTTTTAAAAAATGTAATAAAACATTTTCTAGAAATTATTCCAATATTCAATGGAAAATAAAAAAATTCACCATTTTTTAAATATAATCCAAGAACTATGTTAAAAACATTCAAAAAAATCCATAAAGAAATCCATGCATAATATTAAATTAAAACCAAAGTAAAAAAGCACAAGAACAATGGTTTTCCAAATAATAATACTGAATAATTTTCTACACCATCATAAAATTTTTTGAAACATTTCTACCATAACAAAAGTATCACTAATGGTGAAGGGAAGGGACCCTCACAGACCTAAATTCCAAGTAATATCATCATAACCCCATATAATATCCTATTTTTTGGCCTTCATGATATTCAGTATTGATGGAAAAGAGTGAAAATGACGAAAATTTATGAATACGAAGGATGAAGAGGAAAACTAAGTTGATTAGCTGTTTTCTTTCATGAAATCAACAAAAAAACCAAGGGAAATTACATAAAAATTGGAGGAGGCGGCTTAATTTTGTGGGGAGAGTCACTTGGTAGAACGAAGGGGGAGAAGGGAGGGTGATAAGGTTTATAAAATAAGGAGGTAATTTACGTAAATTTTCATTTTTAGGAGAATAATGAAGGGCACATTGTTTAGTTACAAAATTAGTGTTAACTTTAAACCAAATATGTGTGGATAACCTTATGTGAAAAACATAAGGACAATTTCCATGGAATCCATGGTTAGTTATACTAAACATGAAACATAAACTAAAAATAAAAATAGTATTCCCTATATCTAATTATATGTTTTCTCACATGATAACTATAAACCATGAACTAATCATGTGCACTAAATTACTTTTCTAGAAATTTAGTTTTTCATCATGTAACATAGAGAAACTTTAATAATGAATAATGAATAAAATTATTTAAACAAATAATTACCATTGACTTAGTGGATGTAATAATTATCCATGCCAGGAAACTTTCCCCCTAAAATTCCTCATGTCTAGTATTTTGAGGAATGTTGAGGCCACTTCTTTCTATCCAAGGCCACATTCCCCGATGTCTCATTATTATCCTAACCATGTGGTGAAAAAACTAAGATAATTGATTTCCCTGAAAACATCTTAACCCTATGATCCAAGATATGAATGTATTACTCCTTTATAAAAGCATTGAGATCCAAATTAAGTCCCTCCAATTCCACCACATGAGATAGGTTTGGATTACTCTTATGTAGTGAGACATGGAATTAATCATTAATAGATGTCATCCAGTTATAAATTCAAGGTGTTATTCCACCTTTATGAGGCACTTCATAATCTAAAAGTACCCAATATATTGTAGTGACACCTTACCTTGCCTTCCCAAATGATGAGTCCAAAATTAAAGAGAAACATTATAAAACACTAGATCCATAATAACAATTTCTAATGAAAGATAAAATTATTTATTTTTGGATTTATTGTGATTCTTGGATGTTTTCAAACTTTTCTATATTAATATAACATTTTTCTTTTATCTATTGAATTATGTACAGTCCTAACAATAGAAATTCTCCCAGATTATCACGACAGAAGGGTTTTCGTCATGAATATCCATAAAATGACTCAAAAAAAGATACATTTATCAAGGATTCATAACTATTATTTTATAGAAAATCAAAAATTGATACTTTTTTCTAAAAGTAACCACGAAAGCAAAAAAAATGCTTAGATCACATAATTAAGAATTTGAATAACCCTATCATCCTAATGATCTATCTGAAGATGAAATGAAATATTTAATTTTAACTATGACCTTATTTCAACATGAATACCCTTCCAAATATAGGAAATAGTTAAAGTGTCCCAATCATACACAATAACATGAAACAATATTTGAATTTTAATGAACTATTTTATGTACAAATGACCTAGGTCTTCCACTTTTTGTTTACTCTTTAATGGGAATGAAATGATATTATTTCATTAATAAATTATTTATTATATACCATTATTTCTTCTTGGATACCATGTAAATATTATAATTAAATATATATAAATATAATTCAATTTCTAAAAATTGATTCGGAGGGGGTTTTAGAAAACTAGAAAACATCAAGTTTTTATCTTTAATTATTTAACTTGTGAGGCACCATGATACAAAGTTAGTGACTAATAGTATCTTCCTAGGTCAATAATATTGTAATTTCATATCATATACCATCATTGGAGCACTTAAATTCACTAACAAACAATACTAGTGGGCACCCCTCATCACCCCTACCTTAATTACAAATATAATATAAACCTCATTCTTAAATAGATTGCCCCATTATGAGACTAAGAAAAATCACATGATGACTCTCCACTATTTTTGATTTCTGTAATATGATAGTAGTTCGATATTTCTACCCATCCAAGGAGAATATAGTTATCAAGGGAGGATGTTATTTAGACCCTAATAAAAAAAATCCATCCATCCTCATTTACCACTTCCAAATGAATCTTAGTGAATAATATCATTAGACCCATTTCTTCAGTAGACTCCATCACTAACTGAGTCTACATTTTCATTCTCAGCATGTCATACACCATACTACACTTCCCTGGAGTGTTAGACACATGAAAATAAAAAATAAAAAATAAATATACTAACCAAATCTATAAAATATTCAAATATTTTTGGTAAATGATATATTTGGTCTTTTATTATCATATTACACTATAAACTTCTCCCCAAAGGGGTAAGGCATCTCTACTCTAAAATCATGGGTCACTATTGTCGATTTAAGTTGTTGAGTGTTGTAATTATTTTCATGAGGACCAATTTATATTATCCATAAGATATTATGTGGACACCATTTATCAACATACACCCCAACCCCATACATGGAGAATCACATTAAAAAAATAACCCATGACTAGCTCTTAGAAGATCAGAACAAGAGATGGTTTCAACCTTACTTTCTACTATGTTATAGAATCATAAAATTTCCCAATACTCAAAATATTTCTATCAAAAGTACCTATAATATTTTATTAATCCCAAGAAACACAAGATCGTTAATACATTCTTGGGTCTCTCCCATGAAATCATAGACTATTTCTGTTTCAGGTCCACCAAAATACCTCTTTTATATTCCATATGTCCCATGAATTTATCTTAGATCCGAAACTGGAATTTATGTTTCTTCACATATATATGGTAGTACCTCATGTTGGTATTTAATTATAAATAACAAGACATAAGAGGGGAGGTGAATTGTGTTCCTTTAAAAACATTATAGCAACAATACTTCTCTCTTGAGTTCTAAAAAGGTTCTTCCATTCTCTCTTAATCAAAAGTGATAAAAAGATAAATAATGAAAAGAAAAAAACAAATCAATGAATAGTTGTTTAGGGAATAGAAATCCCCATGTCCAATATGCCAATTCTCTCTTTGTGATCTTAGTGATTTTCACCTGCTTGTCCTCTTATCAGAGACCATTAAAAATGTGTGAAAATAGTTGAAACCTTTACAACAAGTATATAAATGGGTCTAATATTTATTTTATAGGGAAAAAATATATCCATAGATTATTATGAGAATCTGATAGTAAACCATGATTGATTATGAGCATCCAAAACATCAATAGATTAATAGATTGATATGTATATTTAGAATACTAGTTCAGATCACAGTTGCTAAAAAAATGACTGATGTAGATGATATTTAATAAATCATAAGAGTGGAAAAATATTAATCAAAATAAAATATAATTAAATTAAATAGTAATAGGGAAAAACTAGGTGGATAATGAAACATGAATTTCTTCAAAGTGAAGCTCTGATAGGTGCTTTAACAAACTACATCAAAATATTAACAAATAAATTCAGTAGCTTTAATTGTGAGTATATCAAATAGATAAGAATAGAAACATTAATGTATTCAAAATTATACCTCTATAGATAATGAAACCATATTATTCTCAAACATGAATCTGTATCAATATATTTAGAAAATAAACTCTTTATATTTAACATGTTGTCTGAATTTTTTCAGGTCAAATAGCTCCTGAAATAGTGCATGATAAAACCAGAATATTCAAATTCAACACATTAATTGAATGTTATAACATCCCTTATAAATAATAATAATTTAATTGATTGAATTTGAGAAATTGAATCAGTATTTAAACATATTTAAGAAGATATTTAATCTGGTGAGACAATTAAAGAAATTATGTAAATAATCCATAATTTCAAACATCATAGTTAACTATATAAAAAATATGGTTCCCTTGCATAGAAATAAACATCAACAATATAACTGAAAAAGTACGATTGATTTCAAAATTAGTGAGGATGAACAAATTTTTTTCCCTAAATCATTGCATTTCTTCCAGTAGTAGGGTTCATGATACATATATTCACTCTAAACATAGTGTATGAATGTACGATTCCACTTTAAAAGTTGGGTTCACAAACTATATGTTCCACTCATAACTATAGAGTATAAATAGTGTTTCCAAACATATTATAAACATGCTGATAATAATTATAATTTTAGAAATAAAATAAAATCCTATTGGATTAATGTCTAAATATTATTCCAGAATAAAATAATTTTTATAGTAATCATTATCCTGAAATTCAATTAATGTAACTTCATTATTAACAAAAATAAGGGTGCTTGTGAGAATCAAAATCAAAATTAAATTAATGAAATTTTTGGATAAACACATTGCCTACAATCTCTGCATTTTGATGATCAATAAAACCATAAAACCAATATAAACATATATATAGAAATTTAGGACTGAATTAGAAAATTAAAAACACAGAAATATAAATGATAGATTTATACCAAATTTCAAAAAATAAATTATATTTTATAAAATAAATAATATATAAAATTCAAAAAAAATTATCCTTAAAAAAATAAAAATAAAAATATTTCTCCCATATATTTTCTTATATATTTTTTCATATTTATTTCCATACATTTCTCATATCTTTTTTTCATCTCTCCCCATACATTTTCCCATAAATTTATCTATTTTTTGATATAAAAAATAAATTATTAAACAAATTAATAAACATTTGGAACAATAATATACACAAAAAATGATATTATACTAATAAAACTAAATAGAATGATAAAATAATAGATAATATTGTTATTTTCTAAAACAAAAAAAAATTTAAAATGATATTTTTGATTTTATTTTAGACAGACTATTGTAGAGGAAGAATAATTATTTCATTTTGAATGGTTAAATAGTTCATATTCACACACCAATCTCTGAAATCTTTTACTCATAACAAATAGAATATTTGATAGTGGTTCTATTATTATTTGAATATAAATAGATCTTTTATCCATAAAATGATATGAGATATTTTCAAAAAAAACATTTATATGATTAATATTCAACTTATAAATATATTGAAATATGATTTTATCCATTTTACATAACATTTCCATTTTAAATGAATCAAAAAATTCACTAGAAATTGAGCTTTCCAGCACAATTTGATAATTCCTTTGAATATAAAAACAAACTACTTTTGAAATAAAATAGTTTTCCAGCTCTTCATATGATTTTATAGACATTTTTAGATCTTCATGTAGCTTTATAACTTCTCTATTTATAAGATTAAACATAGCCACCAACTCTAAAGATGGAATTCTATCATTATCTATTTGTAAATATTGAACTTTTGGTTCTTAAAAACCATGGGTTTCTATAAACTTTCCAGATGTTTTTTCTTAGGAATCCTCATCAAAAGAAATTGACTAATCTCAAAATAGATCATTCCTATCATCCATAAAACAATATTATTTCTTATATAATTCTTTTAACTCTACCTTATCAACATATTATTGACAACTAAAAATGATCAAACACTCCTAACCTTAAATGTTTAGCATTATAGTATAACATTTATTTAATCTTGAAGTCCAAGGTATCTTCACTCCACTATGAATTGCTTCTAAATAATCCATTTAATTTTCATTTCAAATAATTATGATGAATGAAATGAGAGAGGTCAAGAAAAATTTAGGGTTCAAATTATATAGAAGAAAGGTTTTATTCTTTTGTGTTTTAGGTGATATTTTATATTATTGAGAAAAAAGAGCAATAACATTAGATTTTTAGATGAAAATAAATTTTTATGTAAGAAAAACATTTGATAAGAAAAACATTAAATAATTTAATAACATTTATTAGAATAATATATTCTCATATAAAACATGTTTTACAAAATAAATGATCAACATAGTTTTTCATTGAAATTAAATAAACCTATCATTGTTTATGAGATTTAAATAAATAAAAGAAATACTTCATACTCCTCTATAATTATTTGATGCCCTAAAAAAACTCTTAAGATATATGAAATATGGTTTAATGAAATAATGAGAAATTTGAAAATAATATATTTTGTACACATATTAGAATACATTTTCAATTTTTCAAAAAGAATTAATATGCTACTAAATTAATAATTATAATTTTTTTGAGAAGTATCCATCACGTTATCAATACAGTTCAATATATTGATTCATCACATAAAATAGTATAGTGAGAAAATATTTAATAGTTTTAGGATAAAAGTAACTAGTACTCACTCGTGCTATTGCACAACGTCATCGATTAATGGTTTCTCTTTTAATAAGATATTAATATTTATAATAGTTGAGAAGAAACTTTAATGTTGACTAAAATTTAATTATAAAATAATGGTGTATGATAATGAAATATAAGTGCATAGAATATGAAGACACCATTCAAATATTTTACAAATAAAAAAGATTGAGTAAAATTATATGAATTTTTATATTTTGAGGAAGAAGATTTGATTTCATTGACAATTTAATTCACATTAACTAAAATGTTGGCACTGAAATAAAAAGTTAAAGATAAATCAAAGATAATAAAGTGGTTGAAATAATAAAAATGAGAAATGTTAAAATAAATGAAATAATAATAAATTGATTGAGTGGGATGTTCGAAAAAAAAAACTAAGTGAAACTATTCATGATGTATATGAAACAATATGGAAAAAGGGACGTAGAGATCACAATATATTAATGTAGGATGTTAAAAAATGCATGCCTTCAAGATAAAGACAATTGGAGGCAAACAGTTGGATAATAATATGTAAATATGAAATTATTTATTTATATAAATATTCAATGTCAAATATCACAAACATAGAAGAAAATACTTATTTTAATTAATAAGAAATACAAATTTATATTGGGAATTCATGATGTAAAAATCAATTTCATGAATGAAAAAATGATTCAAATTTATAATTCAAATTATGATTATTATAATATTTAATGTTGGATTGAAAGTCATGTAACTAAAAATAACAAAATCAAAGGGTTAGACAAGAAGGATAGGTGATGTCGAGTGAGGAAGAAGTAAATACAGTTGAAGGGCCTAACATCACAATGAAATGGTTGGTGTATAGATAAAAATTGTGGACAAAATGCATAAAAAAGGAGTAATTTTTGTATTTGTAGAACTGTATCAATCATTGAGTATAACTTTAGTTTATGGGATGTAACCTAAAAATCCTTTCACGTTGTACAAATATTAATTTTCAAAAGCTTTGAACAGATTTTTATGCATAGAAAAAAATGTTTAAATACAAGAATACTATAATGAATTTTCAGAATAAGAAAATGAATGTTAATTAAAATAATTAGAAAAAAATAAAAAGATATAATTGTGTATCGTTTCTCTGAACCATGTTTTACTCAAAATCCCTTCTATGTATTCTCTAATTAAATTCACTTTGATGTGATGTGGGAACTATTACAGGAGAACCAACATGAAAATAGAACATCAACCATAACATCACATTTGAAAAATTAGAAACAATTTTCAAATGCAGAATACATTTTTAGATATCATACTTACACAATCAGACCTCTTTCATACACTATTATGATTTTAAAAAAAACACTACCATGAAAATAGATACAATCAAAATTCTTTTGAAAATTTAAAAAATCAAAAAATTCAACCATTTGAATAATACCCTATTTTCAATCATCCTCATTTCATACAAAACCTACAAAATATTAAATCTAACCAAAGAAGTGCTATTTTTAGGATCACTAAAACACCAAGACAACATCCGTAATACATAATTACAACACTGAGTAATAAATAAGGCCATGAAAAACCAACATAACCAAAAAAACCCATCCATGCAAGAAATATCTTCAGTTGCAATCCAGTGAACACATGCAATGGACCCACCTGCAACAGGAAGGTAACTGTAAAATACCCAAATTGTTTTTCTATATTATAAAAAAAAATACCATTAATAAATCAAATAATAAAAAAATGAGGTGATGACCTGTGAAATCTATGTAAAATGTTGAGAGTGGGAGGAAAATGGAAGATTAAATGAAGTGATTGGACTTCTTGAAAAATGAAAACCGAGAGAAACATGATGATGCTATGTGTAGTTAAGATGAATAAAATATTGCAAGTTAAAGTAATTCATACTAAACGATAATTAGATGGAATTCATACTATATCCAGGTCTCTTCCAACTCTTCAAATCAGAAGCATACATCATTTAAAATTGCAGATTATGTAAAAAAATCCCTCAGGTGGCATTAAGAAGAATGGAAAGGATTGAGAAAAAGAATATCAAAAGGAAATGACTAATAGACTACTATTTAGTACTATACCAAATATGAATGTAGAAATTGAGATGTTAACTCTCATCTCCACACCCTTGATTCATAAAAGGTACTCGATACATAAAATGAGAGGTCTTGTTTCATGTACTGCCTAGTTTAATATAAAAAATAGATGCAATATATAGAAAATGTAATCAAAACTGAAAGAGTAATTACCAAAACATATAAGGGTTGTACATTTGATTTTGTAAGCACAACATTAATGCACAGTTTCCCTATGTGGATAATAATCACGCAACACTTCGGCTTGAGAATTCTCCTCAAAAACAGAATCACTTTCCATCCACAAAATGATATAGACGAGTTAAATTTATCATTTATCATTTTTGGATGATGGGGAAAGGGGATTTAAAATATGAATGCATCCATTTAGAAAAAAATAGAACCTATAAATGGATCTAAGAGAATGAAAGTAACCCTAACTCAAATGTTGAAGAAGGGCAGTGAATAGCGGTTTGCAGTCAAAATGAGAAAAAGATATCAGAGACATACCATAATCCTTCAATGGAAAACTCCACCGTGTGGATATTCTCTATTTAATAGATTAATGTTGATGGAAGAACAACTGCGTCAATAAGAAAAGAAAAATTAGAATGATGAAAATCATAGTCAATCAAAACATACCACAAAAGAAGAAATCATAGGGTGACATGAGTAGATGGAAAAATCACATAGTGGAGTGAGAAAATCTGTGTGGGATGTGAGAAACCCCTAGGGAAGAGATGAAAATATTATATGAGCTGTTATTTATATATTCATATCTTAGAGATTTAAAACAGAACATCTCTGTTATTTATATTATTACATACACTTGTTTTTATATATAATGTAAAACAGTACATCACACAAATATTTAAGGTGACACAACAAATCACAGAGTTAGTTTTCGTTAAACAACACATCTATGATAAGCATAATATTATAAGCACATTCTGTAAATGTCAATAAATATAAATAAATTCACCTGTTGAAATGTGAAATAACACATGATTATTATTTGTGTGATGTTCTATTTGGGTGATGTGATATTTTAAAAACAGATTGTTGGAAGAAAATATGTAAAATAGTATATTCTGAACAATTACAACAAATATGTAAGAGTGTACTATTCAATTTTTATAGCATATTACACATTTTGAATATCACATCACAATGTGATGTGATGTTTTACATAATAAGTTAAAGGTGTGATGTGAAACATCACATCCCAAATAGTACACACACTTACATCTCTGAACAACAATACTCTATAAGAATGTGATGGTATTTTTTACAAATTTTTTAAAATTATTGTTATTTCAGATTTTTACTATTTGTGAATAGAATAACAATGTAAAACAACAAAACAATACTCTATTAAAATGTATCGCTGTATTTATTATTGATTCACATTTTTATAGATATATAAGAGTATTTTTCACAATAATAATGATGTAAAAGTACTATTTGAATAGAAACAATTGCATTTGAATGTGAAAATAACAATACTCTATAAAAATGTGAACAAAAAAAATCTGACAACTATTTTTCTAATAGCACAACAATAATTTCATTGAAACATAGACATCACTTAATATTTTAATACTGGTTATGAGGCGAGAAGCAGTGATAAAAAAATACCTTAAAACATTGTATACTACATGTTATAAAATGAAAAAATTAAAAAAATGGAATGTATAAAATTGTAAGGATTCATAAAATGAAAAATCATTCACTAAGATTTCCATAGTAAAAGATGATAAGATACATACCTATATGAACTTCTTCAGCTGGTTTTAGGGGGTAAGAATAAGGAAAATAAAAAATAATTAGTGCATTCATGAATACACATTCCTGGAAAATCCACCAAGGTTTCTTATGATTTACTTTTTGCACTATCTATACCTATTTGCAAAGTCTATACCTTTCTATACCTGTTTTCACTATCAATAATATCCATATCTTTTTTCACTATGTATTATTATAGTACCTTAAATGTAGTGGCAGTTATTATGGTAACATACACGTACATAGAAAAATGTTAACCTGAAAAAATGAATAGGTGAATGAATATTATAATGGAAAAAACATGCACCTTAAAGATATCAAACCAGTATGTCTGCTTCACTGGATGGAGAACTCGAACGATGGACAATATTGAGCTATGGAAAAACATATCTCGTAACCTCGTCAACCTGGATGATAAATATATATTTGGTCCGCACCCAATAGACTATCCGTACAAAAAATATCTTCCTACATAACCCCATAAGTTTCTTTCATCCATCTATAGGCAGCCTCAATATCTGAATTAGTGTTTTGTTTACTCAATAAGGAAAACAAATTCCAATCATGCGATTCAGTAAACCCCTTACTGGGAGTAGATGTAGAAAATTGTACGGATTCATAAAATGAAAAATCATTCACTAAGATTTCCATAGTAAAAAATGATAAGATACATACCTTTATGCACTTCTTCAGCTGGTTCTAGGGGGTAAGAATAAGGAAAATAAAAAAGAATTAGTGAATTCATGAATACTCATTCCTGGAAAATCCACCAAGGTTTCTTATGATTTACTATTTGCACTATCTATACCTTTTTTCACAGCCTATACCTTTCTATACCTATTTTCAATGTCAATAAGATCCATATATATTTGAACTATCTATTATTATAGTACCTAAAATGTAGATGCAGTGATTATAGTAACATACAAGTACATAGAAAAATGTTAACCTAATATCAAAATAACTGATAATCAATGCAAGAAGATGATAGTATAATGGAAGGATGTAATCATTTGATTGAAAAATCTAATGCAAGTCAAAAAAATGTTAAGAAAATAGAAAAATTAAAAATTTAATATAAAAGATAAGTTAACCATGCCTCTAATAAAAATGTTATTATCAGTATATATAACGAACAATGATGATAATAATATAAATAGGTAGACATACCTACAATAACAAAATGAGGTTGAATAAATAATTATGAACCCTAAAAAAATGAATAGGTGAATGAATATTATAATGGAAAAAAACATGCAACTTATAGATATCAAACCAGTATGTCTACTTCACTGGATAAAGAACTTGAATACTGGACAATAATGAGCTATGGAAAACCATATCTCGTAACCTCAACAACCTGACTGCTAAATATATATTTGGTCCGTACCCAATAGACTATCCGTACAAAAAAATATCTTCCTGTATAACCCCGTAAGTCTCTTTCAGGCATCTATAGGCAGCCTCAATATCTGCGTAAGTGTTTTTCACTCAGAAAGGAAAACAAATTCCAATCATGCGATTCAGAAAACCCCTTAATTGGGGGGACTACCTAAACATTTTACAATCCTGTTAATTGAATCCCATAATTCTGAAACCACTTATCACGTGTGTTTGAACTGTTCAATGATTATTATTATTTTAAAAGAGGGAATTGAAATTCGATGCATAACTCTTTCTCCCTTTTTATCTAAATACCCTAAAATGAATTATAAAATGTTCTAAATTTAGAGATTCTTAATAATATTTATCCATATGGGAAATTTCATGTACCTTGTTTGAAGATTGTCCATACCCAGAATAATTATATCTACAAATAGCCAGAGGCCACAAGTTAAGTCAGTCCGGATTGATAAAAGTAGAAACAAAGAAAGGCTGGATCTGTAAAACTAACCCCATCAAATTGACTCGAATATGAAGGTTGAGTTAGCATAACATCTCATGCATTTGACACATATCTGATGTGTTTTCGTGAGAGTACAGAATAGTCAGGGAAGCCAATGTGTTCTTCACATAAGGCACAATAATTCCATTCTTCCTCTTCATGAGCATCTTCAAAACATCAACATTTTCATTCTGAGAGTCATCCGAGATTTTTAACTTCCTGGTGGATTTGTTGGTGACCACCTTATGCGACATGGGCTTTGTGGGAGGAACACGAACATAGTCGCCATCGAATATTTCAAAAGCCTCGTATCCAATCCCCCCACTACCCAAAAAAAAGAAACAACAGAACAAAAATCAAAGGTTAAAAAAACAAATCAGAGGGTTTCAGTTTTGTTTTTGGAGCCATGTAATAAAAATAACGTCATCAAAGATGGTGTAGGATGATTACCGCATGGATATCAAGAGTAGGGTTTTGCAAATGGTTCACTGGAAACTCATGGACATCTAAATGAGGTAATAGAGGTGGGAGAGGAAGATGAGAGTAGGGGCATATAAACATGCATGTTATCTTTTGAAGACATATTGATAAATAGTTGTAGGCCCCTTGGGTTACTTCTCATGTTGGAATTTCTAAGTGAATGATCCCATTTCTTAAAGTCATCAACATTATAAAATAAATGAGAGAGTGGATATTTTGACATAAACAATTGATAGCATGAAAAATCTATGGGGACATGAACCTGAACACCAGCAGTGTGGATCATTCCCTTGTGGTAAATAATGTATTCATGGGAAAAATACCCCTGAATTTCAGAAAACCATATCTATTAGTATAATACCATGAACTGGATAATATTAAAAAGGAAAAAGTGGGTTTGGAGGGTACCTGTAACATATATGTCATGGTTAAAAAGCCTGAAAATTATAAACAGTCATGTTCCATGGAGGAGAAATGGAAAATAATGAAATATGGAAAAATGAAAAAAATAAAAACATAGATAAAAAACCACTATGTGGGTGAGCAGGAAACCACACAATAGGATAGAACCTACAATGAAATGCACAAAACATGGTTTAGGCACTATGTTTTTAAATTCCAATTATTGAGATCACAATTCAATTCTCATTTACCCGAGAAGTCATAAATCATGATAAATGGATCCAAATTATTTAACGCAGCACTGAACATTGACATGAAATTCTCAAGAACATATACAAAATTTTCCACATCCTTTATAACCAAATATCAACTGATAAATAACCCGTGAATCAAAACAAATGGATGATTATTCATCATAATAAAGAAGAATTGATAGTTAATGTGAATGAGGGATATCACCTTTAGAGGATTCTGCTGAAGATTCTCAGCCCGTGAAGGTAGAGGCGTAGTCAGAGGCCTAGATGAAGTCAGAGGCAGAAGACGAGGCGATGTCAAAGGTCGAGCAGAAGGAGAAACTGATTGAGATGCTGGTAGATGACGACTCCGTTCTACAAGAACCCAAGTTTGATAGTGCTAGTAAGATGAGAAACCGAGGGTAACATCGCGGTGAAGAGGGATATAGCGATAACCGAGTCAAAGTCGGAGGCCAAGTAGGAGGAGAAACCGATTGAGATGAAGTATTTACAGCAAGAAACCTAGTTCTACAGTGCAAGAGGGATGAGAAACCAAAGGTATCATCGCGACGAAGAGGGATGGAGTGAGAGTAATGGCTGCACGCGGAGGGTAGATGTGGAAACTGGGAGTAGGATGACCCCGACATTGGCATTTTGCGGGAACCCAAGGATGCAAAAAACCCAATCACGAGTAGAAAAGTAAGAAGACAAATGTCGGAGGGTAGAGTAGAAAACGGCGGAAGGAGGACATTAGAGAGGGTATAGGGTTTCGCGGAGAAGAAAAGGGAGCGTATGAATAGGTCTCTTTCCTAGAGAACGAAAGTGGGAGTGGGACAGGGTGTTGTAGAGAAGAATTGGGAGCATGTGGAGGGGAGACATGGCCTCTTGGTTGGAGGACACGTAATGGAAAGATGATATGGAGGACTGGTATTTTGACACGTGGTAGTGGAAAAACCTAAGATTATTATATATAAATAAAACTTCCTGAATGAAAATATCTCCGTCATTAAGGATTTTTTCATTCAAATAACTAACTACTTTTGAGTGGATCATAAATAGAAAAAATATTAATTCTCCATACATACATTCATAAATATAACAAATAATTTCATTGATAAATATCTAAAAAATTTAGAAGAAAGTTTCCTTTTAGTATCCATATGTTTTTGGGTCTAATAGTTTTAGAAAATAAATATTGAGGCAACCAAATTATTTTTCATTCAGTAAAGACTTCGTAATTTAAGCTAGACAAATCTATCGAATAATGAACATTCATAACCCCACAAAATTGAGTTTTTATAAAATATCACTCATGATATCAATTTTTGTTTATTCCATCATGAAAATATTTAACAATATAATGATATTTCTTTTTGAACCTAGAAAAAAATAATATCTATATAATATTTATTCCCTCTTTTACATCAAATACCATTATTACCATTATTATAAGCATTAGTTTTACCAAGACCATGATTCAAACAGTTTTCTCCATTGATAATAATTATAGAGGATTGTTTTAAAGTATGAACATCATATAATCGTTTTATAATTTTATTTCCATGAAATTATATAAAATTTTAGAATAATTAGATCTTATATATGCAATCTATTTTGATAAAAAAATATTTATCAGTAGAAATAGAATCATATGATTTTATAAGTTTTATATGACCTTTATTTAATAAATCAAAATTTTCTAAAATAATAAAACAATATTTATTTAATTTATCAAAATAATTTATTTCATAATTGTAAATTTTAGAGTAAGAAGTCTGTACCACATTAGTATGAAATAAAAGTCATAGATTTATAATTTGATTTTCATGCTCGACATCAGTGTTTATAGTGGATTCACAACATAAATAATTATAAGCACTGTAATTATATTCAAGGAATTCATAAAATTTATTTAATAATGAGATTCCATTGAGATTTAATCATAGGAAAAATAGATTTTATTTATCCATTCCCATTTCATTTATAACATATGTCTTATTTATTATTTTTAATATATTATTTCTGTTGTTGTAATTTTTTAAATTTTTTTAGAAAGATATAATAGTGATTTACTTAAATATAATTAACTTTAATATAAGGATTATTCCATAGAAATTTTGAGTGAAACATATTCCCTTTTTAGGGTGGTGATTTCCATATTCTTCTTGCATCTTATATTTATAATTCTTGAAGGTTTCAATCTATTCAATCATCTTCAACTCTTTAATGGGTGTGAAGTGGAAAATAAAAGTATATATTCCATTATAATTAGAATATAATACAAAAATTATCTTTAATTCATGTTATTGCTCAAGAATAGTTTCTCCCAGGGCAGAAACATTGTTAGAAACTTCTGTTAATCTTACATTTATTTGAGTGATGATTTTAAATTCTTGCATTTGAAATGTGTCAAATTTTAATTTTTTAGTGTTGTTCCTTAGTTTTTTACATTATTTGTTCCTTTATAAGAAATAGAAATGGTATTACATATCTCATATGTAGTAGTTATATATAAAACTTATTAAATTCATCAGTTCATAATCAACACACAATTTCATTCATACCTCATTAATTATTAAAATATTATTTTTCATGAGAATCATCCCACTTCTACAGATCTCGTTGAAGAATTTCATAGTGCTTTAATAATTTAAAATAAACTCTCATTCCATGATTTTTCAAATATATAATCCTATGTTCTTTCTAGAATCTATAATTATCACCATTGAAATAAGGTGCACTTAGCATTCTCATACATTCTCAATGATCATCCAACTGTGATTTATCTTCATCTAGATCATTAACTCTGAATTTGTACAATCCAAAGGAATATAACGAGTTGAATATGACGTTTATATACCTATTTATGGTATTGGGAATAAAAAAATCATCATGGATTTTTAGGAAGATAATTGTTTCACTGAATTACTTCCATTGATACAAATTTTTGGGTCATAATGAAACAATGGAAGGAAAATGTAAAGTCCCGTGTTTTTGAACCGGGTTAAAATATGATTCTTTTGATTTTTTTTTCGATTTATCAACAATTATTCTTTTTTAAACCGAGCTCTGAAATTTTATTCTGAGTATTGGAACACCAAATGGTGTCGTTTCTGGAATTGCATATTTACCTGATAAATTTTAGCGGGTGTCCCGATGAGTCTCGGGTGCACCGGATTCGAAAAAATCCACTTTAATAGATATGCATGGGCAACACATGGTTGCGGTCCAACCTGCGCAGTTTATCTTATTTAATAAATTATTATTATTATTATTATTTTAATTAAATATGATTATATGAGAGGTTTGGATTAATTAAAATAATTTTTTAATAATAATAATAATAATGATGTTTTATTACTATTATTGTGGTTGTTAAATTTATTTAATGTTAAAGAATTAATTAAATGACAGTTGAAGGTATTGACGTGGATTTTGGGTTTATCAAAGAACCGTTTTATTTAAATGAAGAGTTTTAGAATTATTAAAGGACCATTTTTTATTAAATGGAGGAATGTGATAATAATAATAATGTCATTGTTATTATTACGAAGTCATAAATTATTTTTATACTTTGAGATTTTAATTGCATGTTAAAGGAGTGTATCATTTATGAGAATTAAATGTGGATTTTGAGCTTCTCAAAGAAACTTTTAATTAAATGAGAGGATATGAGTTGGAGTTTTTATCATATTAATGATATTGTAATAAATTGGGGGGTTTGAGTTTTTAAATAAATGAAAGTTTGAATAATAGTAATAATTATGTTTTTATTATTTTTGTGGTTACTTAGTTAAATAAATTTTAAAAGAATTTAATGATCAATATGGAGTTTTATAATTAATTACGAAACATTTATTACACGAATAATAAATGAAGGTTAAAAATTAAGTGGATAATTAATGTGGATTTAAATGGGGAGGTAGGACATAATTAAAATGATCATTTTATTATTTCTTTTAATACAATTTAATTATGGGATTTGTCAAAGTTTTGTTTTTATTTAATAAGGTGTAATTTTTAGGTGAATTTAATGAGTCTGTTGGGTATCTCTTTGAAACTCTTAATTAAATAAGTAGTTTTGAATTTAATGAATGAGTGGGGTTATTTAATGATGGAGTGTGGTTATTAAATAATTTTTTTATATATTATTTTCTTAAAAATAATTAAATATCTCTCAAATGGTGCATCCTATGGTAAATCTGAAGCCACCAACGGGTCCGGAATGAGAGTTTTACCCTAGAGAAGGTATAACATCTGTTTGCATCAAGCGTTTGGATGCCTCGCTCGCAAGAAATTATTATTATTTTTTAATCAATTATTTATTCCGTTTTTTAAAGATTAAATCATTAATAACTCACAAACCGTGCATCGTACAAGAAATCCGAGACCACCAATGAGTTCGAAATGGGGGGTTTACCCTGGGCAATGTATAATTTTTATTCGCAATGAAATTTTTATTAAAGTAACAAATTAAAATTGTTTAATTTAATTAAACAATTAAATAAATTAATTAATATCACGGTTACTGTTCATTCATCTTCAATATACGCCGTTTTTCATTTTTATGTCCGTGGAAGCTTTTAGCAACCCCATTATGGACAGTTTTAAACGCTGTAAATTTTAAAATGACTTCTAGGAGTGAAATAAATGACTCCACCATCAATAAACGGATCAAACTGACATCAAATTAATAGTTTTAATTTAGGGTTTTTAATTGAATCAGAACGGTTCTAAATCTCTTTAAAACTCCCCCTTTTGTTGATTTGGGTGTTAGAGTGGTTGTGTGCGAATTTCTATGGATGTTATTTGCATAGCATCCTTGACCTTCTTCCTCCCGAAGTCCCGACGCGTGACCATCCCTGTGTGCCATTACTTTTGGCCTCTCAACCTGGTGCACACAGTAACTGGACAATGCGTATAAATATATGTATATAAATGTGTGCGCACATGCGATTACGGACCATTTGTGGACTGGTTGATGCCAAGTACATTAAATCGCTTCAGATTTAAAATGACGTCACCCCGAGGTAGGGTCTCAAATCTTTAACACATTAATTTAAGAATTATAGATTCTTTAAATAAATTGAGAATGTAAGTTTCCTTGATTATGATATGTCTATGCATGACACTTTTTAAGTTATTAAATGATGCCGCCCATGTGAGATAAAAGAGGGCTTGAACTTGTGTTGTTTTTAAGCATGTTTTGGTAATTTGGTTAAAGTTATATGATTAAACAGTTAAATGATTTGAATTAGAAAAATGTATAATATGGTAATTAATTTTAGAATTAATTATCAAGTCATGAGTTGGAATAAAATGTGTGGATTTTAATTATGATTGAGAATATTGAATATTTGACATGTTCAAAAGTATAAATTGGAAATTAGTAATAATTAATGGATGGATTAATTATTATATGTTAAATGTTATATGGTTAATTAATTTATGATTGGTGTAAGAGATAATATTTAATTAATTAATTTTTGAATTAATTAATTTTCATGCATTAAATTAAGATTGTGAATTGATTGTTTGTTACGACTGTTGTCCAAGGGTACTTTTTGATACTTGTTAGATTTCCATGAATTAAGTTGTATTGGATGGAGTTGTTCAATATTATGAGATGATGCGTGAGATGGTTTCTAAATATATGGATTTGTTCAGCATGTTTTGTGATGATTATGACGTGCATGTATATTGTTAAAGTCAAGGACGAATCACTGTTTGAGTGGACGGGTTAAGACTTGTTAAAGAATTTGGATAATTAAATGTTGAGTTAATTATTTATTTGTCTTGATAAGAACAATTAATTGTTAATTAATTATTTAATATTGAGATGTTTAATGGTTAATTAAGGGTTGACTTTTGACAAGGTATTTATGTTGTTAATTAGTTGTTAAATTAATTAATGGATTGGATTAATTAATTTATGAAATAATTAAGGGATGGTTGTGGGGTGTTATACATGGCGTTATACACCCATGATAAATATATATGTATTATTGATAAATGGGTTGTGAGACATGGACTGATGCTCCAAATACTCACGGGGTGCTAGACATGACGTTCTACACCCATCTTACAAGCAAATATTTATTATGGGTCACGGACTGATGCTCCAAATACCCATGGGTTGTGAGACAAGGACTGATGGTCCAAATACTCATGAGTGTTCTAGACATGATGTTCTACACCCATTAATTAACATTGGACTGTGGGTCCAATTGTTCATGCATGAAATGAGTTAAAGGTTAATGAAGGCGGTTGAGACCTGATGATTTTTGAATTGTTTATGAGGAAGGTTTCTGATTTATTTATGAATTGGGTGAACCACATTTAGTGGGTGGGCTCAGGCTTAGTAATAGAAAGGTTGAATTGAATAACTTATGACGCATTATCCAAGCCAAAGCACAAGATTGGAATTAGTCTTTACGTTGATTACATAGATGGTCTTTAGAGACATCTGTGGTGTGTGATTTATATGGGAGATGTTGGGCGTAGGCCGAATCTCAAGACCTTCATAATTTATTAAGATTAGAATAATTAATAACTGATGAATGATTATGTAATGAATATTGAGTATGTATAACAAATGTATAATGCAGGTTCAGACACCAGCTGAGGGCTAAAGAAGGTACATGGTTATATAGTTACATTGTACTATTTACTTAATTTATACATGCTTTCACATGTTATAAGTTATTTATTAAATGTCTGGTTTGGGGTAGACACCAGTGGTCCCGGCCTACTGAGATTTATATCTCACACCCTACTCGGGCTGCCATTGCACTAGGTACCTGAGTAGATTCTATTTGGTTGTAGGACTATGCTGTTTGCATTTACTTTGGATTTAGGAGCACAGGACCGAGCGGAGGCTCAGGATGCTCGAGGAGATCGCCCGTGGGGCTTTGAGTCATTATTTATTTATTTATGCATTGAAATGTAAAGCATGTTGTTTTTTTCACTTTTTTCTACTTTTGTATCATTAGCATGTCATGCATGCATCCATTGTATACTTTGGCGTTGGCCATTTGTTTTGTACAAGATTTATAAAATATAATTTCCGCTGCTTATTCATTTATTATACCATTTCCTCTATTTATTGCCTTTGTCTATTTTTGAACACTAAAATGAGGGTATAGTCTCCCCACTGACTATCCTTAGACCCTCGCTGCTAGTCAGCAGCCTCTGGCATACGGGGAGGTGCGCTTGAGGTCATGTGGCGACTGGTCCGGCCTCTGGTTTATTGGTGATCTGGGTCGGGACGTTACAACAAAGGGGGGTGAATTGTGTTTTTCTAAAAACATGATAGAAATAATACTTCCTTGTTGAGTTTTATAGATAGTATTTCATTCCATCTAAAAGATGATTGATATGTGGAAAATAAATGTATAAAATAATTTCACACATTGATGTACAATGGTTTGGGGAACATAAATCCCATGGTCTACTCTACAAATGCTCTCTCCACAAGCTTGAGGATTTTCACTAGTATGTCCTCTTATCTAGAGACCTAAAAAATGAGAGTAAGAAGTTGACACCATTACAATAAAGATTTACAAGGAATTATGCTTCACTTATATGTAACCAAGATATCCATATCTTAGTAAGAGAAGCTGATACTCAACCAAAACTAAGTACAAGTAGATGACACTTCAAAATAAAAATATATTGAGATATAGAAGTAGAATATTATTTTATTTAATATTTTAATCATCAGCTGACATATTTTTATGATATTTAATAATGTACCGAGGTGTAAAAATATTATTTAACATAACACATGATTTCTTTAAATAATAGTAGAGAAAGAAGTAAGAAGCTGAACAAATATTTAAGTCTCCAAATTGTAGCTATGATAGGTGATTTTTAGAACTATAGAAAAATATTAACAAAGAAATATTGCAACAAAAATATTGTGTCGGTCAAATAGATAATAATCAAAACATGTATGTATCTAAAGTTTAGTTCCAGAGATTATGAAACAATATTATTTTTGAACATGCATCCATCTCTATATATTGAGAGAAAGAAACTCTCGGTATTTAATATGATGGTAAAATTACATTAGGTCAAATATCTCAATAAATATAGCATAATTAATCATGATTATTCAAATTTAAAATATTCATAGAATGAATTATCTTCGCTTAAAAATAAGAAATATTTAATCTGGTGAATAATACACTTTGATTCATACTTCAAAAAGCTTTTAAGAGTTTTAAATATGATGAAACCATTGTAGAAATCAAGAAATGATCCATTATTTAAAACTCCATAGTTTAACAAGTCAAACATAATGTTTCCTTGGGTAGTGATAAAATTAAAAAGTTCTGTTGACAACCTACGGTTGATTGTAAATGCATGGATGATGAAAATTTTCTATTTCTTTCTCAAACATTGGATCACTACAAAGATTAATTTCATGATCCATGAGTTGATTAAAAACATATGGTATTAATGTGTGGTTCTTATTGAATGTCATGTTCACAAACTATACATTCCACTAAAAAACACATGGTAGAAATAGTTTTTATAGGATTATTAAAAACAATTAAAGAATAATTATACTTTTAAAAATGAAATAAACTCATATGGAATTACCATTTTAAAATTCTTTTAAAAAAATAACTATTCTAGTCATAATTATCCTAATATCCACTGAAATTTACATCATTAGTATCTAATATGTGGGTGTTTATTAGCATGAAAATCAAAAATAAATTAATGAAATTGTTGGATCAACCAATTCCCAATACCTAAAGGTTTCAACAACAATATCCAAATGGACCATATACGCCACCTTTATATTGGAGAAAATTGGGATATCATTAATGAATACTACCATAAAGGGGTTGGGATATCGAGGGAGAATTTAATTCATCAAGGCAATAAATACTATAGGGTCATTAGGACACTGGAAGTCTTAACATGTATTCTGAATTTATATATCATATCTAGAAGGAGGCCTTGCAAATGTTTCCATTCCTCACCCTCAATAAGCGGTATCCTGAACTGATGTAAATCTTAAAAACCCACAAGATTCCCATGATTTTACAAAAAAACCATAAATACAAGGAAATGAATACCCATTCTTAATCATCAGTACATTGATATTTCAGTTTTCAAGGAAAATTTAGAGGCTTCTATATGTCTTATTTGAAAATATCACAAGTTATTCCCATAGTGACATACTCAGGTGAATGAACCCCCTTCTACTAAGAACATATAACTAGAAAATTAACATCATAAAATTGGAAGGGGATATTTGGTAAGATTGAAAAGAGATGGGCCTCAACATGGGAAGCAATTTTATTATGAAATCATCCTTCTATTATGGTGGTTACCTTGGAAAATCACATGGGTAAACCTTATAGTACCAATATATTACTAATGGTGTCTGGACACATGAACCCCATTCAATAGAATCATGGACCAACACAAAAATAAGACAAAAAAGTCCTTACAACTGGCATAATCATATTTTATCTACCTGACATTGGATCTTAATCATTCTATAATACATGATCATTCCCATTATTAGAGTGAAATGAAAACATCAAGATGTAGAATCCAATCTATGATTTAACACTCACCATAAAATCCATTTTGAACATAAGTTTCCATATGTACAAATCAAGAACTAAGAAATCCAAAAAAACCTCAATAACAGTGTTGAACACATGACACATGAAGAACATAAAACTACACTCTCCCCTTCTCACAGATATGGTGGATAGATCCATTATATAAAAATTAACTAATACCATAATCCTATGGCTTAAATAAACTTATAATATATAAAAAATAGTATTTTCTTATGTCAATCAATGTCAAATCCAACACTACTGAGTCCCACAATTTTAGACTCATTACTACCACTATATATATAGTGAATCCCAAGATTGATTTCATAGGAGTTTATTTGGAATACAATATACTTTTTAACTTCTCAAAAAAATCATATAGTTCTTGAGGTCCATATTCACCCTAAAAATAATGTGGGTTCTTCTTCATGATATCCTTGGTATGATCATTCAAATAGAATTTCCCTTGATCACTCCTACACCTAAGAGATAACATAGTTATGATTAATAATTCAATGAGATGGGGGTCTATTTGAGGAATATTTGGTGGGGGTGTTATCACATCTACCTTCCCATTATTTTTAGTGTTCCTTCTAGGAAGCATAATATAATTACAAAAAACACTAAAATCCAAATAGTATACAGTTCACTTAAAATTAATGTCAATAAAAGAAACTAATGAAATATTCCTAGAAACATACACCTGATAGTATTACTCTATACTACCACACTTCACATATATGAAGATAATTCCCTGATACAATTTAATAATGAACCAATGAGAGTTAATCTACCAAATCAACTAGTTTTTCTGTTTAAAGGACTATGGTATGTTCCCAATTACCCAAGGCTAGTGAACTGTAGTAGGGTATCAATGCTAGTACAGTTGGAGTAGTTGCACCCTCTAAAACCAATAACACATTGTAAGGTTACCATTTATGAATTTGTCACTATCCATTCAAAGATTGAACATCGACACTAATAATAACCAAATAAAATAATATAAATGAGGCTAAATAGAGTTTAAATAATAATAATATAGTAAAAAATAATAAACATAAAAAATGTAACTAATAAAGGAGATATAAATTGTCACATTGATAACATGAGTGTCAAATCATATACTAAGTTGATTTGTACAATACATTAACAAAATCCTAAAATACCAAACTAATAATATATAAAAATCACTAGTTAAAATATCTCTCTATCGTTCTTATCCACCACCAAATTCATACAATAGAAAGTGGCATAATATTAAGATGAAGTTATATGAGATGAAACCCCTTTAACATTACCTTTAAAAAATGGAGTTAAACTGATGATTATAAAATTCTACCGCATAAAAACTTCTCATGGAAAAAATTTAGATCCTTTTTATTTTTATTGAGTTTAAAAAAATTTATAATTACAACATAAGATTCAATTTTATGTCACAAAAAATTAACCCTTAAAAATATTAAAAAATCTTCAACCAAAATATAATTTTTTTACCATGTTGTCTTGAAAATGTAGATAGTACAAAAATATCCTTATGAATATTTTTAGGTGGTATGGTTGAAAAAAATTCTTGAATTGACATAAAATATTATATTTTTTCTTTCCCATTTGTTATAAATAAAATAAATTATTTTTATATAATTTCAGTTGCAAAAATCAAATGTCAGATTTCTCAAATAGAATTTACTTAAAAAAATTTAAAATGTATTGGATTAATATTACAACCCCATGATTCATCAATTACAACATTTAAATAGTCCACATTATATATACATAACTAATGACGATCTTGTGTATAAATAGTTTTCAGTTCTTAGTGAAATTAATTTATATAAATTATTATATCAAAATAGTTAACTTATAAAAATTCAACAATCATTCACATAAAAAATCATAGAAATTCATATCAGGTAGTAAATTAATAATTCAACATAAATTAAATTACCAATAAGGATTTAATGGTAATATCTAGAAGATCCAATACCATCAATCTTTACCAAGGAATTATAACCATATGAGACATGTAATGAATTAATTTTTATTAAATAGTAAAAATTGGAAAAATATCTATTCATATGTCTTGAATATCCAATATCCAATTTTTTTTACATTTATGTTGATGTGACATCTTCCATAAAATATTATGAAAAAAATATTTTTTGGTACCGAAACACCATTAGGTCCGGTGGTGCTAGCTATGAATGGTGTGGGAACCCAAATATGTATACATTTAAAAGAAGATTCTAAATAATAATTAGCTAAATTTAGTAGAAATAAATTAATTTTTTATTTCACAACATTGAGTGTTTCATAGGAGATAATAATTTGAAAAACAACCATTTTTTAAATTATTAACATAGATGACATTATACATATTTATATTTTTGGAACTATGTATAAAATATTTTATTATAACTTGAGGTTTCTTAACTTACTTAAATTTCCATATTTATATTTATTTTATTTATTTTTATCAAGTTTTTTTAAATATTCTTTCCCCTTATTAAGAAAACATACAAAAGCCATTATATTTTTAACATTTACCACTAATTTTTTTATTTTTCATTCATGGAAAGAAGTATTTGAAGAAGACACATATAGCTTAACTTTGAGTTAAAAAATATGCCTGTTTAAGACATGATTTTTATTAATAATAACATGATATGATATCTTTAGAGTCTTATACATCTTATTAAATGTCTCGTAGTGGTCTTCTGAGAGAGATTATCAGATAAAAATTCTTATATAAGAATAATTTAAATAATGTACCTCATCATTTTATGCCATGAAAAAAATATTTTTTTTCTGATAAGATACATTGTCCTTAATATCAAAACTAGATTCATTACTTATATACACTGAGGCACCCCATGTATCCTGGATATATTTCTTATCATTCTTGTTTTAAAATTTCTTTTTATAAATCATTTTATACTTCTTTTTATCCATAATTTTTTGGATGTCAAGCTTAACATGATCATTCCTGTTACACTCATAATAAATTATTTCATAAGTATTTCTATCCAATATCTTGTACTTATTAAATGATTTTCTGTATCCTCTTCTCATGTTTTATAAAATATTGATCTTCTTGGAAAATTGAGCAAGCTCATCACTTGACTCTAAATTACTTAATGTCTCTTCATCAGATGATCGTGAATGTGATGTATCTTTTTCTATCTTCTCGTCTTTTTTATGTTATTTATTTTAAAGTATAATCCTCTAATTTTATAGTCTTATGATCTTTTTCCTCTACTTACATCTCATATTAACACATCATGAGTGTTTCAATGAGATATTTTTTAAATACTTCACAAAATTAGATTTACTAATATAAGATAATATTATACTCCATTTAGATGGAAGAATTTTGATAAATCTAAATTTTGAATGTGTTCAGAACATGAGATCCTAAAGCAGCCACATTATTTAAAATTTATTAATTTATTCTATTTAATAGAGTTATGTCTATCTATTAATCATTTAAAATGTACCAAATGTAAATTTAAAAGTTTTGTACTTGGCATGTCTTTCATTATCAGTAACTTAATAATCTACCGATATAGTTGACCTCATTTTATGTACTATAGCACATTGAGAAACTCTAGTGAACATATTTTCACTAATTCCATATACATATTTATTAATTGATTTAGATTTTCAACCATATTTATCTTCTTTTGTAGAATCCCATTTTTATAGAACTAATTCAGGAATTTAGTTTGTATTTTTGTATTTTATATAAACTTATAAACCATGATTTTTCAAATAAATAATCATCCAGCCTTCCCTCGCCGATATTTATCTCCATTGAAATAAAGAGATCCGATCAAATACATTCCATCTCTATTTTTATCCAATATATCCATTTGAAATTGAACATAATGATGCTAGCCATTTAGATTTGAGAAAAGAAAAATGTATTCTATTTATACCAATTTTGACTAAAGGGATTCAAACAATTACCCAAGAGGGGGTGGGTGAATTGAGTTTTTAAAATTTTTACACTAAATAAATCATCCAAAAAATTTATCTTAACTCTTTTATATGAATATAATTGAAAAAATAATCAATATAATTACTAAATAGAATAACTTTATATTGTTTCAGGGTATAAGAATCCCCTAGTCCACTCTAGTAACACTTTCTTTGTGAGCTTAGTGATCTTCACTATGATTTTTATTTTCCCAGGGACCTTAATAGTCAAGTAAATGAAACTAAATATTTTTATAAAAAGTTTTCATGAAATTTTAATGGGATCTAACTTTTTAAAATTTATATAAATGGTCTTAAAAAAGATAAAATGTGTAGAAATGATATTCTGATTCATCTCATAGTTGCAAAATGAAATTGAAAAAATATGAGATGTTCTTTTAAAGAAGGAATATAATGTTAATTATTATTTGTGAATGATATTTCATTTTAAGATGATATTTTCAACAATGAATAATACTAAAAACTATTTTATTATTTATGGACAATATTCAATCTCATGTATGAAATTGGAAATATTGTATCATATGAGTTATTTAGATATATCTCTTTTTTCACTTGTGTAATCAAATTCTCTATATTGTTACATTTTTCAATATCATTATTTGAATTTTGAATTTGATACATCATATATAATAAAATGACCGAGATAATATAGAATAATCCTAAAAGACAAAACATAATCCCCCATGTGACCTTTGATGTCAAAAAATAACAATAACAGAGATCGATGTTGACTGTAACGATAATGTCGACTGGAACTACACAAATTTCTAGAAAAATACGTATCATTTCATTCTTTTTTGATTATCTATCCTTCATAATTTCTTATAGAGATGAATGCAATAATTTAATTCTCGTGAGATTTTAAAATGGTAAAAATTCATTAATATAGTGAATAAATACTTTATAAATACTAACTTTCAAATACATTATCTTTGAAGGAAATTATCTACTTAGAGGTTGATTTCCATCTTTAGAATGTTCTATGAAATAGAAAAAATTCCATAATTAAAACTTCATAGAACACGTTTAAATTAAGACAAATCTTCAACATTATAAGATAATATGCTTTGTATGATATTAAATTCATTTGTAAGACAATTATATCTTTGTAGGATAATCAAACTGGAAAAGATATTTCCTAAGATAGATTTATACCTCATGTACTGTATTTAACTTTGAATGATAAATCATTACTTCATATGAAAATTTCCTCCTTCAAGTAGCAGTATTCTAAATTTCAGAGTATGTAAGACAATTGACAATTTATATGATTGATTGATCTTTGTATGATAATTTTATTTTCCAAAAGCTCATCTCAGAAGATATTCTTATTCTTAATATGATAAATCTCATATGAAATTCTTTCAATGTACAATTTAAATTGTATAAAAACTAAAATAATGTGTGATGATATCTACCTCCTCATATAATTATTTCATTTTATTGAAAATAGTGATCCTAAAAGCGTAGGATAAATAAATATCCATATGATAAATTATTATTAGGTATGATAATTTAGGACATTGTATGATATATTCCACAGACAATTTCATTAACCATAATAAATTTATTTTAATCCAAAACATTATTAATTGAAATATTACTTTATTAAATTCATCATAGACTAAAAATACTTATGAACAATTTATCAGCAGTTTTTCCGTGTTAAAGCATATGGAATATTTAGATATTTTAGAAAAAAATTAGTGAGTACAAGCGGGAGTGTGTTAGTGAATATGTTTTAGATCATGATGAAGACCATTCCTACATAAATCTCATCCTTTACATTACAAATTTCATTAATATTTCAGTAGTACCATTTTTTCATACAAAATGAAAATATTATGGAAAAATTGTTACTATATTTTTTAAGATCAATAATGAAAAAATATAATATTCTAATTTATAATTAATTTAATCACAAAACTTTTATAGTAGAAAGTAAAATCTAGAGTAGGAGTAGGATTAAGAGTTTGATTAGGTGTTGTGAGAATCATCAGGGGGATCCTATTATATGACGTGGAGTATCTGTGATGGAGGTTACATTTAGTTTTATTTTTGAGAATGATATTGATTTTTTCCTTTAAAAAATGAATTAAAACATAAATTATTGTATATATTTTTAATTTTGTGTTTCAAAATAAAAATAGGGGTGAGGGTAGTTCCCTTAGATTGTATTTCACTTATTGGTGAAATTGATATGCTTAAATGTTTATGTTTTTTGTCTTGAAGGTATAATGGAAACTAGTGTCCGTAATATTGATTATAGAATTATATAGTAAATAAAAATGGGTTTAAATTATAAATAATTTAAAAACCATATCTAATTTATTTACGGTGGTTAAAACCATAAAATAGAGTAAAATTAAACTTCACATTTATGTCATACCACAACCTATATAATAATGATAGTGAAAACCAAAATTAATTTAATCAAAAAATGTACTCCATGTACAACCACTTATATGAAGAATGTAATGGTCAAACCCCCTATTAAATTATAGTAAAAAAGAAATTTCTTATGATCATAATATTCATTTTATACAATTTTCTAGACCACCACCCATTAATGAATAAAAAAGGCTTAAAATATCTCTCATGTATTTAAAACACCATAAAAAAGTAATATCCAACTTAGAAAATTATGATGGTTATGAAAACTATAACATATCTTAGAGAAATGTATTAAAATTTATATAATCAATAAAACACAACTTTTAATTATTATTTACAATGAATTTGTATACTATATTAAATTATAGGAATAAAATAGTATCGAAGAAAAATAAATTTTATATAGACCAATTTAAAATTTAATGGTTTAGTAGAAAACCCAATATATCATAGTGATTTTTGTAAGAGAAAAAATTAAATATTTATAAACCATATGTTTTGTTTAAGAAATATCATGATAATGAACCCAAACATTTATAAGAACCATATCATTTCTTTCCACATAGAAAACCCAATCTTAATATCACCAATAATATAACTCTTAATCAATGTTAAGCCTAGATCATTGGCTTGTTACATATATGGTTACCATGGAACAAAGTTATATATTTTTTAAATCATGAAAAATGACAAAAAATTTATGCAGAGTAAGGCATGATCACTCTTCTTGGGCTATACATTTTTTAAAGAAACTTCAAATTCTAAAATACCATATTTTTAAATCATTTTTCACATGTAATTTCATAAAAGATATCATGTATCTTAATAAAGCTCACAAATCCATAAAAATATTCAATGGATAAAGGAATATAATGTAGTAAGAAATTATTACTAGATCTACACATGTAAGAAAGAATTAACAAATTATTAAAATGTCAGTCTTCAAAAAATAATCTTTATCAAGTGAAAAATTCCATGTAAGAACATGATTTAATATTATAGATATAAAATAAAATAAAACTACTTAAAATAAGTATAATTTAATGTATTTGAGATATATGTTATAATAAAAACATGAAATATAATAAAAACTTATTTTCATAAGTCATGAAAAAATGTTTTGAATAAAACAAAAAAAATTTAATATCAATTTCATAGTTTCATATCAAATAAAAAATGAAAAAGTAAAATATGTTATATTATAATATATTTTAAAAATCAGTCAATCATATTACTAAAAAATAATGATGAAAAATTATTATTTAATTAAAAAAATTATTCCGAGGTATTTACTAATCATAGCCTAGAAATTAAGTGGATGGATTAAGGCATTCAATCATATTAATTTCCACGATCTCCCAATCCAAAAAATATCCAAGGATACACTAAAATATAGTAAATTTTTTTTCACTAAATAATACCTATTGAAAAACAATCATAAATCATGAGCTACAAAACATAAATGAAAACCAATGTGATTGAGTCTTGAAACTCACATTAGAATATAACAACCAAAATACCCAAATAAATCAACCTAATCATGATTAACATAAATAAATAAATCATAAAAACCCTTGATAAAATTACATAATCATCATATAATGAAAATGGAAATTAATGGAAGGAAACAAACTCACTAAGTACCCTTTTAGACAATATATGAGGAATACCCAATCTTAGAGATGATATTACCATGTCATTGTGAAATTTAAAAATAAATATCCCCAAAATTCATGAAGGGAAAAGGAAAGAAGGAGAAAAATGTAAAAAGGTAAGATTAAAGGAGGAAAATTTAGATTTTGAGATAGGGACACACCCTTATAATCTACATATTCAAAGATATAAGAGGACGGGAAGAAGGGACTAAAGGAGGATCCATGGAGGGGATCTCTGATGGTGATTAAGAATATAACTCAAGGAGATATTTGAATTAAATATAAGGGTTATGAGGAAAATTTACAAAATTACCAATTAAAAAACAATACATAGGTTTACCGACTTCCAGGTATAGGGATACAGGGTACTCAATTGTCTTTCAGAACCACCCACATGATATCCAAGCCACCCTTGGTACCCCATACCCTCCATAGGCTAGCTAACACCACCTATAGTTTTCAAACCGTAGTTTCCAATGTTATTTATACTTTCAATACCCAAAAACCATAAATGAATCCTAAAACCTAACCTAAAAACACATATAATATTATCATCAAAAATAATATTTAATGATTAAATCATACAATTAACAATTAACTCTCATAAAAAACCAAAAATTAAGAATGATAGATTTTTTTATCGCTTAATTCCCAAAATTAAATCCAAATTTTAAATTAATAAGATTCACTAAGACACGATTCATTAAAATATCCCCACAATAAAAATATCCAATCCTGGGAAACAGAACTAACCATTCATCCAAAATTCACTATGTCATTAAATTCATGAGTTATATAAAATTCACCAATCAAAACAATAACACTCACATGGAAATATATATTATTATACTGATGTACAACAACCAAATACCACTCAAAAACCCCCACAAAATACTAATATACATGATAAAACTAACGACTGGCATACTAATATACATCTAAAAATTCTATTCATATTTCTTTCTCACGACTCTTGATGACATTAGTAATCACTAATAAAACTTTATTTTAATACACACAATACATATCAACTTATGTAACATCTTCAAAATATATTCAATCGATCAATTCTAACTACATGATACTCTCACAATAAGATTTATTAGTTCATTTTCTAGATATGAGCTATTAATTAATTCTAGATAAATAAAAAATTTCTCATATTAAAAATATTTCATAATAACCAAATTTCCACTTCCAAAATCACATATGAAATTATTTTCCAATAATTCTAAATTCTACAAAACTACATTTTTATACAAAACAACTTTGAGGAAATATCATCTGGTATTAACTTAAGAAAGATAACCATTTCACAATCACAACAATTTTTCAATGTAATTTCGGATCTAATGAACATATTTGTAGAACTATTACCTTTACTTTTTAAAATACACAAATAATTTACATAGTTCTAAAAAAATAACCATATAATAATATGATCAATAAAAAAAATTAAAAATATAAGTATCAATCACTCAAGGTAGATTCAAATGTAGCTCTAATAATAAATTGAAAATAAATAACATATGAAAGGAAGAAGTATGTAAATTAGAAGATGTTTTATAATATAAAATATCTAGAAATATTGAGTTAGCAAGGTTAGAATATGAGTCATAATAGCTCCTATGACACATCCTTAAATGTTTGAACATGCCCCATGCATGTGCATGAAATATAGTTAAAAATTCTATAATATTTTTCTAATAATATGTACATAGAATGATAAATAATACGGAAAGACAAGGAATATATTATCATTATTAGAATGAACATATATTTTAGTGAATTTTATTAATTTAATAGGAACAAATATAGAATAATAAAAAAATGTTTAATTTAAAATATTTTATTTAATAAATTAAGGCTATTCACATATATGAGTATTATTATAAAAAAATTATTTCTTTACTTTACCCATAGACTACAAGATGTATGAAAAACTCAGAATGTGTCTTATGGCTAAGGCCAACCCAAATCTTGAGTATCACTATATAATACTCGTAACATAAAAAACCCTCACTCAAATTATAATGTTTACTCAATACCTAGATGTACCCTATTAAATTAAGATTCTACTATAAAGTGGTTGATCAAACATATTTATAATTTACTACTTATGTCTTGATATTTAGAGCTCTTATCTTATAAAAGTAAAAATATTAGTGTACCTGAACTGCTATTATACCACTTTGTAGTGAACTTGTCCCAAAAACCAAAAACATTACTATGTCAAGATCGTTACTAAACCCAAGTGTGTTTCTGGATCCCTAGGGGACACTATCAACCACCACATGATAGAAATTTATGTTACGGATGTTGTAAAAGTGGGTTACCTAGACAGATAATTATCAATATTTTTATTACCAAATCATGGACATTATGAGTTATGTATGATGTTTACATACAATTTTTGGGTCGACATTTCTACGTTCACAATTAAAAGTTAATTTCCATTGATTAATTTTCATATCAAAATTTTGTAGTAGATCCCATACTATAATGAGAACCTTGAGACACTATGAAACTAATCTTAAATATATATCGTATGGTCTTGATATATCATACGGAATGGACACAATAGATGTATTACTATCAGCTGTTGGGGGATCATAATCATTGAGAGTTATTCTCAAGATGTTCACACATGGTGACCTAAAGTAATTGTGATCATGAGGCCATACCCCCTAATAGAACCACTACATGTTTTGTGTGTCGTTGGATGTTCCTATATACAAACATGTGTACTGGTCTCCTGACTTGATATCCTTATCAATGTGGGTATTTTTATCACATACATTGATGCAAGGAGAAAACCATGATGATGAAATCATGGAGATATAGCTTTTACTGGGTGTGTCATTGGTGGTATGACATTGATTGAATGGTCAATATAGGATTTGTCACTTCTGAGTTGAGGAAGTAATATCTCAAACCCAGTTAATAATCCAAGTTCATTTAATATTAGTGGGAATTACAATTCAATTTAAATGACTTAGTTTTATCATATAATATATTTAATATATATTTTAAGAATGTGATAACATATAAATAAAATTTATGACGTAGTTTATTTCTGCAATATTAATTATTTATTGATTATTTAGTGGGAGTTTTATTTCCAGGGGTCGGGGAACCCTTTTGAGTATTTTGACCCTCCCACTCTATAAGCAGAATAGTGGTTCATTTCCAAAGTGATGTTCAAGCCAATGGATTCAGAGCCACTCTCTTCTATATCCTTTTACGGAGAGATAGAGAGAGGGTCTTTCTCCATGCTTTGATCCAAGTGTTCCTTCAATAGATTGAATGCCTAGGATCGAGGTGATTTTCATAACACCGAAGGATTCCTCATAGCTTCGTAATAGCAACTGAAATTCGACGAATGATATTCACATGGATTCTTGTAGTATGTGTGGATGATCAAGTGGGTTTCATATTTAAATCCTTCAAGAAACAATCATCTGACCCTAGATATAGTTGAGTGCGCTTCTTTTCTAATAAGGATTCAGTTTTATTTTTTTGATCTTAGTTTAATTCATAAAAGATATTTGGACCATAGAGGAGCTAAGATCACTGGAGATGATAGGTTATGTAATCCCATAAATGAAAATTTTTAAACCCCTAACCCATTGTCTTTCCCTGCACACCCCAATACCTTCAATTGGTATCAGAGCAGTCCTATAAATTATTTGAGGTAATGAATAATTATTTTATATTAACATTAAGTAAAGGGTATCAAATCTATACAAATTGATACAACCAAACATTGATATAATCTTGGGTGATTGTGTTCTAGTCATTCAAATAAATTATGGATCGTTTGCGGTTTGATTTTGGGGATTAAAATTTACCAACATGTATTTTTTATATGTTCACTACCATAGATCCGAGCAAGGGATGCCCCATATTTTATTAGCGCTAAGAAGAAATCACTGATAAAAGAGGGATCTTTATCAGCACTAGCTTAAATTACTGAGAAAGGGTAGCTTTATCAGTGGTATGTTTAGCGCTGATAAAAGTTTTTAATAAAATATATTATTAATTTATATAAAATTATTTTATTTATATTCAAAAATAATGTTTATCTATATACAATAAATAAAAAATGCATGTCTATAATTAATATATATATTTTTAATAATTCAAATATATATATAACAAATTTCATTAAATAATAATTATTTTTATTTTTTATATATTTTTTATATTTAGAAATTTATATGCTTATAATTATATTTATGTACTTTATATATATATATACTTTTTAAAAAAGTATATTTATAATAATATTTATTATATTTATATGTTTATAAAATAGATAGACATTTGAATTTAAATAAATATATGTTTCAAATGAATTGGTCTATTGATGCGTGAATATAATTGACATTCATATATATGATACGTATTCATCATGAATGTTTGTTTATATATTAAACCCTAATTACTATTCATGTTGGTCATATAAATGATGAACTATTTTTTATGATTTATACTTTACTTGGTGTATATGATTCATGTTCTCAGGAAACTATTATATTCTCATAAATACAAAAAATAATGATAAACATATTTAAATAAGAAATTTATTTATTGTATTTATAATTATAAATATTTAGTTATATATGAATACTTTTTAAAATATATTTACATATATAACTCTATATATATATTTAATTGATTATAAAATTACATTAATTTTTTTAATTAGAAGGTAAATATATATATATTATATTTATAATTATATATGAATACCTATTAAATATATTTATATATATATATAAATAAATATGTCTTTAATGAATATATATACATATATACAAATATTTAAACATATATACGAATATTTATATTTATACATATAAATAATACATACATATATATATATATATAAGTAATTATAAAATTATAATAAATATATTTATTATATTTATAATTATAATTATAAATAAATATTTATTTATTTATAGTCATAAATGTAAATATATATATTTATTTAAATAATTAAGAAATTAAAATAAATATATTAATTATATTTTTTTTATAATTTCATAATTATTTAAATAAATATATATTTATATTGAAATTATTATACAATTAAAATTAATATATTTATTTTAGTTTCAGTATGACTTAAATATATCTATTTTTTATTTTTATTTATGACTATAAATAAATATAAATTTATTTATAATTTTATATTTATTTAAATATAAATATATATTTATTTAAATAATCATGAATTCTAAAAAATCTATATAAATAATATATTTATTTTAATTTCATAAAATATAAAAATATATTTATTTATTTATATTAATGACTATATATAATGACTATATTTATTTATAAATATTTGTTTATATTTAATTTTTTTTATTGAATTATCTATATTTATATAATAGATATATTTATTATAATTTTATAATTATTTAAACATAAATATATATTTATTTAAATAATTATGAAATACTTATGAAATAAATATTTACTTATTATAAATATATGTTTGACTGAAAATTAATTTCATTATTATCAAAACACTTTTAATGAGAAAGTGTGAAACTATAAAGTTCAGTATTATAAGCAAACAGACAAACAAAATCTGCATTGCCCCATCAACTACATCATGTCAACAAACCTTCACCAATTCATGACCATTCGAAAAGATGTCCCATTCATAGTTGCATGGGAACAAAACCGATGGAAAATCCATACCCTCTCATACCCACAATCTAAATGATGTGAATAAGTGAAGGATTCTTTCTCTGATCCCCATCTGAAGCAGATCCAAAAAATGTTAAAAACATCAAAATTCACTCCAAAAAGCACAAAGGCAGACAACAAGTATCCCATCCAAGACAGGCAACAACCTCCATCAGTTAACCAGTGTCTTGGAAAAGAATTTTTATCTTACCAGAATATATTTATCTAAATAATTTCCATGTGATAGATTGAACTGGGATGTTAGGTGAGTCCCTCATTAGAGATTCAAAATCAGAAGCAATCTGGTCCCAAGACTGTTTGTACTACTCAATACTAATCTTCCATTTTTTGAAACCCCCAACAAGAATAAGGTCTTATTTGTCAATCCAAGCATATTGCTCCTCATTAAGAATTTCCCTTATAAGCCTCCCCATAATTTTAGAAACATCCTCATTGAAAGCATTGAGTATCAAGATCTGCTCAACCGCTTCTTCCACAGAGCATAAAAGTAATTCTAAGGGTTGGTCACCCTAGGCCCTTATTCTCCAGTGACTCACATCCATCAAGCCAATCTTTTTAATGTTAGTCTTCATAGCCGAATGAGTCTCCAAAGGAGGTGGTAAGGAAGAGTAATCCCTCCTACCCTTCCTCCTCTTACAACTCTTATTCACCATAGGACATGATGCTTCTCCTCCCGAATGACTAGTTTCAGTTTCATTGAATGTGTTCACACGTCACCGGTCTCTCTATGGAGGGATAAGAAGTTCAGAGCTCAATCTGAACTCCGCATGCCCTTCAAATCTGTTTGTCAACTGAATTGAAGACAAGTTCCTTGATCCCGATCCCCCTGATTCCCCAGTACTGTGTCAGTATGGCACCTCCATAATAGTCCCCTACAACTCTTTCTGAAGAAGATCACTACCCAGTTTAAGCATCACAGTCGGGGCATTCTCCTTGTTTTCCACCATCTGAATAGTGACAGTGTTACTTCCTAGTCCCTAAGGTACCTCTCGCACCATCTCCTGGTTGAGTGAATCTACCACCCTCACATTGTAAATTTGATGCATCTATGAGGGGGGGGGGGGGGGGTGGAAAGGTCTGATTTCAACTTAATAAAAATATATGACACCATTGGTAGGTCATGGGCCATCGATTCCTTCTGTACAGGTGAGCGTGATCACGGTTTCCGCCCAGACTCATCCGCAATAACAACTTAGCGATATCCTGAACAAGCTAGAGGCCTCTGTTCCAGATTCTCTTTATCATCATGAACCACCTGCTCTTGCCTATGTCCTTGTTCCTCCTCACAGCAGACCGAGACCCCTTACGACAAAATTCCAGTGATTGAACCAATCTCTTGCATCCCGAACCGAAGTTCATCAAGGTTTCTTAGACAACCCATTGCTTGCATTGATAATCCTCTCCCATAGTAATTCAAACATATTCAAATGGGTTTCTTAACACATCCATTTAAATACATACTCAGGGGTTAATAGGGTGGAAAAACACACTGGTTCTACTATCTCAACACATATACATACCTAACAGATTTCCTAGCATGTGTATAACAACAGAATTTTGAAAGGGAAGGGGGAGGATAGGGAAGCTAAACCATGTCTCCCTAGATGGAGGATCCTAATTCATATGTAGATTTAAGGTCCATCGAAGAAGCATGTATCTAAAAATATTAAAACATCGAGGTTCACTTTCCTATTCCATAATGAGGTCTACTTCCGATGCAAAACATATAATAATTTGACGATTGTCCAAGTGACCCAGAGTCACCCTGTCCTACAAGTCCCAAGCACCGAAGATGGATCTATCGAATGAATCTACTGAGGGACATAACTGATATAATCTCACAACTATGGTATGCTTAAAATGGTTAGTCGATTCCGAGAACTCTACAGATGAAATCTATAGGTTACACAATCCATCAAGCAAATCCGGGACTTTCGGTCCAAGTGCGATTTGAGGGAAAAGAGGGAGACAATATGGATTTGAAAAAAGAGTGAAGGATGAGGCTGCTCCATTTAAGGACACTGAGGGTCCCCCCCATCGGTGGGGGAGGGACTGGCGCAGAGGACAACATCGTTGCTGGGAAGAACTAGGGTTCTTCTGGAGGATGATCCCACACACTCTAGGAAAATCCTATTATAAATATTTATTTATTACATATATTTTTTAATTATAAAAAATACATATTTTTATATAAATAAATATATATTTATTTATATATTTTATTAAAAATAAATAAATTTATTTTCGTTATACATATAATTTTATAAATATATATAAAAAATAAATAATTTATTATCATTGTAGTTTTATCAGCGTTAAAAAAGTGCGGATAAAGGGTTTCTTTATTAGATCATTATAATTTAGTGCTAATAAAATATTCCTTTATTTGTGCTTTATATCAAGAATTGATAAATGATTCCCCTAGTTTAAAGAAAACCCTAACAGTCTCCTCTTTCCTTCACACGCCTCAGAGTCTCGCAGATGCCTTACCCTACCACTAGGGATCCTCCTCCTCCTCCGTCTCGTTGTGGGAGGTCCTCCTCCTCCTCCTCGTTGCTTCCATGAATCCTACTCCTCCTCCTCCTCCTCAAATACCACCCACTCCTCCTCCTCCTCCTCCTCCTCCTCCTCCACTACTACTGTTGACTACTCATCCTACCCACCATCAAGAATCAATCATATGCCGCCGTTGTGAAGCCCTAATCAATTGCCTCGTGAACCCTCCTCTGCCCCACCACCGTGAAGCTCTCCTTTAGGTATTTTTTTAAATATCCATATGTTTTGAGTTACCTTATGCATTGATTTCTGAGTACCCTTCACATTTTGTTCTTAGTCCAATTTGTGACCAAACCATGGAATTTAGTGGACTTTTCCATGAATGAACTTGTTTTATACCCTAATGAAGCGTAGAAAATGTTTTTGGATAGTAAAATATTTATGTGTTAACTATTGAATTATAAATTCTGTAACAATTTAAGTTTAATTGAAATGTTAATGGGTATGTGACATAAAAAGGGTAAGATATAGATTATATGTTTTTAGAAGGATGTCTAAACATAAGATGATTTCATGAATTATTATGAAATCACTAGTATATATTTTCTCAATCATGTTTATGTGTTGAGCATGATTCACCTATGTATGGAAGATTGTGTATGTCACCCTTTATGTAATATGTTGGTATGTATCCATGGTAGTGAAATGTTTAATTTATGTTATTTCGAGCATGTCATGCATAAAGAATGAAATTTAAGCATGTCAATGTTTCATTTTATAATATGGAAGCTTGTTTTTGTGATACTAGTGAATTAAAAAGTATTTTATTTTAAAGAATTTGGGTTATTTATTTTCATTTTCCAATTTATTATTTCTTCCATATGGTTTTGATACATTTTTTGGTAACCTATTTTCCTAAAACTAGATTTTTAAAATATAAAGGCTAGTTAATAGAAATTTTACTCTTTATTGAGTGTATTACTATAATTTCAATGATTATTCATTGAAATATGTGTGAAGTGATCAATTTTTGTGATATTACCTCTTATCTTGATTGTGTGAAATTTATTCGATAGAATTGATATGGCAACTTTACCTAAAAGGTTAATATTTTAAAGATTGTATTTAGAAAGATATTTAGAAATCTATAATTTTGGTGTTGATGTTATATTGAACACACATAATTATTATGAAAATAATATGGAAAGGGAGATTGGTTGTTGTGTTTTATTATTGGGTTTATTTGGGTTGGTTGTGTTACCTTTGTTGTGGGATGTGTAGTATCAGTTGGTAATTATTGTGGTTGGTTTTTAGTGTTGGAATGTGTTATGAAGTATGTGTGGTGGTCGGTTTCCTAAATAATCCTAATATATTGTTAATTTTGATATGAAAGTGGTGGATAAATGATTTTGTGGCTGGAGTGATGGATGAACTATTATGTTTGGGATATTGGAGTTCTATGGGTGGTGGTATAGGAATGAGATGAATTTTTTGGTTGTTATAGATAATTTTAATTGGTGATGAGTTTTGGGGTTTCATTTGATATGTTATGGTTGGAATGAGGTGATATATTTTATATGAAAGAGGTTATATGATGTTGTGATTAAATTAGAGTGTTGATGTGGTTACATGATATGTTGTGTAGATGAGATGAATAGGAATAGTGGAAGGATCAAGCTTAGGTAGTAAATTATTCAAGCTTAAAATGGATGATGGTTGCCCACATTGAAGATATGTGACTTTATGTTCAAACGTATCATGGATAAGTGACACTTATGCCTTTATCTATCACTTATTCACTCCTCAGTAGTATTATAAGACTAAACTATATAATTCATACTATTTATAAATGAGAGAAATTATAAAACTTTTATATGTATATATTTTAAAAAATGATGATTATTTTTTATTCCTGTATCCTTTATAAAGTATCTCTCTTTGGATTTATGTCTTTGTGAAATTTCAAAGTCACTCTTTTAAAATGATACATGTTTTTAAATGATTCTTAAAAATTAAATGTGTTCAACATACCTTTTTTTCATTTTAATAACTTTAAAATTATTTTAACACTTTGCATGTACTTAGGTTTCATAAAAAATGTTTGTCAACTCACTTGATTGGCTTTCATAAAGGGATTTGAATGTTTTGAAAGCTTATGTAATGCCGGATTCATTTTCAAAAGTGGTGTGTGATGTTTAAAATGATATTTTTTAAATATAGAGGTTTGTTTCTCATTTTAAAAGAATAATATTATTGGGTCATGATGTTTCCTTGAATCCTTTTTAAAAAAGGAATTGGGGTTTTGAGAAAGAGTGGAACAGATTTGTTTATTTTAAAAAGGGAATATTATTTTAAAAGGGAATTTTTGAAAATGGTAGTTTTATTAGCAGGATTTCAACATTGATTTTATTAATTGTTTTCAAAGGAGACATAATGTCTATAACTTTTTTAGCCTTGGTTAATTTTTATATCAATGTTATGTGTATATATTTTGTAAAATATTAATATTACCAAATAAAATAGAATGGATATGAATAAATAATGGATGAATGCCTATAATTTTAAAAAGGAGTATAAAGATGGAGTGAAAGAGTTCATCGAGATTGAAACATATCATGCATATTACCCTTTTCAAATCCGTTATCCATGTTTACATTGTTATTATTCAATACAAGTTAGTCTAGAGAAGTTGGAAGAAAACATGATCGGTCACAAAATAGATTGAAGTTATAAATGATGGAATAAACATTGAGAAAATAAAATGTATCAAGTGGGTGGGATAACACTATGAATATGGATTATATGATAGGATTAGAAGTGTGGAAAATTAAGAAGGACGTATTGAGGATGTGATTACGAATGTGAATGATGATGAAGATCGTATTGAGGAAATGATAAGGACAGTTGAATATGAACATCGTGATTTCCCAAAATTTTTTAGCAGTTAAAGAGTTGTGAGAAGACATCTTTGTGTGGTGGTGGCACTAAATATACAGCATTGTCAGCCTTAATGACGCTGTCTAATTTTAAAGAAGGAAATGGATGGTGTGACACAATTTTCATGGAATTAATTTTTCTCTTGAATGATATGATCCCAGAAGATAATGATCTCCCGAACCGAATATAAGATACCAAAAAAATTCAATGATTGATGGGTATAATCTCTAAATGAATACATGCATGCTCGAATGGCTGTATAATATTTCAAAAGGACCAAGAATCACTTATAGAATTCCCAAAGTGTGGTTTTTCTCGATACAAGAGAGATGAATCTGGTCCTATGAAAATTTTATGGTACTTCCCATTTATTCAATTATTTATCCACCTATATAGAAGTGAGGAGACTGAAATGAAATTAATGGGGCATGAAGATATAAGAAATAAATTTGGGAAACTATGTCACCCTGTAGACTCTACTCAGTGGAAGATAATAGATCAAGAGTACCCTGATTTTGGAAAATAGCCTAGAAACCATCATATTGAGTTATCTATAGAAGGAGTGGATCCTTTTGGTTTTCAAAGGAGCACTCACTGTATATGACCGATTATGTTGGTAAATTAGAACATTACATTGTGGTTATGAATGAAACGAAAACACATCTTGTTATCTATGCTTATATCTGGATAAAGACAACTGAGTAATGATATTGATGTTTATTTGGATCCATTGATCATGGATTGGAAATTATTGTGGGATCCTGGTGTTATGTTGTAGGATGCTTTTAGAAATGAATATTTCACATTGAGATCCATGTTATACGGGAAGATAAATGACTTTCCTAATTATGAAAATTTGTTAGGATATACCATTAAAGGAACTAATGGGTGTCCCATATGCAAACAAGGTACGCAATTAATTAGGTTGAAACATTCATCTAAAACTGTGTTTCTAGAACATCGAATATTTCTACCCCAACGATATAAGTACTAATCCTGGATGAAATCTTTCAATAGAAGTTCTAAATAATGTATAACACTACCTCCACTAATAGGTGATCAACTGTTTGAGAAAGTAAATGATGTGGACACTACTTTTGGTAAACTATTTTTGAAAAACCTCTCAAAAACTAGTTGGAAAAGAAATCAGTTTTTTTGAATTACCATACTAGAATTTTCTGTATGTTAGACACTTTTGGAATATTATACATGTTGAGAAAAATGTATGTAAATGTGTAATTAGCACATTACTTAATTCACCTGAAAAAACAATGGATGTAATTAAGCATGGTTGGACATGATTGGCATCAGAATAGAAGAAGAGTTGGTTCCAATGAAAGGTGAAAAATGAAATTTCTTCCTCTAGATACTTCCACTATTTCCTGGAAGGAGAGATATCTATTTTTCTACTGCTTTCATAAAGTAAAGGTTCCATAGGGGTATTCATCAAATATCAAGAAAATCATTTCAATGACACATTTAAAGTTAAAGGTTCTTAAATCACATGAATATCATGTTTTGATGAATGGTCTAATTCCAATATCATTAAATTTCATTTTTCCCAAGAATTTCTATCATATATTAACCAAGATCTGTTTCTTCTTCAAATCAATATAAAGGAAAGTTATAGACCCGAAAAAATTTCCATGCATGAGACATGAAATTTTCTTCATATTATGTGAATTGGAAATGTTCTTATAGCCAATGTTAATTGATATGGTAGTTCATTTGATGGTTCACTTGGGGAGAGAGATTGGACTATGTGGTCCTATACACTCTAAATGGATGTACCCCATTGAATGGTATATGATGATTTTGAAAAGGTATCTCAAAAATAGATATCAATCAAATGGTTATATTGTAGAGTGATATAATGTTGAGGAAGCCATTGAATTGTCTTCTGAATACCTATCTGGTGTGGAAAGCTTTGGTCTACTGAAATCTCGTCATACTGGGCAGCTTGCGGGTGAAGGAATTTTTGGAAGATATGTTATCCCAATCAATATTACATATCATGAGCAAACACACCTTTATTTTTTAAAAATAAAAATTAGAGGTTTCCCCATATTTTGAAATTCATAAATAAATTCTTAGGCCTTTGAATACATCAAGGGTTGAAATATGGATATAAAATAAACATAATTAACAGTTTATAGGTTAGTTTTAGGACCACATTTTAAAAGAGTCAAATGAAAATACAGATTCAATTTTAGAACAAATTTTATGGCATGTTGGAGGACATATTGTGTATGTATTATCTTAAGAAAGTTATGTATTTAATGGTTATAAATTCACTAAAAATGGGCATGATGAAGAAAGTACGATGAAATATAGTGGAGTTACACACGTGGCTAAATTGATGCATGTTTCTAATACTATGTATTGAAATTCAATTTAGGTGAATATGTCATACATTGGCATCATCAAAAAAATATGGGAGTTGGATTATATAACATTACATGTCCTAATTTTTCAATACAAGTGGGTTGATAACTGAAGTTCTATTCAAATAAATGAATTGGTATTTGTGAAAGTTGATTTCAATAAGGAATGGTACAATGATGAACCGCTTATAATGGAATCTTGGGTAGTATAAGTATTTTATATTCTAGATCCCGCAAACCTAAAGTTGTCAATTATTCTTTTATTGACTAAAACCACTGAAGGGTCGGATGAAAATTCAATTGAGGGTGAACCTTTCAATGACACATCAAAATCATTTCGTAGCAGTCCCAATGTAGATGGTCTTTTGTATGTAAAAGGAGACCACAATGAATAGATTTCGATCATCGATAGAGGGTTCAAATCCCTTCAACCTTTAAAAAATAAAAAGAGAGTTCAATAAAGAGGTTACATTTTTTTAATATAAATTTTGTTACCTCATGTTATTATCCATTTTCTAATATAATTATATACTCAAAATTAAATATTAAACCACTTCAATAGATAATGACTTCCACTTGTACTGGTGCTCCCAATCCCGAGGAACAACATGTGTCTCAAGATTCTACTACTTGCAGTGTAGTGGAGAAACCTTATTTACGTGTTGGTTATCCCATTCCCGAGGAATAGTAGGTGTCTCAACCTGTTGTTGCTCACTGTATAGAGGAGAGACCATCTTCACTTACTGGTTCTCCCATTCCCAGGGAACAATAGGTCTCTCAACCTACTTCTACTCTTAGTGTAGAGGAGTGACCTTCTACATGTGTCGGTGCTCCCAATACCAAGGAACAACAGGTCTCTCAACCTATTGTTTCTCACACTGCAATGAAGTGACCTTCTACACGTGCTAGTGCTCCCATTCCTAAGGAACAATAGTTTTCATAACCTGCTATTGCTCCCAGTGCAGAGCTATAATGACCATCTGCACATGCCGATTATACCACTCCAGAGTAATATATTGACGGTGTTGATTCTAGGGAAATGGTATGTGACGAAGGTCCGAGGTCAAAGAAAAAAAGGATCACTGTAGTTTAAAGGTATTAACAAAAATAATTATAGAGAAAGTCAAAGGCATAAAATTATAGGTGGGATAGAATGTGACGGTTCAACATGTTAACCCCAACAAGGCCATTTTCAGGAGTTATATTGGAACCGTCACTTGGTAACGCGTGCTGATTGACATAGATTCATGACACCTTGTACTGTTCAAGCTCATGACATTGATGTGGGAAGAGATTATGGTGACATTATGATATCAATTCATTATTTTACTAAAAAATAAAATAATAGAACACTGACTTACTCTTCATCATCCATTATAGAGTGCATTTATAGTAGATGACTACCACAAGAAGTATGTATTAATTATTATTAGGAGGATTCAAAAAGTATTTCTCACAATTCTAACAAGACATTATCCTAATGATGTTGAAGGGAAAATAATTGCGCACCCACCATCTCTCTATGCACACTTAATAAACTAAGAAGCATGAGAATCATTTACTGTATGTCATGAAGATGTGACTTTTTATGTACATTATGGATAATAATATGTTGTTTGATGATATGTCTATTCATAATTTTGATTGAAATGTTTTTATTTATAAAAAACAACTCATTGTTGGAAATAAGGAACAATAATAAAAACTATTTTACTGCTACCGTAATGCAAGGATGTGTATGCTTCACTCGATTTTTTTGGTACATGTCTCAAATTGACTATAATACTTTTATGTGACATGAAACAACACCATAATTATGTTCCTCTATTTATATACAGATTGATGAATCAAAATCCAAAACCACTTCTATCCCATGACTTATGCTATGGAAGGTGGTAAATGTAAATAAATATGGAAAAATAGATAAAAACAAACAAAAAGTGTGGGAAACATGTGTAATTATTACATAATAATAATTTGTCTTTATTTAAATCGTTATTATTTAATAATGATCACTTATTTTCTTATATTTTCTATCTGACATAATAATAGGAATTAGCAAAACCAATAGCACATGAACACATACTATCAGTGGAATTGAAGTGGTTAGAACAATATGGCCATGTCAGAGGTGAGGGTTTTGGGGTGACATCGTGAACATATTTTTTAGAAAAAAACAAGAGGAAGATCAATGTTAATTAATAAAATAGATGTGAGAATGAATAGATACCCTTTAAGGACAACTCCAATGGCATATAGAGATGATGGAAACATTAGTGAGGGGGAGGCAATGAGAAGAGGAAACTAAAAAATAGCCACCATGTGGATATTTTTCCCCACCTCCCACCAGCTATGAGGCTATACATTCCCCACAAAGAGATGTTTTAGAAGAAGTAATCGATGTTTAAATAATCATTTCTACAAAATTTGAATCTAATAGACATTGATACTTTTCCTTTACTAATATTATGTAGGGTGATAATGATTGTGATTTATATCTAGAAACACCCACCGATCACTTTGTAGAGAGGGCTACAATGTTCAATATTCAAAATTCCATGCTACACACTAGAAAACTTCCAAAATGGCATGTGCGGGTGTCAATCAGCGTACCCCATGAGTCGAGCATGAAGATACCTATTCCAAATCAAGAGGATGATATTAATATAATTGAAAAATATGCTATAACATTCATTTCATGGCTGTCATATCTTTTAAAAAAACATGCAAAAAAGAGGTATTCATTTCCAATTTACTTTTCAAGCTAAATCTTTAAAAATTAATGAAAAAGGTCTGAAATGATGACTTTTATTACACATGGACAAAGATAAGGGGATAAAATGAAAGACCATCTCAAAACCATCTAACGGATTGAACAACTGATCAAAAAGATATACTGGAAGCACCATTACCCCACCCATTCTATATACACATTTCATATCATTGAAGGATCATGTGGATACAAAGATAAAAGATGGTTGAAACAACTTAATTGAATTTGAAGAAAACATTTACAGAGAGGATGATCAATACTTCATTATGACTACATACATTTTATATTTTTGGAAGGAATATATAAGAAACAAAATTGAATGTATTTTCCCATGAAAGATAACTCAGACTCATTAGTCCTCACATCACCTCTACAGAACAAAGGAAAATAAAGGCCAAAAAGAAAGATGAAATAGTGAAAGTTTTGATCAAATTGTTTGAATGAAAAATAAAAGATGACAGAATCTATTTAATACCGACAATGCAGGGGTAATACTCTTTAATTTAATCATATAAAATATATTTTCATTTCTTTCATTACGTATTATTTCTTGTGTTTTTAGGGGGCATTAGATGATCATTGCGGTAAATTTGGATACTCCAAAGATTTATTTCTTAGATTCAATGCATGGGTAACCAACATACCATCCACACATGATTGAGTTTGTAAAATCTTAATACAATACATCCAATGGTTTGGAACTAAACATCAAGTTATATAATTTATATTATCTTTTAATGATGATTCTTTTATGATAAGGAGGTGCATCAATATCATCTGAAAAAAGGAATGAGGCTAGGGGATAAGGACAAGGATGAAGAAAAGTACTACGACTGGATTAATATCTAGTTATATATAATAATATTTCAATATCTGAACACATATCAAAACAAATTACTGATTCTCCTCAATGTGTACGAAACAAACCAAAGGAAAAGATTTTGGTTATTATGTTTGTAAATTTATGAGAGAGATCATATTCCATGAACAAACCAGCATCCCTGAAGATGAATTTTAAAAGATAATTACTTTTTCATTTAAACTATTTAGGAATAATTTATGTATTGATATTTTTACAATACTACTATAACTGTTGAAAAGACTCATATTAATAAGACAATATAGATGTTCTCATAAATGAATGAGAAGAATTCCTAAAGAAAGAATGTATAAAAATAGCATGAAGATATGACTCTAAGTGTATATCTTCAGTTTATAATATTCATTGATCCTTTATGATCCATGTCTTTTGAACTACCATGATTTTATCCAAAACTCATGATTATGATCTATGATATGTAGTGTATGAATTTCTAATGTTTATATCACCTTCTTACATCTTTTGGCTCATGATATCCTTATATAATCATTGATATCTCCCTTGTTTACAATTATTTAGAATCTATGATCACGGCGTCTTATGTTTCATATCCTTATGTTATTAATAATGGTTTTAGAAACGATATTTCTAAGAAGGTTTCTAGTAAATAATAACTTAATGAGAGACTCTTATAAACTAGTTATTTATGTTATCTTTTTTCCAAAAGCACTAGACCTAAACTATTTTGTCATGAATCATTATATTATGTAAGGAATACTAATCAAATAAGATGTGATATCTAGGAATAAAATGTTTGGGTCAATATATTTGGTATCTGAAAAACTGGACTACTCAAATTTGAGAAAAAATAACAACTAATAGGTATCACTCAAAGTGTATTTTTATTTATAATTGTCATTAATTTTAGTTAGAAGATAATGTGACATACTAAAAAAAATGAGAGAACACATTCATATTGTTTTGATATTTTAGGAAAAAAATCCATGATTCATTTGTGACACGTACAAATCAACCACACCTCGATTGGATGCACGATGTGGCAGATAGTACTTTATGTGTGTATTTTTAAATTAAATTGACATTAAACTGAGCAAAAAGAATAAGTGACATAGTGAAAACCAAGAAAATGAATTTGAATTATTTTTATACTTTGATAAAATGATACTTCTGTAATTTGTGACATGTATGAGTCAACCTCACCTCAATACGATGCACGGTGTGATCGATATGACTAAAATTGTCCGTTATCAGTCTAAAAATGGCATTTTAGTTCAAAATGTGTCACTCACTGAAAACCAATCAAAACGTGATCCGATTGTCTTGACAATTTAGTACAATGATTAATAAGTAATTTTTGATGTGTATGATGTAGTCTCACGTCAAAACGACGCACGGTGCGACTAGTATGACTCATAATGTGTGTTACTAGTTTGAAATGACATTTTAATAAAAAAACACATCTAACATATTGAAAACTAAAAAAACATGTTCAGATTATTTTTATATTCTAGGAAAACGTTTTTTTAATTCATTGGTGACATGTAGGAATCATCCACACCACAATATGATGCATGGTGTGGCCAGTATAACTCAAAGAGTCTCTTTTTATTTAAAACAGATATCAATTTATAAAAAAACAAGTGACATTCTGAAAACTGAGAAAACACATTTGTATTGTTTTGATACTTTAGTAAAATTATCCATGAGTCATTTTTCATGTGTAGGGGTCAAAATCACCTCAATATGATGCATGGTGTGACCGGTATGACTAAAAGTGTCTCTTTTTATTTGAAATTCAAATTAGATTTACTAAAAATAGAAAGAGTCATACTGAAAACTGGGAAAACACATTCAGATTAATTTTTTACTATTGGATAATTATATATACGTCATTTTTTATGTGTAGGATGCATAATCAACTCAATACGATGAACAGTGTGGCTGGTATAACTCAAATTGTCTATTTTTATTTAAAACTGAAATCAACTTAAGTAAAAACACATGACATACTGAAAACTGTGAAAACACATTTAGATTATTTTGATATTTTAGTAAAATGTTACATGATTCATTTTTAATGTGTAGGATTAAAAAACACCTCAATACAATGCATGGTGTGACATCAATGACTAAAAGTTTCTCTTTTCATTTAAAATTGACATTAATTTAAATAAGAAAAAATAAGTGACATACTGAAAATTGAGAAAACTCATTCGAATAGTTTTGATATTTTAGAAAAACAATATATTAGTGATTTTTGACTTGTAAGAATCAATTGTATCTCAATACAACACACAGTGTGACCTTTATTACTCAAAGTGTATCTTTTTATTTAAAATTTTCATTAATTTAGGTGAAAAAAATGACATACTGAAAAAAATAAAACACATTTGGATTGTTTTTATATGTTAGGAAAATGATCCAGGAGTCAATTTTGAAGTGTAAGAGTCAACCAAACCTCAATCCAACACACAATGTGACAGGTATGACTAAAAGTATGTGTTTTTATTTAAATTTGACATTAATTTATGTAAACAAAATGAGTGACATACTAAAAACTGAGCAAACACATTCAGAATGTTTTGATATTTTACAAAAATAGTATATTAGTGATTTTTGACATGTAGGGATCTTCCACACTTCAATATGACGCATGATGTGACTGGTATAACTCAAAGAATATATTTTTATTCTAAACTCTCATTAATTTATGTAAAAACAAGTGACATAATGAAAACTAAGGAAACATATTTGGATTGTTTTTATACTTTAGAAAAAATATCCATCAATCATTTTTGATGTGTAGGAGTCAACCATACTTGAATATGACACACGATGTGACTGGTATGACAAAAAGTTTATCTTATTATTTAAAATTAACATTAATTTAAGTAAAAACAAAAAGTGACATAATGAAAACTAATAAAATGCATTTGGATTGTGTTGATATTTTAGTATAGGGATAAATTAGTGATTTCCGATGTGTATGGATCAACCTCACATCAATATGACTCATGGTGTGGTCGGTATTACTCAAAGTGTATCTTTTTATTTATATCTGGCATTAATTTAAGTAAAAAAAAGTGACATACTGAAAACTAATAAAAGAGATTTGAATTGTTTTGATACATTATTAAAATTACTCATGAGTCATTTGTGACATGTAAGAGTCAACCACATGTCAATCCGATGCACAGTGTGATCGATATGACTGAAAGTGTCTATTATCAGTTTAAAATTGACATTTTAGTTAAAAACATTTCACTCACTGAAAACCAAGAAAACAAGCTCTTATTGAATTTATAATTTAGTAAAATGATTTATATGTCATTTGTGACATTTATGAATAAGTCTCATGTCAATCCGATGCACGATGCGAATGATATGACTCATAATGCGTGTTTTGAGTTTGAAATCACATTTTAGTAAAAAAAAACACAAATGACAAACTGAGAACTGAGAAAAAATATTCCGATTATTTTGATACTCTATGAAAATGATCTATATGTTTTTAGTGATGTGTAAGAAATATTCGCACCTCAATACGGCACATGGTGTGACCGGTATAACTACAAATGTGTCATTATTTAAAATTGAAATTAATTTTAGTTAAAGAACAAGTGACATATTCAAAACCAAGAAAATTCATTCGGATTGTTTTGATATTTTAGGACAAATATCCATAACTCATTTGTAACATGTAGGAATCAGCCTCACCTTAATAGGATGCACGGTGTGACTGGTACAACTCCAAATGTGTTATTTTTAAGAAATATTGACATTTCTTTAATTTATTTTTTCATATTAATGTTTAATTTATTTCTTTATAGTATTATAAACATAATAAATTTTTTCTTATATAGGTGGAATCTTTTTCTTGGGTTGAGATAATTTTTTCAGTAATTGATACCGTGGGAAGAAATTTTTGAGAGGGGATCACAGACAGCCAAAGATGAAATATTAATGTTTTAGAATGTTTTTTGGACTATTGTAAATGTAATTGTATAAAACATTTTGTTTGAAATGTATATAGCATGAGTGTTTATTTTTGTATATACCATGAGCATACAATTTTGTATTCATGATGTTAATTAAATTTATATAGTAGGTTTTCTTCTAATGTTCTATTTAAAGTGCAGTTTCATTATTGGTGTGGTGCGTTTAAATTGCAGGATTGTTTTTGCTGGGAGTGCTGTTATATAAACAACACAATGGGTTTTCCTTTATTAGAACAATAAATTCACTGATAAAGGGATTCTTTATCAACACTTTTATAGCACAGATAAAAGACTCCATTTATCATCGCTACGATTAACAACACTTTTTAGTGCTATAAAAATCCATTTTACATTAAATTAATGGGAATATGTGTAGTAGTGGTTATTACACTCTATTTCACCAGCCAAAGGAAATTTCGATTGATTTTGATTATCCAAAACTATTGTGGTTAGACATCGTAGGTGGAATTGTGTTTTATGTCTGAGAAATGTTTCACCGATAATGTGGATTATTATTATTATTATTATTATGAAAATTATTATTTTATTGCAATAATTCTAATTTATTTAATGGCTATTCTAATATCCTTGAGAATTTGTAAACAAAACAAACCTAATGGAAACCCATTTTAGAGATTCTATAATCCAACCATTTAAGTGGCTTGACGAAAGAAAAAAAGGATTTTTTGGATTTGTTTTATAAGAAATGGAGGCTCACAGAGCACTCTCTTCCATTGGAAGCTACCCCCATAGTGGGTTTCCTCTTTATGTACTGGTCCATCGACATGGCCTTCCCACAATGCAAGGGAATTCCTCTTCACCTCACCCCTCCCTCAGGTGATAGACACTACAGTGCTACACCATCCAGCTGACCTGACCAAAGGCATGAACTCCCTTGTCCACCGATCCAAAAGATGGATTGTGGAGAGTCAACTTCATCCCCACCATCTCGGCCCTTCTTTACCATGCCGTCACCAACCCCTTGTGAAGTCGGCTACCCAATAGCCACCCTCAATCGCCACGCTGGCATGAGCCACCTCCACCCAGATCTTGTCCTTGCCCATCCTGGTACGAGTCTGAACAGACCTTCCTAGCCTTGAACACACGTGCATGAGCTTTTCTGAGCCCGAAATAGGCCTGTGCGGGGTCGGCACAACCGAAAAAATCATAGGCGGGGTTTCGGGGCCCGTGTTAATAAAAGTTAATTTAATTAATTAAATTAATTTTAGTATTAAATTAAATTAATTAAAATATTACTTTTTTGATTTAAAATATAACATTTTAATATCCTTATAGAAAATTAATTTAATTTTTGGTATTTAAAATAAATTAATAATTTTAATTAATAAAAAATAATCTATTTGAATTTTATATAATTTATATAATTTATTAAAATCCACTATACTTAAATTATTTCAATTTAATCACACTTTTACTTACCCATTGACTCTTTTTCAGCACTGACCAAATATGTGTATGTTTGTTATTATATATTTAATTATTTATTTTTCTATGTGCGATCATTTTAAATAGATAATTAGTTTTATTGATGGTCTATGAATCGTCTTATTTTCAGTAAATATGTAAAATGTCCCGCACGTCAAATTTATATGTCTGCATTTTTTACTCTTGAGACCCCTTGTATGTGAGAAAGTATTGTTTTAATAAAATTAAGATGCTGTAAGACACAAACCAAGCCATGTCAAGGAAAAATCTAGATTAGTAGTGGACACACTCGATGTAGCTAAGCAGCATCATGAATCAAGTTACGACTAACATACGATACCCCTTGGTTGTTGTTGATCCATTGAATTTAAATGGTTTAACAAATAATAGATACTCGAGACCAGTCAGGTATTTATTTCCATTATTAATTTGTTTTTTTTATTTTCATGATAGCAGGAAACAGATAAAATAATAAACAAGGAAAATGCATAAATAAGCGATGAATGTTTTTCTATTCATGTTCAGTTGTGAAAACAACAACATAATTTGAAAATATTAAAAGAAATTGGTTACATTGTTCAAGAAAAATAGAAAAACCTTCAAATAATTATTAATTCACAAAGGTAGTCCGTTTTTCAACTTTAAAAAAAACTAGGTGTACGGGGTAATTGATTATCCATTGATATAACAACCCAATATTTCATAGTACATTATATCTTTAATGTAATTCAATAGCTCGCGCTACATGCAACACTGAGTTCAAGCGCATCACGACCTATCAAACTAGCCGTTTTAAAAAGTGGTAATGAATAGTATCAACAACATTTTTAATTTTATATTTATCTGATATAACTTTAACATTCATATTTTTGATTCTTAGACATAATATTACGACAAACTATATTTTTCAGATAAAAGAAGTATTTTTCAAAAAATGCGGTTTTCCACATTTTAATGGAGAACAGTTTTTAAATAAAATATTTGAAACTTCAAAATATTAAATTTAATGAAATTAAATTCTTCTTTAGAAGTGGAACAAAAAAATATAGTTTGGATATTTTTTTGGTACTTTTCCGATATCTTTCATATTTTGATGAATAGTGAAAAATACTAAATTTTAATTAAAAAAAACTTTTTTAATAGAAATAATTTATAGTGTTAAATTATGAATTTGAGTGGTTTTAAAGTATAATTAGATTATATTTTTATCATTTAATATAAATTAGGTCATTTTATGTAATTTGACATTTAAATTGGACATAAACACATGTCATTCTTTTAATAGTTTTTACTTCTTAAAAACCCGTTTTCTGGTTTTGACAACATGAATTAATTTTAAATTAATTAATTAAACATATATGTTTTGAATTTGGTAAAATGGACATCATTTTTGAATTTTTAATAACAAAACTATCATTGGCTGAATTTTTATTATTTTTCTTAAATCTTTCATTTTTTGATAAATAGTGAAAAACACCACGTTATTATTTAAAACTGACTTTTTATTTAAATAATTATTGTTAAATTTAGTTTTTTTCAAAAGTAAATATAGATACATAATATCGATATTAATCAAATGTATTTTATTGGATTCGTTTTATAATAAGATTAGATATAAAAAATTTATTGAATTTTTAAACGTCTTACACACCTTCTAGGAACATTTATAAATTTGTATAAAACATAATTTTACCACTTTTGTGAATTTAATTTCAAAAATACGAGAGACACGGTTGAAATTAGTAAGTAAAATGTGGTTAAATAGGATGAAAATAATTTTTGGTGAATTGTAAGTTTTAAATTTCATTTACCATGGTTAAAAGTAAATAGGGTAATTAAAGTTAAAAATGATATTATAATTACCATAAGACATGTCATAATTCTATTTTATAAGTTTATGTAGACCTATATAAACCTTAGGAATAAAATATTATTGTTTTTTATCCACTTGAATTAAGTTAGGATATTTATTATTATTTTATTTAAAAAAGTGTTAAAAGTGTTAAATTCAAATTATAATTACTAATCCATTTTTAATACAGGGTTTTACATAAAATAAATTCGACTATAAATATTCATTAATAAGATAAAATTATTTCCTACATCATGGAATTTTATTTATAATTTTTAGATTTAAAATAATAAAATTTATTTATGACACAATGATAATTGAGTAATTACATTATTAGTGAAGGATTAAAAAAATGGATTTTATAAATATTGAAAAAATGTATATTGTGACTTTTGATGAATTACACAAATTTTATAGGTTAATATTCCATTTTAGGGTTGATTAAATAATTTTTTTGATGTAATAAAGTTTTTATGACTCACAAAAACCTAAAAATAAATAGTGTCAAAATTGACATAAATATGTTTTTAAAACAAATACAATTTTATTAAATGATATAATATCCCTTAAAATATAAGGTTCGGCCAAAGGACTTAGATAAGGTTATATATTTCAATAATGAATGACTTGGGGTTCTCTAGGGTTTTTATAGTATGATTATTAACCATTTATTATAATAGTACAAGAATACATGGTAAAAGTTAAACTATTTAACAAATAATTAAATCAAAAATATATGGTTAATATGGTAACATATAAATGTTTAAAACCTATTGGTTGAGAGTTTTTCGACCCATCCCCACCTTATCCTCGAAATAAATCCCTTTGGAGCCATTAGAAACCCAAAATTTCTATATAATAAAATAATATTTCAATCTTTTCCTAAGGTGCCCCTCACCTGTCTTATAAAAGGGAACTTACCCTTCCCTCAAATTCACACATCCAAATGCTTTTGTCTTAGAAAACACCTGATCAAATATCCTCCCAACTACCCTCAATTAAAACTTGAGGCCTTAATTTGATCATAAATCTAAACTATGGTTTCCCTTTGACCAAATCAAAAGGGAGAACCCGAAGAAGAGGTAATTATTTCATCACCTCCTTCAAGTTCTTCTCTTCTTCCACATCATCTTGCTTTACTATTTGCATAATAAAATAATAAATAAAATACGTTCTATATACTGAGAAGATATTATAAATATGTTACATCCATATTAATTATTCTATCCATCCTATGAATTACATATTCTCCATACGTGCGTACGTATGGCTTACTGTCTCCACGTCGTTGTGTAGTTTGTTTTTCAACACATAATTATTTGAATGGGTATATTAATGAGTATAAATGATGTAAATAATAAATATAACATGCTAATTGATCTTTATATATAATATAACAACCAATTAAATATTATTTCACCACTAATAGAATGATATTGTCGCTCATTCGTACATACGGCTTACCGTCTCCACGACACGATGAGATTTTGTTCCCTATCGTAACCATTCAAGAATAATTTTCATTTGATGATTAAAAATAATTTTTAAGAACTAAATATCATTCTGTATATGAATCAAGTACATCATATCCATAACAAACATGAGTTACATAACAAAACATATAAAGGAAAACGAATTAGTTGACACCCACAACAATGATACTACTAAAATATAATTAACAAGGTGATATTAGAATATAATATATGATATCATATTTATGTATGTGGTTCTTGCATAATTTAATAATAATTATTTTACCATTATATAGGAGTTTAACCTACCTTTGACTAAGGAAAAGTAGAAGCTAAGGGTTAATCTCACCATGTCCTTATTTTCTGAGGTTATTTATACGTAAGTATCTACTAGGACTTCTTTATCATCCATATTTGTGTTTCTTAAGAATTTATTTCAAAACATTTTTACTATTTTCTAGAATATGGGACAAATTAATTTATACCCTTGTTTTATTTTTTATAATATGTTTTGAATGGAATCTTTCCATCTTTTTCCAAACAAGGTCCTTTCTGACGTTTTTGAAAAATTAAGGTAAGAATGTTTTTTAACTTATACGGCTGTTGCTGTTATTTTTCGCCATTATAACACATTAAAAGCATCCCTTACAAGCTTATAAGAATATTTTCAAAATAAATGTTTTCTTTTATAATTACATGACTTTTAAATGATTTCAAAATAGAAAGTGATATTTCTCTCAAATAGTTTTGATTTCATCATTGTGAACATCATTTGATGAATTTTACATTTTCTTGAAGATGGTTTATTATGATACAATATTCCATATTTTATTTAAGGATTTGTGATATATTTTATGGTGGATGTGTTATTTTCATACCATTCATGGTTTAAGGTTAAAGTATGAACATTTTTTATGCTTTTTCTAATACGAATGTTTATGTTATGTTTCAACCTTTTCATATGAGGAATGCATTGGACATAGTAAGTGACGGTGGAGCCCTCTATAGCTCATTGATGCATCAGTAGGTCTCATGAGACAAACAATTGTATTGGCAGAAGGCCTTCACAAAATTTTATTTTTAGTCTTGGAATGAGGCCTTGAATATGTGGCTATGATGTCCGACATAATGCATTTCGTCATTATGAAAGTAGCTATTGATATTACGTGTGATTATTCGACTAATAGAATATCCAAGTGAATATGTAAATGGAATTATTAGATTTATCTTTTACATATTATGCGGAAGTTTATGTTTAAAAGTCTTGTGTTTAGTCTTATGAATTGCCTTAAATTTTTGTGCTTATTTATGATCGTTTCCGCGATATTGTTATCCTTGATGAGAATCTAAGCTCACCCTTTTATTATGTTTTCTTTTTCCCATGATGTGAAGAATTATATTATGATTTATATTCAATTTTAAGGTAATGGAATAATGGAGTTCTCAAAGGATTATTTATGATGTGTTTTGTGTTAGAAATTGTAATGTAATGTTCAGGTATATAAATTATTTTCCTAGATTGCTAAACTGATCAGTCCTTCGAGACATGATATCTTGTAATCAAAGAAATTTATTAAAATAATGCACCAGCTCTAGTCTTCTAGAGTCAGAGCCTTATAGTTGTTATCATAAGAATCTTAGTACAATCCTTGGAAACTAGATTTAGAAAAACTCTAATTAGAGAACATTACCATAAGATAAAATTTGAAGATTAGTATATAAGAACTTCATAGAATTTTGGTAATATAGAGATTTTATGAATTTTACAAGAAATACATATATGTATAGATACAAGAAGGTATAGGCGGATCTGGCATAGATGTATGTAAGGGAAAAACCCGAAAACCCCTCTTTGAGCTAGACTCGAATGGGAACTGGTGCACAACAACAGACCATTCAATACTCTTGGTTACGACAATCTTGGGGGATATGCTTAGGATAATTCAAATTTTATTTACAAACCTTTATGAATGATTTATTAGTAAATAACTCCTCAAAGAAAACATTTTTATGATTATAGATTATATGCATAAATTTTTTAATTTATGTTAGATATTTTACTAGACTGGAATTATGTATTGCGATTCATAAACTAATATAGCGTTTGACATTGTTTAGAAATGACGCCCAATAGAAGGAATGAGAAATCCGGTAATATGCATGATCCAAAGAGTAAGAATGATAGTATCGTTCACGGTATTAATCTGACATTGAGAAGGGAAATTTTCACCCACATATTCTTATCATATGATGAAATAGTACCATTTGTTAAAAAGATAAGTAATGAATTCCTTGAGTCATGTGGCTTTGAAGGGAAAACAGAGAAGAAGAGGATGGTAAAGAGAATTATTGATAAAGGGATGAAGGGAAAGAAGGATTTTACCATATGTGATATGTGTGGAGAGAATCACCCTGGGAAGGGATTGAAAGGAATGGGAGTTTTTTAAATGTGTGGTGAAAAAGGAAACCAATTTTGTGATTGAAAGGGTAAAAAAACATTTCAAATGTACAGTGCTTCATCTGCAAAGAGTTGGGACACTACACGAATCAATGTCCCAATAATTAGAGTATACCCCAAATGATACTATTGGAAAATAATCATGTTAGGATACTACTAGAAATAAAGAGGAATGATTAGTGTTCTTAAGTTTTTATTAAAGAATTTTGTCATTTGAGTATTGTATTAATGATGTACAAGTCATAAAAATTACAAAGAATATAAGTATTGTACTGATGTATGTTTTCATTAAGGATTATAGATTTTATGTTACCAAGAAAAGGGATATAGTTTCATGTTATACATTTTGGAAAATATATGGTTGGGGGAAATATAAAACTTATTATGTTTCTGAAACTGAGATACGGATTTTGGAATATATGATTAATCTGAATTTTTTTTTTCGATATTCTTGACTACCTTGAAACTAATTAATTGTTTGTTCTTTCCATCATTGTTGGAGTTTACAAAATTTTTGGATATAAGGAGTTTATCTTGTATTCTATAAGGAATAATGGATCATGAATGTAATCAATAATGTTTTATGTTACTTAATGGTGTTACCATGTTTTAAGAGAATACATGATGAAGGGATTCACATGTTATTATGTGGAAAAAGAGATCTTCAATATGTTTACCTTATAAATTTTGAATTGTGAGTTTAGAAAGAAGTATTTTGGATAAGACTAAAGGTTTGAATGAATTAAGTTGGACATTGGATACTATTCATTAAGGTTAAAACATTTCTTAAGACTATTTTTGGATTGTTATAAAAAATGACAACACAGAGGTCGGGCAACAACCCGTCGCGTTTGGAAAGGCCGTGAGACTTGAACCCGCAATCGAAGGGCGAAAAGGTTGCATCAACAACCAATATACTATGTGATGTACATCTTTGTATAATTTAGTTTTATAAAATTGTTATAAAATATTAATTATAAAATAATTTTGTTGAAACCCTATACGATTAGGTTAAATAGAATATTTTTGATTTATATTATCTTTGGAGGGAAAGATGAGTTTGTGGTAGAAATTTTGTAAAGGATGGAACTCTAGATGGAATGTATTTTTTTTCATAATTATATGAAGAAATTAATTCATAAACATTAGGGAATGGAACCTAAAACAAAAAATATGTTATCCTAATAACTTATTTTTTGTTGAACCGATGATATTTTAAATCATCATATATTTTTGGCTTTAAGGCCCTCAATTTTCCATTTATTGTACACTTGTTTGTGATTTATGACCTCAATAACTTCCTATAAATATTTACACATTTCCTATAATTATGTGTCTTTAATTTACACTAATGTTATCCTATTCTAAATCGTAATTTTGTGGTGATTTGTTATTTCTCTTTCCATCTTATTAAGACGAAATTTTATTAACCCTATTTCTGATGTGGGTTTTCCACAAAGGTATTTTCAATTTTCCACATTTATTTCCAAAGAATAATTTAAAATTGTGAGGATGAAATTTATTGAATGAGAGGAGGGTGTAACACCCCAGAATTTTATATTATGTTATATCTGTAATGTTATTTAATAGCTTGCGCTACACGCATCACTGAGTTCAAGCACATCGCTACCAATCAATCTATCCGTTTAAAAAGAGGTTATGAATAGTATTAACCACATTTTGAATTTTATATATATCCTATAAAATTTTAACATTCAGGTTTTTTGATTTATATAAATAATATAAAGAAAAATTCAATTTTTCAGATAAAAGAAGCATTTTTCAAAAAATACAGTTTTTAGGCCTTTTAATGGAGAACCATTTTTAAATCCTATATTTGAAATTTTTATATATTCAATTAAATTCAATGAAATTCTTCTTTAGAAGTGGGACATAAGAATTTTGTTTGGATAAAATTTTGGTACTTTTGAGATAACTTTCATATTTTGATAAATTGTGAAAAATAATAAATATAAATTAAAACGAATTTTTTAATCTAAATAATTTATAGTTATAAATTATGAATTTGAGTGGTTTTAAAATATAATTAGATTATATTTTTGAAATTTAATTTAATTTAGTATATTTTAAGTAATTTCACAATTTAATTGGACATTAACACATGTCAATATTTTGATAGTTTTTACATCTTAAAAACCTGCTTTCCGGTTTTGACAATAGGAATTAATTTTAAATTAATTAATGTGACTTCTATGTAGTTAATATGGTATAATGGGCATCATTTTTTAATTTTTATTATCAAAATTATCTTTTTGGGAATTGTTGGTATTTTTTTAAAAACATTCTATTTTTGATTAATAGTTTAAAATACCGCATTATTGTTTAAAAATGAAATTTTGTTTAAATAATTATTTTTAAATTTAAATTTATTTAAAAGAAAAAAAAGATACATAATACTTATATTAATCCAATATAATTAATTTTATTGCTTTTATAATAATATTATATATCTAAAATTTTACTGAATTCTATAACGTCTTTTACCCACCTTCTAGGCACATTTTTAAATTTGCGTAAAACATAATTTTACCACTTCTGTCAATTGAATTTAAAAACTCCAAAAGACATGATTGTAATTAGTAAGTAAAATGTGGTTTAATAGGATAAAAATATTTTTTTTGAATAGTATCTTTTGAATTTCATTTATCATACTTAAACGAAAATAGGTTAATTAAAGGTATAAATGATATTATAATTACCCTAACACATGTCCTAATTATTTTGGATAAGTTTAAATTGACCTAAATCAACCTTAGGAATAAAATATGATCCTTTCTGATCCACTTGGATTAGATTAGGACATTTATTATTATTTTATTTAAAGAAGAGTTAAAAGTGTTAAATTAAAATTTTAATAACTAAACAATTTTTAATATAGGGTTATACATAGGATAAATTAGACTATAAATATTTAATAGAAATATAAAAATATTTTTTACATCATGGTTCTTTATTTATAAATTTTAGACATTAAATAATTAAATTTATTTACGACACAATGATGATGCAGTAATTTCCATATTAATAAATGATTAAATTAATTAATATTATATATATTAAAATAAATTTAAATTGATACTTTTGATGCATTACAAGAATTTTTTGGGTTAATAGGTCATTTTAGGGTTTATTAAATAAATATTGTTCGAAGTGATAAAGTTATTATGAATTTGACAAAAACCAAATACTAAATAGTGTCAAAATTGACTTAAATGAGTTTTTAAAATATATACTATTTTATTAAATGATATAATATTTATAAAAATATAATATTAGACTAAAGGACTTAGATAAGTTCAGATATTTCAATATTGAACCACTTGGGGGTCTCTTGGCTTTTTATAGTAAGTTTATTAACAATTTATTATAATAATACCAGAAGACACGATAAAAGATAAACTATTTAACTAAGAGTTAAATCTAAAGTATAATTTTTATATGGTGACCTAAACTTGTCTTAAACCTATTGGTTGAGAGGTTTTAGACCCATAACCACCTTATCCTCAAAATAAATCTTTTTTAAGCCATTAGAAACCAAAAATGACTTGATAATAAAATAATATTTCAATATTTTCCTAAGGTGCCCCTCACCTTTTTTATAAAAGGGAACTTCCCCTTATCTCAAATTCACACATACAATGCCTTTTGTATTGGAAAAAATATGCTACAATATCCTCCCAAATACCATCACTTCAACCTATAGTCCTTACTTTGATCTAAAATCCAACATAAGGAGCCGTTTTGATCAAATCAAAAGGAAGCACACAGAGAAGAGGTAATTATTTTATCCCCTCTTTCAAGTTATTTTCTTCTTCCACTTCCTCTTGCTTTGTTGTTTCCAAAACAAAATAATAACTCCAGAACCTTATATATACTAAGATTTTTGTATAAATATGTTATAACCATATTAATTATTTTATCCATCCTATGAAATAAAAAGTCACCATACATGCGTACGTACGACTTACAATCTCCACGTCGTAATGTAGTTTTCTATTCAACACCTCATTATTTGGATGGGTATAATAATGAGTATAAAAGATGTAAATAATAAATATAATATTTTAATGATTATTTATATATAATATACCAACCAATTACGTACTATTTCACCACTAATAGAATGATATTGTCACTCGTGCGTATGTATGACTTACCATCTCCACAACGCGATGAGATTTTGTTCTCCATTATAACCATTCAAGAATAATTTTCAATAGATGATTAAAAATAATGATTAAAAAATTAATATAATTTTTTACATGAATGATATACATCCTATCCATAACAAACATGACTTATGTAATAAATCATATAAATGAAAATGAATCAGTAAACACCCAAAACAATGATACTACTAAAATATCATTAATAATGAAATATTATAATATCATATATGATATAATATTTATGCATGTGATTATTTTTTAATTTAATAACAATTATTCCACCATTATACAAGAGGTTAAACTACCCTAGACTAAGGAAAAGTATAAGGTAAATGTTAATTTCATAATCTCGTTATTATCCGAGGTTGTTTATACATAAGTATCTACTGGGACTTTTTTATCATCCATAACAGTGTTTCCTAAAAAATTATTTCAAAAAAATTTCACTATTTATAGGAATATGGGTTAAAGTCATTTATGCACTTATTTTAATTTTTATAATTATTTTTGAATGGAATCTTTTCATCATTTTCCAAACAAAGTACTTTATAACATTTTAAAAAAATTGAGGCAAGAATGTTTTTTAAATTTATACAATGGGTGTGGCTATTTTCCATCATTATAACACCTTAAAATATTCCATTACATTTCTATAAGAATATTTTAAAAATAAATGTTTTATTTTATAATTACATGAATTTTAAATGATTTCAAAATAGAAAGCAATATTTCTATAAAATAGTTTTTATTTCATCTATGTCTACATCTTTTGATGGATTTTACAATTGTTTGATGTTGATTTATTATGATACAATCTTTTATATTGTATTGAAGGTTTTCTGATATGTTTGACTACGTATGTGTTATTTGAATACCATTCATTGTTTATGGTTAAAGTATTATCATTTTTTATGCCAGTTTTAATACAAATGTTTATGTTATGTTTCAACCTTTTCATATGAGGAATCCATTGGACTTAGTAAGTGACGGGTGGAGCCCCCTATAGCGCCTCAGTGCATTGGTAGGTTTCATGAGACAATCTAGTGTCTTTGCACAAGGCCTTGATAAAATCTTATTTGTAGTCTGGGCACGAGCCCTTGAGTATGTGGTTATGATGTCCAGCATTATGTGTTCCATCATTATGAAATTAGCTATTGATAATACATATGATTATTTGACTAATAGAATATCTATGTGAAGAAGTAAATGAAATTATTTGATATATATTTTCCATATTATAGTGATGCTTATGTTTAAAAGGCTTGTGTTTTCATCTTATACATTGCCTTAAATGTTTATGTTTATTTATGATTGTTTTTACTATTTTGTTATCCTTAATGAGTATATGATCTCACCTCTTTATTATGTTTTTTCCTAGGATGTGATGAAGTATATTAAGATTTATATACAGGATTAAGGTAAGGGGATAATGGTGTTATCAAAGGATTATTTATACTGTGGTTTGTGTTTGAAATTGTAATGTTATGTTTATATATGTAATCTATTTTCCATGACTGATAAACTGATCGATCCTTCTGGAATTGATTCCATGTAATCATGATAATGTATTAAAATAATACACTGGCTTCAGGCTTCTAGGGTTAGGGAATTACAGTGGGTATCAAAGGATGTTTAGTACAAACCATCGAAACTAGATTTAGAAAAACTCTGATTAGAGAAAATTACCCTAAGATAGAATTTTAGGATTAGTATAGAAGAACTTCATTGAATTTTAATAATGTAGAGATATTGTGAATTTTCCAAGCAATACATCTCTGTATGGATATGATCAGGTAGAGGAATATTTGGAACAGATGTATTTTGGGGAAAAACCCAAAAACAACTCTTTGATCTAGAATCGAATGAAAAATGGAGCATGACAACAGCCATTTCTACACTCTTGGTTACGACACTTCTGAGGGATATGCTTAGGATAATTCACATTTTTATTACAAACCATTATGAAGGATTTATGAGAAAATACCTCCTTGACTATTATATTGAATGAGAATATGGGCCTGTAAAGGGCGCTAAGCTAGGGTTTCCTCCCCACCGCCGCCTTCCTCCCTGTGGCATTTCAGCTGGATTCCTGTCTTCGTTGCCTCAGTCCGGCGGCTCGTGGTGTGCGGTGTCTCCCCTTTGGTGGGTTTGTCGAATTTGTGGGCTCATTCCTATCAGAGAATCTCTCCGTTTTCTAGCCTAATGATTCTCTCGGTGGCTCGGTGGGTTTGAGTTTTCGCTGTTGTGGTGAGGGTTGCGCTTCAGGTCTGAATCAGTTGGGGGGGGGGGGTTGGGCAAATCTGGTCTTCATTTGCGGTTTCGAAGGTGGCGACAGGATTTTCCAGGCTGGTGGCGGGTCTTCTTCTTCTTCCCTCGCAGGTTCTTCTTCGACGGTCCTTGCGGTATGGGTTTTTGTGTCTGATGCTTTGATGTTTGAAATTCATGAGGTTTTTGTATAATGTTGTCATCGTTGGAGGTTCCATGCTCGACCTTCCCGCTTCTCATGCACGGTTCGGTCTCCGATGAGACTTCTATTCATCGGGCGTCTGCGGACGGTTGGGGTTTGGTTTGAGGTGGGGATCTGGACTTGATTCTAGAAATCAGTGAAGGTTTTGGTGCATGATTCGGGTTTTGGATCTGGATCTGCTATGGTTTTTCTGCTCTCTGGATTTTGGGTTCATGGTTTATTTTGGATTGGCTGCTCGTGGTTGTTTTTTAATTTTTTGAAGACTATGGTCGTTCTGGTTGAAGTAGTGTTGTGCATCTATGTATTTTTTTTGGTTAGTCTACGAGTTTGGATTATTGTTATGTGGTTCTTGAATATTTTCCTTGGATGAAGACATTGATTCCTACCCGACGAGTTTCTCCGCAAGATTGAAAAAACAATATGCAACGGAACAGCAAGGATGGACTCCAGCTTATTCTTCGGCTATCTGGATGGTGATGGCAGGACGTTGATAATGTCAAGGGTCACTTGGATTCTGTGTATTTTTAATTTCTAATTTCGAATTTTGAACTCTGTTTTTGGCTTCTTTGAATCTGTAACCCGCACTTGTTGTTCCGGTTCCCACTCACCCATAAAGCGGACTATTTGAAAATCAAAAAAAAAAGAAATTTTCAGTCAGTCATGAGTAAATACCTCCTCAAAGAGAACATTTTTATGACTATTTATTATATTCATAAACTGTTCAATTTATATCAGGTATTTTACGAGTTTGGAATTGTGTTTTTCAATTCAAAAACTAATCTAGTGTATGCCATTATTTAGAAATGGAGCCCAGTAGAAGAAATGAGAACTCTAGAAATACACATGATCCAATGACTAATAAGAATCATATCATTCAAGGTATTAAGCTAACATTTAGAAGGAAAATAGTCTCCCAAGTATTCTAATCATATAAAGAAATATTATCATGTGTTAATAAGATATGTAACACCCCAAGATTTCATATAATGTTATCTCTTTAAAGTAATACAATAGCTTTCACTACACGCAACACCAAGTTCAAGCACATCACAACCTATCAAACTAGCCATTTAAAAAGCTGTTATGAATTGTATTAACCACATTTTGAATTATATATATATCTTATATAATTTTAACATTCATATTTTGTGTTTCTTATACATAATATATGGAAAAATTCGTTTTTTTAAATAAAAGAACTACTTTTAAAAAAATGCATTTTCTCTGCCTTTTAATGGAGATGCTTTTATAAATCCAATATTTGAAAATTTTATATATTCATTTTAATGAAAATTAATTCTTATTTAGAATAGGGACATAAAAAAATCAGGATAAAATTTTGGAACTTTTCTAACAGCTTTCATATTTTGATGGATAGTGAAAAATACTAAATTATAATTAAAAACAAATTTTTTAATCAAAATAAATTATTGTGTTAATTTATATATTTGAGTGGTTTTACAGTATAATAATATTGTATTTTTATCATTTAATATAATTTATGTAATTTTAAGTAATTTTACATTTAAATTTGACATAAAATGGCAATCTTTTGATAATTTTTTACTTCTTAAAATGTGCTTTCTAGTTTTGACAACATGAATTAATTTTAAATTAATGAATGAAAATTATATGCTTTTAATTTTTTAAAATTTACATAATTTTTTAATTTGTAATATCAAAATTATCTTTGGGTGAATTTTTTGTATTTTTCTGAAAACATTTAATTTTTTATGAATAGTGAAAAACCCTACGTCATTGTTTAAAATCGACATTTTATTTAAATAATTATTTTTAAATTTAAATTTATTTTAATGTAAAAATGGATACATAATACCTATATTAATCCAATTAATTCATTGGAGTCATTTTATAATAAGATTAGATATATAAAATTTTATTGATTTTTATAACATCTTTTACCCACCTTCTAATCACATTTTCAAATTTGCATTAAATGTAATTTTATGGATTCTGTGAATTGAATTTCAAAAATACAAGAGACATGGTTGAAATTAGTATGTAAAATTTTGTTAAATAGGATAAAAATAATTTTTTATAAACAGTAATTTTTAAATTTTATTTACAATGGTAAAGAATAAATATGGTAATTAAAGGTAATAATTATATTATATTTACCCTAACACATGTCATAAATCTATTGGATAAGTGTATTTAGACCTAAATAAACCTTAGAGGTAAAATATGATCGTTTTTGATCCAATTGGATTCAATTATGTCATTTATTATTATTTTATTTAATGAAGAGTTAAAAGTGTTAAATTCAAATTTAAATAAACAAACTATTCATAATATAGGGTTATAAATAAGATATATTAGAATATAAATATTCATTAGAAAGAAAAAAATATTTCCTACATCATGTTATTTTATTTATAATTTTTATACATTAAATAATTAAATTTATTTATGACACAATGATAATGTAGTAATTACCTTATTAACGAAAGATTAAAATAATTGATATTATAAATATTAAAATAAATGTAAATTGAGACTTTTAATGCATTACACGAATTTTATAGGTTAATATAACATTTAAGTGTTGATTAAATAATTTTTTTTGAAGTGATTTAGTTTTTATGACTTTCACAGAAACCACATACTAAATAGTGTCAAAATTGACATAAATGAGTTTTTATAACAAATACTATTTTATTAAATGATATAACATTCCTAAAAATATAAGGTTCGGCCAAAGGACTTATATATGGTTACATATGTCAATAATTAACCACTTGAGGTTTACTTGGCTTTTTTATAGTATTTTTATTAACCATTTAATATAATAATACAAGAAGACATCATAAAAGTTAAACTATTTATTAAGCGTTAAATCTAGAAGATAAGGTTAATATGGTGACCTAAACTTCTCTAAAACCAATTGGTTGAGAGATTTAATACCCATACCCACCATATCCTCTAAATTAATTCTTTTGGATCTATTAGAAACCAAAAATGACTTTATAATAAAATAACATTTTAATCTTTTCCTCAGGTTCCACACACCTCTGTTATAAAAGGGCACTTACCCTTCTCTCAAATTCACACATACAATTCCTTTTGGATCGGCCAAAACCTGCTCAAATATCCTCCCAACTACCATCAATTAACCCTATAGGCCATAATTTGATCAGAAATCCAACCTAAGGAGCCCTTTTGATCAAATCGAAAGGAAGAACATGGAGAAAAGTAATTATTTCATCACCTCTTTCAAAATCTTTTCTTCTTCCACTTCCTCTTGCGTTGTTGTTTCCATACTAAAATAATAACTCCAATACCTTATACATACTAAGATTTTATTAAAAATATTGTACAATCATATTCATTATTCTATCAATCCTATGAATGACAAAGTCACCATACGTGCGTGTGTACGACTTACCATCTCCATGTCGTGGTGTACTTCTTTGTTGAACAATTCATCACTTGGATGTGTATAATAATGATTATAAATTTTGTAAATAATAAATATAACATGTTAATTATTATTTATATATAATATAACATCCAATTACATACTATTTCACCACTGATATAATGATATTGTTGCTTGTGCGTACGTACAGCTTACCGTCTCCACGACGCGATGATATTTCGGTCCCCATCAGAACCATTCAAGAATAATTTTCATTTTATGATTAAAAATAATTTTTAAGAGCTTAATATCATTATATATATGAATAAAATACATCCTATCCATAAAAAAACATGTCTTACTTAACAAAAAATATAAAGGAAAATGAATCAGTTAACACCCAAAACAATGATACTACTGAAATATCTTTAACAAATAAATATTAGAAGATCATATATGATATCATATTTATGTATGTGGTTATCGTATTATTTAATAACAATTATATCACCACTATACATGAGTTTAACCTACCATCGACAAAGGAAAGGGAAAAGGTAAGGGTTAATTTCACAATCTCTTTATTATTAGAGGTTGTTTATACGTAAGTATATACTGGGAATTCTTTATCATCCACATTCGTGTTTCTTGAAAATGTATTTCAAAACATTTTTACTATTTCCTAGAATATGGGTTGAAGTAATTTATACCCTTGTTTTTCATTTTATACAAAAATTTAAAGTAATATTTATATCATTTTCCAAAAAAGGTACTTTATTACATTTAAACAAATTAAGGTAAACATGTTTGTTTTAACTTTTACGACGGGTGAAGATATTTTCCACCGTTATAAGACATTCAAATATTTCAATGAAATATTATAAAAATATTTTCAAAATAAATGCATTCTTTTATAATTATGTGACTATTAAATGATTTCAAAATAGAAAGATATATTTCTCTCCAATAGTTTTGATTTCATATATGTCAACATCCTTTGATGGAATTTTCATATGGTTGAAGGTGATTTATTATGATAAAATATTCCATATTGGATTGATGGTTTTGTGATATACTTGACTCGAGATGTAATTTTTTTTGTACAATTAATGGTTTATAATTAAGGTGTTAACATTTCATATACTAGTTTTAATATGAATATTTATGTATTGTTTAATCCTTTTCATATGAGGAATGCACTGGACATAGTAAGTGATTGGTAGAGCCTACTATAGCTCTTCGATGCATCAGTAGGTCTCATGACACAAACTAGTATCTTGGCACAAGGCCTTGAATAAATCCTATTTGTAGTCTTGGCACGAGGCCATGACTACGTGCTAATGATGTCTAGCATTTTTCATTCCATCATTATAAAAATAGCCATTGATATTACATGTGATTATTTGACTAGTAGAATATCCATGGGAATAAGTAAATGAAATTATTTGATTAATCATTGACAAATTATGCTGATGTTTTTGTTTAAAAGTATTGTGTTTTAGTCTTATACATTTCTTTAAATGTTAATGCTTATTTACGATAGTTTCCGCAATATTATTATCCTTACTGAGCATATGAGATCACCACTTTCTTATGTTTTATTTTTTATAGGATGTGAAGAAGTATATTATGATTTATATAATGGTTTAAGATAAGGGAATAATGGAATTCCAAAGTATTATTTATGCAGTGTTTTATGTTATAAATTGTAATGTAAAGTTAATGTATGTAATATATTTTCAAGGACTGCTAAATTGACTGGTCCTTCAGGACTTGATTTCTTGTAATCATGAAAATGTATTAAAATAATGCGCCATCTATAGGATTTTGGGGTTGGGGCATTATAGCTAGTATTAGTGGAAGTTTTTTACAAAGCTTGGAAACTTGATTTAGAAAAACTCTAATTAGATAAAATTACCATAAGATAGACATTGAGGATTAGAATTGAAGAGATATCTAGAATTTTAGAATTGTAGAGATTTTATGAATTTTACAAGCAATATATCTATGTCTAGATACGAGCAGGTAGAGGCGGCTTTGGAACAAATGTATCTAGGGATAAAACCAGAAAATGCCGCTTTGATCTAGACACAAACAGGAACTGGTGCACGACAATGAGAATTACTTCACTCTTGGTTAGAAACCCCCGGGGGATATTCTTAGGATAATTCACATTTTCTTTACAAACCATTACGAACCATTTATAAGTAAATACCTCCTCAAAGAAAACATTTTTATTATAGATTATATGCATAAAATCTTCAATATATGTTAGGTATTTTACTAGTTTGGAATTATGTATTGAGATTCATGAAATAATCTAGTGTATACCATTGTATTGAAATGATGCCCAGTATAAGGAATGATAACTCTAGCAATACTCATGATCCAATGTGTAAGAAGGGTAAAATCATTCATTGTCTTATGCCAACATTTAGAAGGGAAATAGTCTCCCATGTATTCTCATCATATGAAGAAATAGTATCATGTGTTAACAATATAAGAAAAGAATTCTCAGATTCATATGTCTTTGAATGGAATCCAGAGAGGAATAGGATGGTAGAGAGAATGATGGATACTGGGAATAAGGGATAGAAGGATTTTCCCATATGTGATAATTATGGAAGGAATCACCCTGGGATGTTCTTGAATAGAATGAGAGTTTTTTATAAGTGTGGAGAAAATGGAAACTATGTTCATGATTAAAAGGGTAAGAAATTTTTTTTAAATGTACAATGTTTCTTCTACAAATAGTTGGGAAAATACATTAATCAAAGTCCAAATCATCATAGTATACCTCAAATGATGCTATTGGATAATAATCATGTTATGATACTACATAAGATGAAGAGGAATGATTAGTGATCTTACGTTATTATTAAATAATTGTGTTATTTGAGTATTGTATTAAGGATTTATAAGTCGTACTAACTATAAAGTATATAAAGATTGTACTGCAGTATGTTTTCATTAAGGATTTGAGATTTTATGGAACCGTGTAATATGATAGAGTTTAAAGTTATACATTTTGGAAAATATAAGTTTAGGGGAAATATAACACTTATTATGTTTCTGAAACTGAGATAATGATTTTGGAATAAGATATGATTGATTTGGACAAATTTTATTAGATATTCTTGAATACCTTGAAACTAATTAATTTTTAGTTTATTCCATCATTGTTGGAGTTTTACGCATTTTTAGATATAAGGATTATATAAAATATTCAATAAGGAATATGGGAGCATGAATGTAATCATTAATGTTTTGTGGTAATTATGTGTGTTTCCATGTTTTAATAGAATTCATGATGAAGGTATTCCCATGTTATTATGTGGAAAAGGAGATCATCAATATGTTTAACTTCCTTATAAATTTTGTACTATGAGTTTAGAAAAAAGTATTTTGGATAAGTATAATGGTTGTAATGAATTATATTGGAAATTGGATACTATTTTTTAAAGTTAAAACATTTATTAAGATTATTTTTTGGATTGTTATAAAAAGGACATCCTGGAAGTCGAGCAACAACCTGTCATGTCCGACATAGCCACGAGACTTGAACCCGCAACCGAAGGGTGACAAGGGTGCATCACCTACCACTAGCCAACGTGATATACTTGTTTGTATAATGATTTATTTTTAAAATGGTATGAATGATAAATTATAAATTCTTTTTTTTGAAACCCATTATGATTTGGTTAAAGAGAATATTTTCAAGTTCTAATATTTTTGGAATGAAAGATGAGATTGTGGTAGAAATTATTTAAATAATGGAACTCTACTTCCAAAGTATTTTTTTTATTAATTATGGAATGAAATTAATTGTTAAAAATTAGGGAAAGGAACATAAAACAAAAAATGTGTTATTTGAATACCTTATGTTTTGTTGAACCAATGATATTTTAAATCATCACAAATTTATGGCTGTAAGGCCCTCAATTTTCCATTTATTGTTCACTTGATTTTGATAAATGACCTCAATAAAATACTATATATATTTCCATTTTTATCCAATTATGTGTCTCTAATTTCCACTAATGTTCTCCTATTCAAAATCCTAATTTGGTGATGAATTTTTCATTTCTCTTTCCCTCTTATTAAGAATAAATTCAATTAACTGTATTTATGATATGAGTTTTCCACGAAAGTATTTTATATTTTTAACATTTAATTTTAAAAGAACATTTTCAAGTTGAGAGGATGAATTTTATTTAATGTGGGGATAATTTGATGACCCATGAATTCATATTACGTTATCTATTTAAAGTAATTCAATATCTTGCGCTACACGCAACACTGAGTTCAAGCGCATTACGACCAATCAAACTAGCCGTTTAAAAAGAGGTTATGAATAGTATTAACCAAATTTTGAATTATATATATATCCTATATAATTTTAACATTCATATTTTTTTTTTCATAGACATAATATAAGTTCAAATTCAATTTTTCAGATAAAAGGAGTATTTTTCAAAAAATGCATTTTTTCCACCTTTTTGTAGAGAACCCTTTTTATATCTAATATTTGACACTTTTATATATTAAATTTAATTAAATAAAATTATTCCTTAAAAAATGAACATAATAATTTAGTTTGGATAAAATTTTTATACTTTTTTGATAACTTTCATATTTTGATGAATAGTGAAAAATAATAAATTTTGATTAAAAAAAACTTTTTCAATCAAAATAATTTATAGTGTGAAATTATTAATTTTATTAGTTTTAAATTATAATTAGATTATATTTTTATCATTTAATATAATTTAAGGCATTGTAAGTAATTTCACTTTTAAATTAGACATAAACACATGTCAATCTTTTAATAGTTTTTACTTCATAAAAACCCGCATTCTGGTTTTGACAACGGGGAATAATTTTAATTTAATTCATGAAAAATATCTGTTTTGAATTTGGTAAAATTGACCTCATTTTTGAATTTTTAATATCAAAATTATCTTTGGGTGAATTTTTGGTATTTCTCTGAAAACTTTTAATTTTTGAGTAATAGTGAAAAACAATGCGTTATTGCTTAAAACTTAATTTTTATTTAAATAATTATTTATAAATTTAAATTTATTTTAAATTAGAAATAGAAACTTAATACCTATTTTAATCAAACTTAATTCATTGGGGTACTTTTATTGGAATATTAAATATAATAAATTTTATTGTTTTTTTAACATCTTTTACCAACCTTCTAAGCACATTTAAAAATTTGCCTAAAACGTAATTTTACCGGTTATGTGAATTGAATTTAAAATTTCCGAGAAACACAGTTGAAATCAGATAGTAAAATTTGGATCAATAGGATGAAAATAATTTTTGGTGAATGATAACTTTGGAAATTTTATTTACCATAGTTAAAAGTAAATAAGGTAATTACCGGTAAAAATGATATTATAATTACCATAACACATGTCCTAATTATATTGGATAAGTGTATTTCGACCTAAATAATCCTTAGGAATAAATTATGATCCTTATTTATGCACCTGTATTTGATTAAGACATTTATTATAATTTTATTTTAATTAGAGTTAAAAGTGTTAAATTCAAATTTAAAAGACTATTTTTTTTAATAAAGGGTTATACATAATATAAATTAGACTGTAAATATTAATTAGAGGGATAAAAATATTTCCCACATCATGTTATTTTATTTATAATTTTTAGACACTAAATAATTAAATTTATTTATGTAACAATGATGTTGAAGTAATTACCTTATTAATGAATGTTTAAAATAATTGATATTATAAATATTAAAATAAATGTAAATTGAGAGTTTTGATATATTCCATGAATTTTATAGCTTAATATGACATGTTAGGTTTGAATAATTAATTTTTTTATGTGATAAAGATGTTATGACTTTCATAAAAACCAAAAAACTATATAGTGTCAAAATTGACGTAAATGTGTTTTTATAATAAATACTATTTTATTAAATGATATAATGTTCCTAAAAATCTAAGTTTCTAAAAAAGGACTTATATAAGGTTATATATGTCAATAATGAAACACTTGGGGTTCTTTTTTTTTATTTTATGTTTATGAACCATTTATTATAATAATACAAGAACACATGGTAAAAGGTAAACTATTTAACTAAGAGTTAAATCTAAATGATAATGTTAATATGGTGACCTAAACATGTCTAAAACCTATTAGTTGAGGGGTTTTATACCCATACCCACCATATATTCTAAATAAATCCTTTTGGAGCCATTAGAAATAAAAAATTACTTTATAATAAAATAATATTTCAATCTTTTCCAAAGGTGCCCCTCACCTCTCTTATAAAAGGGCACTTCCCCTTCTATCAAATTCACACATCAAAAGCGTTTTGGATCGGCCAAACCCTGCTAAACTATCCTCTCAACTACCCTCAAATCAGCCTAGAGGCCTTAAATTGATCATAAGGATATCTTATGGATCCATTTTGATCAAATCAAAAGGAATCACTCGAAGAAGCGATCATTATTTTATCACCTCTTTCAAGTTCTTTTCTTCATCCACTTCCTCTTTCTTTTTTGTTTCCAAAATAAAATAAAACATATATTACCTTCTACATAATTATATGTTATTATAAATATGGTTAAACCATATTCATTATTTAATCCATCGTATAAATGAAAAATTCACCAAACATGCATACGTATGGCTTACCATCTCCATGTCGTGGTGTAGTTTGTAATTCAATACTACATTATTTGGATAGGTGTAATAATGAGAATAAATTATGTAAATAATAAAAATAACCTATTAATTATTATTTATATATATTATACCATCCAAATACATACGTTTTCAACACTAATATAATCAAATTGTCGCTCATGCGTATGTACTGCATACCGTCTCCATAACGACATGAGATTTTGTTCCCAAACGTAACCATTCTTGAATAATTTTCAATTGATGATTAAAAATAATGTTTAAGAACTTTATATCATTTTGGATATGAATCAAATACATCCTATTCATAACAAACATGACTTACATAAAAAAACATATAAAAGAAAACAGATCAGTTAACACCCAAAACAATGATAATACAGAAATATCATTAACAAAGAAATATTAGAAGATCATATATGATATCATATTTATATATATGATATCATATTTAATAACAATTATTTCACCCATATAAATGAGTTTAACCTACCAGTGACTAAGGAAATGTAAATGTTAATAGTTTATTTCACAATCTCTTTATTATCCGTGGTTGTTTATACGTAAGTATCTACTAGGACTTATTTATCATGAACATCTGTGTTTGATAAAAATGTATTTCAAAACATTTTAAATATTTCCTAGAATATGGATAAATGTCATTTACACCCTTGTTTTTCTTTTTATAAAATGTTATTAATGGAATCTTTCTGTCGTTTTCCAAACAAGGTACTTTATGACCTTTTCAACAAATTAAGGAAAGACTGTTTTTAACATAAACTGCGGGTGTGGATATTTTCCACTGTTATAACTCCTTTGAAGCTTCCCTTACAAGATTATAAGAATTGTTTTAAAATAAATGTTTTATTTTATAATTACTTTAATTTTAACTGATTTCAAAATATATAGAGACATTTCTCACAAATAGTTTGTATTTCATCTATGTCCACATCCTTTGATATATTTTACACTTGTTTCAATTTGATTTGTTAGGATACAATATTCCACATTTTATTGATGTTTTTGTGATATGTTTGAATATGTATGTGTTATTTTTATACCATTCATGGTTTATGGTTAAAGTAATACCATTTCTTATGCTATTTTTAATACAGTTGTTTATTTTATGTTTCAACCATTTCATATGAGGAATGCATTAGACTTGATATTTGATAGGTGGAGCCCGCTATAGCTCCTCGATGCATCTATAGGTCTCTTGATACAAACTAGTGTCTTGGATCAAGGCCATGAAAAAAATCTTATTTTCAGTTTTGTCATGAGGCCTTGACTATGTGGTTATGATGTTCGGCATTATGTATTCCATCATTATGAAATTAGCTATTTATGTTACATGTGATTATCCGGCTAGTTGAGAATCCATGTGAATAAGAAAATATAATTATTTGATTTATATTTTCCATATTATTCTGATGTTTATGTTAAATGGCTTGGGTTTTAGTCTTATACTTTTCCTTTAATGTTTATGCTTATTTATGATAGTTTCCACTATATTGTTTTCCTTACTGAGCATCTGAGCTCATGCCTTTCTAATGTTTTCCTTTTCCCAGGATGTGAAGAAGTATATTATGATTTATATTCTAGTTTAGGCTAAGGAAATAATGGAATTATCACAAGATTATTTTTTCTGTGTTTTATATTAGAAATTGCAATGTAAATTTCATGCATGTAATCTATTTTCCCAGATTGGTAAACTGATCATCCCTTCAGTACTTGATTCCTTTTAATCATGGAAATTTATTAAAATAATGCACCAGATCAGAACTTCCAGGGAGAGGGTGTTATAGTAGTTGAGGGTGTATCCTACTTCTGGGGTGTTCTTGTGGGAGCGATGAGTTGAATTAACTGTTGTTGGTAGAAAAAGACTTCACTCAATAGGTCAAGGAACTTGTAGTTAATGTGGTTTTCCAGTCAAATGAAAACCTTGAACTCTTTAAGTAGTGTCTCAACTATATCTTGTATCCTATGAGGGTAGGATCGATAATCCTTTCCACTAGAATACTTAAGAAGTAGAGTATTCCGATTCTAGTATAGAGTGTTCCTATAATTTGATAAAATAGTGGGATAAATTTAATGATTTAATTAATTAATCAATAATGTCTAAATTAGTAATCAATATAAAAGTACTAATATTCTAGTTTTTTTGTATAAAATGTCATGTAGTTCCAGAAGATACACTGCGATAATCATGGAAAATGTGAATGACCAAATTTTCATGAATTTTCAAGTGTAGTATAGAAGCTTACGCACAATACTAAGATATTGGAAATTCAAGGTGCCAGTATCCCCAATAACTCTTAAGAAACCTCTAGATGAGAGGGTGTTAAAATATCATTATAGGAGACTCAAGTAAGAATCATATGATGGTTACATCATCATGAAATTACTAGAATCTAATGCGTGATATTGATAGAACATCAAGATATGGATGATTAAACATGTTGTCTTATACTCTAGAATATTACATGGAGAAAGGGAATAAATATATAATGAGTGATGATTGCACTGGTTATGTGTAAATTGAAAGGTGGATAATGATATTTTGAGAAGTCATTCTTACAAATTCTTCATAGATTTATTCTAGCTTTATTTTAGATTAAAAAATGTGCGATATAGACAAAAATTATTCGTTAACTTTAGGGTAAGGTTATCCAGGAAAACAAATACATAAATAAGGTTTAATCATTAGTTCATACGGTGAACACATTGAAATACAAAGTGAAATTAAAAGGGAATGATTAATGTCGAATGAACCATTGCAACTTCCTTAAAGAAATATGCATTAAACTATATGTTATTTGATAAAAATAAATTTATGGAAGATTAAATGAAATGCAATGAATCTAATAATAAAGTATTCACTTCTTCATGTATATTCATCAAAATAAAATTAATGTTTCAGTGATACTTCTTGGGGTTTAAATATAATATTTTGATTACATATGTGAATATAAATACAGTAATCAAGTAAATATAGAAAAATTACATTATGTCTGGTGTGTTTTCCACATGGAAAAATGGTAGTTCCTATGAGAACAGTGAGAAGTACACGACTTTTATATTTCCATGTTGAATGATCCAAGAATATATTTTTTTAATTATAACCAACACATTTATATCACATATCCTTTGGAAACATGGATACATTATTCCAGTTTAGGAATTAATGTGTTCTTTTATAATCAACTAATAGTTTAGTAAGGCATGAATTGTTGGAAATACATACTGAATATAAAAGGAAATACTTATATACCCGGTATGGGAAACATAATTCTTTTTCAAGTAAAACATAAAGTTTAAATATAGTATATAAAAGGTATAGAATTTAAACTCAGTGGAGATAAACACCTTATGTATTATCGATGTATTTACTTATTTAGTTTGGAAAATGAATCCTTTAAAAATTAAGTAACATGATAGATAATTTAGAATTAGTTCAGCTAGAGTGCGTGAACAATTAAAAGTTTAAGATAAGGGTAAATATACTTCATAAGATTCCTATAATTGTTCATTTATAAATAAGAATGTGAAGTATGGTATATGCATGGTTGGAAGATATGGGTTTCTTCAGGATGACATGTTGAAGAATATGTTGACCAAGCATTCATCAAACAATACAATGTAGCTTTGTGTAATTCGTAAAAAAACTTTACCTAGTCCAAATTATATCTATGATGCTAATAAGGATCGATGAGGACTCTTACATGTTAACATTGACCAATAAAATGTAGCCAGGATTAATTCATAAATACAAATTTCGTTATACACATCAAATACATGATGTATGTATAAGGACCATCGATGTTGGGATATATATGAATTTCATAAAATTCAATTATATTTCATGCCATACATAAAAAATAATGGAAGAATACATTAACTATATAACAAATAAAAAAAATATTTCATATAAGTTATAGTATGATGAAAAACCATTATGTCATATGATCTTGTGTTTAGATGAAAATATTTTATTATAACATAAACAATATTGCATCAAAAATATCACAAAATTCATCTAAAATAATTATTCTAAATGTTTCTTAGGATATTAAAAAAATTCCTATGAAAGAAAGGTTATAGTCAATTGATAAAATATTTTTCTATAAAAGGGTACACATCTCTATTATATATAGTGGGATAAAGATTGACTTTGGTTTCATGAATGGTAGGGATACACAAATAATTATAATATTTACGAGTTTCACTAGATATGTGGATGAGGAATGTTTCACTGAAACATACTATGTAGGATGGTCAAAACCATTGTGATGGTTTTATGTTCATCATGGCTGGTGATACTTTATTAGTTGGGAATAATAATTCATAGAAGTAAAAATAAGATGGCAATTAGCTAAAATTTATACAACCATTAAAATTAAATAATGGGTTCCATGTTTCAATGAACAAGGGTTTATTATTTTGAATACTATAGTGTGTTATCAAATAATACTATACATGGATGGTACGAGTGTGGTACCATAACGCAAGATTGGTATTACAAATTCATTAGTCCTAAATCCATTTGAATATTACTTATCATAGATAAGTTCCATGATAATTTTATTGTGCATTGGAGGTCAAGACCACCAATATTGGATGTTGTCTATACAACGCAACCAGAAAGGGATGGTGACACCATAGGGTGCCAATATGGGGTGAAGGTTACTGAAATCCTATTATCATTGATTTAAAAACTAAGAACATAGAATATTCGTTTGTAAAAAATATTTTCCATGTGTTTACAAGAGGTTAGTTGGAGCGCCATAATTTTCCAGGTATAATATGCTTGGTAACATAAGAAAAAAACTATTCGCCTAAAAGTTAGTTAAGACTAGGAAAAAAGTAACTCCATAGAGATTGAATTAATGAAGAAGCCTAAGTTCAAGGTAAAATGATCTACTAAGGTTTATTTAATGTGTTTTTATACCATTTCAATCATATATATGTAGACAAAGTGTTTAAAATACAAGATGGAACAATTCGATAGAGAATTGTTTGCAGTGTAACATGGCATAAAACTATCCAAGTAGGCATGCATGGGAATAAGAGGAGATTAAAGTGGTGATTATAATTCCATGAACTTTATAAATGTATTGATAAAATATTCCATTATATTTACATGATATGTGTATTCCAACATATACATTAAATTAGGAAAATACCAGTTATATTGAGGAGAACTACAGGGGATGTAGTTAGAACTATCCAATTACACTTGAAGAAGTAAAAAAGGAATTGTTTCTGGTATGTAGAGAAAAAGAGGTAAATGTTATAGGGGAAAACTATTCTTACATAGATAAATATGGTATAATATTTTAGTTTGGTAAAATGTGATGATCAGGACAATATCAAACAAGCTCATATTTTCCACATCTCTAAATAAAAATGTGTTTTGTGGCTTCTAAGGTAGCAAAGATGCAGTTTAAAAATGAAATTATTGGTTCAATTATTGGAATATCACTTAGTAAGTAACGTTTTGTTATTATTATAATTCTATTTCTTGTACTATCCACGCTTTCATGTTATGATAGTGGGAAAAAAGAATATACTCGGTGATTATTACTCAAGGAGGCGAGGTTGCACATAGTAGAATTTCCATGCAGTGGAGATATGGAAGACCTAGAAACTAAATCCGAGACTTAGTAGAATCATGATATTAATCATGTGATAGATAATAATAATAGTTATCATGTTTGATCTAGTGAATGTGATAGTGCTGTAAAAGCGGGTTCCCTGGACCCAACTTTATCATTACATTTAATTATGATATCATTAATACAATGAGTTATGCATGATGTTTACAAACCATTTTGGGGTAGACATTTCTATGTCAACAATTAAATTGTATTGTACATATATTAATTTTCATAAGAAAACGGTCTATTAGACCCCAAAAAATAATGTGTACCTCAAATACTATGGAACTAATCTTAAATATATGTACTATGGTCGAGATACAACATAATGTCCGGACATATTAGAAGTTTTACTATCAAGTGAAGGGGGATCATATGCAATGAGACTTCTTATAATGAAGTTCACACATGGTGATCTATAGTAGTTGGGATCATGAGGATAGACTCAAAAATAGTATCACCAAATGTTTTGGGTGCCACTGGATGTTCAAATAAACAGAATTTTGTATTGGTATCTTGACTGGATGTCATTATCAATGTGTTTCATTTGATCATATACTTTGATGAATGTAAAACCATGATAATGAAATCATGGTGGGGTATATTTTATTGGGTTTTTCATTTGGGATTTAGAAATGGTTGAATGGTCTAGATAATATTTTTCGCTTTTGAGTTAAGGAAGTAATATCTTCGGCCTGGTTGACCAGGATGTTTGTGACATCATAAGTCCTTAGAAAAGGCAGTCGAGGGTAAATCTATCTATTTATATGAACAAATAATAAATCAATAAAAGATGATGACAGAAGTGTGTGTCCTTCTTTATTAGATTTAAAAAAAAATATTATATTACACAATATGTATTTTCTGGGTGTTTTCATTATTATGACTATTCATTATCTCTTTATGGGCCTTGATGGATTTATAGACTCTTCTCTTGATTTGAGATTATTATTCACTTATATTGAGATGAATACCTAGAGGGTTACTCATAATATTGTATTCAATATTCTTCCATATTCTGGTGAATAGTTAAAAAGGTCATGATGGGCCAAACCATATAGTCTGAGGGTTGTCAAATTTTATTGATCACTGATAAATAAATAAATTCAATATTATTCCAGTAAAGAATAATTTGGTTGAATCTATTTATTAAAATTATTTATAAGTGTTTAATTAAATACAAGGAATATTATTATTCGAACGAATATTATTTTATTATCCTAGGACAGTTTAATATTAGTGGGAATTAATAGTTGAGTTAAATGACTCAATTTTATCATGTAATATATTAAATATAAGTTACAGGTATGTGTTACAATAAAAATAATATTTCTGATGAAGTTTAGTGTAACACCCCGACCCTAGTTACCCATAGTCGGTGCATTATTACATAACATTGGTACGATCACCAATGATCAACTCCCAAAAGACTGATCAGTTTAGTATCCTTGTAAGTACTAGATACATACATTAGTTTTACATTACATTATGAAATAAAAAAAAACAACATTGTGTCTCCTTTGAACACACTCATATCCCTTAGCCTATCCCAAACGGTCAGTCATAATATATTTCTTCATATCTTGTGAAAAATAAAACATGAGAAGTGGGTGAGATCAGACACTTTTTAAGGATAACAATATAGAAAAAACTATCATAAATAATAATAAACATTTAAGGAAAATTAAAATACTAAAATACAGGCCATTTAAATAAAAACTTCAGCATAATATGACAAAGACAAATCAAATAATTCCTTTTACTTATTCACATGGATATTCTACTAGTCGAATAATCACATGTTATATCAATAGCTAGTCTCATAATGATTGAATGAATAATGACATATATCTTAACCTCATAGTCAAGGCCTCATGACAATAGTACAAATAAAAATATTTTCAAGGCCTTGTTCCTAGACACTAGTTTTCCTCATGAGACCTACTGATGCATCGAGGGGCTATAGAGGTCCCCGCCGATCACTTACTATGTCCAATGCATTACTCATATGAAAAGGTTGAAACATAATATAGTTATTCGTATTAAAATATCATATGAAATGTTAATACTATAACCATAAACCATGAATGACATAAAAATATCACATCTATAGTCAAACATATCATAAAACTATCAATACAATATGAAATATTGTATCATAATAAATCAACTTCAATTAAACATAAAATCCAACAATAGATATTGTCACAGATGAACTTAATCCAAAAAATATTTGAGAGAAATATCTCTTTCTACATTTAAATCATTTAAAAGATGCATAATTATAGAAGAATACATTTATTTTGAAAATATTCTTGAAATATTTTATGGGATTATTTGACGTTGTTATAAAGACGGGAAATAGCCACACCCTCCGTATAATTTTAAAAAACATTCTTTCCTTAATTTGATGAAAAGGACTTAAAGAACCTTGTTTGGAAAATTATGGAATGATTCCTTTATTTTTTTAAAACATATAACCAGGGTATAAATGAAATTAAACCATAATATAGGAAATAGTAAAAATGTTTTGAAATACATTTTTATGAAACATGTATTTGGATGATAAAGAAGTTCATGTTGATACTTACATATAAACAACCTCAGATAATAAAGAGATTGTAAAATTAACATTTATCTTGTAAATTTCCTTAGTCGAGGTTACGTTAAACTATTGTTTAATGGTTTAATCATTTTTATTAACTTATATAAGAACTAAATACATAAATTTGATATCATATATAATCCTCTAATACTTCTCTGTTAATAATATTTTAGTAGTATCATTGTTTCAGGTGTTAACTAATTCATTTTCCTTTATATGAATTGTTACATATGTCATTTTTTATAGGTACGATGTATTTAATTCATATACATAATGATATTATTTTATTAAAAATTAATTTTTAATAATCAAATGAAAATTATTCTTAAAGGGTTATGATTGGGAATGAAATCTCATCACATCATGGAGACGGTAAGTCGTACGTACGCATGAGTAACAATATCATTCTATTTATGGTGAAATAATATGTAATTGGATGGTATATTATATATAAACAATCATCAACATGTAATATTTATTATTTAAATCAATTATACTCATTATTACACCCATCCAAATAATGAAGTGTTTAATAACAAACAACGCCAGGATGTGGAGACGGTAAGCCGTACGTACGCACGTATGGTGAATCATCATTCATAGGATGGTTATAATAATTTATATTTTTGTAACATATTTATAATAACATCTATGTATGTATAAGGTATTAGAGTTATTGTTTTAGTATGGAAACAACCAAGAATGAGGAAGAAGAAGATGAACAGAACTTAAAAAGAGGTGATAAAATAATTACCTCTTCATTGGGTGCTTCATTTTGATATGAACTAAAGGGATCTTTAGGATGGCTTTATGATCAATGTAAGGGCTATAGGATTAAGTGAGGGTAGTTGGGAGGTCATTTTAGTAGGTTTTGGCAGTGAAAAATGGCTTCAGATGTGTGAATTTAAGAGAAGGGGAAGCACCCTTTTATAAGAGAGGTGAGGGTCACTTTGGGAAAAGCATGAAATATTAATTTATTATAAACTTATTTTTTGTTTCTAATCACTAAAAATGGATTTAATTATATCTTAATATGGGTATGGATATAAATCCTCTCAACCAATAGGTTTTATACATGTTTAGGTTACAATATTAAACTTATCTTTTAGATTTAACCCTTAGTTAAATAGTTTTACTTTTACCATGACCTCTTGTATTTTTATAATACATGGTTTATATAGTTAATATAAAATGACAAGAGAACCTCACGTGGATCATTAATTAAATATGGAACATTATCTAAGTCATTTGGCTGAATCATTTATTTTTATAACTATTATATAATTTAATAAAATAGTATTTGTCTAAGAAACACATTTTTGTCAATTTTGATACTTTTTAGTATTTGGTTTTTGTGAAAGTCATAACTACTTGATTACTTAAAAAAATACACTGAATCAAACCTAACATGTCGTATTCCCCTTTAAATTTTGTGTATAGAATCAAAAGTTTCAATATCCATTTATGTTTTTATTTATAATATCAATTATTTTAATCTTTCGTTAATATGGTAAATACTGCATCATCATTTTTTCATAAATAAATTTAATTATTTAGTGTCTAAAAATTATAAATAGAATACGATGATTTATGAAATATATTAATATTTATAATTAGTATTTATAGTCGAATTTATCTTATGTATAACCCTATATTAAAAACTATTTTGTTATTATAATTTGAATTTAACACTTTTAAATATTTTTTCAAGAAAATATAAAAAATGTCCTAATCTAATCCAAGTGGATCAAAAAGGATCATATTTCTGTACTAAGGTTGATTTTGGTCGAAAGACAGTTTTCCAATATAATTAGGACATTTTATGGGGTAATTTTATTTTATTATAATATTATTTTTACCTTTAATTATCGTATTTACTTTTAACCATGGTAAATAAAATTCAAAAGTTACTATTCACTAGAAATTATTTTCATCTTATTGAACCACATTTTATATACTAATGACAACTCTGTCTGTCAGATTTTTTGAAATTCAATTCATAGAAGTTGTAAAATTACATTTTATGCAAATTTTCAAATGTGCTAAGAAGGTTAGTAATGGACGTTAAGAACTTCAATAAATATTTATATATCTAATATTATTATAAAATGACTCCATCAAATTACATTGTAATAATATAGGTATTATGTATCTATTTTGACATTAAATTAAATTTAAATAAAAAAATAATTATTCAAATAAATAGTCAGTTTTAAACAATAACACAATGTTTTTCACTATTAATCAAAAACTGAAATTTTTCAGAAAAATTCTCTAAATTAACCCTAAGATAATTTTAATATTCCAAAGCTATAAATGAAGTCCATTTTGAAAAATAAAATTTAGGATATTTAAAAAGGTGGGTATTACTATTTATAACTAGTTTTTTAAACGACTAATTTGATTGGTCATGGTGCTCTAGAACTTAAAGCTACATACAACGCATGTTGTTGTGTTATTCAAAGAGGAGCATGCCGTGGAAGGTTGGGGTGCTACATTAATCCCTACATCAGATAATTTCGTCCATGAAATTCTTAGAATATTACTGCATAAAAATATTTAGGTGGTTCTTCATCATAAGTTACTTAGGTTCCCATGTTGCCTCTTCAATATTATGGTTTCTCCAAAGAACTTTTAACATAATAGTCGTCTAGTTTCTCACCACTTGTTCTCTAGTATCATAAATCCTAATATTCTTTTTACAATAAGACAGATTGGGTTCAGTTCTGTTTCTTCATATGTGAGTACATGTGTTGGGTCTGGAATTTATTTTCTCAACAGTGATATGTGGAACATATCATAAACTTTGGAGAGACATGGAGACATTGTCAAATGGTAAGCTACAACTCCAATTCGTTCTAGAATTTAGAGAGGCTCGATGTACCTAGGAATAATTGACCCTTCTTACTAAATCATATAACACCCTTCAATGGAGAGACCTTCATGAAAATGTGATCTCCTACTTGAAATTCCAAATCCTTCCTTCGGTTATCGACATAGTACTTTTGCCTACTTTGATATTCATAGATGCAGGTTTGGATAATCTTCACCTTTTCCATTGTTTCCTTAACAAGTTATGGGACTATGAGTTTCCCTTCACCAACATCATCCCAAGAAGTTGGTGTGTGACATCTATTTCTATATTAGTCTTCATATGGTGCTATCTGAATACTTGAATGGAATATATTGTTGTAGGAAAATTCTACCATAGGTTAATACTGATCCCATATAACTTGAAAGTCAAGTGGGTATGATCTCAACATGTCTTCTAATGTTTTAATAGTCAGTTCTGATTGTCCATCTGTTTGAGGGTAGTTGGTAGTGCTCAAACAAAGTCAGTATCCAAGGATTTTTGAATACATTTCCTGAATCATGATTTAAAATGGATATCTTGATCAGAATCAATCGATAGTTATACACCATGAAGTCTTAAAACTTCATTAATATACATTCTTGCTAAACATTCAAGAGGAAAATATTCTCATATAGAAAGAAAATGTGCTTACATGGTAAGAAGACCAACAATGACCCATATTAAATCATTATATCTTGGAGACTTTTGTATCCCCATGACAAATTCCATAGTAATATCATCCCACTTCCACTCTGGTATGGGAAGAGGTTGCATGACTCCTCTAGGATGTTGTCTTCCTACCTTCACCTGTTGAAAAACCATTCATCATGACACATATTCATCAATCTCCCTCTACATGTTGTCCCACCAAAACTATTCCTACAAATATCTATACATCATAGTGTAGTAGGGTGTATAGATAAATTAGAGCTATTATAATCATTCAACAATTCCCATTTTGGACCAAGTATGTTGGGAACACGAAGCCTCTTCCCTAATCTCAAAATTCCATAATCACATATGAAGTCAATCAATCTCCCATCATACAAAAAAATAATTTTCTTTTGAAACTGCTCATCATCAGTCTTATAAAATTTTATCCTTTCTAGTAAATATGGTTTGGATTTTTTTTTAAAAAGTATTGATGTTTCAACTTCCATGATTATTCCCATATCCGTTTTTACTAGATTCATGAACACAAGATCCCTTTTAACTCTCATCCTATTCATAACTCCATGATCCATTCCGATCAAAGCATCTGGCACCTTATTTTTCTTCCTTGGGTGGTAGTGAATTGTGAAATAATAACCCTTGAGTAGTTAAAGCCATTGCCTATGCCTCATGTTGAGTTCTTTCTGTGAGAAAATATACTTAAAACTCTTGTGATCAGTATGTATCTCACATTTTTCACCATAGATATAGTGTCTTCAAATCTTCGAAGCAAGCATTACAGCTGCTAACTCAAGATCATGAGTAGGATAGTTTTGTTCATGAATTTTTAGATGTTGTTATGCATATGCAATACCTCTATCATTTTTCATAAGGACACAACCAAATCCTTTCTTTTATGCATCATTATAAATTAGAAACCCATCATTCCCCAATGGTAGAGTCAAGAAAAGAGCTTTGAAAATTCTTATCATTAATTATTCAAAACATTATTCACACTCTTTTGTCCAAACAAATTAATCCCCTTTATATGGGATCTTGGTTAATGGGTTAGAAAATCGGGAAAAATTCTAGACAAAACACTGATAGTAACCTAGTAAACTAATAAAACTGCATACCTAGGTTATAATTGTTGGTGATGGATATTCTTGGATTTTCATTGTCTTTGATGAATCAACACAGATCCCATCCTTAGAGACAATATGTCCCATAAAAGAAATTTCTTGAAGCCAGAATTCACACTTTCTAAACATCCCATATAATTCATTTCAACTAAGAGTTTTCATAATAGTGAATAAGTGATTTTCATGATCATCACAGCTTTTGGAGTATAAAAATATTTCATTAATAAATACCACTAAAAAGTCATCAAGATATTCCTTGAAAAATCTATTCATTAGATCCATGAAAACAGATGGTGCATTAGTCAGTTAAAAAGGCATTACTGTAAATTCATAATGCCCATACCTGGTATGAAATGTTGTCTGTGAAATGTAATCCTTCTTCATGCACAACTGATGATGTCCAAATCGAAGGTCAATCTTTGAAAAATATTGAGCCCCATGAAGTTGATCAAATAAATCATTAATTAGAGTTAGAGGATTCTTGTTCTTTATTGTTATATCATTGATCTCCCTGTAGTTAATGCATAATTTCATAAATCTTTAATTTTTCTTATAAAAAAGAACAGGGTTACCCATGGAGAAACACTAGGGCGAATAAATCCTTTATTACTCAATTCCTCTAGTAGTTTATTTAGTTTCACTAATTCCATAGTGTCCATTCTATAAGCAGTCTTTGATATGGGCCTTGAATCGGGAATTAAGTCAAGGAAAAAATCAATTTCCCACATTGGAGGATGTGTAGGTAAATCCTTTGGAAACACATCAACACATTCTTAAAAAATATGAACATACTCTATTTGAACATTATTTTCCTCACCCATAGTTATTTCACTCTATTCCTCCCCAATAATTAAATTTAGTAGAGCTACTGGGGGTGGATCTGGATGAGAATCAGATAGTGATGTTTCTTCTCATTAGAAAAGAGATTCCTTATCATCTTCAATAATTGTAATCTTCATCTTTTTAAAATATATTTTTTTATCATTGTTTGAAAGCCAATACATACTGAGAATTATATCAAATTCCATCGTGGGTATCACAATAATATCAGAAGATATTTTACATTTATATTCTATACTGGAAACTTATTGAATTTTTGTTGTTGTAATGATACTTCCCTTAGGAGTTTTTTACTGAAAGACATCTTGTTAAGTAAAATTGGAAATATATAATTTTAATGAAAAACTGGGAATATATGAAGGATTGTGTTGATCCAAAATCAAATATTTCATTGGTTAATTTTTAGGAAATGATTAAAGTACCTTACACCATGTCATTATTAACTTAAACCTCAACAGTAGCAATCACATAAGCTTGGCCCTACTCCCTTGGCCTTTTATGAGGCAATTTTCCTTGATGCTTAGGAAGTGAATTTGAATAATTCCCCATTTCATTACAATTGTATCATTGGTAATTGATATCCTTTTTCTTCCCCTTGAAATCATGAGCTTGTTGGCCTTTTTTCTCTATACTTGTAACAAACTCCCATACCATTTAGGAATGTACCAAGGTGTTTCTTCCCACAATTACTGTAGGATGGAAATTCAACTTTTCATTTTATCCCCTTATTTCCATTTTCATAGTGATCAATAGATCTCTTATTCTTTTCTTCAGTTTAAAATCATAAGACATAGAGAATTCCTTTTCTGTGTTGATAGCACACAAGTCAATATCTTCGTACGATGAGAAGGATTGTGATACTAATGCTTAACAGAGAAATGATTTTAACCCATAAAATAATCGATCAATCTTACTTATTGGGATTATTATATAATCTACAACATTCATTTCTATCTTTGTAAAGATTACCTCATACTTTGCGACATTCTCATCCTCCTTTTTCCTCAGACCCAGAAACTGTCTTTCCCTATCTGTTCTATGTTCAGGAGGAATGTATTTTTCTAAGAAAAGATCTTTAAAATTCCTCCATTCCATGTTTGATACTTCTTAATCCTCCTTTGTGTTTTTAATTAATTACCACCATTGATTTACATCTCCTGAAAGGTGATAAACTGCCATGATAACCTTTTCCCTTTCACTACATCCCCAAGCATGAAATATTATCTACAAAGAAGTTATCCATTTCTGAGCTACAAATGGATTTATAGTCCCATTTAATGTTGGTGGTTATTTCCTAATTAAGTGGTCTAACATTGATCCTCTACACTATGGATCATGGTTCTCTATATGGTTAAGGTTATTATTCATATTTGGAGTGAGTTATCCCAGTATGGTTATATGTTGTTCAATACTAGTTGCATCACCAGCTCCAATATAATTAACTTGAATAGAAGGGAAATCCCTTCATGGATTATGTGTGTAGATACAGTTTCCATTCCTTCTACTATGTTCCATTTATAAATAATGGCACACACTAGATTAGTTCACGAATTACAATGCATAATTCCAAACTTGTAAAATACATAAGATAAATTGAACAGTTAATGTATATAATCCGTAATCACAAAAATGTTTTCTATGGGGAAGTATTTACTCATAAATCCTTTATAATGGTTTGTAGATAATGTGTGAATTATCCAAAACATATCCCCTGGGAGTGTCAAACTAGGTGCGCAATAAGGCTCTTTGTCGTGTACTAGGATACCCAGGGTGAAGCCTTGTCACGAACCAACCCGGGTCGGTTCGTGACAAAATGGTATCAGAGGAGGTTTGCTCTTAGCAGACCTCACTTTTCAGAGCGCCCTTTGTTATTTGGGACGTCAAGGTAGATGGAGTAGGATTGTTGGGACTTGAGGGGTAGGTACGAGAATAGCGTCGCGAACTCTTGCCCGTACCGATCCTCAGGTTTCCATGGGAAGTCCAGTTTAATTAGTTTGTTTGGGTTTTTATGGAAATGTTTTGCGATTGGGATACGACAAAGGGAGTTGGCCCATTAGTCCTCCTAACCCGCGCGGCCTGGCAAGCCATGTGGATCTAGGAGCATGGTCCAAGAAGGCTCTCTGTGTCAGTGGCGTGTTTGGCATATGGCCGCCAACCATATGGTCAAGTCACCCACTGACACTAGTCCCCTGTTTGATTTGTTTTGGGTTTCCGTTGATTTCTGAAAGTGGTTTGAATCAGAAAAGTTGGTTTTGAAAAAAAAAAGTGTTGTTTGAAATGACATGTTTAATTTGTGGGTTGTTTTAAAATAAGTGGTATGAATAAATTGTTTTTGGAAAATGAAGTTGCTTTGTTTTGGCCTTGGTGTTCCGATGAGTACTCACATGCATTTTGGTGTGTTGGAAATGTGGATGGATGTCTGGTATGGTGGATGGATGCCCTGGGTGGCACAGATACATGCATGTGAGTGAGGCTCTAAAGAATACCAATGGCAGGGGTTTAACCCACTAAGCTTGTTCTAAATTAAAGATGTTTTCAAAGAGAAAATTTTTGACGTTATGATAACTTGTTTTCTCGGATTTCGAGCTTTTCACCTATGTAGTGTTTGATTTTGAGGTTGTTATTCATTTGTTGAGTTGGCGTTGATTGGGTTTTTGACCTTTCCTTGTCCAGCGGTTATCCTTTTGAAGCTTCGATGGGTGATCGTAGTGCGGTTGATCAACCTAAGGATTTTATGCTTGAGTTTCGGAAGCTCGATCCACCTCTCTTTTATGGTCAAGAAGAAACTTCTGTGGCAGAGGAGTGGATGCAGAAGATTGAAAGGGACTTTAGCCTCATTGAGTTGCCCGATTCGTTGAAGGTCAAGTTTGCGACCTTCATGCTTGAAGGTTCACCGTGGATGTGGTGGAAGTCAGTGTCTCGGAACAAGCCCCGTCAAGAGATTACTTGGGAGTTTTTCAAGGCCTCGTTCATTCGCCAGTATTTCTCTGAGGAAGAAAGGGTGAGGAAGGGGATGGAAATGTGTTGTCTGCAGCAGGGCGACGGATCCGTGTTAGAATATTTCCATCGCTTTGTGGAGCTAGTACCTTATGATCCAGAGTATGCCACAAATGACCCCGTGAAGGCTCGACGCTTTGAGGCGGGTCTCCGCCCTGATCTACAGTCGAAGGTTTCAGAGTCCAACCTAACTTCTTTTGTCGATGTGGCGAGACTAGCTTTTCGTATCGAAGCCGCGATGGCAGGAGTGCTCGAAGTAGTTCTCCCTCTTTCGATCCCTATGAGCAGTGGTGAAGGTTCTGGAAAAAAGATGAGTAAGCAAATGGAAGTGGATGGATCAGGTCGTGGAATCAAGAGGCCTCGAGATCTTTCATCAACCCCTTCGGAGCGAGAGATTATTGTGTGTTATCAGTGTGGCAAGCGGGGTCACAAGAAGTCATCGTGCCCAAGCGCTCCGAAGCCCTTCCAGGCATGTGGACGCCTAGGTCACTTGCGACGATTTTGTCGGGGCATTGCAAGGAAGCGTCGCAGAGGAAGTTCTCAGAAGTAATGTGTTGTAGGGTCTTTGTTCAGAGTTTCTGGTGTAAGTTCCCTTTCAGTTTAAGGGATCTTCTATCGTTGTAGTGTATTGATGGTGTTTTGGGTTTGAAATGTATGGTAACGTCATGGGTCTTTTGACGAACTTCGGATCTCAATGCTGGTGTGTTTTTAAAATTTTAAAATCTTGTCCTTTCTCTTGTCAAACCAAAAGATGTATGTATCTCATTGGGATTATTAGAACCTGACTGCGAGGCAGAAGATGCTTCATCCATCAGAGCTCCAGCCAAAAGGTCTCGGAGTGAAGCCAGCGCGTAGTCAGGAACCCCCGGGGAAATTTTAAAGAGTCTGGTGAAAGTCGTGCCTCTATCGTCGTGGTGAGATAGTTTTGGTGTTGTTGCTCTGGTTTCTCTGTCATTGTAGTTCTCTCTTGTTGCAAAGTGCGCGATGGACTTATCCCTCGTGTAACGTCGGCAATTGTGCCTATTGGATGTAAGTTGCTGATCAATGACCTTGCGTGGGCCACTGATGTAAATCAGTTGCGGCCCTGGTTTGGGTCCATCTCGAAGTGATGGGTCGTGAGTAGTCGTACGTCGTAGTTTCAGTGATTTGATCCTTGGGCCCACCCTCCCCGCCCATGGGGTTAGGTTTTATAGTTCGTATGGAGTTTTGACTCATTTCTTATCCCATTCAGATGGGAGTGGGTGGTTTAAATTGTTTGCTGTGCTTTTTATATATAGCTTGGGAAAGGCCCCGATCTGGCCTAAGTTGGATTTCTGGTTGGTCGCTAGTAGGTTAGTTCTTTATGGTGGGGAGACCCAGCATGAGTGTCTTTGGGTTTTCTCTTAAGTCGTTATCGAATGCTAGTTGAGTTCTTATGGTGGGGAGCCCGTTCAGGCCTTCCCTCTGTTGGTGATTTATTTTGGGCAATGAGTTTCAGTCCCACTGGTAGTCGTTGTGAGGTCCTTGGGTTAAGAGGTTGGATCGTGTTCTGTGAAATCCTTAGGTGTTGATCGATCGGTTGGATAGTGCTGTGGCTTTCCGGGGGCGGAAAGCGTTATGGTGGGGATAATTGTCACACCCGGAGTTCGTAGTGGGGTATGTTTTTAACTTTTATTTTTATCTCATAATTCTTATTTAAAATTTTAATAATTGTTTACTAGAATGTGGCCTGAGCCCGCCTTGAGGCATGCGCTTCTTGCGCTGATAAATGAATTCGAGTTAGACGCGTGTGGTGCGCCAGTGGTACTAGTGAATGTTTCTTGGCTTGACAATGCCCGATGCGCGGGCAGGGCACGGGCGAAGCAGTGTGGCCTTCCCAACGCACGAGCGGGCCCCTTTCCTTTTTTTTATTATTAGCATTTTAAGCTTGTATTTATTTTTACATCAATAGTGGTTTTCTTGTTATCGTTATTCTACATGTTAATATAAATTATCAAATTTATTTACTCTTTTTTTTTCTTTTCTTTTGATCGGTTATTTATTATTATTATTTTTGGGGGTTCTATTTCTTTGTTTTTTTTTATCTATTCGTTTTTTTATCAGGTAATTTCCTTTTATTATTATTATTATTTATAATATTATTCCTATTTTTCTCTTTCCCCCGCAGCCCTTCACTATTTATGTTTTTTTCCTTACTGTCCGGCGTCGAACCCTAGCAGCCGCCACTCATCAGCGCCCAGCCCACCTCCTGCCTTCCGCACGGCCTCCCCTTCATCCAGCGGGCCTCCCTTCGCCCTCCGCCCTGCTGCTCCTACACAGCAGCCTCCCTTTGTGTAGCGCGGAACACCAGCACACACCGGCTCCTCGGTCCGCCGGCCTCGCCTCCGCCTACATTTCCACTGGGAGTTCTCGCCGCCTCACCTCTCGACCTACAGCCAACCTTCACACGCAGCGCAACCCGCCGCCCCCTGCACTGCCTCTTTGCGCTCCGCCTCTTTCTTTTTATTCCCTTCCACGGCTTGTCCTCCTCTCAGCGCGCCGCCACCTCTCTCTCTCTCTTCTTCATCGCCCTGCTTCATCCCTGTGTTGTTGCGGTGGGAGCAGCCTCCAGGCGCGGCCTCCTCACGCGGCCCTCCCTTTCGGCACCGCCTGCTCACCAGTTGCATCCCACCTCATCTCCTCCTGCAACCCACAACACCCCTCCTACTACCTCCGCCGTCGGCCCCCCCTTTATTTTTTCCTCCTCCGCCGCTGCAGCCGCCACTTCTCCCATCTATCCTTCTCTCTTGCTGCCTCATCTTGCCGCCAACGGATCCCCCTGCCTTCTTTTTTTCCCCCTTCTTCACACAATATCCCGCAGCACCCAGCTCCCTCCTCTGTCACAGCAGGCTTCCCCCTCGGCCTCCCTTGAAAACCAGGTGCACCCCATTTCAGCGGCTCCTATTTCCAGCGGCGACCTCTCCTTTGTCTCCATCCGTGCGCCGACCCCCATCTCCTATTCGGCAGCCCGTCACGGACCCCCTCCAGCCTCACCCAGCCCTCTCCCTTGCTGCGCATGAGCAGGCCGACGCGGTCCTGCTACCTGGTGCGACACCCCCCTCCGACCTGCCCCCCTGCCTCGCCTTCGACCGGCCGACCCTCAGCGGTGCGCCTCCCTCTCCAAGTGCCCTCTGGCACGCCCTCCTCCCGGCAACCGCAGCAGCTCCGGCGCGATACTCCCTCCAGCCGTGAGACCCCCTTTAAGTATTCTTTTTTTTTTCTTTTAATTTTATTATTATTCCACTTCTTATTATTATTCTTAATTATTATTATTATTATTATTATTATTATTAATGTTATTATTATTAATTTTATCATTGTTATTATTGTTATTAATATGATTATTATTCACATTATTAATGTTATTATTAATCTTATTCTTATTATTATTATTATTTTATTTTTGTTGTCATTATTATTATTATTTTTATTCTTATTAATGTTAGTATTGCTAATATTATTATTATTATTATTATTATTATTAATTTTATTATTATTATTATTATTATTAATTTTATTACTATTATTATTATCATTATTATTTTCAGTATTATTATTATTATTATTATTATTATTATTATTATTATTGTTACTATTATTAATATTATTTTTATTAATTTTGTTATTATTATTATTATTATTATTATTATTATTTTGTTGTTATTATTATTATTATTACTACTATTAATATTATATTTATTTTTATCATTATTGATTATTATTATTGTTATTGTTATAATTATTACTATTAGTATCACGATTATTATTATTCTTGGTTCGTCTTTGCTTTGTTAGGGGGTTTTTATCAATTTATGTTTCGTTTGGTAGGATTATTATTTAAGGGCCCGCGCAGGGTGGTTCCGAGTGAGCGCCATCACTGCGCTTTGTTTCCGAGGTTCCGTCGTCGCCGCGCTTTGGTTTCGAGGTGAGCGTTTATTCCCGCCGCTTGGTTTCGAATGCTCTGGTGAGTTTTGGATGTGTCTGAGTCCTTGGTTTTGATTATGCAGAGTGTCAGACTTTATCACGTGGCTTCGGACACGCGTTGTGTCGTCGCGCCTTGGTTCCAAAGTTGTTTTGTCGTCACGCTTTGATTTTGAGGTAGGTCCCCTTTGCACTGCTTTTAAAATTTAAGTTATATTATTTCATGCTTTTTGCGCACCCTAATTGTTCAAATCAACATTTTATTAATTGTAATAAATATGAGATAATATATGATAATTAAATTTTAATGTAAGATGGTTAATTTTTAAATGGTTATTTAATGTCAAAAGGAGCCGTTTATTTTATACACGACACATGAAACATCCTTTTGACGAGCGGACAACCAATAATGAAAGAATGCCCGTTTGGCTTTTAAACATAATTCACGGAATGTAAAACAGAGTTCTGGTTTAATGAGAAATGATTTCTTTTGAAGCATGAACAAATACATTGGTTCGTTTGAGAAATTGCCCGGTTGGATCTTAAAGTTTATTTGGAAAAGAAAATGGTTTGGTTTGGTTTATGAAAATACTGGAAACCTATGAAGTAGTGTTTTGTGGATTCTTCAAATAGTTTTAAACTGGTTTTGGTAGTGTTTGTGAAATGTATTAAATGCCCGTTTGGCACTTTATGGAAAGCGATGGAAATGTTTTTATAAAAACCCTCTTAGGACGACTCTCATGCCTTGGTTGCAATTGATTGTTTGGGAGGCCGCGCTTAGAGGCTCCCAGGTACTTGAGTAGAAAAAGGCATGAGGTTGTCCCATGGAGTGGCTCGGGGAATGCCTGTTGTTCTTTATATATATATATATATCTGATTGGATGCTCGGTTGGCATCGGTTGGCTCACCCCTTTTTCTTAAACACTTGAGACATGGGAATCTGGCATATTGAGAGAATATTCTAAGAACGATTGCTGCACTGGTAGGTTATGGTACTGACCAGTGGCCCATAGTAGGTGGATATATTGGGTTTATTGCTATGGGATTTGCCCTCGACCTGCCTGTGAGTGGATGGTCGAGCATATTGTGAGTTTTGATTTCATCGTGACATGTCGATAAGGATGATTTCTCATGTATTGGTGTCTTCTGGTTTATTCTCGATCTCCTAGGTTCACCCATGTCTATTCAGATTTTGTAGCTTGCAGTAATGATTATGATGCTCACGTGTATACCTACATTGCCCTTACTGTGTGTTTTACTTTGTGCATTCTGGTGTGTTGTTTTCTTTGGAAAATGGTTAATTGCTCTTGATTCGGTTTCTAAAAAATTGTTTTCAAATAAAAGTATTTAACCCCCTTTGTATAAATTTGAAAACTTAAACATCACTTTCCCTTTTTCTGAAATGTCATTGGCACTAATGAAATGAACCCGAATTTTGAAATGGCTAAGGGCAATGGTTCGTACTTTGTTTTTTAAGTAAAATTCTTAGAAAATCATACTTTTATAAATTGTAGTTCAAACTTGAAATGATGTTTCTTTTATTTTAAAGGTAGTGCATTGGGAATAGATATCGGGCTAGCCTACTGAGTTTTAATACTCACGCCTATAGTTGTTTTCTGTTTTTAGTGTTTGTGCAGTATATAGCTTGAGTGCGCTCGCCTAGGGCGACGCTTGATCGTTGAGTCGGAGAGCGACCCGCGAGGTCGCACGGAGTTTGTTCGCACGTCGTGTTTGGTTAGTTTGATTCTTGTTTGTTCTTGTTTAGTCACTTTAATTGGTTATCTTTTCTGCGCTGCTCTGTATTATTCTCACTGTCTTATTTATTTATATTGGGCGAAATCGTTCCCAAAGCTTCTGTTGATGCCCTGGCGCTTGTCGCCAGCCCGGGAGGATCGGGAACGCCTCTCGGGCCATGTCGCGGATCGGCTCGGGTGACCGGTTCAGGGTCGACCCGGGTTGGTTCGTGACAAGCCTGAAGCTCCTTGTCAGAGTTTTCACTCCTAGGTACTTCTGTTACAGAATTATATACACTTGTAGTATTCAAACAAGGATGTATTTCTTGGAAATCCCACATAATATCTACATTACCAAATTATTTTGATGTTCTTCTATACTAATCATCAAAGTTTATCTTAGGGTAATGTTATTTAATCATAGTTTTTCTATATCTAGTTTCCAAGGATTGTACTAATCTTCCACTAGTAGAAACTTTAATGCCCTGAACCCAGTTACCTAGAGTCGGTTAATTATTATAGAACATTGGCATGATCACTAGTGATCATGTCCCGAAAGACTGATTAGTTTAGTAGACTTGGATGTTCTAGATACATACATAAATTTTAAATAACAATATTGTTAGAATGTTATGTTTGAGTATTATATACTCTATAATACCAAATGTAGGATCAAATATGTAAAATGAGCTACAAATACAAGAGGTGGGGTGAATTGTATACTTTAAAAATTCCTTAAGGAATTTTTGCAGATAACCGAAATTCAAAACACCTCTAAGTTCTAATAACATTCTTGATTCCAGAAAAATGATTCCGGAAATGAAACTTAACAAAAGATTACAACAAATAAGATTCTACCTTAAAGAATATAGAATCCTATAAAATCAGAGTGCAAGTATGAGGAAGTATAAGTAAGTTATACTTTCCTCAACAATTAAAACTCAGAAGAAAAAAATTAGTAAAACTACAAGTAACAATAATGAACCCTTTTAAACCAAAGAGGAAGGTATCCAACAGACCTGGATAAGAGGTACCTTGATTTATACTTTCATGAACGTCTATCTTACCCAAACCCAGGTAAGCCCTCAATCCGAAGATCGACATCTGTCTTGTTATCCCTGAAAGCCCTCGATTTGTAAGAAAATCATCACCTCTGACTTCACAAAATGAAGTCTCTGATTTTTAAGGTAATCAAACCTCTGCACTAAGAAAATCTGCATGAAGCAAAGTTTGAATGAGCAGTTCAAAACTTTCTGCAGGAATCCTGAGAGTTTATAAGAGTCTCTATCTCTAGGAATGACTTCACCAACACTTTGTCTAAAGTCTCGAAAAGTTGTTTCGCTCTTTTCAAATGAGCTCCTATTTATAGGCGCTGCTCTAATGGTCGGCTCCCTCCTCCAATGATGATATTTTTCATTTAATTTCAGAGGGACTTGTACACGTGTCATTCAAATAAAGGTTAGTTGATAACTGAAGTCACAACACCATTTTATAACAAAATGAGTGTATGCATAACTAAAATCTGATGTTCGGAATGAAGGTAAATAAAATCTTAGAGTCCAATTAAAAACTGAATTTGGAGTCTACATCACAAGGGTATTTGGATTCTGTTTTGTAGGAATTCAGAACCTGAATTCTATAGAATTACGGAGTCTGAATTTCAAGGAAATTCAGAGTCTGGACTGACCAGAATTCGGAACCTGAACATACAATGTTCAGAGTCAGAGTTCATGAGAATTCAGAGTCAGAACACATTATAGTTTGGAGTCTAAATTCAAAGAACTCGGAGTCAGAAATTTGGAGAAGTTCATAATCGGAATTCGTAATGAGAATTCGGAGTCAGAACTCAGAAGAGTTCGTATCCAGAATTTGAATTTAGAACTCAGAAGAGTTCATATCTAGAATTTAGAGCTGAACTTTATGAGAGTTTGTAACCAGAATTCAGAGTTGAACTTTATGAGAGTTCGTAACCAGAATTCAGAGTTGAACTTTATGAGAGATCGTAACCAGAATTCGGAGTCTTAAACAGAATGCCTCATATCTAAGTATTACATGACTCTGAGGTTTTGATTCCAATCCGATTTCTATATATAGAAAAATTATGATTTGAGCAATGAAAACATGGTAAGGATAAATTTCCTCAAGGAAGAAAATTTTTCCTTATAGGGGTAAAATATAGGGTAAAATGAAATTTTCCTTAATGTAAGGTGTTTGTGATTTTCAAAACAAGAGGAATGGTCAAGTCATAAGGAAACCTTGATGACTTATCAATCGCCCCCTTACATGAAGGAATGGAAAAGTCATAAGGAAAAACATATTGACCCAACAATCTCCCGCTTTTGGGAAAGAACAAACATCCTTACAAAAAAGAATGTAGGAACTTAAAATAAATTTCTAGAATTTGAAATTAAAGCTTATCTCCCTTTGTTTACGGACAATGGTGAATAAGACAAACTCCCCCTTAGGCTTTGGAACTCTAAGGATCGTATTCTAGATTTCTGGAATGAGAAATTTCATTTGGATGTGGAAATATTCGTAATGAGAACTCCCCATTGAATAAACTCCCTGTTACTTAGGGATATATATTTTTTTCTTTCTCCTCTTTATAATTATTTTTCCTTCTCCCCATTTGTGATTTTTGAAAAGAGTTTGAGGGAATGGGAAATAATAAATTACCTGAAATATTAGTCTGTACAACCAAACACCCAACCATAATTCTATTACGATTGAAACAATTAGTACAAGGGAAAAATACAAAAAAATATCAGAGTGGTCTATTTTGTTTCTTTTTTCCTTGGGCATTAGCATCTTGACAGTGGTCTTCAACTTATTCAGCTCTTTGTGATCTTCCTAATCTTGCTTTTTTAATGCCTTGATCCTGTCTTCCTGAGACTTCAGGGCCTCTACATGAGCCTTCATGGCCTTTTATTGGGCCTTTAACAATTCATCTTGATTCAAAAGCTTCTCTTGCATCTCCCTCTGGAGATCCTTCTCTGTTTTCAAGCTTTAAAAAATATAGCTCTACTTCCCATTCAGATATTTTACATCCTGAATCTGAGAAATTTTTCCAAGATTTAGCTTTTCCTAAAATCTGTCTAAAAGATTTTTAATTTTGGCATCCTCAGTACCAATGTCTTCCTTGAAATATTCTTGGAATTTATCATGATATTCCATATCTTCAACAATCTTGTTAGACCATTTGGTCATTTTATTGCAAGAACTTCTATGGGATTCATAATTGATCATAAGTTCTTTGTGTTCTGCCTCAATCTTAACACATCTATCCATCACCAGGGATACGAAGTATGACTTCTGATTCAAACTGTGATGAAGAATCTGGAACCTAGACTCAATTTTAGTAACAATCCAAAAGGTATCCACCAAATTTTTTAGAGATTGAACAACAAAATCATGCCCTAAGGAAGATGACTCCAAATCATACATTTTGCTTTGAGATGGTTCTTTCCCTAACTCTACCAATTTTCTCTTAGAGGTTCTTCCAGCTTCTTTCTTACTCAATATTTCTTTTGTTGGGGTATCAGCAAACACTTGTTTCCCCTTACTGATTTTTGGATTAGCCTCTTCATCTGGTGATTCATGCTCACTTCTTGATAATTGTACAATCTTATCTTCATCAAGTTTCTCCTTCTCATCTCCTGCTTCAATATCCTTAGGAAGAATAACATCATGATTTTAAATCTCTTCCTCAGATGGCTTGTTGACTAAGTCTTCACCCTTATCATCTTCTCTAGTTGTAACAAGTTTAGAAGATCTAGCTTGAGAAGTTCAGAGTGAAAATTTCTCGGAGGCACATTCCTTATCCTAAAAGTCTTCTACTTGCTTTAACAAGTCGGATGTCTTTTCAGAGCTTTGAGATTCCTGGACTTCTTCCACAGCTTCCTTCCCGACTTCCTTCTCTTTGACTTTCTCCAGAGACATAAACTTCTTTCCCAGAGTCTCATGAAATTGTTCCACCAGAAAGGACTTCGGAACATGAATATTTTCGGAAGCAATTTCATCATCCCTCAGAAGGGATTTACAAATTTCTGCCTCTCACAACTTCTTCTTGAGCTTCATCTCCTTGGCCTGCTTCTCTAGCTCATCGACAGATTTTCATTCAAGGCCTTAGCCTCAGCAGGATCCAAACCGAACTGTGGCTCCCCGGCTTTTCTATTCTTCTTATCCTCCCTCCACTTTTCTACCACCTCATCTGGGTAGGATTTTTTCTTTTTGGGTTTAGGAGGTGCGGATTGAGATTCATTTTCTTTGGGGGGTTTTTTTGTTTCCTCCACTTCCTTCAGCTTTCTTTTCTTTCCAACTTTCTTTTATGGTTCAGATTTTTCAACATTTTCCGAATTGTCTTATGCCTCATCCTCAGGAAGATCATAGAACTCTCTTGACTCCTTTGAAAACCCCACTTTCATCCTCTTCAAAGTGTAATCACTGATCAACATCACCTTGAAATTCCTTGTCTTGGAGCTGCATGGAATCTTGAAGGATTATAGGCATCGAACTATCAGCTTTGAGAGTAAGGCTGGATACATAATAATCTGAGCTCTCAGATTTCCATTCTTGATGTTCTTAATCATAATGAGGATGTGTCTCATGATATTAAACTTCCTTAGGTTTAACAAAAAGTCCAAAATATACATTTCACATTTTTTAATGGTGTCCTTATCACCCTTTCTTGGTACGATGAGACCTTGCACCCATAACTTTTGAATCAGATTGTTGACAGATAGATGGGAAATCTTGGCTATCTTGACATCTTTGAGCCCAAGGAAGTCCATAGCATTTTCCATAAAAAAACTACCTTGAACCTATCGCAGTTTGGGAGAGCAAAATTTGGCTTCACCTTCATATGCCTACCCCACCAAGCTTGCAGCTTTGGTGTAGGAAAGTTTGTATGTCTTGCCAAAACTATTGAACGAGAACTTTTCTCTACCCTCTTCATTGAAGAAGCAAAATGATTCATATAATTCTATAAGAAGATCTGGATAGACTACATCTTGAGATGCTGTCTTAGAAATAGCTACACTTTCCCACCCATGTTGCTTTTTGTTCTTGGAAATAATAGAGTCATACTTATTGAAGAATTTTGGGTGTACCAACCTCTCACTATATATTTTCCACTCCGAAATCGGCTTAACTATAGACATATCTTGAGAAGGAGCTTCGGAAGACATTCGGACTGAGCACTTATTGAAGAATTTAGAACGGGATTTTGTAGAGGAGCAGATTTTCGAGACGCAAATGTTTGGAAACCGATGTGGGACAACCATCGGGGGTCCCCTTTATATAGGCGATGAAGCGATAGTTGAACTTCCCATTCAAATCCAACAGCTGAGAATTCTTGAAATCTGATATGATGGTTGAAATAAAATCCACAAGGAAAAATTTGGTTGGAATTGATCTTTTGAGGTTTTAAAATGAAAACAATTAGATTTAAGGAAACTAGAATCCGAGAAATTTTAAAAAACAAAAGAAAATAATAGCAAGTAAAACGTAATTACGAAAAACTTGAGAAAGGATCATACCTTTCGGATTTCTAGGAAGATTATTCATATTGAGGAATGTTATTCATGAAGAACTTTGGATTCCAACAAAAAACATAAATATGAAAAAAACATCAGTAATTTTTTTTAAATCTAAGAATTTCTGTTATGAAAATTTCAAATCTGAACATTTTCATTACGAAAGTTTAAAATCTGAAAATTTCTATTACGAATGTTTTAAATCCGAGAATTTCCATTACGAAAGTTTCAAATATGAGAATTTCCATTAAGAAAATTTCAAATCTGAAGATTTTAATTATGAAAACTTCAGGTCTGAAAATTTTCATTACAAAAACTTTGAAAAACTTACTACGAAAATTTTCAATACGAAAATTTTTGAAAAACCAACTACCAAAATTTCCTTTATGAAAAATTTTAAAAAACTAACTATTAAAATTTTCATTACAAAAAATTTTGAAAAAATAATTACAAAAATTTTCAATAACTTTAATAACATATGTACTCCCCCTATGAAAATGAGTTTATTACTGTAAGGATATTGGTTGAACATAAAGTTAATGGAGGAAGATTACCTCACAGTTATCATTCCTAACTTATGTTTAATGATTTCAAATCTATATTAAGGTAATGATTTTGTAAAAATGTCAGCAAGATGATCTTCCGTTATGATAAATTATAGAATGATATCTCCTTTTTGGGTGTGATCCCTATGAAAGTGACGCCTAATATATATATGATTTTCACGAGAGTGATGTGCATGGTTTTTACTAAGGGAAATTTCAATTGTGTTATCACACAAAATTTGAGTCTTAGTAAAACTCAAGCCAGAGTCTGTGAGTGTGTGCTGCATCCACAACACTTGAGCACAACAACTTTCAACTGCTACATATTCAGCTTCAGTAGAGGAAAGTTATACTGAGAGTTGCTTCTTGAATGACCAAGAAACTAATGAATCTTCTAAGAAATGATAAGTTCTGGATGTACTCTTTCTATCCATTCTACATCCACCAATGTCAGCATCTAAAAAACTCTTTAAAAAAAATTCATTTCCAGAAGTATAAAATAATCCTAAATCCATGGTTCCCTTTATGTAGCGAAAAATTCTCTTCACTACCTTTAAGTGAGATTCCTTAAGATTGTATTGATATCTTACACATAAGAATACTGAAAACATTAAGTCTACACGACTAGCTGTCAAGTAAGTAGACTTCCTATCATACCTCTATTTTTTTGATCTACTGGTTTCCCAGCTTCATCAAGATCAAGTGTGTTTGTGGTACCGATAGGAGTACTTATACTCTTAGTGTTGTCATATCCATACCTTTTAAGAAGATATTTAATATACTTATGTTGGGATATATAGATTCCTTCTTGTTTTTTGAGAGATTTGAAAACCAAGGAAAAATGTTAACTCACCCATCATACTCTTTTCAAACTCATATTTCATTAGCTCCACAAAGGAATCAGTTAAAGATTGTTTAGTTGAACCAAATATAATGTCATCAACATAAATTTGAATAATAAAAAATTTTTTCTTATCATTCTTTATAAAAAGGGTTGGATTTTCATTTCCTTAAACATAGTTATTTTGAAGAAAAAATCATGTAAGTCTATCATACCAAGATTGAGGGTCTTTTTTAAGGACATACAATGCTTTGTTAAGTCTAAAAACATGATTAGGATATTTTTTATCTTCAAATCTTGGAGGTTGTTCAACAAAAAACATCCTCTTGAACATAACCGTTAAGAAAAGAACATTTCACATCCGTTTGGAAAAGTTTGAAATTGAAGAATTCTTCAAATCCAAGTAAATTTCGAATAGATTCATGTCTATCTATTGGAGCATAGGTTTCTTCATAGTCTATTACTTCTTGTTGATTATAGCCTTTAACAAATAATATAGCTTTATCTCTTACAATGATTCCATTTTCATCACACTTATTTCTGAAAACCCATTTTACTCCAATAACAGAAGTTTCCTTAGATCTTTCAACCAAGGTCCAAACATTATTCCTTTTGAATTCATTTAGCTCATCTTGCATGGATTTAATCCAATCATCATCACCTAAAGCTTTATCAGTGCTTTTTGATTCTAATTGGTAATGGAATGTTAGATGATCTACTTTATTTCTCAAGGAACTTCTAGTTCTTACGGGTTGATTGACATCACCAATGATACTATCACTAGGATGATTCTTTAGAAACTATTGATTTGGGTTTTGTAAAACTTGTTCATCAACATAGGGTAGGAAATATTTTGGGGTAAATGTTTCAGAAGTATCTTCTTGAATATTTTCCTTATCAGAAGGATTTTCTATAAAAGGTTGATAATCAGTTTTTGAAAACACATCCGAGGATGTAGGTTGGGTTTGTTTAAAAAAAAAGGATCAGTTTCATCAAATTTTACATGCACTGTCTCCTCAACAGTACAAGTGTTTTTTTGAAAACTCTATAAGCCTTAGTAGTTGTGGCGTAGCCTATGAAGATTACATCATCAGATTTTGGTTTGAATTTATTCAGATTATCTTTAGTATTCAAAATGAATACCTTGCAACTAAAAATCTTAAAGTAAAAAATTATAGGTTTTTAACCATTCCATAACTCATAAGTAGTTTTATTAATAAAAGGTCTAATCAAAAATTTATTTATAGTATAAGAATCAATACGTACAGCTTCAGCCAAAAAATGTTTGGATACAGAATACTCACTCAACATGGTTCTAGTTATCTCTTGAAGAATTCTATTTCTTCTTTCAACAACAACATTCTGTTGAGGTGTTCTGGGTAATGAGAAGTTATGAGTAATGCATTTTCTACTACAAATTTTTTCAAAATTAGTATTTTGAAATTATCCTCCATGATCACTATGAATAGTTTTCAATGGAAGGTTTTTCTCATTTTTGACTTGGGCTCTAAAATATTTTAAATAAGAAAAAGCTTCATACTTATTTTCTAGAAAACATTACCATGTATATCTAGTGTAATCATCGACCAAAACAAATACACAGTACTTTCCCCCAATGCTTCTAGTTTGTGTAGGACCAAAAAGATCCATATGCACTAGCAATAATGCATTAGTAGTTGAGACTTCACTGGCCGATTTAAAACTTGATTTATGTTGCTTTCCATATTGACAAGGGTCACAAACTTTTGAAGAATTGAATATAATCTTCGGTATATCCTTAAATATTCTATTATTAGAATGTTTTCATAGGTTCCTAAGGTAACAGTGTCCTAACCTTCTCTGAAATAAACAAGAATGGTCTTCCATTGCTCTAAGGCAAGGTAAGTCTTGTCTCCTAAGTTCTTCTATGTTTAATGAGTAAAAGTTCTTTTGCCTATTGGCAGAAAGAATAAATTCTTCCTTGGAATTGTGTGATAATCACTTGTCATTCCTAGAAATCACAAGGTATCCTTCATCACATAATTTTCTATTTCTAATGAGGTTGTGCTTAAGTCCTTTAACAAATAAGACATTAGAAATCAATGTCTTTTCAATAAGATCAATGTTACCTATACCAATAATTTCTCCCAGAGCATTATCTCCGGAAGTTACTTTTCCTCCTTTCTTCTTGATATCTTTTCAAAATATTTTTTGTTACCAGTCATATGCCTAGAACATCCACTATTCATATACCACGTATTGATGTTGGTACCTTCTCTATTTTCCTGAAAATAAGAAAATGTTAGGTTTTTGGAATCCAAACTATCTTGGATCCGGAATTGTTAAATAACAATATTTTGGTTATCCACATTTGTTTAGAAAAATAAGCTTTTTGAAACCCATGATATTGAACTTTATTCAAGGAGAAATGTTTCTTCCAATTCCCACCACTTTGAAATTTTGAAAAAAAGGGGCTTTAGAAGGAACAAAATAATAATTTTTGAAAACCGGTTTTTGGTGAGTATAACCTACTCCAGTAGTGTTTCCTTGTGGATTAATTTGAGAATACATCTTGTCAAAATTACCTTCCCGAGGGTAAATTTTTCAAGAAGTTTCTTAAGTGAAAATATTTCAGATTTTAGTCTAATGACTAAATTCCTATCCTCAGGAATCATTTCCTTAGAGTTAGATTTTTCCTCAAAAACTTTTACCTTTGAAATCGCATTATTAAGTTCTTTATAAAGTACTTCCTTGGATGAATTTTCTTTCTCAAGGTCTTTAGAAAGTTTTTCTAAAATCTCTTCTTTATCTCCAAGATCTCTAGAAAGATCTAAAATCCCCTTTGTAAGAATTTATTCTCTGGTATTTTCCTTGTCTAATTTCTTAAAAATTTTACAATTTTTTTCTTCAAGTAACTTGGGAAATCTAGACACTTATTTATATTAAGGATCTTCATTTTTTGAGGATGTAGTCTCTTCATTGGAAGTACTATGTTCAGAATAGTAATTCTTATCAAGAGATAAATTTGTCAAAGCCTCGGCAGAGCGTACCTTGGCCATAAGACATGTATTTGGGAAAGAAGTAGTAGCAAAGAATACCATATTATTCTGTGCTGAAGAATCATATTCAGATGATTCACTTTCTGAAGATTCTCCACAACTAGAACCCCATTTATCAATAGATTTGAGGCTTTTCTTGTGCTTTGATCTATAGAATTTCTTCTTATTCCTTTCTGAATTACTTTCCTTATTTTCCTTATTCTTCAACAAAGGAAAATCAGGTCTGATATGACCTATTCTTCTACATTCATAGTAAGTAACTTCTCCATCATTATTATCTCTATAATCTTTCTTCTTGTACTTATTCTAATAATTCTTCTGTGCAACAATCTTGTTTATTCTCCGAGCAATATTAGCTAATTCATTCTCTGACATTTCTGTATCACTAGATTCTGATTGAATAATGACTTTATTTGTCTTTGATCAAGTTACTCTTTCTGGGGTCTTGGATTTCATATGTTTAAAAGTGGTTGTAAAAGCAACTCCTCCATTCCCATTCTTCTTCTTAACATTTTCAGCATCTCTCTTCATTTTGGTTTTATGCTGAAGAAGAGTTCCAAACAACTCATCTAAGGAAATATGAGTGACTTTCCTATTCATATCAATAGCTGTTCTCTTGGACTCCCATTCATTTGGCATGATATATATGATATTATCCACAAGAGCCTCATTATACAAACCTTTTTCTCCCATAGATTGTAAGCTATTCATGTTGGTCATAAACCTTTGATATAATTTACTAACAGGTTCTCCATAGGGAAAGTTAAAACTATGGTATTAAGCTCTCAACATAGCTCTTCTGGTCTCTATGACTTTGGATGTACCAAAATGTGTAACTTCAAGTTTCTTCCAGATACTATTTTCAGCTTCACACGATGATATTTGACTATATATGTTCCTAGTCATGGAACATAACAAAGTATTTCTGACTCTAAAGTTTGCTTGATATTCTGATTTCTCCTGATTCATAAAGGTTCTCAATTCCTTATCCCAAATTTTATAATCTCTAGTCAGCATTAGATAGTTATCAACTCCAGTATTGATAAAAAAAGTATTCATCCTATCTCTCCAGTACTCATAATCATTTCCATCAAAAATAGGAGGTCTTGTAGGATTTATATTATCTATAGAACTAATATTTAATCCTACCATTATTAATAAAATATTTGGCACAAAAACATGTTAGTATTAAGAGTTTGTAAAAAAGGAAAATATCCTAGGAAAGGAAAATATAGAGCAATAGTATCTCTAAGAAAAAATGAATCCGAACTATATGAGTCTGGATATATGAATCTGAAAAATATGATTATGGAAAATGTAATTCTAAAAATTCCCTTCTGAATCTAATCATGAGATTAATTCAGATTGAACCAAACCTCTGATACCAATTTTTAGAATGGTATATCTGAGTATGATATACTCTATAATACCAAATGTAGGATTTAATATGTAAAATGAGATACAAATACAAGAGGGGGGTGAATTGTATACTTTAAAAATTCCTTAAGGAATTTTTGTGGATAACCAAAATTCACAACACCTCTAAGTTCTAATAATTGACCTAATTCCGGAAAAATGATTCCGAAAATGAAACTTAACAAAAGTTTACAACAAATAAGATTCTACCTTAAAGCATCTAGAATCCTATAAAATCAGAGTACACATATGAGTAAGTATAAGAAAGTTATAACTTCCTCAATAATACAAATACAGCGGAAAAACAAATTAGTAAACCTGCAAGTAACAAGAATGAACTCTTTTAACCCAAATAGGAGGGTATCCAACAACCCTAGATAAGAGGTCCCTTGATTTATACTTTCAAGAAAGTATGTCTTACCCAAAACCATGTAATCCCTCAATCCGAAGATTGGTATCTATCTTGCTGTCCATGCAAGCCCTCGATTTGTAAGGAAATCGACAACTCTGACTTCACAACCTGAAGTCTCTGATTTTTAAGGTAATCGAACCTCTGCACTAAGAAAATCTGCATGAAGCAATGTTTGAATGAGGAGTTCAAAAATTTCTACATGAAGCCTGATAGTTTATAAGAGTCTCCCTCTCTAGAAATCACTTCACCAACACTTTGTCTAAAGTCTCAAAAAATTGTTTCGCTCTTTTCAAATGAGCCCCTTTTTATAGGAGTGGCTCCAACGGTCGGCTCCCTCCCCCAACGGTCATATTTTTCCTTGAATTTTGGAGGGACCTATACACATTTCATTCAAACAATGGTTATTTGATAACTGAAGGCATGATAACGTTTTATAACAAAATGAGTGTAAGCGTAACTAAAATCTGATATTCATAACGAACGTAAATAAAAGTTCAGAGTCCAATTTAAAACTGAATTCGGAGTCTACAACACAAGGATATTCGGATTCTTTTTTGTAGGCATTTGGAACCTGAATTCTATAGAATTCAAGAGTCTGAATTTCATAGAAATTTAGAGTCTGGAATCACCTGAATTCAGAACCTGAACTTACAAAGTTCGGAGTCAGAGTTCCTGAGAATTCGGAGTAAGAAATCATAAGAGTTCAGAGTCTGCATTCAGAGAACTCGGATTCATAACTTTGGACATGTTCTTAATCAAAATTTGTAATGAGAATTCAGAGTCAGAACTCAGAAGAGTTCCTATCCATAATTTGAGGTCAGAACTCAGAAGTGTCTGTATCCAGAATTCGGAGTTGAACTTTATGAGTGTTCGTAACCAGAATTCAAGGTTGAACTTTATGAGAGTTTGTAACCACAATTCGGAGTTGAACTTTATGAGAGTTCGTAACCAGAATTCAGAGTCTTAAAAAGAATGCCTCATATCTAAGTATTATATGATTCCATGGTTATGATTCCAATCTGATTTTTATACATAGATAAATTATGATTTGAGCAATGAAAACATGGTAAGGATAAATTTCATTGGGGAAGAAAATTTTTCCTTATAGGGGTAAAATATAGGGTAAAATGAAATTTTCCTTAAGTTAAGGTGTTTGTGATTTTCAAAACAAGATGAATTGTCAAGTCATATGGAAACCATGATGACTTATCAATCACCCCCATACATGAAAGAATGGAAAATTCATAAGGAAAACCTTATTGACTCAACAAATATGAAATGAAAAAAAGAGATTGTGACTCCTTTGAATAGACTAATATACCATATCCTATCCCTACAGGTCAGTAATAATATACTTCTTTGCATCCTAATAAAAATAAAACATAAGAAATGGGCGATCTCAGACACTGAGTAAGGATTACAATATATAAGATACTATCATAAATAAGAATAAACATTTAAAAAAAAGTATAATTCCTAAACAAAAGTCTTTTAAACAAAAAAATTATCATAATATGGAAAAGGTAAATCAAATAATTACATTTACATATTCACAGGAATATTCTACTAGTCGAATAATCACATGTAATATCAATATCTAATTTCATAATGATGGAATGCATAATGCCTAATATCTTAACCTCATAGTCAAGGCCTCGTTCCAATACTAAAAATAAAAATATTGTGAAGACCTTGTGCCAAGACACTAGTTTGTCTCATGAGACCTACTGATGCATCGAGGGGCTATAGCGGGCCCCGCCCATTACTTACTATGTCCAATGAATTCCTCATATGAAAAGGGTGGAACATAAGATAATCATTTGTATTAAACTAGTATAAGAAATGTTCATACTATAACCATAAACTATGAATGACATAAAAATAGATTATCTAAAGTAAAAAATATCTTAAAACAGTCAATAAAATGTGGAATATTGCATCATAATAAATCAACTTCAATTAAACATAGAATCCATCAATAGATGTTGACATATATGAAATCAATCCAAAAACTATTTGATATAAATATCTATTTCTACTTTAAAATCATATAAAAGTCGCATAGTTATAAAGGAAAAAATTTATCTTGAAAATATTCTTATAAGATTGTATGGTAAGCGTCAAAGTTGTTATAACAGTGGAAAATAGCCTCACCCATCATATAAGTAAAAAAAAATTCTTTCCTTAATTTTTCGAAAAGGTCATAAAGTACCATGTTTAGAAAACAACAGAATGATTCATTTAAAAACATTTTATAAAAATTACAAAAAGGGTATAAATGACTTTAACCCAGTCTAGGAAATAGTGAAAATAGTTTGAAATACATTTTTAAGAAACATGGATGTGGATGATAAAGTAGTTCCAGTAGATAGTTACGTATAAACAACCTCTGATAAAAAAGAGATTCTAAAATTAAACCTTACCTTGTACTTTTCCTTAGTCGATTGTATGTTAACCAGCTGTATAATAGTTAAATAATTATAATTAAATTATCCAAGAACCACATACATAAATATGATATCATATATAATCCTCTAATATTTTATTGATAATAATATTTCATTAGTATCATTGTTTCAGGTGTTAACTGATTCGTTTTCCTTTATATGATTTGTTACATATGTCATGATTATAATGGATAGGATGTATTCGATTCATATCTATAATAATATTATGTTCATAAACATTATTTTTTAATAATCAAATTAAAATTATTCTTGAATGGTTCAGATGGGGAATGAAATCTCATCGCGTTGTGGAGATGGTAAGTCGTACGTAGCCACGAGCGACAATATCATTTTACTAATGGAGAAATCGAATGTAATTTGATGGTATATTATATATAAAGAATAATTAACATGTTATATTTATTATTTACATAAATTATATTAATTATTATACCCATCAAAATAATGAAGTGTTGAATAACAAACTACACCATGATGTGGTGACGGTAAGCCGTATATATGCACGTATGGTGACTTGTCATTCATAGGATGGATAGAATAATTAATATGATATTAAAACTATTTATAATAACATCTAAGTATGTAGAACTAAATGTAGTTATTATTTTAGAATAGAATAAACCATGAAATATGAAGTAGAAGAAGAAAAAACATCGAAATAGGTGATAAAACAATGACCTCTTCTTCGGGTGTGTCCTTTTGATTTGAACAAAAGGGATCTTTAGGTTGGTTTTTTGATCAATGTAAGGCCTCTGGGTTGAACTGAGGGTATTTGGGAGGATATTTGAGTGGTGTTCGGTCGATTCAAATGGCTTTGGAGGTGTTAATTTAAAATATGGGGATGTATCCTTTTATAAGAGAGGTGAGGGGCACTTTAGGAAAATCTTGAAATATTAATTTATTTTCGAATTATTTTTAGTTTTTAATAGCTCCAAATGGATTTATTAAAAGTATATGATGGTTAGGGATCTAAATATTCCCACACAATTGGTTTTAGACATGTTTATGTCACTATATTAACCTTATCTTTTAGATTTAACCTTTAGTTAAATAGTTTAACTTTTAACATATCTTTTTTTATTATTATATAGTACATTGTTAATATAGTTACAATAAAATGACAAGGGAACCTCAAGTGGTTCATTAATGTAATAGGTAAAATTATCCAAGTCATTTGGAAGAATATTAGTTTTTTAGGACTATTATATAATTTAATAAAATAGATTTTGTTTTAAAAACTCATTTATGTCTATTTTGACAGTATTTGGTATTTGGTTTTTGGGAAAGCCATAACAACTTGATTAATTTGGAAAAAAATATGTTGAATCAAACCTAAAATGTTATATTCCCCTATAATATTCTATTATGGAATCAAAATTTTCAATTTACATTTATTAAAATATTTATAATATCAATTATTTTAATCTTTCATTAATAAGTTATTTATTGTGTCATCATTGTGTCACAAATAAATTTAATTATTTTATGTATAAAAATTATAAATAAAATTACATGATGTATTAAATCTTTATAAATATCTAATGAATTTTTATTTTTGAATTTATCTTATGTACAACCATATATTAAAAATGGTTTAGTTATTGCAACTTTAATTTAACACTTTTAACTCTTTTTTAAATAAAATATAATTAATGTCCTAATCTAACCCATGTGGATCGAAGAGGATCATATTTATGTCATAAGGTTTATTTTGAGAAAAAATCACTTATCCATTAATATTAGGACATGTGTTGGGGTAATTTTATATTATTATAATATAATTTTGACCTTTAATTATCGTATTTATTTTTAATCGTGGTAAATAAAATTTAAAAGATGCTATTCACCAAAAATTATTTTCATCCTATTAATCCACATTTTACTTACTTATGAAAACTGCATCTGTCAGATTTTTGGAATTCAATTCATTGAAGTGGTAAAATTACATTTTATGTAAATTTTCAAATATGCCTAGAAAGTGTGTAAAAGACGTTAAAAAGATCAATAAAAATTTATATATATCTTATATTATTATAAAATTAATCCAATAAATTGAATTGGAATAATATAGGTATTATGTATCTATTTGGAAATAATTATTTAAATAAAAAGTCAGTTTTAAACAATAACACAATGTTTTTAACTATTCATAAACAATTGAATGTTTTCAAAAAAATACCAAAATTCACCCCAAGATAATTTTGATTTTCCCAATCAAAAAATAATGTCCATTTTGAATTTTTTTTTTATAAAATTTTAAAAAGTGGGTATTAATATTCATAATTGTTTTTAAACGGCTAGTTTGATTGGCCGTGGTGTGCTAGAAGTCAAAGATTTGTACAACACAAGCTATTGTATTGTTCAAAGATTAGCATACCATGGAAGCTTGGGGTGTAACATATAGTAATTCAATATTATTTATCATTTATTATTTATTGGGAATCTCATTTCTCAGGGGTGGGGATGCCTTCTCGGTATTTTGACTCACCAACTATATAAGCAGAAGAGACGCTCATTTATAAAGTAATATTTCAGGCAACGACTGATAGCATCTACCTCTAAATGACTTAGAGAGAGAGTCACTCTATATGTACTAATCCAAGTTTGTCTTCAATGGATCAAAGGCACAAGATCAAGGTGATCATCACGATGTGGAAGGATTCATCTGAGCTCTACTCTAGGACCCATAATTTAATTAATGACAAGCACACAGATTCTTGGAGTGTGTGTGGATGATCTAGGTGGGTTTATATTGAAATCCTAAAGGAAACGATCACTGGTTACTACCTGTAGTCGACTGTGCTTCAATTTGAACATGGTGTGTGTTCATTTTTATATTCATTTATCAGTTTAATTCGTGAAATATCCTTAGACCGTGCTAGGATTTAACCATTGTAGATGACAAGTTACATCATCCTGAAAATAAATTTTTTTAAATCCCCATCCTATAGGCTTCTGATTTCCACCACAATACCTTCATGAGAATGATCTACATTATTTAATTTGTATGATATGTCAAGAAAAAATTCCCCCATGGAACCTTTGTGACTCATCTATAAGATGTATGTTTCTATGAGAAATATGTAAAATGTATATAACAAACTGACTACAGTAAAAACAATTTCTAAATCCTATCAATAATTTTTTGAAATATTGTTTACCACACGTGGAATATAGTGGGAGAATACCTCCAATATTCTTATCTAGTTTCTTCTCTGATTCCTTCCACTTTTAAATTTTCTTACTATTTTAATATGGAGGAACACAATTTTTAGAAAACACCATATCGACTTTTTCATAAAAAGAACCACTTTCTCATAACTTATAAATTATTATGCATCCAAATTCCATTGTAAACATGATTTCAAAACTAATTAACATATCTTAATTTTAGCATGAGTGTTCTGAATAAAACTCATCATATACATGACCAATCTCTTTTTATTCATATATATCCCTAGAATCTTCATCTTTTTTCCTTAATTTCAAAAATTGATTATCCATCTTTATCTAAAAAACATTACAGAAACATTTCTCAATAAAAATATTCTTAAATGTTTCCTATTCTATTTAATCAATATCATATTTCTATCTAGTATTATTAATAATAGAACACCATTGATTAGCCACACCTTCTAAATAATAAACTTAAAGATGTACCAATTAAAGTTATGAACACCCCATGAGTTCAAATATCTTATCTAGTTAATTGATCCATCATTCGATAACAACTGGATATGAGGTTCCACTAAAATATGGAGGATGTTGTCTCACAAAATGAAAAACTATCATCACACACCTCTATGGAAGATTTTACTACACTGTAGCATGGATACCAAGACCAATTATATCTTATGTCAAATGATCCATAACCCTAGAAAAGAACATAGTTCCAATTCCAACAATCTCAGGATATTGATTTGGATGGATAACTTCCACATGGTGAGTTCCTACTACAGTTTCCATTTATCTTTTGTGGATAACAATTATGCCCAAAAAATTTTTAGATGAAGAAAAATAGTAATTTTCAAATGATATATCAATTAAAAATAACCATATAGTATAATATTTCAATGGTATGATAATAATAAAATCTTAAACTCTAAAATTATCAAAACATTTACTTTTATACCAACTATAAGGACCCGACCATAAAGATAACATAATCATAGGTTTTAGTCAAGAATTCATTTTCTTTTATTTTGACAATTTATTTAAGTTTAGAGTATTAGAGAATTATATCATAACTCATATATAATAAAACCATAAATAACAAATTGGAAACTTCCTATTTGTATGAATTTTTTCTATAATGTAAAACATTTAAAATAAAACTTGAATTATTTTCATAAAAAATATTCACGACTTTCAACATGACTTCTACATTTCCATGACCCCTCCTTAAACCATATGAAAAATCATTTTAAAAACGAGGGGTGAACAATAAAATCTTATTAATGTGCATAAAAAGTTATAAAACCACTATTAAACTGAATAAATGAAAACCCATGAAAAAAATTTCCCTAAAAAATAAATTTTACTTGAAAAGGTCATCATCATTATTTTAAAATTTTTGTTGTCTTACCTTTTTAAATAAAATTATTTCTATGAAAAATTAATTAGGATGAATAGAAAATTCAATTTGGTCCCAAGGGACATCATCTCATAGAACCTTACTAAACCCTTACATGAAACCTCACAAATTCTAATGACCAAATGAACAAATTTGAATATAATTCTCCATAGAATGTAATCATTACCTAATAAATGGAAGCACTATCTGGGTGAACCCATCATATTAGATATATATAGATCACCCGTGAGCTATAATGTGGATCAACCATTTATACAAAAGTTCAATGGACCATACCATGAATAAAAAAATTTATACTTTAATCTTCTCATACTAAAACCCCTCAAAAACTCTTTTAAACCCATTTAAAAAACACTTTTATATATCAAAATACTAAATAATATTAATTTTTTCATCCAAAAACAAAATGACACAAAACAAGGTAATGAGGGGCTTTTTAAGAAAACACGAAATCTTATAATTTATGAAAAACATATTGTAATGGTTATGACAGTAGAAGAAGTCGTCGTCACCGTATACATTAAAATATAACATTTTGTTTTCATGTTGTAATGAATGTGAAACATCCCGTAAGAAAATTAATTTTTCTAAAAGAATTATGGAAAGAAAAAAAATTAATTATAAAAAATTCCATGTAATATATAAGAAAATTTATAAATCATTTAAAAAACATAGACATGGAAGAAGAAGTGTTATAATGATATCTTTAAAAGAGTATTCTAAAGAAAACTCCATAACCAAATTTGAATCATTTCAATCGAATGCCCCATGAAATAATAATTTAAAAAAACAATATAAATTATTGGAATAGAGAAATTGAAGATATTACATGTAAAACAGGTCTCTATATATACATCATAAATGATTATAGGTATATAACATCAAATTGTTCCTCAAAAATGGAAATTGGGACAATATCCCTTACATTGAATCCAAGTCATCACATGTGTTATTTATCTTCATATATAAAAAAGATGTGCTGATTTTTTACTTTATTAAGAAATTTTTTAAAGATTATTATTCCTTTAATTTTATCTCTTACCATTCTATACGTAATTAGTTAACCATTTATGTTTAGTTTATATGTTTTGACAGCATTTAACTTATATAGAAAAAATGAATTTGGTTGGTTGACTATGGTCAAAGAGGTAATTATTTCCACATAATCAGAATAATAATCTCGTAATAATTATGATAATTAGACATAAATTATATTTCTAAACCATTCACCAAATATTATAATGAAAAATTAACTGCATTACAATAATGGAGATGGTAGGCCGTACTTACGCATGAGTAAGATTTTAATTTTTCCAAGATCATTATAGAAATAAGGTAAGTAATATTTTATATTTACTTAATAATAATCATATAATAAATAAAATATTATTTCATTAAATATATTTATATATATAATCCATGTTTTATTGTTATGAAAAAATAATTACACCATTTTTTGGAGGTAGTAGTCCACATGTACGCACAAATGACATTATCATTTTTCAATGAGTGAAATGTTAAGAGTTAAAATAATATATTATCATTTAAGAATGATAGTTATGTCATAAATATAATAATTATTTCTTATATATCACATATATTCATTAATTTGTTTCTTATTGTATTCCATGTCTAGCGGTAGTGAAAAAGGGAACACATCGCTTCACCAAGAGATAGCCCACCATACAAAAAAGCGATGTTATATTATCCACCATAGAATAGAAATTTGGAAGTTATATGTGATTATATAATTCCATTAGAATATTTGTGTTAAAGATATCATATTTATAGTTTAAAATTATCATTAAAATAATCCTTGAGAGGCAATGATGAGAAATGAATGAAATATGTTCAGAGATGGTAGTCCATCTTACACATGAATAATGATTTCGTTTCACATTTGATGGACGATATATGGATTTAGGTTATTAAATAATCATAATAAAATATTAGTACATAGGATATAATTTTTTTATTATATCATCATTAATTATGAATATTTGAAGGAGGTGGAAGAATAAATAATATAAAAACCATCGGCTGATCATGATAACACTTCTTTAGAAAAAATCCTTATGTTAGCACTGAAATCGTTTTTAAGATGTATTTATGATCATTAATGGGACTCTAGTTCAAGGGTAGGAAATTAAGGAATATATTTTGGTAGGTATTTTTTGATACAAAGGACGTTGAACATGTAAAGTGGAGAGGGGTGGGGGTGGTCATTTATAAGTGAGGTGAGTGGGGCACTTGTATTTTTTGAAAGGAAAATGATGTACGCACATTTTTCACATGAAATGAGGATCCAAAATTGAACCCTCTTAATACATAGACGAAATGAGTTCAATATATGTCCCTAAAATATAATTTTTACATGTTTTAGGTCATTTTAATCCTTATATTTTTGTATCCAATGGAAAACCCATTCTCAGTATTACTACAATTAATGATTTTTATTATTTTCACAATTAATAATGAAAAAAATTAATTTAACTTCATTAGATAATATAAATTGTTATTATTAAAAATAAATAATCTATTTTACAAAATTATGTTCACATATGAGGCATAATATAGATTAAAATTAACCCCAAAGAGGTCATGAAAAGTGGGTTTTCAAGAAGTGTATTTTTCAAGAAAAAGATGATTTTATGTTATCTATATAACTTTTAATAATAATTTTTTTGTTAAAATTAATATTTAAAAATTTATAATCTATAAATTGAATTTAAATAATTCCTAGTAATGGATTATTTTAATTAATTAAAGTGGAGAAACATCATACAAATTAAAATAGTTAAAAACATGTTTAAAAAAATAAACTGATACTCAAATCCAATATGATTATGGTAAAAAAGTAATTAAGTGGATTAAATTTAATTAATAATATTTTTTTCATTAAATAAAATTTAAAACATAATGGAAATTTTAAATTACTTAATTTATTGAAAGGACATTATTTTTTTTACAGAAATAATAATTTTTCCTTATTCAATGAAAAATCATTATTTTTGAAATAATCCCAAAATATAAATCTATGTGAATTTTTAAATTATTATTTAGAAAAAATAATTAATGTTTTCAAATTAATTTTATATAATTTATAAATTAAACTTTTCAATATGACCTTATAATAAAAAAGATTAATTAACATTATTTCTTTCTTGATTTAAAAATTAAATAATAATTTTACAATGAATATAACTATCTAATTAATACTAATAAACATTAAAGTAATTTGTTCTATCATTAAATATATTGTTACATATCTTAAAACCTTCTAATACTTTGGATAATGATAAAGTCCCACATTTTTATGTGTGGACTAGCACCTTCATGAAGCGATGTGATAAATGTTTTCTTTATTTTGATAGGGATGATAATATAGACAGGTTTAATGAAAATATATGATATATTTTATTTAAAAAAGATTATATAATGTTGAATGTTTATATAATTTTTTTTTCATTCCATCTATTTAAAAAATTAAACAGTGTTCATTCGTACGTACGACCTACCATGTCCATGAATGATGACATTAATTTTTTTTACCAATAACGTTAATGAATGACTATAAATTTGTATAAGAAGTATATATATGATATTAATATCATGAATAAATTTATAAATATGAGGGAAATATTACAAAATTATAAGTAAAATACTACTGAACAAAAAAATACATGAAAAATAAAGAAGTTGTCACCTAGAATAACGATATTAATAATGATTTTTTAATAAAGGAGTGATAAATGATTTAATGTAAATAATATATTTTATGATATATATGAGTATTTTTATGTAATATATTTGTAATAAATATATATTTATTATATATTACATTTTAATAAGTACGATAGAAGCTGGATATGAGGTAAGAGATTTTCATTTTAAAATGTCTCCTTTGGGTCATATGTTCTATTAAACACCTATCTTCATTTATGAGGTTTATATATAGACCCTTTGACATGTTATATCATGGATTTATTTATTTTAATTCTATTTAATGTTTCAATTAATTTTATTTTATCTTTTTCATTACAATACCAAAGTTAAAAAAGTAGTAATAAAATTATATTTCAATCATATTTTTAATCAGGATTGTTTTTGCTTGAATTTCTGTTGAGGAAATTATATAATTATTATCTAATAAATATTTTAATTTTAATTATCCTCTTGTTACCTTTTAATAATTCATGAATTCCTTTTATTTTATTCATTTTAAGTGCTCATGATATCGAATGAATGATTTAATAGAAAACTCTATTTATTTATCTCTTTGGTTAAAAAACATCATTCCCCCATTTCCATGTCTTATAAAAATGTATTTAAAGATGTTCATAATATTATAATATGATTTTAGAAATTCATTTTTAATAATGACTTAATTTTTAAAAAAAATTCAAAAAAAATCTTCTTCTTTTTTTCTAAATGAGTTAATTTTGGACTATTTACAATAGTGTGAAAGGAATGTTTAATTTTAACATATAAGACATGAACAGAATTTATAGTCATCCTGAATGATCAATTATTTATATAACCCTGAACAATTTTCAAGGTTTTATCCATAGAAAATTGTTTCTTTAATATTTGGAAAATTTTTAGATTTTATGTAAGTGATTTCAATGGTTAGATGGTATTTTCCATTGGAAATATTCTAGTGATTATTATAATGTAATATTTATCTATGATAAAATATTTTGATGTTGATTATGTTTTATAGGGTATATTATCCAATGATAACATATATAATATTTCCTTTGAAGGTTTATTAGGATTATATTTTAATAAAACCCATTTATTTTTTATAGGTTTACTATAATGAATTTATGAAATGTTTTTGAAAACTAGTTTTGTATATGGGTTATGATAAGATGATATGATGAAGGTTTTATAATCATCTGGAACACATATATATGGATTTTATTTTGTGATGGGTGGGCCAATAATAATATACCAATCAAATGTTTCGGTTAAATTATTATATATCAAGAGATAATTATGGAAAACAAGGCAATGTGATTGATCCATTATGGGAAACATATCGATGTGTTGGATTTTCTATGGGAAAAATGTCGACGGTCTTGATCCACTAAGGAAAATAGTTTTTGATTCCTAAACCATTATAATTTAATGGTTTCAGTAGTTAATTTTGAAAAATTAAATGGTTTCTATACATATGATGGAGCTACAAATTTATGACTGTAACTTATTATTTGTGATTAATTTATGATGATTTATCACTCGTATGATTCATAATTTTTAAGAAGATGATTAATTATGCCATGACTCATGTTTATGATCTATGATAGATAACTTATAAATATTATAAATTATTTTCATGATCTATTTAACTGATACTTATTTTATTCTTTCATATGATCGTTGATTTATTTCTCTCATGTTTACCCTTACTGAGAATATGAGCTCACCCTTATATTCCATTTCCTGGAGGTTATGAATATTGGTTTTATGTATGGTATGTGTATTAAGATTTCTAAATGGAGAGATACTTTTTGATATTTTAAAGATAATTAATGAAATAAAATTATTTCTATCAAGTCTCCAATGACATTAATACTTTACAGTCCCCAATAATGCATTTTTTAAATTTAATGAATATTCATATAAAAAGATATAATATTCATGTATAGAATGATTTGGTCTATATAGTTGGTATTATAATATGGTTATGTTAACCTTTGAAAACAGGTATTAAAATACTTTATTGAGAAAAATTAGGATAATTATATGTATAGAAGAACAACTTACGTTTAGGAAATGAACGGAGTGTGGTTTTCCTAGGAAAACATACCTATTGTGGTACTATAAGTGGAAATGATTTTGGAATAGATTAATATTGGGGTAATAACCTTGAAAAGTGTTGTCTAAGTATATCATTTCCATAATTTTTGTGAATATTGATCAATCCCTCACTATGCACATAGTTTGAAACTCTAAAGGGATATTCTTGTCATAATTGATATTTTATTTATGAACCATTATAAATGAATTTAATAAATGAAGACCACAGATTAAAGAGGTTAAACATAAGATATTGTTGGATGAAAATAAGGTGTCTTGATTTAGAAATACTATAAATTTTTCTTGGTCACTTTATTTCTCACTTTGATTATTGTTTCTTACAAATTTATTTTGGGTTATAGTCAGTGGATGGGACTAGAAGACATCATTATAAAAAAGAGTGGGATAGAAAATTCATTGATTGTACTCTTCAGAAATAAAATTTTGAGGGAGATATAATATATAATTTTATTTCAATTCCCACAAAACATTAGTAGTCCTTAAATCATGTTTATCTTCTAAATGATCAAATGAACGAACAATGTATTGTTGAGACATTCATGAGGAAACATCCACCATCATATAGTGGTTATTCTAATCAACTAGTAGCTAAGTGATGAATTGATACTATTGGGAACATAATTTTTTATTATCCAATTATAAAAAATAATGTCCTATACATTTATCATTTGGATGTATTTGTAGATCAATTTTATATACTTATTAAGAAAAATATACAAGAGGATGAAATTGAATCCATGCAATGTGATGAGTTAAATAAGATATAGTTTGTATATCTATATAACTTATAAACTATGTAAAAATATAGAGAATAAATTCTTTGAGAATAAGGAAAATGGGGATTAATCCCTTGATACTTATGAGGAAATGTTTACAAGATTTTAAATTTATCATTCATGTTTAATCATTTTCCTTAATAAAAAAATTGATTGATTCTTTGGTGTCATAAAACCAAGTCATTAAAAACGATTATATATAAAAGAAATTAGTATATATGAAGAAATCATTCTATGTACACTCATGGTAGAAATGAAAATTATATATTCCCACCATTCCTATGATTTTGATGGTAAAATGAATATTGAGTCTCATGAAAACTCGAATAAATCACATGGTGGAAAAATATTCCAGCCATCAACATGCCAAAAATGTGGGAGGAAACGTCAAGTGAATTTATTGAATGGAACTGGGGGATTCTCTTTATGTGTAAATGTGGGTCATTATTCCTTTTAACATCAAAATAAAATTTATGGTATGATTAATGAAATAGAAGAGAATAAGATTCCCACTAATGAACCACCCTGAATCCAATGCTTCAAATGAAATAGTATGGGGATTATTCCAAAAATTTCATGAATTAAAAGTTTTATGATGATTATAGGTGTCAACAACCTCTTAAGATCCATGAGAAATGGAAATATCATGTGATCATGACTGCCAAATTTGGTTATATGAAGGACATCGTGAATGGTACACTTATTATGTATTTTAGAACAACTAATATATTATTTCATTATAGCTCTAAGTAATATTTTATAAGAATGGAATTTTATATTTTTATTGAATTAAAATCTTAATTATTATATATTTAGTTAGATGTGAAATATTCTAATGGTATGACGGTCACATGTCTTGTCTATAGTTCCTCTCTGATTGAATTTTTTGAGAAAGAGCTTCCTGAAATTCAAGTGATTCTCCCTTTAGTTTAATTTTATGTGATTATAGGCATGTAATGTATTTCATTATTTGGATCCCATATCAATTTTCAATGGATGTAATCACATTTTATTTTACAAATGAATCTATGACCACTTATCTGTGAAAGGATGAAAAAAAACTTCTGATGGAAATTACTTCTATCTTGCTGGTCTTAATTCCTACGCATGGAGGATATTTAACTCAGATGGTTGGGGAAAAACTAAAAATTGAATATATTCTTTTTATTAAAGATTTTAATGATTCATTTCTAGTAGAATTGTCTATTATTCAACTAACCCATGAAGTGGAGTTTTCTGTAGAACTCATATATAGTGTTACACCAATTTTAATGAATCCATACAAAATTCAAACAATTGAGTTGTAGGAATTAAATGAGAATCGCCAAGAGAATATTTATAATGGATTTATATGGACAACTATGTCAACTTTGTGTGATGTAGTTAATTTTGTTAAGAATAATGATGTATAAATGTGACTCTGTATTGATTATCTATAACTTAACAAGATCACTATTAAGAAAAAGTATCATATACCCCATACCATTTATTTTTATGATCATTTTTTAGAATATAAATACTTTTAAATTATTGAATTTTGATCTAGATACTATTATATAAGGGTCAAAAGTGAATACATACCCAAGAAACCATTGTGTATGAATTATAGACACTCTGAAATTATAGTGATTCCCTTTTTTATTACTAAAGTCCTTGATATTCTCAAGGATTTCACGAATAGACTTTTTATAAATTACCGTGATCTATTTGTGGTAGTAATTATAAATTATATTATTATATATTTAAAGTCAATGAAGATCATGAATATGACTTGAGAATTGTAAAAAGGACCCTGCGAAAGGATAATATGTATTAAGAATTTTACATGTGTTAATTTTAGCTTTGGAATGTTTCATTATTAGGTTATATAACCTCATGTTAGTGTACTTCAGTAGATCATTCGGAGATTGAAGTTATTGAGAAATTGACCATACAAACCATGGTTATTAAGATACATACTTTTCATAGTTTTGGTGAGAATTATCAATTATTTTTAGAGAATTTATTATGTTTTTATAATCCACACACTGAGTTAACTCAGAAGGGTTCAAAGTTCCTTTAAACATATCAACATGTGGAAAATTTCAAGGAATTGAAGAGAAGGTTATCTAGAACACCTATTCATACATTACCTTATAGTGGAGAAGGGTCTAAAATCAATAGTGATTCATCAAATATGGTAATGGGATGATTTATCAAAAATAATGATATGGTTATAGCTTATGACTCTTGAGGATTGGTGATTTATCATAAAAATTACCCAACTTTGGTTTTGGAGTTAGGTGTGGTAATATTTTAATTAAATATATGGTGACATTATAATATGGAAAAACAAGTGATATACATACTAAAAATAAATTATTAAAGTTTATATTCACTCAATAAGAGATAAATATACACTATAGTAGATGATTGGTGGGTATTGATGATTATTAATGCATAATACACTACCATCCTGGGAAAGCGAACAATGTGGTCGATGTGTTGAGTTGAAAGGATCATGATATCTTATCCATGATGGGGATCCCAACAGATCAATTATTTATGTATTTTCTATGTAAGGATATAGAAATCATAAAGGAATGGGATAAATCTAATATTTTTCATATTAGTGTTTATCCATCTATCCATGTGAGGATTAAAGAGGTACAATAGGAGAATGTGGAACTGTAGAAGAAGGTAAAAAATGATTATGAGTTCAACATTTATTATGATGGAATGATAAGATTCAGGATCCGTGTTTGTCTTCCATTAATAACCAATTTAATGAATGAGAGTTTGGGTGATGCTCTTAGATTATAAATCTCTATTTATCCAAGAAGTAAGAAGATTAATAGAGATATGAATGAGTATTTATAGTGGGACTAAATTAAGAGAGATATTTCATAGTTTTTATATTTTTTATTTGTATTTTGAATCCCCTAAATATCAAATGTCTGTAGTTATATTTGGGTTATAGTCAATCACCTTACAATTTAATCACAATTATATGATATCATAGAATACTTATATCTTGATCATATTTTCAAAAATATACATTAAATGACTGTTAATTTTTAATGTAATTTAACATCTGATTGTGTTTGATCAACATATGATGTTTTCCATGAGGTTCAAGAGAAGTCTTTGGTAGGTTCTGGATAGATAATTGTTTTTAGTTCTTATTATCACCATTAGAAAATGGTCTTTATGATATAACAGTTAAAACCCTTTAGGATTTATTTATGACTTTTTATATGGATTTCAATGATGGTGATGATCAACACATTCTTTTAGTGGTGTTTTCCTACAAAAATTGATTTGACACGAGCATTCAGATGGATCCTTATGAATACCTTTGTGGAAGGATTTGTATAACTCCAATTTTTTGGAATTAATTAAGATAAAGATATATATTGGCAATTGAGGTAGCGAAATAAATGGAAGAGAATTCAAAATCCATTCCAAATCCCATAAAATAATCCCAGAGTTGATAGAAAACATATACTAATAATTGAAGGTGGGATTTGGAGTTTGAAGATAGTGAGAAGGTATTTTATGAATCTTCTTTGGAATAAGGTTGTGATATTATGAGTGAATAAATTGTTGAACCTATGTTATATTGGCCCCTTTGAGATTTTATATTAAGTTGGGATAATAGAATATTACTTGGCGATTCTACCGAACATTTCTCAAGTTCACAACATGTTCCATGTAACTCTAATAAAGAAGTATAAACTAGGACATTATCATATAAAGAACCTATAGTTCATAAAATTTTATAAATATATATTTTATTTTGATCTTTTGGTGTTGATTATGGATCATAGAGAGAATTGTTTACAAAACAAGACCACTCACCTGATAATGTTTTTTGTGGTGAAACCAAAAATTATAGCAAGCTACTAGGGATCCTGAGAAAATGATGAGGTAGAAGTATCCTCAGTTTATTCTATCAAAGTAACAAAATTTTTAGGGTGAAATTATTTTTTTGTTGGGAAGAATGTAACACCCCTAAGATTTTATGAATTATTTTTTTCATGAAAATTTAATATCTTCAATATCTTATGATACAAACAACCCTGAGTATAAATAGGCTGTAATATTGTATACTATTACAACCTATCCATTAAACTAGTTTGAAGTAATATTACTCTAAAAATTATTAAATGAACATGGTTTAAAAATGTATAAAATAAATTCATTGAAAATCAATTTATTATAAATGAAAATATAAATCTTTTGATGGTAGTAGAAATGTTTTCTCTAAAAACAGACATTATGCGTCAAAAGATTTTTTAATAATAAATTAAATTAATTACTATTGTAGACTTAATTTATTGGAATTTATATTTTATATATTGAGTCAAATTCCTTATCATTTATGTAACATTTTATTCTATTCGTGAGATAATAATAAATCAAATTTTATGCCTAATACAATATTTTTCTAAGAAATTATTTCATTATGTTCATTAAAATTATATTAAAATTAATTTTTACCATATTAAGAAAATTTATTTGAAATATATAATTACTTTTTTAATAATAATTTCAAAATTATCTTTTATTAATTTTTTATTACTTTCACTAATGGTTACTTTTTCATTGAATAGTGAAAAATACTGATTTTTATTAAAAATTATCATTTCTTTTAAACCACATAAAATTATACATTTTGTTTTAATTATTTTTAAAGTAAAAATAGTTCAATTATATAATTATTAATATAGTTTTTTTTATTGTAATCAATTTATATTTAAATTTAAATATAAAAACATTTTATAACTAATAAAACATTTTCTCTGAAAACTAGATTTTTCATGGCGACTATGGGTTTAATTTTAAATTATATATTATCACTTATTTGAATTTAATTTTATATGATGGATTAAATATTTATAATAATATTAATTAATATTAGGTAATATTTTCAGCTTATTTTTACTCATTATGATTATTAAAAACAATAAAAATTGATTACTGCGGTTCAGGTTAAAATAGGTTTACTTGGGGGTAAACTAAAAGGATACTGGTAAAAATGACTTGAAAAAATTATATAATTTTTATCTAAAAGAGTTTTTTTAGAAATTATGTCATATTCTATTATCTTAATTTTCCATTTAGGAGACATTTATCAATAAAATTCAGATGAAATTATTTTAAAACTTTGAAACCTTACAAGTATTCCACTCACCACAACTTCAAAAGGGAACCTCGTCCCCTCACTTATTCACACATATTACACCATTTATCTAATATAAAAAAAATACATGATATCTATATAAAATTATTGTACACATTATATAAATAATTATCTTAAAAAATTACCAACCCTAGGTTCCTTATAAAGTTATTCAAAGGAGGTTTTTCTAAGGGAAGGTAATTTTATCGAATATGTTCATTCTCTTTTACATCTTCTTTTACAACCATAAAGTATTTATTATTGATTAAAATATAAAAACATAATTATATATAATATATTGAGATGTTATTATTTTTATGTAATAACCTATATCCATATCATCTTTCATCAAATGGGAAACGAAACCTTCATTCGTTAGTACAATGAACTACCACCTCACGAACCGATGTAATTTGTTTTCTGCGACCACCTCTCATGACATGATATAGTGATGGATATAAAGTATATATATTATATTTATTACATAAATATGCTTCATTAGTTTAAATATAACATCTAACTTCTTACCTTCCAATCAGTTGGAAAATGATAACGTAGCTCGGGCGTACACGTGGGATGCCGCCACCATAAAGTGATGTAACGATTTTTTAGTTTTATTTTGAAATAAATGGTAAAAAGGTTGTATTTAATAAATATTTATGATATTTATATGTTTAAAAAATTATTATTTAATTATTATTTATTATTCAAATTTTTTCATTCCATTGTTGAAATAATCGAAAAAACATCAGGCGTGTGTATGACCTACCATCCCCATGAATGGTGGAATTAATTTTTCAATCTATAAATTTTATTAAATATTATAAATATGTATATATTGAAAATATATGAAGTTTATATCATGATAATAATTATTAATATTATGGAACCGTGATAAAATGTATATGGAATAAAACTACCAAACAAATACATACATGAAAAATGAAGTAGTTATCAAACAGAAAAGTTATTTTTATAAATAATTCTTAATAAATAAGTGATAAAATTTCATAAGTAAGACATATATTATATGATATGTATCTATATGGATATTTAATAGATTTATAATAAATTAATATTTATCTTATAATAGATTTAAATATGTACGAAGGTATTCAGGCCTGATGTAATGGATTTTCATCTCAAATTGTCCCCTTTGGGACATAGGTTATGTTACACACATGTCTTCCATTATGAGGTATATATATATCCCCTTTTACATGTGTCATATTTAAATTATTTATATAAATTATATTTAAATTTTCATTTATTGTTGTTCATTCATGGGGCTTACGATTATAATGTTACACATGTAGTAGGTGATATATGTTTCAATCCTATTTTTAATTGAGAATACTTATACATGAATTCCCGTTGAGGAATTTATATGATCCATTTATGATGAAAAAACTTATTTTCATTCTAAATTGGTTATATTTTAAAAATAAACTTATTCTATTCATTTTACTTATTTTATGTGCTCAAGATATCGAATAAATGTTTTTAAGGAAACTCACATTATTTCTCTATTTAGACAAAATACCATCTTCTTCCAAACCTATGTTTTCATAAAATGTTTTAAAGAATATTATTATTATTATAATATGATTATTTAAATTCATTTTTAACCACTATTTATTTTTTTTAAAACTAAAATGTATTTTTTTTCGAATGAGGTAATTTTTGACTATTTACAAAAGTGTGAAGGAAATTATTTCATTAATCATGTATGACCTGAAAAGAATTCCCTGATTTCATGGACTCTCAATGATTTGAAGAATATTTTATGTTTTTAAAGTTTCTTTTCAATGAAAATTTTTTCTTTAATATTTAATTTTTTTTAGTTTTTAAATAAGAGATTTCAAATTGAAAAGGTTATTTTTCACTAGAAATATTCAATCGATAATTTTAACAGAATTAGTATCAATAATAAAATTATTTTATGTTGATTATGTTTTACTAAGGATATGATGAAATTATATAATCTTTATTCTTTCAATAAATGTTTTGTAATGATAAGATGATTATAAAACACATTTATTTTCCATTAGTTATGCTGTGATGGATTTATGAAATCATTAAGAAAATTGATTCCATTGCATGAGTTACGATATGAAAATATGATGAATGATTATGAACTCATGGATCACATATATATGATTTTAATTATGTTATGGGTGGACCTAAAATTACATATACCACCAATTTATTGGGAAGAATATTATATTACATGAGATAATTATGGGAAACAAGTCAATGTGAATAATTTGTTATGGGAAACAAGTCAATGTGCTTGATCTAATATAAAAAAAAATCAATGTTCTTAATCCTATATGGGAAAAAAATTGATATGGTTGATCAAATATGAAAAACATATGTTTATTATCGATCAATTATTATTTTATTGACTTAGTGGTTAACCTTTTTATATGAAATGGTTTTTAGACTGATGTTGGTTCCACATAGTTATGAAATGAAATTATGGTTTGTGATTGATTTATGATGATTTATCACTCATATTTTTCATGAATTTTGAAATGATAAAGATTTTTTCTGAGGCTCATGTTTATGATCTATAATACATTGGTTATGAATTTTGTAATTTTTAAATGATCTTATACCCTTATGCACATATTATTATTTCATATGATCATCGATTGATATCTCCCATGTTTTCCCCTTCCAAGACTCTGAGATCACCCTTCCATGTGTTTCATTTCCCAATGTTAGGAAGAAAGTTTTATATAGGGAATGTATATAGATATTAGATAAGGGGGATTTATATTTGGGATATGTTGAAGATATTTCCTGAAATAAGAAGATTATATATCTAGTATCCAAAGACACTGAAACATTATGGTCCTCAGGAATGTATTTGTGAAATGTATTGAGTATTCATATAAAAATATGTAATACTTATATATAGAAATAATGGTTATCTATAATAATTTCTACATTAAAAAGAAGGAAAAATAAAATTTAGATTTATCCATGAAATATCATTGGTGAAAAAACAACACCAACTCAGATAAAAAGAATGAGATAAGTAGGGAACCCTGCTCTACTATCCAAAATAAAACCAACATCATTAAAAGAATATGCAATGAATAAATATTGGTAAAATAAAATAATGAGGATATTTATTACATTTATAAGAATTGGGTATAGGGATTTTTGTAGATACCCAATCCTTATAACATGACTACAAATAAATGGGGTTTCTGAGATAAATAGTTAAAAATGGTGCTATAATTTGAAATAAATATCCGCCAGTATATAATGGTTATGGTCAATTGGAATTATTCAATGTGAAGGATTAATTAAAATTAATGGATCATCTTGATTAAATCAAATTATTCATATCCATGTAAATAAAAATAGGCTATCAAATATTTCATATTGATGTTAAAACAACTTTCTTAAATGGGGTTTATAAAGTAGAAGTGTATATATAGAAATCCATGGGTTTATTTATTAACACTAATGAAGATAATGTGTTCATATTAAATAATATATTAAGTATATTAAAGCATGTTCCACATGTATGGTATTCTCAACATGACTCATACCCAAAGAATATGGAGTTTAAAATAGGTGTAGTTAAGAATAATTTTTTTGTGGTAAATTTTTAGGAAGAACAATTTATGGTTTTGTTATATATAGATGAAATTATTTTTAGTGGAATCTTGTAATAGTCAGTGGAATAATTTTATATATTTATGAGTTTAGAGTTTTTAAATGTTAGATATTGGAGAACATATTTAATTTATTCGGTTACATGTTATTTAAATAGAGTTGCAAACAATTTTCTTGCCGGATAGCCCTGAAATTGAGATTATTAGAAAATTTGACAACCATGATTCAAATTAAATTAAATTTTAGTTGGATACATGATCTAAAATATTGAATATATTATGATAGTGGATTTATCTCTTTATAAAAATATTATTAAAAGCATCATATACTTTAAATCCACTTGATTAGACATTACATATGAAACCAGTTTTGCAGCTCATTTTCAAAAGTAATCCCAAAGTTGAATTATTATCAATAGTCAAAAGGAATATAAGATGAATCAGAGGTAATATTATATATATATCTTACAATATAAGGATGAGAAAAAAATCAGTTATCAACATTCCCATATGTATATTGGGCTGGTGATATAGTGGGAAGAAAGTCCACATGAGGAAACACCAATATTATATTCCTAATTTTATTTTCATTTTAGATGAATATTCAATACATATAATAAAAATAAATTCCCTAGGACAATAATTTTTTAGAGTAATTTTATTATATAGGCATACTCATTTTATTTCATGAATGATCTTTAATATCCCCCTAAATTTTGTCCTCAAATATTAAAATTCTTCAAATTTTTCCACATAAAACGTGTTCTTAATAGCATGGTTAATATAAATAAAAGAAAATTTGAACTCCAATATTGAATAATGGTAAACATAGGTGATACCATTCAATGATCATATGCTATTATATTATAATAGTAAATGTATGATAACATGATCATAGATTAAAAATGTTATACCCAACCTGTAATGGTATCGAACTTCAAGCCCATTAATTTGTGGGAAATATGGTGTTTGAGGTGTCTTGGGCAGTCAAGGTGACTCATTTCAACACATTAAAAAAATTAAAACCTTCCATGTTTTCCAATGGTGTATCATGTTGGAGGTGTCTTGCTGATGGTAGGTTGCTGGAGGTGGAACTCTATGGTGGTGGCTCACTGGCAGTGTCTCACCCTGGTGATGGATCACTGGAAGTCACTCATCTAGGGGTGGCTCACTGGCAGTCTCTCATCGGGTGGTGCCTTGTTGGTGGTTCCTCGTCTGGCGGTGTCTCACATGCGATGTCTAGTTTGGTGATGGGTCACTGGCAGTGTCTCATGGGAGGTGCCTCATCTGGAAGTTCCACATCTGGTGGTGGCTCATTGGTAGATCCTTTTCTGGTAGTGACTCGCTAGCGATACCTTATATGGAAGAGCCTCGTCTGGAGGTGTCTCGTCAATAGTATATCTAGTTCATCTAGTTTTTATATTTCGACACCCTTCTTTGACATAAAATAAATTTAATGCCTTATTTATATGGATTTGAGACTGATTCAGAGGCCATAAATCTTATCTATAATTTTCTAAGAGTCTGGAGATTTTTAAATTGACAAAAGAAGTGGTCTTGAATAGATTCACGTTAAACGACAAATAAATAACTGTATCTAATTTCATGACTGGATATAATCTTCCGTAAGTCTAGATATATTTCCAGTTGTTCTTTCCTAATTTCTTTCTCTTGAGATGAGACACATGAATCCTTCTTCTTGTAGGAGTCGAGTAACCTGTTTCGACAGTTAGTTCGTGAATATCTGAAGAATTTCCTGCTGTGCGGGCACCCCATTTTTTGATTCAACAAGGAAGTGTCAATAGTTCTTATTCTAGGTAGTATTTCCCTCATAATTCTTAGTTGTGAATCATTTATGATGGTTATATATACTTTTTACCTTATGAAGACAGTTTATTATATATAAATAATGATAATATAGTTGGTTTAAAAATAAATATATAGGGGGATTAGAAAGTGACACATGATCTTGTTATGTTTTTTTATTTTTGATATTTTGTTTTTTATGGGATAAATACCCACTAAAAATCATATCAATTGGGGGTCCTTGTTATTGAACTAGATGGTATGTGGAATTCATGTTGTTCGGTTTTCATCGAATAATTATATATATGATATTTTTTATCCAAAAATATTTGGCTAATGAATGGATTCCCTTAGATCATACAATTTATGTGATCACACTTGAATTAACAAGTATAATTCAATAAGGTATGCCATATTAAATATAAAATATATTTCTCCTAAATATGTAGGGTGATGTGCTTGTGGGAATGGTTGTGCACAAGGGGTTCGTTCTGTCGATATAATGATCTAGACGTGATGTGTTTAAAGAAGGACAATAGTTAGTTGTATGGGTTATTTCTGAGATTATTTTCATTGATAACATGTAGAAAGATTCACCCCTTATATAGAGGTCATGGAATGATGTCTCATTAATGAGAATTATGTTAATTTACCAAGGATATTCATACCCTAAATGACTGTTTCTTTATTTCATGATATGTCTTGTTCCAGATAGATTCCTTAGTAGTGATGTAATAAATAAATAATTGTTTAATAAAATATGGAATGTCTTGAGTTTTTTTGAATAATGGAATGTAAATGGTTTAATAAATAGGTTGGGAATGAGAAATGGGAATTTTGTCTTGATGTGCATTGTTATACATTTAGTGATAGCAAGAAAGGTGGATGTGTTCTGAGTTGGTGGTTTGTCTGAGAACCCATAGGTTTGGATTGAGTGTTTGGTATCATATATTTATATACCAATATTTTCCTTTTTTATTTATATATGATCACCACCCCAGTTGAGCACTGTGTGCCAAACACCCCCATTTTCATGGGGGAGTGTTTCTTTCCCAACATCCGGTTAGGAGTACGGATGGATGGGTACCCACTCTATTCCAACCTCCCTTCTAGGAGAGGTAGGTATGGCATAAGCTATGATGGTTGTAGGACTGTTAGTGTATTAGATGGAGGTGTCTATGGACCATTTTTCTTAGGGTGAGATGTGATGGACTAGGTATTTTCAAGCTAGGTGGTTTGTGATTTTCCAAGTGTCTTTAGGATAAGATGTAATGTGGTTTCCTAGGTTTATTTGTGATGAGATGTGATGTGTTGTGAGGACTAGGTGTGTGTGGTAGAGGTGTGTTGTGAGGACTTTGTGTGTGTAAGAGAGATGTTCTATGAGGACCAAGTTTGTGCATACATGATGTGTTGTGGGGACCATGCGTGTGCTGGCAGGATGTGATGTGGTATACAGAATGGATGGGAGATCCATGACGTTCTATGTTGGGAGATAGAGACATGCCAATGGGAAAGTGGTGTGACGTTCCCTTACATCGATGTGTTTTAAATTTTATTTATTAGTTGACTTTAGTTACTTGGTGAGTTTTCCTTAGTGAGGTTGTGTTTGGTTAGTATACCCTCATAGGTGCTGTTTGGTTCTTTTTTTTCTTATGGGTGCATTATTATGCTTCATTCACATGTACATGAGAGACTTTGGTTTTCCTACTGAGTATACTTGTATGACCCCATATGTATATAAAACTATTTTGAGGATTCCAAGAGGATTACATGGACCATGCAGGGCATTACTAGCTAAGACATTTGGATAGCTACTTTCTCACTGCCTTAACTTTTCTTTTAGTTATTTAATTTGGAGAATTTATTATATTTGTATTAGTTCGATTTATACATTATTATGGGATGTTTTTGGTTTTTCATTTACATATTTCATTGAGTTATTGTGGAAAATTCATATTATCTCCAAGTCTTGTTTCCCTACAAAGCTTAATGTCTTCCATATTTTTAGAATTGTACACCCATGGTTCTAGTCGCCAGCCCGGGGCCTACTAGAGGTAGGACTTAGGGCTCATTTTATTCATTTCTTCATTTCCAGCCCAGGTGGGGTACATCTAGAGGGAGGTGGTCTTAAAGAGGTGTTATCAAAGCTGATGGTTAAGATATTGGTTGGATTTTGGATTTAGGAATAATGAGGATTTCATGGGATTGTATGAAAACCATTCCATTTGACCATGGTGCATTACATAGTCCCGAGAGACCGATTATGACATGGGATTTTACAGCCCCCCATAATCCAATGCACGAACTCTAAGCTTGTTGAGAGACCAAGTGAGATGAGAATTATTGTAGGGTAGATACCTAGGAATGGTACATGAATCATAAAGAATTTTTGGTATCACCCAAATTTACCAATGTTTTTAGGGTTAAGCGGTCTCTTGTAGTGTAGCTTGGGTTGTTGAATCGTTAGAGACCAAAGATGAAAAATATAGATACTAATCTTCTTTGGATTGTTTTTAGATATGAAGTGACCAAATTTGGGTTGATATTTGATATGTTTAAGTGAGATCCAGGAGAATAATGTGAATTCAATTTTAAGGAATGATTTGATCCATGGTTATCGCTTAGGGTGGGTTGGATACATTTCTTTTCCAACTATTTCAGTTTATTATATTTGAAATTGGATTATTCAATGAAGTAAAAATACCATAATTAATTACTTATTTATTACATAATCACCCTAATTATAATCACCTACTCACTTGGAGGATCATATTTATTAGAAATACAAGGTAAAGGTTTATATTATCACTTGCAGTGTGTGGCCTTAAATTCAACAAGGATGAATGAGTTTAAAGATCATCAAAACAATTTTGATTTAGAATAAGTTATCAGACATTAATGGAGTGAGAAATAGAATCCAATTCATCCCATTTATACTCCCTTGTATCTACCTATATGTGTATTATCCCTCCATTTATTCTATGATTTTAATGGAAGTGGGAAGTAGACTCATGAGGGAGAAATTGAAGAGGTGAAAAATAATGAAATAACGAACACTCCAATATTGTGTGAAGGATTCATCTCTTATTTGTGTGAATAAATTCACACCTTGATAAAATGGTTTAAACGTGTAATAAAAATAACTTAAACTGATAATTAGATTATGTTTTATAAAGAATATTATGTGATTCGAGCAACTTACAATTGAAAGAAAAATGTTACAAAGACAAATCAGCATAATAAAATTACCATGAAAGAATCACAATAGATGCCTAAATCCTTCCAAAAAACTACCTTAAATAATTTTTTTTGAATCCTTGGGTTGATCCCCCAATAGTTCTAGACTTCTAAATTAATGGTGGTAAGCCATTATGGGTTGATTGTTAAGGGAGAGTGGAATTTTCATCCCTTAACAAAAAAACTGAGCCAACTTTTTTGCCTCCGACAAATGTGTACAGAAAAGTATCTAAATGGCCTAATTTGGATGGGAAATAGAAGAAAAATATTAATATACAGATGTAACCTAACTTTCTAGAATACTTCATCCCAAAATATTTTCCAGTTTTTGAGACATGATTTAAATGGTGGGCTGTTTTTCTGGGCCGTAGAATTTGGACCTGAATTTCATCTACAAATTGGGCCGCCTACAACACCATTAAAACATCCGAATTATCTTGGGCCACTATAAATGAAATTTTACCCAAGATGTTTTCTATCTCTAGATATTTTTTTTGGATCATTGGGATTTTAGATTGTCTGATACAATACTATTATTGTGTTATTTTCCAATTCACTTCACCTAGAATGTTCTTGTTTAAAGACCCATTTTGGTGGTATTCCAATGAAAATATTCACGTGATAAAAACTCATGAATTTCTCATTATATCACGGGGGACCTGAAAATAAAATATGAAAATAAAATCTATACCATTCTGTGTTTTATGAGGTGTTAAAAAATGTACCATACAACAGTGAATTTTAAGAAGAAATTACAATCATAATGTGAAATGATGTTCAATTTTTAAAATGAACTAAAAATAATGTTTATGAATAATGAATCACATTTAAATTATAATATAAAAAATAATTATTAGCTTCTTCTAGTGGATAATCACACCCCAAACTTGATTTTTGCTAGTCGTGAGTAAAAAAAATCAAAAATATGAAATTCAAATTCTCTTTTCCAAAAACATTAAATACACATTGCTCAATAAAAGACCTCATACCAAAAAATTATGAAACCCATATAAATCATCTAATGTAAGAAAGGTTCAGATGAATTTACCAATCCCAAGCCCAAGCTCATTCCATTTTTCAAATTCATCGCCACATTTCATCCAATTTCAATTAATCATGATGACTAGTTGTGCATCTAAATAGATATGGGGGATCATCATTATTCAGTGGAGAAAATATGTAAGATATAATTGGAATCAAATTTTAATATTAATATGAGTATTAATTTTTTTATTTTTTATTTTTAATTTGTTTTGAAAATTTTACAAGGTAATTGAAATTGAACTCAATCGAGTCAACCCATGTAGCGAGACTTTGCCGATGAATCTTAGGGGCAATGACCTTCGAGCACCATGTGAAGCCCACATATTCAGGCATCATCTTAAGTTTATTAAATAAAAAAATTTAAATTACCACAAATTGATATAAAATGCAAAACTCCGGGCTAGAAAACTATAGAGTCACGATCCCTATGTGCTGAAAGCCACACATTAGGTCAATATATTTCTCTACGCTCAGTTGATTTTTTTAGATTTTTTTTAAAATAATAATGTTAAAATTAAAATGATCACCAACCATATTACATTTATTATGGAACCCCTAGAACTGATACTAATACCCCACAATCCAAAGTATCTGCGTTGAGTTGTTTTTTGAAAGGGATGAAAATGTAAATTTTGAAGAATAACATCGGATAACCACACATTACAAAACAATGCTCATGAACATAAAATTACAATAAAATCAAAATCAAGGCAGGAAAAATTATTTGATATTAAATTTCCACGTGAGAAATGTGTATTATAATGTTCAAGGTTTATGGAATTTTTCCTTCCATTCATTTTTTCTATTTCAAAACATTTTTTTAAATTTTAATTTGTTTATGCACACAAAATTAGTTTTTTATTTCACCTCCACCCCAACATAAAATAACATTATACCCAGTGTTTAATGAAAAGAATATTTAGAAGGGGATATAGGCAGAGGATAAGAATTCTAAAAGGAAATTAATATAATTATTATGGAACAAAGTCACTAAGTGGTTGAAGTTGAAGCTAATAACACTCCTGATTACACATTTGATCTCTATATCACTTGAAGAATCCTCATCAATGATGATATTTCGCGTTTTTTACACCTGTGGTTTGCCTAAAAACCCATCAATATCAGCATCCCCTGAATCATACACACCAAAACAATTAGAACCCAATGAGAACCCCTTGAGGTTACCCTAAATAAAAATAAAAAATAGGAAAGGAAAAAACTTATTTTTTTACTTTGAATCTCTAAAAATGAGTAAATGTATAGGTAAAAGCCAGGTTGCCTCTCAAAAATCCCTTTGTTAAATATCATTATCCCAAAATGGATGCTAAATCTATCATATTTTTTCTGGGTCATAGGTTGGATCAATTAACTCCACCTTTTTTTGTAGAATGATTCAGTGAATGGTTTTAATATATATACATTGACTATGAACACATGACCACTAGTGGGATCCTAAATCTCTACTACCCCATGAGGGTACATATGTTTCACTATGTATGGTCCTGACTATCTAGACCATAACATTCCCAGGTGTAAATGATGTTTTAACTATACAAGAGCTTGAATTTTATAGGTTCAAAGTGTTTGAATTTGAGACTCCTAGATTGGTAGGCGTGAAATATAACTTTATTTATCCTTTAATTTTTCATAAGTCTATATTCTATGTTTCTCAAGTTCATTAAGATATAATTTCCTCTTTTCTTCATCCAAGAAATGTCAAAGTTCATTTTTTTTATTTCCCAAAAGGCCTTATGTTAAATTTCAATTTGTAATTGACATGCATTTCAATTAAGAATCCTATATATTGAAATTATTAGGATTGTTTTTAATGTAGAATGATATACCCAAAGGGTATACAAGAGTTTCTTGGACTAATAATTCTTAAAGGGATTGACAGTTTTTCAAGAATTTTCTTAATCTCCCTATTTGATAACTCAGATTGACCATTGGATTGAGGATGGTTGGAAGTGGAAACATTATGAGAAATCCCATACTTATACATGAGTTTCAAGTAGTGAAAGTTGTAGAAATGGGTTCCATGATCACTATTGATAGCTCTAGGGATTCCAAATCTAGAAAATATGTCCACTTTCAAGAATTAGATCACAAAATGATGGTCATTGGACTTAGTGGGAATTGTTGTACCCATTTTGAGACATAAAAAAAATTCTAAGAGGATGTATAGATAACCCCTAGAGTTTTTTAAGGGTCCTATGAATTCAATTCCCCAACAATAAAATATTTTTATGACCAGAATTGGAGTGAGGGGAATTTGATTCCTTTTAGTAATAGATCATAATTGTTGACATTGAGGAGAAATTTTTCATAACTGATTGGAATCCTTAGTGAGTTTAGGATGGTATAAACCACTTTGGAGGATATTTTTAGTTATACTCTTTATGGAAAAGTGGCCTCCATGTTCCTCTATATGGAAAAATCATAGAATGGACTCTTGCTCAGAATCAAGAACAATTCTCATAATGATTTGATCAGGATGGAACTTGAAGAGGTATGGACCCTCAAACACATAGTGTTTGAAATCATAATGTAATTTCTTCTTAGCTTGGGTTCTATTGAATTTTGGAATGTCATCCGCAACCATATGGTTTTCTATGTCAGCATAAAATAGACAATCACTCATATAATTGATGTGCTCATTAAGAAATGAATCAGAATCAGAAATGTTATGTGTGTTATCTTTGAATTCCATTCTATAGAGGTGTTTAGCTAAAAAATTTTGTACACCCTTTTTATCCTTAATAGTTAAATCAAACTATTAATGTATAAGGACCCACATAGTCAATCTAGCCTTGGAATCTTATTTTTGTAAAAGGTATTTCAGGGCTGAATGTTTAGTGAAGGCAATGATGGTTGATCCCAAGATATAGGATGCGAATTTATCTAAGACAAAGACAATGACAAGAAACTCTTTCTCAGTGGCAATGTAGTTGATTTTTGAATAATTGAAGTATTTTATTGGGTATGAAATAAAACATGGATTTTTCTCACACTATTGTCCTAAGACATCTCTTACAGGTAAGTCACTTGAATCACACATGAGATCGAATGAATGTTTACAGTTGGGAGTTTGCGTGATAGGTGGAGAGATAAGATCAAACTTGAGTTTATATAATTATTCCTCATAGCTTTCTATCCATAAAAGTGGAACATCTTTCACCAACAGAGCACAAAGTGGTTAATAAATTGAGCTTAAATTCCTATTGAAATTTCTATAGAAACCACCATGTCCTAAGAAGGATCTCACTTCCTTAAACATTTTTTAAGAGGGAAGGTGAAAAATGATATCAACCTTAGATTTATCAACCTCGATCCCTCTAGAAATGACAAGATGTACTAGAAAAAGTCCTTCCATTACCATGAAATGGAATTTTTCTCAGTTAAGGATGAGATTATTTTCCTCACATCTTGAAAAACCCCTTTTAGAATTTATAAGGAATCCTTAAAAAGTATCCCGAAAGATTGTTAAGTCATCAATGAATACCTTTAAATAATCCCCCACTATGTCCAAGATGATTTCCATCATACACAACTGGAAGCTACCTGGGGAATTACATAACCCAAAGGGCATGCACTTGAAGGAAAAAGTACCGAATGGACAAGTGAAGGTTGTTTTTTCATGATCTTGTATGGAGACCATGATTTGATTATACCCTGAGAATTTATCTAGGAAGTAGTAAAATTTATGAATCCCCACTCGCTCAAGGACTTGATCAAAATGGGAATGGAGAAATGGTCTTTCCTAGTACATGAATTAAACATCTGATAGTCAATACAGACTCTTCATCTATCCTTTGTGGGGAGAAGGTCTCTATCTTCATTAGTGATCATTGTGATTCCAAAATTATTTGGGAAATATAAAATTGGTCTTACCCACTCAGTCTCAACAATGGGGTAGATGATAACCTCTTTTAAAAACTGAATAAGTTCATTACTTTCCACATCCATAATGTTGGTATTGAGTCTCTAGTGAGGTTGATGACATTTTTGGAGTCAAATTAAAGGACAATCATATGAGTTCTAATGAGTGGGATAATCCTAGGGATATCAAAAAGGGTCCATCCAATTTTATTATTATGCTTTCTTAGGAAATCCAGAAGCATCATATATTGATTGGATTCAAGAGAGAAATAAACAAGAATAGGAAAAGGTCAATTCTCCTCTAAGAAGGAAAATATGAGTGTTGAAGGTAGGACCTTAAATTCAAGATTATATTGGTTATCAATTTCAAAATAAGGATGGGAATTTGTATTTAAAATAGTTTCTTTGTTACAATTTTCTATTAGAATTGGTTCCTAGTGAACAAAATTTTCATCCACTAAATTAGATATATTAGTGTCATGAATGGGTATAGACTCAATGTTATTTATTTATCCAATGGTGTCATTGATTTTTGATTCCAGAAAATCATAAAATGAGCTATCTAAAAGTGATTCACGAAAAGGATACAAATTTCCATCATCTGAATAAAAAAAATGACTATCTTCTTGAAATACTTATCCTTTAATAATTCCATTATATTTCTTTAGTTCACTATCAACACTACGAATCCAATTTACCTCATAGATCTCTTCATCATCCCAAATTTGAGAGTTTTTTCTGTAGATGTTCATATCGAGACTCTTGTTTTCAATGGTTATTGTTATGTTCCCATTTCTAACTTGAATGACTATGTTGATTGTAGCTAAGATGGTAAAACCAATGATGATGGGGGTTTTCTCCCTATGACCTATTATTTGGTGATTTTCAAGGGCAATGAAGTCAGTGGGGGTAAATAAAAATTTCAAATCTCACTAAAACATACAATAAAATCCCATTAGGAACTCAGACACCTAGATCAACACGTTGAAGAGTGATAGATGTGGGTTGGAGATCTTCAAGCCCTAACCAAATATACATGGTATAAAGAATTAAATTTATTCTAGATCCAAGATAACAAAGGGATTTGGCATATTTTTTGTCTCAAAACTCAACATTGATGTATGGACATATAAGACCTTTCATCATTGGAGGAATGGTCCCTTAAAAGATGGTACCCACATTACCATCTAATAGGCTTGGTTTTGATGTGAAAATTTTCTTTTTAAAGTTCAAAAGTCCTTAATATAATTTTAGTAGAGAGAAATATTAGGGATTTCATTGAGAATGGAAAAGTTAAACATAACCAGATAGAATATTTCCATCGTAGTTTCATTCAGTTATGGTTTATATTTTACTCTCATTCATTGAGAGAAGGGAGAAGGTTGTTTTACTGTTTGATGTGGGTGTGGATTCTTCTCTTTCTCATTGGGGTTTTTCAGAATCAATGGGTGTTTCATCATCATTTTTGTGTGTTATTTCTGCTTTTAATGGTTCTGTAATGATTTGTTTAGGTTTCTCAATGTATTTTACACTTCATAAAACAATGAATGATTTTAGTAGTTCATGAGAGAGTTTGGTGTTACTGGATTCTACACATAAGGTTGAGGATGGTACAACCTAAGTAGGCATGGGTTCCTTCCCAGTTATAATGTTTTGAAGCTTATATTTTAGGAATGATACATCTCACCTCAATTTCTCCATTTGTTTACAAAACATTTCATAGATTGGTAGAGGGACTGATTGGATAGGGTCTTATACTGGTTGGTTTATCCCAGGAGAATAATTTGGTTGTGGGATTGGATGTTGGATGGTTTGTTGGTATTAGATAGGAGGGTGTTGGTATTGGAATAGTTTTGGATGTAACTTTTTATGGTTTTGAAATTTTTTGGAGGGTAGGGGTTTGTTCCTTGTGATTAACTAGGTTGTTGTTGGGTTGATGGTTATCATTCCAGTGGAATCCTAGATAGTCATTGTACCTCGGAATGAAAGTGTTTTGGTATTGTGGATTCTAAAAGTTCAGAGCATTGACCTCTACTGGTGGTCCCCCAAATTGAACATATATAATGGAAGGGATGGTTGGGTTGTTTTTAGTCTTGTGGTCATGTTTGAAACAAATCGTGCAAACTAGGTCAATAGTTTGAATTTCATTGACCTTCCTATGATTGATCTCTTCAATATTCCTAGTGAGTGTAGACATTTTTTCCTATGTATTTACTCTTCCATAAGGCTGTGAATTCCATGAGATTTGAATGACTTATCATAGTAAGGTGATGTTCCCTCTATTTGTTTTTTCCAGTACTTCTAGATACTTGTAAGCATCCAGGGTCAATGGAATCATTTATGGTCATTGTACCTTATATTGAAAGTGTTTTGGTACTCTTTCTTCTGTAATTTTAGATCATTGATCTTTGATTAGTTTTTTTGGTTAGTCCTTCTAGATACTCATAAGCATCATTTAGAACTTTTATGTGATTTATTTGTTTCCTGGAACCAACCCTTCATAAAAAATTTGAACTTTTTATGGGATAAGAATCCATGGTGAGGTACCATATTGAGTGTGTCATTGAACCTTTCCCATGTTTCAAAAAATTACCCCACTTATTTTTCAAACAAGATTTGGACTCTCTTTTTAAGTGTAATTATTTTTGTTATGGGGGATGTTTTTTAACAATTATCTTTAAAATTGTTCCAAGGAATTGATTGATGTAGGTATCAGATTTTTAACCAATTATTTTCTAAATCCTTTATTGAGAATGGAAATAGCCTCATCTTAGTAGACTTCTATTTTTTTTAGTGGGCACATGGTTTCAATAATGTTTTTGAACTCTTTAACATGAAGGTGTGGAATTTGTGAATCTATACCATGGAAGGTTAGAGGGTGGTTTAGGACATTAGGTTTGAAGTCATAGTGGAATCCCCCAAGGGATTCTTGCGTAATGAAATTGGGTTCATTGGTATAGGAATGTGTGAGGTAGTCAATAATGGTTTGATCGACTGCATTCCCCAAGTTTGGGGCTACCATATTTGGATTTCTACTTTGGTTCCCACCCAAGTTTATGAGTTGGTTTCATTGAAGACCCTCCATTGAAATGGGAATTTTTTTGAATCAAGAGTATTTTTAATATTAGGATCTAATATAAAGAGTTATATAGATGTGCATGACTACCCATTCCTAGGGATATCCACCCTAACAATTCGGTTTGATTGGTCATGGGTATAGGCGGACATGCACCAAGAAAAGTGAAAAATAAAAGAAAGGGGGAAAAGATAGGAGAAGTTGAGGTAGGAAAAGTGAAATGGGGAGAATAGAATTATTATTGAGATGAATTTCCTTGGTACCCATTAACATCTCCAGAATTTGGTCTTTCCCAAATTTACCCAGGTTTTTAGGGTTAAGCGGTCTCTTGTAGTGTAGCTTGGGTTGTTGGATCCTTAGAGACCTATGAAGAAACCTACAAACACGTACATTCTATGGATTGTTTTTGGATATAAAGTGGCTAAATTTGGGTTGTTTTTATATAGTAATAATTGAACAATAATATAATTTAATGAATTAAATTTCAATCAATGACTTTATCCTATGTTATTTCTTGGGGTGGATTGCATGAATTTCTTTTTCAACTATTTAAATTTCTTATATTTGAGATGGGTTCATTCAATGAAGTAAAAATACCATTATCACATAGTGGTTTAATACCTACACAACAAAATAATAATCACATATACACATGGAGGATCATATTTATGAGAAATTCTTGGTAAAATATTGTATTAGAACTTGAAGTGTGTGATTATAAATTCAACACAGATGAATGAGTTTAAAGATCTCCAAAAAAAATTATCAATTAAAATAAGTGATTAGACATTAATAGAGTGAGAAATAACATCATTTTCAGCCCATTCCTACTTCCTTGGATCAAATATATGTGGGTTGTCCATCCCTTGATGTCGGGGATTCAATGGAAGTGTGAAGTAGACTCATCAGAGAATAATTGAAGAGGTGAAAAACAATGAAATAACAAAAACTCAACCATTGTGTGATGGATTTATCTCTTATTCATGTGAATAAATTCACAAATTGATAAAATGGTATCAAATTCAAACAAAAATAATACAAAATGAGACGTATAAGATGTTTTATAATGAAGCTAATGTGGTTTGAGCAACTTAAAATTGAAAGAATAATGTTACAAAAACAAATTGGTAGAATAACATTACAATGAAATAATTCACAAAAGATGCCTAAATCCTCCAACACCATAACCATAAATAGAAATTTTGATAGACTTTGGTTGATCCTCTAATAGTATTGGGATCCTCAATTAATGGTGGTAGGGCTAGGTGTATAGAATGTTAAGGGAGGGTGGACTTTTCCACCCTTGAAAGAAAATCCAATCCAAGTTTCATGCCTCCGACAGGTCTGTCCAAATGGGAATATAAATTAAATAATTTTTATGGGCCATATAATAAAGATATGAAGATAATTATTTCCCCCAATTGTATGTTATATTTTATCCAACAATATTTTCTTGTGTTTTGATATATGATTTAAATGGTGGGCTGTTTTTTTTGGGCCTTAGAATCTGGACTAGAATTTCATCTTCAAATTGGGACACTGTAAACTCCATTAAAACATACAAATTAGCTTGGTAAACTATCGAACTAAATGTTACACATAATTTATTCTATCTTCAGTTCATTTTTTAGAATAATTGGGCTTGAATCTTTTCCACTATAACAATTTTATTTGGTTTCTATCCAATTCACTTCTCCCTAGATGTTCTTGGTTGAAGACCTATTTTGGTGGTCTTCCAATGGGAATCTTCCGGTGCCTAAAAAACATGAATTGTTCCTTACAACATGGGGGACCAAAAAAAATATGAAAATAAAATAAATAAAATTAGATGTTTTATGAGTTGTTCAAAAATGTACCTTTCAATAGTTTATTTTAAGATGGAAATACAATCATAATGTGAAATAATGTTCAATTTGTAAACTGAAATAAAAATGGTGTTCATGAATAATGAATCACATGAATATTATAATCTAAAAAATGAATATTATCCTCTTCCAATATCTAATAACTTATGTTCTATTTTGAATTGGGTTTTTTTGGGAATGTTAAAATGGATAAAATAAATTAAACAAGTTAAAATAAATCATTATGAATATTCCATACTACTTGGGCTTACAAAACCCTTGTTTAACATTCATATATAGCTCCTGGTCATTTTCCACATGTGTATTAGGAATATGTGCTTCAGTAGGCTAATCCGGTTGATTGTAGTAGGGTTAATCCAGATGAGGAGGATCATTAGTGGTAGCGGAGGTTGCACGATTTCTAGCAGAAAAATTTGGGGAAGTATGAGGGAAATTTTTTAGATGTGGAAACAGATAGCTTGAAGGAGGAGGTCAAGATCACTTTCAATTGGATGCAAGACCCAACAAGTTACTGTATTTTTTTGATAGTTAGTCATATGCAGGGAACTGCGTGTCAGTGGTGGACGTTGTATCTCATAGAGAAGAATATGGCATAGATTTTGTGGGTCAACTTCTAGAAGGTGTATTGGATAGAGTTCCTTTTTACAACCGTGAAGTCCAAGAAGATATAAGAACTACTCTCCCTTTAGTAGGAAAGTATGTCTATTCAGGATTTTTGGGTCATGTTCAAGGATATTCTTTTTTTCACCAGATCCTTTTCCAAATGAGGGGTTTGTGAGAAATATCTTGAAGAGGCACTCCATCGTTATATATAGTATTATGTTACCCCATTTATGTTTCTAACATATCTGACGATTCAGAATAAAGAAGAGTCGATCGAGAAGATGCACTCATGGGGAGGTTTACCATGAGAAGGCTAGTAGTATAGTTCATCAAGGAGCAGAGTTTTCAGTGGTAAGTCTCTGGTGCCTTGACCATTGAGGTTTTGACCTACCGAGAGTTGACCTAAACAGCTTCCTTTCTGGCCTTCCGGTGCTGGTGGTTTCCATGATTTTACTGGGAGATTTTTTCTAGTTTTTTTTGGTTGTGGGGTTTGTGTTCATCGCTAGAACTAGTGCCGAGTAGTTCCCTAAGCTCAATTTGGGGGAGGTAGATAAGTTCAGTGCCAACCTTAGCACCAATTGTCAGTGAGATCATTTCAACTATAAGAGAATCCAGTTTTTTCACTGTTGAGGGGTGATGGAGTAGGTAGAGGTCGTCCTCAGGATTCCCCTTATTTTGAGGGATTGTTAAATTAGTGTGTTCATGGAGGTGTTCATAAATAGAGAGGTAGGGGAGTTGGGTGTGGTTAGTTGCATGCAGTAGAGGTAGTGGTTCCAGAGGGGCCAGAGATTGTCAAAGGTATGCTCATTTTGTTTAGTACATTTGTTAATGACTTGTTTGATTCAGGATCTTCACACACCTTTATTGAACCCACTATATCCTATGCTCTAGAACTAGACATGGAGAGGCTTCTTGTGCCCCTTGTGGTCACTACGCTAGTTGGAGGCTAGACCAGCTTGTTTTATGATTTCAGAGGGTATCGACTAATGATGAGTCCACATCAGTACCATGAGGATCTCTTCTCTCAGCAGATGAAGCCATAAGATGTCATCATCAACACTAACTAGATTTATTCAATATGTAATGATATCGAGAACAATTATAGAAGAGTTTTGTTTTCAGATGTGGATGGTCAATGTTTGGTTTTTGTTAGAGAGTGGGGTTGTTAGGTGGATGATGATGTATAGAGCTCCATCTTACCTTCCTAGATGTTATATTAGTGTAATTAGTGGACACTAAGATGATAGATGTTCCTAAGGTTATGGGGAGTTCCTATATTTTTCCCCAATGATGTTGTACCACTACCCCCTCGATGTGATTTTGATTTCAAGATATACATGCAGCCTTATGATTCTCTGATTTCTATGGATCATAATCTGATGACACACTATTAGTTGTGGGAGTTGAGAATTTAGATCGATGATTTGATGACGAAGTGTTTAATCTTGCTCAGGGTCTCTTCTTGTGGTGCTCCAGTGTTGTTCTCTAATAAGGAATATGATAGTATGAGGTTGTGCATAGACTACATAGAGGTTGAATCAGGTGATGGTCAAGAATAGTTACCTTCTTCTGAGGAAAGATGATATCTTTGAATAGATGATTGAGGGGAATTTGTTTTTTAATATAGATCTATGGTATTTATGTAACTAGATTAGGGTAAAGGAGGGAGGTATCATGGTTTCTTCCTTTAGATGCCGGTATAGGAACATCGAGTTTGTAGTCATGTCATCTAGTTTTATGAATTCTATAGTCACATTCAGGAGAACTATGAACTCTGTGTTCTGTGAGTTCCTAGATCAGTTCGTCCTCGAATTCATCGATGATATAATTTTCTACTTGATGTCAATGGAGAATCATGGAAAGAATCACAAAATTTTATTGAGTGTTCTTTAATTCCACTGACTCTATGGAAATATTTCTAAGTGAATGATTTGGACATGATAGGGGAATTTCCTCTACCATTTGGTGTCTTAGAAGGGTGTGGAGGTTTTCCCGTTGAAGGTTGATGCATTAGTTTCTTAAAAAACACCTAAGAATATGGAAGTGGTTCGTAGTTTTCTGGGTCTTGCAGGCCATTATTGAAGGTTTGTACATAATTTCTATCATGTTTCAACCCCATTGATACCCTTGAATATAAAGTAAAATGATTTTTTTGGAGTGATCAGTTTCAGGAAGCATTCGGTTACCTAAAAAGGTTTTTTTAGTTCCCCATTGAATTGGTTTCCTAAGGAATGGGTGATGTTTGAGGTGTTTTTTGACACATCCTAGTTGGTATTGGGATGCATGCTGATAAATTAGTGGGTGGTGATCTCTTATGGGTCTATGAAATTATGTCCCCATAAGTATAACTATGCCACCCACGACATAGAGCTAGAAGTTATTGCGTTCGTACTGATGTTGGGTAGGAATTACCTCACTGGGGAGAACTCTATGGTTTAAAGGAATCTCAAGATCTTGAGGTATATATATTCTCAGTGTGACCTATACCTATGACAATGAAGGTGGATGGAGTTTCTTCTGGACTATGATTTCAAGATATTCTAAACCATAGGGAAGGGAAATGTTGTGGGGTACTCTTTGAGAATGATGTTTTATAAGTATGTTTTTTGGGAATCTGTGGTTGCTTAGAGAGTTATGGAGGAGTTGGAATCCCTTAACATAGATGAAAGTGTGGATAGTGGTATAGGAAGTTTACATTAGATGATGGTTCAATATTCTTTGATGCTGCAGGTGGAGGATTCACATTGGGGATCTCAGAGTATTATGTTATGCACAATCATGTTGGCCATGATGATGTTCTGAAAGGAAGGTCAGAGGATATTCAGAACTGGATTTTGGTTCATGGAAGAGTAATTGTTATAGTGGCATTTCATGAGGGAGGTATTTTGGTGTTTTATAACTCACCTTTTGTGGTACACCTAGGAGTTTCCATGATGTACTGTGGCTTATGGATGTAGTTTTGGTGGCCCGGGATGAAATGGGAAGTGGCCGAGTTTTTTGCAATGTGATTGGTTCCCCATTATGTAAAGGCTGGTCATTGTGTTCCTGGTGATTTTTTTGTAGCCCTTGGTTTTTCTCAAGTGGAAATGGGGTTACATATCAATGGGTTTCGTCATAGGGTTACCCAGAGCTCATGGTGGTTGTGTTGATATCTAGGTGGTAGTTGATCAGTTAATTAAATGAGCCCACTTCAGAGAAATCAATGACTCAGGCATAATAAATTCCTTGGATAACAGATACATGGATGAGGTGGTGTGGTTGCATGGGGTTCCATGTTCTATTGTCTCAGATCGAGACACATGGTGTACCCCATGAGTCTTTAGGGGATTTCAATATTCTTTTGGAACCCAATTATTCCTCCATACTACTTTACACCCACAGAGAGATGGGAAAATGGAGCAGACTATCCAGATATTTGAGGATATGTTGGGGGCATGCATCTTAGACTTTATTGGATATTGGGTATGATAATTTCCTTTGGTAGATTTTTATTATAACAATATCCATCACTCTTCCATTTGTATGGCCGCATTTGAGGATTTGTATGGGAGGTTGTGTCATTACCCGTTGTTTTGGATAGAGGTTGGGGAGACAATTATTCTTGGTCCTTGTGTGGTGTAGAAAATGGTGTAAATGGTTCAATTTGTCCTTGAGTGTATTAAATTAGTGTAGGAATGGAATGATTTTTATGTCTATCACAAAAGTACGACCTTTTATTTTGAGGTTTTGGACCATGTTTTCTTGAAGGTTTCCCATAAATTTGGGAGGTATAGTTTTTTCATAGGGAGGAAGCATTCTCCCAGGTTCGTTGGAACCTTTGAGGTGTTGGGTTGAGTTGGAAAAGTGGCATACTAGTTGGAATTACCATCATAGATGGAGAGGATCCATGATTACTTCCACATCTCTCATCTTCTTTGGTATCTTCACGATTAATCCCATGTTATTGATTGGGGAGAGTTTGATATTGAGGATGATGCAGCGTTTAGAGAGCAGATAGTAGAGATCCAAGATCATCGATAGGATGTGCTAGGTGGATGAACTATTCCATTGGTTTATTTGTTATGGAAGCTTGGTGTCTAAGAGGAGAGTACTTGGGAGCGAGATATGCAAATTCATGCCTATTACCCATAGTTCTTTTGAGTTTTACCTTTATCTATTTTTCCTTATGATGTGTTGTTTGATTATTGTTGATTATGAGATGTGACGTTTTCCTTGGTTTGCGATGTGTTTTTTCTAATGTGTTATAATGTCCTAACATATGAAAATGGGAGGACCTGATACCTAATTGGGATTCATTAACTGTGATGTGATTAAACCCATGTAAGTGAGTTAGTGAGACCCAGATTGAATAATATCATGACAAGGAGGATGTGATTACTTGGTCATGTGTTCTCGAAAATGTAGTTTTCCGTGGCTGTGTAGTGTGTTTTGTGGTTGTTTGGGTGACATGTCAACAACCATAATGATAAGGAAATATTTGAAGATTTTGTTGGAGATTTTCTTGGATGTAGAGTTTTCCACATCATGTTTCGAAAAACAAAAGGTGGATTATCATTGAACGTTGATGTGTTTTGTAGGATGTAGTGTTCCAAGTGTGACAATATACTTGAGAGGTATCTTGATGGATGGTTGTCCAAGAACATCATCTTGTTCCCTGTGGGTTGGTTTGGAATTCAATACGAAGAGAATAGTTTGAGAGGTATATGATGTGATGACCTAGACCTTTGAGGTGTCCTTAGAGGACAAGGTGAATAATTTAAAAACATTGAAAAATAATCAGTTTTCCAAGTTTTCCAAATGTGTCTCCTGATAGAGGTGTCTCGCACTAGATTTGTCTCACTGAAGGCATCTCACCCTAGCAGTGTCTCACCAACGGTGTCTCACCCTGGAAGTGGCTCTCCAACAGTGTCTCACCCTGGTGGTAAATCCTTAGCAATGCCTCGTCAGACAGTTGCTCATGGGTGGTGAGTCGTATTATAGTGGTTCTCTGGAGGTACTTCTATAGCAGTGCCTCATCTAGTAGTGCCTCATTCAGATGTGTCTTGTTGGAGGTGACTCATCTGGTGATGTCTCACTGGTGGTGCCTCATCTGGTAGTGTCTCATGAACAATGTTTCATGTTCTTCTAGTTCTTCCCTTTGGACATCCTTCTTTGACATAAAATGATTTTAACACATTGATAAAAGTTATTGGAGAATAATTAAAAGGCCATAAATCCTATAAATAATTTATTAAGAGTCAGAAGACTTTTAAATGGTCAAAATTCATGTTCTTGACTCAATCCACAATTAATGGGAAATCAAAAACTGCATCTAATCCCATGAATGGATATGATCATCCATTAAAAGAGATATCTTTTTCCTTTTTCTTTACTTATTTTATTCTCAGGATATGGAACACCCTGAATCCTTCTTCTCATAGGAGTTGAGTAACCTATTTCTATATTTGGTTCGTGATTCCATATAGAATTTCCTGCTGCACACGTGTCCCTATTTCTAGTGAAACCATGAAGTATCTATCATTATTCTTCCAAGTATTAGTTCCCCCATATTTCTTAATAGTTAATAATACCGGAAAGGTATATAGATATTTTCCCTTAGGAATGTTATTTATTCAAAATTAATAAAGATAATGTAATTAGTTTAAAAATAAACATACATGGGGATTGGAATGTGACGCATGATCTTGTCGTGTGATTGTTATTGTTGATATTGTTTCCTGTATTGTATAACTACCCACTGAAAATCATGGATGTTGGGGGGACCTTATTTTCACACTAAATGGTTTGTAGAATACAAGTTGTTTGGTTTCCATCGAACACTTATATATGAAAAATTGGTTAACCACATATATTTAGATAATGAATGGATGCCCAAGATATTAAACTTTTTGTGATAAACCTTAAATTAAAAGGTGGCATTAAATATGATATTATTTATTAAATCTAAAAATATGTGTTTCCTTGGTGGTGGGTGATGTTATTGTGGGTATGGTTGCGCATAGAGGGTTGGTCTTGTTGATATAATGATCTAGGTGGGATGAGTTTTGAAAAGGAATGTAGTGAATTGTATTGTTTTTTTCTGAGAGTATTTTCATTAAATATATACAAAAATATTCAACACAAATCTAGACTTCAAGGTATTATGTTTAATTAATGTAAAGTGAATTAATTTAACAGATCTCTCCAAACCATGAATGACTATTACAATGTTAATTGATATGTGTGGTGCCTAATAGTTTCCCGGCTAGTGATGTAATAAAAAAATAATTGTTTAGTAATGTTTGGAATGGATTAAGTTGGTTTTATTAACATAATATAAATGGTTAGATTAATTTGGTTGGGAATGTGAAATGGGATTTGTGGTTAGATGTGTGGTGTTGTGTATTTAGAGGTAGTATCAAAGGTGGAAGTGTTGTGAATTGGTTGTTTATCTTGGAACCCATAGTTTGGGCTCGAGTGTTTGGTTTCATATATTTATAACCTTGTATTTCCATTGTGATTTCTATTTACACCCCACCCTAGTTGAGTTTTATGTTCCAAAACACCCAACATCACAGGGGAGGGTGTCTTTTCCAAGATTTGGTGAGGAGTACAAATTGATGGGTACCCATTCTTTTCTATGATCTTTTAAAGGTGAGGTAGGTATGGTATGAGCTATGATGGCCAAAGGACTTTAGTTCTTTTGATTGTGGTTGTGATGTACCATGTGTCTTTGAGTGAGATGTGATGGCCCAGGTGTTTATAGCAGAGGTTGTTTGTTATTTCCTAGGTGTATTTAGGATGATATGTGATGTGTTGTGAGGCCCAAGTTTGTGTAGGTGGGACATGTTTTTAAGCCCAGGTGTGTGTGGGTGGGAGTTGTTGTGAGTCCAAGGTGTGTGAAGGTGGGGTGTGTTGTGGGGCTCAGGTGTGTGCGGGTAGGATGTGATGTGGTATACAGAAGGGATGCGAGCTCCAAGATGTATGACAATGGGTGAGATTGGGATACTAGTGGGAAAGTGGTTTGGTGTAACCTTTCATCGATGTTATTTACATTATATTACTTTACTTTCATTAAATGGTAACCGAGCCTTGGTGTGGTTTTGTTTAGTCAGTATACATGTATAGGTGATGTTTGGTTCTGCTGATTTATCACAGGTTCATTAGTATTCTTCTTTAACATGTGCAAAAGTGAATTTAGTTTTCCTAGTGAGTTTACTTTTACGCTCAGCATACATATATAATACTATTTTATTGTATCTTTGGGGATTACATGGACCGTACTGGGTATTAGTAGCTCAGACCTTTGCACAACTACTATATCGCAGCCTTAGATTTTCTTTTGGGTATTTACTTTAGACACTATATTGTATTTGCATCATTTATCTTTATACATTCATGTGGGATGGTTTGGTTTTTTTCATTCACATTTTTCTTGGATTTTTTGTGGATGATTTATCTTATCTCCCGATATTGTTTCCCTATACAGCATAATGCCTCCCATATTATGATAATTGTACACCCTTCGTGTTAGTCGCTGACCTGGTCCTACTAGAGGCTAGAATATGGGGTCTTTTATAAATTTATTAATTGATATCAAAGGAGTGGTATCTTTGGAGGGAGGTGGTCATGACACAACCACTCAGATATCTTTAATCATGAATCATGGAATATGTATTTTTATAAAAACAATTATAAGAAATAAGAGTATAGAATCATCAACTATCAATCATTATCCATGGGAAAATGTCATAATAAGAAGAAACTATATTGTGGAATATATAATAGGATATAAAAGAATTTCATTATTCAAGGATCCCCACCAATACTATCATAGGGCATTGGGTTCACTACCCATTCCATAATTTTCTCAGTCATTTTTCACTTCCATGAAACTAATAATAGGCAAAGTCCCATATTGAACTAGTTTTATTTCACATTCTAATCCATATTATATAATGAAATTTCAACCATTAAATAATGAATTGATGGTCTATATAATATCAGTCATACCCTTAACATAATGGAAACCATGGATATTGGAATTTTAAGATCATAAAAACAAGTATCTTTTCAATATAGCCTAACCCATAGAAATGAATCATGTTTCATAAAAATTTCATCATTTAATAATAGTATGACCCAAGGAAAAGAAATAAGTTATATAGAATAATCCTAAATTCATCATCAATTTATGTCATCTATGGAAATAAAGTGGGTGATATCATAAGATCATATCCATAGGGAAATATAATAATCCTTAAAGTGTGCTGACATAATTGAAAAATAAAATTAAATTAGGATTTGAATATTTCTTTGAAAAAAGGGAAAATACACCTTCATATTAGTGTCTATATAAATGAAAAATTTGTAGAAAATTTAAAAAAAATCATTTTTTTAATATAACTATTTAAATGTGTAATGTAATCTTTAAAGAGATGAATATTCTTAGTAGCATGACTTTCCATTCATGTTGTATAGGTAAAAGATAACATTATATTGATAATTTTTTTTAAAATTATGAAGCATTTCATAAATAATACAATAAAAAAGTTTCATTTCAAGAATTTTTTATTAAATTAAATGAATAATATTTCTAAAACATTTATGTATATATAAAAAACTCCAATTTTGTTTGAATAATGTAGACATTGAAGATAAATATTCTCGACTCAAAAAGAATAAAGAAGTAAAACTTTTATTAAGAAACTTTTTCTCAATATATTATTTTAAAAAATACACAAACTTTTACTGGAACATAAAAATTTCATAAAAAACCAATTTAGGAAAAAATATGCCTGGTTTAAAGGAAAATGATCATCTAATTTACCTCAACTTTTATATAAAATAGAAAATCCCAAAAAGAAATGATATTGTACTATAATGACTTACCTCATTGGAAAATTTTTCATAATTAACTCCATGATAGAGATAATAGAAAATAAAAAAATAAATAATTATAATATGAATATCTTCCTGATATAATTTGTAAAAGGGGAAGTATATACACCATATAAACAAAAATACTTGCATAACATGAAATGTGTATTAATGAAACAATCTTGAGACCAATAACACACATATTTTTGGTAATATAGGAATAAGAATGTAATGAAAGATAGAAATATATGTGTATTTTTAAATACAAATAAAATTCATGAAAATAATTATAAACTAAGTTCATGGGTAGTATGTATACCATAAAAAATAAACACGTTGTAAATATAGAATATGTTTCTTAGAAAAAAAAGTGAGATGAGAAACCCTTACTCAAGTCCCATCATGTTTTTAATGGATTTAATCCTACAATATAATAAATATGGATTCAATATAAATTAATTATAGAACCAAAATCATTAACAACTTAATATATATCATTCCTTTAATATTTCTACTTTTACTTTTATTAATAATTCTTTATTAAAATGAACATTCAGGTGAAATATATTTCATTTTATATTCCAATTTCATATGGATAGTTATGGTCCTTGAAACTTGGTCATGGTTTGACCATATTAAGAATATTAATAATTCCATAAGTATCATATTAATTCATTATATATACTTATATAACCATTCATATACAGTTGTGATGAAAAATCAATTACATCACTTTAGGGAGATTGTAGTCCATAATTACGCATGAGTGATGTTTCCAAATATCGAAAGATGAAAAAAAGGTAAATAATATTTCAACACTATAAAATCATAATTATATAAAAAATATTATATATATTAATTTAATTTCTTCTTTATGTCAAGCCATGGAAATTCAAAATTATAAATGAATCACATGACTTTTTGGTGGTAGTTCACACGTATGCATGGGGGGCGTTTTCATTTTCCAATGTTTCGGAAGGAGATATAAAATGGATATAACATTAACATAAAAATGTATAATTACAGTAATTATAATGAGATTATCATGATTATATAATTATAGAATATTTATAGGAGGTTGAGGATGGAAGAAACACAAAATATATTGGTAAAGTTAATGACCTATACTTTAGAAAACCACCTTTGGTTTACACCTTAAGCCTTCAAAGGATGGTATTTTGGGAATAAAATAATCTATAATAAAATCATAAAGAATTTATTATGGTATTTGGGTAGTTATTTTCTAATATATATTGGTCTAAATGTATTATGGAGTAAGGGGGAGAAGAACTCCCTTTACCAGTGAGGTTGGTGGGAAACATATAAATATTTAAAACATTAAAATATATAAAATTCATATTCAAGTGATAGTGGCATCCAAGAAACCCATATTAGAAGATAAGATATGGTTTGGTATAAATAAACATAAACAGTAAGATTTTGACAAGTTTTTAGGTTATTTTAACTATTATTAATTTTGTTTAACCCCACGTTATATGTTTTTAACCACTACTATTGTAGGCCAAAAACGAAGTTGAATTATTTATAAAATTTGGAAATTAGGAGTCAAAATATGGATACCATTTTATAAAGTTAAATTCTTATATTTTTTATAAATTAATTTTAAAATAAATGTGTAAAACATAATGAAGGCTATTTTAAGAAAAAACTATTTTAAAGCATGATAATGAATTTTTTAAAAATTCTAACAAAGTAAAAATCATTAAATGAATGTTATCTCTTAGGTTTAATATATTATATTCAATTTTGATTAAAATAATTCACCCATAGTGATTAATTTAATTTATTACAATGAAAACAAATTTAATTCATATTAGATGAATTTTAAAAACATCTCTTTTTACTACTAAATGACTTTACTTTGATTTCTGAACAATTGATAACAAATGAATTATTTCTATCAATGTATAAAAAATTATTTTTTACATTTTTAACAATATGATTTATGTTTTAAAATGAAACATATATTATAAAAATAATGTTTTAAACAAAATACATCAAAACATCTGTTTTGTATCAATGGTATTTTTTGAATGAATTAATAATTATTTTCACAAATTATATACCATAATTTGTGATTAAATTTTTAATGTATAATAAATGATATCATATATTCATGGAAAAATTATTCATCATATATCATATTTAATTATTTATTAAATAGAAATATAATGTTAAATATCAGGATGTCACATTCTACCCCATTATAATAATTTCTATCTTGAAATTTAGTAACATTGATTCAAAAAACTACGGATACCACTACATCATCACCACCTTGATTTCCCACATTGCTTCAAAATATTTTCGATTCCCCCAGATAACCTTAACAAAGTGAGATATCTTTTTTCATACAATTATAAATATTTGATCAAAGATTTATATTTCTAGTTACCCATAATAAAAGGATACTCTCCTATAATATAACCCATGATTTTAGAACATATGAAGGATATATTATGTACTTTCTCAAAATTGGAATACGGAACAAATCATGAACAAGAGAGTTTTTTTCATAAGTTATATGAAAAAAGTTACCATCCTGATGTGATCACAAATATCATAGTGTATGATATAGCTAGGGATAATCATGACTTTCATTCCAAATATCATAAAACTATTCTATGGAGTTATTAAATTGAATACCTTATCTCTAACTTTGAACTCAAAATATCACTAAATATTGTTATCACAAACTTATTATACATTTTTGAGCTACCCATATGGGATGTTTAATGTATCTAAACTTAAATTTAATTTCCTTAACAAGATAATGTCCTAATATATTTCATTCTTAAACTTTTTCCCAACATATTAGAGTCCCACACTTCCTTTTATATATGGATTAATAAGGATCCATATGAATTATTGAGTGGAAGTTATTATTATAAAAAACTTTTACTAGAAGATGTTTTGGTTCCCAATCTACTTGTAAATCCAAATAAAAATATATATGAATATCTACAATGGGTTGAATTTTCCTATCAAACTGGCCATCTATCTGAGTATGATATGTATTTCTAATGATCAACTCTATATTCATCACTTACTGAGGTCTTGTCTATAACATTGAGGTAAACATAGGATCTCACTTAGATAAAATTTTCATAGGTACTATATACAACCTATCCACTTCCATAACATATATGACGTCGATATGATCAAGAGATATGTATTCTATGATAGAAATGAAATGTGAAAAAATTATTACACAATGAACTACAACACAAAAATTATTTTTCCCTTTAGATATACAGGGGAATCCAATGATGAAATCTGTAGTGAATTTTCCTATTTCCAATCTTATATGGGTTATGGTGGTATCATCCCCATAGAATTATATCTATCATCCTTTACTCAAGTTTATACAAGGTGTTTAGATACATACTCTACAATATAACTTTTTAATGATATTCTAATAGAAATATTCTTTTAGATCTCTATTAATCTTTGTTTTTTAACTGTTAATAGAGAATGAAAAATTTTGTGTTTTATACAACAATGCCTTCTAGAAATATAATCTTCTTAATAAATATACATATTCCCAAAACCATATCATCCCATCAAATTCACAGTTCATGTTGTGAAAATTTCCGACCTTCTTATGTAGTTCCAGATTTTCATCTTAACCAATTTAATTCTCATATATATGGATGATTGAATATTTATCTGAGAAATATATGGTCCACCAAATTTCCTTAATATTTAAAGAATTATCTTCTACAAATCTATAATTATTTGACCCTTTCAATAATTTTCAATGATAAACCATCATTTATCTTTCGACTCACAACATCAATCTTCTTTTTCTTCTTCAAAGGGTTGTAATTTTTTGAGAATTTGTAATATTTAATCAATATATACCTTATAATTTTTTTAATATTCATATATTTTTGTGTGAATATATACTATATGTGTTTATTATCAGTAAATATATCACATAATTCACTATAATGATAATGCTTCAATTTTTTAGTGAAAACAATTATTACTGCCTACTCTAAATCTTGAGTCAGGTAATTTTATTTTGTGAATTTTCATTTTTCCTATTTCTTAAGAAGTCAACATATTCTTATTCATTGGGATACATAAAATTCTCTTATATGCTGCTTCATTATATATCAGACACCCTTATCTAATATATGTTAGTGTGAGAATAATTTCACTATACAACCTTATTTTTATATGCTATATATTTCCCTCACATTTATCTCTCAAAAGGAAATTCAATCCCACACATTTCAACATGGTATTGGGGTTAGATAAAAATGTTAAATTTCTCACAACAAATTGAGAGTATCAAATTAACATAAGAAAACTATGTATATTGGTCACCATTGTTTTCTTAAGACATTTTTAATTACTTATATCACTCAAGGATCCACTGATATACCTTCAATTGAGATTATAATACCCAATAATGGTACATTATGAAGATGAAATTCCAACTTTATAAATTTTTCATATATATTATTAATTTTTAGTGTCTTTAAAAAAAATCCTAAAATGATCTTTATGCAATTTATTTCCCTTTAAATATAAATGAATATAATTTTTAAAGGCCAACATAGAGTGATCGAGGTAATGCATATAACATTATTCATAAATACATTAATATTTTAGTGGAATTATTAAGGAAAAAATGGATCGCTATAAGTTCATAATTATTGTACATTGTAAATATGAATGTATTGGTTTTATCCTCATCATTTATCATCAATTGAGGATATATTAAAAGAAGGTCAATCAGGGAAAAGTATTGAACTTGAAGAAATTGGACAAATAATTTATCAATTTAGGGTATATGGTAATTTCTCTTTATAATGATCATTTTATGTTCTTGATAATCAATGAAAATGAACATTGAATCATATTTTTTCTTTACAAAAATAACAGGTGAACCCCATCGTGAAACACTCTGGTGTATGGATACCTTTTCAAGATTCTACTGAAGTTTCTTAATTTAATTATTGACACTCAATAGGGTCTATTATATATATATTCATTGAAATATTCATAGAATCATGTATAAGTTATATTGAAAACCCAACATTATGATTTATGAAAGGACAAGGAATAATATTATAAAATACCACAGTGAAATCCACACGGTAGGGTTATTCTCTATAATGAGATTTTCAAGAACCATTTTAGATAAATAACCTTCATGAATAAGTAATAATCCCGATTCAATCGAATTATTTTTAATTGGAGGTTAAAATTCATCCTCACACTAATAACTAATCATGAGTTTTTTTAGAAAATCAGATCTGATTTTCGTATTCTATAATGTTATATATAATCTATATAGAGATATATACTGAATTCTAAAAATCACATAAAATTAAAATAAAGAATAAAGAATAATATATTCATATTAAAAATTCATAAAATATTTAACATGTCATCCCCTTCTCTAGAGTTTAGTTTAAGTGTTTCTTAATTGATATTTATGACATTGAATTGGTAATGGTACCTCAGGATTTAATTTAACCCCTACATAAAAATTTTCACTTTCCTTGAAAATTACTTGCTATATGACCATCTTTTCATTACATAAAACATACTACTATTACTTTGATACGTTTCCTTTGGTCCTTATTCCCACATTATTAACATTTAAGAAGTTTAATCGTCTTTGCAACATTGTCATTGTCACCTTTTTTTGAAACTCCAATTTATATTGTGTAGTAATTTATGAATATCCCCTTGGATTGGGGTTTTAATTATAACATGAGATAGGTGATTATGAATAATTACAATATTTTATATCACATCTAAGATTTTATTTGGTTTCTTATGTGCAAGTTCATTTTATTGGTCATCACATTCATTTCTAACCCTACTACTTCAATAAGTTAACTAATACAAAAAAACCTATTTTGAGTATCAAACATCTATAATGAGACTAGGAAATCATTGTATTTGGAAAATTATTCTTATGAAATAATTAATTATGAAAACTTTATTCAACCCATGACATTTTATGTTCATATCATATCAATATGACTTATCATATGTTTTCATATAGTATATCCAATTATTCTCATAATAGTTCAAAATGAGAATGTCAATTAACCAAATAATATCCTCTAGTAGTGACTTTCAAGTGATTTAGTCTCAATCCATCTCATCATCAAATGAATGAATACCAAGTTTCTACTCAACCAAATATTTACATGATGTTTACTATTAGTAATATCTATACCAAAACCACATCCAATTTATTGTATCTAAATAGGGATTTCATTTATAAGAAAATACAAAATCTAAAATTTATCATGACATCAATATGTTATCTTTTATAATTAATTTACCCCAGTGGTTTCAACTATGTTCTTTAATCATAATCGCAAAGAAAACTAAATACTAATCTAAATCCAAATTATTTGAAAAATAATTAAATACATTAATATTATAAAATTTTAGATGAATATTAAATATATCTCAAAAAATACATTTACTATAATCATAAAATTATATTGTCTTTTGATACTAAATAAATAATAATCTTATTTCAAGAATGATCGTTAATATTTCCCATAATTTTATTCTCACATAGTATACATCTTAGAAAAAAAATACCTCAAACCATTATTCATAATTTTTGGAAATGAAACATGATAAAATGTGACCTCCAATTAATTGTAATTTTAAACATTAGAGAAATCAATTGATGATAATAAGTGATAATATGAGAAGAAAAAGGGTATGATAACATGATAAAAGCTTATGAAATTCATACCTAATCAGTAAAAAATAATTAATCATTAATCAAGAAATTTGTATTTATCATAGTAAAATTAATAATCTATAAAAGTGTGGAATAAAAAAAAATCAATCACGAGTAATGAGAACATATCAAAACCATAAGAAATATTTTTTTTCATACACATAAACATAGAAAATAATTTCTTTAGTCAATGATGATTGGAAAGACTATCATAGTTGATTGGTTTAACTCCCAATTCTATCAATTCCTTTGTCATGGTTCACTAACAAGACTATCATAATGTATAAAGTCCCTTACAAAACATGGTTCTCTCCCAATTAAATTATATATTATCTCATGAGATATAAATCATTACCCAATTCATTGTATGGATATATAATTCTATTTCAAACCTACAGATAATGAAAACCATACATAAGTGTTCCATAAACTCATAAAAACATTCATCAATTCATCATAGTATAACCCCATGAATGGATCCTAGTTTCATAATAATTTTATCATTTCATTATATAATAACCAAAGGAAAAGAAATTAGTTTTATATAATCATCCTCAAATCATCATCATCATTGGGAATCTAGAAAATGAATTTATAAGGCAACATAATATCATATCCTTAATAAATCATATCAATATTTAAAGGATATTTATAGAGGTGAAAAATGTATTTAAACGTGTATTTGAACATTTCCTAAAAACAAGGAAAATATCCTTTTATTTAAGTATATTTTAAATCAAAAAATTCCTATAAAATTGAGAAAAATAATTTCTCATAAAATAACCATGAAAACATTTACGGGAATCAGAAAATAAATTAATATTCTTAGAATTGAAAAATTCTATTAGTGTTGTAGACGTTAAAAGATAACATTCTTTTGATATTTTTGTAAAAGGTAAAAAGTTAGACATACATAAATATTTTTAAAATATTCATTTTAATAATTTATAAAGAATTTAAAATTTAGTAAAATTAATGTTTCTAAATAAAACATTTATTGATAAAAAATTATTATTTTTGAATAACATGAACATTTTAAGAAAAATTATCTGACTCAGAAATATTAAAAAAGTCAATATTTTATTAAAATAATATCAATATTCTTATGTAAAAAATGGTGGAAATGGAACATATAGATTTAATTTATCTAGAATTAAACATTAGAGAATAAATATTATTTTTAATTTATAAGGATCCTTAAATTTCCCTCAATGGAAATATAACATAAGAAATTAAATAAATAAATTTGGACGTAACATAAACCCTAACTGATTCGGTAACATTTTAATCTTAATCAATTTGAAATAAATAAAATGAAATAAAACATTAAATATGAAGAATGTAAATATTTTAATAATATAATACATAAAATAACTATTCTAAATTCCATATAAACACAAATAGTTTCATAACATGAAACATGTCTCGATGAAACAATATTACGATAAAGAACCCTTACAGTTAACGTTATCTCTGAATCAAAACATCCTAAAAGAGAGAAAAAATTGGGATTTTAAATACCATATTATTCTTGAAAATAATTATAAAATACATAATGTTATATTATATATACCTGAAAAATAACCAAGTGGTGAATATGGTATATTTCTCATAGAAATAAATGTTAGATAAGAAACTCTTACCTTAAGTCCAATATTTCTTCCTATGCAATAAAACCTACTATAAAATGAATATATATTTTCTAAAATTATTTCCTAGAACCATATTTACAGATAACATACTAGGTATCATTACTTTATAATTTCCAAATATCCTTTTATTAACCATTATTTATTAAAATAAAATATTAGGCGAAAACTGGTCTATTTTCTATGAATGTTTCAATTCAATGGTATTATCCCTTGAATATTTATCATATTTTTATATTCTAAATAATATTAATGATTTTTAAGTATCATATTTATTCATTTTAGAAACTTTTATAAACTTTCATATAATGTAGTGAATATAAATTAATAGTATCATATTGTGAAGACTGTAGTCTATACGTACGCACGAGTGATGTTATAACTTTTCAATGGTTGGAATGAATGATAGGTAAATAATTGTGAACATTTATAGAATAATACATATATTATAAATAAAATATTTATTTTTTAATATAATTTTATAATATATCATGAAAAGATAAAATGAAAAATTAATCACATCACTTCATGGATATGGTAGTCCAAATGTATACACGAGTGATGTTATCATTTTCGAATTGAGGGTAAGGAGATAGAAAATTGAAATAAAATTAATTTAAAAACATCTATATATAGTAACTATAAATATGTAATTTGTTAATATAGTTATAAAATATTTTGACGAAGTTATGGACGAATGAAACTAAAAAAAGATCTCTAATGTCAACTTCATATTCTTTCAAAAGACATCGTTTTCTTACACCTTACCCCTTCAAAGGTTGGCACTTATAGAAGAATAATAGATCTAGGACGTGGTGATATAATTTAAGAAGTAATTTTGGTGTTTTTTGGAAGTGATATATGGAACAAAATTTGTGGATTGAGAGGGAGAGGGCCACCTTTTATAAGTGAGTTGAGTGGTAGACTTGAAAATAATTAAAACATTAAAATAAATTTAATTCAAAGTTTAGTACAAGAAGACCAAAATCAAACCCAATTCAAACATATGATATTTGTTTTGTGAAAATAAACCTATCAAATAATATTTAGATTAGGTTTTAGATAATTTTATACATTATCCTTCTATTTTAACTCATTGTTAATCCATTTTAACCTTTACCATAATAATGAATTTCTAACTCTATTAATATTAAACATGGAAAAAATTAGACTAAACTAATTTAAAAAAAAATTAAATTCTATTTAAATATTTGGAAACAATTTTTTGGAATTATATTCCTTTAATATTCATAAATTATTTAAAAAATAAACGTAAAAAATATAATGAAATCTGTTTTGATATATATTGATTCTTATGCCTAACACTGAATTTATTCTTATTCATTATATAATAAATAAAATTAAATGAATTTTCACTTATTTTATTGAATATATTATATAAAAATTTCATTAAAATAATTAAAAAATTTATATTAATTGTATTTATTAATATAAAAACACATTGGACATAAAAAAATAGTTTTTAGGAGAATAGTACTTTCAATTTTCAAATATTTTTATTTTAATTTATAACAAATTAATTACATTTGAAATCATTTTATTCATTTGTAACAACAATTTTTTCTGTGGTTCATAATCTAAATTAATTAAAATAAATAAAATTTCTATGACAAAAATAATGATCCTAAAAAAATTATTATAAAATAGTTCTATAGATTCAATAGTATTACGTAAATGAATATGAATTTTTTAAAGTTTTTTAACATATTATGTATTTCATTTTATAATGAATATGTATTATTCACATAAATTCATGTTTTTTTCTTCACATAATATCTAACATATTAATTTATTGAAAATAAATATATTCTAAAATCTATGAGTGTTACACCATAAGTGGGTATACCTTTTAGATTAGTACTAAATATATTTTTTGGTTTAGAAAAGGTAAAAAAGTTCATATCATAGAATAGTTGAGGTAAAATATATTTTTGTTATATGGATGTGTATGTATTTTAAGTGGATTTGAAATTAGATGAAATATTTGGGTGAGGATGTGAAACCACCTATGGATATTTTCATTGATGATGAAATGTCTATTAATCATTTTAAGAATGTAGTGTAATAATCATAGAGTAATAAAATTGAACCAAAGTATCATTTTAAATTGAATCCCAGAGTAGGAAATATGGAGTTTGTTTTTCCTAATTCAATAGTAGAAAATATTATGAAAAAAGTCTTGGCTACACCATATTTTAATTAACACATTTTCTATAATATCATTTATCCACCACACCCACATTAAGTATATTTCTAATACAACCCAAATCCCTATCGTATTTAAAATTTTTATTTTTTTGTTTTACTTTTGTGTAGGTTAGTATATTATATTATGTCCATAAATTAATTGAGAGACAATATCTATAGAGAAATAAATAAATAAGGATGAATATTTTTCTAGATTACAAAGATTTTTTTTGCGACCATTGATATTTTATATTTTTTCTTGAATTGAACCTAGTTTTATATAGAATTAGAGACTGTATTAATGATACATTATAAATGTTTCATCCTAATTAAAGTGATTCTTTATAGGAATAAAATACGAAAGAAGTCATACCTTGGAATATTATTTTCAAAATGGGGTAGAAGGGTGTCTAGTTTTGGGAGACTTTGAGAAATCATGATGATTTGAGAATAGAGATTGGGAATTAAAAATAATTCCAAAATATAGTTCATGTTAGAACAATTTATTTTTAATTGGATTTTTTATAAATCATTTAATTTGATGATATTATTGATTAAATCCCTGTCTTGGAAGAGTATTCCTAGTGAATATAAAAAATAAATGTTTTAGGATATTTTTTGTATTTTTATACGTAACGAAGTTTCTCTATGAACGTTATGTGGGATTCAAGTATTCATAAGGTGCTTCACTCATATCCATAATAATAAAATATATCCATTTAAATTGATTCACTGGATATCTTAAATTGAGGATCTGGATTCGTAATGTAATTAATATGATTCATAAGGTGAATTAAAAACTCCATAATGTGGAATTTAAATTTTTTTTTGTCGAATTCCTATCAATGTATGGTGATTTTCCATTTTCATATGTGGATTTACTTGAATTCAAATTGTGATTCCATGATATTATATAGTTGATTGATATCATTTTAAGGTTGGATATGTTTTTCATAATGTGTGAAACTAACTTCGAATGGTGATATCATATGCATGTAAGGTGAACCAATAATTTTATAAATAAATATTATATCCTTTTAGATGAATATTAAAAAAATATCAAAACAATACACATCAAAAATCATAATAGTATAGTTTCTATGATAACTATACATATTTTAATCTTATTTGATTAATAATATTCAAGATCTCCCATAACGATATTCCTTCAGAGTACACTTCTTTTAAATAAAGTATATAAAACCTTTTTCAATAACCTCGAGAAAGGAAATACAAGAAAGGGTGGGATAAGATTCTTAGAAAGATTAAATATAATTAACATCAACTAATGATCATAAGTTAGAATATGATAAGTATAAGGGTATGAGAACCTAATCATAACTTATGAAAGTAATACCAAATATATCCAAGATTATTAAACATAAATAATTGAATAAATATTTTTCATAATAAAGGATATAAGTCATATGTGTGTATATTGTTAATAATCAATCGTGATCCATTAAAACACATCATAAGTAAAACAAATATTTTAATGTCTTAAACACAAGTGTAATGGCTCGGACAATGACTCATTAAGGAGTTTTCCAAAAACATGGTTCCATCAAATGGTTTCACCAAAACAGTGGCACCAATCATGGTCACACAACAAAATGGTGGAACTGTTAAGGGTGGTACTGTGACGTTGGCACTGTAATAGTCATACCATCATGGTCTCACACCGAAACGGTGGCACCGCTGATGGTGACACCTTGACGGTGGCACCATGAGGGTGGCACCATGAGGGTGGCACTATAACGGTCGCACAATCATGGTTTGCACACTGAAATGGCGGCACCGCTTACGGTAGCATCGTGAGGGTGGCACCGTGACCATGGCACCGCTTATAGTGTCCCACCTTTTTCTTCTTCCAGTTTCCGACTTTTTCTTCTCTAGCAACGTATCCTTTGATGTAAAAGAGTTTTATACCCCTTTTATGGCCATTAAAGGACAATAAATGATATCTAAAATTCCCCAAGAGCCATGCAACCCTTGAATTACCAAAATTTATGGCTTTTCCACAATGTCACACCTTTTCCATACTATCCAGTTCCACCCATGTTGTGCACCTTCCTATGATTAGTGGAGGATTTTTAACGCACAGCTGTTATGGACACCTCTCTAATGAGAATTATTAAATAATAATTAATTCTTTTGTGTGTAACCATCCAACCACTTTGTGAAACCACGATATGCCATTAGATCCGTTCAAGATTTTTATTTCCCAAAACTCTAGGATATTGCCATTTTTTCTCACATGAATTATTATTCTTCTTGGCTGGTCTCTTTTTTTTCCTCAGTGCATTTGGAGTCCCCAATTCCCAAAGAACGTGGTGAACCTATGCTTGAGCTTTTCTGATCACTCTTGAAGTCCTCAGAGTTTCTCCCCAACAAGTCACGCATCCCCAGTTCTTATCGCGTGGAGATGGACATTGATAATTGATCATCCACATAGGGTTCTTCCTTCGTCTCTCATTAATGTGTATCATGAATAGAAGGTATGATAATGTTTATATGGGGATGGATGAATCCAAATCCTTATAAAGATAATAAACATAATTTTCATGGATGAGGGTGTTTGTTTGATGATGTTTTTATATCTTTTACCCTTTCTTATATTTTGTGAATTATAAGGGATTGTTTCCACTAAAAATCATGGCTGTTTGTGGTCATTCATTGTTCACTAATGGACACCTATTTCTTGTGATTATTGAATATATGTAACATAGAAATTGGTTAATCACATAAAATCATTTGATTAAATATGTTTTTGCTGAACAAGAATCCTCATGTGAACACCCCGATTAACCAATCAAAAAGAAGCAAGTCAATGTATGGTGTGATAGAATCTGGATATTCCCTTACTCTGTCTTGGAAATATGTGTGTTTGTTGTGCTTGATCCTTGTGGGGGGACATGGATAGGGATTGGATCCCCTATTGTGGTGGAGTTGTTGGTTTGTGGGTCTAAGGCCATGTGAGGCCGTATAGTGGGGCTTGGTTTGGTTCTAGTACTTTGAGGGATATCAAAGATCCCTTTTGTTGTTGTGACTAGGGATAAATGCTTAAATTGATGCTTGGATGCTTTTCCCTCATTGTATTGTGACTATGCCAGTTAGTTTCCCAGTGGTGAACAATTATTTGAATGGAATTACTTGAATATTAAAACAAGGATGGGTTCAATGGGAAATTGATTTCTGGGAATGACTTGTGACGTGGTTGTGAGTAGTGTGCTTTTTATGAAGGAATAGTAATTAGGGTGTTTGTGTAAAGGCAGGTTTTGGCACCCCTAGGTTGGGATGAGTGCTTGTTTACCTACACATATAATTTAGTTCGTATGTTTCTTATTCGTGTCCTACCCATGTAGAGAACTTCATGCCAAAACACCATATTTCAATGGGGGAGGGTGATCTTCTAGACATTCTTATGAGTGGCTGGTAATTATGTCGTATGCTACTCCCTTTCCCGAGTATCCCATGACTCTTTTGGCATGTTGTGATGGTCTGAGGTCCATAATATCCCTAGATCCTTCAGGCAGGGTACGTGTTGGTGGTTATCCCAAGTGTGTGCAGGAAGGTATTTTCCCAAGTGTCTTCGAGATGAGGCCCAAGTTTCTTCGAGCATGGTAGTAGTTCAGGCCCAAGCATCTTCTTGTCTGGTGGTAGTTGTTCTGGACCAAGTGTGTGTGGGCATGGTTATGATTGGTTGTTTTGGCCTAGGTGTTTTCGTGTGGGATGTGTGGCAGTGATATCCGAGATGAGTGCGGGCGGGGTATGGTAGTGGGATTGAGGTGAGAATGGCGGGGAAGGTCTGATGCGTAGGATGTCTTCAATAATAAGTAGGAAAGTTGTGTGGGTTACCCAAATATTGATGTTCTATTACTATTACTTTACATGACATTAATTATTTTTTTGGAGTGTTGCTTGGTGAGGTTGGGTGGATAGCTTCCTTTCCAGTTTCTTTGGTTGTCTCCTTTTCTCACGAGGCATTAGAATGCCTCCCCACTTATGCATGAGAGCTTTTAGTTTTTCCATCTATGTTTACATGTATACTCACCCAACATATAGAAAATTTCTTTCAGGTTTCCATGAGGACTTCGAGGACCGTGTGGGATAGTACTAGTCTATATGTTAGGATAGTTGTTGTTGCAATTTTTCTTTCCTTTGGTATTTACCTTTGTTGTTTTCTTGTATTATAGCACTTATTATTTGAAACATGCATGTGGGAATGGTTTTTTTGGATTTATATTTACTTCCACTTTTGGTGTTGTTTGGGATTTTCTATCTTATATCTCGATCCAACTAAATAAAAAGAGAAATGCCTTCTATTTTTCCTGTGAATCTATTCCTTGGGTGCTAGTTGCCACTCCGAGACATATTGAAGGCAGATCTCGGGGGGTCATTATCTCTCATTCAACATAATGAAGGAAGGGCCTAGAAATATACTACCCATTCCCTCATCTTGGTGAAGTCGGGTCATGATAGAATGGTATAAGAGGGAGGTTGAGAGATATGATAGAGTTTGGAGTTAGGCATAATAAAGATTTCATGGGATGTTAGGGTAACAGTTTTAGGAAATATTGGGGTGTAAAATTGGCCAGGGAAGACCAGCTAGGGCATTAGATTTTAGGGCCCCCAATAATCTGATGCAAGGATTCTGGCCCTACCAAACAACCAAGTTAGGCTACACTGATTATAGGGTAGAGACCCTAGGAAAGGTACGTGAATCAGAATGACTTTTGTTTCTGTGTTTCATTGGTACATGTGGGATTTAAAATGAATAAAAAGTCTAAGAATAAATTAAACTAATCTTCTATGGTACTCGGGATTAGGTATTCCTTGTTTACTATACAGTTATGGTATCTGGATGATGACCATAAGTAGTGCGGGCGATTGAGGCCCAGATGGTTGATTTGGCTAATCGGAAAAGGGCTGACCGAGAGGAGGAGGAAAATTAGTTGCAGGGGACGCTTTGTGCCTTCTAGTAGAAGACCCTTGAAAAGTATGAGGGCAACGTTTCAGATATGGATACTGAGACCAAGCTCGAGGAGCTGGTGATAGCTTTTGACATAACCCGAGCTCCGACTGAGTACTTGGTTCCTCTGGAAGTATGCCAAATGTGGGGAGAAACACTTCAGTGGTGGACACTTTATCTTGGGGAGAATAGGGAGGCTGAGGTTATGTGGATTGACATCAATATGGAGTTCCGTGACAAATTCCTCTCTTCCATGATGAAGGCTGAGAAGAGTCCAGAGCTACTCTCCCTTCGGCAGGGGAGTATGTTAGTGAGAGAGTTTTGGATCAAGTTCAAGTATCTCCTTCTCTTTTATCTAGACCTCTTTCCAGATGAGAATTCTCTACTGAGGCGATTAGAGGAGGCACCCCTACCTTCTCTCCAGTATGTTGTTATTCCTTTCAATCTACCGACATACTTGGAATATAGAAGATGTATGAAGTGGTGGAGAGGATGCACATGCTGGGAGGGGTGCCCCGAAAATGGATCCAGTTGGGCTTGTCAAAGGGAAAGGCTGTCAGCAATATGCCTCCAATGTTAGGGCCTTCTAGGTTTCTTCCAGTGGGGTGCAGGCCCCAACAGTTCCAGTTTCTATCTCCTTGTCTTCACCCATTCTTTTCGAAACCAGAACCGAGATTCTTCATCTGTGGTACCCATGTGCCCCTTTGGAATCAGTGCCTGGGCCAAGTGGAGTACAGTGGGGGTGGCGCAGTTCAACACCCACCTTAGCAGCACCAGTTTTTATCCAGGCCCTTTCAGTAGGACAAGTAGGGATAGTGGGATCCTGCTCCTCCGAGAGAAAATGTTGCAGGAGGAGGCTAACCTTAGGGTGCTCCTCAAGGTCCTTGATTGGGGTGTGGTCGGGGAGGCGGCTGACATCTGAGGGGTAGGGGAGTTGGGCGTGGATAGTTTGATGACATAGAGGCAGCAGTTCCAGTAGGGCCATAAGTCGTACGAGGTACGATCAACTTTTTTAGTACTCTTTCCTATGCCTTGTTTGATTTAGGAACTTCACACTCCATTTTTGAACCTATTCAAGCCCATGATTTTGGTGTAGACACAACGACACTTTCCGTACCCCTGGTTTTGAGTACCCTAGTCGGAGGTTAGACCAGGTTGTCTCATGTTTACCGATAATGTAGACAGATGATGGGACCACATCAGTTTAGTGGATACCTTCTTTTGTTGCAGATTCAGCCATATGATGTAATTCTGGTAATTGACTGGATGTTCTCTATATGTTCTATTATCGACTTCTTTCTAATAAGGCTTGTTTTTTAATATGTGGGTGGACCATGTGTGACTTTCATCGGTGAGCGGGGTTGCTAGGGAGGCAACCAATGAGGGAAGCCCCTTCTTTCCTTGTTAGTTGAGCAACCAGTGGAGTCAGAAGGTACAAAAATGGTGGATCTCTCGAAGATCGTCAGTGAATTCATGGAAGTCTTCCCTAAAGAGGTGGTGACTCTACCCCCTCGTTGTGATGTTGAGTTCAGGATAGAATGTCCGATATCAATGGATCCCTATTAGATGGATCCCTCTGAGCTGTTGGAGTTACAGATTTAGATTGATGTTCTGATGAAGAAGGTTTTTTTCCGACCAATTGCATCACCATGGGGTGCCCCAGTATTGTTCATGAAGAAGGCAGATGGTGGTCTCAGGATGTTCATAGACTACTAGTGACTGAATCAGGTAACCATCAAGAATGACTACCCCCTCCCAAAGATAGACAACATTTTTGACCAGTTGAAGGGGGAACGATGGTTCTCCAAGATCAACCTGTGGTCAATATTTCATCAGTTGAGGGTGAAGGAGGGTGACATCTCGATGACGGCCGTCCGGTGCAGATAAGGGAACATTGTATTTGTGGTCATGCCTTTTGGCATTACGAACGCGCCAGCCATGTTCATGGGGCTCATGAACTCCGTCTTCCTGGAATATCTGGACCGGTTTGTAGTCTTGTTTATTGATGACATCCTGATCTACACAAGATTAGAGGAGGATCATGCTGAGCATCTGAGAACAGTTTTTGAGGTCCTCCGACCGCACTAGATCTACGAGATGATGTCTAAGTGAAAGTTATGGACACGAGAGGTGCACATCATTGGACACATGGTGTCCGAGCAGGGAATATCATTAGACCCATTGAAAGTAGAAGTGGTTATTTCATGGTAAGAACCCAACAACGTGGCAGAAGCTCATAGTTTCTTAGGTATAGTAGGTTACTACCAGAGATTTTTGCCCAACATCTCCCGAGATGCAGCACCTTTGACTGCCTTGAACATGAATGACCAGGCCTTTATGTGGATTGGGTAATGTGAGGAAGCCTTCCGTTATCTAAAGGGGATGTTGGTTAGTGCCCCAGTACTGAGGTTTCTAGAAGAAGGTGTGGTGTTTTAGGTATTCTATGATGCTTCAGGCCAAGGCATGGGTTGTGTGCTAATGCAGCAACTAGGGGTGATCTGTTATGGGTCTAGTAAGTTACATCCAATCGAGCATAACTATGCCACCCATGACTTGGTTCTCTCAGCGGTTGTGTTCACACTAATTTTGTGGTGGAAATACCACATCGAGGAGTGCTTCATGGTCTTCACGAATCTCAAAAGTTTGAAGAATATATTCTCCCAATGGGACCTGAACTTGCAGAAGTGGAGGTGGATGAAGATTTTTTCAGGAGTATGACTTTGAAATTTCCTACACCTCAGGAAAGGGGAACATGGTGGTGGATGCCTTGAGCAGGAAGTTGTAGAAGGATTCAGTTTGAGAGTCGGAAGACGCTTGGAAGGAAATGGAGGAGTTGAATTTCTTATGCCTAGATGCAAGGGTGGAGTATGGAAGATGCTGTCTATTCTAGATGAAAGTGCAGTCCTCTCTATTGCAGTAGGTGGAGGAGTCCCATTGGGGAGACTTACAGGCAGAAGTGATTCACGATCATGTTATCCAGGGTGATTCTCTAGGAGGATGGTTAGAAGATGAGCAGAATCAGATGTTGTTTCATGGAATGTTGTTCATCCCAGGGGGAATGCATGAGAAAGTTCTTGGTGAGTTCCACAACTCACCACTATCAGTACATCCAGGAGTTTCAAAAATGTAACAATCCTTGAGGGGTCAGTTTTGGTGGCCTAGGGTGAAGCGGGAAGTGGTAGAGTTTTTGGCAAAGTGCCTCATGTGTTAGTAGGTGAATGATTGACACCATGCTTGAGGAGGTCTGTTACAACCATTAGATTTCCCCTAGTGGAAGTGTGATAACATATTGATGGATTTTGTCACGGGACAACCTAGAGTTCAAGGTCGTTGGGATCGTATCTGGGTATTGGTGGATCAGCGGATGAAATGAGCTCACTTCCTGGAAATCAAGGAGTTGAGTACGGTGGATGACTTAGCACAAAGGTATGTGGGTGAAGTAGTGCAGTTTCATAGATTCCCAAGGTCCATAGTCTCTAATAGGGATACACATTTTACCTCAAGGTTCTCGAAATGACTTCAACATGTTTTTGGCATTTAGATTTTCCTAAGAACTTCTTTTAACCCTTAGACAGATGGGCAGATAGAGCGCACCATACAGATGATGGAGGATATGCTACGGGCATGTGTTCTTGACATTGGGGGATTATGGATATCACACTTTCCTATGATAGAGTTTTCATGCAACAATAACTATCACTCTATCATTAGCAAGGCTCTGTTTAATGCCTTGTATGGGTGGATGTTTTTCCCACTCGTGTGCTGGATAGAGGTCGAGAAAGCAGGTGTTTTTGGCCTAAAACAGGTGTAATGCATGATAGATAAGGTTCATATTATACGAGAGAGGATGAAGGCAACCCAAAACCAGCATAAGTCGTATGTTGATAATAGGAGGAGACCCTTGGAGTTCGAGGTCAGGGACCACATGTTCTTGAAGGTATCCCCTAGGCATGGATCAGGAAGTTCATCAGGGGGAGTTATCTTTCTCCTAGGTTCTTCAAACCCTTCAAGGTGTTGCGGAAGGTCGAATGAAGTGGTGTATCAGCTTTCGGTACAACCTCTAATACTAAGATTGCATGACACAGTCCATTTTTCTCAGCTATGTTGGTATCTAGATGATGATTCACACGTCCTCGACTGAGGAAGGATAGATATCAGGGATGATGTGACGTTTTTAGAGAGAACTTTGAGGACCAAAGATCATGTGGAGAGGGTGCTTTGTGGATGAACCATTTCCTTGGTTCATGTGTTGTAGAGGCATGGTGGCCTTGAGGGAAGCACCTGGGAAAGGGAAGAAACAATTCACGCTCAATACCTAGAGTTGTTTTGAGTTTCATTCGGTTCTATTTTGTACTTGTCGTTGATGTAGTGTTAGACCTTCTTTTATATAAAATGGATTGTTTTCATTACCCTATGGATGTGTGTGGATATTCCTGACTATGTGGAGGTAAGTAATTGATCCCAAATCAAGATGCATTAAAAGTGGATGCGGTTAAACCCGTGCAGGCAATTTAGTTCCACCCAAAGATGAGAGTATCATGACATGGAGGAAGGGACTCCATAATCCATATCACTGGACAATATGACCTATACATGTTTGTGTGGTTACTTTTTAGGGAGAGGTGTTCCTAGAAGTTTAGGGGGTTTTCTCCTAAGAGGTATCTTTAGAGGTGGTTGTTCATACACCTCACATTTCCTAGGGAATATTTTTAATTCTCGAGGGATAGAATATTTTGAGAGGTATCTGATGTAATGTCCAAGACAATGAATCATTAAAGTGTTTTCCAAAAATCCAGTTCCATCAAACGGTTCCACCAAAATGGTGGCACCAGTCACAGTCACATCATCGTGGTCACCCACTAAAACAGTGGCACCGTGAGGGTGGCACCATGACAGTGGCATCGTAATGGTCACACCATCATGGTCACACATCGAAACAGTGGAACCGCTTACAGTGGCACCATGAGGGTGGCACCGTGACTGTGGCACAGTATACGGTGTCCCACCATTGTTTTTTTCTATTTTTTTTGACTTTTTCCACTCCCAAAATATATCTTTTGAAATAAAATAGTTTTTATATCCATTTCAAAGCCATTAAAAGTAGATAAATGATATCTAAAAATTCACCAAGAGCCAACCGACCCTTGACTTACCAAAATGTGTGGCTTTTCCTCGGTGTCACACCATTTCTCATACTATCCTTTTCCGCCCCAGTTACATGTTTTCCTCTATTTAAGGAAACCATTTAACACACAACTATTATGGCCCCCTCTCCAATGGGAATTATTAAACAACAATTAATTCCATCTTGTGTAATCGTCCAACCGCTTGGTGAAACCACAATCCAGCTTTAGATCTGTTCAAGATTTTCATATTCATAACTATAGGATCTTGCCTTTTTGTCACATGGAAATTATTATTATTCTTGGCTGGTATCGTTTTCATTCCATAGTGTTATTGGAGTCCCCCTTCCCAAGGAAAGTGGTGTGCCTATGCTGGAGCTTTTATTATCACACTTAGAGTCCTCAAAGTTCCTCCTTGTAAGTCGTGCATCCCTAGTTCTTGCTGCATAGAGTGAAACTTTTATCATTGATCATCAAAGTAGGATTCTTCCTTCTTATATCTTTATTTTCTATCATGAAGGGCAGGTATGATAGTTTATCTATGAGGATGGATGAAACCAAGACTTAATGAAGATAATAAAAAGAATTTTAAAGAATGTAGGGGTGTGTTTGATGATGTTGCTGTACTTGTTTACCATTTCCTATATGTTGCGAATAGTATGGGATTGTGTCCATTGAAAATAGTGGCCATTGGTGGTCTTTCCTTGCACAAGAAAATACCCATGTCTTATTTGATGATAGAATGACTGTAACATTGAAATTGTTTAATCACATAAAATCGGTTGATTAAATGAATGTACAGTGAACAAGAATATTCATGTGAACACCCCGGTTATCCAAAAAAAAGAAGAAAATCAATTAATAGTGTGATATAATATAGAAATTCCCTCACTATTTCTTGGAAATTTGTGTGGTTGTTCTGCTTGATCCTTGTGGGGTGACATGGATGATGATGGGATCCCCTGTTGTGGTGAAGTTGTTGGTTTGTAAATCCTAGACTGTGTGGGGCCATATGGTGGGGCATGGTTTAGTTCCAGTACTTTGAGGGATCTCACAGATCCCTTTTTTTGTTGTGTCTTCAAAAGAGAACTATGTGTTAATGCTTAAATTGATTCTTGGATGTTTCTCCCTCCTTGGCTTGTGACTTTGCATGTTAGTTGCACGATGGTGAATAATCAATTAAATGGAATTACTTGAATATGAAAACAAGGATGGGTTCAATGGGAAATTGTTTTCTAGGAATGAGTTGTTACTTGGATGTGAGTGGTGTGATTTTTATGAATGAATAGTAATGAGGGTGTTTTTGTATTGGCTAGTTTTGGAACCCCTAGGTTGGGATGAGTGCATGTTTACCTATACGTATAATTTAGTTCTTACATTTCTTATTCGCACCCTACCCAAGTTGACAACCTCATGCCAAAACACCCCCATTTCAATGGGGGATGGTGTTTTTCTTGACACACCTATGAGTGGATGGTTATTAGGTCCTTTTCTTCTCCCTTTCCCGAGTATCCCAAGACTCTTCGGGCAGGTTCTGACGACCTGAGGTCCATTATAGCCCAAGATCCTTCGGGCAGTGTACGTGTTGGTGGTTGGCCTAGGTGTGTGTGGGCAAGTTGTTTCCCATGTGTTTTTAGGATGAAGCTTAGGAGTCTTCGAGTGTGGTATTAGTTTTTTGGGCCCTGGTGTCTTTAGGCATGGTAGGAATTGTTCTGGCCCAAGTGTGTGCGAGCTTGGTTATTGTTGGTTGTTGTGGCCCAGGTGTTTGAAGGAGGGATGTGTGGTTCTGATAGCCCAGGTGTGTGCGGGCGGGGTATGGGAGTGAGACTGCGGTGAGAATGGCGGGGAAGGTCGGACACATAGGATGTCATCAATAACTTATGGGAAAGTGGTGCAGGTTACCAAAATATCGATGTGCTTATACTATTACTTTACTTAACATGCATTATGTGGGGGTTGTGCTTTGATGATGTTGGGTGGATAAATTCTTTTCTAGGTGCTTTGGTTGTCTCTTTTTCCCATGGGGCATTAGAATTTCTTACCACTTGTGCATGAGAGCTTTGGGTTTTCCCTATGCGTATACCTGTATACTCACCCTATGTATATAAAAATGATTTCATGATTCCAGGAGTACTTAGAGGACTGTGTGGGACAATACTAGTTTGGATATTGGGACAGTTTCTATTGATGTTTTTCTTATATATGGTATTAAAATTTAGAGTTTTCTTGTATTTTATCACTTATTATTTGAAACATGCTTGTGAGAATGGTTTGTGTTATCATTATATTTACTTCCACTTTTGGTGTTGTTCGGGATTTACTATCTTATCTCCCGATCTTACTAAATAAAAATGGTAATCCCTTCCATTTTGCGTGTAAATCTATACCCTTGGTTCTTGTCGCCACTCTGAGACCTATTGAAGGTGGGTCTCAGGGTTATTATCTCTGCTTCAACCTCATGAAGGAAGGGACTGGAAATCCTCAGCCTCTTCCCACATCTATGTGCTGGCATCTCATGACAAAAAGAATATAAATTTTTTCCCATGTTAAGGATCATTACCAAGACTATCATACTCAATTGGGTTTACTAACCATTCCTTTATTTCCTTAGTCAAGTTTCACCCCTTACACTACCAAATTTTGTATCTTCTCTTACTGAAATAGTTTTATTCCTAGTTATAATCCATATTATCTCATCATATATCAATATTTACCCAAATCATTATAGGGCTTTATAATTTGGGTTCCAATCATAATATATTAAAAAATATACATATGTGTACTACAAGATCATTAAACAATATCATATTATAAAATAGTTACCCATGGAAAATAAAAAATATTCTTTAATATCTCATCATCAAATTATAACAAACTATACTTATAAATTAAGTGGATGGAGTCATAAGATCATTCATTATCTCATCATAACATAATTAACTAATAGGAAAGAAATAATTTTCATGTAATCATACTATGATCATCATAATCATAAGTCATAAACAATTTGGATGAAATAATAATATTATATCCATAGTGAAACATAAAAAAATATTTAATTTATGTTTCACTATATGAAGAATATCTTTTATAAAATTATTTAAAATACTCATTAAAAATCAATAGAAAACATCCAATTTTATTTTGGTAATGTTTAAAAATATAAATTACCAAATTATTGTGGAAAATATTTCCCTTTAAAATAAAAAATGATATTGTTAAATGAATATTTACTTAAATGTGTGGGCATGATGGTGAAAAATTTCATTCATGGGGAAAACATTAAAGTAATGACTCCATTCACATTAATAATAAGAATTCTAGATTACTTCCTTCAGAAAATGACAAGAATATTATTGAAAATATTTGAAAATAAATTCAAATATGATTTAAATTTGATTTTAATAATAATTCGGTCATAAAAAATAACATTCCTGAAATAATTTTAAGGAAGATGGACATGTAAGAAAATGTCCATCAAACAAAGAGGAAATAAGATCAGTTTTTGTTGAAACAATTTCGTCCATAATATTAAATATCAAAGAGAGAAAAATTATAATATTTTATAAAAAATATCTGAATAAAAATAAGATAATAAATTACATGTGGATTAAAGGATATAATTGATATAATTTCCATCAATGTAAATTTAATGAAGAAAGTCCCAAAAAGAAATGATATTTCAACATAAACCCTTACCTTAAGTCCCATCTTGCTTCATACAATTTTATAGCTACTATATAATTGATATAGATTTTTTATAAATATATTTTTAAACAATATCCAATTATAAATTACATTTTATCATTCATTTATATTTTCAATTCTCTATTTATTAACAATTACATCAGTAAAATGATAATCCAGGTGAATAGAGTTCTGTTTTCCAAGCTTCTTTCAGTTTCGTTGTTCCAATATTTATGTATTGATAAAGTTTTAATGATATCAAACTTATTTATAATTATATCAATATTATATTTATTCATTATATTTAGTTTCATAACTATTTATATGAAGTGATGATAAAAAATGTATTACATCACTTCATAAAGGTGTTAGACCACACGTACACAATAGCGATGTTTTCACATTTTCATGGATTTAAAAAAAGAAATATATATAATAATTCACCAGTAATGAATAAAAATTATGTCATAAAAATTATATATAATCATAAAATAGATCATTACGACCATCTACGTAAATAGAAAATGAAAAATGAATCACATAAATTTGTTTAGGTGGTATTCCACATGTACACATGAGTGATATTATAATTTAAAAAATGATGGGAAGGAGATTAAAAATAGATATAACATTATAGTACTAAAATATATTTATAGTGGATATAATGATTCCATCAAATTTTGATGGTTATTATAGAGTCCCGGTAATATCATACCTGGATATTACATCATTTTAGATGAATATTCTGTACAATAAAAAAAATACATACTCGAAGACCATAATACTTTAGTGTCATTAGAAACATGGAAAACATAATTTATTTTAGTGAAATATATTCAAAATCTCCAATAAGGATCTCCAACTTTAGTACTCCTACATAAAACCTATCTTCATAACCAGGGAAAAGGAAACATAAGAAAGGGGTGGGCTTAAATACCCAATAAGGGTAAATAAGGGAGATATGTAAGAATAATTATGATCATAAGTGTATGAGAACATGATCATGAAAATATAAGATCATAACCTTCATATCAATGATCATATACATCAATCATGGCATAAATCATGAAATTCTGTAATACATGAATCATAAGGAAATAAAGAATATGATACATGAAAGAATAACATAGGAATAAAAAATGGGATTGTTATAGACACATAATCATGTAATAAAATTTCCATAGTGATGAAGGCCTTACTACAAAGACCATACTAGTAGTATGGGGTCTCTCCTCATACTATCTTAGTAGTCATGGATCACTCCCATTTCCATCTTCATAGCATGACTTCACCCCTCATAACATATTGGCAGTCATGGTTCTCTCCCATGGATATCTTAGTAGTAAAGGATTACATCCAAGACTATCATAGTCTATCTCATGAGATATAAATATTTTCCCAATATATTGGAGGGAGATATATGTCCCACCTGTCTCATAGTGAAATCATATATACATGTTCCAAAAAATAAAAAACAATAATCTCTTAACCCATGAAATTAAATGGGTATTATAAACATGTAAAAATATTATATCACAAGGAAAACATATACATTTAATAAATATTTCATAAAATTCAGAAGTCGTGAACGAGAAACAGATTTCATAAACATATAACCTCTGAAAGAGTAATAGATTTCATAAACATAAAACCCATAAAAGTGAAACAGGTTTCATAAATACCATGACATTATGAATAACCCATTCATAGAAAGGATATGGAAGGAACCTTTAGATCATTTACTAGAAGGGCGTGAGTAACATCCGTAGATGTAATATTAGATGGAAAATAATTTTGAAATATCTTTCGAAAATATTTCATGAGGAAAATATAATTTCTTATTGGAAAAACTCTTTTTAATACATAAAACCATATGATAATAAATTCTATAAAAAATACCATTAAAAATTATAAAGAATAATTGAAATCATTTGAAAAGTATTTCCTTGAAAACATATAAAATAATATTCAATTTTTTTTCAAAAACACTTTGAAAACTTATAAATAAATCTTGAGAACATTTCAAAAATCATTTCATAGAAAATTCATTGAAAACTTATAAATACTGCTTGAAAATGTTTTAAAAACTATTTTACATGAAAATACAAATATAATAAGTTTGAAAATATTTTGAAAACCATTTGACATGAAAATATATTTAGAAAACGTTTCTTAAAAATAACATTTAAACATTAAAGGAAAGCATCAATGGATTTCTGGTGGATAAATCCGGACATGCCGTGCTAGGTAAAAAGGACATTCCTTTTTCATGGTAAGAAGGATATAAAATTGCCTCATTCGAAAAGTGACAATCATATTGCCTTGAAAACATTGGTAAAATAAAAAAAGTGTAAAAATTTATTTTATTTATCAAATGATATTATTAGAATATTCTTGGAAAACCATTTTTAGAAAACATGTTTTTAAAGGAACATAGAATTCTGACCGAAGAGAAGGTAATGTCAGGCTTTCTTAGAGATACATTATTAACTATCAAATGTAAAAAAGAGTAAACAATTGAACCGATACATGAATAAATCATTAATAATCATATAATAATAAAATTAATGCATTTCATGAAAGATAGAACATAATAATTCATCAATGGAAACATAAACATAAACAAACTCTAAATGCGATGAGATTGTCTAAGTAAACTCTTATAACATTGAATCTTGGGGTAATACTCTCCATGTATGAAAATGAAATAACATTAACTATAAATTATCATGAAAATTAGTATATTTATGATAAAACATGTAAAATATAAGTATATACACCTCGAAAAAGAGTTTAGCTGCATAATAAAACCTGAGTCTCAAAGAAGGAAAATTGAAGCAAAACATTTTTTTATCGATTTGGTAACTTTTGAAACTTAAAACCCATAAATGAATGTTCAATAAAATCAAATTTCAATACCCATAAATTTAGGTATAATATACAAATAATACACTTAGGTACATTAATTATACCACACACAATGAATGAGTGGGAAATATAGGATGTATCTCACGGGAATAAAAAGAGAGATGAAATCCCCATACTTACTGTCTCTAATATATTCTTATGAATTCAAAACACATGTATAATAAATATAAATTTATTATAAATATTTTAATGAAACTTATTATCATATCTAATACCATATATGGTTTTATTATAAACTCATATTACTCTCTTGTTAACAATCATATGTTAAGGTTTCACTTTGGGTAATATTCTCTCTATTATTCACATGTTCCATAATTTGTTATATATTTGGTAATTATAATTTATTTAATGATTTATACAGTATAAAACATTATATTAATATCATTTATATAATATTAATCTATATAATATATATGTATAAATTTGAATAAACCATCCATGTAGACGGTATGCCTTACGTACGTATCAACACTATTTTTGTTTAATTGTCTTGTTGATAGAATGAAAGTAATAGAAAAATATGTTTTAAAAAGGAATAAATAATTTTAAAGACATAATAAATTTACTATATGAAATATATAAACAATGTTTCCATAATAATGACCACCATGGTAGTGGGTAATGGAAAATTGACCAATCATCATTTCGTGAGGTAGTAGTTCACCATATGCAGAAACAACATGTTTATTACCCATTAGATGGAGGTGTGAGTATGTGTAGGTTGAATAATTTAAATAAAAATATAATAGTATATTGGGTATAATTGGTTTTTATATAATCATATAATTGAGAGATTTGGAGTTGGTGGAGAAGGAAAATAAAATAAAGGACTTGAGAGAAGACGTTACCACTTAATTGGGTAACTCTTTTTGGTTTGTACCAAAAGGCTTCCTTGAGTTGACTTATACACAAGGGAAGGATTATAAGTGGAAGTGAGAGAATTTGGGATGTTATTTTAGTAGATTTTTATAGATAAAATGGGCTTTATATGTGTTAGAAAGTGGGTAGAGGTGCTAGTCTTTTATAGGTAAGGGAAAGGACACACTTGGCATTTTGGAAAACAAGTTCGGTGTACCCATGATTTTACATAATGAAAGTCACAAAAATGAAACTAAATCTATTATGGAATGTTTTTGGATGAAATATTAATAGATAATTGGTGTTTTACAGGTGGTTTGGTCAAATCAGCCATTACCTTTAATGTTTAGTTCCAAATTGACCATAATTTGACCATAATCACGGTGATTAATTTTAATCAGTTTTACTAATATTTGTGGTCGTAAATTTTGTTGATATTATTAGATCCTAAATATTATAATAATTATAATGGTTTATGTTAGTTTTATTAATTCAATTCATATAACTGAAAAAATTAAGATTAATGTTAATCTCGTAGATGGGACGAAATTACCGGTTTTTAAAGTAGAGAAATCATTAAAATTTTGTTAGGTTTGTATAATAAATTTATAAGTGAAATTTTTTATAATGAACTAAATTGTATTAATAAATGTATAATTAATCTAATGAAATCAATGAAAAATTACTGTATAATTTAACAATAAAAATTATTTCAAAAAGGTAGTTTTCAACTAAAACGAAGTAGTTTTCAATATTCATCAAAAAAGATGTTTCGTAGAAAAATCCCAAAAAATTACCCTAGGATAATTTCAATGTTATAAATTCAAAAATGAAGTTTATTTTATGAAATAAATTTTTAAATGTTTCTAAAATTAATTTTACCGATTTTTATAGAAGGACATCAAAAGAGTTTCATTTGAGGAAACAATATTTTTAAACATAGGACTTTACCAAAAATTACATCTCTTATTATCAATATGTTTTATTTAAATAAAAAAACTATATTTGAAAAGTATTAATTATTAATTATATAACAACGTTTAATTACTAGGTTATGATAATCTCATTTAAATAATTATAATAATAAAATGATGTTTCATACAAACATTTGTGTTGTATGTAATGTACTCCAAGTTGGTGTTGTGTGTGAAAGAAATGTTTGAGTTATTGAATTTAAAGATATAGTTGAAAATTTAATTTATTAGGGTAAAATAGATTTGGGACAATACTTATATTCCCTTTTATATTAAATCGGTTTTCATATACATTTATAATTAATTCATATCTTATGAATTCATATTATTTTGCATAAACCATATATTTTCATAAATTAGTTAATACTATTCATAACCTCTAATTTAACATAAAGGTGTTATATTATTATATTAGATAATCACATTTCTATAATATGTTATTTTTCAGTAAACCTTGATCATGAATGTTATGAAAGTCATCAAGGAAATTCATTATTGTGTATAAAGAAATCTAATCTCGATGTTCCGTGTAGAGTAGGCCAATGTTTATATTTTGTGTAGTGCACAATTAACTCAGTGTTGTGTATAATTAAATCCAAAGATAGTGATATAATATAAAATTAACAACATTCAATGTTTCATGAACTGAAAAATATCAAAAAAGTTAACTCTAAAAAAACATGAAATATCGGGGTATTACAATATACCCCCATTAAAATGAATTTCACCATAGAAATTCACCTAGGTTATCAGTGATTTAATACTTTAAAGTTTCATTCATAGAAATCCTCATCATAAAAATGAATACTAACTCTTCCTTTAAAAATACAATGTGTGACCCATAATGGTTACCCAATGTAACATATAAACAGGTTTCGATATAGGAGAACACAGGTTACGAGAGAATATTGGACATGGAGGAAAAGAATAAATATTTATAGAGAGTGATTGAGGTCATCAATCACAAACATGTTAATTATTTAAAAAAGTTTAAAGCCTCAACCTCATAAATTGGGGATGCATTAAAAGGCCATCTATTCTATAAAAATTAAGGTATTAGGACAATACATTTTCCATTTTGATCATTATCCTACAATTGAGTAATTCTTGTATTTACCAAGAATTCAAAAAAAAATCATTATTTGGTTGTTATTTAATTTATTTCAAATTTATCCATTACATTAATAAATGGATGTCCAAATATTAACATTGATTCCCAAAGCACTAAAATACACATTTAGTAGATATTACAGACAAAAAAAGAAAGAAAAGTATAATTATTTATTTATTAATTTTATTAAAAATCAATATGTTTTATAAATTAATCTCCAAACATAAAATGTAATAGTACCATTTAATCATAAACAATTATTCAACAAAAAATAATTATACATAAACCAGGATATTGTGTAGGTCAGTGGTAGGCCTGAAACCCTTATCATCCTTCGATCATGAGTTCAATACCCAACTTGTTGCTATAATTGATCTGTTGTCACCTGCAATACTTGATTTACTTTTCTAAACCCACATTAATATAATTTAAAAATAAATATGATGGACATACTTGAAACAAGTTTAATAACTAAACAATATGTCATCCAAGGTTTTATTATACAAACTCAATACATAAATACCACCTTTGAAGTTTAACTTAACTTTTTCTTGAATGGTTACCTTATAACTGTTTTAAAAGAAACAAATATAATGATTTAGAATGAAATTCATGAAATTAACATAACATTTACTGCCCATATATCACCAAGTACCACTTGTTTGTGACATTATAAACATGTGAATACCCTTATCGTATTTCCCCTTGAAACATAGTAATAACCTTAATTATGATAAATCCTTTTGTAAGACTTGAATTTTTCATTATTCCAATGTATACTGGATATATTCCTTAAATCCAAAAATATTTTGAACATCATCAATGATAGAATAACACACCTATTATCAATTACTTACTTAGTTACACTGTAATCAGTAACATCCAATTTACTTATGCATAACAACATTATCTTAAAATAAAGAACATATTAATGGTTACCTTCCTTTAGTAAAAATATCACATTGTCATTAAATAACTCCACCAGTCCATTGGGAAAATTCATCATGAACTTGTAAATACTAAGTGAAAAAAATAATTAGAACAACCCTTTTTTATTTCATCATTTATATAACATAATTTTTGAATCCAAATACATATAAACTATGATTATTACATTTTATCCTTATGCTATTTACATGTCTACCTTATCCAATTAAACAATACCTCTTCCCTATTAAATTTATTCTGTAGTCTCATCATCACCAATAATGAAACTGTTACTTGCACTTCCTTTCTGATCCTCTTTATGAGATTTATACTTAGAACATTGAGTTTCATAGTCCCCATTTATTACACATTTAAAATACATAAAAATTCAATTATTTCATAGTGTGGCCAATATTCTCATCCATTCCGTAAACAAAACTCTTCATTTTTACCTTTTAGTCACCTAATTTGTGTGCTTATTTTCCACAGTCAAAAAATCATGTTGTTCCTCTAATACAAACTTTTAGGTGATCCTTTCCACATTATTCCAACAAAGTAAACCAAATATTCTTTCCTCCACGGTCTCCATTACCCGAACTCTCACAAACTCCTATTTCTATTCCTTGGTGAGTTTGAGAGTTGATAAGGTATACGTTGTTAATCATGTTACATGAAAAATAATTAGGCATGATCAAAACAACATTCACTCTAATGATCATCCAATATGACTTCTCAGTATCCAACCATCGATCACATTCAACATTAATCCAGTTCCTTCATGTTCCCACCATTGACTTATGGGATTTATATATCATGACTCATTCTTTAATATATGACCCCTAGGTTCATCCAATGTTATTTATAACCAACTTATATATGAATCCTTCATGATCGTTCATGAAGTGTTTGTGAGTTTCCAAATCATATCACCCAAGAGTGTCAAATCTAGTGTGCAACAAGGCCTATTGTCATGTACTAGATTACCCCAAGTCAGGCCCAGGACATCTTGTTGGAGTTTTTACCCCTATTTATATCTATTCTAGATACACATAAAGTTTTTTTATCCAGACGAGGATGTATTAATTGAAAACCACTCACTCTACCCTTTACCAAAATCCCAGGACATTTTCCTAAATGTTGAATCACCATTATACTTATCCTTAGATACATATGAAGACATATAATTAGAAATATACCTATGTATATCACTACATATTTCTCATCATAGTTTCCAAAAGTTTGGATAAAACGTTCTTTATATTCCAATTATTTCAAACCAGACTTAACATACAAGGATATTACATCATTTTAGATGAATATTCTATACATTACAAAAATACATGCAAGAGGACCATAATAGTTTAGTGTCATTGTATACATGGAAACCAAATATTCTATCCTAGTGAAAGATCTTGAAAATATACCATAATGATCTTCAACATTAGTATTCCAACATAAAACCTTTCTCATGACATGGCGAAAAGAAAACATAAGAAAGGGGTGATCTCAAATACCTAGTAAGGGAAATGAAGGGAGATATGTATGCATAATTATGATAATAAGGGTTTAAGGACATGATCATGAAAATAGAAGATCATACCCTTCATATAAAAGATAACACACATGATTCTTGACATAAATCCAGGAAGTTCATAATTCATGAATCATAAGGAAATAAATAAGATACGCCTTGAAATCATAACATAAGAATTAGACATGGGATTGTAGTAGACACATAATTATATAATATTATTCCCATAGTTACCATGGTATTATGTTCAAGACCATATTGGTAGTATGGGTTCAATCCCCATAACATCTTGGTAGACATGGTTCACTCCCATGGCCATCTTACTAGCTTGAGTTCACTCCTTACACCATATTGGTAGTAACGGTTCACTACCAAGGAAATATTAGCAATCAAGGTTTACTCCCAATTCTATCTTACTCAATCTCATAAGATATAAATATTTACATAATTCATTGGAGGGAGATATATGTCCCACTCGTCTCATAGTGAAATCATACATACATGTTCCATAAAATCATAAACAATCATATCTTTACACATGAAATTAAATGGGTATCATAAACATGTAAACATATTATAACCTGTTTCATAACCATTTCATTAAATGCATAAATCATGAAAGAGAAACAGATTTCATAAACATATAACCCATGAAATAGGAACAAATTTCATAAACATAATGCCTTTGAAAGAGAAATGAGATTCATTAATTCCATTCCATTAATAATAAACCATCCATAGAAAGGATATGAATAAATCATTTAGTTCATTTCCTAGAAGGGGATGAGTAACATAAAAAAAAATTAATTTTCTTTGGAAAATATTTTTGAAATATCTATCAAAAACATTTGACGAAGAAAATATCAATTATTCATTGAAAAATTATTTTTAATATATAAAACTATTTGATAATAACTTCCATTTAAAATACCTTTAAAAAATATAAATATTAATTAAAATCATTTGAAAACCTTTTTCCTTGAAAACAATTAAAATAAGATTCAAAACATTTTGAAAAACTTTTTCATTGAAAACAATTTGAAATTTCTTAAAGAAATACTTAAAATGTTTCGATAATTATTTCTTTTCAAATACATTTAAATATTATAAATAATTCATGAAAACGTGTTGAAAATTATTTTCCTTGAAATTACTTATAAAAAATGTTTAAAAATGTTTAGAAAACCATTTTCCAAAAAAATTTATAAAATAAGTTTGAAAACATTTTTAAAACCAATTTCCTTGGAAGTATTTTTTACAAACATTTTCTTAAAAATAAATTTAAACATGATGTGAAAGATTCAAACTATTGACGGCGGATAAATCTGTGCTTGTCGTGCGGGGTGAAAAGAGAATTCATTATCCATAATAAAGAGGATAGAAAATGGCCAAAAGGTATATTAAAGTGAATCAATACCACCATAAAAAACTTTGTTTGGACCGGTAATACCTTGGAGAGGAAATTGGTTACTGTCCCCTGGGATACCTGCTATAAACCAATTGATAAAGGAGGTATTGGTATTAAAAATCTTGCTAAGTTAAATGAATCTCTCTAGGATATGATTACCTGGAACCTAATTCATAATGACTATCCCTCTACGAATTTTCTTAGAGCTAGATTTCTCAATAAACTCATAAACAATTAGGTCCACTTTCTTACTTCCTCTATTTGGCCTGCCATTAAAAACACGTTCAACTCTATTATGGATAATTCCAGATGTATGGGTAGAAAAGACTCTAATTTAAGATTTTGATTTGACAATTGGTCTGGCTCTCCCTTGTTCTCCTTGACGTCCAATAACCACCCTTCGTTTCTCAATAATGATACCATAAAGAATGTCCTAAGAATTCCTAGCCCTAACTTTCCTGATGAAATTAAACAAATTGTTGAGAGCTACACCTTCACTAACACTAATGATTTCATGATATGGGATGCTTCGCACAATGGAAGACTTGATTCTAAAAACTAATACAATCATCTATTTATCAATGAAAACAACAATTTATCCTGGATTAAAAACTTTAATAATCCCTGGCTTAAACCTTCGATATTTACTTTAATTTGGTGCATTGATCATTCCAGAATCCCCACGGATGATTGCTTACAAACCCTTGGGATTAATCTTTGCTCTAAATTTCAAATGGGTAATCAACATAGAGAGGATATTAATCATCTTTTCCTTTCTTGTGATATAACAACTTCTCTCTGGCATTATATTTCTGACATCATTGAGTGCATATGGTCCCTGGATAGTTCAATTACTCTACAGATTCAACGATGCATGGACATTTCTGATTCCCAACAGATCAAAAATCTTCTTCTTGCAGCTATGGCAGAGCTTCTCTATATAATCTGGTATGGTCGAACCAATTTTACTTTTCGTAATAAATCTTTCCAGATCAATGCACTTTAAATTAAATTTCTCATGGCCATCCGTGAGGCGGACTCGATACAAAAAGATCAATGCAGCAACTCGGTTCGTGATTTTGGGATCCTTCGTCGGATTGAAGTGAAAGGGAATTATCCTCATCCAAAGTCTACCTTTGAAGTGTTATGGATTCCTCCTCCCCTAGGATGGATTATAGTTAACGTTGATGGTGCCTCAAAAGGAAACCCCTGCCCAATGGGTTGTGGTGCTATTTTTAGGAATCACAGGGACCCGACTCTTGGATGCTTTTATGGATGATGTGGTACTACTTCCGCGCTGTAAGCGGAGATGTTGAGTGTTATCCATGCTATCTCTTTTGTTAGAAGACACAACTGAAAAAACATCTGGATCGAGAGTGACTCCACTACTATTATCAAGGCCATTTGGGGTGGGACTATTCATCTTGCCTGGCCGCTCACTGCTCGCTGGATTGATTGTTTAAACTCGCTTTCTAGGATCAATTTCATCACCACTCACACCTACTGTGAAGCTAACAGGATTGATGATGGGCTTGCCAATATGGGTGTCTCTCATGATTTGACTTAGAGGGATGATCTTCCTCCTGAATTACTCCCTCTTTATGTTAGGGATGTTAACAAAATTCCTTATTTCAGAATTATGTAATCTCTCTTTATCAATAAATTTTGGTGTTTTGGTCATTGACCAGAACACTAGCTTAAAAAAAAGGATAGAAAATTACTTCATTTGGAAAGTGAAAAGAATATTACTTTGAAAACACTGTTTAATGAAAAATATGGTAAATATTTCTTCGAATGATCATAGGATATTATTATAATATAATTGGAAACCATTTTTAGAAAACCTGTGTTTGAAGGAACACGAATTTTTGAGTCAAGTGAGGGTTTCTAAAAAACACATTATTGACTACATTATATACCAAGGAGTATAAAATGGTTCCACTACATTAATATAGAATGAATAACCAGAGGATAATAAAATTCATGAAATTATTGAGATATGAAACATAAGAATTCATAAAAGAAATCATAAACGTAAACAACATCGAAAAGAAAAGAGATTGTATCAATAAAATCATATTACTTGGTAATATGGGATCATAAACTCAATTTAAGAATAGGAAATTACACGAATCTTAAAATATCATGAAAAGAATGAAATTCATGATATAACATGTAAAATGGAAGAATATACACCTCAAAAAAAGGGTTTTGGTGCATAAGAAAACATGAGTCTCAATGAACGAAAACCGCGACAACACATTCTTTACAAAGTTGGTAGATTTTGGAACTTAAACCCCATGAATGAATGTTCATAAAAAGGATATGTTAATACCCATAAATTTATGTATAATATACTTATATTAAAATAATGTGTATTACTTACACCACACAAAAGGAATGAGTGTTGGACAAAGTATGTATCTCATGGGAATAAATAGTGAGATAAAATCCACTTACCTTATGTATTGACTATTGTCATAATGATTAAAACCACCTATAAAATAAATATATAATTTTTATACATCTTTTATAGAACCACATTATTATATCTAATACCACATATGATTTTATTATGACCTTATTATACCTTCTTGTTTACAATCCAATTTTAAGGTTTCACATCAGGTAACATTCACTTTATTATTCGCTTGTGTATCACTTTTTTATATCATTGGTATTTATTCTTTATATAATGATTTAAAGAATTTAAAACTCTATGTAAATATATTTTATATACATTTCACTTTTATCATAATAATATATATAATATATAATTATGAAATGTAATAAACCATTCATGCCAACGGTATGCCGTACAATGCATGAATCCTCTTTCCATTTAATTATCATGTTGATAGAATGATATTAAAGACATATGTATATATATATGTAATTATTACAGTAGAATTATTATAACTTAAATATCTTATATATTCCCTAAAAAAATTCTTAATAATATCCATGTGGTGTATGAAGGGATCATATCGCTTTGAGAGGGCGGTAGTCCACACTTCCTCAAATGAAATTATCGTATTAAAAAAAATAGAAAATAAGAATATATGCGTTGGAAAAGGTAGTAAAGAATCATAAATACATAATAAATTCAATATATTACATATAAAAATTTATTTTCCATCATAATGGCCACTATGGTATATGGTAGGGGAAAAATGAACATTCATTGTTTAATGAGGCAGTAGTTCACCGTACATAGAAATAATATATTCATTACCCCTTAGATGGAGGTGTGTATAACAGTAGGTCAAACCATTGACATAAAAAACCCTATTATATTTGGGATACTGGTTTTTTTATATAATCATAAAATAAATAGAGTAGGTGTGGGTGGAGAAGGAAAATAAAAAAAGGACTTCAGAGAAGACGTTATCTCTTAATCGGGTAACTCCTTTTGGTTTGTGCAAAAAGGATTCATTGTGTTTCCTTCTACCCATGGGAAAGATTATAGTTGTAAGGGATGAATGTTGGAACATATTTAAGAATAGTATGGCCAAGATAAGGGGCTTGACATGTTTGAGGAAGTGGGTAGATGTGGTTCCTTATATATGGAAGGGAAATGACACACTTGGAATTTTTGAAAACAGGTTACATGTACCCACATTTTTACCTAAGAAAAAGTCATACCAAACCAACCTAGACCAATAATTAAATGTTTGGGGATGAAATATGGACATAAAATGGGTGTTATAAAAGTTTATATGTCATGTGGGACATTAATTTTAGGGTTTAGTTTCTAATTATTCTTAATTTGACCATAATGACTATGATTAATTTTAATCACTTTTAGTAGTCTTTTTGGTAAAACATTATGTTGATATTATTAGACTATAAATATTATAATAATTATAAGGGTGTATATTGGTGTTTTGAACTTTTATTTACAGAATCTAAAAAATTATGATTAATTAAAATCCCGCAAATGGGATGAAATCACGGGTTTTAATATAGAAAAAGGTTCAAATGTTTGTTAAGTATTTATATTCAATTTCAAAGTGAAATTGTTAATAACGAACTAAATTGCATTGAAGGATTTATAATTGATCTAAAGTTACATGAAAACAAATTTAATGTCTTATTTATCATTAGTAATTATTTAAACAAAAAGGTTGTTTTCAACTAAAAATAGTAGTTTTCACAATTCATAAAAAAGTTTCTCAAAACAATCTGAAAAATTTATCCTAGGATAATTTGAATGTTCTGAATAAAAAAATGAAATTTATTTTATATATTTAAATTTCTAAATTGGTCTAAAATTAATTTTATTATTTTTTCACAAAAAGACATTAAAATAGGCTCATTCGATAAAATAGTATTTTTAAAAAAATAATGACTTTACCAAAAATCATATCTTTTATTATCAGTATGTTTTATTTAAATAAAAATTTATAAACATTATTTGAAATTTAGTAAATACTTTTCATACAACTATTTTTAATATCTAGGTTATAATTATCTCATTAAAATAATTATTTCATTAAAATTACGTTTCATAGAAACATCAGTGTTGCGTGTAACGCACGACAAGTTAGTGTCATGTGTGAAGGGAATGTTTTAATTATTGAATTGAAGGATATAAATGGAAATTTAATTTATTATGGTAAAAATCATTGTTATCATAATAATATTTCTTCTTATATTCAATCGGTTTTCAAATTCATTTATAATTAATTGGTGACCTATGAATTCATATTCTATTGTATAAACCCTATTTATCATAAATTAGTTAATAAAATTAATAACGTCTATTTTAACATCAAGGGTTTATCATATTATGTTAAATAGTAATATTTTAATAATATTTTTTTTGTTTGGTAAACCTCTATCTTGCATATTAGGCAAGTCATCAAGGAATGTCATTGTTGCATATAAAGCAAGCTAACCTCGGTGTTCCGTGTAGTGCATACCATTGTTTATATTTCAAGTAGCGCGCAATTAACTTGGTGTTTCATATAATAGAAGATAAACACAGTGAACTAATTTAAAATGAAGTATATTTAGTGTTGTATGAAATGTAAAATATCCAAATGGTTAAATTAATTCAAAAAAATACCAAAATTTCATGGTGTTATAGTTATATAACATTTTGTGGTGTTTTAATGACTACGAAATATTGAAATGACTGGTAATAACATATACATCATCTTTGGTTGTCATCTTGTAGAAAGAACCTTATTAATTATTCGATTGGTCTTTTGGAAAGACAAGAACCTCTTGGTCAATGATTAGGATTTTATTGTGTATTAGAGAATATTTTTTTGAGATAAAAGTTTCATGGTTTATGGAGATGATAGGAGAGGTTCTTATCTTTTATAAGTGAGGTGGGTGGAATATTTACAAATAAATGAATTATTATTACATAATACATATGTTACTAAAGTCAATTGGATTAAAAGTTCCCAATAATAAAATCTAATAAGTATATGGTCTAAATTAAATCAAAAAATATAATTAAATAAAGTGTTTTGTGATATTTTTCCCTATACATATTTGGTTAATGTAGAGACCCGAAGCTTGACGTACATGGACATTACATTACTTTTTAGGAATACTTATAACATAACCAAAAACACACACACAAGGATCGTAATAGTTTAGTGTCTTTGGAAACTCGGAATATAATCTTCTAATCATGGTGAAAGATCTTCAACATCTCCCATAAAGATCTTCCTTTTTTTTCTACCTAAAACCTTTCTTTATATCCCGGGGAAAAGAAAACATAAAAGGGTGAGCTCAAATGCTCAGTAAGGGTAAACAAAAGAAATATCAATCACATCATATACATAAGAACATAACTTTTTGAAATCTTATCCTGCAAAAGAGATCATAATATCATAACATGGGATAAATCATAGAAGTGAAATGTAATCCCAATAATCATAACTTAAAACCTGAAACTTTGTGTCATATACATATTATCATATATAATCATTTCTTATTAGTCAAGACTCATTGCCAAGACTATCTTAGTGGACAAAGTCCATTTCTGAACCGAGTCACCCTCGTTTCAGTCCTGTTTCACTGAACCGGTATAACCTACAATTCCAGCCATGTCTATCTCATGAGATATAAAATCTTTACCCAATGCATTGGAGGGAGATATAGGTCCCACCCATATTATAATGATACCATTCTTATGTGTGCCACAAAAACATAATCCATACATCATACCATAATCCATGTAATAAAAATAGAATTCTTAAACATCTTGACATCATAAAACAATTCATATAAGATAAACGAATTCATAAAAATAATTCCATCACAACATAATCAAATAAATGTAATGATAGGGATAGAATCAGAACCCTATATTATCTTAGATGGAAAATAATTTTGATAAAACACTTGAACTCCATTCTTGAGGAAAATATCCTTTCTACTTCAAAAACACTTTTCATTTCTTAACATGTTATAAAATTATAACAAAAATAAGTTGATTAAAAATAAACATGAAAACATATATGGGAAGATTCTTGGAAATAATGTTTTAAAAATCCATTCATGTCGTATAAGTTAAAAGAAAACATTCTTCTAGTACTTTTGTCGGAAAAGTCAAAAAGTACCTCGTACGAAAAACGACAGAAGATTCCTTTCATATCTTATACTAAAAACTCACCGAAGGGTAAAATTGGATATAAAATATTGTATAAGGATATAAATATTACATATTGAGGAAACAAGGATGTGGATGATAAAATACACCCCAGTAAATACCAAAGTATAAACAATCTCGGATAAAAATGAGATTGTGATATTTTCCCTTACCTTAGGTCCGATTTGCTTCGTTTGTGTCCGAACCTCCTGTATAATGATTTAAATAATGTTATTGACTTATTACAGAATCATAATTATTTTTATGATATAATATATGGTTCACTTATGGCTTTATATTACCCGTTCTTTTGTAAATTCCATGTTAAAGAGCGTTTTGGGTAAAATCGTTTCATTTGTCCTCCGTGTTTTGACTTGTAATTATTCATATGATTACTTAGATCATGATTACTTAATTCCAGAATATAAAACATGATTTATATATAATATATATTCAGAATATACATATATATAATAGATCAGTAAATGGAAAGAAATACACCGTTCATGGAGACGGTAGACCGTTCGTACGCATGAACGCTGTTTTCTTTTCCTTATTGAGTTGAATGGAATTAAGTAGATGACATACATATATATACACATAAATCCAATATCATTATTATGTCATATATTTCATTATTACTTATTATATATACTTTATAATCATTCATGAATGGCTAATGTGGAGAATGAATCTCATCGCGTCGTGGAGACGGTAGTCCGTACGTACGCACGAGCGATGGTATCGTTCTCATGATCGTGGAATTGTATTGGAGTGTATGTATACTACTTCAGAATCAATATCACTTTAAAATAATCATATATAGTTAATATTTACATCATTATACCCATCCAAGTAAGGTGGTGGTGGAAAATAGATTGCACCACGGCGTGGAGATGGTATTCCGTACGTACGCACGCGCGGTGATTTCCTTTTTCCGTAGGATGGATAGAAGGTTAATTAGAGTTGTTTCATATTTATAATAACATATCAGTATATAAGAAATACTGATGTTATTACTTTATCATGAAACAACTAAATAAGAATAAGTTGAAGAAGAAAGAAATTGAAAAATATTGGTAATGGATATTACCTCTTTTTGACGCGCCTTCACTTAACCTCCACTTAATGAACTAAGGATGGTCTTTGAATAAGACCAGGACCTCTAGGATGATACTAGGGAAGTGGAGAAGAGATTTTTTCAGGGGTTGGCTGAGCTTGAATGCTCAAATTGGTGTGAGGAAGAGGGGGAGGAGGTGCCCTTTTATAAGGGAGGAGAGGGGCACCTTTGGGAAAACTAAAAATATTATTTTATTATAAAGTCATGTTCGGTTTTAAATAGCTCCAAATTCATATATTTCGAAGATAAGGTGGGGATGGGTCGAAATAATCTCATCAAATAGAATTTAGACAAGTTTAGGTTCCTATTTTAACCTTATCATTTAGATTTAACATTAAGTTAAATAATTTTACTTTTACCGTGTCTTCTTGTGTTCTTACACTATAAGTTTAATAAACTTACTATAAGAAGAAAAACGAACCCCAAGTTGTTTATTATTAATATATATAACCGTATATAAGTCATTTGGCTGAACCTTAGATTTTTAGGAATAAAATAACAATTAATAATATAATATTTGTTTTAAAAACTAATTTATGTCAATTTTGACACTATTTGGTATAGGATTTTTATGAAATTCATAACAGAATGACAAGTTCTAAAAAAGTTACTTATATCAACAATAACATGTCATATTAACCTATAAAATTAATTTAAGTCATAAAAAGTCTTAAATTACGTTTATTTGGGTATTTATAACATCAATTATGTCAATATTTCATTAATAAGATAATTACTGCATCATCATTGTGTCATAAATAAATTAAATTATTTAATATATAAAAATTATAAATAAAATACCATTATGTAGGAAATCATTTTAGCTTTCTAATGAATATTTATAGTCGAATTTATCTTATGTATAATCCCATATTAAAAATGATTTACTTATTAAACTTCGATCTTAACTATTTTAACCCTTCTTTAAATAAATTAATAATAAATGTCCTAATCTAATCCAAGTGGACCTAAATGATCATATTTTATTCCTAAGGTTGTTTTTGGTCAAATTACACTTATCCAATAGAATTAGGACATGTGTTAGGATAATAATAATAACATTTTTACCGTTAATTACCCTATTTACTTTTAACTGTGGTAAAAAAAGTAAAAAGTTACTATTCACCAAAAAATTATTTTCATCTCATTGAACCACATTTTACTTACTGACATCAACCGTGTCTCTCAGATTTTTGAAATTCCACTCATAGAAGCGGTAAAATTAAGTTTTATGAAAAATTCAGTTTTTTTAACTACCACTTAGTGGTTTCACTATTCATCAAAAATTGAATGTTTTCAGAAAAATACCAAAATTTCACCCTAGGCTAATTTCGATATTCCGAATCCAAAAATGAAGTCCATTTTGAAAAATAAAATTTACAAAATTTCAAAAAGTGGTTATTACTATTCATAATGGCTAGTTTTAATAATATTTTAATAGCATATCGTTGTTTAGCGAAACTTGGTGTTGCGTACAACACACGCTATCGAGGAAGGTTGTGATTGCGTGTAATGCAAGGAAAGTCAAGGATGCGTGTTGTGCAAGCTCCTTTTAGTGTAGCATACAACACAAGACATTAATGAAATTAAAAAGAATATTTTTCATAAAATCCCGGGGTGTTACATTCTACCCCCCTTAAAATGAATTTCGCCCTCGAAATTCATCGGGGTTATAAATGGTTTACTATTCGAAAGTTTCTTTGATAGAAACCCACATCGTAAAAAGGAATACCAAAACCAATCTTTAAAAACAGAAGTATGAAACGTAACGGTTACCCAATTAAACTAATCACTGGGTTTCCACATAGGTGAAAATATGGATATGGAAGAGAAATCTAACCATCATGTTCTGATGGAGAGTGGTAGAGAACATGGCTATGGAAAATCCAGCAATCACAAAGCCATAAATTTATGATGATCTAAGGTACCATTTGATTCATCAGATATAAGAGCACTAGGAAAACATTTTTGGTTTTCAAGATTATTTCCCTAAAGTTGATGAAATTGGAATTAGAAGAAATACTTTCGTGATTTTGGTATAGTTTCACCGTTGGTCATTCTTTGGACAATTTCCACTTCATCTCTTAAAGAAATGAAGTTGAATTTGTCATTCGTGATGTGTTAGCAGATTATGTGATAGAATTATGGGTCATTCCATCTGTCTCAAACAAAAAGTTATCAATAAATACATAAGTCCATCTATAGTGAGATTAACGATATATGGTTCCTAAAATGGACATATAATTCATAATTCATACTACTTAATATAATAAAACTAGTTTCTACTAAACAGGGACTTCCTGTAGGCCAGTGGTAGGCGATAAAGGCCAGTCGCACTTTGGTTGTGGGTTCGATTCCCACAGCCTTGTCCGACGCGATGGGCTGTCGCCCGTCCTGCAGGTTGTCTTTTTTTTTTTCTAAAACTATATTACTATAACATCCCATCAATAATATCGAAAAAACTTCTATCCTTAAACAATACTAACTTATGTCCAACATAATCCATTCCAATCTTTAGACTTATCCATAATACTACAGTCCACTCTCATAATATAGTGAAAACGATTACCAGAGATTTAATACCATCGTTGATCCCCAAACATTCAAAGGCCTTAATCATGTATTCTCTTGAATACCCATTTAACCTTAGTGAAAACATGAATGCAGTTAAAAGTTAACACTTTCCACATACCAAAATCCTCAAAATTCTATATACTCAAACCATGACATCACTTAGTCCTTATATCAATCATGAGCTCATGAATACTATCAAACATTTCATTTTCTAGTTTTCCCTTCATTATACACATATCATCTTTTTTCCAAAAATATCTCAATCACTTTCCATGGTTACTGGTACCATAAAATTATTGAAAACCACAATAGACCAATACATAAATATTCCAATACTCCACGATACTATATACAACATTATTTTGGAATCCCATTACATAAACACATAATCATTCCACCACATCGTTATCATATTCAACATCGCCAATGGTGATTGCAAGTGACTTCCCTTTGTCTTTTGACTTAAGTGGTTGCTCATGTCAATCATCACTAACCCTTGGATTAGGGCATTTATTATCATAATGCCCCATTTCCTTGCACTTGAAGCATTGAAGTGTAGTAGGTTCATTCTGTGTATCCCTTCTTTTGTTTGCATCATTAGACATCTTCTTCCCATCATTGCGGCATTCAAATGCCCGATGACCTTCCTTTCCACATTTGAAACATTTACTTTTCCCTTTAAGACAATCTCCACCATGCTTCTTTCCACACTTTGAGCATAAGGAAACATTCATCTTCTTTTCACCATTATTCTGAGATTTCTCCTTGAACTCCATCTTTCGTTTCTTGTCAAAACTATGAGATAGATAAGTAACACCAACTTCCATTTCTACCTTGATAGCACAACGAAAAATTTCTTCATAGCTACTGAAGTGTCTTATAGCTAATGCCCTTCGAAGATTTGGTTTTAAGCCACTGAAGAATCGATCAACTTTACTTTCAGGTTGGATGATAAATCCAGATGCATACCTTGCAAGCCTTGTAAAATTCGCTTCATATATACCAACAGATTCATCATCCTTTTTCTTTAGTTCAAGAAACTACTTCTCCATCTTTGTTCGAAGAATACGAGGGAAGTACTTATTGAAAAATAAGTTCTTGAACTCTTCCCATTCCATGGACTCAATTTCATCTCTTGACCTCGTATTATTGATAAGATTCCACCATTGATCAGCTTCACCTTCCAAACGATATACTACTAAGATGACTTTATCATGTTCAGAACATTGAAGAACTGAAAATATCTTTTCAGTGGTACTGATCCATTGTTCACCAACAAGTGGATCAGAAGACCCACTGAAAGAAGGTGGACGTTGCCTCATGAAGGACTCAATAGAATATTGTTCCCTTCTCTGCTCATTTGGAAGTCCAGAATGATTCATAGCTTGTGTAAGTATAGAAATAAGATTTTTCACTCCATCTCCCATAACATTTGTTTGTTCAGGAGGACAATCATTGCATTGTCCATTGCATTGATCAACACGGCTCCTTTGGGTTCTAGACATCGTCTAAAACCCAAAAAGAATAGTGTGAAAGGCAAAAATCATGCTAGGGAAAACAACATAATAAAGGGGGAGTACCTTCAAAATCTAACATCTTAGGTTTAATTCTAAGATCGTTAGCGCAATTCTAGGACTATAACCTATACTTATACTTAACCTTAGAGACATCCCTAGACATACCTTAGAAATATCTATAGGGATCTCACTAACGTTTTTGCATCCTAGTTTCCAAAGGTTGACTAAACCTTTCCTCTGATACCAACTATAGCGGTCTGGAATTACTTCTAGTGGACTATAATTGATACCTATCAGGGCACTCCATGGGCGGCTACACCCCCTGGGCGGGACACACCACCATCCCCAGTGGCATCCATTTCCTCATGAAGCCCTTGGGCGGAGAGCCATGCTTTGTCCAACACTCACATGTGAGAGTTCCCAAGGATCAGATACATTCCTACCTCCTTTGCCTCTGATACCAACTGTAGAGACCCGAAGCTTGACATACATGGACATTACATTACTTTTGTGGAATACTTAGTACATAACCAAAAACACACACACAAGGATCGTAATAGTTTAGTGTCTTTGGAAACTCGGAATATAATCTTCTAATCGTGGTGAAAGATATTCAACATCTCCCATAAAGATCTTCCTTTTTTTTCCACCTAAAACCTTTCTTTATATCCTGGGGAAAAGAAAACATAAAAGGGTGAGCTCAAATGCTCAGTAAGGGTAAACAAAAGAAATATCAATCACATCATATACATAAGAACATAACTTTTGGAAATCTTATCCTGCAAAAGAGATCATAATATCATAACATGGGATAAATCATATAAGTGAAATGTAATCCCAATAATCATAACATAAAACCTGAAACTTTTTGGCATACACACATAATCATAGATAATCATTTCTTATTAGTCAAGACTCATTGCCAAGACTATCTTAGTGGAAAAAGTCCATTTCTGAACCGAGTCACCCTCGTTTCAGTCCTGTTTCACTGAACCGGTATAACCTAACATTCCTTCCATGTCTATCTCATGAGATATAAAATCTTTACCCAATGCATTGGAGGGAGATATAGGTCCCACCCATATTATAATGATACCATTCTTATGTGTGCCACAAAATCATAAACCATACATCATAGCATAATCCATGTAATAAAAATGGAATTCTTAAACATCTTGACATCATAAAACAATTCATATAAGATAAATGAATTCATAAAAATAATTCCATCACAACATAATCAAATAAATGTAATGATAGGGATATAATCAGAACCCTATATTATCTTAGATGGAAAATAATTTTGATAAAACACTTGAACTCCATTCTTGAGGAAAATATGCTTTCTACTTCAAAACACTTTTCATTTCTTAACATGTCATGAAATTATAACTAAAAGAAGTTGATTAAAAATAAACATGAAAACTTATAAGGGATGATTCTTGGAAATAATGTTTTAAAAATCCATTCATGTCGTATAAGTTAAAAGAAAACATTCTTCTCGTACTTTTGTCGGAAAAGTCAAAAAGTACCTCGTACGAAAAACGACAGAAGATTCCTTTCATATCTTTTACTAAAAACTCACCGAAGGGTAAAATTGGATATAAACTATTTTATAAGGATATAAATATTACATATTGAGGAAACATTGATTTGGATGATAAAATACACCTCAGTAAATACCAAAGTATAAACAATCTCAGATAAAAATGAGATTGTGATATTTTCCCTTACCTTAGGTCCGATTTGCTTCGTATGTGTCCGAACCTCCTGTATAATGATTTAAATAATGTTATTAACTTATTACAGAATCATACTTATTTTTATGATATTATATATGGTTCACTTATGGCTTTATATTACCCGTTCTTTTGGAAATTCCATGTTAAAGAGCGTTTTGGGTAAAATCGTTTCATTTGTCCTTCGTGTTTTGACTTGTAATTATTCATATGATTACTTAGATCATGGTTTCTTAATTCCAGAATATAAAACATGATTTATATATAATATATATTCAGAATATACATATATATAATAGATCAGTAAATGGAAAGAAATACACCGTTCATGGAGACGGTAGACCGTTCGTACGCATGAACGCTGTTTTATTTTCCTTATTGAGTTGAATGGCATTAAGTAGATGAAAAACATATATATACACATAAATACAGTATCATTATTATGTCATATATTTCATTATTACTTATTATATATACTTTATAATCATTCATGAATGGTTAACGTGGAGAATGAATCTCATCACGTCGTGGAGACGGTAGTCCGTACGTACGCACGAGCGATGATATCGTTCTCATGATCGTGGAATTGTATTGGAGTGTATGTATACTATTTCAGAATCAATATAACTTTAAAATAATCATATATAGTTATTATTTACATCATTATACCCATCCAAGTAAGGTGGTGGTGGAAAATAGATTGCACCACGGCGTGGAGACGGTATTCCGTACGTACGCACCCGCGGTGATTTCCTTTTTCCGTTGGATGGATAGAAGGTTAATTAGAGTTGTTTCATATTTATAATAACATATCAGTATATAAGAAATACTAATGTTATTACTTTATCATGAAACAACTAAATAAGAATAAGTGGAAGAAGAAAGAAATTGAAAAAGATCGGTAATGGATATTACCTCTTTTTGACGCGCCTTCACTTAACCTCCTCTTAAAGAACTAAGGATGTTCTTTGAAGAAGACCAGGAACTCTAGGATGATACTAGGGAAGTGGAGGAGAGATTTTGGCAGGGGTTTTCTGAGCTTGAATGCTCAAATTGCTGTGAGGAAGAGGGGGAGGAGGTGCCCTTTTATAAGGGAGGAGAGGGGCACCTTTGGGAAAACTAAAAATATTATTTTATTATAAAGTCATGTTCAGTTTTAAATAGCTCCAAATTGATATATTTATAAGCTAAGGTGGGGATGGGTCGAAATACTCTCATCCAATATAATTTAGACAAGTTTAGGTTCCTATTTTAACCTTATCATTTAGATTTAACATTAAGTTAAATAATTTTACTTTTACCATGTCTTCTTGTGTTCTTACACTATAAGGTTAATAAACATACTATAAGAAGCCAAACGAACCCCAAGTTGTTTATTATTAATATATATAACCTTATCTAAGTCATTTGGCCGAACCTTAGATTTTTAGGAATAAAAGTACATTTAATAATATAATATTTTTTTTAAAAACTAATTTATGTCAATTTTGACACTATTTGGTACATGATTTTTATGAAATTCATAACAGAATGATAAGTTCGAACCAAGTTACTTATATCAACAATACCATGTCATATTAACCTATAAAATTAATTTAAGTCATAAAAAGTCTCAAATTACATTTATTTGGGTATTTATAACATCAATTATGTCAATATTTCATTAATAAGATAATTACTGCATCATCGTTGTGTCATAAATAAATTAAAATATTTAATATCTAAAAATTACAAATAAAATACCATTATGTAGGAAATCTTTTTATATTTCTAATGAATATTTATAGTCTAATTTATCTTATGTATAATCCCATATTAAAAATGATTTACTTATTAAACTTTGATTTTAACTATTTTAACCCTTCTTTAAATAAATTAATAATAAATGACCTAATCTAATCCAAGTGGGCCTAAATGATCATATTTTATTCCTAATGTTGTTTTTGGTCGAATTACACTTATCCAATATAATTAGGACATGTGTTAGGGTAATAATAATAACATTTTTACCCTTAATTACCCTATTTACTTTTAACCGTGGTAAAAAAAGTAAAAAGTTACTAATCACCAAAAAATTATTTTCATCTCATTGAACCACATTTTACTTACTGACATTAACCGTGTCTCTCGGATTTTTGAAATTCCACTCACAGAAGCGGTAAAATTATTTTTTATGAAAAATTCAGTTTTTTTAACTACCACTTAGTGGTTTCACTATTCATCAAAAATTGAAAGTTTTCAGAAAAATACCAAAATTTCACCCTAGGATAATTTCGATATTCCGAATCCAAAAATTAAGTCCATTTTGAAAAATAAAATTTACAAAATTTAAAAAAGTGGTTATTACTATTCATAATGGCTAGTTTTAATAATATTTTAATAACATATCGTTGTTTAGCGAAACTTGGTGTTGCGTACAACACACGCTATCGAGGAAGGTCGTGATTGCGTGTAATGAAATGCAAGTCAAGGATGCGTGTTGTGCAAGCTCCTTTTGGTGTAGCGGACAACACAAGATATTAATGAAATTAAAAATAATATTTTTCATAAAATCTCGGGGTGTTACAGTTAACCCATCATTTAACCCTTTTAACCTTAATCATAGTAACATGATTTTTACCATGGTAAGTATTCACAGTGGTAAAAAATTAGGCTATAATATTAAAATAATATTAATTATTATTATTATAAATATTTACTTCATTTCATAATATTCAATTTCAATAATATTCATAAGGTCCATTTAAAAAAATCTCTCAAAAAGAAACAAAAACATTTTTTTATAAAAATGTATTTTTAAGAATAAGACTTAATTTATTTTTATTCGATTCCTAATAAAAAACATTATATGAGTGATAAATAATTTTATTTAATGTATTATATTAAAATTTATTTATAATAACTTCAAAATATTGTTTGATTCAATTTATTATCATACACATTTATTGTTTAAAATAGTTTTTTCAGAAAAACATCTCTTTCATAGTTTCAAAATATTTAATTTTCATTTTAACCAATTGATAAACAATTAATTAATTATATATATATTTTTAAAAATAATATTCTATAATTTTTCTTATCATATTCAAACCATAAATTCTAATAACTATATGATATCTATCACATTAAATAATAATATATCAATAGTATATCACTCTGCATTTTAAATCGATGTTGCCTTTGACGAAAGATATCAATGGCATAAATTTTTTTTAAAGATAAATATATCATAAAATGTTTTGGTGTTACATGATAAAACTTATAATAATTTCACTAATGAAATTGAATCACTCTGATAAAAAAAACACAGGACACTTCTCCCATAGCACATCCTCAGGTTTCCTTATAGCTTCCTCAAATTTAGGAATTCGCCACAAAACATAGACAAAGTGAGTGTTATTGTTCCAATAAACTATCTATTTGATCTAAAATATACACATATTAGTCATCATAAGGGATAAAATTATCTAGTGGTATGACCTATGAGGACATTACATGTGAAGGATCGAGTATTTAATTCTACATAAGAGAAACACAGAACACATCATGGACTTAAATGATATTTGATGGAAGAACCATGCAATAAGAAACCTTCCCAATATGGTCAAGAATTTATAAGGGACAAATATATGTAGTACAAATAATTACCTTATTTACCAATCACATATCTTTATTCCAAGGTGATATTCATAGGAATACATTATCAGTAACTTCAAACTACATATCTCATCAACAAATGTCAACATAATTTTATTGTCAAATTTGAGCTACCCTGATGTGATGATGAATGGATATAACCTTCACTACCATTCAATAAAATTGAGAATATACTAATTTCATTGATTCTATAGCATCATACCAACACATTTATTTTCAAAACATCCATTTATATAGGGATTATGAAGGATCTATTTGAACGCTTATGTGAAGACAATCCTTATAAGAAACCTCATCTAGTAAAATGTGATGTTACTATCCTCCTTTGAAATCAATATAAAATGATCTCAAAATTTCTTCAGTGGTTTTAATTTTCCACTCATAATTACCATCAATTTTATGATGATACTATGTTCTAAATTTCTACTCTACATTTAAATCACATTAAAGAATTTGTTTCATTGGAAAATATAGTGTAAAATGGGGTTTTCTCATCGGTTTACCATTGTCAATTTTCCTTAAAAATCCCAATGGATACCCAATCCATTGATGGGTACTGACCTACTTTCCAAAGGATGACTGTCACTTGGGTTTTTAGGCCCAACAAATCTTGGGGACTCACATTGGTCAAGAGGATGGGAGGTCGGTCCCATTACACCATTTTGGGGGAAATTGTCACCAACTCCTGGAATCTCTTATATATTTAAGATATGTTCATGAAATCCTTCTCAATCCCCAATACAGGACTAGTTACCCCAATGTTAATGAACCTATTATGAACATTCATTGATAGGGATTGTCATGTGTATATCATAGGTTATCTATCTTTCTCTTATTTAGTTATGATGCTTCTTATGATGGGCCTACTCTAGAACTCTAGAGTTTATCGCTATCAAGGGATATAGATGGTGTCATTAATATGAGATTAAACCTCAACAAGGAATCCTACATATCTGGTGAAAATAGTAATTAAAACCCCCATAGTTTATTTAGCATAGTTTAAGCTGGTATGAATAGACTGATACATTATGTTTAACATCATAAAATAAGGATGTGAATACCAGGATCGAACCATGAAAATATGTCCTATGTATCCTATTTAATATAGGAATTAAAGCCTATATAGTTCCTCAGGAAGGCTTTTGTTTCATGGGAGATACAAAAAATAGAGGCCCAAGGAAGGAATAATGCATATGAGACTTCCATGGATTGTTTCTTTAGGAATGTTTCCCTTTGAGCCATGAGGCGATGTAATCAGATATACATTCTGATGCAGAAGGTCCTACCATTGGAGAGTTCACATCATTCTATTAGCAGTATCATCAATGACACTTATGCCCACATGATCCATTATTGGTGAGAGAAACAAGATACAATGATGGTCTGGATACAATACATGAGATCATATCCATACAGAGCTTACACATTAAAGTTCCCTTTGAGAGGAATGATCACCCATCTAGTGGAGGATATGGTATGGACCTCAAGCCATAGGAAGGATTCCTACGTATCCTGGTTATGGCAGGAATTAGAGTATTTTTAGTTCAGTTCTTCCCAAACCCACTAAGGGATTCGAGGTACTTGGGAGCATGATCGGCGATTATACTTAGAATGATACCTATCCAAGAGTCCTCTTACTGTACATTGATAGAAAGATGATTGTGGAAGACCTATTAGGGGATTTAACCCCATACGCAAGGAACAATTGGAATGGGGAGGGACTTATACTATGGCGGATGATTGTTAGGTCTCATGACAAAGGAAGGCTTCCTACGTATCCCGGTTATGGAGGGAATAAGATTTCTCATTGTTCATTTGTCCCCTCAACCTTCTAAGGGGTTATGGTGGATGATCATGCCTGAATACATTATAGTCATCCGCAAGGTTTCAAGAATTTTAGGGGGATTGTACCAACATGGATTCCCTATTGATTGGGGACATACTATATGATGTGGATAATTAGGTATTACAATCTAGACTGCCTGATTGGTCCAATCATTCTTTATCTTATGGTAGATTAATGAGGGGTTGTGATGACCATGATGGTCTGTCCAAAAGCATGGTTTTGAGAGGGTCATATGAGAGAATCACCCTATCTCATTAAGAAAACTTCCATTATAAAAAATGGGTATGTGGATAAAGACTCCTAGCACGAGGTCCACATGACATGAGTCTAGGTAGGTCCATCAGACAATGTTGGAATGTCCTAAATGAGTGGTCTAAAATGTCTTAGACATCTACTAAGAATGTCTTGATTGTCTGCCCGATATGTTGGGGCACCAATATGACATGTCCAAAATATATAAGCATGGCTACCTAATTAATTGGAATGCCCTGGATTCCTTTGAATGGATGAAGTGTCATGTCCAAGATGCTTTGCATGACCAAAGTGGGCTTGTCTGGGGTCTTACACATGATCAAATAACTTTTCTCTGATGCCTTAACATGATCAAGGAAGGCATGTCAAATGTGATTCAAATGACTAGATAAAGAATTTCAGGGGTTTCATGCATGATAAACTAACTTTTCTTGATTGTATTTTCCTGATCAAGGAGGACATGCAGGGATTCTGCCACATGATCAAAGTAGGATGTCTTGATGGCTTGTCAAGAGGTCTTGTAGAGACGTGTTATGGTAGCCCTAGGTTCATCACATGTCTTCCTATGACCGCAATTACCTTTCACATCCTCCCTTTAGAGTTCCTTTGTATCATTATTTAGAGGTCATGGATTATGTGAGTTTTTACAAGCAATTTCAAGCATATTAACTCAATTTTTTGATAATTCCTTGTGTGACCAATATGGTTAATATTGAGGGTTTCTAAGTATGTATTGGAAACATTAAATTAATCCTTAGGGCATTGAGGAGTTTCTCGGGCATACTAAAGTAATTTGATGTGGTGAGGTGGACATATCTGGGGTCTTTTCCTTAGTTTTTCACCTATCAATACAGACATTTCCATGGATATTCGCATGATCCTTCCAACACATCTATGAATTCATTGTATGTTCATCTTGAACCTGTTGAGAGCTTGCCTTATCAAAATGAGGATGTGTCATGGGGGTGTCACAAAATCAATTTGTCTTTCCCTATGGGTTATCATAAGACCATGGTGACATGTTGAAGGGTTGTCACGAGACCTCCCGACTTGTCTGAAGCTTGTATTGAGATAAACATGGCATGTATAAGGCTGTCTACTAACATTGCAAGACCATTGAAGGGTCTTGAAATCATGTTTCCTTAAACCATACCTGAGGTGAGGTCTCACAGATGTGCTTAGGGTCTTATGCCTGTTCAGGTACTGCAAGTGCATATCCAAAGAGATTATGACTAATATTTCCCGGGAAATAATACATGCTAGAGTTCTCTTGCTGAAGGTGTAAAACATAGGGTTTCCATAGAAAAGAGAGATCCATCCCATAAGCTTCGGCACACACTATGTGGATGTTCTAAAAAAACCTCTTTGATCATGTGATTTTCATGAGCAAGAAGTGAACTAATAGAGAATTCTACGGACATTCACAAAGGCTTCCTAATAATTCCATGGGCATGGAAGTGGTTCATTGGTGCATATAGACAAGGTTTCTCCAATTAGATAACGTGATTGCTTGGCGGAATCTCCATGACATCGCATGATGCCCGCATATTTTTGATATGAATGACCTTCATGTGGTCCCGTGATGATATCCACACTCTTGCACTAGGAGGCTGCATATCAAATCATGCACGAGGGATGTTGATTTCATGACTAAGTGTATGCAACCTGCGGGTTGTATATCATCACTATGTATATGCCAAGGGTGTCCACAGGGATCCTCACTATCGAGAAGGCCACATGAAGCCGTCACAGGATACTGAGAATTCTCACATAACTATGGATTGTGAGGAAATCACCTATCCTAGTAGGATCTCTTCTGATTTACTTATCTTCCCAATAGGGTCTCGTGATAGGCCCTATAGTCATCCACGAGGGACTATGAATCGAAGCCTTCATGTTTATGGATAAGGGAACATGCTGCATGTCGAGGAGGAATGCCTAGATAGGGATGAAGGATCGAGCATGAGGGTTGTGTAAAGGCTTGACAAGTAAGAGGGTTTGGGACATCAGATGAGATCTTGTCTGTTTACCATTGTATGCTATTTGGTTACTCGCATGGGAGCCACTCATGCCCAAAGACCTTCACTGTGTGGCCAAAAAATGATATCGCATGACCAAGGGACTCTTATTCATGGTCAAGAGGCATGATTTAAATGCACACCATGTGAAAGAGGTTCCACATCCATCATGATGACACATGATCTCCCAAGGGTCATGCGAGAGGTACATATATGAACTATATCTTTATCCACAATAAAGGATGCATGGTCGAGGGTTCCTGTTGGGGTCACACCTCCTAGGTCATGATCGATAAAGAGGAGGAAAAGTTTTTTATGTGTTTTTTATTTTTTAATATGTCTAGGATAAATTTTTTAAAAAATATACATGAAAGGCGGCAGAAGAGATGCTTCCTATCTAGAAAAATATAAAAAAATTATAATTTTTATTATATTTAATTTATTATATATATATATTTATAACTAAATAAAAAAACATCAGAAAAATTTATCTACTATTTAATATCTCGCAATAGTGCTACTACAATAGTCTAGATTCTGACAAAAATCCTCACCCAAGGCTCCCATTTACAATATGGATTTCTCTGGAAATCATTCTACATTTTTGATGTGAGATTCAGGTTCTCCCTTCACTACACAGAACATGTTTCATTTTCAATGTGGGGTTCAGAAATGTTTCAAGTACTTTGTTTTGAAAGAAAAAAATATATAAACTATAAGACCAATATAATGAAACATAATAAATTGATTAAACATATAAGAAATAGAGGAAAATAAAATGAATTTTGTAATAAATGTTGATGAAAAATAATTTATAAGATTTCAAAGCCACCTACATGAAGAATTAAAATGATTCATGAATGTGACATTGAAAGCCTATAAAATATAATCTATAAGACCAATATAAATGAAAATTAATATATAGATTAAACATATTTGAAATAGTGGAAAACAAAAATAATTTTGTAAAAAATGTTGATGAAGAATAAATTATAAGCTTTGAAAACCGCCAACTTGACATGCAAAAATGTTTCAAGTATGTGACATTAAAAGCCTATAAAATATAAAATATAAGACAAATATAAATGAAAATTAAAACATGGATTAATAATATATGAAATAGTTGAAAATAAAAATAATTTTAAAAAAATGATGATAAAAAATAATTTATAATCTTTCAAAATCACCTACTTAAAACATAAAAATGTTTCATGTATGTGATTTTGAAGGACTGTAAAACATAAACTGTAAGACGAATATTAATAAAACTTAAAACATGGATTAAACATATAATAAATAGTTAATAAATAATTAGCTAATTAGTAAATAATTATTAAGTATATAATTATTAATTATATGACCATTAATTTGTTAATTAGTAATATAATTACTAATTATTAGTTATTAATTATATAATTAATTAGTTAATTAGTAATATCATTATTAATTATATAATATTCAATTAATAATACAATTATTAATAATTTAATTATTAATTATATAATAATTAATTAGTTAATTAGTAATATAAATTTTAATTATATAATTATTAATTAGTTAATTAGTAATATAATTATTAATTATAATTATTAATTATAAATATTAATTATAATTATTTATTCTAATTATTAATTATATAATAAATAATTAGTTAATTAGTGATATAATTATTAAATATAGAATTATTAATTATTTAATTTGTAATATAATTTTTAATTAATAATTATATTATTAATTAAATAATAAATTATTATATAACAAATAAAAAATAATTGTAATTAATAATTATATTAATTAATTAATTAATTATTAAATAATTAATAATTAATAATTATATTACAAATTAACAAATTAATTATAATATAATTAACAATTCTATTATTAATTGACTAAATAATTATTATATAATAATAATGAATCATTAATAATTAATAATTAATAATTATAATGAATAATTATATTACTAATTAATTAATTAGTTGTTATATAATAAATAATAAATAATTATAATTGCTAATTATAAAACCAATTACATTACTAATTAACTAACTAAATATTATATAATTAATAATTAATAATTATAATTACTAATTACTAATTATAAATAATAATCATATTAATTATTACCTAATTTATTATTTTATAATTAATAATTATATTATAAATTCAATAATTAAAAATTATATTGCTAAATAACTAATCAGTTACTATATAATTAATAATTATAATACTAATTAAAAAATTATTTATTAAAAAATTAATAAATAATAATTAATAGTTAATAAATTATAATTATAATGAATAATTATATTACTAAATATCTATTTAATTATTTTCTAATAAATAATTATATTACCAATTAAATAATTAATTAATAATTAATTTATAATTAATAATTATATTAAAAATTAACTAATTAATAATTATATCAATAATTAATTAAATAAGTATTATATAATTAATAATTATATAATTAATAACTATAAATAATATAACTAATTAATTATTATATAATTAATAATTATATTACTAATTAACTAATTAATTATTATATAAATAATAAATAATAATTATGATGAATAATTATAATTAATAATTATACTACTATTTAGCTAATTAACTATTTTTTATTTAATACTTATATTACTAATTAACTAATTAATTATTATATAATTAATAATTTCATTACTAATTCACTAATTAATTATTTTATAAATAATAATTATATTTCCAATTAACTGAGTCATTAATATATAATTAATAATTATATTACTAAGTAAATATTATATAATTAATAACAAGATTAATAATTTACTAATTAATTTTATAATTAATAGTAAAAAATTTGTAATTATATTACTAATTAACTAATTAATCATCACATAATTATTAATTATATAATTACTAATTATATAATTAGTAATTATATAAATGATAATTAGAGTTCAAATTGACTAATTAATTATTAACTGTCTGTTATATGTCTAATCCCTGTTTTAATTTTCTTTAATATTCAGCTTATAGTTTCTATTTTATTGTCTTTAAAAGCCAAAAACATGAAGCATTTTTACGGTTTAAGTAGGTGGTTTTGAAAGCCTATAAATTATTTTTCATAACATTTTTTATGAAAGTATTTTTATTTTCTACTATTTCTTATAACTTTATTCCATATTTTAATTTTTATTAATATTGGTCTTATAGTTTGTAACATCCCAGAATTTCCTAACACAATTTTATTATATAATTATTCTATTAAATGTATTAGCTTATAAGTAAAACTAACTAATAAATTTTTTAGGCAACGTTCATTAAAAAAATAATTATAAAATTTAAGGATTTAATTTATTTGATTATATGTTAATATTTATAACTAAGTATACTTATAATTTTTAGTTTTCTAATTTTTTTAATTTTTTTTGTAAAAAAATAAAATATGGAATTATTTGATTATTATAAGATTTAGAATAACAAACATTATCAAATGGGTTTTTAAAAAAATATTTTGAATGAATGTATTTAGTTTTCTATTTAATCAAGTTATTTATTTTGCGATGATAGAAATAATTTTTTAATTATTTTATTTGAATTTTGGTACATTAAATAAATTATTATTTTCATGTATTCTTAGTTTTAATATTAAAATGTCAAATGTGTTTTTTAGTAACATTATTTTAATTAATGTTATTAAATATTTGAGGTGATTTGAAATAAATAAACTTTCAATGTTAATATTATATTAACATGTTTAAAGTAATATATAAAAAACATTATTAGAAATATGATATTTTAAAAATTATAAATATATATATTATAAAAAAATGAATTTATACATTTATGTAATTATTTTACTACAAAAATGCACTTTCAGATGTGTTAAAAAATGTGTGAAATGTTTTATAAAAACACGTAGATATTCTATATATATATAAATGTGATTTAATAAATATATATAAGTATTTGTATATAAATACTGATAATTATCCTGTTCATTTATATATATGTGTATATATATAAGTTATAAGTTCTTAAATTTATATATTTTAAAAATCTATATGTGAAATATGTTTATTAATGTGAGAAAGAAATAAAAATAATAATGAAAATTATGAATATAGACAAATAAAATGTTTGATGCCTGAAACACACAAAGTGAAGATTGTTAAAAAACAAAAATTATTTAAAATATATATAATATAATAATATATTAAAAGCAATGATTAGTGGAAAAAATAAAAATAAATGTGAGATGAAAAAAAGAAGAAGACCTGATGAAAAAAATGAAAAAAAAGTGTTGTTGCGTGATAATAAGAGAAAAAAGAGATCGACCAGTGGGAACCAAATGACAAAAAAATCAATCAACCCTTAGGCAAAAATATATATGTATATATAAATAAAACAATATCATTATATATATATATATTAATAATAATTATAGACGACCTGTGATTCATTAGATTTTTTTATAAAAAATATACATTTATATAATAACTTAGCTTCATCGAGAAACTTGAAAACCTATTATTTTTTCTATTAATAAGTGATAGGAGAACCCCCCTTTCATATGGTTAGCACACACTCGTCAGACCGCTTCCTTGGGGTCAGGTTATTATTCAAGGAGCATACTAATGCTTCCCATTCGCCTTCCACAATCATGTAAGGGATTTATTAGTTTCAAATTTATTTGTATGGTTTTAATTAATTTGATCAATTTGGTTTTTTATTTTTTTTACAAATTTATACAGATATAAACATTTGTATAAATGTTTATATGAATCTCTATATTTCATTATAACGTATTATTTTTAGAAGTGGGATATTATTTCAAAATCTATGTGTTGAAAGGGTTATAATTGTTTTTCATAATTGATGTTGTTATAAAATGTTATACATTTATATATATATATATAATCAACCATATATATCTATATAACTTGGAATTTTTAAATGATAAGGGTTTTCAATTTTATGTATTTATCTCTAAATATTATGATTTGTGAGGGAGTATTTTGATCAAATTACAGTTTTTATATATGTATATATATATATATACATATATAACTTCTTATTTTATGTCTACATAAGTTAAGGGTTTTTGACATAAACCTTATTTCAAAAAAATAGGCACCCGCGGGTTCAATTTAGTTTTCAATGTTTTTTTCTTAAAAAGGTGATATATAAATATATATATGCATATGTGTATATACATGCATATTTACATATATTTTTTATCTACACATTTATATTCACATAGATATAAACATTTTTACCTATAGTTAATCATATTTAGTTCTTAAGTCATAAATCATATTTTCAACCATCCAACTAATGTTAAAGAATTTATGTAAGCAATATTTTTGGAGATACCTGTGTTTCAAGATAATTCTTATCATTTTTTGTGCAATTATGATTCAAGATATTATTTTAGGTGAAAATTTTCATCTTCATCCCTAAAATGTCATTCATGGATACGTATGGCCATCATCTAGATAATGTGTGACATTCCAAGCATTATGTGATCTTGAATGCACATAAATCCATGTTTCATGCAACTATGGTTTTCAAATTGTAGTGTTTTTTAGTAAGGGAATCGCTCAAAATTGATTTTAAAAAAAATCATGCTAAAATTTTGACGACATGTCATAGGATTGACTATTTTTTTAGAAGGAAATAATAAGGACTTTGGAAATGTTTTGGGTTGGAGATGAAAGGCATGTCCAACAGAAAACCTTTTTGAAAATTGGAACTGGTGAAATGTGTGGCGTTATAGGGGGTGAACCCATAAGTCCTAGTGATGACTAGTGACTATAGTTATGGATTTTAATATGGTATTCCAAGTATTATGAATGTCTCATAGAAAACAAAAGTTAATATTTTCATAAGATAATTCTCAACATATTTTCAAGTATAATTATTTTTTGAAATACCTTATATATATATATATATCATGTTTCGTGATAATCCTTTTTAATTATGCAATAATTTTTTTATAGATTTTTATGGTTGTTTTCAAACCCCTTACTGGGCATATCCAATGCTCACCCTTTTTTAAAAATTATATTCGCAGGTCACCTTGATGCCCTAAGTTGGATTTTTCCATTTTTAGTGTGCGCAGACAAAAGCATAAAATTCCAATTGTTTTATTTTATGCTTGTTGAAACTCTGATAAATGTATGAAGATTCTATATAATACTCTAGAACCTAGATTGGTAAAAGATCATCTGTTATGTCCTATGTTGTGTAAATATTCATTTACATTTAAAAAAAATTACACAACATGTTTTTAGCATCAAATACAGAAGGGTGGGTTTGAGGTGTTATAATTGGTATCAAAGGAACGGTCTAGAAAACTTTTGAGATTAGATATTGTGGAGTCTAGGAGTTTATCATTCGCAGTTTCCTTGAATTTTTAATATAAAAATTTAAAAATTTATTAATTAGACAAAATGAATTGTGAGGATGCAATTATTCTAAGAGGAGGATAAAATAACATCCTAGAATTCCCTAACATAATTTTATTATATAAATATTCTATTAAGTGGATTAGTTTATATGTTAAACTAACTAATAAATTTTTTGGACAACCTTCTTTAATTTTTTTATAAAATTATGTGATTTAATCAATTTATTATATGTTAATATTTATAACTAAGTATACTTGTTATTTTTCATTTTCTATTTATTTTTGTAAAAAAAATATATTGCATTATTTGATTATTATTAGAGTTTCAAGAACAAAATTTATCAAACTGTTACATAACAAAATATGTTGGATGAATGTATTTAATTTTATCTTTAATAAAGGTATTTATTTTTGCGATGATAGTAACAATATGTTAATTATTTTATTAAAATTTGGGTATATTAAATAAATTATTATTTTCAAGTATTATATGTATTAATATTAAGATGTCAAAGGTGTTTTTTTAGAAAAATTATTTTAATTAATTTTATTAAAACATTGAGGTGATTTGAAATAAATAAACTTTAAATGTTAATATTATATTAACATGTCTAAAGAAATATATAAATAAAAAATTATGAGAATTCTTCTACTTTCGAAATTATAAATATATATATTATAAAAAAAATGAATTTATACATATATGTAATTATTTTATAACAGAAATTCACTTTTAGATGTGTTAAAAAAATGTGTGAAAAGTTTTATAAATATATTTAGATATTATATATATATATATAAATGTGATTTAATAAATATATATAAGTATTTGTTTATAAATATTGATAATTATCCTTTTCAATATATATATATGTATAAATATATATATGTTATATGTTTCTAAATTTATATATTTTAAAAATCTATATTTTTCATATTTTTATTAATGCGAGAAAGAAAGAAAAATAATAATGAAAATTAAAAATAAAGACAAATGAAATTTTTGAAGCGTGAAACACACAAAGTGATGATTGTTAAAAAACCAAAACTCTTTAAAAATATATATAATATAATAATATATTAAAATAAATTATTAGGGGTATAAATCAAGATACATGTGAGATGAAAAAACGAATTAGATGTGATGGAAAAAAATGAAAAAAAGTGTTGTTGCATGACAAAAATAGAAAAAAGGGACCGACCCCTGGGAACCAAATGAAAAAAAACCAATCGACCCTTAGACAAAAAAAGATTAAAAATTAAAAACTTGTCATTATATATATATAAATAATAATTATAGATGAACTGTGATTCTTTAGTTTTTTTAAAATATACATATATATAATATTAGCTTCACCTAGAATCTTGAAAACCTGTAATTTTTTTATAAATAAGTGATAGGTGAATCCCTACTTCATGTGGTAAGAACAGATGCATCAGACAGCTTCCTTGGGTTCATGTTCTTATATAAAGAGCATATTACCTCTTCCCATTCAACTTCCATTATCAAGTATGGGAATTATTAGTTTTAAATTTATTTGTAAGGGTTTAATTAATTTGATCAATTTTGTTGTCTATTTTTTTACAATGGTATACACTTATATATTTCTATATAAATGTTTATATGAATCAATGTATTTCATTATAACATATTATTTTCAGAAGTGGGTTATGATATTAAAATCTATGTGTTGAAAGGGTATTAATTTTTTTTCTTAAACCATTTTGTTATAAAATTTTATATGTGTCTATATATATAAGAATCCATATCTATCTATATAACCTGGAATTTTTAAAATGATAAGGGTTTTCAATTTTAAGTATTTATCTTTAAATATTATGGATTGTGAGGGTGTAATTTGATCAAATTATGGTTATTATATGTGTATAATTATCTATATATATAACTTATTATTTTATGTGTACATAAGATGAGGATTTTTTACCTAGACCTTATTTCTAAAACTAAAGTATATGCGGGTTCAATTTAGTTTTCAATGTTTTTTTACAAAGGTGATATATCAATACATATACATATGTTTATATTCATGCATATTTACATATATTTATATATATACACATTTATACACATATACATGTATAAATGTTTAATTATAGTTAATAATATTTATTTCATAAGTAATAAATGGTATTTTCAAACATCCAAATAATGCTAAAGAATTTATGTAACATAAATGTTTTTATGAAATAATGTGTTTCGTGATAATTCTTATCATTTTATGTGAAATTATGAGTGAATCCATTATTTTATGTGAAAATTTGCATCTACATCCCTGACATGTCATTCATGGATAGGTATGGCCATCATCTAGCTAATGTGTGACATTACACGCATTATGTGATCTTGAACGCACTTAAATCCATGTTTCATTCAATTATAGTTTTCAATTTTTAGTGGTTTTTTAGTATGGAATTCCTTGAAAATTGGTTTAAAAAAAACACATGATAAAATTTTTACGACATGTGATAGGAATGAATAATTTCTTGGAAGGAAATAATAATGACTTTGGAAATGTTTTGGGTCAGAGATGAGAAATGCAGGTCCATGAGAAAATGTTTTTGAAAATTGGCACTGGTGAAATGTGTGGAGTTATGGGCGGTGAACCCATAAGTCCTAGTGATTACTAGTGACCATAGTAATGGATTTTAATATGTTATTCCATGTATTAATAATGACCCATAGAAAACAGAATTTAATATTTTCATAAGAGATTTTTCAATGGATTTTCAAGTATAATTAATTTTTGAAATACTTTTTCTATATATATATATATCATGTTTTGTGATAATCCTATTTAAGTACGTAGGAAATTTTTTTAAATATTTTTTTTGTTTTTTTGAAACCCCTTAATTGGTATATTTAATGATCACTATTTTTTTAAATTATATTCATAGGTCACCTTGAAGCCCTAAGTTGGACGTCGCCATTTTTTGCATGCCTGTGAAAAAGCATAAAATTCTTATTGCTTTATTTTATGCATGTTGCAGCTCTGATAAATGTATGAAGTTTCTACCTAATACTCTTGAACCTAGATCAGTAAAAGATCCACTTTTATGTGGTATGTTGTGTAAATATTCGTTTTCCTTTTCAAAAAAATTACACTATATGTTTTAGGCATCGAATCCAGAAGCGTGGGTTTGTGGTGTTATATTTATAATATTTTATATGCTTTCAATGTCACATACTTGAAACATTTTTAACTTTCATCAAGGTGGATTTGAAAGCTTATAAATTATTTTTAATCAAAATTTGTTACCAATTTTTTTTTTAATTTTACACTATTTTTTATATGTATAATCTATATTTTAATTTCCATTTATATTGGTCTAATAGTTTAAATTTTATAGTCTTTCAAAGAAACATAATTGAAAAATTTCTGAATCCCACGTCTGAAATGAAGATTGATCTTCTTTGGAAAGGGAGAACCTAAATCCCATATTGAAAATGTAAAATTATTTTCAGGGTAGGCCCTCTTATAAAAAGGAGCCATGAGTGAGGGTTTCTATCAGAATCCAGACTATTGTAATGGAAGTACTATTGAATATTATATAGTAGCTAAATTCTAATGAAACATTTTGTTATATATATATATATATAAAGAAAAACAAAAAAATAAAAAATAAAAAATAAAATAAAATAAAATATTAATTTTTTCGATTTTGGATGAAAGGAGGAAGGGGAGTTGTCACCCTTCATGCATATTTTTATTTTTTTAACATGGAAAAATTAAAAAAATTCAAAAACACATAAAAAAAACTCGAGGCGGCATGCTCACGATTTTTCATCCCCATCTGTAGGTGTATGCAGTTTCCCATGGTCGTTCACCTGAACCGAGATCTCCCAGCAATGCTTCCCCATTCATGCAGTTCGTGTGACTAGGAGGGCAGGGTCTCGTGACACCATGAGAAGTGTGTCCACTGGTTCTCACATGTATTCACGGGGAGGGTTTGAATTTGTTTGAAACACTACCACTTCAGGAGGGACTCACATGATAATATCCCCACATGGAATCACGTGATCATATGATGATCATGAAATAAGCTATTGTGGCTACATCCTTGTGGATGGTTCTTGTGGGAGGGGCCCCTTGATTTACGTGAAGGATATTTCTTGATGATGATGGATGAATGATCTATTTCTCTTCTATCCCTCCTTTTTCATATCTCCTCTATTCCTCTATCCCTTTACTGGTGTTTTTATGGATGGAATATGGTTTATATAGGTGAGGGGAGGACAAGTGTGGTGCCTCTTTTCTTGTGATGATGGATGTGTTCCCTAGCTGACGCGGTGAAAAATCATCGCACGATCTTCATTCGTGACGTCACATGAACATTTAATATGATCATGAAATGATTCTCATTCCCTTCATTGCATCACATGACCCAAAAAGTTATCAATTAAATTGGGTGAAAATATGTGGATCCAGATGGGGTTCACGATTGTAAAATAACTTCCAGTGCATTTAGCCTTCATCCTTGGCATGATCTCTTGATCAAATAATGATCATGCGACAAACTTGATCGTTGTTGGGTGACAATGAAAAATCCACTAGTGCTCGTGGTTTGGGTCTCATAGTGGCTTCTTCTTGGTGTCTTAGTCTCATGGTTATCAGCAAAGGACTAGTGGTGGAAACCCTATTGATCACTATGTGATTATTCGACTGTCATTGTGTTTCCATGTCAAACTAGCATCATCAGGGAGAAGAAACCAAGTGGGAGGTTTAATATGAACCCTTTCGGTGCACAAGATCATTTGATTCGAATTTGTAAGGTGCAAGAATAGTTGGAGTTTGGGTTCATGAGGCATGGTATCAGAGCAGATGGATTGGATCACCGGAGGATGCGATAGGATGGCATAAATTATTGGGTGGAATGATCAGACTTCATAGATTAGATCACCATGAAAATATCAAATCCCATATTGAATTCTCAATGATCCTCCCCCGTGGTATAGAATCTACTCTACAGCTACTGTTGGTTCAATCTAGTAATGGGGTGAGAGCCTGTATCGTCTACCTCACCTCCACCCAGTGGGATTCAGCCCTCCTATGCACATTCGTCTACGGGCTTGCGCACCATGAGCCCTATACACGAGATCGAATCGTCTCTTTCAAGAGATATGCTCCCCCAATAGTCAACTAGTCGGTTTATGATAAATCCCATGGGTTTGGTCGACCTATTGTCCCACATGATCATTGGTTGGATTGGCCTAGTTGGCACGTGGATAGCCATATTTTTTGGCTAAGGGTAGTAATAAAAACCCTAAATCCCTAAGAATAAATCCTTATTATAATATAAGAGTCCTAAGGCAATCTCCTCAATATCTAAGACCCTTTCTTCAAGGTTACATGATAATTATACCTTCAATGCCACATAATCTTTAAACACCTGAAATATTTGATGACAAAGTGTGAAGTGAACAAATATCACTGCCAAAAAAATTCTCCCATTAAAATGAGATTATTTGGAATGAAAGAATCATATTCTAAGGTAATAATAGATCACTTTTCTATGTATCTGAATATCTGATGGTTCAAGATACTGAAATTCCTAAGAGGATCTGACCCAAGTATATATAAGGAACCCTCATGTGCTACGAAGATGATACATCTGGACACATTTTCTTGGATGGATCCAATATAGGTAGTATATTTGAATCAGGGAATGGATATCTTGAAATTGAAATGTATATAAATTCAAAAATGAAATAGGGATTGGGTGGAATGAAAACTTTTGGCTGGATCCAATGTAAATCACCTGTCTATCTCTATGTATCCCATGAGGATAGGAATCAATCTGCATGTAGTTCTGAAATATATCACTGTGCAGATAAAAATCATGCTTAGGAGACATAGGCTCGTGGATAGAGATCTCTATGATGAATTTACTTTCCTATATATAACTCATATATAAGAGGTGGTGTCACTATATTTTCAAATAAATCCCAGGTGAAGAACCATTGTTCTATGGAGATGTTGATCAAATCATCCACTATGACCATCCTTTATGTGTAATACAAAATATATCGGATGTCATGGGTTTGAGTTCTAGACATTGAATAGGTTTCTTTTTGATGAATGTTTATGAATGCCCACTAATATGTAATTATTTACTAATTATATTGATTTAGTACTCTCGATATCATTTGAATATATGGATAGTTTTGACATGGAATCCTTTTTGGAATGCTTTTACTTTTTACTATGTTTAGGGATGTAGAGATAATAACATGATATTTACTAAGGACATATGATTGGACCCACAATCTTTGTATCTCTTTATTTAAATTTCTCAAATTTTTCCTATGATTCATATGGAGGAAGAATTTATGAGCGTGGACATGGATTTTACTCCGGAAACTTTCTTACATGTTTTTGACCTGACATGTTTTTATGCCTCTTCCATTCCATTGATTCTCAAGATTTCCTGGATTAGACAATGTTATTTTCCACTGATCAGAGACTCAATACTTTACCAGGATACCCTTATTGAGTTTCATCCTAACTTGTATCATGTATTTTTATATTATAAGGACCTATAAGATAAACCGTCATTGTGATGTACTTTAGGGTATTGTAGATCAGAAATTTGGTGTACTATAATTTAAGGTGTTATTGATCATAACATTGAGATGATATTTAGTTTAAAGCCATACCATGAATACTTTTATATAATATGGGGCTCTCAAACCATGGATGACTCAAAACACTATGGGGTGTTGAGTTCTGTCTTAGTACTTCTAGGGATCACGAGGATTCGATGTCCTTTCTCACAAAGAGAAGATTCCTTTAGTTAGCAGGTTAAATCCCTTATGCATTGATAGCATGAAGAAATAAATCTGATATCCACTCTTTCTCGAGGGATATGGTAGGCTTATTGGGTGAATACGGTTGAGGGTGAAATGATAGGGAATATTGGCTCACCATTATAGTTTGGATGTGGGTGATGTAAATCAAAACTCAAAAATTTGAGTTGATTATTATGGAATGGGGTAGAAATGACATGTATGTCCCTTAACAATGTGAGGAGTCAAGTTCTTCCATGATGTTGTTGAGGCTCAAAAGGATTAAGAAGCCCTTTATACTAGGCCAAGATGTCTCGGGTCGGTGGGTCTGAGCTCCTCTGCATAAGTAGCATAGTCAAACTGAGGGATATATTTTCCTTTCTAGGGGATATGAAATATTTATTAAGACACAAACATCTAGATGATGATTTTGGGTATAGAAGGAAGTCTATCCAGGACAAGTTCTAGAACCCTAGGGGAATAATCTCCAACTGAACTGATCGGGCCCTATGCCTTCTGTTTTCGAATCATGAGGTGTGGTCCACCAAAAGATTCAAGAATGAAGGGTCACATTGGAGCCTTGAGAAAGGGTTAAAGATGCAGTGATGCAATTTCAAGGATGTCAGATCCACTTGTATAGTTTTATATGAAGGTTTGAAATCATATTATATAGTGCTCAAGTCATGAGGAATTTATGGGATAGTCATATCAGGGATATCTTAAAACACTATGGGGTGGAATGTTCCCCCGCGATGACTCTCGACTCACTAGAATTAGATATCCCATTTTGTTGGACTACGATGTCTCAGGTCAGTGGGTTTGAGACCTACTATGTTAGTAGCATGGCTGAGTTGAGGGAACGTTTTTCTTCTTCTGGGGAAATGAGAGGTTTGTGAAGTCCTGGGACTCTTTTAGATCATTAATTGGGATTTATGGAAAATTTATGATGGAAGTAGGGTTTGAGAACCCTAGAATTTGAACCACCACATGTTGAACATATTCTCACGGCTAGGAAATGTGAAAACTCAATTATCTAATTTTTTCCTGGACTAGGTGGTCCAACGATAAAAGATTTTTTACTAACGATACAAAGTAGACCCTATGATATTTTTTTATTTATTTGTGCCTTAATATTATCATAGACTCTGGAAATAAATATTTTATTAGACAAAGACTCATCTTTTTCTCAGTTTTACCTATTCGTGTTTTCAACCAGACAAGTTATTCCTCTCTTTTCTAGTAGTTTAAGTCCTTTTAATTTGAAAAAATACAGGTTAGAGTTTAAGGTCGTACAACTTTAACCAAGTTGTGGGTAGTTTAAGCTCATGACTCACATGGACCTTAAATGGGAGATGTAACAAAAGAGGCTTACTAGGATACCAAGGGTCATGATTACTACAACATCCTTATGAAATGGAGGTGGAAATGTTCTAAATCATATGCCTTGTTTCTCATATAATGTGAAATGATATCAGACAACAATTCTGGTGATAACTGAAAAAATAATGGGGTGTTTTGTTTCATTTTCATGACGTCAGGCTCAAAAGAATTAGGAGGCCCTTAATTTTGGACTAAGATGTCACCGATTGGTTGGTCTAAAGCCCATATATGTCAATAACATGGCCAAATTATAGATATCATTTTCCCTTTTCAAGGGAAATTAGTGTCTTTCGGTAATCTGAGGTATACAATACATGATTATTAGAACATGGAATGAGGTGATTTTAAAATATGGTAGAGGCATTCTGTACTCTTGGTTGACCATGGTAAGTCTACTGTGGTCCTTTAATATGGAATGATAAATGTTAGATGGTCAATAATGTTTATCATCATATAGTGGGGATGTTTGTCATTCATTTTTGATGTCATGCAACCAAGATGTTTTCTATGAAGTTTAATGTCATGTGGTATGGATGTAGGAACCAATGTGAAAAGTGGTAATGTTGCGGCAGGGCCTAAAGATAAGAGGCTGGGAATCACTACATATCAAATGAAAATGAGAATCAATCCATAGGTAGTTCTGGACATATGTGAAGTTTAATGTCTTACGATGAGGGCGAAGGTTGTGATGAAGTTTATCATCATGCAACTAGGATGAGGTGGAACAATTTAATCTCATGTTGTAGGGACATTTGTGGATAGTTTAGGTTCATGTAAGCTAGAATGTAAGATGAATTTACTAACGTAGATAAGCATAGTGTGGTTAAATGAAGCAACCCGACGTGAATGATGACCAATGAGGTATCCTTGCAACCACTCTTCTATCCATGAAAACTTAGGCCAATGTGTCAAAAAATGTTATACCTATAGCTAGTACAGAAGATGAAATTTCTTGGCATCACTATGTGTCTCATGAGGGTGAGAATCAAGCCACACATAGTTCTCTAATAGGAAATACTCTTCGTAGGTCTAGCCCATAAGTAGAGGTAGGTATTATTTCTTCTAACAGTTTCAGTGTGGCCTAAGACTAGAGATCTAGGCGTCAATACATATCTTGTATGGATATGAATCAAGCTACACATAGTTCTTGAAGTTCCATGTAGTTTAACTTCATGTGGTGAGGATGAAGGTGAGCCGACATGAATTGATCAGAACATCATTGTTGGGAACAAGAGTGTATATTTGTGTGTTTCTATATATCTGAATTGAATGAGAATAAAACAACATGCAGTTCTTGGAGAACTATATAGTTTAATATCATCTGGTAAGGACATCGATCTTGTAGTTTAACATCATGACGTTAGACTCACAATAAGCCTTTTATTGTCTTATATTCAAGGATCTAATGGATTTGTTATGAAATTTTGTGCCTTTATTGGGATGGAAAGTCCCTACCTTAATTCCAAATCTCACATGATCTATGCTCAGTGTGAGACACAAGGAGTAAAATGGGTTTCCCTATAGTGTAGAGAAAAAAGATGGGTATAACCAAGGAATTTTATATGATGTAGTGGATCGACCAAGTTATAGGAATTAAGGCATCCCTACATATCTCATTGGGAATGAGAATTGAGACATGTGTAGTTATAGAGGAACTTTGTAGTTTAATGTCATGTGGTAAGTACGATGGATTACCTGATGTGAAGGGGAATGGGAGGTATGGATATATACAGTTTCATGTCATGCGGTATGGACATTTTCCATGCAGTTTAATGTATCACGGTAAGGATGGAATCTATATAGTTTAAATTATTGTGGTTAGGATAATGATTATACAGTTTAACGTATTGAGGTGAATATGTTTTCCATGCAGTTTATCTTAATGCAATTAGGATAAAAAAGTGACTCGATATATAGGGGAAAGTTCTAGATCTGTGTAGTCTTCTGTCATGTGATAAAGTAATTGGATCACCTGATATGAATGGAATATAATCCTATGTCAAGGCCCATATTTAGATGTTTGAGTGTCATTAGGAATTCTATGATAACATGAATCAAGGAATACATAGTTCTTAGGAAACTGTGTAGTTTAACATCATTCAGTAAAGGCATAATGGGGGAGTACCTCTAATAGGGTATGTATGATGGGACCTACTATAACCCGATGTGAATAAGTACCTTGAAGGCCCATGCCATGATATTCATTCCCAAGGAAGGCCTATGGCTGGGCCCAAAAACAAAGTGTTTTTACATCACTACATATCCCATAAGGATGGGAATTAATCCATACATAGTTCTGGAATGCTGGTGATGTAGGAGACTGATACCAGTAATGGTGTTATTCTTAGACAAGGTTTATATGAAAATAATGTTTTATGCCGTGTAAGGGAAATTAACCGCATAGTTTAAAATCATTTGGAGAGGACTCATCAGGAATAAAATGATATTATATCAAGCCTCTATGCCACATTTTGTGTGGGGAAACCTTTATTGGAATTCCTAATATCATGTTATATATGGTCTATATGAGAAATATGAAATAAAAATGGTCCTTTCACTATCCGAAAGAAATAGAGGATAGGATTGGAGTATTTTATATTGTGTGGTGGATGAGCCAATATATAGGGTCAAGGATTCCCTAAATATCTCATTGAAAATGAGAATAAAGACATCCATCTTTCTAGGTGTGTCATGCAGTTTTACATCATGCGGTAAGGACGTGAGCCATGCAGTTTAATGTCTTGTTTTAAGGAAATATATTGTGCAGTTTAGAATCTTTATGTAAGGACATGATCCATAAATTGTAATGTCTTGCGGTAAGGACAAGCTCTGTACAATTTAACTTCATGTGGTAAGGATAATGACTAAGCAGTTTAACGTCTTGTAGTAAGGATAATGATCAATTAATTTTATCATCTTATGATAAGGAAATGATTTATACAGTTTAATGAAATGTGGTAAGTATGGTGACCATGAAACTTAACATCTTTTCATAAGGACGATGATCCATACAGTTTAACATCTTACAATAAGGATGAACTTCTATACAGTTTAACATCATTTTTCAGGATGAATGATGGGGCTTACTCTGATATGCGTGCTTATTCTGAATCGTCTTGGACAAATATTATGCTTATTAAATGAGTTTTAGGATCTTTTAAATCTATCAAGCCTATATATTCCTATTTCACCATCCAATCTTTGATGAAAAGTAATCTTTCTATTGTGTTCCTGAGATGTTGATGATAGGAGAAAATGTTGTTATGGGGTATCAACCCTACCTCGTTCAGTTTTCTCAATGTTGGGAATTCCATCAAACTTTTTTCCATGAAACTGTCAAAATATTTTGGGACCTTATTTGTTTGTAATGAATAGGGTTTTTTCAATCTTGATTTGAAAGACGATCTCTTATCCATGGGAGTTGAGAATATCACACTCCACTTCAATATTAGTGCATCTTTTTCAGAGTTATCTGATGACTGAAGTGGTGATTAACGTGTTAGTGTCACAAAATTCACATTCCCATCTTCACTTGAATCCTGTGTTTAAAAGTTAAGAAATCTACTATGGTATGTCCAAGACATCTATGGTAGGGGAAATAGTTATCATAGCCTACCAACCCCACCTCTCCCAGATTGTTTTTCCATCAGGAGCTCTATCAAACCATTCTACATGGAAAAAATGAAATTCCATGGAACATTATTTCTTTAAAAGGAATATACTTTTCAGTACTTGTCTTCAAGAGATGGATTACCAGACTGCCTCTACCATATTATATCTATGCACTTTTGGTGTGGGTTCATGACTAAATCTAGAGTCGGGAATACAAGGTCCCAACCTCTACTGATTCAAGGGTTAGTTATAAAGCACCTGGGTCTTGGATAATGTAGTATCTTTGGATTGATTGAAAGGATCTGAATCTCTTAATGGTTTTGTGTTGACACATGAGGTCTGATTGTTTGCTCAATATCCTTTATGGGGAGGTGTAAAATATGGAATTTCCCACCATACCTATGGGATGGGGTGTGGTGGAACAATTTTTTCATTTCTCCCAATGAGGGGATGAGAAATATAAAAATTCCCCCCGCCTTGTGGGCTAGAATACTTAACTGTAAGGCGGGCATTCATAAGCAGAAAAAACACATCATCCTTAAGTAGAAATCTGAGGAGTATTCCCAAAATTACCTCATGGACATATATATTCTTGTATTATATTTTGTCGATCTATTATTCTATAGAAATAACCCTTTCATCCTCAAGGGGGCCAACTAGCTAGAGTTATGAAAACACTCTTTCCTCTATCGGTGTTAGGGTGGGTTGATGATGATGGGAGTTGTGAGATGGATCCTAGAGACTGAATCCACCACTTTCTCTATCCATATAATTCATTTTTATTACCCTAATAAAAACAACATTATTGGTAACACCTCATGTGGATTCCTGGTGGATAACAATGGGATTTTTTCTCTTGTACCAGTGGAAAAATATAGGCCAGACTACTATGTCTCGTACGACTGTAGGAATTTATGATCATATCCTTCGAGAGTTCCTGATCTAGATTTAATGAAATGTATTTACATCTAACTAATATCATATTGACTAATACACAAGTAGACTGGTGCTCCTCCTCAATTAAGTACCCTATTCGAGGGGTTGGTGTAACACCCCGAGATTTTATGAAAAATATTCTTTTTAATTTCATTAATGTCTTGTGTTGTACGCTACACCAAAAGGATCTTACACAACACGTATCCCTGACTTGCCTTGCATTACACGCAATCACGGCCTTCCTTGATAGCATGTGTAGTACGCAATGCCGAGTTTCACTAAACGAGATATTATTATAATATTATTATGAACTAGCCGTTATGAATAGTAATACACACTTTTTGAAATTTTATAAATTTTATCTTTCAAAATGGACTTCATTTTTGGATTCGGAATAACAAAACTAGCTTAGTGTGAAATTTTGGTACTTTTCGGATAAATTTCATATTCTGATGAATAGTGAAAATTACTAAATTTTAATTAAAAACAACTTTTTTAATCGAAATAATTAGTAGTGATAAATTATTAATTTGAGTGGTTTTAAAGTATATTTAGAATATATTTTTACAATTTAATACAATGTTGTTCATTGTATGAAATTTCACATTTAAACTAGACATAAACAAGTGTCAATCTTTTGATAGTTATTATCTCTTAAAAACACGCTATTTGTCTTGACGACGGGAATTAATTTTTAAATTAGTTAATGTAACTGATATGTTTTGAGTTTCGTAAAATAAAAATCATTTTTTAATTCATAATATCAAATATAGCTTAGGCCTAATTTTTGGTATTTTTCTGGAAACTTTCATTTTTTGATGAATAGTGAAACCACTAAGTGGTAGTTAAAAAACTTATTTTTTTCATAAAACATAATTTTACCGCTTCTGTGAGTGGAATTTTGAAAATCCGAGAAACATGGTTAATATTAAGTACTAAAATTTGGTTCAATGAGATGTAAATAATTTTTAGTGAATAGTAACTTTTTACTTTTTTTTACCACGATTAAAAGTAAATAGGGTAGTTAAGGGTAAAAATGATATTATTATTACCCTAACACATGTCCTAATTCTATTGGATAAGTGTAATTCGACAAAAAACAACCTTAGGAATAAAAGATGACCATTTAGACTCACTTGGATTAGATTAGGACATTTATTATTAATTTATTTAAAGAAGTTTTAAAATAGTTAAAATCAAAGTTTAATAAATAAATAATTTTTAATATAGGGTTATACATAAAATAAATTAGACTATTAATATTCATTAGAAAGCTAAAAAGAGTTCCTACATAATGGTATTTTATTTTTAATTTTTATACTTAAAATAATTTAATTTATATATGATACAATGATGATGCAGTAATTTTTTAATTAATGAAATATTGACATAATTGATGTTATAAATACCCAAATAAATGTAATTTGAGACTTTTTATGAATTACAGTAATTTTATATGTTAATATGAAATGTTTTTATTGATTTAATTAACTTTTTTTGAACTAATCATTCTGTTATGATTTTCACAAAAATAAATTACCAAATAGTGACAAAATTGACATAAAATAGTTTTTAAAACAAATATTATATTAAAAATTGTTATAATATTCCTAAAAATCTAAGGTTCGGCCAATATACTTATATCATGATAGTTGTATCATTAATGGACCACTTGGGGGTCTCTTGGATGTATATGGTAAGTTTATTAGCTATATAATATAAAAATACAAAGTGACATGGTAAATGTCAATCTAATTAACTAAGAGTTAAAACTAAACGTTAAGGTTAATATAATGACCTAAACTTGTCTAAATTCTATTTTATGAGATGATTGAGACCTATCCCCACCTTATCTTCGAAATAAATCAATTTGGAGCTATTAAAAACCGAATATGACTTTATAATAAAATAATATGTTTAGTTATTCCAAAGGTGCCCCTCTCCTCCCTTATAAAAGGGCACCTCCTCCCTCTCTTCCTCACACCACTTTGAGCCTTCAAGCTCGGCCAAACCCTGACAATATATCCTCTCCACTTACCTAAAAACATCCTAGATGTCCTGGTATTCTTTAAAGACCAATTTTAGTTCCCTAAGAGGAGGTCTCAAAGAGGCGCTTCAAAGAAGAGGTAATGTCCGTTACCGATTCTTTCACATTTAAATCTTCTTACACTTCTTCTTCTTAGGTTGTTTCATTATGAAGTAATAAAATAAGTATCACTCATATACTTATATGTTATTATAAGTATGAAACAATCCTATTTCACCATATATCCATCCTATGAAAAACGAAATCACCGCGTGTGCGTACGTACGGAATACCGTCTCCACGCCATGGTGTAATCTATTTTCCACCACCACCTTACTCAGATGGGTATAATGGTGTAAATAATAACTATATATGATTATTGTAAAGTGATATTGATTCTGAAATATTATACATACACTCCAATACAATTCCATGATCATGGGAACGATATCATCGCTCGTGCGTACGTACGGAATACCGTCTCCACGAATGCGATGAGATTCATTTTCCATGATTAACCATTCAAGAATGATTATAAAGTATATATAATGAATAACAATGAAATATATGACATAATGAAGCTACTGGATTTATGTATACATATATATATATATATATATATATATATATATTTCATCTACTTAATTCCATTCAATTCAATAAGGAAACGAAAACAACGTTCATGCGTACGTACGGACTACCGTCTCCATGAATGGTGTATTTCATTCCTTTTATCGACCTATAATATATATGTATATGATGAATATATATTATATATAAATCATTTTTTACATTCTGGAATTATGTAAATCAGTATATAAGTAATAATATCAACAACGACAAGTCAAAACACATACGATAAATGAAATGATTTTACCCAAAACGCTACTTTAACATGGAATTTACAAAAGAACGGGTAATATAAAGTCATAAGTGAAACAAATATGATATTATAACAATGAATATGATTATGTAATAAGTCAATGACATTATTTAAATCATTATACAGGAGGTTCGGATCCATATGAAGCATATCAGACCTAAGGTAAGGGATAACTTTTCCAATCTCATTTTTATCTGAGATTGATTATACGTAAGTATTTACTGGGGTTATTGTTATCATACATGTTCATGTTTTATAAAAGTGTTTTAATGTATATTTAAAGTCCTTTTTACCGATTTTTGACTTTTACTAAATGGTATGTAAGTAATCTTTCTTTTGTTTACGTTTCGAGGTACTTTTTGGACTTTTCCGGCAAAAGTACAAGAAGAATGTATTTTTTTTAACTTATACGGCACGAACGGATTTTTACGATTTTATAAAGCCTTATTTTCATGAAGTTTCCTCCAAAATATTTCATGATTATTTTCAACAAAATCCTTTTATTTGAAAATTTCATGACATTTTGTGAAAAGAGAATGATTTTGAAGAAGAAAGGATATTTTCCTCAAGAATTAATTTCAAGTGTTTTATCAAATCCATTTTCCATCTAAGATGACATTATTTCATATGTGTATGTTTCATGTCTAATTTCTCTGTTATTTACATGGATTCACTTTACTTATGATGAAATGTCCATTTTTTTATATGGATTATTAGATGATGAGATGATGTTTATGAAACCCATTTTATTCTTTGGGTTATGATGAATGTTTTAAGTTTATTTTGTGGCACAAGTAAGAATGATTTCACTATGAGATGGGTGGGAACTATATCTCCCTCCAATGAATTTGGTAAAGATTTATATCTCATGAGATAGACATGGCTGGAACGGTAAGTTAATCAGGTTCAGTATTACAGGACTGGAATGAGGAGTGAACTCGATTCAGAAAGGGACTTTGTCCACTAAGATGGTCTTGGCAGCAAGGCCTTGGCTACTATGGAAATCATTACATGTGCTTAATGGATGACACAATTACATGTTTTATTCCCATGCTATGTTATCATTATTAATGTTCCATTATGATCTATTCCTTATGTACTTCCATGTTTTAAGTCGTTGCTCAAGATTTTGATGTTTAAACATTATGTTAATGTTTTTAGGTTCAAATTATGGTATGTTTTATTTTATCCATTCTTACCCTTACTGAGCATTTGAGCTCACCCTTTTTATGTTTTATTTTCCCCCAGGATTAAAAGGAAGTTTTTAGGAAAGGAAACATAAAGTGGAAGATCTTTATGGGAGATTTTGAAGATCTTTCACTATGATTAGAAGATTACATTCCAAGTTTCCAAAGACACTAAACTATTACGGTCCTTGTGTGTCTGTTTTTGTTATGTATTATGTATTCTGAAAAAGTAATGTAATATCTATGTACGTCAAGCTTCGGGTCTCTACAGTTGGTATCATAGGAAAGGTTTAGTCAACCTTTGGAAACTAGGATGCGAAAACGTTAGTGAGATCCCTAGAGATATTTCTAAGGTATGTCTAGGGATGTCCCTAAGGATAAGTATATGTATAGGACATAGTCCTAGAACTAAGATAACGATCTTAGAATTTAACCTAAGATGTTAGATATTGAGGGAACTCCCCCTTTACTATGTTGTTTTCCCTAGCATGATTTTTGCCTCTCACACTATTCTTTTTGGGTTTTAGAAAATGGCTGGAAACAAGAAGATTCATGATAATGGAGGATATGAAAGACAATGGAATGATATTCTTCATGAGAAACCAAATGAAACAGGATCTGGAAGTCCAAACATCATTATTATGCCTAATCAGCAATCTCATAATATGATCAATAATCTCAAAATTGGTAAGTTTCTCGACTCAGATAATAAGAGAAAGATGGAGTTTCATGATGATCATAGAGGAAAGAAAGTTCAATTTCCCCCATCTAAATCATGTGGGAAGAGGCATCAGGCAGATTGTTTCAAAGGAACTGGAAGATGATTTGGGTGTGGAAAAGAAGGACACAAAGCCAGTAAGTGAAAAGGAAAAGGTTCAGTTAACACCATGGACAAGGATAATGGTATTGCTACGACATCAATAATGATTAGATGTTTTAAATGTGGAATGTACGAGCATTATGAAAACCAATACCCTAATGAAAAATCTCATGAAGAGGATCAACATGGTCATATGGGTAGTATTTTTGTGGATGATGATGAGGAGACTACAAATGACATATGAGCTGAAAGAAGTGTTGAAGCTCAGTCAGTTGTTTTAGAAGGTAGTGGAATGATTGTATGTTTATCGAGAGTTATGTTTTATAGTTAATGGTACTATGGAATAAAGAATCATCTAAGGATTGTTAAACTATTGTTTTTCCTAAAAGTATTTGAAAGTATATGTTGAATGGTACTAGTAACCATGGAAGGTTATTCAGATATTTTTGGAAAGTAGATGATATGCGCATAATGAAGGAATAAGAAGATAATGAGATGTTTGATCGTATTCATGAGCTCATGATTGATATAAGGACTAAGTGCTATCATGGATTGAGTATATATAATTTTGAGGATTTTGGTATGTGGAAAGTGTTAAATTTTAACTGCATTCATGTTTTCACTAAGGTTTTAATTTTTCAAGAGAATACATGATTAAGGACTTTGAATGTTTGGAATGTGACCAACAAGACATATCTTATGATATATGAGGATCAACGATGGTATTAACATGCTTGTTATATGAAATCTCTAGTAATCGTTTTCACTATATTATGAGAGTGGACTGCAGTATTATGGATAAGCCTAAAGATTGGAATGGATTATGTTGGACATAAGTTAGTATTGTTTAAGGATAGAAGTTTTTTCGATATTATTGATGGGATGTTATAGTAATATAGTTTAATAAAAAGGACAACCTGCAGGACGGGCGACAACCCATCGTGTCGGACAAGGCTGTGGGAATCGAACCCACAACCGATGTGTGACTGGCCTTTATCGCCTACCACTAGACTACAGGAAGTCCTTGTTTAGTAGAAACTAGTTTTATTTTATTAAGCGGTATGATATATGAAGTATATGTTCATTTTTGGAACCATATACGATTAATCTAACCATAAGATGGACTTGAAACTTTTGCTAACCTTTTGTTTGAAACAGATGGAATGACCCATCATTCTATCACATGATCTACTAACACATCACGAATAACAAATTCAACTTCATTTCTTTAAGGGATGAAGTGGAAATTGTTCAATTCACGAACAACAGTGAGATTGTACCAAAATCATGTAAGTATTTCATTTAATTCATCAAATTTAGGGAAATGATCTTGAAAACCAAAAATGTTGTCCTAGTTCCCTTATATCCGATGAATCAGATGGTACCTTAGATCATCACAAACCTATAGATTTCTTATTGTTGGCTTTTTCATAGCCATGTTTTCTACTACTCTCTATCAGAACATGATGGTTAGGATTCTCTTCCATATCCATATTTTCACCTATGTTCTCCTATCTAGAAACCAAGTGATTAGTTAATTTGGGTAACCGTTACATTTCATACTTTAGTTTTTAAAGCCAAGTTGTGGTATTTCTTTTTACGATGTGGGTTTCTATTAAAGAAACTTTTGAGTAGTAAACCATTTATAACCCCGACGAATTTCGAGGGAGAAATTCATTTTAAGGGAGGTAGAATGTAACACCCCAAGATTTTATGAAAAATATTCTTTTTAATTTCATTAATGTCTTGTGCTGTACGCTACACCAAAAGGAGCTTACACAACAAGCATCCATGACTTGCCTTGCATTACACGCAGTCATGACCTTCCTCAATAACGTATGTAGTATGCAATGCCGAGTTTCACTAAACGAGATATTATTATAATATTATTATGAACTAGCCGTTATGAATAGTAATACCCACTTTTTGAAATTTTATAAATTTTATATTTCAAAACGGACTTCATTTTTGGATTTGGAATATCGAAATTAGCTTAGGGTGAAATTTTTGTACTTTTCGGATAACTTTCATATTCTGATGAATAGTGAAAATTACTAAATTTTAATTAAAAACAAAATTTTTAATCGAAATAATTAGTAGTGATAAATTATTAATTTGAGTGGTTTTAAAGTATATTTAGAATATATTTTTACAATTTAATACAATGTTGTTCATTGGATGTAATTTCACATTTAAACTGGACATAAACAAGTGTCAATCTTTTGATAGTTATTATCTCTTAAAAACACGCTATTTGTCTTGACGACGAGAATTAATTTTTAAATTAGTTAATGTAACTGATATGTTTTGAATTTGGTAAAATAAATATCATTTTTGAATTCATAATATCAAATATAACTTAGGCCTAATTTTTGGTATTTTTCTGTAAACTTTCATTTTTTGATGAATAGTGAAACCACTAAGTGGTAGTTAAAAAACAGAATTTTTTCATAAAACTTAATTTTACCGCTTCTGTGAGTGGAATTTCGAAAATCCAAGAGAAACGGTTAATATCAAGGACTAAAATGTGGTTCAATGAGATGAAAATAATTTTTGGTGAATAGTAACTTTTTACTTTTATTTCCACGGTTAAAAGTAAATAGGGTAGTTAAGGGTAAAAATGATATTATTATTACCCTAACACATGTCCTAATTCTATTGGATAAGTGTAATTAGACCAAAAACAACCTTAGGAATAAAATATGACCATTTAGTCCCACTTGGATTAGATTAGGATATTTATTATTAATTTATTTAAAGAAGGGTTAAAATAGTTAAAATCAAAGTTTAATAACTAAATAATTTTTAATATAGGGTTATACATAATATAAATTTGACTGTAAATATTCATTAGAAAGATAAACATATTTCATACATAATGGTATTTTATTTGTAAATTTTAGACTTAATATAATTTAATTTAATTATGATACAATGATGATGCAGTAATTATCTTATTAATAAAATATTGACATAATTGATGTTATAAATACCCAAATTAATGTAATTTTAGACTTTTTATGAATTAAAATAATATTATATGTTAATATGACATGTTAGTATTGATTTAATTAACTTTTGTATAACTAATAATTCTGTTATGAGTTTCACAAAAATAAATTACCAAATAGTGTCAAAATTGAGATAAAATAGTTTTTAAAACAAATATTATATTAAAAATTGTTATTATATTCCTAAAAATCTATGGTTCGACCAATATACTTATATCATGATAGGTGTATCATTAATGGACCACTTGGGGGTATCTTGGATGTATATGGTATGTTTATTAACTATATAATTTAAAAATACAAAGTGACATGGTAAATGTCAATCTAATTAACTAAGAGTTAAAACTAAAAGTTAAGGATAATATAATGACCTAAACTTCTCTAGATTCTATTGGATGAGAGGATTGCGTCCTATCCTCACCTTATCTTCTAAATAAATCAATTTGGAGCTATTAAAAACCGAATATGACTTTATAATAAAATAATATTTTTAGTTATTCCAAAGGTGCTCCTCTCCTCCCTTATAAAAGGGCACCTCCTCCCTCTCTTCCTCACAACACTTTGAGCCTTCAAGATCGGCCAAACCTTACCCATATCTCCTCTCCACTTCGATAGAAACATCCTATAGGTCCTGGTCTTCTTCAAAGACCAATTTTAGTTCCCTAAGAGGAGGTCTCAAAGAGGCGCTTCAAAGAAGAGGTAATGTCCGTTACCGATTCTTTCAACATTATTTCTTTTTCCACTTCTTCTTATTAGGTTGTTTCATTATGAAGTAATAACATCAGTATCAATCATATAATTATATGTTATTATAAGTATTAAACAACCCTATTTCACCATCTATCCATCCTACGGAAAATGAAATCACCGCGCGTGCGTACGTACGGAATACCGTCTCCACGCCGTGGTGTAATCTATTTTCCACCACCACCTTACTTGGATAGGTATAATGGTGTAAATAAAAACTATATATGATTATTGTAAAGTGATATTTATTCTGAAATAGTATACATACACTCCAATACAATTCCACGATCATGGGAACGATATCATCGCTCATGCGTACGTACGGAATACCGTGTCCACGAATGCGATGAGATTCATTTTCCATGATTAACCATTCATGAATGATTATAAAGTATATATAATGAATAATAATGAAATATATGACATAATTAAGCTACTGGATTTATGTATATATATATATATATATATATTTCATCTACTTAATTCCATTCAATTCAATAAGGAAACGAAAACAGCGTTCATGCGTACGTACGGACTACCGTCTCCATGAACGGTGTATTTCATTCCTTTTATCGACCTATAATATATATGTATATGATGAATATATATTATATATAAATCATTTTTTACATTCTGGAATTATGTAAATCAGGATATAAGTAATAATATCAATAACGACAAGTCGAAACACATACGATAAATGAAATGATTTTACCCAAAACGCTACTTTAACATGGAATTTACAAAAGAACGGGTAATATAAAGTCATAAGTGAAACATATATGATATCATAACAATGAATATGATTATGTAATAAGTCAATGACATTATTTAAATCATTATACAGGAGTTTCGGATCCATATGAAGCATATCAGACCTAAGGTAAGGGATAACTTTTCCAATCTCATTTTTATCCGAGATTGCTTATACGTAAGTATTTACTGGGGTTATTGTTATCATCCATGTTCATGTTTAATAAAATTGTTTTCATGTATATTTAAAGTCATTTTTACCCATTTTTGACTTTTAATACATGGTATGTAAGGAATCTTTCTTTTGTTTACGTTACGAGGTACTTTTTTGACTTTTCCGGCAAAAGTACGAGAAGAATGTATTTTTTTAACTTATACGGACCGAATAGATTTTTACGGTATTATAAAGCCTTATTTTCATGAAGATTATTCCAAAATATTTCATGACTATTTTCAACAAAATCCTTTTATTTTAAAATTTCAAGACATTTTTTGAAAAGAGAATGATTTTGAAGAAGAAAGGATATTTTGTTCAAGAATTCATTTCAAGTGTTTTATCAAAACCATTTTCCATCTAAGATGACATTATTTTATATGTGTATGTTTCAAGTTTAATTTCTATATGATTTACATGGTTTCAATTTTCTTATGATGAAATTTCCATTTGTTTTATATGGATTATGAGATGATGAGATGATGTTTATGAAACCCATTTTATTCTTTGGGTTACGATGAATGTTTTAAGTTTATTTTGTGGCACAAGTAAGAATGATTTCACTATGAGATTGGTGGGACCTATATATCCCTCCAATTCATTGTTTAAAGATTTATATCTCATGAGATAGACATGGCTGGAATGGTACGTTAATCCGGTTCAGTCTTACAGGACTGGAACGAGGAGTGAACTCGATTTAGAAAGGGACTTTGTCTACTAAGATGGTCTTGGCAGCAAAGCCTTGGCTACTATGGAAATCATTACATGTTCTTAATGGATGCCACAATTACATGTTTTATTCCCATGCTATGTTATCATTATTTATTTTCCATTATGATCTATGCCTTATGTACTTCCATGTTTTATGTCGTTGCTCAAGATTTTGATGTTTAAACATTATGTTCATGTTTTTAGGTTCAAATTTGTTTGGTATGTTTTATTTTATCCATTCTTACCCTTACTGAGCATTTGAGCTCACCCTTTTTATATTTTATTTTCCCCCAGGATTAAAAGAATGGTTTTAGGTAAGGAAACAAAAAGTGGAAGATCTTTATGGGAGATGTTGAAGATCTTTCACCACGATTAGAAGATTACGTTCCAAGTTTCCAAAGACACTAAACTATTACGATCCTTGTGTGTTTGTTTTCCTTATGTATTATGTATTTCGCAAAAGTAATGTAATATCTATGTATTTAAAGCTTCGGGTCTCTACAGTTGGCACATAGTATACATTTTAGGTGTATGTGCCCATGATGTCGTTTAGGAGTTTGGGGCCTAGTATACCGTTTGAGGGGTCAGTGCCAATCATTTCGTTCGGGGGGTCAGTGACCAAGATTCTATTGGGGGGCCAGTTACCTTTTTGAAGATGACCCCAGGGTAATATATGGTAAATATTCCCCAAGACCTGCAGGCTGGCGTGTTATCTGGGATTCTTTAGTCACTAGGGCTAGATGTGACGATTTCAAAGGATCCTGGATAGCAGTGATAGGAGATTAATCCTGGGCCACTATTAGGATACACTAGTGGACCTTATCCAGATTTGTAGTGGTAGGGATATGAGACACCTATAGAGATTCATTGTTTGGATACACTAGGTGGGCTTTTCTAATGGGTACCCCATACTAGATAGTTGGTGTAGGCACAACCACCTCTACCACTCCTTGTAGAATCATGTATGGAAGTCAGTGATGATGATCAGAATGGATAGGATCCCTAAAAGGAAGATTTTGGGTGATTTTGATTTGTCATTTTGTCTATCCTCATCCACCTTCCTCACATATGGAAGGTATACGTTGATGCCACTACCAATAGATTCCAAAAGAGGTCTAATGTGGAGATAAGGTTCACTTACTCTCCTACGACCTATCGTCGGAAATATGGACTGTGGAAAATCATCCCCTAAAGGATTTCATGGCCCAATTACATATTCATGACAGAGATTTTGATGTGGTATTCCTTGACCACGATATTCTCTAATCAGTCTTCAAAGTGGTGTGTTGGAGAAAATGTACGCCAGGCCCTCATGATCAAAGAATATTGTCCAATGATCTTTGGTTTAATTGGAACATTTGATATTGCTATTCCAATCAAAAGAAATATTGAGAATCCATGAATAGTGAAATAGGACACCTTATTAGTGCAACATCACATAAAAGAGTATATGTTCAATCAATAACTTTTTCAATTTAGTGATAAATATAAATTCACTTATTTTCTTAAAAAAGTTCAATAAGGTGAAAAAAACATGTTAGGTTCACCATTTTTTTGTAAAAAGAGAACATAAATAAACCTGACAGGAACTGGAAAATATATCCATTTTTACCTATGAAATGGATGAAATTTTTAATGGAATTCACATAGGGATCACCATTTTTGTTTTGTTGGAAAATATGGCATGAAATGGCTTTCTCTCTTTACATTACCATTTTCACTTTTACTTGAAACTACCAATGTTTCCCCCATCCGAAGCTGGGTACTGATATTCTATCTAAGGGCCAGTGTTTATTTGGGTTTTTTCACCCATCGAATCTTGGTGACTCTCATTCGTCAAGAGGATGGGAGGTCAGGCTCAACACACCCTTTTGGGGGGAGTTGTAGACTACTCCAGAACTCGATTATAGAATTAAGATATGTTTTTGAAATACTTCCTAGGACCCAAAACATGAATGGTTACCCCTGTGTTAATGGCTTGATTGTGAACATGTATCGATAGGTATTTTCATGTATATATCATAGGTTCTATATTGATCTCTTATTTAATTATGATTTTTTGACCATGTCCATGCTCGAGCACTCTAGAGTTTAATAATACCTAGGGAGATAGATGGCGTCTTTGAAATGGGATTGAACCTCTATTTGGAATAGTACATATCCTATGAAAATAGGAATCAAAACCCACATAGTTCACATGGCATAGTTTAAGGTCGTATTACTGGAACCATTCATGCAGTTTAACGTCATACATTAAGGATGGGAATATAGATCTCTAACCTTGATGATTTCTCCTTCATATACAATTTACTATATGAATAAGTGTCCACATAGATCATGATAAATGTGTCTATGTCATGATAGATATGACCATAGAGGCCCAAAGAGAGACTAATTCATAAGAGACGGCCCTATATTACTTCTTAACGAATGTTTTCCATTTAACTATGAGGGGATTTAATTAGACTTACATCATTATAGTGAAGGTACCACCTTTAGGGAGTTATCATCATGCTGTTAGCACAATAATCACTAATACCTAAGACCACATGATCAATTCTCAGTGTGAGAAACAATAGATAGTGATGGATTGGACACATTACATGATAGAATATTTATATGGGGAGTACACATTATTTTTACCCTTGGAGGGGTATGACCACCCATCTCATGGAAGATATGCTATGGAGCTCTGACCTTAAGAAGGATTATTATGTATCCAAATTAGGTATGGAATCAGAGTCTTAATAGGTCATTTTATCCCAAACCTACTATTGTATTTGAGGTACTTGTTATCATGATCGAGGCTATAAATTAGAATGATGACCATGCACGAGTCCTATTCTTGTCCATGGGAGGATTTAATCCCATATGCAATGAATAATCAGAATTGGGAGGGACTTAAACCATGGCAGATTTCTATTAGAGCTCAGGCCTTAGGTATCCTTCATACGTATCCAAGTTATGGTGGGAATCAGAGTTCTCCTAGTTTATTTGGCCCCTCAACACACTTATGGGTTCATGTGGATGATCATGCTTGGAGAAATTATGTCCATCCTCATGGTTTTAGTAATTATAGGGTGGCTTATACCAATATGGATTCCCTATTTATTATGGAAATACTATACAATGTCGATAATTGAGGCTTACACTCTATGGTTGCCTACATGTTCCACTCATTCTTTATCCTTGGGTGGATTAAAGAGAGGTTGTTATGACCTTGATGTTCTATCTTAGAGCATGGTATCGAGAGGGTCACATGAGAGCATGATCCTAGATTATTATAAGCACTTGACTTATAAAAGGGGTTTGTGGATGAATACTCATAGCTAAAGGTCCACATGACATGAGTCTATGTGGGTCCTCTGGACATGGCTATCATTTCTTAAAGGAGTGGACTAACATATCTTGTCCATCTACTAGTGTGTCTTGATTATATTCTTGATATGTTGTGGCCCCAATTTAACATGGACAGAATATATATGGATGAATTCCTAATCAATCAGCAAGCCATGGATGCCTTTAAATGGGCGAAGTATCACGTCCATGATTCTTCGCATGACTAAAGAGGACATGTCTAGGGTATTTTTCATGATAGGCTAACATAACTCAGATGCCTTATCCTAACCAGGGATAGAGTGTCAATGTTGCATCGCATGACTAGAAAAGGCATGGCAGGGGCCTTGTGCATGATCAACTAACTCGTCTTAGATTCTTTATTCTGATAATGGAGGACATGTCCAGAGTAGTTAACCTTATCAAAACAAGAGGTCTGGAAGACTTTTCCAGAGGTCTTGTGAAGCTGTGTTGTGGATGTCCTAGGAGAATAAAATGACTTCCAATGACTGCGAGTACCTATCTCCTCCTCCCTTTCGATATCCTTTGTCTCATTATTTAGAGTTCAGGGATTGTGCGAGTTTGTACGAGAAATGTGAAGGATATTTACTCAATTTTTTTATGATTCCTTTCATGAAATATTTGGGTCATATGGAGGGTATGAAGGAATATTGCGGATGGATTACTTTAGTCCTTAGGGAACCACATATTTTATCAGACATACCCATGGACTTTTATGTGGCGAGCTGGACATATCTAGGGTCCTATCATTAGGTTGTTGCATGTTAATATAGGCATTCCCACGGACAGTCTCATGATCCTTCCAACATGTTAATGACTTCTTTTCAAGGTCATTCTTAACCTATACAGAGATTTATTTATGACAATATAGATGTGTCAAGGGGGTTCCACCTAATCAATTTTACTACCCATATGGGCCATCGCTCTTCCATGGTGACATGTTTAAGGGTTGTCGAAATAACTTCTTGACATTTTCGAGACTTTTCTTGTGATCAACATGGAATATCCATGGTTTTAAAAAAACATCAAAAGAATATCAAAGGGTCTCTTGATCATGTTTTCTTAAACCATACATGAGTCAGTGTCTCACACATGTGCTTAGGGTCTTGTGCATGTTCTAGTACCAGAAGTGCATATCCAAAGGGAATATTCCTTATGTTTAATGGGCCATAATATATTCTCAGGTTTTCATGATGATGGAATACACCATATGGTATGCATGGAAACCATACTTCTTATCCATAGGCTCTTGCACAAACTAAGTGGATGTTCACATGATACCCCTTTGTTCATGTAATTATCATGAGATTGAAGTGGAATCATAGAGAAGTCTATGGATATGCACAGAGGATTATTATTAATGTGGTGAGAATGGAAGGTGTTACATTTTTCATATGGAAAAGGGTCATCCCATTGGATAACCTACATAACAGGGGAAATCGCTATGACATCGTGTGATGCTTGTGTATTTGTGATCTTCATGACCTTGATGCAATATCACGATGAGATCCACACTCATGAACGTGGAGGATGCATATCAAATTATTCATGGGTGATGGTGATTGAATGGATAGTATTTTGTAGCCTTTGGGTTTCACATCCTAACTTGGTATATTACAAGGGTGTCCACTGGGATCCTCCATGTCGGGGTGACCACTTCGATAGACGATGTATATTCGATCACCATGAAAATATCACGCCCACATAAAATTCATGATGATCCTCCCATGTGGTATAAAATCTATTCCACATATGATATTTGTTCAATATAACAATGGGGTCGGTACCCATACCATCTGCATCACCTCCACCCAGTGGGATTTGTACCATATACACACACATGCATGTAGGCTTGTGCACCATGATCCCTATACATGGGCCTGACTAGTCTATAGTGAGATCTATTCTCCCACGCTAGTCCACTGGTCTGCCTAGGATGACTCCCATGGGTGTGGTCAGCCTATGTATCCACATGAGCCTTGGTAGAATTGGTATGACTGGTTGGTGCCTATCAATATTTATTGGATAAGTGTTATAATTAAAACCCTTAATCACTAAGATTAAATCCTTAGTAGAATATAAGAGTCTTATGGTGACCTCCTCATTATCAAAGAGACTTTCTTCAGGGTTCATTGCCAACTATAATTGAATTTCCACACAATTTTCAATCTTATGAAATATCTAACGCCAATGTGTGAAGTGATGAAATATCAGTGCCAACAGACTTCTTTAGAAATTTTTAGGTAAACATCAGATCATGATTAGATAAAATCAAATGTGTTTCTCCATTAAACCTTATCAATTCCTTAATGTATATCATAGAAATATTTTCGACATAGAAATATTCTATTATTGCAATGAAATGTGTTGACTTCGTAATGTGATCAAATACAACCAAAATAGCATTACAAAATTCAGATGTTTTTTGGAATATGATGGGGAAATCCAAGATGACATTTTAATATTTCCTTTCTAGAATGTTTAATGATAATAAAATCCCTTTATACATATATCTATCATGATTAACTGTGATTTATATAGAGAATGAAAATATAAAATCTGAAATAGTCCATTTCATGTTATCCCACTATAAATACTCATTCATATCTATATACACCTTTCTGATTATATGATAAATACTAAATTATAAATTATACGCTTAAACCAATATATCTTCCTTAAAATATGGTATTTATGGGAATCAAAATCAACTTTTAACCCAATCAATCCATCACGATCATCATTGTTATCAGGATCATTCCTCACATTCATATTTAATTAAAAATCTTCTACTTGTGCCTCTTTAATCACCACATAGATGGTGCCAACGAGCCTGTACCCTAGTGGTTCAGGCTCCTGATTGGAATCCAAAAGACCCAGGATCAAATTCGGGCAGGGGTGAATTCCAGAGTTACTGTAGCAGTGGCGGAATGTAGCAGCGACAAAACTGTAGCGGCGGAGGGACGGTTACAAGTACTGTAGTGGAGGAGACACTATATAAGTGTTGGTACTATAGCAGTACTGTTCACCGAGGGTCCTTTGGGCCAAAAATTGGGCTTTCTAGCCTTGTATGCAGTCCACTTGGCCTTGGGCCTTCGTGCTATGTAATGGGTCACCCTCTAACCCGTCTAAAGAGGTCTTTTCTTTAATAATAAATTGAGGCTTCAACCCCAACCTTTTTAAAAAAAATCACCACTAGATGGTTGATAGATCATTTATTTGAGAAATATAAAATTTTCCGTCTTTCATTTTGATTTCATTATCCATATTCAGAAAACCCCAATGTATTTGTTCTCTATAAATCCCCATCATGAAAAAACTAACATGGTGTTTCTAACTAAGATCATCAACCACATTGTTCATATTCCTAGGGTGGTAATCTATTGAGTAGTCATAATAATTAACCAAATAAATCTATATCCTTTACTTAATATTCAACCCTTTAAGAGTTAATATATACTGAAAAGTTTTCATGATTATTATATATGTCACATCTTTCCCCATAATGATAATGCATCCTTATTTTCTATGAAAAACATACCCCTACTAAATCTAAATCCTGAGTCGGGTAATTTCTCTCATTAATTTCTTAATTAGAATAAGGCATAAAAAATCACTATATCATTCTGAAGGAGGTCCCACCCCTCTCTTTGATGAATCATGATAGATCCGAACAACTTCTTTAATGTAGGGTAGTGAGAGAATATGTGCCGTAACCAACCTTCTATTGAGCTCCTTTAAATATTCATAACATTAACTTGTACAATGATTCTTATCTCCTGTAAAAGTTTTCTTTTTTATTATTTTAGATATACCTGAGAAATATATATCAGTGAATCAATAGTATCTAGACAACCCATGAAAACTGTGTATATTGGTCATTGTGTTTGGTCTATTCCATTTCTAGATAAATCCGGTCTTTGATTGATGCACTAATATACCCTCAATTGATATCATATAACCCAAATATTAAACAATATATATATTAAATTCAATATTGGGTAATTTTTAATATAGTTTCCATTTCTAAAATGTCTTAAATATAATCCTAAAATGATATTCATGCTCTTCCATGGTGTAAGGATATATAATAATATCATTTATAAAGACTAACAAAAAATTATTGTGGAAATCTCCAAAGCCTATATGAATTAATTCAGTGAATATGTAGAGGGAATATATAATTCCAAAAAGAATCTAAAGAGACCGGATCCTTTTACATATAACATTACATGATTTTAAGCATAATTAATCATCAGAGTACATGTCAAGGATCGTTAAGTCTACTGTCTTGAAAAACTAGGTACATAAAACACAAATCATTGGGCTAAAATAATTCATTATTTAATCTCCATAATGAGCTCCTAACATCCAAGGAGCCCTTACATCTGCATTGGGTACCCTGGGGTACACATGAACAAAGGGATGAGCTGAATATCCCAGAAAGGGAATGCACATAAGGATACATCTTAAGAACATGAGTTAGGAGGCATGACATAATGATATCAAAGGAATGGAACATATGAAATAATATTGTATAATCATGGGATCATATACACATGGAATCATATAAATTTGGCCAAGTCATTAAATATTTCTTTAGTATGGGTCAAGGCTAATTTCCAATCCCAGATCCCATTTCAGTACGGGTCAAGGCTAACCCCCAATCACGTTTCACATCGCATCTCATGAGACTTAACCTTACCCAATGAATTGGAGTGCTATCTAGGTGCACCCATCTCATCATTTTCATGTATTTTCTTACCACATAAATATTCTTACCACATATACAACCATATATAATCAACCATACATAAACATAAGGGTACCCATGGAATGAATTTGGTACCACAATCAAGACATAAATCATAACAAATGGGTATATCATGAATGTTTCCAGGTAGGGAAAGAATTAGAAAATACATGGAAGTTAATAGGGTAAAATAGGCATATAAAATGGTAAGTGGTGTCAATAAAAAGTGACAACATATGAGAAATGTTTTTTAGAAACCGTAGCATTAAAAAAGTTTTGTGCGGTTTTATGGAAAATGCTATAGAGATTTTCAAATAGATAAGAGGAAAATAATTTATATAAAACCCAAATTTAACCAAGAGGGTTTTCATAATAAAAGACTGATTTTATATATATAATTATGTCTTACAATAGAAGATATAGTTCTCTAGAAATTGGGTAACCATTCGGGAAGTTCCCCTATAATAGGTTTGCTCATCGGAATGTTCTAAGGAGGGAATCTTATACAAACATGTATATCCCCGAAAGAAAGTGATGAAAGGGGTATTGATATAAGAATCTTGTAGAACTAACCATAATTCATAATATTCACATAAATATATAAGATTACACCATTTTTAAATCAAGATAAGGCAACCCGAAAGAACAAAGAAGGTTTGGGTAGAATTCGTTACAGTTTTATCGGCATGGTGTTGGGTGTCCCAAAGATGGATTGATGAGAGATTGAAGGGGTTTATAATCACATATACAGCATGTGGTTAGTACGGTAAAAGTGAGAAAAACAAACCAGACCATTTATGATTACCCACAAAAAGGCACAACATAGAGGACAATCTTGATGAAGAGTGAAATGGAGAGAATCCCTTACCTTAAATCCATTTGGGTTATCCACTTGTTATTAAAGACCTGAATAAAAAAATTAGGATTATTAATTAATAATTCCAGAACCTCTTTTATATGCAATTTATTTATTATAACCCTTTTTAGTTCATTCAATGCCTTTTTGATTAGTTATAAGGTTTAATTTCATTATTCAGGCTCATTTGTTTACATGGTTTTAAAGGATCAGTTCACTCATATTTGAGTTCTAATAAACATGAAAGATGAAATTGGTTGCCCAGAAATGAAGTTATATTATTTATTACTAATCCAGGAGATTATGTGGTTTTAATTTTAATTAGGTTACTTAGTGTGTAGTCAAATATTTATATATATAACCTCTGGGAAACCCGTTTTTGTTAATCAGTGGATTTGATTACAAATAACATGTTTTTCTCTATAAATTAATACCATTTGTAAAAAAAGATTACAGAACCAAAAAGAGGATATATAACATATATAATAATCTGGTTCAACCATAACCCAAATGGTTTCATGACCAGAATTAATGATAATAATAGAAATTGATAATCCATTGTCCTTGAATGTGCTAAATTAACACATCTCAAACGGTGCTTTCATTTCATTCAAATAAAAGGGCGTGGAAAGGAGAAAAGATAACGAAATATACCAATAGCATTAAAAAAATACATTACATGTATGTTAATGGATTTATCATACTATTATGGTGAAGGTAGGTGAGGAAAGAAATAAAAATAAAGGAACTTAAAAGAAATGAAGAAATTGGGAAGAGGGAATTTACCTCTTGAGACATTCTCCTTTAAGAACCTCTTAAAGGGAGAGATAATGGTATTTTGAAGAGGCTAGGAGATTTTGGACGTGGGGGAGGATCTTTGGGAGAGATTTCAGAAGAATAATGGCAAGGAACAAAGCTTGAGAAGAGTGAATAGAAGAGGGAGTGAAGGGGGGGTTTTTATAGTGGAGGAGAGGAGGGATTTCATAATATTATAAATATTAATTTATTATTTCATCACAAGAAAAGGAATAGTAAGCATTCTAGGACCAAGAATATTAAGTTTATAATTTGATACCAAACATTGTGGGATCACATCAGAAAAACATCATCAATGACTCAATAAATCCCTTATTTATAATTTATTGTAAATTATCATATTTTACTATTCATAAAAACATTATGTATTTGAGAAAATTCCCAAAAATTCACCCTAACTCTTTTTTGACGTGTAGAATCCAAAAATGAAGCCCATTTTTCAATTTTTTTTTCTAAATATGATTATTTTAATATTTAATTAAAATAAAAACTTATTATCAAAACCAATTTTAAAATATTCATTAACTTATTCTAAAATATTGGTATATCATACTTCCAAATTGAATATTACTTTTATACTATCATAGGTGAGGTTAATTTTCATTAGGCTATATCACTATTCATACGGGGATGTTACTATTCATTAGGGTAGGCTATTATTCACCAAAAATTATTTTTTTCTTATCAGACTCCAAATAACTTCCTAATTACAACCGTGTATGCCGATTTTTTAAAATTCCAAACACAGAAGTGTTAAACTTATGTTTAAAGGTCACTTAGAACATATTAGTTCATTATTTTGTGTCTTCATGTGATTTTATGACATACTTATGAGAAGGGAATTAAAATTGAAAAACCATGGTTCGTTATATTCATTCCCCCTTATAAATTTTTTCCCTCAAAATTTCATTTTACATTATATGGAAAAAACATGTGTGGGTACTTTTCCTTTATTGCTTCTTCTAGTTCCCATGTTTCCTCTTCATACTTATGGTTTCTCCATAGTACCTTTTCCAGATAAGTAGTTTTATTGCGTATAATTTGATCTATATGATCCAAGATCTTCACTCGCTGCTCCTCCTAAGAGAGATCATCCTCCAATTGTACCACCTCTGATGAAAGTACATGTGATTGGTCTGGTATGTACATCCTTAAGAGGGATACATAAAAGACATCATGTACTCTGGACATGGTAGGTGGAAGTTGCAGTTGATATTCCATGGATCCGACTCGATCAAGGATCTTGAAGGTGCTGATGTACCTGGGGCTTAACTTCCTTTTCTTTGCAAACCTCATGAACTTATTCCATGGGGATATGCATATAAATACCATGTCTCCAACATTGAACTCAAGGACTCATCAATAGATATCTGCATAACTCTTTGTTTGACTTTGGGATGCCTTGATATACTACAGAATGGTTTTCAACTTCTCCACCATTTCTTCGACCATTTTAGGTCCTAGCAGCCTATGCTCACTGACTTCATCCCAACACATCAGTGTTCTGCACCTTTTCCCATAATGGGCTTCATATGGTGGCATTAAGATGTTTTAGTGAAAACTTTTGTTGTAGGAGAATTCAACCCATGGAAGATGTTGGTATCATCCTCCTTTAAATTCCATAGAACATGATCTCAACATGTGTTCTAGTTTCTGAATAGTTCGCTCAAATTGGAGATCAGTTTGAGGATGATAGGTCGTACTGAAGATCTGTTCAGTGCTGAGAGCATGGTAGAGACTCTTCCAGAACATTGAGGTGAATCTCGAATCACAATCATATACAATAGACAGAGGTACTCCATGCAGCCATACCACTTCATTGATGTAAATTCGTGGAAGTTGATCCAATGATAAGTCCTCTCGAACCGTGATAAAGTGAGTTTTCTTCATAAGGCGATCCACAACAACCCATATAGAATTGTTTTCTCTAGATGTCTTTGAATGTCCAGTGACATAGTCGATGGTAATTTTCTCCCACTTCCATGCAGGTATGGGTAGGGGTTTCATCATCCCCTTAGGCCTTTGTCTCTCAGCCTTCACTTACTGACATACGTGTCACTTTAATGTATATTTGGCAATATCCCTTTTCATATTGTCCCACCAAATGTTTTCTCAGAGATCTCGATACATCTTTTTGCTCCCTAGGTGGATAGAAAAGGTCGAGCTATGTGAATCATTCAATTGATCCTTCTTTATCATTGGATCATATGGTACAGATAATCATATCCCAAATCTTACAACTCCTTCTTCATCAATTTTGAAATGAGAGGATTTCCCATTTTTAACAGCTTCCACCCTTTTCTGAATTTCCACATCCTATCTTTGAACGTCCTTTATTTTCTCCAAGAGGGATGGTTGAGAAATCATTTGAGAAAGGGTTGATGATGTTTCTACCTTAATGATTCCCATGTCCATCCTTTTAAAATCTATGAAAATCGGATGATTTTCAATTCTCATCATTGATAAAGATGCAGGATCTTTTCTACTTAGAGCACCATCCACCTTGTTTGCCTTACCAGGATGGTAGTGGATTGAGCAGTCATAATCCTTGATGAACTCTATCCATCATCGCTGGTGTATATTAAGCTCTTTCTGTGTGAATATATATTTGAGACTCTTGTGGTCATTATATATCTCACATTTTTCCCCATAGAGATAATGCCTCCATAATTTCAATGCAAAGATCACAGCTGCTAACTTCAGATCATGCATGGGATAGTTTTTCTCATGGATCTTTAGTTGCCTTGAGGAATTTTATATCACTTTATCATTTTTCATTATCACACATCCAAAGCCTTTCTTAGAAGCATCACTATACACCAAAAAGAGTTCTCCACTTGAAGGTATTGTGAGTATTTTCACAGTAATAAGCCTCTTTTTTAACTCCTTGAAACAGTATTCACATTCCTATGTCCTGAAAAAAATTACTCCCTTCTATGTAAACTTGGTCATTGGGTTTGACAATTGTGAAAAGTTCTTCATGAATTGTAGATGATACCCAACTAGACCCAAAAAGCTACGAATCCCTATTACAGATGTTGGAATTGGCCACTCTTCAATTGGATTCATCTTGGAAGGGTCCATAGATATCCCTTTCTTGGTGATAACATGCCCCAAGAATGATACTTCTTCTATCCAGAACTCACATTTACTTTACTTTTCAAACAACTTATCCCTTCAAAATGTCTTTAACATAGTTTTCAAATGCTCCTCATGTTCCTCCTTGCTCTTGGAGTATATCAGAATGTCATCATTAAAGACCACCACAAATTTTATCAGGTAATCTTAGAAGACTCTATTCATTAAATCTATGAAAATTTCTAGAGAATTAGTGAGTCTTAAGGGCATCACTCTGAACTCATAGTGTCCATACCTCATTTGAAAGGCAGTCTTGGGAATATTTTCCTTCCTCGCATTTAGTTGGAGATATCCTGACCAAAGGTCCACCTTAGAGAAATAAATGGCTCCATGAAGCTGATCGAATTGGTTATCTATCCGTGGAATGGGATACTTGTTCAATATCATGATTTTATTGAGCTCAAAATAATCAATTCAAAGGCGCATTGATCCATCCTTCTTCTTGACGAAGTGGACTGGCCCACCCCACGGTGAAGCACTCGGGAATATAAAACCCTTCTCTATATTCTCCTATAACAGCTTCATCAGCTCTTCCAGATCTACAATGGCCATTCTGTAATGTGTCTTTGAAATTGGTAGAGATCCAGCGATAAGTTCAATTGAGAACTCAACCTCTCAGTTAGGAGGAAGATCAGGAAACTCTTCAAGGAATACATCAGTGTAATCCCTCACGATGGGAATGTATTCAAGCATGATTCTATCCTTTCTCCCAATCATTTGAGCTAGATATTCTTGCTCAAAAGGAAGCAATATCCAAACTTGAGACTAAGATTCTAAAGGATAATCATATTCCTCCTTACTCTTTTAAAGAATCGGAGGATGTTTTGGGATGTGAAAAGTGATCTCACTTTCCCAAAAATTGATGTTTTCCTTGTACAAATATAGTCAATCCATGTCCAAGATAGCGTCGAACTACACTAGAGGAAGTATGATGAGATTTTCTGGGAGGTTTAGTCCACAAATGCTAACTGGGGAGGAGTTATAAACAATGGATGCAATAATTTCCCCATTCTCTGATCTCACAGATATGTTTTCCTCCAAATTTTGAGGTGGTTTTTGAATTGTTCTACTAAACTTGGAAGATATGAAAGAATGTGTAGAACTAGAATCAAATAGTGCGTTCGCTATTCTTGAATGAATAATAAGTGTACCTGTCACCACATAGTTTTCCGGCACCACCTCAGTAGTAGTGATAGAATAATCCCTTCCTTGTTGCCTTGGAGGTTGCTGCTGATTGCCTCCAACAACCCTCGGCTTAGGGAAATTTTTCCCATAATTCCAATGATCCTTGTAGTTGTAACACTACACTACAAGATGAGTTTTGATCCGAACCTTCCTTTATTCTTCAAAATTAGCGGGATTTTTCATATCCCTTGGGTTTTTCTTGGATAGATGACCAAACATTTCACATTTGAAGCAATTCGTGATTCCCTTGAGATAGTCACCAAGATCATTCTTCCCAAAAAAATTTCAAAGGGGAAAGAGAGTCTTATTTCCATCATGGGATTTGTTTGATGAAACATCCATGATGTTCTCCATTTTCCTCTTGTTGTCACTAGGCCCACGAGGCCACTGAGAGTTTCTAATCTCCATTTCAACCTTGATGGAACAACAGACAATCACCGTATAACTGTCAATGTCTCGAATCTCCAACACTTTTCATAGACTGGTCTTAAGTCTTCAAAAGAAGTGATCCACCTTGCCTTCATTCTTTATGAAAATCCCAGACGCGTACCTTGTAAGCCTTGTAATGTTCTCTTCATACGCCCCTATGGAATTATCTTCCTTCTGCTTGTGTCCGAGGAACACTCTTTACATAATGAGATGGAGGGTTTGAGGAAAATATTTGTTGAAAAAATTATTCATAAATTCCTCCCAATCTACGGAATAAATTTCTTCTTGGGACATTGTATTCTTGATCAGTGTCTACCACTAATCTACTTCCCCATCAAAATTATAGACCAACAATACAAATTTCTCTTCTTCCGAGCACTGGAGGATGGAGAAAAACTTCTCAATGGAGTTAATCCATTGGTCTGCGAGGAGCGGGTTAGAAGACCTGATAAATATTGGAGGCCTTTTCCACATGAACGATTCTACGACAACTTGATCTTTCCTTGGAGGAGGAGGACGTTACACCCGATTCAAATTATTATTCATAATTTGAGCCAACTGAGCAAGTACTTCCATGATGTTTTGAGCACCCACTTTTGTCACATCTGGCATATCATTAGGGAAATCATCACATTGCCTACCACATTGGGTGTTAGAATGTTTTCTTCTATTTCCTTCCATTAACTAAGAAAAAGAATGTATAATTATAGGTCTTTAATACTTATCTATTGACCAGAAAAAGGAAACATTGAACATAAATGTATAAACTTATAAAGAAGAAGTATATCCTAACATGTGATTCCTTAGGTTTATATCTAGGTTATCCTCAATCTATTTCTTAACTTATATTCTTATGGGATTCTTTCTGTCCCTTAAAAACAATTTGTACTAAGCTCATGATTCTACCAAATCATATCCCCTAGGAGTGTTGTAACCAAGACTGAAGCTAGGCCCATTGTTGTGCACCAGTTACCATTCGAGTCTCACTCAAAGCGGTGTTTTTAGGTTTTACCCATTTATATATCTATGCCAGAGCTACCTCTACCTGATCGTATCCAGAACGGGATGTATATTCTTGATAAACCACATATACAATTCTCACCAAAATTATTGAATGTTTTCTAATACTTAGTCTCATCTTTAAGGTTCTCACTATGGTTCCCTATTAAGAATCTCGAAAAATAACTATACTATCCTCTGATACCAACTATAGTGACCCGAGCCTTTTACATATAATATTCCATGATTTTAAGTATAATTAATGATAATAGTACAAGCCAAGGATCGTTAAGTATAGTGTCTTGGAAGACTTGGTACATAAAACATAAAAAATGGGGATTAAAAAAACTTCTTTATTTAATCTCCATAATGAGCTCCTAACTTCCTTTGAGCCTTTAAATCTACATTGGGTACCCTGGGGAACACATGAACAAAGGGATGATCTAAAAAGCCCAGAAAGGAAATGAACATAGGGAAACATCTTAAACACATGAGTTAGGAGGCATGACATAATGATATCCAAGGCGTGGAACATAGGGAATAATATCGTATAATCATGGGATCATATAAAAATGGAATCATATAAATGTGGAAGAATCATAAAACATTTATTTAGTACGGGTCAAGGCTAACTGCCAATCCCGTTTCCCATTTCAGTATGGGTCAAGGCTAACCGCCAATCCCATTTCATGTCGCATCTCATGAGACTTAACCTTACCCACTCCATTGGAGAACTATCTGGGTGCACCCATCTTAGAATTTTCCTGAATATTCTTTCCACATAAATATTCTTACCACATATACAATCATACATAATCAACCATACATAAACATAGTGGTACCCATGTAAAGATTTGGGTTCCACAATCATGACATAAATAATAACCAATGGGTGTTGTTGGGAAAAAATCCCTCAAGGTATCATTGAAGCATTTTTGAGGTGATTGTGTTTGTTGACAAAGCAGACATCTGAGTTGTGATTGTTGACAAAGCAAAACAATGACATACAAATTTGTTGACAAAGAGGATTTCATGGTGGAGTGTCGAGTTCAAGAGCTGAGGTCAACGATCCATGTTTTATTCAAGAACGTCGTTAAAAGGAATGGATGATCTGGAGGCAGTACAAAAGAATAGATACAAGGTGGCGCCGTTTTCCAGTGTTTGCCAAATTTTTGGGCCTGAAAATCGGCGAATGAAGAAAAGTGTTTTTGGCAAAGGTACTTGCGCGCCGAGGACTTGGAGAATTGAACACTTGCGCGCCATATGTTTTTCAAGATCAGAAGATCAAAATATGGCAAAGGAAGTAGGTTCGCGCAAGTTTGGGAGTTGGTCGCGCAAGTGTCAAAAGGGCAGAAGACTTGCGCGCCGAAACTGCGTCGCGCAGGTGACTTGCGCGCCGTCGCGCAGGGGGGGTCAATTTGCCTATAAATACTGGACCACCCCCCCTTCATTTCTCACCGGAGTTCAGGACGAGAGCTCCCGTCGCGCAGGTGTGGTGGTCGCGCAAGTGGTGTGTGTGGTCGCGCAGGTGGGACTTGCGCGCCAGTGGTTGAAGTTGTGCGCCGGTGTTAGAAGTTGCGCGCTGGTTTGCAGTTGCGTGCCAATAGTGGTTTGGGCATAAAGGGAAGAGAGTCGCGCAAGTTTGGAGTTGAGGAAGCTTGTGTCGCGCAAGTGTCAGAGGAGGACTTGCGCGCCCATTGTGACTTGCGCGCCGATACTTGCGCGCCGAGGTTGATTTGCGCGCCAAGTAAGGTTTTGTTCCCGCAGTGATTTTCAGACTGTGTGGAAGCTGGAAGTTTTCCCTATACCTTCGGTGCAAAGAGATATTCATCAACGGGTGAAAGTTAAACTTCAACAGAGCATCTACATACAAGAGAAGATGCATTCTTTCTTGAAAATTAAGAGACCTACAGGTCTATAAACTGTGAGTGGATTCCATCCAAGAGCAGTGAGCTCAGGAAGAGGAAGAAGGTGATCCTCTCCACCGGCAGTGAGCCAGAGAGAGAGAAACAGGGAGTGACCCTTGGGAAAGCAGTGAGCTGACCCTAAACATTGTAAAGGCAGTGAGCCTGGGCATAGAAGTGATCTAGCCCGAACCTTGTAATCCACAACTAGTGAAGATTAGTGGAATTTGGTACGACCGGCAACCTGTCGGCGTATGCTCCTTGGACGTAGCCCTTAGCGGTGAACCAAGTAAAATTGCTGTGTCCTGTGCTTGCTTTACATTCTGTTTATATCGTGCAGCAGGAAAAAGAGAGAAGAGTGTTTTGCTTAACAGTGAAACAAGATCAGAACGGGCATTAATTTTGAATTAGTCATACCCTGATTCACCCCCCCTCTCAGGGTATCCAGCCTAGTGGACCTAACAGGTGTATCATGAAAGTGTACATGTAAGGAAGGAATTAGAAAATACATGGAAGTTCATAGTGTAAAATAGGAATATAAAATGGAAAGTGGTGTCAATCAAAAGTTAAAACATATGAGAAATTTATTTTAGAATCATTAGCATTAAAACATTTTTGTGCGGTTTTAAGGAAAATGCTATAGAGCTTTTCAAATAGAAAAGAGGGAAATAATTTATATAAAACTAGAATTTAACCAAGATGGTTTTAATAATAAAATACTCAATTATAAATAAAATGATTTCTTAGAACAGAGGACGTAGTGCTCTTGAAATTTGGTAACCATTCAGGAAGTTCCCCAATAATAGGTTTGCTTATCAGAAAGTTCTAGTGAGGGAATCTTTTAAAAACATGTATATCCCTGAAAGAAAGTGATTAATGGGATATTGATATAATAATATTATATAACTAACAATAATTCAGAAGATTATCATAAATATATAATATAACACCATTTTGAAAGCAAGATAAGGAAACCCTAAAGAACAAAGAAGGTTCAGGTAGAATATGTTATAGTTTTATCGGCATGGTGCTCGGTGTACCCAAGAGGGATTGATGAGAGAGGAAGAGGTTTCTCATCACTTATAAAACATGAGATATATATGGTGGAGGTGAAAAAAAAACATACCACACCATTTAGGATTACCCATAAAAGGCATAACATCGAGGAAAATCTTGATTAAGAGTGAAATGAAGAGAATCCCTTACCTTAAATATATTGGTGTTATCCACTTGTTATTAAAGACATGAATAGAAAAATTTGGCTTATTAATTAATAATTAAAAAACCTCTTCTACATGTAATTTATTTATTATATCCCTTTTTAGTTCATTCAAATCCTTTATGATTAGTTACAATGTTCAATTTTATTTTTCGGTCTCGTCTGATTACTTGGTTTTAAAGGATCAATTCACTTATATTCCTGTTTGGATAATCATGAAAGATGAAATTGGTTTTCTAGAATTGAAGTTATATTAATTATTTCATATCCAAGATATTACATGGTTTTAATTTTAATTTGGTTACTTAGAGTGAATTTGAATTATTATATATATAACCTTAGTGATAACCATTTTTTGTTAATTGATGGATTGATTACAAAGAACATGTTCTGCATTATTACATAATACCATTTGTACAAAAGGATTATAGAACCAAAAATAGGATATATTACATATATAATATTCTAGTTCGACCATAACACAAAATGTTTCATGAGAAGAATTAATTATAATAATATAAATTGATAAATTGTTGTCCTTGAATGTGCTAAATTAGCACATCTCGAATAGTGCTTTCATTTCATTCAAATAAAAGGATGGTGAAAGGATAGAATATAATGAAATATAAAATTAGCATGAAAACATTCTAGTACATTTATGTTACTGGATTTATCATACTCTTATGGGGAAAGGAGGTGAGGAAAGAAATAAAAAGAAAAGAACATAAAAGAAAAGAAGAAATTGGGAAGAGGAATTTTACCTCTTGAGACTTTCTCATTTGATAACCTCTTAATGAGAGAGTTCTTGGTATTTTGAAGAGGCTAGTAGATTTTGGACGTGGAGGAGGATCTTGTGGTGAGATTTGGGAAGAATAAAGGCAAGGAACAAGGCTTGAGAGGAGTGAAGAGAAGAGGGAGTTAAGGGGTTTTTATAGTGGAGGAGAGAATGGATTTAATAATATTATAATCATTAATTCAATATTTCTTCACAATACAAGGAATAGTAAGTATTCCATGACCAAGAATAGTAATTTTATCATGTGATCTAGAACCAAGTGGGCTTACATTAGCAGAAAATCATCACTGACTCAATAAATCCCTTATTTAGCATTTATTGTAAATTATCGTATTTTACTATTTATTAAAAATTCAAGTATTTCATAAAAATCCCAAAAATTTACCCTAACCATTATTCGATGTGTAGAATCCAAAAATGAAGTGCATTTTTCAAAATTAATTTTCTAAATTTGATTATTTTAATAATTAATTAAAACAATAATTTATTATCAAAACTAGTTTTAAAACATTCATTAACTTATTCTAAAATATCTGTATATAGTACTTCCAACATGAATATTATTTTTATACTATCATAGGTGATGTTACTATTCATTTGGGCATATCACTATTCATAAGGGTATGCTACTATTCATTAGGGTAGGTTACAATTGAACAAAAAATATGTTTTTCTTATCAGGCTCTAAATAACTTACTGATTACAACCGTGTGTGTTGGATTTTCAAAATTCCAAACATAGAAGTTTCAAAAATATGTTTATTGGTCACTTAGAACATACTAGTTAATTACGCTGTGTTTTCATGTGATTTTATGACATACGTATGAGAAGAGAATTTCCATTGAAAAACATTGGGTCATTACATTCTTCACCCCTTATGAAATTTCACCCTCAAAATTTCTCTCTACATTCAATGCCAAAAATAGGTGTTGGTACTTTTCCTTCATTTCTTCCTCCAGTTCCCATGTTTCATCTTCGTACTTATAGTCTCTCCATAGTACCTTGAACAGATGAGTTGTCTTGTTGCATAGAACTTTGTCTCTATGATCCAAGATCTTCACTAGGTGCTCCTCATAAGAGAGATCGTCCTCCAACTGTACCTCCTCTGAAGAGAGTACATGTGAATGGTCTGGTATATACATCCTTTAGAGGGATACATGAAAGACGTCATGTACTTTCGACATGGTAGGTGGATGTGCCAGTCGATAGGCCACAACTCCGACTCGATCAAGGATGTTGAAGGGGCCGATGTACATGGGACGTAACTTCCCTTTCTTCCAAAACCTCATGACCATCTTCTATGGGGATATGCATAGAAATACCATATCTCTAACATTGAACTCAAGGTCTTGTCAATGGTTATCTACCAAACTCTTCTGTCGACTTTGGGTTGCCTTGATATACTATAGAATGGTTTTCACCTTCTCCACCATTTCTTCAACCATTTCAGGTCCGAGTATCTTATGCTCACTAACTTCATCCCAAGACACTGATGCTCTGCACCTCTTCCCATAAAGGGCTTCATATAGTGCCATTCAGATGCTCAAGTGGAAACTATTATTTTAGAAGAATTAAACCAGTGGAATATGTTGGTCCCATCCTCTTTGGAATTCCATAGAACACGTTCTCAACATGTCTTCCAGTGTCTGAAAAGTTCGCTGAGATTGGCCATATGTTTGAGGATGATAGGCCGTACTGAAGTTCATTTCAGTGCTCCGAGCATGCTGGAGACATTTCTAGAACAAGAGGTGAATCTTGGATCATTATCAAATACAATAGATAGTGGTACTCTATGCAGCCTTACCACTTCCTTGATGTAAATTTGTGAAAGTTGATCCAATGAGAAGTCCTCTCGAACTGGGATAAAGTAACCTATCTTTGTAAGATGAATCACAATGACCCACATAGCATTGTTTTCTCTAGATGTATTTGGATTTCCAGGGACAAAGTCCATGGTAATGTTCTCCCACCTCCATGCTGGTATGGGTAATGGTTGCATCATCACCTTAGAATTTTGTCTCTCTGCCTTCATTTGTAGATATACGAGGCACTTGGATGTATATTCGGCAATCTCCCTTTTCATATTGTCCCACCAAAAGTTTTCTCAGAGATCTCGACACATCTTTGTGCTCCTTGGGTGGATATAGATGGTCGAGCTATTTGAAACATTAAATATATTCTTCTTTATCTTTGTATCAGATGGTACACATAATCGTGGCCCAAATCATACAACTCCTTCCTCATCAATTTTGAAATCGGTGGATTTCCCATTTTTAATAGCTCCCACCGTTTTCTGAATTTCCACATCCTTTCTTTAAGTGTCCTTTATTTTCTCCAAGAGGGATGGTTAAGAAATCAAATGAGAAAGGATTTATGATGTTCCTCCCTTAATGATTCCCATGTCCATCCATTTCAAATATAAGAAGATCATATCCTTTTCAATTCTCATCCTTGATAAAGATGCATGATCCTTTCTACATAGAGCATCTGCCACCTTGATTGCCTTACCAGGATGGTAGTGGATTGAGATTTTATAATCCTTAATGAGTTCTATCCATATTTTCTGGTGCATATTAAGCTTTTTCTGTGTGAATATATATTTGATATTCTGGTGGTCAGTATATATCTAACATTTTCCCCATAGAGATTATGCAACCATATTTTCAATGCAAAGATCACAACCGCAAACTCCAGATCATGAATAGGATAGTTTTTCTCGTGGATTTTCAGATATCTTGAGGCATAGAATATCAATTTATCATTTTCCATTAGCACATATCCTAATCCTTTATTAGAAGCATCACCGTACACCACAAAGTGTGCTCTACTTGAAGGGAGTGTGAGTACTGGCGCAATGATAAGCCTCTTTTTCAACTCCTTGAAATAGTATTCACATTCCTCTGTCTAGAAAAACTTTACTCCCTTCCATGTCAGCTTGGTCATTGGGTTTGAAAATTGAGAAAATTTCTTCCCAAATAATTGATAATACCCAGCTAGACCCAAAAAGCTGCGGATCTATGTTACTGCAATTTGCCTCGACCACTCTTCAATTACCTTCATCTTGGAAGGGTCTATAGATATCCCTTTCGTGGTGATAGCAAGCCCCAAGAATGATACTTCATCCATCCTGAACTCACATTTACATTACATTTCATACAACTTCTCCCTTTTCAAATCCTTTAAAATAGTTTTCAAAGTCTCCTCATGTTCCTCCATGCTCTCGGAATATATCAGAATATCATCAATAATGAATACCAAATTTTTTTCGAGGTAATATTTAAAGACTCTATTCATTAAATCCATGAAAATTTTGGGATTATTAGTGAGTCTGAAGGGAATCACTATGTAGTCATAGTGTCCATACCTTGTTCAAAAGGTAGTGTTTGGAATATCTTCTTTCCTCACATTTAGTTGGTGATATACCGACTGAAGGTCCACCTTATTGAAATAACTGGCCCCACGAAGCTGATCGAACAAGTAATCCATCTGTGGAAGGGATACTTTTTTATTTATCGTGATTTTATTGAGCTCATGATAATCAATGTAGAAGCGCATTGATCCATCCTTATTATTGAAAAAAAGGACTAACTCACCCCACAATGAAGTACTCGGGCATATAAAACCCTTCTCCATATTCTCCACTAACTGCTTCTTCAGCTCTTCTAGCTCTATGATAGACATTCTGTAAGGTATCTATGAGATTTGAAGAGATCCAGGGATAAGTTCAATTGTGAAATCATCCTATAGGTCATGAGGAAGACCAGGAAACTCTTCAGGGAATACATCAGTGTAATTCCTCACGATGGGCATGTCTTCAAGCAAGATTTTGTCCATTGTCCAAATCATTTCATCTAGTTATGATTTCTCACAAAGAAGTAGTATCCGAACATGAGACGAATATTCTAAAGAAGATTAATCTTCTTCCTTACACATGTAATGAGTCATAGAATGCTTTAGGATGTGAAAAGTGATCTCCCTTTCCTAACAATTGATGTCGGCCTTGTACAAAGATTGTAAATCCATGCCCAAGATAGCATCGAACTCCACTAAAGGAAGCATGATGAGATTTTCTGGGAGGATCAGTCCACAAACGTTAACTGGGGAGGATTTATAAAACATGGATGCAATAATTTCCCAATTCTCTATTCTCACATATAACTTTTCCTCTAATTTTTGTGGTGGTTTTGAATAGTTCTATGAAACTTGCATGATATGAAAGAAAGCGTTGAAACCAAATCAAATAGTAAATTTTCTATTCTTGAATGAATAACTTGAGTACCTATCACCACATCATTTTCTGGCTCCACCTCAGTAGTAGTGATAGAATAAACATTTCCTTGTTGCCTTGGAAGTTCTTGCTGTTTGCCACCGGAAACCCTCGTCTTTGGGAAATTGTTCGCTTAATTCCCATGCTCCTTGCAGTTGTGACCCTAGACTGTATGCTGAGTGTTGATCTAAACCTTCCTTTCTTCTTCAACATTACTGTGTTTTTAAATATCCCTTTGGCAGTTCTTGGAAAGATGACCAAAATTTCCGCATTTGAAGCAATTCTAGTTCCCTTGAGACAGTCCCGAAGATGCTTCTTCCCACAATTTTTTGCAAAGGATAATGTGAGGCTTCTTTCCTTAATTGGATTTATTTGATGAACCACCTATGATGTTCTCCATTTTTTTCTTCTTGTCACTAGGCCCAAGAGACCACTGAGTCTCTCCAATCTCCATTACAACCTTGAGGGCACAAAAAAAAATCTCCTCATAACTGTCGAAGTCTTGAATCACTAACACATTTCGTAGATTCGACATTAGTTCTCTAAAGAAGCGATCCACCTTTCTTTCACTATTCATGATAATGCCAGAGGTGTACCTTGCATGCCTTGTAAATTACGCTTCATACACCCTGATGGACTCATCTTCCTTCTTCCTGAGTCTGACTAACTCTATTTCCATCATGAGATAGAGGGTTCGAGGAAAATATTTTTTGAAAAACATCTTCTTGAATTCCTCCCAAACTATGGAATCAATTTCCACTAGGGACTTTGTATTCTTGATCAGTTTCCATCACTGATCAACTTCCCCATCAAAATGATATACTTCCAGTACAACATTCTCTTCATCCAAGCACTAGAGGACAGAGAAAATCTATTCAATGGAGTTAATCCATTGTTTTGCGAGGAGGGGATCAGAAGACCCGCTAATCATGGGAGTCCTTTTACACATGAAGGATTCTATGACAACCTTCTCTTTCCTTTGAGGAAGAGGAAGTTCCACTAGATTCATGTTTTTATTCATAACTCGAGACATCTGAGAAAATACTACCATGAAGTTTTGATCCCCTGCTTCTATCACATCAGGCGTATCATTAGGGTAATCCTCACATTGCCTATCACATGTGTTTTTGGAATGTATTATTTTATTTCCCGCTATTAACTAATAAAATAAATGTATAGTTAGAGGTATTGAATACTTAGATATTGAGCATAAAAAAGAAACATTGAACATAAAAGTATAAACTTATAATGAATTAGTATATACAAACTTGTGATTCCTTAGGTTTATATCCAGGTTATCCTCTATATATTTCTTAACTTATTTTCTTATGGTCTTCTTTTTGTCCCTTAATAATGGTTTTTACTAAGATCATCAATCTACCAAAGCATATCCCCCAGAACTTTCATAACCAAGAGTGAATCAAGGATCGTTTTCGTGCACCAGTTCTCGCTCTAGTCCAGATCAAAGTGGTGTTTTCGGGTTTAACCCCTTGATACATCTATGCTAGAGCTGTCTCTACCTACTCGTATTCCGACATGTATGTATTTTCTTAATAAAACACTTAATCAATACTCACCAAAATTCAGGAATGATTTATAATAAATAGTCTCATCCTTAAGGTTCTCACTATGGTGCCCTATTCCTAATCTCAAATAATAACTAGACCATCCTCTGATACCAACTACGATGACCCGAGCCTTTTACAAATAATATTTCATGATTTTAAGCACAATTAATCATCTAAGTACATGCCAAGGATCGTTAAGTCTAGTGTCTTCGAAGACTAGGTACATAAAACATAAAACACGGGGCTAAAAAACGTCTTTATTTAATCTCTATAACGAGATCCTAACTTCCTTTGATCCCTTACATCTGCATAGGGTACCCTGGGGAACACATGAACAAAGGGATGAGCTGAAAAGCCGAGTAGGGGAATGAACATAAGGATACATATTTAGCACATGAGTTAAGAGGCATGACATAATGATATCTAAGGAATGTAACATATTAAATAATATCGTATAATAATGGGATCATATAAACATGGAATTATATAAATGTGGTAGAATAAAAAAAATTCATTAGTACGAGTCAAGGCTAATATCCAATCCCGTTTCCCATTTCAGTATGGGTAAAGGCTAACCGCCAATCTCGTTTCACATCGCATCTCATGAGACATGACCTTTCCGATTGCATTGCAGTGCTATCTGGGCACACCCATCTCAAAATTTTCATGAAGATTCTTGCAACATATATATTCTTACCACATATACAATCATACCATAATAAAGCATTCATAAATATAAGGATACCCATGTAAATAATTGGGTACCACAATCATGACTTAAATCATAACCAATGGGAGTATCATGAAAGTGTCCATGTAAAGAAAGAATTAGAAAATAAATGGATGCTAATAGGGTAAATTAGGCATATAACATGGTAAGTGGTGTAAGACATAAGTTACAACATATAAGAAATATATTTTAGAAACATTTTCATTAAAAATGTTTTGTGCGGTTTTATGGAAAATGCTATAGAGATTTTCAAATTGAAAAGAGGAAAATCATTTATATAAAACCAGAATTTAACCAAGAAGGTATTCATAATAATAGACTGATTTTATAAATACAATTATGTCTTACAACAGGGGATATAGTTCTCTGGATATTGGGTAACCATTCGGGAAGTTCCCTCTATAATAGTTTTGCTTATCGGAAAGTTCTAAGGAGGGAATATTTTAAAAACATGTATGTCCTTGAAAGAAATTAAAGAAAGGGGTATTGATATAAGAATATTGTAGAAATTACCATAATTCCAAATACTCACATAAATAGATAAGCTAACATCATTTTGAAATCAAGATAAGGCAACCTGAAAGAATAAAGAAGGTTTGGGTAGAATTTGTTCCAGTTTTATCGGCATGGTGTCAGGTATACCCAAGAGGGATTGATGAGAGAGAGAAGGGGTTTATAATACCTTATAAAGAATAAGGTAAGTATGGTGGAGGTGAATTATAGAATACCACACCATTTAGTATTAATCCTAAAAATACATAGCGTAGCGGAAAATCTTGATTTAGAGTGAAATGGAGAGAATCCCTTACCTTAAATCTGTTAGTGTTCTCCACTTGTTATTAAAGACCTGAATAATCAAATTAGGATTATTAATTAATAATTCCTGATCATATTATATATTTAATTGATTTATTATAACCATTTTTAGTTCATTCAAATCCTTTTTTATTAGTTACAAGGTTCAATTTCATTGTTCAGGATCGTTTGTCTACTTGGTTTTAAAGGATCGGTTCAATTATATTCAAGTTAGGATAAACATGAATGATGAAATAGGTTGTACAGAATTTAAGATATATTCTTTAGTGAACATATAGGAGATTACATGGTTTTAATTTCAATTAGGTTACTTAGAGTGAAGTCAAATTATTATATATATAACCTTAGTGATTACGGTTTTTGTTAATCGGAGGATTTGATTACAATGAACATGTTTTTCATTATAACTTAATACCATTTGTACAAAAGGATTATAGAAAAAAATAGGATATATTAAATATATAATAATCTGGTTCAACCATAACACAAATGGTTTCATTACCAGAATTAATGATAATAATAGAAATTGATAAAATGTTGTCCTTGAATGTTCTAAATTAGCCCATCTCAAACGGTGCTTTCATTTCTTTCAAATAAAAGGGTGGGGAAAGTATAGAAGATAATGAAATATACCATTAGCATGAAAAAATTACAGTACTTTTATTTTATTGGATTTATCATACTATTATGGTTAAGGGAGGTGAGGAAAGAAATAAAAAGAATAGAACATAAAAGAAATGAAGAAATTGGGAAGAGGAATTTTACCTCTTGAGACATTCTCATTTGAGAACCTTTTATGGTGAGAGGTATTGGTAATTTGAAGAGGCTAGGAGCTTCTAGTCGTGGGGGAAGATCTTGGGGAGATATTTGGGCATAAAAATGGCAAGGCACAAGGATTGAGAGGAGTGAAGAGAAGAGGGAGTGAAGGGGGACTTTTATAGTAGAGGAGAGGAGGGATTTCATAATATTATAATAATTAATTTAATATTTATTCATAAGACAAGGAATAGTCAGTGTTAAATGACCAAGAATAGAAATTTTATGATGTGATCCAAAACCGAGTGGGCTTACATCAGCAGAACATCATCAATGTCTCAATAAATCCTTTATTTAGAATTTATTGTAAATTATCGTATTTTATTGTTCATCAAAAATTCAAGTATTTCAGAAAAATCCCAAAAATTAACCCTAACCATTTTTAGATGTTAAGAATCCAAAAATGATGTCCATTTTTCAAAAATAATGTTCTACATATGATTATTTTAATATTTAATTAATATAATAATTTCTTATCAAAACCAGTTTTAAAACATTCATTAACTTATTCTAAAATATAGGTATATCGTACTTCCAACTTGAATATTATTTTTATACTATCATAGGTGAGGTTAATATTCATTTAGGTATATCACTATTTATAAGGGTATGTTACTATTAATTAGGATTGGTTACTATTCACAATTTTTTTTTTCTTATTAGACTCCAAATATCTTACTCATTACAACCGTGTATACTGGATTTTCGAAATTTCAAACATAGAAGTGTAAAAAATATGTTTAAAGGTCACATAGAACTTATTAGATCATTATGATTTGTTTTCATGTGATTTTATTACATACTTATGAGAAGGAAATTTCCATTGAAAAACATTGGTTCATTACAGAATCACTATAAAATTATAACGACAATGCCTAATATGGAATGATGTATTGTGCATATCATCCTTCATGGCCCTCAATTAATGATATATAAAATGAAGGTCAACATTGGAAATGTATTGAGCTCCTCAGATTTGATCAAAAAATTCATCAATATGGGGTACTTCATAAATTTTTCCTGATAGTGATATTTTTATGTTCATTATAATCTACGAACATATACATTGAACAATATTTTTTTATTAAAATAATAGGTTCATACCATAGAGACACACTCTAGTGTGTGAATACCCTATCAATATTCTCCTATAATTTCTTCTTAAATGACTTTAAATCAATCAAGGGAATTCTATATGGATTAATTTACATAGGTGTAGAACTAGGCATGAGTTCTATTACAAAGTCAACGTAATAGTTTAGGGGGAACTAGGAATGTATTCAGAAAATACGTCATCATATTCTCAAAAAATGTTTATATCTTCAATTTTGAGTTTCTACCAAAACATTTTAGAAAAATATCCCCAATGTATAGGTAGTAAATCCCATAAAATTTAAGTAATTTTGATTGGATGTCCATGATCATCCTATCACCTATAGATGATTATACGATGATTTAGAATAAAAAATTTGATTTCTCTCCAATATAAATTGATATTGTATATACATAAGGAGTAATAATCAATGCTCAAAATCACATAAAATTCCACTATTGTTTGAATAATATGATTTTTTTGGGGAATAGTATTTAAAACATAAACATGACATTACTATTTATGAATTGGAGGATAAGTGTTCCTCAACCATCATGATACACTTAAGTGAGTGACATATAATACCTTCCTTGAACATGGATCATTACCTTATATTAGTTCATTGAATTAGATAACTACCAATTTCCCCACACATAATATATTAAAATATTTTTTGAACTTTAGGATGAACATAGTTTTTATCCATTGCAATCTTCATATTTACTTGAATAATAGGTTATTTATTCCATTATTTTCCAACAAAACATTATCCCATTACTTTGATATATTTCACTGGGATATTCCTCTCTAATTCATTTCATCTAAGGTGATGAATCTTATTTCCCCCAAGGTATTAGTCAACTGGGCTCTCATAAAGATCTGGTTTTATGCTATGTGGTGAATTAGGGAAATCGCCTATGTTGTTATTGTTAAACATGTATTTATATATACGGATAGAAAAAATCACATGGGTTTTAACTCTAAATTATATTTTAATTGGGTTCTCATTTAGATAACCAACAAATTTTCCTTCACAACCATTTTTAACTTGGATTTACATGGGTTTATGAATTTACTAAATCCAAATATAATAGTGAGGGAATGAAATGTTAAAAACCAAGAAAAATAATTATACTATTTTTAAAATCATTCTTATGATGTCCTAAATTATGAAACCTTCTTTCAACCCATGACTCATTATGTTCATATCATATTACCATCTTATCATATTTTCCAAATATTTTATCCCCTCATTCATTATAAATTTTAAAGAGATAATATTAATCAACCAAATAATATTTCTCAGGTGTTTCTTTCTAGGTGAGTAGTATTATACCAACTCATTAATCATTGAGTGAATATTGAGTTGATATTATCACACCCTTTTTTATGTTTTTTACCACTAGGTGAAATTGTTCATTTTCTATATCCAATATCAAGTATATTTATAAGGATATTCTTCCTAAGAATCCATATGATATCTAATTTACTAAAACATTAGGATAATATTCTATAAATAGAAAAAGAACTATGATTTTCAATAATATTAACTAATACTAATTTCAAAAAAAACTAATCCATATTATGATACCAAATTGTAAGAACCTGGATCTCTTTTTTAGGTATGTTTTTCCTTTTCTGGTCATTTTTGGGAAAAAGAGGAAAATCTGGATATTTTCGAAGTTCACACTGTGTACATTATAAGTACACACTGTGTACTGCGATGCTGTTGGAGGCCGTTTATTGTTCATGTCTTGGACACACACACAGCCATGTAGGGGTGACATGGAGGCCACCTAAAGCGGAGTATGGGAAAGGTGAGTACATGCCGTGTCTCCAAAAGTACATGCCGTGTACTTTTTTTATTAAACGCACCAGGGTCACGTCTAATCGACTAAATCAACTTCTTTTAGGTCGTCTTCATCCAAGAGTGCCTTTTAGCCATGGATCATTGACGAGCCCCTAACCCTCCATCCGTTCTCCGATTCGAACACCGGTGAGTGCGTTGGAATCACAGTGGTGAGTTCTTTGTTCTCCTAGAGCATTGTTTACCAATTCCTTCTATTTTCCAAGTTATCGTGTGTTGAACGTTTTAGTTTTTTTGTAGATCTTCGACATTCTAAGGTGATTCAAGCCCCTTGGTTCAAGTATATTGATCTCCTAACACCAAGGTAGGTGGTTTTTGCCTTTCTAAAGAAATTATTTGAGTATTATGTGCAAATTTCACCAATACCCTTGAACAGGGTATTACGTGTTTAGTGTCTTGCCCTTGTAGTTTTCCTGCATTGCTTGTATGTCTGATTATAGGATATTTTTTGTGAATAGGGTAATTCTCTGTGCTTTGTATGTATTTCCCATGCATGTTTTGCTTGTTTATGACCGTTTGGTATAGTTTTTCCTGGTATGGTATTGCCAGTTCCATGCCTAGTATTGTAGGATGGTGTGACTATTGTTCTTCCATGATGAGATGCTTTAGAATGGTATCCAAGTATTTATTGAGGTTAATTTGGCCAATATGCATACTATGCTTATTTTACTTACATAGGGCCATGAGAACCTAGTGTAGTAGACCACATAGAGAATGGACGTAAGGGATTCTCCAGAGTGTCTTTATAATACGATGTGAGACCACATGGGGAATTGATGTTGAGTGCTTCCTCAGAGTTTATGTAGTTCCTCGATGCGGGCCACAGAGGTAATGTGACTTAAGTTCTTCCCTAGAGAGCCTTTATAACCGATACGAGACTATAGGGGGAATTGATAGTGAGTGCTTCCTCAGAGAGTCTATAATTTAGCTGAACTAGAGGGGTGATACTGTGTGTGATTCCCAGATGTTTGCTTGTATCTGCTAGGTAGGACCAGAGGGGATAGGTTGTGAGTACATCCTAGAGGGTTTCTTATTGTGTTATCTTCTTGTTAAGATGTTGCTTGATAATTGGATTGTGGATTTCATACTGCTGAGTACTTTCCTATTTATTGTTTTCTGTACCTTTACCTACCTTATATTCACTGACTGTTAGGCATAGATCTTCGGGTGGTTGCCTACTAGGATTATTCTCACACCCTGTTTCGGTAATGATTTTGGGCCCAAATAGATTATTTTGTTGCTGGTATAGATAAGGGCAAGCACCCTTCTACTTCAGGTTCTTGATTTTTATGGAGCTGGAGAGCATGGGACCAAGCTAGACCTTGCGATGCTGAGTTTATCTTTTTTTCTTTTAAACTTTGGTTTATCACTGTTGTATTTTAGTATTTTGACTTGTTTGGAAACTTTCCTAGACATATATGTAACATGCATCATATATATATATATATATATATATATATATATATATATTTCTCCAGTTTTTTCTTTATCAGTCTTCCACTATTTACTGTTGTTGGATATTTAATGCTTCCGCTATTGTGTGTTTTTTACTTCTGTTGTGTACTCTTCTAATGAGGGAATAGTTTCCCCACTATCACACCCAAGTCTCTCACTGCTAGCCGGAAGCCTCTGGCGTTTGGGGAAATGCGCTTGAGGCAATGTGACCAAATGGGTACGGGGCACCTCTAGGTGGCTTCTGGAACTCAGATGTTACAAAGTGGTAATAGAGGTAGGTTCTTTTCTCTTGACTTACTGTTTGGAGCCTTTAGCCAGGGATAGGACAAAATAGGTACTTGGTAATAATATTTCTCTGGGAGTAGCTAACCTGTGTACAGAGAAAAGCCAATATACCTCGTTTATTGCAATTTGACTGGTTTGCAATTTTACAGTTTATTTGATTTCACTGTTTGCTGATTCACATGTTTTCAGCTGTTACTGTTGATGTTATTGAGGTTCTATTTCTATCACAACCCAATGAGATGAGGGTATTCCATCTCATGAATCATATAGGAAATTTTTAGAAATCACATGCCATGCATTCTTTCCATGTCATCTAGGATGCATTAGCGATTGCATGTTGTTGTGATAGATGTTGTGTAGAATATGCATGCTATTATGATAGATGCCTTGATAGAGATACCTGCTGTTTGATATGGGATTGTGTGTAATGTTTTGTTTGAATGAATGAAAAACTTTGGTTCTAGAGGTGTTATGGGATCCTATGGACCTAAATTTGGTGGATCATTGACTTTTTTACCTTGTTTATACTTTTTTAAGAAGCCAAACTTTGATTTGCGGGGAGTATGGGCCCTCACAGATCGGAATTTGGCACATTCAGTGTTCGTTTCAGTGTTTTCTAGGATCCATAGTAGTTTATGAGGCTTACTGTCGAGAAAGACCTAGAATACACACCGTGTAGTTTTGACTATATGCCATGTGTTCTTCTATTTGGGAAGAAACTATTTTTCATAAGTACACGATGTGTATGTTTTATGCATGTCATGTATTCTCTAACCATGTCACATGCCATGTGGGAATAGACATGGGATAGGGAAAATGTCGTGGGAACACACTGGGTACTGATCGTGCACGTTGTGTAGGTTAATCCTAGGAGTTCAGCCGTGTACTTAACAACAAGGTCGGTGGAGGAACTTCTTATACACGTCGTGTCTACCATGAACACGCCGTGTAATCTGACCCAGGTACCTGACCATGTCACGAACAACACAGGTCGGTGTTATCCTTTTGCGTAAACACTGTGTCTGTCAGGAACACACCGTGTGGTTTGAGACATGTGTCTGACCGTGTCACTAACAACACGGGTCATGTGATGCTTGTCCCATACACGCCGTGTCTGCTGAGAACATGTCGTGTAGTCTTGTATTGGGTGAGCCATGTGGCTTATCTGTGTAGAAGGACTCAGGTACGGGACGAGGATTCAGGTAAAATCCATGTGTTAGGATAACATGCCATGTGTTTGGGGTGTTACACGACCAGTTTAAACTGAAGTACACGCCCATATGAATGAATTAAGGGAAAATGCTGTGTAGAAAAAGTACACATTGTGTAGTCATGATTTATAAAACGTGAATTATTTCTTTATTCTCTTCCATTGTAACCTTTATGCTTTCAGTATTTGAAAATATTTAATCTAAGGTGTGCGTTTGACCTTGGAGAGTCATGCCACCGAGACGTCCTCCGGTTGTCCTCCAGTTGCAAGGCAGTGATCAGACGCCAGATATGGCTGATCAAGGGCTTCCACCGATCCTATTGTCGTGCCAGCCTTGGCATGAGTAGTGATACCAGTTACAGGTGCCGATTTGCAGTATATAAAAGGCCTTTTAGGATGATGCAGACCATCAAGGGAGCACCGCCTCCTGCCTTGACTATGGCCAACTTGACTTGGGTTTTCCAGCAGTAGCATCCTCCTACCTTCTCAGGGGAAGGAGGACCTCTGGCTGTAGAGTCATGGCTAGAATCCATGATGACTATCTTTGAGAATTTGGAGACGCCTCCAGATAGGCGGGTCAAGCTCACTACCTACATGCTATGAGCCTCTGCCAAGAGGTGGTGGGATGTGATCTCACAGGCGGGACATCAGCAGGTTATGGCATGGGAGGATTTTCAGTGTGCCTTTTACGAAAACATCTATATGGAGACCTTGAGGGCTGATCGGTCCTGGGAGTTCATGAGCCTAGAGCGAGGTACCCTACCTGTCATGGAGTATTCCTCTGGTTTCACCGATCATCAGCTTTTCACACCCCTCCAGGACGGAGATGGATTGTTCATGGAAAGGAAGTTTGAGGATGGTCTCAGATGAGAGATCCGCTCACAGGTGAATATCTTCAGGCTGACTTCCATCGCTTCCATCATCAACCAGGCATGGATTACAGAGCACAATCTGAGAGATTCTGGAGCCGAGAGCCCGGGCGGTTCCTCTTCCAGAGTTAGTGCTTCACCAGCTGACAGCAGGAAGCACCGTATGGAGTCTACGTGCGGTGATCCGAGGCAGCGAGACACATCTTCAAGTATCCAGGTGGTATGATACCAGTGTGGAAGGGCTAGGAATACAAGGTTTCAGTGCCAGAGAGACCCAGTGGAGTGCCGATCTTGTGGAAAGATGGGTCACCATCAGCGTTCTTTCAGGTTTTCTCACCAGCAGCTGGTGACAGGGGATCATCCATAACTCCTCATTCAGGAGCAGCACCACCTGTTTCTCACTAGTCTGGGAACTGGAGTTATTCCCACCATTCGGGCCAAGGTAGAGGTTGAGGCCATTGTGGTCAGTCACCGGTCATTCTACTACAGTAGGGTGGATCAACTCAGAGCGGTCAAGCAGGGTCACATGGCCATGGTACAGGTCAGGATTTTGTAGTGGAGTAGACCCAGCAAGAGCAGGACCCCGGAACCTCTATAGTTCATGGTATGATCTTAGTAGCCTCAGTTTAATCTTCTGTTATTTTACTACAGGGGCTTCCCATAACTTTATCTTTGTTGCTATTGTGGAGATATTTAGGCTCCGCATCATTAACTCTACTGATACTTTGACTCTAGACACATCGTTGAGGACTAGGACGACCAGTGTAAGTCAGTGCAAGGAGTTCCCTCTAGAGGCGGATGGGTATCACTTTCTATGGGACCATTATGTCCAAGAGATGACATGCTATGATGTCATTCTTAGGATTGACTGGTTAGTTCCCTTCCATCCAGTCGTCGACTGTTATCGTCGTAGCGTGAGCTTCATATTACCAGAGGGTGAATCTTCTCTTCATTGAGGTGAGTGGGATGTCTAGGATAGTAGAGCAAGACACGAGTATCATGGACTTGGTGGAGTTAAAACATAGATTTCCAGTTTGTATCTTGATGACCAGGGGACTTTTCATATAGAATTTCCTCTAGTGGTGGATCGTTTCAGGGATGTCTTTTAGAGGAATTTTTCGGTTTGCCTACAGAGCATGAGGTAGAATTTTATATTGAGCTCGTGCCAGGAGCAGCACCGGTGTCCATTCCTCTTTATAGGATGGATACACCTGAGTTAAAGGAGCTTAAGAAATAGTTGGAGGAGTTGCAAGAAAATGGTTTTATCTGACCCAATACTTCTCCTTGGGGGTCGCCTGTACTATTCGTGAAAAAGGCATACAACACCCTTAGGCATTGTGAGGATTATCGAAAGCTGAAACAGTTGATGGTTAAGAACTGATATCCCTTGCCGAGTATTGATGATCTCTTTGATCAGGTTTGAGGAGACCAAGTGTTCTCAAAGATCGAATTGAATTCCGATTATCATTAGTCGCAAGCTAGACCATCAGATATACCTCTTACAGCCTTCAGGAGCAGGTATAGTCTATATGAGTATAGGGTTATGCCATTCGGTCTCATGAATGCGCCAACAGTTTTCAGGGCACTGATGTAATGAGTGTTCCATCCTTATTTGGATTCGTTCGTAGTGGTCTTCGTGGATGATATCTTGGTGTACTCCCAAACCTGACACGACCATTCTACCCATCATGATATCATTTGGAGTACACTGAGGGAGCGTTATTTATGTGCTAAGCTCTCGAAGTTCCACTTTTGGATGGATCAGATTCACTTCTTGGGTCATGTTATCTTAGAGACATGAGTATCAGTAGACCCAGAGAAAGTGAGAGCAATAGTTTCCTGGGAGGAGCTGATGGACGTCTTTGAGGTGCGGAGTTTTCTGGGGCTGGCTAGATACTACATATGCTTCATACAGGACTTTTCATGCTTAGTAGCATCATTGACAGGTCTGACTAAGAAGGGTGAGATGTTTTTATAGTCAGATTCATGTGAGTCAGCCTTTCAGAAGCTGAAAGGGAGGTTGACTTCAACACTGATACTTGTCTTGCCGGAGCCAGGCAAGAGCTACATGGTCTACTGTGATGCCTCAGGTATCGGGCTAGGAGCTATGCTTATGCATAGAGATGGAGTCATTTCATACGAGTCTCAGTAGTTGAGGCCACACGAGAGGAATTACCCGACACACAATATGGAGTTGGAAGCTATTGTTCATGCCTTGCGCTGTTGGATGCATTATCTTCTACGATAACACTCTATGGTTTTCACTTACCACAAGAGTCTCAAGTACATCTTCACTCAGCATGATATGAATTTGAGATAGTGAAGGTGGGTTGAGTACCTTCAGTCTTTTGACTTTGAGCTTGCCTACACGTCTGGAAAAGGCAACTCTGTGGCTGATGAGTTGAATAGGAGGACTCTAATTCAGGTAGTTCTAGAGGCCAGTAGTGAGTTGAAGCTTATGGCTATGTTCTCTAAGATGTATCTGGAGGTGAACAATAGACAAGGGTAGATATTTCTATCTTATGCAGTTGTTACCTCTATGATTCTTGACCGAGTTCGAATGAGGAAGCTATCAGATTCTGAAGGCCTAGTCCTAAGGGAGAGTGTGTCCAGAGAGGACCCTATTCCTAGATGGACCGTAGGAAGGGATGAGATCATGAAATTCAGGGATGCATATGGGTGCCAGTATATATACACGAGTAGCTGATGTGGTATTTTCATTCCTATGTTTGGGCAGTTCATCCTGGTGTAACCAAGATGTATCGTGATCTTCACCGCTAGTATTGGTGTCCAGGTATGAAGATATATGATGTTGGTTTCATCATGAGGTGTTCTACTTGTCAGAAGGTGAAGGCGGAACATCAGCAACCAGCAGGTCTTTTAAAACATTTACCCATTCTTGAGTGGAAGTGGAACAATGTCACGATAGAATTCGTGATAGGGTTGTCGAGATCACGTCATGGGAATGTTGCTGTATGGGTCATTGTTGATAGACTTATGTAGGTCACTCACTTCTTGTTGATCAAGGAGACCTTCAGTGTTGACAAGCGAGGATGGTTGTACATCTGTGATATTGTACGTCTTCCTGGGGTTCTACACTCCATAGTTTTAAATAGGGATGCACATTTTACATCTCAGGTCTGGCAGGGGCTACAATATGCTTTGGGTACGTAGGTGCTTCTGAGTACAACCTACCATCCTCATACGAATGGCCAGTTCGAGCGTACGATTTAGGTGCTTGAGGAATTATCCGAGCATGCATTCTGATTTTGGAGGTTCTTGGGAGAAGCATATACCTCTTGTAGAGTTTTCCTACAATAATAGTTGTAAAGTGACTATTCAGATGGCACCTTATGAGGCTTTATACTGTAGGCCATACTGATCACCCTTATGTTTGCTGAAGGCAGGAGAGGTAGCTTTGCTGGGACCTCGTCTTGTTCAAGAGACCTCACAGTAGATAGAGTTGATTCAGAAGAGGATCGCTACTGCACTGTCTCGTCAGAAGTATTATGCTCATCAGTGGAGATGACCTTTAGAGTTCAAGGTTGGGGATCATTTTTTACTATGTGTCACACTGAGGTTGGGGAACAGGAGGATTAGGAGACATGGTAAGCTTTCACCGAGGTACATCGGATAGTTTGAGGTGTTGAAGAGAGTTGGGCCAGTTGCCTATCAGTTGCAGTTACCTAAGAGGTAGCGCGATATGCATGACGTTTTTCATTTTTCTCAGCTCTGAAGTTACTTTTCAGACCCATATCATGTCCTTAAACCTGAGGAGGATGAGCTTGATGTGGATGCATCATTTTAGGAGCATCTGATTGAGATTGTTTATCATTGTACAAATGTTCTCCATGGCTTGTCCGTTTCACTGGTATGAGTGCTATGGAATCACGGGTGGGTACATGATGAGACTTGGGAGAGGGAGGCCGATGTCTGAGCATAGTGGCTAGAGATATTTGGGTTTTATTCTTCTACGTAGCACAAGGGATATTTAGGGATGAATTTATTTAAGGGGGAATTTTTTAAGAACCCATATCTCTATTTAAGGTATGTTTTTCCTTTTTTGGTCATTTTTGTGAAAAAGTGGAAAATCTGGAAATTTTTGAAGTACATGCCGTGTACCTTTTAAGTACATGCTATGTACCGCGATGCCGTTGGAGATCGTCTGCTGGACGTGTCACAGCCACACACACGACCATGTAGGGGTGACATGGAGGCCACCTAAATTGGAGTACGAACAAGACGAGTAGACGCCATGTACTCCAAAAGTACATCCCATGTACATTCATTTTTTATTAAACGCACTGGGGTCACGTCGAATCTACAGAATCAACTTCTTTTAGGTTGTCTTCATCCGAGATCACTGAGACGCTAAGGATCTTTGACAAGACCCCGATCCTCCGTCCGTTCTCTGATTCGAACACCGATGAGTGCGTCAGAATCACATCCATGAGTTCTCTCTTCTCCTAGAGCATCTTTTCCTAATTCATTATGACAACCCTGCTTTTATTACAAACATAAACAAGATTTATTACATAAAACATCACTTGATACAATAAGAAGATCGAGAGGTTTAGTGTCATTGGGGCTTAGGATCATTACATAAAAACTTGAAACATGAAATACAACATTTTTATTGAAAACTTCCTTTACATGACCACTATATTCCCTTGTACTTAGCATTGCATGGGATAACCTGAGGACATGCATAAGAAAAGAGTGAGCTATAAATCCCAGTAAGGGAATACACATGGAATAATATGAGGAGTACAATAAATGTTATAAATTAGGCATATCAATAGATAACAAGAGAAACACGAACATAAAGGCATGATAAAGCATGATAATCATAACATGGAAATGTGGCAACAACACTTAACATGGAATTAGCATGAGCCAAGGCTCATTGCACATAGAGCATGAGTAAATTCTCATTGCACATGAAGCATGAGTAAACCCTCATAGCACTAGAATTAGCATGAGTCAACACTCACTGCACATGATGTATCATAATACTATATTTACCCAATTCATTGGAGCGCTATAAGGGCACACCCTTCTTAAACATTTCATTTCATGCATAGGTGTGCCACACGGATCATAAAGCATGGATTCATAAAACATAATAATTTATTCCACATTAAATGAATGTGGAATTCATAAATGAAATATTATAATCAATAATTAAATTTTCATAAAGGTGAATACCCTTGATGGAGATATGTGTATGGTATTCAATACACAATAGCATTGGCTTAGAAAATTGGTGCGATTTCAGCTGCGTAACGGCGTGATATAAGAATTCATAAAAATGGTTGATGAGAGAGAAAGGGGTTCCTCTTCATATTTACATATAATGGACAGTAATGAGTTCATATAGATACATGTCCCAACAATTTTAATTGAATTTAGATTCATGATACAAAAGTATTGCTTGAATGTAAATGAGGAGAGAGAAGTTCCTTTCGGAATTTCGGCATAGTAACAGGTGTACATGGGAGGAATTTAATGAGAGAGAAAGGGGTCTCCCATCATTAAAACATAAAGAGGGACGTATGAGAGAGGTGCGAAACCATACCCCAACATTCATAATTGAATGTAAAAGGGAAAAACAACTTAAAGAAAGTTGGACAAAAATGAGAAAGGAAGAAAAAACCCTTACTTGGAAGTGTGCTTCAAAGGCTAAAGAGAGGCTTGTGAGAGGCTTCATGGGAACTTGGGGAACCTTGGGAGGATTATAAAGAGATTATGGAAGAAGTTTGACGAACTTCAAAGGCTTTGAGTGAGGAGGAAGTGGGAACTTGGGTGGGTTTATATAGGAAAGGTGAGGGAATTCTTTATTATTTAGGTTCGGGACCCCTTATATTAAATTAATCCAAACCACAAACCATCCCATGGTTTTTGACCATGTTTTTTTGGAAAAGGGAAGAGGAAAAAGAAATTTATAAGTCCAATTTCCAAACATCTTAAAATAATAGGGTTGCTTATGTGGAGGTGATTCACACTCCCATGGAAATTAATTTAAAAAGACAAGGTGTTTAATAATTCTTGAGGGGTCCATTAATGCTTTGAAAAGTAAGTCAAACAAACCCAAAATCACATTATTTTAATGTTAAAACATATATTTTCCGAATATAAAGATTATAGTATTTTATTACATCACTATTGGGTCATTATGATGTCATAAAACACATTATATATTTAAACTGTTTTTAAATTTTACCCAAAAATTTGACTATCTCAGAAAATTATGAAAAATTCACCGTTGGACAATTTCGACGTCCTGATTATAGAAATAACATTTATTTTATCTAAATAATTTTCTAAATATGTTAATTTTAACTTTAGAAATATAAAATGACATTTATCGAATAGTCACGGGTTTTGACAGAAATTGCTTTCAAACCTTAATAAAAATTATAATTGCATTCATAAAATTATAAGATAATTTATATTTAATAAAAATTAATTTAATAATAATAATGATATTTGATTAAAATATTATTTATTACAATAATCCCTTAATTTAAAAAAATAGAATTCTTAATTAAATAATAACTAAATACACTATTTGTACTTTAAAACTATTTACAATGTATCAAAAAAATGACAAGGTGGTATATTCATTATTATATAAAAAAATAATATACCTGAACATTGTACTAGAGATTTGTTACATAACCCCTTAAAACAACTGCATAAGACCTAAGGGCAAGGTGTGCGATGGTGACAAACTCTTGGGGTGGCTCAGATAACATTGCTCGAGTGGTAATTTCTATCAACTTCCACTTCTCCCGTAGACAGTCCTGTTTGAGCTTAACATGATGAAGCTTAGCTTGGGCTTGATCAAGACCGAAGCCCAAGGACGCCACCTCTTTTCTGAGCTCCGACAAATGGGATTCTTATGGAGCAATTCTACTAGATGAGGTCATCACTTATTTTGTCTGAGTAAATTGGGTTTATTAAAGCCTTATATTTATACTATTCAAGTGATCACTGTTCAACATCTATAAAATAAATGGTCAAAATTATTAACATAAAACCAAAAAAGTTGACAATTTATATAAACATAAAGAGACATTTAATTAGATTAAAATGGATTTCCATTAATGAAACTTTGGGTCGTTACAATATTCCCCCCTTAAGAAATTTCACCCTCAAAATTTTCCTTTTCCCACACTAAAACAGATCTGGGTAACTCAGCTTCATCATTTCCTCTAATTCCCAAGTCACTTATTCAAACTTTTTGTTTTTCCACAACACCTTGACGAGGGGAATTGTCTTATTTCGTAGAACGTTTTCTCTATGATCTACGATCTTCACTGGTTGCTCCTCATAAGAAAGATCATCTTCCAATTGTACCACCTTGGAAGAGAGTACATGTGAAGGGTCCGGTATGTACTTCCTTAAGAGGGATTCATTAAAGACATCATGTACTTTGTCCATGGCAGGTGCAAGTGCTAGTTGATAGGCCACAGCCTCGACACGATCAAGAATCTAGAAGGGGCCGATGTACCTTGGACTTAACTTCCCTTTCCTTCCAAAACTCATGACCATCTTCTATGGAGATATGCGTAGAAACACCATGTCTCCAACTTTAAACTCAAGGTCTCGTCGATGATTATCTGCAAAACTCTTCTGTCGACTCTGGGCTGCCTTGATATGTTGTTGAATTCTTTTCACCTTCTCCACTATTTCTTCGACCATTTCTAGTCTAAGCAGCTTATGTTCACCGACCTAATCCCAACATGCCGGTGTTCTGCACCTTTTCCCATACAGGGCTTCATATGGTGCCATTCGGATGCTCGAGTGGAAACTGTTATTATAAGAGAACTCAACCAGAGGAAGATGTTGATCCCATACTTTTTAAAGTCCATTGAGCATGCTCTCAACATGTCCTCAAGTGTTTGGATAGTCTGCTTGGATTGGCCATCAGTTTGAGGATGATTGGTTGTACTGAAGTTCAGTTCAGCATTCAGAGCATGTTGAAGACTCTTCCAAAATATAGAGGTGAATATTGGATGTCGGTCAGACACAATAGATAGTGGTACTCCATTCAACCTTACCACTTCCCTGATATATATCCCTGCCTGTTGATCCAATGAGAAATACTCGCGAATAGAAATGATGTAAAGACTTGGAAATTTCAAGAATTTTTCTTCTTATTTTCTTTCCAATTTTATGAGTACGCAGTTTCTGACGGCGCCTGATTCCAAGGCCCAGTGTGCCCAAAATCTATTTCCGAAGTTTAGCTCAGGTACACTCAGTGAACAAACGAGCGAGTTTTCCTAACTTTTGAACCGGTGCTCGGAATCGAAATTCGAGGGCACCAATGAAACCGCAGCGCCGGTAATTTCTTCAGAACACCTTTTCTGGAGTTGCGTTTGCTCAAGTGTGGTTATTAAAAAAAGGGTTAACTAATGAATAAAAATAAAATTTGTGCAAAATTTTTTATCTTCTATTCTAAGTAGTTTAAACCTAAGCATGGTGGTTGGAGTGGGACCCACTATATCCTAACTCCACTAGGTAGGATATTAGTGAGGTGGGGCCCACACGAGCCCCACCCCTTCAAATCCCTCAAAACCTCCTTCGTGCTATTAATTGAGTAATGCACCCTCACCCCCACTTAATTCCAAGTCAACTCTCGATTTTGTTTGGTTTATTAAACGCCTCATTAATTGGTCAACACACGTTAATTAATTCGTGAATTCATTTGGATTTTGAAAGGGTTGAAATGAATAATAAAATAAGGGAAACCATATTTTATTGTGTTTTTTGTTGTGCGAGAAGATTTGGGGAGAAATACTCTAGTCTTTAATAACGTTCTTCCTTGTTGAAGAACACGAAGAATGACGAAGAACGCCGGCCACCGACGAAGGACGACGAAGAACGCTGACTCCTCGGAGATCGACGACGCGATGCCGTGTACCGCGATGTCGACGATACTCTTCTCCACGACGCCTTGTACCGCGATGTCGATGACACTTATGGAGCATCGTTCTGCGATGCCGTCTTCCGTGACGACCTTTTCCCGTAACGAACCTTGTTCGACAACATCATCGAGTTAGGGTTTTTATTTATGTATAATTTAATTCCCTTGTTTCTTTCGTTCAGAAAGAAAACAAATAATGCGGATCAACATGTTGTTATGTTGATCCACGAATGTTTTAATTGCGGGTTGGGAATTTTGGTATGCTTCAATTTTATTTGAGGGATCGTGGAATGGATTGCTTCAATTTTATTTAAATAAAATTTATTATTTGTTCTTCATAAAACCCTGTCTAATCTTGGATATTTGATAACGCCTAACGCGGAGGGCGTGGGCCGAACAAACGCGGCCCGACCACCCTCCGCTGATTTTTGTTGGTGCGCGGATTGACGACAATGATGGAATGGGACCACAACCTTGATTGGTGGCCATCGCAGTAATCTACGGGTCCCAAGATGACCCCAGGCACAGACAGGAGCAAGAACGAACCACTGGAGCGGCTCCGGTGGCCCGCGGACTTCACTGGCGTCGCCGACGGTAGGAGGAGGCGGCGGGCCAGTGCATCGCCGGGAGGAACCTTCATGGCTGAAGCCGTGACATCCGGCGACCGGGATCTCGCGGCCGCGCGACATCCGGAGGAGGGCGCGGCACCCGCCGCATCCGTGGTGCACGAAGGAAGGGGGGGACCGCGTCCCCCCATGCTCAGCCGCTGGCCGAGCCAGCGTGCCAGCCGTCCGGGCTGGGCCGGGTTGTGCGGACCGGACTAGTCCGTGCCCACTGGGCCGGGCCACGCCCTAATGGGCCAGACCCGGACCCGGTTCGGGCCGACCCAGGGGGGGTTGGGCCGGGTCGGACTGGGCCACTTTTGGACCACTTTCGGTCATTTTCCCATAACATGGGCTACGGTTCTCCAATCGATGCACCGTCAGTTGCGTAGTGATCCTTGGATTGAGACGGTCGTTTCGGTATATTACACTCAAGGTTTCAGAAAACTTTGTGTATGGCCGGGTTGGTTCGAACACAAAACCAACCGGGCCATCAGAGCGGAAGCACTTGTAACTTGAGCTCCGGACGTCTGATTGATGTGTCGTCGACTTTGTTGGATTTCTCATAGTGAGACGGAACTTTTGAATTACTCCTCTCAAGGTTTGGACGCAGTTGGAGTGCGGTCGGGTTGGTTTTGACTTAAAAACCAACCGGGCCCCTGGAACGAAAAAGCCAATAACTTTCAGACCGGACGTCCGTTTGACGAACCTTCAGTGGCGTTGGTGATCACGTTGAGAAATAGTCTCTATGAGTATACCCTATGAGATTTCGGGGTACAGTTGAGATATTGCCGGGTTGGTTCGCACATGAAACTAACTGGGCCCCTGGGATGAAAAGGCTAATAACTCACAGACCGGGCACCCGATTGACCGCCGTCTGTTGCGTTGAGACCCCCATGACGAGGCGGTCCTTTGAGATACTTCTTCATGGGACTTTGTGATACTTGGAGTATCGACTTGTAGCTCGTGGAGCGGACCCACCCGAAGACGAGCGTACGGAGTATGGAGACCATGTAGCCGGCTGAGACCTGACGACTGCTTGACCGACTCGACTTGGAGTGAGTCGACTAGCCCAGTGGGTGGAGCACTACTGTGTTTGGGTGTAGACCCATGGTGGATGGAGAACTACTGTGTTTGGGTGCAGACCCACGGTACTCAACAAAAGGAGTACCTCTGCAGGCTATTAGGGGGGGGGGGAGGGGGTGCACTACTGTGTTTGGGAGGCAGACCTCGGCAGGAAGCAGTACTGTGTTTGGGTGGCTGACCCGCGGTACTCTACAGGTGGAGTACCTCAACAGTCTTAGGTTAGTGAGCAGTACCTTGGAGTCAAGACAGGATCACTGTACTCGTCAGAGACGGAGCTCTTTAGCAGTTACAGTTTTGATAATGAAAATCCTGGTTTGAACTGATTCTATGATATTTGTGTTTCCTCATGATTGAGATGTGTTTCATGATAACATAGGTATAAGTATGGGATTATACCTAAGTAAGGGTTTTCTATTGTGATCATTCTTTGTGGTTATCCTTGTTGGATTTAGTGAGACCTTGAGGGTCTCGGGGTCCCTGCTGAGTATCATATACTCACCCCTACATGGGCTATGCCCGCACCTCGTTGTGTTGGTTGCAGATGACAGACAACTCTGATAGAGGCCAAGTGTTTGAGGACTGGACGGTGCCTGGAGGTGGACCTCACGACGAGTCAGTATCCAGAGGTGGACTTCACGGCAAGACGATACTCGGAGGAGGTTGACGTGCGAGAGCGTTGTGGAGTCTATCTGTACCTACCCTTCAGGTAGGATCCGAAGTGGACGATCCAGGAGCTGCGCTATCTGTACCTACACATTAGGTAGGATACGAGGTGGATGACCTAGGAGCTTATTCTTTTCTTCGAGCTTCTTGTCTTTTCTGCTGTACTTTCATTCAGTTGTAGCTGTACGTTCAGTTGGGTTTGTATTCTAGCCCATTTACTTTTCAACACTTTCTTTTGTACTTAGTGTATTACTTCCGCTTGTACTCTGTGGTGTTTTGTTTACTTGTATAAAGGCAATTGATAACTTAGGTATAAGTATGGGCTTATACCTAAGTAAGGATTTTCTGTTGAGATCTTTCTTTGTGGTTATCCTTGTTGGATTTAGTGAGACCTTGAGGGTCTCGGGGTCCCTACTGAGTATCGTATACTCACCCCTGCACGGGCTATGCCCGAACCTCGTTATGTTGGTTGCAAATGATGGGAAGAACTGACAGAGGCCGAGTGTTCGAGGACAAGACGGTACCCCGAGGTGGACCTCACGATGAGTCAGTAGCCGAAGGTGAACTTCATGACGAGACGATACTCGGAGGAGGTTGACGGGCGAGAGAGTTGTGGAGGCTATCTGTACCTACCCTTCAGGTAGGATCCGTGGTGGATGATCCATGAGCTGTGATATCTGTACCTACCCTTCAGGTAGGATCTGAGGTGGACGACCTAGGAGCTTCTTCTTTTCTTCCAGCTGCTTGTCTTTTCTGTTGTACTTTCGTTCAGTTGTATCTGTACTTTCAGTTGGGTTTGTATTCAGGACCATTTACTTTTCATCACATTATTTTGTACTTAGTGTATTACTTCCACTTATACTCTGTGGTGTTTTGTTTACTTTTATAAAGGCAATTCCTTCCCAATTATCGGGATTTATGCCTTTGATGCTAGTCGCCAGCCCCTGGCCTATGTAAGGCGGGCTTGGGGTAGTCACGACACGGGCCCCGAGGACGGGTCGTGAAAAATTGGTATCAGATCAGTCGGTTCTACCGCAGAACTTCTAACTCTGATATTTTCGTTCTGTGAAGAAATAGTGTTAAGCGTACCGAGTGTGGTTTTCAGTTCAGGGAGTCCAGTGTTGGTGCGGGCGGCCGACGTATCCATACACCAGGACCCTGACAACTGATTTCCAACTTTGGGCATGAAAACATTAATTTCATGTGTGTCTTAAAATGTTTTCCCCCTTAAAACAACTCAAACCAGGTCAACAAACCAGGTATAAATCGTTTGACCTTGTCACGTCTGTTTTTTTCTGGATGCCTTTTCACGGACGACCAGCTAGAGCCTAGAGGGATGTATGTACTGACAGCCTGCCGAGTGATGAGGCTTCGGTACAGGGCCCTCTTTCAGTTGAGGCACCATCAGAGGCACCATCGGTACTACCATACGTTGGGCAACCGATGCCACCAGCCCCAGCAGCAGGTGATGCACGCCGCTTGAGCGCGCTGCACGAGTTCCAGCGCTAGAGGACACCCAAGTTTTGGGGAGAGACAGACCCACAAGTGGCTGAGGATTGGATGGAGGCTATGGCGAGTGTTTTCAGGATAGTGGGTACACCAGCGGAATTCATGGTGATCTTTGCTTCCTGCCTCCTTCAAGTAGCACCAGGCAGGTGGTGGATCCAGATGCTCCAGTTTTGTGATGAGATGACCTTCACATGGGGAGACTTCATGACCTTCTTCATGGTGGAGTTCATACCAATGTCTCTACACCTCAAGCATGTTCCCGAGCTGATGCCTTTGGTGCATGATCATCCATTAGCAGCTGAATCATCTGTAGGCAGTAGACAGAGGATGTAGAGGTCCAAGAGGACCAGACCAGCAGATGAGCAACCTCGAGATATAGGTTTGGTTGTGCGAGGCAGACGAAACAAAGCCAGCCATGCGAGGATCACGAAGTGTTATGCATGCGGCAGGAAGGGTCACATGGCACGTGACTGTCCGACTCCCCACACAGTTGATCTGCATGCATTGGAGGAGCCACCGAGATAGAAGCAACGTCGAGTGCTTGAGCGATACCCGAGAGGTGGACAAGGTAGTAGAGCTCCAGAAGCAGGGGGATAGGAGCATAACTAGTGGATTTCTTTGGTTCTTGGTACTACTAGTTCCATGTTGTTGTTTCATTTGTGTCTTTGTACTATGAGCTGCAATAATTAAAGACACTTATCTTTTTGATGATTACTATCCTGTCCATTTTTTGGTTGATACTGAGAGGTCCCGGTTAAAAACTATTGACTTGACCCTCACTTTTGATATTTCTACTGGAGGAGACCCAGTGACCTCACACTGATGCCGACTGTGTGACTCGACCCTTGTAGGCGAGAGTGACAGTTGGATCTCTTGGTAGTAACGTCGAGGCCTTACGACATCATCCATGGCATGAATGCATCATTCATGTCAGGATTGACTGTATTAGGAAATGGGCGTGGTTCATCCAGGGGATGAGACTGAGTTTCTCTTTTAAGCAAAGGAGAAATCTTAGCAGCTCTTACAGATCGTAGGCAAAGAAGGTGTAGATCATCCAGGAGCGGATGAAGAATGCACAGTGCAGTAAGATACAGGAAACTGGTGCGAGTCTTAGAGACTCGGGCGTGTTAAATGTTTTAAGAAGAGGAAGCATTAAAGATAGATGAGTCTATGAAGCAGCAGACGTGGAGTCAGAGCTAGGAGAACAGCATGTGGTGGTATACATTTCAACAAGTTACAACCACCTGCCTTGTTATCCCCCTAGGTTCAGGAAGCTAGAGGTCAGGGAAAAATAGTAGCTGCATGCGATCAAGGAGTGTGACCCAATGGCTCTAAGAATGATTCGAGAGACATCTGTGTCCACTACTAGATACCGTAGAAAATGGCGTTGGTTTTAATCATTCCTTCCCTCCACGAATCTTGTCCCAGACCTAGAGTTTCTGGTAAGCCATTGACTTGACCCTCACATTTGGAGATACCTTTGGGAGGAGACTCTATAATCACGCTTACGCTGACAGTGTGATCTGACCCTCAAGGTGAGAGTTTCGGTTGGAATATCTTGGTGGTAGCGTTGATGACTTATGACGTTGGTTTAAGTATGGACTGGGCAATCACAATTCATACACAAATTGACAGTATTAGGAAAAAAGGTTGTGGTTTATCTACAGTGTCGGGATGGGTTTCCCTTGGTCGGCGAAAAGGAAACCCTAGGTAGCACAAGATAAACTCATGCATAGGAGGGTGCGTCCAATCACTCTTGAGCTGGTCAACCTTACCCTCATGGCAGTAGGAGTTTTGAGTTTCAGTTCTAAATAGTAAATGGAGACCTCTAGAGCTCGAGGATGACGATCACGTCCTTATATGGGTCTCACCTCGATGAGGTTTATGGAGATGTGGCCAAGGCAACAAGTTATCTCCGCACTTCATCGGACCCTTCAAGGTCCTTTGCAGGGTAGGCGAGGTGGGTTACCGCTTGACCCATCCCCCTCATTTTTAGTAGGTGCACGATGACTTCCACGTATCTCAGCTGAGGAGATACGAGCATGACCCTTCGCATATCATCGACCTCAGGAAGTAGGACGTCGATAGCAGGGCGACATTCACGGAGGTTCCAGTGGGGATAGAGGATCGACAGGAGTGGATCCTATGTAGACGGTTGATTCCTCGGGTGCACTTTTACTGGCAGTATGGGAACCTCCAGGTGAGCAGATGGGAGGAGAAGGCTCAGATGCGTGCTCCGTACCACTTTTGTTCCCCTAGTTTGTGTTATATCTTTACGGGGGCGTAAATCCCTAAGTTGGGAGTAATGTAAAGACCCGGAAATTTCAAGGAATTTTTTTTCTTGTTTTCTTTGGAATTTTACGAGTACGTAGTTTCTGACGACGCCTGATTTCGAAGCCCGGTGTTCTCGGAATCAATTTCTGAAGTTTAGCTTGAATAAGTTCAGTGAACGAACGAGCGGGTTTTCCTAACATTTGAACCGATGCTCAGAATCAAAATCTGAGGGCACCGATGAAACCGCAGTGCTGGTAATTGCTTAAGAACACCTTTTTGGGAGTTGTGTTTGCTCGGGTGTCGTTATTAAAAAAAAGGGTTAACTAATGAATAAAAATAAAATTTGTGCAACATTTTTTATTTTCTATTCGAAGTAGTTTAAACCTAATCATGGTGGTTGGAGTGGAACCCACTATATCCTAACTCTACTAGGTATGATATTAGTGAGGTGGGGCCAACACGATCCCCACCCCTTCAAATCCCTTAAAACCTCCTTCGTGCTATTAATTGAGTAACGCACCCGCACCCCCACTTAATGCCAAGTCAACTCTTGATTTTGTTTGGTTTATTAAACGCCTCATTAATTGGTCAACACACGTTAATTAATCCGTGAATTCATTTGAATTTTTAAAGGTTTGACATGAGGAATAAAATAAGGGAAACCTTATTTTATTGTGTTGTTTGTTGTGCGAGAAGATTTGGGGAGAAATACTCTAGTCTTTAAGAACGTTCTTCCTTGTTGAAGAACGCGAAGAACGACGAAGAACGCCGACCTCCGACATTGGACGACAAAAAACGCTGACTCCTTGGAGATCGATGACGCGACGCCGTTTACCACGACGCTGATGATTCTCTTCTCTAAGGCACCATGTACAGTGACGCTGACGACGCTTACAGAGCATCGTTACGCAACGCCGTCTTCCGCGATGACCTTTTCCTGCAACATACCTCATTCGACGACTTCATCGAGGTAGGGTTTTTATTTATGTATAATTTAATTCCCTTATTTCTTTCATTCAAAAAGAAAACAAAGAACACAGATCAACTTGTTGTCATGTTGATCCGCGAATGTTTTAATTTCAGGTTGGGAATTTTGGTATGCTTCAATTTTATTTGAGGGAACATGGAATGGATTGATTCAATTTTAATTAAATAAAATTGATTATTTGTTCTTCGTAAAACCCTGTCTAATCTTTCATATCTAATAATGTCTAACACGGAGGGCGCGGGCCGAACAAACGTGGCCTGACAACCCTCCACAGATTGTTGTTGGTGCGCGGATTGACGGAGATGATGGAACGGGACCGCAACAGTCATTGGAGGCCGTCACAGTAATCTACGGGTCCCGAGATGACCCCAGGCGCAGACATGAGCAAGAGAAGACCACCAGAGTGGCTCAGGTGGCCCGTTGACTTCACAGGCGGCTCCGGCGGCCGGTACCGGCCGGCTGCCCGGAGGAGGAGGTATCCCAGTGCACTGTCGGGAGGAACCGTCGCGGCTGAAGCCGTGGCGGCAGGCGACCGGGATCCCGCTATCGCGCGGGATCCGGAGGGGGACGCGGCACCCGCTGCGTCCACGATGCGCGAAGTAAGGGGGGGGGGGACCACGTCCCCCCATGCTCAGACACTGGCCGAGCCAGCGTGTAACGACCCAAAGTTTCATTAATGGAAAATCCCTCTTGATCCAGTTAAATGTTTCTTTATGAAAAATGTTTTTATAAGATGTCAACTTCTTTAGTTTTATGTTAAGATTTGTGACTGTTACTTCTTAGCCGTTGAACAGTGATCATCTGAGTAGTATAAATATAAGGCTTTAACGAACCCATTTCTACTCAGAAAAAGGAAGCGATGGCCTCATCCAGTAGAATCTCCCCTTACAAAGCCCATTTGTCGAAGCTCAGAAAAGAGGTGGCGTCTTTGGGATTCTCCCTTGACCAATCCCAAGCTGAGCTTCATTATGTCAAGCTTGAACGGGAAAGTATACGGGAAAAGTGGAAGTTGATAGAGATTACCATTCGAGCGATGTTATCCGAGCCGCCCCAAGAGTCTGTCACCATCGCACACCATACCCTTAGGTCTTATGCATCTATTTTAAGGGGTTATGTAACAAATAAGTATCACCATGTTCATGTACATTATTTTTGTATATAACAATGAATATAATTTCTAGTCATTTTTGATACTTTGTAATTAGTTTTTAAAGTACAAATGGTGTTTTTAGTTATTATTTAATTAAGAATTATATTGTATTAAATTAAAGGATTTTATAATTAAATAATATTTTAATAAAATATTATTATTAATATTAAATTAATTTTTATTAAATATAAATGATCTTATAATTTTATGAATGCAATTAAAATTTTTATTATGGTTTGAAAGCCATTTCTGTCAAAACCCTTGAATTTTTTTTATAAATGTCGGTTTTTATTTTAAAAGTGAAAATTCACATATTTAGAAAATTATTTAGATAAAATAAATATTATTTTTGGAATCAGGACGTCGAAATTATCCAATGGTGATTTTTTCATAATTTTTTGAGACAGTCAAATTTTTGGGTAAAAATTAAATACCATTTAAATATATAATGTGTTTTATGACATCATAATGACCCAATGGTGATGTAATAAAATACCATAATCCTTATGTTCGGCCAATATGTGTTTTATCATTAAAATAATGAGGTTTTGGGTTTGTTTGACTTACTTTTCAAAGCATTAATGGAGCCCTCAAGACTTATTCAACACTTTGCCTTTTTAAATTAATTTCCATGGGAGTGTGACTCACCTCCAGATAAGAAACCCTAATTTTTTAATAAGTTCGGACTTTGGCCTTGTAAAATATTTTTTTCCTCTTTCCTTTTCGAGAAACCATGGGCATATACCATGGGATGTTTTTTAGTTTGGATTATTTTAATATAAGGGGTCCCAAACCTAAATAATAAAGAATTCCCTCACCTTTCCTATATAAACCCACCCAAGCCCCCACCTCCTCCTCACTCAAATCCCTTGGAGTTCGTCCAAACTATTCCCTACTCTCTCTAGAATCCTCTCAAGGTGCCCCAAGATCCCAAGAAGCCTCTCAAAAACCTCTCTCTAGCCTTTGGAAGCACACTTCCAAGTAAGGGTTTTTTCTTCCTTTCTCATTTTTGTCAAATTTCTTTAAGTTGTATTGCCCTTTTAATTTCAATTATGAATGTTGGGGTATGGTTTCACACCTCCCCCATACTGCCCTATTATTGTTTGAATTACGGGAGACCCCTTTCTCTCTCATTAAATTCCTCCCATGTACACCCGTTACTATGCCGAAATTCCGAAAGGAACTTTTTTCTCCTCTTTTATATTCAAGCAATACTTTTGTACCATGAATCTAAATTCCTTTTCAATTGTTGGGACATGTATCTATATGACCTCCTTACTGTCCATTACATGTAAATATGATGAGGAACCCCTTTCTCTCTCATCAACCTTTTTTATGAATTCTTATGTCACGCCGTTACACTGCCGAAATCGCACCGATTTTCTAAGCCAATGTCATTGTGTAGTGAATACCATGCCCATTTCTCCATCAAGGGTATTCACCTTTATTCACATGTACTTATTTATTGTAAAGTTCATGTATTAATTCCACATTCCATTATCATGGAATAAATGATTATGTTTTATGAATCCATGTTTTATGATCCATGTGGCACACTTGTGCATGAAATGAAATGTTTAAGAAGGGTGCACCCTGATAGCACTACAATGCATTGGGTAAAGTGTAGTATCATGATACGTCATGTGCAATGAGTGTTGAATCATTCTAATTCAAGTGCAACGAGGGTTTACTCGTGCTTCAAGTGCAATGAGGGTTTACTCATGCTCTATGTGCAATGAGCCTTGGCTCATGCTAATTCAATGTTAAGTGTTGTTGCCACATTTCCATGTTATGATTATCATGATTTATCATGACTTTATGTTAATGTTACTCTTATTCTCTATTGATATTCCTATTGCCTAACATGTATTGAACTCCTCATGTTATTCATTGTGTAATCCCTTACTGGGCTTTATAGCTCACCCTTTTCTTATGCATGTCCTCAGGTTATCCCATGCAATGCTAAGTATGAAGGAATGTAGTAGTCATGTAAATGATGTTTTCAATAAAGATGTTGTATTTCAAGTTTAAAGTTTTTATGTAATGATCCTAAGCCTCAAAGACACTAAACCTCTCGATCTTCTTTGTTGTATCAACTGAAGTTATATGTAATAAAGCATGTTTAAGTTGTAATAGAAAGCCGGGTTGTCATAGTTGGTATCAGAGGATAGGTTTAGTTATTTTTGGGATTGGGAAACCCAAGTAAAGCCTTAGATACAAGACTTAGTATAATAAAAACATACCTAAGTTTTGGTAAATACTAAGTAAGTGGTTTATCAAACAAATACATCCCTGTCTGGATACGAGCCGGTAGAGGCGGCTCTGGCACAGATGTATCCTAGGGGTAAAACCCGAAAACACCGCTTTGAGCTAGACTCGAATGGGAACTGGTGCACAAAAACGGGCCTTGCTGCACTCTTGGTTATGACACTCCCAGGGGATATGTTTTGATAAATTCACAATCTTAGTATGAACCCTTATTAAGGGAAAAATTCCCCTAAGAATATATGTTAGAAGGAAGATCATGAAAAGCCTGAATTGAATCCTATAGACTCATGAGTTAAAGAGATTAAAGTTTATTTATAAGTCATAAACTTTTGTCTTTGGATTACCCTTTATGTTTTACCCCTAACTTTCCTTTTATTCCAGCCAATGGCCGGTAATTGGAGAACTCAGGCTAAAAACCGTTGTGAAGATCAGTGTGATGATTGTACTAATGAGATGCCCAATCCAATGGGAGTGGGAATCTCGAACTTTTCCATGCTTCTCTCTCAGCTAACTCAAGTTTTGAATAGAAAATGGGTTAAGTGGAACGTTCAACCCCCCCTAAGAAAGAAAAAGTCACTATCGAGAGCTTCATGAGACAAAGGCATCCTACTTTTAGTGGATCATCTGATCCCACGATTATTGAGCAATGGATCAACTCCATTGAAAAGATCTCTTCTATCCTTCAATGTTCTGAACAAGAGAAGGTTCTCCTGGCGGCTTATCATATGGAGGGTGAAGCTGATCAATGGTGGACGTTGATCAAAAATACGAAGCCTGAGGAGGAGATCGAGGCTTTGGAATGGAAGGAATTCCGGAAGATGTTTTTCGATAAATATTTTCTGCGCACCCTCTGTCTTAAGATGGAAAGGGACTTCCTTTCCCTCAAGCAGAAAGATGATGAATCTGTGGGAGTGTACGAGGAAAACTTCACAAGGCTTTCACGATACGCTTCCGGCTTTGTCATTACCCCCGAATGCAAGGTTGACCGCTTCTTTGGTGGGCTGAAGCCTAGCTTGCGGAAAGCATTAGCGATCCGTGACTTTGACAGCTATGATGAAATTTGCCGATGTGCCCTCAATGTTGAAATGGAGATCGGAGAATCATAGCGGTATCATGGGGACAAGAAGCATAAGGTGGAATTCAATGCTGGTGGTCCGATGGATAAATCCAACGGCGCTAAGAAGTTCCAGCACCCCACTTGCCAAAAGCGTGGAAAGGAGCACCCTGGAAATTGCCTTAGGGGGACAAGAAAATGCTTCAGGTGTGGAAGAGAAGGGCACCTAGCTGTTAACTATCAGCAAGAAGGACCCACGGCTGCGATAGAAGAGAGGAATGCTCCGTTCGAACCTCAATTCATTGTTCAATGCTACAAATGCAAAGAACAGGGTCATTTTTCAAATCAGTGACCTAATCCAAGGGTTATCGGAGGCAACCAGCAACCTCCAAGACAGCAAAGAAGAACTTTTGCCATCACTTCTGCCGAAGTGAACCCTGACAACGAAGTGGTGATAGGTACACTATCTATTCATTCAAGAATAGTAAACGTACTTTTTGATTCAGGTTCTACGCATTCTTTTATATCTCAAAAGTTTAGTAGAACAATCCCTACACCACCAAAAATCATGGAAGTAAGGATGTCGGTGAGTATGGAAAATGGCGAAATCATTGCATCCCATGAGTATAAGTCCTCCCCTATTATAATCTGTGGATTGAATTTCCCGGCGAACCTCATCATACTCCCTTTGGTGGAATTTGATGCAATTATTGGCATAGATTGTCTTTCCTTATATAGAGCCAACATAAATTGTCGGGAGAGGGAAATCACACTCCATATGGAGAATCGACCCCCGATTCTTTACAAGTGTCAGGAGGAAGATGAATCTCCTTTAGATCCATCATCTCAAGCATGGATATTACTGCCTTATGAGCATGCATATCTGGCTCAGATGATTGAGTCCAAGGAAGAAACCACCCTTGAAGAAATGCCTATTGTGAGGGAATTTGCTGAAGTGTTTCCCGAGGAACTTCCTGGTCTTCCTCCAAGAAGAGATGTTGAGTTCTCAATTGAACTTATACCTGGGGCACTACCAATATCCAAGAATCCATATAGAATGGCTGTTGTTGAGCTTGAAGAGCTGAAGAAACAACTACAGGAGAATCTGGATAAAGGGTTTATACGCCCAAGTGCATCACCATGGGGTGCACCAGTCCTCTTCGTCAAGAAGAAGGATGGGTCAATGCGGCTTTGCATCGATTATCATGAACTTAACAAAATCACGATAAAGAACAAGTATCCTCTCCCAAGAATCGATGACTTGTTTGATCAGCTGCGTGGAGCACAATACTTCTCCAAGGTGGACTTGCGGTTGGGATATTATCAAGTAAGGGTGAAGAAGGAAGATATCTCCAAGACTGATTTTCGTACAAGGTACAGACACTATGAATTCATAGTAATGCCTTTCGGACTCACCAATGCTCCAACAATATTCATGGACTTGATGAATAGAGTCTTTAGAGATTTCCTAGAAAAATTTGTGGTAGTCTTTATAGATGATATTCTAATATACTCCAAAACCAAGGAGGACCATGAGAAGCATTTAAGAACTGTACTGGAGAGTTTTCCCAAGGAGAATCTCTATTCCAAGTACAAAAATTGTGAGTTCTGGTTGAAGGAGGTCTCATTCTTGGTCCATATCATCACAAGCAATGGGATATCTATGGACCCCTCCAAAATAGATTCAATTGAGGGATGGCCGAGGCTAACATCAGTAACTGATATCCGTAGCTTCTTGGGGTTAGCTGGATATTATCGACGATTTTTGATAAATTTCTCACGATTGTCCAACCCTCTTACCAAGCTAACTCGAAAGAGAGTAAAGTTTTCTTGGAGTGATGAATGCGAAGAAAGCTTCAAGGAGTTGAAAAGGAGGCTTATCACTGCACCTGTGCTCACTTTACCCACAAGTGGGGAGCTTTTTGTGGTATTCAGTGATGCTTCGAAGAAGGGATTAGGATGTGTGCTGATGCAGAATGATAAAGTGATATCCTATGCCTCAAGGCAGTTGAAAATCCATGAGCGAAACTATTCAACGCATGACCTAGAGTTGGAGGCGGTGATCTTTGCCTTGAAAATCTGGCGGCATTATCTCTATGGAGAGAAATGTGAGATATATACTGACCAAAAGAGTCTTAAATATATATTCACACAGAAAGAGATTAATATGCGCCAAAGAAGATGGATAGAGATCATCAAGGATTATGACTGTTCAATACATTACCACCCTGGGAAATCAAACAAGGTGGCGGATGCCCTAAGTAGAAAGGATCCAGCGATTCTATCAATGATGAGAATTGAGAAGGATCCAATCTTCTTAGACTTGATGAAGATGGATGTGGGAATCATAAAGAAGGGATCATAATCAATCCTTTCACAAATGATTGCTCAAACATCTCTTTTGGAAAGGATAAAGGATGCTGAAAAGGATGATGTGGGAATCCAAGAAAAAGTGGAAGCTATCAAAAATGGAAAATCCTCAGAGTTTAATGTTAATGAAGAAGGAATTGTGTGGTTTGGGAAAAGACTATGTGTTCCATCAAGTTCGGAGCTAAAGAAGGAACTTTTGGATGATTCACATAGTTCAAATTTCTCTATTCACCAAAAGAGCACAAAAATGTATCAAGATCTCCGAGAAAACTTTTGGTGGGATAATATAAAGAAGGAGATCGCTGAATATACATCAAAGTGACTGGTGTGTCAGCAAGTGAAGGCAGAGAGGCAGAAGTCAAAGGGGATGATCCAACCATTGCCCATACCAGAATAGAAATGGGAGAACATCACCATGGACTTTGTCACTGGACTTACAAGGACATCCAAAGGCAACAATGCAATCTGGGTTGTTGTGGATCATCTTACAAAGACTGCACACTTCATTGCTATTCGAGAGGATTTATCTTTGGATCAACTGGCACAGATATATATCAGGAATTTGGTATGGTTGCATGGAGTGCCACTATCTATTGTGTCTGACCGAGATCCAAGATTTACCTCTATGTTTTGGAAGAGCCTTCAACAAGCTCTGAATACTGAACTGAACATCAGTACGGCCTATCATCCTCAAACTGAAGGCCAATCTGAGCGAACTATCCAAACACTTGAGGATATGTTGAGAGCATGCTCAATGGACTTTAAAGGAGGATGGGATCAACATATTCCTCTGGTTGAGTTCTCTTATAATAATAGTTTCCACTCGAGCATCCAAATGGCACCATATGAAGCCCTGTATGGGAAAAGGTGTAGAACACCGGCATGGTGGGATGAGGTCGGTGAACGTAAGCTGGTTGGACCAGAAATGGTCGAAGAAATGGTGGAGAAGGTGAAAACCATTCAGCAGCATATCAAGGCAGCCCAAAGTCGACAGGAGAGTTATGCAGATAATCGTCGACGAGACCTTGAGTTTAAAGTTGGAGACATGGTGTTTTTACGCATATGTCCGTGGAAGAAGGTCATGAGGTTTGGAAAGAAAGGGAAGTTAAGTCCAAGGTACATCGGCCCCTTTGAGATTCTTGATCGTGTTGGGGCTGTAGCCTATCGACTAGTACTTCCACCTACTATGGCCAAGGTGCATGATGTCTTTCATGTATCCCTCTTAAGGAAGTACATACCGGACCCTTCTCTTCCGAGGTGGTACAATTGGAAGATGATCTTTCTTATGAGGAGCAACCAGTGAAGATCTTAGATCGTAGAGAAAAAGTTCTACGAAATAAGACAATGCCCCTCATCAAGGTGTTGTGGATAAACCACAAGTTTGAAGAAGCAACTTGGGAATCGGAGGATATGATGAATCTGAGTTACCCAAATTTGTTTTAGTGTGGGAAAAGGAAAATTTCGAGGGCGAAATTTTTTAAGGGGGGAATATTGTAACGACCCAAAGTTTCATTAATGGAAAATCCATCTTGATCCAGTTAAATGTTTCTTTATGAAAAATGTTTTTATAAGATGTCAACTTCTTTATTTTTACATTAAGATTTGTGACCGTTACTTTTTAGCCGTTGAACAGTGATCATCTGAGTAGTATAAATATAAGGCTTTAACGAACCCATTTCTACTCAGACAAAGGAAGCGATGGCCTCATCTAGTAGAATTTCCCCTTACGAAGCCCATTTGTCAGAGCTCGGAAAGAGGTGGCGTCTTTGGGCTTCACCCTTGACCAAGCCCAAGGTGAGCTTCATTATCTCAAGCTTGAACAGGACAATCTACGGGAAAAGTGGAAGTTGATAGAGATTACCACTCGAGCGATGTTATCCGAGCCGCCCCAAGAGTCTGTCACCATCGCACACCATACCCTTAGGTCTTATGCGGCTATTTTAAGGGGTTATGTAACAAATAAGTAGCACCATGTTCATGTACATTATTTTTTTATATAATATTGAATATAATTTCTAGTCATTTTTGATACATTGTAATTAGTTTTTAAAGTACAAATGGTGTTTTTAGTTATTATTTAATTAAGAATGATATTTCATTAAATTAAAGGATTTTCAAATTAAATAATATTTTAATAAAATATTATTATTAATATTAAATTAATTTTTATTAAATATAAATGATCTTATAATTTTATGAATGCAATTAAATTTTTTATTAAGGTTTGAAAGCCATTTCTATCAAAACCCGTGAATTTTTTTATAAATGTCGGTTTTTATTTTAAAAGTGAAAATTAACATATTTAGAAAATTATTTAGATAAAATAAATATTATTTTTGGAATCAGGACGTCGAAATTATCCAACGGTGAATTTTTCATAATTTTCTGAGAGAGTCAAATTTTTGGGTAAAAATTAAATACCATTTAAATATATAATGTGTTTTATGACATCATAATGACCCAATGGTGATGTAATAAAATACCATAATCCTTATGTTCGGACAATATGTGTTTTATCATTAAAATAATGAGGTTTTGGGTTTTTTTGACTTACTTTTCAAAGCATTAATGGAGCCCTCAAGACTTATTCAACACTTTACCTTTTTAAATTAATTTCCATGGGAGTGTGACTCACCTCCACATAAGCAGCCCTAATTTTTTAATAAGTTCGGACCTTGGCCTTGTAAAATATTTTTTTCCTCTTTCCTTTTCCCGAAACCATGGGCAAATACCATGGGATGGTTTGTGGTTTGGATTATTTTAATATAAGGGGTCCCAAACCAAAATAATATAGAATTCCCTCACCTTTCCTTTATAAACCCACCAAATCTCCCACTTCCTCCTCACTCAAAGCCCTTGGAGTTCGTCCAAACTCTACACTACTCTTTCTAGAATCCTCTCAAGGTGCCCCAAGCTCCCAAGAAGCCTCTCAAAAGCCTCTCTCAAGCCTTTGGAAGCCCACTTCCAAGTAAGGGTTTTTTCTTCCTTTCTCATTTTTGACAATTTTCTTTAAGTTGTATTGCCCTTTTAATTTCAATTATTAATGTTGGGGTATGGTTTCTCACCTCCCCCATACTTCCCTCTTATTGTTTTAATGATGGGAGACCCCTTTCTCTCTCATTAAGTGCCTCCCATGTACACCCGTTATTATGCCGAAATTCCGAAACGAACTTTTTTCTCCTCTTTTATATTCAAGCAATACTTTTGTATCATGAATCTAAATTCCTTTTCGATTGTTGGGACATGTATCTATATGACCTCATTACTATCCATTACATGTAAATATGATGAGGAACCCCTTTCTCTCTCATCAACCTTTTTTATGAATTCTTATGTCATGCTGTTACACTGCCGAAATCGCACCGATTTTCTAAGCCAATGTCATTGTGTAGTGAATACCATGCCCATTTCTCCATAAAGGGTATTCACCTTTATGTGAATGTACTTATTGATTGTAAAGTTCATGTATGAATTCCACATTCCTTTATCGTGGAATAAATGATTATGTTTTATGAATCCATGTTTTATGATCCATGTGGCACACTTACGCATGAAATGAAATGTTTAAGAAGGGTGCACCCTGATAGCGCTCCAATGCATTGGGTAAAGTGTAGTATCATGATACCTCATGTGCAATGAGTGTTGACTCATGCTAATTCAAGTGAAACGGGGGTTTACTCGTGCTTCAAGTGCAATGAGGGTTTACTCATGCTCCATGTGCAATGAGCCTTGGCTCATGCTAATTCAATGTTAAGTGTTGTTGCCACATTTCCATGTTATGATTATCATGCTTTATCATGCCTTTATGTTTATGTTACTCTTATGCTCTATTGATATTCCTATTGCCTAACATGTATTGAACTCCTCATGTTATTCATTGTGTACTCCCTTACTGGGCTTTATAGCTCACCCTTTTCTTATGCATGTCCTCAGGTTATCCCATGAAATGCTAAGTACGAAGGAATGTAGTGGTCATGTAAAGGAAGTTTTCAATAAAGATGTTGTATTTCATGTTTAAAGTTTTTATGTAATGATCCTAAGCCCCAAAGACACTAAACCTCTCGATCTTCTTTGTTGTATCAAGTGAAGTTATATGTAATAAAGCATTTTTAAGTTGTAATAGAAAGCAGGGTTTTCATACAGCGTGCCACACGACCGGGTCGTGCCCACCAAGCCGGGCCATGCCCTAATGGGCTGGACCTGGACTCGTGTCAGGTCGACCCAGTTCGGGCCGACCCAGGGGGGTTGGGCCGGGTCGGACCGGGCCAAAACCCCCACTTTCAGACCACTTTCGGTCTTTTTCCAATAACATGGTATACGGATCTCCTATCGACGCACCGTCAGTTGTGTAGCGATCCTTGGATCGAGTTGGGCGTTTCAGTATATTACACTCATGGTTTAGGAGAACTTTGGGTACGACCGGGTTGGTTCGAATACAAAACCTACTGGGCCCTCGGAGCGGAAGCGCTTATAACTTGTGCTCCGGACGTCCGATTGATGTGTCGTCGACTTTGTTGGATCCCTCTTAGTGAGAAGAAACTTTTGGCTTACTCCGCTCGAGGTTTAGACGTAGTTGGAGTGTGGTCGGGTTGGTTTTCACTTAAAAACCAACCGGGCCCCTAGAAAGAAAAAGCCAATAACATTCAGACCGGACGTCTGTTGGACGAACCGTCAGTGGCGTTGGTGATCACATTGAGAAACTGTCCCTATGATTATACCCTATGAGATTTCGGGGTACAGTTGAGATACGGCCGGGTTGGTTCGCACACGAAACCAACTAGGCCCCTGGGGCAAAAAGGCTAATAACTCACAGACCAGGTGCCCGATTGACGCGCTGTCTATTGCGTTGAGACCCCTATAATGAGGCGGTCCTTTGAGATACTTCTTCATGGGTCTTTGTGATACTTGGAGTATCGACCTGTAGCTCATGGAGCAGACCCTCTCGGAGATGAGGGTACGGAGTACAGAGACCGTGTAGCCGGTTGAGACCTGACAACTGCTTGACCGACTCGACTTGGAGTGAGTCGACTAGCCCAGTGGATGGAGCACTACTGTGTTTGGGTGCAGAGCCATGGCGGATGGAGCACTGCTGTGTTTGGGTGCAGACCCGTGGTACTCAATAGAAGGAGTACCTCTGCAGGCTATTGGGGGGGGGTGCACTACTGTGTTTGGGTTGCAGACCACGGTGGGAAGCACTACTGTGTTTGGGTGGCTGACCCGCGGTACTCAACAAGAGGAGTACCGCAGCAGTCTTAGGTTAGTGAGCAGTACCTCAGAGTCATGATAGGATCACTGTACTCATCAGAGATGGAGCTCTTCATCAGTTACGGTTTCGATAATGAAAATCTTGGTTTGAGCTGAGTCTATGATCTTTATGTTTCCTCATGGTTGAGATGGGTTACTTGATAACTTTGGTATAATTATGGGATTATACCTAAGTAAGGGTTTTCTGTTGAGATCCTTCTTTGTGGTTATCCTTGTTGGATTTAGTGATACATTGAGGGTCTCGGGGTCCCTACTGAGTATCATATACTCACCCCTGCACGGGTTATGCCCGCACCTCGTTGTGTTGGTTGTAGACGATGGGCAGCGCTGATAGTGGCCGAGTGTTCGAGGACTAGACGGTACCCATAGGTGGACCTCACGACGATTCAGTATCCAGAGGTGGACTTTGCGACGAGACGATACTTGGAGGAGGTGGATAGGAGAGAGCGTTGTGGAGGCTATCTGTACCTACCCTTCAGGTAGGATCCATGGTGGACGATCCATGAGTTGCGCTATCTGTACCTACCCTTCAGTTAGGATCCGAGGTGGACGACTTAGGAGTTTCTTCTTTTCTTCCAGCTTCTTGTATTTTCTGTTGTACTTTCCTTCAGTTGTAGCTGTACTTTAAGTTGGGTTTGTATTCTGGACCATTTACTTTTCAGCAATTTCTTTTGTAATTAGTGTATTACTTCCGCTTGTACTCTGTGGTGTTATTTTTACTTTTATAAAGGCAATGCCTTCCCAGTTATTGAGATTTACGCCTTTGGTGCTAATCGCCAGCCCCTGGCCTATGGAAGGCGGGCTTGGGGTAGTCACGAAACGGGCCCCGAGGGCGGGTTGTGACAAATGAAGTGTGCAGTCTTTATAAGACGATCCACAACAACCCAGATTGCATTGTTTCCCTTGGATGTCCTCGGAAGTCCGGTGACAATGTCCATGGTGATGTTCTCCCATTTCCTTTCTGGTATGGGCAATGGTTGCATCATCCCCTTAGACTTCTGCCTCTCTGCCTTAACTTGCTGACACACTAGGCACTTTGATGTATATTCAGTGATCTCCTTCTTCATATTATCCCACCAAAAGTTTTCTCAGAGATCTCGATACATCATTGTGATCCCTGGGTGAATAGAGAAATTTGAACTATGTGCATCATCCAAATGTTCCTTCATTAGCTCCGGACTTGATGGAACACATAGTCTTTTCCCAAACCACACAATTACTTCTTCATTAACATTAAAATCTGAGGATTTCCCTTTTTTGATAGCTTCCACTTTTTCCTGAATTGGCACATCATCCTTTTGATCATCCTTTAACCTTTCCAAAAGAGATGGTTGAGCAATAATTTGTGAAAGGATTGATGATGTTACCTTATTTATGATTCCCACGTCCATCTTCATCAAGTCTTAGAAGATTGGATCCTTCTCAATTCTCATCATTGATTGAATTGCTGGGTCCTTTCTACTTAGGGCATCTGCCACCTTGTTCGCTTTCCCAGGGTGGTAATGTATTGAACAGTCATAATCCTTGATGAGCTCTATCCATCTTCTCTGGCGCATATTAATCTCTTTCTATGTGAATATATATTTAAGACTCTTGTGGTCAGTATATATCTCACATTTCTCTCCATAGAGATAATGCCGCCATATTTTCAAGGCAAAGATCATAGCCGCCAACTCCAGATCATGCGTTGGATAGTGTCACTCATGGATTTTCAACTGCCTTGAGGCATAGGATATAACTTTATCATTCTACATCAGCACACAACCTAATCCCTTCTTTGAAGCATCGCTGAAAACCACAAAAGGTTCCCCACTTGTGGGTAAAGTGAGCACGGACGCAGTGATAAGCCTCTTTTTCAACTCCTTGAAGCTTTTTTCGCATTCATCACTCCAAGAAAACATTACTCCCTTTCTAGATATCTTGGTAAGAGGGCTGAACAATCATGAGAAATTTCACACAAATCGTCGATAATATCCAACTAACCCCAAGAAACAACGGATATCTGTTACAGATGTTGGCCTCGTATATCCCTCAATTGAATATGTTTTAGAGGGGTCCACAGATATCCCATTGCTTGTAATGATATGTCCTAAGAATGAAACCTCCTTCAAACAGAACTCACACTTGCTGTACTTTGCATAGAGCTTCTCCTTACGCAAAGTCTCTAGTACAGTTTTTAAATGCTCCTCATGATCCTCCTTGGTTTTGGAGTATATTATAATATCATCTATAAAGACTACCACAAATTTTTTCAAGGTAATCTCTAAAGACTCTATTCATCATGTCCATGAATATTTCTGGAGCATTAGTGAGTCTGAAAGGCATTAATATGAATTCATTGTGCCCGTATCTTGTGCGAAAAGTAGTCTTGGGGATATCTTCCTTCTTCACCCTTACATGATAATATCATGACCGAAAGTCCACCTTGGAGAAGTATTGTGCTCCATGCATCTGATCAAACAAGTCATCAATTATTGGGAGAGGATACTTGTTCTTTATCGTGATTTTGTTAAGCTCACGATAATCGATGCAAAGGCACATTGACCCATCCTTCTTCTTGACAAAGAGGACTGGTGCACCCCATGGTGAAGCACTTGGGCGTATAAACCCTTTATCCAGATTCTCCTGTAGTTGTTTCTTCAGTTCTTCAAGCTCTACAACAGTCATTTTATATGGAGTCTTGGATAGCGGCAATGCCCCAGGTATAAGTTCAGTTGAGAATTCAACATCTCTTCTAGGAGGATGACCAAGAAGTTCCCTGGGAAACACTTTTGCAAATTCCCTCACAATAGGCATTTATTCAAGGATGGTTTCTTCCTTGGACTCAATCATCTGAGCCAGATACGTGTGCTCATAGGGCAGTAATATCCATGCTTGAGATGATGGAGCTAAAGGAGATTCATCTTCCCCCTGACACTTGTAAATAATCAGGGGTTGATTCTCCATATGGAGTGTGATTTACCTCTCCCAACAATTTATGTTGGCTCTATATAAGGAAAGCCAATCAATTCCAAGAATTGTATCAAATTACACCAGAGGGAGTATGACATGGTTCGTTAGGAAATTAAATCCGTATATTATAACAGGGGAGGATTTATATTCATGGGATGCAATGATTACCCCATTTTCCGGACTCACCAACATCTTCACTTCCATGATTGGCGGTGGTGCTGGGATTGTTCTAGTAAACTTTCGAGATATAAAAGAATGCGTAGAACCTGAATAAAAACGTACATTCGCTATTCTTGAATGAATAACTAGCGTACTTGTCACCACTTCGTTATCGGGGTTCACTTCGGCAGAAGTGATGGAAAAATCTCTTCCTTGCTGCCTTGGAGGTTGTTGGTTGCCTCTGAAAACCCTTGGATTAGGGAAATTATTTGCAAAATGCCCCGGTTCTTTTTATTTGTAGCATTGAACAACACATTGAGGTTCAAACGGAGTGTTCCTCTCCTCTGTCACAGCCACGGGTCATTCTTGTCGACAGTTAACAGCTAGGTTCCCTTCTCTTCCACACCTGAAGCATTTCCTCATCCCCTTAAGGTAATTTCCATGGTGCTTATTTCTTCACTTTTGGAAAGTGGGGTGCTGGATCTTCTTAGCACCGTTGGATTTATCCATTAGACCACCAACATTGAAGTCCACCTTACGCTTGTTGTCCCCATGATACCCTTGTGATTCCACGATCTCCATTTTGACCTTGAGGGCACATCAGACAATTTCCTCATAGCTGTCGAAGTCATGGATCACCAATGCTTTCTGCAGGCTAGGCTTCGGCCCACCAAAGAAGCGGGAAGCTTTGCATTCGGGGGTAATGACAAAGCCGGAAGCATATCATGAAAGCCTTGTGATGTTTTCCTCGTACGCTCCAATAGATTATTCATATTTTTTCTTGAGGGAAACGACGTCCCTTTCAATCTTATGCCGGTGGGTGCGCGGAAAATATTTATCAAAAAACATCTTCTGGAAATCTTTCCATTCCAATGCCTCAATCTCCACCTCAGGCTTTGTATTTTTGATCATCGTCCTCCATTGATCAGCTTCACCCTCTATACGATAAGAAGCCAAGAGAACCTTCTCTTGTTCAGGACATTGAAGGATGGAGAAGATCATTTCAATGGAGTTGATCCATTGTTCAGCGATCATGGGATCGGATGATCCACTAAAAGTAGGAGGCCTTTATCTCATGAAGCTCTCGATAACGACTTTTTATTTCTTTTTGGGGGTTGAACATTCCTCTGGACACATGTTTCTATTAAAAACATGAGTTAGCTGAGAGAGAAGCGTGACAAAGTTCGTGATTCCCGCTCCCATTAGATTGGGCATCTCATTAGTACAGTCATCACACTGATCTTCACAACAGTTGTTAGCCCGAGTCCTCCTATTACCAGCCATTGGATGGAATAAAATGAAATTTAGGGATAACACATAAAGTTTAATCCAAAGACAAATGTTTATGACTTATAATTAAACTTTTATTTCCTTCCTCAAGAGTCTATAGGCTTCAACCTAGGATTTTCATGATCTACTTTCTAACATATATTCGTAGGGGCATTTTTTTTAATTCCCTCAATAAGGGTTCATACTATGATTTTGAATTTATCAAAACATATCCCCCGGGAGTGTCGTAACCAAGAGTGCAGCAAGGCCCGTTGTCGTGCACCAGTTCCTGTTCGAGTCTAGCTCAAAGAGGTGTTTTTGGGTTTTACCCCTAGTATACATCTGTGCCAGATCCACCTCTACCTGCTCGTATCCAGACAGAGATACATTTTTTTGATAAACCACTTACTCAGTACTTACCAAAACATAGGGATGTTTTAATTATACTTAGTCTTGTCTCTAAGGCTTTACTAGGGTTTTCTAATCCTAATCCCAAAAAATAACTAAACTTCCCTCTGATACCAACTATGACAACCTTGCTTTTATTACAAATTTAAACATGATTTATTACATAAAACTTCACTTGATACCAAAATAAGATCGATAGGTTTAGTGTCTTTGGGGCTTAGGATCATTACATAAAAACTTGAAACATGAAATACAACATCTTTATTGAAAATTTCCTTTACATGACCACTACATTCCCTCGTACTTAGCATTGCATGGGATAACCTGAGGACATGTATAAGAAAAGGGTGAGCTATAAAGCCCAGTAAGTGAATACACATGGAATAACATGAGGAGTACAATACATGTTAGAAATTATTCATATCAATATAGAACAAGAGAAACATGAACTTAAAGGCTTGATAAATCATGATAATCAGAACATGGAAATGTGGCAACAACACTTAACATGGAATTAGCATGAGCCAAGGCTCATTGCACATGGAGCATGAGTAAATTATCATTGCACAAGAAGCACGAGTAAAAACTCATTGAACTTGAATTATCATGAGTCAACACTCATTGCACATGACTTATCATGATACTATACCTTACCCAATGCATTGGAGCGCTATAAGGGCACACCCTTCTTAAACATTTCATTTCATGCATAAGTGTGCCACATGGATCATAAAGCATGGATTCATAAAACATAATAATTTATTCCACGATAAAGGAATGTGGAATTAATAAATGAAAAATTATAATCAATAAGTAAATGTTCATAAAGGTGAATACCCTTGATGGAGAAATGGGTATGGTATTCACTACACAATGCATTGGCTTAGAAAATCGGTGTGATTTCGGCAGCGTAACGACGTGATATAAGAATTCATAAAAATGGATGATGAGAGATAAAGGGGTTCCTCATCATATTTACAAATAATGGACAGTAAGGAGTTCATATAGATATATTTCCCAGCAATTGTAATGGAATTTTTATTCATTATACAAAAGTATTGCTTGAATGTAAATGAGGAGAGAGAAGTTCCTTTTGGAATTTCGGCATAGTAATAGGTGTACATGGAAGGAATTTAGTAAGAGAGAAAGGGGTCTCCCATTATTAAAACATAAAGAGGGAAGTATGAGAGAGGTGAGAAACCATACCCCAACATTCATAAATGAAATTAAAAGGGCAAAACAACTTAAAGAAAATTGGACAAAAATGAGAAAGGAAGAAAAAACCCTTACTTGGAAGTGTGCTTCCAAAGGCTAGAGAGAGGCTTGTGAGAGGATTCTTGGGAACTTGAGGCACCTTGGGAGGATTATAGAGAGAGTAGGGAAGAGGTTGGACGAACGTAAAAGTCTTTGAGTGAGGAGGAAGTGGGAGCTTGGGTGGGATTATATATGGAAGGTGAGGGAATTCTTTAGTATTTAGGTTTGGGACCCCTTATATTAAATTAATCCAAACCACAAACCATCCCATGGTTTTTGCCCATGGTTTTTGGAAAAGGGAAGAGGGAAAAAAAATTATAAGGCCAAAGTCTAAACTTCTTAAAATAATAGGGTTGCTTATGTGGAGGTGAGTCACACTCCCATGGAAATGAATTTAAAAAGACAAGGTGTTTAATAAGTCTTGAGGGGTCCATTAATGCTTTGAAAAGTAAGTCAAACAAAACCAAAATCACATTATTTTAATGGTAAAAAATCTATTGTCCAAAAAGAAAGATTATAGTATTTTATTACAACACTATTGGGTCATTTTGATGTCATAAAACACATTATATATTTAAACAGTATTTAATTTTTACCCAAACAATTTGATTGTCTCAGAAAATTTTGAAAAATTCACCATTCGACAATTTTGACGTCTGAATTCTAGAAATAACATTTATTTTATCTAAACAATTTTCTAAATATGTTAATTTTCACATTTAAAATAAAAATGACATTTATCGAAAATTCACGGGTTTTGATAGAAATGGCTTTCAAACCTTAATAAGAATTATAATTTCATTCATAAAATTATAAGATCATTTATATTTAATAAAAATTAATTAATTTATAATAATAATATTTTATTAAAATATTATTTAATACAAAAATCACTTAATTTTAAAAAATAGAATTCTTAATTAAATAATAACTAAATACACTATTTGTACTTTAAAACTATATACAATGTATCAAACAAAATTAAAAGGAGGTATATTCATTATTATATAAAAAAATAATATACATGAACATTGTACTAGAGATTTTTTACATAACCTCTTAAAACAGTCGCATAAGACCGAAGGGTAAGGTGTGCGATGGTGACAGACTCTTGGGGTGGCTCGGATAACATTGCCCGAGTGGTAATTTCTATCAACTTCCACTTCTCCCGTAGACAGTCCCGTTAAAGCTTGACATGATGAAGCTCAGCCTGGGCTTGGTCAAGAATGAAGCCCAAGGACGCCACCTATTTTCCGAGCTCTAACAAATGGTCTTTGTATGGAGAACTTCTACTGGATGAGGCCATCACTTCTTTTTTCTGAGTAAATTGGGTTTGTTAAAGCCTTATATTTATACTAATCATGTGATCACTATTCAACAGCTATAAAAGCAATGGTCAAAATTCTTAACATTAAACTAAAGAAGTTGAAATTTTATATAAACATAAAGAGACATTTAATTAGATCAAAAGGGATTTCCATTAATGAAACTTTGGGACATTACATTCATTCTCTTTTCCAAGTTATCATAGGTTGAATGTTTTAGATGTTTTTGTAGATCTTCAATGTTATAAGGCGATTCAAGCCCCGTGGTTCAATTATATTGATCTCCTAACAACAATGCAGGTGGTTTGTGCCTTTTTGTATAAAGTCTTTTAGTATTATGTGCAAATTTCACCAATACCATTGAACGGGGTATTGCATGTTTAATGTCTTGGAATTTTTGTTTTCCTACATTCCTTGTATGCCTGAGTAATGGATATTGTTTGTTAATAGGGTAATTTTTTGTGCTTTGGATGTATTGCCCATGGATGTTCTTTTTGTTTTTGATAGTTTGGTCTAGTTTTTCCTGGTTGGCTATTTCCAGTTTCATGCCTAGTATAGTAGGATGGTGTGACTATTATTATTCTATGATGAGATGTTGTAGAATGCTATCCAAGTAGTTCATGAGGTTACTTTGGTCGATACATGTGCAATTATTATTTGACATACATAGGGCCATGAGATCCTAGTGTAGTAGATCATAGGGAGAATGGACGTAAGGGTTTCTCCAGAGTGTCTTCATAATACGATGCGAGAGAATAAGGGGAATTGATGTTGACTACTTTCTTAGAGTGTCTGTAGTTCCTCAATGTATGCCACAAAGGGAATGTGACGTAAGTGCTTCCCTAGAGCACCTTCAGTACTGATACGAGACTATAGGGGGAATTGATGGTGAGTTATTCCTCAGAGAGTCTATACATTAGCTGAACTAGAGGGGTGAGACTGTGTGTTCATCATAGAGTGTTGCTTGTATCTGTTAGGTAGGAACAGAGGGGATATGCTGTGATTACATCCCAAAGGGTTACCTATTTTTTATCTGTTTGTTTAGGTGTTTCTTGATAATTGGACTGTGGATTTCTTACTGCTGAGTAATTTCTTGTTTACTGCTTTTAGTACATTTACCTGCCATATATTCACTAACTTTTAGGCATATATCTTCGGGTGGTTGCCTACTGGGATTATTCTCACACCCTGTTTGGGTCATGCTTTTGGGCCCAAACAGATTATATTGATGCATGTTTAGATAAGGTCAAGGGCCATTCTACTTCAGGTTCCTGATTGCTGTGGAGCTGGAGAGCATGTGACTAAGCTATGGCTTGTAATGATGAGGAGATTATCTGTTTTCTTTTACACTATGGTTTAACACTATTATATTTCAGTATTTTGACTTGTTTGGTTACTTTCCTAGACATATATGTATCATGCATCATTTATATATATATATATATTTCTCCAGTTGTCTCTTTATCACCCTTCCATTGTTTACTATTGTTGGATATTTACTACTTCCGCTACTGTGTGTTGTTTACTTTGGTTGTGTACTCTACCAATGAGGGCATAATTTACCCACTATCACACCCAAGACCATCGCTTCTAGTCGGTAGACTCTGGCATTTGGGGAAATCCGCTTGAGTCCATGTGACCAACAGGGTACGGGGCACCTCAGGGTGGCTTCCGGAACTGGGACATTACAAAAATGATTTATCTTATGAATTTAATACATAAATATTATGTAATTTTAAATGAATATTCAATATGACTAAAAACAATAAATTCCCTACATAACTATCTTTTTTCATGATGGGTCTCTAAATTCCCCAACAACATTTTTAACAAATTTTAAACTTCTTATAAATTTCCTAATTGAAACCATTATTCATAATATAGGAGAATAAAATAAAAGAAATAGTGATCTCAGATGCGCAGTAAGGGTAATTAGAAGAGATATCAATCAATGATCATAAGTCTACATAAGTTAATAATAAGAGTATGATAACATGTTAAATATTTACAAAATTCATACCCAATGGGTTAAATATCATTAATAATAAGTCATGGAAAAAATATTTTTCATAAAAAACACATAAATGTTATGTGTGTGGAATCTTCAATAAGTAATCATGATCAACGAGAATAGATCATAATAAAAAGTCATAAACTTTTCGATATATATAAGAAAAGGAATCAAATAGGTTCCATAGTTAAGGATCATTATAGATACTACCATAATAGATTGGTTTGACACCCCATCCCTTCATTTCCTTAGTCAAGGATCACTCCCATGAATATCATAATGGATAAAGTGCCCTAAAAAACAAGGATCACCCCTAATTCTAGTATATATTATCTCATTAGATATTAATCATTACAAAATGAATTAGAGGAACATATAATTCTGGTCACACCCATAACATAATGAATAATATACATATGCATACCACATGATTGTAAAAAATTTATCCTATAATAATAAAAAAACCTGTGGAAAATAAATGTGTTCTACAAACATATTACCATCACATAATTATAATCCATCCATGGAATGGTAGTGGATGGTGTCATAATAGAACTCATTATCTCATTAAAACATAATTAAACAATGGGTAAGAAACACATTACATGTAATCATCTTATTATGATCATCATCATAATTCATCCATAAAAGTATATTAAATCACAATAGAATTTCCCTAGTAAAACATAACAATGCTTAAATTATTATTAAATTGTTAAGAACATTTCCTTTAATATGTATTGAAAATAGAAATTGAAAAAAAATTAAAAAACATAACTTAATTTTGGAAACATTTAGAAAGTATAAAGTCAAAAATTATTTTGTTCATTATTTTATTTGAAAATAACGATGGAAACATTTCAATAAATCCTCAAACAAAATATTATTTATGATAATGAGAATTGTTTTTTATGTGATATACATTAAAAAAGATAAAATAAATTCGTTTTTATAAAACTATTTCTCAAACATTTTATGTACAATGAAGGGGAAATTTTAATATTACATGAAAATTTTATGAATAACTATAGTATTTGAAAATATAAGGTGTTTAAAGGATACGATCCATATAATTTCCCCCAACAAAAATTCAGAATATATAATCACAGAATGAAATGAGATTGTAACATAAACCCTTACCTCAAGTCCCATATTTTTTCATACATTTTAAATCATTATATATAATAAATATAAATAAATTTATTCTGAAGCAATTTAAATTAATAAAAAATTATTATTCATTTCTTTATAATTCAAAATTACCTATTTATTAAAATTTTCATCATTAAAATAAAAATTTGGTTGAAAACCGGTCTGTTTTAAATGTATGTTTCAATTTGATGGTTCCTATCAATGAAAATAGTTAAGTTTTTAATCATATAATAAATATTCATAATGAAATTATTATTTTCTAGTAATCTACTATAAAATATTAACAATTCATATAAATATTTTATTAAATATGAATTACATCATTGTGTGGAGGTTGCAATCAATTCATACACACTAGTGTGGTTTTGACATTATAATGGTTTGAAAAAAATAATGTTATATAATAAATAATATTTATAGAATCATAATTATATCATAAATATTATTAATATAATATATATTCCTCATATATATCCTTATCACTATCCATTTAACAAGGAATTGGATCCCGAATCATATCACTTCCTGAAGGTGGTATCCCACATGCACACATGGGCGACATCATAATTTTCCAATTCATTAGAAGGAGATAAAATTGGTAATACCATTAACATAAAAAAATTGTTATATTAATAAACTGATTATTTAATTTTATGATTTTTAGAACATTTGAGGGTGGTTTTAAAAGAAAAAAATAGGAAAACAATTAGTCATAACATATAACTTTTATTCGAGTATCCTCCAATAAAAAGATCCATATGGATTTTTGCATTGGTGTTTTAGGAAGAACATAACCTAAAGAAAATGGATATGGTTTTTGGAAGAGTATTTGAGAAGAGTATGTTCATGATAAATTGCTCATGTGGTGTGTAGAATAGTGGAGAGTAGGTACCCAATTATATGTGAGGTTGGTAGAAAACATGTAAATGATTGAAATTTTTTTATATAATATATTACATACTCATGTAAAGTATAAAATAAATGAAATATATTCAATTATAATATGGATTATATAAAAATAAAATCAATAACTCAAATTAATGCTAGTTTTTTGGGATACTTTAATTCTTATCTATTACATTATCAACACTTTTATCAATTTTAACCATTAATTTGGAATCATTAATTTTAACACGGAAACTATTCATTATGGAAGAAATTAATTTTAAACTAGGAAATTATATTAATTATATTAATTAAAAAATTTAATCCATTTTGAAATATTCAATCTCTATAAGTGGCATAAATTCATTTTAAAATGAGTGGAAAAAACATACCAAAAATGTTTTTAGAAAATTTTTTAAGTATAAAACTGAATTTATTCTTATTCCATGCATAGTAAAAACCAATATATGAATGTTAAAGTATTTTATTTAACATGTTATCTACATATGTACAAATAATCAGTTATAAATATGGAATAATATAATATATTAAGATAGAAACACATCATGGGTGTAAAACTTGTATATAGAAAACATCACTTTTCTTAATTTAAAATGATTTTACTATAATTTTTAAAAAATTATAAAAGATGAAGTAATTATATATAAATTATCTATAAATTTGCATAATTTATTCTGTCCTATTAGTTATATCTAATGAAATGGCTTAGAGGTAACTATCACATTAAATAATAACTTTTCAATAGTATATCATGGTATGTAAATTATTAGTATTTTGAATAATCATATTTATAAAAGACATAAAATTTATTTAAATAGAAATATATAATACAATATTATGGTGTTACAACATGCATGGTTGATAAATATACATCCTAAAGTTAGTATCAATATTTATAAGGTGACATATTATCTTTGTAATGTTACAATCCAAACCTTGCAATGTGTAACCTCCTGAAATGGAAGCCACTAAATAGTAACCTGAGCCAATGAATCACATGGACTCAAGCATGCCTACATGTATGATAGAGACAGACAATGACTCACATGGACTCAAGCATGCCTAGGGTTTCCTTCAGCTCCTTTGTTTTCCTAATTCTTAATGGTGCACGATTTCTTAGCTCCAGGGAGATTTGATTCCCAAAAGAACGCAACCTGTGAACTGCATGATTCACGGAGTGGCGACAACAACAGGGCGAAAGCCGTTGCGGTAAGTTCCTTTGCTCAATCATTTTCACTTTTTAAGGATCCATGGGTTGGTATCCGGAAGAGTGGTTCCTTTTCTCATGTGAAGGAAGATCCAGCTACAATTTCTGAAAGAATGGAATTGGGAGAGCACTCGATCATTGCTCGACTGATTTTACTGAAAGGGGAGAAGCCATGGAAGATAGAGTAGCTCACACGGAGGCTTTCGATCATCTGGGGGTTTGAGACCTGGCAATGTGTATCACTCGGGAAGGGATATTACCATTTGGTTTTTCCATCTGAAGAACTAAAACGACGAGCCTGGGGCTTCAGTTCACTTTCTCTCAAACTAGGTGCTTTGCACATCATAGAGTGGGACATACGCTTCAATCCTTCAGAAATTTGTAACTCCTCTATGCAAACCTGGATTAAAATTTATGGTTTAAGCTGGATTCTATGGAATCCACGCATTTTATATGATCTATCTCTTGCTATTGGCATCCCAATCAGGATGGATAAGGAGAATGAATCTGCTAGATATGGGCATTATGCTAGGTGTCTTGTTGAAATTGATTTAAACTCTACTCTGATTGACAAGGTCTACTTATCTACTGACGAGGAAGAACTTGAACTGAAGGTGGAATATGAAAACTTGCCAAAATTATGCTTTGATTGTAAAGTCATTGTACATGACTCTACAAATTTTAGGGGGTCTATTGTGTGTAGTTGCTGCTCCCTTCATGGACATGATGCCAAATCATGTCTGAAGTTAGGGAGGGAGAAGCCTGGTCACCTAAAAAAAGATGACAAGTATGATTTTCTTGATGTACCTGCTACTTTTCATTTGGAACAATCGAATGTAGAGCTGTCTCCCTCCAATCCTGATCCCTCGAAGTAAGGATGAACAAGTCATGGTGAATCACCTTGAAGGTAGAAGATCACAGGAAGAGGTGGTTGAGGAGGGACAACCCTCATCTCCTGTCTCTCACCAGAATGAAATAGGTATCAAAGCTACTATTTTTTCTGATTCTACCCGGCTGCAATTCGAGCCCCTTTCTAAATCTGCTCCTGCAACAATGAACACTAGCCCTTATGGTGAATTAAAATCATCTTCATGCCCTACTATGCATGATATTCCTGGTCATACTTGTGAAATCACACCTATTAAAAATCCTACTTCATGTCATACACAGGTGGACCCACAGTATGGGTTAGTGGATGATTCGAATTCAGATCCATAGGCTGTGGCTGAGGATGTTCAGAACCATACCTCGGTTCTGGACACTTCATCCAAAAGGCCCTCTCTCTCTTTACTAGAAGTGGAGGCTGACCAACCTTCAGATGATAAGAAGGTGAGTACATCCTTGGAAGTCCCATATGATCACCAAACTGTCGTTAGTGTGCAAGGAATGATCAAACCAGCTATGCAAGAGAAGTGGATAACGAAAGGGAAAGACAACAATGATGAGATACAAGGGGATGCATGGAAGATGGTTAGAACAAGAAGTCAAAAGAAGAATGATAAAATAATTGATGAAAATAAGAGAAGAGAGATGTCATAAGAGGATAGTTCTGATGAGGACTTAGAAACCATGCTACAACAAGTTGTGGAAATAGAAGCCGAATACAATGGAGGGCGAGGGCGTGGGCATGGGCGTAGGCGCATCAATATTGATCTCTGGAATGAGATGCGGAGCAAGGAGAAGATCATTGCGGATAAAATCAGAAAGAAGATCGGTCCCCCGGAAAGGGACTCTTGAAAACATTATTCTGTTTTGTTTGATTGTGCATCTGGCTGTTCTTGATGTCTCTCCGTACTTTGATTTTAATAAAATATTTTGGGGCCTCCACCCCACCTTTCAAAAAAAAAAATCTTAGATAACCAAAATACTAAAGAACCACATCATTCGTATAAATATCCAAGAAATCCCACAAAAAAATGTTATATTGAATTTATTATCGTTTAATTATATAAAAAAGGAAATACATGGAAACATAAATCTAATACAATACATATATGAATAGTTAAAAATGTCCAAAATGAAACTTCCCAGATAGTAAAACGATCCATAGCCTAGCCATGTTCTCTCAAACCCTTATGAAGCAACCATTCAAGAATCACCAAGGGTCTACATTCCATTTTCCACACCATTATCCATGAAGTCTCCCTAGGTACCAAATGGAAGCCTAAAGAGGGTGTGAGATATCACTCAATAGGCCACCACCAATGATGTATATAACAAGTCTAGTCTATGAATATATGTTGAAGCATTGAGAATATATAATATGTGTGCATGTAATAAAAATATAAGTTATACTATCTAGTACCTCAAGTCTCACTATGATAAGGGAAAAAATCATAAGGATTGTCCATAAAACATGGTAACCAACATCAATGACAAACACCGTATAAAAAAGTATCAAAAAATCATGTACAACTAAATTATATCCAGGAATTATAAAAATCCAAGGAATCCATGTATGATAAGAAAAAAATAAACTTATCCAAGGAGTATAAAATTTTAAGGTATCCAAGTAATCTATGTAAAAACATAAACTATATCCAAAGTGTTGAAATGTCTAAGTCATCCTAGTGGGTTGTATCCCAGGATTAGTAATGTCAATGGTATACTAGCGGGTCATGTAATCAAAAATCATTCAGGAATCCTAATGAGTAATGATATAAAATGAGTATACATGTCCAAGGAATCCTAATATGTCAATTAAATCAAATACAATGAGTAAAAATTCCAAATACATCCAAGAGAGATATGTAAATAGGATCAAATGAATCCAAATAAGTCAACTAAAACAAGTAGTCATATCCCAGGGAAATGGAATCATGGTTGGTTAGATCCATGGACAAGAAATGTACACATAATATATCTAAGATATATCTAAGGATTAGAAAAGTACATGGACTCTAGATGGGTCTTAAGTGAAATATCATAAACCATCCATTATCATTATAACTATATCATTAATAATGTAATGACCCTAATTTTCCATGAATTATTTTTAAATATTATATGGATTAATTCTGAAACTAGTCACTGAGATAGCATTAAATTTCTAGACTCAGTGTGTCTAAAATAAATGTTTAAATAATAATAAAATATTAATTAGAATGTGTAAAAGGTTTTCTTAAAATGAAGTGGAATAACTTCTAAAGGGGTGTCTGGATCCAAAATTTGAGGGCGCCTTTGTCTTGAAAGTAGAGGCTTTACCCTAGGCACGACATAACATTAATCGATGTGGGACGATTGTAAAAAGTAGTTTTAAGCATTTTTAATCTGTAAAATAAACTGTGAATTTATTTTATTTTACTGTTAGGTAGATGCAGTGATGCAACACCACCTTTTCATTTTTTAATAAATCTTTAAGGAAGCGATATAGTGTTAGTCTTATAAACCTGTAAATTACCTAGATTATTTGGATAGAAACCCTGGATAACTCTATTGGTGGTGACAACAAAGTATTGGAATGAGGATAGTTCTTCACAGGATTCAGCAATGGTAATCATTCTCCAATAGCTAACAATCCAATTACTTGGTACGGTGTGTTGTTTTGATATTTTGCCTCATTCTTATATTCAACGACGAATACAAACAAACAATTGAACATTTTGATAAACGGTACAATCCTTCTTGTGGGATGAGTTTTAAATTTCCAGATTTATGAGGTTGATTATTATTTTTATTTAATTATTGATCATTATTATGGGATCATATCAAGGTCAGAATGAAAAATTGTCAAGGTTCAATCCTTGGGTTTGTTCCATGTTAAATTCTCTCCTATGTTTTGTGTGAGTGTCCTTCGTTCTTCAGGTGGTAATTAATGAATGATCGTTTCACCTTATTTCCATGGAACAACAATGTGAAATTAAAGATAAAAAATGGGATGACTAAGAGGATGTGCAATGATGATGGCGACATGCGAATGGAAGTGATTCAAGAGATATTATTCATTGGGTGGTTTCCATCATATGTATTTAAAGTTGTTTTCTGAGATGATTGAATGTGAAAAACACCTCGATTTGGTGTTAGGATGATAGGATAACCCTTAATCATAAGTTTCGAGGTTATAGGATCACCAGATCGAGATCTAGATCATCAGACAAGTGTGCAGAGGATGAATGTAAGATTCTGGAAAATCTTGATGAACATGATGTGTAACCTGGAGTGTGTCCCCCTTTTATTTGTGGATTGGATTTTGGGAGTTAGTTAAATATCATAAAGAATATGACTCTATCACATGGATTGCATGCCCTTTCTAAAGACTCGACGTGTATCTCGGGTGATACACGGACATGAGGTGGAGTACACAAGTTGCCTACATGGTGTGTACACCACCACAAGACTTGGCCGGAACAAAGTACATATAATACCTCATATACTGGTACACATGAAGGGACACATGGGATAACACCATGTATTATCACATGACCAGAGTATATGGGTGGAACCTAGATGGAAGGAAATGACATTTTATTTCTTTTATAGGTCATGTAACCATCTTCTACACGACATAGTTTGGAATGAAATGAGTCATTATAAACGGGCAATACCTAGAGACAAGGAACATGACACGTGACCCTACTACACATCGTGTATCCATTTATACATGGATTGATTCATTTTCCCACTATATATTAGATTTGTTTTTCTGGGTTTGTATGCTTGATCATTTCCCTAAAGGCTGGTGGGAATCATTTCCTACTAATAGGAGTTAGATCCATTCAGCAGGACTTCCTAGATAGAGTTGTTGGAATTCCCAAGAGGCCTCGAGTGGATCTTCTATTCATTCTGTGTGACCTAGGTAGATTATTTAGTACTAAAATGATAGAATTTATTTGGCATCAATCCTATACATAGTTGGATAATCTAAATGGAGTTTTTGGTATCACCCCATGGCCCTAGATGAGATCCCCACCTATGTATCGTATCTGTCTCTTAATATTTATCATCATATCTCTCTCATGATGATTCCAAAAAAATAGTACTTCTTGGATGGACATAATTAGTTCTATTAGACCTAGGAGTGTGTTATCTTGGATGAGTACTTCATGGAATATTCAAGATGAATCCCTCATATTGGTATGCGGTAGTTGTGACTAACATCTAGAACACATGTCTTAGAATGAATATATCTGGATATTTTTATTATATGTGCTATAGAAATATAATGTGTAGAGAATACTATACATTCCTTTGTGTATTTCATTGTGGTTTCAGTGTTTCGTACTGATTATTGTTATAATCACCCCTGCACAGGTTTTCCCACACATGTCATGTCTTGTGCAGACAAATGACCTTTTGATAGTGTCTTAGGCGGACCAGGACCAGACACTGCCTTTTGTGGTTAGGAAGGATGAGGTGTACTTATATCTATAGACAACAGTACCAGTACCTCTTCTTATAGTTTGGACTTCTGGTTACAAAATTATTTTGGTGGGATTGTATTCTGGATCTATTTACTTTATTGAACTTTAACATCCTTTCGTACTCTGGTAGGGATATAGTTGTATGAATGCATTTGTTTCATAGTGGGTTTTACATTTCATCATTTTGTGGGGTTGGATATGTGTGCATGTGCACAGGTACATCAAAAACTTCTCCAATGTTAGTGATATGTATACTCAGTGTTAGTTAGCAGCCCCTGGCCTATTGGAGGTGGGAATCAGGAGTTGCGACATGGGAACCACTAGGGAGGATCGTGATATAGTTTTATCAGAGGTGGATGGTTCAACTTTAGGACCACGAGTCTATGAGATTGGTTTTGGGAATCCGTTTTAAGTATTTTGATTTTGGATTTTAGGACAAGGACTCTAGTGTTGGTGTAGTGTCCATTGTATCCACACACCATGACTCTGATAATGTACTTTTGGACTCGAAACATGAGAAAGATTGTTGCAGGGATAATAATTGAACATTCATCATATAGGAATGGGTTGTTGGTCCATGTACTTGATTCAGCTATCCAAATATGCTCATTGACTGTAATAAATCTAGTTTTCTTACAATATTATTATGATACACATTTTATCTAGGATTCAGAAGCTCAATCATGGGGATGATCCCTTCAGTGATGAGGCTTTGATACAAGGACCATCTCCCTAGATGAAACCTCAAGGTGGTTCACCAGCTATACCGCCACATGTAGAGTACAATGTGGGTCTCATAGTACAAACAGATGGGGAGAACTAGATGAGTGTGCTCCACAAGTTTCAAAGATAAAGACCCCTCAGGTTCCAAGGTGTGGCAGACCCTTATGAGGTTGGGGACTAGATTGAGGTGGTGGCCTCAATTTTTTGTCTCGTCAAGGAACCTTAAAATCAGACAGTGGTCCTAGTGGGGATCCTTCTATAGGGTTTGGTCGGGAGATGGTTGATTTTGGAATACTATAATCATGATCAGGTGACTCTTTCATGGATAGAGTTTAGGAATCCCTTCATAGAGGAGTTCTCACCAGTTACACTGAGAGATGTTCGTGTACAAAAGTTTCTTCAACTCCTACAGGATTGCATGACAGTGGAAGATTATTCATCAAGGTTCACTGTCCTTTCCAAGTGCATGATGGATATGGTTAGAGATCATTACTTTTGGAATAAGACCTTCGAGCGAGGTTTACGTAGAGACATACAATTCATTGTTATCCCTCTAAAAAGTTTGATGTATGATGGGGTGATTGAGTGAGTTTTGGTGGTAAAAAATATCTTGGATGAACATATACAATATGTGATAGTAAAAAGTGGATGAGAAAGTGCAAAGACCTCGGTAGTAGGGATAAAAAATCTATCTCAGGGATCTAGGTGTGGGATTTATTTTAGGAGGAGGTCCTAGGATAGAGGATCTGCTGTTCAGGGCTTAAAGGTTTGGTCTAGTTAGCTTAGGGAGAAGCGGTTCTATTCATTTCATGGTAGGGGACATATTTCTTGGGATGGTTAGAACCTCCATGAGATAGAAAGAGAGAAAGTGGATGGACAACCTAGGCAGAGAAAACATGAGCAGTAGTCAGATCCATTGGGAGGAAAACGTGGTATAGGAAGTGTGAGATCAAATGTAGGTGGTCATCTTTTTGACATGTTACTGCCACCACCCCCAGATGGTCCATTCTAGTCTCAGAGAGTAGGAGTAAAAGGGAGAGAACATATGAATGTGATCGAGGCATATGACCCAGGGGATATGGGAATTATTCAAGGTACGATCTGTTTCTTTTCTACATTAGATGAAGTACTAATCGACACATGATTTATTCATTCATTTTTCACCATATATATTGTTTAAAACCTAGAGATTCTAGTTGAACAGTTGACTCAATCCTTAGGCTTGGAGATGCATACTAGAGAAGACTCAGTGATCACACATCTATGCTGATAGCATGACTTAACCCTCATAGGTAAGAGCTTCGGTTGTAACATATTGGTGGTAGTGTTAAGGCCTTAATATTCCATTCTTGGTATTGATTGGTTATCGACAGTCCATTCCCTAATTGAATGATTTAGATAAAGGGTGCTATGTTTATGTAGAGATAGAAAATGCTTTTCCTTTATTGGTGAAAAAACCCAGGTGGCACAGGATGGACTCATGCATAGTAGGGTGTAATCGGTTACTAATAATTTGGATAGCCTAACCCTTGATTCAGTGGATTTTATTAGTTTATAGATCCTAGCAGTAGTGTTGGAGTACAAGTATGTATTTCATAAAATGTTCTAAGATGAAATACCTACTGGGAGATAGAATAAGGAATTTATTTACACCCAAAGATAGAACCAATATATTCCCCATCATATTGAATGTCTCCCGCAGAGTATCACACGATGAGGGTGGAGTTGGAGTACTTTTAGAAAAAGGGATTCAAGAGATCTAGTGTTTCACATAGGGCAACCCTTATTTTTTTTCCAGAAAGGCAAACGTGAGCTTGAGATTATGTGTGGACTACCATTGCATGAACCATATAACTATTATGAATAATTATCCACCACCAAGCATCAATGACTTCTTCGATCATTTGGGAGGGGCACAATGGTTCTCAAAGGTTGTACTTCGATCAGGCTATCACCAACTATGAGTACGAGATGAGGATATACCGAAGACGACCATCAGATGTTGTTATGATCATTATGAGTACATGTAGACACCCTTTTCCAGGAAGAATTCCCCAACAATGTTCATGGGACTGATGAATATGATATTATAGCCTTATTTAGACCGATTCGTGGAATTCTTCATCAATGATATCTATGTGTAATCGATGTCTGAGGAGGATCATGTGAGAAACCTAAGGATTGTTTTGGACATACTCTGGGAGCACTAGATTTATAGGAAACTCTCAATGTGCCAGTTCTGGATTTAGGAGGTACACATTCTGTGACACGTTATCTCAGTGGATATAGTGGTTATGAAACCATCCAAGGTTTAGGTATTGTTAGCATGAGAGCCACCTAGGATCATGATGGATGTGTGAAGAATCATAGGAATTGAAGGATATTAATGGTGATCCATACATGATTTCTCTAGGACATCTGCACCTACAAAAACGTTTACTCCAAAATGGAAGCCTTTCATGTGGACAGAGAAGTACCAGTAGGCTTTTCAGTAGTTGAGGAAGAGTTTGATGAGCACTCTGATCAAGAGATTACTAGAGGAGGGTGTCGAGTATATAGTGTTATGTGATGCATCCAGAACTGAGCATGGTTGTTTCATGATGCATAGGAAAGAATTGATTTTATATAGTTCACACTAGTTGAGATGACAAGAGAAGAACTACATGATGCATGATCCTGAGTTAGTTATGGTAGTCTTATCATTGATGATGTGGAAACACAGCCTGATGGGTGAGCCATTTGTCATATAATTTGATCAGAAGTGTCTTAAGTATATCTTCTCTCAGAAGGATAAAAACTTGAGATAGAGGTGATGGATAGAGTTCCTCCTGGACTATGAATTTGAGATTGTCAATACTTCGGGGAAGGGGAATGTGGTGGTATATGTTCTTGGTAGGATATCTATTTCACATTTTCTCAATGAGGAATCAGAGTAGTTGGCCTCATTACAGTTATCCTTATTGTTTTAAGGTGGATCATTTTACCTCCAGTCGATGGTTTTTACCCCTCCCAAAAAACAATGATCAAGGGAGGCACAATATGGGGATACCGACTATGAGACTCTACATGCTTGGATATCCACATTTCATGCTCTTGATGGATATTCGAAAGGTGGGGATCATGTCATCCTTTTTAATGGGTGTACAATGGTACCAATGACATTGTAATGAGTGGTGATGGAGTTTCATACATCCCCATTAGAGGTACATCTAGGTGTTGTGAAAATGTACCAAGACCTCCAAAATCAGTTTTTGATTTCGAGAATGATGAAAGGAGTGGTCTATTTTGTTTGTTGGTGCCTCACTTTCCATGTAACGCCCCGACCCTAGTTACCCAGAGTCGGTGCATTATTACATAACATTGGTATGATCACAAGAAAGATAAAATCTCGAAAGACCGATTGGTTTAGTAGCCTTGGAAACACTAGATATATTCATAAAGTTTTACATTACATCATAAAGTGAAAAACTACTACAACAACATAGTCTCCATATTCCACACTAATATCCCCACATAAAATCCCTGCAGGTCATTCATAACTTACTTCTTCACATCCTGGGAAAAATAAAACATAGAAAATGGGTGAGCTCAAATTCCCAGTAAGGATAAAAATATAGCGGAAACTTTCCAAAATAAGCATAAACATTTAAGGCAATGTATAACTAAAACAAAAGCCTTTTCAACAAGGTATGGCAAAAGTAAAATGAAATAATGCCATTTACTTATTCACATAGATATTCTACTAATCTAATAATCACATGCAATATCAATAACCACTTTCATAATGAGGGAATGCATAATGCTGAACTTTAATTTCTTTGTCAAGGCCTCGTCCCAAGACCTAGGGGCTAACTATAACCGGAACCCAACCCGGAGTGCCTCTAATAACCGGACACCATCCCGGAGTGCCTCTAATAACCGGACACCAACCCGGAGTTCCTCTAATAACCGGAGACCAAACCGGAGTTCCTCTAATAACCGGAGACCAAATCGGAGGGCTTACTTTTACCGGTCCCCAACCCAGAACATACTTGTCTAACACATTCATCTGAATGAAAGATTGAAATATAACATAAACATTTGGATTAAAAATAACTTATAAAATGTCAATACTTTAAACAAAAACCATGAGTGACATAATAATAACTTATCCATAGTCAAAAATATCACAAAACCTTCAATAAAATAGGAATGTTTTGTATTATAATAAATCAACTTCAAATAAGCTTAAAATCCATCAAAGGATGTTGACATAGATGAAATCAAAACTATTTTAGAGAAATATCTCTTTTTTTAAATCATTTTAAAAGTAACATAATTATAAAATAATACATTCAATTTTAAAATATTCTTATAAGCTTGTAAGGGAAGCTTCGACAATTTTATAATGGCGGAAAATAGCCGCACCCGCCGTATAAGTTAAAAAAAACATTCTTACCTTAATTTTGTCGAAAAGGTTAAAAAGCACCTTGTTTGGAAAACGACGGAAAGATTCCTTTATAAACCTCTTATAAAAAGTCAAACAAGTGTATAAATGACTTTAACCCATATTCTTGTAAATAGTCAAAAATGTTTTGAAATACATTTTTAAGAAACATGGATGTGGATGATAAAGAGATCCCAGTAGATTATTACGTATAAACAGCCTCGGATAATGAAGAGATTGTGAAATAACCCTTACCAATTTGGTAACTTATGAAACATACAACCCATGAAAGAGGTATCATACAATGAATATGTAAATACACATAAATTAGAGTGTATTACACAAAGAATATAATTATGGGCAGTACATACACCACACAAAAGGTAATGGTGGAAATATGGCATGAATCTCACGGGAATAATGAGTGAGATGAAAACCCCTTACCTTGTACTTTTACTTGGTTGGGGTAGGTTAACCTCATGTATAATATTGAAATAATTGTTATTAAATTATACAAGAATCATATATATTAATATGATATCATATATGATCTTTTAACTTTGCTTTGTTAATAATATCTTAGTATTATCGTTGTTTCGGGTGTTAACTTACTCGTTTTCTTTTATATGTTTTATTACGTAAGACATGTTTGTAATGGATAGGTTGTATATTATTCATATCCAGAATGATATAAAGTCCTTAAACATCATTTTTAAATCAGAAAATGATAATTATACTTGAATGGATATGATGGAGAATGAATCTCATCGCGTTCGTGGAGACGGTAGTCCGTACGTACGCACGAGCGACAATATCATTATTTTGATCTTAAAATAATATATAAATGGATGGTATATCATATATACAGAATCATTAACATGTTATATTTATTATTTACATGATTTACACATCATTATTATACCCATCCAAATAATATTATATTGAATAACAATTACACCACGACGTGGAGACGGTAAGCCGTACGTACGCACGTATGGTGAAATGTTATTCAAAGGGTGGATAGAATAATGAATATGGTTGTACCATATTTATAATAATATCACAGTATATATATGATACTGGAGTTATTATTTTAGAATGGTAACAACAAAGGAAGAATAAGTGGAAGAAGAAGGAACTTGGAAAAGGGTGGTGAAATCATTACCTCTTCTTCGGTTTCTTCCTTTTTATTTGATCAAAAGGGCTCCTTAGGTTGGCTTTCTGATCAAACTAAGGCCTCTAGGTTGTAGTTAGGGAAGTTGGGAGAGTATTTGGGCAGATTTTGGCCGAACCAAAAAGCTTTTAAGGTGTGAAGAAAAGAGAAGGAGGAGTGCCCTTTTATAAGAGGGGTGAGGGGCACCTTTGGAAAAGCTAGAAATATTAGTTTATAATAAATTCTTATTCGGTTTCTAATGGCTCCAAAGTTTATTATTTAAATGTTAAGGTGTGGGTGGGTAGAAAACAACTCAACCAATAGAATTTATACAGGTTTGGGTACTTATATTAACCTTATCTTTAAGTATTAACTCTAAGTTAATTAGTTTCACTTTTACAATGTCTCTTTGTATTTTTATATAATATGGTTAATAAACATACTATATACATCCAAGAGACCCCCCTAGTGGTCCATTAATGATGAACCTATCATTATATAAGTCTCTTGGCCGATCCTTAGATTTTTTAGGAATTTAATATCAATTAATAATATAATATTTGTTTTAAGAACTCTTTTATGTCAATTTTGACACTATTCAATAGTTGATTTTTGTGAAACTCATAACAGATTTATTACTTCAAAAAAAGTCGATTAAATCAATCCTAATATATCATATTATCCTAGAAAATTAGTTTAATTCATTAAAAGTTTCATATTATATTTATTTGGGTATTTATAATGTCAATTATTTTAATTTTTCACTATTATAGTAATTAATTCATCATCATTGTGTCATAAATAAATTAAATTCTTTAATGTCTAAAAATTATACATAAAATATAACTATGTAGGAAATCTTTTTATCTTTCTAATGAATATTTATAATCTAAAATACAACATATATAACCCTATGTAAAAATTGTTTTTCTAAAAGATATATGCTTGTGTCATTTTTGTATTCATTTTAACTTAATTAAAATAAAGTGTCCCTATCACCTACAAGTGGCACCATGGGGTCCCAAAATCGACCCAAAGATGGATATGGTCGAACATGTATCAACCAATAAGGCTAGGACACGTTTTAGGGTAATTTATTATTATTATAATATTATTTTTTAACCCTTATTTACCAGATTTACCCTTAACCATGGTAAATAAAATATTTACCGCAGTAATTATTCAAAATGTCTAAAAATAAAAGTTACCTATTTACACAATTTGGACATCCTGATTCCAAATATGGAATCCATTTTTCTAAATTCAAAACACAGAAGTGGCAGAAATTAATTTAAAATTAATTCCCACTGTTAAAACAAAAAGCGTGTTTTTAAGAGATAATAACTATCAAAAGATTGACACTTGTTTATGTTCAGTTTAATTGTAAAATTATGTCCAATGACCAAAATTATATTAAATGGTAAAAATATATTCTAAATATACTTTAAAACTACTCAAATTCATAATTTATCACTATTAATTATTTTGATTAAAAAAGTTGTTTTTAATTAAAATTTAGTAATTTTCACTATTCATCAAAATATGAAAGTTATCCAAAAAGTACCAAAATTTCACCTTAGGCTATATTCGATACTCCAAATCCAAAAATGAAGTCCATTTTGAGAGATAAAATTTCTCAAATTTTAAAAGGTAGGTATTACTATTCATAACGGCTAGTTTGATTGGTTGTGGTGTGTTAGAATCTCGAAGTTGAGTACAATGCACGCCATTGCATTATTCAAAGGAAAGCGTACCGTGGAAGCTTGGGATGTTTCATTTTAGTTTTTTTTGATGTCCCCATTTAGTCAAAAAGTTTAAAATATTGTATTTAAAAAGGTTTCACTATTAAAAGTTGATAAAAGTGCAATATTGAAAATGAATCTGTTCTTGCATTATGTCTAAGAAACTCATAATATGGATTCTAAAATTATAAGGATTATATAAAGTTTAAAATTTAGTTAATACTATTCATAACCTCTTTTGAATGGCCTTTTTTTGTTAAGTCATGGTGTGATTGAACTCGATGTTGCGTGTAGTGCAAGTTATTGAATTATTTTGAAGAAATAACACACTATGAAATCATGGGGTGTTACATGCCAGAAAGTAAAGGTTGAAAACTAGGTTTTAGTAGGTTTAGATCAACCCCTTGAGGTGATAATATGGATGTGGGATGGGATATTGATGGACATATTGATAGTTGTACCATGTATGTCTTTGGGAAACGATTCTATCTGGGTTATTGTTGACTGAGTAAATATGTCAGCCCACTTCGTAGCTATTTAAGACTAAAGTTTATGAGATAGCTTGGGATGTATTTACATTCCAGAGATAGTTTGACTCTATGAATTTCCTTAGATGATTGTTTCAGATCATGATGTTCTTTTTACATCCTAGTTTTAGAAGGGGTTACAAGTCTCATTTTGAATCTAGTTATACTTGAGCACAGTGTTTCACCCACAGAAAGATGAACAGATAGAGCAGACCATTCAGGTTTTGGAGGAAATGTTGTGAGATTGATTGTTAGACATCGATCATAGTTGGGAGGACCACCTACCACTAGTGGAGTTTGTGTATAACAAAAACTAAAATTCTACCATAAGTATGGATCCATTAAAGGCCTTTTATGGGAAACCCTTTAGGTCACTACTTCAACAGACTAACCTAGGATATTCAACACATATGGGACAAGAGTTGGTGTGAACTACTAAAGAAAAGGTGCAGATAATCTAGGTGTGGATGATGAATTCATTGAGCCATCATAAGTATTATGATGGTAGGCGATGAAGGCATTTTCAGATATATAAAGGAGACCATGTATTCATATGGGTTTCACCTCCATGGGGATTACAAAGATATGTCCGGGGGAAAAGTTATCTCTAAGATTTATCAACCCTTTTCCGATACTGCATAGAGTTGGAAAGGTGGAATACCTATAAATCCACACTTAGATAGGGTATATGATATATTACACATGTCGCAACTAACTAGGTACAGGCATGAACCATCACACGCCATCGACATGGGTGAGTTGTACATAGAGGATGAAGAAAAGTTTTCTGAGTACTAGATGCAGATTGAGAATTGGTTGGAGAGGATCCTTTTTGGGTGAGAGATTCCTTTAGTTCATGTATGTTGGCAACATGAAAATCTTTAGGAGAGAACTTGGGGGATGGAGTCTCAGATACGTGCTCAGTACCAAAATATTTTTGAGTATCCCTTATTTTGGATTTTTTGGGATGTAAATACCCAAGGTAAGTAGAATGTAATGTCCCATATTTTCCATGTATTATTTTTAGATATTATATGTATTAATTTTGAGATCATGTGTTGAGATGACATGTGATTCTGAGACATAGTGTGTCCAGAATAAATACTTGATTAACATTAAAATATCAATTAACACACAAGCACAGTTTTCCTAAAAAAGATAAAGAACATATAAATGGGTGACCATATTCAAAATTCAAAGGAACCATTGTGTTTAGAGTAGCGTATTTATCCTAGGCGCAACATAACATCGGCTAGACTAGGTCAGATGTTAAAAGTAGTATCGTGCATTTCTAATGAATAAAATAAATGGTTAATTTATTTTGTTTTACCTTTTTTTCAATCTAAAGATGCAATTTTTTTTTTTATTTTTTAATAAATCCTTTAGTAAGGGATCTAGTGTTAGGCTTGTAACCCTAGAAATTCCCTAGAGAATGTGGAGAGGAAAATAGGAAAATTACCTCGGCAGTGATGATAGAGACTGGGATTGAGGATCGTTCATGACAGGATTCTTCAATGGAAATCAATATTCAACATAGAATGATCTAATTCACAGGGTGGGTATGTTTTTTTGATATTATTTTCTCATTCTTAGATTCAATGGTGAACACGGACCAACCAATGAATAAGTTAATCCACAGTTCGATCATTCATGCTGGATGGGTTTTAAATAATAAGATTTATATGGATGATTATTATTTTGATTTGATTTATCATCATTCTTATAGGAATGGATCGATCCTAGAATGAACAATGGTCGAGGTTCGTTCCTTGGGTTTGTTCCATGTGAAATTATATCCCCCTTTTTCTACACGCTTTCTTTAATCTTCATGGGGTTATGAAAAAATGATTGTTTCACCTTTGTTTCATGGCGCAACAATCAAAATTTGAGGATCCATCACTGGGACGGCCCAGTGGATGTGAGATGATGATGAAGACAAACGAATCAACGTGATTTGTGAGATATCATTCTTCATATGGTTTTCATCAGATTGATATAATGTTGTTTTACAATCCGAATGAATGCCAAAACACCTCTATTCTGTGTTAGAGTGATATGAAGACCCTATATCATTAGTTTTAAGGAGAATGGATCACCATATCGATATCTAGATCATCAAAAAAGGTACGCGGAGAAAGAACATGAGATTCTAAAAAATCCTGATGAACACGGAATGCCACAAAGGGTTACATGGTCTGTGGCCCCCTCTGAGTATAAGTTAGGGTTTCAAGAGAAAATTAAATGTCCCATAGAATGTGACTCTATCACATGGAATGTATGACCTTTCTAGAGACATGGCGTGTATCTTGTGTGATACATGAACACAAGGTGGAGTACATGGGTTGGATCCATGATGTGTACCGCACCACATGACTTGGCATGGACCTAGTACATGGACTACCCCATGTACAGGTACATGGGAAGAGACACATGGGTTGAAATAGTGTACAAGAACATGACCAGAGTACATAAGTGGACCCCCGATGGAAGGACATGGTGTGTTAATTCTTCTACATCCTATATACCTATCTTCTACATGACACCATTTGGAATGACATGGGCCATTGTACATGGGTAGCACATAGGGCCAAGGAACACAATGTTTGACCCTACTACATGACATATATCCCTTTCTACATGGATTGATTCAGTTTTACACCATATATTGGTCAATTTTAGTTAGGGTTCACACCCTTGATTTTTTCCCTGAATGTTGGTCCATGTCATTCCCTACTCATAAGAGTATAATCCCATCATCAGGAATTCCTTGATAGAGTTGTTGGAATACCCCAAGAGGCCCTGAGTGGATCCATGTTTCATTATTTGTGACCTAGTTAGAGTCTTTGGTATTGATGTGACCACATCATTAGTCATTGATTAAATAATTAGCAGGTTAATCCAGAAAGAGTTGTCAGTGTTACCCCATGGTCTAGGCAGTGATCCACATCTATGTATTATATCTCTCTCTTCAGATCAATCATTGTATCTCTCTAACGAAGGATCTTGATGAACTATACTTTTAGGATAGACACCATTAGTTCTATTAGACTCAGTTGTGTTTTATCTTGGATGAGTTCTTTGTGGAATATTCGAGCTGAATCCCTTGTGTTGGTATGAAGTAGTTGTTAATTACCACTAGGCTACATGTCTTGGATTCTGTATATCTGTATTCAATTGTTATATGTGATGTGTACATATATAGTTTTGATATGTATTAACATTTGTTCGTGTATTTCATTGTGTTTTTGGTGTGTCATACTAAGTATTGTTAAACTCACCACTGCTCGAGCTTTGCCCGCATGTATCGTGTCTTGTGAAGATGAGTGACCTTTTGACATATACTAGGTAGAACAAGACCAAATTATGTCTTGTGATATCAGGAAGGCTATGGTGCCCCTATGACTATAAATAACAGTCCCAATACCTCTTCTTATACCATGGACCTGTGGTTATAGACTTATTTGGTGGTCTTTTATTCAGGTCTGATTTACTTTACTGCACTTTACTTTCCCAACGTAATCTGGTTGGGATATAGTGGTATGTATTCATTATGTTCTTATTGGTTTTTACATTTCTTCATTTAGTTGAGATGTGTCCTTGTGTATAAGTACATAGGCAATGCCTCCCATGTCAGTTATATGGCTACTCGGTGATAGTCACCAACCCCTGTACTATTGGAGGTGGTCATGAGGAGCCACAGAATGAGCCCCATTAAGACAAGTTAAGAAGAATAATCTCATTAATCATTTCTCTAATCCAAGAATAATAATATACAAGCTGATGGACTTTCCATACCAAACCTTTCACATAAAAAATAAAAGGTGATATATGTTTCTAAAAACCAATATCAATTTAATTTATTAACGTTTTCAATTCCTATTAATATAGTGAATGATCAACACATCAAAAGGGTGGAATAATCAAAGTAAATGGAAATAACTAACCAAGTGGGTGATTCTAGTTGAGGATGAGAACCTAATACCTTAATGATATGTTTCATGGAATATATATAACATGATTTTGACATTAAATATAAGGATTTATGAATTTAGGATGAAATGATAAGATTGTTTGGGAAGTAGAAAAACGTCAAAAAGGTATATATAACCATAAATTGAGGGAAAATGAATAGACCACCGACCATGTGACCGTACTAGAACACTTGTACAATCTAAAAATCTAAATCAGACTAGATCTAGAGAAAATGAAAGAGTAGAATAACATCTTAAAATTAAGGCACAACATCCCAAACCAAAATAGTTTCATTGATAGTAATAAAAATGAAAAATAAATCTATTGAATGTATATCTCACTGTTGGCTATTCGACGAGATGAACATATCTCGAAACATACATCATGTTGTGAAATTGGACCAAATACTAGGCTAGGCTTGGAAGAGATCGCAATAGGATAAATAAGTGATGGCCACTAAATGAAAAATAAAAAAAATGAGGAGGGTAAAATAATTAAATGAATTAGAAAAAATGGTAATTTCCCCTTTAAAATAGAGTATCAATATATGGATTCATTATTGGCCAAACCATGTGTTAAACTAGAACCCAAATATTCCTCAAGACCCCCCTTGCATGGTAATGCTTCATCATTTGACAAATTGTGTGTCGATCATGTTATTTCCCTCCGTTAAAAAACCCACAACCCATGCATGGTCTTGTAGTCTGGGTCACAGGTTTAGGGAAAATTTTGAATCATCTACTATGTACTGAGACCCCCCCAAAGTTTATTATTACTATGAGAAATGGGATATAATGTATCTACTAACTATGAGAACAAGATGTTTCTTCTAGAAAGAGGGTCTATGGGCTCTGAACAAGCCCCATAAACCGTTGTTTCCATCTTATAATTACTAGGAATCCATATTAGGTCAAAACCAATGAAATAAACAAAACTATTATTCTCATATGCATAAAAAGTAAATATGATAAAACATTTCCTCCTTAATGAATATTACCCCTATGTTAGCCTTATTAGGGATGTAAGGAATCATCAATGAATATATAATTCCACTGAGTACTTATTCCAGGCTCCTTCTCCAAAGTCTCATCTTGTACATGGTCATGATCCCCTAGAACACATACTAGAGGAACGAACTAGCCTTGAAGAACATGCATTCTATGATGAGAAATACAAATAACATTCTCTTTAGTGAACACATATACATACAAATCAACATATATTGGATAAATAAAATTTTATTGATTAGAAATATATCATTGAAGGTAAGAAATGCAGAAGCTTTTGTGAATGGACTAGAACCTATGAGGTAACTATAACTGATAGGATACTGTCCCAAATCTCTCCAGAATATTAAAGGGCCTAATTTAATGAGATGGTATATTTTTTTATTTAAATCCTTTTATTCCCATGTCTATGAAAAAAATAAAAAAATAGATCCCCAACCTCAAAATTAAGGGGCCACACATGGAGTTTGGACTATGAATACTACCTAGATTTAGAAGTCAACAAACACTTCCTTATTAGTTGTACATTATTTGTAGACTCCTGAAAGTGATGTGGTCTAATAACTACTTCCCTATATCTGAATTAATCAATGTTTATCATCATGTACTATTATATATGTCCTCATAAAGGACCATCTAGATTGTATCCTAAAATATATTATTGTAAGAGAACTCAACTAGGTGTATATGTTTCACCTAAAACCACCCACAGTAAAGGAAACATGCCCAAAGCATGACCTCAAACACCTGAAACATATGATATATTTGACCTTCAGTCTGTGGGTGGAAGGATATTCCCCAAATAACCTGTATACCCATGGACTTTAAAAACCCCTACAAGATCCATGATGTTAAATGAGAATCCATCTCAGATAAAATAGAATTTTGGATCTCCATTTAGTTGTATAATCTACCTGAAATAAATCCTCCATATCTTGTCAATATATAAGGCCTCACAAATATATAAGAAGTTGGAGACCATCCAATTTAAGTCAAAAACTACACAAACTATTTCTTTTCATCGAGGATAAATTGGAAATTCTATCATAAAGTCAATAGTGACATCATCCCATTTCTACTCAGGGATGGAAAATGGATTTAAAAACTTTCTAATCACTTATGTTCTGCATTCATTTGATGACCATTGGAATACAGAGTAACAATTCCATATATCCCTTATTTCATACTTGAAACTTAATAATGGAAATGTATGTTTCAATAAATTTTTGATATTTTAGGGTGTATTTCATAAACTAAGTTATGAAATTCCCAAATCAAATCCTCTTTGTTATTTTTTGGAACCCAGAAACTCTAATGTATATTTATAATTTCATTCTCACCAATGGTCCAACTAGGAGGCGAGTCCTCACCTACCACTCCATCCCATATCAGTAATTACTCAGAATTTGACAGATGAAACATTTATAGACTATCTATAAGAGTGTATTTCACCACCATGTATGAGAGAAAATTATTCCCATGACTACCCTGCACTTCGAAGTGCATCTCTAAACAGAATTCCATAAGTTTATACTCACTACAGGACTCCTAAACATCCTATTTTTAATTCCTCCTACTAAGAGCATCAGTAATCAAGATTCCCATAGTGGAAATATATGAAAGATTGAATTTGAAAGACCATAGGTAGTCCAACCAACTTCATTTCATATAATTCATGTTACACTAATTAAATATATACTTGAGGGTTTTGTGGTCCTTATACAACACAAATGCTCTCATAGTAAAAAATTCATCCAAGAGTGCAAGGAATGAAAAACATAAGATTTCCCAAGATCATGCGTAAGATATTTTATTTTGTGTAGCCTCAACTAATGATACCCATAAACCATAGCTCTCTCATCCAACATTATATCTTCCCCTAGATCATCACCTAACACCTCACATTAGGCTATAAAAAAACTACCTGGCCAGGGTAGAATTAGGATCATCTCTGATGTTAGTCTTTGTTTTATATTTAGAAATGGAAATCTTGTAGGGTTTGGACTACATAAACATCAGAACCTTCTTATTAAATCCCATTATAGGCGATGTAAGAGTGATAATTATATTATGAAGCACCTACAATAACTATATATCCCCAAAAAACTATATATATAAAGGATTTTCTTTGGATTCCCCTAGGATACTACACCACCCACATTTTCTAGGTAAAAAATACTCTTATATCTTAGATAATATATCATCAGAAGTGAACCTATCAATCCATAAGTTACACATTGTGAGATTATCATAAAATAGATTCTATATTAATTTATTCAACATGATCCAAAGATTTATTTCATGGTCATGTTGAGTGTGAGAATGATCCATTATATTTCCCATGAATTCCACAAAAAAAGAATCCATATATGGATAGAAAACTTGGATTAGTAGTGCCATGAAAAATGTTGGCATGTTCATTAGACTGAATTAAATAAATAGATGCCCATATAAAATATACCTACTATAAAATGTTGTATTAGGTATGACTTATTTTCTAACACCAACCCGATGATAGCCTATCCTCAAATTGTTTTTTGAGAACACTCCAACCTCTCAGATATGGTGGAAGAGACCATCTATATGAGGAAAATGTTACCCGTTTGTAACTTTCAACCATTCCAATTTCTAGTAATCCAGACATAAATGAAGAGTTTCACCACCCTTTATGGTGAAAAGGATCTACAAACCTCATGGAGAAGTACTAGTTCATATAAACTCCTTTTGCTTCCTTGTCGCCTAGAAACCTCTTAAGCTCATGATAATAATTAGTATCCATCATATATGGAGGAACGAAAATTAGTGAAATCCCTATAAACTTATAAATGGAAAACACTACCTATATCTTAGAAGAAATTATAGAAAATGTTTCTTCGAAAACATCACTAAAATGATCATCCACTGGAGGAAAGTTGGACCGATGCATTCCATGATCATCCAAATATAATCATTTAATATGAGATGTCATCCCACAAAACCCATTATTGTTGGGTCTAGCTAGAACTTGTTATAAATAAAAATATCCATTGTGAATATGAAACCCTACCTATAGTGATATTAATATAAACATTTAATGATAAAACTCAACGTAAGCATGATAGGGAACCAAGTAGTCCATTCCTAGAATGATTTAAAAACCATTCATCCATTGGAAAAATCAGTATCGTATAAAGAGACACCCAGATATCTCAAGGGGGAACTCCCTACCCAAAAATACACTCTCCGATCGTATACCCAATGGAGTATAAAGCAACATCATTCCATAGGAAAACTGAATGTAAAGCCCAAGGCTCTACATAATAAGAACATATATAAAATAATTAGAATCACCTATATGAAATAAATAAGATACTAATATAGAGGATACTATAATAATACCTCTCACTGTTGAAGGTACATTAATATTCTCCATAGGTATCAGCTACAGTGTATACATCTGGGATGAACCATGCCCTTGAGATATATCCTTGCCACCTTGGTAATGTTCTCTCTACTGGAACTGTATGTATGCTATCAGGCTAACCACCTCATCCTAACCGACCAGTTACACTCCAGCTCCCTCCCTAATGAGGATATGAGTGTTCCATTTAGAGGAAAATATCCAAATGATTAAGTTTATTTCAAAAGAAACATATTTCAAAAAAATCACAGGGTGTCACATTCTAACCCACTTAAATATATTTTTTCCTCCTAATTTGATCTTGTTATTAGTAAAAAAGGTCAATCATATGAAAATCCCATTATGGGAAACCCAAATCATAAAAAATGTTAATAAATATTTTTCCTGAAATGATAGAAAGGGATGTGTGATGGTTATATGTAATAACACATAATAGTTTTAAAAATATATAAACATATGTGGGAAGTGACTACATTGACATAGAGGAGAAAACTAACACCTAAATACTAATGGAGAGTGATAGAGAACATGGTCAGGATAATGTTATCAACAATAAATCCATAAAACAATTTGGTGTGAAATGTTCATTAATACAATCAAATATGATGATAATAGGACAATATTTTATTTCAAGACTCTTTTCATAATGTTTTGAAATTTTCATCATAAGATAGTCATACATGATTTCATTAAATTTAATGTAAACCATCTCTTTCATTAGTTCTAAACTGATCAATTTCAACTTTATCAATTACTCTAAGAGATGTTTTTTATATGTTTTAAACAAAAAATATGATCCTTAAAATAATAATAATTCATTCCTTATATCTCAAATTATTATAAAAAACACAATAGTTTTCACAAGTTACACATAAATATTCATATTGTGAAATAATTAATTAATCTCAAAAGCCTCAACCTAAATTCATCTTAAACCATTAAATAGATGGTCAACCATATAAACCTTCCAAAATTCAAAATTTATAAATAATGACATTAAAGTTATCAATATTAGCTGAATAGTAATCCTGTAAATATAAAATAGTATCTTTTGATTGTGAAATAAAAAATATTTCAATTACTTAGTCATATATTTTCTTGGATTATAGTAATGACACATATTAGAATAAAACCATAACTAAAACATACATTGATCCTCATTCCATGAATAAAACCATAAATAATTGAATATATTCATTAAATCCAATAACTATATAAAGTCCATCAATCGTAACATAAACTTTTATGTCCAAAAATCATTAATCACTTTCAATTTCATCAATACTATCCAATTTAATTCAATATAAATTATCGCTTTATCCCAAATAAATACTATTTTCACAACCCCAAAAATATATTAAGGGATATGTTCTGTAAATCAAAATATCAAATTTCCCTTAGATCAATTTTTTGGTAATTAACACCATTCAACTGATGTTTTGAAATCGTTAACCAAAAACCTATAATGAATAATACATATATTTTTCAGGATTCATAAAAAATAATTATTGAATTATAATACAAAAAAAACATCAATATTCTCATTTAATTCTCAAACCATTAACTATTATTCATCATCTTATTCCTTAATAACTATATCCCAAAATATGAAACATGGATCACATTTTAACATTTATCAACCAAAATTAAATAATACTTCTCATGTTCAAAATAAATAATACTATTATAATATACCATAAATTAATATTTTATTCGTATTCCCCTCATTATCTACTGTATAACTATAACTCATACCGCATTTCAATTCACTTCATGATCGAACTCCTTTGAAAATAAATTTTCATTATGCCCATACTTTCCATGTTTTAATCATCCAACCATCGATGATATCTTGGGGAGACCATTATTACTATAAAATGTGTTAACCAAACCTTCCATTTTCCCTATGTAATTATTTTCACTATGCACTTATATTTCTATACTCAAAACATCTTCCCATTCTTCTGAGATATCCACTTGGGTGTATCTTCCAACATATTTGACATATAGGAAACTGAATCCACTATCTTCTATGGTCTCCACCACTATATGTCTTAATGAACTCTATCTTTCTCTTATTTGGTGAGTCTGATAATTGGTTAAGGTGTAAGTTGTTAATCATATATCATCATAACTGATTATTATTAATATTAATATCCCTTACTCCAGTCATAATCTCATTTGGTTTCTCATCATCCCATATTTTATCACATTCAATTTTAATCCAGTTTCTTCTTATTTAATCCATTGACTAAAACAACAAAACATAGTGTGATCAATAATAATCATAGTAGAGAACCACATAATCAATAAAAATCACTTATACGATGTCAAAATTATGACAAATTATTTTTATTATAAGGAATCTAAGGTTTATTCTAGGTTATTCATGGTCTTTATTTAAATCAATCATGATAGTTCATAATGGGTTTTTGAATTTAAAATTTATATCCCCAGGAGTGTCAAACCGGGATTACAACATGGCACTTTGTTATGCAGCAAGTAATGATCAATTCCATCTCAATGGAATCTTTTTAGAGTTATTACACATAGTAACATCTATGCCATATATAAATCCACTAGTAGTATCCATATAAGGATTTATTTGATTGGAAACCACATGATATATCCTTTAACAAACTTCCATGAAATTTTCCTTTACCTTCATTCATCTGTAGTCTTATCATTTGAAATATCCTTATAGTATTAAATAAATTATTGAAATAATAGTTTCTAAATATTAACTAAACCTTTCCTATGATTCTAAATATTGAGAGCCAGGATTTTAATACAAAAATTTCACTTCTTGTAGGATGAATGATAAACACATAACACAAACAAACACCTAAGGACTATGATAGTTTAGTGTCTTCAGAGCCTAGGTTAAAAATATTTAAATTATAAGAGTGATCTTAAAAATCTATCATAAATATATTCCCCTTTAGTACCATTAAAAAATATACCCCTCATAAAACAATTCATCATAACATGTGTAAATGAAAAATAGTAATGAGTGAGATCATATGCTTAATAAGGGTAAAAAAGGGAGCTAAATTAGAATAAATCGAATATAAAGGTATGAAAATTTAAGCATAACATTGGAAACCCATACCATGCATACCAAAGATCATGAAATTGTGTCATGGAATAGATATTGGTAGTTCATAAGATGTTAATCATAATGGAATCAATTAACATGATCCATGAGATCATAACATTGGAATAATACATAAAATAGTGGAATAAAAAAATAAAAAATCAATTATATAGTATTCAAGGATCATTGCCAAAGAAATCATAGTGGAATGAGTTTACTTTTAAATCCATTATAGTATTCAAGGTTCACTCCCAATACCAATATATAGAACAACATACCTTACTGAAGTAGTTTCACTCCCCATTCCAGTCTTCTCTATCTTTAGAGATATAAATATTTACCCAATGTATTAGAGGGAGATATAAGCCTCACCCATCTCATAAAGAAAATCATATGTATTTGTGCCAAAATATAATAAAACATTCATCATATATTATACCATGAAATGAAATTGATTTTATAAACATTTCATTATATCATAACCTATGGAAAATAGAGAGTTTTGAAAATCATTTTATCATTTAACCATAAAAAACTACGGAAATTAAGTATTCTTTAGAATCATTTCATCCCGCAGAAGAGAAAGAGGTGTAATAAACATCATTACATCATAAACATAAAAAAATTATTGAATGAATAATAATGGTATCCTTGGATCATATCCCTAGTAAGGTATAGGTAACATAAATTAATTTCGTCTAAGTAGTAAAATGATTTTGAAAATCCAACTCATGAATTAATTGATGAAAATAACTTTTCGTTGAAAATAAATTTTTAAAACAAAAAATTCCTACATTATTTATTAAATCATTTTCCTTTAAAATATCCATGAAAACATATAATGTATGATTTAAAAATCATTTAAAACATTTCTTGATGAAAATATCCATTCCTCTTGAAAATACACTTTTTAAAACATTAAATATATTTTAAATTTTTTCATTATGAAAATTAACATGAAAATATATAATATTAGTTTTCTTTAAAATAATGTTTAATATTTTTGGAAGCTCTATTCATTCTATACAAGTCAAAATAATTAATCCTTCCACATTTTAGGTAAAATCCCAAAATAATTTTTTGTCAAACCACAAAAATATTTCTCTCGATAAATTATGAAAGAAATTCAAATATAGGTAAACATGTCATTAATAAATTATATAAGTAATGTTAAAAAAATTGAAAACATTTTTAGAAAACCTTCTTTTGGAAGAAAATGGGGTTTGAACTGAAGAGATAAATAAGGATGACTTTACAAAAAATATGATTTGAAATTTTGAGTATATAAAGAGAGGAAAATAAAGGGATACTTTATTATAATTACATAAGAATTAGAGAATAAATTTCAAGAGTTTCATTATATATGGTTCATAATATTTCATCACTAGAAATATTATCATAAACAATCTTAATGAATGATAGTATTTTATCATAAAACACTTAACACATTGGATACAATGAATTGTATTCCCCATGAAATAATAAAATTAATTGCAACATAAAATATAATTTATATAATGGTATTAGTGGAATAAATTTAAAAATGGTATGTATATACACCCAATTAATGAATTTAGGTTCATAAGATTACGTATGTACTGAAGAAGAAAAATTATCAAAAATCCCTCACCCCTTTGGTAACTTTTGAATTGTAAAAACCTTGGAAGAGAGATCCTAAAATGGATATGAAAATCAACATAAATTTTAGGGTAATAATCAGAAAATATGTTCATGGTTTTTATGTAAACCATATATAAGGAAAAGGTGGTGAATATAGAATGTGTCTCCCAGAAGTAGAATGTGAGATAAAAATACCTTACCACATTAATAGTATTTCGACTCATGTGAACCAATAAATCATATCATAAAATTATTATTTAAATATCATTAAATGATTTAGATTCATGATATAACGTGTCTAAGGGAACGTATATACACTATAAAAATGAACTAACGACTTCATTTTCATATGTCTTTTAGAAATGAAAGAGATACTAGAATTCCCTTACCTTAAGTCTCAAATTCCTTTATGTATGATAGAACCTACTGTATAATAAAATTAATTTTAGATTATATATTTATATATATTATAGAACTATAATTTTATATATAATAAAAATTTTAATTTTCTTATGAACTTTTATTACTTGTTTGTTAACAATTCATTGTTAAAATAATGTTTGTGGGTAATAAATGTATTTTTTTCTTGTATATTTGGATTTTTTTATTTCTATTCCTATTATTTTGATCATCAATATTGATTATAAAGAATGTTAATAATCATATATATTCATCACATAGGTATTTATTTTGTTCTATAAAATTTATAAATAGAAAAAGAAATACATCTTTCATGGAGATAGTAGACTGTACATACACATGAATTCTGATTCCATTTTCTCAAAGATTTGATGGGATGAAAGGTAAATAATATATTATCATTAAATAATAATTAAAATGTAATATATATCACATATTTTAATTAAAATCACCCATATTGTCGTCTTTTATATGTTTGAAGGAATCATATCACTTCATGAGGCGGTAGTCTGTCGTACACACAAATGACATTATCATATTCCCATAGCATGGAAGGTAATAAAAAATATGTTATATCATAGTTCCAAAAGCATAATAATATATAATATATATATAAATAATCAATAAATCCTTATACCCATCTGTGAGGGGTGGCTACAGAATAAGAATAATAACGAGTCATGATGTGGTAGTATGCCATACACACAAATGCGGATTTCATAACCCATTTAATGAAATAAGATAATTATATAGTATATGATTTTATCATAATAATATCTAACTATATTTAATATACTGATGTTATCATATAATCATGTTCTAATAATAATTTATGGATGTGCTGGAAGAAATAAAATTAAATCCCCGATTAGGGACGTTACTGTCTTCAGCAACTTCTTTTGGTTTTCACCGAAAGGATTCCTAGGATGGATTTATGAAAAAGAAAAGGATTCTAGGATGAAAATAGGTAATTAAGGAATTTATTTATTTAGTTATTTTCCCAACCAAAGGATTTTGGTAATGTGAATATGAGTGGAGCGGGGGTGTCCATTTATATGTGAGGTGAGTTGCACATATGCAATTTTGTTAAGGAAAAGGTGTACCCACATTTTTCATATTAATAAATTCCCCAAAAAATAACATTATCAACCCTATGAGTTTTATGGTCTAAATATGGCCAGTTAATGTGTGTTGGATAAGTATTGAATCATTTTTAACCACTATAATTTTAGTTTAACCCCATTATAAAACCATTTACACTTTAGCTACAATATTTTTTTTTTATTTTTTTAACAATTCTATATGATAATAAATTAAGATGGAATTTTTCGATTTTATAAATTATTTTGATTTAAAATATGGAATAAATTTTTCTAAATTACATTCATATAATTTGTAAACATTAATATTAAATTAATCTCTCAGATGCAATGAGAAAATGGGTTTTTAATGAGAACATTATTAAAATAATTTAATTTTTTTCTATAAGAATTAAACATGATAATGATTTAAATGACTCAAATTGAATAAATTGATTTATAATTGAAATATTTTTTTCTTCCAAATCAATTATTTTGTAAAATATTTTAATGAAATTAAATTTTTAATGAAAACTAGTATTTTTATTATTCAAAAAAACATTTATCTTCATAGAAAAGTTTATAAAATTCACCCTTAAAAATAGTGATATGTTTATTTAAATAATTAACACAATTTTTCAATGAATTTTTATAAGTGTGTTTAAAAGTTGGTTAAAAATAATTTTTCAAATGGCAACAAAACATCATTTTAGGGAAACCCAATTTAAAGAAAAAAATTGGATTTATTATTAAATGTTTTGTTGAAAAAAACTAATATGAAAGATAAATTTTTTTATTGAATATATAATATATAAAATTTATTAATATATTTTATATTTTTTTATTTAACTTATTGAGGAAAAACCCATTTGATTTAATAAAAACATTTTTTTTTTCAAAAATAATATCTATTATTTAAAATTATATTTTACTTTCATTTATAATTAATTGATCAAAAATAAATCATTTTATATTAATATGTAAAACATATATTTTCATCATATAGTTAATTATATTATTTACCATCAATGCAATGGTTAGGTGATAATTTCCATATTAAATAATAACATTTTAATAGTATGTCATGTTTTATTTAAACTCAGTGTTGTGTAAGGAAAAATATCGATAAGATTAAATTTATTTGAAAATAAAAATTCATAAAATCATGGGGCGTTATAATCAACTAGTGATTATGAAGCCCAAAAAAATTAATGGATGTATTTAGGCTATGGAAATGCATAGAAAGGCCCACATAACTATTCCAACATCATCCACAAAATAAATATTAAAATTGGATTTTAATTTCTTCAAATGTTTCGAGCCACAATGTTTTTCATTTTGGGTCTTCTTAATTCAATGAAACATGATATTGAAGGAGGTAATTGCATTAAAAAAATTTGCTAAGGGAATTTCTTGAACAACCTATGAGGAAGATGTAAAGTGACATACATTCCATGGGGAAGCCATGAAGCTGTTACAGAGTAGTGAATGTGAGGGAACATTGGAAATGTGAGATTATTTTTCCTATTAAAGGGTAGAATAAGGAAATAAAGAAATTATAATTCACTCCAGAGTAATGAGTAGATGTGATAATTGATTAAGGTGTAGAAGGAGATCTGGAGCTGAATCTTGAGGAAGGAATCATTCTCACTATAGGTGTTTCTATATCTCTTTCTTCTTGATCTTTACATTTATTTTCCTACATTTTCTAGGATATATAACTCATTTAATTTAGAGAGTCAAACTATAATATGATGATTCTATTTTATATTTTCTTCTTTATTTAATAATTCAATTTAGTTTTATTTTTATTTTGGGGTTACTTTCATTCATTTATGATCATTACATTACACTAATAAAATAACCATAATGTAACAATATAGAATCCTTTCACTTTGTATCCTCAACAAAATTACAGAAAATTGGAATGAAATATTAATCTATTCTCTATATTTAAAAAATTAATCACAATGTTAATATCAAGAGATCAAAACTAAAGATTGTTTACTAGGCTATGGATATTCATTGAAGTGATAGCTCTTTGAATATAAAACATTTCTAAAACATAAAATAATTATATTAATCTATATATGAGAAGAGAATAATGTGTTTTTAGTTCCAAAATAGTCTGAAGATACTAGTTTCATCCACTATTTGTCCATTTGATATATTATTGGTCATAATTTCAACCACTTCCATTTCATCATTCCATAATTTTTGATATTTTTCCTTTAGTTATTATTTGTTTTTACTCATGTTTTATCCCACAAATACAAATCAAAACCTCTATATTGATTCTACAATTTAATATTTGTTTGATTGATGTCATGCAATATTATTCGCATCATGAATGTTCATGGTGAAATTTTTAGAGGTTATCACTTTGATGGTTTCATAAAGTGACTGTATATACTCTTGGTATGAAATCCATCTTGTTTTTCTATATCGAGTGGATTGTTTTTCATGTATATGTGAAATAATTGAGGTTCATAATGTGAACTGACCATTAATACTTTTAGTTGTGCAGTTTTTATAGTGTTTATAAATTCCATTATTCCTCCAAATTTCAATATTCTCAGTTTGATTCACATTCATGTCAATTAATTGATTATTTATTTTGGGATCCATAAAATAAAATAATATTTTCTTTTCAACTTAGACTTGTGAAGGTTCTATATAAGTTATTTTGTGAAATTTATTAAACTCTTTACCTTTGGAATTCAGTTTTTTTATTTATACACCTTACAATGACCATGTAGTTTGGAGTTTTGGGTTTATTATGATGTGATTTTCATAATAAATCATCATGCTTATAATGTATTCAAATATCCTATATATGGTTGTGGCCCCATAGTTCATCCATTATTTCTTTGGATTTAAATAGAGAATCAAAAATCTTATTTTGAGGAAGGGGATTCGAGTTATCATTGTTATATGTGAATATATGAAATTATCTTGCTATTTATTATGTTGGGTGAGTAGTATCAACCTTCATAGCTTTTATAATAATCTAGATTAATGATATTTACAGGGAAATGTGTGAGGAACATATATATCTCTATTTTTTTGATGTTGTTGATGTTATTTCATGCAATAGGCTTGTTATGGGATACATAATTTTAGTAATGGATTGATTTGAGAATACCCATTAAATTTTTATATAATAATTATGAAAAATGAAAAACTAAATTGATATGATTGTTTTTTGGTTGACTTGTTCTATATGGAATGATTTCCTTTGTTTTTCATGAATTAGTGACTTTGGTGGTGTGCATATTAGTGTCTTAAATGGCGTGAGGCTTAAAATTCATGATTATCTCTAGATTGGTGGCATTGGTTGTGATTCGGTGGTTCAACATGGTCGTTGATTTAGAGAAGTTAAGTTGATATATAATAGTACTAAAATATATATTTATATACATTAGTGTGTTTTCTTATAGCTAATGAATTATTTATTATGAATTTAATATAAAAACTAAATGAAAACAATCATGGTTGATGATTTATTAAATAAAATAATGGAAATTTGAATATAGGTTTTTGAAATTTTTGTGATGCTTCTTATTAGTTTTTATTCATAAGTGGAAATTTATTGTGGTGTGATATTAGTACATATCTGATGGTTGTTGTTTTGGTGTTTCCTATGTGAAATCATTATTGTGGGTTGTGTGAGTCTACTATTTACTTATATTCTCTTATGAAATTTTGACTTCACCCATTTAAGATGAGTAAAATTAATAACACTCATACACCATTGAGGTGTTTCCCTATCATCCAAGATGGGGTGGATATGGATGGATGACTACCACAACTCCCACAATATCCCTTCAGAAGTATCTTCTGGTGATACTAGTTGTAGATGATGAGATGTATTATTGGTGTCGTCTATGGTAGGAGGAGGAGATGAGGTTTATGTCCCTCAAATTGATGTCACCATACTACCCATCATACCCAATACATGATATCTTTTTGGTACTGCAAGACTTGATATGAATTTTGTACCATGAGACATCATATGTGTTTAATATCACAAGACAATATATTGTTTGTTCCATGAAACACAATATATTTTTAGTTCCTTAATTGCTTTATTTGGAAGGTGTGGGTGAAAAGGACGTATTATCATTGGTATTGAGAGTAAAATTATCTAAGAAGTAGTTTCAGTGTTCTGTTATCAATATCCTAATGGTAATACAGTACTACTCTAAGATAATTTCATTAGTGAGTGATATATGGTGAGGATAGGGGAATAATTGACTTGTGTATGTGTTGGTTAGTTATTCTATTTTTTCCCTGGAATTAATATGAACATTTCACATTTTCATGAGAGAAAATGTGTTTGATACTATTAAATATAGTTTTTATTCTCACCACATGTATATATGATAACGTTTTGGAGGTTTTAAAGGGGAATTTAGTGATCATGTTGGACAATAGTAGATTATATATCAGGTTGTTATGGTTTTTTCACATTTATTTCTTTGGTATAGATTTATCCTTGAATATATTTGTATTTGTTTTATATTTATACATGTAATATTTTCCATGAATGGTATTTTGGTTAATTTCTTTATACCATAGTGAATTTATTGTTAGTTTTATGTTATAATGTAGTTATATTGAGGGAATTTCCACTTATTTTGGTGTTTAATACCCATGATAATCGTAACTAACATGATTCTTACTAGATCAAGGACTCGAGGATACTCCCTTTATTCACTGTCATCCCAAGAGGGGTACTAGTGAAGGGGTTTATGATAAAGTGGTATCAAAAGTGTTGGTTAAAATATAGGGCGATGTTTGGATATTGGCTATGGTGACGACTACATGTGTTGGTAAGTAAAAAGTGTTATTTGAAATTATCATATGAAGACATCAAGGGATACAGGATAAAACATAGGATTTTATTCCCCCTTGTGATCTAATGAAAGGTCCTTATGCTATCTAAATATAATAAGTGTTGTAGCTTGTGGGGTAGAAACCTAAGAGAGTTACATGCATCATAGATTCTTTTTTTAATGGGGTAGTTATAGGAAATAATAAACTAATCAATTAAATGAATTAAATAAATCCATTATTACTGGACCTAGGTGTTTCTCCTCTCATTGTAGTGATGTTAGTTAGACATCGCCTTTGTGTGGTTCATGTTGGGGAGGTTCTACAAGATGTACCTTTTGATTATATAATGTTTAGTACTAATTAGGAGGATATCTAGTAGTAGTGAATGTTTTAGTATTATTTGAATTAGAGCTTAAAAAAATATTTGGGAATAATATTTGATTTAGAGATAAGGAACTGGCTAGAGGAGTTAGGGTTTTCATTTGGCCTGATATGTGCCAGATGTGATTATTGGGTTCCCGTAGAAGTTACCCATTTTTAAGGAGAAGAATTTTAGTTTTAGATGATGTATCTTAGTGAGTGAGATGACACCAATGTTTTGTGGGTCCATATATAAAATGAGTTCATGGATTAGTTCTTATGGGTGAAAACAAAGGTGAAATCAAATATGGAGTTTCTCTCCCTTCATCATTAGGGAATTTGTTTTCATGATTTGGGGTCTATGTATATGGACTTTATGTGATTTTCCAAAATAATGTTTCTAGATGATGACTCCAGAGCACAACGATTGGAGGAGGCCTTTTTCCCAACCCTTTATTATACAGTTTCCTCATTTATGTTGCCTATGAATTTTGTGGTGAAAAGGAAGTTGGGGGTGATGGAGAGGGTTCATGAGATTGTTGGAGAACCTATAATAGAGTGTTATAATGGAACTATGAGGAGAAGGATGTCAAATAGAGGGTCATGAATGATATGCTAGTTACGGTTCTAATCATCCAGAAAATAAATCCAAATGTGAACACCACATTTCTTTAGGTCTGATAATTTTGTTCATCTTTTTTGATATATTCTTTTTTTTTAATTTGGCTATGATGGTCTTGGAAATTACTAGTGGATTTTCTCTTCATCCTGAAAAAGTCAGTATGGATTGGGCTATCATGCCCTATTCCAGTAGTAGTGGGTGTTATCCCTAAGGCAGTTTTAGAAAAAGGACCTTCAAGATTATGTTCAAAATCTTATTATGCTAGATTTTGATCTACCATGAGGTGGAGGAGTTGAAAGATGGCAGACCATATATATCCATCTCAATCAGGTACCCATACCAAAACATTGATGATGTAGTAATCTATAGGGAGGAATAGGTGATGAAATAGGATAGATGTATGTGATAGAGGAAATGGTGCAAGATGGACCATATGTTATTTGTGGTTTGATAACTTTATCATCCACCTTGGTTTCAACTTTATTTGATTTAGGAGCATCACACTCCATTATTTCACACAAATTGGATTGCATGATGGGACAAAATTTAGAGTAAATTTCATGCCCCTGGTTTTACCCACTCCAATAAGTGGCTGGAATAATTTATTTCAAATGTATTGGGGATGCAGAATTATGTTGGGGAAACATGAATCATTGGTATTTTTCTTTGTCTTACTAATACAAACATACGAATTCATTCTTGTCATGTATTGATTGTATTCCATTTAGGTGGTGTATTACTGTGTCTAGTGTAGTGTTTTATTTTTTAAAATGAGGGGAAAGATGTGTTGTTCCCTATAATTAAATTATAATACACGGGTATTTGTATAGAAAATTACCTTATTTACTTGATGTATGAGTGCTCAACATATCTGATATGGGATTAGGTGGTGTAGAAACCTAGAGTTTTTGTATATTTTCTTGATGTTTTCCCTATGGATTTTTTGACACCCCGCCCCACAATGAGTCATTGAGTTGGGAATAGAATTAAAATAGAGTTCTCCATGGATTTTTATTGATCCTTATCAAAAGGACACTCAATGTTGGGGAATTTGAGGATTTAACAATTAGATCTGATACATAAATTCTTTATCGGGCCTTGTGTGTCACCATGGGGAGATCCAATTGTGTTCACCAAAAAAAAACTTATGCTTGTATGAGGTTATGAATATTCAATGAATGATTGAATAGGGTGAAATCCATGAATATTTGTCCCCATAAGAGGACTGATGATATGTTTGATTAGTTGAAAGGACTGAACTAGATTTCATAGATTGATATGTGGTTAAGATATCATTATTTTAGTATAAAGGAGTTATATATTATGAATAATTCTTTTTTGGTCTGATAATGTACACATTTATTTCATAATCATGGAATTTGTTGTCATTAACACACAGTCTTTATTAATGTGGTTATGAAATTCCATATTATGTGAGTTCCTAGACAAGTTTTTTATCGTGTTTTTTTTTTGATGAAATCCTCATATAATCGAGATATAAAGAGGTTAATTATAAGTATATGAGTATTATTTTTTTACTCACCATCAAAACTATTTATATGGGAAAATATCCAAGTGTATGTTTTGGATGTGGGAGGTGAATTTCATTGGACATGTGGTATCCCAGTAGGGAGTAACTTTGGATGTGAGAAATTTTGAGGAAGTTGTTTCTTTTAAAAAAACCAAAGAATGTGGAAGAGTTATGTAGAATTAATGGTCTCATGGGTTTTTTATTCGAGGTTTGTGTCATAAATCTATTATGTTATAGCGTTATTTATTATCATGACATAGACATAAAATTTGTTCACTTAGAATGAACAGTTCTAAGAAGCATCCATCTACATGAAGGTGGATTTGGCCAGTGCCTAAGTTATTATTTTTAATGAGGAGGTTTTGATGTATGAACTATTCTATTATGATTATTACTTGGGTATGGGTGTTTATTTATTAAATAATGTCATGTGATCTCTTATAGGTCCATGAAATTACACCACCACAAGTATTACTACACCACCCATGATCTAGATATGGAAGCAATTGTGTTTTCAATGATGCTATAGTGACATTACGTAATCATATAATGTTTTTTGATCTCCACAAATCATAAAAATACTAAGGTATATATTTTCTTAGTGTGATATAAATCTATGATATCAGAGGAGGATGATCTTTCTCTTGGATATTTATTTTGAGATCACAGATACATAAGGAAAGGTAAATATCATAGTAGAAAAATGGAGCAGAAATTCACCGATATTTTTAAAATATGAGTATTCTTTGAGGGAGTTGGAGGAGCCAAAAAAATTTCTTCTAATATTAGAGGAGGATGATGGAAGATGATGCTAATTCCAAATAATGGTAGAGTTTGATTTATTGTAGTAGTTGGAGGAGTCTCAACGGATAAACTCACTGGTAAAAGTGGTTTTTGATTAGATCATTCATGGTAATAGCCATATGGGATAGTTAGAGGATGGTCATCATCAGGTTATGGTTTAACAACAAATGTTTATCCCGATGGTTATGTATGTGTAATTTATCTGTGAGTTACATTAATTTCCTTTGGAAATGAACCGTATCATATCTATATTGTATTAAGGCTTGTGAAGGAAATTTTCGTCCCTAGTGATGAATTTGTTAGTTGTAGTGTTCATAGCATTTTGTTCAGTTTTTCTTCAGGTAATGAAATAAAATCACATCCACAACAGTTTGAAATATACCTTGGATGTCCCTTAGTGAACGTTAGAGGACATATAAGTGGTTTTCATCATTTTTTATCCCTATATAAAAGTGGATATGATTCTAGCTTGGTGGACATTGATTTAATGAAACAATTATCTCACTTTATGATGATATAGGAATTTAGTATCAATGATATATTTATGAGAAAATACATTGACGACGTGGTGATGTTTCATGGAGTTCTGAGGACTATATTTTTTGATTGAGTCCCTTATTTTACTTCATAATCCCAAAGGGGATTACAACACACCTTTATCTCTATGTTATTCGTAAGCACTACTTCCCCTCTCAGACAGATGGACAGATAGAATAGACTATCTATATTCTAGAGGATATTATGGGGGTTTTCATTTTTTAATGGAACCATAGGCATGAAAACTATATATGGTGTAGTTTCACTACAATAATATATACCACTCATACATCTGTATGTCCTATATTGAGTTGTCGTATGGGAGTCTATGTTGATCCTTTATGAGATAGAAAAATATTTGAGAGGCATTAGATAATGGTCCCAATATGGTTCTTACAATGATGAAGAATATCTAGGAGGTTCATGAAAGGATAAAGGTGAAACAGGACCATCAAAAGGATTATTTAGATCATTGGAGGACACCTTTGGAGTTTGATGATAGATACCATGTTTTTCTAAAGGTTCCCCATGACATGGATATAATAGTTTTAGTTGATAAAGTATGTTCTCCAACAAGTTTGTTGGACCCATTAATTTCTTGGAGTATGTTGGGGAGGAGTATTATTGGATAAGACTATCCCGCGACCTGACAAAGTTCATTATGTCGTTTACATGGTCTAACTCTTCGGATACCATCATGGTGATTCCAATTTCATAAAATGGGTGGAGTTTGATATTGAGGATGACTGAAAGTTAATGTAATGACCGATATAGATTCATGAATATTAGTAGAAGGTTTTCTGAGGGCATTCCATCCCCTTGGTTTGATTTATCTGGAGGAATAAAATTATGAAGTAGAGTACTTAAGAGCAGGAGAGATAGATGCATACCCAGCACCCGATGATGTTTATTATATGAAGTTATATATTATTTTTTGTTATAACTCTATATTATTTTATTGAGATTTGTTGTAATGTTTTGAAATATAGCTTCATTATTATTTTACATGTATCTATTGAGAAGTGTTTGGTAGTCACATGTTTTTAATGACTATATTTCTTGTAAGTTTTTCTTCTAGAGGGTGATAATATTTTGAGATAAATATATTGTAATGAACTAGGCCCCATTTTCTAATAACATATTGAGTTTCTTGGTTTGGGATACATGGGATGTGATTGAGGAAGGGAGAGAAGAAGCTAGATTAAAATCTAATACTATCAGTGGTGATTAATGTTGTAACATATCGATTCATTGTGTATAATATTTCAAATTGTGGTATCAAATATTTTTATGTAGTTACATTTGGTTTGATAGATGGCATGAAACATTGTTCACATAATCGATTTTCTTGGTGGGGTTTTTGGTAGTTCTGCCATAAAAAATCTCATGACATGAAAGTATATACTAATGATATGAAACAAAATAAGGGTTTTTTCTATTCAGTGAATTTTGTTTTGTAATATGTGAAACCTGTGATTTTAATAAGGCGAACAAGTAGATCATAGTGAGAATGACGTGATTTCCAGTCTAATATTAAATTACAACCTCCCTTTAATTTCCCCAATTATCCCCTCTAATCTCTCAATCAATAGGTTATTCCCATGAGGTCTTGGAAGACATAATAGCATCTAATATTTTTGGTCACCCTCATCTTCTAGATATTTTATATTGGTAATTCGAGGATATTTTTTTTACCTCCCTCTATCCACGATCCCCATTGTTTCCTTTGGGGCCTTATAAAGACCTTTTCATTTGGAGTTTGAGTATTTTTATGTCTATGATTTGGATAATAGATCGTTATATTTATGATTTATTCTACGATCCTTTATGTGGTTGGAGCCCCATGGTTCATCCATATTTTGTTTGGTATTGCAGAAAAAATCCAAATGATTGATTTTAGATAGTCCATTCGAGTTTCATATATTTTATATGAATATGTGAGATTATAATGCCTTTAACTTCAATTAGTTGAGTAGTAAAAAATTCCATAATAAATGTAATAAAATAAACTATTTAAATTGATAAGGAATAGTGTGGTGCACAGGTTGTTACGAGTTTTCAAAATGATATTAAAGTTTTTCTATTTTATTTTCCTGTAATGGGTTTATGAATTTTAGCATTGTCATGATTTAAGAATAGAACATAAATAGTTATGTACATAAAGCCAATAAATGAAAATACTATATTTATATGCGTATTTCATGCTTCAATTTTTTGAGTGGATTGGTGGCCTTAGTTTTGAGTGGATTTATGGCCTTGGTGGTGTGTATCTAGGTGTCCTAGGTAGTGTGCAGCATTGCAACCTTGGTTTTCATTGGCTTTGTGTCCATTTGTATGATGTTGAGGATCAATTTGGTTGTTTCATGTTTTTTATTCGGTAGTAATGAAATATTATTGATATATACATATATATATATATATTCACAAACAAGTATATATGGATATGGATAATGAATTCATTGGTCTGTATTTAATATTATTAATAAATGAGGAAAAATGTGGGTGGATATTTTTTTAAAAAAATAATGGGAGATAGATCTAATATTTTTTCTCTTTCTATGATTCTCAGGGTTTGTTTTTCAGAATTAATGGAAGATCATACTGGCACAATATTAGTAGTGACTTGATGGTGGTTTTGGTGGTGTTTCTTATGTGAACCCAATGGTATGATATTTTGTCAGACTAATATATAATATAATTATTTAAGGACTTTTCTATGAACCCTTCCCAAGTTAGGTCACCTGACTAACTCCCAGAGACTCTTGTAGTGTTTCCACTAACATCTCGGATATGAATGATATAGATGAATAACAACACCCTCTCCTCCATTATCACATTAACCTCAATGATTTTTTTTTGATTTTAGAAACCATTTATTTTAATTTAGAAGTTTCTTCTAGTGATAATAGGGGTATATGAATACATTTTTTGTGGGGGTCAATTATGGTCAGAGGAGGACATGTGGTCGATGTTCTACAAGATTATGATAATCTAATATATTTTTTAACAATGAACTGTTATGCAGTTAATAATTTGAGAACCGATATTTTTTTTGTTTCATGAGATATTAAATGAGGTTGGTTTCGTGATGAATTATTTACGAAAAGTGTTGTGAGGCACGGTATATGGTCGGTGACATGATTGGTCGATTTGGAAGGGATAAGGAATAATACGCTTTCTCATTGGTTTGGAGTGGATAATCAGTCGAATTTTGTAGTCTAGAACTGTTATATACATTCCTATGATATTAATTTACTACACTCATACATTTTATTTCATGAGTGATCTATAGTGAGGCTATGGGAGTAGTTTAGGTGTGTATGTGATGGTTACTTCTAATATTTTTTCCACTAGGTAATTAGTATGATATTTTCAGATTTTCATGATAGACATTGGGTATAATTCTACTTAGTATACATGTATTTTTCACACAACGTATATATAAAATTATATTTATGATTATATGTATAATTTGGATATCAAGATGGATAGCACTACATCAGATTATGGGTTTTTGTGGTTTCGTCCATAATTTTTTTAATTTGGTATATATTTATATTTGGAGATGTTTTTATCTATTTTATAATCATGTAAGTGGGATATTTCTTGTTTTGGATTTTTTTTATCATGGTGGATTGGATGTTGGTTTTTTGTTATGATCCATGGATATAGATGGAAATTCTTCTCATTTGAGTGTTTTATACCGATGAAACCATTCTCTAACTGGAGGCCAACTATGGGTGGGAATTAGGGGGCCACTCATTCTCTTCGATACTAGCCTAATATGGGTACTAGTTAATGAGGAATGTGATTAAAACATTTATCTCACTATCATATAGTGTAAAATAGATATATGGAGGACATTTATATGATTCAATATAATATTATTCATAATATGATGGATAAAGACATGAATTTTTATCTTGGAAAAATATTTCTTACATTGTGGTATTATTTCACCTCAACCCATTTCGAAACATGTGAAACTGCAAACATTATTATATATGATAAATAATATTTTTTTTGAAATTCCAATTCCCTCACATAATATTAACTTTAATAGTGGAGATTTTGATGCTAAATAGTCCCAAATTTAGTTTGAGGAATTTTAGTGACTCGATGAGAAGAGGTTGATTTCATGAAAATCTTTGAAATACATTAAAATCATGTATCATGAGTTTTCAATAATGGGATATACTTATTGGTACTTATCCAAGAAAAATTGGTGTTATCCTTGAGAATGGTGATTATACTTGGGAAAAATACCAGGAACCTTGAGCATAAATGGGAAGGATTATATTCTATTGACAAGTTTCACCCAAATAGACCTTCATTCATAATTAAAATGGATGGAAATCATATCAAACCAAAGAGAAAGTAAAATTTTCCCAATAAATACATTGTAATGTTTTATATAAGATTCTATTCAACATGAATTTAAACTAATCAGAATATTTTCTTTTTGGATGAACCTAGAATTCATGGAAGCTAGTTCATTTTTCTATGATATTAAAATGCACAACATATTCTATACCCTTTATGGCTGATAAAATTGTTTGAGGGGATTTTTCATGGAACATGATTCTCAATTGAGAGGTCAATTAATGGAACAATTCCTTGTGTATGGTCTCTCTGTCAACAACATTTTTCTAAAAACAATTCCCACTAATACATATGAATTATTTATGTATTGATTACTATTTTAGTAGGATATTTAGTGGTGTGTAGATAACCTATCGAAGACTCAACCACAAATTTCATATCTATCAATAAACCCACATTGTTATAGCTCAGTATCTAGAAACCTAGAGTAAGTTTCATCTTTATTATATTGGTATAGATACAAGGGCTCATATCACCATGATTGATCAATTTAGTATTCTTTGATATATAGATCCATATATGATTCCCTTATTACATTGAAAAAAATATATTTCACAAAAAATAATAATCAAAATCTCTGAATGTTATTAGATGAATTCTTCAGCATAACCTGGGGAAATTAATCAAAAAAGGGTGATCTCCAATTTTCATTAAGGATTATAAAATTTGAATCTATCATTATTAAATAAGGAATAATCAATATGGAAGGGTAAAAAATTGAAAACACAATCCATTTAGGTAATAAAAAATTTATAATATGAATTCATGGATAATATTAATAAAACAATATCATAGATAATAATAAGTAAATTCGAATTTAATGGTATGAAAATTATTTGATGTCATATTCCCAGACATCATGATATCATTATTGTATAGCAACTTCACCAAGATAGTTTAAAACTATCGGTAAAGACTGATTTAATTTAGAAGAATTTATTTGTCTCATTAGATATATCAATGTATACATTGGATATATAATTTCGTTCCAACCTATAACTGCATGACCAATGAATTTATTATATAAAAAATGATTTATTTAACACATTAATAAAATTCCTTATCAAAAAATATCTGAATTGAATAAATAAAATAGACTATCACTATTTCCATAGTCAATCAAATTAAACTCAAAGTAAAACACAAGATAAAAATGGGATAATGTCTATAAAATAATCATATACAAAATTGGTCATTAGGGGAAATATATTGTTAAATTATCATAATAAAATTAAAATTTTAATATATTGTTAATATCCATAAGAATAATCATGAGATGATAAATAACCATCAAAAAGTGGATTTTGTAGAAAAAACAATTCATTTATAGAATAAATGGAAATGGAAATAGAACATTTAAAATAATTTTTCATTAAGTGGTTTTATTTTCAAACCATTAATATTTGTTAAAGATGCTAATGGTTGTAAAATGGTTATGATTGTAGGACGGTCTTCTAATGTTATAGAAGTTAAAAAACATTAATTTTGACTTTTTGTAAAGAACGTTGAAAATTACACCTTTAGGGAGAATATTTTAATGATTCCTCCCATAAAATGTAAAAGTTAAATAGTTACTTAAAATATTATTCATAAAAAAATTATAAATAAAAGATATATTTATAAAATAATTTTGAAATATATGGATAAGGATCAAAAATTGACCCGTTGAATAAGATAAATAAGATTATTTTTACTTTAATCATTATTTTATAATAAGTAACTTTAATTGAATAATTTGTCTTCAAGAATAAATTTATATTCATATTAAATACATAAAATCGGTAGTATACACACCACATAGTGTATATTAGTTCATAACACCAAATATGTCCTAGTGGAGTGGAAATTGAGACAAAATCTTATACATCTTGTTTTTATTTTGTTGAACATCTGTAAATGTCATGTATAATAGATTTATTTTTATTATAAGTATATTGCAAAAAAATATACATATATTTAATATAATATATGATTCATTTATAAAATTTTATCACTCATTTAATAACAATTTTTTATTTTTATAATCATTTATGTGGTCAAATACTTCATTTTTATGTATGTTTGGATTCAGTTGTTCCATACATTATATTTCTGTTATTATTATAATATAAATAGAATTTTATTTATATTATTAAAATCAATATTGTAATGAGTTCCTTCTTCTACTATCTATGTGAAGTGATGTTGAAAAATGAATCACCCTAATATGTGGAGTTAGAAAGACATATGTATCCAAGAGTGATATATTCACTCTTTTGCATGATGGAGTTGAAATGGAATATGGTTGTCCAATAATCTTAATAATATCTCAATAATTTTATGATACTGACGTTACAATTTTAGGATGGGTGTTTTTAATGTTTTCTCTAGGGCATGCCACCACGGCATGTTGATGCATGCTTGCATCACAAATTGTTTCCCCTCAATCCCACTTTCCAGAGCAGGGAGTCTTTCATACCATTCAATGGTGATGGATGATCCTTTATGAAAATGGGATTTTGGGAAGTCAATTCCTTCTTCCAATGATTCCCCCTTGGAACTCATTTCCAAGTCATAGTCTCTCTCATAGATTTGAGTCATGTTTATGGAAATCATTCTCAGTTCCATCTTTTTATGGACACTGGTTAATTACATATCTTCTATCTAGAAATTTTAATGGATCTTGATAGGGTAGAAACCTTCAGTCGATAAATTAATCATAATGGGAATAATTCTCATGTCTAAATTCTAGGAGCTTTGGTCACCTGTATTATTTTTTATCAGAGGGTATCTCTTGGAGGAGTCTTGGGAACTGAACCCAAGGAATCCCCTTTTGATCACTAGGTATCTAAAATAGAAGGTGAATATATTCAAATGATTTCACCTTAGGAATTCCATGTTTATCTATATGTATATAATCATATAGGTTCATATCTTCCAGGACATTCACCATAGGGATCCCATGTTTAGAATGAGATATCTTCTTATGGTCACAAGTTTGATGTATTATGATGGTGGATCAGAATATCTTGTAGGGGATGAACATGGCACAATTTTAGGATCTTGTGCAGATGGAGTTGATAGATAAGTACACTCCATGGAGTTGAACTAATGAGTTGTTTCTGTAGGAGGTAATATGTCACCTATTTAGGGATGATGTGGACACTATTAAAGGTGGATTGGGGAGGCTCATTACTGGGAGGAGGACCTAGGTTTACCATTCGTCTGTATTAAAACTCTGGGAGGCATCCTACATATCATGTTTAGATGATAGAGATCAAAAAACATTTATTTTGATTTCATATAATAAGGTCATGTGACAAGACCATTATATATTGTCTAACATCAACCAGTCAGGATGCTTGCGCCATGAGAGGAGAATAAATGAGGGGTTGTGTTGGGATTACACCATGAAATATTACCTATGAAATAGGATGGATCTAGGTTGGATGATGTCGGGCATACAAATGGGAACTTCTCGGGGGCTTCAAGGAGTAGAAATATTGTGGATGGGGCATATGTGTGAGAGAGGCTCGAAGGTACCCGAAGGATATGCGGTCTCTAGGATTGGGAATGATCTTATCGGGATGTGTTGGCCCGATGAAAATTAGGATGGATGTCGATAAGGATCTAGGTTTAGACATCATGGAAGATTCCTCTATATCTCTATTAATTTGGAATCAAATCCCCTATAGTTTGGAATAGTTGGGGTTTAAACATTAGGAGGATTCCCACTAGAGAATGTATGGTTGGGGAATACATCTAGAGGGATTCACATTGGAAGCTGGATACTAGGGAATAATCTAAGTTGGATTCATATTGGAAGGAGGTTGTATTTCATGGTGTTTGTTATCCTATATGTCCATGTTATTCATGATCGGTTTGAGAAAAAAAAAGAATGAAACAAACCTGATGCTCGTATCACAAATGGTGCACCAACAAGAAATAATGTGGGGCTTACACGTGGAAGCTGTATGATACGGATTTCATTCTATGTGAGGAGGATCTCATTACATATGATTCATACATGGAGCATCCAATTCTATTGGATTAGGGTGTGTGGAGATTATGCATTAAAGTTTCCCTGGTGTTGGGGTCATGTCGCAAAGAATGGAGAATGTGGCATCCCATAATGACCATATATGGGGAATCCTGAGTACATTGCACTAGAAAAGACTATAGTTTTATGTCTTGTGATGAGGACATTGGTGATAAGTAGTTTTAGCTCATTCATCTCAGACACAGGGGGACTCAATCCAAACCCATTGGGATGTTATAATCATCACAAATGCACCACTTGTAGCGGAATGGATTTAGAAATTCCATGTTGGAACAACATGGAGTAGTGGTCGATCATGAGGTCCATGTTAGCATTCATGTGTTGAGATGGAAAAGGATGTAGCATACCTATGATGATAAGGAAAAGGAATGTGGTAATCTTGGAGCATAATTGAAGTGTAGTGAGCCATAGGAAAAAGTGGCACATGTCACATAAGGACAAGAAGTATAGCTGAACCGATCATGGATGAGTGTGGGGGCCTTGGGCTCTCAACATTTGTGAAGAGGTGTTAGCTGAAGAGAGGAAACCTGAAGAGGCCTAGGAGAAGGGCATCAAAAAACATAGGGAGTATCTAATAGGTGATTCATGAAGACCATGTGCTTTGCGGAGGGAAGCGGCTTCACAAAGTAGTATGCTTCACAAAATATGGTGACCCCACATCAAGATGAATTCCTAGTTTAGTAATGGATTGATTTGAAAAGGATTATCAATTTGAGAGGCCTCAAGTACCCCTGAGGTCCTTCTTCCTTCACCAAGGGAATATGAATTTATGAAAGGAATCTCCACCATGGGAAGAGTCTCTAAATAATCCATGAATGAGTTTTTTTGTAAATATCATGTTTGTATGATCCATATTGATTTGGTTTTGATGCTTAGGTGCTTCAAGAATTAAGATCAATTCAGAAGTAAAAGGTTGGGGTAACCATCCTCACATGTTGGAATGATGTGGGTGATTATAAGAATGGTGTATCATAAATCAAGAAAGTTGTTAAAGAAGAAAATGTGGGCACTGTGAATGAGAATTTCTTTATCAAACATGAGAATTACATATTCAACACTTTATACAGCTATAAAGTGGCATCCGACTCGTGTAGGACAATGAAAAACATTCACATAGTCATGGTGGCCATTCTCTACTGGGAGATCTAAGTACATCATGAAGTAGTCAGGATTCAAGAAGTAGATTTCATGTGGGTATTGGGACTGTTTTCCTTGGATTTTCTTCGATCTAGCTTCTTCTTTATAAACTTTTCCCGTGGAACTAATTTCTGTGCCAAATAATTATCCCCCATATAATGGGATATAATAGGAAAAAGGATGTTCAAATATTGATGTAGAATCACTAAAAATTTAAAAATTTATCCCTTTTGTGAAGATCATTTATGATGATAACTTGTGATGGTGATTCACATTTGGTGTGCGCATGAAGGTCATTACAAATCTCGGGTAGCCTATGCACCTATAAATTGTGTAAGAGGGGTCCTAAAAATTCCCGAAACTTTTAAACAAAGAAAAGTTCATTATAAATTTTTTTAAGCTCTCAATATCTAAAAAACCTCCTCAAATGATATTTTAGTGAACTAGACTACTTGACTTTCTTCTCTAAAAGAACTTAGTGAACCAGACACCATGAATAGGGGAACCATGAACTGAGTCTGTGATACTGTGCTTCAGGAAACGGATCCATGAGCAAGCTCTGCATGTATGATCTACAAACTAGAAACAGAAAAGGCTAACGTATTAACTTCAATTGATGATATGGAATTCACTTGGGATGTCATTGCTGATGTTTCTCAATGGGAATAAATTGTTAACAACATCATGACCATGGAGTGCGTAAAAAGAACCTCAAACCATAAATAATTTCTCAAACTGCTTACGGGGGTTGAAAATGAGTATCCTTTATTAAATATGAATCTTCTATATGTATTCAGATTGAGAGATAGTTTCTTCATTTTGGTGGAGTGTTGGGATGATCCAACTTACTAGTTCATGGGTGTATTGGGGAAATACTATTGTCTCATGGATATTACAAGACACATTTAGAAATAGAATGAACCCATAAAAATAGAATGCCTCTACAAATATATCAATAATGTTGAAGGGGATAAGAGAAAGGATAAGAAATCACCATCATTGTATCAGAAAATTCATAAGGATGGTCTGGAGATCCACCGAAGGGATGGAACAAAGGGTTGGATTTTCACCAGGGTGGAAACATTATAAATGAATGGTAATTGGATTACTTTGTGTTCATATCATACGTAGAGTTTGAGGTAGAGATGAAGGGGGTAAGACTTTACAAAGTGTCATGGGATTCATAGATACATGTTTACCCACCAGAAGATATCAAGACTGAGCTACTATATAGATGGTCATCAGAAACCAACACATTCTATCTACATCATGGGAGGTCGATGCTGGAATTTTTGAAATTTATCAGATCTTTGGGATACCGATCTTGGGGGTGATGTTTGATGAATTTATCTCTATAAAGAATGTTTAGGGAGAACATGAGTAGATACTTGATTTTGAGAAGGCATTGTAATGTCTAGTGAGCTGAACCACTCAAGATAAGATGAGGATGATGGATGTTACCTTCAAGAAATGATTTAGATACCTTTTCAATGAACCAAAAATGTGGCCCAGTGAGGTGGAGGATCTTGAAATGAAGTTTTAGATGGGGATACACACATTCCATATGGGATAATATCATGGAAAGGAAGTCTCATACTGAAAGATTCTAGAAGTAATTTAGTGGATGCTGTGGGGATACAAGATCAAGAATGAGAATAAAACCATAGTTAGATAGTCGAGATTCATCAAAGTTCTAATATGTGGTTTCATGTAGTCAGTGGGGGATGCACACATGGGGGTGCAGGCAAGAAAATTTCCAATAGCAGCAATGCTACATACAAGGAAGCATGTCAACATAGGAATCCGAGTGATGGAGATGTTGTAAAATTGACTTCGAAACATCAGTGAATGAAGACACTTCTTTATATGCGTGTCCCTTTCCACATATTATACAGCTAGGTGGCCACAGAAATGCGGTCTTATGAGTATCCAAACCCTATCTCACATCCTAGAAAAAATTTATAACAATAAATTATTAGAAATGTGGGTTGTTTCCCATTAAAGCTAGGTCTAGAAGTAGTGTTATACAAGGTTGGGTTGGATGATTAGTTCACATTTTACCCATTATCCTGGGAGATGTGGCTGGTAACCAGTAACAACACATGGAATGAGGAATAGAAATCATAAATCCTAGATTTTTGAGGTGGGTAACTGTAGAGAGAGTCAATTGTGTTCTAGTATGTGAGCCAAACAATCTAGCATGATTTGTAAGTACATTCATATGTCTAAAAATATTGAATCTGAAGGTTTAATAAAAAATGTATCATGTGTTTCACCCTTTGGTGATGAGGATTCAATGGATTATGTTCAAACATGAATATGGAATGATGTGGAATGAGAATATTCCACCACTCTAGTATATGGGATTACTCATGACTATGCGCTGAGCTGGGTAAGTGTGTACCCTGGAGCCATGCTAGAGTAGCATGACATTCATGCTAATGAATGGGTGGCCCCTCAACCATAGGGTTATGAATGAATGGTTTCTAGAGAATGTCATGGATGTACAACCAATTCAATGTAAAAGACAACATTAGTGGTTCCAACAAATCATGGTCCTATATAGGAAGGATTTGTAGGGGATGGAGCTACACTGGACCTGAGTCTCCAGAGAATGTGGCAGTACGATGTAGGTGTGTCCTCTATGGTGACATTAGGGGTGCATGTCCACAGGATAGGGACATGAGTACATTTCTTGAATGTTCCAAAAAACCCTGTGTATCTGAATTCCAGGGAGGCTATGGGAATGTACAAGTAGATCATCACTTCTCATGGGGCGAGATAATATCTCATTAATGAAGATATATTCCTCACTAGGTTGGGCCCTGAAATGGAAGTTTCATATGCATATCATGCCGATGTGATGTGGTACATGGCAGAGATGGAATATTTGGTTTACTTCTGAGCTACCATGAATCCCATTACTGATTTGGTAAGAATGTTGTTGGACATGTCATCCCCTCTAGACACCCTTTCTAGTAGTGTAGCTATTTTTCAAAGGGATGTATTAGAGTACTTCTGGGGGGGATGATTCAAACTAGATATCAATAACAGACTAGATTATTTCCATTGACTATGTGAACTCAATTATCATTGCTTGTTTTTAATAACTGCTCATTTTTTCAAGCCCATTTCATGTTCATTTCATTGGTTATATAGGAAACGAAGAGTAAAAAACAAGGGGAAGTGTGAGACAAACCTTACAAGGATGGATTGGGAACCTCAAACCATGAAGGGTAAAATATGGGGTACCTTCCTAATGTTATGGTCCGGGATGATCATCCATCGGTGCATGCTTCTGAGGTGGCAGCTCTGGTGACTAAGGTGATGATGGTGTATTCTACCATTCTAGAAAATACGTTGGCTAATGCTTCATAAGTTAGAAAAAATATAGAGTTTACTCTGATTATAATTGACGAGACCACACCCTTGGTAGAGGGGGTCACAAAGAGTCCCACAACAAGACCCCTTGAAATATATATGGTGGTTGAGACAATAAAAGAGGTTCCAATAGAAACAAGCACAGTAGATGATGTTTCTACGGAAGGTGTTGAGAGATATCCCATAAGATGGCTGGTCGAGAGATTTCTGCTGGCAGATCCTGTGGTAGTGGCATCACCTGAAATAGTTGTTGGTGATAAAACTTTTATTGGGAAAGCAGCAACAACATAACAAGGTAAAGCAACTTATTAGGCTGCATTTGGTGTGTCTACCCCAAAATTTCCACCAGGGGAAACTAATGGGACTGAAACTATGGTCGTTCCACTATAGGGAGTTAAAAAGGGAGATGGGATGATGGAATCCACCTCTATGATTCCACAAGGTGCAAAATAATCTTCTATTATAGGAGGAGAGTCTTATAAAGAATTATTCCCCATGATGGTCATTCCGAAGATCACATATGAATACCAGAAAATGGGGGACATAATCAGAAACATATTGGGGATCTATACTCCTTAGGATCTTGATCCACCTGAGGATTTTGAGTACTAAGGCCAATATGATATTGAGGATAACTGAAATGTCTATTAAAAGACATGGAGTAATTTTTGGAATTTCATCACCCACATTCAGATAGTTGAACTACCATAACAATTGGGATCCCTCCCCCATTGGTTGGTAAGTATAGGGATTGATGGGGTGGATTCTAGAACTTTTCATACACTTTCCTGAGACATTATCATCGAGTGGGAATACCCGGAAGGGTTGGATCTCCACCAGAACTAGAGACAAAACAAGGATGAGGTCACCTAGGCACTTCAGAAGGCTGAGGAAAAGTTCACATGCCTATTGGGGATGGAACAATAGATTACTATGGACACTGTTACTCAAGCCGAGATCACTAGATGTATGAGGACTCAACCAGATGTATGTGAGGCAAAGGAAGTAGATATAATGAAGGTATTGGATGTTTTCCTAGATTGGATGGAATAGAAGAAGATTTGGGAAAATGAAGTTTTATCAATGGTTTATGAAAAGAAGGTTGACCTGATAATGAGGCAAAAGTCTATTAAAGTCACTCTGTGAATGATGGTCAAGATTAAGAACTCAATCACTATGGTGGATCCATAGAGGCACATTTTGAGGAGAGAGAGGTTCAAATATGTGGATGAACCATTGAAAATCTATTATTTCATTTGTATGTTCAAAAAAATTTATTTTCTCGATTCTATTACTTCAATAATATTTCTAAGACTATATAACAACCAATCCATAATATTATTTGGGTCATTCCATGTTTGGGAAACAAGGGAATACATTTGATATATCTTATTATGGTAGTGAAAAACATTCACCAAACACCCATGTCCTGATATTGTTGACTCCCCACTGTGGGTGACTGGGTTGAAAGAGGGTGTGGCTAAGGAATATGGCTATTAGAGAAACAAGCTTACTTTTCCTTCATGTTCTACATTATGAATAGGATATCTCTAGTTGTTTTGAATTCTACACTAACAAAGAGGAATGGAAATTATGAATCCCAATGCCCAAAATTTGGAAGACAATATCCGTACTGTTTTCCTTGAATGGGAAAAAATAAATGAAGATCGACCACTTACCATGCTTGAATCATAGAACCAGTCTCAGAATTTTATCCAATGTCTTCATAGGAAAACCCCCAGGATAGTAGGTGAGCCAAAATGGCAAGAGAAAAGATATTTATGGGATCCTTTCAGACAAGGAATAAGATAGTGATCTATATAAGGGGAAACAATATAATTGCATTACAATGGTGGAATGTATGATAGGACCCAAAAACTATTGGGATAATTCAACCATGGATTAATGTACATTGGGATAGGCATATTGATCTCAAAAAAATATTTACCCCATCTTTTAGGGTCATGCCATCTCAAGAAATGAATGCTGACAGGAAATGTGAATGATGTGGTTTATTACCAATAATGGAGGAGGGGGAATCTTAGAAGTGGAACTAGGATTCATTGTAGTACTAATTAATTTAATGAAGATGATAGAAACAATGTTTATCATCATAAATTGAGGATGGAACATGGAACAATTTAACATCATGTGATCAGGATGTATCTCATAGTTTAACATCATGTGACTGGGATGATGTACATAGTTTAAGGTCATATGGCATGGGATATAGGATGATCCAAATGTGTATGTGTGTCTTGGAGTGTTGAAAAAATTGACATCAATGGAGACCATGATGGATTACCACTACACCACACATTCCTAGAATGTTTATCATGTAGTTTAATGTTGTAATGCTTGGCAGTTTAAGGTCGTAGATAATAGAGCATGTGTTTAACATCCCAAATGGACATCTATAGTGTGACCGAGTAGAAAAACCAATGTGAATGGAATAAAAGGATACTAGAACACCACACTATATATCCCTAGGGAGACAACTCTCATAAAATTTTAATTTAGGATTCTTGGAATTGAACCCCCAATTTAATTTCATGGATTTTGGACCATATGACTCATTTGTATGGTTTGACCATATAATTCCACATCTTACTTGAAACTAATAATCCCACATGAGTAATAATCAGGGTGGGAATCATGGAACAATAAATGGTTTTCCTAAAATCTAGAATCACACATTAGGGGTGGAACCAATGTTAATGGAATTACATGATGTTATTTGGATGTGGAATGAAATTAATGTGTGACTTCCATGATCTGGATCATGGGTGAGAAATGGGTAAGGATCAACTAATGACCATATTTGAAATACTAGAATCTCATAATCAATAGTCATGAATGAGGAAATCAAACACAAGATCAGTAGTTAACCATGTTCAAAAATAGAAGATCTATAGTTTCTTACCAGAAATCCATTGGGGGAGTTGGATCATGATCTGAGGTAAGACAAAAATGGTATGAGATCATTATAGTTAGGGGGCACATATGGATTTTTATGATAATGGGAATTTGAGCTAAGTAAGAGTTGAAGTGTGGAATGTGGGGGAGGATCAGAATGTAGGATTTATACCCATGTTTTAGGAGCATTTTATGGTTGTTTCACATAGACTATAATTGGGGCGAATGGGCCAAATGTTGTTTGCAGCTAGGCCTAGAGATGAGAAGTCTAAGTGTCACTATGTATCCCCTAGAGATACGAATCAAATCATATATAGTTATGAATCACATTGCGGTTAAAGACCAACACTTGTGAAGATGATCCTCTCTGAAGAGGAAACCCAGTTTAAAACATGGTGAAAACACAATTTAATGTCATGAATTGAAGATGTTAGGCTATTTAGTTTAATTTAATACAATCACTAATAGAAATAAGAGATATACCAATAGACCAATACCAATGGTTTGGAAAAATCTTTGACATAGGCACCTAAGAGAGAGCCTATACTAATGATTAGACAAACCGTTGGCATAGGTCTCTTTTAGACACCCTATACTAACAGTTTGAAGAAAATGTTGGAAAATTTCACTAATTAAGACCTATACCAATGATTTTGGAAAAAGAAATTGGTATAAGTCAATTATATGGATCTATACCAATATTTTTGGATAAAACCATTTACATAGGTCAAACTTATGCCAACAATTAAACCATAATCATTTTTATAGCTCAAAATATCAAATAACCTATACCAAAAGTTTTGAGATCCATGGCTATAAACCCCCATATTTTTTATGGATTACATTTTTCAAATAACATTATATAAATAAATAGATTAAATACTTATGAATATTCACATATATATTTATGAAATTATTTTCATAAAAATAATATTAGTTTATTGGTAAGGTCATTGAACTATAAAGGGGAGGTGTAGGGATCAAAACAAAGCTAGGTTTTATTTTTTACATTACCTATACCAATAGTTTTATGAGACCATTTGTATAGACCTATACTGATACCAAGGTTTTTGGATGGATTTGGTAGTGGTTGGTAAAATTATATTCCCTTGATCCATTGGTGCCTAAATTTTTTAGATTTATAAGTTTGTGAGGGGGATTCACAAGAATTAAATGGGTAAGGAGCATTGAATTCATGAGACTCATATCATACTAAGAGAGTAAAAATGAATCCACTGGCATTGGTGCCTACACTTCGAGCAGAACAGTCATCATACATTGGAGTCCTATTGTTTTAATCATATTTCCATTAACTAGAACCTTTGTTTTCATTATTTCGATTTGAGGAGATATGTGCCTCCAATACTGGGACATTTACCAACATTACCAAACCATTTTCGACTTGGTAGTGGTACAAATCATTGGACACATTGATTTATTTGATGGTATGTCGAAGGATCATGTTATAAGGGAAGTGATCATGGAGATAAAAAGCTTGGCTTCGTGGACATTCTTAAACTCTAGAAGCCTAAGAATTACATACTCTGAGGTATTGTGTAAATAACCATGAACCTATGCATCGTTATAGGAATAGGTATGGTTCCTCCTTTTTAGGATGGGAGCTCTTGGAGAGTGACCCTTATGAGGGGATACATATAGCAACCCAACCTTTAATTAAATTACTATTACATCATTATAAAGATAAAAATCACAGTATTACAACGTGAGGATCCAATGGTTTAGTGTCTTGGGAAAACTTGGACCAAACAAAACATTTACAACATCATACACAAACATTTATTTATTTAATAATTCTCCATCTTCTTATTATCCCTTCAAATCTACTTAGTAGACATAATCAACTGAGGATATACATTAAAAACGGGGGATCTAAAATCCCAGTAAGAGGATAGATAATAATAATATAGAATGTGGTGAGAGTAATCATAAAATCATCATCAAAACAATGAGATGAATCATTAGGTAATGGCATGGAATGTTGAAATGAATAAAAAATGAAAACATCATGTCCTAGTGGTTAACTACCACACATAGTTGTGAACAAAGCTATTATCATGTTCACACATAATTTCACATAAACTCATGAGATTCATCACTTTAACCAATGAATTATAGAACTCTATAATTTTGAGTTCACTCATCTCATTCAAATATTTATATTGTTCTATATAATTCTGGGTGCATTCATCAAATCATAACATTTACATTATCATGCATTCCACATTGAAAATATGTCAAACTTGAACATAAAAAATAACCCATGGGAATAAATGGGGTTCACATTGCCCATAAGATATTTTGATGTGGGGGAGGGGCTAGTGAAGATGTTTGAACAGATTTTAGACAAGGATTGAAGCTTGAGAGGTGTAAGGAAAGGATGGAGTGATGTGAGGTATTTATAGTGGCAGGGAGAGGGGTTTTCTCAATATTATATTCACTAATTTATTATTTCCCTAAAATACAAGTAATAGTGATGATTCCATGAAAACGAATAGTAATATGTTTAAGTCATTTTGAACCAATGGGTCTTACATTAGAATAACATCATACATGACTATTTAATTAATGTATTTAGCTTATTTTGTAAATTATAGCATTTCACTATTCATAAAAATTCAAGTATTTTAGAAAAGTACCAAACATTGACCATAAACATTTTTTGATGTGTAGAATACAAAAATGAACTTCATTTTTCAAAAATATTTTTCTATATATGATTAATTTAATTTTTTATTAAAGTTATAATTAACTTGAAAAATACAAAATTTAAAATTAAAACTGATTTAATAAAGCTTTCAAAAATTAAATATGATCTTATAAAATTATCTCAAAACCAGAATATATATAATTATTAATTTATGAAAATATTAAAGGGGGATAAATTATCTTTTAAATTAATTATTTAATTATAATTAATTATTTATATCTTACAAAAATACTAATACTATTACTATGGTCATATTTTCACTTATAAGATGCCTAAATTTTATTCAATAAATCATGGGTGAGGTTACTATTATTGTTGTTAATTTAGTTTTCATAAGTTTCGTATTACTATTCATAAGGGTATATTACTTTTAATAAGGGTAGTTTACTATTCACTAAAAATTATGTTTATTATATTACACTCCAAAAGTCACCCTAAACGCTATGATGTATGTCAAATTTTTGAAATTAAAAATATATATGTGGAAAAATTACGTTTAATGATCGCATATTATTTAGTATCATGATATGTCATTGTTCTTCCTATTGTAATTATACTATTAGTCATAATTATAATAAGGTCATTCCATTGATAAAACATTGGGTCATTACATTCTTCCCCTTTATGAAATTTCTCCCTCAAAATTTCATTTTACACAAATTGTTGAGGGTATTTCTCCTTCATCACATCTTCTAGTTCACAAGTAGCTTGTTCAAACTTATGGTTCCTCCACAACACATTAACAAGATAGGTTGTATTGTTGTGTAAGACCTTATCTCTCATGAAACAAATCTTTACTGTATTCTCCTCATGAGAGAGATCATCTTATAGCAGTACCACCTATGAGTTCAGCACATGTAAGAGATCTGGTATATACTTATTGAGGAGTGATATGTGAAACACATCATGAACATGATCCATATTCGGTGGAAGTGGATTCAATTAGGGAACGACTCATATATGGTCAAGGGTCTCAAAGGGGCCAATCTACCTTGGGATTAGCTTATCTTTGTTTCCAAACATCATGACTCTCTACCATGGTGATATTAGAAGAAAGATTTAATCTCTAATGTCGAACTCCAATTCCATTCAGAGGATGTCAGCATATCTCTTTTTCTAACTATGTGATGATTTGGTATGTGTCTGGATGACCTGATCCTTCTCTGTCGTCTCTTGCAAAAGATCTGGTCCAAGTAGATTTCATTCTCAAACTTCATCCCAATAGGTTGGAGTTCTACATCACTTTCCATAAAAATATTTATACAAAGTCATCTGAATACTCGAGTGGAAGATATTATTGTATGAGAACTCAACTGATGGGAGATTCTGATCCATTCCACCATTAAAATATAAAGAGCAGGCTCTTAGCATATCTTTAAGCTGCCGAATAGTCCTTTTAATATTGCCTATCTATTTGGGAGTGATACGCTGTGCTGAAATTTAATTCAATACTCAAATCATGTTGATGAATCCAATATAATATAGATGTGAACCTAGGAACATTTTTGGAGACAATCTAGAGTGGAACACCATGTAGTCTCACCACTTCCTTCACATATATCTTTTCAAGTTGTTCAAGCAATAGATCTTCCCAAAGAGAGATAAAATGGGTTGTCTTGGTGAGTCAGTCAAACAAAAACCATATCGCTTTATTTCCCTTAGACATCATAAGGAGATATATGAAAATGTTCATAGTGACATTCTCTAATTTCCACATGGGTATAAGTTGTGGTTCCATCATCCATTTTTTACTTTTGGTTCCTTTCTTTATCTTGCTGACATACCAAGCTCCTTGAGATATATTCTGTAATCTCCTTCTTTATGTTACCCCACAAAAAGTGTTCATAGAGATATTGATACATCTTAGTGGTACAAGGATGGATAGAGAATGTTGAGCTAGGTGAATTTTCTAATGGCTCATTCCTTATCCTAGGAGATGAAGGAACACAATGTCATGCTCCAAACCAAATAACACCATCATCACCGATATGAAACCCTTTATGTTTCCCAACCATTATTGCATTAACCTTATATTGTAACTTTAGATTATCCCTTTGGGCCTCCTTAATCTTATCCTCGAAAGAAGGTTGATAATATTTTGGGAAAGGAAGGATTTATACCCTACCCTTATGATTTCCAAATCCATATATTCAATATCCAAGAATAGATGATCTTTCTCAATCAATGACATGGATATAGTAACAGGTTCTTTTTTTCATAGAGCTTATACTACCTTGTTCACCTTTCTAGGATGGTAGTGAATAGAGATATTATAGTCATTGATTAGATCTAACCATCTCCTTTGATGAATTTTGAGCTTCTTTTGGGTGAATATATAAATTAGGATATTGTGGTTTGTGTATATGTTACACTTCTCACCATAAAGGTAGTGCTGCAAAATTTTCTAGGAAAAAATCATGGATTCCCGCTCTAGATCAGGTGTTGGGTAGTTCTGGTCATGGGTCTTCAACATCCATGAGGCGTATGCCATCACATTATCATTTTTACTGAGTACTCAGCCCAATACTTTCTATAAAGCATCACTATATATCACAAAACATTCACCACTTTTAGGTAGTGTGAGTAAAAGTGCAGTGATCATCCTTCTATTTAGCTCTTTGAATCATCCCTCACATACTTCCGTCCTGACATACTTTACCACAATCCTTATTAACATAGTTAGTGGGATTTAATATCATGAGAAATTTCTCCAAAAAAATCAGTTGTACACAGCTAGTCCCTGCAAAATATAGATTTATGTGACAGTAGAGGGTCTGGGACATTCCTGAGTCACCATTTTTTTAAGGGTCCACATAAATTCTCTCACTTATTATCACATGTCCCATAAAAATGAATTTATTTATCCAAAATTCACATTTGATGAACCTGGTGTACAAATTATCCTTCCACAATATCACCAACATAAGTCTCAGATGTTCTCTGTGTTCATCGTTGCTCTTGGAGTAGATGAGAATATCATCGATAAACCCCCACCTCAAATTTTTTAATGTTATTTTTTAGGACACCCTTCACAATATCCATGAAAGTTACAAGGGAATTATTAAGTACTAAGGGCATCAACCAAAACACATAGTTCCCATACCCTGTATGGAAGGTGGCCTTTTTAATATATTCCTTCTTCAACTTCAATTAATGATATCCAAAATGATGATCCACATTTTAGAAGTATTGATCTCCTTTTAGCTGATTTAAGAAGTCATATATCCTTGTAAGAGGATACTTGTTATTTATGGTGATCATGTTATGATCCTGAAAATTGATACTCAACTCCATTGATCCCTCCTTCTTCATTAAAAAGAGCACTAGAGAACCCCAAGGTCATGCACTAGGGAGTATGAAATATTTGTCCAAATTCTCTTACATCTGCTTCTTTAACTCCTCCAGTTTGATTGGAGCTATCATATTGGGTCAATTTGAGATATTAGTAGCTCTGGGTTTGAGTTCTATTGAGAAATATACCTCACTATCCAGGGGAAGTCTAGGTAACTCTTTAGTAAATACATCCCTGTATTCCCTCAGGATGGGAATTTCTTCAACGATGGAATGTTCCTTTTACAAAACCATTTGGGTGAGTTATGATTCTTGACAGGGTATCAACACCCACACCATTGAAGTATTTTTAAGAGGATAGTCCTGATCTGCCTTGAATATGTAAAGTACATGGGAAGGTTTGAAATAAAAAAATGTATATCCTTTTACCGACAATTGATATGTGATCTATATAATTTGAGACAATCAGTTCCCATTATAGCATCGAATTTCACCAAGGTATGTATTATGAGATTTACTGGAAGAATAATCCCGCATACGCCAATAGAAGAAGAGTCAAACACTTGGGATGAAATGATTTCATCACATGGTTTTTTACAGATATCTATACTTCACAGTTTTTGGGTTTCAATTCTATAGTTTTATAAAAATTTCAAGATATAATGGAATGCATAGAAACAGAATAAAATAAGACCTTTTCCATTTTTTAGTGAATAAGAAGTGTACCTTGTACAACTTCATTTTCTTTCTCCACTTCCGTAGTAGTGATGGAACAATACTTCCCTTTATTCCTTTTAATTTGGTGGAAATTTACACTGATTACCATTTAGGGATTAAGGTTTAGTGCACTTGATTACATAGTTCCCTTTCTCCCTATAGTTATAGCATTGAACCATGGTTGTTGATCCCTTTTATTCCATTACATTCTCCTTCCTTCTCATGTATTTTCGACACTCTTGATCATAGTGGACTACTTTCCCATTTTTGAATCATTTCCTATCCCTTTGAGGTAGTTCCAATGATACAACTTCCCACATTTTTGGCATGTGGGTCATTGTGTTTTCTTCCCACCTTTATTATTAGATCTACGGGCTTGAAACTCCATATTTCCTTTCATATCACCATATCCATGGGACCATTCTGCAAACTCCATTACCACTTTGAGGGCACACCAAACAATTTTTTCATAACTCCCAATATCTCAAATTGAAAGAGTCTTTCGATGTTGTGGTTTCAATACAGTAAATAATCTATCAATTTTTCTATTATTGTTGATAATAAAACCTAAAGAGTGCCCTGAAAGACTTTTGAAATTTACTTTGTAGGTCATGAAAGATTATCCATCCTTTTTCTTGAGATATATAAATTCTCTCTCTATATTAGTACGATGAGTTCGTGGAAAATATTTTTATGAAACAAGATCTTAAAATATCCCCATTACATCCCTTCTATTTCGTCACTTAGCCTGGTGTTCTTAATCAGATCCCACCATTGATTGGCCTCTCCATCTAGAAGATTAATGGAGAGTGTCACCTTCTCTATCTCAGAATAGTGAATCATAGAAAATATATTCTCCATGGAGTTGACTGGATTTTTTTCAACTACTAGATCAAAAGACCCACTAAAAATCGGTGGTCATTGCCGGATAAAACACTTAACAACCAGTTTCTCCATCTTAGGTGAACGAGGAAGGTCCCCATTATTCTAGTTATTGTTCATAACCTATGATAGTTGGGTATGAATCACCATGTTTTTCAATCTACACCTCCCAAAGCATTGGGTATTTCATTCGAGCAATATTTGCATTGGTCCTTGAACGAGGTTTTGGACACATTTCTCCTGGTTCCCACCATTCTTAAAAATAGAAAATGATAGAAAAAAACATATAGTCAAAAAGTCATGAATAAATAAATTATTAATTTTAAAAATTTTATGAAAAATCATAACTTATGCAATCCCTATGTAACACTTCTTATGTTCATATTTGTACTTAGTCTCATACTAGAGGTTTTCTCTAGGGTCCACTAATCCTAATTCCAAAATTAACAAATCCTTGCCTCTGATACCATGTAGAGAGTCTCGTCTATTTCATATAGTACAATTACTTCATTAAATAGATAAAAAATAGTATTATTCCATGAGGATCCATAGGTTTAGTGTCTTGGGAAAACACGGAAAAAACATAACATTTAAAACGTCAAACATAAACATTTATTTAATTCATTTTCCCTAGATTATTTTTGTTCCTTGAAACCATTTTTGTACACATAATCACCTGATGATATACATAAAAAAGGGGAGAGCTAAAATCCCAGTAAGAGGATATATATGGATAATATAGCTTGGGGTGAGCATAATCATAACATCATCATCCAACTAATGATACGAATTATTTATTAAACTCATGGAATATGCCAATTCATAAAAAATGAAAACACCATGTCTTAGTGGTTAACTAGCACACATAGTTGTTAACATAGATAGCATCATGTTCAATGATCATTTCATAATAACACATGAGATTCATCACATCACCCAATGCATTGGAGCACTGTATAATTCCAGGCACACCCATATCATTCAAACAATCATATTGTGCAATATAATTCTAGGAGCACTCATCACATTATAACATTTGCATTATCATGCATTCCACATTGAAAATTTGACACACTTGAACATAAAAACAATAAAACAAGGAATGAAAAGAGTTTTTCATTACTGAGAAGTTCTTTGGATGTGGGTGAGGGGATAAGGAAGATGTTTGGACAGATTCTAAATAAGGCTAGAAGCTTAAGAGGTGTGAGGAAATGAGTGTGTGAAAGGTTGTATTTATATTGGATAGGGGAGGGGGTTTCCCAATATTTTAATCATTAATTTATTATTTCTCCACAAGACAAGTAGTATTGATGATTATATGAGCAATAATAGTAATATATTCAGTTGAGTTTGAACCAATTCGGATAGCATCATTATAATAAGATGCATGACTTTATAATTAATGCATTTATAATATTTTGTAAATTATAGCATTTCACTATTCAAAAAAATTCGTTTAATTAAAAAAACCCAAAAAATCACCACATTCATTTTTCAATACTTAGAATCCAATAATGAACTCCATTTTTCGAAAATAATTTTATATATTTGATTAATTTAATTATTAATTAAAATCATAATTTACTTGACTAATATAGATTTCAAAATTAAAACTGATTTCATAATGCTTTAAACAATTACATAATTTCTTATAAAATTATCTTAAAACTAAAAGATACAGAATTTTTAATTTAAGAAATCATTTTAGGGAAATAAATTTTCTTTTAAATTAATTAATTATAATAAATTATTTATGACTTAAAAAAATACCAATACTTTTAATATTGTCATATTATCAATTAGAAGATGCATAAATTTTATTTAATTATTCATGGGTGAGTTTAATATTATTTTGGATGATTTACTATTCATAATGGTCAAATTATGATTAACAAGGGCATGTTACTATTTATAAGGGTAGGTTACTATTCACCAAATTTTTTTTCTATTAGAAGCCAGAAATCACCATGAACACAATAGCGTGTGTCAGATTTTCAGAATTCAAAACATAGAAGTGGAATAATTCTATTTAACAACCACATAGTATTTAGAATCCTGATATTTAATTGTGATTACTAATGTGGTTATAATATAAGGAGAAATTATAAGAAGGTAATTCTATTGATAAAACTTTTGGGTCATTATAATGAAGTGTTATAGGGGGCAGGAGCCACATTATCATGTCTAGGTGGTTCTTCTTAGTGGGGATGTGCCTGTTGATTCTTCACTAGGAGAAGTTTAGCTTGGTGAGTTTTCTACACCTAAAAAGGCTGCACTAGGTAGGGATCTACCGAAAAATACTCTAGAGCCTTGGGGGCCTCTACTTGAACTGTGGCGATAGTCTCTGCCATGGTGGTTTTTCTTGTAAGAGAAAGGGGAGGAAAATGATGTGCCTTCAATACCAGCTATAAGGAATATTGTAGGTGATAGGCCTTGTAAAGGGAAATCCTAGAATTCACATGAAAAATTATGAGCGATAACGGTAGGGACTATCTTAGTCTTTAAGATCCCCACGCAATTCATTAGAAGATGTTATTGGGTTAGAAACATATCAAGTGAACACTTGAGGTCCTTCTACAAAGAGACAAAGTATAAGACATTTTCATCAATCCATTTTATTCCATTGAAGAGGGACACAATGATTATCATACACGTAGTAGATCTGAACTATTTGAAAAACATCTTACATCGGTCTTCTCAAACAGTGATGAACCCAATAGTTTACTATATGTACCCGAAAAATGAATGCCCTTCCATTGTTTGAATGAAATATCAGATCTTGGGGGCCTCCTACTACTCTGGGGTACATAACATGGTCCCACAACTTGAGATGAAATTGTCTGAATACTGTAGTAGGGTCTCCCATATTATTTAAAAGGGAAAAAATGGGATTCCCAAAATATGGGAGTGCATTCATGTCATACACCCATAACAAATGCAACTTTCTATCAATTGGTATCACCTCATATCACGTCTCATGGATTTTGAGGCGAGAGATGAGAGAGGATATGAAATCATCTTGAAGGTGATTTCTCTCTTGATGCAGATCCCTGACCATAAATGCATTAAAATGATTATCAACACGGTTGGAATTTTCATCAACTCATGGAGCAGCTCGATCCGGGTCCTGAGCAGGATTATCACACTACTCAAGCAGGTTTGTATACTCATATCATGGTTTCATGACTCAATATTCCACCTTTGAACTATCAGTACGTGAAGTATTTTTTTTTATAATGGGAGAAACAATATGAGAAGTGATTTTGGATTCCTATGATAACCTAGTGGAGGATGGACAAGATCAATTTGTAGAGAAACTTAACTTTGAGACCAATCAACAAAGAGCTTATCAATGATTCCTTTTGGATTCAAAATCCACTTGAGAAAGGAAGAAATATTAGGATCAACCTCTATATTATCTGGACCGTCTGATAGGTGGGAGGTCTTATTAGTCACAATTTTCTCTATACTCCAGTCAATGATTAGGTTGGCTGGAAACAATGATGGTGTATCCATGAGGCAGAGTGCCTCCCTCTGTAGGTGATTACAATTACCAATGTAAGGGATCATTTGATACTGTGCTACCTAGGGGTGTGTTTTCTTTGTCGGACACTACAATAATGCCCCCATACTTGGATATATCGGTGAAAACCGTATTCAACTTAATGATACCTGGAGAAAAATCCCAAATATAAATAGATAGGTCTGGTTATTCTAGGATAGGACTGAATTCAAGAGTAGCGTACTACAACCATTCCATGATCAACACATGTGAAGATGCCTATTCCATGATTTTATAAATAACTACAAAGATGACGATGCATCACTATTGGAGTGTCCAGTGGTAGCCAGGAAACATAGGGTACTGAGCCTCTGGGAGCGCTTCTAAATCAACCTTGCCTCACAGTTGATCAATATTGTCAATGTTCTCCCAGCTTCCTTGGGAGACCCACTAATGGTCACAGAGATAAAGAAATTTTATCCAAATAGTTATAATAATCTTGCACCTTGAACCTTGTTGAGGGACTCTGGGATTTTGATGATGGAGGTTTCATTTTTCCCGAAACACAATGACAAGTAGTCAGCATCCAATGTATCCCACATGCTTTATTGTTCAGAAGTAGGGCCCTACTATTGGTTTTACCAAGAATTAATTGGTTCTTGATAGGAGAATAGCAGCAACACTGATGAAGAATGCTATAGAGGCTATTCAACCAATGGAGGAGCCACAACACGTGATGATTGTTCACTACATATTGGGTCATATATTGAGGGTAGTTCCAATGACATTATCATGTCCATATAGGACTGAGTGTTCACTATTGCCTCATGTGAAATGTAAACAATGCCCACTAGTTACTCAACTAGATACTCATAATCTTTGTCATTACATAATAACTATACTTAATATCAGTTATAGGAAGAGATGGAAACTTGTGATGATAAATATGACTACACTATAGGCCCTTGTAAGGGGGCCAAATCATCCTACACCTGCATGTACAAGCTATGGGATTTGGGAATTATGTGAATCTCACCTTCAAGAATAATGAACTTCACCTATATAAATTCTTCCTTAGGCTCTGATGCTGATTATTGTTGTGAAATTTCAATCATTGAATCACATTCTATCTTGGAATCAGAGAGTTTAATGAGATTTTAAATGACTTGGTGCATCATGAATTTTTTCTTTCTGTGGAAATAGTTTTACCTTGTGCCTTGGTATAGTTCATCAGGGAAGGGATGTTCTTCAAAATACATAGTACCTTCAAGTTAGTTGATGGTGATCGCATGATGAGGAAAAACTATTTGAATAGTTCAGATATATATAGGGAATCATTATATGGTTTCATCTAAGTAGGGATATCCTCCACTCTTGTGGGTTGATGTGTGAGGAGGTCCTTCGCCTTAGAGAAGATGGACATGGGGAGGACCTACTTTTTGATGACCTCGTATATGGGGAGGAACTCCCTATGGACCGGTGAAAATGTGGATAGGACCTCTTCATTATATATAGGAAACGTGGGGAGGGCCTCCAGGATGACATTTGAAAGAGTGGGGAGGACCTACACTTTGGTGTCCTATGATATGAGTATGACCTCTGTGTTAGATGATGGAGATAAAATTTGGAGGACATTTATACTGATCGTCAGTATAGTGGGGAGGACCTCTTCTTTGACCAATTTTGTAGTGGGGAGGAACTCCTCTTAAGATGTGAATTTCACAATGGGGACCTTTATGTTGATTGGTTGTGACATGAGGATGGCCTCCATATTGGATTGCGGAAGTTTAATAGGGAGGAACTCCATACCAGAAGTCAAGTATGTGAGGATGACCATGGCATTGATAGGTGGAAACATGGGGAAGGACCTATATGATCATTATGAGATTAGGAGGACCTCCTCTTTGGTTGGAGACTGTACATGGAAGACCACCTTATTGAATCTCATATTTATGGTCCAGATTTTAATTATTGCTAGTGATCCTAGTGATTGATATAGTCATTCAAACCTGCCTATAGGGAGACTAAGGCCCTTGATCCCAACTGAGTGAAGATGGGTCCCTACTCAATAGTTTCTGGGATCTGGTGGAGTGTTCTAGTTGTGGAAGGATCCAGGGGAGCCATAGAATATCATTCCCAATTTAGATAATTATCCTAGGCTTGTAATAGATGTTGCGGATAGGTTTTCTGGACCATGTCAGGTGGAGAAGGGGTATAGTCCACATATTCCTCAAGCTGATAGACTAGTCATTGTTTTTGCTCATGGGGCATGGTGTAAGATCTTATTGGTACCTCTTGGGTAATAGTCATAGCCAGGGTAATCCAAAAATCCCCCACCTCCTCAGCATAGGGTTGTGAGTCATGGGATCCCTCATGGGATAGGATGCCAAAGTTGTTTGGAATTTTAGTAGGGAGGAGTGGATCCATATGTGGCCCTTGGTTGTGGCGGTGTTGACGAGGTGGTGAAGCTTCTAAGTACTAGTAGTACATGAACTTTATGGGAATGACCCCCTAATATCTGTATTAATGTAATATTATGACCAATACTCTCTTCTAGATGCTTTTATAGGCATATAAAGGGCATTGATGGCCAATAGATGATGGTGTAGAAGATGTCATAGAAGATGTGGATTCATGTGCGGTTTGCATGTTAACATTTCTCCTTCTAATGCATCTGTGATTTTTAAATGGGTCATTTACTATATCTTGAGTCATAAAAAGTATGAGAATTCATCTATCATTATAGAAAAAAGGAAATAAATTTCCAATTCCACAAGGTAGTCCAATCTTCCATAGTTGGAGAGAGGGATATGTGCTGATGATGTTGCAGAAAAAAACGCCCAATGTTTAACTACCCCAATATTTGGTGAGTTCCATGATGGGCCCACTATTTTATTAAAGGGTCTTGGAACCAAATATATATATATCTTATGACATGTTAATTTTATGATGTCATAAACTCTACTAATTCTTATGTCGAGGAGAAAAGTTCATTTCAGGTTCACCATTTTTGTTTTCGGCCCGAAATGAGCACCGCATGATTAAAATCCGTGATAAAATTTCCCACACGGATAATCCCCATTGTTAAAGGTGAAAATTTCATTTTATGTTCTCCATTTCTATTTTTTATTATTTTTTCAGGGAACACCGCCACCGCGTGTTGATGCGTGTTGGCATCACAATTTCTATCCTCATTTTACAAATTCCCAAACATGGTAATCTTTCATTTCATTCAAATGTGATGTCAACTCCTTGATAAAAAGTGGATTATGGGTTGTTGGTTCTATATTCCATGGAATAATCCTTAGATATGATCTCCTAGTATGAGGCCCTTTTATAGGATTGAGACATGTTTGTAGAACTCATTCATAAGGATATATCTTTGTGGACACCTATTAATTACAATGGTTATATATGTAATTCTCAATGGGACATGACATGTAAATATACAAAATTTAGGAGAGTAGTTGGGTTCAGCATCGATGGTGTGTCTAAATGCTAGGAAATTGTGCACCTGTACTCTTCCTCTTTGTAGGGAATCTCATTGAGGCATATTGGGTGAAGAACCCGATGCATACCATGTTTATCAGGAAGCATCTAACACCGAAGGTTCATATTATCAAATGATTTTTCTTTATGGATCCAATGTTTATCATGTGGCAACTGATTCCATAGGTTCATAACTTCGAATAATTTCACATTAGATATCCCATTATAAGAATGAGGTATCTTAATATGGAAATAAGTTTAAAATCTTGCAGGGACATATCAGAACATCCAATAGGGACAAATCATGGTATGAGTTTAACATCTTGTGGAGATGAATTTGACATATCAAGACACCCCATGGTGGTAGATTAAGGTGGTGTTTCTATATAAGGGATGATTTCACACCATGAAGTCTGATCTGGACACCATTTGAGGTGGATCAAGGATGTGAATCTCTTGAAAGGGGAACCTAGGTTTACCATTGGTTGGTATTGAACCATATAGAGGTGTCCTACGTACCCTATTTTGGGGATTGATATCAAAACCCATGTATTTTTATTCCTTAGATTAAAGTCATATGAAAGGAATAGTTCCTATAGATTAATGTAATTTCTTACGGACACATGGACTATGTGATAGTGACAATATTGTCATAATTAATTATATTTTTTTAAATGATTTAATCCCTTCCAATTAATCAGTTTGATCTTATTTTCATCATTCAATGACTTTTGGTATGTTTTTAGCTTAAATGTGAAAAATGGTTAATTTTGGACATTAAACAGATTTATGTTCCATCTGTATTTAGATCATAACTCCTAAATTTTATTATCCAATTCACCTGATTGCTTTTTTGTAGGATGAACTGGTTTGTTGGCTACAAATTATTATTCTTGACCAAGTTTCAATTCTAATGTCTACATGCCCAAACATTTCTGTCAATTACAAAAGTTATTCTGGCCGGAAGAATGGACCATGACTCATTCATAAAATCAAATCTTGGTCAACCGACCACCAAATTGAGTTATTCCAGCTAGGTCCGAAGTACAACTTGAAGAGGAAGCTTCAAGTAAAATTTCATGGATAAATGAGGTCATTAGGGCTGCCCTTCAACCAGTCAAAATTGGGTTTGTGGAATAGTGATTGGCGGCCTGAATAAGTCAAGTCTACTAAATCGGCCATAAATCCTTCCACACGACTCCATATTGTTTAACACATCTTGGGTGGATGTAAAACTCCATTCCTCACCTCCTGTAAGAAGGGACCATGGCCTCATTCATTCAGGAGGTGGGATAATGTAAGCTTAACTTCTGGTGGACAGATTCTGGATGAGAAACTTTTGGTTCTTTCTTTTCTTTCATTTGTTCTTTTTAGTTTTATAATGTATTCATCTTCCCACTTCTACTCAATTACCTTTACCATGGTGGGGTAAATATTATTAGTGATTGGGGAAGGTTAGGTTTTTACATTTTTTAATGTATGGGTTCTTGCGCTTAATGTTATAAAATGTTTTCTCTATTATGAAGTTGGTTTCAATTGTAATAATAGCTTATATTATCTTATGCGATTGTATTTGATTTTATATTTTGTTGTTATTATTGATTTTCTTAATGATAATTATATCCCTCTCTATGTTCTGGTCTATATACGATGGAATAGATCAGAACATAGTGGTGAAGTACTTGGTGATCGTCAGTACGTGTGAGATTTGTACTGAATATTCAAGATTGTTTGGGATTAACAAGACCCGATTGGGAATTTCCTTAATCAATTGTGGGTATTCTCTACAACTCTTTCACAAAAGGATAGTGATTAGAACAAAATAAGATTTTATTAAGGTTTAATCTCCCCAACATCATTAAACAAATAAGTGAGATGAAGTGATTGTTAAATCTCATTTTAATCGATTTAATAAAAAAGGAATAAATAAATAAGAACTATCATAAAATTGTAATTAGAAAAACAACACCAACCTAATCACTCAATTCCTTTCAATATTTTTAATCACATGTTTTGTTAATTTATTTTGAATAATTTTCTTTATTTCTATCTTTACATTCATTGCTTTGTTTTCAAAACCAAACAACATCAAAAATCACCCAAATTCATTATCTAATATTAAAGTGAAAAACTTGATTGTTGAGCGCTCCTCTCTGGGGAAAACCTAGGTTAACCTCTATACTATATTTTTACTTAGTAAATAAATGTTTTTTCCACACCCCATGATAGGCACATGTCAAAACATGACACCATTGCTGTGGAGGTAGTGCCACAATCTAATAAAAAATATCCGACACATTTCAAAATTAAAAAAACACCTAAAAAATATTTTTACATAATGTTTTCAAATGATTATTTCCATAATTCATGGAACAATTATCCACAAGAGGAAAAATTAGATGAGGCTAGTTATGATATAGTTCAGATGCAAGAACTTTGAAAACACATAGAACAACTAGAGAGAAAATCAGATCTATCATTTGAATATGTCCGTGAATTGATGGAGAAACCAGAACCTACGAACGAACCTGAGGAGGCCAAGAAGGAAGAATTTACTACTGAGCTATGTGTTAGAGATGCAGAACCATTAATGGAAGGCACCACTAAAGAAATTAAATTTAATGAGAAGATGGAGGAGGTTGAATACCTACCTCTATCTAGTGAATTTCAGCTCCAAGATAAAATTTCCACTGAAGAATCAATTGATGTCGATCCACTTAAGGGAGATAATCTTTTTCATAATTCTTTTAATTATGATTGTATAGAATCTGAATTGAGTATGACCTCTAATTTTTTTAAATTTTCAGATTCGGCTAACACATTTATTTCCTTGAAGGACGAGGAAGGAAAAGAATATGCACATCATATGGAATATATGGAGCTCTATAAACTTATTTAACACTTAATAGAAGGTGTTAAAGAGGAGTTCAAAGTGGATTTCCATGATGATAAAGAGACACAAGATGATTAATTTCAAAGGGAAGAGTTTGATATTGATTCATCATGTATTAATATTATTCAAATTGAATTACTTTATGATTCTTTCATTTATTATTCTTTTTATGTGGAATACATTGAGGAACCGCTGGAGAAAGAAGAAGAAGTTGTGAAATTGGAAACCAATAAAGAGGAGGAATCATTCTTTATTCTAACCCCACAATAAAATATGCATATCATTTTCATAGGGGTGGACTTAGTGTACCATATCCATATAGTCCTCAATAAAAAGTAATAAGTTCTAACTGGAAGGAAAATGTGTTGGTGGTTCATCTCAAAGAAACTCAAACCACCATCAGATTGGGGATAATCAACTGAAACTGCCCATCTGGTGGCAGTCAAATCCCAGGGCCCACTTGGGGGATAAAACCAAGATCTATCATTGTAATCTCATTCTGTTTCTATTTTAATTTTCCTTCAATAAATTTATTATGTTTTAGTATCTACTTTTGTTTTTGGGTTTTTATATGCATAACACTTAATAGATTAACTCCACATTGTACTACCAATAAGTCAGTTTGTACCTCTCTAAATCACTTGCTTGATTGTTGTGATTCAATTTAAACTATAATTACATGTTAAATCCAATTTAATGCATTGCAGACGCTGCATAATTTAAGTGTGGAGGAGGGAACCTTTGTAGTTTTGTATTTTCAATTATTTAAAAAAATGTGTGTTTTTAAAATTTTTGTGTATTTTTGAAACTATTGAGCTAAAATGAATATCATCGTCATTTTTGAAACCCATTTCAATGTGTGAAACCGTTTTTTCCATGAAACTAAGCTTAATAGAATGCTGAAATTGACTTTGTTTCAAGTTCAATTATTTGGAAATTTCATGAAAAGTACTCTGAATTTTGAATCTCATGCCACATCGCACTGTCTTTAAATTTGAAATCACTTTCCTATGAGGCTTCTAAACCTAATTTTCAAAATATTTTCTTTCACCTCATTTCTTGAGTGAACCATACCATGCTTGATTTAACCATAATTTGATTTATTCATATCAAAACTTGAGGGGTTAAGGTACATGTGTTTTAAATGATTGAGGCATTTCTTTGATTTTAAAGCCCCCTTTTCAAGATAATCATTTTTATAATGGCCCACCATGTACATTTAATCCTTCTAGACTATAGATTCCATGAACAACCTGTTAGGTTAGCCACATTACAAGCCAATTTTCCCCAATCCAACCTTCTCTTGAAGTGAAATTGAATGATCTAGTTGAACTTAAGTGTTGGAGGAGGTTGAATTGTGTTGTGCTACCTCATTTTAAGATACTTTGGGTGGAAACAAAAATGTTTAATAGATTTTCTTATTTCTGAAATAAATAATTCAGTTGAAAGCTGTTCCTTTTCTGGAGCTTTCATGTATGAGAAGCTGTGCCTTTCTGGAGCTTCCAATGGAGAAAAAAGTTGTGCCTATCTGGAGCATTCAAGAAAAATATTGTTTGAGATGATTGAAAATATTTCTTCTGAACTGATGAATGGTCTGAAATTTCACTGATTTTTCATGCTAGTGGAGCTGAATTACTGCTAAGGGGAGTGAGGAAGAAATCATATTTAAGTAAAAATTAGAATAATGCAATTTTCTTCAAAAAGAGCCAAACCCTCCTTATTCAGCCTTAGAATATTTCACATCTTAATCCTACCAACCTGAAGCCACATAACAACCTTTAAAAGTCCTCATGATAAAAATATGTACTTGACTCACATCAGGTGGAGATGTAGAAATTTATCAAGCCTATGGTGACCCTTGCATGCTTATTGGATGAGAAAGACATTGTTGAAAACTGATATTTGTGTGATGAGAAAAAATAATTGTTAGGTATGTGTTTTGTGTAAGTGAGAGAATAAATGAAGAGGAAATATATTTTTAACTGAATTGAGAACTTGGAATAATGGTAGTTTATGAGTCATGATATATATTGTTTCTTGGTGATAAATTGTTGTATCTCAAGGATATGTGTTTTAAAATTTGCTTTGATTTAATATCATTGTTTAAATGTCCTGGAGTCCAAGTGCTATGTGTGGGGGAATTTATAGTGATAATATTGTCATAATTAATTATATGTTTTTAAATTATTTAATCCCTTCCCATTAATCAATTTGATCTTATTTTCATCATTCTATGACTTTTGGTATGTTTTTAGCTTAAATGTGAAAAATGGTTAATTCTGGACATTAAACAGATTAATGTTTCCTATGTATTTCAATCATAACTCATACATTTCTTATCCAATTTAGATGATTCCTTTTTTTAGGATGAAATAGTTTGTTGGCTACAAATTATTATTCTTGACCAAGTTCCAATTCGAATGTCTATATGCCCAAAAATTTCAATCAATGTGAAAAGCTATTCTGGCCGGCAGAATGGACCATGACTCATTCAAAGAATCATATCTTGTCCAAACGACCACCATATTAAGTTATTCTAGCTGGGTCAGAAATAAAACTTGACTAGACAGCTTCACATAAATGTTCCTGGAGAAATGAGTTCAGTAAGGCTGCCCTTCAACTGGTCAAAGTTGGGTTGGTGGAATAGTGATTGGTGGCCAAAATAAGTCAAGTGTACTAAATCGGCCATAACTCCTTCCACATGACTCCAAATGCATTCCAACATCGTGGGTGGATGGAAAACTCATTCCTAACATCCTATAAGAAGGTACCTCAGACTCATTTGACAAGAAGGTGGGAGAACTGAAGCTTAACTTCTGGTGGACAGATTCTGGATGAGAATCTTTTGGTTCTTTCTTTTCATTCTTTTGTTCTTTTTAGTTTTGTAATGTATTAATCTTCCCACTTATACTCAATTACCCTTACCATGGTGGGATAAATATTATGAGTGATTGGGGAAGGTTAGGCCTTCCATTTTGTAATGTACAAGTTCTTGCGCTTAATGTTATAAAATGTTTTCTCTATTATGAAGTCGGTTTCAATTGTAATAACAGCTTATATTATCTTATGTGATTGTGTTTGATTTTATATTTTGTCGTTATTATTGATTTGTTTAATGATAATTATATCCCTCAATATGTTTGGGTCTATATACGATGGAATAGATCAGAACATAGTGTTCAAGTACTTGGCGATCGTCAGTACATGTGAGATTTGTACCGAATATTCAAGATTATTTGGGATTAACAAGACCTGATTGGGAATTGCCTTAATCAATTGTGGGTATTCTCTACAACTATTTCACAAAAGGATAGAGATTAGACCAAACTAAGATTTTAGTAAGGTTTAATCTCCCCAACATCGTTAAACAAATATGTGAGATGAAGAGATTGTTAAATCTCATTTTAATCGATTTAATAAAAAAGGAATGAATAAATAAGAACTATGATAACATTGTAATTAGAAAACCAACCCCAACCCGATCACTCAATTCCTTTCAATATTTTTAATGACATGTTTTTTTTAATTTATTTTGAATAATTTACTTTATTTCTATCTTTACTTTCATTTCATTGTTTTCCAAACCAGACAATATAAAAAACCACCCAACTTCATTATCTAATATTAAAGTGACAAACTTGATTGTTGAGCTCTCCTATCTGGAGAAAACCTAGGTTAACCTCTATACTCAATTTTAACTTAGTAAATAAAAGTTTTTTCCACACCCCACGACAGGCACGTGTCACTATGATAGGAGCATCGATTAGGGATGTTGTGGGGATTACACGTGGAAGATTCCCTTCATAACATGATTTAACTTGGTGGGATGATGTGAGGATTACACATGGGAGATACCTTTGTTCCTCTAGGATCAGTGATTATGTGTATGGGATTACACATGAAATAATCCCAATGGGATCTAATGGAGATGTGGTCTCTGGGTAGGGGAATGATCTTACCAGGATGTGGTGGCCCAAGGATATCAAGATGGATGTGGATAGAGTGATAGGGTTGGTCCTCATGGAGGGTACAAATATAGCATAGTCAGTTGGGAATAAACTACCATATAGTTCAGAATGGTTTGGGTTTTCACCAGAGGACAAGGCCCATTAGAGATTCTATGGTTGGGGATTACATCAAGAGGGATTCTTAGTGGACGGCGGATTCTGGGGCTTACTCTAGAAGGGATTACCATAGGAAGGAGGTTGGATTTTAAGGACTCTACAAACCAATATGTTAATGTGATTCACACTTGATATGAGATATAAGGATAAGTAGTAGACCTAACACCAGGGTCATGAAAAGTTAAGAAACAAGATATGATGTGGGGAATATGCATGGAAGCTTCACGTGAAGGATGTCATTCCATGTTTGGAGGATCTCATTCCATGTGAGGAGGATCTCATACCCTACGACTCATACATGGAGAATCCTATGAAGTTGGAAATGGGTGTGTGGGGATTATGCATTGAATATGACCTAGTTTTGGGGTATAATTACATGAGTTGGAGAAGGTGGCATCCCATTATGATCATACATGGGAAATCCCATTTACATTTCATGGGGTAATACTATTGTTTAAGGTCAAGTGCTAAGAAAATTAGTGCTAGGATGTTTTATGTCATGTAGCTCAAACATGGGGGACTGATTCATTACCCCGTGGGCATAAATAACCACAACACATTCACCATTGGAAGGGGTGTGTCTTTAGAAATGATAGGTTGGAATGGTGTGGGACAGTGCTCGATCACGAGGTCCATTGTAAAAAGACATTGTTATGAAGAAAAAGGAATTAGCATACCTATGCTATAAATAAAAATGTTGGTGAGAATCACGGGCCACACATGAAGATTTGTGGGACACAATAATAGGTGGAACTTGTCACATAAGGCCAAGAGGTGTATCAAAACTGATCATGTATGGGTGTGGGGGACATGGAAACTCGGCCTTTGAGAAGAGGTAAGAAGAAGGGAGGAAGAATGATGAGGCCCAGGAGAAGGACATCATGAATAATAGGGATTCATCGAGGGGTGATTCATGATTCTCAGGTGCTTTATAGAGTTTAGGGGCTTTGTTAATGAGTATGATTTGGGAAATACAGTGTCTTTACCATGATATAAATTCTTGGTTGAGGAACATAGGGCTTCACGAAGGCTTAATTCTTTCCCAAGCCTCAAGTACCCATGAGGGCCTTCATTTTTTAGGAATGGAATAGAACTTCAAGAAAGGGATCTCCAACAAGGGTGGAGGCCATCAAGAACACATAAATGGGGTTTTCATGAATCCCATATACATTCTATGATCCATATTTATCTAGTTTATGATTCTCAACTACATAATGAATTGTGAGAAATTCGGAAGATGAAAGTATGGGGTAACCATACTCAAATGTTGGAATGAGGATGGTATTTATGGGGAAGTAGTATAGGAAAGATGTTAAGTGGTTTACGAAGAAAATGTGGGCTCAAAAAATAAGCAGGAATATGTTATGATTGTGAAGAACATTACCAACTATTCGCGCATCCACAAAGATTTATAAGACTCATGGAGAAAAACATCAACCCTTCATGTCATAATGAAGGTTCTTCTAATCATATATCTTTGCATGTTTCATGATGTAGTCAGGCTTTGGGAAGCTCATTTCGAGTGGGGCTTAGGACCATTTTGGCTGGTATTTTCTCCAAATGAGGAACTTATTCATAAAATTTTTTATTGGAATGTATTTGAGTTCCACTAATGGGTATAATAAATTTATAAGACATATAAGAAGATATAAATGTGAATGAGTTGGTAAGTGTGATTTCTACTAATTTAGTACACTTCTTCCAGATCTCTTCTTAATGGTTCATGGGTAGGTCTTTTAGAATGTAAAAAATCACTACAACATGGATATGTATTTTTATAAGTTGAATGGTTCATGTTTTTCTCGAATAGATGGGTAAAAGTTGTGAAAATAAGATAAATGAGAAGTATCCTTTTATAATTGAGGGGGGGGGGGAATTCATGGAATTTTTTAAATTATTAAATTAATATAAATTATTTTTCCTGGTCAAATGGATCTAAAATAATGTAATTTGACTGGAATATGAGTATAAGTCTAAATTTTATAATCCACTAAACTTTAGACATGTTTTAAATATTTTTTCACCCGTATATTTGTGTTCTAACACCACATTAAACTTGTTGATAATTACCATAGTGTTATAGTATTCCACTCTTTAATAAAAAATAATGTTTTAATAAAATAAAAAACATCCCATAAATGGGCCATGATTGATGTTTAAAACCATATAAAATACAATTATTAAATTATATGATATTTATTAATTATAAATAATTTATTGTATTATTATTTTATATAAAATTTCATTAATTTAATATTTAACACCATTTACATAATTTGACTTTAAATACATCATGAAAAGAGTGAATTCTAATGTAGTACTATAAGAACCTAGTTCTTATTTGATGAGTGGTTCGTGATTTTTATTTATATAACACATTTAATTGCTTAAATATAGACTAATGTGGATTACCTTTGGTGTAATATAGGTCTATGGGGTGTTCAGGCTTGTCCGGAGCCAAGAACCCATGCTTTGGATGAATATAGGAGGCTAAATGGTTAGTGAAAACCATGCAGATTGGGGAACATAACGTTGAAAATATGATTATGGTTTTTGTAGACATTTCAATGGTGTCTATATAGTTACTACATAGTTAGTCTAACTGTGTGGGGGTAACCATGAAATTTTCCTCATACATCTAGTGAGGGGAGTACAGTTTCCACATAGTTAGAAAAACTGTGAACAGAAACCATATGACCTAGATATTTTTGGGTAAAATTACCAAGTTTCACCTGAAATGTTTTTATGCAAAAATTTATTATTCTATTTATTTTCATATAACCTCCCCATGTTTATGACTCCCATTTAAAGGATATTATTGGTTTATAGATCCCTTCTCTATTCATTGTCTGTTTCAACCACCATTCTTCTCCAAGGATCGACAATGGTAATTACCCAATAAATTTTTATACATATTATATTATTTTTCTTATTGATTGTGCTATTTGGATTTAGGATCATAATACCTAATATACCATTCTTATTACATTATTAAAATTTTTCCAAAAAAATGTTGAATTAGTGCCTAATACTAGACGAGCTATCTAGAACGGGCATGAGGGAGGCGGTCTCATGCCTTTAATGGATTGTCAAGCTGTTTATATATGCCAAAGTGTCGTAAGGCCATTTTTGTGGTGTCGCTTTGATTTATAAATCATGATTGTTGTTTCCTACTGTCGTGTAGGTATTCAATTAGATGTTTTAAATAATGTATTTGGTTGTATAGCAAGATTTAGGCCCACCCCTTGGCTAAGTGCCTGTTTGACCACTTTATGGATGTTTGGCCTGGGATACCTATGTGGTATGCCTCGAATCCCATTTGTGGGTTAATTAAAATCGAATTTCTTATCTATATTTTTTCTCCATGTTATTGGGTTGATTTGTAATTGGATAGGGTGTAATATTAATGTATTTCTCCTTTGAACCATGTTAAGCCTATACTTGGTAATGAATGATTGGACTGTTTAGTTCCAACTAACAACCTTCCCACATGAGTTAGGTTATGTTAATTCTAGGTAAAACATTACATCACATGATAATATTTTAATGTTAAATGTTCCCATGTGAGTAATTTTAGACATATCATTTGAGATTGTCCAAGTTGAGACACCCTTAGTGGTAAAATGAATGTTAGATGTTTTTTGTTTTGAACCTAGCATGTCTAGTGGAACTGTTAAATGAACCTGTTATGCTTAAATGGTAAATAGAATGGGGTGAATCAATGATTCTAAATGATTCCCTTTAACAGTCTTATATGCCAATTTTACCTTGATCCCTTGAGTGAACCATGGATTACCTAGAATACCTTGGTCATGATTTGTGGTTTTATTAATTAAATAATATTATGGGAGTGAACCATGGACACCATGGATAGGCTCCAATAGGCTCTGTAAATGCCGAGTGAATCGCGGATCCTTATAGGATTCCATAGATGAACTCAAGAGCCCGGGGTTATGCCATGGGTGATACATGGGCTCCATATAGGATAGCCAAGGATGGGCTCAGTTACATTGGTTATACCACACCATGATTGATATCAAATTTTCTTCTATGAGGTTTGCAACAGACAAGCTTGTAGGGTCATAGTGGATTTTCACCTAGAGTGACCCTTGAATTCCACATTAGGAATTTCAATGATATCCTTAAGGTGTTTGGATACTAAATTCTTTATGATGCATCTATCAAGCCAAATCAAAATTTTTCTTTCAGTTATTGGCTATACTTACCTAGATGGCCTCATGAGGAATCTTTGGTGCTTACTACTATACAGGGGATAGACAACATTAGGATGGATCTTGATACTTATAAAATAAATGTAATTGAATTGTTAATTAAATATAAATATAATGTAAATGGAAATTAGTTCTTTGAGGAATTTTTATTTTTTAGAATTTCTAAGCTTACTTCATTAATTATTTTTCACTTCTTATTATATATACTATCTAGAAGATTGGAACAGACCTTGGGGGGTTTCCTAATAAGATATAGTCTCACACCCTATTTGTTTCATGCTTTGGTCCCAGAATTATTATATGGTTGTAGGTGTTGATAATGGAAAACACCCTCCTCCAGGTATATGATATGTTGTTCAGGAGAAGTAGATCGTGATAAAAAGCCAAGGCTTGTGATGTTGATGTGATACTTTTATTATTTTTATAGTGTTGGATCATGCATTGTATATGATAGAATTTTGACTTTTTTGGATTTTTTTTGATAAACATGTTAATTGCATCATTTTGTATATGATATGACACTAGGTCCTTTGTATTATTAGTATTCGAATGTTTACTTCTGTTGTATGGTATTACTATTTCCACTATATTTTTATTCTTTACATTGCATTACAATATGCTAATGAGGGAATATTATCCTCACTATCACACCTAAGCCCTCACTACTAATCAACAACCTCATTTTTTGGGATATGCACTTAATACCATGTGTCCAACTAGGCTTAGTGCACTATTAGGTGGAATATGGTCCCAAGATGTTACAATGTGGTATTTGTGATTTTTTTAGTTTGATTTACTATTTGGCACAGATAAAACGGGATAGGAAGGAAAGGGGATTTAGTAATAAGCTATTCCTGGAAGTAGCTACACAACATACATGGAAAAGCCAAATTTCCCCAAATTGATTAGAGATTTTTGGAATTTTGATATATTATAGTTGATTCAATTTCACTATTTGGTGACAAACTTGTATTGGGATATTATTATTGATACTCTTTTGGGTTCAATTATGTTGACTACCAATGTGGTGAGCCTATTCCATCTCTTGCGTCATACAAGAACTTGTTAGAAGTCACATGCCATGCATTCATTCAATTCTATATAGGAGCATTACCAATTAAATGTTGTTGTGATAGGTATTGTGATAGATATGCCTAAAATTGTGATAGGGGTATTGGTAGGTTCTATGGTTAGAATTGGATGAATTACATGCATTGGTACCTAAGGTGTATATTCCCTCTTGGATTATAATTTGGAAGATAATTTTTTGTATTGATATTGAACTATGATACTATGTTCTATACATGTATTCCAATATTTGATTTGTGCGGTGTATGCCCCCCACCGGCCATAATTCAACATATCAATGGTTACCCTCAAAGAAAGGAATGTGATAAGCATGAAATGAGTGTGAATTCAAATTTTGAATGTTGACTTAACATAAATCTAGGATAGAATGTGAAATGAAATTTCTATTGATAGAGAACTTGAACAAAACCGACCTTAGTAGTGAGATCATGGTAGTGGTTCTTGTTGTTTTATGCACAGACTTAACCAATGGGGAGGTAGAGGGATGTGTGTTTAGAGGATGATTTTTATGATGTCATTTGTTTCTATGATTTTGAGCTGAAACATTGTTTTGATATAGAATTATGGTGTGTTATTGACCTTGTAGAGTTCTGACACATCGATAACCTCCAGTTGTATGCCAGGATGGTGTTGACGGTCATACACCAGAGGTGGAAGGACATGGGATACTCATGGATTCTCCTATCATGACAGTCATGGAACCATCTGTTGTACCAGACATAGGTGCAGAGGCAATGTTCCATGAAGGCTTTATGAGGATCATGAAAACCTTTTAGGGAGTGACATAGACTACCACGTCTATGGATGTGTTGACTCAGGTGTTCCAATAGTATCATTCTCCCTTGTTTTCTAGGGATGGTGGACCTCAAGATGTAGAGTCATGGCTATAGGCCATGTTTTTGATCTTCGAGCATCTGTATATACCTCATGAGGGGAGGATAAATATAGAGACTTATGTGCTATTTAATTTCAAAAAGTGATGGTTGGATGTGACTACTTAGGCGGAGCATCATAAGGATATGGTTGGGCAGATTTCTAGATAGTCTTTGATGAATATTACTATCTTGAGAAGCTAAGGGATGATAAATCCCATGAGTTTATGCATCTAGAGTAGGGAACTTTCTCAATAATGGACTACTTGGTATGTTTTATTGAGTCCTGGTGAATGGATACATTGGCTGCCACACCAATATTGGCATCCCTATCATTATATCCAAATTCAATAGACATAAAAGTTTCTCCCTGAACCAATCTTAGAGACTCTCAGTCCTAATGTAGAACTCACAACCTCTGATACCACTCTATCACAACCGATCCCCGTGGATGTCATGCCGTGACTCTCCAATACCACATCCAATAGTCCAGCAGCTGGTGACTAGCACCTATTAAGAATATAACTACCATGGGAGGCATTTCCTTGGTACCAATATGGACATAAAAAACTCAAAGCCCACAAATTATGAAATATAAAAACACTATGTAAACAATGATTGAAAGCCACTATAACCCATAACCATATTACATGAGTTAATGTTTTGGAAAGTAATCATGATTAGAATAAAATCCCATCAAAAAGAATGTATGTACAAATGTTCATGAAACTCATCTACAGAAAACCCTACCTGAAGGAATAGTACATGGGCTAATGTTTGAAGTTGTGGGGACACCATGGTCTGCCTGTTCTCATAACGCACTATCAGATCTGAGTGTTACTCGAACTATATCAAAAGGCTTCTCATCTTCACAAGGCATGACATGTTTAGGAAAATCCATTATAAGCGTGAGTATAACAATACTCAGTTGGACACCTCCAAAACACAAAGTAGTACAGAAAAGAATGTTAATAAGTTCTTCACAAGTATATGTCTCCATATTATAAAATGAATATCCAGATATACTCAAACCATAGCACACAGTCTAGGGTAAGTCATAACCACTACATTCCTACACAAGGGATTTAGTTCCATTATTCCACAAATCACCCATTGAGGAGAAAAAACTATTGCATCTAACAACATTGAAGACATCCGTATGAGAATTACTTTTCATTGGAAAGCATGATGAGAGAGATACACTAAATGATCTAATGGGATATACGATACAATAGTTTAGGATCACATCAAGGTCTAAGTAGTGTTACCAATAACTCAATCTAGATTAACCCGTTATGTAGGGTATCAATGCCCTGTAAAGTTGCTCATGTCAATATCGAAGAATCTACTTAGGGAATGAACAATGAATAGAGGATCTGTTCCAGGCCTCTTAGAGTATTCCAACAACTCTATCAAGGATGTTAGGCTGAAGATATGATACTCATGTGAGTAAGAAATGTTACCAAAAAGCCATTAGGTAAAAATAAAGAAAAAAATCTTAATAAAACTTTTCCAAGATATGATGGATGAGAGAATCAATTTACATTGAAAAAAGAGGGTTCATATTGAATTTTAATCACACCCGACCATACCCCTTTGTAACACCCTGAGCTTCCACGATACGCTTCTCTTTCAATAATGCAATAGCTTGCATTGTACGCAAGTTCGAGATTCTAACACACCGTGACCAATCAAATTAGCAGTTATGAATACTAATACCCACTTTTGAAATTATATATATTTTATATTTCAAAATGGACTTCATTTTTGTATTCGTAATATCAAAATTATCCTAAGTTGAATTTTTGTAATTTTCTGAGAACTTCCAATTTTTTTATGAATAGTGAAAAATACTTAAAACAAATTTTTTAATCAAAATAATTTATAGTGATAAATTATACTATTTAGTGGTTTTAAAGTATAATTATAATATATTTTTACCATTTTATCCAATGGTGGTCATTAGAATTAATTTCACTTTGAAATTGGACATAAACAATTGTCAATCTTTTGATATATATTGTTTCTTAAAAACACGCTATTTGTTGTGACAACGAGAATTAATTATAATATTAATTAATGAAACATATATGTTTGGAATTTTGTAAAATAGAAATCATTTTTGAATTTGGAATATCAATTATATCTTAGGGTGAAATTTTGGCATTGTTCTGAAAAACATCAATTTTTGATGAATATGGAAACTACTAAGTGGTAGTTAAATAACCGATTTTTCATTTAAATGAAATATTAACACTTCTGTGATTTTATTTTCAAAAATACGACATACATGGTTGTCAATATAAAGTAAAATGTTGTTCAATGGGATTGAAATAATTTTTTGGTGAATAATAACTTTTAAGTTTAATTAATCGTGATTAAAGGTAATTAGTGAAATTTAAGGTAAAAATGGTATTATAAAAATATTAAATGACCCTTACACATGTCCTAACCATATTGGATGAGTCATGGCTGACCAAGACAACCCATGGGTCAACTTGGGGACCCCATGGAGCCACTTTGGTTGGAAAATGACATTAAAAACCTTTTATTTAATGTTAAAATAAAAATGTCACAAACATTAGTCGTTTTACTAAAAAAATATTTAAATGGGGTTATACAAGTCATATTTTTGACTATAAATTTTCATTAGAAATATAAAAATATTTCCTACATAATGATATTTTTTTCTAATTTTTAGACATTAAATAAATTAAATTATTTATGACACCATGATGATGCAGTGATTACCTCATTAATTAACGATTTTAATAAAATGGAAGGATAATGTAAAATCTAAGCATTAAACTTGTCCAAATCCTATTGGACTAGAATATTTCGAACCCTTATCACCTTAGCCTCGAATTATATAAGTGTGGGACCTTTAGAATCCGAAAAGCATTGTATAATAAAGTAACATTTCATTACTTTCCTAGAGTGCCCCTCCTCTCCACTAATAAAAGGCCCCCACCACTACCACCTTACTCACACTATCAAAGCCTTTTGGCTCGGCCAAACACTACCCAAATACTCTCCCAACTTCCCTCCCTTACTCCTAGAAGCATCACTTTGGGTATAATTCTTCCCAAGGAAGCATTTTCCTCAAATCAAAAAGAGTTACCCGATTTTAAGGTAATGTCTTCTCTAATGTTGTTTTGTATTATTTTGCTTCTCCAACCCCTTAAACTCTTTTTATTCCTTTATTTTGTAACAAAAACAGTATCTAAAATATACTAGGATGTTTTTATGATAATGATTTGGTTTAAAATTACAAACACCTTCGTCTAATGGTTAAAGAACATACTGTTTCTGTGGGTGGTGAAATACTGCCTCACGAAATGATGATTGTTCAATATTCTTTTAACACCTCTAATTATGGACATTCTGATGACACTATTTTCATATATGATATATATATTATGTTTATGTTTTCCTTATGCTTCTTTATTTCTCATTTATGGAATACTTTATTATTTCCATTATGGGTAAACGCGATAATTTCATTTTAGGAAGTGCGGACTACCGCCCCCTCAAAGGGATTTGAATCGTTAATGCCATATGTGGGATGTATAAAGGATGGAGTAAATGGTATTATAAATTATATTATACTGGAATTATATTATATCTTTATATAATTATAACTTCATTCCATTAAATACGAAATAGAAATGAAAGTAGCGTTCCTGCGTACGTACGGCTTACCGTCTCCATGAACGGTGCATTTCCTTTCTTACCTCTAAATGTTATGTAATATTATAAATGAATATATCTAATGGATATTAATGATGTATATGATATATACATCATGAATATAATTATGGATATAATGGATATATTACCACATGAAGAAGGTGTAATTATAAGAATTTTATTTTTGACTCAAGTACCTAAGATTGTCAAAACGACTGTTATTAACATAAATAATTACATAATGTTCATAACATGGTAATAAGTTATATAAAATGAATAATAAACGTGAAAAAGGTTCTTATGAAATTATAAATTAACTCTATTTTATTATTATGGAGATCAAATAACGGTCGAGTGAATTCGGACATGAGGTAAGGGAACTTCTTAACCCAATTTCCATTCGTTGGGTTAATCTCCTACTTTCAAATTATGTAATGATATTATTATGTCCTATCTTGTATTTGTACTTTATTTATGTGTACTTATAGTGAATACACATAATAGATCTATTTTATTTAAAAAAATGATCTTTGTAAGGGACATCATCTCAATCTCCTTTCATTGAGGCATATTTGGCTTTATACACAACTTTCCTTTATACGGTGTATAAACCACTTTGACTTTTACTTTTATTCAAAAGGAATTTTTTTATACGAAGCGTTTTTACTAAAAGACAAAAGGAATGTTTTTTACGTATGAAGCGACAACGATTTCTCCACCGTCGTGACTATTATTTGAGTTTCGGCTTCCTCTATAAGCCATAACCATTTTTAAATGAAAAATAAATACCAAGATTTAATTTTCTTTTATTTTGGTATTGAAAACGGTTTTGAAAGTGTTTTTTTATTATATAAATGTGTTGTATTGATATCTTGTGGTTGAAATGTGGAAATGTTATGTTTCCTTTATGCATGTTTTATGTTATACGATTATGTTATGGTTTATGATATATTTAAACCTATTCATACGAGGAATGCATTGGACTTAATAAGTGACGGGTGGAGCCGGCTATAGCTCCTCGATGCATTGGAAGGTCTCATGAGACAAACTAGTGTCTTGGCACAAGGCCTTGACAAAATATGATTTGTAGCCTTGGCATGAGGCCTTGGATATGTGGTTATGATAGTCTGGCATTATGCATTCCATCATTATGAAAGTGGTTATTGATATTTCATGTGATTATTCGACTAGTACAATATCCATGTGAGTAAGTAAACGACATTATTTCATTTTACTTCTTCCATATTATGCTAAAGTTCAAGTTTAAAAGGCTTTTGTTTTAGTTATACATTACCTTAAATGTTAATGTTTATTTATGAAAGCTTTCGCTATATTGTTATCCTTACTGAGCATCTGAGCTCACCCCTTTCAATGTTTTAATTTTTCCAGGATGTGAAGAAGTATATTATGAATGACCTGCAGGGATAATATAAGGGGATATGAAGAGAAGATGTTGTAGTTTTGTTTTACTTTATGATGTAATGTAAGACTTATGAATGTATCTAGTGTTTCTATGGATACTAAACTAATCGGTCTTTTGAGACTTGATCTTTTGTGATCATGCCAATGTTACGCATTAATGCATCGACTCTGGGTAAATGGGGTTGGGGTGTTATAGTTGGTATCAGAGGAAGTTTAGTACTAACCTTGGAAGCTAGATTTAGATAAACTCTGATTAGATCACATATCCCAAAGATAGACTTTGATGATTAGTATAGAAGAACTTCCTAGAATTTTGGTATTATAGAGATTTTGTGAGTTTTCTGAGCAATACATCCCTGTCTGGATACGAGCAGGTAGAGGTGGATCTGGCACAGATGTACCTAGGGGTAAAACCCGAAAATACCGCTTTGAGCTAGACTCGAACGGGAACTTGTGCACGACAACGGGCCTTGCTGCACTCTTGGTTACGACACTCCCGGGGGATATGCTTAGGATAATTCTCATTTTATTTACAAACCACTATGAAGGGTTATGAGTATATAATTTTTCAAAGAAATTTTTTTTATGATTATGGATTATATCCATAAATAGTTCAATTTATGTTAAGTATTTTATAAGTATGGAATTATGTATTTTGATTCATAAACTAATCTAGTTTATGCCATTTTTTAGAAATGGCGCATAGTGGAAGGAATGGAAACCGTATCAATGCATGCACTCCGTGTAGGGATTGCCTTCCTGCTCAAGGTAATTATTGTGGATCTGGAGATACAACTGGTTCTGATCAACTTATTACCATACTGGGACAACTCACTCAGGTTATGAATAATAACCTTACTCGTATGGAGCACCCTGATCGACAACGTAGAGGATCAATGTTAGACTGCTTCATGAGGTAACAACCACCAACATTTAATGGGGGTACAAATCCATTAGTAGCTGAGCAATGGATAAACTCCATAGAAAAAATATTCCATGCCTTGGGGAGTAGCGAAATGGAGAAGGTTTTTAGGGCAGTTTACCGCCTCACTGGAGATGCCGATCAATGGTGGTCGCTGATTCAAAATACAAAGGAAGATGAAGAAGTATAAAGTATGGAATGGAGAGAGTTAAAAGATCTTTTCTTAGAAAAATAATTTCCTCGTGACCATTGAGGAGATATGGAAAGGCAATTTCTGAGTCTGAGACAAAAGGAGGATGAAAATGTCGCAAAGTATGAGGACAACTTTACAAGGTTAGCTAGGTATTCTGCAGATTATATATGTAACCCAATAAGTAAGATTTGTTGTTTATTTGATGGGTTAAAACCATTTCTCCATCGAGATTTAGTATCATAATCCTTCTCATCATACGAAGATATTGTCTCGTGTGCTATCAAGACAGAAAAGGAATTCTCTATGTCTTATGACAATAAAGTAAAGCAAGAGAAGAAGAGAACAGTGGAACAAGAGACAGATAAAGGGAAAAAGGTAAAGAAGGATTTTCCATTATGCGATAATTGTGGGAAGAATCACCCTGGTACTTGCCTAAAAGGAATGGGAGTCTGTTATAAATGTGGAGAAAAAGGTCACCAGGCGCGTGATTGTAAGGGAAATAAAGAGGCTATCAATGTTGAATGCTACAATTGTAGGGAAATGGGGCATGATGCAAATGAATGTCCTAAGCATCAGGGAAACTTACCTCAGAAAAGGCCAATGGATCAAGGACAATCTTATGCTGTTACTACAGTTGAAGTGGAATAATTAATGTATTGGTGCTTTTGGACTCAAGGATTATATTCTGGTTATAAGAATAATGTGATATATATAAGGATTGTACTGCAGTACTTTTTGTTTTCATTAAGGATTTAATATGATGAAGGTAATCATATTTTTAGTATGTGACAATAAAAGAAACTTTACTTTTTTGGGGAATCTGATGTTACAATTGATTTTGTATTTTAAAGACCTTTTAGAAAAGTCTGGACAACGGTATTTTGGATAACTATAATGGTTGGAATGGATTAAGTTGAACTTTGGATAGTATTGTTTAAGGTTAAAACATTTCTGAAGATTATTTTTGGAATATTATAATACTATAGTTTTAGGAAAAGGACAACCTGCAGGTTGGGGGATAACCCATCGCATCGGACAAAGTTGTAGGAATCGAACCCACAACCATAGTGCGACATGCCTTTATTACCTACCTCTAGCCTACATGAAGTCCCTGGTTATTTACAAAATTGTTTTCCTAATTTAAATGGTATGTGGTAAGATTTAGAACCTTATACAATTAGGATAAATAGAATATTTTTGAGTTCTGTTACAATTTGGAGTGAAAGATGGGTTTGTGGTAAAAATTTATTAAAGAATGAAAGTCTACATGACAAGTAAGTATATTCCCTTACGTTCCTAGTAAATCTCCTAAATAAATTCCTCAACTTTAGAAAAGGTATCTTAAAACAAAAATGTTGCCGGTTATCTTTTCCAATTGGGGATTCAATGACCGTTTAACCAATCAAAAGTTTGTGATTTTCTTATGGTTAACTTTCTCCTAATCCAGTTTTCTACAACTCTCCATCAAACCTTGATGGTTTGTTTTTCTTCCATATCCATATTTTCATAGAATCCTAGTATGGGCTATCTCGGGTGACCTTTGTACTTATCTTTCTTTCTTTTAAAGTTATATTTTTATTAACCTTATTTTCGATGTGGGTTTTCCACTAAGGTATTTTCTATTTTCAACCTTTTATTTTAAAAGAGAAATATCAAATTGTAAGGACACAATTTATTGAAGGAGGGGAGAATGTAACACCCCGAGCTTCCACGATACACTTCTCTTTCAATAATGCAATAGCTTGCATTGTACGCATGTGCGAGATTCTAACACACCGCAACCAATCAAAGTAGCAGTTATGAATAGTAATACCCACTTTTTGAAATTATATATATTTTATATTTCAAAATCGACTTCATTTTTGTATTCGTAATATCAAAATTATCCTAAGTTGAATTTTTGTAATTTTCTGAGAACTTCCAATTTTTTTATGAATAGTGAAAAATACTTAAAACAACTTTTTTAATCAAAATAATTTATAGTGATAAATTATAATATTTAGTGGTTTTAAAGTATAATTAAAATATTTTTACCATTTTATCCAATGGTGGTCATTAGAATTAATTTCACTTTGAAATTTGGAATAAACAATTGTCATTCTTTTGATATAGATTGTTTCTTAAAAACACGCTTTTTGTTGTGACAGCGGGAATTAATTATTAAATTAATTAATGCAACTTATATGTATGTAATTTTTTAAAATAGACATCATTTTTGAATTTGTAATATCAATTATATCTTAGGGTGAAATTTGGGCATTGTTCTAAAAAACTTCAATTTTTGATGAATAGTGAAACTACTAAGTGGTAGTTAAATAACTGATTTTTCATTTAAATGAAATATTACCACTTCTGTGATTTGATTTTCAAAAATCCAACATAAATGGTTTTCATTAGGAAGTAAAATGTGGTTCAATAGGATTAAGATAATTTTTTGGTGAAAAGTAACTTTTAAGTTTAATTAATCGCGATTAAAGGTAATTAGTGAAATTTAAGTTAAAAATGGTATTATAAAAATATGAAATTACCCTTACACTTGTCCTACCCCTATTGGATGAGTCATGTCCGACCAAGACAACCCATGGGTCAACTTGGGGACCCCATGGAGCCACTTTGGTAGGAAATGACATTAAAAACTTTTTATTTAATGTTAAAATAAAAATGTCACAAACATGAGTCATTTTACTAAAAAAATTTTTAAATGGGGTTATAGAAGTCATATTTTCGACTATAAATATTCATTAGAAATATAAAAATATTTCCTACATAATTATATTTTTTTTACAATTTTTAGACATTAAATAAATTAAATTATTTATGACACCATGATGATGCAGCGATTACCTCATTAATTAACGATTTTAATAGAATGGAAGGATAATGTAAAATATAAGCATTAAACTTGTCCAAAGCCTATTGGACGAGAATACTTAAAACCCTTATCACCTTATCCTCGAAATATATAAGTGTGGGACATTTAGAATCCGAAAATCATTGTATAATAAAGTAACATTTCATTACGTTCCAAGAGTGCCCCTCCTCTCCACTTATAAAAGGCCCCCACCACTACCACCTTACTCACACTATCAAAGCCTTTTGGCTCCACCAAACTCTGCCCAAATAATCTCTCAAATTCCCTCCCTTACTCCTAGAAGCCTCAATTTGGGCAGAATTCTTACCAAGGAAGCATTTTTCTCAAATCAAAAAGAGTTACCCGATTTTAAGGTAATGTCTTCTCTAATGTTGTTTTGTATTATTTTGATTCTCCAACCCCTTAAACTCTTTTTATTCCTTTATTTTGTAACAAAAACAGTATCTACAATATACTAGTATTTTTTTATGATATGTATTTGGTTTAAACTTACACACACCTTCGTCTAATGGTTAAAGAACATACTGTTTCTGTGGGTGGCGAAATACTACCTCACGAAACGATGATTGTTCAATATTCTTTTAACACCTATAATGGTGGCCATTTTGATGAAACTATTTTCATATATGATATATATATTATGTTTATGTTTTCCTTATGCTTCTTTATTTCTCATTTATGGCATACTTTATGATTTCAATTATGGGTAAACGTGATAATTTCATTTTAGGAAGTGCGGACTACTGCCCCCTCAAAGTGATTTGAATCGTTAATGCCATATGTGGGATGTATAAAGGATGCGGTAAATGGTATTATAAATTATATTATACTGGAATTATATTATACCTTTATATAATTATAACTTCATTCCATTAAATATGAAATAGAAATGAAAGTAGCGTTCATGCGTACGTACGGCTTACCGTCTCCATGAACGGTGCATTTCCTTTCTTACCTCTAAATGTTATGTAATATTATAAATGAATGTATCTACTAGATATATATGATGTATATGATATATACATAATGAATATATTTATGTATATAATGGATATATTACCACATGAACAAAGTGTAATTATAAGAAGTTTATTTTTGACTCAAGTACCTAAGATCGTCAAAACGACTGTTATTAACATAAATAATTACATAATGTTCATAACATGGTAATAAGTGATATAAAATGAATAATAAACTTGAAAAAGGTTCTTATGCAATATAAATTAACTCTAGTTTATTATTCAGGAGATCAATGAACGGTCGAGTGAATTCGGACACGAGGTAAGGGAACTTCTTAACCCAATTTCCATTCTTTGGGTTAATCTCCTACTTTCAAATTATGTAATGATATTATTATGTCCTATCTTGTTTTTGTACTTTCTTTATGTGTACTTATAGTGAATACACATAATAGATCTATTTTATTTAAAAAAATGATCTTTTTAAGGGACATCGTCTCAATCTCTTTTCATTGAGGCAAATTTGACTTTATACACAACTTTCCTTTATACGGTGTATAAACCCTTTGAATTTTACTTTTATTCAAAAGGAATCTTTTTATACGAAGCGTTTTTACTAAAAGAAAAAAGGAATATTTTTTATGTATGCGGCGACAACGATTTCTCCGCCGCCATGACTATTATTTGATTTTCGGATTCCTCTATAAGCCATAACATTTTTTTAAATGAAAAATAAATACCAAGATTTAATTTTCTTTTATTTTGCTATTGAAAACGGGTTTGAAAGTGTTTTTTTATTATATAAATGTGTTGTATTGATATCTTGTGATTGAAATGTGGAAATGTTATGTTTCCTTTATGCATGTTTTATGTTATACGATTATGTTATGGTTTATGGTATGTTTAAACCTATTCATATGAGGAATGCATTGGACTTAATAAGTGATGGGTGGAGCCCGCTATAGCTCCTCGATGCATCGGTAGGTCTCATGAGACAAACTAGTGTCTTGGCATGAGGCCTTGACAAAATCTGATTTGTAGCCTTGGCACGAGGCCTTGGCTAAGGGGTTATGATAGTCTGGCATTATGCATTCCATCATTATGAAAGTGGTTATTGATATTTCTAGTGATTATTCGACTAGTAGAATATCCATGTAAGTAAATGGCATTATTTAATTTTACTTTTTCCGTATTATGCTAATGGTCAAGTTTAGTAGGCTTTTTTTTAGTTATACATTGCCTTAAATGTTAATGTTTATTTATGAAAGCTTCCTCTATATTGTTATCCTTACTGAGCATCTGAGCTCACCCCTTTCAATGTTTTAATTTTTTCAGGATGTGAAGAAGTATATTATGAATGACCTGCAGGGATAATATAAGGGGATATGAAGAGAAGATGTTGTAGTTTTGTTTTACTTTATGATGCAATGTAAGACTTATGAATGTATCTATTGTTTTCAAGGCTACTAAACTAATCAGTCTTTCGAGACTTGATCTTTTGTGATCATGCCAATGTTACGCATTAATGCACCGACTCTGGGTAACTGGGGTCGGGGTGTTACACCCTTGACCTTGGCAGCTAACCATGTGAATGGACCATGTCAGCATAAATATAACTAAGTTAAAACCCACCATTGTTCTTGCAATGACGAACTCGTTACAAGGTTCCCAACTATACTGATCGTGTGTCAAAAAGACACTCCATTTGAATGTTATGATTGTTTAATTAAAATGGTCTACCTGGGGCTTGTCTGGGACTGACTCGACTTGTCTAACCTAGTCTCACCCACTAGATGTCCTGAATCAGTCCTGTTGATCCGACCTGACCCATTCCTCTTAGACACATAGTGTGGACTAGTTCCCCATGTCTAGATGGCACACACGCAGTCTACCACGACCGCTTCCCCCTAGTCCACGTGGTGCCCTACTATGTCCCACACATCCATCACACCACATCCATGTGTGTCTTATGCTCTTCGACTATTGGTGGCCTCACCACCACCACATGTTACCATGAGGCCTACCATAATTCCATGTTACACCTCCATCGGCCGCCCCACCATCCGCCTCGCCAGTGGATCACCATTGTCTTGGACAGGCCACCTAAACCCACTCCGCCACTCACCTTGACTGACATGATCCGCTTCCCTACCCATCACCATGCTTCACCGCCTATGCCGCTAATTGTACCCCCATTCACCACCATCTCGGGAAAATCGGGCTTAACCTTCACCTTCATACATCCGTTGTGTCATCACGATCATGGATCTTCAATTTCAGATCGTTTCCCCAAGAATTGAGGGTGCAATGATCAGTTGTTTATAAAGAACAAAGACCACAAAGAACACGAAGAAATTTATGGAAGAAAAAAACAATGAATAACCCATGGAATTAACCTATTCTATTTTTCTTTATAACCTCAATCCATTCCAAAATAATGATCAAGAAAACAAAGAACATCTCTACTAAAAATTCCCTGATAATAAACCCGTAATCAAAAACCATCTCCCATGGATGATTGACCCATGTGTGAACTTGTACCATGGTTAATACAAGTCTATCATTGATTCTATGAATGGATAAAGATAGAACTAAAAATTTAAACTCTCTACCATGAGTTGGAATGATCATTGATGAAGATCAAGCTACATAATCATTGTTTCTGATCCCTGATCTGTAGAATTCGAGGTTATCGATCAGTCGAAATTCATGAATGTTTACTCCAGAGGCCATTATCTACATCTTAGATGAATAGTAGGGTTATAGTGGTAACCACTAACTCATAATAAGGCCTCAATTAAAATGAAACTTCACAGTGTGGACATAACATTCTATAGAAAATAAATGAACAATTTATTGTATTTATTAAATGTGTGAAAACTAACATTCACACCTGGTCTACGTTGGTTGATTTTAGGCCCCACCTAGAGTAAATCCACTGCTCTGAATGTAAAGATACCAAAAAATTTATGATATGGGCACTATTATGGATTTTATTCCACATTTTTTAGAAATGTTCTCATTTGTGCTATTTAATGTTTAATATTTTTCAAACCTTTAAACTGAGCACAATGGGACTCATAATTGTATATCACCTCAGTACTTGGTCTCAAAATAATTCAATTTAATATTTAAAATAATAAACGAATAAATATGTGACATTACAGAGGATATATAGTGATCTCCTAATCACTTATTTTAGACCCAAAAAAATTCAATTTCCATAACATTCCAATCACCATCCTAGCACTCAAAACATCTATCACTCACATCGTGTATTCCAGTACTGACCCAATATTGGGCTGATAATTTTTCATAATATCTAGAATAATTTTTTGAATGATTTCCATTATTACATGATTTTTAGTGATTTATGTATCACCTATATTAGACATACTTCTAACATCCAATCTCATAAAACCCCCCTCCCAGTGTTTGGTTTCCTAATATAAATCAATTATTTATATTTTTTAAATTACACTAGGAAGATACACATTAATTTCGAATAACGTTTATTTTATTAATTTAATTAATTTTGGGATATATAGTGATGTTAAAACTATGTGCTATATACCCATCAATAAATTATCATTGACTTTTAGTTACCCAAATTTCATAATAACCAATCTTTGGTCAATTCTAGTGTATATAATTAAAATCATTTTTGAAATATTCTCTTCCCATATATTATACTTCATAACTCGGGTACATGAATCACAAAAAATAATCCATGGTTACTTCAAATAATTGTATCATATCCTAAAGAACCCATGTGACTGATAAGGGCGAATTCATTCCATATCTGACTAACATATAACCATCCAATGTTAAATTTTCATCATGATGAATGATATTATCAAACCACGCATTCCTTCCAAAAAATCATATTGTCACTCATTATTTTATTTTGATCTATAGTAAACTAGCTCATATTTGTTTCATTTCATTATTTATCATTTAAAACTAACCTGATAGTAATTTAATTTTTTCTAACCCATTTTAAATTTTGTTGAAACTCCCCTAATTATTGACCCCCCTATTTGGAGTTTTCCCATTTCTTTATCAATACATGAACTATAACCTTAAATTATAATCACACCCGTACTATTTTTACAAACTAACATTTTTACAACTATTTACATTATGTTTTCCCTCTAGTTACTATATAAACTAAAATAGGTTATATTTAATTATTTATAACCCAATACCTTAATCAATTTTAGTCAATTATTTCTGACCATAAAGCACTAGTCCTTGTATTTTTAATTCAAATACATTAAATAGTTGAAGGATAAATATATGGTACTCAATAGGATGAAAAATTAAAATGATAATTTTAGGAAAAGGTTTTGTTTTTTCTCACTAATATAGCTACATGAATGGTATTGGAATTTTTTTGATTATTTGATGATGAAAAAACAAAAATATTTTCATTTGAAACACATAAAAATGGTGGAAAGATTAAAATACAATTTTCTTGTGATTGAAAAATTCCTTATCATGACTTAGGAAATGATTTATGGCTACGAAAATGGAATTAACTTGTATGGTCTCGCATTTGGGTTCTGAAAAAGGCATGTCATACTCCCTCAACCTATATATCTAGGTAGAATTTATATCCCTATTATAATTCTTAAATGTCTATTAGATAAAATTATCCTTGAATAATCAATGATGAAATAAATCCATGTTGTACTAACCCTCTTGTGAATTGATTATTCCATGCAGAACCCCCTTCATGATTTTGATTACTCTAATTCCTTCATCCCCCAATATCTAAATAGTCTATCCTGAGATAGTGGGGCAGATTTATTTACAACATATATACCTTAACAATATCCTTTAAAGAGAATAATATTAGGAGGAAACCCAAATTTGAAATATTTTTTATAATAACATCACATTTGATTATGGTAATGACCCATATGTACATTATATTCCGCAAAAAAAACATTATTCATTTTGGAGTAAAAACCTAAAAGTTGATAAATTAATTTAATATCATTATCACTTTCACAATAATTTTGTGATTATGAATTACCTAATTTCAAAACCCATCAATGGAAGTTCATTTATTTTATTCTATTAATGATATTTGATTCTTTGGTTGAGGTTCTAGTTGAGCATCGACTTAAATTTCTATGTAATGGAAGTTTCCAGCTCTCTTTTTGATATGTGTAGATTTTGGGATTGATTGTAGACGGCACATAGTAGGATCACATTTAAGGGAAACTTTGGAACCTCTCCATGGAAACTTCATGTCTCATGGTTTGGTGAATAAGAAATTGTGCACTCTTAGGAAAATCATACAACACACATGTGGTGAGGCTTTGTATTTTGGATGTAGTTTTCGGCATGGTTGGCACACAATTTGGGAATAATTATGTAAAAACCATGCATTATGTTCCTTATCTCTTGTATGGTGTGTACGATTAGTGCATGGTTTAGAAAATTATGTTGCCAAACAACGCGAGTTTCCGAGGTCATTAATTGTTTGAAATTCCCATTTTCCCTTATACTTATTTAACACTACTTCAAGATTTCCTCTCTCTTGGATCATTTTTTGGCACACAATGAGGCTCTTGAGATCCCTTCCCTTGGTTCCTATCCCCATTTTTATGCTTCCCCTTCAGATCTAAGGTCATTTTTGTGGATGTTTGGTATATTTTTCCTTTTTTCCATACACCCTCTCTTGATTTCTTGGTTTTTATTTCTGAGGATTCTATCATGGCCAAACCCTAGTGTTAAGAGGTGATGTGTGGGTTGTGTTCAATCATTTCCTTTCTGGCACATTTTGTTGATTCTTGATCTTTCCTTTAATATTTTCAAAACATATTAACCATGATTGTGATGTGATTATGTGTGTTGATTTTGTTTTTTATGATGGAAAGCTGTTGAGAAATGGTTTTCACAAGTTTTATTTAATTATTCATATAATAAAATGTATCCAAGGTGTATGATAAAATTCATTTTTCTTTCTAATTGTGAAATTGATAACTAGTGGTGTTTTTTTGGCTTTGGTCGTATTTTGATAGCTTGGTTGAAATTTTAATGTTTGAATGTTGCGTGGTTTAATTCCTTTTCAGGGCATTGTAATTTGTGGAAAATGATTTGGAATCTTTTTCCATGTTTTAAATTCTTTTTGGTGAGAAGATCATTACATGACTTGTTCTGTTGGTTAAAACATGTGGTCTTTCATTGAAATAGTTTTGGATGCTTTAATGGACAGTTAATGTATTTTATTTGATGTTGGCACATCCATGGGTTCATGGGGTGAATGTATGGATGGGAATCAAAATGATAATGGAATTTAAATATGATGTTTTCCTGGAGCCTCTATTTTAAAAAAGGTTCCTCATTTCTTCCCTCATCAACTATTTGATAAAATAGTTTCATTTATTCTAAATGGAGTGTTTGATCTTCAAGTGTCTTTTAAAATTTGTTTCAAATGTATTTTTTTTAAAATTATTCTGAATGAATTTAGAGATATGGGTTGGTGATGTGTTTGTATATGGCCCATTAGGAGCTTTGAGACACACATGGTATCTATATGGTGTAAATGTAAATATTAGATCTTTTCATAGTTTTTCTTGTTTTCACTTTATCTAGGGAATGGTTTTGGATTTACAATGTAAAGGCCCATTTGGAATTGTTCAAGTGAAACTTAGGTTTTTTTGTTGAATTTGGAAATGGCGTGTGAATTTATTTTTAAATGTATTTGGTTTGGTAATGTTGAAGGCCCTGTTGGAAATTGGTGTTGTCATTGAAAAGTTAGTTTTGATGTGATTTTATGTGAATGCCCAATTAGAACCCTATAATGTAAATTGTTTTTAGAACACATATGACATTTTAGCCTAGTGTTCATCTTAGTATGTTTTTGAAAAAATGGATTGGAAGCTTGGTTATCATGAAGCCCCAACAATAATTGGTAAATATTTGGGAAATATTTTTTCAATATGGGAAATGATTCTTTTCATGCGATCCTTAATTTTTGGATGATCATTCTTGCAAAAGATATGGGTTTTCATGATAATGTCAGTGATTCATGGATTATGTTGGAAACCACTAGACCATGGGTTGGGATACCCTCTAGTGGATCATGCACAGGAACACAGTTAGTTTTGGAATATGATATAGAGACCATTAGACCCTAGGATAAGGACCCCTCCAATGATTCATGTATGGGGATTCTATTGTTTATGGCTTCTATATAATATTTTCCTTGTGTTATTATTATTATTACTAACATTGGATTCATGGGAATTATCTATAAGTTTGAGTGATGGTTACATGTCAACCTAAATTAGATGGGTTGGAAACCCGTTGACATGATGGGGCTAGGTGGGACGTGCCACTAGTTTTTCTTGTTTATAGAGACCAGTTGGTTATTTTCTATATACTGGAAGGTGAGTCCGAACTGAGAATATACAGGGATGGAATCTAAATATGTTCAAGAAATTCCCATGAGTTACTATCTATGTGTTATATTTATTTATACTACATGTTTGATATTGGATTTTCAAGTTGTAACTTCTTGTTTGGTTTCCCATGCTTTATTCACATCCATTTTTTTAAATATTGTTTGGATCTGTATATAGGTTTTTGTTTTGGAATGTGTTATGAAAATAGAAACTGTTTTTAAAGATAAATATTTTGTGTATTTTTAAAAGGGATATTTGAGGAAATATTTGTTTCGTTTTTTAGTATATATAAATGATGTAAAACCATGTTTGTAAATATTTCTCAGACTAGCGATTGTGGACTGTTTTAGTAAAGGAAATGCATGGAATATAGGGTGATTATCTTCTATACTATTTAAGATCACACCATAATTCTGCCACATGAAGTAGGTTGACCCAAGTTGTATTTAATGTTCAAGTTTCTCATTTGGTTGTGCCTTTGGACCCTATTTATCTTGTCATTGGTGGTGACCAAGAGGTCACATAGATATTGTGTTAGCATGGTTCAACATTATTTTTTTGTATTTAATTTTTTTTTTCTGTTCATCATTTCTTTTATTTGGATATGTTATGTATTCATCACCATTATGTTAGTTCAATTTCATATTCTGTTTGGGTAACAATGTTAGTTTTTTGGGGGTGAATCATTCCCATTGGGGTTACATTAATGCGCAACACTAATTTATAGCCATTTCAGATTGGGAATTCCCTTTAGGAAATGTCTCGGACTGGTTCAGATGTCTGGTTAGATAGAATCTATCTTGGTTGATGACAAAATGGTATTAGAGAAGGCCTTTCTTAATTGGGGGGTCGTGTAGTTGAAGGTTAGGGCTATCATGATCGAGAAGTAGGTACTATAAGGAAAAAATGAACACTTTCTCATTATAATCCTTGAGTTTGTAAGAGTAGATAATGATTTTAATCGTTTTTTGGTTTTAGGGTATGGATCTGGAATTCCATCAAAGGTGAGTTGGTGTCTTGTCACTATCTCGTATGGAGTAGTGAATCCTGTGTAGTCTGAATACACAACTAAATGTTACCTCTGTTTTTAATTATTACTTGGGGAATGACCGACTGACCATATCACAATGTTTTAGATGACAACTAGTTTTCTATTCTAGTATATTGGTGTGAGTCTTGTTTTGTTTTGGTTTCAATTGATTTGAGTGGGATTTTAAAATGAACATGTATTTTGAAATGGAAATGGATTATTTCAAGGTGGTTTTGATTGAAAATATTGGTTCTAAAAGACAATGTTATTTTAGTTGGGTTTGATGATGAAGTGGTGTGTGTGTGACCCTTGGTATTCCTTATGAATGTACACATATGTGAGGGTATGTGTGGAATGTGCATGTTTTCAGGTGTTCATGGATGATCTAAGAGGAGGTTTTAAGAATTAATATACGGAAATTCACTGGATTCCATGGGTTAGAATTTTTAATCAAAAATTCAAAATTGTTTTTCCAAGAAGGTTTTTGAAAAGGTAAAATGATTTTAGAGATGGCCAATCCCAGAAAATTGATTTTTTGTTTTATAAAAAATGTACATTGGTATTTGGAAAGTGTCCTTGTAAGAATTTGGTTTGAAATTTATATGGATGTGGTGATTTTTTAAAAGTGTTTCTTTTGGTTTGATTAGTGATGTTTGATTTGTGAGGCCATTTCATTGGCTTGAGATGATCATTTTTGTTGAGTTTTGGGATGATGACGAAGCTGATTTTATTATCATTGTGTTGTTTAGAATATGTATACCAGAAAGTTCCCCATGTTATATTTGGATTCCTTTCCAATTTCTCATTATTCATGGTTTTTGACTATCTTCCCTGGTGATCAAGGTCCATTATAGGTAGTGGAATGGATTGAGGTATTTGAGTGTGTCTTTAGATAATTCGGTACTCCTGAAACTATGAGAATATGTGGAGTCTTGGGTTTGATTGTGGGTCCTAGTTGGGATCAATTGAATGTGGTTGTTCCATCATCATTTCTGTATGGAATTTCATGGGATTTTTTATGACCACCACTTACCAGTTGTTCATACCCGAGGAGGTGATGAAGAGGAAGGTGGAAGAGCTCATGATTGGCCATCAAGATCAGCAGTTAGAAATGACCTATGTTGACCACTTTAAGAAGTTAATTTAATCCTCTTCAAAGATAGATTTTTTATGATAATTTAAGAATCCATATTTTCCTATGGGGTATTCAAGCTGATATAATGTAGTGAGTTCTTTCAACCACAGATTTTTGATTTTAGAAGTTAATAGATGAGGTGTTCTTAACTGAGTTCACTTGTAGAGCTCAATTAGTTGACAATGTGGTACTGATAGGTACTCATGGAGGTTCCCCATCTTGAGAATGGAATATACTAGAAGAACCATTACCTGAGGAGTCTCCCTTGTTGTTTCTGTATTATTACTCATCAGACCATTTTCTTGTCTGCTTTCAGTTCACTCTGTTCTAGCATTCAAAGCCTTCGTGTAGTAATCCTCTAAATACTCGACTTCATTATGGCCATTTGGGTTATTTAGAGATATTTTATAAGAGCCGTTGTATGAAGAAGAAGTATTCATCAGAGGATTTCATCTCTTGACTATGAGGAATTGGATGACTTGGAAATCATGGATCCATCCATCATCACTGGAGTGAAGCTTTCTCATAGTCAGGATCCGCTTGGGGTGTGGTAAACCTTGGCCCAGTCCTGTCTGATATTTTTGGCTAGAGACATTAAAAGTTTCTTTATTGTATTCTATATTATTTTTTTGAGCTATCATTTATTTCAATATGATCTTTGGTTGTTCCCTTTATAATTATAGTGATTTTGATATTCTTAATGTTATTCATTTATTGTATTGTTCCCCTTTGGGGAGATCCTAGACCTTGTGCAGGTGGGATCTGGATTTTGTTTGTGTTTGTTTGGAAGATTCATAGATCTAGTGGATATTGGGGATTGTAGCCTATTTTTGGTTTCACTCTTTGGTTTAATTACTTTTTTGGGGTTTCCACATGGGCTAGGAGTTTTTGTTTTGGGTTTGAAATTCCCAATTTTTCTTATGGTGGGTTTTCCAAGTTAGTGTCATTGTGTTGGGGTTTTAATGTTGGCAGTTTTAGTAGGGTTATTGTTAAAGGGAGAACCCTATTATGTTATCCCATGGTTCATCATTCTTTTATTTCTTATAGAATCGTTTGGGTGTGAATTTTGAAGAGAATGTTCACCCTATGATACATAGTTAGGTTCATGTTATTTCAGATTTGAGGAAAATGTATTTTACCTTTCAGTAGAGTGTTTTTTTGAGGTCATAAAGTGTTTATGGTGGGGAGAACTTTCACACCTCGACCTTGGAAGTTATTTTATTTTATCCTTTTTTGATATTTTACCTTATGTTTGAGGTTATTTTGGATTCATAGTTCTAATTTTCGAGTTTTGGAAGTTTTTTGGTGTATTTTTTTTTGAAAACTGGAGATTTTGGCCTAGAATGCATGTGGCGCATAATTAGCACTTGGTTAGGAAAAAACGTACCCCTCTCCCATAAAACCATCTGGTTCATGGTTTAGTGTCTAGGGAATGGTTCATGGCTTGATCACTATTAGGTAAACTATATATAAAGCATGCATTGTGGCTCTATTTTTTTGTAGTGGAGTTTGGCACAATTGGTGCATGGTTTGGGGAACCGTGTGACCAAACATTTTGGGGTGGCCATTCTGATCCCTGGGGTGCACATTATTGGTGCATTGCTTGGAATACCGTGTGACCTAACCATGAAAGTTTCCCCAGTCATTGAATGTGTGAAATTTATCTTTTCCCCTTTGCTATCTTAAACTCGATTCAGGTCTTTCTACCTCTTGGATTGTTTTGGCCCTAGAGGTGATCTGAAGAACCATTACATTGGTTAATATCCACTTTTTCATGCTTACCCGTTGGATATAGGGTAATGTTTTTTTGATATTTGTTCGATTTACCCACTTCCCTTCATCCTCCCTAGGTTTCTTGGTTTTTCTTGGTGATGGTTCTATGTTGGCCGAAACCCGGAGGCAAGGGTTCATCTGTGGATTTTTTTTCATTAATGTTAGGGTGTTTATGTTGTTTCTCGGGCTCAGTTATTCTTTATCCCTATGTATGATTATATTAAAATGTAATTTATGTATCAGTTTCTATCCATTTTTTACTTTTTCCATTCCGTTGATGCTTAAGTAATCCATTAATGTTTTTGTAGTTTCATAACCATGCTTCAGATGTGATAGTATGATTTTATTTATCATTTTATTGATGTAATGTTTGAGAGAAATGAGATACTTAGGTTTTCCTTAATTATGATTATATTAAAATGAATTGAAGGTGTTTGATGTAATGTCCTCTGATTTTTAAAAGTGAAATCCAGAACCTGTTGTGTTGGCTAGACTTGTTCTTATTTTCATATATCGATTGAAATGATAAAATGGAAATGATGTGTGGTTTGGATTCCTCTTCATGGCATGGTAATTTGGGAATTTTTTTTTGGAATGGTTTTTTTTTGTTTTTAAATGCGTATTATTGATATTGTCTCTGTGTGACTAGTTGTGTTTGAATACAAGTGGTGTTTCTTGAAAATATTATTTGGATGATTTCATGGACACATGAATTGTGTCATTGGATTTTGTCACATCCATGGGTGCATGGGGTGCATGCATGGATGGGAATTCAATAGATAATGTCATTTCAAAATTATTTTTTACCTTACTCCATGTGTTTTCAAAATGTTATTCCTTTCTTCCCTCTTCCATTTTTTCCTAAAATAGTTTATTGGATTATAAATGGTTTGTTGATTCATCGCATGACTTTAAAAGTGGTTTCAAATGTGTTTCAGAAACAATTTCCTCATTTATCATTTCATATAATGTTCGGTGAAGTGTTGGCATATGGACCATTTGTAATTTTTTGACACACTTGGTTTTTATGTAGTGTTGAAGGCTATTTTAGGACATTTCATATTGTGGCATGTTTTCACATTAACTGGGCAATGTTTTTTTTATTTGAAACGTAATGGACCGTTATATGTTTTTACATGAAATTTGTTATTTAATAAATTTTAAAATGGTGAGGAAATGTTACTGTAAATATATTTTGATTTTAAATGTTAAAGGCATAGATGGAAATTGATGTAGTCTTTGAACATATGATTTAGATGTGACTTGATGGGAATGCTCGATTAACACTTATTAATGGAAAATTTTTTACAACCCATTTGACATATGGGACTAGTAGAAATCTTGGAAGGTTTTGAAAAGTGGATTTAAATATTTGGCTGCATGAAGGCCCAACATGAATTTCTAAATGTTTAAGGAAACTTTTTTGATTATGGGAGACAATTTTTTTCATGTGAACCATTATTGTTGGATGATCATGCTTATTAATGATATGGTTTTATATGTGTGTGTTTTTGATTCTTAGCTTATGTTGAAAACCCTTATATATTCTGTTGGGACCCCTTATACTGGCCCATTTGTGAGAATTAAGTTTCTTTTGGAATATGATATAGAGACCAATAGACCTTGGGATGAGATCCCCTTTAATGGATCTTGTATAAAGATTCTTTTTCTGTGGGTTATATTCCATGTTTCATGATTTATTATTATTATTATCATGGGATTACTGGGGATCATGTAGAGAGTCGAGTGATGGTTTCTTTTCAACCCAAATTAGATGGTAGTTTGAGTGTGGTGATTGTTGGATGGGGAGTGCGATCAATGCACATATAAGGATTTACTCTAGGTGTGTTCAAGAAATACTCACGAGTTAACATATATATGTTTTTTTATTTCTTATAAAATTTGGATATTGGCTTTGTTAGTTTTTCCTTTGGATTGGTTTCCTTACATTCTACAGATCCCTTTTTTGGTTATCAGGTTTGGATTTGTTTTTGGGTTTGCGTTTTGTAATGGGTTGTGGAAGACAAAACCATTTTAAAAAAGGAAAACTATGTGTGTTGTTTTCAAAAGGGAATTTATGGAATACTATGTTAGGTTGTTTAAATAATAGAAATGATGTAGAAGCTTGTTTCTAAATATTTTTCAAACTAGTGTTTGTGGACTATTTTGGGAAAGGAAATGCTTGGAATTAGTGGTGATTACCAACTGAGCTATTTAATCTCACACAATACTTGTTCCACTCGGTGTCTCTATAATGGATTTATTTCATAGGATTATGATTCTAGTTCATATATTCCCTTATAAAAGGATGATCTTGATATCATGGTTCGATCTCAGTTTTGTTTTAGTATTTTTATGTTAAAAAACTTTTGTATTTATATCAGTTGTGTATTCATTGATATTGTTTTTCTCTTAGTTCAACTACGTGTTCTTTTTGGGTTTTAATCATGGTTTTTGGGGATAAATCATTCCTATTGTAAGTACTTTGATTCCCAACACTAGTTTCTATCATGTGGGTATTTGGAATTCCCTTCAAACTATGTCTCAGACATGGTCACATGTCTGGTTGGATGGAAGCTCATAATAGATCATGACACATAATCCATCTCAATGTAATTTTAATGTGGATTTTATTATAATGATTTTACAGAATCTGATTTTTAATAGATAATCATGGGCCTATATTCAAAATAATTTTCTAAAAATTGAAAATTTTCTAGGATTGAAAATATTTCAATTCATTGATTAAAAAGGATTGGTGAATACACAATATGTTGTCCCTCTATGAATAGGTACAAAATAAAGAATTAATTAGAATACTGTTATTCACAATTGACTCTCATGGTTGGGTCATTAATTTATAATAGTTATGAACATATTGATGTATCTCATATAACCTTTCAATCTTCACCTCTTCATCATTGTTTAATTCTTCTACCATTTCAATAACATCTATTCCAATTTTCCTAGATTCCATGACAACATTACACAATTCCCCTATCACATTATCAATGGTGAGAAGCTCTATAAAAAATTCAAGCCCCCAAGGTACTTCCATTGATTTATTGTCATTGTAATTATGCTACAACAATTATTTAGATGGATTCATTGTGAACTTTAACTATCCATAGTTTTATGGAAGTGTTAATAAATGTTACCATAGAATTTTTGACTTAATTATTGGAACTCAATAATATAAAAAAATCACCACACTCAAACTACCATGGAATAAACGGTTATCAAACCTACTATATAAATGAATGGTGAACATGTATTGAGGGTGATTTTATTTATTATTAAGCACATTTAGAGGTATGTAATGAATTATCCCCTTGGTGTTCCCCCTTGAACAATACTATATCTATTTATAGATTTTGAAAAAAATCTAACTCTGAATTAGGGTCCATCAATAGGACTAACAGGTTAATTGGGACTATGTAAGGGAAAAAAGATTCAACATAAACATATTTTAATGAGATGTAATAAGTATAGTTTATTCTCCCACTATGTAAGATGGTTTACAAACTATAGTAGTTTCCGAGTAAAATTTTATAGCTGTAGGAGGGAATCACGAATATAACACTCCATAATTTACATTCCAATAGATATAAAAATAATTGGAAAGAGATATGGATACTCATATTCACTCATCTAGATATTCATTTATTTAACCATAAACGCATCACTGTGTGGTTGCAATGGGGGGGGGGGGTCAACTCATGCTTCGATTAATTCATTATGAACAGTGGAATGGTATTATTTATTTAGTAGTATCATTTCATCCACTATCACATGTTTAAGGTTCTATTTTTGTGTTCACTTTCTGGGTCTTTAGAGAACTAGGTCCATGTTTAAGGACACCATCCTCCCCATTATATCCACAAACCCTTGAGGGATATCTTATCTAGCACACCATGGTGGTTAAATCATGGTTCACACATATGAAAATAGATATTGATTATCAAATTCAACAAAATTATGGAGCATGAAAAGTGATATAATTTCCTAGAGTGTTTTACATAATGAAGTGATGACTAACTCAAGATGTTGGGAATAATATTTATCATCCATGATGTCATATACCAAACCTGAATGGGGTGTTAAATCATCTAAAACATTCAATTAAAGGATTTATTCATTTCAGTCGTGGGTTACATAAATCACTATCTCAATTGAAGACCTTTTATGTGAAAAATGGAATCATTAAATGATTTTATTTATTGATAACAATGTAAACAAATCATTGTAACATGATTATATTTTTATATATGTTAATAATAATGTTGAGAATTTTTTAAATGACTTGAGAAATTTTTTTAGTGATTTGATGGAATTATAAAAATATTTACAGGAGATGAAAAGAAGCAATGTATATTTCTATAACGTTCATTTATGACATCGTAAGGATTATGAATAACTACATAAGAATCATTTATGATGTCATATGGATGATTGTTTCTTTAATAGGGATTATTAGTGATTTAATAAGGATTATTACAACTTCATAAGGTAATGTAACATGTTTTCGTGGATGATCCACGAAATTATAAGGATTATTCAAGAAGTCTATAAGGATTATATATTCAACATAAGGATGTTTTATAATTAAAAAAGAGTCAGTAGTTTGAAATTTTAATATTGGAATAAAGACTAAATACTTTGTAAGAGTCTTTTACTATATGACCTAAGTATGTATCATGAGTTTCTAAATAGGGTTTGTGAATCTATAAGAGTTAATCATCCTTATAAAACATAAAATTTCAAAAAAAAAGTGCACTGAAATGGAAATATTAATTTTTCATAAGGAATTATTGGGTATTGTAAGGATCACGGTGGAAATTTAATTATTGTAGTGGATGTGTAAGGATAATTAATTTATGAAAAATAAATATTAAAAATACGAACAATGTCACAAAATTACAGAATTTAATATTATGAGTAAAACAATTAGTTGACTATTGAAATGAATTTAAATGATATATAACTGAAAAATAATTTCTGATTTATTTGTTGTGAAGATATTGTGATTTCAAATACATGATGAACAAGATATGATAGTGAGAAAAATAGAATAAGGGAGAATCATCCAAAATAGAATTAGTTAAATAATATACATCATAATATGTTTTCTAATTTCAAATAGGAAAATTATATGTTGTTTTATATTTTATAAGTTAAACGAAAATGATCATGAAGTGATTAAAGACTTGTAATCCTGTTCAAGAAATATCAATTACTAGATTTATTAATTGCGTGAGTTAAAAAATGAGTACATTACAGTGATAAAATGATTAATGTGATGGGTATATTGAATTTTAATTCATCTGAAGTTGATCTAGTGGAATAAAGTGGAAATACATAATCATTAATTTTATCATTCTAAAATATTTATATTTATTTAGGGTATTTTTATAGGTGATCAAGGTTAATATTTTCGCAATGATTATTTTTAATTATATGAAATATGAAAATGGAATTTAGTGAATTACACAAGGGTCAGCGGTAAAATGAGTCAGTGAATATTGGGTGATCATGATCATAAAATATAATATTATAGAAAACACACAAGGATCTTATTTTACAATTAGTTATGAGAATAATCAATCATTATAAGTATTATTTAGAATTAAAATTTAATAAAATTTTTAAAATTGAGAATTCTAGAATATGGGGGGAAATATGAGACAGAGAGACTAAAAAATGATTGAGTCATTCAGAATGTGATCAAAAAAGAGATTGAAGACAATGTTTAAATTATGTCATGAAACCTACTTAGAGATCAATCATTAAATTATTTTGATATTGAGAAGTATAACATCAACTAATTCATTATAAAGTAAAAAATACAAAAAAATATGTCTTCCTTTTTAAAAAATATTGGTTGAAGAGTATGAAGAGAAGAAAAGATTTTATTTGTATGTTAGTAAATGATCATAGTAGGAGATTATCAATAATTACATAATAATCATGGATCCTCAAGTGATCCTAACCAATAGTTAATGACTTAATAAAAATAGTGGGACACTGTAACTCATATGGGATTCTTTGTATAAGTTCTAAAAAAATATTCAATAGTATGATACAATTCATATATATATATATAATATGTGATGAATTATTAATAAAAAATATGTGTTGTGGGATATAAATATATGTAATTATAAGTAGGTACCAAAATTGGGATAATAATTTAAAAAATATGTCTTCACGTTTTGTTTTTACTATAAAACTCATTTGGAAGGGCTGAGTTAATTTCATTAGTGTAATTTATCTCAACTGGTAGAAAGGTTTTATTTTATAGAGAAATAACTTGATTAATACTGTCATTATTGATGAATCCCCCCCTCACAGTGTTATACACATTAATTCTAAATGTCATGTTGTGTGTGGAACTATGGGATTCCTTTGTTATAACCTTATGTAAATGAATATAGATTGTAAAAACTCAGTGAATAGTTGGGGGATCCTATTTTTTTGACAAAAATTTATATATATATATATATATATATTAATAAGATATTCCCAATATTTCAACTCATGGGTTGGAATAAAATATATATACATAACGGGGTTTACTATAATTGATGGAAGTTAACCTATGTGTTTTTTTGATAAGAGAAATTATAATGTTGACGGAAGAGTACATAAATCTATTCTTGGTATTATATCAGACAAGGTTTACAAATGGTTATATGGATACAATTAGATAAAGAAATAAAGGAAAAATTTAAAAGAAACTTTTAAGGAAATGTAAATGATAATGAATCCAATGTAAAAATATGAAGAAGAGTAATTATAGATTCAAATATCATTGAAGAATAAACAATTAATTATTACATTATATGGGATAATGAAATTTTTAGTATGCTTTGAGGCTTTAGTTAAATGTTTTATGTGTCTATAATTATAAATAAGTTTATATGAAATTTTTTTGACATGTTTTATAAAAATTTGGACTTATAAATAGTGGGTTAGAATTGAAACCTATCAGATTACTCCATGCATGGACACACATCCTAGTAAGGACTCTTACCACCATATTTATTAGAGACCCTTCGGTAATGTTTCCTTTGGATAGAGATTCATGGTTTACCCAATGTTCGTATATGAGAGTTCCCAAGGATCTGATCCCTTTATTTTCACATGATACCAATTAGTGACCCATACATTTCATATCTAAATATGAAATCATTTTTTATGAATATTATGTATATTTCAAAAATAAATTCCCAAAGACAATAATGTTTCTTATCTTGAGATAATACATATAGAAAATTATTATTTCATGAAAGATTTTCAACATCAACCATAAATATAATACCATATAGTAATATATATTGACATACACTACTTCAATGTTGCTATATAACATTGGGAAATGAAATATAAGAAAGGGTTATATAAGATTCCCAATAATAGAAAACATGGTAGAAATCAATTGATGATCCTAAGAAAGAATAAGATAAATATAAAGGAATGAGGTCATCAATCTAACATACATTGTTCAAACCCAATATATGATGGATCAAAAAATGATACATCAAAGAAAAATTTATCATTTTATAAATATTGAACCAAATGTAAAAATCATAATCATTATAATCTGTCCTAATAGTTTTGAATCATCATAGGTTTGGAAACCATTTCAAATGTCAATGTCAATTAAGAAGACCGTAAAATCATAGTAGATGAGGAATCAACGACTGTTTCTCATGTCAAGTTATATCAAAAATCATAACATGTTTCCCATAGTTGATCAATCATCCATACATATTTTCCACTATGGATATATTATATTGACTTATTTCTTAGAGTGCATCATGGAAATTAAATTGTTTTCCATAGTTGTCACATTAGATAAAACAATTTACTAATGAATTTTAGGGTTATATAATTATGAGACCACTGATTATATAATCATAATATATTAATATGAATTCCACATGAACTTAAACTATTCCTCATATAGGATGACCAATAAAAAAGAAATACTTTTCATAAATATTTTTACTATTCATTGCATCATAACCCATGAAAAATAAATGGGTTTTGTAATCATGTCATAATCATAAACCATCTAGAGAAAGAATGAAGATTGTATCAATGTATTATATCCATAGTAATGATTGAGTAACATCATATTCTGTAATCAGAGATAAAAATTTACTTTGGAAAATCACCTGAATATTTCTTATGGAAAATACCATTTTCACATTGAAATCACATAATTAAAATATAAAATTTCCAAAATGTTATGGAAAACATTATCTTTTAAAATAACAATATTAAAAATAAATTATTATTCAAATAATTAAAAAATATTGGTAGATTGAAACTCTATTCATGTCATGTTAATTAAACGAGCTTTCCTTTGACATTTTTAATAAAAATCCAAAATTGGATCATATGAAAAATGGACAGTTGTATCATTTTAAACCATTTTTTTTTTGAAAATTAAATCATGGATAAAAATGAATTTAAAAATAAATAGAATAAAAAAATTTACTTGGAAATTCTTTCAGAATATATGGACATGGATGAAAAATATTCATAACCAAAGAGGAAATGAAGTATTATTTTATTAAAAAACATTTCTAAATAAATTTATGTACCAAAGATCTTAAAATTGTATTATTACATGAAAATTAATTTTATAAATTGAGGATAATAAAATTTATGATATTATTGAGTTTTAGATCTTGATATTTCATTATCAAAAACTTAATCTTAAAGAATCCTATTAAACAATGATATTCTAAGATAATAACCTTAAAATACAAAAAACTTATTAATCATAAGCCCCATGAAAGAATAATATCAAATAAAAAATTAAATTTATTTAAAATTAGTAGAATAATGATATGAAATTAAAATGTTCTAGTATATAACCCTCATTAAAAAATTGGTGCATAACATTAAAACATTATCTATAAAACAATATTGAGATAAAGAACCCATACTGCTTTAGTAATATCTATACCAAAACATCATGAATGATGAAAAGTTATATTGATTGGTAAATAAAAATTATTTTCATGATATGTATCATAAAATCAATTCTTAAGTTGTATATACACCACATAAAATAAAAAAGTTATGAATATGAAATCTGACAAAAAATAATAAATGTGAGATGCAAATCTCCAACCTCAAGTCTCATATTTCTTCATAGGTCTTTTAACCTCTAGTATAAAAATTATTATATTTATTATAAATGTATGATAGAAAATTAAAAATACATATAATAATATATAATATTTACTTTAATTATCTTATTACACATTTATTAATAATTTTTTTTTCAAATCATAGTTCCGGGTGATAACGACTTCATTTTCCATGCATGTTTCAGAGTGGCAGTCCATGGCCTTATACTTTAACCAATGTTCCATCATCATGTTATTGTAAATAATGATATAAATATAACATATAATAATTATATATGTAAATTTATCTATAAAATATAGATATAGAAAAATGAATTACACTATTCATAGAGACTGTATGCTGTACATACGCATAAACGATGTTTTATCTTTTCGAAATATGGGGCGATAGAAAGGTAAATAATAATTAACCTTTCAAGAATAATTTATATATGAAAATATATTTTAAATTAATTAAATCTATCCTATTAAAATCCATATAGAGATAATATGAAAAAAAAATTAATATTACTTTGTGGTGGTGGTAGTCCACATGTAGACATAGACATCATTTCCATTTTTCAATGGATAGGAAGGTAAAAATGTTGATAGGATATTATAATTTAAGAAGTATAATTATTTAATAAATATAATATATGAACTATAAACTGAACATAAATATAATTCATGAAATACCATAATGGAAAATGATTTGTATCACTTCGTGGTGGTGGTGGTACACATGTACATATTCATGATAATTTCACATCAAATTTTAATGAATATATGGTGGATATTGGTTGTTTCATAATCATAATAGAATTTTAGTATATTTATTATGATTATGTTATTATTTTACAATTAATAACATTTATTTCATTTAAGAATAAGGTGTACTAAACTGAAAGAGATCGGGTAAAATGATCAACTCTTAATCGGAAAGCCTCTTGAGAACCATTCTGAAGGACCCTAGGAATAGAATTTAAAGAAGAAAATAACCTTTAATAATTTATATGAATGATTATGAAAGAAATTTTAAGGGTTTTTCAAGATATATGGCTCAATGATTGTGAGGAAGAGAGGAAAATACATTCTATTTTCAAAGTGAGGAGAGGGGTAGTCTTGGTATTACAAAATGAATACAAATTAATTTCAGTGTTAATGTTGCTAAAATTGATATATTATGATTATATGGTGTTTTTAGTGTAAATAATTTCATAAAATAGTTTTTTGACTTCTTTATGTGATGTTTTCATCGTTATCCCTTTGTTTTAACCCCCATTACCCCTTTTGAAAATTATCAAAATATCAAAAAAAAAATAAACAATGAGGGTCATGAATGTTACCATAAAAGAAACCTAAACCATAAACACACAATGGTTGGTATTTATAACCATATTAAATTACCTTTGACTAAGGTTTTATTTTTAAAATTATTATTTCATTTAATTAAATATTATTAATTATAAATTATTAATGATGTCATTTTTGGAAATAAATGAAATATATTAATATAATATAAGTCTAACTCATGTAAAATGGTTTAAAAATGAATTGAAATAAAATAAAATAAAATAAATATATGGTCTTAATTTAATCATCTAATCTAATTTTTACAGGTTTATAAATTATTATAAATTTTATATTTTTGTTCAACCCCTGGTTTACCAAGATTAACCTCAACCATGTGAATGGGGTTTTCAATATTAAAGAGTTATAATTTTAATTATAATGTAATAACAGAATAATAACTCGAAATGAGATCAGATTTTGGATAATTTCCCATCAACATTGTGCTCATTAGATATATTTATGTTTCTAAAAATATTTAATAAAATACTATGTAACATTAAATAATATTAATGTCAGTTACGAAGAATTCAAATAATTTGAAATTGAAAATAATTTTACAAAATTTAAACTAAAATAAAAACCATTAAAACATAAAGAATATGTTATATGTACGAGTAAAATTCATGAAACCCAATAACTAACACCAAAAAATAATAATTTATTAAATTTTAATGTAATTTAGTTGATTTTTCTAATACTTGTATATTAAATATTCTTGTGATACCTAATAATAATAAGGAATTTTTTAACCAATAAAAAATAAAAAATAAAATAAAATGATAAAAAATTCACTAATAATTTAAATAACCATTTATAAATGAACATATTTTATTTTTATCGCAAACATGACAATTTATAGATATTAAATGATTGAAAGTCACATTTTTACTATATCTCTTTATTAAATATTATAAAAGTCCAATTAAAACCAAAATTAAACTATATGGAAATTTTTTAATAACTAATGGTTATGACTGAATTATACTAAGAAAATAACATAAAATAAATTTTTATAGTAATTTTGAGGCCTTCCTTAAAAGATTTATCCTTGTTTTACCTGTTTTACCCTTAGAGTAGCTATAAATTTTTATCAATGGTACTATTCATAATGATATAAAATAAAAGGGATCTATTTAAAAAATTATAACATCATGATAACAAATATATATTCCATTTTCAATATTAAATTCTATTAAATGGAAGAAATGAATTTAAGATAAAAACATTAAACTCCATGAAAAACAGTTTTCCAGAAAAATTTCTTTTTATGTATAAAAAAGTCATTATACAAAATTGAAATCAAATATTTATTCCAATGAAAATTACTAAATTATTATTAAAATGGAAAAATTTGTTTTTATTTTAAACCATTTTAAAACAAATATTAAATTTCTAAAAAAATTGAACAAAAATACAATTTTCCATAAAATTCAGTATTTTTAACTATTAATTGAAAAATAATCTTTTTTGAAAATTATCAAAAATTAACTCCAACGTATTTTTTAATTTCCTATTTAAAATATTTAGTTAATTTGGAAAAATTAATTAACATAAATTTCCATGTCTTAATTATAATTTTTATACTGAAAATGCAATAAAAATAAATTTTGAAGAAAATACATTTTTGTAGAATAAAAAAATGTCGACTAAAAATTATGTTCTTATTAGTCAATAATTTTCTATTTTGAAACAGCATCATATATTTATTTCATAATGAGTTTACAAATACTCATAAACAAACATTAAACATCTTGGTTAAAAACATATTTTTATAATATATAATAATTCACATAATGCTCGATGTTTCATGTCAGGAAATCCATTAAGGACATTATTCTTTTATGTAATTTTTTTTGTGGTGTTACATGGGATACAACATTAATAAATTTTCCAATATAAATTTTACCTTTTTATTAAAGGTTTAATGTTATAAAATTTTAATCTAGAATCATAAAAAAGATTAATAAAACATAATTTAAAAAGGTAAAGTGGGAAACATAAATGTTACTTGAAATCACACATAATCAGGGTCTCGTTTAAGGATAAAATTAAAGAAAGAGAGAATATATATGTGGAGGGTCAAACTATCACCAAAGTAATAATATATAGTTATATAGAGAATGATCATGAGAAATTTAATTCCCGATAAAATAATAAATTAATGAGAGGTTAAAAGACCATAGATTAAAAAAATAAAGCTAAAATTATAAAATTTCTATCTCATGATAATTATCCCAAATACTATGGATTAATTTACTTTCATGATAGGTAACATGGGAAAAATATAATTAAATATTTATTTCCATTTTATGTGCATAATTTTTTCCTTTGGTTGTTATTCAATTTATTTCCACTTCAACCAACTCTATAAAATGGTGATGGATATCTTAATGGCTAAATCACTAAAATTAGTTTTATTGAATCATAAAATCCATATATGAATGATATGTTTCTTTCATCCTATCCAAATATGTTTACAAAAAACAACATTATCATCACATGATATCCTAAATATTAAACTCATATATTAATCTATAGATACTCAACAATAATCGCCAAAATTCTTGTTAATGCATCCAGTAAATAGTTATCATTAATACTTATCCAAAATATGTATGGAAAAAATAATATAAAAAACATTAAAAATATGGTTACTAAATTTCCCAAATCAAACATAAATTAATAACACAAGTTACCCAAAGTATCTCTTTGTATCAAATACAAAATATAAGAATACATTTATTCTCTTAAAACATGTTAATAACATGAATCTCCATAAAAACTCATTGAAAAAATTATGAAATTCAAAAATATAAAATAATATTTGTCCATAAAATAAAATCATTGACTATAAAATATATATCATAAATAAAAAAACTATAAATATCATTAATGATAACATAAACAACTTTTTCATCAATTCACTTGGTAGTTCTAATTTCATCCATACAATATCATTAAATTTATGAATACAATTAGTCTATTTGTGTCATGTAATCATCATTATTTCAACATCTTGAGCATATTAAGTGTTATATATTCCTCAATACTGTGTTTTTATATAAAATAAATCATAACCATTAATACACTTTTCATGTTCTTTATTACTACTCCTAATATTATTGACAATACTTGAATAAAAACTACTATAGAACAATCCATATATTTTTCATAATTAATAAAACCCGAATTCCATTGATCAAACTACTTCTACAACATAATTCTATAATCCAACACATAAACACTTCTATTATTCCAATTCAATTATTGTAATAACATAGATCCTTATATGTACATGGATTTTATATAGAACCTGGATTAATATACACAGGTATTAAATCATTTGAGATGAATATTTATCCTATTACAAAATTATATACCTGATGTATGTAATAGATTAATGTCTTTGGGAAGATGAAAAAAATATTCTAATATGTGGAAGGATCTTAATTATTTCCCAAAATGATGATATACTTTAGTTGTTCTACATTAAACATTTCTTTATAAATTAAGGAATGGAAACAGAAGAAATAATTCCATCTGATGCTCAGTAAGGGTAAATAAATGAGAATTGTAAGCATAAAATGGACATACGTGTGTGAGGACATGATTATAAAACATGGATATCATACCATTCATATTAAATATCAAACACATTATTAGAGGAATAAATATTGGATGAAAATAATATATGAATGATAAGTGAATAAAGAGTATGATCCATGAGAGCATAACACAGTAATAAGATATAGAATTTTTGGCATACATGTAATAATATAAAATCATTACCTATAAGTCATGGTTTATTTCCAAAACCTATTATGGAACATCATGGATGATACATGTACTAGGTGGGACATACCACGATCACCAGTTACGACCTTTTCCTTTTAGTGGAATGGGTTAACTCACCAAACCATCATAGAAGTCAAGGTTCACTACCAAGAGCATCTTAGTTGTCAAAGTTCAATGCAAATACCATTATTGTGGATAATGTATATTATTTAACCAAGTTAAATTCCCATTATATCCATATATATATCAAGATACATAAATAATTACCCAATATATTGGAGGGAGATATAGGTCTCACTTGTCACATAATGAAATAATACATACATGTGGCACACGACAATAAAAAATCATCATATCATGACCCATAAAAAGTGATTGGTTTCATAAACAACATTTCATAACAACTGAGATGAAATTGGTATCATAAACATGATATCATATCAGAACCTATGGGAAAGTGATAGGTTTTTATAATCATTTCATCAAAGTAATTCCCAAGAAAAAATCCGGTTTCAAAATCATATAAATTATGGAAGATAAATAGATGTCATAAATAACCTTTCATCTTCAACATAGACCATTAATATAATTAATAAGAATGGTTTCATTATATCATATCACTAGTAAATAATAAAAAATATCATAGGATGTTATCATAGATGGATAATGATTTTTAATGTTCTCTTTGACCATTTCTTAATGAATATTGCATTTCTTAATGAAAATAGCATTTCGTTTGAAATAAATTTCATAAATCCTTTTCAAAAATCTTTTTATTATAAATTAATATTTAAAATTTCATTTAATAAATTTATTGAGTAATATAACTTTTCCTCAATGAAATAATATTTTTAAAACATAAATAATTTTAAGAACTATTTTATTTTAAAATATCTTCTATAACCTAAAATGGAATCTTGTAAAAAATTTAAAAACATTATCATTAAAAATAATTTTAAAAATTATATAGAATGACTGAATTTTTTTGAATTTTTTTTTATTTTAAAATAACATTTAAAATTATAAATAAATATTGAATCCTTTTTGAAAAATTTTGTCTTTGAAATCAATTTGGAAACATATATATAATGTTTTAGAACATTTTAAAAATATTATTCTTTGAGAACAACATTGAAAACATATAATGGAATCTTGAAAGAAATTTTAAAACCATTATATTTGAAAAAAATTGAAAACATAGAAATAAATATTTAAAACCTTTTTAAAACCATTTTCAGTGAATAAACATTGAAAATTTATTAATAATTGTGTAGAATTAATTTTGAAAACCTTTTCCTAGAAAATATTTATGAAAACATATACAGGAATCAATAAAAAATTTTAAAAATTCTTTTCAAAAAAAATCATACAATTTTAAATCATTTTAAATTAAAATGATCATAAAATATCTTTTAAAAATATTTTTGAAATCAATTTTTGGAAACATGTTCTTTTCTTAATAAAATAATTTTTTTACTAAAGTGAGAAATCAATTTGGATTTTGATAAAAACATTCTATTAATTATATTAAATACCATTGAGTGTAAAAATGGTACAATTTCTTGGATATAACATGAATAAACATAGGTTAATAAAATTCATGATAATTATTGTCATATGGATCATAATATTTCATCAATGGAAGCATAATCATTAAAAATTTCTTTAAATGATGAGATTGTTGTAACAAAAACTTACATATTTTTTAACATTTGAATCCTTTCCCCCATGATATAATAAAATTAAATGAATTTTAAAATATCCTTAAAATAAGGAAATATATAATATAACATTTCAAAGGGTATTATATACACCATTCAAAAAATATTGGTTCATAATATAACATTCATCTCAAAGATTGTAAATTGATACAAAATTACATTACCAATTTTGTAACATCTAAATTGTAAACACCAAGAAAGAGATATTAGAAAATTCATATTTATATTCCCATAAATTAAATTACATTAATAATATAATATTTTCATGGGATGTATACACACCACAAAAAATAAAAGAGTTATCAATAAGGCAAAAAAAGTGAGACTAGAAATCCCCTTACTACTTAAGAAACATTGGAATCCTGAGAACGTTGAAATAATAACATAAAGTGAAACATTTAATATCATTAAATATATTAAATTAATGATAAAAAATTTCTAATGGAAGTATACAGACCACACAAAAAGATTAATTTGTGCAAATAACATATTTCTCAAAGAAATAAAAGTGAGAAGAGAAAATCCTTACAATTATCATTAAATTTTTCATACACATAAAAAAATCATGACTAATAATTATAATATTATTATAAAACTAAAAATGAACAATATTATTATATTTACTACCATATATTATTTGATTTTGACTTTATATTACTAATATATAATCTAGTTCAAGATAAAGTAATTTTTGGGGTAATAACCGCTTTGTTTTTCATATATGTTTTGACTTGTTATTCATTATATTCTTTCATATATTATGATATACTTATTTATACAATGTAAATATTATATTAATTTCATATATATTTATTATATATTAGTTTATAATAATAAATAAATTATATAAATAATAAATGAAATACACCATCTCTCGATACGGTAGGCCATATGTACACATGAACATTGTCCCTATTTTCATAGCGAAATGAAAGAATGAATTTCAATGACATATTTTTGTATATAAAAATATATTATAATTAAAGTATAATTATTATAACATATATATAATATATTTTTAAAATGAAACAATAATGCATTCTATGTAATTTGTGAATGAATCACATCACTTTGAGGAGGCGGTAGTCCATATATCCACAAACGAACTTTTCGTATTTCAAAAAAATTGAAAGCTTGAAGGTATGTGTTATATAATAATTAAATAATAATAAATAATAAATAAATATAATATGTATAAAAAATATTAATTACATCATTATGCCCAATCATATGAGATATAATTGTAAGAATGAACGATATCAATTTGTGAGGCGGTTGTCCGTCCTACACCCGAACGGTGATCATGTATACTATTTTATGAAAGTGTGTGTGTGATTTTAGGTCATACAATTAACATAATTTTTTTAGTATATTTTGGATACTGAGTTTATTATATAGTCATGGAATAATAATAATTTATGGGGTGGGTAAATAAGTTAAAAAAATGTTCTTGTTGAAGGATATTACCTCTTTTTTGGTTATGTCCTTTTCGGTTTTCACAAAAAGGATTACTTGGTTGGAATTCTAAAAATTTTAAGGCTTATAAGATTAGATTACTGAACATTTTTCTTATTTAGAAATTATTTTTTTGGGGAATATTTAATTAGAGGTGTGAAAACGTGTGTGTGTGTGGGGGGGGGGGGGGTGAGTTCCCTTTTATAATGTGTGAGTGGCATTCTTGTAAATATAAAAAGGTAATCACTATTGAGAGGCATCTCTTAAATCATGTGCCACAAATGATGACAAATTATCTATAAAGGGTCTTATATGGTTTAAATATGGTTATTAAAAGGGTTTTTTTACATATATCTTGTTTATTTACCCCCTTAAGTTATTATTTAGCCACTAACAGAACTCATTTTTTTTACCATAATCGATAAAATGAATTTCAATTAAATTCAATAATATATATATATTTTAAAAAAAACATAGCTGACCAAACTAGATATTATAAATCATAATGATTCAAAATATGGAATTTATCTTCCAAAATTATGAACAAATAAGCTGTAGAAATTAATTTAAAATTAATCCCCCAAACGGGATTAGACAATAAGTTTATTAAAGTGAATAGTTTAAAAGATTGAAATGATTTAATCTCCAATTTCAATGTGAATTTGATTACAATTACCTATATTATATTTTATATAATATAACTAATTATTCTTTAAACGCAATTGAAATTATAATTTATCTATATAAATAAATTATATGAGAAAGGTGTTTTAAATTACTTTTTAAAGTTATTTACTATTCATCCAAAAATGAATATTCTTACAAAAAATTAACAAATTTTAAATTTTATTTTACAATTTTCAATATTTTCATTATTTTTAAAATTAAAAATTATAAAAGTGTAAAAAACTATTTTTCAAATTTCTTTTCCACTAAAAGGCGATAAATTTTCCTTTTTGATAAATATATATTTTTATTCATAAAATTTTATTTATTCTTTTCTTATATATATAAAATCTATTGGATGAGTGTCAAAATAATTAATTGAAAATATAATATGTAAAATTTAATAAAAAATTCATTTAAAGTGGTTTGTTTTATTTATTAAGAGAAAATAATTGTTATATATAGATAACTAGCATTCTCAGAAAAGGAATTTCATTATTCTCGAATAGTTATTATGTAAATTTATTACAAATTGATAATGAAAGATTTAATTTTATATACATGTATAAATAATAGTCTCATAATTTAGTCAATCATATTCATATTATCCATTAAAGTGGCTAAGTGATAGCTAATTTTTTAAATAATAATTATAAAAATAAATTATAGTTCAGTAGAAATCAGTCTTTCATGTAATAAAGGCTATTGAAGGAACACTGTAATGTGTGTAACACAAGGAAACAATGCTTGGTGTGTTTTGCAAGTTAATCCACATGGTTTTTGTAGAAAAATATGAAATTCATATCACATGAAATACAATCCTATGTTAGTACTTTACTTTTAAATAATCTATATTCAGTGTTGCGTGAAAAGAAAAATATAAAAAATATTAAATAAATTTGAAAACATTTTACAAAATCTTAGAGTGTGATATTGTAGACCCATTTAAATGAATTTATTCCTTAAAAATTATCTTGTTTTTCAATAATTTAAAATTTTATTGTTCATTTCCTATAAACCACATCATTAAAATAAATACAGAAAAATCCTTTAAAAAGGTAAATTTGTAACCTTAATGGTTACCCAAGGTAGCTCATAAACATAGGTGGAAAGTGAAATCATAGACATGGAAGAGAAATATAACATTGAAGTTATTATGGAGAGTGATCGAGAAAATGGTTTGGAGAATGATAATGGTCACAAAGCCATAAATAGGGGACATTACATAAAGGTCATTAATATCATCAAAATGATGACATTAAGAAAAAAATTTATTTCAAAAACCTTTTTATAATGATGATTAATTTTAATGATAAATATCACTCATTTGAATTAATTACATTTAATTATAATTATATCACCCATGGAATATTCCTTGATCAATTTACACTTCATCTCTTACTCCATGAAATGATGGTGAATTTTTCATTCAAGAAGAATTAGATGAGGAGGATATCCATAAATAGAGTGATCGGTCATTCTATCATTTATTATCATAATAAAAATGTTATCACAATTTATCCAATATACATAAATCATCCTATGGAAATATAATACATTAATATCAAAAACTTCAAAAAAAATTTAACATAAAATGTCTATATATAATTAAACTTCTAAACATTATAAAAGTAGAAAATCCAAGACATAATAAATAAGATCAAAAAATTTAATAAATTTTTTGAACATTGATCCCCAGGTATAATGAAGTACCTATTACTTTTCACTTTCAAAAAATGTGAATACCTTCATCATGTAATATAATGAAGCAACATAATGACTTTAATTAGAAAAATCCTTAATGAAAATATCCAGGTTTTCAAATTCCAATGATTATTGGATATATTATTTATGTCTAAAAATGTCATAAAATCAATCTCTGATAGAACAAGAAACCTTGTCAAAAAAGTCATTAATCAAATCCAAGGTAACCAATACCATCCAATTTACTTATTTATATCCAAAATATCTTTATCTATACAAATTTATATAAAAATTGGATACATATTGAGGTTTATCTTTTCCTTAATTTATCTTCCCTTTAATATTGTGATTCCCATGAATATCACATTTCCATTCAATTACATTTCATGATCTTCAGAATCATGCATAAATATCATGTAAATCCTTAGAGAAAACATAAACTAAAAAATCCTTATATATGTCACAATTAATATTTATTAAATCCAAATACATAAACACTTTGATTATTCCACATCATCCCTAATCTATTAACAAGGCTACCTCATCCTATTACATTTACCACCTTTCCTTTCACATTTCACATGTAGTTTCATCATCATAAGAAATATATCCATTACCCATACAGCCTTTCAGATTCTCTTCTTGAGATTTCCACTAAGCATAACGATTTGAATAATTTTATTTCATTACACATTTATATAATACAAATATAGATGATGAATTATAGAGTGAACTATTCTTATTCATTAAGTTAACCAAACAGTTCGTTTTACCATTTTAACTTTCTACTATTGTGTCCTTCTTTTTAAATGTCAAATAATCTTCTCATTCCTCAATTATATTCAATTTGGTGACACTTCCCACATTCTTTACATAACAGAAATTGAATCTTTATTCCCCATGGTCTTCTTTACATGAAGCCTTAGTGAACTCATTCCTCCCATTCTTTGGAGTGTTGAGAGTTGGTTATGGTACAAAATATTAATTTTGTTCCCTCAAAAACTAATTAGGAATGATTAAAACATCATTCACTCCAGTTGTCATCCCAATTGAATTCTCATCAAAAAATTTAACTTCACAGTTTGTGTTGACAAATTTTCTTTTCGTTCTTGTCATTGACTAAAAAAAGAAATTAAAGTGTTAGCATGAATTACCATAATGGAAAACCATATAATCATGAAAAAACACTTATAGAATGTGTAAATTAAGAAACATTATTAAATTTATGTCACCTTAGGCTTATTCTTGATTCATCCCTAGACATATCATTATAAATAACCCAAGGGATCTAACAAAAGTTTTCTTATCCTATTTTGAAAAGGTTTAATAAACCTTTACATTGATACGAATTATAGTGACCTAGGCTTAATATACATGGATATTACATTAATTTAGAATAATATTTAGCACATTTAAAAAGTATATCCCTAAAGACCATAATAGTTTAGTGTCATTGGAAACTAGGAACACAATATCCTAACATGGTGGAATATCATCAAGTTTTCCAACAATAATCATTTTCCTTAGTATTTCTACTTAATACCTATAACATCCCACCCCACCTAATTGGACTTAGTTGAGGAGGAAGTGTTACTTTTCATTAAGAGACACCCAAAGGTACTAAAGGTAGGAAATTACTATTGAGAATGATTGGGGAATTTTTTTCCCCTTTTAGCTAAAACAACCAATGAAACATTCCATCACAAAAAAATACAATATTACTGATAATAATGTATTACCATCCAAAAACACCAAAATACCAATATAACCAAAAAACCTGAACATGAACAGATTTAATGTTCCAAATTGGAAGACTGAAATGAAACAATTTAGGCCTACAAAAATATTCCTTGTATCTCCACACCATGTTCCATGATCCATCACCACAGGACCACTAAATAATCAAGAAGAACCACTATATAATGAGATGGTTTTCCATTACCTATGTCCCAAAAAAATGAATTTTTTTAATGAAACAATTTTAAAAAGAATGGTTGAGTAATGAAACTCTGTCGGCCTTTCAAAATTTTCATTTATACTAATGTATCTAGGATAAATAAAATTTAGAACATTCATATAATTTTTTATATATATCCACTAATATAGTTTTATAACTCCCAATAGGCCAAACAAGCCATGCCAAATAGTTTTTCCAAATAAACATATATTCAAGGAATGAAACCAAAAAAGTCTCTAACCATTCTTCCTATTTCATATTGGCATAATCTTTTTCATTTCATGATACCTAATAAATAAACCACATTACACCAACCACACAAAAACACATTCATGGTGTTAACAATGATGGTGGATCATCATGTCCGTACCTGTCCACTTTTTATTGTTGTATGTCATGACCAGATTCAAATTCATTGATGGAGGTACTTCACGATAACTTAACATCCATATTCCAACTCATTATTTACCATTTAATCCAAAAAAATGGGAAATTAACATCTAAAAATATCATGTCAACCAACAATTTCCAATAACAATTCAACCCTTTAAGAAAAAAAATTCAAACAAATTATTCCCAAAACCATTTCCACCAATTTATTCCCAACAAAATTTTAATAAAATATTGTTTTTTTTATTGAAAACCAATTTAGTAAAATTTTCAATAAATCAATCCTTGTAATCGATTTTAAAATAATATTCTTAGAGCACAACAATTTAACATATTTCATAACAATATAATATTTCCCCAAAATCCATAAATCAACACCGAAGGGGTTTCACACAAGATTAACAAATAAATTTCAAAACTAATTGAAAAAAAATTAATTTGAAATTAATAAGTCATGTTATAAATAAAGAAGTTGAGATTGAAGCCATATACCTTTATTGTTTTAGATAAAACTACCAATGGAACAAAACAATTAGAAATCCACATGAAAACTCCCTAAATCCTCCTTAGATCCCTTCCCCTAATATCAAAAGATCCAAATATCACCATGGTTAGAAACAAAAACCGTAGATTTATCCGCCATTGAACAAGATATATGAAACGGTGATACAAAGAAGAGTATATCTAAGGGAAAACAAAAAAAGACTATGAAGTGAGACTTACAAAGTGGCATTAACCATCAAATAACTAAATAAACTCTTTGAAGAGATTACAAAATTAGTAGGAGATGCTCCCTAGTAATGGAGAGAAGGAAATCTAGAGTGAGTGTCAAAATGGGGATCAAATAGGGTTTTAGTGTTAAAACCCCTTGAGTTTAATTTTTTTGAAACCCAATTTTTATGTTGGGCATAGTTAGCCCACAGAGATTGACAAATTGTGTGCTAACTGTGTGCCTGATATAATGTCAAGAGGCTACCACCCAGGGTTGGATTGCATGGTTGAAAAACCATGCCCCAACATTGAAAAATCTCTCAGTACCATTTTTTTCAATTTACCTTGGGTGGCCTCATGGTTTTAAAAACCTTTCACCTTAACCATGTGCCAACCCATATCCCACTACATCATTGTACACAATTTCCTAGAGAAGATAAAAGGTTTTCACTAACTATGATCAACATGTATAACTGTGGAAAATAATAAAAACTATCCCAAAAACCATTCAAAATATCATAAAACTTACCCAACCACTTTATAGACATAAAATGAATAAATATGTGTTACATACCATAGATTGAGGGTAATAAATTCTCCCCACCAATATCCTTTCCATCATCAGAGTGTAAAAAACCATCACATTCCCAAAATAGCTCTTTCCATTTCGTGTCCATTTATTAATCCCATTCCCAAAAAAAATATCTTTAAAAAATAAATATTATATAATAAATTTCATATATATTCATTAAATATATCCTTATAAACATCCATGTGAATATAAAATGATAAACATATCACATCAGTTCATAGAGTAGGTAATTCACACATATGAACAATTGACGTTATCGTTTCCCAATGGATAGAAAGGTAAGAAGGTAAATATGATATCATAATTATAGATGAATAATTATATCATATATATCATATATAATCAATAATTCCATTATAATTACCATCTATGAAACTATATGATGGAAAATTAACTGTACGACTCCATTGAGTCGGTGGTCCACAGGTACATATGTGTGATTCATTCACTTCTTACATGATTGAATAAAGGGTGGATATTTGTGGTTTCATAATAATAATTAAATGTAATAATATATATTATATTTAATTTTTATTTCATGGTAACTACCAAATATTTATATTTGGTAATAGAATATATAAATTGAAAGCATTCATCTAAGATGATTACCTATTCTACAGCTAGACTCCATTAGATCCATTTTTACGGTCTATATTAATGGTAATTAAAAAAATTAAATAACATACACTTCATTGAAATGTAATTTTATAACATTATTAGGCAGGTCATGGGAAATATAGTTGAATGAAATGGTGTACAGAGGAGAGGATTGTAGGTGGCATTTTATAAGTGAGGTGAGTGAAACTCATGGAATTATATAAAGTATTAAATTACTATAAATTAATTTTTTTGTTCATGTGGAAAAAAATTAGGTATTTTGAATATATTGTTATATGTGTAAAAACCAAATCATCTAATAAATGTTTTACAACATTAATTGATTTTTTCACCCATATATATTTTTTATAACTACCCATAAACCCGTTCATCAATTACAGAAATATAAAAGATTTTTACTTATGAGGGGTCAATAATTTTACCATAAAAGTCAAATGACATATAAAATGACCATGGTTGATACGCTAGACTATTTCTATTTCACTTGTACTAATATTGGTTTTTTATTAATCTTAAATAATATAATGTAATAATATTTATTATAAAATATCATTAATGAAATTTTGGTAAATACCTAAAATATTATAATATATTATGTGTCTAAATCTCAGAAAATGGTATCAAAATTACATGGATAAAAATATAAGGAACATATCATCTTAATATAATTTATAAATCAAATTTTAATGTTTCTATACAATAATTTAAATATTATTTTCGTTTTATCCTATTGGTTTATAAATTTTAACCATTACCATTATAATGATTTTTTTAACATTACGGGGTTATAATATTACTTCAATTGTGAAAAATGGATCATAAATGGATAGAGAATGAATTTTTAGACCAATTATCATCCATCTTTCCCACACTAAAGTTTTTTATTATTTAGAAATAATTTTTTTTAAATATTATTTGACCTTAAAAAAAATTAATGCAATTTTAATACCAATTAACATAATCTGACTTAGAAAATTATAGCGAAACAAATTAATTTTAATATAAACCATTAAATAATGTATAATATGTTATATTTATCATTAAAATCTAAGGAAAACATTTAATCACCAAAAAAATTATTCTAATACCATTTAATGTAATTTAATTTATATTTCTACTACTTGATGAAGGACTATGTCGGAATTTCATTAGTGTTAAGGGTAAATATTTCAAAACTAAAAAATAAATTAAAACTAAAATTATTAAGAAATTATTTAAATATTCACCCCATAATTTATAAATTTACATTTTTTATCCTAGTCATAACATTTTACTACTATTAAAATAAGAAAGTGTTATTTTTGACTATATCATTAACATAAATATTATAAAGGTTAAATTCAATGAAAAATGGCACAAAGTGGACATATTTTATAAATTTTACTATTTATGGATGAAATCAACTCATCCAAAAGGATAAATTCATTTTTTAGAAAAAAATTTCAAGCCTTATCCCATAATTTTAACAATGTTTTACCATTTTATCACTTCCATAATGACAGATATTTACTAAGGAGGTTATTTATATTGGGTAAAATTTTATGTATCCTATTTCAAATTTTTGGACAACATGATTATAAATATGGAATCAAATTTTCAAAACTCATTTCATAGAAGATTAATAAATTAATTTAATAATGAATCACAATATGAAATAAATAAATGTTTTCAAATAAATAGATTTTTAGTACATAAATTGTTTTATACCATAATTGAACCATAAAATTGATTATTAGTAGAACTGAGGTCTTTTACTAATGGAAAACTTTTAATTTGTTTTTTTATTAGTGTACATTGGGTTGAACAAGGAGTTTTCATTAAATTTGATCTTACATTTCAATATGGATTATGTGTTAAAGGTGGAGGATTTTCCCAGTGCTTACATAATTTTTATGTTGAAAACAATGAATAATGTGAAAGGCTATCCAATGGTGTTTTTTGGACTGAATATTCATATTTTGTTTTGAAGGTATGCATTCTGCAATGATTTGAGTTTTTTAATGATATGGACCCTCATAAAGAAATCTGATGTCACAATGGATTCAAGATTCATGAAAGAGGCTTTAAGAAAATGGTTGAGTTGTAGTGGGATAATGGAAATCTATATGATAACAAGAATCATTGTGAATTAGAAAATTTAAATATATCATAAAAAATAATAGATCTTCATGAACATGAATAAATAGATTTGATAAGATTCCACTAGGATATTGGGTTCATCATGAAGGCCTATGTAAAGAAATAGGTGTCAAAACAGTATTTGAATGATAAGGAGGGAATTTGAGAAATGGGTGAATTTCCTTGAATTCGTGAAGGTTATGATCATCATTAATTAAGAACTATTCATGAGAAAATGATTCCTAAAAAATTATTGTTATGGTTTAACTTAATAGATGCGTTTTTAGAAATGGGAGCTTCATGAATATTGGGATATTCTTAATGACATAGAGTTCTATAAGGGATTAGAGCTTTACAATGGCTAGTAGATTCCTGGAAGCTTGTTGGTTCAAAAACACTCATATTTCATTAAAATTAGAAGGGGGTTGGTGAAGGCTGGGAGCTTTATGAAAAGTAGTGTTTGAAATCTAAATTAAGTGAATAGTACATCAAAGTGCATCAATTCATTATTATTTTACATATAGATTCTCATGATAATCATCAACAAAGACTTCTATTACCAATCTATTGATGTGAACTTCAAGTCATTAAACTAAGTATGAGATAAACCATTGAATTGAGTAAAATGGAGTTGATGGAAGTAATTTTAGGCAGATAGTATGCTATCCCAAAATATTTTGGAAAGGTAGTGTGCCTATCACAATGTTCCCATGTTTGAAAATTTTAATCACTATCTAATAGTAAAGCATAATAGAATCATGTTTGACGGAAACACTATCTGGGTTTTCCATGGGACTATCCCTGTGTGGTGAACCAAATGAAAAATATTTTTTTATGATTCTTTTTTTGGATATTGGTGTTTTATAATTTTGTGATTCCATTATATAAAATTAATGGAATTTTTCCAATGTTGGGACAATTTCAATCTCATTTAATGAAAACGGTAACACCCTAATTCAGCATTCCCATCTTAGGGTGTTCTAGGGTATAACAATTAAAATAAATATAATTAGACTATAAATTACATAAATTAAATATTGTAAAATTTAAACCTTTTAAAAGAATGTAAACTTTTAAATTCCTAAAAAATACACTTTTTATTAAGAATCTGTATTTTCAATAATCATAGAAAAAAATAGGTTTTTGAAATTAGAAAAATTTATATCTATGATCGCTTTGACATGTAAATTCAAAAACGTTATACATTTTTTAAAATAATATATATATATTTTGTATAAATTGATAATAATTTCAATTCCCACAATGCAATGAAAATAATTTTTAGTGAAAATGTGTTTTTGACGGATGAAATGACTTTATGGGAAACAATTATTATTAATAATTTTTTTATTGATTAATAGCACTATAATCCTATTTTATAATGCAGTTACTCGTATTCATACCAATAAAATCAATATTTATGTTATAATATTATTTTTATTATATATTAAACATCCCCTATAGCTTAGTGTTTGGTTATCATAATTTTATAAAGATACTATTATTTGAAATAATATTTTGTGTTTTTACCATTTTGATCGTTAAATTCTATAATTTTATTATAGATATGATCGTACCCTAAATGAAATAAGAAAATAGTATTTCATATGAAATTAAAAACATTATATCGTTCGAATATAAGGATAAATTGGAAATGTTCTTGGAATCCATGGGAAAACCATTGGTCAAATTTCAGGAATCTTGAGGTTAAATTAAATCTAGTTATGATAAAAACTATGATGAGTATATGAGAGTTTTTTAAATTATCTCATGCAACAATAATAATGAAAATGGAATATATAATTGAAAACTATAACATAAATGATTAAATTATGGTAGGAATGACGAATTTTCAGTAAATAGTAAAAAGCAGATGAATAGTGTGTATGTGGATGATGAACAATCTGAGAATCCTCAAAATAATAAATAGGGTTAGAGTTGAAGAGATATTTCAGGAACTTTTCATTATAATAAAAGGATTCCATGATGAAAAAAATCTGTATTGAAGGATAAAATTTCATACATAAATATTACATCTTATTTAATGAATATTAATTACATAAAAATAAGATCCTTGATAGAAATTTAATGGATTTGTTTCATTGTATACTACAAATATGAACATATTATTTAGGATCATTAATTAGTATCACCAATAAGGTTATTATTACTATGATCAATTCTTGACATATCATGAATAAAACCATTCATCACATCTTAGGAAAAGTAAATATAAGAAAGGGTGATCTCACATTCTCAATAAGGGTAAAGATGGGAGATATGAATTATTGATTATATGAATGAAAAAGATAATCATAATAGTATGAGTTCATGATTGTAACATACATTGCTTATACACAGAATATCATAGACCAAAATATTGAGTCATGGAATAAAACAATATCATTAGAAATGATAAGAAAAATAAGAGTGAGAAAACATCCTAGTTTAATAATGAAATATATGTTTATATTATAATAATATCCTAATATTATGGAACCATCATAGCTATAGAAACCATTTCATATGTAAAGAAGAACAACCAAGACCATAAAAGCATAGTGGATAATGAATAGATACCTTTCCCATGTCATAACAGATATGGAATCTCTACCTATTTCCCATAGAGTATTAAGAATCACTATATGTTCCTCTTATGAGATCGATCACATCAACTCAGATCCCATATTTATCTAATGATATATATAATTTTTCTTATTAATTTTGATAGGTATATAATTAAGGACCACCCTTCATAGAATGAAATCCATATGTAAGTGTTCAACCTGATCCTAATATATTCATCTAATCATCATATGGCAGTCCATACAATTAAAATGTTATTTATTAAAATTTCATAAATTCATCAAAGAATAACCCATAGAAAATAAATATATATTTTAAAAATCTCATCCTAAAAATCATAAACCATATTTATAATGAATAGGTATAGTTTCATTGGATCATATCCATAATAAGAATAATTAACATCAAATGGAATCATATTAGATAATAATTCCGTTAAAAGTCCCATGGAATATTTCTTGAGAAAAATAGTCATTTCAATTGAAATAACATATTTTAAATCCAAATATTTCCTAATGGTTTAGTAAATTAATATATTTTTAATGATATCTAAAAACATATAAGGGGTGTAATAAACTGAATTGTTATAAATGAAATTCCATTTTCAAATGAATAAATAAAATAATATGTAATGAAGTTACATAAAAAACAAGAACCACTTTTGTTACTGTGGAATATTATATATTATATCTATTAGTATTTAAATAGAAAATATGAATTATAAATTTTGGTAAAATAGAGATTTTAAAAATTTCCATTATGAGTATTAATTATCAAGGGATATAATAAAATCCACTTGAAACTGAATGAAGAAGAAATATCTTCAACTAGTAGTGTCATACCTAATTAATCCCATTAATAGAAGAATATTAGGGAGATGATATCACTAGTATTTTCCATTAACAAATCCACAAATTAGATTAAACAACATAAGCTTGGGTGACACTATTTATGGGAGAATGTCAAAATTTTCAAGATATTAGACCAAATCATGTTCACTAATCAATATAATGAATGTGAAACCAATACAAACTTTAACCATAGGGTGTATTTAGGTGTAATATGATGTCATTCATCTAGAAAATTGTAAAAAAAAATTTCAATTTTTTTTAAAAATATTGTTCGCCCTTTTCTATTTTCCTTATTACTTTATCAATGATTATACAGGGGCCTAATCAATATTTTTAATATATTTGAAATTAGAGTTCAGGTAAAAGGAGAAAAATAATAAGACATTATGTAGACAAAGGAATTTGGGTGTCAAAATTAGTATAAGACCAAGGCATATCCTCTCACTAAGAACTCTCCCTTAGGGAGAATGGAGACCAGGCTGGAGAAGAAAGCGATCCAGACTCCATGGGTATTAGTAAAAGCCTAGTAGCCTTCTACCTTATTCTTCTCTCTCTAGGTATATATGATATCCATTTGGTTGGGGATGATACCCTTTAACATTCAAATGATATATGAGATATTCCATGGGATATGGGAATGATCGACTAGTGAGACATGAAGGGTAGTTGAGTTCTTTAGTTGGATATTCTCTTAACTACCTAGGATGAGGAATGTATGAATTCAAGGGGATTCATACAATAGATGGTTCCTACTACCAAATACCACTAAAAATGTGAGAAAAAACAACCCACTAGCGTCCTAAACCCACCTCTCATGAAACCGAGGTTATATGACACATCTATGTAGAAATTGAGACCATTTGAGTCGGGATACCAATATATCAAACTTCCATTAGTAGTATTGGGTGCCATTTGGTATGAGTGTTTGGAAGATAAAATAGGACACAAATAGGGAGCATCATAATTTTTCTTGATGAACCAAATTATATTGATAAAGGGTTCCTGGTTCCCATAATAATAGTTGTTATGTTTCATGTGATAACCTTGTGTTGAGCCTTGTTCGTCACCTTCCAAATTCACCAACAACCCACTGGTAAGATATCAAATCTATCTTTCTTATTAGAACATGAGTTCCATCAAACTTGGAAATAGGATATTAAGTAAAGGAGGGAATGATATATCCTTACATGGGAGTCCCATGACCTCACTAATTTTGGTCTAGACTACCCTCATATAATAAGCTTTGATGAATTTGTGAGAAATAGTTTCATACTAAGGAGTTCTATAGAAGGAGAACCTAGAAACCAGGTTGATGTCGAGACATTTAATGTTAACATCCATATATATGTCGTTATTACAGATATTCCACAAGAGGATGTTGAACATAGTAATATTATCCTTTATCCAAATAAAACATCCCCAATTGTATATATAATTATGATTCGTTGGGATAGTCTGTATATATTTCACAAAGAAGGTTTCGTATAGAGATCTTGAGAATATTAATTATTTCATATTGATATTGGACACAAGAATATCAAATTTTAACCACTAGTTCTTGTTGATAATCGAATGGATGAACTATGTACATTTATTTTCATTCATGAATGAGATATCTTATAATGGTAATACCAGAAATCTGAACATGGTTTCGGATTTTTTTGGATCTATAAATTAATGTCCCTGATTCAAAAAATCCAATGGGGTGGACTTTGGAGTGTCAATATGTTGTGTTGATGAAAGCACCAATCCAAAATGTGGATTCATCTCATCAAATATATCTCATTTCCCAACATTTCCATCATAAATCATCCCTAAAGAGTCCTAACCTGTGGAGTTTCCCAAGACAGCATTGCATTCTATAATTAAATCATGCGAGTGATGCTAATAACATTAATCTCACCCTCCTTCAGAGTCTTGGACATCCTAATCTATGATACCCATTGATGTTTAGAATCTATGTTCACATAAAAAATGAAGGAGGCCAGAATATTTTCAATACTATACAGGAAACATTTCACCACCTTAATGGTTAAATGAACATTCATGGGGATATAAGAATAGATTTTGTTAACTTGTATTATTCTTCATATTAATGAAAAGAAACAAATTTTCAAATTCATTATTTATAAAATAATATAATAAAAACCTTTATGAATATATGGGTTCTTAGTATGTTCCAAGAGATCATAGATACAATATATTTCATGGAAAATCACATTCTTATCATGTTCACAATGTTTTAAATCAATATTACACTTTTTTTGAATAAGAAGCTTTAGATGAAAAAACTACACTCCTCACCGTTCACTAGTTGGCAACTCCATTTGAATTATTTCTGATTAAAATTCTTAAAGACTTCAATAGATACCTTACTAGAACTAATTATGATGACCCTATCACCTGTAAACATGATATGAGAAATGATACCATAATGATACTTATAGCAGTAGAGAAGAATATTTCCGATCATGAATTTTTTTTGATGAAGTGACTCATGGTGTTTGGAGTTAGGATAAACATGATTGGGGAAAGTGGGTCACCTTATCTTAGTCCACATTAAGCATTTAAGAAACCAAATTGATAAAATAAAAAAGAAAATGTAGAGCCATGTGAAATGAATCATCAGAATATGAGATTAGATTCCCACTCAGAGAATCCCATGCAAGCATGAACCTGGAGTATGTAGTTACATTCAAGTATATAAAAGGCTGTGTTCATTTCATTCTTAGATTAAATATTTGATCTGAGCCACTTCTGGTTAGTATCACATATTACTTCTTAATCCAAGCCTATAGCCCCATGAATTTTCCTCCTTTAGAGAAGCCTTTATTGTTCATTAAAAATTCAGTTTATTTAATGAATACAAAATATTTTTTTTGATCACACTGGAGAACACATTATAAGGGATGTTTCACATACTAAGAGGTCTATAGTGTGGAAGAAATGGTGGTTTATTTATTTTATGGATGAAAAAACCTTTGTGGAACAACTAATGAGATGTAGAAAAACCCTAGAGAAATAGTATTTTACAGCATTCACCATATCCTATTGGGCCAAATCCTATAAGGCCCTTAAAAAATAACATGGGAAACAATTTGGAATTGGTGCATTTTTAGGGTTTACAAATCACACTGCCTCCTAGATTTGCTTCTCATAAGGAAGTTATTCAATGAGGCATTTATCATGGTCAGGCACAAATTGTAGAATTTCATAAAATATTTATTCTTGACCTCTTGGATATCCACCTTCAATGTGGGTTCTGGGGACTTCAAGAAGAAAAGATAATTATGATCACGCTATACTACCAACCACCTCACAATCGTTGCTGTATGTTCTGTTGTCAAATGGATTATTGCGATTGTTTATGAACCACATTTCCGTAACACATGCATAATAAAAGTAATTACTCTAATCTTCATTACTGATCTATTAAATCCTAGTTTGTTCACTCCTAATTCATTTTAGATTTAAGTTAAAATCCCCCATGATGTTCTTTATATGGACAAGATCACCATCGATCGACTCATTCCATTCATTATCCCGACTACATCCCTATATTCATTATCTATTTTAATATCATAGAAATTAACATGTTTCATTAAATAAAGATATTTATTTAAATGTGAAAATTTTAATATTGGGGAAATTATTCTGAAAAATAACAATTATTTTTGAAACAAAAACATCAATATTACCCTATTTTGAACATTTTAAATTTATCTGAGTGATTAAAATATTTTTTAATTATTTAATATAGTATAAATATACAGTTTTTATTATTACATCACAATGGAACAAATGTAAGGTAATAAATTTCATAAAAGGGTTTTATGGACAAACATTGTTTTTCCTTCAAAATAGTTTGTTTTCATGTCCTTTAATTAATTTCATAATCCCTTAATGAATCATCCAAATCCTATTTTCTATTTTACATTTTTAAAATTAATTATTTCTGAATATGGATCACTTCCACATCACCTAGGATATTATTTTAATGAGTTATGTTTTTATACTTATAAAATATTTAAATACACCCCTTTGTAAAATATATATGGGAAAAAATCCACTATTTTTGTTCTGGTTATTTTATAAAATGGATTCCAAAACCAATGTTTTTAAATTAATGAATAATTCCCCTATATTGTTCAATAAAACCACCCAAAATCCCATTCTAATTCACTAAAAAACCTTTTATCATTAATTTACTATACCATCACCTCAATATATCCATCTCAAGGTGTTTCCATGCTCCTAAGAATAACCTCCCAAGCTTTTATAATCACCCTCTCAAGTAAAGTTATCTATCTCCCTCCTTTCTTTTCCAATCAAGAACATTCTTTGTGTTTTGAATTTTGAATATCAATTTCTTATGTTATAATTTATTATAATTATATTTTTACAATCCTTTTAAATTTATATGAATGATTTATAATTTATGCCTCTCATTAAAATATTTCCCTAATCTGTGACTATGACAATGTTTGGGGATTCTCCCCTCTTCTTCTTTATTCAACGACTTTCATAATATTATTTCATTTAATCTCAATTTAATCATGTTGGAATTTTTTTCAAACCCCTTTACAATATTTATTATTTTAAATTAAATATATATGAACTTTCACTATCATTATACCCTTTCATGGTTCATTATATACAACTATTATGGTGTCTAACTAATCATATGATTTTCCATGCGAAATTGTTGTTTATGAATAACCATCCATATTTACACTCAAGTGTATTCATAATTCTATACATATAAATTAATTAATGGGGTATTCCATGTATGTAACCCACCCTTCATAATTTTTATAGCTTGATCTTTTATAAAATATCATTTTTAGTGAATTTAATTTCATCGATAGCTTTGGTTTTATGAAACACCGAGTTTTAGTGGACCACATTTTACTGATATAATTATTAATTAAACATGAATATTAAAACATATAAATTAATATAGGTGTTATTAATTTTAATAGACAACTTTTAAATATTAATTATAATAGTTTTATATAAAAAAAATTGATAACAATTTATTTATATTTTAGTAAGGTCCTTATATGTTTTGAAATAAATATTTTTTCAAAAATATTATTTATTTTTATGCCAAAATAATTACATAGGTTGGTACAATATTAAAAAAAATTATTTAACAAATAAAATTCATTATTAAAATCTAAATTTCAAAATCATCTTTGAGTAAAATTTGTATAATATTTGGAAAATATTGATTTTGGAATAATAGTAAAAATGTACATAATTTTATTAATCATTTTATTTTTTCATATAATTAACCGAGTTATATATTCGTTAAAATTGACTTAAAAATTAAATTAGTACAATTATTCATTTATTAATCAAATTTAGTTCATTAGAATAAATCAAAATTGAAATTCCCTCACAACAACTATGAAAACAATTGAATTTGTTTTCAATGGAAAGTCATTTTTTCATCATGTCTACAACTTTAATATGAAACTAATTTCAACCAATAATTTTGAATGAAATTTGTAAAAATAGATTACATATTTTTAATTATAATAATTAATGTTACACAATATCTCAAAGATAAATCTTTATAATATTTTATAGTAAACATTGTAAAACATTGATTACTACTATTTTGGTTAAAACGGGCTTATCAGGGGTTAAAATAAACAAAAAAGGGATAAAATTACACATGAAATGGTAAAAATACTTGTTTATGGCCATATATAGACCATAGAATATATATTGTTTGATAATGAAGAGTGTTTAAAATTTTTTTCATGAAATTTTTTTTACACATTATTTTTTTTTGAAAACATTCCTTGTGCATCATCTCCTCCAATTATAAAAGACCACCCATATATTATACAATTCATACATAGATAGAAATTTGGATTGGAAAATAAATCTCTAAATACCTTCCTTATCTACCTACACACATCATATTTTACTTATAATAATTATGAATCACTCCTTGTAAGAAGTTTGATATAATTTTAATGAGGTTCTCCAAACAAGAGGTTAAATTATTAACATGGTGTTTTGTTTTATTTATACATAAACCTCATTAGAAATTAATAAAAAATTAATATATGATAAAACCATTATATCAATTATATAAATATTTTTAAATGTTAATGTAATGACCTATATTCTTCTCCCCTTCAATAAAATGGTAAACGAAACCATTGAACTATGTATGACGGACGATCGCCTCGCTAAATGATGTTAATTTTTTTTCTATCACCACCATTCAAGGATATATAAATAGATGTTTTTAATGTTTATATAATATATTAACGTTATTATTATACTTATGAAAATATAATATCAAATATACCTTTATAATTTCCATTCGATGGGAATATGATAATATTGCGCGTGTGTTTGGAGGACTACCACATCGTGAAGCGATGTGATTTTATTTCATATAAACTTCATATTGAATGAAATATTAAGAAATTTAATGAAAATATTTTATACATATGACATTAACATGATTTATTAAAGGAAATAAAATATTTAAATTTTCCATTTCATCAATCAAGAAAATGGAAACATCATTTATGTGTACATACGACCTTCCGTCTTCATGAATATTGTAATTCATTTTCTATCTCCAACTATAACTAATAAATCGTGATAAATATATTATTAATATTTATTATAGGTATATCATATATAATTTTATATGAAATATTTTCCCATGATTTATTTAAAATGATGGACAATAGTAAACTAAAACATACATGAGAAATGAAACAATTATTACCCAAAATATGATTTTAACAAGTAGTTATTAATAAATGTGTTGTAAAATATCATAAGTACACTATATATGGTATGATAAATAAATTTATTATTATCTAAAATATATATTATAAATTTATATTTATCATATTGGAGGTTATAATGTCTTCAAAGGTAGTCGAGACTTAAGGTATGTGATTTTTTTCTCAATATTCATTTTTTGAGACATATGTTATGTTTTGAACCTATATTTTTATATGAAATTTATATACTACCACTTTTAAATGTTATATCATTAATTTCATTCTATTCATGTTATTTGAATATTTATTTTATGTTATAATTTTTTTGGCTTATGATTCAAATGTTACCAAAGTTGTAAGGGTTTGATGGTTAAATCTAGTTATTTACCAGGATTTTATATAATTATGTATTTGATGATGAAACATTAACATATAATTTTCAAAAAAAATAAATAAATTTTCTTTGGTTGTAGTTATTTATTGAGAATACTTCTTTTCCATTCATTTAACTCTATATATTTAAGATTCCTAATGTTTTATTTAATGAAAATCAACATTGATACTCTCTTCGATAGAAAAACCCTTCCCTTACATATCCATGATTTCAAAAAGTGTTTTAATGAATTTTTTAATGTACCACTTTGAATGTTTAATTTCATTTTTACCCTTATTACAATGTTCAATGAAGTCCCATTTAATTTTTACTAAAAATTTGCATGAAATATTTTTTTAACAAGTACTACATGAATTAAATTTTCTTTCTAATATCCAGTCAATGTTTTAATGATGAGTTTATTTTAAATGTCATTTTAAAATTAAATTTTTTTCAGAAATTTTTGAGAACATTAATTATAAAATGGTGATTTTATTGTAAAATTGACATTCCCCCCAATAATTGTTCCAACAAATATTTCAAATTATTTTCCATACAAGATGTCAGCAATTATTGTAACGTATTATTTACTAGAGATGTGATATGTAAAACACATCCATATTATTTATCTATGTGATTTTTGATTATGATGAAAATCTTTCCATTAAAATAATTTAGATTGGATGCGGGTTTTCTATAATGAAATGTTTTTGAAACTGTTTAAAACTTCCATGGGTTATCGTATCTTGAAATGTTTATAATACCCATTTTATTTCATGGATTCTTATTTGATAAATTCATTATGAAAACCATTGTATTCGTGTGTTATGATATGAGGAATTTTTTATGATCATTAGTAACACATATTTGTGGTTTTAATTATGCGATGGTGGTAATGTTATAACCATGGAAGGTGGTTAAATTATACCCAAGGACGGTTTCCGCATCATACCTAAGGAGAAGTGGGACATGTAACTCCCTATAATTAATTGGTTGAAGATTGATATATTAAAATATTAACAGTAATAAAATACGGAGTGAACCCATTTAAATAAGGCTATGTTTAAACTATGATAGTCATTGGAGTGAACCATGACTACTTTGATGGTTTGTGGAGTAAACCCAATCTACTGTGATTATCTTGGTAGTGAACCTAGACTACATTGATGGTTTGGGGAGTGAATCCAATCGAATATGATTATCATGGAAATATATCTTGGATACAATGTAAATGATTTTGTATGCATATTTGTATGACAATAATCAATGTATTGTGGTAATGTAATATTTTCCTCTCTCATGTTATTTTATTCCATTATAAATCATGTCTTATGAAAGATAATTATTTATTCCACTACACATTTTTATGATCTATGATATATAGAGTATGGTTTTAAAATGGTATTTTCAGGATGTTATACCCTTGTACCCATGTTATGTTGATATATCCCTTGATTACCCTTACTGGGAATCTATGATTATAGTTTCTTATGTTTACATTCCCTCGATAATGATGAAGGTTAATATTTATAACATATCTAAATATATATTTAGTTATGATGAACATAGTGGGAGATAACATATAAATCAATTATGAACTAGTTTTTTATATATCCTAGTTTGAAATAGAATTACTCCTCAATGATTTGGGTGTGGATCATTATGTTATTTAAATAATATTCTTCAATTAATATGTAGTATCCATGTATGAAATTCCAAGGACGCTATAGTTTTTATCATAGAAAATATTTAGTTGTCCTTTGGAAAATATTATGATTAACATTTAGTGAATAACTCCTATGATGATCCTATGTATAAGATAATATCATAATGTTTTGGTAACGAATAAATTATATGGTTTAATATAAATAAATTTATTTCTAGACAAGACTAGAGGACACGGTTTTGGAACTGATGCATCATGGGGTATAACCCCAATATGAGTTATTCATGTATATCTTGAACATTATTATGATGCACTATTAGTTTTCCCTTACTGCACACGTAGTTTAAAACTCCCAGGGGGATATTATTTGGATAATTAATATTTTATTTACAATCCTTCATGATGTATTTGAATATATATTAATCATGGATTACCTAAGTAAAACATAAGGTGTTTTAGAATTAGAATAATGTGTTTTAATTTAGAAAATGATTAAATTATTCTTCATGACTATGTGTGTTCCCATTATGATAATAATTTCTTATATTTATCCTTTTTGGTTTTAGTAAATGTTTATAACCTGATGTAATAATGTTAATGTTGCATGCAATGTAAAATTAAATTATTTTCCTCGTGAGAGACCATATTTTTTGGGAGATGAATGTAAAACCTCACTATTATTTTCACACAACATTACCATTTTTTAACCATTTTGATCATCCAAATGATCAAGAGAAGGAACAATGTTTTGTTTGGTCCTTTATGAAGAAATTCACACCATCTGTTTTTAGGTCCAAGGATTCAATATTCAAAGAGTAATAGATTAGTACTACTTAAAAGATAATATGCATTATCCAGTTTTTAGATCACTGAAATATAATTTTTGTTTTTTATCATTTGGAATGCGAAGCATAAAAATGGTGGAACCTTATTAAGAAAAGACATGAATAAATTGAATCCATTCAATGGGGTTATTTTAAGGTGATATTTTTCTAAAAGTAATTCCCTTATAATCTATGAAAAATTGAGAAAATGAATTTCTCAATCTCAAAAAAATATTGATGAATCAATTTGTTCATATAATGATAATTTTACAAGGAGTGAAGGGTAAAATTATTGTTTTATCATCATCCCAATAAAAAAAATTGATCAATTAATTGTTCACCTAAAACTATGTATTATAAATGAAATAGATATAAGAGACATTAGTGGTTATAAAGAAGTAATTTTTTTCATACTAAAGTTATAATTGAAAATTGGATATTCTAACCATTAAAATGGATTTTATTATAAAAGGATGATTGAGTCTCATGAGAACATTAATATATCACATAGTGGAAATTTATTTTATCCACTTTCATTCTATAGATATTGGTATAAGTAGCCAGGTGAATTCCTAAAAGGAACAAGGTGTTGTTACTTGTGTTGTAAGCATGAAAAACAAAAAAACAGAATTATTGACTATAGTCCAGTCAATGAAAAGAATATAGAGAGAGATCAAAATAATGAACCACCCACAATATAGAGTTTTAAATGATATACCATTTGTAATTATGAAAATAAATTCTCTAATCTAGTAGATAATGAGGGTTATAACCTGAAATAAACTATTAATACCAAGGAAAATGGGAAATATTATAAAATCCCAATAATCATAGTGAATCCAGAAAATTACTAAACTCCATCGTGGCTATTTTCAAAATGGATTTTATATGAATGATCTCTATTATTATATTATCATGAATCCTTTAGTGAAATTTTATGTGATAATGAGAATTTATTATCTGTCCCTATAATCATTCCAAAATAAGGATATCAAATTTTAAATTTTAACTAAAATTTTTATCATCTATATTTGTAAGGATGAAACTAAATTCCAAATGTAAATATTTTTTTCAAGGATAATAGCTTATTTAAGAAGTAATTGGTTACTTAACTTTTGGAATCATATATGGTTTTATTGTGACATTTTGGAACTTAATAGGGTTTAAACATTTTGTTTTATGAATATGTTATAGTTATGATTATCATAGAAGGAAACGAGATCAATTCATTCCAAACATTTGGATTCAATTTTGGGTTGACCTACTTTTTGGGGAAGGATTATGGTCAGCAGTTTATGGAATGTATTAAAACAATTTTTTTTTTGTTTTGGGATAAATTTTTCCAAAAATTTGGATTTATTAAATATTTAGATACTGATGGAATATGTTATTGATCTTATGAATATTTTAATTATCCGTAAATGATAATAAATCATGATGAAGATTCAATTCATGCAATTAGATGTGAAATTTAAAATGCCAGAATCATAAAAAATTGGAAATCATTTCTATTAATAAAGGGTTATTTTGATCCCATGATATTTGGGTCCCTTTTGAATTCATGATTGTGTTTGGATAGTAGCGTATTGTTCAGTTCCTCCAGTAAATAATTCTCAATTTCACCGTGTGTTCCATGTATCTAGCTTGAGGATGAACATAACTAATCCATTACATCTACTAAACCTATAGGTCACACTTCTAGAACATTATTGTTCTTTTGAGGAACAAACAATTGAGATTCTAGATTATATATAAAAGGATTAATGAAATAGTACCACTGACCTAGTCAATGTTATGGGGTCAAACCACCATCTTGATGAAACTACATGGGAACATTATGATGTAAGTAGGTAGACGTGTCCTCAGTTGTTTGCACAAATGTAAGGTTATTTTAAGAAATGATAACATTTTACAGGGGTATAATGTTGCACCCTAATATTTTATATTATATTTTTTCATATAAATTTAATTTTTTGATAGCCTTTGTAACATGAAACAACATGTTTTAGTGAACTACAATACACTATTAATATTTTTATTTAATAAGGATCATTATAAACAAGAAGTTGAACATTGTTATATAAAAAGGATTAAACTATTTTTAAATATTACGTATAATTATTTTATATAAATAGTATATATATATATAAATGTACTAAATTTTTGTAAATTCTATTTTATGTATCTAAAATAAATTTATCCCAAAAAATATTTTTACTAATTTTTTTAAAAAAATATAGTAATTTTTTATACATTTATAAAATATTACTATAAAAATAAACATCATTTTTTAAATCTTCATATAAAAATCAGCGTGTTTTTTTTAAGGTTTTGAGAATTTTATGAGAATATTTCTTTTTCGATGAATAATAAAAAATAATGAATTTTATTAAATAATTACTTTTTCTTTTAAATAAATTAAAAATTTAAACCTTTTTATAATTATATTTCAAAGTATAATTAGTTCAGATATATATTTAGTAAACTAATTTAAACCATTGGAATAAATATTATGCTGTATTTTGTAATAAATAATTTTTTATCTTTTAAAAGTTGTTTCATTAGAAAAGTTTTTTTCATCACATATACTGATTTAATATTAAATATTATTCTACCACATTTATTAATTTTTTTTGGAAAAATAGGGTACACATTTTGAATTTTTGAAATTATATTATCTAATATGTTTAGTATAATTTGTATAAAAAATTATATTAAAAATAATAAATAAATAATTACAATGGTTAGGGTTAAAATAGGTTTATCAGGGGAAAAATAAAATTTTATATTGTTAAATCACATATAAAATTATACAAAAACAATTAGACGGAAATATTTATAACATAGAATTTATATGTATTGTTAATGATCCATTTTGGACCCATAATTCTAGTGAAAAATGTCAGTAGAAGTTTTTCTTTTGAAAATTACTAGTGTGTCCACGCTGGCCCTTATAAAATACCACCCACCCTCCTCTCCTATTCCCAAATCCCAAAAAACCATTATTCATCTAATAACTACTAAATTATATTATTTAAATCCATTCATACATCCTAGTGGCCTTTTTATCGTTATGTATTCCATCTACAAGGGTTTTAAATATAAACCTAATGATGTTCTTTGAAGTGGAAGTAAAATTTATGACCTTCCATTTGTGTTTTGTTTCTTCCACCATATACTTAAGGTCTCCAAAAAATATTGTGGTGTTATAAAAGTACAATATATAATATAATTATAGTTTATTATGAAAATTTCCTATCTTATATTCATCATGCCTTCCATAAAATTGGAAATGAAACTGTCGATCATGTGTACGATGGACTTCCACCTCACAAACCGATGTTATTCATTTTCCATAACCACATTAAATGAATAGATATAATTATGGATTTAATGTTTTTATTTTTTATTTATTATATTATTATAGATATTAAATTATAAAATTATATATAAGTTATTACATTCCATTTATTAGGAATATGATAATGTTGTATGTGTGTACGATAGACTACCACCTTAGGAACCGATGTGATTTGATATTCAAATATGCTTTACATGGAATGTAATAAAAATAAATATAATGGAAATATGTGATATATATGTAATATACCTTTTTATATAAATTTAATATATTAGTTATGTTATTTTCATTTCATCTGTTGAGAAAATGGAAACATCATTGGAGTATACTGTTGTACCTCTTGTACCCCTCGTGGTTTAAATTTCATGATCACAATCACTCTCTTATTTATATAATCTTGTTTTAAGTGTTTTTGGATGATAGGCATGATTTCAGGTTGCCAAGGAATTGGGCCAAGAAAGCCATGAAAGCAAGTGGACTGATTTCAGTCCACCGGCCAACCGGTGGATGACCACCGGCCAGCCGATGGAGCCTGGACAGAAGGCATCCCCTCTGTCCAGACCACCGACCAACCGGTGTCCCACCACCGGCCAGCCGGTGGAACCCAGTCAGGCCGGACAGCTACTGTCTCAGTACCGGCCAACCGGCGGCCTCCTCACCGGCCAGCCGGTGGTGCCTGGGCAGAAATTATCTCCATTTTCAAAAGCACCGGCCAACCGGTGGCCAAGCACCGGTCAGCCGGTGGAGCCAGTCAAACTAGCCGTTGGGCTTTGACCAGACTTGCCCACTTGACCCCCAATGGCTCCGAAGGCCTCTCCAACAGCTCCGAAGACCCCCAAAGGCCATTTGAGGGTTCCCCCTCTATAAATAAAGGACTAGGAAGCCCCAGAAACGTACAGTAGCCCACAGGAACATTGTTCGATCTTTTGGCGAACCTCCGGCGCAATTCCTTCAAGGATCCCCATTTTCTCCAACCCATTTCCACATCCAAGGAGCACCATCAAAGAAACTTGGGAGCGCTCTTCATCAACTTCATCAATCCATTGGCGCCCAAGACTTCTCCTCTTTACGGTTTTTATTGTTTTATCATTTTGAGCATCATTTTGGTTTTTGTGCCTACAAACCCCCATTTCTTTTATCCTCTTTTTGTTTGGGTTTTCACACCACCTTCAAGGTGTGAAGAGGTTAGTCAAGCCTTCCCTTTAAAAGGCTTGAGTCATAGGTGAGCTAGCCTTCACCTGTAAGAAGGCTAGTGGGTTCATGCTCAACCATTAAAAGCAAGTGGGTTCTTGCTCAACCATTAAAAGCAAGCTGTAATAGGTTCTAGACTACCTTAAAGTCTAGTGGGTTTCTTGCTAAAACCATTAAAAAGAAAGCGGTAGTAAATCTCTCAACGGTTGAGTTGGGAGCGGAGACGTAGGCTTTGGTTTAAGCCGAACTCCGTTATCAAGTTTTGTGTCTTGCCTCTTTTATTTCCGCTGCACCTTTAACTTTGATTTTAAATTCTTAATCATTTTTTAAAAGGCAATTCACCCCCCCCCCCTCTTGCCATCACTTCTTCCGCCCAACAATTGGTATCAGAGGAAAATTTGATTAATACCTTCACCGGTTTCAAATTCAAGATCCTTTGTGATGGCTTCAACTTCTTTCGCCTCCGAAGGCTATTCTTTGGGTCGTGCTCCATTATTTGATGGAACCGACTATTCTTATTAGAAAACCCGCATGACCACTTTTCTTAGAAGTATAGGTTATCCTATTTATAAAATTGTCATACATGGTTATTCTCTTTCTTCTCCCAATGAATCCAAATGGACTCAAGCCGATATTAAAAATTTTGAGCTTGATGGCAAAGCCATGAACGCTCTTCATTGCGGCCTTGATCATAATGAATTCAATCGAGTTTCCACATGCACCTCATCTCATGAAATCTGGAAAGTTTTGGAGGTTACCCATGAGGGGACCAACAAAGTTAAGGATACTCGATTGGATATGTACCGTCAAGATTTTGAGTCTTTTACCATGCACCCACACGAATCAATTAATGAAATGTTTACTCGTTTTACTGACATTTGCAATGGGAGAAAGTCCCTTGGTGATGATGTGTCTGCAGAAACGATGGTCAAGAAGATCCTTTGGATCTTACCAAGCACATGGGCACCGAAAGTCACGGAAATTCAAGAAGCAAAAGATGTCAAGAAAATGCCGGTCGAAGAACTCATCAGATCCCTCATGACCTACGAGATCACCATGAGGAGGCAAGATGAAAAGTAAGGAAAACCGATCAAAGTTCCAAAGAACATCACCTTCAAAGTTCAAAAAGAAGAAAGCTCCTCCTCCTCATCGTCTTCCTCTTCAAGCGGCGATTCAGAAATGGAGAATCTTGCCCGCAAGATGCACAAATTAATGAAGAAGTACAAGAAGAAGAAACCCCGCAAGGCTCAACCCAACGAAAAATCCGAGCCCGAGGTAACATGTTACGGGTGTGGCAAGAAAGGCCATTATAAGCCCGATTGCCCACTCCACAAAACAAAGGTCAAGCAAAAGGAAAAGAAGAAGGAATTCAAGGCCACATGGAGTGATAGCTCCACATCCTCCTCCTCCTCCTCCTCAAGTGACAGCGGTAAAAAATGCCTAATGGCATTCCATGAGGTATCCTCTTCCGACTCCTCATCCTCTAGTTCTTCAAATTATTTTAATCATTTATCTTATGAGGATCTCCAACATGCTAGAGATCAATTGGAGGAAGGTTTTCACGAACTTTCTTCCAAATTTATTGCTTTAAAAAAGAATTTCAAAAAACTTTCTTCCGAAAAGGAAGAACTTCTCAAAGAAAAGGAAGAGTTGTCCCTCAAGGTCCAAAACCTTCCCGATGTTGATTCTATGGAATCAACAATCAAGGATTTAAAGGAATCCCTTGCCAAATTCACCCAAGGTGAACAAAATTTAACCAAATTACTTGGTTCCCAATGCGTATCTAGAACCACCCAAGGGCTTGGCTATTCCAAGCAAGCTTCCGCTTCCCATTCTCCAACTATTTTTGTAAGGGGGAGCTCCCAATATAAATTTTGCAACTATTGTAAAAAACCCGGGCACTTAATTTATGAGTGAAATTGCAAAAATTCCCGGTATGGAAGGCCCAAAACTATTTTCTTTAATGATGAATTTCATAGGAGAAGACCCACCACTAGACAAGTATGGATTGAAAAATCCATTTTAGCGAGTCTCTCCGGGCCAAAATTTGTCTCGGTTTCAAAATCCTCTCCCCGGTGATTTGTTGTTTTTTATTTAGGGGGAGTTAGGTTCGTTTAAGCCTTTTTGCTTCATTTTCAAAACCTTCATTTCAAAACTTTCAATTCAAAACTTTCAATTCAAAACTTTCAATTCAAAACTTTCAATTCAAATTTCAAAAATTTCAATTGGTTTAAAATCTCTATCTTGTTTTTCAACCTTTCCCTCAATCAAGTTTTATGCCCCGTGCTATTTTGATAATCACAAAGGGGGAGAAATTCATGGTTGATTGGGGGAGAAATCTTTCTCTCATGCTTCGATTTACTTTTCAATTTATCCTTTAAAGCATACCTTTCATTTCAGTCTTTTATATAGTTTGTTTTGGTGATTGTGATCATCAAAATAGGGGGAGATTATTGTACCTCTCGTACCCCTAGTGGTTTAATTTTCATGATCACAATCACTCTCTTATTTATCTAATCTTGTTTTAAGTGTTTTTGGATGATGGGCATGATTTCAGGTTGCCAAGGAATTGGGCCAAGAAAGCCATGAAAGCAAGTGGACTGATTTCAGTCCACCGACCGACCGGTGGATGACCACCGGCCAGCCGATGGAGCCTGGACAGAAGGCATCCCCTCTGTCCAGACCACCGGCCAACCGGTGTCCCACCACCGGCCAGCCGGTGGAACCCAGTCAGGCCGGACAGCTACTGTCTCAGCACCGGCCAACCGGTGGCCTCCTCACCGGCCAGTCGGTGGTGCCTGGGCAAAAATTCTCTCCCTTTTCCAAAGCACCGACCATCCAGTGGCCAAGCACCGGTCAGCCGGTGGAGCCAGTCAAACTAGCCGTTGGGCTTTGACCAGACTTGCCCACTTGACCCCCAATGGCTCCGAAGGCCTCTCCAACGGCTCCGAAGACCCCCAAAGGCCATTTGAGGGTTCCCCCTCTATAAATAAAGGACTAGGAAGCCCCGGAAACGTACGGTAGCCCACGGGAACATTGTTCGATCTTTTGGTGAACCTCCGGCGCAATTCCTTCAAGGATCCCCATTTTCTCCAACCCATTTCCACATCCAAGGAGCACCATCAAAGATGCTTGGGAGCGCTCTTCATCAACTTCATCAATCCATTGGCGCCCAAGACTTCTCCTCTTTACGGTTTTTATTGTTTTATCATTTTGAGCATCATTTTGGGTTTTGTGCCTACAAACCCCCATTTCTTTTATCCTCTTTTTGTTTGGGTTTTCACACCACCTTCAAGGTGTGAAGAGGTTAGTCAAGCCTTCCCTTTAAAAGGCTTGAGTCATAGGTGAGCTAGCCTTCACCTGTAAGAAGGCTAGTGGGTTCTTGCTCAACCATTAAAAGCAAGTGGGTTTTTGCTCAACCATTAAAAGCAAGCTGTAATAGGTTCTAGACTACCTTAAAGTCTAGTGGGTTTTTTGCTAAAACCAATAAAAAGCAAGCGGTAGTAAATCTCTCAACCGTTGAGTTGGGAGCGGAGACGTAGGCTTTGGTTTAAGCCGAACTCCTTTATCAAGTTTTGTGTCTTGCCTCTTTTATTTCCGCTGCACCTTTAACTTTGATTTTAAATTCTTAATCATTTTTTAAAAGGCAATTCACCCCCCCTCTTTCCATCACTTCTTCCACCCAACATATACATATAGCCTACTGTAACGTCCCGGACCCGGGTTCCATGCAATGGGTGCCCCGAGCCCGGTTCGCCACATGACCTCATGCGCATTTCCCCAAACACCAGAGGCTGCCGACTAGCAGTGAGGGCCCATGTCTGATAGTGGGGAAACTATGCCATCATTTGTCAAAGTGTATCACAGCGGAATACCAAAATAAACATACAACAAACAGCGGAAGCAGTAAACAAACACAACTGAAGTAACTACAGCAGTGGATATAACCAACAATATATAAGTTATGATGCTACATGTTTCAAGTCCTAAGAAAACAGCCAGAACATGTTATACATCAATACAGTACAGTAGAAAACAGAGTACCACAAAACAAGTAAAACAGCTGGCAGCGGCATCCCAAGCCTAGGCTCGGTCCCATGCCCTCCTACTCCTTAGAAATAGTCAAGTACCTATATAGGGACTCTTGCCCCTATCTACACATGAAACAACGTAATATGTTTGGGCCGAAAAGCGTGACCCAAACAAGGTGTGAGAAATATATTTCAGTAGGCACCCACCAAAGGCCCGTACCCAACTCCGTGTAAGCATGCAACAACAGTGTGCAGTAGTAAAATGAAATAAAGTAAGTAGTAATCAAAAGTAACTAATTACTAGTTATATTTCCATTTCATTATCCATTTAATCCATTTAAATATTAGAAACCACCACAGTGAATTTCTAGTAAACAGTCCACGTCCTCAGACAAACAAAACCTTACCCTCAGGTAAGTAGAATACAACCCGCAGGTATAGCCCTCAGGCATAATAGAAATTGCTCTCAGGAGTAGGAAGTGTCTCCCTCAAGCATAAAAGTCAAGCCCTCAAGCATGAAAGGTTTCCCTCAGGCGAAAATAACTACAACCCTCGGGCTAAATAGTGCAGTGCCCACAGTTTAATCAAAACAACGCCCTCAGGCTAAATATAAAAACGCCTCAGGTTAAACAGGTAACCGGGCCATGCCCAACAGGTAAACAAGCAGTAACAAGCAATTCCTCTCATGGCAATTCTACAATTACTACTTTGAAGGCATACCCTCGGGTATCCTGGCCAAACGGCTAAACAGAGAAACACACCCCAGCGGTGGTTCCGGATCCAAGAAATGATACCAACCAGCATTTTATTCTCACAATTAAATACCTAATCAATTCTAGGTATTAAATATAGCAACGGACTCAGCCACACGACACCCCAACACGGGTTCATGGCACAAAAACACACAAAACACACAGCAGTTGGAAAACTAAACACAAAGCCACCTACCAAAAATGTCAACGAGCGTTATACCCGAACGTCGTCTCCAGAAACGCCCAAGAACGACATAAATCTGACAAATAAAAAAACTCATTAAAACGTAAATAACTTACCTTAGGAGAAGAATTAGCAAGAAAGATGCCAGGATAGGAGAGGTCTTACCCGTGCGGTTCCAACAAAATCGTCCGAAGCCGAATCGGATTCCAGACGAACGCCCGGTGTATCTTCAAAGATCCAGCCTCCTCCTTTGGCTCCAAAATGGCTAAAGTGCCTCTTCTGCCAAATGAGGAGGCTACTGCCTATTTTAAGCCGCAAAAACAAAGTACACGGCATGTACTTCTAAGTATACATTGTGTAATTCTTTCATTTAACTGTTCATTTGGCGGCACCGCCACACTGTTCATCCGTCGACATGAGTACACAACATGTACTCTCGAGTACACGGCGTGTACTGTCGCCCAGCTAGCGGCGACGCCACCGCCATACTGTTTAAGCCTATCGACTGACTAAATGGTGGGTAAGGAACCACTACACGACGTGTAGTGGTTCCTACACCCTTCATCGCTGGCATGGCTATATGACCCGTGTACTCATCCCAACACTGCCAAAAGTACACAACGTGTAGTTTCAAAATTTAGGATTTTTCAACATTTTCCATATTTTCTCAAAAACACTTAAGGAAAAGGAAAGAAGAAGCTTGTACCTCTCAAATAAGAACCGAGTTCTTACAAACTTCCCCCCTTATAGCAATTCGTCCCCGAATTTCCCTTCCAAGGGTGGCAAAGAATAAGCTCAAAACAGCTCTGGCCACTAAGCACGTACGTCGGCCTCCCGCTCCAAGGTCTCATCCTGCACTCGGCCATGCTGCCATAGCACCCGTACGAGAGGAACTGACCGGCCACAAAGAACCTTCGTGCTCCTGTCAACGATATGGATCTGATGCTCCTCAAAGGATGCATCATGCTGAAGCTCTACATCCTCTGGCTGAAAGGTGTGAGATGGGTCTGAATGGTAGCGAAGCAATTGAGACACGTGGAAGACATCATGCATGGCTCGGTACCGCTGAGGTAATTGCAACCGATAGGCAACCAACCCGACTCTCTCTAGAATCTCAAATGGTCCCACATACCTCGGTGAAAGCTTACCCTATCTCCTCATCCATTTTTGTCCCAGCCTTAGTGAAAAATGCAAGAAAACCTGATCCCCGACCATGAACTCCAAAGGTCGTCTGCGGGGATCAGCATAAGACTTCTGATGAGACTGCATGGTAGCCATCCACCATCGAATCAACTGGACCTACTCATATGTCTCCTGCACGAGCTGTGGCCCCAGTAAAGCTGCCTCACTTACCTCTAACCAGCACAAAGGTGACCGGCATGGCATACCATATAAAGCCTCGTATGGTTCCATCTCAATAGTCTCCTGAAAACTATTATTATAGGAAAACTAGACTAAAGGTATATGCTTCTCCCAATAGCCCCCAAAGTCTAGGACGCATGCACGCAGCATGTCCTCTAGGACCTATATCGTCCGCTCTGACTGACCATCTATCTGAGGGTGGTATGCTGTGCTCAGAAGCACCTGTGTACCCAGAGCCCTCTGAAAACTCTGCCAGAAACGAGACGTAAAGCGGTCATACCTATATGAAACGATAGAGAGATGGACCCCTTGAAGACGTATGGTCTCTCGGATATACAGCCTTCCGATCTCGTCCACACCGAAGGCCTCCTTGATTGGCAAGAAGTGAGCTACCTTTATGAGTCTGTCCACAACAACCCACACGGTGTCATTGCCTCGAGGTGACCTTGGAAATCCCGTCACGAAATCCATCGCGACATCATCCCATTTCCACTCTGGAATGGGAAACTACTGTAACAGCCCAGCTGGTCTTTGATGCTCTGCCTTCACCTGCTGACAGGTGGAACACCTCGTAACAAAACCAGCTATCACTCTCTTTATACCCAACCACCAGTACTGACACCTCAAGTCACAGTACATCTTGGTAACCCCGGGATGAACTTCCCAAGCTGAAGCATAAAACTCCTGGATCAGCTCCTCGCGTATATCCCCTGGAACCCATACACGTACATGGAAACGCAAAACCTCATCATCACCTATCGTCCAACCGTGAGGAGGGTCCTCACTTGCCACCGACTCCTATAGAACTAGACCTTCTGAATCCGATAGCTTCCCCATCCTCACTCTTTCCAAGAGGGTAGAAGTCACATCTAATGAGGAAAGATAAGTCTGCCCATGACTGTCATGCACCTCCAGATGCATCTCAGAGAACAAAGCCATAAGCTTCCACTCACCACTGGTCTCCTTCACTGCCTGTATCTGAGTCTTCCTGCTCAGTGCATCAGCTACTACATTACCTTTACCAGGTGTATAGGAAAGCTCAAAATTGAAGGACTGTAGGTACTCGACCCACCTTCTCTGCCTCAGATTCAGATCACGCTGAGTAAATATATACTTAAGGATTTTGTGGTTTGTGAAAACCACAAAATGCTCTCCCAATAGATAATGTCTCCAACAGCGCAACGTATGCACAACTGCAGCCAACTCGAGATCATGTGTCAAGTAATTCCTCTTATGTGGCCTCAACTGCCAAGACCCGTACACCACAACTCAGTCGCCCTGCATCAAAACGGCTCCCAGCCCAATCCCTGACGCATCACAGTAAACTGTATAGATCTTCCCCTTCTCTGGGAGTATTAGGATCGGTGCTGATGTCAGCCTTCCCTTCAGGTCCTTAAAAGCTGTCTCGCAAGCTTCTGACCAAACGAACTTCACACCCTTCTTAGTCAGACCTGTCAACGGTGCTGCTAAGCGGGAGAAGTCCTGTATGAAGAACCTGTAGTAACCATCCATCCCTAAGAAACTCTGTATCTCAAACACGTTCTTGGGTTACTCCCAGGAAATTGCTGCTCTCACCTTCTCTGGGTGTACTGCAACTCATGCCTTTAAGATGATATGACCCAGGAAGTGAATCTGGTCCATCAAAAAGTGGCACTTCGAGAGCTTAGCATATATGTGATGCTCTCTCAGAGTACTCAATATGATCTCAAGATGGGTGGCATGGTCGTGTCGAGTGTGAGAGTACACCAAGATGTCGTCCACGAATACTACCAAAAATGAATCAAGATACAGATGGAACACACGATTCATCAGAGCTATAAAAACTGCTGGCACGTTCGTGAGTCCGAATGGCATAACCGTATACTCATATAGACCATACCTACTCCAAAAATATTTAAGCGGTATATCTGATGGTCTAATGCGCAGATGATGATATACAGATCTCAATTCAATCTTCGAGAACACTCGTGCTCCATGAAGCTGATCAAACAGATCATCTATCCTCGGCAAGGGATATCGGTTCCTAACCGTCAACTGGTACAGCTTCCGATAATCCACACAAAGACTGAGGGTACCATCCGCCTTCTTTGCAAAAAGGATTGGAGAACCCCAAGGAGATGTACTGGGTCGGATAAAACCCTTTGCCTGTAACTCCTCTAACTGCCTATTGTGCTCCTGTAACTTAGGCGTGGCCATCCTATAAGGAGGAATGGACACCGGTGCTGCTCCTAGCACTAGCCCGATAGAGAAATCCACCTCGCGCACCAGAGGTAGACCTGAAAAGTCATCTGGGAAGACATCCCTGAAACAATCGACAACTGGAGGGAAATCCATCTGACAAGTCCCCTGGTTATCCAGATATAAGCTCACAATCTGGGTTGTGACTCCACCTCGCACATGATGCTCTGGTGCAGCTCAAATCCCCTAAACATCCCACTCGCCCTTGTATAGAGACTCCCTGCCCTCTAGTGATGTGAAACGCACCCTGCGACAGTAGCAGTCTATGAAGGCTTGAAAGGGAACCAGCCAGTCCATCCTGAGAATGATGTCATAGCTCGTCATCTCTAGGACATAGAGGTCCCCAAGGAAGTGACACCCACCAAACTCAAGGGGGCACTCCTTGCACTAATGCACACCAACCGTCCTTGTCCCCAATGGAGTGTCTAGCGTCAAGATATCAGAAGAAGTAGAAACACCGAGCCCAAGCCTCTCCAAAATGGGTATAGATATAAAACTTTGTGTAGAACCCGTATCAAAAAGTACTGAAGACAAGACAGAAGCTACTATAATAGTACCTGTAACTGTAGAAGGTCCGGGATCCTGCTCTTGCTGGGTCTGTTGCACCGCATATGCCTGCCTAGTGTCGCGACCTTGCGACATAGCCTGGCTACCCCGAGCTATCCCACACTGCTGCCTCTGCGATCCTGGTATCTGGCTACCATGGCCACGACCACCGTCTCTGCCTGCACGCCCTGACGTATTCCAGTTCCCTGACTGGTAAGAAGACACTTTTCTTGCTCCCGTAGGCAGAGTGTGCACTGAACCCCTCTCATTAGAAACTAGTAGAAATGCCCTGCAAAAGCACTGTAGATGACCCATCTTGCCACAAGCTCGGCACTCCACTGGGTCTCGTGGACACTGCGGCCTCTTGTGCCCCTCTCTGCCACATTGGTAGCACCTGACCGGTCCACCTGAAGAAGCTACCTGGCTGGTACTACCGCCCTAAGAGAAGTCCATATGTCTCTTCCTCTTGCCAGCAAAAATAGTACCAGTAACTGGTGCTGAACCGCCCTGGCCCACACCACTCGATTCCCGTAGGTTCCTCTCGGCAATTAACGCCTGGTTCACAATCGTGTGTATAGTAGGCAACCTGAAAACATTCACCAGCACTCGGATGTCATACCGAAGACCATACTCAAAACGTATGGCTCTCAACGTCTCATCACCCACCAGCACGGGTGCAAAACGCTGAAGCTCTTTCAAACGAGCAGAGTAGTCCATCACCGACATAGCCCCCTGCTGTAGATTCATGAAATCTCGAGCTCTATCTTCCCTCAGCATCTCGGGAAATAAGAAGTCATAGAAGACTGCTTGAAAATCTTCCCACACCATGTCCCTGTGATGCTCTGACTGGGTGATAACAACCCACCACCTCTTGGAGGAATCACGCCACATGTAAGTCACGAGCATGACCCTCCACCCTAGAGGGATCTCCAGATGCATGAAAATAGTCTGCATCGATCCTATCCAAGACTCTACAGCCTGGAGTCCGCCATCCCCTGAAAACATAGGCAGATGCTACTGCTGAAAGATACGTGTCAGCTCGGCCATAGATGTGGCAGCCTGCGGTGCTCTCTGAAAGGTCTGCATGAACCGCAATAAGCCTTCACGGAATTGCGCCTCCGCTCCTGTATCCGGTATAACAGCTGGTGCCACATCTGGCTCTGCTGGTGGATCAATTGGTAGCCCATGGCCCACCATCTCCGGAGTATAATCATCACCGCTCTCCTGGCGAACAACTCGCGGTCATCTAGGCGGCATGACTCTACACAGTCAAAAGCACTCCTCAGATTAAAGATTATTAAGACTGAAAATGAAGGAACCACAAATGGAAAAAGAGGAAAGAAGGTATTCAAAATTTCCAAAACAAGACTACACGGTGTGTACAATGACTACACAACGTGTACTTGACTTCCCTTCCTCTACCCGGGTCCTTCTACACGGCTAATCCACACAGCTTCCGTTCAACAAAACTACATGGCGTGTATAATATCTACATGGCATGTACTATGTTATTTTCCAACTGCCTGTGTCGTCTGTGACATGGCCGACTACTCGGCTTTACCTCACACAGTGTGTTACACCCATACACGGCGTGTACAACACCCCGTTTCCCAGCCACACGACTAACTCCACACAGTTTGTCCTCAGACAAGACTACACGACGTGTCCCAAAGGTACACGATGTGTTCCGGGAGAGGTGACACCGGCTCGTGTTGTTAGTTACATGGCCGAGTCCCCAGGTCACACTACACGACATGTCTATAACTGACACGGCGTGTTTTGTCAAGGAGTTCACCACCCCGTGTTGTTAGTTACACTGCCGGACTCTGGGTCACACTACACGACGTGCACAAAAAATACACGGAGTGTTTTACCCAAGCACATCCCTAACCCATGTCTCTGCCTACACGGTTTGTGACACGGGAAGAGACTACACGGCGTGTACTCGGGGTACACGGTGTGTACTAAAAAATTTCATTTTTCTTCCCGAACAGAAGAACACACACGACGTGTATGAGGTCCAACACGGTGTGTATTCTGGTTTTTCTGGACAGTATGCCTCAGAAACTTCCCCGGAACCCATAAAATACTGAAGAACAACACCTAAGTGTCAAATTCTGGCCCGTGGGGGCCCATACACCCCACGAATCAATGTTTGACATCTTATTTGTGTTATAACAAATAACAGTCAATGATCCACCAAATTCCGGTCAATGGGGGCCCATACTCACCAAAAACCAAAGTTTTGAATCCATCCTATAAACAAGATCAACCAAACAGGCAGGTATTTATCAAGCAGCTATCACAACATCCTGCTTTCTTAGTACATCAACTATCACAACAACATGCAAATTCTAATGCACCTACATGGCATGGAAACTATGCATGGCAGGTGATTTCTAGAATGTGCCTATATGATGCATGAGACGACATACCCTCATCTCATCGGGTTTCAACTAAATATCACCCACAGATAAAATATAAACAGCACAATCCAAGTGCGTCACCCAACGGTGAAAACATATCAATTGAAAAATTGAAAAATCAAAATAATGCAAAATACGAGGTAGATTGGCTTTTCCCTGTACACAGGTTAGCTATGCCTGGGCACAGCTTATTGCCAACTACCATTCTGTCCTATCCCTAACTACAACTCTAAATAGTAAGTCAAGAAAAGAATCCCCTCTGATTCCACATTGTAACATCCCAGACCCGGGTGCCACGCAATGGGTGCCCCACGCCCGGTTCGCCACGTGACCTCAAGCGCATTTCCCCAAATGCCAAAGGCTTCCGACTAACAGCGAGGGCCCGAGTCTGATAGTAGAGAAACTATGCCCTCATTTGTCAAAGTGTAGTGCAGAAGAATACCAAAATAAACATACAAAAAACAGCAGAAGCAGTAAATATACACAACTGAAAAACTACAGAATTGGATATAACCAACAATATTTAAGTGATGATGCTTCATGTTTCAAGTCCTAAGAAAATAGACAGAACATGTTATACATCAATATAATACAGCTGAAAACAGAGTACAACAAAACAAGAAAAACAGCTGGCAGCGGCATCCCGAGCCTAGGCTCGGTCCCATGCCCTCCTACTCCTCAAAAACAGTCAAGTACCTGTATAGGGACTCTTTCCCCTATCTACACCTAGAGGAATGTAATCTGTTTGGGCTGAAAAGCATGACCCAAACAGGGTGTGAGAAATACATCTCAGTAGGCACCCACCAAAGGCCCGTGCCGAACTGTGTGTAAGTATGCAACAATAGTGTGCAGCAGTAAAATTAAATAAAGTAAGCAGTACTAAAAAGTAACTAATTATCAGTTATATTTCCATTTCATCATCCATTTAATCCATTTAAATATTAGAAACCACCACAGTGCATTTCTAGTAAAACGTTCACGTCCTCAGACAAACAAAACCTTACCCTCAGGTAAGCAGAATCCAACCCGCAGGTATATCCCTCAAGCGTAACAGAAATTGCCTTCAGGCGTAGGAAGTGTCGCCCTCAGGCACAGAAGTCAAGCCCTTAGGCATGAAAGGTTGCCCTCAGGAAAAAATAACTACAGCCCTCAGGCTAAATAGTGCAGTGCCCTCAGGCTAATCACAACAATGGCCTCAGGATAAATACAAAAATTCCCTCAGGATAAACAGGTAACCGGGCCATGCCCAATAGGTAAACAAGAAGTAACAAGCAGTTCCTTTTAAGGCAATTCTACAATTACTACTTTGAAGTCATACCCTCGGGTATCCTGGCCAAACAGCTAAATAGAGAAACACACACCAGGGGTTGTTCCGGATCCAAGCAACAATACCAACCAGCATTTTATTATCACAATTAAATATCAAATAAATTCTACGTATTATATATAGCAACGGCCTCAGCCACACGACACCCCAACATGGGTTCGTGGCACAAAAACACACAAAACACACAGCAGTTGTAAAACTAAACACAAAGCCACCTACTAAAAACGTCAACAAGCGTTATACCCGAACGCTGTCTCCAGAAACGCCCAAGAACGATGTAAATCTGATGAAGAACAAAACTCATTCAAATGTAAATAACTTACGTTAGGAGAATAATTGTCAAGAACGGTAGTAGGAGAGGAGAGGGCTTACCCGTGTGGTTCCAACGAAATTGTCCGAAGCCGAATCGGATTCTAGATGAACGCTCGGTGGATCTTCAAATATCCGGCCTCATCCTTTGGCTCTAAAATGGATCAAGTGCCTCCTCTGCCAAATTAGGAGGTTACTGCCTATTTTATGCCGAAAAAACAAAGTACACGACATGTAATTCTGAGTACACGGCCTGTACATATTTCATTTAACCGTTCATTTGGCGGCACCGCCACACTGTTCATCCGTCGACATGAGTACATGACATATTCTCTCGAGTACATGGCGTGTACTATCGCCCAGCTGGTAGCGACGCCACCGCCTTACTGTTTAATCCTGCCGACTGACTACACGGAGTGTAAGGCACCACTACACGGCGTGTAGTGGTTCCTACACCCTTCTTCGCCGGCATGGCTACATGCCCCGTATACTAATCCGAACACGGCCAAAAGTACACGGCGTGTGGATAAAGTACATGGCGTGTAGTTTTGAAATTTAGGATTTTCACCATGTTCCTTATTTTCTCAAAAACACTTAAGGAAAAGGAAATAAGAAGCCCGTAACTCTAAAATATGAACTAGGTTCTTACACCTACCATCTTTAAGAATAGTGTGGTTATATATATATATATATGTTTAATGGATTTACATAAATAAATCTATAATTAATATATTTGAAATTAATACCATGGATTGTATTTTGGAAATTATGCAATCAAGATCAATTTTAAATTATTGAGAATATGAAATAAGAACACACATGAAAAACGAAACATTTATTACACCAAATGTAATTTTAACAAAGAATTTTTAATATAGTGTAACTAAATGGTCATAATTAAATTATATATGGTATAATACATATCAGTATTTTTCTTCAATTTATTTTTTAAAATAATGATTTATTATTCATGATGTTTGAATGTCTATGAGGGATGTCGAGACCAATGGTTATAGATTTTTGACTCAATATTCCTTCATTGAGAAATATATTATGTTATGAACCTATTTAATTTTATGAGTTATATATATTGAAATGTTTACATGTTATATAGAAAATCTCATTAAATTCACTATATTAAGGTTTCATTTGATTTTATTCATTGTTGGGCCTTATGATTCAAAGGTTACTAAAGGGGTCTGGGTTTGATGTTACAATCTCATTATTTATGAGGATAGTTTATGATTAAGAATTTTATGATGAAATATTATGATATATTTCTCAAGGACATATTTAATTTTTTTCTCCTACAATAATTTCTGATAATAATTGTTTTTGTTCATTTCACTATCATTGAATACAGATGATTCCAAAATTATTTTTTTAATGAAAAATGAATATGTTCCCCTCATTGGTCAAAAAATATTTTCCCTCAATTTATATATTTTAAAAAAATGTTTTAATGAATGATTTAATGTTCATATATGAATTTTTATGTTCCTTTTTACCCTTTTATGAATCTTTAAAATATTATTTAGAATAATCATCATGACATTTTAAAAATAATACATTTTTTGATGTTATCAAAAATGGGAATGAAATATTAGTTTTCTTGTGTTAGACGTGAATGAAATTTAACTCCATAAAAAAATGAATTTTTTAAATATTCCATAATAGGTTTCAATGATTATTGTCAAATAAAATGACTTTTATAATGTTTTGTGATATTTTATCTTTAAAATGTCGATTTCCCAAGTAAAAAATGGTTATTTTACTCAACAAATGTTCCAAGAGATCTTTCAAAATCATTTTAAATCTATAATGAAATACATTTATGTTATATAAATTTTAGTATGGATATTATCCATTAATATCATCTTTATTATATCTCTTGGTGGTTTATTATTTTTATAATAAGATTTCCATGCATATTATTCCATTTTGATGAAGTATTCTATAATGAAAGGTTTATAAAGCCCATTTTTTCATGTGTTATATAATGATTAAATTTTTATGAAACCTGTTTCTTTGCATGAATTATAATATGATGAATTCTTAATGAGAACCATTGGGTAATGATAGATATCTCATTAGATTAACATGAATGGAATGAGTTGTGTGCCCAATTTAGTTAGGGACATGAACAATGTTATAGTTAATGGAGTGATCCATGACTACTACAATGGGTTGGGGAGTGAAACCAAACAACTGTAATAGTCTTGGGTGTGAACATAGGCTAATATGATGGTATGGTGAGTGAACCCAATCTACTATGACAATATTTTAAATGAGTCATTATTACTAAGGAAATTATTTTCTAGGATTATTTGTATGGAAAACATGTATTACTTTTGACACTATTAGGATCTCATGGATATTGTTCATTAAATAATTAAGTATTAATATACTAGGAAATGACAAGATTTATTCCATGACTCACATTTACGATCTATGATATGCATGGCATGGTTTTCAAATGGTTATCTCATGTTCCCAAACCCTTTTGCTCAATTCATATTGATATCTCCATTTTCTACGCTTGTCGTGCATATAATCTCACAATTTCATAGAATGAATTTCCCTCAGTTATGAACAAAGGTGTTATTTATGAAAGGACTAATAATTCTTCTAGTTTTTATGAACTTAGTAAGTGATTTAATAGTTAACTTTTGAAACCGTTATTTTTGTTTCCGTGTTTCCAAGGGAACTGTGTTAAAAAAATTATTGCATGGATCGATTTTTTATGTGATGAATTTTATTATAATAATATATAATATATATGTATAAATTTTTTGGGTTTCAATATTAATTTTTTGATTAGATGTGATGAATGGAATCATTATGTTGTATGATCTATATTTCTCACAAATTTATATAAATGATTTTAATGTCAAAGGTGTGTCTAGAATTATATATCCCTACAATGCATTGGGTAATTACTTTATTATAGGATATTCCATGTAAGGTGAATGAGAGGTTTTATTATTCACTATATATTATTATTACTCAATGGTTATTGTTGAATTATGTTTATTTATTCAAATTTTATGTTGTTTCCTTATCCCATATGATTTCTTGATTTTATAGTCTTGTACCATGATTGAATGTTCATGATTATGGGTCTTACCATTCTATGTTGTATGGTTATTTCTCCTGAATCACATGTAATCATTTACCATATGATAGGATTTTATTATTCCCCCACTAGGCTTCACAGCTCACCCTTTCTAATAAATGTCCCTATGTTATACCATGAAGTATTATGAGATCTATGGAATATAATGAAATTTCTTATAGTTTATAAATAATGTTTTTGTAAAAAAGTTAAAGTAATTATTATATATACCTACTTTACCAAATAAACAATTTTTAATGATATTTTAGGGTTTTTATTATGTATGTATTTATTTAATAATTAAATAATGTGTATAAAATACATGGGGTTATATAGTTGATATTAGAGTAATGTTTATTTATTTTTCATGGTGTGCTATTTTAAAACCTAAGAGAAAGCCAATGGAATAATTCTAAAAATAGGAATACATACATAAATTTTGGTATTTTATATAATAATTAGATTCCAAGAGTCGAAATCCCAATCAAGATACTATAAGTGGTTGTTTCTTTGAAACCAGTTTACCTAGGGGTAATAATGATAAAAATGGAATATTCTTCTTGATTCGATTTTCACCAGGTTATAAATAATGAGGCCTTGATACAAAAATGTTTTTAATATCCTAAGTTGATATTCTATGGAAAATTATATATATGAAAAATAAAAATTATAAATGGAAAAAATGACAATAATATTTTTTCATAGGAAATTGATCCAGGATAACATAGATTAAAGACAAGAAATTAAGAGGATAAGGAATAAATTTTATTTATTAGTTATCACATTAATTATAATGGTTATCTATTTATCTGTTAAATATTTTAAATGTTATCATACTTAATTTTTGTATTATTTTTGTCAATGTTTTTAATTAAGACAAATTTATTCAACAAAAAATGTTATGCGTAATGTAATGACATCTCAAATAATAATCTTATCCTAATGGGAGTAGATATAGGAAAAAACAATAATAAATTATAAATTAAATCATGTTTTAAAAATATATATGAATCACTAGGACACCCACATCCCCCTAATAAATAAAATGATTTAACGGAGACATTTTTTGGACAATAACCACTGAATTTTAGGGGAAGATACAATCTTTTAATCATGGATTAACGGATTAATTCCATTTAAAATTTATTTTTTTATCATTCTATAATCATAGGAAGTGATGGATGTGCTAGAGATTTATTATATGTAGAGGCATGCTGATCAATGGTAGATTTTGATAAAGAATTTGATGTATGTGGAGGATTTGGAAATGATGGAGTGAAAATAATCTGAGAATTTTTTTTTCAATAAATATTTTCATCTAACTCTACAACATATAGTAGAGAGGTATTTATATATCCTCAAGAAAAGGATGATGATTCCATTGGGTTGTTTGAGGTGAAGTACACAATACATGCATGATATAACTCCAACATTATTATTGGGCCCCAAATTTAGAGTTTTCTATTTCATGGGTGGGATACAGTTGAAACGATTAAAAGAATTTTAAATTCTAGGAATTGATAAAAATGTGGAAATTATCATATGTTCCCTCAAAATTGAATTATATATTAGTACTTCCTATGTGTATAATATGGCAATAAACCTGATATAAAAAATATATTTTAGTTATAGTGGCTTGATAGAGAAATATCATGGGGGAAATAAAGTCTAACACCCAAATTTTCAAATGAGTGGGAAGAATAATTACTAAAAATTTCTGAATTGGACAAGAAAATGGTATAGTTTTTGGAATGAAGGGCACCAACATAAAATATTTCCATGGGAGAAATCAACTAATGTTCTGGAAGAAAGTAATGATTCAGTTAACCCTCAACCTAATTTCTAATGTTTCAACTAAAAGAACGTGGAAACTATGTAAATCAAAATTGCAAGTCATGGGCTGTTGATAATAATCGATGGAAAAAACCATGAATATCTAGGAAGAAAGGTGGAGATAATGCTATATAACATCTGAGGTGAGTCCTGACAACTAATTGTTGACAATTACACTATTTATTAATTCATGGGTAGAAAATATTTCATTCCATTATTATTTAATTAATTCATCAATATAATAAATGTTTTAAGGAAATATTGAAACAACCCCATAAAAAATTTAATATGATTCATTGGATATGATGAAAAATGGGTTAATTATTTCATCCCAAGAATATGACTCATCCACTAGGGAAATTTTGGGATTTAGTAGCCAATAAAACATTGTGATCGTTCCTTTAAAATAATTCTAAACTATTTGATGATTTTATTGGATTTCCTTATATATAGAAATAATTAATTACAAAGAGAGGGTAATCACACTTCATGACATGAATCTCCCTCTAATTATAAATAATGGAAATGAGGACGATTCATCTATTTTAGTATCATTATCTAATATAGGGAAACTATTTCCTTATAAGAAACCATAACAAGATCAAATTATTGATACTAAGGAAAACATAATCCTTGATGAAATTTCCACTATAATAGAATATGATAATATGCTTCCTAAATGATTTATTATTCTTCATCCAAGATATGTGGTTGAGTTATGGATTGAGAATATAATCAATGATTTTCCAATATCCAAGACTCTATATTGAGTGGCCACTATTGAAATTAATGAGATGAATTATAAACTACAGGAAAGTATGGGTAAAATGATTATACACCCATGTGCGTCACCATAGGGTGAACCAGTCCTCTTCACCAAGAAGAATGATTGGTAAATGAACACCCTGTAATGATTATCATGTGATCAAAAATATCAAGATAAAGAACAAGCATCAAATTCTACATATTGCCAAATTTTTCTATCAGCTGCATGCATAAAAATACATCTCTAAAGTGGATATTTGGTGGGGGATATTATCATGTAAAGGTGATGAAGGATGTATCCCCGAGGACTATTTTCATATAATGTACATTCACTACAAATGCTTAGTTTTTCCATTTAGACTCCCTAAATCAACATCCATCTTCCTGGAAATAATGAATAGATTATTTAGGGATTATATTAACAAATTTCTACTATTATTTAATGATGATATACTTATATAATCAAAAACCAGGGAAGAACATAAGGAGAATTTTAACACTTTACTAAATACCTTTCAAAATGGATTTTTTTTGTGAAGTATAGTAAATATGTGTTCAATATGGAGCATGTAAAATTATCGTCGTATATTATAACAATAAATTGGATATATGTGTAACCTTAAAAATAGAATCAATTGAAGGATTTCCCAAAAAAACTTATATGATAGATATACATTGTTTCCTTGGATTATATGAGTATTATCATTGTCTTTTGGAAAACTTCTAATGATTGTCAATTCCATTAACCAAGCTAACATGAAAGGGAGTCTAGTTTGTCTAGAGTGATAAAATTTAAGACATATTTAAGGAGTTGAATATAAGGTAAATCATTGAACTTATTCTCATATTACCTACCTGTGAGGAATTATTTGTTATCTATAGTGATGATTCAAAAAATTGAATGATGTTTTTCTCATTCATGATGAAAATGTGATAGCCTATGACTTATACTAATTAATTATACATGAGTAAAACTACCAGACATGTGATCTTTAATTTTCTAAAGTGATCATATAATTGATGGTTTTGAGAAATTATCACTATTGGGAGAAGTGTAACATATATATGGATCAGAAATTCCTATAGTGTATATTCACACAAAAAGAGCTCAATATGTTATAATGAAGGTGTTTAGAAATAATCAGGGATTAGTATTTTCCAATCCATTGCCATCATGTGAAGTTAATAAATGTGGTAGATTCATTGAGTGGAATGGATCATACAAACCTATCCATTATAAGGGATGTATGTGATCTAATAAAATTTAACATTTAGTGGATGTACATGGGAATAATGAATGTATCTTCATCCTACATTTCTCAAATTACATAAAAACCATCCATTATTGAGAGGATCAACAAGGACAAAATTTTAGATAAGGTTTTATAGAAAATGGTATCAAATAGTCTATATATAAATAAAAAAATATAGAGTTATAGTGTATGGAACCCGGATATGTGTCCCATAAAAAAAAGAAGTAATGAGGGAACACATATATGATTCACATAGTCTATGATTCTATATTCATCCAAGAAGCACTATGATATATAAAAAATTGTGGTGGGATAACCTGAAGAGGGAGATTTTAGAATTTTTTTCATGATTCTTGGTATTGGAAAAATTCAAGGCTAAAAGATAGATGTCTAAGGGTATGATGCAACTTTTTCTTAAAAATTTATTGAAATGGGAAAACATAACTGTATATTATTTTCATAAGAACCCCTCAGAAATATAAATATAATAAGGAAATCTAGATGGTATTCTATCACAACACAATGCTATCACTTTAAATTTCCATTATTGAATATTTACCCCATGACAAACATGGAACAATATATATAAGATACATTTTAAAATAACATGGAGTTAAAATATCCACTATGTATGATTACGATATGAGGTTTTCTATGAGGTTCTTGGGATTGTTTTACCTTTTATTAGATAAAGAGATTGGTTTTAGTACTTCTTATCCCTTACATATGGATGTTAAATAAAAAAGAACCATTTTAAATCTATAATGTATTTTGAGATCTGGTTAACTGGATTCACAAGGATGTTTGGATCAAAACCTTTCCCTTGTATTATTCTCACATAACAAAATTTACAATTATAAAATTCCAGTGGAACCCTATAATTCATGGTATGGAAAGTGGTGTCAGACAATTACATGCAAGGAGAATGTTAGAGATCATAAGTTAATAAGACCTAGTCATTTCAAATATATGATATAATTGGTTTTCACAATTCAATGTCATATGAAATCCTCAAAACATGGACATAAAATCTATATATGAAATCATCAATAAAACTAGTCGTTTGAGGTCAAGGATGATTTTCTCTATCGATTATTACAATGGAAGAAGGGCATATGTTTTGGGAAGAAGTTAATACGTAGTCAAAGATAATTTGGCTCCATTGAGATCCATGACAAAATTGGAGCATTGTTCTATCCAGTTGCTCTCCCACCAATCCTGTCTCATGTACATAGTGTGTTCCACATATCACTCTTGAGGAAGTATATACCAGACAAATCACATTAACAGAATTCTTAGATGGTATCCTTAGATAATGAACATTTATTTGCGGAGTAGATAGTTACAAAAACGATATTACTGAAACATTCCTATGAAACAAGTGAAAACCCCTTATTAATGTGTTGCAGTTGAAGAAAAAGTTTGATTAAGCTGCATGGAAATGGGGAGAGGTGATGAAATAGTATCGCACTCAACTATTTTACTATATGAAATGGAAAATTGTTATATAGGGATAGAATGTAATGACCTGATGTTTTAGAAATTAAATTCCCCCTTCAAATGAATAAATTCTTTTTTAAGTAATGATATTTAAGAAAACACATGTATTTCATCGGTTATTTGGGACCATTATATGTTATATCCTATCAGATTTGAAATAGAATTAACCATTATAACTATGTATAATATAGTTATCATAAATTGAATATTATGATTATTATATATTATGGGTTATGATAAACTCCCATTAAAATAGATTTATGAAAAAATATCCATGACTAGTTGGATCGTACCTAATAAAGCCCATTTTGAAAATATTTCGAGGGAATTGACAATTATTTTATTTTCCCTTGACTAATAACTATAATAAATTCAATAACTAATGCATGATAAAAATCATTTATTTTAGAAGTTTAAGTTTATTGAGTTCACAACCCAAACCATGTTCACCAAACAACCCCCAAAAGTGTCACTATAGAATACACTACCCTAAGGTTGTACAGTAATGCAATAAATGTTCACATTTTTTTGGGGATATAAGATAATGAATCATGATTTTTTTTATATAATGAAGTTCCCAGTCAGGATCCAAATATCACTGAGAGGGGGAGGGGTGAATAAGTGATTTATTTTTCTTTTTATGGTTTGTTTTTTTAAATAACATTCACCTCTTGTTAAAGTGTTTCTTCACTAATGAATGCACACAACCACAAGAACACAAGATTTTCAAGGATCACTACTCAACAAGAGTAGCTATGTCCCTGGTATAGTACAAAAATAATCCAGTGCCAAAAAATCCACTAGAAAACAATCATTTTATGTGGAATACAATGAGTAGGATATAACCTTACACTTTTCTAGAACATGGAAAACAATCTGCATGTGTGTGTGCACCCTCTTAGTACAAATAGGGAATTACACTATTTCAGTGCATCTTTACAATTGAGAAGGTGTATTCTTTGAGGTAAAAATCTTCACTTTCTTACACATAATCTGGTAAGAACTATCTTATGCACAAACAAATATGTGCGAAGACCCTAAATATTTAGCACAACCTTTTAGGTGTCTTGCAAGAAACTTTTATGCCAGGAGAACATGATTTGACTCTTTTTACGAAACACCACTTGCGCGCAACATCAATCTTGCACACAACTTTCTTCTTGTGGGAAACTTGTTCTTATTTCTCACACTATCATTTTATTAGTATTTTTCCACACCTTAGAACTCGTGATTTCTCTATGTTTCATGTATATAAAATGTGAGGATGTCACCTCTTATTTATAGACCCTGTTTACCCCTACGTGAAAAATCCCCAACAGGTTGCACAAGATCATGACGCATCGCGCAAAACCCCGATTGACATCCCCTTTGGCACAGTGGGTTCTTTTTCTCCATCCTCATATTTTGTGAACTTTTAAAATCATGTTGTATGCTTCCTTCCATTTCCATTTTCTGAAGATCAGACCACAAATTATGCATGGAATGCAAAACCAAGTTTTATGTCACCGTTGGAGCACAAATTTATTTCGCACTAACCTATTATTTCAAACTAATTCTTCAATATTTCATGCAACCTCTAATTTTGCGCACTTCTTTCAATTTCAATTTTTCAACTTTTGGACCTTGAATCATGCCTTGCACACAAGATTCCAAACAACCTTCAATATTGCATGAAAAACCAATCTTGCGCACAAAACCCAATCTTTCATGCATGCCCCTCCCTTTCTAGATTATGATGTTTAGATCATGGAACTAAACATGTGTGCAAAATATCATGCCAATACCTTTTTATATCTCTCTTCATTGCATCCCATAACTATTATTCAACTTTCATCATGAAATCTACTATCGTGATATGTATCCATTGAGCGAACAACTTTAGCATAGTCATATTTTCAATGGGAAGTACTGAACCTTTCTTCCTGCATCATCATTCCAACCAATCAAATATCTATATGACTGAAATCATCATTTCTACCCCTTTTATTAATAGTGATTTCATCACATGTTCTCCTAAATTATGATATTTGTAAAATACAAATCCACAAACCATCATCTGGATTTACACGTTCTTTACCAAGTGATTTGATTTATCTTCTTTGACAACAAGATACAACAGTCTCTAACAGCAAACTATTCTTACTTCCTTCTCCATCAAACGTGGTCCCAACATAAAATACCACGAATGTTTATTATTAAAATTTTCTATAAAAACATTTTGAGTACTTCAACATGTGAATATTTTAAACCCATTGATCTATTTAATAAACTAAAATTAAAGAAATTGTCTAAAATTATGAAAGTAAATAGGACCCAACCCACCACTTCACTCACTCTATTGAACATGAGATTATTTATCTTCTAATTATCTTTATAATATATCCTTTTGAAATTTCCTTTCACCAAGTTGGTTTTTTTAGATTCTATGAAATAAGAAGTATGTATATAGTTTTATTTCTTTCACACTCTTTTTCTATTATAAATAATCACCCTCAAATTTTAGTGTCATATTTTTTATGATTCAATATATATTTTCTTAAAATTAACATCATATATTATAGATCTATGAGATTTTTTAAAATATCATATTATGGATGATGTGAATTGATGAGTGAGAAACAAAGTCCTTAAATCCCATCTGATCATACATACACTATGACCCCAAAACTAAACCACCTCAAGTTGACCAAAATGATAACTATGACCAAAACAAAATTAATAGATCATAATCCACCTCCCATAACCTAAACAATGGGAATTGAAAATGGAGAATCAATACCTAAACATAATCTATATTAAGGAAATATATCTTCATAATGAAATAAAAATATCATTTCTATGTAAAATTTGAAAACTAACGATCATTTGAAAATTTCTAATTTATTTCTCCTCGACATTGTTCAACTACTTTTTTTACCCAAAAGTCATTTTCTTGTGAAAGTGAAACATATGTAGCTTCAATTTCTAGAAGGGATGATGTTAAAATGTGTTGTGGGTTCTTAATATTGATACATTCAAATCCATGTCTGAACGCATTGATAAGGGATGAGTAGTAGCATAAATTTATAGTTGTTTAACAAATAGTTTCTAATACTTGAAGGGTTACCATTAGAAAACACCAAATATTATTGGATATCAGATAACAAAGATAGAGTTATGATGAGATGAAACTGCTGAAAGGGAATGGAATAATTGGAATGAATGACATGGGATGAGAAGAATCTGAAGGATAAGGAATCATAAATTTGATAAAATTTTAAATTTAATCCCAAGTCACCCTTTTGTAAAAACATTGACCCACGGAGAAAAGTGAATAACATGCAATTTAAAAATAATTCTACCAGCCATGAATAGAAATGGAATGTAGTATATAGATCAAATAGGATAAAACTATATCTAAAACAGTGAAAACCTCTATTGAAAAAAGGAATAATCATTGTGAACGCTCATGATATAACATATATTTTAATTAATTTTTTTTGTTCAACGGAAAATGTATCATTGATCTTTGTATAACCACCTAAAATGATCCTTCATTACCCATAATAGTTTATAGATAAGGCAACCATTTCATGTTCATTGATGATCATTATATATTGTATTATTCTACTTTATAAAATATACTGTAGTTTCTCTCTATCATGCTTTGTGAAATGAGGTGGATCGAATATCCCCTCCCCTGTACTATGTCAAAACTAGAAGGATGATGAATTATTTCAAGAAAACTCTCACACAATGGAATAATAAGAATGTTTGAATGAACTATATCCCATGTAAGTAGTAGATTAATGTATAGAATAAGTCATCTAATCATTAATGGAAGTTTTATAATGTTTTAAATACTGGTCACCAATATGTGTTATATATAAGTATAGTAATGTAATGGAATGAATAGGATAATAACTTTTAGAATCATCCTAACTCAAGTTATGTGTATAAATAATAGATAAAAGTATTTTTTTAATATTGAGATGGAAATGTATCTTGATGAATACAACAAGGCTATGAATCATCTCAAAAAATAAGTATATGAGAATGTAGATGAAAATGTTGGACATCATCCCTGCATGCGACTTCCCCAACTAGGAAACCTACTTCATGCTCTCTACCCTATAGAACATTGAAAAATGAATATTAGAATATGGAATATACACCAAACATAATTGATGTATCTCATATATTGGTTGAAATAAGTCTACCACTAACTTTTAAAAATAACCAGGGTCAAATTTAAATCTCATTGTGAAGTCATATATGTGAAAAAATATTCTGATAGATGAATATGTTAAGAAACAATCAATTAATTTATAGTTAATAGAATATATATTAGATATATAGAAGACTTATTATCCTGAAATGATAGACATGATCATGTCAAATAATTTACTATAAAGGCCTCACATGAAACCAAATATCATAACCCATCTAGTTTTATAGATACGTACACTATATAGATGCTATGTAAATACGAATCCAATAATTAATCACACATATCAACGTATCATGTATGAAACCCCCAAAAATCTACATATTGATTCCATAACATCATTAGTGAATGTAATGATCACAACTGTTGGGGTGGGGGTTAGGAAAGGATCATAGATATACAAACTACATCATTATATGGTCAATATATTACCACTCAACCATGTGTAAATCAAAATGGGACACCACAAATGTGATGGAGTAAATTTTCAATGTTTAGAAAGGAAAAAGTCTATTCAAATTAGTTCTGTAAAAAGGAATCCATGCAAAATAAAAGAACTCAAAATTTATGTTTAGTTTGTAAAATAAAACATTTTTATTAAAAAATTAATAATTTATGTTTATAATTAGAAACAGTATTCATTATTGGACTATTTAATACCCAGAATAAGTTCATTTATGTGGATATCGTGTTTGAATGTTTCAGAATTTCTATGTGTTTGGAACCATGAATAAAGAAAATCTTTTCAATTTTAGTTTCAAAATATAAATTTATTGATTTTACAAAAACATAAAGAAAATGAATAAGCATACCATCATACTTGTTTATAGTGTTTCAAAATGTCTCAAGACTATGGAGAACATGCATTGGGAGAGACGAAAAGGATATGATTAAATACTATTATTCGAATGATAATAGTACATAATATAATTTTTAAATCCCAGATGTGTGATCTCTATATATATATGTAATAAAAGTGGAACCATTTGTATATATCCCTGCCTAGTCTATATCCTAATGTAATGTTAAATACATCATATGGGAGAATGTTATGGAATTCATGATAACTATACATCATAGAATGTATAATTATGAAAATCACAAGGTAGTAATCTTTTCAAAATTATTGGATGAATGAGTGATTTTAACATCAATACGTTGATTTAAAATCCAAATTATGTTGAAAAGAATACAATTATCTAGAATCTATTTGCCAATTAGTATCTATTCCAAAATATACTACCTACTAGAAACTTAATCAGTCATAGAATGACGTGTGATAGAGATCCCTATCATAATTTCGAAATCCTCTAGAGTGATATTGTTGTACCCCCCTTCGATTGATGGAATATAAGTTTATACAACCTCTATTTAAATACAATGGAAATAATGAGATAGTGATCAACTAGGGAGATATCACACATCACTACAGCATTCAACCAAATATATAAATTATGGGGTTTGATTCAGAGGTTGGGTGACACATGATTAATTTGGTGTGGCCACCATATTCTTATAGGTGGAATCAGATGGCCTTCTAAGATAGTAAATGAAACATAACTATCCAAGGTTTTTAGTAATGATATTCATAACATATCTAAAGAATATATATGTTAATATTTTTATTTAATATCATATATTTTCCAATAAATATTATTTATGAATTAACTATAAAAAAATTTGGTACCTAATCAAAAATCAAAAAAAATTTATGAAAAAATGTTTGAAAAAGTCAAATGATTACGTAATTTTGAGAAAATACATAAGAATATATCAACAATGATGAGTGTTTAAGGTTATTCCTTGCACCATGGTATATTTCTAACTTTTATTACGATACAAATAACATACATTCCATCATAAATACACTCCCAGATCTATAATAAATTCCATATCATATTTAGTATATGTACACTTCATCCTTCCACAGAGGCACAATGTGGAAATATTAGTAACAACATTTTTCTGATCAACATGCCATGTAAGATAATGAAAATAAAAAACACAGATATGAAGCACACTATAATAGTTATCCAGAGTACTCAACTGATATAATGGACCATCGATTAGTTCCTATGCTAGTTTAATCATTAACATGTGTAAATTAAATATTAAATGACATAACTTTATTGCCGAAAATAATTGAAATTTTATTTGTTTTTTTCAAGAAGTCCACTAGAAATGATCCATTATTTATTTTGCATCTGTCATGAAACTATGTTACATTAAATTATCTACATTCTTAGTCAATTCTTATAAAAACAATGTAATCATATTATAAAATCTTATAAATATATATTTCGATGTTTATGCCGATGTGAAACAAACCTTTTTATCAGACACCATCCTATAATGAGTGTTTTAGAATGTAATCCTCACATTAACAAAATAGCTCTTATAGAATTCACCATGTTGGTAGTTTTCAAATAATGTTAATAACATAGTTCATGCACTACATATTATTTGTTTTCATGTGGATATATATCTTAAAAATAAAATATTCTAATGAAAATTTCTCATAAAATATATAAATCATGTAAACATACAATTCATCATTAGCCATTTGAATTACTTATAACAATTAATTTTGGAAATTATGTGCACTTTGTATGATGTAATATCACATATATTTAATATTTTATCACCATGAATTTACATCATAGTTATATTATATATAATCAATCTATTATGATAAGATATCTAGAAATATTTTTATATTTTCATAATATGGGTGTGTATACATGTTAAAAAAATATTATTGATTCAAGGTTATCCTTATAAAAAATGGTATATGGAAGTAGAAAAATATCTCCACTACTTTTATGTGTGGCTTCAATGAGTTGGACATTAGTATAAAATTTATAATGAAATCTTACATCCACCTGATTGAGGTATTTCCTGTAAAACAAAAGCTATAATACACAACCTAATATCACAAAATATCCTATAGAGCATTAAATCTGTTCGATCAGCCAAATTAATATGGGAGATTTACATGAAGATGAAAATATAATAAATGACATAATATGTGTGAGAAATAAATCACATTATACATGTAAAAACCATATATGGTCCATCCTAATCATGAGATAGATACAATTTCCATTTTATTCACCAAAAATTACATTCCATAGGATATCCTATATTTTAATAGCTACTATATTTATTCTTGGATGAGTGGTAAAAATATATATTGGAACATTCATATAATCTCAGTAATAATTTTCTATATAAATTCTGTATATTTTGTAGAGTGATCCTACGATAGCTTTTGTGGTTCACAGGTTTGTGGTTCATCTTTAATTTATATATTCTAAAGTGAAAAGTTTTAGTCATGTAATCCCTATAATTGAAATTTACATTCTAGACATATTTTTCACACTAAATCATGTATTTAATATTTTTTTTACTCCATAACCGTGAATGAAAAATGTCCCAAATTACTGTATTCTTTAACCATATTATTCTATAAGATTTTACATTCAAACACTCTTATAAATTTTTATGTTCATTATATCGATACAGATGTGTAACCTATGTGACCATGGAATTTATAACATGGTGTAATGATATTCTAATAAATATGTTTTTCATTTTATATTCCCTTTAATAATGAATTCAATTATGGAGGGTGGTTAATAAAATATGGTTTTAGACTATCTAAAAAGGACCCATTCATGGTAGATTGAACATATCTTCCCCCACCAACGTCCCCTATTATCAAATAATTTGATAAATCCTTGTTAGAAAAGATATCATTAAAAAAAATCTGGAGTATCTATAAGGATTCCTCATATAATTTTCTTCAAATTGTATTTCTCAGAGTAATATTATAAGACACTAAATCATATTGTTGTGAAGGATCGAGTTCAACAAATATCCCATAGTAGAGTTTTACTTAATTTTTTTTCAACTCATAAATAAAATAAATGTCATCATACAGTTAAATTAAACCATGTTTTCATTGTTTCTTGAGAAAAGATAATGCTTCCATCCAATACTAATCATATAAAAGTTGGTACATTATATTTCCTAGGACATAAAAATATTGAATATTTAAATATTTCAATAATATTATTACTTGATATTCTCATGGTTTTAATAGATTAAAAATTTTTATACAAACTTCTTCTAATTTTATACAGTTACTAAGATTTGAAACTATTTTCAATGATAAAATATAACTACAACCTTGATCATGACAAATTAATTCATTGTTGTAGTATATGTTTACAGACATTATTACCCATAATGATTGAAACATTATATATATTAATATTTTGTCATAAAATTAATAACATATTTTATTAATAATGGTTAAATAAATGTTACATGGCCATTATATTTCCACTATATAGTGGTTTATCATAATAAGATAATCCAACCAAGACATTTTGGGATACCCTTGAACAAGTATTTTTTTAGAACTCAGCAACCATCATTATCCATCCACACATGGGGTCAAACCCACCATCAAGAATCATCCCATATTATAGAGCCTACCTTTTTTATAATGTCACTCACATACAAGTGATTAGTATCGAGGGATTATGATACAAAAGAATTTATGATAGACATTGATGTATTTATATTTTCAGCGAGAGGGATAACACATAGGTCATTAGTGAAGAAACTAAATTTAATTATTTTATATTTTATAACAATTTTTTTTAAAATTAATGTACAATTAAAATAATTCATTGATAATTTATCTCAATATTATTCATAATCAATTCATATACCTTGTTTTTAATGGATAGTTTACATTTCTTTCATACACTCACATAAATTAAAATATAATTGTCTAAAATTTAATGCATGTTAAAATAGGGAAAATATTTGATGTTTATATAATATTTAATTTTAATATTTATTCAAAAATAATATTACATAAATTATTTTTATTATATACTTTTAATTTTGTAAATAATTTTTAAACATATAATAAAAAATTTATATAAAAAATTTGAAATTATTTTATTAAAATTAAAAACTATTGAATTTTCAATAATTTTTTTAAGCTCATTACATGAATTATTTTACCTTTATAAATAAATATTTCTGGTATCAAAATAGTGTTCAAATTTATATTTATTATTATTATATATATATATATATTATGAATTTTTTTAATAATATTTATATAAGAATTAATGATATGACAATAATATTAAATAATTTCAATTAATTATTTTAAAAGATATATTTCATAATATAATTTAATAACAATTTTAATGTATTATATTAATTCAGATTAAAAAACAAACATATCATTAATCAATTAAATATATACAATATAATTACATTTTTCAAAATATTTTTAAATAAATATTAAAAGTATCTAATTAATTATTTTTAAAATATAAATGTTTAAATAAATATTTTAATCCATTATTTTAATATTTTATCCATGTATTAATATTTAAATAATTAAAAATTTATTTTTAAATTTATATTTCACTAATATTACTTTTTTATAAATATTTTATATACATTCAAATTGTCAAATAATAAAATATTATGATTAATAATGGTGATATGATCATTATATATATTTTATGGGTTTGATTTCTAAAAAAAAGTATAATTATTAAAACACTTATTAATGGAAATTTTCCTATGGTTTGATTAAATCGACTAATAAATAAAATCATTCATACACAGACATCATTTATAGATCCTACAACGAATGTTGTGATATTATATGGAACCTCTATTGTTTAACACATTACTCATTGAAAACTGAGGTGCACTAAGTGAATGTGATACCTTAAATTTATCATGAAAATCAATGTTCTACTTATAAAGGAATGTAATGATACAATGATCAACAAAAGTAAAATTACAAATCATTTCTTAAAAAAATAAATAAAAAACTATAGATGGATTGGTTTTTGTAACCCATGACAATTCAGTCATTATAATAATTAATTTTTTTAACTATCAATAAATTATTTATTAGAAGTTATTCCTTTTTTGTAAAAAATAAATGTTACATAATATAACTGACATAGATATATTAAGTCATTCAACAACATTTCATTCAGACAAAATAAAAATGATTTTTTTAAATATACTACCATATTTACTCAATCCAAACACCAGATTACATAAATCAAATAATATATACAATTTTTAGTTATCAGAATGGAATATTGATGAATGAAACAAGAAAATAAAATAAATAACAAAAAATATAAATTTAATAACTGAAAAAGTAAAATTTAATGAAATATATTTAACATCCCTAATGAAGGAAAATAATTTTTTTCAACGATAATCAAAAAAATATACTGTTTGGAATCAAATCATTGGATGGAACCGTCACAAATAAGGGGTGTGGTCTATTTAATAAGGGGTGGTGGAAGGAGTTATTCGTATCCTTTGGTACATTTATTAAAGAATCCAATAAGAGGAATTATAAAGGTTCATACCTCTTACATCCATGAAGAACTAGAAGTATACTTATTTCATGCATGCTGAATGATGAATTAGTATGACATCGGGTCAAACCACCTCTAACCCATTTTTTTAAAATAGTATAAACCCTACCCCAATTTTCATAACACCCAAAAATCCTCAAACTGGTGAAAACACCACTACTGGAAATATCAATGAAATCATGAGTGTGATGATAAAGAGATCTCCACAAATATATGGGTTGCAAAAAACAATGATTTAAGTGGCTAAGGGATCAGATTAGATGGATGAGGTGAGATCATAACCAACATTTTATTAGAATTCCTTGATGTGGGAATTATAAAACCTAAAAAAAAATAAATTGTTTAAACAAAAAAAAGGAATCCTCCTAATAGTATGAATAATCATGGAAAAATAATGATGATAGATGTAAGTTTTAGATAAATAAAGGAACAACAACAAAAGAAAATGGCACCGATGCGATATGGATAGATGGTCTAACATATTATCCTATCAAAGTAGAATACTCTAAGGAAAAACTTGTTCCTCACAATTAATATACACAATGAATCCTCTATCTTTCATGAAACCTCGAAATTTCAGCATAATTCATCCTTAATTGTTTAAAAAAATTTATAATTCCTTATATATATCTTGTATCCATGTTATTTGTTATATAAAAACTACGATATTTGGGAAACATGATAGGAGAACTATTATATGTTGGATTTAGAATTTACCAGGATATTATAAATTACTCCTTATGTTGGTCCCCATATATTTTAGCTTATAATTGATGGATTGTTGTCATCCAACAAAGGAAAATGTAACAATCATAGAACGATGAACACACTATGAAGAACATATGAATATGTCATGGAATGAATATATATAGTTGAAATATTACTATAATGTAATAATCTTGAGGATATATATATTTATTGTGGAAGTTATTACTAATTAGATATATGTTTATGAAAATACAATGGGATAGACATTTTAGTATTCCTTTTAAGCCAGAAAATAGATTGAGATTGACCCGTGAACCCTATATCAAATAGGTCCTATGTGGGGACTAACACCATGGGAATGTAAACAATAACAATGGGTTATTATCCATTAATTCAACTAAAATCTGACAACATCATCAACACTGATAACTATAATATACCAATAAACCCTTCCAATAATTGTAAATAAGAATATACCTCGATATGATACATACATAACAACATAGAAATACTAAAAAAATTATCCACCAACTCCAAAGAGGGGTAACAATACCTGAATTTTCCTACATTCATGAAGATCTCAACATTCATAAACTATCATACCCCAAAACCACCTTTAGATAAGTCCTCATGTTTGAGAAAAAATAATATATAATAGTAGGATGAGTATACTCGTATACCATGTGGATTCCACTAACATCTTCTCCAGTTTCAATAAAAGAGGGACAAAATTCTTCATTTAATTACATATAAATTTTTATTCATCAATTTATGATTTAAATAATCAAAATAAATATTTATTTAATGAAATTGTACTGTATAAATTATCTACCCTACACATCCTCATCATCAACCACTATCCTAAACCTCACCATAATCAATAAAATGAAAACAACCATACCTAATCCCCATCTCTAGTATTGGATTTTATATAACTACAATAACCTTATCTAATTGAGATTATGAAGAAGGCATCTACAAAAAAGATCCAAACAATTACAAAAAATAACTAAATAATTGAGTTATTGTAATAATAATAATAATTGAACCCATGTAGGGAATAAAACTGGCCTCGACACTACAATTGTATCATAGTAGTATATGAATATTACAGTAAACCTATGTTATATAAATAACACATAAATAAGTGAATTTATAAACAATATTTGAAACTCTACATCTAAAAATAATCCATAGTATATTTAAAAAAATTAAACATTACCTCATGATAAAATTTATATAATAGTTAGGATAAATCCACTATAACCAATTTATGAACTTCAATTATCATATTTATTCATGATTTCACTAAAAACACTTTTCAATGGGAAATCCACCTCAATAATCTAAATGTTTAACCACAATTACCCTATATTCATCTCATCATAGCCTAAAAACATGATATAAAAATTTCATAATATCAATATTTAATTTTGTAACGAAATTATCATACTTAATGAAATCATATATAAAAAATATAGGAATCAAATTCCACATATCATTACATAATTAAAATAAATTTGTAATAAAATCAATGAAACCACTCCACATCAATGTTTTAAAAGTAAAAATAAAAGTTATGATTGTGAATAATTATAATCTCTACCCTCATTGAATAAACATTCTTATTCATCAATTGAACTATATCCCATCCCTTGAGGATAATGTTTTTTACAGGCCTCAACATATGCTCATCTCCACTGTCCTGATGTTCCAATAAAGGCATTTATGGAGTTATATTAATGAAAATTGACTACTATTGTAAATCCAAATATAATATACCAAATACTAAATGTGGTTATTACAGTAATAGGCAATACATCCATCTAGATAATAAAATTTCCTATCGTCACCATGATTTCATACCATCGAGCTTTATAACCCCACCTACCTATTTCAGGTTCAAGTACCACACACACATTATATATGAAATACCCAAGAAACTCTATTAATAAAAAAGATGTTTTAGTATGATATTCCATACTTTAAATCAAACATATAAGTTTATTAAGACCTATATATTGAATAATATACAATATAAGAAATATATATAATTTGGTTATAATGTAAATGTCGCTTTGAACATATTTTTGCATAAAAGTCATAACTATAAAATTTATAAAAAAATAAATTCCAAAGAATTGACATAATTAAAAAACTAAAATATAACTATTAATTAATTTATTGGTATTAATGAATTTATAGAATATATTAGTAAATATTTTTGTTATATGACTATTGGGAATTAAGACCATTGTTAATATTACAATTATAATGAAACCAATGGAATTAGTGTATATTAATTGGTGATGGTGAAAGTTAAATGAAATATAAGGGAGACAATATAGCCATGACCTATATATACATCCCCTATGATGTAAACTAATAATTTTTTATGAAGGTAGTGTCATTGGGGTTTTACCTTGAGTAAAACAAATCAGAACTTAAAAAATTTCTATTTGTAGGGAATCTTCTACGGTTGAAATTCATGTTTGTAGAAGTCATCACCTGATTAATGTTAGATTAATCAACACGTTAATATACCACTTTTTTTTATTCCTTGTCATCATGTAATTATCTTCTATAATAAGTTTTAATATACCTATAAATTATGTAATATAAATGTGTAAATTATTTTTGTAATGAAATAGTGTTTACTTTGACACCATATATATTTTTAAATATAGAAACCTTATTTAAATGATTTAATACAAAAAATTATGGGATTTATTTTAGAAAACGTATTAAATGATTTAAATTAGTACTTCATAATTTTCAAATAGGTGATATTTTGTAATATTCAGTAAAAAATAGTAATATACTGTAAAAAAGGCTAATTACTGTGAAATATGGTAATTATGAAATCATATCTAGGTATTCATGAATAAAAATGACCATATTAGTTCAATTTGACTAATATTGACATAAAAAATTATATCAGGGAATTATGGGAGGTAATATAGTACTATGGTGATAGTGGAGAACATAATATAATGGAAAGTATATTCTATAATTTAATCCATGATGTTATTCTCACCACAAAAACAAATACCCACCCCTATATTAAATTTTCCAATACCCAATTTGATGTTCTATATTTGGATACATCTAAAAGATAATTTTTCATATCATTCTCTTGAATCAGGAAGAGATTTGTTGGCTCTAATGTTGGACTATATATTAAGGAGCTATAGAGAGGTAATTAACTATTTCCTATATTTTATTTAAATTAATATATATTTATATTATTGGCTAATTTTTAATTTTTATGTTATTATTTCAGTATTATTGTTATTTCATTATAATGAAAATCCTTATGATATTCTATTCATGTGATAACCTATTTCAGTCACTCTATATTTTGTTCTTATGTTATTTTAATTCCTAAATTCTTCTAAGAGGCATTGAAATATATATTCTATCATGATTAAAAATATGTATATTCCATTTATTTTTGGAATTATGGACGTATTATTTAAAATAGGGACAATTTTTATATGAAAGGACAATTGTGATATATTTATGGTACACAAGATCAGGACCCTAGCGGATTGTGACTGATTTTATCCCAATTACATGATTGCTGATAAAAGAATACCTACCTAGAATTTTTTACTTAATATAATTATATTTCACTAATGTGTATAAAATATGTGTGATCACGTGGTCATAATACATGATTTATACCATTTCAAATAAATTTATTCAACTGTCTAATACAATTGATCATCATAATCATTCTATGTATTGAAGAATTAAAATTTCAAAATTTTCTCTTGATAATGCTATTCCTTTTAAAATTTCGACTGCAATAAAATCCCATATATAATTAATAGTAAATAACCAAGATAATGTATTTAATGGTGATTGTTTTATAACCTAATGAATAGAATGAAAATTATATGAAACTCTGCCACTTCATACTATTTCGTGGATTCTATGAAGTGATGATACGTTTGTAAGAGTATATCAACTCTTTATAAAAGATGGATTCTTTTATTAAGGATCTAATTCAAGAATAACCATGTATGAAGAATTCTATAATTGATAGGAAATTAATATGGGTACTTGGTTTTGACATGATAATTTTTTTTGGAATGGTATAATGGTGTTAACATATGTAAAATAGTTTCTAGATGGTAATATATTTTTTGGGTTTCCATTAATCACACAAAGCTGGATTTTTTCAAAAAATGAATAAAAATGAATATTGTGTACCTATACATCCTTATTAATTATTTTTTCTGGAAAATATAAAATCATGTATATATAATCCTTTATTATATTCTAGAAAATCGAATATGATAATATTTAATTAGAAATTATTCTATGAATATATATGTTTTCTATTCTTGAACATAAAGCCTAGTATTTTATAAATTATTTTATTTTTTTATTGAACTTATTATGAATTTATGCAATAGATGGGGAAATAATTATATAATCCCACATTGCACTAGTTGGTCTCATATGGTAATTAATACAATGTAATTGGAGTGTCCATACCCTTTATATATGATTTCATGGATGAAGTACTCAGTATGTTTATGATGCTACAAATTATTCATTCCCATAATTTCCATAAGTATGAGTTCGTTAAATTTTATCCACTTGTTTTTTATTTCCTTTTCCATCCATCAAGTATTTTATTATATTTTATTCATCGATATGACATCATATGTTTATCTATTACATCTATATTTCTTATGCCATTATTATGCAATTATAGCTTTCACTACATGTATCCATGACTAAGCATGTGAGCCCACGATTTTTTATTTTTCCCATTTCCCCACGTAATGATGTGGAATATTATGTATGATTAAATCTTTGGATAACATGAAGGTAAAATTGTATGTAATCAAATGATTTAATATGTGATGATGTATTGTATTTTAATGTATCTAGTATCCATAGTAATACAAAAACTTAATATTTATTAACTATTATCATGTAATCTGATTACCATGTAATAAACATCACACCATATCTAGGTTAATATGGTTAGGTGTATTACAATTAGTATCAGATAAATATTTAATATAATTATTAGTAATATGGTTTAAAAAAACATAGGTTGAGAACATATATTTTACATCTAGAAAATTCTGGAGAGTTGGTTTTATAGGTATACTATGAATATTACTATATTTTATGATAACATGATATATATATGACATGTTTTATATGTTATTAGTTTCTAATATTTCTAATCATGTTATTACATTTATTAGATAATGGAACCAACTATAATAAATAAAAATCATGTTGAAAATTTAGGAATATTTGGTGATTTTGTGAATAATGAGGATAATGATGTTAATGAGGGTATTGAATAAATTATTAATATTAAAGGGTAATTAATTCTGATTATGAAAAATACCCTTTGATGAATTGGTTATACTTTTACCCTTAATAAATATCAACCAATTTATATTGTTTTATGAGGTTATCAGCTATATCATTGAGGGGATAATCTAATTAAATAGTGTAAAATAAGTGGAAGAAGTCTCAAGAAATGATCATTAAGAAATTGAGGTTCACTGATAATGAAAAAAATAATTATGGTTGGATTTTTTATGGCGATACACTAATCATTGGTGAACAAGAAATCAAAATAAATAGAATGAGGTGTAGATAGAAAACATGGAGTTGAATGTTTCCAGGTTATTTAGATGGAAAAATATTTTAAATAATTGAAAAATATTGAGATGGAAATGTACTTATTAAATTTATGAAAAAGGATGGAAAATGGGTCATTTTTAATGAGGATGTTTTCATAATATTAATATTGTATGTTTCATATTATCTAAATATCCCAAAAATGAGTAACCACTTATTTGATGTATCAAATACTACCCTTCAAATATATCTACTCTCTTATTATTTATTTAACATATGAATATATAATTATGAGTGTCACCATGAATAATAAATAATATTCAAAATCATTCATTTAAAAAGGGAAACATTAGAAAAAGGGTACGAATAATTTTCATGTGTAAATAACTATGAGAAATATATAAGGGTAGGGTGTAGATCCTGATATATAATAAATGAGGGAAGAAATAACAATGATCTTTCTAAATAAGGATGTATGTACGATTCAAATATGAATATAAAGGTTCTCGAGATCATGAGTTTAATGTATGATGGAGATATTATGTAAAGATTATTTGAACCATGATATTTTTTAGCTATATTATATCATATATGAATTTAATGAGTTTTGATATGCATATAAAACTAAGGAATATCATGTGGATATTTTGTGGATATTGAATAGCGCAATATAAATATATCAAATGAAAACATCTAAAAATTTATTAATTGAAAACATATAAATATAATATGGGTTATGTTACATAAAAATTAATTTTTTTGATTAAAATGGATAGGGTAATATTGAATAATATTGTTTTATTATCCCATACAAGCATGATACCATCTTATTTTTTTTCATAAGATGAAAGGAATAATAAAACAAAAATAGTCGAGTGTTTCAAATTGTTTATATCCACCTAAATAACATTTAACATACATGTTAATGCATGGATGGTGGCTGATCATTCAAAATTTTATTCAGGGAATGGATATATGGTGTTCCTGAGTAGGATTGTAATTCAATTCTAACTAATTCCCTATGTCATCTATTTCGCTCAAGTAGAAAAATAATTTCATGATTATAAAGGATGATCCTCCATGTTCAATGAGGGATTCCTGATATCCTATTGATATACTATGGGATGGAATGTTTTTTGAATTATATTTACTGACCATCCTCCATCATATTAATTTTTGATAGGGAATGTGTCTTCCAATGATGAAAAGTACATAAATGTTATAATTTTTTATTTTTATGATGTTTTGGTTTAAAAAGGTTTATTTAGAGAATATGGTTTCTCATTTCATCCCATACATTTATAATTTTTTTAATAAATCCTTATAAATTGAATAATGGTATCAAATCATCACCATGTTTTTAATTCATGATACCATGTTTATAAATGAAAAAAAATATATATATCACATTATAGTCATATTATATATCGTTATAAAAAATTGGAATTTTTTTCTAAGGATATCTACATAATATATGAAATAATATATTGAGATATATTCATTCCATATTTTATATGATAACAACATGTTTCTTTAGGGTTCCACTATGTCATATCATATGATATATGTTATTGTATGGGATGGTAGCATGGTTTCGTGTGATTACAATAGTGTATAATATCACAGGGATGATATACATACTATCATAAAGTATAACTTGGAACCACTAAGGGAAATAATGGAACTGAAGGATTATCTACGATAAAATAGAATAGATAATCCTTAATTCTTTATATTATGTACTAGTGATATCATCATACACGATATACATAAAAAACTTTTAATATATTATTTAAATTATGAATTGAATGTTTTAATTTCTAAAATGTTTTTAAGATATGAATATGGGTATTTAGAATATTTATTTTATATATAAGTTGATTAAAAAATTATTAATTAAAACTAGTGTATGATTGATAATTTAGAAAATAAATAGTAAATGAATATCTAATAATATTATTTTTTCACATTGAAATATATTTTTAAAATTATATGTTAAATTTATTCAATGATTATGAATTAAAAAATAAGAAAATAATATATTGGGTTTCTTATTTAGTATATTGAAATGTTCATAATTATTAATTGAAATTATTCAAAAAAATTCAATTATTTGAGAAATTATTTAAACTATACAAAAATGGGTTTCGATAAATTATATGATCAAGGTATAAACATTCTTAAATGTTAAATATTCTAAATATTTATATAATATATTAATAATTCATATATATATATATATATATTTCTTAAATCTGATAAAACATATATTTTAGTAAAATTTATGTAATGTATAATATGAACAGTGCTAATATTATAACTATATATAATGTTTTTATAATTATTTAATTTTGGAATGTCTATAATTCATGGATAAATTATAAATATATTTTATTGATTTATTTGTTAATAATTCAGAAATATATTATATCATGTTTTAATATATGAAGTATTCACTTATTTAGTTTTTTCCCAACTATATTATTCATAGAAATAAATTGTTTATATTATGAATGTGTTTATGGTTCAATTGAAAATTACAAATCTAACTAATAGATGTTCATACACATATCTAATGAGTTTCATGCTATATATATTATTTGATTTAGTTTTACTCTAGTTGGACTTTAAATTGTAATTGATTATTAGAATGATTTTAGAGATTAATAATAGTATGTATATATATATATTTATTAGGTGTTAAAATTATGATGAGAGAGAGGTCTATATTTAATAATGTATCATTGGAAAGTGGGTCATTAGGTTATACATCTCACTGGCTTGGAGGCATATGCATTATCTAATAAATATGGGGATGGATATCTATCCCTCTATGGACACACTTATGGGAAATGATATGAAATTATAATACTGAGTCAGTATATAAAAGTGTTTGATTTCGGTTATGCATCTGATGAATTTTTATATCTAAAATTAAAGTTGTTCTTTATTTTAGGATTTTTACACATGACATATGATGATTAAAGAGTTACACGCAAATTTGGCTTGATCATATTAATTTAGTAGATGAAAGTCATGTTCAAAAATAAAACATTAATATTTTTCATATATGTAAGGGTTATAATTTGAGAATATATAGTGATGTTAAATCCCCTTTAAGCTTCTAGGTGTCAGATTCTTCCAATGAAAACAAATTTTATGGTCGCAATTATTAAACTATGTAGGTTATGCCAATTTAGGGTTTCTTTCAGATTATCATGAGTAAGGAAAGGTGGAAATGGCTAACCCATAGAGTTATATATTTAAATTCCATTATGGAATATTGATTAATAATTTAAGGGAATACCTATCAAATAGGATAACATGGGAATGAAGTCTAGTATCACTATGTAAGGTATCACATTAAATAGTTATATAATCGACAACATATGAGTCATATCTAAAATGGTTGGCATTATTGTGTACAAAAATAAATAATTTTATTGAGAAATATCAATGTGTATTCATTGTATGGTTAAATAATTATGTTATCCTATGAATGTACTTTATGAGTTTATAAGGGGCCATAATTTTGGTGGGATCATCTTTAATAAATTTACTTATTAAAAAAAATGTAAAACATGATACAAATTTGTTAAAATAAATTATTATATATAAATGTCAAATTTTTCATCAATATAAATCCTTGAGAAGTAAGGATCCCAAGGTAAGAATATTTTTAGACTTATAAAAATATTAAAAATTATTCATATGTAAATAAAATTAAATGTTTGTGAGAAATATCTTCGGAAGTAACAAAATAATTAATTTCTTAACAGTAGATTCTAATTAATTTTGAGGATTATAAAAGTATTCACTAAAGACTTAAAAAGAATTATATTCTTGATGAACTAAAATAATTTTTCCTCCAAAAATATAATCATTTTTATGGGTATATTATTAACATAGAGATATTAATGGTTATCTTATACTCTATTCTGGTTATGGATAAAATTCTTAGGGAAATGTTTCAGCAAGATAAATAAGTTTTAAAAAAATTTACTGTATTTTATATAATGTATTAGAATAGATGAATTAAGAATGAAATATATAGGTTTTGGTATTTTTGATATAATTATTTAGTAAATGTTATAAAGAAACATTTTTTTGGAAGGTCTAGATCCATCTTTTATTTTATTTTATAATTTTCTTTGACTTTTTAAAGTTTGGTTGGGGTTCGGGTTGAGTCCCGAACAAAATTTTTTTGACTGATGTTAAAAAGTGTGCATTTTTCAACTGGCGTCACTGAGAACCCAAGCATAGTGCATTTTTGGTACCCTGCGCGGTGCTGCTTTGACATCAACACGATCTGCCTGCCTTGGGAAAATTTAAAATGAGTGATGTTTGTGATTATTGTGTTTGATTTTTTAATGGTTGTTTATAATTTATTATTATAATAATAATAATAATAATTATTATTGATCTTAATAAAGATGTTATTAATTATTATGGATTTTTTTATGGAGATTTGGGATGGGTTTTAGACCGCTGCACAGGCATTGCATCCTTATCAGAGACCGTGGAGACAGCCCGACACCGGTGCGACAGCTTCTGGATCCGACAAATGTTCACGCACAGTTCGAAAACAGTCTCTAGAGGCACGTGAGGACCACATAGTTGAACTATTCAAATAAAATTATTATTAATAAAATGAAATTATTGTTATTATCTATTACCATTATTATTATTAAAATTATTAATGTCACTTTTAATGTAAAAACTAAAATTGTTAACCTTATTATTATGGTCATTATAATTAATAGTATTATTAAATGTGTTTACTCTTATTTTTCACATCTTTGTTAATTTATTAATTTTTATTTATTTTTTATTTTTATTTTATTTTATCTTATTCATTCTCTTTTTGTTTTATATCCCTGTTTCTTTCTCTTTTTTTCCCTCCACCTTTCCAAACCCTAGCTGCCACTTTTTTTCTTCCTCTTCTATTCTCTCCCCTTCTCACCCACTCAAGCTGCCACCTCCTCCATGATTTCCCCACTCCTTCCCATCGCTCTGAACACCACCCATGCCTCCTGCATGACACCTCCCCCTACAGACCTCCTGCCCAGCTCCCCCTCCCAACGCCCTTCTCCCGCACTCCATCCCCCCTCGGCCTAGCTAGCGCTGTGCACCCAGTAGCCGCACATCGCCAGCCCGCGCCGCACCTTCCGCTTTCCGCTCCGCCACCTTGCCGGTGCCCCTCCCTCATTGCGGCACCCAGCCTGCCGGCGTCGCCCCCAGACCTCTCGCGCCACCAGCCCGTCTCCATCCTCCGCAACCTCCGACCCTCCTGTTTCGCTACCTGCTGCTCCCAGCCCCAGTTCCCATCCACCTCTCCTAGCACCTACAGCTCCTGCCTCCGACCATCGCCCGCCCCACCACCCCACGTAGCAGCGCCACACCTCCATCCGTCCAGCTCGTCTAGATTTCCGCCTCATGCCCGACGCCCTCCAGCCATCTTCTCACAGCGTACCACCCCAACCCGCACCCGGCATCCTTGTTGCGTGCAGCGAGGCTCTCTGCACAACCCGCCGACCCACCTCCCATACGGCTGATCCCCTTTCAAGTGTTTTTCGGCCTCCACTCATCCTTTTATCTGAGTCATAACCTTTTCCAGTGTACTTTCAAACCCTTATCCGATAGCCTCACTTTTTTGGTAATTTCTTTTACCTTCTTTGGGTGTGAGGTTATTCATGGTTAGATTTTAAATTTTTTGGTCAATCTTAAAATTTCATTTCAAATTTTAGTGCGTTGGGTCAGATTCATCTTCCTGTGGGTGCAATTGTTGTGCGATCAGTGTTTCACACCAGGTTCCAGGTTTCTTCAACAATTAAGGTTGGATCACCTTGCTTTGCCCTATTAAATTTATAAACGCTTTGATTGCTTGTATTTTCCCATCCGCTAAGTATTAAGTAGTTACTTTTTTGTTATTTATAGAAAATGTTTATTATTTATTGAAAAGTTTTATTTATTTATAAGTGTCATGCGAATGTTACTTTGAAAACGTTTCAGTGTACGCTTGATTTAAAAAGTGTATTTTTAGTGTGTTTTTGGTGTATACCCTTGTGGAGTTACATGGAATTGTTTTACCAAGTTTCTAAATGATATATTTAACTATATAAGTGTTGTGTATTCTATTTTAGTATGGAATAGGTGTGCGTTTGATCAAAAATGTGTTCGTTGAATCAGTTTTTTTTATGTGAAGTTGTGGGTGTCTCTTTGGAATTTCCATATAAAATTTTAATGTGGTTTAGTAAATTATGTGGATGGCGTGAGTTGTGTTTTGAAAATATGTCGAGGTGGTTCTTTTTTTGTTTATTCCGTTGGGTTGTTTTATGTTTGTGTTTATGTATTTTGGTTAATGTGCGTTTTTTGCAGCGCATTGGTGATTTAGCTCCGCGAAATTGCGGTCATCAGCATGCGTGTGCTTGTGTGCCCGCTCGAGGCGTGTCACATCATTGTGTTTGGACAACAAGTCGAGGTAGGTCCCCCACTGCACTCACCTTTAAATTTAGAATTTATTAGTTGCTTTATGTTTTATTAACATTAATAAATAAGAAATAATATAAGATAATTAATTTTTAAATGATTATTTGGTGTGAAAAGAGACGTTTATTTTATACCGAACACTTGAGACATTTTCTTGACGAGAGGACACCCATTATTGAAAGAATTCCCATTTGGCCTTTAATCATAATTTACGGAATTTCAAATGTACTTGTAGTTTTAAAGATAAATTATTTATTCTGAACAAGTGTTTTGGGTTTTCTCGAGAAATGAGGTTTTTCTTTAAAATTTGTGAATGCCCGTTTGACACTTTAATGAAATAAATTATTTTTCAAAACCCATTCAAGGGTGATATTTTGTGTGTGTCAATTGGGAGAGCTGTATGTGATGTTTGTACATTGTGATTTATTGATTTACATTGTGGACGCACCCCTTTTTATTGCATGTGTTGAAATGGGAAACTGACACAGTGACTGAATCTTCTTAGAATGATTTCTGCACTAGTTTAGATTAGGCACTGTCTAGTGTCCCCATAGTAGGGTAATACTGATTTATTACTTCTATGGGGATTATGCCCCTCGGTTAGGCCATGCAGGGCTATACCAGATAGTGGTATGGGCATTATGACATCATCAATTTAGGGCATGCCTTCAAGATGAGTCAATGTATGGTACGTTATGGATTCATCATGACCTCCTAGGTTCGACCCATGTTTCTTTTAATGTTTATTTGTATGTGGTAGATCATGGAGAGGTCTAGTTCAGTTTCTAGCCCCGTGTGCCACGTTTTTCCATTTCCCTTAGTGTGAGTTGTGTGTTGCGTTTGCTTTTCTATTTGACCAACAACTAAAATTTGGATTACTAAATTGTTCGAAAAAGTGTTTTAAAATGAAATGAATCTGTTTCTTCCAAATACTAAACTTTTTTTTAAATTAAAAAGTGAAATGGCCTGTTACATGTTTTAGAAATGAAAGTGTGCGTGGAAACCAATATCTTATATAATTTAGTGAAAATCTGGAATTGATAAATTCTTTATTTAATGGTATGTGCATTGGGAATAGAATTAGTCGGGACAACCTACTGTGTTTTAATACTCATTCCTATAGTGGTTTTCTGTTTTTAGTTTCTATTTCAGGAGGACTTGAGCTTGTTCACTGTGGGCGAGCGTTAGGTGGGGACTAGTGAGTGACTCTCGGAGTCGCGAGGAGTTGTGATCGTGGTCAGGTTAGTTTGTTGTTGTTGGTCGTTCTTTCTTTTCGTAATGTTTATTTATCTTGTGTTTTTCTATTTTCATTCCACTTATTTATTTATTTTCATTGAGGTAAATCATTCCCATTTGTACTCTGTTGATTCCCCAGTGCTTGTCGCCTGCCCAGGAGGATCGGGAACGCCTCTCAGGCCATATCGCGGACTGGCTCGGGTGATCGGATCAGGGTCAACCCGGGTTGGTTCGTGACATTTTTTTGGATACCCGAGAAGTTTTGAGAAACTCAATGGAATTTATAAGTATAGTATTGATTTTATATAAATGTTTTATTTAATTTTAAACTGAACATGATGCCATATGTATATTTTGAAAATCTTTTATGTATAAAACACATCAAAATCAAGTAGAAAATTGATGGGGAATTTAGTTTTCTTTTAAATGAGAAGGAAAAGGAAATATTAATCATGAAGTTGAATTTTAAAAAAAGTTATCATGTTTATAAGGATATATGTAAATTATGTTTATATTCATCTAAATTATTTAATATGATAATAATGATTTTTTAATAATTAATGGTTTTTATGAAAAAAAAATTATCTTTAATTTTATGCACATGGTTTATCATTCATTTTATAATATAGCATGCTCTATAGAGAAGATAAGGCGAAAAATGATATATTGTATAAGAATGTTTTCCTACATATTAATTAAAATATGAGGAATTGATATTCCTCCATGCATTAGTTGAATATTTTAGTTAATAATATTTTTTTTCTAAAATAACTCCCAAAAAACATATTATTCCATGTAAGACATTAATACAAAAATTTATTTGACATTATTACCATAAATATGTAATTTGTATTATTTTCATAAAATATTGTAGTTTTTATATATATGATTATATTCTAGAAAAATATTTCATCTAAGCTCCTAGATGGAGTATTTTATAGGATTTGATAATTTTAATGTTAACAAATAATATATTATTTTAGTAAAAATTCAATGTCAATGTCACTTGATATCATTATGAGATGAAAGTATGTCTATAAATGATTAATGTAAAGTGTTAAATTTACTTAAAAAATAATTCATGGGTTTTTCTATAGAAATGTTAAGAAGAATGAAAATTACAATGAACATAGAATGTTTACTAATTAAAAAATAAATGATATAAAAATCATAATATTTTATGTTTTGATGTTAAATGGTTTGAATACAATGTTCAATTATATTATCTTTATGAATATGATTCCTATGTCTGAAAAGTTTACAGAGTGGATCTATTCATAGATTTTTCTCACCAAAGAGTTTAGTTGTAGGTTTTTATAATAAGGTAACATAGATATGTGATAGTAATTATATATATATATGTAAATTTTTCAAAAAAATCCTAAAACTGAAACAATCATATGATTAATATTGAAGTTTATTTCATTGGATATTATGAGAAATGATATTTTTAATGGATTGTTTATGTTTTCTTATAATATTTTATGAACAAAAAATATATCTTTTTATATACAATAGAATCTCTAATTTATCATTCTTTCATGACAGCTACATATACTTGTGATGTTAAATAACAATTAACCTATCAAAGTATGAAATTGGTGGTATATCTAATCACTTTTTAGTGGATTATTAAGGTTCATGATGATATTTTATGTTTATCATGAGTCCAATTCTTGTATCATGATATAAGATATGATCATGAGGGAAAAAATGGATTTTGTGCGTCGGATGATCTATAAATTCTACCACGTGGAGTGTTATACAGTATGCCTTTGGTATACTAGGTGTGTATTGTTTATATTTATATTTACAAATAAATGAGTTTATAAATATACCTATAATGTGAAATTACAAGATTTTGTACCAATATTACTGAATCTATTGGGTTTATATAATAAGGTGTGTCAGGGAGTTCTATAGAGGATGTTTTCAGTTAGAGGTTAAAAAATGATGGGATTTATACTATTACATGATGATTATGAAATAAGGTCCATCAATTATGAATGAATAATGAGTTTTTCTATAAAACAGTGAATATATATTTTATGTCATTATCGACATGTGATGTTCTCATCCATAATTGGGAATGACATGTGATGTATTCACCATCCTGTTCAGTCATTACTCGGAAAATTGAGTTCATATAAATAACTATAAGGGATTAACATACATTGGGTCCCATGGAAATATGATGTTTTGATAACATAAACAATATAAAAATAATTCATAGAGATATATATGTTTGAGGTTGATCACACTAGATCCCTTTGTAACATGAGTATCACGGGTGAATTAATAGATCCCACTCTAGGATTACATTTATTAATTTTGGAATTCATATTTTTTTATCAATGCAATGTAATCTCATGGAGTGAAACATTATGGTTGAATAAATATGGGTGTAGTTTTACTAAAATATCATATATAAAAATTATTTAGAGTTTATCTAAAACTATTATATATATTTTTTATATGGAGTGTCAAATGGGTATTCACATGGTATTACATATAATATGAGGCAACTTCATATTGACAGTAGATTTCCAAAAGTGTTTTTGAATTAACAAAAGGTTATTTTTAAATATAATCACATGTTATTATTGGTGACAACATACAATATGAAAAGTAAAAAAATTATGAGGCTTTAGTAAAAATGGAAGATTAAAGAAGATATACTTTAAAGCCTATGTAATACAATAGTTTGTTTGGATATATTGAATTTTATGAAATAATAATTTCATAAATTATATCAATCATTAAAAAACAATGCATATCAAATCCCATAGTTGGGGACCTCATAAGGTGTGATATAAAGATACATCACCATTCCATTTTTTATGTAGTGGTTTAAAACAGATCAATATCAAATGGGTTGTGATATTAGTAAATTTTATTAAACAAAATAACATGGGAAGTGGAAAAATAGATAATAAAATTAGAATATATCATCTAAAAAATATAAAATCATTAATGTTTTATAGAATAATATTCATTGCTAAAATGAAACATCTAATTGTTTTAACTAGTTTTTAACCACATGCATAATATATAATGTATGAGTTAATTACTAGAGGATTCCATCACTATTAAAAAATAGTGGAACTAGATTTATTTGATAAGAATGGATGATCCTTAACATTTTATGGTCTATTCATGTTAAAGTGTGACTAAACAATAAATAATGGAGTTTTATGGATACATCTGAGCAATCTTCCTAAATAAAATATTGTTAGAAGGTAGTGGATGTAACTTCAATAGATAAATGAAAAAAATGTTATGAATTTTTATATTAATTTGTCCATGTTAGATTCTGGGAAATAGGTTATTAATTATTTATAATGTTTTGATTAAGTGCTAAAAAATAACAAGTTTCCAATATAATTAAATTGATAATTAGTGAATGTGAACTATTTAAACTACAATTAGACATGTCATTACACTATCAATTACCCTTATAGACAATGGAATCTACCTTATAAGATGCACGGTGATCACAACTAATATTTTACAATAGAAATGGATGATTTTGATTTTTCATGTGATCCAAAAAGATTAATTTCATTATACACTAAAAATTGGATAATTAAATATTTTATTTTGGATCAATGTGGTTGTATTTATTATTTATCTATTAAAACAATAGACAGCCATCCCTAATTTTTACTGATTAAAATTATTAATTATAACATCAATAATTACATTATTTTATAATGATATGTCAAGAATTTCGAATTATAATGTAGGAGGGTTTTCTAGTGGAAAATAAAATTTTCATATATATTGGTAATATTCATATAATTTCAGGGATAGATTTCTTATTAAATTATAATGATGTAGTTTTTTATATATAAAAACAATTTGGAGATGTTGAAGTGATTTCTCAATTGAATTTCAATAGTGGGAATATTTCATCCCATGATTTATTTAAAGAACCACATTTGGGTTCATACAATAATGAAATCATTAGGGAATAAATAGATAATTTGTTATATATGATGGTGGTTTTAATAGGTGAATATATAACCTATTTTAAGTGATATAAGGTTGTATTTTATAATGAATTTTATGGATTCCCCAACATCTTTAGAAGATGAAATATGTATTTTTATTATCCTTAATTAGAAAACCCATATTGAATCTAATATACGTAATATATCCAATGGAGTTCATTGATTCAATGTAGAAATTAAATGATTTTTTTGATAAGAGTTTCGTTATTCCTATTTTTTCACAATTAAGAAAATTTATCTTATTTGTATCAAAAAATGGATGGAATAATACATGTTTATAATAATTATAGGGGAGTGAATGTAACTAATATAAAGAACAAGTATCTTTTCCTACAACATTATAACAACATTAATCAACTATAATGGTCCAAATACTTCCTGAATACAATTCTAAATTTTTTATATAATCACATGAAATTAAATATTGTTAATATCCCTTAAAAAAGGTGGTTATTAGTAAAATAGCATGACACATATTCATAACAAAATTAAATAATTTCCATAATTTATCTTGATTCTTTTGAGTGTTTGTTGAAATTTAACTGAATAGATAAATTTATTAACAAATTTAACTTTTAAGAGGATAAAAATGACCAAGAGAATGTAATGTGATGATAAATCTGAGGAACTAAACAGGATATCAGTCGATCCATCTATAACTAATCCTGTATCTATTATGGAAGGGTGTTTTATTTATATATATGTATGATGGAATGGTCCTTTATGAATTCTAATGAAATATACATGAGTGGTATAATATACATATATATAATTGAAACACCATGTGATTAATTATCAAAATCATGGTTTAGAGTTAGAAGTGGAAATTTTTTCAGTGAATATATGGAAAAAATTATCTCAATAGAGAGAAATGTGTTTTATATAATGAACGAAAGAGTTTAAAATATATGTTAACACAAAAATATCTTTATTTGAGGAAATTTTATAATTGAATATAATCAAGTATTATTTTATCATTATACCATTTAATTCTAGGAGCAAAAACATGGTATAAAGTGTGTTAATTTTAAAAACCATGGTATCTAACAGTTGTTGGTGGTATAAAATAATCCATGTATCAATGATTTAGGAAGAATTGACATCCTCATTTCAATACTTGGAGAAAAATAATACTTATTACATTTCATTACCCATCCTTCTTTGTAGTATAGGATTCCAAAATCTCAACATGAGGATGATGACCTATAAAAGATGATAGAAGATGATAAAAATGACAAATGTTTAATGTAAAACCTCAGTGAAGAATAAATTGTAAGGATTTATAAGAGGTCATATGATCAATGAATAATAAGGGTGTATAATGATATATTCTAGGAGTATTTTATCTCAAAATTATCTTTACATTATTAAAATATGAAGAAATATAGGGACATAAAAGATAATTTTTGTTATAGAAGTATGAACCGAGTGATTCCATATTACATAAAAAGAAGATTAGTATTCTAACAAGTGAATTATGAAAAAAAACACCCCAAAGGAGTGATGGGTCCATTACCTATAGTAGAGTCGAGGAAGGATAAAATTTCTATGTATCTCATCATAGGATTGGCAATAAAATCTAATGAGGATAGAGGGCCATGGGTCATTATTGATCATCTAATAAATTAATCCAATTTTTTGGATATTAGATATGCTTTTACTCAATATTTCCATTATAGTTTGTATGTAAAAATTTCATGATATTAATTGTACAATATAATTTATAAATCATATTATGATATAAGGATCAAATTAAAATAGTAGATGAGTCTTCAAAATACATCAAATTATGAGGTTTATTTTAGTACAAGGTAGCATCCAAAAATGAATGGAAAATATAAATATACAATATAGTAATTGGAGTACACTATAATTTCATTCACAATTGACTAAAAAAGATGTTGGGATCATTATATACATCATGTAGAGTTTTCATAAAATAACATGTACTAACCCTATATATAATTTCCAACATATAATCACATGTATGAAGAGATATACCAAATTCCCATGTGGTTATATAATTATAGGGTAATAAATTTTTTGGTTCCCAAACATTGGGTCGAGAGACCATTGATGGTAAGATATATATGTGTGTACACAAGAATTTCAAGGAAGGCTAAATCAAAAAAAAATTATATTTTTAATTAGATGATGGATTTTGAATTTTATGAATAGGGAAATGTATTCTTGAAGAAATATGCATTCAAAAGGGCTATGAGATTTGTGAAAAAAAGGAATCTATGTCTAATGTACATTGAACCAGTTGAAATTTTTAAATGCCTGGGATTTATGAAATTTCAATTATAAAAGCCACTAAACCTTCCCCAGGTGCATGATTTATTCAATATCATTTACAAGGAAATATATGCTAGTCCTTCAACATTTTCTTATGGTCGATCTAGTTTAACTAGATCTTGATTAATATTATTATGGAGAATTAATTTATATTTCAGGTACTGGATTGAATTTACAATGAAGTTATATGTCTCAAATTGGTAAGGTTCATTATAAGAATCACTAAATTGATTAGGCAACATGGGATCATAAGGATGTGATGAAAAATAATGTTATGAATTTATTTATTATTTGATTTATAATTTTGAGGAAACAAATTATTAAAAGGTGGAGAATATAATAAAGTAAAATTTCAAGTAAAAATAACTATAGTATATTAAAAAATGATTCAATATAAATAAACGATAAAACATTATTTTGAATACTATTTCTATGAGTGGGAAATAGATAAAAATAAATAACATGAGTATAATGTTGATGTGTCAAGTACCTTATTATCTAATAAACATCCAAACTGAAAAACATATAGTATAAATGAAAAATAATTCAATACATAAAATAAATATATTTATCAAATAAAATGTGATAACTATAAATTTTAAAAAATTTATGAATTAATTTAAGTTAAGTGTCAATGTTGGTGTTTTATGACCAATTTCTATTATGACCATTGGTGATGAATATATTAGAATATAATCATTGTAATTAGTGTGTATTATTGGTAATGAAGATACTAAAATAGAGAATAAGGGAAAAATTACATTTACCAGTAGGATAATTCCTTATGAATAACATCTATCTGATCTATGGAAGGAGTTAGCATCCCTAGGGTTTACTGTAGAATTGGACAAACAAATTATTTAATAATAGAGGATCAAGTTGATTATTATGCAAGATTTTTTTATGTTAGTAGAAATAACCACTATATAAATATTTGATAACTCACCCCCTTAAGTTCTAACCAATTCACACCTTATTTTTATATAATATTATAGTATATTATGGTGTTATATGTCTAGGGTTTTAGGGGTATTAATGTTTAAATTCATTTAGTATTGAATTGTAAGATACTTTGATACAAAATGTTTATAAAATGAATCAACCTTATTTAATAATTAATATATAAATAAGTGGAGATTTAAATTTAAAAAATTGTTTGAATAATTGGAATTGGGATGTATAAATTACTTACGAGGTGAACCTATGAATTTTTTCACGAAAATAGTAAATTTCATTAGAAATGTTGAAATAAGGTAAATATTACATTATTTATATGTAACAATAATTAATTTTTTTCATATTAGGTTTATTTGAATAATTTTATATCAAAAAATTATATTGGTGAATTAATGAGGTAATAGGGAACTAATAGAGGAAGTGGAGAACCTATTATTATTGAAAAATAAACTATTCAATAATTTTAATTCATGAAATTACACTCATCACACTAAGAAATACCCACCCCCTCTACAAATTTCCAGCATACCAAATTATATGGTTTCTCTTTACATAACACTATAGGAATATCTCCCACATCTCACTCCAAAATCATGATGAAATACTTTTCTTACGGGTCATTTTAATTATTTTCCTTGTGATATGTTATTCATGCATGTCCTCATTTCACAAACATTATTCTCCATTATTAATCCATTGTGATGATGAATTTCACCAAAGATGATTGAAATTAAATATTTTACCATGATCAAAAAATGCATATGAATTACATGAATTTTTATTAGGGTTTTATTATTTATAATAGGTGGAATTTGTATATAGAATGATGAAATTAATGATTATAGGGTAACCTCAATCTCATATATAGTGGATTAAAATAAATATTTTCATATGTTCGCCTATTGTGATCAAATCATACCAAACATGATATTTTCATAAAATAAAATTTTCATCTATAAGTAATATAAAATATATGTGATTATATATATATACATATATATATATATATATATATATAATTTTAGATAAGATTTACCCATAATTACTTTGGTCTCATAACATTTCAAATACTTGTATTCAATCATCTATTCACATTGATCAACATAAAATTTATATGTACATAATAACTATAATTCTATATGAATCACATGATAATGGAATTATTGTAACATTGAGAATCCATAATTATTCGCTAAATAATTAAATTGGACTCAATATAAATTATTTTTCATTCATGTATGGGGGTAAGGTAATGATATTCCTGTATAATCTATTTTTTATATATGGGAAACCCATATAATATATGATATCCATATAAAATATACTATGTATTTCATATTATATTATAATTTATCATTATTCCTTTTATAACTAATATTATTTTATTTTATAATGGAACATAGTTCAATTTTATGTGATGGGTGGGTCTTAGAATTATATATCCCCACAATGTACCACTAGGTCTCTCGAGAAAACAACGATAATGTAGTGTTAGTGTCCAAGAATTTTATATATTATGTATTTGACCGTGTCCTCAGTGTTCTATTTAGTATTTTTAACCTTATTCATTCCCATTATTAACTTCAGGATGAGATCATATAAATTTAAAAATTTGTTTATTCATTTGTATTATGATCAGCGGATTTTGTTATGATTCTTTATACATAGATATGAAACAATTATTTTATCCATTATTTTTATATTACTTACTACATGTTTACTTGTGCTATACAGTACCCTTTACTAAGAACCTTATCATAATTTTATTCACATTTACCGTTGTAATGATGTGGAAACATAAGTATTGTTGTATTTATGGATATTATTATGGAATAATGTTTCATGCTCAAATGATATAAAATATTATATGGTAATGTAATGTAATGTATTGGTTCTATTACAGGTCACTGATACTTTATCACGTTTCTGTAATCCCATGTAATTGTTCTACAATCTATGAAATAACCAATTCTCTCTAGGTGACTTGTATTTAAGAAATTATTACACTCACTGATGATGGATATTCAAAGTGATACCAACTATTGAGATACCATGTTTATTTGAGTAAAATGAAAAAAAATTATGTAGCAAAGAAATTATATTATTTATGATAAATTATAATAATAAATAATTTTTCAAGATCCAGATAACCAATCACACCAATGAATATACATATAATGTGAGTGATACATACAAAAAACAATGAATGACCCACACAAACACTCTTACTATTATTTATGAGGTGTCAAATCATAGTAATAGAAACCATCAAATATGACCATATTTTATGAGGCCACTAAAACATAAAAAGGAAAAATGAATGTAACATTTTAGACCCTATTTAAATAGGAATCCAATTAACATGGGTTTTATACATACCCTTATAGGGGTCATTTTTAATGACCCAATGTTTAATTAATGGAATTTTTGTCTTACAATTAGGCCTTTTATATAATCACATTAAGAAGCACAATGAAATACCATGATAATAAATACTATGTTATCATTAAACTTAAATTTTCAACTTATATTTTTCGAATTTCCAGAACTTGACATACGTGACTGACTTTAGGGTGATTTTTGGAGTCTAATAGAACAAAGATAAATTTTTGTGTATTTATGGTGATATTTGGGGTCTAATAGAACAAACATAAATTTTGCTGAATAGTAGCATACCCTTATGAATAGTAACATACCCTTATGAATAGTAATATGACCCTTATGAATAGTAAATCATGAAAAATAATTGTAACCTCACCAATGAATGATTAAATAAAATTTAGGAAACTTATATGTGTAATAAGACTATAGTAAAAGTATTAGTATATTTTGGTCAAAATACTTATTTATAAAAGATTAATTAATTTAAAATAATAATTATTTTACTAAAATGTTTTCATAAATTAACAATTATATGTCTTTTGGTTTTAAGATAATTTTATATGAAATTATGTAATTTTTGAAAGCATTATTATATTAGTTCTAATATTAAAATCTATATTTTTCAGGTCAATTATGATTTTAATGAAAAATTAAATAAATCATATTTATATATTTTTTGAAAAATGTAGTTCTTTTTTGAATTCTACACATAAAAAAATGGTTAAGGTGAGTTTATTGGATTTTAACAAAATACTTTATTTTTTGATGAATAATGAAATTATATAATTTACAAAAATAGATAAATACATTAATTATAGAGTCACATATGTTGTTTTTCTGATGTAAGAAAAATTGGTTCCAACACACAAGCACATAATACTATTCTTGTTCATGGAATCCTAACTATTACATTTCTTCTGGAGAAATAATAAATTAATAAATAGAATATTAAGAAAACCCCTCTCTCCTCAACTATAAATAAAAGCTTTTACACCCCCATTTCCTCACACCTCTCAAGCTTCAATCGTTTTATAAAATCTATAAAAAAATATTCCCTAGACCCTACCCCATGTACATGGTGTTATGGTGTCATCAAAAGACCAATCCAAGGTGCCTAAAGGAGGATTCAAGAGGTAATTTCCCCCTCTCTCTTTTCCATTAATTTCCTTTCAATTTCATGTTCCTTTATTAATCTCTCCCCACTTATCATAATCCACTTGTTATGGAATATCTAGTATATTACATATACTGGAAATTTTTTATAGTAATTATAGAATATATCATCCAACCCACTTCTCCTGTTTTTTTTATTTTAGAATGGAAAACGTTGTTCGTGAGGTGTTAATTTTTCACGTTCAAGAATTAAATGTTTTTATTTTCCTTTTACCGCCTTCAGATATGGTCAGGAATCCATTTTGTGGTTGAACCTTAGTATTTTATATTTATTATATCCTATTTAATGTTATGTAACTAATTTATGTTCATATTACTAAATTATTAAGTAAAACATGTTTGTTGTGGTCAAAAAACCGCAAGAATTAACCCAAACTATCATTATTAAATTATTTTCTAATGATTCATTATTATGGTATATAAACTAATAATTTATAAGATAGTTTCAAGTTATGTAACATAGTAAATAACATATAATTACAATTATATATGTTTATCCACGTATTAAATGAACATACATTCACGAATACAAGTGAACCGTAAAATAAAACTATAAAAACAAACATTCCCAAACAAAGAATTTTGACTCAATAACTCACCCAAAAGCCAATAAATGAACTTAATAAAATATTAATGAATTTTAATAATATATAAATGTCTCTTTAATAGTTAATTAATGAAAATAATTCTATTATACAAGACATTAAAGTGATGAGAGCATTCAGATACAAGGTGAGGGGAAATTCTCGATCCCAACTCGCATACTTTGGGTTTTCCTCATTCAACCCATTTTCTGTATCGATATTCCATATGAATAATTTATTTATCCTTATCATACCTTTTCTAGTATATATATTTTTTCTAATCTAATTTATGAAAAACCCAATTTTCTACCAAATGAACTCTTCTTACAAATAAACACCTTCTTTTTACTACTCAATGATTGTTTCTACTTCACTCATTATTTATTGATGTAAATAAATAATGTTATCCGCTATTTATTTTTAGAGCCAGATGTTTATGAATTTATTCTTTATGATATGAGACCCATTACTTCCCATGGGTTATTTTATGTTTATTTTTGATGTATGTTCTATGTGGCGTGAATGATAATGTAAATGTTATGATGTGACGGGTGAGCCCAGAATTATACAATGCTCCAATGAATTGAGTAAAGTGATGAATCACATTATTTAAAGGGAAATGATGTGTCAAAAATATTCTTGCATTTTCCACATCTATGTGTAGTATTTAACCATTAATACATCATGTTATCATTTTTTATGCATTGCCACATTCCATGCCTTTATCCAATGATTCCTCTCGTGATTTTGATTATGATGATATGATTATGATCACCCAATGTTATATTATACTTACCTCTCATCTTATTGGGATTTTAGATCTCCCCTTTTTCATGTATATCCCCTGGTGATTATATTTACTAAGGAGTTTTCAAGTGACAACAAGAATCTGGAGAATAATTAATTTAATAAATTTTTATGTTAGATGTTATAAATGTTATGTATGGTCCTATTTTTCCCACACTAAAACTATGGATCCAGGTGGTGTAATATTATTATGTTTTTTATCTTCATAATGATGTAATATTAATGTAAGAAAAGTCTAGGTCATTATAGTTGGAATCATAGGCACGGTTTAGTTAATTTGGGAATTAGGATTACTGAACCATAGAGAAAACCTCATGTATGAGACAATGTAAAAATAATCACACAAGAATATTTACATAAGAATCCCATATGTTTTGATTTTAGTGAAAATTGTACAAATGAATAAGTTATTTAATCATGACTTGTTTACTTATGTTTTTTTTCTAACCTTTTCTATTTTAGAAAATGGTGTGAACTAGGAGAAACTAATCCAAAATCCCGTGCGGGGTCAATGAAATGATTTCCCGAATGACATCCCCAATGAATTGGGAGGTGGATTACAAAAACATCACAGAAATTATTACCAAACAATCCCAAGATATGAACAATAACTAGAATAATTGTGAATATCCTCTTTCTCCTAAGAGGGAGAAATTGGAAGTTTACTATTTTAGGCGGCAACGACCACCGATGTTTAGTGGGTCTTCTTGTCCTCTAGTTGCATAATAGTTGGACAACTCCATAGAAAAGACCTTTTCTATGCTTGACTATTCCTAGAGAGAGAAGGTGGCACAACCCATTTGTCTTCTAGATGGAGAGGCTGATCAATGGTGGGATTGGATTAAGAACACCAAGACAAGTGTTGAAATTTATGACATGGAATGGTATGACATTATGATGGTGTCATGTAACAAGTATCTCCCACAAAATATTTGTAAACATATAGAGAGAGAATTCATAAAGCTGAAGAAAAAGGAATACAAATATGTTATAACCTATGTAGATAATTTGACAAGGCTTTCAAGGTATGCTTCTGGTTTTGTTATCAAAAGTGATTGTAAAATTTATAGATTAATTAGTGGATTCAAACCACACCTTATATAGGCTCTTGAAATTTATGAAAATGGGAGTTATGAAGATGTTTTTGGTGTATCCTCAAAGTGGATGTGATTTTTAGATAATGGTTCCAAAGATATGGTTATATGAAATGAACGATACAATATCAATATGATGGATCTAATGATAAAGATGGGAAGAAAACTCAACGACCCTTATTCCAAAAATGTGGGAAGTTGCATCATAGGAACTGCCTCAAAGGCATGGGGAAATGATTCATGTGTGGGTAAGAAGACCACCATTCTCAAGAGTTTCTAAAATACATGACAAAGAAGTATAATGTAGTGGAAGAAAGAGGATCCCCAGCCGTGTTTCAATGCTACAACTATGGGGAGTAATGACACTATGAAATCTAGTGCACTAAACCTCTCGTCCTTGAGGGTAATCAGTGTCAGCATCGACGAAAGCCAAAGGAACAAGGGAAGGCATATTCCATCACTACTGTAGATGTGTAGAAAGATAATGATTTGGTATTAGGTTCATATAATATTAATTCACAAATGGAAAATGACTAATTAAATTCTGGTTCTATACATTCATTTATATCATAATTTTTTTCTAGAACTATAGAATCAAAGCCACAAAACCTTGATGTAGAGATATCTATAAAAACACCAAGTGGTGAAATCATTGCAACCCATGTGTTTGAATCTTCTCTTATTGGTGTATGTGGGAATATTCTTCCAATGAATCACATAATACTTCCCTTTGTGGAATTTGAATTTATAATTTGAATGGATTGGGTCTCATTATATAGAGCACATATCAACTATTGGGAAATGGAAATATATTTTCATATTCCAAACCATCCCCAGATCCTCTAAAAATGAAAATAATATTGGGAATATCTTTTCAAAAAGTCCTTCAACAGTGTGGGTGTTGATTCAATCTGATGAATCATTCCATGTCCAAATGGTTGAGTCAAAGGAAAGTGCCAACCATGCAGAAATTCCCATCTCGGGGTAACACATCGATTATTTTCACAAAGAGTTACCCAGACATACCCCGAATCACGAGGTAATGTACTCAATATAAATCACACCTGGATATAATATTATCTCAATGCTCCCCTATAGGATGGATCCTATCAAACATGAGGAGTTAAAGAAGTATCTGCAAGAGAATTTGGACAAAGGGTTCATACGCCCTAGAGAAACACATTGGGGTGCGCCATTGCTATTTGTGAAGAAGAATGAAGAATCAATGCTGGTGTGAATTGATTTTCAGGAACCCAACATGATCACCATAATTAACAAGTATCCTCTTAAAAGTATAGATGAATTGTTCGTTGAGCTACAAGGAAATCAATTCTTATCAAAGGTGGATCTCCGTTTTGGATATCATCAGCAGAAGGTGAAAAAGGAAGATATTTAGAAGGATTATTGTTGTACAAGGTATAAGAACTATGTGTTTCTGGTATTGACCATTAGACTAAATAAATCCCCTCAAATCATCATGTTTTTGATGAATATATTCTTTAGATATTAACTCAAAAAATTTATGGTAATTTTTGTCAATGATAATTCTCATCTACTTCAAGATAAACGGAGAACGTAAAGAATATCTAAGAATTGTTTTAGGGACATTGGGAAATGAGACTTTTTATGCCAAGATTGGAAAGTGTGACTTTTGGATGAAGCAAGTCATTTTCTTGGGACATGTCATTACATGGGAGGGAACTTTTGTTGACCTTAAAAAATGGGAATTGAGGAATGTACTAGTCCCTCCAATGTCACAAAAATCCATAGTTTTCTTGGATTAATTAGGTAGTAATGATGTTTTGTGTGAAATATCTCACTATTGTCAATATTGATAAATATTTTAACATTAAAAGTGGTAAAGGATTTTGGGTGGGAAGAATGTGATGGATGCTTCATGTATATAAAGAGAAGGCTGATCAGTGCACCTGTACTCACACTTCCAAAAAGTGCAGAATGGTTTTTGATATATTGTGATGATTTAATGAATGGATTGGGTTTAGTACTCATGAAAAATGATAATGTGATGGATTACGCCTCACCGTAGTGGAAGATCAATGATAAGAACTACATGACGCATGATCTAGAGCTAGAATCCATGATTTTTCCTTGAAAATTTGGTGACACTACAATTATGGTGAGAAGTGTGAAACATAAGCCAACCACAAGATCCTAAAGTATATATTTACACAAAATGAGATAAAAAATCATCAAAGAGAACGTTAGAGAAAATTAAGGACTACTATTTCTTTATTCACTACAATCCTAGAAAGGCGAACAAGGTAGTTGATGCTCTAGGAAGAGAAGAACATGCTACTCTATCCATGTTACGGATTGAGAAAGAACTTATACTATTGGATATTCAAAGAATGTATGTTGATATCATAAGGGAAGGAGGTACATCCTACCTTTCCCAAATGATTTCGCAACCATATATCAAAGAAATGATTAAGAATGCATAAAAGGATGATCTAGAGTTACAAAAAAAAATGTTGAATGTAGTAAAGGATGGGAAGCTGTAAGAGTTTTATATCGACTATGATGGTGGGATCAATTTGGATCACAACTTGGTTTTCCTTTATCTCCCTGGATAAATAAGGATATATTGGAAAATTCTCATAGATCAACATTCTATATCCGTCCTCCTAGCACCGAGATGTACAGAGATATTCAAGAACATTTCTAGTGGGATTCCATGAAGGCGAAGATTGTGGAATATATCACAACGTGATTGGTATTTTAGTATGTTAACGTAGAGAAAAATATGAACAAATGGATGATGTAACCATTAACTATACCCATGTGTAAATGGAATAATTTCATTATGGACTTTGTCATAGGTCTCCTGAAGTCATCCATGGGAAATAATGCGACATGGGTTGTGGTTCACTGACTCACCAATAGTACCCATTTTATTGCTATCAGTGATGTTCTCTCTCTTAAGAGACATGAATAGATATATGTGATGGAATTTTTGAGACTACATGGTGTTCCAATCCCAATTGTCTCTATCTATGATTCCAGGTTCACATCCAAATTCTGGAGGAGTCTTCAACATTCATTGAGAACTAAATTAAATTTCCAAAAGACGTATTACCCCCAAACTGATGGCCAAAATGAAAGGACTATTAATATTTTTAATCACATGGTAAGATCATGATCTATATAATTCAAAGCTTTATGGGATCTGTATCACCCATTGTTTGTGTTCTCATACAACAATAGATTCTACTGAAGTATTCAGATTCCTCCATATGAAAATTTGTATGAAAAAAGATATAGAACTCCAAACTGTTGTGTTGATTATGTAGAAAAAATCTACTTGGACCAAATATTGTGCAAGAGATGATAGAGAAGGTTCATGTTATCTTGAATCATATCAAATCTTCATTGAGTCGGAAAAAATCTTGTATTGACAACCATCCAAGGCACTTGGAGTTCGACGATGTAGATATAGTCTTTCTTAAAAAATCACAAGGGAATAGAGTCACGTGGTTTGGAAGGAAAGGGAAGCTAAGAACAATGTACATTGGAACCTTTGAGGTCCTTGACCTCATAATATCCATGGAATATTGGCATGCAATTCCACCAAATATGGCTCATGTTCATGATTTGTTTCACATATCACTCCAGAGGAAGTAAATACCAGATCCCTCACATGTAGTGAACTCTAAGGTGGAACAACTGGAAGACGACCTCTCTTATGAGGATCTGCTAGAAATTATTCTGGACAAGAGAGATAGGGTCTTATGCAATAAGAAAACCCATCTTGATAATGTGTTGTGGAGGAATCATAAGTTTGAATAAGCTTCATGGAAACTGAAGAGGTGATGAATCAGTAGTACCCTCACCTGTATGTGTAAAACAAAATTTCAATGGAGAAATTTTATATGTCGCACCCCAATACCGTGCGTTTATTTTATTTTATGATTTATTTGGCTTTAAATTATTTTTGATGTGGTTCACGTTCAGTCTCGGATGAAAGTTTTGAGTTTTGATAAAAAGTATGCATCTTGGGTTCGACGTCGTCGGGAGCGCGGATAGAGAGCGACACCGCGCGGCTTCGCCCATGCATTTGCGTGGACTTTCATTAATTTCAATATTATTAAAGATGATATAAAATTAATTTATTATTTTTATTTTATTATTAGTGGTTACTTTTGTTATTATTATTAAAGTTTGGAACAAATTTCTATTACATATGTTTTATTAGTTTTGTATAATAACTTTTATAATATGTTTTACTTTCAACTTCATTATTATTATTATGATTTTGTTTTATTTTATTTTATTTTATTTAATTGTATTTTATTTTTATTTTATCTTATTTTTATTTTTGCTAACCCTAGCGGCCCACCGCCTCTCCCCTTTTCTCCATCCCGTAGCGCTGTGCGCCGCCACACTCCAATTGCTCTCCTCTTTGCAGTGAGGAGCTTCTCCCTTGCTTCCTCCTTCCTTAGCCTCCCGCTTCACCTCGCACAGCAGCCGCAGCTGCCAACTCGCTCCGGACCTGCCTCCTCAGCGCAGATCCTCTTGCTTGCAGCGGCCTTCCCCAACGCCTCGGCCAACCCCCTGCATCCATCTCCTGCGCCCCACTGCTCACCTCCGCCGACCTCCTGTTCTGGCTACCGCCGCCCGAAGCAGCCCCCTTCTACCCCTGTTACTCCCTTCGCCCATCCCGCGTGACGTTTCACCGGCTCTCGCGCCCTCGCCGCTGCTGCACTCCCCAGCATCGGGTTGCCCCTCGCAGGCCCCTGTGTCCTCGCCGGTTCCCTTTTCCCTTTGGCTGCTGCGCGAGACCTCCCCCGCCGCCTTCTTCCACCTTCCGTCGCCGCTCCGCTCCGCAACTCCCGGCCTCCCCGTCACCGGCCTCGCCCCGTCGTCCCGGCCACCAACAGCCAGCGCCGAAGCTCCTCCCCTCTTTCAGCACCGCACCCTGCTGCCTCCTTCGGCCCGCACGCACCTAGCAGCGCCTGCTCTCCCTTGCAGCGCTCGGCCGCAGCAGCGCCAGACCCGCCTCCACCCTCCTGCTACCTCCAGCTCCTCATCCCTGCTCCCTCCTCCCTTGTAGAAACCCGCGAACCAGCACCTCACCAGCCCGTTTTCTCCCTCCTCTGCAGCGTCGAGCAGGCCAGCGCCCTCCTATCTCGCGCAGCAGCCCGCAGGTTTGTATTGTTTTGTTTTTTTTATATTCTTATTGTTTATTATTATTGTCATTCTTATTATTATTATTATTGTTTTTCTTATTATTGTTTCTATCATTATTATAATTATTAATTCTATTATTATTACTATTTTTGTCATTATTGTTATTATGTTATTCTTCTTCTTCTCATTATTATTATTATTATTTTGTTGTTATTATTATGGTTATTATTTTATTATTATTATTATTACTATTATTATTTTCATGTTAGTATTATTAAGATATAATTTTTATTATTTTTGTTATGTTATTGTCATTATTATTATGTTTATGCTATTATTATTATTATCATAATAATATTATTTTTATCATTATTATATTATGGGTATGCTATTATAATTATTATTATTATTATATTAATATTGTTATTATTATTATATCGTTATATTTTAATTATGCTAAATTATTATTATTATTCTTATTATTATTTCTATTATTATTATTCTTGTTGTTATTTTTATTAATATTAATATTTTTATTATTAATCATATTATCATTGTTGTTATTATTATTATTATTATTATTATTATTATTATTATCTTCATCATCGTACTCTTGTCGGTTCATGAGTTTTAATTGACGGTGGTTTTTTTATTCGTTGTTTTAGGATTCTTAGAAACCGCGCAAGGCGTTTCCGAGTGAGCGCCATCGCCGCGCCTTGTTTCCGAGGTTCCGTTGTTGTCACACTTCAGTTTCGAGGTGAGTGTTTCTTCCCGCCGCTTGGTTTCGAATGCTCTGGTGAGTTTTGGATGTGTCTGAGTCCTTGGTTTTGATTATGCAGAGTGTCGGACTTTATCACGTGGCTTCGGACACGCGTTGTGTCATCGCGCCTTGATCCCAAAGTTGTTTTGTCGTCGCGCTTTGTTTTTGAGGTAGGTCCCCTTTGCACTGCTTTTAAAATTTAAGTTATATTATTTCATGCTGTTTGCGCACCCTAATTGTTCAAAATCAACATTTTATTAATTGTAATAAATATGAGATAATATACGATAATTAAATTTTAATATAAGATGGTTAATTTTTAAATGGTTATTTAATGTCAAAAGGAGCCGTTTATTTTATACACGACACATGAAACATCCTTTTTACGAGCGGACACCCAATAATGAAAGAATGCCCGTTTGGCTTTTAAACATAATTCACGGAATGTTAAACAGAGTTCTGGTTTAATGAGAAATGATTTCTTTTGAAGCATGAACAAATACTTTGGTTCGTTTGAGAAATTGCCCGGTTGGCTCTTAAAGATTATTTGGAAAAAGAAAATGGTTTGGTTTGGTTTATAAAAATATTGTTAGCCTGTGACGTAGTGTTTTGGGGTTCTTTAACGGTTTTAAACTGGGTTTTGCCTCATAAAGAAGTTGTACCTGTCTTTGAGTAGTGTTTGTGAAATGTATTAAATTCCCGTTTGGCACTTTATGGAAAGCGATAAAAATGTTTTGATAAAAACCCTCTTAGGGCGACTCTCATGCCTTGGTTGAAATTGATTGTTTGGGAGGCCGCGCTTAGAGGCTCCCGGGTACTTGAGTAGTAAAAGGAATGAGGTTGTTCCACGGAGTGTCTCGGGTGATGCCTGTTGTGCTTTATATATATATATGTATGTGATTGGATGCTCGGTTGGCATTAGTTGGCTCACCCCTTTTTCAAACACTTGAGACATGGGAATCTGGCATATTGAGAGAATATTCTAAGAACGATTACTGCACTGGTAGGTTATGGTACTGACCAGTGGCCCATAGTAGGTGGATATATTGGGTTTATTGCTATGGGATTTGCCCTTGACCTGCCCATGAGTGGATGGTCGAGCGTATTGGGCGTTTTGATTTCATCGTGACATGTCGATAAGGATGATTTCTCATGTATTGGTGTCTTCTGGTTTATTCTCGATCTCCTAGGTTCACCCATGTCTATTCAGCTTTTGTAGCTTACAGTAATGATTATGATGCTCACGTGTATACTTACATTGCCCTTGTTGTATGTTTTACTTTGTGCATTCTGGCATATTGTTTTCCTTGGAAACTGATAAATTTCTTTTTAATGGGTTTCTAAAAATTGTTTTCAAATGGAAGTGTTTAATCTCTTTTGTACAAATTTGAAAATTTAAACATCACTTTCCCCCTTTCTTGAAATGTCGTTGGCACTAATGAAATGAACCTGAATTTTGAAATGGCTAAGGGCAATGGTTCGTACTTTGTTTTGAAGTAAAATGCTTAGAAAAACATACTTTTATAAATTGTAGTTCAAACTTGAAATAATGATTCTTTTATTTTAAAGGTAGTGCATTGGGAATAGATACCGGGCTAGCCTACTGTGTTTTAATACTCACGCCTATAGTTCTTTTCTGTTTTTAGTGTTTGTGCAGGCTATAGCTTGAGTGCGCTCGCCTAGGGCGACGCTTGATCGTTGAGTCGGAGAGCGACCCGCGAGGTCGCACAGAGTTGTTCAGACGTCGTGTTTGGTTAGTTTGATTCCTGTTTGTTCATGTTTAGTCACTTTGTTTAGTTTACCTTTTTCTGCGCTGCTCTGTTTTATCTTTGCATTCTTATTTATTTATATTGGGCGAAATAGTTCCCACCGTCTCTAATGATGCCCTGGCGCTTGTCGCCAGCCCGGGAGGATCGGGAACGCCTCTCGGGCCATGTCGCGGACCGGCTCGGGTGACCGGTTCAGGGTCGACCCGGGTTGGTTCGTGACAAAATGGTATCAGAGGCCGGTTTTCTCTTAGCAGACCTCACCTTTCAGAGCGCCCTTTGTTATTTGGGATGTCAAGGTAGATAGAGTAGGATTGTCGGGACTTGAGGGGTAGGTGCGAGAAGAGCGTCGCGAACTCTTGCCCGTATGGATCCTCAGGTTTCCATGGGAAGTCCAGTTTAATTTGTTTGTTTGGATTTTTATGGAAAGGTTTTGTGCTTGGGATACGAGAAAGGGAGTTGGGCCACTAGTCCTCCTAACCCGCGCGGCCTGGAAAGCCATGTGGATCTAGGGGCATGGTCCAAGAAGGCTCTCTGTGTCAGTAGCGTGTTTGGCATATGGCCGCCAACCATATGGTCAAGTCACCCACTGACACTAGTCCCCTGTTTGATTTGTTTTGGGTTTCCGTTGATTTCTGAAAGTGGTTTGAATCAGAAAAGTTGGTTTTGAAAAAAAAAGTGTTGTTTGAAATGACATGTTTAATTTGTGGATTGTTTTAAAAGAAGTGGTATGAATAAATAGTTTTTGGAAAATGAAGTTGCTTTGTTTTGTCCATGGTGTTCCGATGAGTACTCACATGCATTTTGGTGTGTTGGAAATGTGGATGGATGTCTGGTATGGTGGATGGATGCCCTGGGTGGCACAGATACATGCATGTGAGTGAGACTCTAAGGGATACCAATGGCGAGGGTTTAACTTACCAAGATTGTTTTAAATTAAAGATGTTTTCAAAGAGAAAAGTTTTGATGTTATGATAACTTGTTTTCTCAGATTTTGAGCTTGTCACCTATGCAGTGTTTGATTTTGAGGTTTTTATTCATTCGTTGAGTTGGCGTTGATTGGGGTTTTGACCTTTCCTTGTCCAGCGGTTATCCCTTTGAAGCTTCGATGGGTGATCGTAGTGCGGTTGATCAACCTAAGGATTTTATGCTTGAGTTTCTGAAGTTGGATCCACCTCTCTTCTATGGTCAATTAGAAACTTTCGTGGCAGAGGAGTGGATGAGGAATATTGAAAGGTACTTTAACCTCATGGAGTTGCCCGAGTCGTTGAAAGTCAAGTTTGCGACCTTCATGCTTGAAGGTTCACCGTGGATGTGGTGGATGTCAGTGTCTCGGAACAAGCCCCGTCAAGAGGTTACTTGGGAGTTTTTCAAGGCCTTGTTCATTCGTCAGTATTTCTCTGAGGAAGAAAGGGTGAGAAAGGGGATGGAAATGTGTTGTCTGCAGCAGGGCGACGGATCCGTGTTAGAATATTTCCATCGCTTTGTGGAACTAGTACCTTATGATTCAGAGTATGCCACAAATGACCCCGTGAAGGCTCGACGCTTTGAGGCGGGTCTCCGCCCTGATCTACAGTCGAAGGTTACAGAGTCCAACCTAACTTCTTTTGTCGATGTGGCAAGAGAAGCTTTTCGTATCGAAGCCGCGATGGCAGGAGTGCTCGAAGTAGTTCTCCCTCCATCGATCCTTATGAGCACTGGTGAAGGTTCTGGAAAGGAGACGAGTAAGCAAATGGAAGTGGATGGATCGGGTCATGGAATCAAGAGGCCTCGAGATCTTTCATCGACCTCTTCGGAGCGAGATATTATTGTGTGTTATCAGTGTGGAAAGCGGGGTCACAAGAAGTCATCGTGCCCAAGCGCTCCGAAGCCCTGCCAGGCGTGTGGACGTCTGGGTCACTTGCGACGATTTTTTCGGGGCGTTGCAAGAAAGCGTCGCAGAGGGTGTTCTCAGAAGTAATGTGCTATTGGGTCTTTGTTCAGAGTTCTTGGTGTAAGTTTCCTTTCAGTTTAAGGGATCTTTTATCGTTGTAGTTATACTGGTGGTGTTTTGGGTTTGAAATGTATGGGAACTTCATGGGTCTTTTGATGAACCTCGGCTTTCAATGCTGGAGTGTTTTAATTTTAAAATCTTGTCCTTCAATCTATCAGATCAAAAGATGTATGTATCTCATTTGGATTATCAGAACCTGACTGTGAGGCAGGAGATGCTTCATCTATCAGAGCTCCAGCCAAAAGGTCTCGGAGTGAAGCCGGCGCGTAGTCAGGAACCCCCGGGGGAAAATTTTAAAGAGTCCGGTTAAAGTCGCGCCTCTATCGTCGTGGTGTGATAGTTTTGGTGTTGTTGCTCTGGTTTCTCTGTCGTTGTAGTTCTCTCTTGTCGCAAAGTGCGCGATGGACTTATCCCTCGTGTAACGTCAGGAATTGTGCCTATTGGATGTAAGTTGCTGATCAGTGACTTTGCGTGGGCCACTGATGTAAATCAGTTGCGGCCCTGGTTTGTGTCCATCCCGAAGTGATGGGTCATGAGTAGTCGTACGTCGTAGTTTTAGTGATTTGATCCTTGGGCCCACCCTCCCCGCCCATGGGGTTACGGTTTTAGTTGTGCTAAGTATCCATTTAAGCTTCTATCCCTTTTGGACGTGAGTAAGTGGTTTAAAGGTCCTTGCTGTGCTCTTTCTAGCTGGAGTAAGGTCTCGTGCATGTCTAAGCTGGTTTCCCGTTTGGTCGTTAGTTGGTCGGTTCTTTATGGTGGGGAGACCCACCATGAGTCTCTTTGGGTTTTCTCTTAAATCATTATTGAATGCTAGTTTAGTTCTTATGGTGGGGAGACCGTTCAGGCCTCCCCTCTATTGGTGATTTACTTTGGGCAATGAGGTTCAGTCCCGCTGGTAGTCGTTGTGAGGTCCTTGGGTTAAGAGGTTGGATGGTGTTGTGTGGAATCCTTAGGTGTTGATCGATCGACTGGTTGGTGTTGTGGCTTTCCGGGGGCGGAAAGCGTTATGGTGGGGAGAATTGTCGCACCCCAATACCGTGCGTTTATTTTATTTTATGATTTATTTGGCTTTAAATTATTTTTGATGTGGTTCACGTTCAGTCTCGGATGAAAGTTTTGAGTTTTGATAAAAAGTATGCATCTTGGGTTCGACGTCATCGGGAGCGCGGATAGAGCACGACACCGCGCGGCTTCGCCCATGAATTTGCATGGACTTTCATTAATTTCAATATTATTAAAGATGATATAAAATTCATTTATTATTTTTATTTTATTATTAGTGGTTACTTTTTTTATTATTATTAAAGTTTGGCACAAATTTCTATTACATATGTTTTATTAGTTTTGTATAATAACTTTTATAATATGTTTTACTTTCATCTTCATTATTATTATTATGATTTTGTTTTATTTTATTTTATTTTATTTAATTGTATTTTATTTTTATTTTATCTTATCTTATCTTTTTGCTAACCCTAGCGGCCCACCGCCTCTCCCCTTTTCTCCATCCCGTAGCGCTGTGCGCCGCCACACTCCAATTGCTCTCCTCTTTGCAGTGAGGATCTTCTCACTTACTTCCTCCTTCCTTAGCCTCCCGCTTCACCTCGCACAGCAGCCGCAACTCCCAACTCGCTCCGGACCTGCCTCCTCAGCGCAGATCCTCTTGCTTGCAGCGGCCTTCCCCAACGCCTCGGTCAACCCCCTGCATCCATCTCCCGCGCCCCACTGCTCACCTCCGCCGACCTCTTGTTCCGGCTACCGCCGCCCGAACCAGCCCCCTTCTACCCCTGTTACTCCCTTCGCCCATCCCGCGCGACGTTTCACCGGCTCTCGCGCCCTCGCCGCTGCTGCACTCCCCAGCATCGGGTTGCCCCTCGCAGGCCCCTGTGTCCTCGCCGGTTCCCTTTTCCCTTTGGCTGCTGCGCGAGACCTCCCCCGCCGCCTTCTTCCACCTTCCGTCGCCGCTCCACTCCGCAACTCTCGGCCTCCCCGTCACCGGCCTCGCCCCGTCGTCCCGGCCACCAACAGCCAGCGCCAAAGCTCCTCCCCTCTTTCAGCACCGCACCCTGCTGCCTCCTTCGGCCCGCACGCACCTAGCAGCGCCTGCTCTCCCTTGCAGCGCTCGGCCGCAGCAGCGCCAGACCCGCCTCCGCCCTCCTGCTACCTCCGGCTCCTCATCCCTGCTCCCTCCTCCCTTGCAGAAACCCGCGAACCAGCACCTCACCGGCCCGTTTTCTCCCTCCTCTGCAGCGTCGAGCAGTCCAGCGCCCTCCTATCTCGCGCAGCAGCCCGCAGGTTTGTATTGTTTTGTTTTTTTATATTCTTATTGTTTATTATTATTGTCATTCTTATTATTATTATTATTTTTTCTTATTATTGTTTCTATCATTATTATAATTATTAATTCTATTATTATTACTATTTTTGTCATTATTGTTATTATGTTATTCTTCTTCTTCTCATTATTATTATTATTATTTTGTTGTTATTATTATGGTTATTATTTTATTATTATTATTATTACTATTATTATTTTCATGTTAGTATTATTAAGATATAATTTTTATTATTTTTGTTATGTTATTGTCATTATTATTATGTTTATGCTATTATTATTATTATCATAATAATATTATTGTTATCATTATTATATTATGGGTATGCTATTATAATAATTATTATTATTATATTAATATTGTTATTATTATTATATCGTTATATTTTAATTATGCTAAATTATTATTATTATTCTTATTATTATTTCTATTATTATTATTCTTGTTGTTATTTTTATTAATATTAATAATATTATTATTAATCATATTATCATTGTTGTTATTATTATTATTATTATTATTATTATTATTATTATTATTATCTTCATCATCGTACTCTTGTCGGTTCATGAGTTTTAATTGACGGTGGTTTTTTTATTCGTTGTTTTAGGATTCTTAGAAACCGCGCAAGGCGTTTCCGAGTGAGCGCCATAGCCGCGCCTTGTTTCCGAGGTTCCGTTGTTGTCGCACTTCAGTTCCAAGGTGAGTGTTTCATCCCGCCGCTTGGTTTCGAATGCTCTGGTGAGTTTTGGATGTGTCTGAGTCCTTGGTTTTGATTATGCAGAGTGTCGGACTTTATCACGTGGCTTCAGAAACGCGTTGTGTCATCGCGCCTTGATCCCAAAGTTGTTTTGTCGTCGCGCTTTGTTTTTGAGGTAGGTCCCCTTTTCACTGCTTTTAAAATTTAAGTTATATTATTTCATGCTGTTTGCGCACCCTAATTGTTCAAAATCAACACTTTATTAATTGTAATAAATATGAGATAATATACGATAATTAAATTTTAATATAAGATGGTTAATTTTTAAATGGTTATTTAATGTCAAAAGGAGCCGTTTATTTTATACACGACACATGAAACATCCTTTTTACGAGCGGACACCCAATAATGAAAGAATGCCCATTTGGCTTTTAAACATAATTCACGGAATGTTAAACAGAGTTCTGGTTTAATGAAAAATGATTTCTTTTGAAGCATGAACAAATACTTTGGTTCGTTTGAGAAATTGCCCGGTTGGCTCTTAAAGATTATTTGGAAAAAGAAAATGGCTTGGTTTGGTTTATAAAAATATTGTTAGCCTGTGACGTAGTGTTTTGGGGTTCTTTAACGGTTTTAAACTGGGTTTTGCCTCATAAAGAAGTTGTACCTGTCTTTGCGTAGTGTTTATGAAATGTATTAAATGCCCGTTTGGCACTTTATGGAAAGCGATAAAAATGTTTTGATAAAAACCCTCTTAGGGCGACTCTCATGCCTTGGTTGAAATTGATTGTTTGGGAGGCCGCGCTTAGAGGCTCCCGGGTACTTGAGTAGTAAAAGGCATGAGGTTGTTCCACGGAGTGGCTCGGGTGATGCCTGTTGTGCTTTATATATATATATGTATGTGATTGGATGCTCAGTTGGGATTAGTTGGCTCACCCCTTTTTCAAACACATGAGACATGGGAATCTGGCATGTTGAGAGAATATTCTAAGAACGATTGCTGCACTGGTAGGTTATGGTACTGACCAGTGGCCCATAGTAGGTGGATATATTGGGTTTATTGCTATGGGATTTGCCCTCGACCTGCCCGTGAGTGGATGGTCGAGCGTATTGGGCGTTTTGATTTCATCATGACATGTCGATAAGGATGATTTCTCATGTATTGGTGTCTTCTGGTTTATTGTCGATCTCCTAGGTTCACCCATGTCTATTCAGCTTTTGTAGCTTGCAGTAATGATTATGATGCTCACGTGTATACTTACATTACCCTTGCTGTATGTTTTACTTTGTGCATTCTGGCATATTGTTTTCCTTGGAAACTGATAAATTGCTTTTTAATGGGTTTCTAAAAATTGTTTTCAAATGGAAGTGTTTAATCCCTTTTGTACAAATTTGAAAATTTAAACATCACTTTCCCCCTTTCCTGAAATGTCGTTGGCACTAATGAAATGAACCCGAATTTTGAAATGGCTAAGGGCAATGGTTCGTACTTTGTTTTGAAGTAAAATTCTTAGAAAAACATACTTTTATAAATTGTAGTTCAAACTTGAAATAATGTTTCTTTTATTTTAAAGGTAGTGCATTGGGAATAGATACCGGGCTAGCCTACTGAGTTTTAATACTCACGCCTATAGTTCTTTTCTGTTTTTAGTGTTTGTGCAGGCTATAGCTTGAGTGTGCTCCCCTAGGGCGACGCTTGATCGTTGAGTCGGAGAGCGACCCGCGAGGTCGCACGGAGTTGTTCGGACGTCGTGTTTGGTTAGTTTGATTCCTGTTTGTTCATGTTTAGTCACTTTGTTTAGTTTACCTTTTTCTGCGCTGCTCTGTTTTATCTTTGCATTCTTATTTATTTATATTGGGCGAAATCGTTCCCACAGTCTCTAATGATGCCCTGGCGCTTGTCGCCAGCCCGGGAGGATCGGGAACGCCTCTCGGGCCATGTCGCGGACCGGCTTGGGTGACCGGTTCAGGGTCAACCCGGGTTGGTTCGTGACATTATAAGGGGGGACGAATGTAAGGAACCAATGTTTTGACAATGGAATTCCTTTATTATTATTATGCCTTATAGTATAATAATGTTAGGAATCATAATGGCATTCCATGATACTAAATACTATGTGACCATTAAACATAATTTTTACACTTCTATTTTTGGAATTTAAAAAATCTGACATACACGGTTGTGTTTAAGGGGATTTTTGGAGTATAATATAGGAAACAATAATTTTTTGTGAATATAAACCTACCCATACGAATAGTAAAAAATCCATATAAATAGTAATATAACACTTATGAATAGTAAATCATCCAACATAATATTCAACTCACCCATGAATGATTAAAAAATATTAGGCATCTTATAAGTGATAATATGACCATATTAAAAGTATTGGTATTTTTGTAAATAATAAATAATTAAATAAAATTTATTTATTTATTTAGAAGAAAATTTATTTTTATAAAATGTATTTTTAAATTTACTATTCAATATATTATGATTTTACGATAATTTTACATGATCTTATGTAAATTTTGAATGCATTTTGAAATCAGTTTTAATATTAAAATAAGTATTTTTCAATTAAATAATGATTAAAATTAAAAATTAACATAATAAAATTTAGAAAATTAATTTTTACAAAATGGAGGTCATTTTTTAATTCTAACCATCCAAAAAAATTTAGGGTCAAATTTTGGGAATTTTCTGAAATACTTGAATTTATTTATGAATAGTGAAATGTTATAGTTTACATGATAAGAAAAATACATTATTATAGAGTCATGAATGATGTTATTATGATGTAAGAACAAATTTTTACAACTCACATGCACTTATTACAATTCTTAGTCATTGAATCGTCACTGTTACTTGTCTTGTGGAGAAATAATAAAATAATGAATATAATACTGAGAAAACCCTACTCCCCTTCACTATATATACCACCTTTCACACACTCATTTCCACACACCTCTCAAGCTTCATACATTGTCTAAAATTTGTCTAAAAATATTCCATATCCCCTCCGCCACATCCAAATAGATTATTCTATCATCAAAGTCTAATCGAAGGGGACTTAAAGAGGATTCAACAGGTAATTCCTCTCTGCCTCTTTTCTTTTAATTTCTAGTCAATTTAACATTTTTTTCTTAATATCTCACCACTGATTTTACTCCACATGGTATGGTAACTATAATATAATTCATATAATTTAATTTTAATATGATAATGATATAATATATCATATAACCCTTTTATCCTCGTATTTCAATTTTAGAAAGGAAAATATTGTTCGTGAGGTGTTAATTTATCACCTTCTAGAACTACATGTTTTTATTTTCCATTACAGTCTTCAGATCTGATCAAAAAAACTTTTTATGGTTGAAGAAGATTATTTTATATGTATTATATCCAATTTAATGCTCTATAACTAACTTATGTATATATTACTAAATGATTTAACAAAACAAGTTCATTGTGGTCGAAAAACCACCAAAATTAACCCAAACTATAATCATTAAATAATTTTTTAATGATTCCATGTCGTGGTATATAAAAAATTATTTGTAAGATCTTTTAAAGTTTGGTAACATAATCAATAACATATAATTACAATTCTTTATGTTTATCCATGTTTTAGATGAACTTCTATTCATAAATACAAGTGAACCATTCATGAAAACTAAAAAATTAACATTCCGGAACATTAAATTTGAACTATATCACTCTTTAAAAAGACCATAAATGAACTTAATAAAACCTTAATTAAACTTATTATTGTATACAAGGTTATTTAATTGTTAATTAGTTATTCTAATCTTTTTATAAATGACATTAATGTGAATAATGAATTCAGATACAAGGTAAGGGGAAATTCTCTAACCCAACTCTCATACCTGGGTTTTCCCTCTTTCAACAAATTTTCTGTGTAGATATTCCTTAAGAATAATTTCTCCATCCAATTCATACATATTCTGGGATATAAATTTTTTCTAATTGAATTTAGGATAAACCCAATGTTCTAGAAAATTAACTCTTTAAACAAATAAACACCCCATTTTTTACTTCTCAAAGATTGTTTCTACTTCACTCATCGTTGATTGTTCTATGTCATGAAATTTAACACCTCATTATTTTTGGAGAAGAATATTTATGAATGTATTATTTATTATGTTAAATCAATTCCTCTTAATGGGATTTTTTATGTTTTATATTGACATATGTTGTATGTGGTATGAATGATAATTTAAATGTTATGATGTGACAAGTGTGCCCAGAATTATATAGCGCAATATGATTGTTTTGACATGACAGGTGCGAGGAGAATTATAGAGAAATACAAATCATTGGGTAATGTAATGAATATCATGAGTAAAATATAAATGATACGTGACCATGATTATATCATTTTCCAAAAATATGTGTGGTAGTTAACCAGTAAGACATGATGATTTCATTTTTATGCATTGCCAAATTCAATGACTTTATCTAATTATTTCTCAAATGATTTGGATGATAATGTTATTATTATACTCACCCAAGCTATATTATTCTTAAATATCCTTTTACTTGGATTTTTGATAACCCCTTTATATGTACATCCTTAGGTGATTATGTGTACTAAGGAGTTTTCAAGGGACAATAAGAAGCTAGAGAAGAATGAATTAAATAAATGTATGTGTTTGATGTTGTAAATGTTATGTATTGTCATAGTTTTCACAATACTCCAAAACATTGGATCCTCATCAGGTAGTAATATTATGTTTTTTATCTTCATAATGATTTAATAGTAATGTAAGAAAAGGCTGGGTCACTATAAATGCCATCAGAGGCAATGATTAGAAAATTTGGGAATTAGGAATAGTGAACCCTAGAGAAAACCTCTAATATGAGACTAAATAAAAATATTCACACAAGAAGATTTACATAGTGATACCATAACGTATAATTTTAGTGTAAATTTTACAAATGAATAAGTTATTTGGTCATGACTTGTTGAATTATGCTTTTTGCTATCCTTTTTTATTTTATAAAATGCTGGAAACCAGGAGAAACTAGACCAATAACCCGTGCGAGGGCCAATTAAATGACTACCTGAAAGGCATACCCAATGCCTTGGGAGGTGGAGTTGAATACTTCATGGTGATTCTTACCCAACTATATTAGGATATAAACATTAACCAAAATAATGGGGAATGTCATTCTTCACATAATAGGGAGAAACTGGTAGTTGATTGGTTTATGCTGCAATGACCACCGACATTTAGTGGCTCTTATGATCCATTTCTTGAAGAATAGTGGTTCAACTCCATGGAGATAATCTTTTATATGATTCACTATTCTGAGATGGGGATGGTGACAGTAGCTGTTTTTCTTCTAGATGGAGATCCATTTCAATGGTGCGATTTTATTAGGAACACCAAGACAAGTGACAAAATTGAATAAATTGAATTGGATGATTTTATGATCATGTTTCATAACAAGTATTACCCAAAAACAATTCTAAAACAGATACATAAATAATTCATAATGATCATGAAGAACAAAGTAGAATATGTCTAAAATAATGAAAAAAATTGCCCAAGGGTTGAAAGGTACACTTTAGGTTTTGTTATCAATAATGATAAAAAAATTGATAGATTATTTAGTAGATTAAAACCACTCCTTTGAAAGGATCTTGAAATTTGAAACATTGGATGTTATGAAGAAGTTGCTCAATGTGCCCTCATAGTGGAGATGGAGTTTCAAGAATGGTCCCATGGCTTTAGTGATAAGAATAAAAAAACGGATTTTCATTCTGGTGGATTTAATGACAATGGTTGGAATAAAACTCAATGACCCACATGCCAAAAATGTGGGAAGTTTCATCATGGGTACTGCCTCAAAGGGATCGGGAAATTATTCAATTGTGGGAAAGAAGTCCACCATGATCAAGAGTATTGAAAATATATGATAAGGAAAGAGAATGTATTTGAATAATGTGGAGCCCCACTAATGGATCAATGCTACAACTATATGGAGCAAGGTCACTATGTACGCTAGTGCACTAAATGTTGAGTCCTTGAGGGTAATCAACATCAGTATCCACCAAATCAAAAGGAACAAGGAAAGGATTATGCCATCACTACTAAGGATTTGGAGCAAGATAATGATGTCGTACAAGTTATACATCCTATTAACATCGTAATGGAAAATGTCTTATTTGATCCTTGTTCAACACATTCCATTATATTTTTCATGTTTTTTATAACTGTATAATCAAAGCCCTGAAAACTACATGTAGATATATCTATATAAACCCCATGGGGTGAAATATTTGCAAAAAAAGTGTTTGATTCTTCTCTTATTGTCCTATGTGGGAAGATACATCTATATAATCTCATAATACATACCTGTTTGGAATTAGATTCTATAATTGGAATGGATTGGCTCTTGTTCTATACAGAACATATCAACAATTGGGAAATGGAAGTATCATTACTTATTCCAAACCATGCCATTCTCCTCAAAAAATTAAAGTATGATCATGAATATCCTTTGAAAAATATTTCAATGGTGTGGGTATTGATACCCTATGAAGAATCATACCTCACCCTAATAGTTGAGTCAATGGAAAGTTCCAACCATACAGAAATGACCATTGTGAGGGAATATGGTGATGTATTTCCCTATGTGTTACCTTGACATCCCCATGATAGTGAGGTAGAGTTCTCTATATAACTCTTAACAAAGCTACTCATATATTATTGTTCCCAAATAGTATGTCTCCTATCAAACTAGAGATGTTAAAGAAACTACCACAAGAGAATTTTTAAAAATGGTTCAAACTCCCTAGTGCATCACCTAGGGGTGCGCCGATTCTCTTTGTGAAGAATAAAATTGGATCAATGTGGTTTTGTGTCAATTTTCGGGAACTTCAAAAGACCTCCATAAAAAACTATTATCCTATTCCAAGGATAGATGGCTTGTTCAATCAGCTAAAAGGAGATCAATAATTCTCGAAGGTGGATCACTGTTCAGGATATAATTAGATGAAGGGGAATAATGAAGATATTACGAAGACTGTATTCCATACAAGGTATGGGAACTATGAGTTTCTCGTGATTCCTTTCAGACGTAGTAATGCAAATTAAATATTCATAGATTTGGTAAATAGAATCGTTCAAAATTACCTCGAAAAATTAATGGCAGTCTTTATCGATGATATTCTCATCTTCTTCAAGAGAAAGGTGGAACATGAAGAACATATAAGACATATGTTGGTGACATTGAGGAATGAGAAGTGGTATGCCAAGTTCATCGAGTGTGTCTTTTGGATGAAGAAAGTCACGTTCTTCAGACATGTGATCACAAGTTAGGGAATTTCATTGGACCCTTCATAAAAGGTGATTGAGGAGTGGCCCACACCCTCTAGTGTCACATAAATTCGTAGTTTTCATCGATTAGGGGGGGGGGGGTACTACCGATGTTTTGTGATAAATTTATCATGATGTTCAAGCTCGCTAACTAAGTTAACAAGGAAAGGGGTAGAGTCTATCTGGACAGAAGAATGTGAGGGAAGCTGCAAGGAGTCAAAAAGAAAAATGATCATTAAACCTATACTCACAATACTAAAAAGTGTAAAAAGTATTGTGATATACAATGATGATTCATAGAAAGGCTTGGGTTGCGTACTCTTGAAAAATGATAACGTGATAGAGTAAACCTCATGAAAATTGAAGATCTATGATCAGATCTACCAAACACATGGTCTATAGCTGGTAGATATGATTTTTTCCTTTAAAATTCTGGCGACACTACCTTTATAAGGAGTAGTGTGACATATACACTGACTACAAGAGCCTAAATTATATGTTCACACAAATGGAGCTCAACATGTGTCAATGGAGATTGTTATTGACAATTTGGAACCACGATTGATCTTTAAACTAAAATCATAGAGAGGCGAACAAGGTAGATGATTCTCTAACAAAAAAAACCTGCTACTCTATCCAATCTATGGATTATGAAATACCATATCATATTGGAAATTCAAAGGATGTATTTAGAAATAATAATTCCAAGGGATAAATCCTAGTTTTCCCAAATTATTTCACAACCATCTGTCCAAGAGAAGATTAATAAAGAATAAAGGGATTTTCTAGAGTTACAAAATATGGTAAATGCCGTAATGGATGTGAAGTTGCATGATTTCCATATCGACGATGATGGTGCGATTTGGGTTTGAACCAAACTTTGTGTGACTTCCTAACCCGTGATAAAGAAGGAGCTATTTGAAAATGCACATAGCTGAACATTCCTTATCCATCCTAGTAGCACAAAGATGTATTGAGATCTTTGAAAACACTTTTTTTGGGATAACATGAAGAATCATATTTTGGAATATATCTCAAGGTGCATAGTATTTCATCAATTTAAAGCATAGGGATAAAATTCCAATGGTATGATGAACCCATTTACTATAACCATGTAGAAATGGGATAATGTCACTATGGAATTTTTTTCATGGGTCTCTCGAAGACATCTACGAGAAATAATGTGATATCTGTTTTGGTTGACTCACTCACCAAGACTGCCCATTTTATAACAACTCGGGAAGATATCTCGCTTTAATAACTTGAAAAGATATATGTGATGGAATTGGTGAGACTATATGGTGTTCCACTCTCAGTTGTCTGTAACCCTGATACAAGGTTCACATCTAAATTCTAGAGGATTATTCAACATGATTTGAGTAATAAATTAAATTTCAGCAAGAACTATCACCCCAAAAATATTGGCCAATATGAAAAGACTATTCAGATGCTTAAAGATATTCTTAGATTGTGCTATTTAGAATTAAAACGTGGATGGGATCAGCATATCCCATTAGTTGAGTTCTCATACCAAAATAGAATACACTCGAGTATATAGATGGATCTATATGATGTTTTGTATGTTATGTGATGTAGAACTCCCACCTGTTGAGATGATGTTTGATAAAGAAAGCTACATTGAACCTATCTTTTGAAATTTATGATAGAGAAGGTTCATTTCATCCAGATACATATCAAATCATCTCAGAGTCGACAAAAGAGCTATGCTAATAACCATTCAAGGGACTTGGGGTTCTATATTGGAGATAATGTCATCATAAGAATATAACAATGGAAGAGTGTCTTGTGGTTTGGAATGAAAGGGATGTTAATCCCACAGAACAACGCCCCATTTGAGATCCTTGATCAAATAGGAGTCATAGCCCATCATCATTAAATTCCACAGAATATGGATCAATTTCATGATGTGTTTTATTATCACTCCTGAGGAAGTACATACCAGCCCCCTCATATGTACTGAACTCAGAGGTGGTACAACTAGAAGATGTTATCTCTTATGAGGATCAGCCTGTAATGATTCTAGATAAGATTGATAAGGTCCTAAGAAATAAGGAAACCCATATTGTTGAAGTGTTTTGGAGAAACTATAAGATTGAAGAAGCTATTTGGGAACCAAAAGAGGCGATGAAAGAGAAGAACCCTAACCTTTTTGTGTAAAATGTAATTTTGAGGGTGAAATTTCATAAGGTGGAAGAATGTAATGACCCAAAGATTTATCAATGGAATTAACTTCTTATAATGATGTCTTATAGTATAATAACATATTGAAGAACAAATAAATATCATGATACTAAATACAATGTGTTCATTAAACATAATTTTTCCACTTATATGTTTTGAATTTCAAAAATATGACATACACGGTTGCGTTCAAGGTGATTTTTGGTGTCTAATAGAACAAACATAATTTTTGGTGAATAATAACCTACCCTTATGAATATTATCCAACACTTATGAATAGTAATATTACCATTATGAACAGTAAATCTTCCAAAATAATAGTAACCTCACCCATGATTGATTAAATAAAATTTAGGCATCTTATATGTTATAATATGACCATAATAAAATTATTGGTATTTTTGTATGTCATAAATAAATAATTACAATTAATTAATTAATTTAAAGGAAAATCTATTTTCCGAAAACTTTTTTATAAATTATCAATTCTATGACTTCATGTTTTAATACTATCTTATATCAACTTATTTAAATTTTGAAAGCATTATGAAATCAGTTTTAATTTTAAAATCTAAATTTTCAAGTAAATTATAATTTTAATTAAAAATTAAATTAATAATATTTATAAAATTATTTTTGAAAAATTGAGTTCATTTTTCGTTTCTACACATTGATAATTGGTTACAATGATTTTTTGGGCTTTTTATGAAACAATAAATGTTTTTTGAATAGTGAAATTCTATAATTTACAAAATTAGCCAAATACATTAATTATAGAGTCATGTATGAGGTTATAATGATTTTATCCAAATTAATTAGAACTTACATGAACTTATTACTATTCATGGTCTTGGAATCATCAATATTACATGTATTTTATACAAATAATAAATTAATGAATATAATATTGAGAAAACCCCTATCCCCTGCACTATAAATACCATTCTTGACACCCTCATTTCCTCACACCATGAAAGAATAAATCCTTGTCTAAAATCTATCAAAAAATATTCTCTATCCCATCCCACACTTCAAAATAGCTTCTATTATCATCAAAGGCCCAATCGAAAGTTCTTTTAGGATGATTCAAGAGGTAATTCCTCTCTTTCTCTTTTCCATTAATTTCTATTCAACTTCATGTCCTTTTATTAATATCTCCCCACCTAACCAAATACACATGGTATGGTAACTATAGTATCCTAAATATACTATAATTTTATGAAACCAATGGGATAATATATCATCCATCCCCCTTCTACTATACTTTAAAATTTATAAAGGAAAATGTTGTTTGTGAGGAGTTAATTTATCACCTTACCGAACGACATGATTTCATTTTGCATTACAGCCTTTAGATCTGGTCAAGAAAAAAATATATTTTTGAACTGAATTATGTTATATGTGTTATATCCTTTTTAATTTTCTGGATGTAACTTATGTACATATTACTAAATAATTAAGAAAACATGTTTTTTGTGGTCGAAAATTTTCTCGAATTCACCCAAACGATCATCAATAAATTATTTTATAATGATTCATTCTCATGGTATATAAAAAAAGTATTTATAAGAACCTTTCAAGATTTTTAAAATCTTCCTAACATTTAATTAAAATTCTGGATGTTTATCCATGTTTTAAATGAACCTCCATTAATGAATACAGGTGAACCATTCAAGAAAACTATAAAAACATACATTCCCGAACAACGAATTTTAACTCTATAACTCATCCAAAATCCCATAAATGAACATTTTACAACCTTAACGAATCTTATTACTATATAAATGGATATATAGTTGTTAATTAATTAATAAAATGTGGTTATTCATGATATTAGAGTGAATAAATCCTTTGGATATGAAGTAATGGGAAATTATCTTACCCAAATATCATAGTTTGGGTTTTAGCAATTTCAACCCATTTTCCATTTGGATATGACATAAGAATAATTTATTCATCCTCCTATTAGCAATTATGGGATATAAATTTTTTCAAATTTAATTTATTACAATCCCATTTTCTTCCAAATGAACACTTCTTACAAATAAGAACACTCTTATTACTTCTCAAGGATTGTTTCGACTTCACTCATAATTAATTGGAAAATGTCAAGAATGTTATCCCCACATTATTTTGGGAGACAAATGATTATGAATTTATTCTTTATTATTTTAAACCCATTAATTTCTTTGGGTTATTTTATTTTTACATCTGGTATATTTTTTATGTGGAATTAATGACAATGTAAATGTTATGATGTGACGGGTGTACGTGGAATTATATAGCCTAATATGGATGTTATGATGTGACAGGTGCAACCAGAAATATACATAACTCCAATTATTTGGTTAAAGTGACGAATCTCATGAGTTAAATGCAAATTATGTGTTAACATGATGCAATAATTTTCAACAACTATTTGTGGAAGTTTACCACCGAGACATGTTGTTTTCATTTTTATGTGTTTCCACATTACGTGCCTTTATCTAATGATTAATCTCATGATTTCAATGATGATATTATGATTAGGCTCACCCCATGCAATATTATTGATATTAATCATCTTATTGGGAATTTTGATCACCCCGTTTTGATGTATAATCTTAGGTTATTATGTGTACTAAAAAGTTTTCAAAGGAAAATAAGAAGCAGGAGAAGAATGAATTAAATAAATTTTTATGTATAATGCTGTAAATGTTATGTATGGTCATAGTTTCCCAGGAAACTAAACCTCTTGATCCACATGTGGTAATAATATTATTTCATTTATCTTCAAAATGACTTAATAGTAATGTATGAAAATGTAGGGTTTCACTACGTATCTTGTATCGTCTATCCTAAACCCCAATCTACCATACCCAATTTAATGAAATTTCATCCCACTTTGTTACCTTCTATATCAAGAGGCCTCAAAATAACTTATTAAACCTTTCATGACCTAAGTTGGATATATAATTGTACAGTACAAAACCCTTTTTCACATCTATGGTGGCTAAACCATAGAGACAGAAAAATCAGGTCTGCCTCCCCATATGCCAAAGGCAGTAGACAAGTAGTGAGGGTATAGAGTGTAATACCGGGTAGACTATAACCATTGATGTATATACAGATAAACAACAAAAAATAAATAAAAATAAAAAACCAACATCTTATTATAATATTATTATATAAATATAACCACCTATATATAAAACAAATAAATATCTACCATTTCAAATGAGTTATTCAGAGACTAACTAGATATCCTAAAGGATGATCATATACAATAATTTACAACTATACATCATGTAATCACCCGTTATGGTGAAAAAAATATCATTGTCCCTCTTGCGAAAACAATACACCTCCAATCTTATATAAACCCATTATAGGGTTATTTAACATTTATTTATCACATGTTAAGAGGTCAAAATTTGTTATGGGGGGCCTATATAAGTTTTGAGTATAAACTCCATAGGATAACACCTAAAATATTTATAAATTACATCCACACATATATATGAGTGAATTAAATTTAAATTTTATAAAATCAACATCAAAAAACAATCCCCACTCAAATATGTACTAAAACTAAATGACTGAAAATCCAACCTAAATCAGACATTGTTAGAATTAGATGATGTACCCAGAATATAATTATGTACTAATGGTGAATGATGGATCACACATGTCTGTTAATCCTAGAAAAAAAATTAATATCAAATTTTTTGTCTCTTAGAGAGCGAACCATCACTATATCCATGTTCCATGATTATCATTTTAAATTATAAACATAATACCCAAAAACATTTCATTAAATCGTGATCATTTTTTCCCATATGGTGATTATAGTCATCAAATGATATATGTGTCCAATATCTATGATGTATATCTCCTCAAATATGATGGTCAATAACATCACCATAAGATTCACATATATATAAGATACTATTGATCATTTATTGGTAAACCCTACTCTATGGGTCCTCCTATGTTCAGATTAATTAAATGACATCATCCCAAATAGTCAGTAGCATCACCAATATCCATTATCTAAATCCAACTGAATATAAATTTTCCCACAATTGATCATTTATTTACCACTGTCACTCATACTAGGAAGAGAATTTTTTATCCACTAACATGTCCCACAAAATGTATAAGAAACCATGAAAATAAATCACCAATCATGCATTGATCTATATACCACCATGCATCATGCCTCTATTTAGCCATACTATAACTCCATTTACACACTGCAAGACTATTCCAAGGGTACCCCATATGTGCCTTTGGGACCTTATCCAGACCAGATTCCATTCAAACTACTGACCCAACCCATTCCCATAAATCACATGATATATGGACACATAAATTTCAGTGGAAATAACTAGGAACCACCAACCTAGTACTAATAAGTATATATGTATCAGATTCCATGGGAAAATTCAACAGTAAGACTATGAAATCAAGAATCTATTAGAAAATACATAAAAAATTATTTTCATTGAAAACCAATTCAAAAATAATGAAAAAACAAATAAAAGTGGATGTTGAGTTTTACATGTGGAAAAATATTTCTGATAGATAACTCTATGAAGGGATCATTGATAGAGGAAATCCACTTAATTAGAGAGAGATCATAAGGGTGTGGTGGTATGATTCATTATAGATTACTGTAATCCCCCCTCCCCTATAGATTTTCATAAATACCAAATTATTTTCTTACAAACTAGATAGTACCCATTGGAACTCTAGTTTCACCCACTTCGATATAGTGACTACCTACAAGGGTTTGGGTGGTGAGTAGGGGGGGGGGGTAACAGTGATTTTTTCCTTTTCCATCAAAACATCAATGGACTCATAGATAAATTCCACTAGGAATATTTTAAATTTTCGATTCATCCACCACACAGCTACATTTAAAAAATTTTCTTCAGGACACCATCAACTACACCAAAAACTCAAATATGTCTATGTAAACATAATTTAGTGGGTGCTATACCCAGAACACCTCACATTACTAGTATATATATAATCCCCATTCATTTTCCACAATACTATGCTAAAAAATAATATATCCTAAACATCCTACTTATCACTCTCCTGAAACACTAATATGATTTGGAACATATATATCTATTCCCGATTATGATAACCAAGATACTAAAAAAGAATACTTATAATTTTGGTTACTCCCTATTATAGGAATCACTTTATTGGTCATACCAAAACCGAGATACCCAAGACAATGATATTATAACACTTTGAAATACAACTAAAACCAAAATAAGTAGCTATCAACCACACTTTTACCATGTATCATACTCAATTCCCAATCCAAAACAATCATCGGGTCAATCCTTTACACACATAATACACATAATGAACTATTTACCAATTTAAAATACCCTATAAACATGACCATTACAAAAATATAATCAATCAAATCTCTATAAAATTATCATAAAATCATTACTCGATTACTTGTAGCTAATCAAAACCCAAACCACATTATGTGTAACCTATATTTTGTGTCACAGTCAATGTCTGCCACTATCCCTACTACCGATCACCATATCAACTTACTTTTCCTGGTCACATCATTGAACTCCAAATTCTACCCCCAAAAACTAATCCCTATACTACATTATATTTTGGAAACTATCCAAATATATAACCTACAATCGACCACACATTCATCTAGAAGAACCACTCTAAATTTCTCAATTTTATTCAATATTAAATCTCCTTAGGTGTCCAATCAAAATGGTTTACAATATTTCACCAATTTCAACACTGATAACACATTTAACATCACCAATGTTAATATCGAAAATATAACCCCATACTTGGACTTCCAAAATTGGTTTTTTGTTTCCCTACTTATATCTACCTGAAGATCCATTACCTATCCCAAAAGACACAGTCATGTAGTTACGTACTTGATACTAAGCTAAATCTTTTATCTTATCAACACTAGGTGTTTAATATTAGATAAATACATCAATGAATAGATGTTCAACTATAACCTGATATCATGTTGATGTATGAACTCTGATCAGTAAAGACTACTAATTTCATTCCCACGTATTGTCAGTCGAAAAATAAAAAATAAAAATAAAATCAAGAATTTAGGATCATAATTCAAGAATGATATATCCAATGCATCAAATTATATAACTCAATGGCTTGGTTTTTCCACAGTATATTTGGAAATAAGTTCTGAAATGACCTCACCATGAGATATTTTCATGAATTCCCCTTATGTAAACCATATGTAAATTAAACATCCTACTATTGTTTCACAAGTCCACTTAGTATATTTTTCAGTAGCTTCAAATCCACAATAGAGGTATCTTAATCTAATAACAGATAATTTCAAATGATTAATCCCAATAGATAGATACCTTGGTTATGACATCTCCATAACAAAGGGAGGAAAATGAGACTGTAATATTCTAGATACTTTGTAGATAGTTCAACTCAAAATCTCCCATAATCAATACATTAGATGACTTGTACCAGAATTTCGCTCAGTTGATCATCAAAAAATAATCCTTAATCATCCAACCTATTTTCCTTCCTTGGAAACAAAACATATGGCTTAGGATCATATCCGTTCATAGGGATCTCAACTACTTCACACCATGGAGAAACTAAATCTTCATTCTTAGTGGGAATAGTAGTTATACACTGGGACATGTGCTCATCTCTACCCTCTTGAGACTACAACAGAGGCCAACAAGGTTGACTATCACTAGAAATATATTACCATAATCTCTATACAATATGCTAGATATCAGAACTAGTAAATATTATAATAATAAGTACACAGAAATATCCCATGCATTATCTTATATACACCCAAATCTATTACAATTCGTACTTACAACATTAGAAACCTATTTCTGGGTCTGTTACTACCCTCACCAATATAGAAGTCCCACATAACTAATGATACCAATAAGAAAATAACTTGTTTAGTGGAGAATATTTCCTCAAATATGCTATACAAAAAAATTATTTACCTTATTTTTTACACTTCAATGAAATAAAATCTTTTTTGATAAATATATAACCCATCAGACAACAGAAAATGTATTCATTTTATTTCGTATGGGTCAAAAACGATGTATAAGACAGTCACCCTCTTTCCATTTATTGCCAACATTAAAATAAAGATAATTTTAAAAAACCAATATATATGAATTGTATAAATATCATTAAACTATAATGAAATATCACAATGAAACATCACAAAACCATGCTCCATGGGAATTCACTAAATAAGTGATAGATACTAATTTAAATTGTTTTTTATATGTATCACTGATCTTAAAACTCTATCTAAAATTTCCCAAGAACAGAATGAAAACTCACTTCAATGTAATATATAACAAGTAGTATTATTCTATATTGCACTACCTCGATATGATACAAATTTTTAGTTTCCTTAACTCAGTTCACCACCACCATGGCCTATCTAGAGTCACCTAATCCTTATATATTCCAGCCCAAACACTATAATAAATTAAATAGCAGTAAGGGATTAGGTTGTGATCATGTGAATAAAATACCGTTCAATGTATATACTGATAACTAAAAGTTGGATTATAGATAATAACCACCAAAATTATCTAATATTTAGAAGAACTAAATAAAACATTCCATATATACAAAGAAAATAAAAATATATAATTTATGTTTTGTAATATGGAGGATATAAGGAATGTTCATATGTTGATCAAAAAAATATACAATTGATGCGAAAAAAATCCATATAACATGAAATTTAGGATCCACCTAGTTTGATCCAAAATCATTGAAGATCATGTCTATGCATGCACTATACCCCCATCTGGCTACATAAAAGTTACAAGGCTCCCACAAATTATAGTATAATGAGATATAAATTCATTTTTCATCCATGAGATACCATTTATGGTGTTATTATTATCATTGTAGGAATCAACCAATGACTTACCTAAATAATATCATCATGTGCATAAGTTCACGAATGTGAAATATATGAAAACCCAAACAATAGACAAACCCCACTTGACCAGATTATTGACCATACTTGATTAAGAAACAAAACTAATTTTTCCAATAAGTTGATTATATAATGAACCTATAATCCTTACATATAATGAGGGAGAATGATGAATCCCCATTAAAATTTTAATCCAGTAAAAGAATAAATCCAAATAGTTTTGGCCATTTGGTGAAAAATAATCATTGGAACAACATTTTATAATCATCCTCCACAATTGAAATCTAAAAAAAGATACAATTAGTTATATGAGGATAATTCCAATCCCATTATTTTTCACAAGCACCTTTCATAACTCATGTAATACATCTACTTGGTTTCCCATGAAATGAACCTAGTACTGGTCATTATGTTTTTATGGAAATTCATACTTGTATATATGGGTAAATAATAATTTTTTATATTGAGGATGGGGCTATGTTTAATGGTTTAAAAGTGTTAATATAGGGTTTTAGGGTAATAGGTGTGTGACAAGATTTTAGTTCATAATTCATGGTGTTTGTGGATGAAATGAAAGAGGTCTGGTGTTATTATATAAAAAATCCCGTTCATTTCCACTAAAATTATAGTGGGTATCCATTTAATTTTTAGTCATTGGTGTAACCCCATAAATTTGGTGAATATAAACCAAAACATAGGTGGCATGTTGCGAATATTTTTCTTAAAATATAAATGGAAAGACTATAATTTCCATTCACCTCATTAAATTCATGAAACTATCTCCATCTCCCCTAATTTCTTCTTATAAAAACTCCACTTTTTTGAGCATCTATCCCATCCATTAACTTTATCCCTTATATCTTTAAGATGATGCTTATATTTTTGTAGTAATCTTCAATTATGTTTCAAATACTGATACTATTTTTCCCATCCTTACTTTTCATTAAGTCATTACATTTTTTTCCTATTCTAAGATAGTTTTTTGTTTTTCTATTTTTCTCTAGACTTTCTGAAATCCATTCTAAATCCGTAACATCATATTTTTTGGGTTATAGAAAACCTAGTTGTGTGTTTTACTAGTTATTTTTTTTATTTTTCAATATTTAATTTTTTTCAATGACTTAATTAAGGCTTTATTTTTCTCATTAACATATTTAGGGCTCCATATGTCAAATCTACATGGTTATTTATATTGATTTTTAGTTAGAATTATTATTTGCGTTTTCTATTGAGGTTTCCATTAGTTTTAATTTAGGGTGTTAATAGATTAATTTTATATATATGGGATATATCTTATAAATGTTTGTGGAATTTATTTGATGATTATCCGGGGATTATATGATATTATTGAACTATGATGGAGGAATATTCAAGGATAAAGGAATAGTTTTATATTCTTTCCCATATATAACCTCATACAACATTCTTTAGAATCATCATCCAATAATTTTGTCAAACTAATAAATAAAAAAACACTTGTTTTCTTAAAGTTATAACTATGAATCCTCAAATGAAGACATTGGTTCTAAATTAAAATAACATTTCTTTAGAAAAACCCTTTAACATTTAGAATGAATTTGTTAATAACATGACACGTTTTATGTTATTATTTATATGATTTATGAAAAAAATATTAGTTATAGTTTTTTATTTAAATATTTTATTGAACTTTTTAATGTCATTATAATAGTTAATATACTTTTCCTTATCATAAATTTTTTATGTACACAATTTTTTCCATTTATAATTCATTGTTAATATAAGGCCTAAGACTTAAAACATTACATATTCTTGAAATAAACGAATAATTAACATTGAGGATCTTTTTAGGTTTAGAGTTTTAGAGAATTAGGACATAAATATTACACCTCAATGATTACAAAGTAGACACATCTACTCAGTTTCCATTTTTTTCACAAAATAAAAACTCTTGGACAAAAGAGTCGTGTCTAGTTCCATGTTTTAGACAACATGACATTTCCTTGATCTCATAATTGACCCAATTCCACTCTATGTACTATGATTTTTTTTTGAAAAACATGGGATGAGCATAAAAAGCTCAGTAAGGGATATATAAATATGGAAAGAAAACATTAGTCAATGTATGATAATTAATCAGTGAAATCATAAGTTACTCATAAAACATAAGCACTTTAACATACCTCCTGAAATCATAAGAGTTATGAATAACTCATAGAAATCATAAGACATAAAGGTCACTTGAGGCATTCATAACATTTTTAAGTAGGCAAGTACCCTCATGGTAACGTTTGGAATACCCATCACAGTATATTCCCTAAATCTCTTCAGAGAAACCTTAGAATTTAACTCCTTCCCATTACCTAATGCATTGGAGAGATATCTCGGGCTCACCCACCCTTATTTTATCCTGGAACCACCCGTATTCATCAATAATTCCCAAGAACTATAACATAATATAATCACATAAAACACGCATAAAGGGAAAATAACATTTCCACATTTCAATCACTTGATATCAATTCAAAACATTGATATAATGGAAACATTTTAAAAACAACTTTAAATACCAATGTAATGTAAAACATGGTAATTATTTTTCATTTAATAAATGTTATGTCTTTCAGAGGAAGCCGAAACTCAAATAATGGTCATGGTAGCAGAGAAGTCATTGTCGCTGCATATGTAAGACAAAAACATTCCTTTTTTCATTTAGAAAATGCATCATGTAAAAAGATTCCTCTTGAATGAAATTTAAAGACAAAAGTGTTTTATACAACGTATAAAATAAATTCATGTAGAAATGTAAATATTCCTCAATGAAAGGAGATTGAGACGATGTCTCGTACAAAGAAAGTATCCTTATATTAAGGATAAATTAATTACATAATTATGTGTGAAAAATATAAATACACTCAACATATGTGGATATTATTTGTAAAATTACCAGAGGTCATCCACACATATTCCTAGCATGAAATTATCAAGAAGTAGAGGTTTAACCCAAATAATTGAAATTGGGTTAAGAAGTTCCATTACAGAAATTCGACAGCCTAACGACATCACTTTAAAATTCAGAAAATGAGTTGATGAGAGATAAAAACGGTATCTCATCACATGGACATAAAATTTACATCAATAAGGATATATAAGAACATATCTCAAAAAAATTAGATTAAGATTAAAAGACCTAACAAAAAGATGTCTTTTAAAAAGAGGAGGGTGAAAGATTCCCTTACCAATTTTGGTAACTTTAAAAAGTACACCCCTTGAAAGAAGGACTATACAATTTTGATGTAAATTACTATAAATGAAAGTATATTACACAAAGAGTAGAATAATGGGAAGTACATACACAACTCAAAGGAGATAATGACAAATATAGCATGAATCTCAAGGGAATAAAAAGTGAGATAAAACCCCTTACCTCGTTGTAATAAATCAAGTCATTTGGCCAAAAGAAAATAAACACCAATTGAATCAAAAAAGAACATTAATATAAATATAATCATGATAATATATATCACATTTCAGTACACAATACACCACATGAAATAAATAAGTGGCGAACAATGAAAATATCATGGAATTAAAAGTGAGATAAGAAATCCCCTAACCTCAAGTCTGACTTGTCTTGTTCATTTCATCATAATCCTAAATAATAATAATTGGTCAATTTATATTTGATTAAGGAATTCCTATAATGTTAAATATTCAATTCATATAACATATTATCATGTTATAATAAATAGTTAATTATGTGAGTTCATATCACATGTTTTGTCGATGTTAAGTACATGAATCAACAATGAACTTCTTTGAAGATAATTGTCCATGTAGTTATAAGTACATCATATCTGGAATGGATTTTATGATTTAAATATCATATATATCCAGTATATATGTATTTAATAATATTCCATCATGTTTGGATAAATGAAATGAAATGTACCATTCAGGGAGATGGTAGGCCGTACGTACGCATGAACGCTACTTTCATTTTTTGGTCATATTAATGGACTTTAAAACTAAATTAGACATAGATATATTATAATTATATTATAATATATATGTTATATATGTAACATAAGTTCATTAATTACATTATTTATAAATTCCATGTATGGCATGAACGAGTCACATCACTTGAGGGGGCCGTAGTCCACACTTCCTCTGAAGAAATTATCACATTTGCACTACATGCAAAGCATAAAAGTATGTTTTTAATATAAAATACAGAAGCTTATAGAGGAAATATATATAATAAATATAATATATAGATATATTTCCGTCCCAATGGCCACCAAAAAATGTGTTAAAAGAAATTTGAACAATCATCGTTTCGTGAGGTAGTAATTCGCCACCCAAGGAAACAATATATTCTTTAACCATTAGACGGAGGTGTGTGTAAGTGTAGGTAGAATATTTATCATAATAAAAAACTATTATATTGAGGATACTGGTGTTATTATGGGATCAAATTATAAAAATATAGTGGTGAGTTAAGAAGGAAAATAAAAGAAATAAACTCGAGAGAAGACATTACCTCTAAATCGGGTAACTCTTTTTGATTTGAGCCAGAGGATTCCTTGGAAAGACTTCTGCCGAAAGTGAGGCTTCTAGGAGTAATATATTGATGTAGAGAGAAAATATGAGCAGAAGTTAGACAAGCCAAGGGCTTGAGAGGTGTGGGTAAGGGGGTAGTGGTGGGGGCCTTTTACAAGAGGGAGGACAGTCACTTTTGGAAAGTCTTGAAATGTTACTTTATTATAAAATGGTTTTAGGATTTTAATTGTCCCAAATTGATATATTTAGAGGATAAGGTGATAAGGGTTCGAAATCCACCCATAAAATAGGTTTTAGAAATTGTAATTCTTATATTTTACCTTATCTTTTCATTTTATTTAAATCCTTCATTAACGAGGTAATCACTACGTCATCATGGGGTCATAAATAAATAAATTTATTTAATGTATAAAAATTATAAAACAAATATCATGATGTAGGAAATTATATTATATTTCCAATGAATATTTATTACTTAAGATATAATTTATTTAAAGAAAATTAAAATTGTTTTACTTAGGATGTAGAAACCTTTGTTATATTTCTCATCTTTTTGAAAATAATGTCATAAATGTCACCATCACACCCATGGGACTCCATGGGCCCTCATGTTTGGTAAAAAGAATCCCATGGTCGGACATGACTCAAACAAGAGAATTTGGACACATTTTGGGGTCATTTTATATTATTATGATATTATTTTATTACCCTTAACTATCCGATTACTAATTAATCACGATAATTAAAGATAATTACCATTGTTAATATTCATAATGTCCAAAAAATATATATTATTAATTACATAATTTGGACCTTATGATGCCAAATATGGAATCAATTTTACATAATTTTCAACACTTAAATTTCAGTAATTAATTTAAAAACAATTTCTATTGTCAGAACCAAAGATAATTTTTTAAGAAGTAAAATTTATAAAATGATTGACTTATTTTTACATCCAATTAAAAAGTGAAATAACTTCCAATGAAAGAAATTATATTAAGTGATAAATATATAATTAAATTACACTTTAAATACAATTAAAATGACAATATAATTATATAATTAAGTTAGATGAAAAAGTAGTTTTGTAGTAAAAAGCAGTATTTTTCACTATTCATTAAAAATGAACATTTTTCAGAAAAATTCCAAAAATTTATCCAAAGTAAATATTATATTCCAAATTAAAAAATTATGTACATTTAAAAAAATTCAAAACATATAAGTTTCATTAATTAATTTTATAATTAATTCCCACTGTCAAATCTAATAGTGTGTTTTTATGATACAATATCTATTAAACGATTGACACTTGTTTATGTCCAATTTCAAAGTGAAATTAATTATAATGACCACCATTGGATTAAATGGTAAAAATATATTTTAACTAAACTTTAAACCTAATTAATATAAATAAATTAGATTAAATGGAGGTTTTAAATTAAAATACATCATTTTTCACTATTAATAAAAAATGAACTTTGTCAGAAAAAATTACACAAAGTAAATTATGATGTCCTGATTCTAAATAAGTATTTTTTTTCAAATATAACATATTAAATTAAAAAAAATCTATTTAAAAAGGGTTCTCCATCAAAAGGCTGCTAATCGACCTTTTAAATAATATTATAATATTTATGCATAAAATTGGATTCATTCGCATTTTAAGCATCTATCATTTATTGGGTAATTGTTAAAATATTTAACAAACATATACATTAATTTTTTAGTCAGTTCGGTTCATTCCCGCCATCACAACAGCTAGGCGTTAACTACCATTTACAATAATATTATTATATTATTATTGTGCAATGTAAGATTTCAAATAAACTCATTGTTGCGTAATGGGTACGACATAGAACATAATATTCCCTTTAAAGTAATATTATCATTTTATTCACAAATATTAATAAATATTAAAATTTCACATCATTTATCTACATGGGATGTTACATCCTTCCCCAATTGTTTGAATCATGTCCTTGCAACTTTAAAATTGTGCTCAGAAACTTCATTGAAACCCCACGTCTGAAAAAGAAGTAAATTAAACTATTACTTTAAAAGAAAGAAAGAAAAGTACAAATGTCACTTGAGATAACCGACTCTTGGATTCTATGAAAACATGGATATGGAAGAGAAAACAAAGGGTCATGTTCGGATGGAGAGTGATAGACAATATGTCCAAGAGAAAGTTAACCACTAGAAAATCACAAAATTGTGATGGGTTAAACGGTATTTGATTCCCCAATAGGAAAATTTTATAGAAAACGTTTTTGTTTTAAGTTACTTTTCATTGAAGAATTTATTTATGAGCTTAAATAAATCATAAGGAAACATACTTACTTATCATGTAGACTTTCATCTCCTACTATATTTCTATCACAAACTCATATTTCTCCAAAATATGAGTATTTAAGATTCCTTGTTTAAATTAAGAGCAATATAATCAACTTCTTGAGAATCCCCTAATCCACAAAAGATGAACTATATATTTCCCATGTCTTTAGACCTTAACCAAAAACAAAATGGTTAGTACAAGATCAGATAATCCCCAAAAGGATAATCCTTTATAAAAATAAATAATACTCTTAATATCCAAAATTCAAAAAAAGAACCCAAGGTTCAAGAAAGACCATTAAATAAACATCTATCCATAATATTCTTCAATGTAATTAAAACTAGGATTGAAACCCAAATCTCTGAAGGATTTAATCACAAAGTCTTCCAAGGTAAATCTTAACATTTATATCCAAATGGCATCAGTTTCTCTTAATGTCTCATACTGAAAAGTAATTAAACTAATCGAATATCCTCCATGATAGGTTAATCATTTCCATAGATAACCCAAAATAAACTTATTCTTGATTCAAAAGATCATCTAACTAAAAATAATTAGTCATACTAACCAGGTACTTCATATAGCCCAATGGTATGTGATAAATACCAGTCACACTTTGGTTGTGGGTTCGATTCCCATAGATTCATCCGACATGATGGGTTGTCACATGGTATGCATGTTGTCCCTTTTTAAAAACTATATAATTTTATAACATTACCAAAAAGAGATAAATTCATCAAAAATAACCATAAAATATTTTAAACACAAAGGTTATCTAATAAGTTTTTTTTGCATCCCAAAATGTATTAATGAGTAATTACCTCAGATTCAAGGATCATATAAACCAAAATGGTTCTTTATAACAATATCCACAAAATAAAAGATAATTATTCCTTCAATAAAATTTTCATATATCAAACATCAGGGTTACACATACTATAAAAAGTTATCTAAGGTAATCCCATCATCAAAAGTGCCTTAATAATTTTATGAATTTCACCATCCTAAAATATACCATAACTCTTGAATCCATCATATGATGACTTCTTACTCATTCCACATTCTTCATGATCCATTTACCATTCCTTTACAACTTATCCTGAAACACTTATTTCCTACAAATGAGATCAATAATCACATCTTATGATTTTAATAATAGGAAAACATATGTTAAGAAATAGTCCATACCTTTCATTGGTCATTGTCAGTTTCTTCATCCTCAATCGCAATGGCATTAAGTATTGGTAAACGAATTTTTCTGCTATTTTAGTGATCCCATTCCCAAAACATTTTATTAGGAAATGTGTTTGAATAATGACCATGCACACCTCATTTAAAACATTCAATTTATCCCTCAAAAAGGATTTCTTTCCCTTTCCTTGAGTCAACTAGATTCATAATTTTTCCATGGCAGGTTCTTGATTTATGACCATCATTTCCACATTTATAGCAGATTTATATACCTATGAACCATTTTCCTATGTGTTTCATTCCACATCATTGACACATAGGTTTTTGAACATTCTTACCTTTATGGTTATAACCTGAACTTTCATAGGAATTCGTTTCTCGAATATATGATTCCTTATAAAAATCACTAAGGTTCAAGTGGTCAATAATGACTCCAGATAGTTGGTTGAGAATAACCACAAGTGTTCTCATTGCATATCCCTTATCATTTAGTTGCTTGTTTGGAAAACTGTCACAGTTTTCTTCACATCCACTGTTACTTTGGTGCCTGCTAGATTCAGCCATTTACTAAAACCAAAAAGACAATGTGAGTATATCAGTAAAATCATCATATAATATCTTATGAGGAGTGTAAATAGAAAGATAAACTTATTCATGGTATCTTTAACTCATTCAATTTTTAAAAACAACTATGAATCTTTCTAAAATTCTAACCATTATCGTAATTCCACTTGTGCTTAAAGAATACCCTAATCTTTAAAGTCATCTAAAACGACCATTGATACCAACTATAAGGCCCCAGACTTAAAACATTACATAATCTTGAATTAAATGAATAATTCACATTGAGGATATTTTTAGGTTTAGAGTTTTAGAGAATTAAGACATATCTATTACCCCTCAATGATTACAAAGCAGACACATCTACTCAGTTTCCATTTTTTTCAAAAAATAAAAACTCTTGAACAAAAGAGTCATGTCTAGTTCCATCTTTTAGAAAACATGACATTTCCTTGATCCCATACTTGACCATATTCCACTTTATGTCCTGTGAAAAACATTTCAAAAACTTGGGATGAGTATAAAAAGCTCAGTAATGAATATAAAAATACGGAAAGAAAACATTAGTCCATGTATACAAAAGAATCATTGAAATCATACTTTACTCATAAAACATAATCAATTTAACATACCTCCGGAAATAATAAGATTTATGAATAAATCATTGAAATCATAAGACAAAAAGGTAACTTGAGGAATTAATAACATTCTTACATAGGGAGTAACCCTCATGGTTACGTTTGGAATACCCATCACAATATATTTCCTAAATCTCTTCGGAGAAACCTTAGAATTTTACTTCTTCACGTTACCCAATGCATTGGAGAGCTATCTCGGGCTAACTCACCATTAGATTATCACAGAACCACCCATCTTCATCAATAATTCCAAATAATCATAACATAATCGTATCACATAAAACAATCATAAAAGAAACATAAAATTTCCACATTTCAATCACATGATATCAATACAACACATTGATATAATCAAAATAGTATCAAAACCATTTTCAATACAAAAATAAAGTAAAACATGATTTTTATTTTTCATTTAAAAAAAGTTATGGCTTGTAGAGGAAGCCGAAACTCAAATAACGGTCAGGGTGGCAGAAAAGTCATTGTCACTACATACGTAAGACAAAAACAATCCTTTTGTCATTTAGTAAAATGCTTAGTGTAAAAAGATTACTTTTGAATGAAATTAAATTTCAAAAGGGTTTTATACACCATATAAAATAATGTCATGTAGAAATCAAAATATTCCTCAATGAAAGGAGATCGAGATGATGTCTGTACAATGACGGTATCCTTATATTAAGGATAAATCAATTACAGAATTACATGTGAAAAATATAAATACAATAAATATAAGTGGATATAAAGTTTAAAACAATAAAAATAAATACACACATATTAATAGCATAACATAATCAAGAAGTAGATGTTTATCCCAAAGAATTGAAATTGGGTTAAGAAGTTCCTTTACAGAAATTCGACAGCCTAACGACGCCACTTTAAAATTCCGAAAATGAGTTAATGAGAGATAAAACCGGTATCTCATCACTTGGACATAAAATTTACATCAATAAAGATATATAACAACATATCCAGACAGAATAATATGTAGATTAAAAGACCCAACAAAAATAATTCTTTTAAAAAGAGGAGGGTGAAAGGTTCCCTTAACGATTTGGGTATCTTTCGAAACGTACACCCCATGAAAGAAAGACTATAAAATGTTGATGTAAATACCTATAAATGAATGTATATTACACAAAGAGTAGAATAATGGGAATTACATTCACCACTCAATGGATATAGTGACAAATATAGCATGAATCTCATGGGAATAAAAAGTGAGATAAAAACCCCTTACCTCGTTGTAATAAATCGACTTGTATGACCAAAAGATAATAAACACCAATTAAATCATAGAATACCATGGATATAAATAGAATCATGATAATATATATAAAATGACAGTACACAATACACCACATTCAATAAATAAGTTGCGAACAATGGAAAACATACGGAATTAAATGTGAGATAAGAAATCCCCTTACCTCAAGTCCGACTAGTCTTGTTCATTTCATTATAATCCAGAATAATAAACTTTGGTCAATTTATAATTTATTAAGGACTTAATTTAAAGTTTATTATACAATTAATATCACATATTATCAAGTTATAATTATTAGTTAATTATGTGAGTTCATGTCACACGTTTTGTCGATGTTCGATACATGAGTAAATAATGAACTTGTTTGAAGAGAATTGTCCATGTAGTTATATGTAAATCATCTACATAATGTTGTTAATGATTTAAATATATTATATATCTCGTATATATATATTTAATAATATTCCATAATGTTTGGAGAAAAGAAAAGAAATGTACCGTTCATGGAGACGGTAGGCCGCATGTACGCATGAACACTACTTTCATTTATTTGTCATATTAATGGACTTTAAAACTAAATTATAATTAGATATATTATAATTATAGTATACTATATATGTTATATATGTAACATATGTTCATTAATTATATTATTTAGAAATTCCTCGTATGGCATGAATGAGACACATCACTTGAGGGGGCGGTAGTCCACACTTCCTTAGATGAAATTATCGCATTTGAATAACATGAAAAGAATTAAGGTATGTTTTATATATAAAATATAGAATCATAGAGAGGACATAAAAATAATATATATCATATATAAATATAGTTCCATCTTAATTTCCACCATGAAAGGTGTTAAAATAAGATTTACCAATCATCGTTTCGTGAGGAAGTAATTCACCACCCACAGAAACAGTATGTTCTTTAAACATTAGACGGAGGTGTGTGTAAGTGCAGGTAGAATAATTATCATAAAAAAATCCTAGAATATAGAGGATACTGGTGTTATTATGGGATAAAATAAGAATAAGATATTGGAGAGTTAATAAGGAATATAAAAAAATGAAACTCGAGAGAAGACATTACCTCTAAATATGGTAACTCTTTTTGATTTGAGACAAAATCTTCCTTGAAAAGACTTATGCAAATGTGAGGCTTCTAGGAGTAATATAGGGATTTGGAGAGATAATATGAGAATAAGTTAGACAATACAAGGGCTTTAGAGGTGTGCATAAGGGGTAGAGGTGGGTGCCTTTTTCAAGAGGTAGGAGGGTCACTTTTTGAAAGTTTTGAAATGTAACTTTTTTATAAAATGGTTTTCGGATTTTAAAGGTCCCACATTGATATATTTCGAGGATAAGGTGATAAAGGTTTGAAATACACCCATAAAATAGGTTTTAGACAAGTGTAAATATTTTATTTTACCTTATCTTTTTATTTTATTTAAATAGTTCATTAATGAGGTAACCACTGCATCATCATGGTGTCAGAAATAAATATATTTATTTAAGGTCTAAAAATTATAAAAAAAAATCATGATGTTTAAAATATTTTTAGATTTCAAATCAATATTTATAGTCTAAGAGATCATTTATTTAATGAAAATTAAACTTTTTTTAATTAGTATATACAAACCATTGTTATATTTCTCTTCTTTCTAAAAATAATGTCATAAATGTCACTATCACACCCATGTGACTCCATGGGCCTTAAAGATTGGTAATAATCTTCCCATGATCGTCCATGACTCAAAAGAGAGGATTTGGACACATGTTGGGGTCATTTTATGTTATTATTATATTATATTATTACCCTTAACTACCCGATTACTAATTAATCATGATTATTAAAGATAATTACCGTCGTAACTATTCATAATGTTAAAAAACAAATGAGTCTTAATTAAATAATTTGGACCTTCAATTCCAAATATGGAATCCATTTTCCAAAATTCAAAACACACAAAATTCAGTAATTAATTTAAAATAATTCAAGTTGTCACAACTAAAGACGAGTTTTTAAGAAGTAAAATTTATCAAAAGATTGACTTGTTTTTACATCCAATTGAAAAGTGAAATTACTTCCAATGAACATCATTTTATTAAGTGAAAAAAATATAATTCATAAAAACTTTAAAAAAAATTAAATGGAAAATATAACTATATAATTAACTTAGATGAAAAAAGCAGTTTTGAAGTAAAATGTAGTATTTTTCACTATTCATTAAAAATGAACATTTGTCAGGAAAATACCAAAAATTTCTCCAAATTAAATTTGATAATCCAAATTCAAAAATGATTTCCATTTTTCAAAATTCCAAACATAGAAGTTTCATTAATTAATTTTATAAGTAATTCCCACTGTTAAAACAAATAGCATGTTTTTAAGAAACAATATCTATCAAAAGATCGACACTTATTTATGTCCAATTTCAAAGTGAAATTAATTCCAATGACCACCAGTGGATTAAATGGTAAAAATATATTCTAAAGAAACTTTAAACCTAATTAATAAGATAATCTAAACATATAAATAAATTAGATTAAAAGGTGGGTTTGAATTAAAATACATCATTTTTCACTATTCATAAAAAAATAAAAATTATCATAAAAATAACAAAAAATTACACAAAGTAAATTTTGATGTCCTGATTCTAAAGAAGGATTTTATTTTGTCACATATATCTTATAAAATTGACAAAAATTATATTTAAAAAAGGTTCTCCATCAAAAGGATGTTAATCAACCTTCTAAAGAATATTTGAATATTTATGCTCAAAATTGGATTCATTTGCATTTATGCCTCTATAATTTACTGGGTAATTGTTAAAATATTTAACAAACATATATAATCATTTTTTAGTTAGTTCTGTTCATTCCTTCCATTACAATGACTAGGTGTTAACTACCATTTAAAATAATATTATTATATTATTAATGTGCAACATAAGATTTCAAAGAAACTCGTTGTTACGTACTGAGTACGCCATATAACATAACATTACCTTTAATGTAATATTATTATTTTATTCACAAATATTAATAAATATGAAAATGTCATATTCTTTAATTACATGGGATGTTAGAGTTAAATTAAAAAATATTGTGTAATGGACATGTCAAAAATTCTCAAATATTATTTAGGGTTAAAAAGACGTATCATGTTCATAAAATAAAAGAAAAAAATTATTTAATTTCTACATTATTCCTAGGTATTTCTTTAGGTTTTTTAATCATTTTAACATCCTAAATTGGTAAATAATGTTTTTTATTTGTTCCAAGTTGTGTGTATAAATTTTCTTTTTATATACTACTTATTAACTTATGTCAGTGGGTTATACTCCCAAAATAACATAAAAGTTGAACTAATAAAAAAATTGATAATTTGAACAGATTAATAAGCTCTTTATGTGAAAAATAGATAATTCAAAATAATGGTAAATATCAATATACCTTATTATATTCGTCCATATTATTCCCATGTTCTTATGGGATAAATGTGATCATTATGTTTTTTTAAAGAAGTATAAGTTACATGTTAAGGATCCAAACATAATTTATTTTTAGAGATTCACCGATTGTGAGAAAAAGGTTGGGTTTGTTTCATGTGGAATGGAGTGATTTTAAACATAGTCTTGAATATTTTTATTAATTGGGCTCTATCGAAAACTGCATAACTTTTAATTATAACATTCAATTATAATTTTTAAAAAACACTAATGTCACTGTTGTATTTATATAAATATTTCCATTATATCTATATTTCATTATGGCACATTATTTTTTTATGCATTTTTTCAAATGATTTAAAAAATTTATTATTTAATGATTTTTTTTAACATTTCACTATGAAGGTATGTTTCTTCTAAAGTATGTTAAAATCAAGAAAAAATAATTTAAAGATAAATATACATTAAAATTGATGTTTAAAATTATCTATTTATACCTTATTTAAAATATATATCTTATCTAAATTATATATTTATTGGTTAAAAACAATAATATACCTATACACCACATAGTAATCTACTACTGTATGATATTATCTTCAAATTCTATACATAAAAGTAGTTTATATTAGTTATAAAGAACCAAAAATAAAACCTTATATTAATATTTGATACGGGGTAGCCTCTATCTAAAGGGACCCAAAATGAATGATGTAACACTATCTATGTTGGGTTTAGTTTGAATCATTTATACTTGTTTTATTTTTTTCTAATGGAAATAAACTGATCACATTAATGTTATGACTGTGTGAAATGGAAAATAATCATAATATAAGAAAAATAATGTTGACTATGCTAGCATGTATATTTTTTATTTGTTGATTATGTTGTTTTTTAGAAGGACTTTTTGTGAAATCCAAATTATTTATAACAAGATAATTATGAGGACAAATATTTTATAAATTTTTAGAATGGATATTGATTTTTATATATGATACAAATGTTAGAAGGGGTATTTGGTTTTTATATAAACATTAAAATATAGTATAACATGACTTGAATAATGATGGTCAGGATGCGATCACAACACCCTATCATGGAATATCAATTACTTATTTCCTAAGGATGATATTTGTCCCTAACATAGAATAGTTTTTCCCTTACCTGCCCCCATTGTGATGGGTGTGAGCCCTGAATTCCTTTGAGATATGTTTAACATAGTTGGGTGAGTAGGTCAACATACTCAGTCCATCCTAGATTTTGTGTCAAGTATCAAAATTGGTTCTTCAACTATGGGTCCTCTTGGTATATTGAGTAGTATATTATAGTTGATATAGTTATGTAAAATGATTCATTATCTACTTCTACTATTTTTTAATTGTTAAATTCATATCAAAAAAATATTATATAATGAAAAAATGAGTATATTAATTTAAATAGAACACATGGTGTTCTTTTATATATGTTGGAATCTTGGTGGTTTCCTACAATGAATTATATAATCAAACCATATAAATGTATGTTAGTGGAAATGAATATTAACATAATTTTACATGGTATTACAGGTACTAGTAGATATATGGAATATTTTCTTTTCATGTCACACATGATCACTATGAGTTCATGTTATGTTAAACCAAATGTTGGAGTTGGAGAATGGTAATTATATATTATATTTAAACTTATAAATGTGAGTATAGTAATGTTTTAATACTATTTATTTAACTTTTTATGTGTAAAATCACGACCATGGATCACCTTAAACCATACACTGAGACATTGGGCCACCCACCCTCAAGTGTGCCTCCACATTTTCCAAAGACTGATGTCTAGAATCAAGGGTGTAAATGTGGTTTTGTGGGGATAATAAACCCTCATATCAGAGTGGAACATCAAATACAATCATAAAGATACAATATTTTATGCATATGAAAATAGAAATAATAATAAAACAGAGGGAGAATAAATAACTTATCAACTGAGTAATATTATCAAAAGCATCTCATAGTGTCATGTACATTGATGTATTGAATGTTGATATAAAAAATGGATCAGGAGAAATAAAATTATAATAATGTTAAAAAAATTAATAAAATAACAAAATTATACTCTAATAGAATCACAAGAATATGCTTGGTCCTTTGATCCAATGTACTATCTATAGGTAAATCATGTAAGTTATCTTTAGTATGTGATTTTCCCTTAACAATACATATAGATAAGTAATCTACTCGGGTATCCAGGGCAACCTTAATAGAATGTGTAATAAAATACAAGTAGTAAACCACAAATGATTTCTAGAAATAATCCAAACTTTTCTCATAGATAAATAGTGTGAAGGTCATAATAATTAATTAAAAATACTAAATAAATAAAAAACGGCCTTCTCAGGTTCCTAAAGGGATGCTTTAATCTCTAACTGCTTCAATTCATGGCTAGGATAAATGATTGACCTATAACTATATATGTAGTTAATATATATATATATATTGTATATATATTGCATCCTCCTATTTTAATCAAGTATTTATGGATATATGTGGACATATACCTAGAGTACTAGGTGATCGATGGGCTCGGGAATAACTTATCATCCATTAGTAGTTGAAATGAGACTATAAGATAATGTAAAAGAGTACATGACCTATATCTCAAAATAGATGGGATACGTCAAGCTCCTCAATCAAGATGGTGAGTTTTCCATCATGTAAATAATCAAAACAAGGGATGTGGTGCATCATTCCAACCATGAAAATAGTGGAAGTGGTGTGGGATATCATGCTCAACACCCAATGTAAGATATCATGTAAACTTTATTCCTAGAAGAACCCATACCATTATCCTATAAGCTATATAATGTAATATTCATATTTATAATATAGACATGAGGCATTAACTCTTATGCATCACACATACCATTCCATATAATAAAGAAATAACAATTAAATTTAGGCATCTAATAAAACATAAACATACGTTTTTGCCTTGGAAAACATTCATAATTCATTGAATTTAAATCACTAATTAAATTGAGTAACAGAAACCATAAAAAATATTCCTTTCCAAATAATTAATCCATTAAATTCACTAAATCAATGCAATTCAATTTATACAAATCAAAGAGTCCTTTATAATGTGACATGGTTAAAAGAGAAATAAACAACAGGGGAAATTCCAATTATATGTTTTTATAGGATCTTATTAGGTTACTTAGTTTCATTAAATATTAATATAAAATTGGAAAACACATTCATAATCTATTTTAAATCCATAAAATGCATTTTGTGAATTTTATAAATTAATTATAATGGTAAATTAATGCCAGCGCATCAAAGGGGTGTCCATAACTAAGGCCAACATTTTCAAATCTACTACACAATGAGAAATAGAATTATATCATATAATGTAGTAAAATTTAGTATGATGATCTTAATTAAATGGAAACATGGAAAAAATCCAGCATACGACACAATGAAAAATATACCAAAACAACAAAACTCTTGGGTAAAAATAAGATACCTTAGGGTCATTGAAGACTCATCGTCCAATGGTAGAGTCAGATTTGATGTAGCTTGTGGGAAATATAAGAAACAATCCAATTCGATGAAAATATGGAAAATGATATTACACCAAAATATGGAGATATATATAAAAATAAATTGATATCACAAAAGAGACGAATCACTAGCATACCTCTAGCAATTTGACGCTTCCTTATGGTTTTTTTGGTCACTGTATGTTGGATATATCTCAATCTTTAGGATAGTATGATTTGGTTCTCATGGGATAAATAAAACTCATTTCATCTATTGGAGTGAAGATGAAAAAAATGAAAAACATTGTTTAATGATTCATTAAGGGTGAAAAATTAATTTCACCCTCACAATAGGGGAACATTTTTTGGCCGCATGGTGTGGACAAATCGTGCGCAGTCTATAGCATAAGAGAAGAACTTGCATGGTTAAGGAACATAGTTTCCCTAACCTTCCACCAACTGTACAAGAATACACTATAAAAAATTGTAGGTGGATCACATGGTTGTAGTCATTAGGACACATTGTTGCCGAATATCCATACATCCCCTACTGCTCCTCTATCTCACATCTAATAGTTATTCGAGACCGTATGGGCTAGGATTAATGGTTTTGACTAACCGTGTGGCCATGTCTATTTCCAAAAAAATATAGGGATCTAGGTTTTGTATAATCTTTGGACACCCTCATGGCCCATGTGCCTCCACTAGGTATATATATAATCCCTTTCAAAGGAAATTGAACCAAAAATAGTGAGATTTGTTTTCATGAATAGGCAAGTCATTAAGCCCCCCCTTTTATAAATATCTTCCTTGAGTGACCTTTTAAGCATATGGAGGTATTGTATTCAAAGAGTTATGGACACTGATCTCATATATCTTGTTCCCACCCCCAAGCCTCTTCTTGTACTCATTCATGATTCTATATCACTTGTACTAATGGAAATGACCAATCTCATAGGGGCAATATGCTTCGATCAACAATATGAATGAGATACTACTCAAAGGATGAATATATTTACAATTTAACCTCCTTAGGATGAAATACATATGAATGGATTGGATGGTATCGACAAACATGAGATATGTGAATGATATATTACATAGACCAATATCTCTATTGATGTGAAATATAGTAATCCATTGGTCCGATATACATCACTACCTTAAAAGGTCCATCTATCCCTAGGGAGTGGTTATCCTACCTCTAAATTTAGATATGGACCAATATGGGTGAGACTCACAATAAAATCAAATCTATGAACATGAAATCGAGTGGTCACCAGTGTCTATTTGAAAACATAAACTATCTGGATAGATATTTCATCAAGCAAATTCTAATTAGCTGGACATAATTTGTATTCTCTAATATGATACATCGTCCAATTATAGATTACTCTCAGGTCTCTTTCCAACACATAGTTGAACGAGTAGGCCCACCAGACACAGATTCCCAAGATGAAATTTCTATGATATACTGAATGATATTATTATTAATGAACTAAACACAGGGAATGTGTTTTTCTCAGGAACCCCCAAAGTCCTGGACACATGTACATAGCATGCCCTATAACACATGAATCATACGCTCTATATGTCCATTAGTATGAGGGTGATAGGCCATGATTAAAAGAAACTATGTACCCAATTCCTTCTACAATCCCAACATGAACTGAGATGTAAATCAGGAATTTTTATTCGGAAATGATAGATCATGGAGCTCCACAAATGTGTACAACCTACCAGATGCACATCATCCTTAATATGTATAATGATAAGGCCACTCACACAAGTAATAAGTGTGAGACCTTCAAAAAAATCTATAACAACAAACATTATATCATTCTAATAATGTGATCCCGTAAAACCAGTCATTAAATCTATTGAAACTCTATGCCATTTCCACTGAACAATGATCAATGAAAAAAAAATCCCTTCTAGGAAATGCTGTTCTACCTTCAACTACTGAATGTTATAATACTGTTTTATGTTTTCAGCAATCTCACATTTCATTTCAGGCCACTAATACTGTTGACATAATTTTGGATACATCTTGTGGAAACCGGGATGAACCACCAAATTTGGGGCCTATAATTCCCACATCAGATCCTCTCAGATGTTAACTACGACCCATAATCTCCCATGGAATAGTAATGTATCAACCCCATACATGGTTTATCCTAAATTATTATATTCATCTGAAATGTTTTCTCTTAGGAAAAGTCCATTAGGATCAAATATTTGCCTCATTTTTACACATTTTAGAAGAGTAGAGGACACTGCTAATGTTATGAGTATATTCTGAGCATGATGCTATTGAACCTCAATATGCATATCCTAGAACAATTCTCTTAGTTTCCAGTCACCACTTGCCTCATGAAATACCTATTTCTGAGTCTTATATATCAGATAATTGCCTACTACATTTCCTATTCCAGGTATACATGCATGAATTAAATGAAAATATTTTATTTACACAACCCACCTGCACTTCCTTCGATTAAGTTCACGATGCATAAATATGTACATATGGATTTAATGTTCTGTGAATACCCAAAAATTATCTCTATGTAGATAATGTCTCCAACAACATTAAAAATGAACTATAATATCTTTCCCAAGATGATGTGTCAGGTAATTAAACTTATGATGCCTCCACTAATGAGACCCATATGAAATGAATTGCTCTTCCTACATTTAAATAGCTCCAATATTGATACATCATGTGTCACATCCAACTATATTGTTCCTTCCATGCTCGGGAAGAATCAATATCGCCAAAAAGCCTACTTTCTATTCAACTCATGATATGATTCCTTACAAGATTCTTACCATACAACATTCACACCGTTCTTTTTCAAGCCTATAAGTAGTTCTTTAATAGGTCTGAAAATTAGATGAAGTGTCTGTAATACTTTAATATCCCCAAGAAACTCTAGATTTCAAATATACTCTGGGGATTATCCCATGATACTATAGCTCTCTCATTCTCAAGGTCTAGTAAAACTCATGTGTCAAAGGTAATGTTACCCATGAAGTGGATTTTTTTGATCAAAAAGTTGTATTTATTAATCTTAACATAGAGAATATTATCTCCCAATATATTCAAAATGATCTCATGATGGTTGGAATGATCATGTTTGGAGTCTGAATAGACAATTAATTTTTCAAAAATGAATACCACTAATGAATCTAGATAAGGGTGGAAAGAATTATTCATTAGATCCATAAAAATTTCATGTGAATTCGTGAGAGCGAATGACATGACATGTACTTGTATTGACCATACATGCTCTTGAAAATCATGAAAGGTATATATGATGACCTAACATTCACCTAATAATAGGCAGACAAAAAATATGTCTTTTAAAACACATTTTACCTTTATATCTGATAATATCTCTTTTCTATTACAGGCAATGGATATTGATTCATTATTGTGATCTAGTGAAACTAACATTAATCGACCCAAAGCCTAATGTTACCATCCAAATACATAGATAAAGGCCCCGTGAGACCTATGTATAAGTGTTGGGAAGTATTAATCCTTTAGCCTCTAGGTCCTATAACTATTTATTGCATTCTAGAAGATCCATTATTACTATCCAAGAAGAAGGAATGATCACTAGTTCCACTACTAGAATAAGGATAATAATGGATTCAACCTCGAACACTAGTGGTATCCTAGATAAATCATCATGAAATATTTCATAGAAATGATCCACATAGGATGAAAAAAGTGGGTCATCCCCCTTTCACATCTTAGATGAGACTAGTGATTTGATTTATCTCACTACTCTGCCTCTGATTCTCAGGTCCTTCTCATAATGAATGAACATCCCGATCATGCTTCTGCACATGCCCATTGACCTCTCGTGATGTAAAGGTCACTCTATGATGATAGAAGTTCATATGAAATCAATAGGGATCAAAACATTACATACATATGATTACATCATTGATGTCATGTCAAGGATTAAAAGATTCAATAAGAAGAGTTATCCACCAATATCAAGGGAAAAATCCTTAACATGATGTGAACCCACTGATTGGAAACCAAATGGTGGTATCAAGCATCATAACTCAGAAGAGTTCAATCTCGAGGAACATACTCTGCATAATAGTCATAGATATACAAGTGTGACATGTGTCTATGTCAAATTAAGAATAGACTAATTCTGAGGCAACTCTAATAGTACCTTGAATTGTTAATGGTCTGAATCTATGATCCTATAGAACATGAATGTATGTAACTAGATTATAATGCAACCATGGTTCACTTCCCAACTACCCCAAGCATACATGATCAGTTGGCACTAAGAATCATGAGTTTGACCACCTCTACATTGACCTATACCTCTACATGAATGGCTGGTGGTATTATAGCTGTATTCCTAGAATGATCATATTGTCCATGATCTGGAACATGGGTTTAGAGTAGATATATGATCACTAGGCACTGATGGAGAGGTCCAGAAGAAGCACTAGATATGTCTCATCCTTCTGCAGCCTCTATATTTAAAATGATTTTGTAATCACTGAGGCATTGTGTGTCCCACCTTCCAGTACTAATAACTTATCAAAAAGATGTCAGTACATGGTGCCTTACTATTTCTATATCCACAATTAGCCTCATAATACCTTTTTCATCCAGAAAAGGAGCTATAGTAGTTGTAAGTGTGGAAACTCCGATACCTTCACCATCAAATTCTCTTAAATTACAATATTTAATTAGGGTCTGGTTGACAATTTAAGAAATGGTAGTCAACATGAATACATTGACCTCATATCAGATTGTATAAAAAAGTCTCTCCATGATTCCCCAACCAGTTATATGATCATCACCCACTAGTGTAAGAGAGATCTGCTACCACTCAGTGAAATGTGTAACGTATTCTATAACATACATACTTCCCATGCTCTTGGTTCATGAATTATCTAGTTCTTTTAGCCATGAGATTCTTGGGAATGAAATAGTCATAGAAGATAGATTGTAAATTTATCCAAAACATATCTCTACGTTGATATTCATTAGTAATTAGATCCCACCACAACTTGTTGGAATTATGAATCATATACACAATATTTTTGAACCTCTACTTTGGAGACATCACCATATGCTCAATTATATAATAGAAATATTCGATCCCAGAATCTGCTGCATGAAGTATTCTATCCCCTGATAAGGTTGGAGGATACTAATAAATTAATTACCATGTCAACTCTTCCATAAATAGGTTAGGTCAAACAATGGATTACATATTTTATATCCTTAATAGAAATCACACAAAGAACTGGGTGTCATTTCCAATCTTAGGAATAGGATTTGGTGCCGCATGTGGCACTACAAGTGGAATCACTAGTGGATCAAGGCCGACCACCTAAGGTGCATGGTCATCACAACCTTCAGGGCATACCACTGGAGGATGTCATGGATGCATGATACTAAAATTCCAAATGAATTTCTCATAAGATATCATAATAATTGAAATGATTGTAGATATAAAACTAGGGCAAGTGGAAAACATTTTTATAGATATATCATACTCCTATTTATACACATAATTCCATGAATGGGTAATAGATAAATATCATAGTAGTTTATAAGAATGCAAGAGGCTCAGAAAAAACCTAACAATGAGGTCAAGTTCAAGTTTTTATCTTGGTATTACTTGTAAAAGATGGTTACTTTTACTTTAAAAGTGATATTCATTTTAAATTAGGTTCGTTCAGAATTTATATTTCATTAAATGGCTGAATTAGATGGATCATCATTTTCAATCCATAAGGTCCCATAGTCATTATAATAAAAAATATAGTGTCCACATAACCCAAAACCATTACACATTCCATTATGTGAAACCAATAGTCCATGCCTCAATGTGAAATAATTAACTACATATGTTTTCTACATTATCCAATTTTGGAAAAAAGTGTTATGTTATGAAAGTTTATTTATGTGTAATTTGTTTTCCAATACTTAGAAAAAATAAAATAATATTTTAGTATATACTCGGGGAACTAATAATATGCAATAGTAAAATACATGATGAATGTCGACATGACATTAAAAAATTCATGGAATATTAATCATATAATGCTTATAATGGTGCATGTAATGAAACAACCACATTCCATCAGGCTAATAAAACTAAATCATCATTACAATATTAAAAACAATATTAAAACCGAAAAAGATGAGTTCTACCCAACAATGAATTCATATTAACTATAAATGGAATAATAAAAAAATGCAACTACCCATCCTAGGTAATTTGGGGTTCCCATATAAATTGGATTTCTATATTTGGGAATAGTGTCATTCCAAACATTATTTAACTCCTAGTCTTTAGTTTAATACCCAAACTGTAAGACAATGGAAAAATACAACCTTTGATACAAGTTTGTTTCATCTTGACCTGATATCCACTTAACCCAGTCCATATGAAAGTGGTTCACCTTTTCTAAACTACGCCTTCCCATATGCCAAAGGTTGATGGCTAATAGAGAGGGTGTAAAGGTTGTAGGGTTGGGAGAATAAACCCACATATCAGAGATGTGAAATAGATAGAATCAAAAAAATAAATAATCAGAAGGAAATATAAACATACATAACAAAAAAGAGTAGAAAAAATAATTCAACAAATGGTCAACAATATAAAAATCCTCTAGTTAGTTTTATGTATATGGATGCATGTAATGATGATATACAATAAAATAACATGGGAAAAACACATACATTCATTCTATTCAAAGATAATAGAATGAAAAATTTGATTATCTACTATTATATCAAGAATATTTCTTATTCTCTTCTCATATACTCTATCTATTGGTCAAGCATGTCATGTATCTATAGTAGGGAACATTCCATTATACATACCTGTATAAAAGTAATCTACTCAGGTACCCAAGGCTTCCCATGTAGGGTTTGAGGGAAAATATCATTAGGCCACCACAAAAAATGTTTATATGTAATCCAAGTAGTTTTCATTGATTAATAGTGGGAAGGTAAAAATAATAAATTAATAATACTTAATAAACAAATAAGAAGCTGATAAGGTTCATAATGTAAACAGGGAGACTATACCTAATTCAGATCATGGACAAGATGAATGTATGACTACTCAGTATATGTATAGTAATAATACTTATATATAGTTACCATATATATCTAATACACAAATAAAAACCATGCATGTGAGGAAATAAGTGAAAAAATACAAGGAATAATAGTTTCTGGCTGAATGGGGGAAGAACTCATTCATCCATAACCAGTTTAAACATGCCTATAAGATCAAAGAGAATATTAAATGACCTACAAACCATAATGGGTGGGATAATTCATGCTCCTCACTCAATATGGTGAGTGTACTATATTTTAAATACTCAAAAAAGGGTAATGGTGAATCATTACAACCATCAAATTAGTGTAAGCTATGTGAGACATCATGCTCAACACTCGATGTAAGGGAGTGTTTAACCATCCTGTCCAACAGAACATTTACAGTACAATAAATCCATAGCATAGTGGTAGTTTAACCCTCCACCATATGGTTCTATGGTGGTTTCATAAAAAGGTCACTGAATTGGCTGTCGACATTTAATATGTGGTAGTTTCTTTAATTTAGTGTTGGTTTCTGGAAACTGTTGTAGTAAATAAATTTAGCGTCAATTGGTGTGGTTTTCGAAGTAGTTTTCTGATAAAAAATGAAACCTTTTAAGTGGCGGTTAAAACCATCACAAAAAAGGATTCATATTACCTTGGGGAAAACACCGGGAAAACCACACCAACTACTTCTAAATGATAATGGGAAATGAGAATTTTTTAGGAGTGGTTTTAACCGCTGCTAAAAAATATAATTTTGTTTCACCAAAACACTACAAAAGCACAAAATTTCACAAAAATATATCATGCCTGTATTTAGGAATGGTTATAACCAATGAAGATAATAAAATAGAAAATTATAGTGGTGGTTTAAACCATCAATATAAATGGTCAATCTCCGCAAATAGTAGATTTACAAATAAAAATATGTTGCTGATTGGGCCACCCCAGTATCAGTACAATGAAAAACATTCCATGTGAAAAATTCATATAACACCTGGGATGGAAGGGGTACATATAGAAATCAAATGAAACATACAATGCACACACATGCACACACACACAGACATATATATATATATATATAGAAAAACACATACATTCCCATCCATTGGGTTCACAACAAGAGTTCCAACAAAATCATAACATCACCACCAAATTTCGTATAACACATGGGATAGGCGAGGTACATATAGAAATCAAAAGGAACATACATTCCATAGACACATATATATCTACACACATGAACATCTTATGGGTTCAAAAAAATAGTGCCAACCAACTAAGAACATCACCAACAAACCTCACAACAACCACCACTTTTATAGAAACAAATAAATTCATAACATTATAAAATAAATCAGAGAGCCACAATTTACATCAACATTTATTTTCAACCTGACATCACTCCACAGTCTCCAACCATCATACATAATCCAATGGGAAACTGCTTCCATTTCCAGCTATCCTAGAATTTGGCCATGTAATCTTGTGGCATCATCCATAGGGACCCCATAAGAATCAAATGGGACAACTATCTTCTCCCCAGTCAGATTCCAAGTATCTATAATTTTCGTATTTTTCTCCATACATGCATTTTTCAAATATTTTAGGAAGAAAGAGTTAGTATAAAAATTGAAATAAATTTATTCATATTAAAATTGGTACCTATAATAGTCACCCTATAGTATCCACATGAAGAACTAGAAGTGGTGAGTCACTTCCTCCTTGGAATTCCTATCATTTAATAAAATAAAATTAAGTTCAAAACATATATTTCCAAAAAAAAATATGCCGAATAAAATTTAAAATTGATAACGGATGAACAATACTGACAACAAAATATACATAACAATGATAACAAATGATTGCACAAATGAATTATGTGGTTTCAAAATGAATGAATAACTGTAAATACAATCATTTTCCCTTAAATAATTTCAGTTTCCTACTCCATTACATCATCCACTTCATGTACCCTTACTAGACAAATATTTTCAATATCATGATGGAAAAATAAATTCACTTCTTGCTATTGATGATATTCAATGTAAGTGGTCAAATCTTCCACATCATCACCCATATCATACAAATCTATTTTTTATGTGATAAAATACAATCCACCCTTAAATGAACAACATCATACAAATAATATACCATGTTCACTTGTGATGGTAATATATACAGATCATGCTGTTCACGATCACCAACATCCACAAAGAGAGAGAAGTTCACAGTAGTAAATTGCAAGAAATCTCTTTTAACACCTCTCATAATATCATCTAAATTATATTTGAATGAAAAAAATGAAAAAATAATTTGGTAGTTTATTTCAATAATATAAGTCAACAATCCATTGTATATAAATTTTCTAAATGTCAATATACCACAATTTTATGTTTTCCAACCCTCTTCTAGATTGACTGTAGGAAATCTAAATCTATTCACATTGTAAGAGTCAAAATTTCTAACATATTTTAGAGGACCTCAAGCAAGAAACATCAAATATTCATAAAACTCTACTCGAGTATCAGTATTCATGATCTAAATAAATAAATATACATTATTATATTTAAAAAATATAGGTTTCAACATAATATCCATATTTATTTCAATAATTATTAACATACACATCATGAAAATAATTATACAAGCTCCTTATTAACAGATATCGTTATATCTTTCTGATTTCATGTTCAGCTTCTCATTATTCTCATATTTGTATCCTCAACTCGTCAATAAATAGATCTGAAATTTTACTATTCAACAACAAATATCAATGTGCATATAATAATTCCATTTTTGTCAGTGTAACATATGATGTCCTTTCAACTCATTATCCAACAACCACAAATATTGATGATTTCTCTTGTATTTGAGATTGATTCAATGCGTCTTCAACATCTCCAACTTGGATAAATCCTATTTCAATATCAACTATGTATCTAGAAAAAAATGATTGGCACACCTCTACCAAATAACCTTCCGAAATAAAGCCTCCAGGTTGATCTTTATATCTCACATATAATTTAAAATTCCCAAGATATCCGTGAAATAAAATAAGAAAAATAATTATATATTTAATTAAGTTCATTGAGTTGTTTAATTATTTGAAAAAAATATAAATAAACTATGTAACAATTGGATACATCCATCGATAATGTACATGCCCTCTTAATTTAGCTTCCTCAACCAAATATAGTGTTAAATGCAATATGATAGTAAAACACGATGGAGGAATGATCATCTCCATTGAACATAGTATCAATAAAAATATCTCCTGATGGTTCTCAATCTCAAATTGTTTAATATATTTATCACATATTTGTCAAAATAATGTTCATAATTGTAGTAAAACATCAGCATGTTTTTTAAGTAATAATGTACGCAATTCCAATTGTAGTAACTACTATAAAAAAATATATGAATCATGAATTTTAAATCCATGTATCCTATGATGATTTAAATCAACACACCTTAGGATGTTACATGAATACCCATAATATACCTTCATATTCTTTATAATTCGATGGAATGTATCTTTATCCCTATTTTTCATTGATAATATTGTCAGAGCATACTTTTCATTCTCATTTGGACAGAGATCATGTTTTATGTTCATTTACTATAAGTATTTCTGAGCATTGATTTGATCTTTTGACTTTCCATGATCATTATGAAAAGTGAAGTTAAAATTGTCTAAAAATTCTTCTACATAAGAATCACATCCAAATTGTTCCACAAAAAATTTATTTTCCAATACATAAGTTTAAATAATATACTATTTTTTATCCATTTTTTTGTTACGATTTCACTTGACGATGCCCTTCAAACTCATTTCCCACTATTATTAAACTGATTCACATTCCCAAATTCTATTTCAAAATGTCCATGTTGTGCCAATAATTTTAAACAAGTTAACAACTTTGGAGGTGGTCTACGATCAATGAAGCTATTTAATTTTGACACATTCAGCTGAAATCTATGCAATGCATCGAGAAATAGTCGATGGCACAAGAAGAACCATTTTCTACTATAAGGTATTTGTTTGGGGTCAAAAATCAATATTACAAATAGGATAATCCAATCCTTTTTTATTGTTCCATCCAGCTAAATTCCCATGTTCAGGGAAGTGACTAATGGTCCACTTTAGAACCGTTAGCATTTTGAAAATTATTTTAGAAGAAGCATCATATGTCTCAACATAGTTGATCTATAACTCCATAAATTCATCAATTAAATGCTGTAAGTATAGATAAATATAATTTATAGGCATTTATTTTCTAGTAAAAATCATCTAAATGATAAAATAAGTTTTTTTTATCCACATCCATGAAGGCATTTTGTAAGTGATCAAAACAAATGGACAATTGCTACAATAGGTACTCAATGTCCCAAATGGTTTGAACCCATATGCAGCAAATCCCAATCGAAAAATCATAGGATCAAATGAGAAAACTATATTTAATGAATCAAATGACTTACATGATTTTGAATCTCATGTATGTTGTGTTAACCCATCATTATTAATATCTATTTAATACAGCTTCATGTGTTTGGTGGTTTTTGAGTACATGAATATTCTTTGCAATCAAGTCATTAAATTAAATTAACACAAAACCATTATAGGTGTGTTCAAGTTTTCGTCTTCATGGTAGTATATTGATTCAGACATGCAACATCACCCATTGACTTCTATCTTGAAGAAGAACGTTTTTTGCAATCATGTTTACATGAATCCTGTCACCAATAAATCATATAATCATTGGGACATACAGATATTTTTGTATAATTCAGACTAAGACTATTAATTTTTTTTTTCTATTATAAAAATAATTGGGGTTGTTTTCTATATTAAATTATTCACATGAAAATTCCAATATCATTGAAATTTCTTTATTTTTAATTCCACATAGGCATTTTATATGGTACAAATTCAGCAGAAAAGAAATATTTTAATATTTTTAACATCCACTATATAAATCAGGATTTTAATCATCAACTAAACCATCAAATGAATCAATTTTCTTAGTAAAGTATTCTATTACATTAGTCTATATATATACAAGAGGAGGATCCATTGATATGTTACAATCTTGACCTGCATATCCTATTGACTCAAAAACATCACATGTCATGTTACTATTTGTAGCACCCTCAACTAGTTGTTATGATACATTTTGATGTTGATGTTTGTGTCTTATAATGCATATTGCATCATTTATAAAGGTTCTCTTTTCATTTTTCTTTGTCAATGATGTTGGGAGCTCATTCTTTGGATTGACATTTGTGATCAACCTTCCTGTAATGTTTGATTGTCCGTTCCAAATCCAACAAAAATAGTGAGCTTGGAATTACATCAATATCAACTGTTCAGAAACATAATATCTCTTCATACATTTTCTAAATTTACATTTAGAACATGAAAATATTATTATCCCTTCAGCGGATTGATTAGAAATTTAATAATAGAAAAACTCTTACAAAACCATAGTATACTGAGGTGTGTTCCTCAGTAATGTGATCTAGCTTTTATACATGTATATCACAATGTGCCTACACAATATTAATAAAAATAAAAACACATAACTATTACTAAATATGGAAATAGATTAATATATAATATCTGAAAAATTAAAAATATATTAAATAAGGTTTTCTTATATAAATACATACGGTAAATAATGAAGCATTTTAAAAGGGATAAATGAAATCCATAAAGTATAGTTCTATGGAAAATGATCTATAAAATAGTTAAATTTTTTATTTAATAACCATTAAGAAAAAAAAGATGAAAAATACATGTTGAAATCTATTTTTAATAAAAATATTCTTTTAAGAGGTCATTGAATCAATTATCACAATCCAGTTTCAATTATTTCTTAGTTGACCTACATGGATCTCAAAACTGTTAAACTACTATCATGATAATATTTTTTATTTAATGGATAAATTTTGTAACAATTTTTTATTGAGTATATTAGTAGATTGATGATGATAAAGTATGTGTTATACAAATTTGATAGAGGGAATGTATTCTTTAGTGGAACCTATTTTGATATAGTTTATGTCTATAATAACTCATTTTCTAAATATTAAATTTATAGGTGTAATGTCATTGTTTCTAACAATGCCTACGAAAATTGTTTTATCTAATAGGATGCTAAAAATAATATTAGTTTCAAGGTAATTCATTTAATTAGTTATATTCTTGGGTATACATTAGTACATTTTTATTTAGAACAACAATTTGTGATTCCATTAGGAAGAGACTTATGAGAACATTCTTAAGTTTTATACTAGATTGATAAATCCATAACATGTATATTAATTATATAGTGTATATTAAGGAATAAATAGCATCATAACCAAACTCACGGTAAATTCTAGTGTTGTAAAAGGCGGGAACCTTAGGGAACCTTTGTGATAGGTGCGACACGGCTCAGCTGGAGCGCCTCATTGCAGGTGAGGAAGGGCGACCTCAGTGAGGCTTGTAAAAGGAGCGTGCCTCAAGCTCCATCATAGGAGGTGCTAAGGCACAAGGAATTGTATTTATGTACCCCCTAAAAAACCATATCACCTTAATAAAATTCACTATAACCACAAGGCCACACACATAAAAACTAGAATAACATAATAATATATTTCCAAACAACATATTTTAACATAATTAATTTAATTGGGGAATTCACATTAAATAATTTTCTTATGCCTGGGTATAATTAATCAATTTCTATATTATCAGAGGAATCAAATTCAATGAAAAATATTCATATTAATCCTTTTATGAACATTGGGTTTAAACAACAATTCAATGGAATGGTTATCAGACCAAATTAATAGTTTACAATTCATAGAAGCCACAACATGAATATCACAAAATGTTAAATGATTTGTGAGAAAATAGTTATAAATAATGTAGAAATTGATATATACATTTGATTACACCCATTTCCTTCCAATTAAATTTAATCTAGTTAAATATAATCATTAGTTATTCCATAGAACCCACTCTCTAGAAAACCAATTCATGAAAATTAAAAAGATCCATAAAATAACAGGAGAACAAGGATCCCATCCATGTAGTTTTCTGTATGTCGTGGTACACCAAAATAAATTGAAAAATTGATGATTTTGTAACCTTTATATCACTAAGGTATAAAATTGATTAATAATATAATAATTTAATTGAAGTTTGTAATATTAAAATGAAACAACTCCTACCTTAAACATGACACACTACTTTAGAAAATACATGGGGAACCAAGATGTAAAAGCTGACAGGAATCATTTGGTGAAAGGATTCGGAACTAGGGTATAAGAATCCAATGCTTAAGAGTAATGTATTTTTTTTACTAGAATCAATGGAATCATAAAATTACTAAGATAAATGAAATCATGTATATAAATTTCCAAAAATAAATCCTTTATTAACACTAAAAATTATTTCTATCAATATACCTTTTCAATTTACATTTATTTTTTTTTCAATTATAGAAAGTGGGATAACCTATGAAATTCATAATTTAATAGAATTAAAATAAAATATTCAATCACATAAAATAGATATTAAAATATTTATTTATGACTTTTTCTCTACATTTTACATTATTATCATTTTTTACATAATTTTGTAAGAAATATTGTTATTTTGAAGAACACAATATTTTTAAAAACTTTTGAACTGGCCATGAGAATGCATCAACAACATTGAGCCAATAAATTCACTAAATGAATGTACTAACAAACTGAAAGAAATAACCATCAAACTGTATTATGGAGAGTGTGGTTGTAAGAAAAAATAAACAAATATCACGATGAAACCAATCAACAACAAGATGAAAAAACTCAATAAATGAAGGAATATGTGACTATTGGAAGAAACCAACCAACCATATAATGTATTGAGTGACTAAAAATATAAATCAAAAACCTTCATAAGACACAAACTGACTGTATTGAAGAACCAAAAAATAGCAAGATGAAACAAACCAGCTCCATGAAAGAACAAACAGAGCATAAGAAGGAACCAATAGACCGTACTAAGGAACCAACAGACCGTATGATGGACAAAACAAACCATAGATTGGGAAATTTGATAACACTTTTGTTCAATGGATCTTCTTTGAAATCAATAAATTTCAAGATGTAATTTCTTTGATTGCCCCCAAATACTTCCAAACCATGGGAAATCACAAAGAAAATGTTTTAGAAACCCAAGATATTATAATGGAAAATATTTGAATCATATATGATCAAATTATTCATTATCTAAAAACTTATCAATATAACATTAATGGTTAGATCATATGTATATGGTAAATATGATCATGGAATAAATAACTTATTAAAAATGTCCTGGATTCATGAGAGTTGATCACATGTCTTGATAGAAGGACATGTAATCGATAATGACCAAACAAATAACATAGATTAAGATTACAAAAACATAATATAATAAAGATGATCCATTTATCATAGCATAGGAATTTACAATTGTGGCATAAAATTGTTACCTAGAAATAATCATAGTAAATCATAAAATAACGGATCCAATATTACTACATGTTTCCCCTAATATAGTGGAGTATTCCTTAATACATGATTCCCTTAACATTGTGTAGAAGTCATCATTTACTAATATCATGATATAAACCAATAACATTAATTCAATACTCATGAATTCAACTATAATTACTAATATTAACACCATTCATAGAACACATTATGAAGAATAAAAAATAAGGCACACATGAAACCTAACTAATTTCATTTTCAAAATCACCTTTCAACCCATACGCACCTAAAAAACTTTTAAAAACATATTTATCTCCATTAAAAAAATTTATAAAACACAATTACGAAGCACATCAATCATAATAAATTCATTTAATAATGTTAAATTATTGAATCACCTACCAAAACATTGGAAACATCTAAAATCTTTTAGAAAACCACAAACACACCACAATGGGAACCAATAAATGCAAGATCAAACCACCACAATCAATATTGAAAATAAAGAACAAAGATTCAAAACACTTTATAGAAACCAACCCACGATCATAGCACAAACGATACACAATGGTGTAGAGATCGACACTGTGGGGGCAATGAAGGTATTGACCAGCAACAACTGGCTGTGAGGCATGGTGAGGGGCTGTGAGACACGTCAAATGGTGGTGGTGGTCTGGATCAGCTGCAAGGGAGTTGAGGTTTATGACTCTTAGGTCTTCGTGGGGTTGGGGGTCATGGGGATAAGTGTTGGGTTTGTAAAAAATAACTTTTATCAGTGGGTTTTAAGAAACCTCCAATAAATTATTTAACAAATCAATTAGTGGCTATTTAATAACCCACCACTAAAGGTTAATTATATTTTAGTTTTACAATCATCCCAGAACATGTATTAAGGACTATTTATATTTATAGTACATAGATGAGTTATTATATCTCATGTATCACATTTAAAAATCCATCATAATGAAGGCATAACAATTCAATTTTTTCATTCAATAAAATATAAACAAATGGTATGACCATACCACCCTCTCATAATTAATTAATTTATATCATCAATTAAATTGAGGAAATACAACCATAATAAATATTCTATTTCATACAATCAATCAATTTATTTCATTAAATCACGGATAATCAATTTATATATCTCAATGAGTCTTATACAATTTATCATGATTATATGGGAAATTACCTACATAGTATATTCCATCAATATGTTGTTACAAGAACCTTGTAGGTTCCTCAATTTCATTAAAAATTTATATACCACAGTATAAAACATTTATAATCTAAATTGAACCCATATAAGGCGTTTTTGGTAATATATTAATAAACTGTAAAAGAAAATTCAAGCCGACTCACTAATGGGGCATCCACAATTATGGTCAACATCCTCTAATCTACCGAATAAGGATCAATATGAACATATTAGGGTATGTAGATCAATTTAACATGAAGACATCAATTAATAAAATACATGAAATGGACAATGTGGAGAAAACAAATCTACCAAAACTCTGAAAATTCAAGAAAAAAATTAGATCACCTGCCTTGGGGACTTTTATGACTCCCCATCAATTGGAGGGCTCAAAACTAAAGGAGTTTGAGAGAAATCAAAGAAATTATCTAATTCCTAAAAGTAAGGAAAAATATATTGCACCTAAATAAAAAAATAGATCTGAAGATAAACTAAAATTAAAAAAGGGGGCGTGATATAATACCTATAACTATATGAAACTTTCTTATGGTCACAGTTTTGACAACAAACATTGGTGATATATCATTCCCTATGTGGGTATGCTTGGGATCTCATGGGATCAAGAAAATATATTTCATCCACTCATGTAATGAGGAAAAAAAATATAAATATGGTATAATTATTCATTAATGGTGAAAAAATCATTTGAACCTCAAAAAAGGGGGTGTATGGTTTGGATGCAAGTTAGGATAAACCATGTAGAAACTTTTCTCATCACATTACTTATGAGATTCCCATAAATTTTAAGGTGCGCAATTTCCAAAAAATTTCCCCAATCATGAAAAAACCATAATAAAATACTGTAGGTGGCTATATATTGACTCAATGTTAATGTACATAGACATTACATAAATTTTAAAGAATACCTAAAAAATTATACAAAATGATTCCCAAATACCATATTAGTTTAGTATCTTTGGAAACATCAAAATTTAATCCTTGGTTCATAATTGTTCCTCATTATCTCCCAACGAGTTCTTCTTGACTAGCACCATTCTTAAAAATATCAAACATAAAACATATCATCTTGAACTTGAGGAAAAAAACATAAAAATTCGAAATCATAGAAGTTCATTATGGGTATAAAAGGGAGATATATAAGCCTAATAATTAGAATAAGTTCATGATAACATGATCATGAAAATTGAAGATCATACCCAACATATCAAAGACCATAAACCTAAATAATGACATAATTATTATCATTTCTTAATACATGAATCTCTAGAAATTAAGAACACAATCCATGAAATAATAAAATAAGAATAAAACATGGAATTCTAGAGAACACATATGTATATAATATTATTTCCATAGTAGTCAAGGCATAACTTCGAAGGCTGTCATAGTAGTATGGGTTTACTCCCCATTCCATCTTGGTAGTCGTGGTTCACTCCAAAGTCCATCATAGTAGCATCAGTTCACTTATCATACCATCATTATAGTAATGGTTCACTACCATATCCAAATTTTTAATTAAGGGACACTCCAAAGACCATATTCTTATATCCAATGAGATATAAATCTCTACCCAATGCATTGGAAGGATATATATGTCCTACCCATCTAATAATGAAATCATACAAACACGTGACACTGTATCATAAATAATAATATCATAACCCATTAAATGAAATGGGTTTTCTAATCAAGTAATAATATCATAACCTTTGTAAAAAGATATGTTTCATAACCATTTCCGCAAAGAATAACCCATGAAAAGAAGAATCTTTCTAAGGAATATAGCCCATGAAAGAGAAAAAAGGTTTATAAACATTATGAAATACAAACATAAATCATATAAATAAAAAATATGAATTGATACATTAAATAATTTTCCCATAAAAGAACGTTTAACATCAACTTAGGTAATTGTAGAGGTAAAATAATATTGAAAGATCCACTAAAACCATTTCTTGAGGACTATATCCTTTATTATAGAAAAAATATTTTTAGAATATTAATCCTTTTTAATAACATTTACAATTAATATAGTTTTAAAACGTTAAAATAATTCTTCAAATAATTTTAAAATACCTTTTCCATGAAAAATATAAATGAATCTTGAAATCATTTTGAGAAACATTTTTTTTGAAAACAAATTTAAAACATATAATGGATTATTTACATCCTTTTAAAAATAAATTCATTGAAATATTTTTCAAATCATAAAAAATATATAAAATCTTTTGAAAACAATTTTCCATGAAACATTTTAAAAGAGTCTTTCAACCTTATTGAAAACCATTTCATAGAATATACTTTAAAAACTTATAAATAAGGATAGAAAATGACTATTTTTTTAAACATAATTTTTTTAGATCAATATTCATTGGAAGAATATAATAGAGGATTCAAAATGTTTCAATAACCATTTAGTAGAAAACATAATAAAAGAAGCTTGAAAAAAATTTAAATTTTTACCCTAAAAATATAAAAGAATCTTGAAAACATTTTGGAAACCATTTGTATCAAAATTAATTTAAAAAAAATATAATAAATTACCCTTCTAAGAATTAAAAGGAAGAATCATATAAATGACTGTAGGTAAATCTATAGATGTCGTACAGGATAAAAATAACATTCATTTTTTATGATAAAATTGTTATAAAAATAATTTTTTTAGAAAGTGACCAGAAGTTTAATTTAAAAACATTGAAAATTAAAAAAGGGTTAAATATTCGTTTAAATATTATAGTATGGTAGTATAATATTCTCAGAATCATTTTATATGATATATGGTTTTTAAGGAACACAGATTTCTGATCAAAGAGTGGGTATTGTTAGGATTTAAAAAAAATATTATTAACTATCTTATGTACCAAAGAGTGGAAAAATGGAACCAATAAATTAATATATCATGAATAATTAGAGAGGATGAATATTAATTAGTTTTCATGATATATAGATCATATTATTTCATTAATGGAAGCAGAAACATAAACAATCATGATGAAGAATGAGAAAGTTTAAATAAACTATTATATCATGTAAAAATGGTGTCATACTACAAAAATAAGAGAATGAAACAAATAGTATATTAAAAAATAATTAAATAATGTTATTAATGAAATATCATTTAAAATGGAATTATATACTCCTTAATAATATAAAATAGGTGCATAAAAACATGTGTCTTAATGATGGAAAATTGAGAAAACAGTATCTAATAATTTTGGTAACTTTGAAAATATAAAACCCCTGAAAGAAGGATCGATGAAAAGATATTTATATGAAAATAAATTTTTGAATATGAATCATATAATATATTTGGGGTAGGTATATACACCACACACAATAATAGAGTCATGATCATGTCATGTATCTCATATATATAAGAAGTGAAATGAAATTCCATTACCTTATGTATTGAATCTCATCATACTCATTAAAACCACATATAAAATAAATTTAAGCTTATTATAAATATTATAAATAACAAAAATAGTATATATATAATACCATATATTATTTTATAATTATTTATATTACCCTCTTGTAATCAATTCCATGTTAAGTTTTTGCTTCGTCTAATAATCACTTTTTTTTCGCATGTGTCTTAATTTGATATATGTTTGGTACTTATATGTATGTCACGATTATTGGAATTAAACCATGAAATAAATATCATTTATCATTATTAAATTTTTATTATAATAATCTAAATAATATAGATTATTGAAATGGAATAAACCATTCATGTAGACGGTAGGTCGTACGTACGCATGAACGTTGCATTCATTTTATTGATGTATTAAAAGTTTGTAAGTAAATGAAATATAAATATAAATATAAATATAAATATATATGAATATATGTACAAAATATCATTAAATTATCTTTTTAATTTTATATATATCATATAGTATCTCTAAATTTATCCTAAAAAAACCATGTAGTGTGTGAACGAATGATATCACTTTGAGAGGGCGGCAGTCCACACTTACTAAAACGAAATTATCGTATTTTCAAAAGATATAAATAATAAGGGTATGTAAAAAATAAGAATTGGAGTAGAAAAAATAAATTATAAATATCACATATATCATATATAAAGAGACTATCCATCAAAATTTACACCATGAAAGATTATAGAGGAAAAAAGGAAAAATCATTTTTTCGTGAGGCTATAGTTCACCATATGCATAAACAATATCTTCGTTACCCATTAGATGGAATTTTGATAATGTATAGATTGAAAAATTATCATAAAAACATAATTGTTTATTTTACGATATTGTAATTTTATACATTCATTTAATAATAATAGTTTATAGAGTTTATAATGGAAATAAAGAATGGAGTTTAAGGGAGGTTGTTACCTCTTAATCTGGTAACACCTTTTCGGTTTTCACTGATGCAATTCCTTGGAAGTATTTATTCCAAAGGGAGGATTTAAGAAGTAATTTACAGTTTCTGAGATGTATATTTGGAATATCATGATCTAAGATATGTCGTTAGAGAGGTGTAACGATGTTGGATAGTCGGTGTCCTTTATATGGAAGGGAAAGGACACACTTTCCATTTTTGAAAACAAGGTATGTATTCCAATGATTTTACCAAAAAACTCATAAAAAATAAAATTAAATAACATATTTAAGGTTTATGAAATAATTAATTAAATAAAATGTCATCTAGAGAAGTTTATATATCATTTGGACCCTTAATTTTAATGTTTATTCCTTTGCAAGGCATCATTTTACCTTAATCACTAAAATTATTCTTAACTGCATTCACTAATAATTTTCGTAAAAAATTATGTTAACCTGATTAGAAATTTTAAATTATTACAATTTCAAATATGGAATCCATTTTTCAAAATCACAATCACATAAGTGGCATAAATAAATTTAAATGTAATCTCGCTGATTGGAAGATACTATGAGGTTTTAATGTAAAAATATAAAAATGATCACTTTGTTTTTATACAAAATCTCAAATTTAAAATCATTATAATGATATAAATGGAATTAATTGATAATAATATGATATAATTAATCTTTTAAAAAAATTTAAAATAAAAATAAAAAATAATAAAAAAATATTTTAATAATTAGTTTTGAATTAAAATTCATAAATTATAACTATTCATAAAAAATGATACCTTACACAAAATAAAAAAAATGTACTCTAACCTTATTTTTTATTAAAAATAATATGTTTAGTTTTATATATTCAATTTATAAAATTTCCAAAATTTACATGACATTTTGGTTCTCTATTAAAAGGCATTAATAACTGTTTTTATAAAAATATAGGTTGTTATGTATAAAATTGGGTGTGTTCTCATCTTATGAATATTAAATATATTAAATGAATAAAAAATATATTTTTTAAATATATGACATATAAATTTAATTAATATCATAGAGTAATATTAATTAATTTAAAAAATTAAAATAAATCATCATTCACAAAAAATATCTTCTTTTAAAACCATTCTCATTATATTCATTTGGGTTCTATATTCTTTTCTAATTAATTGGTAAAAAATTAATTCTAATATATATATATATATATTAATTAGTAATTTAACCTGTTTAATAACTAATAATTAAATATCTAGGTTATATTAAATAATATTTTAATAGTGTAACATTATTGTTATTCGGTCATCCATGTTACAAAATCCATCAGGGAAATTTGTTGTTTCATCTATCCAAAGCTATCCATAATGTTTGAAGTGCATAAATATACATTTTATGTTTATTTAGTGAATTATTAAGTTAGTTTTTCATATACATAAATCCCACCAATCATATCCGATATAAAATAAAATATTTTTGGAGTTTTGTGTAATTAAAAATATCAAAAAGATTAAAATTATTTGGAAACAAATTTCAGAAATTCTCAAGTAGATACATTCTACCCCCTAAAAATTAATTTCACCTTAAAAATTCATATAGGTTATCAAAATTTAAATACATTGAAGTTTCATTCATTGATACCCACATCTTAAAAATGAATACTATAACTTCATTTTAAAAAGGGTCCTTAGAAACATTACGACTTGACAAAGTAATATTCCACTTGGTCACTACAAGTGAGAACATATGTGAGAAGTCAAAATATGGTCTTATAGGAAAATTGTAAATATTCATGTAGAGTGGTTGAGGTCATCAATAAGAAAATTGAATGATGAATGACATGGTGGGTTCCCTAAAGTCATAAATCTATGATTATTTAAAGGGCCACAAACCGAACAAAGATTTAGGTATTTAGACAACATTTTTTTGATTATTTTTAAACATTTGCGTAATTATTTTATTTAATAACGTTATATGTAAATATACTTACATGATAAATTTATATAAAAAATTTAATTCTTTTTTTTGTTCTTATAAATTCATAATTCATCCATTAATTAATGTAATGGAATCCCAAAAATTATCTTTTATGCCTGAAGCACTAAAATAAACTATTATCGGATCTTAAGGCCCAAAAAAAAAGAAAGGTCTAACTATATGTCAAAAAATATTCATAAAAATAAATATAGTAATAAATTAATCATAAAAAGTAACAAAATAGATTCATCATTAATATTTATTTAAAAATAATAATTAGACATTAATTAGGACATCACATAGGCTAGTGGTAGGCATGAAACCCAACAATCCTTCATCCATGGCTTGATTACCTGAGCCTTTATGGACATTTATAGTTTCTACCCAACACAGATAATTTCATTTTCTAAATCTACAATAATAAAATTTCTGAAATAAATATAATGGAATTCCATGAAATAAGTTTAACCACTAAATATCCTTGGTAACCATGGTTTTGAATTCAACCTTAATACAATGTTAATTCATCCGATGTTAAACATTAACATTCTATAAAATGTTATCCTTATATCCCTCAAAAACATTTCAAATAAAAAACATTTGAAATAATGACACAAAATAATATTAATTCTTATATCCCAATTATCACAAATTAGCTCTTGGTTTTCACATTCCAAAAATGTGAATACCCTCATCATATATTCTCTTGACACGTGGTAATAACTTGAAATACCATAAATACATCTGTAATACAAGAATTATTATTTATTTCAAAGGTTACTAAATATAAATAATTAATTCAAATAAGTTTTAAACTATATCCATGATGACATATACCATCATTTTCAACTAATCAATCATAAACAATGTAATTATTTAAATCCAATTTATTTTATCCAAATCAATCATATCTTTATCTTTGTAAAACACAATTTTCTCTACATATTGATCAAATTTAGAGATACCTTCCCTTAATCAAAATATCACTTTTATATGTCTTCATAACCATTAAACAAATCCTTTTAAATCCTTAAATAATAATTATACTGAAAGTACTTATATATTTTAGGATTATTATATCATAACCATTTAATTCCAAAACATAAGTACTTAATTCATACAACAATATTATTATACAAATATTCATGGTTCATAAACATATACCTTAATACCTCCTTCCTAGAATATGAAATATGAATAAAGTATTATGTTTACTTCACCTCAATCAAATATTTCATCTTATGATTAATTTAAATAATATCGGTAGAACATTTCATACCTATCACATTTCGTTTGGTGTTTCATTAAATTTTTTTATATAACCAATAAACATACCACCATATTGATTCTCATTATGAGATTTAAAATTGGGAAATTCATAATAGTAATTCCCATACTTCCCGCATATGAAAATTTAATGTTATCCATGTTCCTTTTATTTTTATCAAATGACTAAAACCATAAAGCATTGGCTGAGAAACACATATCATATAATAAAACAACATAATCATAAAACAATCATTATTCGATGTATAAATCACAACTACAACCATTTAATCGATGAAAAAATTGGTTTACCCTAGGTTATTCATAGTAATATTATATTCAAATCCTTCATAATTTTTTTGTGAAGAGTCTGTGAATTTTGAATGAATATCCTTTGGGAGTGTCAATTTAGGTGTGTAGCAAGTCCGATTGACGTGTACTAGATTACCCTAAGTCAGGCCCATGACATCATGTTATAGTTTCTACCGATAGGTCCATCTATGCCAGAGCGACATCCACATGTAGTATAGATAAAACGATTTATTTCTAGAAAGACACCTACTATACCCCTTACCAATATTCGAGGATATTTTCATAAATTTTAACTCATCTTAATAATATTCATTAGAGGAAATCATAGAAATATCCATTAAAAAATAACTTGGGATATCACTAATGTTTTCTCATTGTTTTTATAAATGTTAAATAAACCTTCACACATATACTAACTATAATGAACTAGTATTACCATATATAGACATTACATAACATTTACAGAATACATAAAACATTATACAAACATAATCCCAAAGACCATATTTGTGTAGTGCCTTTTGAAAGATGGAAACAAAAACACTAGTAAATACGTGATAAAAATTATCTCCCACTAGTTTCTTCATGACTAAAACCCTTATTAGATACATCATATACAATAAATATGTTCATAACATGGGGGAATGGGAACATAAAAAGGGTTGAGCTTAGATTCTCAGTAAAGGTAAAAAAGGGAGATATGTTTGAATAATCATTCAAATAGGGGTATGATGACATGATCATTAATATATAAGATCAAACCTTGTACATCGAAGATAATATACATGAATCAATCCATAACGAATATTAGTTCACAGTACATGAATCATAATGATATAAATAACTTAATCCCTGAAAGAATATCATAGATATAAAAAATATAATTGTTTCAAACCCATATGAATATAATATGATTTCCATAGTAGTCAAAGAATTTATTCCTTGTCCATATTTGAAGTTTGGGATTACTAACCATACCATCTCGGTAGTCAAGATTCTCTCCCACGACCATATTAGTTGCATGAGTTCACTCTTATACCATCTTTATAGTCATGGTTCACTCATATGGCTATCTTATTAGTCAACGTTCACTACAAAGACCATATTAAAAAGTCTAATGAGAAATAATTCTTTACCAAATTCAATGGAGAATGATATAGGTACCACCCATCTCATAATGAAATCATACAAACATGTTACACTAGATCATAAACAATCATTTCATAACCCATGTAATGAAAAATTCTTCATAAACAAGTAATCATAAATTAACCTATTGAAAAACTGAAGTTAAATTATCATTTCATCAAAGGATAACCCGAGCAAATAAGTGGGTTTTAATATCATATAACCCAAGAAGGAGAAAAATGTTTCATAAATATCATTCCATCAAATCATACACCATCCCGAGAAACAATATGAATGGAAACATTAAGTAATTTCCGAATAAAGGAATTCGAGACGTCAAAAAATGTCAACATAGAAAGAAAATAATTTTAAAGGATCTTTTTAATCAATTTCTTAAGGAAAAAAACATTTTTTGATTTGAAAAATTATTTTAAAAATATAAATCCTTTTGAAAACCATTTTCATTGAAAATATTTTGAAAACATTTAATGAGGGCTTAAAATAATTTTGAAATAACTTATCCTTAAAATCATATAAAATATGCTTCAAAAAATATTGAAAACCATTTTCTTGGTAAATAATTGAATAAATATAAAGAATTCTTGAAAACATTTTAAAACCTTTCCCTTTGATTAATTTTTGAAAATCTATAAATAAATATTGATTTTTTTGAAAACAATTTTCATTGAAAACATATAAAAAATCATGAATATTTTGTAAAAACAATTTTGTTGAAAATAATTTTAAAACATATAGAGAAGTTTTGAAAATTTTCGTAATAAAATTTTTATCATAAATTATTTTTTAAAAACTTTTTCATAAAAAGATATAAAAAAGGATTGAAAATGTTTTGAAAACAATTTATTTGAAAACATTTTAAAATAATCTAGAAATCATTTGAAAAATATTTTTCCTAGACAGTTACTAAATAATCCTGAAAAACAATTGAAAACCATTTCATTAAAAAATACATTTAACAAAACATTTTCATAAAATTTTCTATTTTAATGATTCAAATGAACATTCAAATAAATGACTATGGGTAATTCTGTACCTGACAAATGAGGAAATAAGAACATTATTTTCGCATGGTAAAAAAATCTATAGAAGTGTTTTTTTTGAAATAAATAATATGATTCCTAAAAAATAAAAAACAAAATGAGTAAAAATTTATTTTACATATTATAGGATAATAGTATACTATTCATGGAAACACTTTTAAGACAATACGATTTCTAAGGAAGCCAAATTTGCAGGTGAAGAGAGTGTAATATTGGGATTTATTAAAAACACATAGATGACTATATAATTTTAGAATTAGTGACAAAATGTTACCAATACATGAATATATCATTAAAAACTATAGGATAATAAAATTCATGTTTTTTTCGAGTGGTGGATCATAATATTTCCTTAAACGAAGTATAAACATTAACATTATCGAAAAACACTGAGATTGTTGTAATAAACACTTATCTTTTTCTAACTTTGGGTCACACTCTACATGTAATAAAATTAAATTATATGAAGCCCAAAATATTAATAAATAATTAAATTCACAATATAACATGTCAAATTTATGTATATACCCCACAAAAAAGAATGTTGTTGTAAAACAAAATATGTGTCTCAAAGAAGGGAAAATGAGACAAAACTATCTAACTAATTAGGTAACTATTGAAACATAAAAACCATGAAATAAGGATCATTGAAAAAAATTTAAATTCCAATAAATTTATTAATAAGAATCATAGAATAATTTCTTATGCATTATATCCACTAAGTAAATGAATAGAGTCATGAACATGGTATGCATCTCCCCGATATAAAAAGTGAGATGAAATTCCCTTACCTTGTGTATTGAATCTCATCATACTCATTCATAACTCCTGTATAATAACTGTAATTTTATTATTAATATTTTATAGAACCTTATTATTATATATAATACCATATATTGTTTTTATTATTACTTTATATCACCTAGTTGTTAACAATTCCTTGTTGTGGTTATGCTTAATGTAATATGCTCTTCATTTTTTTCAGGTGTCTTAATTTGTTATATATTTGGACATTATACATATATCATGATTTACATAAATTAATACATGATATAAATATCATTTATATTTATTATACTTTTATTATAACAATCTTTATAATATTGATGTATGAAATGGAATATTGTGTTCATGGAGACAGTATTCTGTACATACGCATGAACACTTCTTCTGTTTTATAGACATATCAAAAGAAAGAAAGTTAATGAAATTGATATATATATATATATATATAATATCAATAAATTACCTTTATTTTTCTATATATATCATATAGGTTCACTAAACACAACCTAAATACATTCAATGTAGCGTGTAAATGAATCACATCACTTCGAGGGGGTTGTCGTCCACACTTTCTCAAACAAAATTATCCTTTTAAAAAAGATCAAAATATATAAGGGTATTCCATAAATAAAACATTGGGTGTCATAAATAAATTATAAATATCATATATATCGTATATGAATATATTTTACATTATAATTTCATCCATGAGTGGTGGTAAAGGAAAAATCATCAATCATCATTTCGTGAGGCTATAGTTCCCTGAATAGGTAAACAATATATAGGTTACACATTAGATGGATGTTTGTTTAATTTTAGGTAAAAAACAAAGCATAAAAACCTTATAGTAAATTTAGGACAACTTTTTTGTTATAGAATCATATAATAAGAATATTTTAGAGATTTGATAATGGAAATAAAATAATAAAGCTTGAGAGAGAAAGTTACATCTTAATTGGGTAACTCCTTTTGTTTTTCACTAAAGTGATTACATGGATGAATTTATATAATGGATAGTATAAAAGGGGTATGGGTGGTATTTTTGGATGTTTATTGGGTAGATATTTTTCAAACTGATGTGGTTTGAGAGGTGTGCGTATGTGTGAAAAGTAATAGCATTTTATATGGAAGGGAAACGACATAGATGTCATTTTTTAAAACAAGTTAGATTTATCCCATCTTTTAACAAAATAAAATAAAAAAAACATCTCAATTCACTAATGGAAGTTTGATTTTATAAATATGTCAATCTAATGAGCTCTGGATATGTGTGTAGGTTATTTTTAATCTAATGTTTATTGTTTATTTCTTTGTTATGGTATTTTTTAGGTTAATAATTGAAATTAGTTTTAATCGGATTCACAAATAATTTTGGTGAAAATTGATGTTGGCCTTATTATAAATTATAAATTATTATCATTTCAAATACTGAATACTTTTTTTTAAAAATTCCAATCTTCTAAGTGGTATAAATTAATTTAAAATTAATCATGCTAATGGGACAACACTATGTGTTATTAAAGTAAAAACCACCAATTGTTTGCTAGTTTTTTATACCCAATATCAAAGTGAAATTGATTCTAATGAACTAAATTGTATTAAAAGATAAAAATACAATCTAAATAATATTTTAAATAAATATTTAATAAAATTTGTTCTTAAAAATAAAATTTTGGAAAATTATTTTTGAATTAAAATTTCATATTTTGAACTAGTTATCAAAAAATGAAGCATCATAGAAAAATAAAAAAAATTACCATATCCTAATTTTAATGTTTCTATTTCAAATATGATATCTATTTTTTCATATTATACTCCAAAATGTTCCAAAATTTAGATTTCTAATAGGATCTCTAACAAAAGGTGGTAAAAACTACTTTTATAAATTTTTTGGTTATTTGGTGTAATATTGGGTCTATTCTCATATTATGCATATAAAATAAATTGGATGAATATTAAAAATATTTATTTGAATATATAAAAAATAAATATAATAAATATAATTCACTTAGAGAAACTAATTTAAATTGTTATGATAAATCATCCTTTACATGTAATAATAGTATTTTATATAGTTATTCTCTTCATATTCATATGGTTTCTATATTATTTTATAATTAATTAGTAACTAATTTATATATATATAAATATTCTTATTTGATTTAGCCATTTTAAAAAATACTAATTTATTGTGTAGGTTATATTGAATTATATTTTAATAGTATAACAATGTATCTATTCATCCATTCATGTTAAAATATCCATTAAGGAAAGTCATTGTTTCTTATAATAGAAGCTATTCCCCGAGTTCCGTGTATTGGAAGATTAATTTTATGTTTCATATGACACAAGTTATCCTAGGTGTTATATGCATAAAATGACATAATTTATGTTTTTTGCTGTGCACAATTAACTCTGTGTAGCATATAACACAAGACAAACATAGTGAATTAATATAAAATAAATTATTATTATGGTTGCATGAAATAAAAAAACAACAAAAAGATTAAATTAATTCGAAAAAATATTTAAAAAATTCTTGGTTTGTTACAGGATCGCACGACCATGGCCCTTGTGTCTCACAGTTGAAGAAAAAGCATTTGTCCCTAGCTGATCCTCTATCACACATCGCATGGTTAGGGGAAACCGTGAGGGCTATAGGGAGGAATTTATAATAATAGTGTGGACATATTTATTTCCAAAATACCTATGGTTTTGAGATCTGATCAGGCCTTGTACAACCTTGTAACCCATGTGCCTCTATTTGGTAACATTATAAGGGAATTTTAAAGGCAATTTTTAATAAAAATCATTAGCCGTACCATTGAGAAAAGTTGTTTAGTTACATTATGTTTGATCTATTGTATGAAATTAATTTCATTCATGTAGTATTAAATTAATTTATCCATTTTTTTTATCAAAAATATTGTTTAAAATAAATCATAAAACGCACATCAACAACCACTATGGGATTTAGAATCCCCTAGGGAATGAGGAGGGCTTTTAGGCACATGTTGAAGAATCTTCCATATAAAATATATATGATTTGGGTATTTTTCATTACATCACTCCTAAAATATAGATATCATAATCATCCCCTAATAATTATATATATTGATGATATCACCATCTATTTTCTTTCCAACACCACTCTATGGGTCCTTTTGTGTCCAAAGTACCCCAATTTACATTGCCCCAAGGGTGAGAAAAATCTCCAACAGTCTACAAACATAACATAATTATCCTAGGATTCCCACCATTGGTGAAATATATTTCACCATCAGAAATACTAGTAAGTCACTACACCACTCAATTTCATGTTCCATATCATTTATACAAAACCAAATGAATAATCTTCCAATCTCTTTTCAATCAATCAACCATAATGTATGATGCTTAATCATGAAAAAATATGAACCACTTATTTTCACAATCAACTACCCAAAGGACACAATGTTTGAACCACAGATTCCTAATACATTAGCAATTACAATTGATCACATGTTCTTACCCATGGCCATAAATCAGATCATAAAAGTTAACATATAATAATAGATGTATATAGTAAATATGAACTCGGTAAGAACAAGGAATTTCACCTCATATTCCTTATCCTGATTAAACATTTGGAGGATGAAATATGGAAACTGTAGTAAAATATCTAAAAAGAAAAATATAATTTAAACTCACCATAATAAAAAAAAAATTATAAATGTGGATGTTTATCCTTTACACAAGTGACTCCCTGTTACTAAAAACTAAGAGAATATACCACATATTGGAGAAATACCTTCAAGATAAGTGGAAATCCAAGGGGGATAGGTATAAATTTTCAACCCAATTAATATCTCCTTTCATATTTTATATATTTTTTTCAAATAATCAAGAAATAAAAATTTAAAAAACCAATAGGAGCTCATCGGATATATGATTCCACATACCATGGTCCCTTTTCAACTTCACCAGGGTTTTGATGGTTGGTGTAGTAGAAAAATCCCTGGCTATGAGACATTCAGTCGATTCCTAGAAGATTTCAGTTGGGAATCCCCCTTTTCCAATGAAAATCTATGGCCCAATATCCAATACTCCAACACCTAAAATATTTCTAAATACATATGGTTATACTGATATAAAATCTAAAACACCTCAAATAATAATTTATACCATTACATTAATTTTATATAGAATAGGAGAATATATGATTTCATTGATAAATTAATAATAAAACTCTTGGGATATCACCTAAGATTAATTTTATATTCCTTTCTCTCCCGATTTCAAGAATATTTTCATGGACATATATTGATAAGAATTATAAATCATTCCCAACAGTCTATAGGATCCATACCTAAAGTCAAAGACTAGGTATAAATGATAGGTGTGGGGGTTATGATAGTAACGATTCAAATGGAATAACATTTCATTATCTACAAAATGTTCATGTGTTGTCACCCTAAACATGAATATAACTTTGTATCCACCTACACAATAATAACCAATTCTGTATGGTAAGGTTCTAAAATTTAAAATATAATTTAATCTAACCAATAATTCAATTCTATGTCTTATGTATTAATACATTTTTAGGATTCATGATAACAAAAACCATTTATCTAGCCATGCATCCTAGATAAAACCTCACCCAAAATCTTTTTGTAACTAGGACATCCAAAAAACTATTACCTTATGTTAAAAACCAAATTATGAAATCAATAGTGCATTCAATAATAACATAAGTGATTATATAAATCACATTTTCATATTAAAAATGTCCACAAAAAATAAAAAACTTCTTAAAATTCTGAATATTAATGTACTAAAATTTCAGATCTATATATTATTAACACCATAAAAATAATCATGGTATAAAATATAAAAAAACTAAATTTAAAAATTAATCGAGGAATTACCCATATTTTTTTATCAAAATACACAACTCAAATTTTATTTATTTATAAAAATTCCATCTTTATCATGTCATCATAGAATATAATATTTACCATATTCAATTTCTTAAAAAACATAACCACATGAAACAAAATGTGTAAAATTACAATGGATATTAATATTTTACTTTCAATTCCCTTATTAAATATGATGTTAAACTATTCCTACATAAATTTTTTACTATTGGTGTAAGTCATAACCTTGATAATTTATCTATGTTATATTTAATTATATGAATTAAATCTACTATATCATAGTCAATTTCTTAACCAAAAATAATTTTCATTACATGGTCAAACCAATAGATTAACATGTCTAACTAAAATATTAATCAATGTAAGTGACTAAAAAACTCATAAAACCTATTATGTTATCATGAAATGCAACCCTTCATAAAAAAATAATAAATTCATATGAAATAATATCCTGACAGAATTGTTTTCCATTTCAACCTCCATACTCAGAAGATTTACCAAATCTCAAAAATTTTAATGTACACCACCAAACTATATTCTACGAATTTACCACAACATTTATTCAAATAATAATCCAATTTTTTTTATTATAATATATTTATTATAAAAATATCTAGTTTTATAAAATATCTCACCTCGATTCATAAAATCATAACTATTCACAACAAACAACTTGAAGAGATTTAAATTCCATCTTATCTATAGAAAATCACCGTAGTAAAATGAAAATCACAATTATAAATAATATATAATATTTTAAAATTTATTTATTTATATTATATAAATTATCCCAAATATCGATAATAAGAAATTAAATTATATTATCCATAATGATTATTATTTATAAATTTAGAAGAAACGATTCTAAAGATAAAATAAATGTTATATTCTATCCACAAACAATAATACATATATTTGTAAATAGAAGAATTTATTGACTATAAATTACAAGGTACTAATGAAATCAATTAGATATGTCCATTTATCCATAACAGAATATTCTACTCCACTATATCTTCCAATAATAACCGTTACTACATTATGATTGTTCCAAGATAATCAATTTCTAAAGATGTTGCAAAAATATTTTATAAATGAATATAAAAAAATAGAAATCCAAAAATAAATATTGATATTGAAAGTGATCATTACAAACTCAAGATAATAATTATCTATCCACAATAGAGTCCCAATAGATTCAATGAAATATTTTTCATTTATCTTCTAGAATAAGTGTAATAGATTAGACGAAGATATACACACACATTAAAATGATCACCTCAAATTAATCAAAAGAGCTAATTTTTTGTACAACAGATGATTATGGAAGATGTTATGATTTTATATTATTGGGAACATGGTGAGTATTTTTGATACCTGTGGAGAGTTTTTTGAAATCAACATTTTTATGAAGAATTCCTTTCATTGTGATTGATCTTCAAAGGGAATAAAATATATGATGAAAATGGGGTACATATGTTTTTCAGTTGGATTTGATTACCAATAAATAATTCAAGTTCAAATATATATAAATTTAATTTTCTTATGCGTGGAGGAGGATTTTTTTAATTCTATATGGTTATAAAATAAGTCTAGAATTTTTATGAAGAAGTCTTGATGTGTTTACTATTGTGTAGATTTGATATAAAAAATTAGTCATTATCTCAATACATAAGGGTATGTACATAATATGTTACTGCCATGTAGTGATATGTATTTGGCACTCTATAAAATACAAGGGTGGCAATATGATAATTAATGATAACTATATAATATGAAATTTTCACTATGAAATATATATTTCTACTCTTTGATACATAAGGATAATACTAATATATAATGGTAAATCCAAATCTTTCCATAAACTATGTGTGTTGGTTAGAGAAGATTATGAAAACTAACTTATTAGATAATACCTATTTTTGATTTTGATGATTCATAGGTTATAGAAGCTCATCAAAGATGTTTCATTATTAAGTGACAGTGTGACTATTGAATTTGGGATGACCAATGGGTTTTTGTTTTAATGAAAACTAATTGAGATGTAGTTGACGGTATAATTTTTAATTTCAAAATTGAAATTAGAATATATTTTGGAAAACATTATTCATTTATCTATGATAATAAACTAGGGTATTGGAAATTTATATAATAGAAAAAAATATAGGTCAATGTATATGTAATGGAAGGGAAGATGAAGAAGATGAAGAGGAGTTCACGCACCTTTTATGCCTCTGAGGGGTGTCAGTCATAGAAATATTTTTGTTTTCATTGAGGAATTGTGGAAGAAGTCATACCTATTACTCATTTATGATGTTCAATAATACAATATATTGTATGTAGATAATAAAATAATTGGAAAATGGTATTCGAAAATTTATCATTTTATATGAAAAAAACAAAACATTTTTGTGGAGTTATTAAGAGATAAAATTATTTACATTAATTTATTATGAGTCCTAGAAATATTTGACTTATTTTATTTAAAACATGTATTTTATTAGGAAATTTTATCTTAGGTTATACAAAAACATGATAATGACGCACATAATAATTTTATGTAGTTTCTAAGTTTCTTTATTGAAGGAATCCTAAGATGTTGGATTAGGGATCTGAATATATAAATATATTATTGATAATATATTTTTGGTTAAAAGAAAAGGTGTTACCACATTAAATGAGATACAATAATTTTTTAAAAAACATAATTATACCCTACTTACTTATATTGGGAATGGATTTCCAATTTTTTGTGAATATAGGTTTTATAATAGTTTTATAAAGAGAATCACTGAATCAGTATGATGGAAATAATTTTGTCAGAGATGGGTGTGTATAAAATCCAATCATGTCATTATTTTTAGTGAAATTATTTTTAAAGGTGTTTGGATTAAGAATAATTGTTTATTTTGTTTCAGGTTTTAAAATATTTATAAAGTATTCATCCAATTTATAATTGATTAATTAATTTTTTTTGTTTATGTTTAAAGATATACATATTATTGATGGAGAATATGATGACGAATTTTTCAGAATAGATAACGCGGTGGTAAAAACCATTTAAGGATGATGAAAAACTATTTAATATTTAATTGTTTTCAAGAAGATAATTTATATCATACAAAATACGTTTGATACTAATGTTTTAGAACTAGATGAGAACAATGTTGAAACACTTCCTTTGGATGACATGCAAAAAATCATGGTTATATATGAAAATTGGAAAAAATGAACATTAATGAAGAAGAGACTATTTGAGAAGCAAATTTCACCTAATTGTATTCTATAGGAAAGTACATCTATATAAATTGAGAAAGAATACATATATTAAGTTGTATATTTAGATTTAGACGATGATATTGATATGATGTTCAATAGTCTAATGTCACTCATCTCAAAATGTGTCTAAAGAAGAATATGTGGGTTTTTTTCTAAGTTTTCTTTTATATTTTTAAACTATGATAGTATTAGGGTGTTTATACAAATTATTCAAATATAAAAGGATATGGAAATGAATATGAAGAGTATTCCTCTCATGAATATTCAATGATTAATTTAATGGATTTTAGGATAGATTTGTTTTCATAAATATGTTTATGCAAGAATTATTATTTTACAAGAAATGTGGATTTATTTATCCAAGAAGGATGAATCATAATTTTATATATACGGGAGTATATGTTCATATATTGGTATATTTGAAATTAAATTTATTATAAAGATGGATTCCAATTATTCAAGTACTGAAGTTGAATCAAATAAAATTCAATATGTCTCATTAGGTATTGATAAAGAGTTACATGAATGCCAAATATAATTCATGATGAGGAAGAAAATAAATAAAATAATCTTTTAGGATGTTAATATGTACATAGAATACATGATAGTGAATAATGAATCCAATATGTTTGAATTAGATAATTATGAATTCGTTATGGAGATTATAGGTTTTATTTATGTGTCAAGGAAGTAAGAGATATAATTACCATGATGTAAGAAACCCAAATAATAGAAACCAAATTAGGTTTTAGCTTTATGACATTCTTATATATACAAGGGATGAAATAATGAAGAATCAATCAGTTTAGTAGTTTTGGATAACTAGATACATAAATTTTTCTATTATTACATTGGAAATAAACATTAAAACATAATAGAAACTAATATTCTGCATAACTAAAATTCATTCAAATATTTCCTATTAATAATGTAGTTCAAAAGGAAAAAATAAGGTTGAGATCAAATTCTCTGTAAGGATTATATACAGTGGAAGCGATCTTGATTAGTAAAGAATAATAATCATTGAAATGTATGTAACTGAAGAAAAATTCTATTAAACTAACAACCTGAGAATCAATTGACTCCCTGAATAATATGATTGCATAACTTTAATGGAAAATAAAAAATAAATTCAAAAAAATAAAATTCCAAATATTCTATGTCATGATTTCATAAATCATGATATATATACCATTAATTCCTTATTCTAGGATAGTTTAATAAATAGATAGGTATTGACAAGAAACCCATTTAATGCTTACTTACTCGATTGTCTCAAGAGACCTATTGATGCAGCATGGTCTGATATAATTGTTGGCCACACCAATAACTTCATGTCCAATGAATTACTCATATATAAAAGGATTGATATAATTCATCAACAATATGTCCTATAAAAAAATATCTGTATTGGGTACAAAATATTAATATTTCCACAATAAATGATATAATATTCCATGTAAAACACCTTATATAGAATGGAATATGGTTTCAGAAATAATCATCTCAAATAAAAATAATACAGATATTTACAAAATCATTAACATCCAAAAATCATATGAATTTTATTTTATAAGATAACATCATTTAGAAAAAAAATCAAGAAAGTGAATTTCAATAATTTAGCTATTAAAACTAATAAAAAACAAAAAAAAAGAAGAATTAGTATGGAATAAATTTAGAATTTCTCTAATAGAGTATATGTAAAATGGTGGGTTTTTTCATTGATGAATATAATTACAATTAAAATGTTATTAAAAACATACCAGAGGATAAGAAAATTTCACTCTAAAATAACAATTAAAAAATAAAAAATTAAATTTATATTTGACAATAAAGATGCAAAAATTTAAAGGATTTTTAAAATTATTGAGTGGTAATGATGGTAGGAAATTCCATTCGTTCCAACTAAATTAAAACAAATATTCCTTTAACATTTCTGTAAAAAATCTAAAAAGTAAGTCATATAGGAAAATACAAGAAGAGACTTTTAAAACAAATTTTTAACAATTTAATCCAGGGTAAAAATGAATTCCCAAAAACTATTTAATAATATCATCAATAATATTGAAAAAAAATTCAGAAAAAATGGACATGGATGGAAAATGTTTTCAGAAAAAATAGAATATAAAATATATTTTTCTATCAAAATAATATTTTAGTCTCTTAATTACATAATATGAGAAAATAGAATAGAGAGCATTAACTATCCAAAAAAGGAGGATAATAAAATCAAATGTGATTATTAGAAAATATTTATATATACCGTGATAATCAAAATTCCCGAATAAAAAATCTTGATTAAAATGAGATTGAATTATAAATAATTTATCCTCTTAGTTAATTTCGAATCATAATCCTGATGATTGATTATGTTTAAATGATTCAAAAAATATCATCCAAATATTTATATTAATAATATAACATTTAAAAGGGTTATTAAATTCTCTTCATAAACATGGATTGGTGAAAAATATCAAATATTCATCAATGATATAAAATTGAGATGTAGAACCCTTACCGCACATTCCCTTTAATTGAACAATACTTAACATTATATATAATAAATTTATATTTATTTTAATTAGAATAAAAAACATATACATTTTTTTAATATCACATATTATTCATTTATAATATTTTTCACCCCTTTGGTTACAATCTTTTATTATTATTCATATTTTGGGTGTTATCAACTTTGTTTTTTCATGTGTGTTTTGATTTATTAATTACATTCCTTGTATTTCTACCATGATTTCATAATGTAAATAATTTTACACATTTTATAAATATAATATGTTATATTTATTTATATATATTAATCCATAAAATATGGAGATATAAAAATGAATTACACCATTCATGGGGATGATTGGTTGTATGTTTTCTTGAATGTTGTCTTCACATTACATCAGAAATAAAAAATAAAATTTGAATAATTATTTATATTTTTAGAATAATTATTATATAACATATATCATATATTTTCATTAAACCCTTAAATTTTTCCATTCCTGTTAAACATAAACTAAAAACGGATCACATTACATTGTAGAGGTGGTAGTCCATATGTTCAGATGACATACATTATCTTTTTTGAATGGAATTAAATTTAACATGGTTTATATGATATTATATTTAGAGAATTATATTTATGTAATAAATATAATATATACTCATTATTTCCTTTTTTATAAACCTACAATTCATATAGTTATGAACAATGAGTTACTCCTTCTCGGGGAGACAGTATGTCACACATAAGCTTGAGCGATGTTTTCACTTATCAGAAGATAAAAAGGGAATAAACACACTTTTAACATTATAGAAATAAAATATCAGTATATTGATGACACTGGAGTTATTTATTTATGATTGGAACAACACATTAACAGGAATTATAATAACAAATTAACTTGAATGTTTCATTAAAGACGAATGCCTCCACCTCAATGGATATTCGTTAGATTTATTCTAAATGGTCCTGGGGTTGTAATACTTACTTGAAAAAAACAATAATATTGATAATGATTTTCATAAGAGTAATGTTTAGGTTTTTATCATGCTATACGACTCAATGTGATGTAATTAATAGAATGGGGAGGTGTCTATTTATTTTTGAGGGGATTGACATTCTTGGAATATCTTAATGTATAAAATTTATATAAATTATTTTTTAGTCCCAAAATGAAAAACATTTATATAACTAGAGTATATTTTAATGACATGTCTAAATAATATCATCTAATAGTATTTGGATAGGTTCTAGGTATGTTTTCACCCTTATCTTTCAGTTTTAACCTCCATTATCCATCATGACAATTACCATAATATTAATGATTTTTTCCATTTAAGGGAAAATAATTTTATTATAAAATGAAATACTACCCATAAATGATTTGTGGTTATTATTTTCAATAATAAATCATTAATTTGGATTAATGTAATCTTATAATGAAATTTAAATGATTTGATAAAAGAGTGTTTATTATGAAATATCATTAATATCATTTTTAAAAATATTCATTCAATTTGAAATTAAATACATCAACACCAAGGGGGAACACAACTTAATAATTTAAAAAATACATACTATTTCAACATGCACTGAGATTAAACAAACCATGATATAATATTTAAATATTATGATTTAAATGTTACTAATAAAACCGATCTATCAAATAGTTAGATTTGAATAATATTAAATTTTTTATGAAATCGATATAATTTTCTAAATCAATATTAATATATTTAGAAATATATAATAAATAATAAATGAACATTAATAATGACATTATATTGATTAAAGAATATGTATCCTTCAAGAATGATATTTATTTAATTTGAGACAAAATATTATTATTAATTTAAATAAATTTTAGAAAATTAATTCTGTAAATTTAATATTTTTAAATAAACATATCAATATTAAAGTTGGATGATATTTTGGGATATTTCAAAAAATATTTATTTCTGTGTGAATAGTGAGAAATGTCGATTTTTAAAAAAATAAATTTTTTATTAATTATTCAATTAAAAGTATAATTATTCAATTATTTTTAATTAAATATAGAAAAAATATTATTTCATTATATATATTTAAATTAAAATCATTTAAATAACCTTTATTTTGGATTGAAGTGTATGTTTATGATTACGTTAAAAATCACATTTTTAAAATCTAATTTAGAGTTCATAATGTTTATCAATTTCTGATTATTAAAATAAAACCTAATGAGGAATGATATAAATTAAAATTTTAAATTATATATATAAATATATTTATGAATATTAATTAATATAATGATGGGTTTTTTTAACGTTAATATATATTAATCATTATCATGAAAAATGGATTTTTCTGAAAACCTACTTTGGTCGAGCTTTTAGGTTATATTTTTAATTAAATACCTCCAGTAAAATTAATTGAAAAAAAATGGATTCCATATTTTAAATAATTGTAAATTTTATTACCTAATACTTTATTATTATTTTTCCATAAGGAATTTATAAAATTGTGAAAAAAATAAATACCATGGAAGAAAGTTAAAATTATAAAATCTGTAAGCTCAGAGTAAACGAGGATATTGTTTTCAAAAAGAAAAATTATTTTTAGTGATATAGGTTATTATTATACTTATATCTCATCAAATCATTTATTTTTAAAATTTTGAGAAACTTTTCATGAGAGTGAATATTCTTTATTGAATTATTTTTGGAATTTACAAAAATGGCACTCCTCTTCAAATATAAAAGGGGTACCCCTCCAATAACATATTAACTCATATAAAACCCATTATATTTACCAAAAACTAAAAAAACTCTCCAAATAATCCATATATACATTATTGATCATCTGTTCTTTCCAGTAGACTGGTTTTTGGGTCATTAATAAGAGATCCTAAGGAAGTTCTTCTAAGAGAGGGAAATCATCATAAATGAGCTCCATATTTTAAATACATTTTCAAAATTCATTTATATAAAAAAAATTATAATATAATAAAAAGTATATAAAATATTCTATGATTTTATTATTTTTATGGAATAATATTTATCCATACCCTCTTCTATCTAATGAGAAATGAAACTATCGATCATGTGTATAACATACTACAGCCTCTCAAACCAATGTCATATCATTACCATGACTACCTGGCATGATGTTCAAGATGATGGATTTAATGTTTATATATGATATTAATAATATCAAAAAATTGTTTATTAAAATATAAATATCAAATACCATCTTACCTTATCCTCCATTGAATAATGATAGCATCATTCGTTTGCACGTTTGAGTACCACATCACAAAGCGATGAGTTTCAATTTTTTATTACCACACAACATGTATTGTTTATGTAATTGTATTTAAATTAATAATATTATGCTTGTTATATTATTATATTAAATTATATTTAAAATATTGATTACCATTATCCCATCATGATCATGAAAAAATGGAAATGTTACTAATGCATACATATTCCCTTCCATCTCCATGATTATAACATAGTTAAATTTAAAAGACAATAATTCATAGATTGTTTTAAATATTTAAATGATTCCTTAAATTTATAATAATTTAATGATTATTATTTTGTGGTTTTTTGGAATAATAAATCTTTTTACCCTGATCAACATGATGATGATATTTTGGATTTACGAACTCATGGACCTCAAAACATCTAATGTGGACATAAATGAAGTTAGAACATCCTAATATTAATAAATAGAAATAATGTTTTTAATGTTTCTAAAATATCAGGATTTTACTTTATTAATTATTTTTATATGTTACTTAAGGAAAGAACTTTTATATGTTATTATATAACATTAGTTCAACGAATCTTCCATTAGTTCAAAAATATATACCACTAGAAATTATCATATAACATTAGTTCAAACAAATAAAACAAAACATATACCTAAATATAAATAGTTGAAGAGATCTACCATAAAATATATCATCTTCTATATATATATATACCACAATTCAGATTTATAGTTCTCACATCAAACATCAAAACCGATCTACCACTAGAAGGTGCTACCCTTAGTCTATGATATTATTCCCTATTGCTATAGTTAGTAAGGGATACTATGAGAACTAATCAACCACCAGTGAGAGTCCACCAATAAAATAGATCTAGCATTCCCATATCTATCTGTAGAGTGTTGTAGCTAAATTCCAAAATCTTATTCAAATTTAATTAATCTAATGCATAGTTTAAGGAATTAAATATAGTTATCCACACATATATTTAATATTCATTACTCTCAAACTAATTCATAGATGAATTTTAGATAAAGTGAGATCATTGTTAATTTTTTATTTCAGATTGTGGATCAAATGATTAATTGGAGATATAGATATATAAATTCTATAGAACATCCTCATGTGTTGGTGTATCCAAAAATATCCACCCCTAAAAAGTGAATACCAAAAATCATACACTCAATTTAGAGAAATCCAAATACTCCTTTGAATGGATAGATTATGTACATATATAGAATGAATGGTGAAAGAATTTCGTGACTTCTATTCTTGAATGCTATCCTGGACACTCTATGAAACCTATTTGAGATCCTTTAAAATATATATTCAATGACATATGAACATATAAAGATATTTATGTAGAGTATCATCAACTTTTCCAACTCTATTAATTTGGATTTTTATTAATGCTTTATTTTATAGGTATTTTTTTTCTTACTCTTTTATAATATAAAAAAACATCTCATATACTTAACTGGATTATTTATAACATAATATCTAATGAGTTTTCATTTTTTGTACCAATGAAAACTATAGAAGTGGTTTTTTGTGACCAAATCATGTTTTATCGCACATATAACTATGGAAGTGGTTTTGTTCCAAGGTGAACTTGTGTGTTGTTTTCCATTAAACCCAATCCTATTTATGGAACAAGTATATTAATATATAAAATATTTTTTTGTGAGTGATTTCCAATTGTAATGGATAATTTTTAAAATTAGTTCTAAACCCCTTTATTTAATTCCTCGATATCTTTTGTTTGTTTTATTTTTTTATTTAAAATATAAATATTTTCCATTTATGAAATCAATATAAAAAACATAATCTAATAGTTAATCACAAATGGTGTATAATATAGAGTGTTTGATCTATAAAATTAGTGTTAAAACATAATGTGATTCCAAATATTATTCTAACTAAGAATTGATACCTATTTGAGGAGCAATTTGAAAAATAAAATTATTTTTTTCAATAATTTATATTAATTGGGTGCTTTTATAATGCTAGTGGATTTAAATTTTTAATTTTTTTAAATTGGAATTCTATTAGGTATTTTATTCAACCCCCCTCTAGTTACTCACTCCAACTAACATTTGGTATCAATGAATTTTTAGAAATATTATTTAAATATTATCTAGTCTCAATTTAAATGTCATGAATTTATGTTTATTCTATGTAAATATACTTATATGTAATGATACATAAGTGGGAACTAATACTAGTAATACACCTAATTATAATGGTAATAATTATTCTTAATGGCTGATTTAAATCAATATTAATATTTGAAGAATGGGTCTTGAAATTTGGGACTATTATTGAAGATTAATATGAACTACACCAAAACACCCAGATTTGAATGCAGTTATCCTACTATTATAGATTATAAAAACAACTATATAGATACGAAATCTTTATAATATTATTTATAATATGAATAGTTTAATACAATAATTTTTTAAACCACTGAATTTGAAATTTGGGTTACAGTAGGTATTTCTCATAAAGGATCATCAATTTTCAATGATCTGGATTTTAATACTTATACTATTAAATATGATAATTTTAAGATGATACCTAATGAATTACTTTATTAAATTTACCTTAGGTTCAATAAGATTGTGAGCATGATTATTTCTCTCAGGAATCCAATTACTAAAAAATATCATGTGATTCACCTGCTATGTTTTTTTCCAATTAAATGGAGAGGAACATCAGTTATAATTAAAGAATAATGTGATATATGTATGTTTATTGGTAATGATCTAATATTAAAGAACATGATGTATGAAGAGGAATCAAAAGTAATTAGACAATAACAAAAATAACTAAATAGTAAGTATGTATCTTTTAATACAACTGATCCAATGAAAAAATGAATAATAAAATAAGACAACTCATGGAATGGAGAATCATGTTCATAAAATTATTATGAAAATCCTCACATAGCTATATGATTATGGGAATTTTATAGAAGTAATAAATTATTCAAGAAGGCAAAATTCAATGTAAAATATAAAAATTGATGTATCTGGAGAAGAAAATGGAAAATGAGTTAGAATAAAAATAAAATAGTATTCCATGAATATAAGAGAAAAGGTAATATCAAATGAGATTATCCTAAGTTAAATTATAGAAAAATATATGGTTTCAAAGATTATAGGTATAAAAAACCATGGAATAAAACTATAGTGCACCAAAAGATAGTTCAGGTGATTAAAAACCATGTAATTTGGACAATAATGAAAGAGATAATATGTGATTAAAGAGAAACACACATGATGTAACTAGTAGTTTTCAACATCTCCTATTATAAATTGCACACTTTATGATGATGAAAACAGAGAAGACGACATATTGAGTGACGAAAGTTTTTAATACTATAATATATTTGAGGACAAGATTAATAAACTTATAGATAAATATAAAAGTATAAATAAGAATCTTTCATTTTCTGCTCATTTTAAAAAATATCATAGTATTGAAATTTATAAATATTCTCAACATATGAAAGATAATATTGAGATAACATTATCGAATGAGGAAAATAAAAGTACTGGTTGAAATCAAAAAATGGAATAATTAAATTATCTTAGATTACTAGAAATAAAAATTCCCCTTTGTGTACCATAATATTTGGACACTTACCTGGATAGAGAATGGCCAGTATGAATATATTTATTTATAGATTTAATTATTTTAGTTTAGAAATACATCTTATTTTTATGGACCTAATAATTTTATTTATTTATTAAAGACTATGATCTACCTATACGAATCCTATTATATTATATTTATTAAAAAATAACATAGTAATTATAAATCTAGACCCAAAAATAAATGAGTACGAATGTCTTTTTTTTCTTAAAATAAATTTTATTGGAATCCATTTTGAAAATATCCATTAAAAACGTTTTTTATCTAGATATTTAATTCTCCATAATCATGAATGGGGAATATTCATGTTTCCAGATCCTAATAAATGATTATTATGGACATATCAAATTTAGTGACAATTCTAAAGGAAATATAATAGAAGAAGGAAAAAATGATAACTCTATTATAATTTATATTTCCAAATATTTTTATGTATAAGGATTAATGTATAATATTTTTATCATCTCACAGATTTTTTATAATGGTTTCCATGTAATGTTTAAAAATAATTCATCCAATGTTTTTAACTATTTGTATTCATTAGTTTTTATTTATTTTATAAATAAACATCAAATTATTTTTAATTTAGATTCTTTTGTTTTGAAGAAAAATATTTCTATGTAAGTTCAATTCTCAATGATATTTCACTTAGTGATAGGAGACCAGGACATTGACATATAAAATATCTTTGAAATATAACTAGGAATGTTTTAGTAAAATACCTACCAAAAATAAAATCCCCAAATGAAAAATAATGTAACCCAAGTCAATAAGGTAATCAAAAACAATATATTTCAAAGAAAAAATGATTTTTAAACTTGTCAACCCCTATAGTCGGTCTATACAGTTTTTTTGGAAACTGTAAATTTTCTATTTTAAATGGGAATCACTATGTTCATGATCTAGTGGATGGATCTTACATATTCATTTTGTTATTCATTGAAGCTCACAAAAGTTTCTCATTTCCTATATTTTTAAGTGTGCTAAATCTCTAGAAAATCAAAGTGGACTTATAATTAATACCCTAATAAGTGATCATTTTAATGAGTTTGAAAATAGTTATAATGAATACTAATCTAAAAATATTATCTATAATCATAATATTCCTTCTCCTATAACCCCAGAATAAAATAGTGTAGTAAAATGGAGAAATTGAACCGTTCAAAAAATTACTCAGGCCAGGAATAGTGACTTTGTTTTACCTATTTTTTGGTAGAAGATGAGAATACGTCCTGGTACATAATCAATAGAGTTTATATAAGAATATTTTTTAAGAAAAACAATATGAATTATTTAAATGAAGAAATAGAAATGTTATTTACTTTAGAGTTATGGGTTGCAATGTCATTATACCAAATACAAAGGAAAATCCTGAAAAATTTCCTTCCAAGAGTTAAAAATGAATGTTTCATGTATATTCTACAACCAATTAGTCATACATAGAATATGATAAAAGGAAATTATAATGTTGGAATCATAAAATTTCTTGTCTTATGAATCATATCCAACGGAGTATATGATTCTTTCAGAATACCTATATGGAGATCTATGTATTTTGAATATAAATTCCAAACCATCTAACCATTCTATGAAACATGGAGAAAAACATTCCAATTTTGATGAAATATCAGAACAAAATTCCGTAGATGATAATTAAATATCCAATAATTTTAACCCTAGATCATTTTGTAATCATAAATATCAATACATAGATATTTTAGTTAGATACCTAGATAGTGGAAGAAAAACTAGACATCACTTAGAAATAAATTTGAACGTCAAGAATTGTTGTCACAACGTGAAACAAAATACATAAATAATGAAATAAATAATTATATATAATGTAAATGAACATTGAAGTATATAAATTTAAAAGAAAAATGTCTGTTAATTAGTGGATATAATTAAATACATCTTGAACATTAGAACTAAGTGGGAATTTAGAAAAAAAATGGATGAGTTAGGGACGATAGTTAGAAACAATAATAGGTCAGTTACACACATATATAGTGAAGAGTAAAGTATTTACTATGATAATACCATTTCACATGTATTTAGGCATGAATCCATTCAAAATTTTCTTACTTATGTTTCACATTATCATTTCAAACTATAACAGATTGATGAAAAGTGTGAATTCATAAATGGTAATATTGTTAATGATGATTTTGTTGAACAAACCATTTTTTAAAAAAAAATCATCATTTTCCAAATTATTTTTTCAAATTAAATAAATGACTTATTTTGTTTAAGAAAAGTTCCCAGGGCATGGTATGATAGGCTCAAATAAATTCTGATTTTTTACAGTTTTTCAAAAGGCAGAGTTGAATATAAAATATTTATAAATATAATTTAATTATATTTTTTAACAGTACAAATTTATTTTTATAAAATATTTTTTGGGTAATCTTAAAATTCATTATGTTATGATTTTTAAAAATCGATGTAATATTAATTTTAAATGAATTTAATGGGTCAGATAAAATATATTCTGGGATTTATATTTTTTAATTAAATTTGGAATTATTTTAATTAAATCCAAGTGCACTATTGACATTAAAAAATATTTATAATGGATGAAGAAAAAAATATCATTACCACCAAGAGTACAATTTGTGAACTAGATCTTAATGAAAAAGGAAATATAGTTGATTAATATAATTATAAAGGTGTGTTTGGATGATTTATATATTTAACTAATAATAGAATGTATATTTTAATTAGAGGATGTTTGTGTGCATATTATTTAATAAATAATAAAGAATAAAATTTACTTGTTGTAATAAAATTTTTAATTACCTCGAGTATACATAAATATTATGACTATTTTATCCAAGAAGTTGAGCATTAGATTTAGTGAGTTATTAAGATTTATATTTCAGTGTTTGGTAGTTATAATGAAATAGATAATTTGGTTCATTTTACATATTGGTAATTCCACAAGTATTTGGTGTAGTAAAAACAAAAATTATATTTCTATATCATCAACTAAGGCTGAGTACATTCCTCCAAGACGTTTCTACACATAGATTCTTTTGGTGAATCAAAATTTAATAGAATATAGATATAAATTTCAACAAGTCCCAATAAAATATTATAATAAATTTTTGATCAATATTTATTTTAATCCTTTATCACATTATAGGAGAAATCATGTTGATATAAGACAATACTTTTTGATAGATCATTTCCAAAAAATTAATATAAAACATGGATTCATTGGAACTAAACATCAACTATATGATTTATTCAAAAATCCTTATAATTTTGGGAGAATAATATATATAAGACATGAATTTGTAATGATAAATTTTGATTAGTTCTTTTTCATCTGATTTTAGTTTTAGAATAATTCATCTACTAGTAATCTACTGTGGTGGATCTACCATTACTGATCTAAAATTTGTGATGTAGAATTGGTGGTCTACCATTAGTGGTATATTATTGGTGAACTTTACATAATGATCTACCATTTGTGATGTACCATTGGTGATCTATTTTGGTGATCAACCATTGGTGATCCACTATCACAGATATGATGTTGGGGATCTACCATTACTGATCCACAATTTTTGATCTACCATTAGAGATCCACTATTAGGGTTTTCTACCACACTTTCTTTCTATGATTAAAATTTTAATTTATTCATATGAAATATTTTATCATATTTCTGAATTTCAAATCCATACATGATTAAATAATCTTAAATCATAATTTGAGAACCCTATCGCTCATGCCTCCTTCAAACCATCCATCTCCATTATCTCTCAACATAAAATATTACATGCATTCATACATTATCCATAAGACCGGTTAGAAGATTTTTAGAGTTATCCATGCTTATATTTCATCTCCTAAATGGTAGTGTATTTCAAAAAATCATGAGGTGATTCTATTTAGTATGATGTTATTCAAAAATACCACCAACAACTCCCATATCGAGTTTCTTTTGCTAAAAGGAACATTTATGTTTAATGGTATTTTTTTAATAAAGTCACTAGGTATGAATGAATTCCAAAACATAGGATGGTTCAAATCGTTTATGAGTAATAACTGACCATTACATCTTCTGTTGGTTCATCAGTTTTATTAGTTTGTAGATAATGGGGTTAGTTATAACACCCAAATATTGTATGGTATGTTTCTTCTTAAATAATTTCAATTAATTAGATAGATTATAATGTATGAAACACTATGTATTTTTGAAACAATAAAGGGTTATAGTATATAGTTATAACCCATCAATTAAATATAAATTTTCTAGTTTTGTGATATGAATTTAAAAAAATGGACATACATGGATGCGATCCACGTGATATTTTTAGTAAGATAGAATCAAATTAATTATTATTGAATAGTAACTTGCCATATGAATAGTAACCTATCCTTATGAACAGTAATTATCCATTAGGAATAGTAATTTTTCTCTTATGAATAGTAATATGACCCTTATTAATGGCAACATATCTAATTAATGTTTAAATAAAATTATGGCACCTTATAAATAAAGGTGAATATTTTTATTATGTTTGGGTATTTTAATTAGAAATAAATATTTAAGTACAATACTATAATTAATAAAATGTTTTAAAATATAAATAATATTCATAAAATTTATTCCTAAATAAATATTTTCTTACCCTATGATTTTGGGTGAATTTAATGAGACCTTGGTTAAATTTTCAAAGTGTCATAAAATCAATTATATTTTTAAAATTGGTTTATTGATTAAATGAAGATTTTAATTCAAATTTAAAATTATCATTTCTAAAAAATTGTTTTATAAAATGAAATTTATTTTTTTATTCAACATTGTGAAAATTTTGTAGGATGATGTTTTTGGTATTTTTCTATAGTTCTTGAATTTTTTTTGAATAGTGAAATTCGATAATTTACAAAATATGCTAAATAAATGAATTTAGGCATCATTCCTGAGTCATGGATGATGTAAACATACATTCTTCGAACTCATATTCACTTATTAATTTATTTTCACTAGAAACAAGACTATTCATAGTCTTGAGGAAAAATAATAAACTAATGATTAAACTACTGCAAAAACCCTCGTCTCATCCACTATATAAATTACCCCTCACCTCTCTTCCTTTAACACCACTCAAGCATTGATACTTGAAAACTTTCTGTAAAATACTCTTGAAAATACCTCCCCTATCATTTAATACCTATTGTTCTTACCAAATTTTCAAAAACAAAGTCTTTAAGGAGATTCTCAAGGTGGAGTACTCAAGTGGTAAACTTCTCTTCATTTTCCATTCAACTTCCTTTACAAGTTCCATTATTTTGTTTCTCTATTATCACCTCTCATCATACAAAATGCTATGATAATTCCAATACCTAACATGTACTAAAATTATATTATGATAATGTATTATTTCATCATCATATCACTTTCCCCATACTCTTATGATAAAAATGAAAAAACCATTCGAGTTGTGTAAATTTATCACATTCAAGAACGACAGGTAGACAGTTTCTATTACAATATTTAATTCTGGTCATGAATTTTTTTTAACAGTTTTACTAGATAATAATATATGTAATATATCCTATTTAGTGTTTTTAATCATTTTTTACAAATGGTATTTAATTATAAAACAAAATGAGTTCATCGTGACTTAAATCTTTCAAAATAATCCAAGCGTTTATCATTAAACTTTTATATAATGATTCATCATATCCCAAAATAAAAAAATGATTTATATGATAATTTAATGTTCTAAATGATCATTATCAAATCATAAAATCAATTCTTCTTTTAATTTTCCATTTTACGTGAACATCCATACTCTTATACAAGAAAAACAATCATGAAAACTATGAAAACATGCACTCCAAAATGATGAAATTGAATCTCTTAATCCATATATATGGTCATAAATTAACATAATGAATTTATAATAAATCGAATAATTGTATATATGGTTATAGAAGTCATAAGTAATGAATCTAATTTGATTATTTAGGACAATAAAAGAAAGAGAATTATACATTCAGATTTAAGGTAATGGGTTTCTCATCACACTTTTATTTTCATTAGGTTTCCATTTTTCCACATGTATTTATTATAGGTGGTGTATGTGTACTTAATTTTGATATCTAATTTCGAAATAATATTTTTATTGATTTTATTTAATGATTCATTTGATGGTTATTAATTTTAGGTCATACAATTTTAATACTACTATGTGGTAAAGGACTTCATCTAAATTTCCATTTCTTTTAGAAAAACATAGTATTGAGAACATAATAATTTATATATGGTGTATCTACTTCCCCTTTGAGATCAATTTTCATTTGAAATTACATTACTATTAAATATCCATATTATTTTTTAATGGATATGATATTTTTTAATACATATAACATTTTACATATGTTGTTTACTTGGAATGATGATTTAACTATGGAAATATTAATAAATCTGTATCATCTACTAAGTACTGATATTGAAAAGAAATAATGTTCTTATATTAAATATTTTTATAATTAATTATTTTGAATTACAATGATTGTAAGGGCCGACTATATCCCTTCTTTGCATTGACATTGTTCGCAAGTCAAAACAGTCGGTGGCAAACCCTTCAAGTTTGTTACTGAAATAGAATTTGATGGGTATATACACATAGAATTAAACCTTCTAGACATTATTATGGGTCATGTTACATATACATGACTTACAATTAATATGAATTATATTTATAAATTATAAAATTAATACTTTTCATGAGGTTTTCACTATGAAAAAAATCTATGGATGAATTATCTTTCTCAGTTTATTGATGGCATGTGTTTTTCATTTATTCACTAGGGAATTTTTATTATGTCAAACTGATTATGATTCACTTATTATTATTTCATGACTTCCCTTTATATAACCATTTCTGATAATTTTACCTCACCCCTTACATTTTATTTCCTTCCATAGGTGATGAGGAATGGATCCTTTATAATGTTTTCATTGATGCAGCTTATTGGCATTCGTTATGAGTTATATATGATTTTATTTTCCCAATGTAAAAAGGGATCCATGTTTGTATCGATTTTCTCCATGACAACTAATATTATTAGTCCTTCAAGATTTTATTCACTGTAATCATACCAATGTAATAAAGTATTGCATCGGCTCCTGGCCATATAGGTCATGGCATTATAGTTGGTATCAAAGGATCTTTTGTATAAAGCGCTGGAGAAAGATTTAGAAAACATATCTTTGGGTAATAACCCTAAGATAGGCATTAAGGATTATAATAGAGTAATATATTATATTTTTGTTAAGGTATATATGACATGTGTTTTCCTAGAAAATATATCCCTTTCTGTATACTATAAGAGGGCATTGTTCTCAAACAGATTTACCTGGGAGTAATATCTTGGACAAGGAGTTTTGGAATTAACCTAGGGTATCCTGGAACAAGACAATGAGCCTTAATATGTACCTAGTTTGACACTCTTTGGGGATATTCTTAGGATTATTAACATTCTCTTAACAAACCATTATGAATGATTTAAAAGTAAATAAAAACCATGTTTATGATTATGTTATTAAATGTCATAAATTTGAAAATTATGTTAAGTGTGTTCTAGTTAGAAATTATGAACTATGACCTAATTTAGTTTATTCCATTGGTTAGTGTTACAAAGTGATGAATGGGAATCAATACCCCTATAAAATTTAGGGATTTCCCCACTGAGAAAGTCAACATAGTCAGTGTATTAGTGGATCAGATCAAAACCATATTAGGACATCATACTTAGGCTGTAACAAATAACCATGCTACACCTATGGTGGAATGTTTGATAAGAGATAAGCCCCTATATTTTAGTGGGATACTAATCTATTGGTAACAAGAGAGTGAATCAATTCCCTTCAAAATAAATATTTGGAATTAATATGCAATGATAGTGAAATGGTATTACTTGAATTATATTTCCTCAAGGGTGATGTTGATCCATGGTGGTCCTTGATCTATAATATCATGGAGGAAGAAGAAATAGAATATATGGAATGGATAACATTTAAAGAAATATTCTTCAAAAAATATTTCCCTCAAGAACAACAAAATTAAATTTAATGGTAATTCATTATCTTAAATAAAAGGGAAGAAAAGAGTGTTGATAAGTATGCAGCTACATTCAAAAGAATATCCAGGTATTCCATAGATTATATATGTTACTCAGAAGATAATATTGATATTTTTTATTGAAAGTCATCAGAAAAGTCTTCCAAGGGCACTAGCTTCTCATTCATTTGAATCATATGATTAAATTGTATTAAGTTCCATCAAAATAGAGGAGGAATTTTCTAGATCCAATATGATCAAGGAAAATAAATATTAGAAGCAATAATTTGATAACCACGTAAAAGGTGATGTGCCAATGATAAAGAGGGTAATCAAGGAATTCCCATTATGTGAGAACTATTGAAAGAATCATGATTAGAAATGATTAAAAGGTAGGGGAGTTTTATATAAGTGTGGAGAAAAGATTCATCGATATAATTAATATAAAAAGAAGAGAAAAATGAATGATTTTGAAGGATAAATTTTTTTTGAGATGTGAAACTATAAAGATGAGGGTCCTAAGATCCTAGGAAACCTAAAAAAGAGAAGGCCATGGGACTAAGGGAAATATTATGTTCTGAAAAACATGGAGGATTATTTTCTTAGTGATGTAATGGAGGGTACATTAATTGCTTCCTCAAAATTTTCCAATGAATTATTTGATTATAGAGCCTCACATTCCTTTATATCTTTATAGTTTTCCAAGAAAATTATGCATTTCTAATTTGATTTAATAAAAAAGTGGTAATTCAAATCACCTAATGGAATGTGCATTGAAATAAATATGTGTACATCATTCTCCCTATTGACACATAAATGTACATTAGTTGTTGACCCTATGACCATACCTATGATAGAATTTGACATAATTTTTTGTATGAATTGGATTTCATATTATGAAATTAAATACTATTTCAATATGAAAGAAGTTAAAATTTTTGTCGATGATGCAGAATCCCTTATCTTTAGAGTAGAAACATCATCATATGGATCTTACCGAGATCCACCTTTAAAAGATATTATAAAGAAAATTCATTGGAAGGAATAGAAAACATCCTTATTTGATTTTCAAATTATATATATACATATTTTGAAAGAATACATGGATGTATTTTGAGTGTATTAACCTAGACATCCATCAGACTGGGAAGTTGAGTTCATTATTAATTTAATTCCTAGTGCAAGAAATATATCAAAAACTCCTTATAGAACGACCATTGTGGAATTAGTAGAACTGAATAAACAAATAGAGGAATTGAGTGATAGGGTATTTATCAGTAATAGTGTTTCTCCACGGGGAGCCCCTGTTCTCATTGTCAAGTAGAAAGATGGGTCTATGATGCTGTGCATTGACTATAGGGAGTTCAATGCTATTATGATAATGAAAAATTATCATCTTCCATGCCTTCATGATTTATTTGATCAACATCATGGAGAATAATATTTTTCTATGAGTGAACCTTGATAAGGATATCATCAGATGCATGTGAGGAGGGAAGATATTCTAAAGGAGTCATTTCAAACAAGGTATGGGTATTATGAGTTTACAGAAATTTCTTTTGGACTTAATAATTAACCCTCTATTTTCATGGATCTAATCAATAGATTTTTCAATGAATATCTTGATGGCATTGTTTTGTATTTTATCATTGATATACTGGTAAAATCCCAAATCTACTAAGACCATGATAATTACTTGTGGATAATTCTGAAAACTATTTGAAGTAATGAATTATATGGGATGTTTATAAAGTGTGAATTTTGGGCTCAATATTTTTCCTTTCTTGGCCATACCGTCTCTAAGTATGATATCATAATTTATCATGTAAAGAAAAAGGCAATTCATGATTGGCCCACACTAATGAACATAATCAAGGTAAGTAGTTTTATTTGATTAGTAGCTTACTATCAACATTTCGTTCAAAATTCTGCCTGATTGGATAACCTCCTAACAAAGACCACCCATAAATGGGTTATGTTTTTATGAAAAAATAATGTACAGAATGCTTCAAATAATTGAAATGAATATTTTTTTTAATTCTTTACATTTGAATCTTATATATAGAAATGACATATTTTTCCTATATAGTGACGTGTCAACTAATGGAATGATTTGTTTCCTTATGAAAAATGATAATATTATTTATTATGTATTCTGGTAGTTGAATACTCATGAGAAAAATTATCCAACTCAAGATATTGAGTTAGTATCCATAATAATTGCTCTAAAAATATTGAGACACTATATCAATTGGGAAATATGTGACATATATATGTATAAGAAGAGTTTGAAATGAAATTTTACAAAGAAATAACTCAATATGAGGCAAAGAAGATGGATCGAGTTAGTAAATTATTATGATTGTTCAATAAACTACCACCCAAGAATGAAAAATAAGCTGGAAGATGAATCAACATGGAATGATCACAAACATCAAATTTTAAAGAGGATCGAGAGATATACTACAGTTATTGATCTAGTAAAGATGGATATGTAAATTGTTAAGGGGAACCAACATTCCTTTTTCAAATGATTTCCTAACCATATTTTCATGTTACGATAAAAATCACCCAATCGGATGATGAGAATCTACAAAAGAATATTAAAGTTCTTATGGATGGTGTATTGGAAGACTTCATGTATGAGGATTGATTTAATAAATATAGAAACAGGTTATGTGTTCCATCAGTACCTAAGCTAAAAAACGTACTATTATATGGTTTTGATAGCTCAAATTTATCTACACACCATTTTAGAACCAAGATGTATAGATATATAAAAGAACATTTTTGTGGGGTAACATGAAGCTAGAAATTACGTACTACGTGTCAAGCTGTTTAGTTTTTCAACTAGTGATGGTTGAGCGAAAACATTCTAGAGGGGTAATACTATATGGAACAAGCCTTAATAATTCAATAATATTCAGTTACATTATGAATTCAAATTGAAGATATTTTTAGGTTTATTGTTTTAGAGAATTAGGCCATAACTATTACATAATAGACCCAAAAATCACATTTGGATAGTTACACTAAGTATCTAGTTTTTCCACCAATGGAAACCCGATAGAAAATGATTTATTTTTCTTGATAAAAATATTCTTGACTTCTTCCATTCTCTTACCCATCCTTATACAATATGGAAAGCATTTAAATAAAATGGGAATAACGTAAAAATATGAGTAAGTAATATAAAATAAGTAATGAAACCATTAGTCCATGAATAGTTCAAACCGATGAATACATTTTAATAAAATCATACTTTTTACCTATAAAAAATAAACTACATTTCGTACATCATGTATCCAAAAGAATCATAAAAAATTAAATATAAATCACAAAATATAAAGGTAACTTGTGGCCTACATATTATAAAAACCCTTCTCATTATTACACACATAAACATGTGTTAATACATAAAAATTCACTTAGGAAAACTCTGAGGATTGAGAGGTCCAGTGTATTTGGAAATTATGAAAATTACATAACAACCTAGAACATAAAACAAAAAATCTGTTCGGAAAATTTCTTTAACATGACCACAATAGTCTTTCGTACTTAGCATTTCATAGGGTATCCCGAGGAAAACCATAAGAAAAGGGTGAGCTTTAAACCCCAATAAGGGAGTGAACGAGGCATAACATGAAGTATATATTAAATTTTAGGAAATAGGTATATCAATGGTGAACAAGTGAAACATGAACAAAAAGGCATGCTATAGCATGATTATCTTAACTTGGAAATGTGGCAATAAAATTTCACATGATATTAGCATGAGCTAAGGATCATTGCACATTGTTCTTGAGTAAACCCTCATTGCATTTGAAATATCGTGAGTAAATCCTAATTTGACAAAAAAAAGCATGAGTAAACTCTTATTTCACATGGCGTATCATGATACCATTCATTACCTGATTCATTGAAGCACTATCTAGGTGCACCCTTTTTAATGATTTCATTTCATGCATAAGTGTTCCACATGGATCATACAACATGGAATCTTTCAACTAAAACATTTATTCCATGATAATGGAATGTGGAATACATAAATGATATTATATAATCGATATGTAAATGTGAGTAATGGTGAATACCCTTAATAGGTAAAGTTTAATTATATTCACTTAATAATGACTTTGGATTGGAAAATCATGGTGCAAATTCAGCAGCAAAACGTTGTGACATAAGAATTCATAAAATGGTCGATGAAATTTAATGGGGTATCTCATCACATTGAAATGAAATTGACCATATGGGGATCATATATATACATGTACCAACATATATAATGGAATTAAGATGCAAAATATAATATAATTTTTCGAATATAAAGGAGGAGAGAGAAATCCTTTACCGAATTACGGCATGGTAATATGTGTACATGAGAGAAATTAATGAGAGATAAAGGGGTATATAATAATTCTAAAATATGGGGGAGAATTGGGGAAGTGATAAATCATAACCCATCATTTTTAATTGAATATAAAATTACATAAAAATATAAAGAAATTTGGAAAAAATGAGAATTGAAGAAATCTTGTGCAGAATTTTAGCATAGTAATAGGCGTACATGGGAGGATTTAATGAGATAGAAATGGGTCTATCATCATTAAAAAATAAATACCGAAGTATAGGGTAGGTAATAAATCATTCCAAAAATTTTTTTATTGAAAATAAAATGTTATAAAAATATAAGGAAACCCGGACATAAATAAGGAAGGAAAGTGACCACCCCTTACATGGTAGTGTGATTACAATGGCATAGGGGAGGCTTGAGAGATGATTTTTTGGAGCATGGGGAACATTGGGAGGATTCTAGAGTTATGTGTGTATAGGTTGGTCAAGATCCAAATAGTTTGAGTAAATAATATGTGAAGATTGATTGGCTTTTTATAGGAAAGGAGAGGGAATTATTTATAATTTATTTTTTGGACAACACACATTAAACAAATAAAACCACAATCCACCCCAAGGTTTTTGCCCTAGGTTTTTGAAAAAGGGGAGTGGAAAATATTATTTCATAAGGCCATAGGATGATGTTATTAAATTTTTAGGTTGGCATATTTGAAGGTGAGTCACACTCCGAAGAAAATCTTCATAAAAAGATAAAATACTATATAATTCTTGGACGGTCTAATATAGAACCATAAAATTAATAAAAAAATCTAAAATTACATTATTTTAGAGATTAAATATATATTGGACAATATAATGTTTTCTAGTATTTTATTACATCACTATTATGGCATTATGATGTCATGAAGCACATTATATATTTAAATGTTATTTAATTGTTTCACAAAAATTCAGTTATCTCAGATAATAATGAACAATTCACCATTAGATAATTTTGATATAATGATTCCAAATTTATATTCATTTTACCTAAATAAATTTCAAAATATTTGAATTTTTTATTTTGAAATAAAAACTTCCATTTATAAAAAATTCATGTGTTTTGAAAAAATAGATTTCAATCCATAATAAAAATTATAATTGTATTTATAAAAATTATAAGATCATTTATATTTAATTAAATTTTTTTTAGTAATAATATTTTTTTTAAAATAATATTTTATTCAATAATCCATTAATTAATAAAAATAGATTCCTTAATTGAATATTAACTAAAAATACTATTTTTTCATTAAAACCCATTTACAATTGTAAAATAAATGTCTATTCTGCATACAAAAAATAAAGCACACAATAATTAATCTAGTGTCTTATAACATAACCCATTATTACACACTCATAATTCATATGGTTAAGGTGTCTGAAGGTGACATACTCTTGGGGTGGCTCAAATAACATCATTTGGGTGGTAATCTCTTTGAACATAAACTTCTATTTTAGGTGAATTTGTTCAATCTTAATGTGTTGAAGCTAGGATTGGGCTTATACAAGAGTGAATCCCATTGATTCTAACTCCTTTCAGAGCTCTATCAAATGGGAATCATATAGAGAAATTCTACTAAATGAGGTCATCACTTCCATTATCTAAGTAATTCGATTTGTTAAAGACCTATATTTATACTAATCATGTGATCGATGTTCAAAATCTATATTAGCAATGATAAAAATTCATTATGGTATTTTAAAATTAAAAAACCTAAAACCAAGGAAGTGAATATGTCTTATATAACCATTTTACACAATAAGATATTTAATTAGACCTAGAGGAATTTTCATTAATAAAAGTTTGGGTCATTACAATATTCTCCCCTTAGAAAATTTCACCCTTATAATTTCCTTTTCCCAAACGAAAACATATGAGGGGAACCCTGCTTCATCACTTCCTCCAATTACCACATTACTTCTTCAAACTTGTGGTTTCTCCACAACTCCATGATGAGGGGAATTGTCAACTTTTTTAGACCTTTTTCCTTCGATATAAGATCTCCACCGGTTTCTCTTCATAGGAGAAGTCATTCTCCAATGGTACCGCCTCTGGATTGAGTACATGATAAGGGTTAGGTATGTGCTATCACAAGAATGATACATGGAATAATCATGTACATGAAATGGTTCAATGAGAGTTCTAGTCAATAGGCCATTGCTCCAATGTGATCAAGGATCTCAAAAGGAAAAATGTACCTTGGACTTATCTTTCCCTTAATCCCAAATCTCAAAACTCTATTCCATGGTGATATGTGGAGGAATACTAGGTATTCATCATCAAACTCGAGGTATCATCGATGATTATCATCATAGCGCTTTTATCAAATATGAGAAGCTTTAATGTATTGATGGACATGATTATCCTTCTCTACCATCTCTTCGACCATTTCTTGATTTTGTTGTTTTAACTCCCCAAATTCATTCCAACATGATGATTTTCATCATCTATTCCCATATAGGGATTCATAATGAGACATTTGAATGCTTGAGTGGAAACTTTTACTGTATGAGTACTCAACCAGAGAAAGATGTTGATCCCATCAACCATTGAAGCCCATCTTGCATGATATCAACATGTTCTCATGTGTTTCGATTGTCTACTCAGATTATCCATCCATTTCAGGATGATAATCCATGATAATGTTTAGCTCAGTATTCAGAGCATGTTGGAGACTCTTCCAGAACATAGAGTTGAATCTTGGATCTCGATTAGATATAATAGATAGTGTTACTCCATACAAACTTTCCACTTCTCTAATTTATATCCTTTCAAGTTGATCAAATGAGAAAACCTCTAAAATCATAATTATGTGTGTAGTAATCATAAGATGATCCTCGAAAAAATATATAGAATCATTTCCTTTTTATGTCTTTTGATGTCTGGTGATAGAGTCCATGGTGATGTTCTCCCATTTCCATATTGGTATAGGTAATGGTGTCATCATCCCCTTAGACTTCTGATTCTCATCCTTCACATGATGAAATACCAGGCACATTGATATATACTCAGTGATCTGCCTCTTCCTATTATCCCACTAATAAATCTCTCTGAGATCTTGATACATATTTGTTTTTCCTATGTAAATGAGAAATTCAAACTATGTGCCTCATCCAAAGGTTAATTCTTTAACAAAAAATTTCATTGGACACATAGTCTTGTCCAAAATCTACTGATTCCTTTTTAATTAAAATTGAACTCTGAGGATTCATTTTTATGATCATTTCCACTTACATCTGAATTGACACATCATCCTTTTGAGCATCCTTTAACCTTTCCAAAAGAGATGGTTGAGAAATAATTTGTGAAATTATTGGTAATGTTCTCTTATTTATGATTCCGATGTATATCTTCATCAAATCTAATAATATTGGATCCTTTTCAATTATTATCAATGATAGAATTGTGGGGTCCTTTACACATAGAGCATCCTCCACCGTGTTCACATTCCTAGGGTGGTAATTGATTTAGCAGTCATAGTCTTTCATCAGCTCTATCCATATTCTTTGGCACATATTCAAATATTCTTGTGTGAATATATACTTAATGATTTTGTGATCCACATATATTTAACACTTCTCCCCAAAGAGGTATTGTCACCAAATTTTTGAATCAATGATTACTGCAACCAACTCCAGATAACGAGTTGGATAGTTTTACTCATGATCTTTTAAATTACTTGAATAATAAAAAAGGACATTGTAATTTTTCATCAACTAATAACCCATTAGCTTCTACAAAGAGTCAGTAAATACCAAACAAATTTCTCTACTTGTGGGTCGTGTGAGGCCACGAACAGTGATAAGCCTCCTTTTCAACTCCATGAATCTCTCTTTACATTAATCACTCCATGAAAACATGACTCCCTTCCAATTTATCATTGGTAAGAGGGTTTGTAAATCATGAGAAATTTCTCACATATCGAGAGTGATTTCCCTACCATGAAAACATGACTCCCTTCCAATTTATCATTGGGAGCCGATTCTCCAGATAGAGAGTGATTTCCCTATCATGGAAATTTATGTTGGCTCTATATAAGGAAAGCCAATAAATGAAAATAATTGCCTCAAATTACACCAGAGGGAGTATTAAGAGGTTCTACAGGATGTTCAAACCACAAATTTTGGTAGGGGAGGAGTTGTATTCATGGTATGCAATGATTTCCCCATTTTCCATCACACTGACATCATTACATACATGATTTTTGGTTGTATTGGGATTGATCTACTAATTTTTTTGGATATAATAGAATGCGTAGAACCAAAATAAAAAAATATGTTCTCTATCTTTGAATGAATAACTAGTGAACCGGTCACCACTTCATTGTTGAGGTTCACTTCGACTGTAGTGATTGAGAAATTTCTCCCTTGATTCCTTGGAGGTTGTGGGTTTCCATAAAAAACCATGGGCATAGGGAACTGATTTGAAAAGTACCCTGGTTCGTTGAAGATGATGGAATAAATAATGTGTTGGCGTTAAAACAGATAATTCCTCTCCTCTGTCATAGTAGTGGGGATTTATTTCCTGTAATTAATTTCTATGTTCCCTTCAACTCCACACATAAAGCATTTACTCATTCCATTTAAGCATTTTTAATGTGATTCTTTTTGCACCTTTGGAAAGTTGGGTGTTGGAATTTCTTAGCACCGTCAGATTTATCTATTTGATCACCAAAATTAAAGTTCACTTCTTATTATAATACCCATGATACCCCTAAAATTATCTAATATCTATTTCTACTTTGAGGGCACATTGAAAAATTTCCTCATAGCTATCAATGTCACGGATCACCAGGGCTTTCCATAGGCTAGGATTTATCCCACCAAAGAAGATGTCAACCTTGTATTTGGGGGTAACAAAAAATTCATAGGCATATCTTTCATGCCTTGTGATGTTTTCCTTGTACACTCTAATGGATTTGTCATTTTTTTTGAGTGTAAGGAATTCCCTTTCCATATTACGTTAGAGGGTGCACAGATAAAATTTATTAAAAAGCACATTCTGGAAACACTTTCCTTCCAATGCCTCGATCTCTTCCTCAGTCTTCATTTTTTTATCAATGTACACCATTTACCAAATTCACCCTCAATACGATATGAATCCAGAAGAACCTTCTCTTGTTATAAATATTGAATGATAGAGAAGATATTTTCACTGGAGTTGATCCATTGTTCGATTATTGAGGGATCTGATGATCCATTAAAAGTGTGAGGCCTTTGTCTCATGAAGTTCTCGGTTTCGGATTCTTATATATTTAGGGGGGGTTGTATGTTACTGAATAAAAATTTTTCTATTAAAAACATGATTTAATTGAGAGAGTATCATGACAAATTTCACAATTTCCGCTTCTATCAGATTGGGCATATCAGTAGAACAATCATCACGTTGATCTTCACATTACTAGTTAGCCAGTGCCCTCTTATTGCATGAAAATGGCTAGAATAGAAGGATTATTAGAGCTAACAGATAATGAGAAATCCAAGGAAAAAAATAATATCTTATAAAATACATTTATTTACTTATCTTATGAATTTATAGGCTTCAATATATGTTTTCCATGATATAATTCCCAACATATATTCTTAGAGGCATTTTTTATTATCTTATTAATAGTTCATTTTAATCTAATGAATTTACAAAAGCATATACCTAAGGAGTGTTATAACCAAGTTTGTAGAATGGCACATTTTTGTGCACTAGTTCCTATTCGAGTCTAGCTCAATGCAGTGTTTGCAGGTTTTACCCCTCGATACATTTATACCACAGCCACCTCTACTTGTTCGTATCCAGACTAGGATGTATTTTCTTTATAAACCACATACTCTATACTAAAAAAATTTAGGGATTTTTTTCTATTATACATAGTTTTATCTCTAAGGCTTTCACTACTATTTTGTAATCAAAATCTGAAAAATTACTAAACCTCTCCTCTAATACCAACTATATCTACCCTTATCTTCATTACACACATAAACACGATTTATTACATAAAGATGAAATTGAGACAACCAAGAAGATTGAAAAGTCTAGTTTTGTTTGGTATTAGGAACATTATATAAAATATTAGTACATAAAAAACAACATCTTTATTGAAAACTTCTTTTACATGACCATAACATTCAATTATACATAACATTGCATGAGGTAACCAGAGGACAAGTATAAGAAAAGAGTAAGCTATAAAGCCCAATATGGGAGAAAAAAAGTCATAAAATGATGAATATAGTACATTTTAGGAAATAATCATATCATTGGAGCACATCAGAACCAATAAAATAAAGGCATTATATTGCATGATTATCTGAACAAGGAAATGTGGAAACAACATTTAACATGATATTAGCGTGAACCAAGGCTCATTAGACATGAATTAGTGTGAGGAAACTATCATTGAGAATGAATTTAAAAGAGTAAACCCTCATTTCACATGGAGTATCATGATACTATTCTTTACCTAATGCATTGGAGCGCTATCAGTGCACACAATTCTTAATTATTTCAGTTCATGCATAAGTGAGCCACGTGGATCCTACAACATGAAATAATTCAACATATTCATTTATTTCAAGATAAAAGAATTTTTTATAAATACATGAAACTATATAATCGATAAGTAAATATTAATAAATTTTAATACCTTCGACAGGGAAATGGGAATGGTATTCACTACACAATGAATTTGGATTGAGAAATCACAATGAAAATTTGGAAACATAACAGTGTGACAAAAGAATTCATAAAAATGTTGTATGAGAGAGAAATGGGTTTGTCATAATATGTACATGTAATGGACCATATGGGGTTAGTATAGATACACTTACCAATATATGTGATGGAATTTAAATTCATAATATACTATAATTTCTTTGATGTAAATGAGGAGAGAGAAATATCTATCAGAATTTTGGCATGATAACGGGAGTATATCAGAGACATTAATGAGAGAGAAAAGGGTATATAATCAATAAAAATTTTGGAGGTCAGTACAAGGGAGGTGGAAAATCATACACCAAAATTTGTAATTTAAAATAAAAGTGCCTAACAACATAAGAAAATTTGGAAAAATGAGAAAGGAAGAAATCCTTGACAGAATTTCTGTATGGTAACAGGTGTACATTGGAGGCATTAATGAGAGAGAAATGGGTGTCTCATCATTCAAAAATAAGGAGAGAAGTATAGGGGAGGAGATAAATCATACCCCAAATTTTTTAATAAAAACTAAAATGGCATAACAATATAAGGAAACATGAACAAAAATAATGATGTAATGATTGGATCCATTACCTGTTAGTTTGTTCCCAAAGGCTTGAGAGAGGCTTGAGAGAGGCTTGGGAGAGACTTGAGATAAGATTCATTGGATCTTGGGGGCCTTGGGAGGATTATAGAGAGAGTAATTCAATGTTTGGTCGGGCACCAAATCGTTTTAGTGAAGTGGAATGGGATATTGAGTGGATTATTATAGGAATGAATAGGGAATTCATTTTTATTTAGGTTTGGGACACCACACATTAATCTATTCAAAACCACAAACCAACCCATGGTTTTTGACAATGTATTTTGAATAATTTAAGTGCTAAAAATTATTTTTGTTGTCCAATGGATGAACTTATTAAAATATTAGTCATGCTTATTTGGAGGTGATTCAAACTTACAAGGAAATCATTTTAGAAAGTTAATATATGATATTAGTCTTGCAGGGTCCACTAAGGCACCAAAAAATTAACAAAAAAATGTAAAATAAAATTATTTTAATGATAAGACATTTATTGGCCTAAAAGGATTTTTATAGTATTATATTAAATCACTATTAGTTTATTTTGATTTAATAAAAAACTATATATATATTTAAACAATATTTAATTTTATAAAAAAAGTTGAATATCTCAGAAAATTTTGAAAAAGTCACTGTTAGAAAATTTTTACATACTAAATCCAAAAATAATATTCATCTTATCTAAATAATTTTATAATTATATAAATATTTATTTTTGAAATAAAAACCAACATCTATTGAAAATTCACATGTTTTCACAAAACAGCTTTCGAACTTAATAAAAATTACTATTGTATTTATAAAAATTATATGATCATTTATAATTAATAAAAATTCATTTAGAAATTATATTTTGTTAGAATATTATTTAATTAAAAAATACATTAACTCATCAAAACCGATTTTTAATTGAATATTAACTGAAAATACTATATGTTCATTAAAACCCATTTAAAATAACACAATAAATATCAATTATTCATACAAAAAATATTCCACACAATCATGGTCTTGGGTCTTTTGGCATGACCCCTTATAACACCTGTATAAGACCTAAGGGTATGGTGTGCGATGCTGAAATACTATTGGTGTGGCTCAGATAACATCACTGGGGTGATTATATCTATTAACTTCCACATCTCATGCATGAAATTATGTTCAAGATTTACAAGTTGAAGCTCAGCTTGGGCTTGTTAAAGAGAAAATCCATGTGACGCTACCTCATTTTTGTGCTCTGGCAAATGGGATTCTTATGGATCAATTCTTCTCGATGAGGTAATTTCTTCTTTTTTATGAGTAAATTGGATTTTAAGCCCTATATTTATACTAATCATGTGATCACTATTCAATGGGTATATTAGCAATAATAATAATTCATAAAGGTATTTTAAAATTAAAAATATAAAACCAAAGAAGTGCATATATCTTAATTAACCATTTTACATAATAAGGAATTTGATTAGATCAAGTGGGATTTTCATTAATAAAATTATGGTTCGTTACACATATCATGCATTCATTGTTTCTTTCAAAGATACATAGGGAGTAACATTTAGGGATAAATTTGGAATACCCATCACACTATATTCCCTAAATCTCTTAGGAGAAACCTTAACATTTACCTTCTTCATGTTACCCAATGCATTGGAGAGTTTTCATGGGCTCACCCACCCTATCTTTATCACAGAACCACATGTATACTTAAGAAATTCCTATGAACCATAACATAATCATAACACATAATCCCGAGTATAAAGGAAAAATATTATTTCCACATTGAAATCACATTTCCACTGTACATTCCACACACTCCGAAAATAAAAAAATTATTTTAAAATAAAATTGTAAACTTTTAATGGAAATATCAATACATAATATGTACGTAAAAAAGAAAAATTAAATTCAAGACTTATATAAAAAACATTCATTGTTATAGAAATTTTTTTTGACCTTATAAAACACAATTAAAACCTTTTAAAATATTATTTTCATTCTATGTGTCCCATAATACTTTGACACTATTGAAATGAATTTAAACTAAAAAAATTAATGTCTATATAAATACATTCTCATAATCATTTTGATAACATGGAAATAAAAGATATGGATTTAGAATATTATCTCTTAAAAACAATTAAAACGATTTTTTGATAAAGAGTAATTTAAAATTTTGAAAATTCAATTATACGCCACATGAAAGTAGAAAATTTAACAGGACATTAAATGTAATGATTATAGATATAATGTGGATAAGTAATGAAAAAGGTTATTTATATACACATTATAATGTAACGAAGGTTCATATCATAAAGAAATGTCTCAATGAAAGGATATTAAGATGAAGTCCCATACAAAGATCGTATCCTCAGATTAAAGATATGTAAATGAAATAATTACTAATTAAAAACATAAATAAAACCAATATAATTGGACATTAACTGTAAAACAATAAGAGTAAATTCACACATATTCTGGGAAAGATAAAACCAATTACATGGTTATTTAACTCAATAAAATGGGATTGAGTTAATATTTCTCTTACATGGAGTCCAACTTGTATCATTCGTTCTTTATATTCATGGATTAAAAAATAAGTTTAATTTGAACATTCATAAGAATATTTTCTATATTATTATTCCTTATATATTACTTGTTACTCTCTTATAAAAATTAAGTAATTATTTAAGTTCAAATCAGTCGTTTTGATGATATTCGATACTTGAGTAGAAAATGAACTTGTTTGGATGTAAATTGTCCTTGTGATCAAAAGTAAATAATATAAACAATTTATTAATAATTAAAATATAATATATATATTCAGTATCTGTGTATTTAGAATAGTCTATAACATTCAGAGAGATAATATGAAATGCACAGTTTATGGAGATGATAGGTTGTACGTTGGCATGAATGCTACATTAGGTTTTTTGTCATATTAATGGAATGAAAAATAAATGACACATAGCTATATTATAATTCTATTATGATATATATATTATATATTTTACATATTGTCATTAACTACAACCATTATATGTTCCATGTATAGAATGAACGAGTCATATCACATTGAGAGGTGGTAGTCCACACTTCCTCAAATGAAATTATCCTAATTACACAATGTGAAAAACATAGAAGTATATTGAAAATAAAAATTACAGAAGAATAGATAAAATATAGATATAATAAATATAATATATAAATACAATGGAATCATAATGGCCTCCTTGAGATTTGGTAGGAGAAAATTGAACAACAATTGTTTCGTGAGGTAGTAGTTCTCCACTCAATGAAAAATTATGTTATATATCCATTAGATGATGGTGTGTGTAAGTGTAGATATGAAACATAGCATAACAACATCTTGTTATATTTATAATTTTGGTGATATAATAAAATATCGGATAAATAAACATTAGGGGGCTGGAGAAAGAAAATAAATGAAAGGAGTTTGGGAGATGGTGTTACCACTAAATCGGGCAACTCATTTTGATTTGAGAAAAAAGGCTTCCTTGAGTTTCCTTCTGCCAAAGTTATGTCTTCTATGTTGAATTGAAGGATTTTTGGAGATTATTTGAGTATATATTTGGAGATCCAGTGGGAATTAAATGTGTGAGTAAGTGGGTAGAGCTCATAGACTTTTATAAGAGAGAGGAGGGGCACTTTAGGAATGTCTTGAAATATTATTTGATTATAATTTATTTTCCTATTATAATACCTTAAAAGTAATAAATTTTTGAGATAAGAATATTATGGGTCTAATTACTCTTATAAAATAGGTTTTAGAAATGTTTAGGTCACATATTTAACCATATCATTTGGATTTAACCCTTAGTTTAATAAATTAACTCTAACCATGTCTTATTGTATTTTAACACTTATATTTAATATAGTTACTATAAAATACCTAGAAAAAAATTGGATAATTAATGGTATTTATAATATTATCTATGTCTGTTGGAAATATATTATATTTTTATCACTACTATATCATTTAATAAAATATCATTTCTTTTTAATACACATTTATGTCCATTTTGAAACTATTTTGTAATTGATTTTTCATCAAGATTTAACAAAATTATTGATTTAGAAAAACTACAATAACTCAAACATAACCTGTCAGAATCATCTAAACAATTAATGGATGGAATTAAAAGTTTCTATTAACATTTATTTTCTTATTTATAATATCATTTATTTGTATCATTCATTAATAAGGTTTTCATTGAAACATTATTGTGTCATAGGTAAATAAATTTATTTAATGAATAGAAATTATAAATAAAATAAAATGATTTATGAAATATTTTTAAATTTTTATTTAATATATATAGTCAAAGAGATCAATTATATAACCATAAATTAAATTTGTTTTAGTAAAAATATACATTGTTATGTGCTATTTCTCATTACAATAAATTAATTGTTATATCATGTCATTTTCAAACCAAAGTGGCTCCCAAATTGCCCAATATAGGACTAAGGATTGTTTTGGTCGCCCATGAACAATAAAATTAGATTATCAATTGTGTTAGGGTAGTTTTATATTATTATTATATAATTTTTTACACATATTTTCTTAATTGACCCTTTAACCATGGTCCTTTATAATAATTTATGATGATACTATTCATAATGAACAAAAATAAAAAGGGCAATATTTAAATAATTTGTAACATATGATTGAAAATATGGAATCCATTTTTACAAAATAAATACAGAATAGTTATTTTAATTAATATAAAATTAATCTCGGTTGTTAAACTAGAAAGTGGGTTTTCATGAAGTTAAAAACAATCAAAATGATGACATGTGTTTAGGTCCAATTTAAATTTGAAATTACTTACAATGACCAAAATTTGATTAAATAATAAAAACATAATACAATTAAAATTTAAAACCAATTAAAAATAGGATATAACTATTTAAATAAATTAGACGAAAATGTGGTTCAGAATTAAAATGTAGTATTATTCACTATACAATAAAATATGAATTTCATTATCAAAATACCAAAATTCCAATCAAGTTAGATTTTGATGTACCGGTTCTAAATAAAATATTAATTATTTCAAATATAACTTATAAATAGCCAATACTAGATTTAAGAAATTGTTATCCATAAAAAGGCTTTAAAATTATATTTTTTTTGAAAAATATATCTTTTATCTAAAAATTTGAATTAGTTCTTATATGTTGTCTAGAAAACATATTTGATGAATTTAAAAACTTAAATTTAAAATATATCATATATTTTTTTTATATAGAAATCCATAAAGACTAATATGATTTCATTAACACAAATATTCCCTTTTTAAATAGGTTTTCATAAAGAAACGTCCTTTAATTCAATAGGTTTTTATTTCCATTTTCAATAAATTTGGTAACCAATGAATAATTATTAAATAATTTTTAAACCATATCTTCATAATTTCGATGATACAATTCATTCCCCACATTACAATGACAGGGTAATAATGGAAACATTTAAATAATAATATTTTGTTGTTTGTTTAAGCTTGATGTTTCATATCATGTACACTATTGAAAACAATGTTTTTACATAAAACATGGGATGTTACATCCTCCCCACATTTAATAAATTGTAATGAATTTGAATTTTTGGTCGGTAACTAGGGTATGAATTTTAAAATAACATTATTGTAAACCCACTTCTGAAAAAGGGTTAATAAAACATCAACATTAAATGATAGAATGTGATGTAAAAAGGGTCACCCAAGATAACAAATACTAGGGTTACATAGAGGAAAACAAGGATATGGAAGAAAAAATAACCATGTAGTTCTAAAAGAGTGTGATAGAAAACATGATCAAGAGAATGTTAACAATAAAAAAACCAAAAAATTTTGATTGGTTTAATGATATTTGATTTCATTGTAGGAAAATGTAAATGGAATTATTTTTTGATTTAATATCCCTTTTCATAATGTTGAGGAATTATTTTACTATCTAGAATAAGAACATATGGAAATATACTTACTTGAAAGGTAGAGTATCATACTTTAAAAAATTTTCACCACACACTCATATTTTTATTTAGATGATGAGTATTCAAGAAGAAATTTTCACATCTGAAGAACTATAATCAACTTATAAGAAACTCATATAATCCATAAATGATTAACCACATATTTCTCATACCAATAATTATTAAGAAAAAAAATGGTTAGTATAAAATATGATAATATCCCAAAACGAATAATCCTTTATAAGAATAAGGGAGACTATTAATCTTTAAAATTCAACAATAATACCCAAGTTATACATAAACCATTAAATAATCAAATGTACTTAAAATTACACAAAATAATCAGAAATATGATTTAATTCCAAAATTAAGAAGGATTTGATCACATAGTCGTCCACAATAAATCTTAATATTTATCTCCAAATAACATAGAATACTCATAAACTCTCATATAGAATAGTAATTAACTTAATCACATATTATCTATGATAGGTTAATCATTTCCATAAATAACCAAAATCTCCATATGTCTACAATGAAAAAATAGATTGTTCAAAAATATAATTCTACTGTTAGTCCTCAAATGAAATCCCATAGTATTATATTTTTCATAGGTATAATCATTTCCCAATGTAATGAACATCATCTAAAATAACATTTATCTCTTAATAACCAAATCATTTTCCAATGATAAAGATATCAATTTGATAAAACGTATGTTCAAAAAATAATTTAATTCTTAATCTATAAGATAATTAAAAAAATAATATGTCATACTAACAAGGGACATTACATAGGCCAGTGGTAGGTGATAAAGGACTATCATACTATAGTTATGGGTTTGATTCTCACAGCCTTATCTGATGATATGTGTTGTCAAACAATCTGAATGTTGTCCTTTTTCAAATCTGTATAATTCTTATAACCTTCCCAAAAAGTGATAGAATGCTAAAAAAACCAAAACATATTTTAACCTCAAATTTTATCTCATACCTTTCATTTTTCAACCCTAAATGTAATAACCTGTAAATAGATTAAAAATAAACATCTCCAAAAATATAGTTAATTACCATGAAATTTCATAACAAAAACCTCAAAATGGGTTTATAATATATATAAATTATGATCAACCTAATAATTATAAAACGATTATGATTTACCTAACCCTTATGAAAACATCCTAATCTACAAAGTTAATTAAACCAACCTCTGATACCAACTATAAGGAACCAACCCTAAATATAACATAATCATGAGTTGAATCAAGAATTCACAATGAGGAGCTTTTCAGGTTTATAATTTTACATAATTAGGACATAATTATTACATAATATACCTAGACATCCCATGTGGAAATTTACACGTAGAATCCAGTTTTTACTCCAAAGGAAACATTTTAAGAAACATATTTATTTTTCTTAATAAAAATTTTATTTACATATTCCTTTTCCTTACACATCCTATACCATGTGGAAAAAATTTCAAAAAAATGATATGACCATAAATAACTCAGTATGGAATATAAAATAAGGAATAAAACCTTTATTCCATGAATACTTAAAGCCCATGAAAGTATTTTCACAAAATATTACTTCTCACCCTTAAAATATAAACAACATAGATTACATCAGGTAATAATTTGATTATTACTGAACATCATAAAAATAATAAAAGATATAGGTAATTTCGGGCATCCATATAATACATATGTTGTATCTTTCACTGATAAATAGGGAGTTACCTTCATGGTCATGTTTTCAATTCCCATCACAGTATATACAATAAATCTCTTAGAATAAACCTTAACATTTACCTTTATCACATTACCCAATACATTGGAGAGATACCACAGACTCACATACCCTTGGTTTACCATGGAACCACCCATATACAATAGATATTCCAAATACCCATAACATAATAATAACACATAAACCAAGCATAAAGGAAAAATAACATATCCATGTTAAAAAAACATTTCATATTTACAAGCCACACACTCATAAATGAGAACATATTTTTTTTAAATAAAATGGTAAACATGTAAAGTAAACATCAAAACATAATAGCAACATAAAATCTATAAATTTAATTATTGACCTATATATAAAGGAATATTCAAAATTTTAAATAATCAATCCCATTTTAAAACAAAATTTTAAAAAAATTTAAAGATAATTTTTGAATCACAATGTCCCACACCACATTGAATATTTTGAAATTAATTTACACTAAAAAAATTCTTGTGTATATAAATAAGTATTTAAAATCATTTTTACGACACATGCATGAATGAGAATGATTTTGATGATTAAAACGTTAAAACATTTAAAATGTTGTTTTAGATAAACCATACTATACATTTTGATCATTTAAATCATATGACACATGAAATTAGAACATTTAACAAGACAATAAATATCATGAGTACTGATATAATTTGAATAAGTAATGTAAAATAGTCTGTATATACACTTTATAAAGAAATAATGGTGCATATCAACCAGAAATTTCTCAAGGAATGGATATTGAGACAAAGTCCCTTAAAAAGATCGTATCATCAGATTAATGATAAAATAATAAAATAATTAACAATAAAAAATATAAATAAAACAAAAATAATTGGATAATCAATGTAAAATAATTAAATTTCATTCGCAGATATCCTTGAAAAAAACCAGTTACATAGATATTTATCTCAATGTAATTAGATTGATTTATGATTTCCCTTACCTTGAGTCCAACATGTCTCATGCATTATTTATATTCTTGAAAAATAAATTAATATTAATTTCTGATTTCATCAAAACGTTATCATGTTTATTTTTAATTTTATATCATTTATTAACATGTTATAAAAATTACATAATTATTTATATAAAAGGACTGAAAAAACTAATTATCTAGGAAAAATAAAGATATTAGTTAATAAGATAAAGGGAATAATGTTAAACCCAAGGAACCACTAATAGTCATATTTCACAGATATGGGGAACTTAGTTATTATCTGATTCAATGCCCAAATCCATGGATTATTTATTAAGAGACTATGTTATGATAATTATTATGATATATTTATTTATGTTTTTAAGTGTCGTATCTCTAAAAAATTATGTATTTTAATCAATGGAATTATGGTAAGTATAATTCTGAAACTATTACGGATTTTTTTGTAGTAGTTTTTTCGTAAGGATTTTCATGAATTGGTTAAAAGGTACAAGTGATATAAAAATGTAATTTATTTATAAGGTGATATTTTATGGAAAAACACAACATTGAGTAAATGATAATATTTGAAATATTATTGACATGGAGGTAATTTTAATCAAGTTATAAAAATTTTATTTTTTTGGAAAAAAGAAGCTATATAAAACAATTTAGTGGTTAAAAATTGATTTGATTGTTATTGTTAATTGGAGGATGTTATTAATATCTTTAGGTATATTATAGTAATTATATTAATGTAGTTTTAGAAAAATGACAACCCCCATTCCATGAGATACTTCATAACATCTCTAAAGGCCCTTGAACAGACAACGAAAGGGTGATTAGGTTGCAGTGCCTACCACATGACTAAATTATGAATGAGTTAGTCTGATATTAGTTTTTTATAAAAACAATTATGGATAAATATTGAGTTGATATTTGGAAACAAATTTTTTGAATAAAAAAATAATGTTTTTTGGATTTTTAGGTGATTAATAATATTTTGGTGAATGTGTATTGTCTCGGAAATTACATATAAATTTTTTAATTATATGGAATTATTTTGAGACAATGAAATCTAACACCATGTGATTTTGAGGCACGAAGTGCCTAAAATGATCTGTCGAGGTTTTGTTATTGTTTAATTATCATGCTTAAGACTATTTCCATAAAATGTGTTATAACTCTTAAACAGTTACTCGGATATGAAATATGAGGGCACCATTCCACTCAAGATGGAAGGTTTACCCTTGGAATGACATAAGTATAGTTGGTGCAATCCTACGGTGAGAAAACCAAAAAATTTCATAACAAAAAATAAAATAATTAAAAAGTAATTTTATTTTTCAAATGATTATAACTCATAAACGGTATCTTGAGACCACTGCTGTACTCATGAGGGAATGCTTTAAATAGGCAGATACTAACATTATCCATCGCATGCCACTACTGAATGCTTGTTTTTTCCATTAATAAAATAAATAAGTGACAATTATTTTATTGTAAAAGCCAAAACATTTAAACGCTAACTATGATTGGTAATCCGAGAGTACCATTGGAATTTTTGGGGTGTGTTTCACCTAGGCAGAGCCTCACCTCGACCGGTGTGGGTCAAGGGTGACTATAAATAATTTTAAAAACATTTTTTTGGGTAGATTTAGTGAACGCATGAGTGGGGTTTGGTAAATTTTGAACTGGTGCTCGAAATTGAAATATGACGACACCGTTGAATCCATAACATCGTGGTTCTCTTAATAGAGGATTAAATTTGACCACAGTAGGTCCAGAGAAGAAGTTAATTTTTGTGACTTTTAAAAGAAAATGAAATAAAATAATCTCACTATTTTATTTCTTTTCACCAACAGACAAGCGGTATTGTAGAACCAACGAAGTGCCAAGCCATTAAATTGACTGACTTTTGAAATACTATGTAACATCGAAATTAGAATTTAGTATGGTTTCTATTAAATGAACAATCAAAAATTCCATGATTGTTACTTACCCTCCTTCTCTAATATTTATATGGTGCATGATGATAGGAATTGGGAAAGCTTCACCAAACGATGAAGCTCTGGTAAAGGTCCCCAACACCAAATAGTTGGGGAGGACGGAGCTGATTCTAGTGGGTGGTGACGAGCGACCCCAAACAACGATTGCGCGGCATCATTGGAAGCTTGTTGTTGGGGTGACGAACAATGAAAATTCTCCAAACACGGATGCTCTCCAACGAACATGAGGTATGGGTTTTATTTATTTTTGAATTTACATTATTGATTCTTTATATCCTAAATTTATGATGACAGTGGCCAAACGAACATGGACATCATCCCTTAAATTAAACATGCTCCTCTTTCTTTTTATTATTTTTGAATTATTCATGCATTTTTAACGCAGAATATTTATTGACATTGGAATCATGGAGATTTGCTGAGTGCGAATTAGAGACATTGATCCCTCGATGAATGGTTCTAGAATATATGATCGTTTAATTTTACGAGCTTGGAACAATGATGCAGTGGCTCACGGAAGAAGGCGGCGGCTGACAGCTGGATGACCGTGAGGAAAGAAGGGTGGCGCGCATCCGGGCCACCCGTTGATGCGGAGGTCGCGGCTTGTCAGCTGCTGTGGGACAGGTTGGTGGCCGACAACCGGCTGGCCGTGTGGCGGAGCAGCTTCGAATGTTCGTTCCATCAGTGGTGCAGGGGGCAGCAGCTACTTGGTCGCGACCCCTGCCAAAGGGCGGCCGACCATGGTGGAGCAGCGGCATGTGACCGTGCCACTAAGAGGAATACCGTCTAGCCTTATTGCTGGTCCCACCAAACTGGGTGGGACCCCGATGGTAGGTTCCATATTCCACCCATCCAAACGCCTTTATGGACCGTTCAAGAAAACCAGAAGGGGGCACTCCCCCTTCCACGCCAGATCGGGCAGACCGCACACCCAGCGAGCCGTACCAGTGGGTCAGCTGGGCCACCTCTAAATGGGCCAGGCCGGACCTCAAACCAGTGAGCCGAGCCCATCGAGGCCCAGGCCTTCCAGGCCAAACTCGGGTTGGGCCCCGTCAGTATGACTTGGTCAGACCAAACCCTGACCCATCTGGACCTAGGTTCGCCTTTTTGGCCATAACATGTGATCCGAGCATCTGTTTGACGAACCGTCAGCAGAAATAGATTCCTATGATCGAGATGGTCCTTTTGGTGTACTCCACTTGAGTGTTGCAAATGGTTGGAGTATGGTTGGGTTAGATTGGACCCCGAATCCAACAAGGTCCTTGGAGTGGAAACACAAATAACTTACAGAACGGGTGTCTTATTGATGCGTCATCTATAGCATTGGGTCCCTTATGACATTATAGTACTTGGGAAACATCTTCTTGGAACTTCGGGGTGGTTGATGCATGAACTATTCCTTGGGGTGCGGTTATCCCATGCGTTCTATATACGGAACCCTACAACTAGATGTGACTTGATGACTGATTACCATTACAACTCGGAGTGACTCGATAGGCCTAATGGGGAGTGCCTCTGTGTGACGCGGAAGAACTACAATGGGGAGTGCCTCTGTGTGATGGGGATGACCTATGGTTCTTGGCAGGAAGAGTATTTACGCATTCCACGAGGGGGAGCATCTCTGTGTGATGCGATAGACCCATGGTGGGGAGTGGCTTTGTGTGATGCTGCGGACCCACGGTTCTCCATAGGAGGACCACCTCAATAGTCCACGGTTAGTGGGAAGCACCTCTGTGTGATACGGTAGGCCCACTGTACTCGATAGAGGAGGAGTTCTCCAGCATCCAAGGATTTCGATGTTGTGACTAAAGATGTTACTTATTACAACCCCTAGAATAAATCTTGGTGTGAGCTGTCTTTACCTTGCACATGTGATTGAGGATTATGCTATGTGGTAATCTATCTTTGTGGGGATACTTGTGTGGTACTTTTACCTTCATGGTACTATATTTTTGGAGATACATGTGTGGTTCTTTTACCTTTGGGGTATTTATCCCTCATGTATGAGATGTGTATATCTAGATAACTTAGGTGTATGTATGGCTATATACATATGTATAGTTGATTCGTGATTTTGGTTTTTATTTTGTGGATCTTTAGGAGACCTACGGGGTATCGGGGTCTCTACTGAGTATCATTATACTCACCCCTGCATGGGGCTTCACCCGCACCTTGTTGTGTCTTGTGCAGAAAAAGTACAACATTGATTGAGGCCAAGGGAGATAGGACTGGATGGTGCTTGGAGGTGGACCATTCGGCGTGATGTGATGCAGAGGAGGCAGATGGACGTGGAGATCAGAGGAGGTGATCTATACCTACCCTTCTGGTAGGAACCTCAGATGATGACCCAATAGCTATTTCCATTTTTATTTTAGTTGTATTGTATTTTCAGTTATACCTTTATAGTTGGGCTTGTATTACAACCCCTTTTACTTCATCAATTTTTTTCTGCTGTAGTTTACTTCACAGTTTCTTCTTGTTGTGTTCTTGGAAAATGTGTTTCTATAGGATTAAAGGTAATGCCTACCCGTTTTAGGGAGTATTACTTTCGATGCTAGTCACCACCCCCTGTCCTATGGAAGGTGGGCTTGGGGTAGTCATGTAATGGGCCCTAGAAGACGGGTCTTTACGAATTGGTATCAGAGGAGTTCGGTTCTATCGATGAACTAGGACTCTTATTTTTTCGGTGTGGAGCAATAGTGTTAATTTATTTGAGTGTGTTTTCCTATTAGGGGAGTCCAGTGTTGGTGTAACGATTGACGTATCCATACACCAGGGCCCTGAATTCTGGTTTCTGACTCAGTGCACAGAAACACTGATAACGTGTGTTTTTTAAAAGTTTTTCTGTTGAATAATTTGGAGTCAACTCAAGAGGTATAACATAATAACCACGTCTAACATGTTTCTTATTATGAATACACTGGTTAGACTGCCACTCATATTTCCCGAGAAAGTGCATGATAACGACCCACTAATCGATGAGGCCTCGGTTCAGGGCCCTCTTATTGTTTTGGCACCATCAGGTGGTGAACCAGCGACACCACCACCAGTTGGGCAGCAGTTACCTCATGCCTCAATGGAGGATGGTGCACACCAAAAAAGCATGTTGCATGAGTTCCAGATGCAGAGGCCTCCAAGGATTCAAGGCGAGAAAGATTCCCAGACAGCTGAGGACAAGCTTGAGGATGTGGCTAGAGATTTCTGCCTATTTGAGACACTAGTAGAGCAGATGGAAATCTTACCTACTTGTATTTTTCAGTGAGTGACCATGAGGATGGTCTGTATAGTGATGAGGCTTCAATACATGGACCATTTCACAAGATGGTACCTTTACGTAGTTTACAAGTTATATCACTGCCCATTGGTCAGTTTTTACAATCGATAGTACTAGTAGAGGAGACATATAGGAATTTTTCCGTACATGTGTTTCAGCATCTGATACCCCTCAGGTTTCGAGGTGAGCCAGACTCATAAGAGGATGAGTACTGGCTTGAGGAGGTGGGTGAGAATTCTCTAGATCCTCTACAACTTCCATAGGATTACATTTTGGTAGCTGAGTTTTCATAGAGTCGTACCGACCAATCCTGGTACTCGATGAAAATGAAATGATCATTGCTTTGAGGCTCAAAATTCTGAACGCTGTGTGTTTAAGGATGTCCAATCCATCACTGTTCGTCTTTGCATTTCTACCTATGTTTGGGTGATAGAGAGAACTATTACAGTAGAATATTCTTTGGATGAGCAGATAAAGCCAGTGAATTTTAGTAGTGGTAATGTAGTAAACTAGCTCCAGTCTCAGAGACATGGGCGTGTAAAAAATTTTTTCAGGAAGAAGAAGTGTTAGGGGTAGAAGAAACAGCAGGGCTGCAGACGTGGAAAAGAATCTTGGAGAGTAGCATGTACTAGTGTGGATTTTGACATGTTACAACCACCCCCCTTTATGGTACCCACCAGGTTCAAGGAGCTGGAGGATAGGGGAAATGAGTAGCTACATGCTGTCAAGGAGTGTGACCCAAGGGCTTTAGGAATTATTTGTGGTACGGTGTGCGTCTAATACTATTTATCGTATTAATAGACACAGGTACCCATCATTCCTTCTTTCCAACAATCATGATCAAGACATATATTTTCTGGTTAAACCATTTACTTGACCCTCACATATAGAGATACCTTTCAGAGGAGACTCCATAATCATACATACGTTGACGGTTTGATCTGACCTTTGAGGTGATATTTTCAGTTAGAACCTCTTGGTTCTAGTATCGAGGCCTTACAATGTTTTTTTGGGTATGACTGGAAATCAATAGTTCATACTCAGATTGACTATATTAGAAAAAAGGTTTTCGTTTATCTACAACATTGGAATGTGGTATTCCTTAGTTGGAGATAAAGGAAACCCAGGTAGAATAGGATAAACTCATGCATAAGAGGGTGTAGCTGGTCACTCTTGTGTCAGCTAGTAATACCCTTGTGGTAGCAGAAGTTTTGATTTATCAGTTCGAAATAGGAGTGGTAGAGCATGGGGACATATTTTCAAAATATGTTTCCAAGATAACATCCCCAAAGGGAGAGGGACATCTGCTTTGGACAGGTACAAACAATGATTTGCACCCAGCTTCTCTAGGGTAGTGGAACCATTGTCTGATTTGATGAGAAAGGGAGAGCCTTTCCTGGGGATGGAGAAGTGTTAGCAGAGATTTTAGGAGTGGGGAAAGAGACTAACAGTTAGAACTACGCTACCCATGACCTAGAGTTATCAAACATGGTCTTTGCGCTGATGATGTGGGGGCACTACTTAGTGGGTGAACAATTTACTATTTACTCTGATCACAAGAGTCTCATATGTATCTTCTCACAGAAGGACCTGAACCTCAGATAGTGATGATGACTAGAGTTCCTCCAGGACTATGACTATGAGATATTCTATACCCCTGGAATGTGGAACATGGTAGCAGACACACTTATCAAGAGGTCCGGTTGACAACTATTGAGTGAGGTGTCAGAGCATCAAGTCACACTGCGGATATCCGTCACGGATAATGATAGAGCAGCTACGTCCAGTCTATGACTGTCAGTCCCCCAATTTTTTTGAAATTATAGGGGGGATGCTTTTGTCGTTGACTATGAGGCTCAATGTGCTCAGATATCCTCAGGACGGTCTCTTGAAGGATATTATGAAGGTGGGGAGAACATCATTTTCTTCAGAGGACACACCATTGTACCTGTAATACTATAGAAGGTGGTGTTGAGGGAGATCCATACATCCCCTTTAATGGTACATCATGGAGTGGTGAAGATGTACCAGGACCTCCAGCGTCAGCACTGATGGCCCCTGATGAAGGAAGTAGTGGTAGAGTATGTATCATGATGCCAAATTTATTATCAAGTGAAAAATGCTCAGATCTTGTATATGTCTTATGTCGACAGGAAGAGGGAGACCTTGTCTTTCTATAGGTCTCACCTCGTTGAGGTTTGCAGAGATTTGGTTGGGGTAGAAAGTTATCTTTGAGGTTCATCGGACATTTCTAGATTCTCTGCAGAGTGGGCGAGGTGGTGTATCATCTGTCTCTTTCCCAACAAATGTACCAGTGCATAATGATTTCCATGGGTCGTAGCTGGGGAGATGCGTGCATGATCCATCGTATGTTATCAACAAGGGTGAGTTGTACTTTGACGATAAAGTTACTATTATGGAGTCCCTAGTAGAGATTGAGGATCAACAAGTGTGGGTTCTTCTTGGGCGGTCGATACCTCTAGTGAATGTTCGCTAGCAGGATGAGAACCTTCAAGAGATCACATGGGAGTGGGAGGCTCAGATTTGTGCTCATCACCCCATTTCTTTCCTTATCCTATGTTATTTATTTCATGGATGTAATGCCCCAAGGAGTGGAGAATTTAATGTCCCAAAAATTACATATAATTTTTTTTAATTATATAGAATTATTTAGATACAACCCAATCTGACGGTGCACGATTCCGAGGCCTGGAGTGCTCAGAATGATCTGCTGATATTTTGTTAATGTTTAACTAGCCTCTGTAAGTAGTTTTACTAAAAATATGGAATAACTCTTAATGGTTACTTGGATTAGAAATTCATGTTCACCATTGTGATTAGTATTGCAAGTTTACCCTAGGTGTGACTTATATTTAGTCGACGCAAGCCTACGGTATGAAAACCCTGAAATGGAATGACTGTAAATAAAATAATTAAACAATGTTATTTTATTTTTCAAATGCATATAACTAAAAAATTGTAGCTTGGATTAAAAATTCTTGACTACCACTAAACTCGTGATAGTATTCATTCATTTGGAAGATACTGACATTGGACGACGTGGGCCACAATTAAATGTTAGTTTTTGGCTCTAAATAATACAATTATGTGAAAATTATTTTATTCAAAAATCCATAACATTTAAATGGTAGCTTGGATTGGAAATCTGAGAGTATTGTTGGGTTCTTTGGGGCATGTTTCACACAGGAAGTGCCTAACCTCGGCTAGTGCAGGCTGAGAGCGACTGTTAATAATTTTTTGAACCTTTTTTGGGGTACGTTCAATAAACGCGCGAGCAGCATTTTGTAACTTTTGAACCAGTGCTCGGAATTGATATCTGAGGGCACCGTTGAATCTTACGTACTGGGATTCGCTTAATTAAGGCTTTACTTTGACCGTACAAGTTCCGGAGAAGATGTTATTTTTTGTGAATTTTAAAAGGAAATGAAATAAAATAATCTCACTATTTTATTTATTTTCAACCAACGGACAAGCGGTAGTGTGGAACCAGTGGCGAGTCAAGCCATTAAATGTGTTTACCATTCATATACAATTTAACATCATCTTTGGAATTTGAGAAGGTTCCTATTAAATAAACCTACATAAGTTCCATGATCGTTACCTACCCTCCCCCTCTACTATATATATGGAGATTTAGGGGTGGAATTGGCATAGCTTCACCATGAGATGAACCTCTAGTAATGTGTTGCGATGCCCAAAACTTGGAGGACCGATCTGGTACCTACGGGTGGTGATTAGCGGCCCCGAATGACTAACCGGTGAACGACGGTCAAGCAGCTTCATTTGATGTTTGTTGCAAGGACGACGAACGACGACACTTCCTCAACTGCGGTCTCTCTTCAGCGAACATGAGGTAGGGGTTTTATTTATGTTTGAGTTTACTATATTGATTCTTCAGATCCTAAATTCCTGATGAAAATGGCCAAAAAAACATGTCCATCATCCCCCACATAATCCTTGCTCATCTTTCTTTTTATTCTTCATGCGCTCTTTGTGCGCTCTTCAACGCCTAATATTTGTTGACAATGGAAATAAGGATTTTTTCGGAGTGCGATATATGGACAAAAAGCCCTTAATGCAAGGATCATGAATATGCGATTGTATAATTTTTCGGGGTTGGAACTAAGCCGCAATGGCTCATAGAATAAGGCGGTGGCCGACACCCGGATGACCACGAGGAAGGAAAGGTGGTGCGCATCCAAGCCTTTAGTTTATGAAGAGGTCATGGCCCGTCATCTGTGGTGGGGAAGGGTGGCAGCTGGAAACTGACCGAATGCATTGTGAAGTGGCATCGTGCATCTGCGCCGTTAGGGGAGCAGGGGGCCTTGGCCGCTGGGCCGTGGCGGAAGCCAAAGGGTGGAAGACCATGCAGTCGACCGTGGTGGACTAGGGGCGCAAGACCGCGTCGCTAGGAGGAAGACCAGACAGTCACACCAGACCGGGCGGGACCCGTCCAGTGGTTCTGGAGGGCCACCCAGTCGAACAGTTCGATCGACAGTTTGGGGAAAATCAGAAGGGTGGCCCTCCCCCCTCGACGCTATTATGGGCAGACCGCACAACCAGCAGGCGGGGTCGTAGTGGGCCTCGCCCAGCGGGCTGCGCCGTAGTGTGCCGGGCTAGGCTGCCCCATAAATTTTCCGGGCCAGACCATGGCCTAGTGGGCTGGGCTCTCCATGGCCCGGGCCATTCGAGCCAGACCCAAGAACATCTGGACATAGTTTTTCCTGTTTGGTCAAAATTGGGATCTGAGCGTCCGTTTCAAAAACTGTTAGCGGTGCCAGAATCCTTGGATCGAGACAGTACTTTTGGTATACTACACTTGAGTTTTGGATAAGGTTGTAGTACAGCCGGGTTAGATCGGGCCCTAAATCCGACATGGCCCTCAGAGCGGAAATGCTAAGAACATACAGAACGGGTGTACGATTGACATTTCGTCTATTGTGTGGGGTACCTTTTGAAGTGAAAAACCATTAGATATTTCTTCATGGATCTTTAGGGAAGTTGAAGTATGACCTATGGTATGGGGAGTAGTTCTACCATGTGGGATACATACGAAACCTGACGAATGGATGAGACTTGTCAACAACTGACCATTACGACTCAGTGTGACTCAACAGGACTAGTGGTGAGCTCCTATGTGTGATGCAATAGAACCATAGTGGGGAGAAACTCTATGTGATGTGGCACATAGATGGTGGGGAGTGCCTCTGTGTGACACCGAAGACCCATGTTGCTCGACAGGAGGAGCACCTCAATAGTCCATTGGTAGTGGGAAGAGCCCACTGTGTGATGCTGAGGGCCCACTGAACTCGATAGAGGATGAGTTCTCGAACAACCAAGGTGTTCGACGTTGTTACTGGGGATGTTACTTGTTACTACCCCTAGAATAAATCCTGGTGTGAGCTCTCTTTACCTTGTGCTTGTGATTGAGGATTATGCTACATGATAAGCTATCTTCGTAGTGATACATGTGTGGTAATTTTTCATTCATGGTACTATCATTGTGGTAATACATGTGTTATACTTTTACCTTTGGTGTATTCATCCATCATGTATGAGATGTGTATATATTGATATCTTAGGTGTATATATGGGAATATAACTATGTAGATTTGATTTCTTGATTGTGGTTTTCCTATGTGGAACTTTAGGAGACCTATGGGGTCTCGAGATCCCTATTGAGTATCGTTATAATCACCCATGCATGGGCTTCGCCCATACCATGTTTTGTATTATTTAGATTACGTCCAACATTGATCGAGGCCGAGGGAGATAAGAATGAATGGTGTGCGAAGGTGGACCTTTTGTCATGATGTGAAGCGGAGGAGACAAACTGACGTGGAGTGTTGAGGATGGGATATGTACCTACCCCTTAGGTAGGAACCTCAGAGGAAGACCCAGTTGCTGTTTCCCTTTTTCTTTCAGTTGTATTTTATTTTCAGTTTTACATTTATTGTTGGGCTTGTATTCCAGCCCCTTTTACATTCAACATTCTTTTACTACATCAGTTTACATCAATATTTATTCTGGTTGTGTTCTCGGAACGTGTGTTTGTATAAGAATAAAGGAAATTCCTTCCCGTTATAGTGAGTATGCCTTTCAGTGTTAGTGGCCAGCCCCTAGCCTATGGAAGGTGGGCTTAGGGTAGTGATGGCATTGACCCTGGGGGACAGGTCCTCACAGAATGATTCATTTGTTTGAGGTTTACATTACACTTATGTATAACATGTTTCCAAAAATTTAATATCATTTATGAAGAAAAAAAATAATTTTTTCTAAATATTGAAATTATTTAAGAAGTAGCGATATGGAATAATCAATGTCAAACAGTGACTTTGGAGACTAATATTATGGTGTATCAATTTTGTGAATTATAATATCATATTACAAAAAATTTTGGATTTGGATATTATTTAACGAGAAGTGGAATATCCTGATATAATTTGGTGGAATCATGTGAGCCTTTAGAAGTCAAATTTAGATCTCTAGGAATGAAAATTTCATTTTGAATACAAAAAATTATGTAAATAAATGATATTTTAGTGAACAATGATTAAATGTTTTACTTTTAATTTGAAATTAAATATAATTCTTTATATCCGTAGTATAGGATACCTCCATTTTTGGAAAAGGATCGTGAAATAAAAATGTTATTCATTTTTTATAAGTAGATGGTCTCTTCTCTCTTAAAAAGGGTTATAACATTATATCCTAAAGGAATAGACATAATAAATAAAATTTTCACTTTAAAAAATGTTATAATATGTGAAATCCTTGTTATGTTATAAATTTTTATTTCTTTTTTTTTCAGAGTTTATGAGGAAGTGTTTTTAATCCTTTTTACGATGTGTAACTTCCATGATGGAATTTTCAAATTTCAAACCCTTGATTAGTAAGAAAAAATAATAATTATTAGGAAAAATTTTAATTATGGACTCATAATGTAGCACAAACATATTTTTTAGGAGAACTCTTGTCGATAGAATATTCAACATAGACTACTTAATATAAACAAACAATGATATAATATAAATATATAATTATTTAAACATGAATGATATAACCTAGAACATAAATAGAAGAGTGGAAATAGTATTAAATAATTTATGAAATATATATAAATGTGATACTCAATATAAATTTACTTAAAATTTAATAATAAAAAGCACTCAACATTAATAAATATATTTTATTATACTAAAAAAATATGTTTCCTTCAAAAATTATATTTATCGATTTTTGGAGAAAACATTATTATTTATTTATCAACATTTATATTTTATTTAAATGAAAATAACTTTTATTCAGAATATATATATTATCTTATTGGGAAGTTTGTTTATTTCTAAAAAAATAATGATCTTTTAATGAATAGTGATAAATATTGATTATCTTAAAACATCCATTACATTTAATAAATAAATTAATTTAAAAGAACCATTATTTTTAAATATTATTTCAATTAAAAATATTTATTCTTTTTTTATATATAATCCAAGTAATATCATTTAAATAACCATTATAATTGAATTTTTATATGTTTATTTTTAGGCTTAAATTATATTTCTCCTAAAAAACATTTTAAAAAGAATGATGATCCACCATTTTACAGAATTAATATGAAAAATTACTGGGAATGATTTAAATGAAATTTATATTCTAAATATCTATATTTGTGAATTTAAAATTGTATAATTGTTATATCTATAAAAAAAGTTAATATATGAATATAGTTTCATTAAAAAGTTTGTTATTTGGAAAAGATACCAAAGTGGTAATGGTTTATGATTCAATATCATTTTATTAGGGGAAATTTATGATTGAATTCAAATCATAAAAACAATTTTATCATATCATAATAATGCACTTTTATTTTCTTATAGTTTGGCTATTCATGATATTTTGATGTAATAGTAAAATTTTCCACACCATTTTATATAATATTAATTAAAAACAATTTGTATGAAAATATAACATCATTTAGACCTTTAGTAAAAAATTCTATTTCTTCCATTTCCATTTTATCTAAAAATAGTTTCTAAAATATTGTTAATATTCATGAAAAAATAATTAATGATAATTTTATGCATGTTTGAAATTTTAGAAAATGTTTTGAAAGGACTCTTCATTTCGTATTTCAAATGTGGTACATATTAATCCATTTACAATAGAATAAAAGGAATGTTTCATTTATGTTAAACCAATTATATTGAATTACCTTCCATCAAGAACAATCAACTAATTGATTCTTCCATTATAATTTCCTTTTTTTTCTATTATTGAAAATGTTTTCTATAATATTTTAATAAAATTATTTTTTAAGAAGTGATCTAAAAGTGAAAATGATATTTTTTCTAATAAATAATCTATATAAAATGTTAATGATATTTTCATTAATGATTATAACCCTTCATTTTATGGATTGGTTATAATATATCTATATTTTCCTCTAACAAAAATACACATCTTGTTATCCATTATTTTGATATTTTAACACCCAAATTATGTTCATTTATAAAATTCCTTATTTAAGAAAACACATTTGAATACGATACAAGGGAATACTATGAAACCAATATTCATTCAATGGAAATTATTATGTTTTCTTCCTATGATTGATTTCCATATGTTGAACACATATGATTTTTCATGATATGAATTTAAGGGTTGAAACCCATATTAGATATCCCTCTATTGTGTTGAGTGATGTTTTTGTCATATGAGATGGAATTTATGGGATCCGGGAGTGATCCTAATCTATTATGGGATTTTATTCACCACGTACTATTGTCACGATGTTTATCATATTCTTATACTTATATAATGATTTATGTTTCTACCACATTTCCTATGTGGGAATGCTCTTATGATATAAAGTTGAATATAATATGGACTCATGTGATTACTCATTAACATTATATTTCATGATATAATGTTATACCTTTGACTCACTTATTATGTTTATTTTTCATTTTTATTCCATTACATGGATTTTTAGATTTCTAATTTTTCCTATTTATAACCTTGTTTATCCCAGGTAGTTTCAGGAGAATAAAAATAATTTAGGAACTCAATGTGGAAAATTAAATAAATAAATAAATTTTATCCTCACTTTGATGTATTATTAACCTAGTATTCTAATGGAAAAAATCCTCACAATCATTGGTATGTAATTAATAATTCTTATATTAAAAATCCTATAATTATAAGTTTAAAGGGACTGGGTTTGAATAAATTCATTCTAATTATTTTACTTTTAATATTTTTAAAATGTATTATTTTATTTTTATGTTAATTTAATAAATATTATACATTAATTTCATAAGAATTATGGTTAATACATCATAACTAAAAATTAGATATAAATTTCCATCCTTAGTATAATTTATCTATACAACAAATTCCCATTAATATCCTTCCACCACATTATTTTTTCATATGAGAGAACATAAAGAATATTAAAAACTAAGAGAGTGACTTTTTGTAACTTTCGTTATTTAAATATTATATAGTTCATTTTCATGGAAAAATGTCAATTAAACAAATAAATTTGTAGCCAAAGGTGATATTGGTAAAATTCAACTCATCCAATAAGAATTTGGATGAAATATTATTGTAGCTTCCCGACCCAGATGACACTTATAACGGTGCACTCGTCTGTTTGACCACTAGGTGATAGTAATGCCTTCCAATGTGAAAAGTTTACATGATATTAGTGGGGATACTATACCATATGATGGTGATAATATTAATGGTACATATATAATACAATAATAAAGTCCATACTCAATAGAAGAAACATAAAACCTGTGTAATAATGTTAAAAACCCACAATATATTAACATCAAGTTGAAAAATCGAATTTGTAGACAGATATGTTATAGAAGGTCATTAATAAAAATAAACATAAGGATTGGATATGACTTACCATGAGTACATATAAATATAAATCATGTTGAACAAAAGTAAATTCCTGTTGATACAAGAACCTCCAAAGGCCCTTCCTATCCATTATATGAAAAATTACCACTATATCAATACTCTATAGCTCGTAATCATAAATACCTTTCATGAATATAGATATATAAAGTCTACATGCATCTCAAGGGTATTATATAGGGTATGAGAATAATTCTCATTAGGCCACCACCAATGTATATTAATCTTACATCCATGATAATATGGGTTCACTAAATATAAATAAATTGGGAAGAATATGTACATTTAATATATAACCTACCTACCTTGTGCCCAATATCTAGTTGGAAGAAATTCACTACATTAACCATCACCGATATGTCTAAACATATTTCCCATATATATATTTAGCATACAATATGTTTATATATATATATAAATGAAGTTCTAAGGATCAATGACATAAATCCCAAGACATACCTTAATGAAAAAGAACCCAGGCAAACCCTCATGTTCCACCTCTTACCAAGACAGGACACCTTTTTCCTAATATCATGTACTTTGACTCCTAAAGACAAGCACAAACAAGCCTCTAGTCCCTCAATCCCTATCTTAGAAATCATTATCATCTCAATACCTAACATAGTAATGGACAATGTAGTATATCCTCCAAATATAATCACTCATAGCTCAACATCTGACATCCCAAGGAATGGACATATCCATCCTACCCATATCCTAGCCCACGAAATCAAGAAAAATGGAAATCCTCAGCCCTCAACAGATTATCTGATGAATGTTAACCGATGTTCTATTAATAAAAATTTGTATTTTTATGGTGATAACCCCCCAAAAAATCTGGTGGTCAACACCATCACCTATGACACATAGACTATGGGGTACTCTACGCACAAGTGTTGTCTATAAGACCTTGATCTATGTCCTATATGTGTGAAAAAGACTCCAAAAATGCATATTTTAATATACAGTGAGTGATAATCAAAAAATAACTGAATAAAAATCCTCCAAAAACTCATTACCCTATCACCCTATCTTTTATATTTATGGTCATTACCATCCCATGTACAAAGAGGAAATCCCATAGCCAGATAATCACATCACCTCAACCCGATGAATATTTTACCAAAACCAGTGATCAACATCACCCTTATATCACATGCCTTTCCTAACCTATGAAATATGTCACCTAAATCAAGGAGGGGACCACTATCTCAATCCTCGATCAATTTCGATAAAATTTCCACAGAACCATGAAAATAAATAATTATAATTCAATACAATTTAATTTAAATTCCCACCCAAAAATATCCAAGATTACCGGAGCCCCATAATAGGAATGAAGATGTTTAAATTACCTATATCATCATTATAGATAACTAAAATAATTAGGAGAACAATTTAATGAAAATTAATAAAATTAACTACGGTCTATCTTCGTAAACCCCCATGATTCATATTGATATCACCCTCAAATCAACAGAAAAAATATAAAGACATTTTTGAACCACCTACCTTGCACTTGTAGTTTTTCTATCATCTAAAAATGTCCAATAGATAGATCTAAATCGAAAGTAAATAGTGTTTTATATGAACACCGTTAATTTATGGTAAATGAGAACACAGAAAATTAGAATTATCTATTGTGATATTAACATAGAAAAGAGGTTGGTGGATCAAAGGACATATCTAGGTGAATCTGTATCCACCAAAAGATCAAATATCTTTCTTTAATTCGAATTTATGGATGAAATAATAGGTGGGAGGATGTAAATGGGATCTCCATTGATTCTAGTGGAATAGATATGAAATGGAAGGATAAAATCATAAAAGGGGGTTGGGGTAGTTTTCTCCTCTCACATTTGTTAAAGAGGATCATAGTCATCTTATAAGGGTTGAGTAACTGTGCTCTAATTGAGCACACTCACAGTACAATGTGTCCCCAATCAAATGGATAGGCACATGGTTCACAAGAGCTTTTGCATCCCATGAATATGATAATTTCTCAAGATCATGCCTTTTACATTTAGGAAAATAGTTATCCAAACCTTGCACAGATTGTTTGGATCCCCTATACAATGAATTCTAGAGTTATCACCCAGTTGTGCACCCCCACCTACATGGTTTAATATACCATTCAAATTGATTCTAGGGGGAGTACAGTTCATCTTATGAGGAGGCATGGATTGCAATATCCAATCACCTTTGTCATCTTATTATAGAAACTGTGATTCTAGGCCCCTCCACATCGAAAACTCACCCAAAACCACATGACACTTTTCGGAAATTAAAACCCATATAAAAATAAAAATTGTGGTAAAAATCATTGGAACGAAGTTTTTATGATCAATAAAAGAATTTTTCAAACCACTAATATGAAAAATTCAAATGAACTAGTGAAATTACTAACCCTCTAAAAATCCGGAGACCATATAGCCCCCCACCATCACATAGCTCATCACCGAGCTATGAACCCATACCTAGATATTGTAACAAACATACCCATATCATTAAAATTAACCAGGTATTACTTTATTAAAAAGTCACAATTCAACATCCATCCCTGATCACCCCACCTTTAGAGTTACCTACCTAGATGATTACCATCCCAAAGAAAGTTTCTAATGGTTCCATCACTCACCCTCAAACTCAAAAGTCATCCAATTATAGATTTTATTATCTTCATCTAACTAGGTACTGTAATCATTCCCATTCAATATATAGAACTAGTCATACTGTGAATTTATTAAAATACACAATGGTACCTATACAATACATGACAATCATAAAATCCCACATCTCATCATATTACCATAGATCTTACATCTCAAAAAATTATCAAATAATCCCAAATCATAGATACATATTCTTTCCCATCAAAATATATATTCCTATAATCCTAAAGTATAACATACATCTCATTGATTCCCCTAACAACTATAGATGCGACTAAAAGTCTCTAACACACACACATATATAAATATCCCTCATCATAATTGATGTTGTCCTACAAACGTTTGACTGGTTAGTCCAAAATCAACACATACGTTCACCTCATGCACCAAAGATGTCCAATGATAAAACAAAAAGATACCAAGTCATTCAAATGACATATCTCATACAATAGTCAGCTCCATGGACTACTCTATACATGGAATCTCAACTGCATGAACCTAGTCTGAAGACCGAATTGCATAAGCCAAAGCTCTATAAAGAGATGCGCCTGCTACCATCCACTTACCCCACTATTGAGTCCCACTATATCTTCCATCACATACTCATGATGAAAAATCTTTTATACCATCTGCAAGTACCACTCGTGATTCTTCCACATATCCCTGAGTCTAATCTAGTCCCTAACTCTTAGCTGTCTAAGAAGGATTTTTACATAACCTCTTGAGATATTTGATCTAGCCACTTTCCCAGAACCTATTTGGAGGTCACTCACATTATGTCCAAACATTTCAAGGATACCTGAACTGAAAGAAAAATTATAAATATCCACTCCTTGGTGTCTTTTAGAATCATTTACATGACTACCTTTCTCTTATTCCCCATAGCACTGCTTATTTCTTACTAAAGAATCATCTCTAAAATCTCTTAATGTTGTCACCCATCATGAATAACAATGTTCCATTAGATTTCCATCACCTATAAGTGACTTGTTGACCAACAATGAAAAGGATGAAATCAAGAGGATATCCACATACATATTGATGGTGTTCCAAAATTTATCCAAAATTTATATACACTAGAGATGTTTTCGACCACCACTTCAGATAAAAATTATGACATGCTAGTGAAATTCAATGTATTTTCCAGGAATGAAGTATCCTCTAGTTGGAAATTCAGGAACTCTAGGGGAATCAGTAAATAAATTCTTGAACGAACTGGACTAAAAATTTGTCTGGTAATTCATTAGTTCTACAATCCTACACATATACATCCCACTAGTTCTTTATTGATCCTTGGAGTGTGAACATATCAATTTCTACCCTACACCATGGGGGTCTCTCAGGGAGGACGAAGATATTTTACAAAATTTTATACATTTATCAACATCCCACGGTCCAATTTAACCATAAAATACTAGAAGGTGTTGATACTATAAATGTTGAGTCATGTATCCCACATATGAATAGACTCCATGAACTCACAGATCAAGGCCCGAAATTACTCAATTCAGGTTCACCCAGAGAAACTCATCCGACTATGAAAAAATGATACAATATCTGACAGCTAACCCGTCGGTACAAGAGAAAATATATTTCCTTGTACATATTACACATGATCGTCCCAACCCTATGGGGATTCATCCTATCTGTCATGGGCCTCATCATGTTCATGCTCCTATGGCACTATATCACCTTCCTCCAACCTCTTTACTAGAAGATGTCCAGGTTGAATCGTGTGGTATACCAATCATGATGGTCAAACAACAATAAACGTACAAATATATATTTATATATATATATATATATATGTATGTATGTATCACATATTTTTAATTCAATAACATGCGTTAAATCACCCCACCCTTACATACCCCTACTACATCATACCACACTACATCTGGCCCTCAGGGTCTTTCAGCTACCAATATCAGAGTCATGTGTCAAATATATCCCAGAATCATGGCCCCATGGAAACCCCAATAGTGTTAGACTACATATATATTTTAAGAACATGTCCTCTTTATACCCATAAAACGATCCAGAATCATGTATCATTTATCATCTATGTTAGCGTGGTGGAATTCCATAAAAGAGGATAGTGAGGGAAAACGGTTTATCTTTTTGTTGGAACTTTAAAAAACTCACCACTATCATCATCACTACCTACACTTATTAGGGTCATGCCCAAATACATAGATACACACACACAAACATAGTTATATATATCAGAAGTGTAAAAAATATCAATCATATTTCAATGGAATCACATGCTTGGGATGTTTGAGTAGAATTCCACTAAAGGGAGGCTAATCTGGAAAACACAATGTTGATTAATTTTTGGACACTTTAAACAACCTACCCCCACAAAGAACAATCCATGATACCAATTAAAATCCCATGAAAAAATAAATAATATGAGAATATGTGACTATCAGGATTCATAATCAAACCACTCTTAACATATAAAGATAATGGTCAGAATATAAAAAACATTAACTGTGAAACCCAAGTGGGATACTCGATGTCAAAATCAAATAAAATATCAAAATAATACTAAATATCATCAATTTACCACAGTCTCCATCTTGGTTCCCCCCCATGCATGGGGTTAAATTCACCCAAACACGAGAACTATAAACTGTTTTGACTACATTCTAGTTTATGGTCTAATATAGTCTAAATAATAATACCAAAATAATAAGAAAAAATATGATTCCATTTGTATATTTTGGAAATGTAAAACTCAATAATAAATAAGAATACTTATTTGATAACATTTATAGTACTCTAATCCAAAGTCCTCTTACAATGGTCCACTGAGATAGTTGAAAACTAGGCCTTAGGATCCCCTTGACATACACCCAAGGGTTCCAACTGGATATGAGGGATAATAGAGGTGATTTAGGGGAGACTATACCCTCTGGTGATGATAATAAGAATGATATATATATATATATATATATATATTAATAACATAATACCACAATCATCAGAAGAATTATAAAACCAGTGGAAGAATAATACAACAATATAGAAATAATAAATACCATGCTAAAACATACCATTTTTAGTCACACATGTCATATCAGGTATAAAATTACTATAAAAAAATTTGACCCTTGGGAAAATATTAGTATATATAAATATAATCCATTATGAACAAATGTAAACCCCATGTAATTGATTAATCACCAAGGTACCTTACCATACATCCAATAAAAAAAGTACAAACTGATTATTAGGGTTCACATCCTGATCATGGTCCCTTACCTGATCACAAATACATAATGTCTACAGTCATATCATGGGGTCTATGTAGGGTGTGTTATAAATCATAGTATGTTACCACCAATGTGTTCCTATATTATATCCTTGATAATTAATGTTTACTTAATATAAATAAAAAGTGAAGAAAATTCACATTTAATATACAACCTACATCATATTGTTCTCAACAACCTCCATGAAGAGATCACATGATTCATCCATCAACATTAAGTAAGAACACATTCACACAGTTGTATATAGTGCATAAATCCCACGTATTAATATATATAACTATAGTGGAAATGATCCATTTCATAATGCCCATGGAATACAATAATGAAAAAGAACCACTACTGAACCAATAATATCCACCACCAATCAAGTAACTCGAACCTCATGCACACTATCATGTAATATGAATCCCAATGGAATTTCCCTAACAAGTCCTTGGTCCCTTAGGCCACAGCTCAGAAATAACTAGTATCATGATGCCCTATGATTAAAGGTATTTCAATATTTTTCACCAAATATAATCAGTACAGTCTCAATAATTGACATCATTTGGTATGGCAATATTCTTCCTCCCAATATCTTATCTCAAAGCCCCAATATTAATAGTGAGCCTCACCTCCAATTTTTTTTTCTAATCATAGTAAAACTATCTTCCATCATTATCCATGTTGGTTTCTATGGTGTGCACACCCACAAATATATGATGAATAACACAATCAATTACGACTCATAACCTATGGGGGTCTCCACCCACATTAGGTGTCCACACCTCCTCATTATGTGTTCTATTAGTGTTCACAAGACTCTAACTGTTCATCAACCAAAAAAATGTGCAAGGAAATGAAGAAAAATAATATCATACACATCATCTGTTACCTCATACCCCTATGACCTTATTTTTAATCCTGATGTTGATTAAAATCTCATGCACTGATAGCTAATCTCTAATCCTGATGATCACATCACCTCAATATAACAAGTTTTTGTCAAATCAACCTACATGTTGAAAACATCTGTGTGTCTCAAGACTCAATCGAACATAAAAATTATGTCAACACAATCCATTTCATCATCACACCTCAATCCTCAGGCCATGACTATCACATTACAACAAATCCATTAAATTAAGCAACAAAAATTCATTTCAATTTAATATATACTCCCGACCAAAATTGATCATGTCGTTACAAATACCTTACATATATTATCCATATTTTAAGGAGATGGATCAGGCCCATAAGAATCTCATATAATCATATTAACTATTTAATAAGCTGAATTTTAATTAATTAGTTTCTCACTCAGTCAATCCACATGTAACAAATATAGAGCACCCACAAAAACCTGTAAAAATATTGAGAGTCTAGGCACCACCTACCATGTACTAGTAGGTTATAAATCATATAATATCATACTCCAACTCATGCTGAATAAGAATAAAATTTTGTTTAATATGAATGACCTGCGAATTGGGTAAACAAGCAAACACAAATTTAGTTTTTTGGGTGGCAAGAAAAACAATGAAAAGGTGACAAGATAATTAATGTAACAACCCAAAATATTATCAATTACATTTCCATTATTATATTTATGTAGAAAAAATCACATAAAATCACATAGATAACACAATATATTCTTTCAAAATGAGGAATTAATTAAATAAGTTGTCTTTATTGAGATTATGGAACTTATACGAATGTAATAATTAATTGACTGTTAAAACAGTAATGTGACCATTAAGAATAGTAACCCATCCAATAAAATAGTAACCTCACCAATGAATGGATAAATAATATTTAGGTATCTTATTGATTATAATATAAAATAATTGTATAATTTAATAAGTAAATAAATGTTTTATAAATGATAACTTAATTATTGGTATTTTTGACAAATGTAATTTTTTTAAATTATATTTATTATTAATATAATTATATAAAAGGAAATTAATTATCATAAAATATATTTATACATAATATTCTTTTATTCTGATTATAAGATAATTTTACAAGAATTTAATTATGTTTTCAATGTTCCATAAAAAATTTATATTATTAAAATTAGTATATTAAAAATAATTGTTGAATTCAATTAAATATTGAATAGATAATATTAAGATAATTACAATTGTAAAATGGAGTCCAGTTTTATAATGATACACATTTAATAAATTTTAGGGTGAATTTTTGGGATTTTTCTAAACTAGTTAATGTTTGGGTGAATAGTGAAATATGATAATTTATGATATAAACTAAATAAAAGATTTTTTGAGTAATGGATGATGTAAGACTAATGAAAGCCCCATAATCATGAATTATACTTAATTATTTAATTAATTTAGACATAAATATTGACATTATTTATAGTAGTGAGACAAAATAATAAAATAATGATTATAATAAAAAAATACCCCTCTCCTCCCACAATAAACACCAGCTCTCACCACCTCTTCTCGTCACACCAACAATGATATTTTGATTGTCGAAATTTATCCCAATCCCTTTCATAAGACTCTTACCCATGTAAATGTATTTCTGGTCTCAATAAAATACCAAATGCAAGTGCGTTATGGTGGTTCCCAAGGGGAAGATATTCAAGAGGTAACATCCACATTCATTTTAATTTGATTTTTTTCCACATTATTTTATTTTATAATACTATCCTCATCTCCCCTTACACATGTGACTTGAAAACTAATTTATATTATATATATAGTAGAATTTTATTATTTCAATTTATGATCCATCATCAATCCTCTTCTCGTCACTCTTTTATTCTAAAAATGAAAACATCATCTGTAATGTGTCTATTTACCATCATTTGACGACACATTTTAATTTTTAATTACATCATTCACTGATGGTCATAAAACCATTATTATGGTTAAATTAGGATTTATTATATATTTTATAATTCAAAATGTTTTCTTGAACAAATTTATAAACTATATATTATATAAAATGATATTAGTTCACGATGGTCGTGAAAACCAAAAAAATAAATTAAATCATTTTCATTAACATTTTATCTGATGAATCATCCTCATTCCATATGAACAAATAATATGTAATATCTTTTAAAAGTATGGTAGTTCATTGATAATATATAATTTTAATTCTAGAGAATTATTACAATATTACATGAACTTCCCTACTTGTATAAATGAAAACTGATCATGAAAATCAGGAAAATGAACACTTTTTGAATTACATAAGTAAACACTATTACACATCATAATGTCCATAATTAGACATAAATTATTTATAACAAATAAATTCATTTATTATATATTAGGAATTAATTAATTAATGTATATAATTTTCTTATCTTGAAAAATAAGTACAAGTGAAGAACACTTTCTGACATATGGTAAGGGATTCTCTACAAACCACCCAATTACATTGGGGTTTTGATTTCTATATATATACACCAATATAAACCCAAATTAATCATAAATAATTCATCCATATTCTGTGTATATTTTTCAATTGTATGTATCCACATCTATTCATCATTATTTTAATCTAGATACATCCATTCTTAGTTAATGGGGAAACACATGTCTTATATTTTGGTTATGCTACTATCTCTTTTGGCAAATGTGAATCCTACTATATTTAATCATTAATAAGAATATATATTACATTTTTTAAATGTTTTCAAAATATGAATAATGGTTCTATATATATTATTCCACATGGAAATAATCGTACATTCTAAATAAACATTACAACCATAATAGAATAAAAAAATATTTTAACCCCAACGGTTGTATCACACCTTTAAACAGACATTCCCCATATTTAATGGCATTAATCCCATATAATAATCTAATGTTAAGACAAATGTTATTGATAAATTATTAATATACATCAACTTAATGAAGAATCCAAAAATATCATTAATCAGTATGATAAATCACTAACTAATATTATAATATAGTGAACATTCCCGGAATATAATGAATTATATTTAGATAGTAATCATAAAATTACTATTATTGCAAATAAATATCTCAAATATTATTTCCTTATTAATTAATAGTATTTTAACCATATAGATATAAATTTTCCATATCCTATAGACTGTAATTAATATGACTTATATTACTTATTAGTTTAAATGATTATTAAAACATTAATAGATCATTCTTCCCAAACCCAAGTAAAATTATCAAATCACCTATAAATATCTTTTCTTAAAAACTCAAAATGGGTATTTATTAGTTTTAACAAATGAAATACTTATGATTATAAAACCATGAAGATATAAATAACTCTTATGTTAGAATCATATAAAAATATATATACTTCTAAAAACTGACACTATACCTATTCCTGAAATGAATTCATGGACTATTTCAATAAATACAATAATATTAACAATGGATAAACTAAATAAAATTTTCATCAAATCACATAATAATATAATGGCTAGAAAAACCATCTCATTTAATTTATCAATGTCAATCAAGACATTTCCAGAAAATAAATTATCTTGGTTTTTAGTAACCTTCATCATATGTTTTCAAATCCATAAAAAAGATCTAATATAGAAAAATATTATATGTTTGAGTATTATTATATATAAAATATCATTGATATACAACACATACAATGTAATTGTAATATGACAATAACAAAACTTCATTATATAAACAATAGTTCCAAAAATAACATTGGATCTTCCCTGTTCATTACGTTTACTTGTAGATTATTTAATTTTCATGGATAATGACCATATTACACTAACATAAGACATTAAACTATTAATGACACATTTTAATGAACTTAGTATCCCTATATAGATACCTAAAATTATTCATTAGATATTTAATAATATTTTCCAATTTTTTTCACTCATAAAACATTTTCCCTTTATTTTAGACATTCTATGTTGTGTCTCCTTCCACATTTCGAACATTAAATAAATTGATCATTATCTCCTCCATGTTCTCCACCACCTGATCTCTCGATGAACTCTACCATTATACTATTTTCTGGCTATATCAATCTATCAAAGTGAATGTTTTAAATCCTATATCATGATAATTAATTAGGCATAGTCACAATATTTTTCAATCTAGTCTTTACCCAATTTGGACTCTCATATCACCTCATTTTCAATAATATTCAATGTTAGTTAGATTCCACATTGATATGACCATTTAATAAATACAAAAAAGCATAAAAATAAATAATCCTAATGGGAAAGCTCACAATATATAACATTCCAAAATTTTATGATGTTATACTATACTTAGTATTATTCTTAATGTTATTAACAAGGTTATCTTCCATAATATATGATTTCTGAAATCTAGTTCCTAAGTATTCTACAAAATATTATTTGATATCAATTGTAACAACCCCAAAATTGAGTAACACATAGTGAATTTATACTTTATTAAATTGGTAAATATATAAGGGATAACATAAAAAAAATTTATTAGTGTAGTAGTCTTGGAGAAATAGATATATACATGATTCCCTTATTAAAAATAAAATAAAAAACAAAACATAATAAAAGAAAATAGCCCTCATCATTGAAACTCATTTAAATATTTCTTATTTATTATTTAGGGAAAAGAAATAGAAATAGAATTAGATAAAATACCAATAATGGGTTATGTAAAATGGAATATAAAATGTGTAAATATGTAACAATCAATATGGTATGGTAAATTACTAGAATCACTTTCCATTTAAAAAATAATAGTATCATAAAATGTATCCATGGATAATATAAATTGATTAATTTCAGGGATAATAACAATTAATTATCAATAAAAGAAAATTCATAACATTTAATGCCATGATTTCAGATATCCTAATATATTTGTTGTCAAATCACTGTGCTGGTATAGTTTAGTCTATGGGTAGGTATACAGTATAAACCCATTTTATAATAGCATAAAAATTATTCTTATGATACCTATTAAGGGATTTATGTTTTAGAAATTTTTTACCACACACATCATTATATTTCCAATCCATTCCTCATATCTCGAATGATTGATTTAATTTACAAAAAATATTCCTTATATACAAATATCTTTTATTGGTAATCATTATACAAATTTTCCAAGTCAATCAAATAGATTTAGAAGTAAATAACTATATGAGTAATTTTATGTGGTAAAAAATAGTCATTTCTAGGGAAAAAAATATAATGATAATTAAGACAAATGTAATGTCCAATCATCTAAAGAAATTGAATAATTTATGATAATGTTAAAAAAATTATTGAAGAATGTGAATGGAAATACATTCATTAGTAAAAATAATCATAACCTATCAAGTGAATTAATAAGGGTGGAATCATTAAAAGATATCCCAAGAATATTATACGTAAAATTAATGGTTGTTTTCAAATATGTCAAAAAATATTATTAAAATATAATTTAAAAACATTGTTGAAGAAAATTCCATTTTCACTTTGAAAATTAAATTTAAAAACTAAAAAGAACAATATATTACAAGAAAAATTATTTTAAAAGAAAAATATAATTTTTTAAATTCATTTTAAATTCATTGTGAGGACATGATGGTTGGAAATTCTGTTTGGGCTGATTGTCTTGTGAAGAAAAATTCATTTCATATTTTTGGTAAAAATACAAAATTATCTTGTTAAGAAAAATATTTTATTATTACATGAAAATTATTTCATAATAATGTTAATAATCATTAAAAATTATATAAAAATTAATATAGAAATACATAAGACATTATTTAATTTTTTTAGAAATCATAGATATTGAAGAAAAAAATTTTCTGACCAAAGAGTAAATAATGTCATTTTTTACTCGAAAATATTCTTTCACTATATTTATTAAATAAATTGTTGAAAATTAATGGAAATGGTTAATTAACTTAAAATAAACATTTTATAATTAAATAAAATGGTTTTATACCAATTCAATCATTTAATTTACTTCAAAGGTAATTAATACCTAAAAAAGATTGATTAAAATGTTTTTGAAACGTAATTAGATTTATCCTTTTGTAACTTTTGACTTGATAGACTCATGAATAATTAAATGGAAATGAAACATTAGATAACACATAAATAATTATTTTCATTATAAACCATTTCAATTGATTAATATATACACCCCAAAATATAAATAAGTCTATAACACGAAATAATACTCAACGTAACAAAATTGAAATGAAGAACCATTAAGTCAAAATTCCCCTTGTTTAAACGTGAATAAAAATCCTATATAACGAATTTATATTTTTTATAGCTTTATAACATAACCATACACATTAATATATTTTCATATATCACCCATTTATAACATTTTACCACCTTTTTTGGAAATATTTTATTATTATCATTATTTTGGTGATAACTGCATCGTTTTCCATATATGTATTATTTCTACATTTATTGTAGTTTTAATTTGGTAATATATCCATTATATATATATAATTTTATCCATGTTATAAATATTATATATATTAATTGTATAGATATTGTGATTCATCAGTTAAATTTAGAGATAGATAAATGAATTATACTACTCTAGTAGATGGTAGGTCGTACGTATATAGAAACAATGGTTTCTGTTTTAGACAGATAATATGAATTTTTTTTAATAATAATTAATATTTAAATAATATATATTATTTCATATATATCATATATTTTAAATAAATCCAATCATATATGTATACAGATAAAACTTAAAAAAAATTCATCACATCGCTTTGTATTGGTTGTAATTAACACGTATGCATGAGCTACGTTTTAGTTTTCCGACAGATTGGATGGTACGAATATATATATGATTTTATAGTAATAAAATCATATATATTTCTCTAATATAATATATAATCATAATTTCCTTTATTTAATCTTTCTAATTAAAGTGGCAATGAAAAAAAATTACACCACTATGATGAGATGATATGATGTGCGTATATACGAGGGATATAATTATTTTAATTATATAGTATTTTTTATTTTAGGATAGACACAACCCATTAATAGGAATTATAAGAATAAATAAACTTAAATGGGTCGGTAAATATAATCACCACTTCTCATATAGATTTGTTTTTAGATTTATTCTTAAGGAACATATGGTTTGACGGGTTGAATTTGAAGAACCAATAAAACATGGATAAGGTTGTTTTTATGGGTAATATTTTGGTATTGATAGAGTTAGATGACAAATAGTTGTGTAATGAAGAGAAATGAGATGTGTCCTTATAAAGTCTATGGGTGGGGAATTAATGGAATTTCATAAAGTGTTAACTTAATTTCAATTTTTTTCTATCCTATATGGAAATAAATTGATATAAATATAAGATAATATGTGTATAATTCTAGACAATCTCTATAATTCTTATTTTCAGTTGTTTTAGATGTTTTTTTTAAATTTTATCTTTTTGTTTTAACCATATATTAACAAAATTTTAAATTAATGTAATATTAAACATTTCTCCCTTTTGACGGTTAAAAATGATACTATAAAATGAAAAATTACTCATAAATGGGCCATAATATATTTTTTGGATCATATCATTTTCATTATGTCAAAAATAATATTTCTATGAATTTAAAATAAATGAATAAAATAATTTTTTTCATAAAATACTATTAGCGTTTTTTTGAAAATTTTCATATCATTTTACTTTAAATACATAAATAAAATTTTGATTTTTTTAAAAAATAATTTAAAAGAACTCTAAAATTTTATATAGATATATAAAATTCTTGGGAATCACTTATTAATTGAAATTATATCACTATTTATAATTTTGAAATTATTTATTTTATTTTCTATTAGTTGAATAAATACTATATTAACACTGCGAAAGAATTTAAGGTAATTATTTAATAACAAAAATTATAAATAAATAACCATTTTGAGTATAATTTGATTAATAATAAAATAAACTTTAATATTCACTATCACATTGTTTTTAACTATGTTAACAGAGAAGATATATTTATAACTAAGCGAGTGAAATTTTTTAACATTCATTGATTTAGATATAATATTGGTCATTGTAATGAAAAATTATAAATTTAAAAGATAAATATAGATCTTATGGTGATACAGGTACAATTAACTTAATAAAACTATAATAATGTTTAAATTCTACGAAATAATAATTTAATATTAAAAAAATAATATGACGATATACCCATTATTAAGGTGATAATTTTTACCATGGTCTCTATTTATATTGGGAAAAAATGAAAGAGGCATATTTACAAAATTTGAACCTATTTTTTTAAACGTCGAGATAATTTTTAGCATAAAGTCTCGATAAGTTGTAGTGATAATCTTAAAATAAAAATGAAAAATGCAATGACAAAAAGTTTTTCAGAAAAATACCATTTATATATATAAATATTTCTATTCAAAATTAAAAAATATAATTAATTCCCTTGAACTTAACTGAGTTATTAATAATATAATTTAACCGATTTTATATTAAAATTGTTTAAAAAAAAGTATATCTTATAATTTCCTTGAAACAAAAATAAAATATTCAATAAAAATAATTCTTTTTTAACTATCCATTAAAAACAAATCATTTTATAAAATTCCAAAAAAAATAAACCAAAGTTAATTTTGATATTATAATTTTACAAATTAATGTAATTTTGGAAAATAAAATTGATAAAAGTGATAAAAATTGAATATAATATTTTTTCACAAAATTAAATTATTACCATTTTGGAATGAAATATCTTTTTTGATGGATAATATCAATTTAATAAAAATTTAATGTTTATTTACTAAGAAATACTCAATACATAAATATTTTTTAGAAAATATATTTCTTATTTTGTGTACTAGATTTCATACCCACCAATTCAACAGCTAGTTTCTAATTATCATAATTGAGTAATATAATTCAGTGATTTGTGGAGGTGTTGTGTACCTATCAAAAATAGTGTTCTGTCCAAATTTTTAATCTATTAAATTATCTACCATTAAATAAATTGAATCCTAGAAATATAAAACTATTCTAGATAATTAATGGTATTTTATTGGAAAATTAATTTGGGGAAACCCCATATTATAAAAAGTGTTAATAAAAATTCATCTTAAATGAGTGAATAAAGAAATATGAAATTCATCACAAAACAATGTTTCCTAATAAGGGATGATTAGTTGAAATTGAATATTTTGACATAGTATAAAAAATTGACACCCAAAAATTAAGAAATAATGATATATAATATGGTTATGATAAATATATCCACCATAAATCATTAAATATATGATGGGTTGAAATACACCTGATTTATCTCAAGAAAAGTAATATCACACAATTTTTATTCAATATAATTTTCCTAGATTTTAGTAATTACATTAATATTTTGATTAATAACATAGGGAAATATACTTACATGTAAGATCTAATTTTATACATTATGAAATTTATATGATTGTTTCATCTTTTACTATAAATAATGACTATTCAATAAAATTTTTCGTTATAGAGCACTAAAACCAACTCTTAAAAATTCCTAAAATCCAAAAATGGAAAAAAATATTACTAATTTCATTAGATATTACAAAGAAAAAATGGAAATAACATGTTATGGTAATTCCAAAAATGATTAATCATTCATATGAATAAAGAATATATTTTCTATCAATGATTCTATAATAAAACCATAGGTTAAACATAGATTATTCCTTAAATTAATATTTGTGAAACCTAATTAATTTCAATAACCATATCATTAAATAATATTTTAACCTCAATGGTGATATAATACCTTTTAATCCACATTCCCTAAATTTAAAATCATTCTTCCCAAAGAATTATTAAATATACAAAATTATTATGCACAATGGTTTAATATTAATCAACCTAATGAATAATCAAAATAATATATATAGTCACCATGATAAATCTCAATAAAATAAATTAATATAGTCAAATAAACCATAATAATATGAATTAAATTTAGATAATAAACATGAATGTTAATAATGAACATAACCATAAAATTCTTAAAATATATCTCTTTATTAACGAATCAAATTTTTATAGTCAAGATTATCAATATTTCATTATCCAATAGACCAATATTAACAAATCATGGAATAATATATGGTCTTAAAGGGTTATTCAAGACTTAATATATTATTATTAAAATAACCATGAAATATTAAAAATAATATTTAAATTTTACCAATTAAAACATCAAAAAGTGCATCTATGACTTCAAACATATGGAATACATAATCTTATAAAACCATGATGATATCCATAACAATTTAGTTAGCCTTATATTAAAAAAAAAATATATTTTACAAAAGATATAAAAATTCTTATTCCTAAAATAATATAAAAAACATCTTCCATAAATACAGTAAACATAATTAAGGTTGAACTAAAACACCTTTTCAATAAATCACTTTCCAATGCCTAGTTAACTACAAATATCCCATTGAGTTAAGCGATTTCAATCGTTGCATTATAACTGAATTAATTTTATTAGTTATTTGTAAATTTAAAAATTCATTTTAAATTACTTAATGGATATATACTATTAAATATTAAATAAATGTATCATGATTCTCATATCAAGAATATATTTGGTATACCACAATTATGACAAAATTGACATATCAAAATATTTAAACAATTCAATACTTACACATTAATGATTTAAATAGAATAGGGTAATCCATCTTATAGGTGTTAACAGTTGAATAATTACCCATTTATTAGATGTATCATGATTCTTAAAAATTGAAATAGTATTTAACTCTTGATCTTTCATTGAAAATTCGTAGATCTATGCCATTGTTTTATGAAAAAACATGTTCCCTTTACATTGAGACATTATCTACACTGTCTCTTTCTATATATCTATCATGAAGGAAATTGGGCATTCATTCCCCCATGGTCTCAACCAATATATCTTTGCATGAACAATATCCTTCTATTCATTGGTGTGTAAGAGTATTGGTTAATGAGAATGATTAAATCATATATAATGATATCTAATTAGTCATAATCAAAATATCACTAACTCTAACCAAAAAATAATTTGGTTTCTTATAATCACAACATTGTCCATCACATATTGTGTTCACATGATTCTTCTTTATTCTATCCATTGATGACAACTGAAAAAGGATAGCATGAGAAACAAAAATAATAGTGGAAAAAGGCCTCTACCTTTCTAAAAGTTTAGGATATTATCCCATATATAATATAAAGTTACATCTCGTCCTAGCTATATGTTCCATAATCTATGTTTTACAAAATATAATTTTGATTATTTCTTCTAAACATTATCCATGACTGACTAGAAGATCCCAAAATATAGTAAAACATAGTTTATCTATAAATAATTAAAATTTTATGGATATAAGGGATCAAATCACCAAGGACTAATCATTTTATTATTCTTGAAGAACCAGAAATATATATGAAACCCTTGTTACATTGGACATAAAATGTATAACATAAATAAAGAAAATATCTTTTGTCCTTGAAACTCAATAGAACGTTTCATCATCAAATCCTAGTTAATAGAAGGAAAATAATCTTGTGATAAAATTCTAAAAAAGGGTTACATACAGAGGATTATGACATGAGTAAATTAGGAATAATCAATATGATATGTTAAATAACTAATTTCACTTATCATTTAACCAATCACATGAGCCAGAAAGGCATCCATGTATAATATAAATATTTTAATCACATATATAATAATAACTGAATTATCAATGAATGAAATTATTAGAATTTTATTTCGTTATTTCAATGATCATTTTTTGTATACCATCAAATCATTGTCCGGTGATAGTGTAATCTATGTTTTGGTGTACAACAGAAACCAATTTAATTCTATCTTATTGATTTTCTCGAATGAGATAAGTTGATGTAGGGATGTTATATAACCTTCTAGGACACACAAAACACTAAATTTCAAATATATTTCATATATATAAAATGATTTATATAATTTATGAAAAATATGACACATCAGTAAATATCCATATTGGGTAAGAAATATTAATGTTTCCCTTGAAAATAAAATACCATTCAATGATAAAAAAATATGTAAAATGGTATATTTTTTAGGAAATAATAATATCCTTGATAATATATATATATACACGAAAAATTTAATTTCCAATAATCAAATGAATGTGAATGCTTTAATAGAATGTTTACAACCCCAAAATTTGTCATGAAAGACAGTTTCAATACATTCCTTGGTCGAAATTATCATAAACCAACATGATAATGAATAAGTATGGTATCTTTACAACATATCTTTAGTGTTAAATGGTTATTATAAATGATTAATATAAATACCATAAAAGGTCTAGTCAATACATTCATTAGTAAAGCAACCTTTTCAAAAAGAAAATCACTTTTTAACACTAATAATTTGAAATATATAAGGATGTTTTTTATTTTAATTAAATTTTTGAATCATGATAAGTAATAAACAAACCATATATTTATCCATAGGTTGTGATATATTGTTCATGTTGACTACATTAAAAAATATATGACTATCATATTTTTGAAAAAAGCTAAAAAGAAACTTGTTTGAAAAAAGGCAAATATATAATTTAAAAAAATTTTGTTAAAAAATTAAATCATGGTTATAAATGGATTAAATAAACATTTAATAATATTTAAAAAAATTATCAAAACAATTTTATAATAAATTCAAATAGAAGAGAAAAGTTTTTTAACTATTACAGAAATCTTATCGGTTTTTACTCATAAAACATTCTTTTTGATTGAAGATTAATTAAAATAAGTAATTTGAGTTGAAAACATGTATTATATTGAAAAAATAGATTATATGTAAATAATATGGTATTATTATAAAATAATGATATAATTTTATTCAATATAATTACAATCATAATAAATCAATATTAAAATGAGATGTAATCATAAATCCCTTACCCCTTTGGCTACATCTGAATCAAAATCACAATGATTGAATATATACAGATGATACATAAGGTATAATGTAAATAATTATATTCATTACATATCATTTATAAGTTTTATTATATAATCACTAAAAAAATAACAGCATAACATCAAATATGGCCTAATGAATGAAAATTGAGAGGAACAATTATTACCTCTCGTTTCCCTTTAGATTAATGTTCTTCAAAAATCTTTTATATTAAATTTATATTTTTATATTTTCATTATACAACCATAAAAATATACATTATATCATATATTATCCATTTATAAACTTTTATCACCCTTTTTTTAACAATCATTTATTATTATTATTATTAATTTTGTTATTAACTACTCCAGTTTTCTCAGTTTTATTCATTATATAATTCTTGAACTATTAATTTTAATATTTTTTCACCATATCAATAATTTTTATTATTGGTATAAATATATTATATATTCAACATATATATTTTGAATCATCTTTAAAATATATATATAAAAAATTAATTATAGTATTCATGGAGATGGTAGGTGGTACGTAATCAGGAACATAAATTCTACCATTAAATGAATTAAAAAAAGTGAGAAATATAAAATAATTAATGAATAGTTATTATATCTTATATATCATATAATCCTTATATCCATCCTTTTTACCACACATATAAAACATAATCATAATAAAAATCACATTACCTTGTGGAGGTGGTAGTCTACACGTACACATGTGGACCGCTATATTTTTTCAATTGATTTTAAGTAAGACTTTATGTATGATATTATAGTCCCATAATAATTTCTTATGTCAAAAATATCTTATATTTTCATTACTTACATCATTATAACCATCCATTTAAATTGTTAATGAAATATGAATTACATCACTACCTTGAGATGGTATACCGTACGTATGCATGAGTAATGAGTTTTCTTTTTTAATGATGATAAAGGGAAGGAATACGTATGTATCATAATCATAATAAAATAAAAATAAATTTATTATACTATATTTTTTATTTTGTAATTGTTACATCACATTTATAAGAAGTATTAGAAGTAATAATCATTAAAGAGTTTGTAACGATGAGTACCTCTTATTCAGTATACTTCTATTAGATTTACTATTAAGGGACCAATTGTTGGTCTTTATGGAGCTAAATGGCCAAAAAGGTCTCATGATGCTTATAGGAGGAATGGTCAGGGATTGGTTGAGATAGATGGCTCAAATTTTTGTAAGGATGATAACTGAAAGGTGTCCTTCTATAATTAAGAGGTTGGAATTCATGGAATTTCTTAAGTATTAACATAATATAAATTATTAATCATACATAAAAGGATCAATACTGATATCATTAAAATTTAAGATGATTATTAGTCAAAAGACTCATCTAATAAAAATTGGACAAGTATATTACCTGTTTTCACCCTTATCTTTTAGTTTTAACACCCTCTCATTTACCCTTATGAAAATTTCCATAATATTAATGATTTATACTCTTTGTGAGTTAATAATGTTACTAAAAAAATAAAAAACTACCCAAACTGGACAATTTTGTACATTTAATCTAATATACCATTAAATTTTAAAAATCTATGTATTTTATAAATTTTAATTCATCTAATATAATAGTTTTTTATAAAATATTATTAATATCGGGTTTTAAAACAATTCATCTAATTTTTCAAAAAATATAAGAAGGAAATGTTTTTTAATTAGAATAAAATCATTTAAAAAATACTCAAAATTTTATATAGATCCATAAATATCATAAAACAAATTAATTCATTCAAATTAAATCGCATTTAATATTTCTGAAAATATTTTATTTTATTTTTATGTTAATTGAATTAATATTCAATTAGAATTGAAAAATAATTTAAAATAATTTTTTAATAAAAAAAATTATTAATAAATTAACATCATTAATATAAAATTATTGTATAAAAATAACCATTAATATTTTTTCCAACTTTATATTGTACCTATGTGAACACGTAGCTGATATTTAAAACATAGAGAGTCAAATTTTGTGATATTCATTGATATAAATACTATATATTACATTTCTGGGTAAATGTATCATTTAGACTAATAAATTTCTTGAATTATTTTATATTTGTCTAATTCACATCATTATATAATAATTGTTATGAAAATGTAATCATTTATAACTTATTTTTAACCATGCTTGACCCAATTTACCTTTTATAGAGGTGATAATTTTGGCCATGGTCAGTATTTATATTGGATAAAAATATAATGGGCTTGCATACCAAATTTTTAACAATTTATTCAAAATATTAAATATTTTTCTGATTATTAAATTTATATATATGGTATTATTTAAATTTAAATCAAATCACAAAACATATTTAAGTGTAGTTTATGAGTAAAATATCTTTCTATGTATATAAATGTTTTCATAAAAAATTAACTCATAAAATTTATCCAAGTTAACCTGATAGAATTATTAAAAATAATGTATAAATAATATTTGTTTTTATTCCTTTGATAAACAAATTAATAAATTTAAATCCCTCAAAGAAAAATAAAATTTTTACGTAATATATGTACTTTTTACTATTCATCAAAACAATAAATCTTTCCAGAAAATTTTCAAAAAATCACTATATATTATTTTTGATAATATAATTTAAAAATTTATTTAATTTTTTCAAATATATTTTATAAAATTGAAATAAATTAAATATAATATTTTATCACAAAAAGAAATAAAACCTGTTTTTGAAGGAAACATACTTATGATGCAAAAATAGGACTTTACTAAAAATCATATTTTGAGTTTTTAATAGTAAATGATTACAATGGTATTGAGTATGATATACATTTCAGTATTTTATTTCATATTATTACCATCCAATTAAATTATGAGGTTCTAATATTCATGATTAAATATTAATACATTGTGGTTTGATTATGCTAAATGTTGTGTGTGGTGTACGCCATCAAAAAATGTGTAATTATAAAATAATAGGTTGTTACACAAGGATAATTTTTTTTGAATTGATGATAAATAAGATCCCTTCATATGATAAGTAACATCAATATATCAATTTGTTCTTACATGAGAAGAAAAATTATATCTAAATATCAAAATTTTATTTCCCATGATCTGATGATAAAGTGGGGGATTACTCAAATAATTAGAATTGTGGTTGGGAAACATTTTATCCATTAATAATGTTATTATAAAATATTATATAAACCAATTAATTATAATGATCATATTTTTTTTATAAGACATTGAATCCTAATAAAAGGGGTTAAATGTGGTGATAAACACATAAGAGATGACAATTCATAATAGGTTTTCTTCTAAAAACACTATTTTAATGAATACCCACTCTTATTTGTGAAGATAACAAGTTGGATAAAATAATTAAAATTAATATTTCTTTTTAAATTTATCTTTATATTCAATTTCATTTAATGGATTCCATTAGGATTTCTAAAAATTAAACTCTAGTATTATATTATTGTTTGACAGGCTTGTGGTTCAGGAAGAAGTCTGAACGTTTATTATTGTTTTCTTTATTGAATATTCTATGATTATATAATTATATATGTTTTATTAAAGTGAAAAAATGTAGTCTATGAAGAATAATTTCAGTCGTATATAGAGGGGGATCAAATTGTTCTATACAAATATAGTCAAGTGGAATGTTAGTCAACAACAGTGTATGATATTGATTAACTGTTGTGAATACTTGAATTATGTTTGTGGGATGTGTGATAAAAAATACATAGCACTAAATATTATTTAATTATACTGTTTTGGAACAATATCCAACGATATGAGTCTATTAAATTTCATAAAAAATTAAATAGAGAGAAGCAAAGATAAAAGAGTTTTTTTATCAAGAAGAACAAAAATTGGTGGCTGATAACTCCAAAATGGTCTTAAATCATATTTATTAAAAAATAATGGTCCTATAGTGAAATGAATAATAAATGATAAAACAAATATATATGATTTATTTTCTATAATTTTAATAAAACAATGATAATATTATAAAATATAAGGTGAACTGAAGAGTTAGAAGAAAAAGGAATATCTTGCATGCCAAATTACACAAGTGAAAAATATGATGATTTCATGAATTCTAAAATGGTAATTCATAATTAATTTGGTTGATCAATTTTTTTTAGGTTGGGGTAGGGTGTTGAAAACCAATCCATAGAGGATAAATAATATGATACATCCTTTAATCGTCAATGGATAAGGTATTGTGAATTCATATCCTCTCTCACACTTTCCTTTTATATAATCTGTTAAGGGGGGGGGGGATGGAATGTGTGTTGAGATTACTTAATTAGTGTAATTCTTTTAGGATGCGCCCATAATGGGCCTCACAATGATAGGGTTTCCCCCGCGCTGCCTTCATCTGCACCGTCACAGATCAGATTTCTCCTCATCTCCTCTGATCAGCGCGTTCACGTCGTGCATCCCCTTCCTGTTGCGGCTTCATTCAGGTTCATGACTCTCGGAGATCCCATCGTTTGCTTCTAGTTAGTGTTTTATTGGCAATGCGGTGTTAGTCCAGAGTTTGTGCTTCAGCTGGTGAAGACTGAGGGTTGTCGTCGTTCTTTGGGTCGGTTGTGGTTGTGCTAGAGGGGCTGGTCTCTGTGGAGGGTTTGAAGGAGGCGGTGGGATCCGCAGCTCTGGATTCAGTGGGGTCCTCTTCCGGCGCGTTTCGAGAGGTCCTCAATCGGTGCTGGTTAATGATTCTTGTTCCTCATTTGTAGGTTTTGGTTTGGATTTTTATATGGATCGACTTCACTGGGTGGATCTTTTATGCCGATTGAGATTGGTTCTGTTTGCTGGTCAAGAAGATGGTTTCATCTTGCTGCTGATTTCTTTTGTTGAATTTGGCGAAGTGATTCTTTATGGGGTGTGTGAATTCTTATGGTGTGATGCACTCAGTGTTTTCATGGTTTTTTTCGGGGGGTGTTATTGATGATGGATGGTTCGAGGATGGTTTGTTGGATTCACGGCGTCGGTATGGCCCTGCCCTTGGTCCTCGCTGGTCTCCCCTTGTTCCGCTTCAGAAAGATTTCTCGATTCGGCTTCCGGTGCGTCTTCTTGGCTTCAGCTCAGATCTGCGGCTGCGGTTTCGGTGGGAGGCTCCTGGGTTCATTGCGGCAGGGCTACGTTCTGGCAGCTGGGTTGCTGTCTTCATCGGTGAGGTTTTATATGAAGTTGATGAGGTGTACTAGATGCAAGAAGATGGTGGGCGATGTGATTGGAAACATTGAGTTCTCATGGCTTGAGGTCTCCTTGAGTCCTGTGGCTATTTTGGATTTTTCATTTTCAATCTGAACCTTTGAATTCAGATCCCGCATTTTGTGTAAGTTGTGTTGTGGTTACCGCTCACCCATATATCGGGTATTTGGAAAATCAAACAAGATAATTTTCAGTCAGTCTGTTAAGGGGGGGGGGGATTAAAAATAATATATTTATGATTATAAAAAAAATTTATTTTGAATTTAGGACAAAAAATATAGGTATAATAAAATGTTATATCATTAACCTAATGTAGAATAAATCTATAATTTAATAGGAGAATATATTTAAATATAATTTTTCATAGGGAAAATCAATGAATAGAGGATGTCTATTTGTGTGAAATTTTTATGCATTTTGAACTATTATAACATTTTTTGGATAAAATATATAATAACTTGTCACACATGGATTCTTAAAATAGCCATGTTATGTGAAAACAAGTTTTTTTAGAAGTATATGTTATATGGGTTAATGTTAAGTGATGAAGTGGATGTAAGTAATATTAATAGAAAATATGAAATTATTATTCAATGTTATTATGTAATACACTATATTTTCTCATATATATTTCAAATTATTTAATTATTTTTCATTGGTAATCATTATTATTTATAATTGAAATTTTTATTAAGTGGCTATCAAAAAAATCAAAAGGGTAATATTATTGAGACCAAGATATTATTAAATAAGATATTATGATATGAAGTTTTTATGACCTTTGGAGTTTGTTGAGAACCAAATACTGACTTCTAAAATCAATGGTTTAAGATAAAGGTCCTTCATTATGAATTTTTAAAGGGGTAAAAATATATGAATTACATGAATTCTATATTTGTATGTTTTCTCAATTTTTTAAATACAAAATTCATGTTAAAATCTAAATAAATTAATGTTTATTATATTGTTAGAAGGATGTTTGTATATTTTTAAGTGATTTCATGAATAAATGATTTATTTAGAATTTGTTTTTTGATGTTTATTAATTTGAATATTGAGATTGAACAAAAGGTAAAGTACCCAATACATAAGGGTTACTTTGCATCTTGTAAATATCATTCGGTGATATATATGGGTTATTATTTTATATATACTGAATCTCTATTAAAACAAATGTAACATTTTTAATATGTAAGGGTAACTTTGAGATATGTATGTTTAATATGTTATATATAAGGGTAACTATGATATGTAAGGTTAAATCTATATATTCTTACCATTTATATGTGAATGACTGCAGAAGTATTTGAAAAAATAACTACATGGATGCAACATATTTGTGATTTGGATGACCATGAGTGGAAACAAAACCACATGACAAGTGTCAATAATATATAATAATGTTACTTATAAGGATACAATGATATTGGGGCTCTTATTTCAATAAACATAATATATGAATCAATTTATGTAAATTCATTAAATTTTGAATTTGATATTCTTGTCTAGTGATGTAAAATATGATGCTACTATATATGTCATGAATTTGGGGCATTTTAAAATATTAAGAACAAATTATATGAGAGAATATTGTTGATGATTTTTCATCAGACCATTGATTGTGTTTGTGTTAGAGAAGTTTAAAAGAAGTCCCAATTTCAATACATTAATGGGATGCATTTGAATTATAAAATATCATGAAATAGAAAAATTGTTGGATGAAGTGTTATATATAATCCATTTATGTATAATAAAAAATGAAACATATAGAGATACTTTTAATGATTTTTTGGTAAAACTAATCTATTATAAATCACAGATATACCATGACCATTTCATTTTCCTGGTTTATTCTGGTATATGGTATAATATATGTTTTTAAATACTACTAGTGATGTAGATACACATTTCGATTAGTGAAACATTTACATAAGTTATTATTTTATTGGTTTTATTACATTGGTGTTTCATAAGTTTATTAGTAGGATTGATCACTCTAACCACTGAGAGGGGTTGATTTTGAAAGGAATCATAAAAGGTAAAACAAAATATGGGTCACTGACTCACCGATCCCCTCAAAGTGTACTAAAATTATAAAATGTTCTATATCAAATTAAACCACTAATATTCACAATAAAAATACAAAACAATACTTGTAAAATAATTTTCTCAAAATTAGTACATCATTAGAGAAGATGGATAACAATAAATAAACCTTGTTTTCTGAAAAACCACATTTCTAACTAATCTATCATTACAAATATTATAAATTTAAAATTTACTAAAATATTATTGGAAATATCATACAATAGAGGCTTAGGATCACCTTATCTTGATGATTTTATACTATCATTATATGGCTCAAAAGTCATATACCACACATATGTAATCTTAGAGGTACATAGTTTAAAAACCAATTCAGTATAAGATAAAGAAATATTGTAATATATCACCTCTATTTTTTCTAAAACTAAACAAAAATAAACACACATATAGGTACATATCATATTCTTATATTATCTAAGAATCCGTATTAATAATCTTAACACATGATGGCATATAGTGTAAAAACCAAAATTTTCATCACATATGGGGATTATCCAAATAATCATTGAAGGAAAATAGTAAAAAATTATATTCCATCACCTTGGTTACACATTTATTTCATGATAATATTCAAATATATTAATCACATTAAAAAACAATTGATCCGTGGTTCAACCTTGAAAAAACCCCACACCTCTTCAACCACTATTAACTTATCCTTTATATACAACTATTAAAATCAAATAGTGAAATACATAGATAAATTATAAATCACAATTATTCACGAAACATACTCAAATAAATTAATGAAAAAATAATAATCATAATATAATTCTAATATTTAATTTCATAAAACATTACATATATTTTTAAAATCACGTTTTATTAAGTCAACTCATCATGTTTCAATTAGTTAATTAATAATAAAGAAATCATTGTAATAATATACCAAGATATTCTATAAAAAATCATGAAATAATTATCATAACAATATATATATTAATCACATATACATTACATTTGGAAAGACATTAAGAAAAATTTTAATTTGAAAAATTTACAAAATTTATTTATATATAAATTAAAATTGAATAACCATTATTGCATTAAAATATATATCCAAGATAAAAATAAAAATAATATTAATTAACATAATTTCTAAAAAAATATTAATGTCATGTAATAATAGGAAAATAAATAGATCATTATATTATAACCAAAAACATACATAATGAATTATGGATAAAAAATTATCAAATAATCAATTTATATTTATTTCAAATCACATTTCATTATTATTTAAAACATTTAACAAAATTTTATTTAAAAATAATGAATTATTAATATCTATCAAAATAGTATTAGAATAAAATCATTATAAAAAATTATTTTCGAAGGTATGATTTAGAATTCAACTCACATGAGCAATATATTTATTAACACATTTAAAATGAAATTATAATATCATCGAATCATGCATATAAATCCAAAATTTAATAATTTACATTCATTCATTTCGTATTTATGAAATAAAAAATTTTCCCATTAAAATAGATTATACATCCATATTAATAAATACTAATACAGTATGATTATAGTATATCTATAATATCATTTATTTATTTCAGCATTCTCAAGACATTTAAATATATTATTTATTAATATGTACCATTTAGCATATTACAAAACATAATATTATCAATAATAAAAAAATACTTATATGATCATAAAATATTTATTTAAAATATTTTGTTTCTTATATTATCTTAGTGTCAAAATATTGAATCTTTAATAAATTATAAAGTATTATGGGGAAGTACAGTAAATTTAATGGTTCTAAGATGGTGTACTGTGATTTTACAATGTATATTTTATAGTAGAGGATAATGGATGAATATATTAGTTATTTAGAGAACATGTATGGTAAATATTCATTCTTGGAAAGTGAATTTTTTAATGACCAAAACATCTAAAAATGAAATTCTATTTTTATTAAAATAAATGACATATTATGTAATTTATAAATTGAAAAAAATGCAGGACATTAATTATTATGGACCATTATAAAGTATAGTCTATCATAATTAAAAGTTAATTAAGCTTCATAACCATTGATCATATAGACATTTTGAGATGGCTGTTAGGATTTGTATATTAAGAGATGTGATAATGTCTAATTGACCCAAATGAAATATTTGATGACATTGACCAGTATGATGATAATATATGTGGAAAACATATTAGAGATTTTAAGAGAGAATAAATCACAAAGACTTACACTTGGATAGTCCCAATAAAATATTCAATCACTAATTCATTACTAAAACCATTTATAGGACAAGTTCAACCATATTGATATTAAAATATAAACCAGTTTCTTCGGACCACCCCTTAACTGTACCACCACCACGCACCATACCCTTAGGTTGTACCTTGGTGTAATAATGGAGTATTATTATAGTTCCCAAACAGAAGAAATTTTATATTTTATATTAGAAAAATTATTGGCTATATTTATCCCTTTTTATTATTACATTAAAAATAATTAATAATGATTTTGATAAAAAATTTATTTTGATTCGAAGAAACAAGAATTTTATATTTGTTAAGTGTATAGATTCAATCAAGAAAATGTTTTGGATAAATAATATAATTTATTAAATAAAAATCTAATTTTAATATATTATTATTATTATATATTTTCTATTTAAATTTAAATATATATATAATTTAATGAATTTGAATTTAATATTTATAAGGGTCAGAAAGTAGTTAGTGTCTTAAAAACTAGTATTTTCACGTAAATAATGATATTTATTTATAATTGAAAATTTTCACATTTAGAATACTAATTTTTTTGGAATTAGTATTATTTTGTAATTAATTAAATCAAAATGGTCTGATGGTGATTTTTTCATAATTTTTTGAGAAAGTAGAATTTTTGGGTGTAAATTAACTAAGGTATAAATATATGGTCTATATAATGAAATTATAAAACCAAAAAATGACTTAATAAAAATTATTAAAAGAAAAAAAAACTGAATATATATTTATCCATTGAAATAATGTGTTTATTAAGTTATTTTATTTATTTTATAATCCTTTAATTAATCCTCCAAGGCTGGTAAAACATTTTAGGGGTTTGAAATCAATTGTTTATTAACACAACTCACATCTATATCACCAATTGTATTGTTTTAATATAATTATATTTTGGCCTTATAAAATATTAAAATCCATTACTCTTTGGAAAACAATTTGGGAATTTTTTTTTTAGGGATTTTAGTTTAGATTATAACATTATATAGATTCCAAACTTATTTTTATAAATTAATAAATAATTCCCCTCATTTTTTATAAATACCCACCCAAATTCCCACTCCTCATCACTCAAAACCCATTTGAAAAAAATTAATCTTTATATGAATCTTTAAATCTACTGCAAGTTGTTAAAAATATCTTAATAAGATCATCCAATGTTTTTAGAAGTTTCCTCTCACACTAATGAATTCTCTCCTATTACGTTTTATTCATGTAATTTCATTGTTATATGCCATTTTATTTCTATTTTTTCATGTTTCAATATTTTTTCACCAACCCCATTAACATATTTATGATTCCCAAGATATGAATTACCACCTTCCTTAATCATTAAAATCTACCATAAACCATTACATACTCTTATTAGGCTATAAAAACTATCCCATGAATTTCCATGCCAGTTTTTTATGATGTGAATAACCATACATATTTCCAATCAAATATATTAATCTAGATTTAACTCTAATTAATTGATTGGAGAATTCCATGTATATAATACACACTCCTTAATTATGGAATTGAATGTTATGGATGATGTTCTTATGTTTCCTGATTTTTTAGGACCACAAATTCATGTACATGATTCGAATGTGATAGATGGTCATGGAATTATTTAATCCTACAATGAATTGTGTACTTTTTTTGGAGATATCATGGATGGTGCATTATAGATTATACATTGAAAACAATTTTATGATTTCAATGTGGTTATCATTGAATTTATCTTATAATGTAATGTTTTATGTTTCTTCCTCATCCATATGTTTCAATAATGTGATCAGATTGTGTCATGATTTGATGTTCATGTTTTTGATTCTCACCAATTTTACATAACCATGATATGCCACTTGACTAATATGTATTACATACATTATTTTATTCTTTAATTATTCTATTACTAGAAATTATATCTAACCATTTATTTTGTATATCCCAAGGTGAGATTGTACTATATTAGAAGATCGGTAAATTGTATGGGCATGTTATAGTGTTTTTTCTATGTCGGTGTATCCCTATTTCATGTCATTGAGTTGGGTATCTAATTACTCAAAGACACTTGGCCCCTCAATATTCATCGATTATACTACATGTTCCATGATTTAATAAATCAAAAATTAAATTATATAAAATACATGGGGTTTTATAGTTGATATTAGTGGAAGGTATAGTTATTTTTTTGGATTGGAAAAAGTAAACCATAGTAAAATCCATAAGAAAAATATATAAACATCTAAAAAAATACCAATTTTATTGTAAATTATTGATTGAGTAGTCTCAAATAATTAAATCGTGATCTGGATAATACATGTGGATAAGTATCTGAAATAATTGAACCAAGGGACTATAATCCTAAAATGGGAACATTTTGTATTAAAATGCTCATCACCGAAATCATAACAAAGAGGTGTTAGTGCAAACATATTTTGAAAATCCTATGATATATTATTTTGTATTATCCCATGATCCTTAAGAACCATTATTGTAGAAAAAATATGCCCATATTATTTTATGTTACAAAATATACCAAGGTTAACAATGATTAAAATTGATAAGTTCCCCGGTTAAGGAATTTATGTAAATTATGAGTTATCAGTTTAATATTCACAGTTTAAATTTTATGAGTTTAATTATTTTAAAATATTAATACATAAATATCCATTTTATTTCATCAATGTATGGGTATAAGAGAAATGAAATCAAAAACCAATGTTATCGACAATGTCATGACCACCCAAATATGATCCTCAACAGGATGGGAGTAGGAGAATAGAATTAAGGAAAATAATTACTCAACTAACTCATATTTTGAAAAAAAACTAGAATTAATTAGAAAACTGATATCAACATATTAAATTGAAAATTAAAATCGAACACTTTATACAATAAATAGATCTATATTTTAGTAGTCCTTTTCCCACTACTCAGGGAAAATGGATCAACTCCACATTGAAGATATTATTTATCCTTCAATGATATAAGGAATAGAATGCCATTTTGGATACATATACAATGGGGGAGAAAATTCACAATTATGGAGATCAAATTCGTAGAGTGAAAAGAATTAAATGTTTTTTCGGGCTTAATATTTTCCCCACACACTCATAATATTAATGTAAAGAGAGTTACAAATCCGCCTTATAAATGATGAATAATTCATAAAGACATACGAGTTGAACATTAATATACATTGACAACACAACGTCATATTTATCATTGACATAAAATGTAATGTTTCAAACTTCTGTAATCTGATAAATCAAAATATATTAAAATATTTGGGTATTACATAATATTCAATCAATGAGTAAATTATCCATTTATCCATAAATATTGAAATGGTGATTATTAAATATTATTTCTCTAATGGGACAAGAGTTTAAAAGTGGAGAATAAATATTTTTTCATTGGGGGAAATTGAGAAAAATCATGGCGGAAAGAAATTCTAACATACCTCTTTTCAATAGTATACGATAAATCAACCAAAATATATGTTAAAGATATAAGGAAATTAATTATGTGTGATAATAAAGGTAACCATGCTAGTGAATGTGGATGAGAGTAAACCACCTGGGTGATATTAGATTTGAATGATCCAATAAACCCTTATACCACTATCTAATGTTTCAACTTCATGAATCAAGCGATCTATCTTAACCAATGCACTATTCCAATGGTTGTTAAGGATAATCAATGAAAAATCCTAAAATACATAGTGATAAAGTGTGATATTATTCGATCACAACTATTGAAGTGGATCCCAAAAAATAAATGGCGATAGTTCCACTAGATATTCATTCATGGTTAGAGAATGTAATATTTTTTATGGTTTTTATTATGTTAATTATCATGAATATGTAATATAAATATTAAATCACCAAATTAAAACACGTATTTCAAGATATTAGTGAAAGTGGAAAATGTTGAAATTATTGTATCCCATGTATATAAATTTTCCCCTATCCATATTTATGTGTTGATCATTCTAGGAAAATATATTATACCCATTTAGTATAATTAGACAATATTCTTGGAATGGATAAGAATTTTTTGTATTTGGCCACCATATTATATTGGGATAAGGAAAGATCCCTTAATATTTTCAATTACCCTCTCATTATAGACAATTATGTATAGTATAATTAATTTCTATTAGAATCATTATATTAACCATATATATTATTTACTTATGAGAAAAATTCTCAAAAATAAATTATTGTGACTATGGAAAAGATCATAGTAGATGAAATTACAATTATATGGGAATGGACTGATGTGTTTATTGAATAAATTATTGGTTTCCAAAAAACTATGTTGTTGAGTTCTTAAAAAACATATACATTGGGATTTTCAAATATGCAAGACTCTATATAGAGTGTATAATGTTTGACATGAAGTGATAAATAAGAAAATATAAAATAATTTGGATAAATGTTTTATATTCCCATGTTCTTCTCTGTGTGGGTTTTTAGTCCACTTTGTTAAGAAAAAGTATCGATTAATGTGCATCTACATATATTATCATGAGTTCAACAATAATATGATAAAGAAAAGGTATCCACTATGATGGATTAATGACTTGTTCAATTATTATGATGGAGAAGAGTACATCAGAATAAGATAACTCAAGTCAGTGAATTATAAATAAAAGGTGAAGTAGGATATCTCAAATATAAAGCTCCATACAAAGAATGGTAACAATGAGTTCCTAGTGATTCCATTTTGACTTAATAATTATTCATCTATATTCTTGTAATTAATGAAAATTGGTTTTAGTTCTTTTCCCAAAAAAATTGGTATTTATAGATTATAGTATTATCTACTCCAAAAAGAATAAGGAATATGATGATAATTTTAATTTTATTCTAATGGCCTTGTGAAAGGAAATGCTAAATGCCATGTAAAGTAAATATGATTTTTAGATGGAGAATGTAGCATTCTTGTGGATTTTTATAACCAACAAAGGGAGACTTATATATAATATAAAAATATAGGCTACTAAAGGATGCTCAAGACTTATTTCATCGAAGGTTATCTGTAGATTCTATGCCTTAGTTAATACTATGCTTGATTTGTGACAAAATTCCGAAGATTTTGAATCCCACTAACACAAATAACATAGAAGGGGGAGAAGGTTATCTATAATGAGGAATGAGAGGAAATATTTAAAGAGTAAAAGAAAAGGCTAATCACTACACCTAAGAAAACATTACCCACCAATGGGGAATGATTTGTGATCAATAATGACACATATAAAAACATATAAGGATTTTTACACATAAAATATGACTATATGATACCTTATTCCACTACCTAATTAGATATCCTTTTGCAAAACTACACAACCCATTAATTAAAAATAAATGATGTGATCTTCACATCTATGATTTTAATAAACTACCTCTTTAGGGATAAGAGTGACATATATACAAATTGTAATAATATAAAGTATATATTTAGAAAAAAGGCTCTCAAAATTTTCCAAAAGGTTGTTAGAGATAATTAATTATTATTATTATTCAATACATTACCATACTAGGAACACAAACATTATGGTGGATGATCTGAGATGAAAATATCCTATCACCTTATCCATGATGAGGATTAAAAGGGATAAAATTTTCTGGTAAGTAGAAATGATGGAGCTGGGATTCATATAGTAAAACTCTACGTAACATACTTAGAAAAATCCCTAAGGAAATACTCTTGAGAGGATGAAGGATTCTTAAGAGGATGATGATATTCTACTGAATAAGTTAGTGAATATTTTGGAGTTCAACTTTGATAAAGATAGATTTATATGATTTGAAACCCTAATATATTCCATATACACTTTAGATTTATAGAGGGGACAATATTATTATGTGTACACCTCATCCCTCTCCATTTTCACAAAATCATTATGATATATATAACCCATAAGTATAACATATATTGGGATAACATGAAGTGGGATATTTTAAAATTCTTATCCAGATTAATTGTATTTCATCAAGCCATGCCTTAATGGTAGATGTATAATGATATTATAAAACCACTGAGCACAATATTATATAAAGGTAAAACATAACCTATTATTTAATAATAGAACTCCGTAGAACAACTAATGGAAATTACTCTACCCAGGGTGTAGTTGATCACCTTATGATGATAGGTCATATCATTATTGTTAAGGAATATTAATCAATTGGAAAACATGATAATATATTCATAAGGTTTGTTATATGATTACATGGATTACCAATATATATTTTATCTAATAGATTCCTGATTTTTACCATGATTTTTTAGGGAAGCCTTCGTCAATCACTAGATACATAGTAGAGTTTCAATACTACATATCACCATCAGATGAATGGTCAGTCTATGAGAACTATTCAGTCATTAGTGGATTTGATGAGATCACATTAAAAGTATTTTCATGAATTTTGGGATCTACATATTCTTCTAGTGGGGTTAACATATAAAAACAGTTTACATTATACCATTCCATTTTAACTCTATGAGGTTCTATTTGAGATGTAGGGTCAAACTCCTATAGGCTGGGATGATGTCAAAGAGAAGATTACCATGTGACTTGATATTATCATTGAAATCATAGAGATGGTCTAAACAATTCAACATCCTATGAAATCCTTATATATTAAATTGAGAAAAAATGGGGAAAATCAATTATTAGACATATATTTTTAGTTGTAAAACCCCAAAATCTAGTAAACGAGAGTCGATTCCTAATATATTATATTTGTATAAGTTACAATGGATCTCAAACTAATGGACATGTCAGTTTATTAGTATTGAATAAATAGATGAAATCATTATTCCAATATTTATTTGGAAATATTGAATACATATAATACGAAACATTCTCAAACCCATGATACAATTTATAATATCCTTCATTATATCCTGGGTAATGGATAAAATATAAAGCGAAATCTCAAATTCCCATTTTTTGTAACACACAATTCAATCTACCATGAGAAAATAACCCAGATTCAGTATTTTAAGGTAAATACCTCAAAAAACTTTCTATATACTCAGTAACATGAGGATAAAATGTATCCACAGATAATATTAATAATTTAATCTCGTGGATAAAAATGAATAAATTTCCAATGAATAAAAATGATAAAAAAATTATTTCATGATCTCAGCCATCGTGATATAGATAACTTTAATAAATTTCACCAAGATATTATAATCTAGGTGTAGGTATACCAAAAAACATTTAATATGTTTCGGAAATTGGTTTGCCTCATGAGACTCATTAATGTATTGTGGGGCTATATATAATTGGGCGTCACCTTTTAGTCCATATTCAAATCATTATCAATATATTTGATGATAAATTTAAAAACTAAATAGTTTGTTTTATTTTAAATTATCTATATTGGGTAAGAAATATAGAATATTATGATACCCATAGTAAATCAAATAACTTTCATAATATGACATCATATGTAGAAAAGATTAAAAATATAGGTAATAATAATTTCCCTGATTCAAAGAATATAGATATTTAAGAGAAATGTTATGTTTCAGGAAAAATGATCATAATAATGAAATTTTTAAATATAATTTCAATGATCTCAAAATTAATAAGGGAGAATATGTGACCACTAATTCATTTGGAGTATATGATTTGTAATGAAATAATTTCCTTTGATAAAATAAAAAAATAAAGAGTAATATTAAAATAGTATTTTATTAAAGTGATTAATTTTTTAAAATCAATAAAAACATGTAGAAATTTTTTAATAACATTGTACAATTATGGTTGAGAGAAAATCTATTAAGGTTGTATACAATAAAAAAATCCCAACAAACTTTATGTAATGATATTCAAAATGACCATTTTGGAAAAATTTATAATGATTCCTTAAATAAATTATAAAATCTCAGAAAAACAAAACATGTTCTTAATAAGCAATTTTATTAAATAAAATGGACTTTTGTAAAGTGATTTATTATAATATGAAAAAGAAGAAAAATAAACCTGATCAAGTGTTAAATAATATTACACACTCATTAAAAAATTTATTTTATTAATTTAAGTATGATATAGAATAATAATTTATATAAAATAGGTAAAATCCTTAAGTATTTATACGATATGAAATTATATAGAGTTCAAGAAGAATAAATTAGAATATTACTTCAATAAAAACAAGAGTAATCCAAAATATGTGTTTGTAAAATAAAATTTTAGATCTTTTTCAACATTTAAAATTTAAATATAACACCTCTGTTATTTTTTATTTTTCATGAAGAGATTTAATTTCTTTGACATCTTAAATTACATGAAACAAAACTTAAGCTTTCAATACACATGGCATTATGTTTTAACAAAACAATGATATACTTTATATATTATTATTAAAATGATACTGTAATAACCCAAGATTAAAACATAGAGATATTAATATTAATAAATACAATGTAAATATTATTTGTTATGTTTTTCTACAAATAAAATATATTTATAAAAGAATAATTTATATTTGGTAATGTATATATATGTTTCGAAACTACTATTTTCTCAGCAAATGATGTTTTCCAATTGTTTTTTTTCAAAATTATTAAAATTAATCATTCAATCATTTTAAAAATTAATTTGATAATATAAACATTATTTTTGATAGCATAATTTCCAAATTATCATTGCGTGAATTTTTGGGATATTTCTAAAAGTGTCATTTTTTGGTGAATAGTGAAAACTACTGGATATTAATTAATAAATTCCATTTTATTTAACTAATTTATAATAATATAATATATTTTAAATTGGGATGAATGTAAAATTAGTTCATTTATGAATCCATTAATCCAATATAGTTTATTTAAATTAATCTCATATTGAATTTTGATAGAATAACATCTCAAGAATTTGATCATTTTCTCTTTAAAACACATCATTCTCATAACCTCTATGGGATTATTTTCTTATATTAATTTTTACACATTTCTTAATTTAATATAGAAAATTTTATTAAATAATTTTTATCATAAGATTTTAAATTCTATAAATAGGCCATCTTATTATTTCACCAAAAGAAATAGTAAAAATAGTAAAACAAATTTTACCACAGTTTGGGTAATAATGGTTTCACTAAGTGGTAATAAAAAATGATAAGGGTTAAAAATTAACTAATCAAATTCTACACATTATAAAATTGAAATATATAGACCTTATCCCTTATATGATAACGATTTTTCCTTTATTGGAGAATTTCGACATGAAATAAAATGCAGGTTGAATTCTCTTATTCAAAAGAATACAACTGTTCTGCAAAACTCACTAATAAAAATCCATCCCCTATCCTCTCTTTTTCACACCATAAAACAATTTTGGTTAAAAGAAACCAACCTAAATTAATTTCCGAATCCCTCCTTTAATTAAAGAATCCATATTTTTGATATACATCTATCCTAGTATAACTTTCATTGCAAACCTATGAACGAAACTTGAAGAAGAGTAAACATTCATCAGTGACTGTCATTGTTTTATCTTTACTTTATATAAATAAATTATTATTATACCATTTTGATAAAATTACAGCAGTATATTCCATATAATTATATGTGGTTATGTTTTTTTTAATGTCTAAAAATCATCACCTCTTCCATAAAATGGATTATCAAATCATTGTTCATGTGTACTGAGGACATATTCCTCATGAATCAATGTCATTAATTTTTACATTTCCACCTCTAATGTAGGAAATAATGAATTATTTATTATTAAAATATATTACATTTATTACATAATTACTATTTTATAATTATTATATCAGACATACCTGGATTTATTCTATTTTGTGGAAATATGATAACGGCACTCTTCTGAAAGGTGAGATACTAACTCACGTAATGATGTGATTAATTCATGATTTACAATGAATATAATAAGGATTTTTTTAATAAAAAATGTTATATATATTATATAAAAAATATTCTACAATTATAATTTATATCATATTTATTTATTTCATTCCAATGGACATGATAATGGAAACATTGTTAATGTGTACGTACGACCTAATATAGCCATGAATGATGTTTTTCATTTTCAATCATCATGTTATATGAATTATACTAAATATATATATAAATAATATATATGTAATATATTTTTCAGTTAAAAATATGGATATGATAAAACCGAGATCCAATTAAGATGACCAAAAAAATGTCAAAATATACACAAAAAACAAAGAAGTTATTACACAAAACATGACCTTAACATGGAATTATTAACCATATGGGTAATAAATGTTATAATCAAAATATTATATGGTATGATATATATTAACATGGTCCATTAAAGGATTTATAATAATTTTATATTTATAATAAATGATTATTCAGGAGTATAAAATATTTTTAGACTTGAGGGATGGGATTCTTGTCTCAAATATCATTATTGTAGACATATGTTATGTTATTCACTCAAATTATTTCACAAGGTGTGTATAAAACACATGATACATGTAATATAATGAATATATATTTCCATATGATATTTTATGTCCAATTTATTATCAGTCTATTATGGGGTGTACTATTCAATGTTACAAAAATGGAAATTATTTTATATTACAATCTCATCATTTTTCATGATTGCTTATGATTATGTTTGTGATGACAAAATCATGAGATCGATCTTTCAAGAAACTCATTAATCATATTATCCCCTCATTTTACCTAATATATGAAAGTTATATTATGATTTTATCACTTATAGTTACCAAAAATAAGTGAGAAAGTTTATTTAAAATCCAACTTCAATTCTATCTTCAGTCAGAAATCTTTTTAAATTGATAATCATGATTTTTCAGAATATGTTTAAATTTTTTTTATTATCATATTTTTATTTTTAATATATATTTTTACCTATTTCTAACCATTTAATTTTTTATTGGATCTCCATTTCATTTTCCACATAATACATGTATGTATTTGACCAGAAATATGAGAGTAATATTGTTTTAATGTTTACAAAATAAATGAAACATCATGTTATCATGGCCATTATTATCATCATATAATCCATTATATAATTTTAATGTACTTCTAAATGAAATTATTTTAGAATTTGTTTATGTCTAAAAATGTTTTTTTTCAAAATGGAATTGATATTTTCTTTAAAAAATAATTTAAATGATTGATCAAAATTATTTTATATTTCAGATAAAATATGCTGATGTTACATACACATTAAAAGGGAAATGATCCACATGATACAATTATTACTATTCATGTAATTTTTTATGTTTAAGATTTAATTGAGGTTACAAAATCTATTTCTATTCCATGGGTAATACCATAATAAAATTATTATGAACACCTCATCTATTTCTCATGCCATTTTCAATAATTAAATGCTAAAAGGATATATTGAAATGATAGTGAAGCATATTACATTTCATGGTTAATGATATGAATTAACGTTTTATGATCTTATGGAAGAACATATATGATTTTCATTATGAATTAGGTGTGACCTATATCTCCCATTAATGCATTGGATATATATTTATATTTCTTGAGATAGATATGACTAGAATAGGGAGTGATCCCAATTTAGTAAGGGACTTCGTCCTATGTGATGGTATTGGGAGTAGTCATTGAATATTGTTATGGTATGGGAAGTAAACATATTACACTATTATATCCTTTGCAATTACCCTTGACTAATATAAAAATTATTTCCTATCATTATGTACATTCCAAAAAAAACTATGTTTTATGCCAATTTTATTCTCCCATGGAACATGTTTGTGGATTTCATTATGATTCATTCCCTATGAACTACCACTCTTTATTAAATGAATAATGATTATAAACTTTTATATTAAGGGAATGGTTTTTAAATGTTATGATCGTGTACTCATACCCTTAGGTACATGTTATTATTATATATCATATTTCTACACTTACATAACATTTGAGATCACACTTTCTCATGATTCCTTTTACTAGGTTATGATGAAATTTAATATGTATCACATTTCAAATAAGGGGTATTTTATGAAGATTATAGTGGGATCAGATTTAGATTACCTATGGACCAATTGTTGTGTTTCAATGTTTTCAAATACACTAAACTATTACTGTCAGAAGTCATGTGTTTATACATTGTTATGAATGCTAATTAAAAAGGATGTTATATAAATGTATGATATAACTATGTTGATATATTTGTCATTTGAGTATATGTTTTGTTAAAATTTTGAAACTAGGATGAAAAATCCATAGTTTCATCCTAAATGATAGGTTTATAGACCAGTATAAGAATGATTTAAAGTATTGGAAAATATCATGGAATTCTATTAAAGGGACGAGTGGGTGGTTTCCAAGAAATTATATCTTTTCTGGATACTACATGGGGATGTGGGTCTAGCATAGAGCTAACTATGTTTATAACTTTGAAAATGGTGAATTGATCGAGAATCAATCAAAACCTTTTGCAGGAAAACAATCCATTTTTCCAACCCGGTTTAAGACTCTCCAGTTATATTCATTGTAAATTTAAAAACTATTTACAAAACATCATAATGGATTTAAACTGAAGATAACTAGGAATAATATACAATAAAGCTAATGATTCATATATTAAAGACAAATATTTCGTCAATTACACATCCTATAATTGATTTTTTTTTCTGAATTTTCAAGTTCACCACTATGATTATAGTCTATTTTATTATTATATTTTTGGTTTAAGTCAATGGATGGAATATTAAGGGACCATGTTTGTGATGCCCTAGGTTTTTATAAACTGGTCCATGTGAACAATGTTATGCTTTTTAATGATGTCTCTTGTTTTATTTTGTGATTTTTGTGCTGATAAAGAATTTGAAACGATATAAAACATGAAGAATATGATAAAATGGTATATATTTAAAAGTTACATTGCAACAAGACCCATCTAATTGAAGGTACCGTGCAAAAGACCTAACACGGCCACAACAAGACTACTGATAATCACAACACGGGTAATCGGATAGTCGTCATCTTCAGGGTCCATCAGTGTGAAAAATATAACTGCTAGAACCACCGCCCACACACTCAGCACTAGTGGTATGAGAAGAGCCATCCGCCTAGGGTCAGGAGTTTTGAAAAATGTAAAACATCCTACCCCTTGTTTTTATAATGGACCCCAAAGGGAATATGACCGTTATATGACCGTTGGGTTTCAATGGATAAAGTGCATCTTTTTATAAAAATTTCGTCTTTATAACGCTTTTATAATATTATGGTATTTCAATATTTTAATAAGTACAAAATATTAGAATTATATCTTCTAGTATTAAAATAAAATATTATTCTTGAAAATGAATCTTTTTGGTTTTTTTAAAAATATAATGATATTTATATGGTGGAAAAACATAATATTTTAAAATTTCTCGAAGGGGTATCCGCAATAATTAAAAAATGTATCTTATTGGATCATTAAAACTATGAAATAGGGAAAAAATTATTTTTTAATCAAATGATGGGGTATGATATAAATTGGAATTTTGATTTCTAAAGATATAATTTCCTAATAAAAGTTTAGTATGTTAATTATAAAATTTATAAGATTTATATCAAATGGTAAGGTATTTTACATTATCTAAAATTGGATTTTTTTTTAGATTTGGAATATCTAAGATAAAAAAATATTTGTTAAAATTTTGTAAATTCAATTTTAATGTTATATTTTTTTCTTTAAAAGTAAACATTTTTTAAAAAAACGAACTGTTCATGTTCGGCGAAGCCGATGCTTGCTGCGCGATCACCACGGCTATCCGATCTCGCCATGGTCGGATCCCGGACATTGATGTTTTTTTTAAAACACTATTTTCATCTCGTACATCCGATCTCGCCAAGGTCAGATCCCAGCCATTGTTTTTTTAACCGCTATTCCCATTGTCTTCTAACTCGCGTTGGGGTCCCGTGAACCAGCACCTGGATTTCCCGAGGCGCCACCCCTCCCCACTATTTGTGTTGACCTCGCACACCCACCTCCCTAGGACGCCGTAGGCTCGGCCTAACCCCCAGATCGTTTTCTTTAAAGTATAATGAAGCCTCTGTGTAAGAGAGGACCTCCGGAGCCAACCCCCGCCGCCACGACACCTACCTTGCCATCGCGTCGCCACCACACGAACCACCTTTGGTTCTGCACCACACTCCCCATGTACGACCCCACCAGTTCCGGCGCCACGCCGCTGGTCACCCCGCTGTTTCCTTGCAGCGTCTCCAAGTGCCCACGACCTCACCAGACCACCTCCGGCCACAAAAGTTCCTCCCGTTTCTCTAGCCACCCAGCAAGCCTCCCTCTGGTGATTTTCTTCCTTAAGTGGCAAGGGTTCCATGTTTGTGTGTGTGTTTTTTTAAACCCACCCATTCTCCCCCGTTCATGTTTATATACACATGAGTATATATATAAGACTCATAGTTAAAGGTATATATATATATATTCTATGCTAACCATTCTTCTAAACAGAGGACTCCAAGGGTGTTTGACTTCATGGGGTACTCCCGTTTTTTTTCATATATATATATATATAATAGAAAAATCTAGAATAAATATCCTAGGTGTAATCGGTTCCATGTAATGTATATATATACATATAAATTTTATATATTTCTATCACTCTTTGTTTCAAAAATGGGGTGTGTGGTTTTGGAAGGGTGTTTCCCTAATAATATGTAAAGGTTTTGTTTATTTTGAGTTTTTATTTTATAACCGGTGTGATACAATAGGTGTATTAATATAATTATATATATATACAACACAAACCCCTTCGGTTTGAAAAATATCCAAGGGTGTTTCCATGATGATTTAAAAAGGGTTAACCTTTTTAAAACCTAACACTCATGGTTAAGTGTATAGTGTTTTTAAGGTTTTGAATATATATATATATATACAAACACATATATATATATAACTCAAACCCAATTATTTTTAGGGTATCAAATATTATTCAGTATTTTTTTCACTAAGAATTATACTTTTGAAATGGTATTTCTAAAATAAATTCCTAACATGTATGATTTTATGTAAGTTACATATATATAACTATATATTTATATAAAGTTATGCATTAGAATTGAAATCATTTTTGATTTTTAAGAAATGAATACTTATCTTTGAAAAATATTTTTGAGGCGAACTTGGACTTTGGTTTAAGTCAAATTATGTTATAGTTAGAAACAATGTTTTTATATATTTATGTATTTATAGTTTCATGAAATTTTTAGACCCCCATAAGGATCGGATTTTTAAACTGAATAGGTGATAAGCAGTTATAGGTTTTCAGATTTTATGTGAACCATGTTTATTTTATGAGAAAACCTATATATATACTTTGTGTATATATCCCTATGTATGTATGTGTTTTTAAGATTAATATCTGAAACCCTAGTTTCAAGAAATGGTTATTAATATTTTTATGCATGAAGGATTTTAGTGCTTGCCTATGTTGTTCTATATTTTTGTTTCTAAGGGTACACCAATGAACTTGACTAATGTGGCCCTTGAACTGATTTTTGGTTTTTTAAAAGGATATTATTATGTCTGTTTTAAACTTGTATTAAAAAGATATGGATTTAAGGGTCATGTTAACATGTATAAATCCTCTATTATTTTTATACCAAACACGCTCACGTGATTTTTAGTGATCAGAGTTTAACTACAAATTCTATGACCAGTGAAGAACAATAATTAATGACAAGTATTATATTTAAAGTGGTTTATTTGCAAGTGTTGGAATTTTAAATATTGCAAGTGTTTATTATTTTTATACCAAGCCCACCGCAGTAATTGTTGGTGGTTGGAGATTTGTTGCAGGTATAGAGACTTCTGATGAACAATAGTTAATTCCAAGTAGTTCATTTCCATGTATTGGAATTTAAGAGACTCATCATTTAATACCCCTTGGGAGAAAATCTCTTACATTCATCATTTTATGTGCTAAAATAATTGTTCTATGCACAAAGTATGCTTACTGAACCATGCCTGCTTTTATTCCATATTTTCAATTTTATCTTTCATAGCATGTATTTGTAAACCAATTATATAATTTCTACCTTATTAACATTATTCATGCATATGACTCAACATGATAATGAACTAAGAAATAGATTACCCAAAGTGGTATGGGACACTTTGGGTAATGAGAAATGAAAATGGTATTACCCAAAGTGGTATGGGACACCTTGGGTAATATGAAATGAAAATTAAATATTCAAAGTGGTATAGGACACCTTGAATATCTGACCTTATCAACATTTGGGAAATGTATGGGACTACCCAGAATGGGGTCCGGTAAAAAGAAAACCCTCCCGGTTGGGGACTGGTTAATGTAATCCCTCCGGGTTGGAGACCGGTAAAAGTAAGCTCCTCGACGCATCGATAGATCTCGAGACAGTCAGATATGGTTATTACCCCTAGGTCATGGTACAAGGACTTGACACAGAGACCATGAGTCCTTCAGTATACATTTATGAGCTTATGACCAACCAAGTGATTACTCCGACTAGAGGAATATCCTTGGTTATAGAACGTTACCTATGAGTATCAGATTAAAAAAACCACAAGACATATGATATGGCAATGTTGATGCATGTCAAGTTTTCTTTTCCAGAATTTTATTACAAATATTGCATTAAATTTATCATGTCAAGATGTGTTTTTTTAGATAATGCGCTTGTGTGCGACTCTGATGATGTTTACACCTTGTTGTTCATACACACCTTTCTTGTTTTTGGACACTTTAATTTTTATAACCCATGCCTTTTTATTAGCATGCTTATCTTTTCTATTAAGTGGGTTCCAGCTATGTGTTCTAGTGTGTAAGTATGAAGTGCTTTAACTGTGTGACATCGACTTTTGTTTTGTCTTGAAGTTTTCCTTTAAGAAAACATTTTATGTATGGAAAAGTATTTTCAAAGTATTTTCCAAAGGCTGTATTTATATATTTTTAAAAAACCCCTTACTGGGTATTTCAATTGCTCACCCTACATTTTTGTTAAATTTTTTTACAGGTTGAAAGAGACTTTCCAAGTCTTGGATGTTTTTTCTTAGCTCAGAAATAAAGAAGCAAAGCTGTTGCCCCTGATTCTCCAGGATCTAAACCAGAAAGTTCCTCCTGATGTGTTTTGATGTGCAACAATTTTTTTTTCATTTGTATGAAATTAATTACACACCATAACTGTAGCACCGGCACCGGGCTACCGGGGTCGGGGAGTCATAGTTGTTATCAGAGGAATGGTTTAGGAAACCCTAGAAAATTAGGACAACCCAAAAACATTAATGTTTGACTAAGTTGGGTTTGTTCTTAAACTTCTCAGATGGCAAGACAGCGAACCACGCCTAGACTCTTGACTCTCCCTACAAGGATCATAGAGACTATTGTAGAAAAATCCTGATCAACAAGTTACCAACCTTTTGTTAACTTAGGACTCACGTGCCAAACCCTCTATGAAATATCGAAAATATCGAATGTCCTTCGAATCTTATGAGGGTTGGAAGTTGTGTATAACCAAATGGCCAGTGCCATGTTCGAGAATTATAAAAAGAAAGGGAAGTACTACGAGGGACTCTTCATGTGTTTCACCATGAATAATAAATGGTTGGCCTTCACGACCTTCGGAGAAGCTGCAAAGGAGTTGGACTTCCGCGCAGTCTTTATGTACCAAATCCCGTGTTTTAGCATGCTTGGGGAGCTCTGCGATTTTGGGTCTTTCATCGAATTCTTCAGATATGAAGTGGTTCGAGAGACCTTTAGGAACCAAATCCAAGCAGATATCTTGAAGCTTGATGTCACTCATTCCCATCTCCAGAAAACTACCTGTATCAAACGGGAGCTTGGTTTTAACCACGATCCACTTTTCCAAAAATGTATTTGGGAAGAGGAGACCCACAAGCTTTGTTCTTCCCGGGGGATTGAGTTGAATAGTAACTTATTCCTTGGGAGGTGGAGGTAAAGGAAATCACCAAGGGTGTCAGGGAAGCTGTGTGAGTAAGTCAATGTATGTATGCCAATTGAATTGCGAGGACACAATTCTTTTAAGGGGGGGATAATGTGACACCCCAGGTTTTTATAAACTGGACCAAGTGAAAAATGTTTTGCTTTTTAATGATGTCTCTTGATTTATTTTGTGCTTTGTGTGCTAATAAAGAATTTGAAAAGAAATAAAACATGAAGAATACGATAAACTGGTATATATTTAAAAGTTACATTGCAACAAGACCCATCTAATTGAAGGTACAATGCACAAGACCTAACACGACCACTTCAAGAATACTGAGAATCACAACACGGGTAATCAGATAGTCGTCATCTTCAGGGTCCATCAGTGTGAAAAATATAACCACTAGAACCACCGCGCACGCACTCAGCTCCAGTGGTTTGAGGAGAGCCATCCGCCAAGGGTCAGGAGTTTTGAAAAATGTAAAACATCCTACCCCTTGTTTTTATAATAGACCCCTAAGGGAATATGACCCTTATATGACTGTTGGGTTTCAATGGATAAAGTGCATCTTTTTATAAAAAATTGGTTTTTATAACACTTTTATAATGTTATGGTATTTCAATATATTAATAAGTATGAAATATTAGAACTATATCTTTGAGTATTAAAATAAAATATTATTCTTGAAAATGAATCTATTTTGTTTTTTTAAAACATGATGATATTTATATGGTGGGAAACATAGTATTTTAAAATGTCTCGAAGGGGTATCTACAATAATTGAAAAATGTATCTTATTGGATCTTTAAAACTATGAAATAGGGAAAAAATTATTTTTGAATCAAATGATGGGATATTATATAAATTGGAATTCTGATTTCTAAATATATAATTTCCTAATAAAAGTTTAGTATGTTAATTATAAAATTTATAAGATTTATATCAAATGGTAAGGTATTTTACATTATCTAAAATGGTATTTTTTTAGATTTGGAATATGTAAGTTAAAAAAATATTTGTTAAAATTTTGTAAATTGGATTTTAATGTTATATTTTTTTTTCTTTAAAAGTAAACTTTTTAAAAAAAACGAACTGTTCCTCTTCGGCGAAGCTGATGCTGGCCACACGATTTCCACGACCATCCGATCTCGCCAAGGTTGGATCCCGGCCGTTGATGTTTTTTAGAACACGATTTTCATCTCTTCCATCTGATCTCGCCAAGGTCAGATCCCAACTGTTGTTTTTTTTAACTGCTCTTCCCGTCATCTTCTACCTCGGGTCGGGGTCCCATGAACCAGCACCTGGATTTCCCGAGACGCCACCTCTCCCCACTGTTTGTTTTGGACTAGCGCACCCACCTCCCTAGGACACTATAGGCTCGGCCTAACTCCCCAGATCGTTTTCCATTAAGTACGATGAAGCCTCTGTGTAAGAGAGGACCTCCGGAGCCAACCCGCGCCACCGCGACACCTACCTCGTCGTCGCCTTGCCACCACATGAACCACCTTTGGTTCTGCACCACACTCCCCGTGCACGACCACACCAGTGCCGGTGCCCCGTGGCTGGTCACCCCGCTGCTACCTTGTCGCGTCTCCATGTGGCCACGACCTCACCAGACCACCTCCTGCCACCAGAGTTCCTCCTGTTTCTCCAGCCACCCAGCAAGCCTCCCTCCGGCGAGTTTCTTCCATAAGCGGTAAGGGTTCCATGTTTGTGTGTGTGTTTTTTTTACCCCACCCATGCTCCTCGTTTCATGTTTATATATACATGAGTATATATATATACGACTCATAGTTAAAGGTACCATTCTTCTAAACTGAGGACTCCAAGGGTGTTTGCCTTCATGGGGTACTCCCATTTTTCTCTTATATATATATATAATAGAAAACCTAGAATAAACCCCCTAGGTGTAATCGGTTCCATGCAACATATATATATACATATAAAGTTTATATATTTGTATCACTCTTTGTTTAAAAACGGGGTGTGTGGTTTTGGAAGGGTGTTTCCCTAATATGATGTAAAGGTTTTGTTTATTTTGAGTTTTTATTTTATAACCGGTGTGATACAATAGGTGTATTAATATAATTTTATATATATACAACACAAACCCTTTAGGTTTGAAAAATTTCCAAGGGTGTTTCCATGATGATTTAAAAGGGTTATCCTTTTTAAAACCTAAATCTCATGTTTAAGTGTATAGTGTTTTTACGGTTTTGAATATATATATATATATATATATATATACCAATATATATATATATATAAATCAAACCCAATTATTTTTAGGGTATCAAATATTATTCAGTATTTTTTTCACTAAGAATTATACTTTTGAAAGGGTATTTATAAAATCAATTCCAAACATGTATGAATTTATGTAAGCCGCATATATATATATAACTATAAATTTATATAATGTTATGAATTAGAATGGAAATCGGTTTTGATTTTTAAGAAATGAATACTTATCTTTGAAAAATATTTTTGATGCGAACGTGGACTTTGGTTTAAGTACAATTATGTTATAGTTAAAAACAAAGGTTTTATATATTTATGTATTTATAGTTTCATGAAACTTTAAGACCCCCATATGGTTCTGATTTTTAAACTGAATAAGTGATAAGCAATTAGAGGTTTTCAGACATTAAGTGAACCATGTTTATTTTATGAGAAAACCTATATATATACTTTGTGTATATATCCCTATGTATGTATGTGTTTATAAGATTAATATCTGAAACCCTAGTTTCAAGAAATGGTTATTAATATTTTTATACATGTAGGATTTTAGTGCTTGCCTATGCTGTTTTATATTTTTGTGTCTAAGGGTACACCAATGAACTTGACTAATGTGGCCCTTGACTGATTTGTGTTTTTTTAAAGTTTATGCTTATTCCTGTTTTAAACTTGTATTAAAAATATATGGATTTTAGGGTCATGTTAACATGTAGAAATACTCTATTATTTTTATACCAAACTCACTGTAGTGATTTTTAGTGATCAGAGCTAAACTGCAAATTCTATGACCAGTGAAGAACAATAATTAATGACAAGTATTATATTTAAAGTGGTTTATTTCCAAGTGTTGGAATTTTAAATATTGAAAGTGTTTATTATTTTTATACCAATCCTACCGTAGTAATTATTAGTGATTGGAGATTTGTTGCAAGTACAATGAATTTTGAAGAACAATAGTTAATGCCAAGTAGTTCATTTCCATGTATTGGAATTTTAGAGACTCATCATTTAATACCCCTGTGGGAGCAAATATCTTACATTGATAATTTTATGTGCTAAAATAATTGTTCTATGCACAAAGTATGCTTACTGAACCATGCCCACTTTTATTCCGTATTTTCAATTTTATCTGTCATAGCATGTATTTGTAAACCAATTATATAATTTCTACCTTATCAACATTAGTCATGCACAGGACTCAACATGATAATGAACTAATAACTATATTACCCAAAGTGGTATGGGACACTTTGGGTAATGAGAAATGAAAATGGTATTACCCAAAGTGGTATGGGACACCTTGAGTAATATGAAATGAAAATTAAATATTCAAAGTGGTATGGGACACCTTGAATATCTGACCTTATCAGCATGTGAGAAATGTATGGGACTACCCAGAATGGGGTCTGGTAAAAAGAAAACCCTCCAGGTTGGGGACTGGTTAAAGTAAGCCCTCTGGGTTGGAGACCGGTTAAAGTAAGCTCCTCGATTCATCGATAGTTCTCGAGACAGTCAGATAGGGTTATTACCCCTAGGTCATGGCACAAGGCCCTGACAGAGAGACCATGAGTCCTTCGGCATACATTTCTTAGCTTATGACCAACCAATTGATTACTCCAACTAGAGGAATATCCTTGGTTATAGAACCTTACCTATGAGTATCAGATTAAAAAAACACAAGACATATGATATGGAAATGTTGATGCATGTCCAGTTTTCTTTTCCAGAATTTTATTACAAATGTTGCATTACATTTATCATGTAATGATGTGTTTTTTTAGATAACACACTTGTGTGCGACTCTGATGATGTTTACACCTTGTTGTTCATACACACAATTCTTCTTTTTGGACACTTTAATTTGTATAACCCAAGTCTTTTTAGTAGAATGATTATCTTGTCTATTAAGTGGGTTCCAGCTAAATGTTCTAGTGTGTAAGTATGAAGTGATTTAACTGTGTGACATCGACTTTTGTTTTGTCTTGAAGTTTTCCTTTAGGAAAACATTTTAAGTATGGAAACGTATTTTCAAAGTAGTTTCCAAAGGCTGTATTTATGTATTTTCAGACCCCTTACTGAGTATTTCAATTGCTCACCCTACGTTTTTGTTAAATTTTTTTACAGGTTGATAGAGCCTTTCAAAGTCTTGGATGTTTTTTCTTAGCTCAGAAATAATGAAGCAACGCTGTTGTCCCTGATTCTCCAGGATCTAAACCAGAAAGTTCCTCCTGATTTGTTATGATGTGCAACTAATTTGTTTCATTTGTATGAAATAAATTACACACCATAACTGTAGCACCGGCACCGGGCTACCAGGGTCGGGGCGTCACAATGTAAATGGTGAATGAAATAGAAATGTCCCTGAATCTCCTCCAAAGAATAAAAATTGCATGGAAAATAGAATAAAAAATAACATTTATAATCTCATAGAACAATCTCAAGATATGAATAATACATGAAATCCGTATTAAGAAATAATGAAAATAATTCTATTGAGTCCTTCATTAAGAAACACCCACCTTCATTACGTGGGAAAATAAATCTACTAGTTTTTTAAAAATGGATCAATACCAATTATTATATATTTTCTATTATCCAGTGCTTGAATCATGAAAAAGCCATTTTGAGCATCTATTAATTTTAAGGTGAATCCAATCAATGGATAACTCTTATCATCAATACAATTAAAAAAACTCTAAAATGATTTCATGGATTGGGAGGATTTCAATAAAAAAATCATGAAATAAAAAATGAATTATTGTTATTATTATCTGAAAAAATGGATAAACCCAAAAAACCAATAGAAGATAGAGTGGTCTAAATTTGTTGAGTCCAACAGAATCCCCATGTAAAGAATTATTACAATCAATAGGAAGCGATCCCAAACTCGAGTAAATGATCATATGACCCTGAGAAATGAACCCCTGTGAAAGGGAATGAGCTTAAAATTTGGACTCCCTTCTGATGTGTCAAACCACACAACCCTGGCTGATCTCCAAAAGACACCTCCAGATCATAGAAGATAAATTCCATGGTGGAACCGATTTACCTTGCAGATCCCTGATATTTTTTTCTATGTCTAAATCAACCTCTATCACCTTTAATGAATGATTATTGTAATGTTCAACAACGGAATGAAAAGCACTCACTTCTGTGACCAACGAACTCCCCAGGCCATAACTGGTGCTGAAAGCCACGAAAACTGATCCATTAACATTACGCAGGATTCCACCCCCATGCATATGGCCATTCATAATGGAACCATCAGTGTGGAGTTCAATCCTGATAATGGGGGCCTCCATGCAATCCAACATCCACATGATGTGGGTTGATTCAGGGGTATGTTGAGAAGACTACAAATAGTGGGATATTTCAGGCCTCCCTTAACCTCAGAGCATTACTCATGCAACAAAATCTTCATTATGATAAATAAGAAATAAACCGGAGGACTCCTCTCTAATGAATTCTTGTTCTGAGAATCCCAATGTGTCAAAAAAAGAGATTAAAATGATGGAATACACCTTACACTCTAATTCCTAAGTACCCACATTTGAAAATGAACATCTGATGAAAACATTCATGGAAGAACATGAAGGATCAATACTAACCCTTTGGCCCAATGTAGACTGACAACTGGAAACCCAGTCGCTTGAGGAAAATAAGTGACGAACTGATTAATTTATGGGGGAAAAGCAACAAAAACATTTGGATTCAAGATAATCAAATTTCATTTGCACGTTATCCTCTATAGGAATTGATTGGTTTCTCATCCTTCAAACCAGTAAATTCATATTCTTTGGAATGTCTTTTAACTATAATATGGAGGCCTACTTGTCCTAAACATAGACCATTTGAAACAGATCCCAATAAGCCTGACCTCTAAAGAAACCATCAGTTAAACCAGTAATGGGGCACCAGTCATCCTCTTCCAAGAGGAAAATATCATTAAAAGTGGCCAACTTCTCCTGATTCACCACGCACTATAGGAGTCAGGGAAAGAGACTATCCTCTTTAACAAAAATATGTTGCATGGGGAATCAATAAGAGAACTAAATTTCCCCCACCCAGTTATCATTCCACAAGTTTATATCCCCTCTCCCAACCACCCAGCAAGAGGCTACATTTAGAACATCCGGATGAGAAATAACAGTTTTTGAAAGACCCAAGAGCCTCTATCTGTCCCAGTCCTCCCATAATTTCCCATATATACCCTTAGTCATCATGGCCCAAAGATGTTTACCCTCTATTAAATCCCATATGATATGGACCTGAATGTATTTCATAGAAGAAAACACACTATTGAGGCCCATTCTACCTTCCTTGTCCTACTCCTCTAGCCAACCCCACGAAGCCTAGTGATTGCAACTAGTTTACTTGGAATCAAAAAATGAATTTATTCAAATGTTTCCCCATCATAAAAATAATCCCTTAGGGATGAATGTTGATGGAAATGACATGAATAAGAATGGAGATCTTATCACAATTAATAAGAGATACCCAACCACTAAATGATAAAAACATATTATTCTAGATAAGAATCCTACCGAGCAGCTTATTGACAAGATTCACAAAGAACAATAATATCATCCGTCCAAAATAAATATGGTATCTGATATACATCATTGGAAACTGCTTCCTCTAAATTCCCAATGTCTCTTGGATGGTGAAGACCCTCCTTCTTGAACACTTATTAGAAACAAAAACATTTCTCTTTTTGAAATTGATGCGTTGACAACCAAGACTACCATTAATAATCATGAACTACATAAGATTTCAAAGAGAATACCTCTATCCATTCATGAATAAAATAATATCATCAGAAAAAATAAGGTTAGAGATGGTACCATCTAAAGTGCATGAATGAAAGGGAAGGATCTTCCAATCATCCAATCCGTTGAACTAATTCCGAGAATAAATCTCTTGATAGACGATGAAAATATTTTGTGACAAAGGGCCCAATTTCCGCACACCATAGAAAATTTTGAGTAATCTAAAACATTTCCCCATAAGAGAAAATGTTAGCCTCAGAGAAGAATAACATCGAAAATAGAGGTCTCAAATCCTTTCATGGATACCAAGTTTTCTCATGATCTGAATAATTAATCTCCACTATAACTTATCAAAAGCTCTATCCATGTCCACTTGAATGATATCATTGGATCTAATCACCCTTCTCTTAACATCATTAACATGTTATTCAGATATCCCAATCACCCATTAATTACGGCTACATTTTAAAAATTCATGTTTCTCTAGAGAGATGGCGTTTGGAATGACCTTGTACAACCATACATAAATTAAGCATTCCGAGATCTTGTTAGAAACATTACACCATAATGTGGGTCGAAAATGTTAAACTATCGATTGATCCTTAATTTTGGGGTTCAAAACAACTCTGGTGGAGCATGTACATATGTTTAGCGGGACCCCCATAAAGATGTCATGAATAGCCACAGTCACTTGATCCCCCACAAAATCCTATAATAACACATAGAAAGCATATGGAAATCCATCTAGACCAGGAGCGCTGTCTAGGGATATATTACAACATGTTTCCTAGCCCTCAACCCCATCATGAAGAGTCCTGAGTAGATCATTCACATCTTCAGAAACATTGGGGTGAATGCCATCCATGATGGTCGCCTACCCCTCCATCATATTTACAAAACCAAAAATGTTTTCAACAAGGAGTGTCTTGATGTGATCAAAGGCCATTTAGTTGTCGACATCAATATCCGCAGAATACAAACCATCGTCAATATTTATGATGATTTTCATCAAAGAACATTCGTAGAAACATGCATGAAAAAACAAAGTGTTAAGTCAAACACCTTTATCCATCTGACTATTGAATGTTGTTTTTAATCTCTTTCCACCACCAACATCCTTTATCCAGAATGCCATGTTTATCACAATTCATCAAGAATGTACGATTACCCCGACCCTGTTGATATTCAGCATCCAGCCCGTCAAATTTTGATTTTAATGATTCCAACAAATTATCTACCATAAGACTTCTAAGAATCCAGGAGATAATATCTTTTATGAGTTTACTATGATTCCTAGAGAGCCCAACCCACACACACCTAGAGAACTCCTCTTCCTACGAGAACATCATCAATTTCATTAACATCTACTTATGATGCTAGATGGACGTGTACATGAATGTTTTACAATGTTGTCTCCCCTAATTCAATTTGACCAGAATTGGGGGCATGAAACGAAAGAATGTTGGACATATGTGTCACCCAGGAACTTGCAAAGGATTCTACCCCTTGGATATTTGAGAGGTACATGTCCATTCTACTCCAGATCCTTCTTCCACCATGCTGTTTATTGCACCTGATAAACATAAATCCTTTGAAGCCCAAATCCAAGAAACCACTACCAACATTAAATTACTGGAAATAAACCATTCCATTAGTAAAGCTTCCCGATCCACCTCTCATCTCAAAAATCTCAACAATTGATTTGATGTCACCACTGAAGAGCCATGAAAGACCCTCTGGAACAAAGGACATCTGACACTCCCCCAATAGCATTCTAGAAAGGACATTAGTACTGGTATTAAATGAAGTAGAAGAGAGAAACCCACCCTCTAAACATGATCCATACCATAATACACTGATCTAATAATTTCAATGGCTCCACTTATAAAGCATTCTTTCATCAAATCCAGACTTGTTTATTTACAGGGTTTGTATGGAAATGAAAACTAAAGCCACTCTTTTAAGCGATGCAAGTTACCCAAATGTAATCCTTCTTGGTTTCAAGAATAAATATCAGGGAATCACCCACTCTTCTAGACTCAGAGGCCATGAATGATCATTTTCCATGAGTACCCAGACCACAAGAATTTTAGATAATTTATGAAAGCATTAAAGTTGAAACAGTTTTTCCTTCTGGCTGCTCGATCCTGAACCTAGAGAAAATTATATACTATCACACAACTACTTATCCATAAAACAAGTGATTGGACTAGAGGCACCTTTATCAGAAGAAATATTCTTTAGAAATAGTGTCTTATTCATTAATGGTCTATCTAACTCCTTTAGCAGAGAGAACCTCCTTATAATCGGAGAACAATGAGGCTTGACTGGATCCACATCATTATGAATAAGTGACATCAGCATCAGACGACATGTAGAGTTCTAAGATAGGAATATATGCCTAGAAACTCCTTCCGATAATGATCTCCCATTGAGAGAAACTGCATTCCATCATTGATATCCCCATCAAGACCAGAAACAAAATCTAGATAGACTCAGGTGGAAGAAAAGGGGGAATCCACACACTAATGGAGGGAGGATCTAGATCATTGAGTATTCTTGGGAAGAAAACAAAAATCTAGAGTTCCCAACCTGATAGTGTAGACCCACTAGAGGTAGAAAAATATACTATGACAGACCCTTTTATGACACCTCCATGGAGCCAGGGGAAGGGCCAACTGTATCTTTTCCAAAACATTAAATGATTCTGAAAAGAACTCTTTCCACGTTTTCCCACTCACAAAAATTAGTAAAAATGTGTTAAAGAAAAATGATGATGAATCTGTTGGTACCAATGAGGAAACATTTTTTAGACATTCAAGTTATGATTATGGTATTATCTTCTCAACCATAAGTTAATGTTGATCAATTATTAATTGGATTAAAATCATACCCTTGAGGGGTGTTAGACATAAGATAATTTAGTATCTGTTGAGAGATTCTTAGATTTTAAATAAATGTGGAAATGGGGGATTAAGTTATGAATCAGTCTCATTGTTTTGACAAGAAATGGATGATGGATTTGAAGGAAAAATAAAAAAACCATAGAGATAAGAATATGAGATTTCCTTTATGCTCATTGTGTTAGAAGAAACACATAGGAAATTTTCTTAAGGGGACTAGTAAATGTTTTATGTGTGTAAGATAGGTTCATAAAGAAATTGATTGCTAAAATAATGGAATTATGTTAAATAATGATGGGAAAATAGTGATAGCTGCCCAGAATTCCCCAAACATAGTCCAATGTTTCAAATTCAAGGAGTATGGGCACAATGATAAACTATTCCCAAATCTGTTGGTTTTTGAAAATGGACGACATGATCAACCTATTAAAAATAATACTAGGTGAAATATCATGTGATCACTATTTCTGATGTGGGTGTGATACTGTCATAGTTAATTGTACCCTTACCATACACTTTATAACTACGAATTTCTTATTTGAATCTAGATCTAATAACTCTTTCATATCATATGAATTTTTTATTGCTATCAATATGCCACAAAAATTATTTTATATAGAATTATCATTGAAAACCCCTAATGGTACTATGGGAACATCTCATGTCTATTCTTCGTCTATGGTTGATGTCAATGGGAATATTCTTTATCCAAATCCTTTAATTATACCCTAGTTGAATTTGAGGTCATCATGGAAATTGATTGGGTTTATCTACATTATTCTTACAATAATTTTAAAGTTAAAAATTCATGTTTTATATTCCAAAAAAATAACGACCATCCACCGATGTGATATTACTTTTGAACTTCTAATAAAGATCATATCCATTATTTGGGTCATAATTCACATTCTGAATGGGTGTTTGACTCAAATCGTTTTCAAAAGACTTGACATAGATAATATGTGTATTAGGTGGACAATTTTGATGTCATTCGGGAGCAGTTTCCTAGAAATCCACAAAAGTGAAGGCGATTTCTCAATATAACTCATACATGGTGGAAATAAAATTTCAAAGACTCCATATATAATGGCCCTAATTTATTAGTGGGAATTGGGAAAAACCTACTGGTAATCCTTCATAAGGGATTCATTCTTCCACAAGGATGAACCTTTTGTGGACATGTTTTTTTATTAATATATATGATGGACTTAAGAGACTATGAATTAATTATTAGGAGAATAATAAGATCACAATCAAGAATAGGTATCATCTATACTTTATTGATTACTTTTTTTTCAACTATGCGTAGATCAATAAATTTCCCAGATTTAACATCATTCAAGATATCTTCAATTAATGTTATACAAGGATGATATTACCAATATGGAATTTCATTCAAGGTATGAATACTATAAATTTATATAAATTCCATTTTTTCATAATAATCATCATGCTGTATTTGGGTATTTAACCAATATAGCTTTTTTAGATTACTTTAATAATTTTGTGGTAGTGTTTATAAATGAAATTATAATATATTTAAAGGAAAAGGATATCCATTAATAACACAAAAATTATAATAATTACCATATGGAAAGAGATAATATAAGAAAAATTTAGACATTATTAGTTTTGGAACAAAATGATTCATTTTTGTTTTAAATAAATTCCCAAGATGGGGTATATCAGTAGATCCATCAAAGATAAAAGCTATTGAATGTTGGTCCTGTCCATTCATGGGGACTAAGATATATTGAATTTTTTGTTAAGAAATATATTATCAATATTATGTGATGAAGTTATTACAAATATCTAATCCGATATCCAAATTCTCATGGAAGGGATCCATGTTCGCATTGAAAGATGGATGTGTTAAATTTGAAGGAAATAAAGGGAATATCAGTTAGCACACATATGAATATATTACTATGTTGTGGAGAAGGGTTTTTAAGATATAGTTAATAATAGAAGAAGGTATTGGTATGTGTTTTCATACAAAATTACAAGGTTATGTATTATTCCTAATTTCAATGGAATATTTTTGAGAAAATTTACCGATATCCTGATTTGGATTTGGTTGTTGTAATTTTTATTATCTGTAAGGAGGAATTATATTTATGGAAAAAACAGTGTTATATATTACACACATAAATATCAAAATTTTATATTCACATAGATGAAGTTGAATATGAATTAAATAAGATTTCTAGAGTTGATTAATGATTATGAATGCTCAATAAATTACCACCATGGTAATGCAAACAAGGTGGATAATTCACAGAGCCAAAATTATCAAACTATCTTATCCATGTTAAATATTACAAAATATCAAATATTTGAAGATTTTTAAATTATATATTTAGAAATACTAAAGGAAGTGGAAATAGTATCTCGATCAACTAAATGTTTCACTACCTACCCATGTGATAATTAAATAAGAACAAAAGAAATATGAATATCTAAAAAAGAAGGATATAAATATTCCTAACTATGATCTGGATCATTATAGAATGATATGGTACATGAACAGTGTATTTTTTCCATCCACACCAAAACTAAAGAATGAGTTGTTAGGGGAAGCCAATATTTCATCATTATCTTATCAACATGGAAGTATGATGATGTATATAGATTTGAAAGAGTAAATATGGTGGGATGGAATGATGATAAATTTCACAATGTTTGCATCTTAGTTCTTTGAATTCTAGTATTTTAAGTAATGATGAAAAATTTCTAATGTAATTTCATATATGCCATGTATACTAGAATGAATGTGAGATAAAATTAGCAAGGATATTTTCATTTTTCTCCCCCCATAATCTTATTGGTATATTATTATATGGTTTGTATTAAATCACTATAAAAATTTAGGTCACTTAATCATATCAGAGAAGAATTCACCCCAGATTACCATTCTCACATATACATTAAGTTAATGATAAGGATTCATGTAGTTCCTCATTCTATTGTGTCTAATTAGCATCTAAGGATTCACTCAACGTTCTGATATAGTCTTTAAGAATCACATGATACATAGTAGAGTTTTAGTAATGTGAGTCATCATTGGAAATATGGAATGGTTCAGAGAAAAATTCAAACCCTAAAATATATGTTTATAACTTTTTATCTGGATTTAAAAGGTGGTTTGGATCATCCCCTTCCTATATCTTTGTTTTCTTAAAATAATATCATTCACTTTATCATTCTAATTTCTAATTATGATGACCTATATTGAAATAAATTTATTTCTCTAATGTGATGGATTAACGATGGAGAAATAAATTAATTGGTACCTGAGTTAGATGATGAAATTTAGGATAAGTAAAAATCCATTCAGCATCATATCAAAGAATCTAAGAGTTGGAATGAATGTTATGTGGATAATCGCCAAGGTTTTATTGAATTTTTTGTTGGTGACATGGTGTTTCTTTGAATTTACCAACAAAACATTCTTATGAGATTCACAGCTAAAGGAAAACAAATCCCTTGGTACATTGATCCATTTGAGATTATTCATCATATTTGTTTGGTGGACTTTTCTCACTAGGCCTCTCTCAAGTCTATGATTGGTTCCATGCATCTCTATTAAGAATGTACCTACTCGATCCTTCACATGTACGGAACATAGTGTTAATACCAATTAAGAAATGTATTTATCATAAGGAAAGACCATTTGATATTTAGTATCACATAGATAATGATATAAGAAAAAAGACCACTAAATTGAAAATGTTTTGGGGGGTGAAACCATCACTATTGGGAAACTCTGTGGGAACTGAATGTTAGGATGAGTGAGATGTATCCTCATTTTTTATACAAGAGTGATGAATATCAAAGTATCATTTAATTTTAAGGGTTGTATAATGATACAACCTAGGGTTTTCAGAATTTGTTTAATAAATTGAATTTATTATAAAGAATGTGTAACACACAACACTGGGTTACCATTCATTACAAAGATAACATTGTTTTTACAAAACAATGATATATCATAAATATTATTCTCTAAATGTGACCATTATAGTCTAGACATAAATGATAGAATGTATCTCCCAAACCCTTTTACCTAGAGTCGGTTCTTTATTACATAACATTGACAAGATCACAAGAAATCTAATCTCAAAATATATATTAGTTTAAAAGCCATTGAATTACTAGATACATACATACGTTTTACATTACATCAAGAAATAAAGAATAAACAACCTTGTGTCCCCTTTGAACACACTGATATCCTTTAGCCTATCTCTATAGGTTAATCATAATATACTTCATCATGTCCTGGGAAATAAAAACATATGAAAGTGGTGAGCTCAAAAGCTTAGTAGGAATTACAATATAGAAAAAACTATCATAAATAATCATAAAAATTTAAGGCAATGTATAAGAATAAATCACATGAATTTTAAACATAATATTCAGCATATTATTGAAATGATAAATCAAATAATTATATTTACTTATTCACATGGATATTATAATAGTCGAATAATCACATGTAATATCAATAGATAATTTCATAATGGTTGAACACATAATTCTTGACATCCAAACCACATAGTCATGGCCTCGTTCCAAGAATACATATAATGATTTTGTGAAGGCCTTGTCTCAAGACACTGTTTTTTCACATGAGACCTACCAATGCATCGAGGATCTATAGAGAGGTCTAGGCGTCACATAAAAAGTCCAATGCATTCCCCAAATGAGAATATTGAAACATAATCTAAACATTCGTATTAAAACTAGCATACGAAATGTAAATATTTTAATCAAAAACCATGAATGGTATTAAAATATCACATCTACATTCAAACATAACTCATTCTATAATTTATGAATGATTTTATTATAATAAATTAACCTCAATCTTGAATAATTATTCATATTGACGTAGATGAAAATAATCAGATAAACTATTTGAGAGAAATATCCCTTTTTATTAGAAACATTTAAAAGTATCATAATTTATCAAGATTCCATTTAAAACAGATTTTTGAATTAATGTTTCCCATAAAACTTTGAAACAATTAGAAAGAATACAAATTTTTAAAATTTTATGTCCAAATAAATAAATCATTAAAACCAATTTTAAAACATGGACATTAATGATAAAGATCTAGAAGAGTGCATATTAAGAACATTTAAAATGATATTTTTGTGAAAGGGTTCCAAAATTATGTATAGTCGCTTGAATACCCATAATTAAGGTAATAATAACGTTATAATATCATGAGAATGAAGGGATTAATGATATTCTATGTCATAGTATAGTATCTACACCATATAAAAGTGAATTTTCACATAACAACAAATAAGTCTCAATGGAATGTAAATTGAGACGAAATCCATTATGAAGACTATATCCTTAAGTTAAATATAATTCAATGACATAATAATGTGTTACCAATAAAAATAAATTCAATATGATATGATATTCAATGTAAATAAATCAGAGGACATTCACACATATTCTTGTAAAAACAACACCAATGACTTGGAGGTTTAACTAATTGAATGAAACTTGATTTAAGATTACCATTATCACGTTAATATCAATGACTTCAAAATTTATCAATGAAGTGATTCTGTGTATCAATATTATACCCCCACAAAGGGGAGTTTAAGTTACTACACAGATAAATAAATAGTGAATTCACACATAATCTTGGAGTAAAATAATCATTCATGTTTGTGTATTACCCAATGAGTGTAAATAGAAATTCAAATCCCCTTACTAATTTGGTAACATACAAAACATTCCCCCCATCAAAGAAGGATAACACAATGAATACTTAAATACCAAAAATTATAGAATATTACACAAAGAATACTATCTTGTGCAGTATATACACCACACAAAATGATGTAGTGGAAAATATATCATGAATCTCACGGGATTAAAAAGTTAGAAAAAACCCTGTACTGTGTAATTTTCCTTATTAGATTCTAGGTTAAAATACTATATTATGGTAAAACTATTTTTATTAAATTATAAAAGAACCACATACATAAATATGACATAATATATTATAATTTAATATTGATTTTTTAATTATATTTCAGTAGTATCATTGTTTTGGGTGTTAAATGATTCATTTTCATTTATATGTTTTGTTACGTAAATAATGTTTTTTATTTATAGGATGTATTTTATTCATATCCATAATGATATTAAGTTCATAAAAAATATTTTTAATCATTAAATGAAAATTATTCTTTAATGGTTATGTTGGGAAATAAAATCTCCTCGCGTCGTGGAGATGGTAAGCTGTACGTACGCACGAGCCAAAATATCATTATATTAGTGGAAAAATCATTCGTAAATGGATGTTATATTATATATAATGAATAACTAACTTGATATATTTATTATTTACATCATATATACTCAAATTTATATAAATCAAAATAATTAAGTGTGGAATGAAAAACTACACCATGACGTGGAGACGGTATGTCGTACATACGCATGTATGGAGACTTTGTCATTCATTAGATGGATGAATAATGAATATGGTTGTATAATATTTATAATTACATAAAAGTATATAGAAATTATTGTAGTTACTATTTTTACATGAAAAAACCATGAAAGAGGAAGTGTAAGAAGAAAAGATCATTGAAAGTGGTGATAAAATTATTACCTCTTTTTCGGGTTCTTCCTTTTGATTTAATATAAATGGATCCTATGTTTGTTTTATGATCAATGTAAGGCCTCTAGGATGAAGTGAGAGTAGTTGGAAAGATAACTGAGAAGGGTTTGGACATGATAAATGGCATTGGTGTTGTGAAATTAAGATAAGGGAAAGTACCATTTTATAAAAGAGGTGAGGGTCACTTTTAGTGAAGATTGATATATTATTTTATTATAAAATCTTTTTTAGTTAATTATACCTAAATTAGATTTATTTTGAGGATTATGTGGGTATAAGTCGAAACTCTTCAACCAATAGGTTTTAGACAAGTTTAAATCACCATATTAACCTTATATTTTAGATTTAACTCTTTGTTAAACATATTAACTTTTACAATGTCTTATAGTGTTTTTATATTATATGGTTAATAGACATACTATAAAGTGGAAAGAGAAATTAATGTGGTTCATTAATGACATATATATAATTATATATGTCCTTTGTCTGAACAATTTTTTTTACAAATATTATTTAATTTAATAATAATGTATTTGTTATAAAAAAGAATTTATGTCAATTTTCACACTATTTAGTATTTTGTTTTTGTAAAAGTCAAAAAAACATGATTACATCAAAAAAATATATTAATAAACCCTAACATGTCATATTAACCTATAAAATTCATGGAATGTATCAAAAGTATCAATTTACATTTATTTTAATATTTATAATATAAATTATTTTAAAATTTCATTATTAAGGTAATTAATGCATCATCATTGTGTCATAATTAAATTTGATTATTTAAAGTCCAAAATTTATAAATAAAATACCATGATTATGGAATTTTTTTTTAATAATTAATATATACAGTCTAATTTATCTTTTTTATGACCCTATATTAGAAATAGTTCAGTTATTGAACATTGAATTAAACACTTTGAACTATTCTTTAAATAAATAATAATAAATTAACTACTCAAATCCAAGTAGACTAAAAGGATCATATATTATTCCTTAGTTTGATTTTGGTTGAAATAAAATTAAATTAATGAATTAGGACATGTGTTAGGGTATTTATAATATTATTTTTTCCTTTAATTACCCTATTTACTTTTAACTGTGGAAAATTCAATTTAAAAGTTACTATTCACAAAAAATTATTTTCATCATATTGAACCACATTTTACTAACTGATGTCAACAGTGTCACTCAGATTTTTGAAATTCAATTTACTGAAGTGGTAAATTTTTGTTTTTTAAAAATTCTCAAATGTGTCTAGAAGGTGGTTAAAAGACGTTAAAAAATTCAATAATCTTTTATACATATAATTTAATTATAAAATGACTCTAATTATTTAAATTGAACTAATATGGGTAATATATATATATATCTTGACATTAAAATTAAATTAAATAAAAACAATAATTATTTATATAAAATTCGGTTCTAAATAATAAAGTTTTTTTTTCACTATTCAAAATAAATTGAATGTTTTTGAGAAAAATACCAAAAATTCACCCAAATATAATTTTGATATTTCAATTTTCAAAAATGATGTATATTTTAACAAATTCAAAACAATGATTTTGTATTAATTAATTTCAAAAAATATTGCTGTGGTAAAAACCAGAAAACCGGATTTTGAGACGTAAAAATGATCAAAAGATTGATATGTGATTATGTTCAATTTAAATGTAAAATTACATCCAACAACCAAATTTTTTTTAAATGATAAAAAGACAATCTAATTACACTTGAAAACCATTAAAATGTATAATTTATCAATATAAATTATTTTGATTGAAAAAGTTGTTTTAAATTAAAATTTAGTATTTTTCTCTATTCAACAAAATATGAAAGTTATCAGAAAAGAATGAAAATTTATCCAAACTAAAATTTTTTGTACCTATTCTAGAGAAGAAGTTTATTTTGTAAAATTGAATATAAAATAGTTTCAAATATTGGAATTTAAAAGGGTTCTCCATTAAAACGAGGTAAAATTGCATCATTTGGGAAATACATCTTTAATATAAAAAATGGAAGTTGTTCTTATATTATGTCTATGAAACACGTAATATGGAATTTAAAATTATATGGAATATATAAAATTCATAATATAGTTAATACTATTCATAATTGTTTTTTGAACGGCTAATTTGGTAGGTCGTGGTGCGCTCGAACTCGGTGTTGGGTGTAGCATAATCTATTGAATTATTTTAAAGATAATAACATTCTATGAAATCATGGGGTGTTACATAATTCCCTCATTTAGTTAATTGCATCCTCACAATTTTAAAATTGCGCTTGGCAACATCATTGAATATCCATATCAGAAAAATAGTCAATAAAACTATCACATTAATAGAAATGAATATAAGTACAAAGGTCACCCAAGATAAAACATAATGGGATTCCATGTAGGAAACCATGGATATGGAAGATAAACTATTTGTCACATTCTGATGTAGAGTGATAGAAAACATGTTCAGTCGAAGGTTAACAACAAGAGAACCAAAAACTTCTAATGGGTCAAACATGCATTAGTTTCATTGTAGGAAAAGTAAACGAGCAATATTTTTTTATTTTAAGTTCCCTTTTATAATGTTGAGAAATTTATTTATGATATTGACCAAAAATATAAAGATATAAACTTACTTTTTATGTTCAGTTTTATCATTTAATAAATGTCTACCACTAACTTATATTTTCTCCAAATGATATGTATTCAAGTTGACTTGGTCACATCTGATGCACTCGAATCTACTTCTAGAGAATCACATAATCCAAAATGGATGAACTATATATATTCGTTGCTTTTAGATATTAACCCTAACAAAATGGTTACTACAATATCTGAAGATCCCAAAAATGGATAATCATTTATTGAATGAAATAATAATCTTAATTTCAAAAATTAATAAAATAATACACAATGTTCAATAAAGACCATTCAATATAAAATTCTCCTTAAAATCCATCAATATAATCCAAACTCGTATTGAAAACCAAAACTTAGAAAATGTTAATCACATAGTCTTCCACAGGAAATATTAACATTTATCTCCAAATAAAATAAACTACTCTTAAAGTCTCCTATAGAAGTGTGATTAACCAAAGAAAATATTTTCAATGATAGGTTAATCATTTCCATTAATTACCTGAATCTCTATAAAAACGTTGATTCTTCCAAAATAAAAAAACGCACAGTTACTCCTCAAATGAAATCCCATTGTATTATTTTTTCAATAGGCATATAGTGTTCCCAACAGAGCAAACATCTTTGAAACTAACATATATCACATAATCACCAAATCATTTTCCTATACTAAGGATATCCATTTGATAAAACAGAAGATCCAAAATCATCTTATTATTGATCAATAAAATCAATTAACTAAAAAGAATTAGTCACAGTAACTAGAGACTGCACATTGTATAGTGGTAGTAGATAAATCCGAGTTACACATTGGTTGTGGGTTCTATTCCCGCAGCATTGTCCGATATGGAGGTTTGTTACATGGTCTGCGTGTTTTCCATTTTCAAAAACTATATTTTATAACATTCCAAAAATGAGATAATTTCTACAAAATAACAATAACATAATTTAACAACATATGTTTTCTTATACCTCACATTTTCATCATATAAATTAATAACCTATAATTGATTCAATTTCAAGGATCATATAAACCCAAATTTGTTTTTATAACTATATCCACAAAAGAAATGATAATTCTTCCTCAAATAACATTTTTTCGTAACAAATAGTAGGGTTACACATACAATGGATAATTATTCTAATGTAATCCTATAAACAAATAACATTAATAAATTTAAAAATTTATCCGTCCATTTATTTCCACCTGGGTTATTTTATGACCTAGTGTTTATCCTATTGAATAGGGAATTGACAAGGGTAATGCCAAGGTCCCCTACATTTATGGAAAATGACTGTAAATATACACTTAGGATTATTTTTATTTTCTTCCACAGTACTCATCATTTTACTTGGAAGTTATTTACATTATATAATTTTTTCCCACATATAAATCATTTATTTTTTCCATTGAGACACTTTCCAGGGTGTCTCTTTCCACATTTCTGGAACGATGGATATTGAGCTTTCTTTTCTCCATGGTCTCCACTATTGGATCTCTTATCATTCTCCTTCTTTCTCTTATTTTTTGAGTTTGGGAGTTAGCTAATGTATATATTGTTGATAATAATTTTGGGAACCTTCTTCGGCATGAACAAAATATCTTTTAGGCACATTAACATTTCATTTAGATTCTCATTTCCACCACTTGCCCACATTGTACATAATTTTCAATGTTACTATGACTTTTTTGGAATCTATCCATTGAATTAAACCAAAAAGAATATTATAAGTAACGATGGCCATATAATCCATTAGATAATATCATGACACCTTATTTTATATCTAAAACACCTTAGGGAAAACCAAAGTTATTTATTCTCATCTTATATTAAAACTCTTCAAATCATTTTGTAAAGAAAATTTGAATTATCCTAAGCATATTCCTTGGGAGTGTCGTAACCATGAGTGCATCAAGGGCCATTGTTGTGCACCTGTTCCCATTTTATTATATCACAATGAAGTGTTTTTGGGTTTTACCCATATGTACAAATATGCCAAAGCCACCTCTATCTGCTTGTATCTAGACATGGATGTATTTATTGGAAGACCCACATAACAATTACATTACTAAAACTCTTGTATGTTCTTCTATACTTATCCTAAATGTATATCATGGGGTAGTTTTTTATAATCATAGTTTTTCTATATCTAGCTTCCAAGGTTTGTACTAAACATATTTTAATTCCAAATAAAACACCTTGACCCTAGTTACCCAGTGTCGGTGCATTATTACATAGTATGTTCATGATCACAAGAGATAAAGTCTCAAAAGACCGATTAGTTTAGTAGCCATGGAATTTCTAGATACGTAAATAAGTTTTACATTATGTCAACAAATAATTAAAAAACATCATTGTTCCCCATTTGAACACACTCATATACATTGGACTATCAATTCAGGTTAATAATAATATACTACCTCACATCCTGGGAAAAGAAAACCTAAGAAATGGGTGAGCTCAGTTTCTTAGTAGGGATAACAATATAGCAGAAACTATCATAAATAATCATAATCATTTAAGGAAATGTATAAGAGTAAAAAAACAAGCCTTTTAAACATAAACATCAGTATAATATGGAAATGATAAATAAAATAAATTCATTTACTTATTTAGATGGATATTCTTCTAGTTGAATAATCACATGTAATATCAATAGCTAATTTCATAATAATGGAACACATAATGTCGGGCATCATGACCACATAGTCAAGGCCTCGTTCCAAGACTTCAAATAATGATTTAGTCAAGACCTTGTTCCCAGAAAGTAGTTAGTAAAATGATACCCACCGATTCATCATGGAGATATAGCGGGCTTCACCCATCACATACTAAGTCCAATGAGATAATCATATGAATAGATTTAACCATAATCTAAAAATTTGTATTAAAACTAGCATATGAAATGCAAATATTTTAATAACCAACCATGACTGTTATAAAAATAAGACATCCACAGTAAAATAAAACTCATTCAATACAATATGGAATATTTATTATAATAAATCATCCTCAATCAAGAATAATTAATGATATTGAAAAAGATTAAATGAATCAGTAAAATTATTTGAGAGAAATATCACATTCAGTTTAAATCATTTAAAAGTATCTGTATTTATCAAGAGGCCATTTAAAATAGATTTTTGAGGCAAAGTGTCCTATAACAATTTGATAGTTTTGAATTTGAATATTAATTTTAAAACATTCTTGTTTATAAAAATAAATCCTTAAAACCATTTTTAATACATGGGCATTAATGAAAAAGATTTAGAAGAGTAAATCATTAAAACATTTGAAATGATATTTTAGTGAAGGCGTTTATTACCAAATTAGAGATGATTAAATAAAAATAATTGAGGTAATAAAAACATTATAATATCATGAGAATAAATTTATTCGTGATATACTACGTCCATTTATAATACGTACAACATATAAAAGTGAATTGGCATATAACAACAAAGATGTCTCAATGGAATGTAAATTGAGATGAAATCCCTTATATAGACCATACCCATAGGTTATGTATAAAACAATGAAACAATTATGTGGGAAAAATATAAATACACTCAATATTATTGGATATTCAATGTAAATCAATCAGAGCACAATACGACATATTCATGTAAGAACAACACCAATGACTTGGATGTTTAACTCAATGAATGGAAATTGAGTTAAGATTACTCTTGTAATGTTCATATCAATTACTTGATAATTAATAAATGGGTTTATTATGTGTATCTAAATTACATAAACACAAATAGGTATGGAAATTACTACCTAAATATTTAAATAGTGATTTCACACATAATCGATGAGTAAAATAATCAATGCAGTTTGCATAAAACCCAATTAGTGGAAATCAAAATTAGAAAATTTCTTATCAATTTGGTAACATACTAAAAATAAACCCATGAAATAAGGATCATAAAATGAAGACATAAATACACATAAATTAATGAATATTATACAAAAAATAAAAACATAAGCAGAAAACACACCACACCAAAGGATGTTGTAGCGAATATATTATGAATCTCATGAGATTAAAAAGTGATATTAAAACCCCTAACAATGTACATTTCCTTAGTAGAGGGTAGAATAAAATACAGTATAATGGTGTAATAATCGTTATTAAATTATATAATTTCCACATACATAAATATGATATCATATATGATATTATAATATTTCATTGTTAATGATATTTCAGCAGTATAATTATTTTTGGTGATAACTAACTTGTTTTCCATTATATGCTTTGTTACATAAGTAATGTTTGTTATGGATAAGATTTATTTGATTCATATCAATAATGAAATTACCTTCATAAAAATTATTTGTAATCATCAAATTAAAATTATTCATGAATGGTTATGATGGGGAATGGAATCTAATCGCGTCGTAGAGACGGTAATCCGTACATACGCATGAGTGACAATATCATTATAATAGTGGTGAAATCGTATGTAATTTAAGGGTATATTATATAAAAAAATCATTTTCATGTTATATTTATTATTTAAATTAGTTATTATCATTATTATACCCATCCAAATAATGTAACAATGAATAAAAAACTACCCCATGACGTGTAGAAGGTAAGTCATACATACGCACGTATAGGGACTTTGTCATTAATATGAGGAATAGAATAATGAATATGGATGTAAAAGTATTTATAATAACATAATATTATTAATAAGGTACTGCAGTTATTACATTTTCATGTAAAAAACAATGAAATCGGAAGTGGAAGAAGAAAAGAACATTGAAAGAGGTGATGAAATTATTATGTCTTTTTGGGTTCTTCCTTTTGATTTGATCAAATGATATCCTTAGGTTGGATTATGATCAATTTAAGGCCAATAGGTTGATGTCAGGGTAGATGAGAGGATATTTGAGTAGGTTTGGGCCGAGCCAAATGGCTTTGGAGGTGTGAAATTAAGAGAAGGAAAATACCCTTTAATAAGAGAGGTTGGGGTATGTTCATAAAATGATTGAAATATTATTATATTATAAAATCATTTTCAGTTTTAAATGGATCAAAATGGGTTCATTTCGAGGTTAATGTACGAATTGGTCTAAATACTCTCAATATATAGGTTTTAGGCATGTTTAGGTCACCATAATAAACTTATCTTCTAGACAGAACTCTTAGATAAATACTTTTAATTTTACAATGTATTCTTGTATTTTTATATTATATGGTTAATACACATAAAATTAAATTAAATGTTAACCTCAAGTGGTTTATCAATGACATATATATCACTATATAAGTCTTTTGGCTATATCCATATATTTTTATAAATATGATAGAATTTTAAAAAGTAGTATTTGTTTTAAAATCTCATTTATGTCAATTTTGACAATATTCAATAGTTGGGTTTTTGTGAAATTAAAAAAGACATGATTAATTAGAAAAAAAACATTAAATAAAACCTAAAAAGTAATATTTACATTGAAAATTGGTGTAATTCATCAAAAGACTGAATGTATATTTTTTTATTTTAATAATATCATTTATTTTAATCATTCATTAATAATATAATTACTACATCATCATTGTATCATAAATTAATTTATATATTTAATTTCTACAATTAAAAATAAAATAAAATGATGTCAGAAATATTTTCATATTTTTAATGAATATTTATAGTCGAATTTATCTTATGTACAACCCTATATTAAATTTTCTTGTTATTAAACGTTGAATTTAACACTTTTTACTCTTCATTAAATAAAATAATAATAAACGTCCTAATGTAATAAAAGTGGACCAAAATGATAATATTTTATTCCTATGGTTGGTATTAGTCGATATACACTTATCCAATAGAATTATAACACGTGTTAGGGTATTTATTATATTATTTTTACCTTTAATAACACTTTTATACTTTTAACAGTGGTAAATAAAATTCAATTGACACTATTCCAAATTTTTTTTTCCATCCTATTGAAGAAAATTTTACTTAATGATGTCAACCATGTCTCTATGATTTTTCAAATTCAATTAAAATAAGAGGTAAATTTACATTTTATTCAAATTTCCAAATGTGCCTATATGGGTAAAAGACGTTAAAAAATTCAGTAAAATTTTATATATCTAATATTATTTTAAAATTACTGTAATGAATTAAATCGAACTAATATAGGTATCATGTATCTATTTCGACTATAAAATAAATTTATATAAAAATAATGATTATTTAAACAATAGTTGTTTTTAAACAATAACACAGTCTTTTTCACTATTCATCAAAAATTGAAAGTTTTCGGAAAAATACCAAAAATTCACCAAAAAATAATTTTGATATTACATATTAACAGATTAGCTCTATTTTTCCAAATTCATAACATATAATTTATATTAATTAATTTAAAAAAATATTCCTATATTCAAAACCAGAAAGCTGGTTTTTGAGAAGAAAAAACTATCAAAAGACTAATATGTGGTTATGTCCAATTTAAATGAAAACATATTTCCACTGAAAAACATTGTATTAAATGATAAAAATATAATCTAATTAATCATAAAAACCTTTCAAATTTATTTTTTATCAATTTTAATTAATTTGATTAAAAAATTTGTTTTCAATTAACATTTTGTATTTTTAACTATTCATCCAAATATGAAGTTTATTAGAAAAGCAATAAAAATTTATCCAAACTATATTTTTATTCCTAGATTCTAAATAAGAATATTATTTTTTAAAATTGAATATATAAATGTGTCAAATATTGTATTTAAAAAGGGTTCTCTATTAAAAGGAGGTAAAATTGCATTTTCTGAAAAATATTTCTTTTATCTGGAAAACATGAATTTGTTCTTATATTATGACTAAGAAACACATAATATGTATGTAAAAATTATATGGAGTATATAAAATTCAAAATGCAGTAAATAAAATTCATAATCATTTTTTATGGCTAGTTTGGTATGTCTTGGTGCGCTAGAACTCGGTGTTATATGTAGCGCACACTATCAAATTACTTTAAAGATAATAACATACTATGAAATCGTAGGGTGTTGCATAAAAATTTTAATAATAATAATAAATTTTTAAATATCATTTATATTGTTTTTATAGTAAGAAAACATATTGTTAAAAGCTACTTAATTTTCTATAATGTCTTTATATGTTTCAAAAATAATGATTTCTAAAAAAATGAATTTTTTTCTTCTGAAAATTAACAAAATTAATTTTCAGAAATAACAGAAAAATTATATGATAAAATAAAAATAATTTCTTAAATTATTATTTCAAAATCATCATATAGGTCATTATTGTATTTTCTAAAAATATTCATTTATTGATGAATATTGAATACTATAGAATTTAAATTGAAACTATCACTTCATTTAATGTATTTATAATGATAAGTTATATTTTCAATTGGTTGAACGGAATAATTAGTTCCATAATACATAATTTAATACAATTTATTTCATTTGAATCAATTTTATATTAAATTATGATATAAAATCATTTCAACCGATTTGAAATTTCCTTCTTAAAAATGTTCATTCATATTCCCTCTGTGGGATAAAATTTTAAATTTAAATTTTTTGTACTTTTATGAATGGAATTTATAAAAGTAGAGTCAAAATATTAAATCCAAATAATTTAAATTATCTAATAATGTAATATTATATTTTGTAAAAATAAATATTCAAAATAATAAATATTAATTACCATTGTGAATGTAAAAATGGACTTATCAGGGGTAGACTAAAAAGATATGGGATTAATATTGTCCAAAATTTTTCCAACATAAATCGTAATTTCACATTTCAAAATTACTACTTCTAGGATCAATAATGATCCATTTATTCTATCATTGTAATATTAAAATAATGTTGGTGGAAGTATATTTTTTAAAAAATTACAAGTGTGCCACTCACCTCACAAATAAAAGGATGTCCCCTCCAATATCTTATTTACAGATTCAAACAAATTTTTTCCATCCAATACATACCAAAATAAATTACTAAATTCCATCATATAATCCAAGAAGCCATATTATTGGAATAAATCTAAAATAGGATTTATTTTGTTGAAAACCTATGGAGGATTCCTTATGAAGAGTCAACATTCATCAATGAGTTTTTTCATTTCTTCCTCTAACTACATATATAATTATTATAAAAATGATGATATAATAACCATTGTGTCTTCCCTATAATTTTATCATTTTATATTAAATATTTTTCCTACAAACCTCATTACAATCATCCAATGTACAAGGTAACCATTTTTCGGGTGTATGATGGACTTTGGGCATACGTGTCGATGTCATTTGTTTTTCTTTAACACCACTAATTTTTGGAAGTAATTATGTATTAATAATGTAGATATTATATTTCATATATTATTTTGCTTCATTAATTAATAAATGACACATATATTCATTATATTATATATGTAAAAATACTTAAAAATTGCATTGTCTTGAGTTTTAAATCAATAATTCATTCTCATACATTTCAGGATATAATCATGTATAATTTTTTAGAGAATTATGTCATAAATCATAAATTATAATCCATACAACCGAAACTAGGAACTATTTATTAGTATCAAAATTTTCAATAATATATTTCTTTTAAAAACAGAGTAAGATTTCATTTTATGGAAAATCACCACAATAATCAACTTGACTTCTTCATTTCACTTACCTATCCATAAACATTAATTTTTTTCAATAAAATGTGATTAAAATATAATCCTCATAATGGATATAAAATATATGGGAACAATTAATTCAATTAAAATTTAAAACACATATAAACTTTACCTTTATCTTCATTGTTCATTGTCCATATGAAAAAAAATTACTTGAAAAACACACACATTTTTTGGTAAAAGAAACTAATTAAAACCCATTGCAAGAAATTAAAGCCCATTCCTGGGGAAATAGAGAATAATACTCATAAAAACATTTTAAATATATTTTAATTATAGAAACTATATATATTACATCAAATATAATCATTTACCAATCTGTTGCAGAACTATCCCAGCACACCCGTCGTTTAAGCTATAACATGCCCATCTATGCTATATGGGATGCCCCATCATATTGGATATAATGGGATCACCCAATGCTATCTATTACTCTTCATCATATAATATTTTAAAGACTCACTATGAACTATCATAGAAACCCCATTTTATATGCTATAATATTCTCACCTGACGTTATTTGTGCTGCCCCATTTTATTAGTTTTAATGGGATCACCTCATTCAATTTTGGAATTACCATTTATCATGTATAATTATAATTTTCCATAACATAAATAAAACATTTCTATTCTTTAAAATTTGAAATAAATAATTATACTTGTAAAAAATTAATCTAGTATATCAAAAAGCTCTTTTTTCATAAAACCCCTATCCTAATATAGAAATAAACATTTATTTTTGAAGAAAATAAATGAAAAAAATAAAGAAAATCGAGAAAATGGGATTTAATTGAAAAAAAATTAAATATTTCAAAGTAAACTACAAATTTAATAATGGTCATGATGGCAGAAAAGTTCATATAACCATGAAACTTATGAATAAGTCATTCCTTATGTCCTTTTTCAAAATAATCCTTAAAAAGGTAAAAAGATTCACTTTGAAAACATTTGAAAATAAAGTAATAATATAAATATAATATAGTTTATAAATATTTATTTTCTATATAAAACATTAATATAATAATTTTAAAAATATGGAAAAATAATAGAAAGTGTTTTTTGTAAAATATTAATATTTTAATATTTTTAAAGGAAATTTCACTTATAACATTGAAAAATCATAAATCATAGGTCTCATGAATGATTAGCGTTAATCAAAACCTCTGATAAAATTATATTAAATTAATTCATGATATTACATATATAATGGGTTTTATATACCCCTCATAAAAGAATATAGGTTTATAAAAAGAAGATATGCTTTAATGAAGAGAAAATGAGACGAAGTCCATACATTCATTATGACATGTACCATGTGTATTCATCGTAATGAATAATTAACCAATGTTAATTATTTACATTCTTTATAACCTTTTCAAGTTTATTATAAAATTTATTTCACTAAATAAGAAGTTATTTATATTTACTTATTCACTTATGTTTAAGTGGTGTGTTTTGACCATATTATTCAATTGTATTGAAACCAAATGTGTATGTCGACAATGGTCAATGAGGATTTTATTTAAAAATCTCAAGAATAAAAATCACGAAATTATTATCGTATTTATAGATAATTTATATTTTTAAAACCAATCATGAATGATAATTATTAATAATGAACTAATTTCACGATCATGGGGATGGAAGGCTATATGTACATATGGATGATGTTTCTATAATTCAACGATCATAATGAAATGATGTTAAGTCAAATTTACCTATCAATACAAGTAGAAATATCATTAATACCATATTATTAAATTAAAAAAATTATGTATATCATTCTTGTGATGTGGGGTTAAGAAAAAAGAATCACATCGTTTCGAGGGGGCGGTTGTCCACACGTCCATGAACGACATTATCACTTTTTTACTGATAGAAAATATAAGAAATAAAGATATATATTATACTTAAATACTAATAAAAATATCATTAATATCATTAATATTTCATGTATATCAAATATATTTTTTATATTTACTCATATTACCTTCCACATAAATTGTCAGTGAAAATGAATCACAATGATTCCTAAGGCTATAGACCACTAAACACACGAGTGATGTTATTGAATTCTCTAATATACAAGAATATAAAAACGAATATTTGATATAATTACTAAATAGTTTTAATTATTCTATAAATATCATATATAATCATTATATACATAATTATATGAAAAAATGGGAGGTTTTAATGGGAAATAAAATAACATCACTTCAGGAGGCGGTAGCCCATTGCACACACAAATAATGATTTCACAACCCATTTAACTTAATTTTTTGTGGTTAAAGGTTGAAAAAATAACATAACAATAGAAATTATATGTAAAAAAATTTATTAGATAATCATGGTTTATGATTAATTAAATGGTGTGTACGAATATAAAAAAATGCTTGTTTAATAAGGTTACCTCTTCATTGGGAATCTCATATTGGTTTTCACTAAAATCCATCCATTATAGGATTTATAAGAATTTTAAGGGTTCTAGGGTGGGAGTAGGAAATCAGATAACTTATTTTTATAGGGAATGGGTTAATCAATTGGTTTATAAGGTGTGATGAGAGTTGGAGAGTGGGTGACCTTTTATATATGAAGTCGGTGACACACTCATAATTGATTTGGAATAAGTGAATTTCACCCATTATTTTTTAATGAAACCATGTACCAATAATGATTAATTATTGATTCTATATGGCCTAATTTATAAATATGGATTTCTAATTGGTCATTGACATGTTTCTATGACTTTTTTCCTATATGGTTAATATTTAATCCCTTAGTAAACATTTGATTTTCATAATCGATGCGATTAACTTCATACATTTCCACTAATAATTATGTTAAAAAAATAAATTGGAATAATAATAATTTATCAATTATCATTATTTCGAATAAGTAATCAATAATTCCAAATTCAAGTCCCATATGTTAAAAAAATTAATTTAATATTAATCATGTACACATGGTAAGGTAACAGGTTTTTAGGACGAATATTTTTTGGGAAAAAGATGATTCTATAATAAATATATTAATAATATTATTCATATCATGGAAGTAAATAAAAAATTATTTACATGTAATTAATAAATATCATTCCAAAAATTTCCCATTAGGTTTTATTTTATATAATTCAAAAGAATAAACATTATTCATTTAAAAAATGTTTTTAGATGCAACAAAAATATAACACCGAAAATCAATAAAAATATGATTAAAAATTAATTATTATTTTTTCAAATATATCAAAATAATAAATAGGTTACGTGAAAACATATTAATTTTGATGATAATTTTATATTAATTAATATATAAAAAATAAATTACTTTTTTAAAAATCAGTATTTTCACAATTCAATTAATAATCAATATTTTCCAAAAACCCCAAACTATAATACAAAATAAATTCTAAATTTTTTATTTCAAATATAATTTCCATTTTTTAAAATTAGAATTATAAAATATGTAAATTATAATTTCACAAAAAACCATACAATATAAGTGTTTCATTAAAATATATTCTTGTTTATTTAATTCTACATAATATTTCTATAACTAATTTAATAATTTCATTATTATTAATAAATATTAGAATGATTAATTTTATAATTAAATGTGTTTTTTCATTCTCCCCCACAATTTTTAAATTTTATCCTCCAAATTTTATCCACTTATTAATCTAGTGCGGATACCATTCCTTCATTTCATTTTCAGATTCCCATGTTTCATCATCGACCCCAAGGGCATTCAATAACATAACCTAATGAATCACATTTATATATATAATTTTATCTCTATAGAAAATGAAAATAATCAAATATTCATCATAATAAATGTTATCTTATAATTAAACTACATAAGGGCTCAAAAAATTGGATGAATCGGGAACATATTTCCAAAACAATAAAATAAGAAATACATTATGTTCTTGAGATAATTTTGTAGGTAAGGAAAAATTTATGAAATTTAATTCAACATTATCAAGGATTTAATATTTTCAAATGAACCATTGATAGAGATTTCCCTCTTTACTAGGACGACCTGGACACATATTCCACTTAACGGGTGCCCCGAGCTCGGTGGGTGACAAAACCTCAAGAATATATTCTCGAATATTCGAGTTTGCCGACTAGATGCGAGGGCCTAGGGTGTGTCCGTGGGAATAGTATGCCATAATTATCAAAGTGTAGCACAATGGAAAAGATATAAATGTTTAGTAAATAGTGGAAGTAATATAAATAAATAGCGGAAGAAAACTGATGCAATAAGTAAACAAGAATAATAATAACTATATCAAAAGGAAAAATAACATTGTTTTATCATGTCACTAGAAAAATAGAAAGCAAATATACAAGCTAATAATCATAACATGTTTTACAAGGTAAAAGAAAACAAAGTCTACTCCAACCATCCCAAGATCCTACTTGGTTATCATCTATCATGCTTCGTACTATCCCCACACAATCAATTATTAGAAGACACATGCTTCCCTTTGTCAATAACAACATCTTTGTAATCTATTCTGTGTGGCAAACCTTGCCCATAGAGGTGGTGAGATAAATCTCAGGGGCCACCACCAATGGTGTCTATAACATCAGGATCATTTAATGTAATATAACTGTGTGCAGGGATGTAAATATAAAGTAATGCAAGGAGTACAATATATCTAAGTATCCAAGTACCTGATTCAGTCCATCAATGATGTATAAACATGTAACATGTTAATTAACTAATAAATTTTAATTTAATGTTAATATGCCACATTAGGCATAACCAACACTAACATCAACTCGTGATAGTATAAGTAGTAAAGGTCTAAATATGTAACAAGGCAACCAAACCATGATATCTAATGAGGTACTTCTAGGGTATAAACGTGTGTAACATAATCTCACAGAAAGATAACCTAGTAGTATCAGAGTCTTGCTAATGGGTAAGAGTTTAATCAATGGAGTGTAATCCATGTAATTTCACAATAAGGTTCCTACTGAGTACAGGGTGATTGACCAAGGTAAAACAAGACTAAGAAATGACATGAGCCTGATGGACCTTCACCATGGCACCTACTAGTAAATTCAAGATCCAAGTAGGGTATCTTAGGTATCCTATAATAATGAAAGGGACCCAACTGTAGTATACTGGGAATCCAAGGAATATACAAGAACTAATATCTTCTAGGGTATCAACCAATGAAAACTGTATTGTTGAATCAGAATTGGGTTCCTGGGACTCAAGGTATTCTCCTCTCTGAATCCAAGGCTAGCACAATTTACTGCATTCCTATTTGAAATTGTAATCATGTAATAATTCATTTGGTTCATGTATTTCCTTCCATTAGTGTGGCTTAGTCAAGTAGAGTTGAAACCATTTGTCCAATCATTTACTTCAATTAGTGTGGAAAGGCGACGTAACGTTGCAACAATTTAATCAAATCTTAGTTTGTCATTATGTATTATTCAATTATTGAGGTTCACTCTGCTACCTTCCATCAAAATTGAAATGGGTTCTACGAACATGTAACTGTTAATCTATATGTTTTCATAAGGCCAAGTTATATACTTAATATAATTCCCACATTAAATTTCATATTTTACATTTAATAAATAGTTGGTAGCAGTTACCATACGCGGTTCTGGTGTGGAGCATACATGGTACATTCCATTATCCAATTATCAATTACAATAACCATTTATTCTGAGGAGTCTCACAATTAGAATGTTTAATAAAAGTAACACCTCAACGATCACTCAAACGTGTTAAAACACAAAAACACAATTGTGGAATAACATTTGACATGAGGTGGAGTGAGTTGGGTGTGTAACCACAAATAACTATTCACATATTTGGAAATATCAAAATCATATGATTCTAATCTGTATAATCATGACATTTTAATTTATGAAACAGTTTCCAATGAATCCAGTGGGCCCCACATGAGCAGTCTAAAAAACAAAGAACTTTAGGGATTACTTATAGAAAACCCACCAAAGGGTTGTACGATCCTCCTCCTCTGGTATTAGCCTTAGGTTTTCCTCAGATCAGAGTAGATTTAATAAAAGGTTAAAATCTCTCACATAAAGATATCGAGATTGAGAGTGAAAGATAAGAAGAACTGCTAAATAGAACTCTAGTAATTACTGTTGTGCATCCAATGTGATGAAATAAAGCTCTATCGGAAGCCAGACAAAGAATATTTCTTGATTCAAAGCTTTGATCTTCAAAAACCTCAAAAATTAAAGAGAAATAGGTCAGGCCAGAAAAAATTCAGTTTTCAGGGGAATGATGAGGATTAATATATCATTAAAGGAATTTTAGACATTTTACACAAGTTTTTAGCTAGATCGCAGTTTTTCCACATGGTATATCAAACCGTGCGCAAACTGTGCAAGGCGGTTCTGCCCGAGAGTCTTCCTCTGCATGGTTTCATCAATTTATGTGCCACCCTTGCAGGGTTACTTGGTAATAAGTGGAGTTCGTATGGGTAGGCTGCATGGCCAGATGCCAACCGTGCAAGGTGTCACTACCCAAAAAAACCCAAACCACATGGTTCACCAAACCCTGTGCTAACCATGCGTAAACTGTGGATCTGGACCTGTTTTCCTGAAAAGAGGTTCTCTGAGCTCTAAAAATTCTTCAGACACCCTCAGAACCACTGGTAAATCATTAAACATCATGATTAGGCCTAATGTAAAGATTTAGACTGAAAACTAAGGATCCATACATGACTGAAAAAACTGCGTTCTTATAGACTTCCCCCCTTAATAGAACTCCCCCCCGAGATCTGCATCCAAGGATAGGGAAACACTATATTAGAAAAAACATTTCCTATGAGTACGTACATCAGATTCCCACTCCCTTGTCTCATCTTGAACTAGGATGTGCTTCTATAGAACCCATACGAGTGGGACAAACTTGCCTCAGAGAGCCATTTTTCTTCAGTCAATGATACGTACAAGATACTCTAGTATGGTAACATCAGCATCTTACTCAACATCATCGGGATCAATGTTTTTTAGATGGATCAACATAATATGTGTGATGTTGTGAGACATGAAAGAAATCGTGAATGGCACTATTCCTATGTGGTAGTAGAAACTTATAGGCTACCGGCCCGACTCACTCTAGAATTTAAAATGTCATGACGTGACAAGCCAACAATGTTCCCCACCTCCATAACCATCTATTCCCGAGACTGGGTGATACCCGAAGAAAAAATCAATCCCCATCCTCAAACTCAAGAGGTGGTCGTCAATGAACGACATAGGATTTCTGTCTAGACTGAGCAGTAGTCATATGCTTTCTAATCAGCTGGACCTGTTCTGAAGAGTCCTCAATGATACGAGGACCGAGTATGGGTATCTCACCTACATCTAACTAGCACAAGGGTGAAAAGAATAGCCTACCATATGAGTCCTCAAAAGGATCCATATTAATTGTCACATGAAAACTATTATTATTGGTGAAATCTATGATAGGGACATGCTTCTCCCAAGAACCATCAAAATCAAAGAAGCATGCTCGAAACAAATTCTCTAAAATGTGTATTGCATGTTCAGATTCTATATAGGTCTAAGGGTGAACTGTTTTTCTTATAATAACCTGAGTTACCATTTCTTTTTGTAAACCCTTCTAGAAACATGACATTAAACAAGAATTCCTATCTAAAATGATAGTAAGTTGAACCCATGTAGTCATATGATGTCATAGACATATAGTCTTCCTTGATTATAAACTGATAAAGTCACCCACATATGAATATTGTTGGATGATTTTGAAAGTCAATCAATGACTACACAGATAACATCACTAAATTGTGTCGACCTATGTAATACAACTAATAAATCCATAGGAACGTCTTCCCATTTCCATTCCGAGACTGGTAGTGGATGTAGCAAGACTGTAGGTCTCTGGTGCTCCGCCTTCACCTGCTGACAGGTGGAACACCGGGTGATGAATCCTGCAATATGACATTTCATTCTAGGACACCAATAATGGAATCACATATCTCGATAAATTCTATAGATTCATGGATGAAATGCCCACTGGGAAGCATGAGACTCTTTTATCAACATCTATCTCACATCTTCATTATCCCAGATAGGTCCACATAGACATCGGATGTCATTTCTATCCACAGACACATCCGGGGGTGGCTTATCTCTTGATATAATCTCATAGAGAAAAAAATGATCAGGATCTGAAAACAACCTACAATTTACCTTTTAATGGATGGATGAAGTAACTGTTAGGGCTAAGTGGTAAGACTACTTGTGACTATCATGATACTCTAGATTATTTTCATAAAATAGGGCCATTAAATTCCATTCATAACTGGCATCCTGTATGGTCTGCGTTTGTTTTTTCTGAATAAGTGGTTATACAACCAGATTTCCCATTCAAGATATATAGGCAAGCTCAAAATAAATTTATTGTAGAAATTCGACCCATCTTCACTATTGGAGGTTCATGTCATGCTGGGAAAAGATATACATGGGGATTTTTTGATCTGTATACCACACAAAGCGCTCACCAAACAGAGTGTGTCTCTAGAAACACAAGGCATAGAAAACTACTGCAAGCTCGATGTAGTGTTTCATGTAATTTTTCTCGTGAGGCATCAACTACTAAGATCCATACGCAATGACTTGGTCTTCCTACGTCAACATTGCCCCCATTCCAATGCATGATGCATCACAGAAGATGATATAAAATTTACTAGGTTCTGTAATAAGCAGAATATGTTACATGACAAGCCTCCTATTATGCTCCTGAATGGATTTCTCACATTCTTGTTACCACATTATCATAATAACTTTCTTTTTAATCCCAATAAGAGGTGAATAATGACGTGAAATGTCATGTATGAAACACCTATAATATCCATCCATCCCCAAGAATATTTTCATATAATACATGTTCTTGGGATGCTTCCAGGAGACTAAACACTAACCTTTTTAGGGTCAATAGATACTCCCGATTCTAAAATAATATGGCCCATGAAGTGGACCCTTTAGATCAAAAAAACACATTCAAAAATCTTTTCATAAAGTTGATGCTCTCTCAGAATACTCAGAATGATGTCAAAATGTTTTTCATGGTTGTTACGAGTGTGTGATTACCCCAACATGTCATCCACAAAGACCACAACAGAAGTGGCTAAAAATTTATGTACACCCCTATTCGTCAAATACAAGAAAATGGCAGGTGTGTTAGTTAGACCGAACGGCATATCAAAATACACATAAAGACCTTACATGCTATGGAATGTTGTAGGAGGTATGTCTGAGGGTATGAATTGCACATGATGATAACCTGATCTTAGGTCGATCATAGAGAACACTTTTTCTCATTGGAACTCATCAAAGAGATCATCTGTTAAAGGAAGTTGATACTGTTTCTTGACAGTTAGTTGGTTCAACTTTCTATAATCCATGAATAAATGTAAGGTTCCATCCTCCTTCTTCGATAAATAAATGGGTGAACCCTAAGAGGTTGTACTAGGACATATAATGCATTTGGTCTCTAAGTCATATATCTACCAATTGAGCTTTTTAAGCATAGTAGTTTCCATCATGTAAGGAGGAATGGACACTGGAGCTACTACTGGAACTATCTCTATTCCAAACTCTACCTCTCAATTAGGAGGTAATACAAAAAAGTCCTCAGGAAAGACATCCCTGAAATGATGAACTATTGGAAGGAAATCAGTTTGAAGAATTCCCTCAACCTCTATGAAAATATTTTCAATATCAACGGTCATTTCAGCAAGCCCATGATGATTTTATCCCACTCTCCTAGCCTGGACATGCTACTTGCCTTTGAAAAGATAATTTCTGCCATCTAGTTATGTAAAATAAACCCTATGAAGATAGCAGTCTTCAAAGGTTTGATAGTGGACTAACCAGTTCATCCCATGAATAACATTGAATCCCATAATCTCGAGAACAAAGAGATTACACATGAAAGGGTATCTTACATCCTCATAGGGACATTCCCATTACTAGAATTGCCCTCAGTCTGAATTACCAATGGTGTATCATGGGTCATTACACCATAGTGATATTGTATCTATAGTCCAAGACATTCCAAAAAAGATATAGAAAAAAGAGTTTGACGAACCTATATATAATAAAGTAGAAAAAATAGTGGAGTCTACTAGAATAGTACCTCATACTATAGATAGTCTTGTAGCCTGATCCTCGTTTATCGGCTGTAGGGCATGAAACTAACCAGATCCATGACCCTGCGCATCAAATGGACTACCACGATCATGAATGCTCTCCTAGCAGTGCTGGTGATCAGGGATCAGACTATCATGGCCACAACCTCTTCCTTGGCCAGACCTTCTAGTGCTACTCCAACTCCACACCTGACATGGTGCAAAAGAACTCACTCCTGAAGGTGGAGATGAATTTTATCCTTTTCCACCTGAAGATGGTGGAATGGTCCAGAAAAAACACTAAAGATGACACATATGACCACAAGATCGACATTACCTAGGTTTTTAATCACACAAGGGTATTTTTATGCCCTGGTTTTCCACCCTGACGACACACTACAAAGCAATCAAACTGGATACTCTGGCTACAACTACCTTGATGATAATCATCAAGGGAATGTTTCCTTCAATTGGAACAACTACTATCATGATGCGACACTAATCCTTTAATCCCCATACTCACTCTGTACCTCAATTTACAATCAATGATAAGGGCCTAATTAGATATTTTAGAGATGGTAGGATAGAGAAATATATTTATCCGAGTTCAGATGGCGTACATGATCCCATCATCAAAACATTTATCACAAAAATGCACATTACTATCTAAAAGTGGTGAAAGGAACTGTAAATCAGTGAAACATTCTGAAAATTCCATAACTGACATAAAACACTACTCAAGATGGATGAAATATATTGCTATGTCATCTCTCAATGACTAGGGAATGAATTGATCATAGAAGGTATTCTGTAAGTCAACCAATGACATGCACTGATGACATCCAGCCAGGGTAACGACATACCACCAATGCTTGGAGAAACAAGAAAACCTATATGTAGAATGCATGAATCTCCACTATAGAAGAATTTATAGATGATCAAAGATAGAAAACCTAGATTATATCCTGGACTCAACAGCCTGAGATCCACCAACCCCAGAAAAAGTGGGAGGATGCTGCTGTTGGAACTCAAGTGTCAGAGCATACATCAAAGGTGAAACCCATGGAGCACCAATCATGGAAAGCATCATACGTAAGAACCATTCATTGACATGGGAATCAGTTCCCTGATTCGGTATAGTAGGCAGTGCCTCAAATGGAACTCTTGGAAGTAAGACTCACAGCTTAGGGCCCACCATGTCTAGATTATGGTCGTCACCACCATCATGGAAAATGATATAAGGACTTCATGGCGGAACTAGCCTACAAATTCCAAGAATAGACCACAGAACATGATTAGAAGAAAAGATATAACATCATTAAGATATTCTGAATGTATGAAAACTTACTACCTAGGGCATATTTCCACATGTACTAGATTCGACGACCATATATCGGTATGTGATGAAGTATATGTTTTATGTCATTTCGTAGTTAATTCTTAGGTTCACTATTTTTCCATTCATAAACATGATAATGCTGGATAAGGATGTGAAACCAATTCATTTTTGTTTTCAAGATTCTCTTTTTAATGGATATTCATTTTTGATGAATTAGTTCCCATACACTTATCACCATATACAAATCCCATTTATTTAAACATAATGGCATGGCTGGGAAAATAATTCCTCCCATCCCATGAGGGACCATACCCCTAAAAAATAAAGACAGGATATATCACAATTTTTCTAATGTTATACTTGTACATCCAACTATTACATCATCACCGAACAATCACAGGAATATCAAGTAATGAAAAGCAGTGAAATTCACCTAAATGGCATGGTAATATGCATGACATGTGAATTCTAAGTGATTATAATGTTTCTTATAACAAAATCCATACCCTGATATCATCAGTCCAAGGATGAAATAAATTCCATAAAGTAATTATCAACCACACCACACAACATGTGAGTCCCACAATGATGAAATAATATCCAATATTATATGAAAAAATTGATCAAAAAGTGCATTATGGGTAACATGGATTTTACCCCGAAAATGGATTTGCGACACCCAAGAACAACATATGACCATGTCCCAAGAATTATTTTTCTCCATATTATTATCTCCAAATAGTCATGAAAAATAAGAAACCAGCTCTGATACAACATTTGAATGACCCAGACCCGAATTCCACATAACGGGTGCCCCAAGCCTGGTGGGCCACATTTCTTCAAGCACATCATACCCAATGCTAGAGGATTTCGACTTACAGCGAGGGCCAAGGGTGTCTCTATGGGAAGACTATTCCCTCATTAGAAGAGTTTAGCACAATAGAAGAAATATAAATGAATAGTAAATATTAGAACTAATGGATATAAATAGTGGAAGCAAACAGATGAAATAAGTAAACAAGAATTATAAAAACAATATCAACTGGAATAGTGTTGATGTAATTTCATTTCATAAGAAAACTAGAAATCATGGATATAAGAAAATAGTCATAACATGTATCACAAGTTAAAATAAAACAAAGTCTACTCCGAGCATCCATAGATGCTACTTGGTATTCTACTATCAAGCTCCATCCTATCAGCACACAAAAAAGTATTGTAAGCTACATGATTTCCTATGTCAATACATGAAACCATGTAATATACTCTAGGTACCAAATGGTGCTCGGAAAGGGTATGAGATAATGCTCAGTGGGGAACCACCAATGGTGTCTTTAACATCTATCTGGTGTAATGTAATATAACAGTGTCCAGGCATGCATATATAACGTAAAAAATCAGTACAATAAAACTAAAAAACCAAGTACCAACTTCATCCCTTGGATAGAGTCTGAACATGTCACTAGTTCATTAATTAATCAATTTCCATTTAATGTTAATATGTCATATTGATACATATAAAAACCTGACATCAACTCGTGATAGTATAAGTACTAAATGTCTCAAGATGTAACAAGTTAACAAAACCATGATATCCTGTGAGGGAGTTCCATGGTAAAAAACAAGGTTACATAAACTCAAAAAAAGATAACCTAGTAGTATCTGAATCTAGATAATAGGTAAGAGTATAATCCCAAAAGCTATATGAAATTTATTCCACAGTAAGGTGCCTACCGAGTCCAAGGTGATCGACCAAGGTAAAACGGGGTAAGAAAAGACATGGGACCGATGGGCTTTAACCATAGCTCCTATTAGTCAATGATGGATCCAAGGTGTGTATCTGAGGTATACTGTATTAAATATAGGGACTCGATGGTAGTATACGAAACATCCATGGAATAGAGGAGAACTAGTGTCTTGGTGGGTATTAACCTAAGTAAACCGTAACCTCAAATCGGAATGGGGTTCTGGAGACCCACGGTATTATCCTCTTTGAATATAAGGCGAGAACGAGTCAGTCTATTAGTATTTGATTTTTTAATAATGTAATAATTCATTTGGTTCAATACTTTCCTTCCATTAGTGTAGATTGGTCAAGTAGAGTTGAAACCATCTGTCCAATCATTGTCTTCCATTATTATGGAGAATCCATGTAGTGTTGCAACAATTTAATCATGTATTAGTTAGTCATTAAGGATTTTTCAATTTATGAGGGTCACTCCACTACCTTACATCAATATGGAAAGAGGTGATATGGAAATGTAAACTTTAATCAATATCTTTTGATAATCCCATGTTATATATAGTATACTTTGAATTTTACATTTCAAATTTCACATTTAATAAATATTTTTAAGAACATAACTTAGGAGGGTCAAGTGGTGAGAGTACGTGGAACATGCGATTATAAAGTTATCAATAACAACAACCATTTATTATAAAGAGTCTCACATCTAGAAAGGTCATGAAAAGGCACACCCAAATGGTGGCTCAAACGTGTCAAAATAGAAAAACACAATTATGTATAACCTACCACAAGTGGCATATTGAGTTGTTGGTGTAACTAGTAACAACTAATAAATTTTTTGGAAAGAGAATAATCACACTATTCTAACAAGATTAACCCTAAAATGATTATTTAAGAAATAGTTTCCAATGAATATAGTGGTCTCCACTCAAAAATTCCAAAAAAAATGAAATTTAGGGATGAGTTATAGACCTCCCACCTTAGTGTGGTATGATCCTCCTCCTCCAGTATCTGCCCTTGGTTTGCCTCGGATCGATGTTGATCTATGAAAAGGTAAAAATGATCACCTAGAGATATATAGATCATGATTTAGAGTGGATAAGATTGACTAATGAGAACTTTAGTACTTACCATTTCACATCCAACGTGTAGAACAAAAGCTTTATCAGAAGTTGGACGAAGAAGATCTCTTGATTCCAATCATTGATCGTCAAAAACACCAAAATTGAGAGAGAAATAAGTCAATCCCGCAAAATCATTGATTAAGGAATAAGGTGGAGGATTAATAGATGATTCAGGTCATTTTATACATTCTACAAAAGTTTTTAGCCCGTGAATAGTTTTTCTGCATGGTTTGTCCAACTGTGCACAAACCGTGGATGACGGTTCTGCCCGAAAAGTCATTATCCACACAGTTTGATCAAATAGCGTGCCACCCAGGAATAGTTTCCTAGGAATAAGGGGTTTTTGTATGGATTGTTTGTACAAATATTCACCAACCATGTGAGGTTCCACTATCCAAAAAAACAAAAAACCGCATGGTAAGGTTAATTATGTGCTAACTGTTCACAAATTGTGCAACTGGGCCTGTTTTCACAAAAAGAGGTTATCCGAGCTCAAAACCAACACTGTACTCCCTCAGAACCATTTCAAACTCATTATTCATCTATATTAGGTCCAAATTAAATATTTAGTATAAAAATTATGGATCCATACCATATTTAAAAACCGGTTACATAATTTTACCAAAACAAAAAACGCTTTTCCAAGTTGAAAATTTGAGAAATAAATAGTCCATACATCAAAAGAATGATATTAAAATTATTTTTCCATATAACATTCCTTCCCTCACATATAATTTATCATTTTTTGGAAAATAAAATACAATATCTTAGTAATATCCTATACCAACTTTGTTCCCATAAAATTCATTTCTGATAATTCATCCCAAAAATATGATTTCAGACAGTACTATTCATATAATTTTTCAAATGCTTCCATCTATTTACGTGACTTAAAACTATTATTATAAGAAAAATCATCCAAATAAATATTATTATCCCAACCTCAATTGTAATCCATTTAATATGAACAATGAATAAATTCCATGGTATGAGCTTCTGTCTCAGTTTCTTCAATTAGATTTAGAATGAAAATATTTACTGAAATTTAATTCTTACCCAATGAATTCAAATAACCTTTAAAAATAGATATGTACATGGAATAAAAATATGATATAACTGGGAGAGGTACTCCATGTAACCTCACTATATATTTTTTTACATATTCATGAAATATTCTCTCGATATATTGTATCTGGAATGGAATGTAAATGTATAGACATAGTTAATTGTTCAACAAAAACCCAAATCTTATTGTTACCTCCGGATGTCCTTGGATATACCAACATGATTTAGATGGATATATTTTCACACTTCCACTTTGAAAATGGTAATGGTTGATGGATTTCCATGGGAAATTTTCATTTTCCATTATTCTTCTGAAAAATCATGATCATTATAATAAACACATCAATGCCTATTTATATTCTATCCCACAAAGGATACCCCCAAAGGCCTTTGTACAACATAGTCCTACACATATGAACTAAAAAAGGGGACTATGGGATTCACTTAAAAAATATTTCCTTATTTGGGAATTAAAATACAAACAAAATCTTTTCCAAAACTATAAAATACCAAAATTATGAACATTAAAAGCTTTGTAACAACCTTCTTAATGTATTCATCATTTTCTAGAAAAGATTGATCCTCATTCAATGATCGCTTAATTATTTTTAATTATGTTGACTATGCTAAATCGTGAAACAAAATTGACTTCTAAGAAAAAATTTATTAAATAATTAACCATATGGTCACATTTTAAAGGTATCATGGTTAATTCATCATTATTTTTTCAACTCAAATAATTAGAGAAAACCTTTTCATTTCATTGATGATGATGAACTGATCAATTATAATTATTCCTATATTCTAGAAATATTTTATATCTCATGATCAGTTCGTTCTATCAGAATAAATATGTTCAACTTTTATGATCAGTATATATTTCAATCATCAATAAATAAAAAATATCTATCAAAATTGTTAATGAAAAAACCCCAAAAGTTAATTCGATATCATATATTGGGTAATTAAACACATGGGGATTCATTAATCATGAACAATAAGTAATTACATAATCATTTTGTATTAGGAAAATTTTTATATTTTTAAAATAATCATCAATGTTGACAAAAATTTCATCATTTTTGGAAGGTAGGGAAAAATTGGAGCATTCAATAGTATTGTTTTAGTTCTAGAAAAAAAATGATCACATTATTTTACCCAGATGAATTTAAATAAATATCTAGTAAAATTTTTTAGTGGGATAGAAAACCAAGATAATTTTTTATCAAAACAAAAGTGCATACCCACTAATCCAATAAAACTACTAATTTTTATGATATTTTTCGGTCATTGACATTCATGAAAACATTTATTTTAGAACGGTCAAAATTTATGATATCTATATAAATAATATGACAGAAGAAATAAAATTTTTGTGAACCAAAATTCACACTTTATAAATTTCCATTATATATTATTTTCATTTACTGTTTTTAGAAATATCCTTATGTTTCTTTCATGTCCCTCCGTATTTTTTAAATATACGAAAATTTCTATAATAAAAAAAATCAAAAAATTTTACTTGAACTCATGAGAAATTATACACATAAGGTCTATAAATATTGTAGCTAAATTAGATTACCCAATAAATGTAACTAAAAAACACAGTGGTATAGTCTAAAATACAGTTTTTTGAATTCCTTTTTCCTTCACATTCAAATTATTGTTCCCCAACGTCATATTTACTTTCAAAATATTCTAAGGAACCATAAGTTGTTAAAAAATCATCAATTTGAGGAAAATATACATTTTCTTAATAGTGATTTTATTCAAGGATCTATAATCAATGAAAAGACTCAATGATTCATCTTTATTTTTAGAAAACAAAAAAATATCACCTCATAGTGATTTACTAGGCCAAATGAAACCTCTATCAAATAACTCCAGTATTTTACTTTTCGATTCTAAAAGTTCCAATTCATCTATATGATAATTTGGTATAGAAAAAAGGATTAACATAGAGTATTAATTCAATAGTAAGATCAATCTCTTAGTTCGGAATAACTCATGTAAAATTATCTGAATAAGAATCTTTATATTCATTTACCACTAGAAAATCACTAATTTGAAAAGTTTCATTTTAAAAAAAAATGAGACAGGAAAAAACCACTATGAACTCTAATCATCTTCTCAACATCATAGTACATTATCAAAGTCATTAAATCACTAAACTCAAAATTCTTATCTCTATAATATTACTTATAATTAATAAATAAAACCTAATCCATACCAATAAATATTTCAAAATCTACTATGTCTATTTTTACATGATTTACAAAAATGACAACCCCAATGATAGTAAAAGAAATATTCAAATAAATATTTGTTTATTTAGTACCACCTTCCATAGTTTACACCAAAATATATATTTTAAATTAATGGGATGATATCCTCAATTTAATTTTCAATTACCTAGAAATGAATGAAGGTGATGATCTAGTGTCATAATGTGTATTAATATAATTCTAATACATAAGAAATATAAATGTCACCAATTCATTTGATGAACCAACATCAATTTTAGTTGTATAAAATTACATCTCTACATAGATTTGTTTCTGATCATGATGATTTTGGATGTGTTTAACTATCTTCAAAAATTTATTATAATAATGAACCTACTCATTTCAACTAAAACAACAATTCAATGGATGGATATCATTTAACTCTTTCAGTATTTTTTCATGATTATCTAATCACAGTCTTGTGCCCTTTATCAAAATTTACCACACTATAAACACATCCATGATCCAATCAAACATTCCATGAAATTTCATTTTTCACACTAGGAGAATTTTAGATTCTTACCACAAAAATTCAAAGACAGTTTCTCCTCTATTTCCTACAAAAATGACCATTTCTAAAAATTTTCATCACGAGGAATACACTTGTTAGAGAAATCCATATAAACATTCTATGCTCAACAAAACATATTATTGTAAATTTTTTATTCTCATTTCTAAAATTCTCTATGTAAAATTGGTTTCAATTTTATGTATAATCTATTAATTATACTGTTATTTTACAAAATAAAATATAACACAATCCTAGAAAATCGTTTCAAGGTTTCCATATACGAAACATTAAAATAATTATCATTCTTCCCAAACTAGATGATTTTTATTCATCAGTAGTTTATCATCTATATGGAAATATTTCTCAAGGAAAACATCATTTAATTTTCCTATTCCATGGCATAAAGTTAACATTTTTCTCCAGTATTCTTCACTAATGAAAAAATCGATTAGATTCACCTTTAAGATTGTAATCGACAACAATTTCCTTTTGATATTCCAAAGACAACATGACATAAAATATAATCTTTATGGAATTAATACATCCTTTAGCTATCACAAGGTTATATGATAAACTAAATTTTGGGGGTGTTACCTCCTAAAATTATTCATAATAAACATGTTCTTTCATTAGAGAAAGAATTCCTATATAAAAAAGAATCCTCCACCATTTATATGTTGTTTCAACTAAGAAATCATCTAAAAAAATGTCCTCTTTATATTCCAACCCTATCCGGAGGCTGATTTGGAAGTATGTTTTCCTCTTCATTCATTCCCTATATATCTTCCCTATTACCTCCATGGAAACAATTTTTCACAGAAATATTTTTGGAGAAGAATCATATAAATTGTTAAATTCTATATCATTTCAACCTAACAAAAAGGTAAAATATTTTAAGTGGAATTTATTAATATATTCCTATCATATAATATTATAAAAACCCCATTTGATACAAAATATAAGAACTTGGGAATAATTATTTAATTATATTCAATTTTTAATTATGAATTCATTATCTTAGATTTGAGGATATTTTTATGATTAGATTTTTAGTTATTTAGTTCATAACACATACATTCCGAAAACATATAATAATAAGTGTACAATTTTGATTTGTTTCTAATTTCCATAATAGAATACATTTCCAAATAGTGAATAATTTTTTCATGTAAAATATCCATGAATTTAAACTCAAATTCCTCAGTCCCTTACCTGTCCTTAAACAATGTGAAAATTATTTTAAAAACATGGGATGATCACAAGATCTCATTAAGGGATATTGATAGTAATGAAATCATTAGTCAGAAAAAAACATGAAATACAATATACAATTTACCATTTTATTTATTGTTCTTTGAATATATGACACAAAAAAATTTCACACGAAATAAAGACATAATTTTCAGTCAATAAAAATCATTACGACCCAATAAATGAAATTAAAACCAATTTTTCTTACATATAGAATCATATTAAAGAAACAATTTCTAAAAAAATTAATTGGAATAACCATATAACATACAACCAAAATAGTCATTACATAATTAATTGGAACCCTATCTCTGTACATTCAAAATTTAAGCTATAACGAGATCACCCGAAGCTATCTTGGATGCCCAATAATATATGGTTTAAATGTTTCACAAGATTCTATCTATTAGTCCCATATTATAATATGAAATGGTATAACTAGGTTCTATTAGGGATACCCCATTATATCTTCTATAATCGGGTCAGTTGGATATATATGGTTTCCCCATCATATAAGTTATATTTGGATAATTTTACACTATCTATGTAAACCAATTTATCATTTATAATTATCATGTATTAGAACATGATTTATAAATTTGTTGCTTTCACTTAGAAAAATATCTTTCATTCTCCTAAATAAATCACTTTGTGATGTGAATATTTCTATTTCTTTAAATACCAAATACAATTTTTTTTTGAAAAATAATATCCAATAAAAAATAAGAGGAAAATGGATTTTCATTTAATTAAACATGAAATATTTCATAAGAATATAGAAATAAAATTATTTACATGGTGGAGAAAAGACATTGTCACTATGAACATTAATAACAGGTTATTCTTTTTACATTTTTTCAAGATGTTCCATATAAAAACATAAAAATATGGACTTTGAAATCCATTGATGATAAATTATAAAGAGAAAAAAATATTTCTTTTAAAGATTTTTATATCCCTATGAAAAATTATAAAATCATTTAGAAAATATGGTCACTGAAGAGGAATATAGTTTCAAGGAAAAACATTAAAATATGATTTCTAAACAAAAAGTATGTTATCACATGGAGAATATTTAATTCATAATAAATAAGAAATATTAATATTAAAAATAATTAAATCCCATGATAAAAGGTTAATTAATGATACAAAATATAAAATGGGTTTTATTTACACAAATTAAAAGAATATAGGTTTATGAATTCCAAACATGACTTAATGGATGGAAATTGAGACTTAGTCTATAACCTTGAGTTTGACATGTCTTGAGTGTTTATAACTACCTAAATAATAAACATATGTTAACTATTTACTTTATTTAGAAACCTTTTTTAGTTTATTATAAATTTCATTTCACATATTAGAATGTTAAATATAATTACATATTTAATAATGTTTATGTCGGATTTTTTTTACAATATTCAGTTTATGTGTCCAATGAGAATTTTTTATGACGACTATGGTCAAAGTGGTCATTATTTAATCTTCTCAAGAATAATAATAATTACATAAAATGTTATTTATATATATAAATAACACTTTTAGAACCAATCACGAATGGTGGTTATGAAAAATTAACTACTGTTATCATCGTGGATATGGTACATTGTATGTACGCATGAATAGAATTTTTATTTTCGATGATAATTATGGAAACAATGTTAGCATGATTAAAATTCCTTAAATGATCATAATAACATAAATACCATATTATTTAATTATATACACTTATATATATCATTCTTGTGATTTGTTGGTGAAAAAAGTGTTAGATCCATATGTATGGATGTATTGTCAATAGAGGGGGGATAATAGTCATTTTTGAATTATAAAAAATAAATACTAATTTATCAGATCTAGAAAATGGATAAATGTTATAGATGAAATAATAAAAAAATGAAGTATTTTATATAGTTTAGAATGGTAATATCCTAGTCTTATCATCAATATCCTCTACTCATTGAGGAGACTGGTATTAAGTACATCCTCAATTTTGAAAGAGATTGACAACCTGATTACATACCAATGAAGCATACCATTTTCAAACCAAGTGGTATTGCACATTAATTTATGAGGATTGGAAACCTAGATACCAATTTTATGTGGGGGGGGGGGAAACCCAACTATCCAATTATATGGCAGGATTAACCTAATGAATCATATTTTATTTGGAAAAATCATAGAGAAACATTAGAGGGAAAACAAATGATCTGAATAATTATAATAGTGAAAAAATATTTAGAACTATAGTTGATAATATGACTTATAAATTTGGATCATCATGAGCTCTTGATCACTCTAGTAAGGAAAAGTGAATGCAATTAATATTGTCATTGATCACAATAGATAAAAAGAAGACAGAGTAGTTTCTTGATCATTTTAGTAGAGTTGAAATTATATCTATGTATTTTTATGCAATGAAATGTATCCACTGGAATCTATTTTTGTACTATACATAGAGTACCTACATCATTAATGATTTTTCATCTATGATCATATCCCTATCCATTATCATTATGATAGTTTTTAGATTATAATGATATAATAATATGACTGTTACCATTATACGTTAAAGAATTTCTAAAATAAAACAAAACCGGGAACTTTATTTCATCATGAAGTGTGGAAATAAAATATCTAATGTTTCAAATATTACAATTCAAACAATTATCAATTGTAAAACAAATTTAATAAGAATACAATATTACAAAAAATAAAGGAAACATATTATTGTAAAAACAGAGTATCGCATGAGTATTATTTCTCCATGAAAAATCATATATAAAATAATGGTACAATTAATTTTAAATAACTGTTGGAGTTAAAATTTATCATAAAATAATAAAACGTTTAACTATGAAATTTATCTAAAAAACCTTAATAAAAATATTAAATAAAAAATTATGAAATCAATTTTTATCAAACTATGAGTCATGACTTATCAGTGAAAACAATGAGCGATGGAACATTACCTATTGTTTAAAATATAGAGACTCTAAATATATAAATTTATTAAAAAGTAAAAGACACAAACCAAAATAAAATTAATTATAAATCACATAGAAATAAAAGTCTTCAAGAGAGGAAATAATTTTTTTTGTTTCCACTGGATGTCCAATGGCGACTCCTGACACATCATTTCATGAATCCAATAGTGGATAATTTCATAAACAGGGAAATGACCAAGAAAGGGTCATTGAAATTAATTTAAAAAAAACAAATGATATAAAAATATTTATTTGATAATGTTAATAATGAAAAATTATAATAGCTTCAGACACAAAAATAAATAATTTCCATCAATAGATGAAGTATTAAATCCTTTCTATAAAATAAATTAAAAATATAAACTATTTAATTGAATCTAATGAAAACAAAAGAAGATGGATGATATTCCGTGGAAACATATTAAGGATTCAACTATGTTCTTCTATAGAAAAAAAATTAAAAACTCTACAAATATTATGATATAATACCATTGCGCATGTTATAATAATTTAGACCTCATGTGAGAGTTTAATGAATCTTATTTAGAGTTGATGAATAGCAATAACAAAACATCGTTTGGAAGAAATAATTATCAATTAATATATAAAGGTTAGTAAAATGACCTATTGTTTATTATTGGATGTAAATTGATGAACCATTGTTGGGTTCTAATAGTTCCACATGACTCAACATTAGTTTCCAACGATGGCTCATGACTTACTGTAGAGTTCCATTGATGGTTCATGACTCTCCATTAGTGATCAACATTGAAACTTTATAGAAACCAAAAAAAAAAGATTATTCAAAACAAATGAAACAGAATAAGGAAGAAAATGATGTTACTATAGAAACCCAAAATATTAATTGAGAAACCAATTCTAAAATATTAAATAAAACATAAATGAAAGGAGAATTCAAGAAATATCCACTTTATAAGGAAGATAATTGAATTTTGGCTATGTTTAATGGAGATTCTATGTTACTCGATGTTGTATTGGATATAGAGGGATGGAAGTGGAAGGTGAATAATGAAATTAGGAAAAATGTTTTTCCAGATTTAATAACAAGAGTGTCAGATAAGCATGGAGATCAGACAGCTTAAGGAAAAGTGATCTGATGACCATGCATGCCACATCTTTTTTTTTCTGGAAATGAATGAAAAATGAATAGTAACCTTCAGAAACATTCCCACATAGAATTGATAACATGGAGGAAACTTTAAATATAAATAATTTTTTGATGATCCTTACAATGATATAAAACAACACACACATGGAACTATGAGCCTCACATGTGAGCCATGCCCAACAAAAGCCCCAATGGGCACCCATTGTGGGCATTAATCATAGACCTACAAGAAATAATGATGCACTATTCTTCTACCAAAATCCATGTAGGTCACAAGGTTTTAAAATACCTTTGGGATTTACCTCTAGGCCCCCATAAATTTTGTTTTAGGATCATCCCAAATGTCATGGGCATATGGCCATTTTTTATAACACTTTAGAAAAGTAAAATTATAAAAAATAAAATAAATAACCAATTATCAAAATGAATATTTTAACATGTCAATGAAAAATATTATTTTTTAAACAAAAATTAATTTAATAAAATTTTATGTAAGTGTAATTTATCAAAATGAATAGATTTTGAAATGTGTTAATATACAATTATAAGCAACAAGGAATCACATCTCTTTGAGGATGTGTTAGTCCACCTGCCCACGAATGAAATTATACAATTCTTAGTGAGTTAAAAGAAAAGAAATAAAATTAAATATTTTACTTAATGAATGATAAATATGTAATTAATATCATAAATATATCAAATATATCAAATATATTTATTATCTTCAAATTTATTATATTCTATGTAACAAGTTAGTGAGTGTGAATCAAATTGGTCCGTGAGGTGGTAGACAACCGTACACACGAGCTATGTGATCATATCATATACATATTGGAATATATAAATGGAATATATGATATAATGACTATAGATATATTATTATTTATTAAATAACTTATATATACTTTAGTTCTATCATTATACCCAATCATGTGAGGTGGAAATGGGAAAATGAATGACATCATTTCATGATCTGGTAGTCTGTTATAAACACGAATGATTATTTCATAAAAAATATATGGAAAATGCCTATCATTGTAGGTAATACCCATAAGAAAGAAAAATATAATTATGTTTAAGATACCAATGTTTTTAGATAATCATTGATCAAGAATAATTTAATTGGTTAGGGGAAGAATTTTTTTAATCCTTGTTAATGAAGATAACATATTTTACGGGTATCTCCATTTGGTTTTCACCAATGATCTTCTAGGTATATATTGTTTTTCCAAATGTATGGATTCTATAATGATAGTATGGATTTTCAGAACTGGTTTTGGAAGGAAGTTTCTAATAAATCTATATAAGTTTGTGAAGAGAGGAGGATAGGTGGTGGCCTTCAGTATGATAGTTGAGTGGTATAATTGTAATTTTTTTGAATGAGTTAGTTCCATAAACATTTGTTTCATGTTTATATGCCCCATTAATGGATAATTCATGTTATTTAGATATTTTTAGCCCTAATTATTTCCATAAATGGGTGTTATAATTTTTTCTATGACGTATTTCCCTTCATATTATTATTATATCCCTAAGTTAGCATGTTTTTTATCATAATTGCACTGATCAATTTTAAATGTTTAAACTAATAATAATGGGAAAATATTATGTTGGACTTGTTATAAATGATTAATAGTAGTTATTAAAAATAATTATTCCATTTTTCGAAATTGAATTCACAGATGTAGAAAAATCTAATTTATTAATCACAATGATGTGGCAAGACATTTGGTTTTTAAGAAGAGTATTTTTTGAGCAAAATTATATTCTATATTATCTCTACGACTAATCAGAATCATTTAGTGGAACTAAATTAATATTTAATTATATATATTATATATATATATAATTTAATACATTCTTATTAATGGATTATTTAAATATATTATAATGGATTAAAACTAGGAAATTTAAAAATATTCTTAGAAAACCCCATTTTTACACACATCCAAAATCTTGTACAAAAAAAAGACAAAAAAATTAATTAAGTGGATTAAATGATACAAAATAGTTATTTGGTTACATTAAAACATATTTAAGACATATTGATAACATTAAATTTCATTATTTTTTAAAAAAATTATTCTTTAAAAAACTTTATCTTTCCCTATTCAATGAAAAATAACTAAATCCTAAACCAAAATAAGTATGGATATATAGTTATCAAAAATGATATAAATTTCACCAAATTAAAATTCTCAAAATTTAGTTATTATTTTAAATGAATCATTATAAAAAGGTGTTAAGTAGAATAATTTTCTTTATGAATAAAAGTCACCTAATATTTTTATAACTAATATAACTATTTAATTAATTTTAATAAATATTAAAATTATTTATTATATCATGCATGGGTTTTAAAATCTCATTTTATTTTGAATAAAAAATCAACACTAGTTTTTATGGAATCCTACTTCCTCATTAAGCTATGTAATTCCTTCATGATTTACTTGGAATATATTAAGGTTTAGATTTATAATAATACATGATATATATAATATAAAAGTTATATTTTAATGAGAATATATAACTTATAATTTTCATTAATTCAAACTAGGATGAAAATGGAATTGTCACTCATGCCTATGTTTGGCCTATCATCACCATGAATGGTGTATTTAATTTTCTATAACTAATTTTCATTATTTACATTAAATAAATATATACTGAATAAATATTATATTTATATTATAGATAATATTCTGCATGTGATTATAACGTTATCTAATTATGTGGACCAAAAATAACATTTCAAAACATAAATGAAAAACAATTGAGTTATTTCACGAAACATGAGTTTAACATGGAATTGTCAATAAATGGGTGATAAAGGTCATAAGAATATTATATATGGAATTATATATATATTAATATGCTACAATAATAAATATACAATAAAAATATATTTATTATACATGATGTCTTAATTAATACAATAGATATAATGACTTAAGGTACGATACTTTTGTCTCCATTTTCCATTTTTGAGATGTATGTTTTCTTACACACCTTTATTAATTCATGAGGTGTATATAAAAATCCTTTATATGTAAAATTGTTATTTTATTTGTCATCCTGATTTTTTCGGTTCCATTTTATGTTATTCCTTCATGGGGATTATGAATCAATTTTAACGAAGTGGTAATTATTTTTTTATAACAATGTCCTTATTTATCAAGATTGCTTATGTTTACAAAACTAAAGATAAAATAGTATTATCCATCAATCAATAATGTCATAATGTTTCTAGTCATATGGATATTCATGTCATTTTTGAGTAAAATTTCCATTTTCCCACTCATTGATACTTAATATAATATTTTTTTTCCAAAAAATATAACATTATTTCTCTCGATGATTGAAAATATTTTTTTCTTTCAAAACAATATTATATAAAATTTTTTAAAAAATTATTTCTTATTTTCCTTTTTGATTTAAAATAAATTTTTACCCCTATTTTACTTTTTTGTAAATTTTAGTCAAGATGAATCTTCTTGTCATTTTTAAAATAATTCATTTTTTTATTTTTGTCAAATATTTGAATGTAATCGTTGTTTTAACATATATGAAATTGAATGTGCCTTCCATCAATATGAATATTGTTTTCTTTGATGTTTCCATTATATTTTTTCATGGTAATTTTCATTGAAAAAATATTTTTAATTTTTTTGTATTAATTGTTTTTCAAATGGGAAATGATATTTTACAAACGAAATGTAGAAAATTATCGATTGTAATCATTTTTCAATCTATGATGAAATATTTGGATGACACGTATGACTTACTATGGATATGATACAAGGATACCATTCTTATTCATTATTTGAATGGTTTATTTTTATGATGGCATGAATTTTACGAAACCATATTCTATTTAATTGTGTATACCATGATAAAATTTCTAGGATACCAGTTTCTTTTTACCATGACTATTGATATGATGAAATAATGAAATTATTTTGAAACCAATCGCTTTTCTATAGTTTTTTTCATAATGAAATATTTATGTATCTATCCTCATTTCATGGGTTATTATATGATAAATGTTTAATTATATTTTGGAATAAATAAATATGATATTCATTATTATATGGGTTTGACCTATATTAATAGACAATGCACTGGGTAATGATTTATATATCATGAGATAGATATGGATGGAATGGGGAGTGGAATCAGTTTAGTAACAGACCTTTTCATCCATGATGGTCGTGGGAGTGAGCATTGTCTACTACTGTAGTTTGGTATTGTTCTATTTCAACTATTATATCCTTGGAAATTAGTCTTGAAAAATATTGAAATGATTTTATGTTCAAATGTGTATTCCACAAAATTATAAATTATGCGAATTTTATTCTCTCATTTCAAATGTTCTACGATTCAATTATGATTTATGTCTATTAAACTACTAATCTTCATTTCCTGACTCAATATTTTTAAATTTTATATGCTGGGTGTGGTCTTAAAATTTTATTATCCTCTAATCATAACCTGAGGTTCATATTATACATATTTTTCTCCCTTGTTTACCCATATAAGCATCATAACTCTCTATATCTTTTCTTTCCTTTCCCAAAGTTAGGAAGAAAATCATTATGATTATATATGTCAAAGAAGGGTTTTAGTTAAAAAGTTAATAATGGGAGATGATGTAGTTTACCTATGGAATAATTATTGTTTTTCCATTTTACTAATGACACTAAACTATTATACTCTTCATCCTTGTGTTTTTGCAATGTAACAAGTAATCATACAAAAAAACGTAATATCGATGTACGATTATCCAGAGTCTCTATAGTACCCCATTGAATCTATAACATGAACTAAAACATTAATAATAATTAATAAATAATCATTCATTTCAAATACCTCATTGTGACTGTATATACATAACTTAAATTAAAAAGGTGGATAATACCAAAAAATTCAATGGAGCAGAAATTTTAATGAAATCCAACAAATGATCATATCATAGAAAAAATAATAATATAATAAAGATATTATGGGTAAAATTTTTAATCCTTAGAAAAAATGTGTAAATACAATATAAAAATATAAATTTTCATTTCCCATATGATCTTGACATAATATAATCCAATAAGGAGTGATATAACCCACTAAAATGTAATTGAGTTATAAAAGCCCATATCTAAATTTATATTATCCACATAAGTAATTTTAACCTCTTGTATAATAAATTTATATTTATTATACCTATATAAAATATATATAATATTATATATAACCTATTTATAATAAATTTTTATTATTATCATTCCTTGTATTGTTAATTACTTAATTTCTCCGGAGGTTTTATGTTTGGAATTTCGTATACTTGTAATTTTTTTCGGAAAAATAATATATATAATTTTAATCAATATATAAATATAAAATATTAGAGTAACTTATGTAGTTAAAATCTTCAATATATGTTACATAAATAAAAATAAATTACATTATTAATAGAGACAGTAAGTCATACGTACAGATGAATGTTTTTTCATTTTTCAACAGATGGAATGAAAGAAATATTAAAAATAATTCATCATTAAAGAGTCATTTTCGATCTAATTTATCATATATATTAATTAAATCTATCCTTTTACAATGAATGAAATGTGGAAATGAAAAAAATATCACATCGCTTGAAAGAGGTTATAGTCCACACACACATGAGAAACATTATTGTTTTCATTGGATATGATGGTAAGAATTTAAATATGATATAATAATTCCCGAAAAAATTTATTTCATAAATAGTATATTTATTCATTAAATAAATTTTCGAATCATTTTTTATTGTATGTTTGGGAAAATGAATCACAATTTTTCGTGAAGATGGTTGGCCATAAACACTCATGATTGGTATATTCACATATAATTTGATGGAAAATATTATGAATAATGGCATGCCCATAATCACAAAACTATTAGTAAATTGAGGATTTTTTATTTATTATATTATTATTAATACATAATATTTTGATGAGGTAAATGAATAAATAATATAAAAGTTGATGGGTAGATTTATTGTCTCTCCTTTAGTTGAAATTCTATAGATCCTTTTTATATTTTCCTTAAAATATAATTTTAATAAAACGATCACCTCTAATTCATGTCTAGTGGAGTTTAGAATATAATTTTTATTGGTTTGGCTGATCTATATTACAGTGAACCAAGCCTATTAGACAAATTATTATAGTATTATGAGCATAAATATGAAAAAATTACAACCCCAATGATATTTAATCATAGATATTTTTCAGGAATCAACATATAATAAATAAATGTGAGGATAAAAATTTATTCATTTTATAATTTATATTGAGATCCTAAATCTTTCCAGGATCCTATAACATCATGGGGAAACCTGGGTAATTCAGAAATAAAATCGTTGTCTAGAAATCCCATTATAGAAATAATCATTATAAGGAATCCTAACTTGTTAGTCAAAGGTATAACATCATTTCATAATAAATAAGGAACATTAGTAATCACAAGGAAACATAATGTTATTAATATTGTATCATATGATCATGAAATAATAGGAAATGTGGATGTATGATTATACATAAAACAAACATATGTCATGTCTAACAGTAGGGACTACATCACATAGTAGAAAAAGTCCCAGAAAGTGTTAGGTTCACTCACTAATCTCATAAACGATTTCACATGATACTATAACATTATCCGATATATTTTAGGGATATATAATTCTTTTTATATCCCTAAAATTAATATTAGGTACATGAATATTTGTTACAAATAAGTGATTTAGTCATAAGAAAAAACCAAATAATTACCCATGGATAAAATGGGTTGCATAATCATCTCTCATAACAAAATTAATAGAGATTTCGTGAAGAAGGAATTTTTGAAATGTGAATAAGTAATATATTACCCCATCATTGTAAGAGTTAAATTTTTATGTGTATATGTGAGAGAGATATAATAAATATATAGAATCATTCAGTAATATTAACAGTTTTTGTTGTTGAATATATATATAAATTTATAAATATAACAAAAAGTATGGAGGAAAATAACCGGTTCACGTTGAAAATAATTTTTGAAAAACTAAAAATAAATTAAAAAATATTTTAGGAATCAAATTCTATCAAAATAACATTATAAGATTATAATTGATTAATCAATGGAATTAATGGTCTTGATATTAGGTAAATTCATACATGTATTATAAGTTAAAAAACATTAATTTCACACATGGGTACAATTTAAAAAGTAAATTGTTCAAAAATTGACTGTAATATACTTTTAATAAATTCTCTAAAATTTTAAAAAATGGTAAATGTTATTTCAAATAATAGGGGAAAATATTATAAATTTTTTGATAACATTTTGAATCACAGACGTGGAAGTGAATTGATCATTGACTGATAAGATAAGTAATGTCAATTTTCATATAATCATTTTCTGAAATCATTAAATAACAAAGAGAGAAAAAGTTGTACTATTAAATGAAAAGATAATAAAAATCTAGAATATAATTAAATGAATGTATTTTATTATACAACGATCAATTAATTTCCTACAATTGAATTTCAAGAATAAACAATCCCAATTAAAATGAGATTGAAACATAAACCCGTATATACTTATAAACTTTTTAGTACAAACTTCACAAAAATTACGCAAATGAAATTTTATTTAAAATATCAATATGTTTGAAAGATTAATTATATATAATGAAAAAATAAATTATATAAAGAATTTTAAAAAATTACATGCATAATAGAAGATGTGACTCAATGGAGGATGTTTGAGAAAAATCCCATACCCCAGGCTCAAATTGTCACTTTAGTTCCTCTCTACCTTGAATAATAAGATTATGTTTATTTTTTAATTTTCAATAACATTTTTCAATTTTATTACTCCATTTATTTTATTTGTTACGCTATCATATTCAATTACATAACCAATTATTTTCACGTCGGGCATTTTATTAAGAGATAACATATATGATTAAAATCACTTTGGTAAGAGGAATAAGGTTATTAAAACTCTTATTTAATAATACATGGAATGTTAATCATTAAATAATTATAATCATTAAAGATGAATTATAATTAAAAAACTGACAATTAAATATTTTTATGAAAAATTAATTACGAAGCTATGTTGGAGACGGTAATACATACATACACATGAGTAATGTTTCCATTTTATGATTATCATGATGTTAATAAGGTGTATTTTATTTTATATATTTAGAAATATAATTATATAAGTAATATCATATTATTTAATTAAATACACATACATATACCCTTAATGTGATGTAGTAAAAGAAAAAAATCACATCACTCCGTGAGGCTAATATATGTTGTACACACAAATGAAGATATAATTTATTCAATTGAAGATACGGTAGAAAATTATACAATTTAATTAAATTATTGAAACTTTAATATGTACTTAATATCATATAGAAACCAAACATTAATCCATATCATCTTCCATGTAAATAATATGTCAAAAAATAATCACATTAATTCACAAGGTGGTTGTTCATTGTACACAGTAGTGATGTTATCATATTCCCCATGAAATGGAATGTAAAAAGTATATATGATATTATAATCCCAACATTATTAGTATATCCAAAATATAACAAATAAAAAGTAGATAATTCAATATATAAAGACATGAGAAGAGCTCATGGAAAACTAAATTCATATGTTCGTGAGGTGGTTGTCCATCATAAAAATCATAAAAAATTTCATTTTTAATTTTAGGGAACTTCAAGTCATTTATGGTCATTCCATTAACACAAATTCACTTATTTATATTTAATACAATGAATTAATTATATCATCTTGGTTTAATTGTGACATCCTAGAACCAGATTCCACTAAAGTAACCCGAGCCCAATTAACCAGATGACATGAAGAACATCTCCCCAAATTCCAAAGGCTTCCATCTATCAGTGAGGTCCTAGGTGTGTCTAGGGGAGACGATGCCCTCATGAACAGAGTATATAATAAAGTATAAACAATATTAGTTATGTAGTCAATATATTAAATCAAGGAAACAATTTAAAAAATCCATGAAAATAAAAATAATCATTCATAGAAGGAATATCATTTACATATTATAATGATAAATGTCTTATGAAAGAATCCAAAATTGTCACAAAATGGTATAGTACAATACATGTATCATAAATAAAAAAAATTCAAAATGTATCCCAACTATAATCATAATCCTATGCACGGTCCCTTTCTCCCCTAATCCTATGAAATAATTAGTATCCCATAGCTGGGATCTTTACCTCATCCATAACTATAATAATATAGTCTGTCTAGGTTCCATCAGCGGCCTAGATAGGGTGTGAGACTTAATCATAGTATACACCCTCCCAATGTCATGTTCCATTTAGTAATAGAATATATATAACAAAAACAATTTCCATGAAGTAATGTAAAATTAATATAAGTACTAAAAGTAATCATCCTATAATGTGAAGGTTCTCATTTAATAATAAATTCATTTAATAAATAATATTTATAAATTAAGTCTACTAATTAACAGTATTTCCTGTTTCAATTATGAAAATTTCATTTAATGAATTACTATATTTTAATTAACAAGTCTCATGACATTAAATTGATCCTGACATCCCCTGAATAGTTGTGATGAAAGGATGACTAAACATTCCACCCATTATGTGTAAAACCATGATAGAATCCATACTTGTTCATTGTTTTGGAAAATGCATCATGTAAAAAAATTCTGTAAGTATTAATTTTAGAACCAGATCCCTTCATTGGAATTCCAGTTTTGGAATCCATGTATCAATCCATGTGTAATTTTAACTGACATCCTACAAGCCCATCCAAGGTGATCTGCAGAAGAACCTAGTTATTTATCTAGGTGCAATGTAAACCAACACACTAAAATCCCATCCACAATGAATCTCGCAATAACCTAGGTATCACTCTAGGTGTTTTATGCCCTCACATTCAAAAAAGTTTTTCTTTGATGGTGCACAAATAGAGACCATGTATCACCAATAGAAAATATGATCAAATACTTCCTAGGTCCATCATATGAAATCCATATGGAATTAATGTATCACATGAAATGTAATAGTTAGAAACCATGTTTCCGTCCTTGAAAAAAAAATATAAGGACTCCAAGTGTCTCCTATGTAAAAACATTGTAAATTTCAAATGAGTCCATCCAAGGAAATCCTTATTTGAATCCTAGTGTCAGCAAAGGTATATAAAAGCTTAATATGATTTTATAAATTTCATTTAAAAATCTCAAATTCAACAGAAAAATCATCTTCTTCCAGTCTCACCTTAGAAGGTGACATGAGGCATTGGACGATCATAGAAATCTTTCCTCTTAACTACTCACAGGGGGAAATTATTATAACAAATATCTCATCCTTAACCAACCAATACAAGGAAATTGTCTAGGATCATGGAATCCATTCCCTATTATCTGTGAATTCAATTAATCATTTCATGTTCAAATTAGAATTCGGTACTAATATCCCATGATATGGGGTAAAGGGAATAACTCCATGGTATCCACAATATATACCAAAATAATGTTCCATTTAATTAAACAACACACCCGAAGGGGTGGTTCCAAATTCATGTCCTCAACCAATATTCTTTCATTGAGGACATCATTATTTTCATAAAAAAAATCTTAATAGTCAAATTGATGGATTAAAATCTATTTTGAGGGTTTCATTATATGAATTTTGAATGAGGAATAAAAATATACATATAAGAACATATTACTTTATTGAAATACCTAAGACCACCTACCTTAAGTTCATAATGGATAAATCATCCCGTATCAGCTATTGATGTGACTCAGATCAGGAGAAAATATAACTATATATGAATAAACTAATAATAGGGAGTGTATATTTTCACCAAAGTAGAGAATATGATAGTAAATAATATGTGTAATGAAATAAAAGAAATTGAGATATTACTGAAGAACAACAAACCTAATGAACTACACTTGATTAAGTCACCCGATAAATATGCTCTCTCCATTCCATGATTATTTATCACGAGGATCTCTCCAAAGGTATGTTTTCTATGCAGTATAAGAAGTTGAAATTAGGTTTGATATAAATAAACAATTATGGTAAAAATAAGAAATTCACGAAATTATAGACATCACATGGTTTATCCAAACGGTACAGGAAACTGTGAGCCAACCATGTAAATCGTCTATAGGAAGGAGGCACCTTGCATTGCTAGTACACACTATTTTACTAATCATACACAGACTATGAATAGATCCTCTATCTTAATTGATGATATTATTATATGTCGGTGTTCGCCAAGTCATTCTTTTATTCTAACCATTCAAGCATCTCCTACTCTCTTCCCATTTATCGCTCGGTTAATCATACTATGCGGCCTACCCTGCACAGTTTGTACACACTGGGCAACATGACTTTTTCACCCTAATAGTTGGGTTCTAGTTTCCGAGCCAGACTCTAGCACCACAAAAAATATCCATTTAGTCTCATTTAATTCAAAAGAAGCCAAATTTAAGCATTTAAACTGATCTTTTTTGTAATCAAATGGATTCATAGGTCTTGAAAGAATTAGGTACATACAAAATATCCCCCTTAATGAAACATGTCCATAAAATTCCCTCTCATGTGTGTTCGTGAATTGATAGAGAACAACTTTAGACCCTTTGATCATACATTAAACACCCACTCCGTGGTCTCAATCTACACATGTTCGTGGTACCATAACACCCATACTAGAGGAACTGACCAGCATTATAAAACATTCATGCTAAAACCCAAAATACATATTAGATGCACCTAATGGAATGAAAACACTATTAACTCAACCTAATTGGGATGAAAACATCAGATCAATCTAAATAATGGCACCATATCTGAGATACATGTGAGATATATTATCGTGGCTCTATACCTCTATAGTAAATCCAATAGATAGACTATTTGGGAATCACTCTCCAGAGTCTCAAACAGATCAACATTATATTTTAAAATATCACACTTTCACCAGATCTATATGTGAAATATCCTTGGTAAGACATGTAAGAAAACCCAATCCTTGACCTCAAACTCTAGAGGACATCTTCGTTGATCAACATATGAATTCTGTCAAGACTACATTGTATCCATCTTATTCAGATTCAACTAAACATTCCCTATTGACTCCTAAACAATATGAGTTCCAAGAATATCTTCCTCTCATACCACTAAACTACATATGGGTGATTGACATGGACTATCGTAAAAATATTTATAAGGATCCATATGAATAGTATACTATAATCTATTATTGTAGGTGAATTCAACTAGTGGAATATTCCTCTCCTAAGGGCTCCCAAAATATAGAACGCATGGTTGTATCACGTTATCAAGAATCTGAATGTGTTTTATATCTGTGTATCAGTCTAGGGGATGTATTATATGCCATGAAGAATCTATGTACCTAACTCTATCAATAATACATTCCAAAAACATGAAGTAAACTATACATATATATCTGAAATTATAGTTCGGTGGACCTTGTGAAGTCAAACTATTTCATGGATATACAACCATCTGAGATCATCCACACTAATGTTTTTGGTTATCAGTAGTAAATGTAAAAATTTTAAGGACATGGTCAACTAGAACACTAATGACATCATTACCTACAGGCGACCATGAAAAAACTGTCACAAAATCAATCGCAACATCACTCCATTTCCACTCTATATTGGGTAGTTTAGGTAAATGTTTGGCTGGTTCATGGTGTTCTTCCTTCAGATACTAATAGGTGGAGAATATCTTTAAAAAATCAGCTACATATCTTTTCATACCAATACAACAATACTAAATTTGTAAATATCGATACTTATTTGTAACTCTAGGTATTATTTTCCAAGATGAAGCATGATCATCTCACATTAGCTCCTCACACATGTCTGATGAGACCCATACGAGACCATGAATACAAATAATTTCATGATCACCTATGGTCAAACCAGGAGGAGGATCCTCACCTACCACAGACTCCCAGAAGGCTAATCTCTTAGAGTATGACAGTTTCCACATCCACACTCTATCCATTATGGTAGATTTCATAGATAAGGATGATAGAATGTTTTCCAATAACTATCCTACACCTCCAAGTGCATGTCAGAGAACAATACCATAAGCATCCACTCACTAATATCCTACTACACTACCAATTTCTATGTCCTCGTTCATTGTAAATAATTATCTATATTCCTTTTACAAATAATTTAGGAAATATTTATGTCAAAATACTATAGGTATTCAACCCACCTTCACATCCTCATATTTAAATCACACTGTGTATATATTAACATGATGCTATTATGGTCCTTGTTCCTCACATTATTCCATACATGTATGTAATGATGATAATAACATAATGCATGAACAACTGTGGCTAACTCGAGATCTTGTGTCTGGTAATACTTCTTATGTGGCCTCAACTACTGAGACACATACAATATTACTCTTATCCCGATATAAGAAATGATTTTATCCCAATACCAGATGCATCACAGAACACAATGTAACAACTGTATGGATAAAAATATTAGTATCAACTATGATGTCAATATCCATTTCAACTATTTAAAGGCTATATATCTTGAATATGACAATATAAACATGAAAACCCTCTTATTCATTCCAATTAGACATGAATCTAGGTGCGATTAAAACTCTTGTATTATCTAGCTAGCTGGAAAAACAATATACCTCATAAGTGTTTCGGGGCTTCTCACAGGAAATCAAAACCCTCACATTCTTTGGGAAAACTTATACTCATGTCTCTTATATAATGCTTCCTAGGAAGTAAATTTTCCTCATCAAGAAGAGGAACATTGTTATATTAGAAAATAACTAATTCTCTCTCAGTGTGTCCAACAAATCCCAAGATGTTTGGCATGGTCATGTAGGTCATGATAATACACCATAAAAACATCCATAAAAACCACAAAAAAATGAATCAAGATAAGTATGAATATCCTTGGTCATCAATGGAATGAAGACCACTTGAGCATTCATGAGACCAAACAATATAACCAAATACTCATATTGGCCATACCTACTATGAATTTTTTTGAGAGGTATTTTTGATGGAATAAAATTCCCTTGATGGTAACCATATATCAAATAATTCTTTGATAAGACCATATATCCACAGATCTAGTCGAAGAGATCATTAATCTATGCCAAAGGATACCTATTCTAATCATTAGTTGGTTCAATTTATTATATTCCAAATATAGAATAATAATTCTATCTTCATTTTCCTCAAAAGGAGCGCTGAATCATACAATGTTTTTCCAACACAAAAAAAACTTCTTTATCCCTAAATACGCTAGTTTCCTTTTATAACATATCATCTTATTTATAGCCATCCTGTAAAGAGAGTAGATACTAGTGTAGCTCTATGTACTAGATCGATAGATAACTCTACTTATCTCACTTGTGGAAATCCTAAAATGACATCATGGAAAAAATCCTTGAAATAAGCATCCAAAATAATGAAATATTCCAGATATGTTCAATTCTCATCAAGATATAATCATACAGTTTGGGATATCATCCCACCTAAACTATAATGATAGGGTCTATCTCGGTTCCCCTAAAAAACCTAGTCACCATTGTGAATAAAATCTATGCTATATGGTGATGTGAAGTTCAATATATGTTGATAAATGATAAAAATTATATGAATGGTATCTAACTAGTTTATCTAGAGAATGATGTACAAACCATCCATCTCGAGGAAAAAGTGTTACCAAATGAAGACACACCCACCAATCTCAAGGATGGACATCCAAAAATGATATACATCCTCTGTTCTAATCCCTAACAGCGATTCAAGCATCATAAATACATCATAACACTATACTCAAAGCCGAAATATGTCCACAAGGGGTATAAATATAAATATATGAGAAGCCATTATTTCAAAAAGTGAATAAGCTATTCTAGTGGATACTTGAATTTTACCTTTGATAGTAGATGGTTTGAGATTCTTCTCCTCATGTGTCTATCTCATTATGCATATCTGGCCTAAACCATTGCCTCGTGACACTACATGGATACCATGGGCATTCCCCTCTACTGTCATTTTATGTTCATGGTATAATTACCATAGAAAAGATGAAATCCTCATCCTAGTAGACCAATTATACTCTATCTCCCTTCTGTATGAGAATCTTCTAACCACTTTCCTGAATGGGGAGTTAGTGCAAACCATCTCCCACTTGCTTTCAGATGAAATGTTCAGTAGAATTAAAGTATATGAACCATCTTTCTATATGATCGAAACTCGACTGGGTATCTAATTCCATGGGGCCCGATATGTCTTAGTTTACATCAATTGTAGCCCCTCACCTAGGTACCTAAGTATGTGATCTAGTAATAATGTCAATGTGTGGAAGCCCTAGAGCGTGCTTCATACTAATGGTGGATATAGTGTTGGATCTAGATGTCAAACCACCTTTCCTCACACCTGAAGCCTCTCTCAGGTTATGTTATGTGATAATAACTGGATTCAATATTCCAAAAAATTCTAGTCAATCGAAAGATTTTCACCTACGATTAGATATCATACCCAAGACCATCATCTAATACCCATTCATTAGATAACTAGCCACCCAAGAAAATAAGTGAAAAGTTCTTGAGGTTATTAGAATTGAATGAATAATCTATAACTGATAACACACACTAATCCAAGTGTATCAACATTTGGGATATATCACCCAAAAAAAATTTGTACAGAATTAATCATATAAGTCCATATGAAAATCCCCCCAGGACATCTCCTGATAATAATTTGTCTGAGTAATGAAATTCCATCATGCATTGTAAGAATCATAAGATATATATTATAGAAATCTTTACACTCCTCATTATAGGAATATATATATTCTTGATGATAGATAGCATGTCATCTTTCCATGAATCCACATCATGTGGTTGACCATCCCCCAAAAATGTGGGTCGATTCTATATCTGGAACTCACACTTCATTAATTCCATAGTCGGTCAAGGAAACAGTGCTCCATGAATGGTTTTAATAAACTGTATAATTCATTCATTGAAGTGTACCTCATCACATATGTCTGGTACTATCACTGGTGCCTCAACTGGCATAACTGGTGGATCCACTGGTAGTCTATGGACATCCACCTCTAGTGAATGGTCGTCGCCCCCTTCCTAGCATTCAACTAGAGGATGTTGTGGTGGAATACCTCTTCAAAATCCAAGAACACGACTCAGATCAAGAGAATTACAAATTCGTACTTTTAAAAATAACATATATTTAAATATGATATATGCAATAAATCATATATAATAACACACCCTACTATATGGTCATGGAGTAAGGTCTAGATGACATAGAACCAACGTACGATCTAGGGATAATGCCCACTACCCACTATCGTTTTCAGTTCTGGTTCATGTTATCCACTATAAGAAATTTTAGTTTCCATTTCTTTTTCATATTCATTTTTCATTTTCTTTTGAGTGCATACTCAATTCATATTATATAATAATTCATTTTTAATAATTTGAAATTATGTCCCACCAAATTCAGATCCATAAGGGCCCATGCTTCCCATGAATCAATATGTGGTACTCACCTAATCCATACTATAACAAATTCTAGAACACCTATCACATATACAAATATATCTATTCTGAAACCAATGTAAATAAACTATGATAGGTAATTCATCCAAAATGGAATGAAATAATGCATAGAATGTCATTATTTTAATGTGATTAAAATGATTAATGAGATGGAATTCCATTAGGTAATCATTTTTAATAAAATATAACCAACAATCATATCAATAATAACATCAAAATTAAATTGTATCTACAAATGGCAGAATCTAATTAACTATAATAGTCAAATTACAGAAAACAACAATTTAATTCCATGAAATTTAGCATTTTCCTAGACATGGGTATGGTACTCCCAGGCCCAGATCATTACCAAATTACATTTACTTCTTATAATTTTTATATTTACTCAAAATATTAAATCAAACCCAAAATTAATTCTCTAAAACCGCATTGTAACACCATAAACCCAGATTCCACTAAAAGATCCCAGACCCAGGTTGTCCAAATGGCCTCAAGTGTATCTCCCCAATCATTAGAGGCTACTAACTAGTAGTGAAGGCATATGTGTGTCAGTGGAGATATTATTCCATCATCCCAGGAGAGTATCACAATAGATAAACTGTATCATATAAGTAGTGATAATAGTAAAAGAATATAAGAAAGGGAAACATCCATGAAAAATATAAATAATCCAAACCAGAAGGAAGCTCGTATATGTATGATGATGATACATGTATCTAAAAATCAGAAAAATAAGGTACAACACAATATAATAAAATACATTTATCAAATGTAAAAAAGGACAAAAAGTATCCTAGCTAGAATCATGATCCTCATCTCGATCCCATGCTCCCCTAATCCATAGCAGAAATCATGAACCAATATTTGGTCACTTTCCCTTGTCCATGTCTGCAATCGTATTGTCTGTCCGAGTACCATCGACGGACCAAATATGATGCGATACTAAATCCTAGTAGGAAACCAACCCATTTCAAGTGTCATAAAGTACATGAATATATATTATAGTGGCAATGGATGATATGTAATGTAATATTCTAGGAGGTAATATAAATAATCAACCAAAATGCCCATGTTATAAATTTATAATCAATTCATTTAATCTATTTCATTTAAAATGTAAGTATCCCAATTAACATTCAGTACTGTATCACTTATAAAAACATTATATAATTATTCAGAACCATTTAATTAATAATTCTCATGACCTGGAATATAGCGATGCATTTTCCAAATAGAGGTGCTCAATGAATCCTAAATAGGAAAACCAAAATGTGTAAAACTACGACTAGATCCAAGATTGTTGTTTGGATTGGAAAAAACATCCTATAAATCATTTCATTTGGTATTCAATTTATAACCTAATACAAACCTTGGAATTCCTGATTTGGAATCTATGATTATCTCTAGGTGTAATATAATCCAATGTCCTAAAATCCCATCCACAATGATCCACACAAGAACATGGATATTAGTGTAGGTGTAATATATAACAACACCCTACAAGCACATCCATGAATATCCTCAAAATAACCCATGTATCACTCTTAGTGTGTTATAAAATCACTACAAATCAAGTCCATCCTTGATAATATACTTAGGGCACCCAATTATCACACATAGAAAATTTGATAAAATGCCCAATGAGCCCATATTTTTTAATACATATGGAGTCCAATTATCACTTGGAATATAATAGTCATCCTCCATGAGTCCTTCCTTATAAAACCAAATAAGGATTCCACATTTTTCCCATGAATAAGAAAGTTCTAATCCAAATGACTCCATACATAGAATTCATCATTTGAATCCATGTGTCATATAAGGCATATAAGAACCTAATAACATTCAATCAATTTCAATTAAATATTTCAATGTTGTCAATATGAAAATATCAATACAATTTCACCACAGATGGTGACTGAATGCGTTGGACAATATTAGAAGGATTTCCTCTTAACTACTCACATGGGAAAATCATTATATTAGGAATCTTATTCTATGACATCCAAAACATGGAAAGGGTGTAGGGACACGAAATCCATTGCCTACAATTTATTAATTCAATTTATCATTTCATGTAATAATGTAAAATCAATATTAACATCTCATGAAAAGAGGTAATGGGAATCCTAAGAGGTATCCAAAACACATACCACCATAATAGTCTATTAAATTAAACAACACTCTCAAAGGGGTGGTTCTAATTTTAAGTTCCTCAACATATAATCATTCAATGATGACCTATTTCATTACATAGACCATTCATAACAATTAAATTTAACAATTAAAATGATTTTAAAAGTTTTCACTTTGATAATTGGACATGAAACTAAATTATATATATATATACACTTTTTATTTTAACAAATTTCATGATACCACCAACCATAGGTTCACAGTGGATTGATCATCCTATATAATGTCTTGATTTGACTCAGAATTTGAGAAATTAATTTAATAGATGAAGAACCTAAAAATAGGGGAAATTATATTTCACATAAATAGAACAACGGATACCAAACCAAATGGGGAATCACCCAAAAGGAATGTAGATATTTCCAATGCAGATACACTAAAATGAATGAAGCCTTCTTTGGGTATTAGATGATGATGACATATCAATACCTAGAATAATCATCAAGAGGATATCTCTAAATGTATTTTTTCTATGTGGTAGAAGCAATCCTAATTATTTTTGGAATAATGGTTTAACTAGCTGAAAAATAATAATTTCACCAAAAATAGGAATCACATGGTTAGTCTACATGGCCAGGGAAACGAAGAAAAAACCATGCGAAATTATATATAGGAAGGGGAACCCCCCATGGTTATTGCGCATTGTTTAACTAAACATGCATACACCGTCCAAAACTCCTCTATCAATTTTGAAGAAATTTTCGCAAGATCATTCACCACAAATTAAATGGTCTTTCTAACAATGCGAACTCCTCCAATTATATACACATGTATATCTTGTTCAGTTAGATGATACAACATTTCCCTCAAGGTTTTTACTAACCGTGTGCCATGAATATTTAACCCAAATAGTTCTGTTCTAGGATCTGAACCAACCAAAAATACACTTGAAAATGTCCATTACCTCAAAGTACATTCAAATTAGGCCACATTTTAACATTCATATAAATATTTGACAAAATATAAAGGATAAATACCTCATGAAAGAACCAAGATGTTACATTAATAACAATTAAATGTGGTGGAAGAAAAAGGAAAATAAAATGAATGATTATGGATATTACCTCAACATCTGAAAACTTGTTTAGGTTTTCACAAAAAGAAATTCTAGGTTAGATTTACTATCAAAGGTTTGTAAGAATATGGGAGGGAAATAAGGAATTTACTTAGGAAGGTATTGAACAAACCAATGTATTCTTGAAGTGTGTAATGTATAAGATAGTTTGTGGCCTTTTATAAATGTGGGAGTGAACACATTTTGAATTTATTAATAGAAATAATTGAAACCACATTTTTCTCAATGAAAATAAGAAAAATAATGGATGATTTTATAACCTTATAATATATAAGGAAAATATATAACCATATAATTGAAATTATAAATTTTTGGGTTCATTTTTAATCCTTATCCTTTTAGTTTGTCCCACAGTAAACCGGTTTTTACATTAACTGTGGTATTTAATTTGTATTGTCTATACTATTCACAATGGTCAAATATTTTGTTGACATTATTAGATAATATATATCATGATTCTTAAAAAAATGAATCCTTTTTTTGAAATTAAATGGAAATAATTGGTATAATTGAGATGAAATTAAAATTCAGAATCATCTAATAAACAGTTTTTTTGGAAACAGAATTCTTTCTGGAAAATTTGTTCTTATCTTAATTATATTAGAATTTATAACAATAATATAAATATAAATTAATATTTATATATACATATATATATATTACAGATATAATTCATTTAAATCATTTCTCATTATGGGTTATATTAATTACTAAAAATCGTGATACATTTTTCCATTTAAAATAATTTTCACAAAAAATGTGTTTTTAAGTATAAGAATAGACTTATAATATTATACAGTATAAACATGATTTAAATGTAATTAATTGGATTATATATATATTAAAAATAATTATTTAAATTTAAGATAAAATAAAAATAATAATGGGACATAATTAAATAATAATAAATTACAATTTTATAAAAAGCATTATTTTTTAATATTCCCTTAAAAATTATTATTTTCCAAAAAATACCAAATTTTAATCATATTTTAGTTTTGATAAAATAATTTTGAAAAGGATTTCAATTTTAGAAAAAAATATTTTAAAATTTCACAGAAAAATATTTATAATATTTTTTGATAATAAGAAAAAAACTACAATTTAATGAAACCAAGAATAAAATATCATTATTATAGATGACTACGTATTAGTTACGTATTTTTAAATAAATAATTATTTCTTAAAAAATTTATATAAATATTTAAATGTTGTTGACCCTATTCATACCAACCAATATAATGGCTACGGTACATTACTGATGTGTAAATAATAATATTTTAATATTATAGTATTGTCCGTTTAGATTTAGTGTTTCATGTATTCTAACCTATCATTGAAATAAAATTTATATAAATATAATTATATAAATAATTAATTGGATTTCACATTCTACCATGTTAAAAATTAATTTTCGTCTCAATTTGAACATGTTCCTATTAATCTAGGTGTTTTCATTTCAAAATTCATTTTTTTTGGAAAAACCAAATCATAATATATGTTCATAAAAAGTTCTATGAAAAGAGGAAAATTGAAATATGAAGTTAATATGGGATAATAACTATCTAGGATTCTATGATTTGGAATAATTTCTGGGATGTTAGATTATGGACATGGATGAAAAGGGTAAATAATAATATAGCATGATAGAGATAATTCATCTCAAGATAGTGAATGGTCAAGTGAATGGTAAGGACCTCAAACCGTATATTTTGATGAGTCAAAATAACATTAAAAATCATATATGAATGTAATATGATAACTGTTTGGTATAAAATTTACATTCCTAGAGTTGAGGGTTTCTTTTTCTTCTCATGTGGAGAAAATCATAAAATTTTATTAATTGATATCTTTTTTTATCCTAAACATAATTTTATCCTTCAGTTTTGTATTGATAAATATCCACTTCACCAATTAATTAATTTAATGATTATGCAATATTAATTATCAAATTATTTATGTTCTAAAATAAATTTTTACAAATCATTTGATATATAGAACTGTAACAAACTATTATTTCTATACATATTTAAATGAAAAGGGCCATCAAAAGGGAAGATAATTCCCAAAATGAACATGAATATAATTATCTCTAAAATTTCAGAATAATACAATTGGTTTAATATTTATAATTCCTTAAATAAAAATGTAAATAAACTCAATAACCTAAACAAGAAATAAGGTTTTAGCCTCATTGGATATCTTGTACCATTATTGTTACATCTCTAAAAATATAATTATGTTCTTCTAAAAATTTAATTTGCGTTAATCCAAAAGGATATATATATCTCAACCAAATAACACTTCTACTAATAATAATATGATTATTCTCAAAATAACATTAGTCATCTAATTCATTTTTCTATAACTAATTTATTCTATAAAATCAATAAATATCCCCAAAAAATTAAAAACAATTAAATGATTATAAATACTTAAACATCATGTATATATCAACAATTATCTTTTTCACAATCACGTGTCATTCATAAAATATTAGAATACCATTCAATCGCCATTATATTTAATTACAACCATTAAACGTATTCACATAAATTATCATTTAAAATTACTATGAAATTATTCTTAGATGTTTCAACATACCAATAATAAAAAAACATCAACAACATGATTCTATAATACCAATACCTAAAAACATCAATCATTTCCCATCAATTATTCCTTTAAAATTGTACCGTACGAATCAATCAAGAATAACTCCATGACTTGAATGTGATGTTTTAGATATAGGGTATTAAAAGTGGGAAAGTCCCATTAATATTTAAAGAGATAAATCTTTTGATAAAATAAAAATTGAATTCTTCTTACTCCCTTTCTATATAATTGAATAAAAATTAATCTAAAATAATGTATTAGGAATTGTGATATATGTTTTGGAAATATGATTCAAATATTTCATCAAGGTTAATAATTATCAACTGAAAAATTGAATGAAATAATATTTATCCTAATGATTAAATCATAGATAATACATTTATGTGATAGTATGATGATCATTTAACTGATATTTTACGTAAAATAATATATTTAGTGTAAAGCTACATGATCTACAAAGAAAGGTAAAATTTATCGAATAATGTAATTAAAAATTGTGAAAAATTAATTTAGATAATGTATTTTGAAACATCATAATTTCTAGGAGACTCAATTTCAAGATAGAAGTCACATTACAATGTTATGACAAAAATTAATTATGATAGAATGATTTATAAATTGAAAAATATCATGATGTTCACTCCAAAATATTACAACATTAATATGATGAAGAATTATTAAATGATTAGTTTAAAAATATGATTCTTTAACATAATTACACTATTATTAAAATATATTAATCTTCAATATGGTAATGGAATTATATTGGATCCCATAGAAACAACATTTATTATTTTGGAATTCATGGACATATATTGTCTTTTTTATATGGGTATTAAAATGTTTAAACAATTCTATAAATATAATTATATTAATGAATAAAATTATAAATACAATATAATTTTATATGATTATCTAATCTATTGTTATATTTTGTATATTATTGTTTTTATTGGTTCTATTGTTGAGGTATTGTAGGATGATATTTAGTATTGAAAAAAGAAGTAGTTAGAATATCTTTTTGGAAATAGTATTAATTTTTTTTAATATTCATTTTTTTGGAAAATATGGGCACTAATTACATTTTTATAGATTATATTTAGACTATCATGTTATAAGAAAATTTAAAAGTGTAGTTATATTAATTATTTTACGGAAACCTATATAAATTTTTTATTAATTATTTGGAAGATGAATTGTTTATTATAAAAATTCATATATGGATAGATAATATGAAAAAATAATTGAACACTTTATCCTTGAAGATACAAACATTCATTTAACGTTGTATCAATAATCATATGAAACAAATTACAAGGACTGAATAGAAACGTTTATGGGTACTGATAAAATTTAAGGAATAATTAAAAATAAACTAAAATAAATAATTTATGATCCCAGATTTTTTTGATTTTATGTAGTTGTTTTAATATAATTTGTAATACCTTAAATTTCACTAAATAATTTTTTATTGGGTGTTGGAGGATGTATGTGGGTGTTCTAGGGGCCTAGGACATGAACTAAATGAGAAACCGATCTATTCTATGCATGTGACATGGTTTGCACATGATTAGAGAAAATCGAGTGAGGGGGATAAAAACAATGAAGCCATCAAATATGGACTCATAAATCGATGATTAACGATTTTTCAGACCATTTGGGCCTCCCCAAGTAACTGTATGAGTCAACGATATTGGACAGATGTTGGTGCATAATTGGTGCATCGTTTCCAAAAAGTGCACCAACTATGCACCATATTAAAAGTGAAAATTATAAATTTACAACTTTTTATATTTATTTTCATCACTGATTTCCCCCCTTTCTTCTACCTTTAATCCTAGTGATGATCCCAAAGGCTCAAGAGTTGTTGAGGATCAATCTTCCACATTTCTAGGTTGTTTGGAACACCGTTGGTTGTTGATCGAAGCTCAAGGAATGTATAATCTTCCTATTACACTAGTTTTATGGATTACGGCTTGTATATTATTCCATCTTCTAATAATTCCATAAAACCCTCCATTTCCTATTGAATCATGGTTTACTACTGAAAGGGTGTGTGATTCCATATATAAGTATTGTATTATGAGTGTGATCATCATCTAATTCGAGCATGTAATCTAAAGGTTATATCCAGTTCTTTTGATTTGGATTTGTACATGTGCATTGTGTTCTTGTTTCCATCATGCTATTTTTGGTGCCATTAGCTGTATTTCATATAATGAATGTCTATGTGATTAATGGAACACCCATGATCCCTAGAGGATTCATCGAGGGCAATTAAATTATTTAGGGCACCCATGGGGTGTACTGACCTTCCCTCACATGAAAATTTGGTAAATTTAAGTATTTTTCGACATGGGATTACTTAGATCCCTTATCGAACATTTTAACATGTTTAGTTGTGTTTAGCCTGGAATCACAGTAGATGGGCCTAGGTTTTGATAATAGAATAAGGGGAAGTTCGACATGGTCTAAAAATTTGGGAATTAGAATAAGTGAGGATGAATCATTTCGAATATGAAATACGTTGAAATGACTAAGATGTTTAGGGAAAATGAAATAAATAATATGTAAAATTGGAAATGGATTATTAGTAAATAAATTCAATAAATGTGTTAACATAAGGGAATTTATGATTATTTTAATTGGTTAATGTATAGAAATTGTGGAGAATAGCTTATGGGTTAAAGAATTAAAAGGGAAATGGGTTAAATGGTTTAATTCATGTAAATAGTTATTAAGTTAATGGGATAACATTAGTGAATTAATGATTATCCTAAATGGTCCCATGTAGGGAAATTATAGGGAAATCCTTATGGGTCGAAGCATAAAAATGGAAATGGTTTATATGGATTATGTCTAGTAAATGGTAATCATGTAAATGGGTTATTTAATATAGATGATACACGTGTTAATGGTAATATGAATTTTTTTGTTATGTTTTTTATTTATATATGATTTCTGCCATGGTATATGTGGAAAATTAATAAATAAGAATGTGTGCATGGCTTGGTATTATGTAGGGTATTGTGTTGAGGTTCTATGCCCATAGGTCAGGTTAACTAAGGATCCAAACTTCTAGAATATAGATGATATGGAGTTGGAGTAAGGAATTATGCCACTAACAGTTTCATTGGATTAAACTACCTAGAATGAGGCTCAAAGGTAAGTGTTTTGTATTTGTTAATGAAAAGTTTGACCTAGTGAGAAAGGGAATTTTTTTATCCCTTTATGCACAGTGATTTGTCTACTTAGGTTTTTGTGTAAAAGGATTAAATTATCAACACTAGAACATGAATTGAAAATAAAAAATGTAGTGAAGATGCTATAACAAATATAAATGGAAATAATAATGGAAATGAGATATGTGAATATCTTATATAATGGAACCTAGGTTTTCCATTTTTTACAATGACATTTATTTACTACAAAGACACAATATTTATTTGGAATAGATATTTTCAAGACACTATTGGTGGTGGCCTACTGAGTTATACTAAAACCATGCTCATGCCACTGTTGGGCACCCAAGAAGATTTCATGGTGGCATGGAAGGACAAGGTCATGGGCCCTATTCTAGAGAGTTGTTTTGGGCTCGAGATGCGCATGGATGGGGTTGAATACCTAGATTCAGGACCCGTTTTGGGGATACCAATGTTTTTATTTATTTTTGGATTTCTTCACTTGTTGAATGTTATCTTGACAAAGAATATTTACTATTTAGTTCTATATTTACCAAGTATGGGAAATTGTTAGTAATTATTGTGTAGTTTAATTTTATTCCATTCATATTTTTATGGTAATCTATATGGATTACTTTGATAAAGAGTTTATAGTCTCCCCATGTGCAACATTATACAATCACCATTGGACATAATCCACTTGCGTATGGTTTGGTGTTCTTTACGTCTATTGGTGATAGACTCGGGGTACCAGATAGTTGAATCTAGGTTGGGGATGGTATAATGTGGTATCAAAGAGGTTCTATGATGTGGTATTATTATTTGGGATTGTTGATAACTGATTAGGATGTGTTGGGCCTTGTAAATGTTCTCATTATTATGAGTATCTAATCCATGTATGACGGAAAACCCATTTTTAAAAGTAATGAAATTGTTTCTTTTAATGTGTGTTGTTACAGTTCAATGATATTTCACCATTGATTGATTCACTTGTTGTGTTAGGTAACAATTTTAAAAAATTTATCTCATGAATGGAATTACATGAGGTTTTAAATTCATTTATCATTGTAGTCACCTAAGGCTATAGGCGGCATGCATCATGACAGGCACACATGATATGGGTTTAAGGGACATGGAGGGTATGATTAATTTAACCTTCTTGAATAAATTGAATAAAATGGTGTCTAATAAAGATGATACAACTGGGTAAAGAGGATAAATGTTAATGAATTGTTAGAAAATGTTTCTTAATTAAGGGTTGTAAATGTTTTAGCATTGGTTATAAAAAATTGTGAAATGGTAAATGTCTTAAAGATGAAAGATATACATTGCGAGTTAAGGAACGATCATAAAAAGGTTCCTAATGAATGACTCGTGACTATGTATATTTGTTTTCACCAAATTATCCATGAACTGGGATAAGTCTGTTCAAGGGTAGTGTTCTAGATGTGGCGATGTCATTTTGGGTAGTGTATACGAAATGAGTTTTTAGGGATATAAAAGTTACCCCCTTGAATAAATTATAAAATCCTTGTGTTATATGATATAAGACACTTTCTTGGCATTATATAAAGATGCCACATTGTTGAAACATTCTAGATGGGAGATAATAAAGTGTTTCCATGATCGATCCTCTAGTTGTGGGGCAAGGGAACCTAGTGATTTAGGGTAATAGGGGAGATGGTAGGTTCCATGATATCTTTTCTTGTTTTATGTAAATGATGAAACTAGACACATGGTATGTTATGCTGAGCATGTTTGAGATGTTAAGTAAATTTCAAATCCAACATCCTTTGACATTCACTAGAGAGAGTTGGCCTAAGGAATGTGATTTTTCTATTGAAAGCATTCATATAATCTTTGATCATCTAGAGAATCCTATTGAGAAGTGAATAAACATGGTGGCTTATATGTTGCAAGTTCGGGATAAATGATAGTGGGACATCATTGTTAAGAATGAGAAATCATAATTTCTGATGTGGAAGGGATTCAAAGATATGCTTCTATATAACTTTGACCTAGAGGCCTTGAGGAAGAGGAAAGATACACAGTTTATGTGTCTTACTCAGGGGGATATGATAGTGATGGATTATGCTAGCCATTTCACGAACAATCAACATTTTATTCATTCATTGAGAGGGGATTAGGGAACAATTACTTGGTTTTTTAGGATGGAATTTGGAATGAGATTTTGTCCCAAGTTAATATATTCTTTTTAAAAAGTTTTTCTACTATTGTAGATTAGGATCTTATTTAAAAATAAATTCCCTAGGATGATACTAGTAGTGGGTGGAAAGGCTTAATTGGGAGTTACAATGGTTAATATTTTGAAGATAAGAAGTGCCGATTCGAGAGAATTCACCAAGGAAATGGACGTCCTGGTATTCAGAAGAGGGAACCAATCTATTAGGGAAATGATCATCTTTTCTGCTATCATTATGGAAGGTCGGGACATATACATTTTCAGTGTCCCCAAACACTACTTTAGTGTCCTAAATTAGGTATTATGGGTAATGTGAAAAGGTTCTATAGGAACACTTGACAAATGTGTAGAGATGGAGGGACGAAGCTAGTATAGAGCACATGCAAGGGGTTGGTTACCCCATACCACGTAGGAACATGGATATCTACTAGCCATATTGGTCGAGGTGGTGGGAATGGTACTCTGAGGGCTATAGTGTCCATACCAGTACAAAATCACAATATATGTGACCAGATAGGAGTCCAGGGTTGTGGAATGAGTCATATTCTTGTAGTCTAACCTACCACTAGAGGTGGAATGATTGTTCCATCAACAGTTCAAGGTACCATCCGTATAGATTCCACCATTTTAGGTTCTTTATAGGATACATGTGCCCCAAATTCATTAATATATGATAAGTTTTTTTTGGTTTTATTGGGATTATACGTGGAACATATGTGTGGGGTCATATCTATTGTTACACAATTTGGGGTGAGATCATAGAATATTATAAAATATATGGGGTGTTCCCTCGAGGTTGGTGGGTACTGTTTCTTATGGATTTTGTTTACTCATCAGATGATAGGATTTGATTTAATTTTTGGGATGGAATGGATATTATTGTACGATGACCATATTGACCATTACCATTGTAGTGTGACATTAACATCCCTTGAGGGAGACATTTATATCCATCATGGTGAATGGGATGTCCGAGAAGGCCGTGTAGGGATAGTTTGTCAGTAGTTTGGTGAAATCACAACCCAAATGGATTGTCTCATGATATATGATGCGGGATTAAAGAATATTTTCATTCCTATGATGGTGGACACATTTTAGTATGTATTCCCGAACGATATCATATGAGATTCTCCTAAAGAGGGATTTAGAGTTCACAATAGAGTTTCTGTCAAGAGAAGAAACAGTTTTGATTCCTCAAAATAGAATGGAACTTCTAGAATTTCATGATCTTAAAACTCTATTAGTGGAGTCATAGAATAATGGGGTTATTTTACCAATCATGGCACCTTGCAAATATTTTGTATTATTTTACATGAAAGATGATCGATCCTTACAATAATGTATTAACTATAGGAAGCTGGGACTGATAATAGTTTATAACGGATACCCTACTATGAGAGAATATTGTATATGTAAATTTAACCAAATATCCATTCTAGATAGAAAAAGATCACTTATTGGATCATATAATATATGAGGAAGGTGTGTTAATGTGGCTAGAGAATGTGAGGACGAGTGTGAATTGGGAGAAGTCCAATAATGTCTCGGATGTCTGGAGTTTTCTAGAGTTTTCTTGCTATTACTATAGATTTATTACAGTCATTTTCCAATTTTCATAGCCAATATTGTGTTTTACCAAGAAGGTAATCATGTTTGAATGGTATAGGGAATGTGATAATTTTTTCTGAGATTTAATGAAGTGGTTTAATACTACACCTGTTCTAGTAGTATCATTTCCAGGTGTCGAGTATACCTTATTCTGTGATGCATCTCATTGTGGGAATTCGGTGGTAGTGATGGAATATGTTTTGGTGGATTTGTATGTTTCAATATATTAAATTCTTCAGGAAATAAATCACATAATTCATGATCTTGAAATAGATGTGATTCTATAATCTCTAATGTGTCGGTGACATAACATTTGGGGAGAAATTTTTATTCTATATACCAATCAAGAGAGCCTAAATTAGATATTATCCCAGCGATATATGAATATTTAGAAATAGATATGGGATGAGTAAATGAATTCCATCAATTCTTAGATGGTTTACCATCCAAGAAAGGGAAATAACTTTGCTGATTATTTGAGTTAGAAGGCCCATAATCACATTTTTTTGAAATTATGTTCGGAGTGGAGGATGATGGACTTGTTTTTAGAGATGAATCTTAATTTATAGGATGTTCAAGGATATAAGACCCTTGAATTCATGGTAGTTGAGTTCATGATTCTTTGCTAGTTTAAATAAGTGATGTGTGAAGATCACAAACATGTAGCTTTAGGGGAGATTTTTAAAGGTGGGGAGTCACCATCAGGATGTAATGTTAGTGATGATGGAATAATTTATGCTTGTTTCCATGTAGTTGTGCCATAATGTATGCATTAAGATTTTATGCAAGAGATACATTCATAAAAGTCAGCAGTGCATCCTAGTCTAAATAAAATACAAATGGATCTTAGAATGAAGTTTTGATCTAAATGTATGAAGATGGAGGTTGCGGGTTTCGTAGTGCGATGACTTACAGTCAATATGGTGAAGGCTATGTTTCAACATCCTGGTGGATTATTACCACCATTTCCTATTCCATAATGGAAATTGGATGGAAAAATAATGGATTTTTGTGCAGGACTACTAAGGACACCGTGCATGAATGATGTGATATGGGTAGCTATGGATCAGCTGGATAAGGTGGATCAATTCATATCGATTCAAGTGACATTTTCCAGGGACCAACTGGGTGAGTTGTTTGTTTAGGAAATAATAAGGTTGCATGGAGTGTAATGAATGATAGTTTCAGATGGATATCCTTGATTTATAACACACATTTGGAAGGGTTTTTAGAGGGTACTAGGTACCGAGTTGTTTTTTTAGTACGAACTTATTCCAACTAACAAATGTGAAATCATCGCATACTATTCACCTATCAGAGGACATGTTTAAGGAATGTGTGTATAATTTTGGTAGATCATGGGGAAAACAAGTTGGTGGTGGTTGTGTTTTCCAACAACAAATATTTACCTTGAAATGATTCAAATGGTACCATTTGAGGCATTCTATAGTAGAACGTATAGATTAGTTTTGTGTTAGATAGAGTCATGGGAATCCAAGTTATTGGTACCAAGTCTTGTACAGGAGGCGTCAAAGTAGTTATAATTTATTCAGAAATATATCGAAATAGATCAGAGTAGTCATAAGTCATATTTGGAACATTTTCATTGACCTCTTTAGATTATTGTTGGATATTATGTGTTCATTTTAATTTCATCAATGTTGTGGTACCCTTGAGAATCATAAGTAGGTTATGTTGATACCTAGGTATGTAGGTTTTTTTGAGATTGCGGAGAGTATTGTATTGGTCACATACCAATTTGATCTGCCACATCAGTATTGTGATATGTAAGAAAATTTTCATGATTCATGGATTTTGTAGTATCACCATCACCCATCTCACTAGAATGATGTTGAGGATGTTGAGCTCGAGGCTAATGAGTCCTTTTTGGGGAATCCAGTTCATATTATGGATCATTGTGACAAAGACATTTGAGGCACGACTATTCTATTTTTTTGAGGTCTATGGGAGCATGGTAATGATTAAGAACAAACATGTAAGGGGGAGTCAGATATATGGGTTCAGCGGACCGATCTATTTTCTTTAGAATCTTGGTTATGCATAGGAGTGCAGCTTGAGGCAGATCCATTATAAAGTGGAGATGTTTTAAGATCCTATATTTTCAAAGTTACAAATTTGTTCAAATTTTAGCACTAATACAATTAAATTTATTAAATAAATGTTTAATTAGTGTGTGGGGAGGATTATGGGTGACTTAAGGGATCCAAATATGTATTATAAGAGAAACCGGATAATTCAGTGCATGTTTCATGGTTTTCACATAGTGAAAACTGTTCGCTGGGAGAAGCCAAACCATGAGATTTTGAACAAACAATTTAGGTATGGTTGGGGATTTGTTTTTCTATCTGTGTTGGCCATCATAGGCAACTTTACAGCATAACACATCATATATAGAGGATGTTACACTGTTAATGAACCATTTGGAATCCATTTTTCAAAAATGTGTGCCCTCTTAAAAATCAAGAAATTGAAATTTTTCACCACATTATTTTTATATTCTTATCTGATTCCCCACTATCTCCATTCTATATCACTATTGACGATCCTAAACCATAATGAATTCCAAAGGATTGATCTCCCTCGTGTATTGGATTTTTGGATAGTAGTTGGTTGCTAATTGAAGATCAGGGTATGTCTAATCTTCTTCTTTCATCTCTTTCAAAAATTAATAATTTTATCTTTTTACATCTTCATCCAAAGACCTAAATATCTCTTTTTTGGTGGAATATTGGTTGAGTCCTCAATATATGTTTGGATATCTATATAAGGCTATAATTAGGAGTTTTTTCAACATTGTATTATAGGTAGGTGGTATACATGATATATCCCATAGTTTTGATGTAGATTTTTTCTTATTCATTGTTTTACTGGTACAATATTGTTATTCATTTGGATCCTTTAGTTATATTTTGTAACATGGGTGTGTAAATGATGAATTGAACCCCTCATGATCCCTATGTGATGCATGAAGAATAATTAATTGATTTAGATCCACTGATGGGGTGAGCTGATATTCCCAATCTTATAAATTATTAAATAAAAATATAGAGTTTCCATGTGCTAACATATATCCCTTGCTGAAACAGTTAATATGCTTATTTTTATTCCATAATGAATATTGATATTTGTTCCTAGGTATTGATAATGTCATAAGAATTATTTTGACATGAAATGTAAATGGGTTAATTGAAATAATTGAGGATTTTACAGTTGTCTTATGAAATATGTCAAAATTCCTAATATGTTCAGTACATATGAAATGATGAATATGTTAAATTTGAAATGTCATGTGAATTGAGTAATGTGTGAAATGGGTTAATATATTGGAATTTATAATTATGTTAATGGGATAATGTATGGGAATTGAGGATTATACCTCATGGGTTAAAGCATAAAAAGGGGAATGGGTTAAATGGGATAACTCAAATAAATGGAAATAAGGTTAATGGGTTATGTCATAAGGGTGTTTCAAGTTCTAATTTTTATATGAAATGTTATTGTAATTATATATATATATATATATATGATTTGTGATATGGTATATTTGGTGACATAATAAATTAGTATGTGCACAAGGATTAGTAGAATGTGGGGTATTGAATTTAGATTCTACACCCATGGGTCAAGTTGGACTGGGGCTCTAAACAAGATCCCCATAATGCACGAGTTTGGGAGTATTGTTGAAGCTCTATTTCTATAATGGTTTCATTAGATGAAAATACATAGACTGAGACTCTTTGGTAACTGTGATGTATTTTTTAATTATATGTTTTCTCATGTTAGACGGGGAATTTGATTATCATATTATGAATATTTATTGTCTGCTTATGTTGTTGTGTAAAAGAAGTAAATTCTAAACCATAGAATAAGTACTAAAACTAACATAGTAATAATATGATATAACTAATGGAAATTGAAATAGTAATGTAAGTGGGTGATATGAATATTTATTCCAAATGGAACCCATGTTGTCTTTGTCTTACCTTTATATATATTTACAATGTGCATGAACTATTTGTTATAATGTATATTTTATATACACTATTAGTGGTGTCCTACTGAGGTGTACCCAAACCCTGCTCAAGCTTTGTTTGGGTACCTTAGCAATTTTGATGGTTGCAAGATAGGACAATAGAAAGGGTGCAATACTAGGGAGTTTAGTCTGGATCGAGATGGAAATGGATAGGGATCTATACATAGAGTCTAGACTCATGTTGGGGGTTTCTATATTTCTATTTATTTCTGGTTTTTTTCACTTGTGAACTGCTACCATGACATGGAATAAATACTACTTAGTTTTGTTTGTTCCCTGTATATGAAAATGGAGGTAATTAATGTGTTTATTTATTTTTTGACGCTTCCAATATTTATTGTTGTCATGAATTGTGGTTTTCTATGATAATATGGGTATATGTTCACCACATGCTATAGTAGACCCTCACCGCTAGTCAGACACCACTTGCATATAGGGTGGCACAATTGAGGTCAAGCGGTGGCCCAATACGGGGAACCAGATAGTGGAATCCAAGTAGAGGATGTTACAAATAATTAATAATAGAAATATAATAAGAAAATGTTCAAGGGTAGATGAAGTGATCATAAATAAATTTCATATATTTTAGAGAAATAATTAATGAGGAAAAGTGTTTCATTACATTGAAAATGAGAGATTTCAGATACATTTGATACTAGTTGAAGTCACTTGTTTAAAAAAAATATATATTAAAATGAATTTAATTTTGGTATTAAATGTTTCATAAAATGATATATAAAAATATAAAAGTTACAAGAAAATGTAAAAAGTGAATTTCACTTTTGAATGTATATAAAGAATGAAAAAACACCAAGATGAAATGTATGTGAACTATCAATGTTTAATTTGGATAGATGGTGTGAATAAATTTATTTGATGTAAGGAAATATCCTTTTTATGAAATTTATTAGAAAAATAATTATAATCAATTTTATTTTATATAATTCCCCGATAATATCACCCAAAAAAGCTAGATCCCAATGGTGGACCTATAAAAAAATGTCACGATAATTCATTGAGTATATTTGAATGTGATATTCCCACAAAGATAACGACCTATAGTCTATGTGTGGATGAAAAATTGAGATTCCTTCAAGTTAAATAACCACTTATATAATTATATAGTTGTATAGAAAGAGTTTTCCTCGTTTAGAACCTTAGTATTTTCATTTAATATGATATTTTACAAAAAATTTGAGGAATGAATGAGAAATAAAATATATCTATAAATAATATGTATTTAAAATAAAGATATATATATATATATATATATATATATTAGTGTTTGTTATTGTATTTTTTGAAAGGAATAAATGTTATTTTTTTGATCAAATGATGATGTTCTATAGTCTAAAAATTAATGAAATAACAATGGAGTTAATTACACATCAGGTTATAGGTTTTTATATCAATATAGCGTTAGTGGAAAACAAGGTGTCGGCCTGCCTTATAAAATTTTATTCTTTTTTACTATAATTTTTTATAACTGTTATTGAGAAACTCAAGAAGATTGTAACATTTTTATATTTATAAATAATGTAATATTTTTTTAAATTATGTTTTTCATAAAATAGGGTGATAAATTCTATTAATCTATTGAATTCACGGTTAGTGAACTATTAATTTCGATCATGTAATATTTTGGCACTCGATACACGATAATGTACATTTTTATTCAATATTAGATATTTAGTTCAATAAAACAATAGAATAACCTGATCTTTTATAAATTAAATTCCCTTTGTGACTTAATTAAATGCGTTATTATGTATAATGATTATTGAAAACACATGAACAAAATTTGTTTAATTAGACGCAATTAGATTTAAAATACCATTAAACATCTTATCATTTGATAAAATAGTCATTGAATAATGATCATATGATTAGTATAAATATAAGGTTTTGAAATATTAAATTGACAAAGACAAAGGAAGTGATGAACTCAACCATTTTTATCATTACTTCTAAAGCCAATTTATTAGAACATCCACGGTTGTAGAATCACTAGGATTATACCAAGGAAATTCCAAATAAGAGATCCAAAAACATAAGCTTGAACATGGCATTCTAATAGAGAAGTTAAAAATCATCCAGATCATATCCCAACCCATGTAGACCAAACCTACCCATGAATATCTCACCACCGTTCACTATACCCACAAGGAATTTTTCGTTTTAATAAAGGGATATGTATTAAGAACTTAAAAAACTGAATATTTATAGAATAATGAAAATATTGTAATTTTATTATTGTTAAATTATATTTTTTATTTTGATACAATAATACACAAATTTATTAGTTAATATTTAAATTCAATTAAAAAATTTATTTTGATGAATTTATGTATTTTTTAAAAAAATAATCTTTTAATTAAATATTATTATTAAAAAAATTAATGATAAGTTATCGATTATTTTTATGAAGTAAAATGAAATATATATATTGGTTCGAAACTGTTATTGTAAAAAACCAAACATTTCATAATAAATATATATTACTAATTATGAAATGAAAATTTATATACTAAGAAAAAAATTTGAATAATATAAATATTAAATTTTTAATCATTAAATCAAAATTATAAAAATGTGAATTTTTCATAATTTTCTATATCGATATATTTTTGCGTAAAATTTATATATGGTAAAAATATACAGTGGGTATTATGACATCATAATGACAAAGAAATCAATTAATAATTTCAATAAAGGTTAAACATGATCAAATGTATGTTTATAATTTAATAAAATGTAATTCAAAGATTATTTTATTAATTTTATAAATCCATTGTGAATCCTCCAAATATTATAACATATTTTAAGGTTTTAAAAGCATCTATTTATAGACAAGACCCGCTTCTATATAAACAAGGGAAATTTTATATTATGTTTAGCCCTTGTACTGATAAAATAATAAAATTCACCCCCTTTCGAAGATACCATGTTAAAAAATGGCTAATAGTTTGTGTTATTTATTACATTATTACATATAGTCTGAAACCTATGTTTTAGAGATAATACCGAATTTCCCACTAATTTCCTATATAAACCCACTCGTGATTCAATTTATATTCACTAAAAATACTTGGAGGTCGTCATTATTCAACCCAAACATCTCTAATGTCTTCCAATGGTTCCCTCAAGCTCTCAAGAAGCTAATCCCTTGTATTTGGAGTAACCCTCTAATAGTAATGGATTTCCTCCTTATCCACTTTATTTAAATATCATCAATATATTATGAATTTATCTCCAATTACAATTTTGGGATATAATTGTACACATACCCATTATTTTATATTTTAATCATAAAATATGAGAAACCCCTTTAATTCTCATTAAATCCATCCCATGATGATTTGTGTGGCCTTGTAATGCGGGTGAAATTCCACTACAATTTTCAATTCCAAACAATTGTGTAGTGAGTACCCATACCCATTTCCTACCAATTCTGTACACCATTAAGAACTTATACATACTTTTTTTACTTGAGTTTATTTATTCCACACTCTATTTTCAAGGAATAAAATGGGAGGGTAAATTAGTCCATTTTGTCTGATATATTTGGAACACTTATGCATGTGAATAAGATAAAAGTGATGGGGGAACCCAAAATTATATATCTCTCAAAATTCATTTGGTAATAATTTATTTCCATGACTAATCATGGAAGATATTATGGAGTGAAAATAATCCATCCTGATACTTCATCTATCATGATTTCATGATGGTTATCCTTGAACTTTTTTTACGATATGATGTTTTATGTTTTTGAAAAATTCCCCATGTTTCAATCAGGTTATCAAGCAACCTCATACCTTAATGTCGATGTTTTTTATTCTAATCTATTTTAAATATCATTGAAACTATTATTTCATAATATTTAATATTTTTCTTTTTATTCCATATTTATTCCATAATGGGTTTTACAACTCTCCCCTTTCTTATGTTTGTCCCCATGTTATCCCATGTAGTTTTAAATATGACCTAATAGTATGAACATGCTAACTAATTTTTAGTATTGGTGATATATTCACTATTTTATTTTATTAGGTAATGTTCAAAATTCGCAAAGACATTATAAATTATTATCATATGGGCTGTATTATAAATAATATTATGTAAGATATCATGTATTAATGTATAATAAATAGTTGGGTTGTCATATTTTGTATCAAAATAAGTTTTAGTTTTATGTATTAGGATTAAAAAACACTAGGAAACCAATTAGGGATAAGACTAACCATATTAATAAACTAATAAATTTTGGTAAATTCCTGAAATTTTTTTTCCATGAAAACACATCCTAATATGGGTATTATAATTGGATATGTCTTGGGAACTAATTTAAAATGTGGTAAAAATAGAAAGCACCACACTGAGCTAGAATTGACAGGGAATAGGTGAAAAAACAATACTATTCTACACACCTAGTTTTACGCTCTATATGGATATGCATATGGTACTGTATAAACTCATTATGAACCATTATTAAGGGAAGAAAAAATTATGTTATTTTTCTATGTTAGAAAATAGAACATCAAAAAGATAAATTGAATCCTTGAAATTAATAAGTTGAGGAATAAATTTCATTTATATAGTATCCCTTAACTGTTTATTGGATCCCTTCTATGTGATTAATAGTTTAAAAAAATAGACCCTAAATTGATTCATTTATTATATAAAATGGAAAGAAATAAAAAAATCCACAAAAAAACTAATGAAAATTGGAATGTGATGACAAACAAAAGAGATTACCAACTTTATTATAGTAGGAATCACAAAATTTTTAATGATTCTCTCTCAGGTGACCCAGCTTCTGAATAAAATCATTTATTCATTGTAGTTGAATGAAATAAAAATGAATTGAGGGTTTATTGGATCAATCCATTCATCAATTTAATTAGCGAGATTATCCAATAAATAATTTCTTACTCGACTCCCTTCTATCCCACACATAAAGAATTTGAAAATCCCTCTTATGTAATTTTGGGGTGCTTCATTACAGACTTTGGAAAAGTAGGATGTTAAAATTTCGTATCACCATTATATTTCTTCATCATAGCAGTAAAATTAAACTCCACTTTATTTTTTTGATACCCATGATACCATAGAGATTCACTGATTTTCCTTTCAACATTAATAAAACATAGGATAATTTTCTCGCATATTTTAATGTCTCAGATTTCCATCACATTTTGTAGAATATAATTCTACCATTAAATAAGCAGTCAACATTTTATTCTAGGCTAACAAGAATTCCAAATCTATATCGTGAATGTCTTGTGATGATTTCCCCATATTCCCTAATGGATTCGTCACCTTCTTTATTGAGGAAAAGAAAATCCCTTTCCATTTCTGGTTGGATATCATAGGAAAAATATTTTCCATAAAAGAATTTTTTGGAATTCCATTTACCCCATCACATCAATATCTTCCTCATGATTCATATTCTTAATTAACTTCAATCATTGATCTGATTCCCCCCATATGATAAATATATGATATAACCATCTCTCGTTTGAAATATTATAGTGGTTAAATTTATATTAGATATCCATGAAATAATAGTGAATGTATTTTTTTTTATTTTATTTCAATAAATCCTTCATATCATGAATATTTATTAGAACTATTAAAACACCACCATAATTTATAGAAGTTTAATATTTGGTGAAATCAAAAAATTGGAAAACGGTTGATTCCGAAGTGTATAACTCATCCACTAAAAAAAATTTTAGGGTTAACTTCCAAGTGATACTCATGATACACCCATTAATTAACATTAGTGGAAACATGGGAATGGATTGGATTTTATTAAATAGAGGAAACATGAATTTCTATAAGAAGGAAATCACTCTCGGTTTCACAAATCATCATCCAATTATCCTCAAATTCAACAAGAATTATGGATATTATTTAGAACCAAAATCTAAAGCATGGATGTTAATTTATTATGAGAAGGATTATTTAGTTCAAATAATTGAATATATGGAAAATATCATACACAATTTCATACGCATTGTGACGGAATATTATTATGTGTTTTATAAAGAACTATCTGATCATCATCCTTACTCAGATGTTGAATTTATAAGTGAGATTATTCATAGGAAATTAATATAATCTATGACTATGTATAGAATTAATTTTGTGAACATGAGGAGATTAATATAAAACTACATGAGTATATATATGAAGGGTTCCTACGTAAATGTGCATCACGTTGGGGTGCACTATTCCCCTTCATCAAGAAGAATGATGGGTTACTAAAAATTTTCAATGATTATTGTGACAATAACAAGATCATGATAATAAAATTGTAACATGAACCATAGATTAATAATTTGTTTTATCGGATACATGGATCTAAATACATCTACAATGTTTGATATTTGGTCTTGTTATTATCATGAAATGGTAAATTAGGAGGATTTCCACAAGAACACTTTTCATTACAAGGTATGGGAACTATGAGATCATGGAAATTCCATTTGAACACATTAATTCTCCAAAATCATCATGGACATGATGAATAGAGTATTTAACTATTAAATCAAAAAGATCTTGGTAGCCTTAAAACATGATATTCTAATATAATCCAAAAATCAAGGAGGATCTTGACGTGTGTGTTAGCACTTTTATAAAAATCTTATGAAATGATAATATTAATGAAAATTCAAAAAAAAGGTGTCTTAGTTGAATTACATGCCATTCATAATGAATATAATCACTAGTAATAGAATTTATATATACCATTAAAATATTGAATCAATTGAAGGATATTCTAGCTCAAAATCTATGAAAATACCCTAATTTTCATAGATTAGTTGGTTACTGTCATTGATTTCTGAGAAGTTTCTCATTTATTTCAAACCCTCAATCCAAGATAACATGGAACTGATTCATGTTTTTTTGAAATATTAATGTGTAGGAAGCTTCAAAGAGTTTTAAAACATGCTTATCACTACAACTGTACATAAAATACCTATAAGTGGAGAACATTTCATGGTGTACAATTATTCTTCAAAGAAGGTCTTCGGATCTTTTTTAAAAAAGAATTAAAAAGTGATGGAATATTCTTCAATGAAATTAAATATCCATGAACAGAACTACCCAACACTAGATCTATAGTTTGATGTAGTGATATTCACATTGAAAACATAAGGAAATTATCTATTTCGGGAAATATGTGAAATATATATGGAATACAAGAAACTCAAGTATATATTCAGACAAAAATATCGGAATATGTGATATTGGAGATGGTAATAGATGTTTATGTACAATTACTGCTAAATCCATCACAATCCTGGGAAATAAATTATAGTAGATGATGATCTGAGTAAAATGGATCCAACAATTTTTTCATTGGTGATAATTGAGAAGGAGATAGTATTCATTAAAATGAAAATGATTTGAAATTGGAATCATTAATAAAGGAACATAATCAATCCTTCCACAAATTATTTCTCAACTGCCTCTTGTAAAGAGGATAAAAGATGATCAAATATATTTTGTGGGAATTCAGATGAAAGTGGAATCTATTAAAAATGGGAAATCCATAGAGTTCAATGTTAATGTAAGAGTTTTATATTTGTTTAATGACTATGTGTGCCATCAAATATGGTGTCATAGAAGGATATGTTTGATGATTCACATGGATCAATTATCACCATCGATCCAGGAAGAAAAAATATTTACCAAAATATCCAGTACAACTATTGGTGGTACCATATGAAGAACAAGATTATAGAATAAACATTAAGATGATTTGTAGGTCGTCAAGTGAATGAAGAAAGGAAAAAAGATAAGGGTATAATAAAACCGTTAACCAAAACTATAGATATGTGGGAAGACATTTTCATGTACATTTTAATTGTTCATCCTATAGATATAAGAGAAAATAATACTATATTGGTTGTGGTGTATTGTCTTATAAATAAATCTCACTTTATTGAAATTTGAAAGCTATTCTAACTTGATCAAATTTCAAGGATATACATTATGAAATTAGTGATGCTTTATGAAAGAACATTATCTACTGTATCTGATCATGATCCAAGATTTACCTCTATGTTCTGGAAGAGTCTAAAACATTTTCTAAATATTGATTTGAACTGCATCATGGATTATCTCCATTCAACTGATGAAAAATTTGAGCAAACATTCAAGAAACTCAAGGATATGTTGAAAGAATGCTCAATTGATGTTATAAAAGGATTGAATCAACATAATCCTCTAGTCAAGATCTAAATAAAATAGTAGTTATCACATAAACATCTTAATGTTTATTTTTGAATTCTTTTAGGTGATGAAGTGAAGAACACATGCATGATGGGATTAGGTTGGAAAATAAAATTTCATGGTTCTGAAATGGTTGAGAAATTGATAGAACATGATAATATCATCCAGAAGCACATAACGACCTCTAGAGTCATCCAAATATATACGCTCACAAACATAAACAGTACCTAGAGTCAGAGTATGGAGATATGGTATTACTTGGCATATCGTCATGGAAGAAATGGATTAGATTTTGCAAGTAGGGAAATATTTTTCTATGTTTTATTGGTCCCTTTCAGATCCTAGAATGAATCAGAGTGGTGGCTTGTCAAATAGCAATGCCACCTGACCTATATCATGTATATGATTTTTTCTACATTTAACTCTTAAAGAAGTACATACAAGACCTTTAACAAGAACTAAATCAAATGGTGGTACCATTGGAGATTGATCTTTCATATGAGGAGCAACCGATGATGTTGGTAAAATGTAGAGCCAATGTTCTTCAAAACAACACAATAAATCTATCCTAATTGATATGCAGAAACCAAAAGTTTTATCAAATAATATGGGAACCCAAAGAGGTGATGAAACTGAACTAAAAAACCTATTTTATTGTATAATATTTAAATGTCAATGGATAAATTTCCAATTGGGGGAATATTGTAATGGAAAGAACATTTATATATAAATTTACCTTTAAAAAATAATTAAATGTCCTATAATATAGATTTTTTATGGAAAACACATGAACATATATGGTTTTATAAATCTGGTAATATTTTAAAAAATATTATTTTATTTTAATTGTTGATAACATAGTTGTTTAATGGTGATCATATGATTAATATACATATGGGGTTTTGAAAAATAAAAATTACACCAAAAAGGATGTCATGGCCTTAACTTTTATGATTGTACCATATAAAGCCCATTTATCAGAGAGTATGAAGGAGATAACATCATTGGGATTTTCACTTGACTATTACCATGATGATATCGAACAACATAAGCATGATGTAAATAATTTATGTGGGATTTTAATGCTAATCAAGATCATTACCCAAACCATGTTACATTATAAATATTCATAGAATAATTGATATATTTTCTTTTTATTATTATTACATTATAAATATTTTGGTATCTATAGACTAAAACACAAATTGTATTTTTAAAAAAATTAAAATTCAATTAATGAATTTATGTTCATGATTTTATGGATTTTATTAAATATATAGTTTTTAATAAATTATTATTAATAATATAAATGGTAATATAAATTTTATGAAGTCAAATGTAATTATTTTAAGGGATCAGAAATGGTTATTGTCAAAAAACCAAGCGGTTCAAAATAAATGTCGACTATTATTTTAAATGTGGGAATTTACATTGATAGAAAATTATTTGGATAAAATAAATATTATTTCTTGAATTATAACATCATAATAATCTAATAGTGAATTTTTCATAATTTTATAGGGCAATAAAATTTTTCTGTACAAATTATATACTGTACAAATATGCATTGTGTATTATAACATCGTAATGACCCAAAATGATATAATAAATTCAATAAATCGTACAGGAGACCAAATATATGTTTACCCATTCAAATAATTTTATTTTATGTTTATATTAATAATTCAATAAATCCTTTGGTAATAATCCAAAACCGATAATATATTTTAATTTATTAAAATCATTTATTTATTAACATGACTCGCTTCCACATCACCAAGGGTAGTATATTGACAAGATATACCACTAGAATAATAAAATAGAGAAAACCACTATGTTTTAGAATAATATATGGGAAAAATAAATGTTTTTGTTTTTGTTTTTAATTACATTATTATATAGAGTTCCAAATCTATGATTGAAAAATAATAAAGAATACCACACTCATTTCCTATATAGGCACACCCAACACCACACATCGCATTACTCAAAAAACACAGAGGACATCTATAATGTTAGCTATCATATCTAGCGTCATATAATTGTTCTTCCAAGCTATCAATAAGATCATCCCATGCATTTTAAATCACTATATCAAGGTAAGGGATCCTCTCATTCTCCACTTTATTCAAGTGTATTTGATATATTATGCCTTTATCTACTATTACTAAAGTTAGGATATGTTCTTATATATCCCAAAAAATATTAAATTGAAATATAAGATACTAGACACCCCTTACACTCTCATTAAATCCCTCGCATGAACATTTATGTGCCCTGTTATGCTACCGAAATTTGAATCTAATTTTCCTTTCAAATTTTTTTTAGTGAATACCCATAACCATTTACTCTCAAGGGTGTTGAACATTATGAAAATATAATTACATTATTATAGGAATATATTTATTTATTCCAAACTCCATGATCATGGAATAAAATATGATGAATAATTATTCTACGTTGTACGATTCATGTTCCACATATATGCATGTGAATGAAATCAATGTGACAGGCTCACTAGAAATTAATAGTGCCATAATGAATTGGTTAATATTATAGTCTCATGATATTTCATTATAGGGATTATGTAGTGAACCAAATAAATCAGATGACTTATGATATCATGATGTTATGGCATTTAGCCTTGACATTTGTTTATAAATTTGTGTTTTATATTGTCCCCACATTTCCCATGTCACCTTTATGTTTTCAGGCTATATCATGCCTCATTTTCCATGTTTATCATTATAACCCTATCATGTCTCATTGACATCATTAATGTATAACATGTAACAATTTATTGATGTTATTTCATGAGTATTCCAATGCTAGGATTTACAGCTAACCACTTTCTTTTATATGTCCCAATGTAATCCTAAGTAGTTTTAAGTATTATAAAATAACATGGTCATTTAAGGTTATTTTCAATAATTTATATATATTTAATGTTTTATGTTTTTTTAATGTACCTAATTCCCAAATATATAAGAATTATTGATCATATAAGTCATATTATGTGTCATCTATTGTAATAAATCTTCAATTAATCTATAATAAATTTAATGGTTTCCCTAAGCCATAAAAATATTTTTAAAATTGAATATATATATATATATATATTTATATATATCCAATTAATGTCATGCCTGGGTCATTTTACATCATCCAACATTTTCTTTTCCCATTGACATCCCCCCCTTTTTACTTTTCTCCCCTTTTCCAATCATAGATTTTCTTGGTCAATGTAATGTAATATTCTGGGTAAGTGAAATTAAAATTCCATAATATAAGTATTTATGTTATTTATTATTTTATTGGAAAACTAATTAGGTGCCTTTGAGGTTTTAATTTATATTTTATTTCTAAAGTATTTTTTTTAAGTGTCGATAAATTGTTTTAAATATCCAGGAATTATCACGATTTAAGATTTTAAAAAAATATTTTTATTTGTTGGTGGTTTTATAGTATTTATAAATTTGGTCTTATAAAACTAATATTTCATGTTATATTTTCTATATAAATGATTTTTTGGTTATCCTTTTTATGAGATTATGTTTTTTTTGTGTATGTAATACTATTTAATTAGAATTTCTTGAGAATTTTATTAAATTATTATGTCTTTTTGAAGGATGATTCATTTTTTGTGTATCCATTAAAAAAAATGTTCAATCCAATTTTTTTGGATGATGTGTATTTGTAAGGACCTATAATTTTCATATAAATTTTCTTGAATTATTTTTGATTATTAAAAGTCTGTGAAAATTGACAGCACATGATTCTGAGGCCCGATGCTCTCGCAATGATCCATAAAAAAATTTTAGCATTAAATAACACGTGTGAGTTGTTTTCCAAAAAATGTTGAATAACACTTAAACGGGTGCCCAAATGAAAAATATGAGGGAACTGTTTCTTTCAGGATGGTGGGTTTACCCAAGGCACAAATAATGTTTAGTCTGTGCAGGCCTCTAGTGAGAAAACTTGAACATGGTATAACAGTAAATAAAATGATTAAATATGATAATTTTATATTTCAAATGGATAAAAATACCAAATGTTGACTCAAATTAAAAATTCGAGACCACCCTTGAACTCGTGAGGGTATGCTTTCTTTTGGTAGATTCTAACATTTGACAGTATGGGCCCATATTGGAAGTTTTTTTTTGGCTGCAAATAAAATAAATAAGTAACAATTAATTTATTATTAAATTCTATAAATAATAAAAGGTAACTCGGATTGGAAATATGAGAGTATCATTGAGATCATGAGGCTGTGTTCCCCTTTTGCAGAGCCTAAGAATGACCGTCAGAAGTCGAGGGTGATTGTTAATAATTTTTTTACATTTTTTAAGGCACATTCTATAAACATGTGGTTGAAAATATCTATCCTTTGAAACGACGATCAGATTAAAAATTTGAGAGCACCGTTGAATTTGAAGTGATGGGATTCGTTAAGGCGAATCTTAAAATTTACTAGCATAATTTGGAAGAAAAAGTTATTTTTTGGACTTTACAAAAAATAACAATAAAATATCTCATGGAGTAATTTTATTTTATTTTTTGTAACTGTTGAGTGATGTCACGGGACCGTAGAGTTCTTCAGTTATAATTAATGGATGAAATTTAATGATGTGACCCTTGGGTTGTGTAACCATGTCGTTCGATGGTTTAATGAAAAATTAAATTTGGGTCATAAATGAACCACATTAATAAAATGAAATATGGGAGGATTATCTCTTCTTTTTAAACAAGGATCGGGCATTGGCTTTTGGTACTGAAAATTGGATCCTCTAACAACATGTCGCGGTGCCTTCCACAAACCTAGAATGATGCATTGAGCAATGAATTGTGGGGGGAAATGGTGGATGAAAACAAACATCAATGAGCACCTTTGGATGTGGACACTCATTCCTCTTCTACAACTCCTTCTATTAAACTGAATGTAGGGGTTGTAATTAAATTCAAGAAATTATCACGATTATTTTCCTCGTTCTGGAATTTATGTGTTGTTGTTTCTAGAGCTGGAATGGGTTTAAATTTATCTATGTGATGTGTTTATTTGATACCTTCATGATATGATGCGATTAGGGAGGGCATGGGCCAAACGAACAGGGCCCAGACCTTCCACCGATACTTTTTTTTCACGTTCTTTGTGTGAAATGTTTGAACACGATGTAAACATAAATCTGGAAGCCACAGTGTGATAGAATCATCTCGGTAGGCCTATAGGGACGTCCGAAAGGGAAAACAGAGAACCAGAGCCCACCTAGTGTCCCGCAGAATAGTTTTTGGTGTGATACTGGTGACCGGTGCCGGCAGGAAACAAAAGTGGCCAACATCATCCATTCATAAAGGCAGCAAGCGGCACGCATTCCCATGATGCGGAGGGGATCCGTGACATCAAGCCACTATAGCTATAGGGTGCAATTGGCCCTCTCCCGACCGTGTAGGAAGAAGGTAGTGCGTCTTCGTGCTCCATGGGGAAGTGGTCGTAGCTTTGAAGCCACAAAAAAAAGTGAAGGGGACCTGCGCCCCTTAGGTCTAGCTGTCACGGAGGCGGCACTACATGACAACACCGATTCAATTAACCGAACTGACCATTGGTTTGTTCGGGAGGGCAATGTTTTCTACATGGCCACTAAGACAGGTGTCACGCTAGTAGGTTGGACAGACCGCCTGGTGGGTTATGCCCACCCAAGACGGGTTGGGCCAGACTGCGGCATAGCAAGACGAGGCCGTGGCCTCACCCACTTGGCCGGCCTAGCCAGTTCTTGCCAGGTTAGACCCGGACCGGGTCAGGTTGGACTAGAACCCGACCCTCTTCAGCCCAGATACGCTTAAAAGATCATATCTAACAAACCAGACATACATTGGATGAACCGTCTACTACGATGGAATCCCGAGAACGAGATTTTCAATTTTAGATACTCCGCTTGAGTTTCTAGGAAAGTTGAATTATGTCAGGGTTGGATCATACCCAAATACAACCGGTCCCTTGATAATAACATGCCTATAACTCTCAAACTGGACATCAGATTGATGGGCTATATGTTATATTGGAATCCTAATGACATGATGCATCATTGGGTTACTTTTTAATGGGAATTCGTGTCGGTGGAAGTACAACTGATGGCTTGAGGATCATATCCTCCTATAATCAAGCATACTATATAGGGAATCCAATGGCTGGCTGAGATGTTAAGAATGAATAGAAATCATGTGTGGATCAGCATGTATTGATCTTGTGGGGGATCAGATCCTAGTGATATGGTGTGGATCATCACATAGATATCCTGTGTGTATTAGCACCTAGTGATCCAATGTTGATCCTCACCTAGCGATCCTGTGTGGATCAGCACATAGAGATACAGTGTGGATCATCACTTAGCGATCCTATGTGAATCGGAACTTTGAAATTATATGTGGACCATCACCTAGCTCTCCTCTATGGATCAGTACCTTGCGATTCTCGATGGATCAGCATCGATTGATGCTGTGTGGATCAAAATCAGAATCCTAGATAGAATAAGATGATCTAACTTTCCGAATAATCTTTGTACTTCTATACATAAGTTATACCTTGTTTGAGAAAAGTCTTTTGCTTTGTGGTTTTTTATTGAGAACATGATTCTTGTTTTTCTTTAGTGGAATTATGAGAGAGCTACAAGGGTCTCAGGGTCACCACTATGTAGTTTTATACTCAGCCCTGCATGGGATTCGACCGCACCTTGTTGTGTCTTGTACAAATGATGAGCAGCTCAGCTGAGACTATAGGAGCCAGGACCAGGTGGTACTTGGAGTTGACTGGTTGACATGGAGAGAAATTGAGATGATCTTTACTGATCGTTCTAGTAGAATCCTTGGTGGACAATCCCATTGCATATTTTATGTTGTCTATTGTTGTTGTATCATTTCAGTTTGGATTGTATTTTGACCTCTTAATCATCTGTACATAATATTACACTTATTTGTGGTTACTAGGTTTGGTTTCACCATACTCTTCCATTGAGATTTACAATTACATAATGTACCCTTCATGGGTTTCAACATGTTTTGAGGCAATGCCTTCCGATTTTCAGGAAATGCTTTTCCGGTGAAAGTTTCCAACACCTGGGCAATGGAATGCGGGATTTGGTTTGTCAAAAGCATGGGCCCCATGGGATGGGATGCTACAAAGTGGTATCATAGGTGATTGTCCAACCAGAAGTACTAAGAGTCTATGTTTTCAATGGGGTAATAGTGTTATGTTTCTTTAGTTTGGGTTTCAGTTCAGGGAGTCCAATGTTGGAGAGGCTACCGACGTGTCCATACATTAGGAACCTGAATTCTGATTTTAGACATGGTACATGAATACACTTGTAGTGTGTGCTTTGAAAATGTTGTTTTTTGACCTATTTGATTAAGCTCACTAGGTATAAATTATTGACCGTGGGTAATCTTTATTTTATTTAAAGACATCTCCAAATAGATATCCAACCAAGATTCCATAATGTAACCATGTAGATAGTATATATTATGATGAGGCTTCAGTACAAAGAATGTTTCTTGAGATTTTACCTTTCGGGAAGTCTAATAATGACACCACTACCCATTGGTCAGCAGTTACTACTGGTTCTACCAGAAGAGGGAACATATAGTCTTAGATCCTTACATGAGTTTCAGTGACAAATACACATCAGGATCCGAGGCGAGCCCGACTTATAGGCAGTTAAATACTTTCTTGAGGTGGTTCATGAGTTTCCATACATCCATGGAACCATTATATTAGATGGTGGTCCTAGAAGTGAGTATTCTACCTGGCTCAACGGGGCTATGTTATGGTTTAGATTACCCCTAACTTAGGATGAGGTGACTTCTCTGTGAGCAGAGCTTGATAACCATCTTAAGAGAAGGGGACTCTTGCTATAAGAAGCAAATGGGTATGTTTTCCAAAGTGATTTTATAGCTTCAGATGGAAGTCATGTCTGTAGCTATGTATTCGTTGAGGTGTACTGACCATTCGAGGTACTTGATGAATACTATCCAATCAGTTATTTATGGATCTGAACTCCTAGTGAGATGAGTTTAAGGACATATGAGATGGCACTATTTCCTTTACGCATTCCTAATTATGCTAGGATGCTAGAGATAACCTTTTTGGTTGAATATTCATTGGATGATCAGATACAACAAGTGAGTGTTAGCTATGGGAAAGTAAGAAATTGATGCCAGTATCATAGATTTGGGTATGGAAAATGTTTCGGTAATTGGAAGTGATAGGGACAGATGAATCTTTAGGGTTGAAGACGTCGAAGATGATCTAAGAGAGCAACATTAGGTTGTATACGTTTCAATGTGTCCCAAACACCACTAAAATATGGTCCCTATCAGGCTTAGGGAGGTGGAGGATAGGGGAAGGGTGTAGTGGCATGTGGTCCTGGAATGTGACCAAAGGTATCCATGAATGATTCGATGTACAATGTGTGCCTACTATTAGGTGCCTTATTAATATACATAGGTAATAATCATTAAGTATTGGCAAGAATCTTGTTCCTGACCTAGAATTTATGGTTATACTTTTTAATTGACCCTTAAATCTAGAGATACCTATGGGAGGAGACTCGATATTTCACACTTATGGAAATGGTGTGATATGACCCTTTTGGTGGGAGTTTCAGTTGGAATCTCTGGGTGAAGGAATCATGAATTATGATGTTAGACTGGTTATAGAATTTTCATCCACAGTTCATGCTTAGGTTGTTTGTTTTAGGAAAAAAGGGTGTGGTATGTCCGCAGCATTGGAATGGGGCTTCCCTTGGTCGATGAAAAAGGAAACACATGCCGCAAAGGATAAACTCATGTATAGGTGGGAGCGTCAGATCACTCTTCAGTCGACCAGACATACCCTAATGGAAACATGTTTTTTGAGTTTTTATTTCTCAACAACTATGGCAGAGTCTAGGAATATACTTTCAAAATATGTTTCATGGATTACCTCTCTGCATGGGGAAGGACTTCTACATTGGCTTGTACAAAAGGAAGACACCAATATCTTTAACTTTATATCAGATGGATCCCACATAGCTCTAGTAATTGAGAGTATAGGTGGGTGAGTGGTCTTTAGTCTACTCTGACCACAAGAATCTAAGGTATATCTTCTCAATGAAGGAAAATAACCTGAGACATCAACATTGGATAGTGTTCCTTCAAGACTACGACTTTGAGATAGACTACCCTCCTCAGAAGAGGAACATAGTAGAAGATGCTCTAAGTAGAAGGTATGGTCTACAATTGTTGTGTGAGGAGACAAATCAACTATCTGTATTGTAGTTATCCTTCATGGATAGGGATGGAGCACTTTTTCTCTAGTCTTTAGAAGTCACTTCCCCACTTCATCAGTGAGTCAGGGAGGCACATCTTGAGGACATTGACTGAGATACCCAATGTGATCTTATATCCTTAGAATAGGCTCCCGAATGATTTTATGAGGTGGGGAGCACATCATCCTCTTCAGATTACCCACCATGTTACCAGTGGCATTACTGGAGGAGTTTTGATTGAATTCCATACATGCCCTTTGTTGGTACATCCTAGTGCAGAAAAGATGTACCAGGACCTCTGACGTAAGTACAGGTTGTTAGGGTTGCAGAAATCTATGGAAGAATTTGTTTTAGGATGGATCACTTGTCATCATTTGAATGTTGAGAATCAAGTCCTAGCTCGCTTGAGTACCACCTTTCATCCTCAGACATTTGGTCAGACGGAGGAGACCATACAGACAATTGAGTATATGCTTTTTGCTTACATCGTCATTTTTTCATAGATGTGAGGGCCACCTGCCCCTAAAGGAGTTCACATACGTCAATTGTTATCACTCCACCATCATCATGGCACCTTTTGATGCCCTGTACGATCTACCATATAGATCATCTCTATGTGGTGCTATCCTAAGGGAGTCATCACTTTTGGGTTCAGAGTTTGTATGGGATACCACGAAGAAGGTTCTGATCATCCAGGAGGGAATGAGGCCTACACAGAGTAGGATGAAGTCTTATTCAGGTAGGTGATTGATACAATTGATTTTTTAAGGTGGTGATCCTGATTTCCTTCGAGTCTCAACCTGACAAGGATTTATGAGATTTGGATGGAGTGGAAATCTATCTCTGATGTTCATCAGACCATTTCTGTTTCACAATAGAGTAGGTGAGGTGGCGTACCCTCCAATTCTTCCCCCACAGATTCACTTGGTGCATAATGATTTCCACATGTCGCAGTTGAGGATATTTTTGAATGATCCATCACACATTATCAGTTAGGGAGATTTAGTCATTGGCGATGGGGTGATGTTTATATAATTCTCCGTGTAGATAGATGATAGATAGTATCAACGCCTTTGTGGATGGTCGATCCCTCTTGTGCGAGTTCAGTGGTAGTACGGGAACCTCTTGTAGAGCACATGGGAGCCAGAGGCTCAGATCCATGCTCAATACCCCCATTTTTTTACTTAGACATTGTTGTGGATTCCTGGGATCAAAAGACCTAAGGTGGGGAGAATGAAAAGACCCGGAATTTACAAATATTTTTTTGAATTATTTGGTATTATTATGAGTCTGAGAAAATTAACGTCACATGATTTAGAGGTTCGGAGTGCCCGGAAAGATCCATTGAATTTTTTTTATCTTTAAATAGAGTGTGTGGGTAGTTTTCCTAAAAATTTGGTATAAATATTAAATGGGTGCATCTATTAGAAATATGAGGGCACCATACCATTCAAGATGATGAGTTTACCCGTGTTGCGAATTTTGTTTAGTCGGAATATGCCTCAAGTGAGAAAACAAGAAAATTGAATAACTATAAATAAAATAATTAGATTAAATATTGTACATTTCAAATGATAATAACTGATGATTGGTGACTCATATTAAAAATATGTGACCACTGATGAACCCGTGAGGTTATTATTTCCTTAGATAGATTCTATCATTGGCTAGCTTGGGCCAAAAATTGATGTTAGTTTTTGGCGATAGATAAAAAAATTATGTAACAATAATTTTTTTGTTAAATTCTATTACTCCAAAATGGTAACTCGAATTGGAAATCCGAGAGTATAGTTGAGATCGTGAGGGGGTTTTCCCTTTATGTAGAGCCTATCCTCGACCATCACAAGTTGGGGGTGATTGTTAATAATTTTTGAACATAATTTAATGAATTCTCAGAAAATGCATGGGTGAAAATTTATATCTGGTAAACTGGTGATCCGATTAATAATCTGATAGAACTATTGAATTCACAGTGAAGGGATTCATTTAGCAAAAGTATAACTTTAACTTTCAATAGTAGTATGAAAAAGATAATTTTTGGTATTAAAAAAAAATAACTCCTTGAGTAATTTTAATTCTTTTTTGTAACTATTGGTCAACATGGAATGACTGCAGAGTTGGTCATGTAATGGAAGGATATTAATTACATGACAATAGGGTTGCGTAACCTCACCGTTCAATGTTTTAATGAAACATTAAATGTCGTTCATAAATGAACTGCATTAATGAAATTCAGTGATGGGACATTCCCTCTTCTATTTAAAGGATGCTCAGGCATAGGCTATTAGAACTAAAGAGAGGATCCTCTGAAGAAGTGTCATGGCGCCTTCCACCTACCTAGAACTATGATTTGAGTGATGATGGATGGGGAAATGGTTGGCGATGACGAATTCTGACAATCACCATTAGATGCGGAGACTCCTTCCTATTCTGCAATGGCTTCCATCAAACACGACGTAGGGGTTGTTATTAAATTCAATAAATTATGAGGATTATTTTTATATTTCATGAATTTTTGGGTGGTTGTTTTCATAGATTTAATGGGATAAAATTTATCTATGTGATGTGTTTATTTTCTACCTGCCTGATATAATGCTAATGCGGAGAGAACGGGCCAAAATGAACAAGGCCCGGACCTTCATTTTCTTTGTTTTTGACGTGTTCTTTATTGTAAAAGTTTCAACTTGATGAAAATGTATATCTGGTAGCCACACAATGATGAAATAATATTGGGAGGCCTATAGGCCTATCCAGAAGGGAAAACAGAACACCAGAGCCCACTCGGTGGCCCACAGATGAGCGCCCGGCGTGGCACCAGAGAGGCGGCGACCGACCGTGGAGGGGAGCCTGGCATCAAGCTACGGCGGCTGCAAGGGGTTTCCGCCACTCAGCCGACCATGTTTTCTGATTGTGTAACATCGTCGCGTGATGTGGGGAGGTGGACATGGCTTCGAAGCTGCAGAAGAAGGCGAAACGGACCCACACCCCACAGGTCCTGCTGATAAGGAGGCGACACTATGTGGCACCACCATTTCTATGAACACATGGACCACTGGTATTTTTAGGAGGGGAAAGGTTCCTGCACTACCAACCAGCTGGATGCTACACCAGCTGGCAAGCCAGAACTATCAGAGGGTTGCACTAGCCCGAGGCGGGCCGGGCCGTTCCCCAGCTCAGCAGGCCAGTCAACGGCCTAACGGGCCGAACCCATGGCCCATCTGGTTCAGGCCAGGCCATTCTGGACATGGTTCAGAATCGAACGGGATAGGTTCGACCCGAACCAGGTGAGGCCAACCAAGGTTGGGGCAGGACAGACTGGACCCAGAACCACTACGACCCAGACTCGCTTAAAAGGCCATTTCTCACTAACCAAACTTCCATGTGATGAACAGTCTGCGGCTATGGAATCATTTAAACTAGGTGGTCCATTTGAGATAGTCTTCCAGAGATTTGGAGAGAGTTTTTGTTTGGTCGTGTTGGATTGTACCCGAATCCAACTGGGCCATCTACAATAAAATGCCTACATCTCCCATACTGGGCGTCTGATTGACGCGTCGTCTATTATGTTGGAACCCTTATGACATTAAATATCATTGTGTTTCTTCTTTAATGGGTCATATTTCTAGAGTAAGTAATAATTATTTCTAGAGGAGTGGATCCTCGCAGAATCAAGCATAACATGTACAGGAATCTAGTGGCTGTCAGAGATGTGAAGAATGAATACTGATTCTTTGTGAATCAGCAACTAGAGATCCTAGGTGGAACAACACCTACTGATCATGTGGGGATCAGAACCTACTAATCCAGTCTGGATTAACACCTAGCAATCCTCTGTGGATATGTACCTAGTGATTATGTGGGGATCAGCATCTAGAGATCATGTGTGGATCGACACGTAACGATCTTTTCTTGATTATCACCTAGGGATCCCATGTGGATCAGCACCTATCATTCCTCTCTGGATTAGTACCTAGGGATCCTATGCAGATCTTCACATAACGATCCTATGTGGATCATCAGTAGATCCCTTTATAGAATAAGATTATCTAACATTACGACTAATCATTTGTACTTATATACATAAGTTATACATTGGTTGTGCTGAGTCTTTTCCTTTGTGCATTGTTATTGAGTTCATGCCTACTGGTTTTACTTAGTTATGTTATTAGAGACATTCGAAGGTCTCATGGTCCCTACAAAATATTGTTATACTCACACCTACACGGGCTTCACACACACCTTGTTGTGTCTTATGCAGACGACGAGCAGCTTAGCTGAGACTATAAGAGCCAGGACCAAGTGGTAAATAAAGGTGACTAGTTGACATGGAGAGTTGTGGAGACGAGTTGTACCTACACATCAGGTAGGATCCATTTTGGATAGTCCCAGGAGTTGTATTCTGTTGTAGTTTTATCTTTTCAGTTGGGATTGTATTCCGAACCATTGACATTTAGTACTTACTATTACATTAAGTTGTGGATACTAGTTGTGGTTGCAAATTACTCATCCATTGTGTTATATTTTTTCGTAGGGTAAGCAGCTTGTATGTGTACATGTTCTAAGGAATTGCATTCCCATTTTCAAGAAATTCCTTTCTAGAGGTAGTCGCCAACCCCTGGCCAATGGATGGTGGTTCTGGGGTAGTCATGGCATGGGCCCCAACAGACGGGTCGTGACAGTTTCCCATTATAATTTAATGGATTTGTAGTGGTTTATTCTCATTCATTGTTGGTATTTTTTGTTTAATTTTTATATTTATATTAATAATATAGTTTTCGAATACATTTTGGGTAAGATATAGATTTAAAAATCTGTACAATTCTTAACTATATTGAATTATTTGGATAATTTATTATATATTAATTCACATTAATGATTCATATAATCTAATAATTCCATGTTGGGATTAAAAATAAATTTCAATGTTCTTCGTTGAATATTATTATTCATGGTTAACTATTTATAAATGAAATTTAATTATTTTTTACATTCATAAACTAAAATATTATGAGAAATTATCCAATCATAACACATATGTATTATACAATCCATAAATTCAATTTGGGGGTATAATGACAAAACTAGACCATATACATGTAATAGCCCTTGGATTGGGATGGAGGATCAATTTTCAGATCCTTAATGATATGAACTAGAAGGAAGGGGTTGTTACTATCGAAAATGTGATAATTACAATTAATATTTTAATTATTTATGACATACTCATTCATTTTATAAAATAGTATTATTTAATGAAGGTTATTTTTATTTTATAATGAGGTATATTGATGTAAATTTTTCCTCATTAATTGTTCTGGTGGAACTCATTCATTTCTAAATAATTCTCTCAAGTAAACCATATTTCCTATTATATTATCAAACATTAGTATATTCATCAATTATTGGTTATGTTTATATAGATGTCATGAAAATCTAATACATATTTCCAAAAAAATTAATTGTTACTCATACCCTAGATGTATACCCTTGATGTATATGTGAGTCCTATTTTTAAAGGTGTTTGGAAGAGAACTATTACATATTTATGTATTTTAGTCCTTAGAAACACTAGAGGGTCCTTTGAGATAGTGGAATATATATATATATTATATTTATATTAGATTTTGATATCATCATTTTGGATTATTTCTTTTTATTCTGTATATCTTTATAGGGTCATATAAACCACTATTATAACAATTATACCATCTTTTAGTTAATCATATTGATGATTCTCAGGTCTAGAAAAGGATATACAAATGGTTTCTAATCATTAGTATAGGATCTGAAACCATTAGTATGGCCTATACCAATTTATTGATGAATTCCATGGTGTTTATTTTGTCCAAATTGAACATATCCAATATTTTGAGGTTTTTTATTCCAAATTATTGAGAACGATTAGTATTAGTAATATTAAATGAAATACTGATTTCAATGGTTTTTTGAAGATAATGTCATACTTATCCTATAGGAAAAAACATTACAAGATCATATTTTAATCCCAAAACCTCCAAGTTAATTTCTGAAGGCTATACCACTTTAACTAAAAATCATTAGTGATCGAATATACTAATTTATAATTATATATGTAATTATAAAAAAGGTAATTAATTTTGAATTATTAATTTTTATTATTAAATATAAATAATTTTGACATTTATATTAATGGTTGGACCAAACCACCATTATATGATTATACTAAAATGAAATTATTTTTGTCAAACCTGTGGAATTTGTGTTAAAAACACAATACCTATAGCATACATATACCAATAGTTTGACCAACCCGAAATTATAGGTGTCCATAAAAAACTAATGTAATCGTTTGGTGGAACTATTGGATTATAGTACCTGCGACAATTGTTTTAAATCATTGGTATATGTTAGATTTCTAGAAGTGTTAGTTTTTTGACAACTCATTTGTTACATACATATATATGAATATTTTTTGAAAAATGAATTCATGTTGTTTATTTTTGTGTATTATCATTATGATATCTTGAAAAAGGCCAAACAATAGGTGCGAGTTTGGTTTTATATATGAATTAAGAATTTTTAATTTCAAAAAGAATTCATTGTGGTATAGTTCAGTTTTTTAAGGATAATTAATCCCAATTTTTATTTTTTTAAATTAATAGAATGAGATATTGGAAAATAGTTATAAGAGAACACATTTAATGATTTTTCGGTGAATCCAAACCCTAAAATGCACTAAACTAGTTCCTCATTCCAAAATACCACAAGGCCTAAGCGTTCCACCCCTATGATGGAGATTGAAAACTTATGGTAAGGGTCTACAAGGATTCCATGGGGAAAATATTCCATCATGTATAAGTATTTATAGCTATACAAGAAATTATAAGAATACAAATATTACTTGATAACAATCACAAAAAATATAGTTCATGTTATGATGAAAGAAATAAAAAATATGTGTGATAAAGTAATGCAGTTTCTTTACATGTCAAGGATCACTGATGGGTGGTTCAAAAGTATAAATGGTAATGGAATAAAATAAAATCCCCTAGCACTCATACTAAATTACTCTTCTCTATTTCTCATACCAATCATGCATACACATTCATGCCTTCTAAGATAAAATCATTAGCATATGACCATTCTAAATACCTGTAACCTGTGACCAAATAGTGATATATAGTTGAGTTCCAATTTATCCTCTATGCCTGATCATGGTGTGGGTAAAGAAATAATGCCATCAAAAATGGAATCCTTAAAATAAATATTATGATATTAATGTTCATGAATATGTCTAATAAGTAAAAAAATTAAAAGTTATAAAATAGTTTATATAAATTAATTAAATATCCTCTGATGCTCAGGGTTCCAGATGACACCCAATGATATAATTACTATTATCTATATGTAGTAATATGTCTATGATCAACGATATCTACTTTGTTATGTTTTAGGTTGATTTTTTACTTCTCTTTATGACCATGCTATCAATATATAACCAAATGGATTTTAGGGTTCATTCTATCATTCATAGTATCCGAAAGTATTACATTGAATCTAAGTTCTGATTTTGACATTGCCAAAGAATTTGACATGTCATCCTTGTAAAATATATCCCCTAGTCATCACATTGAATCTATATGATCATTATTGAATTCCAATGTAATAAATGTGCTCACCATGGATTTCAAAATAAAAATGATCTGTATGAATCTAGTCACTCTTCTGATCCTTCCCAATTCATTAGCAATCATGTAGTGTCTATGCACTCATCGTAGGATTCAAAAAGTGTCATAAATAATATAGAATCTATGTTCTTATCATGAAAATTGTTGGTAGCATACATTATATTGAATCCAAGGAGATCATCTAAAAATTACAAATAATAAGATATTAGAATCAAAATTTATTATTTTCATAATATAATTTTGATTATCAATTTATGTAGAATGGTATAATCATATGACATAATTAGTAATCATTATTTCACTTTACCAAACCACAGTTACCCATAAACATCATATCGCATTTTAATTACAAAAAAATGAGACTCAATAAAATATTCCATGTTCTATTAAAACTAACATCACAATTTAAAAAATGTGATATTCCATTCACCAACTCATTTATCCATTTATGGTTCCATTTCCCTAACAACATACACAGTTGTGAAAATCTATTCCATGAGAATAAATTTTTTAAAAATTATGTTTCACTTAATCAAAACATTGGTGTTTCTTTAACATAATACAATTACATATCCATAATAAATATTCAAATTTAATATATAATTAAATTGATAAATAAAATAAATGTGTAAAAACAAGGAGTTATCTTTCTAATGTTCGACACATATTAAGGTAGAAATTAATTAATAAAACCTGGATTTAAAAAAAATAATTTAATTCTTCTAAAGATATGGAATAGTCATCTGAACCAAGCTAACCATGAAGTCAAAAAATACGGCCATGTGATAAAAGTTAGGGAGCACACACCACATGATTAATAAATCCCACTCATTATATATCAGCAACCAGTTCACCCTAATTTAAAAGTGAGAAAAAATTCTGATAAAAACGCTGATATCAATAATATTTCATAAAATATAGAGAAATAGTAAGATAATAAAATAATAAAAATATGACAAAAATATATATCAAAGATATTCCAAGGTCTCTCAATCTCATGTTATGATTTCTCATATAGGCATGAATCAATTGGTGAAATCCCATTGATAAAGTGAGGTATTAGAGGGTGTGAAAGGGAATGTTGTTAGAAAATATGGGATAGTTGTCCTAATTATTAGGATGTAATGAATGAAGGGGAAAAATAAATTTTCCACCATTAAAAGAATATACCCAGGGCCACCATCTAGAATTTATGGTCCACTGGCTTGTTGGTGGACCAAATATGGATTCCAAGATTTTGTAAAGGCCACTAGTGAACCAGTGGAAACTTCTACTACCCTTCCTTCCAATGAATCCCTACTAAGTACTTCTAAAACCTTGATATTCCACTGAATATTTATTTAACAACAAATTAAACATTATAAATGTGTTTTGACCTTATAATTTCCTTTCTAAATATATATTCAAAAACCATCCCTCCAAAAAACGAATATTCAAAATTTTCATCAAGACTCATTCCTTGTAAATAAATTAGGGACATACAACCCCTAACCATAGCACTTTTCATCCTAAATATGTATTTTCAGACTTTAAAATACAATACAAGACATACATAATCCATCTAATTCATGAATAATGAAATTTTTTTATTCCCAATGGCTCTACATGCTACCAAAATCCTATATGAAATACAAGATAAAAAGAAAAATAATATCGAACAAGTGCTTGGATTTTAATCCAAAAATCTTGAAAACAGACAAAAACAATATTTTATCCCAACACACCCATGTTTATCTCATAGGTTTTATCCTTGAATTTGGTTCTCCCCTATATTTTATTTATTTAAAGTGGTCAATGTTGAACATTGATGACTCATGCCATCAAAATTATCACAGAAAATAATATTCATAGTAGTCCACAAACCAAATTTTTATGGATCATAATGAAACATATCTAAACACACAAGAAATTATATCAGTGTTGGTAAAAATCCCACATCCCATCCCTTGACCCAATGCCAATATCCATTCACCATCCACACCTATCTTTAATAAGAAGTCACATTAATAGAAAATCCATTTATAGAAACCTAAATAAATCCATAAAATCCTAATTGATCTCATGGTATGTAATCTAACTCATTGTAACCAAATTCACATGATAACACAACAAAAAATTACTTTGGGTGACTTTATATAAAAAAATTGTCTCTCACTTATGTGTCATTTCACATTCCTTGTAAGAATAAAGAATAATAAAGGGTTAAATGACTAAATGATATGAATATTGCCAATAAGGTGAACTATTCCTGTTTAGAGCCTAACTAATTAGAAAAATATGGGTAATAATGGTTGGCATGGAGTAGCTATTATGATGGGTGACTTTCAAGGATGTTTCCCATAGTGTTTCGATGTGAGGAAAACACACATTGGAGGGTACATGTGTTGGCCTATCACGATAACCCCTAGTCAGATAACCCATTTAGGCATGTGGGTGGGTCCTAGGAAGGGGATGACCTGAATGTACGGGAAAGTGGTGTCACATGGCAGGCCAAGACCTGATGACCATGATAAGGCTAGGTGGAAATACTATCATTGGGGACCAGTTGATAAAACTGCTATCTGAGTAAAAAATTATCGAAAAGTGAGGATGCACTGCATGGGTTGAGATGTCGGGTCCACAAAGAGAATGTTGTGCTCAAAGTGGGGGGGGGGGGTGAATTTAATAACCTAGAATTAAAATGTTTTAATTGAATAATTGATATGGATCATTTGAACAAGGTGAACCTTTCTTTTTAGAAACCTACATGATTGGAACTCAATAGTCAATCATGGTAGGCCTCGAGTAGTGATCAAAATGGGTGACCTTCTGGAATGTTTCTCAGGGTGTGTGTGAGTGAGACAAAAAACACTATAAAGAACATGTCCTAGTATGTGGGAAATCATTAGCTAGATGTCCTAATCAGGCATGTGGGTGGACCATGCGTAGGGGACCACATGTCTACAGGGGAAACTGATGAATCCTGGCATTTCGGGACCCAACACTCCTATTAAGGTGGGGTGATTATGCTATAGGTGGGGACGAATTGTTACATTTTCATTCTAATTCATAGTATAAAAGGAAACCTAAAACCACCCATGCATGCACATCATAGTATGTACACCCCCATGATGTGACATCCAATTATCAAACTCATCTGGACAAAACTAAACAATTCCGAGAATCTTCCACTAATTTTCCAATAAGAAACTAATGAATTAGAGGCCTCTAATTCTAAACCTAAAACACTAATTTCATACCATATCCTTACAGTGTAATTTTATTGAAAAATAACAGATCACCCACACTACTCCATGTTCTCCAACTCGAGAACCTCTGTGAAAATTAGTTAAAACTTGATTGGGTCAAGTAACTCCATCATATTCATTAAAAAAAATACTCAAAATCATCTAGAAATTCATGGAGGTTATCCAATGGAATTTCGACTCCATCGAAAAACTCACATTGGAAACTGGTGCAATCATGGCCATCCTAACACAATTAATAGACATCAACCACCCTTCTTGAACAATGGGGATACACCCATGACAAATACGAGTCATAATAACATATTATTGCCCATATAATTGGTCTTCTTTTCCATTTCTATAATCTTATACTCCAAAAAAATTTACACTGAAAAAAATGATTAGATTCGGCCAAACATGCATGCACCCAAATGATACTCCAAACATCAATGACATCCTTTTCCTAAAAAATATTCAACCTCAATGAGGGTCCTGACATCCAACACATATAGTAGGATCTAAAAATGTTTATTTCTTTATATTTCTCAATGATTATTGATATAAATGGGTCAGATTATTATCGAACACTTGATTCTCCTACAAATCAACACATATGACATGTGAAAACATGAAAAATAATGATCTTTCAGATCAAACATGTAACAATACCTAGATTTATATGTCATTAAACCTATTTATTTTGAGTACTATAACTTTCTAACCAAACACCAAGAATAAACACCGATAATTATAACACTACATTCATCATATCTCATCTCATACATGGCTGCTCACTAACCCAAAACATTGTAAGAGACACAGTTAGCAACATGCTGTGAAAAAATAAAACATAAAAAATTGGGTTTACACTACCACAACCAATGAATACAATGATTTAATCATGCACCCATTATTCAATAGATTATTCAACTCTTTTTTTCAGACATGTTATATTTTAAATGAAGCTTATCGATAATGATTGTCTAAATGCATGATTCATTAAAATGGGTCTCAATACTAATATTTCATAGGAATTTTTTTTTCTTTTCAGTTCCATTGTATGTATATGTTGTCAATAATTTGGGTATGAAATGAACTAATATGATGATTTTATAAGAAGATGGTAGTGTACTATTTTTTTAGATGACAAGAAAATTATATTTTCTAAATACAGGACAATGAATGATTACATATGTAGAGGAGGTGTTGTATGTAATATGGAAACACATAAACAAATATTTATGTATTTAATTTTAATGATACAAAGACAATGTTTTTATTTTATTTTTACAGGTCATATAAAATCAAATTTTAGTGAAGAATCTACAATATTAAAATATTATGCTCATTTGGATTATTTCTGATTATAATGTTCATTTTAATCTCTATATAATATTATGGATGGTTATTTTCTGAAGCATTATGAAATTTATGGGTGGGAATTAGAAACTTTGGAGGAAACATTTTACCCTGGGGGTAGTAACGGGTTTGATTTTGATAATCTATAAATGGTTGTGCTGGGTTTGTTGTAATTTTTTGCGAATCATTTCTTTTATTTAATAAATGGTTAGGGGGTTTCCCTCGTACAACACTTTTCTGGTATAATGGATGGTTAAAATATAATCTAAGGGTTTTAATTATTTTTGGGGGATTTAAAGTAATGGGGTTATGATTCAATAATTATAAGTAGATAAACTTATCATTTCAATAAGTTGAGAGAAAGGGAATAATGAAATTAGAATATTATTCAAAATAGAACACACTAATATTATATTAGAGATCTAAACATCAATGGTTAGTGGTTTCTTTCTAATATAAGAGTAAAATATATCTGAATTTATTTGATCATCAGTGTCATATTTATTTATTTATTATCTGGTATTAAATTAGTGTTTCTTCCTAATTAATTTTATTCCATATTTTATGAATATTGACACCCTCTTAAAAAGAAATGGACATATAAATTAAAATATTATTCTAACAAGACCATGACTGTAGATATGGAAATATAATTGTTATTTTTAGTTCATTATATAGATATGATTGATCATATATTAAGAATGAAATTTTTTTAATTATAAATCTTATATTAATTACTATACTATAAATGTAAATTTTAAAACATCTAATCGAAATAATTACATATTCTATTATGTTTGGGTTCCAGGGAAGGGGAAAGTGGGGGCAATTCTGAAATATATAAGGGTGATATTTTATCATTTATTAACACATATTCATGGTATAATAAAAATTGAACTATGTTTCCAAATTCATTTATTTGTTAAAAAATACATAGATATATTATATAATTAGTTTTAAAGGTTTTATCTACATTTGGAGGTGGAATTTACAATTTACTTATTTTTGGACATATTATTTACCCCCATATTTCATAACCCCAGTAGAATTAGGGAATTGAAAATGAGATAGGAATAGGGGTAGAGTAAGGGTTTCTTTATGCAAAATATATCACTTTTTTCTGGTTCTATATTTTAATCAAAGAATGTATATATAATAATATCATCAGTTCAACATTAATTAAATAATAATCCATTCAAAATCAAATTATAGTATTATTTTTCATGATTTGATGACTTATTCGATCAATTAATGTTAATATATGGGTTAAATTTTTTATTAAAGAATATGGTATTGTCATCTCTAGTAGAAGGGGTTTGATTTTCCTAAAATTTATTTTCTTGGATGGTATATTTATTATTCCTTTTAATGTTAACGAGAGTTCCAATTTTAATGAATTATTGAGAAGTATATTAAAAAAGTACATTAATTAATCTTTATTATAAATTTTATACTATATTTTTGTTTAATAATGGTTCAAAATGGATCAATACCAATATATTAATGTTACTTTTTTAATTATTATATATCATATCATGTATTTATAGAATCAAATTATTGTGATAAATAACATGACGCACCCTATGAGAGGGGTGCTAATATACGAATAGAAAAAAATTTACAATTGTTGTGGGTAAATATTTTGTAAGGTATACAATTAGTAGTGTATCAAAAATTAATTTAAAAATGATAGGATCCCTACCTCATTTAGTTCCTTACCATAATTTATTAGTGTTCTTCCTGCCTCCACATGAATACTTTTCAAACCATGAAACTCCTAAATATAACCTTCATTCTTGAGGCTCCACTCCCCTAGGAACCATTTCATCCTCTTAGAAACAATTTTCAAAACATCCCCCTGCTCCATCATTTATGGATCCTTTATCCCTAAATTCTCAATTAACATCACTAGGGAAACAATAGTGATTTTGATCAATTTATACTTCAGACTAGTCACTTATCCTCCATGATTATTATATATGTTCCTCCCATCCTCCCATTTTCTAATCATATATATTACGCACATCAGAAGATCATAAATGACTAGTTCTTATATACCTCAATCCATAAGGACTTCCATCAAGTAAATTTATAAAAAAATAGTTTGAAAAAAGAATACTGGTAAGGGTTATTTGTGTAATATTGATTTTTTTAAATCAATTAATGGGAGACCACTTCACCCATTAATTTACAAGGATAAAGGTGAAGAAATCTACAAGGATTACCATTTGGGTGAAACGTCTCCCTGGATACTATAGAGTCTCTATTTGAGCATGAAACTTCCCATGCTCACTCATGAGTAGAACGAGGGAGAAAATATAACTATGGATTATTTTAGAGCCCAAATTAGGGCTATATTTTTCCTTGGATACCCAATGAGGCCAATTTTGGATTCACATTACATAGGGAATCCGACGTTTCCACATAGGTTTGGATTCCCCCATGAGACTCATAAAATCTATTAGGGAACGTTATTCACAGAATTATCATAATTACGACCACACCTATGGTAACTATTGTTGGTTTCTGAATCTATCAAATTAGTGATCATGACCAACCAATTGATCTCACCCAGTTCCCTCACTCACTATGTCTTCTAAAGTGATTTCCCAATTTTGCAGGTCCCTCTGACATATAAAAACATAATCCATAATCCTTAATGTGATAAATGACCATTTGGACAACCTTATTCCTTGTTCACGATCAAAAAATTCTAATCTCACATCTTTTTGTATAGGTATTAATATCAACAAGATCATTTCATTATGGAAAACTAAAAATCATTATGATTATCATCACTAAGTCATTATCCTCTATTCATTTGACCCCTTAATCTGTTACTATTTTGAGAATTGGAATCAATTATCCTCCAAGGTATCACCAAATCATTTTCCTCCCAAGACATTTAGTCTGTTATGATATAGATAGTCTTGATTTCCATTTAATGGACTAAGGGATATTTCTCTAGATCAGTCTTTCTAATGACATAAATAAGAACCTTTTCCAATAGGTATTCAGTCAACCATTTAATTGTCTTCCCTAGTCCATTAAATTATCCATGAACAAAAATTTTTATTCTGATTCAATGTAATACATAATCCAAAAGGTTATTTTTTAGTTAATTCCCAAACCAAACTAGTTCTTGGAAACATTAAACTAGTAGTCCATTTATAACGTTATACTTTTTAAAATTATTCTCAGTCATATGTCCATTAAATACAAGACATAATGTTCCAAGATGAATGTTATAAAATGGTACATATTTTTTCAGGATTTATAGAAAATATGGACTTCATTTGGAGGAATTACCATAAAAGGAACATCTTTGGTCATGAAACCTAATCTTGAAAGGAATCAAAATGATCATTTTCATATAATAATAAAATATATTACATATCTCATTAATTAAAATTAAATTATGCGGGTCCTGATTTATTTCTCAAGGATGTATATGAAATCCTTTTTACAAGATTAAAACCATCCCTATAATATTTTTCACTTCCCTAGATGATGATAAATTAATGTGTTACATACTACATGGCATTAAACAATTGTTTAATAATTAAAACAATGATGTAAATACAATAGAATAAAAGGATACATTTAGAATACTTAAGGAATATTGGAATAAATAAATAACATTCTTGACAAGGGTAACTTGTATTGTTTCTAGGAATAATTTCAATAAAAATTATAAATCCATGAGGGAGTCATAAAATATAATATAAGACCATTAATGGGATGTGATTACCTCCCACAATCTTTATTTATACATTTAATTACATGTTTTATGAGCTCAATAATGATCATGTCCTCATTTTTAAATAATTTCAATTAAATAAATTGTATATTAATAGGTCAAAAATATAATGGAAACCTAAATATAATATTATTTACCATTGAGATAGATCTATTAACCATAATATAAAATTTGTAACATTACACTAATGGGTTAATTTTTTTGTTCCCTCCTTTACCTACACCCATCACATCAAAATGTATATCCCATCAAGTGAATTGGAAAGCACTAAATTCATCAACTAGTTAGGTGGTATTGGAAGAATATATTGGGTGTTTGTGTATTTCTAAATGATGAATCCTAGAATTTACACCTCTACCATTATGACTAAATCATCCACTCAAACATAATAGATCTTAGGAATCCATAGACATTTATATTTCTAGGTGGTAAAAACCTTGTTTCTATAGTACAATTGCAATAGATACATTCCCACACACATGAAATCCATGATTATTTTAATCCACATAGGTAATACCTTCAATGATATATTATTGGATGGTGGAATTTTCTTATTGCCTCATCAAATAGCTTTCGAATACAATCCTCAAAATGATACAACAACTATCTTCATTATCATAATTTGATGGATAATGTTGTCGTCCATATCCAGATAGTTGTTTATGATTTTCCCAAGAGGGATCATTGAATAATTTAATAACCCTATCAAAGATATACCTCAACACCTCACAAGAATCATATTATGTTAATATATATGAATAAATCCATTTTGGAATGCTGAGGTACTCATAAAGAATTAAATCCTATGTAATCTAGTTTTCCATATAGCTAATTCACAAATGATGGATCCATTGAAGCCAAGACACTAGAATCTCACTTTTCTTATCACATTGACATATATTAAAGAAGATCTGGTGTCGACCACCATGAATAAGAATCATGAAAATACCATCAAGGGTATCTAAATAGTGACACCCATGGGAATATCTAATCTACTACTATTGTAAAAATACACAATAATCACTAAAATCTATCAATTCTCACCCAAATATGGTTTGATATCATAATGAACATGTCACATTAGATATCATTGAGTTATGATCTATTATTAAATATATAGAACCATGTTTTTCAGGGGAGAAAAAAAAGTAGAACTCATATAGAAAATTTCCTATCCAACATCATTAACGTTCCTCCGTATAGAACCAATTATGGATATACACCATCAGAAAATACAAATCCAAACCATGGAGGTCCTCCTCATATTAAAAATCTTCAAAAAAATAACAACGTCGTCTGCCCCCATGATGTTATTTGGTAATTTCGTCCCGAAATTTCATATAGTGACTAGAAATTTTATCAAACTCATATCAATCAATATCCAAAGATGTAGTATGATTGGTGAACAAGTAGAAATTTGATTAAATAAATGTTTTATTTATTTTAGTAATGATTAAATAAAATACCTTATAAGACCTCCCTGATAGTAATTAGTATATTGAATATGACAGTCCGCCCAACTGTCTGTATAATTTAGTTCATCTCCATGAAAATATGAATAATGGTTATTCAGATAAATGTTATTAATGTATTATCATCTAGAAATTTAATAACCATATTGATCAACAAAACAATTGAAATAGTGGTCCTCTATTTAATATTAAATCCAGGACATGCAATTGTAGAGTTCTTCTCCGTGGTTATCAATATTATATTAAAACCTATAGTTTAATGTTTTATTTTGAATATATGTCCTTCATATAATTTTATTGTCATGAATTTTTTCTTATATATATAGGAAATAAAAATTGAAAATTCAATTACTATCCACTCTATTTATAAATTTTGAAATTTTATCCATTATAAGAGAAAAACCCAATAAATGACTAATTACAATTATTATTCTAGATTTAGACAGCACTAGATGGAGTTAATGTTATAAATAATAATTATTTTCCTCTTATTAAAACTATTACGAAATAAAATATATGGTCAATGTATGTCAATGTAACACTCAATGAATATATGGAAAACTCTAGTTTCATAAAGAGTGAAAATGTATAATATATAATACCAATAATTTTATCTCCTATTTCTACTCACTAGTACAAAATCCAAAAAACCATTTAGGAGGAGATAATATCTCATCAACTCTATAAACAAGGGGGACTTTTCATCACCTTAAATCCAAACACCTTCAATATAAGTATAATGAGAATCACATCATTGATTTAAAATAGAAGTATTTCCTTATTGACCAAGATATCATTTTCATGGATCAAAACAAAAAATAATTAAACCATAATGGGTTCCTGAATAAATATTCCATCAATGGTTCAAATGAACTCTAATAAATAATCCATGATGCGTCAACTATTTTTTGTATCATATGGCGGGTAGAATATAGATCTATGTACATTACTCTACTCACTAGTCAAAATGTTTATACAGTAAGGGCATCATGCAATATCATTAACTTGGGCTAGGTCATATGTCTTAGATGTTTATATATTTCTTGGTCATCCCACTACAATTTTACATTCCCATGATCCTATTGAAGTAAAACATGGTGGTTGATAAAATTTTACAATTTTTTGAATAATCCTAATGAAAGGTGAATTAGGTATCCTCTTAGGGAAAGGAAACCACTATGATAGAAAAGCACATCCATTACAATATATAGCTCAACTAAATTTACATGAAAGTATATTTCACTTATATCATTTCTATTATTGTCCAAAAAAATGTATTTATAGATGCAACAAAAACTATAGTAGGAGAGTGATAACATAATTTCATCACAAAAGCATAGGGTTGGGAGTATTTTTTATGTCCACCACTATAGAAAAAATCAATCATAAAATGAAGATAATCCTTGATCAATGAAAAAATTATTCCACCTAAATCCATAACATTGGTGTTATTTATAGAGCCTTCCCCAATGATGGAAAATGTTCTCCATGTTAAGAGATACTCCACAAGAAACAACTTTTTTAGTTCACTCTACAATAATTTGACAACACATCCCCTTCAATGTGGTCAAAGTTAATGCTATTTAGGGTAGTTTAAATTAAAATTTTCATCTGAGAAACATTTAGTGGTTCATATAAATATGGGTAAAAATGGAGGGAATTAAAGAGATAATGGGGTATTAAGTCCAAGAAATTTTATCAAGGTCAATAATAATTGGAAATTATAATCTACCACTCAAAGGATACTCTCTAGACATTGAGGATCATTCATACAATGATGTAGATGAGGAATTGATTCATACTGCAATACTCAAATTTTTAAATGTAATTGTTATAAAACATTAAAATAATTTGAGGAAAAACACTGATAAAGTAGTTCAAAATGAATAGGAAAATGTCCAAGATATTGTTTTCATTAATGTGTGAGATGAACGTTTCCTTAGTAATCATAAAATGTATAGTATTTATTTAATAGATCCTCTAACAATCACATTTCCCCCATTCAAATACATATATACAAGTAAATGTGAAAGGATATGGGTTTGTCCATAAACCACCAAACACCAAATTTATTTCAATTTTTTTCTAAAATGCAAAATATTCCCCGATTTGAAGTATTTTGGGAAAGATGAGGTAAATTAACACTAACATACATCAAGGAAAGTATCATTATTAGTGAAACAATTAGGCATAAATATAAATGTCTCCACCTGTTTAAAATTTTTTGAAAGAGGAAATTTATCAAATTATGAGGAAATAAGAGAGACATTTCCAAAACATGAATACTAATCAAACTATATGCTTAAATTTGGAATCATTTTATTATAATCAATTTCAAAAATTTGTTTAAAAGAACTACTAGTTTTAAAATTCTATCTTATGACATATAAAGTCATTTATATACCATAAGTTTGGAATGTATGACCATATCTGGATATAAAAAATATTTCCACTTAGATGATGACTTTTTTACATATAACATAATAATTTATCAAATATATTAAATATCAAACTTATAAAACGAAATATATTGAGTGTTCAATAGCTTCAATCCAATAAAATAGGAAGTCAAATTCCAAATGGAATGATTTATACCCTTATCTACCTAATATTAGGAATCCCAAATTCTTGATGTTCAATGGAAGGGGAAATCCATAATTGGATAATAGTCATTTTATTTCTAAAATTAGCCATGTACTGGGTTTTCGACCATAAAATAATTTAGCGAATCCTGGATACCCAATACAAATTTTAAAGGAACTAGGTGTTTTTGGAATGAAAACATGAAAAATCAGCCCATTATTTAATGGGAAGATCTATAATGGTTGGGCATATATCAGTTTTGTTTAAAATTCATGAGTATGGCTATTCAAAAACTATAATATTACAATCAAATTTAGAATTATAGTGTTATGCATGTAATTACAGGACTGAATTTTTAACTACTATTTCGAGATTGTATATCTCATTATAGCTTATTCTATTAGTATAAATAAGGAATATAAAATAATATATATAATCATTTATCAACATATTAATTAAAACTTTTGTATTTCAAAATTTTTATATAGTTTTAATATTATATGAAAATTACATTTTGTGTTCCTAAGAAAAATATCAACTGAAATCTCTTATAAATAGAGTGAAGTATTTGTAGTCGAAAACCAATAACGCCACTCTAAAACTGTTGTGATTAAAAACACCATTTCAGGAACCTACCAATGTAATGTATTTCCACATATTGGTTAGTAATAGAATTTCCCACTTTAGGTTTTAAATAATTAAAAATTTTGATAAAAAAACAAAAATAAGAAGAATAATGTCTTTTCCTTCTAAGTTGATTATTTCAAAGGGTGTTTGATTATTTTTTACGATGGGAAATTATTCACATTAATTTATATTAAGAGGAAAAATTAAGTATTTTATTTGGAAATATCATTTGATTATAGTGAAAATGTATTTTATAACTAGGAATTTAGTATGGCAGGACTCATCAGAGTTCTATCAATTAAATAGATATGGGATAGTAATCCAAAAATGACAATCAATTGTTAATATTTTTAATATTTATTCATTAACTAAATAGTTGAAAAAAAGATATAATGTTTTATTTTTGAAGGGTGTGCATGTAAATAAATTAATTTAGAAGAAAATTCAATGAAATATTTTCATGGAATGGCCTACCTTCCAGATATGAAAATATTTATCTTAAACTATAAAATTTGACTTCAAAAAATCCATTCACAATCCATCCAATTACATTGCATGGATCAGAAACCTTAAATATGTTTAATTGTCCATGTCCACCTAAAATACCTTGTAACACAATGAATCACATCCTCCATAGTTTGAAGTGATGGAAATACCATGAATATAGGCAGACCACTACACTTCATCAGTTCGTATTTATAAGACACTTACCCCCTAATTAATGAAATTACAACCATATAAAATGTGAATGAGTATAATAGATAAGAAAATATTAGTTTGAGATAGGAATAATGTTGTTGATATTAAGAAGAGAAACCGATAAACGACTTCTTAATCCCTATGTTTGTGTAATTTCCCATAAAAAGGTATATAAAAAATATATAAAATGATATAAAAATTTAAATTATAAGTCATTAAGATCTATCTAGGGATATGAACATAGTATAGTTACCCACAACCCCAATCATTGATGATACATGGAGTTGGAAGTCCAAAATTTAAGAATGGGAGAAGAAAAAAGTTTTACTATAATCAAAATAATGGAACTAAATGTATTGTAAATTTACATTATAAATTTCCAAGAGATGTATCCTTTTTAAGAACTGAGGTAGTGATAATATACTCTAAGGTGGGAAGACACTACATGAACCCTTCCTACAATAAATATATTTTACATTTTAGTTAATATTCAATCTACATTTCCAACTTCCAGCATGTTCCAATGTAATGCGACTTCCGTCCCTTACTCCACTAATTATTCCTATGATACTTGATTTTTTTGAATATATGTGTGACATATAGAAATCTCTATTATCTATTAGCTATTTTGGACTTATAAGAAAATTTAATATCACATTTTTCTATAAATTCCATTCATATTGTCCTTGGCGTATTAGGATAGAACCCATTATTATCATTAATCCTAATAAATTTTATTATAACTTAAATAGGGATTTAAACCTAGAAAATTGAACTATGAGTGAATTATACTAATGGAGGAACTGATTATGCTCACCTATAAAACTTTTTTGTGTGTTTCATTACCTATAATACAAAAACATAGGCATTATATTCATAAAATTATAGCTTTGTAAAAAAATATATACATCACATCACTATGAAGACACTACTATATATTTGACTTCCTTACATTTTCACAAATTAAAAACATACTTACCTCACTAGGCTCTTCATAAAAATATTTTTATATTAATTCTTTAATGGATAAATTATATTACCTATTAATTCATTTAAAGAATTTATATTATGTATGGTTTTCAAAAGATAGAAAAAACAGTCATTTTCATTATATTCACCTAAATATGTTTCCTATTATATTTATTTTTATAAAAAGTTTATGAACCCATATAATCAACATATAAAATGTTATGTATCAAAATTCCATAGCTCTAGATAATATTTTCATGTTCTAATTGCATGAAACTCTAAAAAATCTCCTTAGAACCAAGAAAATTTACAAGCAACATTGTTTTTATCAATATGGTATGTCAATTGAATACATGAATTTTACACATATTTTTAATTAAAATATACAATCAACGTGATTTAAATAATGAATGAATTGTCCATAAATATAAAAAAAATTAATTAAACCACTAAAAATTATAATTTAGACGCAGTGTCACACAAATAATATTCATTTAATAATTAACATATATATATTTAAACTATTATAAAATATAAATTTTGTTATTTATATTTAAAATTATATTAAAAATAATGGATAATGTTTTCATAATCAATCCCCAAGACTTAATCGAGAACATTTCCATAATTTCAATCTATTATAACTCAATCCCATGTGAATGTGATGGTTTAATAAATGATAAATTAATATGAATTAATAGTGGTAAATTAAAAATAAGTAAAACCATTAGTTATCATTATCTCGTAGTACCCTTAATCCAAATACTTATTTCCAATATCTGTGATATATCTATCATTATATTTTTATATATCAAAATCCCCCTTATTCATATGGGTTCAAGATTCCCCTCACGTAAATCTATTTATTTTTTACAACAACTAACAATAATAATTTGTTTCCTTTTTTCAAATGACAAGGTATATGATAAGAAATAATGGAATTCACAAGTGTATTTATTTATGAATCTCACACCCAGTTCCTTACTAGATAATTTTTTATAAGATGCTAATTTTATAGTTTAATATTTTTTGCTAAGGGTTATATAAGAATCAATTTTAATTTATCTCTTTGATAAGCTTTTTTTAAGGTGAAAAAGTTACATTGGGTTATGTTTATAAATATAATTTCAACCTATTAAAAATATTATTCAATTAAACTCTCTTCCATTACTATGATTCCTTCTATAAAACATTCATGTTGTTATTGTTTTATATTTTATAATATCTTGGTTTAATTTAACATTATGGAGATGTCAACAATAAAAATTGGAATTTTTATGGGATTTTATTTTGAACATGGTTTTTGAACATTTTAGGGGAAACTATGTGGGATTCAGTTTCACAATGATGTAGTTTCAAGAAATTGTTTTTCCATGACTTGTCTCTATTTGGTAAAAATTATTTTCTAATTATGAATGGTTTAAATATTCATTATATTGTAAGATACATGATTAGAGAACCATTTGGTAAATTATCTAGGCTATCCATGATAAACATCTATATTCAATTAAAAATTAAATTTCACCTTTTTTAAGCTTTGATAAAAACATTAATCAATCCTAATTTTATCCCCTCACATTCCTATATAAATAGAAAATACACCATAGAGTCTTCCCATTCACTTATCATTTTATTCTTGGATATCTAATTTTATTCATACTGGTCCTTCCATGCAAATCATCCTTATATCTATTGTTATTCCCATTTATAATCCATTATAAAAATTTCCATTCACTTTTATCTTCCCTTTTGAACCCTATAAGATTTATGGATGTTATTAGGTATCATGGTGGTTATAATTAAGGGATTTTAGTATCAATGTCTTGTAGAATACTTTTATTGTTTTTTATGACTTCTGTATTAATGGAGACCTATCGTGGTTTTATTTTCAATTTTCCATGTTAAGAGTTTTTTGATATTATATTAAGTGCAATATAATTTAATTCTTGTTGGTTTTCATGATCACATTTATTAAATTTAATCTTTTATATGGTAATATTTATGTATTTTATACATGTTATAATGGTCTGATATCTTGTCTACAGGGATGAAATATGTTTTTTTAATAAAAAAATGATTCTAGAATTACAAGTGTTCTATAAGACATTTAGATGACTTTTTTTAATGAAATATAAATTTCCAAATGTTATTTAGCCATTTATTGGTATCCTAAAGGGAGAAAAATTATTTTAATTTTTATTATGAAGGTTAAATTAATTGAATTATATAAATATTTAATATGGAGCATGTTTAGTGTAAATTAGTTAATTTTTATTTGTTTTTTCCGAAAAAGAATTCAATTAATATTTCATGTTTGTATTCTTATTGCGGAAAATGACTTCTCATGTTATGTCAGTTTTTAAGAAATGACTATTAATCATTTTAAGAGGGTTTTTCTCAAAGTGTGTCAGACCCACAAGTGGGAATTTTATTCTTAGTGTGGTTTAATATAGATTGTTATAAAAAAAGGTGTGATATTTATAGTTTTATAAGGACTTATAATGAACAATTTTTATTCATATGTTTGTGTTAAAGGTGATATGTGTTCTAGTTGTAAATATTATTTTATTTATTTATGATCTATTACTTTTACTTTTATGTTTTTTCTTACATTTTCATTGATATATCTTGGGAATCTCATTCTCTAATAGATGTTAAATTTTTTTGTTACATTATCCCAAGTGTTCTCACTAGATTGTGACCTAGGACTAGTACTCCTTAGTAATGATGTACATATTTTTTACTTCAGGACGTGAATGGATTCAGAATGTAATGTTCTCGCTTCTCTTTGGGGGATCTATAGACAGTGAACCAAGGAAATCTAGTCTAGAAAAAATAATGATATAGAATAAGTTTTTACCCATGATATATTTATTACATTGAGTACAGTATTTGGGGATTTTTATTATTATTTATTTGTATCCCATAACACATTATTGGTATTGTCACCAATGATCTCGTTATCATTAACCCCATTTTTATTGATATTATAGTCCCTACTTGAGTTTTACTATCCCTAATTATTATTTGGATAGGTTTTAAAGGATTTCTAAATGTGAAATTAATAATTAATTCCAAATATAATTTAATCTAATATTTGAAAATTCAATTTAAGAGGTGATTTATGATAGGTTAGTAAACATTTCCTGAGGTGTATGTGTATGTATAATTCAAAATTAGATATAATGGAATATGTATTTTTTGTTGTTATAATTTAACATTGTGATACTAAATGATCATATTTCTATTTTTACTATAAAAAACAATGGTCCTATAGTTGTTTTGTGTTAGATAGGGGATGTTTTACAAATATATCATAATTATGTTATTTAAATTTTCTTATCAAACAAGTGAAATTATATTTTTTGAAATTATTTTCAAAAATTAATTACTAATTTCTCTTTTAAATTTAATATCATAAAATCATTGTTGAAATCGTAATATGTGTGTTTATATTACAGACAACATACCTGATTGGGTTTATGAAGCTCTCACGATTGAATTCAATTGTCTAGGTTGTGGTAACCTCCTAATCTTATGTTTAATTCCAATTATTGATTGTGTTATAAAGTTTTTAGTGGTCATGGGTCACATAGAGTTAATTACATGCTTTGTATTTTGTTTTTAATTTTTTTTGGGATGCAAAATTATTGATCTTTTTATCCTATATCTTTCGATGGGTTTTGTAATATATGTGATGTGTAGCATAATTCAGTTTTACTATTTATGAAAAATTTGATATTGCATCTATTATTTATAATTCCAATCAATATTATTAGTAAATTAATTTCATAGAAATTATATTTATTTATATTCATGGGAATCCGATGTATGGAATATTAAAGCTATTTTATACAAAAATTTTCTTGACGAATTATAGCTTCTATTGAGGTTGAAACCATTTCGAGGTGTACATTATTTTTTCTCATTTACTAATGTCTATCCCAAGGGGTTTATTAACACCAACTAGTCCCATTAATGGATTGGGTCATGCAATATATTGTTTCGACCCCATGATTGTTAATTGAATCAACTGTTCAAAAATAATAGATTTTATATTTCTATTATGGTTTGATTTTTATTTTCAATACTCCGAGTGAATGATTGAGATATTTAATTTATTTAAAGACACTATAATACTGAAAATTTATAAACTAAAATGAAAAAAATATATCAATATTCCACAACTCTCATATTAATTAATGTAACTACCTCCATGTATTCAAAAACATTTAATGCAAATGAAAATTATATTAGTAATTAATTTTTTCAAAAATAATTGAAAAATGAAGAAACCACATATTGTATTTAGACAAGTTGTTTTTTCAAATGATATTTGGAGGAATTTAATTCTTCTTATTCAAAAGATATCATTTATGAAATATAGAAATAGAAAATGAAATTTTAAATCAATGAAAAAGGAATTGAGAAATAGAAAGTGAAAGAAGCTTAGTATGACCCCCTTTGTTTTGGATGGGGTTTTCTTACCTCATTTATATAGTTGTGTAGTCAACCCAAACCCATTGGTGGTTGAGTTTTTGGGAAATGATTCACCGCACAATATAACTATTGGTTTCTTTAAGAATATAATTCATGTTTAATAATTAATAAGAAAGAAAATATAGTCCCCAACCCCCAAAATGAAAATTTTGAATGAAGTACGAGAGTAGTGGTGGAGGGAGGAGAGGGATGAGTGGTTCACTATTTATAATTCTTTCATATGTATAATTATCATAATTTTATTGAGGATTAAATCTTGTTACATAATTTCATAAGAATTATTATTATTAATATACACATCTTAATGGTCTATTATTTAAATTCCTATTCCACATTGTCCTTGGTCATATGGTACACCTCATAATGTTAAATCTCTATTGATAAATGTTTAATTATAACTAAATAATAATAAATAAAAATTAAGTGATATTAAAAATCATTTTATGAATTATAAAATGATTTATAGTTTAAGGAATTATAAAATTACTTCATTAGATCATACTTATCATCTTTTTTTCTTGAATTTTCCTAGAAATAAATTTTAAATGATTGAGTGAGAAATAATTTTCACCTAAATATCAACCTCTATGTTATCTTCATTAATTGTTGGAGGTACGAGATAATATTTTTCCAGGGATGACTATTTAAAGAACTCTATGAAGTTCTATAATAACTCAGTATGATACATTTCCATGTATTCTTGCATTGACATTTCATGGACCTAAATGGGTTCCTGTAAGATAACATTAAATTTCATTCAGGACATGAGTTTAACCCTCGTAATCTTATTTTAATGTAATTTATACATCCTCATCTATTGCTGGGGTGATTCAAAAGAATATTCTATTTTTATATTTTATAAATATGAATATGATTGAAATAGTATATTAACAGAGTAAAAGATAAAAATGAATAATTAGAATTAATCCCTAGAAATTATTATATGTTAACATATGGGTTTCAAAAGAACATAATCAAATTATATTTTGAACCCTAGAATTGAGTTCAGTGAGGGTGACTAGGGTCATCTATCTTGATAAGGTTTCTGATGGTTCTCCAATAAAATCAATTATATATTTTTATTTTTAATGTATCAATATTATAGAAAATATTATAAATATAGATGTATGGGTTTTATTGAATTGTGTATTCATTATAACAAAATAAATTCATAGAAAACAAAAAAAATGTTAATTTAGAATTGTGTTTGTTCATGGTTGAGTAAACACCAGTTCATGATTCTAATTTTTTTTATTATAATTCATTAATTTTCCACTCAATAAAATTTAATGGATAATTATTTGTAACTTAGTTTTCATGAATTTTTGAACCATTTGAAACTTCTTAGTCAAACTGTGTTTCAGAACCACCATAATATTAAGTGATGAAAATGGAATGGTTGTAGACATGCCCCCATAATTCACCTATTCCAAATCATAAAAGAGTATTCCATAATTCAAAAAACACAAGGCTTTTGAATTTTTTCTGAGATAATGGAGGAAAATTTATTTAGTTGATATTGGGATGGGGATATAAAGATTAGAAATCAAATTTCCTACTGTTTCTCAAAATACCTAAGAAACCCCACTAAAAATCTAGAAAATAATGAAATAGATGAAGAGGGAGTTTAGATCAGTATGATACCTCTAACTAGAGTCAAACTAATGTTAGATTATCATATCGAATGATTTTAGAGTATAAAACTGAGGTAATTACAAAATTGGAGGAAGGGAAAATAAAATATTGATATATATTTAAAAAATAGTAACTGAAAGTATAAGGCCCCAGCCTTAAACCTTACTTAATATTGAATTAAATGAATAGTTCACATTGAGGATCTTTTTAGGGTTATAGTTTTAGAGAATTAGATCATAAATCATGAATTACATTCCACATTTAAACAAAGTGGTTTCATAAAATATAGTATTAGTTTCTTCCATCAACGGAAACATATTTAAAATAAAACATGGATTCTTTCTTGACACATCCTTGACACTATCAACATATCATGCATCTTTCCCTTGACCTGTGAAAAACATTTCAAAAACTTGGGATGAGCAGAAAAAGCTCAGTAAGGTATATAAAAGTATAAAAAGAAAACATTACTCCATGTATGAAAACATACTTTACTCATAAAACATAAGAATTTTAACATACCTCATCAAATCATGAAAAACTCATAGAAATAATAAGGCATAAACGTAACTTGAGGCATTCACAACATTCTTACGTAGGGATTAACCCTCTTGGTTACGTTTGAAATACCCATCACAGTATATTCCCTAAATCTATTTTGAGAAACCTTAATGTTTAACCCCTTCGCGTTACCCAATTCATTGGAGAGCTATATCGAGCTCACCCGCCCTTAGTTTATCACGGAACCACCCGTCTTCATAATAATTCCCAAGAACCATAACATAATCGTATCACATAAAACATGTATAAAGGAAACATAACATTTCCACTTTTCAATCACAAGATATCAATAAAAAACATTGATATAAAAACATTATGAAAACCATTTTCAATACCAAAATAAAATAAGAGTAAAACATGGTATTTATTTTTCATTCAAAAAAGTTATGGCTTGTAGAGGAATCCAAAACTCAAATAGTGGTCACGGCGGCGGAGAAGTCGTTCTCGCCACATATGTAAGACAAGAAAAACATTCCTTCCTATCGTTTAGTAAAATGATTCATATAAAAATATTTCTTTTGAATAAACTAAAGGTAAAAGGGGTTTATACACCATATAAAAGAAATTGGTGTATAAAACAAAATATGCCTCAATGAAATGTGATTGAGATGATGTCCCTTACAAAGACGGTATCCTTGGATTAAGGATAAATCAATTACATAATTATGTGTGACAAACGAATACACCAAATATAAGTGGATATTAATTGTAAAAAAATCATAGGACATTCACACAAATTCATAGACCAACATATTCAAGGAGTAAAAGTTTATCCCAAAGAATTAAAATTGGGTTAAGATGTTCCCTTTTAAAAATTCGACAGCCTAACGACGTCACTTAAAAATTCAGAAAAAGAGTTGATGAGAGATAAAAATGGTATCTCATAACTTGGACATAAAATTTACATCTATAAGTATATAGAATAACATATACCAACATAATATTATGTGAATTAAAAGTCATAACAAAAGAATTATTTTAAAAAGAGGAGGGTGAAAGGTTCCCTTACCGACTTGGGTTACTTTCGAAACGTACACCCCATTGAAGAAGGGTCATAAAATGAATATGTAAATACCCATAAATGAAATTATATTACAAAAAGAGTATAATAATGGGATGTACATACACCACTCAAATGAAATGGTGGAAAACATAGCATAAATCCCATGGGACAAAAAGTGAGATGAAAAATCCCTTACGAAAACTCGGCAGCCTAACGGCGCCACTTAAAACATCCAAAAATTGATTGATGAGTTCAAATAGGGTCTCTAATCATATTACAATAGAATTTTTAGAAATAGTAATATAAAATAACATCCCCCATATCAAAAAAGAGGATCTTAAAAGAAGTGACATAAAGGAGAGTACTTAAAAAGAAAGACAAAGGTTAGGTCTCTTACGAAAATTCAGCAGCCTAACGGCGCCACTCAAAACATCCAAAATAGGTTGATGGGAGATAATAGGGTCTCTCATAATATTAAAATAAAAATTACAGTAGGTGTAATATGATAGAACATCCCAATCATAAGAAAGATTAGCTTAAAAGGAATGACATAAAAGAGTGTACTTAAAAAGTAAGAGAGAGGTAGGTTCCCTTACCTTGTGTCCGACATGACTCGATCATTCTTTAATCTCCTGAATAATAAAATTTGGTCAATTTATAATTTCTTAAGGAACTAATTTAAATATTATTATTACGTTAATATCACATATTATAATGTTATAATAATTGGGTAATAAAGTGAGTTCATATCATACATTTTTGTCGATGTTTGGTACATGAGTAAAAATCAAACTTGTTGGAAAAGAATTCTCCATGTAGTTATAGGTAAATCATATACAAAATAGTATTGATGTTTTAAATATCAAATATATCCAGTATATATTCATTTTATATTATTACATAGCATTTAGAGATAAAAAATTACAAGCACCATTCATGGAGACGGTAGGCCGTACGTACGCATGAACGCTACTTTCATTTTTTTTCATATTAATTGAATTAAAACAACATGAGAGAGATATATATTATAATTCCAGAATGGTAAAAATCATTTATATGTAATATATTACATATTTATCCATTATATATATGTACTTACAATAGTACATAACATTTGGAGATAAGAAATGAAATGTACCGTTCATGGAGACGGTAAGCCGTACGTACGCATGAACGCTACTTTCATTTCATTTTTTTATTCAATGGAATTAAATAATAATGATATAAAGGTATATTATAATTCCATTAGGATATCATATGTAATACCATTAATTACATCCTTTATACGTCCCACATATGGCATTAATGAATCAAATCACTTTGAGGGGGCGGTAGTCCGCACTTCCTAAAATGAAGATATCGCGTTTACCCATAATGGAAACCATAAAGGTTTGAAATAAATTAAAAATACAGAAGCTTAAGGAATAAAAAACATATTACATGTTATATATAAATATAGTGACATCTTAATGGCCACATTTGAAGGTGTTAATATAATATTGAACAGTCATCGTTCTGTGAGGCTGCAATTTGCCATCCACAGAAACAGTATGTTCTTTAACCATTAGACGGAGGTGTGTGAAAGTGCAGCTAGAATAATTATTATAACAACATCCTTGTATATTTAAGACAATGGTTTTTTTACAAAAAAATTAATAAAAAGAGTTTAGGGGTTTGGAGAAGAAAAATAAAACAAACGAACACAAGGGAAGACATTACCTTTAAATCGGGTAACTCTCTTTGATTTGAGATCAAAGGCATACTTGGAAGGGATTATACCCAAAGTGAGGCTTCAATGAAGAATATAGGGATGTGAAGAGGTGAAATGGGCAGGGGTTAGCTGAGAAAAAGGCTTGATAGTTGTGTGTAAGGTGGTATAGGTGGGGGCCTTTTATAAGAGAAGAGGAGGGGCACTCTTGGAAAGTCTTGAAAAATAACATTATTATAAAATGAATTTCGTATTTTAAAGGTCCCACAATTATATATTTCTAGGATAAGGTGATAATAGTTCTAAATACATACATACAATAGGTTTTTGACAAGTGTAGGTCTTAGATTTTAAATTATCTGTTTATTTTATTTAAATCGTTAAATAATGAGGTAATCGCTGCATCATCATGGTGTCATAAAGAAATTAATTTATTTGATGTCTAAAATTTAAAAAAATATATCATGATGTAGGATATCTTGTTATATTTCAAATGAATATTTATAGTGAAAAATATGTCTTGTATAACCCCATGTAATTTTTTTTTAGTAAAACAACACATGTTTCTGACCTTTTAATTTTAACTTTAAATTAAAAGGTTTTAATGTCATGTTTCTACCAAAGTGGGTCCATGGGGTCCCCAAGTTGACCCATGGATTTTATTGGTCTACCATGACTCAAAAAATAAGGATAGGACATGTTTCAAGGTCATTTAATATTATTAAAACATTATTTTTACCTTAAATTACACTAATTACCTCTACTCGCGATTAAAAACTTAAAAGTTACTATTCACAAAAAAATTAATTTAATCCCATTGAACAAAATTTTACATCCTAATGACAACCATGTATGTCAAATTTTTGAAATTCAAATCACATAAGTGATAATGTTTCATTTAAAGGAAAAATCAGTTTTTAAACTACCACTTAGTGGTTTCACTATTCATCAAAAAATGAAGTTTTTTAGAAAAATACCAAAAATTCACCCTAAGCTATATTTGATATTCTGAATTCAAAAATGATTTCTATTTTAAAAAATTAAAAACAAATAAGATGCATTAATTAATTTAATAATTAATTCCCGTTGTCAAAACAAATAGCATGGTTTTAAGAAACAATATCTATTAAAAGATTGACACTAGTTTAAGTCCAATTTCAAAGTTAAATTAATCCTAATGACCACTATTGTATTAAATGGTAAAAATATATTCTAATTTCTCTTTAAAACAAATTCAAAAGATAATATAATTATATAAATAAGTTAGATTTAAAAGAGGTTTTTAATTAAAATACAACATTTTTCACTATTCATTAAAAAATCAACTTTATCGGAAAAATACCAAAAATTTACACAAAGTAATTTTTGATTTCCCGATTATAAAGAAGAATACTATTTTTTCAAATATAACTCATAAAATTTTCAAAAAGTGGATTTAAAAGCGGTTCGCCATCAAAAGGCAGTTAATCGACCTTTTAAATAATATTAGAATGTTTACGATTAAAATTGGATTCATTCGCATTTTTTAATCCTCTAACATTTATTATAAAAAGTAAAAATATTTGACAAACCTATATAAAAATTTTGTAGTTAGTTATGTTCATTCCCCTCTTTACAATGGCTAGGTGTTAACTACCATTTAAAATATTTTTTTTATTTTTAGAGTGCAACGTATGATTTCAAAGGAACTCGTTGTTGCGTATTGTGTACGCCATCAAGCATAGAGCCCCCTTTAAAGTTATATTAATATTTTATTCACAAATATGGATAAATGTAAAAATTTCATATTCTTTATTTACCTGGGGTGTTACATCCTTCCCCCCTTTTGGGAATTGCGTCCTCGCAATTTTAAAATTGGGCTTGGAAGCATCATTGAAAATCCCAAATCGGAACAAGAGTTTGTAAAGCAATTACTTTAAAATAAAGAAAGAGAAGTACAAAGGTCACCCGAGTTAACCCATACTAGGATTCCATATAGGAAAACATATATATGGAGGAAAAAACAAAGGGTCATGTTCTGAGGAAGAGTGATAGTAAACATGTCTAGGTGAAACTTAACCATAAGAAAATCACAAACTTGTGATTGGTTAAATGGTATTCGATTCCCCAGTTGAAAAAGTTAATAGAAAACATTTTTGTTTTAAGTTACTCTTCATTGAGGAATTTATCTTTTGAGCTTAACTAAATCATAATGAAACATACTTACTTGTCACGTAGGCTTTCAAATTTTACTAGATTCCTTAATCAAAATCATATTTTCTCAAAAATACGTGTATTTAGGAAGACTTGTTCGCATTAAGAGTACTATAATTAACTTCTTGAGAATCACCTAATCCACAAAAGATAACTATATATTTCCCATGTTTTTAGACAAAATCCAAAACCAAAATTTTTAGTATGAGATCAGATAATCCACAAAAATATAATCCATTAAAAATATAAAATCTATTCTTAATATCCAAAATTTGTCCAAAAAAAACCCAAAGTTCAGTGAAGACCATTCGATAAAAAATTGTCCATAAAATTCTTCAATGTCAACCAAACTAAGATTGAAACCCAAATATTTGACGGATTTAATCACATAGTGTTCCATGCTACAAAAAAACTTTCATCTCCACATAACATCAGTTGCCCTTAAATTCTCATATTGAAAAGTAATTAACCTAATCACATATCCTCGATGATAGTTTAATCATTTCCATAGATAACCCAAAATAAACTTACTCTTGATTCCTAAAATAATCTAACTAAAAAGAATTAGTCAAACTAACCAGGGACATCACGTAGTCCAGTGGTAGGCGATAAATACCAGTCGCACTTTGGTTGTGGGTTAGATTCCTGTAGCTTTGTTCGATGTGACGGGTAGTCACACAGTCTGCATGTTGTCCTTTTTCCAAAACTATATAATTCTTAAAACATTCCCAAAAACGAGATAAAATCTTCAAAAATAATCATAACATATTTTAATATCATGTTTATCTCATGCCTTTCATTTTCCATCATAATATAAAATAACCCATAATTACCTCAAAAGTAAGGATCATATAAACCCAAATGGTTACCTTTATAATTATTACCTGAAATTCCACATCGTTTGGTCATCTCGTACATGATGCATTACAAAACATATCATGTTATAAGTGGTTGATCAGGACACCATGATAGTTGGTTTAGAACAACCATGAGTTTCCTCATTGAATCCCCCATTTCATCCACTCTCTTAATCAGACAACCACCATAGTTTCCTTCAAACCTATTGTCACATTGGTGCATGCTAGATCAATCCATTCACTAAAAACCGAAATGTCAGTGTGAGTATATCAACAAAACCATCATGTACTAGAGAGGAAGATAAACACTAAGATATACTTACTCATTCACTTTATCTAAAACTAGGACTCTTTCTAAAATCCTAACCATTATGGTATTTTCACTTATGCCTAGATAATACCCTAACCTCTAAAGTTATCTAAACCGACCTCTGATACCAAATATAAGGCCTCGACCTTAAACCTTACTTAATATTGAATTAAATGAATAATTCACATTGAGGATCTTTTCAGGTTTAGAGTTTTAGAGAATTAGATCATAAATCATGAATTACATTCCACAATTAAATAATGTGGTTACATAAAAGATAATATTCATTTTTTTCCATCAACGGAAACATATTTAAAATAAAACATGGATTCTTTCCTCACACTTCCTTGACACTATCAACATATCATGCACCGTTCCCTTGACCTGTGAAAAACATTTCAAAAACTTGGGATGAGCATAAAAAGCTCAGTAAGGGATATAAAAGTATGAAAAGAAAACATTAATCTATGTATGAAAACATACTTTACTCATAAAACATAATAATTTTGGCAAACCTCATTAAATCATGAATAAATCATAGAAATCATAAGGCATAAAGGTAACTTGAGGCATTGACAACATTTTTACGTAGGGAGTAACCCTCTTGGTTACGTTTGGAATACCCATCATAGTATATTCCCTAAATCTCTTTGGAGAAACCCTAAAATTTAACCCCTTAGCGTTACCCAATGCATTGGAGAGCTATATCAGGATCACCCACACTTAGTTTATCACGGAACCACCAGTCTTCATAATAATTCCCAAGAACCATAACATAATCGTATCACATAAAACATGTATAAAGGAAACATAACATTTCCACTTTTCAATCACAAGATATCAATAAAAAACATTGATATAAAAACATTATGAAAAACATTTTCAATACCAAAATAAAGGAAGAGTAAAACATGGTATTTATTTTTCATTCAAAAAATGTTATGGCTTGTAGAGGAAGCTGAAACTAAAATAGTGGTCACATCGGCGGAGAAGTCGTTGTCGCCGCATACGTACGACAAGAAAAATATTCCTTTTATTCATTTAGAAAAACGCTTCCTATAAAAATATTCCTTTTGAATAAACTAAAAGTAAAAGGGGTTTATGAACCATATAAAAGAAATTGGTGTATAAAACAAAATATGAATCAATGAAAGGAGATTGATATGATGTCCCTTACAAAGATAGTATCATTGGATTAAGGATAAATCAATTACATAATTATGTGTGACAAATGAATACACCAAATTTAAGTGGATATTAAGTTTAAAACAATCAGAGAACATTCACACATATTAATAGAACAACATATTCAAGGAGTACATGTTTTTCCCAAAGAATCAAAATTGGGTTAAGAAGTTCCCTTGCATAAGTTCGACAGCCTAACGGCGTCACATCAAAATTCGGAAAAAGAGTTGATGAAAGATAAAAAGGGTCTCTCATCACTTGTACATAAAATTTACATCAATAAATATATAGAAGAACATACACCAACATAATAGTATGTGAATTAAAAGACATAACAAAAGAAGTCTTTTAAAAAGAGGAGGGTGAAAGGTTCCCTTACCGACATGGTTTACTTTCGAAACGTACACCCCTTTGAAGAAGGGTCATACAATGAATATGTAAATACCCATAAATGAAATTATATTAAAAAAAGAGTATAATAATGGGAAGTACATTAACCACTCAAAGGAAATGGTGTAAAACGTAGCATAAATCTCACGGGACTAAAAGTGAGATGAAAAATCCCTTACGAAAACTCGGCAGCCTAATGGCGCCACATAAAACATCCAAAAATGGATTGATGAGATCAAATAGGGTCTCTCATTATATATCAACAAAATTTACAGAATTAGTAATATAAAAGAACATCCCCCATAACAACAAAGAGGTTCTTAAAAGAAGTGACATAAAGGAGAGTACTTAAAAAGAAATAGAGAGGTTAGATCTCTTACGAAAATTCGGCAGCTTAACGACGCCACTCAAAACATCCAAAATGGATTGATGAGAGAAAATAGGGTCTCTCATAATATGAAAATAAAAAGTAAATTAGGATTAATATAAAAGAACATCCCAATCATAAGAATGATGAGCTTAAAAGGAATGACATAAAAGAGTGTACTTAAAAAGTAAGAGAGGGGTAGGTTCCCTTACCTCGTGTCCGACATGACTCGATCATTCTTTAATCTCCTGAATAATAAAATTTGGTCAATTTATAATTTCTTGAGGACCTAATTTAATGATTATTATTCAGTTAATATCACATATTATAATGTTATAATAATTGGTTAATAAAGGGAGTTCATATCAGACGTTTTTGTCGATGTTCGGTACATGAGTATAAATCGAACTTGTTGGAAAAGAATTTTCCATGTAGTTATAGGTACATCATATCCAGAATAGTATTGATGTTTTAAATATCATATATATCCAGTATATATTCATTTTATACTATTCCATAGCATTTAGAGATAAAAAAAATTAAATGCACCGTTCATGGAGACGGTAGGTCGTACGTATGCATGAACGCTACATTCATTTTTTGTCATATTAATGGAATTAAAACAAAATGAGGGATATATATTATAATTCCAGAATTATATACATAATTTAGATGTAATATATTACATATATATCCATTATATATATGTACTTATAATAGAATATAACATTTGGAGATAAGAAATGAAATGTACCGTTCATGGAGACGGTAAGCCGTACATACGCATGAAAGCTACTTTCATTTCTTTTTTTTGTATTAAATGGAATTAAATAATAATGAAATAAAGGTATATTAAAATTCCAGTAGGATATCATATGTAATAACATTAATTCCATCCTTTATACGTCCCACATATGGAATTTAGGAATCAAATCACTTTGAGGGGGCGGTAGTCCGCACTTCCTAAAATGAAGATATCGCGTTTACCCATAATGGAAACCATAATGGTATGCCATAAATGAAAAATACAGAAGCTTAAGGAAAACATAACCATATTACATATCATATATAAATATTGTGACATCTTAATGGTCACATTTTAAGGTGTTAAAATAATATTGAACAGTCATCGTTTCGTGATGCAGTAATTCGCCATCCACAGAAACATTATGTTATTTAACCATTAGATGGAGGTCTGTGAAAGTGTAGCTCGAATAATTCTTATAATAACATCATAGTATATTTAAGATATTGTTGTTGTTACAAAAAAAGTAATAAAAAGAGTTTAGGGGTTTGGAGAATAAAAATAATACAAAAGAACACAAGGGAAGACGTTACCTTTAAATCGGGTAACTCTCTTTGATTTGAGCTCAAAGGCTTCCTTGTAAAGGATTATGACCAAAGTGAGGCTTCAATGATGAATATAGGGATGTGGATAGATGAAATGGTCTGGGTTGGGCCGATCAAAAGTGTTTAGTGGTGTGTGTAAGGTGGTAGAGGTGGGGGCCTTTTATAAGAGGAGAGGAGGGGCACTCTTGGAAAGTCTTGAAAAGTAACATTATTATAAAAGGAATTTCGGATTTTAAAGGTCCCAAAATTATATATTTCAAGGATAAGGTGATAATAGTTCAAATTCACACGTCCAATATGTTTTTGACAAGTGTAGGTCTTATATTTTACATTATCGTTTTATTTTATTTACATCGTTAAATAATGATGTAATCGCTGCATCATCATGGTTTCATAGATAAATTAGTTTATTTAATGTCTAAAAATTATAAAAAAAATTTAATGATGTAGGATATCTTTTTATATTTCTAATGAATATTTATAGACAAAAATATGACTTGTATACCCCCATGTAAAAAATGTTTAACTAAAACAAGACATGTTTGTGACCTTTTGATGTTAACTTTAAATAAAAAGGTTTTAATGTAATTTTCCTACCAATGTGGCTACATGGGGTCCCCAAGTTGACCCATCGATTTTCTTGGTCGACCATGACTCAAACAATAAGGTTAAGACATGTGTAATGGTCATTTCATATTATTAAATCATTATTTTTACCTTAAATTACACTAATTACCTCTAATCGTGATTAAAAACTTAAAAGTTACTATTCACCAAAAAATTATTTTAATCCAATTGAACCACATTTTACATCCTAATGAAAACCATGTATGTCGGATTTTTGAAATTAAAATCACAGAAGTGGTAATGTTTCATTTAAACGAAAATTCGGTTTTTATACTACAACTTAGTGGTTTCACTATTCATCAAAAATTGAAGTTTTTCCGAAAAATACCAAAACTTCACCCTAAGATATATTTGATATTCCGAATTCAAAAATGATGTTTATTTTAAAAAATTCAAAACAAATAATATGCATAAATTAATTTAATAAATAATTACTGTTGTCAAAACAAATAGCGTGTTTTTAAGAGACAATATCTATTAAAAGATTGACACTAGTTTAAGTCCACTTTCAAAGTGAAATTAATTCCAATGACCACTATTGGATTAAATGGAAAAAATATATTCTAATTTCACTTTAAAACCAATTCAAAAGATAATATAATTATATAAATAATGTAGAGTAAAAAGAGGTTTTGAATTAAAATACAACATTTTCACTATTCATTAAAAAATGAACTTTATCGGAAAAATACAAACAATTTACACAAAGTCAATTTTAATGTCCCGATTCTAAAGAGGAATTTTATTTTCTCAAATATAACACATAAAATTGTCAAAAAGTGTATTTAAAAGTGGTTCGCCATCAAAAGGCGGTTAATCGACCTTTTAAAAAATATTAGAATGTTTACGCTTAAAATAGGATTCATTCACATTTTTTAATCCTCTAACATTTATAGTAAAAAGTAAAAATATTTGACAAACATATATAATCATTTTGTAGTTAGTTTTATTCATTCCACTCATTAAAATGGATAGGTGTTAACTACTATTTAAAATAAAATTATTTTATTATTAGAGTGCAACGTAAGATTTCAAAGGAACTAGTTGTTGTGTATTGGGTACGCCATCGAGCATAGCGTCCCCTTTAAATTTATATTAATATTTTATTCAAAAATATGGATAAATGTGAAAATGACATATTCTTTATTTACCTGGGGTGTTAAAGAAATTACAACAATCCAATAGTATAGTAATCCATGATCTAAATACCATAAAAGTGTAGATGGAGTAAAAATTTATTGGTGGAATGGAAGTCATGTCGAGAATTATCCATGAATGAGATGGGTCTTTTATTTATAGTAAAATTATTTCCTTGTTACCTTCTTCAAAAATGTCCCATCATAGAGTGAAATCCTTCTTTAATCCTCTCTTTTTACCCATATTCCTTAGTTTGATTTTAAAATGGATGACCACTTTATTTATTTCTCTATAAATGCATACATACATTTACTACCCAACGAAAAGGGAGTATCCAATTTTCCAGGAGATGCCTAACATTTATCCCACATTCATATTAAATTTCTATAAACATTCATCAGCCATTTTGGGGAGATCCTGATTATGGGAAGTGTATCAGGTGTGACTTAATCTCACAAGGATGTAGAGTAGTCTCACACGTGCCACATTCGATTATGGGATGAATTTTCATTACATGATGTAGGAATTATCATCCTCTTATAATTTTAGAATATTAAAAAAACTATGTATCATGGAACATGGAAGAATATATTATATATTTATTCTCTTCTTATTTCAATAAACTCTAAAAATCAATGCACCTATTAGATATTGGGAAATAATTTTATTTTTTATTATTTCCAAGGAGAAATTATACCTCCTATCATTTTATTTTAAGTATTTATGTAATTATTTATCATCTATAATGATAAAATGTCATATGTATTTCTTTCTCTACTCATAATATGTTAGGTATTATCCTCTTTATTGGAAAATTATTATGTATCCACACCACCACATTAGAAGAAGTTATTTATCAAACAATATCAACTCCAAATCAGTATAATATGGTACAATAGTCCACAACACTAAAAAATCATCAGAAGACCATGGAAATCACGAAATAAGGTTAGGTCATGTAAACATTAACATGATAATTACATGTTTAGTGGAAGAATTTAATTTTAGTTCTTTTGAAAATATAATTATGCATTCAACCGAAATTTATAAGTGAGTCCATTTTTTATAATTTAATAAAAAGAAATAAAATGTTAAAAATGATTTTAGATCATTTTAAATTGAGGTTATTATTCATTAAATAAAGAAAAATTATTTGGATTTATAGAATTATAAAATCCTATTCACAATATTTATATAAATTATTTTATAAAATTAATGAAAAATGTGGATTTGTTAGTGGGTTTGAATGATCTGCCCATTTAATACCCTTACCATTAGATATCCGAGAAAAACATCTTGGGTTACTTTTTTATCAGGGAATCCCTATTAAGGATGACAGATAGTGGTCTACTGAAACTAAAAAATTAATCATCTTAGGTGAATTTGGATTTTTATACTTCATCCAAAAATTAAAGATAATAGTATTATGTTACACGTAGAAATGTAGAAAAACTTCATTCATTTTCATAACATAAAATTAGTCAAATTAATGTATTCTATAAATAAGGAATAACTGAATTAATAAGTTGCAACTTCAATTCCCTAATCAAATTCTACTAAACCATAATATCCTTAATTTCCTTCTAACATTATTGGTACTCATCCCCAAAAATGGAATGTAGAGTGACAAGAACCACCGTTCGTACCTAGGATGGTCTAGATTCTTCAGGATTTCATTCCTCCATCATTGAACGAAATGAATCCAATCCTAAAAAAGAGTTATCCTTTTATAAAGAGTAATATTATGGTTTTTTGATGAAATATATATGAACAATCCATTTTCTAATAAATATTAATCTTATAAATAGAGTTCCCCACAAACATATGTAGGGGAGGCCACAAAGGCTGATGACCACAATTATATGGTAGATCATGGAATTAAGTTAATAATTCCAAAGAAATTATATAATTTTAAATAAATATTCCCCATGAATATTAATGATAGAATAAATCTGATCCTAATTTTTCTTGGTCTCATTGTGATATAATACTATTGGTGGGTATTTTAATAATAAAATATCAGCTAGAAACCTTTGGATGTTGTGATACCTTCTTATCTTGACTATCAAACAATAATGGTTCCCTCTAATAATGAATAAAATAGGTTGTTATCATTATAAGAATCTCTATATCCTAATCCCCAGGCTAAGGAACAAAAACATAAGAGACATCATGTGATCTTTACTTGAATGTACAATGTTCGGATCATCTCTCTATTATAATTTAACAAAAATTATTCTTGGATTCCATAAATCTCTCCATATAACTTAGATATTTCTATATAAGATCTCTTTCAATACCATAATAATTCTAGACCGATATGACTACGAATGAGATATATTACCCACAATCAGACTCATCTAAATTCCACACATTAATTTCATTCACTAATCATGAATATTGATATTCTATATTGGGATGCATCAGAATCTAATAAATATCTCTAAATCATGATGATTTTTGAATTTACCGAGATATAGGTGATAATGTTTTGGAAATCGAACCCATATCAATCAAGAACAATTTTATTTTGGCTGTATTGAAGCTACATTTTATCCCTCCCACAAAAATTTCTAGGTGTATGATGGGAGAGAGTCGAATAACCATGGCTGGGTTAGTTTATATATATAATTTTGGAACTATGTGTTTGACTCATATTTCATGATGGTTCTATGGAGAATTTTTTTTAATTACATGTTATGATACTAAGGTAATCATGTGTTTATAATGACACTATACTTATATAATCAATATATTAAATATATTAATGTCTTCTAGGTAAGGTTAATATATGGTTAAATCTCACCCTTTTAATACTATGTGTCTCAATACATTGATATAGGGTTTATAGAATGGATGGGTTGGTAGAAATTATTGAATAATAAATCATAAATTACAACCCCTAGTAGTATAGAAACTTCCTTTATAAATTTATTGAGTGCAATTAATAATTAATTTTTACATACATTAAATCACATTTAAATAGCATTAGAACATAGAAGTCACATTTTAAGGATATCCACTAACATGGATCTTATGATTATATTCCTATCATATTATGTTCAAAAAGATGATTTAATTTAATTGCATCCATAAATTGAAGACTAGAATCCCACAAAATTTATGTGAATCAATATGGACTCTAAGAATCTCAACATGAGTGTATGCCTAACTACCATTCAGTTGATGTGGACAATGATATTTGAATAGATGGATATGAACACTAAATAATGAACCAAAGTACATGATTCTCCTCCAATATTTTTATGGTTTTAGTGTATCTAATGAACCCTACATACCCTTTTATGGGTGTGACCTACATTGGAATGATTACATTTATTTATCATATTCCAAAAATCATGGATAATTATAATAGTCAGCTTTTAATAATTATGAAGAACAATATATCAGGAATTATAATATTTTGTTTAATAAATGACACTCAACCATTGGTGAAGAATAATAATAGGTGAATATGGGTAATTAAGACAACCCCTGGCCCCTGTTAATCATAGTGGAATAAACATCCAATTTATAGAAGTAATACATTGTTTTACTTTTGAAAAACTAGGATGTGAACATGTGGAATTATATTGAGTTATTTTTTTTGGCCTTTGCATAACTTTCCATAATTTGGTTACTCCAAACATATATGATGATTATAATAATGAATAAAGGATAATTTATTCAATTAATGTCACTAAGGATATATCTAATATTGAAAATATGATCAAATATAACATCATCTAGGGTATTTAATTACTAATGTGAAAAAATAACATTTTTTCTATTAAGAATAAGATTGATTAAATTAGAGTCCATATTATCTTAATAGATATGAGTCATAATTACCCAATGAGCGATTTCCATTTTCTGATCATGAATGCTTTTATCAATTCAATGGTCTGTTTCCATGTCCTCTAATTAATAGAATATATTCAATTTAAACCCAAATGATAATGTCCAGAATTGATAAAGATCCATGAATTCTAGAACATCAAGGTTTATTTTGTTTCTAAGAAATTCATTTTCTCATAATGAATATTGGGTACACTGACCAAATTTTTTTCTTCTCATCATCATGTCCCAACTCAATATGATATTGGAATTCCATCTAAATGATGTAGTGGTAATGTATTAATAAATAATATTAGTCTTATTAATGTAGATAGGATAATAAAAAAAATACACAAACATAGTCATCAAATGATCCTTTTGAATTAAATATTTATGGTCATGTTATAGAAATCACATATTTTTTAGACCACCATAGTTGTATTGATGTAAACCAAAACTATAGCAATGTGGAACTAAATATGATGACTCTTCTAAACCTTCAATAGTTGAGATGACTTTAATAGAATCACTCTCACATCAGGAGCTTCATACGAAACATAAATGTTAAATTCATTTCATTAATGTATATAATGATGAAAGGGGTAAGATATTAGTGATTTATTATCATATGAAGTTTTATGACCAATATAAGTATCTTATTTACCCTTAATAATTGATTTATCTCCCAAAAGAAATTCCCTTTATCCACTATTTACCAATCATGGAATGGTCCCTATGTTACCATATTTCCCTAAGGAATTATGTTGGGAATGATAATAATATATATAGTCATAGGAGAATAATTTCTAAAGTTGTAACCTAATAGAATATTATTTGGAAGAACTACCTTACAATGATTATTATTTTGTAGAGTCATCAATGTTATCAGAATCATCATGTGTTCCTCCCAATTTCTCACATAGAGCTGCTAAAGTATATAAAATGGAATTTTATATTTATGGGATAATATAGAAGATGAATAATTATTCAATAAAATTTACCATATATTCTTTACACTATATGGGGATCAAGGGATAACATCTAAAATATTTTCGTATATTAAATACTTACCCAGAGGAATTATCACTGGGAAATGAGCCTTATTTTACATCATCCCCTTGGAGAATTTTATTTGGACACAAATCTCATAGTTAATGAGATCTTATTTGTTTATGGAAGTTCCAAAACATCGAAAAAGTTTTCAATGGAATATATCAATGACTGACTTATCAAATGATTGAGGATATGAGATTAAACTGTGTTGGAGTATGGATTTTTTCTTTCCAAATAAAAATTATCATTCCTTATTCTTTGTTACTATTAAAAGAAAGTAGAATGATAAATTATGAATTCCAAACACTATTCTTAATCTACTAAATAGCTCTGTAAATACTGATTTCTAAATTAAACATCAAAAGTGATATATAGTTTGTAATTATGAATGACCATGTATATGTTTCCATAAGGAAATAAATAATAATACCCCAAATTATCTATGCATGAGAGTAGATGTCACAAAATAATTTAGATTAATTTGAGGGCTAGTTTTATTCTCACAAAATTATGAATATGAGGAATTGGAAAATTTGGCTACCCACATCGCTAGACCCAATCAATAGGAAAAAATGTTTCTTATTACGTATCACATGGACATGTATTTTTTTACTAGTATTTATAAATATTATAAAACTAATGTTAAATATAAATAAGGTAAATTTATTTTTCCCCTATTATCTAATGAAAAAAAGTAATTACATGTCTCTCATTGTGAAGTGTATTAAAAATGTTCCTCTTCAACAAGATAAAAAAACGGGAAGTTCCATCAACGGAAATCAAATATCATCCTTTTTGATGACCTAAATTAATATAATTTAATATATAAATTACGAATTTATGAGCCCCTTATAAGATTAATTGATGGTTGAGGGACCCTCACTATAATGTTGGAGGTCAATAATGGTGCCTATAGTGCACACAAATTATTGGATACACACTTCAATAAAATTAGATTACGTGGATATTTATTTCCATCAATAATGAATTATTTTGAGGAATTCGTAAAGAATTTTTATTAATGTCTAATAAATGTGAACATATTTCATCGATCCCTATAATAATTATATACTACTAAATACTTATAGAAAATCAGTTATGGGGTTATATGTCCTTGGTCCAAGCATTATATCCTTAGTTATGTTGTTCATGTTCATTCTCCTTCGTATACATTTCATCCTCAAATATGATGAAATGAAACCCCTTAAATAATTTTGAAATTATGTTGATATTAACTTCACAAATTCTATCATCATTACCTAAATCGTAGTACCTTAGTAAATCTTTACCAAGAAAATAAAATATTTAATATTCCTCTAATTTAAATAGTTTTTACCTTTGGTTCAATATTTAGACATATAAATAATATAATTATCAATATGTGGTGAATAAATAAATAGATACCATTAATAATTATATATAAAATATCCTTCATAAAATTTTAGATAAGGGCCATAAGTATAGCGTGATAAAAACTATCAAGATTTGGGGTCTTATCACACTAAAACCCATAGATCCACACATGGGACCCCAAATTCACTAATATACATGATAAATGTAGGAGTTCACATCAATGATTAGTTTTACACACATAACATAAATTTATGTAATAAATTGAATAAATGTTAATGATTTACAATTTATCTAGATGAATTAGTGATCCAACATAAACAATGATTAAAAAATTTATATAACACACAATATCATTAAAATATTGTCAAGTGTTCATTAAATAATAAGATCCTCATGTTATCATTCATCAAATATAGACTAGTATTATCTCTATTATTGATAGTGATACTTAAAATGAAACCCAAAATGATAAAAATGAATTTAGAAGGACCATATATCATATCGTTAATTGAAATTTAGAACATATATAATGGATTTACTGTATATCACACATACATCCAACGGATGATTTCACATGATATGAATTCTATGAATTCTTGATGGTTTTGAATTCTTAATAAAATTGAAATAAACTACATTATATATATTACTTGATACATGAATTTATACTAAACATTATATCTCCAATATGAAAATAAATTTAACTAGACAGAACAAGGTCCTCATTGCTTGACCCTAAGAAACAAAATAAAATGGACCATGCCATGTAACACAAAATATAGTTGGATTGCTTTATTTTATATGATAATATTTCATTATATAAGATTATGATCAATGTAATATTCTCATTGTATGGTTCTCCCCACGTATAATCATTCTCTATAAAAAAGCATTGCAATATCTTTAATAATTATGTGTGTACTGATTCCTATTCTTATAGGATGTGTAGTGGAATCTAGATATCTTATATTGGGTTTAGATACAAATTTCATCAAATCTAAATAACCTACTGCATCCTATGGTTAGTGGCCCCATTCATTAAATTCAAGATATTTAATGTACCTATAGTAGATAAAACCATTTCAGTTTTCACTTCCATTGAGACCTCACTAATTCACATCATGTATCATTTTTCTTTCTCTCATTAGGTCCCTCATCCAATTCGCTATTTGTCACCCATATATGATCTAAATATTTGTATAGGAAATTTCTATAAACCAGGTGCAATTTTTTTCATTTGTTTAAGAGATTAAAGGTTGTTACTATTCCAAATATCTTAGCAAAATCCAAAATTTTATGCACTAACTTATTATAATTCCCTTTTATTCTGGTGTTTATTACCTCACCATTTAACATCACACCTACTCAAATAAACATATACGGGATTGAAAATTTTCAATATATCTCTATTGAACATGTTCATATATTTATGAAGATTGATTTCATTTCTAGAACAATGTGTGTCTTGATTTTTTTTCTACAGGAAATGTAGTGATGTATACATTTATTATTCCAAGACGAACATTAAATTACAACATTTTTAAAGCCCCTCCTAGAAGATATTATCATCATTAATTTCAGGTCATTATATATTTTAATCTTTTCTAAGATGAATAATTTAATACCTATAACTACATGTGAAATAATTTATGTTAAAAGAGTATATACAATTTGGTATGAAATTTTTACCACTTACAAGATAAAAAATACCAATGCACTTCTTTTCCCTTCTATCATTATGTAATTTCCCAATCCTACCCTATTTAAATTTTTTGTATTCCACCTACCAATTAATAACCCTAGTATAATATTCCAATATTTTGTAAATTGTGTATTTGAATAAAAGTAATAATTTTAATGGTACAAGTAAAGAATATATGTAATTCTAAGTTTAAAAATTGGTTTACCAATGGATTATATGTGGAATATTTTTCATTTCTAAAACCATCTGGAGGATTGTTATTTTTATATATAGGGGAACATATATCACATTATACAATCAATAACATTTAAATGAATAAATTAATTAAACTTTATGGAATTAAAAAAAAGATTATACTCATTTAATGATACTATAATTGGACTGTAATGCAAATATAGTTAACAATTTTCATAGATTGTCTAATTTAAAATCATCATTCCCTAACTCAGAGACATAAATTTACAATTAAATAACTATTATCCAAAATAAATAGGGGTATAAATATTTATAAATATCAACACCTCCATTTAGGTTTCTATATATTCCACATTGGTCCATGTACTATGACCATGAAATATGTACACCTTTTCTCGTGGTTGTTTATACTAACATTGGGTTCCACATTATTGTGTTGATTTCAAAAATCTTTTCACTGTATATACCATACCATATTAAATTAAATGTTATATTAACAAAAACTTCATCATTGATATGTTCAAAATTATATGATCTTAAGCATTAGTTCCCATGTTTCCCATTCATTGATTGAAAGTGAGATTATCCAAAAATATATAAAAATATTAGGCATAGGAGAATTTGGAGTAAATATAATTCCCCTTTGATCGATATCATAAGAACCCAAAACACTAATGGAATTAGATATGGTTCTTTATGTAAAAAAATCTCAAAGGATGTCATGGATTCAAGTTGAGTCTCCAATTTTTGGTCCTTTTCCACTCATGTATCATGAGAAATATAGAGAATTGAAAATAATTAAAAATGAAAATAAATTATTTGTTTTAAAACCTAATGACTGGGGAAAATGAAATTTTTTTATTTCATTATATTAACTATTTTCATTTCATTTCATAGGTAAATTTTTTGTAATAATTAAAATACAAAAACTATTTTGTGGAAAACCATTTCCCCTAGAAAATTTCAATCCATACCCGTTTGGTAAATCGATCATAGAAAAAATTTGAGTACCTTTATATTCCCACCCCATATTGGTTCATATGATCTAAAAAGGCATAAAATGAAATAATTTTAGGGTGTTTGAATCCGTATTTAGAAATATCTCAACTTTTGAATGTCCCAAGAAGATCATAATTATTTGCAGTTACTCAGAGTCTCATATTTGAAAAGGCACACCTAGGATAATAATGATGTTAAGTAAAATGCATATCCATATTATAGATACTAAATCATGATCATAAGTTCCTAAGAAGATAAAAAAATTTCCCAAACATAATCTAATATGATAACCTAGATTTATAGTTATTATTCTTGTCATATGTATTTGTCATCTCAATATGTGTACGAAAATAAATTCCTTATATATAGTCTATGAATTAAATGATTTTTCATCATATGATTAATTTAGTATGAAATAATTATTTAATAGATCAATATTCATGTAATGACTATATTGAATTTCTAACTATGATGTTACATTCCTATGTGTTTTGATCAGTAATTTGGATTATGTATTTTTTGTGAAATAAATTATATATATTAGTCACAATAGTAGAAAATAAACTTTTCTCATCGATTAAAAAAAGGGTAAAGTGAATTTTTATCCTAGAGTTCATTCCTAATTTATTAAAAATTATAAACATATTATATTTGGAAGGCCAATACATATCCAATTTGTTCAATTCATATAGCCATCCCAATGATCTCTATCGGTCATCAACGGTATAAAGGAAGGATCGCCAGTCTCATGGTTTTACCAGTGTCATCATAATAAAACGTTTTATATATTACTCTAACATATTTTTAGGCTTCCAAAAATTCTATAGTGAGTATCCAATGTCCTTTCACTATTTCACCAAACTAAACCTATTGTATTGAGGGTTTTTTTAGAAGGAAATATAATTATTGATCTATTTTTTGATGACCATCCACCACCACATCCTACTAAGATCATAGATTACGATATCCCATAGATTTATTGGGTGAAATATCGGTTTAAACCTCAAAATACCTAGTAATTATATTTTTCCTAGTCCTACACATTTTCTAGTATACTTAAAACAACATGAATTTGATGATTGTTAAATATATCTTACCCTATCATAATAAATGTATTATAGATAATGGGATGTTTCTGAGAATAATACTCAAATAGGGGTTTTAGATATTACCTTCTTGATTAACCACCAACCAAGTTGTATCATTTTTAAATGGGGTGAAGGGAAATAAGATGATAATTAATATTCATTTTGGGAACTAATAATTATTATGGTACTAATTCGAAAAAAATGAATATTAAATTTTTATTATCAATTTTTTCACCCCTCATTTGTTATTGGAATGATGGGGATAAAATTTCATCATTCTACCAGTCAATATATATTGGGGATACCATTATGATTTATTTCATTATTATGTATATGTATATTTCTAGAATGAAGTAGTAATGGATGATTAGTGTTGGAGTTTACCTACGCTATCTGAAATTCTAATCTATCTCACTATCATTTCTCAACTTGGTTGTCCAAAATATTTATCGAATATAATTATTACTACTAATCCATCTCCCTCATTTGTTTTTTAATGGTGGATAATTTTTTTCACTTCTCCAATTATATCCCATATAATGGAAAATAGATTCTTTCTAAGTGATCCTCCATCAACATCCTCAAAAAATTATCTTGAAATTCATGGAATTTATACTCATGTTCTTGATCAATTATTGATAGAAAATATAATTCATTACGGTTTCCTTGATACAATTTTTCGGATCAATCTGTAAACATATATTAAATATAGAACTATAAATATGGGATATTAAATAAAATATATAATGTGAGAGAATTAAAAAGGGTGTTATTATTACTTGAGACACATTTTCTATATGAAAATCACTAAACTCATTGAGTGATGAGTAGTGGTATTTAGTGACCACTCCCATGACTTATCCCATACTCTCCACTAGTTTGATGGTCCTATTTAGTATTTTTCGACATATTATTGAATTATAATGAATTTAATCATATCATTTTGTCAATATAGTTATTAACATACCGTAAATTTCTTGTTCTATAATGCTAAAACGTTCATACATGTCTTGTTTCAACAATCTTATATCCACCATTGGAGATCCTATGTAATCCTGAGGCATTGGTCATACTAAATGGAGGATCAATAATTATTTTTTGGTCATCCTACTCAACAACCACATTATTTTTGAAATTAATTGGATATCATCTTATGATACATCGACATCACTAAAAATATTTTAAGGATGAAATAAATGTATTGTGGACTCACATTCAATATATAAACTCCAACTTCAACATCATGAAGGTCCTGAAAATATAAATCCCCATATTCTTCTTCATCATACAAGAATGATTTATAAATCAATCCAATATTAATTATATATAGTTTCAGTTCCTAGAGTGATATTGAATATGGGATCTAGTAGGTGTCCGGATAATTTTTAGTAGTGATGGGTTTATTCCTCAATTGGGCATGTTCAATCGGAAGTTCATCATAAATAATATTGGCTCATATAGAGCCTTATCCATGAATCAATACACTGAAATTATATTTCCAATCATAATAATTGAATGAGAATTAGGTTATTGATTTTGAATAATAACCCATTCCTATAATTAAAATAGATAGACAAAATATCATGTCTTTTTCGCAGTACAGAATTGTAAAATGTTTTCAATTTATCATTATTTTTATAACAGACAGACCATAACACTAGAATGTTATATAGTGCTTCAATCCATAGGTCAAAATATTCTTTTTCATACACCAATGTATCTTACCCCATTTTACTACCTATGGGATTTCCATATTCGAAATGACTAGAAGACCACAAATATTTCTTCTTCATAACAATTGTTTATATAAATAATAGAGATTGCCTTGTCATAATTAGTTTAATAATTTATGTTAATTTCTCCAATAACCTTCGTTATATATCCTCGATGTTAATGGGATGGTCAAAATCACCATAAATTATTTTATTAATTACCACATTAACAGTTTCACCATCCGACATCTCCTATATTAGCATCATAACAAGGACACTAATATTAAATTCATGAAAAATAATCAATTGAAACATGATGTACAATTTGACCATAATCAGTTTATCCTCAAGATAAAGGCCTCCATAAGCCTTCATATTATTGGTTTGATGAATATGAATTCCACCATGATGTAAAATCTCCAACTCTTCATATATAAAATAATGAATCTTCAAGTTTTAAATCAATGAATAAATGTATGATGAGGAAGTGCCACAAAATCCCATACATGGGTTGAGATAAGGTCTTAGGTTTTTTATTAAGTACCTATATAGACAATCATCATTAGTTGGAGACACAATTTAATTCTATTAGGTAGAATATCATGACTCAGGCACAAGCTATGATGGTTCTTCTTTGGTTGACTTCCTTGGAGTCCTTTTCTATGAATGTAAATGATAATCAGATATAAGACCTATATTTTTCAAAATATGATATTTCAATTTACCACTCTTACCATTATTTAGAGTAATGGAAAATTTGACCATATGTACAATTCCCACGAGTATATCCTGGGGTTATGAAGAAATTAATGAATGAGAATAACTTTCCATTTAAATTTTTAACAATTTTGTAGAAAATATCCAAATTTTATCATGGGTATTATTTTATCCCACCATCACCTAGAGCTATTGTGTTACCATGGGATGTTCAAAAACCAAAAATCATAATGGATCATCAATACCATTTAGTTGGTTCATCAAAATTGAAATGAAAATGAGTTCAAATCATAGGAATTTCAAATGATTTCATTGTAAAATCAAAATCAGAGTATAAAAATTATTATATCCATATTAAATTATTGTTATATATAATTAAATTCACTATAATCTATAATTTTTATAATGGAAACCAATATATTTGAAAAGAAAATTGAATTCATATTTTATTTTAAAAATATATGAGTGTCTTATCAGCCTTTATTAATAGAGATAAAATACTAGATACAAGCATAATGAAGGAATTTGTGTCACAAATTTAATTTAAACCTCATTATGGAGGTCATATGTGTTGAATTTTGTTATCATCCATCCCTATAAAACATAAAAGAACCAAATAATGTTAACATTGGTTTTCCCGTTGTATATAAGATTATAATAATCCAACCATACTTTCATCATCAAATAATATGGTCATAGGCTTGTCTGAAATTCATGATTTGGAAGAATATATCTAGTAAACTAGATCATAAAAAATTCAATCAGATGAGACTATGACTCTATATCAGTGTTTTCATTATATGCACATTTTTTTAATTAACAATTCTCTATTTCCAATGAATATATATCAATTATTCCCTTATATTTCATCATCAGTCAATAATTCAATTATTTAAATGTAATCCTCAACTATTTTTGATTATTTATATCTTTATACATATTTTTTAACTGATATTTATATTTGTCTAGTATTTTTTCAGTGTATTTTTCCGGGTATTCACCAATAACATATGTTCTAGTGGAGATGCTGACATGTAATTTCACCATGTTGATTTAAGAAGATTAAATTATATTAAAACTCCTCCAATGACCTATGAATCAATGATTCATTAGACATCCCATAGCATAATTCCCACTTATCCATGATGTAAGTGGAATTTATTTACCTAAGGGATTCAGTGACTCATAATATATTCAGTGGATTTAGAAAAACATATACAAATATATTTTTGATGCATGAATTTCCATAAATGTTTCTAATTATCTGAGTTGGTCTTCAATATCTTCACATGTCACTCTACCCTAGTATGCCCACATCTATTCACACATAAACACATTTTTGGGGTTAATATCCTTATTTTTATCCATTCTTGATTGACCATAGAGTAGGGGGAAGAAAGTAGTCGTATTATTTTATGAATTTTCCCTATTTTATATTAATCCTCTAGAACTAGTTAATATTCTAATTATTCTCAATATTATCGTAGAGCCTCACCTCTGAATAAGTATTATTGAATTATAGAGAAACATATCTTATTTAAAAGATTATACTATAACCCTACTCAATAACATTTTAGTCTGACACCGCAACACAGATTCTACCTTATAATACCATGTTTCTATAAACCAGTAGGTTATACACCAAAACAATAAATTCTAACAATCAATTGTCCCCCAAAACTGCAATCCTCTTATAAGTAGTTATACACACAATGCAGAAGCCTCTCCTATAAGTAGTTTGACACTATATATACAAGATTATATAGTTTAGATCCAATGATGTAAGGATCCTATTTAAACATATGATTCATAAAAAATCGTAAATAATTATGTTCATCTATGAAAAGATTGATCAGTGGATAATTAGGTGAACTAATTTCACAAAATTCAATTATACTACTTCCATCCAAACTACTCACTAAATCATTGAGTAACTAGGTTCCTTCATAGTCAATGAATGCCTATGAAATTTAAATTTTTCAATCCTTATATATATCTTAAATTTCAATTCCTTTTCTCTCCATAATATATATATTTTTATGACTAACAAGATTCTCCTTCTGGGATTTTCATGTTCTTCAACAATCACTTCCCGCAAATATTTTCTAATACAGACAACATATATTTATACTTTGTAATACATCATCATGAATTATATTTTCTATATTTGAAATGTAAAAACAACATAATATTTTGATGGATGTTTTATTGTATTATTAATATAGATTTATGATATTTTATATTTAATTCCATACTCAAAAACATTGAAATTTACATTCAAAACACCCTTTATTTCTCTTCAAGACATAGATAAATTCCATCAATTTAATTTTACATGTATTCATATTTCATATAAATCATTATAAATATTCATGTAAGTGGAATCATGAATTTTTTCAATGAGTTCCTCCTTCTTGCAGGCTGGTCCTCATCTGGGGACTTTAATCATTAATATATTTATCTCCAATTATCTACCAGTTTAAGGCTAATATTATTGTATTATAATACAGGTATACAGTTTTTATAGACTTACAATACAAATAATTATTATTACTCATATTATAATGAATAATAATGGAATATGATATCAAATGCATGTATTTATTCTTTTTTCACTATCATTTGATATGCATAGAAAATTGAATACAAAAAATATACTAAAACTCAGTGCATGTAATGTTTAGTTATAGTTACATTACAGGATGGATCATGGTTCATTCATGGAATGAATTATGATCAATGTGAATGGTCATGATATTATATTATTTAATAGGTGTATTATAGTGATTATATTTTCTTCTATAAACATGTATTTACTCTAATCATCTCAACTATGAAGAATACATATAGACTGGTAGCCTGAAAACCATAATGGATCTACAAATTAAACCAGTAACCTTTCCTTTCACTCAACTGTACAATGACATACAATAGAGTGTTTTGATTGAAAAATACTAAACCGGCTTCAAGAAGAGATCCAATAAATCATTCTATAGAGATCCAATAAACCATTATTAAATGGAAATCGAATGGAGTGCCCAGATATAACAACTATTAACCATACCGATCATCCTTGTAAACATGGCCGCAAGAATTTTTTGTATCTCCCATTCTAGAATTTCATGTCATTATTATACTTATTCTATGGCATTACAAAACCATATTAATCCTTCCCTAAACAATTCAATACATATTCAAAGATAATGTACACAATTTCTCTATATCTACACTCACATTACATTAGTTTAAATAATGGACAAAACATCAATAATAAAATTTTATAATATAATACATTGAAGATGTCTAATAAATGTCTTCAGAAAAATAAGTAATATCCTTATAAGGTTGTCTTCTTGGTGGTCTCATGAATCCATAATTATTTAATAATCCTCTTTAAATAACCATTTCATTCAAAAAACTCAAATATGCTTATTCACGTCAAATATAATTAATCTAAATAGTTATTCAATAATCCACATTTCATGTTATTATCAATACACAATTCATTTATCTAATAAATATGGGTGGTTTTCTTTATCCCCCACATTGATAAGAAATTCAATTAAAAATTTGGGATGATCATTCCTCATTTAACTACATCAAAAACATAATATTTTATCCCTTTTATTTTAATTATGAAATCCCTCTTGAGAAACCTATTGGAAATATATTTACATGTTACTTCCTCAGAAAATAACCTTTAGTCATTTAAAACTATGTCTATATGGGAAATCCCTATATTAAAAACAACATTCCATATATATGGTTTTCAATGCTTCCATAAACATCCAAACATGATATGTCATTTTCAGAACACATTCAAGGGTATTATTATAAAAATACATTAAGGTAGATGTTATAAAATTCCCACAACTCAAAAAACACAATAGAATGTCCAAGAGAAAATAATTCAACTCATCTATTATCCCACTCCATTTATCAACTAACCCTCATATTTTTTAATATATTTTATATAATTGAAAACATGGGTTTTAAGTGTAATTAAATCAAATCATATTATATATTTTTTCGGGCTATAACAATTTTCCCAAAAATAAAAATTGATTCATACAGTGTGTGATATATAGAAAAATCTACCACCTTTTTTCTCATGCTCAAGGGATGCAAACTTTTTTTTATCATATATGTTAAATACTCTACATGGAGTGATTACATCATTTTTTCCATTAGTGATATCTTCAAAATGCCTCCTTCAATTAAATGATATTTTATCTAAATAAGTAAATTCTTTATTGAACATGGTTGGAAAAAAGTTTCCTTACAAGAAACAATTACACAAAAACATTACAGCTAACATGGACATCGTTGTAAATCCATTATATTCTATTTTCATACAATCTTCGGCCTAATAATATATTTTATCATCTATTTCAATTGACAAAATTTCTTTTTTTAATGATATTTTAATCACATTTAATGTCATTGTAAAATCATTACCTTAATATAATATCATTTTTCTCATTGCATCTTCTTTTATTGGAAATATTGGCTTACAATATTTTGTTACGTGACCTGACTAACCACTCCATTCACATGATTACTCTAAACCAATTAGATAAATATTTTTAGGTTGATTTTCATTTATAAAATATTCAAAATGAGTATTTAAATTTTTTATGACAGATTTAGTATATATATAAACATTCACCATTTTGTTTGGAATCTCCAAATGTTATATCTAAATCACTAACTAATCAATATTTACCTGCTCATTTTTTGGGTTTATCACATTTCTTCATAAATGAATTAATTTTTTATGAATCATGATATTTTTTATTTTTAAATTTTCATGGCATATAAATCATTTTCTAGTATCCTCTTAAATCATATATAAATACAATGAACCACTTATAAATATTTTCAACAAATCTATTCCAATAACAAAATATGTATTAGTTTGATACTAAAAACCTCTTCTAGTTTTTTTCATTTTTTCTTCAAAACACCTCCTTGTTTGATTCAATTTCACTAAAAAAACAGATTATACCAAAAAATAAATTACTTTTATCCATACATGACACAACATATTAATGACCATTAAAACCATTATCATCTAGGTTTATTCTAGATAATTCCATTATTATGTTGGTGTTATCTTTTTTTAATGTAAGACTTCTATTCATAGGAGGTAGGGATGTTCTTGGTCTATTTTATGTGTAATTTAATTTAGAATATTTGAATTCATTTTTCATTTTATAGGACTTCATAAATTATTTTCTAGTACAACCATTGTTAAATATATTATATATATATTTTAACTTATAATGTAAGGATTTGAGTTATACTATTGGACCTTTCTTCACTATACCATATGAAGACTCTCCTTTGACCAAAATTTACCTGCTGATGTCTTTTATAAAATTTTTAAGATAATTTTAAACAAAGAGAAATTTTAATTGTGTATCAAGTTGTTCTTATTTCCATGAATCAATATTCTCTTCAAGATCATTTAAAAATTTCCCTTTTGTAGCCAGAATAATCATGTCTGTTATAATATAATCAATAAAGGCTACTTATTTCTTTATTATATCTAGTATTTTTTAATCAACATTATTATAATCATTTTTTTTTCATTTACCTCCCAATATTTTTAATCTACTCAATAAATTCTTCTAACTCACATCTCGACCTCCAATCCATCATTGTAATTCATTCAACATCATCATCACATCGTCATGAATCAAATAATTTTTTAACATTAAAGGTAATCTTATCTTCATTATTTAAATCGTGTCTAGATAAAGATTAAGATACATCATATTTCATTATCAATGTTATCTTTTTTCTACTAGAATGTTTTTATTATTCGTATACATTTAATATTTTTAATGTTTATCATATTTTTCATCACATTAACATTTTATATTTATTTTCATTGAAAAATCATAGGGCATGTTTACAGATCCATCACAATTATATCATTTAATTAGTTGTTTCCCATTACTGTACCAAATACCTATTTGAAACATATTTTTATAAGAATAATTATATATCTAATACCTTCAATAATCATGAAATTAGATGTAATTTATTCATCTACCACATTGTTGAAATGTCCTTTTCTAATTGATTTTAAATCTTTCTAAAATTTTACATTTATTTTTTGTAAATAAAGTTTTTTCCTCACCTCAAAAACGATAATTATTTTCTAGAAATTATCTAGGGTCAAATTTTATATTATTTATAGGTTGATATTTTTGAATCAACATGATCATTAAAATTATTCATTTTTATTTAAAAAAAATTATTGAATCCCCTATCTTCGAACTAAAACAATATATGTTTCTTAAAATCCCATTGACCATTGGAATGTATCATTAGGGGTGAAATCACAAGAAATTTGTTTTTGTATTTGAAAAAAATAGTCAAGACTTATAGAATTTATTTTATGTATTTAATATATTCATCATAATTTCAATTTATTTTTATCAGTATATAATTTTTTTGATTATCCAGGAACATGAAATAATCATTTTCAAAGAGGGGATCTGTGATATAATTTTCATCCTTCACATATAACTCAACCTCTCTCATATCATACTGATTTATATATTAACCAATATAAATATATTAAAATACCAAATTTATTTTATCTCTATCATAATGTAAAGAGATGGGAGTCAGGATGACATATTAATCTTCCAACTATTATTATTCTCTCCATCCGATGATGGAACACCATAACTATTTATATAATTAATATCCCAATTTCTCAAAAACCTATTTGGATCTTCATATTGATTATCACTCTGATTCAACAATTTTACCCCTAGACTAGGTTCACTATAATGACCTAACCCCAATTATCAGTTGATGGGGACTAATTTTATTACATTTTTATATAAACGAGGAACAAGCATCTCGAAGGACCGGTTATTTTTGTATCATTAGAAACAAGATATATTCATAAGTTCAACATTAAAACATTAAATAAAAAACACGTATGTTATGTTGGGAGAATCCACCACTCTATGATTTTCCTTGAATTTCAATAATAATATACCTCTTAATGTATTTGGATAAAAGAAACATTTGAAGGGGTGAGCGCATATTTGCGTTAAGGGTATAAATTACAGTGGAAGATAACATAAACATTATTCATGGTGAATAACTGAAAAAGCCTATAAAAATAAACATGAACATAATATGGAAGGAATATGACATGAGTAAATATTTCTATAACAAATAATAATAAATGGTATTATACTGGTCAAATAAACTCATGAAATATGAATTTCCGGATTTATAATGTGGGAAATGCATATTCTGGAAACTCAGAAACATACTATCATGGCATCATCCAAGACATCTAAAAATGATTTACACATCATAAAAAACCATATCTAAAAATGGGAAAGGCCTATTTCATGTCCATATCTATTGGTCTCATGATACCTAATGATTCAGTGAGGGGATATATCTAGCCCGACCTATAAATTAATATTTTTGATGCATTCCTCATATAAATAGGGATAAAATTAAACAACATATACACAGTAGAAGTAAATAACTTTCACCAATCTGTAACATAATCACAAACTATTCTGAGAAGTAAGATGAATGGTTTCAAAATGACACATAATCAAAAAAATTGATCTTAAAACATTATATATAATATGATATATTATAGCATTAAATGATTATACCCAATAATACAAAATAATCAACATGAGTGTTAAAATAGATTAAAATATTCTTATAAAATCATCATGTAATTCTTGAGGTAATTATTCATTCACATTGAAAAGAAGAGTTCTTTTGGAAAATATCTATATATAAAATCATATGTGAATAACGATAGTATATTCATAAAAAAATTATTTATTATATAAAAATATAGATTTCTAAAAATAGATAACAATTATCCCGTGAATAATAAAATTTAGTTTCATTAATTAACAATTATAGAACTTCGATTACATGTAATTGATTTAGTATAACCTTATTAGGATCATTTATGAACTTTTGATGGATTAATAGATTCAAAATCATTGTTTGGGACTGTTTTCATCCTTATTGTTCATGATCATTTTACTTATATTCATGTATGGATAAACATGTAGAATGAGAATGGTTGTCTCGAATAGAAGGTGTATGTTATTAGTGAACAACCACAGTAGTACATGGTCATTAAATTTCCTCCTGTTATTGGGAGCGAAAATGATTCATTATAATACATTAAATGATAATTGTTTGGGTTATTTAGAAGATTTTGGTCACAATGAAATCTTATTGATTTATAAATTAATATTATTTAAAAAAATTATTCTTGGACCTCACAAACGTTATAATAAAAATACAATATTCGGTTTCAACCCTCAAAATGGATTCATCACCACAATTGAACAGGGTAATCGAAATTATAAATTTGTCGTCTTTAAATGTGATAAATTTACACTTCCGAGAGAGTGTTTTTATTTCTAGTATAAAAGAATAAAAAATGAGAGATGATGAATAATTATTCATTAATTATAACAAAGTTCATGTACATGTATAGTAATATAGTCATCACTACATTTTGATAAATAGAGGTGATGATAGAAAAATAAATGAAATGAACATGGAAAAAAATAAATTAAATGAGGAATTTAACTCATGATGTAATATTCATTGAGTTTATTTTTATAGGAGAGGTTTTGATATTTTTATCAGACCTTGGGATGGTGGAAGTGGGGGAGGATATTGAGAGGATATTTGGGAATAATTTTGACTAGGAAAAAGGACTGAGAGGAGTGAAGAGAAGAGGGAGTGAGTGGGGGTTTTATAGTGGAGGAGAGGGATGATTTGTGAATATCTTAATCATTATTTTATTATTTCCCTCAACATAACCAATAATATTGATTAATGTGACCCATAATAGTAATAATTTCATGTGTGTTCGAACCATGTATGCTTACATCAGCCATGATTATAGGAATAATGAATTTAACTGATAATGTATATATATGGTAAATTACCATATTTTACAATACATAAAAAATTTTAGCCATTCAAAAAAATCCCAAAAAAATCCCATACTATTTTTTCTTGTGTACAATTCTAAAATGAACTCTATTTTCAAAAAATAAATATTTTCATATGATTAATTTAATTTTCAAATAAAAGCAAAACTTATATGTAAAATATCAATTTTAAAATTATAAATCATTTTATATCATATTGATAAATTAATACAGATCTCATTATCTTATAACCATAAGAAAATAAAATAATAACTTGATTTACTATTCATAAGGGACATATTACTATTCATAAGGGTTTGTTATTATTCACTAGAAATTACGTTTTTCTTATCAAACACTAAATATCTTATTGAACGCAACTGTGTATGATAGTTTGTCGAAATTTAAATCACATAGGTGGTAAAATTATATTAACTAGCTAGGATATAACAAAGTGGTGTTTTGTAGATACCAAGTGTTTCATGAATTAAATATTAAATTTATTTTCAAAATCATTGGGTGTTACATTGAACATAGAGAATTATGGGGGAGGAGGAATATGTGGTCATATTTTATGTATTGAAAATATTTTAATTTATAAAAATCAAAAAAAATTAATTTTCTCAATCATATATAAATTACCTCATAGTTTCACCTCATGTGATGTTGTAATGGAATAAAATTGAAAAAATATTATTTAATTGATTTACCATAATATCATACTCCTTGTCATGTTGGAAAGCCACCCCAATATGGATTCAATAATATAATTCCACATGGATACACAAAAATTGGTGGGACAAAAAAATTAAAACATCCATCAATTCATTCTGCCCTTAAACAGAAAACCTCTTATGACTAGTTATACAACCCAACTATTGGACTATTCTGATGGTTGTTAGAAACCATAGATAAAATATCCTATAATATTGATAAAGTGATCTATATATCTTTTTTATTTGGGTGGATTCAAGATATCTAAATAATGATTTTTTTCCAAGGGTATCATGGTCTTTTGATCTACATGTGTACTTCATTAATGATTTCAAAAACACTATTAGACTAAATACACTTCAGTTAATCATTAATAAATATCATTCTTCCTTAGTTTATGAATGGTTGGGATGTATATTTTTCATATTTTTTTTCTATAATCAATAATTAAACTATTTCACTCAACATGAGACAAATGTCTTATTTACTCTCAAGATTCATTTATAGTAATTCATGAGATATATCAATACCCTCTTCTCAAAATTGTTTATTAAAACAAGTACCACATATTTATATTCAAAATAATAATATCCTGAATGATACATTCAATATTATTAATATTTAAAATCCATGATATCTATATGTTTGTGATATTTTAACATTTAATAGGTCAATGGTATTCCAGATTATTTTTTCCCATTCAAACTATTTTAAACTCCCAATAAAATTTTCTTGTCGAATCCCATCTATAAATGGGATATTTCATTATTATTAATTATCAAATAAGAATGATTTTATAATATAATTATAAATCCTCGCACACATTTTATCATTTAACTTTTCTACGTGTAATACAATATTACGGTTTTACCCCCATCAATATAGTAGTTCTATATCTTCATTTATCCTAATAATCATTATTTATAAAAGTATTAAATTAAATTATTTTTAAAAATTGTTAAGGCTGTCTTAAATGATTTACAATGAAATTATAAATGATTACACAATGTATGACGATCAAAAATAGGCTTATGATCTCAAACTCTTATGTTTATACCATTATCATTATCATTTGAAATTCCCGACAAGTCAACCATTGAAAACATACTACGGTGTAAAGCATCTCAGCTTATGTCCATACTTTGGCTATCTTATCTATTATTTTTGAGATGGATCTTGTACATTGAGGATGATCATGATATTTTAACATTTTATATCTGAATATGGATCTTATGATTTCATTTTCCCATAAGAATGAAATCATAAAAAACTCAACTTTCCACCCTACATATCAACGATGAGGTATACATATAGAGAGATGATGTGAAAAAGTCCATGGATTTACCATTAAAGAAATGTGATCATGACATTTAGTCAATCATAAATTATAGATGTAGTTGATCATTTTAAATTGTCCATATTCAAACAACATCAGAAATATTACAAATTGACCGTCCCTCAAAATCCAATCAAACTAACCATTCAATCAGTTGTACCAAACAATAGAAAGTATGCATGGACTATAAGTAAAAACAATAAACTACTCGATTTACTATTTGAATCAAATACATGAACATTTTTAGCTCTCTATATATATATTCCACACATGAAAAAATTCAATCCACACCTACTAAAAATATATTCATTATTCCAAAATAAACGCACAGAAACATACCCAATTTATAATGTATAGTGTATCAAGATCAACAAAGCCATGCCATTAATTTCCATAATGATCAAATAATCATTCCTTACATTTTTTGAATTGTTACATTGATATATTCCATCCATGTCTTTCAGGAATCGAAACCAATAACCATGTCAAGTTTGGTTCATGGTTATCAAATCATTCATGACATCCCTAACAATACTGTATGACTAAACACATCATGCACAAAAAAACTGGATGACTTATTTACAATTAATACATTTCATCTAATAAGAAATTCAATCTGAATGCTCATTCTAGTGATATATATAATTAGTTGATCATTTTTAGAATATAATAATTTAGTGATGTGTTTCATTCTCCAATAAAATTGTATTACTATATATATTCCCCATCAAAATGAAAAATAAACATATTGGTTTAACATTGGATTCTTTAATATAATATCCTGTGGATGAGACATTATGAGTCATTAAAATCATATACTCCATGGAACAAGATTATATTGGTTTTTCATAAGTATCAAAATGCTAACATCAATAAGAAGTTGATAATTATAAAATATAATAATGTATGGAAAAATGATTATTTATTTATGTACTAGTATAATATTTTCATGCACTAAAAGATATGTTATACCATTATAACCATTTAACGCTTCAACATTGTTGATTTACTGATCGATATGGGAAACCAAATCTACATTAGGAATCACACTCTCAGGATGAGACATTATCCAATATAAGAAAAGAAATTTAAAAACATGTTTCGTAAACTGTCAATATATAAGTACTAAAAAATACTTCTTGTAATTGATGACAATAAGAACATAGAAATGACTAGGTGAAATGTTATCAAAGTATAAAATTTCACACATAAATTCCCCCATCTCAAACCAATAATATAACAAAAAATCCCTTATCACCACCTTGGTGTGATGTGGCCAGTTCAGTGGGAAGAGAGTGATCTGGTCTAATTGAAGAACTCAATTTGGGATCAGTTTCCTTGAATGAGTTTTCCCCTTTATATATATAGAAAATGTATTCCCTATTTCTGGACTCTACTGCACTACAAATCCATTGTTCTTCATTAGTAAAGATGGGGTTACCCTTGATGAACTCCTCTAATAAGACAGAAGTTAGAGACTGGATCTGAGGATATAATAACATAATAAGATGAGGAATTACCCTCATAATACAAGGAATATTAAGGTGAAAAACACCATTATAATCCAAAATTTATATTAAAAATCAATATCTTACAATTCATAAAAATTTCACTTATAAACAATGGTGAAAAAATAAATTCCTATAGAAAATTAAATAGTAACTACTAAAAGGGGAACAGTAAGACATGATCAATTAACTTCTAAATTAGTCACCAATTCCATTTCAGTTACATGAGAAATATATTAATAAAAGTATGGTTTATAATATAAGTATACTCGTTTTGATTATCCTCTATACCACTCTTTGGAATTAGGAATAAGTAAAAAATGTCTAGGTGACAAAAATGAACCAATAGGAACCTATTCTGGGTATGCTATCACCTTAACACACATATGATCACAAAAAAAAATTCATATCTAATTATAAAAATAATAATTAAATATAATATATTCCATGAAGGAATGCATTAACCACTTCTTTAATGGTTTTCCTCCCTCAATCCACAAATTTAGATTTTACATGTTCCCTCATCCCTAGCATACCCATATAACCACATGTTTTCACATCACATCCCATATTTAACAACATATCTTTCACCACATACAAAACACCACATACACACCCCAACTAGAAACAATATCTTCATTATAATAGTGTATTTTTAAATTATTATATGTGAACCATGTTCCCACCTCCTACCATAGATGTCATCCACAATCTTCCACAGTAAAAAACTAGTTTCCATTATAGAACATTTTGACTTAATTGCCACATTAACCAAACTATCATAGAAAGAAATTATTTCCCATGGAACATGGATGTAATAAATTATATCCTATACTCTTCCAAGAAGATAAATATAGTAGGAAAGGTGGAGTATTTTTCCATTTTTACTTAGAAAATTTATGTTATTGGAAAAAACAAGAACCCAGAAATATATTTGCATCATTAAGGTTACTCAACTTGACGTGTGGTGAAAAATAAAAAACAATATATATAATATAAAAAAAAGTATTTCCTTTGGATAAAAAAATTAATATGGATATCACACATACTTTCCACCACATCATAAAAAATTCACTAACAAGAACATTCTAAAATAAGCATCATGTCCAAGTCACAGCAACCCTACAAATCAAACAAAAATTAGAAGTGAACAACTTATTTAATTATATAAATTACCCATTTATAGATTTACCATTTTACGAATTACATTAAATTCATTATGTAAATCAGTTATGCCTATTTAATTTCAACCCATTCATCATACATAAACCACATTTATGTCCCCCAATAGTAATTAATTTTAAAAATTAATATTTCACTAATAACCCAATGATTATAAAATTATTTCCTAATTATAATTAAAAAGTTCATTACTGGAAACAATATTCCCTAAAAATGGGAAAATATTACATAAATCCACCAAAACTAGATACTTAATATATAAAATAACCCATAATACATTCCAACACTACCCCCAAAAATTGAAAAACCATTTCATTTTGACTTAACTAGTCTTGTCGCGTGATCCATGACCACACCACCACCTATAAACCACACCAATGTATAAAACACTCCAAATCTAATTTACCATCCAAAAAACAACTAAAAACACATATAAAAATAATAATAGAGACACGACATATATTGGGAAACAATGAAATCATATTATAAATTTACTATTAATGATTCCTTATTTTTCTTATGTTTTTATTAATCTAAATTCCATGATCAAACAATCTAAAAAAAATATATTTCCACACTGATTTAAATCACTACAAAAATAATGAGATTATCCCATTTTTAAGTGTGATTCCAATGTATAAAACATTAATATATATATATATATATATATCATAGTAAATCACAAATGTTTCGAATTGAAATTTCAATCATACATTAATCAAATGTAATATCATTAAACCAACTAAAACACATGAAAATAAATATTTTCCATTAATTACCTTAAGTAAAATTAATTATCACAATAAGGATAACCTTATAATCTACATAATGACTAAAACATATTCAGAAAACTAAAATTTGTAAAAAAAATTACATGAAGTATAAAATCCACTACCTCAACTAGAAATTCCATAATCACATTATTAGATGAGGAAGAAAAACAATTCATAGTCCAGCCAATAAGTAAGGATCAACCCAATGTTGTATGATAACTAATTACCCCTTGAATTAAAAAAATATTACTATATACAAATCAAAATAGGTATAGAACCAAGAAGAAGAGAGGATAAAATCATAATGGATAATAAATATGTTGATTTCATGAATCCAGGGAAAAAAAGAAATATAACGATGCATATGGGTATCTAAATAGGATACTATGGTTTCTAAGGGTTTAAGGAAACAAATAATTAATTACAATGAGGTTTAATGGGGTTCTAAATATATTTGGGAACATGAATATTTAAAAATACATGTGTAAAGAGGTATGGACATGATGCAATGGGGAATGGTAAAATATTCAACCAAGAATAATATCATATTATTCCTAATCCCTCCATAAATCACATGGTAAAAACATCCTAAAATATTCAGAATTAGTGATTATCATGATTCAATCATGGTTGTCACACTATATTACTCAGTGCAATGAAAAACATAGAATAACCTTGAACTAAATCTCGATGAAACATGGGTGCCATCATTTGATTATACTCTGACATATAGAGTCCAAAAATTAGTCACCCAAGATTCAATGTCATGACATATAAGATTACACTGAAAGTGAATTACATTTTAGGTAGACTCAAAAGAACATTTTAGATTATCTATGGTCACATCATCATATAAGAAACAACTATTTTCATATAAATTTAAATCAAAACGAACCACATTATGACAAGAATAATGAAAGATTATACAAAGTAATAATATTAGGATGACATCGAAAATACCCTTAGACCACATCCCCCATTTATTCTAGAACCTAAATTCTTCCATGTAATAGACTAAAAAACCATATCATTGGATATATCATATGTTGTAATGCATATTTACCCTACATCCAAAATTTCCAACCAACCACTCCTGATGTAATGTAAACAGTCATGAAGCAACTCACTTCTCCATTTGAAAAATCTACTCCAATACCCTTCCTTCTTCCAAACATATCCTACAAGATATGACATCCAAAAGACACAATAAAATAATAAGGATGTTATGGTCTACTACACTAAATACCCGAAAAAGGATTCTTGTCCCCCTGAGATTCAAAACCAAAACCTGAGGGAAAAAAGTAGGAGCAAACCCAAACACCCCTTAGAGATAACCTTTCAACAAAAACCAAACCATGAATAAAGAACAATATAGGAAAAGGAATAAAAATATCAATTAATTTTTTTTATCAAACATCTAAATATAATGATATAAATCTTAATACGATATTGAGAATGAATCTATGGCGCATGTTCTAACAAGAATTCTTATATACTATTAGGAATCCAAAAGGCATAAAAAGGAATTTTAGGACCACGTTACACCTTCTCGAAATGTTAAATAACCTGAAAAATCCCTCAATGAATTTCACAAATTCATCAATATCCCTCATCCTGAATGATTTTCATATATTAATTATAAATACATCAACAAAGTAGCGACAAATAGAAAAAAGTGAAAATCATGTATAGTCACGAAGGGAGTACTAAATGATATAAAACCTCTCAAATGTGATCTATCATATTGAATTTTGCAATAAAATATTGGTAAAACATACTTTGTCTTCCAAACATAACATTACATGATGTGTATAACCCCTAAAGATTGGATGACCTCCCACCGAGAACTCTAAATTCATCATACTCTTTTCAATATATTACTTATGGTGATCCTTATGAACCTTCATATATTATCAAATAATCTTAACATTTATGGTCATTATTTTCATTAAATTTGGTCAATGGGGATATGAATCTATGAAATTAATCAATGTCAACAGATAGTCTAATGACATATTCCAATTTACCATCCGAATAGACACAGGAACCGGCCCGCCAGTAGCTTGAGTGAGGTTCCTTATCCTTTTGAGATGGAGAAAAGCATTATGGAATTAATCACAATAGTATTGAATGATTTGATATTAAAATAGAATTTTAGGTACAAAATAAATTCTCTCAACAAAATTGAATTACCCATATAAAACAAAAAAATATATGACTAAATAAGATATGAATAATGAAAATAATCTAACAACTTATACCACATGACGATGAAATAAACTCTGAAGTCACAGTCTGAACAACCACCGATATGTAATTGGACAACAATAGTTGTTTATATATTTCCTCAAAAAAAAATAGTACAAATAATCCCATTTAAACAATAAAAATTCCTATATGGAAGATGAAAATCATTTAATTTACTAAAAAATAGACATTATATTGGAATAAATGTAATCCCTAAATTCTTATAATATGAACAATTTTACGGTTTTGTAATGTAATTTGAACCTCAAGGCCAAAATAAATTAGAAATCAATGAGTAGTCATATATCAATGGTGAAAAGGGAAAGGAGATATAATATAGAAATAATCACATAAGATTAATTAGGCTAACACACCACTTTCCAATGACCTGTAATTATGTAAAGATAAATTTTTAGGATCAACGATATTTATATTTATAAATTTTTTTTCATTAAGACCATGAATAGATGTAACATAAAAAAAATAAATGAATGAGTGAAACATATTCCCAAATTTTTTAAAATAAAAAAAATCACATTAAAAGAAATATAAAATGTCACATCCCATTTTTTACGGGAATATATAAGAAAAAAATTTAATTTTCAGGAAAAATATTTAATTTTTTATATTCATAAAACTATAGTTTTTTTCATGTAAAAAAATCATATAATATCATCCCTAGTGTTGAAAAATAAAGAATAAACCCAAGGATCATGATCTCATAGGTATAAATTGAGTTGGGGAAATAGGGGACATCCCCAATCTAAAGTGAACTACTGTTATAGAATTACAGTAGTTTCTATATTAAGATTATTTTTATATTACCAACTTGGATCAACCTAGTAACATTAACTTTTTCCTAAAATATGCCAAAAAACATTCATTAAACATGACTCATTGGGGACGTTCATTCTTATAACACTAAAATATGACTCATCTAAATGGTGCACAAGGTTTGTGATAATACTACGTGAATAATATTTCTAGGTTAGTATCATAGTATAAAATTGAATATAGAATCCAATGGTGATACAACCAATAAAGAATCCAATACATTTTCCAAGCCTAAAAATGTGACCCTCCAGTTATAATATCTAGTTTTAAAATAGTAAACAAAACCCCACTTGGAGTCAAAATTGTACCAGGTATAACATAATGACGGAACTCAAGCCAGAATCCATTATAATCATAACTAAATACCACTAAATGGGGGTATCACACACCCATGTTACATAGAAACTATTTTAGTGTTTTAAGAAATCATTCGATGTAAACTAATTATTATTCTATGTTTATTTAAATGATATTGACATGTATTAATATAATTATCAATCACATTATTTTAAAAAATGTATGGAATCATGAGATTATTAGTAATATATAATTCAAATTTCATTCATATATTAACTCTTATGCATTTACACATATATATGTATGCATTTCTCAATACAAAAATTCACATATTGTAATTTTAATTTATACATACACCTATATTTAAATTTACCCATGTATAAATTGTTTATATAAACCACTATATAAAATTTATATCTATGGAGTTATTGATTTTTAGCATTTGAATTAGAAAAGGAACTTCATTAAATCATCTAGGACAACAAAATTCTAATCAATCAATCAGTAACTACTTATATAACCATAAACCATCTCATGAAATTAATGATAAATGAATTGGATTTCGAAAACATCAACGGGTATTTTAAAAGAAAATGTATAATGTATTTACCAATTAGGGTATAATGAATGAAGAGAATCACTAGAAATAATAGTAGAATTTATTTATCATATGTGAATAATTATATAGTATAATTCAATAGTTATGGTATGAAATTTAATTTCCGTTTCTTGAAAGAATGAAATCAATGGTTCTAGAACTACAGATAAAACCAACCTTGAATTGATGGTTATCATGTTTTAAAACATACCATTCATTAGAATATTACTAAACATGAATGGAATGACCTAAATGATCTATATAAATAATAATTATACCCAAAATCGAAACGAAACCCTACATAGGGATCGATTGATTCATGCACCATAAGAGGGGATGAAGAATGTTTCTGGAAAAATGGAAGTTTAGTGGAGAAGGGTCAAACCATAAATGATATAACCAATAAATAGATAACATTATAGGAGTGTATTCATGATATGGGGGGGGCATCCAGAAGTTTTCAAGATTGGGGAGCACACCCGAGGGGGTTTCTACATTTTCTGTTTTTCATTTCCATTATTATAATTAGTATTAATATTATATTTCTATAATTATATTATTAATATTTGTTAAAATTATTATTATTAATCTATTATACAATATTACTAGAAATCAATCACCATTATTAACTAGAATTTATAAAATTATTATTATTAATCATATAAATAATTTAAAAAAATTAATCAATAAAAAACTAAATATTTGGGCTTATAATGATATATAAATAAAGGTTATCAAAAAATTATTTGAATAGATCCATGATCAGGGTCATCATATATTTTTATTATAAAGAAATCTAATGGAAAATTTTGTACCCATCATCCACCAAGGAACGAAACACATGTGACAATGTATCTTCATGTGTCTGGTTGTTTTATAACATTTGACTATCCGTCGTAGGATTAAAAGTTGTCTGATTGTGAAACATAGATAAAAAACCATTCTAAGGACATCCCTATTATGAAAAGGTAAAATATGTATCCTATTGAAAATTATCTTTCATGGATTCATATTAAGATTCATTATCTCCTTCACATACCACCCTTCAAAAACATACACATTACTCAACTCATTATTAGTTGGGAAATGATTTGATTTCACAATCCAATCCATAATCACCCAAATAGAATCATGAAATAATTTATATTTTAGTAATAATGTGATGAAATAATTTGGGAATTTATCTAACATTCGCATATGAACATCTAATGTCTAGATGAAAAAACATTGTATTAAATTCACTACCTTAACCTACAAATAGATGAAGCACCATTAAATAAACTCATCTATAGACTACTTCATCCCATTCCACTATAACCAACTACCCATGGAATGTCACATATTTCATATATTATGATAATAAATATTTGGTGAGTTATAATACTCACAATGTGGAACCTCATGTATAACAAGTGATGAAAAACCATCCCTTTAATAAAAAATAATGTTGATCCTCCACTATCCACCCATTTAGAGAAACATCAGGAATGACACAATCCCATAACAGCTATTACATTATGTCACCCCAATGAGAGTCCTCCTCCTACTAAATCAATGAATTATTAACTATAGTATACTATATGATACCTCTATTACCAACATCATTCATAACAAGACATATCACTATAAGAATCTATATCACTATATTGTAATCTATATACTCTAAAATAAAAAATCCTCACGACCTCCAACATTGAGCTTCAGAAAATACATTCCATTTCCTTGGTTTGAAGACATAAAAGTTATATTCCTATAATAACATCATCCATAACTACTAACATTGAATCAAACCCCTCTTTGAGAATATGTACCTCAATATAATGTGATCTGTGAATACCATAAGGTGATCACCGATAATATAGTTCCTCCAATGATATAGAATAAACACAATTTCTTCTAATTCAAATCATCAATGTAATATTTACACTCATTGTAATGTAACATCATAGAGTCATATGATATCATAACTAACTATTTTACTATGAAATATCACAACAAAATGTGGGAAGCTACATTGAAATCATCAACCCCTAGTCTCTACATTGGAATCTATGACATAATAGTACAAATAAAAATAAAATTAGGTCAAATAAAGGAACCAAATAAATATCAAATCCAAGCCCATAGTTGTTATGAGTTTTAAAAAATATTCATTCAAATAGAAATCGGATATGAATCTATAGTATTAGATAATATTTCTTATGAATCAAAAATCGATTAAAAAATTATTATATTTAGTCTAAAAAACTAACACAATAATATGTGGATGTATTTATACTCCTAAATAAGACACCACATGATTAAAAAATTCTCCTCCCATATAGAATAAATTATTAGGAAAAATTCATATAGTTCTAATGGTTGTAGTTGTGTTGGAAAACAGTCCTAATATGCTCAACATCACTATCCTCCAACACCGAGTAATATATGTTTTTCGTGATAAAAAATACAAAATATTATTCTATGAATTCATGAAATAATGATTTCCCATATCCCATGAATATTCAAGGTATATTTATAAAAAAATGAAATAATAATGAATTTGAATTTCAAAAAATAATCCCTAAAATATATTTCCCTGATATCTTTCTCCTTCACCATAATATGAAGACACATAGTCCCAGGATAAATCACTAAAAATTAGAATTCCCACATTAAATGATGAAAAAAATCAAATATCATTTGAAGGGGATAATGGTTCTTTGTTTTCACCAAATACAATTATTAGTATTCAATTCAAAACCACTTTATTGGATCCAAATTATTAGAGAACTCCACTAGATAACCCCATGAGGATAAATTGGGAGAAATTGAACCCCTCAAAATTAAATCATTAATATAAACCCATATATTCCACAACACATTAGGTTCCATTCAATAAGTGGAAATAATAATTGGACATGAATCTATTTGTAACTCTACCCTGAACTCAATATCTTATAAAGGTGGTTTTATCAAAACCACTTCATGGATGACTTCAGAAACAACTTTTTAAATCTATGGAACAATATCTCATACACCAATACTAATCCCCTCATAAAATTCTATCATTAATAAAAAATATTTTAATACCTATTTGCAATTTAATTATATCACACACAAATGAATAATACAAATTGGAATTCTCAGTAAACGAATTAAATTATCCATTTAATGAAATCGAAGAGTACATTCATATAATTCAAAAAATCCATTATACAATGACATCGTATTGTTCTATGAATCATAATAATAAAACCCAAAATGAATTATACCCACCAATAGTCTTCTCATAATCCCAACAAACATTAATAATGAGGACTAGCAACTAACTAGTATTGTAAAGATTTCGGTTCACAAGATGTATCTCAAACATTATCCAAATGCATAGATAAATAGGGGAGTGTGAATTGAATGTAATGTTTTGTAATCAAATATGGTAAATGTATGTGTAAAATATATGAAAAAAGAACATAAAATTATCTATAACCAACACTGATCAGGAATATTTATGGAATGAAACTAACCCAACTCATCTCAATTATCTCACTATCCTAACATACACCCACATTCCTGGAAATTATTATCCATATTTCCTGAAATTTAATTGAAATTATATGGATATCCTATAGATAATCATTCTCCAATTGCCTAAACAAAACCATTATGATACTATTAATATTTTTTCCTTTTAGTAAACTACAAATTTAGATAAACTATAAAATGTCAACCTATATCATTATTCCCATATAAAACATTTAGGAAAAAAACTACAGACAAACATGAACAATATAAATTAAATACTCTATAATGGACCCTGAAATGGATGTAATAGAACCACTAACTCCAATTATGTGATAAGAAACATTCTATGTCTAACTATAAACAAATTAAACAATTCACTAAATTGAAAATAGAGGTCATCAATAAACAAAATTTCTTCATTTATGATTCAAATGACTCCCCTCGCAAGGTGTTATTGGTTGTTCATGTATCCTCTGAGTAACATATTCCTCCTTTAGCACCTCCAAATTCAAAGTCGACTGAAATGGGTTAACGGAATTCTAAATAGATATTTACATTTCCTCTTTAAAACATCCTAATATATCCTCCCCATGTAGAAATAGATCATAATAATATAATATATTTCCCTTTAATCTAATCCTTATATCCCACATGGATATTTGCATTTTCTGGAGGGAGATAAAATCCTCAATCTTATCATCTTTATTGGTGATGAATGGAACGATGCATGCAACCACCTTTATAAATAATCCAAAGAAACCATTGACTCTTCACACTATATAAGAAACAGAATCCACCCATGATATATAACTCCCAACATCTAAAGAACAACCAATGATACCCAATACATATACAATGAATAGATGAAATAGAAGTTGATATTATTTAACTCTATCTAGTGGCTCGTAATCCTAGACAATCACAACATACGCTTCCAAACCATAATGATAGGACTCATAAAGCTTCATTATCTCTGACTGACCATCCTAAGCAATGTTAACCCTCTCACAAAAAATTGGAACATCCTGTTACAACTCACTGGTCTAATCATCAAGAAGATGTTGAGAAATAAGTATATTAGTATGTGAATATTTTAATATTATAATAGTGGTAACATGGAATTCCATATATATTATTTAATTTGATTCATCTAAAATTATGAAAATTCACCCAATTTCAAATAATAGTGTAAATAAGTACAATTCATTTACCTATCATTTTTTTTCTAAAATATAATCAAAATTATTTATCCTATAGTGTTTAGTAATAACAATGTCCTTTTTTATATCACAAGGTCCCTAATCACTTTAATCATATCCAATATCCCAAAACAACATTTCACAGTATCGTTAGTTATTATTTATTCCTATGAAGATAAAGAATTACAAACTTGTTCCTAACATTAAACCCTATTATAATTATCTTAAATTGATCACATAACAGAATGTCCTAGCCTTACCCCAACAGAAAATCATATTTCTCCCATAGAGAAGATGATGGAGACATGTGAATCCCGCATCCAATAGGCTATATGATGGAAACTATAACTAGTTGTACAATAACACATAAATGGGATGCAATAATCTAAAAATTATATAATCAAAAAATGGAAAAAATTCCAAAAATTGTACATTATCAATTAAATTCAAAATACTATAATTCATGTAAATTTCATACATAAACAAAATCATTAAAAATATATAATAAAAAACCCATATAATAGAAAATATAATATTATCTACAATATAAAATATATTAATTTCTTGTCAAGTCATAAAATACATACTCAAAACCTAAAAAACATATTTATATGTATATTGGTGAGAATACAAGTACACTCTGTAGGATTCTACATAAGACATATCATGAAAATCTATAAGAACTATACTAATGCATTAGTAAATAAATAGAACCCCAAGAAATATCCTATGTTTGGTAAACTATCACCCTACCAGACCATAGATCTCAGAACCAATATGAAATCTATGTATTAATACATAAATACAATAGGGCATATGGCATCAATATAGAACACAAACTCTTCCCTACATTCTAATCATGCATTCCCCCAATGAAATACATATTTTGGATACAATTATTTCCATAAACATATTAAAATAATGATTCAAATAACTTTGAACACAGCATGGTTTTTTAAATTCTTTTTACAAATAAATATAATCTTATCAACATTTTTTATTACACACCATAATTAGTTTTTCTTTTGTCACATGCAATATTGAGTTTAAAAGAATCATTCCATATTATGAGAATATTTTAATATGATAGCTATATCATATCAAACACATGTCCTTAATTTAAATTACATTTTTCTCATATATTCTTTTCTTGAAATCCCTTCATGGTTTCCCCGATACCCCCCTTGAATTTGGTTGAATTTGTAAATTATTTTATTGGACAAAAATGTGTGCATGGTTTTCTAAATAGTTAAAACAAATCATGCAGCCTAGTCCACCTCATTAAAAAAAATTAATTACATTTTTACCAATTTTTTATTTAAATAAACACTACTATTTCTTAACCCACTTGACCCTAGAATCCATTTATCCAACAAAGCGCCACAAACCCTCCTTGGAACTCATCATTAATGTTGATTTTTGCGGTGGAACATCAAGATCTCTCAAGTAATTGGGTTTCCATCATTCTTCCTCCAATATTATTATAGTTTATTTCACTTATTTTGAAGTACCAAATGTACAAAATGTTGGTATTAAGGACTAGTCTTTGATCATGAGTTTGATAGTCTAATCCTGTGGTTTTAAGTTTCATTGAACTCCCTTGTTGTAGGACGGTGGGGCAGTTGAACTTTCATACAAGGATTTGGTGTTTTTGACACACACGGTGGGTCATTACATATGTGTGAACTACTAGATGAGTTATATTATATTTATTTATATTTTTCATATACCCATCCTTAATTATTTTGCTGAAAAATATTATTTGGTGGAATTTGTTATGCAATTGATTTTAGGTTCAGTTTTTTTGCAGGAAAATAGGTTTTTTACATGTGAATTCAATGTTTTATCATTTGGGGTAGTTTTATAATTCATATAAGGAATTTATTTAAATGTTTTCATGTTCCCAAATATGTTTTAGGGTAATATTGGTGTGCATTTTGTTTTTAAAGATGTCTTTTAAATGGATTTTTTGTGAAAATTTTGGTTATATTGCATGAAATTGTTTTATGGAAACTCAAAATGGTTTATCGTGTTATAAAAATGGGGAAAAGAATGTGTATCTACTAGTTTGAGTGATTCTGACCCGAAATGGTGCTTTATATGCATATATAATTCGGTTCCATGTGTGAAAACTTTGTGCACAATGGGGGAAACCCTGATATCTAGATTGGCAGAACTGTACTAGTATGCTAGTGACCAGGTTGGATTATTTCCCCTATTACACATAGCATGTTGGAAACATAAAACACTAAAATAACTATAACGGTGATGATTGGGGACCAATAGATTATAGACTTTTGCCAACTAGTTGTTCACGAACGTGAACTGATATTTTTCTAGTTACTTTACACTGAGATATGAGGTACATAGGGCATGAAACTAACTTGTGACTAGGGATGTTACATATATTTGTTCCTATTGGATATTTAATAATTATCACTAGATTATGGTGTGTTTGGATAGAAAATTCAGTAGCATACATGTTTTATTGAAATTTTTTGACCCCTTGAAATCATTATTTGAAAACTATTTAGTTTTAAAAGTTTCATTCTTAAGAAATTATTTCCCCCATTTATTATTTATTAATACATACATGTATTCTCTTATAATTAATACCATATAGAGTCTTCTTCATGGTATCCAACCAGGATTAGTCTTACACCCTTCTTTAAGCATTGGGTGTAAGTAGAATTGATAAGGTGTGTCACAGGTAAATGCAAGGCCTTGGGTGATGGTGGTTCGGGTTGTTTGCTTCCCTCATGGTGTTGTGTTGTGGAGATGTCTCATGGGTGATGAACCCTTATTGTGTGGTGATACTTGGGTTGATTTTTTAACACATTTATCAATCTATGGTCCACTTATGTCATGTTTAGATCCATGTATTTTATTCTGAATAATATTTAAGTCTTGTTTGGCCTGAATATTCATATTTGTTTTATTGATTGATTTTTTGTTGTTAAATGATTCCAAACACTGAAAAATAGTTCCCAAACCAATATTTATGATACCTGGGAACTTTTAATAGCTTGTGGGATATGTAATGTCCGTCGGTACTATCCAAGAGCTATGTTTAGTTTTGGATTTTATGGAGAAAAGATTCAACTCATGAAAAAATGGTATCAAAAGAGGTTATTGTTGTTGGGTCATATCATTATTTTGGAATGAGTTGGGATCAACAAGAGTTAAGACTGTCGGGGATAATATTTTTGGTTTTGAGTAGGGTTCCTAGGCATGACCTCATGTGAAAGACCTTGAGTCGCGATTGGACATTTGGATTGTTTTTTTGGCTTTCCTTCTAGGTGAGACAAATGGGCTACAAATAGCACATGGAAATTGGGGGGGAGGGAGGAGGGGGGTGAAGTAGTTGTTTACTTAATTGTTGTAAAGGGTTTGGATTATTTACATTTGATGTTATTTATGAAATTTTTCAGAACTGTTTTATTGATTTTTTATCATGCGACTAATGTTTTATAGCAACATGACTCCCCAGAATGCTCACATGCGCCCCCAAGAGGAAGAAAAAGAGAGCTCTCCCTCACCACATAATTAGAGGAAAATATAGTCTATGGTTCGAGGTATAAAAGATCTTGGACATGGACCTACTCTTATTACATATCCTTTTAGATAAGATGAGACTGGTTCATAAAGGACATATCCTAGGCGTTTCTAAAATATAATCCTCCTACTTTCTGAGGTAGAATAGAACCACATGAAAAGGAGGAGTGGATTGAAAAGATCGATAACATGTTTGAGTTCCTGGACACAACTAAGGATGTCAGGGTGAAATTTTCCACTTTCGTGTTAGAGGGTCCAAAACAAAGTTGGTGGGAATCAATGCTCCATGCTGGGAAGCATGAATAGATGAGTTTAAATGAATTCAGTGTTATCTTCAATGACTAGAACTGCAATGATGTTTTGGCATCTTCTAGATCTATATTGTTTATAGAACTTGTTTAGGGGGATCTCCTAGTGAGTGTGTATGCTAACAATTTTGCTGACATAGATCATTATGCTCTCGAAATGGTCTCCAATGAGCAGATGAAGGCCCAAAAGATCAAGAAGGGTTTGCAGCTAGAGATCTTTTACCAGGGATTCATGTTCAAGATGAAAACCAATGATGAGGTAGTTGATGGGGGCGTGTATAGTGAATCTTTTCTTCAAGGGGAGGTATGGTATCTATATGACTGTTTCAGAAATGGGAAATGGAATCTCTTATGAGAAGAAAATGAAGCAGGAGGAGCATAGAATTATAGGAGGTGGCATCTCATGCTGAACTTCTAGGATGTTTTCATAGGTGGATTATGAAGTGAGGTACGTCATGTGCCAACAGTGTGGGAGGCTATAGAACATCCACCAAACATTGAAATCTTATATGAAGCACTGTTATCAGTGTGGAGGTATGGGATACATGAAAACATTTATTCAGGATGAAACATCCACTCTAGAGTGGTGTATGATTTGTGACTTCTAGGGGAGTGACAGCTCAGTCAGAGCCCTTGATGAGGGGGTTATCTAATTTTGGTGGCAATAAAGGTAGGGCTAGATAATATTATAGATAGAGACATTTTAGGCTATATCCATAGTATACCAGTCATTCTCAGGTAAGGAGCATGCATCTTCATTCAGTGCATCAGGCACCAGTGGTATCAGAGTTGAGACCGTCAACAATTCAAGGCAGTATTTTGATTGAATATTTTATATCATCTAATATTTTTATACCGGTGCTTTTTTTTTCATTTATCTCTACCTGTATTGTGAACATAATTTATTTTCTAATCTACTTTTTTTATTTTGTGATGGACTTGGTGATGCCGCTGGGAAAGAAGATGGAGAAGGTCTTAGGTGCTTGTCTTGTGTGCATTCTATTCCAGTGGTTGATATAGAGTTGGACCTCTTGGTCTTAGATATATAACTATTTGATATAATACTTGTCTCATATTAGAAGGTTCACATTAAAGTGCAGATCGATTTCTACAGGCGGCGGGTCAATTTCATGACACCTAATGGTAGACTTCATGTTTTTTTGGAAATTGGATCCTCATCCGTGTTGCACAAGTCATACACTCACATAGTTGGGGAATATTGTCTTCCAGTTATCGTCTCTTGCACTAATTGACAATGGCCATGCATCAATGGGGGTAATACCTCATTTAGTGGATGAATTTATGGAGGTATTCCTAGATGATTTTAAGCCTTTCCTCTTGGGTGGGATGTGGAGTTCTCAATTAATATGGCACCAGGAACATTATTGATATCTATTATCTCGCATCATATGTACCTCATTGAATTGTGGGAATTGAACATACATTTTGATGATTTAGAATCAAAATCATTCATTCACCTGATCTTCTCTCCTTGGGCCACTCCTACTCAAATTGTGAAGAAGGCCGACAGGTCCCTTCAGTTTTGTATTTTTCTTCTAGAAGCAGAACAAGGATATCATCAAGAAGAAATATCATTTTCCAAGAATAAATGATTTTTTTGACTGGATGAAGGGGGAAAAGTGGTTCTCTAAAATATACATGTCTTCAGGTTACCATCCACTAATGATGAAGGAGGATGATATCCTGGGGATGGACTTCTAAAGATGGTATGACTATATTGATTACTTGTTCATGCCTTTCAAATTTACCAATTCTTTAGCAGTCTTCATGGAACTCACGAACATGGTGTACCACCAGTATCACAATTCATTAATTTTGGTATTCATGGATGAAAACATAGCATATTTTAGATCTTATGGGGAGCACAATCATCAATTGCGGATTGTGTTAGGAAATTTGAGGGATCACTGCCTCTAAAAAAGATTCCCAAGTGCACTTTCTAGATAAAAGATGAGATGTTTCAAGGGCATGTGATCTCGGAGAAGGGAGTATCAATGGAACCCAAGAAGATCAGTCTAGTAATGTCATGGGAGCTGTTGAAGGACATGTTTGAGATCAAAATTTTCCTTGGCCTGACTGGTTACTATTGGTGGTTTGTTTAGGATTTCTCTCGGCTTGCTTTACCCATGACCACACTCACCAGTGAAGGGGAAAAGTTTGAATGGGGCCCAAAATGTCAGTAATCCTTCTAGGAACTAAGGCAGTGATTTAATACCACCACCTTACTGATTTTTCAAGAGTATGGAATGGAGTATGGGGTGTTTTGGGGCGCTTTAGGCTTGGGTATTAGGTTTGTGCTTATGCAGGGTGATCAAGTGGTGGCGTATGGTTATCACCAACTATGACGACACAAAAATAATTATCCAACACCCAACTTGGAGATAGAAGGTGGGATTCATGATTATAAATGATGGTGTCAGAACCTCCTTGGGGAGTAGTTTGTGGTCTACTCTGATAAAAAAGATTAGCCTACATCTTTTCGTAGAAGGATCTCAATTTGAGACAGTGGCATTGGATCGAGGACTTAAAAGTGTTTGACATTGAAATTTTCTATACACTAGGAAAGGGAAAGTTGGTGGTGGATTATTTTAGTAGACAATTATTACTGAAAGTATTGAGGAAGTCCAATGATGAGTGGACTCTGATAGGGATCTTTTCTCAGATCCATGTGGTGACCAAGGAGCACAGTGGAGGTGTGTTCATGGAGAGCATTAAGTTGAATCCTTCTCACATAGAGTTGATTCAGAGAAACCAAACTAGTGATTAGATTTTTCAATGTACAAGGAAGTTTCTTGATGGTAGAGAGACATCTTCTGATTAGTCATCATTTCATAAGAGCATCTTCTACTACAAGGGCCAATCAGTAGTTTGATTGTCTCTATGGAAGATGATAATGACTGATACCCACCAGTCTCTGTGGTAAATCTATCTAGGTAACACCAATATGTATTGTGATGTGGGTAGACATTTGGGGGGCCATGAATGGGACAAGACATAGATGAATTCGCGTCGAGATGCTACACCAGTCAGAAGGATAAAGAAGAGCACTAAAGACTTTCGGTTTTCTCCAGCCATTAACAATTCCTATGTAGAAGTGGGATGGGGTCTCCCTAAATTTTTTTTTCTGATTTACTCATACACTTTGGGGTATCAATTACACTTGGGTTTTGATCGATCATCTCAAAAAATCCACCCACATTATTCTGGTTAGAGATAAAACAAATGTGGATGAGTTAGAATGTTTGTATCATTTGGAGGTGGTAAGGCTTCCTGGTGTGACTTAAAAAATTATCATAGATATATACCACTATTTCACCTCTCAGTTTTTGGAATCCCTTCAGAAGGATTTGGGTCTCATATTAAAATGGGATTGACAAACCATACTCAAACATATGGTCAGACAGAGTGGGAAAATCAGATTCTAATGGAAATTCTTTCTGCATGTGTTTTGTACATTAGTGGTTCTTAGAATATTCATTTTTAATTTGTTGAATTTTTTTATAATAGAGGTTACGAATACTTTATTTGAATGGATCATTTGAGGAGCTCTATGGTCGGCCATGTTGGTCATCCACGTTTTCGTCTTAGGTAGGTGTGACTTCAATGTCGGGGCCGAGACTTGTTCAAGAGTCATCTTAGATGGTTTAGATGATCAGGCATCACTTATAGATATTGTATATTGTCTTTAAATCTTATTATGAAAAATTTCATCAAGACATATAGTTTTTTTTCTGGTTATATGGTTTTTCTAATAGTGTCCCCTCTTTTGGGCCATCGTCGTTTGGGGATGTAAGGAATGTTGACGCCGCAGTGTGTCAGTCCTTTTAAGATAATTGAGAGTATTGGAAAAGTGGAATACAAATTGGCTTATCCTTCTCAATTTACATCTTTTCATGATGTATTCCACATCTACAAGTTGAAATGTACTCCTTGGATCCATACCATGTGCTCAATTGTGAATAACTGGAGATTGAGCCATATTAATTAGTGTTTGAGCAACTAGTATGAATAGTGGGTTTAAAATAAAAATTATATTTAACAAATTCTATTCCATACGTCTGGTTTCTTTGGAAGAATAGATATGTTGCAAAATAGGCATGGAAGTAGAATTCATGGGTTGAGGAAGTGTACCGATTCCAGTTTTTCGATCATGCTTAAGGTTGAATTTTTGGGACAGAATGTTTTCAAGGTGGGGAGAATTTTCAGACACATTTCCTTCATTTAAGTACATTTTTTCAAATATTTTTTAGCCTACCACCACCTATTGGTTTCCCCTAGACCACCTATAATTTAGTTTAATTTTTAAAGGATTTGAGTGGACAAAAATGGGTGCATGGTTTGGGTTCATTGATTGATGAACCATTAAAGAAAACCGTGTAACCTAGCGAAACTCATTAAAATATTTTTCATTCCAATTTTACACTTTAGGTGTTTAACCAAACTCACCCCTTTCATCCACTATTTGACCCTAGCAGCCATGGAATCCTCCTAATGACCTTATACTCTCCAAGGAACTCATCATTGAAGTGGATTTTGGTATTGGAACATCATGTTCTGTCATGTTAGTAGGTTTCCTTCCTTTCTCCTCCCATTTTCATAGGGTTTCTTACACTTATCATGATGTAATGATGTACAAAAAGTATGGATTAATAAATAGGGTTTGATCATGGATAAATTGGTCTAATATTTTTGTTTTATGTTTATTTTAACATCCTTGTGGTATGGTGGGGGTGTGGTTGAACATTCGCACTAGGATTTGGTGTTTTTAACTAACATGGTATGGGATTACATGTGTAAGAACTACTAGATGAGTTAGAAATTCTTGATTTATATTTTCAGAATACTTAAACACATTTTAATTTATGTACAAATTATTGTTTTGGGGAATTTGTTATGTAATTGATTTATGTGCCATTTTCCATTGATAATGAGTCTTTTACATGTGAATTTGTTGTTGTAGAAATTGGGGCTGTTTTATAATTCATGGAAGGGTTTTAGTAAAATTATTTCTTGCATTAAATTCTTATTTTTGGTAATATTGATATTCATTTGGTATTAAAATATGGATTTTAGATGGGTTTTATGTGAAATGTTAGGTCATATTCTTTGAAAATGTTTAATCGAAACTGTAAATGGTGTATTGACATATATAAATGGTGAAAATAATGTGGGGATACATTTTAGAGAGTGTGTGATCCGAAATTCCTTTTTTATATCAAATTTAAATTTGGTAACATGAGTTAATTTTGTGATCATAAAGGGGGAACCTCAAGAATCTAGGTGGGAAGATGTGTTCTAGTATGCTAGTGATCTAGAGTGGGGTTGTACCTATATCACATAGAAATTTTGACATTGAAAACAATAAAAAGCTATAAATATGATGATAGGGTAATAATAGGTTATGATTGTGTTCCCTAATAGTTTCTCTTCTATGAGAATTAAAATTATTATGGCCACTTTACCCAAAGATATGAGGTACATGGGAACCAATAATAACTAGTTCCTAAGGATGTTCATGAGATTAGTGCTCGTTAACTCTCTCATAGTTATCATTGGATTATGGTGTGTTTGATTGTTAAAATCAATAACTTACATGTTTTATTGAAATTTGTTCACCCATTGAAATCATTCTTGGAAAAAAATTTACTTTTAAATGTTTCATTGTTTATTAATTATTTCCACCATTTATTATTTATTAAAAAATCTGTTCTTTTAATCATGTAATTGTTACCATATGGAGTCTTCTAAGTGGTATCCTATTGATATTGGGATCAGACCCTACATAAACCCTTGTTTGTATATAGATTTTATAATGTTTGACATAGGTAAAGGGAATGCCTTGGGTGATGGCGGTTCAGTTTGTTAGTTTCATTCATGGTGCGGTGTTATGGAGACGGCTAGTGGGTGATGACCACTTTTCATTTGGCATTAAGTGGGCTGTTGTTCTGCAACTTTTATGTATATTTGGACCTCTTGGGTCATGTTTAGACCCATGTATTCAGTTCAAATTTTTATTTATGGATTGCGTGGAATGAATTTTCGGATTTGGATGATTGTTTTTTTTTGCTATTAAAAGATTCTAAACATGATAAAATCATCCACAAGCCAATATTTATGATACCAGGGAATTTTTTCCAACTCATGGGGATATGGAACTCTCTTTGGGCATTTCTAATGTCTGGGTTTGGTGTGATCTTTTATGGAAAAAAGATTCAGATTGGGACAACTTCTATCCATTCAAATGAAGACTTTGAATATGATTAACTAAATGTGGAAAATATATGTTATCCAAATGTATATATTATAAATTCTTTGGTAACTAATTTATAAATATATGATAATAATAGTCTTTTTGAAAATAATAGAATTTTTCCCTGAAAAACCTATTTTATGAAAACAAGTACATTAATGTAATACACTAACTTCTAAATGATTTTATTGTAATTTATATATTTTATATCATATAAATTATTTAAAATTCATATATTGTGTTTCATAAAGAAGATACAATAGTAAATAATATTTTATTCTTTAATACATTATTTTCTTAAAAAATGCTACATCGCCTTTATATTTAATTATTTGAAAACAAAATTTTGGAAGCTTTTATGAAATTAATTTTCAAAAATAATATTTATTAATTCAATGAAAATTTCAAAATTTTCTTATGTTTAATTTTGATGATTTTCAGAAAAGATTTTTTTTTCGACGAATTGTGAGAAATACAAAATATTAATTGAAATCTATATTATAATTTAAATGACTAATAAAGGTAAATAATATTTTAAATATGAATTAAATTAATATTAGAAAAATTATTCATGTATTAATACAATTTATGTTATTTTTATCATTTTTTATTGTTTTTATATATTTAAACACAGTAAACATTTTGCAATTTTATCCTTGAAAACCCTCTTTCTCATCGGATATATGGAATTTATTATAAATAATAAATTCCCCCCAATATTAATGGAATTTTTAAAAATATATTATATATTTATAATCATAATAATTTATTTTAAATACTAATTTATACATTATTTTAAACCATTATGAACTATAATAACTGTAAAAATTATTTAATATTGTAAAGTAAACATGGTTCTACAGGGGTTTAAACTAAAATAAAAATTAATTTAACGACCTAAAAACATGTACAAAATTAATTTTATAGGAATATTTTGACCCTATAATATTTAATTAATTTTAAAACTCTACTTTGAACCTAGTGTATTGTGAAAAACGTGGTCTCAAATTTTTCCATTAAAATATCACAAGTGTTCCACTCAACTCAATAATAATAATTCACCCACTCTCTACTCATATTTTAACAATAAAACCCTTTTGGATAGGTCAATACCTTCAAAAATAAAATATCAATATCCATATAATCATACAATAAGCCGTTTTTGTGTATAAATACAATATAAGAATGATTTTTGTTAAAATCATAATAGTATAACAGAAGATAAGGCATGGTTTTTTTAAGATCAATTTTTTATTTCCTCCTCCACCTAAATAAATAATTATTAAACCATTCAGATATAATAATATCACTATTTTAAATAAACTTATTATTTTATGTTTTATGATTGTTACCTAGAACCGTGAAAAATTCCTTTATATAAGAAACAAAACCAGCATTATTTTATACAGTAGTCTACCACTTCACAAACTGATTCATTCTATTTTCAATTACCAAATTGTGTACGATGACTGATAAAAATTATAAATATAATATTTATTAAATTTTTATACTTATAAATTCGATATATAATATATAAACCACTTTTTTATTCCATTCATTAGGGGACACAATAACATAGCTCTTCCGTATGGCAGACCACCACCTCAGGAAGCAATGTGATTGGAGTTTCACTAATTTTATACATGGATGATAATAAAGAAACCATTAATAAATATATGTGATATACATGAAATAATTATTATATTAATTGAATATTTATCAATATTTATGAAAAATATTTCATTTTTTTCATCCCTTTTCCCTCATTGAATTAGGATAACAACGTTCGTATTATATCGAACTACCTTATTCATGAAGATAATTTACTTTCAGTTTGCAACATCAAAACTAAATGATTAAAATGAATAATAAATTTAAGAAATTATATAGTATTTAGGATATAAAAATAATTATGTATTGATAAATATTACCGATCTTCTTTACATAATAATCATTGAAAAAAGAGGTGTTTCTTATGTGTACATACAATCTACCTTCTCCATGACCATAACATATCTCATTTATAAAAATGATATTTTATTAGTTGTATCGATAGTATCATTTATGTATAATAATTAGAATTATGCGATTATAATTATTATTGAGCTTTTGGATCCATGATCAATTTAAGGGGAACAAAAATAACAAATGATAACAAATAAGAATAACGAAGTTTTTATAACATTATACATGATATTAACAATACATTAGTAATAAATTGATAATTAATAGTCATATGTAAATCATATAAAGTATAAATTATAAAGTTGTTTTTGTATAATATATTTATAATAATCATATATTTATTATATATTCAGATTGAACATTTATGAAGGATGTTTATACGTAAGGTAAGAGATTTCTAGTAACCTATTTATTTAAGCTATGCACATGAAAATTCACCACTAATTTATTTTTTTTGTTGGGTATATAATGTCCATTTGAAATTTTACCTAATTAATTTATCTATTTTCATGATATTTAATTTTTCATTTCAATTAATTCCTTATTTTGGAGTTCTATTTAAAACATTAATAATGTTGCAAGGGATATTTTTCATAATATTCATTTAATGAGACTTATGTCATGTGATGCACATATATTATTTCATTATATTTATATATAGAACAATTGACAAGAAATAACAGGAATTTATTAAATCTAATTATATTTTTTGTTCTATTTAATATTAACCTTTCGGGGGGGGGGTTATGATTGAATTTTTACGAAGTGGTAATTTATTAATGTTATAATATCACAATTAATTATGATTACTCATGATTAAGATTGAAATGTTGAAATATTATCAAATTAATATAAAAAATCATTATATTTAAACATGTATGGATATTTCTAGATAATACATGATTTTCCATCATATTCCTCTCTTTCTGTATAAATTATTTGAATAAAGTTTTTTTAATGAAAAATCTATGTTATTTGACACTTTTGTGGAAACATATTCTTTTGACACCATGATTTCTAATTTTTTTTATTTTTTTAAATGTTATTCCAATGATTTATAAATTAAAACATTACCAATGTTGGAATTATTAATATTTTAATGGAATATTTTTATTATTTTCATAATAAATAATGTTTGTATTTTTACAATAAATGTCAATGGAATATATATTTTAACTTATACGACACAAATTTATTTTTTCACCGTCATGAAAATTAATTTCAATGAATAATAATTTATAATATTATTATCTCATTGGAAAAAATGGATTTTGGATATGATTAAATTTTTTAAAAGTGGGTTTCAAATTGTAATGGATATTTTCATCAATAACTATTTTAAATGATTTTAAAATTTCCATTATATGATTTAAATATTGTTTTCAAATAAATATATTTCCAAAATTTGTCATGAATTTTTAGTTTTAGAATGTTATTTTAAAATATAATTTATTCACCTCATAAAATATTTGTAAAGATTTTTAATAACTATTTCTAAATAAGATGGAAACCATTGGTGTTACAAATGATTTACAAGGTATATAATCAAGGTATGCCATTAATATTATTTCTCTAAATGGTTTATGGTCATAATGAAAAGATGTTTTTGGAACCCATTTCTCTCACAAGGGATATATCATGATAAAATTTTATGAAAACTATTTCCCTTCCATAGGTTATTCCATGAAACAATGATCATGAAACCAACTTCTTATCATCGGATATACAGTCATGAAATGATAAAATGATTATGAAACTTGTATCATTTCTCTATATTATGATATGATGAAATTTTTATGATCTGTTTCCATACATATGTATGATTTTGATTATTTTTTGGTCAAGACATTTTTGTCTCTCTTCTGTATTGGGTAATGATTTATATCTCAACAGATAGAAATGACTAGAATGGGGAGTGCACTCATTTTTGTAAGGGAAAATTTCTGCTATGATTATCGTAGGAGTAATCCATGCATACTATGAGGTTGAATAGAGTGTACCCATTACACTAAGATACAATTGAATGTGATACATGAAAACTATAGAAATTATTTTCTTCGTTTATGTTTATGAAACACTTACTTATCTAATGAAAATTTCATTACCTTTTGGATCATGTAATTTTATTTTATTATGATTCAAGTTTTACATACTAACAATATTTATTTCACAACTCAGGATTATAATCCTTGATATGTGTTGTATGGTTTTAAAATAGTATGTTCATCTTCTCACACCCATTTTTAATGTTATGATTAAAAATCTCCCTTTTTTACCCATATTGATAATCTAATCTTATCCTTTATTATGATTCTTTTTCCTCATGTTATTAAGAATGGTTTTACATAGGGTATGTTTATGAAGAGTAGTAAAGGATAATATCTTTATGGGTGATGTTGAAGATCATTATCCCAATTATAAGGTTTTTTACCTAGTCCATAGTGTTTCTGGAGTATTATAGTCCTCATACAAGTTTTTTTGTAATGTATAGTATATTCATATAAAAAAATAAAATCTATTAGTATTTTAAGAAAAGGTAAATTTATTTGGTACTAGAGTAAAGGTATAATAAGGCATTGAAAACTATGATGAGAAATATTTAGAGAGATGCCTTGGGATATTTCTATGTATTTTTCATGGGATGTGACTAAGGATATGTATAAGGATGTGTCAATATATTGGAAAATGTCATTGAATTTTGTAAAAGTGTTGATAGAGTTATTTTCAAGAAATTAGAACACTTTTTTGATAGTACAAGTGGATGTCTCTCTTTCACAGATGTAAAAATGTGTACTAACTAATAAATTATAGAATTATGTTGGACGTAATCATCTCTTGGTGTATGAATATCATCCTTTCTACACACTCTGTTTGACACCCCCATTGATATGATTTGAAATTAAAAAAATATTTATCTACCAAAATGAATTATTTAAATAGATATGATGATGGATGACATAGGTTAATCGAAAGGGTTTATAAATTTAAAATAATGTTTTTCGTTTATACCTCCTATGAATTATTGTTTAAAATATGTGGTTATCAACAATGATCTGTGTTTCCCCAACTATACTTTTTTAATTAAATTGAGGAAACATAAAGGATTTGGGTTAACATTGAATGTGATAAAAAAATTATGACCAGAAGTAAAATATTCTGATTACATCAGTAAAGGATATTGAAATTATTCTCAATCATTTTCATTGTACTATATTAACAAAATAAACCCTAAGAAACTCCCAGACTCATCAATGAATCTAAGGATAAATATCCATAATATTTTAAGTAGTACAGGTCATAGTAGAAAAATGCATTAGTTTCATATATATGAACAATGTGGGAAGAGTCACTCTATGTAATGACTCAATTGAATGAGAAGATGTTTTGGGTGTGGAAAAGGACAAACAGAAGGTATCTCCCAATGGAAAATGAAATGTTTAGTTAACAGAAAGAATGATAATAATGGATTCCCTAAAGAATCTTCAATTGTTGAATGTTATAAATTTGGAATGTATGGTAATTATAAGAAACTTTTTCCTAGGTGGAATCAAAAAGAACATTTGAGATATGTGCTTCACGTAATTGTTCTTTTTTCAATCATGATGAAACCATGAATACAATAACAATAGAAAGAGGTATTAAGGAATAATATGATAAATCCAAGTTAATATTTTATGATTGAACTAAATTATTGAGATTTTTATGTATTTTACTTCATAATTAATGAAATATATAATATTTTTTATTATAATTCTCTATTATGTATTTGAATGAAAATGTAAAATGATTTAAATTATTATAAAAAGGGACTGAACGAAAGTGTGATATTTTATGGAAAAAATATCAATGGAAGATATCCCTCAATTTGATTCATAGGTTGAGGTAATTATGTAGGAAAAATATTAGATAGATATAGGTAATGTAAATAAGATAGCAATAATTACCTTTTAACTGATTAATGATTTGTTAACAATGTGGTTTATGTTATTAATGATGATGTTTTAATCATTATTTATGTCTAAGGAATATATAAAATAGTCACTATTTTACATAAGTAAAAAGGAATAATATATCATTTCAATGTGGTTTCATGGAAATTCTGGTTAATACCATATTTTAAGAGAATATATGATCTAGGAATATACATGTTTGTTATGTGAGAAATAATAACAACATCATTTTTCATAGGGGATTAATGAAAAGTAAATTTATTAAATTTGTAATCCTTCTTTCTAATGTTTTTTTTAAATAATTTGTAACAGTCATAAGATTAACAATTTATGAAATGTTTTATGATGAACTTTGGATGAGGTTTTTGAGATTATAGTATTTCTTTACCAAATAATAAATTTCTCATATTGGATAATAAATGATTATTTTTTTATAACTAGATATATAAGAAATGCCTTATTATTCTATTAGGGATTTTATGATCGATTATTTCATTATGAATAAATAATATCTCCATTAAGTAGAGGATCTAATTAAGTAGGAATTGATAAAATAATAACCATATTGTGAAATTAGGATTATGATATCATGGAATGATAATCCCTTGGTATTAGGGTCCATTTTAAATCCATGACCATTTAGAGATAGAAAAATAATGATTGGAACATTCATAAAAACACTATCAAATTCACAAGGAGATCCATGTATATATTGAGAGAAAGTAAAAACCCAGTCCATCAGATTTAATATACATGGTGTTAATACATTTTAAGAAAAAAATTACTTATTAGTAACATCATAAATGTATTCTCGATCAAATTCAGATGGTTTTATGAAATAAGTACTACTTACCATGTTAATGTTTTTAGTGAAATCAAAAACTTAGAAAGTTATGTGGGATCTTGAGGATGTAATGAGGAAGAAGAATCCCTATTATTTGGAAAATGAGGTATGATTTTGATAGAGATATTTAAATTAAGGGAGGGGATGAATGTAACACCATGATATTATTTGAAATATACATTCACATAAATTTAATAGTTTTGATATTTTTCATTTCACATAAAACATATTTTATCTACTGTTTCATGCAAGGCTATCTTTAAATGAATCATGTATTATTTTTAAAATACTATTATAAGATAGTTATGAACTAGCTATTGAAATGGTGGTAATTAATAAGGTTTACTGAATATTTATAATATATGGTTTGAAAAAATATATAAAATAAATTCATTGGTTATTAATTTATTAAAAATGATGATATAAAAACTATTTGGAAATAAATGAATTCTTTTTTATGGAAAACTATTATTATTAATACAAAAAAATTTATCAGAAAACCAATATTGTGAATTATTTTAAAATAATATATATAGAGTATATTTATCCATCTTTTTTTATTAATCTTACTTGTTTTCGTGATAATATATTAAAATAAATCAAATTTTACGTTAAAAAAATATTTCACAAAGAAGATGTTTTTTCACTTTTTTGAATTTATTTTAAAATTCAATTTTTAAAAATAAATAAAATTTTGTTGAAAAAATAAATTTAATTTTTTTTGAAACATAATTTCACAATAATATTAGGTTTAATTTTTAAAAAATACTTTTAAAGATTATTTTTTTGAAGAATAGTGAAAAATAATGAATATTATTTCAAAAATACAATTTTGTATAAATTTTTTATAATGATAAATTAAATTTCAAAAAGTTTTTATATTTAAATATGTATAATTATACATCCATATTTCAAAATTTTTCACTGAAAACCATTTCATATTTAAATTTAGTATAACATCTCCTAATGTTCTGAAAATTACTCATTAAAAATCATCTTTCTCGTATTGCATGCATGATTAATTTTAAATTCAATTTTTCCACTTCTGAGAATGTAATTTAGAAAAAACTATTCCATATTTAGAATAATAATAATTTATAAAATAGAATAATTTTAATATAGTTTTTGAATATAATATATAGCTACAAAACTATAAATTATTTAACATGGTTAGGATAAAAATGGGTTTTCCGAGAGCTAAAACAAAAATATTAGGGATAGAATTACCAAAATACATGAAAAATAATTATATTTTATAGAAATATTTTGAAACTAACATGTCTTATTCACTAGAAAACATAATTTTGTACACATGTCGAATTTTAAAATTTTGGGTAAAAATTTTCAGAAATATTATATGCCTATTACTCACCTAAAATGTAGATCCACCCTCTCCATTCATCATTACACCATCATATAATTTTGGTTCATCGTGGAAATTAAAAATTAAATTCCCAAATTCTATTATCTAATCATATAATTATTATATTTGGATCAAATAATTCATAGTAGGGATTATTTTGAAAATATATGGAGGATACTTGATGAATATGTAACACACTTTAATAATCATTTTTATTTTTTTCTTTCTCCGCATAATACAATTATTTTCAAGGAAAGATGATATTATAACATTAGTATCATCCATATAGCTTGATGTTATTAATTTTATGTAATTACATACATTAATCTCCACTTCAATCAAATGGGTTATTAAATCTTCATATCAGTGTCTGGAGGACTACTGCCTCACAAACTGAGGTCATTTTTTTCATTAACAACTCTAATGGGTGGGTATGCTGATGGTAATAAATAATATATATATATATATAATATTATAATAATAAAATAATTATAAATATTTATTAATTACATTATATATAGATTTTTATTTTCTATTACATTGGGGAGATGATAACGTCACACGTGTGTGTGTAGGAAAACCACCTTACAAAGCGTTGTGATTCATTTTTCACTAATGATTTAAATGGAAGATAATAATGTTATGGATAATTAATATATTTCATAATGAGGCAATAGTTACAATATTAATGAAATATTTATCATTTTAAATTGTTAATATATCAATTTAATTCTAACATTTTCACTCTCTGAAATATGATAACATTGTTCATGTACCTGTGGACTACCGCCTTCACAAAGTGATTTGACTCTCTATTTTCATCACAACACCACAAAGATGATATATATAATTGTATTTAAATAAAATATTTGGTATTGATGATTTTATTATACTTTTCAATAAAAAAATATTAATTACCTCTTTTCTATCATTATCCTCGAAAAATGTAAACATTACTCATGTATACATATGACCCAACGTCTCCATAATCTTAACATACTTCATTTCACAAAAAAATGATGATTGGTCAGAAAATTATAATTCTTGTACAAAAAATATAACAATTTATTATTATTATTCTATAATTTTTTGTTGAATGATCAGTTTTATTTTATAAAAAATAAAATATCCAATTATATACTAAAAACACAGATATTATAAACTAAAAATTGATTTAAACGATAAATTGAAAATAAATTTGTAATAAATTGTTATAATTAAATCATATATCTTGTAATATATAAAAAAATATAGTTCTATAATTTTTTTTACAGTTGAATATTTTTTTCTATATAATAGGATTGAATGTGTACATTGGCATTCGATACATTTGGTAAGAGATTTCTAGTTACTCTTTTATTTTTATGAGGCATAAGCGAATTCACAACTAGTTTTTTTATGCTGTGTATATAACCTTTGACATTTTATATAAACAATATACATATTATAATTATATTAAATATTTAATTTCGTGTTATCCTTTATCATGGATATAATTAATAATATTACTACTGCAAAAAGATATTTCTTTTCGCACTTTTCATTCACTAAGACTTATGTCATGTTATGAACATATATTCATCTTTTAACTATATATATATAACATTTCAATTGAAATATCAATAATTTATACATACTTAATATATTTTATGTTTCATTTAATGTATTTATTTCAATGGGATTATAATTAAAAGTTACACAAGTTGTAAGGGATTTATTTTCCAATCTCATCATTTATCAAAATTCCACATGATTATGATTCCACTAATGAAATTATATGATATGTGTCTCAAAATACCCATGAGAGCTTTACTGTATGTATTTTTCAAGAGAATATATTTTTTCCTTCATTTTCATCTCTTTATGTATATATGATTTAACAATGTTGATTTTATCAAAAAAAGCATATATTTTTCTCTTCGATCAAAAACTATATTTCTTCGAAATCATGTTTTCTAGAAAACATTTACATAATTTTATTAACAGTTTTCAAATTATTTATTAATGGAAATTTAACAATTGTGTGACTTTTAAAATAATTAATTGAATTTCATGTCTTTTTCCCAAAATTTCCTATTTTTCTTTTACCAATATATCAAATTTTTCTATCAATCAATCTATTTAAATGAGTTTTTAATGTCATTTGTTTTCTAGATAATTAGTGGAATTAGTCCCATTTTTATTTTAAATGGAATTTTTTATCATGTGTGGCATGAACTAAATTATCCCCTATAATGATAAATTTTTTATGTATTCCATTATAATCATCAATGTTTATATTCAAATAAAATAAATTTGAATGGTGTTTAATTTATAATTTTTTTTCAATGTTTTAGGGATATATTTTTCTCACTGAACATTTTAAATTGTTTTTATAGATTTATTTATATGTTTTAAAATTTATATCTAAATAACAAGATTTCAAAAATATTTCTGGAACAATTATTTATATAAAGTGATATTCAACTAAAATTTATATTCTAAAATACCTATTCCAAGTGATCTTTGAAAATAATTTCCCATGTTAGATGTCATCCGTGGATTTCAACAATAATTTATGAGATATATAGCCCAAGGATTACATTATTATAATTTCTATGAATTGTTTATGTTTACGATGACAAGATGTTTAGGAAAATAGATTCTCTCACACGGTTTATACCATAATAATTTTTTTATTAAAATCATTTATCATTCATGAGTTATACCATAATTACATCCTTATAAAATCCCATTTTTTAAAAATTGGGGGTCAATGGATTTTTTTTAAGAAACTGAACATCTTTTCGTTGCGGGTATAGGAAACCCATTGCATATCTTGGAGGCCCATGAACTATAGTTCTAATATGAGTAGCCATAAATACCTGGGGTATGAATCCCTGATACTATGCTCTAATGCCAATATTTTGGACAAAAATACGGTATAGTGAATATTAATGGAACTGTACTTGTGCTTCTAGAGTACCTTCTACAGTACTGTTTCAACTATAGTTCATACTATAGTATGAATCACCACATATATAGTCCCACCACTATAGTTCCTCCCCTACTAATTTTATGATCTCTTGGATCATGTTATTTGTGTTCCTTTGGATTCATGTCATATAAAATGAAAAGAACTGTTTCATTACTAAATATTATGAAATTTGATATAAAGTGTATAGTTTTAAACTATTATTATCTTGTTATTATACACTTTTTTTCTTGTTATAATTACATATGTCCCTTATTTACTATCACTGATCACATAATCTCACCCTTTCTTATGTTTAAATTCCACTTGATATGATGAATGATTTTATGTAGGATATGTTTGTCAAGAGTTTTGATGGGAAATGATTTATAGTATATGATAAAGATCCTTCACCATATTAGATAACATTGTACCTTGTATCAAAATACACTAAAATATTTTGGTCATCAAGCATTTGTTTCTATAATATAATATATATTCATCTAAAAAGGTGTAATATCAATGTATTAAAATTTGAGTTCTCTATATCACATCACGTGCATGACCATATATAATTAAATATATACCAGACACTATATCTACCTTAAAACTACATATCACATTCACATAACAGTATGGTATTATATGAATGTTTTAAATACTCAATACTCTCTCCTCATACCATAGAAGAACCCAAAATATATCACATAATCTACCAAATATTCATCACAACATCTTCACATCATTATTAAATCGTTATCGCATTAGGGGAACTCTAACTACCTGATATTATAACCTGTGTAACATGGAAACATACTATTATATCATATAATATTCTTAAATGAGAGAGTTGGGAGGGGGAGTAGTAATCTATATATTCCCTATCAGTTCACATTTTTTGGGGAAAACACCATGATCCCAAAACCATTTTGGGCTCAGTATAGTTATTAGACAGGGTTTGTGGTGTGTTAGAAATCAAAAGAAAATAGAAAATATATCATATACACAATTAACAGTGACACATTTATTGATAAATATCAAATATATATATCACCCAAAACAATTATCCCATAAATATTATCCCCCACTAAAAACTATCTCCATCCCAAACTGACTTGTCCATATTAAATCAATAATAAAAAAGGACATGTAATAAAAATAAAACATCCCATAGAATCATGTCATTTACACATTACCAGTATTACTACATTGTGTAATTATTAAATTCCTTATTTCAATAAATTATAATTATTTGATGATGACAAATTCTGTAGCCATCAACAACATTTATCTGAACCATTTTCCATTTATTATAACAATTAATTGTTCCTTAATTATCTACTACTTCTTAAATTATTGGGAAATTCTTGTTATTGAATTCATTATATCTAAACATTATTAAACTCGCCTATAAGTAATACCTAACCCCAATATAACCAACCAATAAAAACATGAATGACCCCAGAACACTTCAAATCAACCTCCACAATAGCCACAAACCATTTCCATTTTAACTCAACATGCCATATCCCCACTTCCATAACTGTACCAAAACAAAAAAATCAATAAAAGGAAATAACCAAACCATATCCTCCTGATTTACCAAAATTCAAAAAAAACTCTAATTATAGTATGATATAATAAACATACATGAGAAAATATAGAAATCATAACATTAATTCACATCAAATAGATTCATGTTTATCTTCAGTCCATTATAAATTAACATTCTATGATAAAACATCACAAGGGAAAATTACATTTCTCCAAATAGAATGTTTATTAAAATCATTATGTTATTTACTCAATATACATGTTGATTACATAATATCAACCATAGTGAAAAAATATGTCACAATAGTAATAAATTATCAACATCAATTTCAATAAGACATTAATCGTGAGAAATATCATGGAATCATAAAAGAAAATACGAATAAAACCTCCATTTAAATTAATTTATGTTTATTTCTGGATAATTAACGAGTTAATACTTAAAATCCCCCTAAAAAATAATTTCATAGTACTTCCACTAGAAAAAATAAATAAATAATTATGTATCTAAAAACCCATAGCTGACCCAGATCGATACAATCACCATGTAGAATATTTTGGAAACTCTAATCAAAGACGACCCAAACCTGAAGTTTAACCCAAGTTCAATTATTTTCTATTTACCATATAATTTATTACATAAAAAATAAATATTTAATTATTAATCTTTAAAAAATTGTATCTATAAAAAAATTTAAGAGTAAACTGTTTAGAATTGTGGAGAAATTCACATTGGATCACATTGAGTTTGATCTCTTGAATCTGGGAGCCAAAACCATTCAAAGGATGGATATTGATATCTTATGAGAATTTTTTTTTAAATAAATGATTGAGATAATATAAAATGATTCTGAAGAATTCTAATGGAATTTTTATATTTATACTGAAATTTGAAACTTAATAAATCAAGGTGTAATGGGTCATGACTATTCCATCAATGGGAAAATTCAAACACAACTCGAAAAATAATACCTAAAACACTCTCACACCTCCCCGAATATTATTTTTTAAACAACCTATTCAATGAAACAATACATTTAGATACAATGTAACCATAGTGTCTAGACTGTTGTACATGATCCACCATAATACATTGTATTATTCTGAACCAATCAAAAACAAGGGATCCAGGGAATGATGATACAAGAAAATAATGAACCAATAAATATTTCACCCATGATTCCATGTTGAAATTATAATGTTCACCACCAATTTGAATTTCATATACATCGAAATATAAACCATTCATTAGATTATCCCATGATCCTTCTACACATAATAATAAAAAATTTACATTTATTCTAGTAACCAAATATCCTTCATTGTGCATATAATCAAGAAATATTTCATAACAACCTCATTTAACAAAAGGACATGAATCCCCCACATCCTTACTAATAACATTTATGCGACAACATGACATACTCTTTGACATAGAATGGAATTGAACTTTCATGGCCCATATTCAAATCCATGACACATCTTCAGATCACATCAAAACTTTCTTACATTCCTCTCAAGGTGGAATAAAACCAACCATCCCCAATGACATTTTCTAGATAAAATATCAACAGTAACCACAATGTCCTTTATAAAAAATTGTTACAAGACATCCAATACCCATCATAAAATGATAATTGTAAATGAAATTAAGGATCGCTACACCATCACGTCTACATTTAACATCGATTTTAATTCAGTAGTAGCTTATGCTCTTCCGATTGTGATCAACTCTCTCACCCCATGTTGTGTTACTCATGTGAACACTCATCCACTAACATGATTAAACATTATTATTAAATCATTATTCAATATGATGTTTTATATTCCCTGATATTTTATCCATATTTTTCTCATTCGAGCCTCTTATATGGGTTTATAATATTTATTTATAGAATTCTCTAAGGAAGTTGATTAAATGAGGCTATATGAATTTCAAAATAATAATAAGCACCATATCTAATTCCTCAACCCATCAACCATAAAATATTATAGACTAACACATCACCTAACATTAGCACACAAAATGTTCCATTAACAATCATTATTAGATAATAGATACATGGTTTAATATCCTAAAACCTAGAAACGACTATGTTCATTGAGTTCCATCATCCACAATTTTTTGGATACCATAAGCTCTTATCAAATCACTTGAACTCCAAGGGTAGTTATAAGTAGTTACAATTCTATAAAATTTTAAAACACATCATGATTCTTATATTACTACCACTATCCACCAATTTGTGTCTGTTATAGGGATACCATATTACCCAATCAACGATAAAAGGGGTTTACATTCCTTGGCCTCCAATGAAATCTATCAACTGTTTTTCAAGTATTAATCATTGGGAAATGGGATTGTAGTAACAATTATTTTTTTCCACTAGAAGTTTAATAAAAAACATTTATAATTTATCAATTCACCCTTGCCCAACAAAATCATTGCTGAAGGACCCTCCAATTAGAACCTTTGGGGAACCACATAACCAATACTCATCCAATAACACCACTAAGAAGTCGTGTCACCCATGCATTCTAAGGATTACAACTAGACAACCAACCCAAAAAATGCTCAAGAAAGAGAACCAATTATAATGTTAAAATAGATAATGTGGATTTTGGTTATGCCTTTTTTTTGATAAAAATTCACTTTTCATAATCGTGGTTTTTAGGATTAAAATTTTACATCGGTACTTGAATATATTAATTTTAAAATATGAAGATAACATATAAGTTTATTTATTTTTGAATGAAGAATGTGGGAGTAACCCTGATGTTGTTTTAGAGACATTGTATGACCATATAAATTATATTGTGTTATCTATATTTCTATTATACAATCATTTTTAGAATTTTGTATGCGTTTCTAAAAATATATTATAAATTCATAAAAAACCTCTTAATAGTTTGTCAGTAGAATTGAAAAATTATGATGTATTGTTCATGTTAGGAAATTCGTAACAAATTTATAACATTTAATATATTTATAACATTCCAAATGAAGTTTTGTATTTTAATTGGAATTTTCACAGTGATGATTCAAATTATTTTATTTATGGAATATTGTATTCCTAAATCTTGAATATATATTCTATATAAATAGATCCTTCAAAAAACATTCTATTTAGAGGGCCATTCTAATCTCATAAAAAGGCCCAATGGGAAAATATAGAAAAATTAACTAGTTGAGATTTTTTGTTTGTTGAGAAGAAAACATAATCTAAAAATAAATCAAAATCCATGGATTGGATCATGATATAGTAGATAAACTATATTAAAGTATTATTTCTTGGTTTGAATCTATTAATGCCAAATAAATCCCACAATAGCAACCCATATATATGTTAAAATAGTTTTTACAATGCCTCTTTATGAAATTTATACAACAAAACTTTCTAAATGGACCTAATATTTTACATTCAGAATATATATATATCAGTTAGAAGACAATAAATAAATAATTATTGAAGATATTTTTCAATTTCAATAGCTATAAATGAATGTGAATGTAAACAACATAAAAAAAATATCATTTAAGAAAACTATATATAGGGTACAAAAATAGAAATAACATTGTATAATAATTTACAGCCACTATGGGATTTTTTTGGTAAATATTTTTGAGTCATAAAAAACTCAATAGAATTTTTTTCATATAATGTGGTATTAATGATGAAACCAGTGTCTCAACTTTGAGGAAGGAGTTGGTTGGAAAATGGAACACCACTATGATGTAGATACATATACATCGACAAATTTAATAACGTTATCACTTCATCAAAATATATGGACAAAATGTTATGAACATTCTTAGATCATGATTTGGAAGGATCTAGCGTAGTCTAGTTTCGACATTAGTGACCTTTCCACCAATATTTTTTATATCATTCTCTCACTCATGTATTTTTTTAATTATTTATGTGTAATTATTTTTTATAAATTAATGATACTTTTTAACACAAAAAAATAATATAATAATTTTTAAAATTTAATGTTTTAAATTTTTTGTAATTGTATTAGAATGACTTCTATATTTCCCAATAAAAAACCATCAAATGTACTCGCGGTTTCCAAATCATTTTACTTTGAGATTAGTTTTCATAAAATATTTATTTATCCCGTTTCAATTTTTTAAATTAAATTCCCTGTTATAGACATTAATTATCAAGTTTTTCATCATTTAAAGGGAAAATTAATCATCCCATTATGGTGTTCCTTAATCTGGGTGGGTTTTGTGATTAAGATATGTTATCATTTAATATTATGCAAAATATAATTTTGTACATTTATGTTGATATGTCATTGGTTAGTAAAATTTATAGGTCAGAATATAGAATCCTTGATTTAGTTGAACATAAAATACCAAGAATTTCATAGATTATTTAATATTTAGTCAATAATTTTTTATATAGACTTACACATATGTTAAATTTTTCAATGAAGTATAAAAATATGGTAACAATGATACAAAAAATCTTTTAATGTGGATGTTAATTTATTGACTGTTTTTCCATGATTAATGATTTCATAAAATTAAATTCACATTTTTGAACTCACTATAACATATAAATATATAATAGTAAAATTAATATTTATTTATTAATATATTGACATCAATTGACTAGATAATACAATACCCTATAATTTCAATGATATGAAAATAACATTGTACCAACCCATTAGTTCTAAAATATAATATTTATCCTTAGATTAAATATATATATTATGGAGAGATCCAATGAATTTATTCTAAATAGGTTATAATTGAATACATTATAAATTGTAACCATTTTTTATAATAGTACATAAAAGAACCAATTATTATCAATTTTCCTCTAAAAATATGACCAAAATAAAAATTAAAATGGAATATCATTCCATTTAAAAAACAAAAATCCATTTTCATTACCTTTTTTAAAAATAAAATGTTTTTGTTTTTATAATATCTACATATCCTCTATAAATATATATTTTTAATATTTTATCCAAACATTGAGAATACCATTACCCATTATAAGACATGCAATATGAAGAATACAAAGTTACATGAAAACAAACACATTAATTAAATTGATCTTGATATAGTATAACCAAGGTAAAAACCCTAATTTAATTTAGGAAAACATAGTTAAATTAAAAACAACGATGTATTTTCTATTATAATATTAAGGTATATTCAGAATTCAAATCAATTTGATTCAGCTTCTACCTCATTTTATTATATTGTTGAGTATGGATATCTTCATCACCTTAATGAGAATGTTGTTTTATTAAAGTCCCATAATACATATGTTTTTTCAATGAAAATATAAACATTTAAAATTTACTTTCTTATTAAATTGTTACTTCATGTGTTGGATATACTTCATACCGTTGGTTACATAAATTTATTTCTAACATAAATATACCGTTTTTATATAATAGTTTGTCCACTCCTCATAATGTCACTATCCAGATGAAATATATATGAATTTGCAAATTCTGATATTAATCATCCCATAAGGAACATTAGGGGTTCATGAAACATGTAACATATTTTCTACATCATTAATTCCTAGAAAAACACCTAATATTACATCTCCTTGATGGAATATTAGTGATGGAGACAATATTATTGATGTTTTAAATTATGATTTACTTTTAGGAAATACTCTTCACACATCATGGAATCCTATTGTTAATATGGATTAAAATTATTATAAATTACATTATTGAGGACATTTTCAAGTAAAAAATTCCTTGGATACTCAAAAAATAAAACTAAATAAGTTGAAAGAGTGGTTAATTAATATCACTCTGATTATATGATTACTAGAGGTGGAGAAAAAATAGGTACTCTTTATCTCTTCATTCTAAATTCTATTTACATTTGGAACATGTTTTATTTTAATGTAATTTTATAATCAAATTATTTATTATATAAAAATATATGATGATCCATCAAATTACTATATTACTAAGATGATCTATTTAGTATTTTATTAGTGAAAAACTAATTCTAATCCTTAAGGGTCATTTAGAAGATATTCTAACAAGTCCCACTATAATTAACCCCAACATGTAATGTGGATTGGAAGGACATTCGATGATTGAGGTATGATAATAAATTATCTTAAATCCTTTATCCTCATTCTAATAAATTATACTTCACTCATGTTGGGAATAACATCCAATAAGAATATCCACATTAATCATATTATCCATTGATTGAATTATAACCTCCAATACATCTATTTTTCATCAATTGAAGAGTCTTTTAAAAATCTCAATTCATTATAAAATACATTCTATAAATAATAATAAAGGAAATATAATAATTGGTAATGGAACATTTTATAAGAAATCATGTTAAATTACTAAATAAGATATTTACTAATTCACTAAATCTATCCAAAATAAAATTGAAAATTATTTTGGATACATTTAATTTCATTAGAGAATTTTTTTAAAAATAGTCCCAAAAAAACCAATTGAACTATTTCTAAACTCCACCGAATATATAATTGATTTTTTTATACAATGTGTATGAATGATATAGTCAATCATGTTGAACATTATGAACCAACTACATTCATATCATATGAAAATGAACAAACCATAGATGATGATAAATAATATTTGATACATCCATCCATTTTCCCAAAAACTAAATGTGTTTTCCCCAAGCCATCTCAAAAATAAAATAAATTATTGCTAGATTATATTAATATTAGAAATTTTTTATATGGTTGATGATAGTATTTCATTCATATATTCCAAAAAAATATAATGTATATATTATTATTTTAGGAAATTTTCTTACTCAAATGAAAACTCAAAACCCACTGCTAGAAAATGGTCACATATACATTGGAGAAACCCATTGGAATAGTCCCATCGAACATGTATATGGACTTTCACCAGTGCTTGGGGGAATTTTTTGTTGATTCAGTTAGTGTATCCTATGTCCATTGTAAACATAGATCACGTTCGTAGGGTCACAATAGAAATAGTCTATGATCATGATTGTAAGGGGATTATTGCCACAACATGGCCATAATATGATAATGACATTGTATGTGACCATGGTAAGAGCCTCTATATTATTATTTTTTGAAAATTTCATCCCATGATGTATGACTCCTTAACATCATGTATATTTATATAATAATCTATGACTCACCCAGAACAAAGAATATGTATTTAATTGAAAATATATAAGTAGTTATATGTTTATATTTATAATATTATACGTTTTTAAAAATGAAAATGTTGTGGGTTTGGGTGCACCCATGGAAGGGTCCCCATGGACGATCACAAACTAGCTAGGATATCATAGCATCCTAACACATAATATAATATTGACATATCTTGAACGGTGTTCTTGATCCCCATCAATTAGATAAAAGCACTTATAATAAAAAAAGAGCTAGAAAGAATATATTTTACCCAGAAATAGTAGCTGATAAAAGAATACAAGTTGGTATATCAATATTCCTCAATAATAATTTACCATTATTCATAAATTTTATTCCTTACGCATGCATATTGATAGAGAGATCACTGGAAAAAATCCCAATCTACCACAAAATCCATTAAAAGTCTCGAACACTATGTAACAAGGGGACCTATACTCAATCAGTCACTATCACCACTAAATGGCATAATAGATCAAGAACAATCTCGACCTACTAGAATAGATTTCCGTTTTCCAAAATATATCATTAAAAAATCTATTTATTCCCAAAATAAAATGTATGGTGTGAGCTATAAAGCATAGTATGGTCTTAACCGGTGTCCCATAATACATTCAATAAATATACACAAATAAAGCCTATAATTTGAATTGTAACTCCACTCACCAAACTAAAATGGAGTCAGTGTGTTACTTCAATACATTTCCATAAGCTACAAGTAATCACATCCCAAGGTACTGAATTTTTTATTAGTATTTCTAGAATATATACATATTTTAAATTCAAGTTATATCTTAGAAATAAAAATATAATAGTTTTATAATTTGAGAACACATTATTATTATATCTTAACCCTATATATCAGTCATAATAAAATTACTGGAAATATAGGGAAAATAAAACATAATAAAGGGGTGAGATATAAATTTTTAGTAGGGGTAGGGTACATTATAATCAATCACTAATCAATGAAAATAAGAAAATATCGAAATTTAGATAATTGAGAACACATACCATTAAAATAACCTGATAATGGATAAAAAATATTACAAAATAAATAACTAAAAAATAATATATTTAATTAATAATATGAAAATAAAATGAATCCATAGATTCAGTAAGAGTAAAAATTATATTGATAATAACATAAATGAATTATGAATAATGGAAATGCATAAATATTGGGCATCAATTGTCCTAGAACTAAACTAATATACCATCAAGAACAAGTCTCCCGATTGATTAAACTAAAAATTTTAGTCCGAGTAATTAATCCAATGTGACTATTGATGAATCAAGGGGATAGATATAACCAATCCCCTCCATTTTCATCCAATATAGATCATTAATAATATAATGAATAATCTAGTTAATAAAATCTTTTTCATTCAATCTGTCCCATAACACTTCACAATATTTGAATAATAATACCAATATAAGTAAAAAATTTATGAACTAAAAAATTGTATAACATAAAGATAATGATATTCGTGATATGATATATAAAGGGGGTAGTACACCATATGGGTTAAATAAATAAATAATAAGGCATATCACACAAAAATAACAGTGAGAAGAGAAAAACCCTTACATCGCACATCCTTTTTTGTTTAAGGAGATTTAAACTCATGTATAATTGTTTAATGAATTATATTAATTTATATAATAACCTTATTCATATCTATGATATCATATATTATATTTATATATTAATTTATCACCTTTTTTAATTATATATCATCATTTTCACTCATTTAGTTGTTAAATTCCCAGTTTCTCGATTATGTTTTGACTTATTATTTTTTGTCACAATAAAAAATATCATGGTTTAATCATATATTGAATGAAATCCATTAATTATGTGTCATATATATTTTTTATAAATATAATTATAATAATACATAAAATTTGGAGATAGAAAATGAAATTAACAATTTATGGAGCTGATAGGATATAAGTACAAATGAATGCATCATTCATATATATTCCTTATTAAAATAAATAGAAGGGATATTTTTGTATATTATAAATACAGTATCAAATATATTTCATTTATATCACATATTATTATTAATTCTATACATTATATGTTCTAGGGAGAGTGTGAACTAATCACAAAGTTTGAGGAGGTAGTTGACTAAAATTCCACAGACAATATTAGCAATCTTACAGAAAATTGAAAGCATGAATTTACCAATTATATGAAATTTAAATTATTATTAATACTAACTAAATATCATTTATATAATAATAAAATATCATTTCAATAATAATTCCCTCCTTTGGGAGGTGGTAGATGATAAATAAATAACATCGTTTTGTGAGGCAGTAGTCCACCGTACACAAAAAATGATAATTCCCTTATGCATTGTATTGATGTCTCTATAAGAATAAATAAAACCCTTAAAATAATAACACTCACACACATATATATATTTTATATTTTTATGTTATTATATAGTCATTAAATAACATTAATTTTATGGGGGTGAAGGAATAAAAAAAATTTAAAAAACATTGGTGGATGAATGCTAACTATTATTTGTGTATCTCTTTTGTATTTTCACAATAGAGCTTCATTGGATAGACTTTTGTCCAATTTATGGATTCTATGTTGATGGTATGAATTTTGGGAGAATATTTGGATATGGATTTTATTAAACGAAGAGGTTCTATAGAGTGACTAAAAGGGAAGTATAGGTTCCCTTTTATGTGATATTTGTGGGACACTTTTTGAAGTTCTGAAAATATAAATTTATAGTAAAATAATTCTCAATCCATATACCACTAAAACTATATTTATTATAATAAAATATATTATAATGTTAAAATATTATTAACTGGTATATTTTTTATATATTTTGATGTAATTTTAAACCTAATGAATTTGATTGAACCTTAACTAACGCATTTAAATTTTAACCGTGGTAGCAATTTTCTTAAAGTTAAGAGGCTATAAAAATTACATATAAAGATTAAATTAAATAATAAATAGAAAATTTATTATATTTTAGACAATATATCATCCCTTTATTCTTCATTAATAAATTTATTATTTTAAAATAATAAAAAATCTTTTTCAAAAAATATCATAAGTGTTAATTTTGACACTATTCATAACATCAACATTATTGAAATTCGTAATGAAATTTAAAATCAATAAATTGAACTGACCACACCCCTAACATGTCTTATTAACCCATAATATATTTTGATAACCTTAAGTAAGTCATATAATATATAATTTAATATTTATAATATATTATAATTAAATGTTTCATTAATTGATCATATGTTGAATCATCATTAGTAATTATGTAGGATAATTATTTCTTCACTAAAAAATAGAAATACATTTAATAATGTAGAATTTATTTTAGTTTTTATAAAAAATATTTCTAGTTAGGCATATATTTTATTTATCCTCGTATTTAAAATATTAAATATTTTAAAATTAATAGTGTGACATTTCTTCCCTCCATTTGAGGTTAATAATATTTATGTTATTTTCATGAGAATGTGTTCATTAAATTATTCTATTTCGGTTCTTATGTTTCATGTTTCAAATTATATTCTTCCTATATCTTTTTTTTTCATGTGTTAGGGTTCTTTTATAATATTTATTATAATAATTTCTCCTTTAATTACAGGATTTACCCTTAACTATGGTTTCAAAATTTACGAATGTTTTTTATTCATATTTTCGAAAAATCAATGGGAACCATCTTTTAAATATTAACATTATGATTGAAAATATAAATATAATTTTTTGAATTTAAAATAAAATAATTTTTAAACTTAATTTAAAATTAATCTCATTGATGGAATAAGAAAACTAGTTTTTAATGTTAAAACATCCAAAAGGTTGACATGAATTTTTATATGAATTAAATTTGAAAATGATTCCACTGGACTAAATTAATGTAATTGATAAATTTTTTATCTAATTATACTCTTAAATGAAATAAGAATGTAATTTAACACTATTAAATATTTTGATGAGAAACTAATTTTCAGTTAAAAAACATTATTTATTTACTATTCTTCAAAACATGATGATTATGATAAAAATAAGAAAAAATTATAGAAATGTAAATTTGTATTCTATTATTTCAAATAATATGTGTATTTTTTCAATTATAATATATGAATGTTCAATATGTTGGATTTAAAAGAGGATCTTCCTTAAAAGGAAGAAGTACTTCCTTTATAAAAACATATTATTTTTTCTGTAATATTGTGTTCGTTTATATTATAGGCTTATGAAACATATATAATGAATATAAAAAAATTTGGTTGAATATATATAAATAATATTTAATTAATATCATTAACCAATAATAATTAATTTAATTTGTTAAGGTGAAAATAATTTAGAAGTATAAAAATAGTAATAATAAAAATATTATTATTTTATTCAATTTATTATTACATTCATTTATAATTATTTTGTAACCATTTAATTCAACATATATTTTTATAAGTTAGTTAATATTATTCATAAATTCCAATTTAATGTCTATGTTATATTTTATTATATTAAATAATAATATTTTCATAAAATATTATTGTTCAATTAAACATGGGGTTGTTTTCAATGTAAGTAATTAAAGAGATTAATGTTAAAATGAGGAATACCCTAAAATCAAGGGGTATTACATTCTCCCCACATTGATTAAATTTCATCCTAATAATTTGAAATTGAAATTTATAAATAAATTTGTGATACTTAAAAATTCATTTTTTTGGAAAATGACATGTGAAATATGGTTAAATAATTTTTATCATAATATGGGGGAAAGGTAAGTGTGATAGCTACCACAAAATTATGCTTTAGAATTGGAGAACATTATCATATAGTGAAAAAAATGGAAATTAAAGAGAAATAAAATTATCATGATCTAATGGAGAGTAATAGATAAAATCTTCCTCAAAAAGTCTACCATCACAAAATCATAAATATATGATGGGTTAAAGAGGTAATTGACATCTAGGTAACAAAATTCACCAAATAAAAATTTCAGTCAAAACTACGATCCTATAGTCAAGGGATTATTTTACTATTTTGATAACTATTAAAGAAAATAATCATACATGATTTAATTATTTTAATATTTAAAATATTATCATTTAGGTGTCGTTGTATCTATTATCACTTGATCTATTACTCTAGGAAATGGATATTCCAGTTGATTTTGTTTATACGTGGAACAATTTTTTGATACATAATATATAACATTCATTCCTTCATCCATTAAAATGTTTAATGAAATAAAAAATAATATCAAATGGTATCAAATAAATCATTAATTAACCACATAAAATAATATACAAATTTCAACTTAATCCATTCCAACCATTAGAATCACTGAAAATACTTCTTTCCAGATTTATTGTCCAAAAATGTCTCTAAATTTTCAAAATCAATCTTAATATTAGATCGCCGAAAAATCTAATGTATCAATTATTGTCACATACTAAATAATTAATTACCATAGATACCATAATTAAATGCTTCATAGTTTTGAATATATATAGGATACGTAATGTATTTCAGTCCTTATATATCTAATAATTTGTATATCGAGAGAACCACTATTGTAATAATTCATTAATTAAAAAACATAAGAAATCCAATCATTCTACTTCATTCTTAAACCATTAACTAAACATTAGTATTTAATTTAGTAATACATATATAATTTAATTTCTCCTTTTTTGTCTCTTCATCCTTAGATGTAGTACCATTACTTATATAATATTGTTGATTCTAACCATTGACCAAAACCCATAGCATAAAAGGAGAAACACTAAAAATAGTGATATAGTCATGACAAATCAATTTTATGTTGTCTAAATCATGAAATAATTTTCAATATATGAATACTTTGGTTTAACCTAGGTCAAAAATTGTATTAAAAAATATATTACATGATATACAGTACTTATACATATCCTCAATGATATTCAATGGGTTATGTTATTCTAATCCATGATTTCAGAAATTGTGTTCCCAAGGAATCTACTAAACCTTCCCTAATAGAAACTATAACACCCTATATCATAATATCATGGAGCTAGCTCTTAACATTGATACATAGGAATAATATACATAGAATCACATCCCAATTGACTAAATATATTAGTAGAATTTTAAAATTGGATACATATTTGAAATTCATGAATAATTTTAGTCATAAAATAAAAAATATATATTTTATTTGACAAAACTATTAATCTTCTAGCTTAACACTGAATAATAATAATAATAACAATCTTGGAAACCTACGGAATATTAAACATAATTATGTGGTTAGATAAAATTATCTTTAAGAGTACGTTAAAATAGAAGTGATATTTATTCAATCAAAATAAATAAACATGTAAGGGTAGATAAATGAGAAGACATGTAACTCAAATAACAGGATAAGGGATAAACAATATAGAATGTCAAAAAAACTGTAATAAATTCCATTTATTAAATAGTATGAAAATAAACTGCCTGAATATATTTTTATAGTTAAAATCATATGGATAATAAATGAACTAAATTCTACATTATGGAAATGCTTAAAGATTAGACATCATGTATCGGGCACATAAACTACTACACTATCATCATATATTCTCATGAAAATTTAACCATATTTAATTATTTAAAAATAATTATCCCATGACACAATCATTGAATTGATTCCTATCTATAAATAGGCACCACCCATTTCATCCAGTCCAAATCATTCATTATATATCTAATAATCGATTTTATAATATATTTTTTAGTCAATGTGTCCCATATAACATTAAAATATTTAATTCTTAATACCCTTAAAAGTAAATAAATTAAATTGAAATTTTTAATAACATGTATATAAATATAATTTTTATTTTATATATCAATAGATAATTACACCAATTAAATGAAATAAGTGGTGAATAAGGTATATCTAACAGAATTAATAGTGCGATGAGAAAACTGTTAACTCACACTGAAATTACAGTTGTTAATAAATTAAACATGTTTATATTAGATTAAAACAAGTTATTAAATTATATAAAAAGATTATTTGTATAATTTATATCACATATGATTATATAATACTATTTTATCAATATTAAGATTATAATCGTTCATTATATTCACTATTTCAGGTGATAATATAATTGTATCATGAGTATGTTTTGACTTGTTATTTGTTATTTCAATTAAATAGATCTTTGTTTCATCATATCCTAAATGTAAAAAATGATTTAAATATCATATTTAATCATTAAATATATATGTATATATTTATAATAATTCCTAATATATGGATATAAGAAAATTAAATTCACTGTTCATAGGGACGATAGGCTGTATGAATGAATGAATTCAACTTCCATTTATTTTCCTTATTATAAGAATTAAATTTAAGTGAAATATATTTATATTATAATTAAATAATTATATTTATTTCATATATGTCACAATTTTTTTATTAAACCCATCCTTTAAAATTACAATGTATAGGGTGAATGAATCACAACACTTTGAGGAGGGGATAATCCAAAATTCCACAATCTAAGTTATTATATTTAAAAAATGGAATGAATGATGTTTTATAGAATATCAAAATTATAGAATTATCTATACAACATAAAAATCATATATAGAATATAGAAATACTGTTTCCATCATAATGAACAACTATTTGTAGTGGTAAAGGAAAAATGAACAACATCATTTCGTGAAGCACAAGTTCACCATATAAAAATTTTTATTATTGTTAACTATTATATGGAAATGTGTGTAAGGGTAGGTCAAAACATTAATGTAAAAAGTTATTATTATATTGATGATAATAATGTTATTATATAAACCTGAAATAATAAAAAATTTAAATGGATTTAAGAGAGAAAAAAATGTTCATTCATGGACGTTACAACTTCTTTGGGTATCTCCTTTTTATTTTCACCAAAAGGGCATCAATAGTATATTTTTCCTCAAATTAATGTTAATATGATTATAAGATGGATGATCGAATAATATTTGTATAGGGTTTGGCCGAAAAAATTGATTTTGAAGTGTTAATTAAATAGAAGGCGAGTTTCCCATTTATATGAGAGGGAAATGGAACTTTTTGGAATTTTAGAAAGGATTAATGTATAACAAAATATGTCTCAGTAATTACACCTAAAAAATTTATTTTATATGAATAAAATATATTATAATGTTATAATATCATTGATGAAAATATTTTATACACGTTTTGATATAATTTGAACTTTATAATTTTGATTTACCCACAGTAAACTATTTTTTTTAACTATGGTAATAAAGATTTTAATATTAATATGATGTCATTTAATTTATACAAAGTATCAATTGGACCATAAATGGAAAATTAATGATTTTTTTAATATATATCTTCCCATTATAATTTTTTAAAATATATATTATATGTAATACAATTTATAAAATATCTTTTTCAAAAAAAACATAACTATCAATTTTGAAAATATTCTTAACATTGACATGTTATTATATAAAAATTAAATGTGAAATAGATTCTAATAACCTATATTATATCCAATTATAAATATTTTACAACATTATAATTTCAAACCAATTAAAATTTTAATTTAACAATAAAATTAATTTAGATGAAAAAGTAGTTTCCAATTAAAATATCTTATTTGTTTACTATTAATCATTACATGAAACATAATAAAAAAAATTCATCCAAATTAAATTTTGGTTCTAAAATTTCAAATAATATGTTTATTTTATAAAATATAAAATATAACTGTTTTTTAAATTGGATTTGAAATTGGTTCCCTATTGGATGGTGGAAAAACATCATTTATAATGATATTGTTTTATATGTGTAATATAGGGTTTGTTCCTATCATATTAAAATCAAATATATTAGATTAATGTAAAAAGTATTTGATTGAAAATATAAAATTTATATTATATTTACATAATTCAAAAAATAGTAAATTATTTAATTTATCAGGACCAAATTCCTTTTGAATGAATTTTTTTTATAAAATCATTCTCAGTACATTAAATTGGCTATATAATCATTTTAAATTAATTTTTTGCCCATTAATTAGACATATATTTTCAGTTGTTAGTTTATAATATTCATAATGGATAATTTAATGGATTAATTATATCAAATTATATTAAATAATAATATTTTAATAAAATATTTTAGTCTATTTAAACTAGTTTTGTGTGCAACGTATTCTATCGAGTAGATTAAATTTAAAAAGAGACATACCATAAAATATTATGGTATTAAATTATCCCCTCATTCAATAAATTTCATCCTATAATTTTAAAATTTCACTTCATAAATATAAGTTTGATGTTTAAAAATTCCTTTTTGTTAAACACACATTTTAAATATGTGTTTCCCTCAGAATCCGGGGAAGATCGCCTTGATGGGAGGTTAAAACATTCTGATCGGTTTCTAATGGGTTTATTCGTAGAACTAGAAAAATCCAATGATTTCACATCCATTCAGACCTACTTTCCAAAGGTAGGTGCTCGTTTGTTTGTGGACTGATGAGGTGTAGGAATTTGCATTGTTCAAGAGGATGGGAGGACGGACTCATCACACCTTTTGAGGGGAATTATTGTCTACTCTAGGACTCTCTTTATTGATTTAAGTTACGTTCGTGAATCCTTATTACATTACCAAGTATAAAATGATCTTTCCTTCAGATCTCACAATCAATGATTAAATATGTAGGAAATTTAGAGAATATTTTGTATGTATTTGAGGTTCTTCATTGATAGAGAATCATCTCTATTTATTAGAGATTCCTGGCCAATGGTACCCTTCGACACATTTATATAGAAGTATCTTGGTCATTATGAAGACCAAGATGGTTTTAAAGCCAATCAGTGGGGCACTTGAAGATTATTTTCATTCAGAAGGACATGGATTATTTTAGAGTTGGGATCAAATCCGTATATGGGCTACCTACGTATCCTTTATTTAGAAAAGGAATCATAACCCACATAGTTCGAGTTAGGGAGTATGATGTTTATGATTGATGGCTCAAAGAAGGATGTCACAATAACTTTTACACTCTAAGCTCACATGAGTCATGCTCGGTGTGAGAAACAAGTGGTATTGGTTAAAATTAGACAATTGTTCCATGAAAGATGCAATCATAAGAAATAATGTGGGGCTTATGTATGTATGACTTCCCAGATAAATAAAGGTTAGGATTTACATTAGGGATAAAAATCCAAAAACAGGGTCCATAAAGGTATATTTTATTCATGGAGATTTTGAATACTCTAACATGGGGCTTACTCCTGAAAAGGAGGCCCAAATTAAGAGAAGACTTATGATTGGGATTTACTCCTGAAAAGGAATCCCAGATCAAAGGTAAATTAGGACTGGTCAAGAGAAATTAAGACTGGGGCTTACTCTTGAAGATAATGCCCAAATTAGGGGACTGGGGCTTACTCTTGAAGAGGATGCCCATATTTGAGACTTTAAGAATTGGGGCTTACTCCTAAGGAGGATGCCCAAGTTATGAATTATGACTGGGACTTACTCCAGAAAATAGGATGCCCAAATTAGGGGACTTATGACTGGGGATTATTCCTGAAAAGGAGACCCAGGTTAAGGATTCTTTCATCTTAAAGGATGAGGTTGAATGAATGAAATCTCAATCGTTAATGACATAAAGATGTGTAAATCACTAGGTTTTGAGAGATATTCCACAGAATTCTTTTCAGATAAAGAAGTCAAATCAAAAAATCTTTCCATAAATGTCTTTGAAGAGTGTCTTCAAGACTGAATCTTGTATAGGAAAGGAGGAATGGTTTAAGAGGGGTGAAATGGGCAAGAAGGGCACCCAAAAGGCAGGGGTGCACAAGTCCTGGTAGGCACACAGGTACTGCGTGGGCGCGCAAGTCCTGGTCGCGTAGGTATGCCTGAGTGACACATGGTGTAATTTCACGACGGTTAACCCTCATGGTATTACTTGAGTGACTCTTGATTATATCCTTTAGAATCCTCTTCAGGTTCTTCCAGAAAAGGGGTGCACAAGTTCTACTAATGGAGTAAGGAGGCGCGAAAGTGTGGCCTTTTCCCTTAAGGGCTGGCCACTCAGGCGCGCATGTGTTGATGAGCTTCAACACTTAGGCCTTCCTCCCCCTCTTTAGATCTTCCTTTCTTGGTAAGAAATTACCTTAGAAGTGTTTCAGAAGCTTTGAGAAGAGACTAGGGCACCAGGAGCTAAAATCGGAGTTTCTGAAAAAAAAATCCTTCTCAAATGGGGGGCCCACAACATCTATTTATAAGCAGGAGAAGACCCTGGGCAGTTACCACTTAGGTCGTTCAAGTCGCATGCGCAACCACTAGGCATCACACAAGTGGATATTCATGACACTGATATAACTTGTGCGGCACATGTGCTTTTGAACGCTTGTTCAAGCCTTTGTCGATTTTTTTATCTTTTCTTCAAAGGTTGAATCACTTTGAGCTCAGATATTCCCCTTTTCCAATAATTATATTCTGTGATGAATGGAGCATCAACAAATGCCCCCCCCCCTCAGAGTTGGATCTAGAGAGAATAGAGTATTTGACTCTGAGGAAATCGATAATCACAAGGAAATTGGGGCATGAAAGGTAGGGCGCGCAAATGAGCTTTGGGTGCACAAGGCCTGATGTGCAGGGATACGGCCCTTGATCACACAGGGTACGACGCTCAGGGTCCTGGCCGCGTCTTTAAATAGAGGGCCTCACTTCCGTACAATCATCCGAATTTCCGGACTTCATACATTCTAGCTCTAGCCTCGCAGGTCACCTCAGCCGGGTAGGTTGCTCTATTTTCCAGTGTTTTCCTTGATGTCGTTCTAATGTCAAGGTATCTGGGGCCTACACGGTGATACATGCGCAGCAAATACTTGCACGGCACATCCATACTTGCGCGCCTTAATGCCTTTGCCATTTTTCTGAATTTTATTCACAAATTTTATGAAAAATAAACCCATTTAAGAGTTAGTTTATTCAATTTTTTTTGTGCAGATTCAATGTCACCCTAGAGAATCGAAACGGTTGATGAACTGGCCATTAATCGGATTGATTCCATGATGAACATTGTTGGCCATGATTACTATGATATCTGCGACAACACTTTCCCAGATTTGGATAAGTACTTGAAGAAATAACATATTAATTTCCCACATAGTGTCTACTTGTACCTGTATGGTGATGGTCATCTGCAAGGAGTCAATGTTCCAAATGCAAAGAACTATACACCTGAAATGCAGCTGCACTGCTACTCCTCTATTTCGGTTATGTTGTGCATTAAGGGAAACACCAATGGTGTGATCTTTCAAATTCTTTATCCATGCCATTTCCTTGCAGATATGAAAATGGCAAACCCATGGGCTGAAATGTTTTCCGGTGCCGGTTGGTGGAGAGAAGACAAACATGGAATTAGAGCAATATCTGAAAAGATTACTCTCTCAAAATGGCTCTTTACATCCAATGATCCATTCTCAAATCCATGTATCCATCTTCCAAGTCTCTTGGACAGAAACAGAGTCACTATTTGATCAGCAGAAAATTTTCTCAAACCGCACTCAAGAATATTCTTTTACAATTGTTCCAAGAAGATCGGGTATCACTGCATCAATTAAGGTATCCAGTTGAATGAATGAATTCCAAGTGGTTGCTGATGAAGCTCGGGATGTCGTAAATCAAATGAAGAGTTATGTTGAAAGCCTCTTGTAATTCTTGAAAAAGAGAAGAGACTCCAGTCTGTGGATTTCCTTCTAACTCTTCTGCATCAATGAAAAACACTTTCACCTTCACTAATTTGTACCTGCATTCTCTTTTTCTAAATGCTTTAGATTTTACCTAAGCCAATGGGCCTAGTAAGCATAGTTTGATTTTTACTAGGATTAATGTAAATAACCCTACAAAATTCAAACCTTTTAATTGATCAATGTTACCTAAATCATAAAAAATGTATGTTTAGTGAGTTGGGAACTTGAATTTTATTCATAGTTTCCTTTCCTTTTTTGGGAAGTTTAAAGTCATGCATGTCGGACATAAAAAGGCTAATGTTTAAGGTCGAAATAGCTTTGACCGAAATGGATTAGAATTGACTCAATTCCTTGAAAATTCATCTGAAAACTTATTACCATACTCAAGTATTGGGGAAAAAATTGTAAGCTATGACTTAATAATATTTGAATCTGAGGAATGATATGAAAAAGAGGTAAAAGTCATTAGAAGAAGTAGTTTCCAAGAATGAAGTTACCATTATTTAAAAAACTCGTTAGGGGGTTGAATTATGCAGGGCCACCTAAGGGCATTGGCTGTATAGTTAAATAAAATAGTATATTTTGGATAACAAGTCTGTTATGTAGGCTGTTTACGCAAGGCCGCCTATGGGCATGTGCTGCATAGTCAGGAAAAATAACTCTCAAAAATTTACTTTCCTATTGCAAAAAGCCAGTGAAACTTTATAGAGATTCAAATCTTCCAAATAATAGTGTTTGTTGTATGGAAAGAGGTACTTGAATATGGAGAAGATATTTCCAAACAAGATTATCGAAGAAATGGATGAATATCACTCCTATGAAGGTCTGAACCAAACGTAGGGAAGGATAATATAAACCATAGACATGAATACTTTCAGATCATGAAAAAGGATATGGGAAAAATATGTTAAGGATGGTTATTTTTGCAGATCCCTACATACTGTCGTTTAAGACAAATAAGGAAAAAAGAGGCATTATTCCCATGAATGAAGTTACCACTATCTGAAAAACTCTTTAGGGGGTTGAATTTTGCAGGGCCACCTATGGGCATTGGCTGCATAGTCAGATAATAGTATCTTTTGGCTAACAAGTGTGTTATGTAGACTGTTTATGCAAGGCAGCCTATGGGCACGTGCTGCATAGTCAGGAAAAAGAACTCACAGAAGATTGACATTTTTTTGACTAGAATTCATGAAAAGGGTTATGAGGATCTGAAAATATTTAAGGTTAGGATTATGACACATAATGATGGGTATTGCTCAATGTATACAGAGATACATAGATTAATTCTAACCATTATCATGTTGTGGCTGGGTCCTGAATTAAAATGTTGGACTTCACTACATATCCCATAACGATGAGAATCAATCCATACATAGTTCTTAAACTACAGTTTAACGTCTTGTGGGACAAAAGGATTAGTGATCAATGTTTTGGGTCATAGATCTTGGACCATTGTAAGAAAACCATAGTGTATTTTTTCATGGGGATTTTCAGCCAAGGGACTGAAAATGGAATTTGGGGTTAGGCCCAACGACTTGGGGCTGGATTCGAGGGACACCCGAACGTTCCTACATATCCCATAAGGAGGGAAATCAAGTCCACGTAGTTATAGAAATACCATCTGTACAAATTTGGTTCATACATGTGAAGGGTGAAAGGGGACTTTCGTGCAATGATGGTTTAAACCAAGATAAAAGGTTCGGGCATTGCCATGTATGCTTGTAGTCTTTGAACTGAAACATGATTGAAAAATCAATGAAAATAATGGTTCCCTCTTAGGTGAGGGTATCAAAGAAATTTGTAGTTTATTGTTATACTGGACAAAAGTGTTTTATAGTTTAACATCGTATAACAAGGACAAAAGTGAACCAATGTAAAGATATTGATTCTAAGGGCGGTTTCATGAATTAACATCGTATGAGATGGAGATGAACAGATGTGAAGAGATTGGTTTTGGGCTTGAACCTTGGGAGGTTTCCTACATACCCAGCCTAGAAGGCAAGGATGAAAGTCCGTGTAGTTCAATTAAATAATGAATTAATGATCAAGTTGTTCTTGGGGACAATGACCTAAAAAATGATGTTGGGACTTACACATGGTTAGCGGCCCAGAGAGAGTGTTATGGTTGGATTTGCTCAAAGCTCATGTGAGTCATACTCGGTGTGAGAAACAAGAGGTAACAACAACCTTAATGATGCATAGTTTAATGTCATGTAGGACATATAATGGGACTATGTAGTTTAAAGTCTTGTAGTTAGGACTATTGGTGCTACACAGATTATTGTAATATAGCAAGGAAAAAATACAGTTTAATGTCATGTAGGACGTATAAAGGGACTATGCAGTTTAAAGTCTTGCAGTTAGGACTATTGGTGATGCACAGTTTAGTGTCATGTAGTAGGGACCACATACTGTTTAATTTCATGTAGGACGTATAACGGACTTTCTGTACAGTTTAGCATCATGTAGTTAGGACGATGGGGACAATAGAGTTTAACGTCATGTTGGACGTATTAGGGACTTTTTCATAGTTTAACATCATGTTGGACGAAAAAGGGACAATACAGTTTAGCGTCATGTTGGAAAAAAGTACGAATAGTTTAAGGTCATATGCATGGACCGTGGATGGTGCAGTTTAATGTCATGCTGGACGGTGGTGTAGTTTAAGGTCATACAGGACCTTTGATGATTATGTAGTTTAACGTCTTTCCGGACGTAAGGGAATTTTATACAGTTTAGAGTCATGTAGTTAGGACGTCACAGTTTAACGTCTTGCTGGACGTAAGGTACTTGCAAATAGTCTAGGGTCATATGCATGGACCGTTGATGATGCAGTTTAAGGTCATACAGGACATAGTTGCAGTTTAAGGTCATACTAGACCATTTAGGGAACTTTTTCACAGTTTAACGTCGTGTGGGACAAAAGTACAAATAGTTTAGGGTCATATGTATGGACCATTGCTATATATTTTAACGTCATATAGCAAGGACGTCAAAAAGTACTATGTAGTTTATATGGAATACATCTTCAAAAATCTGGCATTGGTTGGAGTAGTAGTGAGTTCTCCATCCATTGAGATTAATGAATAAGCTCTATTGGAGTAGACCCAATGTATTAAACAAGGTCCATCCCATTTTGGCTCAATCTTGGGAGGATTCATTCCTGGTATCATTGGAGTTCTGAGAACTAACACAAATTCTCCATGAGTGAATGAATGACGAAGAACTTTTTCGTTAAAATCTCATTCTATTCGATTCTGATAGACTTCCATGTGGTGCAAAGTGCAAAATCTTATCTCATCTATCCATTCCAATTCATTCAATCACTTTTGAGATTGTTCATCTCTAGATGATTGATCACAAATGGCCACTCTGAGCGAGGGTAGTTGAACATAAATTGGCAAGACGGCTTCCGTTCCATATACCAATGAATATGGAGTTGACCGAGTTGCAGTGCGGGTGGTAGTCTGATAATCCCATAAAGCATGAAAGAGTTTATCAGGCTATGACCCCTTATCATTATCAACCATATTTTGCAGAATATTTGAAAGAGTCTTGTTAAAGGCTTTTATCTGGCCATTGTCCACAACATGATACCGAGATGAATGGTTGGATTTGATGTTGTATTCTTGATACAACTTCTTCACCTCAGATGAACATAAATTGGTGCCATTGTCCATCAATATGGTATGAGGGACACCAAATCTGGTAATGATGTTAGACTTTATGAAGCTAACAACACATTTTGAACTGACTTCCTTCAGAGGTATTACCTCTGCCCATTTGGAAGGGAAGTTAGTAGTAATAAGAATGTAATTAAACTGCTTGGCCGTAGCCGAAGGGTAAGGTCCCACTACATCCATTCCCCCTGTGGAAAATGGCTGTGAGTATTTATCTGTATGAAGAAACTCTGGAGGTTGATGAATGAAGTTGGCATGTACATGGCATGAATGACAATTCTTTGTTAAATTGACACAATCTCGTATCATTGAAGGCCAAAAGTATCCAAGCCTTCGAATCTGATCAGACAGTCTATGTTCAGACTGGTGGGCACCACAGACTCCTGCATGCACTTCTTTCATGACAGCCATTGTCTCTTCACCATCAATGCATCTGAAGAGAACTCCATGAAAACTACATTTGTAGAGAATTTTCTCTAGGTGATCTGGGCTATCATAAAGAGTAAAATTAACCACACATCGCAGGATTTGTTCTTTCTTAGCTCTATCAGGTGTAAGTGTTCCATTTTGAAGGTATTCCCTGATAGGTGATATCCATCCTATAGTATGACCATAAGGTTCAGGAATGCGACAAATTTCATTAATTTCCACTGTTCTGATTCGAACATATGGTGAAATTTCACGACGGTGGGCAATACTGATGGTTGTCTCATCCCGGTTTGGATCTGCCAGAGTTGTGGCTATATTAGCCAATGCATCAGATTGAGCATTTTTTGATCTTGGGACATAAGAAAATGTTGATTCCAAAGGGAATTCCGCCATTAACTCTCGGATGTAATCATACAAAGGGACTAGTTCTTCTTTTCTGATGGCATAATCCCCATTGACTTGTTTGATTACCAGGTCTGAATCACCTTTCACCTTTAAGTGATTCACTTGTGCTTGAAGTGCTAATTACAAACCTACGATGAGTGTAACATCTCAGGTAAATAAAGAATAATACATTTTAATATTTATTAATATTTTCGAATTAAATATTAATTTTACTTTAAAGGGGTTTCTAAGTTCGATAGCGTACTTGATACGCAATGATGAGTTTCTTTGAAAACTTACGTTGTACACTAGTAATATAATAATATTATTTTAAATGGTAGTTAACATGTAGCCGTTGTATTGGCGGGAATGGATAGAAATGACTAAAATATGATTATATATGTTTTTTAAATGTTTTTACATTTATCTAATAAAATATAAAGGCTTAAAATATGGAAAGAATTCAATTTAAGGCTTATATACTCTAATTTTCACGAAAGGTCCACTTATCACCTTTTGACGGCGAACCGTCATTAAATATAGTTTTGATCAATCTTATAAATTCTATTGGACCAATTATAACTCTTCTTTTGAATCGGGACATCAAAATTTATTTTGTGTAAATTTTTGGTATCTTTCCGATAAAGTTCATTTTATTAATGAATAGTGTAAAATGTTGTATTTTAATTCATAACCTCATTTTAATCTAATTTATTTATATGATTAGATTATCAATTGAATTGGTTTTAAAGTGAAATTAGAAAATATTTTTACCATTAAATCCAATAGTGGTCGTTGAATTAATTTCACTTTGAAATCGGACTTAAACTAGTGTCAATCTTTTGATACTTATTGTTTCATAAAAACACGCTATTTGCTCTGACAGCGGGAATTAATTATTAAATTAATTAATGAAACTTATATGTTGTGAATTTTGTAAAATGTACTTCATTTTTGAATTCGGAATATCAAATATATCTTAGGGTGAATTTTTGGTATTTTTCTGAAAAACATCAATTTTTGATGACTAGTGAAACCACTAAGTGGTACTTATAAAAACTGATTTTTCATTTAAATGAAATTTTACCACTACTGTGTTTTGAATTTTAAAAATCTGACATGCATGGTTGTCATTATGAATTAAAATGTGGTTCAATGAGATTTAAATAATTTTTTGGTGAATAGTAACTTATTAAGTTTTTAATCGCGATTAGAGGTAATTAGTGTAGTTTAAGGTAAAAATAATGTTTTAATAATATGAGATGAGCTTGACACATGTACTACCCTTATTTTATGTGTCATGGCCGACCAAGACAAGCCATGGGTCAACTTGGGGACCCCATGGAGCCATTTTGGTTGGGAAATGACATAAATAACGTTTTATTTAATGTTAAAGTAAAAATGACACACACATGAGATGTTTTACTAAAAAAATTTTAAAGGGGGATATACAAGTCAGATTTTTGACTATAAATAGTCATTGGAAAGATAAAACGATTTCCTACATCATATAATTTTTTTATAATTTTTAGACATTATATAAATTAAATTATTTATGACATCATGATGATGCAGCGATGACCTCATTATTTAACGATTTAAATAAAATGGAAAGATAATGTAATATCTAAGACCTACACATGTCCAAAACCTATTGTATGAGTGTATGTAGAACCCTTATCACCATATCCTTGAAATAAAACAATTTGGGACCTCTTAAATCCGAATACCATTTTGAAATAAAGTGACTTTTCTTTACTTTCCAAGAGTGCCCCTCCTCTCCTCTTATAAAAGGCCCCCACCTCTACCTCCTTACCCACACTTCCAAAGCCTTTGGCTCGGCCAACCCATGCCCATTTTGTCTCTCCACATCCCTATCTTACTCCTTCAATCCTCACTTTGGGCATAAGTCTTCCCACGGAAGCCTTTGAGCTCAAACCAAAGGGAGTTACCCGATTTTAAGGCAGTGTCTTCTTTTGAGTCCTTTTGTATTATTTTGCTTCTCCAACCCCCTAAACTCTTTTTATTCTTTTCTATTGTAACAACTACAGTATCCTAAATATACTAGGATGTTGTTATAATAAGTATTAGAGCTACACATACACACACCTACATCTAATGGTTAAAGAACATACTGTTTCCATGGATGGCGAATTTCTGCCTCCCGAAACGATGATTGTTCAACATTCTTTTAACACCTTCAAAGGTGGCCATTAAGATGAAAATATATTTATATATGATATATAATATGATTATGTTTTCCTTAAGCTTCTGTATTTTTTATTTTGGGCATACCTTTATGGTTTCCATTATGGGTAAACGCGATATCTTTATTTAAGGAAGTGCAGACTACCGCCCCCTCAAAGTAATTTGATTCGTTAATGCCATATGTGGAACGTATAAAGGATGGATTTAAAGTTATTATATATGATGTTATACTGGAATTATAATATACCTCTATATCATTATTATTTCTTTCCATAAAAGTATGATATAGAAATGAAAGTAGCGTTCATGCGTACGTACGACTTACTGTCTCCATGAATGGTGCATTTCATTTCTTATCCCCAAATGTAATGTACTATTAAAAGTACATGTATATAATGGATATATATAATGAATGATATATCTAAATGATGAATATAATTCTAGAATTAAAATATACATACCTCTCATTTAGTTTTAATTCCATTAATATGACAAAGAAATGAAAGTAGCGTTCATGCGTATGTACGACTTACCGTCTCCATGAATTGTGCATTTCATTTCTTACCTCTAAATGATTATGTAATATTATAAATACATGTATATGCTGGATGTATATGATATATATGATATCCAAATCAGGAATGTCATTCTGGATATTAAAGAACCTTTGACCACACGAATAACATGTAATTGTAAGAAGTCCACTTTCGACTTAAGAACCAAATATCGACAAAACAAACATTATTAACATAAATGGTTACATAATGTTTATAACATGGAAATAAGTGATATAAAAGGAATAATGAACTTTAAAATGGTTCTTAATCAAGTAGAAATTAACTCAAGTGTATTATTCAGGACGTTAAAGAACGATCGAGTCAAGTCGGACCCGAGGTAAGGGACTTTGTCTCAATCATCTTTCATTGAGGCATATTTCGTTTTATACAATACTTTATTTTATACGGTGTATAAACCACTTTGACTTTAACTTTTATACAAAAGGAAAATTTTTCTACGAAGCGTTTTACTAAACGACAAAAAGGAATGTTTTTTTTAACATACGCGGTGACAACGACCTTTTCCGCCGCCGCGAGTATTATTTGGTCATTGGCTTCCTCAACAAGCCGTAATATTTTTAAAATAAAATAAATACCATATAATCTTTTATGTATTTTGGTATTGAAAATGGTTTTGATAAAGAATTATATTATGTCAATATGTTTATGATATATTTTGATTGAAATGTGGAAATTTTATCATTCCTTTATATTGGTTTTATGTTTTATGATTTTATATTGGTACTTGGACATTTTAACGGGTGGTTACGTGATAAACCATATGATGGGTGGTGCCGTGAATACCAGGACGGGTTGTTACGTTATAACCTCCAATGCATTGGGTATAGAAGTCGGTCGTATGGCCATTCCATTAAGTATGTATGGAAATTGGCCGTTTGGCTATTCCTTTAAGTGATATGTGTGGAAGTCGACCGTATGGTTATTCCACATAAGTATGTTTATTTCCCAAGTTACCTTTATATATGTTATGTGTTCTTTATATGGGTTTTATGGTAATCCTTGGGTTACAAAAAGGTATGTAATAATACTTTATTTAGTGAAGAGTTCTTACTACTTCATGAAGGTGAAGGTATTACATTGATAGAGTATACATGGTTTACTTGATGTTCGAAAAACTAACAGTTTTCATTCTTTGTGTATCCCTTTCTGAGATTTTTATGCTCACCCCATGTTTTTTTGAAATGTTTTTCACAGGACTTAATGTGGAATAAGGTCAAGGATGGGATCAAGGGAATGTCATGCTATATAAAACATGGAGCTAAACATGTTTCATTTTAAGAGTTTTTTTATTATGAAAACTTAGTAGAAGTGTCTACTTTGTAATCTTTTGAGATGTAATAGTTATGTTATAATTATCTAAAACTCTAAACCTTTAAAGATCCTCAATGTGAATTATTAATTTAATTCAATGTTAAGTAAGGTTTATGTTCGGGGCCTTATAGTTGGTATCAAAGGTCAGTTTAGAGAACTTTAGGTGTTAGAAAAGTGTAAAATTATAAGTTAATTTATGGTACGATTGAAATGATATATCATTTAAAGATTACCATGTTGCTTCACCTAAGGTATTTCTGTGATAAGAATGGTTTTCCATAGAGGAAGCAGAGCAGCTTTTCTGGGAAGGCATAAAGAGGGAAATGACCGTTCAAATTAGTATCCTGAGATGGTCAGAGTTAGAATTGAAAAGTTTGTTGTAGTGATGGATTAGTTGATTCAGGTGATAAATGGTGGTTGTGTTTATTGGTGATATTTTGGTGTTTTCTAAAAGTAAATAGGAGCATGAAATTCATTTAAGGGTTATCTTGCAAACCTTAAAAGAAAAGAAACAATATGGAAAATTCAGCAAGTGTGAGTTTTGGTTACAACAAATTTCTTTCTTGGGTCACATTGTTTCAAAAGATGGCATAACTGTTGATCCTACTAAAATAAAAGTTGTTGAAGAATGGCCAAGACCCACAAATGTAACCAAGATCCGTAGTTTTCTTGGTTTGTCAGGTTACTACCGAAGGTCTGTTGAAATTTTTTCACGGTTATCTAGTCCAATGACTAAGGTAATTTGTAAGGGTGTTAAGTTCATCTGGACAAAAGAATGTGATGATTGTTTTCAGGAGTTGAAAAGAAGATTGGTGAATGCCCCAGTTTTGGCACCTCCTTCCAGGAATGGTCAGTTTGTTATATATAGTGATGCTTCGTTGAAGGGACTTGGTTGCGTCCTTATGCAGAATGATCAGGTAATTGGTTATGCTTCACGTCAGTTGAAAACTCATGAGGTAAATTACCCTACACATGATTTGGAATTAGCTGATGTTGTTTTTGCTTTAAAAATTTGGAGGAATCATTTGTATGGAGTAAAGTGTGAAATATATACTGATCACAAAAGTTTAAAGTATATATTCACTCAGAAAGAGTAAAACATGAGATAGAGGAGATGGCTAGAATTAATCAAGGATTATGATTATACAAATCATTACCATCCAGGAAAATCCAATAATGTGGATGATGCTTTGAGTCAAAAAAGTAATGCTTCATTAGAAATGTTGCGTTTGGAACGTGATCCTTTGGTTAAGGATTTGATGAACTTTGGCATAGAAGCTGTTGGTGCAGGAAGTTATTCTGTATTGTTTCAGGTATCAATGAGATCATCTCTATCAGATAGAATCAAGAAAGCACAGAAGGAAGACGGTGAGTTGCAGAAAAATGTAGAGCTGGTTCAGAAAGGTAAGTTGCCTGAATTCAACATTGATAATGACTGTTTTTTGAGATTTGGGAAGAGATTGTGTGTGCCTTGTGATTAATAGTTGAAGAGAGAGTGTTATGTGAAGCTCATAGTTCTCCGTTTTGAGTTCATCCTAGCACTACTAAGATGTACAGAGATCTGCGGGAGTATTACTGGTGGGATGGAATGAAAAGAGATATTGCTGATTTTACTGTGAAGTGTTTGACATGTCAATAGGTTAAAGCAGAGCGGCAGTTACCTAAAGGGATGCTTCATCCTTTACTAGTGCCGAAGTGGAAATGGGAAAACATATCCATGGACTTTTTTGTGGGATTACCGAGGACATCTCGAGGTAAAAATGAAATCTGGGTTATTTTTTATTGCTTGACTAAATATGCTCATTTCCTTGCTATACGAGATAAATTTTCCCTAGATCAACTTTCCCGTTTGTATCTTAAATAGATAGTCAGGTTACATGGATTTCCTCTCTCCATTGTATCTGACCGGGATCCCAGGTTTACTTCAAACTTTTGGAAAGGCCTTCATAAGTCATTGGTTACTGAATTAAATTTTAGTACAACTTTTCATCCTCAATCAGATGGGCAGTCAGAACGAACAATTCAGACCTTGGAGGATATGCTACGAGCTTGATCAATGGATTATCAGGGAAGTTGGGACCAACATCTTTCATTGGTTGAGTTTTCTTATAATAACAGTTTTCATTCCAGTATACAGATGGCACCATTTGAGGCATTATATAGGAAGCGGTGTCGAACTCCATCATTTTGGGATGAAGTGGGTGAATGTAAGCTGATGGGACCAGAATTGGTAGAAGATATGGAAGAAAACATTTAGTTGATTCAGAAGCACATGAGAACAGCACAGAGCAGGCAGAAGAGTTATGCGGATAACCGGAGGAAGGATCTATCTTTCGAGGTAGGTGATCATGTTTTTCTAAAGGTTTCTCCATGGAAAAGTGTGATGAGATTTGGTAAGAAAGGAAAGTTGAGTCCAAGGTTCATTGGACCATATGAAATTCTGGAGAAAGTTGGATCATTTGCTTACCGAGTGGCTTTACCTCTGAGTTTATCTTAGGTACACAATGTTTTTCATGTTTCGATGTTGAGGAAGTATAAGCCAGATCCATCTCATGTTTTTAGTACAGAGGTAGTTCAGCTGGATGAGAACCTATCTTATGAAGAACAACCAGTCCAGATTCTTGATCGAAGAGATAAAGTGTTGCGAAATAAGGTAATTCAGCAGGTAAAGGTTTTGTGGAAAAACCATATGGTTGAAGAGGCAACGTGGGAATCTGGAAATGCTATGAGGGATAAATACCCCCACTCATTTTGATAAGTGAATAAAATTGCGAGGATGCAATTCCCAGAAGGGGGGAAGGATGTAACATCCCAGGTAAATAAAGAATAATACATTTTCATATTTATTAATATTTGTGAATTGAATATTAATTTTACTTTAAAGGGGTTTCTATGTTCGATAGCGTACTCAATACGCAACGATTAGTTTCTTTGAAAACATACATTGTACACTAGTAATATAATAATATTATTTTAAATGGTAGTTAACATGTAGCCGTTTTATTGGAGAGAATGGATAGAAATGACTAAAATATGATTATATATGTTTTTTAAATGTTTTTACATTTATCCAATAAAAGATAAAGGCTTAAAATACGGAAAGAATTCAATTTTAGGCTTATATACTCTAATTTTTACGAAAGGTCCACTTATCACCTTTTGATGGAGAACCGTCATTAAATATAGTTTTGATCAATCTTATAAATTCTATTGGACCAAATATAACTCTTCATTAGAATCGGGACATCAAAATTTACTTTGTGTAAATTTTTGGTTTCTTTCCGATAAAGTTCATTTTTTAATGAATAGTGTAAAATGTTGTATTTTAATTCAAAACCTCTTTTTAATCTAATTTATTTATATGATTAGACTATCATTTGAATTGGTTTTAAATTGAAATTAGAAAATATTTTTACCATTAAATCCAATAGTGGTCGTTGGAATTAATTTCACTTTGAAATCGGACTTAAACTAGTGTCAATCTTTTGATACTTATTGTTTCATAAAAACACGATATTTGCTCTGACAGCGGGAATTAATTATTAAATTAATTAATTCAACTTATATGTTGTGAATTTTTTAAAATGGACTTCATTTTTGAATTCGGAATATCAAATATAGCTTAGGGTGAATTTTTGGTATTTTTCTGAAAAACTTCAATTTTTGATGAATAGTGAAACAACTAAGTGGTACTTATAAAAACTGATTTTTCGTTTAAATGAAATTTTACCATTTCTGTGTTTTTAATTTCAATAATCCTACATACATGGTTTTCATTAAGAAGTAAAATGTTGTTCAATGAGATTAAAATAATTTTTTGGTGAATTGTAACTTATTAAGTGTTTAATCGCGATTAGAGGTAATTAGTGAAGTTTAAGGTAAAAATAATGTTTTAATAATATGAGATGAGCTTGACACATTTCCTACCCTTATTGGATGTGTCATGTCCGACCAAGACAAGCCATGGGTCAACTTGGGGACCCCATGGAGCCACTTTGGTTGGGAAATGACATAAATAACTTTTTATTTAATGTTAAAGTAAAAATGACACACATATGAGATGTTTTACATGGGGTTATACAAGTAATATTTTTGACTATAAATAGTCATTGGAAAGCTAAAACGATTTCCTAAATCATAGATTTTTTTATAATTTTTTGATATTAAATAAATGTAATTATTTATGACATCATGATGATGCAGCGATGACCTCGTTATTTAACGATTTAAATAAAATGGAAAGATAATGTAATATCTAAGACCTAAACATGTCCAAAACCTATTTTATGAGTGGATTTCGAACCCTTATCACCTTATCCTCGAAATACATCAATGTGGGACCTCATAAATCCGAATACCATTTTGAAATAAAGTGACTTTTCTTTACTTTCCAAGAGTGCCCCTCCTCTCCTCTTATAAAAGGCCTCCACCTCTACCTCCTTACCCACACATAAAAAGCCTTTGGCTCGGCCAACCCCTTCCCATTTTGTCTCTCCACATCCCTCTATTACTCCTTAAAGCCTCACTTTGGGCAGAAGTCTTCCCAAGGAAGCCTTTGAGCTCAAACCAAAGGGAGTTACCCGATTTTAAGATAATGTCTTCTTTTGAGTCCATTTGTTTTATTTTGCTTCTCCAACCCCCTAAACTCTTTTTATTCATTTCTTTTGTAACAACTATAGTATTATAAATATACTAGGATGTTTTTATAAGAAGGATTCGAGCAACACTTACACACACCTACATCTAATGGTTAATGAACATACTGTTTCCGTGGATGGAGAATTTCTGCCTCCCGAAATGATGATTGTTCAACATTCTTTTAACACCTTCAAAGGTGGTCATTAAGATGACACTATATTTATATATGATATATAATATGTTTATGTTTTCCTTAAGCTTCTGTATTTTTCATTTTGGGCATAACTTTATGGTTTCCATTATGGGTAAACACGATATCTTCATTTAAGGAAGTACGGACTACCGCCCCCTCAAAGTGATTTGATTCGTTAATGCCATATGTGGGACGTATAAAGGATGGATTTAAAGTTATTATATATGATGTTAATATGGAATTATAATATACCTCTATATCATTATTAGTTCTTTCCATTAAAGTATGAGATAGAAATGAAAGTAGCGCTCATGCGTACGTACGGCTTACCATCTCCATGAACGGTGCATTTCATTTCTTATCCCCAAATGTAATGTACTATTAAAAGTACATGTATATAATGGATATATATAATGAATTATATATCTAAATGATGAATATAATTCAGGAATTAAAATATACATACCTCTCATTTAGTTTCAATTACATTAATATGACAAAGAAATGAAAGTAGCGTTCATGCGTACGTACGGCTTACCGTCTCCATGAACGGTGCATTCCATTTCTTACCTCTAAATGATTATGTAATATTATAAATAAATTTATATTCTAGATATATATGATATATATGATATCCAAATCAGTAATGTCATTCTAGATATAACGAACCTTTGACCACACGAACAACATGTAATTGTAAGAAGTCCACTTTCGACTTAAGAACCAAATATCGACAAAATAAACATTATTAACTTAAATGGTTACATAATGTTTATAACATGACAATAAGTGATATAAAAGGAATAATGAACTTTAAAAAGGATCTTAATCAAGTAGAAATTAACTCAAGTTTATTATTCAGGATGTTAACGAACGATCGAGTCAAGTCGGACCCGAGGTAAGGGACTTCGTCTCAATCTCCTTTCATTGAGGCATTTTTCGTTTTATACACAACATTCTTGTATACAGTGTATAAACCCCTTTGAATTTTACTTTTATACAAAATGAATCTTTTTCTATGAAGCATTTTACTAAACGACAAAAATGAATGTTTTTTTAACATACGCGGTGACAACAACCTTTTCCGCCGCCGCGAGTATTATTTGGTCTTTGGCTTCCTCAACAAGCCGTAATGTTTTTAAAATAAAATAAATACCATATACTCTTTTATGAATTTTGGTATTGAAAATGGTTTTGATAAAGGGTTCTATTATGTCAATATATTTATGATATATTTTGATTTAAATGTGGAAATGTTATGATTCCTTTATATTGGTTTTATGTTTTATGATTTTATATTGGTACTTGGACATTTTAACGGGTGGTTACGTGATAAACCATATGACGGGTGGTGCCGTGAATACCGGGACGTGTGGTTACATTATAACCTCAAATTCATTGGGTATGGAATTCGGACGTATGGCTATTCCATTAAGTATGTATGGAAATTGGCCGTATAGCTATTCTATTAAGTGATATGTGTGGAAGTCGACCATATGGTTATTCCACTTAAGTATGTTTATGTCCCAAGTTACCTTTATATATGTTATGTGTTCTTTATATGGGTTTTATGGTAATCCTTTGGTTACAAAAAGGTAAGTAATGATAGTTTATTCAGTGAAGAGTTTTTACTACTTCATGAAGGTGATGGTATTACTTTGATAGAGTATACATGGTTTACTTGATGTTTGAAAAACTAACAGTTTTCATTCTTTGTGTATCCCTTACTGAGATTTTTATGCTCACCCCAAGTTTTTTAGAAATGTTTTTCACAGGACTTAATGTGGAATAAGGTCAAGGATGGGATCAAGGGAATGTCATGCTATATAAAACATGGAACTAGACATGTTTAATTTTAAGAGTTTTTTTATTATCGAAACTTAGTAGAAGTGTCTACTTTGTAATCTTTTGAGATGTAATAGTTATGTTCTAATTCACTAAATCTCTAAACCTGAAAAGATCCTCAATGAAAATTATTCATTTAATTAAATGTTAAGTAAGGTTTAAGGCTGGGGCCTTATAATGAGAGCTTGGTATTCTGCTTCATTATTGGTACCACCATCCCACAATAAGAATGAATAAGGTAACATTGCCTTTTCTGGAGAAATGATCACAATTCCTGAGGAATTTCTTGAATAGAGAAGACTTCCTCATCAGGGAGTTCAATATCTGAAGATGTGTCTTCTAATGAAGGGTGTTCAGCTAAGAAATCAGCCAGAGCTTGGACCTTTATCGCCTTTTGAGACACATACTGAATGTCGAATTGCCTCAAAATAACTGCCAACATTGCCAGACGTCCTGTAAGCATTGGACGACTTAGGATAAATTTGAACAGGTTATTGCGAGATACCAATGGGACCTCGTGATGTTGCAGGTTGTGTCTCAACTTCTGAACTACAAATATTAATGCCAGGAAGCACTTCTCAATACTTGAATATCGGGTTTCTACTTCAATCATGGTTCGACTAAGATAGTAGAGACTATTTTCATTCCCACCATCAATATTTTGAGCAAGAAAGGTACCCAATGATCGCTCTAGAGCTGTCACATAGAGGATATGTGGTCTTCCTTCAACAAGTGGCATGAGTACCGGTGGACTCAAGAGGTATTTCTTGAGAATATCAAATGCTTCATAACATTCTTCAGTCCACTGGTAAGTGAATCCATTCTTCATCAATTTAGTGAAGGGTAAACTTTTGCCTGCTAAATTGGCGATGAAACGCCGAATATAGGCTATGTGTCCTTGAAGTCCTCTTAATTATTTCAAATTTTGAGGAGATGACATACCAAGGATTGACTTGGTCTTCTCCGGATCGACTTCAATACCATGATGGCATACATAAAATCCGAGCAATTTTCCTCAGGTGACCCCAAAAACACATTTTAAGGGGTTCATCTTCAAATTATGTTGTTGAAGCTTGAATAATATGACTTCCAAATTAGCCAAAGGATTAGAACGTTGTATGGATTTAACTACCAAATCGTCTACATAGAATTCAACGAGCTTCCCTAAGAAGGGTTTGAAGATACGATGCAGGGCATGCTGATAAGTTGCACCTGCATTCTTTAAGCCGAAGGGCATTACTCGGTAGAAAAACACACCCTGAGGGGATCTGAAGGCTATAGATTCCTCATCTTCAGGGGCCATTCGGATCTGATTATATCCGGAATATCCATCCATGAAGGAAAGTTCTTCATATCCAGCTATTGCATCAATTAGATGTTCTGTAATCGGAACAGGGAAATCATCCTTAGGACAATGCCGATTAAGATCTCTGAAATCGATGGAAACTCTAATTTTTCTATTCTTTTTCTTTACAGGGACAATATTTTCCAACCATTTGGGTTATTGAACTTCTCTGATGAAGTTAGCTTTGATAAGCTTATCCACTTTAGCTTCAATTTTGGAAGCATAAGTTGGGTGTGATCTTCTCACAGCTTGCTTAAATCCTCGATGTTTTTCAGGTAAACCCAAATGATGAGTAGCAACATCAGGATCAATTCCGAGCATTTCTGTATAGTTCCAAGAAAATATATCTCTATTTTTCTTTAGAAAAGAAATATACATATTTTTTTTTCTTCAAGAGTCATGGCTGCATTGATTAAAGTGGGTCATGGATCTTCTTTTGTACCTATATTTTTTTCTCTGAGTTCATCCATAGTGGTAGAGATACCCTCTTCAAATGTTGGAGGAGAATCTCTGAGATCTTCCACTTCTTCCTCATCAAGTGTTATTTCATCCATTTCAACTTTCATAGTAGATGATGAAGTAGAATTATCATGATCCGAAGAGATGTCAAAATTTGCATATCCTGAAGAAGAAGCTTCCATTTCCGACCCGATTGATGATGAAGGGTCTTCTTTGGGTAATAAAGAGGAGATGATGGATTGAGAATCGACATCATTGTTCACCTCCAATGTTTCTATAACTTCTTCTGGCCTAATTGGCGAAGCATAGACTTGTTGGATTTCAGCAGATGAAATAAAGACATCACCAATTGTGCTTTCATCACTGCTTGGTAGATTACCAATTTCTCCCATGTTTTCTGGATCGATTTCTATAATTGACATTATGGATCATTCCATAAGAGTATTTTGATTTGGGTCTATCTTTTCAATTTGACTGATAGGCAACACATAATCTGTACTCACATGTGTAAATGGATTTACTGAAATTTTTTCCAAACCATATGGAGCATTAACTTTGGTAATCTCTTTTTTTATGGATTTCTCCCTTTGCTTCATGTGATAGAATTCCGCCTCAATGTATTGAGACTCACATGTATTGAACGAGACCTTATCACCATACAATGTCCCAACATGACCATCAAAACAATATTTGAGACAATGATGGTATGATGAAGGGATAGCCGCATGTTTATGTAGCTAGGGTCTTCCATGAAAGATGTTGAAGGCTGAATCTTGATCAACAACCATGAAATATGAATTGGATACAAGATCTCCAAACTGAGTTCTGAGTGTAACTTCACCCAGTGGTTCTTGTTCATTTTTATCATATCCCTATAGCATCATGAAGGAAGGATATAAATCAGATTCTGTGAGGCACAATCGACAAAGTGTATGAATGGGCATGAGGTTGACTCTTGAACCATTGTCAATGAAAGCTCTTCGAACATCCACACCATTGAACTTTCCAGACAAGTACAATGGGCTAATATGTCCATGCACAACATCATCGTCATCTTCATCAGTAAAGGATATTATTGAATGGTATTCTGTAGGATTATTCTCTATGTGATAGACTTTAGTTGCATCAATTTCAGTTTCAAACTCTTGAGGACATGACAATGCCTCGATGAGTGCTTCCCGAAGATCTTTTGACAGATTCAGAGCATCTAGAATTGATAACATGGCTGGTACATGGGCCAAGTGTTTCAATATATCAAACTTTTGATCTAGAGAACTGTGTTTCCCAATAGTAATATGTGGTTTAGATGGTACCTTGGAAGCAGATGCTTTGGAAGTTGATGCGTCTTGTATTGGGATAGGAGTTGGCAATATTCCTGTTTTTGGAAGATTAGACCGATTAGATCCATTTACTTGCTGAGAGGAAGAAGATGGAACCTTCAAACAGTCTTCCAAAAATAACTGTGCTAAGACTGAATTTGCTATTAGTAGAAGAACTTTCTTGTTCTTGTTGAGCTCACTGAAGGGCTCTACCACGAGTTTCTACTTCGTACACAGTTCTAGCTAGGGTAGAATTGGAATAGTGGATTCTGAAATCTACACGTCTTCCCCTGTATCCTTATCCCCTGGAACATCCTCTGATTCCTCTGTTTGATACAGGGAATTCAGGATCATTGAAATCAAAACTTCAGTTGGTATATAGATCTGTTAATTTATTCATATTAGCAGAACCAATGATTAACTCTTCATCTGATGAAGACTCAGCCTGATTAGCCTATTTAGGCTGTGCCGTTTGGTGGGGTGGTGCCCGTGTCTTTGAAGTAGATGGCATGAAGTCCACCAAAGTCAAAGAGAACTTAGGCTTTGACACATATTCATCTTCTTCTGATTGTTTTTCTTTCATTGAATCATGCCATTTCATTGAGGACTTTCCCTCTGATGAAGAGGGGTTTTCCGCAACATTCATGGAAGAAGACAAAATGGGTTTCCTTAATTGTGTTCACAAAATAGAATGATTTCGATTGATTGCCTTTCTGACCATCCAATCAACATAATTCTGTGCATTTTTTCTTTTGACTTCTTGCCATTCACCTTTCTCCTCTGGAACTATAGCAGTGACACATGCTACCTTGGCTGAGGAGCCTATCAATGTGACTTGTCCTGAGTCGAACATCTTTTCCAGGAGGTCTTTGATAAAAAAACACTCATGGATGGGATGCCCCAACATTTGATGAAAATGGAAATAATTAGGACGGTATTCATCTCCTTTCTTGTTTGGAATCTTGGGTATTGGATATTGAACCAAATTTTTTTCCAGAGCCAAAAAGAAATAACCAGGAACTTTTTCATTTCGGAAAGAGTATGTTTTTATCTTCAGATCCTCAAATTGTTTTCGTATTACATCTTTTTGATCTTCTGGACGAAAAGGCCTTTGTTGTTGGAACTCAGAAGGTGGATCCCTTCGAGAAGATGAAAGTATTGAGGTAGAAATAGGTATAGGTGCTTGTTTAAGAATAACTGTAGCAGTTTTTGCTTTACCCATTCTCCTTTCTGGAGCTAATGGAATTACACGAGATTTAGCCTTAGCCTGTATAAGGGAATCTTCAATCTGCTGAGCGATTGTAGTATGTTCTTGAAACCCTCCTGTGTATTTCACAGGGATTAGTGGTGTGCGTAATTCGCTATGTATATTTTCCACACAGATTGGAAACAATTCTTCTTGAGGGAGTGCTAAACTCACGGAATATGTTAATCCCTTCCATCGAGAAATGAAATCGGAGACCCTTTCATTCTCCCTTTTCTTATAGGTTGCAAGATCGAAAACTGTTGTCTTAGTAAAAGTTTAGCTGAACTGAAGGATGAATTTTTGGCGAAGATCCTCCCATCCGGTAATTGACCAGGATTGCAAGCTTTTATACCAAACAAAAGATGGTCCTTGCAAGGTTCGCATGAAGAATCTAAGTTTCAATGCTTCTTGCTACTCCAGATTTCCCATAATAGGAACGCAACAAGACACATAATGTGTCAAATGTTGTTTTGGATCACCTAATCCATTGAAAATAGGGAATACAGGGATCCCAGAACTGGATGGAGGAGAAATTGAATCTTCCCATTCAAGGTAAAATTTCTTTTCAGGATGAACTTGCGCATGCTTCCCTTCCATAGTTTCTAACTGAGCTGTTAATGACTAAATAGTAGTTATTAACTTTTGAGAAACATCCGGTTGAACTTGGACTTCGGTAGGTGCAATGACTGGAGCTTAGACAAATGTGGTGATTGGTTCTGCAACTGATGGTAGCACTGCCAACTGTTGTTGCACTTGACCCATAGGATTAGACCTGTGAGGGTGTACTGAGAGAGGATGATATTCCTGATCCATCTCAGTAGCTGAAACAAATTTCTTTGGCTGACTGACTCCAGCATGATTAAGAAGAAAACTACTTTGAAGTAGTTCTTCATTCAACCTTCTTAATTCCTTAATTTCTTCCTCCTATTGTGAAAACCTCTACTCTAGTGAGAGTGATTGACCTTCTCCAGAGGAAGGATATGTAACCTGGTTCTTTACCTTCCCTTTGTTGGATCCTTTTCGGAGAGGGGGAGGTGGGTCACTCAAAGGATTACCTATGTTTTGAGTAATCCTTTGACTTCGTGTATGCACACCTTCTTCATTTGTGTCGGTGCGTACATCTTCTTGAGCAAGAACCTCTTCATCTGAGTCCCTTGAGTGAGCCTCATCTAGTGGATCAGAAACAACGTCATTGATGACATTGTTTGATGCATAACTCATCGCATCCATTTTATAATCATTTCTATGATATTTTCTTCTTCAATGTCTTTGATGAGACATTACCTTTTGTTGACTCGATCCCTTAGGAACTTCTTGACGAACCATAATTTGGAGGGAATCTCCTGATAATTTGGCTCTTCGTTCCTCTTGAGGTTTATTCCCCAATCGAGAAAAGAATGAATTTCTCTGAGAAGGGGATTGATGATTTGAAAAATTCCCCAATCCAGTATACTGGATCTGTTTCTTTTGTTCTCGCTCAACTCCCTGAATCCTTTTTGCTGATTCCAATGGTTGGTTTAAAAGAGTCCCGAGTCTGGCATGCTGGGGTGGTTATTGACATGCTATGTTTGAGAAATTCATTAAAGTCATCCTGATCTTCCGAAACTTAGTTCGGAAATTAGCTGGATGCATTAACCAGTATCCTCTTTTATCACCTGGTTCAAAAGACTGTTGGATGATTTACGACACTTCTGTCACTTGGTGACATGCTTTCTCCAAACGAGAGGCCTGTTCAATATTGTCGTTTGCTTGATGCAAGAGTAATTAGACAACTTGTTATCTGTATTCTTGATTTTGAGAGGAACTAGTTGAAGCCTGTTCTTGGGAAAGATTTTGATTACAAACAAATCCCATTGACTATAGTCGGCCATGGGCAGTAACATTGCATGAGACCATTTTCAGCGGGCTTTGCTGACTGGAGAGCACCGTGAAATGCAGTGCTCCATGAACACCTCATCGTCTAACACGAATACCAGATGGGAAATTGGAAATTAACTGATGCAATCTTCTTAATGCAACAAAGCATGAATGTTGAAGGGCTCTCTGCTTCTTTTCAGCCTTCGAATATCAAGAGACTGATAGAGACGCCAAATCAATCTGACGTTGTAAGCCTTCTATTATCTTAAGATGATTTTCATATTCATAATAAGATAAAACTTTCTTTTTAAATTGACTAGGAGTTTTCCATATGTTAAGATGAATATCATGGCTTTCATCTTCTGTCAACATTTCTGGAATATTATACTGAGAGTCATCCAGAGGCCAAAAAATTACTGGAACTTCACCTTTTGCCAGTTGTTTTCTCATGTTCAACATTTCCTCTTTATCATTTGATGAAGATTATTCTACCTGATTTGACCAAAGTTGGTGTTTCCTTGTTGCTTCATTGGATTCAACAGGATTGGTAGAGAAATAATTGATCAAACTAGAAGATGCAAGACTTAGGGGTGGTTCGAATAATGACCTACACCCTGGGATATCTTCTAATTGATAAAGTATTTCACCTGCTAGAGATGAAGCTTCAGACATGACTAGTTTCACATTTTCAAGTGCCTCAAGATAAGAGGGCTTTATCGGCACTACATTGTCCACTGGAGCATTTTTACGGGCAATGTGCATGACTACTGCGGAGAGGAATTTTGCAGAGAAATTCATCATCATGGGGAGGAACACCATAATGGGTTACAACAAAAGATGATAGCTCTTGCCCCTTGGGCTGTTGACCACACATAGGGTTCCAGTGGCTCTCATATGAAGATGAAACTTCGAGATCGATCGAATTGACATGAAGTAAGCCTTCATGAGGAAGTGTCTATTGAAGAACTTCAGAATTAATATTCCCACTTTTGGGAAATGAGGGAGTAGAATCTTGAATCTCAACAGATAATTGTCTGAGGGATTCAAGAACTCCATCATCGAGCAAGGCCTTGTTACAGATTGGCTCTTGATATCCTGACTGTGCTAGACGGGTCTTTTTCATAGACGCGTTCTTACTTGCCTTGGAAACCACTTGTTGATGAATGTGGTTGCTCTGAGCAGGTGTATTTGCCTGATTAGGAAAGATGGCAATGTTAGGCTCACAATCTCTATTCAAATCAGGTGTATGTGCCTGACTTGGTTGTCCGTATGATATGGGGGAGTATTCCCCACAACCCCCTTGGACTAGAACAGATGTGTGTGTCTGTTCTCGAGTGAATTGTTGATGTGTCACTCCACTTGTAGGGATAGATTTATGTGTCTTTCCCTGAGATGCTGCTGAAGTTGTTATAATATCCTGGCAGGCATCCAGAATATGAGTAGGGATTTGCTTCTTCTCTTTCACCATTGATAGAATATGATTGGTGACATCAGCTGCCAGAACGGGAATATACGTCCATTCCAGGCTTGGAGTAGGAGTATGTGCCTGCTCCTGTCCTCCTTTTCCTATTAGTGAATCCTAACAGTACTCAATTGTGGGGGAAGAGAGTTTATTCTACCTCATATATGTTGTTGGGGCTTTCCGACAAACTTCTATGAATGCTACCGAGTGAGAATGTTGGTAGTCTTGATTAATACTAGCAGGTGTATGTGCCTGCTGATTTCAATTCTCCAAATGTGGTTGATGAGATCCATTATATGTAGTCAGATGAGCCTGCTGACTATCTGATGATGTATAAACAGGTGTCTGTTCCTGCCCATAGTACTCTGCCGGAATTGCCTGGCGGCATTAGCATGATGCTGCCAGACAACTCTTCTAGACAGCGGAATTAAAACAGGCAGGTGTATGTGCCTGCTCGTTGCTTGCCACCAAGTTAGGTTGGTGGACTTCACCGGAGATGGACGAGATGAGAACCTGCTCACTGTTGACCGGATTCCGCCTCTGGTGGTTCGTCTTGCTTGCTCAGGTTCGAGGAAACTGAGCCGAACGCCTGGAGTCGGTACCCTCATCATGTTGAGGGCGCACTGCCGCACGAGTCTGGAGGCAATTATTGGTGGGGGACCTCAGGAAGGACTCCTGTCTGTTTGAATTAAGGTCCTGAGGGACCTGTTAATTCACCTCCCCAGAATAAGGGAGCGAATGGTGATTGCGTTCCGAGGATAACGAACCGAAACAGTTGGAGTCGGTAGTTAGCACCACCTTCTTCTTGATCACTGGTCGTCGTTGTCCGGACGACCGATGAGAGTTATTTACTTGGAGGGCTTGTCGGGCAGCCTCCAGAGTTGGGATTGTACCGTGTTGATGGTGCTCCTTAAACAGTGTGTTTGATACCTAGCGTTGAAGACGCTGGGTATGTGATATCATCCTTAGAGCAGACGACGATCCAGTAGGAGTAGCAGAAGTGGCATTTACAGTAGCAGTATTCACATGTGTGAACATGAGAGCATCCATTATAGAAATACAGAAGATCTTGGAAAAGAGTTCCTATTTGATATAACATACGTAATCAAGATAAATTCATCCACTTCATCTTTTGGATGAGCACATATGTCAATGATTTTTTTGTTGGCCCTCTCATTGAGTTTTAAATAGGGTCCTAACATATTGGTAAAACATTATTTTAACTTGGTTAAGGATTCACGTCGGGTTCACCATTTTTGTTTCCGTTGGAATACGGGGATGACCGCCTTGATGGGAGGTTCAATCATTCTGATTGGTTTCTAACGGTTTTGTTCGTAGAACCAGAAACAACCAATGATTCCATATCCATTCAGACCTTCTTTCCAAATTTAGGTACTCATTAGTTTGTGGACTGATGATGCTTAGGAATTTGCGTTGGTTGAGAGGATTGGAGGTCGGAATCATCACACCTTTTTGAGGGGAATTATTGTCTACTCCGGGACTCTCTTTATAGATTTAAGTTATGTTCGTGAATCTTTATTACATTACCAAGTATAAAATGAGATTTACTTCAGATCTGACAATCATTGATTAAATATGTAGGAAATTTAGAGAATCTTTTGTATGTATTCAAGGTTCTTCATCGATAGAGGATCATATGTATTTATTAAAGATTCTTGGTCAATGGTACCCTTCGACACATTTATATAGAAGTCTCTTGGTCATTATGATGACCATGCTGGTTTTAAAGCCACTCAGTGAGGCACTTGATGTTTATTTTCATTCAGAAGGACATGGATTATATTAGAGTTGGGATCAAACCCGTAGATGGGCTACCTACGTATCCTTTGTTTAGAAAAGGAATCAGAACCCACGTAGTTCGAGTAAAGGATTATGATGTTTATGATTGATGGCTCAAAGAAGGATGTCACAATTACTTTTACACTCTAAGATCACATGAGTCATGCTCGGTGTGAGAAACAAGAGGTATTGGTAAAAATTAGACAATTGTTCCATGAAATATGCAATCATAAGAAATAATGTGGGGCTTATGTATGTATGACTTCCCAGATAAATAATGGATAGGATTTACTTTAGGAAAGAAATCCAGGAACACGGTCCATAATGGTATATGTGCTTCATGGAGATTTTGAATACTGTAACATGGGGATTACTCCTGAAAAGTTGGACCAAATTAGGAGAAGACTTATGATTGGGATTTACTCCTGAAAAGGAATCCCAGATCAAAGGTAAATTAGGATTGGTTAAGAGAAATTAAGACTGGGGCTTAATCCTAAGGAGGATGCCCAAATTAGGGGACTGGGGCTTACTCCTGAAGAGGATGCCCATATTTGAGACATTAAGAATTGGGGATTACTCCTAAGGAGGATTCCCATGTTAAGAATTAAGACTGGGACTTACTCCTGAAAAAGAGGATGCCCAAATTAGAGGACTTATGACTGGGGATTATTTCTGAAAAGGAGACCTAGGTTAAGGATTCTCTCATTTTAAAGGTTGAGGTTGGAAGAATGAAATCTCAATCTTTAGTGACATAAAGAGGTGTAAATCACTAGGTATTGAGAGATATTCCATATAATTCCTTTCAGATAAGGAATTAAAATCAAGAAATCATTCCATAAATGGTTTTGAAGACTGTCTTAAAGATTAAATCTTGAATAGGAAAGGTGGAACGGCTTAAGAGGGCTGAAATGGGAAAGAAAGGCACCCAGAAAGGTAGGGGCACACAGGTCCTGGCAGGGGCGCAGGTACTGCGTGGGTGCGCAATTCCTGGTCGCATAGGTATGCCTGCGCGACACAAGGTGTACTTGCGTGATAGTTAACTAGCAGGGTAATACTTGAGCGACTCTTGATTAAAGCCTTTAGAATCCTCTTGATGTTCTTCTAGAAAAGGGGCGCGTAAGTTCTATTGAAGGAGTAAGGAGGCACACAAGTGTATCCTTTTCCCTTAAGGGCTGGCCACTCAGGCGCGCAAGTGTTGATGAGTTTCAACACTTAGGCCTTCCTCCCCCTCTTTAGATCATCCGTTCTAGGTATGAAATTACCTTAGAAGTGTTTCGGATGCTCTGATAAGAGACTAGGGTGCCGGGAGCTCAAATCTGAGTTTCTGGAAAAAATCATCCTCGAATGGGGGACCCAAAGGGTCTATTTATAGGCAGGAGAAGACCCTGGGCAGTTACCACTTAGGTCATGCAAGTCACTTGCGCGACCACTAGGCATCGCGCAAGTGGACTTGCGCGATAGTGATATAACTTGCACGGCACATGTGCTTTTGATCCCTTGTTCATGCATTTTTCAATTTTTAGATATTTTCTTCAACGGTTGAATCACTTTGAGCTCAGATATTCCCCTTTTCCGATCCTTAGATTCTGTGACGAAAGGAGCGTCAACAATATGGTTACTTAAAATTCATCTTATTAAGAGGTAACTGGTATTGTAATGGTTACCAACAAATTGCACATTACGAAAAGTTAAAATTAGCCTAAATTGAAGCATCGAAAAGGAATATAAATCAAATTTTCATGTTTAGATATAGTGATATAGAATATGGTCATCAAAATGAGAACCATCACAATACTATAAATCTGTGATAGGTTAAAGAGGCCATTGATTCCTATGTAGGTAAATATAACAAATATCATTTTCATACAAAATTCCTTTTCTACAGTTGATTGTTTATTTAACTATTCTAATAGTGACTTTATAAATTAATTATAAATTAAGTCATTCCAGGTCATAAGTAATGACTTATCCTTTAAGTGTCCTTTGATCTATTTTCACATGATCTCTTACACTTGGAAAATGATATTCCTGTTTAATTTTTTATACATGAGGAACATTAATGAAGCATATGATGTATGAGTCATTCCATAAGCCATTAAATATTTACTAAAACAAAAATGGTTAGAATATAGTATCTAACAAATCATACATTAACATCAAAAAATAATTTACAAAGTTCATCATAATCCATTCCATCGTTAAGATTCACCAAAAATATTCCTTTCCAAATTCACATTCCAAAAAGGACACCAAATTTCAAAAATCAATCAAAATATAAGAATCCTGAAACAACGTAATGTAGAACCTTTTTTATATAACAATTATTTTATCTCTTTACAAAAAAATATTTATAAATATGATTATTCTATATTGTAAAAGTGTTTACTAAAATACAATCCTTAAATATCTCATGATTCATTTATCCAGATCACCACTGTTGAAAAAAGTCAAAAATCCAAAAACAAAAGAATGTTAATCATTCAACTTCATTCATATATTATTTAATACACTTATTAATTATATCCCTTAATAAGTCAATATTTTTATATGTACTTTTTTGTATACTCATCAGTAGCAATATGACCATTACTTGTATAATCATGCTAATTCAAACTGTTGACCACAACCCAAAGTAGAACCTAATAAACACAAGTTAAAATGATATATTTATGATGAACCATTTATAATATTTCTAAGTAATGACATATTTTTCAATATATTAATCATTAGGTTTAACCTAGTTCATCAATGGTATTAACAAATCTATATGATCATATCCTATTATTAAACATATTCTTAAATCTAGTACTGTGGTTTTATTTTCAATCCATGATTTCCTAAACCTAGTTCCCTAGGATTCTACTAAACTTTCTATGATACTAACTATAAAAACCTCAAACCTAGTATCGTAGATTTAGTGTGATACCTTAATACATTGTCTTAAGATACTCGTAATGTCATATAATGTGACCAAATTGTATAGTACTGTCATATACAAGATACAAATTTGAAATAAAAATTACACTATAAACATAAAATGAAAAAAGTATTTTCTCTAAGAAAAATAATATTATATTATATTAACCTCAGATATTAGTCATAATAAAATACAGGGAACCCATGGTAATATAAAAATATATGAAATGTGTGATCTCAAATACTGAATAATGGTATGGTACATAGGAATATATCATTAATCATTGAAAATAAATAAACATGAAATGGTAGATAACTGAGAATATATGACACTCAAATAACATGATAAAAAATAAAAAATATGTTAAGATAAATTACATAAACACATTCCATTTAATATTTAGTCTAAAAATAAAAATGCATTCATTGATTTTTTTCATAGTGAAAATTTGATGGATAATAACATAAATGAATTTGGAATGAAGGGAATGCTTTAATATTTGATGTCATGTATTTGGAACATGAACCACTATACCGTCATGATCTATTATCAAGGATGTTTAAAAAATATAAATTTGAAAAAAAAATTCAACCCATGAGACTATAGATAGACTTATGGGATACTTATAGCCAGGACAGACCTATGTCTTCCAGTCTAATGAATTCATCACATATAGTATAATTGATTTAATAATATATTTTTAAATCACTTTTTCCCATAATACATTGGAATATTTTAATCATATTTACAATAAAAAGAAAGTAGTTATAAAATTAATCATACAATACCTTGATGATAAATAGATTAATTTTATGATTTATCAAAATATCAATACACCACATAAAATAAATAAATGTTGAATAAGGTATATCAAACGAAATGAAATTTGAGTTGAGAAATACAATCGCCTCTCACTTCCTTTTTAGCCATACTTGAATTAAGCCCCTGTATAATAGAATTATGAATATAATTAATTTATATAATTACATTATTTTTATTTATTATTTCATATATGAATTTATTGTATTAGTTTATCACCCTTTTGTTAATAAGATTTCATTATTTTCACTATTTCATTTGTTAACAACGTAGTTTCTCGAGATTGTTGTGACATGTTTTGTATTTTTTAAATTTAATATATAATTGTTCCATCATTTATATATTATAAAAAGTTATTTAAAAATCATATATATTCTATATACTTATATTAATAATAATCCATAATATTTGGAGACTGGTTATGAAATGCACTAGTTTGGAGACGATAGGTTGTACGTACGCAAGAATGCTAGGATTAATTATTTGTCTTATTAAAAAAATGAAAAATAAATGATAAGTATGTTTATAAAACATCCTTTGTCATATATATCTCATATCTGTCACATATTATTATTAAAATCATCTTTTTTATGTTCTATGTATAGTGTGAATGAATCACAACCCTATATGAGTTTGTAGTCCAGACATCAACAATCAATATTATCGTATTTTTAAAAAAATGGGAAGTACGAAGTTAAGTATTATATGAAAATAATATAAGTATGAAGAAAACATAAATATAATATATATCATATATAAATATTATGTCCATGAGATGAAAAATTTATATACACTATTTAATTTCATTTATTTTTTGATTTCCTTTGGTTGACTTGATAATGCTTTTGTTATGTGCTCAATTTTTTAGGAATAAGGCTTTAGTGGATTCAAAGGATGGAATGTAGAAAAATTAATATTTTTTATAGTACAAATTGTTCCTAATAAGTAAACATCGTTTACTGGGGGTTCACAGCTTACCCAAGTCGTGAATCCAATTCGTGACCAAGCCCTGAGGCCAGCAAAGGAAAAAGCCAGTACATGTCGTGCAGGTTAAGTAAACGTCCGGACTCAAGTAAAAGTAATTAATTACCAATTCCCCATGAAATCCATGAATGGGAACAACTATAGGACCTTAAACTTCATGAAAATTGAGTACATCATGTGTAGTTAGTCAATCCTCATAAATATATCAAATATTCACGTGGAACTCAAAAGATCCACACGGATCAATGATACAATGTGTATACCTCCAATAAATGTTGTCATGAAATTTTTCGATAAATATATATATAGCAGTGGTAGAGTATTTGAAAAAACAATTAGACATGTTTCTTCTATAATTTCACCCCTGTTAAAATTCCCTTACCCCTTCTCTTTAGAAATGATAAAATTATTCACGTTTTACATTTTTAATGAATCCCAGAGTTGTGGATCTGTTTTTTTGTCGCTTTTCAATACCTGTCACTCATCTCCGATATCCAACACCGCATTATATTTATTTCCATTTTGTAATTCAATAATTAATTTTATTTAAGAGGTTTTGATTTATCTTGTGCATGTTCATACCCTTTATAAATCCCAAAACAATTGAATGATTTAAATTCAATTAATGTCAAACAACATGTCAATCATGATTTCCTTTGTTTATTCAATTTCATATCAACCCACAATGAGTAGAAATTTTTTTGGGTAGTTATCAATGGAATATGTATCGTTATTATTAATTAGCCTTTAATTATATTGTTGGAAAACCAAAGGAATTAGTAATCAGGTCAAACAACCAAATTCTATAGTATTCATACAACCATCAATAAAAACAAATATTCAAAAGAATGTATATATAATAATTAATGTATACTGGGATACGATCAGTAGACTAGGATAATTTCTACCAAAGAATCTAATATTAATGCACCTAGGCTGTTAATATTTCATGGTCACAGAATAGTATGTTCTTAGGTATAACTAGGTGACTAGATCAATGTCAGTTAGAAAAAACTATTAGCTTAAAAGCCTAAGCCTTAGGACCTTGACATTCTTAGAAGAAAAGAATAATTATTTACCTAGAAACATGAAATTGATTTAGAAACTTCATTAATTAATTGTAGGCACTCTCAAAAATAGATTCTGTATGTTCCTCTACACGAAGGAAATTTGAATGGACTCCTCACAGGGTCTAAAACAAGTTATCTCCCTTCTAAATAACATCCTCCTCATGTTATTGACCTCAAACTTCTACGATAATATGATTTTTTAGTTAGTAATTTTTGGGAAATAGAAATTTTAATTTTACCACTGTCTGTATGAAACCAATGACATGTGCAGGAATGTACCAAATTTTGGATCCATTACTGAGGAATGCTGAATGACATTACCCAGAAATTAGTTGCAAGGAAGGATAATACATTGATGAAGTTTTCATAAACATTCCATGGAAGATTGTTTTTTCACGATTTGGGTTTCTAGGATTAATCTTTAATGATCGAAGAATCTATTTGAAAAACCGAGCCATGAGAAAAAATTCGGATGAAACTATTCCATGCCTATCATAAATTGAATTTAGATCATATCAAGGTGATGACTGGTCATGAACAAATTTAAAATGATTCAGTCACTCTTTGTTTGAAATTTTTATCTTATACCTAGTGTCCATATATCCTTCATTTATCCCACATTTTTCATGAAAGTCCTTTTTGTAAGAATATTTTCGAATTATATTTTCCATTATTGACCTTCTCCGACTTTAATGCCTAATTCTACATTTGAACTATTGAGAGGGAAGAATTCATATTGCATATGATGTTTCCATCTTCAAATAATTATGGTGTGCTTACTATAATATTGAGTTGTGATACCTATCTATTTGGACAAATTTCATCATCATATGTTCGTTTGAAAATATAGAAATGAATGAAATTTCATAATGGGTTCTCTACTAGGATGGTCAAAAATCAAAATTTTTCAGATCGTTGTATCCGACGAATGATCATATGTGGTTTCGGGACGAATGTTATATCTGACGTAGAAATTAATTTTAAAAAAGAAAAAAAAGAAAATAAAAAGAAAAAGGAAGGGAATGAAATCTTCAATGTGTAAAAAGATGAAATTGTTGGATCCAACTAGCGCTTCTGGAGTACAAACATGATTTCAATTAAGGAGGACTTTTATTACACTTGTCCTGATACTCATGAATTACACATCCGATCTTACCCTACTTTTGAGATTATTTTTCATTTCATACATACCCACCTATAACCTCAGATTCATTCCAATCTAACTGATAAATCCCACATGATTAAGGTATAACTTTTCTTTACATAGTGGAGATGATATAACCAATGGATGTCAATGGTTAGGAACATGGGATTGGGGTAAGAGAAATCTTTTACATTCATTTTATCCTGAGTGATGAGATAAACTTCATTGGGAGGTAATTTACTAATGGATATATAATTTTAGGAACAGTTGATATGTTGAAATTAATGTAATAGGATATGTTTTGATGCGATGGACTAGGAGGGAAGATTTTTTTCTATTTACTACTAATTCTGGAGGATATTATAGGACATAATATTTCAAAAACATTATAAGGAAGAATGTGTTTTTATGTTTTGGGTCTCCAAGATTACTCATTAGTTATTATTTCACACATTTCAGAAATTGAGAAGTGAGTTGAATGATTGAAATTTTTGGAATTAAATACAATACCAGAACTCTCTACCACCCACAAGAAATTGTGTAAGTAGAATTGTCTAACATGGAAGTCAAAGAAATCAAAGAGAGGACTGTGAGTAAAAGTCCCAATGAATGTAGCCTCATGCTAGATGATGCACTGTGGGAAGAAATAATTTCCGAATATACACCCATAGTCACCACCCTATTTAGATTATTTTATGGAAGCCCATGTTACCATCTAGTGGAACTAGAGCATATTTCACTCTAGGAAGTCAGGAAAATGAATTTGGGATAAAAAATACTTGAGAAAATATGAAATTGAAATTAACTGCATTGGAAGACATCAGAAGAAATGTGTATAAAAATACATACATTTCTAAGGGGAAGATAAATAAGTGTCCGGACCAGTGCATTAGAAGGAATACAATCATCCTTGGAAAAATATTCTTGTTGATAAATTCAAGGCTAAAGATATTTCTGGGAAAATAGAAGATACGATGGTTACGTTCATTTGAGGTTAGTCTTGTCCTTCATTATGGAACCATCAAAAATACAATGAGGAGGAGGAACACCATTTAATCTAAATAATCAATGGTTGATATTTTCAAAAACCATTTCATGAAGGTTGTCTCATATACCTCATGTTTAATTAATCATAAATAGATCCATGCTCCCAATATAAAAGGAATCATTGACTGGGAGGCAACATACCGTAGGAAATATTTGACTAGGTTAGAGTACGATTATCCTAAAGACTCTCGTGTAGTATAAGAGCTAAAGGAAAGTATAGGGAATCATATCGATCCAAGACAGTTCATGTACATGACTTTTAGGTATGGTTCATGGTGTTTACCACAAATTTTCTCTTTTATTTTACCCAAACACGATGTGAACCATCAGTGCACATCATGTACTATGTCAGGTATTTTTTTAAAAGGAATAGGTATAAAATTCATAGTTCACGTCCCTCACACCACACCCCGGCCATTTGTCTCTCATGACTTCCCCTCTCTTGGTCGACAAAACCCAACCTACCACCTCCCCTCCTTCAGCTCGCTCGTTCCATCCACCATCTCCGCCCTCTTCCTATCCTCCCACCCCACTCAAACCCTTCCATATATCACCCGAACACCCAGTTCACATCTCCTCCTATCTGGAACAATACACCTTACCCTCTAACCCTTCATCATGCTGACATGGATTTCATAGAAGGCCCAATCCCTTATCACACTCCAATTCATTATCCTCATCATCCGCACCATTACCTGAACAACCAACCACCACAAGACCCCGTGCTGCACCTACCAATGCTTCTGCACCCCCTCTATCATGATAAGAACCTCCTCATTAGTATAAGACCTCCTCCAAATCTAGAAATGAGAACATGAACCTGAATCATGTTCTTCGTTTCACAAACCAAATACATAGTGTTAATCCAATCAATTTACAGGAAAAGACCATGCGTAGCAGCAAGATGGTAGAGATGTGAATCATTCCAAAAATAAACATTGATGACCCTGTTCTTGGAATCATAATGAAAATAAATGTTAAAAATATTTTCCTTGTATGGGAGTAGATATTTCGGGATATATTTCTAGAGTTCATGGACCTGTTTGAAATGGATATCGACTATCTATGATTTCTCTTTTGTGGAAGACCCTTGATGATTTTGTTATCCAAATAAGTGGTTAGGCTAGGAATCTACACTGAGGAGTTTTTATCCTCCATAATCTATCCCATGATCCAGATTCTGCCACCACATGAAGATACTTCGCAGCTATGGCCAATGATATCCCTTGACCCCTAGTCATTCCAGGATCATCACCCCACAATATCAACTCGGCTATGGTGTCTCACACTTCATATCCTACATAGATCCATGACACATTGCTGTATTTCCCAGGCCGAGACTCATGGATGTGTCCTCTAGGAGGATATTATCATTATTAAAGTATACATGGACATTCCAAACATTAACATAGATTCCCAATTTCCATTGTACTATAGGACACAGGGGCAGAGGCATTGTGGTACACTGATGGAAGGATGTTTTGTCACTCATATGGCATGGCACGTAGATTTTTTAATATGAAACTACACCTTACCTATTCATCACCTATCAAGCTAATTGATATTGTGATACTAAACAATATAGGGATGTTAGTGAAGGAGGATGAAATCTAATTTTTGGCACCTTGAGTTATGGGACCATCACAACACAAGACACTAATAGATACAAATGTAGTAGTAGACCCACCTCTACAACCACACTCTACTCATGCACGTATACCACCCAATCCTCCCCCTACTTTTACCTACACCACCATTCTAACAACCACTGTACCACCCATAGAGTATCTGGATGAACGATGATTTCATCATTGAAAACATGCTCCATTTATTCACTCATCACCACCCCCCTTCATATAGCCCATAGATTGTAACCCACCACCACCCCCACCTCTACCCGCTCCTCATCCTCTAGCATGACTACACCCCCCATTTCTGACCTAGTCCTCCCCACAAACCTTAGTAGCCCCGCTACATTGAGGGAGTTCTTAGCAGAGCTAGCCCGACGTGTCAATGGCCTAGACATTGATTCTACCACTTTGGTACCATTTGTGGATCCCAATTCCAGACAAACAACCTCTATATAGATTCATACCCCTCCACCCCCAACCATAGCCTAGCTACCAACCTCCACCACCAGACCATACACTATTGCCACCACCCCACTAACTATTGTTACTACTATAGATGTTGGAAAAGCTATACAATTTATCTCACCAACTAATGGGGATATGACACTAGAGGTGTTCTTCAGCCTAAACTCCTGATATATTATTTTTATGCCATTATGGGATATTTGGGCTTTACTATGATTGAGATGTGAATTTATTGTTGTATATGTTTTTTCTGAATGTTTATGGATTTTTTATCTATATATATTTTTGAAATCACTTTTCATATGTTATTATCTTACATGTAATTTATTTTCCCATTCGTATCACATAGAACAATGTATATCACCTCTAAATCACATTCAATTCTTGACAGTCCAGTTCCTACGACTATTTTAGTAAAATGGGTAATCCAACTAGTCAACGATATCACCCAACAACTTCATGAGCTCTCCATAGAGATCCACTAGTAGCAGTAACTGTCGAATCCCATGATTCCCTTCTTGCCACATCTCATTCATGAACACATGGTTACACTAGAAGTAATCAACCCTCCAATGTGTACGTGAGAACTAAAAGATACATCCTATGGAAATTGTATGTGGTGAAGGATGAATAGTGCCAATGGACAAATTGAAAGCAATTTTGGTCCACCCATCCAGCTGAAAATTTTTTGTTAACCAATTATGGGATGCAACACTTCATTGATCTCATTTTTAGTTTCAATCTTAACTGTTGCATCTTTTTAATTTTTCATTTTCATAATACCATGGAACATCCTTGTAGACAATTATAAATTTACAATAAATATGGTTATCTCTGTTTGTTACACAATGATCCTACCAACCACTCTTATATCACATTTTTTAAACATAGAGACTAATGATTACTCTAGTATAGAACATGTTTTCTACAACATTTTGCAAGTTACATGGACAAAACATACTGACAGCTAAAATTATCTCATGGTATACCGCATCATCTAAGGATCCCTCTATTCCCTAATTTACAATTCTATAAATTCTTTTGAAATTCATTAATTTTTGATTTTTATAATACTCCCAGTTACATGTCATGGACAATACATACATTGTCTCTTTCCATTCACGGGGGTGGGGGTTCTCATAATTTTCCTTGATTATAGACTTTAATTTTTGTCAGTTCACACTTTTCTAGGATACATTTTTTAGAACATATATGAATTATTTAAACATAAAAATAGTTATTCAAATGTAAATTAATGAAAAAGTTTAGTGGATATTTATTAAGAAACATGTTTTATTCCTGTTTAGAAATTTTAGAATGATATCTGATTTTAGAAAATTTATTCAAATTCTAATGATTTGAAATTATTATTAATTGTCTCATTATGTTGTTTTATAATCATTTTAATTCCTAGTTTCTATTTTATTTTCACTACCTAGGTGGAATCTAAACCATAAATTTAATATTCTTCTTTCAGCATATTTCGGGAGAGATACATGCTGCATGTCAACCTATCAAAGCTTATATTGAGATATTATTGTGGTAATGATTGGACAAGTAAAAATTTAAAATTATTAAGGAACTCTTTGTTATCAATTTTATCCTAATAACTTGGTTACATCTATCCTTTATTTACCCTATAGATTCCATAAAAGACTTTTTATAATGATTATTTTCCAAGCCTATTTTCCCTTCCTACCCTACTCCCACAGTAATGCGTGATTCTACATTAGAACAAGAGTGGGGAAGGAATCCAGACAAAATGGAATGTTTATATCATCCAAGAAATATGTTTTTCTTCCCAAACTATTTAGTTTTGATATATATCTATTTTGATGCATTTCATCTAAATTTTGTTCCATTGAAAAACAAAAAATAAAAGGAAATTCATAATTGGTTATGTACTAGGTAGGTCAAAAATGCCCATTTTCCATAACAATAAATTACCTCGAAGGATCATATGTGGTTCATATATATATATGAGATCTGGACATGTCATGAAATTTAAAAAAAAATAAAAAAGAAGAAAAAGTAAAGGAACATAATCATCATTGTTTATATACATATTAGTTATTGATCAAACTAGAGCTACTCGTGTACATACTTGATTAGCTAGAAGGAGGATTTTTACTACACTATCCTTGACACTCATGCATTATTCTTGATGGATTACCCACTTTTGGAGTTTAATTTTAACTTCATACCATACTACCTATAGCCTTAGAGTCATTTGAAACTAACTTCTAAATCCATAATGTTTAATATTGTACTTGCCATTACACAGTGGAGACAGTAGAACAAATTAAATTCCATGGTTAGAAACATTCTATTATGGTATGAGAATACCTATACATTAATTTTAGTCTGAGTGATGGGAGAAAATTCATGGAAAGGTAAATTAAAAATTGGTATCGAATTCAAGGAATAGTTGATAGGTTGTTGTTAAAAGATAAGAATTTTTTGATGAGCTAGACATGGTGGCATTTATGCTATTATATACAGGGATAATTCTACAGGATTTCTTTTACTTATTGATAAAATTATAATTTCATGGACATAATGAATGTTTCTCCATTATAAATATCTTATCCTTTTTTTGAAATCATTTTTGGGACATTTTTCCTTGGGGAAATGAAATATTTCATGTGTGGGGGGGTTTTATAATAATTTTTTTAAACACCATCTCTTATAATTATTTTCATGATTAAATTCGATTTACATAATAATTAACGTGGTATATGTTAAATTTTGTTGGAATAGGGCCTTACAAGATTCAATGGATAAAATTTATAAAAATTTATATTTTGGCCATTACAGGTCGTGACTTTTCAGTACACGTCATGTACAGGTGGTTCACAACAGGACCAAGTTGTGAAGCCAAGTCGTGACCATGCCGCGAGGCCAAAAATGAAAAAATAAAACACACATCGTGAAGGATCAGTACATGTTGTGACTATAGTCAAACAATTCAGGAAAAAATCAGCAATTAATCCATGAAAAATAATAGCTAGAGGACCATACACATTGTGAACACCCAGCACACGACGTTTAGTCATTCAAACCACATAAATACTCCAGATATGCACAATGAATATAAGATATCCAAAATTTGTGGAGATCCAAAATCTTTGGAGATCCACGTTGATCAATGGTATACATCATGTACCTCAAGTACACATCATTGAAAAATTATCCTATATATACAATCTAATGGCATAAAATTTTATAATAATTCAATACAAGTTTCTTCTATTTATTTGTCTACCTTCGATTTCCCTTCCCCCTTCTACTTATAAATTCTATCATTATTCATTTTTAACATTTGTAAACATTCCTAGAGTTGTGTATCTATTGTTCTTCATCAGTTTTCTATCTCTATCCCACATCATCCATTTCCAATGCTGTGTTAGATTCATTTTAATTTCTTAATTCATGTAAGTAATTTTTTAAAAATGATGTAATTTATATATTTCATGTTCATACCATTTTCAAATCGTGAATCCCATAGATTATTTCGATTCAACTAATTTCAAATACCATGTCAATCATTATTTCCATTGTTTATTCAATTACATCTGTACAGATTATTTATAGAAAAAAAAATTACTTTTAGGGATCATGATTAGATTTATATGTATTCATAATTAGTCATTAATTATAATACTAGAAACCCTAAGGGATTAGAAATCAAGATAAATAAACAAATTCTACCCCATTCATATGATTATCCTCGACCATGTGATATTCAAATGAACGACTATATATAGGTTAATGTAGACTAGGTTACGATCATTAGCCTAGGTAACATTCTTCCAAAAAACCTAAGCATAATTCACCCAGACTATTGCTATATCTTGATAATGGAATAGCCAAATCCTATGTATAACTATGTGGATTGACCAAATTTAGCTAGCGATCAATGGTTGGGTCATAGCCAAATCGTTATAACCCTGCCACGATTAGAATAAATGATCATCCTTTACCCAAGTACTAAAAATTGATCTTGACCCCTAATTAATTTCATTCAGTCACTCTCACCCTTAGATTATGTATGTTTATAATCAAAATGTTAATTTCAATGGAATCTTATCCGGTGGTAAAACTAGTGATCCCACCTCCTAAAAAGCTCCCTCATCGTGGGATCAACCTCAATTTTGTACTATAATAAACTTTTGTACTTATTAATATTTGGGACTCATAAATACTTATTTGACTTCTAGCCAAATGAAACTAACTATGTGTGTAGCTACATAGTAGTCTATCATAATTAACAAACGTGAGAGGGGGTACCAGAAAATTAAACACTATCATTTCAGTAGGATTTATTTCACCAGACACAAAAATGTTATGTTTATTACCCATTTGATAAATGTGTTTATAAGATCAAGAAAACCATTAATATAAAAACAGATTAGTATATAAAGGATATTGGGGTAGTTATATAAACAGAATATAAAAATAATTAAATAGTATTTAAAGAGGATATAAAATAAAAATTTTCATTGATAAATGTTACCTCTTCTTTGATTATCTCTTTATAAATTGCACAAAAAGAATACATTGGATTGATTTCTTCCAATATAAAATCATTGAAGATGAAGGGATGGATGTCAGTATAATATTTGGATATGGTTTGGATAATAAAAATGGGATATGGTGGCTGAATTAATGTGTAGGAAATTTTCCATATTATAATGGAGGGTAGGGGAAGCTTTTGAATTTATAAAAATATTATTTTATAATAAAAACAATATCAATCCACAAACATCCAAATTTACTTTTTTTTCAAATAAATAATATAGGGATTTTGTAATATCATAAACCAATATATTTTAGAAATATTTTGATATAATTATATAAATTAATATATTAATTAAACTTTAGTTAAACAATTTTAATTTTATCTATGGTTACAAAGTTTTAAATAATAAGAGTGTTTAATTTTTTACATATAAAGATTCAATTGAATCATAAGTAGAAATTTTATAATATTGTAGACCATATTGTATCCCCTTTTCTTAAATGACATCTTTTATGGTATTGAAAATTTTAATTATATATTATTATCATAAATTATCCTAAGTTCCAAATTCGACACAAATCATATCTTTGAAATTAATAAAATTCATACATAATTATAAATTTCAAAAAATATACTTAGGAAACCCGTAAAAAGTACTTTTAACACATAAAATACTTGGATAACATTAACGATTTTATTTTACATTTATATTAATATTTATAATACCATTTAATTGATTGTTTAATTAATTGAGTAATTACTGCATAACCATTTTGTAATTATTTATGATAATTTTTTCATCGCTAAAAATTAAAAATAAATATTTGTGATGTAGATAAAGATATTTTTTATTAGTAATTTATACTGTAAATCATATCTTTTATTTTTTCCAAGATTACTAATATTATATATATTAAAGTATGAGTGGGACATTTTGTCACTCCCTTTGAGTTTAGTAATATCATTGTCATTTTAATTATGTGGTGTACATTAAATTATTAAAAATTCATAATTATGTTTCAAATGTAAAATTATATCCATAAATTAATTAATTTAGAATATTTTAGTGAAGTTTTAGAATATTTATTATATTATTTTTACCTTTAATTACATAATTTACCCCTAATCATTTTATTAAAATTTATAAAAGTTACTGATCATATTTTATTAAAAGTAATGTAAAATATTAATACATTTAGAAACATTAATTATGAATATGAAATAAATGTTTCATAATTCAAATTATAGAAATTTATAATATTAGTTTAAAATTAATCCCATTGGTGTAACAAGAAAATATGTTTTGAAAGTGAAAAATGACCAAATGATTGACATGTTTTTATGTCAAAAATACATATTAAATTGATTTGAATGAAATTAATTGGATTAGATGATAATAATTTTATAATATGATACTTTCAAACAAATTAAAAATATTATTTTATTCTATACATTATTTATATGAAAAATTAGATTTTAAATAAATTTAATTATTTTTTCTATTAAAAAAACCATGAAACTTATAAGAAAAATAACTACAAATAATCGAAAAAATATTTTTGTAATTATATTTCCAATAAGGTGTATATTGTTTCTAATAGAATATATAAAATATTTAAAAATTGGATTTAAAATTGGTTCTGCATTAAACGGTTGTAAAAACACCTTTACAAAAAAGGTTTTTATGTGTAATATTTGGGATGTTCAATTATTAATCGAATAAAATGTAATCAATGAATGTCAAGAGATACATATTTATTATCTAAAATATATATTTCATTAATATCATTCTGAAATATTAATTAATTTCATCTATAAGGATAAAATGGATTTGTGAGGATAAAATTAGTTTTTTATAAATTAATTCTCATTATAATCAGTTTGTTCTAATAATAATTAACAATTAATTTGTAACAAATAAATAGAGAATATATTTTTATAAGTTAGCTAATACTACTCATAATCACCAACGTAATGTCTAGATAATATATTATTATATTAAATAATTATATTTTAATAAAATAGTGTTGTTCATTTAAACTAGGTGTTGTGTAAAACGTAAGATATCGAAGTGATTAAATATAAAAAGTGATATACCATAAAATATTACAGTGTTACATAAATAAAAATATTTTGGGAATAATGTTTCATTTGAATATTTAAGAAACATTATTTTATTTCAATAAATGGCAAACAATTCTAACATTTCTAAAATATTTATATTTTAAAAAAATCAATTTTCATTGGAAAAAAATGTATAATCAATGGAATAAATAATAAAAACATTATAAAACTAAAACCAAGAAAATATAAACTAATGTATGATATTTTCTATCTATTGGATTATCAAAATTCTCCTCCGTGATCACGAAAAAATGTGTTCAATTAGCCCTTGGAATGAGGCAGAATGGGACTCATTAACATATCATCGGGGATAATCACACTAAACATTGTTTCTGTTAGAGTTTTCACCATTAATACATTTATAAGAGATTAAAATCCAAGAAATCTTTTACAAAATAACCCACATACTAACTAGTCTATCACAACCACAACCAATCAATCTATAATATGGAAATCATCAAATTTCAAATCAATCATCATTTACAATTCAACTGCATAGTTTTCAATTTCAATATAGCGATTCAATTTTAAAACCAAATCACATGTTTTTTATTTTTCATGTATTTTCACTAAAAAATAATGTGTTTTCATACAATAAATTTAATCTATTTTATCAAAACCAATCCCAAATAAATTCATCAATTTTATCATTCTCAAAACTTATCCCATAATTCTAATTCCATTGGAATTGGGTTATCCCCAAAATCCATGCCAATTAGAAATTAGTAATAAATTCCTTCAAAATATAGTTTTTATAATTAAATGGATTTCTATTTAAGAAAATCCAGTATACAATGGTTTTAATAACATGGAATATTTAAAGTGGAACTCCTAACCTTTAATAGTGGGAAACAAACAATCAACACCCATAATGGGAACACCCATAATGATTGAAGGAGATGATGGTATACAAAATAAAATATTGAATTATGGTCTAATAATAAAATGATTATTTACTTGTAATAAAATCATATAATCCTTAATAACATGATTATATTACAGTCTCTATCAAGGATTGGATGTGAGATTCGAAAAATACACACAATGGGAGATCCACATACCAAAGAGGAATCATATCATCATATGACATATTGATTGGCCGAAGGAGGATACTGAAGGATCCAAAATCACATATATGGAAACTCCATGGATGAAAAAATCATATTAATAAAAAATTATAGGATTACGAAAATTAAACTATCATTTCGTCAATTTGATATCAATATTCCAAATAATTAATAACCATCCACATGGTTAACTTGAGGGGGTGCACAGTTAGGGGAAACATTGTTCCTACTATGTGACCATATTGATTGGGGAGGATGGTTTAACCTAGTTTGGTGAATAGTTTAGAAATCAATTCCCCAACTAGGAATTCCACATTATAAAGGGGAATTATGGGTTTTAATTGTGGGGGGACACAGAGTTTGGAAAAACCGTGTGTAAAGACTCTGAAATTTCATGTAAATATATTTCATAAATACTTTGGAATTTTATGGGTCTGTGGCTTCTTACGGAACTTGATTTCGAAGCCCGGTGTGCTCGGAATCAATTTTTGAAGTATAGCTCGGGTTTGTTCAGTAAACAAACGAGCGATTTTTTCTATCATTTGAACCGGTGCTTGGAATTGAAACCCGAGGGCAACGATGAACTGACAACACCGGTATTTGCTTAAGTGGACTTCTACCGGAGATGCGTTTGCATGGGAGAAGAAGATAAATTCTGGGGATTAAATGTGAAGTAAATAAAATTGTGTAAAGTTTTATTTTATTATCCTTGGAAGTTAAACTCTCCCATGGGAAGTTGTTGGTGGGGCCCAAAACCACCCAACATCCCATTTGTGGTTATGTGGGAGGTGGGGCCTACAAGATCCCCAACCATTTCAAATTCCATAACCCCTTAACCCCATTTGAACTCCCATGTTAATTACATGGAAACTCCCCATTAATTTTGTATCCTATAAATGTGAAACTCTTCCTCTCTCCCTCTTCAAAACATCCCAAACTATCACTTAATTAATTAGACAACTCAATGTTTAATTAATTAAGTGAATTATAATTAGAATTTTTTAAATTTGAATGAAATACATGATTTAATAAAATAAGAAGAATCCTTATTTTATTTTGGTTAGTGTTGTTGTGTGAGGTGGAATTGGGAGAACTCTAATTTTTTTTGAAGAACTCCATCCTCAACGAATAACGTCATCCTCTCAGCGAAGAATTTCATCTCATCAATGAAGAACACCTTCACCACAAAGGGCGACGATGTGCCATTCCTTATTCTCTCCGAAAATAGTGTGGAGACGTTGTTACCTCCTTAGACGCATGCCAACGTCGTCTTCGATTCCTCACCCCGCAACACCGTCTTCCGCGACACCCGTCGAACGACATCAATTATCGAGTTAGGGGTTATTCTTAAAAATGGATGTTTACGTACCCCGTTCTCATTGGAAATAGATGTTAAATATTTCCAATTTCTATAATTTTATGAAGAGGGTGCGGGCTGAACGAACACGGCCTGACAACCCTCCATTGTTCTCATTTATTATTTTAGAATTGGCAATTGATGGCGGAGGAGGCACAACGCCGTCACGCCATGCCAGGTACATGGTGAAGGGAACTGGCGCCATCACGCTGGTAGTGCGGGATGAACAGCAGCCTGCTACACGGGCCGCTTCAGGGGAGGAACCGGCCGGCCCGTCGGCCGGCCAGGCAGAGCTGGACCACAGCGCTAGGGGGGTGTCGTGCTGGAAGACAGGCGGCCCGTCTGTGCAGAAGACTGGCCGGTATAGCTGGCCAGTTTGGGGAAGTGTGGTGCTACCTGGCGCCGCCGGTGCGGAAAACTGGGGGGGGGGGGGGGGTTCCCCCCCCCCCTTTGGAACCTTCTCGGCTTCGGCCGAGCTGCTTGGCCAGCCGGTCGAGCACGTCGAGTCTCGCACCCAGCTAGGCCGCACCTGGTCGGGCCGAGCCGGGCCGCGCCACGCCGGGCCGCGCCACTTCGGCCCGGGCCGCCCCACTTCGGGCCGGGCCGCGTCCCTTAGGGACGAGTTGAGTATTTTCATCGGACTGGTACGACACCCTTGCTGGGTCAGACCCATCAAACTTGGTCAACCCGACCCATCAGCCCACATGGCTAAACGAGCCGGGCCTTTTAATCACTTAAATGGGAACAACATAATGACCGTGTGTCCGATCGACGAGCCGTCTGCGGTAATAGTACCCTTTAGATGAGAAAATTATTTTTTGATAATCTAAGTGAGTTTCAGATAAATTTGGATATCATCCAGGTTAGAAACAAACATATTTCTAACTAGGCCCCTAGAACGGAAAAGCCAATATCTCCCAGATCAGGCGTCCGATTGACGTGCAGTCTATTGCGTTGAGATCTTTTTGATGAGACGAGACATCAGAATACATCATCTCTTGACTTCATGACAGTTGTTTTATCGACCCCCTTGGCACGTGGAGTGGACCCTCCCGAAATCGAGCATGCTGTGTGTGGGAACCCTAGAGCTGGCTATGGCTGTGACGACGATGAGGACTGTACATGGATCTAACGTGGGTTCGGCAGCGATGACGACTGTACTTGGATCCTCCCTGGGTTTGGCAGCGATGAAGACTGTACTTGGATCCTATGTGGTTTCGGCAGTGATGGTTACTCTACTGGGATCCTACGTGGGTTCTGCAATGACGACTTCTGTACTTGGATCCTACATGGGTTCGGCAGGGGAGATGATTCAGAGGCTACATCTATCATCTCCTCCCCTCTTCGTGAGTAGTATACCTGTGTGAGCTGAGTCTTGAATTTCAGTCATTATCATCGATGTGATTGACTTACATTATTATGTGGACTAGGTTGTGCTTTCATGTGTGGACTGTGTTGTTCTTGGGTTCTTGAGTTGGAATCGAACTGAAATTGATGACTTAGGTATATGTATGGGAATATACCTAAGTAGATTTGGTTGATACTTCGTGTTTGTATCTTTCCTTTGTGGTTTATCCTTTGTGGATTCTGGGAGACCATTGGGAGTCTCGGGGTCCCTACTGAGTATCATATACTCACCCCTGCACGGGCTATGCCCGCACTACGTTGTGTTGGATGCAGACGATAGACATCACTGATCGAGGCGGAGTCTAGTAGAGCGGGATGGTACCTGGTGGTGGACCACTTGGCAGGACGTACACGGAGTAGACAACCAGAACCGAGGAGATGAGGTGACCATTTTCACCCACCCTTCAGGTGGGATATCCGGAGGATGACTCAATGGATGCTGGTTTACTTTACTGCAGTTGTTTGTTCTTTATAATAGTATTATACTTTCAGTTGGGTTTATATTCTGGCTCATTTACTTTCCAACACTTACTTTTGTACTAAGTTTACTTAGTGTCTATTCATCTTGCGTACTATTTTGTTTTTGTTTACGTATATAAATCCAATGCCTTCCCTTTTTCGGGATTTACGCATTTGGTTCTAGTGGCCAGCCCCTGGCCTATGGAAGGCGGGCATGGGGTAGTCACGGCACATGCCCCAAGGACATGTCGTGAAAAAATGGTATTAGAGGATTCGGTTCTACCACAGAACATAGGACTCAAATAATTTCTTTCTGTGAAGCAATAGTGTTAAGGGTGTTGAGTGTTTTTATTAGTCCAGGAAGTCCAATTTTGGTTTGGCGGCCGACGTATCCATACACTAGTTTCCTGACTTCTGATTTCCGACTCAGTGCACGAAAACATTGATTACATGTTTGTTTCAAAAGTTTTCTTAGTGATTAATTTGTGTCAGCTCACTGGGTATACTGTATTAACCATGGAACACCTGTTTCTTATAAAGGATATACCCACAACGGCAGCCAGCTAGGGTTCCTAGTTACGTGTGAGAAGGAAGCCCACTGAGCGACGAGGCCTTGGTGTGGGGCCCCATTACAGCAGAGGCACCAGCGGTACGACTACCTGCTGGGCCACCGATACCACCAACCACAATAGTGGAGTGTGCACGCCGCCTGAGTGCACTACATGAGTTTTAGCGACAGAAGCCGCCTAGGTTTCATGGAGAGATAGACCCTTAGGCAGCCGAGGATTGGCTGGAGGCTGTTGTCCGAGTCTTCATATTGGTAGGGACACCAGAAAATCTTATGGTGATACATGCCACGAGTCTCCTACACATAGTAGCAGGTAGATGGTGGAGCCTGATGCTCCAGGTGCATGACGAGGCATCTCTACTATGGACGGACGTTGAGAGCCTCTTTCACTCGGAGTTTGTTCCAGCCACCCTCTGTGCGGTGCACATCCAATAGTTACTACAGCTGTGGCATGGCAGCATGATAGTAGCCATGTACTCAGTGAGGTTTACCAACCTCTCGCGCTACTCCACAGACACGGTACGAGACCCATTCTTCCAGGCCCAGCTCTTTGAGCAGGGACTGAGGAATGAGATCAGGGATTCGATGATCTCCCTTAGAATTCCAACGCAGGCAGGAGTACTGGAGAGAGCCCTACATGTGGAGGGCTTCCTTGCTGAGCCTACGCTAGCAGCGAGGCCTACCGCAGGGTGACACGTAGCGGAGCCTTCCACATCTAGCAGTAGACAAATGTTTCAGAGTAGCAAGCGGAGCTGGCCATCAGGTGGGGAACCTAAGGATACTGGTTTGGAGGTGCGGGGCACACACAACATAACCAGTCATACGAGGGGCATGCAGTGCTATGTATGCGGTGGGCTGGGCCAAATGGCTCGTGACTGCCCGACCCACCATGCCGAGGAGCAGAAGATAGTTGAGGGACCACCCAGGAAGAGGCAGAGGTTCGACCGTGGCGGTCCGTAGGGAGCAGGAGGATGAGGCAGAGGAGATGTCGAAGCAGCGGTTGGTGGGAGATTCTTCGAGGCTCCACCACCACCTCCACCAAGAGGTCCACCTTGACCATAGGGAGCTGGCGGATAGTGGCAGGCTCAGCATTAGGTAGTGGAGGCCTATGACCACAGTGCACCTGAAATGATTCGAGGTACTATCTGTGTCTACTCCACCATTGGTGAATTTCTTATAGATATAGGAGCGAGTCATTATTTTATTGCCACAACCCTTGTTCAGAGCTCGGAGATTACGACGGAGTCGTTGTCTCGTTCCTTACGTCTAGAGACTCCTATAAGAGCAGACTTGATGATTACATACTGGTGCTGGTAGTGGGAGATTACTCTAGGAGGCGATAGCTTCGCCTGGGATCTTCTGGTAGCAGTGTTGAGGCTTTATGAAATCATCTTGGGCATGGATTGGTTATCTACAGTCCATGATCAGATCAACTGTATTGGGCGCAAAGTGCAGTGTGTCTGCACAGATGAGAGAATTTTCACCTTCAACGGAGAGAAGGGAGCCTCTTCAGTACAATATGGACTTACGCGGAGGAGAGGGTAGCCAATCACACATCAGTTGTCTAGTCTCATCCTCAAAGCGGTTGATGTGTGAAGTCTGAGTTTTCCTACTGTGGTGGATCAGTATAAAGACGTTCTTCCTGAAGATGATCCAGGGCTACCTCCTCATAGAGAGGTATATTTTTACATTGACATGTACCATGGGACAACCCCGATATCTACTCCAACATGTCGGATGGCCCCCGCTGAGCTTCGTGAGATACAGGTACAGCTGGAGGACTTGCAGTGTAAGGGATTCATCCAACCTAGTGTTTCACACTGGGCTTCTCTGATTTTATTCGCCAAGAATGTGGATGGGAGATTAGGACTATGTCTCAACTACCGTCACCTGAATCAGGTGACCATAAAGAACAATTATCCACTTAGGAGGATAAACGACCTCTTTGATCAGCTCAAGGTAGCATAATGGTTCTCAAAGATAGGCCTCAAGTATGGCTATCATTAGCTCAGAGTTCGAGACGAGGATGTCCAGAAGATGGCCTTAAGGTGTCGGTATGGCCAATATGAGTTCTTGGTTATGCCTTTCGGCAAGACCAATGCTCCAAAAGTGTTCATGAGTCTCATGAATAGGATCTTCCAGCCTTTCTTCGATCGTTTTTTTGTAGTCTTCATCGACAACATACTGATTTACTCGACAAGTAAGGAGGAGCACACCTACCACTTGCAGGTTGTACTGGACACACTCTGAGAGACCCAACTTTATGGAAAGCTCTCGAAGTGTTAGTTATGGATTCGAGAGGTCCACTTCTTGGGTCATTTCATCTCTGAGGCGGGATTTTCTATGGATCCTGCGAAGATCGAGGCAATACTTTCTTGGGAGCCACCCAAGAGTGTGACAGAGGTACAAATTTTTCTAGGTATGCTTGGTTACTATCGGAGATTTGTGCCAGACTTCTCCAGATTTGCAGCACCACTTTTATCTTTGATGTTGAAGGGTAAAACCTTCGTATGGTCAGATAAATGTCAGAAGAGCTTTTAGAAGCTGAGACAGATATTGACAAGTGTACCCATATTGAGGCTACCAGAAGAGGACTAAGGGTATGTAGTATACTACGATGCATCAGGGACCAGTATCGGGTGTGTCCTGATGCAGGAGCGGGAAAATATCGCTTATGTTTTCTGATAGTTGAGGTAGCACGAGCAGAACTACGCTACCCATGGGATATAGTTAGTAGCAGTGGTCTTCACCATGAAGATGTTGTGGCACTATCTGATGGGTGAACGCTTTATATTCTACTCTAATAACCAGAGTCTCAGGTACATCTTCTCGCAGAAGGAACTGAACATGAGATAGCGATGATGGCTTCAGTTCCTTTAGGACTATGACATTGAGATAATATATACTCCTGGGAAGGGGAACATGGTAGCTGATTCTATTAGCTGGAGATAGGGCATTCAGTTACATAGAGAGGTGACAGAGTAACTAGCTGCATTGTATATATCCTTCGTGGATAGATATGGAGCAGCCATTCTATAGTCACTCACAGTCACTCCTCCACTACTTCAGCGGGTCAGAGAGGCATAGCATGGGGGCATTGACTGTGATACCCGACGTTCACAGATATCCACAGGACATGCACCTGATGGATTTTCTATAGGATGAGAGCACATCATCCTTTTCTGGGGACGTACCATGGTACCAATCGCACTGCAGGAGGATGTGCTGAGGGAGTATTACACTTACCATCTTGTGGTACATCTAGTATTGGCGAAGATTTACCAGTATCTCAGACGACTGCATTGGTTACTGGGTATGAAGAAGGCTGTGGTAGAGTTCATTTCACGTTTCCTCACCTGTCAGTAGGTGAAGGTGGGGCACCAGGTACCAACAGGCTTGGTTCATCCCTTAGAGGTCCCGGACTGGAAGTGGGATGAGATATCCATGGATTTCATAATGGGGCTACCACATACATCCAGAGGACACGGCTCCATATGGGTGATTGTAGACCGACTCACCAAGTAGGCCCACTTCATACCTATCATAGAGAATGGCTCAGTGGACATCCTGGGATGCCTCTAAGTTTCGGAGATCATACAGCTTCATGGTGTGCCATCATCTATCATCTTTGATTGAGATGCTCGATTTACTTCCCTCCTTTGGAAGGGTTTACAGGAGGCATTTGGGACGCAGCTCCACTTGAACACTGGCTTTCATCCTCAGACGGATGGCCAGACAGAGAGGACCATTCAGACACTCGAGGACATGCTCTGTGCATGTGTCCCTCAATTTGGTCGTAGTTGGGAGGATCACCTACCATTGGTGGGGTTTACATACAATAATAGCTACCAATCCACCATCAGGATGGCACAATATGAGGCATTTTATGGCCGACCATGAAGATTACCTCTGTGATGGACTGACCCTGGGGAGTCAGCACTCGTAGGACCAGAGATGGTCCAGGCTACGACAGAGAAGGTGCGGATCCTCCAGGAACACATGAGGACTACACAGAGCAGATAGGATTCCTATACTGACAGGAGGAAGAGACCACTGGAGTTCGAGGATGGAGACCACGTTTTCTTATGGGTATCACCTCAACGTGGATTAAGGAGATTTGGTCGGGGCAGCAAGTTATCGCTGTGCTTCATCGGACCATTCCAGGTCCTCAGTAGGGTATGCGAGGTGGCTTACCACCTGGACCTTCCACCTCAATTGCACCGGGTGCATGTAGTCTTCCAAGTATCTTAGCTAAGGATATACGTGCATGAATCGACACATTTTATCGACTACGGGGAGATGGATATCGATGACGGGGCTACATTCATAGAGGTCTCGGTGGAGATCGAGGATCGACAGGAGCGGGTCCTACGTGGATGGTCGATTCCTCTAATTTTCATCTGGTGCCGGCATGAGAACCTTCATGAGAGCACATGGGGAGGGAGGCTCATATGCGTGCACAATACCCTCATTTGTTTCCCTAGTTTATGATGTAGTTTTATGGGGACGTAAATCCATGAGGTGGGAGTAATGTAATGACCCGTAAATTCAAGGAATAGTTTGTCATAAATAATTTTGAATTCTACGGGTCTGTGGCTTCTGACCTGACTTGATTCTGAGGCCCGGGGTGCTTAGAATAAATTTTCTATTTTTAGCTCTAGTACGTTCAGTAAATGAATGAGCGAGTTTTTCTATATTTTGAATCGGTGCTCGGAATTGAAATATGAGTGCACCGATGAACTCACAGTTCCAGTGTTTTCTTAAGAGGACGTTTACCGTAGATTCGTTTTCATGGGAGAATAAGTCAAATTTTTTGGTTTAAATTACAAGTAAATAAAATTGTGTACAATTTTATTTTTTATCCTTGGAAGTTAAAATCTCCCATGGGAAGTTGTTGGTGGGCCCACAACCACCCAACTTCCCATGTGTGGATATGTGTGAGGTGGGGCCACCCGAGCCCCAACCTTTTCAGATTCCATTACCCATTAACCCCCTTTGAACTCCCATGTTAATTACATGGAAACATCCCCATTAATTTTGTATCCATTAAATGTGTAACTCTTCCTCTCTCCATCTTTAAAACATGACATCCCTTAACTTAGTTAATTATATAACTCATGGTTTAATTAATTATGTGAATTAGAATATGAATTTTGTAAATTTGAATGCATGGAATGATTTAATAAAATAAGAAGAAGCCATATTTTATTTTGGATAGAGTTGTTCTATGAAGAAGATTTGGGAGAAGTCTAGTTTTTTTTTTTGAAGAACTCCATCCTCAATGAAGAACATAATCATCTTAGCGAATAATGTCATCTCTTCGACGAAGAACACCATCACCACAAAGAGCGACGACGTGCCTTTCCTTCTTCTCTCCACAACTAGTGTGGAGACGTCGTTCCCTCCTTGGACGCACGCCAACATCATCTTCGAAACCTCACCCCACGACTCCTTCTTCCGTGACGCCCGACGAACAACATAGATTATCTAGGTAGGGGTTTATTATTATAAATGGATGTTTACGTACCCAGTTCTCATTGGAAATCAGTGTTATATATGGCTGATTGATATCTTTTAATGTGGAGGGTGCGGGCTGAACGAACACAGACTGAAAACTCTCTGTTGTTCTCGTTTATTAGTTTAGAATTGGAAATTGATGGTGGAGTAGGTACGACGCCATCAAGCCGTGCCAGGTATGTGGCCAAGGGAACCAGCACCATTGCGCTGGTTGTGCAGGATGAACCGCAGCCCGCTACACGGGCCGCTTCGATGGAGGAACCGGCCGGGAGGAGATGTAACGCTGCACCAGGAGGGCGACATGCTAGAAGACCGGTGATGCTACCATGCGGGCTACGTGCGCAGAAGACCGGCCGGTCTAGCATGCCAGTTTGGGGAAGTGATGTGCCGCCTAGCGCCGGCGGTGCGGAAAACCGTGGTGGGGGGGGGGGGGGGGTGCCCCCCCTCCTTCTGGAACCTGCTCGGCTTCGGTCGAGCCACTCGGCCAGCCGGCCGGGCCTTCCGGGCCATGCCAATCCGGGCTGAGCCGGGCCGCGTCGGGCTGGGCCGGGCTGGGCCACGCCAGGCCGGGTCGGGCCGTGCCCCGCCAAACCGGGCCACGCCCTGCCATGCCGGGCCGCACCACGCCACTTCGGGCCGCACCGCGCCACTTCGGGCCGGGCCGCGTCCCTTCAGGCCGAGTTGATTATTTTCTTCGAAACAGTATGACACCCTTTCTGGGTCGGACCCGTCAAACTGGGTCAACTCGACCCATCGTCCCACTTGGCTGAACGGGTCGGGCCTGTTAATCACTTAGACGATAATAACTTAATGACCGCATGTCCGATCGACGCGTCTTCTGTAACACTAGTACCCTTTCGACGAGACAGTTCTTTTGCAATACTCTAAATGAGTTTTAGATGAATTTGGATATCATCCAGGTTAGAAACGAGCGTATTTCAAACTGGGCCCCTAGAACGAAAAAACCAATATCTCTCAGACCAGGCGTCCGATTGACACACCATATGTTGCATTGAGTTCACTTTGACGAGACGGAACATGGGGATACATCAACTCTAGACTTTACGATAGTTGATGTATCGAACCCCTTGGCTCATTGAGAAGACCCTCCTAAAATCGAGAATGCTGTGTGCGAGACCCTAGAGATGGATGCGACTGCGACAACGATGACGACAGTACGTGGATCCTATGTGGGTTCGGCAGTGAGGACGACTGTACTTGGTTCCTCCCTGGGTTCGGCAGCGATGATGACTGTACATGGATCCTACGTGGGTTCAGTAGTGATGGTTACTGTACTGGGATCCTACGTGGGTTCGGCAACGATGACTTCTGTACGTGGATCCTACGTGGGTTCAGCAGGGGAGATGATTTAGAGGATACATCTATTATCTCCACCCATCTTCCTGAGTAGTATACCTATGTGAGCTGAGTCTGGACTTTCAGTCATTATCATCGATTTGATTGACTATCTTTCATGTGTAGACTGGGTTGTTCTTTCCTGTGTGGACTGTGTTGTGCTTGGCCGCTTGAGTTGGAGTCAAACTGGAGTAGATGACTTAGGTATATGTATGGGGATATACCTATGTAGAGTGAGTTGATATTTTGTGTTTGTATCTTTCCTTTGTGGTTTATCCTTTGTGGATTCTGGGAGACCTTTGGGAGTCTCGGGGTCCCTACTAAGTATCATATACTCACCCCTGAATGGGCTATGCCAGCACTACATTGTGTTGGATGTAGATGACAGACAGCACTGATCGAGGTGGAGTTTTGTGGAGCGGGACGGTACCTGGAGGTGGTCCAATTGGCGGGATGTACACGTAGCGGACGGCCGGACACGAGGAGATTAGGAGGCCATTTGTACCCACCCTTCAATTGGTATATCCTGAGGACGACTCAGTGGTTGCTGGTTCACTTTACTGGAGCTGTTCTTTCTTTACTATTGTACCATACTTTTACTTGGGTTTTTATTCTGGACCATTTACTTTCTAACACTTACTTTTGTACTAAGTTTACTTAGTGTTTACTTCATCTTGCATACTCTATTGTGTTTGTTTAAGTATATAAAGGCAATTCCTTCCATTTTTTTTGGGATTTACGCCTTTGGTGATAGTCTCCAGCCCCTGGCCTAGGGATGGCGGGCTTGGGGTAGTCATAGCATGGGCCCCGAGGACGGGTCATGACACCGTGCGCTAACCATGCATATCAAAAAAAGTATCCAAAATACCCATGTTCTATTAGAAAGATAAAAAAAGAATACACTACTCAAAAAAGATAAAATGGGTCATTCAATACATGAAATAAGGTAATTGGTTGTTACAATCTCCCCAACAAAAAAATTATGATTAAAGAATCCCAATTAAGAATATTCCATATCAAATAGATGAGGCCACTCCTCTCTCACCAATGCCTGACATTCAAAATACTCATAAAAATTAGAATAATGATTTCATAAAACAAGGAACACCTATATCATTCTTCTATGAATAACCATTGTCTTAGAATCAACAATCCTAACTAGATTCCTAGTCACTGATGTATTAGGCTCAACATCAATATCCACCAAGCTTTTGACATGAAAGGGGTCAAAAAGATACATCTAAATATGTAATCAATATAATAGATTATGTGTTGATGTTAACTATTTGGAAAATGAAAAAAAATATTAAATATTACCACCGTCTCTAGATCCTCTTAATATAACCCTAAATTTGCTCTAGTCATTCCTTGTTTTCCAATATGTCGGTGACCTTGCCTGGGTAAAACTATCAAGACGTCCTGATCAACAACAAAAAATTCCAATATTTTTTTATGATGAACAACATAATATTTATATAGGTTATGTTCCATCATCATTCTCTATTGAATATAATAAATATTCTCCATTATCTATTAGACCAAAAATTGTCCAACAAAGGGTGTTTCACTATTATTTGTTAAACATTATGGTGAGTTAAATAGATGACCATATAAGGCCTTAAAGGGAGATATATGAATGGATGAATTGTAAATATTTTTTTATGGAACACTCAACCAGTCCCATGTGGATATTACATGTTCCAAAAATCATTTTTTGAAATAATTGTTCATTCCATCGAACATCTGTGTGGAAATGTTTTTCCATCCATCCGTCTAAATATTCTATGTCATGATCAAGTTCAAAATAGATCCCATTGCCTCATTGATGCCCCTCCCAAAATAGGTTGTGAACCAAGGAACCCTATACAAATCTAAAATTGACATAAAAACATGAAAATTGAAATCATTATATAAGTAAAGGAAGCACTTGTCCTCAATATTGGTCATATCACTGACAGGTATAAAGTGTGACGATTTTGACAGCCAGTCGATCACCACCCATATCAACTTCTTATTTTTTTGTATAACTATTTACCACCACAAATCAAATATAAATTTCATCCCACTACCATGTTGAGTCTAGAATGTGATGTAGAAAACCAAAACTTCTATAGTTTTTGATCATAACTTATAGGAAAGTATAACAGTGAATATTAAAATCTGTAAGGTCCCATTTCATTCCTACACCCTGAATCATCAATACATATAATTGAAAATTTACTTGGTTAGTGGGTTCACTACCCATTGGGTAATATGAATGAGTCCCTTCATAATAATCCTTATAAAAAAAGAAAAATGTTTCAAGGTTATAAAACCCAACCCTCTAGGGATAATTCCATTCAAAGATGGACTCTCCAGCATTAAAAGTTTCTTTAATGCCATATAACTTTTCATCACACTGCTGATCATGATGAATTACCATGAGATGGTTCGTGGTCAATCGAATAAATGTAATTCTTTAGACTCATTATCAGAGGCACCTAAATGAAACTATAAATCAACGACCATCTAGTCCCATTCATCGAATGATTTCATCAAATATTGGGTTATATTTTTCCTACTCAATGAATCCGCGATGATGTCCACCATTCCCACAGTATATATAATTTAAAAATAAAATTACCACAAGTATTCTACATAATTCCTTTTCCAATGGTTCAAATATTTTTTTAGATGATATAACATTTGATTTGCGATCAAAATAGTTGGTACACCATTCTCCATAAAGGTATTTAAACTATCCTTTAGGAGCATGCTTCATAGTAGTGATTTTGAGATCATGTGTTGGAAAATTATTCATGAGAGGATAAATATTCCTATATATATATATTTGAAATTACATGATTACCCTACAATAAAACACATAACAAACCCAAACCTTAGGCATCATAAAAGACTAAATAGCCCATTACAAATACTAGATGATTCAGCAATGATATATAATTAAAAATAAATTTCAGATCAATGATAATCCATTAAAACAGATCATTACAAACAATCATAACTTATTTCAGAGTAATAGTGGCTATTATAGAATCCATTTTTTTTGAAATCCTTGAAAACCAAATTATAACACCATGGAAAACCTAAGAAGCTCTAAATGTAAAAAATATTCCGCTGTTGTTCTCATGTCATAAAAACATTGAAATTCATATTACCAACAGAAAATACATGTTATGATTCCCATTATAATAAGTTAAATACATAAAAAATCCATAATAAAAATACATAATATTCGATTAATGTTGATGATCACTCAATATTTCCATTAATGTCTTCAGATTACACACATGTTCCACCTCAATTTTTTTTAAAATCCTGATTTAACCAATAATGACTTGAAAACAACATGTCATTTCACTCATTAAATATAATATTAATCAATGAAATGATAACTATAGGATCATTGTATAGAAAATATTTAATAACAAGATACTAAAAGTGTCTGTAACTACTCCTAACATCAGGTTGTACAACATGTGATTCTTTAATTCAAAAATTGTGGTAATCAAACTGAAAAAAATCATCATGTGCCAGTTCACCCATTAACTAGAGTAATATTTCATATTTATGATGAAATGAATTTATATTTTTTTTACTGTAGTCTAGTTGATCATCCAATAATAAATGCATTAGAGAATTATACTATCATCTTTCTATGAATAATAAATAGGTTCCATGGAAGGAGAAAAACTCAATCAAATTAAACCGTTCTTATTAAAACCATCAATCCTGGTCATAAATTATTTTGATTATTTTAGAACTATATTGTATCATGTAATAGATACATTTTGAGTTCCTAGTACTGAATCAATGGAAAATTTCTCATATCTTACTAGTGGAATGATAGTGAAATTTTAAGGATAGAAGTCGGGAACATTAGTAATAATCGGATGGATATCATCATTAATATATTATAATTCCAAGTTAAAAGAAACACTAATATTACACTAAAAAATACATAAAATAAGGTATTAAATCACATTATATTGGGTCCCAATATCCCAAAAAGAGTAGGCCGACCACATGGGTCCTGATAAAGGAGACCCAATGATCAAAACTATTAATGAATGACTGATGACTAATGATCCAATCCATCCAATTAATGATGTTAGAAATAATCATATCAATGACAATAGAATTTTAGTTAAAATAAATCAAAAATAAAGAAAAAAACATGTTGGACTAAAAAACCATACCTCTATTAATTTTTTGTGGCTTAGTAATATCTATCAAATAAAATAAATTATCCATTGTAACGGATTGAAAATCAACAATATAGTCTCATATAAATGAGTGATATTGACTACTATTGAATAAATCAATCACTATTAATGAATTTATAGTGATGGTACCTCTCCCATTCATCAGTCCCACATTATCCTCATCTTGAGATTCTTCCACTACATGGTGAATATTCAGTCTGAATGCATGTTGATAGACCAAATTTGTTTATGATGAAAACGATTTCACCTTTGTAAATTTAGAAGCTTATGATCACATTAAACCATGTGAAAAAGAAATGAGAAAACATAAAATATACAAGTGACAAATAATTATTAGGAATTGTTGATATTGAGTGCCTTAGTGAAAAAATTCGTTGAATACCCCAACTTTATACAATAGAATCTACTAAATGACCCTATACCAGTTACTGCAGGAGCTTTGTCAGAAAACCACTATTAATACCCACCATGAGACTCATCAAGAATAGTATTTATAGTAAAGGTAGTCATAGAACTTACAATTGGAGAAAAATGAACACCTCTCAATCATGACTTAATATTTAGTCTAAGATCATCAACTATCACAATATCTAATACAGGGGTATAGATTGAAATCACTAGTAAGAAATGAAGATCATATTACATATAAATCTCAAAAAAATCATTGTAACATTATCGTCTCAATAATGAAAATCTCAATAAATAACTATACCATATCAATAAATCTGTTTTCAAACTATTTCATAGTCCTATACCTTTTCTAGAGATTATTTAACTGTATTGATTTTTCTAAAAACATGGAATTATAATAGTGATGATAATTATATTTTCTTTAATTCATTATAATCCGATCCTAAATTATTCTTCTCCATACCAGTCAAATCCCACCACCTACTTATAGGAACCTTATGGTTGGGGGTGGAACACATCATATTATTTGAATCCAGCATTTCCATGATCTCAAAAATCCACTCAATTCCATTCTATCAATCCTTTCATATTATGGTTAATTATATATTTTGAATGGTGGTAGATTATGGTACAGAAAATCTTTCACACTATCTATAGAGAAGTCCCATTTAGGTACCATGAATGGAGGTTGATCCAGAAAGGGTGTGGCTGTATGTTCGAAATCATGGGAATCAGGCACCACTATCTCATTGAGATTCTAATAAAAAAAATATTTTTCCTAAAATGTTACATTATTTACTCCATCATTATATTGGTTAAAATATATTTCTGGAGGTATAATTATACATACAATATATAGAAAATAATGAAACATTTAGAATGAAAATGAGATAAAAAACTCAAATGTAATAACAGAACAAACAATTCCCTCAAATAGAATTCAGTAGCCTAGTATTTTAGGATCAGTCTCATTGAATAAGGAAAAGACTAGAAATAAATCAAAATAATCATCAATGATACTGTTCCTCAGCCTCCCATAGTGTCATAAGGATTTCTAAAACATGACATAACAAGGTACTAAATCATATATACAATTGATGTTCTATCTATCCCACTAATTTCTAATTGGAAAAACTATACTATATACTAAATTAATGGAATGATTAATAACCTTACTTTGACACCACTTTTTCATGAACTATTCATCATAACATGGTCACTATATAACCATGCCAACACTAACATATCCAAAAGAGAGCTCCCAAATCCCATGGGTCTTTGATTAGAATATTGAATCATACCATAACATGGTGGAATAAATTTTCCTAAAATTCAATAAAAGGTTAAAATATCTCATTCAGCATAACAATTATCCTCAAGGAGAATTTACCAGAATAAAAATATTAAATAAAAAAATAATAATATTGATAAATATATCAATAAAAAATCAATAAACACTACCATACATATTCTTCGAAAAACACAAACCTTTTGTAATAAGTGGACCACTACTCCACTAGTCACCTTTATCACTAACTGACCTAAAGGATTAAGAACATCGACCACCTCTAAGTGGATTTTACTATTTTAATAAACTTTCCATGAGAAAATGTAAAAAATACAGATGTAAAATGTATTGTGTGAGATATAAATCTCACTAGGGTCTCCCCAAGTACCCTATGAACAATTACATAACAACAAAACCATCATGATTTGAATTTATTTGAAATAATGCAGGGCATAATATACAACATTCATATTAGAAAACAAGATATCATTTTAATTAATGCAAAAAAATTTCACACATTGATTAATTTATTTATATAAAATCATTTGAATAAGTTATTTTTATGAGTAAAATAGTTCATTATAATTTTCATATATAATTGAAACATAAGATAACAAGAACCATCATATAAATTTCTATACTATGTTAGTTTATGGATATAGAATTTTCACACTTATTAAATAAGTGATCATGTAGAGTCATGTGTTAACCAAATTCCGTATTCTTTGGCCAAATAGGGCTCATCAATATCCCACCAGGGATAATCATCTCTATGTAGGGATCTGTTTGATTTGTCTCATCAATCCTTTTCCAGGGGATTAAAATCCAAGGGTTATATTCCCATATATCACGCTGACAAACCCAGATCTCCTAGTGTTAATAAATAAATAAATAATGAGAAAGTAATCAACTTTCTAATCAATTATCTTTTTCAAATAATTATCCCAATATTAAATTTCAGAAATCCAATTAAATTTGAAAATATGGGCTTTCAACATTTTTGAATTTTCAATCAAATAAATTATGGGTTTTCATCATTTAAATTTATTCCATATACATAAAACAAATATATAAAAAAAATTAATTCCAAAATTCTCAAAATTAATCGTAAAAAGACAATTCAATTAGAATCGGGGGTATTTCCCAAGACTCATGACATTTAGAATTTATTAATCACCTCATTCAAAATCATGGTATAATTTATCTATTGAAATATAATTAAAATAAAATAAGAATATAATGGATTAAATTAAAATGAATATATAAAATAAAACCACCTACAATAAATAAATGAAAATCAAATGATAAAATCCCACAACGGGAACACCAGTGATGACTGATGGAATGGAATATCTACATATTAATTCTAGAATAATCATATAAAAGGAAAAGGATTGGATCAATAAAAATAGACTTTAGTGAAATTAGGAACATGTCAATATAACACTATATATGGGGAGATGAAGCGATACTAGAATAATACATACAAGATAATATCCACTTATCAGAGAAGGATTCGATATTCTTCCATCACATTGATTCAAGAAAGGCGGTTGAAGGAGCCTAATTCACATCTCAAGACACCATATGGAATAAAAAATCGTACTACTGTAAAATGGGAGGATTATAAAATTTAAAATGGGGGTGTCTATAATTATTTTAAAATAATTTTAGGAATAATTAATTACATCATGCACGGTTAGCTGGAGTGGTGCATAATCTAGGGAAACCGTGATCAACCCATGTATGCCTACTATTTGAGGGGAAAGGATTCCCTTGGGTGGGTGCACTATTTGGGAAATCGTGACCTAGATATTTATTCAACACTATCTAGGTTGTGGATGATTTGTACTGGGGGTGCATAGTTTGGAAAATTTTTGAAGAAACCATGAAATTCCAAAAATGTCTCCAAAAATTGCCATATTATCCCAAAATGATGCCAAAAAATACCACACTAAAATGATATAATACCAGCCATCGAGTACCTAAAATAATGTAATTTTATGTTACATGCGCCATTAATATAAGTAATTGAATGGTGAAATATAGAAAATTTAATTATGGGCCATGAAAATAGGGTATAGATATGGCCATAGTCCATGTGGACCATTGAAAAAGTAAAAATTCCATTAAAAATAGAATTAATCAAATGGAACCACAAATAAATGTGGATTTATACAAACCAATGACATGGTCATTCGAATATTGATTGTCAAAAATTAAATTTGGGACTAAATTCTAGTAATGTTTTCCAGTCTAAAAAATACAATCCTCTAATGTATTATAATGTTGTGACCATTTCCATTACATGAAAAATAAGAAACTCCAACATTGATGATGAACACATTGAACATATATATTCAATAAATTATCTTATTAAATCAATATTCCATATCATTGTTCATGGTCCCATAGAGATTAAAATTGTAATAAAATGATTATATAATTGATTCAATATTTATCATATAGAATAATGTAGGATATTTTTGTTTTAGTTGATGTTATAGAAAACATAACTCTTGTATTCAGAGATGGAGGTTGATTTTAGAAAAAGAATATAGATACAGGGGATCATATCCTGAAGGATCAAATAGATTATTAGTAATGAAAAAATAAATAGATATTGGAATATCACATTACATTTTTTCCTAATAACCCTTTATTTAGAAGGCCCAAAAACACAATAACATTCACATTTTTGACCTTTTTCCATGAAGTATTCCATATATTTTACCATTCATCAGTCACACAATAAATTATTTCCCAAATAAATTTTCCTCCATCTGATTATTAATAGATTTATTTATCATTTTGAATCTGTAAAACACCAATGTCATTTTCCTGTATCTCACATTTCCTCATATGAAGGCCGCTAATTCCAACTCACACATTAATTCCTTCATGCTTCATTTGAAGAAAATGGATCCCAACCACTAGCCGACATACTACACATCCCATCACCACTGATATCTATCCCCATTTACTATCTAAAACCTATCCTGAAATCCATGGATACAACTATACACCATCCCAATAATCTGTAATGCATCTCGTTCCATCCCCAGTTTCCAGCATCTACCTCACCTGAATGTTTCAGATCCACCCACAAACCTCCCACCAAAAAACTCTACATCCTATCTCATTTTTTTTACCGGTTTCTGTCATCACCAGGGAAACCCCTTCAAACCTAAATCAACAAACTGAATCCACAACCTAAATTAGAGCCTACGTGGGATCGATCCCCCCACATTGGATACAATTTAGATGGTGGTGAACCACCCATCCACCACCTTGACTACTCTCACATTACATTTGAATTTATAAAATACAACCTCAGAGATTCTTTAATAACATCCTTATTACATATATAAAAACCTTAAATATCAATCATAATAAACATCCTGGAAACCAAGTGAATGGAAAACATTAGAATTAATGATCACAGTTTATCAGTAATGATTGAAAATAGAGATATCAGTTATCAGATAATCATATCTTGAGAATAATGATATAATAACTTGATAATTGTATTTTAAAACCATTCACATTAAATACATGACTATAATTTTGATTCATAGAATAAATACTAGTAGTTCACAGGAAAAGAATCATAATGGAATAAAAAAACATGAGCAATTATTAAATAATAATTATATATGGATGTGGAAAAAAATTCATATATTTGTTTGAACAATAAGAAATAGAAAAATATTATTTCATAAATACATGGACATGACTTCAATCCCCCAAATTATCATATGTATGGGAAACCATGTCTTTGATTAATATTATAAATATGATAATAAAGTTCGTATATAATGTTATAGACATGAAAAACATGTCCACACCTAAAAATTTGAACATGATATTAGGTTCATGTATAAAATATTTACCTCATAAGTTATAACTCGTTTACCAATTCATTGGATGGATATAACAGACCTACTAGTCATATAATCACAACCCATTAATATGAATTCCCCATGACAAAGAAAACCGTTAACATTTGATCATAATTTAACTTTTGAAATGAAAATGGATATCCTAAAATTAAAATTATAAATACAATAAACGGTTTAAATAAATAATAAAGATGATTTCACAGAATCATATACATAGTAAATAATTAAAATATGTCATCTTTGATAATGACATTCATTATTTTATCACCTCAAAAACATCTCGGGGAATATAGAGTAGTAATTTGAAATTAATTATTTAAATAATAAAATTTTCCCAAATGTAAAATAAACAATTTATTTGTTAATAACCCTATAATAATTTATAGAAATTTTCAAATAAATTAGGTTTCATGATGGTGTTAAATTATTTTCAATATGGGTATGATATAACGATGTTTCCATTCATAGTACTAGTAAAAAGGAAAAATTACCTCATTGAAAAAATTATAATAAGATTTATTTTGAATAAAAAATTAAAATATAAATCACTGTAATAAATATATTTAAACAATGAATGGGTAATATTAAAAACCACATGGAAAAAATTTACAAAAATCATAGATATGGATGAAAATATATTTTTAAACCAATGATCTAAATAAAGATACTTTTCCTTAAAAATTATTATTTTAGTGTATTGAGATATTGATGGGAGAATAGTGATAATAAATCATGTAATATTAATTAATAAATTGGATAAGAAAATTCATGGGTTTCATGGTAGATATTTTTTAAAACATTATCATCTGATACTTAATTATATACTATATCGATTAACATTTAGAGTATAACATAAATTCCATACCACTTTTTTTATCATTTATGTAGTTAACCCCATAAAAGAATAAAATTAAATGAAACATTAAATATCCAAAAAATAAATATAATCATGGTATAAAATTTCAAAGATGAAGTATATACTCCTCATTATCATAAATAGGAGTAGAAAATAAAACATGTTTCAAGAGAAATAATATTGAGACGAAGAACCATTACAAATTTGATAATAACATAATCAAAACCATTGGAAAGAGAGTACATTATATGGAACATTAAATCGCCGTATTTTTTAATAACATCATTATAAAATATATTGAGGTGTAGATTAAAACCTATTATAGAAAATAAGAGTTAAACATGACATATGTATCACAAAAATTACTGTTAGATGATAAATCCCCATAACTCATGTTTGAGAGGATTTGAATGTGCTCTATCCTCTTATATAAAAAATTAAAATATATTATAAATATATATATGTTTCATATACATATTTATATTATCTTATATGTTTAAATTATGAAATTTAATCACCATTTATTTAAAATTCTAAATTGGAAATCCTCATTTATGAGTGATGATATTTTCATTTTTATTCGAATTTTATTTTGGAAGTTCAATACATTCTTAAATGGCTATTTTATATCATCTAAAAAATGTAAATATATATATATATATGTATATATATACACAATAAATATTAATCATATATATATATTTATTTATTTATATTCATCCATATAATGTAGACTTTGAAAAATTAATTACATCATAAATGAATATGGTAAGATATATGTACGATTGAACAATGTTTCCATTTTATGATGGATGAGAATAAATAATGGGAAAAATTAATAAAAAATTACAAAATCATAATAATTTTATGAAAAAATATATGTAAATATCAATTAAATCATTATAAACATCTATGTAAAGTGTAGATGAGAAATTAATTTCACCACTATGTTGAGATAGTAATATATACATATATGAGACAATTGTTTCACATTATGTAGTATGGTAGGAAGGTGAAAAATGGTAGTTACATAAGCACAATTAAAATTAATTTTTTTGTGAAAAATTAATCATGGTCTTATTTTGGATAACTAGGATTTGGAAGAGGTAAAATAAGAATAAAAATTGGAAACACATTGTAAAGAGTTATACCTCTACATTGAGAATCCACATATCTATTACACATTAATCCTATAAAGGATGGGCCATTAGAATGAAATGAATATCTAATATTTGTTTATGTAATATAGGGAGTTGTTATATTAAGGATTTTATGAGATATAAGGATCAAAACATGTGAGGAAGAGGAATGAAGATGTGTACTTTTATAAGTGAGAGGAGGGGGACTCTTGGAATTTCATAAAGTATTAAATTTATATAAATTGATTTTAAAAGAGAATTTCTCAAAAATAATATATTTTCAATATAGGATGATTATAAGAATAAATAAACTCATACAATAATATATGGATATCTATTTTATTTTTTCAATAGTTTCTATTAATTTTACCCCTATAAACCCTACTGATAATTACCACAATGTTAAAATTATTTATTGTATACTTGAAATGAATGTTAGGATAAAATTATAGGCCACCAATACATGGATAAATGATTATATTTCAATCCATATACCATTCACTATGGAAAATATAGGATTTTATAAAAAAAATTATATTTAATAAAATATAGTTTAATATAACATATCATTAATTTAATTTTTAGAATTATTACTTTACATTGAATTTATAGAAATAACGATAGTTATAGAATTGAAACACAAAACATTTAATCATCCTTAATATTTTTTATTTATTGAAATTAATTTTTAAATATTTATTTTAATTTTTTTAACTACTTTTATTATTTCTTATATCATTTATTTTATTTATCAATTATTTAAATAAATATTGTGTCTACATTGTATAAATACATCATGAAATTAGTGGTTAAATAAAAAATTTAAAAATTTATTTATTAAAATTTTTAATTTATTTTTAAAATAAATATTTCTTGCAAAATTTGACATCTTTTTATTCTTTATAAACAAATATGAGAGATATTTACATCCTGAAGGTGTAAATTTATATTTTTTCTTTTTTAAAAAATAATATAAATGTCATAATCAGACAAATATGGAACCAAGAGGCTAAATATTATGTAATTTTAAGTAAATGGTCAAAATACACTCATAAAACATGATAAAGAAATGTTTTATAAAAACATTATATCCTTAACCAAATTTTTTAACCATATTTCAATAATTTTATAGTCAGTGAGGTGAAAAATATTTACCATGATTACTATTCATGATGACAAAAATTAGAAAGATATATTTGAAAATTTGATCCTCCTAATAAAAATAATTCAAAAATTTTCAAAATTATATCGCTATAATTGGTATCAAAAAATGTTAATATAATTTCAGAAAAACACAATTAAATGTAGTTATTACAATCAATTTGTCTTTAACATAAAAATAAACTAAAATAAAAAACATTAATACATCAAATTAAAATTTCAATAATTTCATTATTTTAACAGAATATATAATATGTAATTTTAATATTAAATACATAATATTATTCAAGTTTTAAATTATTTTATTTAATGAAATGAATTTATTGTATTTGAAAATTTGATATTTTTCACTATTCACTAAAAATTCTATGTCTTCAAAAAAATTAAAAAATTTGACCATAGGATCTTTTTTATATAATTATTCCAATAATATTATTAAATTTATAATACAAAATTTCTAAATGTTCAAAAAATTAATTATGACTACCATGCACAAATTGCAATAAACACATTTTTGGAGAATAAAATGAATTCCTGAAAAAATAAATGGTTATTCCCTAGGCGGTAACTAAAAATTTTTTATTGATGAAGAACACAATAAATATATTTCATAATGAGGTTACTATTGTTAATACATTACATTTCAATGTCATGTTTGAAACCATCATATTTAAAGAGTAATATTTTTTAATGAATCTCAGTTATCATGGAGCATCATGGAGCGTGTTATGAAATATGTAAAAATTATTATATTACTAAATGAAATTTGTAGTTTGTAAAATTATACCCACCTTCAAAAATTTAAACACTAACAATTTTATCTAATATATAAATGCTTCAATATTTTATAATATATTTACTAAAAAATGAGATCATGATAATCGATAATAAAATATAATTTAGAAAGGTAATGTGGAAAACATAATGGTTTTTAGATTTAGTACATAATCAAGTTCACTAATAAGAACACTGTTGGTTGTAATATAAAATTTATAAACATTGGAGAAAAAATTCAAAAAATTACTAATCTATAGTGAAATATAAACCATTGATTAAAAATTTAATGTTCTTAAAAACATAAATTGATAAAGAGTGAAAGGATCATAGAAACAGTGGAAATGAAGCTAAAAGTAATTTTTTATCTTGTTTTAATTTTAAAAATGTTGATATATTATTTCAATTTTAATAATGCAGAAATGATAAAATATATTTACTTTTTTTATTTCAAAATAATAAGAAAAATTTTATCCTTTAATGGTTATTTTATAAAATTATATATAATCTCTAACTCTATGAGAGGAATATAAAATATGTATTTTTCATACCTAAAGCACTAAAATTTACATCTATAAGATAATAAAATCTATAAAATAAGGAAAATTCATTCTTTTTTTTCTAAATATTAAACAAAACTAAAATGGTTAGAATAAGTTATCTATTATGGACATATATAACACATTATTCTCTATATGCTCAATAATAACCCACCAAATATAATTTAATCCATTCCATAAATAAATAACCATAAGAATACCCCAAAATATATCAATCCAAAATGAATTTCCATAAATAAGAAATTTTTTATTTTTTCTCATTACCAACCTAACTATTATCTCCCAATATTACCAATCTCTTATAAGAGAATATAGCCTAAATGTTTATACAATAATAATATACTGCCCAAAATATAATAATATCCTAAATAACTACAAAGTCAAAATAAAATAATATATTCATCTATAAAATTACTCAATCATCACTCATCAAATTTTGTTTATATTAATCATATAAAATTCCTCATATATTTCCATTAACATTAATCACTTTGTGTCCAAATTATTTTTTAATCTCATATTTATCTATATGAGATATTCCAAAATTGTACTAACTATTTTATACCAATAAACCATAATTTTCGATACATAAATGACCATATTAACCCTAAAAATTATCAATAACATTAATTATATGTAAATAAAATAAAAAATTGTATTCCTTTAAATTTGTTTTCATTAAAACGACTTGTAATCCCAAGGTTGGGATTACTAAATATTTCACCCAAAATATCCATAATCAGAATTATCTCCCACGACATTAATCGAAGATATTTATTTATTCCAATAAACTTTTTCTCGACCATATACTTATCCACCCAAGGAACATTAATTTTATCTAATATAATAGTGACATATCATAATATTTCAAAGGTTATATTCTCTTAGTCATTATGATGGTTCCTAAAGAAAATGTTAATTAACTAAATTATATACCAAATGAGTTTCCATCCCAAATCATCTTACAGACCCATAAACTTGGAACTCAAATGGAGAATGAGATATACACACCCAAAAAATTTCATAGTTATTACCCTAAGATGAATCTTTGTCAAAACCAAATAAACATATAGAGTCTTCATAGGGATGTATTTCTAGGAATCCCACATAATCTCTACAATAAAAAAATTCAAATATTATTATATAATTATAAATATACTCAAAGTATGTAATAGTAATATGTTCCTCAATTATTTTTTCCTAATATATTTTACTGTTGATTGAAATAAAAATCCCCAAATTCCATCTATAATGAACTTTCATTTAGTATCCTGGAGTTGATTGTAATTTTACTAAAATTTAAATATATACAACGGATCACATCCCAATGGATAAAATATTATATTATCTTTGGAAAATTGTGAACATACATGAATATCACATAACATTTGAAAACGTAAAACATAAAATTTAATTTTCATTAAGAACATAGGTATTACATCTATTATATCTTTGGAAACCAATCATAATACACATACTAGAATCTTTGTGAATAGAAATTAATAATAAATGGTGAGATTATATTATAAGTACGGGTATATGTCTGAGATATTATTGATAACTAAAGAATTATGTTTTTTGTAATTTTATGATAACATAAGAAATTTTTTTAAACCCATAACTTGCATATCATAGAACATAATATTGAGTCATGTGATAAGTAATTGTTAGTTCATAAAGCATTAATCATAATGTAATCAATGAAAAATATCCATGGGAGTATAAAGTGTATATAAAAATGAGTTAAATGAATTTGATTATAAAAAAGTAAAAATTTATAAATAACAAAATTTAATCATAATTATAAGGAAATTAAATTACTCCCTCATATTAACTAATGAGCATGAAACTAGCTCCACACATAATAACCTAGACATGAATACCTGGTCCATGCATCAAATTATAAAAATAATAATTATGTCCAATTATACAATTTTGACCATTAAAATTATATTCACACATAACATATTTACCTCACAAGTAATCCACATTTAATAAATGAAATAGTTGAGTGGGGAGGGATAATGGCTCTGCACTCGCCCGGTTCCTGGTGCTCTTGCCCTCTCTGCATCTCCGCATAGGGTTTTGTGGATCTGAGAAGGCGCTTCCCACCGCCTGGTCCATCCTTCTCATTCTCTCGATTTCTCCTTCCCCCTCTCGTCTGATGCGGCTTGTTGGTGTGGATGCCAATCGTTGCTCACCGTCCCTCTTTCAGTCATAACCCTGTGCATCAGACCCCCATCCTGGGTCTAGGTGCGGGTGATTTAGATGGCTTGGGTCAGCTCTAGTGGCAACGTTCGACATCTAGATTCTCCTATTCGCTTTCCGGTCTACCCATCGCGTTCGACTCCATTTTGTTCAGCTTTGATTCAGGATCTGGGCCTAAATGGGATGGTGTTGGAGGAGGGCAAGCAACGGACTTAGTTTGTGTTCTTCTTCATCTTTATCCTTCTCTTCTCTTCTCCTCGGGTTCACCTATTTATGGTTCTTTATGGGTGTTATTTTCACTCTCTCTACATTTATCTCTCACATCCATGTTTTTTGATCGTTGCTTTGATGGGGATTTTGCGGTTTTTGGTCCCCTGTTGAGGCTCACACCCACTCAACCCTGCTCTGACATCCTAGTCATGCACTCCCATCCCAGTCGGTCTGGTTCGTGGGTCTTCAAGGAGGATCTGGGAGGTGCGGTTGAGGGGCGTTCGGATTTGGGAGGGAGACTGATTCATCAGCGTTGGTTTGTATGGTATGTTTGTTTTGATTTTTTTATGTTGACAACATTGGAGTTCTCGACGTCAAATAGACTGCAACAATGGGGAATGTCAAAGACAACGAGGTCGAAAGCTGGAAGGGTTTTGTTGGGTTTTTTACTGTTTCAGTCATCGGGCCTGACATTGATGGATGGTGGTGGCAGAAATGAAGCTGTTTTACCTACTCTAATGATGGTCGAAAGCATGAGAAGTGACTGGGTAATGAGCATGGATGTATTTTCATGGAAAAAGGTGGGCACGTGATGGCGACGCGTGGCTCGAGGTTGATGTTGGATGATTTTGAATTTGAATTTTGAATTTCAAAACTTCGTTGTGTGATTCTTATCATGGGTATGTGTGGCTGTTGAGGTGGAACATTATGTATGATTCCCACTTATCCAAAAATTTGTTTTTATAAAATACAAAAAAACAATCAAATGAAACAGATGTATATAATGGACCCACCAATCAAATAATTTTAATCAATTTATATATAAGATAAGATATCATATAAATAGTCAACATTTTATTATAACGTAACTAATGGAAAGGAAAAAAGATTTTGTAAACATCTCATAATCATAACATTACAAAATAAACATTAATAATAAGGAAGGTATCACAAAATAATATCCCTATGAATGAATCAAATGACGAAATTTTAGATGAAAATCCCCTTTATAAGTTATTTTAAAAAAATAGGAATATAACATACTCACTTTTAAATCAATTATTTTAAATATATAAATATCAAAAATATTAATAATTTTTTTGTTAAATATCCTTGGAAATGTTTAAAACAATATTCAAATCAATTAGTGGCCATTTTGTGGGATATTCCGTTTATGTTGTGTATGTTAGAAGAAATCTTCCATACACATTTTTTAATTAACATTCAAAAGTACATCATTCATAAATGAAATTAATATCCCTCTTTATCAATTTTTTAAAATTTAATCATGGATAAAAATTACCATCTTCAATAATAAAATAATACAACAAAATGTTTTAATTTTTTTTCAAAAACAGGTATATTGAAAAAAATTATTTTATGATCGAAGAGAGAAGTAATGATTGTTTTTATTATAATATTTTTTTTTTGTATCATGAGTCTATAAAGATGGGAAAAATAATGGGTAACCTATATTCTCAAAAAATAACTAATTTATAAAAACATCATGGTACTAACAACAAAAATAACTATGTATATATATTTTTTTAGATAATGATGATTTAACCATGATTTTCAATGATAAAAACCCTGGATTTCAATGTTTTATTAAAATAATGGGTAATTTTAATTATATAATGAATATGATATAACATATGAAAAATTTTTAATTTAAGAATTTGGGTATATTTTTTTAACATTGGTATTTTGATCAGATATTTTAAATTATCAATTCAATTGATGTAATTAATTTTTTAGGATATCTTAATTTGTGGGATACAACATTCCCTTATATACCTTGATCTAATTCATAAATCTCATGGCCCAAAAAAATTAAAAATTTTAAAAAAAATTCGTGCAGGCACAGTGGACCCCACTCCTGCTATGATGCATAAATCATGCAAGATTAACCAAATTTTTGTGACTCCAATTGGATTGTAACTAAGACTCATATGACCATTTATCCATTAAATTTGATATAGATACTCCTTCAATATATTATCATCACTGTAGGATGATTCTTGAGGCATTCAGGCAGAATAAAATTCATGACTAATTTGGCGATTAACAATTCTACACTTTGAGCAAAAAATCTCCCTCCATGTTTATAAAAGTTGGTGAACCCATGCATTAAAAATCACATGAGATCTTCAGTATACTAACAAGGAGGATATCTAAACCATGGAGCCCTGGTGCACCATCCTATTCCTCCACAATTTAATTTTTCTTTTTCTTTCTTTTACATTATTATTATAGATTCCATTAATTATTATTTACAATTATAATTTCTGTTTTTAATTTCTTAAATTAATTCATTGAGTACTTAATAATTTTTTTTCCAATTCATCATATTTTTTTTATTTTCTTATATTAGTACAAAAATTGTAATAATTATTCTATATATAACATTTTATTTTTAAATTTTATGTCAGTATTTTTTTGTACTATCCATTATCAAAAAATCCATTTCTTTATAAAAATAAAAATAATATTAATATTAATAATAATAATTATTATTATTTTAACATTTTTTATAAATTATATATTTCAGTTCATTTTTTATTTTATTAAATTTTATTTTTCTCTCCCCCATCCCTTATATTCTATTTTTATTTTATTTATCCATAATTATTTTTTTATTCTATCACTCTTCATCATTCCTTCTTCCCATTTCCACCATTGTGATCTCTTACTATCATAAATAGGAGGCTAACCCGAAGGCTTGTCCTCTATGGAATGTAAAAGTGTTTTAGAAATTTGCAAAATGTTTAAAATTATGTTTGATATGAAATCATGTGACATGAATTGTGAAGTGATTTTCTCTAGTAAGATAATTGTACAAAAATGAAATAGAACTCAATTTATTTCTATTATTTTATTTAAATCAATTTCCCCTCCCCTCATTGGTTAACATTTCATATAATATTTGTTTAGATAATCTGTACTTGAACCAACAATGATTTAGGTGGTTCCTAAAAGTTGAAACCTCATAGACCAAGGAGTGTCATCAACCCATATTGAAGGAGGAGGTGGATTAAGAGTGAATAGGCATTCCATGATATTATATAATTTCTAAATAAATAATAGTATTACAAACAAGGGATTTCATTCTTTGATTATCATGGTAAAATAAAACACATCAATGAGAATATTTATTGATCCATAAACTAGTCACTAATACCATATTATTTCTTCAATAGTAACATTTTTTCATTTCATACATGGATTATCTCTTAAATAATCGGAAATCTATTAAATTCACAGATTAAATAAAAAAATTTAATTTATGTGAATTAGATTATGTGAGTTGAAAAATGAAAAACTCTTCAAGTGAGATAATATTGGTCAACCATAGTGATGCACTAGGAAGTATAATATTTTTTAATCATTTCCTACAAGATGTATGAATCGAAACTAGAGTAGTTTTAAGGGAGCTAATTAGTAATTTAATTATCTGTTTTATTTTCTTATTTTAATCTCGTTGTTTTATAATAAAAACACACTAGTATTTTCTTATAATGTGGTAGTCAAATTAAGATAATTATGCATGGGTAGATTACTCATAATTGGAATAATATTAACAACAACAATAAGAAGAATATTATTATAGATATTAGGTATAAGAACATATATAAGGAAAATAACAACTAATGAGAAAATCATAAGGAGTTTTTTTATAAAGTTCGTGCATTAACATATAAAACAATCCTTGAGTTGGAGTATTAACTAGGGGAAGTTGATCATGAAATTTCACCCCTAATCATTGAAATTGAAGAACTATAAAAGTTAATACATTAGGTACTGAAAAAGTCATTCCACCTCACTCAACCATTTCTAGTAGAGATAGATGAATAATTTTTTATTTTTTATTTACAATAAGGATATTAGGTTAATTTGGATGTTATTTTCCATAATTATGCAAAAATTGAAGTAGAACATGATCAAAGTATCCTTTAAAAAAATTAGAACTAGTAATAATGCACCTCACTATAGCATTGTATGATGAATAAACCACCCATTTTGTCAAATTCGAAGATTGGTTTCATGACCCCCACTAACTTCATGCATCAGATGATGGTAGACTCTAATAGGAACTTTAAATTTAATAGGCGATATAATCTGAACCAAATCATTGAGATGATATAGGCTTGAACTGAAACTATGTTAATTATGTTGACACTAAAATGAGTGTTATGACAAATTGTTTTGAATTTTTAGATTCAACGAACTCGTATTACACCCTAGAAGAAGATGGTTAAAATGATGATGCACCTATTGTGTAACACTTGATGATCCTTTAAGACATTGAACATTTACTGGAAGGAGTTAAAAAATTTACAATATAGGATTTTAATGAAAAAAATAACATATTCCTCCTACATTAAAAAGGGTATATTTTAAAATTAATTCAAAAAATATAAAATTTTAATCAATAATTTATTATTATTTTCATGAATTATATCGGGAGAAACAACTAGATTTTGATTAATACATTGAAAAAGTATGAATAAAGGAGGATGAGGTTCCATAATTCATCCTAACCCACCAAAGCATGTTATACCATATTATGAAGGAGGTGGGTCTGGTTCACTCCATAAATGGATAATTCCTTACCCAGAAGGATGATGTTGAAGCTAAGAAAATAAACATACATTGGTTAAAATAATAAAAACCTCATCTTTTATATAATGTTAGATAACAACTGGTACTAACTTTTGGAGGAATTGAATCTTTAGGGATAACATGGGGGGATCATACAATGAATTGTTCAGTTAAAGTTATTTTGGGGAAATTAGAATTCAATTTACTTTATTAGAAGTACTATAACATGAATCCCACACCTCCTTATATTTTTATCTTTAATGATACAATATTTGTGTTTAATTGAGAAATTATATTTTCTAGGTTTATAAATGGAGAAAATAATACTAAAATAGTGAATGAGAAGGAAAAATCTTATTGGGAAACAAAATTCAAATTTATTTTTTAAACTTTTAATCTCCATGAATTTTTATCAAATCATATTTAGAACATTAAATGAATAATTACAATCCCGCACTTGAATTATGCTATATTTGACTAATCTAAGAGACATGATTTTTTAGTAATGATATGATCCCATGTTTTAGGTATAAATGTTAATGAAACTGAATGAGTAAAATATAATATTTTATTATTAAATTGGTGCATATATATTTAAAAAGGTCACTTGATTTTAGGATATTGGTTGATTCATGTAAATAAAATTTCCCATCGATTTTGATACTTTTAATTTCTGAAATTTATGTGAATGGTTATTTATTATTAGTCATTCTTTGTGTGCATTTACCAACTCATATTATCCATTATTGAGAGTATTTCTAGAGCAAGTACTTCCTATGTATTCTTGATCATATTTCTTAAGTGATCATGGGACATGTCACCGGCAAGAACATGCATTTGATCTTCTAAAAACCAAGACTATGAAAAAAACACAATTTACATGATTGAGTAGTATTTTGATAAATCACAAATCATGAAAAGAAATCATTTACATAAATCAATCATTATATCATAGAAACCATGAATGAAATTGTTTTGAATTTTCCATGTTTCAATCCTTTTTATCCATTTATACCCAACTCTTTGTAATTGTAATATATTTTAATGTGAAAGAGTGTGGGTGAAGGGAATTAGTGATAATTGGATGATTTACAATGCAGTGAAGAAGTGTAGGTTTTATTATGATGAGAATTGTAAAATATTGTGGAATCATTAATTGTACTATATTGGATCCCCCAATTGAATATAGAAAATGAAAATGACCAAAAAGAACATAAAAATTGAGAAAATGGGTTGTGATTTGGGTAAACCAAAAATCACAATTACATCACCTATAATTTTTATAATATGTTTTTAGGTGGTTGATGTGAGGTATATTCTAGTCATATTTTTCGGAAAATATAAAAAATTAGAAAGGATAATTGAAGAAAACTAATAAATAAATATTCAAGAGAGGAGAAATTCATTCATTATTAGTAAATTGATCATAATATTTACATTGGAATTTTTGTGATATTGGGAGTGGAAATAAATATATAGGGATAATGTAATTAACATTCACATAAAATATCATGCTTTATGATTTATGAATTAAATAACCTCCGTGGGAATTAATTTTTTACATCATGTCAAACAAACCATAAGCCATCGTGACATTTGAACATTGATTACAAGACCTCGTTATATTATTTGACTTTTCCTATATAAAGTTGTCACAACCCATCCCTCGGAGCTCGTGTCGTGACTGCCCTAAAGCCGCCATCCCTAGGCCATGTGCTGGTGACTAGCACTAAAGGCATAATCCATAAAAATGGGAAGGCATATCCTTTAGAGCCTTTAAATCAAAAGACCTACAACAAAGAAGAATACAAGAAAATTGTAAAACTGTTTAGTACACAGAGTGTGTACAGAAATTAAAAATGGGCCAGAATAAAATCCCAAATAGAAATTATAAGAAATCTATGATGTTAAAATAACAGGGAATTACAAGTAAACTAGAACATCTCTTGTGAACACCCACCAAGGATCCTACCTAAAGGGTAGGTACTATTCTAGAACGGTCGTCTATGTGGTATGCCTCGTCTAATGCCCTCCTCCGAGCTACCATCAGTTCTGATACCCTCAGCCTTAATCAATGATGTCTATCATCTGCACCAAACACAACAAGATTCAGTCATAGCCCGTGTAGGGGAGAGTATAACGATACTCGGTAGGGACCCCAAGACCCATGAATGTCCCACAAAATTCACCAAGGATAAACCACAAATAATGAAAACAAATAACAACCCTACCTAGGTATACACCCATACATATACCTAAGTTGTCCAGTAAACCCATCTCAATCATGAGGAATCAGAATGCCCCACTCAAAAATCCCAAATCTGATCTCTCCCATGAAGGATAGAATACTTCGATGGTAACACAACAAAGGTAAGTATGACATAGGTAACGCCACACAGAAGAATACAACAAAGGTATCACCATGAAGGTAAGCACCACAATGGTATGCCACACAAATGACTTCCACAAAGGTAATTACCATAAAGGTAATTCCACACAGATGAATACCGAAAAGGAATCACAATGAAGGTATGCACCACAATGGTATGCCACACAAATGATTATCACAAAGTTAAAGACTGAGCTCACAACAAGTATAACTTAGGAACGGTAGTTATGATGATTTGATGTAACTACTGAATAATTTTACTCTATGGAGAGGAAGAACCACATTGGATCCAACATCATCAGACCCCACGTAGGATCCAAGTACAATAGACCCAACTAGTATCCTAGAGTAGTCCCATATGGATTCTGAGAGCAGATCCATGTGGGGAATCAAAACACAGACCCATGTAGGATCCAAAAGCATTGACCCCCATAGGATCCCTTACTCATGTCACAACGAGCTGCAGGGTTCCTGTACTACGCTCTCTTTATTCCGGGAGGGTCCTATCCTAAAGCCAACAATAGATACTCCAACTAACACGACTTCCCATGAAGATGTATCCCAATGGACCACCACATAGTTTTTGTCTCAACACAATAGACGGTGCGTCAATCATACGCCTGGTTAGTAAGTTAGTAAAATTTTAGTACCAATGGCCTGGTTTCATTCGTGTTCCATCAAACCCATTATTACCCCAAAATTATCCAAAACCCACGTGAGGGATACCAAAAGGTGTGAATCGATCCATGGTTTCTGGAATCATAGACGGTTCATCAAACAGACGCTCGTAGCTCATGTTATACTCGATTGAGTGAAAGGGGCTGAAGATGGCGCAGGATCTGGTTGAGACAGCCCCACCCAGGTCTGGCCCTAGGTCTGACCCAACTCGCTAGGTCTGACTAGGTCCTCAAGTGAGACCAGGCCCACCAGCGTGATCCGGCTCGCCGGAGTGGCACTGCCCGCTGGGCGGCCCGTTGGCCCGAGGCCGGGTGGCCCCGTGGTGGGGTCCACCCTAGCCTCCACCCATGGGGAGGCTCCCCATGGGTACCTTGAATGGATAAGCCATTCGGGATGGGTTTCCAACCATCCGGTGCCACGGGGGGCCGATAGCTGGAACACTGGACCTGGTTCCCGCTCATCTGCCCGACTGGCTGGACGGTCAGCCCTCCTGTACAGCAAGGTTTCATGCCGCACCACCACCGGTGGCCGGCAGCGAGCCAGCCGCCCTGCCTCGCCAACATGGCCTCGTTCTGCAGCCCTGGAATGTTAGCGGCACTGACGCGTGCCATCACTTCCTTCACGCGGCCCTCCGTGCGCTGACAGCCACTCCTGATCCCTGCTGGTGCCGGTCGCCAGAACCGGATGTCGGCGACATAAATCTTGTAACCGGGCTTGCCCCGGTGGCCAAGTCTTCATTCCAAAAACTCCAAAAATTGACTTATAACATCATAATCAATTCAATACCATAAAAAAACACAATGGTTGTGGAGTGCTCGGGTCTTGTTCATTTGGATCGCACCCTCTGCATTAGAACTGTAGAAAGTGACATATTTGTTCTTAAATCAAAAGGACTGACAAGAACATGGTATGGGATATTAAAAATAACAATACCTACCTCAATAGATCGTTGAAGATGGTGAGGAGAGGAATGGGTGGACATTGGTTCATCATCATTGAAGATATTCCAAATTGGGGATCCTTCCATGGAGGTCTTGGTTGGAGAAAAATGTTCTTTGTTGGAGAGATTGTTTCACCATAATTATATCAAAGTCTCCCTTTCCAAAAATTCCTCCAACGTAGAAAATGAGGAGCCAACCTATTAAATTAAGTTTATTAATTTAATTTAATTTTATAACTATTAATTTATTCATGTTGGCACAATTACATAATTGAAGATGAAATGATTTAACACATTAATAGGGGGTTTGGGAGGTCCCCACCACCATAAACATATTGGGACAATTGAATTTCATAAATAAAATAAAACCACATTATTTTATTTTCTCAATCTCATTGCACATAACCTAACATTCACCCTTGACCTACTACAGTAAGGGTGAAGGTTTTTTTTAAGAGAACATTGGCACTCCTCATTCAAATGTGTCCTCAGATTTTAATTCTGAGCACTAGTTAAAAAGATACAAAAAACTACTCACATGTTAAGTGAACGTACCCGAAAAAAAGTTCAGAAATTAATTATGGGAACTCTAGGCCGCGGAATCATCCACCGTCAATTTTTGTGGACTCTTAATAATCCCATAATATTAAAAAAATGCTAAATGGAATTTTTGGTTCTTTACATTCTCACCTCTTTAGGGTTTTGCATCCCAAAAATCCATATCACAAAAACTAGGGAAACAATTGGTTGTACTGAGAAAAATTAGAGCCTCCCACTCCCATGAGCTCTCCTAGAGATTCAGGTGCTGCCAACAAACACGAACTAGAGATATTGACCACCCACGAAGGACTCTATCATGTAGATCCTAAATCTCTCCTAGAAACTCCATAAATTTCACCCCATCATCGATTTCCAACTCACCCCAGTCTATGATTTTTCAAGGGTCGTGCACGTATCTCATCAGTTAGGATACATGGAATACATCATGCTCCCTATGTAGCTATGTTGGATGATCTAGGCAGTAAGCCACCACGGAAACTCTACTGAGGACCTGAAAGGGTCCAATGGTCTTCGGTGATAACTTTTCGCCCTGTCGAAATCTCATCAAACCTCATCAGGGTGAGAATTGTGGAAAGAGGTGGTCACCATCCATGAACTCCAGAGGTGTGCATATCCTATCAGCATAAGACTAATGCCTACTATGTGCAGTCTTCATCCACTCTGGGATGATCTGCACCTTCTCTGTGGCAGCCTTTACCATCTCGGTCCCACGAGTGCTGACTCCCCTTGGTCAGTCCATCACCATGGGGTTATGCACGGTCGGCCGTACAGAGCCTCAAATAGTGACATCCCAATGGTGGAGTGATAGCTCTTGTTGTATGAAAAATCTACCAAGGTCATGTGATCCACCCAAAAGCGACCAATATCGAGGACGCAATCATGCATCATGTCCTCGAGGGTCTGAATGGTCCGCTCAATCTAGCCATTCATCTTAGAAGGGAAGGTGGTTCTCAAATGAAGCCGTATCCCAAAAGCCTCCTACAACCCCTTGTATAGCCAAGAAGTGAAACATGCATGACGATCAGAGACAATAGTCAATGGAATTCCTTATAGACGCATAATCTCATACATGTAGAGGCATCCCATGCTCCATACCAAACCCTCCACTCTGATCAGTAGGAAGTGGGATGACTTGGTGGGTCTGTCAACAATCACCCAAATAGAATCATCAACCCTGGATGTACATAGAAGTCTTGTCTCCAAGTCCATGGATATCCCATCCCAGTTCAACTCTAGTACCTCTAAAGGATGATCAAAACATGCTGGTACATGATGCTCCCCCTTCACTTGATGACAAGTGAGGCCCTGAGAGTCAAATTCTACGACTGGTTTCTTCATTCTCTGCCACTAGTGCTGTTGTTAGAGGTCCTAGTACATCTTATCCACTCATGGATGTACCAATAGAGGGGATGTGTTGAACTCCCTCAAAACATCCTTCCGTAGCACCACTAGTACCATAGTACGTCCTCTAAAGAGGATGACATGCTCCCCTCATTTATAAAATCAATCAGCTGCCTCTCCTGGTATATCCGAGAACATCGAACCTCGTATTCAGTATCCCCACATTGCACCTCCCTGACTTGCTAAAGGAGTGGGGGTTGACTGTAAGAGATTGAAGAAAAGATTCTCCATCACGATCCACAAAGTATATATGCAATGAAGATAGCTTCTTTGACGCCTCACTTAGTAACTATATACTAGATCACTTTCTAAGTGAATCAGCTACAACGTTCCCCTTCCTAGGAGTATAGACTATCTCGAAGACATAGTAATGGAGGAACTCAAGAAAACACCACTGTATCAGGTTCGGGTCCTACTGTGAGAAGATATACTTGAGACTCTAGTGACCCAAGTAGATGGTAAAACGTTTGCCCATCAGAACGGTTCTCCACATCTTTAAAGAGAATACCACTGTTTCTAACTCAAGGACATGGGTAGTGTAATTCTTCTCATGATGTCTTAGTTGTTGATAACCATATGAGATTACTGATCGCTACAGCATCAGGACACATCCGAGCCCGGTCTCTAATGCCTCGTAGTAGACTACGTTTCCAATGCCCTCCTCTGGAAGCCTCATGATGGGGGCAGTAGTCAGCCTCTACCTCAACATTGAAAAACTATACTGGAATATCTTCGACCAAATGAAGGGCTGACCAATCTTCGTCAAAACTGATAATGGTGATGTAACTCTGGAGAAATTTATCACAAATATCTAGTAGTATCCAGATAAACCCCGGAAGCTCTACACCTCCGTTAAACTCCTAGGTGGATCCCAAGAAAGTACCTCCTCAATAATTGCTAGATCCACTGCAACTATAGACTTCAAGATGACATGCCCCAGAATGTGAACATTTCGGATCCAGAACTATCAATTCGAGAGCTTACCATAAATCTTGATCTCTCAGAGTGTTTCAAAAACTATTTTCAAAATATAGGAATGTTCATCCTCAGTAGAAGTGTAGATCTGATTGTCATCAATGAAGACCACCAGAAGGCATTCATGATATGGCTTCATGATACTATTCATGATTCCAATGAACACTGCTGGAGCTTTGGTCATGCCCAATGACATGATCAAAAACCCAAAATATCTATATCGACATTTGAATGTTGTATTCTTCACATCCTCCTCTCGTACATTGAGCTGGTGATATCCTAATCTAAGGTCTATCTTCAAGAACCACCATTCTCCCTTCGGCTAATCAAAGAGGTCATCAATCCTCAGGAGTGGGTTCTTGTTTTTCATAGTCACCTATTTCAGGCACCGATAGTCAACACAATGTCTCAAGATCCCATTCGACTTTTTGAAAACAAAATCGTGGCTTACCAAGGAGAGCCAATATTTGGAATTAACCCCTTCCCTTGTAAATTCTTCAGCTATATCTACAACTAACGAAGCTCCATGAGGGACATACGATAAACGGGTGTAGATACTGGTGCCATCCCAGGGGCACATGTAAATGTAAAAGCCCACCTCTCTGTGAGGAGGTAGACTTAGAACATCATTAGGGACGACATCTGCATATTGGTCCACCACTATAGGACAACCCAGACTCTCCACATCAACAACTCTGAGGGTAAGGCTTGCCAACAAATGAATGATCAGCTACACACTCCTCTAGGTAATTCCATCCTATGTTGTAAAGACTCCATTCTCGATGGTGGAGGTAAACCTAGTCCCATCTGTGCAGACACACTACACTTTCTGCCAAATGCAGTAGATCTGGGCATGGACTGTAGACAACAAATCCTTACCCAAGATGACATCGTAAGGCCTCAATGCAGCTACTAGAAGATCTCAGCCGAATCTCTCACCTCCTAGAGTAAGCTCACACTACCAACACTGGTGTGTAATCTTCAAATCATCTCCCGTAGAAGTGTCTAGCTATAAGGATTGATCCAACGGCACAACCAGAATCTCCGAGCTCCGAATGAGGGAAGTGGAGATTAAAGAATGACTGGATTCTATTTCTATAAGCACTGCAGCTAAGGTAGAGTAGACTCAAATCGTACCTCGTATCATCCTCGGAGTGTTGTGGTCATAGGCCTCAACTTCATGGAACTAAGCTCACTGATGTCTAGCTGGTCTTTGTGGTCGGGGTGGCCCACCTAGTGGTGGTGGCAGTAGCACCTCAAATCGTCACCCACCGCCAGCTACATGGCTAGCTCCTCTTCCACGTTCGCCAAATCCCTGTATACCTCCCCAGTTGAACCTATGTCTCTTCTTGGGTAGTCCTTCGACTGTCTTTTGATCATCCGTAGGCTGGGTCGGGCAGTTACGAGCCATGTGACCCAACCCACCGCATGCGTAACTCAGCCTCCTCCTCATGTGACTGGCTCTGTCTCGGGTTCCCCACATAACCGTCCCTGGATCATGCGGTCTTCCACCTGTAGGTATGGTCCTCTTAGACATCTTTGACATTTGACTTCTACCATCTATAGAAGAATCTAATATGTGATGCCCTATGTTGGGCCTCAATGTAGGTGACTTCTTAGTAAGAAAACTCTCCACTCTGAGGGTTTGCACTAACACCCCCGCATGCATCTGGATTTTGAGAGAAAATAATCAATTCCCTGATCTCCTCCCTGATTCCCTGCTCAACGGTCCGGGCCTTGAATAATGGGTCCCATACCATATCAGTTGAGTAGCGTGAGAGGTCAGCGAGCCTCACTGTGTACTGAGCCACAGTAATGTTGCCCTGCAGAAGATGAAGAATCTCATGTATGTGCATTGCAAGAAGTGTCGCTGGGGACAAACTATTCATGAAACTAGTTCTCAATGTTTTCCCAGAGAAGTGATGCCTTGCTGTGAACCTGGAACATCAAGTCCCACCATTTACATGAAGATTCCTATAGAATACTGGTAGCAAGGATCACTGTGAGATCAGCCGGTGTCCCTTTGAGTTGAAATACTCTCACCATTGCCTCCTTCCATTCCTCAGTAGCCTGTGGGCCATCTCACCCTTGATCCTGGGTGGCCTCTGGCACTGGAACTCAGGAAACACAATCATGCGATGTGAACCCTTTACTGTTGGGGATGTTGGCATCGGTGGCCCAATGGGTAACGGTACCACTAGTGACTCTACTGATAAAGGGCCCTACACCGAGGCTTCATCGCTCGGTGGACTATCATCATGTAATCTTCCTGGAACCATAGCTATCTGTCTGTGTGGAGGCATCAAGAAACGAAATAGGTGCGCTATGGTCATTAAGTTATACCTTGTGAGCTGACTGAAATATTTCCAAAAGAAAACATTTCAAAAAACACACAAAATCATTGTTTTCATGCACAGAGTCAGAAATCAAAAGTCAGGGTCCCAGTGTATGGATAAGTCGGTCGCTGCTGCAACACTGTATTTCCTAAACTGATAACCACACTCATAAAACTTAACGCTATTGCCGTTAAAAGATCAGAGTCCAATGTTCTATGGTAGAACAGACACCTCGGATAAGAATTTGTCATGACCCGTCCCTCGGGGCCCGTTCCATGACTACCCAAACCTGCCTTCCATTGGCCAGGGGCTGGTGACTACCACCGAAGTTGTATTTCCTAAAAATGGGAACACATTGCCTTTATAAACTGTAACTCAGATGAATCTGCACAACGAAGGATACACGCAAAAGTTAAAACTATGTAGTAAACAGAGTTTGTGAAAAAAGTAAATAGGGGGAAGAATACAATACCAACTGGAATGTACATGAAAATTCTGTTGTACAAGAATACTAGGAAGAACAAATAACTGGAATAGCTCCTGCGAACACCTGCCATGTATCCTACCTGAAGGGTAGGTACATCTCTCGAACGGTTGTCTCTATGGTACACCTCTTCTAATGTCCACCTCCGAGATACCTCTTGTCTTGATACCCTCATATTTGATCAATGATGTCTGTCAGCTGCACTAAACAACACAAGGTGCGGGCGTAGCCCATGCAGGGGTGAGTATAATGATACTCAGTACAGACTATGAGACCAAATAAGTCCTCAAAAAATCTAAAAATGATTAACCATAAAGCTTGAAAACAACTGTCAACCATAATTAGATATATGGCCATTCATATAATAAAGTTATCAAGTAAACCTATCTCAATCTTGAAGAATTAAAAGTCCCAAATAAATATCCCAAAATGTCAACTGTTCCATGAAGGAAAGAATACCTCGATGGCAACACCACAAAGCTATGTACCACAAGGGTAACACTACATATAAGAATACCACAAAGGAATCACCACGAAGGTATTCCGCATGATGGTATTCCACAAAGATGATTACCACAATGGTAAGTACCACATAGAAAACACCACACAGAACAATACCACAATAGTATCACCACGAAGGTATGCACCATGATGGTACACCACCCAGATGATTACCACAAACGTAAAGACTCAGCACACACCATGTATTACATTAGTATGGTAGTAATGATGATTAGATTTAAATACTGAGTCATCTTACTCTCTGGAGAGGCAGTCCCACGTAGGATCCTACATCATCAGACCCACGTAGGATCCTAAATCACCAGACCCACGTAGAATCCTTGTACAGTAGACCCACGTAGGATCCTATAGTAGTCTTGTGTGGACTACTAGAGTATTTCCATGTGGGATACAAGAACACATACCAATGTATGATCCCAATGCATAGACCCGCTTATTATCTATTTCTCATGTTACATACAGCTATAGGGTTCCCACACTATGCTCGATTGATTCCAGGAGGGACCACTACTCAAGCCACGGGTCGATACACCAACTACCATGAAGTCCAATGAAGAGGCATCCCAATAGACTACCAAATAATAGGGGTCTCAATGAAATAGATGGTGCATCTATTGGAAGCCCCGTCTATATGTTATTGGACTTTTTGTCCCAAGGTCCCGGTTGGATTTATGTTCAATCCATCCATGCCATACCCCACCATTATACCAAACTCAAGGAGGGTATACCAAAAGGTCTGTCTCAATCCAGGGTTTCCACTTCCATAGACAGTTTGTCAAATGAACTCAAGTAGCTCAAGTTATAGTCGAATGATTGAAAAGGGTCGAAGCTGGCCCGGGTTCGGTCTGACCTGGTCAGACCTACCTGGCCCAACCCAGCTCGCTGGGTCCGGCCCGGCCCGTCGGTGCTATCAAGCCCGCCGACACGGCCCAGCCCACTGGGAATCTCGTAATGTGGCCCGCGACGGGTGGCCCACTAGCATGCGCTGGCCTGCGACTAGGTACCCCTACGGTGGGGTTCGCCTTATCCTCCACACATGGGGGAGGAGCCCCTTGGGTACCCTGAACGGCTGAGACGTTCCGGTTGGGTAGCCATCCGCCCGATTCGACGTGGCACCGGAAGGTGGCACGTGGGACTCGAGGTCCCGATCAGCTCACAGGCGGGCTGGATGGCCCGCCCGCCCATGCGGTGTGGTCGCGCACCATGCCGCCACCAGTGGCCGGAAGCAGACCGACTTTCCTCCCTCACCACCGAGGCCTCGTGCCATGGGCCCTGCACGCTGTCAGCATAGACGCGCCCCACCACCCCCTTCACGCAGTCAGTTGTGCGCTAGTCGCTGCCGATGCTCCTCCGCGGACGATGGGACACGACCCATCTCTAGTGGCACGGTTGGGCCGCCGACATCATCACGGCCATCCGGAGTGCTTGCCACCGCTCCTGAGCCGCACAATTTCAGGTCACCGGAACGTGTTGCTGGCAACGTACCTCAGGTCACAGAGAAGGCCCTGGTGGCCCGTTCTTCTTTATGAAAACTCCTACAGTGGAATCATTATGTCGCAATTGATTATAGACTATCATAAACTAGAAAGGATACCGAGAGGTCAGGCCGTGTTCATTTCGACCACTCCCTCTATGTTAGAACGGTAGCAAGTGACATATTTGTTATTCAGTCAAGAAGATTTACAAGAACAGGGAAAGAGGTTTTCAAAACAACATTCCCTACCTTTATAGCTTGTTAACGTCGGTGACGAGAGGAAGGGACATATGTCAGTTCGTCATTGTTGATGATGTTCCATGTTGGGGATCCTTCGACGAAGTTATTCATTGGGGAAAAATGTTCTCCAATGGAGATATTGTTCCTCCACAATTCTCTCAAACTCTCCTTTTCCAAAAAATCCTCCAACCCAGAAAATGAGGACCCAACCTATTATATTATGTATATTAAATTAAATTATGGTTGGTACGATTAATTAATTGAAGTTGGGACAATTAACTAATTGAATTTGAAATGGTTCCCCACATTAAGAGGGGGTTCGAGTGGTCGTCAACACCATAATCATATTGGGAGGATTAAATTCCATAAATAATACAAAACCACTTTATTTGATTTTCTACCACAAAATGTATATAAAATAACATTCACCCTTGACCTATTATAGTCAAGGTGATGGTATCCATAAGAGAATATCGGCACTGCGAGTACAACGATGTCCTCGAATTTCAATTCCGTGCACTGGTTGAAAAGATAAAAAAATTCACTCGCACATTACTTGAACGTACTCGAAACAGAGTTTAGAAATTCATTCTGGGCACTAAGGGCCTTGAAATCATGCAACATGAATTTTCACGAACTCGTAAAATTCCCATATTATTTTTTAAAAAAAATACATGGATTTTCCAGGTCATTACAAAATTGGATAAAGTAGATAATATAAAATAATATAGATGAGGACCATGTTAAAATGATTTTATCCTAACTAAATTTGAATTACATTATGAGTGATGATAGAAAAAATTGAAATTTAATATATTTCAGGGTTTGGATGTTTATGAATAATAAATTCAAGAGATTGAATGCATAAAAGGAGAAGATACATCATTTCTCAAATGGTAAAATTAGAATACATGAATTGACTATTTCATTGAAAAATGGGATGTAAAATTTATATTTTATATTGAATTTGACAATTGTATTTTAAATTTAATATTTTTTACTTTTATTTCATTGAAAATTGCATTTTGATAACATCGATTCCCTCTTTAAATCCTTATTGAGAATTTATGCTTTAGGAGAAGAAGAGTTTATGTGTGGGGGAATTTATAGAACAAAATAATGTACATATTTTTATTCTATTTATGATGATTTAATAATTATTTTTAATTATAAAACCCATTTATTTCATTTTTATTTTTAAAAAATTTTAATTAGAAATATAGAAAGGAAATGGGATAAAATATGAAAATATCATAATTCTAAAATTTTGATAGATATTAATCACATTGGTAATTTTTTCACATATTTTATATTATAGATACTATTGAAGTGATTAGTTTATAAGGATTATCTGAGTTGTGGGATACAATATATCATAGTTTATCTTGAGAAAATTATAACCCATAATGAACTGAAAATATGAATCATGTCAGAAAAACTTTTGGGGAGACAAAGTAGATCCCACTTAAGAAATGAACCAAAAGTATTGTTACATGACTCCAATTGTGGTGATTATATATGTATTACAAATGGGACTTTTAGGCTCATTTCTATAGTAAATATAACGTATTTCTATACTCATTAATGGGGAAATTGGATGCTCAACAATAAAGGATTGTTCATGATGAAATCATCCATTATAAAATACAAGTGTAATTTAGAGATAACCACTTCAATATAGTATGGATATAGATTATTTTTTTAGGATAAACACATAATAGTTTTGAATGACCATTATAGAAGACTACATTATCTTATTCGGTCATTTATACGGTTATCCTTGAAAAATATTTGAGAGGAAGAATTCTAGAGAAAAAAATATCCCTCCTTACCTTTAATGTCATGACCTGAACCCAAATGCCCATGACGTGACTACCGCATGCCCTCCATCCATAGGCCAGGGCTGGCGACTAGAAGCGGAAAGGTGTATCCTTATAATGATAATTCATTATCTTTAAACCAATACAAATACACTATTCAAGAATATAACAAAAATAAACCACGAAGTAAGATACTATAATAAAAAGTGTTCTGAAAGTAAAAAGGGTCGGAATTCAAGCCCAACTAGAATGTACAAGAAAAACAAAAGAGAAAAACAGATCTTGGAACATCTACAGAGTATCCTACATGAAGGGTCGGCACAACTCTCAATTAGTAGTCATTGATTCACATCATGTCAAATGGTCTACCTCTGAGCATCATCTAGTACTAGCTCCCTCAACCTCAATCAACATTGTATGTCTTCTGCACAAGACACATCAAGGTGCAGGCATAGCCCATGAAGGGGTGAATATAACAATACTCAATATGAACCCTGAGAATCTAGAAGGTCTCTCATAGATCCATAATGGAATAAACACAAAGAAAGACCTCAACCACGAATCATGAAGCTTTAGTCATCAACTCTACATAGGTATTTGCCCATACATATACCATTGTTATCAAATGATACTCATCTCATTCATGAGGAATCTTATGGCTCAAACATTTAAGCTTTTTGCCTAATTGATCCATGAAGGAAGAAAACCACAATGGTAACACCAAGAAGGTAACACCCTGAAGGCAAAGTATCACAAAGGTATCACCATGAAGATAACACCATGTAGGTAATGTACCACAAAGGTGACACCATAAAGATAACACCATGAAGGTAAATGGCTCATCTCAAACTGGGTATATAGCTTATGTACAAAAGTACATATGGTTAGTCGAGAAGCTAGATCATCTTATTCTGTCGAGAAGTACTGTAGTTGATTATACAATGTCTAAACCACACATGATTGATAGATACTAACCCCGCTGACCCACACAGGATCTGACCCACATATGATTGGTATGCGCTGACCCACACAGTTTCATTGAGTGCTGACCCACAAAGGATTTGACCTACACATGATCTGTGATGATCCACATAGGATCGCTAGGTACAAACCTCCGTAAGATTATTCTCCGACCTCTACCTCATTTCCATCCATGGGATTCCCCGTCACGGTATTCGTGGTTCCGGGAGGATACAATCTTCAATCTATTAGTTGTACATGAACCGCCACAAATATCATCGTAGATGGATCCCAAAATCCTTCTATGTTTTAATGGTTCTAACGAGACAAGAGGTGCATCAATCAGATGCTCGATGTGTGAGTTATAGGAATTGTAGTGTCGAGGGACCAGTTGGATTCTGGATCTATCCAACTCGGACATTCTCCAAGATTATCCAAAACTAAAGTGGAGTATACCAAATTTATTTCCTCTATCCATGTATCCCAGTGCCACATATGGTTCTTAAATGGATGCCAGTTTCACATGTCATAGTCCTTTAAGCGAAACTGGTTCTAGTTGGCTTCAGGTCAAGTCGGTCGGCCGGGCTCACTGGGATACAATCTATCCCGACCCGAGCTGCCAGGGCGCGGTCCGTAGGGCTTGTGTGACCTGGACCACTATGGCGTGGCACGTTGAGCACATGCATCCCATAGTAGTGGGTCATGCCCTAGCCAATCCGGGGGGGGGGGGGTAGTCCCCCAGTTTTCATGAGCAGCTGAGGAGCCATTTGGTTTCCTCTAAAGCAGCAGCACTACATGTTGTCACCTCATTTACTGTGGGACCCACGGGGAGTGGGTCCTACAGACATGACATCAGAGATGTATTTACTAGGGCGATGCACCATTCCGCCCCACGGTCTCCTCCTGCGGTCGGCCGATGACGACCGCTTCTCACTTAAACTGCGGAAAATGTGTTGTGACTACTTTCTTCGGTGGCACGCATGGGCACACCGCAAACACTTTCATAGTCGGAATGTGGTGGATACCACGACCGTCTCCTTCAAAGGCGTGTGACGACACGCTGTCACCTCCAGGGATGGCTGCGGCTAAATGCCACCATAGCCTACCGGTGGTCTTCTATGGGTCACTAGGTGAGATCCGGTGGCATGTCTTCCATTCGTACACAACTATGGGCACCACAGGACGCCTCTACGTTGCACGACCGTTCGTTCTAAATTCTATTTACCCCTAAAATTTTTCCACAATGAGCACATAGATTAAACAATTTAGCGGAGGGTATGGGCCTTGTTCATTCGCCCCATGCCCTTTTTCCTAACAACAACAAACATCCAAATATGCTGCTCGAACGAAGATCATTGGTTATTTGTTGTGAGATCTGTTCATCATCGATAACCTCAAGATCAACCTCCGCTTATTTCCATTAGAAATAAACAACCCACCCCTATAGAAGAGTTAATATAACTCTTAATTTATGAGGTGATTCATTTATTTTAAATTAATGTATAATAATAATTAAAGGGATTTGAGGTTAATAATTTTGTGTAACTGGGAATTTATTGTCCATTATTAAATGCCTCACTACCGTCTCTTGGACCACACTAAAAAAATTAAAAGGAGAGGTGGGAGGATATTTTTATTAAAAAATTTATTTATTTTATTTAACCCTCAACGATAAATGAATAAACTGACATTTCATCTTGACCCACTATAGATGATGTTGAACTGCCATTATGTGAATGCTGATGCTGAGAGTTGAATATCTGAGAACCGGTTCAAAAGTTAGAATTTCCTTCTCACACATTTATGGAATGTACCTTAATGAAAAATTAAAATTCCGTTCTGGGAACACCGGTCTTCGGTATCGAACGCCGTCATATTTCTATGCCTCAGAATATTTCTATATAATTAAAAAAATTACATGGAAATATGGGTCTTCACATTCTCTCCACCATTGGGATTTTCCTCCTTGAAAGCCACATCATAGACTAAGGAATCAAATGGGCATACTAAGAAAGAATCTGAGCATCCTGCTCCCAAGTGCTCTCTTGGAGGCTCTCATACTGCTAGTGAATGTGCACCAGTGGTATCGATCATCCACAAAGTACCTACTTCGGTCAATCCACAATCTCCACTATGACCTCCTTAAACATCTCCCCGTCCTTGATGTCTAGCTTTCCCCAGTCAATGGCGTGTGATAGATCGTGCACGTACCACCTCATATTCGACACATGGAAAACTTTACACACTTGATGAATATGTGGGGGACGAGCCATAGAATATTCCACCTCACCAACTCTTCTGAGAACCTGAAAAGGTCTGATAAACCTTATAGGTAGCCTGTCACCCCGGCCAAATTTATGCAAACCTTTTCGTGGTGAGACCCATAGGAAGAAATGACTCTTTCCCCAAACTCCAATGGTCTCTATCTTTAATCATCATAATACTTCTTCCTGCTCTGTGCAGTCTTCATCCACTGCTGTATGATCGGCACCATCTCAATGGTAGCCTGTACCAACTTTGGACACAGAAGTGCTGACTCCCCTAGATCTGTCTATTATAGAGGTGATCTGCAGGGTCGATCGTACAAGGCCTTGAATCGTACCATAATGATAGTTGAGTGATATCTGTAGTTGTACACACACTCCACCAAGGTAATTTGATCCTTCCAACTCCAGAAAAAATTGAGGATCCAATCATGAAGCTTTCCCTTGAGTGTCTTTATTGTCCCCTCCATGTGACAATCCATCTAATGAAGAGTGGTGGTTCTCAAACGTAGTTGAGTCCCGAAAGCATCCTGTAATACCTTCCACAATCAGGAAGTAAAACGTCAGTCACAACCATATAATGCTGTCAATGTAATCGAATGAAGTCTTACAATATCAAGTATACAGTGGTTTCCCAATCCCTCTACTGATCCATAATCTTGGATTGGTTTTATGTGGACCGACGTGGCGAGTCGGACAACGTTCACCTATATGGAATCATGTCTGCTAGATGTATTTGGTATCCCTATCACAATGTCCATGGAGATACCATCCAACTTCTACTCTAGTACCTAGAGTGGCTACGCTAAGCCTGCTGGAACCTGATGCTTAGCCTTCACGTGCTAACAAGTGAGGCCTCGTGAGACAAACTCTACCACTGATTTCTTCAATCGCAGCCACTAGTCCAAATGCTAGTGGTCCTAGTACATCATCGCCACTCCAGGATGTTCCACCAGTGTGGACTTGTGAAACTCCTTCAATACCTCGTCCCGTAGCTCCACTGGTAACATGGTACATCCATTAAATAGGATGACGTGCTTCCCAACAGGTGAAAATCCATCGGGTGCCTTTCGTGAGGATATCTGTGTACGTCCAGCCTCGCAGTCAATGTTTGTAAGCTGCGCCTCATGAACTCATAGAAGAATTGGGTGAGTGACTGTCATAGACCGGAGGTAAGATGCTCCATATCTACACACAAAGGATATCTATAATGTGGCTAGCTACTCTGTCACCTGACTCTGCAGTTGTAAACTATTCCTCCTTTTGATTGAATCAGCCTCCATGTTTTTCTTCTGAGGAGTGTAGACTATCTTGATGTCAGAGTCATGGATTAACTCTAGTCATCGCCTCTATCCCAGTTTCAGGTCCTTATGAGAGATGATATTCATGAGACTCTTGTGATCATAGTAGATTGTAAAACTTTCTCCCATCAAGTAATGTCACCACATAGTCTAGGTGAAGACCACTGCTTCTAACTCCAGGAAATGGGTAGCATAGTTCTGCTCATGCTATCTTAGAGGTCGAGAACTATAAGTTATCAATTCTCAATCCATCATCAGGGCACATATATGTCTAGTCCGTGATGTGTCATAGTGGACTACGTAGCCAACTCCCTCTTCTGGTTTCTTAATGTTGGGGGCACTCATCTGTCTCTGACTCAGCTCTTGAAAACTCTACTGGCATTTCTCCATCCACATGAAGGGTTGTCCCTTATTCTTCAAAGCTGATAAGGGTGTTGAAACTATATAACAGTCATGAATGAATCTCAGGTAGTATCCAGCCAACCCCAGGAAACTCTTCACCTCATCCACAATCTTGGGTGGCTCCCAAGACAGATCAACCTCAATCTTCATCAGATCTACTGCAAATAACGTCTTTAAGATAATGTGTTCTAGAAAAAAAACCTATCATATCCAGAACTTGAATATTGAGAGCATAATATAAATATGGTTATATTGGATTGTATCCATAAATCTCTGCAGATGACATGTATACCCCCCTCTATCACTGAGTACACCAGGAAGTTGTCCATGAAGACCACCATGAAGCAATCAAGTTATGGCTGTAAGATCATGTTCTTGAGTCACATGAACACTGCTGGGTAGATGTTCATGTAGAATGGCATAACCCTGAAATCATAGTGGCCATACCTAAATCAAGAGGCAGTCTTATTCACATCCTCATCTCATACCATGAAGTGATGATACCATGATCTGAGTTATATCTCCCAAAACCAACGTGCTCCCTTCTGCTAATCGAAGATAAAAACAATCCTAGGAAGTGGATAATTGTCCTTCACAATCACCTAGTTCATGCACCGATAGTCAACACAGAGTCTCAAACATCCATATTCATTCATTTCGAAGAAAATCCTGGCTGCCCATTGGGAAACACTGGGCTTTATGAACTGCTTCCTCTATAAGTCCTCCAGCTACACCAATAACTCACAAAGCTCTGTAGGATATATCCAATATGTTAGAGTAGATATAAATGTCATCCTGAGGTACATTTTTATGTAGAAGTCCACATATCTACATGGAGGTAGTCCCAAAACATAATCAAGGATGACATCAGCATACAAGTCCACCACTAATGGATAACTCGGACTCTCAACATCTACTGCTCTGAGCGTAAGGCTACCCAACTGATGAGTAATCAGCTACACCATCCTCCGGGAAAGTCCATCCTATGATGCAAAGGTTTCCTTCCCCTAGTGAAGGAAAACCTAGTCCCATCCTCACGAACACACATTACTTTTTTCTTAATAATGTCGATCTGAGAATGGACATTGGATAACCTGTGCACCCCCAAGATAACATCGTAAAGTCAAAACACTGCTACTAGAAGATCCCAGCCGAATCTCTCACTTGTTAGAGTTAGCTGATACATCCATCACCCGTGTGTAATCATCGAATCCCCTCACATAAAATTCTATAGCCATTAATATTGAGCCAACAACTCCACCAGAATCTTCGAGCATCGAAGGAGGGGCGTGGTAATAAAAGTATTATTAGAACCTGTGTCTATAAGTACTGCAGCTAAGGTGGAGTTGACATAGAACATACCTTGAATCATCTCCGGAGCACCGTGGTCATGATCATCAACTACTAGAGCTGAGCTCATCTTAGTCCCCCCGATCCATGTAATCATAAATAGTTGTATAAACTCAAACACGTGTCAATGAAAAAAATATTGTCATGAAGAACACTTACTGTATTTGTAATCTATATATTAAAACCATAGGAAATATGGGAACATATTTGGATTTATAAAACCCATATATTTTAATAAAAATAATCTAAAAAACATCATTTAAAATTTATACACCATGAATTGTAAAAATGTTGGTAATATGGCATATGTACTATACAAATAAAAATGATATAATAAATCCCTCATCCTCTAATTTATGTTGATTCAAATGTAATCTAACATCCAAAATAATAAATTTTAATTGATTAAAATTTTATGAAAACATAAATATTATTAATATAATTTATGATAAAATTAACATATTTAATAAAAAAAATTATTAATAAACCATTTATTAAAATCATCACTATGTGGTGTTACATCTTTCATTTATCCTGAAAATTTGGGTTTGGTATTTTGAATTTTCATACTCTGATATTGGTTCCATCATATCCATGATTTTTATCATGAAATAAATATCACACACAAAGATATATATATATATATATATATTACATAAATTTTGAGTTACCCATTATAGTTAGATATTGAAAATTGATTTACACTATTCATGGAGTTAGTATATAGAACATATGCTTAAAAGTTATTCCAATTTTTGGACAGATAGATTGAAAGAATGGTTAATAATAGCTCGTCTTCAGAAACGATATTTATATGATAAATATTATTAATATATATATATATTATGAAACATTATTACCATTCTTGTAAAAAGTGACAAAAAAGGATTACACATCGATGTGAGATTGTAAGTCATACGTAGGAATGAGCTATGTTTTCTCTCTTCATATGAAGTGAATAATATGAATAATGGTTTTATAATTTTAATAATAAAAATTAATTATATTCAATATTCTATACTCATTAATATAAAATGAATAAAATTGAAATATAGGAGGTATAAGATGAAATTGATTTGAAAATTATAGGTTAAGAGTTATACATATTTATTGAGAATCCACTTTTTACTTACACCTTAAACAATGAATGGATGTTATTTATTAATGACATAATATATATGATGTGATAATGGAATATTGAAAATAATTATTGATGTAATTAGAGGATATATTAGGTTTAAATTGTGTGAATAAGACAAGAGAAGAGGTTCCTTCAAATATGTGATGGTGGGTAACTCATGTAACTACAGAACCTGTTAAATTAATTTGAATTAATTTTTTTAATAAATTGATTCCAATTTTTTTTAATATTTTATCATCACAATTCTAAATCCTCCCATCTAATAAAAAATGGACATGTTTTTGTTTTGATATCTATAATATCTCTTATTTTTAACCCCCATTAACTCTTTTCAGAATTACCAAAATATTAATGTTTTAAACTCATCAAGGATCATGAATTTTACCATAATAGGAATATTGAAAAATAAATGCTCTATGATTGATATTTTAAACCATATTCCATTCATTTGGCCGAATATTAGATTTTACATAATCTTAATTCATTTATGAAAACATTATTTTTTATAAATTTTTAATATTATCATTTCATGGGGACATTCATTTACGACTACTTTAATTAAATCATGATATAAATATAATTAAAATATTAAACACTAAAAATCATTTTTATGTGATATTTATATAACAAAACTGTGTAACACATTAATTCCTCAAAATTACATTACTTATAATATTTTTATAATCATATATTTTATAATTCAATTAATTGAAAAATAACTTTTCGGTGTTCTGTATGTATTTATTGTAATAATAAAGTCACTAAAATTAAAAATAATTACTATGATAAAAAAATTAATTTATCTTTCCAATAAACATTTCAAACTAAACATAACTACTATTTTTCAATATGATTTTTTTGATATATTAAAATCAAGAGAGTGATATTTTATATTAATTATTATATGAAGGTAATATAAATTTATTATTAATAAAAATATAGTGTGAATTAGTATAAGTATATTTTAATATATATTTTAAAAATAAAAAATATATTTTAGGAAAAATGTGCCTTTTTTAACAAAATTTAATTTATATGAAAAAAATTAACACTACTAATTAAAATTGGAATAATGAGATGATTATAAATCAAATAAATCATATTTTACTTTAATAAAAAATATAAAAAGATTAATGGGAATTATAAAATAATTTTTGAATTAAAATAAATGATGGTATTGGATAAATAAATATTTTCCACAATTGAATGAAAAACTATCATTTCAAAAGAATCACACGATTTCAACCTATGATAATTATGATACGGTTATTTTGAAATTTATTTTCATTTTATAAATTATAGTCTGTTAAAACGGAATATGTTTTTTATAAATTCAGAATATAAAATCCAATAAAAATAATTTTTAATGAAATTTCATTTTTGAAACACAAAATGACTTCACAAAAAACAATGTTCTTATTTTGAAAGAATTAATCAATACCAAAGTATTGAGTAGAACTGTTTTATATAGATATATATATATATGTATATATGTATATATACATTATATATCAATTACCCATATTCAAACCCTATAATTGAAAGTCTACGTTATAATGTCCATGTTTAAAAAATAATATTTTTAAGTATATCTCAATACATTTAATGATAAATATTTCATGTTAAGAAAGATATCCAGCATATTATTAATTATAATAATTCTTTTTATATTTAAAAATAGGATCACATTACCTTCTAAATTTTTTATCCTTAATATAGAATGTGATGTATATTTATATTGATCTTGTTTGATTATAAGTACAATATTCCTCATAATAACTAAAATCCAAATGTATAACAATGTTGGAATATTATCAATGATATTTTGTGAGAAAATGGCCTTGTTAAAAAAATATCCTAGATAATAAATACCATTCAATGAATCCATATTTTTTCTCTATTGGTGAATCTAAAAAATCTTATGAGACTCCAATAGATGTTAAACATTCATACATGTTTTTAAATGATTGTATAGTTTATGGGAAATTTAGTCTAATTGAAAATTTAATAATAGAGATTATAGAATTGACCATTAATTTAAAAATCCCACTATATTAAATAATATTTAAATCAATGTTATTTCTAATATCACCTATGATATTTACCATTATAAATTGAACAATGATGAGAATAATGACCTCAAAATAACGGGATGCTAATATTTTAATATCTACCATGATTAAAAAAATAAACTAATATAAATTTCCATTCTAAATAAATCATGTATAAATTAATTTAATATTATCATACTAACCCAATAGTCAACACTACCTGGCTTGCTAAAAGGAATTAATTGAAACTCTATCACGTGTTATTGAAAAATAATAAGTTCTTGGTTTAAAAGTAAATGTCATGAAATTTATTAACCCTCCCCTCTATATAAATTATTTAGATATAAAATATTACTCCATCACTATTAATAATATTAAATGATGACTAAATCCACTCACACATGATGTTGTAAATAATGTTATTACAATTATATCTAAACGTGGTTTTATATAACATATTTGTAAAATAGAGATGTGTTAAATAGTTTTTTTAATATCTAAAAAATAAAAAATAACAATCTATCTAATTGATAGAAATTATGTGTTCATCATTCGATTAATAAAAGAAGTATATCAACGCATTTATTAATAAAAATTGTACTCTAAAACAATAATGTATCATTTTCCATATCCCTCTATTGTGAGAAAATTGTAATAAATTGAATGAATGTCATCATAATATTTTCATTATGGATACATAGAATTTTTAAAAACCAAATTAAACTAAAGATCCAAGAAAAAAATTCCCCTTTCCCCTTTAGAAGACACTCAAAGAGAAGAATTATTATTTTTTTAATTTTAATGATACTAAGGGACTACAATGGTATATGATAGGAATAATTTAAGGTTTTTGGAATATTTCATATAGGTATAAGTAGATCATTTAACAATATATGATGATACATCTAAATATCAACGATAATATCTCTCTAGGGTCCTCATAATGTGTTCGTTATAAACTCATATATAATTTTAAAAAATTATTATTCATTATTACTAGTGGAATATTTTAAAAATTCATAATTTCTCATGATGGTATTCATTTTGATATAGATCAAATTGACATGATTCAAGAATTTTTTAAATAGTCTTTAGTTCAATATATCCAATCCTATAATATATATAACAATTAATATTTGTGATTTTTATTAATTTTTATTATTATTTCACTTTATCTTACCCAATTACATGAATAATATTTGTTATTAAATATGTATGAGTATTTTAATTGAGAATTTATAGAACAAAAATATCACTAACATCTTCAGTAATCATCAAGTAATTATAATATTACATTCCCTCTAAATTAATGTGTGATACATTTGAGAGATCTATTATTTTTGTAATTAGTTAAAGAAAATTTATAATTCCTTTTTCCATTAATAATGATTCAAAAACATTGGATAAATGTAAATATCATTACACTATCATATAATAAGTACATTATGTTTTAGATATTTTCAAAAAAATACTTTTACCCATATTTTATAGGGGTAAAATTAATTATATCCACATACTAGTTCCCTATAATGTTATTACATAAAAAAGTTATTTAAATTTGATGAAAATAATATATAACATACTTCTATAATAATTTCACCTAAATATTTAGGGATGTAAAATAAAATAAAATCTTATTGTCTATCACTTGAGTAGAAATTATAATTCTTCTCACTCAAAAATGGTTGATCTTAAATTATATAGTACAAAAAAATCATGTCTTGGTCCAAAATTATACTTTTAAACCCCAAATATAATTGATATCGTTACTAAACATTTTTCTTAATTTTTTCAAAATAATAAATTATGAAATTAAAATGTGAACATAAAAATTATTTTTCCAAATATTTTAAATAATAAAGGGATAAGTTAGACAAGGAAGGTTTATGATGTTTTGATTAAGTGTACTAAAACAAAATATAGGTATTTTTTATTCATTACCAAATGGTCAAAACATTATTCTAAAATAGACACCCTAAATGTTCCTTGACACTAGTTCTTCTAGAATTTACTCTTGATAATTTCAGAAGAGTTTTGATTATATTTTCACAAGTTCCAATTATTTGGTAAAATTTCAAGAGTAAATGACGCTAAAAATAACCATTAAAAGATTTGAAATTATTGATGAATGGTAAAATAAATTTATCTTACACTTCCCTTCACTAAATTATTTCAAATACATCATTTTATAAGATGAATATGTTTCATTGTTTTTATTTTCTAAATATAACAATAATGATGATGAAAATTCTGTGGATGAGTTAAAAAATTCACATATCTTCCATAGAATTTTATCCCCTTATGCCATTGGGATTGACGTTATATCGCACCTTAGTAATTAAATCATAGAACCAATTTTTAAAAAATATGGATTTTTCTATAAAATAATCTAATTTATATCACCCCCAAATTAGTGAATTGTGATAAATTTTATATAGGGTTGTTGAAAAAGCGAATGAGAGAAATTTATGATCACATGTTATGATTGTTAAGAAAAACTAGTATAAGAATGTCAGGATTATAAAAACTACATATAAGTATCACATTTAGAGGACTCCAATTGGTATAGAATTTTTAAATGCATGTTATTTTAATAATCAGCTATAATATTAATATCTTTGGAATATAAAATATGTAATTTTGATTATGATAAATTAGGAACAGATTCATTACTAAGAATGAATGAGTTAAGGGATCTTTTTTCATGGCTCATATGGGAATAATAAATTGTTGAAGGAAATAATTTAAGGAATAATAGAAAAATAGAATTATTAATGGTATTTCTGGATGGTAATAATGTAATTATCAGTAATTATCACTTTTTAATTCTCCTAGAATGCATGATTCACTATGGTGTGTCCCATTTATTTGGGACAATTTGAACCATTTTTGTTAAATTAAAAGCAAATATCCTCTTACCAAAAAAACATTCATACTAAGTGTACCTCAGTTAATGATATATCAAGAGAATAACATGCATTGGAAATCACCATGAACTCAACTAATATAACTTCCACTATAAATAATATACTACATCCAGAAAAAATAGAATCCCCAAATATAATCCAGGAACCACCTCTTCCACTCTAAATCAATACAGAATCTCTCTAATTTTATCCCCATTTTTCTATTTATTAATCATTAATTTCCTTATCAATTTTAAATTTTAATTCTACTTTTTACTTATTTGTTTTCATCCAAATAATTCTTCACTCATTTGAATAATTCATTTTCCTTGTTTTAAACTTATTTATTTTAATTTTTTCAAATTATGAAAAGTATTAATTTGATAGGAGAAAAATGTAAATATTTTTCTAATCAATATGTGGGAGTCAACATAATTCTTATTCTCCTAAAAATATTTATAGTCTCATTATTAATTTATCAGAATTCATTTTTTTATCAAAATCAATTTTTTTCACAATTCCTTATTTTGGATTTGAAAATTATTTTTTCCCACTTAGAAAATGAGATTACCAGCATTAATTAATAATGAGGTTATTGAAAATCATTGTTTCTATTTTTTACTTTTAATGTAACCTCCCTGTTCTGGGTGCTTCCCAATGGTCCCCATTACCCGGTTGGTCACATAGCCTAATGTTCAATTCCCCGAATTCCAAAGGATGCCGAATAGGAGGGTGGTCCATGGGTGTGATATTGGGAAAACTATTCCATCATTGGTAGAGTTTTCATAGTGGAAAAAAATAATAAATAGCATCGGAATTATTAATAACAAATAACATACAAATAGTGGAAGACTGAAGTAAATAAACAACTAGAGAACATATATAATGATGCATGTGTCCAGATGTTTCATGAGACTAATAATTTATCCAAATAATATTAGGGAAATATAATTCTTGGACCATGTTTCATATTAATATTATCTATTAGATTGTGTGTACCACATACGAAAATCAATGATAATGAATTAACATCAGAATTATCCATAAAAGGATATGGGTTGCATAATCCTATCTCATAATAAAATCAATTATATTTTTTAAATAAATATTTTAATAAATTTTCATATGGAATATTTTACCATATAAAATGAATGTAAAGTTATTTAGTTATATAATTAAGAGAGATATATTAATAATTTAGAATCATTTCATAAGATTAAAGGTTCTTTTAATTGAATAGTAGATGTGCCTTTAAAAATATTAAGAATATTCTTGAGGAAAATAATGATTTAACATTTAAAATGATTTCTAAAAAACTAAAAATTTCAAAAAATATTATGTGAATCATTTAACAAAATGATTCTATAAAAAGTATAATGGAATATTCATGTTCAATATTATTATTGAAAGTGGGTAATTCAATAAATCTCGAATATGTTATAAAATTTCCTTTCAAAATTTCGTACGGGTCAAAAGGTATCACAATCATAAGAGGAAAATAATCATTTTAATCAATATCTTGATATTTTCAATAAAGAATACAAATGTCTTTATGAGATCAGGGAAGAATATGAAATTTATTTTTAAAACATTTTAATGAAAATGTGGACACAAAATATAATGTGTTTTTTATGGGAGAATGAAATAATGTTTATTATCTTAAAATAAAGGTCACAAATCATATTATGTACCAAATATAGAAAAAATAATAACATTATTGGATAATTTTATGAAAAACTATAGGAAAATAAAATTTATAGGATTTATATTATAATTGTAAAAAAATTCACCTTTAATGGAAATTCAATCCAAAACAATCCTATTTAATATGAGATTCAAATATAAACCCATAATACTAGGTAAAATCTGAATAATAACTTCTCAAGAATAAATTAGATGATTTTTAACATAATATATCATGATGTGCGAAGGATTAATGATATATTATGAAATTTGGATGTATATAAACCCTTTACTAGATATTAGCGGTATAAAATAACTTGTTTCTCAAGAAGGAATTTTGAGAAGAAACCATTAACAAAAGAATTAATATTCATCTTCATTAACTATATTCTTAAATAATAAACACATTTTAATTAAATTCATACACAAATAAAATTTTCATGTTTCTCATTGCATTTATTTATTATTTACCATGTCATATTTTATTACATATGCAACTAATTTCACATTGAATGTTCTTGTGTTTTACTACTCATATGTTCAAAAAACATTGGTCAGGCGAATATGGTCAAATAGATTATTATCTAATAATATCTATAATATTAATATTGAAAGAATTATCATTCTTATAAAAAAAATTATATTTTAAAACTAACCATTAAATACAATTTTGAAAAATAAACCATGTTCCAATCATGGAGAAAGCATGTCATACAAACAAAAGAGTAATGTTTATATTTTTAGTGATCATTGGAAAATTAATTTAGGTATTTTTTTATATTTATATAATTTAAAAATAATTGTCATATTATTTAATTATATAACCAAACACATACAATACATGTGATGTTGTAAAAAATTAATCCCATCGCTCCATGAGGCAGTTGTCCCCTATAGACATGAATGATGTTGTAATTTATTCAATGGATGATAGTTAAAAGATTATGTTATTTATATTAATTAATTTTTTAAATATATCTTGAATATCATATATATAATGATAAAATTAATCCATTTTACTTTTCTTGTAATCTGTTTGTGAAAAAAGTATCGCATTGATTCATGGGGTGATAGTTTTTCATAAAAACAAGAAACATTATAGTATTACCTATATAAATAATATAATAAGGTATATTTGATACTATATTTACAAAATTATATACATCAATTTATCTATCTGTGTGTATTGGTGATGGGAATGAATTACATCAGTTTTGGAGGAGGTGTTTTGTTATACCCACGATCAATAGTTTCATTTCCAATTTGATGGAGGAGGTGATGGTTTTAGATAATGACCTTAATAGTAATGAAAATGTGGTATATTCTATATAATGATGTAATTATTTCAACTTATATTAATAAAAATTAATTAATTTTAAATTGAAAAAAATTCCTTGTTATTGGTGCTACTTATTTTTCAAACAACTTTTTTATATTTAAATCAAATGAATTCATATGATAAATTTTTTATCAATGGAATAATTTTTGGAAAATGGGATATAATTAAGGAATTTATTTTTTTGTTCAGGTAAAAAAATAATGTATTTTTTATTTGTTTAAATATGAAGATAGGAAGCAGATTTTATTAGTGGGGGAGTGGACACACTTCAAATTTTTGAAATGAAGTAATTCAACTGATATTGTTACAAAAAAATGATAAATAATATACCATTTTACAATATTATATGAGATAAGGTGTAAAAATAACCTTATAAATGGAATTAGACATGTTATGGTTCATTTTAACTCATATCATCTTCGTTTAACCCTGGGTAAAGATGATAATATCTTAACAATGAAATTTAATTTTTACGGGTTTTAATATTCATTATAGTAATAAATAATATTGAACTTATTATATAATAAAAGTTTTCTGATTAAAAATATGGAATTTGTTTTTCCAAATTATTTTAACATAAGTGGGAGAATTTAATTTAAAATAAAACCTATAAACATGTTGTAAAAACAATTTTATGAGAATTATATTTTTAATAAAAAATAGATCTCCAATTAATTATATGAAATGTATTAAAAATTAATTGAATTTAAATTCATATATATATATATAATCTTAAAATATCAATTAAATAATTTCTCTACAGGGGATGATTTTATTATTTATGTTTGCGAAACATTGAGAAAATTTAAATAGTTCTCGATATAATGTGTTTTCAAACCAAAGAATAAACTTATAATAAGAGACAATATGAAGATGAATTAAATGTGACCAATTTATATTCATATAACTAAAAAAAATTATGATATTTTGAAATCACATTAACATAATTATGTGACATAATTTGTTGAATATAAATGATTGTCTTACAAAATTCAGTATTTTCAATTTTCAATGAAAAATTATTATTTTCCAAAATATCTCACTACATAACCAGGATTTAATATTGATATTATTATTTAAAAGATTATTTTCATTTTATAATATTAAATTTCAAAAATTAGAAAAAAAAAATTTAAAAAATTTCATAAAAAAAATAAATAAAAATATTTTAGAAATGAAATGTAATATAAATATATATATTAAAATTGTGTTATTATTTAATAAAAAATTGTAATTATATTTATATTTATTTGTACCATTATATAAATTTCATAAATTATATAATCATATCATACTCGCCAAATTAATGTCTCGATTTTATAAAAATCATTTATATAATTTTATTTAATATTATATCATGGTTTGATTAAGAAAAATGTTGCGTGTAACACATTCTATAATTAAATAAAATGTAATTAATGAAAATAATATTATAAATATCAGGGTTTTATATTCAACACCCTTAAATGAATTTTGTATATGACATTTCAAAATTTTCTCCGTAATCAGGGCTTTGACATTTGAATATTCACATTTTATAAACACCACATAGAGAAAAGTGCTAGTAAATCATCCTCTCAAGAGTGGGAAAGATAAATATGAAGGTAATATTTGACAATAAAAAAATAGTTCCATGATGGAAGACATTGGTGGGTTGTGAAATAATGGAAATTCAAGAAACACATAATTATTTATATAGAGTGAAAGAGATAATTGAACCAAATGTTGTGAATGATGAAAGTAATGTTACAGACCTCATAACTATAAATATTTGATGAGTTAAAAAGACCACTAATACTTCAAAAATGATGTTAATGGCATACTTATTATTTTTGAAGGTCCTTTTTCTATAGTTTAGGGATTTATTATTCTTTCAAGATAGAGAATGACATAAAATATGCTTAATTGTTATTTTTAATTTCATAAAAAATATTTTGTACATTATTTATACATTTTTCAATTTAAACAGAATCTATTACACTATGAAATTAATATCTAATGGTAGTTTATTATTCTTGAATCACTAAAATTTACTTTCAACTTGTCATAGTATCTATAAAATAGTAATAAATCATTCCTCCTCTTTTTATTAAAAACAAAATGGTTATCACAATGTAATATAATACAAATATTGAATGGGAATATATAGTCTCTAAAATTAGACAATGAATCAAAAATATTTTAAAAAATAATTCTTCAAATAGTTAACCTAATATCAATAATAACCTTCTCATTAAAGAAGGTTTTAGTCACAAAGTAGATCACATACCCTAAATGTTACACCTCCAAAAAACATAATATTTTTATTCCCAAATAATCGTTTAAATTAATCCTATATTTAATATAAATATCAACACAGAATAGAATTTTACAAAAAGTAAGGATCATCCACAAAAATTAATTATGCATCAAATGATTTTTTTAATCACTAATGTATTCTATACATCTTATTTTGTTCAATAAAATCCAATAATCATAATTGACTACAATTACAATAATATAAAGTATATATTAGAAATTATATTTCATCAAGCACGTGTCTTTTATTAAATATATCCTTAATATTAAATCAATATTCTATTTCATTACTACCAGAACTCATTTTACTGAAAATGCTAAAATAAAAACTACTAAAAAACCATCCTTATATTATTTTTTAAAAATTTAATTAAATAAACTCAACAACATGAATCATGAATACCAAGAAATAAATAAATAAATCATTCATCTTCAATGATTTTCAAGACATATTAACTATGTAATTAATCCATGGATTAGGGAATTGAATTTGATAATTTCCAAGAGGCCAAATTTATGATATTGAACTAGTTGTGGTTCCTTGGTTGAACATTATTTTTTATAATCTTATTTAGTGGAATTTTTTGTTTCTTTATAAATTATATTTTCCATCTTTTCCCATATATAATGTATCTTCTAGTTACATTAGGTCATTTTCATGATCTCTCTTCACATATTATTTACATTTTGGATATTTAGTCTTCCTTTCTTTTTCATAATGTAAACATTATATTTCATGAGACGTTGAACTTATCTTATTTGATGTGTTTTAAATATTTTCTATGTTTTAGTTGCTGATCAGAATTTGAGAATTCTCGTTTGGAATGATTGAAATTTGTCTATCTGTATATCACATTATTCTAGTGATATCATTATGGAAATATTTATATTATCCATCAGTTTTTTTGTTGAAATTATTTATCATATATCAAAAAATTACCTAAAATCATTAAATGAAAAATTATGAGATTTAATTATCTTTTCAAAGAGATATTTATAAACATAGAAATAATAAAACAGAAATGATATGTAGGTCCTAAAATATGGACCTATAGATTTCAATATAAAATATCCATGGTAATAAATCTTATTGTTTTTTATAACAAAACAAAGAATTCATACCATTTATAATGGTTTATAAATAATTTGTGAATTTTCAAAGAATATTCCTTAGTGGTGAAAAATTAGGTGATCAGTAAGACCAATTTTTTGAACCATGTAATGAATGCGTCAATATCAACAATCATTTTGGATAGTTATTACCCCTAGATACATCTGTTCAAAAAACCATATTCATTTGAAGTGTTTAGATAGGTAATTAATACATCAAAAACAACATTCTCTATATATCATGAGGATTTGAATATTTTTTCACATATATAGCCTTATCTTTATAATTATCAATAGGGTTCTAACTAAAATTTTCACATCATTTCTTCAAAATTTAGTTAAAAAATTTATCTGATAAAAACTATTAAAACTAATATTTTTACACATATTGTAACATTATTTTAATGTATAAATATCAATCATATACAGCCCCAATGATTGTGAGGCCTCTTTACATTGAAATATAAGGTTAATAATACAACAATGTGACTGTATGAAAACATATCTAAATTATTTTCAATAATGATATCCTATTTATATCATAGATCTCAAAAATATTTTGGATAACCAAGGTAATACATAGACAAAATGGGTGATATAAAATTCCTATAATATAAATATAAAAGATCATGAAAGCAAAAATTTGAGTCTACAGATATTAAAGGATATCATAAAATAAAATTTATATGAGTAATAAAAATGAAAAATAATGTAACAAATGATCTATCATATGTCCATGGAATCATTGGAGATATATTAGCAAAATAACAGACAATATCAACAGAAGTTAAGGTTGACAATCAAGATGACATCCAATTGAGGATATAGTTCCATTAACAGATTAGATTCACTCCCTCGTCCCATACATGCCATCTCATGGTACTGAAACATTTACTAGTTCAATGGTGTTCTATATAATTCTAGTCCCACCCATCATATGCATATTATGTTCATCTTATTTTTTTGACATAATAAAAACAAAAATTATAAATAAATAGAAGAATTACACATGGAATGAAATGGGTTTCACAGTCTTTTGTAACAACCTAATAAAAATGCATTTCTTAATGATGATATTTGAGGAATTCACATAAGGAATGTATTACACCATATATGTCAGGGACAATTATTTGTGAATAATTTTTATGGAGATAGATATATATAATTTTAATTTTTTCTATAACATTAATGATTTATTTAATTGATGAATAAATGTAATTTTATAAGGTTAAAATACTCTTGAGGAAAATAACCTATCTATATTGATTTTTTTTAATTTAAAAAATTTAATAAATTATCTTTTTGAATTATTTTATTTTAAAATAATCTAGTTCACTTATAAAGGATTCATCAATAAAAATATTTGTCTACATAGCATGTCAATATGTACATGTTGTATAAGATAAAAAATCATTCCTTTCACAAGTGGATAAAATTCAAGGATTACTTCATTCAAGTATTAAAAATGAACATTCTTTCAAAACCATTGTCTAAAAAGATATAAAATCATACCAATGGCATTAAGAAATAATGGAATAATATTAAAACATTATTGAAAACATTTTAATTAAAACATGGACATAAAAGTGAAAGCGGTATTCATTTAAGATGGAAATAAATTCAATTTTCATTAAAAATATTCCCCTAACATTTTAACTACAAAAGAGAGAATAAAATGAAATTATTACACGAATATTTCATGAATATCGAGAAAATAATAAAAAAAAATTTTTTATTATAAAATGATCAACCAATTTTATACAATGTAAATTAAATCCTAGAAAATCTCGATTGAAATGAGATTGAAACCTAAATCCTAATAGCTCTGGTTAATTTTGAATCATAACATCCCATCATTAAATAGTTGAATTATAATTGAAAAAAATGTGATGAGATATGGAATAATGATATAATTTATTAATTGTTAGAATATTCAAAATTAAAAAAACTGGTTTTCAAAAGAATATGTGTCTCAATGAATGAAGTTTTAGATTAAATGCTTAACTCAAGCACGGATGCTCACGTTTCTTCCATAAGATCAATAATAATTAAACTATTTTAATGATTTAATTTCATAAATACCAATTCATTCTTTATTATTCCTTGTAATTTTTTTGTTACAATTTCATTTTCAAATAAGTAATCAATTAATTTAATGGAATACATTTTAATGATAAAAGGTTCATATGAAAAAAATGAATTTTGTAAATTGAAAAAGGTCAGTGATATTATTATTTGAACATCACTAGAATGGTTGAACTAAAATAATAATTATTGAAATATATAAATTATACTTCTAAAACCAGGAATGAAATATGATCTTGAAAATTGAACTGTTTTTTAATCATGGAGTTGGTAGGTCTTATATTGTCATGAGTAACGTTGTCATAATTTGATGATCATGATGGAAAGAAACTAAGAGTTTTTTTGTCATAATATGATGTTATCTATATTAGAAATATAATTATATATCATAATATATTATTAAATTTACCATCTCTGTGAGGCAGTATTAATAATGAATCACATCGATTCATGATGTGGTAGTTCATCGTACACATTACTGAAATTAAAAATTATTCAATAGATGATAATGGAAAAATATATATGATATAATGATTTAAGAAAATTATCAATATGTTAGTAATATCATATATATGAACACAAAATGAATGATTATTACCTTCCATGTAATGAACATGTTATAAATGAATCACATCTCCTCGTATGGCGGTAGTCCGCCATACACACGAGTGACATTATCTTATTCATTAAGGAATCGAAAGTAAGAATGTATAAATGATATCATAATTAAATAAAGATAATTATATTGTTAATGAAATATATAAATATTATAATAATCATTAAATCATTCTGTATGAATCTGTGATGAAAAAATAATTATATCGGTTCGTGGATTGACAATTATCCGTACACACAATCAACATTTCTTTTTTCCATTTGAAGGAGGAGTCAGTTATATTTCATAAAATTTACCTAAATAATATTATTATATGTAATATAATATTTTATTATATAATATTTATTTACAATTATTATATGTATGTAGAATAAGAAATAAAATAAAGCGCTCGACTGTGTATGTTACATCTTTTTAAGATGTATCCATTAGGTTTTGACCAAAACTATTCCTATGATGTAATTATGATAAATACAAGTATTATAAGATAAGGGGTTAGATTTATTTATTTTATTCGATAATGTATTTTCATAACTAATGCATTGTTTATTTTTGGAAGGATGATGATACGAGTGGCCATTTTCATGTGGTGGAGAGGGCACACATGAAAATTTAGAAAAGAAAGAAATAAACCAAATTATTTTACATTAAAAAAGGATAAATAATTGTTTATTGTCAATAAATAGAATATATTTAGTCTAAATACTACCAACCAATATGAAATAGTTATCTTTGGGTAATTTGTAACCTTTATATTTTTAGTTTAACCCCTAATAAACCTATTTTACCTTAACTATGGTAATAATATTTTATTATTGTCCCCACTAATAATGGAAAAAATAAAAAATATATGATTATCTAAAATAAATTATTCTTATTAAAATTAAAGTGTCTATTTTGAAAAAAACAACTCATAGAATCGGAAGATTTTAATTTAAATGCAATCCCATGAGAGCTGTCGAAAAAATGTGTTTTCAAGAAATGCATTTATTTTGGAAATTTTTTTCTCATATTAATTATATGAATACTAATAATAATTAAATGAATTTATATTAATATATAAATATATATATAATGAATTTCATTTAATTCATTCCATATTAGGGATTATATTAATTATTTCAAATGATGAATAATTATGCACATTAAAGATACATTTAAAATAATTATTCGTTAAGGATATGAGTAATCATATAATAAGATACAATATAAAGATTACATAAATTAAATTAATTTTAAAAAACATAATGACAAATTGTTTATCTAAATTTTATGTCAAATTAAAATAATAATTGCAGATAAATTATTAAAAATAAATGATAATTTTACAACAATTTGTTTCTTCATTGTTCAATGATAAATTACTGACATTCAATAAATCACAAAATATAAAAATATGTAATTATTTATATGTTTATTTAAAAAAGAAGGTCTATTTTAGTATATAAAATTTCTCATAGGTCAAAATATTAATTTAACTATTTTCACAATGGAATATACAAAAAAATCATAAAAAAAATGTAGAATAAAATAGAATTATTAATGATGAGTAATTATTTTGTAATATTTTATAGATTAAATTATATTGACTACAAAATTTATATTTATCTTATATTGTATTCAATCCTATTAATTCCCACCGATTTAATTAATAGGTTTTATGATTCATGGCTAAATAAAAATATTTCAATACTATATTGTGGTTTTTTTAAACTCGGTGTATTTTCTAAAGTAATATATCAAGGAAATAAAATTTATTAAAAATATATATTATAAATTATTTGGTTTCTAGACCATAAAATTATTAATCCATTAATATGTACACCATATGATCATTAAATCATTCATCATTACATAACCCACGAAAAATAGTGGGTTTCATCAATATTTCGTTATCATAACCATATACCATTGATGGAAATAATAAATATAGATTCATTGGATCATATAGCATATTATTATGAGGTAACCTCAACTTATATTATCATTGATGAAAAAATAATTTAAAATATAACTAGAATATTTCATTACATAAATTTACTTTTCACTTAAAAATAAAATTAAAAAATATAAAAATTTTAGAAATATAATAGAAATAATTTATTTAAAAAGAAACTTACTAACATGTAATTTAATATTAAATGAATTAATCAGTTAGGAAAATATATAATTATTTTCAGGTCTTGTGACTTAAAACAATCATTCATTTCCAAATTTTAGTAAATGTTCTATAGCTCATCGTTCATAAAATGAAAGGGCGATACTTTTTTTTACAATTTTATAAAAAATTAGTACTGTTTAAAAATGACTTTAAAAAATCATAGTAAAAAATGAACCCATTTTTGATATCATTTTTAGGAAAAATGGATTTGGAGGAAACTAATATTTCAAATAAAGAAATAATGATAACATTTTTCATAAAAATATTCATTCAGTCACTTCATTACTTAATATATAGAAATTTAAAGGGAAACATTCATTGTCATTAAATAACATTGGATAATAAAATTTAATTTATTTTTGAGTAATGTATCATATAAATTAAATTATTTGAAAATAAATAAATCACAAATCTATATAAAATTGAAATGGAAACATAAATCTATTTCCAAATTATAATATATTAATCAAATGCTTTTGAATGATTTAAACATATATGGATTAGTAAATAAACATAATTTTCATGAAATTCATCATAAAATACATTCAGTGGAATTAAATAAACCACATAATGGAAACAAGTTCTGAATATTGTATATGCCATTTAGGAACAAAAGTGAGATGAGAAATCCAATTACCTTCTGTTTTAATTTCATCACAACTATTCTATCATCTAGTATAATAATTTAATATTAATTATGAAACTATACTAGAATAATGATCATACTTATAAAATCTTATATGTTCCTTTATAATATTTCAACACCCATTTATGAAAAATTCCTTTCTTAAATTATTTTTTCCATTGTGAAGTATTTGATATTCTCATGCAAAATTTAGAGTTTGGTGTTCCGGTCATTGTACTTTGATCATGGTTCCATCATCACATGAATTTTAATGATGATATAAATTACATATATATTCGTTATCTATATTTTTAGAGTTAACCTTAATTTAAAGACGTAGAAAAATGTATTACACTATATCTGGATATCATCGTTCGTAAATACATATGAATGTTGGTTTCACATTTTGATGGAAACAATATTAAGGATAATAATAGTGAATGATTATAGAATGATTGTTAAATCACATATATCATATAAATTCATTAAATATGACATTATTACCATATATGTATAGTATAAATGAAAAGTGAATACAATATCATTGTGGAGGTGGTAGTCAACATGTACGCACATGCATCCTTATCGTTTTAAAAAAGATTTGAATGTAAGATGAATGATATGATATCATATTTAAGGAATCATGATAATGTCATAAAAATATCTTATAAATATTTTACCCACAATAATACTCATCAAAATCAGATTTCAAAACTGAAAAATATCACTACGTGATGAGGCTATTCGACACATATGGAGAAATGATAAATTCAACTACCATTTTACGAAAAAGATGTTGGATAATTATAGAAAAATAATAATAATAATGTTTAAATATATATATTATAGTAAATTTATTATTTTATGTTTATTACCATATATTTATATGATTTAGATGTTGAAATATTGTGAAATAGGTAGATATGGAAGATTACATCTTCTTCAGTAGGACTCATTTAAATCCCTAATTAAGGACCCTTCGATTGGACTTTTAAATATTATAAAGTCTAGAATTAATGTTATTGATTTTTATATGAGAACTGGATTGGTTTTTTTTCAAAATATATAGTTTATGGTGGAGAATAGTTTAAAGTGGTTGGAGTTCCTTTTACAATTGAGGGAAAGGTTATGCTTGGAATAATAAAACCTTTATAAATATAATGAAGTCATTCATAAGATAAATTCTTCCAATTTTATTAATATAAAATGAAAAATATACTATGGTGAAAATATAATCCTAAAATAAAATTTAATTATGTTTCAGAGTCACTTTTTCCCTTATATATATTATTTAACCCCTTGGTTTACAACTTTTCATCTTAACTGTATTAATGAATGTTTTAATATTAATGGGTCAAAATCTAGCATATATGGTGAAAATTATCATATAAATGGATAGGGAATGACTTAATTAGAAATTTATCATCCTAATTTTCCTATTGAATGTTTTTTATTTTTTAATTATTTAATAAGAAATTTTTTAACATAAAGTATCATTAATTTAATTTTTGACTATATTAATTAATTTTACATTCATGAAAATAATACAATAATGTAATTCCTAAATAAAAAATTCCGAAAAACTAAATATGTTGTACTTTTCTATAAAATGATTTGTGTAAAATAACTGTAACAACACAATGTTTTTCAATGGAAAATTACCTTCTTATATTTATGTCATAAAAACACAAAAATAATGAACTACTAAGTGATAAGTGACCTTTAAACATAATTTTGTCACCCCTATGGATGGAATTTTAAAAATCTGACATACACAATTGAGTTCAAGATAGTTTTTGGAGTCTAATGAAACAAAAATAATTATTAGTGAATAGTAACCTACCCTTATGAATAATAACCTACCCTTATGAATAGTAACATGACCCTTATTAATAGTAAATAATAGGAACATTACCTATTAATAATAAAATAAAATTTAGACATCTTAGAAAGTGACAATTTGACCTTAGTAAAAGTTTTTGGTATTTTATAAGTCATAAATAAATAAATAATTATAATTAATTAATTAATTTAAAAGAATATTTATTTTCCTGTAATGTATTCATAAATTATTTAATCAATGTCTAATAGTTTTTAGATAATTTTATAAGACCCTACGTAATTTTTGAAAGAACTATAAAATCAGTTTTAATCTTAAAACAGTTTTTTAAGTAAATTATGATTTTATTTAAATATTAAATTAATAATATTTAGAAAATTATTTTTAAAAAATGGACTTCATTTTTGGATTCTACACGTTGAAAAATGTTTTGGGTAAATTTTTGGGATTTTTCCAAGAAACATGAATTTTTGGTGAATAGTAGAATACATTAATTTACCATATAAATACATTTTAATTAAAACCCACTATTCATGACATCACAAGTGATGTATGTACCCAAAAACAGAACTCACATGCCTTATTTACTATTCTTAGTCATCCAAGACTCAATATTCCTTTTCTTATGTGAAATTAATAAACTAATCAATTTTATATTAAGGAAACCCCTCTCCCCTCCACTATAAAAGCCACCCTTCACTCCCTCTTTTCCTCACACCTCTCAAGCTCCATTACTTCTCTAAACTCTTCCCAAACACCTTCCCTAGATCATCCCCCACGTCCAAAAGCTTCTGGTCTCATCAAAAGACCAATCCTAGCTTCCTTAAAGAGGATCTCAAGAGGAAGATTCTAGAGGTAATTTCCCTCCCTCTTCTCCTTTAATTTTCCATTCAAGTTCAAGTTCCTTTCTTGATCACTCTCTACGTATCATCATCCAAATTGTTTTGTAACTCTATTATTATACATATAATGTAATCTTATGATTCTAATGGTATATTATATCACCCCACACCCTTTCCCTCTTCCTTTTATTTTATTAAATAGAACGTTGTTCAGGAGGCGTTAAATTTATCACCTTCAAAAACGACATGTTATCTTCTTCCATTTCTACCTTAAAATATGGTCATGAAACCATTTTTATGGTTGAAGAAGAATATTTTATATGTATTATGTTCTATTTTATGTTCTAGAAATAACTTATGGCCATATTACTAAGTGAAAAGTTAAAACGAGTTCATTGTGATCCAAAAACCGCTCAAATTAACTCAAATAATCTTCATTTAATTATTATCTAATGATTAATCCACATGGATCTAATATAACTCATTATAGAATCATTCAAGATTATGTAATATAATTAATAACATGTAATATCAGTTCTGTATGTTTACCCATGATCTACCCAAACATCAATTTAATAATACAACTGGACCGCTCAAGAAAACCATGGAAACGAACAGCCCGGATCAATGTTTTAACCTCTATAAGTCATCCAAAAGAACACAATAAGAAATAATGAAACCAGAATGAACCCTATTAATGTATAAAAGGTTATTGAATTTATAATTAATGAATATAATGTCATTATACATGACATTAAAGAGAAAAAGGCATTCGAGTACAAGGTAAGGGGAAATCTCGAACCCAATTTTTCTTCCTTCAGGTTCTTCCACTTTCACTCCATTTTTTATTTGGTTACACCTCAAAGATCATTTTTCATCATTTAAATTACTTTAATGGGATATAGATGTTTTTCACTGGTTTTTATGTCCATCAAAATGTTTTCCAAAAGAACTCTTCTTTCAAAATCTCACATTTTACCTCTCATTCAAAGTTGATGGTTCTTGTATCAAGTATGTAGTTCTCTCTTTCTTTTGGGAAACCAAAGAATATGATTTTGTTATTATGAGATGAAACCCATTCCTTTCCATGGGTTATTTATGTACATGTTTGATATGTTTTCCATGTGGAAATCATGATAATGATAATATTATGATGTGACGGGTGCGCCCGGAATTATATAGCGCGATATGAATGTTTAAATGAGACGGGTGTACCCGGAATTATATAGCGCTCCAATGCATTGGGTAAAGTGATGAATATCATATGTAAATGTGAAATGATGTGTGAAAAAGATGCTAGATTTTTTCACAAGTATGAGTGGTAGTTAAACACTAGGACATTATGTTTCATTTTTATGCATTGCCACATTTGAAGTTTATTATTTATGCTCCTCTCATGTTCATGATCTTTTTTTTATGTCATGATTATGCTTACCCCATGATATATTGTTCTTATCTATCCTCTTACTGGGCTCCAGGCTCACAACTTTTGATGTACATCCTCAGGTGGATACATGTACTAAGGAGAGGACAAGTGACACTAAGAATCTAGTGAAGAAGAAATTAAATAAATGTGTTTGGTTGATGTTGTATTTGTTATGTATGGTCCTAGTTTTCCCAAGACACTAGACCTTTGGATTCTCCATGTGTAATACTATTATGTTTTTTATCTTGGAAATGATGTAATAGTAATGTGAGAAAAAGGCTGGGTCACTATATTTGGTATCAGATGAAAGGTTTAGTTAATTTGGGGATTAGGATTAGTGAACCCTAGAGAAAACCTACAACATGAGAATAATTACAAATATGTACACAATAATATTTACCTAGGGATCCCATATGTTATGTTTTTGGTATAATTTTTTAAATGGATAAGTTATTCATGACTTGGTTAGTTATTTTTTTTTTGTATCCTTTTCTATTTTAGAAAATGGGGGGAACGAGATGAGGTAATAAAGGAGAAGTACCCTCACCTGTTTGTGTAATGTGAAATTTCGGGGGCGAAATTTCTTAAGGGGGGAAGAATGTAAGGACCCAATGTTTTTCAATGGAAAATTCTCTTCTTATATTTATGTCATAAAAACACAAAAATAATGAACTACTAAGTGATAAGTGACCTTTAAACATAATTTTTTCACCCATAGGGTTGGAATTTTAAAAATCAGACATACACGGTTGAGTTCAAGATAGTTTTTTGAGTCTAATGAAACAAAAATAATTTATGGTGAATAGTAACCTACCCTTATGAATCGTAATCTACCCTTATGAATAGTAACATGACCCTTATGAATAGTAAATAATATGAACATTACCTATGAATAATAAAATAAAATTTAGACATCTTAGAAAGTGACAATTTGACCTTAGTAAACGTTTTTGGTATTTTATAAGTCATAAATAATTAATTATAATTAATTAATTAATTTAAAAGAATATTTATTTTCCTCTAATGTATTCATAAATTATTAAATCAATGTATAATAGTTTTTAGATAATTTTATAAGACCCTACGTAATTTTTGAAAGAACTATAAAATCAGTTTTAATCTTAAAACTGTTTTTTTAAGTAATTTATGATTTTATTTAAATTTTAAATAATAATATTTAGAAAATTATATTTGAAATATGGACTTCATTTTTGGATTCTACAGGTCAAAAAATGGTTGGGGAAAATTTTTGGGATTTTTCCGAGATACATGAATTTTTGGTGAATAGTAAAATACATTAATTTACCATATAAATACATTTTAATTAAAACCTACTATTCCTGACATCACAAGTGATTTAAGCAGCCAAATCCCGAACTCACATGTCTTATTTTCTATTATTAGTCATCCAAGACTCACTATTCTTTGTTTTAGGTGAAATTAATAAACTAATCAATTTTATATTAAGGAAACCCCTCTCCCCTCCACTATAAAAGCCACCCTTCACTCTCTCTTTTCCTCACACCTCTCAGGCTCCATGAATTCTCTAAACTCTGCCCAAACACCTTACCTAGCTCATCCCCCACGTCGAAGAGCTGCTGGTCTCATCAAAAGACCAATCCAAGCTTCCTTAAAGAGGATCTCAAAAGGAAGATTCTAGAGGTAATTCCCCTCCCTCTTCTCCTTTAATTTTCCTGTCAAGTTCAAGTTCCTTTCTTGATCTCTCTCTACCTATCTGTATCCAAATTGTTTTGTAACTCTATTATTATACATATAATTTAATATTATGATTCTTATGGTATATTATATCACCCCACACCTTTTCCCTCTTCCTTTTATTTTATTAAAGAGAACGTTGTTCATGAGGTGTTAAATTTATCACCTTCAAAAACGACATGTTCTCTTCTTCCATTTCTACCTTCAAATCTAGTCATGAAACCATTTTTATGGTGTAACTAGAGTATTTTATATGTATTATGTTATATTTTAATTTCTGGAAATAACTTATGGCCATATTACTAAGTGAAAAGTTAAAACGAGTTCGTTGTGATCCAAAAACCGCTCAAATTAACTCAAATAATATTCATTTAATTCTTAACTAATGATTCGTCCACATGGATCTAATATAACTCATTATAAAATCATTCAAGAATCTGTAATATCATTTATAACATGTAATATCATTTCTGTATGTTTACCCATGATCTACCCAAACATCAATTAAAGAATACAAGTGGACCGCTCAAGAAAACAATGAAAACGAACATCCCTGATCAATGTTTTTAAAATTTTTAAGTCATCCAATGGAACATAATATGAAATAATGAAACCAGAATGAACCCTATAAATGTTTAAACGGTTCATGAATTTCTAATTAATGAATATAATGTCATTATACGTGACATTAAATAGATGGAGGCATTCTAGTACAAGGTAAGGGGAAATCTCGAACCTAATTTTTCTTTTTTCGGGTTCTCCCTCTTTCACTCCATTTTTGATATGATTACTCCTAACAGATCATTTTTTCATCATTTACATTACTTTTATGCGATATAAATGTTTGTCACTGGTTTTTATTTCCATCAAAATGTTTTCCAAAAGAAATCTTCTTTCAAGATCTCACCTTTTACCTCTCATTCACGGTTGATGGTTCTTGTATCAAGTTTGTAGTTCTCTCTTTCTTTTGGGAACCCATAGATTATGAATGTGTTATTATGAGATTAAAACCATTCATTTCCATGGGTTATTTATTTACTTGTTTTATATTTGATCCATGTGGCAATCATGATAATGACAATATTATGATGTGACGAGTGTGCCTGGAATTATATAGTGCAATATGAATGTTTAAATGTGACAGGTGCGCCCGGAATTATATAGCGCTGTAATGCACTGGGTAAAGTGATGAATCTCATGAGTAAATGTGAAATGATGTGTGAAAAAGATTCTAGGTTTTTTCACAAGTATGTGTGGTAGTTATCTACTATGACATGATGTTTTATTTTTATGCATTGCCACATTTCAAGTTTATTATTTATGCTCCTCTCATGTTCATGATCTTTTTTCAATGTCATGATTATGCTCACACCAGGATATATTATTCTTATCTATCCTCTTACTGGGATTATAGCTCACCCCTTTTGATGTATATCCTCTGGTGGATACATGTACTAAGGACAGGACAAGTGCCACTAAGAAGCTAGTGAAGAAGAAATTAAATAAATGTTTATGGTTGATATTGAATTTGTTAGGTATGGTCCTCGTTTTCCCAAGACACTAAACCTTTGGATCCTCCATTTGTAATACTATTATGTTGTTTATCTTTGAAATGATGTAATAGTAATGTATGAAAAAGTACGGGTCACTATAATAACTACCCATAATTTCATTTCTATTAATATATTGAAATTATTTACTTAATCTTTCTTTTATTTCAATAAATACTCTATCGACATTACATAAGAATTTAAGGAAATTGTTAAATCAATAAAAACTAATATTTAATTTCCATGAAAAATAAAAATAATTTACCTTTATGGTAAAAATTTATACCTAAACAAATTCCCTTTTTATGTGTACTTGAAAAATTTACAGTTATTAATGCCCAAAGAGTGATATTATTTATAGGTCATTTTATTATAAAAATTATCTTCATAATCAATGAAAAATGTGACCATGTGCCTAAAAATTTAATAATTATATATATATTTTGTAAAACTATAAAAATAAAATATGAAAAATTCAGATCGTATAGGAATTGTAAATCATTAAACCATACTTTTAACACTATTTAACATATTTTACCATATCCAAGGTGAAAAAAAATTACTAAGGTTATTATTTAAATTGGAAAAAAATAAAAGGAACCAATTAAAAAAATTAGGCATTTATCAAAATATGATGTACCTTTTTTTATTATTCAATTACATTATGTGGCATAAATTCATTTTAAAATAAGCTTAAAAATGTTACAAAAACCTGATTTAGTACATTTGTAAGCATAATAATTGAATTATTATTATCCCATGCAACGAAAAACACCTTAGATATCGGTTAAAAAATAAAATTTAATATATTTCATTAGAATAATTCATTTAAATTAATTACATTAAATTAACATGATTAAGACAGATTGTGATCATAAAAACTATTTTTCAAAGAGACATCTCTTATAATTTCATTTTTTACATTTCTAATTAATTGGAAAAGAATTAATTCAATTTATATATGATAAAACTGAAAAGTTATAAATATTTTGGTTGTCACATTTATACATTCCAATCCAATAATAGGGTGATTACATTATAATATATTAATGTTCATTTAGACTTGGTGTTGGATGTATCAAAATATACCAATGAAATTAATTTATATAAAATGGTCTATATCATAAACCATCAGCATGTTACATTATCGAATGTTTAAAATGGATTTCCAATAAATATTCCATGACTCACATTCCAAAAATGAGAACATCTATGTTTCATCATATTCTTTGGATACCATGTAGCTTCTATAAATTTTTTATTCATATAGAGAACATGAACCTGGTGATTATCCTTGTTTCATGGAATTTTTCATCTATGATACTTGATTTATAACGTTTTTTATCCACAGTAATGATCAAAATATAGTAGTATGACCTTTTATTTTAGTACATATGGTGGATAATGTTTTTACTTCCTTATGTGATATACATAGAACACTTTCTCAACATAAGATAGGTTCTATGGACCTACTATGTGATAAATGGCCATCCCTACTCAATCATGCATATTGTAGTGGTTAATAAAAAACGTTCTATTAATTATTTTATTTTATGATATCATAACCGTCATCAATGTAAAAATTAAACAAAATAAATTATCACAATATTGGAATTCGAGATTTCAAGACAAAATTTCATTATAACTTCTCTATTATATTTACGATTCCTTGAAATAATTTAGAATAGTTCTGAAATTATTTGTCCCTTCCTCAACCTACTAAAACCCCAATTGACTTAATTATATATCTTTATCCCGTCATGTTAGAGCTCTATGTTTTGTTCTAAACATAACCTCATAAAGAGACATTTGAAAGCTCAAATGAAAGATATTGTTTTATTAATGCTCATCAAGAAGAATTTGTTGATACCAAACACAATTGAAATCCATAAGTCAATATATCATCATTTCCACTTCGGTATGAATAGATATCTCAAACTAAAAATTTATTGTTTCTTAATCTAGGCTAACCACTCTAAGCGGAGATTTTTTGTGTCGATTAATTATTAGTAATTCCATTTCATTTCAATTTATCTTCTTGAACATGTTAATGTTATTCATCCAATCGATTTTATCTCTCAAATTGAAGTCATGTAAATTAATAACATCTAAAATAGAAAGAAACTATATTTACAAGGTTCTATATAATTGCAAACTCATTTCCATGTTTTTATTCCCCCTAACATGGATTCTCCATTATACATCACTCTCAAACATCTGATTAAAATTTATTTTACCTCCAATTGAAATATCTTTTCATCTTCAACAACATATATATTCAATTTGTTTTTGATCCAACTAAACGAATTATTTCTCTAGATCTAAATAAGAGACTTGTTTTCTCTTTGATCATTCAAAAAGTCTTCAGAAAATTCTAACATTAAATAGAACATTTCACAAATATTTGATGTATTGATACACTATTGAATGATTCCCTTCTCTCACTTCATGAGCATGTATAATTTTAGATTCTCATGACCAAATTCATGAACATTAAATAGACATTGATCGAGTCTTTTGGTCATTATCAATTGATTAGATCAACTATAACTGATTATTTTCTTCAATGTAACAATTTTAGAGCTATGATTCCTTCTGTATGAAGTCATGAGCTTATGTATTTGGTGTAACAATTTGTAAAAAACTTCTCACTTGTTGTTTATTGAAATAATATCTAGAAAAATCTCAAAGGACACCATGAATTATAAATTAATTTTTTTTACTTGCATGATTTTCATGGAATCTGAATGTATGGGTTCTAGAATCCCAATGTTTGTACATATGTTAGATGATCACAACAATGTTCTCATTTATTATTCATAGATTAATTATTTTCTTCATTTCACTCTCATCCCATATCTGTTTAGACTGGTTCAAATCATAATCAATCCCATGTTAATGGGAATACTTTTTTTGTGTACAATGTTTGAAAAATTATTCACATGAGTAATTTTCCTTCTACGTTGTCCATCATGAACACACACTATCCAGAAAAATGTCTAGAATTTTTTAGTTGTCTCTAAATCCATGTGTGTGTCTACTCTCAATTGTGAGATTAGAACTCAATACATTGATTCCTTGTGATACTCACTATCACAAGTATGAGTACATGGCCTTATTAGAATCTCCATTGCCAATAATGTCTGGATAAAACAATATCACAATTCACAAAAAAATTAAAAAACCAATAAGACATCACATATCATAGTACAACACGAATTTGAATGAGTTATTAGATCACATGTTAACTCCCACATGAGTTTTTAATTATTTTTGGAAACCAGTGATATGCATATTACATGATCTTGATTGCTTCATATAGGAAATATTATTTTTAAATAATTTGAAGGGTATGTTTTAAAAAAGTTGATTTATTAATGGATTTATCACCTTCACCTATGCAGTAGCAGCGTGTGTGGTTTTCTCCATTAAAAAATAGATGTTCAAAATGAATTATTTCATTATAAATTAAAGCACCTATAAAATATTAGCAACACTATTCTCAGTAGAAAACTTCTTGTTTTATATGAAAGATGATCATGACACACACTACATTAGATATAAATTACAATCTAGGTCAAAGAATCATTCAATGATCCTTTATATATTTCATGGAAAAAACCCTAGGTATTTTGGGTTTTTTCTTTAGTATGTTGAAAACATGGAATTATTGAACATCTCTTTTGTGGTGAATTCATGTTGTGAATAAGATGAGGATTATATGATTCCTCTCTTCTGAGAGTTCGAAAAACATCCAATGCTTTAATACCTTCTGAAACTATCATTTACATTAATCCATAGATAGTTCATCAATGTATCACAAGCATGCAAGAAGAAGATTTCAGCAATGGAGAGACATCTTATCATCTACTTTAAATCATATATATAAAACATTTGTGGTAGATTCTAGTTTATTTGAAGTGGTTTTGATCATCAAATCCATTATACTGGGCATATCGTAATCATAGGGGTAGGATAAGACAATATAGAAGTAATAACTGACCGAGATCAGATGCATCAAGTGACCCTTGCTCTGTCCTTAATTATAATGGATTAGGAATAGTGTTCAAACATCCCCCATCCCACAGTGGTTGTATTTAGCTTCTCCCATGTAGTATACCATTAAATTTGTGATAGCTACACCATGATATGGCTACTGAGGACTAGCATGAATTTCACCCTTCAATGATTCCACTGGTAAACGATTGGCCTTATACATGGAGGGCCTTCCATGGCCACCGACACCCTACATGCCATATACATGGGCCCTCCCTTGGATTATAAAAATCTCAAGTACATTTTGGATGGACAATGATATCTCAAATGGGGAATCATAGATCATATTCCTACATGACCCAATGGATGTACCTTGGCTAGTATGTTGGCATTAGTTATTAATGTAATCCAATAAAAAATAACTACAAAAATTCTATCTAAAAAATCTATCTAGAATTAAAATTCATTCTAACCGTCTCAATAAATTATTCACATCATCATGCAATAATAATTTGTTTTTTTTTCATGGAAATAAATTTAATACATATATAATTATTATTCACCTCATCTAGTATGAAATTATTATTCCAAAACCATAACTAAATTTCCAAAAAATGTTATAAAAAAATATCCCCACCTTAATAAGTGTATTATAATTATAATATCAACTTAATAAATTATCATAATTAATGATAGATTGTTTTCCATGACTGAAATCCTATTATTTAATATGAAACCATAGTGATTCCATAAGCATCACCACCTATCATCATTAGCTTAGGATACAGATATTGACATATAATTGACATAAAAGTTTTGATTAATGTTTTCTCCCCTTATTTGAAATAATGTGAAATGTAAAAGTTGTGATTTTATTGAAAACATATAGTCCAAAATTTGATGATTATTTATTGAATTCCTATGATAGATGGATGATATCACATGGTTCTATTAGAAATAATCCTACAGTTATTCTACTCTAGTTATAAATTATATAACCAAGTATAGGAATCGTGAGATATATGAATTTTTTTTTTAATGGAACACATAAACAATCATTCTTGTGAAATAAGGATCAATATATCTTATTATCACTCATAGTGAATTAAGTAATCATATTTACCAATGATATCTTATATACTACACATAATTAAATAATCAAATCATAATGTTGATGTTAATGAGATAAATATCCCCCATTTTTGTATTTTTTTTCATCATCCAAACACTCCCCCTTAATTCATAAGATAATAAAATTAATAATAAGGTTTTAATGTATTATTTTGATAACATTAACATAACTATTTAATTCCTTAAATTCTCTCATATACATTCTCATGGTTGTATCCCATTAAGGGATTTACACTTTTCATTATTTTCATGGATGTTAGTAGACTCCTTGATGTAAAATCTCATCTTTCTTTCCAGTTGATTCAACCAAAAACCTCTCCAAAAAAATACATAGAATGTTTTTTCTAAACACCTATAATAATTATGTAACAAAGAGGTAATATTTTAATTATGAGTAAAATACAATATGATATCTTATTCTTGACATTTGATATTTTCCTCTCCAAATTTCTGTTAACTTTTGACCTAATTTTTTTTGAATAACATCTTCCACCTTCATTTCTGTAATATACTGTCTTTCCATTACATATATTATATTTTTTTATCTTCATGTAATTTCTTATCAAATTCCAGTTAATGTTGATAAAAAAAGGAATTCGTTATGAAAATTTTATGACTTTTTAAAATCCTTATATGAATTGTCATTAAAAAGAGTAGGTATTGTGTCCATGCCTTTCACTCCACCATAATTAACAATAGAACATAAATCATATGTATTTAAATAAAATCAGTGCAGCCAAATTTTGTTGTCAATCATCTTTAACCTATAAATTACCATTACATGGAAGAATTGATACTTTTGATGTATTTTTTTCTCTTAATTATTCTTTAGATGATATCACTGTTTTCATCTTGATTATTATTTTTTCAAGAATTTTCCTTTTTTCTGTTCTAAACCATGGATGTCCTGTCACATTACATTTTAATTGAATTTTTATTCTCTGTTGTTGGTAATCTCTTTTCATAAAACATTACCCCCTAAATGTCAACCATATATGGTTTTTCATGAACTAAAATATTGTTCCGGATTTTCAATGAATTATTACAAAAAATATAGATGAACCAATAATATAATATTATCATTCTTCTCTTCCTTTTGGGTGTAGAAAATTTTTGATTTCCCATATTTTGAACATTTTATCTTTGGAGTGAAACCATCACTATTTTTTAAACCTCATGTGGAATAGATATTCATATTTCATTTTATATCCACCTATGATGTGTCTATTTTATCATATTTCACTATAAATTATTTACCATTTTTTATTTTAAATATCTACTAGTACACAAAACATCATCAGTATAAAAGACAATTTTCAAGAAAAAATGATACCATCCTCTTAAAGGATGATTCCATTTTATTATATGATGATTTCACATTATTTATGGAATCATTTTTCTCAATAAAAACATGATTGGAAACATTTATTCATTCGATTATTTTAAAATATTTATCCTCTAGTGATTCATGATATCTCAATATTATCTCCAGCTCGAAACACGTCATGTTATGGGAGTTGTTTTTATCGTTAAAAAATTTCATCATCGAATTCCCATCATCCATTATCTTCATAATTTATTCTAAATGATATCTTCTTGAATCATGAAAATAATTTTCAATATAAATTAAATAAGTAGATTATTTATTCATGGAATCATTTTTTATTCATTCAAGGGAATATGAATCTTCTTACAAAAAATTCAAAAATAACATTTTCACAATCATACTATTGTAGTTCTTCTCCTGTACATAGAATGTATTTCTCAATTTTTGATGATTTTATTGTGATAGCTATTTAATTTCAAAACTAATTACCTAGTGCATATTCTATTTCTTTTAATTCTTCTTCCAGCTATGATTTTATTAATGATATCTCTAAAATCCTCTCACAAAAACTTTAACCTCTAATTTGGAATCATTGTTTAATATTATTAAAAAATAAAATCTATATCACTAAGTGATCCATCATAATCCCTTATAGAATAATATTCATCATATTAATAATATTTTGGTGAATTATTTATGTTTTAGCATTCATATTCCCTCTAATTTGATTTGAATGTCCCATTGAAATGAGATTATTCACAAAGTTACAAGCCTATTTCATCTTCCCATTCTTCAAAATCATATTAGTTATCTTCATCTAAAATTTCTCACTTCCATCCTAATATATTCACATCATAACTACTATATTGAAACTTTATAGGTGATCAATTCTTTGATACCACATTTACTACCCCGGTATAGATTTACCATTAATAGGGGAGGGGTGAATTAGTGGATTGAATGTTATCAATTACATTTCATTTCCATTAATCATACTCAATAGGTTAAGGATCAAGATCTAATCAGTTTTATCTCTAAAACTCTACACTTTTTTAGTAAGAAAAAATAAATAGTAATATATAATATTTAAAAGGTTCTTTATAATGACCAACTCTTTTCCATGTTTCTTATTCCCCAAAACATGGATTACCTATTATAATTCACTATCAACCTTGTGAGAAAAGGGTTTTCAGATTCAACTGGAATAATTAATCTCTAACTGCAACTGAGATTTTGCATTTCTTGTGGCTACAATTCCAAGTCTTCTTTCTCAAGCTTCAACAACAAGAATATGTTTACCCTATGCTCCATCAAGAATAATTTAATAACTCCCAACACCAACAAGATGACCTCAATTCTATTCAAATTTCTCATCTTATAAAGGAAGATTCTATGATCATCATCCATGATCAATTAGGATATGATTGGGTCATGTATTGATTCATGTACCTTCAATAACAATATTTTCTTTTTGTTGGTCTTCCTATGTTGATCCGATCACTTATATCTAATTAGTTTCCATAGTGAAAAAACTTCTTGACCTATGATTCCTCTGATATAATTTCATGAACTTAATAAAATGTGTGAATTTTTTTAAAAATATTTTCACTTGTTATTTTATGAAATAATAACATGCGCAATCTCAAAGAACTGCTTGAATTCTATTTTCAAACTCACTTCATCCAAATGTTTCATCAAATCCAAATGTTTCTGAATTCGCAAGTGGATCACATGCATGTGACAATTTATTATAAATGAATTAATAATTCTCATCATTTCACTACGATGAACTATATGTTCAAATATTTTCAATACCTAAACAATCACATGTGGAGGGAAAACATATGTATGAATACACTATTCACAAAATTTTTCTAGTCAAGACATGGCCCTCTCGACAATAATTCAAGAACACACAGTATACACAAACACTAAATAAGTTCATTAATTATTATTTAATACACATTTCTGTATAATATCAATTGTGAAACATGCACACAGTACATATATTGTAACACCCCAGGTAAATAAATAATATGACATTTCAGATTTATCTATATTTTTGAATAAAATATTGAAATGACTTTAAAGGGGAAGCTATGCTCGATGGCGTACCCAACACGCAACAACGAGTTTCTTGGGAATCTTACGTTGCACTCTAATAATAAAATAATATTATTTTAAATGGTAGTTAACATATAGCCGTTGTAATGGAGGGAATAGATAGAAATAACTAAAATATGATTATATATGTTCTTAAATATTTTTACATTTATACAATAAAAGATAAAGGATTAAAATACGGAAAGAATTCAATTTTTGGTGTATATGCCCTAGTTTTCACTAAAGGTTCACTTATCACCTTTTGATGGAGAACCGTCATTAAATATGGTTTTGTTCACTCTTAAACATTATTTTGGACCAAATAAAACTCTTATTAAGAATCGGGACATCAAAATTTACTTTGTGTAAATTTTTGGTATCTTTCTGATAAAGTTCATTTTTTAATGAATAGTGTAAAATGTTGTATTTTAATTCAAAACCTATTTTTAATCTAATTTATTTATATGATTAGATTATCATTTGAATTGGTTTTAAAGTGAAATTAGAATATATTTTAACCATTTAATCCAATGGTGGTCATTGGAATTAATTTCACTTTGAAATTAGACTTAAACCGGTGTCAATCTTTTGATACTTATTGTTTTATAAAAACACGCTCTTTGCTCTAACAGCGGGAATTAATTATTAAATTAATTAATGTGAATTATATGTTTTGAATTTTGTAAAATAGACTTCATTTTCGAATTCTGAATATCAAAAATATCTTAGGGTGAATTTTTGGTAATTTTCTGAAAAACTTCAATTTTTGATGAATAGTGAAACCACTAAGTGGTAATTATAAAAGCTGATTTTTCGTTTAAATTAAATTTTACCACTTATGTGTTTTGAATTTCAAAAATACGACATACATGGTTGTCATTAAGAAGTAAAATGTGGTTCAATGTGATAAAAATAATTTTTTGGTGAATAGTAACTTATTATGTTTTTAATCGCGTTTAGTGGTAATTAGTGTAGTTTAAGGTAAAAATAATGCTTTAATAAAATGAAATGAACTTGACAAATGTCCCAACCTCATTGGTTGTGTCATGGACGAACATGAATAGACATGGGTCAACTTGGGGACCCCATGGATCCACTTTTGTTGGGAAATGACATAAATTACTTTTTATTTAATGTTAAAGTGAAAATGACACAAACATAATATGTTTTACGAAAACAATTTTTAAGTGGGGTTATACAAGTCAAAATTTTTATTATAAATAGTCATTGGAAAGATAAAAAGATTTCCTATATCATAGTATTTTTGTTATAATTTTTAGACATTAAATAAATTAAATTATTTATGACATAATAATGATGCAGCGATGACATCATTATTTGACGATTTAATTAAAATGGAAAGATAATGAAAAATCTACAACCTACACATGGACAAAACCAATTGGATGAGTGTATTTCGATGCCTTATCACCTTAGCCAAGAATTATATCAATGTGGGACCTTTTGAAACCGAAACACATTTTCAAATAATGTAATATTTCTTACTTTCCAAAAGTACCCCTCCTCTCCTCTTATAAAAGGCCCCCACCTCTACCTCATTTAACACACTCCTCAAGCCTTTGGCTCGGCCAAACCCTGCCCATTTACTCTCTCCACATCCCTCTCCTCATCCTAGAGGACTCCCTTTGGGCATAATCCTTTCAAAGGAAGCCTTTAGGCTTAAATCAAAAGGAGTTACACTTTTAAAGGTAATTCATTCTCTCATGTTCATTTGTTTTATTTTTCTTCTCCAACCCCATAAACTCTTTTTATATACTTCTTTTGTAACAAAACCAGTATCTTCAATATACTAGGATGTTGTTATAAGATTTATTCGAGCTACACTCTCACACAACTACATCAAATGGTTAAAGAACATACGGTTTCCGTGGATGGTGAAATTCTGCCTCCCGAAACGATGATTGTTCAATACTCATTTAACACCTTCAAAGGTGGCCATTATGATGTCACTATTTTTATATATGATATATAATATGTTTAAGTTTTATTTATGCTTCTGTATTTTTCATTTTTGTCTTACCTTTATGGCTTCAATTATGGGTATACGTGATATCTTCATTTAAGGAAGTGCGGACTACCGCCCCCTCAAAGTGATTTGATTCGTTAAATACCATATGTGGGATGTATAAAGGATGTAAAGATGATATTATATATGATATTATACTGTAATTATAATATACATTTATATCATTATTATTCCATTCTATAAAATACGAAATAGAAATGAAAGTAGCGTTCATGCGTACGTACGGCTTACCGTCTCCATGAACGGTGCATTTCATTTCTTACCTCTAAATGATTATGTAATGTTATAAATGCATGCATGTAATGGATATATATGACATATATGATATCTACATAATGAATAAAATTCTGGATATAATAATCATTTGGCCACATGAACAACATGTAATTGTAAGAAGACCACTTTCGACTTAAGAACCAAATATCGGCAAAACAAATATTATTAACTTAAATGATTACATAATGTTTGTGACAAGGTAATAAGTGGTATAAAAGTAATAATGAACTTGAAAAAGGGTTCTTAAGGAATTATAAATTAACTCAAGTTTATTATTCAGGAGATTAAAGAACGATCGAGTCAAGTCGGACCCGAGGTAAGGGATCCTACTCCTCTCTTTCTTTTTAAGTATACACTTTTATGTCATTCCTTTTAAAGATCATCTTTCTTGTTATTGGGATGATCTTTTATATTACATTTACTGTAATTTTTATGTTCATGTGATGAGAGACCCTATTCTCTCTCATCAATCCATTTTGGGAGTTTTGAGTGGCGCCGTCAGGCTGCCGAACTTTCGTAAGAGATCTAACCTCTCTCTTTCTTTTTAAGTACTCTCCCTTGTGTCACTTCTTCTAAGCTCTTATTTGTTATGTTGGGGGATTTTATTTTATATTCCACTTGCTGTAAATTCTATTGTAATATTATGGGATACTCTATTTGATCTCATCAATCCATATTCGGAAGTTTTATGTAGCGCCGTTAGGCTGCCGAGTTTTCGTAAGGGATTTTTCATCTCACTTTTATTCCCGTGAGATTTATGCTACATTTGCCACAAATTCCATTGAGTGGTGTATGTACTTCCCATTATTCTACTATTTGTGTGATATACGTTCATTTATGAGTATTTACATCAATGATCTATTGTCCTTCTTTCATGGGGTGTATGTTTTGAAAGATACCCAAGTCGGTAAGGGAACCTTTCACCCTCCTTTTTTTAAAAAGACTTCTTTTGTTGGGTCTTTTAATTTAAATATTGTTATGTTGGGATATGTTCTCATATATCCTTATTGATTTAAATTTGATGTCCAAGTGATGAGATACACTTTTTATCTCTCATCAACTCATTTTGATGTGATGTCGTTAGGCTGTCAAGGGAACTTTTTAACCCAATTTCGATTTCCTTGGGTTCAACATGTAGTCATTGAATATGTCATCCATTGAATATGTGTGAATGACCTTTTATTGTTTTACACTTAATATCCACTTATATTTGGTGTATTTATATTTGTCACACATATTTTTGAGAATGATTTGTCCTTAATTTAAGGATACATTCTTTATAAGGGATTTCATCACATTTGACATTTCTATTGAGAGTTCATTGTTGTTATGCACCAATTCACTCTTATATGGTGTATATACTGTCCTTTGGAGTATTATATCATGAATCCATTTATTCTCATGATATTATAAAGTTCTGAGTAAATGTTATTGCTCAATTATCGTATTCAAGTGTCTCTGATTTTGTTAAAACCCCTTTAACAAAAATATCGTTTTAAATGTTTTAATTATTTGTTCTTATTAATATCCATGTTTTCAAAATGGTTTTAAGGATTTATTTATATGGATATTAATGGTTTAAAATTTTAAGCTTCAAGGTGGTATGGGACACTTTGATTCAAAAATCTCTTTATTAAATGTTTTAAATGGTTTTGGAAATGGTTTCTTTTTGAATGGATTCATTATTTCAATATCCTAAAATGTTATATTGTGATTGAAATGTGGAAATGCTATGTTCATGTTTATGTGATACGATTATGTTATGGTTCTTGGGCATTGTTATGAAGAACGGGTGGATCCGTGATAAACTAAGGGCGGGTGAGACCGTTATAGCTCTCCAATGCATTGGGTAACGCGAAGGAGTGAAACGTTAAGGTTTCTCCGAAGAGATTTAGGGAATATACTGTGAAGGGTATTCCAAACGTAACCAAGAGGGTTACTCCCTATGTAAGAATGTTATGAATGCCTCAAGTTACCTTTATGTCTTATGTTTTCTATGATTTATTCATGATTTGATATGCCTATGTTTTATGGGTAAAGTATGATTTCATTCTTATGTATATATGAACTCATGTCTCCTTTCCATATTTTTATAACTCTTACTGAGCTTTTTATGCTCATCCCATGTTTTTGAAATGTTTTTCACAGGTCAAGGGAAAGGTACATGATGTGATGATAGTGTCAAGTATGGGTCAAGAAAGAATCCGTGTTATATTTTAAATATGTTCCCGTTGATGGGAAGAATGAATACTGTCTTTTATGTAACCACTTTGTTTAAATGTGGAATGTAATGAAAGTTTCATGATCTAATTCTCTAAAACTCTAAACCTGAAAAGATCCTCAATGTGTAATCTTGTAATAACTCAAGATTAAGTAAGGTTTAAGGCTGGGGCCTTATATATATTCTTTGTGAAACTAACGATCACAATGGTGACTACAAGGCCTTATCAAATGATCATTCATGATTTAAAATTAGGATAACACAGTCTCATGGTTCTCAATGAATAATTCAATCCAAAAAGAATACCTACATCATTTTACTTCACAAAATATAAAGAGAGTGAAGTGCACTTATATACTTGATATTTGGTTCTAAATGCATAAAAATATAATTGAGATATGATTTGTGTTGTCCCATGTGCTTAAAAAACCAACTTTTTCATGAATAAATTCAAGAGTTATTTTATGTAAGATGAACCATTAGTCAATTCTTTTTTTCTCAAGTAGTGCCTATATGGGAAGGAATCTCCTTCTTGAACCTATGGATCGATGTGTTCTATTTTTTTAAATGATAGCCTCAAAAAAATATAAGTAACACCAATATTAGTTGATTTATTATTCTTTTATAGGCATTGAGGACAATTCATCACAATGATATAGATCCACATTTTTGTCCATGCTGATGACTCATTAAAATATATTTTTTATATCATGCATAAAAAGATCATGTATTCTGGGTATTTTAAAAATTACTTCAATAAATGAGGACTCTTCACATATTCCCATTCCACCGAGTTTTAGTCATAAATATGATGGCCATCAAATGCCTCATATATTCCAAGAGCTCTAGTGTCATCCCCTCCTAAAATTCCACCAATATCTATTATTTTTATTTGGACAATGATATTTATTCTGTTATTTCTCATGCATTCAAGATTAATATTGAAATGATAGAGTTACATAATATAATATATTATATAAAACAACCATATAATAGTTGTGTAAGACTACGGTTCATTCAGAATAGGTCTGATTATAAATTATCTTGTACCGATACCATTTGACAACAAAGAGGTAGTATGTGATGAGAAGGAATATATTGTTGTGATCGAGCCCATAATGTATCATGTGTTGTGGAAATCATTTTAATGAAAGTGGAGGAGTGAAAAAACATCAAATACCACGTATAATTTCTAAATAGAACCACAAATGCAGTTAATCATTAAATCTACGAATGTCACCACTGGAGGTGGATACCATGTATCATCACGGTTTACACCCTTCAAACATGCCCCCATGACCATGCTCCTACATGGCCATGAGCACCATGACTGCATGCTCTCTGTGATCATCCTCTGATTGTTGCCTTATACGTGGTCCGAACCTGGGATTATAAATATATCATCTCCCTTATTTATGGTCCAAGATAGATCCCACTCAAATTGGTAGGACATGGAAACACATGAGCATGTTGTTGAGACTTTTCCTGGGATGGACAGTTTTATGATCTTATTATTTAGGACATATCACCAAAAAATACCTTGAAAATTTATACATATAGAAAATATTATAATTTTTTATTAAATAAAATATTTAGACATCCTTATCAATAAATCCATCAATTAATAATTTAATTATCATTTCTGAAATATCAGAAATCATTTTAAATCATCTTGAATTTGTCTTCACTTAATGAAATATCAAAATCATATTACAAATACTTCTTCAAATTTCAAAAAACAATTGTAAACAAATGTTCCCTCATTAACACTTGTTGAAGAAATGTAATATCATCTCAATAAAAAATCAGATTCAATCATGGATATTTGTCCAACAATGTCATCCAATTGCATAATATTAATCCATAACAACTCCCCAGGCATCGACACATGTCGTCATCAACATAGACAACATATATTGAAATATAATTAACAAAAAATGAAACACATGTAATAACAAAATCTATAAAAGGATGATAAGAATTATTAAAACATATATATAAATATATATCGAGATCACACAAAATACATTTCAATAACTTTTAGGTAAGCGTCATATCCTGAACATATTCTAAAGAAGGTGATATTATAGAAAACCATAACACAAATTTAATTTATAATCTAGAAAAGTAATCCAGTTATAAATATTTTATTATTAAAATAAATTTATGTTGAATTACTAATTTGATTCATTATAGCCTAATTATTATTATGGACTTTGTCACCTTTCGAATTAAAATGACAAAATCATTGGTATTGTTTTACCATTTCCATTCACGTAATTGTTTCCATTATAATATCATTTTAGACATATGTATCTTAGCCTTTACATGATGACATACCAAGAGTATACATACTCTTCAATATCTCATTTCATGTTATTCTATAAAACATATTTTTTATGATATATATAAATATATATATATAAATTTAATTATATGAACAATATAGGATGATGAATTGTGAGTTTCATCATATGGAACCATATATTATGGTATTTATGGGACCCAAAATCAATTCATAAGCATTATCATTCAATAATCATACAAGTTATTTTTATGATCATTTCTAAATTTCTTTTGAAGATCTACATACTCATTCTGTGCATCGTTCATTCCAACATGGATTGATTATTGAACAATCATTTGACAAATATAATATTACTTTTTGTCCTTCAATATTTCTAGATTCATCATTTTATAATCTAAAAATACTATATCTTTTTGGATTCTAATCAACAACAATCTAGAATGACATTTTAAAATCAATAAAACTTTGACCCAATTTTATTTTCTAGAATGGTAATGTATTGAGATATCATAATAATTAATAAAAAAACATTTTTATTAGGTTTATTCAACTGTTTCTGAGTGAATATATACTTTATGAATTTATGATCAGTATATATATCACACCATTCTTTATAATTATATTATATTCACATAATTAATTACTATTTCGGTTTGATATGATTATGGAATAAGTACTGGGGGTAATCTGCCTTTACTGAAATTATAAAAGATATTAAATTTTAGTTATAAAATTATTGATTTATAATTATTTAATGATAAATTTTTAAAAGAATTATAAAAGGTGTTGATTTAAGAGTGTATGAATGAAATTAAATAGAAAAAAGTCATGAATTTTTTTAGCAGTTCAAATTAAAATGGTCATACTCTATTGTTCACACTACAACCGATTGAGTTTATAAGCCACTATGAAAGAGAATGTGTTACTTTTAAATGGTGGAAATATAAATCCCGAAAATTTACACATGATAAATTTAATATTAATACATTATTTGGATAGACACCAAACCTACACACAACCATTTCTAGGAGTAGTCATAGACCCATGTTTTCTATAAGGATTACCCCCAACCAATGTATACTACATTCTGGTTATATAAGGATTACGAATGAATTTCATTTTTTTTAAATTATCATAACCAATGGATATCTTTTTATTCTCCATATATCATGTTGTGTGATAGATATAAGAGAAGATAAATCTACACATCCCATAAAAATAAATACAACCATTATAGGAACATTGGAGACTAGTTGAAAGTATGATATAGATAAAATAATAGATGAATTCCCCTGAAATTAATTTGAATGATGATGTTTGGGAATTTTATCAATGCTATAGTATATCCTGTTAATGTTTTATGGAATATAGAGAAAACAAATTACTTCCTTAAGAGTTCATCAAAATTGATGTAAAAAGATGGGAACTAGATCACATGATTGACAAAAGAGTATGAAAAAAAGAGATAGTGTTCTATAATCTTTACCTATCATGTATGTTCCCAGAATCATCATGTCTATTAAATAAAATGTTTTTTGGATTACATAGTCTATTAAAATGTTAAAAAAATTTAAAATTAAAAAAATAATAATAATAAATTAACAGAGAGAGGGATTATAAATGAATAATAATCATTTTACTCCTGATAGAAATATAAAAAATGAATAATAATTGAAAATAATTTGAAATCATTTTGTAAATAATTGAAACAAGATTATAAAAAACAATTCAATGATATATCCAAAGAAAATAACATGTTCGAATTTCAAATATGTGAAATTTAAAAAATATAAATTAATATGAGTGGTAAATATGTGATGAAATTAAATATATAATAACACCCCATGAAATATATTAAAATATGATTAAACATGTTTAATTTCATTTAATATTAATTTTAATGTTTATAATAGATGAAAAAAACATAAAATAAAAAAAATTATATTAGATTTTTCATGATGTACATTTCATGCATGAAAATAAAACCATAATTTTTATTTATTAAAATATTCTTAATAAAAGGAAAGTCATATCACATACATTCTAAATAATTAATATGAATTTCTAAAGTAATCAAATCATATTAAATATATGATATAAATGTTAAATAAATTTATATAAGAATGTATGTGTAAAATAAGGCCATTTTTAGGTTGGATTAATGAATGTCATTTTATGGTTATATTTTTTCTATACATTGCTGAATAGATATACGAATTTCACTTAAGATATTCACATTGGTGAAATTAATGTATGAAAATCACATATGGGATTATCCTAACAAATTCTATGGGAGGGAAACATGGGTCTGAATTCCCGACATGTGTGAGTAACGTAAAGTAATTTTCAAAAAAACAAAAAATATATTATCCTCTTCAAATTTATAGCTAAAAAATGCCTTTTTATAGAAATAATTATCTTTGCTTCCATTATAAGTATATTTCTAAAATTTCATTAGGTTTCCAATGAATCATAAAAAACCTTAATAGTATATACATATATAAACTATTATGATTAAATTTATAAGAATTTGTTTTGAAAAATAGATGAATTTAGACAAAGAAAATATAGTTCATTAAATAAAAAATTTATACATGATAGATTTCTACTCAGAAGCTAGTTTCATAAAATTTAATATAGAAAATATTATTTTCAATCTAGTAATGGGAGTCACACAATTTTGAGGTGATTATCTCAATACATGTTAAAAATACAGAGGAAGCATGATATTTTAAAATTGGATATATGGATTTCAAAATTAGATACATGAATAAATATTTTTCTACGTGGTTAACAAAATGGATATATCATAAAGTGTAATTATTATATATGTAAACACTAAAAGACATATCTAAATGTAATTTTAGAGTCCCAAATGACTTATTTATCCGAGGAACTCAATATATGAAATGTATAACATGTTATGAAAAATAAATACTTGAAATTTAATGCTAAATTTTACAATGAATAAGAGGATATGATCAATGATAAAATTAATTAATTAAATGCACAACCATTATAATTAACAAATAATATACTAGTCCAATGATCCAATCAACATTATCCACAATTATTGTAATTTTTAAATCGATCATAAATTCAAAAACACCTCAACATTTCTGAAATTATAAAACAAAATATAGAAAACTGGTACAATTGTTTTCATTATAAAATTTAATATCAAATTACTAAAAATTATTACATAAAAACATTTAATTTATAAACAAGTATCAATAACCCACTATAATGTCATCCACTATTCAAAAATATTATTAAATGCTATGAGATGATTTTTTATTAGTTTACTTTTTAGAAAAATAATGATAAATCATTTCCAAGATAATAATATATAAAAACTAATTATTCAAATATTAATTTAAGATCATAAAAATATTATGAGGTATTTCAAAAAAGATATAAAGTAATAATTTTTTATAGAGAATAATGAATATTATTTTGAATAAAATAATCCATATTTCACTAATTTCATGTATATATGAAGATATAAGAACATAATCATATTCAAACTCCACTTAAACACATGAAAATAATAAATTATAAATCACATTATAAAATTACTAAAAAAATATTAAAATGTAACAACCCAATGTTATTTTCCAAAATGAAAATATTCATCTTACAAATATCTCCCAACATCACATTAACATACAACATAATGAACTACTAATTTCTATGTGAGCTTTATACATATGATTTTCATTTTTGTGTTTTGAATTTTTAAAATATGACATACACGGTTGCAATGAGTATGTTATTTGCAGTCTGATAAGAAAAATAGTATTTTTTGGTGAATAGTAACCTACCCTTAAGAATAGTAAAATACCATTATGAATAGTTATATACCTAAATAAATAATAACCTTTCCTTTGATTGTATAAAAATAATATTCAAGTGAAATTATGATGTACATATATTTTAAAAAATTAAATTAATGTTTCAAAAAAACTTTCGTAAAACATTATGTGTTTAAGTAAATATTAAATTAATCAAAAATAGAAATTTATTGTTGAAAAATGGACAACATTTTTGGATTCTATATGTCAAAAAATGGTTAGGATGAATTTTTAATATTTTTCTGAAATTCATGATTTTTTGGTGAATAATAAAATACATTAATTTACCCTTTAAATACACCATAGTGAATATCCACCATTCTTGACATAACAAGTGATGTAAGCACTGAAATATAGAACTCACATGATTTTATTACTATTCATGGTCATGGAATACATACTATTCCTTGTGTTCCCAAAAATATAAATTAATGATTATAATATTATGAAGATCCTCCTCTCCTCCACTATAACCCCCATTCCTCTTCTCATCACACCTCTAAATCCTTGTGAGTTGCGAATTTTCGGCCCAAATATATCCCCAAAATCCTCCCCCACGTCCAAAAGCCCCTAGCCTAATCAAAATACCAAAAAATATTCCCTTAAGATTTTCTCAAAGGAGGATGTCTCGAGAGGCAAATTTCTCATTCAAATTACTTCATTTCTTTTATGTTATTTTCATTTTGATTCTTTCATCACCTCTATTCACCCAAATAGTATGACAACACCTATAACATACATGTACTGTAATGTTTTTATGCCAACAGGATATTTCATTATCTTTCTACTTTCCCCACACTTTTATTTGAATGAATTGAATGAATTGTTTGTGATGCGGTAATTTAGCACATTCAAGGACAATGGGTTATCAATATCTATTATCATCATTAATTTGTGTCATGAAACCATTAATGTAATGGTTGAAATAGATTACTATATATTTAATATATCCTATTTTTTGTTTTTTTAATATGTTTGTAGAGATGGAATTATATTATAAATAAATACATGTTTTTTAATAAAACCCACCGATTTACAAAAACGGTTGTCACTATGGTTTTATATAAGAATTAGAATTCACTCTAGGTAAAAAAAATTAAATTTTAAACCATGTAATATCTGAGATGTTCAGTAATAACATACAACTTCATTTCTAGACATCCACTTTTTTTCTTACATGTTTTTCCAAATATGAATATAATCAAACCCGTCACTAAAACCAAGTAAACAAACGACCAAACAATGAAATTGAACCTCATAACCTATCAAAAAGGATATAAATATAAATAAAATGATTATAATAAATCATTTACATATATAATAGGATATTTAATTATGAATTAAAAAACCAAATTATTTTATTCAGGTCTTTACTAAAAAGATGAGAACACCAACATATTTTTGTTAAGGGATCCTCTCCATTAAAATCTTAATCAATATTGTCCTATATACTATGAAATTTTATGTGTAATACCAAATAATGGGGTATTTTTTTAACCTTCCCCAAACATCCCTCATGATTTATATGTGAGTAGAAACCCATTCTTCCCCTAATCAAGCCTTCTTAGGTACACCTAACACCATGCTAATAAACCGTAATGAATTCCACCCAAAATTCCATTGTTCTTTCATGTTTCCATATGCTTTTTTTATAAAAATGAAATTATCATATCTATTCATGTAAATATTAAATATTCTGTTTATCGTTAAAAAATCATTTATGGAGACCCTTTTATCACTCTCTTTCGGGGATATACATGTTTTTAAAGGATTCCATCCTTAGGACTTTCCAATAAGCAAACATGTTTTAAGGGAATATTCCATATTTTTACCCAATTTCAAGTGCACAATATCCTATATTTTAAGAAACCATTTTATTTATAAAATCATTATTTTTATTATGAAAACCTTTATGGTTCAACACTAGTTTTATATAATATATTTTTCTCTTTTTTATTTTAAAATCACTATAGTATTTTCCTTAAAACGACACAAAAATATATGAATTCTAATGTTTCTCAAGTACATTATAATATGTTTTCACAATTATTTTACATCACGTACCATGTTATATGACTATTTTACCTTGTTAACGTCCACTTATCTTCTAATACATTTCTATCATGGACACAGTCATGATACATCCCTTGGTCTTGCTTTATGTAATGATTGTGGTAACCAATTCTTTTCGTGGGTACCATATGGTTATATATGGTTTATTACATATTATTATTTTTGTGGAAATAATATTAATGAAAATGTTGAGATGGGTGTGCCCAAATAGCTCTCTAATGCATTGGGTAATGTTAAGTCTGATGAGATGCGATGAGAAATGGGATTTGTGGTTATCCTTGACATGTACTAAAATTGAAAACATTATTGGCAGTTAGCCTTGACCTTCACTAAAATGTGAAATGAGATTGGAAGTTAACCTTGAAATACACTAAGGAAATGTTTTATGATTCTGATAATTTTTTATTATTCTATGTTCATACAATCCAATGCATATATGATATGTTTTCATATAGTACATGCTTTACATATAATTATGTTAGGCATCCAAACTCATGTGCCTATTATGAATCATAATGTTCTTTCCCTTAATGGGACTTTTAGCTCATCCCTTTTTTCATGTGTTCCATAGTTTATCCAATGCAGATATAATGGATCAAGGGATGTTAGGATCTCATTATCGAGATTAAATAAAGAAATGTTTTTATAACCATGTTTTATTTTGTATGTACCTAGTAATCAAGAAAATAGAATTAATGATCCTTGGCTTGTACTCTGAGGTATAATTATTCTTAAAATCATGTAATGTTATATGTATTATTATTGTGTCTCTATATTTTGTATCATAGGATGCTCTATTTATTTTTGGGGATTAAGAATAGATCACCTTATTCAAAACCTTAAGTATGGTACTATGTATAAGAAAACATTCCTAAATTTTGGTGAGTATGTAGTCAGTGTTTCATGAAGAAAATACATCCCGGACAGGATACGAGAAGGTAGTGGCAGTTCTAGCACAGATGATCCAAGGAGAGAAAACTCTGAAAAGGAGTTTCGGGCTTGACTTGGGGTATCATGGTACAATACAATGGTCCTTTATGGACTTTTTGTTACGAAACTACCGAGGGATATGATTTGGTAGATTCAAAATTTTAGTACAAACCAATATTATTTGACAAAAAAAGTGCCCATAAAAATATATGTTATGAAATAGATTCAGCCTAACATAGATATAAATATAAGGAATCACATGTTAGGATATACAACCCATATAAAAGTTTATCCTTTTACATTCAGAGTTTATTTTTCGGCTCAATAGGTAACTATTAAAGTCCCCTAATTATATGTTATTTTCTTAGTTAATATATGGAAATAAAAAACATGTTCCAACTACCAATGTGATAGGAAATGTGATGATTTCTCTAATGATATGAATGATATGACTGATATGACGTGAGCGGGTGCTCAAAACATCATGGAAGTACTTACTCAGCTGGCTTGAGTTATGAATAATAACTTGAATCATGCGAAACTCCATACTCCTCCAAGGAAAGTGCAAGTGGTCATAGAATCCTTCATTCGTCAAAGGCCTCCCATGTTCAGTGGATCTTCAGACCCCTCCTCGCAGAATAGTTGATTAAATCAATAGAAATGATATTCTCCATCCTCCAGTTCTTGAAAGAAAAGAAATTTTTACTGGAAGTCTATCATTTTGACGGGGAATCTGATTAGTGGTGGACCGTGATCAAGAATAAATGTTCCGAAGAATAAAGTGATTCTATTGATTTGGTGGAACTCAAGAGGATTTTTTACAGTAAATATTTTCCTCGAATCGTCCATCTCAATATGGAAGGAGAGTTCCATGGACTCTAGATTAGAGAAGATGAGTCAATTGGGGCATATGGAGAAAACTTCCCAAGGATTGAAAGGTATGCCTCTGGCTTGTTATGAATGCCAAAAGTAAGGCAGATAACTTTTTTAGAATACTAATGCAGAGTTTACGAAAAGAGTTGGCAATTTGAGACTTCGAAAGTTATGAGGTTATTTTTTATTGAGCCCTCAATGTTGAAATGGTGATTGGAGACTATCACTGGTCTCATGGGCCCAATGACACGAATAGGAAAATGGAAAACAACATTTGTGGTTCATCAAGCAAATCCCATTATAAAAAGAAGCTTGGTTTTTCATCTTGTTAAAATTGTGGGAATAAGTATCGTAATAACTATCTAAAGGGAACAAATATTTGTTTCAAATGTAGATTGTTTGGTCATCTTGCCAATAACTACAAACGGGATATGAAAAATATCGGTAATTTTGAAGAAGAATGGAAGGTTTAGATCAAAAGTCATACTATAGTGCAGTGTTACAACCACAAGGAGAACAGTAATTATGTAAGAAATTTCCCTACGCAGATGGTTGTTAGAGGCAATCAACAATAACATCCAAACAATCAAGGAAGGGCTTATTCTATCACTACTACTAAGGTGGAGTATCACAATGATGTGGCGAAAGGTACACTTGTTATTAAATCAAGAATAGTGAACATACTATTTGATTCTGGTTCTACGTATTCTTTCATATATTGCTAGTTTAGTTGAACATTTCAAACACCACCTCATAATAAAGAGGAAAATATATTTTTGAGAGAATAAAATGGGGAAATTATTGCACCCATGGTTTATAACTCCTCCCAAGTAAATATTTGTGGACTGAACAGACAAGAAAATCTTTTAATAGTTTCTATAGTGGACATCAAGGCTATATTGGTCACATATTGGCTATTTTTATACAATGCCAACATCAACATTCGGGAAAGGGAGATCACTGTTAATATCCCAAAGAATCCTCCGATTTTCTAAAATTATAAGGGGGAAGATGAATATCATTTATAATGGTAATTTGAAGTGTGGATAATGGAGCATTATGATCAGGTATATCTATCTCAAATGATTGAAACAAAAGAAAGAATCATTCTTGAATACAATCCCATTACGAGTGATTACACTGATGTATTCCCTGATGAGTAGTCTAGTATTCTCCTGAATATGTGATTAATTTATCAATTGAACATATCTCGGTATCTGTACCCATTTCAAAGACACCTTACATAATGGATACCGTAGATCTGGAAGAGCTTAAGGATCTGTTATAAGAGAATATGGAGATGGGTTTTATATGCCCGAGTGCTTCACCATGGGGTGCGCCAGTCCTCTTCATCAAGTAGAAGGATGGATCAATGCGCATTTGAATTGATTATCGTGATATCAATAAAATTAAGATAATGCAAAATTATCCCATTCCATGGATAGATGACTTGTTTGATCATCTTTGAGGGTCAGTTATTTCCCTATGGTGGACCTTTGGACCTGATATCACCAATTAAAGGGGAGGAAAGATGGTATTACCAATAAATCATTTCAAATGAGGTATTGATACTATGAGTTCATAGTGATGCCTATAGAACTCACTATTTCTTCCAAAATATTCATGGATTTTATTTATATAGTCTTTAGAGATTACCTCGACAAATTTTTAGTAGTCTTTACTGATGATATTCAGATATATTCTAGGAGTTAGGTAGAACATGACGAGCATTTGAATACTGTGTTAATGAATTTTTCAGCGAGAAGATGTTTGAAAAGTACTATAAATGTGAGTTCTTGATGGATGAATTATCATTAATGGGGAATGTTATCACAAAAAATGAATATCTTTGGTCCCTTACAAGATGAAGGCAATTGAAGAGTGGCTAAGGCCAACTTCTATAATGGAGATCTGCAACTTTTTGTGTCTTGCTTGGTATTATCGATGAATTTTATAGAATGATTCACCATTGGAAAATAGAATGACCATTCTGAAATGAAAGGAAAAAATGTTTTTCTGGACATCAGAATGTGAAGACTGTTTCAGGGAGTTGAAAAAGGGTCTTATCATTGCGCCAATAATCACACTCCATACATGTGGAGAACTATTTCTGGACTATGGTGATGTTTCTAATATGGGAATAGGATGGGTGCTAATGAAAAATCATAATGTGATAGAATATTTATCAAGGAAGCTCATAATTGATGAGTAAAAATATCCCACGCTTGATCTGGCATTGGCGGTTGTGAATATTGCGTTGAAAATCGGGTAGCATTATCTAAATGGGGATAAGTGTGAGATGTATACTGACTACAATAGTCAGAAATATATTTTCTCAAAAAAGAACATAATATGATATAGTAATGATGGATAGAGATAATTATGGATTATTACTTCTCAATCCACTACCACCCTGGTAAGGCAAAAAAAGGTGGTAGATGCTCAATGTAGAACGGATCTTGCATCATTATCCATGACGAGAATTGAAAAGGATCTGATATTCATAGATTTTCATAGGATGGACATGTGAATCATTAATAGAGTAACATCATCAATCCTTTCTTGAATTATTTCTCAACCATCCCACATAGTGAAAATAAAGGATCCTCAATGAAAATATATAGACATTCATAAAATTGTGGAAGCTATCAGAAATGGGAAATTCACTGATTTCAAAATTGATGAGGAAGGAGTTATAATATTGGGGTCTCGATAATATGTACCATCCAATACAAAGATTTATATTGATCTTATGAATGATTCACATTGCTCAAATATCACTTTCCACCCAGGGAACACAATGATGTATTGAGATCTCTGAGAAAACAGTTTGTGGGACAATATGAAAAGGGAGATTGCTGAATATACATTAATGTTCCTATATATTAGTATGTGAAGGATGAGAGTAAAAATTATAAGGGTATGATTAAACCACAACCCATACCACCATGGATGTGGGAGAATATTAAAATTGACATTGTCACTGGACTTCCAAAGAAATCTAAAGAAAATTATGATATATTGGTTGTTGGGGATCATCATACAAAGACAAATCACATTATCATGATTTAAGAGGAATTATCATTGGATCATCTTGCCCATCATTACATTAATAAAATTTTAAGGCATCATGGACTACCACTAACAATTTTATCTAATCCTGATTCGAGATTCACCTCATTGTTCTGGATAAGTCTCCAGTAATCTCTATGCACTAAACTGAACTTTATTATGGACTATCTTTGTAATGACCGACTTATCCTTATTGGCTTAAGAATAAAACAATTCATTACTATTCCTTAACTGATATCCCCAAGGTGCTAAAGGCTGGGAATAAATGGAAAATTGTTTCAAGTACAAGTGGGGGGTTATTTACCCTTTATGAAATAAACCAATAAACCAAACATAACTAAACATTAACTATATGATGCATGAACAAAAGAATGACCAACTAAACAAACATCATTTATGTCAAACCACATCAAAGAACACAATAGAGGAAGGCCAAACTATGTATCAATGTGAACAACCGAAAAAAAATCTCAAGACTCTCAAAAGACACTAAGACTCTGTGCTCCACAAGCACCAAGCTCCACAACATCTCCCAAGAATCACCAGGACCCACTAGCAATAAGATGCATTAATGTTACCTATGTCCCAGAACTTGACATCTAAAAATGCACAAATGTTCCAATGTAGGGGTGATTATAAAACTTAGTAGGTTTTCCCTAATGACTTCTCTACTCACGACTCTAAGAAGAGTTATCCACATTTATATAAAAATATTTTATATTAAACATTTTCTCAAAAGAAGATTATAACTGAATATAAACAACAGTCCAAAACCATTCATACTTAAAAGCATCTATGTTCATGTGAAATCAACGTTCCAACAAGTTATTTTTAGAGAACAATAACCAAACATGCTTTCAATCCATTTAACAAACATCTTGTATTGACATACCCAACTATTTCACAAACCCGTGAAATCAACCATGCATGATTTGTTATGATAGTTCCATACTTATGAGTAGTCTCTCGTCGATCTACCAAGTCATCAAAAGGTAATTATTCCACATGATCCATTACACCTTTGGCTCTAAGAACGAGGTTATATTTCAACCAATCCACGTACTAGAAAGTCCCATGTGTCGTTACAACTTTGACACCAAGAACAATGTCATATTTCAAGCAAGCCTCAAATATGAAACATGAACACACACCACAAATTCACAACAATCATTCTAAAACCATCATTTCAATAAAAACCCATTTTATTGAAAACCATTTCCATCAAAACCACGTGTGTTCATCCAATTCAAATAATTCCAATAAAAAGTACTTTTATTGAAATCCAAAGAATGAACAAATTTTATCAATCCATTTCAATACCAAACAATTTCAACAAAAACACCCCATTTATTGAAAACCCATATTTCATAAAACCATTTACCATTCCAGAAAATCCATATTTTAAAATCAAAATTTTAAATTCAGGATCCAAATCACCTTGCACAAAAATTCTCCAATATTTCACAATTTCATAAAAACCATTATTCATCACTAAAGAAAATTTATTCCATGCTTTGCACAATAAATTTCATTCAAATAACAAAATTTTAATCTAATCCAATCAATTCTAGCAAATGGAGTTGAGATTGAATCCACCCACCTCAACAAAATAGGAAAAACCAACCAACGGATGATGAACGCCAACAAAACCGAGTTAACTACTCCACAAAGCGTCCTTAGATTCCTTCCCCCTAGTGCGAAAGAAACCAAAACCTGACATAAAATTCATCCACTACCTTAGATCTATCCACCTTGGGAATAGATATAACGATCCATCAAGAGGGAAGAAAGAGATCTAAGAAAACTAAAGGAAATGATACTTACCTCAATCAACCGGCCTTTAAACGCCAAGGAAAACCTCCTGAACTCTTCCAAAACTCCTGGTAAGTGTTCTCCCACCTTCACCAAAGTGAAATCCCGAGATAGGGCCATATAAGAGAAACAACGAGTGGGTTTAATGATAAAACAGATTAGATCCTTAAAAATAGGATCTAAGTTGACCCTGGGCATGGTTAGCCCGCACGGTTAGTCAAACTATGCATTAACCATGTGGTAGTTACTGCTTGGATAGGGCACTCTGAACGGCCTCCTTGGAAAATTTTCCCAAATCGTGTGCACACCGTGCAGTCTCCTCTGTCCAAAGTGACACCACCTACATGGCTTCCGCACGGTTTGGGAAAACCGTGCGATGCCCATGTGTCACCACCTTTTTTCCCTTTGACACTATAACAGTCTCCAAACATTCCCCAACCAATCCTCATATGGTTCATGTACTTAAAATGAATAAAACAAGGGTTAATTTCTAGAAACTGGGGTTACTAAATTATCCCCACCATTGTCCTTTCCATCCCTAGAATGTATAAAACCATCACTTTCCTAAAAGTGTCCTGGCCACTGCTCTTTCATTTCTTTCTTGAGTTCCCAAATTTCTTCCTGAATCTGACCATGTTGCCAAAAAAACGTACTAGAAGAATGATTTTTCCATGAAAGACATTCTCCTGCCTATCCACAATCTACACTAGAATATGTACCAATGATGCATCCAGCTCTAGGTCAACCTGATCCCATCAGATCACACGGTCAGGATCGGGTTGATACTTCTTCAACTGAGATACATGGAACACATTATGCACTACACTGAACCATGGTGGTAATGCCAATTGATAGGCCACATTTCCAGCCCATTCTAGTGTCTCAAATGGGCCAATATATGAAAGAGATAATTTTCCATGCTTCCCAAAACGACAATGTCCAAGCCTTGGAGAGATTCTCAGAAACACATGATCACTCACCGCAAATGACAACTGTCTTCAGAAATGATCCGCATAAGATTTTTGCTGACTATGGGCTGTATAAATCCTCTTTTTTATCAACTGAATCCTCTCCGTTGTTTCATGGACAAGGCTCGGCCCCACTAGTGATGTCTCACCTGTTTCCACTCAGTATAGTGGAGAACGACAAGGATGCCCATACGATGCTTCAAATAGAGCCATGCATATTGAGGCCGGATAACTATTGTTATATGAGAACTCCACTAAAGGCATGTTCTCTTCCCACGAGTGACCAAAATACATTACACAAGCCCGCAACATTTCTTCCAACAATTGTATCATTCGCTCGACTTTCCCATCCATCTGAGGAAGATACGCCGTGCTCATCATCAACTGAGTCCCAAGGGCTTGTTGTAACGATTTCCAGAAACGAGATGTGAACAATGGATCTCTATCTGAGACTATAGACAGTGGAACACCATTCCTCTTTTCCACTTCTAGAATATAGATCTTTTAATGATCTTCCACTGTATGAGTTTCAAGAATAGGGATGAAATGGGCCGACTAGGTTAGACGTTCCACTATCACCCAAATGGAATCATGTATCTAGACCGTTCTGGGAAGACCTGTAAAAAACTATATTGCTATCTGATCCCATTTCCACTCTGGAATAGATAAATATTGGAACATACCAACTGGTCTCTGATGCACTACTTTAACCTGCTGACAAGTTATGCACCGCGAGACAAACTCAGCCACCTTCCTTTTCATACTGCTCCACCAAAACTGCACCTTCAATGACTTATATATCTTTTGTGCATATGGGTGTAAATCCCATCTTTAATGGTGGCAAGCATGATGGAATTGTTCCTAAAAACCCATAGGTACAACCATCTGATCACTAAAACACAAAACTGAACCCCCATCATGTTTCCATCCATCAATGGTCTCCCCCCCCATTGAGTTTTGAACATACAACCAGACATTCTGTATCAGATGTTTGTACCTCTTTGATTATCTTTAATAAATTAGGAACAAGTGTAGCGAAAAAGAAAACTGCAACATCACCTCAGTTTTCACATTCCACATGCATGCCGGCTAAGACCAACATCAACTGCCATTCATCTGAAGCTAATTTCGCTAACTGAGTGTATGAATTTTTACTCAATGCCTCTGCCACCGAATTCCATTTTCATGGTGTGTACATCCAGTCAAATTCAAACTTCTAGAGATACTCCATCCACCTTCTCTGCCTCAGATTCAAATCTCTCTTTGAGAAAATGTGTTTCAAGCTTTTCTGATCTGTAAACACATTAAATTTTTCACCAAAGAGATAATGTCTCCATGTTTTCAATGTAAGGACGACTACAAATAACTCCATATCATTTGTTGGGTAATTATTCTAAAGCAACCTCAACTTCCTTGATCTATAAGAAACCACATGGTCTCCATGCATGAGAACAAAACACAACCCTGTTCTTGAAGAATTAAAATACACCAGATACCCCTGTCCTGATTAATGAAAGATCAAGATGGGTGTTGATGTAAGGCAAACATTCAATTCTTGAATAGATCTTTGGAATTCCTTGGCAAATTGAAATGAACTATTATTCTTTTTCAATGCTATCATAGGTGAAGCTAATCATGAGAAGTCATGCACAATGCGTCGGTAATGACCAGATAATTCATGAAATTTTCGTATTTCAAAGACATTCTTCGACGGTTTCCTAGAGAGAATATCTTCTATCTTTTCTATATCCACTAAAACACCTTTCTTAGAAACAACATGTCCTAGATAGCGTACCTCTTGTATCCCAAAATCGCACTTTGATAATTCGGCATACAACTGATGGTCCCTCATGATTTACAACACTATCACCAAGTGTTGATCATGATCAGCCCGTGGTCTTGAATTCACCAATATTTTATCCACAAAAACCACAACAAAAGAATCTAGATATTACTAAAATATCTAATTCTTTGATTCCATGAAGACCACTGGTGATTTCGTTAGACCAAAAGGCATGAATACAAATTAGTAGTGGAAATATCTACATTTGAAAGTTGTCTTGGGAATATCCTCCTTCCGAACTCGCAATTGGTGATATCTTGGTCACATGTCAATCTTGGAGAACCATTGGGCTCCCCTTAATTGATCAAACAGATCATCAATGCGTGGAAGTGGATATATATTATTTATCGTAACATGGTCATGCTTACGATAATCAACACAGAGTCGAAGAGTTCCATCTGCCTTATTCACATACAAAACAGGTACAGCCCAAGGATATGTACTTGGCCGAAGGAAACCCTTACATTCTAGTTCCTCTAACTGCACTATCACTTTCCGTAACACTGTTGGTTCCATCCTATAAGACAGAAGGGAAAAAGGACTGGTCCTCGGAAGTAGTTCAATCGTAAACTCAACTTCCCTTAGAGGTGGTAACCCAATGAAGTTGCTGGGAAAGACATATGGAAATTGATCCACAACAGCTATAAAACTATTCTTCTAAATCTGTTCCATTGATTCCAAATTCAACGCTACCAGTTGGTAAGAGATTGTTCCCACCATTTGTTCCAAAAACCTCTTTGCACCATTCTTTACCATCTGCTCTCCTATGAAGAGATGGTTGATGTTGTCCATAGTCATGAAACGAACTGTTCTCCTATAACTGTCTATGTGAGACATAAACATTGTAAACGAATCAATACCAAGGATTACATAATATACATCCATGTCTAACATTGAGAAGTCCCATTTTAACTCAGCTCCATCAACAGTTATAGAATATGCTCTACACACAAATCCTTGACACTGTCATTCACCAAGAGGTGTTTTCAGTTTCGAAACAGAAAGCATCATTTCAATTCTTAAACATAGAAAGTCAAAAACATGAGAGGAAATGAAGGAATACGATGAAATAGTGTCAAAAAACACATGAACAATGATACAAGTTAATAGAATTGTACCTCTCACTGTAGATGGTCATGCCTGATCATCCAAAATCATCTTCTCAGCCACATACAACTGCTTCGTGGCTGTACTATTCTCCTTGTTGCCTTGCTGAGAATTTCCTTGTTGAGGAGTCATGGTATTTCGAGAATCACCATGGCTAGATCTGTTCTGTTGGAAAGACTAATGTTGCGGTCCTCGCCCTGTTGATGCATAATATTCTTGCAACACCTGAGATGTATCACGAAAACCTGACCATGGAGCACTGCGATAATATCTCTGAAGATTCGCCATCTTGTTGCAATTTTGGAAGGCTCTCGGTGGTGTTGTACATTCTCGTTTCATGTGATAAATCGTGCCACACCAAAAAAATTAAGATTTCATCTTGTGTTGTGGAGGAATATTCAACGATCCAACCATCTGATTATGATTCGCACTCCCACCTTGGAAGTAGGTGTCCCTCTTTTTCTTGTTCCCAACATCAGTGTTCCCACCCGTTCCCATGGGAATCATCATTTTTTCTCCTCCTATAACTCATGAGATGTCTCATTCACCTAATATTACTCTATTTACCTTCTCTATATATTCTATAATATAGAGCACAACTATTTTTGGGAAAATCTCCTGTCGCAACCCAGATTGAAAGATGTGTGCCTTCAATGACACACTTGCAGCAACTTCTAGTGCGAAGTGCACTAAATTCATGAATTTAGCCGCATAATCTGTGTAACACCCCGAGATTTTATGAAAAATATTCTTTTAATTTCATTAATGTCTTGTGTTGTATGCTACACCAAGATTACCTTGTGCTATACGCAACACCGTATTAGCTTGCAGTATACGAAACACTATTCTTGGATCGTGTTACACACAATTTTGATAATAGTTATTCTACGCAAGATTGAGTATATATATATATATATATATTCAATGTATAAATGAAATATGGTTGGATTCTGCTATACGAAACAACGAAGCATTCTTTCACAACACGCAACCCTGACTTGGCTTGCATTACACGCAATCGCGACCTTCCTTGATAGTGTGTGTTGTATGCAATACCGGGTTTCTCTACACAACGATATGCTGTGAAAATATTATTAAAACTAGCCGTTATGAATAGTAATAACAACCTTTTAAAATTTTAGAAATTTTATCTCTCAAAATGGAATTCATTTTTGGATTCAGAGTATCGAATTTAGCCTAAGGTGAAATTTTTGTACTTTTCGGATAACTTTCATATTCCGATGAATAGTGAAAATTACTAAATTTTATTTAAAAACAACTTTTTTAAATGAAATAATTAATAGTGATAAATTATTAATTTGAGTGGTTTTAAAGTACATTTAGAATATATTTTTACAATTTAATACAATGTTGGTCATTGGATGTAATTTCACATTTAAACCAGACATAAACAAGTGTCAATCTTTTGATAGTTATTATCTCTTAAAAACACGCTATTTTTTTAGACGACGGGAATTAATTTTTAAATTAATTAATGCAACTGATATGTTTTGAATTTGGTAAAATAGACATCATTTTTGAGTTCATAATATGAAATATAGCTTAGGCCTAATTTTTGGTGTTTTTCTGGAAACATTCATTTTTTGATGAATAGTGAAACCACTAAGTGGTAGTTTAAAAAAATGAATTTTTAATAAAACATAATTTTACCGCTTCTGTGAGTGGAATATCAAAAATATGGGAGACACGGTTGATGTCAGTAAGTAAAATGTGGTTCAATGAGAAGAAAATAATTTTTGGTGAATATTAACTTTTTACTTTTTTTTCCACGGTTAAAAGTAAAGTGTAATTAAGGGTAAAAATGATATTACTATTACCCTAACACATGTCCTAATTCTATTTTATAAGTGTAATTCGACCAAAAACAACCATAGGAATACAATATGACCATTTAGGCCCACTTGGATTAGATTAGGACATTTATTATTAATTTATTTAAAGAAGGGTTAAAATAGTTAAAATCAAAGTTTAGTAAGTAAATCATTTTCAATATAGGGTTATACATAAGATAAATTCAACTATAAATATTGATTAGAAAGATAAAAAGATTTCCTACATAATGTTATTTTCTTTGTAATTTTTAGACATTAAATAATTTAATTTATTTATGACACAAATATGATGCAGTAATTATCTTATTAATGAAATATTCACATAATTGATGTTATAAATACCCAAATAAATGTAATTTGAGACTTTTTATAAAATAAACAAATTTTATAGGTCAATATGACATGGTATTAGTGATTTAATGAACTTTTTTCTAACTAATAATTCTTTTATGATTTTTACAAAAATCAATTACAAAATAGTGTCAAAATTGACGTAAAATAGTTTTTAAAACAAATATTATATTATTAATTGTTATTTTATTCCTAAAAATCTAATGTTAGGCCAAATGACTTAGCTAAGGTTATATATATTAATAATAAACAACTTGGGGTTCGTTTGGCTTCTTATTGTATGTTTATTAACCTTATAGTGTAAGAACACAAGAAGACACGGTAAAAGTAAAATTATTTTACTTCATGTTAAATATAAATGATAAGGTTAAAATAGGAACCTAAACTTGTCTAAATTCTATTGGATGAGAGTATTTCGACCCATCCCCACCTTAGCTTCGAAATAAATCAATTTTGAGCTATTTATAACCGAATTTGACTTTATAATAAAATAATAGTTTTAGTTATTCCAAAGGTGCCCCTCTCCTCCCTTATAAAAGGGCACCTCCTCCCTCTCTTCCTCACACCACATTTATCCATCAACCATGGCCAAACCCTGAAAAATTCTCTTATCCACTTCCCTAGAAACATCTTAGAGGTTTGGGTCTTCTTCAAAGACCAACCCTAGTGCCCTAAGCGGAGGTTAAGAAGAGGCGCGTCAAAAAGAGGTAGTATCCATTACTGATCCTTTCCAAATTCTTTCTTCTTAATCTTCTTCTTCTTTAGTGGTTTCATTATGAAGTAATAACATCAGTATCACTAATATACTTATATGTTATTATAATTAAGAAACAACCCTATCTCACCATCTATCCATCCTACAGAAAAAGAAATCACCGCGCGTGCGTACGTACGGAATACCGTCTCCATGTCGTGGTGTAATCTATTTTCCACCACCACCTTACTGGGATGGGTATAATGGTGTACATAATAACTATATATTATTATTGTAAAGTGATATTGATTCTGAAATAGTATACATACACTCCAATACAATTCCACAATCATGAGAACGATATCATCGCTCATGCGTACGTATGGACTACCGTCTCCACGACGCGATGAGATTCATTCCCCACGTTAACCATTCATGAATGATTATAAAGTATATATGATAAGTAATAATGAAATATATGACATAATAATGATACTTGATTTATGTTTATATATATTTATGTCATCTACTTAATTCCATTCAACTCAATAAGGAAACGAAAACAACATTCATGCGTACGTACGGCCTACCGTCTCCATGAACGGTGTATTTCTTTCTATTTACTGATTTATTATATATATGTATATTATGAATATATATTATATATAAATCATGTTTTATATTCCGAAATTATGTAACCATGATCTAAGAAATCATATGAATAATTACAAGTCAAAACACGGACGACAAATGAAACGATTTTACCCAAAACACTCTTTATCATGGAGTTTACAAAAGAACGGGTAATATAAAGTCATAAGTGAACCATATATGATATCATAACAATGAATATGATTCTGTAATAAGTCAATGACATTATTTAAATCATTATAAAGGAGGTTCAGAAACTTATGAAGCAAATCAGACCTAAGGTAAGGGAAAATATCACTATCTCATTTTATCCGAGATTATTTATACTTTGGTATTTACTGGGGTGTATTTTATCATCCAAATCCATGTTTTCTCAATATTTAATATTTTTTCCATCCACCTACAATTGTTTAAATCCAATTTTACCCTTCAGTGAGTTTTTAATAAAATATATGAAAGGAATCTTTTGTCGTTCTTTTGTACGAGGTACTTTTTGACTTTTCCGACAAATGTACGAGAAGAATGTTTTTTTAACTTATACAGCATGAATGGATTTTTAAAACATTATTTCCAAGAATCTTCCTTTACAAGTTTTCGTTCTTATTTTTAATCAACTTCTTTTAGATTAAAATTGTATGACATGTTAAGAAAAGAAAAAAGATTTTGAAGTAGAAAGGATATTTTCCTCAAGAATGGAGTTCAAGTGTTTTATCAAAATTATTTTCCATATAAGATAATATATGGTTCTGTTTATATCCCTATTATAACATTGATATAATTATGTTGTCATAGATATATTTTTATGAATTCCTTTATCTTATACGAATTGTTTTATGATGTCATGATGTTTATGATTCCCATTTTTATTACATGGGTTATGAAATGATGTATGATTTATGATTTTTGGCACACATAAGAATGGTATCATTATGAGATGGGTGGGAGCTATATCTCCCTCTAATGCATTGGGTAAAGATTTTATATCTCATGAGATAGACATGGCTGGAACGGTAGGTTATACCGGTTCAGTGAAACAGGACTGAATCAAGGAGTGAACTCGGTTCAGAAATGGAATTTGTGCACTAAGATAGTCTTGGAAATGAGTCTTGACTAACAAGAAATGATTCTTTATGATTATCTGTGTATGCCAAAAAGCTTCATGTTTTATGTTATGATTATTGGGATTACATTTCACTACTATGATTTATCCCATGTTATGAAATTATGATCTCTTTTGCAGGTTAAGATTTCCAAAATGTTATGTTCTTAGGAAAATGATGTGATTGATTTTTTCTTTTGTTTACCCTTACTGAGCATTTGAGCTCACCCTTTTATGTTTTCATTTCCCCAGGATATAAAGAAAGGTTTTAGGTAAGAAAAAAAGGGAAGATCTTCATGGGAGATGTTGAAGATCTTTCACCATGATTAGAGGATTACGTTCCGAGTTTCCAAAGACACTAAACTATTACGGTCCTTGTGTGTCTGTTTTTGTTATGTAATAAGTATTCCGCAAAAGTAATGTAATGTCCATGTACGTTAAGCATCTGGTATCTACAGTTGGTATCAGAGGGAGGTTTAGTCAACCTTTGGAAATTAGGATGCGAGAACATTAGTGAGATCCCTAGTGATATTTCTAAGGTATGTTTAGGGATGTCTCTAAGGATAAGTATACGTATAGGATATAGTCCTAGAACTATGGTAACGATATTAAATTAAACCAAAGATGTTAGATATTGAAGTTACTCCCCCTTTATTATGATTTTTGCCTCTCACACTTTTCTTTTTGGGTTTTAGAAAATTGCTGGAAACAAGATGATTCTCGATAATGGAGGATATGATGGACAATGGAATGATATTCTTCATAAGCAACCAAATGAAATGGGATTTGGAAGTCCAAACATCATTATTATGCCGAATCAAAAATCACATAATATGATCAATAAAGTAAAATTTTGTATGTTTCCTGGCTCGACTAATAAGAGAAAGATGGAGTTTCATGATGATCATAGAGGAAAGAAAGTTATATTTCCCCTATGTAAATCATGTGGGAAGAGGCATCAAGGAGAACATTTCAAAGGAACTGGAAGATTCTTTGGGTGTGGAAAAGAAGGACACAAAGCCAGTAAGTGCAAAGGAAAAGGTTCACTTAACACCATGGATGAGGATAATGGTATTTCTACGACATAAATAATGGTTAAATGTTTTAAATGTGGAATGTACGGGCATTATGCAAACCAATTCCCTAAGGGAAAGTCTCATGAAGTGAATCAGTATGGCCGTATAGGTAGTATTTATGTTGATGATGATGAATAGATTACAAATGATATGTAAGATGAAAGAATTTTTGAAGCTCGGTCAATGGTTTAAGAAGGTAGTGGAAGGATTACATGTTTATCAAGTGTAATGTTGTATAAGTAATATCATGGTACTATGGAATAAAGAGACATCTAAGGATTGTTACACTGTTGTCTTTCCTTGAGTTTTGAAAGTATACGATTAATGGTACCAGTATCCATTAATGGTTATTAAGATATTTTTGGAATATAGATGATATGCACATAATGAAGGGATAAAGAGAAAATGAAATGTTTGACAGTATTCATGAGCTCATGATTGATATAAGGACAAAGTTATATCATGGTTGGAGTATTTAGAATTTTGAGGATTTTGGTACGTGTAAAGTGTTAACTTCTAACTGCATTCATGTTTTCACTATGGTTCAATGGGTATTCAAGAGAATAAATGATTAAAGCCTTTGAATGTTTGGAATGTGACCAACAAGACATATCTTATGATATATGGGGATCAACGATGGTATTAAATCTCTGGAAATCGTTTTCACTATATTATGAGTGTGAACTGCAGTTTTATGGATAAGCCTAAAGATTGGAATGGATTATGTTGGACATAAGATAGTATTGTTTAAGGATAGAAGTTTTTTCGATATTATTGATGGGATGTTATAGTAATATAGTTTTAGAAAAAGGACAACCTATAGGACGGGCGACAGCCCATCGCGTCGGATAAGGCTGTGGGAATCGAACCCACAACCGAAGTGCGACTGGCCTTTATCGCCTACCACTGGCCTACATGAAGTCCCTGTTTAGTAGAAAATAGTTATATTATATTATGCAGTATGATATATGAAGTATAAGTCCATTTTAGGAACCATATATGATTAATCTCACTATAGATGGACTTATGTATTTTTTAATAACATTTCTAACCTTTTGTTTTAGGCAGATGGAATGACCCATCATTCTATCACATGATCTGCTAACACATCACGAATGACAAATTCAACTTCATTTCATTAAGAGATGAAGCAGAAATTGTCCAAAGAATGACCAACGGTGAGACTATACCGAAATCATGAAAGTATTTCTTCTAATTCAATTTCATCTACATTAGGGAAACGATCTTGAAATCCAAAAATGTTGTCCTAGTGCCCTTATATCTGATGAATCAGATGGTACCTTAGATCATCACAAATCAATTGCTTTGTGATTGTTGGCTTTTTCATAGTCATGTTCTCTACCACTCTCCATCATAACTTGATGGTTAGATTTTTCTTCCATATCCATATTTTCACCTATGTTTTCCTACGTGGAATCCCAGTGATGAGTTAATGTGGCTAACCGTTACATTTCATACTTTAGTTTTTAAAGCCATGTTTTGGTATTCCTTTTAATGATGTGGGTTTCTATTAAACAAACCTTCGAGTAGTAAACCATTTATAACCCCGACGAATTTCGAGGGCGAAATTCATTTTAAGGGGGGTAGAATGTAACACCCCGAGATTTTATGAAAAATATTCTTTTAATTTCATTAATGTATTGTGTTGTATGCTACATCAAGATTACCTTGCGCTATACGCAACACTGTATCAGCTTGCAGTATACACAACACTATTCTTGGATCGTGTTACACACAATTTTGATAATAGTTATTCTACGCAAGATTGAGTATATATATATATATATTCAATGTATAAATGAAATATGGTTGGATTCTATTATACGAAACAACGAAGCATTCTTGCACAACACGCAATCCTGACTTGGCTTGCATTACAAGAAATCACGACCTTCCTCGATAGCGTGTGTTATATGCAATACCGGGTTTCTCTACACAACGATATGCTGTTAAAATATTATTAAAACTAGCTGTTATGAATAGTAATAACAACCTTTTAAAATTTTAGAAATTTTATATCTCAAAATGGAATTTATTTTTGGATTCAGAGTATCGAATTTAGCCTAAGGTGAAATTTGGGTACTTTTCGGATAACTTTCATATTCCGATGAATAGTGAAAATTACTAAATTTTAATTAAAAACAACTTTTTTAAATGAAATAATTAATAGTGATAAATTATTAATTTGAGTGGTTTTAAAGTACATTTAGAATATATTTTTACAATTTAATACAATGTTGGTCATTGGATGTAATTTCACATTTAAACCAGAAATAAACAAGTGTCAATCTTTTGATAGTTATTATCTCTTAAAAACACGCTATTTGTTTAGACGACGGGAATTAATTTTTAAATTAATTAATGCAACTGATATGTTTTGAATATGGTAAAATAGAAATCATTTTTGAGTTCATAATATCAAATATAGCTTAGGCCTATTTTTTGGTGTTTTTCTGGAAACTTTCATTTTTTGATGAATAGTGAAACCACTAAGTGGTAGTTTAAAAAATGAATTTTTAATAAAACATAATTTTACCACTTCTGTGAGTGGAATTTCCAAAATCTGAGAGACACGGTTGATGTCAGTAAGTAAAATGTGGTTCAATGAGATGAAAATAATTTTTGGTGAATAGTAACTTTTTACTTTTTTTTACCATGGTTAAAAGTACATAGTGTAATTAAGGGTAAAAATGATATTATTATTACCCTAACAAATGTCCTAATTCTATTTTATAAGTGTAATTCGACCAAAAATAACCATAGGAATACAATATGACCATTTAGGCCCACTTGGATTAGATTAGGACATTTATTATTAATTGTTTTAAAGAAGTGTTAAAATAGTTAAAATCAATGTTTAATAAGTAATTAATTTTTAATATAGGGTTATGCATAAGATAAATTCAACTATAAATATTCATTAGAAAGATAAAAATATTTCCTACATAATGTTATTTTCTTTGTAATTTTTTGACATTAAATAATTTAATTTATTTATGACACAAAGATGATGCAGTAATTATCTTATTAATGAAATATTCACATAATTGATGATATAAATACCCAAATAAATGTAATTTGAGACTTTTTATGAAATAAACTAATTTTATAGGTTAATATGACTTGTTATTAGTGATTTAATTAACTTTCTTTTAACTAATAATTCTTTTATGATTTTTACAAAAATCAATTACAAAATAGTGTCAAAATTGACATAAAATAGTTTTTAAAACAAATATTATATTATTAATTGTTATTTTATTCCTAAAAATCTATGGTTCGGCCAAATGACTTATATAAGGTTATATATATTAATAATAAACAACTTGGGGTTCCTTTGGCTTCTTAAAGTATGTTTATTAACCTTATAGTGTTAGAACACAAGAAGACACGGTAAAAGTAAAATTATTTTACTTAATGATAAATCTAAATGATAAGGTTAAAATAGGAACCTAAACTTGTTTAAATTCTATTGGATGAGGGGATTTCGACCCATACCCACCTTAGCTTCTAAATAAATCAATTTGGAGCTATTTATAACCGAATTTGACTTTATAATAAAATAATAGTTTTAGTTATTCCAAAGGTGCCCCTCTCCTCCCTTATAAAAGGGAACCTCCTCCCTCTCTTCCTCACACCACATTGAGCATTCAAGCACGGCCAGACCCTGCCAAATTCTCTTATCCACTTCCCTAGAAACATCCTAGAGGTTCGGGTCTTCTTCAAAGACCAACCCTTGTTCCCTAAGAGGAGGTTAAGAAGGGGCGCGTCAAAAAGAGGTAATATCCATTACCGATCCTTTCCAAATTCTTTCTTCTTCAACTTCTTCTTCTTTAGTTGTTTCATTATGAAGTAATAACATCAGTATCACTAATATAATGATATGTTATTATAATTAAGAAACAACCCTATCTCACCATCAATCCATCCTACAGAAAATGAAATCACCGCGCGTGCGTACATACGGAATACCGTCTCCATGCCGTGGTGTAATCTATTTTGCACCACCACCTTACTTGGATGGGTATAATGGTGTAAATAATAACTATATATGAATATTGTAAAGTGATATTGATTCTGAAATAGTATACATACACTCCAATACAATTCCATGAACATGAGAACGATATCATCGCTCCTGCGTACGTATGAACTACCGTCTCCACGACGCGATGAGATTCATTCCCCACGTTACCATTCATGAATGATTATAAAGTATATATAATAAGTAATCATGAAATATATGACATAATAATGATACTGGATTTATGTGTATATATATTTATATCATCTACTAAATTCCATTCAACTCAATAAGGAAACGAAAACAACATTCATGCGTACGTACGGCCTACCGTCTCCATGAACGGTGTATTTCATTCCATTTACTGATTTATTATATATATGTATATTATGAATATATATTATATATAAATCATGTTTTATATTCTGAAATTAAGTAACCATGATCTACGAAATCATATGAATAATTACAAGTCAAAACACGGACAAAAAATGAAACGATTTTACCCAAAACACTCTTTAACATGGAATTTACAAAAGAACGGGTAATATAAAGTCATAAGTGAACCATTTATGATATCATAACAATGAATATGATTCTGTAATAAGTCAATGACAATATTTAAATCATTATACAGGAGGTTCAGACACTTACGAAGCAAATCAGACCTAAGGTAAGGGAAAATATCACAATCTCATTTTATCCGAGATTGTTTATACTTTGGTATTTACTAGGGTGTATTTTATCATCTAAATCCATGTTTTCTCAATATTTAATATTTTTTCCATCCACCTAAAATTGTTTATATCCAATTTTACCCTTCGGTGAGTTTTTAGTAAAAGATATGAAAGGAATCTTTTTTCATTCTTTCGTACGAGGTACTTTTTGACTTTTCTGACAAAAGTACGAGAAGAATGTTTTTTTAACTTATACGGTATGAATGGATTTTTAAAACATTATTTCCAAGAATCTTCCTTTACAAGTTTTCATGCTTATTTTTAAGAAACTTCTTTTAGATTAAAATTGTATGACATGTTAAGAAAAGAAAAATGTTTTTGAAGTAGAAAGGATATTTTCCTCAAGAATGGAGTTCAAGTGTATTATAAAAATTATTTTCCATCTAAGATAATATAGGGTTCTGTTTATATCCCTATTATTACATTGATATAATTATGTTGTGATGGATATATTTTTTTGAATTCATTTATCTTATATGAATTGTTTTATGATGTCATGATGTTTATGATTCCCATTTTTATTACATGGGTTATGCAATGATGTATGATTTATGATTTTGTGGCACAAATAAGAATGGTATCATTATGAGATGGGTGGGACCTATATCTCCCTCCAATGCATTGGGTAAAGATTTTATATCTCATGAGATAGACATGGATGGAACGGTAGGTTATACCGGTTCAGTGAAACAGGACTGAAATGAGGAGTGAACTCGGTTCAGAAATGGACTTTGTCCACTAAGATAGTCTTTGTAATGAGTCTTGACTAACAAGAAATGATTCCTTATGATTACCTGTGAATTCCACAAAGCTTCATGTTTTATGTTATGATTATTGGGATAACATTTTACTACTATGATTTATCCCATGTTATGAAATTACGATCTCTTTTGCAGGTTAAGATTTCCAAAATGTTATGTTCTTATGAAAATGATGTGATTGATTTTTTCGTTTGTTTACCCTTACTGAGCATTTGAGCTCACCCTTTTATGTTTTATTTTCCCCAGGATATAAATAAAAGTTTTAGGTAAGAAAAAAAATGGAATATCTTCATGGGAGATGTTGATGATCTTTCACCATGATTAGAGGATTACGTTCCGAGTTTCCAAAGACACTAAACTATTACGGTCCTTGTGTGTGTGTTTTTTAAAACGTAATAAGTATTCCGCAAAAGTAATGTAATGTCCATGTACATTAAGCTTTCGGTACATACACTCTGTGATAGGGAGATTCTCCTACTTCAAGCTGAAAAATTATGCCTTCATATGGATCTTGAATGTTTTTGGATAGAATTGTTTATTTAAAAATTCCTCAAATTCCTCCCAGCCCAGGTCTTGATCCACCTTAGGTTGCACCACTAGCTCCCACCACTGTCGTGAAATATCCTGCAGAATATAGGTTGCTAACATTACATTCAGTTCTGCTGGTGTGCCGATGAAATTGAAGATACGATTCATCCTACTTATACACACCTCCTCCTTTACGTTTTCAGCATTACCCTGAATGGTTGGTGGATTTTGCATCATGAACTGAATGGTATGATCCCCATGCTTAGGTTCATTCCTCCAGTTCCCCATATCCATAACATGAAAATCTTGGACAATTCTCATAACTAGCTATTGGTTCACACATGGTTCTGGTGCATCCACATTCTCCGCATCTTCTTTGAGTTGGTTCTGATGACGCCTAGAGGGTGCCATTTTCTAAACCAACAATAACCTCTATCAATCTCACTCTCTAGAAATAGATGTCTTAACATTTCAAATTCTATCACATTATCTACCACGACATTGTTCTCAAAACAACCCGTTTCCATGTTCAACCATTTTTTAAAACATTCAACATACTTTTTGAAAATAAACGCATTTTCAAAATACACCAAATACCCTATTTTTCAAAATCTTTTAATTGAAATCAATTTCTTCATTTTTTTCCAAAAATTTGCGCCTCACAAAAAATCCTTACTCATTCCTCACAATGAGATATGAAATCCTAGTGGGAAGTCATTCCTCTACAATGAATGTCACGTTGGTCTCATTGGCTAAACCCATGACAATGATATATCAAAATCCATGAAGTGTCTCCAAAAACTTATTTACCCAACTCCATGGTAACATAAAGTTCAGAATAAAAGGGTTAGCTACGTCCTTTTATGCTTTAAAATTCATGTTCCGACAATCCTACTCCTATATATGATTTCATCCCAAGTAATAGACAAGAATGAATTTCAGCTCCAAGAACAAGAACATCGATGAGCACTTGTTAGGCAAGGACCGAACAAGCTGATACCATTTGTAATGACCCGCTTATCCATATTGGATTTAAAAATACAATAAATCATTACTTGGCCTTAAGTGACATCCCCTAGGTGCTAAAGGATGGAAATAAATACCGAAGGGTTTCAAGTACAAGTGGGGGATGATTTACGCTTTATGAAATAAACCCATAAACTAACCCTAACAAAACATTCACTATATTATGCATGAACAAACGAAAGTCCAACTAGAAAACATCATTTATGTCAAACCACATCAGAGTACACAACAGTGGAAGGCCAAAATATCTATCAAAGTGCACAAGAAATAAACAAATCAAGACTCTCAAAATAAACTTAGACTTCGTGCTCCACAAGCTCTAAGCTCCTCAACGTCACCTAAGAATCTCCACGAGACACTAGCAATTAGATGATTTTCCATTAATTGCGTCCTAGAACACGAAATCTCCAAAAGCAAAAACGTGCCAAAGTTGGGGTGATTATAAAACTCAGTAGGTTTTCTCCAATGACTTCCCTACTCATGCCACCAAGATAGAAGGGTTAACCACATTTATATAAAAACATTTTAAATAAATCAATTTCTCAAAATCATTTTATTACTAAATATAAACAAGTTTCCAAAACCATTCATACTCAAAAACATCCATGTTCAAGTGAAATCAATTCTCCAAAAATATATTTTTCCAAAAAAATAACCAAACAAGATTTCAAACCATTTCTCAAACATCATGTTTTGACATACCCAACCATTTCACAAACCCGTGAAATAAACCATGCATGCTTCGTTATGACAGTTCCATTCTCATGAGCGGTCTCTCGTTGATCTACCAAGTCATAAAAAGCTAATTATTCCTCATGTGCCATTACTCATTTGGCACCGAGCAAGGTCATATTTCAACCATGCCTCGTACATGAAATTCCCATGTTCCATTACACCTTTGACACCGAGCACAAGGACATATTTCAACCAACCCTCGGATATGCAACATGAACCCACACCACACGTTCACAACAATCATGACAAAACCATCCTTTCAATAAAATACGCTTTTATTGAAAACCATTTCCATCAAAACCATGTGTGTTCATCCAATTCAAGCCATTTCAATAAAACCGTACTTTTATTGAAAACCATTGAATGAACCAATTTCACCAAGCCATTTCAATACCAAACCATTCAAACAAAAACAAAACTTTTTTAAAAAACCCATCATTAATCAAACCATTTACCATTCCATAAAATCCATAATTTAAAATCAACATTTTAAATTCATGAATCCAAATCACTTTTCACAACAATTTGCCATGATTTCACAATTTCATCAAAAACATAAATCATCACTAAAGAAGATTTATTCCATGCTTTGCACAATAAATTTCATTCAAATAACTCCATTTGAATCTATGCCAATCAATTCTAGTAAGCGGAGTTTAGAGTGAATCCACCGTCCTCAACAAAATAGGTGAATCCAACCAACGGACGAAGAACACCAACAAAACTGAGTCAACTACTCCCCAAATCCTCCATATATTCCTTCCCCTAGAGGCAAAGAAACCGAAATCTGTCATAAATGTCATAAAATAACTTATATATACCCACCTTGGGTGTATATATAAGGATCCATCAAGACGAATGAAGGATATCTAGGAAAACTAAAGGAAATGAGACTTACCTCAATCAACCGGTCTCTAAACACCAAGGGAAATCTCCGGATCACTTCCGAAATGCCTGGTAAGTGTTCTCCCAACTTCACTAGAGAGAAATCCTCAGTTAAGTCCATTTATGAGAAAAATGAACGGTTAGCCTGCACAGTGAGTCAAACTATGCGCTAACCGTGCGGTAGTCACAGCTTGGATGGGGTACTCCACACTACCACCTCCCACGATTTTCCAAAACGGTGCCCACACCGTGCGGTCTCCTTTGTCCAAAGTGAAACCATCTACATGGCTTCTGTATGGTTTGGACGAACCGTGTGAAGCCCATTCATCACCACCTTTTTCCCTTTGACACTTTAAAAGTCTCCAACTTTACCCATCCAATCCTCATATTCTTCATGTACTTAAAATGCATAAAACATGGGTTAATAACCAGAAAATTGGGTTTCTACAATCTTCCTCAAATTGGTGTCCAATATGAGTGGACTATTCCGACACTATAAGAAATATTTAGAATGTGTTCTATTGAATTCAATGTATTATTGGACGAGAATCCTCCACTTATTGAATTCTTCTAGAACAAAAATTTCTACTCAAGCATCTGAATGGCACCTTATGAAGCCCTTTATGGGAAAAGGAGATGAACACTGGCGTGTTGGGATGAAGTCGGTGGCCGTAAGATGCTAGGATATGAAATGGTTGTAGAAGTGGGGGATAAGGTGAAAACCATTCATCAGTATATCAAGGTAGTCGAAAGTCCACAAAAGAGTTATGTAGATAACTCTCGATGAGACCTTGAGTTAAAATATGGGGAAATAGTGTTTATACGAATATCACCATGGAATAAGGTCATGTGGTTTGGAAAAAAAGGGAAGTTATATCCTAGGTGTATCGGCCCCTTATGGATCCTTGATTGAGTCAAAGATGTGGCCAATCGACTGACACTTCCACCTGCCATGTCTAAAGTACAATATTTCTTTAATATATCCCTCTTAAGGAAGAACATACCAGACCCTTTTCATATACTCTATTCATAAGTGGTTCAGTTGGAGGATGATAATTCCTATGAGGTGCATCCATTAAAGATCATAGATCATAGAGGCAATGTTATACACAACAAGACTACTCATCTGGTCAAGGTACTATAGGAAAACCATATGTACAAAGAGGAAACATGGGAATTGGAGGAAACGGTAAAGGAAAAGTACCCCCACCTATTAATGGAAATGAATGTTAAATGACATTTCAATTGAGAAATTTCATAAGGGGGAAGAATGTAATGGCACAATTTATTTTTCAAATGGAAATTCCCTTCTTATAATTATGTCATAAAATCACATGAAAACACAAGATAATGAACTATTAATTACTATTTGATCTTTAAACATAAGATTGTCACTTCTATGTTTGGGATTTTGAAAATATGACATACACTGTTGCAATGAGTAAGTAATTTGGAATAAAATAAGAAGAACATAATTATTGGTGAATAGTAACCTACCCATATATAACATACCATTACAAATAGTGATATATACTAATGAATAGCAACCTTACCTATGATAGTATAATAATAATATTGAACTGAATGTATGGTGTAACTATGATATATAACTAATAAATGAATGTTTTGAAACTGTTTTTTTATAAAATAATGTGTTTCATTAAATATTAAATTAATCATATTTAAAAATTAATTATAGAAAAAATAGACTTCAATTATGGATTATACATATATAAAAATGGTAAGGGTTTATTTTTTATATATTTCTGAAAAAACAGATTTTTTGGTGAATAGTAAAATACATTAATTTACCGTAAAAATACACTATAGTGAATATCCACTATTCCAGACATCAAAAGTGATATAAAAACCAAAATCCCAATCTCAAATGTATTTATTACTATTCATGGTCATGGAATACTAACTATAACATGTGTTGTGAAAAATAAGAAATTAATGATTAAAATATTATGAAAATCCTCTTAAACTCCACTATAAAACGCCCCTCACTACCTCTTCTCATCACTCTCAAGCCATGTTACCTTCCAATATTCAAGCCAAATATCTCCCCAAGTTCCACCACCACGTTAAAAAGACCCTAGACTCTTCAATATACCAAAACCTCTTTTCTAAAGAGGTTCTCAAAGGAGGAAGTCTCAAGAGGTAAATTATTCTTTCAAATTCCATCATTTCTTTTTTGTTCATTGCTTTTTTTTCCTCAAATCCCATTGACCAAATAGTATGATAACTCAAGTAACCTAAATTTATGAGAATTTTTATATGCCATAAAGATATTTCATTATCTTATCTCCTTTCCCCACCTTTTTGTTCAAATGTAATGAAAGAACTATTTCAAATGCAATAATTTAGCACATTCAAGGAGAACAGTTTTTCAATTTATATTATCCTATTTAATTCTGGTCATGAAACCATTTGTGTTATTGTTAAAACATATTATGTTTTATTTATTATATCCTATTTTCGGTTATGTTATCCTTCTTTACAAATGGTATTAAGTTATAAAGGAACACTTTTTCTTAACAATCGAACACACTAATAAACAAAAACGGTTGTCACTATAGTTTTATATAATAATTTGACTTCACTATAAGTAATGAAATTAAATTTTAAACCATGTAATATCATTGTTGTTCCCTAATAACATAAAACTTCAATTTTTGGAAACCATATTCATCTTAAATTTTTATCCAATAATATATATTAGTGAACCGTTCATTAAAACCAAGTAAACAAATGATCCCGAACAATGAAATAGAACCTCCTAACCAATCAGAACAGTTATAAATGAAAATAAAATGATTATTATAAAACAATTAAATAAATAATATGTTCTTTAATTATTAATTAATAAAGCAATTTTTTTATTCAGGTATTTAATAACAAGTGGAGAACACCATCAGATTTAAGGTAAGGGATCCTCTTCATTTCACTCATTATCAAGATTGTCGTCAATGCTATGACTTTTTATTTGTAATACCGAACAATGGGGTATGTTTTCATACCATTCCCACACTTACCTCATGATTTATAATTGATGAGGAATCTATTTTCACTCTCATTAAGCCCTCTTAGGTACACCCGACACCATGCTGATAAACCGTAATGAATTTCACCAGAACCTCTTTTGTTCTTTTTGGTTTCCAAGTCATTATTTTATATCAAAATGAAATTTTCTTCTATATTTATGTACATATTCTAAATTCATTTTAGTTTTAAAAAAACTCATTTATGAAGTCCCTTTAATCACTCTCTCATGAATATGTACATGTTTTTAAAAGATTCACTCCCTAAGACTTTTCGATAAGCAAACTTCTTTAAATGGATATTCCGAATTGTTACCAAATTTTTAGTGCACCATTTCTGATGTTTTAATCCACAATTGTGTTTATAAAATAATTATTTTTATTTTAAACACTTTATAGGTTTTACTCTAATTTTATATAAGAGACTGTCCTGTTTTCTATTTGAAAATCTATATTATTTTCCTTAAAACCACACAAAAATGATTTAACAAAAATGTTTCTCAAAGTAATTTATTATATGTTGTCACTTATTTTTGACATCACTAATCATGTTATATGACTATTTTAACTTTTTAACGTCCATGTATGTTGTAATCCCTTTCTTTCATGGACAATTTCATGATACACCAATTAGTTATTCATTATTTCATGATTTTGGTACCCAATTCATTCCATCGGTACCCTTATGTTTATATATGGTTGATTATGATTAATTATTTGTCTGGAAAGCATATTCATAAATATTTTGAGATGGTTGTTCCCAGATAGTGATCCAATGCATTGGTTAATGTTAATTCTAATGATCTGTGATGGGAAATAAGATTGGCGGTTAGACTTGTCCCGTACGAAAATGGGAAACGGTATTGGCAGTTAGCCTTGACCTGTACTAAAATGGGAAAAAATATTGGTGGTTATAATTGAACTGTACTAAAGAAATAATTTAGGATTATACATCATTTATATGATTCCATGTTTATATGATCTCATGCCTATATTATATGATTGCATATGTTACATGCTTTAGATATCACTATGTCATGCCTGCTAACTCATGTGCCTAAGATGTATCCTTATGTTCTTTCGCTTACTGAGATTTTCAGCTCATCTCTTTCTTCATGTGTTCCCCAGGGTACTCTATGAAGATATAAGGGCTCAAAGGAAGGTATGAGATCTTTATAGAGATTATATAATGAATTTTTTTTAGCCCCATGTTTTATGTTTTTGGTATTTTGTCTTCCAAGACACTAGAATTAACGATCCTAGTCTTGTACACTAATGTATAATTATTCATAAAATCATGTAATGATATATGTCAAAGGATTGGGTCTCTATATAAAACCTCTACCAAAAAGGAGAAAAAATTATAAAAAATAATGGATCCCCCAATATTTATGCATTTTTTTAGAAAACTCCAACTGTATAAAACGATTATAGAAAATAAAAATATTTCAAATACACCAATTATAAAAAATAAAATATATATTATTTTTAGAGTGGACACCATTTTAATAAATATTTATGTATATGTTGAAATGTACTAACAAAAATCAAATGTATACAATTTTGAGTACCATTTCTATTTTGGGTCCAATTGGGATTATAATAAATATATTTGGATCTCAATAAAATTTTAGAAATTATTTATATGTTATGCTGGAAGATAAATTTTTGGATGTAGAGACACTAGTAATAATGAGATATTGATATATTTTGTGCAAAAAATATATTGAAAAAATGTTGAAGGATCTGAAAATTATGTCATGTAAAGAATAATAAAAAATCTACATTTTAAAATCAATCTTCTTGAAATGAACTGGATGTTCATAGTTAGATTATGAAAAAATCATAGGATTCATATAATAATATCCTCATTTTATGACTTTAAAAAATAAATATTTTAATTTAATATAATCATAATCATTATAATTAATACAATTACTAGAATTTATTGAATTTTCATTTTATTCTTTAATACATTTTTTGTTTCATGATTTCAAGATGAATCATCTAAAAATTGATTAATTTTACCTTAATTCACCTCATTATTTTTAGAATTAACATAATAAAACATATCATTAATAACCATAAGTTTCAATATTTCATGATAAAAATTTATTTCTCATTTAAATAAAATAGATTAAATTTTATCTTTATGAACAATTTTTTAATATTTTGATTCACGGGATAAATGTCATTTCATCATTTCATGATTTTATTCTCGATTGATCCCATGAATCTCATATAAAATTATATTTAGATATGAATTTTTTTATAATCCAAAACAACAATTCCATCAATGATATTACATACATGACAATAATATTCAATAAATAAAAACAATTTGAACTCACATAAAAAATGGAATTTATTTTCATGGATATTCTTATATTTTTTCACCCACCAATGAAATATATCTTTTCTCGGTCTTGTTATGGAATTGGTTTAAATACTCCAAAATAATCATAGAAATGTATATAATTTAATAACAATCCATTTAAAATACAACAGAGTAGAATGTTGATTTCAAAAATGGTATCCCAAAAATATTAATAGTTATGTGTCATTAAAAAAAATAGAGAAGAAATATCTTTATTATGTTTAACATATGAAGCCAAATCACAAGTATAATGAAAATAATAACTATTTAAATATCAAATTAAAAAATGTGATCATTTGTTTCCCATTATTTGGTTGAATAAGATGATAGAAATTCAACTAGAGGGGGGGTGAATATACCTATATTAAAATTAGCAGAGATGTTGATTATTTATTATGGGATTATAAAAAAATATAAAACCATTTTTTCTTAGAAGAATATGATATTTTATGTGTGAAGTATTTATAAAAATAATTAAATAGATGAACATAATGGCTTTTTAGAGTTATTTAGAATATAAACCAAATTACTCTGTAGTTCACACCCTATCAAAGGATGTATGGATCCCACTATGAAGTTGAGAAATATAATTTTTCATAGGTGTAATATTAAACCGGATCTTTCACACGATATTAATCCTACCTAGGAAATTGTTATAAGAATCTCATAACCAACCCACAACCATTTTCATGAGTAGATGGAAACAAAATATCTCTAAAAGGATAATCCCCAACCTTTGTGCACATAATTTTTTCAGGTAAGAAAACCAAATTACGTCTTTTTTGTAAGGTATTATAAAGAAGATAAAACTTTTATATGTGGTATAATGTGATGTGTGAACGATATAAATAAGTAAAAATCATACCCATCCTAGAATAATAAATATAACAACTACTGAACTAATGGAAAATTTTATAAAGTATAATTAATATGAAATAGTTAATTCATAACCTTAAAATTGATAAGAATGATGAAATTTAGTAATTCCCACAGTGGTACAATACATCAATTCAGTGTGAGGTCGATGCTGAAGAAGATTTTTTCCTTCCTTGGGAGTTCATCAAAATTGGTGTAAACAGTTGAGCACAAGATCAATTAAATGATTCATGGTTATAAATATATGAGAGATTATGTTATCATCATGAATTTTTCTGTATATTAAATGAATTCTTGAGTCCTTGGAATATAATTTTATTTGGAGTAAAATGTTAGAGAATGGTTATAAACATTTAAAATAGAAAAATATTATTATTATTTATGATATATATATATATATATAATATCATGGAAAATTAATCGCTCAACTCATGAACTAAATTTAAAATATTGAACAATAATTGCAACTATTGTGAAATAATTTGATAAATAATTCATACATACTCAATAATAATAGGCCAATGATAAATACCACAAAAATAAAAAGTTGAAATTTAAAATACCTAAATTTTAAGATAGTCCGTTTAAAATGTGCAACAAATATGACAATAAACTAAAAACAAAAAAATAAAATTAAAAATATTAAAGAATGTATGAATGAGTTTACCATAATATAATATTAATTTATAAAAAATAAAATTGATGAATACAAGTAAAAAATAGAAAAAATGATTCATGTGTTTTTAATTTGTATGTTCCAAGTGTGAAACTGAAACACTCATTAGTATTTAAAAAAATAAGATTAAAATAATGAAAATAAATTTTCATAGGTTAACAATAATTAATAGGCAATGATAATGTAACGACAAAAAATAAAATATGTTATATAACCATGAAAAAAATTAATATACGAAATAATATATAAAAATGATAAATTTTCCAGTACGATTAACATAATGGATTTTCATGTATTAGTTATACTTTGAATTGGATAATCAAATATGTGATTCAAGTATGTTATTAATGTACGTGAAACTAACATAGTTGAATCATATTAGTTATTTACAAAAGATATATATCATGAGGGAATCATGAATTTCAATTCTATAAATAGGAGTATCACATACCTTAATTACTAAAAGAACTATAATTTTATTGAATCATCAATACTAAGCGCTAAAACAATTGTTTTCAGAAGAAGAATAATCTATATTTCCTTTGGAATTATATTTATAAAATTTCATTACCCTTCAAAAAATAAATAATCACCAAAATAAAATGTCAAAAACAAATGTTATGATTAAAAATAGAAAACCTGTTGTTAAGAATATTTGAAATTTTACTAATAATATATAGTGATTTTAAACATATTTACAAATGTGATAGAGATAGATTCAATATATTGTTCCTTAAAATGAATTTTATATAATATTTTTAGATTTCTAAAAAAATGTCTCTATTTGGGATTATCTAGATCACGATATGGTCGAAATATAGAAGGATCTTGATTCTTTGAAATAGTTATATGGATTTCAAAAATAACTAAGTGAATTACCTTTTGGATACATGGGTAACAATATGGCTGTGTGGTAAACATTATGTTTTCTATATGGAGACATTAGAAGAAAAAAATGATATTTTATGGTCTAAAATGACTCATATTTCCTTATATATGAAAATAAAACTTGAATAAAAGTCATCAAAATTTGAAGCGTTAAATAGAAACATAAATGAAGAAATTAATCAAAAGAGTTGATAAAAGATAAATATTATTTATTCAATATCAAATTAAAAGTATTTATACATTTAAATTAATAATATTATTATTTTATAAATGATCAAAACATAATGTTGTTCAAGTATCCACTAACAAATAAATACCACACCAAACTCCAAATCATCTGTTTGTAAATTTTGACCATTATCCACTTATTAGTTTAAGGAATAATATATCACCATTTGGGTTTTCAAGAGGTTTAATCCCATTCTAAGATATGATGCATCATTATTGATAACATTCCATTTTCCTAGGTAGTTTAATTTGATTATATGTTCACTGATTAATCTTCTCTTAATTTCCTAAAAATTTTCCTCACATTCATATTTCAAATGTAACTTATCTCTATTCTGAGTTAACATAGTGATTTTAGTATATATTGATGTCAAATCTTCATCAAATACTATATAATATCTCGATAAAAAAGTAGAAATATGGATATTAGTCATAATGGTTGGTCTGGACCATCACTCAATAATATTATTCTTTTAGGGATCCATCCATTTATACTCACATGACATTAAATACTCCAAAAACTAATATATTTGTGTCCAAAATTCTATCATTATAAATGTTTCATAGATTTTCCCAATACATAGGATATTTAGTAAAATAATTAAGTGATATTATTCCCATAGATTCTCAGTTAATATATAATAATATTTTTTATAAATACTATAACAACAAAATCAAGGTGACCTATAAAGACTATATTTATTAAATCCATGAATATAACATCAAATTATTAAGGCCAAATGGAATAACTATAAATTCACACATCCAGAATCATTAAAATAATATTATCTTGGTTATATCTCCCATCATAAGACTCAATTGGTGATATCCATATTAAAGGTTAGTTTTTTAAAATTATTGATATCAATTTTATTGACTAAATATGTCCTCAATATGAGGTATAATTTTCTTGATATAGATTGTGATATTGTAATGTTCTTGATAATCAGTGCATAGAATCTCTAATCTGTTCTTCTTCATAACATATTAACATGTGAAACCCATATAAACTTTGTTGGTTGAATTAATTTTTTAATAATAATATCGTAGAGTTAATTTGGTAATTATTATATCTCAATCCGATCAATTATTATGTGGACTTGTTGAAATACACGTAGAAAGAAATACTACATCTATAGAAATATAAACATCTTGATTTTGATAAAGAACAAGAAATTATTTTGAAAAAATATTAACACAGGCTTATTTAATATACATATAATTAATGTTGAGTATTCCTAACCAAATGAGATACTATGCCTTTTAATTCGAATGAACACTTGTAAAATTATGGTTATTTCAACCATATATTATTTTCAATCATCACATAAATAAAAAATCATTTTTTAATGTCCAAAATAACATCAATTACTCAGAAATCCACATGGGATTTATATATATAATAAAAATCCATGGCTTAGGTAACATCAAATTATAAAAGAGGAATACAAATAATATTTTCCAGATGAAAATTACTAAAAAAACAAATCTAAAAAGAATTATAGATTTGAGATAATATTATAGTACCATTATTAGTGTTCACTACTTATTAAACATCTAATAATTAAGGATATTAATTATTATTCCTATATATATTTCATGATATACATGAATTCTTATAACTAGGCTTAAATTGCGTACTTCAATTTTTTAGAATACATACAACAACCTCAATATTATCATTCAATCATAAATACATTACAACGAAATGTTTCATGAACATCATGCATATATGTTTAGTGTGATAAATTATGAAATATTATTCATATGATGAAAAAATAGCAATTTTTAGGACATTATTACCTTAAAAACTCACAATTGCATCCCGACTTCCTGATTAATTTTATATTATACACTTCCAATTTTGTTTTAATAATTTTATAAAATGGATTCCATTTTTGTATTCAAAATAATATATAATTACTAAAAAGAAGAAAATTTTGACCAAAATTAATAGTGAATTTAACTAAAATTAATTGCAATTATTTAGGTAAAAATAATCTTAATAAAGGGATGAAATATTAACATAAGGTGAGAAATGACCTAGAAACATGTCTAACATCCATTGTAAACCAATATTTCATTGATTAAACATAAATTATATGGTTTTTTTATTTTGGTAGGTCATTTTTTAGACAAGACCTGTGCACACCAAACTTGATTCCTAAAACACAATGTTGATCCTTTTCCTTTCCTATAAATGGACACCAACTCTCCCCCTTACTCAAACCTATAAAATAAATTAATATTGGCTAATACCTACGCACATTGTCTCTCAAAATCCCTCCCCATGAACTAGAGTCCTTTCATTCTTCTGCAAGCATCCCACTTAAGCCTTTTTGTATAAATTAAAGGATGTCACATGATTAAGAGGTAACAATTTCTATCATGCTTTTTAGTTTCATTTACATTATCCATCACTAAAATATCATTTATCAATAACTTTTAAACAAAACCAGTATTATATTGATTCCATAGTGTCATTATGATAACGTTCTGATCTACACATACACACATCTATATCTAAAAAAAGCGAACATACATTTTTTTTCTACAGTGAACAACTACATCAAAAAACGATTATTGTAATGTTCTCCCCTACCACCTCTCATGGTGGAAATTATAATGGACAATAAATTTATATATAATACAAATTTCAATTTCAATTTCATTACTATTTTATAATTTTCATTTATAACATACCTTTGTGCCTTCATCATTTGTAAATACGATAATTTCATTTGAGGATTTGTGGACTACCGCCCATCCTCAAAGTGATATGAAAAATTATTTTTATACATATAATGTATAAAAGATGGTTAAAATAATAATAATAACATTTATAAAAATTATTTTCATACTAGAAATTATAATATACATATGTATCATTTATTATTAAATTATTTTAATATAACAAAGAAATTATTGTAGTGTTCATGCGTACGTATGACCTTCCGTCTCCATGAATAATGCACATCATTTCTAATCTCCAAATATTATAGACTTTTATAAATACATATATATAGAATATATAAAATAATTTAATCGTTTATTATATTATTTATATGATGAAACCATGATATATTTAATAAGAAAAAAAATAACAAGTCAAAACGTACATGGGAAAACTATGAAATTAACACATGAAATAGTCAAAATAATTAACAAGTGTTATCAAATGGGCAATAAAATATGGAGAGAATATAAAATGTGATATTATAAATATTACCTTTCTTTATTAATTATTTAGTAACATATTTTTAAGTGCTATACAGGTGGTTAAATACCACACAACAAGAAGATGGCTATGGTATGAGGTTTTCATATCACATTATAAACCTATGAGATTAATTTCACATTCACCATTTAATTATTTTATATTCCATTCATATAGATGATTTTGATATATTATATCCCTAATCCAATTATTATATTGATATTATAAGATTTATTTAATTTCATACCTTTATTGTGATTATGTTTAAATGTTTCAATGTGGTATTGGACACTTTGGAACGTTTTTAAGATTATTCTCCTCAAGTTTTCATAATCTCACTTCAATTCTTGATTGTAAACATAACATAAATCAATAAATTTATTATAATAATATTCATAGAAATTTTTTTTATTATCCTTATTCTCACAAAAATTATATTATTATTTCTTAAATAGTATAACATTTTTTATTCAGTGGAAACTTTGATAATTACTTGATTAATTGGAGAAATTATTGTTAAATCCTTATTTTTCGTTGAGTATAGCTATTTGATAAAGAATAATAGTTATTGAGATTATTAATTAAGAGTAATTCATTTGAGTTTTAATTATAGGTGCATCCTGGACTTTATAAATCTCCTCGATGCATCGATAGGTTCTCATGACACAAATAATTTGTCTAAATTAAATGGGTCTCTATCAGTGTTTTAAACCGTCTTATGTTTTTATGTGCTAGAGACATGACTTCCAATAAGAAATAAATTTCCTGCATTTTTTTATTAGTTTTTGTGTATCCATGATATTTTGCATCAACATATCTATCTATGTTGTTCATTCTCAGTGTATTAATTGATGGCATGCGTTTCAGTTTCTTACATTCCACATTATTTATGCCTTATCTAGTTAATTTTAGGGAAGGTTTACTTAGTTATTTACCTTTACTAATAGATTGATTAATTATTTCTTTAATTTTACATACACTAATTGATCATTTGAGCTCTCCCTTACTATCAAACATTCTATAATATATAAACACATTATCCCTGAAAAATAATTGAAGGATGAATTTTATTCCAGTTTATTATGTAGCATGTTTTATGTAGTTTTTCCCAATGTATTACGGATAATATGTATGTAATGTGGATTTCCACGACTGGTAAGCTAAATATTCCTTCGTAATTTTCTTCCTTGAAATAATTCAAACATAATGTAATAATGAACCGACTCTGGGATTATGGGGTAGGGGTGTTATAGTTGTAATCATTGGAAGTTTAGAAACAATTATGGAAACTATATTTAGAAAACATATATTAGTGAGAAAACTCTAAGATAGAAATTGAGGATAATTACAAAATGAAATCTTAGAAAATTTTTAAGGTAGTTATTATATGGTTAATCCTTGAAATAAATCTCTCTCTAAATTCTATATGTATATGTGGTTCTGGAACATTCATACCTAGGAGTAACAACTTTGACCAGGTGTTCTGGGCCAGATTCCTGGTAAGTTGGTAATTCAAAATGTCCCTTACATCATACTTGGTTTGACACTACTAGGGGATACACTTAATATAATTCACATTACATGTACCTATCCTTATGATGGATTCATGATTAATGATTCCCCAAAGTATCTCAAGCTTATGATCCCAAGATTTATGATGCATAAATTTAGGTTATGCGCTACTCCATGCTCAGTTTTGTAGATAGTGAATAATTATATGGGTTGAACTATTGTGTTTAATTTTCTACTAATGGATCCTGGAAGGAAGAATTTTTTTCAACACTCATGGAAAATATAGAGATTTATCTCTTAAGGAAACCAATACAGTTAATATTTGTATAGTGAAAATCATGGAAATATTATGGAAACAAAATAAGGTTACGTAAAATAACATTAATTGAGTTGAGAAACCTATTCTACGATTGGAATATCATATACCAAATCATTTTATAATACATAAGCACCAATTTTAATATGGACTACTAATCCTATTATATCTGGGTAATGGATTATATCTCTAGAAAAAATATTTACATCCATGGAATGCTGTGAAATGGAAAAGGATACACATTCAGTCTATAGACTTCAAGGTGATACATATCATTAGTGATCATTAATATGGAATACAAGATAGGAAGAATAAATTGATCTCCTGGAATAGAGGACTTTTAAAGATACATGCTTTTATTAACACACCCCTAGTGATCAATATATTGAGAGGAAGATAATTTTCCCTATCTTAATGAAAGAGGATTAAGAGAGTGTAGTAGATTATGAAGATACATTCAGAAGGATATATTGGTTTCCTTCAGATAATGTACGTAGAATTGAGTTCCTGGTTATCAAATTCATTGATGGTATTAAAAACAATTTTTCAGAGGGAAATTGTTTCTTAGAATATATTATAATATGATGAAATAGTTTTACATTCCATTAACAAGGATAATGATTTTTCTAGAATTATTAGATTTAATGAAAACCCAATAATAATAGTTTATATGATAACCATGAGAATGAAAATTCAATTAAGAAGACTATGTTTGATAAATTTCCATCTTGTGATAAATGGGAAAAATCACCATAATAAATTTTTGAAGGGACTGTGAGTTTTCTATAACTGTAGAGATAAGGGTCACCATGCTCATGTATTAAAGGGGAAGAATTCAATAAATGATGTATAGTTATATAATTTTAAGGAGAGGAGATATTATGAAAATCATTTTCCCGAGCATCTTGGGAATATACCATAGATAAGACCTAGGAAAAACTATCAAGCCTATGTGATCACATTATTGGAGGTAGAAGTACCAGATGACATAGCTGAATGTTTATTAATTTTATATTCAAATCTAGAAAATTTATTTTTTCATTATGAATCATCACACTCTTTTATATCTAACCAGTTTTTCAAGAAAATTACACATATCAATTTTGATTTAATAAGAGTGTTTCCAGTCCAAACTCTTTAGGGAAGAATCGTTGAAAAAAATATGTATCGATCATCTAAATTATGATAAAAAATTAGTTTATGTTCCAACTTTTTTATCATTACAATGGTTAATTTTTATATTATCGTATGTATGGATTGTTTCTCAGGATATGATACTATAATTAATTTCAATATGAAAAATATGACTATTTGTGGGAATGATGTAGAATCCATCATATTTATAGAAGAATAATCATCACCATATTCTTATTTATATTTTCCCATAGTAGCTCTATTAAACTAAATTCATCGAGAGTAAGAGAAAACAATGACTATTAATGAATGAGGTAATCTCAAAACTAAAGATTTACTTATTGTGAAGGTATAATTTGATATATTTATTGATGATTTACCTAGACATCCACAAAAATGTGAGGTGGATTTCTCCATTGATATTATAATTGATGAAATTCCAATATCAATGTCTATATATAGAATGTCCCCTATGTAATTGTTACATTTTAAGAACCAATTACGTATTTGGGTAATAAAGGATTTCTTTAAACATTTATTTAACCTTTAAGAAACCATTTCCACTTTTCCATAAAGAATGATGGATCCAGGAGATTGTGAATTGATTATAGGGAAATCAATGTTTGGAATATAATGAACATGTATGCTCTTCCTCACATTGATGATTTTTTTTCCAACTTCATGGGTCCCTGTATTTTTCAAATATTGATCATTATTCTGGGTATCACCAATTGGGGGTAAAGAAGGAATAAATAAATAATATATCTTTTTGGGCGAGGTATAGAAATTACGAGTTTACAGTAAATCTGTTTGAGCTATCTAATACTCCCCCAATTTTTATGGAACAAATGAATAGTGTTTTCAAAGAATATCTTGACAATATTGTTGTAGTAAACATTTTAGATATTATTCTATATTCTAAAACCTATTATGATCATGACGATCACTTGAAAAACATCATTGAGACTCTAAAAATCTAAGAGTTATATTCTAAATTATGTAAATGATATTTCTAGCATCAAGAAGTATCTTTTAATAGTAATATTGTCCCCATAATATAGAATATCAATATATTATAAAAGAAAACATTATCCAATGAATGGCCTAGGCCAATAAACATTACCTATATATGTGGTTTCATTTGTTTGGATGGTTTTTGTCAGCGATTCATTCAAAATTTTCCTGATTATCTAACCATTTAATCATCCATATATGAAATGACATTAAGTTAGAATGGATGAATGAATTATAATAATTCATTGATAAACTAGTGAAAAGATTTGTTAACAATAAAATATTAACCCTATCATATGGTAGTGATTAGTTTTTCAAATATAGTGATACATAAAATAAGCGACTTGGTTGTGACTTAATGAAAATTGAAAAAATCATTACATATGCAACAAGGAAATTAAAAACTCATGAATTGAACTACCTAACCCGCGATGTTAAGATAGAATTTGTAATATTCACATTGAAAATATAGAGACATTACATATATGGAGAAATATGTGACATAAAAAATGTTTATAAAATGTTGAATTACATTTTCTCTCATAAAGGGCTCAACATGTGATGAAGAAAATAGATCGAACTACTCAAGGAAAATAATTTCTCAGTTCACTACCACCCAGGGAATGAAAACAAGTTGGAAGATGCATTGATTAGGATAAATCATTGAGTACTAACTCAAACGGGGATTGAGAAGGATCCTAAATTTGTGGATCTAGAAAAGATGGATATCATAATTTCTATGGATGGGGAGATGTCAATCATTTATCAAATTATTGAAAAACATTATTTAATGGAGGTGATAAATAATTCTCAATCTAATGATGATTAATTTTTAATGAAAATTAATGTAGTGAATGATAGAACATTAAATGACATTGTTTTTAAATATGGTGTTCTAAAATATGGAAAGAGGCTATCTGTTAAACTTTTATCTAAGGTAAAAATGGAATCGATGGATTATATTCTTAGCTCAAAATTAGCTATACACCTAGGGAGAAAAAATATGTATACATACATTAGGTAACCCTTTTGTTGAGATAACATGAAGTGTGAAATTACATTTTTTGTGTCCTGATGTCTGGTTTGTCAAAAATTTAACGATGTAAGACCACATCATAAAGGAGTTATACATCCTCTTCGATTCCCTGTCCAGAAATGGGATGAATTTAATATGGAAATCATTACATGACTACCAATGACTCCTCGAATAAATGTTGAAATATGAGATATTTTTTATCGCATAACCCAATAATCACATTTCCATTCAATAAGATAATATATTCCTTTCATGCTCAACAGAAGGCTCTACACTATTGAAGTTTTAATACATCATATCTACCCTATATCTATATATATTAATCAATACACCAGCATTATATTAGTGTTCTATAAGAGAAGTCAAAAGGCTCAGACAATGAACATCATTTGAGGGCCGCCTACCATCCTCAAACAGATGGAAAATCATAATGAATAATTTAAACCATGGAAGACATGTTGGGATCATGTTCACTCAATTTTCATGGCACTTGGGATAAATACGTACCTTTGGTGTAGTTTTCCTATAATAATAGATTCAATTTAGGTATTCAATTGGAACCGTATGAAGCATTATATTGAAAGAGGTTTCATAATCCAACATGTGGAAATGATGTTGGGAAAAGGGAACTCAAATGGCCAGATATTGTTGAAGAGATGATGAAAAAGTTGAAGGCTATTCAGTCTCATATCAAAACATATCAAAGTAGGATAATGAGATATAATATTAATCAGGGGAAGTATTTGGAATTATAAGTGGGAGATCATGAATTCATGAAGGTAGCTCCAAGGAAGGGTGTTATCAAATTTTGTATGTAAGGGATATTAAGCCCCAGGTGAATCATTCCCTTTGAAATTAATGAAACAGTTAGAATCATTTCTTACTTTTTAACATTGCCTCCAAATCCCATATGAATTCAAGATGTGTTCTATATATCCTTTCTGAGGATGTATATTAATGACTCATTACATGTTCTCACATCTAATGAAATTTATTTAGAACATGACCTTTAATATTTGAATAAACCCATCCATATTCATGATACAAAAATATATGAATTGAGGAATAAAACGACTTGTCTTATAATAGTACTTTGGTGAAATCAATAAATGGAAGAAGAAACGTGGGAACAATAGGTTTATAGGAAGAAAAAACCCAGATATTATTAAAGTTAATAACCATATAATATTTAGGATACATTTTTTATGAGGTAAGAATGTATCACCTTAAGACATTAACATATTTACAATAGATATATTTTTAATACACCCAACACGTGATTTAATCAAAGCGTTATTTAATCATGTTTTTCTTAGTCAATTAAATTATAAAACATTTAAATAGTTTATTTAAATATTTTTATCTAAAAAAATAAAATTTCACACATCTAATATAGTTGATAGGCATAAGGTAGAAACAAAGCAATCAAAACACCTTAAATACAATATATTTTTATGTCTATTTTTTCCACCTTTTAATAGAGATACCATTTTAATTTTTTTTATACTTCAAATAATTTTATATGTCAATTTAAACATTATATTTAGAATAAAAAAATGAATATTATCTTAGGAAGATGTTTTAGAAATTTTCTGGAATGTTTCAATTTTTAATCAAAATTGAATTATACTTCATTTTAGTTCAACACTATTATTTATAATAATTTAATTACAAGGTTATAAATGGTTTTATATTTTTTTAAACGTGTATTTATAAATTTTTTATTAATTAATATAATTTAGGTCATTATAATCAATTTAAATTTGACATTGACTCTAAAAACTCTGCATACTGGAGGATATTGGTACTTTTAAACACGCATTATCATCCAGAATGTGGGATTAAATATAAATTAACTACATCCAATAATGTTCTTATAATTGGTAAAAATTGATTAAATATTCTAATAGAAAAAATTTATAATATATAATAAGAAAAACTTTTTTTGACCAAATAAATTACTTCAACTAATTAAAATTAATTGTAATTATTAATGTAAAACTAAAAAAATAATAGACTTATACGTTAACTTAATTTCGCAAATGAAAAATATAATTTTCAAACACACATAATATGTACCTAATTCAGCCACTAAACATCCATTATTTATTTATTTATTTATTAAATTACTTTAGTCAGGTGTGATAATGTGCACACCTCACTTGTTTCCAGAAATACCATGTAAGTCATTTTTCTTCCCTATAAATGGGCACTACCTCTCCCCTATATTCAGTTATCTAAATCATATTAATATCTGCAACAACCATCCAATATTGTCTCCAAATATCACTCCCAAATACCTATATTAATCCCACCAGTTAGAAATCCTCCTATGTAAACCTTTGTCTATAATCCAAAAGAAGTTACTCGATTAACATATAACAACTTCTCTCACTCTTTTTAGATTCTTTTTTATTCTCCACCCCCTAAAACCACTTTTATATATTATTTTATATCAAAAAAGAATCATAAATTTAATATTATCATATTATGTAAAGGTTATTACATACACATATCCACAACTCTTTCTAATTGAAGAAAACATACTTTTACATTGTACGTCAAACTACTGCCTCATGAAATGATGATTGTTCAATTTTCTCCTACCACCTATCATAGTGGGAATTTTGATTGAAACTATATATATATATTATATATTTTATAATTTATTTATTCTTCGCTAATTTTTATTTGTTACGATCATTTTTTCATTCATCATGTGTAAATACAACAATTTCGTTTCAGGAAATGTTGACTACCGCCCCATCAATGAAATATGACTCACTCATGCCATATATAGAATGTTTAAGGGATGGTTATAATAAAAATATGTAACATTTATGTCACATAAAAGACAAATTATAAAGGTATTTTTCATTTAATTTACATCCTTTATTTGTTTTGGGGGTTTTCCTAGGTTTTAGGGAGGAATAGATGAGTATTCATGAATTGGGCCAAACCGTGAGCCCAATTTCAGATTAAAAAAATAAATTTTTTATCTTTTATAACATTTTCATTTTTTAAAAATTTTCATCCATTCCAATTCCAACTCGACCTCCCCTAACCTATTAACACCACCAAGTTAATTTGGAGATTTTATAAATCCATAACCAGGGTTTATTTGGGTTATTATCTAAGGGGTTGGGCCTACCCGAAAACTCAATTCCTGTTTTAAAAATAACTTTTGATTATGTTATAACATATTCATTTTTTGGGATTTTTCGGCGATTCCAAGTGGATCCCAAGCCCAATTAACCCAGCCCCGCTTCTGAGCTCTCTCCCCCTTCTTTGGAGCTCTGGTTAATCACGATTTTGTGCCAAACATCATAGGAATTCTCAAATATCCCAGATTTGAAGAGGTAAAGTCCTTATTTTATAACTCTCTCAATTCTAATGATTTTTCATCCATTCCAGTTCCTAATTGACGTAATATATCTTGTTCGAACGAACCCTAAATTTGGTCTCTTTTAAATTTCAGTTATTAGTGTTTTGGAGTGATTACTTCCAGATACTTCAAGTAAATGAGCCCTTTTCTTTCCTCTTCCAAACAACTTAGGGTTTCATTATTTTTTCTTAGGGTTTATTTGGTTATCATTGAGTTTCATAATTTCCAGAAACTAGGGTTTCGATCCTAGGGTTTAACATTGGGCTTTATTGGCCATTTTTTCTGGTTTTAGGTCTGGTTTACCTTCCTTGAGGTGCGACGGTGGTGCGTTTGAGTTTTCGCACAAAGGATTGAAAGGTTTCCTTGGTTTTGGTAGGTGATTCTATTGGGTGTGCATTTTTTGTAAATTAGCTTGCTATGTTCATTGTACCGTAATGATTATTTCACTTGAATGTTTCTGTAAAAATTGGTTTTAGTTTCATTTATAATGCAAATGAATTTTGAGTTCTAATTTTTGGTGAAATTGGGGGTTTTTCATTCAAATATTTTATTGGTTCATTTTGGGCTGACCTATAAGTAATTAGTTGATTTTAATGAACTGTAATAGGACTGAAAATACTGTTTTGATGATTGTTCCATGTGTTTGATTCTGTGAAAGTTGTTTTTAATGGTGTTTGTGAAACACATGAATTTCTAAGAGCCGTGTTGTTTAAAAATGGAGGTTTTACAATGATGTCACTTCTTGAACCATATGAGGCTTCCCTAAAAATGAATTTTTTTTGTTTTAGTTTAAATTTATTGGGATTCAATTTATGTTTTGGTAATTCAAAAATGTGCACATAGTGTGCAATTGGTGTTCTGGAGGTGTTTTTTCTGTGCAAGACACTACGTGATTTTGAGGAATTGTTTCATTACAAATCAAAGTGTTTTATTGTGTGTTTTAAGGGGTATAAAAATGTGATAGACACTGTATTGATTGTGTGTGAACAGTAGTGGTGTTTTATTTGAAAACGTATTTATGTTGCATGCTGAAATTGTTTGAGCACAAAAGGGGAAGCCCGAGTACTTAGGTGGGCAGATTTGTACTAGTACGGCTAGTGGTCCGTATGGGTGTTGTCCTTGTTTCACATAGCATTTGGATAAATAAAACACTAAATAAACTATGTGGATGATGATTGGAAACCACTATATTGTGGGTATGAACCCTACTAGTGGCTCGTGCACGAGAGTGGATTTTACTATGTTTTCTTTACACCGAGGTAAGAGGTACATAGGGCCCGAGACAACCTAGTGCCTAGGGGTTTTCCTGGTTTGTTGCTCACTGGATTTTTATTATTTACCCTTGTATTTGGGTGTTTTTATTCAGTAATTTACAGTATCTATCATTTTCATTTAGATATGTTATCATTCTGGAAATTTTACTTTGAAAACATTTCTTTTAAATGAAAGTTGCATTTCTTGGAATTTCATCGTCGTTTTTCTTTACAAATAAAAAATGTTTGCTTCTTCACCTTTTATTGCATGCATTTTGGAATCATTGGGTGGTATCCTATTTGGCATAGGCTCACACCCTACTTACACCCCTTGGGTGTAAGTAGACTTTGTTATGCTTGACTCAGGTAAAGGGAAGGATATGGGTGATGGTGGTTTAGGGTGTTAGTCCTCATCATTGGGGCGGAGATGCGGAGAACGTTTGCGGGTGATGACCCCCTTGTCGTGTGGAGTCCATGGGGATGTCATTATGTTGTCATTATTTGTTTTTAGACCACTTGTAGTGTCTTTAAACATATGTATTCAGTTCTGGTTTTTGTGTAAACATCATTTGGTTTACATTTTTCAGATTCAGTTTATTGATTGTTTTTAATGTTTTATGCCTTCATATTTGGGTAAATCGTTCCCAAACAAAAATAAATGATACCCGGGCACTTGTGCCAGCCCGTGGTTATAGGGAACACCCTTCGGGTCATGTCACAGGTTGGGTTTGGTGCCAGTTTTGGTGGCGACCAGATTTGGTTTGTGACAAAATGGTATCAGAGGAGGTTCGCTCCTTGGGTCATGTTATTTGGGGAAGAGTCAGGATATTCTGGAGCTAGGATTTTCGGGACTTGACATTTCAGTCATGGGTAGTGTGCCCAGCCAGCACACCTCATGATGGGATTCAATTCCCTAGGGTAAGTATGGATTTATCTGAGTCCTTTGGTTTTCTTGGTTTAATGATGACTATGGGAAATGAAAAGAGAGTTGGGCGAATAATCTCAGTTAGCTCGCAGTGTCTGGCAAGCCATGTGGAGCAGTGGATATTTCCCTAGAATACTCTCTGTGATGGTGAAGTGATTGGAATATGGCTTCCAACCATATGTCTAAGTCACCCACCGAAACTAGTTTCCTCTCACATTATCTTGTCTCTCTTTGTTTTGGAATCTTGTAAACTTAGTTTTTTTAAGCAAAAAAATGACTTCACTTTAAGGAGTGTTATTTTTTGTGAAGTTATTTTCTAGTAAAGTGAAAATGGTTTTTTTTAATTCCTATAAATGAAATTTCATAATTATTTCAAAAGGGTAAATTATGTGTTTACACATATTTTGAATGTATGAACTATGTTAATTGGGGTTTTGAAAATATGTTTCTAGTGGAATTTTTTTTAACCAAGGAAAAGTGTTTTAGATTGAATTAAGTGTTCTAGAATTTTTTTGTCGGGGTTGTAGATGGATTTTGGGTTTGGTGACTACTGAACATTTGAAAAAAAATTCTGAACTTTTAGAACCTTGTCTTGAAATGAGAAGAGTTGAGTTCTTAATTAAATGGAGATTTATGAAATGGTGTTTTTCCTGAAATTAGAAGTGTTTTGAAATGGGTTTAAATGTTTTGAATCAATTTTTAAAGGCATGAATACGTTCTTTTATTGAATTATTCATTATTTTCTAAATTGGTTTGTGAGATGAAAAATTGGGTTTTGATATTATGGTTAGTGTTTTTGAGAAAGGAAAATTGTGGTTAAAAGTTTGATTTTAAAATGAGGAAAGGTTTGATTTTTGGTATTTGGTATTCTCAAGGGTGACCACATGCATACGTTTATTTGGGAATATGGATGGATATGAGGTGGGTTCCGAGTGTGGCATGTAAACATGCATGTGTGAGGCTCATGAGATACGATCGATAAATGCGCAACCGACCAACACTGTTTTTTTTAAATAGTGTTTTTGAAGGAAAGTGTTGTGTTTTGATAATGTATAGTTAGGAGGTATGGATTATGTGTTTTCAGGATTATTATGGTGGGATGTTTTGAGTTCAATAACCCCTCTTGTTTTAACAATGTTTTGGATTTATGTTTCATTGATAAGTTGGAATGAAGTGTTGGTCATTGGTCTCTTTTGAGGAAAAGTTTGGGAGGCCAATGTGGTGGCTCCCCTCATGTGTTCTGTTCAGGTTTGTGGTCTGTTGTGACCAAATGACCAGATTGGTTGGGTCCTTGGGTTTTCCTGTAGGCTAGGGTACGCCCCCATAAAGTGTTAATGTATTATTCATGTTTGGCCTATGGTGATTCAACATTGGATGATCCTCCAGTTGATCAACATAAGGAATTTATTCTTGAGGTTTGGAGATTATGTTGACCCCCCCGTCTTTTTCAATTATGTGGATCCCCCTATAGTGGGAGAGTGTTTGTGGGAGGTTGAAATAGACCATAGTTTCTTATGTTTCCTATGTTGTCTAAGGTCAATAAAGTTCAGGGTTGTCAGTGTAGAATGATGTCATAAAGGGCCTCTGGGTCTTTTGTCAGTCTCATTGAAGCAAAAGTTCATGTTAGGCCAACAGTGTGCAAGATCTAGCCAAGAGTGGCTATTATGGACACTTGTTGGAATCATGTGCTGTTTGGGACTCTGTACAAGGTCCCTCTCCTTATGTTTTCTTTTATCCACAATGGTCATGTTCAGTGATGCCTTGTGATGTCATGGTTTCATTTTAATATAAGGGTGAAGATTGTGCAATCTAATGAGAGTAACTATTTTTTTTGTTGGATGTGTGTGCATCCTCTAAGTTCTTGTTTTGGTAAAATGATGGGTTGGCGAAAAGCGGGTTTGAAGTGTGTCATGTCTCTAAGAGACCATATAAGATTACAATATAATTGTTTTTGTAACTAGAAGATTATTTTCAGTTTAAGGGTTTCCAAATCCTAACTACGAGGCTGAAGATGCTTCAATCCATTGAGCTCCAGCCATAGGCCCCGGAGAGAAGCTGGCGCGTAGTTAGGGGAAATCCTAGAGTCATTCAAACTTTTGGTCAAGGTCATATCCTAAATATGAAAGATAAGAATAGTTTAAACCTCTGGTGTCATCGTCTTGTTCTAATTTCTCACATTTTGTGGAAAGAGGAGTGAGTGCCTTCTTCCCATGTCATACCCTAAGTTGATTTTTTCCCCTTTTGGTTCCCTTGTGTTTTTAAGAAAAGTTTAAAATTTGGGTTAAGAAGGTTGAAGTGCCTAGTTTGTGCGCGGTTATCAGTAACTGTGTGCCAACCCAGGGGACCATGTGATATGAGATAGTAGCTACTGCATGGTCTCCGCACGTCCATGATCATTGGCCAAGGAAAATGTGTGAAGTTTCCTCTTTGGACAGAATGATCTGCACAGTTTACTCACGGTTTCCCAAACCGTGTGAACCAACCGTGCGGCTATGCCAGCTCCTTAAAATTATTTTGTTTTTGTTTTTGTTATCCCATACTATTTAGTTAAGATGGTTGGGCTTTTTTGGGGTATACCCACAATGGGACTCATGTATGTTTCATTTGAAGAATTCTGATATTAATCTACCCCTAATGCTGGGAAGTCTGTTCGAGGCCCCCTGTTAGTGTCTTGATTTTGTCTTAAGGAAAGTTGTGTTCGTTATTATGGTGGGGAGACCCATCATGGGTATCATGTATGTTCTCTTGGAAATGTAATAGTTTTAGTTTACCCCTTTTGATGGGAAGACCATTCGTTCCTTCCCTAATTGTTATCCTTATTCTATCTTAGAAATTGAGTTGTCCCTAGTAGTGGGATGTCCGGATTGGGTCACCCCATACTAGTGACTCAGGTTTCTCCATGGTGTATTCTACGGAGGAGGTAGTATAAATCAAGACTATATATCCAAAAAAAATTTAATTTGGTAAATTTGGGGTTGGAGAACACCCAATGGTTTGGTTTACATAATGTTGTGGTAGCGTTATTCGAGTTCGTTGTTTGTTTCAAGTGGATTGCTTGAGCGTCGTCTTGTAGTGTTTGAGCTGTTTTGTTTTGGGATGTGTTTTGAATGTGTTTCATAATTTTAAGTAATTGTGGTTATTTTTGGTTGGTGAGAGTATTATGTTCTTTGTTTGATCAACTAGATATGTTCGTCCTTTTTGAAGCGGGTGAAAACGTAGCAAGGAAGTCTGTCTTGGTCTATCGTTTTGGATTTTCTTTTGCATCTGGTCTTGTTGTGGCATTCCGGGGGCACAATGCTTTATGGTGGGGAGAATTGTCACATACAAGACAAATTTTAAAGGTATTTTTCATTTAATTTACATTCTTTATTTGTTTTGGGGGTTTCCCTAGGTTTTAGGGAGGAATAGATGAGTATTCATGAATTGGGCCAAACTGTGAGCCCAATTTCAGATTAAAAAAATAAATTTTGTATCTTTTATAACTTTTTCATTTTTCAAAATTTTTCATCCATTACAATTCCTACTTGACCTCCCCTAACCTATTAACACTACCAAGGTAATTTGGAGCTTTTAGAAATCCATAACCAGGGTTTATTTGGGTTTTTATCTAAGGGGTTGGGCCTGCCCGAAAGCCCAATTCCTGTTTTAAAAATACATTTTGATTATGTTATAACATATTCATTTTTTGGGATTTTTCGGTGATTCCAAGTGGATCCCAAGCCCAATTAACCCAGCCCCGCGTCTGAGCTATCTCCCCCTTCTTTGGAGCTTTGGTTAATCGCGATTTGGTGCCGAACTTCATAGGAATTCTCAAATATCCCAGATTTGAAGATGTAAAGTCTTTATTTTATAACTCTCTCAATTCTAAAGAATTTTCTACCATTCTAGTTCCTAATTGAACTAATATATCTTGTTCGAACGAACCCTAAATTTGGTATCTTTTAAATTTCATATATTGGTGTTTTGGATTGATTACTTCAAGATACTTCAAGTAAATGAGCCCTTTTCTTTCCTCTTCCAAACTTCTTAGGGTTTCATTATATTTTCATACGGTTTATTTGGTTATCATTGAGATTCATAATGTCCAGAAACTAGGGTTTCTAACCTATGGTTTAACATTGGGCTTTATTGGCCATTTTTTCTGGTTTTAGGTCTGGTTTACCTTCCTTGAGGTGCGACGGTGGTGCGTTTGAGTTTTCGCACAAAAGATTCAAGGGTTTCCTTGGTTTTGGTAGGTGATTCCATTGGGTGGGCAATTTTTGTGAATTAGCTTTCTGTGTTCATGGTACCTTAATGATTATTTCACTTGAATGTTTCTTTAAAAATTTGATTTAGTTTCATTTATAATGAAAATGAATTTTAAGTTCCATTTTTTGGTGAAATTGGGGGTTTTTTCATTCAAATATTTTATTGGTTCATTTTGGGATGACCTATAAGTAATTAGTTGATTTTAATGAACTTCAATAGGACTGAAAATACTATTTTGATGATTTTCCCATGTTTTTGATGATGTGAAAGTTGTTTTTAATGGTGTTTGTGAAACACATGAATTTCTAAGAGCTGTGTTGTGTAAAAATGGAGGTTTTACAATGATGTCACTTCTTGAACCATATGAGGCTTCCTTAAAAATGATTCTTTTGTTTTAGTTTAAATGTATTGGGATTCAATTTATGTTTTGGTAATTCAAAAATGTGCACATAGTGTGCAATTGGTGTTCTGAAGGTGTTTTTTTGTGCAAGACACTACGTGATTTTGAGGAATTGTTTTATTACAAATCAAAGTGTTTTATTGTGTGTTTTAAGTGGTATAAAAATGTGATAGACACTGTATTTATTGTGTGTGACCATTAGTGGTGTTTTATTTGAAAATGGATTTATGTTGCATGCTGAAATTGTTTGAGCACAAAAGGGGAAGCCCAGGTACTTAGGTGGGCGGATTTGTACTAGTACGGCTAGTGGACCGGATGGGTGTTGTCCCTGTTTCAGATAGCATTTGGATAACGAAAACTCTAACTAAACTATGTGTTTGATGATTGGAAACCACTATGTTGTGGGTATGATCCCTACTAGTGGCTCATGCAAGAGAGTGGATTTTACTATGGTTTCTTTACACCGAGGTACGAGGTACATAGGGCCCGAGACAACCTAGTGCATAGGGGTGTTCCTGGTTTGTTGCTCACTGGATTTTTATTATTTACCCTTGTATTTGGGTGTTTTTTTCAGTAATTAATATTATCTATCATTTCCATTTAGATATGTTAACATTCTGGAAATTTTAGTTTGAAAACTTTTCTTTTAAATGAAAGTTGCATTTCTTGGAATTTCATCGTCGTTTTTCTTTACGAATTGAAAATGTTTTCTTCTTCACCTTTTATTACATGCACTTTGGAATCCTTGGGTGGTATCCTATTGGGATTAGACTCACACCATACTTACACCCCTTGGGTGTAAGTAGACTTTGTTATGCTTGACTCAGGTAAAGGGAAGGATATGGGTGATGGTGGTTCAGGGTGTTAGTGCTCATCGTTGGGGCGGAGTTGCGGAGAAGGTTTGTGGGTGATGACCCCCTTTTTGTGTGGAGTCCATGCAGATGTCATTATGTTGTCATTATTTGTTTTTAGACCACTTTTAGTGTCTTTAAACATATGTATTTAGTTCTGGTTTTTGTGTAAACATCGTTTGGTTTACATTTTTCAGATTCAGTTTATTGATTGTTTTTAATGTTTTATGCCTTCATATTTGGGTAAATCGTTCCCAAACAAAAATAAATGATACCCGGGCACTTGTGCCAGCCCGTGGGGATAGGGAACGCCCTTCGGGTCATGTCACGGGCTGGGTTTGTTGCCAGTTTTGGTGGCGACCAGATTCGGTTTGTGACAATTTATAACATATATATGGTATTATAAATTAAAATAACCATATTAATAATTTAGTTTTAAATTCTATTAATATGAAAATGAAATGAAAGTAGCATTCATTCGTATATACAACCTTCCATATCCCTGAACGGTGAACATAATATATAACAATCAAATATTATGGACAATTTTAGATACATATATATTGGAGATATAATTTTATTTACTTAGGGATTAAATTATAGAGATGAGGAAACCATGATATATGTATTGTGAACAACAACTATCATGTAAAAATGTTCTAAAAAAACATGTCAATTAACACCCATAATTTAAAAAAATAGAGAAAGAGCATAAAAAAACAGGTAATAAAATATTGTATGAAGTTAATATATGGTATTATAAAAATGGGTTTTGTTATTTTATTAGTTATAATAATATTTTAAACAATTATAATATAGGATAATGAACACACAAGAAGTGGAAGGTTAACATAAGTGATTTTTATCTCACTATTTTAATATGTGAATTTAATGTCATATTCACTACTTACTTATATTGTGTTCCATACCTAATACCCATTTTGATATATTATATCATGAATAATTTTATTCTCATTATATTAAAATTTTAATTTAATTTCATACCTTTCTGGTGATTATGATTTAAAATTTTCAAAAGTTGTATGGGGAACATTGGATTGTTTAAATATTATTATCCTCAAGTTGTATTCATCTCACTTCCTTATGTGAATTTAAAATTACCATGAAGAAATCAATTTATTTTTAAAAAATAAAATTTATTTTTATTTTAATATTTATAACCTCCCAATATGGATATTTTTATTTTGTAAATAGTATTCCATTTTTCATATGGTGGTTTCTTAGACAATTATTTGATTAATTGGGGAATTCTTGTTAAACTCATATATATCATTCCATATAGTTATTTTATAAGGAATATTTGTTATTGGGATAATTAATTTTGAAGAATGATATGGACATGAAATGAAGGGTGGATCCTGGATATTATGATGACCCTCAATGCATTGACATGCTTTCACAAGACTAATAAATTGTCCAAATTAAACGAGTTTATATCGGTGTTTTATCCCGTCTTATTAAAGATATTCACGGTAATAGGTTTTCAAGTGATTGAGACTTAGAGTCCTATAAGAATGAAATTTATCCCATTTATTATCATTTATTGTTTATCCCATAGATTTTTCATCATCATATAGGTTTACATAGTTCACTCTCCGTTTATTGATTTATGACTTGTGGTTCTGATTCGTACATTCCATATTATTTATGCCATATCTATTCATTTTTGGTGAAAGTGTACTCAGATAATTACCTTTCCATATATATTGAAAAATTATTTATTCCATTATACTTATAATTATTATTAATTTGATACAACCCTTATTATTTATCTTTCCCTATGTTACGAAGAAGGGAATGTTGAATAAGATTTGAAGCAAGGATTTTATTCCAATTTATTGTGTAACATGATTTATTATTATTTCCCAACGTATAATTGGTGTTATGTATAATATATGAAATTTCAATAGTATTAAAATGAATGGACCTTTAAGATTTTTTTTCATTTAAATAATTCCAATGTAATTTAAAAATGTACCGGCTCTAGGATTCTTAGGGAAGGCATTACAATTATGATCTCATACGTTGTTAAAATTACTATTTTTAGTGTAACCACCACTCTCCTAGACACTTATTATTGAAAAAATATCCACATATATTTTCTCATAAACTAATTATGTGTTAGGATTATTTGTATTTTATAACATCAAAACATTCCTAAGAGAATTTTTATAACTTATAGTAGAAATTAAAAAAACAATTGATATAAAAATAATTTTTAGGTTACGGGTTTCCTTTTTCATTGTGGATATTTTTATTTGGTTGATGGATATTCTCCATATATATAGTATATAATATTTATTATCCATAGTGTAATTAATGTTAACATAAATTTTTTTTGGAAATATAATTTTTCATCAACTTGGTAAGCTCCAGTTACAAGTGATTCATGATTCTCCACTCCCACTACAAACTCAATACTCTTAATATGGGTAGAGTTATTTTCATACTAAATTGATTTCATCTTTTCTTTGTAACCCTCACTAAACATAATTTTCTTCTATTTATTAATTATTTTTTATTATTGTATTGTATTATGATTCTCATTTATCCATTTTTCTTTATCCTCTAATTGATTTTCATTGACATCGAAAGAATCATTGTGAAATTTATCTACTATATAGAATGATTCTAAAAACCAATCATAGAAATAAATACCATGTAGAAATATATTAAAAAATTATATATTAGTATGAATAATATATTTATCCCATAACTTGACCATTTTTATTAGAGGTATGCACACACAAATTATAATACATAGTGTATCCATCATTTTCTCAACATCTTCTCATAGATGTGCTTTATGAATCATTATCCCATTAATAGAACATATTATATTCTTACCCTATAATTAGGAAACACTCTTTATGTTTTATTAGAATTTTTAAGAATATAACTATGTGGTGCATTATCATCTCATCTTGAATAGGCCTTCTTGTATGAATCGACATAAATTGATTAATTACTGCTTTTTCAAAAAGAAAACTATCAGTCATTACTAATTCCCTATTTAATTTTGGAATCTCCTTCAACATCCATTACTCTCTTTTTTTCCTATTTTTCTGAGTGTTTGAAAAATAACTAGTTTTAAATAATCAACTGTATCATAATAATTTTCCATTTATGTATAAATAAAAATTACCATAAAACATACATTTCATTAATGTTAATAATAGAATCCGGGATACCATTACGTATATAGAGAGAACCATCATTGATAACAAATTTTGATTCCAAGGATTGGATATGTTTCATTGATATGGGTGGTTAATAAGTGGTATACTCATTTTAAAAATACTATTTTAGTAAAATTTCATGAAATTATTACAGTTAATGATCCACATAACGATAACTGAATGTCACACATTTAATATATTAGAATATAAAGTGATCAAAATGGACATGATTTAAATGATTCATATGAATATCCTAACCCATTACAAGATAATAATACCAACACCTAGATTCTATAGATTATACAAAAAAACATATACAACACAAAATATATTGTGTCTTCTACGATTCTAGATCATAAAGGGTGGGAATAAAACATTTCTTCATAGATGAAAAATGATGTGAAATACCATAAACCATTAGAGTGGTATTATAGATAAATGAGACTATAAGATCTTTTTTTCTAATTTATAATTATGTGAGGTCGTAAAAAATATATGTTGAACTTCATTTTTTCATTAATCTCTTCCTAAATCACATTTTTTTAATAGCCTTATTCAAATACTCAGGCACATGAGATCACAATCTTTTTTAATTTTAAGACATTTATTCCTCCATTATTTGAAACAAATATGTATCAGGTTTCTCAAAATTCAATTGTACTATTGTTTCAAGATCTCTAAAAAACTTTCTTCTCAACTATTCTTCATCATCTATAAGCAAACATTTAACAACAAAGAAACCAATATTTTACATGTCATATCTCATTTAATTAAATATTTCAATGTTTTATAAATAAAAGGTATAATTATTCTCAGTTTAAATGTAAATACGTTCAAGTTGTTAGGTATTACATTTACTAATTTTAAGTACGTAAAATGTTTTGTAATATTTACGAAGATTAATTGATCCTCCATAATCATTGATGTTTTTTATATTTTTCCACATGAAATTCCATTATTTCATAAAGTGGACTTCATCTTGAAATACCCAATGGAATCAGGATTTCTTATTTATTATTATTCATATATACATCTGATATCCTCTTGATAATTTAGTATAAAATAACCATCATTTAAACCTCATTTAAATACACAAATACTTAGGTATATGTATATCATGTAGCTTTTTAAAAATGCATGCATAGATTAGGTATCTGTATTCTATTAAAGCTTATTTATAGTTCCTTAATAATTTTTTCAACCAGTTTCTTCAAAGGAAATATACGTTCATGAGTTCCCATGGACTTTAATTTCACCACACATTCTAATTTTCAGATAATAAAATTGAACTTAATTCACTCAATCCTAAATTTATGAATGTTTAACTACATTTATGTGTATTTATCTCACACATACTAATTAATTTATCTTGATTATATTTCATTCAGAGGATAAACCTAATTTTATGTGATGCAAAGGATTAGGTTTTTTTCATTTTTTGTATGAGAATACCACACACTAAATATTCAAGACCTCCCACTACTTATACTGTATATTCATACCTACATTATAGCCAAATCTAAAATGGAATAACATTGAAAATAAACTAAATCTAATTCTATGGGGTAAGTAACAACTCAACGGTGTAATGGAAAATTATATTCTAGAAAAATAACTCCAAACATATTCCTATCGCATAGAGAATACAATTTTAGTGTTGATATCACCTATTATCTTTTGAACATAAGGATGGATGTTGAGTTGGTTACAATGTTGACTCATTTAAAATAAATGAAACATGTTTTCTTTTAAAAAATTTATAATACAATGTTCCAATAAATTTAATCCATTCTAGTAATAAACCAAGGTGATTCAACAAGACATGTAACCTGAGATGGCACATTACGGTGCTGCTGTTCTATATGATAATGAAAACATGTTCTAAATATGAAAATATCATGAAATAAAACTAGTGTTAAAATATGCGGAAAGATTTAAAAAGGGACTTTAAACTAAAAATTAATATGATAAACCCAAAAATTATTTCCAAACAAGACTAACAAGTCTCCATTGAACCTACTACCACCTAAAACCATACCATTATCTAGGAAATAATGAAAAGATAAGATGACATGCTATAAGATGCCACTCCCATTTCAAGAGCACTATAAAACTTCTTCTATAAATGCCAAAATAGAAAAATAGGATGTGATAAAAAAAATCCAAATATGGTACCACCATAGATTCTATACAATTTCCAATAACAAAAATTATTTTTATTTATGTTAAAAAAACAATTTTATTAATAATTTTCATAAATGATAAAAAAATTGAAAATAATTTCCTTAGGTTCCAATAATAGAATCCCATATTCACAAAATCCATGATTATGAAAAGAATAATTGATAAAAAATAAATCATAAAGAAAACCAAAAGGTCTAATGTAAACAAATATCCATGGAATAATCCATCACATTAATCCATGTGATACATCCTCATGAAAAAACATGTGAGAATTAGTCCATGAAAAAATAGTTCATGACATATGTAAATCGTAAATGAAAAAGTACTTTGTATTGTACAATATTTTAATGGAATACATATTATACATATATTATCATCAGAAAAGAATATGATGGTACCGACCAATTTCAATTCCTATCATAGTCTATCAATATCAATAAAACCACATATGGCATAATGTACAGTATGAGTGACATGTCCTTCCCAAGAACGCACTTTTTTATAATGTAAAAATATTTATAAAAATCCATATCAAAAATATATAATAATTTATTAGTCATTTTCCAATCCAATGAAACCAACTTTAGTGTTTGAAAATTAATTTATTAACCAAAACCAGATATCATGAATTTAATCAATCACACGGTGTGAAAAAACTCATTTTTAAAGAGAAATGCCTTTAAAAACATGATTCTATAAATGAAAATTTGGAAATAAAAAATAAATCAAATTAAATTATTAAAATATATATCTTTTACATGAATAATATGAAATTAAATTATTTAAATTATTTTATATAAACACTCTTACCAAAAGAACTGAGGTAAAATTATTAGCATTCGACAAGTGAGATAAGGGAAGACTATATTAGATCCTTACGATCCTAGTTCCATAAGAAACGCAATCATCCTATATAAAAAACCTTATATCTAGGAAATTAACCATTTGGATTTCACAAGCTGAAATGAGAGGAGTTACAATTATGATCTATTTATAAAATGAAAAGCTAGATAAAATGAACATCAGTCCATGAGATGATTTGACAACAACAACAGAAAAACACTTTCAATATCAATATAAAATAAAATATACTGGTTGAGAAATATTAGGTAAGTATAATATTATTTTAGGTGTCATTAGACATTAGAATGAGTACATGAATTTTTTTAATTAAAATATAAAAGCATCAAAACCCCACACTCATTGTTTTTTCGAGACAATAAATGTTTAGGAGTATCCATGAAAATTAACCATGTAACCTATATCGAGATCTTGTTTGGTGAATATTTTTTTTCCAAAAAATAACTCTAATTGTGATCAAAATATGAATAACCCATCTACACAAGTGTACATGTTATTCAATGAGTGGATGCATGGTTTGGTCAAACTGTGTACCACATTCTGTTGACTCAACATAGGTAACATGGTTTTCTTAGAAAAACCACATTGTATTACCTAACCAAGATCCAAATATGAATAGCCCCATGAAGCTCTATTTTTAGAAAACATCCTAAAATGAAAAATAATAAAGACTAGTTAAAATCACAGTAAAAACAATAGTTAAGAAGTACTTGTGTGAATGTAACCGAATTTTACATATCCATGCCAATATAGATTCTATCACTATAAAGAGCTCATGATTTTAGACATGAAAAAAAGAGAAGACCACTACATCCTTGTAAAAAATTACCTCCCTCATAACAGTTTATTATCCCATTAGCACTACCATAAAATCCATAACATGGTAATTATCTTAGCATGGTGTACCTTATCATAGAGATCGATATTCTAAAATGGTTTCTCAACAATGTAGGTTTCAATCCCAAGAACAAAATCCTAGAATTTAATCACATGGGATGGATCAAGGTGATGCCTTATCTTCTGGGAAACATAAAAGATTTCATGTATTGTGTTTAAATAAGATGTTTATTCTAATCAATATTCCACCTTTCCACGTTTCTCTATGATCTCAAAAGGGATAACAAACCTTCATGCCATCATACCCGACATAGCAAACCAATGATATCCCAAGATTAATAATCTCTGAGAAAAAACCTATTCACCAAGGTAAAAAAATAATGTTAAATAAATTTGGCCTATATAATATTCTTGATGTCCCTATGATGTGTCCCACCTATCTTGAAAAAACTAAACCATTTCACTCATATCGTAAACCAGACATGGTATATGAATTAACCACTCTCCTATCTCTACCCATCAAAATTTTTATCTCCATGGGACCCTTATAATTCTACAAATAGAGGAGTCTTAATCAAACCATAATACATATTTTTATAATATTTTTGACCAAAATAATTTTTTTCAAATGATCCACAAAAATAAATCACACAAGATTAATGAATAACCTCAATAACTGTGATATCATCCACTATTTATCCATCCATATTTGGATAACAAGTCATGATCAATTTCAACTGCAAACCCATCACCACTTGGAATCATTTCTGATACACATATTTGAATCTAGGGTCCCCATTAGAAACAATATCCATGGGAGACCCATTCCCTCTGAAAATCTAATATACATGTATTGGAGAAATTCCACTCCCATAATTTCCTCGATAAATTGAAAATGTGATGATTTCATATGTAGAATAATGATATCTTAAATCGCATCCCTCCCACTAGGATTACATAAAATAGTAATGAATAATTACATGAAAATACCTTCCCACATTCATTCCAGAATGGGAAAAATTTACAATAGTCCATAAGGTCTCTATTATCCCACCACTATTGTCTAATAAATGAGCCAATGTGATATAAAATCTACAACTGATTGTCTCCTACTCTTCACCAAAATCAATATCTCAATACATGATACATTTTGGTAACCCTAATTATTATGGGAAAAAATGATCTATTTTTACCTTTTAAAATCTCCTACCTCAGGGAAAAAAGTTCAACCAACCTATATTGTATGAAAATATCCCCACTGGTAGAAGAAGTCCACATAATCTTAGCATCCCCACCATAAATAGATTTATTAATTTGTTGGTACTCAATTTTATTACCCTTCCTAGATGAAATTTCTCATTAATGGATGATTCATCTTTCATCAAATATAAGAACACCTATACACATAAGTCTTAAACTTTAAATGGAATCTCAGCAAACAAAGTAATTAGATTACACTCCTAAAAAGAATCCATCATGACTGGTGTGGGAAATTTTCTACTCAATTCATTACAAACCATATTCCAATACCATGGGGTGTTTGCAAAGTCCGAACTAAAATTAGAAAGATAATCATCCAAGAAGAACTATCACAACTATAGATACCTGTATGTGGAAATATATTTCAGGCTCTTACTATCAAAATATAAATTAATCCATTCCCCAAAGAGGAAGTGAAACTATTTTTTGAGTTATTTTATAGTTATTGTCAAATCAAGAACATGTGAAATGTATATCTTCTCATAAGGGAATAAATGGAAATATATATATAGACCACCACCTACTTCCTCTCTATTAAGGGATATCCCAAAACTATACTAAAAGCATGAAGGAAAACCTCATAGCTCAAACCATGTCCTAGATGATTCAAAATTGGTACTGAATTTGAAATAAATTTTAGTTTGTCCAAGGATCACTATATTTTTTTCATTCAATTTACAATTTACACCCATAATGATATTATATGTAATTGAAGATGCAACCTTGGAGAAACCCTAAAAAAATACCTATAGTAACCATCCATACCAAAGATGTTTTAGATCTCAATCCAATTATTTTTATTCTCCTAGGATATAACAACATTTCTTACTTGGATCCACTAAGATAACCTTCTTAGATATAACATTCAAATAAAATTCAGTACCCAAATATGATACTCAAACTTGGAAATATAACAATGTAAAATATTTCACATATACGTTCTATAAAGGATATCTAAATGGTCATCATGCACCTCCTCAATCATGGTGTAAAAAACAAATTCATCCATGAATAAAGAGTCCATGAAATGATGAAGGATTTATTTCATCAAATCCAATAAAATTGAATTAGAATTTGTGAGACTGAATGGAACAACATCAAACTGGAAACTCCATTTCTAGATTATTTACACTATATTTTCTATATCCTCTTCTCAGGCTCCCAATTAGTGGTTCCTGAGTGATGTTAAATCTTGAAAAACCAAAATTCACTTCTATGATGGTAAAAAATAACATGAATCCTGGGTAAAGGATATTTCTTCTTCATGATCACCAGATTGAACTTTATGTAGTACAAAAATTGATCGAGATGCCATTATTCCTTATTATAAAAGTTGAATGTAGATTCCCATTGTGACACTAAAAGACTTATAAATACCATATCCTTATTATCCTCCTTTTGTTATGTATGTTCTTCTAATCCAAAAGGATCCATTCAATAAAATCTCATGTAAATAAGCATTTCTCACAAGAGAAGGAAAATGGTATAATCTTTTTCAAACTATAGTTTGAAAAATAGAAAAATAGTCTAGAAAGACCTTGGGGTATACATTATCTATTGTAGGATTAATTATTTAAAATCCAATTTTTATGTCATAGAGAAACATCTTTGAAAATTAGCATGATATTTCTACAATATGATGAACAACATGACTCTATCATCTGTAACTAGAGTCTCATTCACTATGGAAAACATTAGTGACACCCTAATAAAATAGAAACTCAACCCAATGATGATCAAAAAATATTTGGGACATATAATGATAATCTAATATATTCAATATGTGGGGTCAATGAACACAATATCATAAACAAAAAATTCCCACACCACATCAATAATGACTTTAATCACCAATCATGTGGGACACATGAAACATTGTATAGAAATGTATCCTAAATTCAGGGAATGGTCTTACAAATATGGAATATTTTTCAAACATAATAATAAAACATTAAATGACTTTTAAGATATAAATGAATGATTCTAACTTGTATTCATAGAAGCTAGCAACATAGATGATGAAATAAACACATTACATATAATAGTATCTACTATGGCATCAAATTTCTATAGTGAATTATTTTCCACATAATTTCATCTGGTCATAAAAATATGAATATACACCATAGCATGAGGGTTGGACCCATAACCATTAAAGGAATCAATAAGAACATTTGAACCCTTGTTGAGAGTGGGTCATACCATACTACCATTGGATATCATTTCAAAACAATTATTTTGTTGACCATAATGTTTGTAATGATGACTCATATTAGGTGCCTCCACATTGTTAGGATCAATATAACCACACATTACACACAAGTATTAGACAAATAACACCTACCTTATCGAAGCCAATAAAAACTGGACCTGAATTTAATTGACCACCCTTTTGTCTTATTTTCATTCCATAAAATAGATCCTGTATAATATTAGAAACAAAATATGCTTGAACACACCTATACTTACTGATATGGATGCATCAACGATTACATGTTTGTCAACAACAAACACAATGGTCAAAAGACGCATGAGAATCAACATTGATAAAATATCTTGTATCAATAATAATAATATAATTTGACAGTTTTGGTACTCATTAGGCACAATATTTAATTCTCTATGGAGTTGTTTGAAAAAACGGATGGATACTATAAAATTGTACACCCCCTTTATCCAAGATAATAATGATCTGGGTCTTCATCGCATATAACATCTTAGGGTAAAAATAATGAATGAATATTTCTTTTGATGATGCCTAGGGATGGTCATCATGAATAATACATTGTGATAAAGTCCAACTATCACCATCATACTCCCTCATGTATGTATCTAGTGAAATCACATCTCAGTCTTCAGGCTTCTTATAAATTTTATGATTCTATCAATCCAATCAAGCCAATAATAATACTCATGGGGACACATATCACCATATATTATGGGAGGATATTTCATAATAAATTCAATGACATGATACACATCTCATCAATGTCCATGACACAAAAATCACCTAGGGAATGAATTATACTAATTATAACAACCACCAAAGAGGGGTACAGAATGGAATTCCCCAATGGATCCAACCTAATAGATTCCTCTATCAAATTTTGAATATATCCACTCATACAAACTATTTTATTAGCACAAGGCAATGTCCAGTGATTTATAGAAATTTTTTTATATTCTTAATACAAACATCTATAATTCAACTTGATTATTTTAAAAAAATAATTTTAAGAAGTACAAATTCCCTAATGAAATATATATATATATATATATGTGTGTGAAATAAAATACTTATTTAAATAAACATACCATTTAGTTAATTAAAAATAACTCCAATGCTAAGTTTAAAACATGAAAAACAACTTTCTCCCACCCACAGATACTCATGTTCAAACATGGGGGTTAGCTGGACAGGCACCCTCTAGAAATTACTACCGAAATTCCTATGGTCTTAATACATGTGTACCCATCATAGAAAACAATACATAGGAAGTATTTACACACATTAGGATGTGAATCCATCATATACAATTCTATATGGATCCATCCAGAGTATACTAGACAATACACCTCAAATGGATTCTCATGGTGGTTAGGTCTTAAAAGAAAAGAAATTTTTTTATTAAATGTATCCAAAATAAGAAAATAAAAAGTGTTAAAAGTGTAAGTAAACAAAACATGAAGATCTATAAAAAAATGATAAAATGAAAATGGATTATAATATTGTAACAAAAATAATCCATGTAACCAACCTCTTTTAGAAAATAATCCTTATACTATTCCCTTTGAGAAGAGATAAATAAAAACCAAAAATATTATATTTCCTTTACATTGTTCATTCAAAAAAACCAAAACAAATGATAATGAAAAACATAGGGTGTGAGAAAAATTCCTTATAGGATACCACCATGTATTATATACAATTTCTAGAAACAAAAATACATAAATTATATATTTTAAAAAAGAAAATATTATCCCCAAAATATTCAAAAATCCAAACCCATTTTTTAATTATTTCCTTTATTTTTTATAAAACATTTCATATTCAGAAATCGTTCAATTTGTAAAGTATTCCTGATAAAATAGTAAATCATATCTAGTCTCTATAATGTATGAATGTTAACACATAATAAGGAAATACAATGTCATATAAAGCTATGTGATACACCCACATGTGAAAACATGTGAAAAATAATCCATAAAAAATTAATCATATGAAAAATAAAACATAAATGAAAAAATTGCTCCATATTGGGAAAAACTGTATTATAGTATGTACTATATATAAAATAGCACTAACCGGGCTATTTTACTATGAAGAAATATCATGTCCATACAATGTTTGTCGGCATTAGAAAACCTTTAGTGGTATTACACACACTATGGGTGATATGTCTATTTATGATGCACATAAGGTTACTAATATTCCATGTTTATCAAACTCCATTTCAAATCCAAGATCAAAATCATATAAACAATTACAATTCCCATTCAATCCTCGTTGTGTGTCAACTTCCTATACCGAGTCAAATCCACCTTTAATGTGTTTAATAATACAGTCAGTTAGAAAAATTACATTTTTAAAGAAACCCGAATAAAAAACATGTATATTTCAAAAAATACATTGAAGTAAAAAATCACAATAATTAAATGAATAATCATAATTAATTATAATGAATTATAATAAATCTACTGAAATTAACTATTTTATAGAAATACATAACTTATGAATGTATGTATAATTATTATACTTTGATAATGGAGACTTTGTTAGAGGTTATTGGGTCATCATGATCCTAGATCCATAAGGAACACATCAATTCACTATAATAATTCATATATCCATCATATACATCCACTTCGAGTATCAAAAGATATTAAGAGAAGACAAACAATAAGGATCTAAGAACAAAATGATAATCCAAACATCAAACATAACATAACATCTGATGATCCATTAAAAATGATGAAAACCAACCTAGAATCCCAATATATGGGATTTTAGAACACCAAAAAAAGAATATGTTTTCCCAAAACGATTTAGTGGGTTATTAGATGTTAAAATGGGATCCTGTAGAGTTATTATTAATAATGTTATAGTACTAAAAACATTCTCATATATTTGTCTAGAGAGTTTTCATAATTATGAGTTAATGTGAACATAATAGTGCACCCTATAAAGATATCCTATTTAAGGTGTACGATTTACTGGAATGATTAATATAATCATGAACCAACCCTATATATCACCTCATTTTAGAGGTGTATATTTTTAACTTGCTGGAAACACGGTTTAGAAATACCGTTCTCCCCCATTGTGTCTCAACATAGGCTACATGGTTTTAGAGACCAAGCATCATGGTTTTACCTAACCATGAGGCTACCTTACATATCCACACTGGCCTCAAAAAAATTTAACAAAATAAATGTAACAATAAAAACGAAATAATCTACCAAATCATGGTCAAAAGTTTCAGTAAGTAACAATATAAATGAACAGAAATATTAATTTTTTTATCATTAAAATTTTAATTTGAAATATAAAAATCTCAAAATTTGTAAAACAATACATAATCATGATGTATAATAACTATTCTATCCTACATATCATCTTTTTATAAAAAATATATTTACATCAAGAGTCAATTTTAATATCTTATAGGGCCACCCATCAAGACTCTTGATCGAATACAATGAAAAATAAAAACATTTACATGTCAAATCAAAATAGGCTTTCTTCAATCCTAATTTATACATTTTTTAAATTGTTAAAATGAACTACCATCAAATCTGATTCTAACGTAAAGTTATGTACACTATTTTATTTGTCATTAGGAAATAATTTTTTTCTCTATACCATTTTATTTCAATCATGGTGAAACATCTTCCTTGCAATGACTATATATATATATATATCACATATATTACAAAATCCTATAGAAGAGTAATTTCAAATTGAAAAACCTGGAATATTGTGGTCTAAAATATTATATCATTGTTATATGGTGTAATTCCAACCATTAGAGTACATTAAATTCTATTCATAGTGAAACCATATCCTCTAAATGTGTATAATGGACACCTAAAAGTCATGGAATCCTCCATTATTAATTAAGACATTTTTCATGAGAAATGAAAAATGGAACTTCACCTCCAACCATCAAAGCATAGTGAAATTATATATATTTTGGATTAATTTTTACGTTATAATTACTAAAACCCTAATAAAAAATTTGGTGTCACATTTAATATATTTTTTATGATTTCATCTATATCTAAAAAAATTATTCATATTATTCTACATCACTTCCACTTAATCCCAAAACTATTACAGGACCATCAAATACATTATATTCTATGAAATAGTTTACATCACCATATATTATTAATGAATAAGTATTTTAAATATAAAACACATTTGAAAATTAACTAAAAGGGAACATCAATATTAGATCCACTATATTTTTTTCAAAAAAAATTACAATCATTAGAAAAACACATAAATGAATGAAAAATTATATAAAACTCCCCGAGGTATATTTATAGATACATATGGAAATTTTTTTATTAATTTTTTTATATATAGTTATAATTGTTTATCCTGAAATGGTAGTACAAGTTATTTATTAAGAGACATATTGTAATTTTATTAAAATAAAATCTAATATGATTCCTTCAGGATACCAACATAAAATGGTTCATAAACGTTCCCAAATTACCACTTTGTTTACTTATCATACATTAAATGTAGGAAAATTTGAATGAACAAAAACCTTCATGTATTTACTTATGTTTAGATATAATCATACTTTTTCAATTTATTAATTTCACATGAGTAGTGGGATGGGAAAAAAATTAATATTATGCATCAAAAATTATCCAAAGATTGACACATATCATAATAGAAATTATATTGAAGTATATAAATCATTTATTAATAAATATTTATAGACATTATCTTTTCTTGACAATGTTATTGTTTTTATAGTCCATAAATTGCTATTATAATGCTATTATATTTAATAAAAAACACATTATTTGTTATAATTTATCATAATTAAAAACCCCATATTGATATTATCTATAAAAAAATATTTAATTACATACATTCCCATTAAATTTTAGGATTAGTGTTGTTGGGTATTTTGAAATAAATATGTATGAAACCATAAAATTTATTATATAAGGACAATTTTATAGTACACAGATCATTAATTAACATAATTAATCCTTTTAATAAGAAAACTTCATATAATGGTTTGGGCTTCATATTCATTTATACTCATCCATAATACCTATGAAAAAATTATAAAACAAGGGTTGCGCATAATACTAACTTATTTGTGTAAATGATAAATAACAACATGTTAGGATAGAGAAAAAATAGAATAACCATAAAAAATGAAATCCTTTAAATAAAGATTTGTGTTCTTATAAAATATAGAAACGTACTATTCAATCATAAAATAATATTATTTTCTAAAAAATGTTAATGAAAAAACATAAAATTAAAAATAAAAACATGTTTTATATGATTACCTAGATATCCATACTCAAATAACCTATTATGGAATAACCTAAGCAGTTAATTCCAAATAAACTCATAAGGGAATAACTTAACTATTTAATTCTAGTTTTATAAATAAATAATAGAATAACATAAATATTTTCTTCCAACATCATATCACAAGAGAATATTTTAAATGTCAATTTATTGTAGGGTTATATTATACAATCACATTAACATATATAATTTCATATTACCAGTACATGAATATAAAACATAGGATCTTGTACATTCATCTTAAAAATGTTAAAAACATTAAATAATACACATAATCTTAAGCACTTATACATATCACATATAAATAACAAGAAATTTCAATGCCAATGATAAATTTTTAAAATGAGAAATTCATAAAATAATTGAAAATGGATTTTATTTGGAAATACATAGAAAAATGAAATAGAAGCATCGTAACAATGAACAAGTGTGATTATAGGAAAAAGGCTTTCTTTTCGTAAACCATAAAAAATTATTTTATCACCTTTACAATGAATGTGAAAAATTGACCATATTGGAAACGTTAAAAAGATTTTTCATTAGACCATTTTAATGTAAATGATAACAATAAATTACTAAAAACAATTTATCCATAAATTTAACATTATATAAATTATATAGAAATGGAGGAAAAAGTGCTGGGGTGAAAATATCAATATATTTAAAATATTACCTTTAAGAGAAAACCCCTTACCTCAGGTATTCTCTAACTATATAAATAATATTCAACACAGAGTAATAAAATGTAATTATTTACCTTTATCATAAAATTTATAAATTTTATTCCCTCTTCATTTTTTAGTTAATAAAAATTATTTTTATGGTTTATTTTGTCAAAAAATCATTCTAGTTAACACCAGACATTTTGTGGTCGTTCAATTCACAGTCACAAAAAAACATAAGTATATGATTCATATCATTTTAGAAACTAATAAGTCTAATAGGTTGTGTCATTGTAAAATTCACATGAATTTTCCTTTGTAAACATTTTTTAGCTAAAATATCCATTACTATTAACATTTCATCCAGTGTTTAAGACAAGATTTTCATCATTCTATAATGTTGATAATGATTTAATAATGTTTTTCGATATAGATCATGATCTCAATATTTATTTTATTTATATATTATGTTGAAGATTTACATGAATTTCTTGAAAATATTTTATTGTTTTAAATTAAATAAATAATTGATTTTACTAAAAATTATAAATAAATATATTAAAATTAAGTTATTATAAAACAATATTAAATTCATCATTTTATATAAAATTTACACTATATAAATGTCCTTAATCATTTAAAATAGAAACATTATAACTCAGTACATCTAGATGGTAAAATAATCCCAAATATGAACAAGTCATAATGAATGAATCTATAGCAATATAATATTTTGTAGTAATTTTTTCAGTTTTATTACTAATTAATGATTTAAAAAACATCATATTAATTTGATAAATCGAATTATATAATATATAATTTTAAATCATAACTAACAATAAATTCTTATAAATCATTACTTATAGTCTATATATATGCTCATTTTAGGCAGTTAAGAGTTATTATAAACATTTACTATTAACATTATTAATATAATGGAAAATTTATATTTGAAGAACTATATTAATTTTATAAATATCATATTAATTTATTAAATACATCATTATAACCATCCCTACATTGAGGTTATGAATCGTGATATATTTTATACAAGGAGGTGGAAGTTCGCACGTGTAACATGTAATGTTTTTCTTGTGACCTGACTAGAGAAGCAGGGGGCTAGTGTCATGGTACCATTAAATTGAAAAAAGATAAAATCAAATTGGGTCCTAATGGAACTAATGGTTACGTATTTCTGGTAAACATGATACATACAAAAGTCTTGTTTTACAAATAAATACCCAAATTAATATATTTGTTTTCTTTGTGGATAAAAAAAATATTCTATCTAGTGTATCCATGTATATATTTCTCAGCTCACGTAATATAAACACAGGTAAGGGGAAGAAAAATAAGGTTGATCTCAAATTCACTTTAATGGATAGTACAAGGTAGGTAATAATGAATGAATAATAATATTCAATATGGAAAGATAAATAGTTGAACACACATTCCATGTAATCAATAGACTAAATGGAAAAATAATAAGGTAGGGTATTAACTGAAAAGACGTGTACGTTAAATAACTCGAAAAGGAAAAATCAATATGAAGAGGAATGAAACTGAAATAAACATTCCATTTAATAAATAACTGAGAATTAAATTCTCCCATATTGTTTTTCTTAGTTAAAATATCATGCATAATAAATATGAAATCAAAATAAAGGTAATTATTAATTATTAGATTTCATGTATAAGGCACCTGAAAAGCTATACCATCATGAAAATTCACAATAATGTTTAAAACTATATGTATAATCCTATTTAATTTTCCCTAATATTTAGTCTCATGAGATCATGTCGATGCATTGAGTCGGTATAAAATTCCTGGTCCCCATGTGTTACGTACTGTCCATGGAATTCCTCAAATCAAACACAAAATATGACATATAAAATATCCATAGTGAATAAATGATACTCATTTATAAATAATTACCTTAAAAATAAAATAAAATTCAAATTGAACATCATCTGTAAAAGTGATATATGATTTAGGAAAAAAACACATCCATTCTACATGACATGGAAATTTTTTGGAAATTCAACGTCTATTTGTTCATATAAAATAATATTAATTTGAAAAAAATTATTAAAATAAATAAGGGGATATTATTTCAAAAATTTATTTTTAAAATTAAAATAAATCTATTACAAAAAAAATTAATAAATAATGGTATTTATATGAAAATATGTTCCATGACTAAAGAGAAAAATAAAGTTGGTTTTTATAAAAAAATTAAAAAATATTTTGGGTACCAAAAAGTAGAAAATGGAAGTATTACATATAAAATTTCATGTATAGCAGTATGATATGATAATGAAAGGGTTCGTGGAAAAATATTCATACAAATTCTTTTAAGGAATTTCATGAATACGAAATCTCTATTAAAATTGGATTATGAAGTGAACCCTTAAAACGGTCATAATAATGAAGTGAAAATTAATCAATGAATAGATTATGATTAAAACTTATTAATACACATTAATGTATTATATTTATATAAATATATAATAAAAATTTAGCACACACATATTTTTGTAATATTGACAACAAGGGGATGTTATATAACTCAAAAAATAAAATTTAGTTACAAAATTCTCTTCCACATGGTAACCCTTAATTCATATACCATTATAAAAAATAGTAATTGTATATAATCAATATTTCATGATAATAATAATATTAAGGGTAAAAAATAAAATAGGATTATAATATACACCACACAAAAGAAATAATTGTTGAAAATGGTGCATGCCTCATATAATGAAAAGTTCGACAAAAAACCTTCATTTTTATATACTTTTTGGATGATTTCTAATTAAACTAATGTTATAGGGTTATAATAATGTTAATTCATATAAAATAAACATAATTATATTTATAATATCATGTATCATATTATTAAAATATATTATCTAATGTTTGTTAGCAATCTCTCCCAATTTTCCATAATTAAGGTTTTAATTTTCTAGATTTTCGAGAATGTTTTTACTTTTGATATTTTGATCTTCATAAACCAATAATGATTTTATAAAATACATAAGGTAAAATATTATGCAATTATCTTATATATTTATTATATATGAGTTTATAATAAGCCACAATATAGGGATATTGGAATAGATTTCCAACGTTTAAGGAGACGGTGTATCGAACAGTCATGTGAATGCTACTTTCATTTCGTTATTATATTTAAAAGTATGAAAATTAATATATATATATTATCTACATAATAATGAATATTTTATATATTTTACATATGTTTAATAAAACAATACTTAATAAATTCCATGAATACTGTGGTTGAATAACATCGCTTAGAGGTGAATGTCGTCCACATGTCCATAAATGATTCTATCATATTAAAAAAAATTAAAATAATTATTATATGTTTTATATATAAAAAAATAATAGTCGTAAATACATTATAAAAATAATAAATATCTTATATTAATAGTTCTTCAATCATAATTCATTTCATGAGAGGTGGTAAAGCAAGAACGAACAATGTCGTTTCACGAAGTGGTAGTTTACCATACACGAACTGTAATATCGTTAGAAATATGATGGAATTTTGTGATGAAAAAACCTTAAAAAAATAAAATAATTATATTTATAATAGAAATGTTATTATATAATAGGAAAATAAGAAGTGATATAGGGTGGATAAGAAATTAAATTGAAAGTGATTGTTGAAGAATGTTACCTCATTTTTGATTAACACCTTTTGGTTTATATATAAAGTAATTATTGGTTGGATGAAAGACTAATATGAGTATTATATGAGGATGATAGAGATGATTTTATCTCATTTGGTCAAATATTGGGAGACACAAGTGTCTTGAGAGTTGGAAATAAGTGGTAGGGGTAAGTTCCATTTTAAAGTGGGTGAGGATAGGAACTCTTGTAAATATTGGAAAAGGGAATTCAATCCACGTGTTTCAAATATAATGTGTCTCCAACAATTGAAAAAATTAGGAAAAAAGAGGATATTATAGTAATATTAACATCCAATGTCTTTTTGAAATGTTTCTAGGTCATTCTATCCCTTATGTTTAATGTTTAGTCCTTTGTTAAGCTAACTTCTCTCCTCATCACTGTAATTAAATTTAATCACATACAATAATATTTTTGATAAAAAACTATTTTTAACAAACAATACATTATTAAATACTATTATTTCATATATGGAATCCTATTTTATGAATTCATATCATCGAAGTGGCATAAATTAATTTATATTCAATCCATCAGATGGGATGACCATGAAATATTTAAAGTAAAAATTATCCAATGTTTGATATATTTCTATATCCAATTTTAAAAATAAAATTATTAAAATGAACCTAATTGGAAGATAAAATTTACAATGGATTTATTTTTTCTTAAAAATAATTTAAAATATTATATTATCTTATAAATAAAGTAAACGAAAATGTTTTTTTCTCATGACCCGCATTAACAAAGATGAGATAAGGGGAAATATATTTCTAGACCCTTGCTTATTCTAGTTGAAAGAGATATAATGACCCCTGAGAACTGCCTTCAATAATTCCTGGAGTGACGACTAGAACAAGGGTATAGAATCACAATAATTTGGGAAGGCATTACCCTTTTTATTTAGTAGGACCGGGAGATATGATAGTAAATCCCAACCACACTAAAATTGGAAGTAAACGTTAATCCAAAATCAACCATTCTCATATTCATGTCCAAATGTAAATTCTACAATAGTAAAAGGAAAACCCAAAGTAATGTACCAATAAAAGAAAAAGAACATCAGAAACCTTCCCAACATTCGATCTAGTATGGTCCTCCACGATCCCTGATGTCCTCCTGGAAACCTGAATACTGTTTATTTACATAGGGTGAGTATACAAGTATAATCTGTAGAGAAAAAAAAGTTCTCTCGCACAAGTGGGGAGGCATTCTAATGCCCGTGATAAAAGGATATAACCTGACCACCTAGAAAGAATTCAATCCACCCCCACCTCACCATGGCACACTCCCCAAATAAAAATAGTCATGTAATGTAATTTTAATAGAACATCGATATTTTGGTACACCGTGCCACATTCCCACTGGTTATTGAAGATATCATATTCATCGGACCTCTCTCGCCATTCTCACTGCATTCCCACAACCACACCCTTCCTACATACACCTGGGCTATCACAACTACACATCCTACCCTCAATAACATGGGATTTCACCACCACACATCCCAACCACAGACAGTTGGGCCACAACAACCAAACGTAACCACGCCCACAGACACCTGGGTCTGAACAGCTACTGCCACACCAGAAGACACCTGGGCCTCTTCCAGAAGACACTTGGGAAACCACCATCTCGCGCACACCTGGGCCACCCAATACCACATACCCTACCCAAAGAATATAGCATTAAAATTGACCTCAGTCCATCAAAACCCTCCCAAGGGATCATTGGATTTTTGGGAAAGGGAGCCAAAAAAGAGATAATAACCATCCCCTCATAGGAGTGCTGGAAATCACCCTCCCCCCCTAAAATGGGGGTGTTTGGTACGAAGTACTCAACTTGGGTGGGGTATGAATAATAAACATAAGAACTATATTATACATATAGGTAACAAACACTCATCCCAACCTAGGGGTTCCAAAACATCTCAAAACAAACCCCCTCGTCCCTATTCATTCATAAGAAACACCACAGCCCTGACCATATCACAACTCATTCACAGAAAACAATTTCCCATTTGACCCATTCTTGTTTTCATATTCAATTGATTCTGTTTAAGTAACTTCTTCACTAATGAGAAACTAATAGGAATAACCACAAGCCAAGAAATGGAAACCCATCAAAATAATAATTCAAGCCTTCACACCCAGTCCTTCTGTAATGTCACATTAACAAAAGGTATCATTGAGATCCCTCAATGTATTGGAACCAAAGAAACATCCAACATACATCCCCACATGTCCATAGATCCAAAAACAAAAAATTAGACCACAATAGGGGATCCCTTCCCCATCCATGTCACCCCACAAGAAACAAGTAGTACAACCACACATATCAAGAAAGAGCAAGAGAGTTTCCAGAATCTATCACTCCATTAGTTGAATTTATTCTATTCGTTTGGTTAATTGGAGTGATCACACAAGGATAATTACTCATAAGACATCAATTTATTCATCCATGTTAACTTGATTAAATAGTTTATATTTTATATTCATTAAATCACCTAATTATCCAGAAGAACAAGAGTTCAATAGTTCAAAAGGAAGGACCACCAAGGATAGTTATTTTTAGTGGACATAACCCCATGTAACAGACAACATATAGTCAAAAGTATAATATTACATCACCATCATCAGACAAACAACACCATTATTGAAAATTCTATTTATTATCTTCTTTTAGGTATTTTTCATCCATCCCTATAGAAAAATTAGCATACCTGCCCCACATGATATAAAGCAAAGAGAGACGAAGGAAGAACCCAACCCGGATGGTCAACAATTTATATTTCTCTCCACGTGCTGAGAACTAGGGATCCGTGACTTGCAGAGGATGAACTTTGGGGACTCGTAGGGTGGGATAAAAATCTCAATAACAGGCATACCACTTGCCTCAAGAAGGGGGGGGGGACTATAAATGCACAAGAAAAGGAAAGAATACCGGACAAGAAGAAGAAGGAAAATTTTCCGTGCGACAAAAATTTGAGATCATGGAGTTAACTGATATTGAATTTTTTTAACGACATAAAGAATAATAGTGCTTTCACCATGTAGGTGGCTAGTTACAGATTATGGAATTAATTTTCATTTAATAATTCTTATTGGAGTGGTGGCCATAACCATTGTGTGCTAAACAATTTCCTCAAATCAAATGAAAACGTGCAACAAGGGCAGAACTGAAAAACTTTAATATGGGGAATGCGGTGTGACACTGGGGAAAAGCAACACATTTTGGAATTTAAAGGGTCACTCATCTATTTGGGATTTTTGATATCATTTATTAGCATTAAGAATCCTCGGAAGGGGGTATTAAAACACTTTTACATCAACAGATACAATGTGGGAGCGAAATTGGAAAAAACTCGGCAGACGGGGAAAAGGAAAAGGGGTGAGATACGGTTTGGTAATACACCGTGAGTGGTTCCATCATCATGGTGCCACCAGTTTGGTGAGACACTGTAAGCGGTTTCACTTTTTCAGTGAGCCAACGTCACGGAGCCACAATCAAGGTGCCACTAGTTCAGTGAGACAATGTAACCGGTGTCACCGTTTCGGTGTGGCAACGTCACGGTGCCTCCGTCATGGTGACACAAGTTCAGTGAGACACAGTAAATGGTGTCATCGTTTCGGTGTGCCACCGTCACAGTGCCTCCAGTTTTGTGAGACACCACAAGTGGTTCCACTTTCACTGTGAGACAACGTTTGTGGTGCTACCATGACCAGTTCCACCATTCTTATGGGACATTTTTTTTGAGATGTACAAGACTGGTAGGGTCTAGTCCATTACATCAGATACCTCTCAAACTATTATCACCCTCAAGAATCAGCTTGACCCAAAGGAAAAAGAGGGGGTCCAAAAAACTACCTCGGATGATATATCTCAAGAGTAAACCTTTATAACATATGGGAATCCCTTTTTCTCTTGTATATTTTGAAAAAATATGGATAAACTACAACTCATATTCCCATGTAATGACACAAATATTCAAAGGACATATCATCCAATCATATGGGGTAGGGTGTTCCCTCTTCCATGTTAAGATATTATTGGCTTTGGGTAGCACTGGCTCTACCGCACGGTTTTAACCGCATCCACATTAACTTGTCTTGATTAGGGATCAGGCCTTCCCCACTACATATTCAGGACACTTCACACACATTTAGAGAAAACAAGAACAACCCATCTCATAGCTAACAGCGTTGTGTACTACATCACAAATAATTATGAAACTGAATAGAACAAAACTCTAATAAACTCTTTGTACTTGGTGCATATCTATGCATCCCATTCCCAAGTACTATCCTTGAGTCCGCCATGCATCCATAAATCACAAGCCGATGGAATGGTTCATCCATGAAGCACATTCTCCTCTTGATATTTTATCACCACTGGCTGCTCTACGAACGTCGCATCGTCCTCGATATCTAGCTTTCCCCAGTCAAGGACATGTAAATCATCGTGTAGATAATGATGGAGCTAAGACACAAGGAAGACGTTGCACACTCTCAGAAGCTGCGATGTTAGCACTAGCTGATAAGCCACTTCGCCAACCCATCGAAACTCTTCTATGGGTCTGACGAACCAGGTATAATTCTTAGTTCCCCTACTGAATTGTTTTTGTCCACACTGAGGGGAGACCTTCAAGAACACATGGTCACCAACCACGAACACCAAGTGTCTCCTCCAACTATCAACATATGAATTCTGCTGGTCCTAGACTGCCATCATACATTCTCGTATAAGCTGAATCCTCTCTGTTGTGCACTGCACCACTTCAGGGACAATAAGTCTTGCTTCCCCCACCTCTATCAAGCACACAGATGAGTGACACAGCCTCTCATAAAAATCTTTAAATAGAGCCATTCCAATGGTAGAGTGATAGATATTGTTGTAGGAAAAATCTACAAGATTCAAGTGTTGTACCCATGATCCTCCAAAGTCTGAAACACATATTTGTAGCATATCATCCATTATCTAGATTGTGCGCTCTGTCTGCCCATCCGTCTGGGGGTGGAAAGTAGCACTGAGGAATATCTGTGTTCCAAAAGTATTTTACAATCCTTTTCAGACCCATGAGGTAAACTGGGTATCCTGATCAGAGAATATGGACCTCTTAACACCATGATGTCTTACCACCACATCCACATACCGTTGCGTTAGGGTATCCAATGCACTCGACTCCTAGATTTCTAGAAAGTGAGATGATTTCGTCATCCGGTCCACCACTACTCATATGGCATCACAACCAAACTGATCTCTGGTTAGTTTGGTGACAAATTACATCGAAATGTCATCCCACTTCCACTCGGGGACATCTAAAGGCTGCAACAAACCTTCTGGTATGTGGTGTTCAGCCATAACCTACTAACACACCATGAACCTTACCATGAACTCTGTCACTTATCATTTCACCCTGCGCCACCAAAACTGACCCCTCAATCCCATGTACATCTTGGAATCGTCTAGGTACATTTCCAAGGGTGAGTTGTGAAACTCCCCAAGAACTCTCTTGAACATTTAAACTGGGACGAACAATATCCCATGAAACATCATCTATTTTCATTCATCTTCCAACCATCCTTCCTGGGAATTTCCCTGGCTAACATGATCGCATATCACTTCAGCCTCTGAGTATCCCCACTAAGACTCCTCCACATGCTGCAACAGAGAGTGTTTCACTGTCATATGAAATAGATATTCTCTACCATTATCCTCTATTTCATCCATGTGTAGGGAAACCAACTCCTCCATCGCCTTCCATGCATCTTCCAACTCTTGAACCGCTTCCTTCTGCGACCTCCTGATCTAGGAATCAGCCACCATGTTCCCCTTTCTCGAGGTGTATGAAATTTCTAAGTCATTGTCTTGATGAAATTACACCCACCTTCGTTGTTGCAAGTTATGGTCCCACTGGTTAATGATATGCTTCAATCTCTTAGGATATGTGAAGAACACAAATTTCTCCCCGATGAGGTAATGCTGCAAAAATTTCAACACTAACACTACTGCTACATGCTCTAGGCCATTGGTGGCATAGTTACGCTCATGAGGACGAAACTTCCAAGACCCATAAGATATCACTCTTAGTTTCTGCATCAGAACACACCCTAGGCCATGTCCATAAGCAAAAAAAAACCTCATATAACATCCCTTTCTCTGGAAACCTGAGCACTAGAGCACCAAACAACCTTTTCTTCAGATAAATAATAGCTTCCTAGAGCTGCTCACTGTACACGAAGGACATGTTCTTTCAAGTAAAAGCTGTCAATGGAGATGCAACTCGAGAGAAGTTGGGTAAAAGCCTCCGATAATAGCCTTCCAGTCCCAGAAAACAGTGATCCTATGTTACATTCTTGGGTTCTTCCCAATAAACAACCACTTCAACCATTTACTGGTCAACCACTTCCCCTTACTGAGACACCACGTGGCCAAGGAAATGCACTTCTAGTGTCATGAACTTACACTTGGACAATTTCACATAGATTTGTTGGTGTTGAAGGATTTCCAAGACCATACTGAGGTAATTAACATGTTCCTCCTCTGATCTATAGAGGATCAAAATGTCATCGATAAACACAATGAAAAACTAGTCCAGAAACTCACAGAAAATTGATTTCATGAGCCCCATGAACACAAGAGGTGTGTTTGTAATGCCGAACAACAAGACTATGAACTCAAAGTTCCTATAACTGCACCTAAAAGTAGTCTTTCGAATATAATTTTCCTTTACCCTTAACTGCAGTTATCCGGACAGCAGATCGATCTTAGAGAACCAACATACTCCCATCAGCTGGTCAAAGAGATCACATATCCTTGGGAGAGGGTAACAGTTCTTATCTGTCACCGGATTTAGTCTCTGGTAGTCTAAGCACAGCTTGAGGTCCCCATTTTACTTCACACGAACAAGACTGGAGCACCCCATGGCGACACGCTGGGTCAGAAAAAACCATTCGTCATTAGATCGACAATCTGAATCCACAAAACCCACAACTTTGAAGGTTCCATCTGATAAGGAGCCATGAAAATCGGATGGGCACTGGGTTGTAAGTCTATCCTTAACTCAATGTCCCACCGATGGGGTAGAGTCACAACCTCCATGGGAAAAATGTCCAGGAACTCTATAAAAACATTCAAGACATCCATCATCTTAGTATCCACTGATTCTGCTGAATTCTTCACCAACATAGAATGATGATGCTCCACACACTGTTTCCCTACCAGGAAACTCCTTTCGCAAATAAAATCCAAATGATGGCCATCTTCATCGAATAACATAAATCTTCTCCATAAATGGTTGATAATATCATGAAAAGAAAAGATCAAATAAATGACTATGATGACATCATATGAATGTATATGTAATAGTAGAAGAACCCTGCTAGACTGATGTTGCCCAATCACCAATCTACACCCTTGGAAAAAATGAAAAATTCAGTGCGACCTTAGATTGGTGTACTCAGCACCAGGGGAACTGGAAGTCTCTCAGCATCTAAACCCACACGAGCTATACTGGGTTAAACATAGGAGTGTGAAGATCTTGTATCAAACAAGGCATAGAAAAGAGTACTAGACAGGCTGATCGTACCTTGAACGACTTCTGGACCAACTGGAACTGCTCCCTTTGCTTCATGAAACATCCCACACCCAACTCCTCTGCCACTCTTCTGTCGGTCGCCTCCCCTACCACAACCTAGTAGAGGTCCCTAAGGTGTGACCTGTAGCCAAACAACTCCCTTAATATCATCCCTCAAAGGAGTAGGATCTCACTATCCCTACTGCGACTGCTGAATGGACCTGGCTGGAAGTAGCTGCTGCTGAGTTGGGCACTGGACCTGTCCACCCCTACTATATTTCACTCGGTCCGAGTACTTATTTTCACATTGACCATTTCTCCCATAGATGAAGAATATTGGTCCTGGTCTTGCAATAAAGGGAGAGGGTGGGGGATCAGAACTGGAATTGTTGGGACCTACTACCCACTGGTCGAAACATTGAAGGCCCTAATGCTAGAGGCATGCTGCTGAAGGCCATCCCGTTTGAAAAAATCCAATGGAGCACTTCTCACGAAACACCTACCTGCTTGTGCATCAATTCAACCACATCAGCCTTCTTCTGGACCTCCATGTGAGTCGTTAGGGCGAAGTGAGTTACAGAATACGGAAGATACGTTCATAGTGCCTCCTCTAAATGTCACGCCAGAGAATCATCATCTATAGGAAGGGACATAGAAAAATTAATGAGATCTTTGAACATGATTCCCAAATACCTCACTAACATGCTCCCCTACTGGAGGGTGAGCATATCCTGCCACTTCTCAGCCGTCGTCATGGAAGAGAGGAATTCTGTCCGGAACTCCTCCTCAAATTCATTCTACGCAACCTCAGCCTCTCTCCTCTCCCCAAGGATGAGCGTCCTACTTGACATGTGGCTTACTGCATCTAGATTATAGCTAGAGGAACCTGGAACTCATTATAAGCCTCTATCAAGCTAAAAAAATCACCAGCGCCTCAAGCCAACTCCCTATCTCCATGTCTTTGATGCTGCCCTCGTACTTCCTGAGGGTCTACTTCTGAAAGGCAGGAAGCATCCTCTTCCACTAGTCATCCCCCTCCCCTCGATCTTCCCTCTGCTGGAAATCCAAAACATCCTCTTTGGCCTCAATATCCCACACTACTCGTGGTCTTCATCTGGGTGCCTTACCTTCAAGGAAAACAAGGAATGCCTAATCTCGAGTAGAGTAGAAGATTGATTTTAATTTTTTCATAGACTTATTATTCATTTTAAATCCCCAAAATACTCTTGAGACACAAGAACCTAATTAATTGTGTTGCATGTAGCTTTCCTAGGGTCTCTCCCCTGTAATCAGTGTAGCTTCACTTAGACATTCGTTAGGTCCAGTGTCCTTACATGAGATCACTGGGGGCCCTAAAATCTCATGTCCTAGCCAGTCTTCTCTAGCCTATTTCATGCACCAAGATTTCCTAACACTATTTTCCTACCATCACATGTAATCCTATTTGTTCCTAACTATGAACTCCTTCTTTTCCCCCAACCCTTTCCTCTGATACTATTTTTTCATGACCTTCCTTCACCAATAAGAGGGAAGGGACAATAGATTCCCGGAACCTTCCTTCTTCAAGTTGAAGGAGAGATAATGACCCCCAATACCCAACTTCAATAGGTCCCATAGTGGCGACTAGCACCAAGGGTATATAATCACACTAATTATGGAAGGCATTACACTTTTTATTTATTATGATTGGGAGATAAGATACTAAATCCCAACAACACCAAAACTGGAGGTAAAAGTAAAGACAAAATCAACCATTCTCATATGCGTGTCCAAAAGTAAATGCAAAAAAAGTACAAGGAAACCCAAAAGGAATGTACCATGAAAAGAAAAACTACAGAGACAACTGTCCCAATGTCTAAGCTAGTATGGTCATGCATGATCAGTGAGGTCCTCCTGTAATCCTGAAAACAGTTTACATACATAGTGTGAGTATACAGGTATACTCAGTAGGGAGACCAAATGCACCCATGAACATGTGGGGAGGCATTCTAATTCATGTGAGAAAAGAAGATAACCAGAGCACCTAACAAGGATTCTTTCCACACCAACCTCACCAATGAACACTCCCCAAATAACACAATTCATGTAATGTAATATTAATATCACATCGATATTTGGGTACCACACACCACGTTCCCACAGGGTTTTGAAGACATCCTATGCATACGACCTCTCCCGCCATTCTCACTGTTGTCCCACTATGACACATGCCCGAATACACCTAGGCTATCACAACCACATATCTCACCCGTAATCACCTGGGTAATCACTACCACACATCCCGCCAGTAGAGACGTGGGCCACAACAACCAAATGTAACCACGCCCCCACCCACCTGGGTCTGAACAACTATTTTTATAGCCAAAGACATCGGGGCCTCATCCTGAAGACACTTAGGAATCCACCTACCCACACAATCCTAAGACAACCACCACCACGTACCCTGCCCGAATAATATAGGGATAAAATGGACCTCAGGCCATCACAACCCACCCGAAGGATCTTGTGTTACTCTAGAAAAGTAGAAAGAAAGGAGTTAATAACCAGACAGTCATAGGATTGTTGGGGAAAACACCCTCCCCCGTGAAATGGGGGTGTTCGGTACAATGTACACAACATGGGTGGGGAACTAATAAGAAACATAAGAACTACATTATTCATATTGGTAACAAACACTAATCGGAACCTAGGGGTTCCAAACCAGCCCAACACAAACCCACTCATTACAACTCCTTCAAATGAAACACCACAACCACGACCATGTCAGAACTCATTCCCAGAAAACAATTTCCCATTTGACCCATTCTTGTATTCATATTCAGGTAATTTTGTTTAAGTATGTTCTGCACTATTGGAAAACTAACAGGCATAACCTCACGCCATGGAAAGGAAAAATAGCCAAATGTAAATTCAAACATTCAAACTCGGTTCTCTTGTAAAGTCACATTAACAAAAAGGGATCAGTGAGATCCTTCAAATTAATAAAACCAAAACAAGACCCAACATACAACCCCACACGGTCTTATATCCACAAACCAACAACTACATCACAATAGGGGATCACATCCACATCCATGTCACCCCACACGAAACAAGTAGAATAACCACACATATCAAGACATAACAAGGGAGTTTAAATATTCTTTGACACCATTTGTTGAATTTCTTATTTTCGTTTGGTTAAATTGGGTGATCACACAAGGATTCATACTCATTGGACATCAATTTATTCAGAAATATTTATGTGATTAACCAGTTTCAATGTTACAGCCATTCAATCACAGAATTATCCAGAAAAACAATGGTTCATTATTGCACAAGGAAGGACCACATGTAATGCCCTGGACCCAGTTACCTAGATTCAGTGCATTATTACATAACATTGGTATGATCACAAGAAAGATCAAATCTCGAATGACCGATTAGTTTAGTAGCTTTGGAAACACAAGATATATTCACAATGTTTTACATTACATCATAAAAATGAAAACTAAAACAATATAGTGTCCATATTCCACACTCTTATCCCCTCATACTATCCCTACAGGTCATTAATAATTTACTTCTTCACATCCTGGGGTAAATATAACATAGAAAAAGGGGTGAGCTCAAATTCCCAATAAGGATAACAATATAGCGGAAACTTTCATAAATAAGAATAAACATTTAAGGCAATGTATAACTAAAACAAAAGGCTTTTAAACTTGATACTCAACATAGTATGGAAAAAATAAAATGAAATAATGCCATTTACTTATTCACATGGATATTCTACGAATCAAATAATCACATGCAATAACAATAACCACATTCATAATGATGGAATGCATAATGCTAGACTATCATAACCACATATCCAAGGCCTCGTGCCAAGAATACAAATAAGATTTTTCCAAGGCCTTGTGCCAAGACACTAGTTTGTCTCATGATACCTACCGATGCATCGATGAGCTATAGCAGGCCCCACCCGTCACATATTAAGTCCAATGCATTCCTCATATGAACAGGTTTAGACATAACATAAACATCCGTATTAAAACTAGAATACGAAATGTAAATAATTCATCTGTAAACCATGAATGGTATAAAAATTACACATCCACTATCAAACATATCACAAAACCATCAATAAAATATTGATGTTTTCTATCATAATAAATCAACTTCAAATAAGCGTAAAATCCATCAAAGGATGTTGACATAGATGAAAGCAAATTTCTTTTTAGAGAAATATCTCTTTTTATTTTGAAATTATTTAAGAGTCATAGAAAACATTTTTTTTAAATATTATTATAAGAATTTAAGGGAAGGTTCGATGATTTTATAACGGCGTAAAATAGTAGCACATGCCGTATAAGTTAAAAAACATTCTTACCTTAATTCTGTTGAAAAGGTTAAAAAGAACCTTGTTTGGAAAACGACAGAATGATTCCTTTATAAACCTCTTATAAAAAGTCAAACAAGGGTATAAATTACATTAACCCATATTCTAGTAAATAGTAAAAATGTTTTGAATAAATTTTTAAGAAACAAGTATGTGGATGATAAATAAGTCCCAGTAGATTATTACGTATAAACGTCCTCAGATAATGAAGAGATTGCGAAATAAACCCTTACCTTGTTGTTTTCCTTGGTTTGGGGTAGGTTAACCTCCTGTATAATGGTGAAATAATTATTTTTAAATTATACAAGAATCATATACCTTAATATGATATCATATATGTTCTTTTAACATTGATTTGTTAATAATATCTTAGTAGTATCGTTGTTTCGTGTGTTAACTTACTCATTTTCTTTTATATGTTTTGTTACATAAGTCTTTTTTATCGTGGATAGTTTTTATCTTAATCATATCCAGAATGATATCATGTCCTTAGATACCATTATTAATCATCAAATGAGAATTAGACTTGAATGGATATGATGGAGAATGAATCGCAACGCGTTCGTGGAGACGGTAGTCCGTACGTACGCAAGAGCGACAATATAATTCTTTTGATATTAAAAATATATATAATTGGATGGTATATCATATATACAGAATCATTATCATGTTATATTTATTATTTACATGATTTACACATCATTATTATATCCATCCAAATAATAATTTATTAAATAAAAATTACACCACGACGTTGAGACGGTAAGTCGTACGTTGGCACGTATGGTGACATGTTATTCAAAGGATGGATAGAATACTGAATATGGTTGTACCATATTTATAATAATATTGCAGTATATAGTATATACAGTATTAATTATTTTATAATTGGAATAGAAAATAAAGAAGAAGTTGAAGAAGAAATGAATTTTAAAAAGGGTGGTGAAAACATTACCTCTTCTTCGGGTTCTTCCTTTTTATTTGATCAAAAGGGATCCTTAGGTTGGATTTCTGATCAAACTAAGGCCCCTAGGTTGTAGTGAGGGATGTTTATAGAGTATTTGGGCAGGGGTTGGCCGAACCAAAAGGATTTTAAGGTGTGATTTAATGAGAAGGGGGAGTGCCCTTTTATAAGAGGGGTGAGGGGAACCTTTGGAAAAGCTAGAAATATTATTTTACAATAAATTTATCTTCGGTTTCTAATGGCTCCATAGTGAATTATTTAAATTTTAAGGTGGGGATGGGTCGAAAACCACTCATACAAGATAATTTAGATAAGTTTGGGTCATTATATTACTCTTATATTTTAGTTTTAACTCTTAGTTAATTAGTTTGACATTTACCGTGTCACTTTGTATTTTTATATTATATAGTTAATAAACTTACTATATACATCCAAGAGACCCCCATGTGGTCCATTAATGATACACATGTCATGATATAAGTCTTTTGGCCGAACCTTAGTTTTTTAGTAATTTAATATCAATTAATAATATAATATTTGTTTTAAAAGCACTTTTATGTCAATTTTGACACTATTCAATAATTGATTTTTGTAAAAATCATACCAGAATTATTACTTCAAACAATGTTAATTAAGTAAATCCTATAATGTCATATTAACTTAGAAAATTAGTTTAATTCATAAAAAGTCTCAAATTAAATTTATATGGGTATTTATAATATCAATTATTTTAATTTTTTCACTATTATGGTAATTACTACGTCATCATTGTGTCATAAATAAATTAAATTATTTAATGTCTAAAAATTATAAATAAAATTTCTTTATGTAGGAAATCATTTGATCTTTCTAATTAATTTTTACAATCGAATTTATCTTTTGAATAACCCTATAATACAAGTGTTTTAGTAAATAAAATTTGATTTTAACTCTTTTAACTCTTCTTTGAATTAAATTATAATAAATGTGCTAATCTAATCCAAGTGGAACTAAATGATAATATTTTATTCTTAATGTTGTTTTTGGTCGAGATAAACTTGTCCAATTGAATTATGACATGTGTTAAGGTAATATTAATATAATTACCCTATTTACTTTTGACTATGGTAAATAAAAGTAAAAAGTTACTATTCCCCAAATATTATTTTCATCTCATTGAACCCCATTTTACTACTTGATATTAACCGTATCTCTCGGATTTTCAAAATTCCATTCACAGAAGCGGTAAAATTATGTTTTATGAAAAATTCAGTTTTTTAACTACCACCTAGTGGTTTCACTATTCATCAAAAATTGATGTTTTTCAGAACAATGCCAAAATTTCAACCTAAGCTATAATTGATATTCTGAATTCAAAAATGATGTCTATTTTACAAAATTCCAAACATATAATTTTCATTAATTAATTTTATATTTAATTCTCGCTGTCACAACAAATAGCGTGTTTTTAAGAAATAATATATATCAAAAGATTGACAATTCTTTATGTCCAATTTCAAAGTGAAATTATTTCTAATGAACACCATTGGATAAAATGGTAAAAATATATTCTAATTATACATTAAAACCACTCAATAATATAATTTATCACTATAAATTATTTAGAATAAAAAAGTTGTTTTTAAGTATTTTTCACTATTCATAAAAATTGGAAGTTCTCAGAAAATTACCAAAAATTCAACTTAGGATAATTTTGATATTCAGAATCCAAAAATGAAGTCCATTTCGAAATATAAAATATATAGAATTTCAAAAAGTAGGTATTACTTTTCATAACAGCTAGTTTGATTGATTGTGGTGTGTTAGAACTCGATGTTGCGTACAACACACGCTATCGCATTATTCAAAGAGAAGTGTACTGTAGAAGATTTTGGTGTTACATTCTCCCCTCCATCAAATAATATAGTCCTCGAAATTTCATGAATACTACCACATGACATGACTCGTGTGGTTCTTCATCATAAGTTTCTCAGGTTCCCACATTGCCTCTTCAATCTTATAGTTTTTTCATAAAACATTTACCAGACGCGTTGTCAGTTTCTCAGTACTTGTTCTCTCGTATCAAGAATCCTAACGGGCTCTTCGCAATAAGACAGATCGGGTTCCAGTTCAAATTCCTCATAGGTGAGTACATGCATTGGGTCAGGCGTGTATTTCCTCAACAGAGATACGTGGAAGACATCGTGATCTTTGGAGAGACTTAGTGGCATTGCCAATCGGTAAGCTACAGCCCCAATTCGTTCTAGAATTTCAAAAGGTTCGATGTACCTGGGACTCAATTTACCTTTCTTACCAAAACGTATAAGTCCCTTCCATGGAGATACCTTCAGGAAAACATGATCACTGACTTGAAATTCCAAATCCTTCCTTCGATTATCAGCATAGCTCTTCTGCCTACTTTGAGCTGCTTTGATGTGATTTTGGATTACCTTCACCTTTTCCATTTTTTCCCCTACCAGTTTTGGACTTACAAGTATTCTTTCACCAACGTCATCCCAACAGGTTGGTGTGCGACATATCTTTCTGTATAACGCTTCATATGGTGCCATCTGAATACTCGAATGAAAGCTATTGTTATTAGAAAATTCAACCAAAGGTAAATATTGATCCCACATACCCTGAAAGACAGGTGAGCAAGATATCAACATGTCATCTAAGGTTTGAATAGTCTGTTCTGATTGTCTGTCTTTCTGAGGGTGGTAGGCAGTGCTCAAATGATGTTCAGTATCTAGGGATTTCTGAAGACTCTTCCAGAATCTTGAAGTAAAACGGGGATCACAATCAGTAACAATAGATAGGGGTACTCCATGAAGTCTCACAACTTCATTAATATATAGTCTTGATAGACGTTCCAGTGGTAGATCTTATCTTATAACAAGAAAATGTGCTCACATGGTAAGACGATCAACAATAACCCATATTGCATCGTTTCTTCTAGGAGTCTTTGGTAGCCCCATGAAAAAGTCCATCGTAATATTGTCCCATTTCTAATCTGGTATAGGAAGAGGTTGCATGACTCCTCCAGGTTGTTTCCTTCCATATTTCACTTGTTGACACACCATACATCTTGACACAAAATCAGCAATCTCCCTCTTCAGGTTGTCCCACCATAAATGTTCCTTCAAATATCTAAACATTTTGGTGCTCCCAGGGTGTATAGAGAAATTGGAACTATGAGCATAATCCATCAATTAACTATTTAGATCAGGTATATCGGGAACAAAAAGCCTCTTCCCAAATTTCAAAATTCAATCTTCATACACATAGTCTCTCAATCTCCCATCATTCAAATCTTTAATCTTCTTTTGAAATTTTTCATCATCGGTTTGAAAACTCTTAATCGTTTCTAGTAAGGATGGTTTAGAAACCATTGGAAAAAGAATTCATGTTTCACCTTCCATGGTTATTCCCATGTCCATCTTCACTAGGTCCAGGAAAATTGGGTCTCTTTCAATTCTCATGTTGTTCAAAACTCCATTGTCTTTTCTACTCAAATCATCTGCCACCTTGTTTTCATTCCCTGGGTGGTAGTGTATCATACAATCATAATCTTTGAGAAATTCAAGCCATCTCATTTTCCTCATGTTGAGTTATTTCTATGAGAAAATATACTTCAAACCCTTGTGATTAGTATAAATCTCACATTTTTTACCATAGAGGTAGTTCCTCCATATCTTCAAAGCAAAGATCACAGCTGCTAACTCGAGATCATGAGTAGGATAGATTTGTTCATGATGTTTCAACTGTTGTGATGCATAGGCAATAACCCTATCATTCTGCAAAAGGACACAACCAAGTCCTTTCTTTGACACATCACTATAAATAACGAACCCATCATTCCCCAATGGTAGAATCAATATAGGAGCATTGACAAATCTTCTCTTCAGTTCTTCGAAAAAAATTTCACACTCTTTAGTACAAACAAATTTATCCCCTTTATGTGTGAGCTTCGTTAATGGGTTAGCCAATCAGGCAAAATTCTGGATGAAACGTCGATAATAACCAGCTAAACCAATAAAACTACGTACCTCAGTTATACTCCTAGGTTCTGGCCATTCATGGATTGCCTTGGTCTTAGAAGGATCAATAGAGATTCCATTATTAGAGACAATATGGCCAAGAAAAGAAATCTCCTGAAGCAAAAATTCACACTTGCTAAACTTCCCATATAATTCATGTCTTCTCAGAGTCTTCAGGATAAGGCGCAAGTGATTTTCATGATCTTCATAGCTTTTGGAGTATACCAAGATATAATCCATAAATACCACCACACATTCATCAAGATATTCCTTGAAAAATCTATTCATTAGATCCATGAATACATAGGGTGCATTAGTCAATCCAAAAGGCATTACAGTAAACTCGTAATGCCCGTACCTGGTTCGAAATGCTGTCATCGAAATGTCATCCTACTTTACTCACTACTGATGGTATCCAGATCGAAGGTTAATATTTGAAAAGTATTGAGCTCCATGCAGTTGGTCAAATAAATCATCTATGGTGGGTAGGGGATACTTGGTCTTTATTTTTATATCGTTGATCTACCTGTAGTCTATACATAACCTCATAGATCCATCTTTATTTTTAACAAAAAGAATAGGGGCTCCCCATGGAGAAACACTAGGGAGAATAAATCCCTTTTTACTAAATTCCTCTAGTTTTTTCTTTAGTTCCACTAATTCTATAGTGGTCATTCTATAATGGGTCTTCTATATAAGCCTTGATCCAAGAATTAAATCAACGGAAAACTCAACTTCTCGTTCTGGAGGATGTCCAGATAAATCGTCCGGAAACACATCTACATATTCTTTAACAATAGGTACATCCTCTATTTGAACATTCCTTTCCTCACCCATAGTCATTTCATTATATTCCTCCCCAATAATTGAATTTAGTTGAGCTACTAGGGGAGGATCTAGATAAGAATTAGGTGGTGACGATTCTGCTCTAAAGATAAGGTGTTCCTTATCATCATGATCAAGAATCATAACCTCTTTCTTCTTACAATAAATCTTCATATCATAGTCCAAAAGCCAGTCTATACTGAGGATTATATCAAACTCAATCATAGGTATGCCGATGGGATCAGCAGATAAAGAACATTTATGTGCTCTAATAAGGACTGATTCACAAAACTTTGTTCCAATGACACTTCCATTAGGAGTTTTAACTGACAACTCCCATGTTAAATAAAATTGAAAATATCTAAATTTCTTAACAGGCTGGGAAGATATGAAATAATGCAATGATCCAGAATCAAATAATTAATTTTATAAACATGAGGAAACCATTAAATTACCTGCCACCACGTCTTTCGGAGCTTCTACCTCAGCAGTAGTGATAGCATAAGCTTGGACTTGTTCCCTTGGCCTTTTCTATGGTAAGTTCCCCTGACGCTTATGACATTCATTTGCATAATGTCCCATATCCCTACAATTTTAGCATTAAACATTGGTAGATTCCTTCTTCCCTTTGCAATCACGATCTTGGTGGCCTTTTTCACCACACTTGTAACAGACACACATTCCCTTTAAGCAAGTACCGGGGTGTTTCTTCCTACATTTACCACATGATGTATATTCAACCTTTCCCTTCTTCCCCTTATTTCCATTCCTAGATTGATCAGTGGATCTCTTCTTCTCTTTCTTTGCTTTAATGTCATAAGACATAGAGAATTCTTTTTCAGTCTTGATAGCACATGAGACAATGTCTTCATATGAAGAGAAGGAATGTGAGACTAATGATCGACAGAGAAATCGTTTTAACCCATCAAAGAAACGATCAATCTTACTTATTGGGTTACATATATAATCTCCAGCATACCCTGCTAACCTTGTAAAGTTAGCCTCATACTTTGTGAGATTCTCATCCTCCTTTTGTCTCAGACTCAGAAATTGCCTTTCCATCTCTGCTCGATGGCCACGAGGAAAGAAATTTTTTTTAAAAACAGATCTTTGAACTCCCTCCATTCAATATTTTATACTTCATTATCTTCCTTCATGTTTGAATCAATGACCACCATTGATCAGCATCTCCAGTGAGGCAGTAAACTTCCATGATAACTTTTTCCCTTTCACTACTCCCCAAAGCCTGAAATATTTTTTCTAGGGAATTTATCCATTGCTCAGTTACTAAGGGATTTGTACTCCCATTAAATGTTGGTGGTTTTTTTCTCATGAATCAATCTAACATTGATCCTCCACGGTATGGATCAGGGTGCTCCTTACGGGTATGGTTATTATTCATAACCTAAGTGAGTTGTCCCAGTTTGGTGATTCGCTGATCGACGCCAGTTACATCACCATCTCCACTATAATTATCTTGAGTAGGAGGTCAATCCCTACATGGAGTGTGTGAATTGATATGGTTTCCATTTCTTGCACTAGGAGCCATTTATAAACAATGGTGTAAACTTGATCAGCTTATTAATCAAAATACATAATTCCATACTTATAAAACACTTAACATAAATTGATCTATTTATGGATATAATCCATAACCATAAAAATGTTTTCTTTGAGAAAGTATATACTCATAAACCTTTCATAATGATTTTTAATGAAAATGAGATCTATCCAAAGCATATCCCCCGGGAGTGTCGTAACCAAGAGTGCAGCAAGGCCCGTTGTCGTGCACCAGTCCCCGTTCGAGTCTAGCTCAAAGCGGTGTTTTCAGGTTTTACACCTAGGTACATCTATGCCAGAGCCGCCTCTACGTGCTCATATCTAGACAGGGATGTATTTCTCATAAAACTCACAAAATATCTACAATACCAACATTCTAGGAAGTTCTTCTATACTAATCCTCAAATTCCTCCTTAGGTCTATGTGATCTAATCAAATTTTATCTAAATCTAGCTTCCAAGGTTTGTACTAAACTTCCTCTGATACCAACTGTAATGCCCCAACCCTAGTTACCCAGAGTTGGTGCATTATTACATAACATTGGCATGATCACAAGAAAGATCAAATCTTGAAAGACCGGTTAGTTTAGTAGCCTTGGAACCACTAGATATATTCATAATGTTTTACATTACATCAAAAAAATGAAAACTACAACAACATAGTGTCCATATTCCACACTATTATCTCCTCATACAATCCCTACATTTCATTCATAATTTACTTCTTCACATCATGTGAAAAACAAAACATAGAAAAGGGGTGAGCTCAAATGGCCAGTAATGATAACAATATAGTGGAAACTTTCATAAATAAGAATAAACATTTAAGGAAATGTATAACTAAAACAAAAACCTTATAAAATTGAACTTCAACATAGTATGGCAAAAATAAAATGATATAATGCCATTTACATATTCACATGGATATTCTACTAATCGAATAATCACATGCTATATCAATAACCACTTTCATAATGATGGAATACATAATGCCAGACTATCATAACCACATTGCCAAGGCCTCGTGCCAAGACTACAAATAAGATTTTGCCAAGGCGTTGTGCCAAGACACTAGTTTGTCTCATGAGTCCAACTGATCCATCGAGGAGCTATAGCGGGCTCCACCCGTAACATATTAAGTCCAATGCATTCCTCATATAAACATGTTTAGACATAACATACACATTCGTATTAAAACTAGCATACGAAATGTAAATACTTCATCCATAAACCATGAATGGTATAAAAATAACCCATCCATAGTCAAACATATCACAAAACCTTCAATACAATATTGAAGTTTTTTATCATAATAAATCAACTTCAAATAAGCGTAAAATGAATCAAAGGATGTCGACATAGATGAAAGCAAAACTCTTTTTAGAGAAATATCTCTTTTTATTTTGAAATAATTTAATAGTCATAAAACATTTTCCTTGAAAATATTCTTATAAGATTGTAAGGGAAGCTTCGATGATTTTATAATGGCGTAAAATAGCCGCACCCATCATATATGCTAAAAAAACATTCTTACCTCAATTCTGTCGAAAAGGTTAAAAAGCACATTTTTTGGAAAATGACGGAAATATTCCTCTATAAACCTCTTATAAAAAGTCAAACAAGGGTATAAATGACTTTAAAGCATATTCTAGAAAATAGTAAAAATGTTTTGAAATAAATTTTTAAGAAACAAGGACGTGGATGATAAAGAAGTCCCAGTAGATTAGTACGTATAAACATCCTCAGATAATGAAGAGATTGGGAAATAAACCCTTACCTTGTACATTTCATTGGTTGGGGGTAGGATAACATCCTTTATAATGGTGAAATAATTGTTATTAAATTATATAATAATCATATACATTAATAAGATATCATATATGATCTTTTAACATTGATTTGTTAATAATATCTTAGTATTATCATTGTTTTGGGTGTTAACTTACTCGATTTATTTTATATGTTTTGTTACATAAGTCGTGTTTGTCATGGATAGGCTGTATAATAATCATATCCAGAATTATATCAAGTTTTTTGATACCATTATTAATCATCAAATGAGAATTATACTTGAATGGATACGATGGAGAATGAATCTCATCACGTTCATGGAGATGGTAGTCCGTACGTACGCACAAGCGACAATATGATTTTTTTGATATTAAACTAATATATAATTGGATTGTATATAATATATACAGAATAATTATCATGTTATATTTATTATTTACCAGAATTACACATCATTATTATACCCATCCAAATAATAATTTATTGAATAAAAATTACACCACGACGTGGAGACGGTAAGTCGTACATACGCACGTATGGTGACATGTTATTCAAATGATGGATAGAATACTGAATATGGTTGTACCATATTTATAATAATATTACAGTATATAGTAGATACTGGATTCATTATTTTATAATGGCAATAAAAATGAAAGAAGATGTTGAAGAAGAAATGAATTTGAAAAAGGGTGGTGAAAACATTACCTCTTCTTCGGGTTCTTCTTTTTGATTTGATCAGAAGGGCTCTGTAGGTTGTGTTTCTGATCAAACTAAGGCCTATAGGTTGCATTGTGGGACGTTTATAGAGTATTTGGGCACGTTTTGGATGAACCAAAAGGCTTTGAAGGTGTGAATTAATGAGAAGGGTGGGTGCCCTTTTATAAGAGGGGTGAGGGGCACCTTTGGAAAAGCTAGAAATATTATTTTATAATAAATTAATATTCGGTTTCTAATGGATCCAAAGTGTTTTATTTAAATTTTATGGTGGGGATGGGTCTAAATCCACTCAACCAATATAATTTATACAGGTTTTGGTCATTATATTTACCTTATCTTTTAGTTTTAACTCTTAGTTAATCAGTTTGACATTTACCATGTCACTTTGTATTTTTATAATATATAGTTAATAAACATAAAATATACATCCAAGAGACCCCAAAGAGGTCCATTAATGATACACCTATCATTATATAAGTCTCTTGGAAGAAACGTAGATTTTTACGAATTTAATATCAATTAATAATATAATATTTGTTTTAAAAACTCTTTTATGTCAATTTTGACACTGTTCAATAATTGATTTTTTAAAAAATAATAACAGAATTATTACTTCTATCAATGTTAATGAAGTCAATACTAGCATGAAATATTAACCTATAAAATTAGTTAAATTTATAAAAAGTCTCAAATTATATTTATTTGGGTATTTATAATATCAATTATTTTAATTTTTTCACTATTATGGTAATTACTACATCATCATTGTGTCATAAATAAATTAAATTATATAATGACTAAAATTTATAAATAAAATATCTTTATGTAGGAAATCATTTTAGCTTTTATATGAATATTTACAATCTAATTTATCTTATGTTTAACCCAATATTAAAAATGTTTTTGTTAATAAGCATTGATTTTAACTCTTTTAACTCTTCTTTGAATTAAATAATAATAAATGTCCTAATCTAATCCAAGTGGACCTAAAGGATAATATTTTATTACTAAGGTTTTTTATGGTCGAGATAAACTTGTCCAATAGAATTAGGACATGTTTTAGGGTAATATTAATGTCATTTTTACCCTTAATTACCCTATTTACTTTTAACCGTGGTAAATAAAAGTAAAATGTTACTATTCACCAAAAATTATTCCCATCTCATTGAACCACATTTTACTAAATGATATAAACTGTGTCTCTTGGATTTTCAAAATTCCTTTCACAGAAGCAGTAAAATTATGTTTTATGAAAAATTCGGTTTTTTAACTACCACATAGTGGTTTCACTATTCATAAAAAATTGATGTTTTTCAGAACAATGCCAAAATTTCACCCTAAGCTATAATTGATATTATGATTTCAAAAATGATGTCTATTTTACAAAATTCTAATCATATAAGTTGCATTAATTAATTTTATATTTATTCCTCGCTTTCACAACAAATAGCGTGTTTTTAAGAGACAATATATATCAAAAGATTGACAGTTGATTATGTCGAATTTCAAAGTGAAATTAATTCTAATGAACACCATTGGATAAAATGGTATAAATATATTCAAATTATTCTTTAAAACCACTAAATAATATAATTTATCACTATAAATTATTTTGATTAAAAAAGTTGTTTTTAAGTATTTTTCACTATTCATAAAAATTGGAAGTTCTCAGAAAAATACCCAAAATTCAACTTAGGATAATTTTGATATTCCGAATCCAAAAATGAAGTCCATTTTGAAATATTAAATATATATAATTTCAAAAAGTAGGTATTACTATTCATAACGGCTAGTTTGATTGCTTGTGGTTTGTTAGAACTCGATGTTATGTACAACACACGCTATCGCATTATTCAAAGAGAAGCGTACCGTAGAAGCTTGGGGTGTTACACCACCAATGTCCAAGCCTTTTAGTGGACATAAGCCCATGTATCTAAAAACATATAATAAAAAGTATATGAGTATAGTAGCATCATCAAACACACACCATCATTCCTTAAATGTCCGTTTATTATCTTTATTAAGGTTTTGGATTCACCCATCCCCATTGAAAAATTAGCTTACCCACCCATCCAGATACAAAACAAAGAGAGACGAAGGAATAACCCTACCTAGATTTTCAACAATCAAACTTTCTCTCAATGAGCCGAGAACTGGTGATGCATGATTTGCAGGAGAGGAACTTCGGGGACTCCAAGGGTGGGTAGAAAAGCTCCAGCACAAGCGCACCACATTCCTCGGGAGGGGGAGGGATATAAATGCACATGTAAAGAAAATGAGACCACCTAAGAAGAATAATATGAAGAAGAAATTATTGTGCGATAAAAATGTGAGATCCTGGAGTTACAAGAAATTGAATTATTTTTAAACAGCTTAAAGGCAGATCGTGGTTTCACCATGCGGGTGGGTCGTTACACACCATAGAATTAATTTTCATTTAATAATTATCATAGGAGAGTTGGCCATAACAGTTGGGATCTAAATGGTTTCCTCAAATCAGAAGAAAATGTGCAACTAGGGTGGAACCAGAAAAAAATAAATATGGGGAAAGGCGTGTGTCACCGAGGAAAAGCCACAAATTTTGGAAAGTAAAGGGTCACTCAGATCTTTTGGGATGTTTGATATCATTTATGAGATTAAAATGGATTTGAAAAGGGGTATTAAAACACATAAAATTCAAAATATAATTTTCATGAGGGAAACTGTAATAACTCAAGAGATCGAGAAAAAGAAAGGGGGTAAGATATGGTTTGGTGAAACATTGTGATCTGTGCCGCTATCATGGTGACACCGATTTTGTGAGACACTGTAAGCGGTGTAACCGTTTAGGTCTGCCAACGTCACGATGCCATCATTACGGTGCCACTATCATGGTGCCACCAGTTCGGTGAGACACCGTAACCGGTGTCCCCATTCTAGTGTGCCAACGTCATTGTGCCACCGTTACGATGCCACCATCATAGTGCCACTGGTTTGGTGATACACAGTAAGCGGTTCACCAATTTGGTGTGCCGCCGTCACGGTGCCACCAGTTTGGTGACACACCGCAAGCGGTGCCACCATCACAATGAGACCCTTTAAGTGGTGCTACTGTGACCTGTTCCAACCTTTCGGTGGGACAATGGTTTTGTAAAAGTACTATAGCAGGATGGTCTAGGTCAATACATTAGTTACCAATCAAAGTATTCTCTCCCTCAAGAATCAACTTGACCCGAGGGAAAAAGAGGGGGTCTGAACAACCACCTCAGAAGATACCTCTAAAGAGTAAACCTCTATAACATATAGGAATACCTATTTCTCATATATCTTTTGAACAAATATGGATACACTACCTCTCATCTCACCCGTGTAACCACAAAATGATTCAGTGTTCATTTCTTCCAATCATATGGGTTTGGGAGTTCCTTCTTCCATGTTAATATATTAACCGCTTTGGGTGGCACAGACCCACCCGCAAGGCTTTATCTGCATCCCCATAAATGTGCCTTGATTAGGGATCAGGGATTCCCCCCCCCCATAATCAGGAATCTTTGTACACATTTAGAGAAATGATGAACAACCCATCTCATAGATATCAGGATTAAGTAATACTTCACAAATAATTATGAAACCAAAGAGAAAAAATCTCCAAACAACTCTAGGTACTGGCCACATATCTATGCCTCCTATTCCTAGGAACTCTCCTCGAGGACACTATGCCTCCATAACACACGAACCAAGGGAAAGGTTTGTCCACAATGCACATTCTCCTCTCGATCATCGATCACCACTCGCCCTCTACGAACATCAGATCATCGACAACATCTAGATTTCCCCAGTCGAGGACGTGTAAATAATCATTTAGATACCAATAGAGCTGAGACACATGGAAGAATTTGTGCACTCATAGTAGTGGAGGTGGTAGCACTAGATGATATGCCACTTCTCCAATCTGCCGCAACACTTCGAATGATCCGACGTTCCTGGGAGGAAGCATACTCCCCCTGTCGAACCTCTGTTTTCCACGCTGAGGGGAGACCATCAAGAACATGTATTCCCCGACCTCGAACTCCAAGGGACTCTAGATAATATCAGCATAACAATTATGCCGGTCCTGGGATGCCTCCATCCTTTATCGTATATGTTGATTTCTCTCTGTCATGCTCTATACCACTTCCGGACCAAAAACACTTGCTTCCCCGACCTTTGTCAAGAACATAGATGAGCGACAAGGCATCCCAAACAAAATTTCAAACTAATCCATTCCAATGGTAGAATGATAGATATTGATCTAGGTAAAAACTACCATAGCTTAGTGTTGTACCCATGATCCCCAAAAGTCAAATACACATGTCTGTATCTTATCCTCCATTGTCTAGGTCATGCGCTCTGTCTGCCCATCCGTCTAGGGGTGGAAAGCAGTGATGAGGCATAGATGGGTGCCAAAAGAACGTTTCAATCCTTTCCAGACCCGTGAGCTAAACCTGGTATCACTATCATAGAATATAGACCACGGAACCCCATGAAACCTTACCACCTCATCCACATAAAGTTACTCTAGTGTATCCCCCACACTCGACTCATTTATTGCGAGTAACTAACCCGGTTTCGTCTGCTGGTCCACCACTACCCAAATGGAATCACACACCACATTAACTCTTGGTAGTATGGTGAGTAAATCCCTCAAATTGTCAACCCCTTCCACTTGGGGGACATCTAATGGCCGCAAAAAACCTCCTAGTATGTGTTGTTCAGCCTTCACCTGCTGACACACCAGGAACCTTGTCACAGACTATGCCACTACTCCTTTCACATAGTGCCACCAAAACTGACCTCTCAAGCCCATGTACATCTTGTTAACTCTTGGGTGCACTGACAAAGGTGAGTTGTGGAACTCAACAAGAACTCTCTTGCACAATTCCATTTGGATGAACAGCTTCCCATGAAACATCATCTAATTTTTCCCGTCTTCCAACCATCCTTCATGGGCATTGCCCTGGCTAACATGAACATGCGTCACTTCAGCCTCTGAGTCTCCCCCCTGAGACTCCTCCACCTTCTGCAATAGAGAGGAATGCACTATCATCTGAAATAGACTACCTCAACCATTATCCACCCATTTATCGAACTGTTGGGAAGCCCGCTCCTCCATAGACATCCAACAATCTTTCGACACTCGATCTGCATCCTTCTTCGACTTCCTGCTCAAGGCATCAGCCACCACATTCCCCTTTCCAAGGGTGTAGGAAATTTCGAAGTCGTAGCCCTGAAGAAATTCCAACCACCTTCGTTGTCGCATGTTCTGGTCCCACTGTGTAAAGATATTCTTCAAACACTTGTGATCTGTGAAGACCAAAAATTTCTCCCTGATAAGGTAATGCCGCAACATCTTCAACGTGAACACTACAGCAGCGTGCTCTAGGTCATGTGTGGCGTAGTTATTCTCATGAGTACGTAAATTCCATGACCCATAAGATATCACTCCTCATTTCTAAATAATAACACACCCCATGCCAAGCCTTGATGCATCAAGAAATAACTCATACAACACCCCATCCTGTGGAATCCTGAGCAAACGATCACTAACCAAACGTTCCATCAGATAACTAAAGGCTTCCTAGCACTACTCATTCCAGACGATGGCCTAGTATTTTCTGGTCAAAGATTTCAATGGAGATTAAACTCAAGATAAGTCAGGTGAAAACATCCTATAATAACCTACCAGACCTAGAAAAATGATAACCTACATCACATCTAGGATGCTTCCCAAGAAAGAACTGTTTCAATCTTTGAGGGGTCAACCGCTAATGATTTCTCAGAGACCACCTGTCCAAGCAAATGCACCTCTTGTGTCATGAAATTACACATGGAATATTTCTCGTATAGTTTGTGGTGTCAATGTATATCCCAGACCACCCTGATGTGATTAACATGTTTCTCCTCTTTTTTGAAGTAGATCAAAATGTAATCGATGAACATAATGATGAACAGATATAGAAACTCATGGAAAACACAGTTCATGAGCCACATGAACACATTAGCTGCGTTTGTAATGCCGTATGGAATGACTACGAACTCAATGTTCCAATACATATACCTGATAAAAGTTATTGGAATATTATTGCCCATCACCCTTAACTGGTGATACCCAGACCATAGATTGATCTTAGAAAACCAACCTGCTCCCCTCAGTAGGTCATAGAGAGCGGCTATCCTTAGGATAGGGTAAAAGTTTGTGGTCATTACCTAATGTAGTCTTTAGTTGTCTATGCATAGCCTGAGACCACTATCTGACTTCTTCAGGATCAAGACTAGATCACCCCATGGAAACATACTGGGTCAGACAGAACCCTTCATCATTAGATCATCATTCTGAATCTGCAACTCTCACAACTCAGAAGGTCTTATTTGATAAGGATCCATGGAAATCGGATAGGCACCGGGTTGTATGTATATACCTAGGTGATTTTCACATTGAGAGGGTTGAGTCACAGCCTCCTTTGGAAAAAAGTCCACGAACTCTCAAACAACTCTCGGGACATCCATCATCTCTGCATCCACTGATTCTGCTGAATGCTCGGCTAACACATAATGAAGTGGCTCCACACGCCGTTTCCCCACCTAACAACCCCTTTCACCAATAAAATCCATATGTTGGCCATATTCATCGGAGAACCCTACTCTTATCATGAAAGATTTCATAATAGCGTGCATAGAAAATATCCATTCAACGCATATGATGAAATCATATAGTTTTATATGAAACAGTAGAAGATCCTTGCTAGTCTAATGTGGCCCTATCATCAGTCTACTCCCTCGGAAAATATAAAACACATCATTCTAACCTATGATTGGCATACTCAACCATAGGGGAACTAGAAGTATCTCAACATCTAAACCCAGAGCACGAGCCAAACTAGGTTCAAAAAAGGAGTGTGTGACTCTTTTATCAATTAAGGCATAGACAAGATAATACCTTGAACGACTCTAACCCTAATGGAGCTACTGACTCTGTGGCGTGCAAATGCCCATGCCCAGCTCCATTTCCCGTCTAATGTCGGCTACCTCCCCAACCATTCCCTTGTCGAGGTTCCTGAGGAGTACCTTATGGCCGACCTCCTCCCATAACATATTCCCTTAGAGGAGAGGGAGTTTGATGTCCTTACTGCTGTTGCTGAAAGGACCTAATTGGATGTTGAAGCTACTGAGTTGGGCACTAGACCTTCCCACCCCATGTATATCCCTCTCGGTCTGGGCACTGATTCTAAAGGTTCCCACGACTCCCATAGCTGATGCATCTCTATCCTAGGCCCACAAGGAAGAGATGAGGACAGGGGGATCAGAAGTGGAATTGTTGGGGCCTACTCCCAATTGGTCGAATCCTGGAAGGCCCTGATGCTGGAGGCCTACTGCGGACGGCCATCCCATTTGGCGAACTCCACTGGATCCCATCTTGTAGCACACCTTCTAGTGTCTGCATCCTTTCTACCACTTCATCCTTCATCTGGACCTCCATGTATGTCGGTAGGGTGATGGGAGTTAGGGTATACTGAAGAGAAGGTCAGAGTGCCTTCTCTAAATGTATCTCCAGAGACTCATCATCTGGAAATAGGTCCGAAGTAAAATGAAGGAGATCTTTGAACTTGATCCCCAACTCTCACACTAACATGCTCCCCTGCTGGAGGTAGAGAAGCACCCACCTCTTCTCAGCCTCCGTCATGGAAGAGTGGATTTCCACAAGGAACTCCTTCTCGATGTCATTCCACACAACCTCAGCCTCCCTATTCTCCCCAAGGTTGAGATCCCAACACTGAGGTATCGTTCCCCGCATCTGGCTTACATCCTGAGAAATCCAGTACTCCGTCGGAGCCCGGATCTAGGTGAAAATCTATCACTAGCTCCTCGAGCCATCTATCTGTCTCCATGTCCGAAACGCTACCCTCGTACTTCCCTAGGGTCAACTACTGAAAGACGTGAAGCATCCCCTACCACTAGTCATCCTCATCCTCTCGATCAGCCCTCTGCAGATCAGCCAAAACAGCTTCCTGGGCCTTGATCGCCTGCACTACTCATGGTAGTCATCTAGGTTCCATAACTGCATGGTAAAGAAGCTATTACTAATCCCAAGTAGTGTAGAATATTGCATTCAAATTATTCATAGACAACTTATTAAATTTAAATCCCCAAAATAACCATGACACAGAATAACACATGTCATTATGATGCGTGTACCTTTCCTAGTGTCTCTACCGTGCAATCATTGTAGCCTCACTTGGTCGTTCAGTAGGTCTAGTGTCCTTACATCAGATCATGGGTGGCCCTATAATATCTTGTCCTCAGCGGTCTTCCCTGGAAAAGTTCACTCTCCAAGATAGCCTAAAACTACTTCCCTACAATCCCATGAAATATTCATTATGCCTAACCTTAAATTCCATCCTATCTCTCAACCCCCTGCATCTAATACCATTCTTTCATGACCAGCCTTCAGTAAGATGAGATATGGGACAAAATATTTCCATACCCTTACTTCTTGAAGATGAAGGAGAGATAATGAACCTCGAGACCTGCCTTTAATAGGTCTTAGAGTGGTGAATAACACCAAAGGTATAGAATCACACTAATGATTGAAGGCTTTACCATTTTTATTTAGTAGGATCAGGTGATAAGATAGTAAATCCCAAAAACACCAAAACATGAGGAAAAAGTAAATACAAAATCAACCATTCTCATATTCATTTCCTAAATTAAATGCTACAAAAGTATAAGGAAACACCAAAGAATATTACAAATAAGAGAAAAACTAAAACAAAAACTATCCCAACGTTCGAGCTAGTATGGTCCTAAACGATCCCTGGTGTCCTCATTGAATCCTGAAAACAGTTTATATACATATGGTGAGTATACAGGTATACTCTGTTGGGAGACCAAAATCTCTCGTAAACAAGTGGGGAGGTATTCTAATGCCTGTGAGAAAAGGAGATTACTAGAGTTCCTAACAATGATTCTATCCACCCCAACCTCACCATAGAAAACTCCAAAAATAATGCACGTCAAGTAATGTAATAGTAAAAGCACATCGATATTTGGGTACCCCACACCTCTTTCCCAATGGATAATGAAGACATCCTATGCATCATACCTCTATCGTCATTCTCATCGTAGACCCACTACAACAGCCTTCCCGCATACACCTAGGTTATCACAACCACACATTCCACCTGAAATCACTTGGGATATCACTACAACACATCCCTCCTGTAGAGAGATGGGCCACAATAACCAATCTAAACCACGACCACACACACCTTGGTCCAAACAACTACTTCCATGCCCGAAGACACCCGGGCCTCATCCTGAAGACATTTGGGAAACCACCTACCTACACACACCTTGGCCAACCACCTCCATGTACCCTGTCTGAAGAATATAGGGATAAAATGTACCACAGGACATCACTTCCCGACTAATGGATCATGGGCTACTCAGGAAATGGAGCATAAGAAGAGCTAATAACCCACCACTCATAGCAGTGTTGGGGAAAACACCCTCCCCCATGAAATGGGGGTGTTCGGTACAATGTAATCATCATGGGTGGGGCACGGATAGGGAACATAAGAACTATATTATATATATAGGTATAAAACACTCTTCCAGACCTAGGGTTTCCAAACCAACCCAACACAAACCCCCTCATTACTATTCATTCATTAGAAACACCACAGTCACGACCATGTCACACTCATTCCCGGAAACCAATTTCCCATTTTACACATTATTTTTTTTCATATTCAAGTGATTATTTTTAAGTATGTTCTGCACTATTGGGAAACTAACAGTCCTAGTAGCATGCCATGCAAGGTAAAAACATACAGATAACAATTCAATAATTCACACCCAGATCCCTTGTAAATTCACATCAACAAAAGGGATCAGTGAGATCCATCAAAGTACTAGAACCAAACCAAGAACCAAAAAATAGCCACACACAACCTTAGATCCACAAACCAACAACTACACAACAAAATGGGATCCGATCCCCATCCATGTCACCCCAAAAGAAACAAGCAGAACACCAACACATATCACAATATAACAATGTAGTTTCAAGATTCTTTGACACCATTCATTGAATTTATTTTTATCGTTTACTTAGGGGAGGTGATCACACATGGATTCTTACTGATTGGACATCCATTTATTCAGCCAAGTTTACATAATTAACTAGTTTCCATGTTACATCATCCAATCATAGAATTATCCAAAAAAACAAGGGTTCATTAGTGAAAAAGGAAGGGCCACCAATGGCCATGATTTTTAGTGGTCATAATCCCATGTAACTCCCATCATATAAGAAAATGTTAAATAGTACGTCAACATCATGAAACACACCCCATCATTATTTAAAATTTTATTAATTATATTCATTATGGTTATGGTTTCATCCATACCCATAAAAAAATTAGTATACCAACCCCGAATGATATATAGAAATAAGAGATGAATGAATTACCAGACCTGAATGATCAATAATCTATGTTTCTCTCCGCGTGCCGAGAACTGGGGATGCACAACTTGTAGTGGAGGAACTTCTGGGACTCCAAGGATGGGAAGAAAAGCTCCAGCACAGGCGCACCACTTGCCTCGGGAAGGGGGTACTCTAAACGGAAAAGGAAAGAAAAGGAGACCAAACATGAAGAAGAAGAAGAAGAATAATAATAATAATAATGTCTGGGGCAATAAAAATATGAGATCCTGGAGTTATGGAATATTGAATATTTTTTGAACGCCATAAAGGCGGATCATGGTTTCACCATGTGGGTGGGTGGTTTCACACGATGGAGTTAATTTTTATTTAATAATTCTATTTGGAGTGGTGTCCAGAATGGTAGTCCGCTAAATGGTTTCTTCAAATCAGATGAAAATGTGGAACAAGGGTGGAAAGGAAAAAAGAGGAATATGGGGAAGGGGGTGTGACACCGAGGAAAAGCTACATGTTTTGGAATGTAAAAGTTCACTAGGATCTTTGAGAATATTTTATATCATTGATGGGATTTAAAAAACATTGAAATTAGGTATTAAAACACTTAATGTAAAAATATACATTGTGGGAGTGATACTGGAAAAACACAGGAGACTGGGAAAAAGAAAAGGGGTGAGATACGGTTTGGGGAGACATTGTGAGCGGTGTCCCTGGATCAGTGAGACACCATAAGCGGTGTCCCCATTTCAGTATTCCAATGTCACGGTGCCAATGTTACACTTCCACTGTCTTGGTGCCACCGATTAGGTGAGAAACCATAAGCAGTGCCACTATTCTAGTGTTCCAATGTTATGGTGCACTGACACGGTGCCACCGGTTTTGTGAGACCCCATAAGTGGTTTCACCATTTTGGTGTGACAACGTCATGGTGCCACCGTCACGGTGACACCAGTTTGGTGAGACACCGTAAGCAGTGTCACCATTTTAGTGTGCCAACGTCACGGTTCCACCATCATAGTGCCACCAGTTCAGTGAGACACCGTAAGCGATGTCACCATTTTTGTGTGCCATCAGTTTGGTGAGACACTGCATGTAGTGCCACCATCACGGTGAGACACTAAACGAGGTGCTACCTGGACTAGTGCCACCATTTCTATGGGACCACGTTTTTGGAAATGTAATGGACCAGGAGGGTCCAGGCCATAACTTGTTTGGAATTAAAATTATGTATTACTTCACTATTCATCAAAAAATCAATCATCAATGAAAAATGATAGAAATTTTCCATAATCAAATTTTTAATTTCCCCACCAAAAAATGATGTTTATTTTAGCATATATAATTTATAAAATTTTCTAAAATTATTTTTATATATTTTTCTCCATCATAATGAGTTAAATAATTTTTTTGATAAATATTTCTTTTACACAAAAAATTGGGTTTGTTCTCATCTGATTCCTATCAAATATATTGAATTAATTTTAAAAAATAATTTACATAATATGTAGTTTTAATATATAATATCATTCATTAATAGAAATTAATTTAATCTATTAGATTAAGACACATTTATTAGTATTAAAAACATATCCTTTATATTAAAATTGTTATATATTCATTTTCAATAGATTGGTAACCTCTGAATTTCGGAAAACCATATATTTTCAAAAGTTATATAATCTTATTCATAATAGATAATTTAATTCCTACATTATATATTGTTATATTATATTATAATGTTTTAGAAAAATATTAATGAATAGTAAAACATTTTCTTTTATATAACGCGAGCTATTAAAGAACTTTTTGTTCTGTGTAATAACTCGGTATTACATGTATTTAAAGGTATATAATATACTGAATTTATTTTAAATAGTTATTATATTGTAATGTTTCATGATTTTATATTCCCTTATGATATTCATGTGGCATCTCATATATGTTATCAAGTATAATGTTCTTATTTTACAATTTCGGTGCAATACAATTTTGACACCTAAATTAAATTGTTTAATCGCAAATTACGCTTGATCATGATAATAAATATTATGATATTTCTTATCTTTAAATCCCACATATTGATTATAGTCCACAACACATAATTATTAAATAGTAGAATGTGATGTATTATGGCAGTATAAACTAACTTATAACTAGCTTTAAACATAAGAGAACGCTGGTGGCAACTTAAAATATGGACTTGAAGAAAAAGCATAAATATTTTTATAGGTGACAAAGGTCATAAATCCGAAAAAATTTAATGATCAATGGAATATTTTGGTCCACAAAACAATAACTAATTGATGATTTAGAAGAATAATTTTCTTAAAAGTAATTAATTGTTAGGATATCATTTTTCTTGTTTGGCATTTTTCATAATTTCAATGAATCCTTTTTTAGACCAAGAGTTTACATTCATTATATATTTAAATTTAATATGAAATAATTTCACCATTTGAGTTATCTTTGATAAAATTATAATACATCACTTATATAAATAAATGGATATATAATAACTAACACTGATTCCTAGAACACTAAATACATGTTAAATGGGTTATAAAGCCCATAAAAGAGTTATAAGTTGAACAGTTTGTCTCTAAATATTCTCCAAATCCTATATGGTTATTACTAAAATATGTAAAAATATAAAGTAACTCAACTTTTTAATCATTTATATTTTTTTCATCAAATATTTAACTAAAAACAATGAAATATTAAAAATGACATTTCATAGAACATTGGTTGGCATTAAACACAATCATCCGTTGTTTATGGGTTCAACACTCATGGAATTTCCAGACATGATGGGTTGTAACCCGATATACATGTTTCCATTTTTCTATAAACATATTAATATAATATCCAAAATAAATATGAATTAAATAAATTAAATTTAATCATTAAATATCTTTTTAACTATAGTTTTAAATACAACCTCAATAAATAAAGTTTTCATCAATTTATTTCAATAGTGGACCTTAAATTGTATAGAGTTTATCCTATGGAGGATGGAATTTCATAAAACCAAACACTATAATATGAGAATCAATTATCATATTCGAATATCAATATAATAATTTTTTAAAATTAAAAAATAATGTGACATTATATTCAATCTACGACACCATAGTTTTAACCTAGGAAATTCCTTTTCATTACATATTCAAATCCTTCCAAATTTTGTGTAATGAAGTTTTGAGTTATCCAATGAATATCCCCTAAGAGTTTCACACCATGTCTGTAGTACGGCTTGTTTTCCAATTCCAGGTTAGGCTCGAGTCATACCAAACATACATTATCAATGATGACAACCCTATGCACATATTTTCCATAACCAAATATAATTATAGTATCATTATAGGGAAGTATATTTATGAAGAATTTATAATCTATTTCTAACTGAAACATTAGGATGTTATTATAATATTTTCTCAAATAATACCTTATGGTTACATTATCTAATCTATTTTTCCCAAAATATAGTCCTCAATGTGGTTACAAAACATGATCTGATACCAACTGTAGTGACCTGACCCCAGAATCCCAGAGTCGATGTCCTGCAACCATTTCATTGAAAAAATAGGCAAGAAAATCACATCCCCAAAGACCCCATAGATTAGTAGACTTTGTAATCAAGATTCACTCATGGGGATTTCATTAAAAAAATGAAAACACAAAAATAACATTGGTTTTCTTGTTAGATAATTGAAACATGATTCTATCTATTATATCCAAAAATATCATTCTTAGTAATTTTATAAAACAAGTGTAAGGGAATTAAAATAAGGTTGAGTTCAAATTTTTACTACTTGTATGTACAAAAGAAGTAATAATTAATCTATTAAAATAGTAAATATGGAAAGGAAAATAAATGGACAGACATTCCCTAAAATTAGTAGACTAAATTGATTTATAATATTGATAGGTTATATCTTAATACAAATTCAATTTAAATAACCGGATATTGTAAAATATGTAGGGAAATGTAATAAAATAAAAATACACGATATCTAATCATTAAATTCATAATGAAATACATCCATACACTTTTTTATAGTGAAAATAGCATGTGTAACAAATACTGAATCCTAAAAAAAGGAATGATTAATTATTCGATGTCAAGTTTGATGGACATGAAAACCTATATAACTAAGACCTTTAATATTATTATACGAATATAAATATTGAAACCTATTTAATCAGCAAAACTAATTTTTTTTCATGAGAAATTGTTTATGCATTGATGGGATACATAATTTCATGGCCTCAATCATCACTAAATGTCCAAATAATTTCTCATATCGAATAAATAACAGGACTTATCAAATGTTCATATTGAATAAAAGATGTGGATTTGTCTATAGTTACCCATAAAATCCAATAACTATCAATGTAAACAACATATGTGAAAAAGGTATATGATCCAAGAAAAAACCACATCCATTATAGATGATATTGATAATTATGGTAAATTCCCTGTCTAAGAACCATATGAAATTGATTATTTAATGGGGACTAACAAAGGAATCAAGGAAAGTAATGTCAATAAATAATTTTATATATAAATAATTATGCATAAATTGGATAAATGAGGATGGTATCATAAAAACAAATCTCATATGGAATAAAAATAAAGTTTTATTGTTATTGATGAATAGATATAATAAAAAATATATCTTTATAAAACATTCATGATGAAATTATCCTTTTTAAATAATCATTTTTTTAATATCACTTTTTTAAATATTTTCCTTGAAAATTAACCTCATAATGATGAAAAATATGATTCATATAAATTATGTTTAGAAAATCTATATAGGTTAAAAATAACATTCATTTTTTACGATAAAAAGTTTTGAAAAATTTCATATTCAAAAATGGATATTAATATTCATTTGAAAAAAGTTCTAAAACATGATAGGGTGAAAATTTATTTAAAAATATTTTTGAAAAAGATAAAAAATTTGAAATATTTTTATAAATCCTAGTTTTAAGATGAAATCATATTCTGGGACTAATGAGATAAATGAAATCCGGTTTTCTTAAAAAAAAATATTATCTGAAAAATTGTTTAAATATTGTACTATTATATAACAAATGACATGAATAAGCACAGAAGAATAAAATAAAAGTACTTATTGGGAAATGGTTATAAAAATTAATTATATCAACTTTCACGAATAATCAATCTTGATTATAATTTGATTGTGAAAAAAAACCAATAAAATAGTCATAACATTGATGTGAGAAATAATCAATTAATTGATTAATTTTTTCAACTTTAAATCAAAAAAAAATTGTAAATACATAATTTTATAATAAAACAAATATTATACAAATAATCCTAGAATACGAACAACATCAATGAAGTGATATAACCCATTGAAAAGAAATTTGGTTGAAAATTTATTTTCCACTTTGAAAATTTTAATTGAAATATAATTAGATTAAACAATTAATATTTAAATAAAAATATCATGAATATAGAATTACTAATGATAAAAAATTTGATAGGATTATTATATACACCACAATAAATAAACAATGGTGAAAATTGGTTATACGTCACATAATAAAAAGTTGTAAAAGAATCCCTTACGATTCGCTTCCTTTTGGGATGTTAATACATTAACCCCATGTATAATAGTTGTAAAAGTGTTAATATCATCTACTAGAACCTTAAAATATTTTATAATATCATATATTTACTTATTATAATATATTATTTCTATTTTCATAACTATATTTCATCATATTCACTACGGTTGTTAATTGCCTAGTTTTTTGAGTATGTTTTGACTTGTTATCTGTCATTCATCATATGTACATAATGAATTCATCATATTCATAATTTTTCCCTTGATATGATTATCATATATATACCTTATATATTTATTTATAATAATCCATAATATTTATAGATAGGAAATGAAATTCACCATTCACGGAGACGGTAGGTTGTACGTACGCATGGACACTACTTCCAAATCATTATTGTAATTAAATAAATGAAAAGTAAATGAAATATATTTATATATATATATTATATTTAAATTATAATACATATTTTATATATGTAACATAATTTTATTAGACCCAACCTTAATACATTCCATATATAGTATTAATTAATCATATCTCTTTGATGAAGTAGGAGTCCACACGTCCACAAGTGATGTTATCATTCTACCCAAAAATGGAATGTTAATGGTATATTTTATATAAAAATTTCCAAAAGTAATATATAAATTATAAATATCATATATATCTTACATAAACAGCATTCATATCATAATATCTACCATGAATTCTTATAGAGGAAGAAAAAACAATATCGTTTCGTGAGTTGGTAGATTATAAAACACAAATTGTATGTTCGTTACCCATTTGATGGATGAGCATAAAGGTGTTGGTAAGAAAAGGACATAATAATAGATAATTATATTTATTATAAATATTTTATTACATATAAATATAATATGAATACATTTGGGTTTGGAGTATTAAATTAAAATAAAGTGTTCATTGAATAATGTTACCTCGTTTTCGGGTAACTCCTTATTTATTGAACCAAATGACATTATTAGTTGGATTTATAAAAATCATGAGGCTTATAGGATTATGTGAGTATTTTTTGGGGGTTATTTGGATATATTATGGGTGTATAATGTGGTTTTATATGTGAATATGTGGGAGGGTTGAGTGTATTTTAATTATTGAGGCAGAGTGACACTCTTGTAAATTTCTAAAAAGGGAATTCCGCAAATTTTCATACCATGAAAATTGAATCAAATAAGGTTAAAAATAATAATAAAAGGATTATAGGGTAAAAATTTTAAACCAAAATGGATTTGGGACATGTTTCTACATCATTTGGGCCCTTATGATTATGGTTTATTAAATTGTTAAGCTTCCTTTTCTCTTAATCACTATATTTAATATTAATAATTAGTAATATTTTGGTCAAAAAATATTTTTAAAATTGTAGATAATATAAATTATTATGACTTCAAATAAGGAATCCATTTTTACAAATTAAAATCAAACAAATGGATAAATAATATTTTAATTTACTCCCATAGATGGAATGGTAAAGGACTGAATTATAGTAAAAAAGTTCAAATGTTTGAGGGATTTTTATTACATATTTCAATGAAATATTGATTAAAATGACCTTAATTAGATTAAATTATTTTTTATTGATATAATTATTCATTAAAAACTATTTAAATTATAATTTATCCGTATAAATAAATTATATCAAAAACCTATTTAAAATTTAATTTAGTATTTTTTCGGTATTCATCAAATAATAAAACATTATATAAAAATACAAGAAATTCACCCTAAGTTAATTTTTATGTTCCTGTTTTAAAATATTGTTTTTATATTGATATATAAAATTTCAATTATTTAAATAATTTAAATTAAATAATGTTTTACATAAAATGGAAAAAATATATATTTTAGAAAAATAATTTATTCAACAAGAAAAATTGATTATGTTCTAATATTATGTCTTTCATTGTATTTGCTGAATATATGTTATTTTTATTGAATATATAATATATATATTTCATTAAAAATATCCTAATAGTAATAAATTTTGTTTATTAGTATAACACATCTTTTTTAGCATGAAAAAAATTCATTTGGGTTCAAATAGTTTTAATATTCATTTCTAATTAATTGGTAAACTCTAAATTGTTGTATACTATTAATTTTCCTACTTTATTTAATCCTATAAATAAGTAGAAATTTATATTCAATGTTATATATTATTATATTAAATAATAATATTTTAAAAATGTATTATTTTTCGGTAAAACTCGATCTTGTATGTAACCGAAGCTATCAAAAAAAATCCTTGTTCCAGGTTTCGAAATATAACATGGTATTACATGATTTGAAATCAATATGATAGATTGAATTTATTTAAAATTTCTTTTATATATTAAATTCTGGGAATATTTTATTCCATTACATTCTTGGTTGTTCATATCATCAACACTATCCAATACAATGTTATTGTTTTTGAATTTCGAGGCCTTAATGTTTTCATTTATCAATGGATGATATGAATTGAGATAATGGTTGTTACATTAATGTAGCATAATTTACGTATAATAATGATAATTATTCTATTAAATTGTTTTTAAATGAATGTTTAAGAGGTATAATAATAAATAATCATGAAAGAACACGACTTAGAAGATTACCTTTTCCTTGAGTATCATCATTTATGCCTCTTTTTAAGAACTATTAGATTGGATCATTTGCAAGGAAAGAAAAATTTTAAGATGTTAAATATAGTTGGGAATGTTCTTATAAAGTTATTGGTCGATATATTCTTTTCAAATATTTTGGTGATGTGATGCATTGATAGGAACCTTTTATATCGGAGTAGATGGATACACATGCAAATAAATGACATTATAATATATAATAAATTGTACTCAAGAAAAATTGTAAAAAATTATAAAAATTTAAAATATAAGATAATTTTGATTGATAATCCACTAAACTATAAAATTAAATATATCATTTTTATGGATTATACTTTAATTTAACACCTTTTAATCTATTTTAACATTTTTCCATAATGACCATAATTTTTATAAGGTAATATATTCTTATAAATATAAATTACATAAAACATATTACATAATGTTAACATTTTAATACCAATTTTTAAAATTAATTTTACATGTCTCAATTAACATTGGTGATAAATATGAATTTAAATATAAGTATTCATAATGCATTAAAAATATTTTTAAAAACAGTCTTTTTTAAGTAGAAAATTAATCTATACCAAAATTAGGTTCCTTATTGATTCCAAAAAAAATTATTATTTTATGGATAAAAAGGTGATTTGTTTGACCTCAATAGAAATATTAATATTAATTTTTAGTTTTGAATATATAATATAAATAAAATAATAAAAAATTATTTGAAATAGAATAAATTTTCAATTATGTTAAATAATGTTATGAAATAGTTTAAATATATAAATTGACATTATTAAACAAATAATTTTACTTATAAAATTCATAGTAGTCATAAACAAGTATTTATAAATTTTATGTTCATATATCATGATTTTGACACATAAGATATAGTTTTCTGTAAAAACTGATGTTTTTCTCTATTCACCAAAAATTTTTCCTTCTTCAAAAATTACAAATAAATTACACTAAGATAGTTTTTTCATGAAACAAAAATATTCCAATATATGAAATTTAGAATTTTTTTATTTATAAATTTAACATTTAAATTAATGTATAATGTACATGGAAAATAAATTATTTAAAATAAAACTTATTAGTTTACAAATGAAAAACAATATCATTAATTAATTCTATGATAAGATAATTTATCATAATTAATAAGAATATTGTTTAACAACAATATTACTTTATGAAATTAATAAATAATTATGTTAATATTTTTCCATTAAGGAATATGTTGGGGAAATTTACTTATCCTTCAAATAAAAAAACACTTGTGATATTATCTAATCATAAGAATAATTAATTTGTTATATACATCTAGTTAATTATATTATATAGTTTGATTGATGATATAAAAAAGTAATTAGAAAATATATATATATATATCAATAATCCAGAATATTAATAATCTATAAGATTTATATCTTATGGAAAATAAATATGTTGCCACATTAACCCCCTTAAATAAATTACATCTTTACAATTTATTTACATCATAGTATAAAGTGAGAATTGACATACCCTCAAAAACCCCCAAATCCCATTTGTTGACACATCACTCATAAAAATTCTGTAATTTTCTATTAACCACTTGTTTCTTTCTTCTTCAGTAATAAATTCTTCCAATAATATTTACTATATATAATCTCCTAATATATATTAAACAATTGTGTCATGTAATTCTTTTAAACATAAGAAAAACTATACATAAAATTATTACAATTCTTATTTCAATTATATTTTTTTGAAAATTGATGTATAGTAGTGTATGAAATCAATAATCCAAACTTTAAAAGATTGTGTTGATTCGTTTATTAATTATTACTATGAGGATGTAAATATTCATAATTCCACATTTAATTATATTCAAAAAATATCACTATAGATTGTGGATCTCAATAGGGAATTGGTACACTATTATTAGCTGATCCATTATATATTTATTTGTTATATAAATTAAATGTTCAAATTTACCACAATTATAAAACCATCCCGACCATATAAGAAACTCATTATAATGATTTTAATAATCATATAGCCAATGATACATTAATTCCTTAACCATTAGATTTTTTAACAACATAATCTTCTATAAATTTATAGATAAAGATTGTATTTTCATATGGAATTTATGTTCTATATGAATGAAAAAAATTCCATAACCATATTCTCTAACAAGAAAAATTCCACCATAATTAAAATTAATCATGCAACAAATTCCCGTTAAAATATTTTTCTTTATTCATGTCTAAAATGTATCAATTATACTCAAATTTCAAGAATATATTTTAGTTCATACCATGATAATATTGTTAATTTTTTTCATTTGTTGCAAATATTTCTTTTTCCATTTCCTTCATCTCCAAAAATATCACATCCAATATTTGTTTAATCACATTAGAAAAAAACTTCACAACAAAGTGATATTTAATATTATACATTATATGGTATCAAATTCATTATTATTCTTGTTATATTTAATTAAATGCAACCGCTGATAAAATCCATCATCAAAATGAAAAGATTTAATAGTTAAGTATTGATTCTATAATAAATCTAAATATAAAAATATCAAATCTGAATCATTTATCCATCCTTCAGTTATATAAATGTTTAAAGTGCTGAAAAAATTCAGTGGATAATGATTCAAGAACATCTACACTGTTTACATATTAATTTACTGATAATTTTTCTAGATCATTCCTAAATAACCCCCAGTTTCGGGTATATAAACCCTGTCATCATGTTTTTTAAATACAGTGTCTTCGATTGGGTATCCATAAAATAGAGAGTTTTGATAAAATAAATTGTTTCCCTAAAATATAGAGTTTCTATAAAATAATTAGTTTCCATAAAATACAGAGTTTCCATAAATTAAAGAGATTCCATAATATATAGAGTGTCCATACTATTTGGGGTTTCCATAATATTGGTTGTTTCCCTAAAGTGGATTGTTTCAAAAATGTTGGGTGTTTCTATAATGTGGGATATTTCCATAAAAAATGTGTTTCCATAAAAATAGTAAATGAAAAGGATGTGAGATTTTAGGGTTTTTATATGGATTTTTGGGGCTAAAAGGAAGGTCACACTATCCATACACAGTTGGCACAAACTATGTGGTCAAACGTTGCACAGAGATCAAATCTAGACCCTATATTTTAGGAGAATTCTCTTTTTTCTCTATGTATTTTGTTTTGGATTCAAAACACCCCTATTTTGAGATTACTCTCCCTATTAGGGTGGATAACCCTCCCCACACAAGTAAAATCTATCCTAGAGCCTTCCCGTGGTGATTTCTTGCCCGATTCTTGGGGTAGGTGCCAATCATCTCGGTTCTTTTCCATTTTATGCAAACTCACCCTTCTCTACTTCTCATTTTTTTAAATCTACACCTCTTGGGGGTTGTTAAAATTTTTTAACATCAAGGAAGACTTAATATGGTGGTGTTCATGATAGATGATGTTATCTACGCTTCATTCGTGGAATCATGATCTGATTCTTGAGGTATTTCACCATTCCTTCCTAATTTTTCCCGTTTTCTTATATCTTCATAGAACTACTTCTCAGATCACTGTTCATTATCATATATGAACCTATATTGAATAGATATATGTTTTGTATTCAAAATATTTCAATTTTGAGTCTTGATCATGTGTAATGGCCCGGACCTCTCCGACCCATTCCTTTGTCAATCAGAAGGTCACAAAGTGTTCTGGAGGGTAAAATGGACTTTTCCCACAATTTCCAGAATTTTTAAACGACACGCCATGTAGTGTGAGTACACACCGTGTACCCCCTTCCCGAGTATACCCCATGTTCAAGGCCGTGTCCTTGCCTTGTGAAATAAATGGGTACACTCCGTGTACCCCAAACTACACACCCTGTAGTCCCTCCCCGCGTACGTGTTACCTTCAACCCATGTGTTTACCCATCAACAATCGGGTGCCGTGTTTGAGTTGTGTCCCTACCATGTGAAATAAATGAGTACATGCCGGGTAGCCAATACTACATGCCGTGTAGTCCCTCCTCGCGTATGCGTTAACCTCAAACCGTGTGACGACCGCGTGCCGCATTGAAGGCCGTGTTGGAAGACGCATGGTGACTGTGTGAAATTTCCGAGTACACGCCATGTACTATAATGTACACGATGTGTACTAATGTTTTTCCCACCTATAAAAGGAGGGGTCCCCTTCTCCTTTTCAACTCACTTCTCTCCTCCCCTTTCCACTGAGCAGAGCTCTCCCAAGAGACTCGAGGGCTCCTTTTCTTCCATAACTTCTTCGTCTGAGCTCTGATTTACGATCCATTAGCAGCCACGAGATCGTAACGACGAGACAGAACTCTTGAGTTTGGATCTGTTTCCTTTCCTTTCCAACATCCACCCAAGGTGGTTTTTCCAGGACTTGACAGAAGTGACGAACGCCGACAGACGTCTTCTAAAGTTGATTTGGGGGAGCGTTGTGATTAGAACCTGTTGAGGTAGGGATCTTACCTTCGTCTCTCTAAATTTTGCATCATGATGGTGTTGACACTCCTTTCGTCACAAAATCAAATGATCAGAAAAGGGGAATATCTGAGCTCAAAGTGATTCAACCTTTGAAGAAAATATCAAAAACCGACAAAGGCATGAACAAGGGATCAAATGCACCTGTGCCGCGCAAGTTCTATCACTGTCGCACAAGTCCACTTGCGCGATGCCTTATTGTCGCGCAAGTGACTTGCACGACCAATGTGATAACCGCCCGTAGTCTTCTCATGCCTATAAATAGACCATGTGGGCCCCCCATTCGGGAGGATTTTTTTTTCAGAAACACGGATTGAAGCTCCCGACGCCCAAGTCTCTTCTCAAAGCTTCCGGAACACTTCTATGGTAATTTCTTACCTAGAATGGAAGATATAAAGAGTGGGAGGAAGGCCTAAGTGTTGAAACTCATCAACACTTGCGCGCCTGAGTGGCCAGCCCTTAAGGAAAGTGGCCACACTTACGCGCTGCCTTACTCCTTCGATAGAACTTGCGCGTCCCATTTCTGGAAGAACCTCAAGAGGATTATAAAGGCTTTAATAAAAAGTCACTCAAGTATTTCAATGCTGGTTGAATATCGCGCAAGTACCTCACCATGTCACGCAGGTATACCTGCGCGATCAATACTTGCGCTCCCACGCAGTACCTGCACGCCTTCCAAGACTTGCGCCCCCTTCCTTTTTGGGTGTCCATCTTTCCCATTTTACCCCTCTTAAGCCATTACGCCTTTCCTATTCAAGATTCAGTCTTAAAGACACTCTTCAAAGCCATTTATGGAATGATTTCTTGATTTGACTTCCTTATCTGAAAGGAATTCTGCGGAATATCTCTCAAAATATAGCGATTTATAAATTTTTTTATGTCACTAAAAATTGAGAGTTCATTCATTCAACCTCATCCTTTAAGATGAGAGAATCCTTAACCTGGGCCTCCTTTTCAAGAATAAGTCCAAGTCATTATCCCTTAACCTGGGCCTCCTTTTCAGGAATAAGTCCCAGTCATAATTTTGGGCCTCCTTTTCAGGAATAAGTTTCAGTCATAATTTTGGGCCTCCTTTTCAGGAATAAGTCCCAGTCATAAATTTGGGCTTCCTTTTCAGGAATAAGCCCCAAGTCCCTTAAACCAGTCCTAATTTACGTTTGATCTGGGATTCCTTCTCAGGAGTAAAACCCAATTATCAATCCTCTCCTAATTTGGGTTTCCTTTTCAGGAATAAGTCCCAAGTTAGAGTATTCAAATCTACATGAAACACATATACCCTTATGGACCCTATTCCTAGATTTTCTCCCTAAAGTAAATCCTATCCTTCATTTATCTGAGTAGTCATACATACATATGCCCCAAACCATTTCTTATGATTACATCTTTCATGGACCAATTGTCTATTTTATTACCAATACCTCTTGTTTCTCACACCGAGCATGACTCACGTGAGCTTATAGTGTAAAAGTAATTATGACATCCTTCTTTGAGCCATCAATCATAAACATCATACTCCCTTACTCGAACTACTTGGGTTCTGATTCCTTTTCCAAAACAAAAGATACGTAGGTAGCCGATCTACGGGTTCGATCCCAACTCTGAAATAATTCATGTCCTTCTGAATGACAATAAACTTCAAGTGCCCCACTGAGGGGCTTTAAAACCAGCCTGTTCATCATAATGACCAAGAGACTTTTATATAAATGATTTGAAGGATACCATTGACCAAGAATCTCTAAATAGATATAGATGATTCTCTATTGATGAAGAACCTCTAATACATATAAAAGATTCTCTAAATTTCTTAAATATGTAATCATTGATTGTCAAAACTAAAGGAAAGCTCATTTTATACTTGGTAATATAATAAGGATTCATGAACATAACTTAAATCTATAAAGAGAGTCCAGAATAGACAATAATTCCCCTCAAAAAGTTGTGATGAGTCCGACCTCCCATCCTCTCGACCAATGGAAATTCCTAAGTCTCATCAGTTCACAAAATAATGAAGCGCCTACCTTTGGAAAGTAGTTCCAAATGGATATGGAATCTTTGGATGTTTCTGGTTCTACGAACAAACCCTTTAGAAACCAATCAGAACGTTTTAATCTCCCATACAGGAGGTCATCCCCGAATTTCGAGGGAAACAAAAAATGGTGAACCCGACGTGAATCCTTAACCAAGTTAAAATGTTGTTTTACCTATTTTGTTAAGCCCCTATTTAAAACTCAATAATAGGGATAACAAAAACAATCATTGACATGTGTGCTCATCCAAAGGATGAAGTGGATGAATTTATCTTGATTAAGTCTGTTATATCAAACATGCACTCTTTCCAAGAACTTCTGTATTTCCATAACGGCTGCTCTCAAATTCACACTTGTGAATACTACTGCTGCAAATACCACTGCTGCTATTCCTACTGGATCGTCATCCGCTTTGAGGATGACATCACCTACTCAGTGTCTTCAACGCTGGGTATCAAATGCGCTGGTTATGGAGTACCGTCAACACGGTACCATCCCAACTCTGGAGGCTTCCCAAAAGGCCCTCCATGTGAACAACTCACACAGGTCGTACGGACAACGACGACTAGTGATCAAAGGGAAGGTGGTGCTGACTGCCGTCTCCAACCGTTTCGGGTCGTTATCCCCGAAACCCAATTTCCATTCGCTCCCTTACTCTGAGGAAGTGAATGAGAAGGTCCCTTAGGACCTTATTTCAAAAAGACAGGAGTCCTTCCCGAGGGCTCACATCAACAATTTCCACTAGACTCGTGCGGCAGTACGCCCTCAATATGATGAGGGTACCGACTCCAGGCGTTCGGCTTTGGTTCCTCGAACCCGAGCAACCAAGACGAACCGCCAGAGGCAGAATCCAATTAACAATGGGCATGTTCTCATCCCTTCCATCTCTGGAGAAGTCCACCAACCTAACATGGTGGTGAACAAGGAGTAGGTACACACACCTACCCGTTTTAATTCTGCTGTCAAGCAGACTCGTCTGGCAGCATCACGCCAATCATGCCAGGCAATTCCGGCGGAGTACTATCGGCAAGAACATATAGTTTCTTATACATCATTAGCTAGTCAGAAGGCTCACCTAACTACATATGATGGATCTCGTCAACCGAGTTTGGCGAAGTGTAATCAGCAGGCACATACACCTACTAATACTAATCAAGCCTACCAAAAGTCTTGCTTGGTAGCGCATGGAGAAGTCAGTCGGAAAGCTCTAATGACAAACAGGAGGCAGAATCAACTCTCTGCCCCCACACTTGAGTACTGTCAGGATTCACTGACAGGAAAATGAGGACAAGAGCAGGCACATACACCTACTCCAAGCCCGGAATAGACGTATATCCCCATTCCAGCAGCTGAAGTCACCAAGCATATTTTGAAAATGGTGAAAGAGCAGAAGAAAATTCCTGCTCATATTCTGGATGCATGCCAGGATATCATAATAGCTTCAGCATCGTCTCAGGGAAAGACACATAAATCTATCCCTAGCAGTGGAGTGACACATCAATGATTCACTCCGGAACAGACACACACATCTGTTACAGTCCAAGTGGGTTATGGGGTATACTCCCCCATATCATACGGAAAACTAAGTCAGTCACATACACCTGATTTGAGTGAACATCGTCAGCCTAACCTGACCAGCTTTCCTGATCAGGCACATACACGTGCTCAGAGCAACCACTTTCATCAACAAGTGGTTTCCAAAACAAGTAAGAAGGCATCTAAGAAAAAGATCCGTCCAGCACAGTCAGGAGATCAAAGTCCAATCTGTAACAAGGCCTTGCTCGATGATAGAGTTCATGAAGCCCTCAGACATTTATCTGTTGGAATTCAAGATTCTACTCCCTCAGTACCCAATAACGGGAACATTAATTCCAAAGTTCTTCAACAGACACTTCCTCATGAAGGCTTGCTTCATAACAATTCGGTCAATCTTGAAGTTTCATCTTCAGATGAGAGCCATATGAACCCTCTGTGTGGTCAGAAGACCAAGGATCAAGAGATCTCATCTTTTTCTATAACCCATTATGGTGGTCCTCCCCATGATGATGAATTTTGCTTCCAAAGTCCTCTCTGCAGTAGTGATTCACATTGCCTTGAAAATACTCCAGTGGACAATGTAGTGTCGAGAAATCCCTCTATCTTGAGGCATTTGAAAATGCAAAACCAGTCATGTGTGATGCTTTATCACTAGCAAGTGAAATACTTTCTCAATCAGAAGATAGCCCAGGGTGTAGGTCATTCTCCAAACCACCCCTAAGTCATGCATCATCTAGATTGATCAATGATTTCACTACCAATCTTGTTGAATCCGATGAAGAAAAAATGAAACACCAACTCTGGTCAAAATAGGTAGAAGAATATTCATTTAATGATGAAGAGGAAATGCTTAACATGAGGAAAAAACTGGCAAAAAGTGAGGTACCAGTCATGTTTTGGCCTTTGGCTGACTCCAAGTATGACATTCCAAAGATGTTGACGGAAGATGGAGTCCATGATATTCGTCTCAACATATGGAAAACACTTTGTCAATTGAAGAAGAAGTTATTATCTTATGATGAATATGAAAATCATCTTAAGATAATAGAAGGGCTACAACGTCAGACTGATTTGGCATCTCTATCAGTCTCTCGGTATCCGAAGGATGAAAAGCAGCAGAGAACTCTTCAACGTTCATGCCTTGGCGCACTAAGAAAATTGCGTCAGTTGATTGCCAATGCCCCATCTGGTGTTCATATCAGAGGATGGGGTGTTCACGGAGCACTATATTTCACAGTGCTTTCCAGTCAGCAAAGCCCGCCAAAAATGGTCTCATGCAATGTTATTGTCAATGGCTGGCCATAGTCAATGGGCTTTGTTCGTAATCAAAAGCTTGCTCAAGAACATGCTTCAACTAGTTCCTCTCAAAAACAATCATATAGAGAACATGTTGTTGAATTGCTCCTACATCAAGCAGGCGAGAATATTGCACAAGCCTCTCATATGAAGCAATCACATAATCAAATAAAAGAAGTTTTGGAAATCATCCAACGGTGTGTTGAACCAGGTGATAAAAGTGGATACAGGTTAATGCATCCAGCTAATTTCCGAACTAAGGTTCACAAGATCAAGAGAGATTTTAAGAAGGTCTCAGACAAAGCATGTAAAGAGCCACCCCAGCTTTTCAGAATGGGGACTCCTTTAACCCAACCCTCAGAGTCAACAAATGGGATTTGAGGAGTTGAGCGGAAATAGCAGGAACATTCCCAGTTCACGAGACTGGGGACTCTTTCAAATCATCAATCCCCTTCTCAGAGAATGTCGGTTTTTCTCGATTGGGGAAGAAGCCCCAAGAGGAATGAATATCCAAATTATCAGGAGATTCCTTCCATGTTATTGCTCGTCAAGAAGTTCCTAAAGGATTGAATCAACAAATGGCAATGTCTCATCAAAGCCATGAAAGAAGACAATATCACAGAAATTTTGATAGAAGGGATGCGATGCATTATGCATCAATCAATGTCATCAATGCCATTGTTGCTAATCCAACAGAGGAGACTCACTCAAGGGACTCAGATGAAGAGCGTCCTGCTCAAGAAAATGTATGCACCGATACAAATGAAGAAGGTGTGCGTACACGAAGTCAAAAGATTACTCAGAACCTGGGTAATCCACTTCCCTCTCTCCAAAAAGTATCCAACAAAGGGAGGGGAAAGAATCAGGTTACATATCCTTCCTCTGGAGAAGGACAATCGCTCTCATTAGAGCAAAGGTTTGTACAACAGGAGGAAGAAATGAAAGAATTAAGAAGGTTGAATGTAGAACTACTTCAGAGTAGTCTTCTTCTTAAGAATGCTGATGTCCGAAAGCCGAAGGAATTTTTTGCAGCTACTGAGATGGATCAGGAATATCCTCCTTTATCAGTACACCCTTTGAGGTCTAATCATACGGGTCAAGTGTAACAACGATTGGCAGGGCTACCATCAGTTTCAGCACCAATCACTACATCTGCCCAAGCTCTATTCATTGCACCTACAAAAGACCAAATTCAACTGAATGTTTCTCAAAAGTTAATAACTACTATTGAGTCATTAACAGCTCGGTTAGAAACTATGGAAGGCAAACGGGCATAAGTTCAACTAGAAAAGAAAGTTTACCCTGAATGGGTAGATTCAATTTCTCCTCCATCCAGTTTTGGAAACCCTGTTTTCCCTACTTTCAATGGATCAGGTGACCCTAAACAACATTTGACACATTACGTGTCTTGTTGTGATCCTATGATGGGTACTCCAGAGTAGTAAGAAGCAGTGAAACTTAGATGCTTCGTGCGAACCTTACAAGGACCAACATTTGTCTAGTATACAAGCTTTCAATCCCGGTCAATCATCGGATGGGAGGATCTTCGCCAAAAATTCCTTCTTCAGTTCGGCTCAACTTTTCCAAAAACGACAGTTTTCGATCTTACAAACTGCAAGCAAAGGGAGAATGAAAGAGTCTCTGATTTCATTGCTCACTAGATGGGATTAACATATTCCCTGAGTTTAGCACTCCCTTAGGAGGAGCTATTGCCAATCTGTGTGGCAAATTTGCATGACGAATTACGCAGGCCATTGATCCTTGTGAAATACACAGGAGGGTTTCGAGACCTTACTTCAATCGCTCAGCAGATTGAAGATTCCCTTATACAGGCTAAGGCTAAATCTCATTTAATTCCATCAGCTCCAGGAAGGAGAATGGGTAAAGTAGAAACTGCTACAGTTATGATTTAACAAGCGCCTATACCTATTTCTACTTCAAAACCTTCATCTTCTTGAAGGGCTCCACCTCCTGAATTCCAAAAACAAAGGCCGTTTCGTCGAATTGATCAAAGAGATCAACGAAGAAAACAATTTGAGTATTTGAAGAGTAAAACATACTCTTTCCGAAATGAGCAAGTTCCTGGTTACATCATTTCAGCTCTGGAGAATAATTTGGTTCAATTACCAGTGCCCAAGAGGACAAACAAGGAAGGAGATGAAGACCGTCCCAATTATTGTCCCTTTCATCAAATGTTGGGTCATCCCATCCAGGAGTGTTTTGTCTTCAAATACCTCCTGCAAAAGATGGTCGACTTGGGACAAGTCAAGTTCAAAGGTTCTTCGACTCAGGTAGCATGTGTTACTACTACAGTTCTAGAGAAGGAATGTGAATGGCAAGAAGTCAAGAGCAGAAATGCACAGAAGTTTGATGATTGGATGGTTAGAAAGACAATCAATCAGACTCATGCCATGTTGCGAACACAATTAAAGAAACCAATTGTGTCTTATTCCATGAATATTGTGGTAAAACCCGCTTCGTCAGAGGGAACATCCTCAAAGAAACGGCTTGATTTAAAGAAGGAAAAATAATCAGAAGAAGTTGAGTATGTGTCGAAGCCTAAATTTTCTTTGACTCTGGCAGACTTTATGCCATCTACTTCAAAGCCACGGGCACCGCCCCATCAAAAAGCACAACCTAAATAGGCTATCAGGCAGAGTCTTTATCAGACGAAGAGTTAATCATCGGTTCTGTTCATATGATTCAATTAACAGATCCATATTTTAGTATGTGTCTCAAAAATGATGAGCCTGAATTCCCTGTATCAAATAACGGAATCCGAGGAAGTTCTAGAGGTTCAGGATACAGGGGAAGACGTGGATCTTTCCGAAGCCACTACTCCAATTCTGCCCCTGCTAGCACTGTGTATGCAGCAGAAACTCGTGGTAGAGCCCTTCAGCGAGCTCAAAAATAACAAGCCAGTTCTTCTGCCAATAGTCAACTCTGTCTTGGCATAGTTATTTTGGAAGACCGATTGAAGATTCCATCTTCTTTATCTCAGCAAGTAAATGGATCTAATCGGTCTAATCTTCCAAAACCAAGGATGTTGCCAACTTCTCTCCCAATACAAGATGCATCAGCTTCCAAAGCATCTACTTCCAAGGTACCTGCTAAACCGCATATTCCTGTTGGGAAACGCAGACCTCTAGATCAGAAGTATGATATATTGAATCACTTGGCCCATGTACCATCCATGTTATCAATTTTTGATGCTTTGAATATGTCAAAAGATCTTCGTGAAGCACTCATCGAAGCTTTTTCAAGTCCTCAGGAGTTTGAAGCTGAAATTGCTGCAGCTGTTGTCTATCACATAGAGAATAATCCTGCATAATGCCATGCAGTGATATCTTTTACTGATAAAGATGAAGATGATGTTGTGCATGTGCACATAAAACCTCTGTACATATCTAGAAAAGTCAATGGTGTAGATATCTGAAGAGCTTTCATTGACAATGGTTTAGGAGTCAACCTCATGCCCATTCATACACTTCATCGATTGGGCCTCACGGAATCTGATTTGTCTCATACCATGATGTTACAAGGATATGATACAAATGAAAAAGAACCACTGGGCGAAGTTACACTCAGAACTCATTTTGGAGATCTTGTATCCAATTCGGATTTATTGATTGTTGATCAAGACTCAGCTTTCAACGTCTTGCTTGGAAGACCCTGGCTACATCAGCATGCGACTATCCCTTCATCATACCATCAATGTCTCAAATACTGTTTCAATGGTCAATTTGGTACATTGTATGGTGATAAGACCCCGTTCAAGACAAGTGAGTCTCAATACATTGAGGCGGAATTTTATCACATGAAGGGAAGAGAGAAATCTACAATAAAGGAAATTACCAAAGTTAATGCTCCCTATGGTTTGGAGAAGATTCCAATAAATCCATTTACACATGTGAGTACAGATTATGTGTTACCTATCAGTCAAATTGACAAAATAGTCCCAAATCAAAATACTCTTATGGAAAGATCCATAATGTCAATTACAGCAATCGATCCAGACAACATGGGAGAAATTGGTAACCTAAAAAACAGTGATGAAAGCACAAGTGATGACGTTTTCATTTCATCTTCTGAAATCCAATAGGTCTATACTTCACCAATCCGGCCAGAAGAAGTTATAGAAACATCGAAGGTGAATAATGATGTCAATTCTCAATCCATCATCTCCTCTTTTTTTTCCAAAGAAGACCCTTTATCATCAATAGGGTCGGAAATGGAAGCTTCTTCTTCAAAATGTGCAAATTTTGACATCTCTTCTGATCATGAAAATTTCGTTTTGTCATCTACTACGCAAGTAGAAACGGATGAAATAACACAAGATGAAGAGGAAGAGGAAGATCTTAGAGATGCTCCTCCAGCATTTGAAGAGGGTATCTCTACCACTGTGGATGAACTCAGAGAAATAAATCTGGGTACTGAGAAAGATCCACACCCCACTTTAATTTGTGCGGCCATGACCCTTGAAGAGCTAGAGATGTATATTTCTTTTATAAAGAAAAATAAAGATATTTTTTCTTGGAACTATACAGAAATTCCTAGGCTTGAACCTGATGTTGCTACTCATCATTTGGGATTACCAAAAGAACATCGAGGATTTAAGCAATCCGCGAGAAGAACACACCCAAATTATGCTTCCAAAATTGAAGCTAAAGTGGATAAGCTGATCAAAGCTAACTTCATCAAATAAGTTCAGTATCCCAAGTTGTTGGATAATATTTTCCCTATAAAGAAGATGAACGGACAAATTAGGGTTTGCATCGATTTTAGAGATCTTAATCGGTATTGTCCTAAAGATGATTTCCCAGTTCCGGTTACAAAACTCTTAATTGATGCGACGGCTGGCTATGATGTACTTTCCTTCATGGATGGATATTCCAGATATAATCAGATCCAAATGGCCCCAGAATATGAGGAATCCACAGCCTTCAGAGCCCCTCAAGGTGTGTTTTGTTAACGGGTGATTCCCTTTGCTTTAAAGAATGAAGGTGCAACATATCAACGCGCCATGCATCGTATCTTCAATCCATTCTTAGGGATGTTTGTTGAATGCTATGTAGATGATTTGGTGGTTAAATCCAAACAACATTCTAATCACTTGGCTGATTTGGAAGTCATCTTCCACAAGCTTCGACAACATAATTTGAAGATGAACCCCTTAAAATGTGCTTTTGGGGTAACCTCAGGAAAATTTCTCGGCTTTGTTGTACTCCATCATGGTATTGAAGTCGATCCTGAGAAGTCCAATTCAATCCTTGGTATGTAACCTCCTCAGAATTTGAATGAATTAAGAGGACTTCAAGGACACTTAGCCTATATTCGGTGTTTCATCACCAATTTGGCAGGAAAAAGTTTACCCTTTACCAAATTAATGAAAAAATGAGTCACTTACCAGTGGACTGAAGAATGTCAAAAAGCGTTTGATGTTCTCAAAAACTACCTCTTGAGTTCACCGGTACTCATGTCACCTGTTGAAGGAAGACCACTTATCCTCTATGTGAAAGCTCTAGAGCGATCATTGGGTGCCTTTCTTTCTCAAAAGAATGATGTTGGGAATGAAAATAGCCTATACTATCTCAGTAGAACTATGCTTGAAGCAGAAACCCGTTATTCAAGTATTCAGAAGTGCTGCCTGGCATTAATCTTTGTAGTTCAGAAACTGAGACACTACCTGCAACATCATGAGGTCCAATTGGTATCTCTCAATAATCCGCTCAAATTCATCCTTGGTCGTCCAATGCTTATAGGACGTCTAGCAAGGTGGGAAGTTATTTTGCAGTAGTTCGACATTCAGTATGTGTCTCAAAAGGCGATAAAGGGCCAAGCGCTGGCTGATTTCCTGGATGAACGTCCTTCAGTGGAAGACACGTCTTCAGATATTGAACTCCCTGATGAGGAATATTTATCTACTCAAGAGATTACTCAAACATGGGAAATGTATTTTGATGGTTCTTCCAGAAGTCCAACAAGGAAGAAAATGGAAAATCCTAAATTCAACAAAGTTGGTTTAGGAATTGTGCTCATTTCTCCAGATAAGGCAATGTTACCTTATTCCTTTTTATTATGGGAAGGTGGTACCAATAATGAAGCTGAATACCAAGCTCTTATCACAGGCTTGGAGTTAGCGCTTCAAGAACAAGTGAATCACTTAAAGGTGAAAGGTGATTCAGACCTGGTAATCAAACAAGTCAATGGGGATTATGCCATCAGAAAAGAAGAATTAATCTCATTGTTTGATTACGTCAGAGAGTTAATGGAGGAATTCCCTTCAGAACTGACATTTTCTTATGTCCCAAGATCACAAAATGCTCAAGCTGATGCGCTGGATAATATAGCTACAGCTCTAGAAGTTCCAAATCGGGACGAGACAACCATCAGTATTGCCCACCGTCGTGCAATTTCACCTTATGTTCAAGCCAGAACAGAGGAAATTAATGAAATTAGTCCTATTCCTGAACCGTATGGTCATACTACAGGATGGATGTCACCTATCAGGGAATACCTTCAAAATGGAACACTTCCACCTGATAGAGCCGAGAAAGAACAAATCTGGCGATGTGTGGTCAATTTTACTCTTTATGATAGCCCAAACCACCTAGAGAAAATTCTCTACAAATGTGGTTTTGATGGAGTTCTCTTCAGATGCATTGATGGTGAAGAGACAATGGCTGTCATGAAAGTAGTGCATGTAGGAGTCTGTGGTGCCCACCAGTCTGGACATAGATTTTCTGATCAAATTCGAAGGCTTGGATACTTTTGGCCTTCAATGATACAAGATTGTGTTAATTTCACAAAGAAGTGTCATTCATGCCAAATACATGCCAACTTCATTCATCAACCTCCAGAGTTTCTTCATACAGCTAAATACACGTGGCCATTTTCCACATTGGGAATGGATGTGGTGGGACCTTACCCTTTAGCTACGGCCAAGCAGTTTAAGTACATTCTTACTGCTACTGATTTCTTTTCCAAATGGGCAGAGGCAGAACCTCTCAAAGAATTCAGTTCTAAATGCATTGTTAGCTTCATCAAGTCTAACATCAATACTATATTTGGTGTCTATCATACCATATTGACGGAAAACGGCACCAACTTCTGTTCTTATGAGGTGAAGAAATTGTATCAAGAATACAACATTAAATCCAACCATTCATCTCGGTATCATGCGGCAGCCAATGGACAAATAGAATCCTTCAACAAGACTCTTTCAAATATACTGCAAAAGATGGTGGATAAAGGTAAGACGTCATGGCCTAATAAACTCTTTCATGCTTTATGGGCTTATCGAACTACCACCCGCAATGAAACACGGTCAACTCCATATTCATTGGTATATGGAATAGAAGCAGTCTGTCCAATTGAAGGTCAATTTCCCACACTCAGAGTAGACATTTGTGATCAGTTATCTACAGATGAGTAATCTCAAAAGCGATTGAATGAATTGGAACGGTTAGATGAGAAAAGATTTTGCGCTTTTCACCACTTGGAAATCTATCAGAATCGAATAGCATGAGCTTTTAACAAAAAAGTTCGTCTTCGTTCATTCATTCAGGGAGAATTGGTATTAGTTCTCAGAACTCCAATGATATTAGGAAAGAAACCTCCCAAGATTGAGCCAAAATGGGAAGGACCTTATTCAATACATAGGGTCTACTACAGTGGAGCTTATTCATTAATCTCGATGAATGGAGAACTCATTACTACTCCAACTAATGCCAGATTTTTTAAGAATTATTTTGTATAAACTACAAAGTACCCCTAAAATGTCCCCGTAACATGACACTAAACTGTGCGGCACCATTTCGTCCTTGCTTTATGATGTTAAACTATACAGCAATGGTCCAGTATGACCTTAAACTCCTCCCTGGTCCATGCATATGACCCTAAACTATTCACACTTTTTTCCAGAATGAAATTAAACTGAAGAAAAAAAGTCCCTAATCTATCCCCACTGCATGGCATTAAACTGCACAGTCCCCCTTTTCGTCCTATATGACGCTAAACTATATTGTCTCTACAACATGACATTAAACTGTGTAGCACTAGTTTTTCCTTGCTATACGACGTTAAACTATACAGCAACGGTCCACACATAAGACCCTAAACTATTTGAAAGTCCCTTACGTCCGGAAAGATGTTAAAATACACTATCATCAAAGGTCATGTATGACCTTAAACTGTACTTATGTCCAGCATGACATTAAACTGCACCATCCACGGTCCATGTATATGAACTTAAACTATTCTCACTTTTGTCTAACATGACATTAAACTGTATTGTCCCCATCGTCCAAATAACATGATGCCAAACTGTACATAAAGCCTTGATATGTCTTACATGACGCTAAACTGTACTTTGTCCCTGCTACATGACATTAAACTGTGCATCGTTAAAGTTGTTTCTACCTCTTGTTTCTCACAACGAGTATGACTCGTGTGAGCTTAGAGAAAACCACAACCATAACACTCTCTCTGGGCTGCTAACCATGTGTAAGTCCCAACATCATTTTTAGGTCATTGTCCCCAAGAATAACTTGATCATAAATTTATTCATTAATTGAACTACGCGGATTTTGATCCTTGCCTTCCAGGCTGGGTACGTAGGCAACCTCCCAAGGTTCAAGCCAAAAACAATCTCTTCACTTCGGTTCACCTTCATCTAATATGATGTTGATTTGTGAAACCTCCCTTAGAATCAATATCATTACATTTGAATCACTTTCATCATTGTTATACGACGTTAAACTATAAAACACTTTTTTACGGTACGAAAATAAACTAAAATACTCTTTGATTTCCTCATTTGAGAGGGAACCATTATTTACATTGATTTTTCAATCATGTTTCATTTCAAAAGACTACGTGCATACATGGTAATGCCTAACATTTTTATCTCGGGTTAAACCATCATTGTACTAAAGTCCCCTTTCACACTTCACATGTACGAACCAAATTTGTACAAAGGCTATATCTAGAACTACGTGGGATTGATTCCCATCCTTATGGGATGCGTAGGAATGTTCGAGTATCCCTCGAATCCAGCCCCAAGTCTTTTGGGCCTAACCCCAAATTTCACTTCCAGTCCCTTGGCTGAAAAGACCTCATGAAAACACACACTATGTATTCATTATTATGGTCCGAACTCTATGACCCTAAACTATGATCTCTCATACTTTCATCATGCACGACGTTAAACTGTATTTCAAGAATTACGTATGGCTTGATTCTCATTCTTATGAGATACGTAGTGAAGTCCAAAATTTCAAATTCAGGACCCAGCCACAACATGATTATGGTTATCATTGACCTATGTATCTCTATATACATTGGACAATACCCATCTTTATGTGTTATAATCCTAACCTTAAATATTTTCAAATCTTCATAACCCTTTTCATGACTTTTAGTCACAAAAATGTCAAACTTATGAGAATTCGTTTTCCTGACTATGCAGTATATGCCCATATGTGGCCTTGCATAAACAGTCCACATAACAGACTTTTCAGCCGAAGGATACTATATATTTGACTATGCAGCCAATGCCCTTAGGAGGCCCTGCATAATTCAACCCCCTAACGGGTTTGTTAAATGATGGTAATTTCATTCTTGGGAAGAATGCCTCTTTTTCCCTTATTTGTCTTAAACGACAGTATGTATGGATCCGCAATAAAAAATCACCACCATTAACATATTTTTCCCATATCCTTTTTCATGATCTAAAAGTATTCGAGTCTATGGTTTATTCATCTTCGTTACGTTTGGGTCAGACCTTCGTAGGAGTGATATTCATCCAGTTCTTTGATAATCTTGTCTGTAAATATCTTCTCCATATTCAAGTACCTTTTTCCATACAGAAAACTCTATACATTGGAAGATTTGAATCTCCATAAACTTTCACTGGCTTTTAGCACTAGGAAAGTAAATTTCTGAGAGTTCTTTTTTCCTGACTATGCAGCACGTGCCCATAGGTGGCCTTGCATAAATAGACTACATAATAGACTTGTTAGCCAAAAGATACAATTTTATTTAACTATGCATACAATTCCCTTAGGTGGCCCTGCATAATTCAACCCCCTAACGGGTTTGTTAAATAATGGTAACTTCATTCTTGGAAACTACTTCTTCTGATGCCTTTTTTCTCTTTTCCTTATCATTCCTCATATTCAAATATTCTTAAGCCATATTTTACATATTTTCTCTCATACTTGAGTATGGTAATTTGTTTTCAGATAAATTGTCAAGGAATTGAATCAAATTTAATCCATTTTGGTCAAAGCTATTTCGACCTTAAACATTAGCCTCTTTATGTCTGGCATGCATGACATTAAACTGCCCACAAAAGACAAAGGAACTCTGTTTAAAAGTCAAGTCCCATCTCTCTAAATATACATTTTTGAATGTTTTAGGTAATATTGAGCAATTAAATGGTTCAAAGTTTGTAGGGTTATTTATAATAATCATAGTAAAAATCAAACAATTCTTACTAAGCCCATTGGATTAAGTAAATTTGAAGCAGGTAGTGAGAGAATGCAGGTACAAATAAGTGAAAGTGAACGTGTTTTTCATTGATGCACAAGAGTTAGAAGGACATCCACAGACTGGAGTCTCTTCTATTTTTCATGAATTAAAAAAGACTGTCAACATAAGTCTTCATTTGATGTACAACATCCTGAGCTTTATCGGCTGTTACTTGAAGCTCATGCACTTGACCATCTTCACTCTTTTCAGCTTGATGAAGTGCGCTCTTAGTATCTGCGATGGATTTCATGCCATTCATATGAGTTTCATCCAATGATTTATTAAGCTGATCAAGTTCCTCAATAATAGCATCTAACTGTTGCTGGAGTTGCACCTGCTGGACGACCTTTTCTTTGATTTTATGCTTCAGCTCCTTCATCTTGGCAGCATAATCAGCTTCAGCTTGGGATAACGCTGCCTCAAATTTGCCTATGTTGACTGACAGTTTCACTCTGATCAAATCGTCGCGACTTTTTTGTGCCTGCTCCCTCCTGAAAATGATCTGTTTCACCGTGGCATGGATCTTTTCATATCCAAAACCACCAAATCCTAGTATAACAAATTGGGATGACAATCGAGGAATTTTCGATGGTATCTCTTCTAAAGGCACCCCAGATATGTTGTTCCATATGTTGTTCCATGCCTTACGTCGTGAAAAGATGAACGCTTTAAGCATATCTGGATCTGATTCAACATCATCGTCAGAGGGGGGCATGTAATCTGGAATTGACACACTTAAGGAAGTACCATGTCCTGCTCTTTCCCCCTGATTTGTGCTTCTTCACTTTCAATTCCCATTTGGGCAGAGGCTGAGGCCTCACCTCTAGATCTAATCATTTAAGTTGATGGCCCTGCATGATTAATTGAAAGATATAGTTAGCTTGAATGGATAACAAAAGAATAGATTGTCTTGCGAATAAAGTACAACCAAAAATATTGTTATCCCTTACCCAAGGATGGTTCAGCAACCTGAGAAGACATCTCCCCATCTTTCCCGGTCTCAACAGGATTTTCAAGATTGGTCTTAGGAGGGTTTATTGGGTTTAGCTCTACATGAGCTAATGTTTCTGCAATGGTAGGGTTGACATCAATGTCCACACCCTCTTCAGGCATTGACAGTTCAACAGCTTCTACTGATGAAATTGCATATTATTTTCAGTCATGGTTAGTAGTGTAAATTTTAAAAAAAAAATTGGGCGAAGGGTAGCACTCATGCCCAAGGTCTTTTAAATCACATGACAACTTAGCATGATCATAAAATTCTTCGAAATTCATTCCTTGATTCATCATTTCATCCAATAATATTTCAAAATCCTGGTTAGTCTCACTAGTGGGAGCATTTGTTACATCTTCTTGCTGACTTACGTCCTGCAACCCCTGACCCTGGATAGCATCTTCAGCAGAAGGAGGGATACTGGGAATGGATGATAGCTCTTTTCCAGGAGCAGCCAAGTCAGCTTGGGTCTGTGATTTTTCTACAACACCCTCCACGGCCTCTGAAGGAGGATCAGTCACTTCCCTCAAGGGGGAAATTGTAGAAGCCCCTGCAATCCTCAGAAATATGAGTAACCATGTAATTATGGGTATAAACTCATGATTATTCGATGGACTTACCACTACTAATGAAGCGTTTTTCTGTTGATTTCCTCCTTCGTTGCCTTTGCTTCTTTTGTTTTTTTGGAGTATCAGTAGTCTCCCTTATGGGCACTTGGATTGGCGAATGGAAGGCTATGTCCAGCGCCTCATTCATGGCCTGCTGGCCTGGATATATCTCGCCTGGTTCGCGAGGAGAATCAGCAGCAGCCCCGATAGCAGTACCACCAGGGCTATACTGTGGCGAAGGAACCCCAGTTCATTTCTTTACATGCTTCGAGATGAAGAAAATAACTTCCTTAAGTAACAAAGCTTCAACTGAAATCAAGTTGCAAAGAAAATAAGGAAAGAAAACTTACATCTTCAGGAGCCACATACTCTTGCCATTCCCCATCTCCAGAACCACCAGCCCCCCTCAGTGACGCCATGATCAATCATTTCCTTCACCCTCCTGGTGATAGGAATAGATTCATCAGTGGCATATATGAGCATTTCCAGCTCTCTGATGTAAGCTCGTACTTCATTGGGGTTATCTTCGTATTGAATATTTTTAGAAGCCATAAGATTTCCTATTCCAGGAAGTTGTAGGCCCTCACACAAATCCAGTCAGGCGGTCTCAGTACCACAGTATAAGCCCTTCCATAGCTGAACAACCTCTAGTCTTAGATATGAAGGCTATGAGGAAGGTCCTACAATATTTGACTTTAATTTCTTCCCAGCTCCTGCAGCTATAGATAGAGAATAAGAAAGTAAGACTTATTGCTTTATAAAGTAGCAGTGATTAAAATTACTACAATGAAACAACTCACCAGGAGTTGATGGAGTGGGTCTATTAATTCTGGTCGGAGGATTATATCGGGCACGAAACCGCTTTGCTTCCTGTTGTACCTCATCATCCCCATAATGATAATCTGGTGAATCAGTTCTAGAAGAGGAGTCTGTTGAACCAATTTCAGGTGGGGAAGCATCACCTTCACGAGGAATGGTTTCTTTCTCTACAGTCCTCTTCCTCTTTCCCACTTTATATACTGGGTGACTCAATATCCCTTTGGGGTATGATGCTCTCCAGTGTTCGGCATAATATGTAGTCAAATTATGTGCTGCTTTTTCAACTGGTAAATCAAATACTGCCCCAGTCTTCTCTCTTGATGTCAGCAGCCATAGTTGTCGAGCAACCATCAGATGTCGTTCTAACCTGACATGTACCGGAGGGGATACAGCAATCTGTTGCAGACATTTGGATTGGAGTTCAAATCTATATAAAGCATAGGCCTCACATATGATCTCTCCATCAATCCTTGCTACTAACACACCATCCCTGCAAGCTAGCATGTATTCCCTCAAATCCAAATGGGTTGTCCCATCATCAACAAACCGCCCGGATGGCGGACTTCCACAGAGAAAGAATTTGAATTACTTAAACATGCTCAGCCTCACTTTCATGTCATAACCATTAACATCTAATGGAGAAATTCCAGAGAATTCTTGCACTGACGGTCTGAAGGAGCTTCCTGGAATTTGCAATCCATTATGTACATTTTAAGTCCTGAAGTGAGTGGTGATCCATCCCCACAAAAATTGGAATGGTCCCACTATTCTTAAAGGAGATTTACCCATGAAGACATGAATAAAACTCCTGTTAATCTTTGCTAAAATGGGGGTAGCTAACCCAAACATTTTTCCCTCAGCCAACTTTGCCAAAATGATGAAGGTCTCTGGCCTAACTCCTCCCTTCGAATCCCTGACAGGAAAGAGATAAACACTGAGCCACATTGCCCAGAAACCCGCCAGACGAGTCTTCTTTGGAATTATTTGATTCACTTCATATCCCAACATTTCAAACTCTCATGCTTCTAGAGTTGGCCAGAATGTGCCAGGAGCTCCTCTCTTCTTAGGTTTTGGACAGGTGGTAAGACGTTTGGGCCTGGTATCATTGGATTTATTTTTCTTGGATCCTTTTTCTTTTATCTCCATCTCTTTCTTCTCAATGATAAATACATTCATCCATTCTTCAAGATGAATATCTTTTCTAAAATGAGTTACTGAGGTCTCTGAACTCTTGATACTGTGGAAGATCTTAAATAATTCTCGAGATAAAGCAGGAGTCTTCTCTGAATCATTCCAAGTCACCTTGGGAGGAATGAATTCATCATACATATCGCCCAAAATTGGAGCCCCTGAGATCTTGTGGACATCCTAAAAACTGATACCTACTTCTCCACGAGTCAGATGGAAAGAATTAGTTACTGGGATCCAGTGGCTGAGTATCTCTGGCACGAAGTTATCATGTCTATAAACATATGTTTTCCCAACACAGACAGCCTCGTATATTGCAGCTCTCTTCAGATCCTCGATAAACTCTACGCAGGTCTGTTTCACCCATTATTCCTACATCCAAGTTGGCTTCACACCCGCCCCCCATGATGGAAGTCCCAACTTTTCTTCCAGCCTTTGTATTGATCCATCTGAGCATTTCGGAATATCGAAGGATAACAATGTGGTTGAAGCACATGTGTATGTCTTTTCAGATCTGCTGTGCAAGGGCTATGATGCATCATATAGGCCTTCTCCATTGTTCCAGCATTTATAAATACTCCTCCACCTGAGATATTTGCTGAAGCAAAGTTGGTATAATTCTGAAACCACGAAAATGGAAGATAATTTTTACTTCTGGAATAGTGAATTCTTGTAGATGACCATAGCCATACAAAGGTAGATAAGTGCTTTGAGGAAAGCCGAGATGATATTTCTTCAGATACTTAGCCAAATTCGGAATATTGCTATCTTTGACAATATAATAATCATGTCCAATGTTGTTCATCATATCTACTATCCGCTTGCTAGCCAGTTCATCAATTAATCCAGGTCTAAGAGCCATTAATTCTGCACAAGAGTTGAATAAATTAATTCATAAATGGATTGATTTTCCAGAAACATTGTGAAAGAAATCCAAAAAAATGGCTATGGCATTAAGGAGCACAAGTATGGAGATGTCACACAAGTGTTACATGTGCCGCGCATTTTTTCTCGCACATGTATCACCGCACAAGTCCTATTACCGTGAGAGTAGTGCAACAACGAAGAAACAATGGAAAGAAGAGACTTGCGCAGCGAATATGGCTTGCGTGCCGAGAGCTCGATAAATTCAGGATCAGATGTTATACGCAGCCAAAAGCTATGTATTTATAGACCAGGGGGCCTACCTGCGCGGCGCACACTTGCACGCTGCCTTCTGCGCACTGAAGACTTGCGTGCCACCTTTCCTTTGGATGTCTTTGATTTCCTCAGAGTCAAATCCTCATTTCTTTCGGATCCAACTCTCAGGGGGGACTTTTGTTGATGCTACTTTCGTCCCAGAATCTAAAGATCGGAAAAGGGGAATATCTGAGCTCAAATTGATTCAACCTTTGAAAAAAATATCAAAAATCGACAAAGGCATGAACAAGGGATCAAAAGCACATGTGCCGCGCAAGTTCTATCACTGTCGCGCAAGTCCACTTGCACGACACCTTATGGTCGCGCAAGTGACTTGCGCGACCTAAGTGATAACCACCTAGTAACCGCTTGGGGTCTTCTCCTGCCTATAAATAGACCCTGTAGGCCCCCCATTCGGGAGGATTTTTTCCACAAACTCAGATTGAAGCTCCCGACGCCCAAGTCTCTTCTCAAAGCTTCTGGAACACTTCTAAGGTAATTTCATACCTAGAACGGAAGATCTAATGAGAGGGAGGAATGCCTATGTGTTGAAACTCATCAACACTTGCGCGCCTGAGTGGCCAGCCCTTAAGGAAAGTGGCCACACTTATGCACCGCCTTACTCCTTCGATAGAACTTGCACGTCCCTTTTCTGGAAGAACCTCAAGAGGATTATAAATTCTTTAATAAAAAGTCACTCAAGTATTTCAATGCTGGTTGAATATCGCGCAAGTACCTCACCATGTCGTGCAGGTATACCTGCGCGATCAATACTTGCGCGCCCATGCAGTACCTGCGCGCCTTCCAAGACTTGCACGCCCCTTGCTTTTTGGGTGTCCATCATGACCATTTTACCCCTCTTAAGCCATTATGCCTTTCCTATTCAAGATTCAGTATTCAAGACACTCTTCAAAGCCATTTATGGCATGATTTCTTGATTTGACTTCCTTATCTGAAAGTAATTATGTGGAATATCTCTCAAAACATAGTGATTTATACATTTTATTTATGTCACTAAAAATTGAGAGTTCATTCATTCAACCTCATCCTTTAAGATGAGAGAATCCTTAACCTGGGCCACCTTTTCAGGAATAAGTCCTAGTCATAATCCCTTAACCTGGGCCTCCTTTTCAGGAATAACTCCCAATCATAATTTTGGGCCTCCTTTTCAGGAATAAGTTTCAGTCATAATTTTGGGCCTCCATTTTAGGAATAAGTCCCAGTAATAATTTTGGGCTTCCTTTTCAGGAATAAGCCTCATGTCCCTTAAACCAGTCCTAATTTACGTTTGATCTGGGATTCCTTCTCAGGAGTAAAACCCAATTATCAATCCTCTCCTAATTTGGGTTTCCTTATCAGGAATAAGTCCCAAGTTAGAGTATTCAAATCTCCATGAAACACAAATACCTTTATGGACACTGTTCCTGGATTTTCTCCCTAAAGTAAATCCTAACCTTCATTTATCTGGGCAGTCATATATACATAAGCCCCAAACAAATTCTTATGATTACATCTTTCATGGCCCAATTGTCTATTTTATTACCAATACCTCTTGTTTCTCACACCGAGCATGACTCACGTGAGATTAGAGGGTAAAAGTAATTATGACATCCTTCTTTGAGCCATCAATCATAAACATCATACTCCCTTACTCGAAATACGTGGGATTGGATTCCTTTTCCAAAACAAAGGATACATAGGTAGCCCATCTACGGGTTCGATCCCAACTCTAGAATAATTCATGTCCTTCTGAATGACAATAAACTTCAAGTGCCCCACTGAGTGGCTTTAAAACCAGCCTGGTCATCATAATGACCAAGAGACTTTATTATAAATGTTTTGAAGGATACCATTGACCATCAATCCCTAAATAGATATAGATGATTCTCTATTGATGAAGAACCTCGAATACAGATAAAAGATTCCCTAAATTTCATACATATTTAATCATTGATTGTCAAAACTGAAGGAAAGCACATTTTATACATGGTAATGTAATAAGGATTCATGGTCATAACTTAAATCTATAAAGAGAGTCCTGGAATAGAAAATAATTCCCCTAAAAAAGGTGTGATGAGTTCAACCTCCCATCCTCTCGACCAATGCAAATTCCTAAGTCCCATCAGTTCACAAACTAATGAAGCGCCTAACTTTGGAAGGTAGTTTCAAATGGATGTGGAATCATTGGATGTTTCCGGTTCTATGAAAAAACCCGTTAGAAACCGATCAGAATGTTTTAATCTCCCATACAAGAGGTCATCCCCGAATTCTGAGGGAAACAGCGGGGTGGGTGTCCTCTTGTTTACGTGAAACACATTTACTAGTTAAATAAAGATATTAACTGGCTTATATAATGGGGATGGGAAGTTTGTGAATGTGGTTACTTTATTTATATCCTGTGATATTATGTTGTGAATTGAATAGGCTTATGCCTACTGAAAATCACGGTTGTTGGGGGCCTTTTCTTGCGCAATTAAATGTTTCCCTATCTTTCTAGACTGTTTTTGTGAATGGAACTTTATGGAAAGTGGAATTTGGTTAATCACATAAAGATGGCTGATTTAAATTCTGGAACCCTTGTGTGATCACACCGGTAGAAAAAAATGGAATAATGAACATGTGGGTCTCGGCTTGGATACGTGGCATGTGATGGGGGTGTTTTACGGGTTTTTGTGGATCGGATGAGCAGTGGGCTATGGTTGGCTTGGTTGTGGGTTGGTGTTAATGATATGTTGGTGATGGGTAGCGGGGCTGTGATAAATGGTATTAAAGGGATAATTATGTACGGGTTTTGGTTTGATTGTGGTTGTGGTGGTTGGCAGTGGGTCTGCAGGGATGGGTTTGAATGTGAACGAACATTGGGTTGTGAATAATAAATGGAAGTGGAAGAGTTAATGAATGGTGGGTCATGGTAATGAAACATGATTAATAATAAATGGGTTGGTTGGTTAATAAGAAAGGACATGGTTGTGTTGCCTATGTTTTCCTTACTTGATTTGTGGATGGCCGGGATATGTTTCATGAACGACTGATATGGTTGGTTGCAGTTGTTTACCCAGTAGTTAAGGAACCAATAAACAAATTCTGTTGAAATGTGCAAACCTAAATGGGGTTGGGGTTATTGTTGTATGCATGCTTCGTGGTAGCAGTTCTGAGGCACGTGCTTTGTTTCTCTATTTGGAAGCCATAGGTTGGGCTGAGTGTTTTCTATATATATATATATATATCTATATTTTGTGTTTTATTTCACCCCGCCCATGTTGAGCACTTAGTTCCGAACACTCCCATTTCATGGGAGAAGGTGTTTTCCCATTAGTTACTAGATCCTTACTACTCCTTCTTCCCTAGGATATGTTGGCTTGAGGTGACCTTACACCTAAGACCCTTTAGGTAGGTTTCGATTGGGGTGGATTTAGCCCAAGACTCTTCGGGCAAGTTTTACTATTTCCCAAGAATCATCGGGATGAGTCCCAGGTGTGTGCGGGTGGGATACATGGTTGTGAGGCCCAGGTGTGTGCGGGCGAGATATGTGGTTTGTGAGGCCCAGGTGTGTGCGGGCGGGATGTGTGGTTTATGAGGCTCAGGTGTGCGCGGGTGGGGAGAGTGTAGGAACGTCAGGATGTGCGACATTAGGAAGAGCAGCTAAATAATGGGAAATGGTGCGGGGTACCCAATACTCTTGTTCTTAAATACTACTACCCGTTAGGATTGTGTTTTGGTGAGTGTGGCTGGTGAGGTTGGGTGGATTGAATGCCTTTATAGGTTTCATCTGTAGTTCTCATGGGACATTTGGATATCTACCCACTTGTGCACGAGAGCTTTAAGTTTCCCTACTGATTATACTTGTATGCTCACACTACGTTTACTTTCAAGTTTCCCGGAGGACTACCTGGGCCGTGCAGGACCATACTAGTCAGGACAGTTGGAGTTGTTGCAGTTGTTGTACCCTTGTTTCTTTTGGTATTGTACTTTTTGAGCTTTCGTGTACTCTCACCTTGTTATAAAATTGTTTAAACATGTATGTGGGTTTGGTTTGGGTTTAATTATATACACTTGTTCTTTTCCTTTTTGGTGGTTGACTTGTCCTATTTACTGATTGTAAAATAATAAAAAGGGTAATGCCTCCCATATTAGTGAAAACTCATACCCTTGGTGCTAGTCGCCACCCCTGGGCCTACTGGAGGCGGGACTCGAGGGTCATTATCTCCCTTTCACCATTGCCAGCTCAGGAGGGGCATCTTTGGTGGGAGGGGGTCATGATAGAATGGTATCAGAGGTGATGGTTGAGAGATAGGATGGAGTCTAGAGTTAGGAACAGTGAGGATTGAATGGGATGGTAGGGCAACAGTGCTGGTCAATTTTGGTTTGTGACATTGGCCAGGGAAAACAAGCTAGGACAGGGGATTTTAGGGCCCCTCGTGATCTGATGCAAGGACTCTGAGCCTACCAAATGACCAAGTGAGACTACATTGATTGCAAGTTATAGACCCTAGTAAAGGTACATGCATCCTCATGATTTTGTTTTACTAGATTTGGGTGTTCTGGGAAAGAAATTGAAATAAAATGATAAAGTGAAACCCTGAGAAATTTACTTACTACTTTTGCTTAGGCGATCTTTGTTTATCGTACAACTATGGCACCTGGACGTCATCCCCGGGTGGCTCAGACGGCCGATGCCCAGCAGATTTAGGCGGTTGATCAATTGAGGATTGACCGAGAGGAGGAAGATAGCCAGTGGTAGAAGACTCTCTGTTCTTTCCAGTGGCCAACCCTCAAAAAGTACAAGGGTAGTAGTTCAGATATGGAGACAGAGGTGTGGCTTGAGGAGCTAGGGATTGATTTTTCCTTGATTCGTGCTACGAGGGAGTACTGGGTTCCCCTAGTAGTCAGTCAGCTTAGAGGTGTGGCGCGATAGTGGTGGATGTTCTACCTTAGAGAGAGGATAGAGGCATAGGTTCTGTGGGCTGACTTTGAGAAGGAATTCCGAGAGGAATTCCTTTCTTCCATGATCAAGTTGGAGAAGTGGCAGGAGTTACTCTCCCTTCAGCAGGGGAGTATGTCTGTATGAGGGTTGGGGATCATGTTCAAGGATCTCCTGCGCTTTTCTCCGGATCTCTTTCCGGATGAGGAGTCTCGGGCGAGACGTTTGGAGGAGGCGCTTCGTCCTTCACTCCAGTATGCTGTCACCCCCTTCACCCGTCCGGCGTACATGGATGTAAAGAAGAAGGCAGAAGTTGTAGAGAGGATGCACTCGTTAGGAGGTGCACCACGTAAGGGGATCCATCCAGGTTCATCGAATGGGAAGGCATTCAGCAGCAGGTCTCCTGCGACAGGACCTTCCATGTTCAGGCTAGTGGGGAGTAGGCCCCAGTAGTTCCAGTTCTGATCTTCAGGTCCACGTCCATTTTTCACAAGCCCAGGACCGATGTGTTTTCCTTGTGGAGGTTTCGGGGAACACTCAGAGTCAGTGCCTAACCCGAGCTCAGTACGGTGGAGGTGGGCTGGTTTAGTGCCCACCTCAACAGCACCAGTTGCCAGCGAGGCCCTTCCAGTAGCAGGAGGACCATGCACCTCCGAGGCCAGACATTGCGGGAGGAGGACGACCTTAGGGTGCTCCTCAGGGACCTCGACCAGGGAATGGTCGGGGAGGTGGATGACATTAGAGTGGCAGACGAGCTAGGCGTGAAAAGTTCCACATAGAAGAGTTGACAGCTCCGACAGGACCAAAGGTGGTGCGAGGTATGATTTGTTTGTTCCGTACTCTCGTTTCTGCATTGTTCGATTCAGGAGCTTCACACTCCTTTGTTGCACCTGGTCTAGCCCATGCTTTGGGACTAGACGTAGAGAGACATTCCAAACCACTGGTGCTGAGTACACTAGTTGGAGGCTAGACCAACGTATCTTCTGTTTTTCGGGGATGTGGGCTAACATTGGGGCCGCATCGATCTAGTGGGGACCTTCTTCTATAACTGATGCAGCCATATGATGTCATCCTAGGCATCGACTGGTTGTTTTCTGTTAGTTCCATTATCGACTACTTCCAGAGTAGAGTCGTGTTCTCCAACGTGGATGGGAACCGTGTAGCTTTTGTTTGCGAGAGGAGCTATCAAGTGGGAAGCCGGCGTGTGGAGCCTCTCCTTTATTTGTTAGGCGGGTTATCAGTGGTTCCAGATGATACTAAGATGATAGATGTCTTGGGGGTTGTTGGAGAGTTCCTAGATGTTTTTCCGGAGGATGTTGTGATTCTACCCCCCGACGTGACGTTGAGTTCGGGATAGACTTACATCCTGGTGCCCATCCGATTTTGATGGCCCCTTATCGGATGGAACCTTCGGAGTTGCGGGAGTTGTGGATTCAGAACAATGATTTGATGGATAAGGGTTTTGTTCGACCCAGCGTATCCCGATGGGGTGCTCTAGTTTTGTTCGTGAAGAAAGCTGATGGTGGTCTCAGGCTATGCATAGACTACCAAAGGTTGAACCTGGTAACGGTCAAGAACCGTTACCCCCTTCCAGGGATAGATGATCTATTCGACCAACTGAGGGGAGCATGTTGTTTTTCTAAGATTGATCTACGATCTGGATTTCATCAGCTAAGGGTAATGGACAGTGACATCCCGAAGAAAGCTTTCAGGTGAAGGTATCGAAACTTCGAATTTGTAGTGATTCCATTTGGAGTTACGAATGCACCAGTTGTGTTCATGGGACTTATGAACATTGTCTTCCGAGAGTTCCTGGACCAGTTCTTTGTTGAGTTTATCGATGATATCCTGATCTACTCAAGATCAGAGGAGGAGCACGTTGAGTATCTCAGGGCAGTATTGGATTTCCTTCAACACCACCACCTTTATGGGAAATTGTCGAAGTGTAAGTTCATGACGCAAGAAGTACACATCCTTGGGAACGTGGTGTCTCATCGTGGAGTGCCAGTGGACCCATCGAAGGTGGAGGCATTTGTTTCTTGGGCGGCACCCAAGAGTGTGGTGGATGTTCGTAGTATCCTGTGGTTGGCAGTTTACTATCGGAGTTTCGTTTCAGACTTCTCTCGAGTTTCTGCTCCTTTGACAGCTTTGATTAGGAAGAACCAAGTCTTCTTATGGAGCGATAAGTGCCAGAAAACTTTTGACTACCTGAAGGAGAATATGGACAGTCCTCCCGTACTCAAGTTTCCAGAGGAAGGGTAGTTGTATGAGGTTTTTTGTGATGCTTTTGGGCTTTGTCTGGGGTGCGTGCTGATGTAGAAGAAGCGAGTGATCTGCTATGGGTCTAGGCAGTTGCTCCCTCACGAATTTAACTATGTCACCCATGACCTAGAGTTTGCAGAAGTAGTGTTCACACTGATGTTGTGGAGACATTACCTCTTTGGGGAGCTCTTTGTGGTCTTCTCAGATCACAAGAGCCTGCGTTATATCTTCTCTCAGTGTGACATGAACTTACGACAGTAGAGATGGGTTGAGTTCCTCTAATACTATGACTTCGAAATCTCTTACACTGAAGGTAAGGGAAATATTTTTGCAGATTCCCTGAGTAGGAAGAAGTTCTTCGGGAATCCGCTGATGCTTGGACATTGATGGGAGAGTTGGATGCCTTGCACTTGGATGCCAGGGTCGAAGGTGTTTGAGGCTGTTTGTTTTAGATGACGGTGTAGTCCTCCTTGTTGCAGCAAGTGGAAGAGTCTCAGTGGGGGGACTCTTAGGTGGAAGTGTTGCGGGATCGTATCGATCAGGGGAACACTATAGAAGGATGGTCAAAGGACAACTGAAATCAGATTCTTTTTCATGGAAGGTTGTTTATTTCGGAGGCGATGCGTGAGGGAGTTGTCCGTGAATTCAATAGATCAGCCTTGGTGGTACATCCAGGAGTTTCAAAAATGTACCAAGTCCCGAGGGGACAGTTTTGGTGGCCCGAGGTGAAATGGGCAGTGGCAGAGTTTGTGGCTAAATGACTAGTGTGTCAGCAAGTGAAGACTGAACATTGTGTTCCTAGTGGTTTTTTGCATCCATCAGATGTCCCCGAGTGGAAGTGGGATGACATCTCAATGGACTTCATCACTAGATTACCGAGAACTCAGGGTGGTTATGATGCTATTTGGGTAGTGGTAGATCGACTGACGAAATCAGCTCACTTTTTAGCAATTAAGGAGTCAGGCCCGGTTAGTACCTTAGCACAGAGTTACGTAGACAAGGTTGTGCGGTTGCATGGACTTCCAAAGTCTATCGTCTCATAGCGGGATGCCCGGTTTACCTCACGAGTATGGAGGGGGTTACATCATGCTTTTGGAACCCAGCTACGCCTTAGCACTGCCTTCCACCCCCAGACCGATGGGAAGACAGAGCGGACTATCCAGAAATTTGAGGACATGCTGCGAGCATGCGTTCTAGATTTCAGAGGATCATGGGTATGTCACTTGCCTTTAGTAGAGATTTCCTACAACAACATCTTCCACTATACTATTGGCATGGCACCATTTGAGGAATTGTATTGAAGACCATTTTGTTCACCCATTTGCTGGGCAAAGGTTGTTGAGATAGGTTCTCTTCGGCTAGAGGTAGTGCAGAGCACCACAAAGAAAGTCCAGCATGTACGTGAGAGGATGAAAGCGGCTTAGGACCGACATAAGTCTTATGCTGATCATCGGAGGAGGCCCTTGGAGTTAGAGGTGGGAGATCATGTGGTCTTTAAGGATTCCCCTCGACGGGGGAAATAGAGGTTCTAGAAGGGGAGTAAGCTCTCCCCTAGGTTCATCGGACCTTTCGAGGTGCTAAGGCGAGTCGGCGAGGTGGCATATTAGCTGGCCCGACCACCTCAGTTGGAGAAGGTTCATGACGTCTTCCATGTCTCCCAGCATCTTCGGTACATACACAATGACTCTCACATTATCGAATGGGGAGAGTTAGATATGGGAGACAATGAGAGCTTTGAGGTATGACCAGTCAGAATCAGGAATCGTAAAGAGAAGGTGCTCCATGGACGAACCATTCCATTGGTTCGCGTGTTGTGGAGGCATGGCGGCCTCGAGGAGAGCACTTGGGAGCGGGAGGACCAGGTGCACTCTCAGTACCCGGAGTTGTTTTGACTTGTGTTTTTTCCTTGTTCATATGAGATTTGTGTTGATATTATACTCTGTAACTTTGATATATGGAATGCTTGGCTTGTCGGTTGAGAGACGTTTTGTTTCCTTCTTCTCTGGAAGTGTGTAACATGTCCAGATGTATGGGGAAAGGGAAAACCTGATCCTTAATCAAGACACATTAATCCGAATGCGATTGAACCCGTGCGGGCGAGTCAGTGCCGCCAATAGTGGATAATATCTCGACATAGGAGAAGGAATTTCCCCAAACCACATGTTTGGGAAGTGTGTGGGTTGTACGGTGTTGGGGCCAGTGTAAGTTGGAAAATCCTAATATATGGAAGTGGGAAGGCCCAATCCTTAATTGATACACATTAATGTTGATGAGATTAAACCTTTGCATGCGAGTCAGTGCCGCCTAATGCAGATAATATATCAACATAGGAGAGGGAATACCTAACAACTATGATTAGTGTTGTGGGTTGGACTCCTGTTATAACGAGAACCCTAAGAGGTATCTTGTTAGGTTCCTCTAGGTTGGTTTTGAATTCTTTGGGACGACAATGTTTTAAGAGGTATCTGATGTAATGTCTCGGACCTCTCCAGCCCATTCCTTTGTCAAAAAGAAGGTCAGAAAGTGTTCTAGAGGGTAAAATGGACTTTTCCCACACTTTCCAGAATTTTGAAACTATAGGCCATGTAGTGTGAGTACACGTTGTGTACCCCCTCGTCAGGTATACCCCGTGTTCAAGGCCGTGTCCTTGCCGTGTGAAATAAATTGGTACACACCGTGTACCCCAAACTACATGCCGTGTAGTCCCTCCCTGTGTACGCGTTACCTTCAACCCGTATGTTGACCAGTCAACGGCCATGTGACATGTTGGAGCCATGTCCTTGCCGTGTGAAATTAATGTGTACACGTCATGTAGCCAATACTACACGCTGTGTAGTCCCTCCCTGTGTATGTGTTACCCTCAAACCATGTGAAGGCCGCGTGCCGCATTTAATACTGTTTTGGAAGCCGTGTGGTGACTGTGTGAAATGGCCGAGTACATGTCGTGTACCATAAATTACACACTGTGTACTTTTGTTTTTCTCGCCTATAAAAGGAAGGGTCCCCTCCTCTTTTTTAACTCACTCCTCTCATCCCCTTTCCTCTGATCAGATCTCTCCCAAGAGATGCCAAGGCTCCTTTTATTCCATAACTTCTTCGTCCGAGCTCCGATTTACAATCCATCAACGGACACGAGATCGTAACAACAAGGAGGAACTTCTGAGCTTGGATTCGTTGTCTTTCCTTCGGCCTTTCCTTTCCAACTTCCTCCCAAGGAGATTTTGCTGGGACTCGATAGAAGTGACGAACACCGATAGACATGTTCTAAAGTTGATCCGGGGGAGCATTGTGACCAGAACCTGTTGAGGTAGGTATCTTACCATCTTCTCTATAAATTGTGCATCATGCGGGGTGGGTGTCCTCTTGTTTACGTGAATCACATTTACCAGTTTTATAAAGATAATAACAGGATTATATAATGGGGATGGGAAGTTTTTGAATGTGGTTACATTATTTATATCATGTGATATTATGTTGTTAATAGAATAGGATTATGCCTACTGAAAATCACGGTCGTTGGGGGCCTTTGCTTTTGCAATTAAATGTTTCCCTATCTTTTTAGACCGTTTTTGTGATTGGAACTTTGTGGAAAGTGGACTTTGGTTAATTACATAAAGTTGGCTGATTTAAAATCTAGAACCCTTGTGTGATCACCCCGGTTGAACAAAATGGAATAATGAACATGTGGGTGTTGGCTTGGATATGTGGCATGTGATGGGGGTTTTTATGGGTTTTTGTGGAACGGGTGAGCAGCGGGGCTACAGTTGGCTTGGTTGTGGGTTGGTGTGAATGCGATGTTGGTGAAGGGCAGTGGGTCTGCGATAAATGGTATTAAAGGGATAATGATGTATGGGTTTCTATGTGTTTGTGGTTGTGGTGGTTGGCAGTGGGGCTGCATGGATGGGTTTGAATGTGAACGAACTATGGGTTGTGAATAATAAATGAAAGTGAAAGAGTTATTGAATAGTGGGTCATGATAATGGAATGAGATTAATAATCAATGGGTTAGTTCGTTAATAAGAAAGGTCTTTTTGTGTTGCTTGTGTTTTCCTAACATGATTTGTGGATGGCAGGGATATGTTTCAAGAACGACTGATATGTTTGGTTGCGGTTGTTTGCCTAGTAGTTAAGGAACCAATAAAAAAATTCTGTTGAAACATGAAAACCTGAATGGGGTTGGGGTTATTGTTGTATACATGCTTCGTGGTAGCAGTTCCGAGGCACGTGCTCAGTTTTTCTGTTTAGAAGCCATAGGTTGGGCCGAGTGTTTGCTAAATATATATATATATATATATATCTTTTTTGTTTTACCGCACCCCACCCATGTTGATCACTTAGTGCCGAACACTCCCATTTAATGGGAGAGGGTGATTTCCCCTTAGTTACTAGCTCTTTCCTGCTCCTTCATCCCTAGTTTGTGATGTCTTGAGGCGACCTTACACCTAAGACCCTTCAGGTAGGTTTCGATTGGGGAGGCTTTAGCCCAAGACTCTTTGGGCAGGTTCTACTGTTTCCCAAGAATATTCAGGATGATGCCCAGGTGTGTGTGGGTGGGAAACGTGGTTGTGAGGCCTAGGTGTGTGTGGGAGGGATATGTGGTTGTGAGGCCCAGTACTGTGTGGGTGGGATATGTGGTTTGTGAGGCCCAGGTGTGTACGGGCGGGATGTGTTGTTTGTGAGGCCTGGGTGTGTGCGGGCGGGGAGAGTGTGGCAGCGTTAGGACGTTCTCCGTTAGGAAGAGCAACTAACTAATGGGAAATGGTGCGGGGAACCCAATAATCTTGTTCTTATATACTACTACATGTTGTGATTTTGTTTTGGTGAGTGTGTCTGGTGAGGTTGGGTGGATCGAATTCCTTGCTAGGTTTCTTCTGTTGTTCTCACGGGACATTAGCATGTCTCCCCAATTGTGCATGAGAGCTTTAGGTTTCCCTTCGGATTATACTTGTATGCTCACCCTAGGTTTACTTTCAGGTTTCCAGGAGGATTACCAGTGCCGTGCGGGACCCTACTAGTCGAGACTGTTGGAGTTTTTGTAGTTGTTGTACTCTTTTTTCTTTTGGTATTGTACTTTTTGAGCATTCTGGTACTTGCACCTTGTTATAAATTTTTTTAAACATGCATGTGGGGTTGGTTTGGGTTTAATTATATACACATGTTCTTTTCCTTTTTGGTTGTCGACTTGTCCTATTTCCCGATCTTAAAATAACAAAAAGGGTAATGCCTCCCATATTTGTGAAAACGCATACCCTTGGTTCTAGTCGCCACCCCGGGGCCTACTGGAGGCAGGAATCAGGGGTCATTATCTCCCTTTCACCATTTCCTACTCAGGAGGGGCATCTTTGGTGACAGGGGGTTGTGACATCATGCAAGGATAAGAGAACTAAGGTCATTATTTTAGAATAGACATGTCTTCTTGTGTGTTCTACGTCTGTGGTCGAGTTTCATTAAAACCTTCAAGGTAAGAGGCTTATCTCTCGACTCCACATGCTATAGTTGATTGGAATATATTCTAATTGATATATTTATAAAATTTTTATTGTGTAAATAATGGAAAATCTTATTTAGTTATGATATATTGTTTTTGGGAAATTTATTGATCTTTGTGAATAATTGTGAAAAGGGGGTTTAGTTTCAGTAATTTAAAATGATGATTTTAAATTATGGATTTTCTGGAATTTCTAAATGGTTGCTGGAAAATGATGATTTAAAAAGAAACGATATTCAATAAAAATGGAGTTTAATTTAAATTTTATGGAATTAAAATGTCTAGGCATTGAAATGGTTTTAACGGAAATGGTTTTCAATAAAAATGTTTTTTTATTGAAATGTATGTTTTGGCATTAGGATTGGGAATATGTGGTGCCAAATGTTCCATATACGGGTCTTGGTAGTAATATGAACTTTTTCTCGGTGCCAAAGGGTTAATGGTAATGGAAATTTCATATACATGGATTGGTTGAAATAGGACATTGTTCTTGGTGCCAATGGGTTAATGGCACATTTGAAACAATTACCTTGTGACGACATGGAATATCGATGAGAAACTGCTCATGAGTATGTAACAGTCATAATGCTGCCTGCATGGTTGGCTTCATGGGTTTGTGGAATGGTTGGGAATTCCAGGAAATGGATATTCTAAAATTTTTTTAATGATTTTTTAGTTATTTTCTATAAAAATATCCTTCTTGGATAATTGGATTCAATTGCACTTGTATTCTTTTTGTAATGAGTGGTTTTGGAATCTTGTTTATATTTAGTTATAAACTATTTTTTGAGAAATTTATTAGTATAAACTATTTTATATAATTGTTTTAAACTCTTCTCTCCTAGTGGCATGAGTAGGGAAGTCATTTTCGAAATCCTACTATGTTTTATACTCACCACTACTTTAGCACATTGATGCTCTTAATGATGCTATGTTCTGAGGTAAGGGAAAAGGTAATGTTTCACAGGCATTTAACACTAACTCGAAATGTTTTGGTTGTTTGTAAATTGCGGATCATGGAGCTTGTGGATTATTGAGTATTGAGGTATTTGGAGAGTGTTGTGTAGTTTATCTATAGTGTACATTGATACAAGGTTATTCTTTAGTTGATTCTTACTTTGATGTGGGTTTGAGATACATGTAGTTGTTGAGTTGTCATTCATTCATTCCATCATCATACAGTGAATGTTAATTTATGGTTTTTTGGTTTATTGGTTTATTTCATAATGGGTAAATCGTCCCCCCAATATTATTTGAAACCCTTCGGCATTTATTACTAGCCTTTGGCATCTTGGGGGTGTTGCTTAAGGCCAATGAATGACATGTTGTATTCTCAAGTCAATAAGAATTGGCGGGTCATTTAAAATGGTATCATCTTGTTTGGTCATTTCCTAACATGTAGTCAGTGATGTTCATTGTTTTGGAGATGAAATCTCTTCTTGTTTATTCCTTGGTTGGGAATCATAGAAAGTAGTTGGAATTCCGGAACATGAAATTTATATCATATAAGGAAATTGCTAACTCTTTTATGTTGACCTTAAAGTAACTAGGGATTTGGTTAATAAGTGTATGATACATTTTTAGGATTTTGAAATCCCATTATCATGGGTTTACCCAACGAGATGGGCATGATATTCTTTGTACAGGAGTGATATCCCACTAGGAGTGAATACATCATTTCAAGGAATGATTCATGTTGTAAATTTTTTTTAATTTTTAATAAAGTATGGAATTGGTTTTCAAATGAATGGTATTGAAGCGGAGAATGATTATCATATTTTGAAAGTGGATTAATTTTAAAACAATGTGAAGTGTTTTGAAAAATGGTTGAATATGGGAAAAAGGATGTATTGGGAAAATAATGTTGTGATAGTTTATCTGATAGAATTTGAAATTCCAAGACATCGGTTTCTAGGAAGTGAGACATATAGATTTTGTTGTTGTTTTAGAAAATTGAATCTGATAGGTGTCATAAGAACTAGTCAGAAAAGGCTATTGAGAATTTGGTTCCATCCGAGCCATAGGTGAACCAACAGTTGGTCCAAAGCATCACTCATGTTTTTCAAACCATTAGGTTGGGACTACAATCGAATACTCCATTTATAATATCTGTGATTTTTGAAAATAAAAGTGGAGAAAATATTTTTTTCTTCACTATAGGGGCTGGGAACTCTAGTACTAAGATTAAGTTGAAGTAGGCACCTATTTTATATTATTAAAACATGAATTGAAGCCTTCTACGATAAAAATGGAAAGGCTTCTTGGTGAAAGTAAATTTCATGCCATTATTTGTAGATCATGTTATATAACTGTTGATGGAGATGATCTAAAATGGGACTTCGTGATGTTGGATATGGATTTCTATGATGTAATACTTGTTGTGGATTGGCTAACAATGTTCAAAGCTCAAATCGAATGTTATAGGAGAACAGTTAGGTTCATGAATGAGGACGACATCAAGCATTACATTAGAGGACAGAGAATTTTAAAGAAGACTGAAAAGATCTTGTTGGAAACAATGGTGGGAACGATCTCCTACCAACTGGCAGCGTTGAATTTGGAATAAATGGAAGAGATCGAAGAAAATATATTTCCAGCTATTGTGGACCAATTTCCAGATGTCATTTTCTAGAACATTTTAGGGTTACCTCCTCCAAGGAAAGTGGATTTTACGATTGATCTCCTTCTGGGGACCAGTCCTATTTACCACCCTTATTATAGGATGGCACTATCATAGTTAGGTGAATTGAAAGTGCAATTAGATAATCTAGAAAGCAATTGTTTCATTCAACAAAGTATGTATCCATTGGAAGATTTGGTTTTGTTCGTGAATAAGGCAAAATGAAATCTTCGTCTGTGTGTTGATTATCATATTCTTATCTAAGTTACAATAAAGAACAAATATCCACATCCATGTATTGATGACCTATTCGATCAATTATGGGGGTCTCATGGGTTTTGAAAGATTGACATGGGATCAGGATGTCACCAATTGTGAGTTCAGAAATAGAATATTCAAAATACAACTTTCTGAAGTAGATATGGACACTATAAATATATTCATGCATTTTGGTTCAACAAATGCACCAACAGTCTTCATGGAATCATTGAGTCAGATATTTCAAAAATATCTGGATTCTATTATCGTGGTGTTTGAGGACGACATTATGTTATATTCAAAGACAAGGGCAGACCATAAGGTGCACATGGAAACAATTTTAAAAATCACGAGAGATCTTCATTTTTATTCCAAATTATCAAAGTGTGATTTTTGGATACCGGAAGTATGTTTTCATGGCCATATAATTTCAGATAATGGTGTTTCATTTGATCCTGAAAAGATAGAATCTGTTACGTCTCGACAACCAGCAATGAATTTTTTCGAGAAATAATTTTTTCTTGGAAAAACTGGGTTTTACCAACACTTTTTGTGTGATTTCTCATTACTAGCTTCACCAATGACACCTCTGATAGAGAAAAAATCTCTATTACAATGGAAAAAGTAATGTCAGAATTCTTTTTCGGAACTGAAATTTTTTCTTACATCGGCACCTATCTCGCCTTTCCTATATCAGTACAGGGGTTTGCAGTGTATTGTGTTGCTTTGGAATCAGGGTTGTGATATGTTATCATTCAAGAGATCATGCAATTGATTATTGTTAAAGGTAGTCGAGGGTGCATGAGAAGAATTACCCATCACATGATTTGTTGTTAGCTTCAGTCATCCATGCTTTGAAACCATGAAGACATTATCTCTTTGTGAGAAATTTTCTGTGTTTATGGATCATAAAATCTTGAAACACATTTTTTCACAGTGAGACTTGAATCTGATTCAATGGAGATGGATGGTGTATCACCAAATGATTGAATGTTTCATGATGTACACACTAAGGAAAGGAAATTTGCTGGTGGATGCATTGAGTAGAAAATAAGAAGCTTAGTTTTCTATGTAAGATTTAGATGAATGGCAGTTGATGTCTCTATTAGCCGAGATGGATGTTGAATGTGAAGACTGAGGTGATGATATAGTTTTAATTTTATCTATGATTATTCCTGATATAGATAAAATGATCAAAGAGGTATAAACATCTAATGCAGAAAGTCTGGTTGTAAATTCAAAACTCAATGTTGGGTAGAACATTGAGTGCTGGAAACTTGATTGGGGTTCATTTTTGTGTTTCAGAGATCAGATTGTTTTTCAAATGGTTTTCCAGGAACAACTTCTTCATGCATACCACCATTCGATATGGGATGTACATCCATGTACATAGAATTTGTATAAGCTTTTGAAGGCACAGTTTAGGTGAAGCAACAAGAAAAGAATGGTCCCTGTGTTCGTCTCGCGGTGCTTAACTAGTCCGCAGGTTAAAGGAGTGCATCAGAGACTAGCTGGTATATTACAATTGTTTCCCATCACAGTGTGGAAATGGGATCAAATTGTAAAATATTGTGTTTCAAGTCTTCCAATAACGGTCAAAAAACATGATACCATTGGGTTAGAATGGGTTGTCTAACCATGTTTTCCCATTTCAGCCCTATTTGTGAAACTCATATGGTGGAGGATCTTCCAAAAATCTGTATCTGAGATGAGGTAAAGGGGAGTGGTGTTCCAGTGTCAATATTATTAGATAGAGATTTGATGTCCATGTCATGTTTATTGAAATCCACACAGAAATCCCTTGGAACTCAGTTGACTATGAGCACATCGTATCATTCCTTGACATATGGGAAATCCGAGTAGATGATACAAATGTCCGAAGACTTGTGGGAGGATTGTGTAATAGATTTTAGTGTCTCATGGGAGGATCATATACCATTATTGGAGTTCTCATACAATAAAAACTTCAAGCCTCAATACACATGGATTATTTTGAAGCATTATAAGGTAATCTATGTAGTTATCCACTATACTGGGTGGAAACAAGCCAAATATCACTAGTCAAGACATGCCAAGTCCAAGAAAAAATGGATAAAATTATGTTGATTAAAAAGAGAATGGAGGCAGCTCAGAGTCGTACGAAATCTTATGATGATCACCGTCGAAGGACATTGTGGTTCATTGTGGGTGATCATGTCTTCTTGAGTATCTCTCCATGGATTGGACATCATCTTTTTTGGAATATGGGAATGTTATCTCCTAGATACATTGGCCCTTTTGAGATACTGTAATGTGTCAGAGAGGTGGAATATCGGTTGGCATTACCACCACGGTTTAGCTCGGTGCATAATGTGTTCCTTGTATCCCAGTTGAAAAAGTATCACTCAGATCATGAACATGTGCTCAGAAGGGATCATGTTGGGCTAGATTAGGATTCATCATTAGTACATATCCCAATTCATAGCATGTATGGATAAGAGAATGTCTTGCGTGGAAAAGTATCGGCATTGTGCAGGAATTATGGAAACATTGTCAGATTCAGGAAGAGACTTGGGAACGTGAGAAGGAAATGAAAGGGCAGTGGCCAAATTTTATTTAGCCATTAATGGTTTTCTACTTTCTGGGGATGTAATGACCAATGGTGGGGAGAATATAGTACCCCCAGTTTCAGGTACATAAACTCTTTCCTCATGTTTTTTTAAATGGCATGTCATTGATTTGGTTTCCATAAAATAGAGAGTTTCAATATTATATAGAGTTTCCATAAAATGGAGAGATTCCATAAAATAGAGAGTTTCCATAAAATATATAGTTTCTATAAAATAGAGAGTGTCCGTAATGTAAGGAGTTTCCATAATGTTGGGGGTTTCGATAATGATGGTTTTGTCCATAAAGTGGGTTGTTTCCATAAAGTGGGTTGTTTCAATAAAGTGAGATGTTTCCATAAAAAATGGGTTTCCATAAAAAGGTAAAGGTGATGGATGGGAGAGTTTGGGTGTTTTATAAGGAGTGTTGGGAGCAAAATAAAATAATTAATGATCCATACACGGTTGGATCAAACCGTGTAGTTAAATCTTGCACATATGTCAAATCGAGATCCTAATTTCTAGGAGCTTACTCATTTTTCCTCTATATATTTTGTTTTGGCTTCAGAACGCCCCTATTCGAGAATAATCTCCCAATAATGATGTATAACCCTCCCCACCCAAGTTGGAGCCATCCTAGATCCTTTCCATGGTGATTCCAATCCCGATTCTTGGGGTATGTGCCGATCTTCATGGTTCTTTTCCATTTTCTACAAACTACTCCTTCTCTCCATCACGTTTTATTAGATATACACCTCATGTGGGAAGATATAAGATTTTTAACGCCAATTAAGGCTATATATGTTGTTTTTCATGATATAGGAATGTATATGTGCTTCTTTATTGGAATCTTGATCTGTTTCTTGTGGTATGTCACCATTCATTCCTGATTTTTCACGTTTTCTTATATCTGCTTTGATCTAATTTTCATATATCCATTCATTCTCAGATATGAACCCATAGTGGACATATCTATGTTTTTGGATTCCATATAAATCAATTTTTAGTCATGATAATTCTTGGATAAGAGAACTAAGGATGTTCATGGAGAATTGACCCTTCTCCTTGGGCGTTCTTCGTCCATTGTCGAGTATCATCAAAACCATCGAGGTAGGAGGCTTGTATCTCAACACCTCTTGCTGAGATTGATTGGAATAGATTAATATTTGATTATTTTAAAGATTTTTATCGGTAAATGCATGGAAAACATTCTTTAGTGATGATATTGGGATTTTGTGAAATCCCATGATTTTGGTAATAGTTGTGCAAAGGAGGTTTAGTTTCATGAATTTAAAAAGATGATTCTAATTTATGGATTTAATGAAATTTCGAAATGATTTATGGAAATGGGGGCTTTAAATAGAAATGTTTTTCAATAAAAATTTTGTTTTATTGAAATGTTTTGGAATTTAAATTTTGTGTCATTAAAATGGTTTTTATGGAAATGGTTTTCAATAAGAAGGCATTTTTACTGAAAGGGTTTTTTTGGTATGATGATTGGGAATATGAGGTACCATATGTTTCCTAGATGGTTCTTGGTTCAAATATGACCTATTTCTCGGTGATGAAAGGTTAACGACCCATGGGAATTCCATATATGAGGCACGAATGATACATGACCTTGTGATTAGTGCCCTAGGGTTAATGGCACATGGGAAACAGTTAACTTGTGATAACATGGTAGATCGACGAGAAACTGCTCATGAGTATGGAACAATCATAATGAATCATGCATGGTAGGATTCATGGGTCTGTGGAATGGTTGGGTATGCTAATAAATTGATATGTTGAAATGATTTTAATTATTTTTTAGTTATTTTTCTTGAAAAATATACTATGGGAAAAATTGGTTTTAATTTCACTTGTATGATTTTGGTAATGAATGGTTTTGGAATCTTGTTTATAGTTAGTTATAAACTATATTTGAGAATTTTTTTTATATAAAATATTTTTTATAATTGTTTCCAACTATTCTATACTAGTGTCATGAGTAGGGAAGTCATTAGGGTAGTACTGCAGTGTTTTATACTCACCCATCCTTTGGAACTTTGGTTCTTTTGGAGATGCCATGTTTCGAGACAAGGGAAAAGGTAATGTTTCATAGAAATTTAGCACTACCTTGGGATGTTTGGGCTGTTCAGAGATTGTGGATCACAGAGCGTTTGAAGAATGGATTCAGGAGGTCTTTGGAGAGTCTTTTCTATTTTATCTATTGTGTACTTTGATACACGATTATTCTACCTTTGTTTCTTACATTGATGTGGTTTTGAGATACATGATGTTGTTGAGTTGTCAGTCAATCATTCATCCATCTTACATTGAATGTTTGTTTTTGGTTAGTGGGTTTATTGGTTTATATCATAAACCGTAAATCTTCCCCAAATTGTATTTGAAACGCTTCGGCATTTATTTCTAGCCTTTTCCATCTTGGTGATGTCCCTTAAGGTCTAGGAATGAATCGTTGTATTCTCAAGCCAATGAGAATTGGCGGGTCATTAAAATTATTAGGTAACCCTATTTATATTTTTTGAATTATATTAAAAGTGGAATAAATTTTCTAGCTCCATATCTGACCACATTAATTTATTAATTTGGAGGGTATTTTCATTTTATTTTCGGTCTACATTATGCAACCTCATAACTTTATGAAATCATATTGTAAAACTAACATAGTTTATATGATGAAATATTTATTTCCTAAATGTATTAAAAAGTATCTTATTTAAGGAAATCATAGATTAGTATTTTCTCCAGTATAAAACATTTTAATCCTGTAATTATTATTCCTTTAAACCTATACCAATATTCTTAATTATAAAGGTATATAAAAACCACTCTATTACAAACTTAAATATCTGGTACTACTCTTTAACTATATTTCTGATATTAAATATTTCATTATAGATTCACATGACCATATGTTTTAGTGTTTTATGGAATTAAAAAATTCATAAAAAATAGAAGATAGAAAGTTTCATGTACATGTTAATTGTATGATGAAGCAAAATTAATTAATTTAGATATGTTAATTGTTTAATAATAACATCTCACATTTATATATTTACTCAATATTCATTTCCTAATCATCGCCACAAATTTTGAATTTTTTTATTAATCATGGGATGATCAACAAAATCTAAAATTCATGTAAATCAAATTAGTCCACTGAAATACGTGGTAAAAAATGAAAAATTACACATCTTAAACATATATCAATGATATTTAAATAAATAATCATACAATCCAATCATGAAATAGAATTATTTTCTCAAAAAGATCTATAAAATAATTTCATAAGAAATATAACCTTGTAATCAAGATGGTATCTTGGATAAATCATGTATTGAAAAAATGTGAGTAATTTATTCCTAGGAAACTCTAATTTGAATAACATAATTTGTTTTTTTCAGACATTATAAACCCATGATGGAATAACAAAACATGTAAATTACATCTTCATAACAATATAGAATACGTAATTACCCAATGCATTGGAGGATTATATCACACTAACCTATCAATATATATTATATCTAATATCTTTAAAATTAACATTAAAAAATTGCTTCTATTACATCCATATTAAAACTCATAAAACTCTTCATTTTAAATAACATGAAAATATATATATAGTTATCACATAATTAAAATAAAAAATATAATATTAATAGATAACTCATTAAAAAAATTCATTGAACCATTGGAATTGAATTAAATTTGGAAAACAATGAAATCATGATAATTTTGTGTTATTAAAAATATAACATACATTACAATTAGAAATAATGATCAACTTGTAAATGTTGTTAAATATTTTACACCTTTATAATGAAAGAAAAAATAACTCATATGAAAAACATTTTAAAAAATCAATTTTAAATTGTTTTAATAAAGTAAAATATAATAGTAATCTACATAATGAAATAATTGATGTTTTTAGAGAACATGATTGATGGAATATTATCATGTAGTTAAATGATTTTAATGAAAAAAGATAATATTGTTAAAAAAATTAAATAAAAATCCATATACCTTGAGACCAGACTCGCTTCATACATCAATTGCCCTCCAGAGTAATTATATTTAATTACTGAAATGATTAATAAAATTTTTCTATTCCTTTTAATTATTATTATTCCTCATATCTCATTTATTTTAATTTTTCATTTTTTACTAAATTGGAATAGTTCATGTAGGTCATTTTTTGGTTGTTCAGTTCATAGTCCCCCAAATAGATCCTATATCTTTATAATGGTAAAAACTAGTTTTTGAATGCTTCCATAATAACTATTTTTTTTTCTTTTATAGGTATCAAATCATTCCCCAAACTAGTAATTTTACTAGGTTATGGAACAGTTATCTATATATGAATATTACTTGATAAGCCTATTTTTCAATTGTTACAGCCTTGATAGTATACTTATAATACCATTGTAATTATGAATATTTCACCATTAATTTTTTTTAAATAAATATATGATAAATATTCTTTTATAGTAATTCATTCTCTGGTCATTGTTTATATCCAATGGTAATTTTTTATGTGAAACGATTCAAATCCACTCCTTCTCTAAATTTTTACTTCATAAATTGAATTGATTTTTTTATTAGAATATATATTTATATATATTGAATTATATAATAATGAAGAGAACATAAGTTATTAATTTCATAATATTATAATTAATTATCGAATTTCCCAAAGGACTTATTTTTTTTATTGATTTTGAAAACGCCCCATTCATGGTATGCATGGGAACCCATAGAAGGCTAATAGACTTAGAGATTTCATGACCTGTAGGACATTAAAAATATACCAAACATAATTAGAACTTCTTCGCCCCATCTTCTTCATCGTGATATTTTCTCTCCACCTTCGAATGTATGGTTCACCTATGCCTCCCATACAAGCACAACAATATCCTAATGGAAATTCCATACCCTCTATATCTGGAAAATCCGCTTAGCTTCTACTCTAGTGAATGTGCCTACTCCGAATCCCCATTTGGAGTCTTCTCCTTGTAGTGTCTATCTGATTATTAATCACAATTTCATGTGGCATGATGCCCTTGAGGTGGCATAAAGGCCTCAAGGTGTCCCTAATGCCTTGAGGTGGCCCAAAAACCATTGTGGCCAGAAGTCCTTTGGTATCCTAAAGGCCCTAAAAACCCTGAGGTCCAAATCGGGGGCCCAAATTCCCAAACAGAAGAATAGTCTGGCTTATACTGTACCGAACAATGTCTATTATAGTATGCTCTCCAGTTCCTGCTATTGTACAACCACAGTTACAAAAAATATGTGCCTACTCGAGTATCAACTCGGGTCTCTTAGATGCACTTGTCGAGTACTCATAAAAAAGAACATGTTATATAGGGTGATTAAGTAGAAACATATTGTTTTATAGTAATAATATCACTTTTATTTATACATAAAAATTTTAGAAAAATATTTTATTAAAAATATAAATAACATTTTCTTAAATATAGTTGAAGTAGATATATTGAAGATAATTTTATAACGTTATTATTTAAAAATTGTCCCATTATTCATTTTTATGTTGTTAAATTATATGATAACCATTTATTAATATTATTACATATATAATGTAAATATTGTATTTACATAAAATATATAATTTTATAAATATTGTACATATTTCTAAAATAAATTTTTATAACTGAAAATTTATTTATGTGATGTAGAATGAAATATATAATTCATGGGGGAAATATTAATCATGTTACATTGATGATGTTTTCGTTTTCCAATGGATAGAGGAAGGTAGATACTAGTTTTTTTATCCAAATTGTAAAATTTAATTACAATAATGGTAATTATTTCATTAAATTATTATTATTATTATTATTACTGATTTGGAGGAACATGAAGATTTATGAAACATAAAATAACTCAATAATGATTATTATCACTTCTTTAATGTCCTTGTTTATGCCTCCCTTAAAAAATCCTATATTGGTATTTCGGTATATTGAAACATATAGGACATGGATTTCATAGTTGGGGTTTGAGTATTTAGGATTTTTTTTATACGGTTCCCAAGCATGTGGATAAGCTAAATAGTGAAAGGATATATTTATACATGAGGGGAGTGGATGTCATCTAAATAATTGTTTTATTAATATATAAAAAATTTCACACAAGAATAATGTGGAAAAAAATTAATATAAATTTAAAAATATGGTAGTTAGTTTTGACAACCCACCTATCTAATTAATTAATGATATTTTTTCATTGGTTTTATCCCATAATGTCATATATTTTTAAACTATTTTATCATTATGAATAATCACTAATAATTTGTCTAAAAAATTTATTATTTAAAATGAAATAGACCTTATAATGTTATTTGAACTGTATGATTCAAAATATTTTTTTTCCACATTCAATTTATATAGCTGGTAAAAATCAATTTTAATATACGTATTTATAATTCCAAAAAATTGTTTTTTTAAAAAAATTGGTTATTAATCATAAAAATGGATCTACCCCATAAAAATATATAATACTGATTCCAATGAAATTTAATGGTTCATAGATAAAAATCACAATTTATGTGAATTTAAAATAATTACAAAACCAATGTACCATGTGAATACATTGTTAATAAAAAAATCATAAATATTTTTATATCAGAATAAATTTTCCCAAAGGCTTAGAATGCTAACTATATGTTTATATATTAATATTAGTACAATTAAAATATTTAATCCACTCCTTAAATACAAATATTTTTTATAAAAAATGATTAATAATTTTCTATGTCATCAATTTATTTTGATGATGTTAGAAAAGTTATGGTTTTGTGAAAAATAGTATTTTGCAATACTAATAGGAAATTACACATTTTTTAAATAATCCAAAAATTGACCAAAATCATATTTTTCATGATGAGTGTATAAATAAATATAATTTCATAAAATTAAAACATTATATTATATAAATTCATATTTTAAATAAAACCATATAATACATAGAAATAATTGTAATAAAAAAATTTATTTGTTTTCAAATGAATTTGATATTACTATTTCCTTCCTTAATAAATATATAAATCAATACAAATAAGTATAACACCCCTACCCTTACTAATTGTCTTGAGAAGGTGGATTAGGCGTTATATAGCCTTAAGAAACATTCCCATGGTTCTAAATGCTGGAAATAAATGTCCAGGGCTTTATGAATCAATGGGGAACAATTTTACATTAATATAAAAGAAATTGACCAAACAATCCATTATCAACAAAAATACATTATGTATGTCAAAACGAAACACTTCCCAAACACTGCCAAAATACAGCCAATGTATTTCGTTGATTAGAAGAAGACCCCAATGAACTAGAGAACCATCTATAGCTCAACACCATTCTCCATGCTCCATGCACCACAACATCACAAAATTAACATGCCGATACTCTAGAAAAATCATCTTCTTTACTCATAAATGTGTCGCAGAACATAACATCTGTAAAATCATCAATGTTTCAAAATATGAGTGGATTACTAATACTCATTATTATTTCCCCTAATGACTTTCCTATAGACGCCACTAGGTAAGAACCATTAGAACATTTTTATAATGTAGTTTATATAAAACATTAATCAGTGTAACCATTACCAAATTCGAAATATACCCTTACCAATCCCTATAAAAATTGTGGATATTTTTCCAAAACCATTCACTAAATTTCCAACTATTGGTGGTTCCCAACAACTATCCATAATGGTGGACCTTCCATTAACTATACATATAATTTTATAGTGATAAATCCATCTCACATCAAAAAAATCAACACAATCCGTAACACTTACTTAACCAAAAGGCATAAAGCACCAAGGCCTCACAATAAATACACAAAAACTTCCAACACATGCCATTTCACATCAATAAATCCCAAATTTTTTGAAGACATCCATCTACAATTTTCCATACCAATATAAATATTCACAATACCGTTTTTTTATTGAATTTTTTTTAACAAAACATGTTTATAATCTATACCAAAATACAAATATGAAAATCTTTATTTTAAAAACACACAACAAATCCTCTCTTTCAACAATATCACATTTCACCCCAAAAATACTCAAATCTTTACCAAAAGGGTTTCCACCAAGATTGTCACATCATATTCACAATTATTTTAATGAAAAAATCATAATTTCTTCCAAATCCACTAGTTATAACTAAGTGGAGTCAAGAGAGAAGCCACCTACCTTTAGGGTTAGGGTGAAATCGAACAACATGAACCCACACCACAAATACGGAGAATGCACCCCTGAAACCGCTATAGATAATCAAAACTATCATCATGATGCCATAAAATAATCCCAATAAGGTACAATTGTAACGCCCCGACCCCAGCTACCTAGAGTCGGTGCATTACTTTGTAACATTGGCATGATCACAAAAGATCAAGTCTCGAAAGACCGATTAGTTTAGTAGCCTTGTAAACACTAGATACATTCATAAGTCTTATATTACATCATAAAGTAAAACAAGACTACAACATCTTCTCTTCATATCCCCATATATTATCCCTCCAGGTCATTCATAAGCTACTTCTTCACATCCTGAAAAAATTAAAACTATGAAAGGGGTGAGCTCAGATGCTCAGTAAGGATAACAATATAGCGGAAGCTTTCTTAAATAAACATTAACATTTAAGGCAATGTATAACTAAAACAAAAGCCTTTTAAAACTTGAACTTCAGAATAATATGGAAAAACAATAAAATTAAATAATTCCATTTACTTACTCACATGGATATTCTACTAGTCGAATAATCACATGCAATATCAATAACCACTTTCATAATAATGGAATGCATAATGCCAGACTATCATAACCACGTAGTCGAGGCCTCGTGCCAATACCACAAATATTATTTTTTCAAGGCCTCGTGGAAAGACACTAGTTGGTCACATGAGACCTGCCGATGCATCGAGGAGCTATAGCGGGCTCCACCCATCACTTATTAAGTCCAATGCATTCCTCATATGAACAGGTTTAAACATATCATATACCATAACATTATTGTATCACATAAAACATGCATAAAGGAAACATAAGATTTCCACACTTCAATCACAAGATATCAATACGACACATTGATATAATAAAAACTTTATCAAAACCATTTTCAAAACCAATATAAAAGAAGAGTAAAACATGGTAATTATTTTTCTTTTAAAGAATAAGTTATGGATTATAGAGGAAGCCGAAACTCAAATAATAGTCACGACGGCGGAGAAGTCGTTGTTGCCGCATACATAAGAAAAAAACATTCCTTTTGTCGTATAGTAAAAATTCTTCGTATAAAAATATTTATTTTGAGTAAAAGTAAAAGTCAAAGGGGTTTATACACCGTATAAATGAAATTTGTGTATAAAACCAAATATGCCTCAATGAAAGGATATTGAGACGGAGTCCCTTACAAAGATCATTTTTTAAATAAAATAGATCTATTATGTGTATTCACTATAGGTACACCTAAAGAAAGTACAAATACAACATAGGACATAATAATATCATGACATAATTTGAAAGTAGGAGATTAACCCAAAGAATGGTAATTGGGTTAAGAAGTTCCATTACCTTGCGTCCTGTCTTGACTCGACCGTTCTTTAACCTTATGAGTAATAAACTAGAGTTAATTTATAATTTCTTAAGAACCTTTTATAGTTTTATATTCCTTTTATATCACTTATTACCATGTCATGAACATTATGTAATTATTTATGTTAATAACGATCGTTTTGTCGATCATTGGTACTTGAGTCAAAAATAAACTTCGTATAATCACAAGTTGTTCATGTGGTGAAATATCCATTATATCCAGAAATATATTCATGATATAGATATCATATATCTCATATATATCCAGTATATACATGCATTTATAATATTCCATAACGTTTAGAGGTAAGAAATGAAATGCACCGTTCATGGAGACGGTAAGCCGTACGTACGCATGAACGCTACTTTCATTTCTATTTCGTATTTAATGGAATGAAATCACAATGATATAAAGGTATAATATAATTCCAGTATAATATAATGTATAATACCATTTACTCTATCCTTTATACATCCCACATATGGCATTAACGATTCAAATCACTTTGAGGGGGCGGTAGTCCGCACTTCCTAAAATGAAAATATCGCGTTTACCCATAATGGAAACCATAAAGGTATTCCATAAATGAAAAATACAGAAGCTTAAGTAAAACATTAACATATTATATATCATATATAAATATAGTGACATCTTAATGGCCACCTTTGAAGGTGTTATATGAGTGTTGAACAATCATCGTTTCATGAGGCAGAAATTCGCCATCCACAAAAACAGTCTGTTCTTTAACCATTAGATGTAGGTGTGTGTAAGTGTAGCTCGAATCCTTATTATAAAAACATCCTAGTATATAGAGTATACTGGTTTTGTTACAAAATAAATGAATAAAAATAGTTTATGGGGCAGGATAAGCAAAATAATACAAAATAACATAAGAGAAGACATTACCTTAAAATCGGGTAACTCTTTTAATTTGAGCCAAAGGCTTCCTTGGGAAGCATTCTGCCAAAAGTGAGGCTTCTAGGAGTAAGGGATGGAAGTTGGGAGAGTATTTGGGCAGAGGTTGCCCGAGCCAAATGGCTTGAATGTGTGAATGATGTGGTAGATGTGGGGGCCTTTTATAAGAGGAGAGGAGGGGTACTCTTGGAAAGTAATAAAATGATACATTATAATACAATGATTTTCGGATTAAAAGGTCCCACACTTATATAATTTGAGGATAAGTTGATAAGGTTTCTAAATCTACTCATCCAATAGGTTTTTGACAAGTTTATGCCTTGTATTTTACATTATCTTTTCATTTTATTTAAATCGTTAACTAATGAGGTAATCGCTGCATCATCATGGTGTCATAAATAATTTAATTTATTTAATGTCTAAAAATTATATAAAAAATATCATGATGTCGGAAATCGTTTTAGCTTTCTAATGAATATTTATAGTCAAAACTTCGACTTTTATAACCCCATCTAAAAATTGTTTCAGTAAAATGACTTATGTTGGTGACATTTTTATTTTAACTTTAAATAAACGTTATTAATGTCATTTCCCTACCAAAGTGGCTCCATTGGGTCCCCAAGTTGACCCATGGTTTTTCTTGGTCGGCCATTACTCATCCAATAGGGGTAGGACAAGTTTAATGGTCATTTCCTAATTTTATAATACCATTTTTACCTTAAATTTCACTAATTACCTTTAATCGCTATTAATAAAACTTAAAAGTTACTATTCACCAAAAATTATTTTAATCCCATTGAACCACATTTTACTTCTTAATGACAACCATGTAAGTCAGACTTTTGAATATCAAATCACAGAAGTGGTAATATTTCATTTAAACGAAAAATAAGTTTTTTAACTACCACTTAGTGGTTTCACTATTCATCAAAAATTGAAGTTTTTCAGAACAATGCCAAAATTTCACCCTAAGATATAATTGATATTCCGAATTCAAAAATGATGTCTATTTTACAAAATTCCAAAAATATAAGTTGCATTAATTAATTTTATAATTAATTCCCGTTGTCACAACAAATAGCGTTTTTTTAAGAAACAATATATAACAAAAGATTGACAATTGTTTATGTCCAATTTCAATGTTAAATTAATTCTAATGACCACCATTGGATAAAATGGTAAAAATATATTCTAATTATACTTTAAAATCACTAAATAGTATAACTTATCACTATAAATTATTTTTATTAAAAAATTTTTTTTTAGTATTTTTCACTATTCATAAAAATTTGGAAGTTCTCAGAAAATTACAAAAAAATCAACATATGCTAATTTCGATATTACAATTAAAAAAATGAAGTCCATTTTGAAATATAAAATTTCTATAATTTTAAAAAGTTTTATTACTATTCATAATGGCTACTTGGATTAGTCATGGTGTTTTAGAACTCGAACTTGCGTACAATGCAAGCAATTGCATTATTGAATGAGAAGCGTATCATGGAATCTCGGGGTGTTACATTCTCCCCTCCTTCAATAAATTGCTTCCTCACAATTTGAAATTTTTCTTTGAAAATAAAAGGTTGAAAATAAAAAATACCATTTTGGAAAACCCACATCGAAAATAAGGTTAATAAAAATATAACTTTAAAAGAAAGAAAGATAAGTACAAAGGTCACCCGAGATATCCCATAATAGGATTCTATGAAAATATGGATATGGAAGAAAAACAAGCAATCAAGGTCTGATGGAGAGTTGTAGAAAACAGGATTAGGAGAAAGTTAACCACAAGAAAATCACAAACTTGTGATTGGTTAAATGATCATTCAATCCCCAGTTGGAAAATTTAAATGAAAATGTTTTTGTTTTAAGTTACCTTTTATAAAGTTCAGGAATTAATTTAAGAGATTTACTAAGAATGTAAGGAAATATACTTACTTGTCGTGTAGACTTTCATTCTTTAATAAAGTTTTACCACAAACCCATCTTTCACTATAAAAGGTAATAGAACTCAAAAATAACACATACCATTTAGATTAGTAAAACTATTTTGTAATAACCAGGGACTTCCTGTAGGCTAGTGGTAGGTCATAAAGGCCTGTCACAATATGGTTGTGGGTTCGATTCCTGCAGCTTTGTCCGACGCGACGGGTTATGCCCCGCCCCGCAGGATGCCATTTTCCTAAAACTATAGTATTATAATATTCCAAAAATAATCTTCAGAAATGTTTTAACCTTAAACAATACTATTCAAAGTTCCACTTAATCCATCCCAACCTTTATAGTTATCCAAAAACCCTCTGTCCAAACTTTCTCTAAAAGGTCTCTTAATTCCAAAAATCAATTTATCTAATTCCCCAAACAAAGTAAAGTTTCTCTTATTGTCACATACAAAAAATATGATTACCTTCATCATATTAAAACCTTACTGAAACAACAAGTACTGCAGTATAATCCTTATATATATATCACATTATTATAATATCAAGAATATAATCCATGAGTCCAAAAGCACCAATACATTAATTATTCTGCTTCAACTCTAGTCACATCATAAGATTGTCCTTGATCCCTTGGCATTTTCTAAGGTAAGTTTCCCTGACGCTTAGGACATTCATTTGCATAATGACCCATTTCTCTACAACTGTATCATTCAACATTGATATCATCTTTCTTTCCCTTACAATCACACGCCTGGTGACCTTTTTCTCCACATTTATAACAAACTACCATTCCTTTTAGGCAAGTACCAGGGTGATTCTTCCCACAATTATCACATAATGGAAAATCCTTCTTTCCCTTTTTCCCTTTATCTGTATCTTGTTCCGCAGTTTTCTTCTTCTCTTGATTTACTTTATTGTCATAAGATTTAGAGAATTCATTTTTCGTCTTGAAAACACATGAGACAATGTCTTCGTACGACGAGAAGGTTTGTGAGACTAATGCTCGACGAAGAAATGGTTTTAACCCATCAAAGAAACGATCAATCTTACTTCTTGGGTTACGTATATAATCTGCAGCATGCCTCGCTAACATTGTAAATTTGGCCTCATACTTTGTGACATTCTCATCCTCCTTTTGTCTCAGACTCAAAAATTGTCTTTCCATATCTGCTCGATGGTCGCGAGGATAGTATTTTTTTAGGAAAAGATCTTTGAACTCCCTTCATTCCATATTTGATACTTCATCATCTTCCTTTGTGTTTTGAATCAATGACCACCATTGATTGGCATCTCCAGTGAGGCGGTAGACTACCATGACAACCTTATCCCTTTCGCTACTCCCCAAGGCATGGAATATTTTCTCTAAGGAGTTTATCCAATGCTCAGCTACTAATGGATTTGTACCCCCATTAAATGTTAGCGGTTGTTTCCTCATGAAGAGGTCTAACATTGATCCTCCACGTTGTGGATCATGGTGCTCTATACGAGTAAGGTTATTATTCATAACATGAGTGAGTTTTCTTAGTATGGTAATAAGTTGATCATCAACAGTTGTATCTCCAGATTCACAATAATTATCTTGAGTAGGAGGGCAATCCCTATACGGAGTGCGTCCATTGATACAGTTTTCATTCCTTCCACTAGGCGCCATTTCTAAACAATGTCATAAACTAGATTAGTTTATGAATCAAAATACATAATTCCATACTTGTAAAACACTTAACACTAATTGAACTATTTATGGATATAATCCATAATCATTAAAAAAGTTTTCTTTGAGGAAGTATATACTCATAACCCTTCATAGTGGTTTGTAAAGAAAATGAGAATTATCCTAAGCATATCCCCCGGGAGTGTCGTAACCAAAAGTGCAGCAAGGCCCGTTGTCGTGCACCAGTTCCCGTTTGAGTCTTGCTCAAAGTGGTGTTTTCAGGTTTTACCCATAGGTACATCTATGCCAGAGCCGCCTCTACCTGCTCGTATCCAGACAAGGATGTATTGCTCAGAAAACTCACAAAATCTCTATAATAACAAAATTCTAGGAAGATCTTCTATACTAATCCTCAAAGTCTATCTTTGGGATATGTGTTCTAATTAGAGTTTATCTAAATCTAGCTTCCAAGGTTAGTACTAAACTGCCTCTGATACTAACTGTAATTCCCCGATCCCAGCTACCCAGAGTCAGTGCATTACTTCGTAACATTGTCATGATCACAAAAGATCAAGTCTCGAAAGACCGATTAGTTTAGTAGCCTTGGAAACCCTAGATACATTCATAAGCCTTGCATTACATCATAAAATAAAACAAAACTACAACATCTTCTCTTCATATCCCTTTATATTATCCCTGCAGGTCATTCTTAAGCTACTTCTTCACATCCTGGAAAAATTAAAACATTGAAAGGGGTGAGCTCAGATGCTCAGTAAGGATAACAATATAGCAAAAGCTTTCTTAAATAAACATTATCATTTAAGGAAATTTATAACTAAAACAAAATACTTTTAAAACTTGAACTTCAGCATAATATGGAAAAACAATAAAATTAAATAATGCCATTTACTTACTCACATGGATATTCTACTAGTCGAATAATCACATGAAATATCAATAACCACTTTCATAATGATGGAATGCATAATGCCAGAATATCATAACCACGTAGTCAAGGCCTCATGCCAAGACCACAAATAAGATTTTTTCAAGGCCTCGTTCCAAGACAATAGTTTGTCTCATGAGACCTGTCGATGCCTCGAAGAGCTATAGCGGGCTCCACCCGTCACTTATTAATACCAATTCATTCCTCATATGAACAGGTTTAAACATATCATAAACCATAACATAATTGTATCACATAAAACATGCATAAAGGAAACATAATATTTCCACACTTCAATCACAAGATATCAATACAACACATTGATATAATAAAAACTTTATCAAAACAATTTTCAGTACCAAAATAAAAGAAGAGTAAAACATGGTATTTATTTTTCTTTTAAAGAAGAAGTTATGGATTATAGAGGAATCCGAAACTCAAATAATAGTCATGGCGGCGGAGAAGTCGTTGTCGCCGCATACATAAGAAAAAAAAAATCCTTTTGACGTTTAGTTAAAATGCTTCATATAAAAAGATTTCTTTTGAGTAAAAGTAAAAGTCAAAGGGGTTTATACACCGTATAAATGAAATTTGTGTATAAAACCAAATATGCCTCAATGAAAGGATATTGAGACGGAGTCCCTTACAAAGATAATTTTTTAAATAAAATTGATCTATTATTTGTATTCACTATAGGTACACCAAAATAATGTACAAATACAAGATAGGACATTATAGTATCATGACATAATTTGAAAGTAGGAGATTAACCCAAAGAATGGTAATTGGGTTAAGAAGTTCCCTTACCTTGCGTCCTGTCTTGACTCGACCATTCTTTAACCTCCTGAATAATAAACTAGAGTTAATTTATAATTTATTAAGAACCTTTTCAAGTTTTTTATTCCTTTTATATCACTTATTACCATGTTATGAACATTATTTAATTATTATAGTTAATAACGGTCGTTTTGTCGATCATTGGTACTTGAGTCAAAAATAAACTTCTTATAATTACAAGTTGTTCATGCGGTGAAATATCCATTATATCCAGAATTATATTCATGATATAGATATCATATATCTCATATATATCCACTATATACAAGCATTTATAATATTCCATAACGTTTAGAGGTATGAAATGAAATGCACCGTTCATGGAGACGGTAAGCCGTACGTACGCATGAACGCTACTTTCATTTCTATTTCGTATTTAATGCCATGAAATCATAATGATAAAAAGGTATAATATAATTCCAGTATAATATAATGAATATTACCATTTACTCTGTCCTTTATACATCCCACATATGGCATTAACGATTCAAATCACTTTGAGGGGGCGGTAGTCCGCACTTCCTAAAATGAAAATATCGTGTTTACCCATAATGGAAACCATAAAGGTATGACATAAATGAAAAATAAAGAAGATTAAGTAAAACATAAACATATTATATATCATATATAAATATAGTGTCATCTTAATGTCCACCTTTGAAGGTGTTATATGAGTGTTGAACAATCATTGTTTCGTGAGGCAGAAATTCGCCATCCATAGAAACAGTATGTTCTTTAACCATTAGATGTAGGTGTGTGTAAGTGTAGCTAGAATCATTCTTATAAAAAAATCATAGTATATTTAGGATACTGGTGTTGTTACAAAATAAATGAATAAAAATAGTTTAGGGGGATGGATAAGCAAAATAAAACAAAATAACATAAGAGAAGACATTACCTTAAAATTGGGTAACTCTTTTGATTTGAGCCAAAGGCATCCTTGGGAAGACTTCTGCCCAATGTGAGGCTTCTAGGAGTAAGGGGGGGAAGTTGGGAGAGTATTGTGGCAGAGGTTGGCCGAGCCAAATGTCTTGAAAGTGTGAAGGAGGTGGTAGATGTTGGGGCCTTTTATAAGAGGAGAGGAGGGGTACTCTTGGAAAGTAATAAAATGTTACTTTATTATACAATGCTTTTAGGATTCCAAAGTTCCCACACTTATATAATTCGAGGATATGGTGATAAGGGTTCGAAATATATTCATTAAATAGGTTTTTTAAGAGTGTATGCCTTGGATTTTACATTATCTTTTCATTTTTTTTAAATCGTTAATTAATGATGTAATCCATGCATCATCATGGTGTCATAAATAATGTAATTTATTTAATGTCTAAAAATTATATAAAAAATATCATGATGTAGGAAATCTTTTTATCTTTCTAATGAATATTTATAGTCAAAACTATGACTTGTATAACCCCATCTAAAAATTGTTTAAGTAAAATGACTTATGTTTGTGACATTTTTATTTTAACTTTAAATAAAGGTTATTTTTGTCATTTCCCTACCAAAGTGGCTCCATGGGGTCCCCAAGTTGACCCATGGTTTTTCTTGGTCGGCCTTTACTCATCCAATAGGTGTAGGAGAAGTTTAAATTTCATTTCCTATTTTTATAATACCATTTTTACCTTAAATTTCACTAATTACCTTGAATCGCGATTAATTAAACTTAAAAGTTACTATTCACCAAAAATTATTTTAATCCCATTGAACCACATTTTACTTCTTAATGACAACCATGTATGTAGGATTTTTGAAAATCAAATCACAGAAGTGGTAATATTTCATTTAAACGAAAAATCAGTTTTTTAACTACCACTTAGTGGTTTAACTATTCATAAAAAATTGATGTTTTTTAGAACAATGCCAAAATTTCACCCTAAGCTATAATTGATATTACGAATTCAAAAATGATGTGTATTTTACAAAATTCCAAACATATAAGTTTCATTAATTAATTTTATAATTAATTTCCACTGTCCCAACAAATAGCGTGTTTTTAAGAAACAATATATAGCAAAAGATTGGAATTGTTTATGTCCAATTTCAATGTTAAATTAATTCTAATGACCACCATTGGATAAAATGGTAAAAATATATTCTAATTATACATTAAAACCACTAAATATTATAACTTATCACTATAAATTATTTTGATTAAAAAATTGGTTTTAAATATTTTTCACTATTCATAAAAATTTGGAAGTTCTCAGAAAACAAAAAAAATCAACATAGGCTAATTTTGATATTAAAAATACAAAAATGAAGTCCATTTTGAAATATAAAATTTCTATAATTTTAAAAAGTGGTTATTACTATTCATAATGGCTACTTTGATTAGTCGCGGTGTTTTAGAACTCGAACTTGCGTACAATGCAAGCTATTGCATTATTGAATGTGAAGCGTATCATGGAAGCTCGGGGTGTTACAACAATTGTCCTTGATCTACCTGAAAAAAATAATCATATAGAAAACGAAGTATTAGAGAATAGTATATATAGAGAGAAACCTAGGAGAGGCCAACGATAGATACTTACACGGGAGAAAAAACCATCAAATCACCAAGAAACGCCTTAATTTCCCTTCCAATTCAGGTGGGATAGATCCCCTAGCCCTTGTTAAGATGAAATACCCGGTTGGGTTTGAGTGGGATAAGAAATGGTTGAGATGGGGTTAATATCGACTAACCTCATATTAAAAAAACATTTTTAATGGGTTTCATGGTTGGCTATCACATTTAGGAAAAACTTATGTTAACTGTAAAAATGATATTACATCAATGGTATCTCACACAAACTCCTAACACAGTAAGACAAACCATGTTCCAACCATGAAGAACCCCACTACATCGAGATTCATGGTTACCTGGTAATTTAGCACAGTTTCCCCTAACCATTTTGAAACTTTTCTACCCTAAAAATAATCCAATACAATCCGAATCAATTTTAATCCCTCTCAAACTCTTAAAAAATCATCCAAAAACATTAACACAAAAAATGTTATAAAAAAGGAAACATACATCAAACCAGGGTTGCTACATTCTCCCATCCATTAGAATTTCCATCATTGTAATTAGAGAACCATCGCTTTACCAAATGAGCTCAGGTCATTATTCATACATCCCTTTCTCCCACTCCCATGTCTCCTCATGAATTTGACCATGCTAACACAAAACACAAATAAACTAATAATTTTACCATACAATAAAATATCCTTCCTATCCACAATCCACACTAGCACATGAACCAAAGAATCATTTGGTTCCTGCTTAACATGATCCCACCGAGACACTTTGTCATGATCCGAATGATAGTTTTCATCTACGAAACATATAACACATTGTGAATTGTACGATACTATGGTGGAAAAGAAAACTGATAAGACACTACTCCAATCATTTGAGGTATCTTGAATTTCCAAATATACCTTGTAGATAACATACCCTTCATTAGAATCTAACGATGTCTGAACCTAGGAGAGATTCTCAAAAAAAAAACACATCATCATGGACCTAGAATAGAAACAATCATTGATGATGGTCCACATAAGATTTCCGATGACATTTAGATATCTCCATCCTCTTTTCTGATCAACTTTATCTTCTCTATAGTATCTTGTAAAAGTCTCGATCATATCATCAATGTCTCTCCCATTTCCATCCAACATAGAGGAGAATGACACAGACCCCCACACAATGCCTCAAAGAGAGGCTTATGCGTTGAATCATGAAAACTATTATTAAAGGATAACTCCACCAATCTTATTTTTTCCTCCCATGAACCACAAAATCCATCACATAATCCCTTAGAATATCCTCTATTGTTTTTATCTTCCTCTCAGACAGGACATCCATCAGAGGATGATACGTAGTTCCCATAGTCAATATTTTCCTAAGGGATTACTATAATGATATCCAAAAATGAAATGTGAAGCCTGGATAACTGTTTGAAACAATTAAAATTGGAACACCATGCATCATTACCACATCCCAGATATAGATTTAGGATAAATCCTATACCGTATTCCATTCACTAATTGAGATGAAATGGGCTGACTTTTTGAGTTGATCCACAATAACCAATATTGAATCTTGTTCATAAATAGATCCCTGGATTCCTGTCAAAAAATCCATAACTATTTTTCCCCACATCAACATTAGAATAGAAAAATATTGCAACATCCATACTGGCCATTGATTATCTACCTGGACATGGTGAAAAGTCAAGCATCTCGAATCAAACGTGGCCACATCCCATTTCATACCATCCCACCAAAACAAATATTTCTATGACATATATAACCTCTATATAATAGGATGGACATACCACAATAATGATATCCCCACCATCGTGTTTTGACCCTTTTTCCATACAATCAGAATCAAATGTTTTGGCCTCTTTAACCAAAAAAACAGAGATGGGAATAAGTGAAACTGCAAAGAAGACCACTCAATCTCCCATTTCCTCACATTCCATCCATATGATGGCTATGATCTAAATCAAATTACCCTTATCAGATGCATTTTCCACCAGTTGAGAATATAATTTTTTTACTTAATGCATCCACCAATGAATTTTACTTACCTGGTGTGTACATTAAGATGAAATCATACATATGAATGTATTCCATCCATGTCCTTTTCGTCAAGTTAAAATCTCTCTATGAGATAATATTTTCTAAGCTCTTGTGATTGGTAAACACCATGAATTTCTCACTGATGATAAAATGAGACCACATACATAATACATGAACCACTAACACAAACTCCAAATCATGTGTTGGGTAGTTCTTCTCATTGAACCCGAATTGCCTCACGGCATATGCCATCAAATAGTCCTGTAGAATATGAACACACCCCAATCTTGATATTGATGCATCACAATACACAATTTAATCTATTATTTGTTAATGAAAAGCCATGATTTCTACGGATGTAAGGAAATAATTTACCTCTTCAATGAAATTCAGGCACTACTCATCTAATTTAAATTGGATATTCATCCTCATCAAAGCAATCATTGGTGATTCCAATCTTGTGAAATCCTGAAAAAATGTTGATAATTCCCATCTATGCAAAGGAAGATTTTTATGTCAAAAACATTCCTCCACGGGTTTCATGAGATAACAACCTCTATCTTCGTTGGATCCACTGAAACTCATTTCTCAATAATAACACGGTCATGGAAATGAACCTCATGTATCCCAAAGTCACACTTTACCAATTTGTAATACAATCAATGATTCCTCATGATCCCTAGTACCATCAACAAGTGTTGATGATTATCCATCATTTTCCTCCAATATATTTTTATTTCAACAATAAATAACACCATAAAAGAATCCAAATATCACTAAAATATATGATTTTTCAATTTGATGAACATTGTCGATTCATTTGTTACCCCAAGTGGAATAACCACATAAATATAATGGCCATATGTACTTATGAATGATGATTTGGGAATATCCTCATTCATTACAAACAATTGATGATATCCTATCCTCAATTAAATCAACGAGAACCACCAATATCCACTCAACTGGAAAAAAATTCATCTACGAATGGATGTGGATATCAGTTGTTTATAACAACCTGATGAGATCTATAATAATTGACATAGTTCAAAAGAGTTCCATCTTCCTTTTTAACAAACAACATCGGTGTTGCCCACAAGGATATGATATGCCGAATGAACACTTGGTTATCTAAAAATTCCATTATAACTTTTAATTAACAAAATTATGCTAGTTCTATTTGGTATGATGGAAGTGAGATAGGTCTAGTTCATAGAAGGAGATCAACCATAATCTCCACTTCTCTCAGAGTTAGAATCCTTAATAATTCATCAGGAAATACATCCATAAACTGATCCAAAACAGCATGAAGAAAACATGGATCTAATCCATCCACTTATGCCCAAGAAAAATCCTCCAATAAAATACGATATTGTGACAAAAACTCATGCCAACAAATACGGTGCCCTAAACTTTTCATTCTTCTCTCCTCTAATTATGTTTCTAACACCATCTTCCATCATAAAAATAACAATTTGTGGATAACAATTGATGAGGGACTTAAAAATTTCTACCCAATGAAATCCCATTATTATATCATAAGAATCCATATCAAACTCTAAAAAATACAACCTCAATTAAATGTCATCCAAAACTAAGAAACATTCTCTATATATGATGTCTTGACTCACTCTCTGACATAAAGGGAATTGATGTATTTTAAATGAAGGCATAATATCCACAGTTAAACAAAGTAAAATAATAGCACAAAAATATTGAAATGAATGTTAATAACATGTATCTAACAACGATTTCATCAACATGAAATTCAAAATAACTATACCTCACACCGTTGATGGTCACGACTGATCATCCATCCCAAAATGATTATCCCAAACCAACTACTTTCGTTCCACAATCATCATTTTATTACCATTCTGAGGTATCAAGGTATTACTGGAATAACCATGACTATATTTTCAATAATGACGAGGGGTATGATGTTTCCCTCATCCCATCGAGTAATAGGACTCATATGACCCCTGGGGAGTTTAACGAACTCATGACCATGGATTATTCCATGAATACCTATGGATATGCCCCATCATATTACAGTTATGATATTATCAATATTGTACCATACTATACCATTTTATTTGTCCCATAAATACACATAGAAAACATCCCATCTCACTCAGAGGCATTGGAAAAATATTCACTAATCCTTCCATCATATTCTAAGCCATAATCCCCCTATAGAAATATTTTTCGTTATTCATCTTGAATCTAGTATTTGAGTTCCCACTATTTCCCCTGGGTACCATCATGATTCCCCCACCTGTAGCCTATAAAAGATCCCACTGAACCACTATATCTCTATTCATCATTTCCATGTAATCATCTATACACAACATCGCTACCATGGATCAAAATTCCTAATTCATCCTAGGTTCAAAAATTTGTACCTTCAGCGATGTGCTTCCTTCCACTTCTGGTGAAAAACTGCACTATGTTCATAAACATAGCTTCATATTCTGATACTGATAAGTTCACTTGCTTCAAACATAGGAAGTCCATTGGGTGTTGAATTCTGAATGTATGAGGGTAGAAATATTTAGTAAACCTATCCTAAAAACCCTCCCATGTCACACACAGACTCATCCTATCTTGGACCACAGTCTCCCACCACTAAAGGGAATTATATCCAAACACGAATGTGGCTAACATCACATTCATCTCTATTTATTTTACCATGAATTCATATATACTATTAATTCTATTCACCCACACATAAACCCTTTCCATCAATAAATCAACCACAAACTTGGGCAGAATCTGCCTTTGATACTAAAGAATATGATCCACATGATTTGTTCCATCCCCTTTATACCCACATTCCAAAACTTGGCGAGCATGAACTATACTCAGAACAAGCTTCCAGTTCACCTGAGGGTCTGGTGCAACCACATTTTCAGCAGCTTTCTCTGATTGGTCTCTATAATGCCTATCTAGTTCCATTTATATAAATACAAAAACAACCATATGCCCCACTCCCATAAAAATCAAATGCATACATTTTTCAAATTCAATTTTTTTCAACAATCACAACTAGGCATCCAACAAGATCAAATTTCCAAAAATCCCCCTGTTTCCTTTTTTCAAATCCATCAATTTTGAAAACCAATTCATATTTTCTTTCAAAATAAATACATTATAATAAACACATAAATCATTTCACCCCAATAAAATATGCATCTTAGAGGTAAGTAATTTATACCATTCATGTAATTACCCTATCATTGGATACACCCATGACAATGAGATATCCAATGACAATAAGTGTCTATATGACACATATTTACCGAACACACTGGTCACATGAAGTTCATCATAAAAGGTTTAGGTAAATAATATAATGTAATAAATTACATGTTCTGACAATCCTCCACCTTTATACCATACCAAATGAATGAATAGACCAGGAAATAATTTCAACACCAAGACCAACAATCAATGTCAATGGACTGAAAATATTCCTTCACTCAAAAACCAAATACTAAACAACTGATACCCTTTGTACCACCTCTCCCCATCTTCATTGGTATAAGAAGGTAAATGAGGAGTTACATGTCCTTAATCAATGTTCCTAGGGCACAAAAGGCTGGAAATTATTTCCAAGGTCTTAAATAATCATCGGGGAACGATGTGGCGTTAGGATAAAATCATCCAAACAAACCAAACAATATATAAAAAACATCATACATGTCAACAAAGCAACCCATCCCACACACTACCAAAAGACAACCAAACTATTTCCTAAAAATCCCAAATGCCATTAAAACCATTCCAAATATCATTCTTCCAAAAGGAAGACTACACAAAAATACCCCAATGAACTAGGACACCATCTATAGATCCACCCAATGATCCATTATCTAATCAACACTATATCACCAAAGAATCATATTGAACAACTAAAAAATTGATATTCTTTAATTTTACATCTGTTCTATAACACAACATCTACAAACGAACCAATGATTCAATGTTGGGGGTGAGTACTAATAATCATTACGATTCCCCAAAATGACATTCCTAAACATGACACTAGGAATGGACTATTAACACATTTATATAATGTAGTTTATATAAAAAATTAAATTGATTCACCATTACAACAATCCAAACATATTCTTTCAAAGCCATATAAATCAAGGGAAATCCATTACTATGCTATAAGGCAAAAAACCATCACACATTACTTCAGAAAATTCCAAATTGTGAAGAAACACACTATAAGGTAACCAAACTAGAAGATCTTCCGTCCAACCCATTCACTACATCTCTAACTAGTGGTGATTCCTGACCACTATCCATAATGGTGGAACTTGAACCCACTATCCACCATATTTTATAATGATACTCCAAATCCAATTCTATATAATCAACAAAATAAATTTCACTTGATAACCTAGTAAGAAAAAATCCCTAATGACATATAATAAAAACACAACCATTTCCAACACATACAAATTTACATCAATAAATTACACATTTTTTGAAGACACCCAACTACCATTTTCTATACCATACCACATTTTACTAAAAGTGCAATTTTATTGAGAACTATTTTCAAAAACCAATTTCATAATTTAAAACTAGAATCAGATTTTAAAATCTAAATATTAAAATCACTCAAATAACCCATCTTTCAACATCATCCCATTTCTACCAAAAATCCACAAATCCTCACCAAATGGGGTTCCACTATGAATAAAACATCATATTAACAATAAATTTCAAGAAAAAAAATTAATTTCAACCAAATATACTAGTTATATCCATGTGGAGTTGAGAGAGAATCCACCTACCATTAGGGTTCTGGTGAAATTGACAGACATGAAATGACACAAAAAATCTAGCCAATGCACCACCGAAACCTCACGACATCATCTTCCCTATCATCAAAATGCCAAAAATCATAAAATATGGCTACAAATAACCATTATATTTTTTAAACTAATGTAGATCTAGAAAACCAATAAAGGGAGAAGAGTACATATAGAGAGAAACCATGATGAATCCAAGAGGAGAAACTTACCCAGTCGAAACCACTTTTAAACCACCTCAAAACCCCTTAAAATACCTTCCATGTAAAGTGGTAGAGCTACATATCCCGTTAGAAGATGAAATCCCACATAAGGTTTGAGTGGGAGAATAAATGTCTGAGTTTTTGTTAATACTAACTAAACCTACATTAAAAAAAATCATTTTTAATGGGTTTCATGGTTAGATTTCACTTTTGGCAAAACTATTCACCAACCATGTAGATGTAACTACATCAAACCCATCTCGCACGCCCTGCATGAATTGTTAGAAAAAACATGTGAAAAACATGATGAACCACACAACCATGAGTTTCACTGTTACTTGGGATGTCATTATGGTTTCCCCTAACCGTGATCAAACCATGATGCTCTAAAAGGCCTCCAAATTATTCGAAAAACATTCCATACACTCTCAATCTATTCAAAACTCATCCTAATAACTTTAACCACATTAAATGGCATAACATTTATATATAACTCAATCTAGGGGTGCTAGAAGAATAATATTAATTATTTGAATATACATTTATGATAGAAATAAAAATTTATTTTATTACATTCAAAATAAAAAATATGTTAACAAAAGTTACTAAAAATTAGAGTTAAACTTCACTTTGGAGATAAAATAAACTTCATAATCATAAATATATTATAAATATCAAATTGATTGTATAGTATCTCCTAAGACATAATATAATCATATAGATGTGCTTAATGTATATATATATATATATTCATATTCAGGAAAAAATGTAAACCAAAAATGGTATATCATATTAGTAATGAATGTGTATTAACATTTATACAAATCATACAATTTTGAGTTACATTTTCTATCTTCACGATATGAATATATTGAAAATAAATTATTGGTTCAGTGTTTTAATAATTTTCAATTTATTTTTTATTAAAAGGTCATGAAATATAATTTTATTGATGATTATATATGGTGTAAAAAAATATTAAGTAGAATATTATGGTGAAGATCATTAGAAATGTTTGGTTATTTTTGTGTGAAGGAATTTTGATATTAGAGAAAATGTAAATAATTTGATTTTAGAATATATGAATTTTATTTATTAACTTTTAAATATGTTTATGAATGAGTAGTTTTTAATTATTGAATATATAGATAAGAGAGATTTTATAAATTTTAGGTAGACCATAAATGAGTATCCTCAAGAAAATTACTCTACAAATAAATTTTGAAGGGGGTAAGGGGATTTACTATATTTTAGCGGATGGGTAAAGAAAATATGTCTCATATTAAAATGTATATTCTATAAAATTCATAAAAAAATTTAACATTATATATATCCCTAAATATAATAGTATATTATAAAGTGAGATATTGTTAATTTTATTTCATGGTTTTTTACATTTAAAAAAGTAATTATTTGGAAGCATATACATTGTTTTATATTGTAGAAATCTAAATTATTAATGAGATATAGTGTTATAAATCATTAGTTATTGTTATTTCAATAACTTGATCTCCACTAGGGATAAATGAAATGTTAGATATGATCTACATGGTAACAAAATAAGAAAACAATCAATATTACAATGGAAAACAGTAATGAAGGGTGCTTGGGAATATTGTTTTTAAAGGATATGGTTAAATTACATGGAATGAAAATTACCATTTTCTTTAAAATAGATCATTAATTTACGTGCATATTGTTTTTGGAAAGCCTTCAATTGGTGACCTAAAATCTTCTAAAAATGAAAATAAATTTACATCATCAATGTAACAATAATAATAATTTTGAAAATTATTATTTTATAATATATTATTATTGTCTATCATGGGAATAACTATTAACATTGATTGAATTATTTTAAAATAATACTTTTGAAGATTCACTAAAATTAGACCCTTTATGATTTATATGATTTCATCAATTGAAATTTTTCCTATTGGGTATAATTGGAAGAAACCCCTTGTTTTTTACTTAATATTGTGCGTGTGATTATACACAAAATCATTGAAAGTAATATGATTCTATTACTTGATCAGAAATAATAGAAATCAGATTCGAATAAATAAAAAAAATTGATTTCATGGTGTCTGATTGGATATTTTTGGAAGTATCACCTCATCTTGGACATAGATTAATATGGAAATAAAAGGAATTATTAAACAGATAAATAGTTATCATTGATGTTGTTGAAAAAACAAGTGAGTAGATTATTGGGTTATAATACATACATAGTACATTCTATAAATAATATATATTATGTTTAGAAGTTGAAGATATAAAAAATGATACCTCTATCATTGTTTTCATATGGTAATTGATTTGAAAATTGATCTAACTATAATGGATAAACCTATCCAAATTATTTATCACGGTGATAAACTATTTAGAGTAAAAAATATTACACTAGTTTTAAAATCTTGACAATATAGAAAGGAATAATAAAAAATATTTGAATAATAATATTATGTAAAATAAAAAATTATATTAATGATTAAATATTACGATGTTGAATAACATTATTATCATGTCCAACCCCCAATAGATCACCTCCTGGTCAAAAATAAGAGTCCAAAAAAAATAATTGATTCCCACCGTCAAATGGGAATGAGTTGGAAACATTCAGATAGTGTGTAGTAACATACAAATTGTACGTTTTAACATCATAAATCCCATTAATAGAGAGAACCGACCCTTTAATCTAAATTATTAATACTAAAAAATATATCCAAAGACACATGAATGTCAGATATGATACAAATAATGTGAATAATATTCCACAATATATCCCATTTGGTAGAATTTATATGAACACCCCTAACACTAACAACCATCGTGATATAGTATTGTATAGCCTGTTCTAAAACCATATCTTATTATCCTAAAAGGATATATATTTATATACAAACTGTAACATCCCAGGAAAATAATGAATAAAAAATTTTCATATTTATTAATATTTTTGAATTAAATATTAATTTTACTTTAATGGGGTTTCTATGTTCGATAGCGTACACGATATGCAACAAAGAGTTTCATTGAAATCTTACGTTACACACTAGTAATAAAATAATATTATTTTAAATGGTAGTTAACACATAGCCGTTGTATTGGTGAGAATAGATAGAAATAACTAAAATATGATTATATATGTTTTTTAAATGTTTTTACATTTATCTAATAAAATATAAAGGCTTAAAATACAGAAATAATTAAATTTTAGGCATATATACCCTAATTTTCACTAAAGGTTCACTTATCACCTTTTGATGGTGAACCGTCATTAAATATAGTTTTTTTCACTCTTATACATTCTATTGGACTAAATAAAACTCTTCTATAAAATTTGGACATCAAAATTTACTTTGTGTGAATTTTTGGTATTTTTCTGATAAAGTTCAATTTTTAATTAATAGTGAAAAATGTTGTATTTTAATTCAAAACCTATTTTAAATCTAATTTATTTATATGATTAGATTATCTTTTGAATTGGTTTTAAAGTAAAATTAGAATATATTTTTACCATTTAATCCAATGGTGGTCATTGTAATTAATTTCACTTTGAAATCAGACTTAAACTAGTGTCAATCTTTTGATACTTATTGTTTCATAAAAACACGCTATTTGCTCTGACATCAGGAATTAATTATTAAATTAATTAATGAAACTTATATGTTTTGAATTTTTTAAAATGGAATTAATTTTTTAATTTGGAATATCAAATATAGCTTAGGGTGAGGTTTTGGTATTTTTCTGAAAAAACTTCAATTTTTGATGAATACTGAAACCACTAAGTGGTACTTAGAAAACTGATTTTTCGTTTCAATGAAATTTTACCACCTCTATGTTTTGAATTTAAAAAATCCAACATAAATGGTTTTCATTATGAAGTAAAATGTGGTTCAATGGGATTAAAATAATTATTTGGTGAATAGTAACTTATTATGTTTTTAATCGCGATTAGAGGTAATTAGTGTAATTTAAGGTAAAAATAATGTTGTAATAATATGAAATGAACATGACACATGTCCTAACCTCATTGGATGTGTCATGGACGACCAAAAAAATCCATGGGTCAACATGGGGACCCCATGAATCCACTTTGGTTGGAAAAGGACATTAATAACTTTTTATTTAAAGTTAAAATAAAAATGTCACAAACATGAGTTGTTTTACTAAAACAATTTTTACATGGGGTTATAGAAATCAGATATTTGACTATAAATATTCGTTGGAAAGGTAAAAGGATTTCCTACGTCATAGTATTTTTTTATAATTTTTATACATTAAATAAATTAAATTATTTATGACACTATGATGATGCAGCGATTACCTCATTATTTAATTATTTAAATAAAATGGAAAGATAATGTAAAATATAAGACCTAAACATGTCAAAAACCTATTGGATGGGTGGATTTAGAACCATTATCACCTTATCCTCGAATAAAATCAATTTGGGACCATTAAAATCCGAAACTCATTCTAGAATAAAGTAACATTTCCTTACTTTCCAAGAGTGCCCCTCCTCTCCGCTTATAAAAGGCCCAAACCTCTACCACCTTACCCACAATTCCAAAGCCTTTGGCTCGGCCAAACCCTTCCCATTTTGTCTCTCACCATCCCTCTATTACTCCTTGAATCCTTACATTGGTCATAAGTCTTCCCAAGGAAGCCTTTGAGCTCAAATCTAAGAGAGTGACCCGATTTTAAGGTAATGTCTTCACTTGTGTTCTTTTGTTTTATTTTGCTTCTCCAACCCCATAAACTCTTTTTATTCATTTATTTTGTAACAACACCAGTATCTCCCTTATACTAGGATGTTTTTATAATAATTATTATATCTACACTTACACACACCTACATCCAATGGTTAATGAACATATTGTTTTTGTGGATGGCGAATTTCTGCCTCACGAAACGATGATTGTTCAACACTCATATAACACCTATATAGGCGTCCATTAAGATTTCAATATATTTATATATGATATAGAATATGTTTTATGTTTTCCTTAATCTTGTGTATTTTTTATTTATGGCATACCTTTATGGCTTCCATTGTGGGTATACGCGAAATCTTCATTTTAGGAAGTGCGGACTAACGCCCCCTCAAAGTGATTTGATTCGTTAATGCCATACATGGGACATATAAAATATTTATTTCATGATATTATATATGATATTATATTGGAATTATAATATACCTTTCTATCATTATGATTTCAATCCATTAATATATGAGATATAAATTAAAGTAGCGTTCATGCGTACGTACGGCTTACCGTCTCCATGAACGGTGCATTTCATTTTTTATCCTCAAACGTAATGTACTATTATAAGTACATATATATAATGGATATATATGATTTATGTTACATATAAATGATTAATATAATTCTTTAATTAAAATATAAATATCTCTCATTTAGTTTTAATTCCATTAATATGACATAGAAATGAAAGCAGCGTTCACGCGTACGTACGACTTACTGTCTCCATGAACGGTGCATTTCATTTATTACCTCTAAATGATTATGTGATATTATAAATAAATTTATATGCTAGATATAAATTATATATATGATATCCAAATCAGTAATGTCATTATGGATATAAAGAACCTTTGACCACATGAACAACATGTAATTGTAAGAAGTCCACTTTCGACATAAGAACCAAATATCGACAAAACAAACATTATTAAATTAAATGATTACATAATGTTAATAATATGATAATAAGTGATATAAAAGTAATAATTAACTTGAATAAGGTTCTTAATCAAGTAGAAATTAACTCAAGTTTATTATTCAGGACATTAAAGAACGATCGAGTCAAGTCAGATCTGACTTAAGGGACTTCGTCTCAATCTCCTTTCATTGAGGGATATTTTGTTTTATAAACATCTTTCTTTTATATGGTTTATAAACCCCTTTGAATTTTAATTTTATACAAAAGTAATCTTTTTCTCCAAAGCGTTTTACAAAACAACAAAAAAGAATGTTTCTTTAACGTACGCGGTGACAACAACCTTTTCCGCCGCCGCGAGTATTATTTGGTCATTGGATTCCTCAATAAGCCGTAATGTTTTTAAAATGAAATAAATTCCATATACACTTTTACGTATTTTGGTATTGAAAATGGTTTTTATAATGGATTTGTTATGTCAATATATTTATGTGATATATTGTGATCAAAGTGTGTAAATGTTATCTTTCAATTATATTTGTTTTATGTCTTATGATTTTAATAATGGTACTTGGACATTTGACGGGTGGTTACGTGATAAACCATATGACAGGTGGTGCCGTGAATACCAGGATGGGTGGTTACGTTATAAGCTCCAATGCATTGGGTATGGAAGTCGGCCTTATGGATATTCCATTAAGTATGTATGGAAGTTGGACGTATGGCTATTCCATTAAGTGATATGTGTGGAAGTCAACCGTATGGTTATTCCAGTTAAGTATGTTTATGTCCCAAGTTACCTTTATATGTTATGTGTTAGTTATATGGGTTTTATGGAAATCCTTTGGTTACAAAATGTTAAGTAATGATATTTTATTCAGTGAAGAGTTTTTACTACTTCATGAAGGTGAAAGTATTACTTTGATAAAGTATACATGGTTTACTTGATGTTTGAAAAACTAACAGTTTTCATTCTTTGTGTATCCCTTACGGAACTTTTTATGCTCACCCCAATCTTTTTTGAAATGTTTTTCACAGGACATAATGTTGAATAGGGTAAAGGATGGGATCAAGGGAAAGTCATGCTATATAAATCATGGAACTAGACATGATTCTTTTTAAGAGTTTTTATTCTATGGAAACTTAGTAGAAGTGTCTACATTGTAATTTTTTGAGATGTAACAGTTATGTCCTAATTCTATAAAACTCTAAACCTGAAAAGATCCTCAATGTGAATTATTCATTTAATTCAATATTCAGTAATGTTTAAGGATATGGCCTTATAGTTGGTATCAGAGGTCGGTTTAGACAACATTAGGAGTTAGAAAAGTGTTAAATTATAAGTTAATTTATGGTATGATTGAAAAGATATAGCATTTAAATATTACCATGTTGCATCTCCTAAGATATTTTTGTGTTAAGAATGGTTTTTCCTGGAGGAAACAGAACATATTTCTTGGGAAGGCATACAGAGGGAAATTACCATTCAAATCAGTATCCTGATATGGTCATAATCAGAACTAAATAGTTTTTTTTTTGCAGTTATGGCTCAGTTGACTGAGGTGAAAAATGTTGGTTGTTTTTATTGATGATAATTTAGTGTTTTCTAAAAGTAAATAGGAGCATGAAATTCATTTTAGGGTTGTCTTGAAAACCTTAAAAGAAAAAAAAACTGTATGGAAAATTCAGCAAGTGTGAGGTTTGGTTACAAAAAATATCTTTCCTTGGTCACATTGTTTCTAAAGACGGGATAACCGTTGATCATGAAAAAACAAAAGTTTTTGAAGAATGGCCAAGACCCACAAATGTAACGGAGATCCATAGTTTTCTTGGTTTGGCAGGTTACTACAGAAGGTTTGATGAAAATTTTCCATGGTTATCTAGTCCAATGACTAAGCTAACTCGGAAGGTTGTTATGTTTATCTGGACAAAGGAATGTGATAATTGTTTTCAGGAGTTGAAAAGAAGATTGGTGAATGCTCCAGTTTTGGCACTTCCTTCCAGGAATGGTGAGTTTTTTATATACAGTGATGGTTTGTTGAAGGGATTTGGATGTGTCCTTATGCAGAATGATCAGGTAATTGCTTATGCTTCACGTCAGTTAAAAACTCATGAGGTAAATTACCCTACACATGATTTGGAATTAGCTGATGTTGTTTTTTCTTTAAAAATTTGGAGGCATCATTAGTATGGTGTAAAGTGTGAAATATATACTAATCACAAAAGTTTAAAGTATATATTCACTAAGACATAATTGAACATGAGACCGAGGAGATGGATGGAATTAATCAAGGATTATGAATGTACAATTCATTTCCATCCGGAAAAAGCAAATAAAGTGGCTGATGCTTTGAGTTGAAAAAGTAATGCTTCATTAACAATGTTGCGTTTGGAACGAGATACTTTGTTTTTTGATTTGATGAACTTTGGCATGGAAGTTGTTTGTGTATGAAGTCCTTCTGTTTTCTTTTAGGTATCAGTGAAATCTTCCCTATCAGATAGAATCAAGCAAGCATAGAAGCAAGACAGTGAGTTTCAGAAAAAGGTAGAGGTGGTTCAGAAGGGTAAGTTTCCTGAATTCAACATTGATAATGATTGTGTTTTGAGGTTTGGCAAGAGATTATGTGTGCCTTGTGATTCATATTTGAAAAATGAGTTGTTATGTGAGGCTCATAGTTCCCAGTTTTCAATTCATCATGGGTGGTACTAAGATGTACAAAGATCTACAGGAGTATTACTGGTGGGATGGAATGAAAAGAGATATTGATAATTTTACTGTGAAGTGTTTGACTTGTCTGTAGGTTAAAGTAGAGTAGTAGTTACTGAAAAGGATGCTTCAGCCTTTACCAGTGCCAGAGTGGAAATGGGAAAATATATCCATGGATTGTGTCGTGGGATTACAGAAGAAATCTAGAGGTAATAATGAAATCTGGGTTATTGTTGATCGCTTGACAAAATCTGCTCATTTCCTTGATATACGAGATACTTTTTCACTAGATCAACTTTGCCATTTTTATCTTAAGGATATGGTCTGGTTATATGGAGTTCCTATCTCCATTGTGTCCGATCGTGATCCCAGGATTACTTCTAACTTTTGGAAAGGCCTTCAAAAGTCGTTGGGTACTGAATTAAATTTTAGTACAGCTTTTCATCTGCAATCAGATGGGCAGTCAGAACGAACAATTCAGACCGTGGAGGATATGCTACGATCTTGTTCGATGGATTATCAGGGAAGTTGGGACAGAAAACTTTTTTTGTTGAGTTTTCTTATAATAACAGTTTTCATTCCAGTATACAGATGGCACCATTTGAGGCATTATATGGGAAACGGTGTCGAACTCCAGCTTTTTGGGATGAAGTGGGTGAAAGGAAGCTAATGGGACCAGAATTGGTAGAAGAGATGGCTGAAAAAGTTTAGTTGATTCAGAAACACATGAGAACAGCTCAGAGCAGGCAGAAGAGTTATGCGGATAACCAGAGGAAGGATATATCTTTCATGGTAGGTGATCATGTTTTTCTCAAGGTTCTTCCATGTAAAAGTGTGATGAGATTTGGTAAGAAAGGAAATCTGAGTCTAAGGTTCATTGGACCATATGAAATTCTGGAGAGAGTTGGAGCAGTTGCATACTAAGTGGCTTTACCTCCTAGTTTATCTCAGGTACACGATGTTTTTCATGTTTTCATGTTGAGAATGTACATGCCAGATCCATCTCATGTTTTGAGTCCAGAGGTAGTTCAGCTGGAAGAGAACCTATCTTATGAAGAACAACCAGTCCAGATTTTTGACCGAAGAGAGAATGTGTTGCGAAATAAGGCAATTCATCAGGTAAAGGTTTTGTGGAAAAACCATATGGCTGAAGAGGCAATGTGTGAATCTGAAAAATGCTATGAGGGATAAATACCCCCACTTATTTTGATAAGTGAATAAAATTGCGAGGACGCAATTCCCAAAAGGGGGAAGGATGTAACATCCTAGGTAAATAATGAATAAAACATTTTCATATTTATTACTATCTATGAATTAAATATTAATTTTACTTTAAAGGGGTTTTTATGTTCGATAGCGTACCCGATACGCAACAAAGAGTTTCATTGAAATCTTATGTTGCACACTAGTAATAAAATAATATTATTTTAAATGGTAGTTAACACATAGCCGTTATATTGGCGGTAATGGATAGAAATAACTAAAATATGATTATATATGTTTTTTAAATGTTTTTACTCTTATCTAATAAAAGATAAAGGCTTAAAATACGGAAAGAATTCAATTTTAGGCATATATACCCTAATTTTCACTAAAGGTTCACTCATCACCTTTTGATGGTGAACCATCATTAAATATAGTTTTGTTCACTCTTATACATTCTATTGGACCTAATAAAACACTTCTTTAGAATTTGGACATCAAAATTTACTTTGTGTGAATTTTTTGTATTTTTTCGATAAAGTTCATTTTTTTAATGAATAGTGAAAATGTTGTATTTTAATTCAAAACCTCTTTTTAATATAATTATTTCTATGATTAGATTATATTTTGAATTTGTTTTAAAGTAAAATTAAAATATATTTTTACCATTTAATCCAATGGTGGTCATTGAAATTAATTTCACTTTGAAATCGGACTTAAACTAGTGTCAATCTTTTGATACTTATTGTTTAATAAAAACACGCTATTTGCTCGGACAACGGGAATTAATTTTTAAATTAATTAATGCAACTTATATGTTTTAAATTTTGTAAAATGGATTTAATTTTTGAATTTGTAATATCAAATATAGCTTAGGGTGAGGTTTTGTTATATTTCTGAAAAACTTCAATTTTTGATGAATAGTGAAACCACTAAGTGGTACTTAAAATACTGATTTTTCATTTAAATGAAATTTTACCACATTTGTGTTTTGAATTTCATAACTCTGACATACATGGTTGTCATTAAGAAGTAAAATGTGGTTCAATGGGATTAAAATAATTTTTTGGTGAATAGTAACTTATTAAGTTTTTAATCGCGATTAGAGGTAATTAGTGTAATTTAAGGTAAAAATAATGTTTTAATAATATGAAATGAATGTGAAACATGTCCTAACCTCATTGGATGTGTCATGGCCGACCAAAAAAATCCATGGGTAAACTTGGGGACCCCATGAAGCCACTTTGGATGGGAAATGACATTAATAACTTTTTATTTAAAGTTAAAATAAAAATGTCACAAACATGAGTTTTTTTACTAAAACAATTTTTACAAGGGTTTATAAAAACAATATTTTTGACTATAAATATTATTTGGAAAGGTAAAAATATTTACTACATCATAATATTTTTTTTATAATTTTTAGACATTAAATAAATTTAATTATTTATGACACCATGATGATGCAGCTATTACCTCATTATTAAACGATTTAAATAAAATGGAAAGATAATGTAAAATATAAGACCTACACAAGTCAAAAACCTATTGGATGTATGGATTTCGAACCCTTATCACCTTATCCTCAAAAAACATCAATGTGGGACCATTAAAATCGGAAACTCATTCTAAAATAAAGTAACATTTCCTTACTTTCCAAGAGTGCCCCTCCTCTCCTCTTATAAAAGGCCCCCACCTCTACCACCTTACCAACACTTCCAAAGCCTTTGGCTCCACAAAAACCTGCCCATTTTGTCTCTACCCATCCCTCTATTACTCCTTGAATCCTCACATTGGTCAGAAGTCTTCCCAAGGAAGCCTTTGAGATCAAATCTAAGAGAGTTACCCGATTTTAAGGTGATGTCTTCACTTGTGTTCTTTTGTTTTATTTTGCTTCTCCAACCCCCTAAACTCTTTTTATTCAATTATTTTGTAACAACAACAGTATCATCCATATACTAGGATGTTGTTATAAGAATTAATCGAGCTACACTTACACACACCTACATATAATGGTTAAAGAACATACTGTTTCTGTGGATGGTGAATTTCTGCCTCACGAAACGATGATTGTTCAACACTCATATAACTCCTTTAAAGGTAGCCATTAAGATTTCACTATATTTATATATGATATATAATATGTTTATGTTTTCCTTAAGCTTCTGTTTTTTATATTTATGGAAAACCATTATGGCTTCCATTATGGGTATACACGATATCTTCATTTAAGGAAGTGCGGACTACCGCCCCCTCAAAATGATTTGATTCGTTAATGTCATACATGGGATGTATAAAGAATGTATTTAATGATATTATATATTATATTATACTGGAATTATAATATACCATTTTATCATTATTATTTCTCTTCATTAAACTATGAGATAGAAATGAAACTAGCGTTCATGCATACGTACGGTTTATCGTCTCCATGTACGGTGCATTTCATTTCTTATCCTAAAATGTAATGTACTATTATAAGTACATATATATAATGGATATATATGATTTATGTTACATATAAATGATTAATATAATTCTGGAATTAATATATAAATATCTCTCATTCAGTTTTAATTCCATTAATATGACATAGAAATGAAAGTAGCGTTCATGCGTACGTATGGCTTACCATCTCCATAAACGGTGCATTTCATTTCTTACCTCCAAATGATTATGTGATATTATAAATACATGTATATGCTAGATATATATGATATATATGATATCCAAATAAGGAATGTCATTCTGGATATAAAGAACCTTTGACCACACGAACAACATGTAATTATAAGAAGTCCACTTTCGACTTAAGAACCAAATATTGACAAAATAAACATTATTAAATTAAATGATTAAATAATTTTTATAACATGATAATAAGTGATATAAAAGTAATAATGAACTTGAAGAAGGTTCTTAATCATGTAGAAATTAACTGAAGTTTATTATTCAGGACATTACTGAATGATCGAGTCATGTCGGACCTGAGGTAAGGGACTTCGTCTCAATCTCCTTTAATTGAGGCATATTTCGTTTTATACACAACTTTATTTTATACGGTGTATAAACCCGTTTGAGTTTTAATTTTATACAAAAGGAATCTTTTTCTATGAAGCATATTACAAAACGACAAAAAATAATGTTTCTTTAATGTACACAGTGACAACGGCCTTTTCCGCCGCCACGAGTATTATTTGGCCTTTGGCTTCCTCAACAAGAAGTAATGTTTTTAAAATGAAATAAATACCATATACTATTTTATGTATTTTGGTATTGAAAATGGTTTTTATAATGGATTTGTTATGTCAATATATTTAAGTGATATATTGTGATGAAAATGTGGAAATGTTTTCTTTCCATTATATTTATTTTATGTCTTATGATTTTTATAATGGTACTTGGACATTTGAAGGGTGGTTATGCGATAAACCATATGACGGGTGGTGCCGTGAATACTAGGATGGGTGGTTACATTATAACCTCCAATTCATTGGGTATGGAATTCGTCTGTATGGCTATTCCATTATGTATGTATGGAAGTTGGCCGTATAGCTATTCCATTATGTGATATGTGTGGAAGTCGACCGTATGGTTATTCCACCTATGTATGTTTATGTCCAATGTTACCTTTATATGTTATGTGTTCTTTATATGGGTTTTATGGTAATCATTTGGTTACAAAAGGGTAAGTAATGATATTTTATTCAGTGAAGAGTTTTTACTACTTCATGAAGGTAAAGGTATTACTTTGATAAAGTATACATGGTTTACTTGATGTTTGAAAAACTAACAGTTTTCATTCTTTGTGTATCCCTTACTGAGCTTTTTATGCTCACCCAATCTTTTTTGAAATGTTTTTCACAGGACTTAATGTGGAATAAGGTAAAGGATGGGATCAAGGGAAAGTCATGCTATATAAAACATGGAACTAGACATGATACTTTTTAAGAGTTTTTTATTCTATGGAAACATAGTAGAAGTGTCTACTTTGTAATCTTTTGAGATGTAACAGTTATGTCCTAATTCTATAAAACTCCAAACCTTAAAATATCCTCAATGTGAATTATTCATTTAATTCAATATTCAGTAATGTTTAAGGTCGTGGCCTTATAGTTGGTATCAGAGGTTGGTTTAGACAACTTTAGGAGTTAGAAAAGTATTACATTATAAGTTAATTTATGGTATGATTGAAATGATATATCATTTAAAGATTACCATTTTGCATCTCCTAAGATATTTTTGTGTTAAGAATGGTTTTTCCTGGAGGAAATAGGACAGATTTCTTGGGATGGAATACAGAGGGAAATGACCATTCAAATGAGTATCCTGATATGGTCAGAATCAGAACTAAATTGTTTTTTGCAGTGATGGCTCTGTTGACTGAGGTGAAAAATTTTGGTTGATTTTATTGATGATAATTTGGTGTTTTCTAGAAGTAAATAAGAGCATGAAATTCATTTAAGGGTTATCTTGAAAACCTTAAAAGAAAAAAAACTGTATGGAAAATTCAGCAAGTGTGAGTTTTGGTTACAAAAAATTTCTTTCCTTGGTCACATTGTTTCTAAAGATGGGATAACTGTTGATCCTGCAAAAACAAAAGTTGTTGAAGAATGGCCAAGACCCACAAATGTAACCGAGATCCATAGTTTTCTTGGTTTGGCAGGTTACTACCAAAGGTTTTTTGAAAAATTTTCACGGTTATCTAGTCCAATGACTAAGCTAACTCGGAAGGTTGTTAAGTTTATCTGGACAAAAGAATGTGATGATTATTTTCAGGAGTTGAAACGAAGATTGGTGATTGCTCCAGTTTTGGAACTTACTTCTAGGAATGGTGAGTTTTTTATATACAGTGATGGTTCGTTGAAGGGATTTGGCTGTGTCCTTATGCAGAATGATCAGGTAATTGCTTATGCTTCACGTTAGTTGAAAACAAATGAGGTAAATTACCCTACAAATGATTTGGAAATAGCTGCTGTTGTTTTTGCTTTAAAAATTTTGAGGCATCATTTGTATGGAGTAAAGTTTGAAATATATACTAATCAAAAAAGTTTAAAGTATATATTCACTAAGACATAATTGAACATGGGACAGAGGATATGGCTGGAATTAATCAAGGATTATGAATGTACAATTCATTGCCATCCGGAAAAAGAAAATAAAGTGGTTGATGCTTTGAGTCGAAAAAGTAATGCTTCATTAACAATGTTGCATTTGGAATGAGATCCTCTGGTTTTTGATTTGATGAACATTGGCATGGAAGTTGTTTGTGTAGGAAGTCATTCTGTTTTGTTTCAGGTATTAGTGACATCTTCCTTATCAGACAGAATCAAGAAAGCACAGAAGCAAGACAATGAGTTTCATAAAAATGTAGAGCTAGTTCAGAAGGGTAAGTTGCCTGAATTCAACATTGATAATGATTGTGTTTTGAGGTTTGGGAATAGATTATGTGTTCCTTCTGATTCACAGTTGAAAAATGAGTTGTTATGTGAGGCTCATAGTTCCCCGTTTTCAGTTCATCCTGGTAGTACTAAGATGTACAAAGATCTGCGGGAGTATTACTGGTGTGATGGAATGAAAAGTGATATTGATGATTTTACTATGAAGTGTTTGACTTGTCAGTAGGTTAAAGCAGAGCAGCTGTTACTGAAAAGGATGCTTCAGCCTTTACCAGTGCCAGAGTGGAAATGGGAAAATACATCCATGGATTTTTTAGTGGGATTACCAAAGACATATAGAGGTAATAATGCAATCTGGGTTATTGTTGATCGCTTGACAAAATCTGCTCATTTCCTTTCTATACGAGATACTTTTTCCCTAGACCAACTTTCCCATTTGTATCTTAAAAAGATGTTCAGGTTATACGGAGTTCCTCTCTCCATTGTGTCCGATCGTGATCCCAGGTTTACTTCTAACTTTTGGAAAGGCCTTCAGATGTCATTGGGTACTGAATTAAATTTTAGTATATATTTTCATCCGCAATCAGATGGGAAGTCAGAACGAACAATTCAGACCTTGGATGATATGCTACGAGCTTGTTCGATGGATTATCAGGGAAGTTGGGACAAACCACTTTTTTGGTTGAGTTTTCTTATAATAAAAGTTTTCATTCCAGTATACAGATGGCACCATTTGAGGCATTATATGGGAAACGGTGTCGAACTCCAGCTTTTAGGGATGAAGTGGGTGAAAGGAAGCAGATGTGACCAGAATTGGTAGAAGAGATGGAAGAAAAAGTTCAGTTGATTCAGAAACACATTAGAACAGCTCAGAGTAGGCAGAAGAGTGTTGCGGATAACCAGAGGAAGGATCTATCATTCGAGGTAGGTGATCATGTTTTTCTCAAGTTTCTTCCATGGAAAAGTGTGATGAGATTTGGTAAGAAAGGAAAGCTGAGTACATGGTTCATTGGACCTTATGAAATTATGGATAGAGTTGGATCAGTTTCATACTGAGTGGCTTTACCTCCGAGTTTATCTCAGGTACACAATGTCTTTCATGTTACGATGTTGAGAATGTACATGCCAGATCCATCTCATGTTTTGAGTCCAGAGGTAGTTCAGCTGGAAGAGAACCTATCTTATGAAGAAAAACCATTCCAAATTCTTGAACGAAGAGAGAAAGTGTTGCGAAATAATGTAATTCACCAGGTAAAGGTTTTGTGGAAAAACCATATGGTTGAAGAGGCAATGTGTGAATCTGAAAATGCTACGAGGGATAAATACCCCCACTTATTTTGATAGGTGAATAAAATTGCGAGGATGCAATTACCAAAAGGGGGAAGGATGTAACATCCTAGGTAAATAATGAATAAAACATTTTCATATTTATTAATATTTATGAATTAAATATTAATTTTACTTTAAAGGGGTTTCTATGTTCGATAGCGTACCCGATACGCAACAAAGAGTTTCATTGAAATCTTACGTTGCCCACTAGTAATAAAATAATATTATTTTAAATGGTAGTTAACATATAGCTGTTATATTGGTGGGAATGGATAGAAATAACTAAAATATGATTATATATGTTTTTTAAATGTTTTTACATTTATCTAATAAAAGATAAAGGCTTAAAATACGGAAAGAATTCAATTTTAGGCATATAACCCTAATTTTCACTAAAGGTTCACTTATCGCGTTTTGATGGCGAACCGTCATTAAATATAGTTTCGTTCAATCTTATACATTCTATTGGACCAAATAAAACACTTCTTTAGAATTTTGACATCAAAATTTACTTTGTGTGAATTTTTGGTATTTTTCCGATAAAGTTCATTTTTAATGAATAGTGAAAAATGTTGTATTTTAATTCAAAACCTCTCTTTAATATAATTTATTTATATGATTAGATTATATATTAAATTGGTTTTAAAGTGAAATTAGAATATATTTTTACCATTTAATCCAATGGTGGTCATTGGAATTAATTTCACTTTGAAATCGGACTTAAACTAGTGTCAATCTTTTGATACTTATTGTTTCATAAAAACACGCTATTTGCTCTGACAGCAGGAATTAATTTTTAAATTAATTAATGCCACTTATATGTTTTGAGTTTTGTAAAATGGAATTCATTTTTGAATTTGGAATATTAAATATAGCTTAGGGTGAAGTTTTGGTATTTTTTTTGAAAAACTTCAATTTTTGATGAATACTGAAACCACTAAGTGGTACTTAAAATGCTGATTTTTCATTTAAATGAAATTTTACCACCTCTGTGTTTTGAATTTCAAAAATCCGACATACATGGTTGTCATTAAGAAGTAAAATTTGGTTCAATGGGATTAAAATAATTTTTTGGTGAATAGTAACTTAACAAGTTTTTAATCGCAATTAGAGGTAATTAGTGTAATTTAAGGTATAAATAATGTTGTAATAATATGAAATGAACTTGACACATGTCCTAACCTCGTTGGATGTGTCATGGCCGACCAAAAAAATCTATGGGTCAACTTGGGGACCCCATGAAGCCACTTTGGATGGAAAATGACATTAATAACTTTTTATTTAAAGTGAAAATAAAAATGTCACAAACATGAGTTGTTTTACTAAAACAATTTTTACAAGGGTTTATACAAATCATATTTTTGACTATAAATATTCTTTGGAAAGGTAAAAATATTTCCTACATCATAATATTTTTTTTATAATTTTTAGACATTAAATAAATTTAATTAATTATGACACCATGATGATGCAGCTATTACCTCATTATTAAACGATTTAAATAAAATGGAAAGATAATGTAAAATCTTAGACCTAAACATGTCAAAAACCTATTGGATGAATTGATTTCTAACCCTGTTAACCTTATCCTAGAAACACATCAATGTGGGTCCATTAAAATCTGAAACTCATTCTAAAATAAAGTAACATTTCCATACTTTCCAAGAGTGCCCCTTCTCTCCTCTTATAAAAGGTCCCCACCTCTACCACCTTTCCCACACTTCCAAAGCCGTTTTCTCAGCCAAAAACTGCTCATTTTGTCTCTCCACATCCCTCTCTTACTCCTTGAAGCCTCACATTGGGTAGAAGTCTTCCCAAGGAAGCCTTTGATCTCAAATCTATGAGAGTTACCCGATTTTAAGGTGATGTCTTCACTTGTGTTCTTTTGTTTTATTTTGCTTCTCCAACCCCCTAAACTCTTTTTATTCATTTCATTTGAAACAAAACCAGTATCTTCCATATATTAGTATGTTTTTATAATAAGGAATCTAGATAAACTTACACACACCTACATATAATGGTTAAAGAACATACTGTTTCTGTGGATGGCGAATTTCTGTCTCACGAAACGATGATTGTTCAACACTCATATAACACCTTTAAAGGTGGCCATTAAGATGTCACTATATTTATATATGATATATAATATGATTATTTTTTCCTTAAGCTTCTGTATTTTATATTTATGAAATACCTTTATGGATTCCATTATGGGTATACACGATATCTTCATTTTAGGAAGTGCGGACTACCGCCCCCTCAAAATTATTTGATTCGTTAATGCCATACGTGGGATGTATAAAGGATGTATTTAATGATATTATATATGATATTATACTGGAATCATAATATAACATTTTATAATTATGATTTATCTTCATTAAAGTATGAGATATAAATGAAACTAGCATTCATGCGTACGTACGGTTTACTGTCTCCTTGTACGGTGCATTTCATTTCTTATCCTCAAATGTAATGTACTATTATATGTACATATATATAATGGATATATATGATGTATGTTACATCTAAATGAATAATATAATTCTAGAACTAATATATAAATATCTCTCATTCAGTTTTAATTCCATCAATATGACATAGAAATGAAAGCAGCGTTCATGCGTACGTACGACTTACCGTCTCCATGAACGGTGCATTTCATTTCTTACGTCTAAATGATTATGTGATATTATAAATACATGTATATTCTAGATATATATGATATATATGATATCCAAATAAGGAATGTCATTCTGGATATAAAGAACCTTTTACCACACGAACAACATGTAATTGTAAGATGTCAACTTTCGACATAAGAACCAAATATCGACAAAACAAACATTATTAACATAAATGATTAAATAATGTTTATAACATGATAATAAGTGATATAAAAGTAATAATGAACTTGAAGAAGGTTCTTAATAATTTAGAAATTAACTAAATTTTATTATTCAGGACATTAATGAACGATGGAGTCAAGTCGGACCTGAGGTAAATGACTTCATCTCAATCTCCTTTCATTGAGACATATTTCGTTTTATACACAACTTTCTTTTATACGGTGTATAAACCCCTTTGACTTTTAATTTTATACAAAAGGAATCTTTTTCTATGAATAATTTTACAAAACGACAAAAAATAATGTTTCTTTAACGTACACAGTGACAACGACCTTTTCCGCCGCAGCGAGTATTATTTGCTCTTTGGATTCCTCAACAATACGTAATGTTTTTAAAATGAAATAAATACCAAATACTATTTTATGTATTTTGGTATTGAAAATGGTTTTTATAATGGATTTGTAATGTTAATATATTTAAGTGATATATTGTGATCAAAATGTGGAAATGTTTTCTTTCCATTATATTTGTTTTATGTTTTATGATTTTTATAATGGTACTTGGACATTTAAAGGGTGGTTATGTGATAAACCATATGACGGGTGGTGTCGTGAATACTAGGATGGGTGGTTACGTTATAACCTCCAATTCATTGGGTATGGAAGTCTGCTGTATGGCTATTCCATTAAGTATGTATGGAAGTTGGTCGTATGGCTATTCCATTAAGTGATATGTGTGGAAGTCGACCGTATGGTTATTACACTTAAGTATGTTTATGTCCCAAGTTACCTTTATATGTTATGTGTTCTTTATATTGGTTTTATGGTAATCCTTTGGTTACAAAAAGGTAAGTTATGATATTTTATTCAGTGAAGAGTTTTTACTACTTCATGAAGGTGAAGGTATTACTTTGATAAAGTATACATGGTTTACTTGATGTTTGAAAAACTAACAGTTTTCATTCTTTGTGTATCCCTTACAGAGCTTTTTATGCTCACCCCATGTTTTTTTGAAATGTTATTCATAGCACTTAATGTGGAATAGGGTCAAGGATGGGATCAAGGGAATGTCATGCTATATAAAACATGGAACTAGACTTGTTTATTTTTATGAGTTTTTTATTCTATGGAAACTTAGTAGAAGTGTCTACTTTGTAATCTTTTGAGATGTAACAGTTATGTCCTAATTCTCTAAAACTCTAAACCTCAAAAGATCCTCAATGTGAATTATTCATTTAATTCAATATTAAGTAATGTTTAAGGCTGAGGCCTTATAAAGACACTAATAAAAATGTATGCATATTAAAATCCTCCTCCAAACCAATAGTTCAATTATCAAGGATGAAAATTAGTACCTCAATGTATAAACAATGAAACTAATTCATTGCAAATTCTAGGTCCACTAGTTTCTAATACCCCAATAAAGATCACCAACCAAAATCCAAACATAATGAAAATAATATTACAAAAATAAAAAGATAACTAGATTTTCCCCATCCACTACCCCACTAATATAATATCTATCACTTCCTAATGGATGATGAGTGGCTTATAACATCGTTATCCAATAGAAAAAGTCAAACCTTAAACTATGTCAATTCAAAATACAGCACTGCCCTTAGAGCTGTTACAAGATGAAAAAAGTCTTGTTGGATACATACAAATATCAATATAAACTATAGGTAATAGATAATATAAAATAAAACCACTTACTATATGCCTAATGTTTTTACATATAATAAATCTAAGACAATGACTGAATAAATCATGATTATATGTATCAATATAAATATATATATATACATATTAATGTAATATATAACCCCATAAAATAACCTAACTACTACCATTGACATTTACTTGACAAGTATCCATTAGAAAACTGATGATAGCTCTCCCAGTCTATCTATTAATGATACAAGAATCATTTTTCTCAATCAGTGTCATATTTATATATACTAATATTACAACGCAATGGGCGATTAAATAACAAATTTGTATTTCCCAACTAGTCCACACACAACACAACTATTTTGAAATCATCCAATATATAAATTCCACTTATAATGAACTCAAAAAAAAATAATTTTGAAAACCATTGAAATTCTCTTAATAATCAATAATCATCTAATAAACCGAATTTAATTTTTCAATAATGATTGGATGTTAAAATATAAACTATAAACATAAAAAATTATTTATTATAATAATATCAACAAAAAATGATTTCCAAGAAAATCCAAAAAAACTCATTTAAATAGATAAACCTAAGGGTAACCTTCGACCATGAGTAATATCCAATTATGTGTATCACCAACCCTTGAGTCGACAAGCTACACTAAAAACCTCACAATAGTGTCCCATAACAAGAAATTCGAAATATTAATTATTTTTTTGGTATATATGATATAAATTTCATAAATATGAACCAAAGGATTATAAAGGTTTAGTTACATTGAAAAATAGATAAACAATATTCTTATTTAATGAATATTATCCAACATATCGGTTAATGATCTTCCAAAACATTACACATATTTGAAATACACTAATAAAACATATCTTCATAACCTGGGAAATGGAAACATTAGAATGGGTGAGCATAAATTCTCAAAAATGGTAAACCTAGGATAAGTGAATCAGTGATCATTTGAAATCCTAGGGAAATAATAATTATATTAGATCATTAACATAAGATGAAAATTCCATACTCAATATGTCAAGGATTGTAAGAATTATTGGGGGAAAATATTTTCATTTCTAAATTTATTGATCATAAGTAATTGAAATAATCAAAAATCATCCATGAATAGTTTTTTCATGTCATATTAGTTTATTACTATAATAGCTATATAAACTATTTCATCTGGTATGGTTAGCTATCGATACAATGAAGTCATAGATTTTCAATAATCAACCCTAGTATCCTAAATCATAAAGTGATCTTGAAACATTACCTTTTTCCAATAGTGAATCAGTATCTTTGACTTGCTTCCCAAACTGGATCAATCAAATTGACATGTTTTCCATAATTATTTAATGAGATATAAAACCACACCCAATGCATTAGAATACTATATATATATTTTCCCACTGATCATTAAATGAAATGCATCCATGTGTGTATAAAAAAGTCATAAAACATGCAACATATCATTATGTCATTACATTTTAAAACAAAATATATTTTATTAAAATATCATAATTCCATCATTTCATCACCCCTGGAAAAAAATGGGGGTTTCAAAAAAATTCTTCATCATAATTATAAACCAAATTCACAAATAATAAGGATTGTATCATTTTATTGTATCACTAATATCACATAATTAAAATCATGTGATGTTATTATTGATGAAAATTCCTTCACAAGAATCACTAGAATATTTCCTGATGAAAATTAAATTTACACATTTATATAACATATTTCATATATAAAAATAACCCAAATATTATGAATAAAACTTTATTTGAAGATAATCATTAAATTTTTTAATAAAATATTCAAATATTTGACCTATGATGATGGAATGTTGTGACCCAACCTTAGTAAGCCTATATTTGGTGTCATTATACCATTAAATATGGATATGATACTAGTAAATCATGTCCCCAAGGACTGTTCATTATTGTAGTCTTGGTAAATATGATACATACATATGATATGTTTAAAAAATGAATACATGAATCAGAATATATTTTTTATTGATTATCAAAATATTCAATCAAGTGTACACTATCATATCTTAATTAGTACACTACAACGAATATTGGGGAAAGAAAAAAATTAATGGTGAGCTCAAATGATCTGTAAAGGTAGACTACAATGGATGATATAATGAATCAATGAGAATAATCAATAAGGAAAGGTTATAACTAGACACACACTCCATATAGTCCAAAAACAGTTAAGGAAGTGCATAAAAAATGGAAAGGGAAATAAAAATAAACATATTCCTTTAAAATAACTAGATAAAGTAAACTAAATATAGGATTGTATGACACATAAACACATTCTATTTAATCAATCAACATAAAATAAAATGTACCCATATAAAATTTGAAGTCAAATATCATGGTCATATAATAAATGAATCAAAATGAAGGAAATGCTTAATTAATGGATTTCATGTATCAGGAACATGAGAACCTCAATTTTCAGGATACATCAAATAGATAGTTTAAAACCACACGTTCAAATTTTTTTAATCTGCTCAACTAATTTGTCTCATTTGAACCTATTGATTCATCGAGGGGATATATAATATCTAGGCCCCACCGAACCATAAATTTCCAAATAATTCCCCATATAGAGTATTCGATAACTGTATGTCTTATCAAATGTACATAATAAATATTCTAGATATATTATATGGTCCCAACCTTAATCAATTCATATTCGTGAATTAAGTTAATAATATACATTGAGGATATTTTTAGGATTTTAGATTTAGAGAATTAGGTCATAACATATACATAACCACTTGAATATTAGAAGTAGACACATCTACCCAGTTTCCATTTTTTCACAAAATAATAAATTATTGAAAAAAAGAGTTAGGTCTAGTTTCATGATTTAGACAACATGACTTTTCCTTAATCTTATCCTTGGCCGTATTACACTTTATGTCCTATGAAAAACATTTCAAAAACATGGTATTATCATAAAAAGAACAGTAAGGTATACAAAAAGAAGGAAAAATGTCAGTTTTTCAAAACAACAAGTAAACCATGAATAGTTTATCATTAGTATTATATTTCACCATAATGAAGTAGTAAATACTCTTCATTAAATAAAAGATCATTGATTACCCTTTTGTAACCAAAATATTACCAAAAACCCCATATAAAGAACACAAAACATATAAAGATAACTTGGGATATAAAAATACGAAAATTGAATAATCATATGGTCTACTTCCACACATATCACTAAATGGAATAGTCATACGGCCGAATTCCATACAAAATTCATTGGAGGTTATAATGTAACTACCAATTCCAGTTTATCACGGAACCACCCATCATTAGGTTTATCACATAACCACCCGTCAAATGTCTACGAACCATTACAAAATCATAACACATTCAACAAATATAAAGGAATGAAAACATTTTCACATTTCAATTACAATATATCAATTATATATATTGACATAAAATGTCCATTATCAAAATCATTTTCATAACCAAAATAAATGAAATTGTATGTGGTATTTATTTTCCTTTTAAATACATTATGGATTTTTACGGAATCCAATGATCAAATAATACTAGTGGCGGCTGAAAGTTCATTTTCACTACATAGGTTAAAAGAAACATTCATTTATTTCATTTAGTAAAACACATCGTAGATAAATATTACCATTGAACGAAATGAAAATTTAAAGGTGTTTTTACAGTGTATAAAATAATGTCATGTATTAAATCAAAATATGCCTCAATTAATGGAGATTGAGATGAAGTCCCTTACCCTATATCTAACTAGACCAGTTCATTATTTAACCCCCAAAATAATAAAATTAAGTTAATTTATACTTTCCTAAAAACCTTTTTAATGTATATCACTTATTACCATGTTATAATCATAATGAAATGATTTAATTTATTAATGGTCGATTTGTCGATATTTGGTATTTGAGCCAAAATTGTACTTCTTATAATTAAAAGTTGATCATGGGGTCAAAATTTCATTATATAATGATATTCATGATTTATATATCTTATTTATCTTATTTATCTAGTATATACTTGTATTCAAAATAGTACATAACATTTGTAGATTGGAAATGAAATGCACCATTCATGGAGACGGTAACCCATTTGTATGCCAGAACACTACTTCTATTTATATTTCATATTGTAATGGAATGAAAAATTAATGATACATAAATATATTATAATTCCAGTATTATATAATATATAATTTCATTATCTACACCCTTTATAAATTCCACATAAGGCATGAACAAGTCTTATCACTTTGATGGGGCAGTAGTAATCATGTCCTCAAAAGAGATTATCGTATTTACCCACTATGGAATCCATAATGTTATTATATAAATTAATAATATAGAAGCATATAAACAATATAGATATAATATATATCATATATAAATACAGTTCCATCATAATTGATAGCATGAGAGGCGGTTAATTATATTTGAACAACAAACATTTCGTGAGGCAGTACTTCGTCGTCCACAGAAACAGTATGTTCTTAACCCCTTAGATGGGTGTGTGTGTATGTTTAGATCAAATAATTATCATAACAACAACCTAGTATATTTACTATAGTGGTGTTTTTATAAAATAATTGAATTAAAATATCTTAGAGGGTTGGAGAAATAAAATAATACAAAATAAAACAGAAGAATTTAAGAGAAATTGATACCATTAATTCGGGTAACTCCCATTCGTTTTAACGAAAAGGAATTCATGATGTTAAATATGCCTATGTTAAGACATCTAAGAGGAGTATAAGGATGTAGGGAGTTTAATTGTGTAGTGTTTGGATGATACAAGTGTCTTGAGAGAATTGAGGAATAAATTAGTTTTGAGGTCTTTTTATATGGGGGAGGAGGGGCTCTTTACGAAAGTGTGGAATTATTATTTTATTATAGAATTATATTCAGTTTATATAGGTAAAAATATAATTATAGTATAAGACAAGATGGGTCATGGTCAAAATCAAATAATCCACTTATAATTGGTCAGTTTTTTGATATTATTTTAGTCTTTATAATCTTATTTATTTAAATCATTTATTAGTGAGGTAAACACTACACCATTATTGTTTAATAAATAAAATAATATATTTGATGTCTAAAAATTATAAAAAATACTATAATGAAGTAAATATTTTTATCTTTCCAAATAATATTTACTGTCAAAAATATAACTTATATAACCCTATGTAAAAATAAATCAACAAAAAGATATTTGTTTTTGTAAATTTTGTTTTTTACTTTAAGTTAAATAAAAATTAAGTGTCATAATCACTATTAAGTATCTCCATGGGGTCCCAAAATTTACCCATGGATGCCCATGGCCAGATATGACTCATCTATTATGGTTAAGACAAGTTTTAATGTAATTTTATATTATTAATATATTTTATTAACCTTCAATTACCTTATTTACCCTTAACCGCTATAAATAAAAGTGAAAAGATACAATTCACCGAAAAATAATTTTCATCTTATTTAACCACATATTAATTACTAACAACAACCATGTTTGTCATATTTTCTATATTCAATTCACAAAAGTTGTAAAATTTCATTTAAATGAAAAATTTATCTTTTTAACTACTACATAGTATTATCACTATTCAAAAACAAATTGTAGTTTTTCCAAAAAATACCAAAAATTCAGCATAATCTATATTTGATATTCTAAATTCAAAAATTATGTCTATTTTACCAAATTCAGATCATATATGTTGGATTAATTAATTTAAAATTAATTCCCTTTGTCAAAACAAAAGGCATGTCTTTAAGAAATATTAACTATCAAACGATTGACATTTATTTATGTTCAATTTAGAAGTGATATTATTTAAAATGACCAAAATTGGATTAAATGGAAAAAATATAATCTAATTGAACATTAAAACCAATTAATAATGATAATCTAAGCTTATAAATAAATTATATTAAAATGTAGTTTTGAATTAAAATATAGAATTTTCATTATTCATTAACAAATGAATTTTATCAGAAAAATACAAAAAATTTACTCAAAGTAAATTTTTAAGTCCTGATTCTAAAGAAGAATTCAATTATGTCAAATAAAACATGTAAAAAAAGATAAAAACTAGATTTAAATATATTTCTCCATTAAAAGGCATTAAATAAAACTTTTAAAGTAAATTATGCTTAAAATTAGATTCTTTCACATTTTATGCCCCTAACATATATTGGATATATGTAAAAACATTTAAAAAACAAGTATAATCATATTGCAGTTAGTTGTATTTATTAATTCCTTTTACAACGGCTACACGTTAACTACAATTTAAAATAATATTATATTAATATTTTTTAGTTTGACTCAACATTGTGTGTAGAATTAGACATCAACAAAACCCATTGTAACATATCGAGTATTCCATCGAACATTGAATCCACCTTAAAGATAAATTAATATTTAATTCAAAAATATTAATAAATATGAAAATCTCATATTTCATTATTTACATAATATGTTACATCCTTCCCCCCTTTTGTAAATTATGTCCTCACTATTTTAATCACTTATCAAATAAATGGGGGTAATTGTCCTTCATATAATTTTTAGATTCCCATGTTTCCTCTTCAACAATATGGTTTTTCCACAAAAACATTAACTGGTGAATTTCCTTATTCTGTAACAGTTACTATCTACGGTAAAAAATCTGGATAGGTTGTTTCTCATAAGAGAGATTCTCTTTCAACTGAACTACCTCTAGGCTCAAAACATGAGATGGATCTGACATATACTTTCTTAACATTGAAACATGAAAAACATTTTATACCTAGGACAAATATGGAGGTAAAGCCATTATGTACACAACTGATCCAAATTTCTTGAGGATTTCATAAGGTACAATGAACCTCGGACTCATCTTTACCTTTTTACGAAAACGCATCTACATTTTTCATGGAGAAACATTGATAAAGAAATGATCACCTACCTCAAAAATAGTTCCTTCCTCAGGTTATCTGCATAAATTTTCTACCTACTCTGAATTGTTCCCTTGTCCTTCTAAATCAACTAAACTTTTTCTACCATCTACTCTTATAATTTTGGTCCCATCATCTTCCTTTCAACTACTTCATCCCAAAATGGTGGATTTCGACAAAGTTTTACATATAATGATTAAAAAGGATCCATCATTATATTGGAATGAAAGATGGTTATTATAAAAAAATTCAACAAAAGAAAGTTGTTTTTCCCAGCTCCCTGGGTAATATAGTGAACAAGAACATAGCATATTCTCTAATGTCTAAATTTTTCTTCTTGACTGCACATCTGATTGTGTGTGAAAAACTGATCTAAAATTTAATTTAGTATCCAATGTCTTTTGGAGGCCTTTCCAAAAGATAGATGTAAACCTAGGATCACGATCAGATTCAATGGAGAGGGGAACACAATTTAACAAAACTATCTCTTTATCATGAAATCGAAAATGTTGATCTAGAGTCAAGATATCTAGAATTGGAAGGAAATGAGCATATTTACCCAATCGATCAACATTAAAAAATATAGTATTGTTACCTCTTGTTGTCTTTGGTAATCCCACAATGAAGTTAATGGATATATTTTCTGATTTACACTCTGACACTGGTAGAGAATGAATCATCTCAATCAGTAACTAACGATCTTCTTTAACCCTCCGACAAGTCAAAAACTTCACAGTAAAATCAACAATATATCATTTCATTCCATCCCATCATTAATAATCCCAAAGATCTCTGTTCATCTTAGTACTTCTATGATGAACTAAAAATTGGGAACAATGAGTTTCACATAACAACTCATTATTCAATTGCGAATCACAAGGCACCGAAAATCAACGTTAGAGTTAAAATCAGGTGACATACACTTATGAACTAAGTCAACCTTTCTCTGCAACTCATTTTCTTCCTTCTGTGCTTGCTTAGTTCTGTCTGGTAGATATTATCAAACTAACACCTAAAACAAAATAGAGAAATTTTGTACACCAACTAATTCTATGCCAATGTTAATCAAATTGAAAACCAAAGGATCTCATTCAAAATGTAGCATGGTTAAGAATCATTAAATTTTCAACTCAATGCATCAACCACTTTATTTTATTTTCCAGGATGGTAAGGGATTTTTCAATATTAATCCTTGATTAATTCCATCCATACCCTCTATCTCATGTTCAATTCTTTTTGAGTGAATATATTCTTTATAATTTTTTAGTTAGTAAATATTTCATATTTTACTCCAGACAAATGATTCCACCATAATTTAAAAGAAAAAACAACAACAACTAATTCCAAATCATGTGTAGTGTAATCTAACTCAAGAGGTATCAACTGATGTGAAGCATAAGCAACTAACTGATCATCCTGCATAAGGTCACAACCAAGTCCTTTTACTGAAGCATCACTCTTGAAAACCAACTCGCAATTTCATGAAGGCATTACCAAAACTGGAGCATTAACCAATCTTCTTTTCAATTCCTGAAAACAATCATCACAATCATTTGTCTAAATGAACATAAAACCTTTTTGAGTTAAGTTTGACAAATGGACTAGATAACTTTGTAAAATTTTCAACAACCCTCCTGTAATAACCTTCCAATCCAAAAAAACTATGAATCTCGGTTATTTTTGGGGGTCATGGCCATTCATCAACAACATGTGTTTTAGCAGGAACAACATTTTTTCCATTTTTTGAAATAATGTGACCATGGAATGGAATTTTTTGTAACCGAAACACACACTTTCTGATTTTCCCAAATAGTTTATTTTTTTATGGTTTGACTTACAACCCTTAAATGACATTCATGTTCCTCTTTAATATTGGAATAAATAAAAATATCATCTATAAACACAACCACAATTTATCTCCCAAGTCAACAGAGCTGTCACTGCAACAAACTATTCAATTCTGATTTTTGACCATCTCAGGATGCTAATTTGGAAGGTCATCTCTTATTTTATTCCCTCCAGAAAAATCTGCTCTATTTCCTGTACGAAAAACCAATTTTATCAAATAAATATCATAGGTGAAGCAACATGGTAATTTGTAAATGCTATATCATTTCAATATTAACATAAATTACATTATGTTTAATAATATTACAATACCCTAATTTATAAGGTCATCTAAATAGACCTATCATTCAAACTAAAAGGACCCAGCCTTAAAAAGTAAATATTTGTCAATTAAGTTAATAATTAAAATTTACGGTCATTTCAGGTTTAGAGATTTAGATAATTAGGTCTTAACAAATACATAACAACTTGAATATTAAATTTAGACACATATACCCAGATTCCATTTTTTCAAAATATAAAATCTATTGAAAAACAGATTAATGTCTATTTCAATGATTTAGACAACATGTTTATTCCTTGATACCATCCATGACCATATTCCACTTTATGTCGTATGAAATTTTTTGAAAACTTTGGATAAGCATAACAAGCTCTGTAAGGGATACACAAAGAAGGAAAACTATTAGTTTTTTAAAACAACTAGTAAACCATGAATACATTATCATATGTAATAATTTTTACCTTTATGATGTAGTAAATACTCATCACTGAAAAAAAGATCATTGAATTGCTTTTTGTAACAAAAAATTTTAGAATAAAACCCATACGAATAACACATAACATATAATGAGAATTTTGGACATAAACATACTTAAATGGAATATCCATTCAACCAAAATCCTTACCAAATTTATTGAAGTTTGTGCTGGAAAAAAATCCCTCAAGGTATCATTGCATCATTTTTGGGTGCCTTGTGTTTGTTGACAATGCTGGTTTCTATGGTGAACTATTGAGTTCTAGAGATATTGTTAACAATCCATGTGGAAAAAGAACCATAAAAAAGTAACAAAATATCTGGAGGCGATACAAATGAAAAGATATGGTAAGTTCATGAGTTTCTCGAATATAGGATTCATGGATTCTATTTCGCAAAGACATGAAAAATATTGATGGTGATTATCTACAATTATGACAAAATTCATGAATGGAAATGATTTATGAACATTACATTAGCGAAGGGAATTTCTAGTGGAGCTTCGTGGAGAAGGCATAAAGTAATTTACAGAACACTCCGTGATTAAGATGAGCTCCGTGGTCTGAAAATTTTCACGGGGCTTCGCGAATCAGACAGATCTTCGACATAAATTTTTGGGATTCACAATTTGATATGACGTGGCATTTACTTCACGGGGAATATTCGAGGGTCGGTGGAATCGCCTACAAATAGGCCTAAACCCCATCGATAAGAGAAGAGTGTTTTGGATTAAAATATTTTACTCTCGTCTTGCTAAGGTGGTTCGCGATGGCAGTTTGATTTAGGAAAGGAATGAGCGTCAAGACGGCTAGTCAATATCTGCGAAAGTTGCATGCTCTACATTGGCTCAGTGAGCATCATGAAGGAAGTACCTCTCCTATGGCATTTTCATCGCGATGGCTTGTGATCTACTATGTCCTGTGATCTGTGAAAGGTGTGAGCTTCTTGAAAAATAAGGGACATCTTGAAGGATTTTTTGAGCTTCACAAAATTGGGATCCTCGAGGAGTAGGGTTCTTTGAAAATATTTTTCAAAAGGAAATTTCCAGTGTTCTGGGGAATATGGATATTCATCACTAGATGAAATTTGGACTTAATTAGAACATCTACAAACAGTGAATGATGCATTCATTAGTGGTAATGAAGAGACCTACGAGTTTATAAACTATGAGTGGATCTTCTGAAGAAGAAGTGAGATCACTTTAGTCGAAAGAGTAGTGAGTTCTCAAATTTTGAGTTGTTGTAAACAAGGAGGGAAATTGATTCCGCTTCGAACTTGTAAACAGTAGTGCGCTTATAGTGGAATTGATACATCAGCACACTGCTGGTGTATGCTCCTTGGACGTAGCCTAGTGAGGGTGAACCAATTAAAACTGGATGTATCTTGTGCATTCTTTTATGGTTTATTCATACTCTTCAATGGGAAGAACAGATAAGAGGGTTTTGTCTAATAGAAAAACCACATCACAAGGGCCAGTTTCTTTAATATGTCATACCCTGATTAACCCCCCCCAGTCAGGGTATCTAGAAAAGTGGTCCTAATAGCTTATAACATAACCATCTATCCTTTTTTATCATGGCACCACCCATCATTTGTTTTATCATGTAACCACACATCAAATTTACAAGTACCATTATAAAATCATACCACATAAAAAATATAGTAATGATAAAATTTCCAAATTTCAATCACAATATATCACATAAATATATTGACATAAAAAATCCATTATCAAAACCATATCGAATACCAAAATACATAAATGATTATATGGTATTATTTTCCTTTTAAAAATATTATGGCTTGTTAAGGAGGCCAAATATCAAATAATACTCGTGGCGACAGAAAGGTTGTGGTCACTACTGTCACGACCCGCCCTCGGGGTCCGTGCCGTGACTACCCCAAGCCCGCCTTCCATAGGCCAGGGGCTGGCGACTAGCACCAAGGCGTAAATCCCGGTAAAAAGGGAAGGCATTGCCTTTGTAAAGTAAACAAACACCACAGAGTAAGCAAGCGGAAAGTAACACTAAGCAAAAACAGAGTACAACTAAAAGTGCGGAAAGTAAAAAGGGGGCCGGAAATACAAGACCAACTGTAAAGTACAACTCGAAAGGGAAAACAGCAACTGAAAAGTAAAGCTGCTACGCCGAGCTGACCACTGGAAATCCCACCTGAAGGGTGGGTACAGATAGCTCCTCTTCTCCTCGGGTCCCGCCGTCTTCTCCGAGTATGTCCCGCCCAGTGGTCTGCCTCTGGGTACCGCCTCGTCGTATAGTCCACCTCCAGGTACCGTCCAGTCCTCGAACACTCGGCCTCTGTCAGTACTGGCCGTCGTCTGCAACCAACACAACGAGGTGCGGGAATAGCCCGTGCAGGGGTGAGTATAACGATACTCAGTAGGGACCCCGAGACCCTCAAGGTCTCACTAAAACCAACAAGGATAACCACAAGAAGATCACAACAGATAAACTCTACTTAGGTATATGCCCATACATATACCTAAGTTATCAAGTAACCCATCTCAGTCATGAGGAAACACAAGGATCATGAGATCAACGGATAACCACTACCCAGGTATATGCCCATACATATACCTAAGTTATCAAGTAACCATTCTCAATCATGAGGAAACACAAAGGTCAAAGTCTCATCTCAAACCAGGATTTTCATTATCGAAACCGTAACTGCTGAAGAGCTCCGTCTCTAGAGTGTACAGTGGTCCTGTCACGACTCCGAGGCCGCCGCTCACTAACCTAAGACTGCTGAAGTACTCCTCCTGTCGAGTACTGCGGGTCTGCTGCCAACTACCAGGCGCTCCGTCCGCTGAGGGTCTGCTGCCAAATACCGGGCGCTACCCAGATAGCCTACTGAGGTACTCCTCCTGTCGAGTACCGCGGGTCTGCTGCCAACTACCAGGCGCTCCGTCCGCCGTGGGTCTGCCGCCAAATACCGGGCGCTCCGTCCACTGGGCTAGTCGACTCACTCCAAGTCGAGTCGGTCAAGCAGTCGTCAGGTCTCAGCCGGCTACACGGTCTCCGTACTCTGCACGCTCGTCTCCGGGAGGGTCCGCTCCACGAGCTACTGGTCGATACTCCAAGTATCACAAAGTCCTACAAAGAAGTATCTCAAAAGTCCGTCTCGTCACAGGGGTCTCAACGCAACAGACGGCGCGTCGATCGGACGCCCGGTCTGTGAGTTATTAGCCTTTTCGTCCCAGGGGCCCGGTTGGTTTCGAGAGCGAAACCAATCCCGACCGTATCCAAACTGTACCCCGAACTCCCATAGGGTATACTCATAGGGACCGTTACTAAACGTAAACACCAACGCCGCTGACGGTTCGTCAAACGGACGTCCTGTCTGAAAGATATCAGCTTTCCCGTTCCAGGGGCCCGGTTGGATTTCGGGTACAATCCAACCCGGCCATACTCCGACTGCATCCAAAACTCGGGCGGAGTATGTCAAAAGTTCCGTCTCATCAAGAGGAAGTCAACGAAACAGACGGAGCGTCAATCGGACGTCCGGTCTGTGAGTTATTGGCATTTTCGTCTCCGGGGCCCGGTTGGTTTTTAAGGCAAAACCAACCCGACCGTACTCCACCTGCGTCCAAACCTCGGGCGGAGTATGCCAAAAGATCCGTCTCTCTAAGAGGAACACAACGCGACTGACGGCGCGTCAATCGGACGTTCGTGGCTCAAGATATGAGCGTTTCCGCTCCGAAGGCCCGGTTGGTTTCGTGAACGAACCAACCCGGCCGAACTCAAAGTAATCCGAAACCTTGAGTGCGATATACCGAAACGACCGTCTTGATCCAAGGATCGCGTTGCCGCAGACGGTTCGTCATTCGGAGGTCCGAGGCTCAAGTTATGGGCCAAAAACCAAATCTGGTTCGAAACGGGGGGGTCCGGGTCCGGGCCGACCCGGCCCGACCCCCCCCTGGGCGGCGGCGGCGGCGCCTGGCGCCGCACGTGGGTGGCACGCGGGGGGATCAGCCCCCGCTTCTTCAAGGTGGCGCGGCCTTTGTGCCGCGCCCAAAAAAAATTAAACGCCCCCCACACGTGGGGGGCTTGCTGGAACGAACCGGGGGGCCAGCTGCACCCCCCCCCCCCTCCCTCTCTTCAAAGAACCGCCCCCACCAAGTGGGGGGCTTGATTGGCAGAAACGGGGGGGCTTTGCCCCCCACAAGAAAACCGCCCCCTCTTTAAGAGGGGGTTTCATGAGGTGGCCGGGGGATTAATTCCCCCGGTTTATTGGCATCCGGCCGGCCAGCTGGCCGGCCGGTTTTCTCCATCGGGACCGGAAAAATCGGGTCCCCTCTTCGGCTTCCGACGCCGGCGGCCCGGCCGCCGGTCTTCTCTTCTGCCGCGGCCCGGAACCGGCCGCGGTCTCCTCGTCCCGCCGCGGCCCGGAACCGGCCGCGGCGTTCGTCGTCCGGCGCGGTGCGACGGCACCGCGCCCCTTTGCCGTGCTTTGATAATCATTCAACGCGGCGCGACAGCGTCGCGTTCTTGAAGATTCTTCCTTGGCGTGGCGCGACGGCGCCGCGTAAATATTTGTACTATCATCCGCGTGGTGCGACGGCACCACGCCACTTGCTTCCACCCGCAAGAATAAACAAACGATGGAGAGGGGGGGGGGGGGGTTCGGCCGTGTTCGTGCGGTCCGGCCCCCTCACGTTAAAATAATAACGCAACTTCAAAAATAATCAAGTGTCTCACGTTACACGTGCTAGATCCACGATCAAGAACGAAATAAATAAATATTGAATCAACAACCCCTTCCTCGGGTTTTAGATTCGAAGATTCGTCTACGTTCCGCGGAAGACGGCGTCACGGAGGTCGGGCGTCGCGGTCGTCGTTCGTCAAATTCGATGACGAAGAGGTGCGTCCGAAGAGGCACGTCGTTGGCGAAACCTTGTACGCCGACGAAGGTTGTCCGAGGAAGATGCGGTGTTCTCTCTCGTTGACACCGAAGACGAAGAAGAGCGGAGCGGCGTTCTTCGTCGGAACTTGAGCGTTCTACGTCAAGTCTTGAGGAAAGTCAAATAAAAAGGAAACAACGAACTCAAGAACCCCTACCTCGATAGTCGCACGTTGACGGAGTCGTGGAATATCGGTGTCGATTCCTTTGACGTCGGAGGAAGAGTCGTTGTCGATGGCGTTCGTCGCGGAAAACCGTCGCGGAAGAGATGACGCAGAAGAAGTACGTCGCGTCGCGGATACGGCGTCGCGGATGGATCGTGTTCTTCGGCGGAGAAGTTCTTCGTTGAAGAACGACGTTCTTCGCGTTCTTCGTTGAGTTTGAAGAAGAAGAAGAGGCTCTCCAAAAGCTCTCAAGGAGACAAACAAACAACCCCAAAATAAAATAAGACAACTTCTTATTTTATTATTACAATACACATTAGAATTTCAAAAGTTTGAAATTCAAAAAGGTTAAACTCCCATAATTAATTAAGTAACTCAAGTTGACAACATTAAATGAAATGAGCTAAAGGGGAGGTTTTGAGAGAATTTGAGGAGTTGGGGTTCGTGTGGACCCCACCTCACTTAATCCTCCCAAGGGAGGTTAAGTGGATGTGGGTCCCACTCCCAACTCCCTTTGGTAGGACTTAACTAGTTAAAAATAAAATTTGTTCCTCACAAATTTTATTTAACTTAAACTAAAAACCCAAAAACTAACTTTCAACCCGCATCAAACGCAACTCCCGAAAAGGACTCTTTAAGCGAATATCGGCGCTGCGAGTTCATCGGTGCCCTCGGATTTCAATTCCGAGCACCGGATCAAAAGTTAGGAATTCCCGCTCGTTCGTTCATTGAACGTACCCGAGCCAAACTTCGGAAATTAATTCCGGGCACTCCGGGCCTCGGAATCAGGTGCCGTCTGAAACCGCGCTCTTGTAAAATTCTAAAGAAAATTAAGAAAAAAATTTCCTTGAATTTTACGGGTCTTTACATTACTCCCACCTCAGGGCTTTACGTCCCCGTAAAGATACAACAAAAACTAGGGAAACAAAAGAGGGTACTGAGCACGCATCTGAGCCTCCCGCTCCCATGTGCTCTCCTGGAGATTCCCGTGCCGCCATCTGTTGCGCACAAGAGGAATCGATCGCCCATGTAGGACCCGCTCCTGTCGATCCTCTATCTCCACCGGGACCTCCGTAAAAGTCGCCCCATCGTCAACGTCAAGCTCCCCATGGTCAAAGATGTGCGTCGGGTCGTGCACGTATCTCCTCAGTTGAGACTCGTGGAAGACGTCGTGCACCCGGTGTATCTGATGTGGTAGAGCCAGGCGATAAGCCACCTCTCCTATCCTACTGAGGACCTGGAAAGGCCAGATGAAGCGTGGAGACAACTTGTCGCCTCGGCCAAATCTCCGAATACCACGTCGAGGTGAGACCCGCAAGAAGACGTGGTCACCATCCTCGAACTCTAGTGGCCTCCGCCTCCTGTCAGCGTATGACTTCTGCCGGCTCTGTGCTGTCCTCATCCGCTCCTGGATGACATGGACCTCCTCTGACGTGGCCCAGACCATCTCTGGTCCCACAAGAGCTGCGAGATTTCTTCTTTGCCGATAAGAGAAACCTGGTCTCATCCCCTGGATGAACCACATTCTTTGCCTAAAATAGTCAATCCTAACATGGATGATACTAATCCATACCAAGGATGACGTCGTAAGGCCTCGACGCTACTACTAAGAGATCCAACCGTTACTCTCGCCTCCAAGGGTTGAGTCACACTGTCGGCATCAGTGTGTGGTAACTGGTCTCCTCCAGTAGATGTCTCACAAGTGAGGGTCAAGTCAACAGTCAACTGGAACCTCTTAGTAACATCACAAAAGAGGACAGGAATGAAAACATCACAAAGGATGCGTCTTTTATTATTGCAGCTCATAATACAAGACGCTACAGAAAAGCAACATCAACATGGAACTAGAAGTACAAGAGACGTATCCACTAGTTCCGCTCCTGTCCACCTGCTTTACTGTTGCTCAAGCATTTGTCGCTGCCTCAACCTCGGTGGCTCCCTCCAAGCCTGCGGATCGAGGAGTCGGACAGTCACGTGCCAGGTGACCCTTTCCGCAGCATGAGTAACACAACCTGCTCCTTGCACGGCTAGCTCTGTTCCCACTCCGGGTGCCCTGCACCACTGGTCCTAAAACCCGAGATCGCCCAACTGCTGGTCTGGTCCTCCTGGACCTCTGCATCATCTGTCTACTGCCCACAGATGACTCGGCTTCTGATCGAAAAACACGCGGTAAAGGCAGAATCTCCTGTACACGCTCGGGGTGTAGAGATACTGGCACAAACTCCACCCTGAAGAAGGTCTCGAAGTCTTCCCATGCGAAGTTCATCTCATCGCAAAACTGAAACAAGTGGCTCCACCACCTACCTGCTGCTGCCTGAAGGAGGCTGGTAGCAAAGATCACCATGAAGTCTGCTGGTGTCCTCACTAGCCTAAACACTCGTACCACTGCCTCCAGCCAGTCCTCTGCAGCCTGGGGATCCGTCTCCCCGCGAAACCTGGGCGGTCGCTGGCGCTGAAACTCATGCAGTGCGCTGAGGCAACGTGCATCGTCAGCGGCTGCTGCTGGAAGCATCGGGGGCTCGGCAGGTAGAGCTACCACCGGTGCCACTGCTGACAAAGGGCCCTGCACCGAGGCCTCGTCGCTCGGTGGGCTGTCGTCACGTTCGATTCTCGGAACCCTAGCTGGCTGCCGTCGTGGGGCCATCCTGAAAGAAACAACGTAACACGATCAACGATTATACCTGGTGAGCTGACCTGGTTTGAGCTGTTTTAAGGGGGAAAACCTTTGGAAACACACACGCAATCAGTGTTTTCGTGCACAATGTCGGAAATCAGTTGTCAGGGTCCTGGTGTATGGATACGTCGGCCGCCCGCACCAACACTAGACTCCCTGGACTGAAAACCACACTCGGTACCCTTAACACTATTGCTTCACAGAAAGAAAGATCAGAGTCTGCGGTAGAACCGACCACCTCTGATACCAATTTGTCACGACCCGCCCTCGGGGTCCGTGCCGTGACTACCCCAAGCCCGCCTTCCATAGGCCAGGGGCTGGCGACTAGCACCAAGGCGTAAATCCCGGTAAAAAGGGAAGGCATTTCCTTTGTAAAGTAAACAAACACCACAGAGTAAGCAAGCAGAAAGTAACACTAAGCAAAAACAGAGTACAACTAAAAGTGCGGAAAGTAAAAAGGGGGCCAGAAATACAATCCCAACTGTAAAGTACAACTCGAAAGGGAAAACAACAACTGAAAAGTAAAGCTGCTACGCCGAGCTGACCACTGGAAATCCCACCTGAAGGGTGGGTACAGTAAGCTCCTCTGCTCCTCGGGTCCCGCCGTCTGCTCCGAGTATGTCCCGCCCAGTGGTCTGCCTCTGGGTACCGCCTCATCGTATAGTCCACCTCCGGGTACCGTCCAGTCCTCGAACACTCGGCCTCTGTCAGTACTGGCCGTCGTCTGCAACCAACACAACGAGGTGCGGGCATAGCCCGTGCAGGGGTGAGTATACCGATACTCAGTAGGGACCCCGAGACCCTCAAGGTCTCACTAAAACCAACAAGGATAACCACAAGAAGATCACAACAGATAAACTCTACTTAGGTATATGCCCATACATATACCTAAGTTATCAAGTAACCCATCTCAGTCAGGAGGAAACACAAGGATCATGAGATCAACGGATAACCACTACCCAGGTATATGCCCATACATATACCTAAGTTATCAAGTAACCCTTCTCAATCATGAGGAAACACAAAGGTCAAAGTCTCAGCGCAAACCAGGATTTTCATTATCGAAACTGTAACTGCTGAAGAGCTCCGTCTCTAGAGTGTACAGTGGTCCTGTCACGACTCCGAGGCCGCCGCTCACTAACCTAAGACTGCTGAAGTACTCCTCCTGTCGAGTACTGCGGGTCTGCTGCCAACTACCAGGCGCTCCGTCCGCTGAGGGTCTGCTGCCAAATACCGGGCGCTACCCAGATAGCCTACTGAGGTACTCCTCCTGTCGAGTACCGCGGGTATGCTGCCAACTACCAGGCGCTCCGTCCGCCGTGGGTCTGCCGCCAAATACCGGGCGCTCCGTCCACTGGGCTAGTCGACTCACTCCAAGTCGAGTCGGTCAAGCAGTCGTCAGGTCTCAGCCGGCTACACGGTCTCCGTACTCTGCACGCTCGTCTCCGGGAGGGTCCACTCCACGAGCTACTGGTCGATACTCCAAGTATCACAAAGTCCTGCAAAGAAGTATCTCAAAAGTCCGTCTCGTCACAGGGGTCTCAACGCAACAGACGGCGCGTCGATCGGACGCCCGGTCTGTGAGTTATTAGCCTTTTCGTCCCAGGGGCCCGGTTGGTTTCGAGAGCGAAACCAATCCCGGCCGTATCTGAACTGTACCCCGAACTCCCATAGGGTATACTCATAGGGACCTTTACTAAACGTAAACACCAACGCCGCTGACGGTTCGTCAAACGGACGTCCTGTCTGAAAGATATCAGCTTTCCCGTTCCAGGGGCCCGGTTGGATTTCGGGTACAATCCAACCCGGCCATACTCCGACTGCATCCAAAACTCGGGCGGAGTATGTCAAAAGTTCCGTCTCATCAAGAGGAAGTCAACGAAACAGACGGCGCGTCAATCGGACGCCCGGTCTGTGAGTTATTGGCATTTTCGTCTCCGGGGCCCGGTTGGTTTTTAAGGCAAAACCAACCCGACCGTACTCCACCTGCGTCCAAACCTCGGGCGGAGTATGCCAAAAGATCCGTCTCTCTAAGAGGAACACAACGCGACTGACGGCGCGTGAATCGGACGTTCGTGGCTCAAGATATGAGCGTTTCCGCTCCGAAGGCCCGGTTGGTTTCGTGAACGAACCAACCCGGCCGAACTCAAAGTAATCCGAAACCTTGAGTGCGATATACCGAAACGACCGTCTTGATCCAAGGATCGCGTTGCCGCAGACGGTTCGTCATTCGGAGGTCCGAGGCTCAAGTTATGGGCCAAAAACCAAATCTGGTTCGAAACGGGGGGGTCCGGGTCCGGGCCGACCCGGCCCGACCCCCCCTGGGCGGCGCGGCGGCGGCGGCGGCGGGCCGCGGCGGCGGCGCCGGGCGCCGCACGTGGGTGGCACGCGGGGGGCTCAGCCCCCGCTTCTTCAAGGTGGCGCGGCCTTTGTGCCGCGCCCAAAAAAAAAATTAAACGCCCCCCACACGTGGGGGGCTTGCTGGAACGAACCGGGGGGCCGGCTGCCCCCCCCCCCCCCTCCCTCTCTTCAAAGAACCGCCCCCACCAAGTGGGGGGCTTGATTGGCAGAAACGGGGGGGCTTTTCCCCCCACAAGAAAACCGCCCCCTCTATAAGAGGGGGTTTCATGGGGTGGCCGGGGGATTAATTCCCCCGGTTTATTGGCATCCGGCCGGCCAGCTGGCCGGCCGGTTTTCTCCATCGGGACCAGAAAAATCCGGTCCCCTCTTCGGCTTCCGACGCCGGCGGCCCGGCCGCCGGTCTTCTCTTCCGCTGCGGCCCGGAACCGGCCGCGGTCTCCTCGTCCCGCCGCGGCCCGGAACCGGCCGCGGCGTTCGTCGTCCGGCGCGGTGCGACGGCACCGCGCCCCTTTGCCGTGCATTGATAATCATTCAACGCGGCGCGACGGCGTCGCGTTCTTGAAGATTCTTCCTTGGCATGGCGCGATGGCGCCGCGTAAATATTTGTACTATCATCCGCGTGGTGCGACGGCACCACGCCACTTGCTTCCACCCGCAAGAATAAACAAACGATGGAGGGGGGGGGGGGGGGGGGGTTCGGCCGTGTTCGTGCGGTCTGGCCCCCTCACGTTAAAATAATAACGCTACTTTAAAAATAATCAAGTGTCTCACGTTAGACGTGATAGATCCACGATCAAGAACGAAATAAATAAATATTGAATCAACAACCCCTACCTCGGGTTTAAGATTCGAAGATTCGTCTACGTTCCGCGGAAGACGGCGTCGCGGAGGTCGGGCGTCGCGGTCGTCGTTCGTCAAATTCGATGACGAAGAGGTGCGTCCGAAGAGGCACGTCGTTGGCGAAACCTTGTACGCCGACGAAGGTTGTCCGAGGAAGATGCGGTGTTCTCTCTCGTTGACACCGAAGACGAAGAAGAGCGGAGCGGCGTTCTTCGTCGGAACTTGAGTGTTCTACGTCAAGTCTTGAGGAAAGTCAAATAAAAAGGAAACAACGAACTCAAGAACCCCTACCTCGATAGTCGCACGTTGACGGAGTCGTGGAATATCGGTGTCGATTCCTTTGACGTCGGAGGAAGAGTCGTTGTCGATGGCGTTCGTCGCGGAAAACCGTCGCGGAAGAGATGACGCAGAAGAAGTACGTCACGTCGCGGATACGGCGTCGCGGATGGATCGTGTTCTTCGGCGGAGAAGTTCTTCGTTGAAGAACGACGTTCTTCGCGTTCTTCGTTGAGTTTGAAGAAGAAGAAGAGGCTCTCCAAAAGCTCTCAAGGAGAAAAACAAACAACCCCAAAATAAAATAAGACAACTTCTTATTTTATTATTACAATACACATTAGAATTTCAAAAGTTTGAAATTCAAAAAGGTTAAACTCCCATAATTAATTAAGTAACTCAAGTTGACAACATTAAATGAAATGAGTTAAAGGGGAGGTTTTGAGAGAATTTGAGGGGTTGGGGTTCGTGTGGACCCCACCTCACTTAATCCTCCCAAGGGAGGTTAAGTGGATGTGGGTCCCACTCCCAACTCCCTTTGGTAGGACTTAACTAGTTAAAAATAAAATTTGTTCCTCACAAATTTTATTTAACATAAACTAAAAACCCAAAATCTAACTTTCAACCCGCATCAAACGCAACTCCCGAAAAGGACTCTTTAAGCGAATATCGGCGCTGCGAGTTCATCGGTGCCCTCAGATTTCAATTCCGAGCACCGGATCAAAAGTTAGGAATTCCCGCTCGTTCGTTCACTGAACGTACCCGAGCCAAACTTCGGAAATTAATTCCGGGCACTCCGGGCCTCGGAATCAGGTGCCGTCTGAAACCGCGCTCTTGTAAAATTCTAAAGAAAATTAAGAAAAAATTTTCCTTGAATTTTACGGGTCTTTACAACTACTTACGTTAAAAGAAGCATTCCTTTTTTCATTTAGTGAAATGATTCATAGAATAATATTACCTTTGAATGACATGAAAAGTCAAAGGTGTTTATAGAGCATATAAAAGAAAGTATTGTATTTAAACAAAATATTCCTCATTGAAATGAGATTGAGACAAAGTCCCTTACCTCTTGTCTGACTTGACATGTTCATTCATTAATCACCTGAATAATAAACGAATTTTAATTTCTACTTGATTAAGAAATTTTTTCATGTTTATAAATTATTGTCATTATATAAACAGTATTTAATCATTTACGTTAATAACGGTCATTTTGTGGATATTTGGTACTTGAGTCAAAAATTAACTTCTTATAATTACAAGTTGTTCATGTTGTCAAAAGTTCATTCTATCTAGAATTGTATTAATGATTCAGAAATCATATTTATCGTATATATCAAGTATATACCTGAATTTATAACAGTAAATAACATTTGGAGATATGAAATTAAATTCACCTTTTATAGAGACTGTAAGATGTACGTACACATTAATGCTACTTCCATTTCTATTTCGTATTTTAATGGAATAAAAAATCAACGATATATAATTATATTATAATTCCAGTATAATATCATATATAATTCCATTAACTCTACCCTTTATATGTTCCATATAAGGCATGGGCGAGTCCCATCTCTATGAGGGGTCGGTAGTCCACATTTTCTCAAATGAGATTATCATATTTACCCATTATGGAAACCATAAAGGTATTCTATAAAAGAAATATATAGAAAAATAGAAATAATATAAATATAATAAATATCATATATAAATACAGTGCCATCATAATGGCCACCATGAGAGTCGGTTGGATATATTTGAACCATCATCGTTTAATGATGCAGTAGTTCGTCATCCACAGAAATAGTATGTTCATTTCCATGTAGATGTAGGTGTGTAAAAGTGTAGTTCTATTCCCTCTCATAAAAACACCTAATATATTGAGGATACTATTGTTGTTATAAATTAAAGGAATAAATAGAGTTTAGGGGTTGGAGAAGTAAAATAAATCATAATAAATCAAAATAATTTAAGAGAAACTATTACCTTTAATTCGGGTAACTATCTTTGGTTTTAACGAAAAGGAATTACTTAAGTTCTTTATTCCTAAATTACGTCTTATATATTGAGGAGATAGATGTAGGAAGATTAATTGGTTAGGGTTTGGATGATCCAAGTGGTTTGAGAGGTGTGAGGAAAGGGATAGAGTTGAAGGGTTTTTATAAGGGGGAGGGGATCTTAAGAGGAGTGTGGAATTATTATTTTATAATATATTTAATTTCAGTTTATAAAGGTCAAAAACTAATTAGAGTCAAAGATAAGATGACTCATTAACTATATAAAATCATCCAATAAGAATTGGATAGGTTTTGGATATTATTTTAGTCTTCATAATGTTATTTATTTAAATCATTTATTAATGAGGTAAACACTACATCATTATTGTGTCAAAAAAAATTAATTTATTTGATGTCTAAAAATTATAAAAAAATACAATAATGTATGAAATAGTTTTATATTTCCAATGAATATTTATAGATGAAATGTTAACTTATATATCCTTATGTAAAAACAAATTTACTAAAAGTTATTTGTAAATGTCATTTTTGACTTTACATTCAGTTAGTTAAAAAAAGTGTCATTATCACACATATGTGGCTCCATGGGGTCCCAAAATTAACACAATGATTACCATGGTCGACAATTAATCATCAAATAAGGTTAGGACAAGTGTTAAGGTAATTTTGAATTGTTATGATATTCTTTTTACCTTGAATTACCCAATTTACCTTTAACCGCAGTAAATAAAAGTCAAATGTTTCTATTCACCAAAAAATTATTTTCATTTTGTTGAACCACATTTTTCTTACTAAAAACAACCATGTATTTAGGTTTTTTGTAATTCAATTCCCAAAAGTGGTAAAATTTCATTTAATTGAAAAATTCAGATTTTTAACTACTACTTAGTGTTATCACTATTCATCAAAAATTGATGTTTTTCAGAAAAATACCAAAAAATCAGCCTAAGCTATTTTTTATATTCCAAATTAAAAAATAATTTCTCTATTACCATTTAAAAAAAGAAGTTGTATTAATTAAGGCAAATTAATTCCCACTGTCAAAACATATGGAATGTTTTTATGTAATATTAACTATCAAAAGATTGACAAATTTTTATGTCCAATTTCAAAGTGAAATTAATTTCAATGACCAAAATAGAACGAAATGGTAAAATTTAATCTAATTACACTTTGAACCTAATTAAAATGATAATATACCCATATAATTAAATTATATTAACAGGATTTTTTGAATTAAAATATAGTATTTTTAACAATTAAAAAACGAATTTAATCAGAAAAATACATGAAAATTACCTAGAGTAATTTTTGATGTTCGAATTCTGAACACGAAATTTATTTTGTCCAATAGAACCTATAAAAGAGACAAAAACTATATTTAAAGTGATTTCTCAATTAAAATGTGGTATATCAACCTTCTGGATGAAATTATATTTAAAATTAGGTTCATTCAAATTTAAAACCTCTAAATTTAGTTAGATAGATGTAAAAAAATTTAACAAACATGTATAATCATATTGTAGTTAGTTATATGTATTACCGCCTTTACATCGTATAGGCATTAACTAACATTTAAAATAATATTATATTACTATTTTTCAATATGACTCATCATTGTGTGTAACATTAGACTTCAATGAAACCCGTTTTTTCATATCACGTACACCATCAAAAATAGCACCCCCTTTAAAGTAAAATTAATATTTAATTAAAAAATATTAATAAATATGAAAATGAAATATTTCATTATTTAGAGAGGATGTTACATCCTTCACCCTTTTGGAAATTCCATCCTCGTATTTTTATTCACTTATCAAATAAATGGGGGTATTTATCACTCATAACATTTTCAAATTCCCATGTTTCCTCTTCAAACATATATTTTTTCCGCAAAACTTTTACCTGGTGAATTACCTTATTCCACAACACTTGATCTCTATAGTCATTAATCTAGACTTGTTGTTCCTCATAAGATAGATTCTCTTAGAACTGAATCTCCTCTGGTCTCAAAACATGAAATGGATCTGGCATATACATTCTCAACGTTGAAACATGAAAAAATTGTCTACCTATGAAAATCATGGATGTAAAGAAACTTTGTATGCATCTGATCCATCTTTCTCTAGGATTCCATAAGGTCCAATGAACATCGGACACAAAATTACAATCTTACTAAAACATATGAAACTATTTCATGGAGAAATGTTGAGAAAGTCCTGATCACCAGCCTCAAAAGAATGATCCTTCCTTCAGTTATTCACATAAATTTTCTACCTACTCGAAGCAATTATCTTGTGCATCTCAATTTAATGATATTTTTCAGCCATATCTTCTACCAATTCTAGTCCCATTAGTCGCCTTTAACCCACTTCATCCAAAAAAGTTGGAGTTCGACAATTATTTACAAATAAATATTTAAAAGGATCCATCTATATTCCAAAATGAAAGCTCTTATTATAAGGAAATTCTACCAAAGAATGATGTTGGTCCCAACTTCATTGGTAATCTATGGAACAAGCACATAACATTTCTACTAAGGTCTGTATTGTTCATTCTGACAGCCCATATGATTGTGGGTGAAAATTTGTACTAAAATTTAATTCAGTACCAAATGACTTCTGAAGGCCTTTACAAAAGTTATAAGTAAACCTGGGATCACAATCAGATACAAAAAAGATGAGAACACCATGTAAACTGACTATCACTTTGTCTTACAATTAAGAATGTTGATCTAGAGAAATGGTATCTTGAAATAGAAGGAAATGAGAAGATTTATCCAATCGATCAACAATAACCCATATTGCATTGTTACCTTGAGATGTCTTTGGTAATCTGATAATGAATTCCCTGGATGTATTTTCTCATTTCAACTCTAGAACCAGTAATGATTAAAGCATCCCTTTCTGTAACTATTAATCTACATTAACCTACTGAAAAGTCAAAAAATTCACAGTAAACTCAACAATATCTCTTTTCATTCCATCCGTTCAATAATACTCCCTACGATCTATATACATCTTAGTACCTTCAGGATGAACTGTAAATGAGGAACTATGAACTTCACATAACAACTCATTCTTCAATTGTGATTCACGTGTCACACAGAATCTCTTCCCCAACCTCAAAACACAATTATTATCAAAGATAAAATAAGGAAACTTACCATTCTGAACCAACTCCACATTTTCCTGCAACTCACTATCTTCCTTATATGTTTTCTTAATTCTGTCTGATTGAGATGACCTTAGAGACACATGAAAAAAAATAGAGGAATATCCAGCACCAATAACTTCTATGAAAATGTTCATCAAATAAAAAAAAGGATCTCATACCAAAATTAGCATGGTCAATAAAGAATTACATCTTAGACTCAAAGCATCAGCCACATTATTCTTTTTCCAGATGGTAATGGATTGTGTAATCATAATAATTGATTAATTCCAACCATCTCCTTTGTTTCAAGTTCATTTCATTTTGAGTGAATATATAATTTTAACTTTTATGGTTAGTATATATTTAATATTCTACTGTATAAAAATGATGCCTCGAAAATTTTAAACCAAAAACAATTGAATCTAATTCCAAATCATATGTATTGTAATTTAACTCAGGATCTTTCAACTAACATGAAGCATAAGCAATTACCTGATCAATTGGCCTAAGGACGCATCCTAGTAATTTTAATGATGCATACATGTAGATAACATGCTCACCATTTCTGGATGGAAGTTCCAAAAAAAGTGCATTCACGAATCATTTTTTCAATTACTGAATACAATCACCACATACTTTTGTCCAAATGAACTTAAAACCATTTCATGTTAACAGAGTCTTTGTACTAGATAACTGTGAATTTTTTTCGACATACCTCTTATAATAAACTACAAAACCATGAAAACTATGGATCTCAGTTATATTTTTGGGTCTTGTCCATTCTTAAACAACATTTGATTGATAAATATCAATTGTTATTCTATATGTTGAAATAATGTGACCAAGGAATGTAATTTTTTGTTACCAAATATCACACATGCGGAATCTCCCATACAAATTTTTTGGGTTTTCAAGACAACCCTTAATGGAAATTAATGTTCCTATTTACATTTGTATTATAATAAATATAATTTATAATCCCAAAAACCATTTCTAACTTGAGTGAACTGACCAGTCACTTCAAAAAACTATTCAATTTGGATTTCTGACTGTCTTAGGATGCTGATTTAGAAGTTCATTTCCCTCTGCATGCATTCCTAGAAAAGCTGCTCTGTTTCCTGTATAGAAAACCATTACTAACAAGAAACTAACATAGGTTATGTAAAATGATAATCTTTAAATGCTATATCATTTCAATATAATCATAAATTACTTTATAAATATCAATTTAACAACACCCTAACTCTTTATTTTAACTAAACTGACCTCTGATACAATCAATAAAGACTTGGCCTTATAAATTCCATATTCTTTAATTATGTTAATAATATATATTTAGGAGACATTCAGGTTTATATATTTATATAATTAGGTCATAATATATAAATAACAACTTGAATATTACATATAGACACATCTACCCAGTTTCCATTTTTTTCACAAAAACAAATCTTCAAAAAAAGAGTCTTGTCTAGTTCTATGTTTTAGACTGCTTTATTTTTCATAGATCCCATCCTTGACCCTATTCCACTTTATGTCTTCTGAAAAATAATCAAAAACACAGGATGAGCATAAAAAGCTCAGTAATGTAAACACATAGAAGGAAAAACTGTTAGTTTTTCAAAACAACAAGTAAACCATGAATACTTTAACATAAATAATACTATTCACCTTTATGAAGTAGTAAATACTATTCAATGAATAAAAGATCATTTATTACCATTTTTAAACCCAATTATTACCATAAAACCAATATAAAAATACATAACATATAATGGTAACATGGGACATAAACTTACTTAAAATGAGATAACCATACAATCAACTTCAAAACAAATCACTAAATGGAATAGCCATACAGCTGACTTCCATACCCATTGTATAGGCAGTTATAATGTAACAACCCATCCTATTTTATCACATCACAACATGTCAATTGGTTTATCATGCAACTAACCGTCAAATATCCAAGTACTATTATAAAATCATAACACATACATACAAATATAAAGGAATGAAAACATTTGCACATTTCAATCACAATATATTGCATAAATATATTGACATATCAAATCCATTATCAAAAGCATCATCAATACAAAATTAAAAAAATATGGTATTTATTTTCCTTTTAAAAACATTGATCTTTTTATGGAATCCAAAGATCAAATAATACTCGCGGTGGTGGAAAGGTCGTTTCCACCTATTACGTTAAAAGAAGCATTCCTTCTTTCCAATTAGTAATACACTTTGTAGAATATGATTTCCTTTTATTGAAATTAAAATTTAATGTTGTTTATACAACATATAAAATAATGTCATGCATTAATACAAAATATGCCTCAATGAAAGGATATTGAGACGAAGTCCACTATCTCTTGTCCGACATGACCCATTCGTTTTTTAATCTCTTAAATAATAAACAGAAGTTACGTTATAAATTCTTATTAACCTCTTCATGTTTATCAATTCTAACCATTTTATAAACATTATATAATCATTTAAGTTAATAATGGTCATTTTTTCAATATTTGGTACTTGAGTCAAAAAGAAGACTTCTTATAATTTCATGTAATTCATATGGTAAAAATTTCATTATATCCAGAATGATATTCATGATTTAGTTATTATATATATCATATATATCCAGTATATACTTGTATTTATAATATTACATAACATTTGGAGATAATAAATGAATCGCACTGTTAATGGAGTTAGTAAGCCATACGTATTCATGAACACTACTTCCATTTCTATTTCATTTTGAAATGGAATGAAAAATTAATGATACATAAGTATATTATAATTAAAATATAATATCATATATAATTTCATTAACTATACCCTTTATACATTCCACATAAGGCATGAAAGAGTCATATCACTTTGAGGGGGCTGTAGTCTGCATTTTCTCAAATGAGATTATCGTATTTCCACGCTATGGAAACCATAAAGGTATTCTATAAATGAAAAATACAGAAGCATAGAAATGATATAAATATAATTTATATCATATATAAATATAGTTCCATCATAATTACCACCATGAGAGGCAGTTGGAGATATTTGAACAGTCCTCATTTCGTGAGGTAGTAGTTCTTCATCCACCGAAACAGTCTGTTCTTTACCCATTAGACGGATGTGTGTATAAGTGTAGTTCGAATACATGTCATAAAACAACCTATTATATTGATGATACCGGGATTTTTATAAAATAATCGAATAAAAAGTGATTAGGGGGTTGGAAAAGTAAAATAATACAATATATAACAAATGAATTTAAGAGAAACTATTACCTTTATTTCAGGTAACTCTCTCTGGTTTTAACCAAAATGTCTTATTGAAGATCCTTATAACTAAGATAAGGGTTCTAGGTGGAGGGGAGGGATTTAGGGTGCTTAATTGGGTAGATTTTAGATGAACCAAGGAGCTTGAGATGTGTGAGGAATGGGTTAGAGGTGATGACTTTTTAAATGGTTGAAAAGGGGCTCTTTAAGATGGTGTGGAATTATTATTTTATTATACAATGATTATTGGTTTATAAAAGTCCAAAAATAAATAAATTAAACGATATTACGACTCATGGTCAAAATAAAATCATCCAATAACAATTGGATAGGTTTTTTATATTATTTTAATCTTTATAATTTTATTTATTTAAACCATTTATTAATTGGGTAAACACTACATCATTATAGGGTCATAAATAATTTAATTTATATGATGTATAAAAATTATAAAAAAATAACATAATGTAGAAAATATTTTTAAATTTATAAAGAATATTTATAGTAAAAAATATAACTTATATAACCCTATGTAATAGTTAATATACTAAAAGATATTTTTATGACCTTTTTGTCTTTACATTATGTTAATTAAAATAAAGGGTCATTATCACTTTAATGTGGCTCCATGGGGACCCGAAATTGACCCATGGATGCCCATGGTCAGCCATGAGTAATTTAATAAGGTTAGGAAATTTGTTAATGTAATTATGTAATATTATGATATTCTTTTTACATTGAATTGCCCTATTTACCTTTAACCGTGGTAAATAAATGTCCAAATTTACAATTCACCGAAAAAAATATTTTCATCTTAATGAACAAAATATTAGTTACTAATAAAAACCATGTATGTTTTATTTTTTAAATTCAATTCCCAGATGTGGTAAAATTGCATTTAAATTAAAAATTCATCTTTTTAACTACTACGAAGTGATTTCACTATTTTTCAAAAATTGATGTCTTTAGAAAAATACCAAAAAAATCAGGCTATGCTATATTTGATATTCCGAATTCAAAAATGATGTATTTCTTTAAGAAATTCATAACAGAAATTTTGGATTGATTAATTTAAAATTAATTTTCATTTTCAAATCAAAAGGCAAGTTTTTATGAAATATTATGTATCAAAAGATTGATAGTTGCTTATATCCAATTTCAAATTGAAATTAATTCCAATGACCAAAATTGTATTAAATGGTAAAAAAATAATTTAATTACACTTTTAAACCAAATATAAAGATAATCTACCCAAATGATAAATTATATTAAATGTCATTTTTGATGTAAAATACATTTTTTCAACTATTCATTAAAAAATAAATTTTATCAGATAAATAAATGTTTTTGACCGAATGTAAATTTTGATGTTCCCATTTTATAGAAAAATTTTATATTGTCAAATATAACATATAATCATTACCAAAATGATATTTAATGTGAGTTCATCATTAGAAGGCAGTAAATCAACCTTTTAATATAAAATATGCTTACAGTTAGATTCATTCACAGTTTATGCCTCTCACATCTATTGGATAAATGAAAAAACATTAATAAAACATGTATAATAATATTTTAGTTAGTTATAATTATTCCCTCATTTACAATGTCTAGGCATTAACTACAATTTAAAATAATATTATATTATTATTTTTCAGTATGATTGAGAATTGTGTGTAACATTAGACTTTAAAGAAACATGTTATTTTGTATCAGGTACACATCAAAAAAAAATCCATTTTGAAGTAAAATTAATATTTAATTCACAAATATTAATATATATGAAAATGTCATATTTTTCTATTTACCTATGATGTTCCATATATAGACAAAAAAGTTTCTTAAATAATGAAATAACATTCAATAAAACATATTATATATAATTTTATATTGTTCTAAAAATAATAATATACATGAAAAATAATATTGATATTTAGGTGAAATTCATTGTCAAATGATCAATGGAATTTGAATATTTCATATGGACTAAATGGAATCAATTAATTGAATGTTATTACTATACTTGTAACAATCCATCATAAACCATAGAGAGGCTGAATGAGGATGGTATTAATACAACATAACCCATGTGAAGTAAAAATAAATATTTTTTTGACGGATGAACAGAAATACAATAGAATGATCTATTTAAAACCATATTCAGGAAAAAATCGTCTCGTTTTGAAATTTATATTAAAAAAATTTATTTAAAAACAATGTTTGAAAACAGAGTAATTAAAAAAGTACACTATTAAAAATTAAAAGTAATATCCACAAAAATAATGGTGGGAAAATTTTTTTTTTTTTTATAAGCTAAAAATAAAATTCATTTTATAGGGTAAGAAGGCTAGTGAAATTCATTGTTTTGAAAGAGACAAGAAATTTCTACTGAAAACCCTGGTAAAAGTAAAAAATCACAAAAAATTCATTAAAAATAATTCTAGAAATGAATAATTTTTTTGATTCATTCATATTAAATGGTTTTTAGATGTTAAAAAGTACTATGACTAAAGATAGAAATGAATTTGGTCATTCATAAAAATTTATCTAAAACATTAGGAGCACCATAGAGAGGGTAAATAAAACAAATACTTGAAAAAGGTCATAAATAAGAAGGAGAGTGAAAAATGAAATGTTGTATTTGTCAATGTTAATATAATTTCAATGAAATTAAATACCTTTTTAATATCTTTAATATTATTCATGAGGAAAATAATTGAAAAACATTCACAGGTCTCCCAAAACACATTGAAACATTTTAAATATTAAGCCTCGTGGGGGAATAAAATTAATTTAATGTTTCAAATATCATGGAGATAAAAGGATTAATTTTATAATATATTAATAGTGCACTAGATACACCAAAAAAATAATTATGTTGTGAATATGACATGTTTCGCACCCATGTAAAAAGTGATATTAAAATACCTTACATTGAATTTACATATTGAATGAGCATCCTTTATCCTATTTTATAAGGGTTCATAACATGTCACTAACTTATATCAGAACCATATTATTAATTTTAATGTCATTATCATCTTATAATTTCTTATTACTTTTTTGTTTTTAATCATTAATTATTTTCAATATTTCAGTGTTTAATTTATTAGTTAGTCAGGTGTGGTTTGACTTCTTTGTTGTTAATAATAATTAGACCATGATATAGTAATATATATAATTTAAATAATTATATTAATTTCATATATATATTATATTTATATATTTTTAATAATCTATTATATATTGAGATTAGAAAATAATTCTTCCATTCTAGGAGATAGTAGGCTGTACATACAGATGAAGGATACTATGATTTATTTGTCTTGTTAAAATAATAAAAAGTAAATGATATATATGTATATTTTAATTTCAATATCATATATATTTATTATATATTTGATTGTTTTATTGAAACCATCATTTATACATTCTATGTATAATGTGAAAAAATCACTTTGCTTTGGGAGACAGTAGTACACACATCCATAAACAATGTCATCATTTTCCCACAAGATGGAAAGCAAAGAAGTATATTTCTTATAAAACATACAAAAGAAAACAATACTTTATAAGTATCATATATATCATATATAAATAGTTTTTTTCATTAAAATTCTCAACCATGAGTTTTAGTAATGGAAAAAACAAACAATTATTGTTTCCTGAGATGATCATTTTCCATACACGTAATCTGTATGTTCATTTCCCCTTATATAGATGTTATTGTAAGTGTAGGTATAAAATATAACATAAAAATATCCCATTATTTTTATGAAACTAGTTATATTTAATATTCATGTAATATTTATAAATTCAAGAGTAGAGAAGTAAATTAAATTCAAGATCTTATTGAAGGATGTCACCACTTATTCAGGTATATTTTTTTGGGTTTTCACTAAAGGGATTACATGGCTGGATTTTTTCCCAAGTTGAGACTTATAGGATTTGGTTATGGATATAGAGGAATTATTTGGGAATATTTTATTTTATCCAATGTTTATTGATATATGGGAGGAAGAGGGAGGGTTGAGTGCCTTTTAATTGTTGAGGGGACTAGAACTCTGGTCATATTTTTTAATGGGAATTCCAAAAAAAATATTCTCATCTTTATAGATCCAATAATCCACAAAATTTTATAAAAGGGACGATAGATTTTAAATATGATCATCCAATATAATTTGGAAAATTTTATTGGTCATTTTGGCTATTAAGATCAAGATTTAGTCCCTAGTTATGCTAATTATTCCTTTAATAACTTAAAATATTTTATATTACATTCCCTAATATTTTTGGTAAAAAATACATTTACATTATAAGAAATTATATATTATTAAGAGTCCAAATATGGTATCAATTTTTCATAATTTATATCATAAATCTGAAATAATTTAATTTAAATTTAATCCTGTAGACGAGATGAAATGATGATTATTAAAGTAGAATGTTTAAACTTTTTCTATATTTTTATGTCCAATTTGAATGTGAAATTGATTCCAATGGACTAAATTGGATATACTAATAAAAATTGACGTATATAAAAATAATAAAAAGTATATATTATCCTTATACATGAGTTATATGAAAAATCAGTTTTGAATTAAAAGTTGGTATTTTTAATTATATATCAAAATATTTAACTTCTCCGCAAAAAACTCACCCAAAGATATTTTTTATGTTCATATTTCTATTATTTAGTTAGTTTTGAAATATTAGATTTATAAATTTAAAAAATGGGATTTAAAATTGTTTCTCCATTAAAATAATGTAAAATAGCCTTTTTAAAAATGATGATTTTGAAGCGAAACATTGGGTTCATACAATATATTTTTCCTATGAAATATATTGTATGAATATAAATTTTTTTCCAGATCATATAATAAATAAATAAATATATATATATATATATATTACATAAATATCACCCAATAACTATAATTAATGTAATATATTAGGATAAACCTACTTTATGAGCATAAGAAGAGAAATATTCTCATTATATTCATCCTAATAATTTATAAATTACTAGTTAATTTTATGCAATGATTTTGTATTACATTTTTATTAAACCATATATTTTCATATGACAGCTAATAAAATTTGTAAAAAATAATTTAATGTCTTATTTTTTCTTTATTATATTAAATAATAGTATTTTATTAATTTTTTCTCAGTAAAACACGGTCCTGTGTGTAACGTAAGATTTCAAAGAATTTTTTTTGGGAGTGACTCATGATAACTCAATGTTGTGTGATTTTAAGCTATCTAATATGTTACATTTACATAAAATATTAATTATTTTATAATTTCTTAGAATATTATAATCCCTTATGCGCTTGGTATTGTGTGATACACTCACTATTTAATTCAATGTTCATTATTTATATTTATAAGGAATTACATTCTCCCCAACTAAATTAAACTGTGTCATCGTTATTTAAAATCGATATTGGGGAGATTTTTTCTGATACTACCTATGATTGAAATTCCACAACATGAGAAGAGTTTGTAAGAAATCATCTAGAAAAAATTGATTGGGAATTAAAATGTTCACATGAAATAACATATAACTAGGTCTCTAATTAAAGGATACTTAGTGAAAAGTATATATAAATATGTGGAGGAGAATTGTAAATATTTATAAGGAGTGATTATGGTCATCTATCATAGACATGTGAATGATCAATGTAATTTTTAGGTCCCTAAATACATAAATCTACGATGATTTAGAAGACCATTAATTCATAAATAATTATTGTATTAGGATGTTTTTTTTTCATTTTTCTAAAGTTGATAAGTTCCATTAGTACTTAAGAATATAAGGAAATTTTCTTACATATTACATTTTATTTTCATCTAACCAATTCAATATTTTGGAGGTATTTTGATCAAAGTTGTTGATATCTAAAACACTATCATTGAAGCCAAAGGTAGGAAAATATACTATTAACAGTTCCTAAGACCCAAAAAATAGTGAATTGTCTAGCTATTTTTATCTAATTACATTGAAAAAAATATATTTATTGGAAATTAATATCTAAACCAAAAATATGGTATCCATGTTTTATTATTAACACTTATTCACAAAATTGATTAACTATAATCAAAGACATATTAATTGGTACATTTCTCATGTTTGTGGTTGCTGCGAAAGCATTATCATCCACCATTTATGGGTTCATGTCTCATGGCCTTGGTAGAAAATATTTTTTGTAACCTGACATTCATGTTTCTCTTTTCTAAAACCGGGTCAATATAATTTCAAAAATAAATATTAAGGGAATCCTTCATATTTAACCATTAAATTACATTTTAATTAATTTTTTCAATAAATCATTAGAACAGAAAGACTTCATCTATTTTATTTCCACATAGGCCCATCCATAGTATAGTATATATCCTATATAAGAGGTAATTGAATCAGGTAATTTCTTGGTTCCCCACATTTAGAACAATAAACTCCATATAGACCTATAGGATGAGTGTTATTTCTTTCCATCATAATCGTTATTTATCCTCAATTATTATTTTTATGTACTTTTTTCTCCCTCATAAAGAATTTTTCAATTCCATTAATACACTTTCCCATGTGTTCCTTTCCACATTTATTACATGAGGGGAATCGAGCCATTTAATCTCAATGGAATACACTATTTGAGATCTTATATAACCCCATCATTCTATTATTTGGGGAGTTCAAGAGTTGGTTATAGTATATATTTTTAATCAAATTCCAATAAAATTGATTAGGCATAAACATGATATACCTCACCACTATTAATAGCTACTTTGGTTTCTCCATGTCCCCACCTTGAAATTTATTTTCAATGATAACATGAAACCATTAGGTTCAATACATTTACTTAAAAAAATGTCATAAATGCAGTTAAAATTGTTATTGAAAAATGTATATTCATTTATAGGATATCAAAATCATGTTTCCATATATTCAGAATAAAACCCCATAGTATTAACCAAGGTTATTGATTTTCAAATTCCATAAAAATCCTTTGAAAAAAATGTAAATTATCCAATGAATATCCCATGTAAATTTCAAAATAGGTGTGGAATTAGACCAACTGTTGTATACCCGGTTATGCTGAGTCATTCCTAGTGACCCTTTTCAGAGTTTTTACTCCTAGGTAAATATGTTTCAGAACTGTATCCACTTGTAGTCTGCATATCTGAATGTATTTCTAGAAATACCGGCATAATATCTGCTAATAAAAATTAAAATTTAGTCGTGTATACTTATACATAATGTATATTTTAGGGTTTTACATAATCAATGATTCCATGAATCTAGTTTCGAATGTTCCTGCAAAAAATTATCTAATTCAAACTCTAGTGACCTGACCACATCAATCCTAGACTCAGTGTTATGAAACCATTATATTCGAATAAGTTACATTTAAATCATTTCCCAAAGTTCTGATAAGTTTAGTAGTCTTCATAAGAAATATATACACATAAGAATTCTTTTAAAAAGGAATACACTATTTACATCATAATTTTGTTTGTGGATAACTTAATTCCTTCTAGTTTATCCTTTCATATCGTTATTAGTATACTTCATGGGATCCTGGGGAAAGGGAAAAAAATAAGTGTGAGATCAAATACTCAGTTCGGGTAGTGTATAATGAATGAAATAATTCATCAATCATAATAATCAATATATCAACGTAATAACTAAAAAAAAATTCTATATACTCAACAAATTGATAAGGATGATCCTAAAAATTGATTGGAAAATAACTATAAACAAATGCAATTAAAAAACAATATAAGGAAAAGTAAATATTGAATGGAAATAATTTAACAAATTTCCATTAAATCAATGAACTGTAAATGAAATTTTAACGAAGGTTTGTAGACACAAAATCTCATGGATAAATAATAACTACATTAATATAATGATTATTATTTGTTACTGGATTTCATGTGTTAGGAACATGAAATACTCTACTATCTAGATCAATCCTCGATAATGTATAAAACAATAAGAAGAAACCTGATTAAATTCTACATATAATTTTTATCATGAGAAATTATAGATTCATCAATGTGATATATAACTTCTGAGCACCACCCAAAATTTCATGTTCAAAAGCATCCTCATATAGAGTATTTGATAAAAATATGACTGATCAAATATCCATATTTAATTAATGATATCGATTCGTTAATATTTTCAAAAATAATAAAATTACATTAAATGTCACCACCATATGAATAATGGTATACAACTTAGGAAAAAATAGTATCCAGGAAATATGAAATGGATATTTAGGGGAAATTCAATGTTAAATGATAAAAGGAAAATGAATATTTTAAAAGGAATGAAAGGATTTAACTATGTGAATTTAAATAATATGCTTGGTCATATTAATCATAAATCATACATAGAAGGAATAAATTTGGTATCACTATAATATATCCCATGTGGAGTAATAATAAAGGGTTGTTCTCATTGATGCATAGAAATATGATAAAAAGATCTTTTTAAAAAAATCATGAGGAAGATATATTTATTAAATAAAACATTTTAAAAAAAAATTTCATTGAAGAAAACTTTTTAAAAAAATTAATTAAAAATATCCATTAAAAAATTCAATGGAAGCATTTAACAAAAGATGATGGGGAAATCGATCCATGTCATATGAGGTAAAAATGTCATTCCTTTTTCATGATATGATTGTTAGAAAAAATCCTTGTTCTCAAAGAAATAACTAAAATCCTTTTTAAAAAAATTGTAAATTAAAAATAGGTAAAAATTAAATAAATAATTAATTTTGGAAATCATAAATTAATTTATATATGATTTAAAAAAAAGGTTTTTTAGGATAAAATAACTTCTCTGACTCAAGAGAGGAATGAAGACTCATTTTTATAAAAATATTTGTAAACAAATTTTTACTACCAATGAGTGGTAAAATTTTAATAATATATAAAAAGTTCATGATTAAATAGAGGATAGAAAAAACAATGGTTTTGTTGAAAAATGATCCTATAATTTATTCTAATTAAAATAAATTTGTTAAATGATTAAAATTATTCTTAAGGAAAATAATCTTTAACTATTCCCAAGTGTCCCATAGAACATTGAAATTTGATAAATAATTAGCCGCATGAATGAATAAAATTAATTGAATGTTCCAAATATAGATAAGATAAATAGATAAATGGTATAATATATCAAATGGTGTAGTAGATATTCCACACAAAATGATTTTGTGGAAAATATGAAATTTCTCTCACAAATTAAAAAACTAAAATGAATATCCCTTACCTTGCATTTTATTTTTTCGTAAGCATCCTTTACCCTCCTGTATAAGGATTTTAAATAAGTAATTAACATATTCTTGAACCATAATCATATTTATTATATAATTAAATTATTTTAATATATTATTGACCTTTTTTATTAATCTTTCAATTTTTTCACTCATAAAGGTGTTATTCGCCAGGCTCGTCGAGTACCTTTTTCATTTTTTTATATTAATTTGACCATGCATTAATAATATATAGAATTAAAAACATTATTTGAATATGATATTGATACATTATATATATATTTTTCATTATTTGAAATATTTGGAGTTAATAAATGAAATTCACTATATATGGAGTCGGTAGGTCATACATACACATGTGTGACACTTTCAATTAATATTCATATTTTTAAAAAAAAATTAAATGATATATAGGTGTATTATAATTCTAGTATAATATCTATGTCACAAATGATTCATGGTTTTATTAAAACAATCCTTTATACATTCCATTTATAGAGTCAACGAGTCACATCACTTTGGGTAGGAAGTAATCGACACTTCCAAAGATGATGTTATTGTATTCCCCCATAATGTGAAGAATAAAGATATGTTATATATACTAATTAAATAATAGAAAATGAGAAATAAATATTCTGCATATAATATATCGATATTGTGTTCATCATAATGCCCAACCCTGATAGGCTGTAAATGAAGAAATGAACAATCATCCTTTTGTGAGATGGTATTTTTTCATACAAATAAACTTTATGATTGTTACCCATTATGTATAATTGTGTGTAATTTTATTATATAACCATAACATAAGAACTTCATTATATTTATGATATAATTTTTTTATATAATTATTGACAATGGAGAATTTAAATAGTGGAGAAAGAAATACAACTATACATATTGAGGAAGGATTTACCTCTTATTTTGGAAAACCCTTTTGGTATGCACCAAAGGGATCCCTTGGAAAAATTTAATCCCATATTTAGGCATCATGGATGATGTTAAGGACATTTAAGAACCCTTTTTTCGGATCACAGATGAGAAAATGATTCTTGAGAGGTGTGAGGAAGAGTGAATGGTGAGTTCCTTTATATTGTAGAGAAGAGTGATACTCTTATATGTTTTTGAAAATGAAATTACACCCATGGTTTTTCCATTAATGTTGAAAAAATAATTGAAAAAATTATATAAAATGGTGTTTATGTTGTTGATATTTCCATAAAATATAATTTGGAAAATATTCATGGTCATTTTGGATTATAATATTATAGTTTAGTCCCTTATGAAGCTAATTTTTTTCCTAATTACTGAAATAAATTTTAATTTCATTCACAAATATATTTGGAAAATCATAGTTTCCAATATTAGAAAATTGAAATTATTCTTATTTAAAATTGGGAATCTAGTTTTCCAAATTCAAATCTTATAAGTGTTATAAATTAATTTAAATTTAATCACCAATACTTGAAAAAAAGGTTTTTAACATAAAAACGTTAATTTTTTTGATAATATTTATATAAATATTCAATTTAAAATTGGTTATAATTACTTAAATTGTTTTTATTAATAATAAATTGATCTAAATAAAATTTAAAACCAATTAGAAATATTATTTTTCCTTATAAATAAATTAGACAAAAAATACTATTTTGATTTAAAACAAAGTACATTTGTGTATTCATAAAAAAAGGAAACTTCACAATGAAATAAACAAAATCTCCCTAATATAATTCATATGATTCAATTTGAAATATTAAGTATATCATTGACATATTATATTTATAAAAGTTCCAACAATTGGATATAAAATAGGCTCTATAATAAATAGTGGTAAATGTGCCTTTATAGAAATGTTTCATTATAATTAAAATATCATGTTGGTTCTTATATTATGCCTATAAAATCTAGTGTATGAATTAAAAAATTATTTGGTTGAATATAATATATATATATATATATTATAATAATATCAATCACTAAATATAATTAATTTAATTTAATAGGAATGAACAACTTTGTAAGAATAAAAATAGAGATATTACAATTATATTCAATTGAATCGTATATTCATTTTTAATTAATTAGTATCCAATGTGTTTATTTTAGATTTTTATAAAACATATATTTTTAAAAGTTACATAATTATATTTATAAAAACTTTTTTAATGTAAAATTGAAGCCATTTTATATTACAAAAATATTTTAATAATATATTGTTGTTTGTAAAAACCTTGCCTATTCATGTGAGATAATATATCAAAGAGAGTCATTATTTCGTGAGATGCAACATTAATCAAAATTGTGTGACATTTATTCTATAAGATATATAAATTTTATTAAAAATATTAAATGAAATATAATGTATCTTTATATTATATTCCCCGACGTTCTTGGTATTGTGTGTCATATGCGCTATTTTATACAAAGTTCTTACATTAGATTTTGGTGGAGTTAAATGGTAGTAAATTTCATTCTTTAAGAATATGTTAAAATAATAATTACTTTAACATATTTTTAATAATAAAAAACTACGATAGTTAAAAAACGATAATAATATTCCGTGGAATCATTTTTATTAATAATAAAATATGGCTAATAATGACTTCAAATAATCAGGAAATAATTTAATATAATTTGTAACATTTCATTAGAGAAAACATTGACATGGATGAAAACATGTTTTGTATAAAAGGGTAAAATAATGTATTTTTTCTATAAAAATATTCTTTAAACATATAGTGTTTTTAATTTAAGTAAAATAAAACGAAAATATGTATTCTTTAGATGTAACACATAATAACCCTAACTATTATAAATAAAATTTCCCTTCTAATTTAATTAAATGCATTGATATATAATATCTTTTAAGAAGAAAATAAAATTAATTATTTTTATTATATAATAAAATATTTAAATGAAACATATGAATCATTACCATTGATAATATAATAGTTGAACAATGATCCAATGATTAATATAAATATTGGATTTTAACAAATCCAATTGACCAATTAAAAGGATCTGATGGACTAAACCAGTTTGATGGTACCCTGGGATGCCTATTTATCAATTATTATGAGGAAGATAACATCACTAGGCAATTCCATTGACCAAGACCAAGATTATATTAAAAATAAAATTAAATCATTAGAGAAAATATTTATGGGTGAAGTTTATGTTCATGAAGTTTACAGCCAAAACCATGTATGTCGAACCACCTCATGAAAGTATCACCATCACACACCTAACTCACAGGTAACTTGTTGGTGCATTAAAAGGATATTTATCAATACCATGATAATTGAAATGAAAATATTTTATTTATTTTTTAAAAGAATAATGAAGAGATTTTTTTTATATTATTGTTACATTATTAATAAATTTTTATTTTAAATCAATAAAACAAAAAGATTATTTTTCATTAATATTAAAATTATAGTAAGGAATTCATATTTATAAATTAATTTATTTTCATAAATGAAAAATATTTTAACAAAATGTTTTTATTATTAAATATTATTTATGAAATATATATGAATTTATAATTTTTAAGAAGTCAAATGTAATTTGTTATGTGTTTAAAAACTATTATTCTCAAAAACCCAAAATTTATCAATAAATGTCGTTTTTTATTTTAAAAGTTGAAATAAAACTATTAATAGAATTATTGACATAAATGTAATATTATTTTTGGAATCAGTAGGTCAAAATGATTAAAAATTTAATTTTTCATAATTATACAAGAAAATAAAATTTAAGAGAAAAGTTTAATATTTTTTAAATATATGCTGTGTATTATGACATCATCATTGCACAAAAGTGGTGTAATAAATACTGTAGTGGGTATCCACGACCATATATATGTTTTCCATTAGTATAATGTCAATTTTTGTTTATTTTTCTAATTTTAAAATGATTTTATGATTCCTCCAAATCCATTTCTATATTTTAAGGTTTGAAAACTATTTATTTAATAGTAATACTATGATCGAGAAAATATAAGAGATTTTTTTAATTCCATCTCCTGGCGTAATTAAATCACTAAATCCAATTCCATTTGGTATAAACCACTGGAGTTTTCTTGGTTTTGGTTACTATATTATATAGAGTCCAAAACCTATGTTTGAGGAATACCAAATGAAATCACCACCAATTGCCTGTATAAACTGACCCAATATTCGGTTTATCATCCCTCAAAATAATCATAAAAAAATCTCACCCTTCCCTACCCTCTCTAAAGACCTAACAAGTTGAACCCATGCTCTCAAGAAGCTCTTCCCAAGCATAAGAAATCAGACGCTCCTGTAAGGTATCATCTCATTCTAGTATGTATTAATGTTTATTTTTTATATTATGCATTCTATTTATAATTAATAATGTCAGGATATTATTTTCAGGTTACTTTTGTTGTCCATTTGATTATAATATTATATTAGAACCCAATATCACTCATCATCCCATTTTTGGAATATTTATGTTAATATATTCTAATGTAGCAATTTTAGAGTGATTTTCCATGGGAAAATAATTGTGTAGTCAATGTCATAACCATTTCTTATCAGGGCTGTTAACTTTAATAAAATTATAATTAATTTAATTATACATTATATATTTAAATTAAAATATAATTGATCATGGAAGAAGATATTATGATGAATGAACCCATGTTTTTTGATCTATTTTACACATGAAATCATGATACTTAAATGAAAGTGATGGGTGCACCTAAAATTTTATAGCACCCCAATATATTGGGTAATGTTTAGTGTAATGAGATTTCATGTTCAGGCATGGAGTACACCTAATTCCCTTATCAGGTTTTTCCATCCTTAGGTATTGGATGATATCCATTACTTATGTTTATGATGCCTTTTTTTAATGTTTCCACATTCCCCATGATGCCTTTAGGATTATCATTTAACATTTAGTCTCATTGTTCTTTTTTATTAGTATCAATCCATTTATTCCCCATTGATATGACTATTTTCTAGAATGTGTTATTTTCTTCTTGTTATTTATTGTCTATTTCCATATTGGGATTTAATGATCGCCAATTTCTTATCTTTTTCCCCAAGTTATCCCAAGTACTTTTATATTTGATGGAATATTATGATCATGGTAAGGGAGTTTTCAATAAAGATAATGAATTTCCCATTTTATGTAATTATTTAATGTAATTAATTCCGAAAGACACTATACTTCTTGTTATTTTGGGGATTATTATGTGTAATATTACATAATTAATCATTTATTAATGACAAATAATAGGAAGAGATATTATAGTTGTTATCCTAAAAAATGATTAATATTTTTTGGTTTTAGAATTATAAAACAATAAAGACATATTTTGGAATAATACCATGTAAAATAAAACTAACCTAAATCATACTATGTATAGATCAAGTTGGTTATTATAAAAATATATCCATTTATGTATACTACATGTGGTTGTTAATCCGACACATATGTGTATATGTGTTTACCAGAAAACACAATGATGAGTTAGACAGAACCTATACCTTATGCACGAAAACATGCATTAATGGACACATAGATTGAAAATAATGGGGATATGTTTTGGTATATTCATCATCTCATTATAAACCATTATTAATGGAAAACTAAAACACCCATAATAATATATGTTTTAACATAGATCACAGATAACATATATTGATTCATATAAATTCAATAGTGAAGTAAATAGATGTAATTTAAAATTTTCCCAATTAATATTATTGATTCTTTTTTATGTATTTAATAGTATCAAAACAATCATCCCCAATTATCAATATATTTTACCCAATGGACAGAAATAGGAGGTTTTGGGAAAACAAACAATGCAAAGGGAATGATGATGACATCCCCCGTCAGATGCCTGACCACATGAGAGTGGGAATAAAAAACATTTTGATGATACTGTATTAGGTAGCTCAGTTTCTGAATATAATAAAAGATTAGGTATAATGTCAAAATCACACCAAGAGATAATAAAATGGAATTTAGACCTTTATGGGAAAAAATCTTTGACTTTTATTGAATTATATTATCCCTTAATGGAGGAACTACAGATCAACACCTTTAAGAATTATTCAAAATCCTTCAATTTTATGACAATGGGAAGATTATACTAGGTGTTTATAATATCGAGGGAGAATATGATCAATGAATGAAATTAATAAAAAAATTATACCTGAGGAAGATATTGAATCAATGAGGTAGAAGGAATTCTTTATTTTTTTCACTTAGAATTTTCCTCGCACTCTCCAATATTAAATGGAAGGTATTTCTATTCTCCCATGAAAATACGATGAATATATCACAGAGTATAAGGAAAAATTTATAATAATCGAATTATATGACTCCATATAAGTCATTATCCCTAAAGGCAATGTTGAACACTTCATTGGTGGTATAAATCTTGGTGTATGAAATGCCCTAATGGCCCAAGTATTTTATAGCTTTGTGAAAAATTTTAGATGTTCCAACAATGTGAAAATTAAGGTTGATTAATTTTAAAGGTATCATGGAAATATGAAGTGGAAACATGAGTTTATTCCTAAGGGTATAATGGATAAATTTAATAGTGCCATTAAATCTCAACATCCCACTTATCAATGGTGTGAAAATAAGCACCTCAGAAATTTCATAAGGGGGATCGAAAATGCATTAGTTGTGGGAAGGAAGTATAAATGTCTAATGATTGTCAATATTAAAAATCCCATAATATGGTGGAAGAATGAAATTCCCCAGTCAACCATTAGTGCATGTTTCATTCCTTCATCTACAATGAAGTTGGGAACATTGAAAACCAATGCAATCCGAATAGGGTTTTCAATAAAAACCAGAAATATCCATGGAAAAATGGTTTCTATTTACATCACAACTATTGAGGTGGATTCCAAAAAGGAAGTTTGAACTAGTATGCTAGTCATTCATTCATTAATAGTGATCCTACAGTATTATTATGGTTCTATGAATTCCTAGTTATCTCAAAAGGTTAGTTGATCTATTCAAACACCATCACAAATAATAGAAGTAGACCGGTCAATGAAAATTAAAAATGGGGAATTTATTATATACCAACTATATATCTCATCCCCTCTCAAAATATGTTGGTTGAAATTATCATAGAAACTAAAGATACTCCCCTTATTATAATTTAATGAAATTCCTATCTTGTATTACATTCCCCTATATAGATATAACATAAATTTTCTCAAGAAGTAAATCACTCATCGTATCATGAGTTGACCCCCATTCATTAAATGTTTACCGAGGGTGATGAATCTAATTTATGACCAACCTCTAAATCAAGGAGATTATTGGAATATGAGAAATATAATCTCGTTATATGACTTTATGTGAGGAAATAATCATACATTAATATGTTAACATTGTGAGGGAACATGCTGATGTGAATCCAGGGGAATTGGCTAGTCTTCATCTTAATAGAGATGATGAATTTTCAATTGAACTTATACCAACATAATTAATATTATAAAATAAAATATAAATAGTTTATTTTTTAGAATATGAGGAGATAAAGGATCAACTAAATGTGAATCTTGATAAAGGGTTTATATTCCAATGTGATTCATCAGAGGGGATCCACTTGTCATCTTTATCCTGAAGAAGTATTGGTCAATGTGCCTTTGCACTGATTATTATGAGATCAACAAGGACATGGTAAAGAACAAGTATCCTCTTCAACAGATTTATGGCTTCTTCTATCAACTATTTGGATCATAATACTTCACAAAAGATGATTTTTGGATTGTATATTATCACGTAATGGTTAATAAAGAAGAAATCCTCAAGGCTAATTTATGTAATAGGTACGGGAAATATGTGTTCATAGTAATGTAGTTCAGAAACACTAATGATATAGAAATATTCATGAAAATGATGATTATAATATTTAGATATGACCCTACAAAATTCGTTGTAGTCTTTATAGTTGATATTATATTATACTCAAAATTAATGGTGGACCATGATGAGCATATGAAAACTGTTCTAATGAACCGGCAATGGAGAATCAATATACCTATTATAGAAAATGTGTGGTCTGATAAATAGAATCCTCATTCTAAGAGAATATTGTTATAATAAATTGGATATATGTGGACCCTTCAATGATAGATGAAATTTAAGGATGGAAAAAGCCACCATATATGATATATATCCCTAATTTACTTGTATTATAATTCTAATATAATCAAAGTATTTTAAATTCCTCATGATTTTCTAATCCTCTAAAGGATCTAACCCAAATGGAATTCATGTTGTTATTGAATTAAAAAAGAGAAGAGAGATTTAAGGAATTGAAAATAAGGATTCTCATTACACCTGTGCACACAGAACCCAAATTATTTTAAATCATCATTATAATTAGTGATGCTTTGAAGAATGGATATAGCTATGTGTTAATGAAAAATAAAAAATTGACAACCTATGATTACTAGAAATTGATTTTTCATAAATATAACCACCCAGAACATGATCTGGATTTTACTACAGTAATCATTCCTTTAAAAAATGGAAAATTTATCTCTTTGGGGATATGTGTGAAATATATGTGGATCACAAAACCCTCATGTATTTTTTCACATTGAATGAATTTAATATGTTGCAATGAATAGAATTAGAGAAGACAGAGGGATATTACATATCAATCTACTGTCATCCTATTAAAGTGAATAAAGTGGATGAATATCTATGTAGATAATATTATTAAACATTATCATTGATGAAAATTGAATTGCATCTGATCCTCCTAGACATAAGAATGATGAACATGGGAATCATAAAGGAAGTAAATTCATTATTACTTCCAAAATTTATTTTTCAACTATATCATTTGGAAAAGATAAAGGTTTCTCATGGAGAAGATGTAATAATATAGAAAAAAGTGGGAACTATAAGAAATGTTAAATCACAAAAGATCAATGATAATGAAGGAGTATTAATATTTGGGTCATGACTTTGTATACCAAAAAATCATTAGTTAATGGAATAGTTATTGGATGATAGATATAGTTCTACATTATCTATCCATCAAAAAATCACCATGATATTTAGAGATCTTCTAGAGAACTATTAATTGACCAATATTATGTAGGAGAACAATGAATATAAATCAAGATATATTCTATGTCAGATAGTTAATGCGGAAAGGAAAAATACGAGGGTATGATGAAACCATTACCCATTCTAACATAGAAAATGAATAAATCACCATGAAATATGTTAAAATTATTTTTAATACATAAGAAGGTAATAATTATTTCTAGGTAGTGGTGGATAATCATAAAAAGGATTTGAGATTCATTTTTATTCGATAGGAATTATCACTTGATCAATTTTCATGGATATATATAAAATAAGTGGTGAGGTTTCATGGAACCCCACTATCGATTGTATATAATAAAGACCCTCTATTTACCTTGGTTGTCTAGAAGATTCTTTAATAATATCTAAATACAGATTTGAAAAATAACATGGCTTCTCACCTTCGAATTGGTGTCCAATTTGAGATGATTGTCCAGACAATTGAGGAAATACTTAATGCATGCTCGGTTGACCTAAATAGTGGATCGGAAAAACATCTTCATGTAGTCGATTTCTCATTCAATAATATTTTCCAATAATATATCCAAATGGATCCCTATGAAGCATTATATGAGAAGATGTCCAGAACTCTTACATGCTAGGATGACGTGGAATGAAAAAATCATTTAAGTCATGAAATGGTTGGTAAACTAGTTTTAAAATATAAAGGCAATTCAAAATCCCATCAAGGATGACTAGGGTATAAAAAAGTGTTATGATAACAATAATTTATGAGATCTAGTGTTTGATTCTTAATAAATGGAATTTATATATAAATTTACATGTAAAAAATGCTATGAATTTGGTTGGAAGGAATGATTTTTCAATGAAAAATCGGTCCCTTTAAGATCCATTCTCGCATCAGAGTTGTGGGTTATTACCTATCACTCCCACCTAACCTGTATAATGATCATGATGTATTCAACATATCCATCTTGAAGAAGTACATACTAAAAGCCTCATATATAATCAATCCAGTGTCGGTACCATTAGAGAATGATCATTCCATTGAGGAGTTGTTGTTGATGATAATATATTATAGAGACAATGTTCTGCAGAATAAGAAAATTAAATTGGTCAAAAGTGTTGTGGAAAAACTAAATATTAGAAGAAGAAACATCTTAATAGGAGGAGGTGATGAAATAGAGTTACCCTCATATTTTTTAGTGTTGAAAATGAAAATTTTGACGGTGGTATTTCTCAAGGGGGAAGATTGTGCCGACCCGAACTGTAATAAAATAAATTCCCATGTGATGTAATTTGATTTATTATTATGTAATATGGTTATAGGAACCAGATGAACTTATTTGGTTTTAATATATCATGTTAGGTTTTAATGACCATTATGAATAATTATCCTTGATATTATATCTATTGAATAGTTATCCTATGATTATAATATATATTGTGTTTTAAAAAATCCAATTGACACAAATAAGGGAAGTGATGGCCTCAACCAATAGGATTCTACCATATGAAACCGATTTATCTAAGCATACGAGTGACATATAATCACTATTATTCTCACTTGTCCAATTTCAATATGAGATCAAAAAACATTATAATGGTATAAAATTTATACGGGGGATGTTCATTCTCATCGAGCTCACTTCCCAGACAATATATACCGAACCTCCCCATGAAAGTCACACCATCACACAACAGGCACTAAATTCATTTTATAGTGTATTAAATGTATTTTTATTATGTACATTATTATATGAATATTTACATTTTATCTTATTTGTATGTAATTCTGAATAAATTTTCGTACTATTAATGTTAATTTATTAAATATTTTTATTTTTATACAAATAAAATTGTATTTTATGAGAATACTCAAATAATATAAAGGAATATATTTTAATGAAATAATGGATTCTTGAAATATAAAATATTTTAACAATATATTGTTAATAAATAATTTTTTTAAATAAAATGAACATATAAATTTAATGAAGTAAAAGGAAATTTTTATATGGCTTCAATAATGGTAATTCACATCATATTAAAGACTTCTCATTAATTTCGATTCATTGTTTTGAGAAATAATCAAAAAAGTTTTACAAAATTATTTAGATAAATGAAAAATTATTTTTTCAATCATAATTTCAAAAGTATCCATAGGTTATTTTTTCATCATTCTATGTGAGAGTAAAATTTTTTGGAAAAATTAAATACCATATAAATATATGTTGTGAACTATTATATCAAAATCATAGTAATGTGATGTAATAAAAACTATAATGGGTATCTATGAACAATTTAATTTTTTCAGTTTAAAATAATGTGATTTTTTGTTTATTTACAAATGTTTTAGTGAATTTATGAATCCTCCAAAAGCATTAATATATTTGAAGGTTTTAAAATAATTTATTTTAGAGTATGAATCAACTCCATATATGAGAAGGAATTATTTTAATATTTTTTCCAATGTACTTATAAAATAATTAAATAAACTCCATTTAGGAATAATCCTTGAGATGTTTTTTGGTTTTTTAAATATCATTTTAAAGAGTCCAAAACGCATTTTTGAGAAATAATAAACAAATCCCCAATGATTTCCTGTATAAACCCATATAACTACCATTTATATTAACTGAAAATCCTTGAATCACATCCCTTCTCTTTCCACCATCTCTAATGTCCTCCCCTAGAACTGGGAATCTCTCAATAAGATCCTCCTAATAATTTTGAGTCACACACTCATGTAATAGACCCTCTCATTCTCCTATTTATTAATGATTCATAATGATATAATGAATTGAATTTCCAATTCATAATTTTTCAATATGTCTTCCCATATCCCTATAAATTCTCATTTTATTTTAAAATTATGAGGGAAATATTTTTTTTCATTAATAGATTTTAAATTTTATTACGTGACAATGTTATACCACCAAAATTTAACCACAATTTTCCATGCCCAAAAATTGTGTAGTGAATACCATAACCATTTACAAAAATGAGTGTTCACCATTATAGAATTTTACTTATTTGACATGGGAAGTACATATATTTATTAAACAGTCAATTATTATGGAATAAAATATGAAGATGAATGAATTCATGTTGTATGATTAATGTGGAACACTTATGCATGAGAAAGAAATTAAAGTGATGAGTGCACCTGGAATTATATAGCACTCTAATTCACTGTTTAATGTTCAGTCTCATAAAAAATATGATGGGAAAGAAAGTGATCATGATTACCTTATTGGACATTTTCCATTGGGATTTTCTAGAAGATAGCCATAAACAATGTTTTTTATGCAGTGTTTTATGTAGTTTCCACATTTTCCCTCTTTGCATCGTATCTCATTGATCATGATTATGATTCACACTCATTTAATGCACCATTGATATGACTAGTTTCTAGAATGTATTATAATGCTCATGTTATTCTATGTTTATTCCCTTACTAGCCTTTATAGATTACCCATTTCATAAATTTTTCACAATGTTGTCACATGCTGTTTTATATTCGATGGAATATTAGGATCATGTTAAGGTTTTTTTCAATAATGATGTCGTATTCTCTATTTTACGTTGTTATAAAATATACCTATTTCCCAAAGACAATGGATTTATCAATCATCCCTGTTTTATTAGGTGTAGTTTTATGTAATAAATAATTCATTAACGTGAAATAAAAGGAGGTGTTTATATATAAACAATGGAGAAAAATAATTAATGGGAATTTTCATGTATGGAAGACATAATATTTTTAATTTAAATTGAAGCAACAACAATATCGATTAAAATGGGATTGAAATATGAATCCCTTACCTCATGTATCACCACTCTTTATTCACGTTCAACCCTCTTATATATTATATATATATTTATAATAAAAATATTCATGTATTATAATCATATCTATCATACCACTAATGACATACTTATGACATATTACAACACATTTAATAACAATTTTTATTTAAATATTAGTTTTGTTTGAGAACATCTTTGTTATTCATTCATGTTTCAGTTTGGAAATCATGATCCTTGAACACTGTTAATGGGTAATTAATCTCAATCATTTTAATCGTGATATAAATTTACTACGTGTTTATTATATATAAATATATATAATAATACATAAATTATAGAGATATAAAAATGAATTATGTCCTTTTTTGAGATGTTATGTCATACATATATAAGGAAGTGGTTTCGATTTTTCATTGTATGGAACAAAAAAAGGAAATAATAAATTAAATTTTAAAGAAACATTACTATAGCATATATATCATTTAAAATAATTAAATATATCCTTCTAACCATAAATTTAAAAATTAATTGAAAAACGAATGACACTGCTTCCTAGAAATGTTCATTCACATGTACGTGTAAGAGACATTATCATTTTCCAATAGATGAAAATGAAAAAATGTTTGATATGATGTCATACATAAAAAAATAACTTTTATGATAGAAATATCAGTTTTAGATATTAAATCCATATTTATTACCACAATGGAAAAATGTGCATGAAAAATTAATTGCATAACTATGTGTGTACGGTATGCCATATGCGCATATGATTGACGATTTCATTTTTTGATAGATGTGATATTAGTGAGAAAAGGATTTATTATAATCATAAAAATATATTTTTTTATTTGTTATAGAATAAAAATTATTTTCAAATGGATATAATATATTTATATGATGTAGAAGAATAAATAAAATTGTAACCAATCGATTAAGAGTTATTCGTATTTATTGATAATCCTTGGTTTCCATACACATTATGCCTTGATGGGATAATAATTTGGAATGAGTATAATTCATAGAATTTTGTGATGTAATATGGGATGATATTAGTGAACATATTTACCATGATAACTAGCTCAATATGGTGTAAATAAAATATGTGATGGGTTTCCTTTTATAAAGGTGAGAACCGATACACTTTTGATTAATACTAATATTAAAATTTAGTTATGTAATTATCCTGAAAATTGAATTAGAATATCTATATCTCTAAATAAAATTATTATTGGTTATACATATAATAATATAATTATATTTTTATTGATTTTTGTGTCATTATAAACCTTATACTTTGGTTTAACCCCTTGGTTAAAAAATTGTATTCCTAAACATGGTAATTAATTTTTTAGTATTAATGGGATTTTGTTTCATATAAGATACAAATTTACTTATATATGACCTATGTATATAATTTTAGACCATTTATTAATATACCATTCTTCTATCATTTTTTAGGTTTTAAAAATATTATATAAAAAATATCATAAAATACTATTAATCTCATTTCAAGAACTATTCCAATTATTTAACATTGAAAAAAAAAATTTCTGGAATTTGAATATTGAAAATTATTATATATCTAAAATTTTATATTAATTGATAAAATAAATGGAACGTAATTATTAAAAAAATTATAACATTTACCATTTTTAAAATCATTTATTTTATTTTTTTATTAATTTTTAAAATATTATTTTATTGTTAAAGAAGTGTTTAATGTAATTATTTAATTAGAAAAAAAATAAAAATATATTATTATGGTAAATAAAAATAAGATATATTTCATATGAAAATCTAAAACTGAACTTATCACATTTTATTATCATGTAAAATTTGTATAGAAATTAATATCAAGAGAGTGACATTTTGTATTTATCCATTTCATTAATAAATTTAAAGGTTATAATTAATTTAAAATCGAACCAAGTGGAATCATATTGTATTGGTGGATTGATTTTTCTAAAATACATCATTTAAATTCGATAAATTAAAGTGTTGAAGGAATTTTTAATACTTAACCTATTGTTTTTAACATATTTTACACATTTCATAATCACTGATGTGACAAGTATTTACCAAGGAAACAATTAATAATGACCAGAAAAATGGGACTATTTTTCCTTGTAATGAAATATATAAAATATAATTATCAAGATAATATTTCCAGAAGTGTAACAAAATTAATTTAAAATAAGTGTGTAATAGGGGATGAAATGGTATTTTTTGAAAAGTAAAGTTTTTATGCATAAAAAATTATTTGTTATAATGAATTGTTTGTAAAAATAATTAGCTAAATGAAAAAAATTTAATTGAATAAGTAATATATATATTTAATTGAAATAATTAACTAATAATTATTAGTTTAATATATTAATAATGAAACAGATTATGTCCATAAAAATAATTTCCCTCAAAAAATCTATTTTCATTACAAATGGCATTTAATATCAATTATAGTCATTTAATAAATGGGGATGAAATTTTGAACAATTTTATATAATACACATTCCATAACATGTCATGTCAAATTCATATATACCAATCCATTGGATATGTGATAACATTATAGTTTATTATAGATCACTCAAAATCAATGTAGTTTTTATCACAATATAACAGAGAAATTGAATTTGTTTAAAGAAAAATATAACATAAAATCGTATTGTATCATTTTACACGACCATTAAAATGAATTCCCCACCCCCCTTAAATTTAATCACTCTGAATATATAATTGATGATTTCACTGTTTCACCACTTCCCTTGGTTCACAAGTAACTTCCTATATTATATATTTTCACTACCAATCATTTACCAGGTGAGTGATCTTATTTAATAGAAATTTCTCTCAGTGATGAAGAATTTCCACAGGTTTGGTCCTCATAATAGAGATTTAGTTTAGTTTGTGTGATGGTTTATATATATATATATATATATATATCTTTTTGAGAGATACATTTTATAGATTTTTAACTTGAAATAAATTCGATGGAAATGGAATGAGATAAGCTAACATCCCAATACGATCCGGATTTTCAAAAGGGATTGATTTATCCATGGAAATTTATTACTTTCCTTAAAATATAATAACCTTTCTCTTAGGTATATTTATAGGGATACAATTTCTCTAACATCAAACACCAAATCTCACAGGTGATTACTAGAATAAATGTAATGTCATTTCTAAACTGCACATATGTGATACTGAATAGCTTTAACATTCTTAGTCATTTAATCAACTTTCATGGATCCCAATAGCATTATTTATCTAACAGCACCCAATAATTCTGGAGTTATACACTTCTATATATGGAGGGCATCATAACAAGCCACTTGATTACTAATGTTAAATATAATGTTATAAAACACTTGACATCAAGAAGGTGTTGATTCCATCCCCCATAAAAAACCAGAGAACATGGACTCAATATTTCCTTTAGAGTTTTACTTTTTCTATTTGGAAGATTGAATTTTAAATGGTGACATACTATACTGAAACTAAAATATAACTTCCAAATCCCCCTTGATACATCTCTATAACATTGATAAAATCCTTAATCCCAATTAGAAAAAAATATAAAGTGGTACTCATTACAAAATTACCAAACTAACATTGTATAATCATGAATGTTGATTAAGATAGAAATATTCTTTGTTGTAATTTACTTTTGTTGGATTATTTTGGCCATAATGTAGTTCATAAATATCATTAGGGGGTTTATACATTATAAAGTGTTATATAATAGAATCCATGGTATTGATTTTCTATTAATTTTCATATATCGGTAATGGTTGTAACATCGACATAGAAATATGTCTCTTGGAATTAACTTTATCACCAACTAGGAATCAACACTTTTAATCCAAAATATCCATTTACAGGTTTTCCCTATAAAAATATTCCTTCATATCTCAAGCCATCATGGTACATGAATGATGTATTATGAATTACGATCAATGGTTTTCTTATAATAGTTCATTATTTGATTATGGTATTGCAGGGAAACATTATCTATTTTAGGGCCTTATCATGACATCTATATAATGGTTGATCTCACGAACACTCTTACATTATTTTTTACTTCATAACCATACTTGTATTATTCGTTAATGATTGCATAGATAGATGGTTGATCCTTCGGTTGAGAATGAACGGTTTTCTTTCCATTATTCCTGATTTAAATTTCTATATTATGAAAACCCCAAATTATTAGATATATTTTAATTCTTATCATGGTCAAACCTTCATAGTCATTATAATTGAAATTATTTTTTACCATGTTCTCTTTCCCAATGTAGTAATTTATTGTGTAATAATCAACATTAATCAACTGCAATAATCTCCATTGACACACATTTTAAAAACACTTTGTAAATATGTACTTCATCATTTTATATTCCATATAAATGTCACACCATTCAATACAATTATAATTATTCCATATCCTTGACATAAAAATTACTCTTGTAATCTCCAAAGCTCAATTATTGTAAATTTTCAAATTTATTTTAAATTCGTTATAGGAATATGTTATCACCATATAATGTTTCATTCGGAAACATCCCAGTCCATTCAATTATTATTAACTAAAGATCAAAAACAATCCACCAATATAGGATAGTGTCAAAACATGTTAACTAACAAACATTATGTAACGATCCAAAAAATATATTTACATTAACTTACACAAATGACCTTAACTCCCTTTTTATTCATAATGGTAATTAGAGTAGACATGCATTAGAAAATAATCATGACACATGGGGAATATCTAGAAAACCTAAGAAATATTTGGTTTTTGGATACCATATTTGTTTATGGTCTTTGATCAGTAACATCTATCATTTCCTGATATACTGATATAATCTGAAATGATAATATATGAACCATGAATAAAAATTTCAAAAGGCAAAATTCATACTGGTAATTGTTCCATACTACTTCTCATTCCAAAATTTCTTAATCACATTTATGAAATGATCTTAGATCTTATAAATACTATTCAAATATATAAGAATATCATTTATAAAGACAAAAAAAATTGATCAATATAATATATAAATACTCAATCCATTCAATTCATGAATATATGAAGCCATTAGTACATCAAAATCGAATTTTTATAAATTCTAATTCCCATACCTCATAAGAAAGGAAATCTTCTGTATATAATCCTTTTATCCCCCAATTAATTGTATATATAATGATGTTGAATACTATAATATTAGTGACCTACTATTAATTATTTAAAAAATCAGTTTTTGGGGTAGAGGATATACATTCATCATTTTGATCATGATATGTTCCAGAGGATCAATGTAATGATACATGAACCCATTATTAATTTTAACAAAAAATAACAATTTCCCCCAATGCTAATGAAAATGGATATACAAATACCTTATCAATATTCTCATAGAGTTTCATCTTAAATTCCTTCTACCTTACTACAATCATTTAACAATAAGTTCTTGATTTTGTTTTTGCACAAAGTTTGAGTTCTATAAAAAAGCCTCATTATTTGAGCTATACTAAAATTATTTTCTAGATAGACAACATCAATATCCAATAAAATAGGTATATCATCGATTTTTAGTTTATTCCCATCCATATGAATACTTATATATCATGGATAGTTATTCCGACCCATACGATATAACTAAATACCATTGGATGTTCAAATCAATCCTAGAACTGAAAAACATGCATTTATCTTCAGGAATAGTAAATTGGACACATATCATTGTAAATTCATACAATATCCATATAAATAAAGCTATTACATTCCTAGAATCATACAAAATTCATCTAAATTACGAATCAGGATATTTACAAGAATTATATTCCAAAAAAATTAATCTTGAAGGAAATATATTCTTGAGATGCAATCATCGTACTATAGATATATTTCACCACTAATCTGATATCTAGTCATTGATATTATAATTCATTACTCCTTTCAAATTCCTTGGATATAAATGAGTCGGTAGATCCAGAATCAAATAATTGATCAGATTTTCAAGATATGATGATTACTGTAGCATTATCTAAATCATTCTTCTAATCTACTATGTCAATCATAGCCCAATGAAATTTACCTTTTTCATTGATCATAAGGGGTTTTTTATGATGATATTAATCAAATACAATTCAATTTGTGAACTAGATTTCATAATTCCCACACTCTATTCATTTAAAGCATTATATGATGGGTGGATAATTATATGCTATTTTTATCTATATTGAATTAATTGGCCCATTACATTCCTTTTGAAATTCATGGGAGTTATGACCCACAATTCCCTATTTAATGAAACTCCCAATTATATTTAAGTAATTCCCACGATGGTTCTTCCCAAATTTATGGAATCTATATGGATGAAATTTCATTCCACCATGTGATTTATTAGTGTTTTCATGATACAAGATCATCCTTCTATAATAAAAACAATATGAATGCTAGGATTCCCTGATTTCTATTTCTACCCTGAGTAAACATCAAATGATATATTCATATATTCTAATATTTCTTATAGATAATTCCATTAGAAATCATGGTTTTCAGTGACCAAATAATAGATCAATTATTTTCATGGATAATGATTAATGTATAATAGTACCTGATAAATCTTATAAAATTTTCTCAAAAGTACCAATGGATCCATAATCCTTGTTCATAATCTCATATAATTCCTATTACAATGTTGTTTATTATAATAATAAATATGTACATAATGAAAAAAATCCCCATAGACTCATCCAAATCCATTTGGACTATTTATTCCTTTTATCTAATTTTTTTTATAAGATTCCAATCTTGATCTACATCTCCTACCAAATGACAAAAATAAGATATTGTTTTTAATGTTTCGCGGATTTTATAGTTGAAAAAAATTAACCATGGTGTGGATCAATCACTCATCCACTATTGGATATGAAGATCCACTGAAAGATGGAATATTGTACCTCATGAAGGTTTCAATAGTACATTTTCCCCTCCTTTTATCAGTTGGAATCTCATCATGATTCATGGATGGAGATTATTTATAATTATTGAAATATGAATTTTTATCCTATATCCCATAGATTTTGATTTCTGAAATGGATGATCACTGCATTTTCAACCACATTTATTGTCAGTACATTTTCTTATGTTTCCATTCATTTAAAAAACCATAAATAAATATGTAAGAATAATATTATTATTAAAATATTTAACTATTAAATAATCATGAAATATAAATCAAAGGATATCCAAATTTAGACATAATCATCTAAAAATATGTAAATTTAGGTTTACCCTTGGCTATCCAAGTTAAATAAACAATTATTATGATGTTATACTATACTTAGACTTATCCCTAGTTTATTCACTACATTTTGCTAATCCTAATATCCATAGATTAGATAATCATATCCTTTAATATCAACAATATTTTACCATACATATAATACTATAATATTTCCAAAATTTAGATAAAAAACAATGCATTTCACAAATAAACACTCAAGGAACATAAAGGTTTATATTATTTGAATACTATTCAGACCACAATATTTTTTTTATGAATTTCCTTCATTATATATTATAACGATATTAATATATATTAATATTCATAGACATAACATAGATAAGGCATTCATTATATCTAGGGGAAAGTAAAATTATGAAATGGTGATATTAAATTCCTAGTAATGGTAGACAAGGGATATATCACTCAATTTTAATAAGAATGAATATTAAAGGAATAAAATAATTAGATCCCTACAATAACATAAAATTATCATACAACATCGATCTGTTATTATAAATATGATTTCAGGAATAAATCATAAAAATTTCAAAATAGATGAATTGTATGGGTGATAAACCATAATAAATCAATCATGAACCATATGTTCATTATAGTTTGTTTCCATCATAGGTTTCAAAACTATATCACATTTCACTATTTACTACTATGATAATCAACGAATTCCACATTTAGAATCAACACTTGTTTCCCATATCAAAACCCATTTAAGAATCATAACATATTTCTCATACTGTATTAAGAGAATTTACATATTTCAAATATCGGTTCAATCCTAACACATTGTTTCCCATATTTGATAATGAAAATAACCTTTCTTCCAATTCAGATCTCCTTATATATAAAAATTAACCCATATAATTTCAAGGCCATATAATTTTTCTTCTACCCATCACCTTATTAAAACCAAATATATGTATTTCAAAATATCACAAAACATTTATAATTTCATTTTACCATAACCCATGAATGGAATGTAGGATTTATAAACATTTCATAATTTCATCAAATAATAACAGTAGAAAAATAAATTGAGTTCAAAACATATGATTATAATAATCATAAACCCATAATAAAAAATTATTTTATCATTTTATCACATCCAATGGAAAATTTAATAAATATCAAAGGAAGTCATTATAGATGAAAATAATATTTAAATATTAATTAGAAAATTTCATAAGCTAATGAACCATTTATTTTTGAAATCAATTATTTAAAATCTAAAAATTTCTAAAATATTATCAAAATAGTTTATTTGAAGATAAAACTATAAAATTATAAAGATTGATTTAGATAATCGATATTTTATATTGTTAAGAAATTCTTTTCATGAAAAACATCTTATAAAGAAATTATTTTCATATTTTCGATAAACTGTCAAAAGTACCTCATTCGATAAATGAAAAGAAGAATTTCTTGAAACATTTTTAAAAAAATTATAAAATGGGTAATTATTAATTATAAAATTAATTATATAATATTAAATCATTTGTGAAAAAATTATGGGGAAAATATTGGCATTGAGGAATAATTATTGTCGATCGAAGTAATAAATATGGAATGTTTTCATTAAAAACATTCCATTCATCTCATCAGTAATTAAATTGAAAAACATAAAGGATTAAATATAATATTTATAAATAACATGATGAGATGTTACGTAAATTATAAATTTGTAATGGCCTAGACCACTCTGGTGTATTTCATTGAATAACTTGTTTTTGAAGTGTTCTGGGTGTTCATAGAGACTCATTTATAGACCTTTCCAAATTTCTTATTTTTCAAATGGTAGCATGAAACAGTGAGTCACAATGATGAGTAAGACATGCTATTCATAATGTTTTCTCATAATGGTGTTTCAAGGATGTGAGTCAAAATGGTGACTCACACTGGTATCTTACAACAATGAGTCGCAACGATGTCTTGCAGTAATGAATCAAAATGATATCTTGCACTAGTATCTCACGGAGATGACTCAAAATGATAGCTTGCTTTGGTGAATCATCAAATGATGATTCAGTCTCAATTGTTTTCAATTTTTTTCTATTTTCTCCCATATTCTAGTTTTCCCCTTTAGCATTTTATTTGACTAAATGTAATTTTATTACCATATTTTAGTTGTTTTGGAGCTGTTTCATTTGATATGAGTAATATCATTAATTTTATAAAAATCTCTAGGCCATTAATTGGTCAAAATGCATGGACCTGGTCAAGATCCTCCATTAATATATTATTTAATTTCGTTTAATTCCCATAATTCATAGATTTAATCCTCCTATGCTGGGGGACATCCATTCTATAAGGCCCCAGCCTTAAACCTTACTTAATCTTGAGTTATTACAAGATTACACATTGAGGATCTTTTCAGGTTTAGAGTTTTAGAGAATTAGATCATGAAACTTTCATTACATTCCACATTTAAACAAAGTGGTTACATAAAAGACAGTACTCATTCTTCCCATCAACGGAAACATATTTAAAATAAAACATGTATTCTTTCTTGACACATCCTTGACACTATCATCACATCATGTACCCTTCCCTTGACCTGTGAAAAACATTTCAAAAACTTGGGATGAGCATAAAAATCTCAGTAATGAATATAAAAATATGGAAAGGAAACTTGAGTACATGTATACATAAGAATGAAATCATACTTTACCCATAAAACATAGGCATATCAAATCGTGAATAAATCATAGAAATCATAAGACATAAAAGGTAACATGATGCATTCATAACATTCTTACGTAGGGAGTAACCCTCTTGGTCACGTTTTGGAATACCCATCACAGTATATTCCCTAAATCTCTTCGGAGAAACCTCAATGTTTCACTCATTTGCGTTACCCAATGCATTGGAGAGCTATATCGGGCTCACCCACCCTTAGTTTATCACGGAACCACCCGTTTTCATAATAATGCCCAAGAACCTCAACATAAACGTATCACATAAAACATTCATAAAGGAAACGTTACATTTCCACATTTCAATCACAATATAACATTTTAGTATATTGAATTAATGAATCCGTTCAAAATGAAACCATTTCCAAAACCATTTAAAACATTTAATAAGGAGATTTTTGAATCAAAGTGTCCCATACCACCTTGAAGCTTTTAACATTTTAAACCATTAATATCCATATAAATAAATCCATAAAACCATTTTGAAAACATGGATATTAATAAGAACAAATCATTAAAACATTTAAAGCGATATTTTGGTTAAAGGGTTTTTACCAAAATTAGAGACACTTGAATACAATAATTGAGGAATAACATCTAATCAGAACTTTATAATATCATGAGAATAAATGGATTCATGATATAATATTCCAAACTACAGTATATACACCATATAAGAGTTAATTGTTGCATAACAACAATGAAGTCTCAATAGGGATGTAAAATGTGATGAAATCCCTTATAAAGAAGGTATCCTTAAATTAAGGATAAATCAATATCAAAATTATGTGTGACAAATATAAATACACCCAATATAATTGGATATTAAGTGTAAAAAAATAAAAGTTCATTCACACATATTAAAAGGATGACATATTCAATAACTACATGTTGAACCCAAAGAAATCGAAATTGGGTTAAAACGTTCCCTTGGTAAAATTTGACAGCCTAACGACGTCACTTCAAAAATTCAGAAAATGAGTTGATGAGAGATAAAAAGGGAATCTCATCACTTGGACATAAAATTTACATCAATCAGGATATATAAGGACATATCCCAACACAATATTATGTGAATTAAAAGACAAAACAAACGAAGTCTTTTAAAATGAGGAGGGTGAAAGGTTCCATTACCGACTTGGGTAAGTTTCGAAAAGTACACCCCATTGAAGAAGTGTCATAAAATTAATATGTAAATACCCATAAATGGAATTATATTACAAAATGAGTGTAATAATGGGATGTACATAAACCACTCAAATGAAATTGTGGCAAATGTAGCATAAATCTCACAGGAATAAATGTCAGATGAAAAATCCCTTACGAAAACTCGGCAGCCTAACAGCGACACTTAAAACTTACAAAATGGATTGATGAGAGGAAATAGGGTCTCTCATCATATGAACATAATAAGTAAAGTGGGAGTAATATAAAATAACATCCCAATCATAAGAAAGATGAGCTTAAAAGGAATGACATAAAAGAGTGTACTTAAAAAGAAAGAGAGGCGTAGGATCCCTTACCTCGGGTCCGACATGACTTGATCGTTTTTTAATCTCCTGAATAATAAACTTTATTTAATTTCTACTTCCTTAAGAACATTTTTCAAGCTCATTATTCCTTTTATATCACTTATTACCATGTCATAAACATTATGTAATCATTTAAGTTAATAATATTTGTTTTGCCGATATTTGGTTCTTAAGTCGAAAGTGGACTTCTTACAATTACATGTTGTTCGTGTGGCCAAATGTTTATTACATCCAGAATTGTATTCATGATTTAGATATCATATATGTCATATATATCCAGTACATTCATTCATTTATAACATTACATAATCATTTAGAGCTAAGAAATGAAATGCACTGTTCATGGAGACGGTAAGCCGTACGTACGCATGAACGCTACTTTCATTTCTATTTCTTATTTTATATAATGGAATAATAATGATATAAAGGTATATTATAATTACAGTATAATATCATATTTAATATCATAGTTCCATCCTTTATATGTCCCACATATGGTATTTAATGAATCAAATCACTTTGAGGGGGCGGTAGTCCGCACTTCCTTAAATGAAGATATCGCATTTACCCATAATGGAAACCATAAAGGTATGCCCAAAATGAAAAACAAACATAAGCTTAAGGATAACATAATCATATTATATATAATATATAAAAATAGTGACATCATAATGGCCAACTTTGAAGGTGTTAAATGAGTATTCAACAATCATAGTTTCGGGAGGCAGAATTTCGCCATCCACGGATACCGTATGTTCTTTAACCATTTGATGTAGTTGTGTGAGAGTGTAGCTCGAATAAATCTTATAAAAAAATTATAGTATATTGAATATACTGTTGTTGTTACAAAATAAGTAAATAAAAAGAGTTTAGGGGGTTGGAGAAGCAAAATAAAACAAATGAACAGGAGAGAATGAATTACCTTTAAAAGTGTAACTCCTTTTGATTGGAGCCTAAAGGCTTCATCTGAAAAGATTCTACCCAATGGAAATTTTCTAGGATGAGTAGAGGGATGTGGAGAGAGTAAATGGGCAGGGTTTGGCCGAGCCAAAGGCATGAGGAGTGTGTGAAATGAGGTAGAGGTGGGGGCCTTTTATAAGAGGAGAGGAGGGGCACTTTTGGAAAGTAAGAAATATTACTTTATTTGAAAATGTGTTTCGGTTTTAAAATGTCCCACATTGATATAATTCGTGGATAAGGTGATGAGGGTTCTAAATCCACCCATCCAATAAGTTTTTGACATGTGTAGGTCATTAATTTTGCATTATCTTTTCATTTTATTTAAATCGTCAGATAATGACGTCATCGCTGCATCATTATGATGTCATAAATAATTTAATTTCTTTAATGTCTAAAAATTATAAAAAAAATTACTATGATGTAGGAAACATTTTTAGCGTTCCAATGACTTTTTATAATAAAAAAATCTGATTTGTATAACCCCACTTAAAAATTGTTTTATAAAACATATCATGTTTGTGTCATTTTTACTTTTACATTAAATAAAAAGTTATTTATGTCATTTCCCAACCAATGTGGCTCCATGGGGTCCCCAAGTTTACCCATGGCTTTTCTTGGTCGGACATTACACATCCAATGAGGTTAGAACATGTTTCAAGTTCATTTCATATTATTAAAACATTATTTTTACCTTAAACTAGACTAATTACCTCTAATCGCGATTAAAAACTTAATAAGTTACTATTCACCAAAAAATTATTTTTATCCCATTGAACCACATTTTACTTCTTAATGAAAACCATGTATGTCGGATTTTTGAAATTCAAAACACAAAGATGGAAATATTTCATTTAAATGGAAAAATCTGTTTTTATAAGTACCACTTAGTGGTGTCACTATTAATCAAAAATTGATGTTTTTCAGAAAAATCCCAAAAATTCACCCTAAGCTATATTTGATATTCCAAATTCAAAAATGAAGTCTATTTTACAAAATTAAAAACATATAAGTCACATTAATTAATTTAATAATTAATTCCTGCTGTCAGAGAAAATAGCGTGTTTTTATGAAACAATAAGTATCAAAAGATTGACACTGGTTTAAGTCTGTTTTCAAAGTGAAATTAATTCTAACGACCACTACTAGATTTAATGGTAAAAATATATTACAATTTCACTTTAAAACCAATTAAAAAGATAATCTAATCATATAAATTAATTAGATTAAAAAGAGGTTTTGAATTAAAATACAACATTTTACACTATTCATTAAAGAAAATGAATTTTATCGGAAAGATACCAAAAATTTACACAAAGAAAATTTTGACGTCCCGATTCTTAAGAGTTTTATTTGGTCCAAAAAAATTTTTATGAGTGAAAAACACTATATTTAATGATTGTTCAACATCAAAAGGTGATAAGTGAACCTTTAGTGAAAACTAGGGCATATACGCCTAAAATTGAATTCTTTCCGTATTTTAAGCCTCTATCCTTTATTGGATAAATGTAAAAACATTTAAAAACATATATAATAATATTTTAGTTATTTCTATCCATTCCTTCCATTACAACGGCTACATGTTAACTACCATTTAAAATAATATTATTTTATTATTAGAGTGCAACGTAAGATTCCCAAGAAACTCGTTGTTTCGTGTTTGGTACGCTATCGAGCATAGAATCCCCTTTAAAGTCATATTAATATTTTCTTCACAAATATGGATAAATATGAAAATGTCATATTCTTTATTTACCTGGGGTGTTACATCCTTCCCCCCGTTTAGGAATTGCGTCCTCGCAATTTTTAAAATTGAGCTTGGAAACATCCTTGAACGTCCCACATCGGAACAAGAGTCGGTAAAACAATCACTTTAAAATAAAGAAAGATAAGTACAGAGGTCACCCAAGTTAACCCATACTAGGATTCTATGTAAAAAAACATGGACAAGGATGAAAAAGAAAAGGGTCATGTTCTTGAGGGAGAGTGATAGTAAACATGTCCAGGAGAAAGTTAACAATGAGAAAATCACAAACTTGTGATGGGTTAAACGGTATTCGATTCCCTAGTAGGAAAAGATAATAGACAACATTTTTGTTTTAAGTTACTTTTTATTGAGGAATTTATTCATAAGGAAACATAATCACTTATCATGTTGAATTTCAACTTTTACTATATTCCTTAATCAAACTCATATTTTTTTTTCCAAAAGACGAGTATTTAGGGAGACTTGTTCACATTAAGAGTAATATAATCATCTTCTAGAGAATCACCTAATCCACAAAAGAGAACTATATACATCCCCTCTCTTTAGGCTTTATCCAAAACCAAAACCAAAAAGGTTAGTACAAGGTCAGATAATCCAGAAAAGGATAACCCATTAAAAAGAAAATCCATACTTAATCTCCAAAATTTGTCCAAAAAAACCCAAAGTTCAACGAGGACCATCCGATAAAAAATTTGTCCATAAAATTCTTCAAATTAAACCAATATAAGATTGAAACCCAAATATTTTAAGGATTTAGTCACATAGTCTTCCAAGTTAAATCGTAACATTTATCTCGAAACAATATCAGTTGCTCCTAAAGTATCGTATTGAAAAGTAATTAACCTAATCACATATACTCTCTGATAGGTTAATCATTTTCATAAATAACCCAAAATCAACTTACTCTTAAAAAAAAGAATCAGTCAAACTAACCAGGGACTTCACGTATTCTAGTGGTAGGAGATAAATACCAGTTGCACTTTGATTGTGGGTTCGATTCCCGCAGCTTTGTCCGACGCGACGGGTAGTCACATGGTCTACGTGTTGTCCTTTTTCCAAAACTATATAATTCTCAAATCATTCCCCAAAAAGGGATAAAATCATCAAAAATAACCATAACATAATTTAACCTCAATTTTATCTCATGCCTTTCACTTCAATCATAAAATATAGTAACCCATAATTACCACAAAAGTAAGGATCATATAAACCCAAATGGTTCTTTATAACTATGTCCACAAAAGAAAAGATAACTATTACTTGAATAAAATTTGCCTATATTAAACATCAGGGTTACACATAATATAAAAAGCCTTCTAATGTAAACCCATCATCAAAAGAGACTTAATACTCTTATGAATTTCACCATAACTCTTGAATCCCTTATATGTTGGCATCTTACTCATTCAACATTCTTCATGATCCATTATCCATTCCTTTCCAACTTATTCCGAAATACCTCTTTCCTACAAACAAAATCATGAATCATATCCTAAGATTCCAAAATATTAAAACAATAGTCATGAAATAGTACATACCTTTGATTGGTCATTGTCAGTTTCTTCATCCTCAATCGGAATGGAATTAGGTATTGGTAGACAAATATTGGTACGCTCTTGGTGACCCCATTCACGAAACTTCTTCTTAGGACATGTGTTTGCATAATGACCATGCACACCACATTTAAAACATTCAATTGATCCCTCAGAAAGAACTTCTTTCCCTATCCTCGAGTCAACTGGATGCTTCCTTTTTCCATGGCAGGTTCTTGCTTTATGACCTTCATTTCCACATCTATAGCATATTTCTGTCCCTTTGAAACATTTTCCTAGGTGTTTCTTTCCACATCTTTGACACAAAGGTTTTTGAACACACTTACCTTTATGATTATTACCTGTACATCCATAGGGATTTGTTTCTTGCATATATGATGCCTTAGAGAAATCTCCAAGGTTTAGGTGGTCAATCATGACTCCAGATAGTTGGTTGAGGATAATCACAAGAGTTCTCATTGCAGCTCCCATATCATTCAGTTGCTTTCACAAAAAACTGTCATAGTTTCCTTCAATCAACTATTACTTTGGTGCCTGCTAGATCCAGCCATTTACTAAAACCAAAAAGGTCAGTGTGAGTATATCAACAAAACCATCATGTACTAATGAGTAAGATAAACACTAAGATATACTTACTCATTCACTTTATCTAAAACTAGGACTCTTTCTGAAATCCTAACCATTATGGTAATGTCACTTATGCTTATAAAATACCCTAACCTCTAAAGTTATATCAACCGACCGTTGATTCCAACTATAAGGCCCCTGCCTTAAACCTTACTTAATCTTGAGTTATTACAAGATTACACATTGAGGATCTTTTTAGGTTTAGTGTTTTAGAGAATTAGATCATGAAACTTGCATTACATTCCACATTTAAACGAAGTGGTTACATAAAAGACAGTATTCATTCTTCCCATCAACGGAAACATATTTAAAATAAAACATGGATTCTTTCTTGACACATCCTTGACACTATCATCACATAATGTACCCTTCCCTTGACCTATGAAAAAAATTTCAAAAACATGGGATGAGCATAAAAAGCTTAGTAAGGGATATAAAAATATGGAAAGGAAACATGAGTACATGTATACATAAGAATGAAATCATACTTTACCCATAAAACATAGGCATATCAAATCATGAATAAATCATAGAAATCATAAGACATAAAAGGTAACTTGAGGCATTCAAAACATTCTTACGTAGGGAGTAACCCTCTTGGTTACGTTTTGGAATACCCATCACATTATATTCCCTAAATCTCTTCGGAGAAACCTCAATGTTTCACTCCTTCGCGTTACCCAATGCATTGGAGAGCTATATCGGGATCACCCGCCCTTAGTTTATCACAGAACCACCCGTTTTCATAATAATGCCCAAGAACCTCAACATAAACGTATCACATAAAACATGCATAATGTAAACATAACATTTCCACATTTCAATCACAATATAACATTTTAGTATATTGAAATAATGAATCCGTTCAAAATGAAACCATTTCCAAAACCATTTAAAACATTTAATAAGGAGATTTTTGAATCAAACTGTCCCATACCACCTTGAAGATTTTAACATTTTAAACCATTAATATCCATATAAATAAATCCTTAAAACCATTTTGAAAACATGGATATTAATAAGAACAAATCATTAAAACATTTAAAGCGATATTTTGGTTAAAGGGTTTTTACCAAAATTAGAGACACTTGAATACAATAATTGAGGAATAACATCTAATCATAACTTTATAATATCATGAGAATAAATGGATTCATGATATAATATTCCAAAGGACAGTATATACACTATATAAGAGTGAATTGGTGCATAACAACAATGAAGTCTCAATAGGGATGTAAAATGAGATGAAATCCCTTTTAAAGAAGGTATCCTTAAATTAAGGATAAATCAATATCAAAATTATGTGTGACAAATATAAATACACCCAATATAATTGGATATTAAGTGTAAAACAATAAAAGGTCATTCACACATATTAAAAGGATGACATATTCAATAACTACATGTTGAACCCAAAGAAATCGAAATTGGGTTAAAACGTTCCCTTGGAAAAAATTTGACAGCCTAACGGCGTCACTTCAAAAATTCAGAAAATGAGTTGATGAGAGATAAAAAGGGAATCTCATCAATTGGACATAAAATTTACATCAATCAGGATATAGAATAATATATCCCAACACAATAGTATGTGAATTAAAAGACATAACAAACGAAGTCTTTTAAAATGAGGAGGGTGAAAGGTTCCATTACCGACTTGGGTAACTTTCGAAAAGTACACCCCATTGAAGAAGTGTCATAAAATTAATATGTAAATACCCATAAATGGAATTATATTACAAAAGGAGTGTAATAATGGGAAGTACATAAACCACTCAAATGAAATTGTGGAAAATGTAGCATAAATCTCACAGGAATAAAAGTGAGATGAAAAATCCATTACGAAAACTCGGCAGCCTAACGGCGACACTTAAAACTTCCAAAATGGATTGATGAGAGGAAATAGGGTCTCTCATCATATGAACATAATAAGTACAGTGGGAGTAATATAAAATAACATCCCAATCATAAGAAATATTAGCTTAAAAGGAATGACATAAAAGAGTGTACTTAAAAAGAAAGAGAGGTGTAGGATCCCTTACCTCGGCTCCGACTTGACACGATCGTTCTTTAATCTCCGGAATAATAAACATGAGTTAATTTCTACATACTTAAGAACATTTTTCAAGTTCATTATTCCTTTTATATCACTTATTACCATGTCATAAACATTATGTATCATTTAAGTTAATAATATTTTTTTTCCGATATTTGGTTCTTAAGTCGAAAGTGGACTTCTTACAATTACATGTTGTTCGTGTGGCCAAATGTTTATTATATCCAGAATTGTATTCATGATTTAGATATCATATATGTCATATATATCCAGTACATTAATGCATTTATAACATTACATAATCATTTAGAGGTAAGAAATGAAATGCACCGTTCATGGAGACGGTAAGCCGTACGTACGCATAAACGCTACTTTCATTTCTATATCGTATTTTATAGAATGGAATAATGATGATATAAAGGTATATTATAATTAAAGTATAATATCATATATAATATCATAGTTCCATCCTTTATACGTCCCACATATGGTATTTAATGAATCAAATCACTTTGAGGGGGTGGTAGTCCGCACTTCCTTAAATGAAGATATCGCGTTTACCCATAATGGAAACCATAAAGGTATGACCAAAATGAAAAACAAACAGAAGCTTAAGGATAACATAAACATATTATATATAATATATAAAAATAGTGACATCATAATGGCCACCTTTGAAGGTGTTAAATGAGTATTGAACAATCATCGTTTCGGGAGGCAGAATTTCGCCATCCACAGAAACTGTATGTTCTTTAACCATTTGATGTAGTTGTGTGAGAGTGTAGCTCGAATAAATCTTATAAAAACATCCTATTATATTTAAGATACTGGTTTTGTAACAAATTAAGTAAATAAAAAGAGTTTAGGGGGTTGGAGAAGCAAAATAATACAAATGAACATGAGAGAATGAATTACCTTTAAAAGTGTAACTCCTTTTGATTTGAGCCTAAAGGCTTCTTCTGAAAGGATTCTGCCCAAAGGAAATCCTCTAGGATGAGTAGAGGGATGTGGAGAGAGTAAATGGGCAGGGGTTGGCCGAGCCAAAGGCTTGAGGAGTGTGTGAAATGAGGTAGAGGTGGGGGCCTTTTATAAGAGGAGAGGAGGGGCACTTTTGGAAAGTAAGAAATATTACTTTATTTGAAAATGTGTTTCGGTTTTAAAAGGTCCCACATTGATATCATTCGTGGATAAGGTGATAAGGGTTCGAAATCCACCCATCCAATAAGTTTTTGACATGTGTAGGTCAAGATTTTACATTATCTTCTCATTTTATTTAAATCGTCAGATAATGATGTCATCGCTGCATCATTATGATATCATAAATAATTTAATTTATTTAATGTCTAAAAAATATAAAAAAATTCCCATGATGTAGGAAATCTTTTTAGCTTTCCAATGACTATTTGTAATAAAAAAATATGACTTTTATAACCCCACTTAATAATTGTTTTAGTAAAACATATCATGTTTTTGTCATTTTTACTTTTACATTAAATAAAAAGTTATTTATGTCATTTCCCAACCAAAGTGGCTCCATGGGGTCCCCAAGTTGACCCATGGATTTTCTTGGTCGGCCATTACACATCCAATGAGGTTAGTACATGTTTCAAGTTCATTTCATATTATTAAAACATTATTTTTACCTTAAACTACACTAATTACCTCTAATCGCGATTAAAAACATAATAAGTTACTATTCACCAAAAAATTATTTTTATCCCATTGAACCACATTTTACTTCTTAATGAAAACCATGTATGTCGTATTTTTGAAATTCAAAACACAAAGATGGAAAATTTTCATTTAAACGGAAAAATCAGTTTTTATAAGTACCACTTAGTGGTGTCACTATTCATCAAAAATTGATGTTTTTCAGAAAAACCCCAAAAATTAACCCTAAGCTATATTTGATATTCCGAATTCAAAAATGAAGTCTATTTTAAAAAATTCAAAACATATAAGTCACATTAATTAATTTAATAATTAATTCCCGCTGTCAGAGCAAATAGCGTGTTTTTATGTAACAATAAGTATCAAAAGATTGACACTGGTTTAAGTCTGTTTTCAAAGTGAAATTAATTCCAACGACCACTACTGGATTTAATGATAAAAATATATTCTAATTTCACTTTAAAACCAATTCAAAAGATAATCTAATCATATAAATGAATTATATTAAAAAGAGGTTTTGAATTAAAATACAACATTTTACACTATTCATTAAAAAAATGAACTTTATCGGAAAGATACCAAAAATTTACACCAAGTAAATTTTGATGTCCTAATTCTTAATAAGATTTATATTTGGTCCAAAAAAATGTTTAAGAGTGAACAAAACTATATTTAATGATGGTTCAACATCAAAAGGTGATAAGTGAACCTTTAGTGAAAACTAGGGCATATACGCCTAAAATTGAATTCTTTCCGTATTTTAAGCCTCTATCCTTTATTGGATAAATGTAAAAACATTTAAAAACATATATAATCATATTTTAGTTATTTCTATCCATTCCCGCCATTACAACGGCTACATGTCAACTACCATTTAAAATAATATTATTTTATTATTAGAGTGCAACGTAAGATTCCCAAGAAACTAGTTGTTGCATGTTGGGTACGCCATCGAGCATAGCACCCCCTTTAAAGTCATATTAATATTTTATTCACAAATATGGGTAAATATGAAAATGTCATATTCTTTATTTACCTGGGGTGTTACGCATTCCTTCATTTGATAATCCATTCATATGATATGAGACATCACCAAAACCCCACTACTTCAAGGAGTCTTGTGTTCGTTCAATATCTTTTGGACGGAGATTCCACCAATATTTATTCTTCTACATTTGTTCCACTTATATTGTGTATTAAGAATGTTCTGATCACATCTTCTTCCAGTTAGGGTTTCCTTCATCTCTATCAATTATGTATCTTGTGGGGTGGATCTACGAATCTCTCTCTGTGAATATAGTTGAAACATAATTCAATATATATAATCAAATTAATTTCAAACCAATAAAAAGGGGATTGGGAATGGGATGTATGATCATACGATTTTATTTATAATTTTATCAATGTTGTGACCTGTATGGGCTATATGCCTATTGAAAATCATTGTCGTTGGAGGTATTGTTTTGTGAAAAAAGTAATTTTAGTGGATAGAAGATGTTTTGTTCCTGTTGAAATGATTTTATAAAAAATATATTAATCACATACACTCAACTAATAAATATAATCCCTAGGATAAATCATTCCCTGTTATAACCGCTGAATTAAAAAGGGGAAACTGGGTGAGGAATTCAATGTAAAATATGAATATTCCATTAATTGATTTATATTGTGGTTGTTGCGTGGGGTTTTCCCTGACATGAAATGCATCAGTGTTTTGGGAATTGATATGTGATGGGGGTTAGTTTTGGTTTGATAATGTAATCTTATGTTGAGAGGTTGATTGGTTGTGTAATGGATGAGAATTTTTGTATAACAGGATCGTGATCTGGTTCGGTGGTTATGTGTTGTTGGGTGTTGTTGTGAGTTTGGGATATTCTATACGTTGATGATGAATTGTGTGTATTGAATTTGATGATTGATTATTTTAGTGGTTTTCATGGGTTATTTACCATTAATAATGAGTAGAATTATTTTCCTTGGGTGTGAATTGAGTTTTTTGAAATAAAAATTTATATAAAAGGAATATAATTTTTTGTTTTTATTGCATTTATTTTGTGGATATGGTAGAAATGATATTAGGCTATATAGGACATAGGTATGGGAGTTACATGTGTGTATGGACAGTACATATGTAATCGAAATCCGAGTTAATATTAATGAGGCTACTATTGTAGTTATGGATTTACAATTTAATGTTGATCATATATATATATATTATTTTGTTATTATTCATTGTATTTGTGCTTGTTATTCTATAGTAACAAATAACATAGGATAACATGTAATATATATGACTATTTTATGATTCTTAATAGATCATTATTTAAATTCCTTGATTTTTGAAATCAATTTATGGTAGGCCTCAACTTTATCGTTAGAGAAAAATGATAATGGTTGAATGATATAGAGAAAATATAACTATATTTTATATTGGGTGATATATTTATGTTTTTCTAATTAGGTATATTTAATTTTTTGGAAGTAATTATTTTATCATAAACATAATGTTATATATTAAATATCGTTCTTTCTGGCTAATGTGTAGGCAAGAAGCACATTAATTGGATATGGATAGTTCTATGATCAATATACATTATTTTATGGGTAGCCACCAATGAGAAATGATGTATGATCCCATATAATAATTGGGATCTACAATGAAGTAATTATTGTATATGTCATGAAATTTATTTCTTCATTTTAGAATGTTTTATTTGGATATATTTTATGGTACCCCCAGTAGTTGAAGTCTAGGATGATCTCATTTGGGAGATAAATCATGTACCACCACCATAAGGGTAGGATGTTATAACCCCATCATATTCAAGTGTCGTATCAAATTAATCATAATATAGGCCATGCTCTGTCCTGTCTTTTTTATAGTTACCAATCATGGTGGAAGCATTTAGATGGCCATAAACAATATTCATTTGGTCTTATAGCTCCACTATCCACTAGAATATCAGTGTAATTATGGAAAAAAGGATGTATAATACATTGTATACATCATCATGGGAATTTGTAATTTCATCCATACATATAAATATGGGTTTTCGGTGTTGGAATCATTCATGATCTAGGTTTGTTCTAGGAGATGATAGAATACCATCAATCAGTGTGGATGGAGAGAGGGACTCTATTGGAAAACCATCATAGATATATCCCATGAGTAATAGATTCCAAAAAATGATGTAGAACCATTTAAGAGAGTTTATAGAGTTACAACAGGGATCTACGTAAATCATTTCATAATTTTTAATAGCTCTGATATGCTTCATCCATGTTCTATATGGAATTGAGGCCCAATGGTCCGGAAAAAATGAGACAGACCACAATACTAAGTTAAAAATGCAGGTAATGATAATTAATATTAACCCATTATTATAGTTGTTTCACAAGACCATGATCATCGTGAATATTTTATTAAGGGAAAATGTAGCAACCATGCCTCCTGTAACTCATGGTGTAATGACCAATAAAATTCAAGTGAATTTTTTTTCTTAATTTTCTTTGGGAGTTTACAAGAACGCAATTTCTGACGACATCTGATTCTGAGGCCCGGTGTGCCCGAAATCTATTTCCGAAGCTTAGCTCGGGTACGTTCAGTGAACGAGTGAGCGGGTCTTTCTAACTTTTGAACCGGTGCTCGGAATCAAAATATGAGGGAACCAATCAAACTACAGTGCCTGTAATTGCTTAGGAACACCTTTTCTTGAGTTTCGTTTTCTCGGGTGTGGTTATTAAATTTTTTGGTTAAGTAATGAATAAAATAAAATTTGTGAAACCAATTTTATTTTTATTTCTAAGTAGTTTAAACCTAAGCTTGGTGGTTGGTGTGGGACACACAATATCCTACTCCACCAGGTAGGATATTAGTGGTGGTGGGAACCACACGAGACCCACCTATTAAACATCCTCAAACCCCCCTTTTTGTAACACACTCGCACCCCCTATTAAATGCCGAGTCAACACTCACATTAATTGGACGGTTAAGACTCTTCAATTAATTCAATTAATTAAATTAATTATTTTGAATTTAAAATTGAGATGTTGTATTGTGTGTTAATTAAATAAGAAAAGTATTATTTTATTATGGGTTGGTTCGTTGTGTGAGAGGGATTGGGAGGAATTGCTCAAGCCATGGAATCCTCTTCTTCCCCCTTGAAGAAAGCGAAGAACGCACTGTCGCCGACGAAGAACGCTGGCCTCCGACGAAGGACGACGAAGAACGCCAAATCCTTGGAGATCGACGACATGATGCCATGTACCATGATGCTGAGGATTCTCTTCTCCGTGACGCTGATGACGGTTACAGAACCTTGTTCCACGGAGCCGTCTTCCACGATGATTATTTCCCACGACGAACCTTCATTCAACGACACCTTGAGGTAGGGATTAACTTGATGTTCATGGATTTTTTCATTTCCGTTCTTCATCTTCATTTATGGCCACCTGTTATCAGATTAACGGAAGGAGTTCGGACCGCATGAACACAGCCGACCCTCCTCCACCTTTGATGATGTGGTTGTTGCGGCACGAACAAAGGTAGCGTGGTGCAACGACACTGCGCGGAAACAAAGATGAAAGAGAGAAGAAGCACGACGCCGTCATGCCGTGTCGTTGAGGTCGAACAAAGTTGCGGCGCCGTCGCACCGCGCTGGAGAACCATGAAGGGGCCACAACCGGAGTGGGACCATGCTGGAGGGGCGCGACTCCATCGCGTCGTGCCTATCGGACAAGGTCGTGACTCAAAGCCGCGGCGGTGCCGGGCGGGGTGGCCAGAACCGCCGACCGCTGGCACCTCAGAGGCTGGGACCACAGCGGTCTCGTGGCGGCAGCACCGGCTGGCTGGACCGGGCCAGCCGTTTCAGAATGGGGACCGGGGGTCATAACCCCCAGCTGGCAAGAAGGAGCGTCCCTACGTGGGGGGGGGGGGTTACAATCATGCGGTGCAGCCGCCACCCCTTTGCGCGCCCGCTCAACCTCCTCTATATTGATAATATTTCCAAAAAACCTCTAAAGAATCCATACATCGCTTTTAATGACCCAAACTCCGATAAATAAAATCCCCATCCAAATTTAATTAATGATATAATTAGGTAATAGGGTTATAGAAAACACATGCACATAAAATGATTTATTATATATAATTGGTTGTAAATAAATTTTAATTATTATTACCACTAATAATATTGTTTTTGATGAATGATCACATTATAGTATAAGTTTGGGGTTTTTAATTAAAACAATTGACATAGACAATGGAAGTGATGTCCTTAACCAGTATGATCATACCCTATGATTCCCATTATTTAGATCATTGGAGGGACACAGAATTATTGGGATTTTCCACTGGTCATGTCAAATCTGATATCTTAAAACATAATCATGAATTTAATTGTTTATAGGAGATGTTTAATTTCATTGATATTATGGCCCAAACCATGTTCGAAGAAGCACCAAATGAATGTTCTGCCATCACACACCTTACTCCTGGTGCATTTTCTGATGTATTAATGGGATATTTATCAAGACCGTTTAAATTTTAATATGTACATTATTTTGGATATAAAAAATTAAATATTTTAATTATATAATTGAATATATGTAAATGTTTTTTATTTTTATTAAAAAGAACACAACTAATATTCATGGTTAATATTTAAATTCAATTATTTAAACAACATTGATGAATTAATGGATTTTAATAATAAATAATATTTTGATTAAATAATAATAATAAATAATTTTTATCAAATATAAGTGGTCATTAATTTTTTTATTAAGTAAACTGTAATTTTTATATGTGTTCGAAAACTGTTATTATCAAAAATCAAAAAAAAATCAATAATGAAAAGTATTTATTTTAAAATTATAAATTCATATTATATGAAAAAAATTTAGATAAAATAAAAATTATTTTTAGAATAATAAATCATAAATTATCCAATGGTGATGTTTTCATAAGATTATGATACCGTCAATTTTTTGGGTAAAAATTAAATATTTTATTAATATACTTTGTAATTTATGACATCATAATGAACCAAAAGTGACTTAACAATTACTATAAATGAAATACATGACCGATATGTTTTTTACGAATAAAATATTTAATATTTAATTATTTTTTATTTGTTTGGGACATTATGAATCATCCAAAACAAATAATATATTTCAATGATTTAAAATCATTTCTTTAATAGTGTGTTCCACATCCACATAAGCATGTGAATTATTTTAATACGTTCATCCCTTCACCATATATTATAATAAACAAAAAACCATTCTGATGATTTTTTATTCAAAAACCATGGGATGGTTTGTTGTTTTAGATATTTTATTATCAAGAGTCCAAAACCTAAGAAATAAATAAATCTATCTTTTGAGTTATATAAAGCTACATAAATTACCATTTATCTTCACTAAAAAATTATAGATGATCAATACAATTACCTAAATTCCTTGGTGTCCTCCCATGGCTCACTATGCTCTCATGAATCCTGTCTCAAAAAATTGGAGTCACACGGTGAAGAAAGGTACCTTGCTCTCCTCTTTTCAAATTCAAGAACCTTCCTTGAAATTAGTTCTTATTATTTCAAATGCAAATATTTCCAATCATTAATAATCATTCCTTTAACATAAATTTTATTATACATTAGTGAGGGATCATTTAACCTCCCTTATTTGGTCCCTTAACTAATCCACTACTATGCCAACATTTTATAAGGGATCCTCACCATTTTCTTTGTTATTGAAATTTCATTATGAAAATATGAATTGTATTCCCATTTTAAAAAAAATTGGACATGTATTTTCATGAATCTATTAATTAAAATTTTATTTCAAAATTATTACAGGCCAATTTCACTCTCATAATCTATTTCTATGAAATATTACGTAACACCATTTTGAATTCAAAATTTAACCACGATTTTGCATTCCTAAAAAATTGTGTAGTGAATACCATAACCATTTTTCAATCATGGTTATTCAATTTAACACATGTATAATTATTTATTTGGGACATATATGTATGTATTCCAAATTCTATGATCATGGAATTAATTATGATATTGAATTATTTCATTTTTTATGATCAATGTGGAAAACATATTTTTGAGAATGAAATAAAAATGATGGTTATGCCCAAATAGTGCTCCAGTGTGTTGAATAATGTTTATTATCATGATACATCCTGTTTGGAAAGGAATTGAACTTGATTACTTTATGGTAAATTCTACTCAATTATGTCTTCGAGGGTTTGGAATTGTCATATGTTTATGATTCAGTATTTTAATTTGATGGAACATATTCCTGTTATGATTATCAAGATATATAATGTCTAATTTTCATGTTTAGGATTCCTACTACTATTATGCCCCTATCGATATGCCTATATTTTAAAATTTATTAATATATTCATGTTATTCTATATTTATAACCTCAGTTTACTTTATTTCTCCCCACTTTCTTATGTTTTCCCCCATGTTATCCTCTGCAGTTTTTAATGTCATGGAATGTTGGAATCATGTTAAAAAGGTTTTTAATAATGTTTTCAAATCCCATGTTTATTTTGTTGTTTTATGTAAAATTTTCCAAAGGAATCCATACATATTGATATTTTTGGTTTTATTATGTTTATTTTTATGTTCTAAATTATATGTTAATGTGAAATAAATAGTCGGATTTTTATAGTTGGTATCAGAGTAAAAGTTTATTTCTTTTTGGGATTAAGATTTAAAATCTCTAGAGAACGCCTTATAGATATTATAATGTATAAAAAATCCCTATAATTTGGTATGTATATAGGTATTGGTATATCAATATTATAAATAAATTTCTGGAATACACAAGTTATTGTGGTTCTGGAATAAATGTTCATAGCTTTAACATTTTCGACAAGGTGTCTATAGTCTATCTTGGGGTAACCTAGTAAATGAACATGTGTTTTACATCACATCTCATTTGAAACTGAAAGGGAAATTATCCAATAAATTAATAATCTCATTATGATATATTATTAAGGGAAAAAAAATTCGGACAAGAATATTTCTTAGGAAATTGATCATTTATAACATAGAGTGAAGCCATAAAACTCATATGTTAGGGAGTCAAATTTAATTTATATGATACTAATTTAATGTCTTTGTATTTCCCATTATGTTATTAATTTTTTATAATAGTAAACCATAATTTCCCATTTATTATTTATAATGGAGAGAAATTTGAGAAATAGGGTAATCAATCAATGTGACATGCAATGAGATGATTGTCCCAATGAGATGACCAACCCAATGAGAGTAGGAATAAAAAACTTTTTCACGGTACTCTCATAGATAACTCAAATTCTGAATAGAAACCTAGATATGGACAAGTTCCCAAATCCTCCTATAAAAGAAATAATTCTTATCAATTGATTTATGTAAATAAAGTCTTTTGACTATCAGTGGAACTTCAGATCCTTTAATAATGTAACAATGTATCAAATCCATTTAAGTTATTATCTAAAACCATTAATGTTAGGTAAAAGATAATGTTTTAATGGTTGTTTATCATTTGGAGGGTGAAACTGTTTAGTGACAAACATTGATCAAGAATATGAATCCAGAGGGATAGATCGAAACAGTGGAGTGGATGGAATTCTAGAAATAGTTTTTCAATAAAAATTTTCAATGAAATCTATAACATAAAATAAAAAGGAATGTCCATTAACTCATTAAAAACTAAAAAATTAAATTAGGTTATATGAGGTAAGCATTAAAATAGTTTCACAATAAACAAAAATCATATTTTTCACCCATGAATTCAAGGTTGACTGCTTCTTTGGAGGGAAAAAATAGTCTACAAAGTTCCCTGGAGATCCAAGATATTGATAACTGTGAGGAATTTGTCTGATGTTACCTCAAAATTGAAATGGATATTGAATGATACTAAGGATATCATAAGGATAAGAATAATATAGTGTAATATTATTTTGGTGTTATGATGGTAAATCAAATTGTTCCATGAAACATTAGTATCCCACTTGTCAATGGTACAGCTAGAAGAATCCCTAAAATTTACTAAGGGCGATAAAGATATGATGTATGATCACGAAGTAATTTTACCTAGATAATGGTTTCCAATAAGGGAAACCCATTAATGATATGGAGGAAAGGAATTATTCAATCCATAAACAACACATTTTTTATTGCATCAACTTCATGGAACTGGGGAACATTGCAAAATAATACCATTAGGAAAAGATTTTTAGTGAAAAAAACAACGTTAATGTAACCAAGGGAATGATTTTTCCATCACAACAGTCAAATTGAATATTGAAAATGAATTTGTTAAAGGTATTCGATTTATTCATTCATGAATAGAAAAAATATATTTTTATTATCATTCTAAATTTTTTTTCATGTCACATATGTTTAGTAGAACTACGTAAACCCCACCACAAATCCGGGAAGTAAAGATGTTGTTAAAAATGATAAATTGGAAAATCATTGCCTCTCTTGTATATATCACCTCCCCTATCATAATTTGTGGTATGCACTTCCCATATTTCATTTCGTTATATGCTTGGGTTGAATTTTATACAATTTTAGGTATGTATTTTATTTCCCTATATAGATCTAACATAAATTTCAAGGAAAAAGAAATCACTCTCCTTATAGAAAATTTACCCCTAATTCTATAAATGTTCATTGAAGGTGATTAATCTTTATTACAACCATCCTATCATTCATGGATTTTATATCACTATAAGAAAGTGTATATATATATATATTATTATTGAGTATGGGGAAGTATTGATACTAAAATAAATGCCCTTTGGGTGGGAATATGTTCCCGAGTTTCCTGTTGAATATCCTGGTCTTCCTACTTACTGAGATGATGAATATTATATCAAGATTATACTTGGGGTGTTTCCATTTTCGATAACTCCATATATAATGGCTATCGAATAATTTGAGGAGCTATTGAAACCACTACCTGGGAAAATGATTATTGATAAATTCACATAAGACATTCACCATGTGGTGCACTAGTCCACTTCGTCATTAAGATGTATGGGTCAATGTGACTTTGAATTAATTATCATGAGCTCAAAAACCTCACGATAATGAAAAAATATCCTCATCCTATGATTAATAACTTGTTTTATTAGAAAGTTGGAACATAGTTCTTCTACAATATGTATCATTGTTTGTGATATTGTCGTGTAATTGTATATAAATTTGATATCCCAATGCCTCTTTTCGTACATGGTACATGAACTATGATTCCATAGTTATGCTAATATAAATCACTAATGATCCATAAATCAACATTAACACGATGAGTATAGACCTTATATATCACCTTGATAATGTTTTGTTGATTATATATAATACATTCTAATATACTACCAAATCAAGGAGGACCATAAGGAGCATCTATGTACTATGCTAATGACATTAAAAAAATTGATAAGCTCTATGAAAATAAAGAAAATGGGATTTCTAGTTGAAGTATGTCACTTTATTTTGGAATATTATCAAAACATATGGGATATAATTGGAAATATAAATGAATGAATCTATTGAGGGATGCATGAGTTCATCATCTGTGGTAGATATATTTAGATTTCATATGTTAGATGGGTATTATCATGGATTTTTGGGAAATTAATCACGATTGACAAACCCACTTAAGAAGATAAATTGGAAGGGAGTAATGCATTCATGGAGGGATGAATGAGAAGAATGATTTATATAGTTAAAAAAGAGGATTATCCCTACCACTATTCTATCACTACCTAAAAGTGGGGAAATTTTTATAGAATTTAGTGATTCTTCGAATAAGGGTATATGTTGTTTGTTAATGAAGGATGAAAAATTCATAGTCTCTGATTCTAGAAAATGAAAACCCATGAGAAAATAAACCCACGAATGATCTAGAGATGGAAGATGGGATCATTGAATTGAAAATCTAGTGGTATTATCTCAATGGGGAGAAGTTTAAAATATATAATGAAAACAAAACCGTAAATATATATTCACACTGAAATAGATTAATATACATCAAAAAATATGGTTAGATATAATTAAGGATTATGAATTCTCAATCCACTACAATCTTTGTAATGAATGTATGTTTGAAGATCCTCTAGGTTGAAAAGATTATATATCTTATTCTATAATAATTTAGAAGGATCTAATTTTATAATATCAGTAATGGATGGACATGGGAATAATTTATGAAATGACAACATCAATCCTTTCCCAAATAATTTCTCAACCATGCCTCATGGATAAAATAATTGACACTTAATGAAATACTATGGAAATATTGAAGAATGTGGAATCCATTAGAAAAACGAAATCCATAGTGTTCCAAATTTAAGTATAAGTAATTTTAATACATGGTTCAATATTATTTCTAATATCAAATCATGAGTTGAAGAAAGAAATTTTGGACGATTCACATTGTCTTAATTTCTCCAGTAACCCCAAAAGAACAATTTTATTTCAAGGTCTCCGTGCGAACTATTGGTGAGACAACATAACGAAGGAAACCACTAAATATTCATCTATATTCCTTTAATTATATTAAGTTAAGGATGAAAGGAAAAATGCTATAGGAATTATTTAACCAATAATTACACAAACATGGAAATGTGACAATATAAGAATGGAAATTTTTCACCAGATATCTGAGGACATCGAAGTGAAATAATTTTATATGGGTTGTTATGTATCATTTTAAAACGAAATCTCACAATGTCACAATTCTATAGTACATCTCATAGGATAAAATGATGTGGATATGAATCAGATAAGTTGTGAGGAAACATTGGGAACCACTAATTATTTCATTTGATCATGATATGAGATTCCCCTCATTATTATGAAAATGTCTCTAACATACTCTAATCATAGAGATGAACTTTAGTACAACCTATCATCTACAAAAATATTTCCAATCTGAGTGGACTATTCAGCAGTTCGATGAATTATTTTAGGAATGTTCTAGGGACTTCAATGGATGATGGGGCCAACGTATTCCTTTGGTAAAGTTATCTTACAATTACAGTTTCCGATCAACAATCCATGTGGCTCTATATGATGACCATTATGGGAAAATATGTAGAACCCTGGAATACTAGGATGAACTCTGTGATACTAATCTTCTATGACCCCAAATTGACCATGAAATGGTAGAAAATATGTAATCATTCAAAATAATATCTTGGAAGCCCAAATATAACAAAATACTTATTCATACAATTGACGATGAGACATGGAGTTTTAGATTAGAGGCATGGAATTCTACGTTCAACATTCATCACCCCTTTTATGATCATTTATTGTATTAGAGTGGATTCATATCAAATATCACTCCCACTGATCTTATGTCAATTATATGATATATTCCATGTACATATTTTTTGGATGTACATAGAAGACCCCTCACATGTACTCAAACCAAAGGTTGAACCATTGGAGAATGATCATTCCAATGAATAGTAGATGGTGAAGATTCCATATCATTTAGAAAATGTTCTACAAAATAAGACAATTAAACATTTCAAAGTGTTTTGGAGAAATAGCATGATTGAAGAAGAAAATTTTTTAATATAGGATTTTATTAAGTTGAGTTACCCTTATCAGTTTAATTGTGGTAAATTAATCTTTCGAGGGAAAAAATTCTTAAGGGGGCGTCTGGAACTATTATAAATAAGATTCCCCTTCTGATTTAAGTAAAAGTATTATTATGGAATATGGTTATTGAAATCACATGATCTCTAAATGATTTATTATATCCAATTGGGTTTGTATGATTATTATGTTTAATTACATTTGATAATATATTCCTTGAATAGTGATCACATGATTTGTATAGATATATGGTTTTAAAATATCCAATTGAAATAGACAAGGGAATTAATTTCTTAATCAAGTAGGATCATTCTCTATGAAGACCATTTCATAGAGTATTCAAGGGTGATAACATTTCTAGTATTTTAACTATACTATAACCAAGATGAAAACTAATATCTAGAGCTTAAGAAAAATAGTATACCTGAGAATTTCAAGCTCATAGAAATCAGGTCCCAACACATGTTTTCCGAACAACCAAATGACTGTCCCCCACTGCATACCATACTCTTAGTGAATTTTTTAGTGTTTTAAAGGGATATGGATCGAGAGACAACACATATGAATATGTACAATATTATTTATATAAAAATGATAATATTTTCATCATATTATTAATAATTAATAATTTATTTTTATTTGTATTCAAAAAATAATAATACATTTTTTAATAATTAAATTCAATAAAAGAAATATATATTGGATAATTAATTGGTTTTTGAAATAAAAAATAATTTAATAATGTATTATTAATAAGTATTTTTATCAAATATAAAGGATCATAAAAGTTTTATGAATTCAACTATAATTTTTAGAAGGCATAAAAAATGTTAATTTTAAAATTTAAAAAAGTCTAATAAATGTAGGTTATTATTTTAAATGTGAAATTTCACATATTAATATAAATTATTAGATATTATTTATATTTTTCTGGAATCATTATTTTTAAATTATGAAATGGAGATTTATTAATAATTCTCCGAGACACTCAAATTTTTAGGTAAAAATTAAATATCGTATAAATAAAAAATTTGTTTTAAGGAATCTAATGAATCATAAATTATGTAATAATTACAATAAATTGTATCTATGACCAAATAATTGTTTGAACTAAAAAAATGTTTTTGTTAACATTATTTATTTTATATTCTAAAGCCATTATGTATCCTCCAATACCTATAATGTATTTTAGGATTCTAAAATAATTTCTTTAAGAGCGTGACTCGCCTCCAAAAAAGGATTTATTTTAACAAGACCATCCTATATCCTTAAAATTATAATAAAATCCACTAAATTTTAGGTCTACAAGGCTAGATTTCATAAGGGGGTGAATAATGGTATGAATAATTAAAAAAACTTCCCATTTCATCTTGTTTTATTGTTAGATAATACACTCTTCTCTCTCTATATATTGTTTCAGAGTATAAAAGAATATTAAAAAATTCACAAGACGCAAAAATTTTACATCGTTCACCCTCACTGGTCTGTTTCCATGGATCACACACCGACGATGTGTAGATGTACCAAATCCACTATAAGCGCACTTATATTTACAAGTTTCAAGTGGACTCACTATCCTTCCTAGTTTAAAAAAACTCACAAATTGATAACTCACTCCTCTCTCAATTGAAATGAGATCACTGTATCTTCAGATGATCCACTCCAATCTTATAGACATGTTGGTATCTTCATTGTCACTAATGAATTCATCCACCACTTTATGTAGATCCTAGACTGAAGTATAATTTTTATCCACTAATGAATAGCCATTTTACCCTAACCACTGGGAAACAACCATTGGGAAATACTTTCGAAAAGAACCCTACATTGCAATGCTCTTAATTTCTCAAATTTGAAACAAGAATTCACGAAGTTCTGACCTCTTCAAAAAGTACACACCATCACATAACCCTCTTCCTATTGGAGAACAATATTTATCATAGCTCATACATTCACAAATATCAAACCATTACATATCTTAGGCCATCGCAAAGCTTAAGTAGTTTCAAAGAGACTTCCTTCATGAAGCTCACTGAGCCAAATCTGAGCACAACTCTATTACAAAGCTATATTAGATTCCGCAAAGCTCCTGTCATTCACTAAGCACCCTGCCTCCACAGACCTCTTTTGTGATTTTAGAGAAACATATTTTTCATGGAAAACTCTATACTTTTTTCATGGGGTCGCGTTCTATTTATAGGCAATTCCACCGACCCTCGATCCTTTCGTGCAATGTTAGCGCCAAGTCAACTTAAATCATGAATCAACAGAATTTCTGCTAACATTCGCCCTATATAACAAAGAACCATATAAATTTTCTGATCATGGAGCTCGTCCTAATAGTGGATCATTCCGTCAATTCATTTGTTCCTTCACCGCGACGATCAACCTATAATGCCCTTCCCTGCTGAAATGCTCTTACTTCTTCCATTCGTGATGATTTTCCTAATTGCGAAGAACACCCTGAACATTCTTCAAGTTTTCTAAAAATTCACATCATGAAGCCCATCATCCATAAACACATTCATTTTCCATATTTTTATAACTTCTTAAATAAATCCACATTTTGAAATTCTTAGAAAATCCTAAATTATAGACCCCAAAAATTTGGAAAACACTTGAAAAAGGTTCCACCTTTTATATGTTCTATTATACCACCTCCAGAACATCTCATCCATTATCATGGTTCTTAGCCAACATGTATTTTCAAGAACATCTCAAGAACATGAAAATTAACCATGAAAACATGCACTATCAACAAACATAAGCAACCCAAAAATGATGCAATGTTACCTTGAGGGATTTTTCTCAACACTCCAATTTTTTAGAAACCATTGGAAATGAAATTGGATCATTATTAGTTTTGGATATTTTATTATGTAGGGTCCAAAATCAATATAATAACATTATCCCCATATTCTCGTATATAAACCCATTGAATCTCAAATTTCTTTTCATTAAAAATCATTAAACTTCATCTGTACATTCCCTCCAATCCCTATAGTCCTTCCACAGTGACCCCAATTTCATAAGAAGGCCCCCCTTATATTTTGGAGTCACAGACTCATGTTTGATAGCTTCCACTAATACATTCAAATGAAAGATCAATATTTGAATATATTTATTCTAAATTTGATTAGTTATATTTTTATTAATTCATAATAATTCCCTTACTATAAATCTTCATTAATTTAGTTAGGGATCATTTATCCTCCCCCACATTGACCCTTATATAGGCCGTTATTATGTCAAAATTTTATATGGGATCCCCTCCCATCACTTCTTAATAAACATTACATTATGAAATTATGCATTATATTTCATTTTATTAATGTTGGGAAATGATTTTAAATGCACATACTACATAACATTTTAAATGGATTTCACCATTCTAAGCATTTACCTATTTATTGTGGAAGTTAATGTATTCATTTTATTATGGTGATGAAATTTATCCATGATTTCCCATGCCAAAACAATTGTGTAATGAATACCATAACCATTTTTCTTTAAAAGGTTATCACCATTATAAAAATTTACCTATTTTTTATGGATGTGAATGTATTCATTCAAGAATTCAGGATCATGTAAAAAATTATGATGTCAGGTGAATCCTTGTGTTATGATATATATTTAAGACTAAAGCTTTCGAATGAAATGAAAATGATGGGTGTACCCAAATAGAACATCATCCCATTAGGCAATGTTTTTTATCATGATACATCACATTGGGAATGAGAGTGTACCCTATTCCCTTATGGGACATTTTCTTACATGTCTTCTTGGTGGGTTTAGCATTGACCTATGTGTACGATTAATTGTTTAATGCTTTATACACCTTTTTTAGGTTATGATTATCATTCTATATCTTGTATAATTTTTATGTTTATGATTACCACCATTACTATTCACCATTAATATTCCAATTGTGTGACATGTATTTTTATCTTCATGTAATTCCATTTTTATTCTATTTATTTTCTTTATAGCTCTCCTATTTCATATTTTGTCACTAAGATATCATATTCTGTTTAAAATTCCAAGGCATTTTTTAATCATGTTAATGTTGTTTTTGATAATTCTATTCTCTCTAATGTTCATGTATTTATGAAATGTATATAATTCCAAAATACAATAGACGTAACACTAATTTTCATTATATTATTTTATATTTTATGTGATAAATCATGTTGTAATGTCAATTAGGGAGAATGTATTTTATATCAATTACTTAGGGGGAGGGAATGGAGTAGAGGGAATTCATGTTTTTGTAGTGTTTCACGATCTAGCTAATAGATGTGAGGTACCATCTATCGTTTTTTCTATGTCTCAATCACCTAGTTTTTATCTATATCGTTCATCAGTATAGGTTCCTTCCATAATTTTATATATGTGCATGTGTTATCTATTTGGTCATACTATTTATAAAAACATAATATAAATTTACTCTCAACACACTCCTAGGGACTAAGGTGGACTATCTCTAGTTATTTCTAGGATTTTCTGCTGTGATAACATTCTATGATAATTAGTGGGATTGTATCGTCCTGGATATAACTATATTGAATTTCATATTGGGTATGAAATTTCACATGATCTATTAAAAAAAAAATATACATCAATCCTTGGTGGGTATATATTATGCCATCTAAGGGAGAGAATAATGTAATTATACATGAGAGGGATTTGATTCCAATATATTTTCCCCAGATTTGAGTTTTGTTAGAGCTCGCATGATGCATGTAACTATCTTGGTTTTTTATACAATATCATACTGAGATTCATCATAATTCCATCTAGTTGTCGATACTTATTAGTATGTTTTTCTATAATAATATTCAAGTGATCATATTGATATATTGTATGATTGAAACCTAGGTTTGTATCTTTTTATCATACAACAATGACCAATTTTGTGTAATCACATGCTAATTTTAATGCCTTTAACTATAATGGATTTTACAATCCAATAAGATCTATATAGGGATCTCCGGTTTTGTTTTAAAATCGGTGAATATTACTATTGATAACGATGGGAATAATATATTGTTGAATGAGGTGATGGTTATGAAAAATTATCATTTAAATTGGATTAAATTTCTATTTGGATAGTTTCATAGAGATCATCAGTTTTCCATGATGGACCAACATTCAAGATACATTCATCATTGATTATGGGTGGAATACCTATTGAAAAATGAATTTTACTGGGTATGGGCTATAAGAGTTATTATTGAAATTATTTGGTTTGACGAATTCTCTAATGGTGTTAATTGCCCCCATGAACATGATCATATACCCATATATCGACTCATACATTTTGGGTTCTTTAATGAAATCCTTATCATTTCCTACTTCACTTATTGTCATGGAAGCAATTTTAAAATAGACTCCTGTAAACATAGACCACAATAATTTTATGCCCAGATGTAGATGTGACTATTTTGGAATTAAGAGGAGTGTTTCCTAGGTCATGTGGTGTTAATGAATGGTATTTATGTGTACCTTGATAAATTGGTGGAAATGATGTATTGGAATCTCTCTATGAATTTATTATTGATCATTATTTTCCCTAGATTTTCATGTTAATTCTAGGAATTAAAAAATAATTTATATTTTTGGAATCAAACATGATTGATACCATTAATAAAGGAGTGATGTTTTAGTGGTTGAATTAGTGTGAGGAATAAATTACTAATTTAACTATAACATTGAAGATAGATCCACTGTTAACATTCCCAAAATTGGGATGGTATACATTGTCAATTGAAAAGACTCTAAACTGGTTTTGGATATGTACTGATAAAGTGGTAGTGTGTAGTAACATATATTTCATTCCAATAACAAACTCATGAGCATATCTACATGATTCGTGATTTGGATATGGAATATACGGTTCCAACACTAAAGTGTTTAAAAAAATATTTCATTGGATATTGGTGTTTTTTTACTCATACCATATTATCTTGTGATATATTTTCTCACAATGGGGCCTGAATTTCATATAGGGATGTTGGTGTAATTTCTAATGATGTTTGACATCAAGGTGGATTATGAGGGTAAAATTGTTATAGAATCTAATATTATAAATATGCTGGATGTCTAGGATCATGGAGAGGACTTCATGGAATTATGTAATTTGATGTTTTTGTTGTCTAAATCATTGATAGATTTTATTGTGGGATGATGGATAGTAACATGTGAATATTTGGTTGTCACAACTTCTTTTATAGATATTTTGAAGACTAGAGATGTGAAATATATTAAGCGTATCATAATATGGGAATTAAAGATGGGGGTTTTCTAGAACTAGGTTGGTCTATAGATTAAGAAGAAGTGATATACTTCTATTGGATTAATTTAGGATTATCCTTCTCTTAGGAAAGATCTTATATGTGACACTCATACCACACTATGAATTGTGAACGCCCGGGATACAATGATTTATCATGATATAATACCATAGTTTTTGAGGATGGGTATAAATATCTATATATATATATTGTTTGATTTTTTATTTAATTACTTCTATATTATAAAGGATGAGCATCAGCCTCCTCATTATTTACTCCATCCACTGTCGGGTCCAATATTGAAATGAAAAATTAATATTTTGTATTCTATGACAGTGTTATGAAGGACCTTAAAGATTAATTATGTTGTATGGGTGATAGTGGATTAGCTAATGAAACTAACCCATTTCTTACTAATTTGGGTGACTCTTTATATGGATTAGTTTTGAAATATATATTATTGTGATATTGTACATGTACATGATGTTTCCATGTGTGTTTTTATAAATTGAAATATATGTTTTAAATTTTGGTTTTGTTACAGAATCAAGATGTAACTAGGGATTAATCATTAATTTATCATGATTTATCTCACATAAATAGATGGTTAATATGAGCGGAAATTCTATATTCATATGTATATTCTTCAATCATGTGTACTAGACATTACACAATTGTGGGAGGAAAATATAGCCATTGTAGAGCTTTTTTATCATACAATATATCAATATTATATTGATATGGAACCATATAAGTCTCTCTATGGTCGACTATGTTGCTCAATATTATCTATGAATTAGGCAGGAGATGAATCTATTGTGGGACCAATCCCAATGTTGAATAATTCAAAAAGAGTGAAAATTATCCAATAGGGGGTTATCATTACTCAAAGAAGATAGAGAAACTATTCTATGATTATGAACATCCATTTGGATTTAATTTTATCTGATCATGATTTATTGATGTTGACTCCATAGTTTTGGAATTGTAATCCTTTGTAACAAAGGAAACATGATCTATTGTGTGTCAGACCATTTGATATAATTGATTAAGTAGGTGAAATACAAGAATATTGGTACTTCTTAAAAGTTTCCATTTTTTTCATGATATGTTCCATGTATCTAATTATTAGATGTACATGCATGATTATGTAAAAGTTGTAGAATATGAGGATATTGAGATAGAACAAGATTATTCTATCATAGAATGTTCAGTGCATGTCATAAACTAGGGAGACATGTTTTTTTAAGAATATGGTACCACTTATATGGTACTATTGGAGGCACTGATTGATCTAGGAGTAAAATTGGGAGTAAGAGATAGATTTTTGTGTAAAATTTCCCATTGTATTCATGTTATTCCTTGACGAAACCTATTATGGATGAGAAGTCCATTTAGGGGGATCATTATAATGAAAATATTTTTAGTGGATATGTTTGTATAAGAACTAATTCATATTAATTGATATTTGTTACCATATGGAGGTTAAATGATTATTCTATAATGATTTGGTGAGTAATTGTATGATTCTTGATACCTATTATAGGTTTTAGTGATCTCACTATCATTACAACCTATTGACATCTATTTTGGCCCTTTGTTTCAATATGTAAATAAAAATATTGAAAAATAGCATAGAAAATCAATGACCATGAAACTGTTCATGAGAAGATGTAATATTTTCAGTGTTTTTTATAAACCCACCATTACTATTGTGGAGGGACTAATGAGGTAAAAATTTCATGGCATGGGGTAGGATTCCATAGGAAAACAATTTCTAGATGAATTTTCAAGGTCACTGTGACAAAGAACAAGTTGTGGTGTATGGTGTAGTGAGGGACATGTGTATTTTTATTTATATACCCTATATTAACTCTATTAATTTTGGAAGATATTTTAAATTTAGTCTCCAAACTATGAACAGATTTCATGTGAGAGATATTATTAGCCTCATAACATTCTTAATTTTATCTAATCCTATCAATTGTTCTCACCTCTGCATGGTTAATGATTTCTAGAATACTTTTTTTAAATGTATTGGTGCTATTTTATCCTTTCTTTGACATTGTATTTCATCATATTTGCATCGTCCTACATTATCATTGCGCAATACAAGTATTTGGTCCATATTCCTTAATTATTGATATCAGATTTAGTAGTTAATGTGTTATCCTTCTAGAGAGTCATTATTTCTTTTAAATAATTTATTATATTCAGTATTTATGGATCATTTTATCATGTTGTTTTCATTAATTCTGTCTCATATGATTTTTGAATCTAGTTGATTAACGAATTCCACAAGAGATGAAGTTCATATTCCATCAACTAAAAATAAGAATTATCATTGACAAAAATTCAATGTTAGATATGTTTTTATTACACCATTTGATTTTTATTCCTCTCCAACTTACCTAGAACCCTTCTTATGATTCATTGGAATTATTTCTATGACTTCATATTTTGAATTCATTCTTGTTGTTGTATGAACATTTTTCGGGTGATTATTCTAATAATGGACATATAAACTAATTAAAATTTGACTAAGGTAATACGTTAAATGAAACATATCTATCTGAATATTATATTTTCATAATTTTATTATTTATTCATGATAATCCATTCTGGATATTTATTTTCATGTGGGTGAGTGAGGGGCCGTTCGGAACCGTGTTTGATATTTGATCATATGAATTTTATGTATCAACTTTAGAAATATTATTGATATTCAATATTGTTCTATGATATCAAAATTATTTCCTATGGTACAATATAACATATGGAACCTTTCCTCATGTAAAATTATTAACAGGAATCCTATATTAGGTTAGAAAACCCATTGGAGGGGGAATGTGGTGAAATTATAATACCTTTGTAATGTAGCTCATTTGATGGATTGGGTAGGATCATATTCATGTATGTCAAAATGGGAGTAGATAATGCATGGGAATTAGGAATCCATCAAATACATGTTTATGTGGGAGAATTTTATAGAGAGGTGATTTGTTATCCAATTATATCAAACATGTTAGGTCGTAATTACCATCATTTGAGAATAGTAACCATTATCAGGGTGGTTTTATGATACTCTTCACAATAACAACCATTGTGGAGAGGCCTCTGGTATTTCTTTAAAGGTGTGTCATTAGGTTAGGACCGACTGGTGCTGGGTTCCAACTGATCCGTGAACATGTGGAACATATTGTGATATGATGAGAAAGATGATGACTTCATTAATATAATTAATCAATTGAAGGTGGGGTCATGTTTTGTGTCACCTTGGATAGACTATGATGACTCAATTCTTGTGTGTATGCATGATTTATTGGAAGATAAATTTATCCAGTCCTAAAATTTTATATATTCACATTCACTTAACATAAAGATGAATTGGTTGTGTCTTATAGGGTTTTATACGCACACCCTACATGTGAATCTCAATTCTCAAGCAAACTTCTTGATCGGGGACCCATAGATGTGTACAAACAATAGGATTTAGAGATATTAAATTGATCATAGTGATCATATGTTGTACCATAATATAGTACTCATTGATTTCATGGTATTTTATTTGATTACCTATGTTCCCCTTTGGATTTTATGGTCTTACACTATTATGATCCTAGATTTACTACTATGTATGACATGAGACAGTTTTCATACAATTAATTATGTAAATTTTTATTTTTTCAAAATTGATTCATTGAGAAATTATTAATTCTTGTGTTTATTGATATTGACTGCAATGTCTTCCCAATAACAGTATTTTGACAATTTTATACTAGTTGAAAATATGTATTTTTTTATATATGATAATGATTCCATGTGGAAATTTAATATATATTAAGTGATTCATTATGGGGTGTTTCAACATTAGATAACTAATAATAGTTATCTTTCAATAGAAGAGGATTCATTTCAAACTGCTCACCATAAAAACCCAGGGTATCATCCGTAAATACACACTAAAAACAGTCAATATCCCATTCATGTTCAAAGTATCCATGATATTGATGAGAAAAATTTATCTAACCCATGTTATCATACCCTCAATCAAAATCCATCCAAAAATAAAACCCACACCACCATATGATAAACCACTATCTATCGACCATCAACATTATATGACATGAATTTATTGCAAACTAAATTTGTAGAATGTTTAAATCAATGATAATTAAGAATTTCACGATCTAACAATGATTAACACATAACACACCTTATAAAACTAAACATCATGAATATAATTCCAACACACATATACAATCAAAATTTTCCTGGTTGATTTTCATTAAACAATGAGACTAATTTGAACCCTTTTAAAATTAAATTTTTATATACCAACCAAATAAAAAAATACATGTTTTATTGTATCACGTAGAGACTATTTTTTTAAATATGACAATTGTTTAAAAAAATCAAAAACTAAAATACAATGATACCCACAATGATAATACATTTATTTATAAAAATATCTTCAACAATGATATTGTGTACCACATGGGTTTAAATATATAATTTTTAATTAAAAATGAAAAATATTAAAAATTGAATTGTCATTCAGGATTAGAAACTCACCATAAAATTCTTTTATTTGTCAAATAATCCCATGTACTGTTAATATGAAATTTATCTAAATAAATATTTTTTAGTATCAAATGAATATTTTTTAACCACATTGATAAATGAATAAACCCCATCACTATGGAAAATTCCTATTTTTTAACAAAAATGGAAAGACATGAAAAAATACTAAACAAATGTTTTTATCCTTTAGAACTCTTTTAAAAGAAATGAATATATTTGAAAATAACCCTTCACTAAACCATTATATTTACATAGATTCAAATTTCCTAAAAAATCGATGATTGTATTATGATATATATTGGGATTAGATAAAAGGGCCTCAACAATAAATTCTCAAGGACAAATTAAAATATTATTACAAAAAAAATTTACATAAAAATACATTTACTAAAACAATTATTTTATAATATTTAAAATTAAATTAGAATCATTACATACCAAAAATTAAACAACCCAAACTATGAAAAACAATTCAAAAAATCCAAGACACTCATCCCTATAAAATGGACAACCAATAAAAAACAAAATATGAATTATCAAAATAAATTCTTTATCCATAGTTATACAGTCCATTGTTTACTTTTAGAATTTTTAATTCCCAAAAATTATTATAGAATCCAAGAATTAACAACTATAAATAAGTTCCAGTGATTTGGATATTCTTTAGGTAATTACATATTCATATGAAAGAATCAAATAAATAACCATTAAATGACCATATTTATTTTCCACTATAGTAAGTACACCATTAATACCTTTTACATGGAACCAAAATCATTTGTTCAAATTTATAACAATAATAACATAGTTGAAAAAAATTCCAATACCACTCCCTTATTTATACTCCACATGCATGTGAATTATGCATTACGTTATAATGTATAGAATTCATTTAAAAATAATCCAATCTTGAATTTCTATTAAAATACTTATAATGGTACAAAATGATACAAGATATGAAAATATGATTTCACAATAAACTTTTATGGTCTCTATAAATGCGGGAAAACCTAGAACATATTTTTCAGTGTAAAATGATTCCTAAGATTTCAAAATATCCCAAGACAACTTCTTATCACTATAATGAATGAGATTTTGAATTTATTTAGGTTACATACTGAGTTATAACACATCCTGACTCTAAGAAGACAATACCTTGGAAGAACAAAACTGAAATAATTTTTAACATTCTGGCATGAACTAACCTCTTAGGAATAACCCAAAATGAATTGAAATGATACTCAACACTTGAAGATATCCCATAACATCAAAAATATTAATGGAAACATAAAAACTCCATCATAAATAATGGTCCATTTTGTGTATAAATTATAAAAAAAACTACATAATTGAGAAAAAGGATTCTTAGTAGAAAAAATTGTCTTCGAATAAATATGTCATTATTAAATTTACTATAATAATAATAAAACAGATAGTTCAACAGAACTAGTAAAAATATCCTAGAAACCACCATCATTCCATACACTACTTTTCCTTATTAGAAAAAATCAACTTCATTTTCATATCAAATGACAAAATGTACAAAAAAAACATGTAACTCAATCAACATCATTAGTGTAAACATTAATATTTCATTATAAGGGGTGTGTTCAAGACCATATAGTGTTTCTCCTATTCTACCAAAGAACATCAACCATTTAAAATCAACATTGAAATAAATTTTTTAAAACATACCAAAAAATGCATAAAAAATAAAAACAAATAAAAAATCATTAAAAAATTGTCACACACTAAAATTGAAAACATTTAACAAATTGTATAATAATTACCTATATCAATCATAAATTTTTTTTGAATAAATCATAACTATTTTTCAATAAGTAATCACTATCAAAACTAGAAGATACATCAATTTCCCTAACAAAACCGAAGGGAAACCACTGATAATGTGAAATATACATGAACAGATATCAGTAACCTATGATTTGGTTGAATACCTAGAAACCCCACCTTATCATTCATGATTATGACCCCACAAAATAGCATGGTTTAAACATAAAATTATTGAATTATTTCTTATGAGGTTCCCACACCCTAGTGAGAGTTTACCAAAGTCATGTATGAGTCCTCATAAAAACAATCATCATCATGAATAATATTATAACCATCCAATGAAACTCTCAAATTAAACAACACCATAAAAAATTTAAATCCCAATTCATAAACCACATCACATCTACTAGGAAACTCAACGTTGAAACAAAAAACATAAACCATGTAACAAAATATAAGGACACAAATAACACAAACCATTGAAATCAATGTATAAATTATAATGATAAGATCATATCATAAAAAAAATGATTGGAATAAGGAATATTTTGAATCCATAGACTCCATGAAATAAATCATCAAATATAATCCAAATTATAAATTCATTAAATTAGTATCTCCATTTCAAATTTCACATTCTAATTTTCCAAATTTATTATAAAACCTCCCATACACCCTAAAATCTATCGGTTTTGTTTCCTCAAAATAAACTCCTACCAAACCCCAAAATATAATCCCATATTAATTTAATATCATCAAAAAATTATATTAAATACCTTAATCACTTTGTTTCATCAGCAACATTCAATATCCAAGGATTTGGTATATAAAAAAATTATTGAGATTCCAAGTACCTCAATCATGTTTTCATATAGTTAAAAAATCACCAAACACTATATTGTTTCCCTTCATATGTCACGACCCGTCCTCGGGGCCCATGCCGTGACTACCCCAAGCCCACCTTCCAAAGGCCAGGGGTTGGCGACTAGCACCATAGACGCAAATCCTGATGACTAGGAAGGAATTTCCTTTATAAAAGTAAACAAAACAGCACAGAGTACAAGAGGAAGTAAAACACTAAGTACAAAGAGAAGTGATGAAAAGTAAATGGGCCAAAATACAAACCCAACTGAAAGTACAACTACAACTGATCAAATGTACAACAGCTGGAAGAACAGAAGCGGCTCCTAGGATGTCCTCCTCGGATCCTACATCAAGGGTAGGTACAGATGGCGCAACTCCTGGATCGTCCACCACGGATCCTACCTGAAGGGTAGGTAAAGATAGCCTCCGCATTTCTCTCGCTTGTCAACCTCCTCCGAGTGCCATCTCACCATGAAGTCCACCTCCGGATACTGACTCGTCGTGTAGTCCACCTCCGGGTACCGTCCAGATCTCGAACACTCGGCCTCATTCAGCACTGCCCGTCGTCTGCAACCAACACAACGAGGTGCGGGCATAGCCCGTGAAGGGGTGAGTATAACGATACTCAGAAGGGACCCCGAGACCCTCAAGGTCTCACTAAAACCAACTAGGATAACCACAAAGAAGATCTCAACAGAAAACCTCTACTTAGGTATATGCCCATACATATACCTATGTTATCAAGTAACCCATCTCAATCATGAGGAAACAAAAAGATTATGAAATCAACGGATAACCACTACCCAGGTATATGCCCATACATATTCCTAAGTTATCAAGTGACTCATCTCAATCAAGATGTAAACACAAAGGTCAGAGATTCAGCTCCAACCAGGATTTTCATTATCGAAACCGTAACTACTGAAGAGCCCCGTCTCTAGAGTGTACACTAGTCCTGTCATGACTCTGAGGTACTGCTCACTAACTTAAGACTACTGAGGTACTCCTCATGTTGAGTACCGTGGGTCAGCCACCCAAACACAGTAGTGCTTCCCGCTGGGGTATGCCACCCAAACACAGTAGTGGACACCCCCTAATAGCCTACAGAGGTACTCTCCGGACGAGTACCGCGGGTCTGCACTGTCACACAGGTAGTGCTCCGTCCTCTATGGGTCTGCACCCAAACAAAGTAGTGCTCCATCCACTGGGCTAGTCAACTCACTCCATGTTGAGTCGGTCAAGCTGTTGTCAGGTCTTAGTTGGCCACACAGCCTCCGTACGCCGCACGCTCGTCTCTGGGAGGGTCTGCTCCACGAGCTACAGGTCGATACTCCATGTATCTCAAAGTCCCACGAAGAAATATCACAAAGGACCGCCTCGTCATAGGGGTCTCAACTCAACAGACGGCGCGTCAATCGGACACCCGGTCTTTAAGTTATTAGCCTTTTCGTTCCAGGGGCCCGGTTGGTTTCATGTACGAACCAACCATGTCGTATCTCAACTGTACCCTGAACTCTTATAGGGTAACCTCAAAGGGACCGTTTCTCAATGTGATCACCAACGCCGCTGCAGGTTCGTCAAACGGACGTCCGGTCTGAAAGTTATCAGCTTTTCCGTTCCAGGGGCCTGGTTGGATTTCGAGTGCAATCCAACCTGGCCACTAACCAACTGCATCCAAACCTCTGGCGAAGTATGCCAAAAGTTCAGTCTTATCAAGAGGAATTCAACGAGACAGATGACGCGTCAATCGGACGCCCGGTCTGTGAGTTATTGGCATTTTCGTTCCAGGGGCCCGGTTGGTTTTGTTACCAAACCAACCCAACCGCACTCCGACAACATCCAAAACCCGAGCGGAGTAAGCCAAAATTTCCTCATCATCAATAGGAATTCAACGAGACAGACAGCGCCTCAATCGGACGCCCGGTCTGTGAGTTATTGGATTTTTCGTTCCAGGGGCCCGGTTGGTTTGGTGAGCGAACCAATCTGACCGCACTCCGACGGCATCCAAACCTCAAGCGAAATAAGCCAAAAGTTCCGTCTCATCAAGATGAATTCAACGAGACAGACGGCGCGTCAATCGTACGTCCATAGCTCAAGATATAAGCGTTTCCGCTCCGAGGGCCCGATTTGTTTCGTGTCCGAACCAACCCGGCCGAACCAAAAGTTTTCCGAAACCTCGACTGTAATATACTGAAATGACCGCCTCGATCCAATGATCACATCTCAACTGACGGTGCGTTGATCGGAGGACCGAAGCTCATGTTATGGGCAACATAATGATAAGATTTGGTAATCGGGGGTTCGGGCCCGGTCCGACCCGGCCTGATACCCCCAGGGTCGGCCCGAATTGGGTCGACCCGAACTGGGTTCGGGTCTAGCCCGCTTGGGCGCGGCCCAGCCCGGTCGGCGTGGCCCGGCCCGGCTTGGGCACGGCCCGCCCCGGCGTGGGCTAGGCCCGGTCTAGCGGCTCGACCCGACCCGCTGGGCGCGCTCGCACTAGCCGGGTGTCTAGGTGACCGGCTCGGCCGTTATGGCCGAGCGTTGCTGGTGGGGGGGGGGGGGGGCGCTGCCCCCACGTGAGGAAATCGCGGCCCCTTAATGGGGCCGCTCACGTCCGGCCAACCGGGAGTCTCAGACCCCCTGTTCGTCCACGGTCCGGCCGGCCCGCTTCGGCCGGCCGGCGTCTGCCACCACGAGACCGGTAAGGCCGGTCCCCTTGCTCCGAAACTTGCGGCCCGGTCCCGGCCTACGGTTCCCCTGCATCGCCGCGGTCCGGAACAGGCCGATGCCTTGGTTCTTCCGGAGCGGCGTGACGGCGCAGCGTCCTTTGTTCATCTTCGACGACGTTGTGGATAAGTTTGTCTCCAACAGCGCGGTGCGACGACGCCGCCCTTCTCCGCCCTTCCTTTAACAATTTCCGCGCGGTGATTCGGCACCGCGTTGCCTTGCTTGTGCTGCATCAATATCAACAACCCAAAAAGGGGAGGAGTGTCGGCCGTGTTCGTGTGGTCCGACCTCCTCCCATTATTACGATAACTGGTGGTTCAATTTGAAAGGAAGTAAATGACGGAAGTAATCAAGAAATAGTAACGCATAAAACCCCTACCTCGTGACGTGATCCCTTGATGGATCTGCGGAGAGGTAGCGTCGTTTGTTGACATCGGAAGGTGACATTGTCGTTTGCGATTTTCCCACGTCGGTGTCTCCTCCTTTGATGGAGACCGGGAAGCATTCTTCGTCGAAGGTCTTGAATGGCCCAATGTTGCCCAAGTGTACTCAAGATGTGACGTATCCCCTCTTGTCACTGAGAAGGAAGAAAGGGGTACATCGCCGCTCTTTGGTGTCGGCGTTCTTTGTCGGAGAGTTGCATTCTTCGCGTTCTTCAAGAAGGAAGATGTTTTTCAAAGCTTAGAGCTTTCTCTTCAAAGCCTTTCACACCATCAACTATTCTCCCACGAAATCATAGTTAGCCTTATTTAATTAACACACAAGCCAAAGGAAACCATTTAAAATTCAAACGAATCAAAGAATTAATTACTTGGAAAACCTACACAATTAAGGTGTTGACTTTAATTAAAAAGAGGGGTTTCTTTTTGAGAGTTACTAAATTAAAGTGGGAGGTGAGTTATGGAAGGTCAAGGGGGTTATGGGAAGATCAAGGGGGGTTAGGGTATCATGTGGGCCCCACCACCCTCTTATCCTCTCATGGGTAGTTCCCTAACTTCCACCAAAGGATATAACCACTTTTAAAGAAATAAAATTGTAGCTAAATATTATTTTTTACTTCCCACAATTTTTTACATCTCCTCCCGAGAAAACGCAACCCCCGAAAAAGTGATCATAAGAAATTATCGACGCTGCAATTTCATCGATGCCCTCAGATTTCAATTTCGAGCACCGGTTCAAAAGATAGGAAATCCCGCTTGTTCGTCACTGAACGTACCCGAGCTAAACTTCGGAAATAAATTTCAGGCACACTGGGCCTCGGAATCAGGTGCCGTCAGAAACTACATTCTTGTAAAATCCCAAAGCAAATTTAGAAAAAATTTCACTTGAATTTTACAGGTCTTTACATTACTCCCACCTCGGGGCTTTACATCCTCTTAAAGCTTTAACACGGACTAGGGATACAAAAGAGGTATTGATCACGCATCTAAGCCTTCTGCTCCCATGTGCATACCTAGAGGTTTCCGTACTGACAAATAAAGTGCACCCGAGGAATCGACCATCCTCCTAGGATCCGCTCCTGTAGATCCTCGATCCCCACTAGAACCTCCGCATATGTCGCCCTGTCATAGATGACCAAATCCCTGAGGTCGATGATGTGCGAAGGATCATGCACGTATCTCCTCAGTTGAGATACGTCGAAGTCTTCGTGCACCCGGTGCAACTGAGGTGGATGGGTCATGCAGTAAACCACCTCACCTACCCAACTGAGGACTTAAGAAGGTCCACTGAACCTCAAAGATAACTTGCCGCCTTGGCCACATCTCTGTAAACCTCGTCGAGGTGAGACCTGTATAAGGATGAGATCATCATCCTCAAACTCAAGAGGCCTCTAATTACTGTTAGAACCGAAACTCAAAATGACTGCTCCCACGAGTGTATGGTTGACCGACCAAGAGTGATCTGTCCCACCCTCCTGTGCATGAGTTTATCCTGTGCTGCCTAGGGTTTCCTTTTCGCCGACCAAGGAAAACCCATCCCGACATCGTAGCTAAACCACAACCTTTTTGCAAAATACCATCAACTTGTGTATGAACTATGATTTCCCAGTCCATACTCAAACCAACGTCGTAAGGCCTCAACACTGCCACCAAAAGATTCCAACAGAAACTCTTGCCTTGAGGGTCTGACCACACTGTCGGCGTAAGTGTGATTATCGAGTCTTCTCCCAAGGTATCTCCAGATGCGAGGGTCATGTCTACGGCTTACTGGAAACTCTAGGTCTGGGACATGATTTTTGGAAGAAGGAATGATTCATATCAATGCCTGTTACTACGGCAGCTAGTAGTGGACACAGACTATTCCTTGAATCATTTTTGGGATCCATTGGGCCACAATCCTTGACTGCATGCAGCCACACTCTTCCTCCGCCCTCCAGCTCCCTGAGCCTGGTGGGGACAACTAAGGTGGGTGGTTGTAGCATGTTAAAATGTACACCACCTCATGCTGCTCTCCTAACTCTGCCTCCATGTCCGCTGCTTCGCAGACTCGTCTCTCCTTAAGACATCCTCTTCTTGAAACATTTATCACGCCCAAGTCTCTAATACTGGCGCTAGTTTCTTGTTTCGTACTGCACTGTGCAGTCTTCATCCGCCCCTAGATGATCTGAACTTTCTATGCCTACGATATGAAAGAGCTGTTAAAATTCATCCTTTGTCGAATAGAGAAACACAGTCTCATCCCCTGGATGAACCACAACCATTTCCTAATACAGTCAATCCTGACATGAATGATGCATTCATGCCATGGATGACGTCGTAAGGACTCGATGTAACTACCAAGAGATCCAACTGTCACTCTTGCCTCCAAGGGTCGAGTCACACTGTCAGCATCAGTGTGAGGTCACTGGGTCTCCTCTAGTAGAAATCTCGAAAGTGAGGGTCAAGTCAACAGTTTTAATCGGGACCACTCAACATCAACAAAACAAAAGGACAGGAAAGAAAACATCACAAAGATAAGTTTCTTTTTATTATTGCAGCTCATAGAACAAAGACACGAATACAACAGAACATGGAACTAGAAGTACAAGAGACGTATCCACTAGTTCCGCTCCTGTCCACCTGCTCCTGGAGCTCTACTACCTTATCCACTGCTCAGCTGTTGCTCAATCAATCGCCATTTCTTCTGCCTTGGTGGCTCCTCCAACACCTGCAGATCGACTGTGCGAGGAGTCGGACAGTCACGTTCCATGTGACCCTTCCTGCCGCAGGAGAAACATTGTCCGTTTCTGACACGCTTGGCCCTGACTCCACCCCGGGTGCCCCGCACTACTAATCCTATAACCTGAGGTCACCCACCTGCTGGTCTGGTCCTCTTGGACCTCTCCATCATCTGTCTACTACCCACATATGACTCAGCTACTGATCGAAAACCCTACGGAAAAGGCAGAAGCTCCTGTACACGCTCGGGGTGTAGAGCTACTGGCACAAACTCCACCCTGAAGAAGGTCTCGAAGTCTTCCCATGTGACGGTCATCCCGTCGCAAAACTGGAACAAGTCGCTCCACCACCTTTCTGCTGCAGCCTGAAGGAGGCTAGTAGTAAAGATCACTATGAAGTCTTCTAGCGTCCCCACTAGCCTGAAGACTCCCACCATAGCCTCCAGAAAATCCTCAACTGCCTGTGGGTCCGTCTCTCCTAGAAACCTGGGTGGCCTCCAGCACTGGAACTCGTGCAGCGCGCTCAAGTGGTGTGCATCACCTACTGCTGGGTCTGGAGGCATCGGTGGCCCAAGGTATGGTAGTACCATTGGTGCCTCCGCTGGTGACTCAACTACAAGAGGGCCCTGTACCAAAGCCTCGTCGCTCAACAGGCTATCAGTATGCACATACCTCTGGGCTCTAGCTGGTCATCCATAAAGAGGCATCCTAAAAGAAACAACGTGACATAATCAAACGATTATACCTGGTGAGCTGACCTGGTTTGAGATGACATTTAAAAACATCTGGTAACACACACGCAATCAATGTTTTCGTGCACAAAGTTGGAAATCACTTGTCAGGGTCCTAGTGTACGGATACGTCGGCGGCCCGCACCAACACTGGACTCCCTGAACTGATGACCACACTCGGTACCCTTAACACTATTTCTTCACAGAAATATAATATCAAAGTTATAAGTTTTGTGGTAGAACCGACTCCTCTGATACCAATTTTTCACGACCCGTCCTCAAGGCCCGTGCCGTGACTACCCCTATCCCACCTTCCAAAGGCCAGGGGCTGGAGACTAGCACCAAAGACGTAAGTTCTGATGATTGGGAAGGCATTGCCTTTATAAAAGTAAACAATACACCACATAGTACAAGAGGAAGTAAAACACTAATTAAAAAAGATAAGTTATGAAAAGTAAATGGTCCAGAATACAAACCCAACTGAAATTACAACTATAATGAACAAAAGTACAACAGCTGGAAGAACAGAAGCGGCTCCTGGGACGTCCTCCTCAGATCCTACCTGAACGGTAGGTACAGATGGCGTAGCTCTTGGATCATCCACCACGGATCCTACCTGAAGGGTAGGTACAGATAGCCTCCACATCATTCTCACCTATCAACCTCCTCTGAGTGTCATCTCACTGTGAAGTCCACCTCCAGATACTGACTCGTCGTGCAGTCCACCTCCGAGTACCGTCCAGTCCTCGAACACTCGGCCTCCGTCAGCACTGCCCGTCGTCTGCAACCAACACAATGAGGTGCGGGCATAGCCCGTGCAGGGGTGAGTATAACGATACTTAGTAGGGACCCTAAGACCCTCAAGGTATCACTAAAACCAACAAGGATAACCACAAAGAAGATCTCAACAGATAACATCTACTTAGGTATATTCCCATACATATACCTAAGTTATCAAGTAACCCGTCTCAATCATGAGGAAACAAAAATATTATGAAATCAACGGATAACCACTACCCAGGTATATGCCCATACATATACCTATGTTATGAAGTGACCCATCTCAATCAAGAGGTAAACACAAAGGTCAAAGATTTAGATCAAACCAGGATTTTCAATATTGAAACCGTAGCTGCTGAAGAGCCCCATCTCTAGAGTGTACAGTGGACCTGTCACGACTCTGAGGTATAGCTCAGTAACCTAAGACTGCTGAGGTACTCCTCCTGTCGAGTACTGCGGGTCAGCCACCCAAACACAGTAGTTCTTCCCGCCGGGGTATGACACCCAAACACAGTAGTGCACACCCCCTAATAGCCTGCATAGGTACTCTCTAGATGAGTACCGCAGGTCTGCACTGTCACACAGGTAGTGCTCCATCCGCCATGGGTCTGCACCCAAACAAATTAGTGCTCCGTCCACTGGGCTAGTTGACTAACTCCAAGTCTAGTCGGTCGAGCAGTCGTCAAGTCTCAGTCGGCTAAACGGTCTCCGTACTCCGCATGCTCGTCTCTGGGAGGGTCCGATCCACGAGCTACAAGTCGATACTCCAAGTATCTCAAAGTCCCATGAAGAAGTGTCACAATGGACCTCCTCTTCATAGGGCTCTCAACTCAACAGACGACATGTCAATCGGACACCCGGTCTGTGAGTTATTAGCATTTTCGTCCCAAAGGCCCAGTTGTTTTCGTGTACGAACCAACCCGGCCGTATCTCAACTCTACCCCAAACTCTCATAGGGTATGCTCATAGGGACTGTTTCTCAACATGATCACCAACGCCGCTGACGGTTCGTCAAACGGACGTCCGGTCTGAAAGTTATCAGCTTTTCCGTTCCAGGGGCCCGGTTGGATTTCGAGTGCAATCCAACCTGGCCTCTAACCAACTGCATCCAAACCTCTGGTGAAGTATTCCAAAAGTTCCATCTCATCAAGAGGAATTCAACGAGACATATGACGCGTCAATCGGATTCCCGGTCTGTGAGTTATTGGCTTTTTCGTTCCAGGGGCCTGGTTCATTTTGTGAGCGAACCAACCCGACCACACTTCGATGATGTCCAAACCTCGAGAGGAGTAAGCCAAAAGTTCCATCTCCTCAAGAGGAATTCAACGAGACAGACGGCACGTCAATCGGACGCCCGTTATGTGAGTTATTGGCTTTTTTCGTTCCAGGGGCCCGGTTGGTTTCGTGAGTGCACCAACCCAACCGCACTCTGATGGCGTCCAAACCTCGAGCAGAGTAAGCCAAAAGTTCCATCTCATCAAGAGGAATTCAATGAGACAGACGGCGTGTCAATCGGACGTCTGGAGCTCAAGTTATAAGCGTTTCCGCTATGAGGGCTCGGTTGGTTTCGTGTCCGAACCAACCCGGCCAAACCCAAAGTTCTCAGAAACCCTCAGTGTAATATACCGATACGACCGTCTCGATCCAAGGATCGCATCGGAACTGACGGTGCGTCGATCAGAGGCATGAAGTTCATGTTATGGGCAACATACCGAAAAGATTCAGTAATAGGGGGTTCGGGCCCGGTCCGACCCGGCCCGATACCCCTAGGGTCGGCCCGAATTGGGTCGACCAGAACTGGGTCCGGGCTAGGCCCGCTTGGGCGCGGCCCGACCCGGTGGCTCGGCCCGGCGCGCTGGCGCTGGCCGGGTGGCCAGGCGACCGGCTTGGCCGTTATGGCCAAGCGCTGCTGGCGGGGGGGGGGCACTGCCCACGCGTGAGGAATCCGCGGCCCCTTAATGGGGCCCCTCACGTCCGGCCAGCCAGGGGTCTCGGACCCCTGGTTCTTCTACGGTCCGGCCGGCCTGCTTCGGTCGGCCGACCTCTGGCACCACGTGACCAGTAAGGCCAGTCCCCTTGCTCCGACCCCGGCGGCCCGGTACCGGCCGTCGGTTCCCCTACATCGTCGCGGTCCGGAACTGGCCACATCCATGGTTCGTCCGGCGTGGCGCGATGGCGCCGCGCCCTTCCGCCGCGGCCCCGCTTTAGCCGCGGTGCTTCTGAGTTCCTCTGGCACGGTGCGACGTCGCCGCGTCCTTTTTTCATCTTCTACAGCGCAGCGTCACAGCTCCGTGGATTAGTTTGTTTCCATTGGCGTTGTGCGACGGCGCCGCGCTTCTCCTCCCTTCATTTAACAATTTCCACGCGGTGCTTCACCACCGCGTTGCCTTGCTCGTGCCACGTCAATATCAACAACCCAAAAAGGGGAGGAGTGTCGGCCGTGTTCATGCGGTCCGACCTCCTCCCGTTATTATGATAACTGGCGGTTCAATTTGAAAGGAAGTAAACGATGGAAGTAATCAAGAAATAGAAATTCATAAAACCCCTACCTCGTGACGTGATCCCTCAATGGATCTACGGAGAGGTAGCATCATTCGTTGACATCGGAAGGTGACGTCGTCATTTTCGATTTTCCCACAGCGGTGTCTCCTCCTTTGATGGAGACTGGGAAGCGTTCTTCATCGAAGATCTTGGAAGGCCTGACGTCTCCCAAGTGTACTCAAGATGTGACATATCCCCTCATGTCGCAGATAAGGAAGAAAGGGGTACTTCGCTGCTCTTTGGTGTCGGTGTTCTTCGTCGGAGAGTTGCATTCTTCGCGTTCTTCATGAAGGAAGAAGTTCTTCAAAGCTTAGAACTTTCTCTTCAAATCCTTTCTCACCATCAACTATTCTCCCACGAAATAAGACATAGCCTTATTTAATTAACACATAAGACAAAGGAAACCATTTAAAACGAATCCATGAATTAATTACTTGAAAACCCTACACAATTAAGGGGTTGACTTTAATTAAAAAGGGGGGGTTTCTTTTTGAGAGTTACAAAATTAAAGTGGGAGGTGAGTGATGGAAGGTCAAGGGGTTATGGGAAGATCAAGGGGGGTTAGGGTCTCGTGTGGGCACCACCACCCTCTTAACCACTCATTGGTAGTTACCTAACTTCCACCAAAGGATATAACCCCTTTTAAAGAAATAAAATTGTAGCTCAATTTAATTTTTTACTACCCACAATTTTTAACATCTCCTCCAGGGCAAACGCAACCACAGAAAACGTGATCAGAAGCAATTATCGGCGCTACGGTTTCACTGGTGCCCTCAGATTTCAATTTCGAGCACCGGTTCAAAAGATAGGAAAACTCACTCGTTCGTTCACTGAACGTACCAGAGCTAAACTTCAAAAATAAATTTTGGGCACACCGGGCCTCAGAATCAGTCGCCGTCAGAAACTGCATTTTTGTAAAATCTCAAAGACAATTTAGAAACAATTTCCCATGAATTTTACCGGTCTTTACATCATAGATTCCCCTTACCCCTACCAACAAATTACCCATTAATCTAATGGGTTTCATCACACCATGATGAATCCACAATGTCAAAAGACAATATCAGAGAGTACAATAATTGAAGGAATAAAATGGACAATATACCTTTCATTTATCCCAAAAACATCAATATATTCATTGGAGAAGATGTCTCGCGGTAAAAAACACTAAATATCACCCAATAAAATTTATCTAGGTTTTAAAAACAATTTCCAGTGCCCTTTTAAAAGGATACATACCAATATTATGTGGTCCAGTTGACCAATAACTTACCATGAATCTATCTCTATCTAATCATCATACCATGTAACATTGTCTTTAGGGACAGTGAATAGACATTGAAAATGTCACATTTTGGAAAAAAATAAGTATGAAAGGCCCAACTGCAAGGTCTCATAAACCATTTGTTAACAATTAACCCCCCCTTCAGACCCAAACACTTGATCAATCCTATCAAAACTATTACAAATTCTATAATAATCATTACTAAATTTTCCATCTACTTCAAATTCTTATAGAAACACATCCCAAAAACTATAAAATCAGATAAACATATTTTTATTATAATTTTATAAGCATAGTCCATACAATAGTTCTCTTTTACATTTCATATATCCATTAAACCATATATCAATATCATAATCAAAATAAAAATATAACATACCCACAACCACATGAATCATACCTATAGGCTCATCAATACCACATCCATATATAAAATCAGGATAATGTATGTAATTATGAAGGAAATTAACCTTTTAACCTCCTTCCATATAAACCCTCAGAAAGCTCCCTCATCATAATATATTCATAAATCACCAACCAGAGGCCACTAAAAATAGTTTATCTATATGATAGATAGGCATAGGATTTTTTAGCCATTAATATCACCCCTATCCAGAATATTTTGGAAAACATGTAAAACCCAACACCTCATATAAATGTTGGTTATATTACCCAACATGGGTGGTGGTGTATACGAAATAGTAGAAAAGTATTAACTATATAATAGCTTAAATAAAAAAATCATGACTACCTAACAAATAAAAACAAATATTACAAACACATCCACCATATATAAACATCAATGCATCTTTAATAACTATATATCATCTCTACCACTACACAACTATTTTTAAATAGATTATATTCCACAAATTTCCCATATTATCAAAAATATAAGGATTCTACTATTAATTATAATCATTAAATTACATAGAATTAATATAATATCGTCATTTTCACTAAATATAAATGAATAATTTCAAAAACTATAACAATAAAGTGAACCACATATCATATGCACTTCATGACATCAATCCACCATATTCTATTCCATATCCAATTAATAATTTTAAGTATTTATTTGTCATTTATTTGAAAGTACTTTTAATACATAAACCCTAATCCCTTAGTTATTTTATTCATTAATTTATATTAACAAATATAATATTAATTAAAACTGGACAACATCAACCTTTAAACATTATTGTATCATCAAGTCAACATATTGCATTAGTAATCCTTCAAAACTATCAGGAAAAAACAACTAAACAAAATTATTGTAACAAACAAAAAATTAAGTCCACCACAATCACACCATATCCGATATTAAAACTGTAATCCACCACCACCCTATGAAAAAACCTTCACCATACAATAATATATCATCTCTTATTCCAGAACACAATAAAGAGAATTTATAAAATGATAATAGTAAAAAATAATTTTATCATCAAAGATGATCAAAAAAATTATATGAATTATAGGTAAAAATATATTATAAAAATAAAAAATAATATTATCTTTCACAGTAATGAATTCATCACATTATATTAGATAGTATATACATTTACAATAATAAACAGTTTTTTTCATAAAAAAACATGTTTTTTATTAAATGTTTTATTGTGATTATACAATTTTGAATAAACTAATGGAACCAAAAATAATAATAATATTAAAATAACTACATCATCATTCAATATAATAAATAGATTTTGGATTCTTACATGGAAATATTTATTTATCCTAAATATCACAGCTCACCATAAAATTCATATACTTAAATTTCATTACATCATAAGGTTACTTACAACTATTATTTCTATGAAAATTTAGGCCTGATAATTTCCCATTAATAAAAAATATAATTAACTACATTTTTTATCCCCTAAATCAAATAAATAATTGATGATTAGTATAAAATTAATAAGAGAGATTCAAAGAGGATCACAGCACCAAGGGTTATCATTTAGACATTACAACTTCAAAAATAACTAATTCAATCTGATTAAAACATAACAAAAAACTCGCTTTGGATTTTACAATAAATAATAAATGATAGGGATTATAGTAGGTGTAAGATAAAGGTATAAACAGTAAATGAAAACACCTAAAATAAAAGGTCATTTTATATAAGAGTATAGAGACTTATACTATAATAGAATCATTCATAGTGAAACCATATAGTTCTAATAAGAATATAGGGTTTGTGGAATGTCGAGATAACTGAATCGAAGTGATAATGAACCTCATGTTTATAATAAAATATCACAAAACTCATTATAGAATACTGATATAATCACAAAAAATAGAGGACTTGATTAAAGGATATTTAGATTTTTGGGAAATTAAAATTTTAATAAAATAATTAAAAACCCAAATTTTCTATTATAGAAAGATGGATAATAACATTGACATGTCATATTTCAATCTAAAATAATACTTTTATACTTAAAAACATACAATATACATGAAATACTATTATATCGGTCCATTTTCCCTTTCTGTTTACCAAGACCCTTAACACGTGAACACGGAATAAATAACAATAAGTAATGGGATAACTAATATGTGACCTCTAAATTGGTAGTTTCTCCCTAACATGTTTCCCAAGGAATGTTCACATGGAATCACTAATTACCGCACCTTCTAAAACAACATGTTCTATAGGATGTATAACAGACACTATGTAAACACCCCGAATATAATCATTTTAGTCCCAAACTCCCCAAAATCAAAAAATATCTTCACTACAATATCTAGATCATCCCAAAACTACCTAATACAAAATATTATTTGTAAAATATATTATTTTTCGATCTCTATTTTCCAAATTAAATCATTCGACTCCAAATATTTTCCAACTATGACTCTATCAACTCTAGTAAAATTCAACGATAATTAAAAGGGTCATCTAAGGTGTCTGTCCAATTCTTATAATGGAAGGTTGAAATATAGAATAAATAATTTTGAAATACAAGTATTTATATGGAATTTATTATCAAAATTTAATGATTTTTTGGTGTAAAAGAATTATTTTTTTTCTAAAAAATTATGAATTTAATGTTATGAACCATCATTAGATTATAAAGAATCATTGATGTGTAACAATTTTGAAGCTGAATGGTAGAGAATTTATGGTTTTATACATGACTAGATAAATTATTAACTTAAACCATTCATATTTTTAAAACATTAAGTATTTTTTACATATATTTATAAATAAATTGATAAATTGTTTTGACACTATTTAATATTGTAATTTTATAATGATATCACTCTTTTTTATTCATTTTGATTAGTTAATTTTAATTTTATCATATAAAAATTATTATTTAGATTAATAATAAATTTTTAATTGTATCGACTAATATTTATTATTTCTATATTGTATTAATTTTCATGATCCCCTCTCCACAATTATGCTTATATTTGGGGAGAGAGATCCTGATTGTCTAAGCACCACCTCTTGTAGGAACTGAGTGGGAAAAAATACCATGGGTACTGTAAAAATTTATATGGGCGGAATTACCCTCTGAGAGAAAGTGTGCAAGAGAAATATAAAAAGGTCGAAACAAGAAAAACATTCTATGACATAAAAATAAAATATAATTCCCTTGTGAAAAAATTCCATGTCAATATATTACTAAAAAAATAAAAGTAAATTACAAAAATTTTATATATTAAAGGTTCTATAAAGAAAAAATATCTCCAAAAAATCACAGAGTAGTAATAACCATGCCAATATCCAAACCTCATTTGATGACTGACCAAATAGTCTATATATACATAGATTGAACATAAAAATTAACACAATAAGATCCTCCCTAATGAAACCTGTCTAAAAAATTATGAAATCATGCTAAAATATAGTGAAAACTGTGAAACTAATTCGTCACATAAACTTATATACTAGTTTTCAATCCTCACCATAGTAAACACTCAACAAGATTCACATACTAGATATTATTTAATTGAATAATAATATATTAATGGTACCCCACTCCCACATCCCTACATATTTCCACTCTTCCCTAATATCGGATGTCCTGATCCATCTCTCTAACAATGTTTTCCATTCAAAAGACACCTTGTCCAGGCATCACAATAAGTACATCCTACATAATATCATCACATAAAACCATCATATATCCAAATATTTAAACAAATATATTTCAAGATATAACATATCACATATGATATACATAAAATATTAGGTATTTTTCCTCAACTCATTACCACCCATAGATTAAGTATGTACCTCAAAATATCACTACTTTTACACGTTATACGTATAACAATTTGATGGATAATTTGTAACCTAATACATGTATATGAAATAAACAGAATCCACTACACCTCTATAACCACATATTTGGGGAAGATAGACCATTGTGTGTAGTAGAAAAAGTAATTGGAATGAGAAGATATTGAGGATATATGGGATAGTCAGCTATCCATCCCCCACCGGGATGTTGGGGAAAACAACATCCTATAGTCCAATTTGTGTTCGATTCCCTAACCTCAATGGGTGTGGGATGGTATGAGTCAAAAAATAAACATGATATAATATATCAAATAAGAACTCTTTGGATTAAACACGTAATATAATCAACTACAACTAATTTCACTATGACTCCTTGTTGCCACTGTAAAGACCAAATATACTATGAAAACAAAAGTATATAATGGAGGTTTAATAATTAATTATTGGAAAAAAAAATTTTTCATCAATTATTTAATTAAATATCTACTAATTAACCATTAAAATTATTCCACATTATATTAAATTTTAACAAACTATACATCAGAGTAATTTTCATTCTCTCTATGAATAATCCAAACTGAATCTATTATTTATCAAGATTAACATAGTTTTAGGAATCACATTCAATCATTAACCAATCGCAGAGATTAAAAATTTATTTTTTAATTATTATTATTATTCCATATCCATGTACTGTAGAAAAAATACACAACGATACCAGGAAGAGGAAACATGAAACCAAGCACAAAAGGCTACCTCATCTATTTGGAAGGGAATATAGATAAAACAACAAATCTGGCCAATGGGGGTTAAAATGATTCAAGAGAGCATACTAGATCACATCATTTAGAAGATGAGTAATCCTATATTATACATATTCAATATCATTTTCTTCCATCCCTTACATTATCATGAATATACCAACACATCTCACCATCACATGCATCAACTAAAGCCACATCATCTGGGCCTTCCTTCCCTCATATCACAAACACCATCCCACACACTTTCACACCAGGCTCAAAACACATCTTCAACTCATTGACTTTATAATCCATTCTAGATTTATCCTTATCAGTCTTATATCACAATGATTTCAACGATACCACATTAAAAAATTACAATGAACAATAATAAATCCACAATGCATTCGGGCCCTCAATAGAAGACATTTAACATTATCGTAAAAATGAGATATGGATATTATAAAAAAATGCTATCATCCTATTTATGAAAAAGGGAACATTAGAACCTATAAAAATAAATTATCTTTATCGCATCTCTGGTTCTTATAAAATTTTAAATTTATCGAATCATTTATTAATAGGTTTAACAATGTCCAACCTCATCCATCAATATATAACAAGACATCAATTATAAATAATGATTTTATATATTATTCTTGTTTCAGCAAACCCAGATATTTTCCATTATCTATGAACATGTTTTTTCAAATAATAAAAATTATATAAATCATATAGAAGATCGATTCCAATTAAACATGCTCATTGGATCAATTTGACTAACATGAAATTCCTTTATCAACCGTATTACATAAATTACACTTCCTTATATATTCCTATTTCAATTAATTTAGTTAATATAAATTTATATTATTTTCCAATTTCAATATGATACTCCACTCATAAACAGACATGCTAATATTAATGGAATATTTTTAACAATATTTATCAAATAATAAGGTAAAACACTATCAAGGTATAAAGAAATATCATTAGAATGAGACCACTAAACAATTACATTAATATAGATTAATATTTAATTATTTCATTCAACCTACATTCAAGGGGGTAATCCAATCTAAATTTATGATTACAAGTAAATAAAACTAAAGATTCGTATCCCTTAACTAAAATCTTTTAGAATCCTTTGCATGAGAATGATATACAATAGAGATCTATGATCACAGATCCTGTATAAAATCTATCAATATGAATATTCCATGGATAAACTCACCAAAAATAGCAAAATGAAACCCCATCAGTTCCAACAATGGGTAAAACCCACATCATGAAGTGATGATACCAGAGGAAACATCTACCATTGAGGAAAGAACACTAGAAAATTAAAGAATAAGGCAACATGGATCAAAATATATCATAAAAAATAATGATATAAAGGAAACGATTTAATCTCATTAAATGAATCTCCAAAATGCATAAGAGGTAGCCACTGGAAGACATGAATCAAGAGAAAGAGCCACTGGTCATAGGGTTTGGGGAAAACATGGGCATTTGAATAATTTAATGATTTGAAATATTGGGGATTTACATTGTGTATAAACCCATTTCAAATAATCCAATCCTCGGGGTTTGGTTGTCACAAAAATACCTATTGACATTTTATTATTTAATCTCGACCCACAATACACAAGTCATGAACTGAACATACACTACGTGAAATAATTACATGCATTTTATTCTCCCTGCTTCCATCATGTTCAGTATCAAGGACATTCAATCATATTCAAATAATCTTATGAAAACTATGAGCATAAAAAACTTGTAGAGGGTTGGATGACATGAATATAGTCCCATACATAAGAAACAAATCAATGAATAATCTTCTTATATAATCCAAAACCAACTGAGTGATAAACAAAATGAGGTTTTCTAGACAATTGTCCTGTGAGATACCTTTAAATGATCTCAACATCTCAAGAGGTAAAAAACCACACTAATTTTGAAAATGAGAAAAACCATGTCAAAAACCTTATCCCAAACACTATACAAAGAGAGATATCTATAAAATGAGATTAAAACCCCCAAAAATCCATCAAATACCAGCTCATAAATTAAATGTTTCCACATCCTTAATGGAATGGTGTTACAAGATAATAGGTAATCATTAAAAAACTCTAGGTAATAAGTTACCATATGTGACTCATGTTCCCAGGTACTCTCCTCTATGCAACTATTCCACTAGAAGACATGAAAAATGGAATAGCAAAATTTTGTAACACTATCTCTTTGAAGTCATGGATCTCTATTGGCCTCTCCTTGCTGGTCGCATTGTTATCAAAATTGATGTGTCCATAATAGTTGACATTATAGTCAACATGGTATAAGGAAAAGGAATAAAAATATTAAAATCATCATATATACTGCTCATCAATAGGGGAAGTGTTATCCATTATTCAATTCCTTCAACATTATCAAAAATATAGGATGGAAAAAAACATGGTAGATATATTATTCCAATTAACAAACCATCGTTGTCCATGATAAGGAGTCCCCTTTAGTAAAAAATGATCTCCAACATCAAAAACATGAGGTATCATCCTTGGATCAGTATATTATTTATGATGATCATTTGTTTCCTTCATCCTCTCATGAAATACATAAACCATGTCTGTCGAGTCCTATACCTGTTACATCTTGAAAATTACTGCCACTCCAAAACCAATCAGGTATAATAGAGAATGTAACAATCAACTATATAGATATTCAAAAGGGTATATACCAATAGTGGAGTTAGAACTATGATTGCGTTAATACTAGGCGATGGGAGGGTTCTTGATCCATCAATGCCCAAAATCAAGGACCGAAGAATGAAACATGTCTTCAAGCATATGGATTTTCTGATCTATCAAAATTTCATTATATATATTAATAGTTGTAGTAAGGACTAACTAAAAACCAAAATAATTTTGGAGACATCTCCACTACATGGAGGTAAAATGTGGATCTCAATCCAAAATAATCATCCTCATGGATCTATGGAGTTTTACCTCCTCCTCCATATAGTGCCTTGAAAAATCATCCCTTCAACCCTACACAATGATCGCTATCGAGGGGGTGATTTTTTCAAATGATGAACTATCACCAATATTGCATCATATCATTGATGAACAAGAGGAAAAAATAATTATTTCTATTGATATGTACTCTAACATCCATTGAGTATCATCTAAGGGTTGGAGGAACCCCCCAAGAACATAGTATTTGGAATTCAACTTCTATAAAACCAAAAATCCATAAGAAAACTCTTAAATGGAACACATCAATCCATGCCACTAAAATTGAACACATGAAGCACAGTAAATCGTCATCACTCCATGATGTACCGAAAAAGGTAAACTCTGGAACACAAGAATAACCACGTCACAGATCACCGAATGAATAAATATACTGCCCTAGAATTGCACTAGGAATTATTCATACTCAGACCAACCACCATGTTCATTTACTAAACTAACTATGTCTCTCCAGACCTCCAACACAGAATCTCCCAACATGATCTCCTCCAAATGCTACACCATATAAGACTGAAATATCACCTTTTAATGAAATCCAATGCATCCAACCTCTTCCTAAATAATATGAATTGACACTAATACCTCTATCACTCTTCGAGAATCACAAGATTCATACATGAGACCACAACATGAATTATTTCTTAGTGGATCAGATACAACATTTACAATTACAAGCATATACAAAATCATAATGATGTAGTCCAATAGGAATTGAATCCAAGGATTCATACTCTATTCATGTCACTATGGGATAATACATACATTGATATTTTATGATTGATAAATACACCAAAACTCTAACTCATTAGGTAATAAAACCAGAACATCAAAAAAAACAATACTTATTACGAATCAAGAACATGTGTGGAAATTTTATTCTCATGTTAATTTAGCTATCAAAACCTATGATAAAGTATTTATCTCAAATTCATTGGATCCCAACGCAATAAATGATGTGATTCATCACTAAAAACCTAAAATGAGACTCTCTTTTCTAGAAAACAATGGACTAAATCATTAAATAAATTTTTTTGGGTACCAAAAAGCATCAACAAAACAATTCTATCTATAGGAATTTCATATTTTCTTATTCAAGGCTATTAAGTGAGTCACAACATGAAAGAAGTTTTTTTAAAAATCCTATAATGGCTTGAAAGACCAAGGAAACTATGAAATTCTTAAACTATCTTGGTATTTACCTAAGACATATTTGACTATATCTTTGAAGGATCCATTGAGAATTCCAACAAGGACACCACATGTTCTAGGAAATAATCTTCCGAAGACCCAAACAAAGAAATTGAAAACTAAAGAACTAGTTTCTCACAACGAAGAACTCATAAAATGGAATGGAGATTATATTCATTATCTTCCTCCAACATATAGTACAAAAGTATGTCGTAAAAGGAAAACACTACGAACATATCTAAGAACTCTTGGAACAATGTGTTCATCAACCCTATTATAAATGTTAGGTTATTTTTCTCTAAGAATGATATCACATTGAAATAATAATTCATACAATGACAAATAAACAAATTATTTTGAATATCATTATCCTTCATCAGTATCTGATGATATCCTCATCACAAATCAATGATCGATAACCTTATTTATCCCATCATCACATTGAAGAAATCATCATGCCCTGGATGATGAAATTGATTCTTTTCTTAAACTCGGTTCAATCAGTAATAATCGATACAAAAATGAAAGGATCAACCATCAATCATTATGAAAAAAGCTGGTGTACCAAAAGGCAACACACTCAACCAAACAAGGCTCCAAAAGAACAAAAAATCACGATTTCCACATATGTCCTGAATCATAGAAGGAACCGTCCAATATGGAGACATTGATATAGGAGAAACACCAAGCTATAGGTTGATCGTTAACTCAATCTCTCATATTGTAGGTATTTCCACAACCACCTCTTCAACGAAATCGTGGTACGCTTCTACAACCCTATGAAATATCGACTAATGATCATCTAACATGATCAAAATTAACTTTCCCACCAAATAAGATAATGACGATATATGTATATAAACCATACGATGGCCTAGCTCACCAACAAACACTTTTATATCTCTCTCAGCATCATAGAACACAACCATCCACCTCAATATACATGATAGCCTTCACTAGACCTAAAAATCCATGCCAAATTTGAATTCATTTGGTTGTATCCACAAAAAATGAATGCATACCCAAGAGTAGTACTATCACAAAATAGGTCACAGTATCTACATACATCATACATGTCATCTTGACCTATAGTTAGAATATTTAATTCCAAGGAAACTTGAATCCTTTATACCAAAATTACGAAGGGATAAGTATATGTTATATAAATGTGTGATTTTCTCTTGAATCAAACATATCATGCACCATGTTAGATATCCAGAAAAGGGTACCTAGAATTCCATCTAGCTCACTAGGTACTAGTAGTGCTAAGAAAAATTTGACCATGAACTTCTCTATAACATCTTTTAATATACGGACACACACCTCTGTGGAATAACTCTTCTCTCTTATAATCAGTAAAATCTTGGCTATGTACTCTACCTACACCATTTCATTTCTGATTATCATTGGTTGCACCACCTTACTGCTTCTATCTTAGCTGACAGTTCCTCAACAAAGTAATCTATTTTGGAACATATTGAACACAATGACTTATCATAATGGTTGGGAACAATCATCACTGATGACCATAGACTCTATAAAAAAACACATGTATGTCCCTTGGTAGAGGTTTTTGAGCATCCCCCAAGAGAAACGAGTTGGTTGGGGATGGGAAATACACTAGTATGACTAAAATATATCATTTACCCATAACTAGTAACCCTAAACCATAGATCTACATCATGAAAAATAATAACGAATACCCTTCCATGAAGATCCATTTCTATCTATTTTTCATAATATAACTTCTCTTATCACCAAAACATCATGATAAATTATCATCATAAATGCGGTTACCCACTGTGTAATATCTGGATGAATAGACTGCCACAAATTAATTACCCTAATCTCTATCTCAATAAATTGTTATATCGAAAATTTCCTAATGGTATTGAAATGGAACCAAAACTCTCACACATTGAATCCCACATGCCGAATGAATGATTCTAAAAAGGACTGACTTCATCAATTGTTGAATAAAGAACCTATACTATAAACTAGTATCCAAACATTTCAAATGAGACTACTCACTCTTTATGATATCCATGTAGCCAGAACCAAAAAAGCATCACTACTCCACGTAGCATCATCACAGAAAAGGAAACCTAGTGCCCATACTGAACACAGATCAAAGTGAAATCTATATCAACATCCCCCAAAAAGTATTATATTATTGAATATAAAATAGATATCTAATTCTTATTCAGTATGTAGTGATGAAACTCTTATAGTTCCCTTCTACAAATGTAATCATCATTGACCTCAACATGGAGGCGACCAGTTTTCACATCATGCTGACCACCATCGGTGTGAACCTAAAAGGGACATCAACCTAGAGTCATTCTTACCAAGTGAACAGATAGTTAGAAATTCTAAACCTAGAATGTGAACACATAACATTAATTAATTAATAAAATTATCTTATTTATGTTTTTAACATATCCCATGGTCTATGAATTTCTAATATATCCCCAAATAAAAAATTATATATGATCTTCTCATAGGTATCTCCCATTAAAATACAATAATTTCATTTAATAGGTCCATCATACATAAGGGTCCATTTATCTGATCATAGGGGGCCCCAAATACTCATTTTTAACTGGTCTCTCATGTTTACTCTTCTTAATAAACAATGATGACACTATTTTCTTACCAAGCCATGGAACCTAAACTATGGCTAACTTAAATCTCCATCATATTCCTCATCATGAAACATTGAAAGAAAAATTTCAAGACCCCTCCCCCCAAATTTGTTTTAATTAGGGGAGGGAGATAGTGACTACATATGTCCATCATCCAATATACCCCATGAAAGATACTAGCACCAATGAATTATTAAACATGAACATAACATGCATTACCCTTTATGATTAAATTCAATATAGATAGATATGAATTATACAACAACCAAATCCTACTCAACTATATATATATATATGAACTAACATGTTAAATCGTTCAATTTCATACAATAATAAAAAACTAAAAGGAAACTAAAAGTATGAATAAGATAATGACGACAGTGACCATAATGACAAAATGATCTTGAAAAACCACGAGCTTGTAATATGTATCATGTTCTCTAACCTACTCTCATTGACCTGAAAATTGTGTATATATTCATAGGGTGATAATATCAATATTATCAATAGGATTCCATCTAGATCTTATTTTGATGATGATAATGAAACCATGTTAAATCACAACAAACAACTTTTAAACGAACTCATCTTAAAAAGGTAAACTAGGTTACCATCCTAACCATAGTAATATCTCACCATATATCACATTAAGTAGAGTATATAATATAATAATAAATAATCAAGGTCATATTTTTACCACTTACCCACTATGTTTCTACTATACTAGAATTTATCATGTCGTAACACATCTTTCATGAAATGAAATACATCCAAATGACTCAGGGGAAAAGAATCACAACACGCACCATGTGCATCACATCATCACAACAAACCATCACATATTCACATTTTTTAACCATTTATTTTCTAGGAGCCATCATAGCCCATATGACATGTATCAATCATTGGGTGGTGTACCAAAATCCAATTATTCCAATACAATATATATTTAGGTCAAAGAATCAATGCAAATACAACTCATAATAATAATAGTCATTTGGATAATATATTTGGAAATAAATGTGTGTGAAATAACCTAAATATGCTCCTTCCCTATATATAAATTTAGGGGAAAAATAACTGATGTTCATTCCATCACATGTAATTATGAAAAAAATTGGATGTGGCTATAGGTTTAGTCAACCATCCATCATCCCATTGGTATGTTTGGAAATAAACTATACAAAAATACATTGGGGGTTAGTTTCCCTACCAAACATTGGTGGGTAAGTAGATGGAATAACATAATTTTCATTATATAATATATATCAAAACCAAAATATTGTTACAACCTAGTCATAGAATCAATTTCCTCAAACGTTGATCTGACTCCCATCTTCCATTGAAATGTCCAAATATCCTATAAGAACCCACAAAAATAAAAGAGCTACATTAAATACCTATTTTATTTTTTTATAATTTACTTTAGTTAATTAACCATTAGAATTATTCCAAAATACATTATACGACATTACATTATAAATTTTTTTAATGTACATTCCCATTAATAAATATATAAACCATATTTTTTGTTTATCATGATTTTCATACATTTAGAATTATCATTCCATCATCAAACAAACCCATAGGTTAAAATATTATTATTTAATTATTATAAATATTCCATATCCAATCACTATAGGAATACCATAATTATATACCACCAAAAGGAATCATGTAACTATGAACAACCAATATCCTAAATTTGTGGGAAATAGAATATACATAAAGCCATAAACCCAACTAATGAATAATAATTTTATTAATGAAAAAATACCCACTCTCCGCATCTCATCAGTTTGTATGATCAGATTTAAAAGATTCCATTACCTCCAGTTCTATCCCCTACCCCAAATTCATATAATGATGTATCTTTCCATAAAAGGAGTCAACTGATTCCACATAATTGGGACCTCCATGTCGGCATATCAAACAACCATCCCAAGGTTAGCCATACATAGATCACATCACATCAGTGTCTCTCCACCCATATCACATATCCCATACTCAGCTATATCAGGATCATATCACAAGGAGTTTATCCATAGAAGAACAAAAAAAGATAAATTATAATAAGAAATTCATATTGAAATTTGGCCCTCAGGGCAAGGAATTCAACCATCTCATACAAAAACACCGTCATTAGTACAAAATAAGGTATAATAAAATCTCAAAAAACAGGATACATAAGGAATAACAAAATAAAAAATCTTTATCATCCAACTGGTTCTTATTCAATATTTAATAAACCAATTTCATTATTAACATGTTTTATCTACAGGAAACCAAAGGTATCAAGCTATAACAATATATCAAATTAAAAAATATCTCAAAGAATATATTTTGTTTTTAATTATTTGAAATCCAATTAATTAGATAATTCCACATTTATGTCCATTACCATTATTAACAAGCTACTCCATGAATAAAAAACATGCTTACTAGAAATGAATAGATATTTTACTCTCTAGGAAAACATGCTTAAAAATGCTTTTAGAGTATAAAGAAAAAACATTATCATTCAATCACTAACAAATTCATTAAATATAGTTTAATAATTGTTATATTATTTCAATCAATATCCATTGGTATAAACCCTAGTAAATTTACTATTTCATGTAAATAAAAAGATAATTACTGAATCGCCTACTTTAAAATAGTCAATGTTATTCACATGAGAACAGACCATGTTACAGATCTTTGATGAAATTTCCTATGAGAATTGAATCTATATGGGGTATTTATGGGATAATAGGAGAAAAATAATCCTATACAACCCCCTATTAGAACTAATTTATCAAAAAACCCATTACACAGTGATATGATATAGGGGACAACAATTTTAAACTAGTTTAATCCTCTTAATAACAATAGGGGAAATCACATTAGATCAAAAAAATCCCAATGGGTAGATGATGGAAATCCATTGAATGATTTCCATTGATATAAAACTACAATATTTTAAGAAGAGAGCCAATGGTCACATGGAATCATGAGAGAGAGACAATAGCCATATATTTTTTTAGACAACCATAGAATCTATAAAATTTAATGATGTACAACATAGGGGAATTGTGTGACACATAATCCCCTTTCACATCAAATATTCTATGAGGTTTAGTATTCACTAAAATTTTTTCATGTGATTATTATTTAACTAGGGAAATTAAAAATCATCATATTTCCCTAAACAAGTCACAAAAATCACATACTGAATGTGAATTACAAACATAATATCTATTCTCCTTACTTCTAGGCTATTTAGCAGCCAAAAATTCAAACGATATTATAATCATCCTCAAGAAAACACAAGATTATAAAAGATAAAAATCGTCGAATACGATATATCCAAACACATAAATACTTATTTTGAATCCTGATCATGTTGAATTTTTGTTCTATTACTTTAGACATTATAAATTCTTAACTATCAACATTTCTCAATGTTAATGAAATTAAGGGATAGAATATTCAATTTGAGTGGAATTCATTAATAATTATAATTTCAAATTTATTCATGGGGAGGTCATTTATATCCCCTTATATTTATTAATGTAGTAAATAGACATCGTTTAATCAATGAGAATCCCATATTGGATGTTTTTTGGTGTGGCTGAAATATCATATTTCTAGTCAGTGGATATAGATCAACTGCATACTACGTAGTGAAACTGGTATGGGTGTGTATCTAGTATGTCACTAGTACTATAATGAATGACTATTTGATATATTATGAGCAACTGTATTTCTAATAGTGGATAATTGATTACATAATTAATCCTATATGTTTTATATCAATTTTTAACCATCATTTGATTATTATCCTACTTTGGATTTTAGGTACATAGGTCAGTTGGCGGTGGGAATGATTTTTTGGAAACAATACCTTATTTCATCCCCCCTAATCCCCTATATCTTTTAAGGATTATAGGATGATATAGCGGTTCTTATTATACTATATCATGGTAAATTTTTCTACATCCTTATATTCCTTTTTCTTTTATATTTAATGTATTTTTTGATAGTTGAATCTTTCGAACTATGAAGAATTATATTACTAAATCATGGTTCAATAATAATAATAATTTTTTGTTTTGTGCATGGAGGGATTTTGATGTTTAGAGAGTATGAAACAACTTAATTTATAGTATTTTAAATGTTTATTATTTTTAATGACTTGTTTGTTGTATATTTTTGTAAAATTATATTAAATTCAATATTGATTGGGTTGGGAAATATTTTTATTTTATCAGTAGAGGTCAATTTCAATGGAATTCCATATACAACCCATTTTATTATGTTTAGAAAACATAAAACTATAAACTTATTATTCCACTATTTATATCGATTATGTGGTTTCTGTTTAAAATGAATTTTTTTAAACATTTGAGGATTTTTATGAGATGGGGTTACTTAAGAATGACATAGGACTAATAAAATCCTAGATATACAAATTGATGGGGTTATATGGTCAGTTTATTTACCCACTATTAAATTTATTTTAATTAAAAGTGATTTGTTTGCTCTAGGTTATTTTTGCATAGTGTGTCACAATATTATTATTATGAACATCATGATTGTTTGACATTGTAAGAATCTATAAGGAATATAGAATCATTTATTTTAATAGTTACTAATGGATCTCAAAGATAGATGTACATATTTTTTTATTTGGTTACATTTTTCAATGAGTATAAATGTATTACATTATATATTTTATAGAGACGTGAGTTGATTCATGTGTGATTTCTTTTAAGAATATTATTTTCTCACTAAAGAAGACTATAATGTATATTTGTTAGAGATTAGATTTGAAGGGAACAAGGGTTGATAAAAATAATGGTTTTGGGAATAATATTTTAAAATAATGTAAATGTATTTTTAAAGTGTGTTTGAAAAGTTTTGGGTTAAAGTACATAACTTTTTACAACCCAAATGTGATTAATTTTTGAATGGAATTGGGAAGATGCGATATATTCATCTGTTAAGGAAGAGTAAATAATGCATATTTTCATAAACGATATGGTTTGAATTTCTATTTATGGGATATGAACAATTTATAATGTAAATTTGTTTATATGTTCTCTTATCATTCGGATATTGTGTTATACATGTCATCAGTCTCAGACTGATTAGCTCTACCTCGTGTTAGATTGATCTAATATATTTCATTTTGGATCACGTGTCTTTATCATTGTGCGGAAATTTAGTTATGTGGGGATTACATGATCATATATGATTTATACAAAAATATTTTTGTATTGAATGTCATAACTAACATTCATATTCATCTCCTTTATCCCTCAATCATTTTATATTGAGAGGTGAAGGACAAACTTACTTGTTTTTTAGTCTCTACAATTCTAATGTAACTGACATGATTTCTGATGTTCCTAGTTTGATCATCATGTTCATCATGTTTCATCCAGAATAATGGTATCTGACCAAATCTCAATGTAATGATCGATATAAAAAATATCAAATAGGACAATGATTCAACATGGGGTTGGGTTTTATGTTGGTTTAGAGGCCATTTTACCTTATATAATGAATCAGACATCATATTTATTATTCGAGGATATTTTTTTTATAAAATCTATTGTATTTATGTAATTGATGCATACATATATAAATTATTTATCATATATGTTATATCACAACCATAGTTGGGATTTCATAATCAACTTCTAGTTCTAAATTTTGTTTCCTAGGTTTTGGGTATGTATGATGTATAAAAGTGTCATTAAATGTTTTATTATTTATTTGGGCATGTCTCATACCCGTAATTATTTTAGGTGTATTCTAAAAATTATTTTCTTTAGGCTCTCACCACAAGTTATAATACACTAGTATAAGGGAAGGAACAAAACATGTCTTTGAATTAACTAACTCAGACTCTGATTGGGTATATCCGGCTGAGTAGATAGAAAAGAGAAATGAAGTGTTTGGTTAGTTAGGAGGGAGTCCATTGGGTATTGTGATATGAAGGTAAAAAATAGGTGAAAATCCAAAATTATTTCTATAATATTTCGATATTGTGGAAATCAATGTTTTGTGGGTTTGTTTTAAAGTATACATAGGAACTCTAGGTCTTAGTATGGAATTGTATACTCACTCAGGTAAAACAAGGGTAATTACTCATCAATTAGTTGTAGGGATTTTTGTATTTAGATTGATATTATTCGTCAAAAATTATAGTTGCATGAATTTTTTATGATACCCACACCAATGGTTAGTGTTGAATAGCAAACATCCCTAATATAATCTAATATTCATTAAAATGAACTGTTATTTTTTTGATATATTCCCATCATATATTATTAGTACTGAATTAATTAAAAATACTAGGGGAATTCTAACTAGATTGAGATTCAATAAAAACAACATGAAATATATTTCTAATGAATAAAAATGGGTTTATTGAATAATGTATAATTTTTAGTTGATCTAAGTATACATAACAGAATTTTACATGATTGTTTCATATTAAATGGGTTTGAGTCATATTATCTTCAATATAATTGGATATTTGGAGTGAAAATGGTTTTAAAAAAAATTATTTGTTTGATATAAATGATTATGTTGAATGAATTAATGAAAATTTCCTTTTATGGCATAGAACTAGTGATGACTATGATTAATGATTTTTTTTGATAGAAACCCCTTAGGTTTGAAAAGGGGGACTAAAAAAATTAATTTTAGTTTTTATAAATTTAAGATTATTTGGAATGATTTTAAACTTTCATTTCATTGATTTCATGATCATTAGTTTATTGATATATTCCTAATACAATCTAGGATTAATTTGTTTATTTTAAGAGTAACTACGGTCCTTTCATATTGGACTGGTTTTGTTTAATTAGTCTTTGACACATGTATATATGTTTCTTAAATACCATTCCAATGAATCACATTATTATATTTTTGGAACATTAGATGGATTTATGGTAGATATAACTTGAGGTTTAATGGATTTAATGGTATAATTAATGATTTGGTAGTTAAGTAATTTCATTAGAAACAACATTATTATGATTGATTTTTCAAAAGTGATACTTTAAGTATGTAAAAGTATAAGAAAGAGTATTATTTGACCATGAGTAAATTGAAAACAGAGGTTTCATTTACATTTGGTCTTGTTTTCATAATGTTATTTATGAACTGGTGCTCAAATGATCAGATAATGTTCATGATATTGTTTGTTAATAACATATTGATAAAAAAAATTGATTATTTTATTTAAACCCAATAAAATTAGATTAAATCTCCATGATCAGATTATGGGACCCAGTTTACGTAATAGTTTTTTTTGTTTTTAGAGTTCTATAGTTACTATGTGATGAGTGACATTGAATAGAATGTAGTAAAATGGGATGAATTGACAATTAAAATTGGTCGATGTATATGGGTGAGAAAATGGAGAGAATTAATAGTGATAAAAAATTATATTAGGTTGAGTTTATTAACATGTTTAATTAGGTTTATGTTTAATTAAATGATTCTATTTTCCAATATAGTGGAATATGACAAAAAATTAAAATATTTGAATTGGATTGAGGGATAGGTTTTTTCATGGTTGTTTGGAGTATATTATCAAGATACATTGACAATTTACATTTTTTATTATATGCCTAAAATGGATTAAATGATATTTAAGAGTTGATATTTAGATGAAGAAGTTGTATATTTATTTGTTATGGGAAAAATGTTTGTGTTTTTCGAAATATAATGTCATAGGGGATCTTGTGTCATATATTTTTGGCCCATGGGTGTGTTATGTTTGTTTTTTCGATAGAGATGAGTCTAGGGGTTTATTTTGACCATTTTTAAAATGTGAATCTTTAATGATTATTTTGGTTTTGTTTGTAATTAATTTAGTGAAACATGTGAACGGTGATGCTGGGATGAATCCCTAGTAGCAACGATAATGGGTGTAATGCCTATTTCATTTCACATAGTGGGTCTATATTATAGTTTTATGGATGTATAAGGGTTATATGTTCATTTTATTTTTTTCATTTTCTAATATAAATATATGTAAGAATTTTTTTTAGTGCAATAGTGATATTTCATTCTTAGTATCAGTAAAAAGATTTTTGATGTGTGTTTTTAATAAGTTTCATTTTTGATCTAGGACACATTCAAGTAGGTAAATATACATATATATATATATATATGCATTTAGTGAGGATAACTTCTCATTTAAAATGTAATTTTTTATAGATCAACATTTTATTTTCTCCAAAAATATTTCAGGTGACATTAATTACACAATATTGGGGATATCTGAATTTAATTATATGTATTTTTCACATCTTTTCAATTTTATATCTTATTATATGCCTTTTTGTGGCCAAGATGGGCTCCTGGGGTACTATAATGATACTTGGTTACCTTGGGTGGTTACCATTGATGAAATATATACATTCCTCCATTTTACATTTAAATATGTTCTATATTTTGAAATCAATGAAAAATAATAAATTTGGATGTCTTTGAATATGATTCTAAATGTCAGTTTAATGTAAGAAATTATTTTATTGAATTTCTATATATCACGTATAATGATATGATTAGTTTTTTAGAAATGATTTATTTTAATTTTTCTCTTAAATCCTCCATACACGTTGGATTTTAATTTTTTATCTAAATATTTCTTTGAATGAATAATTTTTTTATCACATTATTTTTCACAATGGATATCCTTTAGTGATGTGTCACTTGATGAATCCTCTATTTTTAAATTGTTATTTTGAAATATTTATTTTTTTTATAGTTTAATATTTTGGATGTTTTATTGGTTTATGAATTAATGGTTTTTTTATCTTTGTGTCTTAATGATGCTAAATTTCATCCTTTCCTTTGTATTAGTGAGGCTATATGATTTCAATGAATGAGTCCAATAAATTAGGAACAATATTATCCTTCATCCATTATTTATTTCTATATTATCCATGATTTATAATATATTTGTCGTAATTTATAATTATTAATTTACCAAATAATATTATGTAATCTGGTTTATTATTGAACTGAATAAATGGGACATACTAGATTGGGAAACCCATTTTATTTTTATTTTTATTATGATCGATTTTTGAAAACATGTTATTGTCTTTTATTTACCACTAATAATATTTCAAAACAACGATTATTTGAATAAATTAATTTAATATTTAACTGGGAATAGAATGTGGAAGCGTTGAATAAATTTTTTATTCATGAAGTAACTACATTGTATTGTTTAAGGTTTTTATCTTATTATTATTATGAAATGGTGTTGTTTTCATGTTGTTGGTTTGGTAGAGGTTAGGGTCCGGGTTGTATTCAAGGTATTTTTATTTTGGGATTCATCATCTTATTATATTGTCTAGGGTTTATTTATTAAATGGATATAATGGTATATTAGTAAGAAGGTGTATTATTGTTTCACTCATTCTTCAAATGTTTTCATAAGTTCGGTGATATGATTTTTAATGAATGGTTTTTAACAGAATAGAGGAATTTCAATGTTATATTTTAGGAAGGGTGAAAATCTTGGCCTTGGGATTAATGTGTTTGGGGGAAGTGACATGTTTGGGAATATTCCTGGTTTTCCTCCTAATTCCATACGATTGTATAGGTTAAGATTTTATTTACTTGTGTATCTAGGGTCAATGTGTGGATATGTTTCTAATTTTTTCCTTAATCAATTAATTTTCATTTAAAATCTATATTGCTTATGAGAATAGTGTATACATGATCTATAAATGCTACAAATTTTTGATATGACACATATAGTATTAGGTGAGGTGGGGATGTAGTTGAAATGTTTTTAGTACAATTATTCATATTCATATTTAGAATCATAAGAACAATTTTTAGGAAACTAGAGGTTATGTATTTTATATGGATTTCTTATTGTTATTTTTTATTCAATTCCTATATAATGGAATGATTTAACAAGTCAATTAATCAATAATTCTCATTGTGTTATGAATTGATTCTTCATATAGTGAAATTTTTTTATTGATGATGTATTTATGTTTGTTGTGGGATTACGAAAGTGGGGATATAACTAGAAATTATTTGGACATAGATCTATTGTTGGTGAACACACAGAAATGTGGCATCAAGATTATGGCGCTTCATGATGCATCTTTGTAAAAACATTTTAACTTTATCTATGATTATGTGGAAGTTATTTTCTAGAAGTGTGGATGAGGTATATATATATTAAAGGATGAACAATTATTTATAAGCATTTCAATGATAGATTATTGATGGTAATATATGATAAATGTGGCGTTTGTTGTTTCTTTCATTCATACATTTCAATTCAATTGGCGAGGGATTTTCCTACTATGGATCATTACCCAATAGTGAGTTGGGGGAACTTATTAACTAATAAGTAAGATAGGTGATATATATTAGGGACATTTACATTACCATATTATCATTTCAAAGAAATATTTTATTTCATTGTAATGATTATTTACATTGTTTATAAGAATTATAATTCATATATTTGGATAAATAATGACATTGTTGTTTGATTAGGGAGGATATAATTGAATGTTGTTTTTTTAATTATAATGTTTATTAATATCATGGATGATTGAAAAACTGTGTTGAATTATATTTTAAATGTAAACATATTCATGTTATCATTATTCTTAATATTTCAAGTTTTATTTTCTATAGAATAAATTTTTTAATATTTACATTTGAAACATTCCTTCACATATGAAATTATTCTCTTTTGAAATATTATCCATTAGAGTAATACTAACCTCTCACCACTAATGTTTTTTAATTATAAATTAAAATTTAGTTCATTAGGTTGTAGAATTCCTTTGTTTGGGTAGATTTAATAGATTCATCAAAGTTATATAAATAAATTTTAGTTAAAATTTGAATTTCTAGATTTATTGTTCAATGAGATATTTCAAGTATATTTTTGAATTTTATTTTTATTTTCATATGATTAATAAAGGTAATGACACCCATAATATGGGATTCACCACTCCATTTAGTAATCAAATATGTGGTTATTAGATGTTGGCTTCATTTGTCACTCGTATCTTCACAGCAGACCCAAGAGAGGTTCTACGAAGGATTGTTCAATTAATAAAGAGATAATGACAATTTTTTTTTGAAAGGAGTCATCTATGATAATATTGATGGAGAATTATTTTTTTTTATAGATCAATTATGAATTTTTGGAGAAGAATAAGAATTCAAATAAGAACCACGAATAATTCAATATTCTACCTAGAAGAGACACTATTGTAGGAGCCCCACAAGATTGTCCATTAATTTGATGGATGAAAATACATAGGTTATAAATGATCCATTGGGTAGTTAGTAGAGCGTGATATAAACCCAACTGGTACTGGGATTATTTTTTGATGATATTTGAGAACCATCCCCAATCAATTTTATACAGCTAAAGAAGTCGATGAGTGATACTTTATCCATCCCAGCCCTATATTTTACACAAAATAACTATTTTTTCACATTATAAGTGGTTGATCATAAGTTTTTTTTATTATAGAATAATTTTATCTTCATCACCAATTCTTATATTTAATCATAATTTTCATTTACAAAAATTTTTAATGCTCTTATTTGATTTCATTTAATTTTATGTTCACTAGAAAATTGTGAAATAAATCCGATTGATAGACATTTCATGAGAAATAGATGGAAAATTATACAAGAGATAAACCCTAATTTTTTCATTATAATTTATTATAGGTGAGTTTCTTTGTGAATAATTCATTTATTTTGTTAACTTCATTGAAAATAACAATAAATTCTGTTTCCGAATTATTGGATTTTACTCATATGAGAGCCCATGCCCCATGAATCTACAACCAATTGCATAAGGGTTCCACATTGTTGAAAAAAATTATTATTATTCTTTTATTTATATTATTTATTATTTAACCTGATTATATTATATAATTATGATATTTTTATGAGATATAGGCCTATTCAATGTAAGGATTCTCATAACCATCTTGGATAAATACTAATAAAAATATAACGTTTTTGTCATTTACAAGATAATAATTTTATCTTCATAATTTTTTTTATTAAATTGTTGTAAGAATTTATTTTTGATTCATATTTTTATTATTATACAAAAAATATTATACGGAACATTCTATCATAATAAATATTGAATTAATCATTTGAGATTAATAAAATCCAAATAATCTCATCTCTTAATTTAAACGATTGTTCTTCTAGTTCCCAAATTGAACTAAAGTTGGTGACCCATATCATTGATTGGATAGAGGGGTTTTTTAAATATTGAATTATTTTTAATAAAGAAAATGTAAACCATATGAATATTATCTTTAATGAAAATTATTTTAAAATGGGGTTTTAATGTAAACGAGGTTGATTAAATAGAATGGATTTGTAATGTTATTTTTCAGTAAAGATAGAAATTTTTTAAATGTGTTTTAAAAAGTTATTATTCAAGTTCATTTATTATAAATGAATAATGGGTGACCATTTAATGGATTTAATGATAGTATTTTGGAAATTTTTCTAAGTAAATTTAATGATAATTGGATTTTATATTTATTTAGGATTTATTGGATTTGGGTTGGTGACAATCAATTTTCATAAAATGTGTAATTTTAAATATTACCATGATAAATGATTTTTATTTTTATTTTTATAGTTCCATTTTGATGAAAAGTTTTAGTTGATTTTAGTATATAAGAACTACATTGGCATATAGAATATTTATACTTGGATGAGATTTCTAGTATGTTCCTTTAAACATATGTTATAGGATATTTGGGGACACCCATTGGGATTAGAGTATAGTTTGAGGCTCTTAGGATCAGGCAATTTTATAGTTGGGTCATGGATCTATAGTGAAAAAAGTTAAGTGATCACATATGGGTTATGATCAAGGTACATGATGACCCTTGTAATAGTTTGTGACAACTTATGTTGACCATGTGTAGGAAATTAGTGCTGCAATTTTGTATTCATGGTATAAGACATGTAAATAGTTATATTTACTATATTATTTTATTCATATATTATGATCATCTTGAAGAGATAATCAATATATTGATTTAATATATAAATAAGACAATATTATATATATAATAATTTGGGGATGTTTGTTAGACATGATTTCCTAAAAACGTGATGAAATAAAAAATCCAATTTTATAATATTTTTTAATTCATATATTGAGGTATGTAAATATTTATCATTAGTCATTAATTATTAAATAATTTAAAAAAATTTTCATTTATATATAATTCGTAAGAATATCACCTATTCTTTTCTTTCTATCTATATTCTCTTATCCTAGTAACCTCCTTTTCTAATGGTTCACTATGGATATATAAAAATAATCATCTACTTGAAATGATAACTCTATAATCCTAATATCATTCAATTAAAATCCATTATTTCCCAATATTCATTGATTAAACTCCTGAATACCCTCACTCGGTATTTTTTGGATGAATATCAATGAACTAATTAACTATCTTCCAACATCAAACTATTCACTTTTATTTATTCCTTCAAATCTATTTAATAAATCAACAACAATAGAAAATTTTGTTTTCTTATGATAAATAAAATTCCCTGTTTCTAATTCAATACTAATATACACACAAGAGATTGTATCATATAGGTTAAAAGATTTAATAATATGGGAATTGGTTATGTGTATATAGATTCATTTTATAATATTATATTTAATATGTTGTGAAATTTTGATGAAAAATTAAATCTAAAGTCATTTTTTATAATATATCATGATAGATATTTATAATATTGATGGAATGGGAAAAACATGTTTTTTAATTATTGTGTACAATAATTTTTTAAGTTTAATTGATTTAATTTCCTATAAATATATTTGGTATTACATATTATATTATTCATTATATTTATTAAATTTTAAGAGATGTTCATTAGTTTATTTCCACTCATATGGTTGTATATTTTATTTTTTCCCACACATTAAATATAATTTAAAATTATAGATTGTTAAATTTTACTCAATTTATATTATTTTATTAATAATTTTTCATAAAAATAATAATTCATGCATTTCATATTTTTACATAATTTTCAATATAAAAAATTAATTTATTTGAATAGATATGAATGAAAATGTAAATTTCTTTTATTAAAAAAATTAATAATTTTGATAACTCATGAAAAAAAAAATTCATGTTTTTAATAACATAAATTATGGAGATATTATATTTTATTTTATTTTAATATCATTGATACAAAAAATTAAATTATGTATAACTGTTTAAAATGAATTTTTGTATGTAATAATGTTATAAATCCCATATTTTCCGTTTTATTGAATTATTTTTTCACTAATATATTGTATTATATATTTATAAATATATATATGAACAATAAAATGGAATTTATTTGGGTTATTTTTACCTATAATACACTTCAGTATGTCAAGGTTATAGGAATGGTTAATGATTTTTAAATTTAAAAAATTCCATGGATTGAGAAATTAAATATTTATAACCTAATTTTTATTACAGATAATGGTTTCAATGGCGTAAAATTTATAGAATATTTCCATTGATAAAATTCCTCATTTTATATATTTGATATAATTGGAATGGAAAATGAAATATTAAAAATTATTCTAGAAGTGTCCATTTGAGTGATTATGCTCTCGGTTTATTAGTGGAGAAGGAAATTTATAATTTTATTTATGATAATTTTGGAATATAAAAAAGAATAAGATAATGATTATAATATATTATTATAGTATTATATTATTTATATATTGATTATAAAATGGATAATCTAACTAAGTAAACAAGTTTGTTTTATGATTTTTTATAAAAAATTAATAAAAAGTTGCATGAGGGATATATAAAATCTCCAAAAGTATCTATTGTAAAAATATTGTGCCAAATAAAGTGTTAATATTGAATTATAACTATAAAAATGCTTAATATATAATAGTTATTTAATTAATCATTTGTTAAAACTATGATCCATAAATCAATTTGGGAAATATAAAAATTGATTAACAAGATTGGACAAAATTATAAATGATATTTACATATATTAATGACAATACACTATATTTTTATTATCTATGGGTATGTTCAAAACAAACAACATTAATTATTTTAAGGATTATTCGAAGAATTTTAATTCATTAAAATGAAATAAATTTACACCATCATCATATTTTACTAAAATTACAATAGTCTTGGGACAATATATTTCTTATATATAATGATTCAAATAATAATTTATTAAATATTCATGCATCTGTAATATTAAAAACTATTGACACATTTTTGGACTAAGAAATTATTTTTGTTGAATTCTCACACTAGTTAATCATTTATAATTTGTATGTTTTCATTCAAATATAAATGTATACCATGTATTATAAAATGGTGTTTTATATGCCCAAATTTATTCTAATATTCAAATTATTTATATTAGTTAAACCATTAATTACTTAATTAATAAATTCATTTGAGGCCCCGTATAAATTTATATTCTTGTTTGTAAATCATGACACCATATTCTATTTTTTAAATAATTTATGGGTGTTCCTTATTAAAGTAATAATGAGAATAAGGGTTTTAACTAATTAGATCGAATTTTTAAGCAATAATTAGAAAATTTTAATATAATTTTACACTTTAAAATTGATAATTTTATTGATAATGTAACAATATTTACATTATGAACATTAATGTTAATTTGGGCCACACATTGATTTTTTATAATAGATTGTGAGAAGAAAAAATAAAAAAAAATCATAATTATGTTAAATTATTAGAATAATTTTTTATAAAATGTTATATGTGATCCAGTGAGAATGGAAGATATCCAAAAAAAATTAATTTATAATTATAAAAAAAGATATATTAAATCTATGAAATAGGGATTTCAATGTATCTGATATATATTAAAGGAAAATTTTTGAATGTGATGACTGAAAACACCAATTCTTTCATCCACTGAAGATAAATAAGTTTAATAACTTGGTAAAATTATTTTTTGTTGGAATTTTATAAATTGTTTCTTTAGAAAATAACAGTAGTTGCAAATATATTTTTCATTTTGTATAAAATGTTTTTTTAGAAAAATATTAACATTGATGATCCTGTAATATAGAAGGAATTAATTACATAGTCACTTTATCATTGTCAAATTATATTTTCTCTACGATCATTTTCCAATGAATACAACTAGGGACATGATTTTAGGATCTCAATCATTGAATGTCGTAAGAAATTATTATTTCATTCATGTTATACAAAGGGGGATGGTAATCCCCACTATTATTGATGGATTAAGATCCATTATCATATTGGGATGTCAATATCTCCACCATTATGTCTATATATTCCTCAATTATGCTTTTTCCCAGTTTGTGTGTGAATTATAGATTTAATACGTTCTAATTTACACTTCTCCCTGATATGTTTTCTAGTGGACACCAGTTAATTACCTCAACAGATTACATAGAATATTGATCACAATAAGTTGGATGAGTTGAGTTTTTTTTTCACCGTACATATTTGGGTACATTGGGAATCGATAAATAGATTCCCAAATATGGGTGTACCATCTCATCCACGTTCATCGTGTACATTTTACTACTACTGCATCTCCCTATTTTTGAAAATGTTTTTCTTAATTATAAGCATAGAGATATCTTCTCAAGAAAATTGACCTCTTATTTGGGTACGTATGATTTTAGTAGTTAATGGAGCCCAGGTATAAATGTAACTATTAGGAGTTGCACCATAGTGATGGGCATAATGCATAGAGATTACTAGTTACCCAATATTTCATCAATATGTTTTTAGGGGATCTAAAAGTGAGGCATGGATGTCACATGGGTGGTAGGATGCACCATGGATCCCTAGAGGTCAGTTTTACATTGATAATACCTATTTCAATATAGATTTTCTATGGAGCCCTAGTTGGTGGATGTTGTTACTACTATCTATTTGAGAATATATTCATCATGTTACTTGTTCTCGTATGTAGATCTACTCATGTTGAAGCATATATGGGTGATATCTACGACATGTTTATGGAGGCTGGTGGATCAACGTAGGCTACGACATGGTCTAAACAGTTTGTTCCATGGTCTGGATATTTCAAAACATTCTCTATCCTGTCCATGGGTTGCAACATAGTATGTTTTTTAGATGTCAATGTACGGATCTATATTTTATATTCATCTTCTAAAACTAGACTCTAATTTTTACTTTTTGAAATTAAATCCTTCTAATAGGCACTTTGAATCCTCTAAACTCACATTTTCTAGGAAAAAATCCCCGATGATGACAATGGATCCCTTTCCGGTGAGTAAACCACCCCTCATGTGGTATATTAGGATATCATTTTATCTAATATATAGAGAGTGAAAAATAATTATATTAATATTTAATATTTTCTCAATATTGATGGCGCATGATTCTATTTATGTTTCCAGGATCTCCTATTCCTTCATTTATTATACATGTTTCTCATTGTTGGTGTTGATTTCTATCATTTATTAACATTTATGTGGATTATATAAATTTATCAAATTAATTTAAATCATATATTTTCATTATTGAATATATTTTTTTAAAAATTATTTAATTATTATTATTTTTATATCTTTTGATTGATTTTTAAATGGTATTTTCAATTAGAAAAAACTAATAATTTCAATAGAATTTCAATTATTAGGGGAATTTTAGATTATTGACGTATGGATTTGATTATTTATATCTAAATTATTTTAGATGGATTAAATATAATGATGATTTTAAAAGGCATTAATTGAAGAAAAATAAAAATTAGGTGTTCAGATGAGATGTCATGATGAAAATAGAAAGTGGGAAAATATTATTTAACTGATCGAAAATGTTCAATTTTAAAATAATTGATTCATTGTTTTACTTAAGAACATTTTTGAATATGTAGTTAGTGTTTAATGAGTTATGGAATTCAGGTATATGATCGACTAGAACTATATTTATGATGAACACCCTAACATAAGCAATCTACAACATGATTTTTCCTAGATGGGGTATTGAGTCTTGATTGACTGATTTATAGGACATGTGATCACCTTGAGATGATATCACTGATGAGTAGTGTGAGGATCATAATAATAGAAACTACCTTACCACATGGACTGATACATGGTGTTATGATATAATTTATTTTGTGATTACATTCTTTTTAATTACATATTTTTTTACTCAAACCAACAGATTTATATAAATATTATATATAAAATGCTCATTTAAACTGGTTTTGATATATTTTCATTCAATTTTGACTATGGATGCATGTTTTTTTGAAATATTTAATTCCATGTCATGTGTAGTTTTATTTAAGTTGTAATTTTATTTGTTAAAATTTTTACAAAATTTATTACAAAACACTTATTTAGACCCATGTGTGGTTTATGACACACTCCTTACATGTTATTTAATGATATTTTAGATTTTTTTATTCTGTGTTTGTGAAAATGAAATGTGCCACTTTAATGTGGTGGATGGTCATTTTCCATGGGAACCTTAGTGATATTGGTGATCAATGGAGATGTGATCCACTTGAAACATCAGTTTTTATGGTATATTTTCCTTAACAGACATGGTGTATTCTGATTCTGTGTCATTTGGGAACTATTATACCTATATATTTCAAGAACATTCTCCCATTATTGAATTCATCATGACAAATTTTATCAATTATCTTCAATATTTTTGTGACAAAAAATAATCCATATTTATTAATGTATTATACTAGGTTATATTCATCAACATTTGTTTATTAAGAACTCCCATTGTCCGTGTTAGTGTTTACTCGAGTATCAGAGTATCTGAGTTGTTTCATAAAAAAGTGGTATCAAAGTTGAAGGATTAAAATTACTCCATGGTGACAGTATCTAGTTATTTTTCATAGTAGATAGAATGGTGGATAGATGTTACATAAGAGGTATTTTTGATAAATTCACTAGCCAACACTTATCCTAGTTATCCTTAAGTCACAATGTATTTTTAGGAAAATCGCCTTTGTGACTGTTTTTTCATTTTTTTCTACAATGTTCCATGAATTTTATCAGAGTCTGTGGAAATCCAATATTTATTTATTCTTGATTTAATTAATAGTATGTTATTTCCCATTTCAGATGTTTATATATATAAACATACCTTTTCATATTTTGATTTCAATCAATATTTTGTATCATAATGCTCCAACAAGGTTTTTTAATTGGATAACGAAGAATTGATCTTGTGAACCTCCATAGGTTAATACGCTAGTTTTCAAAAATCATGTTGAGATAGTGGTTCATTATTTACATTCCTTATGACATTCATTAACACATGTTTTCTTTTAGTCTATAATTTTTTAACCTCAAAGGCATGAGTCAAGAAATCATGATAAATAGTTTCTTTCACTGAAATCACTATAATTCCAAGGATCAAATGATTCTGAAGAGGGTGAATATTGTTTTAAAAGTTTATAAGGTACATTATTAGTTGTTTAAAACCCCTAATTTGATAATGGTAATGCATTATTCAGTTAATATATAAATAACAAGAAGGATATTTTGTGATGATGTGACGATAAATAATAAGCATTCAAGTTTATAGTGGAAATCATTTTGGGTTATTTAAAATGATAAGTTCATTCTAGAGTATATTTTTTGGCTGAATATTATTGTGTTTATCAATGTAGATAGTGTGAAAAGATCATGAATCAATATGAACATGGATTTACTAAACATTTTCAGTATTTTCCCATGTTTTGAATAATGAGAATCTTAATAAATACTGATTTGAGGGGGTTCATTGTTGTAATAGCTGATTATAATTTTTCTTTTTGAATCTAACTTATTATAGTGATGTTCTAAATTGTGTATTAATGGTTGAAATTTATATTTTATCTATGTCTATGTTTATGGATGTTAATTTTCCTCCCAATTGAAATTATGTGAGTTACATTAAAGAAATGATTAGTCATGAATAAAAACAATTGAGTTATTTTTTACTCAATTTTAAGAATCATCCATAACTCGTATAGTTCCTTGTATAGGCCCATTTAAAATATTCTAGTGTGAAACATTTGTGTATTTTAAATAATTTTTCAGTGAGTAACCTATGAGTTTTATTTCATACAGTCTCTCAGGCCAACTACAAAAGGTATGTGTTTTATTTTCTACTCTGTGAAGATCCAAGGACACATCACCTTCAAAAATAACTTGGGTGAAATTATATTCTTAAACAAAAAATGAGTACTATTAATTACAATATGGAATGATTCATCTTCACATAATATAAGAGTCTCTATTAGAAGATGAATTGGGTCCATTGAATATGAGATATACCATATCTATACTTTAATCTATAGTGTCATTTTTTTATACTAGTGAATCTCAATCATTTTTATTATTATCTTTTTTAAGTTATTTAGTCATCCTATGAAGAATTTTTCTTATCTAGTTGATATTGAAAAAAAATCTATTAACAAATAGAGTGTATGGTATTGGGTGTCTTGTATGTGTTTTCTCATTATTAGAGATCGACCGTTTCTTGATTTTGTTAGTTCTCAAAATAAAACCCCTTGATGCCATTTTCGTGATGGATTGTTGGATTTGGTATAAGGTTAAGATTGACTCTTACCTCTAGATAGTCTCCTTTATTATTCTTGAATGGGTGGCCCATTAATTTCAAGGATACATAGCCACAAATATTAGTAGAGATGAATTAAATTTATAGAAATTGGAAGTTAAATATTTTTTTTCAGTATTGACATTGAGTATAAATACATGAGTGATGATATCCATCCAGTTTTCATCTAGTTTCATGATATTTTTCATTTTGATTTCTCTAGAATTCTATTAGAAAGGGTGGAAGAGTATTCTATTAATTTGGAACGAGGAATTCATCCAATGCATATTCTATATTATTATGTAGAACATGTGTATAAAAAGTATTGAAATGTGTGTGGGATTATTTTCTAGATGAAGGTTCTAAATTCCTGAGTGGGATACCATGGCCTTCCCATATTCTTCTGGAAACAAAATATTATTGTAAAAATTATAATGAGTTTATTATCTTAAAATCCATCGAGTTGTAGTGAATAACAAGAATATGTTACCAATTATTTATAATTTGTTTGACTAGATGAATTGAGTGAAGTGGATTTTAAAAAATATATATTTTACCAGTATATAACCAGTCGAGAAGAAAAACCCAGATAATCAGAAAACATCATTCTTGAGTAGATATGTCCATTAGGATTATCTTGATATGACTATCAAACAATCCCACTGAATTTTAGATTTTATGGATTTTATGAACATGATATTTAAATAGTACCATGATTTGTTCATTGTTTTTATTTTGAATGAAATGAAATTTTACTCTCAGGACAAGGATTATTGTGTGCAGAATTTTGGATAAAATTAGAAAACATTACAATTCATCATCCATAATTTTTTTTCAAAATGTATTTTCTCGATTATGGATGTTATTATTTTGGGGAAAATAGACTCAAAACATGATTTTTAAGAAGATTAAAGGAAGAATAATGATTTCAAGACATTTGAGAAACCATGTAACTTTTTTCAGATATGATGCTTCTTGAGTTTGGAATGATATTACAATTGATTCATTAGAGATTTATTAAATCTGGCTTATCTAATGACCAATATCACATATAAATGAGTTATGTTCATTCAAGATGGGAAATGTGAATGTTACATTGATGATCTAAAATTTATTTTAACATCTCTACCAAATTTTAATAATTCTTGAGACTGAACTAGGCTATTTCCTCTTCTATCATGCATCATAATAATGTTTGGGATTTGATCTTTTGTAAGGAGATGACATATTTTCTTATGATTCATGACATCTCTGACCCCATTTGAATAATTATCTGACTAATAATCCTAAACATCTATATTTGAGGCATGAAATTATGATTTAGATGAATTACATTTTCGGTGAAATTTTACCATTTATTATAACTATAAAATGGGAGAGTTACATATTCACTGAAAAATAATTGAACCATCAGAATAGGTTTTGGGTGGAGTAACATTAGATTTTTGAGATTAACATTTATTTCACCCTTATTAATGGAAATTTATTTTCCAATGCATTGAGAATGAAAATTCATACCCCAAACATGAAAGAATCATCAGTGGAGTATAATTTTATCATTCTCTATATTAAGTTGTGTTTGGGGGATCCGGATAATGAATTTGAGGTTCTTTTGTCGATAAATTACATTACCTCATCTATTATTGAGATGGATTTTTAGGAGTTTAAACTTTATAATGAATTCAATGTAATTAATGACTCTCATAAGTGTGGGGATACAATTGCTGAGTGATTTTTCTCTTAATATGGTATCCTATTATTATTGAATGTTTTTTTTGTACATTTGATTGTGAGAAAACATGTGAGATGGGAAATCAATATTTCCTAGTTGGTGGTACATATGAAAACCATAAAGATATAATATCATACAATTCAATGATTCTGGTGACCATGTATGATATGCGACATCAATAACCTTGTATCATGTTTTTACACATTCTAGTAGGTCAAAACCGAGCCCCAAAGACCATCATTCTTTCTTCAACCTCAACCAATGAGTATAGTAATATGTGCTGAGAATTATATGGATTTTGTTGTTGTGATTCTAATAAAAATTTTAATAATAAATCAATATGGGGTTTTACTTATAAGGTGGGGAAATAATATCTCTTTATAATCAATCATGATATTATTAATGTTGATGACTGTGGATGTCTCTACATGCAAGAGAATTTCATATTTAATGGAGTCCCATTAGCAAAGGACATTGACCTGGATTCTCGTTTTACTACACACTTTTTTGGAAAATATTATTTTTGGTAGATGATACCTTTTTTCAGAGTTCTATGGAATCATGGTTTTGATTTATGTGAGATGTTGGAGCATGAGGAACTAGTTATTGAGAAGTCTCCTCATCACTTGGATATATAAAATTCATTATATGATTTAAATGGATAGAAGGTGTTTTCATGTGGAGGTTGTAACATCTTATTAACTTTTATCTAGTACATTTCAACTCATGTTTCATTTCCTATTTTTGATTAGATGTGTTTCAGGCCATTCAAGGGTGGAGATCTCTTGATAGGAAATTTTTCTTGAATTTTGGGGATGGGTTTTTCAATGATTTAATGGATTTCATGTATTAATATTTATTTAGGGTTTTGAATCCATGTGCACAGGTTGTGGTGTGAAGGGTACCATAAATATGATAGATCATTAGGATTTAGTGTAGGGTATACTATGGTGGTAATGGGATAAAATAAGTGTGATTCACAATATCATGGTTCAATGGATTAACTTTTTTATAAGATAATACCTATTGTTTAATAGTTATACTTTAGAGGAATGGATCCATTATGAAACTCAAATTGGTTCATTCCAGTTCTACAACCTATTTGGAAATAGTTATGTCATGGTACCATTAAACTATTGTAGCTTTACTCAAGGTGAAGCACATCTAAGAATGATCTATGTTGTATTATCTAGTAGATTGTTGATTTGGAGTGGTTGTGGAATGGTCGAAAATGACTTCACAGTGATGTCGATCATTACATACATTATGTGTCGTTGCCATTGTGATTATAGAATGGATTGTTTTTAAATTGAATTAAATGCATTGAGCCTTATTTTTTTCATTTTCTCCCACTCATCTCTCATACAAACTTTTGGAACATTAAGCCTCCTATGAGGTATTTTTAGTCTTTCAAACACCATTCTTCTTGGATTGTATCATTAGTGATCATGTATTTCCTCTTATGGTAACAAACTATCTTCTCATATGCTTTTATATGATATCATGTTCTACACACCATATATAGTGATAGATCACCATGATACTAATGGATCTAATTTCAATTTTAATGGACATTGACACTATTTTGGTTTCCCCGATCTCCTATAGAATCATTCTTCATTATAATTGCTCATTTTGGGAGATGTTTTGTACATTATATAAAATGTATTTTTTCCATATTATTTTCCACTAATATTGGAACATTATATTATATTATTTATTTTAAAATATTTATAAATGATTTAAAAAAGCAATATTTTTTTATAAATGATGGGTTATATTTATAAAGGCGTATAGATTGTGAAAATACTCCAATTTTATTGGAATTTGAATTGTTTTATGGATTTATAACAATTAATGTATTGATTTAGAAAAAAATTATTTGATGAAATAAATTGTAATGGATTATATTGAATGATGATTTTAAATTGGATGAATTGATGAAAACCTATTATTTGGTGTTGATATGATAAGCCGTGTTGAAAAAATGAGAAATTATATTTTTCAATGATAATAAATCATTAATTTTCACATTATTGATTGATTGAATGAATCACTATTGAGTCTGGGTAGATATTTGTTAATTTTAATATGAATTATTTGATCCGACCCCTAAGAATAGTAATGATGATGTAAAAACTGACAAAACCATATTGCGTCATTATTTTATCTATGATGGGGAGTTCAGTTCTAATGGCTTGAGTTTGGGTAATTGTTCACACATTGATATGAGATCGCTGATGAGTAGTGTTAGGATCATATTACAATAAACAGAAATACCATATTTATTCAAACATAGAGTTATGATATACTTGAATTGATGTTTACATTCCATGGATTTATAGATGTGTTTTATTCATGCCAAATTATTTATGTAAATGTTTTATGAAAAATTATTATTTAATACAGTTTTGATATATTTTCCATCTATTTTGATTATAAATCAATTGTTTTTTTGATAATTTGTTTATTATATTCTATTTCATGTTTTATTGAAATTGAAATCATATTTGGTTTAATTTTTATGGAGTTGATTTCTAAACACATGGTGAGAATCTACTAGGTTTTATAAATCATACCTTACCTTTTCCTTTAGTAATTTTTAAATTTTCATATCCCAATTCATATGAAAAGGAAAATAACAACTTAAAGGTGTTAGATATATATGATCCTTGGGACTTGATTTGATTGAGGTGACTTGAAATGATTTGATATACAGGATTATTGGGGTTATAAGTTTCATTTATATTTTCCTATTTTGTGTGTTTTGATGATGTATCATTTGCGTATTTTATTACCTATCTATTATAGGAACATTATCTCTTTGGAGTGTTGAAAATAATCAAGTATGTACTTTTTCACTCCTCAATTGATGGAATTAATCATTTCCTATTTATTCATTTATGATTTCAGGTTCTATTCACTAGCCAATAGGGATTGGGAATTCCATTGGGACATGCTATTGTTAGATTTTGTATCTTGGTTCCATGGTATCAAGGATGTTTTTTGACAATGGTCAATAAGGGTGTCTCATGATCATTACATAAGCTACCATAAGATTATTATCCAAGTAATCACGTTGTCATAATTTATTTAAACATATTCTTTTTACATAATTCATCATTCACTTATTAATTAAGAAATACCAAGATCATCCCCAAAAGCTACTCATGCTTGAGAAATGAAGAATTTTGTGCTCTTCTCATAATAAAATTGATGTATGTCAGCAAAGGAATTCTTGGATCATCTATAGGATTCATGTTCTTGAAATATAGTTATTAAATCTTAATCTCATCAAATAATGTTATAATTATGATATACCATATAAATATAAAAAACTTCATACACTTATCACTCAATGAATCTCATGCTCATCATTGGAGAAAATAACTTGGGCTCACGACCCATATAAATATCAAATAGATACCATGATCTTCATATACATTGTCACAGTCTTATCACAAGATCCATCATAGGGAAATAACATAGTTATGGGTTTTGGTTCACTATGTGGGGTGTCTTAATATCATAACCATGGACCTCTAGGGCTCATCACATAAGAGAGGGTCATATCTTATGATCTAGTGATGATTATTTCTTATGCATGATTCATGTATGGTTTGATCCAAGGTTAACATCCCATAGGGATGTATAACATATGATAGTAAAAAAAGATGAAATATGTTAATATCTATTGGGGATGGTTCATAAGTTTTTAATTCACTAAGGGTTTCTCGTGCTTTAATATCTAGTTGTAAAATGAGTGGTTTGTGTAAGTGTTTTTTACATACACAATGATGATGACCATTCATCAAAGGTACAACCAACCTATAGGAATATGTAATTTCAGTGATGTTGGGATTGAACATCATATGTGCATCCTACATATCATAGAAATCATATCCAATGAATATCTAGTTTCACCTTTTAAGGCCTTGTGAATAAACAATACAATGTAGTCTACCATCATGTTACATGGATTATTGTGTCAAACCACAAGGAATAATAATATATTGTGTGGGGATTATGCTTTGGGGATCTTATAATATGGGATTTATATCATTCTCAACACATGTGTTATGGAATTATATTCACATGATGAATCATGTGACCATCAAAGAGGGAATATTATGATCATCAGATAGGGTAAAATTTGGTTTAACATTATTTTCTAAGGATATCCATTTCATAAAAGGGAAAAAATGAGTTATAGTGTTGGGATTATGAACTAATATGGAATTCTAGAATATGAATTATTATGTAGAACACATTGGTTTACCTGGATGATTTCATGACTACGACTTACAACTAATAGGAGGTTCATGTAAAGCAAAAGGTTTTGATGAATATTATTGGGGATTATTCATTTAGATGTTTTGGTAATAGGGGATCCATGACAATAATTATGGTATTGATTTTCTATGAGTAAGCCCAGATTTACAGGATGTGGGGTTTATGAGCACTATAATTTTTTAAAAGTATGGTTAGTGAAAGTAATATTTAAACTAGGGTCACTGTAATGATGTTTTCACAACATAGATTCTTAAAAAAAATTAAATTTTTATGAGACATGGGATATTGAAAATGTTTGGTACAATAATTTCCATGGAAGTAGTTTTGTGGTTATTGGAATGTTGTATGAATCATGGTGGTATATTGAGTATTTTAATCTTCCAGGAACTCTTTAATTCATTGATGAAAGTATCATTAAATTTATCTTCAACATAACATTATACATTGAAGGGCCTACCCATGGTATTTCATGAATGTCTCTCACCATTTATTATCCATGGGTGTTTACAGTTTCATGAAATTACAAAAGAAAGTGTTGTTTTCGTTGAGATCTTGATCCTTAGACATTATAATGTCCATCTCAAAAAGGGTGATGGAATATTTATAATCAATCTCTTCATCAATGATTTTTGATTCAATCAAATCTAACATTATTACAATAATATAGTGATGTAATGAATTGTAAAATTTTAATTTCATATATTTGAGTTCCACTAATTTATATTAATTTTATTTTTTAGGATGAATTTGACATGTTTGAAACATTATCGTAGGATGTTTCCATTTGTGACACATTGCATCAACATTGTGTATTTCTATAACATATTTCTAGATTACATTGTGGCATATTATTTGAACCAAAAATTTCACCCCGTTGAATGTGATATGATGGGGAAGTGGAGGATCAATATCCGATGAAGAAAACAATGAGTGGAATATTTTATTTATTTTTATTTATGAATGATTTTTTTGGTTATGGAAAAAATGTGTTTATTTCACACAATATATTTCTTCCTCAATCCTATAAATGTGGTGATGGAGCTATTATGGACTATGATCATTCAAAAGTGTATTTTAAAAAAACAGTTCAATAAACATAGATTTTCATTAATTACTTGTTATTCAAATCATAACTATTCATAGAACTACCATTTATGTTAAAATGTATTTGTAAACATGGCTATGTTGAAGAAGATATTGTCATCATAAAATTATAGATATTCATTTCAAAATATTCAGAATGGAAATAATATTGTGTGATACCATAAATCCTTCATGTAATATACATAGATGATATCATTTAATTCTATATTATAGTCTACGAGACCATTGATGACCATCCGAGAAACATCATGAAATTTACCTATTTGTTTCACTTTCAAAGAAATACTTTCATCACATAAATTAATAGAAACACATATTATGGGTTGGGACCCCTATAATTTTATTATTCATACGTCTAATCTCTCACGTGTCTCACACAATAGGTATACCCTAGGGTTTAAATTAAATAAAAAACATTTTAAGGCATTAGTTTTGGATTTTGTTTTATCATTAGGGATATGAAAAGATGATAACACATAAAACAGTCATCATGAATAATCTTTTATAAAATCCTTGGGAGTTACTAAATCAACTGGTGGATTAGGAGTGACAATTACTATATCTTATAGGGAAATTGGTTAGAATGCATGTAGTTATCAGGGGAGCTTATTGAGTAGGATAAATTGTTTCTGTGGTGTAGTAGGTTACTAATTATACGGTATTAGTTAAATATTCATGAAATAAAATTCATTTTTATAGTGAATTGGGACCATAAGGTGATGAGATCCTAACGAAGTAGGTGTGGGAGTAAGAGGGGTGATGTAGGGATACTATAGATGGTGTTGGAACATTTCTAGGGAAGTATCTATTATACATCATTGAATTACCAGATAAAAAAATCATCCCTATGGTATAGGTAGAGTGGTATGGTCTCTGGTTGATCCTTGGAACTATGAATATATGATATATTCTCCTAGGAAATATATTATAGCTCAAAAATTTGTGGATTTCTTTATTTTTCATCCATGTTGACTATTATGTGATATTTGAAAATATATCTGAGATGGAAATCATGGAAAACATGTAAAATAATATTGAACCATAAACTTATTGGGTGTTTTCCATGCACAGTGGGAGACTCAGTGAGGCACCAATTAGTGTTCTCCCATCCCTAAAAATATTATCTAATGATATAGAGATGAAGGATTATTATTTTTAGGAATACTAGTTTAGTGTTTTATATTAATGAAATTTTCTATATAAAATAATATATATAACTCTTGAGGAAGTAATGATAAAGATCATGATAAGTGAGAAATATGTCAATATTTGAGGTTTAATTTCATAGAATAAATTTCAGTTGAACTATCATGTGGTCTATTATCTATTTTTGACTCCTCAGGTGTGCAGCGGTGTTTCTCGGTGAATATACAGGAAACGTTTATTATATCCACTATATAACAACAAATGGGGAAGGGGGTTATGTAGGTGGATACTAAATCTCATGATTCCATAAACCTCATAATTATATATTACTATTCATTCCCGTGATCCTTAGTGATGACACCATCTTATAGGGGGAAACCTCACCCATGGTGTTTGATCAACAATAACCCCTTCAGTTATAGAGATAAATTTGAACTTTTCCATATTTTCTGGATATATATAAATATATGTTTAGTATTTTAAATTAATATTATTATTGTTCTTTTAATAGTGATTGAATAATAATCCCTATAGAACCTTACTTTATCTTTTAGGGTGGCCACTAATATTAAGATACTCCAATTTTGGAACTACCCTCTTAAATTATGGTCCCCCGTCTACTATTTTTGTTGTAGATCCTCAAGGAATGATATTTTGATTTATAACACATTTTGTAGAGAAACAATGGGTGAATAAGTAATCTTATATACATTTTTGTATACAATAATCTTTGTTTTAGCCATGATATTGAAAAATATGAAGTAAATTTCAATTTTCTTCCATAATAATTAATGAGGTGTCCCTATATAAGGAGGAAATACTAGGCACACCGAAGAGTCATTGTGCTCCCATTACCACCCATATTGATGAGGGAGTGGAATAGCTTCTGAATTATGCAACTATTTATGAGAATAATTTTATGATTTTGAAGGAACTTACAACTATGTAGGGGGTTTCCAGAGAGCTAGTTATGTTGGATGATAATGATAAATATCACAATTCCCAAATGGGAATAATGCCCAGCCTTCAGTTTATATGGGCAAACCCAACAACAAAACTATGTGTTGCCTTCCCCAAATATAATTGTAGTAAAATGAGATGGATGACTCGAGATCATATTTAATGGTAGATAATTGGGTGATCAAGTGCACTACCTAGAGGAAGATTCTTTTTTGATCATCCATGACCTTTCAATACAAGTGATTGGAAGAATAAAATCACTATGCAATTGGTTAGGGAACTAGGGGAATGTAATCATCGAGAATTTCCCACTACATGTATTCATTTGAGAAATTATCTATGTGGAATCATTTGAAATTTTAAAATTTTAATGTTACTAGGAATGAGTGTAAAATAAGGGTTTCACATCCCATCAAGTACCCAAATAGATGTTCACCTGACTGGAGGAGAATTAATGAAACAAAAATAATGAAATTTTATCCTCGGAAGAGACTATCCACAAAATTGATGTTCAATTAGTGATATTCATAGTTATATCATCTTATGAATTATCATCGATAGTGGATTATGAGGCTGAATAAGGTTCTCATTTGGTGTGGATGGTTCCCGTTAATAAGTATGAAGAGGGAGATCTATAAAATACATCTAGGTTAAAAAAAATTATTCTCCATCATAATGGATGTTTGAGATAAAAAAATAAATTTCCCATGTTTAACCATAATGATTTTTCTTCAATAATTAAGAAGATTTGAAATGGTAATGTCCCTACAAATTCATCAATAAATAATTAAAAAGTATAACCTATTTGAGTACCCCATTTTGGGGTTTTCATCAAAATTTCATAACTGAAAAAAATCAACCAAAAACTATATTCCAAAATGACCCATGATTAATGTTATAAACAATAGATATGTAGTATGTTGAATAATTTAATGAGACATATATAAAGGGGGATATAGGAATGGATTATAATTTTTTATTTACCAGCCTAAGAAACCATTTTTTATAGGTAACCATTATTATAAAATTTACAATCCTTTATTCCATATTAATTTTCATGTCTCACATTGCAGTAACTCCAAGGGAGGTAGAATCCCACCTGAGCATAAAGAAAAATGGAAGGAAGTAAATTGTTACTCTAATATTACAAACTAATAGTTTATAGATAATTGTAAGTTTATAATGGAGGTCTACTATATACTAATAATGATTTTCACTAAAATAATTCTAAATTTATATCCTGCAAAATGTTATCCCAATATAGGATTAGGGTTTTTTAGAATTGTTCCATCTCTATTGGGATTTCCATTTAGATTTATATTTTATAATAATTTTATTGAAAATCATGATTAGAATATATTTATAATTATTTATGTAAATTGTTACTCTGATATTACAAAATTATAGTTGATGGCTATTTATAGGTTTAGTATAGTATATTACTATATTCTAATCATTTTACTCACTAAACTAATTCTAAATATATACCCTCCAAAATGATATCCCAATATAAGATGTGGAATATTTTGAATTGTTCCATTGAAATTGGTATTTTCATTTAGATATGAGGAGTATGGTTCATCTTGGATGTATACACTAGAAAGGTTGTTGGCCTTTGGATCAATGTTCAGTAATTGTATGGGATTCTATTTAAGCTAGAAAGTGGCTATAGATCCAAATAATAGGAAAGAGTGTGTGTTTATGGAGTATCTAGATGCATAAGAAGATTTTTATTAGTTGTTGTATTATTCCATCTTGTGACATGTATATCGACATTGAATATCCAATACATAGAATGCATGTCGGAAATTAGAGAAATTGAATATTCCATATGATCGAGATACATGATAATGGGATTCAACCATGATCTTAGGAGGAGTTTGTTGATTATTACCGAAAAATAGTTTATGGTTTCATAGATATAAAAAATGTTGGTTATTTGATTATGGTCACCTATCATGGAAAAATGGGGTATGATTTCCAATGCCATGTGATAAAGACCAAAGCATGTGGTGGTATGTGTTGTGAGTAGAGTCAATAAAACACTTGAAACTATTTACAAATATCATTTCTATAGACACATAATTAGTAATATACAAAATAATTTTTCTCAAGATGCATATAAAAAGTATTATTGGATTTTTATACATACATTATTTACTATAAATGGGATATATAATTTTGTTCATGTAGCATGGACTAATGAATTTCGTTTCAGTGTCATGTAACAAAGAATTCAATAATATAATCTACCACATTCCAAAAATCCTATCATTTTGTTTTTCCAAAATATATACCTATCATGTGGGTTCTCTATGTCCATAAAATTGTTTTATTAAAAAGGATATTTTCATTGTGTTTTGGATAACCAGGTGATCATTTTTATGTTTATGTTCTCAATTTTTCCATTCTGATATCAATCCTTGATCATGAATAATATTCATTTCTTCTTGTACAAGATCCCTATATTAATGTGTTTCATACTACATTTTCATCATCTAGGTGTACCTTGGTCATATGGCTGATCCTTTTGATTCATTCTATTCCCGTAGTTGCTCAGTTTTATTATGTGATAAATCATTGTGGGAAAATCGATCAACGTGGTTGATGTTTTGTTCATATGGTTCATTAGATGATTTGTTTGGTCAATCCATACTGGGTATTCACATGTTTGATCCTCACAGTCAGTCATCACTTGGTGTATAAACATTACTGGAAGTCCAAAAATCCATAATGATTTTAAAAATATATTTTTATGAACATATGGAAATAATAAAGGGATTCATTAAAATTAAAACCCAATAAAATGATGATAGTAAATAGTTATGAATTCTATTACAACTCTATATTTAATTGATTCATAAATAGTGAATTAATTGTAATAAAATCTACACCTAATAAATGTATAAAAAGTTGATTTTTTGGGCAGTTTCTATGAGAATATTGAGAATCTATTATTTTAATATAAATTATGATTTTCCCCCACAGTTTCCTATTGATTCTATATCTGAAATCTAAAATATCAGAAACCAATACTTATTTTGTATTGAAAAAATTCTTTAATTGTTCAATCATGTATTTATAAATTTTATGTACTACACAAACATATTGTATTCCAATATTTTTGTGAAGAAAAATTTGACAACATCTTATAATGTTGGTGATCTATTTATTGTATTTTTTTTAATGCATGGTGTCGGTTGGTAGAATTTTTCATCACATATCATATTCATTAAATATATATAGAGGTGAATTTCTCTAATCTATGTGATTTAAATACAATTTTCTCCAGTCACTAAATAGTGGCCTATTGGAGAACTATTTTTGGGGTAATTATATAGCTTTCATCATTTACATTGTCACGAACTAACCCGGGTCGACTCTGAACCGGTCACCCGAGCCGATTCGCGACATGGCCCGAGAGGCGTTCCCGATCCTCCCGGGATGGCGAAAAGCACCAGGGCATCAACAGATGTTGTGGGAATGATTTCTACCAATATAAATAAATAAGAAAGCAAAGATAATACAGAGCAGCGTAGAAAAGATAAACCAAACAAGGTGACTAAACAAGAATAGGAGTAAAAAATAAAACTGACCAAACACGACGTCCGAACAAACTCGGTGAGACCTCGCGGGTCACTCTCTGACTCAACAATCAAGTGTCACCCTAGGATATTGCACTCAATCTATAGCCTACAAAAACACTAAAAATAGAAATGAACTATATGCGTGAGTATTAAAACTCAGTAGGCTAGCCCGATATCTATTCCCAATGCAATACCTTTAAAATAAAAGAAACATAATTTCATGTTTTAACTACAATTTATAAAAGTATGTTTTTCTATGTATTCTACTTAAAAACAAAGTACGAACCATTTCCCTTTACCATTTCCAAATTTGAGTTCATTTCATTAGTGTCAAAGGCTTTTTAGGAAAAGGGAAAGTGTTGTTTATATTTTCAAATTTGTACAAAGAGGATTAAACACCATCATTTGAAAAGCATTTTTAGAATCCTAATAAAAAGCAATTTTACATGGAAAAAAATACACCAGTATGCACATCGTAAACCACACAACAAGGGAAATGTAGGTATACATGTGAGCATCATAATCACTATTGCAAGCAACAAAAGATGAATAGACATGGGTGAACCTAGGAGATCGAGAATAAACCAGAAGACACCAATACACGAGAAATCATCCTTATCGACATGTCACGATGAAATCAAAACGCAAAATACACTCGACCATCCTCTCTCAGGAAGGTCGAGGGAAAATCCCATAGTAATAAACCCAATATATCCACCTACTATGGGCCACTGGTCAGTACCATAACTTACCAGTGTATCAATCATTCTTAGAATATTCTCTCAATATGCATGATTCCCATGTCTCAAGTGTTTAAAAAGGGGGTGAGCCAACCGATGCTAACTGGGCATCCAGTTAGATATATCTATATATAAAAAGCACAATAGGCTTCACCATGAGCCACTCCATGGGAAAACCTCTTGCCTTTATCAACTCAAGTACCCAGGAGCCTCTAAGCGCGGCCTCCCAAACAATCAATTGCAACCAAGGCATGAGAGTTGTCCTAAGGGGGTTTTTATCAAAACATTTTCATCACATTCCATAAAGTGCCAAACCGGCATTAAATACATTTCAAAATCACTATTCCAAAAATTACAACATCTTTATAAGACCAAACCCAGTTTAAAACCATTTAAAGAACCCCCAAAACACTACTTCACAGGCTGATAATAGTTTTATAAACCAAACCAAAACAAAACATTTTATTTTTCCAAATAAACATTAAGATCCAACCAGGAAACTTCTCAAAAGAAACAAAGTACTTGTTCACGCTTCAAAAGAAATCATTTCTCATTAAACCAAAACTCTATTTTACATTCTGTGAATTATGTTTAAACGACAAACAAGAATTCATTCATTATTGGGTGTCTGCTCGTCAAAAAAATATTTCAATCATCATGTATAAAATAAACGACTCTTTTTATACTAAAGAATCATTTAAAGATTAACTGTCTTATATTAAAAATTAATTATCATATATTATCTCACATTATTTAGAATTTATAAAATATTTATTTTGACAAATTATTGTGCGCAAATAGCGGGAAATAATGTAACTTAATTTTTAAATGCAGTGCAAAGGGAACCTACCACGGATACACGATGTGATGAAATGACGCATGTTCGAAAATGCATAGTAAAGTCCAACGCCTTATATAATAAAAGTCAAGGACTCATAAAAACATACATAACCCCATTTATAGTATGCAAAACCAAGCGGTGGGTAGAAACACTCACCTTGAAACTAAAGCGCGATGACGACAGAACCTCGGAAATAAGGCGCGGCGATGGCGCTCACTCGGAAACGCCCTACGCGGGTCCTAAAAAACCAAAACCAACAAATAAAAACTCACCATCAATTAAAACCCATATTACAACAAGAGTACGGTGATGATAATAATAATAATAATAATAATAATAATAATAATGAAAATAAGAATAAGAATAATAATCATTCATAATAAGAATAATAATAATAATAATAATAACAACAACAAAAATAATAATAAGAAGAAGAATAAGAATAATAATAACAATAACAACAAAATTAATAATAATAATAATAAAATTAGTAATAAAATTAGTAATAAAAATAATAAAAGTAATAATAAGAATTAATAATATTTATAAAAATAATAATAATAACAAAAAAGTAAAACAAAATGTAAAAAAAAGAAAAAAAACAAACCTTTCAACGGGGAGAAGAATAGGAGGCAGGGGGGTCCTATGCTGGTTGGGTGTGGCGTAGTAGGGGAGTTGGGGCGCCGGGCAGCAGCGGCACGCCGGAGGGGGGAAATAGCGCCGGGTTGCAGGGGAGTCGAGGGTGAGCCGATATCAGAGGTGTTGGGCTGCGCGGGCTGAGGCAGGACCATAGGGGAACTTGCCACTAGAGAGGAGGAAACAATGAGGGCCACAGTGAGGGGAGGGAGATTCTAACAGGGGCATTGATTTGGGGAGGACCGCGCGTCCGGAAGCAGGTCGCGCTATTGCTGTGTCGCGCCGAGATGAGCGGGTGTGCGCTGGACAGTAGGGGGCCAGGTGCGAGGGACTCCGCCGCTCAAAGTAGGAGGCGGGAGCAGGGGTGTCTAACGCAATGGATGAAGCAGCTAGGAGGAGGAAGCTGGGGGTGCTGCTGCCAGAAGAAGGGAGAAGAAAAAAAATGAAACCAGGGGGCAGGCGTAGGGCAGCTACATTGAAGTTGGGTGGCGGCGCGCGGAGTAAAAGAGAAAGAAAACTTAGTACCTGGAAAACCCTAAAGAAAAGGTTAAAAAACAAAAATTTTAAAATAATAATAATAATAATAATAATTTTTATTATAATAATAAAAATAATAACTATCATAATGATAAAAATACAAATGATAAATATATTCATTTCTTCTTAAATAATAAAAATAATTATTAATAGCCACAAAAATTTTATTTGTCAACTATAGATGTGCGTGTTAAATATAAAAACTCATTATTTAAAAAAAACATTCAAATACAAAGGGATGCGCAGTTACCCGAGCGGAGCAGTGCAGAGTTTCACAAAATTTGTTCTGCTCGCGCGCCCAATGACATCACCTCAAAACACGCAGTTTTTTATATAGACTCAAAAATTTCATCTAGTACTCACACTAGACCCCAGCAAAAATTATTTATGGATAAAGAAATAATAAAATAAAACATGCACCCTGGTCGGGGTGTGACAATTCTCCCCACCATAATGCTTTCCGCCCCCGGAAAGCCACAACACTATCCACTTGATTGATCGACGCCTAAGGATTCTACATTAACAAGATCTAACCTCTTAACCAAAGGACATTTCATCAACCAACTACAGGACTCAACCTCATTTCCCGAAACAGACCAACAGTAGAGGGGAGGCCTAAACGGACTCCCCACCATAAGAACTCGACTAGCATCCTATAATGACTTAAAAGAAAACCCAAAGAGAATCATGGTGGGTCTCCCCACCATAAGGAACCGACCTACTAGTGCCCAACCAGAAAATCAACTTTGGCCAAAACCGGGCCTTACTCATGTTGTAAAAAGCACTGCAAAAACATTTAAACCACTTACACCCGTCCGAAAGGGATAAAAGTTCATCCGTAAAGTCTGCACTAACCAAAAACCCCTTACCCCAAGGTCGGGGAGGGAGGGCCCAAAGATTGGATCAATAAAACTTGGACAGAAAACTAAAAATGAATCTCCACTTAGGGATGGGCAAAAATCAGGGCCGCAACGAATTTACATCAGTGGTCTATGCAAGGACACTAATTGACACCTCACATCTAAACAAAATAATGTACCATTAGAGACATTGTGCGAGGGATAAGTCCATCACGCTCCTTGCTACAAGAGAAAAATTTATATTGATGATAAAACTACAACAGACACGCTAAAACTGCCTCACTCCAACGATAGAGGAGAAACCTTAACCAGACTCCATAAAATTCCCTGGGGGTTCCGGACTACACGCTGGCTTTACTACGAGACCATTTGGCTGGAGCTCTGATGGATGAAGCATCTTCTGCCTCGTAGTCAGGTTCTGATAATCCCAATAAGAAACAGACAAACGAAAAGACAAAACATTGAAATAATGTCATTCTACAATTGAAAACCATAATTCATTAAACACATGACATTCCCATACATAACAAAACCCAAGACACCATATGTACACTACAACAATAAAAGATCACTTACACTGAAAGGAAACTTACACCAGAGACTTTGAACAAAAACCCAACAACACATCACTTATGGGAACATCCTCTGTGATGCTTTCTAGGAACGCCCAGAAAAAATCACCGCAAGTGACCCAGGCGTCCACAAGCCTGGCAGTGATTCGGAGCTCTTGGGCACAATGGCTTCTTGTGACCCGGCTTGCCACACTGATAACACACAAGGATCTCTCGCTATGAAGAGCTTAATGAAAGATCCTGAGGCCTATTTATTCCATGACCTTCTCTATCCACATTCATTTTCTTACTCATCTCCTTTCCAAAATCATCACCACTGCTTATAAGGATCGAAGGAGGGAGAACTACTTCGAGCACTCCTACCATCGCAGCTTCGACATGAAAATCTTGTCATTCCACATCGAAAAAAGTAGTTAGGCTGAACTCTGACACCTTCAACTATAGATTAGGGTAGTGACCCACCTCAAAGTGTCGAGCCTTCATGGGGTCATTCGTGGAATACTCTAAATCATAAGGGACTAGCTCCACCAAGTGATGGAAATATTCTAACACGGATCTGTCACCCTGCTGCAGACAACACATCTTCATCCCCTTTCTCCCCCTTTCTTCCTCAGAGAAATATTGGCGAATGAACAAATCCTTGAATAACTCCAAAGTAATCTCTTGACGGGGCTTGTTTCGAGACACTGACTTCCACCACGTCCACGGTGAACCTTCAAGCATGAAGGTCGCAAACTTGACCTTCAATGACTCAGGAAACTAAATGAGGTTAAAGTCCCTTTCAATCTTCTGCATCCACTCCTCTACCACGGAATAGTCTGCTTGACCATAGAAGAGAGGTGGATCTATCTTCCGAAAAACAATCATAAAATCCTTAGGTTGATCAACCATTCTACGATCACCCATCGAAGCTTCACGGGAAAAGCCACTGGACAAAAATATCCAAGAACCCAATGAAGGACAACTCAATAAATAAAAATCCTCAAAATTGAACATTGAATAGGTGACAAGATAGAAACACAAGAAATCAAGTTATCATAACATCAACACGTTTATCTTTGAAAACACCTTTAATTTAAAACAATATTGGTGAGTTATACCCTCTCCATTGGTATCCCTTAGAGTCTCACTCACATGCATGTATTTGTGCCACCCTAGGCATCCATCCACCATACCATACATCTGCCCACAGTTCCAACATACCACTATGCATATGAGAACTCATAGGAACACCAAGGACAAAACAAAGAAACTCCATTTTTCAAAAACAAATCATTCTTGCTACTTCTTTAAAAAGAAACCACAAATTAAGAATGTCATTTCAAACCACCATTTTTTTTTCAAAACCCATTTTTTTCAAATTACAACCACTCTCAGAAGACATAGGAGACCCAAAACATCTCAAACAGGGAACTAGTGTCGGTGGGTGACTTGACCATATGGTTGGCGGCCATATTCCAAACACGTCACTGACACAGAGAGCCTTCTTAAACCATACCCCTAGTTCTGCATAGCTTTCCAGGCCATACGGGTTAGGAATCTTAGTCCAACTCCATTTTTCTTACCCCAATCGCAAAATGTTTCCATAAAAACCCAACTAAACAAATTAACCCAGACTTCCCCTGGAAACCTGAGGATCATAACGAGCAAGAGTTCGCAATGCTCTTCCCGCACCTACCCATCGAGTCCCGAAAATCCTACTACATCTACCTTGAAATACCAAATAACAAAGGGCACTCTGGAAAGCATGGTTTTCTAAGAGCTGACATGATTTGATACCATTTTTTCATGAACCAACCCGGGTCATCTCTGAACTGGTCACCCGAGCTGGTCCGCGACATGGCCCGAGAGGCATTCCCGATCCTCCCGGGTTGGCGACAAGCGCCAGGGCATCAACAGTTGTTGTGGGAATGATTTAGCCCAGTATAAATAAATAAGACTGCAAAGATAATACAGAGCAGTGTAGAAAAGATAAACCAAACAAAGTGACTAAACAGGAATAAGAGAAAAAAATAAAACTGACCAAACACGACGTCCGAACAAACTCTGTGCGACCTTGCGGGTCTCTCTCCGACTCAACGATCAAGCGTCGCCCTAGGCGATCGCACTCAATCTATAGCCTGCACAAGCACTAAAAACAGAAAAGTACTATAGGCATGAGTATTAAAACTCAGTAGGCTATCCCGATATCTATTCCCAATGCACTACCTTTAAAATAAAAGAAACATCATTTCAAGTTTGAACTACAATTTATAAAAGTGTGTTTTTCTAAGTATTCTACTTAAAAACAAAGTACGAACCATTACCCTTTACCATTTCCAAATTGGGGTTCATTTCACTAGTGTCAAAGGCTTTTTAGGAAAAGGGAAAGTGATTTTTATATTTTCAAATTTGTACAAAGAGGATTAAACACATTCATTTGAAAACCATTTTTAGAATCCTAATCAAAAGAAATTTACCACTTTCCAAGGAAAACAATACACCAGAATGCACAAAGTAAAACACACAGCAAAGGCAATGTAGGTATACATGTGAGCATCGTAATCACTACTGCAAGAAACAAATGATGAATAGACATGGGTGAACCTAGGAGATTGAGAATAAACCAGAAGACACCAATACATGAAAAATCATCCTTATAGACATGTCACGATGAAATCAAAACACACAATACGCTCGACCATCATCTCTTAGGCAGGTCGAGGGGAAATCCCATAGTAAAAAACCCAATATATCCACCTACTATGGGCCACTGGTCATTACCATAACCTACCAGTGCAGCAATCATTATTATAATAGTCTCTCAATATGCCAGATTCCCATGTCTCAAGTGTTTAAAAAGGGGGTGAGCCAACAGATGCCAACCAGGCATCCAATCAGATATATCTATATATATAAATCACAATAGGCATCACCCCGATCCACTCTATGGGAAAACCTCTTTCCTTTAACTACTCAAGTACCAAAGAGCCTCTAAGCGCGGCCTCCCAAAAAATCAATCGCAACCAAGGCATGAGAGTTGTCCTAAGAGGGTTTTTATCAAAACATTTTCATCGCATTCAATAAAGTGCCAAACGGGAATTAAATACATTTCACAATCATTACTCAAAAAAGTACAACTTCTTTATAAGACCAAACCCAGTTTAAAACCATTTAAAGAACCCCAAAAACACTACTTCACAGGCTGGTAATATTTTTATAAACCAAACTAAACCAAACCATTTTATTTTTCCCAATAAACTTTAAGATCCAACCAGGAAACTTCTCAAAAGTACCAAAGTACTTGTTCACGCTTCAAAATAAATCATTTCTCATTAAACCAGAACTCTATTTTACATTCTGTGAATTTTGTTTAAAACCCAAACAAGCATTCTTTCATTATTGGGTGTCCGCTCGTCAAAAAAATATTTCAAGCGTCCTGTATAAAATATACGTCTCTTTCTAAACTAAATAATCATTTAAATATTTACTATCTTATATTAAAAATTAATTATTGTATATTATCTCCCATTATTCAGAATTATTAAAATATTCATTTTGAACAATTATTATGAACAAATAGCTGGAACTAATGTAACTTAAATTTTAAAAGCAGTGCAAAGGGAACCTACCTCAGATACACGACATGATGAAACGACGCACGTTCGAAAATGCGCGGTAAAGTCCAACGCCCTATATAATAAAAGTCAAGGAATCAAAAAAAACATACATAACCCCATTTATAGTATGCAAAACCAAGTGGCGGGTAGAAACAATCACCTTTAAACTAAAGCGCGATGACGACAGAACCTCGGAAATAAGGAGCGGCGATGGCGCTCACTCAGAAACGCCCTGCGCGGGTCCTAAAAATCCAAAACCAACAAATAAAAACTCACCATCAATTAAAACCCATAATACAACAAGAGTATGGTGATGATAATAATAATAATAATAATAACAACAACAACAACAAAAATAATAAGAAGAAGAATAATAAGAATAATAATAACAACAACAACAACAATAATAATAATAATAATAAAAGTAGTTATAAAAATAATAATAAAAATAATAAAAGTAATAATAAGAATAATAATTAAAATAAGAATAAGAATAAGAATTAATAATAAATCTAATTATAATATTAATAACAAAAAAGTATAAAAAAGAAAAAAAAAGTAACAAAATACAAACCTTTCAACGGGGAGCAGAATAGGAGGTAGGGGGTCCTGTGTTGGTTGGGTGCGGCATAGCAGGGGAGTCGGGGTGCCGGACAGCAGCGGCACGCCGAAGGGGGGAAACATCGTTGGGGTGTAGGGGAGTCAAGGGTGAGCCAACAACGGAGGTGTTGGGCTGCGCGGGCTGAGGCAGGACCATAGTGGAACTCACGGCTAGAGAGGAGGAAAAAAAGTGGGCCACAGTGAGGGGAGGTAGATGCTAGCAGGGGCGTTGATTTGGGGAGGACCGCGCGGCCGGAAGCAGGCTGCGCTATTGCTGTGTCGTGCCGAGCTGAGCGGGTGTGCACTGGACAGTAGGGGGCCAGGTGTGAGGGGCTCCGCCTCTCAAAGTAGGAGGTGGGAGCAGGGGTGTCTACTGCAATGGATGAAGCGGCTAGGAGGAGGAAGCTGGGGGTGCTGCTGCATGAAGAAGGGAGAAAAAAAAAATAAACCAGGGGGCATGCGTAGGGTAGCTACGTTGAAGCTGGGTGGCGGCGCGTGGAGTAAAAGAAAAAGAAAACTGAGTACCTGGAGAACCCTAAAGAAAAGGGTAAAAAACAACATTTATAAAATAATAATAATAATAATAATAATAATAATAATAACCATCATAATGATAAAAATACAAATGATAAAAATATTCATTTCTTCTTAAATAATAAAAATAATTTTTAATATCCACCAAAATTTTAATTGACAACTATAGATGTGTGCGTTAAATATAAAAACTCATTATTTAAAAAAAAAAATTCAAAGACAACGGGATGCACAGTTACCCGAGCGGAGCCGTGCAGAGTTTCACAAAATTTGTTCCACTCGCGCGCCCAAAGACGTCACCTCATAACACGCAGTTTTTAACATAGACTTGAAAATTTCATCCGGGACTCACACTAGACCCCATCAAAAATTATTTATGGATAAAGAAATAATAAAATAAAGCATGCGCCCTGGTCAGGGTGTGACATACATCCAAACAGGGATTACATTAGAAGGAAGGGGGTATGGAATATTTGTATCAAAGAAAATGATTTAGTTATTATATGGATTTTGGAGTCTATAAATAGTGATTATAGATTGGTTTATAGGGATAAAATAGTAATTGTTCCTAGTAAATGTTTTAAACAAGGGAGATCGATAATGACATGATATTTCATCCACCCATATGTTATGATGTCTGTATATTCATTATTAATAATAAAAATTGGTGAAGTGAATACATATATATTCTACACACAAGATATGTATCATTCATTATGATTATGTTCATCTATAAATGAATTCACTAAGGCTTAGTGAACTAGGCCAAAATGAATGAATTAGTTAACATTAAAGATTATTTTGTATTAGGATTAGGTTTTTCTAGAAAATATTTTTTTAATATAATTCTCCATGTCAATTCCCCCATCGGGTTCACACTAAAGGTATTTCAAATAATGTTACACAGGATCCCCATAGAATGGAGGTCGATCATGATGATAGTTGGCGGAGGAATCATGTAGAGGTTTACTACAAAGGATTCTATATGTACGAGGGATGTATTTATAAACATGTTATAAATTATTGTAAGGATGATGTGGGGAGACTTAAGATGGTTAAAATGGTGTTCATATGTAATTATGATCATAATTTACCTCATGAGTAAAGAGGGGTATCTAGAATAAATTTTGATAATTGTAATTTTTAGCACCCCATTTAATCCATAGAATCAAATTCTGATATAGAATTCTATATCAAAATCATTTGACGTGGTGTATGCATGAAAGATAATTATTTTAGAGGTATCTTGTTGAGGCCCCTAATCAATTTGGAATTTATATAAAATAATATTTATCAATAGACCATTTTTATGGAATGGTACAACACAATCTATGGATGAACATTCTGGTCTCAATTTTTCTCTATAATATATAATGATTTTGTAATTTTCAGACATGAATTTTTTCAATGTATGATGGTTATGGAACAACTGGCCAATGAGTTAATGAAGGCTGTGAAGGAACCACTTTTGACCTATGGTGAAAATAGGAGGGTTACTTTTGTGTTTTAAATAATATAGTTTATTTTCGTGAATGTATATCCTCACCCAAGGAGCTGGTGGAATTTTATGAGGTGCAATCATTCTATTTTATTCATTATATCTTATGAGGTGTAATAGAACATTGATGATTTGCAATATAATATAGAAAAACCTCAATAAAAGAACAAGATTCTACATTTCATCCATGCACCAAATCATTGATGATATCTTCATAATTATTCCCACATCATTTGATCATCATGATGCTATAGATGATGGAATATTTGAGGAATGACTTGTTGATGTTTATGACCTCTAGGATAAGGTACTAAACAAGAAATATATTATTTTAGTTGATATATGTTTGTGAAATCTGAGCTCAAAAAAAATATTGCAGGAGTAAGTATCACATATGGTTTCACAGTATCCAATATTTTTTTTACAATTTATTGATCCATATTAAGATGATGTGATATAGATTTTTTAATGAATTTTTTTCATTAATCAATATTGTTCTTATTTATGACATTATCCATGAGAGATATCTCCCTTGGTGGTGTGTTTTGAGGTGGGTTGATGATGTTTCATGGTTGTGTGCTTCACTCATCCTTTGTTTAGATGTGTTCATATTATAGATAGGTCCTCGAGAGGGTTTTCATGGGTTTTTTTTGAGACCTCTTTATCTTATATATTTATTATATTTTAATACAAGAGTATCATAAATTTTTTTGAATTATCAAATTTAAGGTCCCAAGTTTTTAAAACACGTCATTTCTATTTTATTGAATATTTGAGGTTACAAGTTGGTTCTTTATATTAAATTATTTTCTATTTTAATAGCATTTTCATATTGTCACTTGACTAACCATGTGGCCATGTGATTATTCATGTTATCAGTTGATAAATCATATATTCCATCCATGGAAATTTTGTTGATCCATTGCATCATGTCATCAATAATTTTCATCAAGTAGTTGGCCCTTCAATTTACATAGATAGTTAAGCCATTCCTCATGTAGTTAATACATACACAATGATCAATCCATTCCACAACTCATTTGGTTCATGTGGTCGATCCATGTTGTACAATGGATTGTATTTCCATTTGTTCTATTAGATTCTAAGTGATGTGGATCCATTTAGCCTATTTGAATGGTCGATCAGGACATTAGATCAACCCTTTAGGAATAAATTTTCTATAAAATCACAAAACATTCATATTGATGTAAAGCTAATTATTTTCATTATTAATAATTATGAAGGGAATATTGGAATTGAAAAACCAAATGAATAAAGATTTTTTATATCATTGAATTACCAAACATGTGAATAATAAAACGATTCATTCATAGTCAATGAAATCGAAATAAATCAAATGCTGATTAGTGTGAATATAATTTGATGGAGATGTGTGATTCCTAGATAGTTTCAAGAATCATATATTTTAATGAAATATTATTATTCACTCAAATAATTAATCATTATATATATAAATTAAGTCTGGATGATCCAAAAAATTAATCTCATGGAGTATTAGATCCATTTAGAAATTTTTATTGCATGTTTTTGAATGATTCCATTCATATGAAAACTTCATTATTTTTATTATTTTGATGGTGCAATTTCATGAATGAAACTCATGGGGAATGGGATTTGGTTACTCTATTTTGTTTTATGTGTTGTGTTGGGGGGTATCTTTTCAAATATTTTCTTTTAATACATAAATCTATAATAGAGTAATTTCTACCATTTTTCAATCTTATATTCAATTAGTGTTAGCCTCTAATAAATTGTCATGGGATACAACTACAATATACACCCAACCCAACTCACCAAAAACCTGAAGGTTGTCACTTCTCTCCAATGCATGACTAGAAGAATCTTATTTAACAAAATAACAAATTCCAACATCTATTTTTGAATTCTACTAAATTTACTACAAGACATGTATGTACATCGGACAACCAGACCAAAAAAATAATGATAATAAAAAATATAAAACTAGTAAACAAACCAATAACTATCTCATATGAAAAATAAATCCCTTCTCTCACCTTCTAATACCTTCACCTTTTAATAGCTTTTGGTCCCACTATGACCTCTATAGATATAATTTACCACCATTAACCAAAACTGATAGAATGAAATAGCCTATATAGATGAACATATTAAAAAAAATTATTCCCCAACATACCAATCCAACTATCCAAAATGATCTGAGTTCATTATATATCCAGGCTCATATCCCACTCTAAGAATCATACTACAACCTAAAAAATTCCACGTAGTCTGTAGACATCGAGTGGTGTGAGTAGTGTGTTTTCTCGACAACCTAGTTGGTATGTACCACAGACAATATGTTTTTGTCATAGTACGGTCCTGAAAAATCTGCAAAGGAATTATTACCCAAATTCTCTTAGAATTGAGGAAAATAATCAAATAAGAGACACAAAAAGACCGGTTCGCGAACCAGTCTAATGGAAGCGCAACGTGGTCAGGAACAACAAGGAAACCCCTCTGTGAACCATTGTCATTCGAGAAATGGAGGTGGAGAGCCTCCGCAGTTGCGAGGCAGGATGGGCGCCAGTCTGGTTAACCGTAACGAATAGCCCCAACTGTGGACCTCATCGACCATTTCAAGCCACACCCACCATCATTCGCGGAATAGAGGTGGAACCCTCCACAACTACGGAGCACCCCCGGAGCTTGCCTCGCGAAGGGGGGGGGGGGAGAATTCAATGCTCACCACGAATCGCGGATTGACCAAGTCAGCTGTGAACCGGGTATTTGGTTATGGGCCTCCGCAAAAGGTTTTGCGTGGCCATAGATACATTTCTTTACCCGCAACATAGAAGGAGACCAAGGGGAAAAGAGAAGAAGATCAGAGAACTAGAATCGGATTAAGAGGGATTGGAGATTTGGAAGGAGATCGGTTGAATGAAGGCTTTGGATTTCGCAAACATCGAAATTCCCATCCGTGAACCCCAATAGGTATATGAATTAAGAAGGAATTGTAAAACGCATAATAATTTGGTGAACCGAGAACCTAAAATAAAAAAAAAGGAGAACCGCGAACCAAACCCCCTCCGCGGATGACTTCCCCATGGACCAGGGAGTTTATGCCTCTTTTCCAATCCATCGTACAATATAGCACTCTCCTAATGGGGCGAACCCCAACCGACGAGCCTCTGATCAGCACCGTCCTCGGCCGTCACTGCCCACCTGTAACCCTCCGTGAACCATCGTAGTCCGTGGATTGAACCCAAAGCCACCAACCACCCTTGTCCGTGGATTAAACCCGAAGATGTGAACCACCTTGGTTCACAGATTGAACCTGAAGCTGCGAACCACCATGGTTCACGGATTGAACCCGTAGCCGCGAACCACCCTAGTTCACAGGATGCCAATCAGTCCGCGGACCACTCTGGTCGTGGACGGCTTCTCCAGCCACGTGACACTTCCCCACGTGAAGGGCACCACCAACCGTACCTCTCGGTGGCTCGCCAAATAAATTGGTGTTCTCATTTCCAGAGCCAGGTAAAATCTTTCAAATCTAGCCAAGTCATCAGTGACTCCCTCATTGGCATGTTCATCAGCCCTGAGCTGAGGCCTCCTCCAGAGGCACCATATCCGCGTGGTATAACATTCAGGTGCATCAATGCCCCATTTTTAGTTCACATACCCACGGTAAACATGGTAAAAGTGGTTTCCCCGACCCTTGAGCAGATTCGCAATGCATTCATGGGTTCACATTCCCATGGTAATGTGGAGTCTGAGCTCAGGAATCCCCTTTCTGCCCCTCCACTTGTTGAGGGTTCCTCGAAGATGGTAAAATATCTATCATAAGGAATCCCTCAAGCACTTTAAGAGAGGAGATGGGCACATGAGCATCCCCTTTCACTCTCCTACTAGGCATTGTCACCCCGGGCATCCATCTCGGAGTAAGCCCAGACCTTTTGATCCTCCTCAGAGTGTAAGCCCCAATTCATCACCTTGGGCCGCCCTCATGCGTAAGCCCCACTCCATTCCTCACAGACGCACCTTTCGCAACGTGTTCCTCTGGTCCCTGCTGCCTCTTGTTTCTCAAACAGATCACGACTCACGTGGGCTTAGAGTAAGTATCAACCATGTCATCCTCCTATGGGACTCCTCAGAGTGTAACACCCAATCCATCATTCTGGGTCTTCTCATAGTGTAATCCCCAATGCATCATTTTGGACCACTTTATAGTGTAATCCCCAATCCATCATTCTGGTCTGCCCTAAAGTGTAATCCCCAAGACATAAGAGAAGTACGGGGACTTTGATCCATTCCAAAGCATGGTACATAGGAAGCCTCCACGAGGTTCTAACCCACCACTCGGTCATTTCTTCACGTCGAGTTCCACCCTCATCCAGCATGATGTTAAACTGTGTATCCGAACTACGTAGACATTGATCCCTGCATCTTATGCAGGGTACGTAGGAAGCCTCACTGAGGTTCAATCCCAACAACCGTTCAATCCGATCATCTCCACATCGGTTCACCACACCACTCCTAGTGCCGCCTCAAGCGAGTTCCAACCCTTCAGGGTCATGAATCCAACGAGGGATAGTAAAATTCAGGCATAAATGATTCCAAACCCCTACGTCTAGTTGACTGTTTCCCACCGAGGTTAAATCCATGGATACTATGTTTGGGTATAAACCAAAGATTCTCAAACATATGAATACGTATTAAATCTATAAGAGAGTCCCAGAATGGGAAATAATTTCCCCCCTATAAGGGTGTGATGTGCCCGACTTCCCGTCCTCTCGACCAATGTGAGTTCTTAAGAGTCGCTGGTAAGACCATCTGAAAAACGTCTGCATTTGGAAAGAAGGTCTATCAATCATTGGATACGGAGCCATTGGGCGTTTTGTGTTCGAAAACTAGAACGAAACAAAAAATGGTGAACCCGACATGAATCTTTAACCCAACATGATGGATTCAACATAATCCCACCCTGTTCCCCCCATTGCTCTATTGGAGGGATAAGCAAGATCATTAATTATGCATGGGATTATGAGATGCTACTTTGATTGGTTTTCTACTTGTATTTGAAAAAATGTTTTGCAGGAACTACTTTCAGAACTCCCTTCGATCTGATGGAATCAAAAAGGAACTGACAAGTGCACACTTCGAACGATGCAAGGACGAGGCTTCCTCAACAACGGAGGACCCCATCACCCACCCAGCTTCTTCAACCCTAGGTTTCAGACGTGTTGAACCGAGAGTACCATGTGAATGGTACTCTCCCAATGGTAGAGGCAGCCATGCATGCCCTCCAATCAGTCAAGATTCGCCGGTCCCCTGCCCAGCAGTGACCGCAAAGGTAGATCCAGACAACCCCTGTCATTGTCTCCAACCGTTTCGGGAGCCTATCCCTGGAATGGGACAATGCGTACCTCCCTTATCTTAGGGAGGTAGATGAGGTCGATGTTGAGGAAGTCATCCCCACCAAACGAGGTCTCCTCTTCAAGGGCCCCACCAGAAGGCGTCATCGCGGTCATGCCATGACTCATCATCCTCGCACTGAGGAGCATGTATCCCCGAGGATTCAAGCCCACACTCCCCGAGATCCGGCCCCTCGAACCACCCGACGAGGGCGGTAGACATACAATCGGGGATCGGTCATCACCCTGGTCCCTGAGGAGGAGCTCCGCTGCCCAGCCATGGAGACGTACCATGAACAGGCACCTACCCCTGTTCGCTCCTCCCGAGCCCACCATCCAGACATGGCGGCATAGTATGAGCCAATGCACATCCCTGCCAAGATCCATCAAGCCCGTCACTCATGCAAGACGACACTTACCCGACATGCACCTCTCCCTGCCCAGGGTCGTGAAGCCCACCAGACGGACGTGGTGGCGACCCGGCACCTACATGACCAGCTCCTAAAAGTTGCTTAAGACGCCGGCCATCTTGATATGGTGGTGATCAACAAAGGCCGCCACCCATATGTGGCGGAAAATCATAGGCGGTCACGTCTCCCTGGCAACAAAGGCCACCGACTCCATACAGTGGGAAACAAATACATGCAGGTCTAACACCCTGTGGATGCATGTAAAGTCCGCCACCTCGATGTGGCGGCAAACAGAGAGAACTGGCATATTCTGGTATAGGGGAAGACTCGTTCACCTGCCCCGAGATAGGAGAATTGGCAGTACCCACTAACCATTGGAGGACCGGATCAGGATATTCTTACTCCGATAATGGAATGGACCTTCATATCTATTCCAGCCTAAGATGTATCTCTACATTTCCTGGCAATGATGGAGGAGAAGGTATCAATCCCAGATCATATCTTGCAGACCTTCCAGAATGTAATTGCATCGGCGGAAATAACAAGGACTCAGGTCCGTGAGCCCGTCTCCTCAGTTGAGATGACTCATCTAAGAGACGAGATAGCCGCCTCAGATTAGATATGCATCCCTGCTTCTTCCAGGAGGGTCACCGACTATATTCCGCAATGCAAGAGCAATCATATTGAGTAGCTTCACTCGTTCCAACTGGGGGACACATGTCCATCATGGTGGATTCTCCAGAGCAGGCATATATCCATGCTAAAAGTCAAGATGTTCGTCGGCGTATCCCGACAACATCACGAGACCCAATTAGATAGGGACCCAAAGGTGAAGGCTGTTGTCAACAGCAGACGGTCCCTACTGCCGTCCAAAGAGCGCCCCGAACGCGCCAAAGACAGCCGGAAAATAAAGAGCGGGTTCATGACTCAGTTCTGCTGGAAGCTGGGGATTCTGACACCGCTAAGCAAGCATCAAAGGATCGAATCCCTTCCCACCCATTACCATATTATGGGAGTGGAATTATAAGTTGCGAAGGTCCTCCCCTCAATGTCGCTACCAGCAGCTATGAAGGCCCTCCAGAGAGCACCCGTGGAGTCCTCCCCCGCGGGCATATAATGATCAGTCGCGAGATCTTCTCTCTTGATGCGAGTCACTGAAACCCTCCACGTGACCAGATGATCAAGAAGTAAGAATGTCCTCCACTTGATGCGGTCCAACATGAAGGTCCTCCCTGGCGTATACATTGCAATCACTCTCCATGCAGTGGGACCACATAATGTGATGGTAGTCCTCGCTATCATAGTCGCAACTAAAGAGTTCCGCCCTGTACTGACGTCTAATCACAACAAGAAGGACCTCACCTTATCATGGCTTGCCCTGAAGGTCCTCCCCATGGGTTACACTGCAACGGAACTCCACGTAGCCAGGAATCGGGTCACGGAGGTAGTCCTCGCCACCCTGATAATGGAGATCCTTCCTATAGAGACGTCGTGAAACGGAAAGGCCCTCCCCTCATTGCGGTACATTCTGGAGGCCCACCCCAGGATGTATCCCACAAATATTATCCCTCCAAAAGCAGTAATGGTAGTCCTCTCTATTTCCACAGCTGTGATGGTAGTCCTCGCCACCATGGCTGCCATTGCGAAGGACCTCCCCGCAATGGCCCCATGAAACAATAAGGTCCTCCCCTTGTCACGGTATTTCCTGAAGGTCCTCCCTAGGATGCACGTCAAACATCAACCCATGATGGTCATCCTCACCATGAAGGATGTTGTTGCGAAGGTCCTCCCTATAAATACGCTACACAGCCAGAAGGTCCTCCCCTTGCAGAAACATGCCTTGGAGGTCCTCCCCAGGGTTTGCACTGCAAAATTCCTCTATGAAGTGAAGCATCAAGCAGTAATGTTAGTCCTCCCAATCACAACCATCATTGCGAAGGTCCTCCCCATGATTACATACTATTTCGACAGGAAGTTCATACTCCGGCCAAGTCAAGCACCGAAAGGCCCTCGTATGTCGAGGCACTCAAAAGGACAAGATCGAGAAATTCAGATTCCCAGCATGTCGCTAACGACGCCCTTCTTCGATCAGGAGCCGTTCTAGGGACACGTTCATCTTCTGAACCACCTCAGAATCACCCACAAGACAATTAGATACCTACCAGTCCCACTGCCTCTAACTATAGTGATATCCTTAGTTGGTTGACCTGGTAGAGGAATCACTGGCGGAGGAGTATGCCGATATGCTGCACCTAAGGAAACGACCGGCCACGAATGATATACCAATAATGTTTTGGCCCATGTCCACCTCTTAGTACGACATACCCAGAGAGTTGTTGGATGAATGCATGCACGACATCCGCCATAATATATGGATGACCCTCCACCGGATGAAATCGATCTTCCTTCCATATGACGGGTATGTAGACCATGTCAAGACAATAGGGGACCTCTTTTGTCACATCGACCTGGAGTCCCTTTCCTTGACGCGAAAACAACACCCTGAGAGGCGTAAAGGGAATATGGAGGCAGCCTACCTCCGTGTACTACACGAACTGCACGGCCTCATCGATGACGCTCTGATGTGAGTCAATATCAGGGGATGAGGGGAACACGAAGATCATCATTTAACACCACTCCTCACCCAGAAAAACCCATTAGGCATGGTATCTTGTAACGTCGTCAAATCGAGACGACAATCGGGTGGACCCCCTATTCAGGAAAGGCAACACACCAAATAGAGTCGGGCCTAGAATAAGTCACAGAAGCGTCAGGCCCGTCGGTAACGAGCCATTCAAAAACTCATGAATCAGGACTTTCAGAGCATCGAATAGGACTCTCTCCTAAGCGAGTCCAATCAACGATCTATGCTTGCCTCCCCAGAAGGGACTGATCCACAGGTGAATTCGGCACCAGATATGGTTCACCCCCAGATGGGGGCACATCAGATCAGGAATGTCGTGATAGCCGCATCCACTGCCGCAATCCAGGGTCAACCCCAGCCTGCAATGCTGGTGGCATTTTTAACAACAAATACCCCCATAAGACCAATAAAACCGGGAAGAGACTCAACGTCCAGGGAATGGAGCCTACCCCAGCCCTCAGGGATGGGGGCATTATTACCCCCTCAACAACAACCTCCCCCACGAGTGTCGGTATTCTCTCGTCTAGGGAGGATAGTCAGGATAAGAGGTTCCCATCCTATCCATTCATTTTAATCATCATCCCCTCCGAGAGGAAGGCGCACCGTAATGTCGCATCAAAGAACTATCTGTGTCACCCTTCGTCAAGAAGTCCGAAGGAGACCCCAGGTCATGAAAGGGAATGCCAACAGAATACGTGGGAGATCCTCTTTCTATTTGGAAGATGGAATCCCCTCCACCCCGCAATATTCGTTCATCAATTCCATAGTGGCTATCCCCGCGGGTGACATCAGAGAAAATGCATATAAGGAGGGCTCAAGAGATGACAGTTCCTGTCAGGCTGTGACTCACAACGAGCCCCCAGGTGTGCACACCCAGAACCTGAGGGCCACATTAAATATGGTCGCCCCTATAGCTTACCTCCGTCCACATACCCTACGAGCTTCCAATAAGGATATGAATAAATGAATAGTTGCACTTAACCCGTCCCCTTCTCTCGATAAAGACGAGCAACTCACGCTCAAAGAGGGATTCGCTCGATAGGAAGAAGAGATGATATAATTGAGGCGGCTTAACACTAAGCTTATCTAGAGGAACCACCTTATTGAAAGTGTATCCCAAGAAGAGCCACACCATGAACTCCCAGTAAGTGTACCTCAAAGGCTAAGGATTTCCCCGACAAATGAATCATGATCAGGGATCTTTCCCAATGAGGTGCCTGGTTCGTCCAACTACCTAAACATGGATGATGAATATCCGGATTTCCCTCCACTTAGGAGGCAACTAGAACAAGTACACTTGAACCCTCTGAAGGTTCCACAAACAGCACATGCACCTTTGGTGCCAGCCAATACGGATCCTAGGGCAACGCCTCGGGCTTCGCTTTCCCCAGACTGGGCCCAAAATGATGTAAACCAGGGACTCACCAACACCATCGAGGCACTAACAACTCTATTGGAGGAGATGGAAGGTCGACGCACTCCGATACAGCCAGAGCGGAAACCCTACCCAGATTGGGTGACAAAAACAAAACCTCCACACAATTTTGGGAGCCCTGTATTCCCCTTCTTCAATGGATCAAGTGATCCGGAGAAGCATTTGATGCAATATGTGTCCTATTGCGACCCTATGAAGGGGACCCTGGAACATCAAGAAGCAGTGAAACTTAGATGCTTCATGTGGACCTTGAAAGGATCGGCCTTCATCTGGTATACGAGTCTGCCGACCTAGTCAATAAAGAGCTGGGAGGACCTCCGTCAGCAATTTTTATTCCACATTAGCTCAATGCTGCCTAAAACAACAGTTAGTGATCTCATGAACTGCAAGGAGAGGGAGAACGAGAGGGTCTCAGATTTCATCGCCAGATGGAATGGTCTGACCTATTCTCTTAACAGGAAAATGCCTCAAGATGAGATGCTAGACATATGCATCGATAATCTTTGAGATGAGTTGCGAACACCGCTCATACAGGTGGAGTACACCACTGGATTCCCCCATATCTCGGCCATTGCCTAGAGAATTGAGGAATCCCTGCATCGAACTAATTCAATATCACGAATAGCCTCATCGGCTCCTACGAAAAGGGCCCCTAGAGCTGAATTGTCCGCTGTCACACTCAAGCCGGCCCTTGTGCCCGCTCCACCGCTCAGGCCCCCGCCAAATCATTAAGGGCCCCCTACATATAAGCATCCACCCCCGCCTAAATGGGACGATCAGAGAGTACCGAAGCTGAACCAGTTTGAGGAGAGAAGACAGAAAGTATACTCATTCCGAGACGATCAATTTTGCGGCTACTTCATTGATTCCATGAAATACTACATGATCCACCTCCCGGAGCCGAGGAAACCTAAAGAAGTTGGCCATGTTGATAGGCCAGATTACTACCCCTACCATTGGATTTTGGGGAATAGTATCCGAGAATGATTCGTCTTCAAATACCTCATGCAGAGGATGGTAGATTCCGGACAAGTCGAGCTGGGACCACCCCCAGCACATGTGGCATGTATCATACCACCGACTCCGAAAAAGAGGAGGGGTGGCAGAAAGTCACCAGCAAGCAGGGGAAGAAATTTGACAACTGGATGACTCGGAAGACTATCAACTGATCCAAGGCATTCTCCGAGCTCAACTATAGCAGCTGGTGTTTCCACCAGCAGCCCCTTGAGCCAAAAAGCCGATAACATCAGCCTCACATCCCTCCACAAGCTGGTCATTCATATGGAGTAATAGGAGGAAGCAATCACAAAAAGTGTAGTCCGCGATAGGGCAAATGTAAAGCCCGTCCCTGGAAGACTTTCTACCTTCGAATTTGGCACCACGGGCACTGACCCACCAAACGCCACCATCAGAGAAAACTGACCAGGTTGACCTGTCAGAGGATGAAGACCAAATCTTTAGTTCTATCATCTTCATCCATCTCATGTAATCATTCCCTCAAGAAGGGTATGATTACGAACCCGAGTTTCCTATACGAGGAGACGGGAGGAGGACTCGCAGAGGCAGGGGATACCATGGGAGGTACAGCCGTGGTCGAAACCAACCCTACGGTTGGACCCCAGCCAAAACCATTAGTACCACAGAAACCCGTGGGAGAGCCATTCAACGGACTCAGAAGGAGAGGGAATTCCCCTCCACCTCCACAAGTAGCCACTCTGGCCCTATTGTTCTATGATACCCACCAGAGGAGGAGAAACTGTCTGGTCGCCTAGTGTGTAAAAACAGACTAGCCAGGCCAAGTCCTCAAAATGCAGGAACACCATCGACATCTGTCCCCACGGCCGGTCCCTCTTCGTCAAATTCTATAGCTCCCAAAGAAACCGCTAATACTCTCCCGCCAACGGAGAACCGTCGACCACCAGAGCAAAAATACGATATCCTTAAGCAGCTGGCATCAGTACCAGCTACGTTTTCAAGCCTGGATGCCCTACGTTGGTCAGCCGATCATAGGGAGGCTCTTATCGAAGCTTTGATCAGCCGCCGAGATTTACCAGATAGAGACTGGCCCGGCTGAATTGAATGCGGTGCTTTCCTTTACCAATCAGGATGAAGTTTCCATCATTCAAGGACATATCAGACTGCTATAAGTGCCTGGAACGCTGAATGGTATTGAGATCTGAAATGTCTTTATAGAAAATCGCTCTGGAGTAAACCTCTTTCCCATACGGACACTCTATATGTTAGGTTACAGTGAGGAAAGTCTAATTACCTCAGCCACAAAATTGTTAGGTTACAACAAGAGTGAGTAGAAACCAATTGGAAAGATTAAGCTAAGGACCCATTTTGGTGACATGGTAGCCTACACGGAATTCCTGGTGGTCCGAAAGAGCATAACATTCAATGCCCTGCTGGGAAGGCCATGGATCCATAAGCACATGACCGTTCCATCATCCTACCACCAGTGCATCATGTACTGTGTTAATGGACAAAGAGGTATGTTGCATGCAGACAAGGACCCTTTCAAGCTCTCCGAGTCACATTACCTCGATGTCGGGTTTAATGATAAAAAGAAGAAGAAGCCTTTGGTCAACAATGTCGACTGGATCCCAACTACAAATTGCTTGGAAATGGTCCCCGATGACCCCCTCAAGCAGCTTATTATAGATTATGTCCTGCACATCAACCTTCATGAGAGTAGGAGTTCAAGTCCAGACATGCATTCAGATGTCTTCATTACATCAACAATGATGGACGAGCATGAAAATGTGGGAATGTCTACCAACCCTCGATTTGGGGACAAATACTCATGAAGGGATTCCCACGATGCCACTCCCTCAAACCCTCGAAGGCTCAGACCCGAAACTCTCTCCTCGTCAGATCAAGAAGATGATGACTTGGGAGAAGAAGAGGTCGTAGATCTCAGAGATGAACCTCCCGCATTTGATGAGGGTATCTCCAACACTGTGGACGAGCTCATGGAAATAATCATGGGTACCGAAGAAGACCCGAGGCCCACTCTCATTAGCGCGGCCATGTCACCCGAGGAACATGAGGTATATGCCTCCTTCCTAAGGAAACATTAGGATGTCATTGTATGGAATTACACGGAAATGCCGGGACTCGATCCCGAGGTAGCGGCGCATCACCTAGGTCATCCAGAAGACCACCAGGGCTACAAACAGGCTGCCAGATTGATACACTCCTCACATACTGCCTAGATAGAGGCTGAAGTCGATAAGCTCATTAATGTAGGCTTCATTAGGGAGGTCCAGTACCCCATTTGGTTGGCCATCATCGTCCCTGTCATGAAAAAGAATAGGAGAATCCGCATCTTCATTGACTTCAGAGACCTTAATCGGCATTGTCTGAAAGATGACTTCCCGGTTCTAATAACCGAGTTGTTAATTGATGTGACAGCCATGTATGAGGCTCTATCCTTCATGGACGGATATTCCGGATTTAATCAAACCAGGATGGCCTGAGAAGACGAAGAAGACACTCTATTCAAGGCCCCTCAAGGGGTATTCTATTAGAGGGTTATGCCCTTTCTTCTCAAGAAGGATGGTGCCACGTATCAGCGTGCCATGCATCGGATCATTTTTCCTTTCCTGGGGAAATTCATTGAATGTTACATGGATGACCTAGTGGTCAAGTCCAGACAGTGATCGGATCACCTGTCGGACCTTGAGACCATCTTCAACAAGATCCTATAGAATAGCTTTATGATTAACCCCTTGAAATGCGCCTATGGGGTTACCTCAGGGAAATTCCTTGGCTTCGTCATATGCCATCGTGGAATCGAGTCGACCCTGAGAAGATGAAGGATATCCTGAACATACCACCTGCCAAAAATCTCACTGAGATGAGGGTATTACAAGAACACCTAAACTATATTAGGTGGTTCATAGCCAACCTGGAAGGAAAATGTTTTCCCTCGCCAGGTTGATGAACAAAGGGGTCATGTACCAATAGACGAATGACATCGAAAAGGCATTTGACAACTTGAAGAAGTACCTCTTAAGCCCACCAGTGCTCATTCCCCCAGTCGAAGGATAGCCACTCATTCTATATGTGACGGCCCAAGAATGGACATTGGGAGCCTTCCTCGCAGAGAAGAATGATGTCGGTAGCAAAAATAATGTCTATTACCTCAGTCGAACCATGATTGATGCTGAGACTCGATACTCAAATATCGAGAAGAGCTGCTTGGACATGATCTTCATGGATCAAAAGCTGTGACATTATCTGTAGCATCATGAAGTCTATTTGATCTCGCGGAGTAACCTGCTCAAGTACGTCCTCAGTTGCCCGATTCTAACCGAATGCCTATCCCGATGGGCAGTCATCCTGAAACATTTCGATATCCGGTTCATTCCTCAAAAAGACATCAAGGGCCAGGAATTAGCAGACTTTCTGACAGAGCACCCTTCAACAGGGACCACTATACTGGACATCGAGCTACATGATGAAGATATCTTCTCCATTCAAGAGGAGTTCCCAGCATGGGAAATGTACTTTGACAGTGCGTCTAGAAGCCCCACCGGGAAGAGGGTGTAGAATCCCAGATTCAACAAAGTTGGTCTGGGGATAATACTCGTGTCCTCAAAAAAGGAAGTTTTTCCGTATTCCTTCCTCCAGTCCGAGGGATGTACAAACAATGTAGCGGAATATCAAGCCCTCATTGCAGGCCTGGAGCTCATACTCCAGGCCCAAGTACAACACCTTAAGGTAAAAGGTGACTCAGAGCTTGTCATCACTCAAGTCAACGGTGACTATGCTATTAAAAAAGAGGAGTTGATCCCCATGTTTGACCATGTCTGAGGGTTAATGGACGAGTTCTCCACAGAACCAACATTGACTTATATTCTGAGGTCCCAGAATGCTCAGGATGATGCATTATCCAACGCGACCATTGCCCTAGCTGACCCAAACCAGGATGTAATGGTCATCAGAAATTCTCACCGTCAAATGGTATTGCTATTTGTTCAAGCTAAGACAGAAGAGATCCACGAATTCAGCCATTTCCTCGAGCCATATGCTCCTGCCACCTGCTGGATGAGAGCAATTGCGAATTACGTTCAAAGGGGATAGCTTCCATTATACAGGGCTGAACGAGTGAAAATACAGAGAAAGGCAATCAATTTTTTCCTATATGGTGGCGTAGGTCAGCAAGACATCCTCTTCAAACGGGGTCTAGAAGGAGTGATCCTCATATGAATTGATGGAGAAGAAACTGATGTCGTCATGACTAAAGTATATGTCGGAGTGTGTGGATCACATCAACCGGGGAACAAGAATTCCCATTTGGTTCGAAGGCTTGGGTACTACTGGCCCACAATGGCACAAGACTTCGAGAGTTTTACCACAAAATGACACTCATGCCAGATTCATGCCAACTTCCTACACCAGCCCTTGGAGTTACTTCATCAAGATAAGTACTCTTGGTCGTTTTTCTTCTAGGGGATGGATGTTGTGGGACCATATCCTCCCGCCACGGCCAAACAGCTAAAGTATTTCCTCACGACGACCGACTTCTTTTCAAAATGTGCAGAAGCCATACCCTTCAAGGAAGCCAGGGCGAGAAATATATTCAGCTTCATGAAGACCAATATCATCACCATATTTGGTGTCCCTCATACTATACTGACGGAAAATGGTACCAATTTCTGCTCTACTGAGTTGGAAAAGCTATGCCACGAGTATGGTATCAAGGCTTACCACTTATCCCACTACCATGCATCGGCCAATGGGCAGATAGAAGATTTCAAAAAGACCCTTTCCAATATCCACCAGAAAATGGTGGACAAAGACAAGAATCCAGGAACAGATAAACTCCTCCATGCATTGTGGGATTATCGAACCACAATCCACACCGCTACCCAGTCTACCCCATAATCCCTGGTGTATGGCACAGAGGCGGTCCTGCCCATTGAACTCCAACATCTCTCACTCATTGTTGCCATCTGTGATCGATTATCCAATGATGAGCAGTCATAAATGTGGCAAGGTGAATTGGAACAGCTAGACAAGAAGCGGCTGCACACTCTACACCCCCTGGAAGTGTACCAGAACCAGATCGCATGAGCCTTCAACAAAATAGTCCGCCTCCAGTCGTTCTTGGAAGGATAAATAGTGTCAGTCCTTAGGAACCCAATGATACGCGGCAAGAAACCCCAAAAGCGGGAGCCCAAGTGGGAGGGACCATATGTTGTACACAATGTCTACCCCAATGGATCATATACCCTGATCTTCATGGACTGGAAATTCACCACGACTCCTACCAATGTGAGATTCCGGAAGAAGTATTTCTCATAAAGACCAAGAAGTATTCACTTCCTCACCGCATGACGTTAAACAGCATGGAGTACATCCTCACTACATGACGTCAAACTGCATGGAGTTTGTCCTCACTGCATGACGTTAAACTGCATGGAGTTTGTCCTCACTTCATGATGTTTAACTTCATGGAGTCCGTCCTTACCGCACGACGCAAAACTGAATGGATAAAAAGAGTTAAGAATGCCCCTCCCCCCGTGTATGGTCCAGACCTGCATGGGGTGTACTCATAGTCCTAACCACATGACATTAAACTGTATGGACTTCGTCCTCACCACATGATGTTAAACTGCACAGATTCTAGAGAAATATGTACGGCTTGATTCCTTCCCTCGCAGGATACGTAGCGACACTAGGATCCCCAGTCTTGGCCCAGCCCCTGAATAAAAGTTAAAAAAATGGATTCTTTCCCCGGTGTATGGACTAGACCTACATGGGTGTTCTCATTCCATAGAACTACGTACGGCATGATTCCTACCCTCGTAGGATATATAGAGATGCCAGGATCCTCAGTCCTAGCCCATCCACTTGAATAAAATGATGCCCTTTCCCCCCCGTGTGCGATCCAGACCGATGTGGGGTGTACATCTCGTCCTTACCGCATGACATTAAACTACATGGACAATGATGTTAAAAACGCTCCCTTTCCCCCATATATGGACCAGAACTACACGGGGTGTATATCTTCATCCTTACCACATGACGTTAAACTGAACAGAATTTTTCCCCACCGCACGACGTTAAACTGCACAGAACCCCTTTTTCTTTCACTTCGGGTCACCTTCATCCTTACCCCATGATGGTAAACGACATGGATTTTGTCCTCAACACATGACGTTAAGCATCACAGACTTCATCGTGACCCACCCAGGACATGTGGCGATACGAGATGAGGATACACATTGCACATTTGGATACATAATTTCCATATTTCAGAATCCATGACCCGGATAATCATTGATCTTCATAACCACTCATGGCCATCGGAAGTAGAAAGTCATCGACCCATGGAAACCTTTGTACGACTATGCATACCATGCCCTCAGCGGCTCTTCATATTTATAGCACCTGGCCCGTCTACCAAAGGAATGATTTCCACAGGTGACACTCTTTCTAGCTCTGTACACTTACCGGCCTCGGAGCCCCCATACCATACCTCCTGATCCAGATGTTTATGGAAAAGTGGTTTACAAGTTCATTCCCCTGTTCACATCCAGGTATTTCTAGGGTGTCCTTATCTGGCTAGCCTATGTGTCTATCAGTGGCTCACATAGCGACCTCCATCAACAAACATCAATCCATGACTAGGAAAAATTTACTCAACCGACAAATTCTAGTGAAGATGTTTCTTGTATACCCGTACACCATTATCCCCAAGTGTCAAACTCTATACTGTGAGAAATCGCAGATTTTCATAATCATTCATGGACATGGGAAGAGTAAAGTTATCGACCCGAGGACACCTTTGTAAGACTATGAATACCATTCCCTCAGTAGCTCTGCATAATGATAACCCCTGGCTCTTCCATCAAAGGCAATATTTCTTCGGGCAGTACTCTTCCAAGCTCTGTACGCCTATCGGCCTCAGATCCCCAAAACTATACCTTCTAATCCGGTAAAGCTCAATGTTGCAGTTAATGACCTTCATCCATCACCCTATTCAAAGTATATCAGAACATGTTGACTCAGTTATCCTTTGAGAGATTGCAGAAATAGTCACCCAGTGGTCTGAGCTCTATGACCGATAAACTAGGAGTACCTCATCCTTACCACATGACATTAAACATCATGGAATGAAGGCAAACACCCGCGCAAAAAAAGAGAAGAGATCAGTGCAGGGGTCTCATTGAAACTCAACAAGAAACCAGGGACGGATATCCCCGACATTTCTATACATTCCCCTACCAAATGACAGACTTCATGGCCCGGATAATTGCAGATCCTCATAACTATTCATGTCCATCGGAAGTGGAATGTCATCAATCCGTGGACACCATTGTACGACTATGCATACCATGACCTCAGTGGCTCTGAATAATGATAGCCCATTTCTCGTACATCAAATGAAATATTTCCATAGGCGATGCTCTTCCTAGCTCCGTACAGTTACTGGCCTCAGAGCACCAATATCACCTTTCCTGATCCAAGAAGCCCCGGGACCATGATTTACACCAATCAACCCCCCCATGTCTAGGGCATGTTGAAGTATTCAAGCCCAGTTACATTCTGATGAAGGGAATCCTTTGAAAAAATGTCTTCATCCTCACTGCAGGATGTTAAACTGTATATAAACAATTAAAAATGCCCCCGTCCTCGCTGCATGACATCAAACTGCATAGAAACCTTAAAAAAATTCCCCCATCCTCGCTGCATGATGTTAAACTTCATAGAAACCTTTAAAAATGTCGATTTCCTTGCTGCATGATGTTAAAATGCATATCAACATTCAAAAAAAAGAGTCCCTATCCTCGCTGCATGATGTTAAACTGCACAGAAACCTTCAAAAATGCCTCTCCTCCTTGCCATATGATGGCAAACAGCACGGATTATGTCCCAACCACATGACGATATTCTACACGGTCATACTCGTCATGGGTCCAATGAGAAACAGAGGATTTTATTCGTCTTTTAGTGCATGAGACAGACCTATATGAACCACCACCTCACAACAGCGTGAGAAATAATTACTTCATCCATTCTTAGGAAGTTTAGTCTAGACATTTCCCCCGTATTCAAGAACCCTCTCATCATAAACCGTACACTATACTCAGAAAAAATCCAAACTCTCATAAGCCACCCCTGGTGCTCCATAATCTCAAATTCCCTGAAGTTTCTCGGCTATCGTATGTGGATAGTCTTTGACGTATGGAAACCATTGTACGACTATGCATACCATGCCCTCAGTGGCTCTGCATATTGATCGCCCCTGGCCCGTCTACCAAAGTAATGATTTCCTTAGGCAATTCTTCTCTCTGTACGCCTCTTGGCCTTAAGACCCCCATTTCTATACCGGGATTCAGAAACCCTCTGAGCTACAGTTTACCAACCTCTTCCATAGTCTTACCTGAATGCGGCGGAACATCATTGATGAGATTACAGAGAACCAGGCGAGTTCGTTCTGTTTTAAATGATGTCCCGACTGCATGACTTTAAACTACATCAAGCCTCAAACATCCCTTACGCAAACTAAATGTGTAGCGCGATGGTCCCCGGACCACGCTCCTGATTGATACAGATGCTCTCAAAACCCTATCAGACGACACATTCATTTTCCAGTCCATCCATGGTGGATCCCATAAGCCTGACATTCATGAAGTCCCCTAGCCATAAGAAATGGATAAGTCTTTGACTTAATGAAACCTTCGTATGACTATGCATACCATTCCCTCAGTGGCTTTGCATATTGATCACCCTTGGCCCGTCTACCAAAGGAATGTTTTCCATAGGAAATTCTCTTCCTACCTCTGTACGCCGACACAGCTTCCATGCCTTGAGACATGCCCTGCATACCGCTCAAATTCAAACATGTTTTCCCCCACGTGCATTTGAAGGGTATTGAGACATCTTTTAATCAGTTGAACCCCAGTGGGGCCCTATCCCCACCATATTTGGTCAAATTTGTTCGACCTAAAACATCAGTAGTGATAGTCTTGACGGCGTGACTTTAAACCGCTCAAAAAAGAAAGAGTCACAAAACCCGTTAGGCCGAAAACCCGAAAAGTGTGACCTAAAAAAAGCTGAGTTATACCCGCTTCGTCCATACCAAATGGGCCCATGAAAAATCAGGGAATTTAACAAAAATGACAAAAATGTTTGTGGGGGTTTTCTACAAGACCCTAGAAATAGTCAGACTACGCTCACTGGATCCGATGGTCCAGGCAAAAGTTAGAGCATGATTTATTTTTAGTCCTGGACTCAGATTATTCTATTTTCAGGGAAGTAACATATGTATCAATCGTACCAAATAAGTTTCAATCACAGGGAAAGGAAACAAGGGCGCTATAGAGAAATGATTCTTTGTTCCATAACAAAGTGGGTAAGAAGGGAATCCATAATCTGAAGCCTACTCCAGTGCGAAAGCTGATTACATGAGGTTTTCGGCGGATTCTCAAAGCTGTATCACGCACTGGTGAGAATCCTAGATTGTCTGAGAGAGACTATACAGTAAGGTCATCTCAGCTTCTGGACCAGCCCACAATTCTTCTGCCTCATGAGCCACCTTTGTACTTCCCCTTATTTCCTCCTCCATTCGCCGCTCCCCTTATCCAATCATGGCGGAGATGTTGGCCTCTTCCAGCCCCAGCCGTGAAAATAGCCTCACTCCAAAGACATCCAATAGCTTCCCCCCTATTTATGGGACTCCGTCATAGGGAAAGTTGTGGGCCTATGTGGGAGAGCCGCAGATTTTTCAGATTTGTTCTTTCTCACAAACACCTTGACCCAATCACGGTAGCGGACGAGATGTTTTGGAGATGTTTCCTATGTGTGCTTCCGAGCCCGATTAATAAGCTGCTTCACTAAGGGGGGAGTCCTCTCTTCATTCTCCCACACAGAAGAAGGATGCATGAACTCTTCATACATACACCCAATGATGGGGACCCTTGATATCTAAATGGCGTCCCATAGACTAACGCCCACTTCCCCATGGACCAGTTGAAAGGTGTTTGTGTCTGGGCTCCAACGACTCATAAGTATCTTTGCGAGGGCTTGAGGCCGGTGGGTATAGGTTTGGGACACCCAAGAAGCTTCATACAATCCCACGGCTTGCATCTCTTCCCCAAATTCTGCACAGCTCTGGCGAACCCAGAAGGGTCACCCCCAATCCAATGACATAAATACTCCTCCTCATCGGAGATCCCGATTCGCCGGCTAGCCATGTTGATCGCATACCGTGGAACTGTGGGGAATACTCCGATTGTAGTGGATTATTCCTTCCTATTGACGTGTTTCTCCTGTCGGAGATACTGGATAGTGGTTCAACAAAGATCCGGTAGTTGTACCCCTCAAGGAAGGCCGCCCGCCGGTAGGTATCATGAACTGGGGGATAGTGGCTGTAAATATCCATGCATCAGGATTGTTGTCATGGGAGGGTTTCAGAATCGGGGTATCAGACAATAAACCGAACCCCTAGGCAGGAAGCCTATTAGAAAAATGATATTCCTACTGTGATTTGGAGATACGGTCGGTATGGAAGGAAGATGGTAGGGAGTGGCAAACTCCATCTTGAACAGAGCCAGCCACGTCCTTCTGGCGTTGAGTTGATTCGGAAGACTCGGATACTTTTTAATCTTTAATAGATTTTTAGTCCACAGAGTGTTGAGACTGCGAATAAATTTCCTCTGAAACCCGTCATCACTTAATTTTTAATTAACTAACAGTAATGGTTCACGGTCGGGAAGTTGGTTCACGGGTGAAGGCGATCGCGAAGGAGGAATGGTTCGTGGAGGTTGCTGTCAGTTCACGGACGAGGCACTCCGCAAATGAGCAAACACGCGGAGGTGAAGGAACTTTGGTTTCGTGAAGAATTTGGTAAAGGAAAAGTGAAGGGATCCCCATATTTATAGGCGTGGTCCCCTACAGGGTCCACCTATCTATCGCAAACCATCTCAGTTTCAGGACCACTTCACATCAGAATGGCCTCCTCTTCATTCCGATCGGACACCATTCCGATGGGGGGAATTTGTAGGGTCATGGAAAATACGAAAATGAAAATTTTACCCAAATCCCCTAATAATTGGGGCAAATAATCAAATAAGATAAACAAAAAGACCGGTCCAGGAACCGGTCCCATGGAAGTGCAACGTGGCCAGGCACCGCAAGGAACACCCTCTGTGAACCATTGTCGTTCGCGAAATGGAGGCGGAGAGCCTCTGCCGTCGCGAGGAAGGATTGGTGCCAGTCCGGATCACCGTAATGAACCGCCACAACCGCGGACCGCGTCAACCGGTTCAAGCTGCACCGACCATCGTTCGCGGAATAAAGGCGGAACCCTCTGCAGCCATAGAGCACTCCTTGAGTTTTCCTCATGGAGGGGGGGGAGCATTCAATACCCACCATGAATCGCATATTTACCATGTCAGCTGTGAATCGGGTATTTGGTTATGGGCCTCCGCAAAAGGTGCTACGTGGCCACATATACATTCCTTTCCTCACTCTATAAAAAGAGACTAATGGGGAAAGAGAAGAAGATCAGAGAACTAGAATCAGATTAGGAGGGATTGGAGATTCCAAAGGAGACTGGTTGAAGGAAGTCTTTGGATTTCGAAAACAATGAAATTCCCATCTGTGAACCACAACAAGTATATGAATTAAGAAGGAATTGGAAAAGGCATAACAATTTGGTGAACTGTGAACCTAAAATAACAAAAAAGGAGAACCGCGAACCATACACCCTCTGCGGATGACTTCCCCATGGACCAGGGAGTTTATGCCTCTTTTCCCATCCATCATACCGCGTAGCACTCTCATACACGGGTGAAGCCATTACCGACGAGCCTCCGATTGGCACCACCAGCGGCTGTCGCTGCCTGCCTGGAATCCTCGGCGAACTACCGTGGTCCGTGAATTGAACCCGAATCCAGAAACCACCATGGTCTGTGGATTGAACCCGAAGCCACGAACCACTCTGGTTCACAGATTGAACATGAAGCAGGGAACCACCCTATTTCACGGATTGAACACGAAGCTGCGAACCACCCTGGTTCACGGGATGCCAATCAATCCACGGACCACCCTGGTCCGTGGATGGATTCTGTAGCAGCGTGGAACTTCCCCATGCAAAGTGCGCCACCACCCATACCTCTCGATGGCTCGACAAATAAATCGGTGTTCTCATTTATAGAGCCACGTAAAATCCTTACGATCTATCCAAGTCATCCGCGACTCCCTCCTGGGCCTGTTCATCGGCCCCGAGCCGAGGCCTCCACCAGAGCCACCAAATCTGCATGGTACAACTTTCTGGAGCATCAGCGCGACATTTTGAGTTCCCATACCCATGGTAAATAGGGGAAAAGGGGATTTCCCAACCCGTGAGCAGATTCCCGAAGCATTCCTTGTTTCACATTCCCACGGTAATCTGGAGTATGAGCTTGGGACTCCCTTTTCTTCCCCTCCACTTGTTTAGGGTTTCTCGAAGAAGGTAATGTTGCCATCAGAAGGAAGCCCCCGTGCACTGCAAGAGATGAGATGGGCACATGAGCATCCCCTTTCCCTCTCCCGCTGGGCTTTGTCGTGTCGGGCATCCATCTCGGAGTAAGCCCTAACCTTCTTGGCCTCCTCAAAGTGTAATACCCAATTCATCACCCTAGGCCGCCCTCATGCGTAAGCCCCACTCCATTCCTCATGGACGCACCTTTCGCTATGGGATCCTCTGGTCTCTACTGCCTCTTGTTTCTCACACTGAGCATGACTCATGTGGGATTAGAGTAAGCATCGACCATGACATCCTCCTATGGGACTCGTCAAAGTGTAAGCCCCAATCAATCATTCTGGGATACCCTATAGTGTAAGCCCCAATCCATAAGCGAACTACGAGGTCTTTGATCCATGCCAAAGCATGGTACGTAGGAATCCTCCATGAGGTTCAAGCCTACCACTCGGTCGTTTCTTCACGTCGAGTACCAACCGCGTCCAGCATGACATTAAAATGTATATCCGAAGTACGTGGACTTTGATCCCTACTTCCTAAGCAGGGTACGTAAGAAGCCTCCCTGATGTTCAAGCCCAACAACTGGTCGATCTGATCGTCTCCACATCGGTTCACTGTGCCACTCCAAGTGCCACCTCAGGCGAGTTCCAACCCTTCGAGGCCATTAATCCAACAAGGGATGGTAATCCTCAGGATTAAATGATTCTGAACCCCTACTTCTAGTTTATCGTTGCCCACCAAGGTTAAATCTGTGGATACTATGTTTGGGTATAAACCAAAGATTCCGAAACATATGAATACGTCTTAAATCTATAAGAGAGTCTCGGAATAGGCAATAATTTCCCCCTCAAAATGGGTGTGATGAGCCCGACTTCCCATCCTCTCGACCAATGTGAGTTCTTAAGAGTCACTGGTCAGACTATCCGTCGAACGCCTACCTTTGGATAGCAGGTCCATCAATCATTGGATACGGAGCCGTTGGGTGTTTCGTGGCCGAAAACCAGAACAAAACAATCATATAGAATAAAAATAAAATATTTTCCTATAAATTGTGAGAAATAAATTATATAATTGACTATACGAAATATGATTTTCTTGAACAATCATTTTTTGAAAACAAATAGTTTCTTTTATTTAAGTAAAAATAATCACATGGAAATTGTTTTCCCAAGAAAATACTTTTTAATAAAAAATCTTATTAAAATAAATTTGTAACAAAAACCATAAAATGACAAATATTCCCTTATATAACCATTTTTTGAACATTAAAAATGATATTAAATAGTAATTCGGGAATGAAAAATTGAAATAAAAATGGAATCCATCGATAAAAACCCCAATTAAAATCTAATGTGAAAAAGAATTAAGCTATAAATGAAATCGAATGCTATAAATAGTATGAAAGATATCATCTATAAAATAATTTTTTGAACAAAATGGAATAAAAATTCACATTAATAATTCAAAACACATAGGAATATAATTGAAATATGGGTAGCAATATAACTACTTCATGTCCTATAAAACTATCTACTACATGATCTAAATAAAATCCATGAGAATACCTAGGCTCACTGGTTAATGAAGTCCTAACTCACCTTAGACATGTTAAAATCGTCATATTATCTTTCTAAATATTGTCTCTATTGTTCCAAATATATAACATATAAAATTTCAATAATCAATCTCATCAAAGATAACTATCGTGAATAAAGGACACAGATTTAGAACCCTGACTTCTTTCAAAAATTATTTTTGAAAACACACTTAAAAATATTAAATATTTATCAAATCCATTTGTCAAACACTTTATAAGATAATAAATGTATTAAAATAAATCAATACCCTTTAGAAATATATTCTTAGTCATTTTTTAAATCCAAATTAAAATATAAAATAAAAATTTCAAAAGATTACATTTTAAGATATTACTCAAATATATATGTTTTAATATTTATAATAACAACTAAATGAATGTATTAATATATACACTTGTTATATATACATATATATACATATATTTATGGTTATACACACTATTTGAATAAGATGTGTCCAAAAACATTGATGAAAAATATATCTAACAATGAATAACAAAGAAACCTAAACCAATTCCAAATGATAAAAAACCCAATTAGCTAATTTTTTCAAATAATTCATTATAACATAAAATTCTAAAAATAACCCTAAAAATTTTATAACATATAATTGCTTTTTTAATATTTCTATATGAATTTTATCCAATAAATAAAGAAGGTGTTCAATGAGTAAATATATAAAACATTGTAATGCCCTTAAAACCCAATTTCTAAATTAATTGATGTCATTTTAATAGAATGATAAATAATAATATATAAATCAAATTTATCCCTAATATAACTTATAATTCCATTGAAATTAAATTTTAGATAGCTAAATTCGTCCAAAAAATATAGAAAAACAAAACTTTGACAATACCTACCATGTCATATAACAGACGATGGGAATCCTCTATGAAAGGATAATGAAAGGCTTGAAGAAACCATAACATACCATATATTAATATGAAAACTAGTTTGAGATCCTTTTTACCCATAGAGGGTTCAGAAAAAATCATTGATAGAAACAAAGGAAGAATAAACCAGATGAAATGACACGGGGAGAAAAATTAAGGGAGTGAAGCACATTTGAGTGAATTTCAACTAAAAATAAACAATTCACCATAATAACAATCTAGCGGATATGATATTATTATACACGGGGTGGGAATATATTGATGTAAAAATAAAGAGTTAGATAGGGTGATGGTTCTTGTCAGTAGAAAATTAAGGGAGGGTCGTTCTGGTGATTTGAAAAAAAATAGGAATATGACAAGGTTCAGTTATAGTTTACAGAAGTAGTTCACCCTTTACTAGAATTGCATTTCACTCACATGTAAGGATCACATGATTATAAAAACTATGCATATACAATGAAAAACAGCTCTATAAAATGTATAATGAATTTTCATGGTCGCAATATGGTTTTCCCTAACTATGGGACATGCCAAATTCTGATAAAATATTCAGAAATTAAAAAACAATTTCCTTGAAACATAATGTAAGAAATACCCAAAATATATGTAAATAATTTAATTTAATGATAATTATAGTTTTACAATCCTTAATACTATAACGCATTCTTCCCCAACATATCCAACAATCAAGAAGTCACTTAAATAAGACCTTCAAAAAAGTAGATTCAGAAAATATGACACTATATATAAGGTTTGAAAAATAAAACATAATCTTAAAAAGGAGTATCTACCAAGTTTAGTGAACACTTATATCCTTAAAGAATAATTATAATCAGACTACATATACATATAATTTGTAAAATTGATTAATTTTTGGTCTCCAAACCATTGATGATCTTCTATGGTATAATGGTTTAGAAGAATATTTTCACTTAAAAATTGATTTGTGGAATCCGAACATGAACATTTAATCAAATTTATTGAGATAAATTCTCCCTTAAATATGAACTTAATGATAATTGGATTGATAATTTAGTCTTCTAGTGGGTACGTTTTTAATAAACTAAACTAAAATAACAAACCTCATCATCATGAAAGTGGTGTAGAATATGTTTCCCAAAAATGAAAATCGATGACTAAAAAATGAAAAAAAATTCAATCAAATCTCCAAAAATTAGGAAACAATCATCTGAAAACCAATCATTAAGAATCAAAAGGGATGAAATTCCAAACCGAGATCTTGTCTCTTCAATATGGGTTTGAACAAGTGTTCTAGAATAATTATTTTGTACAGTAGGGCCTGATTCTAAATTAAAATCCCATGGAAGTCCAACCATGTCAAAATAAGAAATTCTAGTACATTAACTCAAATGGTATGCCATATTCATTAGTAACTGAAAATAAATGTATTGATGTCCCCAATTTTTATGGATTAAAAACCTAAACACTCCCCCTAATGGAACACTCAAACTATAATGATGTCATCAAAATATAATGAAATATAATAAAACCAAAATACACAATAATAGAAATGAAAAAACTAACAAACAATATGAATAATAACTCCTAACATGAATCACCCCATAAATATAACCACCCAAACCCAAAATGAAAAATACTTTTATAGGGATAATTCGTTCAAAAACATGGAGGACTACATAAAAACAATCAATAATATCCAATTAACAAGGAAATTATCCCACTATATATCCAAAATAGAAATTATCACTTTATGTCAACCAAGAAAACACCACATACGATAATAAAAATATTGAACATACTGATTGTCTTCCATTTAGACCATTTCTTAAATAAAAATAATAAATATATAAAAATTAAACACCCATTAAATATAATTCAATCATTTCTAAAACCACAATAATTAAATTTATAATCCTAAATCTCTATTTTGAAATAGTTATTGATCTATCATCTTCCATATCAAAAAATTTAAGGGTATCCAAAATCAAAATTCATTTATCTTTATAATTTATTTTGAAATCATTTTTAATTATTTAAAAAACAATTTATTTATTTAAAATATTTTATTAAATAAAACAACCAATAATCCCATCTTAGCTCTACCCCATAAATCATTTAACATTCATAGAACCTTGTCTAAAAATTTGTGTTCCATCCACACCTCAAAAAACACATTTTAATATGTAATCATCCATTTTAAAACCATAAAATATATTAATGATATTTATAATGTGTCAAATCCTTATTGACAATTATAATCATTACATGATTTTTTTGAAACCTCTAAAATGGATCTTTATTTAATATCAATTGTAAATTTTATTTCATAATATCATACAACATAATTATAAGTAACAAGGGAAAAGTGGTTGCTAATAAATTGGAAACATGGATTTGTTAACAATATACTAATAAAAAAAGTTTTATATAGCGTAAATATTAAACATGAATGTTGGATATCCATAGGATACCATATTATGTGATCTCACCATGAACTTCCAAACCACCTCTTATCTCATCCAAAAACCCTATTTATATATAAATATAAATATAAAATATAGAATAGAAAAGTATAGAATCAAAACAGAACATCCCCTTGAGTTTTACAGTTCATAGAAAGTAAAATCAGGCATCATTCCTCATATTCATACCTCCTCTGTCTGGACAATCATGACTCTATAAAAAAGAAATCTCAAATTGAAAAGGTAATGTCTGGAACCTATTACCTATTCAAATTCTTGGATATGATTCTATTCGTACTGAACATACATTAGTTACTACCATAGCTGACACCTATCTTGGTTCTCAATAGTCCTGAGTGGAATCCTTGATATATACAATATTTGAAAAACTATCATTTCCATAATAATAAATATTTAAGGTTGATTTCATCATGATTAAAATATTCAATTGAAATTGGGATCTATATAAATTTCACCATGAATGATCCATATGGCATACATCAATTCATAAAACAAAAAAAATAATAATAAATTTAACAAATGTGTCGATATCATATATGAAAAATAAATCAAGCCTCCCACCCTCAAATTCCATCACCTATAACATTACCCATGTTTCATTATAACTTGAACATATATAATTCACTGACGACAAGTAAAACATAACACATGAAGCATACTATGTGGGTGAGAATCTAAAACACAAAAATACTCTCTATAATACTCGATAAAACTATCCCATGTGACATGAGGTCACTCCCCTTACATTATTATATCTCTATCTATAAATCACAGTAGAGGATTTTAATGGTAACTCATTATGTAGACACTGATATTTCTGAGTAGGTTCTGGGTTCGATGGCCTATTATAAATAATCCTTAGAGTTTATTCTCTTTTACTTTAAAAAATATACCAAAAATAATATTTTATAAAAATTAGAAACATTACATTTATATAAGAGTACATAAATTTTTTTCAAAATAAACCATTTTGGAAAAAATCATTTTCCTTTTATCTAAATGAAACTAATCACCTTGAAATCATTCTCTCATCCTAATACTATTTTTTTAGAAATCAAAAATATTTAGAAATATTTTTTTATATAAACCCATGATAAAAATATATTGAAATTCCTATATGTGTCTAATTTAAAAATGGTAATAATAATGAATTATTGAATAAGAATGAAATAAAAAACAATTCTTTAAAATGAATTACTAAATAAAAAATAAAGTGAAATAAAACTTTTCTATAAATATTTCAAAAGCAGGTAAACTATAATCGCACAATAATATAAAAATTAATATTGGACACCAAATGTTATGTAGTATCTAATGGATAATCCATGTGTATGGGATGAAAACTACGAAATTGCTTCCAAAGGTAACTAATCTCAATCGGGGAACATTAGCCAGTTATGTGGCCGGAACCAAAATATGAATAAAACATAGTATAACTAGTCAATGAGACCAAACAATCCTCATGAAAAATACTTGGAATAACCCATACTATTACCCACCTTGTAATGGTCTCCAATGTTCTTAAAAAACATCAAAAAATTATTCATCTATCACATCAACAATAACTAATAACAATCAATAACATACTTTGAGATCCATGTATTAATTCGATAACCAATCCTAAAAACTAATTTGAAAGAAAAAAATAATTGAAAATATAGTTTGTCAAATTATCGATAATTTTAAGAATTTAAATGACAAAAATAGTTTAAAACAAATCATTGAGGGTATTTTGTAAAGGGAATCACAAAATTAATTTAATTTACAAATGTTACATTTTGTAAATTAGTATGCACATATGAAATTAAATTAATGTGTATTTATAAACACTTCTAAATGAACATATTGACCTAAATTTAAATGAATTTTTATAAAATTATATGTATGTATATATATAAATATACATTCATTTGTATATATATTTTCATGAAGAAAGACAAGAGGAATCTACAACATCGACTATAAATAAATATCACAATCTATAAAAAATAAATATAATGAAATTTTAAAATATGAAAATATATATTAAATTATTCGATAAAAACATGAATTTTAATATAATATTCCATAAAAATTCCAACATATATTTAGTACACCCAATTTCTCTTGGAATGAAATTATTTGTATTTTATTCGATAAAATCCAAATGTGTTCTTTTAGAAAAAAATAGGGTAAAGACCATTATATCCAATTAGTAAATAAATTTTAATCACATTAAACTCTTGAGGAACATGAATATATGAATCCAATTTAATGTAATTATCGATTATAATGTGTTTTAGAAATAAATGTATAACACCGAAGAATGTGTGAAAATTTGTGGAAACCCAGAATTGGGGAAATAGCTACCTATGGCTATCATAGAAAAAGTGAATAACCTATTATTTTAGAGTGGAAGGCATGAATAAACAATTACACAATTTATTTATATTAGGAAATTATCTGATAACCAAAATACACATATGGGGTTATTTGATAGTTATTCAAAGTAAGGGAGAATGAAAAATATTGAAATGTGAGGATGGAGGTGAAGGATAAAAGAGATTCTCACCTAAGCATATTTTAACATAAAATTGAACAAAAAAATTACATTAATTAGAATAGAGAGGGTAGGAGTTCAGACTAGCTATGTGGATTCCCGGACATGTGACATAATAGATGGGTATCTGGATATGATTCATGGGAGGTGTAAAAGATGTGGTGATCATTTTATTAATTTTTGTATATAATAAAATCTATGGTTTTTCACAATTATATTGAATGTATACCCATAAGTTTTTATAACCATGTTAAATTTACCATGGACATTAATAAACATCTAAATTGGATCAAATATTTATAAATAAAATCACCAACCGTGGAAAACACATCTTTAAACATCAAAGTGGATTTGGATGGTCACTGTATGATTTTAGATAACCAAGTGATAAATGCCTTTCCTTACAAATTCCCTTCAATATTTCAAAAAATGTAGAGGTTAAACCCTAAATCTCAATGATCTACAATAAATAATAAATAAGTTACTAAATTAATGTAATGAAATTTAGAGTGTCTCATCATCACCAACATATGAATTAGTAGAGGTGGTATTTAGAGGTAAAAATATTCTTTGCCTAATTATTTTTCTATTATGTTACTTTTGAAGGGACTGGTTTTGGAAAATTTAGTTCCTACAATTTTAAGGTAATTATATAATGAAAATTGAGGTTTTAGATAGTTTACACCACAAAAAAGTGAAGTAAATAAATTAATGTTAAATGGAATACCAGGACCCCAAAAAACAATTACCCCATAGATGAATGCAACTAGTTTATGGATATGATTATTGGACCTATACCTCTCATTATATATTTGGCCCATGCATAAGATATTTAAGGGTAAATTCATTTGTACCATAGTGGAAAATTTATGTAGACTTGATATTATTTAAATCAGTGTCCCATTGTAGAAAAAACCCAACAAAACCTCTTTTAGAAACAAGGACAACAATAAAATGAAAGGGGAATCATCCCAATTCAAGGCTTAGTAGGTATATTTAATGGAGTATATTTAAAATACCAATAGTCTTGATGAATTTAAGTTAAATTTGGTGTAAAATTCCATAGACATGGTATTTGGACATCACTGTGTATTAAAGGATGTGAGAATCAAACCACACATACTTTTTAATTGGGTGTGGTATATGAAATACACTTAAAGAAAGGTGTATGTGTAAACTAGTTCCATATAAGCTTCATGTCAATCTATAAGGATATATTTGTCCCATGGGTTTTTTTCTTTAGTCATGGATGGAATCATGAATGTTAATATTAAATTGTAATTTTATTGAATGAAAAAATTAAACATAATAATGTGAGAATAAAAATAAGTGTATCATAGTCGGGCCAATGAAAAAATTGATCCTAATCCACTGAGACCATGATTTTCATGCTTGATGTTTGAAACAATTTTAAGTAGTTGGATATTCAAGTCGCATGTGATTTCTAATAGAATGAATTGTTTGGAGTGTTAACAACATGTTTTCCACCATGGGAACACACGGGAATGGTGAGACCAGTTATGAAATTTTCTATAGGGACCACTCTACCCTTCCAACTTTCTGAGAAGTATGAAAGGATAACACCAAATGTGTTTACAGTGCTATAGATTAAAGGGGAGTGGATGAATGTAAAATATGCTTTCTAGATTCAAAATTTTATGGGGGTGATAAATAGTATTAGGATAACCATAAACCACTTTTGAAACATGAATTTCATTAATATGTGTTCATTAATGTAGGTAGAGAAATGATGTTTAACCACTGGTCATGTCTTCAAAATAGAAGTCCCATTATTTTTCTTCATTAAATACTCTATCATGTGTTCACTAGAATTGTTCAGGATATTGGGAGTGTGGTTTCATTCTCGTAAAGGATTCCATTCAGATATTAGTTGATTTATGTGTAAATTAAACATCATGAGATAAATATTGTTAAAATTTAGAAAAATGATCAAAGAGATGTCTTATAACCTTAAGGATAACCTTTTGTGCACTAGTATTTTTCATTATATAATCGATTATCGATGATTTGATTAACCAATAAGTGATATTGGGAAAAGGATTCATCATTCCATAAGGTTGTAGGGATTAATCCATGATGATGTATAGTTTAATGTCATCTTGTTTGGAATGTCATGTTCTACCTGTTTGATGTAATAGGGATCAGAATAATGGGGGATATATTACATAGAAACAATTAAAAGAAAATACATTGTTTTATTAAATATACCAATATGGATACAAGTGATACCAATGGTAAAATATTTTTTCATTTAGATCACGATGCCTAGACCAAGAGGGTATAATTTTCTCCTAGGCTAAAGAAAATACACCCAATGTGAATTAAAGGACATAATTTCATAATATAAAAACTAAAATTTGTGCATACCTAGTTTAATGTGGTGATGCATAGACCATGATGGAATGCATTTTAAGTTTGGGAATCAATGATATAGACTATATATTTTAGTTTCCTACAGCAAGGATATGGTGCTACAAATATTAATATCATATATATATATATATATAAGACATTAAAAAAATATCATGGATTCTCTCCAAAGTTTTTCTAAACTAGTTAGTCTAGTTTGAATAACCATGTAACTTCTAGGGATATATGTTGAACCCAAAATGATTTTTTTCTATTCATCTTGTTCTAGAGTATTTATCCATGTCTTTAAAGAGAATGAAATATAGAATATAGTTTATAAGTTTTCATAGTTTTACCTATATGTTTTTATGGCTTCAGGAACCATTTCAGCTCTTACATGGCTGTTTCAATGTCTTGATGGAAAAACAATTGATAGATAGTTTTTATGGTTACATAACATTATACTATGAGTTTTTTTGGGTTTTTTCCCATCAAAATTAACAATCTAATGATAATATTTTGAGGTGATGGATACTAGACAATGGGGGAGGCATTTCATATAATTAGAAGGAAGGGATATTCCCAATGGGAATCAATGGGAACATTTGAAAATATATCCACACAGTTGAATAATTAATCTATATCAACATATTCTAGATCTATAATAATACATTAATTTGGTAGAAACCTGTAAAAATGGTTTTTATTGAACAATTAGTTTGGGGGCCATCTTTTCTAATTTATTATTTTATTAATTTTTTGGCACTGATGTTATAAAAATAGTTTCAATACCATTATTATATGATGGACAAACATGCATTCCCCAATCCAAATTACCTATAACCTAAATAAACATTAAATCAGTATAAATAAATAACAAATTTAACATGCAAAAATAAAAATTTAATATTAAAAATATAATGCGAATTAAAATATATTTTGTTTATAACTAAAAAACATCAAAAATACATAAGCATTCCTTTTCAATAAACAAATACCTATCACAATGTTTTATTAGAACTATCTTTTCAGATACATAAGGGATAAATATCTCATTAATTAACATTAGTATGGTGATGGTCGTCATCTATATCATGAGAATTCTCAATATCATCATCACCTCCCATAACATCATTATCACCACCATGACCTAATACATATCCCTTAACAATAATACGTTAGTACTCTACCTCATCAGGTGAATTATATAAGGAAACAATAATAGACATGAATGTATTAAAAACTGAAGTGGTAGATGGTGAATGTGATGGACCTAGTGAACCCATGGACATAAGAAAGTTCACTTTGGAATTTTTACTTCTTTAATTATCCATAATGTGTAATTTTTTTTTTGGAAATTATTACCTCTATACATGCCTCTATTTCCTATGATGGGCCTCTTTTAACCTAGTGGTAAATTTTTAATTAGAGGCAACAGATGTGGGATGATACATAGTAGTGAAATACTCTTCCAAGGTTGATATCATTATCTCATTATATTCATCACATACTATCTATCATATGGGAGTATATGGACTGTAGTTGTCATGCCCTTACTCTACAAGGGTACCCTAAGATGATTTTAGGAAAATGTAAATGAGATATTTAGTTATAAAGTTAATTTTTATAATTGAATAAATTCTAATAAATCATAGAATCTAATCTATCTTCTATCTATTTACAGAACTCATGTATTTTTTCATTATTCTCATAGAAGAAAATTTTCTAAGGAACATGGACATATTAAATTAAAACTAGGTATTACAAGATGAAATTTATTTTAGAAATTATTATTAAATAATATTTTAATGGTAATTTAATTAAAATGTATATTACATTAATTTTTTTTTATTTTTTTTGGTATTTGGTGATTTAATTTTACCAATATTAGCTGAGAATTTTTTTAAAATTACATGGAGATTAAATTTAAAAAATGTATGGTGTATATTATGTATCAAACTATGATTTTCTATTGTTTTAGTAAATATATATAATATTTTTTAAATTTTACACTTAATTCACAATGTGTAACATGAAATAAAAGGTTTTTCTTTTGTTACGCACAATATTACTATTCAATATGATATTTAACAACTATTATTTTGAATGGAGGGTATGAATTGGATTATCTAAAATTATGAAAATATTGTTTATAAATTTTTATATATTTTTTGACTAACCTGTTAATGAAAAATGAAAACAAAACCCATTATAAATTTAATGGAATTATTTTTTCAAAATTTTTTTTATATGCACAGGTGAGTTTTATATAAATTAATTAACCAAATTAGGAATGGGTATTAATTTAATTTAACTATATTTTTAATATATTAAATACAAATTTTATAATACAATTTATATTTTTTATATATAATATATAATAATACGTTCAGTTTTACGCTTGAAAACCTTATTTTTTATAGAAACTTGTTTTGTCTAATTTTTTATGCACACTTATATTAAAACTAAATTTTTATAAATTTATAAAATTATCTTGATGAGAATAAAATAATTTATTTAAATCATAATATCAAATTTATGTTAGAGTGATCATTTGGGATTTTTATGAAAAGTTTCACATTGGGATGAATAATGAATAGTAATAAATTTTAATTTAAATTTGTATTAAAATTTGGATTATTTAGAATGGTATGTCACATTATATAATTGTTTAATATGTAATTATTTATATTTTTTATCCATTAATCCAATTTAGTTCATCGGAATAAATTTTAATGTGAATTTTTATATGAATAAATTTCAATCATTTAAACATTTTCTCTTTAGGATCATTCTTTATCAAGAAATTTTTAAAATTAATTTTAAAATATTTTCTTCCACTAATGTGAATATATTTTGTATTAATTTATTACATATTTAAAATCTTCACAATTTATAATTTCTAAAATTTCATTTTATTTTTTTACCAAAATGAATAGTGAATGTAGTAATTAATTATCCCCATTGTTAAAGTTATTACGGAATTATAGGGAGTTCAAACTATAATTATATGGGGTAAACTAACATTAATATAAAAAAAATAATGATTTTATTTCATCCTCTATTATCAATTTCTCTGAAATATTAAATAATTTGTTCACATTTATTTTTGAATATAAACAGTGTAATAAATTATGTATATAAAAAAATGAAAAAATATTTGTTTCATAAATTTAGTATCTATAAAGCCTTAGGATACAAGAAAAAACAACATATTATTCGTTATATAAAATATTTTTAATTATAAATTTGTTTTTTATAATGATAAAGTAGTTTTTTTAGATGAAATAATTACACTAAATGCTCAAGAAAGATCAATATAGTAATTATTTAGTTAAAAATTTAAAAAAATGAAAAAAAATTATGTTATTTCAAAGAATTTTAGTGGTGAATTATTTTTTCGATTATTATATCATGATATACATGTGTGGAAAAATTATATTTGAATTATAAAATTGTCTTGATAGTTTAAATTTTTTATTTAAATGAATAAAGTCAACATTTTAATTAATTTTATTCTATAATAAACGATATTTCATTAAATGATTTAAAATTACTAAAAATGGTATATTAATAAAATTTATTTTCAAATATTAAAATATATAAACTCAGATACATTAGGGGTCCAATTTTAAAATTATAATGGTTATATTGATTGTTAAATTGTAAAAACTCTTTTAGAACAATTAAGGTTAACGCGATGTTTTTGTACGGTGCATGCATTTCTGTAAAAATTAATTAGAAAAAAACATATGATTTATATTTTATAAATTATATAATTTTTCTAAAATTATTGTGTATAAATTATCTATAAATTATCCCTGTATTTTTTTTATACTGAAAATTTACCATGGTTTAAAAATAGTTACTCTTATGAAATCCCAAAATGATAAATTTGGGATCGTAATATGATAACTAATGAAATTTTGTAAAAATATGTCTAATTTTGCTTTTTATATTTATATAAATATAATACCTTCATCTATAATTCATCATATTTGAGACACAATAGGGTAAAATTTACTGCCCAATAGTAATTAATTTTAAGTACATACAATAATGATACTCCTCCTAAACTAAAAAACGGAACTCACTATCTTCAATGATTCACACTACTCAATCCATTTGGATTGAAAAAGATGATAAAATATCAAAACATTCATCCCTAATCCTAAAACCCTTGTTTTGTACATAAATATTTCCAAGAAACACTTTAGTGAAATCAAAAGAAGGATACCCAAACAAGATGTAACATTAATCAAGGAGTGATTTCATTTTATTTTTTCCTAAACCACCATCAATTATTATTAATTTATGATTACATAATTTTATGGGTATATTGAATATAATTATTTGTTTTTATGTTAAGTGTATTTCCTAAAATGGAACTCACATTCACCAAATGGGTTATGAAATCGTCATTCATCTATACGGGGGACTACTACCTCAAGAACCGATGTCCTTCATTTTTCAAATATAACCGTTACATATTTGGGAATAATGATGAGTTTTCTGTTTATATATATGATATATAATATATGTAAAATTTTATTTTTATTCATTAATTATTATATCCTAGAAACCTATATGAATTCCATTTTATTGAAACAAAATAACATCCTTCACATGTACGGTGGACTATCACCTCGCCAAGTAATTATATTCATTCATGAAATATAAGGAAAGTATTATGGATTATTGTAATAAAAATAATTGATTTATATGATATAATAATTCCAATGAAGTAATATATATATATATATATTATTCTATATTCATTCATTCATTCTGATATCATAATGGAAACAACATTAAAGCCTACATATGACATATCGTCCCCATGAATGGCGTATTTAATTTCACATTTCTATAGTTAATATATTTTTATAAATACAAATATTCTGAATATATGTGATATTTATATCATGAATATCATTATAAATGTGAAAAAGTAATTATTAATTTAATATAACATAATATAAAAACATTTAAAACATTTCTGAAAAACAAAGTGGTTATTACTCTAAATGTAACATAACATGGAGTCATTAACAAATAGTTTATAATGTGTCATAATAAAATAATATATGGTATTTATATGTGAATATTATTTATTATTATATTTATAATAAACATATAGTTATTTCATATTTTTATTAAATGTTTATGATAGAAGACATGACATAAGGAATGGGATTTATGCCTCACTATTTACATCAGTGAGCCACATTCCCAATATACCATGTATTTATTTGATGTTTTTTATATACATCCCATTAATGTATTCCAAAAACGACGCACACACACATATATATATATATGTATTGTTAGTTAAATACCCATTTTCAGTTATCTCATTCTTGGGGTTTACAGTTCAAATGTGAACTAAATGATAAGGGCATTTATTCCTCAATTTACCTTTATTAAGATTGATATTATTCTATTCACCTAGATAATTTTATGATGTTTATATACACACACATTTACATTTAATATCATGAAATTGTTGATATAAGTTAAATATTATTTATTTACTTTATCACTTCATGAGAATTATGATTAAAAGTAACAAATGTTGTAATATTTTTTTACAATCTCATCATTTATTGGAATTGTTTCTGACTATTATTCCAATGTTGAATTATAATTTCCTACATCCCAATAATTTTCATGAAATTTATTTTTCTATTTTTATTCATGATATTTACAATAAATGGTATAATATTTATACTTATTGGTACTTATTATAATTATGTAATGGTTTTATAAAAATATGACATTATTTCTCTCATACATAATAAATCTGTTTTGCTCCCAAGCCATCTTTCAAAAAAAAAAGGTTAATTGTTTTTCAAATTATATTTTTAGATCTTTTTCAATGAAAATGATTTTGAAAATGTTTTTTGTTGGGAAATGTGTTGTATGTTTTGTTGAGTTATATGATTCAATGTATATATTGAGAGAAATGGATTTTAAAAATAGTTTATATTTCAAAAAGTATTTCAAATGATTTTCATATATTATATTTTATGTTTAAATGGATATTTCCAAAGAAATAAATTTTAAAAAATTATTATGTTTAAAAATAATCATAAATGATTTTAATTACTCATTTATAGGTTTTGAAGAACATTTTCAGTAAAAAATATTTTGAAAACATTTGTAGATATATAATGTTTTTTTAAAAGAAGAAAGTATATTTTAATCAAGATATATATTAGATTATCATTCAAAATTATTTTCCATCGTAGATAAAATAAATTTATGTTTTCTATCCTTTCTTAGGTATATGATCCAAGGATATCATTCTCATTCTTTATGTTAATGGTTTATGTTTATGAAGATAGGTTTTTATGAATACATTTTCTATTCTGTGGGTTCTACCATGATAAAATGAATATAAGCACTGCTTATTTTTATGGGTCATGCTATTATGAAATGATAATGATATAAAATATTTTTCAAATGTTTATAATATGACTAAATGTATGTGAGACGATTTTTTATGGTTGATGATATGAATAATTTTTGGGATCTTGTGGAACAAATAAATATAGTTTTCATTATATGATATATGGGACCTACATCTATATCAAATAAATTTGGTAATGATTTATATATCATGAGATTGAATGAATTTAATAGGAAGGGCTCATGGCTTAGTATTACAATGAAAAAGTTGGAAGTTAACCTGGTTCTGTGATACATAGTTGGAATGAGAGCTGAAATTTGTTCAGTAATATAAGGAAGGAACGGCAGTGAACTAATATTAGTGATAAAATCATAAATGGGATGAATACATAGGTTTGGTAAGTCAGTACTGAAATGAAGAGTAAACATGGATGATTAAGGTAAATTTAATAGTCAATGTTTATTTCGAGAAAACCATGACTACTGCGATGAGATTGTGAGTGAACCGATCACAATATTATAACATTGGAAATGATCTTTAATGAATGTTGATTTTTTTTGTAATTAACCAGCATGAAAACCCTAGTACCCTATCACCAGAGCTAGAACTAACATGGCCCAGATTGAATTACCGATCCCCATAGGTCTGCAACTGGCACCTGCCATCATAGATAATAATGGTGGGAAGTGGTTTTCACACAAATAGTGTAATAAAATTATGCATGTTAGTATGATAAAAATAAAATCTTATAATAAGAATAGTACTAGAAGTCAAAAAGTTATCAAAACCAAAAAGTACCATGAATATAATGATAAATGACCCGAGGGCTAGTGTACAAGACTCTCAATGTCTCAATGATCAGAAAATTGAACCACCTCATACGGGCATTATTACCACTGATGAAACAAGAATAATATAATATCCACACACCATAATTATTAGGTTGAGTGTGAAAAAAATTCAATGTTGGGTCTCAATATGATTTTCAAAAAAATAGGCCAATAAAATTTACCAATACATCTATACAAATTTAAACAAAATTGTCATGGAAATACATTTCCATATTTAAAATATATATATTCATTTAAATTGATGGAAACAAATGAAAATAATTTATTAATAAACATTCAATTATATATATATATATTTAAAATCAATTTTTTAATAATAATTAAAAAAATAAAATATATATAAAAATAAAATAAATTTGGAAACATGTCATTTTCCAAGAGGTACGATAGTTCTGCGTTATATGGGCCTCACACACTCATATAAGTGATAAAAAATAAGTATACACATGTCCCTCAGATATTACTCAATGTAGACTCTTCCCCATACCATTAAGGATATGACATACTAAAATTTGTTGTTTATATGTGTAATGAATTAATAGGGTGTTTTCCCAAATAACTCACTAACTACCTAGGCTTTCATTTTCTCAAAAAACAATCAATAATTTAAATTTTATTTGACAAATGTTCAATTACCATTTACCCATTTATTATTTCAATCATCCCATTTCTAATAAAAATTAAACACAAAATTATTTAATCAATTCATGTTTTTTATGATAAAACTATTGGGTTATTATTAAAATAATTTAATCACTTTATCAAATATTCAAAATTTAATTCAATTTCAAAATTTTATCCATAAATATTATTTCACAATTTCATTCCAATTTAATAATCACAAAAAATTCATTGGAATTGGGAGATTTCCCCAAATTTCATTCCAAACCAATATATATTCCCAATTAATGAAAAATTTTATTTCCAAAATTTAATTGAATGAAATTAAAATTTTCAAGAAATTATGAGTTGAATTATTGTGTAAATACGTAAAAATTTCAAGATTTTTTTTTTAAATTATATGGAATTTTAAGAGTCCGTAGTTACTAACAGCGCCTGATTCCGAGGTCCGGTGAGCCCAGAATCAATATCTAATGTTTTGTTCTGGTACGTTTAGTAAACGTACGAGTGAGTTTTTCTATCTTTTCAAACGGTGCTCAGAATTGAAATCTGAGGATACTGTTGAACTCGTAGTGCCGATATTCGCTTAATGAGTCAACTACTACTGTTGCCTTTGTTTGAGTGTGGAATTTATAAATTGGTGTTTCTTATTAAAAATTAATGTTTGAATAAAAATGTGTGTGTAACACATTTTTATTTTTTGGGTGGTTAAAGTATTTGGGTGGTGGTTCCCTTCTCCAATGGGATGTTGGAGGTGGGGCCCACCCCAACATAACCTCCCCTGGAAGTATATTGTGTGGTGGGGCCCACAAGAGCACCTAACCCTTAAAATTCCCTTGAACCCCTTTAACTACCCTTTGAATTAATGAGGCCACGACCCTTCATTTATTTAGGGTGAACACTGCACCTTCCCCCACTCATTTAGTATTCCAAAAAAATAATTAATGAATTGAACTTATTCCATTAAAATAATTCTAGCTTTTGAATTTTTATAATATTGTTAATTATAAAATAATAGGAGAGGATATTATTTTAGATGGGCTAGTGGAACATTGAGAAGGATTTGGGAGAAACTCTTGGTGGAATATTATTCCCTCGACGAAGAATGCCATTATTCAATGAAGAACACTCCATGTCTTGAGGAATGTGAAAAAACTACTTCTACCTTCATCCATCGGGGGCAAGAACGTGAGGAGAGGCCCACAAGGAACTCCCGTCATCCTTCCTCTTCCTCTGCATCAAGGGAGAAGACGCCTCCCATGAAGAACATCACCAACAACGACACATTCTCCTTGGATGCACCCCGACAACAACGAATTGATGCCGTATTCAACGAATGAACATCGAATCGAGGTAGGGGTTTTTGTATAATTTTAATTGAATAAAATTATACCCTCAATATTGATTATTGCTTTGGATCGTATTTGGCCATTTGATATCGCCTAACACAGAGGGCGCAGGCCGAACAAACATGGCCCGATGACCATCCATTAATTCTTGTTTGCATTGATAATGGAGGTGGAGCCGTTAGGGAGCGGTACCGTCGCAGAACACCAGATGAAGGAGGTCATGTCCATGCATGCTGGAGAGGTCGGAAGAGGCGACGACAACCAGAGGCAACGACCTCGTGATGACCACGTAGAGGAAAACCGTGACCTGCATCTACGGGTTGCTCGGGCCGATGAACCGGCCGGCCACTGCCGATAGGGCTGGAGAACCATGGAACCCGTAGGTTCCACATAGAGGAGATGTGGAAAGAAACCATGGACCGCTTGGGATGAGAGAACCAGAAGGCTAAGACCAGATGGGTAGAACAATCGCGGTGCCCACAGGCCCCACAGGGTGGGGGAAACGCGGCCCGCAACCGCGGGCCACACACCAGCGAACTGGTCGGCTGCCTACCAGCTGGGCTGACGACCGATGGCGCCGCTTGGCACTGTGTGGGAAGGACAGCAGCCCGCTTTTAAGGCCGCTCATGCCCGACAGAACTGGCTGGCATCGGCCGACCGAGCAGGGAGAGGCGGCGCTGCTCGGCGCCGCCGGGTGAACCAGACTGGCCCGCTCCCTGGGCTGGGTCTGCTGATGGGTCACGCCCCATCGAGCCAGACCGACCTCCCAACCGTGTTGGACCCACAAATATGGGCTTGGTTGACCCCTATCCTGGTTGGACTCACTGAGTCAGGTCGGGCCAACCCGCCAGCCCACTGGGCATGATGGGTCGGGCCTAACTTCTCTTAATTGCGAACATCTTCAAGACCTCCCGTCTGAAAGACGCGCCATCTGTGACACTGGTACCCACTTGACGAGACAATCCACTTTCAATAATCTAAGTGAGTTTTGGAAATCATTGGAAAATGGCTAGGTTTGGATCGAGCGTAAATCCAACTGGGCCCCTAGAACGGAAAAACTAATAACTCTTAGAACTGGTGTCCAATTGACGCAAAGCCTGTCGCGTTGGATTCCTTGTGATGAGAAAGAACATTGTGAGACATCAAATCCAGACTTCATGATATTTGATGTATTAACCCCCTTTTCTCGAGGTGAGGACCCTCCCGGAATCGAGTGTGATGTGTGTGGGAACCCTAGAGCTGGCTGCGACCGTGACGACTACTATATTGGAATCCTCTGTGGGTTCGACGATGACGACTACAATATGATAATCTTGTGTGGGTTCGACAGTTCTAATTATGTTCCAGTATCATATGTTGGTTGTAACGCCCTGACCCCAGTTACCTAAAGTCGGTGCATTATTACATAACATTGGAATGATCACAAGAATGATCAAATCTCGAAAGACCGATTGGTTTAGTAGCCTTGGAAACACTAGATATATTCATAAGTTTTACATTACATCATAAAATGAAAAACTACAACAACAACATAATGTCTCCACAGTCCACACTATTATCCCCTCATAATATCCCTGCAGGTCATTCATAACTTACTTTTCACATCCTGGGGAAAATAAAACATAGAAAAGGGGTGAGCTCAAATGCCCAGTAAGGATAACAATATGTCGGAACATTCAAAATAAGCATAAACATTTAAGGCAATGCATTACTAAAACAAAATCCTTTTAAACTTGAACTTCAACATAGTATGGCAAAAGTAAAATGAAATAATGCCATTTACTTATTGACATGGATATTTTGCAAATCGAATAAGCACATGCAAAATCAATAACCACTTTCATAATGATGGAATGCATAATGCTAAACTTTAATTTCTTTTCAAGGCCTCGTCCCAAGACCTTGGGGCTAACTGTAACCGGAACCCAACCCAGAGTGCCTCTAATAACCGGACACCATCCCGGAGTGCCTATAATAACCGGACACCAACTCAGAGTTCCTCTAATAACTGGAGACCAAACCGGAGTTCCTCTAATAACTGGAGACCAAACTGGAGGGCTTACTTTTACCGGTCCCCAACCTGGAACATACTTGTCTAACACATTCATCTGAATGAAATATTGAAATATAACATAAACATTTGGATTAAAAATAACTTATAAAATGTCATTACTTTAAACAAAAACCATGAGTGACATAAGAATAACTTATCCATACCCAAAAATATCACAAAACCTTCAATAAAATAGGAATGTTTTGTATCATAATAAATCAACTTCAAATAAGCTTAAAATCCATCAAAGGATGTTGACATAGATGAAATCAAAACTATTTTAGAGAAATATCTCTTTTTTTTAATCATTTTAAAAGTAAAATAATTATAAAATAATACATTCAATTTGAAAATATTCTTATAAGCTTGTAAGGTAAACTTAGACGATTTTATAACGTAGGAAAATAGCCGCACCCGCCGTATATGTTTAAAAAAAACATTCTTACCTTAATTTTGTCGAAAAGGTTAAAAAGCACCTTGTTTGGAAAACGACGGAAAGATTCCTTTATAAACCACTTATAAAAAGTCAAACAAGGATATAAATGACTTTAACCCATATTCTAGTAAACAGTCAAAATGTTTTGAAATTCATTTTTAAGAAACATGGATGTGGATGATAAAGAGATCCCTGTAGATTATTACGTATAAACAACCTCGGATAATGAAGAGATTGCGAAATAACCCTTAACAATTTGGTAACTTATGAAACATACAACCCATGAAAGAGGTATCATACAATGAATATGTAAATACACATAAATTAGAGTGTATTACACAAATAATATAATTATGGGCAGTACATACACCACACAAAAGGTGATGGTGGCAATATGGCATGAATCTCACGGGAATAAGGAGTGAGATGAAAACCCCTTACCTTTTACATTTACTTGGTTGGGGTAGGTTAAACTCCTGTATAATAGTGAGATAATTGTTATTAAAATATTCAGGAATCATATATATTAATATGATATCATATATGATCTTTTAACTTTGCTTTGTTAATAATGTCTTAGTATTATCGTAGTTTCGGGTGTTAACTTACTCGTTTTATTTTATATGTTTTATTAAGTAAGCCATGTTTGTAATGGATGGGGTGTATATTATTCATATTCAGAATGATATCAAGTCCTTAAACATCATTTTTAAATCAGAAAATGATAATTATACTTGAATGGATATGATGGAGAATGAATCTCATCGCGTTCGTGAAGATGGTAGTCCGTACGTACGCACGAGCGACAATATCATTGTTTTGATATAAAAATAATATATAAATGGATGGTATATCATATATACAGAATCATTTACATGTTATATTTATTATTTACATGAGTTACAAATCATTATTATACCCATCCAAATAATAATATATTGAATAACAATTACACCACGACGTGGAGACGGTAAGCCGTACGTACGCACGTATGGTGACATGTTATTCAAAGGGTGGATAGAATACTGAATATGGTTGTAACATATTTATAATAACATCACAGTATATATATATGAAACTGGAGTTATTATTTTAGAATGGTAACAACAAAGTAAGAAGAAGTGGAAGAAGAAGGAACTTGGAAAAGGGTGGTGAAATCATTAACTCTTCTTCGGTTTCTTCCATTGTATTTGATCTAAAGGGATCCTTAGGTTGGCTTTCTGATCAAACTAAGGCCTATATGTTGTAGCGAGGGAAGTTGGGAGAGTATTTTGGCAGAGTTTGGCCGAACCAAAAGGCTTTTAAGGTGTGAAGAAAAGAGAAGGAGAAGTTCCCTTTTATAAGAGGGGTGAGGGGCACCTTTGGAAAAGCTAGAAATATTAGTTTATAATAAATTCTTATTCGGTTTCTAATAAATCCAAAGTTTATTATTTAAATGTTAAGGTGGGTATGGGTAGAAAACAACTCAACCAATAGAATTTAGACAGGTTTGGGTACTTATATTAACCTTATCTTTAAGTATTAACTCTAAGTTAATTAGTTTCACTTTTACAATGTCTCTTTGTATTTTTATATAATATGGTTAATAAACTTACTATATACATACAAGAGACCCCCAAGTGGTCCATTAATTATGCAACTATCATGAGATAAGTCTCTTGGCCGAACCATAGATTTTTAGGAATTTAATATCAATTAATAATATAATATTTGTTTTAAGAACTCTTTTATGTCAATTTTGACACTATTCAATAGTTTATTTTTGTGAAACTCATAACAGATTGATTACTTCTAAGAAAGTCAATTAAATCAATCCTAATATATCATATTATCCCAGAAAATTAGTTTAATTAATTAAAAGTTTCATATTTTATTTATTTGGGTATTTATAATATCAATTATTTTAATTTTTTACTATTATAGTAATTAATTCATTATCATTGTGTCACAAATACATTAAATTATTTAACGTCTAAAAATTATAAATAAACTATCACTGTGTAGGAAATATTTTTATCTTTCTAATTAATGTTTATAATCTAAAATCCAACATATATAACTCTATGTAAAAATTGTTTTGCTAAAAGATATATGCTTGTGTCATTTTTGTATTCATTTTAACTTAATTAAAATAAAGTGTCCCTATCACCAACAAGTGGCACCATGGGGTCCCCAAATCGACCCAAAGATGCCTATGGTCGAACATGTATCAACCAATAATTATAGGACACGTTTTAGGGTAATTTAGTATTATTATAATATTAATTTTTAACCCTTATTTACCGGATTTACCCTTAACCATGGTAAATAAAATATTTACCGCAGTAATTATTCAAAATGTCTAAAAATAATAGTTACCTATTTACACAATTTGAAAATCATGATTCCAAATATGGAATCCATTTTTCTAAATTCAAAACACAGAAGTGGCAGAAATTAATTTAAAATTAATTCCCGCTGTCAAACCAAAAAGCGTGTTTTTAAGAGATAATAACTATCAAAAGATTGACACTTTTTTATGTTCGGTTTAATTGTAAAATTATGTCCAATGACCAAAATTATATTAAATGGTAAAAATATATTCTAAATATACTTTAAAACCACTCAAATTCATAATTTATCACTATTAATTATTTTGATTAAAAAAGTTGTTTTTAATTAAAATTTAGTAATTTTCACTATTCATCAAAATATGAAAGTTATCCGAAATGTACCAAAATTTCACCTTAGGCTAATTTCAATATTCCGAATCCAAAAAAGAAGTCCATTTTGAAATATAAAATATATATTATTTCAAAAAGTAAGTATTACTATTCATAACGGCTAGTTTGATTGGTTGTGGTGTGTGTTAGAACTCGAAGTTGCGTACAACACACACTACTATATTATTCAAAGGAAAGCGTACCGTGGAAGCTTGGGATGTTTCATTTTAATTTTTTTTTGATTTCCCCCTTTATTCAAAAAGTTTAAAATATTGTATTTAAAATGGGTTCACTATTAAAAGTTCGTAAAAGTGCAATACTGAAAATGAATTTGTTCTTACATTATGTCTAAGAAACTCATAATATGGATTATAAAATTATAAGGATTATATTAAGTTTAAAATTTAGTTAATACTATTCATAACCTCTTTTGAACGGCTTGTTTGGTATTTCATGTTGTGCTTGAACTCGGTGTTGCGTGTAGTGCAAGTTATTGTATTATTTTAAAGAAATAACACACTATGAAATCTTGGGGTGTTACATTCTCCCCTCCTTCAATAAATTGCGTCCTCACAATTTGAAATTGTTCTTCGAAAATAAAAGGTTGAAAATAAAAAATATCTTTGTGGGAAAACCCACATCGGAAATTGGGTTACTAAAATTTAGTCTTAATATGAGGAAAAGAGAAATGAAAGGGTCACCACCAAATTATGATCTTGATTAGGAGAACATTGGTGGCAATTAGAGACATATAATTGGAGGAAAAACGTAAATATTTATAGGTAGTGATTGAGGTCATCAATCACAAACAATTATAAAATTGAGGTCCTTAAACTCATCAATCTATGATGATTTGAAATACCATTGGTTCAACAAAACATATGGTATTAGGATAACAAATTTTTGACGTTTCAAAATATCTTAGTTGAAATCCCACATCGAAAAATGAATTAATGAGGTCTCTATTTAAAATAAAGAGTGGAAAGTATGAAGATTACCGAAAATAACACATACTAGGGTTCCATGTAGGAAAATATGGATACGGAAGAGAAATCTAACCATCAATTATATGATGGAGAGTGGTAGAGAACATGGCTATGAAAAGGACAACAATCCCAAAGCCATAAATTAGTGATGATTTAAGGTATCAACTAGGACAACATTTTTGTTCTAAGTTCCTTTTCTTAATGTTGATGAATTTATTTATGAGATTGGATAAGATCATAAAGAGATATACTTACTTTATAATTAGAGTTTTGTCCATTAATAAATTTCTACCACAAACTCATCTATCACTCGTACAAAAAATTCTATTTATACTATTCGTATAGGGTTCCAAAATAAACGAATTTATAATTCATCTACCAGATCTTTTAAAAAAAACTACATTATTTAATCCAGGACATCTCTTGGGCCAGTGGTAGGTGATACACCCTTGTCGCCCTTCGGTTGCGGGTTCAAGTCTCGCGGCCTTGCCGGACGCGACGGGTTGCCACCCGACCTCCGGGTTGTCCTTTTATGGAAATCAAAAATTATTCTCAAACTAGAATTTATCCAAAATACTTCTGACCAAACTCATAGTCTAACATTTATAAGGAAGTTAAACATAATGTAGATCCTTTTTACCACGTAATAGCATATGAATACCTTCATCATGTATTCTTTTAAAACACTGAAACATCCTGAATTACCATTATCCATATTGATTATATTCATGCTCCCTTATTCCATATAGAATGCTGGATATACTTCATCAATCCAAAAATGTTTTAAACCCCAACAATGATGGAATATAGAAATCATTAATTATTTTCAAGGTAGTCAAGAATATCCAATATAATTTATCCAAATCAATCATGTATTATTCTAAAATCACTACCTCGGTATCAGAACCATATTATGGTTTATCATTCTCTCAACAATATATTTTCCAAAAATTTAACCTGCTATTGAGTAACTTTTCTTTGTTCCACACAATCTCAAGTCCTTAATGAAATAGTACTGCAGTACAATCCTTATATACTCCATAATTATTATAACAAGTACATTGTTGATACAACACTCAATTGACATAATCAACATAAGAACTCTAATCATTCCTCTTCATCTATGGTAGTATCATAACTTGATTATTATCCAATAACATCATTTGTGGCAGATTCTGATGACTGGGACATAGGTTCGCATAGTGTCCAAACTCCTTGCAATTGAAGCATTGTACATTTGAAACCATTTTCTTACCCTTGCAGTCATGTACTTTGTGCCCTTTTCCACCACACATATAACAAACTCCCATTCCTTTCAGACAAGTTCCAGGGTGTTTCTTCCCACGGTTATCACATATGGGAAAATTCTTCTTTTCCCTCTTCCCTTTATCCATCTTTCTCTATTCCATCCTTTTCTTCTCTTGCTTCCCTTTAAAGCCATAGGACTCAGTAAAATCTTTACATATCTTATCAACACATGATATTATTTCTTCGTATGATGTTAATAAATGGGAGATTATTTCTCTTATAAATTCTGGCTTAAGGCCATTAAAGATATGATCCTTCTTTCTCTTTGGATCATGTGCATTGCTGGAGTTCTCATTCCTTCTACTGGGCGCCATTTAAAAACAATGGCATACACTAGATTAGTTTATGAATAACAATACCTAATCCCAAACTTGTAAGACACATAACATAAATTAAATATTTTATGGATATAATCCATAATCATATAAATTTCTCCTTTGAGGAAGTAAATCAACATAAACCATTCATAATGGTTTGTATAGAAAATGAGAATTATCGTAAGCATATCCCCTGGGAGTGTCGTAACCAAGAGTGCATCAAGGCCCGTTGTCATGCACCAGTTCCCGTTCGAGTCTAGCTCAAATCGGTGTGTTCGGGTTTTTCCCCTAGGTACATCTATGCCAGAGCCGTCTCTACCTGCTCGTATCCAGACAGGGATGTATTGCTCAGAAAACTCACAAAATCACTACAATACCAAAATTCTAGGAAGTTCTTCTATATTAATCCTCAAAGTCCATCTTAAATCTATGTGCTCTAATCAGAGTTTATCTAAATCTAGATTCCAAGGTTTGTACTAAACTTCCTCTGATACCAACTGTAACGCCCCGATCCCAGTTACCTAGAGTCGGTGCATTATTACATAACATTGGCATTATCACAAGAAAGATCAAATCTCGAAATACCGATTGGTTTAGTAGCCTTGGAAACACTAGATATATTTATAAGTTTTACATTACATCATAAAATGAAAAACTACTACAACATCATAATGTCTCCACAGTCCACACTATTATCCCCTCATAATATCCCTGCAGGTCATTCATAACTCACTTCTTCACATCCTGGGGAAAATAAAACATAGAAAAGGGGTGATCTCAAATTCCCAGTAAGGATAACGATATAGCGGAACATTCAAAATAAGCACAAACATTTAAGGCAATCCATTACTAAAACAAAAGCCTTTTAAACTTGAACTTCAACATAGTATGGAAAAAGTAAAATGAAATAATGTCATTTACTTATTCACATAGATATTCTGCTAATCGAATAATCACATGAAAAATAAATAACCACTTTCATAATGATAGAATGCATAATTCTAAACTTTAATTTCTTTTCACGGCCTTGTCCCAAGACCTTGGGGCTAACTGTAACCGGAACCCAACCCGGAGTGCCTCTAATAACCGGACACCAACCCGGAGTGCCTCTAATAACCGGACACCAGCTCGGGGTTCCTCTAATAACCGGAGACCAAACCGGACTTCCTCTAATAACCGGAGACCAAACCGGAGGGCTTACATTTACCGGTCCCCAACCCGGGACAAACTTGTCTAACACATTCATCTGAATGAAAGATTGAAATATAACATAAACATTTGGATTAAAAATAACTTATAAAATGTCAAAACTTTAAGCAAAAACCATGAGTGACATAAGAATAACTTATCCGTAGTCAAAAATATCACAAAACCTTCAATAAAATAGGAATGTTTTGTATCATAATAAATCAACTTCAAATAAGCTTAAAATCCATCAAAGGATGTCGACATAGATGAAATCAAAACTATTTTAGAGAAATATCACTTTTTTTTGAAATAATTTTAAAAGTAACATAATTATAAAATAATACATTCAGTTTGAAAATATTCTTATAAGCTTGTAAGGGATGCTTCGACGATTTTATAACGGCGGAAAATAGCCGCACCCGCCGTATAAGTTTAAAAAAACAATCTTACCTTAATTTTGTCGAAAAGGTTAAAAAGCACCTTGTTTGGAAAACGACGGAAAGATTCCTTTATAAACCTCTTATAAAAAGTTAAACAAGGGTATAAATGACTTTAACCCATATTCTAGTAAATAGTAAAAATGTTTTGAAATTCATTTTTAAGAAACATGGATGTGGATGATAAAGAGAACCCAGTAGATTATTACGTATAAAAAACCTCGGATAATGAAGAGATTGCGAAATAACCCTTAACAATTTGGTAACTTATGAAACATACAACCCATGAAAGAGGTATCATACAATGAATATGTAAATACACATAAATTATAGTGTATTACACAAATAATATAATTATGGGCAGCACATACACCACACAAAAGGTGATGGTGGCAATATGGCATGAATCTCACTGGAATAAGGAGTGAGATGAAAACCCCTTACCTTGTACTTTTACTTGGTTGGGTTAGGTTAACCTCCTGTATAATAGTGAGATAATTGTTATTAAATTATACAAGAATCATATATATTAATATGATATCATATATGATCTTTTAACTTTGCTTTGTTAATAATGTCTTAGTATTATCGTTGTTTCGGGTGTTAACTTACTCATCTTCTTTTATATGTTTTATTACGTAAGACATGTTTGTAATGGATGGGTTGTATATTATTCATATCCAGAATGATATCAAGTCCTTAAACATCATTTTTAAATCAGAAAATGATAATTATACTTGAATGGATATGATGGAGAATGTATCTCATCGCGTTCGTGGAGACGGTAGACCGTACGTACGCACGAGCGACAATATCATTCTTTTGATATTAAAATAATATATAAATGGATGGTATATCATATATACAGAATCATTAACATGTTATATTTATTATTTAATTGAGTTACAAATCATTATTATACCCATCCAAATAATAATATATTGAATAACAATTACACCACGACGTGGAGACGGTAAGCCGTACGTACGCACGTATGGTGACATGTTATTCAAAGGGTGGATAGAATAATGAATATGGTTGTACCATATTTATAATAACATCACAGTACATATATGATACTGGAGTTATTATTTTAGAATGGTAACAACAAAGTAAGAAGAAGTGGAAGAAGAAGGAACTTGTAAAAGGGTGGTGAAATCATTACCTCTTCTTCGGTTTCTTCAATTTGATTTGATCAAACGGGATCCTTAGGTTGGCTTTCTGATCAAACTAAGGCCTATAGGTTGTAGTGAGGGAAGTTGGGAGAGTATTTGGGCAGAGTTTGGCCGAACCAAAAGGCTTTTAAGGTGTGAAGAAAAGAGAAGGAGGAGTGCCCTTTTATAAGAGGTGTGAGGGGCACCTTTGGAAAAGCTAGAAATATTAGTTTATAATAAATTCTTATTCGGTTTCTAATGGATCCAAAGTTGATTATTTAAATTTTAAGGTGGGGATGGGTCGAAAACAACTCAACCAATAGAATTTAGACAGGTTTGGGTACTTATATTAACCTTATCTTTAAGTATTAAATCTAAGTTAATTAGTTTAACTTTTACAATGTCTCTTTGTATTTTTATATAATATGGTTAATAAAATTACTATATACATCCAAGATACCCCCAAGTGGTCCATTAATGATGAACCTATCATGATATAAGTCTCTTGTACGATCCTTAGATTTTTAGGAATTTAATATCAATTAATAATATAATATTTTTTTTAAGAACTCTTTTATGTCAATTTTGACACTATTCAATAGTTGATTTTTGTGAAACTCATAACAGATTGACTGCTTCGAAAAAAGTCAATTAAATAAATCCTAATATATCATATTATCCTAGAAAAGTAGTTTAATTTATTAAAAGTTTCATATTTTATTTATTTGGGTATTTATAATATCAATTATTTTAATTTGTTACTATTATAGTAATTAATTCATCATCATTGTGTCACAAATAAATTAAATTATATAATGTCTATAAAATTATAAGTAAACTATAACTATGTAGGAAATCGTTTTATCTTTCTAATGAAAATTTATAATCTAAAATCCAACATATATAACCCTATGTAAAAATTGTTTTGCTAAAAGATATATGCTTGTGTCATTTTTGTATTCATTTTAACTTAATTAAAATAAAGTGTCCCTATCACCTACAAGTGGCACCATGGAGTCCCCAAATCGACCCAAAGATGCCTATGGTCGAACATGTATCAACCAATAAGGCTAGGACACGTTTTAGGGTAATTTAGTATTATTATAATATTAATTTTTAACCCTTATTTACCGGATTTACCCTTAACCATGGTAAATAAAATATTTACCGCAGTAATTATTCAAAATGTCTAAAAATAAAAGTTACCTATTTACACAATTTCAAAATCCTGATTCCAAATATGGAATCCATTTTTCTAAATTCAAAACACAGAAGTGGCAGAAATTAATTTAAAATTAATTTCCGCTGTCAAAACAAAAAGCGTGTTTTTAAGAGATAATAACTATCAAAAGATTGACACTTGTTTATGTTCGGTTTAATTGTAAAATTATGTCCAATGACCAAAATTATATTAAATGGTAAAAATATATTCTAAATATACTTTAAAACCACTCAAATTCATAATTTATCACTATTAATTATTTTGATTAAAAAAGTTGTTTTTAATTAAAATTTAGTAATTTTCACTATTCATCAAAATATGAAAGTTATCCGAAATGTACCAAAATTTCACCTTAGGCTAATTTCGATATTCCGAATCCAAAAATGAAGTCCATTTTGAAATATAAAATATATATAATTTCAAAAAGTAGGTATTACTATACATAACAGCTAGTTTGATTGGTTGTGGTGTGTGTTAGAACTCGAAGTTGCGTACAACACACACTACTGTATTATTCAAAGGAAAGCGTACCGTGGAAGATTGGGATGTTTCATTTTAAATTTTTTTGATGTCCCCCTTTACTCAAAAAGTTTAAAATATTGTATTTAAAATGGGTTCACTATTAAAAGTTCGTAAAAGTGCAATACTGAAACTGAATTTGTTCTTACATTATGTCTAAGAAACTCATAATATGGATTCTAAAATTATAAGGATTATATAAAGTTTAAAATTTAGTAAATACTATTCATAACCTCTTTTAAACGGCTTGTTTGGTAAGTCATGGTGTGCTTGAACTCGGTGTTGCGTGTAGTGCAAGTTATTGTATTATTTTAAACAAATAACACACTATGAAATCTTGGGGTGTTACATTGGTTTGACAGAATAGCTGGCCTGTATCCTATTTGGGTCCAACAGCTTCAATGAGATAGCTGGTCCTGTATCCTATGTGGGTCTGACAGCATAGACGAGATAGCTGGCCTGTATCTTGTGTGGGTCTGACTACATAGCAGGTCATGTATGCTATGTGGGTCCGATAGCTTAGATGATCTAGTGGAAACATCTAATCATCTATATCTCTATAATATTTTGGCATACATGTGTGAGATGAGTCTTGCCATTCAAACAATATCATCGTGGTGATTGACTTTACATCCTATGTGGATTGGGTATTGATTGGGCTCGAGAGTTGGCGCCAGTTTGAGATTGGTATCTTAGGTATATGTATGGTCATATAACTAAGTAGGGTTGGTTGTTACTTTGTAGTTGTATCTTTCTAAATTTGTTTATCCGTAGATGATATTGTGAGACCTTGCAGGTCTTGGGGTCCCTACTGAGTATCGTTATACTCACCCCAGCATGGGCTATGCCCACACATCGTTGTGTTGGATGCAGACGATGATCATCGCTGATAGAGGCCGAGAGCACCACGACTGGATTATACCCGGAGGTGGATCTTGCGACGAGTCGACTCACGAAGAAAAATGAAAGACATGAGTGCTAAGGTGGCGATCTGTACCTACCCTTCATGTAGAAACCCCAGAGGACGATCCAAAATCTGATCTTTACATCCATATGTTTGTACCTTTTTACTTGTACTTGTTGTACAATTGGGTTTGTATACTGGCCCATTTACCTTCGAGCACACTCTTTTGTATTCAGTTTTTCTTAGTGTTTACATCCTGTTGAGTACTATGTTGTGGTTATTTACTTTTATAAAGGAAATTCCTTCCCATATTAGGAAATTACCCCTTTGGTGCTAGTTTCCATCCACTGGCCAATGGATGGAGGGCTTGGGGTAGTCACAACACGGGCCCCGAGGACGGGTCCTGACATAATGGGCCATACATCATAATAGTCAGCAACCAAGGGATCATGAAATCATAAATCATATTGAATGAAATGATAAAAACCATTGATGAATATAGGAAATTAAGATACAATATTAAATATTATATTTATGATCTAAATAATGGATATTAGATCCCTCAAAAAACTGATTTCTAAAAAACACTAAAGATGAGATAGGACGAGACTAGGAGATAATGAACGAGGGAAAACTCTTACGGAAAATGTTTAAAATGATATCTCATACATTCAATCTATCTTGTGGGGGTATTTGAGAATAAAAAATGAGTTGGTGATTGTTTAAATGACATAAGAGGATTTCCAAACAAGATATAGGATTGAATATTTGAATAAAAATGGGTTCATGAATTTTTAATTTAATATTAAAATAAAATAAATATCCTCAAATGTTTTAATATAGGTGGCCACACCATTTTCAAAATTATATTACCTAACCTTGTTCCGTATAATGGTTATAATAATATAAACTAGGTGGTAGAAAGGGTTTCCAAAACATGTATTAGCTGTGAAATTCCTCACTACCTTGATTTTCATGGTTTTCACTCGAAGGCCACACTATTTAGACAAATGGTGTAATAACCTTGTGTATCCAATTATCCTTAAAAAATGATCAAAATTTATCCTAAATCTCCATAAATGATCAAAAACCTAATCATGATAAATATTGGGGGTTGAGGTGTTCTTAAAAATAATAAAAGGATTTTACAACCACCTCACCAAGGAACCTTTCAATATGTATGAATCTAGTTATGAAGATTCTATTTCAAAATAATAACTCCATTTATCTCCTATTGTGACCTCTCTCTCTGAATCCTCATGACTATCATAATTGTTCTTCCATATCACTCAAACCATAGTTATCGTCTTCCCACATTGTTCCTTTTTTACCGAATAATGTACCCTAACTTGGTGCTTAGACAGAAATAAATCATGCTTAGCATCAAGATCACTTTAGCTCAGAATATGAGATGGATCAAAAAGATACATTCATAGCGCAGATACATGGAACACATTATGTATTGATATTACCTATGGCAGATGAACTAAACAGCCAAAAAAATTGGCAACCTACCCAAGGATATTTAAATTACCCAAATACAATTTGAATTATTGTCATTACTCCCACGATGTCGAGCACCCAAAAATGGTGAAGCATTCAAGAAAATATAATCACCAACTGAATATTCGAATGTTTTATGAATTTGATTAGTGTATGTTGTAAAATGATACTTTTTAGTCAGAATTCCTTAATTGATTACCTAAAAACACTATTTAATTTATTGAAATATGCTCAGTCCCACCATTCAAATTTCATCAATCTCTGAAAAAGATATGGTATATTTATTGGCCCGATCATACAAGGCCTAAAAAGGATACGTTTTGATGTGGGCTCGGTAAAATTTTTTATAAGAAACACAAACTGTTAAATTTTTTTATTAAAGCCCCACCAAAATTGATTACATATGAAAAAATAATATAAAAATGATTCCACATAACACTTTCTATATGGCCATATATATACATATTTCATTTCATACTCAAAATAACCTGAGATCTCAATGCCTCATAAATTACTCTCTAAAAGAGACATATAAAATGAGGATCTCTATCAAAGACTATACCAAATGGAACACTATGAAAACATAATGTCTATTTTGTGTAGATATTTCCCAATTCCCCAACCTTGGTTATATCATGAACTTAAAAGATGTGAGCTGATTTAGTCAGTCTATCGATCAAATTCCACATCATATTATTTTTTCTCTAGATATATGAGAACCCCACCAAAAAATCCATAGAGATATATTCCCCCTTTTATGTTGGTAATGGATGTGGTTGAAGAAAAATTGAATGTCAGAGGTCCTCATCCTTGGCCTATTGAAACATATAAGAATGAGAGAAATATTCAAAAATTCAAATCTCATACCTTTCCACTAGAATCATCACCATATGTCATAGAATATCTTTATGGATCATGTGTAAACATGGAACTGGGAATTATGAAAATACATTATAACATATTTCATTATAGGAAATGGTTCATCATACTATTCTATTAACCTTCAATACACTCTATATGGAATAATCAATATTCATTGGTCTCCCCACCATAATGAGTGTCTCCAATTCTTTGGAATTCAATAGAATGATTTTGTTCCCAAAGAATCATCTTAGGAGGAGGGGATTTAAAATAAAACCTGGACAAAGAAACCTTGTACAGTGATTCCTTGACTCCTATATGCATCCTTGAAAAAATATCCAATATATTATATTCATCTTTGATTCGTTCATTCACTGTGTTAGAAGTTTCTTGTTCAAATCATCCACAACGACGACCCTTTTCCCCATTGTATAGTCTATCAATATCAAAATATTTCAAGAACTCAACCTAACACATTGGGAATATATTAAAATAATTTTGATAGATGATATAAATCAATCTATATTATTCTCAAATAATGAATAACCATTCTATAAAATATAAACGACACCAACTCTAAATTGCATGAATCATAGTATTGTGTTCATGTTCATGGGTCAGAAAATTATTCTAATGTGGTATTATGTTCCTAGATCTATATGTGTTGACTTGATCTCCTTGGATAAGAAAACATCCCAAAAATACAACATGATTCATCATAGAAGACCACATAGTCATTCTATGGATCTAGAAGAGTCAACACTGGCATAGTTGTTAAAAGTCATTTTAGCTCAAGAAACAAAATATGTAATTTTTCATCCCACAAAGTTTTTATTCACTTTGAGTTAGAAGAGTAATTAGAGATTCAATAAACCAAAAATCCTTTACAAATACATGATAATGTCCATATAAACCCATTAATCTAATAATATGAAAAAAAATCCATGGTTGTTCTAATGTCATTAAGGCTTTCACATTCTCAAGATCAACTGAGATACCATGTTATTACACCACATAGGCCAATAAAAATAATACCAAAATCCAGAATTCAAATTTCAATATCATGGAATAATGTTACTAGTTTCCTAATAATTGTTGAACTGCTCTGATATGATAAGACATGGTAATCCTAAAACGTAGATAAAACTAGTATGTCATCCACAAAGGCAACAAAAAATGTATCAATATACTCATGAAATATCATGTTCATTAAATCCATAATTACAAGAGGAGAATTGGATAGGCTAAATGGACCAACAAGCTACTAATAATGTCAATACCTTCTACATGAGCCAGTTAAATGAATTATATATTCTTTTATTTTCAACTGTGGATGACCATATCGAAGATTAATCATCGAAAACAACTTATATTATTTTATATAGTCAATAAAATCATTAATCAATGTAATAAATTTGATATTATTTATCATAACTCGATTAATTTTTCGGTAATCCACATAAAGGTAAAATCACCCATCTCTATATTAGAAATATGAACATGTGCTACCAAAGGTGACACACTCAGTCGTATAGAATAATTCTCTACAATATCATCCAGTTTAATCATCAAATTGTTAATCTCAAGTTGTACCATGTGTTAATTAGGTATAAATAATGTATGAGTAATACATAATAAATAAATAAGAATATATACCTCCCATTATAGTGGAAAACATGAGAATTTAGAATGAAAGTATCATGAAACATGATGAAAAATGGGGGGAGATCGTCTAAAATGATTCACACTCCGAATCAAAAGAAAACATTGATAAAACGTTGCCAAACTATCAATAAGAAGGTCCATAGCTACTCAAAATTAGGTCCCATTATCTCATAATGATAGTAAAAACCCCATTGAGTTTCATAAAGGATACCCAATAAAGATATAAATCAATTTGGACTTTATTAGAAATGATCCATTCCATCATTAAAATTACTTTAAGATTATTCATTTTGGGAACTATAAAATCCCATGAATTTTGAATTTATTATATAGATAAGATATAAGAATGAAAACAGAGATCATGCCCTCTTTTCATTCTAATGAATGTACTAATATCCATTACATATGATGAAATCTCCAGAAAAATATTAATCATATTAAAAATAAATATTGAAATAAATGAATGAGATGCACTAATATGAAATAAATTAGTCCCTAATTTTGAATCTATAGTGATGATACCTCTCCCAGTTTCTAAACCTATATCTTCGGCCTATGAAGAATATTACACTATGGGAGGTGGAGTTATTCTGAATTCATGTGGGTGGAACCCCTTAGATCTTAAAGAATATATTTACACCAAAACTCTTTTTGGTAAAATTGACTTCCATTCCTCTAAATAGAGTATTGTAGATATAAACAAACAATTATATGTGGCCTGACTATCTATATGAATAATACAACTTGGGTTCCTTAGTGTATTCCCATTTTGAGTGCCCATGATTTCCATTTAGGTCGAAAATAAAAGGGCCCCTCAATGGAAAAGCAATAGGTCAAGAATAACCATGTAATCAAGATCCACCATGAGAATAATCACACTTACTCATCCAATTTTTGAACTCACAGAACTTCCAAAAAGAGTAAATGGTACTCCCATAAACCCCGGTCTTATAGTTAGATCTATCTCAACCATCAATTCTCCATAAAGAACATTTATATCCACATTGGGTGTTTTTATCCCTACGGTACTATTTAAAAAAATTATAAAACCCAAACTATTTTTGAAAATTAATTATAATGTATTAAAGGGATGGTTGGGGAGAACCCATAGAGAGTGTTTTAGTTTATTATAATTTCAAAATATTTTATTTTATTAATTATATGAAAATGGAGAGAAATGATTTGTTTTAATGATTTTAGAAAATTAGAGATGAAAAAAGTGAAATAGATTGATTGGGTTGGAAGAAGATATTAAAAGCATATCAGGGTAATGTTATTTCCATATTCATGTGCAATTGGATTTTTGAATATATGTTTCTTAATTCATGATTTCTCTCAGAGTTGATATGAGGAAGATCCAATGGTCATGGTATCCCATCCTCAATATAGTAAGGCACTATTTCCCTGGGTCCAATAATAAAGGATCTTCCAAATTGTGTTTTTCTTAATAATGTATTCATACCAAATTTCCCCAATATTTAAAAATTGTCCTCCCTATTTTTTGTTTCATTAGTTGCACAATTTTAATGTTCTATTTGGATACAAATGTTGATGCAGAAAAAAAATAAAAACACATTTATTGCAATTTAAAATTAGATATTACAGAAACTGAATAGATGAATAATTAAAATGATAAAACAAAAAATTCATTCCTCCTTCTGTTATATCACCATAGAAGATGGTGGGATTACCCATCATCCTCGAAATGATCGTCTTAGAGGTAAATATAGAATAATGCATAAAGGATAACCTAAAAATGGCATTGCAGATTCTCTTGAGGAATTGATCTTTAGCTGAATCTGAATGCGTCAATGAAGTATCAAACACAACTATTTATAGGTATCAATTAGGTTCTACCCATCCTCCAAAAGACATGTACTATTATTCCATGAAATTTAATTGTGATATTATTTTTTTAAATCTGTGTGATGTGTGTGAGGATCATGGATGATATTTTTGATATTTGACCACTCACACGACATGTACTTATGTTACATATTGTGTAAACCTTATCCGTGTTTCCTCCACAATAGTGAGAATCTTGGAAAAATATAATTCAATAATTTGAATAATGAATATTGACACATAATTTATTAAAGGTAAACAATGTGTACTTGTAATTCACATCATGTATGCATTTCAGGACTTGCCTAATGGCATGTATTGAAATAATACTACATTTCATGTAATATAAGTACACGATGTGTACTGATTCTAATATAGAATTTCCAGCTTTCTTCTCATTCAACTATCCGGTGTTATGCCATTTCGCTTCGCTCACACCGTGAACTTTCTTTATGATCCACTTTCCACTAGTTTTCATTATTTTTTCATATGGTATCTCCATAAAACATAAAATGATACAACACGATCACAATAGGGCGTGATTATTCAATTAAATCCCCGAATAAATACAGTAAACCACAATAATATTTGCATTAAATACACTTATCACACATCAACATATGAAGGAATATTTAGTAAGAAAGAATGATAATGAATATCATATTTAATTACTATCTCAAACCATGTGGCTATTAATATTCTCATATGATACAATGTCCTGTGAAAATAGATGAATCTTAGTAATGATATTTTTATATTAATTCATGGTACTCTCAGTTTTCTCGAGTTTGAAAAACACTATTGAAATTGCCAACCCCATCGACTCTATATAGAATAGGTAAGTTAATTTTTTTAATGTTCTAGAATACTAATCTCTGAAGCATCTTGGAAAACACCATAGTGTCTCGTTATCCCCTTCTATAACCATTTATCTTGAAGGTGTCATATTTCAACTTCATATAATTAGATATCTCCATGAACTCAAATAAAAGTTCAACTATACAAAACCAATCATCAGTATCTTGAGGATTGAATGATCCTTAGAACGATTGTGGATTCTAGTGAAGGATTTCCTAAACATGAATCCTGAATTCATCCCTCTAAACATCCAGTACTAGAGCTTGTGTGGCATTGAGTGGATCTTCCTGTACTAGAGAATAGAGCTAGAGAATAATAAGCTCAATATGATTTGGTACCTAGTGATAATTTGAGCAATTTTTCTCATCATAATCTCCCTCTTGGATTTAATTCACAAATTTTCTTAGAGGCATGATACTTTACAACATTATAAAATCACATTGTAGATCTCAAAATGTCACACCTAAAAAACTCAAAAAAATGATATATACAAAATTAACCCTAAAATATAGATAAAAACGATTTCTATTTCAACAACCGAAATAAAAATAATGGAAAAGAATTGAACTAATCCCTAAGATGCCTTTAACAAAATGACCTTGGTCAATTAATAGTAATTACAATATCTTTTCACAATTAAGACACTCATAACTACCTCCATTGTGGGGAAACATCTCAAACTTCCTACTGACATCAAGGAATGAAACTTACTATAGAACTATGATAGTAATTTTTCATAAATCATCATAGACACCCTAGTACCTCGACACCAAGCAGGAACATACATGGACTGATTGGAATTCCCTATCACCACGGTTTGGGGACTAACACCTAGAATCATAAAAGATAATGTTTGGAAATGATTTTCCACACAAAAAGTCGAATATAGATGATATAATAAAAACTATAAAGGGTGAATATGAAGAAAAATTAAAACATGTCTATAATGCCAATGTACTACAAAAAATTACTGGAAAAGAAAAGATAATCATAGAAATGACAAACTCATAAAACCCTCCATGTCCCATGTATCAACAATATTAATGACCTCCATGTCACTCTTTACTCTTGTATGATTTGGTAGATGATAATCACAAAATACCTTAAGGAATAAGTAGATATGAGGTAAAATTCTAATAATATCTCACAATTCATTAAATAAAATGATAAAAATACGATCATCCAATTGATCTATTAAAATTTACATAAAAAATTGATCAAAATAAAAATTTATATTTATAATAAAACATTATATTCATTTCAATTGATAGAAACATGTCAGCAAATGTCCTAATAAACATTTTAAATAAAATAGATTATATAAATTAACATGGAAAGTGTAAATATGTTTAAAATAAATATTTATCTAATTAATAAAAAATGTGAAATATGGTCAAATTACAAGAGGTACGATACTTCTAGGATATGGGATCCTCACAAACAAGAACATGTGTTACTGCAAATATGTGTACACACATCCCTCAAACACTAGTTATCGAGGAAACATCATCATTATATCGTGGATGTTGCCTAATGCACTATGTTATGTTGAATTTGTAATGTGTCAATAGAGTGTTTTCACAAATAAATCAATATCTACATATTATTTTATGTTACCAAACAAAAATAAATAATGTTGAAATTATTTCCAAAAAAATGAAAATATAATATCCCCATTTTGAATTTCAATATTCAAATTTAATTATAAAAATTAATGCATGCGTTTTTAATCAATTCATTACTCATTCTGGGATAAAACCAATAGATACATATCAAAACTATTTATTATATTTTTCTCAAATAGATCATTGAAATAAATTCGGCAAATTAATTTTAAAATTATTCCCCAAATTAAATATCACATTTTCAATCAAATTCCACAATCACACCTAAATTCATTATCATTTCGGGTTTTCCCAAAATTTTATACCAAACCAATTTAGAAAATAATTCATGAAAAAATTGAATATTCATAATTTAATTGAATTATGTTATGACAATAATTCAATTCAAGGTCAAATTTACTATACAAAATTATATTGAACCACCTATCCTGGTATGATGAGATCGCAAATCACAACTCCCGCAATAGGAAAATCCAAATAAGAATTTCGACAATAGATATTTGAGAATAAAACCTATATTAATGATCTATACAAATAAACATTATGTAATACAATAGAATGGATATCTATCCAATCTTAGGGAGGAGATATAATGTGATCGAGAGAGAAGGAACCTAGTATGAAACATAACTAGGAATGAATCGAATGATGATCACATAATTTTGTATGCCTTGGAGAGGATTTGGATGAAAAAATGGATCCTTGAGATATCCTAGGACCTATGAGTAAATCCTACACGTAATTGTGGTTGTGTGGGGGAAGAAATAGTGCTTCCAATAATTTTAATTTAATTTTTAGAATAAAAGAAATCAACTTGCACTGTTTAATGGGGGTGGCTGCATCGTTTATCAAATAGTGTTCCCTAACCAACACCCACTAATGTGATTCATATTTTCTACTATGTGGTTAAATAGTTTCACAAACAATATAATAATTTTGAAAAATATTCAATGATAGGGTTTTTATTGTTTTCACTAGGAGGGTGCATGGTTTGGGAAAACTCTTCACCAACCACCCATTGACCATGTGCCATCCAAAATTTTCCAAATTTCTCATTAATCACCTATAAATGATACCCAAATTGGGAATTATGAAAATATGTTGTCTATTATTGCCTTAAAATAAGAATAATATGTTACATTATTTTTTATCCTTATGTTTGTGCCATGACATCATGTTAGAATCTGATGATATGCCCTCATGTCTCATATAATTTGACTTCCTAATGAAACATGCTTTAGTAAAAGATAATAAATAGGACATCACACATGTTTATAAAATTATTTATATAATATATTTTTTAATATGTTATTATCATGTTATCATACGCTCAAGATCATATTTGTAACACCCCATGATTTCACGTTATATTTCTTTTAAGATAAATTCAATATCATGAATTATATGAAAAATTGGGTTTTATCACATTATTATCTTTTTAAATTTAATATTTAAAAAGTTTTTATGAATATTATTAACAATATTATGAAACTTTATTTTTTTTCAAAATAGGATTTAAATTTTTGTTTGAAACATCCAAATCTTAGGGTAAAATTGTACTATTTTTCAAAAAAGTTTAAATTTTTATGAATAGTGTAAAATATTACATTATTGTGAAAAATGAATTTTCAATTTAAATATTTATTATAATATAAATTTATTTTAATGTCAAAATAGATAAATAATATATATATTAGTCTAATTTAGTTCATTGGAAATAGTTTATATTAAAATTGTATACAAAAACATATAAAACATTAAAACATCTCATTTACCTGCATTGTCCTCACATTAACATTAATCATTATATTACCACTCCTATAAATTTAATTATGAAAAATAGACATAAATGGTTGTAATTAGTATTAATTTTTTTATTTAATAGTTTCACCTTATTTTTTGGGGAACCTTAACTATAGTAAATTTTTATTTATATACAATGGTTAAGTGTAAATCTATAAATTAAGGATAAAAATAATATTATAATATTTAAAAGTTTCCCCAAATCTTGTCGTAAGTTCATTGGCTAAGTGAGATTGAACAAAAATAATCATTTAGTAGAAATTATTATATTTCCTATCTAATTAGTTAGTAATAATACATTTATTATATTTTATTTAATGATAAGACAAAAATTTCAAACTCAAATCTTTAATAATTAAACTAATTTTGTGACAGGGATATACATAAGATAAATTATAATATAAATATTAATTTAAAATATGATAAATTTATATCCTTCATGTTAACTTTTTTAATTTGTATAGAAAAAATAATTTAACTAAAGACTTCTATAATAATGATTTCATGATTAATATATTAATGCAAGAATCAATTATATGGTATTAATAATATTAAAATAAATATAATTTGATTTATTATATTCTCGAAACAAAAAATTTGGAATCTTTGTTCATGTTATGGGATAATATATTTAGGTTTTTCTATGTAATCAATTTTTTATGTGTTTTTTTAAAAACTCAATTAATAAATAATATCAAAATTGTCTAAAATGTTACATTGAAATAAAAAAACTTATTAAATGATAAAAATTTATAAGAAATATATAATTTTCCCAAAATTATATTATAATGGTAAATATGTGATAAATTATCAAATTAGGGGTTTTGAAGTTTTATTGTAACTATACTAACCCTAGAGTTTAAAAAGGGCGAGTTATTAGAGTAAAAGTTAAATTGCTTAAAAATGGGTTAAATCCTAATGATAAGGTTACTTCTATTACCAAACAATGTCCAAAATTAAATTTTTGAGTGGACTTAAACCCATCCTAATCTTATCATATAAATAACTCACTTTTCAGATATTTCAATTTGAAAATAAATGTATATTAAATTATATGTTTTGGAACTTTTAAAATTGTCCCTCTCCTCTCATATAAAATGGAAATTCTACATCCCTTTTATTCACACCTATAATGAAATATTTATCAATAAAAACCTACCAATTTATAATTACATATTAGTAAATTAATCTTGGTGTCCATACATTGGTCATAAATCCATCGGATGGAGCCCTTTTGTGGAAATCAAAAGGAGACACCCGAAAGAGAGGTAATTATTTTACCAACTCATTCAATGATATTTTTTCATTCAACTTATTTTCCGAAGTTGTTTCGATAAAAAATTAATAACCCTAGAATAAAATATATTCTTATATTTGTTTAATGAATATGGGAATATTATATTCCTCCTTTTACCCATTCTGCAAAAAACAATATCACTTTGCTTCCGTATATATGGTTTCCCATCTTCACATCATTGGGTAAAATATTTTTCACCTATACAATATTTCAATGGGTATAAATATGAATATAAAGAATATAAATAAAAAATATTAATTGGTATTGTTTTTATATAATTAATATACAATCCCATACCATACCATATATCCATTATGGGAATGATACTTTCACTTGTGTGTATGTATGGATTACTGTCTCCATCACGAGATGAGATTGCTTCTCCGCATTAACCATTGAAGAATGATTATGAATATATATATAATTAATAAGTATTAAATACATAAAAAAATCCTACTAGAATAATATATATATATATATATGTCATTTACTTACTTCTATTCAATACGATAAGAAAATAGAAACAACAGTCACACATGCATATGATATACCAGATCCATGAACGTTGCATTCCATTTCATTTATCTCTCTTTCATATATATTTATATACTAAATAAATATGATATAAAACCATGTTTTATATTAGATATTTAATTAAATTAGGATCTATTTAATAATATCATGGATAACAAGTCAAAACACATTCGATAAACTAATCGGTTATTACCTGAAACATGGAATAACAAGGAATTATTAAAAACAATTGTAATAAAAAAGTTATAAGATAATTATATATGATATCATAAATATTATTATGATTTTTTTAAAATTGAATCATTTTTTATGGCCACAATCTAAGAGTTTCATTAATGTATAAAAGAAAATGTTCCTACAGTAAGGGTAAATTTTGAAATCTCATTATTATCCTATATTATTGACATGTAAGTATTTACAAAGAAATATTTATCATCAATGTCCTTGTTTCATAAAAATACATTTAGAAGGAGTTTTTTTGGTCTTATGTTGGGAAAAAAACAATGATCTAAATGATTCAAAGGATTATTCTTCCAAATAGTTATCAGTAATTTTAATGTTCTCAAAATGGATTTAAAAATTAATTTATATGGAGATGAATGTTTTAAAATGATATTTTAATTCAAAAGATTATCAATGGATTCTAATACTGAGATTCAAAAATATATTTTTCTATGTCTTCTTTAACAAGAGCTTGAATTTTGAAAAATTGATTTAAATAAATGGGGTTATTTGTGTCAAGGTATTTTTAAGGATATTGTTATATTATTTTCCTCTTTTTCAACATACATTATTAGATATACTGTTTCCATGAGGTCGATTTATTATGATAAAAAAAATCATATTGTATAGAAGGATTTATAAATATTTTTACTGGATATGTTCTATTTTTATACCATTCACTCTTTATGGATAATGTATTCAGATTTCATATTCTAGTTTTAATACAAATATTTTTCTTTCTTATGAATTTTTCTTTTTATATGAGTTAATCATTGACCATAATATATGATATGAGGGGTCTTCTATATCCCCTTGATGCATCATTATGTCTCATGAGACAATGTAGATTGGTTTTTTAACCATTTATGTATGCACTTTGCATGATGCATTAATGGTATGATTATGAAGTATGACATTATACATTCCATAATTATGAGATTAATTATTGATATTTCATGTGAATATAAAACTATTAGAATATCCCTGGGAATATTTATATAGAATTATATGATTTTTTCTTTCCATATTATGTTAAATATTTTTTAAATTGTTTTTTTGTTTAATTTTTATAACTTTCCAAAAAAGATTATGATTATTTATGAAATATTTTTCTATAATATTTATAATTACTATGCATCTGATCTCACCAATTGATTATGTTTTATTTTCCCAGGACTCTAATAAGTCTATTATGATTGTTATGTAATGATAATATAATATATTAATGGTTTTTTCATTGAAATATATATGATAAAATATATCTTTTTAATTTAAATGTAATGTGCATGTATTTAATCTATTCTCCATGATTGAAAAAACCAATTGGTCCATTGAAAATAGATTCTATATAATCATTATAATATGTTCAAAGCATGCACTACCTCTATGCATATTTGGTCCTGGCGTTACAGTTGGTATTAAAGTAAGTTTAAGAGTGACAATTGAAATTATATTTATAAAACATAGAATAGGGATTTTAACCCTAATATAGCGTCTGATAAAAAGTATAGAAGAATGTCCTAGAAATTTGGTAATGTAGAGATTATGTGGGAATTACTAAACAATACATACCTAACTAAATACTACAATTTTACATGGTTCTATGACATATGTACCATGGAGTAACAACTCTGACAAGATATTTCGAGCATGACTAGGGGTAATCTGGTACATGACAATTGGCCATAGAACACACCTGGTTTGACACTCTCAGGGGACATTTTTAGGATTATTCACATTGTACATAAATTCTATTATTATGAATTTTTAAGTAAATATATCACCAATGAAAACGTATTTATGATTATGAGATTAGATATGAATAAATTATTCAATTTATGTAACGTGTTTTGAAAATATGCAATGTGATTCATAAAGAAATATAGTGAATGTCTTTGTTTAGAAATAACACCTAGTGGAATAAATTGAAATAAAATCAATGCACGTCATATGTGTAATGATCTCCATCCAATATAATATTATGATATTGTATTTGGAGCTATAGTTGGTGATATATAACATAATAGTATTCTAGGAATTATTACTCAGGTTATTAATAATAACCTTACCCGTATGGAGTGGCCTGATCCAAAATATGGAGGATCAATGTTATATTACTTCATCAGACAACATCCTCCAACATTTAATGGGACTAAAAAGCCATTTTTAGTTTTTCAATGGATATGTTCCTTAGAGAAAATATTTCCTTATTTGGGGAGTAATAAAACTGAAAATTTTGTCATGGTAGGTTATCATCTACTAGAGGATGCAGATCAATGATGTTCATTATTTCAAAAAATAAAATGATGATGAAGTAGAAAAAAAATAGATTTAATTTAAATAATTTTTCATATAAAAATAATTTCGTCATGAAAAACAAGAAGATATGGAAAGGAAATATATGAGTCTGAGAAAACAAAGATGGTGATAATATTTCAATGTATGAATCTAAAATTATATGGATTTTAAGGGACTCTGAATAATATATACATAAACAACAGAACAAGAATGATCATTTCCTTTATGGGATAAATCCATTTTTAGGAATCTTTGTAGTCTCCAAAATATCATCTTCATATGATGACATAATATCAGGTGTTATCAAGATATAAGGGGAATTTTCTAAGGGTTATGAATGTAAGGTAAACAGTGAGAACACGAAAATGGTGGATTAAGAGACAGATGGATGGAAAAAATTATGGTAAGAAACACCCTGACATGTTCCCAAATGGAAATGGATTTTGTTTCAAGTGTGGAGATAAAATTCACAAATCTGGTAATTTTAAGGGAATGAAATAATATCTAGATAAAAAATTCTAAAATTTTAAAGCAATAGGAGATTATGAAAATGATTTTATAAAGTGTTAAGAAATAGAGCATAGAAGAACAAATTATTTAAAGGATAAGATTGTGTTGTTACTAAAATCTATGTGGAATAATTAATGAATTTGTGTTTTTTTCGATTTATTATTATATTGAATTTATATGAACAATGATATATATAAGGATTTTTCTACAAATTTATTTAGGAATTGTAAGCTTTAGTGTTTTCATTAATTATATAATGGTAATCAAATATTCAGTATGCGACAACCAGGGCTAAATTAATTTTTTTGGGGAATTTGATGTTATGATTGATTTTGAAAATTTATTGACTATATTTGGAAATTAATTTAGACATAAGTATTTTGGATGTGACTCAATGTTGGAATGGACTATGTTAAACAGAGGATATTATTTTTTGTGATAATAGTTAGTTTTACTGGATATACTGGGATAAATTTTTTAGTTTCAGTAAATATTTATAAATGATGTACATACTTTTAGGACTTATGATTTAACAATAAGATTCAGGAGTGAAAAAATCATTTTGATATATTATTTCTATGTTTATGGGGTGAATTGAATATATATCAAAGCACAACCAAAGGATGAGATTATGATTATTGCTTGAAAATAAATCAAGTATGTTCTTACCTGAACAGTAAAATAATTCCTTAAATATATAGATAGGATTTTCAAACAAACATTATATTATACTATTTTGACGATTTGAAAAATGGTCAATTAGATGATCATAGATTTGTAGAATTCTGTTGGTTAAATTTATCTGAACAATATTCTCTATCAATATCAATCAGAACATGATGGTTAATGTTTTCTTTATATTCCATTGTTTCCTACATGGAACCCTTGTAAGTGTCATCTCTAGTAACATTCATACTTCTCTATAATTATTTTAAAGTTGATGTTTAATTTACCCTTATTCTGATGTGGGATTTCAATAAAAATAATTTTGATTAGTAAAAAATTATTTACCAAACCCAATGTCAAAAATTACAATGACCCAATTTTTTAAAGGTGAGGAGAATGTAACTCCCAATGATTTTATTGTATGTTTCATTTAATATAAAATTAATAACTTATGTTGTATGAAACGCTGAGTTCAACCACACTATAATCTATCAAAATAGATGTTTAACAAACATTTATGAAAAAAATTAACCACATTATGAAATTTATAAATATTATTTTCCAAAATAGAATTCATTTTTTAATATGGAATTTCAAAAATATCATAGGGTGAATTTTTTATTTTCCCAAAAAAATTATCAGAATTGTTATATAGTGAAAACACATAATTATTTTTAAAAATCGACTAATTCTGTTCAATAATTATTTTAAATTTAAATTATTTTAATTTAATAATAGAAAAATAATATATATATTAAACCAATGTACGTAATTGGAAACATAATATGTTAAAAAATATAGAAACATACTAATCTTTTAAACCTTTATTTTACCCACCATCTCGTCACATTAGAGTTAAAATTAATTTTACCACATTGAAAATTAGAAATTTAGAAATTTTAACATAAATGGGTTTAATTTTAATGAAATTTTTCATCTAATAGGATAAACGTAATTTTTTTATTGATTGAAACTTTATTAAAGTTCTATTCATTTTCCACAGTTAAGGATAAATTAGGTAATTAAAGGTAAATATAATACTATAATATTTATATGATATCCCAAACATGTCCTAATTTAACTGGATAAGTGGGTTTGGACTAAAATTAACATTTGGAAAAATGACCTTTTTATACCACTTGTGAAAGAATAAGACATTCATTATATTTTATTTATCAATATGTTAAAAATTGCCAACTCAACCATTTAATAAATAAATCAATTTTCATATAGTGTTATAAATAAGATAAATATGAATATAAATATTAGTTATAAATATAAGAAATTTAAATTCATAATGATAATTTATTTTTATTATTTATAGAATAAATTATACAATTTAATTCATGTATATTAATTATGCAGTAATTAATTCAATAAAGGAAGAATAAATTAAATTTTATTAATATGAAAAAAATAAATATAATATGAAATATTTGATGACATTAAAATAATTTTTGGATGACTTTGAAATGTTATATATGAGATAATTTTGTTTTTTAGAATTAATGAAGTTGTTATGATTTAATTAAAAATTCTAGTAATAAATATTATGAAACATTACTAATATAATCATTTATAATAAATAATATTATATTAAATGATATAAAATTTATAGAAATATATTATTAGATGAAATATCTATTATAATGACGACTATGCAATAAATTATCCAATTTGGGGTTGTTTGGAATTTTATTTTTTATATATAAACCCAATAATGTTTAACTACAAGTTAACATAGTAAAAGATAAATTGTTTAACTAAGGGTTAAAGTCAAAATGTAAAGGTACTTTTATGACAGAAACATGTATAAAATTAATCTTTGGATATTATTTATATCTATAATCATAATATACAAGATATAAATCACCATGGATCAATTCATTTTCAAAACACAATAAATATTAAATTGATATTTTCGGAATTCCCAAAAGTGCCTCTCCCCTAGCTTATAAAAGATCACATATACTTCTATTTCATTTATAACAATAAAAAAATTTCATAGACAAAACGTTTACATTTATCTTTAATGAAACCGAAAATTCATCCTAGAGTTCATACATTGGTCAGAAATCTAGAGTCCTTTTGTGAAAATCAAAAGGAGACACTCGAAGACAAGGAAATTGTTCTACCAACTCTTTGAAAGGCCATTTCTTCTTATTATTCATTTCCTAAGTTATTTTCATTCCAAATTAATAACACTATTATATAATATTTTTTTTATATTTTTATAATTATTTACCCCATATTCTTTCTTTTATCTATTCTATGAAAAATTATGTCACCATTGTGTGCATATGACTGGATTACTATATCCATGCTATTATGAAAACTATTATTAATATATACATTATTTCAATGGTTATAATTATTATTATGAATGATATAAATAAATAATATTATTTTTTTATGTATATTGATTATAACATCTAATTCCACTCAATTTAACCATTAAGGGAATCGTACCATCGTTCATGCGTATACACAACATACCATCCCCATGACATGATGAGATTCATTTTCCATATTATCCATTCACGAATGAATAAAAGACTATATATAATAAAAATTAATTCAATATATGAAATAATAATCCTAGATTAACAATATATATATTTCTGTCATTTATTTTCTTTCATTTAATATGATAAGAAAATAGAAGCAACATTCATACGTTTATACAACATATCATCTCCTAGAACGGTGTATTTCATTTAAATTTTCAAATTGTTATATATATTTATAATCAAAATATAAAAGATTTATAAAACATGTATTAAATTGGAGATGTAATTAAATCATTTTATATTTAATAATATCAAGAAAAACAAGTCACAATACGTATGATAAACAATTTGATTATTACCCAAAAAGTTTCATTAAGATAATATTATTAAATGAAATGTTAATATAAAGTAATAAATGAAACGTATATAATATCATAAATTTTAGTATCATTCTGTTACAAGTTAATAATATTTAAGAAAACATTATACATATGTTTTGGACAAGTACGAAATAAATCATTCAAAAGGTAATGTAAATTTCACAATCTCGTTATTATTAGAGATTATTTATAACATATTTATCATACATGTCTTTGATTCCTAAAAATATTTTGAAAAGATATATTTTCAAGGATTTATTTAAGGAACACATTACCTATAAAATAATTTTACATTTTTTATTGATTTATTATTTAAAATAATTCTCATTAATGTTCATGTTTTCAAACTGGATTTAAGAATTTTGTTTTAATAAGGATAATGTTTTAGAAAGATAATTCCTTTTGAAAGTTTCAATGTGTGATGGGACACTATGATTATAAAATATATTTATAAATGTATTATTTTATAAGTGTGAAAATTTAAAATAAATTATTTCAATGAAAAAATTGTATTTGTCCTGATATATTTTTATGGATTTTATTAGTGTATTTTTCATTTTTGTGGACATCATTTATTGGATATTTTGTTTAATTGAGGTTGTATTATTTTATAGAACTTATCATATTGTATTAATGGAATTATGAATACTGTGAATATGGATTCTTTATGTTTATACCATTCATTGTTTAGTCATAATGTATTCAGATTTCCTATACTAGTTATTATGAATGGTCTTGGTTTCAGGCCATGGAGGTAAGGTTACGATGTCCCAAATTTTGAATTCCATCAACATGAGATTAGTTATTGATATTAAATCTGATTATTCAACTATTTTATTATCACTGTGAATGTTTATATGGAATATATTTACATATTATTTCCATATTATGCTTAATAATTTTTTGAAGGCGTTGTTTTTTATATTTATACCATTAATTAATACATTATGATTATTTATGAAATCATATACTGTATTTTTTACCCATAAAAATCATCTAAGATCACCCCTTTCTTATGTTTTATTTTCCCAGTATTCCATGAAGTGTTTTATTACTGAGGAAATGTTATTCTAGGAAAATAATGGAATTTTCAAAGAAATATCTATGTTTTATTTAATTTTTTAATTTTTATTTTAAGGTTAAATTATGTAACATATTTTATAATATAGGAAAACTAATCAGTCCTTCTATATTTTATTACATTTATCAATGTATTAAAATAATTCACCGGGTTTGGGATTATGGGGTTTGGGAACTAAAATTTTATTCTAATTTTTATCACATATTTACCATTAATTATCATCAATGATCACTCATTATTATGTTTCTATTCTCTATGTTATCATGTAATATATTATATATGATATTTATGAAAACAATTAACTTTATGAAGAATGTTGTATGAGAAGAAGTGTTTCATCTTTGGACCAGTGTTTATGATTACATGTTTCCAACGCCAGTAAAATATTATAGTTCTAAGGTTTTTCATGTGTAATATAAAAAATATTCATAAAAAATGATGTAATAACTATATATGAAAATTATTAATCACTATATAATTATGGTGTTATGATTCATATTAATGATAAATAAAATTTTTATATAATAATTGGTATATTTTGTATTCATTTTAAAAGGGTCAAATTTATGGAAATTTTTTATTTTAAAATATTGTTCGACATAAAACCAATTATTATGATATGAATATATAGTTTTTCACATGTCTTTTATTTTAATATTTATTTAAAATTGTTGTTTGTGATGTTTTTCTTCAATCAATATGGATTATGTCATATATTATTGTTTTTGTGGTCGAAACCATGTTTTTGACGATTATCCAATGTGGTGTATTTAATTAATTGTTTTATTATTTATATTATTTACTTTAGTAGTGGTTTCATTGGATTATATTATTTTTATAAGTGGTTATGTATCGTGGATACAATTAGTTTGAATATGGAATTTTTTATTTTTAGTTAACTGGATGGATATTGATGAATTTGATTTTATAAATAGACTAGTGTGTTCAGGATAAAATTTTTATATATTGTTTCCTTTGATGAAATTATATAGTTTTTGGGGGGGGGGTATTTTATATTTTAGACATTTTTATGTATAGTTGGGTTATAAATGGTATTAGAAGGTAGATTCTTTGATGAGTGATAGGATTAGTTTTCATATAGATCAAATTATGGTAATATTGGGTCAAAATATGTATATTTGATATTGAATAGTTGGTTGGAATGATATTAACTACTCTTTATTTAATAATTATTTTTATGTATGTTTTGGTCATCAGGTTTTATTAAAGAAATTATTTGTGTGGAGGATTTGGATGACAAATCATTAAAATATCATTCATTTATTATTTTTATAAATGAAACACATCAATATATATATATATATATTTATTTCTGTTCTAATTATTAATAAAAAATTTTGTGGTTGTTTTCTTAGCCAAAATTATCAAATTAATTTAGAATAAAATTACAAGAATTTTTGTTTTCTATTTCAAAATATTAGTGTAAATGGAAATTAAAAACTATTTAATCATTTCAAAAAAATTAAAATATATATTCATTTTATATATTAAATGGAATGATTAAATATTTTCTTGATTAACATAGCTTCATTTGGTTTACATTAGTTGAATTATGTTCTAGTCAATTTTTATTCATTTAATTCATCTTAGTTTAGTTCTACTTTAATAAATTAATTATTAATTGATTTAGTTTTTTAGTTGATTTATGGGATTTAATGTTAGCATAGTTCGGTTTAGATAAGTTTTTTTATCTAGTTCTTGTTTCTTTTCACGCAGTTATTTATATTTGGATTATAACTTATCATTATTGATTAGTTTTTTATAAATGATATAATTTTTATTTTATATGGTTAATTTATTCCATGATACATGAATTCAATGCATGTTTTTTTATCATGCAAAATTAAAATCTAATTTGATTATTATTTTTAATTATTTTAGGTTGATTCATGTCATTTATGATATGTTATGTTTTTATTTCTTCATTTCATTTTGAATCTAATTATAATCATATATAAATTAAAAACTTGTTATATTTCAAAATCCAATATTTTAGTGCAACCCAAAGCAGGGAAATACTTCATTAAATCCTTTATTTCTGGTATAATTTTGAGTATTTCAAAAAAAATAAAACAATATTAAAATAAGTGTTAATAAAAATAATAATATACTTTAACAAAAATTAATAAATATGAATAACTCCTTGAACTCTTCATTCTTCCACCATGTAATAATTTCTCAATATGGTTTTACTAGGAACTCATTGAATGTTGGTATACCCTGTAAATTTAATCCAACAATAAAAATACCACCAATTTTAACCTCATTATTATAATAACTCCATGAGTTACCCAATTACATCATTCATGTCGCCATCACGACTTTAAAATCAGAAATCATATTGTGATTCTTCTACAAAATATTACTTTATTAAAATATAACTATTATATAAAATTTAATCTAATAAATTTTCTTACTCTTCTTCTATTACATGTAATATCATTTATTTAATTATCATTCTTTCATTAGGAAATGGTTTTATGGGAATTATTTCATAGTAACAAGAAATCATCTCCATAAAGTATATATTTTCTCTCCAAATTTTATAAATAATTTGAATTTCATCATCATAATCAATCATCCTATATGTCATGTGGTTCTGAACATCGTGCATACCAGTCTTTACTTCTATTTCATGTTGTTATATACTCAACCTTCACCTATGTCATGTTGAAAAATGATGGTTCAACCCCTAGGTATACCAATTAGTAAGTCTCTATCAATTTCAAGGTAGTAGGGATCTATACCTACTACTCACTTGGGAGAAGAGGATATATTATTTCACCAAGAAGGCATATGGAATTCCACTGGACGCTCAGGCTGTAGTAGTGTTCGAGATAGGGGTAATTTGAATCTATATTCTCTGTTTCAGTAGAGAGATAATTTTTTGGTAATCTAGGAAGTTATTTAGTTCCATAGTATATTCCTATAACATGATGTTCAACCTAGTACAAAAGAGAATAATAGAAAGTCTAGTATTGATTGAGATACTATTATAGTAGCCTATACTTCAATGTATTCATTAGTTGATTCTTGCATGACACACTATTTTATATCTGAAGAAATTGTATAGATATTTGACCTTTATAAAGAGGGTTAATTTGGTGTTATAACACTCGATACCCTATTGGGTATCAAATCATAGATAGTTAACTATTTCACGGATTTTCCACTTGAGATAGATGGGTATCCCCATGGATTGAGTGTTTTTATCCTTTCCATGATAGATTTTGATGTAATCAATGGGATGGATTGGTTAGTTCCTTATCAATATCATATCGACTGATATATCCAACGGGTGACATTCACATCACCATAGTGAATTATGTATGATTACAACGGATAATTGGATGTTCATTAAGCCCGAGAGGGACACGTGAATTAGAAAATAGGTATAGTGAATAATCATATTGCGATTCCATTCATGGGGGATCAATTTTTACAAACTTCTATTTTTACTCCTAGGTGGACCATTTCATTGATGTATTCCTTAAAAACGTTATTGGGATATATTTAGTGTTAGAAGTATAATTTTCCATGGATCTTTCCCAGGGGAAGAATAATTTCCAATTAGACCTTATATAAAGTAACCTACATAGATTCTTGAGCTCCATAAGTAGTTTGAGTTCTTTGAGGATAAATGGTATATAGGCCCAATCTCATTTTCATAGATTTCATTAGTCATTTTTTAGGATGGAGGATGTAACCCTTTGGAATTTTGTACATTATTGAAAGGTGAACCATCTTATAGTAATGAATCAGTATCCACTCCCTCAAATTGATGACCTCTTTAATATACCTATTAATTCCATTTTGGATCATGAACGCACTATTGTGTTTTAGGGATATGACCAATCAGTATTTATACATGTATTCGTATTCATTTGTTGTGGTTATTGGGGATTCCATCATAGCGTATTAACAATCATGAAATGGACATTAAAACCATTGTGAGATCACACTAAATAAACAATGATATAACTAAATTTATGATATGAATTCTAAATTTTAATTTTGGTTTAAAATTCCCTTCTCCCTATGTTATATATTTTTGGATTTAGGAGATTCAGTAGACCAAGATAATGTTAGTGTCATTAATTCATTGAAGAATCCCAAGAACATATTTAACATATGGTGTTTCTTGGAGAGGGTAGGTTATTGGGTATTATCTATCCATGATTACTCTTGAATTTTAATTCCTCATAATATTCTAAGTAAATGTTTTTTGAAAATAATATGGTTAGAAAATTGGAAATAAGTTGTTCTAGAGATAAAGCCCATACTGTCTACAGTGCCTATCCTAATTCTACTGGAGTCCGAATGTAGATATAAAATATACTGCGATTCATCAAGAATCATACTAGGATGTATTCTATTGTACGATGAGTGAGTCATCACATTTTTTCCTTGTCATCTAAGGCCTCGTGAGAAGTGTTACCAAATGAGCAAGCATAGAATATCTATTATAATTAATGATCTATGCTAGTAGAGACATAATTTACAAGGAGATAATTTTTTCGCATTAATAGATCATAAAAGCCTGATGTACATTCTTTCACAATGTGATCTCATTATAAAAAACCACATATGGGTTGAGAACATATAATAATTTTCCTTTTATCAAGATTATAATCATGGAAGATGCATTTCTAAAGTCGACACTCTTATTTTATAGAATAAAAAATAGTTGGTTGAGGGGGACAATGTTGAGTGTCTTCTAATTTAAATGCTTTCCTAGAATAATGATATGGTTAATATGGAAAAGGGGATGATTATACTAAAAGATTTAGTAATAACCTCTATAGTTCTACAATAGGTGAAAATAAGGTAACATTCATATATAATGAGAATATTCCTAAGGGGATGTATCTCAGATGATGATTTTTATTGTGGTTGGACTAAGGATGGTGATTAGACCATATGATTTCATGGGTGTGTAAAGGTTCTAGATTATATCATATAGGATATTAGGTGGGATTTTAATGAATCATTATGGGTAGTACATCCTATTTTCACGAAGATGTATTGATAATTATGTCAGTTGTATTGGTGGTTTTATATGAACTAAGAGATATATGGATTTATCTCTTGGTGATACACCTATCAAAAAGCGAAGATAGAACATTTCCGACTGATATAAGTATTACAACCATTGTAGATTATCAAGGTTAAAATTGATGAAGTTTTTTTTGGGATTTAGGAAATGATTTCCCATATCACCTTCTAGAAATGATATAGTTTGGTAGTTTTTGATCTTTTGAGGACTGTCGTAAACTTTTTACCTCTTCGTGAATCATTATGGGAAATCAAAAAGGAAATATAAACACAATAGATGTTATTATTATTCATGGAGTTCCATGATCTATCATAGGTGATTGGTATGGTCGTTTGATGTATTTGAATAGGAAGGGGTTATATAAGGCCTTTGCTATATATGTGATTCTAAGAACAACCTATCACACTCAGCCTGAAGGACTGGGAGAGCATATGATTATTGTATTGGAGGACATGATCCGTGCATGTTTCAATTATTTTAGGTGTTTTTTGGAGAAACATATACCCCTTGTTCAGTTTTCTTATAATAATAGCTTCAAGACTATCATGCAGATGAATCCTTACATGGCATTATAAGGCCAGCCATTCCATTTACCTATTTTTTGTCTAGAGGAAATGGAAATTGCATTACTTAGGCCTCATATTTTTGAGGAGATTTCAATGTAGGTATAGTTTATCCGAAATCACATAATGTAAGATCATTGTAGAAAACATCTATATTATAATTCATGTTGATAACCTTTTGATTTCAAGGTTTGAGATATAATTTTTTTCTAGGCCTCCAATAGGTTTGGCCATCAATGTATATAGAGGTCATGTGAGCTTTCTTCAAGAATCATTTTACCCTATAAGTTAGTGAGGTAGATCAGACTAGTGTCTCGCTATAATGTACATCCTCAGTGAAAAAACTCAATGCATGATGGAATCTAGGTATCTTTGCTTCCCAAATATTATCTAGAACCCTCACACATATTCCATCACAATGTTATTGAGTTAGAGTAGGACAATTCCTTCCTGGAGTGTCCAGATTGAATTTATGATTGGATCACGATGACACTATGAGGCTAGTTAGGTACTTTATAATGGATGATACATAAGAATTCTTGAGTACATGATGTCTCTTGAGAACTTGATGTTGATATACAGTATCAATGGCTAGATCATTACTTCCATGATACCTATTTACTCTCAAATGTACAAATATGTGGGGTGGAGTTTCATTTTTGAGGGCACATGGCTATGACCCAAAATTTTAGCCATGTATGTTTTCAATTAATTTTCTCTTAATCAATACATATATCCTCATAGTAGTTGTTTATATTTTTGAAGAAGGATGAAAATACGAAAAACATGGATGGAGAAAATAATAGATGATTTGAATTGACATACAAGGTGGGAATAATATACATTATAAGAATTTGTCTAGTCAGATCACGTTCAGGTCATGTAATTGGTTTTTCCAAAGGATACCCAATGATTTACAATAAATGAAAAGAAGTTACACATCATGACAATTTTCATGTATATTTTTTAAAAAGTAAGTAGAGCCTTAAATAATTTTTTGGATAGATGCCATTGTTTTCTCCATTGCACAGTTGCAGTTTCACATTATCACCATCTCAACCACCTCCTAGATTTCTTAACAAATTATCAATCTGCGATCCAAATTTAATTTCATTTGAAGAATTGGATCCAAATTGGTAATCATCCTTATCATCTTTCTTCCATTAATATATTACATTCTCGTCTCTTTCCATATTATGGTGAATGCTGTTATAGTCCATTTTCATGGAATTTGACTGTTCTTCAATTTTAGTTCAATCTATATCAAATATAAAAATGATAATGGATGAGGGATAACATTTGACATTAAGGTAGCTGGTTTAGTTTTTTTCATTAAAAGTGGATTTTTTTCATAGATCCAATGTTATGACACTTGTCTCCCTTTGTCTTGAATTTAAATATAATTTTATTTTCCATTATAAATAATTATAAACATGATGTTATTCCCTATAGTCCATTTCCATGTAATTTGAGGACTTCAACCTATACTATAGACAATCCAATGGTTGTTCTGACATAATTACACATTAAATACAATGGATTAAATGAATTGAACACCATTTAGGTGTTTAGATTGTCATGTTTATGGATTTTTTCCATAATTATATATTTGTATGACTAAAACAATCACATCCCATGTAAGTAACATTCCATGAACAAAACTTTTAAACACATATAACTAAAAATTAAAGTTTCAATATAGTTCCCATTTTTAAAAAAATTAAATATTAATTAAAATTTATAATAATGGTTGTCAAGGCAACCCCAAATGATGAATAATTTTGTTTTTATATTTGATCATATGAATTATAAAACCAATTTATATATTTGGATTGATTATTATAATTCATATTATGTGATAGAAAAATATATTTTTGTTAGTATTATTTTTACATTGATATTGGATATTGAATGATGGTTAAGGGTTCTATTGAGAATAATTTTTTTCATTCCCTTACACCTATTGTTGAGATTGATATATATCCCCATTATACTATTATGTGGGAAATGGGAATAGAATTCCATGTTCCAATGTATTAGGTATGGGGTATGATGACTCACCCCACCTATCACAAGTGTTAATCATGATGTCTCGTATTCATTATGAGATTCATTGATTGTACCCTTTGAATGTTCCAATAGATCATTAGACTAGATATGGACCCTTGAGTAATGTCCAATATCCAGCTAGCACCTAGTACCTTGGTATATTCATACATACTTCTTCAAGTACATAGTGTGTATAGGTGGATACAATCTATAAATATTATATATAAATCATTATTATATATATGGTTACTTAACCGACTCTCACAGTGCCTATCATTGTGGAGTTAGGGTTAGATAGGTGTCTGGTAACATCCTAAGGAGACAATGATTATTTATTCATATTTTATTATTATTCATTATTCATGAACAATGATTATCCATGTACATTTATTGAATTATTTATACACAATTTAGTGGTTTCATACTTTTATTCTATCTCGCACCATACTGGGGGTTCCTTTTGTACCCTGTTAGATTACATTTCATTAAGAATGAATAAGGGAAAGAGTCCTAGAATAAATTATGGATTCATTTTAGTTATGAAATAGATAATTAGACCATAGTATCAAACATATTATAGTGATTCTAGTTGAATAACCATTATTTGTTTTATTTTTTTGGTAAGCATTTTTTATATGCATGTACCTTGTAATAAATATTCTATTCGTATTTATCACCATTAGATCAAATAATTATATAGACGTTAGCATTTTTGATTTTGACATTATTTTTTCATTTCTATAATAATTGATATTTCTTATTATACCTCCACTGTAACGAGTTTTTATTCATTGATTTATGGTGTTTATTAATGATGCACTATATTTTATTAATATTAATCCACTATTGTCTATTTATTTACAGTTATTGTTGTTCCACTCTGATTTGAGTGTATAGCGTCCCTACTGTACACCATAGATACTTTCTTTTTTATTGGTAGCCTATTGTGTATAGGTAGGAACACTTTAGGCCATGTGTCCCACTGGATTGGGTTAATGGTTAATTGGGTCTTGGGTCAAGACATTATAACCATTGATAAATTATACAGATTTTTAATAAAACCACAACTAAAAATTTGGAATGTATAATTTAGTGTCATTTTTGAAAACCGCTGAAAAATGAATTTTTTGTAGTGAATATGGATGAGTAAATATAACTTACTAAAAATTATTGGGATTGAACTAATTATAAATATTTATAATTTCATTAAACTACCTATTAATAAATTTTCATATTCCAATTTTTAAACCAATTATTTATCTAAACTGTTAGATAATTTAGATCTTCTGATTCCACAAATATCAGCAAATTTGATTCTTTCTTATGTATAAATATTCTAATTTCAATGAACATGTATTGCATGTTATCCTTCAATCAATAAAAAAATAGTGCATGATTCCCTTGGATGACATGTCCAAATAATCCTCTATTAATAATCATTGTAAACATCTCAAGGGGAGGGATATCGCAAAAATCCACATGATAGTGAATTAGTTTGACCATCATAAGCTAAAACTTCACTCCATATATAATTATAATCCTTTAAAGATGTAGAAAACATATTCAAAACATCTCCCTAAAAGATTTGATCAAAATATTTCATCTTACATAACATTTTATTAATATCATTAGTGAGGATCATCCAACTAGTTCATTTTATCTTACTCAATACACCATATGTGTGTTATTTTCCAATATAATTTTACAATTCATGGTATACCACATAAATTTTCACCTCATTACATGTAGTAATACAAATAAAACCACTAAAACAATATTTCCACTCGTCTTATGAGTTCTTCATTTTATGCACTTCAAAATGGTTTACTCGTGATGACCTCTTTATTAAAAATTCATTCATATTCTTTTTATTAGAAAATATCATCATACAATAAAAAAATGCGCATCACTCAAATTATCCTTATTCTTCTTAAGAGTATTTTTTTTTCAATCATTTATATCTGTAAGATTTTTCTATTTTCAGGAAGGATGGTATCCATCAAAAATCTATCTAATTTTATTCAATCAATGATTACTTTTTTCATTATAGTATTTCAATCAATTAATCTAATCTCTAATGTAAGACAATTTCATTCCCCAATAACAAGATTTATACTTATCCCTGGATAAATATCATTTCTATTTATTCATTTTCGAATTATCATATCCAAATATCTTATAATATTAATATTTTAACCACATTATAATAATCATCAATTTTTATGATAACTTATTCTTCTTCACATACATGGGTTATATATAACATGTTCCAATATATATTTAATAATCATGTTCATTTTATATCTATAATAATAAATAAATTTATATAATGATATAAGTTTTTCAATTTCTAGAAAAAACTATTCTTTCAAATTTTAATATATTATACAATGAAAAATCATTATTTTAAAATGGACAAAAATTTAATGAATTTAAATTGTACATTTATTCATATGTCCCAAAATAATTTTATATTCTTTTAAATTAAATATATATTAGGATTATAATTTCATAATTTTGAAAAATAACTATTTAACCATGAATCCCTTAATAAAAACCTACGTGCTCATATTTATCTCATTGAGTCCACTTGACTGATTAAATATATTTTTTCTATTGATTGTATTTATCCATCACTATAAACTCATGTTATCTTATTTTTGTAACTCCCTATATTTCTCTTTGATTCATTATAGTGGATGTATGAAACCAAATACTATCAATATTTATTTTAGTTTTAATTTGGGCATAAAAAGACTCCTCTTTCCATCGTGATGACAAAGAAAATCTATGTTGATTTATCATATTCATCATAATCAAACATTTATATTTTTAAAACATAACATACATTAAAAAATACCTCATGTTGAGCCAGTATCTTTCATTCATAAAAGATTTCACTTTTCATCAGTATTATATTTTGAGAATCTTCACTCGATATTTATTTCATTATTATATGAGTTTTAATGAATCAAGATAATTTTTTTCTTTTCCCATATATATTTTATATGGTATTCAGGACTATTATTCGTGATTTAAAAGCCCATTCCACTGATTATAGTGTTCATTTTTGAATCATGATCTTGAATTATTATCAAGATCTATTATCTTCAATGACTGATTGTTCAAGAAGTCACATTAAATAAAAATTAATATTAAGGATATCCTTATAAATTCATGATAATGAATCATCAGATTCATTCAATACTTTTGGCATAGATTTAGTTTTATTTTATAGTACTTCCTTACATCCCTTGATTAAAACCACAGACAAATCGTCTTAAAAAATCATATCGTCATGAATATGTGATCCATATTCATCATTGGACCACCATATATTTAAATTCAAATGAAATGTTATATTATGGGTCCTAAAATATATTACTTTTGAATGTATAAATTTATTCATCCAGACACACAATTCAGCAATTGAATTCTTCAACATAAGCACTATGGATTTCAAATAACCTGTATGTGTGTTCACCATATTGATTCAAATCAATATATTATTTTAATTATTAATAAGTTACATCGTTATGTTAAACAAAATTTTCATGTCATGTTAGTTCTGATATATGTTACACAATATACACATAAGACTTTTTTAATACTCTTGTATTATTCTAGTTCTTCTTTTTTAAATATATAATTTATCAACTACACCATTAACCTCTAATAATAATAATAAAAATATAAAATGTATTATATAGAAAATACAATTTTACATTTAATACAACTAAAAACCTGTTTTATTTCATACCACTTGTAGAAACCTAGGGATTCCCGAGAGGGGGTGGAGGTAGAATCAAGGGGTTATAAGAATAAAATTTACTTCATTTTTCTTATAGAATATTTATGTATATTTTTCCCTTATGAAAACTAATAATAGTTAAAAAGATATTTTATATTGTTACATAATAGAAAAAAAAATTCAAGAATATATGAAAAAATGTAAAATTCAATGCAAATAAATATTTTTCAAGGATAACTCACACTTCACTGCATCAATTGAGAATAAAAATTTCATTACAAAGTTGAACGAAAAAATCATAATAAGTCAAAATATATGTGAATCCAATATTTTGGTAATATCACTCCTACTCAAGGATCACTAGTTTTATAATATTTTGGTATAACAACTTCACATACAGATCACAATCTATATAAATATAGGTAAGGCCACTTCTCAAAAATGGACACTCGCTATTCTTCTCCATTGACAAATATATTAGTGGAGGTTTTCATGTATTTTTTGGTTTCGTTTATATTAAACATATTAATGTAACAAAATTTTGACTACATTTAATATTCTTCATGAATTATAGATGTTAATATTTTTGTGAATACAGAATGCTAAATCAAATTCCACTACTTAATATAAAAAACTAATGATGAAAATAGTTGTGTCTTAAACTATTTGTCCGACTTTGACTAAAATAAATATTATATAGAATCTAATTTCATCAAGTAAATTATTATTCTTCCTAAACATTAATGATATTATAAATAAAGATAAAAATTATAGATCTAATCATCACAAATGATATGATGTTTAACCTTGATGAAAAACCACTTCAATCTCTCTTACATTGATATACAATGATACCCATGTAATTGATTCATATATACCACATAATGAACACACATTTACTATTTTCAATATATTATTTACTCCCTATGTACCATAACTATTTTTAGTCATTTATTAGTTATTCTAATAATTCTTAGAGTAATTATAATTTTATATTTTGGAAATCTAATATAAATACTCTTCTAACATTGACTTATTTGAATCCATCCTTCATATCTAATAGAAATATATATATTCAATTAAAGGAAAATGGGTTGTTATTAGTTTCTAATATGTCCCAAAAACACCATTTGACTACCCCATAATAACTTCTATTAATATCATAGAGAAATTGGAATCATCGTCTTACCTGATGCTTCATATAATGATATGTTATTTTCTATTGTAAAATTTTTCAACATCCTAATAGGACAAAATGTGGCCTACCAATTCTTGGTGTGTACTAGGTTTCATGTAGTAGGACACATAGGGATTCAATTTTCATTCCACTATAAGATATTCCTCGAAGGCTATCCCAGTGTGTTTCATACACATTTTATGAAACGACAATCCACTAATAGTGAAATCCAAAAAATTCTACAACAATTGAATGATTATTGATTCTACATCATTGAGTGATATTGATTTCATTGTGTAGTTTTCCAAAAGATAAAATTACATAATTTATTCCAAAAACACAACACGGAATAAACATTTTTTTTACATGAACCATGAAAAAATAAATTATAAAAATAGAACTATATGGTCCTAGGTGAACAACCATTTCAAAAATATCTTCACCACACAAACACAAAACATGAATTTTGAATATCATTACAATGTTCAAAATAATTCTTCGTAAATACATCCTTTTAGAATGGAACATTGAGTCACAATGTCATCTATATATTTCATACTACATCCAAAATATTCAACATCCATCATGATTACCCTATATTTTATTCCTTATAAGATATAAATAATTCTAAATCAACAATATACATGTATTATATTATTAAACACCATCATTCTCTTGTAATTGAATTTATCATCTTAGGATAAATAATTGGATTACCAAACACTATTTTTATAATAAAATAGAAAACAACATGGAATATAGTGGTTTATGATATATAGAAACATCAAGGTGACTCTATATAACTATCCACATGATATTCCATGTGCATCTATAAATTATAGTACCATATTCTATTCCATCATCCACATTATAAGGACATAACTATTTAAACATACTAAATAAAAAAATCTCCTCTTGGTTATTATAAATAAATCCAACAGAAAAACACTTGGTTATAACAATATTTATTACATGAACATCCATCCCCTCTAATCTTGATAATCGATTATTTGGCACATGCAAACATGGATTGTTTTACTGGGGATCACATTCCATTATTTGGGAAAGGTCTCTTAAAAAGATAGAGTTACCTTTAAATTTATATTTGAAAAATTAAATTCCCCCATTCCCTATGTTGTGATTGAATTTCAATTATCATTTCTATAACTCACTGGTCTCATTGTGATTGACACACTACAGAAAGTATGATGGTTAGTCCCACGTCACAATCCTTAGGGTGTTATGGCCTAATATGTCTAAAAATATCCCACTAAACATTATCAAAGTGTCTCATATCTACCATTATTCTATTATATTTTCAAATATGGTCTTCATAACCCTCTAATCATGATATTTTCTACTACAGTTCAAAATATCAAAATTTTATTTTCCCTAAGTCATAAGTCCTATAATTGGAAATAACCTCTTAATGACAAATAATTCACTAAATATTTTTATTCTACAACAGAAACTCTCCCTCACCCCATGTGGGAATCACTTTGTTAGTTTCACGGTGTGAAGTCAATGATCATGCTATAACACCCATCATCTAGAGAGTAGGTTGGATAGTCCAATGTAAAATACCCGTGGGGTTGTTTGAATTATATATCCAATATTTAGAAATTATTGAAAGTTTATATTTGGATATTTATTAATTTATAATGGTGATTAAAAAATAATTATTGATGACTTGAATTTAATATATATTTTTAATTTTTAAGAAATATGAATCAAATAAATTCCATGTAATATTATTAGTGAATATTAAAATATATATTTAAAATTATATGGAGTGGATTATAATTTAGATATAAATAATTTATATTGAAATTATGTTAATAATTGATAAATATTTTATAAATTAAATAATAAGTCATAAATATGAGGATATTTATAAATAATTTTTTGAATTACTAAACCATATTAATTTGAATTATTTTAATTTTAGGCTTTATTTATTATATATTTATTCCATATCAAAAATTTATTTTATAATTTAAATTTTAATTGTTCTAACAATATATTTATCAATTATTTATAATATTTTGGTATTTTGAGTTATATATATAAATATGAAATATTTATAATTCTTATAATATCCAAAATTGAATGTAAATTCCATATATTAAATAATATTAAAGAGATCATACAAGAAAAACTTATATTTTTTTATTAATTTAATTATTTCATATCAAAAATGAAAAACTAAATTATAAAAATGATATAATGATATGATAATTTTTGGATTATTCCTAAATAATTTATATCAAGATAATTTCTGTGAATAAATTATTTAACTAAAATAAATTCTTTGATTTATTCACATATGAAATACTAATATAAGGACATGTAATGAATGATTTAGTTAAAATTTGAATAAATTGATTCAAAAAATTATCAATTATTTTTATTGGTAATTACATGCATGGTATATGAATAGATTTTAGTTTTATTTAACCTTAATTTTTTCTCATCCTTGAACAATTTAAATAGTTAAACATTAGTATGAGATTGATCATATTAGTTTACCAGGAGGATTATTTTTTATATATAAATAAATAGAAAAAATGCATGCATGCAAATGAAATATATAAGATAATATTGTCAGATTAACTCCACTTGAAAATAAAGAATAATAGAATCCTTATAAACCAACACTTTTCTAGACCTTTATAATCCAAGTGGAGAGTTTATAAAAAATTGGGTTCTCTTAGATTTTATTATATAAGGAATTAATTTAATGAGTGAAACTAATAGTATTAGGAAATAAATTTTTTCATTTCTTAATGTTACACTTTTTTGGGATACCATTGTATGATTTAGTTACTTGATGAATTGATTTGAGCTTTTCATTATGATGGTTTTGATAAAGTGCTATCTAGTTAACTATATATGATTCGAAAATGACAAGGTTGGGATTAATACCTACCGAAATTGATAATTTTGTTGAAAATTTCACTATTACCCAAATCATTGTGAACTATGGATATTTTCCCTCAAATTGATACGATGAGTGTAAATGTTTTATCTTTTATGTGGGTGTACATTCCATAAAAGTAATTATTAAACGAATGTAAAACATGAAAATCATCTAATAAAAACATATATTATTGATAAATGATATAATAATCATCCAAATTGAGATTAAGATAAATATTTGAAAGGATAATATTTTCATAAATTTCTATTTATTCCTTGTATCTTAATAAACTTTATTAATTATAGAAATTAAATTTTTCTAGAAATAACTTTTTAAGAAACAAATCACTAATGTTTTTAAGTACATTGACACTAGATTCATAGTAGAAGAATAGATTTATTCACATAAGTATTCAATGATAGAAAATAAAATATTACCTAAGTAACATTTTTATCCACTTATATATTCAATATGATTGTGTATCATAATGATCGAGGGAGAATAAAGGTTGAATTTTTCAATATACAAGAGGGGGAATAACACTTCTATTCTTGATATTTGACTCATTGATTTATAAATATTTATGAATAACAGTTCAATATGGTTGAATCATTCAATATAAAATCTGGGGTTTGTAAACTAACATTTAATGTATATGAATAGTATTAGAGTTTTTGAAATTAATTCATCTATTTTGATGATTTTTATAGTTCAATCTCACATTATCACATCTAGTATATTGAGGGTTTCCAAACTATTTTAAATTATTAGGTTGTATTTATGATCTAAAAATGAAGATTTAAAATTTGTATTGAGATCAATAGGATGGTATTATGGATCATACCTTTAGTGGTGTTATATCCTACATGCGGTCTCTAATATAGATTTTGTACATATTTTTAAAATCCATTATGATAATGATACTTGTTACATTGGATATGAGATCTTGAAATCAGTACCCTGAATTAGTGTTGAAATATATACGTGTCATAAAATCACTATATTTACATTTTTTTTGACTATAATGTGCTATGAAGCACTATAGATCGGCAACCTTGAAAATATAACCATATAAGGAGTTGTAAGGTGATGTTGACATGAGATTGAGTCCATGATAATGCTATCTCCATATATATGTGATTGGAATTTGACCCTAGTTAGTTTAGTGTTTCATTATGACATACATTTAAACTTTTATTATCATGTTTAAAAGGCTATTGTGGTTCCTTTTATGATTTTTTATCCAAGAACAATGATGATTCATTAAAGGTCATGGAACCAAGGAAAATGATGTTTCCTTTAATGTAGTGGACGAGGACCGTTGATACCCCATTTAATGTTATGAAACATGGATCATCATGTGTTGTAGTATATATTTATATGAATTTGACTTTATATAATATTATTATCACCATTATAAATGGAATATTTAATGAAACTGACTAGGTAATGGAATGTGTGGGGATTACACATGATAAATACAATGTTTTCCTAAGGAAGATGATCAGTTGGATATAGTTGTTTGGATTAAATGTGGTTGTAGGATATTTTACATTTCTATAAAAATCATTAATTAGTTCTAGAAACTATATTTTCCACCTTATGAATGAAATAAAAATTTTACATTATCTTGATGATTCAATTAGTTAGGGAGGAAAAAACTCCTAGGACAATATTAGTGGTCAACATGTACATAGCCTATTCATATATTACCATAGGATATGGGTAATACCAAGGTATAAGAGACATATTATTGGGTTGTTCCATGGTAGATATATTTTAAAAGGACATTTGTAAAATTATTTTATAAAGATAAATGTGATCATTCAAAATAGTCTACCTGGGTTGTCTTTCGGTTACTCATTATTAGGAACTAGAAAAAATGATCCATATATTAGATTCTTGTATAATTGAAACCTTATGTCGTTTTGTTGGTTTAATGTTCTTATTTATTGTTGGACATTGAAATTGGAATAATAGTTGGTATAATATAGGTTGATATGGTTCAAAAAATCCCTAGTAGGGGTCTCAGAGATATCATTGGTTCAATATGTAGTAATATGTCTTTACATGGTATAATAGATATTTGGTACAACAACTCAAATGTTTGAGGTTTCATTGGATCAAGGATTACTAGTAAGCCTCTCTGGGGTGTTATAGTTTCATGGATCCTAATTAGGTCACTCAGGATGTGGTGTTATTCACCCCAATCCTTATGGGATGTCATATTTCATTATTTTTTTCATTAATTCCTATAGATAAAGTAATCACACTCTGTTACTACTATCATCCATTTTTTTTGAATTAATGATTAACCAAATTATGTACTTGGTATACTGAGAAATAAAAAATAAGTTTATGGTGCCATGATATAATATATAGATTCCATGTCATCTGGATCTCCCTCTATTTTTCTCAAATAGGACATATGTGGTATTTTTATAACAAAATCGGTTGGGAATATATCTAATGGGATAATAAAATCCCAATCAAAAATAGGATGTTCAAGTCATAAATGTATAATTTGGTGCTGGAATTCAAATCATGGAGGCATCTTAGATAATGATATGTGGGCACCTGATCACATGTATAAAGGGGTTGAGTAATTAGACTTGGGAATAAGAGGATTATCAATGGGATGTGTAAGAAGAACTAGTTGTATGAGGACATGAATGGAACAGATTATATAACGAGACAAGGGAAAAATTTTCCAATCCATGAAAGTTCCATGCAATGAGACTAAGGAATTGGATCCCAAGAATGGAGGTGTATTTGTTTGGAGAACTATGCACAAGGGTATTAACATATAGTGTCCTATAAAAGGAGACCTAGGTGTGTTAAGGCTATGTATGAAAATGAATCATGTCAATGGAGACATTATTTGGAGTAAAATAATGAGACACTACCCACATACCAAGACATCGAAAATAGATTTTATGTGTTCTGTGATAGTCTCATAAGTTGGATTGGTAACTATATGCCAAGCGTAAAAGTGGATGGGTTCTACATAGAATCCATCCACTGAAAATCACCCTCACTAGAATGAATCTTCTAATCTTAATAAATGTTTGCCGAAAATAATTTTGGTTCCCCATAATAGATTCTAATAATAATTAATAGGATCAAATTCAAATGAATTTTTTTTGGTGAAGGTGGACATCAATGAAGATAGGAATTCTGGTCTAATGTTTGAGCCATGCATATACCTGAGAAAATGGTGTCATTGGTGGTTGTAACACTTAATAAAGGATATTTTTATTTAGAGGTGGTGTTAGGGGAAGAAAATATTACTGATAGAATAAAAATTCTATTTTTTCGTCTATGTCATGAACTTTTTTGAACAAAAAGAAGACTGAAAAAACCAATTAACAATTCAATATCCCAAGGGTAGAGAATCTTATTTTCCTCCTAATGTGGAGATAAAATTACCTACCGAAGAAAAAAATGTTAAAGATATGGATTAACATAAAAAACAATGATTATTCAACATGTTCTATTTCTCACTTATAATAATTAGTATAAAGAATTCTAAAACACTCTAAAATTTGTAACTCCTCATTTTTTATAATGTTTTTTAGTTACTTTTTGTTTTTGGATCCCACTATAATTAATTTTTCTGACTAAAAATCCTATTTCAAATTTTTTTTATATAATCATGGTATTTGGAGTTCCATCAACTACCAATTCATGATAAATTATTAAACTCATAAATAGTAATATCGAAATATTTAAATACCACATGTAGAAATTCCTTTTATAGACATTGATTTAAACTATTTTCATAGGGTTCAAAACTGTGGCTATAAGCTATATCAATTGTTTTACTATCCATGGAACCTATTAGTGTGGATATAGAGAAAATCAATAACCATAGATTTAAGGGGATATAACCATAGTTTTGGAAGCCATGGAAATAGACTGCAAGGTAGTCTATCGTGGATAAATGTATATAGCCATGGTGAAAACCCTTGGATATATCCCATGTAAGCCGCGACTATAGATTTAGATTAAATAATGTTCATTCGGATTCGATCTCCTTACCTCTACTATCTAAATCTGTCACCTTACCATGACTCCATTGATGCATTTGTGTATATAAATATATATTTTGTCATATATATAATTTTAAACCATGTCTATAGCGTGTAAACTGTGCCTATAAACCTTCCCACCATTTTTTCATGGGTTAATTTTTATCCCTCGCAAGGGCGTCAGAACTATAGCCACAATTTTTATGAAATGTGGCTATAGAAAATTAAAAAACTATATAGCCTAAGTTTATGAAAACCATTGAAATAGTCCTCGAAGAAAAACCTATAACTATAATTTTAAGTGGTTATAGCCAAAACTTAAATCATGGTAATAGCTCATACATTTTCCTCCAAGGAAATATTTTCTACATCCATGGTGGAAACCTGTGGATATTTTCCATTTAAATCATAACTATAGCCTCCATATAAATACCTAAGGCCAGTGTTTTGGAAACTGTGACAATAGGTCTATGTCTATAGCCCAGTTTTTCCACAGTATACATATAGGCATTTCATTGAAATATATTTATGAAAATACAAATTTCCAAACAGATGAGCCAATGATTAAATGTATTAATCAACACATTTTATTCAATGAATATTTCCTCAAACAAATATATGAAGCCAATATATGTAGTGAATCTCCCTTTATCATAATAATTGGTATGTATATGATAAAAAATGCTACAAAACATAGCATGCCCCTAAATTTTTAGTCTCATATGGAAATAGGTGAGAAATATATATGTCACATTTACCATTACCATAATTCATTTTTAGTATATTCAATTGACTTCCTTTAGAAAATAATCATTTATAAAATAATGATGATAAATATATGATACACATTTTCTACCACATTGTATCTTTCACATACTATTTATAATCAATTTATTAACATAAGAATTACTTTTTCTTGAAATTCATTATTCATTCTCGAATAAACTGACATATTGTTATCATAATATCACTTAATCAATGAAATAATGTATTGAATACCTCTTATAGAAACCACTTGAATTAAAGGAATATCATAACATCATATATGGATATTTTAGTTCTAGTATTAATTTCTCACCACCTTCCATTTTCCCATTAATCACAACAAAAATTCTATTTGACCATGAAGGATTATTCTCCAACTCATAGGTATTGAGTGGGTGGAGTATGAGAAATTCTATCTGTTGATCTGAATTTTATTTATGAAATTCATTATATGGTTGATATAATTGTCTAGAGAGTTTTTTCCCATAAAAACTAATAACAATTTTCCACAAGAAATGAAATAATCATTATTTATAAAGATATGATATGGAGTTAGTTATTTCCCACTGGCATATATCAAATATCTTATTCTTTGGAAAACCCCACATCAATTTTTTTATTTTCATTTTCATGATGTATGAGAAATATATATATATTAAAATAATGTTTTTTAAAATATAATATGTTAGTATATAATTTTTATTAAACCATTTTCCTATACCCTTAAATTATCATCATAAATGATCAAACCTATAATAAAAACTATTAACATAAATATGTGTGTATATATATATATATTTATATTTTTCAATAATAAAATAATAATGTGATCAACAAAACATGAATAAAAATCCTTCCAAAAAACATGAGAATAAAATTTATTCTAATATTAAATAATAATTAAATTTAATTAATGTTTTCCATATAAATATTTTGGGAGTCTCTATGACACTTTCTTAGTGGCATTAGGATCACATTCGTATTTTCCAATATCAACATATAAAAACACAGTAGAAAATCAATAAATAAACATGTTAAATTAAAAAATAAAACAACCTACAATGAATGATTACTATGAGAAGTAATTCCTTTTCCATGATATCTCAATATGATGTTTTCATAATTTTGTTATAAATCGATATATGTGATGATCTTTCTATGTCATTCTAAAATTAACTCTTTGATAAAACAACCATTTATATTGGATTAAAAATTCAATTCCATTATAATAAAATGGCCTATTATTTCTACATTTGTTAACTCAGAAGGATAAATTTTTTTATTGGCATAATTTTTAATGTCATATCATTTATGAATCACCCAATATGACCTAATTCTGTATGTGAATGATTCATCCTAAAATTCATTGATATAAAAATATACATTGGGAATAATGTAAACAAAAAATGATCGTAGGTCTATGTTTGAATACAAAAATACATAAAATGGTTTATCAACTGAAACATATAACAATTAGAATTTATTTGGGTGGGTCGTTTCACATAACATCCTATATTGGGGATGGAAAAATTATAAATTCATGAGAATATGAGTCAATTTCGTTTAAGATACTATAAAATAATATCTCAAATCATCTTTTTCCACTCTAAAAAATTTCATTCAAATATAGAACAATATTTAAAAATATTGTAGTAGAACTACATGGTTCATCTTATAGAAAGGAACGAATATGACCTTTAGATGTGATATATTGCCTTTGGTAATTATCAAAATAATTATAAAAATTAAAAATATCATTACACTATAATATATTTTGTAATATTCAATATCATAAATATAAAGGCAATAAAAAATAAGAAGTTTTTGATTTTACAGAACCAAACCGATTAGACTCCACTTAGTCTAATGATAACTACTGTTGACCAGTAACCTAGTAGATTTCAAAAGATACTCTTTATTTTGTATATATTATGTATTACTGTATTAATTCACTACATTCTCTGATGTGTAAATTTTTTTAATGAAACCTCTCACATTTTACAAAAATCCTTCAATAGCTGATACATCGAAATTTATTCTTAGTCAGTTTATGTGAATTTGGATCCTCAGTGATTGAAATCACTATAGAGTTAATACAATAAAATATCATAATATGTGTAGTGATTGGAACTATATAAATCTCGTTAATTATGTATCATATCAATATTATAACATTAGTTTCTTTGGAAGACAAAGTCTAATTTGACTCCACTATCAAATCAATATTTAATTATTGTGTTTATGTTTTCCTAATCACAAAATATATTTACAAGGTAAATACATACCATGAATCCATATTCCGTTAATCATATTTTTTATAACGTATAATTTTTATATCACTTGATGATTGTATCCTCACATTCTCTATAATACTAGGACTTATATTTAGTAGGATTGAAATATTTTATTATATCATTGATAGTTATCCAATATTTATCTATTTGATCTTCATGATATCCTCCAATCACATTTAAGGTTTAGGAATTATTTATCGTAAAACATATCATGGAATACATGATTAATCTAATAAATATTGTATAAGGATTCATTTTTATTCATTTTATGTACAATTTTAATTGAAAAATCTAGTTCGAGATATTTATTAAATGTAACAATAGAAAAAAAAGATATATTTAATTGTTTAATATTGAATCTCATTAGTTACTTGTCCAAACATATAACATAAAATGGTCTATGTTTCTTTAATGTTCTATCAAGAATGATATTGATCCCTCTAATTTAGTTTCCTCCACCAAAGTCCATTATGAAAATCATGAGTTCATTCAGGTAATAATAGATTGGAATATTAGTTTATCATTTTCAATTAGAAATATGAATTCTAAATATATAATTAAAAAATCATTACTACCATTGAATCACATATTTAAATATGACCCGTATTCATGCTTTGTTTAACTCAATTACATAATATATTTTCAAATTGAATGTTCTATTATTTTTATTCATTATTTAATAAATAAATGGTTCTATTTAAAATTAATTCCATATTGAAATATTATAGAGTCAGAAACAATTTTATTTTTATCATATAGACATCTTATATAAGGTTCCCATTAAAAATTACTTTTTACCTCCACCATAATTGTATAATACTGAAGGTAAGATATAATGATAAGTAGAAGTAAGATTAAATTTAATATAAAAATTGGTGAAATGGTTTTATTATAGTCTATAACATGATGTTTCTGAAAACAATTAGACACTATCCATTCCTTATATGTACTAACATTAACGTCCACACCTCATTTCTCCCTGAATATCAATTTTCGCACAACATTGTTTACCTAAACTAGAGGATATATCATAAAATTAGCATGGTTTCTATACATTGAATATATTATACAAAACATGGACTCATTCTACATAGAAACTTATGATATTCCTTACACATTATATGGTAATGGTTTATCATTATCCACTAATAAAGGGTCTCTAATATTGGATAATAGAAAACCATTTCACATGGTTCTCTAACTATTCTGGTTATCCTATGTAGTGCTTTTGTATTTAGAACAAATTATTCCATGGGTCCTGGTTGAAACTTATCCTATGACAACTCTTGAGTATCATGATAATCAACTTTATTAATATGAAACTTACACCCACTATTTTTTGAGCCGTGATCCCTCTCAAGGTATATAGCCTTTTTTCATACTATTAACATTTTTATAAGGGGTTATAGAGATAATATATCCTTGATTCCATATGATATACTAAAAATTAAACGGTCATTCCTGAGGCTGATGGTTTTCTTCCATATATATCCTCAAAAAATTCCTTGTATCCGTAAATACATGTATCTGAAATAACTTTTTTATCTAAATACATTATCTCATATTGAAATATATTTTCCACTATAGTGTTTCACTCTATTTAGTATGTGTGGTGTAGACTGTAATAATTATCCCTAAATGGATAAAAGTATGTATTCATTACTTATCATTGACCTCACTGTATACAAAAACATAAAGTTCACCCATTTACTAAAACTGTCCCTTTATGGTTATTAATAATAATTGAGATTAGATAGAATCCCAATCACACACTGAACATCAATGAAATCTTATTTAATATACTCTTATAAAAATTATGATCAATGCTTATTATCTTAATACAATGGTTATTCTATACTTCATTTATAAATTCATTAAATTTCTCAATGTATTCATACGTATACCTCATTATATTATTGTAGCTATATCTACTAAAGACATCAGTAAATGTTATGAAGTATGGGTTTCCACATTTAATCCAAATGAAAATGATTCATACATATTTATTTTTAACAATTCAATAGTCTCTATAGACCTTTTATCTTTTACACCTTGTGGTGGTTTTCATAACATTCATTATAAACATGCATGAAATAAGTGAGGTGGGTTTAGTTTAAAACATTCTAAATACCCATATTGATAGAGAGATTTCATGTTCTTCATTTTTACATGACCATTTTAGTGATTCTACTACTAGGTATGAAATGTTTCCTATGTACATAATTCATTAGCTATTCTCAAAAAACATTCATATTCTACTACATAAATAAAGTTATTAGGGTGTGTCAGACCATAATAAATCCTATCTTTATAATAGTATCATATTTTTATTCTGAATCCTTATTAGAATGAAATACATGTCAACACTGGGAATGAATATAGTGTTTTTCTAACAATAGTAATGTTATAATTTCAAATAAAAGTATTTATTCATATGTTAATGTAAGGTGGTAGAATCCCATAGCAATTGATGTCAGTGTTGATACATTTTTAGTTTGAATACAAACCACAACTATGGATACCCTCTTAATTCAATATTGTTCATGTGTTAGGAAAAAAATTTAAGAACAAAAAAATATATATAGTACCTAACTGGTAGATATGTGAACAAGATATTTGAAAAAAAATATGCCAGAAGATTCCACTTTATTTTTTATAGTGGAGTAATTATTTATTAACTATCTCTTACTACCTCCTAAAAAACACCCTGTGTATTATTCCATTTCATTCATTTAGATTTTCCTCTTTGTGTTTTTGTGGTATGTAGAAGATATAGTCTAGGAAGTATTGTTGGGTCCCATTTCCTCTCCCTTACTATTATTTTCTATGAGGATTCTTGGAATTTCAGAACACATTTCATTTTCTTTTTGGTTATTCAGGTTGAGGAATTTCATTAGTGACGTGTAAATATTATTAATATTACAATTCTATATGAATGAATTGAATATCATAGGTCGTGAAGAAGACATAAGTTCAGTGTGTAATTTTTTTGGTATCTTGAACCCAAATATATCTTAACAATCAGAATAACCAATCATTTTGAATAAACTAGTTACAATCAATGCACTAACTCCAAGAGGACATGATGAGAGTGACATAGCGACCTCATATGGATTTATCCTAATAATGATCACAGAGATTGGAATACATTATATCTTCATTGATATCATTAGGTATCTTATTCATATCACTTGACATGGAATATACTATATAAGGTCCCATAAACAATATAAAAAAATTACATCATTCTAGATGAGTATTCAACGCATATAATAGTTATACGTTCTTGAAGAACATTTAGGATTAGATTATTTTGATACTAGATATATAATATACTTTTTTTCTTGAAATATCATTAACATTACACATAAAGAGATTTATATTAATTCCCTTTAATAAATAATATACTTATTAACATAAAACATAAAAATGGGTAGTAAAACATAAGAAAGTGTGATATTAGATTCTCAGTATGGGTAATAAATGTAGTTATCAATCATAAAACTATAATATGTAGGATTGAAATGATGATGTGGATGCTCAATATACAAGAGGGGGTGAATTGTACACTTAAAAAATTTCTTTAGACAAGGAAAAAACTATATTTAACAAATTTAAACTAAGCAAATTCACAACACCTCTGATCACCAATGGGAAAATTAGAACTAAATATTCCAATATGAGATTCTACCTTAAAGTGTATAGAATCTAAAATAATCAGAGTAAAAGTGTTTCGAAATATAAGAATGTTATACTTTCCATACAATGCACAATGTAGTGGAAAAAATAATTAGTAAAACTACAAGTAACAAGATATATGTCTTTTAACCCAAAAAGATGGGTATCCAACAACCAGGGATAAAGGTCCATTGATTTATACATTCATGAAAGTCTGTCTTACCCATACTAGGGTAAGCCCTCGATACGAAGAATAGAATCTATGTCTTGCTATCTCCGCAGGCCCTCATCTTCAGGGAAGTTGGAACCTCTATCTTCCTCAGCAAGGAAGCCCTCGAACTTCAAGGTAGTCGACACCTATGTCTTCCAATCCCCGGAAGTCCTCAAATGTAATCACCAACATTCGAAGTCACATGAAGCAATCTGAATGAGTAGTTCAGTACGCACAAAGCATGAAAAGATTCTCTCTTTAGAAATCACCTTAACATCGTGTGGTCGCTAGATCGATCAACTTGTTCAGTATTGAGCTCTATCAAATGAGCTATTATTTATAGTCTTGGTCGGCTCCCTCTCCGATGGTCATATTTTCCTTCAAATTTTAGGGACCTATGCACATGTCACTAATACAACGGTTAATTAGAAACAGAATGGATGAAATCGTTTAATAATAGACCATGTATAACTGAATGCACGACATCGTTTTGTAATGGAGCGTATGTAAGCAAAAGCCATGCTAATGGTCTGAGTGTATGAAAATCAAAAGTTCTGAGTCTATCCAAAATAGAATTCGGAGTCTATATCAAAAAGATGTTCAGATTCTGTTTTAGGGAATTTGGAACCTGAAATCTGTATAAGTCCGGAGTCTGAATTTCTATCGAAATTCGGAGTCTGGTTTCACCAGAGTTCATAATTTGAACTTATAGAGTTCGAAGTCGAACTAGAAAAAGTTCAGAGTCGAACATCATATGAGTTCAGAGTCTAACTCATGAATGTTCAGAGACGAACTTCATAAGAGTTCGGAGTCGAACTCATGAATGTTTGGAGGTGAACTTCATAAGAGTTCGGATTCGAACTCATGAATGTTTGGAGTCTAGCTTAATAACAGTTCGGAGTCGAACTATCGAAATTTCACATCCAGAATTCTGATCCTAAAAATAGAATACTCCAATTCTTGACATTATATGACTATAGTTTTTTTTGTATGATTCTTGTTTTTATATTTAAGAAAAATATTGATATGTATAAGAAAATATAGGCTAGGGTAAATTTCCATAAAGAAGAAAATTTTCCTTATAGAGGTAAAATATATATTTTCTTAAGTATAAGGTGTTTTTGATTTTCAAAAGAATAAGTAATGGAAAATTCATAAGGAAAAATTTATTGACTCAACAATCTCCCCCTTTTTGGAAAGCACAAACATCCTTACAAAAAAGAATTTAAAGACTTTGAAAAACTTCATTAGACATTGAATATAAAAATTATTTCCTTTTGTTCATGGATAAAAGTGAATACAACTAACTCCCCCTTAGGCTTTGAAACTCTAAGGATTGTATTATGAATTTCCGGAGTGGAGTTTTCATTATCATGGGAATGAAAAACATCGTAGTGAGAAACTCCCCCTTACTTTAAGGATATATTCACTTAGAAATTTTTCTTCTTTATTTTAAAATTTTTCTTTCTCCTCTTCTTCGTGGTTCTTTTTCCTTCTCCCCTTTAGGATTAGTTCTTTTTCGTTCTCCCCCTTTGTGATTTTCAAAAATAATTTAAGGGAATGGAAATGAAAATGTGGTACCTAAAACATTAGTATATAACAAAATACAACCACCCAAATTTTCATTAGAGTTGGGAAAAACTTTTACAAGGAATGACCAATACAAAAAACTATTGGAGTGGGTTTATTTGTGTTCTTTTTTCTTTGGGATCAGCTTCTTCAGCAATGTTTTATGTTTCTTAAAATCCCTTTGGTCTTCATATGCTTGCCTCTCCAAAGCTGAGATCCTTTCCCCTTGAACTTTTACAGCTTCTGCATGAGCCTTAAAGGCATCTTGTTGAATCTCTACCAACTCAACATGGTTTACCAGTCTTTTCTCAAGTTTGATCAAGCGATTTATATCACTTAAAAAAATTTGAGCTAGAGAATTAGCCTTGTCATTTAGTTCCTTCACTTGTTGACTCCAAGAACTTTTCTCATCAACCAGCTCATCTTGAAGATTCTTAATCTTTTTATCCTCGGTGTCAAAAGCATCTTTCACTTCATTCATAAAATTCTCAAACACAGCTAAGTCTTCTTCAACTCTCTTAGAACACAGAGTTACTTTGCTGCAAGAATTTCATTGCACATCATAATTTATGAGAAAAAATTTGTGGTCGGCCTCAATCTTTATACACTTATCTATGACCATGGATAAGAAATCATATTTTTGACTCATACTCTGTTGCAGCATCTGTCATCTGGAACCTATAGTCGGAAAAATAAGAATTGTGTCTACCAGCTTCTTCAGAGAATCATCCAAAAAATCTTGCCCATATGCTGATGACTCCGAATCAGATAATTCCCTTGGAGATTTTTCTTCTTCAATTTTCACCAGTTTACTCTTAGAAGAACCAAAAACCTCCTTCTTCATGAAGACTTCTTTTGTTGGAGTATCCATGAGAGCATGCTTCCCCTTATCAGATTTCAGAATTCGTTCCTCATATGGAGATACTTCCTCGGATTCAGAAACTTGAATAATCTGGTCTTTATCTGGTTTCTCCTTTTCTTGTCCTTCCTCAAGAAAATTCCTCTCAAATGATTCTTCCTCATCATGCAAAAAATTCTCTTCTTCTTTTTGTTTCTTATCATTATTCTTACCACCTTCCTCACCTCCCTTTCCTAGAGTTACTAACTTTGAAGATTTTTCATTATATTTATAAACCTCTACATTCTTGATCAAGGTATCCAAATCATCGCTTCCCTCTTCTTCTTCTTCTTCTTCAAACTCTTCCTCTACTTATTCAACAGATTATTTTTCAGCTTCTTCAACTACTTCTTTACCCTTGGATTTTTCCGGAGTGGCATAGTTCATAGCTGGAGTTTCTGTTAAAGAAGGTTGTGTATGGATGGTTTCCAGAAAGGGAAGCATTTCGGAAGCTAACTATATAGCACTCACAAATATTGCACCACTTCAGCTTCAGATACTTTCATTTTCATTTTATTCTATTTCTCTTTCTTCTCTAGCTCTTCCGCAACTCTTTTTTTAAGGCTTTAGCCTCTGTAGGGTCCAATCCGATTTTTGGATCCCCTTCTTTCCTCTTCTCTTTGCCTTCCCTCCACTTCGCAGCAACATCATCAGGATAAGATTTTTTTTTGTTCAGTTTGGGGGGAGTAGACTGAGTTTCCTTAGACTTGGGATTTTCTTCATCAGCAACCAGTTCCTTAAGCTTTCTCTTCTTCCTTGACTTTTTAGATCCTTCCGGAGTCTTTGTATCTTTATGATCTGCCTCAACCTCTTCCATAGATAGAGGGTAAAATTCTCTAGACTCACTAGAATAACCCATCTTCATCCTCTTCAATGTATCATCACTTACCAGCATAAACTTACAATTCCGGAATTTTGATTTGCATGCAACCTTGACGGATTCTACGCACTGATCTATCATCTTAGATAGTATGGACGGGTACATAATTATTTGAGCTCTCAAGTTCCCTTCTTTGATGTTCTTGATCGTAATCATGACATGCCTTATCAAATTTATCATTCTTAGATTTACCAATAAATCTAAGACATAGATATCACTTTTCGTTAAATTATCCTTGTCACCTCTTCTTAGTATGAGAAATCCTTGTACCTATAGCTATATAATCTTATTGTTCGACGTGAGATGAGAAATATTAGCTAGCATAGCATCCTTAAGTCCAAGAAATTTTAAGGCCTCCACTTTTTTGAAACTTCCTTGCTCATCTGGAAGCTTATGTGATCAAAACACATCTTCCCCATCAAAGGATAAACCAACCAAGCTCGTGGCCTTGGTGTAGGAAAACTTTTATGTCTTCCCATAAGACTTAAATGAAAACAACACTCTGCTATCTTCCATTTGGAAGGAAACAGACTCATAGAATTCATTCCGCAAATCGGTGTAAACCGGATCCTGTCTCTCTGACTTGAACAAGCATATATCTTCTCAACTATTCAATTTGATATTCTTGGTTATAATAGAATCAAGCTTGTAAAAATCTGGATGCACCAACCTTTCCATTATGACTAACCACATTGAGATTGGATTTGAAGTTGACATTTCATGAGATGTTTCTTCAACAGACATTCAGAACTGAGAGACCTGAAGGATTTGGAATGAATTTCCAAAGATCGGAACCAGTCATAAGAAGAGAAGAAGGGCTTTTAGATGCAAAAGCTTTGAAAAAATTATGTGGGATGAGTCTTGGGGTCCCCTCTATATAGGCGATGGATGTGACCTTTGGACTTCCAAAAGCCATCTAACGGTTGAAAATCTTTTTGATCTGATCTAATGGTTGAGAACACTCCTTCAAGGAAAAATTAACTACAATCATTTGAGGTTTTAAGGAAAACATTCAGATTTAAGGAAAACTAGAATCCGAATTATTTTAAAACTCAGGAAAATACCAGCAAGAAAAATATGATTACAAAACTTTAGTTAAGAAAATCATAGCTTTTGGATTGGCTAGACAGATTGTTCATAATTGGTAATATTCTTCTTGAATAAATGAATTTAAATGAAAGCTCATTACAAAAGATCCAGTATGAAAAACTCATTATGAAAGTTCCAGTACGAAAAACTCATTACTAAAGTTCCAGTATGAAAATAACATTAAGAAATTTCCAGTATGAAAATATCAGTTCCAGAAATTTTCATTACGATATTCAGTATGAATATCTCCATTCCAAATGTTTTCATTCTGAGAATTTCAATCCTGAAAATTTCAGTTCCGGAAATTTCCATTCTGAAAATTGCGGTTTTGGAAATTTCTGTTCCGAAAAATTTGAAAAACTGACTATGAAAATTTTAATTACAAAAATTTTGAAAAACATATTATAAAAATTTTAGTTACACCATGTTTAAAAAATAGATTACGAAACATTTAGTTACGCTAAGTTTGAAAAACAGATTACGAAACTTTTAGGGACACTAACAATCAAATGTTCTCCCCCTATGAAATGGAGTTTATTATTATTAAGAGAATTGTTCAACTAGATGTTAATGAAGAATGATTACCTTAAGGTTATCATTCCTACCTTTTGTTTAATGTATTCAAATCTATCGGAGGTTAAAGATTTTTTGAAAATATCAGCAAGTTGATCTTCCATTTTGATAAACTGAAGAATGATATCTCCTTTATGTGTGTGATCCCTAAGAATGTGATGCATAATATATATGTCCATTTCATGAGAGGGTTTTCAGGGTTCTTACTAAGGGAAATGGAACATGTGTTATCAAACAAAATTTGAGTCTTAGTAATACTCAAGCCATAATATGTGAGTGCATGTTGCGTCCATACGACTTGACACAACAACATGAAGTTTCTACATATTCAGCCTCAGCAGTGGAATGCGCTACAGAATGTTGCTTCTTGTAGGAACAAGAAACAAATGAATCTCCTAAGAAATTAAAAGTTCTGACATATTCAGCTTCAGCAGTGGAAAGTGATACAGAATGTTGCTTCTTGTAGGACCAAGAAACTAATGAATCTCCTAAGAAATGACAAGTTCCGGATGTACTCTTTCTATCCATTCTACATCCACAAAAGTCAGTATCATAATATCTTTTTAAATCAAAATAATTTCAAGAAGTATAAAATAATCCTAGATCCATGGTTCCCTTTAGGTAGCGAAAAATTCATTTACCTCCATTAAGTGAGATTCCATAGGATTGGATTGATATGTTGCACATAAGCATATTGAAAATATTAAGTCGGGTTGACTAGCTGTAAAGTAATGTAAACTGTATATCATACCTCTAAATGATGTTTATCTTTTGGTTTCCTAGCTTAATCAAGATCTAAAGAGTTTGAGGTATCGATGGGAGTACTTATACTCTTAGTGTTTTCATAACCATATTTCTTAAGAAGATCTTTAATATACATATGTTGAGATATATAGGTTCCTTTTGGTCTTTGAAAAGTTTAAAATCCAAGGAAAAATGTTAACTCACCCATCATACTCATTTCAAACTCAGATTTCATTAGACTTGCAAAAGAATCAGTTAAAGATTCCTGAGTTGTATCAAATATGATGTCATCAACATAAATTTGATCACTCAAAACATTTTTCTTGTCTTTATTTATAAAAAGGGTTGGATCTTCATTTCCCATAACATGGTAATTTTGAAGCAAACCCCCTGTAAATCTATCATACCAGGATCGTGGGGCTTATTTAAGTCCATAGAATGCTTTGGAAAGTCTAAAAACATGATCAAGATTTTTTGTGTCCTCAAATCCAGGAGGTTGTTCAACAAAAACTTCCTCTTGAACATAACCATTAAGAAAAGAACATTTAACATCCATTTGAAAAGTTTCGAATTGAAGAATGCTACAAAGGAAAGTAATATACGAATAGATTCAAGTCTAGCTACTGGAGCATAGGTTTCTTCATATTATATTCCCTCTTCATTATTATAGCATTTAGCAACTAGTCTAGCTTTATTTCTTACAATGACTCCATTTTCATGACACTTGTTTCTAAAGACCCATTTTACTCCAATAACAGAAGTTTCCATATGTCTTTCAACCAAAGTCTAGACATTATTCCTTTCAAATTCATTTAGTTCATCTTGCATGGCTTTGATCCAATCATCATCACCTAAAGCATCATCAGTGCTTTTTGGTTCTAATTGGGAAAGAAATGCTAGATGTTATACTTCTTTTCTTAAGGAACTTCTAGTCCTTATAGGTTTATTTACATAACCAATGATACTATCACTGGGATGATTCATATGGAAAACCCTAGTCTGGGTTTTGTAAAACATGTTCATCAATATAGGGTAGAAAGTCTTCTGGGGTAAATGTTTCAGATGTATCGTCTTGAAAATTTTCCTTATCAGAAGGATCTTATATCAATGGTTGATAATTAGTTTTTGAAAACACATCTGAGGATGTAGGTTGGGATGGTTTAAAAACAAAGGGATCAGACTCATCAAATTTTACATGCACTGTGTCTTCAACAGTACAAGTATTTTAATTGAAAACACTATAAGCCTTAGAAGTTTTGAAGTAGCCTAAGAAAATTCATTCATCAGATTTTGGTGGGAATTTATGTAAATTATCGTTAGTATTCGGAATGAATACTTTACAACAAAAAACCATGAAGTAGGAAAGTCTTGGTTTTCTACCTTTCCATAACTCAAAAGGAGTTTTATTAATAAAATGTATAATCAAAACTCGATTTATAATGTAACAAAAAGTACTTACAACTTCAGCCCAGAAATGTCTACCTATATAATATTCACTCATCATGGTTCTAGTTATCTCTTGAATAATTCTATTTATTCTTTCAACTACACCATTTTTTTGAGGAGTTATAGGTGCTAAAAAGTTGTGAGTAATACCTTTTCTACTACAAAAGATTCAAAATCAGAATTTTGAAATTCCTCTCCGTGATAACTATAAATAGTTTTCAGAGGATGATTTTTTCCATTTTTAACTTGGGCTCTGAAACTTTTGCTAGAAGAAAAAACAATAGACTTCTTTGCTAGAAAATAGACCCATGTAAATATGGTGTAATCATCAACTAGAACAAACACATAGTATTTTCCTTAAATGATTCATGTTTGTGTTAGACCAAAATGATCCATGTGGACTATCTATAATGCATCAGTTGTTGAGACTTCACGATTGATTTAAAACTAGATTGATGTTGCTTTCCATATTGGCAAGGATTACAAACTTTAGAAGAATCAAATCTAAGCTCTGGTAAATCCTTAACTAGTTTCTTCTTAGAATGTTTACATAAGTTTCTAAGGTTACAGTTACCTAGACTTCTATTCCATAACCAAGAATGATCTTCCATTACACTTAGGCAATGTAGGTCTTCTCTCCTTAGGTCTTCATAGTTCAATGTGTGAACATTCTCTTGCCTATTGGCTGATAGAATAAATTCATCCTTTGAATTGTGAACTAAGATTTTATCATTCCAAAAATTCAAAAGGTATCCTCATCACATAAATGACTTATGCTAATGAGGTTGTTCTTAAGACCCTTAACAAATAAAACATTTGAAATTCAGGTTTTACCAAGAAGAACAAAATTACCAACACCAATAATTTCTCCTTGAGCATTATCTCTAAATGTTACATATCCTCCTTTCATCTTGATTATCTTTTCAATATAGATTTTGTTACCAGTCAGGTACTGGGAACAACCACTATCAATGTACCATGTATTGTTGTTGGTATTTCCATTATCTTCTTGAAAACAAGAAAATAATTAGACTTTCAGAATCCAAACTCTTTTGGATCCGAGATTTCCAGATAACAAAATTTTAGGAACCCACACCTTCTTAGAATAATAGGCTTTATGAAAACCTAGAGATCAGAATTTATTTAAAGAACAATTCTTTGCCTAGTGACCACCACATTGAAACATGGTACAAAATGGGGCACTTTTTGGAACAAAGTGGTGGTTACTAAAAGTTGGTTTTCCATGGGTATAACCAAAATCCTGATTTGTTACTTAAAGGTCGTATTTGTGAATACATATTATCAAACTTTTCTTTACCATGGGTAATATTTAATAAAAACTTCATTAAGGAAAAAATTTCAAACTTGAGTTTTGTAACCAAGTTTTTATCTTTAAAATCATTATATTTAGAACCAGAGCTAGGCTCAAAAACACTTTTCTTAGAAATTAATTTTTCTAAATCATTAGAAATTTTGTTCTTCTCAGAGCTTACTTCCTCAAGTTTTTTTGAAATACATATAAAATCATAATTTTTCCTATCAAGATCATTAGAAAGATCTGATATTTCGTTTGTAAGAATATTATTCCTAGTGTTTTCCTTATCAGGTTTTTTATTGAGTTTGAAATTCTCAATCTCAAGAAGTTCAGTAAACCTAGAAACTTATTCATAGGTAGTTAATGTATTTTCTTCACCAGAAGAGGATTCTTCATCTGAAGAGTTGTAATACTTACTATTATTAGAATTTAAAGAAACATTGGTCAGTGATTCAGCATTATGTACCTTATCAATGAAGCAATGATTTTTAATAGGTAATATAGCTAAAAGACCTAGATTCTTATATCCTGATGATTCATAATCAGAATATTCATCTGAAGAGTAACCACTACTAGCACTCCATGTGTCATTAGATTTCAGAACATTCTTATCTTTAGACTTGTAATACATCTTTCTGTCCCTTCAGAATGCCTCTATTTTCTTTCTTTCTTTTTGAGCAATGGAAAATCTGTTCTAATATGTCCATCTCTCTTGCATTCATAACAAGTAACTTCTCCATCTTTCCTATCGTTCCTTTCCTTTTTCTTACACTTGGATTGGAAATTTTTCTTGCCAACTATCTTGTTCATCCTTTGACAAAGATTTTCTAACTCATTCTCTGATACATCACTATCACTAGATTCTGATTGAATAATAATCTTCTTAGACTTGGATCTAGTTACCCTCTCAGGAATCTTAGCTTTTATATGATTTGAAGTTGTGGTAAAAGCAACCGTACCATTCACATTCTTCTTCTTGCTGTTGTGTGCATCTCTCTTCATTCTTCATTCATATTGAAGAAGATTTCCAAATAGCTCATATAATGAGATTTGAGTGACCATCATGTTCTCATTAATTGTTGTCCTCTTTGACTCCCACTCATTGGGGATAATATCAATAATCTTATCAACCAAAGCTTCATCATCCAGACCTTTTTCTCCCATAGACATTAATCTGTTGACTATATCCATAAATCTCTGTTGAACTTTACAGATTGGTTCTCCATAAGGAAATTTGAATCCATAGTATTCAGCTCTAATCATAGATCTCCTAGATTCAATATCTTTTAGAAGTGCTAATGTGTGTAACCTCAAACTTCTTTTAGATACAATTAGCTGCTTCAGGAGAAGAAATTTGGAAATATATATTTCTAGTCACTGAACAGAGTAATGTATTGCATACCTTAGAATTGAGTTGATACTCTTGGTTTTCCTGGTTAGTGAATGTTCTAACTTCCTTATTAGGAATATTATAATCACCAGTATGAATAACGAAATTATCCACTCTAGTATTGATAACGAAAGTATTCATACGATTTCTCCAATATTCATAGTCATTACCATAAAAGATTGGTGGTCTTGTTGGGTTTAGATTATCAATAGAACCAACGTTTAAACATTCCATTCATAAAATAACCATTGGCAACCAAACTTGTTAGTAGGAAAAGTTCATAATCACAATTTTTGGAATAAACAATTCAGAATGATAATTCAGAATGACAATGTTTGGAATGAAATTGTCTTTCTGAGCAAGGATGAAGATTAATTAAAAAGTGAGAAAGAAAAACTTATATGTGAGTATTAGTATTTCAGAGACCTGCTCTGACACCAATTGTAGGATCGAAATGATGATGTAGATGCTCAATATACAAGAGGGGGGGATGAATTTTACATTTAAAAGATTTCCGTAGAGAAGGATAAAAACTAAGTTTAAAAATGATAAACTAAGAAAATTCACAACACCTCTAATCACCAAGTGGAAAATTGGAACTAATGTTTACAATATGAGATTCTACCTTAAATTGTATAGAATGTCAACTAATCAGAGTACTAGTGTAAGGAAATATAATAAGGTTATACTTTCCATAAAATACACAATGCAGCAGAAAAAACAAGTAGTAATACTACATGTAACAAGATATAAGTCTTTTAACCCAAAAAGAAGGGTATCCAACAAACTTGGATAAAGGTCCCTTGATTTATACTTTCAAGCAAGTCTGTCTTACCCACACCAGGGTAAGCCCTCGATACAAAGATCGCAATCTCTATCTTTCTATCCTCGCAAGCCATCAACTTCATGGTAGATGGAACCTTTTTCTTCCCCAGCAAGGAGGCCCTCGAACTTCAAGGTAGTCGGCACCTCTATCTTTCTATCCCTGGAAGTCCTTGATTTTAATCACCAACATTCAAAGTCGCATGAAGCAATATGAAAAAGAAGTTCAGTATGCACAAAGCATGAAAATATTCTCTCTCTAGAAATCACCTTAACAACATGTTGTCTCTAGATCAATCAACTTGTTCAGTATTGAGATCTTTTAAATGAGCACTTATTTATAGGCTCAGTCGGCTCCCTCTCCAATGGTCATATTTTCCTTAATATTCGGAGGGACCTATAAACGTGTCACTAGTCCAACGGTTAATTAGTAACAGAATGGACGACATCGTTTAATAATAAACCACGTATAACTAAATTCATGACAACGTTTTGTAATGGAGCATATGTAAGCAAAAGGCATGCTAAAGTTCTGAGTGTAAGAAAATTAAAAGTTCGGAGTCTAACCAAAATATAATTCGGAGCATATATCAAAATGATGTTCGGATTATGTTTTAGGGAATTTGGAACCTGAAATTTGTATATGTTCGGAGTCTGAATTTTTAAGGAAATTCAGGGTCTGGTTTCACCAGAGTTCAGAATCTGAACTTACATAGTTCGAAGTCGAACTAGTAAAATTTTGGAGTCATACTTCATAAGAGTTCGGAGTCAAACTAATGAATGTTCGGAGTTGAACTTTATAAGAGTTCAGAGTCGAACTCATGAATGTTCGGATTCGATCTTCATAAGAGTTCGGAGTCAAACTCTCGATAGATCACATCCAGAATTCGGATCCTAAAAATAGAATACTCCAATTCGTGACATTATATGATTCCAGGGTTTTGGCTATGAATCGTGTTTTTATACTTTAGAAAAAAAAATTTATGTATATGAAAATCTAGGTTAGGGAGAATTTCTTTAAAGAAGAAAATTTCCCTTATGGAGGTAAAATATATATTTGCTTATGTATAAGGTGTTTGTAATTTTCAAAACAAGAAGGAATCGAAAAGTCATAAGGAAAACCTTATTGAATCAACACAATATGTTGATAAGGGTAGGACAAAATAATGAAATTCATGTTCTAAAAATAAAATATACATACCCATATGATCATAGGGCAAAAAATAAAAAACAAACAATTTTAAGACACATGATTCATTTGGGATTTAATGTAGTAACAATCATTAAAGACTGATAACTTTGGAATTTGGTATCAGAAAAATAATATTTCATAATATTATGTATGTATATACAAGCTATCATTTCCAATAATAATGTTTTTTCCATATATAGAAATAATCATACTCAAATAAGAAAATTTATACTAGGAATTTCCTTGTTATTCCAATGAATTTTATTATGAGAATAGTTAGAAGAAATCATTCTCGCACATCAAAATGTGAAAAAAGCTATTCAAAATCATTTCTAAAATATTTCATGTGATCATGGATTAAACAAATCATACCCTAACATAAAAATATGGACATTGTGATTCTAAATCTTACGAATTCCAATCATAACCATCTCATGAGATATCAATATCAGACAACCCAATTCATTTTGGCGATATAACAGACCCAACCATCACATATTTATAATCAATTAATATGTATTCTAATATATCATAAAACATGAATCATATCATCATATAATATCTAGTGTAAAATAAATGCGGTCCAGAAGAATTTCATAATTATGATCATGTACCATTCAAATAAACAATAAGAATGGTTTCTATAACGACACCAACTAGGGATCCACTAAAATGAACATCCATGTTGTCTGGTCAAAAGACATCAGGTGCAACTCTCATCACACCCGAGCTTGTTGTCATGCATTGAGGGTATAAAAATCATGATTGGAGAAAGTACCTTCTTTTCTATAGTAATGAAAATTATATAAAATATGAAATAAAGGAAAAACAATGAATAAGAAAAAAACATGTGTTACTATCCATTTCAAAAATTCGGTACAATAAACAACCAATCAATAAATATGAGACATCATTATACAATTTCAAATAGTGATGAAAAACGCAAAATAAATACAATAATTGAATCCCTAAAACATGTCCTAAATTCTTGTTTGGGTCCTTTTCAATGAACATCCATAGCCCAACTGAACTCAATTATGAAGGGCCATTTCCATTTTATGGACCTACAGTGATAAAATCATCATATGTACCTAATTTCATCCTAATTAGTTTGTGAGTACAACTTAGTAGACCACCAAAAAATGGTGTCTACAAAATATTCATTCTAATTAGATAGTTCACGTAAGTACGAAATATGTTACAAAGTAAATGATGAGACAAGTCATGTCCCATTAGTTAACAATATTAATTTTTAAAATTTTCATAATCATTTCCCTTTTTATCACTTATAACGTCTCAGTTACAAAATTCATTTTCAATACATTTTTCATAGGTTATGAATTTACATTACATACATAACATCATAAGAAACATAATTAACATGCTTATGGGAATTATCTATGTTCTTTATCGCACTAGCCAGAAAAATATAATAAAAAAGTTCAACACACATACCTATGAGCCTCAGTCTAGGTAGTGTCATCCAATGAAACTCCTTGGGCCCTTTAGCATCATCATGACTCCACAAATCGTGAATTCTTGTGTGGGGATTATAGATTAAGTTCAATCCGACCCATTGGAGGATATTAGGTCCTTTATCCCACACCAGAGAGAAATTTTCACATTTTTATTTATCCATTAACTGTATAGAAAATTCCACTTTCCAAAATTATTCAAAACAGATAACATTTAAAAATCAAATTCCATGCATTATATGAATTAACATCAATAATTAACCTATTAATTAATTTTCCATTTACATTATATATCCCATTTAACCCATTTTTGATAAGAAACAATTTCCATACGTTCACACATTTCACATAATTCATCAAATCACTTCATTTAAACCGCTAGCACAAATTCACACTTTCAAATTCATTAACAAAAATATAAATTTCAAATAAAACTCATAGTCCATTTTTCATATTAACATTAATCCATTAAACACATCCTCACACCATACCAAATTATACAATATGCTATTATCAAGTTCAAGACACAACTATGAATAGTCTCTTTTTCACTCAACTCACATCTTATCATGATTATCATGTGATAGGCCTACACTGTATTTGAATATAGGATTAACATTAAAAATTTCCATGTTCAGAAAATTTTCCAGACACCATGGGTGTCCCTAGTCTAGTCTAGTATCCCTCGATTCAACCCATGGGGATCTTGAGGGGTTCAAATCATCATTTCAAAAACCAATTTACCAAGACCATTTAAATGAATAAAATTCAAAACTATATGTAACCATTAAAAAAACCACACATAAAGAAATCAACTTCAAGACTATGGGATATACCTTATAGATAACCTTCCCCAAAAATGAAGAATAACACACCCTTATAATTGCACTAAGATAGGGAAGAAGAACCATTTGAATACCCACCCTATGATATGTAGGAAATTGATGGTTTTAGTGCATCTGAAGAAGAACAATGAAACTACAATCCCAAATACTTAATAGACATTCAAGAGTATTGTTGGACTTACCTGGTGCATCAATATACAACCAAGAATACACCAACTATCCAAATATCATAGGATTTTGACCCATGTGATGATTTGGGAGATTTGGATAATCATTAGGGCTAGAGGAAAAATAAAATGGTGTAAAATTGGTTGAGTACCATAAAATTTTAAGGTGAAATTTTGGTTAAATTTCACTTTTTAATGGGCGACATTGTTTGGATAAGGGTTTGGAAAACCGTGCAAATACTTTTGTCAAAGAGGGGTAAATTTTTCATTGTTCCCTATGGATTAATCATGGGTTTGAAACCCATTCACCAACCACGTGAAATTCATATCTCCAATGTTACACCAATTGGCATCATCCGTGACACTGTTTTCAATAACCATGTTCCAACAAAGCAACATTCACCGAAACACCCAATTTACCATTCATTTATCTTCCAATACCCTAGAACACCAATGAGCTCCCTCATATAGTAGGTAAAAATATAATTATATAAATTTAATGGATTCAATCCATAATTTAAAAAATAACGTAACTCCATTAAGACTGGGAACATACAGAATCATTGGATAATATCCCCAATAAAACATAAGTAACATGGATGGATGTGATGATAGATAAAAACAGCCATTAAAAGTCATTATCATATGTATTTTGGAATATAAACTATACATTTTAAAATCCATTAATTAAAAAAATTATTTCATTTTTATTATTAACAAATTATTCTTTGAAAATATCCATGAAACACTGTTATTTAATCTTGAAATAATTGAACAATCATGTTGATGAAAAATTACATTCATGAAATAATCAATAAAAACAAAAAATTTGTTCACACTATCGATAAAAATTTCCACAATAAGAAAATGATGAAATCTTTATCTCCAAATCATTTAAAAAAATACTAAAATGGAATATATGATTTTAATTAAATATTGGATAATAATTAACATATTCTTGAAACTTTGTAATGACAATATGAACATAGAAGAAATATATTATCAACAAAATTAGAAAAAATTGCAGTTAGAAAAACATTTATTTTTAAATTTTATTTACAAATAGTAGAAATTAGTACTTTTATGTGATAATTTGTGAAATAAATAGAGCATAATTAAAAAATATTATATTATATAAGGATCATTAAATTTTCCGTAAGGGAAATACAATAAAAAAAGTTTAGATTAAAATGAGATTGAAACATAAAACTTTTACCTCAAGTCTCATATTGATTCATCCATTTTCAAAAATCTTTTCTAAAAATTATAGAATTGTTATGAATATATTATACATCCATATTCATATATAACTCAATATTTAATATTCAATTAAAAATTTTACTATCTTTTTTATTAATAATTCTTCTTCAAAATGGTATTTCAAGTGAATACTAGTACATTTTCCATTATTTTTTTAGTTCGATGGTTCTAGTACATTCTACCATGGCATAGATGAATTATATATAGAATATTAATTGAGAAATAATAATAATATTATTAATTATATACTATTTATAACCAATCACAAAAATCAATACTGAAATATTAACTACATAACATCATGGCGACTATAGTCTGAATATTCGAAGGAATGAGGTTTCCATTTTTTAATAGAGGGACAAAAATAACTGTAAATTATAAATAACCATAAAATAATAAATATAATTAAAAAATATAACACATAGTAGTTAAACCATTTGTTATTACAATCTATATAAATTTTATAAGTGATAAATCAAATCGTTATGTGCTGGTTGTAGTCCACATGTATACATGAGTTACACTATTATTTTCCAACATAGAGAAATGGAGATGGAAATATTTTTCCATGAACCTAATAATATTTTATTTTATTGGATGAAATGATTTCAATATATATTCATTGTTAGGATAGTAATTAATTTGGGAAAAAAAAATTTAATATAATGAGATATGATAAAAAGATAAAATCCTCTTTGATAGACCTCCATTGGATTTATTATAATGGATCATAGTGATATAGTTTTCTAGAGAATACAACATAAAAAACATGTTTTTGGGATTATATATGTGTTTGTTTAGGTGTTGGTTGATATTAGTGCATCATGTATGTTTGAAGAACATAGAAGAGCTATTTTTTCATTTATTGTGAAGGGAATGACACGCACTGATTAACAAAAAAAATTAGACATAATAAATTAGTTCTCATGTGAAGGTAGAATAAATTTAAAAATTCATCCAATATTAAAAATTATATCAATTAATTACTTTCAATAATTAAATTTTTTAAATGTTTACAAGGAATTTTATACCATATCTTTTGGATTAACCAAATTATTAACAAATTTAATCCAAAACCCTAAACACAAATTTTTCATCACTAAGTTGTTATATAATAACATATAAGGTAAAAATTGGATAAAAAATGTGGAATTGATTAAATATTATACAATATTAAATCTATATTATTCACTATAAAATTATTTATTATTTATAAAGAATTTAAAATATATATTTTTAACATTAAATACCATTATATAAATTTTTAGAACTCTACCCATATATTTACATTAAAAACAACAAGATATGAAGGGAATTAGAATATATATTATTTAAAAATCAACAATAAATTACTATGGACTAATCAATTCAGATGAAACTATAATAAATCAACAATAAATAACTCTATTATTTCAAAAATCATTTAATTTGTATTTTATACTACTCACAAAAGAATTATTTCAGTGTTATGTAAGAATTTTCTTTAAATATAGCATCGTTATTATTATTTTTAATTGTGACCAAAACATAATTTAGTTATGACCAATATTAAAATTAATATTCCTATAAAACATATTATTACCACAATGTGTAAATTTAAGATATATTAAAACTAATTTACTTAAATTTTGGAATTTCCAATTCCGTAAAATAATATATTAGTATTTATTAATGTAAAATAATACCAAAATGAGATAAAATAAAATATTTCAATTGGATTGTAGAACTAAACTCATCCAATGAAATATAATATAGTGTATGGTCAATTTGGAAGCCTTAATCTTAAATTAAAAGCATTCTATCACATTATATCATTTATCATGGTGATAAATATTACCATAGGTAAAAATCATAATGAATACAAGGAAAATTGGTCAACACATCACATTTGAATCCCATGATTGTAATGTCCCCAACCATGATGCCAACTAAAACGGTGCCTCGAGCCCTATTCATCATAAGGCCTCTAGAACATCAACCCAAATGCTAGAGGATGATGACTAGCATTGACGGACTATGTTACTCATTGGGGGGACAATTACCCCATTACCTGAGTATCATAGAAGAATTCAAAGATATATAAAATTCCAAAAGAAAAATAAATAGAAAAAATTTGAAAGTAAAACAAGAAGGGATATATATATCCATAATAAGAATTGTATCATATATGAAATGGTGTAGATGCTTTGAGATTCTATAAAGTATCCTTATTAATACATGGATATAAAATAAGAGTATCCCAAAATGAGCAAAAGACCAAAAAGGTATCCCAGCATCATAAGCTTCAATTCATTTCTAGGTTCCCCTTCTCTATAGCCATGGTCAATAACTTGTACTAGGGTGCTTTCCTAGAAAATCACATGAAACTATATAATATATGTGGGTAACCATAGAAACCCAAATAGTGTTTCAGATAAACATCACAGTAGGAAACCACCCAGGTGAATACAGTTCTATGAGAAATTCTTTAAAGGTGATAGAAATTGTAGACAATAGTATGCAAGTGCATATGATAATGGAATAAGTATACTGTAATGTAAAACTGATCATTCGTCATGGATACCAGCAAAAGAGATTCAGTTCCTAACCTAGAATCTATAACCAAGTAAAAAATATAGTCACATGGACATTCCATACATCCATATGCATCAGGAAATCCACAAAAATATCGTATAGTTAAATCATGTGATCCATGACCACTCTATATAGTGAAATATCATCCCATGGCCACATCACACAGTCAATTATCATACCTCGAAGGCCAGATCCAAGGTGTTCTATGACCAAGTAATCCAAGTAAAAACATCACTAGATCACAAAGGTCCAGATCCAAGGAGCTGGTCAAAGGCATAACATCATGTCCCATGGTCCTCCATGGTGGAAACTATTTTAGGAATTGGTTGGGGGTCCTAGGAGGATGGAAAATTAACGTCCGTTGTGATCCCAAGCAAGCCACATGTTATGAGGTAGTCAGGCCCATGGAATCCCATGGAATCAAGACACAATGGGATGAGTCAACCTAAGGTGTCAACCGTCACATTCCAGGTCTAAGGAAAGTAGTCCAAGTCATTTATCAGACCATTCACTCAAGAATGTAATCATCAAATTAAACATACATTCCATGTGAGAATACCCAATCACATCCACCTGCACAAGCCATGAGTATACCCACTCATAAAAACATTTTATCAAAACTAGAATATGGGCCTACCATCCCATATAAAGCATTGAAAATTCCTCTAGTCATTTAAATATAGTTATATCCACCCATATATTCATATTACACTTAAGGAAGTATATCAAAATATATGAGGCATAAAAGGATATTCAATATGAAAAGAGACAGTACATCTCATAAGAAAAATAATCAAGATGTAAAGGCATCTAAGGGCTTCCTCTAACTAGTAAAGCACAGGAAAACACACCCTGGGTGATTTAAACATGAATAAACAAGCTACTACCTTATGTTGCACCCCTTGGGTGACTTTGAAATGAGCAACATGTGACAAACACGCAAAAATGGAACCCATGGTCATCCTCACTAGGTCCAACTACATCTTCTAAAAGCTACTCGCTCAAAAAAAGAGACCTTGCTAGAAATTCCGACAAAATTCTATTCATACGAATTCCCAAAAAATGACAGGAACTGTAGAAAGAATGTACAGACTACCTACCATGCCTCGGTAGTAGAAAACTCGTCCAGTATCATGTTCTGATTCGTCTCGGTTTGGATGAGATTTGAATAATGGACGAATAACGGAATATTTGGTCATAGGAGGCTAATACCAAAGAACACAGTCATTGTTTCTAAGAATCAAATCAACTACATAGGAATATTGGATTTACTGATTCAGATCTGTAGAGAAGATCAACAATCAAAATGGATGTCAAACAATGACTCGAGCTCAAAACCTATGATAGAAACCCCAAAAGAGGGTTACTGAGGTTTCCTATGTGAGGAAGAGAGAAAACCAAAATGTTGTCAAAAAATTATCTTATTCTAAAAATTATTAATAACACATAGCAAGGGTCTCGCGATTTACCTAAATGGTTTTCCAAACTGTGTTGAAACCATACACACCTCTCTACCTCTATGGGACACCACCCAGGGTTACCCTTCACAGTTTGACAAACCATGTGGTAACCATACAGAACCTCTCTATCAAAAGAACTATAGTTTACAGACCTCAAGCATGGTTTGAACTAAACATTAAAATTACATGCGAAACCCATGAACATGCTATGTGAAAACTGTGCACAAAGACATTTCCAGCCAAAAAAATGGTTCTTAGGCTTCGAACAAGCCCCAAACGCCTCCAAAACAGCCTCAATCCAAATAAGAAATCAAGTAAGGCCATAAGAAGACATTTAAAACGAAATTAAAAGGATATGTACCTCGTACGAAAAAACATGTTCTTACAATCCTCCCCTATTATAGAAATTCTTCTTTGAATTTCTCTCTTATGGGTGGTAAAAATTCATCTGAAAACAAATCAGACCTATAGGCACGTACTTAGGCCTCCCTTTCCCAAGTCACTTCCTATAAACGATTTTTCTTCTATAGCACCCATACTAGATGAATTGACCACCCTCATAGAACCTTAGTTCACCTATCAATGATATAAACCAGATGATTCTCAAAGGATGCATCAACTAGAAGCTCATCCTCCTCAGGCTGAAAAACATCAGACCTATTTAAGTGAAAGTTTTGTAGCTAAGATACATGGAAGATGTCATGCATGGATGAGTACCTATATGTTAATTGTAACTGATAGGCAACCGACCTGACTCTATCTAGAATCCCAAATGACCCAACATATCTTGGTGAATGTTTACTATGTCTCATGTTCTTCCTGTGTCCCAACCTTGGTTAAACACATAAGAAAACCTGATCCCGGACCTCGAACTATAAAGGTCATCTAGAGGGATCAACATATAATTTCTAAGGAGACTGCATAGTATCCATCTACATCTAAATCAACTAGAAATACATAGATGTATCTTGTATGAGACACAGTCATAGTAAAGATGCCTCATGTTTCTCTAGCGAGTACATGGGATATAGGCTTAGCCTACTATATAAAGCCTTGTAAGGTGTCATCTGTATCGTCTATTGATAAAAATTATAGTAGGAATAGTCATTATGGGGAATTTACATCTAAAAAGATCCCCCATAATATTTGATACATTCTCGAAGCATGTCATGTAGCACCAATATCGTTTTCTCTTACTGGTCATCAGTCTAAGGGTGATATGTTGAGCTCAGAAGCACCTGTCTACCGAGAACCCACGGAAAATTCTTCCAGTAATGAGATGTAATGTGATTGTCCCTATCTGTAATTATAGTTCCAGGGACCCCATGAAGTCTTAACACATCATGGATGTACAAATTTCCATGATCATCAACACTGAATGTCTCCTTGATCGGCATGAAGCGTGCGACCTACGTAAGCCTGTATATGTGAACCCACACTGCATCATTACCTCATGATGAACTCAAAAATGAAGTCATGAAATTTACCACGAAATCCTCCCACTTCCACACTGGTATAGGTAACTGTTATAAAATCTCCATTGGTTGCTGATGTTACACCTTTACCTACAGAGAGGAGGAATACCTATTAACAAAACCAACTACCTATCTCTTAATTCCCGAACACCAGTACTGACATCTCAAGTCAAGATTCATCATGAAACCCTAGGATGAACTTCCCATGCTGAAGAATGAAACTCCCCCATAAAAACCTCATGTATATCCACAAGAACCCGGAAACATCCATGTATATGAAGAATCTCATCATCGCCTACCGTCCAACTAGGATGAGTGTCTTCCCCTACCACACCTTTTCATATAAATAGTTCATCAGAATCAGATAAGTGTCTCATCCTAAATCATTCCAATGGGGTAGAGGTTACCTCTAAAGATTAAATAAAATTCAACATATCTATCTTGAACCACCAGATCCATCTAAGAGAACAATGCTATAAGATCCCACTTGCTACAGACATGTTGCACTACCTGTAACTGAGTCCTCCTGCTCAGTACATCAGCTACTGTATTTCTCTTAATAAGAATATAGGAAGGCTTGAAGTCAAATTAATGAAGGTACTCACCTCACCTTTTCTATATAAAAATTCAGATCACGCTGTCTAAAGAAATACTTGGGACTTTTGTGGTCCATGAACAACACAAAATTCATTCCCAATAAATAGTGTCTCCAACAACGCAACTCATGAACAATTATAACTAAATCAAGATAGTGTGTGGGGTAATTTTTCCCATGATGCCTCAAATGCCAAGATCTATACACCACGAATCGATCTCCCTACATCAGCACTACCCTCAACCCAATACCTAAAGAATCAAAGTAAACTATGTAGCTGTCACACTACTATGGTAGTATTAGGACTGGTGTTGATGTCAGCCGCCCTTTCAGATATGGAAAGGTTGTCTCAAAAAATTCAAACCACAAAAAACTCACACCCTTTAGATTAATCCTGTCAATGGTGCTGCTAAGCATGCAAAGTCTAGTGTAAAATTCATGTAGAATCTATATATCCCCAAAATGATATGTATGTCAAAAAAGTTCTTAGGTTGTTCTTAGGAACCTAAAGCAATCACCTTCTCTAGGTCCACTAACACTCTTATCTCTGAGATGATGTGACCCGGTAAGTGAATCAGATCCATCCAAAAGATCCATTTTGTGAGATTTTCATCTAAATGATACTCTTTCAGTGTATTAAAAAATTCAATAGGGTTGGAATGGTCATATATAATCTGAGAATACACCAAGATATCATCCACGAAAACTAGCACAAAATTATTTAGGTATGGACGGAACACTCAGTTCATTAGTTCCATGAAAACTAATGGCACGTTTGGGAGACTGACAAATAACTAGATACTCGTATAACCCATACCTTATATGAATGGTTGTATGGGGTATGTATTTAGGTCAAACCCGGACATTGTGACATCTTGATCTCAATTATATCATCAATAACACTCTATCCACTCATATATAATCAAATATCTCATATATTTGTGGCAAAGTATATTTATTTTTAACAATCTCCTAGTTCAGTTTCCGATAATCCACTCATAACCTCGTGGTAACATCCATCTTTTTTAAAAAAGGACAGCAAAACCCCATGGATATGTAATAGGTCTGATAAAACCATTTACGTCCAATTCCTCTATCATTTTATTGAGCTCCTGAAACCCCATCTTTGCCATACTTCAAGGAGGAATGGATATCGGCGCAGCTCTTGGAAGAATCTCAATGGGAAAATCCACCTCTATCTCATGAGGTAAAAAAGAGAACTCATCAGGAAATACCTCACTAATGTGCCCAACAACTTGAGGGTAGTCATTATGACCCACTCCCAGATCATCAAGAAAACATATATAAATATATGATGTCATCCCACCATGCCCATGATGCTCAGGTACTGTTATTCTTTCCTTACCATCCCATTATCCATTGTGAATAAACACTACAACCTATGGAGATACGAAAGTCACCCTCTGGCGATAGCATTCAACGAACACTCGATAAGCTATGAGCCAGTATATTCCAAAAATAATGTCAAACCCTATCAAAACGTGGAGATAATGATCCCAAATGATGTGAAACCCTCTGACCTCATGGGGATACTATGTTAACTGGAGTTCATCACCTGTTCTAACTCTGAGCAGTTTTTCTAGAGTCAAAATGACCTTTGGAAGAAAAGAAAATCCCAAGGATTTTTATCACTTGTGTAGTGAAAAATCGGTGAGAATAACATGTATCGAAATGAGAAGATTTAATTGTAGAATTTACTACGAACCTACCTCTCACCAAATATAGTCCATGTTCCTAGATCTCTTTGGTCTGTTGCACTGTATATGTCTGGCTTATACCACAACCCCATGACCCAGCCTGGCAACTAGAGCTGATCCTCCCTACTGCCTTTGAGAAACCAGGGTCTCGTTACCAAGGCCATGACCACCACTACCATCACCTGATCGTCCTTCACTACTCTAGCTTCTAGCCTAATACAGATGTAAATACCCCAAACCTGAACATGACATCAGATCCAAACCCCACCACATGTAGCTGGAGGGAAGGTCCTACAAAACTGATGTATGTGCCTCATCCTCCAACAATCTCGACACTCTGTTGGGTCGTGATAACATGACATGTCATGTGGCCTCTCTTATAACCTTGATTTAAAAACACCAGACTTCCTACACCCACAACATGATTACCACTCACGTCATAAGAATCCTTGAAACGAGGATTCCTTACAAATGACGTAGATCCACACGGGTGAGAAACAAAAGTCACCAATTCTTGAGCCCCATCTTCCATCAGGTTCCGCGATGTAATCATAGCCTGATTCATGATATCTTTGATAAATGGAAATTGGAACACATAGACCTTATATATGATAGCATGACTAAGATATTCCTCAAATCACCTATCCTTCAACATCTTTTCTATATGATTCATCGTCTCAAAACAATTATTCTTTGTAAATCATTCCTAGTATTCCATAATTGTATCTCCCCCAGCTCTAGATGCATAAAATCACAATGATTCTCTACTCGGAGAGTTATGGGGTAACATTAGTCATAGAAGCATGTTTGGAATTCATCCTAACCCATATTTTGTAACCCATCATCTTAGTTCAAAACATCTCACCAGAACCTTTCCACTCAACGTATCATATAAGTCATGATCTTGACCCTCCACTTCGAAGGCATATCCAGATGCTAAAAAATTTATAACATGGTCTATAGTCACATCCATGCACCATGTGGTCTCCCATCGCTTGAAAACATCAGAGGATTCAACTACAAGTACACCCATGTCAGCACATCCATAGTCTAGGATGGTTGTGGTGCTCCATTGAAAGTATTCATATAGAAAAAGAAATCCTCACATAACAATTCCTCTGTACATGTGTCTGGAACATCCTCAGGTGTCGTAGATGGAAATATAGGTGGATCAAGCAGTATCCATTGGCCCACAGGCTCCAATGTATGGCCATCGACTCCATCGTGATGTACAACTAGAGGTCATCCAGGTTGCACGTCTCTTCAATGCGAAAAACACACCTCAGGAAAGAACAATATTAAAGAAAATGTGAAAGAGAAAAGGACATTCCAAACCATCCTAAAAACTATGTCAAACCAATAGCGTTATCCAAAATCTAGGATTTTATAAAGAATAACCATTGAACCACTATAAACTATACCTCTCACCCTCTCAAAATATGGGTCTAGGTAGAGACTCTATTTACCATTTGAATAATCCATTTCCATTTCACATTCATATATTTAAGAAATTCTACCAAGGGTTTACCAATTTACAAATCCATGAAGTCCCATAACAACTCAAGAACCTAAAACATGGATCCTATTGAAACTATAAATATTTATTTCATTTAACATTTTCATTTCACTAGTGTGTCATATCCCAATTCATAAGGGCTCATACAATTTAAGGAATGAAAGATATCATCCCAGATTTATCAATTGCACCCAACTAACACAACAGTAGGAATAACTATCAAATAATATTTCAAAAAAAACATTCAATATCTGATGCATCCAAGATGGAATTTCATAACGCATGTCATGTGATTCAAAAAAGTGTCCATATGATGCATGAGATGGAACACCCTCTTCTCTTTGGGTTTGAACTGAAATAGGACCAAATATTGCATAAATAGTAACAGAATAAAGCATGTGCATCACACAATGGTGAAATAAAATCATCTATAACAGTCAAAATCCAAAAAATCATAACTCTATTTCGGGCAATTTGGCATTTACCTGTACATGGTATAGCTACTCTCAAGCATAGTTTATTACAGAATTCTACTTCCTTCTTATCCCTGTCTAATGATTCCAAATAGTATGTACAACTAGAAAATATAAAACCCTCATTTGATACCAAATTGTAACATCCCAGACCCAGATGCCACTCGAAATAGTTCCCTGAGCCCATTTGGTCACACTGACTCAAGTGCATCACACTAAACGCGAGAGGAAACCGACTTGCAGTAAGGACCATGGTGAGTTAGTGGATACTATATCATCATTAATAGATTATCATAGAAGAATTAAAATATATATACAATAACATATGATAAGTAAATAGCTAGAAACTAAATGTAAGATAAGAATGGTTATACATATCAAAAAACAAGAATCATCTCCTATAAAAAATGATGTAGATGGTACATGTATATAGAAAGTAGTTATAATAGTTCATGGATATAAAATAAATGTTTCCTGAAAATAATAAAATACCAAAAAGGTTTCTCAGCATCAATATCCTCATCTTGGTCCTATGCTCTGCTGCTCTAAAGCCACAGTCAATAACCTATATTATGGTGCTTTCCCTGATCATCTCCTGAAACCGTATAATCTATTTGGGACCCCTTAAGTCCCCAAATATGGTTTGAGACAAACATCCCAGTAGGAAACCACCGATTTCTTTACAATTATAAAGAAATTTCTATAATTTTTCTAGAAAAATTAAACAATAGTAAGTAAGTGCATTTTCCCCGGGCATAAATTAATTATAATGTAAAACTGAACAGCCCTGAAGGCTACCAGAAAAAGAGAGTCATATCATAAAAAGGCACTACATCCCAGTAAATAAAAATGTTACATGACCATGTTGTACATCCATCTGCATAAAATAATCAACAACCATGATATAAAGTGATGTTTAGTTATCCACAACAGTAGTATATAGTGAAATATCATTCCACGACCTCGTCGTATAGTGTAGAAGAAGAACTAAATGTTCGGATCCAAGGTGTCAGGGGACCAAAGAATCCAATTACTAATAACTATAAAACACAGAGGGATAGATCCAAGGAGCATGTCCATGTAATCCCATCATGACACATGGACATCCCTTGAGGAAACTCAGTTAGGCACTAGTTGGGGTCCAAAGAGCATGGAAACAACAAGTTCTACCCGAGCCCAACAAGCCAGATCATACGATTTAGCAAGGCCTGATGCATCCAGCGTAATCCAGAACCAATGGGAATTGTAAACCCAAGGTGTCCACTTCAACGTTCGGATCTAAGGAGATCAGTCCAAGTCATCTATCAAACAATTAATTCGAGTATTAATGCATTCAAATTAAACATTCATTCCATTTGAATATACTCAATCACATCCATCTGTTCAATCCATGATTATAACCACTCGTTGAAACCTTTTATCAAAATAGGAATATGATCCAACCATACCATATAAACCATTTAATATGCCACTAGTCATTTACATATAGGTATAACCAACCATATAATCATATTCCACATAAGAAAAGCTCTCAAAATAGATGATGCATAACATGACATTATAAATAAAATGAGGTTGTACATCTCTTATGAAAGATACTCAAGCTATTAAGGAATATAAGTGATTATACTAACTAGGAAAGCACATGAATACACACCATCAGTGGTTTAAATAGGCATAAACAAGATATTTCCATAAGTCACACCCCTCAGGGGACCTCAAAATGAGAAATGAGTGCCAACACACTAAAACAGAACCCATGATCAACCTCACTATGTCCAACTACAACTACTAAAAGCTACTCTCTAAAAAAGAGACCTCTATAGAATGTCTGACAAAAGGCATTATAGCCAAACAATTGAAAAACACCATGAAAATCCGAATGAAATTATATACCACCTACATCGCCTTGGATGTAGACAGATCATCCAGTATCATGTTCCAATTCATCCGAGATATGAAAAAATATAATGAATGGATGTATAATAGAATATTAAGGAATATTAGCCTAAACCCAAATAATGTGGTTGTTGTTTCGATGAATAAAGAACAAAAATGAAGGAATGTATGCCTTAGTTATGATCTTCTGTTAAGACGATCAAGGATCAAAAGGGATGTTGGACAGAGACTTGAGATCAAAACCTAAGCTATGAAAAAAAATGGAGAGCTACATATGTCCCAAGCGTGTGGAAGAGAGAAAACCTGAAAGGGGTTAAAAAATAATTTTTATCTTCATTTAATATTAAAAAGAAGACAAATCATTGGTCGCACAGTTAACCCGCATGGTTTCCAAATCCCTTCAGAAACTGTGCACACCTTTGTACTTAAGCGGGCCACCCCGCATGATAACCCCGCATGGTTTTACTAATCATGAGGAAACCGTGAAGAGCATCTCGGTATAATAACCTATCGTTTCTATACCTCCCTCATTTTTTTACTAACCATACCTAGTTTGCGGAAAAACGGTGCACCGGGCCATTTCCAGCCCAAAACATGGTTCCACCATCTAAACAATCCCCAACCACTTCCAAAGCCCCCGAGATCAAGATAAGAATTCACATAAGGCCACAACAAGGCGTTTAAAATTAAAAGAAAATGACATGTACATCATATGAAAACTCATGTTCTTTCAATGATTCCAAATATAGAACCCATTCTTCCAAATTAAATTATAGATGTATAATTTTTTTAAAAAAATTATCACACAAAACACAATGAAAACATTGTTTAGGAAAATACATTTTTAATAATAATACAGAATTTAGTCATATTCTATGACTCTAATATATAATTAGATATATATAATAATATTTTTTGAATATATAATATATATATTTTATTAAAATATTTAATAAATAGTGATTACTGTAATTTATAATATAAAAAAATATCCACAGATAAATTTTTTTATAAGGGAATGAAATATATATATATCAAGGTAATTAATTTCCCTTATTTCGAAATCTAATATAATTCCTCTATGTGGATATTTATTGTAACACATTTTCCCCAACTGTGGACTATATATCTAAACTATAATTTTTACATTGCACTTTTGATGACCCTGAGATACATTAATGTGTTGTTGAATAGATCTAACCATATAATCTATTTCCCCACCTTTCATAGGACCCATTATATTTCATCATCTAAATTTATAAAATCATGTTGGATTTTTTAATTTCTTTCTATTTAAGGATTCGTAAATATGTAGCTGAATTTTCATGTGAAATCAAATTAAATAAGAGAACTTGACTAGTTGAAGGTGTTGATCCTATAAAACATTATAATAAATAGATTAAGATATAAACATGTCTTCAAGGGATTGAATGGTCATATCATGTTTTTCATATATATAATTATTATATGTAGAGAAAATGATCATCTTAATATTCAATGAATTCTGAAGACACCTCCATAACATATTGTAAATCCTCAAATCCCAATCAAATGAAATAGAATTTGGTACTCAGAAAAACCTCCCAACTATTTTAATGAATATAATTATAAAATAATAAAGAGATTAAAATAACCAAACTTTATTTTCCCACTTGGATATTACATATTCATAGATGAATATTCATTACATTACAAAAAAACTCTCTGGGACTCTAATTGTTTACTTCATAGGGAAAAACTGGATCACATTCTTCTAATTTGGTGAAAGATATTCCACATCTCCTATAACGATTTTCCCCTTTAGCATCCCAACCGAAAACCATTAATTTTAACCTGATGAATGGAATCATAAGAAATGGTGACCATAGATTCTTAATAAAGGAAAAAATGGATGATAAGTAAGCATAACATGATCATAAAGTTACAAAAACATGTGTATACCACTTGAAGATCCTACCCTACATAATAATAATCATATAAATGATTTATGATATAATGATTGGAAGATCATAAGAAATGAATAAAAAGATAATCAAATCATATGATTCATGAGAATATAACAATGGAATAAGACTAGGAATTTTTTTCATATACATAATCTTCAAATACCATACATTAATGATTCTTACCAAGTAATTCATACTATATTAGTCTTGGGTAAGTAACACAAGTACCTACATCACGATGGGGATGGGAAACTAGGTAAATTTTAAATACATACTAATGATTAAATCTCATATAACATTGTGGCATGGTATTAGGATGACAACACTTGTACCCCCATTAATATGTATCTGGATGGTCTCTTGTGTACCCTCTTGTTGCAGGATTAGGATGACCACTAACGTACCCATATATTACGGTCATATTGAATTTTGATTAGTCTATGATGAACTCCAATTTAAAAATTTGAGTTTATATAAATATTTACATTACCTAATTCAATTGTGGGTTATAATGGTCCCAATCAGCACATATTGAAAACAATTCATATGTATGTAATAAAAAAATTAACCATTCATCATATCAGCACCCATGGAATGAAACTGGTTTCATAAACATAATTCAATAATATCATAACTCATTGAAAAAACATTCTTCATAAATATCATCCAATCATAATGAAATACCATTATTATAAAGAATAATAATAGAAGGATTGAATTATTTCCCCATTAAATCATAATTGACATCAAAAAATATTATCATGGATAGAAAATAATTTTGAGAGATTAGTTGAAATGATATCTTGAGGAAAATATCAAGTCTTCATAGAATAAATTTAATTAATTTTAAATGTAATCAAAATTACAAAAGAAATCATTTTTTGAAAATAACCTTGAAATATTGTAGTGGAAATTTCAATGAATTATGGCATCATGATGGTGGAAAATTTTCTTCATGTCGTATAAGTTAATAAATACCCATATCACAAAATTTCCAAAAAATTCATAAATTCTATCATTTGGAAAATTAAAAAAAAATATCACACCAATTAGTAAAAAGACGCAAATCAATAGGACTCTTTGCATAATATGATAACAGTAAAAAAAATTGAAATCATTTTTAGAAAAATGTATAACCAAAAAAATATTCCATAATGGATTTTCCCCCTAAATGAAAAAAATAATATGGCTATGAAAATAACGTAATATTCGGGATGAGAATCATAATATTTTGTGGGATGTATATACACCTTGTAGGAGAACCATGTTATGAATAAGGAATGTGTCTCACTGGAATAAAAGTGAGACCTAAATCACTTACTTTATGTATTCAATTTCATTGAATATATTCAAAACAACATTATATGAAATATACTTGGATAAATAATATACCACATAACCATATTCATCTATATAAAATACTTTATATAATTCACTAATATAGTTATGTTACATTCCTATTAACACTTCCATGTTAAAGTTATTTTTCTGGTAATAACCACTTCCTTTTTTATTCATGTTTTGACATATTATCTTTGTTCCTCCTACATAGATCATGATATCATCATCTAAAAAATTTAATCGATGATATTAATATCATATATATATATATATATATATGTATATATTTATTATATATCTATTCATGGTGATTCATAATATATATAGGAAAAAAATATAATACATCATTCATAGAGACTGTTGGAATTATATATACACAAACACTATTTTATTTTTCAATTAAAATAACAAGAATTAATTTTTTTGTTATATTATAATTATAGAATAAATTTTTTGTTATATATAATATATATAAAAAAATCATAATACCACTAATGTGAAATATAGATGAAAAACCAATCACATCGCATTGTTGAGATGGTAAGCCATACGTAGGCACGAGTGACGTTATCCATTCGCAATGGATTAGGTGGTAAAAGGGTAGATATGAAATTATCCTTCAAAATAATTAAAAATGTCTTAAAAAATATATATTAATATTAAATGAATCATAATTCAAACTCATGTAATATGATGATTGAATATGAATTGTATCGCTACGTGGGCACGGTAAGCCATATGTGCACATGAGTGATACATTCAAAACTTGTTTGATAGGAAACAGGACACATAATCCTATATTAATAAAAATTATAGCATTTAATAATATATTGGATACATTATTTATCATTTTATGATAAATATCATTGATTTATATGTGGTTTATAAGAGTATAAAAGGATATTGATTGGTTAGAGTGATTACATCTTCTTCAAAAAAACTCCATTAATTAACACCATAACACATATAAGGTTGGTGTTATTCCTAAAATAAAGCCTATATAATGTGAGGATGTATTCTAAGAATTATTTTGAGAATTTCATGGATTAACCGGAATTTTTTCAATTTTTATTAATGGTGAAAAATGAGTTCCCTTTTAAAGGAGAGGGAGAACTCGTGGAGTTCTTCAAAGTTTTAAATTAATATAAATTAATTTCCCCTCCCAAATTCATCCTAAATGATTTATTTTGAATATATTATTATTTTCATATAAATATATTCATCAAATAAAAATTATTAATATATTTACTTTTTTTAATCCTTATCATTTTTTTCAAGACCTGATTTTACTATTTTGTCTCTTATTATGATATCATGTAATTTACACTTTGAGGGTAAATAAATATACTATAAAATGAAAAATTAAAATAAGTTATTCATTTATGAAATTTATAGATATATCAATACTGATTTTATGAAATTTATATTTTAATGAATTTTATATCAATTAATAATGTATTTTTTTTTAAAATATCTATAATGTAAATTTTGACACAATTTGATTACAAGATTTGTTAAAAATTACATAAAAACAAGACTAAATGAGAACAAATAAATCTAAAACTTCAATTACATGAAAATTACATCTAAAAAATTGATCATTTAAATTACTCATCTAAAACTATATTTAGTTTAGTATTTCTAATACTATTTCATTTATATTTTAATAAATTAAATAATAACTACATCATCATTGTGCATGTCGATTATTTAAATATTTATTATCTAAAAATATAAATTAAATAATCAAGATATATATAAACATTAGAGATTTAAAAATAATATTTATATTGAATCATTTCCCCTAAATAAATCAGATTGAAAATATTTCACATTATAAAAACAAAAGTTTGATAAAATTGACTTTTCATTGAATATAACATTACAAATGATATAGCCACATCAATGTGTCTTAATAAGGTAATAATACCATTTTAAGGATGATAATGGCCGAAAAAACTAATCAAATTAAATTAGTGAAATTTTATGATAATTTAAAAATATATAAAATATTATTTTTACCTTTAATTACATAATTTATCCATAATATTGGTAATAAAAAATATTACAAAAGATACAATTCATAATGTCAAAAATTAAAAGGGAAAAAATGAATAAATATCTTAATTATGATTCCATATATAGAATCCAATTTTTTGAATTACAAACTCATAAATTATCTAAAACAATTAATCAATATTTCAATAGATGGAATGGGAAAACGTGTTCTTAAAGATAAAATTTTCAAATCATTTAAAGGTTATTGTATCTAAATTCAATGTGACATTTATTCAATAATACTTAATTGTATTAGCTGATTAAATATTTAACTATTTATACTTTCAAACACGTGAAAAATATAATATTAAAATATAAATAAATCAAAATTAAATTTAGGTTGAATAAAAATACAATATGATTTCCCTATTCAATCGAAAACATATTTTATAAAAAAATACAAATAAATCAACCAATGGAAATGTTTATAATCCAAAATAAAAAAATATTTTTATTTTTTGAATTATTTTGTATAAAAGTCCCTAATAATATATTTAAAAAGGATCTCCTATATGGCGAAAACCATTGGTTTTTTTGGAAAATATTACATGTTATCTATATAATTAGATCAGTTCTTATATCATGTCTCAAAAAACAATAAGAGTAAACTTAAAATATAAAATGAATAAATTATATATATTAATATATAATTAAAATAATATAATAAGAGTTATTTGAATATTGATGTGTATAAAACATACTTGTGCACATTTAAATAGATTATTAAAAAAAACATTAACTCTTATTTTAAAAATGGTTCTACATTAATTTATAATTAATTGAAAAAAGAATTATATATATAGGTTTAATCCATAATTTCATTATTATTTTATTCTTATTAATATTCTCCATTCTAACTGATATCTTATAATTTTTTATTAAAATAATTTCAAAAATAAAATCTTGTTTTATAGAAACTCAGTGTTTCTTTTAATGTATTTTAATATGATATTTCATTTAGTTAATTCTATACATATTTTAGAATGAAATTTAAGACACCAACAGATTAAATTATTTAAAAATATTTTTTATAAAATTTTTTTGGAGTCACACATTTCCCACCCAAAACTGAATTTTAACGATGAAATTCATCTGTTTTACTGAAACATTAAAACATGAATGTTTATATCATAAAATCCCCCATCGTAAAAATATATAGTAATAATAAATTTAATAATGGAATGATAGACATATTTTATTTACCCAATGTTACTCATTAATAGATATCCATATATGTAAACTGAGATGAACTAGAAAACATGTACAAAGAATAGAAATCAGACTACCACATTCAGATGGGAAGTGATATAAAAAATAATCTCGAGAAAGATCAAAATAATATGGCCATAAATCTGGGATGATCTATATGACCATTTGATTCATCGGAGGATAATGCACTAGGATAATATTTTTGGATTCAAAATTTTATCCCTACTGTTTTAGAATTTTTATGAGAATAAATAAATACATAATTATATTTAATAATCATATAATATCCATTAATTTTTACTTATTCAAATTTAATTTCTTCACTTATTTTAATTAATGAGGGATAATTATTCATTCTAAAAGAATTATGAGTTCATGAGATCCATATGATGAATGTTTATTCCATATATCGTAATATTACAACAAAAAGGTTAACACAAGTTATACAATATCCACGAGTCCCCTAATGGGATGATAATACATTCACCCTTCAATCATAATACAATGTTTAACATAAATCATTTCAGAAGTGGTTAAAAAAATAACCCTTGAAAAATTAGATGGTCCAAAACATTTTAAATAATGTCACTAAATTTATCGAAAAACGATTTCACTGATCCCCCATAAATCATAAATTTTATATTGTTTTTCACATAACTGACATGTGTATACCTTCATAACGTATTGTTGTAAAACCATATTAAATAAACACAAGATTATTTTTTCATTATATAACCTCATTTCTAAAAAATAATATTCATGGGATTATTGTGTTAATCCTTATACGAATAAAACCTGTAATATAATTATTCTAGAGTCACTGAAGATAATCACATGGAATTTAACTAATGTATGAACAATATAATGTTTATAGGGTTCATTCACGCAAAATAAAACATGAAATTCCCCAAAAATATTTATGTATAATTAATACCAAATTATCATAGTTCACTTAATCTATTGTGAGAGCACAAGATTTTTTTAGTCCTTTTCCATCAGAGTATTTTTTCCTTAGCATCCATATTAACTCATTGATCAGTTCCCTTGTTATTATAATGACCAAGATCCTTACAACTAAAACAATGAATTACATGAGGTACACTACTTGGAGATTAAATTTCATTCCAACAAAATAAATTGTAAAATTTTTTATGGCTTTATTACCTATACCTAAAACATTTATTATTCCCCAAAATATAGTTTAATCATTCCTCCCTTCCACACATTGAGCATAAATAAAATCTAAATTCGTATATCCATATTTCTTATATTTTCCTATGAATTAAACATTTATTTTCTTTTCATGTCCATGAGATAGATGGTAATCATTACTCTCCCAATTTTTATAAATATTTCACTGAAACTACTAACTAAAAAATATATTCTTGAACTCCTCCTTACCCATGGATCAACATTACCTTATTTCCTCATATTCATGGTATTGTTACACCAATAATATTCTTCACATTTAAACATTATGTTAAAAAAAATAACTTTTTTTCATTTTTTATAATGGAGAATTAATAATGTCTTGTCAATTGTACAAATATATTTTTCAGCAACTACTGGATTCTTCATTCCACTAAAATAAGGTAGATTTATCCTTAAGAATGATTCGATAAAAAATTTATCATGTATTATTTCATTAGAAAGTATCGAAAAATTAATTTCTTAATAAGTTAGGGTGGTCATATAATTGAGGTTTTTCATCCAAACTTCCTTGAAATTTATTTTTATAGGAGGACTATCATTGCATTGTCAATTTTATTCCTCATTAACACAATTCATTTGGGTTCACGTAATTGACCAAAACAAAAATAATATATTTATGAGAAACACTAATAATATATAGAAACAACGTAATGAAGTTAAATAACAATAAATATATAATAAATTTGGTTTAATCATAGGTTTTGCATGATTATTAACAAATATATATTATTATAACATATATTTATACATATCCTCAAAGACACTCCATGAAATATCCCTATTTTATTCACTATTGATATTAATAAACATTCTGAATCATAGTATCCAAAAAATGACTAAAATTTTTCTATGATACCATCATTAATGTCCCATGATTCCCTAACATGTATATTATGAAATTTTATAGGAATATTCATTGCATTACAAAAAAATACACGAGGACCATAATATTTTAGTTCATTTGGAATCTCGGTAAACATTCTTCTATTTTGGTGAGATACCTTCAACATCTCCCATAAATATCCTCTTATGTAGTACCCATACTTATAAAACATTATTATAAACTAAGGAATGGAAACATAATAAAGGGTGAGATCATATGCTCAGGAAGGGTAAACAAGAAAAATATGTAAGCATAATCAGAGCATTAGTGTTTGAAAACATGGGAAAAATATTTGAATATCATAACCTGTATATCAAATATTATATACATGAGTCATGGAATAATTATTGTATGTTCATAAGTCATAAATACTAATATAATTAACATAAATGATTCAACAAAGTATAAAAATGGCATAAGATAAGGAAATTGTGCTATACACAAAAGCCTAGAATATAATGTGTCAATAATTCATATCAATTCATTCACAATATGTTAGGATTGGATTAATCACATATTTATCTATATCAGTCATTGGTTGTCCTATATTGATACTTTGGGATTGATGATTAAGATGGAGCCCAATGTATTGTCTTGTTGCGAGTTTAGGATGGCCTATTATGGACCCTATTTTTGTGGAATTAAGATTTGTTGAAGGATTAGGAAGACAACCTGTGTACCCTATTATTTTGGTATTAAGATGAAATCTTGTGTACCCTTTTGTTTCATTCTTTGTTTGACCTTCCATATACCCTTTTTTAGCAGTCTCAAGATGATCATTCATGTAGCCCTTTGATCTCATAAGAACATTTATAATTACTCTATGCATTGGAGGGAGATGTAGGTCCCACCCAACACATAATAAAAACAATACATATGTGTTCAATAAAAATGTTAATCAATAATCATTTTAGAACCCATGGAATGAAATTCGATTCATAATCATCAATCTATCATTACATTAATCATGGATATGAAATGTGCTTCATAAATATCATCACATCATAAACACAAACCATTATCAGAATGAATAATAATGGTAGCATTGTATAACTCCCAAGTAAAAAATAACTAACATGATTTTTTAAATTTTCAATGGAAAATTATTTTTAGATATAACATGCAAACAACTATTAAGGAAAATATAATTTCTCTTTTGAAAAAATATTCATTTCTCAAAATTGGAGAAATTTTTTAAAATAAAACATTTTCATTGAAAATAATACTATATTCATGAAATGGGAACATCAAATCATTGTGGAATCATGATGTTGGGAAAATCTATTCAATATATATAAGGTAAAAAAATCATTTCATGATTTTTCTTAAAATGTAACAATGTTCCTGGATTTTAAAGCAACACAAAATTCAATTCAATCCATGTATTAACAAGTTAAATCGTTAAATATGACTTCCAACATACAGATAAGAAATGTAAAATCCTTTTTTAAGGTTAACTATATATTGCACTCTTATTAACAATTACATGTTAATGTTGTGTATAGGGTAATAACCACTTTGTTTTTTTCATGTTTTGACTTATTATCATTGTTCCTCTTACATAGATCATGAATTAATCATCCCTAGAATTTCAAATATGATATAAATATCATATGTGCATTCATTATATATGTATTCATGGTTATTAAAAAATTTTATGGATAAAAAATAGGAAAAACCATTCATGGACACGGTAGGCAGTACATAAGCATAAACAATGTTATCATTTTCATATCTTATTAAATTAAGTGATAAAATATGAAATATTATAATTCATGAATAATTATAATTTTATATATAAAATATGTATTTGAAAATTACAATTCTATTTACAGTTCATTAAAAATAAAGATGAAAATGAATCACAACACATCGTGCAGATTGTAATCCATATGTACACACAAGCAACATTATCATTTATAAAACTAATCGGAGGGAAAAGGTAAATATGATATTATCATTATAACAGTATAATAATCTCATAAATATCAAAAAAATATTAATCCCATTATGATTCAAACTCATAAATGTTTTGTGACTGAAAATGAATTGTATCACCACCTGGAGGTGATAATCCATACATACACTCAAGAAATACATTCAAATATTGTTCAATAAGAAAGGGGAAATACAATTGTGTGTTAGTAATTTTATTAATATCTATAAATATTTAGGATTATAAATTGAAGGTTATTTTAATACATATAATACATTTAGAAGAGGTATAAAAGAGTAGATAAGTTGGTGATTTATTAGAGCGATTACATATTATTAGAAGTTACTCATTTTATTAACACATTAACACATCTATCTTGGGTGTTCTACTAAAAATAATTACTCTATAATGGGGATAGGGGATCCAAGAATAAATTTGGGTATATATTTCCTGAAAATAGGTTTTTATTTCTGAGTGAATGAAATTAATGTGTTCCATTTTATATGTTAGGGTAAGGGTACTCTCAGAATTCTTCATATTATTAAAATAATATAAATTATTTTTCTAATCAAAATGGATCCAAAATGAATTATTTATTATATATGAATTTGTTAGGTCTACATACATAAATTAAATAATATTTTTACTATTTTTACTATTTTTTAATATGTATATTTTTTTAACCCTTATTTATGCCCTTTATCTCATACAATGAACTCTTTTATTTAACAACTTGAGGGTTATTTTAATCATAATAAAATAAATAAAGAAAAAATAGAGTATTTTTTCAATTTAAATACTTCTCATAATTTTTATTCTTAATTTCAGTTTTTTATGAATTTTATATCATTTAATAAAATATTATTTATTTCAAAAAATATCAATAATGTAAATTTTAACACTATTCATTACATTTCATTTTATGAATATCATAAAAATAAGATAAAATCGAAAAAATAATCCTAAAATATCACTAAAAATCAAATGAATCTAAAAAGTTCAGGGATGACATTTCAAATCTCAAATTATATTTCATTTACAGTTTTTAGAATCATTTATTTGATATTTTCATTAATTAAACAATTTAAGAATCATCATTGTACGAGAGTTTAATATAAATAAATCAACTCTATAGTTTTTAAAAAATTATCATAATAAATATAAATATTTTAGAATTAAAAATACTACATATATATTAAAATATCCTTTATATAACACAATATTAAAAATATTTCACTTCTTAAAAACATAATAGTGACAAAAGTGACTTTTCATTGAATATATTATTATAAAAGTAACAATCCAATTCATGTGAAATAAAACGTATATTGTTTTATGGAAAATATTTTTTTGGTAAAAAAAATCATACAATGAAATTAGGACTTGTTTTATGGATACTATATAGTACGTATAATATTATTTAATAAATAATTACCTGATTTTACCATAACAGAAGTAAAAAATATATTTCTAGAACTACTATTAATAATTTTTAAAAATAAAATGGACCTTTTTAAAAAATTTCATTCTCATGATAATGAATATTTAACCAATTTTTCAAAATTATGAAACATAAATTGAATAAATTTATTAAAAATTAATCCCATTACACAATGAGATAATGTGTTTTTTATGTAAAAACGAGTGAATGATAGAAATGTCTATACATCCAAGTTCAATCTGATATTTATTTCAACGAACCATATTTGATTAAATAAAAAAATATTGATCTATTTATAATTTAAAAATATTCTAAAATGTAATCAAATAAATGTAATAAATCATTTAAAAAAAATCAATTAAAATTAAATATTTTTCAATATTCATCAAAATGTATTTTTTAATAAAATACCATAGAATGAACCAATGTCATTTTTTATAATCAATTTTATAATAAGAGGACTACTTTTTAAAATATAATTTATTTATGTCTCCAAAAATATATTTAAAACCAGTGTTCCATTAAATGGTAGCAAATATGCGTCTTTAGAAAAATAATTATTTTATATGTAAAATTTAATTTGTTTTTATATCATGACCATAAAATATAAAAAATAAATATTAATAATTATGTTGATTTATTTAAATACTATTCATCAAATAATCACAATAATAAAATTATGTTTCCTAGAAACTCAATGTTGTGTGTAGTACAATTTAAGAAAGTGTTGTATATAGTGCATGATTAACCAGGTGTATGATGTAATTCCAGCTATATGTGAAATATTTATCTAAAAAATATATTTCATATAAATATCGGGTTGTTGCAATAAATCTCATCTGATTTCAATAAATTATGTGGATTTCATATGTTTATAAACTACAACCCCAATATAATATTACCCTTAGGTGTTTGGGAGAGTATGATTATGATATCTATAATCATGAATTCCGGTATCTTCCCATGTTTTGTTATTAGTTATAACATTACCTTAGACTTGAGTCTCTCAAATGTCCCCTTCTTACATACTAGGAATCGTGATATATACTCTAGGATATCCATTTTCATGCTATCCACCATAAATACTATTTCATATCAGTATACATCATGATAATTTTCATATGTATAATGAATAATTATCTATAACCATCATATAATAAAAATTTCTATTTATTTGGTATTTATTGGAAAAAAAATGTTCATGATATTTTTAATACCATCATAATCATTGTTGCATTCATGAAATTTTTTAAATATATTTAATAATTACATATCTATTGTTTGTACATTTTTAAAAATCACATTGATGGATTATTGATTATTCATATGATAAAGAAATGAATAGTCCCCTTTATTCTGTATTTTAAGGTACATATTCAAAATATCATTAAATAAATGATTTTTTCTATCTTGATGATGGAAGAAAATTCATTATTCCTTCAAAATCATAGCTCCAACAACCCAGTATGATTTCCCAAGGTGATAATTTATTGACAAGTAATAATCATTAATATGTTCCATCCATTTTCAACTATGAATAATAAACTATTTTTTTAATATATTCTATAATATTTAATAATCCAAATAAATGTTACACTATTCACTATAAGGCTAAAACCATCATATGATTAATTGAAAAATTATTATGTCCATGTCCAAATTATGCATCAGGTGATTTTTGTTACTGTTTCTATTATATCAAGGAATAATATATCACCAAATCATTATTCTGGAGGATCATTTCCTGTAGCATCTAGGATAAATCAATATAGATTAAAAATGTTTCTCCACAACTGAATAATTTGAGAACATTTTCAATAAAAACATTCAGTTTAGCTCCATTAAACATTTATCACATTCATTATTCTTTTAAAACATGGATCCATTTAGTTTCATCTTGTTTAGTGGATTAGGTATCTATCGTAGATTCTTTAAAAATCATCAATAATATCCATCCATCCCCACAAAACTTCGAGCCTTAGTTATCATGTTTGGATAGGTCCATTGATAAATAATTTATGCCTCTTATGCTCTACCAATATACCCTTGATTGAGACTATATGACCTATGAATGAATCCTTCTATTACCATAATACACACTTGGTAAATATTGAATAAAACATATCCTTCATCTAGGTCATTAAATAATATTTTTATGAAATAATTATTCAATTCCATTCTCATTTAATATATATGAATATAACATATAAATACAACCACATACTGATTAATGAAATATTAAAAAACAAAATTCGTCATAACTAGGAATCATGTTCGGGAATTGTTATGATGAAATAGAATTAATACAAATTCATAATTCTAACACCTCATAAAGAAGGATGTCTTCAAAATATCATTTTAATTTAACATCAATTGATGATAAATATAATTATTTTAAACCATTTAAATGTGATGATATTCACACATTTTGAAAAATAGTTCTTCAGTATATGGGAAAAAATACATCTTCATGATAGTGATCTTGTTATGTTTAGAATAATCAATGGTAAAAATATTGAACCATAATTCTTTAAAAAAAATAGTATCACCATATAGTGACACACATAGTCATATGAATATTTCATCATGATTCTTTTACTATTTATTTTCCAAAGCGTATATCTCAATTAGGGACATTAATTATAGATTATTTGAAATTTTTATAGCATTAGGTATGAGTAATATCTAAAACTCAACATAATAATTATAAGGAAATAAGGAAGGTCATAAGTAAAAATAAAAAATAATAATCTGGAAAAATTTTCTATATCACTGATGTTGAGCTTCTCCCCACCATATGAAATAAATATCACTCATGAATATGAAGTACCATACAACAAAAGTTAATTATATTGAAATTTATATTCATTATCCCGTTGAAATTTAATCATAGGATCCTTATAAAAATCCATCATGACCTTAGTTCCATGCAAATTTATACAGGAACTACATAGGGAAAAATAATCCAATACCAAAATCACATCATGTTCATATAGAGGGAGAATCATGAAATTATTTGGAATCACATTCCCAAAAGCTTCTATTAAATTGCATCTATAGGCATGAGATGTAACCAATGTATGATTAAGGTTTTTAAATGATAGACCAACATCAAATCATTAGGATGGTGATGTGAAACCCTAAATAATTTCATCAGATGTAAAATACTGAGTAAATATAGAATCAAATATAAAATTTTTTGTACTAGAGTTGAGTATAATTTTAATTTTCAATGAATTTTTCTCTTGACACACTTATTATTGGATAAATAAGGCCCTCCCCATATCATTTTTCTTAGGTTATTGTTTTTTAATACATTCCACATTTTATCATCAATTATGAAATTGAATATCATATTTACAAAACAAACTATATCTAAAAATTCTAACATAAATGGTTGAAACCTTCTTCTCCACTATTGTATTTTAATATATTTTCATGAACTGTCAACATTCAGTAGCTCTATGGTTGTCCTTTCAACAATTTATTCATTTCCTAGTTACATTCCTAAAATTTAATAACTTATTTCCCCCCATATTAATTTTATCAAAGTGGTCATAATTTTTTTCATCGAAGGGATTTACCATTTGTGTTTATTTCAGAAGAATAATTTGAGTTCCCATTCTCCATTTCCACATTGAAAATAAAATGAATGATTTGTTCAAGGGTACCAAAGCTTCTTATGTAAAATTCCAATCACATGCCCTGTATTGGGGTACTAAATAATAATATTTTTTTCTAATAGGATCAACCACAAATCCATAATCACACATTCAATGTACTATTCTGCTTTCTTCATAGCTTCCATTCGTTTTATCATTCTAATAATATTGCTCCAGAAAACTCATTTCTCAGATATCAATAATATTTCTATAGGATTAATTATTAAAAAATTATATATTAAACTCATCAAATTCTGTGAATATTTTTAGTAATCTCACCAAATTTTATTAATAATATCCCACTATTTATCATCTTCACCATCCATGTGATAGACAATTAGGAAACAGTTAGGAAAACCCTTTAATGGTCAAATCACCAAAGATAATAAAATTATTTTTTTCATCGAAATGATCAACATCCCCAAAACTAGTCGGTGAAAATATCTAATGAATGAAAATTGATATTTTCTAAAAAAATAAAATATAATTATTATCAGCAATTTTAAGGAGCTCAAAAAGGTTTTCAATATTTCTCAAATATTGAGAGTATTTTGTTTTCATGGTAATCTGATATTTATTTGTATCTCTAAATAATTTTTTTTCATAATTATGTTGTTGCATTGTATGTCACTTTCAGTGTTAAAATGATTAATCATGCCTCCATCCACTGAATAAAACCAAAAATACACAATCTATTTATATAAAGTATAAAAAATCAATCTACTAAATCATAATATTATACAAACCATTCTTATGATATCTTTTATTATTCCAACTTTAATAAAAATATGAATCTATATGTTCACCTCATATCACAATTTTTATCAAATGTTTTCATATTTAATATCCTATAATTCCCAAAAATGCTTCACAAAATAAATTTTAATTAACTACAGCATATCCCAATAGAGTTCTATGTTTGGTGTGTAGTATTAGTACTACTATTCATGAACCAATGAATATTGATTTAATACGAAAAATTCCCATTGAAAAGGTATGTCCCATTGGTTCATCTATTAAAAAGTTGAATCTATATGGTTGTATCAAGACATGGATTTATTTTCTACAAAAACAAAACATATTGTTTAACCAAACATTGAATATTCTTCAATGTGAATTTTTATCCGATGGTTTCTCAATAAATGTTTCAAATCAAAATCTAAAAAAATAAAAAAACTATCTTATAATAAAATCTTAGTGACCCAATCAAATAATAAATAAATTTGACCTCATTATAGATGAATAGTTAATACCTATCTCAGTTATATTTGAACATCGGTCATAATAGTTTTGTTACTTTAGAGATTAGATTCATACTGAAATAATTTCATAATAGATCTTCATTATCACCCATATAGATCATCACTTTATAACCCATATAGATATATAATAAATGAAATATTCCCTCATAACCTAGGGAAGGAAAACATAAGAATGGGTGATCTTAAATTCTTAGTAATGATAAACATGTGAGATATCAATCATATGAGCATGAAATAATTTTTAAGGATATGATAACATACTAAAGATCATGTTCTCAACAAAAAATAATAATACCTATAAAATCATAGATCAAAAACCATAAATAAATCCATACCCTAACTCCTGATTAATAAGGTAATAAATGTAGTAATCATAATTCAAGAGTCAGAACACCAGCATGTTTCATTATAGGAAGATAAAGATCTAATATTCTAAACAGAGATACTCAAAATCATGTATACACATAATAATTTAATTATATCTAGAATAAATCATTCTCAGGAATAAAAATGAGAGAAACAATTATCCATAATCATGTCCATGCATTCTCTTTAGGTCATTGTGAAATGAAATAATAATTAAGAATAAAAATATGTCAAAATAATTTGAAATTAAGTACATGTATTTTAATATACAAATAAAAAGAAAAAATAATACCTGCAAAAAAATGTTAAAAAATATATTCACAACAATTTCCATAATTGTCAATGTCATCTCATTATATATTAATATCACATTTCAATTATTTTGGGAGGCTAATAATAGAACCAAGCATCACAAAATAATAATAATTTCATATATATACCAGGTGATCATTAAATAGTCATTATATCATTATAACATATCATTTGGAAAATAAAAGGGTTATGTAAACGTCTGAACTATATATTAATAAAACGTCTAAATAAATTATATTTATGGAGTCAATTGATTATATATATATTATGTATATGTAACATAAAATGAGTTATCATAGATAAAAATATAAATTACAAATCTAATAGAATATTTTTTTATTGAAAAAAATTATTTTCATTTTAAAATAAACTATTTAAAGTATAAAAATTTCAAAAAATATAATTAGAAGAATTTTATTTGAATGTATCTATGGGAATTGTTGTTTTAATTTTAAAATTATTTATTTCTCCTACAGGTGATTATTTTTTATCATCCAATAATAATTAAATACAAAAAAATCACACCTTCATTAACACGTTACTCAATTATAAAAAGAATCAAATATTATTATTGATGATTTTAAGATTATTTAAACTCTGGGAATAGATTATTGTTTTCACTATTGAATAATTGTGAATAAATTATTTAAAATGATATAATCAAAGTTTCTACATGGAATACAAATATTCCATATAAAAGTGAAAATAATGACATTAATTCATTGAAAAGCATCCCATGTCAATTTAAATAGCAGTGTGTAAGATGGTAAAAATAAAATAATATATTATGAATAAATATAGGTGATGAAAAAAATAGTGGTCATTATATAAGTAGTATATAATTTAACTCAACTGAAATTCAAGAACAAATTATCCGGATTAAAAAGAGATTAATACATTGACACCATAACGGTTTACTCATCTTGATTCAGAAATGATTTATCCAAATGGATGATAAATATACATTTCCTATGAATATATTCCGTAATAATATTCATGAATAAATTACTATGTACCATTGCCATAAAATTTATTAATTTCCTTTTAAAATAAATTTTTGGTAATTTCGACATTTAGGTGAATAATGTTACATTTTCAATGCATGTATAGATCATATAGAGCCAATATATGAAATTTTTTCATGTTTTCATTGAAATAATAATTTTAATAATTTTATATGTAACATATTATTCATTATATACCCATTTATAACATTTATATTAAGGAGGTTATAAAAAAATAATTACAACACGTCGTAGAGATGATAGTATATATGTATTCTCAATTGATGCTTCAATTTTTTGATGTATGGACTATAAAAAAAAATTATATTTCCACATCTTAGAATGATTATTATATTCCAAAAAATGTCACATATGAATTAAATTTACACTTATTTTCATCAATATAATTTTGAAATTAAAATAAAATCACATCACTTGGTAGAGGTGTTGGTCGACATAAACACATGAGATACAATATAATTTCTCAACATATGGATGAGAATTATTACATCAACAAAATAAAATATTAGTTTATGGTATATAATTATGTTTTTATATATTAATGGTAAATAACACATAAATGATTTAATAGAATATTAAATATGAAATTATTTAGTAAAAATGAATCTCGACTCTTTGAGATGCCTCCATTGGATTTTACGTAATGATCCAATTAATAGTATTTTTATGATACCAGAAACTCAAAAACTTATATAAATATGTTATTATTAGATTTTTAATGTTTTTGTTGAGCTATGTGGCTCATGTTGGAGTGATGAATAGAGGATTGGTAGATTCCATTTAAAATGAATCGAAGGACACACATGGAATTTCATAATATATTTCAGTATAATATATTATTTGTTATTCATAATGATATCACCTGGGCATAATTTATAATATTATATAATTTTAATTGTATTTACATTCTAATAATAAACTTTTTTGGGTTTTGGCACCATAATAAGTATTATATTTTGGTTAAGAACATTTATTAACGATTTTTACCTATAACAATTGAATTTTTTTTAAATAATACATGGTTATAGATTTAAATTTAAGATATATATTTAAGAAGTAATGTTCAACAGAATACACAATAGACCATATCACACCCTTTTAATCCTTAAATACTCTTATTATTTTAAAATCAATTAACCATATATTATTTAACATAAGAAACTAGTGAATTCATTTTATAAACTATAAAAATATTTTGACTACAACCACATCAAGACATGGATGTAATTTAAATATAACATAATTCACCTGCCATTATATAATATTATAACAAATTAAGTTCATGTGAAATAATAATTATATCTTGTGTCGTGAAATATAAATCCAGCACATTGTCAAGATAATGGTATGATTCATTAAGTCATTTTATACCCCCATTTTTTGTTTCAGTAGATAGATTAAGATTATTTTTGAAATATACTATTATGAAAATAATAATAAAAGAAATCTTATCCTCATACAATTGTTACATGATGAGTTTTATAGAATATAAAGAATTAAGAAAAGAATAAGTATCATTACATGACATACATTCTCAATCAAAGTACAGAATATGATACTTCGAATACATGCATAAATATATCTACGAAGTCTATGGGTGTAAATGTATTACCAATGGATTTCATGAACATTAAATTAAACATTCATAAAATTCTATGTGACTTTTTGGAATAAGATTGTCTCAAATTGAAGAAGTACATGTGGTGCATGCAATATTTTTAAAAAATTAATGATTATTTTGTTCATAATGAAAATTATTTTACATATATAAATAAGACTGTTAAATACATGAAATATACGTTGTATGTATAGTGTAATGTTAATTTGCTAAAGACCTGGGAAATGTATCATAGGAGGTTATACCAATGTTTTCAATGATAATGGAATAGTTTATATCATTTAAAAATAATTGAATATTAGGTGACATCAAGACACTTTCATAAATACGGAAAAATTACAATGTTTAGATGAATTGATGAAACTAATCATATACATTTGATAAGAATTATTAATCATTACAAATATACATAATTAGTGGTTATTGAATGTAAATTAAGTTGTATACATGAAATTCATATCTAGATAGCATTTGGGGGAATATCATGAGATCATCATATAGTGTATAAGTCCTTCATGAGGATTCTTGTGGTGTGGGTGATTATAAATGATTCATTCAAAATTTAGTAGAAGTTATGGAAGAAAATTATTTTTATGTATTTAATTTTAAAATAAAACCATCCTTTATCATTTGGTTAAAAATTGTTTAATTGTACATCATTCAGAATAAAACCTGAAGATAATTTTTTGTCCATTTTGTTCAAAATTCATTCATGGGTAAAAACTTATCATTATAAATTATTATAAAAATATTAAAAATAGCCTTCAAATCATTTTCTTAATTAATGGATATGGAAGAAAATTATTTTTTAATAATGAAATAATTAAATTTGATTTTCCTTAAAATTATACTTCAGGTCACATTTGTTCATAAGGATTATAAAAAAGATAGAAATTATATATTCTATATTAATATCCAAATGATAAGAGAAATCATTGGTTTATTGAGATATATATAATAATTTTTCACCATTATAAAAATAACACAAAATCACCCAAAAAAATAATGATAGTACTAAAAAAATCCATATAGCCATGATTTTTAAAAATACCATGACCATAGGCCACACCTAAAGCCATGATTTTCCAAAAGTATGGTTATAGAACCAAATAATATCTATTGATATTGGTGAACATGGATATTTTTCTTTCATTAGGGGATATATTCATATTTCTAAAAAATAATGTTTATAGAGCATATATATAGCCACATTTGATGTAAATTGTTGTTATAGCTTCCTTGTGAATGTGTGGGGAGTCAATTCTCCCAGGTAGGGCCAGAGAGAAACTATTTACATAATTTATACCTATTTTAATACGTTTTAAAAATATACATAACAAATATATATATATATATATATATATATTATCTAATAATTTTTTTAGTGTATTTGTATGCGCCTACATTGTGTTAGTGGAAGTCTATGTTTCAAATAATATAGGGGATATCTTTTTTGGAATAATATATACCACATATAAATGGACGTTTCTAATGCTTTACACCCTATATTTTGACATTTTTAAAATGATAGATAATGAGAAAATATGTATATTTCCATAGCTTACAACCGATATTTATATTTCTATGCTGAACCACATTAGCTATCTCCCTTAAAAATAATCTAATAGATCAAAAACAATAAAATTATAATTGGATACACCAGTACATATATAATTTACATAATATATATTTATGGTTTATAACTTTTTATAATCATCTTTGATAGTGGTTATAAGTGAATTATCTAGTTTTGTGGAATTCTAATGAAAACCCATTAACAATTCAGTACATTTTAATTTGTAATCCCCATGAAACAAATAAACAAAACAAAAACATTATAAATAATTTAAATAACTTGTTTATTAATATAATTTTTAAAAATTATATTATATACACCATATAAAATAATTGAGTGGTTAATATTTCATGTGTCTATGTGAAATAAAAGTGGGACAAAAATCCACAAACCTTTGGCAACAGATTTCATCATAAGCATTTTAACCACATATATAATAAATTAAGGTTAGTTATTCATAAATTAAAAAACCAAAACCATATATATCATTCCATATATTATTTACCAACACCCTTTTTTATCCTTTTTTTTAAATTAATTGTTAAAAAAACATTTATTTTAATAATTGTTTTGATTATCTATTATGTTTTGGATTGGTAGTTTCAGTTATTTTTATATTTTTTACTGTTTCATCATAACAATAATGTAAAACATGATATAATTACTTTATATATTCATTATATATGTATCTTAACAATCCATAAAAATTATATATAAAAAATTTAATCACACCAATCATGTAGATGGTTGACCATTAATACACATGAAATCAGTTTCCATTTTTTCGATGGATAGAATGAAAGAAATGAAAATAATGATTCACATTTAAAGAATAATTTTAATAAAATGTATATAATATATATTCGTTAAATCTAGATTTATTATAATTAATTTTAGACTAAATTGAAAAATGTGTTAGATCAATTCGTGGAGGTGGTAGTCCACACGTACTCAATAACAATGTAGTAATTATTCAAAGGATTAGATGATAAGAGGGATTGTGTGATATTATAATTAAAATAGAAAAATTATTTCATTAATATCATATAAATTTATTAAATCCATTAATATATTCTTCCATTAGAGTTGGTGATGGAAAATTAATTACATTGCTTAGTGAGAAGGTAGTCTATCGGGAACACGATCGACGATTTTGTTCCCTATTTGATGGAAAAGGATATGTATTTTAGTAATTAGATTAACATAATTACATATAATTATATGAAAGATACATATGATATTATATCATAAATTTTCTAGATTATTCTATGGATGTTGAACAGAAAAAATAAGAAAACAAAAGGTTTCAAAATTTACATCTTTTTTAGATAACCTATGAATTATTATACCTAAGGGAATTTTAGGGTCATTATCAAATAAGTATATTTCCCCTAAAACATAGGGATGGGTGTATTAAATGGATTTGAGTATATATTTTTGGAAATAATCTAGGAAAATGTGAAACTGAGAATAGATGGGGTGTCCTTTTATAAGTGGGTGAGAGGACACACATGGTATGTTTGAAATATAAGATAAAACCACGTTTTCAAAAAAAAATCTAAAAAAGGACCATTATCAATAATTATATGGGAATATTTTGATATTTGGACATTTAATATTTATTTTCCATGTTTTTAGGTCATTCTAACCCTTATCATGTATGTTTATCCACTAGTAAACAAATTTTTACAATAAACATAATAATTATTTTCCTATGTTTTAACTATTCTATATAATGAAAATAGAATTTGAAAAATACTATATAATAATAATTATTCTGATTCAATTTAATTAATGTATTTTAAAAAATAAATTAAACAAAAATGGATGAAAATAATTTATAACTAAATCAACAAACCGAGTGAAAAAGTAGTCTTCCCATGAAAAAAAAATCATAAATATAGAATTTTCTTATTTATGTTAACATTAAATTGATTAAGCAGACCAAAATGAGATTAAATATAGAATAATGAAACTAATATTACTTTCAATAAATTATTAATATATAATTTAACTTCTTCTATAAAAATTAAACAAAATGTTTGTTATATTTGTAAAATTCCCCTTTATTCATTATTCCATTAATATTTACTCTTATTCGTAATTTCTGAATAATTTACTCTTGGATATATTTGGTAAGGTTATTTGAAAAGTTAACATAATTTTCCAAATGTTTTTATAAATTTTTCCTAAATTAAATATACTATTTACTTATAAATAGAAATAAAAACCATTTTTCAGGAAAAATTCATTCCCTAAGAAAAGTAGGACTTTAGGAGAAAATATATACTATTAATCTAAAAATTTTATACATATTTCTGAAATATTTTTATTCTTATTCATAACATCAATTTGAATGTAAATTTTATAATTAACATGTTTATTATTTATATCATTGTTCATTAAAAAGATATGTTCTGTGTAAGGCTAGCTATCAATGAGAGTAAATTTAATTAAAAATTATATTTCATAAAATCTCATGGGGTTTAATTATAGACCAAAAAAAATATGTATCCATTAAAATTACATTAATATGAATAAAAAAGGGTATAAAATATCTATATCCAATCATTTGGTTTCTGCATTGCATCATCAAATATTAGATTCCTCTAGAGAACATCAACCAGGTGTGTTGTCATGTTCTATTGCACATTATCTCTATGGTAAAACATTTACTTGGGGTTTTTATACTAAATATCATGATCCAATATTCTGAACTCCATGTTCCTGAAATGTTACAGATTAGATAGGTACTTCCTCATTATAGATATATGGAATTCAACATGATTCTATATATGGAACGATTGAAGCACCATGTGATAATCTATCATCCATAATCATTTAATAATATCAAAGGGGAATATGTATAGAAGGATGAAATTTATTTATTACCTAAATCTCAAGACCTTATTCTATTGATCAATTTATAGAAACAACTTCTCAGTAACATAAAATTCCAAATCACATTGATTATTGTCACCACAAATTTATGGACGATTATGATCCTCCTTGATGAAATATTGAATGGATATAAATGTTTTTCTATGTCTTTAGATTTCCCATGTCCCAATAATATTGTATCTTCCAATTTATTCCTTCATATTATATTTATACAACTGATCCCATGGGGGTCTACATGGCGTTTCATATAAATGGTCGATTGAATGCTATATTAAAAATAAAACATAACAACAGGATAGTGTTGATCCAAACCTACTATTAAATAATTATTACATGATCGTATTTTATTCTATACGGGATTTATTCTTCTATCATAATCACCATATATCATAGGATGATAAAAAAGTGTTCATTATGATTTCTGAGAAAATGTCTTGCTAACCACTTCCCTAAATCATCTAGTTAAACAACTGATCCCGATCAGAAACAATGGAATGTTGTTATACGAGAAACCATTCCAATTACATAATGTATATAGTAGTCATATTATCCAAATATAAATATCCACTGATAGGGTGAAATTTTACATAATTCAAAAGGAAACCAACTACAAATCATATTGAATTATAACCACTATATATTGTATAGTTTCCAATGAAAAAATACATTATAATATTCTTCAAATTTTCATTTTGGTATGTTTATTGGTTGTAACACCCCCTTATAAATTACACTATCATCATTAACATGATGACATTTCATGAAAAGACATAAAAACTCTAAAATATATCTCATCATGTTATCCCACCATAAATAATATATAAAATCAACATACATCATTATTATACATGGATGATTAGAGAATGAATTATTATGGGACACCTCAAATAAATCCATCATAAAAACATGAATTTATGTGGAAAAAATTGTCCTTAATTATTAAAAATCTATCAAAATTAAGGATTAATTATTGAAAATTTGTGATGTTCATCTATATTTCTACACCATCCTTCTACATGTCATTAATATTCGCATGGATAGATGGTTGAACATTCATTATAGTAAAATAATATTTTTTGGGTATATATATCTATCCTTTATCAGTAATGATAATTCCTCCATTATATTTATCAGATAAATAATGTAGCTAAATCCAATTAGTGGGTGGGTTACTTTTTCTCATCATCCTTCATATTGCATGAGGCATAAGTTATCAATATATCATTTTTCATGATGACACGTCCTAATATCATATTTGATGCATTACTAAAGATATCAAATTGTTATCAACTATAGGGTAACGTAACCATATGTGAACTGACTAACACAGTTTTCGATTCCATTACAGTTCCATTACATTTATCTCTCTAAATGATCATTTCTCCCATCTAAGTTAACATAGAATATTGATAGGATATGCCTCATAAATTCTCCAAAAAGCAACAGCAATACATAGACAAATAAATATAACTATGTATCACAATCAATAGGTATTTGGATTCCAATGGTCAATAATATCTATATTTATTTTGATCCACTAATGTAACCTTTTTTGATGATATATGACACAAAATGTTACCATTTTTTCTCCAAAATTTACTCTTTTTTAATTTTTATCACATCTTCTTGATTCATTAGGTTCCTTATTAAAATCCTCATGTTATCTTATTTCTCTTTGATAATTTAATATATAATGATATCATCTAAAAATACTTCTATAAACTGATCAGCGAAATTTCTACCAATCCATTCATTAAATCCATTAAGATTGTGAAGGAGTTATTAATACCAAATAAAGTCACTATATATTCATATTTTCTCTAACACGTACCGAATATTGTTATGTGTATATCCCCATTATATACCCAAAATTAGTGATATTAATAATGAATCAAATAATAATCATAAATATTTTATTCAATCCATGTGATATTACAATAGAGATTGAATGAAACACCATGTTCCTTTTTTTTGATGACTATAAAGATAAGGGTATCTTTCTTCCATTTAATCATTTTGTTCACATGAAATGATTTATTAATATCTTCCAAACTCTCTTAATGACAATTTATTTCTATGACTAGGCTTTAAACCTCTAAAGAATCTATCAATTTCTGATTCACGGTTGATGATTAACCAAGAAGAATAAATTATAATTATTATAATATTTTCATCATAGGTTCAAATAGATTCAGCATCCTTCTTTGAAATCTCAAGGAATTTATTTCCAAAATTTTATATAAAATATTATTGACATACATATTAAAAAAAACTCTTAAATTGTTACCGTTCCTCGGATTCAATCATATACACTTTCAATATATTCATAAAAATATTTAAGTAGTATTTGGATTTTCTTTTCAAAAAATATGATTCCTGGACATCCATTTACATGATTAATCAATGATTAATGGAAAACATATTTACATTCACATTAATCCATTACACACTGGATTTATAGTACAATAGAAGGAGGGAGGATATTTTCACATTAATGATTCAGTGGTACGTTTCATTTGCCTTTTTAAATATGAATGAACAACCAGACCCTTATTAACACATAAATATTGAGAGAGTCTAGTAGTGATTGTACCAAACTACTACATAATATATTATTATACAAATTTTTTCTATTGGTTTTTTAGAATGAAATGGTCATGAAATTCATTATTCACATGATTCATTCATGTTTCATTCATTGAATAAATCATAAAATCATATTATGAGAAACATTAATTGTAGTGGAAAATCATGAAATCATGACAACTAAATATAAGGATATCTAAATTATAACACTTGTTTTTAATCTATGAAAACATATGATTCAACAAGGATATTAATGATTATATTCTATTCAAGTACATTATGATTTTATAATAAGTGTTTTTTATTTCCAAAAAAATCACCTCGAATTTCGAAACCATCTTTACAGTAAGGCCTATTATCATGGGAAAGAGGATGATTGAATCAAATCCCAATGATACTTTTTATGATTTATGACTGCTTTTATAACTACTCTAAAACCACATTCAATTATGTTATCTAGTAAAGTATTTTTCTCATTGAAAATAACATAACCCCTTTCATAAAAAATTGTTTAGTTGTTTCCCTAAATGTAGAATTATCCCCATGGTTTTAATCATTGTTATATAATCAAGATCTCTATAGATTGACTAAACCATTTATCTGATTCCAACAATAATAATCCAATATTTTGTTACATAAATAAAACAGCATTTTATAATAATATTTCACAAATTTATGCCTAAGGGATGTAAATTTTTATTGTGTTTGGACACCAGATGCACAATATTTTTATTTAATGATTTTTATTCAACATCTCCTATAATGATATTCCTAGAGAGTTAAAATAATAAACATATAAAACATAGAGTCATTCATAATGACCTTTGGAAATGATACAAAATAAAGGGAGACATTATATTACTAATTATTTAGAAAAAGGTAGATATAAATAATAAAATAAACAAAAATTGAATATAATGGTATGAGAACCTGGGATTATGATTTTAAAAAAATACCCTGGATTACATCGACCGTAATACTGGGACACATAATAAATATGTCTACATCATAACACAGTAATAATAATTGAAATTAACGAATAAAATCCATGATATCATAATTTTTAGGTAACTTCAACCATTTTATTTTTAGATTATCCCTCTGGTAAACCATTTTTTACCTTAAACATAGTAAATAATAAATCATATTTTTACTATCCATTATGATAAGAAATTTAATTAGGATTATTTCTTAATAATAAATATTCTAAATAAAGTAATATAAACTATGTTACCCAATAAAAATTACAAATTATTAGAATATAATTAAAAATTTATCTCATAGATGTAGTGAATGATGTTGTTTCCAAGGAATGATTTCATAACTACAGAATGTTTCTATATCAAACATTTTCATCATATTGATTACTATTACATAAATTGAACAAATAATATATTTTAACTAATAAATCTGTTAACATAAATTTAAAATATTTTTTATCTTTTTAAATACTTTTAACGAAATGGTTAATTTCAATAAAATTATAAAAATTTCACTACTAGTTATTAATTAAACCATTTTATAAATTTTTCAGAAATTCAATATGAAATATGTTTGACATAATATTTCAAAAAATATGTTAATGAATTCAAATTAATTTTATATAAGTTGTACAAATATATTAAAATATTTTCTCAATAAAATAAATATTTTTTTCAAATAAACTCAATTTGATAAATGTAATGACTTTTATAGAAAATATTATTTATTTATATAAATTGTTTATTAATGTTTTTAAATATTTTCTATTCCATTTTCATCTAACTCATTTTAATAGCTAGTTCATATTTACGACAATTATTATTTATATATATTTTCATTAAAACTCTGTGCATCATGTAATTTATGCTATAAAAGAGATTAAATTTATGTAAAAACATCTATTAAATATCATGTTGTTACATATTTAATTAAAATTATATATAAATTGATATTAAATTTTTGTCATTAAATAAAAATAAATTTAACACTTGAAAAATATATCATTTATATTTAATGTATTTTATCTTTATTTCTAACCAATTGAAAAACAATGTATACGTGATATTTCATTTTATTGAGGAAAATAATTCTACATATATCTAAAAATGTAGTTTCTTATATTAATTCCCTCCAATAATATGATTGGGTTATAATGTTCATATATAAATAATAATTTAATATAATATCAATTTTTATATATTATTGGAGTTAGGTATGGTACACACTATCAAATATAGTATTCATTTATATAATTCCCCAACCCCATTTACCTAGAGTCAGTGCATTATTACATAACATTTTCATGATCACAAAAAATATCAAATCTCGAAAGACCAATTAGTTTCGTAGCCTTAGAAACAGTAGATATATTCATAATGTTTTACATTACAAAATAAAAATGAAAACTACAACAACATAGTCTCCATAGTCTACACTCTTATCCCCTCATACTATCCCTGCAGGTCATTCATAATTTACTTCTTCACATCCTGGGAAAAATAAAACATAGAAAAGGGGTGAGCTCAAATTCCCGGTAAGGATAACAATATAGCAGAAACTTTCATAAATAAGAATAAACATTTAATGCAATGTATAACAAAAATAAAAGCCTTTTAAACTTGAACCTAAACATAGTATGACAAAAATAAAATTAAATAATTCCATTTACTTATTCACATGGATATTCTACTAATCGAATTGTCACATGAAATATCAATAACCACTTTTATAATGATGGAATGCATAATGAAAGGCTATCATAATCACATAGCTAAGGCCTCGTCCCAAGACTACAAATAAGATTTTGAGAAGGCCTTGTTCTAAGACACTAGTGTGTCTCATTAGACCTACTAATGCATCGAGGAGCTATAGAGGGATCCACATGTCACATATTAAGTCAAATGCATTCCCATATGAAAAGGTTTAAACATAACACAAACATTCATATTAAAAATAGCATAGGAAATGTAAATACTTCATCCATAAACCATGAATGGTATAAAAATAACACATCCACAGTCAAAAATATCACAAACCCTTCAATACAATATAGAATTTTTGTATCATAATAAATCGACTTCAAATAAGCGTAAAATCCATCAAAGGATGTTGACATAGATGAAATAAAAACTCTTTTTAGAGAAATATCTCTTTCTCTTTTGAAATCAATTAAGAGTCATATACTTATAATATAAAACATTTTCATTGAAAATATTCTTATAATATTGTAAGGGAAGCTTCTACGATTTTATCATGGTGGAAAATAGCCGCACCCGCCGTATAAGTTAAAAAACATTCTAACCTTAATTATATCGAAAAGGTTAAAAAGCACCTTGTTTTGAAAAAAAAACAGAAATATTCCTTTATAAACCTTTTATAAAAAGTCAAATAAGGGTATAAATGACCTTAACCCATATTCCTGTAAATAGTAAAAATGTTTTGAAATACATTTTTAAGAAACATGGATGTGGATGATAAAGAGATCCCAGTAGATTATTACGTATAAACAACCTCGGATAATGAAGAGATTGTGAAATAAACCCTTACCGTGTACTTTTCCTTGGTTAGGGTAGGTTAACCTCTTGTATAATGGTGAAATAATTGTTATTAAATTATACAATAGTCATATATATTATTATGTTAAAATATATGATCTTTTAACATTTCTATGTTAATAATATCTTAGTATTATCGTCGTTTCATGTGTTAACTTAATCGTTTTCTTTTATATGTTTTGTTATGTAAGACATGTTTGTCATGGATAGGTTGTATATTATTAATATATTTAATGATATCATGTCCTTAAAAATTATTTTTAAATCATCAAGTGATAATTATACATGAATGGATACGATGGAGAATGAATCTCATCGCGTTCGTGGAGACGGTATTCTGTACCTACACACGAGTGACAATATCATTCTTTTGATATTAAAATAATATATAATTGGATGTCATATCATATATAAAGAATAATTATAATGTTATTTTTATTATTTACAATAATTACAAATCATTATTATACCCATCCAAATAATAATGTTTTGAATAACAATTACATAACGATTTTGAGACGGTAAACCGTACGTACGAACGTATGGTGACATGTCATTAAATGGATGGAAAGAATACTGAAATATGGTTGTAACATGTTTATAATAACATCAAGGTATATATTATATACTGTAGTTGTTATTTTAGAATGTTGATAACAAATAAAGAAGAAGTAGAAGACGAAAGGAACTGGAAAAAGGGTGCTGAAATCATTACCTCTTCTTCAGGTTCTTCCTTTTGATTTGTTCAAAAGGGATCCATAGGATGGATTTATGACTAAAGTAAGGTCTCTAGGATTAATTTTGGGAAGTTGAGAGAGTATTTTTGTAGGTTTTGGACGAACCAAAAGGCTTTTATGGTGTGAATTAATGAGAAGGAAGAGTTCCCTTTTATAATAGGGGTGAGGGGCACCTTTGGAAAAGCTAGAAATATTGTTTTATAATAAATTCATATTCAGTTCATAATGACTCCAAATTGGATTATTTAAATTTTAATGTGGTTATAGGTAGAAAAAAACTCAACAAATAGGATTTAGACAGGTTTGGGTTACTATATTAACCTTATCTTTATGTATTAACACTTAGTTAATTAGTTTCACTTATACAATGTCTCTTTGTATTTTTATATTATATGGTTAATAAACATACTATATTAATCCAAGAAACCCCAAAGTGGTATATTAATGATACAACTATCATGATATAAGTCTCTTGGACGAACCTTATATTTTTAGGAATTTAATATCAATTAATAATATAATATTTGTTTTAAAAACTCTTTTTTGTCGATTTTGACAGTATGCGATAGTAGATTTTTGTAAAAATCATAATAGAATGATTACATGGAAAAAACTTAATTAAATCATTCCTAACATGTCATATTAACCAATAAAATCAGTGTAATTCATAAAAAGTCTCAAATTATATTTATTTGGCCATTTATAATATAAATTATTGTAATTATTCACTATTATGGTAATTAATTCATCATCATTGTGTCATAAATAAATTAAATTATTTAATGTATAAAAATTATAAATAAGCTACATTTATGTAGGAAATCTTTATATCTTTCTAATTAATATTTATAGTCGAAAATACAACATATATAACCCTTTTTAAAAATTGTTTTTCTAAAAGATATATGTTTGTGTGATTTTTGTATCTATTTTAACTTAATTAAAATAAAGTGTCCCTACCACCTAAAAGTGGATCCATGGGATCCCAAAATCGACCCAATTATGTCCATGGTCGGAAATGTATCCACCAATTAGTTTAGGACATGTTTTAGGGGATTTTAGTATTATTATAATATTATTTTTTAACCCTTATTTATCGGATTTACCCTTTAACCCTGGTAAATAAAATATTTACCGAAATAATTATTCAACATGTCTAAAAATAAAAGATACCTATTTAAAAAATTTTGACAGCCTTATTCCAAATATGGAATCCATTTTTCAATATTCAATACCCAGAAGTGGCAGAAATTAATTTAAAATTACTTCCCGCTGTCTAAACAAAAAGCGTCTTTTTAAGATATAATAACTATCAAAAGATTGATAATTTTTTATGTTCAGTTTAATTGTGAAATTATATCTAATGACCAAAATTGTATTAAATGGTAAAAATATATTCTAACTATATTTTAAAACCACTCAAATTCATAATTTATCACTATTAATTATTTTGATTTAAATAGTTGTATTTAAATAAAATTTAGTAATTTTCACTATTCATCAAAATAATAATGTTATCCGAAAAGTACCAAAATTTCACCTTAGGCTAAATTCGATATTCTGAATCTAAAAATGAAGTCCATTTTGAGAGTTAAAATTTATAAAATTTTAAAAATCAGGTATTACTATTCATAATGGCTAGTTTGATTGGTTGTGGTGTGTGTTAGAACTCGATGTTGCATACAACACACGCTATTGCATTATTCAATGAGAAGCATACCGTATAAGCTTGGGGTGTTACATTTTCCCCTCCTTCAAATAATTTTGTCCTTGAAATTTCTAGAATACTACCGTAAGAAAAGACTCGGGAGATTCTTCATCATAAATTCATCGGGTTCCCACATTGCCTCTTCCATTTTATGGTTTCTCTAAAAGAATTTTACCAGACGAGTCGTCCAGTTTCTCAGTACTTGTTATCTTGTATCAGGAATCTTGATGGGGTCTTCTCAATAATACAGATCAGGTCCAGTTCAAATTCCTCATAGGTGAGTACATGTGTTGGGTCACGCTTGTATTTCCTCAACAGAGATACGTGGAACACATCGTGATCTTTGGAGAGACTTGGCGGCATTGCCAATTGGTAAGCTACAACCCCAATTCGTTCTTGAATTTCGAAAGGTCTGATGTACCTAGGACTCAATTTACCTTTCATACCAAAACGTATAACTCCCTTCCATGGAGATACCTTCAGTAAACCGTGATCACCGACTTGAAATTTCAAATCCTTCCTTCGATTATCGACATAGATCTTCTGCCTACTTTGAGCTGCTTTGATATGGTTTTGGATTATCTTCAGCTTTTCCATCGTTTCCTCCACCAGATCTAGGCCTAGAAGATTTCATTCACCAAATTCATCCCAACAGGTTGGTGTGTGACATCTCTTTCCATATAACGCTTCATATGGTGCCATATGAATACTCGAATGGAAGCTATTTCTATAGGAAAATTCTACCAGAGGTAAATATTGATCCCACATACCCTGAAATTCAAGTGAGCAGGATATCAAAATTTCTTCTATGGTTTGAATAGTTTGTTCTGATTGTCCATCTATTTGAGGGTGGTAGGTAGTGCTCAAATGAAGTTCAGTATCCAAGGATTTCTGAATACTTTTCCATAATCTTGAAGTAAAACGGGGATCACAATTAGAAACAATCGACAGGGTTACTCCATGAAGTCTCACAACATCATTAATATATAGTATTTCTAGTCGTTCAAGTGGTAAATCTCCCCTTATATCATGAAAATGTGCTGACATGGTAAGATGATCAAAAATGACCCATATTGTATCATTCCTTCTAGGAGTCTTTGGTAGCCCCATGAAAATGTCCATCATAATATTGTCCAATTTCCACTCCTGTATGGGAAGAGGTTGCATGACTCCTCTAGGCTGTTGCCTTTCAGCATTCACTTGTTGACAAACCATAAATCTTGACACAAAATCAGAAATCCCCCTCTTCATGTTGTCCCAACAAAAATGTTCCTTCAAATCTCTATACATTTTGGTGCTCCCAGGGTGTATAGAGAAATTTGAACTATGAGCATCATCCAAAAATTCCCTTTTTAGATTAGGTATATCGGGAACACAAAGCCTCTTCCAGAATTTCAAAATTCCTTCTTCATACACAAAGTCTCTCAATCTCCCATCATTAATAGCTTTAATCTTCTTTTGAAATTATTCATAATCGGTCTGAGAACTGTTAATCCTTTATTGTAAAGATGGTTTGGAAACCATTTGAAAAAGCATTGATGTTTCACCTTCCCTGGTTATTCCCATGTCCATCATCACTAGATCCATGAAAATTTTATCCCTTTCAATTCTCATGTTCTTCAAAACTCCAAGGTCTTTTTTTCTCAAAGCGTCTTCCACCTTGTTTTCTTTCCCCAGGTGGTAGTGTATCGTGCATTCATAATCCTTGAGTAATTCACACCATCCTATTTTCCTCATGTTGAGTTCTTTTTGTGAGAGAATATACTTCAAACTCTTGTGATCAGTATAAATCTCACATTTTTCACCATAGAGGTAGTGCCTCCATATCATTAAATCAATGATCACCACTTCCAACTCCGGATCATGAGTAGGATAGTTTTGTTCATGAATTTTCAACTGTCGTGATGCATAGGCAATAAACCTATCATTCTGTATAAGAACACAACCATGTCCTTTCTTCGATACATCACTATAAATAAAGAACTTATCATTCCCCGATGGTAGAGTCAATATAGGAGCATTGAATAATCTTCTCTTCAGTTCTTCGAAACATTCTTCACTCTCTTTTGTCCAAACAAATTTAACCCCTTTATGTGTGAGCTTTGTTAATGGGTTATCCAATCGGGAAAAATTCTGGACAAAACATTGAAAAGAACCTGCCAACCCAATAAAACTACATACCTCAGTTATACTCGTAGGTGCTGGCCATTCTTGGATTGACTTGGTCTTAGAAGGATCAACAGAGATTCCATCCTTAGAGATAATTTGGCCATGAAAAGAAATCTCCTAGAGCCAGAATTCACAATTGCTAAAATTCCCTTATAATTCATGTCTTCTCAGAGTCTTCAGGATAATGCGCATGTGATTTTCATGATCTTCATAGCTTTTGGACTATACCAAGATATCATCAATAAATACCACCACAACTTCATCGAGATATTCCTTGAAAACTCTATTCATCAGATCCATGAATACAGAGGGTGCATTAGTCAATCCAAAAAGCATTACAGTAAACTCGTAATGCCCATTCCTGGTTCGAAATGCTGTATTTGGAATGTCTTCCTACTTCACACACAACTGAATGTATCAAGATCGAAGGTCAATCTTTAAAAAGTATTGAGCTCCATGAGTTGGTCAAATAAATCGTCAATGCGAGGTAGGGTATACTTGTTATTTATTGTTATTTCATTGATATTCCAATAGTCTATACATAACCTCATATATTCATCTCACTTTTTAACAAAAAGTACAGGGGATCCCCATGGAGAAACACAAGGGTGAATAAATCCATTATTACACAATTCCTATAGTTGTTTCTTTAGTTCAACAAATTCTACAAAGGCCATTCTATAAGGGGTCATCGATATAGGCCTTTATCTAGGAATTAAATCAATGGAAAATTCAACTTCTCATTCTAGAGGATGTCCAGGTAAATCATCTGGAAACACATCTACATATTCTTTCACAATAGCTACATCCTCAATCTGAACATTCCTTTCCTCACCCACTGTAATTTTATTCTCTTTATCCCCAATAATTGAATTTATTTGAGCTACTGGGGGTGGATCTAGATAAGAATTAGGTGGTGAAGATTCTGCTCTAATGATAAGGTGTTCCTTATCATCATCATCAAAAATTGTAACCTCGTCCTTCTTACAATAAATCATCGCATCATGTAATGAATTACAATATATACCGAGGATTATATCAGTCTCAATAATAGTTATGACGATGAGATCAGCGGATAAAGAACATTTATGTGCTCTTATGGGGACTGATTCACAAAACATTGTTGCAATGATACTTCCCATAGGAGTTTTAACTAAAAACTCCTTTGTTAAATCAAATTTTAAATATCCAATTTTCTTAGCAAACTGGGAAGATATGAAACAATGTGATGATCCAAAATCAAATAATGCATTTACTAAACGTGAGGAAACCAATAAATTACCTGCCACCACGTCTTTCAAAGCTTCTACCTCAGTAGTAGTGATATCATATGTTTGGCCTTGATCCCTTGTCCTTTTCTGAGGTAAGTTACCCTGATGCTTAGGACATTCATTTGCATAATGTCCCATATCCTTGCAATTGTAGCACTGAACATTTGTAGATTTCTTATTCCCTTTGCAATCACGAGCTTGGTGGCCTTTTTAACCACACATGTAACATACACCCATTCCCTTAAAGCAAGTACCTGGGTGTTTCTTCCCTCATTTACCACAATATGGATATTCAACCTTTCCCTTATTCCACTTATTTCCATTCTCAGATTGATCAACAGATCTCTTGTTCTCTTTCTTTGCATTAATTTCATAAGACTTAGTGAATTCCTTTTCTGTCTTCATAGCACATGAGACAATGTCTTCGTACGATGAGAAGGATTGAGAGAATAATTCTCGACGAAGAAACAGTTTTAACCCATCAAAGAAATGATCAATCATACATCTTGGGTTACGTATATAATCTCCAGCATACCTTGATAACCTTGTAAAGTTAGCCTCATACATTGCGACATTCGCATCCTCCTTTTGTCTCAGACTCAGAAATTTCTTTCCATATCTGCTCGATGGTCACGAGGAAATAATTTCTCTAAAAAAAGATCTTTGAACACCCTCAATTCCATATTTGATACTTCATCATCTTCCTTCATGTTTTGAATCAATGACCACCATTGATCATCATCTCCAGTGAGGCGGTAAACTTACCTGATAACTTTTTCCCTTTCACTACATCCCAAAGCCTGAAATAGTTTTTCTAGGGAACTTATCCATTGCTCAACTACTAATGGATTTGTACTCCTATTGATCATTGGTGGTTGCTGCATCATGATGCGATCTAACATCGATCCTCCACATTGCAGATTAGGGTGCTCCATACGGGTAAGGTTATTATTCATAACCTGAGTGTGTTGTCCCGATATGGTGATTAGCTGATCGGCACCAATTGCATCACGAGCTCCACTATAATTATCTTTAGCAGGAGTGAAATCCATACATGGAGTGTGTCCATTGATATGATTTCCATTTCTTTCACTAGGCGCCATTTCAAAACAATTGCATAAACTACATTAGTTTATGAATCAAAATACATAATTTCATACTTATAAAACACCTAACATAAATTGAACTATTTATGGATATAATCCATAATCATAAAAATGTTTTAATTGAAAAAGTATATACTCATAAACCCTTCATAATGATTCGTAATGAAAATGAGACTTATCCTAAGTATATCCCTCGGGAGTGTCGTAACCAAAAGTGCAGCAAGGCCCGTTGTCGTGCACCAGTTCCCGTTCGAGTCTAGCTCAAAGCGGTGTTTTTGGGTTTTACCCCTAGGTACATATGTTCATGAGCCGCCTCTACCTGCTCTTATCCAGAAAAGGATGTATTGCTCAGAAAACTCACAAAATCTCTACAATACCAAAATTCTAGGATGTTCTTCTATACTAATTCTCAAAGTCCTTCTTAAATCACTGTGGTCTAATCAAAGTTTATCTAAATCTAGCTTCCAAGGTTTGTATTAAACTTCCTCTTATACCAACTGTAACTACCCGACCCCAGTTACCTATAGTCCGTGCATTATTACATTACATTGGCATGATCACAAGAAAGTTCAAATCCCGAAAGACTGATTACTTTAGTAGCCTTGGAAACACTATATATATTCATAACATTTTACATTATATCATAAAAATGAAAACTACAACAACATAGTCTCCATAGTCTACACTCTTATCCCCTCATACTATCCTGGAATGTCATTCATAATTTACTTCTTCACATCCTGGGAAAAATAAAACATAGAAAAGGGGTGAGATCAAATGCCCATTAAGGATAACAATATAGCAGAAACTTTCATAAATAAGAATAAACATTTAAGCCAATGTACAACTAAAACAAAAGCCTTTTAAACTTGAACATCAACATAGTATGGAAAAAATAAAATGAAATAATTCCATTTACATATCCACATGGATATTCTACTAATCGAATAATCACATGCAATATAAATAGCCACTTTCATATTGATGGAATGCATAATGTCATACTATCATAATCACATAGATAAGGCCTCCTGCCAAGACTACAAATATGATTTTTCTTAGTCCTTATTTCAAGACACTAGTTTGTCTCAAAAGACCTACCGATGAATCGAGGAGCTATAGCGGGCTCCACCTATCACATATTAAGTCCTATGCATTCCCATATGAAAAGGTTTAAACATAACACAAACATTCGTATTAAAACAAGCATACGAAATGTAAATACTTCATCCATAAACCATGAATGGTATGAAAATAACACATCCACAGTCAAACATATCACAAAACCTTCAATATAATATAGAAGTTTTGTATCATAATAAATCAACTTCAAATAAGCATAAAATCCATCAAAGGATGTTGACATAGATGAAATAAAAACTCTTTTTAGAGAAATTTATCATTCTATTTTGAAATCATTTAAGAGTCATATATTTATAGAATAAAACATTTTCTTTGAAAATATTCTTATAATATTGTAAGGGAAGATTCGACGATTTTATAACGGCGGAAAATATCTGCACCCGCCGTATAAGTTAAAAAAACATTCTTATCTTAATTCTGTCGAAAAGGTTAAAAACCTCCTTGTTTGGAAAAAGATGGAAAGATATCATTTATAAACATCTTATAAAAAGTAAAACAAGGGTATAAATGACTTTAACCCATATTCTTGTAAATAGTAAAAATGTTTTGAAATACATTTTTAAGAAACATGGATGTGGATGATAATGAGATCCCAGTAGATTATTACGTATAAACAACCTCGGATAATGAAGTGATTGTGAAATAAACCCTTACCTTGTACTTTTCCTTGGTTGGGGTAGGTTAACATCCTTTATAATGGTGAAATAATTTTTATTAAATTATACAAGAATCATATATATTATTATGTTATCATATATGAATGTTTAACTTTTCTTTGTTAATAATATCTTATATTATCGTTATTTCGGGTGTTAACTTACTCGTTTTCTTTTATAAGTTTTGTTACTTAAGCCATGTTTTTCATGGATAGGTTGTATCTTATTCATATACATAATTATATCATGTCTCAAACATTATTTTTAAATCATCAAGTGATAATTATACTTGAATGGATATGATGGAGAGTGAATCTCATCGCGTTCGTGGAGACGGTAGTCCGCATGTACGCACGAGTGACCACATCATTATATTGATATTAAAATAATATATAATTGGATGGTATATAATATATAGAGAATCATTATAATGTTATATTTATTATTTAAATGAATTAAAAATCATTATTATACCCATCCAAATAATAATGTTTTGAATAACAAATACACCGTGACGGGGAGACGGTAAGCCGTACGTACGCAAGTATGGTGACATGTCATTCAAAGGATGGATAGAATACTAAAATATGGTTGTAAAATTTTTATAATAAAATCAATGTATATATAATATACTGGAGTTATTTTTTTATAATGGTAATAACAAAGAAATAAGATTTGGAAGAAGAAAGGAAAATGAAAAATGGTGGTGAAATCATTACCTCTTCTTCGGGTTATTCCTTTTGATTTGATCTAAAGGGATCCATAGGTTGGATTTTTAACGAAATAAAGGCATCTAGGATTAATTGAGTGATGTTGAGAGAGTATTTGGGCAGGGGATGGCCTAACCAAAAGGCTTTGAAGGTGTGAATTAATGAGAAGGAGGAGTGCCCTTTTATAAGAGGGGTGAGGGGCTCCTTTGGAAAAGGTAGAAATATTATTTTATAATAAATTCATATTTGGTTTCTAATGTTTCCAAAGTGGATTATATAAAGGTTAAGGTGGATATAGGTCGAAAAAAACTCAACCAATAGGATTTAGACAAGTTTGGGTTACTATATTAACCTTATCTTTAACTATTAACTCTTAGTTAATTAGTTTCACTTTTACAATGTCTCTTTGTATGTTTATATTAAATAGTTAATAAACATACTATATACATCCTAGAGACCCTCAATTGGGCCATTAATTATACACCTATCATGATATAAGTGTCTTGGACAATCCTTAGATTTTTAGGAATTTAATATCAATTAATAATATAATATTTGTTTTAAAAACTATTTTATGTCAATTTTGACACTATTCAATGGTTGATTTTTTTAAAAAACATAATAGAATAATAACATTGGAAACAGTTAGTTAAATAATTCATAACATATCATATTAACCTAGAAAATTAGTTAAATTCATATGAAGTCTCAAATTATATTTATTTGGGTATTTATAATATCAATTATTTTAATTTTTCACTATTATGGTAATTACTGCATCATCATTATGTCATAAATAAATTAAATTATTTAATGTCTAAAAATTATAAACAAAATACAATTATGTAGGAACTCTTTTTATCTTTATAATGAAAGTTTATAGTAGAATATACAACATATATAACCCTTTTTAAAAATTGTTTTTCTAAAAGATATATGCTTATGTCATTTTTGTATTTATTTTAACTTAATTAAAATAAAGTGACCCTATCACCTACAAGTGGCTCCATGGGGTCCCACAGTCGACCCAAATATGCCCATGGTCGGAAATGTATCCACCAATAATGTTAGGACACGTTTTAGGGTAATTTAGTATTATTATAATATTATTTTTTATCCCTTATTTACCGGATTTACCCTTTAAGCATGGTAAATAAAATATTTACCGAAATAATTATTCAAAATGTATAAAAATAAAAGATACCTATTTACACAATTTGGACATCCTGATTCCAAATATGGAATCCATTTTTCCAAATTTAAAACACATAAGTGGCAGAAATTAATTTAAAATTAATTCTCGTTGTCAAAACAAAAACCGTGTTTTTAAGATATAATAACTATCAAAAGATTGATACTTGTTTATGTTCGGTTTAATTGTGAAATTATGTCCAATGAACAAAATTGTATTAAATGGTAAAACTATATTCTAAATATGCTTAAAAACCACTCAAAATCATCATTTTTCGCTGTTAATTATTTTGATTAAAAAAGTTGTTTGTAATTAAAATTTAGTAATTTTCACTATTCATCAAAATAATAAAGTTATCCGAAAAGTACCAAAATTTCACCTTAGGCTAAATTTGATACTCAGAATCCAAAAATGATGTCCTATTTGAGAGATAAAATTTATAAAATTTTAAAAATTAGGTATTACTATTCATAACGGCTAGTTTGATTGGTTGTAGTGTGTGTTAGAACTCGATGTTCCGTACAACACACGTTATTGAATTATTCAAAGAGAAGCATACCGTAGAAGCTTGGGGTGTTACAATTTAATATAATATAAACAAAAATATCAAGTTTTTACATTAAAACAATAATAAAAATTTAAAACTCATAAATTTATATATTTTAAAAAAAAATTAAAAAACATTTCTAATTATAGAAAGATAAATATATATATTTGTAATAAAATTTTCATCACAAATGGATGATATAATAATATCCCAAAGGGGGTGAATTGGGATTTTCATATAAATTAATTGTATATTTCATTGTTTAAAATTTTACAAAGAATAAAAATATAGATAATCACATTAGATTTTTGAAGTACTATTTATCTAGTTGATCATACTCTACTCTTCGCCCCTATCAAATATATGGACACATGAAACAAACTAACTATGAAATCCTAGGGATGCCTTCCGACTCTGAACTTGACATCGTCGTACCCTTGTCCTATAGGAAATTCTTAATCCCCATGGGCTAGAATGTAGTGCCTAGGCATCAGAATAATCCACTTGGGAATGATTTCACTCTACAAAATGAAAAATGAGAAAATATTATAAAATTTTAATAGAAAAAAATTTATAAATAATCTTTCTTAATATGTTATCACAAACTACCGAAATCCTGTCCATTTTTAAATACATATAAAAATCTAAACCCAAGAAGTATGATGATAGCTAAAAAACATATAGTATACAATAAATAATCAAAATTAACAAACTATATACAAACTCGTGTATATCCTGAACCGTCTCATCCAAACCTTTGGTTTCTCACCACCACCAAATTTACCACATGTTGTCAAAGAAGAATGAGAAAAATCAAGACATGAACGTGGAATCTAAATGATATTTATGTGAGGTAAAAATCCTAATTGGTCCCCAAACAATTTCAAAACTGTCAAATGTATTCTAGAAGTAAATTCATTAATGATGGATTGAAAATAAATGTGTAAGGAATGGTTATATATATATATATTTCTATATGGAAATATATAAATTGACTACTTAAAATTCCTAAATATTATTCTTTTACATCCAATCAAAACATACATGTTTTGAAAACTCAAATACTGTTCTAATACATTTAAAAAACACAACCCTATTTCCAATTTCTAAAAAATAACTCATTTATTATTTTAATTAAAAATGTTACAAAAAAATATTTATCTTTCCGAATATACTCCAAATCTCAGTTGGAAATCCCGCATAAGTACTCACACATGAGTCATTAAATTCAAACCATACTTTACCACCTATTTGAAAACTCACCAATCCAAAGGAAATAACCCAACACACTCACACACATCATCCACAACCATGTAATAACCTTGCATCATATGGAATATATCAAATATGAATAAAGAAGGTTCTTATACAATTATAGTTGGGAAAATGGTATTGAAATGTGCTATAAAACAACTCTCAATAAATAATGAAACAAATTATTAAATGTTTATTTGTCTTACAAAATGTCACTATCATGCAGTTATTTTAAAATTATATTCATATAACCACTCGAACTAGTTACCATTCTATACTAAAGTCCAAACAGTAATTCTAGTGTCATACAAAATTATCATTATGATGAAAATAACTCACCTATCCATTGTTCCTATAATGATTGGTGGGAAACTTCTGGTATTTTAACTAAATAGTGGAGCAATCAAGATATTCTTCATATTAACATGTTTCCCATGACCAAATGAATAAGTGAAGAATAATGAAAACAACATTAGTATAATGCACTAGGAACAACCAAATCAAACATCTCCTCAGATAGTATTTGATGAAAATACCAATAAACACATAACATGCACTAAATTCATAAAAAGAAAATTTCACTATAAGAGGATTATAAGAATCATATAGCTATTAGAACAACAAAAGGTGTAATTAAATTATGGGTAAATGAAGGGGTGTATTCCAATACTATTATTTTAAACAATTTTAGAACATGTCCATTAATTTAGAAACATGGCAATAGATTCTAGGAAATTTCAAATAGCACAACATTTCATTCCAAATACCATTTGGTAAATAATAATTATCACCCACAAACATAAATAATTTTAAATTCACCCTTACATAAAGAAATTATACTTTGAAACCCCATAACATCATCAGGGGAATTCTTTTCCATCACACATTACATAAAACAGTACAAAAAACATGTTAATATGTTTAACATTGTAACCCAATTCATTTATAAAATTTCAATACTACCCATCAAGAAGGAACATCCTTGAGAAATTAAAAAACTGTAGGAAAGGGGAATCTAATTAAACAAAACCATTTAAGATAATAAACTAAATCTATTTCATAAGGTGTACACAAAAAAATTTTACAACATCATATGAAATATTGTAAAAACAAATTTAACATCCATTTTTTGGTCCTCACCACATTCCAAAAAATTGTTTTCCTACAAAATAATTGTTTTCTCTCGTAAAAAATCAAAATTGTTCCAATTTTTTTTTCTAAACCTGAAATCCATTTAAAAAATCATACTATAATTTAAATAAATATTAGATCATTTAAAATTTTCATTTAAAACATGAATGAATGGAATTAAAATTAAAAACCATTTATTCTAAGATCAAAACAACAAGAATTGTTTTTCAAACACCTAAATTCCATCACATGAAATAATACTTTATTAAAGTATAATTAATAGGTAAAAATAATTCTATAATTGTAAAATTAAATAATTTCAATGTAACCCCTACCTAAAAAAATAGTGAACCAAGCCTAAGAACACCGAAAAATTTAACCTTTAATGAAAACCACATCTGAAAGACTACAAAATTTTTATATATCCCCCAAAAACAATGAAAAATCCCCCATATTATCAACTTAGAACGTAAAAAACTGAGCCAAATTATAATTATGGATCATGAGGGAATACATATCCGAGATTAGAAGTATGATAAGATAGAAGGAGGTAATGGGTGGACGATTTACATCAAATCTAATTAGAAATCCGTGAATTAATGCCAAATCTAAGTGGAAGAATATGATAGATATCCTTAAAATCATGAAGGGGATGAGTTATGTATAAGGGGAGAAATGGGATTGAATCCAAAATATGTTTTTTGTAAAATGGAATGTTTCCCATTTTTTAACACCAGAATAAGTCACATTGTTTGGCCATAGAGTATGGAAAACAGTGTTCCAAGCATACAATGACCACTTCCTTTGTCAGGAACCCCTTTCATACTTACTCCTCTAGTGTTTCATGGGTTTGAAAGGACATGTGTCTCACTATTTTGGTTTATAGAACCTTTAATGATCTCTTATTGTTCTCAAAACAATATGAAAACCAAAATAGATGTGATCAAAATGGAATTGTCAAGAATTTAAGAACCAACCACCCACCATCTCCAAGGTTTACAAATCGAAGTTCATCTTAGGAAATAAAACTAATATATGCTAGGGATCCCATATTTTTTCTCTTATGGGTTTCATGTTTTAGAAATAACCACGCAAAATACATGCTAAAAAAATTCCAAATTTAACAATAAATGGAATGGTTACATGCGATGTGAGGGCGCATGATTTTAAATTAACTGTGGACACTAGTAAAACCATATAAATGCCAATGTTCTAAACTTAACTCCATTGAAACAAAATGAATTTACAAAATCACAAAATAACCCCAACGTAATGATGAAATCTAAAATGATGTGAAAAGAAACACGAATGTGGGGGGAGTATTCCATATGAAAAATATGTAATTACGTTAAAAACAACCAAACCATTACTAAAATAATTCCAAAAGGGAATCATCCTCATAACCAAAATAACCATATTTATATCTCTAAATCTAGAATACATCATCTAGCATAAACAATACTCAAATAAATAGTAACAAAAGGTATCTTAATAAAAACCATCATGAAATAGTGAATACACCACTAATTTCCACCAAAAAATCTAAAACCAATAATCCAACGCACATATTTCATCACCCACTAAGGTCTATGAGTCCCGTGAAAATTTAGTATCTCCTCAAGATCCTCAAAACCACCTAAAAAAATCCTCTAAATTCTAAACTCTCACAACAAACAAGATTTTATGTCCACTACTCCACATAGAGTCTACATAAGCTAAAAACTGAGGACACATCAAGACCATTCTAAAGGAAATAACCGCAATGAAAGACATGGAAACCACAAATCCATGACTCAAACAAGAACAAAAAATTCATTTTAAAATAAGGAATCAAACTAAAAAAAATAAATTCTCTAAAGTGGAAAAAATTTACAGAAAAATATATTTTATTTTGAAACCACAATTTTATCAGTGGAATTTTTATTCCACATCCACCAAGGAGGAAACATTAACCCATGCCATAATACCTATTAATATAAAAATTATTTGGAAGAACACCCAAATCGAATCAACAAGGATGTCAACCAAAGATTCATTTTATGTTAATAACCATGATTTCCTGAAATTCGCATCTTAATCCCCTTCCCATTCATCCTAACAATCCCAATGATGTTTTTAAACTAAAATAAACATTATGACACTTATAATTTTCAAAAAACTACATCTGAACAAAATTGTTTTTGAAAACAAATATAATTTTTTTGAAACTTCCCATTTTCCAAACAACACAAGGGGGACAACCATTTATTAAAACATTACCAGAAATCCATTTGATGTCACCATACCATTATGTAGATAAATCCATTAAAAAGGTTTTCAAAATAATAATATTCCCAATATCCATTCATTTCAAAAAAATGGTTTTATGATCCATGCACAATCAAGTAAATATTTAAATATAATAAAATGATCAAAAGAAGTAGACCCTAAAAAGGTATAACACAGTCCTCAGTCATCCACAATCTTGTGAAAACAAATATTGGATAGTGAATATTTGAGAGGATTCCATGAAAGTCCAATCGGGGATGAAATTGTGTTATGATTGAATCTTCCACAAGGACGATAGACCTTGTTCATATCTTGAGACAAACACATTCGTAGAAAAAATCTTATGATCACTCCACAGTTTCCTGAGATGTGTGAGCTGGCCAAAATTGTCATGTGTTCCCCAATTTAGACCACAAAACCTATGAGAATTCCCTAATATCATATACCTTCTCTAATTGGATGATATTTTAACTCCATTAAAAACCACGAGACAATAATAAAAAAAGAATGAATTCACAATTCGAGACCCAAAATCTCATGGAACATTGAAGATCAGGACGAGCATGTTGAGTCTATGCTCATCCAAATATTACCACTAATGTCCCTAAATCCTTAACCTCCTTATATAATAATACCCTTAAAAATTTTAGGATAAACTAAACCATGATCCCACTAAGAACCTATCCATGAATACCATTTTATAAATAACTAGCCCAATCTTCCATCTGATCATGTACATGAACTAGTCTGTTACATGTCCCAAAGAGAGTTTTCATTCTCCATGAGTTGAAAAATAATTCTTATGCATCAATGGAATCTCTATGGGAATTACATAACTGAAAATAGAGATAAAATATACTACAATATCAATGTAAAAAATCTTGAAAATAAATATATAAATATTACAAATTGATTATAATTAATTACCATTATCCAAACAATTGGAATTTTGATAATGAAACCATTAACAATTCGATAAAAGTAAAATTTAGAGCATATAGGATATAATAAAAATAAGAAATAGAGCCACAAAAATTCATCTCGAGTAACGGTGAACCATCACAGTGAAACCTCTAATTTCTCAGCACCAAAAAACTCACCCCACAGTGACCATGAATGTTTACACATCTATAAACTAAAATTATGAAGTTAAAATACATTAGATTGAGAAAAAAATCCCAATAGGTCTTCAAAAAGCACCGAGACAATGTAATATTTATAATTATGACATTAGTAATTACTAATTAGAAAATAATGCTTGAATTTATACATTTATTCATTTTCAGTATATAAACTAAAATAATTACATCATTAACATTCCAAATAATTATAATTTGTCTTCCAAATCCAATCCCATTCCTTTTGAAAACACTACTACAAGGCTTAGAAATTTACAAACAAGACAAATTTTTTATTTATCAATATAAATAACCTATTTAAAATAAATGAAACTAATTACCCAAGAACATTTCATAACGTGAAGACATTCTAGAACCCATTTTTATGTCCACCTCAAGAACTCACACATTAATCTTTAAATGTAGAAAATATTTTTCATCATCATTCAGAAATCAAATTTCCGAAGGAAATGAAGGAAGAAAATAATACAAGACATTAAAAACCAATAATACACCATTAATCACAAGTAATATATAATATTTAAAAAATTAGGTTATAAAATAATGAAATCATAGTAAATGATACAAAATGATATAGATTAAAATACCGTAAAAAATAACTCACCATCAAATTAAATGTGTAATGGTTTCAACAAATGACTGTATCATACCATGAATCGGAACATTTATGGATATAACCAATAAAATCAGTGACCAATATGTGTTGATGTAGAAATATTCATCCATATATCCTACACAATAGTTACTATAAAGAAAACCCCCTAGCTCATGTTCCTTACATGAATTATTTGAAAATAGTGGTCTGTGAACTATGTAGTGGATCAATATATATCATCCACTCATTACCCTATTTCCCATAACCAAAAGAGGATATGAGTTGTTATAAAAATATACAAGAGTAATTCATAAGAAACAACCAAATATACCCTCACCCATACCACCATATGATAAAAATCCTCTTACACACATGACATGAACTCAATGAATAAAAAGAATATTTCACATTTAGTGATCATAATCTTTTCATATTGATAATGAATCAATGGAAGTGTCATTTAAGAAATCTGAAATCGTAGGGTTTCATTCGAGACCACCCTTTTAAAAAATATTAATTTAGACCTTTAATAATAAAACACAGCTTGTGATTTCGATACCTTTCATACTTAATTAAAAATCATTCAAATCAACATTTAAAAAATGATGGGAATCATCCAAAAATATAAAACAATACAAATACTTGTTTAGTTGAGGGATACCTACATTGAAAATCAAAACATTCCCAATGTCCTTCATTTAAAAAGTACATGTAACACAGTATGATTTTATTCCATAATAATTAATTAAATATTGTTTTCAAAATAGATTTAATTTCATTGATTGTATAATTTTAATTAAACATGGAGTTTATAAAATAAATAAACTCCCTAAGAATTAATGACATTGTATATTATAAATAAACTCAATCTCCAGGATAGGTAGTATTATAAAAACAATTTATTTTATAGAACAATGATATATTATTTATATTAAAGCATGTTCATTAAGAACTAGCTATTAAAAATAATGGAATATTTTTTAATGAAAAATATAAATAATTTATTATGAATGTTGTTGATAAAAAAATAGTTAAAAATAAGTACTTAATTTTTTTAAACTCTTTATATACAATGGATAATAATTTTTTACAATAAATGATTTTCAATTTTTTGTAATAAATAATAAATTTTTTTTTGACAATTTTAAAACTTTAACGTGATAAAAAATACTTCTATTTTGAAATAATATTTTCAAAATTAGATTATGTGTAATTTTTGGGTTTTTTTTGAAAAGTTGAATTTTTTTGTTGAATATTCAAAAATACCAATTTTTTAGAAAAAATGATTTTCTGATTAAATAATTAAAGAGGTCAATTTATTAGAATTATTTCAAAAAGGAAATAATTACCATTTTAAAATTTAAATAAAATTGAGGTCATTTTAATCAATTAAATATTTAATTATGATCCTAAAAAATTCACTACATATAATGATTTTCTCTATGAAAACCATCATTCTCCAAGAATCAGTAGGTTTAATATGAAATTTTATGATTAAAATTATGTGAGTTTTATTTTGATAAAATGGGTTCCATAAATCCAATAGTAATATGATTATTATATAATAGGGTTAGAATATTTTTTTAACAAAATTAATATGAAGTGATGTAAATAGTATTTAAATTAGTTAATGTAAATATCGATTTACAGTGGGGTTAAACTAAAAATGTATTTGTTTAAAATTACACAAAAATATGTTAAAAACAAAATTTCAAGATATATTCATAACTTATCACCTACAATGATATAAACACACAAATTTTATGGTGTTGTGTAATTTTTAATATGTGGTATCATTTTATTCATTTCAATAACACCAAGTGCTTCATTTCCCCCACTTATAAAATGTCACCCACTCTCTTACACTATTAAAAAATCAAGAATATAATGGTTCAAAAAATAAATATAGAAATATATTACTTAATCCCATCCCCATATTTAGGGCTCCATGTCTATATCATAAATACAATCTTTAAAGGGTATGGATTAAATTTATAAAGGTTTCCAAAAAATGAATTACTATTTTTAACAATCCATATTTTTTTAAAAATATTTTTATATTTCATTATAATATTTTCTCAATAAGAAAACATTAAAAATAGTCATATATATTTATATTTTATAATGTTATTGGACTAACCTATATCACTCTCCACTTCTATAAAACTTGAAATTAAATTATCGATCAGGTGTACTGAGGACTAAAACATCGATACATGATGTTATTATTTTTCAATCACCAACACTAATAGATGGATTTATTGATTAATTTATCATATTTATAAGATATTTTTGAAATTATTATAATTATTGAATTTTTATACCACATATACCAGCTTATATTCCATTCCCATGTGGGATATAATATTGTCACTCATTTTTATGGCATAATACCACCATATGAAGTGATGCGATTTGTTTTTCTCTTTTTATTTACACGTAATGTATTATAGATAATGATATTGAATGTATGTGATATCTATGAAAAAATATAGTTCTATAAATATAATATCACATCAAACCTCTTACTATCCAATCTAATAGAAGACACTACTACATAGAAATTTAAATGAGAAATGTATTTCATTTTCTTTGTATATGAATGGTAAACAGGGTTAATTTTAATAATATAAATTCAATATATGACAAAAATATGTAACCATAAAAGTGAATAGAAATTTATATTGCCTTCCATTTATCAATAATTAAATTGGAAACCATTTTCATTTCAATTTACAGCCTGCTGTCTCTAGGAATAATGTATTTCATTTTCAATCTGAAATTGTTAAGAATTACTCGAAATACATGTATAACAAATATATATGAAATTTATATAATTTTTATCATTATTTATATTATGTAACAATTATCAATGAAATGAAACAAAAATAACAAGTCAAAATATACATAAAAACAATTTACATGTTACCCAAAAAATGAATTTAAAGAGGAATTACTAATAAATGGATAATAATAGGACATCAGTAAATTATATATTGAATTATATTTATAGGTTTTTTTATTGGAATATATTTATAATAAACATATATTTATTTTATCAGATTATTTAATCTTTATAAATGAATTCAGGAATTATGATATGGATATATATTCCATATTTTTTTTGAGGGCGATACACGCAATATTCATCGCTCATTTCATTCATGTGGGGTATATATTATTTTTTTACATTGAATGTAATTAATATAATATTTATAATTATATTTCCATTGAAAAAAATTATTTCAGGTGGATTATGATATTGATGATACCATTTATGTTTGGGTTTATGATACAATTTCTTGATTATTTGGATTATTTATGATTAAGTATCCGATGATGAATAATTTTGATCTACTTCATACGAAACACATGAAATTTATTTCCCAATATTTATTATTTTACATTTTATCTATTATCAAGATTTAGCCTCTCTTTGGTATATAAAATTATTTAGAAAATATTTTTAAGGAAATACAACATAATTTATATCTTCGGTTAAAAATATTTTCTCCAAAAGAATGTTTTTAAAAAAATACAAAACATGTTTTAAAATAATAAAAATTTATTATTTATGAGTTTTTTCCGTTGATGAATTTTCATATAAACATTTTTATGTAATATTATCCTCTTTCTCTGTAAGAGGTAATTTTCAACATTTTTACAATGGTGTGAAATGAATTTTTTCTAACTATTATGGAATGTACCATTTTTACCACCACCAAGACCACATAATTCATTAATGATTCCTTTATTTTTTTAAATGGTTTTTTCATAATTATTTTATTTACTTAAAATTATGTTGATTTTTTTTATGTGAATATCAAACAGAAATGGATATTTTTATAAATAATCCTTTAAATATTCTTAAATGTATTTTCATAAAATAATATTACCATTTATATAATGGATTGATTATAATATATATATATATATCTTACATACAATACTAGTTCATTATCCCTTTCTATTATAGGTAAAACATTTATATGATCATTTTTCAAATGCATTCATTATGTAATTTCTATCAATAATGATATAATAAAATATTTTGAATCCAAATTTCATTCCCTGGGTAATATTTATGATACTCTTTAGGAAAAAATTAATTTTTTTATCTCCCATATGTGATGGAAATATTGTGATGGTTATCCCTAAACAATTAATGGTTAGACCGATAAATCATGAATGATGGGTATTCCCAGATAATGCTCTATGTCATTTAGTAATAGTTTTTTCTAATGAAGGATAACGTGTATGATTATAAAGTAAACCCAACAATTTGTTTTTATTTTTCTCCTTGTGATATTTTTTTGCAATTTATCCTGGAATCTTATTTATGTCATTTATATGGTGGATCCACATTTATCATAATTAAGTGATATTATGATTACATTATATTAAGATACCATATTTTATATTTCATGATTCCATGTGATTAATTACATACATTATCTTTTAATCATATCAACTTTTAGAATTTAATTAAATGTCTTGTTTCTTAAGAGTGTCTATTAACTTACTAGGTTTCACAAATTTACCCATTATTTTATGTACTATATTTGATATCCTATGCATTGTATAATCCTGAATTTATTTTGTATATAAATTTGGATAAGAAAACATGATTTTAATTTATTTAGTTTCCATTGATGTATTATGAAAATATTTTTCTAAATACACTTGGCCACATGATCGTTGGGTTTTCATTAGTGGATATTTATGTAAAAAGTTTGGACAATATATGGATAAAATGATTGGATCACTATTGTCAGTATCAAAGAAATTGTTTAGTTAACAATTAGAAACTTGGTTCACTAAAATATTATTCCTAACCCTAGGGAAGATGTTATGATTAATTATATTGAATTTCTATGTATAGAAAAATATCCCGGCTGATGTTGAAGTATAAATTGAGTGGTTACCAAGAAATTACATTCATGCCAAGATTCTACAAGATAATGGGGCTCCAAAATAGAATTACCTATGTGTAATAACTCAAAATAATATACATCGGTCTGGAATCAAGCATTAGCAGTCACGAAAATATGTCTTATTATGCACTAGTTTTGACCCTACTGGGGTATATGATTTCAATATTCAAAAACACATTATGAACCATAATGATGGATATGAAAATATTGATTCGATAGAAAACCAAATTGGAATCATTTATATAGATATGATAAATTTAAATCTACAGACACATAGTTCAATATATATAATGACCCCAAACATTTCAACATGTTATAAACATGATTTTAAGCTTCATTAACCATAAAATACGACCAACGCATCGCAAAATCTAGTGTCTTTGAAATATTATGTATAAAAAACTGGAATCATATTATTGGAATAACAAACATTATTTAAATCATCCAAAATGATATCATAACTTCCTTTGAGGACATACCTATGAATTGGATAACCTGTGGAATACGTAGACAAAAGGAATTGTCTAAAAAGAATAGAAAGGAGATAAACATAAAAATAATGAACAAAACATGGGTTAGATAGAATAACATGATGAAATAAAAATACATGGAACATGAATAAAAATATGGCAGAAAAAAATAAATAATATGGGATCATGAAATCCTGAAATAATATGAATGTGTCAATAACAAAAAACATTTCATATTAATAAATCAAGGTTAACATCTCAAACTATTAATCAAGGTGGACCATGTTCCATAATGGAATCAAGTTCACTTCCAACACAAATAAGAAGTATAAGGTGACCGAATATTACTAAATTAGATGATTGATATCTAAGAACACCTACTATACCATGTTAATGCATATGTTTTCCTTATTAGCTATCAATCATAACTAATAATCACAAGGGTTACCCATGGAATGAATTGGGTATAGTAATAATGTCATAAGGAATAACCTAAGAGGATATCATAATGGTGGCTATGAAATGATATTTTTAAATTATAAAAGGACCTTAAAAAGAGAATAAAGGAATATATAATGAATATTTATTTCCAATTAATTTGAAAAATATAAAAATAGGCTTTAAAAACATTACAAATGTTCCACATTTCTATTTTTGTAATGGAAAATATTAAAGTCTACTTAAAGTGGAAAAATGAATAATTTCATTCATAAATGAAGAAACAAATATTGTTATTTTTTTAATTATAAAAAATATTTTTTATAAACTATATTGGTGTTTGATAATATATTATGGATTTTACTAGAGAATCGTTAGGAAATTTGGATGCTCACATTTATTAGGTTTGTTTGTAGGAAGGAATCGTAAAGGGAACCTTATAAGAAAATGTAAAAACCAATAAATAAGGGTTGAATGGATTTGGATACATTTTTAGTAACATATAAAATTACTATTTAAAATTTATATTAGAATACTTTAGATTAACATTTGTAAAAATAGAGGCAAATGAAAACCTAAATTTCATTTGTGTGGTTTTGAGAGAATCCATTTCATTATATATATATGTGTTCTTCACAAATACATAATTTTAATGAAAATAAAATAAAATCCCTTAATCAATTAGATAAGCACATAATATACAAATATATTATTTACTATTATTTAATTATGTTAATTTATTTCATTTTTGATGAGATTTTTTATTCATGTTTTCCTTTTCGGGAGCATTGGTTTCATGATTTTATGATCGGTTCCTGTGAATTAAAAATTTTGATTTATTGTAAAATTGATCCAAAACTCAAGAAGTAAAATTATAAGATACTTAGTCACAAAAATATTCTTCAGTGGTTTTATATATCATATAGTTTTCATGCATGAGAATTATTCAATGAATATAATTTTTATAATATATGTTATTTTATTTTGCAGAATTTTTTATCATCAAAAACTACTTTGGTTTAATTTTAATATAATTTCTCATATATAATTTATAGAAAAAAATAAAAATATTAAATATACATATTATATTGTTTTTAATTTTAATTTTTATTTTGAAAAGCCTTAATGGCGGTAATGGAAATATAAACTCATCATCAATGATGGCTATAAATGGACACATCAGAGATGATGTTTTCATTTTTTTAATAAATGGAAAAGTGGAGCAATTTTATAATGGATAATTATAAGAACATAATTAAATTATACTATATATAAGTACTGAAAAATTAATTCTAGTTTTGGAATGGTAGGTAAGGATATGATATTAAAAGAAAATAAATTGAAAAAAATTAAAATTAAATGTAAGAAGATTTTACCTCTTGAACATTTTCTCATTGAGAACCCCCATGAGGAATTTTTTTATTGGTATATTGATACACAATGATCTTGGAAGTGGGGTATAAAAATGGGAGGATGATTGGGAATAAAATTTCTAGTCATCATGGCTTGAATGGTTTGATCCTAATACGTGGTGATTGGTGTTACTAATATGGGTGAGAGAGAAGTTATTTTTTATTTTTATATGCATTATGTTTTTATTTTTGATCGTAAATATATATTGTTTTGATACTTATCACTAAATATATTAAATGATGGATGATAGAAAAATATTATGGGTTTAAATCAGCCCAACATCATCCATCACTCAATAATTCATTAAATATTTATTCCATAAATTAATGTATTTCACTATTCCCCAAAAAAACGAAATTCTAAAAATCTCAAAAATTAAAATCATAAATATTATTGATTTTATGAATTTTAAAAAAAGGAATCCATTTTAGGAAATTATTTTTCTAAATACAATAAATATTATTCTTAATTAGAATCATAAAATATTTGAAATAATACATATTTAAAAATTTTATCGCTTATATGACACATTGAAAAATTCAATATGACCATTTAAAATTATCATAAAGTTATAAAAAATATAAATTTTTGAATTTATTTTATGAGAATATATTATTTAAATAATCAATTTAATTATACAATTTTAATTAAAAATGTATGTCTTACATAAATACAGATAGTTAATTTATCAATTTTAAAACTCATATTTACTTCAACCGTTATATAAAGATAACATTATTTTATTCATAAGATACCTAAATATTATTTATACATTCATAAGTGAGGTTAATAATCTCTTTTTTGAACTACAAATCATAATGGTAACATTTATAATCTGATCGTCACGTTATTAATCCATTAGTATAGGTTCCTAGTTTTCTCGAAAAACCTCTTTTTTCATTAATTATTCATTTATAATGTTATTATTCTGTTATCAATGTGATTTTAAGGGATTTATTATAAATTAAATAATTATGAGGGAATTTCCATTTTTATATTATAGGTGTTTACATTTTCCACCATTATGAACTTTCACCGTAAATATTTTATTCAATATAATAAAGTGAAACGAATTTAGGGTAGTTTTACTTCAACCCTTCATCCGGTTCCCATGATTCATTTTCAGACTTGTGGATTCTCTATAATACATAGACAAGTTGAGTAGTCATTTTGTGTAAAACATTATCTATATGGTCAAATATATTTATTGACCACTCTTCATATGATAGGTCATTCATTAGTTGTACTACCTCTGTATTTAGTATATGTGAGGGATATGGTATGTATGTCATCCAAAAGGATGTGTGGAGTAAATCATGTACATGAGACATGGTTAGTAGATGTGATATTTGAAAGGAAATATCTCTGAAACAATCAAGAGTCATGATAGGGATTATGTACATATGACACACCTTTCCTTTGTACCCAATCCACATTATCCTCTTCCCTAGATATATAAGGAGGAATATCATGTATCCAACCTTAATAACTGGGTCCCATCAATGATTGTCTACATAGCTATTCTACCGACTTTGGGTAGCCTCATTATATTAATGAATCATTTTAACGTTTTCTACATTTTCTTCATCCATTTCATGTCCCAGTATCTTCAGTTCACCATATTAATCCCCACATATCAGCGTTCTATATCCCTTCCCACAAAGGGCTTCATATGGATCAATTTTGATGATGGAGTTGAAAGTGCTATTTTTATAGGACTCAAGTAGATGTACATGTTGGTCCTGTCATCCATTTCAATCTATAGACCATTTTTTCATCATGTCATCAATTTTTTGAGTAGTTCAAAAAAATTGTAAATTATTTTGAGGATGATATTTCGTACTAATGTTCATCTCTATGCTTAGAAAATTTTGGTGACTTTTCTGAAGCATAGATGAGAATATCATATCTAAATTAGACATAATTGATAAAGGTACTCCATGCATCCTTAATACATATCTGATTTACATTAATGCAATTTTATCCATTGATAATTCCTATCTAATATTAATGATCTGAATTTTCATTGTATGATGATCCACAACAACCTATATAGGATTGTTTCCTCTTGATGTATTTGGTAGTCTACTGAAATGTCCATAGTTATGTTTCCCATTTCAATGTTGGTATGGGTAGTGGTTTCATCATCCACATAGAACTCTATCTTTTTAGACATATCTGGTTGACATCCCAACAACAATTATATATATTTATTCAATGTTCTCTTTTTTCTCATTGACCCACCAATAGTTATCCTGGATATCATGATACATATTGGTGCTCCATTGGTGAATATAGAAGGGTGAGAAATGTGAATCATCCATATTGACTATATTTATGTCTATAATTAATGGAACACATAGTCTTGACACAAATCATATGTCTCATTTCACATCAATATTATACTATTATGATTCCTCTTTTCTGATAACATCCACCATTTTATGAATTTTTACATCATTTATTTCCCCATTATTTATTTTCTGCATGAGGTATTATTGACAAATCATTTCATAAAATAATGATGATGTTATTAAATTATATATTCCCACATATATCCTTTTGAAATCTATTATTATTGTATCATTCCCAATTATCAACATTGATAAAGTTGTAGGTTCCTTTCTATATAGTGAATCCACCACATTATTTTCTGTTATAGGATGTTAGTGGACTGAGCAGTCATAATACATGAAGATATCTAACTATATTTAGTATAAAATATTAATATAAATAATTGAAAATATATATTTGTGGATTTTAGGATCATTATATATATCATACTTCTCTTCATATAGATTATACCCCCATTTTTTCACACAAAATCACATATTTCAACTCCAGATCATGTGGGATATAATGTTTCCGATGAATTTTCAACTACTGTGAGGCATAAGGAATTATAATTTCACTTTTAATCAGTATAACTTCTATTAACACCAATTATGAAACAATTTATACTATAATTATCTCCTCACTTATTTGACGATTAAGTACTAGCACCGTGATATGCTATTTTTACAACTCTATAAAGATTTCTTTATATTCTTTCGTCTGGATAAAATTTACTCCCTGTTGAGTCATCATTGTTTGTTGGTCAGAAAATCATGGGATTTGTTTTCACATATCTATGGTAAAACAAATCAAGATATAGGATACTACTAATCTCTATTATAGAAGTTTTCCATGGCCACTCATCAATGACTTTTTTTATTGAATGGTCCATAGATATACCTTTTCAAGTGATAACATTCCCTAATAATGAAACATTCTACATCCATATATCACATTTACTAAAATTTTCCTAGAGTTTTTCCCATTGTATGGTCATCAAAAAAGTTTTCATATACCACTCAAGAACCTCCTTTCTTTAGGATTATATAATAATATCATTGATAAATTCTACCACACACTTTTCAAGCTAATTTATAAATATTATATTCATTATGTAAATGAATGCTTTTGGTTAATTATTGAGTATGAAGGGAATCACAAAGAACTCATAGTGTTGATTCATTGTTCAAATGGTGGCCTTGGAAATGGCTTCCTTCTACATTGTTAATTGATGATATCTATACTGAATTTTTTCTATAGTGAAATACATGTCACCATGATTTTGATTGAATCTGTCATCAATACAGAGAAGAAAATATATGTTCATTATATTGATTTGTTTTAGGTCACAATAATCAATGCAAATGATTATATATCAATCGTACTTTTTGATAAAGAGGACTGACACACCCCATGGTGAAGCACTTATGAATGTAAAACCCTTTTCCTCATTCTCTTATCATATATTCATCAGTTCCTCACACTCAATGCAGGATATTATATAATGTTTCTATCATATTGGAAGTGATACATGAATAAGTTCAATTGATAACTCAAAATCTCACCTAGAAGGATGACAAAAAATTATTTAGATAACAAATCAGTGTAGTCCCTCGAAATAGGATTTTCTTCCAACATGATTCTCTCCTTTGTCTCAATCATTTGAGCTATATATTATTTCTTATATGGAAATAATATCCACACCTGATATATTGATTCGGATTTTCAGTCACCCTCATCCAGACACTAGTATAGAATTGGGGGATTCCACATGATTTGAATAGTGATATGCCCTTCCTAATAGATGATGTATGATTTATGAAAACAAATCTGAACATGCCCTGTATACCATCAAGAACCACAAAAGTATGTTTGAAAATATTTTAAGGGTGGTTCAGTCCAAAAAAATAAATGCTATGGTGTAATATATATTTGATGAAATTTTTTCTCTATTTTCTATTCTCACATATAACATAGCCTCCATTTTTCAAAGTAGTGTTTCATTAGATCTAATATAATTGAACGATAATAATTAATACATATACACATAATAAAATAGTATGTTCATTGTTATTTAATGATTAATAAGTGTACTTATCCTCACATAATATTCAATTTCCACCATAAAGGTTTAGATATTGTATTCCCTTCCCTATTTTTTGGTGTCGTTGGTTATTGATTGAATTTAACAACCCTTGTATTAGGGAAACATATCACATAATTACCACACCCCTTGTAGTTTAAACCTTGCATTATAGGTTGGGTGTTGATCTGAATCTCTATTTCTTCCTCCAAATTTTTTTCATTATTCATATTCCTTTATAAATTGTTATTCATATTTTACACTATTCCACATTTGAAGAATCTATTGGATACCCTCATGATGTTTATATGATGCTACTTCCCAAACTATCATCACATGGAATATCGATTTTTCTTCTAACTATGGGACTTATATGTTTCTTTTCCAATATAAAAAAACATTTTCCAATTTTTATCTATAGTCCTATGAGACCACTGAGAGTCTCCATTATCCATTTCATCCTTAGGGGAACAACAAATAGACTCCCAATAGTTTTTGAAGTCACAAATCTCAAATAAATTTTATATACTTGAATATATTATGATAATGAAGTTATCCACCATGATTTTTGTATTTATAATAAATTTATTGAAATATCATTCTATCCTCATCATGTAATTCTTTAGCTTCTCGATAGACATATCATATATTTTCTTCAATCCAAGGAACACCATTTCCATCTATAAATGATGTTTATAAGAAAAACATTTATTAAATGTTTTTTCATCAATTATTTTTAATAAATGGAATTTATTTCATAGTTGGAAGTTGTTTTTTAATCAATTTACACAATTGATTAGCTTCCACATTATAATTATATAAAACTATTTAGAATTTTATTTCTTTTGAGAACTGAAGGATGGTGAATACCACACAATTGAGTTACTCCATTCTTCATCGATGATGGGATTGGAAGATACTCTGAAGATTGTTGTCCATTTTACATAAAGGATTCAAACGCAACATGATCATTCGTAGGATAATGAGGGTCTTCTACACAATTCATGTTATTATTCATAACTTGACTTTTGAGCATGTATTTTCATTATTTATTTGATCTCATGATCCCATAATATTTATCATTTCTTTAGCACAAAAAACACATTGCCTATCGAATTGATCATTATAACTAGTTCTCCCACATTAAACCATTAAATGAGAAATAGAATATAAAATTAGTGTGGATTAAATACATATATAGTAATCATATTAAAATGAAACATTTATTGTAGAAGGATATACCTATAATTCAAATTTATATATTGTCTTTTCATTCCCTATCTTTTAGTCTAATATATCCACGGTGATATAATTATCACTATGGTTGTTACTAGTGAATTATAATCTGAATCCCCAATAATATCTAGAGCATTCTATGATACCACATATAATAACCCTAGAATTTCACACATATTGTTAAATAATTTTTAGAATAATTATTGATAAAATACCACCTACAGATCATAAATCCTTTTGTATTAGGAATATTAGGTGGATAAAACTAAAAACATAGAATAAGAAAAAAATATTTATATTAATCCTAGAAAATGAGCTCCAAAAAACATTTCCACTATTATATCTTCATAGGATAAGCTGGGTAATTCGTAGGAAAAAGAGATGAGATAAAAAACTGAGTATGACAAAATAAATAGAAATAATGTATATCACATGGATTATAAGGAAAAATTTTATGACATAAGATGGAATGGTACACGAATAGTCATATTGAAGAGTGATAGATTGAAAATGGGATCATGTAACCATGGAATAAAAGGAATATGGAAACAACGTACAACATGAGATAAGAATTAGACAAGGCTTACTACCAATACTATTGATTTGGAGGATATTGTACCAAAATGAACCATGGTCTGTCCATATCCCTAAATGACATCTCACAAGACAAAACATTACCAAATGAATTGAAAAAATAATTATGTGCCACCATCATTAAATGTTCATTCATATTTTTCCCATATAGGGAATAAAATGTAGGATATAAATATAAGGGTTACCCATGGAATAAAATGGGTATCAGAATCCATTCATATAGAATAACTAAAGGGAATATCATAATGATATAAATGAAAGAATTGAAATAATTTATATATATACATTAATACAGGAAAATAGTAATTGAAAATTTAAATTTATAAGAAATGGAAATGAAACCATGTAAAAATAGTGTTTTAGAAACATTTTATAAGATCCACATTAGTGTGGTTTTGAGTCAAAATATTAATTAGGCTTTAATGAAGACTAAGGTATAATTAATATCATAATTAAAAAATGAACATATATAATTATTAATGATAGAAATACTGTTTTTATAAAAATTATTGGTTTTTTAAAATAATTTATGGATTGTACTTTAAAATATTTATGAAATTGGGAAGTTCACTTTAATCAGGCCTACTCATGTTAAAGAATCATAAAATAAACATTATAAAAAATGTATTTACACCTAAAAGAATGGTTGATGGATCCAGAAAAACTTTTTTATATATGCACAGAACATAGAATTACATTATAATAATAATATATATTTTCATTTGTGTAATGGGTGAGAAATCATAACCCAAATATTCAGAGAGAATCCCTTACCTTTTGTTCTAATGTGTTCGACACATATATATAATGACCTGGATAATAAAAGTAATAAATAAATTTATTAATTCAGAACCTCATATATTTTTATTAATTTTAATTAATTCTATTTTCTATATTTATTTCCTCTAAAAGGCTTATAAACCATTATTTCACAGTTTTAGGATTGTATGATCGATGATTTTATGTTTGTTTCCCATTAGTTAAATGAGGCGAGTTCTTGTCAATTAGATGAAAAACAAATAAATATTGTAATTATATGATATTGATGAACTTTAATATGTTTAAATACTTTTATATATTATTTTTTTGGTATGAGAATTATTCATTAAATAAAATGTTATGGATTTACATTATATTTTTTTGGTATATTTTTAATAATCACAATCTTGTTAAAATTTATTTTTTAATATTATGTATAAATATTAGTTCTAGAACATAAAATTTCATTATATAAATATTATAAGATATATATCATAAAAATGGTTTTGTTACCAACCATTATAGAGATAATTGATAATTTAAAAAGGATTGTCCATGATTCAGTTAACATGATACATCAGAGATGATGTTTTCATTTTTTGAATAAAAGGAAGGGGGAATATATTTGATGATTAATTATTACATTAAAATGACAAAATTATAGTATTTAATTTATAATAGAGATATAATACCAATTTTATGATATAGATGAGGATATGATAATAAAATCAACAATATGGAAATGAAATTAAAATAAAAGGAAAGTGGATTTTACCTCTTGAATATCTACTCCTTGAGAACATCTATATGGAAATGACGTTCAAAATGATGTTGATATCAAAGTACCCTAAATATGGGGTAAATATTTGGGAATTTCAATGGGTATAATATTGAAAAACCCCAAGGAATAAATGTTGTGATTATAAGAGTTGGTGAGGAATGGTATCTATAGTGGCATGAGAGTGGTATTTTATAATATTATATTCACGATTTCACTATTTTCTCTAATGAATATCAATATTTTTAATATATATAACTATATATGTTAAATAACGAAGTATAGTTCATTATTATGGGGTTACATCAGCCATACATCATTCATGGATCTATAATTAATTTATTTGTTAAAGACTTTCAATTATCATCTTCCACCACTAACAAAAATCTGACTATTTTATAGAAAAAAATCACCCTAAATATTTCACTATTTTACGAATTAATAAATGGATCCCATTTTATTATAATAAATTTCTAAATATTAGAAATTTTATTTTATAATTAAAGAATCATATATTTAAAAAATGTCCATTTTTAGAAATATATGCGACTGAATGACATAATAAAATATACACTACCAGTCCCAAAAAATTAATTTAATCATAAAATAATAAAATATTAATTTTTGAATATATATTATAATAATATATTTAATTATAAATAATTATATTAACTATATAATTAAATATTTATGATTTACAAAATTCAAAACACATATTTTATCATTTTTAGAACATTTATTTACATCCAACATGAAGTAAATGTATCATATTCTCATTCATATGATTCATAAATTTTGTTCACTCTTTAATAAGTGAGGTTACTATTCTATTTGGAAAATTACAATTCCTAATGGTCACATTAATATTACAAATCTTGAGTTACTAATTAATTGGACCATGTTTTTTGTTTTGTATAATTTTATATTATTTCATTAATTCTTCACTTATATATTTTCCTATTGTGTTCTCTATGTGATTTTTTATGGATTAAAAGTTATGAAATTATAATTATATTGGTGTTTCCATTGATAAAATTATAGATTTTTACAATATATTGCTATCATTTATATATTATTCCTTCCAAGTGTGCACGTTTCAATTTCATCATTTAATATAAATTTTTTTATCTAGTTTTCTTATTTAACTCAATGGAACAAAATTGGAGGACCCCTGAAAAAAAAATTATATGGACAATGTAATGATTTCTATAATTAGATGATTAACCTAATGGGAAGAAAAGATAGAAGTAATATGATCATTCCAAATGATCTCTTGCAGTTCTCGATTAATGGTTGTATCATATTGGAATTTACATACTCAAAAAATAATTTGAGAATGGAATATCATTGAAGTAAATGTGATAAATATGAAATGAAAAGAAAAATGAATGTCCTAAATGTAAGAAATATGTGATCAGGAAAAAATGTAAATGACATAAAGGACTTGGTAGTTTATTTTTGTATTTAAATTAATTGAATATTGTAGAAAATTACTGTAGAAAAATTAAGAGTCATGTCAATAGGATTCAAAGAAATAAATTCAACAAGAGGCACCTAAAATAGGTCTATGTCATAAATATTGAGAACATGACCATTATCTAAGTCAATTACCCAATCCATGTATAAATTATTAATATCTTATGTTCATAGAATCATTAAACTTGAATTGTATATGTTTTTTAGATTTTTTATTCTCGATTAATTTTATTGAAGTATTTTAGAGAAATTATGCTTATAGTAATAGTCATCCTCTAAAGGATTTATCTACAATGGTATCTGTATTGCTAATAATATGTTAAATAGTACCAAATAAAAATAAAATTGATTTATGTTTAAGGAAATATACAATGGAAAATACATGATTAAGGAAAATATAATCTTCGATTTGATCATTATTTTTAGGTATTTCCATTCAATTATGATTGTGGGAAATTGTGGGAAAAATATTATCTTTAGATGATAATAGAGGATAAAAGGTGATTTGATGATTTTTCTTATTTTTATGATTTTCATAATATGATTGGTATTTTTATAGAAAATATATTAATATAGTATTAGAAAAATAGTAAAATTGTGTTCCTGGTGACAACCCATCACATTTGGAAAGTTCACGGGGCATAAAACCTCAACCGACGACTTATAGGGGGGAAAATCCTAACAATAGATATTGTGATGTACTATTTTGTACTTAAATTGTTTTTACCTAAATGATTTTATTAATTGATATTTAAATGATCAGATATTGTTAATGGGATTAATAATATTTATAGAGAAATTTTTTTAGGTTGTAGTATATATATCCTTGATGTTTAATATAAACTATTATTTTGGACAAATGATATTATATTTTTTGAGATGTATTCTTATGGATTTTAAGTTTACACACATTTATAATGGTTTAATTTTATATATTTGTGTTTATACTAAGGTATTAAGGATTTTTGTTTTGAAAAAGTATTTTTAAAAGTAATGGTTTTTGTAAGGACTGTCAGAATAACTCATTTTTCATCGGGGGAATATTAGATATGTTAGAAATTTATTTCATTATGAATAAAAAAACATCTTCAATAAAAAACATTTCGATGAATATATGATATTGTGGTTGAAATTTGTTAATGGATGAAATTGTTTATATCATGTAATAATATTTCCTTCATACATAGTCATATAGTAAAACAATCACTTAAATATTAAAAAAGGATCATAAAAAAAATCTGTCCTATTACGTTCATATTTGAGGAATCATAGTCCATCCAACTCATTATATAAATATGATTTTTTATGATTTTATTTAAATTTATCATTCACATTATTTTTATCAATGATATCTATCACTCTCATGACTAGATCCATGTTATGGCTCGAACTGCTACTACTCCTAACTAGACTCCATTGGCTAAGGGTTGGCAATAAAAATTTATAGCATAATTATCTCACGAATACCATTCCCTAGAAACTAGTAAACCTTAAAAAAATCATTCAAAATGTGATTATAGAAATGTTGAAAGATGAAAAGCCTTTATAAACTAATCTAAAATATCATGAACCCTTAGTGAGTACAAAATCACTATAGTAGAAATTGATTGTAAAGGGGGAAAAATATTCCCAATAAGAAATCAATCCCAAACAAAAAAATTAGAAACAAGTAAATTGATGAGAGATCCCATATCTTGTACACCATTAAACTACCATCACATTCCTTCCATGAACCTTGTATCCCTATGTTCTTATGATACCATGGTAGATCATTCAATCATCATAAAATGACATGGAAATTGTGGGAAAATCCATTCATGGGTGGGAATATTAATACCCAGAAGAACACCATAAAAGGATGCGGGGGGGGGGGAGTAGTACGATATACAACAAAAATTTGGAAGAAGTATTTAAAATAATGTAATATAAAATAATTCCCCTGAACCAAAAAGTGGATTCAAAATTAACACTTCTAAACCAAAGAAACATGACACAGTGACAAGATAAACTTCATGTCAAGTCATTGCTACATATAATTAGATAGATGAATCATCCAACTATAAGAATATATAAAAATAAATCACATACTATACCCCACATCACATCACCTCTTCGGGAATGAGAGTAACTATAACCAATGGATTGGTAACTGAGGTTATATATATATATACATAAATTCTCTGACAAAGAATCCAAAATGAGAGAGTAAAGATACCCATATATCATAGATCAACCTAATAAGAATTGTTTCCAATTTTTTAATTGGAAGTACATTAATGATTCCCATAAATTCATACATTTTACCTTAACACACATGTCTAAGGGAATCAATTCCCACACGTTTATACTATCTTCATTGGGTGGAATTGAATAGCCCCAACAATTTTAGATTGTGTATCAAAAAAAATTCACGGTGGGAATGTGTCCCCTTTCCTGTGGGTCCAAATATATGTTATCCACGACTCATCATCATGTTGCACGGTAGATGGGATATAAATTATATGTAAGGATACCATGTCCTATTATTATTTTAAGGCCCTACTGTAATAGTCACTAAGGATATCCACTACCCAATGATGATAAAGGATAACAATTGGGAATCTCATTAGCGAACTCCACCACCAAGCCCTGCTAGATGGTTATTACCTAAAATTCATCATGGAACTCCACTTCATAGACATGAATGATATATAAACATAGAATATTTCATTGTGGAATGTTACTTCCCCTTCCTAATAGAGTATAAGCATAGTCCAGTCATCAAGGAACTGTACTACCAAACCCTGCTAGAGGTTAAGGCTGCAACATTGAGCAACTCAACTGCCCAGAACATATAGAAGGTAACTCAAAATTACCATAGTATAATTCCATGAACTATTGAGTTAATAATTTTTTCCTTATGACTTTTCCATTCATTTATTAATGAGGGTGATTTTTTAGTCATAAGGATTCCTTATAACTTTTCCAATTCTTTTGTTTTAAAAATCACAAACACTTTATCTTAAAGAAAATTTTATTTCCTATGTTTGAATTTTATAAGGAAAAATACCCTTCCCCAATGAAATTTATCGTTACCATGTTTTCATCACTCATATCATATTTTCACTAAGTGTAAAATTCGTTTTGAAAAAAAACCCTCAGAATCCTATAATTAACTAGATATGAAAAATTCTCTTTATGGATTTGAATTCTCAGAATTCAGATCACGAACTCCTCTGAGTTCTAACTCTGAATTCTGAATCAGAATTCTGGTTACGAACTTCACTGTGTTCTGAATCCGAATTCCGAATAAAAATTCTGGATATGAACTTTTCTGTGTTCTATCTCCAAATTCTATATTATTATTTTGGTACAAACTTCACAGAGTTCTGACTCCAAATTATGAATACGAATTCTGATACGAACTTCTCGGAGTTCTAACTCCGAATTCTGAATAGGAATTCTGGATACAGACTTCTCTGAGTTCTATCTCTGAAATTGGAATATGAATTCTGGATAAAAATTTCTCTATGTTCTGACTCTAATGTTCTCTAAATTCATACTCTGAACTATTATGATTTCTGACACCAAATTTTCAGGAACACTAACTTCGAACTTTGTATGTTCAGGTTCCGAACACTTGTGATTCTAGATTCCGAATTTCCATGAATTTCAGACTCTGGAATTCTATAAAATTCAGGTTCCGAATTCCTACAAAATAAAATCTGAATATCCTTGTCTATATACTTAGAATTCATTTTAGTTATACTCCGATCATTCATTTACATACATTACGCATAGCAGTTTTTGGTTATTCTTACACCTATTTAGTTATAAAAATATGACATGCTTTCAAGTACTCAGAAATCGTTTTTTGAGTTACATGTGTACAGGTCCCTCTAAATTCATGGAAAAATATTACCATTGAAGAGTGTACCAACCATTAAATCTGTGCATATAAATAGGAGCTTATCTGAAAGATCTCATGATGGTTCTGTAACTCTAGATACCAGATGCTATTGACGTCACTTCTAGAGAGAGACTTTCATTTCTTTGTGTGTACTGAACTACTAGTTCAGTTATTCTTCTTGCGACTCTGATTGTTGGTGTGTACAATCGAGGGCATCTGTGGATAGGAAGATAGATGTGTCGACTACCATGAGGTTGAGGGATTCCTTGCTAAGGAAGACAGTTGTGCCAACTCCCTGATAGTTGAGGGCTTGCGAGGATAGCAAGACAAAATCTGATCTTCGCATCGAGGGCTTAACCTATTGTGGGTAAGACCGACTTTCTAGAATGTATAAATCAATGGAATTTTATCCAAGGTGGTCGGATTGCCTTCTCTTTGGGTTAAAAAAATTACTACTTATTAATTTCATTGTTATTTTTGTGAAAAGTATAACTATCATATACTTCCTAATACATTTACCCGAACCGTATATGATTCTATATGCTTTAAGGTAGAATTTTAGTTGTTGTAAAATTTTGTTATGTTTTATTTCTGGAATCACTTTTCCGGAATCATGCATGTTATTAGATATTAGAGGTGTTTTGAATTTTGGTTATTCAAAATTTCCTTAGGGATTTTTTAAAAGTACAATTAACCCCCCCCCCCCCAATGTATTTGAGTATCTCATCTTTACATATTAGATCCTGTATTTGGTAATATAGAGTATATCATACTTACATACCATATCAACAATTATTATCATTGGAATTTGTATAATCTGAATTAATCCCATGATTAGATTCAGTAAAGAATTCTTCTTCTCATTACTTTCGTAATTAAAATTTCTGGACTCACTTTTTCGGACTCATATAGTTCAGATTCATTTTTTCATATAGATACTATTGTCCTATATTTTTCATTCTCTTGATTATTTTCCTTGTTTACATACTTTTTCTATTAACATGTTTTTGTGGAAATACGTTTCCTAAAGATGACATGAATCAATGTTGGTTCTGTAGAAAATCATAATCCAACCAGACCACCTATCTTTAATAGAAATGATTATGAATATTGTAGAGATCGTATGAAGAAATTCATTATCAATACTGGTGTTGATAATTTTTTTATGCTTTTTGGAGGATATAAAATCCCTGACAACGAAGTTAGTACCTTTACCAATTATGAAAAGCATGCATATCAATTGAATTATAAGGTAAACAAAACTTTTCATTGTTCCATGACTAGAAACATATATAGCCAAATTTCATATTGTGAATTCGAAAATTATATATGGAAGAAACTTGAAGTTACTCACTTTGTAACTTCGAAAGTCATTGAAAGTAGAAGATCCATGCTTATATCTAAATGTCATGGTTTCTACTTTCCTTATGGTGAACCCAAATGTACGGTGCAACTATGATTCGTGACTATTGAGAATATTTTACAATAAATGGGTGAGAAAGGAAATGATGATGAAGCTCTTATTGATAATATTATAGACATCCAGACCAATGAGTGGGAATCTAAGAGAACTTCTATTGATGAGAATAGAAATGTTACTCAGATTTCCACAGATGAGCTGTTTGGAACTCTTCTTTAGCATGAGACGAGAATGAAGAGATATGCTGATTACATAAAGATGAATAATGGAAATGGAAGTGTTTCTTTTACTACAACATCCAATCATATTAAATCCTAGACTCCTTAGAGAGTTACTAGATCCAAGTCTAAGAAAGTTAATATCCAATCTGAATATAATGGCAGTGAATCCTTAGAGAATGAATTAGAAAATATTTCTCAACAGATGAACAAGATAGCTGGACAAAGGAACATTCAATCCAGATATAAGAAAAAGGAATGGAAATATAAGAAATATTCAGAAGTTACATGTTATGAATGCAACATTGTTAGACACATAAGACCTGATTGTCCTATTCTTAAGTGAAATGAAATAAAGGAAAGGCATTCAGATAGAAATAGAAAGAAGTATTACATGGAAAATGATAAGAATTTCCTAAAATAAAATGACACATGGAGTTCCAATGGTAGATATTCATCAGATGAATCTTCAGATTATTAATCTTCTTAACAGTAGAATCTTGGTTTAATAGCTAGACTACCTATTGACAGTCATTTCATAATGTATAAGGTACATAATGCTGAATCAATGACCAATGTTTCATTAAATTATAATGATATTAAATATTATAACTCTTATGATGAAGAATCTTCTCTTGATGAAGAGAATACATTAACTTCCTTTGAAGCAGTTTTAAGGTTTTCCAAACTTCTTGAGATTGGGAATTAAAAAATCATGAAAAAACATGATAAGGAAATTTCTAGAATATTATTCTTACTAAGTAAATATCATATTATTCAATATTTCATGATATTAAAAATTCTTATTTTGAACGTATTTCAAAAAATCATGATGAAGTAAGTTTTGAGAATAATAAACGTTCCAAAGAACTATAAAACGTAATTTCTAAGAAAAATGTTTTCGAGCCTAGATCTAGTTATAAATCAAAATTTTTTTAACCCATGAACCTATTAGTCAAACTCAAATATGAATAATTTTTCTTGAGGAAGTGTTTTTCAATCATTACCTTAGGTAAGGAGTATTTTGATAAAATGTATTCTAAAATCCGACCTCTAAGGAATAGTTCTAGTTTTGGTTATACTGGTTCTAAACCAATTTTGAGTTACAATTACATTGTTCCACAAAGTTCCCCATTATGAACTAAGTGTAAGTGTGGTGGACATTTGAAAAATAATTTTTCTCTAAACAAAACCCCATCTTTAGGATTTCATAAAGCCTATTTTTCTAAGAATATGTGGGTGCCCAAAATTTTTCTTTCTGAAATTTCCAGATCCATGAATGATTGGATTTTGAATGTCTAACTATTTTTTTCAGGAAAATAGATAAGGTGCCAATAGAAATATGTGGTACATCGATAGTGGATATTCCCAACATATGACTGGTAACAAAAAAAATATTTTGAGATGATTATCAAGATGAAAGAAGAAAAAGTATCTTTGGGAGATAATGCTCAGGGAGAAATTATTGGTATAGTTAAAATCATTCCTCTTGGTAAAACATGGATTTAAAATGCTTTATTTGTTAGGGGTCTTAAGCACAACCTCATTAGAATAATCCAATTATGTGATGAAGTCTACCTTGTGAATTTTAGGAATGAAAAATGCCTAGTACAAAATTCCAAGGAAGATTTTATTCTTTTTTCCCATAGGAAATATAATTATTACAAAATAAACATAGAAGACCTTAGCAGCTAAGACGTACCTTGCCTTAGTGCAGTGGAAGATCACCCTTGGTTATGGAATAGAAGGTTAGGACAATGTAACCTTAGGAACTTATGAAAACATTATAAGAAAAAGCTTTGTTAATTATCTACCAAAGCATAGATTTGATTCTTCAAAAGTTTGTGACCCTTGTCAACATGGAAATAAACATCAATAATGTTTTAAATCATTCGGTGAAGTCTCAACTAATGAAGCATTACAGTTAGTGCATATGGATATTTTTTGTCCAACACAAACTAGAAGCATTTGTGTCAAGTACTATGTATTTATCATAATTGACGATTACACTAGATTTACGTGGGTCTATATTCTAGAAAATAAGTCTGAAGCCTTCCCTTATTTCAAAAGTTTTAGAGCCCAAGTGAAAAATGAGAAAAATCTTCCATTGAAAACTATTCATAGTGATCATGGTGGAGAATTTCAAAATTCTGATTTTGAAACATTTTGTACTAGAAAAGGTATTACTCACAACTTCTCATCACCCAGAACACCTCAACAAGAAGGTGTTGTTGATTTAAGAAATTGAAATCTTATAGAGATAACTAGAACCATGTTGAGTGAGTATTCTGAAGGAGATCATTTGTTGGCTGAAGCTGAAAGTTCTGCTTGATATACGATAAATCAAGTTTTGATTAGACCTTTTCAAAACAAAACTATTTATCAGTTATGGAATGGTAGAAAACCTAGATTTTCCTACTTTATGGTTTTTGGTTTCAAGGTATTAATTCCTAATACTAAATATAATCTACATAAATTTGCACCAAAATCTGATAAAGGAATTTTGTTAGGCTTCTCCACAACTTCTAATCCATATAGTGAATTCAATAAAAAACACTTGTACTATTGAAGAGATAGTACATATCAAATGTTATGAAATTGGTCCTTTTGTTTTTAAACAACCCCAACCTACATCCTCATATGTGATTCAAAAAATTATTATCTTCCTTTTATAGAATATCCATCTGATAAAGAAAATGTTCATGAAGATACTACTAAATCATTTACCCCAGAAGATTTCCTACCCTATGTTGATGATCTGGTTTTACAAAACCCAAATCATTTGTTTCAAAAGAATCATCCCAATGATAATATCACTGGTGATGTGAATTAACCTGTAAGGTCTATATGTTCCTTAATAAATGAAGTATAAAATCTAACTTTCCTTTCCCAATTAGAACCAAAAAGCACTGATGAAGCTTTAGGTGATGATGATTGGATTCATGGAATTCTGGTTGAACTAAATGAATTTGAGAGGAATAATGTATGGAACATGGTTTAAATCCCTAAGGAAACATCTGTTATGGGAGTAAAATTGGTCTTCAAAAATAAGTCTGATGAAAATGTTATCATTGTTAGAAGTAATGCTAGATTATTTGTTAAAGGCTATAATCAAAAAGAAGGAATAGACAATGAAAAAACCTATGCTCCAGTAGCTAGACATGAATCTAATCGTATTTTACATTCCATTGCAGCATTCTAAAATTTCAAACTTTTTCAAATGGTTGTGAAATGTTCATTATTTAATGGTTATGTTCAATAGAACGTTTTTGTTGAAAAATCCTTAAATAAGCTTGTCGGGTCCATTTCAACTTTTTCAAGAATAGATTCAAGATGCCATATGTTTCAACATTCTCTTAGTCTGAAATTAGATTCAGTGTCCATGATGATGGAAATGTGTGTCAAGATGGAATCATATTTCAAAAAATTCCTCATAGTCTACGAAGCTCATACAAAGTTATTTATGAAGATATCCATCTGGTCAAATAGTACAATTCAAGATATGAGTGAGCTTGATCAATTTCAAGAAGATGTCATGAAATCATTTGTTACCGAAGACACCAAAATCAAGCATCTTTCAAACAACATTAAGGAAAATCTATCTCTAGAACAAAATACTCGGATTCAAGAGGTGAAATACTTGAATGGGAATTTTAACTCTGTATCTCAATGATGGAAGAGGGAAAGAGATCTCCAGATTGAGTTTGAAGAGAATCTTGTAAAGCAAGATGAGTTACTGAAGGCTCAAGAAGAAGTTCTTATGTTTCAGGAAGATAGAATCAAATCTCTAGATAAGAATGTTGATGAATATCACAAGGAATTTAAGAAGATGAAAACCATCGTAAAGAAGCTAATACCCAAGGAAAACGAAGAAAAATAGACTCAATCTGATTTTTTGTTGTAATGACTTTCCTTGTACAAATTCATCCAATTATAATGAAATTGTGGTTGCTTGTTTTTTATGGTTTTTTGTACTAATATTTTAGGTACCATATTTCATTTCCATTCCCTCAAACTGTTTTTGAAAATAACAGAGGAGGATAAGGAAAAATAATTATAAAGGGGGGAAGGAAAAATATTTCTATGTATAGAATAAATATCCCGAAGTAAGGGGGAGTTTATCTAAGGGGTATTTTTTCATTACAATGATTTCCACATTCAAATGAAAATTCTCATTTCCAAAATCTAAGAATATGATCCTTATATTTCAAAAGCCTAAGGGGGATTTAGTCGTATTCATCATTACGAATGTGAAAAGGGAGATAAGCTTTACTTCAATGTATAGATTTGTTTATGTCATTATACTATTTTTCGTAAGGTTGTTTGTTCTTTCCAAAAAGGGGGCGATTTTTGAGTCAATAAGGTTTTCATTATGACTTTTCTATTCCTTTATTCATGGGGGAGATAGTTATTCATTAAAGTTTCCTTGTGACATTACCATTTCTTCTAGTTTTGAAAATCACAAACACCTTATCTTAAGGAGGAAATTTTTTTCCTATGTTTTAAATCTGTAAGGAAAAATTCTCTTCCACCAGGAAATTTATCCAAACTATGTTTTCATCACTCATATAATATTTTCACTAAGTGTAAAATTTGGTTTGATACCAAAACCTCGAAATCCTATAATAACCTAGATATGAAGCATTCTGTTTTAGGATCGGAATACTCAGAATTCTGGTAACGAACACTTCTGAGTTTTGACTTCAAATTCTGAATCAAAATTCTATTTACGAACATCACTGAGTTATGAATCCAAATTCTGAATACGAATTCTGGATACAAACTTATCTGAGTTCTAACTCTAAATTCTGAATCAGAATTCTCGCTACGAACTTCATTGAGTTCTGACTCCGAAATCTGAATACGAATTATGGATACAAACTTCTCTGAGTTCTAACACCGAATTCTGAATACAAATTCTGGATACAAACTTCTCTGAGTTCTATCTCCAAATTCTGAATACGAATTCTGGATACAAACTTCTCTATGTTCAGAAGCTGATGTTCTCTGAATATAATCTCCGGACTCTTATGATTTCAGACATCAAATATTCATGAACTCTGACTATGATCTTTTTATGTTCAGGATCCGAATACTTTTGAATCTAGATTCCAAATTTCCTTGAAATTCATACTTCGTAATTCTATATAATTCAGGTTTTGAATTACTACAAAACTGAATCTAAATATCCTTGTCTATAGACTCCGAATTCATTTTTAGTTAGACTCTTAACTTTCATTTACATACATTTCGAATATCCGTTTTTGGTTATTCTTACATCTGTTTAGTTATAAAATGATTTCATTCTTTCAGTTACTCACTAACCATTTTTTGAGTGACATGTGTTCATGTCCCTTCAATATTCAAGGAAAAATATGACTGTTAGAGGAGATAACCAACGGTTGAATTCATGCCAATAAAAAGAGATCATTTGAAAGATCTCATGACAATTATATAACTCTAGAGACCACATGCTATTGAAGTGATTTCTAGAGAGAGACTCACATTGATTTGTGCATATTGACCTACTTGTTCATTTTTTGTTCATGTGAAAATGATTATTTCTGTGTAAAATCGAGGGCTTCTGGGGATATGATTCCAGAGGTGCCGACTACCTTGATGTTTATGGCTTCCTTGCTGAGAAAGACATAGGCGCCGACTACCAGATAGTTGAGGGCTTGCGATGAAAGAAAGACAGACTTCGATATTCATATCGAGGGCTTACCCTGGTGTGGGTAAGACATAATTTCTTAAATGTATAAATGAAGCGACCTTTATCCATGGTTTTTGATACCCTTATCTTTTAGTTAAAAGATATACTAATTGTTACTTTCTTTGTTTCAAGTTTTTTGCTGCATTTGTATTGTTGAGGAAAGTATAAATATATTATACTTCTTTATACTTGTACTCTGATCTAAAAGGATTCTATACGATTTAAGGTAGAATCTAAGTTATTGTAATCTTTTTTTAGGACTCATTTCAAGAATCTCTTTTCCGGAATCAAGAAAGTTATTAGAACTTAAAGGTGTTGTGAATTTTGGATATTCAAAATTTTGTTAGGGATTTTTTAAAAGTACAATTCACCCTACCCCCTCCCGTATTTGAGCATTGAATCGTTACATATTCAATCCATATTTGGTATTATAGAGTATATCATACTAACATACCATCTCAAAATGAACCATCTATGATGAATGGTAAGCACATTACTATCATCAAGGAATTCCACTACCCATCCTTGAAATCGTGTTATGCTTGGAATGATCTGGTGATTCTGTATGATTTCTATTTTATTTTATTTTCACCTCAGAACATGCCAAACATGTAAAATTTAACATCATATCTCAAAGATTCTTCTAATGGAACCATAACATTCTACATGAAAAAAAATGAATATAGAATACTCTAGATCCAAAATATGAGTACAAATGAAGGAGATAGAGTTGTTTGAAGTTCACTCTGATGAACTCAAGGTGGACATAGTGTGGGGGGGGGGCACAGACACAATATGTAGTCCATCTTAATAGAATGGCCTTTTCTTTGGATGGTACATGACTCCACCCCTTATAATAGAACACATCGTGAAGGTTGACTACACACTATTCAATGACCAACTGGGACCATGGTTGTGTCCGTGTACACGAACCTTGTGTCAGTGCACATCGGTACACGACGTGTTGGCCCAAACAGAATTCCACCCATGTGGTCAACCCCTAGATTTGTTCTCCTACACAGAGTCCCCAACTATGTGACCCATCACAGGGGTTTTCTAATCATGTAATATGTATATAACATGTTACATAGTGTTAAATGTCATGTTAGCCTCATTTTTTCCCAACCTTATAGTTGTAGTTGGAAGGGTATATACATGATGTGTAATTTTTTGAAAATGTAATATAGTTTGGATTTATCAAAAAACATCAGATCCTCAAATTAGATCATCAGGATTCAAATTAAATTCAAGTTCTTTAGACCCTACTACAATTCTTCTTAAAAAACAAGGATTTGGACAAGTATTTCAGTTCTTGACCATTCCTCTTAAAAACATATCCTCGGCTCGTCAAGGGGGTTTCCTCAAATGTTCAACACACAACCATGGATTAATACTTTCATCTCATTATGGCTGAACATGGGAGTAGGCAATCAAGAAAATTGAAGATTACATATCATTTATTTGCTCACAAAATTTCATTGATTCATAAATCTATAATGAATATAGGTACCCAATCGAGATAGGATCGTCCAAAAAATATCTAATCTGAAACCAAATGGATTCCATTAGTGAATATCATGATGAACGGTAGCGAAAATACCTATTAATTGTGATTTAATAATAAAAAAATATGTTTTATTGTCTGATGATTGGGAACTGGGATCTGAGGATAGAAAAGGGATTAAATAAATTACTTTTTCAGTTCATGGGAACATGTAGGTTTTTGTATCAATGGTGAAGATAAAATTATAACTATCGATCTAATGAAACATTTTATAAAAAGTGTAAAAAATCCCTTAGAGCCTTACATCTAATTGTGTCGATAAGTAATGAGTAAAAAATCTTCCTACAAATATGAGTAATTTTTTTAATTCATCATTCTTTGATTTAGATTGATCCAGATGTACATCATTGATCGCCATTGGAATTACCAAATGAGTAGGGGAGGAGAAATTCACCAGTGGTTGAATAATTATGATCCAACCCTGGAAAATTATCCCTAACAAAAAATTTATTTAATTGTATTAGTTTATCATTTATACAATCAATTTAGTTAAGTGATTAAATAATCAACTGACTTAAATGCACCACCAATGAGAGTGGGGTCATAACGTCCTACATCAACTAATTTTATATTGTTTCTATGGATAACACCACATTTTAGACCAAATAATTGTTTTAGATTTTCGATCTGATCAACCTCTTAAGAGATAACATGTTTCCCTAAATTAATCACTATCATTCTATATAAAATATATTTAATATTATTATAATATTAATTACAGGAATATCAAGACTCAAAATAGCATGATGTCTCGGGGCATAGATCTAAAAATTTCTATAGAAATATTTTGAAGACATAAATGGAATAAACCATGTCTCTAAATCATTGAAAGCATCAATATTTTAATCCAGTAAAATCAATTAAAAGAAAAAACTTGGTATATTTATCCCACATCAATCAATCCCACTCCTATAAACTCTTATACACATTTAAATGCTTCCACAACATGAAAACTAATGGGACAGTCCATCCATACATGGTATTATCCTATCATTCTGTGATCTTCACTTGGTACTCAACAATGGTGGATCTATAATCAATGTCTATCTCTCTTTATTCTATTACGTGCGTGTGTGGGGGGGGGGGGGGGGTTATGAACATTTCTCATGAACTATCAAATGTGGGAGATATTGTGAACCTTCTCTATCTGTTAGGGTAGGAAAAGGTGGTAATCATCCTCAACGTTCCTTTACATGACCTGTTATGGACAAATAATCCATGGGGATAACTTGTCTCCCCAATTTATCCTCTAAATTAACCATCATGTGGAGAATCTGAAGAAAACCTAGTTTCCCTAATCGAACTCCAAGGCCAATGACAGTGACATACGTAGAATTTTTGTCTGCTCTAGGCTATCTTCAACTACTCATGGTTGACTGACATATTCTCTGTTGTCTAATGTAGCATCTACGGGCCTAAAAGAGATAACTCACTGATATATGTCTTGCATAGGGGTGACCTACTGGGTCTCACATACAAGACCATAAAAGTTTCCTTTTCGATGGTAGAGTCATAACTATTGTTGTACGCAAACACTATATAGGTCAATCGATCCTGTCTACTATAACAAAATTCTAACATGAACACTCTCAATATATCCTCTTGAACATAGATTGTTTTTATAGTCTCCCCATCATACTGGGGTTCGTGGATGTACTCATCTGAAACTAGGTATCGAATATATTCTTCAGGTATCACCACAATCATGATGTAAACTACACATCATGGTGGGACATAGTAGTCAATAGAACCACATGATGTCGAATGATCTCATGCACATAAAACTTCCACACACTATCCACTGAACTCTGCAACAAAATGGAAAATAAGTGCACTGAATTTGTGAGTCGGCCAATTATCACCCTAATGGAATCATGATCCATCATTGTGAATTGAAGTCATGAGAAAATTTATATATAAATACCGACCCTTTTCCAATCCATGATATCAAGGTGCTTTTGCAAGAATTACAAAACATGGTTTTCTACCTTCACATTCTGAATGTTGAGGCACCGATAGATGAACTCAGCTATTATTCATCCCATTTCATACCATAAGAATTAAAACAAATGATCTCTATACATATACCTCATAGAGGGATGTACATCTAGGGGAGAAGTGTGGAACTACAACATCACCTCCTCCTCCAAGATGATGGACACCACTATTGTCCCATCGAATAGGATGTAATGATTCAATACTTATGAATAACCATATGGTGAATCACCAGTGTAAATATTATCACATGGGATCTTTTAGTTGATGTCTCTCAGCTATGACACTCTCATGCTCTCAAGATGAAACGGATTCTAAAACATCGACTAAAGAAAGGACGTACACTCATTCTCTACCAAGGTCAACTATAATTAATAAAAATACAATGAATCTTCCTTCTCTATTTGATCCATGGACATATTAATAGGGATTATACTAGAAAATTTCAATTCAATAGACTATAGATAATCAAATATTCAAAGTCTTGCTGAAACTAAAACTAACATCTTTGTCTCATGTTTCGGTCTCTCAGAGTAAATATGCACCTGAGACTCTGGTGGTCTAAGAAAACATAAATTCGATCACATAAAAGATAGATCCTCCAAATCCTCATGGCGAAGACGACGCATTCTATGCCTAATTCAGGATTTTCATAGTACCACTTGTGGGGTCTCAACTTCCTAGACCCATATGAGATGACTTCATGATGTTGCACTAGTATGAAACCAAAACCCACTCTTGTGGAATCAAAATACACTATTAACACAATTCCTTCCTCTAGTAGTCTCAAAAATGGATCGTTCTTCATCCTCTACGTCAACATCTCAAAGTCCCTTTGGCATTACGAAAACTAGGTAAATAGATACCATTTCCATGTCATAATGGCTAAATGGTATATGATCTTAGAGAACCCCACCAAAAATATCTAATAGTACATAAATAATTCAATATTTCTCCGCACCTCTTACACATTCTTGGGTGTCCCCAATGCATGAAATATACTAAAATACACAAGTTACATGTCCCAAAAATGATCAAAAATGACATGCCCTGTATTGTTATCTTCATGTATCCAGAACCTACACTTCGAGATCTTTATATAAAGATAGCGATCTCATGAAAATCAAGAACCATCATCATGTACATTACATGATCATCCTATATTGTAGTGTATAAGAGTATGATACTGACTACAACAACAATGAACTAGTCCATGTATGGCCAGAAGACCTAGTTCTTGGATGCCATAATCAGGACTTGGGAATTCAACACACCAAAAGGTAATCACTTGGAACACAATAGATTCGTAGAATCATAATAATTCAAACATGGGAATATCTACCTCATAATCCCTCATCTTCTGGTAGTTAGACCTAAGACGAATTTTCAAGAATAATAATATTCCTCACACTTGATCCAAGAGGTTTTCAATCCTTGGAAAGTGTAATATATTCATTCTTGTATCCTGTTTCCGGAAATGGAAATTTATTCATTTCATGAATCTCTAGTTTTCAATTTTAAAGAACAACACTAGAGCTGGACAGGAGGACACATTGGGTCTGATAAAATAATTCTCACGAATGTCCTACAAATATAACCATAACTCCCAGATCATAGTATGATTCATTTGATATGCAACATAAGATATATGGGTTATCCTTTAATGAATATAAATGAATAACTCCACAACTCTCCTTAGTGGTAGTCTCAAAACTCCCTCATGGAAGACACCCATTTAATCCTTCAAAAATAAAAGATCCCATTTTCCCCAAGAGAATGTAACACCAAGGGATTGACTCACTAACTGATGGGTGATTAGATGAAACATCATGAACACATCATATATATGTACTTTTATAATATCTCTCTCGGTAGAAAAGGAGAATCATGTCCCATCAGTGAGTAGAGAACTAATCTGTCTATGGTGATAGTCAATATGGGATCATAACATGGAATGAAAATCCATACAGAATATTATTTCATATGTTTCCCTCGTGATGACAAAGAGTTTCCCCATGAAAATCACAACACCAAGCGATGGATCAAATTACAAGTAGGTGAATGATATAGAATAAGTGTTCCTTTTTGGAACCCCAATATAAAGCTGTTTATCTAGTGTCTCAACTGGGATCTCTAGATCTTGAACTATGAGATTAGAGGTAAAAGAGTGATTGTCACCTTTTTCAATTAATTTAGAGGAATGGTATTAATAACATTGATTTCACCTCGAATCAACCCATGTGTTGCAGTATCATAGACATGTGAAGCCTGATGTTATTCATAGCACTGGCTGTCAGCTCTCTATGCCTGATGTGGGCTACATGGAGGTTGTAGAGTAAGGATATCATAGAGGAAAAATCCACCCACAACTCCTCCGTCTCCTATTATAGCTCAACCTCCCCTGGGAAAACCCTATCCTCTCAAGGGAGATCCTATATCATTGTATTTTCTCTACCATTGCATTCCATCAAAATTCATCTGGGGATAATCATCATGTCTATTTGAGTAGTCCCATGCCACGTGACCACAACCATAAAAATTAAAGAACCACACTATGTAGGATTATCAGAAGATATATTTTATCATGGACCCATATGACCACGTTCCTAAGGCTACTCATGAATGGGAATCATCTTACGAGATCTCTGGAACCTATCAGATACTATAGATGACCCATCCCAGTCATTTCCATTTCTAGCACTTTCAATCTGGTGTCCCAATGATGAAAATTTCTCAATCATAAGTTCTGACTCTAGTACCCAAGAATAGGTTCTGATGATGACTGTAAATATAATTGGTAAGACCTATGTAAATAGTAACTTCTCATTCTTTAGTGCATTAAATTGGACATCGTAGATCATATAGAAAGTGCTTCATGTATGTTCTATTAACCTTGATTCATACTCAGCCACCACTAACCCTACCTGGTATATATCTTGTAACTCCTTGATCTAGACTAGGTGTAAGAAAAAGGGGCATTTCTCTACATGAAACCACTATTGGAAGTCATCCTATGAGATATTCTACACATCATGAATATCTATAACCATGATAGAATAATTCCTGGTTGTTCTGTGTAAAAGGATGGATGCTAAACACAACATATAATTAATCAGCGACCTAATAAGCCATAACAAATAGAAAACCAACTATTTCCAATACTCTAATACCTATGGTTCTGGCTCACCATGGATCCTCAGTGGTCACTGACATTGTAACTTGTGGAGTGAACTCAGACTATTCATGACATCATACTGATCTTCTAGGATGATATGCGATTTAGTAGGTTGAGGTGGTGCTACCTTCCTATCGATAGAAAGGTGATCATATTATGGACTTTGAATTGAGGCCTTATCCCTCATATGGTCGTTGTAATGAACTAAATATTGTATCTTAGCTGGATTTCATTGTGATGTCGTCCTAAAAGTTTTCAAGTATTATCACGGTTAAATATGAATATATATATATATATATAAGAAATGGAAGATGACCCAAGAGTGATAGTCAAATACTCCATCATATTTTATGCATGAACCATTGATCCCCACTACTAATTCCTCATCATACTGAGTCAAAAATTAGGCATTTAAGGTACTATTGAATGGACATGTCAGTCACATGTACCATCACTAGACTCCATAAACAGAGAGGTGCACTCAAGACAAATCAAAAAAATTTCCCTAATCCCATCCAATACTCTTATTGAGAATCAACTTACCAATATCCCATGCAATGAAATTCATCTAATACCAATCTTTCATGACCCAACTCATGCTAGGTAGTGAGAAAAAACTATCCCAATACTACCTCCTTATGATAGGGGATTGTGAAAAGTACTGACAGAATAACTATATTAAGGAGCAATTTTCCCAGACTATATTACACCTGAACACAACCAACTCAATGAAAATAATAAATGGGAATTGGGGTAATGTAGAAAAGATATTATAATATAATCCAAACATGCATGAACCTCTAAAAAGTACATAAGTATAGTATTGTAAATGTTTTTTAAATAGTTAAAATACTCACCCAACATGGAATATGTACCGAATAAAAAACTAGAAATGTGAAAACAACTATGATATCCATGCTCAAATTTCCCATGCTAAGACCATCATACACAGTTCAAGAACCTAGTATTTCAAAGCTCCTCAGAAGTCACTAGCATGTTTTCTCTCATCTTAAAAAGGCACAACATCTTTTAAAAAATCCCTTACTATGGTGAGTATATACATACCTAATAAAACTCCCAAATATGGTGAAAGTGGGTCACTAAGATATACAATAAAAGGGGATACAGTAGATAGATCATGATACAGTAAAATACTATAGCTCAACCCAATAAAATACTGAAAGTAATCTTAACCATACACAAGGATCTTGACATAGTGAATATATGAATATCTCATTGTGTATTCACTACCTATAGCAGGATAGTTGACTTATCCATCAACAGAAAGCTTGAAAAAAAGTATATGGAATACCACGCATGTCATCACCACTCTTGGAAGGAGTGTATCAAAAAATAAAGGTGTCGATACTGAGCAAGGATATATATATATGATAAATTAAATACTCAAAAATTATAGATTAAGGGGATATCCATCTCACATATCTGCCTTGGAATAAGAGTATCCAATAGTCTAAAAATAATTCCATCAATAATTCCCAACAACCAACACATTTCAAAAAATACACATGTCTAAGGGACATAAACACCACAACATCATACTATCCTCATGGGTGGGACTGACTTTCCCACACTATTTTAGTTCACACAAAAAATTCATATAGGTGCGGAAAACATACTATGTCCTCATGATTCCAATGATACAACAACCACATCTTTCCACTATTCCACATAGTTGAGGGGAAAAATTCTATTTTAGGATCCCATGTCCTAGAATGAAAAGAGGCTCCAACTCTGACAGTCACTGAAGAACTACAAATACATTCCTAGAAAGGGGTTAATGCTCGAGATAAACACTAGGAAACTAATCTACCCAACATGGAAGGAGTTTTACACACTGAATGTAGTCAGGAAACTCCTCTATCCATCCCCGTAGGAGGGTTACACCTGGATGATGTCATCTTCGAATGCCACTACCCGAACCTACTAGAGGTTAACCATGATACTATCATTGGGTAACTCCACTAAATAGACATAGTGGAGGGTACGCTCAAAACATCGAGGAACTTCTTTGGCCTGCTGCAAGAGGGTAACTCAGAATGACTATCCTAGAAAACCATTGTGCATCCCATCTGGATGATTTGATGGTTCTTTAATTAGAGAACTCCACTCCCATGCCTAAAAAGGGTTACACATGGTAGTCAATGGGGGATTTTATATGATTATTGATTTCATGGGGTGTTCTCCTAGCATGGTCTAAAAACAAAACATTTCACATTGAATCTATAAATACTCCTTTGAGCGAACCATCATGTTCAACTCAAAACAAATAACTGATGGTGGGCAATGTGTGGACCAAATACATTGTTTAAAATGAAGAAGATAAGAACACATGATGTTGACATTGATGAACACATGGGGGGTACAATATGTGCTCCATCTCTATTGGCCATATGTTTACCCGGCCTGAACATGTATCAACCCATGTAGTATAAAACACCATGTAAGTGGACTAAACCAGGACTATGTTCTTTTCATGTGGTTGTTTCTGAGTACTCAGACCCCTTTTATGTAACTCAAGTACATAGTGTCTTTTTTCTACACAGGATGTCATCAATGTGATCATCATTAGTATTTGTTATCTTACATGGAGTCCCCGGGTGTGTGGCCAATGACATGTGTTTTCCAATCATGTTATAGGTACATGACATGTGACGGTGTGTTACACATTGTGTTACCCTCTATTGTGTCCAAAATGTAGTTCAATCACTAGAAGGGGATTCATGCCATCTTTTTTTCATTAAACATGGCTTGTAGTTGGGTTTTTTCAAGAAAGTGAGATCATCAAATCATAAATTTAGGTTTCAAATCAACTTTAACAACTTTATATACAACAACGATTCTTCCCAGAAAATGTGGATCAAGTTGTGTATTTTTTATCGTTCGTTTCTCATAGCGAATATGCCATCAATCGTGATATGATTTTCATCATGATTTCTACATGTAGGAATGGATTGGTCCTTCTATCTCTTAATTATTGAATAATGTATTGGTAATCATTGAACTATGTTGATTCCAGAAATGTTCCTCACTTTCAAAATCATCACATTTTTCATCGATCAATTGTTAATCCTTGTACCAGATCATGCTTGGACTTCATGAATACTATCTAAACGAGAACCACATGGAATCCATCAATGAAGAAAACAATGAAAATGGGATAAAAGTACATTGAATAATGTTTTAAATAACACTAGCCATGTTTTTTCCCTGTGATTAAGAACTGGGATCCTAGGTTAGAAAATTGAAGAATAAAGTCAATGTTTCAGGTTTTGGGAACATTCAATGTTTACCACAAGGGCGAGAATCGATGACTAACTATTGATCAACTCAAAAATTTATTACAAGTTGTAAAAATCCCCATGATGAGTCCTGCCACTATTTTTATTTCACATTAATGAGGAAAACGTCTTCCATCATAGAATGGGTATTTATTTCATTTGATGTTCTTATATTCCCCTCAATCAAGAGGTTCATAATTGATCATCAATGTATTATCCAAATGAGGAGGGGATGATAGATTCCTTGATCTTGGGTCAATAATAAACCAACAATATAAAATTATCCCAAACAACACGTTTATATAAGTTTATTAGGTAAATATCTAATTTATCAATTTTTTTATTTAATAAATTAACACACATAAACACACCTCTAATGATAGAGGAGTCCTAGTATCCCACACTGACTTAGTTTATATCACACATATGGAGAAATCCACATTATGGACCCAACCATGGTATCAGAATTTTTCTCAGAATAACCATTTAATAGTTATCGTGTTTCTGTTAATTAACTATGTGCATAATATAAATTATATATATTAGTTTTATAATCATTTTCTAGCAACAGCACGCCTTGGAATCACACACCACCTTAGTTTTTAAATGTAGATATATATGTATATCAATATCAGATAAGGTAAGAATCAAGTCTCTATAATCACACTGTTTTTTTGGTTTTTTCTTCTACATCCATGAATTCAATATCCAACATTGATCTCCTATTTGGAGACATATTATGTGTTTTTTCATAAGAACATTGAACTTCTTATTTTCTCTCATATCATGAATAATTTTTAATCTCCCTTTTATGATGTGGTTATTCTAAAAAAATAATATCAAAATAAAAAACTATTGATTATTAGGATCATGTTCATATATTGTGGATAAATTTTTTAATGGGTTATTGATTGTACAAACCTCGAATTTTATACAGTGAGATTATATGAAATATTTTAATTCGAATGAATTTTTATATATATATTTTTTAAGAAACAATCCACTTATTATTTAAAAAAATTTATCACCACAAGACATTATGTAATTATTCTTTTAAAATAAATTAAATCCCTTCGATCGATTACCTAAACAAAATACTATGTTTTAACAAACCATGATGTACCATTATTATATAAAACTAATGTTATTACCTATTTACTAAACGTAGTTCTATGAAGGGTAATGTATTTTTTTTCAAAATAAAATCTAAAGGATTAACATTGTGAAAATATATTTAAAAAATAGATCACAGTTTTTGTAATGTCATTATATGCTTAGTAAAAATAACTTTTTCTCATTTAACGAATTATATTTCATTTTGTGAAAATATAATATATTATGTTTTTTAAAATTTATATAATATATTAGAAAAAACTAACATAATTATTTAAATTACCATGTTGAACAGTTAATATTATTAATATCTTTGGCTTTTCATAAAATATGAATTTTTTCCATAAACTATGACAATTACTATTTTTAATTAAAAAAATCATTTTAATTTAAATAAATTATATGAATAAAATTATTTTAAATATTTTTTAAATGTAGATTTAGTTCAATTTTATATTTACTTTTACAATTGAGGTCATTTACATTTAATTAATTTAAAATATTTAAATTAAAATTTTCCCTACTTATGAAATGTTTCCCCTTTAAAACATGTTTCCTGTCACCTCTATGGGTATAATTGTAAATTAAAATTTTCAAAAAATATTATTGGAATTCATAAAAATTTATTTCATTAATAGAATTAGATTTATTTATATCATCTTCTAAGGTAAAATATGTATTTTTCGTCATGACTTTTAAATGAATAAAAAAATACTTTCTATGGTTAAGGTAAAAATCGTTCAACCAGTGGTATATACATAAAAAATAACTATTAAAAATTAACGAAAATATTTGAAAAGACCATTTTATGGAAATATATTAATATTTAATTACTTCTTCTATGTTGTCTTCAGGTTAAACATAAATAGGCTTCTCAAAGAAGAGGTAATGTTTTAAACTATGAGTTTTCATTTTACAACTTATCCTAACTACTATTAATATTTTTTAATTATAAAAAAATTAAAAATAGAATTTTCTCAAATATAATGATATTTTATAATGTTAACGTAAAAACCTATATCAGTCTCTACTTCCATCAAATGGGAAATGGGTATTAAGATCATTTGTACATGAGACTACCTCCTTGTGATCTGATGATATTAATTTTCCATCACCACCATTCATGGCTAGATATAACGATGTATTTTAAAAGAAATCATATCTATGGAGTATATATTCTTATATAATTTTTATTGCACATATACCTTCTTACATACCTTTCTTATAGGTTATATAATATCATCTCTCATGTGTACGGCGGGTAACCACCCCACGTAGTGATGTGATTTGTTTTTAAATATTTCTCTATTTGAAATGTATTAAGGATAATGTTAATTAATATATTGTACTTTCATGATCTAAGAATTATTATGTAAATATTATATCATATCTCTGTACTTAACTTTCAATTGGATAGAAAACATTAATGTTTCTCAGACACACATGTAGACTACTACCTCTACAAATCGATGTGAAATGTTTTACCATTAATTTATACATGGATAGTAATAAGGGTAATTTTTTTACTTAAAATGATATATATGAAAAAAAATTATCAATAAAAGAAAATTAATTTTACTTTATTTTTTATCAATACACCATAAAAAATTAAAATACTATTATGAATACTACAACCAATTGTATCCTTGAACGGTGTATTACTTTTTCCATATCTAAATTTTATGTTTTAATATAAATATATGTATAAATAATATATATGATATTTATTTCATATTGAAAATTCAAAATATTATTTACACATTTTTAAAATTTATAGGATAAAAAACCCAATAAAAAATTTTCATGACATTAATAGTAGTAATTATAGTAAATATGAATTTTATAAGGAAATGTTAATAAATAGTTAATAAAAATTCATAATTAAATTATATATGGTTTATCATATATAATTATGTTTCTAGAATAGATTTATAATAATATTATAATTATGTTATAATATTTTTTAATATATACAAAGGATGTCGAGACTTACGGTATGGGATATCTAGTCTTAGTTTTATTTATAGGTGACAAATTCCATCTCATTTGTATTTTCTATAATGTGGTGTATGTAGTTAAAAATTTGAATGGAATATCATTTATATAATTATTCTCATGAAATTTAATCTTTCATTTAATATCAATTCACCCATTATTATTTTGATTCATAAGTTACCAAAGTGGTATGGTTTCATCTTAGAATATTTTGATTGGTAGGATTGTTTGTAGTCAAGTATCTGATGATGAAATACTATTATATTCCTCTCAAGAGACTCTAATTTTATTTTCCCATTGTTATTCATGTACTATTAAATTAATACTACCATTTTCTTCTCTATGCTAAATAAATTTATTGAGAAATATTTTTAAGAAAAAGTGACTTTATTTCTCTCTTCGGTCAAATTTTTTTTGACCAAAATAATGTTTTCTTAGAATATTTTAAGAATGTTTTTTAAAATTAATCAAATTATTTTTTAATTAAATTTTTACCCATGTTTCATTTTTATAATATGTTGGGAAAGGAATATTACATCAATTTTTTGAATGAGGGACTTGTATCCTTTTCAAAATAATATAAAATGATTGTTTTTTAACTTGTACAGTTTGTATGAATTTACCCACTATATAGAACAAAAAATTCCATAATGATTCATTTATATGTTTCCAATGATATATTAAAATAAATGTATTTCTATAATTATGTGTGAATTTTAGTTTTTCAATATTTATTTTCAATGTGGAATGTTTATTTTTCCCAATAATGATTTTAATTTTCTTAAATGTATTTAAATCATGGTATATAACCATTGATGTAATGTATTTCATTGAAATTTTATATATGTGTGTCTTACATATATACCTAGTTAATTTACCCTTCTTTTTAAGAGGTTAATATATTCTATATGATAAATTCTCAAATTACATCACTATGAAGTATCATTTGATTACAATATGAGACATGATTTTGAAAATATTTTTTTGCATCGGTACAGACATTGTTATTCCTTATTATTTCCAATTTTTTGGAACACAAAAATGTTGAAAATGTTATGATGGGTTTTCCATGGTATTTCTAGGTGAGCTGAATGTTTCATACTTGATGGGTGTCCCCAGATAGAAATCCATTTCATAGGATAATTTTTTTGTCACATGAGGGGTCACGCATGATATTAGGGAGTATGAATAATCGTTCGTGGTACTTTCTACCTCATGTGGTGTTATCTGGCAGTTTACCTTGTTCCATGTTTTTTCATATTGTTTTTTGCTCCCAAATTTCAAATAAGGATATTATATCATGATTCCATTATCTTATGATGCCATTTTCTTTAGGTCTTACATACGTATGTTGACAGACAAGCCCTTCATTTTTGGGATATCTTGTTATACATTCGACTCCTATGTAATTTTTCTATATCATCTTTCATCCCATATCAAACAATTTATCGCAACGTTTTCATTAATGTGTCACCCAGGATCCCTTATGTAGTAATATGATCTCAAATTTAATTATGTCTACACTAAATAAAAGAAATAAAGGATTTTATGCTTTTGTTTATTTTAATGTATTATAGAACTATTTATACCAAGACCCTTGTCTTCATTATCTTTGGGTAGTATTTTGTGGTTAATAATTATAAAAATCTTGTAATAATATAGGCAAATGGCATGGTTCTCTATAGAACATTCTCTAAAACATCAAATTAATTTTTTAATAGGTTTAGTGAAATATCACATTTAATTTAAAACATATAATATATATAGATAATGTAGGGTCTTCCTCATTGAAATGAATGACAAATACAAAAAGGGAAAAATGTAAAACCATTTTAAAAAATACAGTTGTGAATTTTAACAATGGAAAATCCAACAGAAAAATTTCAATTTTCCATTTAAATATAGTACAATAAATTATAAACCAATTTGATGAAAACATCTCAATTAAAACCCATATTCATTTTTAGTCAATTTTCACACCTTAAAACCAAAAATGTTTCCAATTAAAATGAAATACAAGAAAAAAATTTCAAATAATCCATACAGAAATTCCAAAATATTGTATAATATTTAAACATTTAATTTAAAACATTAGAAAATTTAATTCACCAGAAAATTTATTTATTCGAGGATCAAAACCCCATGAAACGTTTTCAAACACAACAAATAAATAAAAAAATATTATACTATCATAATAATTGAACTTAGAAAGAGTAATAATTTTATAATTAGAACATGTAATAGTTTCATGGTAACAAATAACTTAGGGAAGTGAGAACAAATATGAGAACTATGAAACATGTCTCTTTTAATTGAAACAACACCCATGGGATAATAAACAATGTCTACAACCCCAATAACCAATAAACCCATCCTACGATACAACCAATACCATAGAATAATGAAAAATTATTTCCATGGTTCATGGGGTATGAAATACTCAAAAGAATGGGTAATACTATGGAATTTGTATGTAACATGGTGAATATATACCTCAAATACACATGTAATCAGTGATGGATGCCATGAATCAAAAAAAGGATTATGATGGGGCTCATCTCTATGTCTATGGTGTCAACTGATGTATGAGGTGAGAAATAGGGGTGAGTAAAAATTAAATAGTAGTGTGGAATTATGTAATTCCCAATGATTAAACACCATGATATTATAAATGGATTGGTGGGATGTTTTTTCAAACTATGTGCTTGCCACTATAGGGGCCTGGAACCCCTCACATGGTGAATCCTTTGATGATAAATGGCATGAAAAGAAATTTCCTTAATATGGAGGCATCCATGTCCCTACAAGATATGATGGGGTTCCCCAAACATTATTAAGAACTATGTAAAATATATAGAAATTAATATTTAAAAAATTTAAGAGCCACCCAAATGCTTTCTTTATGGTTTTCCAAAAAATGCACAAGTCGTTCTCTACACCTCACCCATAACAGGTAACCCCATAATTCTCTTACTAGGGATGCACGATTTGGACCTAATAAATTATATCAAATTATTAGATATTCTTCTTAGCATAAAATGAATGGAAATGGCTTAGTTTAAAGGATGTACATATAATTTTCATTTAATAGTCTACCTTGACTCTACACCATAGGAATACTGTAGAAATATCAAATTTTCAAATCAGTTCATGAGGTAAACAAATCCTTGATATCCACATCACAAAATAACACCTAAATAACAATAACATCACATTGGGTAGTCATGGAGTACCAAACCAATTTCAGTGACTTTTTCACAATGGGGCATAATCTCAAGACTAACTTGCCTTTTCATCATTAGGGAAAAATGAATATTAAAAACATTTCTCCTGGGGGAACTACACAAATTAAATTTTCCTAGTATTTCACAACCCGCAATCACAACATTTTTATTGTGGTATTATAAATAACTCATTATTTAGAAAATAATAATAGAAATAATTTCATCACCTGATATTTTAGTTGAAAAAATTATGCCTTCCAATGTAATGTTTTTATATATCAACAATGTAAATAAATATCAAATAATGAATTCCAAAATAGTGACTGGATAATCCGTTATCTCATTAAGTATCATAATGATACAATGGATCAATGTTCTTTTATTCTTTAAAATTAACTTCATGTGTCATTTCTGTCAACACTATATATAATTTTTCTTCATGTCCATCATCTATCATCTTTGAAGACCATTTAATTTTTATTTATCCCTAAAAAAAGCAACACTTGTTAAACCAACTATATAAATTTCTTATATCCATCATTAAATATTATATAATTTTCCACATGTATTTATTTCACAATAAAAAATTATTATTCAAATGATTTCTTCCTAATACACTATAAAAATAATAATAACATATACAATGAAATTCATTAGGCAATTAATATAAAAGTATGAAATAAATTTTAATAATCATTGAAAACTCCATGATAATATACAGGTCTAACCCATCATATTTCTATAGGATTTAATTTTAATATCTATTGTTTCAAAAATTTCAATGTGAATATAGATGTAATCATAATCACAAATGGATCTCAATTAATTCGTTATAAAACAATCAAAAATCTATTTTCAAGGACTCTATATATTAAATAAGTATAAATATTAAAAATAAAACACTAATAATATTCATAATTCACATAATGAAAATGAAAATATGAAATAATAGTAATAAAAGAGCATAATTCTATGTTTATGTAAACATATATCTGAAAAAATCACTTTTGAGTTTTAATATATACAATATTGGATTTCAATTCAAAAATAAATTTTCTGTGAAAAATAAAAAAAGTTAAAATATATTTTATTTTATCATACATTAATTTAAATTGGTTGAAATATGATTTTGAGAAATAATATTTCTCAATAAAATTATTTTTACCATGTAAAAAAATTAATCATTATAGCGGATTTTCAAGTAGTCGAATTCAAATAATGAAACTACTAACATTTCTGAATTAACATATCTAATATTTGATATAGGGAAATTTACATATCAAATATTATATGTAATAAAAAATTCTATTATCAATTATTTTAGGTTGATTAATTGAATTTTCAAACATTCTATATAGAAAAATTCATTTATCCAATCGTATCACGTAACCGAATTCATGTATCCAAATTCTAAAAATCAATAAAAAACATGAAATATCAACGTTGAGGCCTAAATAAAACATTTAAAATTTAATAATCATATTTTTTTCTAGTTTTATTATAATTTTAATATTTCATTATATTTACAATGAATCAAGATTCAAATTAATCAGACCTCTTTATCCCAATTTATGATAATAATATAGTATCCAAATAGTTCTGAAAAACATCATGATCAAGATAAAACATGCACTACGTATTTTTAGCTAATTTTTTACATGATAAATATGATTCCAAATTAAATTTTATATAATCAAATATATGAAATATTCATATCACATAAAATCAAAAATAATTAGTCATTATGGATTTATTTATATCATGTTATGAATGAAAAAAATATGGTATCCAATTATCGTTATTTTTCTATGTAGTTAGACACCATGGGAGATTTAGTGACATGGGTTGGCAATGCGGGAATAATAAAAAACATTTATAAATGATATTTAAATTTTTAAAATGAACTATATAGAATATGAGATTGATATGAAACTCTTAGATCATATTATAACCAATATAAACGTGAAATAATGAGATAATTAATGAATAGAATTATAAATTTATTCATGTATCCATTTTTATCTATCAAAAAATAATGTGTATCTTGTTTCCCATTATAATTATCAAAGAATAAATTTGTTCAATTTTTCACTCAAAAATATCACCATTGTTGATATTTAAAACCCCATTTATAATTTCTAAACATCTCCTCCTTTTAAAATACAAAAATATAATTATAATTATAAATTTTCACATTGATGTTCATGGGATATAAATAATTATTTTCTAAATGAGTTCATGAACTAACTTCCACAAAAAGCTTTAAATCATTATTCATATTTGATTCATCAAATTTCATATTCATGATGATTTTATATAATTATATTAATAAAATCCTCTGAAATCTATCATAATTTAAATTTATGTTCCATGGTCAACTAAAAATCATTACATCGATGAACATTATGGTGTACACTGCTAGTATGTTTAAAAATAATGTTGTAAAAATAATTTAAAACCCATATATAAAAAACATTTATGAAAGGTTGATGTCTAAACACTAAGTGACATCAACTAGTGTCCATGGGAAGACTTAAAATAGTTATATAATAATAAATTCCTTGTAATTTTTACCAATAATATTAAGATAAAAATCCTAATTACTATAAATTTCATTTATCGTTGAATATTTCATTATATAAACATAATAAAATCCCCCTTATATTCATTTGAGAAAAATAATTAAATTTCTTTTAGTACAATTGTGATCATTATTTTTTCACATATAAAAACATCCAAAGGATAAATAATGATATAATAATGATTATTTTCAATATATATATTTTCAAGATTTATATTCCATTTTTGAGCTTGATACTGATGAAAGTAAATTTTATTTATATAGTGTGTAGTCGTATATTATTGTAACGTTTCATTGAAATAAATAGAAAAACTATTTCCATTATAAATTGTAATCTTACCATAATAAAAAAACAAAATGTTTTTCTGTAATCCATAATTATTGATCACAACTATATGTAGAAGATATATATTCAGATTTAGTAGTGGAAATATAAATAGAATGTTTTTAATATAAGCCTAAAAAAATAAATATTACCAAGTAAATAACACACAAGTAATGTTATATTAAAATCTACCTTGCATACTTAGAAATCAGAATTAGAATACATTTTCAGATGAATATTAGTTCTATATTATAAATAAAATCATTTACTCAAGTATCTTTTAACATATCTAATAATTAATTGGAAATACATAATTTGACATCCATTAGGGTATCATAATAATATATCTAAAATTAATTATAATAAAATTAACAAAATACATTATGTAGTTCTGTATAGAAATCATCATATAATGCCTCTATATGTTTTTACATAATTTAATTTAATATATTTATCTAAAAAAATGTACACATCACATTCATGGAAGTATTTGTCAAATTTAACCAATTCTAAACCAACCTTTTAACATTATCATTTTTTTCATTAAATGATGTTGAAAATTACTATCAATAAATTGAATAATATTGGAGAAGGATATAATTTAAATTATCCCACAAAATTTATATAAATTATTGAAGTTGTTTATAATGAAAATGTATTTCAATTATTTTGAAATGAATACCCATTGATATTTTCATCATGTTAAATTTTCAGTACCAAAATATCATTACCACTTTCCTTAATTAAATACTTGGATTATACATTCCCCTATGATTTTTTAATACAACCAGGTATCCTTTCATAGAATGTATGATGAGTTTTTTCAAACCATATAAAGTCATACATAGTTTCAAAACATATTTAGGATTATTTCAATTTTCAACATTAGATTATTGTCTATCATATACAACATTAGAAATATATCAATTTAGAAAATTAATTTGGACATAAAAATGAAATTGATTATATAAATGAAAAGAAGAAGAAACTAATAATATTCTAACTAAGTCTAATTTATTGATATGTGATAAGTTTTTTTAAAGTAAACCAATTAATCATGTGGTAATCATTGAGAAAGTAATCAAGATTTATTTTTAACTATATTTGAATAGAAATCATGTTTATTCATAATGTTCGATTTCATTCTCATAATATGAAAACAATTTTTTTTGAAGAATCTAAAGTCTAAATATTATTTATATTAAACAAATTTTTGTCATTATAAAATTGTAAGATAAAATTATTATTATTTATCATTCATCAATATTCATAGTTACAAAATCTGAAATGAGTGAATGATAATGAAAAATAATCATAACTGAATTTCCATTTTGAACATTTGACCCAGAAATTCCTAAAAAATTATCCATTGAATGATCTATTTGATCTTTTCATCATAATTCATGAATATATTAAAATTTAGAAGAAATATTCTATCCAACAATTTTTTTAACTATATCATGATGTTCATACTCTTTAAAATTAAAATCAAAAAATTCATCCTCAATTTGATAAATATCATTAACCCTTTTATTCAGATATTTTTATTCAATCATAAAATGAATCCATTTGTCAACTACCATGGTTATTTTAGTGTATGCACTCTATTCCATACTAATATATTTATATTCTAATAAAATAAAATCAACTTATTTTTCATGAAAATTGTATAAAATGTATTTAGTATTGAGAAGGAAAACATTACATCCACTCATTCTAAAAAATCCAACTATAAATTTTCTCTCCAAATATGTCTCAATGAGTGATTATTTTAACCATGGTCTTATGATAGATTTATTGGTAACATAAGAAACAATATTCAATGTTTATGTCCGACAATATTTTTGTTTATTAAACTCATTTAGCGTCATCCGTTACATTTCCTAAAGATTTTTATTTTCCATTTCTATTACCCCATATTGTTGTTGTGTTGTTGAAGAACAAAATTAGGAAAATACTGATTTTCATAAAAAATGGTTAATTTTCCAATTTATATATTTCACCACCATGAACTCTTATAATTGAATTAATTGACTATACTGTCTAATATTGAATAAATTTATAAAACTTGAAAAACTAATTTGAAGGTCCTAATTTTAGTGTTATAAAATCATCCCATATTAATCTATTAAAGTAAGAAATATGAAAAATTAATATCTATTATCTCTAAAAACACAAGGATTGATAGGATAAAATAATTAAAAATTAATAAGATGCAATGGATTTATTTTTTTTACTTCTATAAATGACTTGAAACTAAATCTGTGTTGTATAACATTGAAGAATAAATCCAAAACAATGGTTTTTTATTCTTCATTATTAGGTAACTGTGGTTTTTTGTTTACTTCATTGAATTATGGTGCATCAGCCAAAAAAATTGCAACTCCTAACCTCTATTTCTAAATGACATTATAAAACATTCTATCAATTAGTCATTTTTCACTTTGGTAAATTAATTCATAAAAATTAAATTAATATAAGTATTCTTTTCTATTTTTATAACACAAATGTGATTTATCATTAAATACAATAAATATACCATTATAAATTGTAACAAAAAAAAATGATCATAATTTAATTAAATTATTAATAAATTAGATTTCTATACATTAACATATAAAATATTAAAAATAATATAGTAATATAAAATTCTAGCCTCACAAAAATCATTTACCTTTCATTTAAAATTATATAAAAAAAGTAAAATTACCTATATTAGATATAATAATTTATTGAACAATTTATATATGACAGGTAATATGTTTCTGATATCAAAAATATACAAAACAAATCAATTTTCATTCCTCCAATAAAAATTTAATAAATATATATTTAATAATGTTTTGGTACCGAATAAAATTTTGGTTAAATGGAATTAGTATATGAAGGTTTTGGAATCCAAACTGATTTTAAACACATGGTTATAGGTAATATAGATGACACATATTTATAAATGATATCCTTTGAATATCCATGTGATTTTAGAAATCTGATTGAGAACACATTTTCATAATTTCCATGACCCAAACCACTAGGGACTACCTAGTCAGTGGAAATATAGGCCAGGAAATCCCCAATCCCACCGTCAATTGGCTAGGGGCCAGCAGTATGTTTTGAGATGAAATAAACTAAAATTTAACGCCTTGGCATAATGTAACTATATGAATGAACCCAACCATTATCATGAAATAGTGTTGAGGAATAATAATGTACTGGAAATATAATGTTTAGAAAAATTAATTAAATAATATTTTGGAAATACAAATATGTGTATATCAACATAATAAAAATCATAATAACAGGGAAAATAAATCCTTAAATAATATAGTGTTGAAATCGTAAATAAATAACTATATAAATTAGAGATATGTGGAGACCGACTATATATTCCCGAGATTGACCAATGAACATGGTCAATTCAACCATGTACTTCTATGCTTCAATAAAACCGGTTCACTATAGTCCCTATTATGATATATGGAACTAGGTCAACTATATTCACATTTATCCTATTAAATTTCCATATAAGAAAAGATTCATAAGAGAAAAACAATTAATGTGGTGATAATATTAATACATAGTAGGGAACCCCAAAATATCCAAAAATATTCATCAATTGATAACAGTATGCCCATCACAAAAAAGATATGCCAATTATAATATGAGACAAACCCCATAATGGTGAAGCTAGATAGCTCAACAAGAATCCCAAATGAGAGAGAAATGGTATATCCATCTCCATTCCTCATCTATGAATTATGAATTATACATCTCTATAGGTCCATATCTAAGGTCCATCATCATGATAAATCATACAAGAATCCATGTGGTGGTGCCCAAACCTAACCAATAGTAATGCCCCGACCCTAGTTATCCCGAGTCGGTGCATTATTATGTAACATTGGCATGATCACAATGATCAAGTCTCGAAAGACCGATTAGTTGAGTAGCCTTGAAACACTAGATACATTCCTAAGTTTTACATTACATCATAATGTAATTCAAAACTAAAACAACATATTGTCTTCATATCCCCTCATATTATCCCTGTAGGTCATTCATAATATACTTCTTCACATCCTGGAAAAATTAAAACATTTAAATGCGTGAGCTAATATGCTAATTAAGGATAACAATATAGTGGGATCTTTCATAAATAAACATTAACATCTAAGGCAATGTATAATTAAAACAAAAGCCTTTTAAACTTGAACTTCAGCATAATACGACGAAAATAAAATGAAATAATTCCATTTACTTATTCACATGGATATTCTACAAGTCATATAATCACATGTCATATCAATAACCACATTCATAATGATGGAATACATAATTCCAGACTATCATAACCACATATCCAAGGCCTCGTGCCAAGACTAAAAAAAATATTTTTTCAGGGCCTCATTCCAAGACACTAGTTTGTCTCATTAGACATACCGATGCATCGAGGAACTATAGCGGGCTCCACCCATCACATATTAAGTCCAATGCATTCCCATATGAAAAGTTTTAAACATAACATAAACATTCGTATTAAAACTAGCATATGAAATGTAATTATTTCATCCCTAAACCATGAATGGTATAAAAATAAAACATCCACAGTCAAACATTTCACAAAACCTTCAATACAATATAGAAGTTTTGTATCATAATAAATCAACTTAAAATAAGCATAAAATCCATCAAAGGATGTTGACATAAGTGAAATCAAAACTCTTTTTATAGAAATATAACTTTTTATTTTGAAATCATTTAATAATAATATATTTATAAAATAAAACATTTTCATTGAAAATGTTCTTATAAGCTTGTAAGGGAATCTTCGACGATTTTATAAAGGCATAAAATAGCTGCACCCTCCGTATAAGTTAAAAATAAAATTCTTACCTTAATTCTGTTGAAAAAGGGTAAAAAGGACCTTGTTTGGAAAATGATGGAAAGATTCCTTTATAAACCACTTATAAAAGTCAAAAAGGTTATAAATGACTTTAACCCATATTCTAGTAAATAGTAAAAATGTTTTGAAATACATTTTTATTAAAACATGGATGTGGATGATAATGATGTGCCAGTAGATTATTACGTATAAAAATCCTCAGATAATGAAGAGATTGCGAAATAAACCCTTACCCTGTACTTTTCCATGGTTGGGGTAGGTTAAAATCCTGTATAATGGTGAAATAATTGTTATTAAATTATACAGGAATCATAGATATTAATATGATATCATATATAATCATTTAACATTGCTTTGTTAATAATATTTTTGAATTATCGTCGTTTCGGGTGTTAACTTACTCATTTTCTTTTATATGTTTTTTTATGTAACCCATGTTTGTTATGGATAGACTATATCTTATTCGTATACATAATGATATTAAGTCCTTAAACATTATTATTAATCTTCAAATGAGAATCAGACTTGAATGGATACGATGGAGAATGAATCTCATCGCGTTCATGGAGACGGTAGTCCGTACGTACGCACGAGCGACAATATCATTCTTTTGATATTAAAATAATATTTAATTGGATGGTATATCATATATACGTAATCATTATCATGAAATATTCATTATTTACATGAATTACACATCATTATTATAACCATCCAAATAATAATGTTTTGAATAACAATTACACCACGACGTGGAGACGGTAAGCCGTACATACAAACGTATGGTGACATGTCATTCAAAGGATAGATAGAATACTAAAATATGGTTGTACCATGTTTATAATAACATATATATATATATATAATATACTGTAGTTATTATTTTAGAATGGTAATAACAAAGATAGAAAAGTGGAAGAAGAAAGGAACTTGAAAAGGGGTGGTGAAATCATTACCTCTTCTTCGGGTTTTTAATTATGATTTGATCAAAGGGGCTCCATAGGTTGGCTTTATGACAAAAGGAAGGCCACTAGGATGATGTGAGGGAAGTTTAGAGAGTATTTGGGCAGGGTTTGGCCGAACCAAAAGTATTTGAAGGTGTGAATTAATGAGAAGGGGGAGTGCCCTTTTATAAGAAGGGTGAGGGGCACCTTTGCAAAAGCTAGAAATATTATTTTATAATAAATTTATATTCGGTTTAAAATTTCTCAAAAGTGGATTATTTATAGGATAAGGTGGGTATGGGTCGAAAACCATCCAAAAAATATAATTTAGATAGATTTGGGTCATTATATTAACCGTATCATTTAGTTTTATCTCTTAGTTAATTAGTTTGACACTTACCATGTCACTTTGTATTTTTATATTATATATTTAATAAACATAGTATATACCTCCATCTGACCCTCAAGTGGTCCATTAATGATAAACCTATCATGATATATGTCTCTTTTCCAGGCCATAGATTTTTAGGAATTGAATATCAATTAATAATATAATATTTGTTTTAAAAACTTCTTTATGTCAATTTTGACACTATTTGGAAAATTGATTTTTGTGAAAATCATAACAGAATTATTACTTCGAAAAAAGTTATTTAAATCATTCCGAACGTGTCATGTTATCATATAAAATTAGTGTAATTCATAAAATTTCTCACATTATATTTATTTGGGTATTTATAATATAAATTATTTTAATTTTTCACTATTATGGTAATTCCTGCATCATCATTGTGTCATATATAAATTAAATTATTTATTGTCTAAAATTTATAAATAAAATATCAATATGTATGAAATATTATGATCTTTATAATGAATATTTACAATTGAATTTAACTTATGTATAACCCTATATAAAAAATTTCTTTAGTAAATAAACTATGATTTTAACTCTTTTAACTCTTCTTCAAATTAAATAATAATAAATGTCCTAATCTAATCCAAGTGGACCTAAATGATAGTATTTTATTCCTAAGGTTCTTTTTGGTCGATATAAACATGTCCAATAGAATTAGGACACGTTTTAGGGTAATATTAATATAATTTTTACCCTTAATTAACCTATTTACTTTTAATCATGGTAAATAAAAGTAAAAAGATACTATTCACCAAAAATTATTTTCATCTCATTGAACCACATTTTACATCTTGATATTAACCGTGTCTCCTGGATTATCGAAATTACACTCACAGAAGTAGTAAAATTATGTTTTATGAAAAAATCAGTTTTTTAACTACCACTTAGTGGTTTCATTATTCATCAAAAAAATGAGGTTTTTCAGAAAAATACCAAAAATTCATCTTAAGCTAATTTCGATATTCTGAATCAAAAATGAAGTCCATTTTTAAAAATAAAATTTATAAATTTCAAAAAGTGGGTATTACTATTCATAACGGCTAGTTTGATTGGTTGTGATGTGTTAGAACTCGATGTTGCGTACAACACAATCTATTGCATTATTCAAAGAGAAGCGTACCGTAGAAGCTTGAGGTGTTAACTTCTCCCCTCCTTCAAATAATTTCGTCCTAGAAATTTCTAGAATACTACCGCATGAAAAGACTCAGGTGGTTCTTCATCATAAGTTCGTTGGGTTCCCACGTTGCCTCTTCCATCTTAGGGTTTTCCATAGAACTTTTACCAGACGAGTCATCCGGTTTCTCAGCACTTGTTCTCTCATATCAAGAATCTTGATGGGCTCTTCACAATAAGACAGATCGGGTTCCAGTTCTAATTCCTCATAGGTGAGTACATTTGTTGGGTCAGGCATGTATTTCCCTAACAGAGATACGTGGAACACATCGTGAACTTTGGAGAGACTTGGCAGCATTGCCAATCGGTAAGCTACAACCCCAATTCATTCTAGAATTTCGAAAGGTCTGATGTACCTGGGACTCAATATACCATTCTTAACAAAATTTATTACTCCCTTCCATGGTGATATCTTCAGGAAAACATGATCACCGACTTGAAATTCAAAATCCTTCTATTGATTATCAGCATTGCTCTTCTGCCTACCTTGAGCTTCTTTGATGTGATTTTGGATTGCCTTCACCTTTTCCATCATTTCCTCCACCAGTTCTGGGCCTATATGTTTTCTTTCTCCAACCTCATCCCAACAGGTTGGTGTGCGACATCTCTTTCTATATAACGCTTCATATGGTTCCATCTCAATACTCGAATGGAATCTATTATTATAGGAAAATTCTACTAGATGTAAATATTGATCCCACATACCAGAAAGTCATGTGAGAAGGATTCCAACATGTCTTATAAGGTTTTAATAGTTCGTTCTGATTGTCCATCTGTTTGAGGGTGGTAGGTAGTGCTCAAATGAAGTTCAATATCCAAGGCTTTCTGAACACTTTTCCATAATATTGATGTAAAATGGGGATCACTATCAGAAACAGTCGATAGGGTTACTCCATGAAGTCTCATAAATTCATCAATATATAGTCTTTATAAACCTTCCAGTGGTAGATCTTCTCTTATAGAAAGAAAATGTTCTGACTTGGTATGATGATAAAAAATAACCCATATTGCATCATCGCTTCTAGGAGTCTTTGGTAATCCCATGAAAATTTATATCGTGATATTATCCCATTTCCAATCAGGTATGGGAAGAGGTTGCAATACACCACCAGGTTGTTTCCTTCCATCTTTCACTTGTTGACAAACCATACATCTTGACAAAAAATCAGCAATCTCCCTATTCAGGTTGTCCCAAAAAAATGTTCCTTCAAATCACTATACATTTTGGTGCTCCAATGGTGTATAGAGAAATTGGAACTATGAGCATCATCCCGCAATTCCCTTTTTAGACCAGGTATATCGGGAACACAAAGTCTCTTCTCGAATTTCAAAATTCCATCTTCATACATAATGTCTCTCAATATCCCGTCATTCACAGCTTTAATCTTCTTTCGAAATTCTTTATCATCGGTCTGACAACTCTTAATCCTTTCTAGTAAATATGGTTTGGCAACCATTTGAAAAAACATTGATGTTTCACCTTCCCTGCTTATTCCCATGTCCATCTTCACTATATCCAGGAAAATGGGATCCCTTTCAATTCTCATATTGTTCAAAACTCCATGATCTTTTCTTCTCAAAGGATATTACACCTTGTTTTCTTTCCTCGGGTGGTAGTGTATCATAAAATCATAATCCATGAGTAATTCAAGGCATCTACTTTGCCTCATGTTGAGTTCTTTTTGTGATAAAATATACATCAAAATCTTGTGATCAGAATAAATCTCACATTTTTCACCATAGAGGTAGTGCCTCCATATCTTCAAAGCAATGATCACAACTGCTAACTCGATATCATGAGTAGGATAGTTTTGTTCATGAATTTTCAACTGTCGTGATGCATAGGCAATAACCCAGTCATTCTGCATAAGGACACAACCAAGTCCTTTATTCGATGCATCACTATAAATAACGAACCCATCATTCCCTGATGGTAGATTCAATATATAAGCATTAACTAATCTTCTCTTCAGTTCTTCAACACATTACTCACACTCTTTTGTCCAAACAAATTTAACCCCTTTAAATGTGAGCTTTGTTAATGGGTTAGCCAACCGGGCAAAATTCTGGACGAAACATCGATAATAACCTGATAAACTAATAAAACTACGTACCTCAGTTATACTCGTTGACGCAGGACATTCTTGGATTTCCTTGGACATAGAAGGGTCAACAGAGATTCCATCTTTAGAGACAATATGGCCACGAAAAGAAATCTCCTGAAGCCATAATTCACACTTGCAAAACTTTCCATATAATTCATGTCTTCTAAGAGTTATTAGGATAATGCGCAAGTGATTTTCATGATCTACGTAGATTTTGGAGTATACCAAGATATCATAAATAAATACCTCTACAAATTCATCAAGATATTCCTTGAAAACTCAGTTCATTTGATCCATAAAAATAGATGGTGCATTTGTCAATCAAAAAGGCAATATTGTAAACTCGTAATGCCCATACCGTGTTCGAAATGCTGTCTTTAGAATGTCTTCCTTCTTCACACACAACTGATGGTATCCAGATCGAAGGTCAATCTTTGAAAAGTATTGAGCTCCATGAAGATGGTCAAATAAATAATCAATGCGAGGTAGGGGATACTTGTTCTTTATTTTTATAGCATTGATTTCCCAGTAGTCGATACATAACCTCATAGATCCATCTTTCTTCTTTACAAAAAGGACAGGGGCTTCCCATGGAGAAACACTAGGTCGAATAAATCCAATATTACTCAATTCCTCTAGTTGTTTCTTTAGATCAAATAATTATACAGTGGCCATTCTATAAAGGGTATTCGATATCATCCTTGATCCAGAAACTAAATCAATGGAAAACTCAACATCTCATTCCGGAGGATGTCCAGTTTAATCTTCCGGAAACACATCTACATATTCTTTAACAACATGTACATACTCTATTTGAACATTAGTTTACTCACCCATAGTCATTTCATACTCTTCCTCCCCAATAATTGAATTTAGTTGATCTACTGGGGGTGGATCTAGATAAGAAGTAGGTGGTAACGATTCTGTTCTAAAGATAAGGTGTTCCTTATCATCATCATCAAAAATAGTAACCTTCTTTTTCTTAAAATAAATCTTTGCATCATGGTCCGATTTCTAGTCCATACCGAGGATTATATCAAACTAAATCATAGGTATGACGATGAGATCAGTAGATAAAGAACATTTATGTGCTCTAATGGGGACTGATTCAGAAAAAATTATTGCAATGATACTTCCCTTAGAAGTTTTAACTGATAACTCCCTTGTTAAATCAAATTGGAAATATCTAATTTTCGTAGAAAACTGGGAAGATATGAATCAATGCGATGATCCAGAATCAAATAATGAATTTTCTAAACATGAGGAATCAATTAAATTACCTGCCATAATGTCTTTCAGAGCTTCTACCTTAGCAGTAGAGATAGCATAATCTTGGACTTGATCCCTTGGCCTTTTCTGAGGTAAGTTCCCCTGACGCTTAGGACATTCATTTGCATAATGTCTTACCTCCCTGAAATTGTAGCATTGGACATCGGAATATTCCATCTTCCCCTTGAAATCACGAGATTGGTGGCCATTTTCACCACACTTCTAACAGACTCCCATTCCTTTTAAGAAAGTACCGGGTTGTTTCTTCCCACATTTACTGCTGGATGGAAATTCAACATTTCCCGTCATCCCCTTATTTCCATTCCTATATTGATCAGCAGATCTCTTCTTCTCTTTCTTTTCTTTATAGTTATATGACTTAGAGAATTCGTTCTCTATCTTGATAGCACATGAGACAATGTCTTCGTACGTTGAGAATGATTGTGAGACTAATGCTCAACGGAGAAATGGTATTAACCCATCAAAGAAACGATCAATCATAATTCATGTGTTATGTATATAATCTGCAACATACCATGCTAACCTTGTAATGTTGGTCTCATACTTTGTGACATTCTCATCCTCCTTTTGTATCAGACTCAAAAATTGCCTTACCATATCTGCTCGATGGTCAGGAGAAAAGTATTTTTCTAAGAAAATCTCTTTAAACTCCCTCTATTCCATTCATGATACTTCTTAATCTTCCATTGTGTTTTGAATCAGCGACCACCATAGATCGGCATTTCCAGTGAGGCGGGAGACATCTATGACAACCTTCTCCCTTTCGCTACTCCCCAAGGCGTGGAATATTTTCTCTAAGGAGTTTATCCATTTCTTAGCTACTAATTGATTTGTACCCCCATTAAATGTTGAAGGTTGTTTCCTCATGAAGCGGTCTAACATTGATCCTCCATGTTGCGGATCAGGTTGCTCCATACGAGTAAGGTAATTATTCATAACCTGTGTTAGTTGACCCAGTATGGTGATAAGCTGATCAGCACCAGTCGTATCTCCAACTCCACTATAATTATCTTGATCTAGAGGGAAATCCCTACATGGAGTGCGTGCATTGATACAGTTTACATTCCTTCCACTAGGCGCCATATCTAAACAATGTCATAAACTAGATTAGTTTATGAATCAAAATATGTAATTCCATACTTGTAAAACACTTTACATAAATTTAATAGTTTATTGATATAATCCCTAATCATAAAAATGTTTTCTTTGAGGAAGTATATAATCATAAACCCTTCATAATGGTTTTTATAGAAAATGAGAATTATCCTAAGAATATCTCCCGGGAGTGTCGTAACCAAGAGTGCAGAAAGGCCCGTTTTCGTGCACCAGTTCTTGTTCGAGTCTAGCTCAAAACAGTGTTTTCGAATTTTACCCCTAGGTACATCTCTGCCAGAGCCTCCTCTACCTACTTGTATCTAGATAGGGATTTATTGCTCGGAGAACTCATAAAATATCTATAATACCAAAATTCTTGGAAGTTATTTTATACTAATCCTCAATGTCTATCTTAGGGCTATGTGCTCTAATCTGAGTTTATCTAAATCTAGCTTCCAAGGTTAGTACTAAACTACCTCTGATACCAACTGTAACACACTAACCCCAATTTCCCAGAGTCGGTGCATTATTGCGTAACATTGGCATGATAACAAAGATCAAGTCTCAAAAGACCTATTAGATTAGTATCCTTGATAGACTAGATACATTAATAAGTTTTACATTACATCATAACGTAATAAAAAATACAACAACATCTTGTCTTCATATCCCCTCATACTATCCATGCAGTTCATTCATAATATAATTCTTCACATCTTGGAAAAATTAAAAAATTGGAAGGGGTGAGCTCAAATGCTCAGTAAGGATAACAATATAGTGGAAGCTTTCATAAATAAAAAATAACATATAAGGCAAGGTATAATAAAAAAAAGCCTTTTAAACTTGAAATTCAGCCTAATATGGAAAAAATTAAATGAAATAATTCCATTTACTTATTCACATGGATATTCTACTAGTCGTATAATCACTTTCCATATCAATAACCACTTTCATAATGATGGAATTCATAATGCCAGACTATCATAACCACAAGTCAGGGCCTCGTGCCTAAAATACAAATAATATTTTGTCAAGGCCTTGTTCCAAGACACTTGTTTATCTCATGAGACCTACCGATGCATCGAGGAGATATAGCGGGATCCACACGTCACATATTATGTCCAATTCATTCCCATATAAAAAGGATTAAACAGAACATAAACATTCGTATTAAAACTAGCATACAAAATGTAAATACTTCATCCATAAACCATGAATTGTATAAAAATAACACATACACAATCAAACATATCATGAAACCTTCAATACAATATATAAGTTTTGTATCATAATAAATCAACTTCAAATAAGCGTAAAATCCATCAAAGGATGTTGACATAGATGAAATCAAAACTCTTTTTAGAGAAAAATATATTTTTATTTTGAAATCATTTAAGAGTCATATATTTATAAAAGAAAACATTTTATTAGAAAATATTCATATAAGCTTGTAAGGGAATCTTTGACGATTTTATAACGGCGGAAAATATCCACACCCACCGTATAAGTTAAAAAACATTCTTACCTTAATTCTGTCGAAAAAGGTTAAAATGGTCCTTATTTGGAAAACGACGGAATGGTTCCTTTATAAACCACTTATAAAAGTCAACAAGGGTATAAATGACTTTAAACCATATTCTAGTAAATAGTAAAAATGTTTTGAAATACATTTTTAAGAAACATTAATGGTGATGATAAAGAAGTCCCAGTAGATTATTAAGTATAAACAACCTCGGATAATGAAGAGATTGCGAAATAAACCCTTACCTTTAACATTTCCTTGGTTGGGGTAGGATAACCTCATTTATAATGGTGAAATAATTGTTATTAAATTATTCAAGAATCATATATATTAATATGATATCGTATATGATCTTTTAACATTTCTTTGTTAATAATATTTTAGAATTATCGTCGTTTCGGGTGTTAACTTACTCGTTTTCTTTTATATGTTTTGTTATGTAAGACATGTTTGTTATGGATAGGTTGTATCTTGTTTATATCCAGAATGATATTAATTCTTTAAACATTATTATTAATCTTCAAAGGAGAATTAGATTTGAATGGATACGATGGAAAATGAATCTCATCGCGTTCGTGGAGACGGTAGTCCATACGTACACACAAGCAATAATATCATTATTTTGATATTTAAATAATATTTAATTGGATGTTATATTATATATACAGAATCATTATCATGTTATATTTATTATTCACATGAATTACACATCATTATTACAACCATCCAAATAATAATGTTTTAAATAACAATTACACCACGACATGGAGACGGTAAGTCGTACAAACGCACGTATGGTGACATGTCATTCAAAGGATGGATAGAGTAATGAAATATGGTTGTAAAATGTTTAAAATAACATCAATGTATATATAATATACTGTAGGTATTATTTTATAATGGTAATAACAATGATAGAAGAAGTGGAATAAGAAAGGAACATGAAAAGGGGTGGTGAAATCATTACCTCTTCTTCGGGTTCTTCCTTTTTATTTGATCAAAAGGGCTCCTTAGGTTGGATTTTTTACTAAAGGAAGGCCTATAGGATGAATTGAGGGAAGTTGAGAGAGTATTTGGGCTGGTTTTGGCCGATCCAAAAGGCTTTGAAGGTGTGAATTAATGACAAGGGGGAGTGCCCTTTAATAAGAGGAGTGTGCGGGGTTACCTTTGGAAAAGCTAGAAATATTATTTTTTAATAAATTCATATTTGGTTTATAATGGATCCAAAGTGGATTATTTAAAGGTTAATGTGGGGATGGGTCGAAAACCACTCAACCAATGGAATTTATATAGGTTTGGGGCATTATATTAACCTTATATTTTAGTTTTAACTCTTAGTTAATTAGTTTGATACTTACCATGTCACTTTGTATTTTTATATAATATAGTTAATAAACATACTATATACCTCCAAGAGGAACCCAAGTGGTCCATTAATTATACACCTATCATTATATATGTCTCTTGGCCGAACATTATATTTTTAGGAATTTCATATTAATTAATTATATAATATTTGTTTTAAAAACTCTTTTATATCCATTTTGACACTATTTGGAAACATTATTTTTGTGAAAATCATAACAGAATTATTAAATAGATAAAAGATAATTAAATCATTACTAACATGTCATATTATCCTATAAAATTTTTTTAATTCATAAAAATTCTCATATTATATTTATTTTGGTATTTATAATATCAATTATTATAATTTTTCACTATTATGGTAATTACTGCATCATCATTGTGTCAAAAATAAATTAAATTATTTATTGTCTAAAAATTATAAATAAAATATCATTATGTAGGAAATATTTTTAAATTTCTAATGAATATTTACAATCCAATTTACCTTATGTATAACTCCATATTAAAAATGTTTTAGTAAATAAACTTTGATTTTAACTCTTTTAACTCTTCTTTGAATTAAATAATAATAAATGTCCTAATCTAATCCAAGTGGACCTAAATGATAATATTTTATTCCTAAGGATGTTTTTGGTCGAGATAAACTTGTCCAATAGAATTAGGACATGTGTTAGGGTAATATTAATAACATTTTTACCCTTAATTACCCTATTTACTTTTAACCATGATAAATAAAAGTAAAAAGTTACTATTCACCAAAAATTATTTTCATCTCATTGAACCACATTTTACTCCGTGATATTAATTGTGTCTCTCAGATATTTGAAATTCCACTCACAAAAGCTGTAAAATTATGTTTTATGAAAAATTCATTTTTTTAACTACCACTTAGTGGTTTCACTATTCATCAAAAAATGATGTTTTTCATAAAAACACCAAAAATTTACCCCAGTCTAATTTCGATTTTCGAAATCCAAAAATGAAGACCATTTTGACAAATAAAATTTATAAATTTAAAAAATTTGGTATTACTATTCATAACGGCTAGTTTTATTGGTCGTGGTGTGTTAGAACTCGATGTTGCATACAACATACGCTATTGCATTATTCAAAGAGAAGCGTACCATAGAAGCTTGGGGTGTTACACCAGTGCTATCAATAAATGATGGAGACACTATCTCATAGTTATGAATATTGTATAACCTCTCAAGAATCAATATTAGTCAGCCTAATATTCACCACTTCACTCTAATTATGTGGGAGACAAAACTCCATTAGAGAAAATATACACCGCCAGATATCCAAGAAAGGGGATTAAAACTCATTACATTATGGTAACTTTCCCCATGTACGTGGATTACTATATCAAGAATTCCAAATATATGGGGGACCAACACCATGCTGCGGTAGTGGGTATGAATCACAACATCTCTTTGGTGAATCTTCTAGGTCACTATTATTTTCAATCATTTCTAAAAGAGATATTTTAATAGAAAAAAGTTCCAATCATTTCTTAATAGATTCTATGTGGGCCATAGTAACATTATAATAAGAAAAATACCAAGGATAATCTACTTGTGTTAGAAAATTCATATCCAGACAATAGATAATAGAGTGAATTATGTTTTTCATGTAATAAAAAACATGTAAGGGGATCCACATCTTGTATGTCCCAACATATTCTCCAATTATCGGTCTCCTAGAGACACTATGTGGATTCCATTACATACTACATAATGGGTAAATGTATTACATGGTGTGTCTCCACCACCTGGGGTTTGCATGTGAATATCTGGCCATGCACGTGTACTTTTGTCCATGTCAATATACATAGGAATATACTTTGTTATTCTGAGGTATTGATCTATTGCAGTGTACCCCTAGGCATGCCCATGTACTCCAAGATTAAATGGTATGTCTGACCAAAATCATGACGATCACTTGAGGATGATCAGTTGTCCTATATGATAAAACAATAATCCACTATAAATCACGTAAAATGTACATGAATAATCAAATTTATCATTTCATTGATATCATCACACAAAACACTTTCGATTAGATACTCACATCACCAATATATACACCATGTGAAAAAATTATTTTTTTATAACACACATGTTTTTCACTTCATGGACCCAGTCCACAATATAGAAAAAGGTACCCAGCATTAATCATGAATCAAACACCTCATTATTTGGTTAATTAATCCACAAACATCTCACGAATAAAATAATGAAAAAGGAAGTATGACTGAATTATGGGGAATTAATTATAATAATAATAATATTATTAATATAATTTAGGATAATATATGAGTGAATGGGTGTTATTCCTTAGCCAATCATCCTTCTTTGCAATGAGTAAATGGATTCCACTTGGGGGTCCACTCAACTCCCCTTACTTTTATATTATAATTTATGTTATTTTAGTTTCATTTTTTTATATTTTAATCCATTTTATTCTCGGTCATTTTATATTATTCCTCAAATATTTTCAGAAGATCATAATTTATCCTTATCTGTGCCACACCTAGAAAAAAAATCATGTATGGGGGAGGGGAAATATTACCCCAGAACCGAGGAGGGAGCCACCTCATGGATGTCCACCTCCTACTCACATGGTGGGACACTTTTGCATCCTGATGTCACATACTTCATCCATCACATAATTTCATATTCCACTACTTCTTGATATAGTGTTTTTTGAACCCCATGAATCATTGGAGACTGGAGGTTTTCCATCCAGTTCACCCTTTATCATGTTTCTCTGAATTTCATATCATTTCCACTCATCAAGCATGAAAACAACAAAATTAATATATTATCATGTACCACCAAAGATCATCCATTTTCCATGTTTCCCATTATCACATCCTTGACAGAAAAAGCACACCCATGGTAGATATCAATTTTTACGATGATCGGGATCACAATGATCAGATACCATGTACTCATTGAACCACATCCAAAACGAATTTTGGGTATGAACATATGATGAGTAAGTAAATATTGTACAACTAATAAAATTACCAATGAAACTCATCCATTTTAGTATTTTTAAATTATATATTTCCATTAGACAAAATAAAAAATTCAAATAAAATATTATATAACCACATATCCCAAAATACAAGAATATAAACCCATAAATGCTAAATTAGATACCCATGGATTTATCAGATGGTTGATTCTATTTGTATTCATCATTATATAATCAATGGTGAAATAATCCAATGGAAATAAAAACACTATCTCATGTTTCAATTAGTCACTAATAAATAGTTATCATGTATCATAGTGGCAAGAATGATCTACGAATCGTGTAGGAAAAGATGATACCTTTAGTATTGATCGAATATTCTGATTTGTTTTCATCATTCACCAAACCTTCATACAATTTACTCCCTCAAAATATTCATGGTTATATGGTTAAAACATTGAATTAGGTATAATATTATATTTATTAAAGATATTATGTTTTATAATTTAATAAAATAATAAAATATGTATTGAAATTCTTTTTAATTATTTTTCACCTGAAGGACCATAAGTCTAGCACCCAAACATGACCATGTTTCTATCACATCGAGGGTAAAACCCACAGTTCTGACAGAATAGAATTCTCAAAATTTTTTGATATGATAATAATTTTCTAATGGATTTTACAAATACAAAAAATAATTCACATTGATGTCATTAATTTAGTAAATATTTTTATTATATCAATATTGATATCATGGGAGTAAGGAATCATGGGATGTCTTAGCTCCTGGCACTAAAAATATTCCTTTAAAATTTAAATAGTATTATATTAAAGAAACTAAGTAATTTAACTCCCCTCTTATTCATGTATTTTCATCTCAAAAATCTAATTCTCACTAATAAGGGGAATCTGGAGCTCTAATCATGGGCTCCAACAAAAATATTCTCTCTAGAGGATCCGCATACTTTTAAAAAATGCACATCCAAGGGAAATAATTTTCTATATAGGGTATTATGTTCATTTTACCAAGTAATATAGTATTCTAAATGTAAAAATTCACTCAATGATTTCTATTTCATCCATTTTTGCATCAAACAATGAGTTCTGTGCAAGTATCCTTAGATGTGACACATGTAAACCAAAAAAATCCAAGTCCAACATTTTTCATAGGTCTATGAAATACCATACTTCACTATCATAACAAAGTTGCAAGAAAAGGGGAATAATAAACTAAAAAATAGCCTTCCACCATAGAAAAATCTTTGTAACATTAGATGAGTTCAAACTTTCTATAAAACAATATCTATGCGTCTAAATTCAATGGATCTTTCCATGGGTTTCCCAAAGACTACAGATGACACTGAGAAGTCATAATCTTTCCCTGGTTAAATCAAAACATTCACAACCATTAGTACAACCAACTCTATTCCCCCCCAACTATATTGTATAATTTTCTCGAACTATTATTGTGTTTACATGAATAGTCTCCATCACATTACCAATAATAGTGTCACATCAATTGTGAAGTGGAAACTATTTTGATAAGGAAACTCAATCGATGTTAGATGATCCTCGTAAATATGAACCAAAAAAACCGTCCAAAGTAAAAGCATATTCCCATGTTCCAAGAATGGTCTATCTTCTTGGACATCATCCTTTAGTATAATTCCATGTTCTATGAAAAAATGTCCCAATGGCATCACAAATCCTCTCCATAATCAATATGTGAAGTGGGAATAATGATATAAAACTATCATTGATGTAATTCAATAAACATATAATACATTTTATAAGAAACCATCACAAAACACCCCAAAATGCTACTCCCTCAACTGTTTAGGATGTGAGGCACATGACGAGTTTGCTTATAAGGAGGTATATCCGAGAAATGACTCCCATCCACTTACTATGTCTCAAAAAGATTACAAAACTACATACTATCATCATGGAATGATTCTTAATTTATACCTATGATAAAAATTTCTTGTAAACCATCCCAGATACATTGATATATTGATTCTCAATAAAATCATGACATAGCCATAAGTGAACACCCAATACCCATATGTTCGATACAAGAACCTGGTATCATTAATAATAAATACAAGAATGGGTTTTCCAAATCAACAGTCGAAGGAACAAATACTAGTTATTATTCCCAAAAGAAAACTCAATTAGGAAAAACCAAAAAAAATAAAATAGGTAAATAACCCGTAGTAAACCCACAGAGTATCCAAAAGACCTGATAAAATATAACATCTCCCAAAATACATAGCATACTAAGACTATGCGATAAAAATGAACCACCTCCATAGGGACCTTCACATATCACAAACCAAATATAAGGAAAAAAAGACATATTTTGTTGGAAAAGTTATGTTGTGTGATAAAATCCATGTCGGTTCTAATAATGTGATCCATATAATATTCCAATATTAAATAGACGAAATTATGAATTAATTTTATAATAAAACTAGAATGGATGTACAAGTGGTTTTTGAAAAAAATCATAATTTGAAGTTGACATTGGGGAATAATTTCAATCAATGTCTTATTTAAACTTTTTTATATAAAACAATTAATATAAATAGATATGAATTAGTAATGATATTTTAAAACCCATGGATTATATTTCAAAATATTCACAAATTAGAAACATGTTCTTCTTCTATGTTTTTTTATAGTTCATGGTTATGGGATTATCACACACTCATATTCGTGACCAAAACAATATCGATACACATGTATCTCAAAAATGGTAAAAGATGACTAATCAACATCCCATCTATGATATGATCTAAAGAAATATGATATCGTTACTTTTCTAAAGAATCAAACCTACCATTTTTCTCCTTAACAACTCAGTAACAAAAAATTCATGAATGTTATCAAACAAGTAATAAATAATGATAAAATTACATAAAAATGATTAAAATATAATTTCCCTTATTTGATTCAATATGTCAATTTCCATTTAACAAATCGAAACATTGTTATTAATAAAATAATTTTGTTTTTAATGTAAAAATAGTAATTGTTTTTTATCTAACCAATTTATGAAATTATAACCAAAATTAGTTTAGAGAACTATATAAAAAACTATTCTACAAATCTACTTAAAAAATTTATCAATTTAAAACCACACCCCAATTCCCAGTTGAAGTTAAATTTAATGTTTTTTCCCAAAATTTCTTCCAAAAAAATTTGAATTAAAAATAAAAAATAATTTGGTTTCATAATTTTAAAAGAAATATATATTATTTAAATCAATATATTCAATGGGTTTTAACTCGAAAAATCTCAAAAAAACTACCATTCTCAAAACAGATATCATATATCACAATTTCCACTATTTGAATAATAAATAAAGAACATAGAAAATAGAGATCATGGAATCAATCCTATATCCAAGATCCCAGAAAAAGAAGTTGATATACATAAAAAATTAGATGACTTAACAAACGTCAAGGAAGAGAGTACAAGAGAACATAAAAGTAGGAACAGAAGAAGAACTCTTACTGGAGAGGAATCACACCAACATCATATGGGGTTTAGAAAAGCCAATGGGTCCTTGAGAGATTAAAATATATATGGATATTTTCTTCACCAAATTAGGGTTGATCGGTGAATCATAATTGTAGTATTAAATTAAAATATATTTGTCAGAATTAAAAAATTCTATGTGCATCATTTACTAGATGGGGTGCATGGTTTCCCAAACCTTTCACCTTAATCATGTGCCCATTCTATAGGGTGCACAATTCCAAAAATGGTGGGAAAACAGTTTTTACAATTGTGCACCAATGGCCAAAATCCATACTCTTTGATTTTTCATGTTTTGTATTGGTTGAGCATATGGTGTTTGTAAACCACGCACCAAATATGCATTACCTAGAATGATGAAAAAATTAAATATTTTCAATAGAATCATGACAAAAAAACACCCCACTAAAGCATGAAAAAATATGGGACAAGGATTCCCTAAATATACTAATACGATGCCACAAAAACCATGTAAATCATTATTATGGCACAATGATCATTTTGATATAATCATTAATATTACTATTAATTTCAATACCTTGTACAACGGACAATATAGAGTTTAAATGAATTCATTTATAATATTAAAATATTATTAAAATATGTTATTTATAAACAAGATGTAGAACTAGAATATATAAATAGTATTATCTAAGATAAGAAATATATAGTAGAATTTTTTCCATGAAAAAAAAATATTTCATAAATTTATTTTAAATTGTATAAAAATGATTATAAAATCATATAATGTTAGTAGATAAATTTTTCATGTGAATAATATATTTAATTCATGATAGATTAAATTAATCACTATTGATAAGTGATTTTAATGAGATACAAAGATTAAATATATAATGAAATGAAATTTAAAATCATTCAAATTTTTTATAAAGGGAATTTAATGAAAATAATATTATTTTTTTCCTTCTAAAATATATTTTCCAAAAAATTGTATTTGATGAATGTTTTAGATGGGTTATTATGTTATGGTTAATAATTAGTATAGAGTCATAGATAAACATTTTAGGTTTTTTGTGATTGGAGCATAAGATGATTAATGATAAATTTGAAGGAATTTTTTGAGTATTAATAAATTCTTTTCTTAAATATTACATGTCAATATTTCCATTTGTTTTTAGTAATAGGTTATTTCAAAAAAATGATTTTATATATGTTGAGGTATTCATGAAATTCAAGTTTATGATGATTATTGATTTTAATGAAATTATTTTAACTGCGATTAAGGTTTATTTTATTTTTGAAACATATGACTTAGGTTACATGTACACATGGGATTCAAAAGTGTTTTTCAGGGTACATGATAAAAGTTATATTTGAAGATGTTCATTATTTAAGGAATAATAAATTATTAAGTTAAATAAAAATAATATTATCTTGTATTAGATTTTATTTAGGGCTAATGTTAGAAATGTTTTTTGAAATAATATTTTATTTTATGTTGATTTATGTTTTTTTGAAAAGAATAGACTATTTTAGGGATTATATGATATAAGAATAAACATTTTATGTATGTTTATAAATGAGTGATTGATGTCTTATGGTGATAAATGATATGTCGATCTCAGAAGAATATGAGATCAAATATTTATGTTTTTTAGTTTTTTTAATTGTATTAGATTATTTTTATGATCATTATAGTTAGTTATTTTATTCAGTGTGCCACACTAAAATTTTGGTGTTATTTGAATTCGTTATAGATAGTAATTTATCATTTCATCATACTAGATATATATTATATTTTGTTAAGGATTATTAATTTTGGATAATGGTTAGAAATAAGATAATTAATTTTTTATCCATTTATGGTGTTGTGATTTTGTGAATGATAATTTTCGTGATTCCGGAATTAAAAATTTATCTTTGTTGTTAATAAATAATAATTTTAGCGAATGTATAGTTTGAGAAATTCTCAAAAACAAAACTGAAAGAAAAATTTAATGTTTATTTTATTGTATGAAATAATGTAAGAATATTTTCTCTTATTTCACACCTTTTAGTTTAAATAATTTCATAACTCATAATAGATAATAATAAATATATTGATATTAATACAGAAAAAACATCACTTCAATAAATGTATGATTTATGAATATCATTCTCTAGAATGAGTCTCATTATAGTAAATGAAATGTTTAAGACATATTTTGGAAATGAAAATATTACTAGTATTGAACTATTAATTGAAATAATTTCCCAAATTAGATTATTTCAATATTGATTAAAAGGAATTTATTTTTTTGTGGGAAAAATAGTAACACTGTTTTCTGAAAAATAAAAAATGAAAATTTTACACATTTAGTTTTTGATAATTACAAATTTAATCATCAATAACATTATAATTATTTATATAAATTGAATTTTGACTCCATTTTTTGATTGGTCATAACATGATAAAACAAATTTGGGTATGGTTACTATATAAATATAGAATTTGAGTCCTTAAAATTTCTTTTTTATTATCATTTTATTTTTTACAAAATGAAAAAAAAATTTATCAAAATTTCCTAAATAGTGAAACCAGATATGATAACATATTAAATCAATTACCTTCAATATTTATGGTCATAACTTGTGCTACCGAACTAAAAAAATGATTGATTTTTATTCAGTATTAAATATAATAATCTTATATGATATTAATTATTCTATATAATATTTTTATTATATATTAATAATGCCAAAAATTAATTTATAACTCATGTCATGTTTTAATTATGAATTATATAGTTTTAAAAAAAATTATATAACATTTTTATGATAACCTGAGTTATTGTGTTCAAATTACTGTGATTCTTGAATTTTTGTAAGGTAAAAAATTATATATATATATATATATATATATATATATTATAATAATAACCAAATATTATAATAATGTTTATAATATATTATTTAGATAAAAAATTTGATAATTCATGTTGTTTATTGATTTTAAAATTTTAGATCCCAGAATTCTATAACATTAATAGCTTTGATACATTGATCTATCTGCATAAAATATTGGATATGTGACTTCTTCTACATAAAATATTGGTAAAATTAATAATCATATGTATAATATTGTATACATGAGATAATTATTTTTTAATATTGGATAAATTAATTATTATAAACAAATAGTTTATATATGTGAATATAAAAACCTAAAAATTAGTTATGTTGATAAAATATCATAAATAGTTTAGTTTTTTATATTAAATTTATTATTTAAAAATTTTGTTTCAATAAATATACTTATTTAGAAGAACTAGTGTATTTAAATATCTATTATATGTCTTGGGTGTTTTAAAAAAAATCAATTTTAGTATCTGTTAAAAACACATATATGATATTTGTTTATATACTAACATAAACATGGAATTATACTCTATATTCCATATATTTATAGATTTCCATTTTATGTATTTTTATTTTAAATATTTTTAGAATTTTATATGAATGAAATTTTATAATTTGTTATGTATAATCCATTTGAGAAGGTTTTAAATTTGTTTAATATGAATTAAATGAGATACACATTAGATTAATCATGTAGATGTAAGCATTTTAAAAAATTTGTGCGTGAAATATAAAAATTAAACCTAGTTGAAATATAATTATTAAATTTTAAGGAGTCTTCAGAAGATATTAATAATAATTTCTTACTTTTATATTAAATATTTTAATATATTTCACTATACTAGCTCTTATGTGTTTTAAAAAGTTTTTAGAAGATCCCATGTTTATATTACTTTTTATTTATGATTTATTTCATGAAAAATAGTATATGAGAAATAATTATTCAAAAATATGAATTAGTTCATTGGTTTCTCATGTGTAACATATTAATTGGAAAAAATAATGATTCAAATATCTTCCAATTTGAATAATTTTTTACAAGATGAGTTACTATATATAATGTTGATAGATCAAGTTCATATTATGGATTTTATAGGACATAATTACTATGAAGTATTAAAACATTACTAAAATTCATGGGGTTATTTCATATCTGATCACTTTTTAATACTTCTTCATTTTACATTCATAAACATGAGTTATCTATACTACCTCCACATTATCCAAAATCATTTTTTAATCTAGTTTATTAGGTTCTCAAATTACTTCCATTATTTTGTTCTAATCTGTTTCTGGCTTATAATACCACATTAATAGTTACAAGTGTGTTGGTTGGGTCTCCTAAAATATCAGTTTTGGTTGTTCCTAAAATATAAATGGATTGTAAGGTTTGGTTTATTAATCTATGAATAAAATTGTATGTTTATTTTGAGTATAATACTAATAGGGAATTTTTTATTGGGTTATAAAGCGTTCTGTGAAAGTGTAATTTTAAGAGCGCATAGATTATTGGTGACATACCTCTCTATATTTGTTGTAGTAACTACAAATGTAAGATCGTTTTCATTAGAAAAATAATAAAAATATATTATGTCTATTTATTTGGTTTTTCTCTATTAATTTAAAACAATGTTATAATGATAAAATTTATTCGAAAGTTACAATTCACTCACATCATGGATACTATTTTATCAAAAAAGATTACTAAAAATAGTTATTAGATGATGAAACCATGATCGATATATATTTTTATTTCATATAGACATTTTATGTATTAATTTTCATATGGGAAAGATTAATTTATGATTTCAAGATCAGGATCAAATGATGGATTGCTAAATCAATATTCACCTAATATTAATTTTACTAAATATTGTTACAAATAAATATTGTGTGTAATATTTCATAAAAAAATTTATATTTATCAATAGAAAATAATTTAAAACACATAAATAATACCCAAATTTGATCCTGAAAAATTACTTTGTAATGATTCCTTAATAATTGAAATTGATTATAAGGAAATAAATAATATATTTTTGAAAAAAAATGTGTTTATTCATGTTTCATGATGTAAAATATCACTTCACATATGTAAAATATTACGAGTTACATATCTCATCTAAAATCATCTTTTTAGAACTATGTTAGGAATGTTATGTAATTAAAATAACGAATATAAGATGTGTTAGATATATTTTTAAGTAAATATTTCCATCTAAATAATAGTATTGTTAATGGAATGAGTTCATCAAGTGATAGTCAACAAAATATTATTATTTTTTGAAACATTTATTAGATAAAATCCAAATATGTTTCATCCTAAAATGGTTACTATAGATTTGAGTAAAAATATCATGGAATATAAATAAGATATGTTTTTACATCATTTGTAAATATCATTTATAGCTAAAAACTATGTTCATGATGATAATAGGAATAACATGGAAATTGTATTTACATAAAGTGTTTATAATTAAAGATCTAATTTTGAGTTACAATGAAATGATTGTAATGATATCAAACTTGTTATAAAGATATGATATATAAAAATTTGATGCAATTGAAAAAGATTTATTAATGAATTTTCTCAAGATTATTTCAAGTAGAGGAAGAATATATATATTATTTTCAGTAATCATAATGTTTTAATCATTTTTGTGTACATAAAAGGGGTTATATAAATTCACATTCCATATAATTATAGATGAAAAAACAATAGTATGATGAAATATATTAAATAAAATAAATAAATGGAATACGAATAATGTTTCACGGAGTATTCATGTTTTGAAAAAAAATCCGTTTCAGAAAATTATACTGAAATTATTTTGTTCGTGGATTCATCAAACAAATTAGTCACACAATTTATTAGTCATCTTATGAATATAACAATAAAAAACCAATGTATAGGAACATATTGAATAGGTTTAGATACGTGATCATAAAATTAAAAATATAACTCATTTATCTAATTATATTATGTTTCAAAATAAGGATTTTATTAATGAAATGAATGATTACAATGGACATGGAAATGATTATTAAAAAATTGTAAATAATGATCAAAATAATTTTCAAAGATATTTAAAAATATCCTTTTCTAAAAATTAAAAAGTAAATGCTAGATATGGATTTCATATCAACGTTACATTAAGTTAATGTAATGCATTTTTAAAATTTTTATAATGAGAATGAAAATCTAAAAAATTAATTTGAATGTTGAAATATATAACTTTCAAATTTTCATCAAGGTTTAGAAAAATTTGATCATATGATTATTTTAAATAATATATACAATGATTTTAGGTCATGATTATGATTATAATTTACCTAAAATGTATCATAAATTAATTATTAAGAAACATATTGGGATTTTAATTACTCATACATGTTTTATATTTGAAATGAAATTTTGTTATTGCAGTGAATATGTTTTTTCGTAGTATTCTTTTTGAATATATCTTCTAATATTTTTAGCAAGGAAAAAATCATCATAAAATTATGAGGCCCTATAAGATTTATATTGATATTATATAAATATTCAATCCTAAAATATAATATTCAACATTTTTTTTAATTTATATAAATCCTAAACAGAGTATTAGAAAGGAATCATGGGATCATTATTATGTCTAAAAAATGCATTTTATCTCATACATCACATAAAATTGGTTATCTTTAGGTGTTATTACTGGGAACCAATGTGGGTGAAATAATTAAATAAATTAAAAAAATTCATTGATTATTTTATTAATGTAACTAACCTAAATATATACTATATATAATTTATTATGGTAAATTTGAAAGGATATCCACATAAACCTGATTATTGTATGAGATATCATTTGTGGAGGCATGGTGGAAGTCAACAATGGATTGAAGGATTTTATCAATGTGGTATAGATCATCAATGCAAATAGAGTTTCTGAATCTCACCAATGACACTGGTTAACGATCATTGTTCATTGAATTCAAATCTCAACTCGATGTAGGGAGGTTATTTTTTGTTGTTTATTTCCATATTGGTTATTCCATAATGAAGTAGAATTAAATACACCAACTCATCAATTTTTAGCTGGATCTTTATAATGGTATTATTTTATTTTACAAAATTTTCGTATTTAAAGTTATTGATTGTTATAATTTATTTTTACAACATTAAATTATAATTGGATAGTGGATAACCTAATTGGTTTGATAAGTTTGTTCTTCATTTTGTGATTTTTTTTCATTTCTTTTAAGTTATTCATGTATTCATCATTGGAATTCAATTTGGTATTAGGTTTGATGAATAAATTTTATATAGCTATTCAACGACTAATAATTGGTTAAAACTAATTGTACTATTTTTGTGAATTTGTGATCAACGATACTATTGAGGTGAAATGAGTAAGGAAGACGATCTTCAGTGAATCGGGATAAGATCATTGATTTTTGTTTTCCAAATTGATATGGATACACAATGTGAGGATCAATAGGACTACATAGAGATTTCACCAAGTGGTTGGAGTCCCGCCACCAGCAATGCATAAGGTGTGGAGGGAACTGGTTCTAGTGGTTTCATCCATTAGTGTGATGAGGTGGAAGTGACCGTTGTTGTGAGGCAGTAGTGTTAGCCTGCCACATCTAGTGGGGGCCTCACAAAGCTTGCGACATACCACCCACCCATGTGAGATTGGTTCTACGCGTGGAATTGATAATGTTACATTATTTTTTGATAAAATCATCGAAAGAAGAACACCATATGAGAGTGAATATAATGGAATAAAAAAATTATAATTTAAAATAATCGAATTGATAAATTCCAATGGTTGGGAGGTGTGTGGACCCCCGGGTGGAATCCCTTTATGAGTAATAGAGGGGTGGAAACATGTCAAAGTTTGGAAAACCATAACTCATATATAAAAATATATTAGATAAATAATTGTATTATTATTTTAATAATTTTTAAATAATTAATATTAAGTATCCCTGATTCTGTGTTACCGCCTTCGGTTTGAATTAAATTTATAAGTCATCATTATTATCATGACCCTAACATTGAGGAAATTTATTCATGACCAATTTTGGTTAACTTTTTATGACTCATGGCTCAGGCCCATGAAGTGAAATTCATGTGTGTTTTATTTAAATGATCTTTTATTCACCGATTGTAAATTTTGTGGAGTGAATATCTTATCTCGAGATCCATTCTATGTGAATCATAACCACATGATTTTTATGATATTCATGGAAATTTTAACGGACAGTTCAGTGTATTTAAATTAAATCACATTGGACCAATCATGAGACTAGTGCATTCATAACAATCTTGGCTGGAAACCCCATTTTCTATTGGATAACATGAGCATTCCCATGGGTACATGGGAACATCCTAGTTATTGTCTATGAAATGTTACCTCACTGAGTATATAAGCACAATAATGTACATCAGAATGTAATCATTTTCATGTGTTCATATCAAGTGGATAAGACACAATGTGTACCACATGTACATGTCATGTTGTATGAATTGGATTCCAAGAAGTGTCCATAGGATAACACATCTACGTGATGATGTTGAGTCATATTCAATGTGGACACCAATTCATTCCTTATATTCCCACATGAAATTTTTTATCACAAATCACATTTCCATGGACATGGGTTTTTTCCACAAGTACTATATATTGATCATATTTCCATATTGACTGAGATAGTGGAGTTTGTAGATTATTTTGGGATAAGATTCATTGTTCTTTGAGTTGGATTCTTCTTCATGAGATTCATTATAATGGGAGTGGGTGGGAATTATCACCATTGGTATGTTGGGGTCATTAATAACCTTTTACACTAGGTAGTGTGTCTCCCATACTCCACTTACATGTACATTTAGTACTCCACCTCAGTCATAATGGGACCTCTATCTACAATGCGTCACTCAGATATCATTTTTCTTTTTCAACATATAGTTTCTCCACTAGAGCTGTGGGTCGATCCCATGTGGATCGTAGTGGAAAGGAGTGGGAACCTGCACACATTTTCATGAAAGGATATGCGAGATTCATGGATAAGATATAATTTCTCCTTTTTTTATGGAAAACATTATTCAGGTGACATCCCCTCAACATGGATTCTTTTATAATTGCACATAAAAAATTGATATCATATATGATTCATTTGAGTAAGAGGATAACACATCATTCTCAGATAATGTGTGGTAATTGATATCCCCATTATCTATCATTAGGGATTCTTTTTTATTATACCTAGGATTGACATTATTGTTTTTCTATCATCATCACATTGAAAGGAATTATTTTTGATGAGAAGATTACAATATCATGATGCATGATGTTTTGTAATAGTGGGGTCTCTATCCATCAATTCAAGGCTATTTTTTTATTTTCAAACACTTTTATGTGGAAAGTGAGAACCCTTACAACTTACCAGTTTCATTACCATAATTAACTAAATATTTTTTTAAAAAAATTGATTGTGTTGTTTATAACCAATATCCGTAAACAATATCCAATGAAGATAATTAACCTCAGTGTCTAGATTGTCATTTAACATGTTGTCATGTCAATTCATCATGTTTTCCAAAGATTTCATGTATTCATCCATATTAATCTTCCCCTAGTTGAAGCCTCTAAGAAGAATACAATCCTACTTATCAATCCACTCTCATATATCCTTTTTATTGATAACATGAATTAATTATCCAAACATATTTTATGCCACAATATCCATAGATTCCTCTAACATTTATTCATCTGAGTGTATAAGGATATCCATGTCTTACAGCAATGAATCATTATATTGTTTATAGTCTCCCTTGGAGCTTCACTTGCACTGCTACCTAGGGTCCCTAATATCACCAGGGGTAGCTGGATCACAACCTGCAGACACCAAATCATTGGAGGTTTCGGCCTCCAAGAATATTCCAGATCCTTTTCACCAGCTCATGGGGGTGATACCTTCACATTTCAGAGCCTTCAGAGGAATATTACCCTAGCTTGAGGATCTAGTAACAAGGGGACTATGAAGGGTGGAGTTATACTTTTATTGTCTCGCCCTCATAGATTTCATATTGAAGCTGTCAAAGTCTATAATAATGTTTTTTTCATTTCTGCTGATAGGATCTTAGATAGTCTTCTGAAATGGCTTGGTCAACGGAGACAACAGTTTCCAAATAATCATCCAATTCTTCTTGATATGATTCCACATCCACCAGGGGTTCCTCTACGTGTTTTAACTCCACCCCTCTCAATTCCACACTATCTCTGAAGTATTATTATTCGTCTCCTAACTCTAAAAAATTATTTTGAGAAGTCAAAATTGATCCCCCAGTTTTGACCTTCTCACTAAAATAGATTATAGTCTATGTTCTGTGATTTGACATGTTTGAAACTACTATATGTTCAATGCCTCGACCCATAAACTAGAGGTGCACTGAGGTGTTATCCATTACTAGGCATTGAATATCCTTTCCAGTGTTTTTTCACTCACAGAAAACATCAGACATCATTGATTCATTGATTGTATTTGTTGTGGCCATCAACATTGCTTGTGAAGAATCCAGGAGGAACTCCCTCTCTTCTGGACCATGCCCTTCATGTCTTGGAACCACATGGTTTCTAACCCAATCTACACTTCCATTCCCACTATCACACAGTGATGTAGTTGTAGCATCATCTGAGCATACCACACCCAAATCAGAGTTCAGATGAAGAGAAATTTCTACAACTCATTGGATAACATGTGAAACTAGAGATGATGTCCATGGTTCCTATAATCCCTCAAATATGGCCCCATGAATATGAGAGGTAGTGAACTTATCCCTTAACTGATGTCCACCATCAGGAGTAGAAGAAACGTCCTAAGTCCCAGATGAGCCCGTGGGAGGGCCACCGGCCCTAGAAGTCGACCCACATTGTCGTTCCCTTCCACTTCGGCTATATGAAGGGGAATGGTGCCCATGCTGATCGCATGATGAATGAAATGCATACAAGATTAAATGATCAGCATTTTTTACAACATCATTCCACTTATACTGAAATCCAGATCCATTCGACCGGAGGACTTGACACATCGACTGCGAATCAAATGTGTGGAGGAATCTGGTGGAAATCCAACTAGTTCTCAAATATGAAGAAGGAATGTGTCCAAACAGGTTCCCAAGAATTCATATAATTTAATGAATCTGAATTGGGAGAGGGTGCTAAGGAAAAAAAATTAGTTCATAGATTCTCAATATATGTTTCATCTAATTAACTTTTTTAATTGCACTTGGGGTTGCCATAGATTGGCTTTATACCGACCAAGTGGGAATCCTTTTGTGGGTTCATGAAAGAATGATATTAGATATTTTTACCCCTTGGAACAGTGTTTGGAGTTTTACCCTTATAGGTATGGGTTGGGAGTTATCGTAATTAAGTCAAAGTGTCCATTGTTTATCGTACAGTTCAGATAACCTCATGTTGGTTCGATTTCCAATATATCGATTCATCAATAAATTGATAACCTCTTTGTTGAATTAGAGTATTGAGACAACAGTTTTAAGGAATCAAATGGTACCTTCATCTAATAGTATTGAGTCTCCTGACATCCATGACATTCTTGAGTGATCTCCCCAACTATTATCTTTTCAAGTGATATGTATTTAAATCATTCAATTCAATTCTGTAATTACGTACTGCTGTCATTTTAAGATAATATCATAACATCAAAGAATTTAGTGACAAGGGATTAGTTAATGGACATATGCCTTAGGTGTTTCCTCTACAAGAACAATGATAAATGCTTCTATTGATTGACTAGTTTTTTTACCCTCCTTTGGTGGACCATAAATATTATCATTCTCATTTTGAGTAGTGTACGGGTCAAATAATACCAGAAGATGGCGGTTAGTGACATAGGGAATTACAAATTTTTGAGAACTAACGACCATTGATGATTGTGTTGATCCACACCCTAAAATAACAGACGATTTTCACATGTAGATGGTGTGGGGTTTTTCAGCATATGTGGAGATTGACATAAATTAGGGTTTAAGTTTGAAAAAAATATTCTTCATGAAGAGCTAGTTTTTTATGATTATATTAGTTGATGAAACATCTATTTAAATTGTTCATCATGGATTTTAGAGATAGAGGGAAACAATGATTTTTGGAGATATAAACTGGCTTCTTTGGTAGAAGAGGACTAGAATATGCATATGGTTTGAAAGAACCACTTGGACAGGACTTCTCAGGATGGTTTTCCGATATATGAGACATCAACTGGGTGACACATGGAATTGGTAGAGAATTGGGAAATGTTGTTAGACATGAATTTTGGTATGCAATGAAGAGGGTAACATCCCCTCCATGAATCATCACTAAGACATGATTTAAAACTATCTATGAAATTATTCTTTTCTTTGAGGAACTGTTATTGAAATCTCTATGTATATAGGATTGCCTCGATAAATGAAATATTTATTCATGACGTATAGGCTTGTGTCCCTATGGATCTGTTAATGATTATATTCCATCATGTGTTTCATCTTCTTCGGTTGTAGTTTTGGTATGTGTTCATAAGACACATTTGAAAATATGTATCCTATGTCCGAGTAAAAATGAAACTTGTATATTTTTTCACACATTCCTCATTATCACAGTATTAGAAAAATATTATTGATAATAACACTTATACAGAATGTTTTAATAGACTCTGGAGGGTAATTAACCCTCACACATAATATTTCAGTAGCTGCAAAGAAACCCAATGATGTGTTCCATAATATAGAAATGTCTTCCAACATCCATACTCAGATGGGTTTGCCAATTATTGTTTCTTTTTTATTTCTTTTGCGGAATGGTTTTTCTCAATCTATGATGAGTGAAATATGGTAGAAAAAGATATTTTCATTCAAAGGAGGTTATAGTCTATTACTCATAAATTTTATACTACTACCCTAGGAGAAGAGAATCTAGTGAGACATCAACTTCCTATATTGGCGGTGGAGTGTGGTGAGGTCCTTCCAGAGTATTGTGGGTTATTTCCATAGTTTTTGATTGTTATCCCAGTAATCCATTATTCAATAATGGAGGAATAAAATTGAGAAATTTATTTTTATATGATGCATGATCAGATACATGTTTTAATTGTTTTATAAGGATTTTATTATGGAGGGGAATATGTTTTCATTATAAGGATACAAAATGAAACAATCATGCTATGAAATGGGGTCATGAGGAGGTTTTTATCCCTCATAACAAAATAATAAGCTTGAGAGAATGTTCTAGTATACTCTGTAATAAGGATATTGTCCAATAATTTATTAACATGTGGTTGATTTTACCTCACGATGTCTTACAATCTATTAGGTGGTTACTGAGCTTCGAAGAAGTAAGTGGATATGTGATGGCCATTTGTATATGAATCTTGCTAATAATTTTATGTCTTCATATTATTCTGATAATTTTTTTTAATAACATAGCCATAATACAGTATGTTAATCAAATATAGTAGGAATATGTTAGTGAACTGCAACATGTAAGTTATCTCATGGGCCTGATTCAGGATGAGGTTATCGTATGTGCTATCCAGCTCCAGGGATGGAACTTACACCAATTCTTACTATGTCACTAGTTGTAGTACCTCTATGGGATGATTCTCAAAATCATGCTCATGAGTTCCTTCACCAGAATCCTCCAAAATTACATGGTTTAAATGATTCTCAAGGGGATGAGTATTTGGATAGGTGGATTGATCTTCTTTTTTATTACATTGAAAATCTTGATTCAATCAAGGTAAATTATACCACCATCAAGATGAAAGGACCCAATCAGAGAAGATAGGAACTGATTTTGATATAAAATAAGCCAAGGGGATTACTGTTGAAGGAGATTAATGTTATTTTTAATGATCTATTTTATCAAAATTCAATGGTGTTGTCTAAGGTTATAGATTATTTCAAACACAAGTAGGCTGATAGGATTGAGATTGAGTATAAATATTTCTTTTGCCAAATTTGTGTAGTTATCACCTGAGATAGTATTAAATGAGAAGATGAAGACTCTATGGTACAATATAGGAAATTGATCTGTTATTTTTTCTTAGGCATTATTTTTATTAATCACTACTTATGATGTTTTTGGATAAATCATTTATAATTTTTAGTGATTTGGATGGTATGTAATGTTTTACGGGTGTTATGTTTTCCCATAGTGGAACTTATATGTGTTGAATATTAGGAAATAGTCATCCTGATGATTATCATGGTGGTTCTCAATAAAATTCCCCTTATAGACCTCAAAGATTTCCTAGAATATTCCCTTTGATTGTTTAGTAGTGTGGATGGCCTAGGCAATCAAAGTGGGTTTTAACAGATACACCCAATGTATGTAGTTCCTATGGGCACTGAGGTCACCTATAAGAGTTCTTCCACATCGATTATGGTCCACATTGAGTCATAAGATCATCAACATCTAAAATTATTGTGTTTTAATTTGATTCCCCATGAAAAATTTGGTTCCGGCCACATGCTTCTAGAACAAAGCTTCTCCATGTATTGGAAGACTATCTAGAAGAAGAAGATACGAGTTTAGCGATTGTGATAGGTACCATTGCTATATAATAATATTTAGTGACTACATTATTTGATATAGGTTCATCTCATTATTTAATTTTGAATGATATTTTTAATCCTCAAAATCAACCTCTGATGATTTTATATTATGTGGTGCAGATTACTACACCCCTCAGAATGATGAGACAGAAAGGTAATCATTGTATTGTAAATGTGTTATCATTATTAGAGATTGACATTAAATGGGATTTTGTATTCTGTAACCTGAATGCTCTTGGAATCATTATTATAATTTATTGGATCATTAATAATAAATAATGAATTGATTTATCACTTCGATAGGTCTCCTTACAGTGACTAATGGGATATTCTATATTACATTGGAATAATGTGACTTCCAGTGTAACAGAGAAATGCCATTTTATCATGAGTTTGGGGAAATGATATTTTTGTTCATTTTTTATTTGGTGTGATAATATTTGATTGATGATCTCCCCTATGTCTTCATCAGTTATTTGGACATTTTTCCTCTAGACTAATCTGGTTTGAAGTTGTCATGGAAGGTACATTTGTCTATTGATTTAGTGTTGGCTACCTGGCCAATATATATTCCCTATTACCATAAGGAACCATCATAAAGGAAAAAATTTGATGACACAAATGGAACATATTTTTGATAATATCTTCACATGTCTAAATGTGTCACCTTGGGTGACACATGTTCTCATTGAAAAGTTTTTTTTGGTCACATCACCTATGTGTTTATTACCAAAAACTAGATCAAGATACTGTAAAAAGATATATCTATTGGAACATATTAATGATTTTATGGATGAGTTGAGAGTGGAGACGTTGTTTTTTATTATTGATCTTCAATCTGGTTATCATCGGTTGAGTATAAAAGAATTTTAGATTCCTAAAACAACCTTTTAAATTAGTTAGGGCCATTATGAGTTCATTTTCATTTCATTTTTCATGACCAATTCTCATGTAATAATCATTTAATTGATGAAAAAGATATTTCATGTGTATCTTGATATATTCACGGTATGAAATGTGCATGATATCCTTGTTTACTCTATCGCTAAAGAGGATCTTGTTCTTTATTTGGGATCAGTTTAAAAATTGGTAGAAATAACTAACCTTATGTCAAGATATCAAATAATGAATTCTAGATTCAGGAAGTGATGTACATCAGACATGTGCTATCAGAACATGGTACATCCGTTGATCCTGAGAAGCTAGATGGTATTATAACATGTTAGAGATTATGTAATGTTTTCTATATTCAAATATTCTTGTGTTTATATAGATTTTATACACTCTTTGTAATGGATTTCATGAAAATGTATTCGATGTTGAGCTCCATAACTCAGAAGGGAGTAATGTCTTGTTGCAATGTAAAATGTCATAATTATATTTTTTCTATTAAAAGTCCCATGAAGACATCTCCATTATTAAATATTCCAATGGTCGAATATGGATATTTGGTCTTCTATAAGGAATCAATTAAGTGTATGGTTTCGGTTCGTTTAAAATGTGATCTCATTGTTGACTATGACCCTTGAAATGTTTAGACATGGGAGAATAATTTCTCGACCCTTGACCTTGAACTCGCAATGTGATGCACTCATTTAAGTATTGATAGCATTATCTTTTCGGAGAGGTGTTTATCGATTATTCTAACAAATTGATGGGGATTTATATATTCAATAAAAAATTTAATCTTTGTTATATTCATTGGGTGGAGTATCTGTAGTTAATTTATTTTGACATCATGTACACCACATGGAATGGAAATGTCATTGTAGATTATCTGAGAGTGTATCATGTGAACCCTTACATGAATGAATCATCTCATGATTCGAAACTGATGGCTATCTTTCCATATTTATATATAATAGTTTATTAATCGTGGGGTGAGGTTTTCGTTTCTAGAGTTCAGTTTACCTTTGATCATCTCAAGATACTTATTCAAGGACAATAACTTTATGATGAGTTATATAGAATTAGTCACTATAATTATGGTGGATATAAAACTACAAAGAGTACTTTTTCTTGAAATATTATTAAATGATTTTGAAATATTATTGTAGCATAGTTAGTAGTGAGGAAATTTTTTATTGGTGATTTATATAATTCATAGTGGTATGTGTACCTAGGAAACATAAAGATTGTAAATAATCTACAATAATGATTTTTGTGGCTATGTAAGTGATGAGGCATTTTTGATTTTGAGTCTCAATAGTATACATTCCAAACATTCAAGGATGAGCATTTGGGACCTTTAGGATATCTTCATCGACATACAGTTCTAACAAGGAAGTGGGATGATATCTCTATTAGTTATCTTGTTGGCTTTCCCAATACCTAGTGTATGTAGATTGTGTTGTGGATTGTGAATGATAATTTGAACTAAATTACTCACTACATACCAATTCATGATAGAAACATTAAGAAATAGGGAAATTTCTATGTGAAATATATTTTTTATTTTCTCGTAGTCCCATATTGTTGAGTTTCTAATGGAGTTCCACATTTTACTAATTGCATTTGCAGGGTCCGGTAGGAGGAACTGGAATCTCAGTATCATTTGGGTATGATTAACCATTCACATATAGATGGAAAAATGTAGATAAAGATATATTGATTATTAAGGATATGATTCATGCATGTAATATCAATTTTTTTGGTCATGGTATGAAGATTTGGGACTGGTTTATATTTCCAATAATAATGGTTACCCTTCCATGATCAAAATGGCTCCATTTGAGAACTTTTAATGAAGGACTTTTAATATCTATTGTGTTGGTTATAACTATGTGAGTGATCCAGGGTTGAACAAAGCTTCTTCCAAGAGACAAAATAGATAATTCATTTTTTTCATTAGAGAATATTAAAAACACAAATCATGTATAGATTTTTGGTTTAACATTTTCATAGACCAGTTTAATTTTCAGTTGGTAAATTGATGTTCTTCAATGATTCACTCTGTTTTGTTCATCAACTTATTTGGACGAAAGGGATGATTTCTCCTCATTTTGTGGAACCTTTTTAGGTCATTGAATTGGTTTACGAAGTTTATTAATTTATATCACTTACTACCCACTTTACATAAGTAAATAACATGTTCCATGCGTTACATCTATGAAGGAATCATTTAAATCCATCTTATTTTCTTAGCTACTGTGATCCTGATGTGGAGGTTGATTTATCTGTGATTAATCATCTATGAAAGATTATTTATTAAGAAACAAAAGTTACATTATAGGAGGATGATATGTTGTCTTCATTTGTTATTGGAATATAGTTCTCATACTCATGAGTCATGGGATAGATAAATCCCATGATTAGAGACTTGTGGCCTCGCATTTTTGGCATAGAGACTATATTATAGGCTTTATAGGGACATAATGTTTCTATATTGGGAAGGGTGTACCATATTGTTATAGTATTATGGTACTTCTTAAACCCAACTATTGTTCATTATATAGTTGGGTATCATTTCTGTGTACATGTCACAACCCATCCATCGGGGCCCCTACCGTGACTAACCCAAGCCCGCCTTCCATAGGCCAGGGGTTGGCGACTAGCACCGAAGGCATATTCCCTAAATCTGGGAAGTAATTTTCTTTATAACATGTAAGAAAATGAAACCATGCGCACATCATGATATGAAATCATGTAAACTAAACAATAATAGAGTGAGTGTGATAGGTAAAAGGGGCCAGAATACAAGCCCAACTGGAAAGTACAGGAACAATTGAAATACAATAAAACTGAAGAAATATAAAGACAGCTACTGGGTCATCCTCTAAGGTTCCTAACTGAAGGGTAGGTATAGATTATCACCTCAGCACTCCAAATCCTCATGTCTCCTCTGCGTGCCGATACGCCATAATGTCCACCTCGGAGCACCATCTAGTTCTGGTACCCTCGTCCTCAGTTAGCGTTTTATGTTGTTTGAACCAAACACAATGAGGTGTGGGAATATCCCCTGCAGGGGTTAGTATTACAGTACGTAGCAGGGACCATCTCGCTCCCAGATTTCTATCTCCATTGTCGGTTCATTAATCAGACAATTGGTGCCAAAGTTATGGCCAAAAGAGAATAAATGGGTCGAAGTGGCTTAGGGTGCGGCCCGACCCACTGGGTCTCACCCGTCCCGCAATGCGGCCCTGCCTACGCAGGGTGGTTCGTCTGGCCGTGAGGGCCACAAAGGGATGTAGGGTGGCTCGGCTGCAGTGGGTTCTGCGAGGTCGACATGACCGCAGGGGTACCGCGAGACCACGAGGTCGTTGGGTGCCTCATCCATAGAGCGGCTCTGCCATGGGCAGTGACTCGGTCGTGGGGTACTGGCTCGACCACGGGCAGTTCGGCTATGGATGGTATCTTAGTCGCGGACGGTGGTCCGACCTTGGGGGTTTATCCACATAGTGGTGGCCTGGCCGCAGGGCGGCGACTCGACCACAGGGGTTCGGCCGTAGAGCGGTGGCCCGGTTGTAGGGAGATTTGGCCTCGAAGAGGCGTAGAGGCCACAAGAGGCGGTGCCGCGTGGAAGCGCCATTGTGCTCTTTCAGTCGTCATAGCCAGCGGAGGGGCTCTCCTCTGTTCTCGTGTCTCATCAGTGCCAAAACCAGCTCTGGTTGTTGTCTTCCTCTGTCGCAAAGAACACTACATATCATCATAAGAATTGCGGAGAGGACGGGCCATGCTTGTTTGGTCCGCACTCTCTGCATTAGAGCGGTAGCAAGCGACTCAACATAATCAGGAATCAAGAATTAGTATGGAATATATTTAAAAAAATACAATCCCCACAACCCTCGTCAATCTCTATTCCCAATCTCCCAAAAGAATAAGAAGGGGACTACATGGGAAGTTATAATCATATAGAAATAAACCTCTACCTCATTCTATTGATAATGTCTATGAGATCATGATGAATATTAATAATCATTGGTAATAGATGGATGTCAGTGTCAGTGGAGTTTTTGTCGATTTTTGGTTCATCCGTCATCCTCTTGCATGATTCTGAAGAGCATTCTTTGATGGCGTTCTTCTTTCAGAGAAGATGTTCTTGGATGGCGATCATCGTTCAAAGAAGAATTTATTCATTGGCATTCTTTGTTGAATAATGTAATCCTCCAAGAGCTCTCTATTTTTCCATCCCAAAGGAAATGTGGTTCCAATATTATTTAACATAAGAATAAATTATGTTGGCACACACACACACAGGTAGGAAAAATTAATGTAGAGGAAGTTCAGGAGGTTCCACCTCATTAAAGTGGGATTTGAGAGGTTTATCCCCCATTAAAAGGGGCCGGGTGGTCCCTGACTCTAGGAATTCAAATTGGGGGGGTCTATTCTTGTGAGGTCCAACCACCATAACCCAGACATGGGATATTTCAAGAATAAAAATAAAATGATAAATAATTTTTTTTATTTTCCGACAAAATTACCAAAAAAATTCTTTCACCCTTGACCAACTACGATCGAGGTGAAGGTCCAATTAAGCAAATACTGGAATTGAGAGTATAACGGTGACCGTGGATTTCAATTCTAAGAACCGGTACAAAGGTTAAAAAAACTCACTCAGAATTTTACTGAACATACCTGTATAAAAGATCAGAATCTCATTCTGGGCACTCCAGGACTCGTAATCACATGCCGTTAAATTTTTCGGACTAGAAAAATTCCCATTTATATATATTTTTTAAAAATTACATGTAAATTCAGGGTCTTTAATTTCTCCCCACCTCAAGGATTTGTATCATCATACACCATAACTCAATCTAAGGGAACAAGAGGGGGTACTAAGCATGCATCTGAGCCTCCCGCTCCAATGTTACCTCCTAAAGGTTTCTATGCTACCAACGAATGCGCACCAGAGGTATCAACATCCCACAAAGGACTATCTCTTGTCGATCCGCAATCTCCACAAGAACCTCTATAAAAGTCACACCATTATCGATGTCTAGCTCGCTGTGGTTGATGACGTGGGAATGGTCCTTCACGTTTCACCTCAGCCGGGATACTTGGAAGATGTCGTGCACCAGGTGCAACTGAGGTGGAAGAGCTAAGTGACAAGACACCTCGCCAACTCTATAGAGGACCTAAAAATGTCCGATGAATCTTAGATATAACTTGCTGCCTCAACCAAATCTCTGTAAACATCATCAGGGTGAGACCCATAGAAATATTTGGTCTCCATCCCCGAACTATAGAGGTATACATCTCCTGTATGCATACATATTTTTCATGCTCTGTGCAGTCTTCCTCTGCTCCCAGATGATCTGAACCTTCTTTATGGTAGCTTGTACCATATCTGGTCCCACTAGTGCTGATTGCCCAGGGTTAGTCCAACACAAAGGTAATCTGCAGGGTCACCCATAAAACACCTCAAAAGGTGTCATCCCAATGGTGGAGTGATAGTTTTTGTTGTATTCAAACTCCTCTAATGGCATGTGATCCTCCCTACTGTGATCAAAATCATGAACTCAAGCATGCAGCATGTCCTCGAAGGTCTGAATGGTCTACTTAGTCTAGTCATCTATCTGAGGATGGAAGGCAGTTCTCAAACGAAGCTACATCCCAAAAGCTTCCTAAAACCCCTTCAATATGTGGGAAGTAAAACGTGATTAACGATCGGAGACAATCTTAGAGAGTACATCATGTAACCACACAATCTCCTTCACATAGAGGCGTCTCATTCTCTCTACAGAACCCTACTCTCTGATCGGTAGTAAGTGGGATGACTTGGTGAGTCGGTCGATGATCAACCAAATAGATTCATGGCCTCTGGATGTATGTGGAAGTCCTATCATGATGTCCATGGATATCCCATCCCACTACCACTCTGGGACCTCTAAAGGATGAACCATTCCTGATGGTACCTGATGCTCTGCCTTCACTTGCTGACATATGAGGCACTAAGAGACAATCTATGCAACTACTTTCTTCATTACCTGCCACCAGTGATGTCGTTAGAGATCCTGCTACATCTGCACCACTCCTGGATGTACTGCTAGAGGGGATGTGTGGACCTCCCTAATTACATCCTCTCTAAGTGACACAGGTACCATGGTACGTCCTATGACGAGGATAACATGCTCCCCACCTTCATAAAATCCATCAGGTGCATGTCCTGTGGATATATGAGCACATCGATCCTCGTAGTCATCACCCCCACATTGTGCCTCCCTAACACACTGAACAATTGGGGAGTGACTGTATGATACTGAAGAAAAACTACTCCATCATGTTCCATGAAGGATATCGGCAAAGCGGCCAGCTGCTCCGTCACCTCACCTAGCAGTTGCATACCACATCTCATGCTGAGTGCATCTGCTACAATGATTCTCTTCTCAAGAGTAAATAATATATCAATTCCATATTCCTAGAGTAACGTGACCTAACATCAATGTCTCGGGTTCAGGTCCTACTAAGAATGATATATCTGAGACTCTTGTGACGTGAGTACACTGTAAAGCCTTCACCCATCAGATAGTTTCACCACATATTCAAGGAAAATACCAATGTTGATAACTCCACGTCATGGGTAGTGTAATTATTCTCATGATGTCTCAATTGTCGAGAACCATAAGCGATCATTGCTCGCTCCTGCATCAGGACACATCCGAGTCTGGTTCCTGATCCATCGCAGTAGACTACGTACCCTACACCCTCATCTGATAGCTTCCAGATGGGGGCACTAGTCAGCCACTGCCTTTTCTCCTGAAATCTATGATGGCATCTCTCTGAACACATGAAGGGATTCCCCATCTTTTTCAACACTGAAAGTGGTGATTAAACTCTAGATAGATTTTTCCCAAACCTCTGGTAGTATCCATCAAATTCCAAGAAACAATATACCTCCATCATACTCCTGGGTGGATCCCATGCATGTACCGCCTCAATCTTTGCTGGATCCTCTGCCACTCCGGCCTCCGTTATGACATGTCCCAGAATATGAACATCTTGGATCCAGAAATAGTACATTGAGTGCTTACCATAAAGCTGGTGATCCTAGAGTGTGTCTAGTACTACCCACAAATGATATGCATGCTCCTCCTCAGAAGCTGGTTGGATATGAATGTCGTTGATGAAGACTACTACAAAGCAATCAAGGTATGGTCAAAAGATCTTGTTCATGAGTTCCCTAAACACCACAGGAAAGTTGGTCACGCCGAATGGCATAAATAAAAATTTTTAATGGCTATACCTACATCTGAATGCTTTCTTTTGCACGTCCTCATCTCGAACATTGTGCTGGTGATAGGCGGATCTGAGGTCTATCTTCAAGAACCACCGTGCTCCCTTTAGTTAATCGTAGAGGTCTTCAATCCATGGATGTTGGTACTTGTTCATTACGGTCACCTAGCTCAGGTTCCGATAGTCAACACAAAACCACCAGCTCCCATCTGCCTTCTTGGAGAATAAAATCAGCGCTGCCCACGGTGAAACACAGGGCCGAATGAATCCCATCCCCTACAAGACCTCCAGCTATACTCACTACTCACGAAGCACCGCGGGTGCTATCCAATATTTTGGTGTAGATATCAGTGTCATTCCTGGGTACAAGTCAATGTAAAATTCCACCTCTCTACGAGGAGGTTGACCCCTAACATCATTAGGCAAGACATCTTTGTATTGGTACACTACTATAGGATAACTAAGACTCTCCACATCATCGACTCTGAGGGTTATTCTAGCCAACTGATGATTAATCGGCTGCACTCTCCTCCGGGTAAGTCCATTTTGTGCGACAAAGGATCCCTTTCCACTAGTGATGGTAAATCTAGCCTCATCTGTGCGTACACAACACACTTTTCCACAAATACAGTCTATCAATGCATGGACTATTGATAACTAGTCCATACCCATGATGACGTCGTATGGCCACTATGCTTATACTAGGAGATCCCAGTCGAAGCTCTCGCCTCCTAGAGTAAGCTCACACGACCGGCACCAGTGCATAATCATCGAATTCACTCCTATAGGAGTCTCTAGCCATAAGGATCGAGCCAAAAGCTCTGTCTGAATCTCTGAGATCTGAATGAGGGAAGTGGCAATAAAAGAATCACTGGCACATGTGTCTATAAGTATGGCTACAAAAGTTGAGTAGACATAGACTTTACCTCATATCAACTCCGGAGTGACGTTATAGTAGGTCTCAGCTGCCAAGAGGTGACCTCGTCCCTGTCCACCTGCTCCCTGCGATTGGAGTGGTCCACCTAGAGGTGGTGGTGGTAAAGTCTTGAATCGTCGCCCACCGCCAGCTGCACAACCATCTGCTCTTCCATGTCTGCTGGCTCCCGGTGGAACTCCTCGGTTGAACATCAGCTTCTACCTGGGTAGTCCTTAGACCATCTTCTGATCATCCATATGGCTGGTCGGAGAGTCACGGGCCATGTGACCCCCCCCCCCCCCCCGCCACATGCGTAACACTTCTTGCTCCTTGTATGACTGGCTCTTCCTTGGGTAATCCGCACAACTGATCCTGAATCATGTGGTTGTTCACTAGTAGGTCTAGTCCTCTTGGAATTCTGTGACATATGTCAGGTACCAGCTGCAGAATTCACTAATACGTGATGACTGGTACTAGGTCTTGCTGGTGGTGATTGTTGAGCAAGGAAACTCTCAACTAAGAAGGATCTCTCTAAAACCCCCTCCTTCATCGGGATACTGAGTGAAATCATTGAATACCAAATCTCTATCCTGAGCCCCTGCTCAATGGTCTGGGCCCTGAAGAATGGGATTGTTGAGCTTTGATCATATGGCCCTGCTGCAAATTATTCTTCTCCTGTATGTGCACTGTGTGAAGAGTCTCTAGGATAAACTCTGCCCGAAACAGGATCTCAACATTTTCCCAGAGAAGAATCAAATCATCGTGAACATAGAGCATCAAGATCCACCCTCTGCTTGTGGTTTCCTGTATATGGCTGGTGGAAAGGATTACTATTAGATCGGCTGGTGTCCCTACCAGTTAGAAGAATATCACTGCTGCCTTCACGCAATCCTCATCCGCATGTGGGTACATCTCTCCTCTGAACCAGGGTGGCCTCTGGCATTGAATCTCATTAAATGCTCTTAAGCAGCAAGCACCCTCTACTGCTGTGGATGGTAGCCTCAATGGCCCAATGGGGAATGGTACCGTTGGTGCCTCTGTTGGTGCCTCTACAAAATGAGGTCCCTACAATGAGGCCTCATCACTCGGTGGGCTATCAGTGTGTACTATTCTTGGAACCCTTGCTGGCTATCTTCTTGGAGGCATCCTAAAATGAAATAGGTGAGACACGGTCAATATGTTATACCTAGTGAGCTAACACAAAGAGATCACAAATAAAACTCTTAAAAACAAACACGCAATTAGTGTTTTCTTGCACTGTGTCAGAAATCAGATGTCAGGGTCATGGTATATGGATACATCAGCCGCCGCACCAACACTATATTCCCTAAACTCATAACCACACTCACTAAAAATAAAACTATTTAAATTAAATAGAATGATTAGTGTCCTATGTTCTATGGTAGAACAGACTCCTCTAATACCAATTTTTCATGACACGTCCCGCTGGGACTGTGTTGTGATTACCCTGTGCCTGCCTTCAATTGGACAAGGGATGGAGACTAGCTCTGTTACGACCCGTCCTCAAGGCCTGTGCCGTGACTACCCCAAGCCATCCTTCCATAGGCCTAGGGCTGGAGACTATCACCAAAGGCGTAAATCCCGATAAAAGGGACGACATTGACTTTATAAAATAAACAAACACAATAATGTATGCAAGTGAAGAAAGCACTAAGTAAACTGAGTACAAAAGTAAGTGCTGAAATGTAAATGGGCTAGTATACAAACCCAACTGAAAGTACATTAAAACTGAAATTAAATTACAACAACAGTAAAGTAAAATGACAACCACTGAGTCATCCTCCAGATATCCCACCTGAAGGGTGGTTACAGATGCTCTACTCATCTTCTCAGGTCCGGTCATCCGCCTCGTGAACGTCCTGCCAAGTGGTCCCCCTCTGGGTACCATTCGGCTCCACAAACCTCCACCTAGATTAGTGTTGTTTGTCATCTACATCCAACACAAACTTGTGTAGGCATATCCCATGCAGGGGTGAGTATACGATACTTCTTAAGGAACCCGAGACCAGCGAAGGTCACCCTGAATCCACGATGGATAAACCACAAAGGAAAGATACAATCATGAAATATTAATCGACTCTAATTAGGTATATTCCCATACATATAATTAAGTGATCAATTCCAGTTTGGATCCAACTCTCGAGCCTAAGAACAACCCAGTCCACACAGGAAAGAAGTCAATCACATTAATGATAATGATTGAATGTCAAGACATAGCTCACACAGGTATAGAAAATTCGACGAGAGGTGTAGTTAATTAGATATAGCCTCTGAATCATCGCCTCTGTCGAACCCATATAGGATCATAGTTCAGAAGTCATCACTTCCGAACCCACGGAGGATCCAAGTATAGTAAAAATCACTGTCGAACCCACGTATGATCCAAGTACAGTAGTCATCATTTCTGAACCCACAAAGGATCCAAGTACAGTAGTCATCTTTGGCGAACCCACGGAAGATCCCAGTACGGTAGTCGTCATCACCGAACCCACGGAGGATCCCAGTACGGAAGTCGACGTAGTCGCACCCAGCTCTATGGTTCCCGCACACGTCACGCTCGATTCTAGGAGGGTCCGCTCCTTGATCCAAGAGGTTTTTACATCAACCATCATGATTTAGATATTATGTATCTTGAAGTTCCATCTCGTCAAAGGGAACCTAACGCGACAGACGGCGCGTCAATCAGATTTCCAGTCTGAGAGATATTGGATTTTTCGTTCTAGGGGCCCAGTTTGAAATACGCTTATTTCTATCCCGACCATTATCCAATTTCATGAAAAATTAAATTAGAGTATCATAAAAGGACCATTTCGTCATAAGGGTCCTAGTGTCCTTGACGCTGCGGCCATCAGACACACGGTATTTATGTTTTTCATGATTATATGAAAATGGGCCCGGCCCGTTAGGCCCAGTGGGATGGCGGGTCGGGTAGATCCCATTTTGGCGGGTCGAACCCGAAAGAGGGTCGGACCGGCCCGGTGAATCGTGCAGCCTGGCCCGAGGGGAGCGGCCTTGCCCGATGGGGTGCGGCTCAGCCCTGCGGTGCGCGAGCTGACCCGGCATGGCACTACCCAGCCCGGCGCGACCCGGCTGGCCGAGCGGTTTGAGGGGGGGGGGCCTAGCTTCCCGAACCGGCCAGCTGAAGCCATCAGGACTTCATGGTGCAAACATGCCACAATTTATAAGGCGCGGCGCCCTCCGGGCGTCGTGACTCTCCTCCGCCCGTCCGACTGTCGGGCCAGTCGGTTCTTCCCCCGATGCGGCCCGCAGAATGGGGGCCGCGGTCTTCCGCAGTGCACACCCCTTGGGGCACTGCGGTCCTCCTTCGGCTCAGCCATCATTAGCCGGCCGGTTCTTCGTCGGTTGAGCGGCCCATGGTTGCGGGCCGTGGTTCTTCCTCACTTGGCCGATGCCTTCATTTTCTGCGGCCTCTATTCATCACCACCTTTTTCTGAAATGGTCTCAATCGCAAATGAAAGAACCTACAGAGGGTCATTGGGCTGTGTGTGTTCGGCCCGTGCCCTCAGTGTTAGGTGGTAATAGTTGGTGGAATTCGTTTCAGAAAATTCAACAAAGAACAAGAACTATTTCAATCAACAAAAATTGTATAAAATCTCCCTACATCTATAATTTACGTCGTTCATCAGGCGTCGCGAAAGACGGCGTCACAGAGAGAGGATTCGTAGACGACGATGGAGTGAATTTGAGGAGAAAGCGGCGTCTTCACACTAGTTGCGGAGATGAGGAAGGAAGGCATTTCATCGCTCTTCGTGGAGTCTATGTTCTTCATCAAAGAGGAATCATTCTTCATGGAAGGATGGTGTTATTCAATGAAATAGGAAATCTCTTCTTATTTTACACAAGATCTCTCTCAAATATCCTCCCTACACTACATGTGCAAAAATATAATAATAGACATGGCTATTATTTTATTAACACTTGAAATTCAAAATTCAAATCACTTAATTAATTAATTAAGGAGGTTGAAGTCATTAATTAAGATGTTCTGGAAAATAATAATGAGAGAGAGAGGGAGAGGAAGGGTTCTCATTCAATAAGGGGAGTTGTCAAAGGATTAAATATAGGGGGTGTAAGGGAGCTTAGGGAAGATGAAAAGTTGGGGTGTGTGGGCCCCACCTCACAAATATCCACACATGGGATGTCAGGTGGTTGTGGGTCCCACCATTAACTCCCCTTTGTAGGATATAACTACCATAGATATAAATAAAATTATGTACTACCAATTTTATTTATATTATTATAAATACCCAATTATTAACTTTAAACCCACATAAAACACAATAGCGGTAAAGGTCCCCATAAGCGAATATCGGCGCTGGGATTTTATTGGTTCCCTCATATTTCAATTTCGAGCACTGGTTCAAAAGATATAAAATCCTGATTGTTCTTTCACTGAACGTACCCAAGCATAACTTCAGAAATTGATTACGGGCACACCGAGCCTCAGAATCAATTGCCGTCAGAAACTGCGTACTCATAAAATTCCAAAAAAATTATGAAAAAATTATCCTCGAAATTTAAAGGTATTTAAATTACTCCCACCTCTGGGATTTACGTCCCCGTAAAGCTACAACATAGACAAGGGAAACAAATGATGATACTAAGCTCGTATCTATGCCTCCCACTCCCAAGTAATCTCTTGGAGGTTCTAGTGCTTCCATCGAATGAGCACTAGAGGAATAGACAGTCCATGTAGGACCCTCTCTTGTCGATACTCGATATCCACTGGGACCTCCCCAAACATCACCCCATCATCGATGTCCAGCTCCCCATGATCGATGATGTTCACAGGTCTTGCACACATCTCCTAAGCTGAGATACGTGGAAGACGTCGTGCACTAGGTGAACTGAGGATGAAGGTCCAGGCTGTATGCCACCTCACCTACTCTGCTGTGGACCTGGAACGGCCTGATGAAGTACAGAGATAACATACCGCCCTGGCCAAATCTCTGTAAACCACATCGAGGTGAGACCCGTATGAAAATGTGGTCACCATACTCGAACTCCAATGGTCTTCGCCTCCTATCAGCATAGGACTTCTGTCTGCTCTATGTAGTCTTCATCCACTCCTGGATGATCTGAATCTTCTCTTTCATAGCCTGAACCATCTCTGGTCCTAAAAGTTCTGACTCCCCTGGATCAGTCCAGCATAGAGGTGATCTGAAAGGTCGGTCGTATAGTGCCTTGTAAGGTGTCATCCCGATGGTGGAGTGGTATCTATTGTTCTATGAAAATTCCACCAATTTTAGGTGATCCTCCCAGCTGCGGCCAAAGTCAAAGACACATGCACAGAGCATGTTCTCGAGATTCTGAATAGTTCTCTCTATCTGGCCATCCGTTTGAGGATGGAAGGCGGAGCTCATACATAGCTACATCCCAAAAACCTCCCGTAACCCCTTCCAAAGCCAGGAATTAATGTGAGTGTCTTTATCTGAGATGGTAGATGATGTCACACCATGCAATCATATGATCTCATGTACGTAGAGGCATCCCAATCTCTCTATTGAGCCCTGCTCTCTGATCGGTAGGAAGTGGGCTGACATGGGGAGTCGGTCGACGATCACCCAGATAGAGTCGTTTCCTATACAAGTACATGGAAGACCCGTCACGAAATCCATGGATATCCCATCACACTTCCACTCCGGGACCTCTATGGGTTGTACCATGCCTGCTGGTACTGGGTGCTCTTCCTTAACATGATGAAAAGTGAGGCATCATGAAACGAAATCTTCTAAAACCTTCTTCATACTCGGCCACCAGTACTGTCATCTGAGATCCTGGTACATATTTTCCACACCAAGATGTACCGCTAGAGGCGAAGTGTGAAACTCCCCCAGTAGATCCTCTTGTAATGCAACTAGTACCATAGTACGTCCCCTGAATAGGATGACATGCTCCCCCACTTCAAAACCCACATCAGGAACCTGCCCTGTTGATATCAGAGCACGTTGCATCTCACAATCAACGTCCCCACGTTGTGCCTCTCTGAATCATTGAAGGAGTGGAGGAGTGACTGTGAGTGACTGTAGAAAGGCTGCTCCTTCTCTATCCATAAAGGATATCTGCAATGTGTCTAATTGTCCAATCGCCTCTCCTAGTAGCTTAATTCATGATCTCCTGCTGAGAGAATTAGCAACAATGTTCCCCTTTCCAATAGTATAGTATATCTCAAATTCATATTCCTAGAGGAACTTGAGCCATCGCCACTATCTCAGGTTCAGGTCCTTCTGCGAGAAGATGTACCTGAGGCTCTTCTTATCAGAGTAGACTATGAAGCGCTCTCCAATCAGGTAGTATTGCCACAACTTCATGGCAAAGAACACTACTGCTAACTCTAGGTCATGGGTAGCGTAGTTCTTCTCGTCTTTCCTCAACTGCCATGAACCGTATACGATCACCACTGGCTCTTGCATCAGGACACACCTGAATCAGCTCCCTGATGCTTCGTAGTAAACTACTTAACCAATGCCCTCCTCTGGTAGCATCAAGATGGCCGCACTGGTCAATCTCTGTCTCAGCTCTTGAATGCTCTGTTGGAATCTATCTGACCACACGAAGGGTTTCCCCTTATTCATCAAAGCTGAATGCGGTGCTGCAACTCTGTAGAAATCTGGAACAAATATCCGATAGTACCCAGCCAGACCTAAGAAACATTACACCTCTTCCACGCTCATGGGTGGATCCCAAGCAAGTACCGCCTCGATCTTCACTGGGTCCACTGCAACCCCAGCCTCCGAGATGACGTGTCCCAAGAAATGAACCTCTCGAATCCAAAACTGCCACTTCGAGATCTTACTATAAATCTAGTGCTCTCGGAGTGTGTCCAGTACAACCCGCAAGTGGTAGGTGTGCTCCTCCTCAGTAGTCGATTAAATCGGTATGTCGTCGATGAAAAATACTACAAAACGATCAAGGTAAGGCTAGAAGATCCTATTAAAGAGATCCATGAACATTGCTGGAAATTTGGTTAATCTGAAGGACATAACCAAGAACTCAAAGTGGTCATACCGACACCTAAAGGTCGTCTTCTGCACATCCTCATCTCGAACTCTGAGCTCGTGATAGCCTGACCTGAGGACTATCATCGAGAACCATCCTGATCCATTGAGCTGATCGAAGAGGTCATCAATCCTCTACAGTGGGTAACTGTTATTTATTGTCACCTGATTCAGGAGACGGTAGTCAACACGTAGTCGTAAACTCCCATCCACCTTCTTGGAAAACATAATCGGGGAAGCCTATGGTGAAACACTCGGTTGGATGAATCCCTTTCCCTTTAAGTCCTCCAGCTGTACCCACAGCTCATGAATCTTAGCGGGAGGCATCTGATATGCTGGAGTAGATATCAGTGTTGTCCCAGTGTATAGTTCAATGTAGAAGTCAACATCTCTGTGAGTAGGTAGTCCTGGAATGTCTTCAGGAAAAACGTCCACATACTAATACACCATAACAGGAAAACTTGGACTCCGCACATCAACCACTCCTATGATGAGACTAGCCAACTGATGTGTGATAGGCTGCCATCTCCTCTGCACAAGCCCATCCTGCACTGTAAATTCACCCTTCTCGCTAGTGAAGGTGAACTTGGTCCCATCCGTACAGACCCACCACACTTTGTGCAAAATACAGTAGATCTAGGAAAGGACTATAGTAATCATTCCATACCCAAGATGACTTCAGAAGGACTTTATTCCCCTACAAGAAGATCCTGGCTGAAGCTCTTGCCTCCTAGAGTAAGCTCACAGTGCTGGAACCAGTGCGTAATCTTTATGTCTGCTCATGTAGGAGTCTCTAGCAGTAAGTATTGAGCCAATGGCTCTGTCGGAATCTTTGATCTTCGAAAAAGGGCAGTGGAAAAAAAAATCACTCAATCATATGTCAATAAGTACTAAATAAGGGGTGGAGTAGACACAGATAGTACCTCGAATCATCTCAGGTGTGTCGTAGTAGTAGGCCTCGACTACCTGGACCTGAGCCTACCCCTGTCTGCCAGCTCCCTGTGGTCGGTGTGGTCCTCCTAGTGATGGTGGTAGAGCCACAAAGCATCTTCCACCACACACTACTCAGCCAGCTCCTCTGCCTCATCTGCCTACTCCCTGTGGACTCCCACGATTAAACCTTTGCCTCTGCCTGGGAGGTCCTTCTACTGTCTGCTGCTTATCTGCATGGCGGGTCGGGTAGTCCCGAGCCATGTCACCCTGCCCGCCATATGAATAGCACTGCCTTCCCCTCGAATGGATGGATCTGATTCATGTGCACCTTCAAACCTGTATCCTGGGGTCTCCCACCTGATGGCTTGGTCCACTTGGACCCCTGCGAAATCTTTCTACTGCCGGATGCAGAAGACTCCGCTACGTGTCGCCATGCGATGGGTCTCGCTGCTGGTATGGGCTCAGCAAAAATTCTCTCCACAAGAAGGGATCGCTCCAGCACTCCTCCCTACGTCCGAATGCTGAGGGAGATCATCGAAGCCCTGATCTTATGCCTCGTCCCCTGCTCGAAGGTCCGGGCCCGAAATAATGGGTCTCGTACCATGTTCGCGGAGTACTGTGAGAGTTCAGTGAACCTCTCTGAGTACCGAGCTACTATCATACTGCCCTATCGTAGATGAAGTAACTCCTGAATCCACACCATATGAAGGGTGGCTGTAACAAACTCTAAGAGGAAGAGACTCTTGAAGTCCGTCCAAAGTAGAGATGCCCCATCATGCACATAGAGCATCAAGCTACATCATCTAACTTCTCCTGCGTCCAGGTAACTTGAAGAAAGGATCGCCATAGGATCAGCTAGTGTCCCTACTAATCTGAAGACTCTGACGACAGCATCTAGCCAATCCTCAGCTGCCTGAGGGTCGGTCTCTCCGCGGAACCCTGACGACCTCTATCGCAGAAACTCGTTCAATGCACTCAGATGGTGTGCACTCTCTACTACTGGGGCGTGTGGTATCTGTGGAATAGTAGGTAGTGGTACCACTGATTCCTCCACTGTAATGGGGCCCTGCACCGAGGCCTCATCGCTCGGTGGGCGGCCATCTCGCACGTGACTCAGAACCCAAGCTGGCTTCCTTCATGGGGCCATCCAGAAAAGAAACAGGTCTGCCATGGTCAAACAGTATACCTAGTGAGTTGACACAAAGTAATCAAAAAGGAAAACTTTTGAAACACATATTCAATCAATTTTTTCGTGCAATGACTTAGATATCAGGAGGCAGGGTCCTGGTGTATGGATACGTCGACCATCGCACCCACACTGGACTCCCTCGTCTAAAAACCACACTCAATGCACTTAAAACTATTACTTCACAGAGAAGAAATTATCAGAGTCCTGAGTTCTTGTGGTAGAACCGACTCCTCTAATACCAATTTGACACAACCCATCCTCAGGGCCCATGCCACGACTACCCCAAGCCCGCCGTCCATAGGAAAGGGCCTTGAGACTAGTACCAAAGGCATCAATCCCGATAAAAGGGAAGGAACTCCCTTTATAAAAGTAAAAAAACACAACAGAGTAAGCAAGTGAACAACACACTACGTAAACTGAGTACAAATGTAAGTGCAAAAAAGAAAATGGGCCAGTATAAAAAACAACTGAAAGTATAGTACAACTGAAAAGAATGTACAAGAGCAGTAAAGTAAAGCGGCAACCACTGTGTCGTACTCCGGATATCCAACCTGAATGGTGGGTACAAAAGGTATACTCAGCTCCTCGGGTCGGTCCATAGAGCTCGTGTACTTCCCACCATGCTGTCCACCTTCGGGTACTATCCGGCTCCACAAACCTCCACCTCACTCAGTGATGTCTGTCATCTGTATCCAACACAAAGTACTGTGGGAATTGCCCATGTAGGAGTGAGTCTACGATAGTAATTAGAGACTCTGAGACCCCCTAAGGTCTACCATAATCCACAAATGATAAAACACAAAGGAAGGATAAAATCACTAAGTATCAAATGACTCTACATAGGTATATGCCCATACATATACCTAAGTCATCATTTACAGTTCGACTCTAACTCTCGAGCCCAATCACAACCCAGTCCACATAGGGAAGAAGTCAATCACATCAATGATAATTATTGAAAGTCAAGACTGAGCATTAACATGGATAAAAAATTCCAAGAGAGGTGTAGATAATTAAATGTCGCCTTTGAATCATGTCCTCTGTCGAACCCACGTAGGATCCTAGTACATAAGTTGTCACTGACGAACTCATGGAGGATCCATGTATAGTAACCATCGCTGGCGAACCCACTAATGATCCATGTCCAACAGTCATCACTGTCGAACCCACATAGGATCCAAGTACAGTAGTCATCGTCGTAGAACCCACGAAGGATCCATGTAAGGTATTTGTCATCGTCGAACCCACAGAGGATCCCAGTACGGAAGTCGACGATGTTGTAGCCAGCTCTAGGGTTCCCGTACAGAGCACTCTCGATTCTTGGAGGGTATACACCTAAAGCTGAGGGTTCGATAAATCAACTATCACTAACTCTAGATTTGATGAATACTGAAGTTCTGTCTCGTCAAATGGAACCTAATGCGACAGAAGACACGTCAATCGGATGTCTGGTTTGAGAGATATTGGCTTCTTCGTTCCTTGGGCCTGGTTAGAAATACGCTTGTTTCTAACTCGAAGATTATCTAAAGTCATCCAAGACTCGCTTATAGTATCAAAAAAGGACTGCCTCATCGTAAGGGTCCCAGTTCCGTAGACTGTGCGTTGACCAGACATGCAGTCTTTATGTTATTCACGATTAAGTGAAAACGGGCCCGGCCCATTAGGACTAGTGGGCTTGCGGGTCGGTTCGACCCAGTTTTGTCGGGTCTGACCCGGAAGAGGGTCGGACCGGCCTGGTGCGTCGCACGACCTGGCCTGAGGTTCTCCTCCACCTTCCTGGCGTTGCGGGTCTCCTCCGCCTGGTCGACCGTCGGGTAGGCCTGTTCTTCCGTAAAAGCGGCTCGTAGAATGTGGGATGCAGTCTATGGCAGTGAGGCGCCCATTGTGGCGCCACAGTCCTCATTCGGCCCGCCCAGCTTTAGCTGGCCAGTTCTTTGTCGGTCGAGCAGCCCGCGGTTGCGGTCAGTTCTTCCTCCTCACGCGGTCGGTGCCTTTGTTTTCCACCGCATCTATTCATCACCACCTTTTCATGACATGGTCTCAATCACAGATAAAAGTAATTACGGAGGGTCATTGGGCCATGTGAGATCGGCCCGCACCCTCTTTGTTAGGTGGTAACAGTTGGCCGAATACATTTTAGAAAAATCAACGAAGAAGAAAAACAATTTTAATCAACTAAAATTGTATATAATCCCCCTGCCTTGATAATTGACATCGTACGTCGGATGTCGAGGAAGACGGAGTCGCGGAGAGAGGAATCGTAGATGACTTTGGAGTGAGTCCAAGGAGGAAGAGACGTCTCCACACAAGTTTCGGAGAAGAGGAAGGAAGTCACGTCGTCACTCTTCGTGGAATCATCATTCATCATCAAGGAGGTGTCGTTCTTCGCGGAATGCTGGTGTTCTTTAATGACAGAGGAACTCTCTACTTCTTTTACACAAGAGCTATCTCAAATATCTTCCCAACACAATGTGTTCCAAAATAAAATAATAGCAGTGGCTTTTATATTATTTACACTTGAAATTTAAAATTTAAATCACTTAATTAATTAATTGAAGAGGTTGAATTCATTAATTAAGTTGTGTTGGAAAATAATAAAAAGATAGAGAGGGAAAGGTAGGGTTCTCATTCAATAATGGGAGTTGTCAAAGGATTAAATAAATGGGGTTTTAAGGGAGTTTAGGGAAGATGAATGGTTGGGGCTCATGCGGGCCCCACGTCACAAATATCCACACATGGGATGTTAAGTGGTTGTGGGACCCACCCTTAACTCCCCTTTGTCGGATATAACTAAAATATATGTAATTAAAATTATGTACTACCAATTTTATTTATTTTATTCTAAATTCCCAATTATTAACTTTCAACCCGCATAAAACGCAACTGTGGTAAAGGACCCCTTAAGCGAATACTGGTGCTTCTTGTTCATCGGTTCCATGAGATTTCAATTACGAGCACCAGTTCAAAAGATAGAAAAACATGCTCCTTCGTTCACTGAACATACCTGAGCATAACATCAGAAATTTATTCCTGGCACACCGGGCCTCAAAATCTAGTGTCGTAAAAAACTACGTACTCATAAAATTCCAATGAATTTATGAAAAAAATTTCATTTATATATCCGAGTCCGTACAAGCACCAAACGTGTATACCCTAAATTTAGGTAGGAATTGACATTATATCCTGTAAGCACATGAAAACCAAGCAGACAACATGATACAAACTCAAGTAAACTAAATAGTAACAGAGTGAGTGCAGCAGGTAAAAGGGGCCAAAATACAAGCCCAACTGTATAGTACAAGTAAAATAGAAATAAAATATAACTACAGAAAGAGAAAGACAAATACTAGGTCATCCTCCGGGATTCCAACCTGAAGGGTAGGTACAGATTGCCACCTCAGCACTCCACGTCCACTTGTCTCCTCCACGTACCGATACACTATATGGTCCACCTCCGGGCGTTGTCCAGACTTGGTACCCTCATCCTCAGTCAGCACTATCTATTGTATGCACCAATCATAACGAGGTGCAGGCATAGCCCATCCAAGGGTGAGTATAATGATACTCAGTAGGTATGCTCAAAACCACAAGGTCTCACTAAATCAACAAAGGATATTCCAAAAGGATGAAAACAAATGATAAGACTACTTAGGTATATGCCCATACATATACCTATGTTATCAGGTAAACCCATATCAATCATGAGGAAAACACAGATTCCAACTCCAAATCCCTAGGATCAACTATTACACAAAGGAAGAAATAACACTAAGGCATGTACCACACACGTAAGCCAGACAGATGAATACAGCCAAGGTATTACCCCAAAGGAAAGTATCACCCAGGTACAAAATCAGGTCACAACATGTATAACTTGAGTACAGTAGTACATATGATTAGTTGTATATACTGAATCATCATACTATGTTAAGAGGTTCTACGGATGAGCTACACGGAATCTCTTGGAGCTAACCCACACATGATCGCTAGGAGCTGACACACATATGATCTCTCGGAGCTGACCCACATAGGATCACATCTAGCTAACCCACACAGTATCACTACGAGTTGATCCACACAGGATCTCTAGGAGATGACCCACATAAGATTTCTAGTCAGTCCTCTCATCACAGCCAGTTACTGGGTTCCCGGCCTATGCATTCTCATCATTGAGAGAGTCTTCTCCCGAAGCCACTAGTCGATTCTCCAACTACCACGAAGTACCCTTAAAATTATCTGAAATTACAACCATTTCATAGGGGTCTCAATGCAATAGATGACGTTTAAAATGGATTCTCAGTATGTATGTTATTATATTTTTTGCCTTGTGGGCCCTGTTAGATTCATGCTCGATCCAGCCCGATCGTATTCCGACATTATCCAAAACTCCAGTGAAGTATACACAAAGGGACCGTCTTGCTCAAAGATTACTATTACCACATGAGGTTTGTCAGCCGAACATCCCACAGCCGAGCTGCTACCCAATGGCCGAGCCTCCGCTCACGGCCCAACCGCTCCATAGCTGAGCCACCCCACAACTTCATAGCACCCCCGCGGCCAAGCCTCCCTTGCGGCACTGTTTGTGGTCGAGCCACCCCATGGCCCCCCGCGGCCCCTCACCGCCGTTACGGCCTACACGACCACGAAGCATGGGCCGTGCCACATTTCAAGTCTGGCCAAACCCAGCGGGTCATGCCGGGTCGGCCGGGTCAGTCTGACTTTGTCGGACCATACCCGGACCCATTTCTATCCATTTATTCTCCTTTGGTCATAACATTGGCACTAAGCATCTTATTGAAGAACTTCAAGCAGTGATAGAAATCATGGAGTGAGACAGTACCTTTGAGTATACTCCACTATAGTTTTGGATAAATTTGGAATACGGTCGGGTTAGATAGATCATGAATCCAACCAGTCCCTAAGGACTAAAAGGATAACCACATACAGACCGAGAATCTGATTGAAGTTTCATTTGTTGCGTTGATACGCCTATGATGTACCAGTCCTTTGAGATACTTCTTTGTGGGACTTTGTGGCAGTTGGAGTATCGACTAGTGGCTTGGGGAGCCGACTCTCCCGGAGATGAGGAAGCCTAGTGCGGGAACCCAGTTGTGAGCTATGACAAGAAGACTGACTAGAGATCTTATCTGGGTGATCTCCTTGAGATCCTGTGTGGGTCATCCCATAGAGATCCTCTATGGGTCAGCTGCTAGCGATCCTATGTGGGTCAACTTCTAGAGATCCTACGTAAGTCAGATCCTAGAGATCATGTGGGGGTCAGCTCCTAGCGATCCTGTGTGGGTCAGATCCAAGAGATCCTGTGTATGTCAGCAGCAGAGCCTATTAATATAGTAAGATCATTCAGTAGTTACGTATAATCATCTCTACTACTATACTTAAGTTATAACTGGTGTGATCTTAGTATGTACCTTTGTGGTGCATTTCTTCTTGGTAATACATTGGTGGTATTCATATTTGTGTCGTACCTATGTGGTACTTTCATTCATGTTATTTCTTCCATTGTGGAGCAGTTGAGACTAGTGATTTGGAGTTGGACTCCGTGTTTTCTTCATGATTGATATGAGTTTAATTGATAACATAGTTATATGTATGGGCATATACCTAAGTTGGGTTATTAGTTGTTTTCATCCTTGTGTTTTATCCTTTGTGGATTTAGTGATGCCTAGTGGGTCTCGATGTCCCTACTATGTATCGTTATACTCCACCATGCATGGGCTATACCCGCACCTCATTGTGTTTGGTGAAGTCAACAGATAGCGTTGACTGAGGACGAGGGTACAGGGACTGGACAGTTCCAAAAGGAGGACCATACAACATATCGGTACGCGGAGGATATAGGAAGATGTGGAGTGATGAGGATGCAATCTATACCTACCCTTCAGTTAAGAACCTCGGAGGATGACCCGGTAGCTGCCTTTCTCTTCCATTAGTTTTATTGAATTTCAATTATACATTTACATTACAGTTGGGATTGTATTCTGGCTCTTTTTACCTACTAAACCCACTCTATTACTATTTATATTACTTGATTTCATTTCTTGTTGTTTTCTTGGTTGTGTGTGTTTACATGTAATAAATGCAATCCATTCCCAGTTTTAGTTAATACGCCTTCGGTACGAGTAGCCAGCCCCTGGCGTATGGAAGGCGGGCATGGGGTAGTCATGGAACGGGCCTTGGGGGACTGGTCGTGACATTACTTCAATTTTGAACTAGGAAATGTTTTAATATTGTATGGAAATTAATATTTGGGACACAAATTTCCCCAATCAAGCACCATCCTAGTGGAATCCCGGAAAAAATATTGTGGGGTTTCATTCATGGTTTAATTTTTATTAAATTGTGCACCCACCTAGTATAATTCATACACCCCAAATTAGTGGCACACAGTTTTGGAAACCATGCATCTCCCTATAGAAAAATGTTCTGGTAGAAATCATTAATTCTAAAAGATGCATTTAAATTACCCAACACCTCATTTGTTCTCCCTCTCGACACTAACATCACTGAAAAAATTATAACGTATTGATAGATATGAAGGATCCATTTTGCCTCCTCCAAATCCATTTTAGGTTGATAAAATATTGGAGAACACCACTTAATACATATCTAGTAATAGTTCTTCATTAGATCCCTATCTCACTATATATTCTTCTCAAACACTTGGTGTTTTTTACACCATGTCATATTTTATATATCAAAATTAATGTGTTGGAATCATGATACTAATTTTTATTCCATGATCCACATTTTTTACATTATTAATTGGTTTTTCCTATTTTATGATTTTTGATATGAGATAATTATGTTGAGGGAGGTGGTTCCATTGAGGGTTTCATTTTATAATCTTTTGAATTTATTGATATAAATTAAATTTCAGTTACTTAATTTATGAGAAAACATACCATTGTGAACTGGGGATTGAATTTATTAGGCAAGAATTGTTTGTAAAACTACAAATTCTAAATTGATTTAGTAATATAAGTGTGGTTTGAAATTGATTTAATTGTAAATGTTAATTTTGAAAACAATTCTTGATCATATTTTGGAAAATATTTCTTTCATGGATTTGAAAAAAACAAAGATTGGTTTTATCTTGAAAAATGCATGAATTGATTTAAAACCCATGTAGTCTTATTTAAATGGAAATTGGGAAATTGAAAATGAAATGGGTATGTTATATTTTAAACAGTTTTAATGTAATTTCCCCATTAACGAATGGTTGTTTGAGCAAACGATAACCTAGGAATTTATAAGGTTAATTTGGATCAAAATATTAGTTTTGAAACATTACAAAACTAAAAAAACATTGTTCATATGATCTTATCCTTGATGTGATGATAATTAGTAATATTTAGCTTGTAATTGATATACCTGTATACAAGTATTGTCTTTACCGAAAATATGATTGTGTGAGGATGTCATAACGAAGAACTCTCATACCTCTTGGATGAAAAATGTATTTTTTTTTAAAATATGATTATTTAAATATATATTCAATTGTTTAAAATAATGAAACATTAATTTGGATTTGTATGGCTTCTTTTTAAAAAAAATAAACAATCCATTTATTTAGATGTTTCCATTAATTGAAATGAGAATAAAGTTTCATTTTAAATATGTACTTGTAATTCCATGTTAATTTTATTTTAAATTTAAAAACACGACATTATTTGTTATTTTCATAGTATATGGTACCCTGGGTAAGAAACAATTGTGAATTTATCTCACAACCCATATTATAAGTTGAGAATTTGTATATTTCCTTAGTTAATGATTGATCAAGGGAAATATTCCATAATGCAGTGGTGGTTGTCGATATATTGGTCTTGGAGTGGTATTTTTATTGGGACTGGGGATATTTTATTTTAAATTTCTAGTACATTTTGGTTGTACATGGGCTTATATACATGATTCAATTCTGATACAAGTCTCCATATTGAGTTTTCTTTTGACCATACTTAATATTATTAGTTACATATGATGTTGAGGAGGTAAAACCATTCCAACAATTTTTCATGTGTCGTTCCAAGTCCTAGTAACCAACCCATGAGGATTTGAAATACCATTAGGCCTATGTCAAGAATGGATCAGGTATCATAGCATGGGGGAATCAAGAACAGTCTTTGATAGGGGTTTCTAGGCTTAGTGAACATGGATACACAAATCATGCTATTGGTTAAATGTTGTGTGTAAATGTTATCCATCCAATAATAATGGGACCTCCAAATTGTATATATGGTTGTTTTTCATGTCGTATTGAATTATTAATGGTTATATAATGGTAAATGAAAAATTATATATATATTTTATTTTTTTAACAAATTATACAAGATTAGGATAACTAACATAAAATTAATAAATCATTAATAATGGATAAATAATTTTAAATTTTTATGTGACTACTCTGCTACAAAATTATGTTTCTAGGGAATAATAAGTGTGACTTGGACCATGAACTACAAGGATATTTCATTAGTTTCTTCAAATTTCTCCTCCGAACAATATGAATAAATTCCCTTATTTCTCATTAAAAATCATTCAAATTCAATTTATTATTAATTTATATAAATAAAAATTACATTTGTATGTAATTATTAAATTTTTTAAAATCAATTGTCATAATTTTATCATTATATCATATCATTTAAGGATTCAATTGTATAATACATGTAGTGTTATCCAAATTTTTCAAAAAAAGAATAGAATATCAGGGATAACTATTTGTGTGATATCACAAATGATTGATCACATTTTTTGATGATCATAACTCAAATTCTATTTGACCTTGAAGTATTAGTATTGTTATCTCATTTCTTGTAAGGGTGGAGTAAGATCATTTCTGCCCATTATTAAATGAATTATAGTGGAGCATTTGTCTAGGGTTGGGAGAATTATTTATTGGGTTTTTTACACAATAGTTTCCCCTATATACCTCTAATAAAATAATGTAATTGGATATTTCACATAACCCCAATGAATGTCTATTAATTTTAGAAAAAACCACATAAAATAATAATAATAATAATAATAATAAACTAACTTGTGATAAACCAAAAAATAATTATATATCATTTATTTATATAACTAATATGAAATATATCATATTTATCAACCCCCTTATTGTATCCCATCAATACTCAATTGATATTATAAGTACATGAATGATATATATTTATTATCATAAATAATTATCATTTTATTATTCATTTAGTATATAATAATGTGATCAACATAACCTAAATAATTATTATTCCATTTAACATGAGTGTAATATTTATTTTTATGATAATTTCATAAATAATTTCACAATTTTTCTTTATATACATTGTTTGTGACCCTCTTGAGCTCATTCATTATGTAATTACACTAACATACATACTATTCAATATTATCATCTATGATCATTTTATGAGAACCATAAAGAATGAAGTTAGTGTCACAAAGACATAAATCTCTTATGAATTCTAATCGTTTGATATAAACTATTATCATAAATATCTCATTAAGAAGGTTATAAAATATTTTCATCATCATATATGCTTAAATATAATAAATTTTATTTCATAAAATGAAATCATAGATAAAACCATGTTGGATGTGGTCTTAACCTGACAATTCCATTACAAGTATTGGCCCTCACATATAAACATCAATAAAATTAGAAAATACAAATCCATTATTTATTTATTTATTTATTTATTTATAGTCCTTCATGATGCACCAAACATATCCTAATTCACCACCTACCTGATAATTTTCATCATATTTTTTTATCATTATGTAAAATAAATGGATGAATAATATACATTTATAATATAATCAAGTATATAGTCCCAATATCCATCAATAGATAATAATATCCAAAGTCCCATATATCATGTAGAGTTATTTTGGAATGATTTTTATCACAACATCATATATTTTAGATTAATAATTGAAAATTTCATGATAATAAGAATGAACATATTATGATCATCCAACACTTCATAACTTTAATTTTTTGTTCGAAATCAGTCTGACACCCTTAAATTATACTTTTTTATTAATATCATCATAACACTTTATGGTTAATATCATATAAGGGAATTTTCATGACATTTCGATATGTTAGACACTCTAACAAAATTTTTATATTAATGATATGAATAATAAATCTAATAATATGATATTATATTTATTAATATTATTGGAGTTAAATATAAAATTAATTTAATGTTTAATGTATATGGTTTTAGGAAACCAATAACAATAAAGGATGTTCAGTTAAATATTTATAAAAATTGAATGACTCTATATAATTTTAATCATAAAGGTTGTTTCAGAATAAGTATATTAATTCTAAAAATTGATGATGTAACCCAAACTAATACCTTTCTTCAATTTACAAAAAACATCATAACTAATAATTGTGAGGAAAATAATTGGTCATAAAATATGTTAAATCTTAACAGAGCTAGTGAGCACACCATGACATTACTAAGGTTGAGTGTTGGTTTGTACGATCTATTTATATTTTAATTTTATCCATATTTATTTCCTATGTCATCCATTAGGGATACATAGTTTGTTAAAACTAATTTTTTATCCCTCCAATTATAGGTTTTCTATATTAAAATATTTATGAATTTTCAAATAATAAATGATCAAGACTATTTATATACTATATATGGTTTACGGTTGTTGATTAGCGGATATATATTTTTATATAATTCCATATGCGTGGTTTTTACCTTGAATGTACCCTATCTCTTTGCATTGTAAATTTATGACCACAAAAGTCAGAGCAATGAAGATTGTGTAAATGGTAATATATCATTATCCAAATGCTATAAAAAATTATATATAAACTGAATCATTAATATAATATTAATTGAGAAATAATGCTAATATAGAGAATCTATAGGATTGGGAACATTTTTTGTAGTCATAATGCATTTATAAATTTTTTGGAGGTTGTTTTCATAAAACATTGATCTAAAGAGGAGCATTTCCTCATATTTGTCATAGAAAAAAGATATACATTATGTGAATGATCAAGATATGTAATCTCTATTGATGAAATCTGGAAGAGGTATAAAAAGTTCAATATCATATTTCATTGATCAGTTAATGGGGAGGAAGTCGGCTTACAAATAAGGAAAATTGAAAATAATAAAAGAATTAAATATGGGTTCATATAAGCATGTATAGATTATAAAATGTAATATGCACGTATTAGAAGGATATTCTTATTATCAAAACATTTCTAATGTTTAAATCCATACATATTCTACTAATTATGAGGATTCATGTCTCGTGGTAATGGTAAAATTTACCATACGTAATTGGTGAACTAAAGACCAATATGAGAGAACATATATTGAATATGGTGTGAAAAAAATAATTTCTTAGAACATAGAATAAGTGTTGTGGTTACTGTGAAAATATAGATAGATATCATAATTTAATTAAATAACGAGAGCCTCCACACAAACTTGTTCCCAACCCATCCCTCCACATAGTTGGGGATTTTCCATGACCCTCTAACTAACAACAAGGATAATTGGTATATTCCATCACATTTGGGGGTGATTTCATGTTTATAAAGATGAAAATAAACAATAAAACATTGAACCACAATATAGAAACATCGATAAATAAAAAAATACATTAACATCAATATATAATCCAACATAGAGTTACATGAAAATGAGAAGAAGAAGAAAAAACCAAAAACCAAAGAGTCTTAACAAAAAAATTGTCAACTGGTTCCATAAACTAAAGGTCTAATCACCATATCTATATTAATAAGTTCACCAAAATGATCACATATTGTTGCTTCTAACAAAATAATAATATACCAGATCCATACTAAAATCCAAGACATGAAAAACATAAATATGCAATAAGACAACATACCCACCAATTTGATTATAAAAGGTGCAAGATGATGAAAGTATGATAATTCAATGATACCAATTCCTTCTTTTTATAAAAGAAACCAAGATCTATGATTGGGAAAAAAAATTATAAAAGGATATTTTCATTATTCCTTACATATTATAGGAAAAAATGAAAAATAGGCATTGAACATTCTAAACTTACATAATCTATAAAATAATCTATGAAATGGTTTTATGAATAAATTTTCTCATTATAATTTCTAACCAAATCTCATTAAAAACACCATCAATTTTAAGATAATCACATAGAATTCACAAAAAATTTCGACACAGTGAAATATGACAACATCACATGGAAATAATTTATTCATTTTATCATTAAAATCATTTACAATGATGACATAAAGGCATGCTAGTGAATGATGTACAAAATTTAAAATGAATAATTGAATAGCACAATAATGATTATAAATGGATGGATTGAATATATCATGTTGTAATTATAAATAATAAAATGATCATCACAATATGAAATTTCATCAAATTAATTATAAATTAAAATATTAACACATTTCAAAATGTCATAACATTGATACATAGAATGAAGTAACACTCCAGGTTCCAACAGAATAATATAAGGCCTGTGTAAGTGGGATAACAGTTATACAGTTAACTGTCACATATCTATCAGTTTAATCACAATAACTAGTATGCATAGATATAACCCCATAATATGCGTGTTACGTTTATATATAGGGACTATGTAGTGAACAAAAATCTTGCTAAACCACACCTGATCACTACCCGCTTATTATCTTGGGCCACCCCATGGAAAAATTGTAGAGATTGACCATGAAAACAAATTAACAAAGCATAATAATATAAAATCCACAAGGGATAGTAACATAATCAAAACATTTCGACATCCCACATCCCATAAAATCATCCCCAATCCATTATCATTTCATAAATAACATCTCAAAGCATCCATTACATGGATAATCATAACACCATCAAAAAATTTGGGGGCTCAATAATAGAAATACCCACATCTATTTTTCAAGTTCTAACTAAGACATAACCTCTATAATATAAATTTGAAAATAAATTTTGATAAAACAATTTAAAATTAAAGAAATATTAGAATGAAATCATAATAAACCATCAAATATCATAAATACGAAGTGAAAATCTTGTTAATTTTATAAAAAATTTATACACCTTGGAAACAGAAAATTCTTATTAAACATAAAAATAGAAACCCGCGTTGAAACCCCCGTATGGATTAAAACCAATTGAAGAAGATCCATTTTCAATGAAAAAATTATTTTACATTTTATAAAACATGAATAATTCATAAAATACCATTTGAAAACCATGTTCTATTAAAAAAACAATTCATAAAAGTATTCTAATGGGAAATACCCAACCAATCATGGAAACTCATTGACCAATCTAAAATATATATCATATAAATAATTATATTAATTCCAAACACTTTTAAATGATTAATAATTTACGTTACCCTTAAATTAATGTCAACGAAATGAAATCACTTACATAATGTGGATGAATCATGTATCTTTTAATGAAATCAATATTAATATGATGCTTACTACAGATCACAACAGATCCCAAACAAAGGCCATAGTTCATGAAAAAAAAACCAAAAACATCATCCATGAATAGACACTATGGATAGAGTAATATTCTAAATAAGAGAGAAAATCAAGGAGGTTGAAAGGAGAATCACATATATCTTGATCTATTAGATTAAACAATCAAAAACTATTGTGATACATAATTAGAAGATTTATGAATGAGTAATATGCCCTTGTAATGTTTTTTCTGAGATAGTCGAGTGAGGTTGATTTTGGCGGAAACCCCAAATAAAAATATTTTTAAATGACCAAAATACCCCATTTTGGGTTGTCCACGTGGTTGTTTGAAACAATTTTACAAACCATGCCTAGAATGTGAATCTACCACTTCATTATATGACCTATGACTAATATTTTTTCTCAAATTAATTCCTTAATCATGCACAGATGAGGCATTACCATAAATCCAACACTATATAGGGCGCTTGATTTCACAAATTCCACACTATGATCCTGACCATGTGCCCCATTTAAAAACATAAAAATATTATAAAATTCACCTTAAATACCTAGTACTCAATGGGAAAACATAAACATGATTACAAACAATAATTTAAAACCAATATGGGTCATAAACTCTCAACCATTCCACATTCTACCCCTATAATTTCCATTAAAACAAAAACAAAAATAGGATATTAAATTCCAAAAACCCGTTAATGAGGGCCAAAATACCAAATATCCTCTTAAACCTCATATCTAAAGGAATCATATAATAAAATTGCATTCCTAGGGATAAACACTACTTAATGAAATAACATACAAAAGAAAATATGTTTCCATAAGACTTATTCACAATTATGGGGAGAAACACAAGGATATAGGTTTTGGGAGTAGTGGAAGCACGTTGGTGGGTTCTCCCAACAATAATTTTTTCATTTACAATGATCAATCTGAGATTTATCACAATAATTAAATGACAGATAATTGGAATAGAATGATGATAAAATTAATGGAAGGGAGTCCTGGAACAATAAATAGGATCATATTTTGATGGTTATAATTAAATTAATTAAAATAAAAGAACTATCTTAATGGAATTATCTCTCCCTTGATATTTCCGGTCACAATGAAATGTGATTCATCATTGCATCATACAGTCCATCTGTATGATTCCTCTGGTTGTGATCTACCCATCTTCCATGTATCTATTGATGTTTCTAAAGGGTTATTTGGGTGGTATCACAAAAGAGACATTGCTTGTGATGTCCGCCTTCAATCACCCTGAGAGCCACATGAAAAGAGCTCTCCTTGATCCGATGGATGATACTCTCTATCATAGATTGAAAGTGTTTTTGGAAGAAAATAATTCCCTATTTTATTGATATGTTTTTCAAGATCTGTTTTGAATAACCACAAAATGGCTAGACTTGTGAGAATTATATAATTGGGATTATTAATACAATTAATAATAAAATTAATTAATTACCTAGACGAATTTATTCATTTCATTTAATTCATAGTAATACCCAAGGTATAATAATTACATTTGACTATAATTATTTTTTAGCATGAATATTGTGAATTACACCTAATACTTTTTAATTAAATAAATAATATTATTTATCTCAAATCCCAACAAAAGATACAGGACATTTATATTAATATTCACAATGTTTCCTTTTAGTATTTTCGTTTTCTTTATTTCCTAAACCACATTATTAGACCTTGAATAATGGCTATTTATTTCTCAAATAAATAATACTACATTACTCTCTAATAAATATATTATATCTACCATAATATATTCTGTCGAATAAATACTATCAAAATAAATGTGATCAGTCATCCTTGAATAATTATTAAACAGCAATCGGGAATAATCTTTATTCAACATGTTAAATTAATATTTAACTGATATACTTGGACACACATAGTGTGTGATCCTCTAGGCCTCTTTATCAGTGGCATTAGGCGGAGCTAGCGTAAAGTCTGAGGTTAATGTCTAGAAACATGCCGAGGAACCCATAGAGAAATAATTTAATGTCACAATGACATGTCTCATCCTATGAACACGTACAATGTAATTTAATACCTTTGTCTCGATATATCAAATCAAGTAGGTTTCATTCTAGTTCCATCAACCCATGTTCTCAATTATTCATTCTTTTACATTCCATAATTAAACTCACCCATTTATTACCAGGGACATATATTTATGTATCCTTTATCAATTATTTCAAAGGGCCTAAGATATCTAATTCTATTATGTAAAATAAGGGACAAATATTTTCTCGCATTATCTATTAATATAGTATTACTCTTGACACAACATACATATCATACCTCGCTGCAAATTATGTGTTATCCCAGTTTATTTCAATAAATCTATGTGCATGAGTTTTAATACAAATTAATAATAATCATAATATCTAAGGACCGACACACATATCCATATATAGGAACATCCAAAGACACTGTGAAATGTGGATTTCCTGCTGGCTGGTCTCGTTCTCATAATATCATCCAGGATATTACCATAGTTTCACAGCATGAGAATATGCCTCAATGTTTTATTAGTCCTCACCTATAATGGCCTATAATATTTTTGTCCCTCAAATATCATTATTTGGCCATAGAAGATATATTAAAAAATAATGTTATGGCAATTCTAGGTTCTCATCATAGCAGGGATCTGCTATGACCCTTTAATTCAATAGCTATCTCTAAAACATTATCACATTCATTGTCACATAGATGAACAATCAAGACATTATAAGTTACTTATTAATGAATAATTTTCAATGTATTTGGTTCTAGGAGACCTAATGAAAATGACTCACACTTGGACTATAGACAACTGTTTAAACCCTTTAACCCGCTAGCACTCACATGATATTTATGCATCTTCTAAGATATACATTTAGTAACACGGTATGATATGTTGTCTTTCATGGAATCTATTCTCACTAAAACTTCACCCCTTTGATATAAATCCCTTAAGAGGTGATACATTCAGAGTATGTGATTTTTCCATTTTTGTGACCTTGGTTATTATAAAAGACCCACCCCTGAAGTATTATAACAAAACAATGTGATGAGATCATTATTTCTAGGCACCACATCAAGTTATTGGATAATGTTCTGAATCCAGACAGCTTCCTTGGGTTCATCCGTAGCCTCAATATATTCAGAATCCATTGTAGAATGATTGAAAACTGGTTGTTTTGAACTCTTCATACTCACAGCTCCTCCACTAAGACAGAAAACATATACATATTTTCACATCAGATCGTTCTGATCTGTCATAAAACTATCACCAGCATTCCCTCTAATGACAATCTCCTCATCTTTTCCATACACTTGGAACATATCCTTAGTTCATCACAGATACATAAGGATAGTCATAACAACATTTCAATGATGTTCTCTTGTATCTTCTTGATATCTTCCAACGATGCTTAGTTCATATACAACATCAATCCTAGTACATAACATGGCATACATGAATGATACTATTGCATAAGTTTATGGGAACTTAATCATTCTTTAATTATCTATTTATATCTGAGGACACATTTAATTTGAAAGATATAGGCCATGTGACAATGAAAAAAAATCCCCTCTTTGAATGTTCCATACTAAATATCTTTAGTATCTGGTCAGTGTTTGAATATTGACTTAGTACATGAAACCTCTTATGTCTAGGATGAATAATCTTGATCTTTAGAATGTATGATGCTTCACCAATGTACATCATGGAGAGAAACATGTTAAACTAGTCCTTAAATGACTATAAAACTGATAAATTATTTCCCATAAGCAATATGTCATCAATATATACTACTAGGATAACGATAGTAATCCCATTAAACCTCTTATAAATAGATGGCTCGCATTATTACTTAATGAAACCAAGTTCTATTATCAGTTCATCAAATAGAATGTTCCATGACATGGATTCTTTCATTAATCCATAAATGGATTTCTGAAACTTGAATACCTGTTTGGCTTACCATAGTGTCAGAAAACCTTCTGGTTGGGTCATATAGACATCATCCTAATAGTTCCAATTAATGAATTTTGTTTTGACACCCATCTTCCAAATATTTTAGTCTTGGTATGCTACTTTGGAATGTATTATTATTATGTATTTAAACATTAATGATGGTGAAAATGAGTCATAATTGTCAATTAATTGACGTTGAATGAATCATTGGTCCATTGTCCTTTCATTATAGGTGCTAACGTGACATTCTATGTCAATATTTCTCTTTAATAACAATTTCCTTGCAACTAGATTAAGATCAACTGGCTTATCGACCAGAGCTATATCATTGTTATAATATAGGGAATCCATCTCGGAATTCATAGCTTCTATCCGTGTAGATTTTTATGTCTCTACTGCTTCCATGTAGGAGGGATGTTCACCATTTTCCAACAATAATTATTCTCCATCCTTAGTGACTAGTAAACCAAAACTCTCATGTTCCCTTACATCCCTTTAGCTCCTATGTAGTAATTTTTTCCATATCCTCTTACATGGGGACCTATAGAATGTATTCATATTACAAATCATGTGTACCTTGAGTATCAACATCATCAAAGTCTATCTTGCTCGAACTATCTTTTTGAGGATGTGACCACACTCAAGATTGATGGATTTTATGTTAGCAGTCACATTTTTTTTGAATGGTTATATAGGTAATATCTTTTTGTTTCCTTGGGATATCCTATAAAGATGAACATTGTGCCCCACAGTGCTAGTTTTATTCCAATGAAGGCCTTAAAAAATTACTCGCATCCCCAAACATGTGTGTGCGACAAAATGGGTTTCTTTTCATTCCATATAACGGAGGGAATTACTTTTTCACCTTAGTTGGTACTTAGTTTAATGTGTATGTTGTAGTTAGAATTTTACATCCACACAAGGATAATAGAATATCTACAGAACTCATCATATACCTCACCATTTGTAATAAGGTGTGGTTTCTCCTTTCAGTAAAATCATTCCACTTTGTTGTATAAGGACGAGTGAGCTGAGATAGAATCCAAGACTCCCGTAGATGATCGATGATCCCTTGGTTCAAATATTCTCCAAATATATCTGACTAGTGTTTCTTTATCTTCATACCATGCTGATTCTCTTCTTCATTGTTGAATTCCCTAAATTTATTTACGGACTTTGACTTATACCTCATTACATAGACATATAAACATCTACTCAAACCATCAGTAAGTTTAATGATGTAAGAATATTTACCTATATCTTATACTAGAAATTGCCCACAAATATCTGTGTGTACGAATCCTAGAAGATTTGTGGCCCTTTCACCCTGTCCTCCGAAAGGAAACTTATTAATTTTAAATTGTAAACAAGAATTAAATCTATCAAGATTTTTCCCCCATTAGAGTCTAAATAACCATCTAGCAGAGCATTTTAAAGCGCTTATGGTTTTCATGACCGAGATGGTGATACCAGAATTCGGTGATGTATGAGTCATGTGAGTATGTTTCGTTATTGATTGAAATCACTTGATTTTTGTAAATTAATACACACAAACCATTATTTAATTGTGTTGTACCATAACATATGGGGTTCCTATAAAAGAAGAAACCCTTATTTCCATACATGAAAATTAATCCACCCATATCCAAACATTATACATAAATTATGTTGGTGGTTATACTGGGCACATAATAACAGTTATATAAAACAAAATTCATCCATATTGGCAATGAGAGGTGGAAATCTCCAAGGTATAACGTAGCCAGCCTCGCTCTATTGGAAGATCAATGATCCGTATCTATTATGGAAGTCTTTCAAAATCTACATTTATTGTGCATTTGAATACAGATTTGAGCCCCACAAGCGGTATCAAATACCCAATGTCTAGAAATGGAATGATTACTCGTGATATTGAAGAAACCATTAAAATCCCCTCACTTTTGGGTGAAAATTCTCTCCTAGTGGCATGGATTTACACAATAAAAACACCACGCCTTCCTTTCCTTTCCATTCATATGGATCTTCCACTTCTTGGAGGGAAAATTCATGGGTGCTTCAGATCATATATAAGTCATTCTCCCTTTTCCATGTCCTTACTTTTCTTATTCACCATAACGACTATGGGTTTATCAATCCCCATTTTCTTATCTACATGGAGAATCATGTTTAGAAGTTCCAATACACTCTTATCATTATTTATCATCTAGTAGTTAACAATAATGATTGAAAAGGTATTGGGAAGTGATGATTGAAAGAGATCTGTATGGAACTCATCTGGGAATATAATCCCTAAGATGTATAGGCCTTCAATTTTTCAAATATTCCAGACTACATGAGGCCCAGCTGGTGAAAATCTTCCAAACATAATTCTTAAAAAAATTGTTGGATATCTCATATCTCTCCTGTCTCACCATCTCTTGATAGATATTTTTTTTAATACATCATGATATACATGTTCATCTTTATGTGTTTCCTTAAGAGCTCATTAGACATGGAAGATAGAAAGAAACATTGGAAATCTGTGGAATTGTCATTATGTTTCATGTAGAGATATATTTTCTCATCACTACCCACTTTTCTAGGATCAACGAGAATAGTCTCCTCTAGCACATACAACTTCCTCTCATGGAGAAGGATGATGCATAAATAGCTCTATAATTCATGGAAATTGGTGATTGTGAGAAGGTTTTCCTTAACATTTATGGTTTTCAATGATAAGTTTGAAGACATTTTTTATAACAGTTCTAAAAATTAATATGAGAAAAGGTTTAGTACTTTATCATGATAAAATACATAAAATAAATAATTTTTTACTTATTTAACTCCCACTATTTTATCGATATCCAATAGCTATCACCATAGACATCAGAATATTATATTTCCAAAATATTCTAGTTAAAAAGATCTATATTTACCTTCACATTACCCCATATAGGATTGGTCAAGTAACATGAAGGATTTTAGGTAGGCATTTCTAATTCCAACTACATTATATAGAAGCTCTGTGATTTGTCGATTTGACTTCCTAGTCCTGAAATCATTTTATTTTTTATTTCCTTAAACTTTGCCTCTTGGTCATACCTTGTCATGTTGTGGTAGTCAAACCTTGATGTAAACCAAGTCAAGTCAACACAAAACCTTGAATTATAATTCTCCGTTAATTGTAATCGCCCCAACTAGGGATGGTCATGCTCATTGAACTATGGTTCAATTCTAACATAGATTATTGAAGTCTATACTGACTTAATATTTTCTTTGATGGATTTTTATACTTATATGTAAATTTTCATTTTATTATATTTGATTACATGTTTGTTAATATTATGTGGGATATAAATAAGTGATGAACCATGTATAAGATAATATTTACGCATAATACGGTCTTATAATAGTTTTATATTAAATTATTGTTTATTTCATTAATTGTGTGATCGAGATAACACACCCACAATAAATAAACCTTTCAGTTGAATGAAATAAAATAAATGTTATGATCAATAGTTTTTATATTGGTTAGTTTATCTATCGGTTGATGAACACTCCTAAGACCTATGGGAGAAACACCTTTAATATTTTGGATTCTTGTTTACAACTTTCCACCTCTCCACCTTCTTATATCCTTGGATTGGTTCTACCAGGGCTATAAACATGAGTTTCCTCCACTAGCTTCAGAGATCCATCCATTACATATGCTTTTATATCAAAAGAAGGAGAGGGTAAAATATGGTTTTACATAAAATAAACCTTGGATATGCAGGCCCTACATATTAATGTGGTGAAGGCTTACAGGCCAACATATTTAATTTAAATAAATAAATTAACATAAAGCATTCTATTATAGAGGACTGGGTCTAGCTCATGATCATCCATACATGCAACAATATTTATGCATAAATAAAACAATAATTCAATTATATAATTGTTCTTTTTTATGTTAAATCATGATCGAATCAATTAATTATCTTTATCTAATCAATCCTTTTATCTTAAAACTTTTTTTGGAATTTCATTGAGCTTCTCATCCATCATAATTTTAAACAAATTAATTCATTTAAATTAGCTTTGTATGTAACATGTACGTTCGAGGAATCCCAGTGAATTCCCACTCATAACTACCCAATGATTAGAAATGAAAATTACACAAATATTAAATTAAACACACATATATATAACAATTATCACATGTTGTGCCTCATCTTTACAACCGCACTATGGTACATGTTTTAAGGGTTTGTATAATATAATAATAAATTTTAAAAAATCTGTGTAATTTGGATGAGTACACAACGTGTAGTTTTAATTACTCAAAGTGTACTTTTTTTTATCTTCCATCTTAAGTACATGTCTGGGGACATGGCACGTAGATGTACTTCATAAATCATGGGAGTACACGGTGTGTTCAGTGAGACACATGTCATATAGTATCCACATTAAATAGTTTCTAGCTGGGAAATCCTTGTATGGGGTACATGGTCTATAACACCATATGAATTCATTGTATGTTATCTCTTCAATGTAATTCAATAACTTATGATACACACAACACTGAGTTCGAGCGCACAATGAGTTACCAAACTAGCTGTTAAAAAAGTTGTTATGAATAGTATTAACTGAATTTTGATTTTTATATACACAATATAATTTTACAATCCATATTATGTGTTTCTTAGACATTATATAAGAACAAATCCATTTTCTCCAGGTAAAAGAAGTATTTTTAAACAAAATACAAATTTACCGCCTTTTAAGGGAGAACTTTTTTTAAAACAATATTTTAAATTTTTATATATTTAATTTAATTAAATTAAATTTTTATTCAGAATCATGACATATAAATTTTTTTGGATAAATATTTGAACCTTTCTCATAACATTGATATTTGGTTGAATAGTAAAAAATAATAAATTTAAATTAAAATATTTAATCAAATTAATTTATAGTGATAAATTATAAATTGGAATGGTTTTTATGTATAATTAGATTATATTTTAATCATTTAATAAAATTTATGTCATTGGATGTAATTTCACATTTAAACTGGATATAAACAAGTGTGAGTCTTTTGATAGTTATTATTTCTTAAAAACATGCTTTTTGTTTTGACAACGGAAATTAATTTTAAATTATTTTCTGCCACTTTTATGAATTGATTTTGGAAAAATAGATTCCATATTTGGAATCAATAAGACCAAATTGTGTAAATTGATAACATTTATTTTTAGACATTATGAATATTTACATAAGTAAATATTTTATTTTCCATGGGTAAAGGGTAAATCTGGTATATAACAGTAAACAAATTTATAATAATAATATTAAATTACCCTAACAGGTGTCCTATTCCTAATGAATTATAAATTTCTGACAATGGTGATCTGTGGGTAGATTTTGGGAACCCATGGAGCCACCTGAGAGTGATAATGACATTTTAAATTAAATAACCGAAAGTAAAGACAAAAATAACAAAAGCATATATCTTTTAGTAAAAAAAATTATTTGAGGATATATAATTCTTCAATTCGACTATAAATATTCAAAATAAAGATAAATTTATTTCCTACATCATGATATATTATTTATAATATTTATACATAATATATATATATTTATACAAGAATCAATAATGATGCTGAATTTTCTTTATTAGTGAAGGAATCAAATAAATGATATTATAAATATTAAAATAAATATAATTTGAAAGTATTGATGCAATAAAAGAATTTTATATATGAATATTACTGTTATTATTTGTTTAATGTTTTTGAATTAATCATGTGTTAATGAATTTCACAAAAACCATAAACTAAATAATGTCAAAATTGATGTAAATGAGATTTTAAAACAAATACTATATTATTAAATTATATATAATACCTAAAATATTAGGTTCATTAAAAAACATATATAATAATATATATGAAATTAATTATCCACTTGGGGTTATAAATACTTGTTATTATGTGCTTATTAACCATATAATATTAAAATACAAAGAGAGATGGTAAACTTTATACTATTTAACATAGAGCTAAATCTAAAAGATACTGTTAATATGATGACCTAAACCTATCTAAAACCTATTGGTTGAGATGTTTCCAACCCATATATACTATATCCAATAAATAAATCATTTTTGATCCATTAAAAGCAGAAAATTATTTTATTTTAAAAGAATATTTCATGATTTTCCTAAAGAGACCCTCACCTCTCCTATAAAAGGGTGGTTCCCCTTCTCTTAATTTCACACCTCCTAAGACATTTGTCTCGTCCAGACCCTTCCAAAATATTCTATAAAAATCCCTTAAATGACCCTAGAGTCCATAATGTTTTAATAAATCCATCTTAGGGAGCCCTTGTGATCAACTAAAAAGAAATCTTTGGACGAATATGTAATAATTTCACTACCCTTTTTCAAGTTCTTTTCTTCTTCCAGTTCCTCTTTCACTATTGTTTCCATACCAATATAAAAACTCCAGTAATTCCTACATAAGTTTATGTTATTATAAATATTTTACATCCATATTTTTTATTATATCCATCCTATAAATGACAATGTCACCATACTTGCGTACGTACAGTTTGCCATCTCCCCGCCGCTGTATTGTTTTTTATTAAAACACTTTAATATTTGGATCGGTATAAAAATTAGTATAAATGATGTAAATAATAAATATTACATGTTAATGATTATTTATATATGATATAACTTTCAATTAAATAAGATTTTTATATCAATATAATGATAGAGTCGCTCATGCGTACTTATAGATTAGAGTCTCCACGACGCGATGATATTCATTTCTACATTCACTATTTAATGATGATTATAAAAATATATATTATTAATAATTATGTAATATATGACATAATAACACTACTTAATATATATATTTATATTTATTTATTTAGATATATATTAATTTCTTACTTCCATTCAATATGATATGAAAATAGAAACAATGTTTATGCGTAAGTACAACTTACCGTCTCTAGAAACAGTGTTTTCCATTTCATATAACTATCTATGATACATATCTATGTTCTAAATATATTATATAGGTAAATAATGTGTTATATAATGTAAATATGTAAATCATGATCTAAATGATACGATCATGAATAAAAAGTAAAAACACGTATTATAAAGAAGGCCATTATAAAGATAAATGTTATTTTAACATGGAAATAATTTCAAAATGGGTATTATAATGTAATAAATGAATCATGTATGATATAATAAATATGAATATGGTTTTGGTATAATTTAATAACAAACTACGTTCATTATACAGGAGGATAAACGTACCCTCGACCAAAGGAAAGTGCAATGTAAGGGTTATTTCTACCATCTCTTTATTATCTGAGGTTGTTTTTATGTACATATATACATGGACATATTTATTATCCATTTCCATGTTTCATAAAATATTTTTTCAAGGAATTATTTTTAAGGTAAATTTTTTATAAAAAATAATTTTAATTTATTTATTTATTTATTCTTCTAAATCATTCTCATTAATGTATATGTTTTCAAAATGGTTTTAAGGATATATTTAAATGGAAATTAATGTTTTAAATTGAAAATTACATTCAAATGTATAAATGTTATATAAGACACATTTATATGAAACCATATTTTAAAGAAAATACTTTATAAATTATGTGACTTTCAAATGATTTCCTGAAAAAGGAATATTTCTCTCAATGATTTTACTAATCATTTTCAACTATGTCAACATCCTCTATAGGATATTTTTTGTGATCGAGGATGATTTATTATAAAATCTTCCATATTGTATTCAATGTGCTATGATATGTTTTATTGTGTATGTGCTATTTTTATTCCATTAATAGTTTAATGTAAATGTATTAACATTTCATATTCTATTTTTAATATGAATTTTTCTATTATGAATCAACATTTTCATATGAGGAATGTATTGGACATAGTAAGTGATGGGAGGAGCCCTATATAGCTCGTCGGTGAATCGGTATGTCTCAGAAGACAATTAGATATTGAATTGTTTGAAGCCTTTCCAAATTTGATATATGGTTTTGGCTGAGGCCTTAATTATTTTTAGACGTCTTGGTCATGGACTTGAAAAAATGTTTCAGAATTCCCGGCATTATACAATCCCTCATTATGAAAATAATATTGATTGTCCAGGAAGTTATTCGACTAGTGGAATACCCATGACTATTTTTTATGGAATTACTAACTCATCTCATATTCCTTCCATAAAGTGTTAATGATTAATATTTGTAAAGGCATGTGTTTTCATTTATTCAACATGCCTAATTTTTATGTTATCTTCCACTGTATTTCTTACCCTTTCGGAGAATTTTATCTCACCCATATCTTATGTTTCATTTTCGCAAGATATGAAGAATAATGTTATGGGTGACTTTTAGGCATAATATAGGAGCCTTGGATGTTTCTAATGGTATAAATTTGTGTTGTATTTCTTTTCATGTTAAAATGTTTAACTTATCTATGTATCTTATTTCTATTAATTCTAAACTGATCGGTCTGTTGTTACATGATTCCTTGTGATCATGCCAATTTATTAAAATAATGCATCGGCACTTTGCTTCATGGGTCGGGGCGTTACAGTTGGTATCAGAGATGATTAGAAACAACCTTGGAAAAAGATCTAGAGAAACTCTGATTAGAAAAAATTAACGTAAGTTAAACATGGTGGATTATTATAGAAGAACATCCTATTATTTTGATAATGTAGATATTTGGTTTATTTTCCATGAAATACATCCCTATTAGGATAAGAGCAAGTAGTGGCGGCACTGGCACATATATACCTATAAGTGAAAACTCCGAAAAAGAGTTTTGGGTTTGAACTGGGGTATCCCGGTACACAACAATGGGTCTTGCTGCACTCATGGTTATGACACTCCATGGGGATATGCATAGGATAATTGACATTTTAATTACATCCCATTAGTAAAGATTAATGATTAAAGACTTCCTTGAATAATTTTTTTAAATTATAGATTATATACATATTATTTTCAATTTACAGTGGGTATTTTACAAGTTTGGAAATATGAAATGTCATTAATAAACTACCCTAGTGTATGTAATTGCTTAGAAATGGAGCTTATTAGTAGGAATGAGAATTTCAGTAATATGAGTAATCTAAAGATTAAGAAGGATCATATATTTTATCGTATTAAGCATACATTTAAAAGGGAAATAGTCTCCCACGTATTCTCATCATATGAAGAAATAATATCATGTGTTAATAATACAATTAATGAATTCTCTGAGCCCTATGGCATTTAAGGGAAGCAAGAGAAGAAAAAGATGGATAAGAGAACGATGGATAAAGGAAATTGGGGAATGATGGATTATCCCATATGTGATAATTGTGGAAAGAATCACCTTGGTAAATTCTTGAAAGGAATAAGATGTTTTTATAAGTGTGGAGAAAAAGGTCACCATGTATGGGATTTAAAGGGTAATAAAATGGTTTCAAATGTTTAATGGTTCATTTGCAATGAGTTGAGACAGTACGTGAATCAATGTCAAAATCAATAGAGTATACCCCAAATGCTGCTATTGGATAATAATCAATTTATTATAATACTGATGATGTAGAGGAATTATTAGATTTATTATGTTGATAATAATGTATTGTGTCATTTGAGTATTGTATTAAGGATTTAAATGTTATAATAATTACAGAGTATATACGAATTGTACTACATTACAATTTCATTAAGGACATGAGATTCTGTGGAATAATGAAAAGTTACACAATAGCAGGTTAATTTTATTGGAAAATATATGGTTGAAAGAAGGATAAAAAATTATATAGTTCTGATACTAAGGTTGTCATTTTGTAATAATATATGATCGATTTGGATAAATTATAATGGATAATCTTGATTACCTTGAAAATGAATAATGATTTTTAGTTTCCATGCTTGATGGAGTTTATAAATTTTTGGATAGAAGGAGTATATCCATTATTATATAAGGAATAAGGGATTATAAATGTAATCAATAAGTTTTTATGGTAATTCATGGTGTTACAATGTTATAAAAAATACCCGATGAAGGTGTATGTCGGTTATTATATGGAAAAAGGATTATTATTGTGTTTACATTCGTTATAAATATGGGAATGTGAGTTTTGACAAAATTATTTTGGATTAACCAAAAATATGGAATCAATTATGTTTGAAATTGGATTTTATTGTTATTCTTAACTCATTTCATGAGATTATTTTTGTATTTTCATAAAAAGGACGACTCAAAGGTCGGGCGACAACCTGTCGCGTTTGACGAGGCCGCGAGACTTGATCCCACAACCGAAGGGCGACAAGGGTGGATCACCTAGAACTGGAATATGTGATGTATTGGTTTGTATAGTATTGGTTTTTATATAGTCTAACAAAGGAATTATAAATTCATTATTTTTGGAACAATATTCGATTAGGAAAAATAGAATAATATTGAATTATATTATTATTTTGGAGTGAAAGATTTTGTTTGTGGAATAATTCATTGAAGGATGAAACTCTAGTTGTCAAGAATAATTTTTTCCTCTTATTATATTAATAAATTAATTATTAAACATTAGGTAAGGGATCCTATAAAAAAATGTGTTATCCAAATACAATAGCTTTTGTTGAACCAATGATATTTTAAATCATCATATATTGATGGTTGCGAGGCCCTCAATTTTACACTTGTTTGTGATTGATGACCTCAATAACTCCATATAAATTTTTATGGTATTCTCCAATTATGTGTCTCTAATTTCCACCAATGATCTCCTAATTTATATCATAATTTTGTGGTGACTTTTTCATTTCCCTTAACCACTTATTAAGAATAATTTTTTTCGACCGAATTTTTTAATGAGGGTTTCCACAATGGCATTTTTCAATTTTTAACCTTTTATTTTCAGAGAACAATTTATAATTGTGAGGACATAGTTTATTGAAGGAGGGGAGAATGTACTACCCCATGATTTCATTGTACGTTGTCTCTTCAATATAACTAGTGCTACACGCAACTCTGAGTTCGAGTTCACAACGACTTACCAAACTAGCAATTCAAAAAGTGGTAATGAATATAATTGACAGAATTTTGAATTGTATATACTCCATATATTTTTAGAATCCCTATAATGTGTTTCATAGGAATTATATAATAACAAATTAAGTTTTTTTAGATAAAAGAAGTATTTTTAAAAATAATAAATATTTACACCCTTTTAAATGGGAGCATTTTTTTAAAACCAATATATGACACTTTTATATATTCAATTTAATGAAATTATAATTTTATATATAATCAAAACATAGAAATGCAGTTTGGATAATTTTTTGGAACATTTCTAATAACATTCATATTGGGGTGAATAGTGGTAAATATTAAACTTTAATTAAAAACACTTTTTTAATATAAATTATCTATAGTGTTAAATTATACATTTTAATGGGTTTTAATTATCACTATATTATATTATTATCATCTAATATAATTTAGTTCATTAGATGTAGTTTCACGTTTAAACTGGACATAAACATGTTTCAGTATTTTGATAATTATTATTTCATAAAAACACCTTTTTGGTTTTGACAATAGGAGTTAATTTTAAATTAATTTCTACCACTTATGTGTTTTGAATTTGGAAATATAGATTCCATATTTGGAATTAGAAGTTATAAATTCTGTATATCAGTTGCTTTTATTTTTAGACATTATGAATATTTATTTTAGTAAATATTTTCTTTACCATGGTTAAAAGATAAATCTTGTAAATAAGGGTAAATAAATATTCTTATAAAAATATTCAATTACAATAACCTCTGTCATATTCCTTTTGGCAGATACATGTACAACCATGGTAATACATGGGTCGATTTTGGGACCCCATGGAGCCACTTGAGAGATATAATGACATTTTAATTTAAATAATGTAAAGTAAAGACAACCAAAACATTAGAATATATCTTTTATTAAAACAATTTTTATATGAGGTTATATAAATGATATATTCGACTATAAATATTAATTAAAAATATTAGAATATAAAATACATCATGATATTTTATTTATAATTTTTATTCATAAAATGAATACATTTCTATAAGACACAATAATGATTCATTAATATTATTTTTAATGAATGAATCAAATAAATGATATTATAAATATTAAAATAAATAAAATTTAAGGTCTTGATTCCATAAAAGATTTTTATTGGTGAATATGACATGTTATTATTGATCAAATTAATTTTTTTGAAGTAATAAAGTAGTTATGACTTTAAAAATTTTCAAAAACTAAATAATGTCAAAATTGACAAAAATGGGTTTTAAAACAAATACTATATTATTAAATGAAATAATAGTCCTAAAAATTTAAGTATCAATGAAAATAATTATATAATAATATATATGACATTAATTAACAATTTGGGGTTCACTTGGATTCTTATAGTATGTTTATTAACCATAATTATAAAAATACAAAGAGACATGTTAAAAGTTAAACTATTTAACTAAGAGTTAAATATTATATATAAGGTAAATATGATGTACTAAACCAGTATAAAACCTATTTTCTTAAGAGGTTTTAAAACCATACCCACCATATCCGAGAAATAAACCATTTTTTCCATTATAAAACAAAATTTATTTTATTATAAAATAATATTTTAAGCTTTTCCTTATAGGACCATCACCTCTCTTATAAAAGTGTACTTACCCTTTACTTAATTTCACACCTCCAAATCCATTTGGCTCGGTAAAACCCTTCCTAAATATCCTCCCAACATCCCTTAAATAAACCAAGAGTACTTAGTTTTATTAGAAAGCCAACCTAGGGAGCCCTTTTGTTCTACTAAAAAAGAAACACCCGAAAAGAGTTAATAATTTCACCACCCACTTTCAAGATTTTCTCTTCTTCCACTTCCTCTTTATTTATTGTTTCCATACCTAAGTAATAACACCAATACATCTTAAATAATATGATGTTATTATAAATATGGTACAACCATATTCAATATTCTATCCATCTTATAAATGACAAAGTCACCAGACGTGTGTATGTACAACTTACCATCTCCACGTCATGGTGTAGTTTGTTATTCAATAACTTCATTATTAGGATGGTTATAATAATGAGTATATAGTATGTAAATAATAAATATAACATGTTAATTATTTTTAATATATGATATACTATCCAATTATATACGATTTCACCATAAATATAATGATATTGTCACTCATGCATACGTACAGATTACCATCTCCACGATGCGACAAGATTTATTACAACATTCGCCATTCAATGATGATTATTAAGAAATATATTATTAATAAGTATTTAATATATGAAATAGAACTTCTACTTATTATATATATATATATAATTACATATATCTTATTCACATACTTCAATTAAATACGTTATGAAAATTGAAACAGCGTTTATGCGTACGTTCGACCTACCGTCTGCATAAATGGTGTTTTCCATTTCATATATCCATAAATTATACATATTTATATTCTTAATATATAAGATATTTAAATCATGTGTTATATTCTGTAAGTATTTAAATCATGATCTAAATGATACGATCAAGAATAACAAGTTAAAACATGTACGATAAATAAAGTGATTATTGCCTGAAATGTTAATTAAGCAAGGAAATATTTATTTAATGGTTAGTATGAAGTCATAAATGAATCATGTATGATATAATAAATATTAATATGATTCTGGTATAATAAAATAACATTCTATGGTCATTATACAAGAGGTTATGTTTACGCTCGACCAAAGGATTATGCATGGTAAGGGTTAATTCCACAATCTCTTTATTATCAATGGTTGTTTTTACGTAAGTATCTATTGGGGAATATTTATTATCCATGTCCATTTTTCATAAAATAGGTTTCAATGGGATTAATTTTAATGTAATATTTACTAATACATAATTTTAAATGTTATAATGATTTATTCTTCTAAACATTTCTCATTAATGACATGTTTTCAAAATGGTTTTATGTATTTATTTATGTAGACATGAATGTCTTAAAATGTTAATTCCATTAAAAAGATTCAATGTGTTATTGGACGCTTTGATTTGAAACTATCATTTAAATGACTTCCTTTTTAAATTATGTGACTTTTAAATTATTTAATGAAAAATGATATTTCTCTCAAATATGATTACTAATCATTTTCAACTATGTCAACATCTTTTACAGGATATTATTCTTGATCGTGGTTGATTTATTATAAAATCTTCCATATTGTAATGAATGAGTTATGATATATTTTACTACAGATGTGATATTTTTATACCATTCTTGGTTTATTGTTAATGTATTAACATATCATTTTCTATTTTTAATATGAATGATTATGTTGTGGTTCATCCTTTTCATATGGGGAATATATTGGACTTAGTAAGTGATGGGTGGAGCCTGCTATAGCTCCGCGATGCAACCGTAGGTCTCATGATACAATTATATGTGGAATAGGTCGATTCCTTTCCCAATTGGATATATGGTTTTTCTTAATGCCTTATTCATTTTTAGAAGTCTTGGCCAAGGCCTTGATAAAATATTTCAGAATGTTCAGTATTATACATTCCCTCATTATGAAAATAATATTTATGGTTCATGTGGTTATTAGACTAGTATAATAACCATTACTTTTTTATGTCATTATTTACTTAGATAATATTACTGAAATAATGTCTTAAGGTTTATTATTTTTAATGGCATCTGTTTTCAATTATTCATCATGGAAAATGTTTATCTTATCTTATGCTGTATTTCTTACACTTACTGACCATTTGAGATCACCCCTTTCTTATGTTACATTTTCCCAGGATATGAATATGTTTGTTATGATTGACATATAGGCATAATCTAGGAGTCCTGAATGTTTCTAATGGAATAAATTAGGTTTGTATTTCTTCTTATGTTGTAATGATGAAGTTATATATGTATCTTGTTTCCAAGACTGCAAAACTGATCTGTCATTCGGGACACGATTCCTTGTAATAATAACAATGTATTAATATAATGCACTGGCTCCAGGCTTCTGGGGTTGGGGAGTTACAAATTCCATCCCTAACATAAAGAAGATACATGATGTGTTCAATGGTCCGCATAGTGTGTAATCCGGAAACTATGAGCCACATGTTCCTAGTCAACACACTGAGTCTTATAGACATGGATAGAATACAAGGACATGACCTGGTTTGACGGACCATCCTAGTGCATGTATCCTACAATATATGGAGAATAATGTAAAACAAATTTCATGTGTTCTAATTTTGTACGGCCCGGAAGCATTGGAACCTCCCAATGAGATCCTCTATTTTATTTTAATCAAATTAAAAAAAATTATGTATAGTGAATGAGAAACAAAAGAGGAGAAATAAATCTCGATATTCAGACTTATTTAACAATTAACATTAATTGAAACTACTAAATAATTAAATGCATAAATCACCAATGAAAAATGTAATAATTATATTCAACAATATAACATGGCAATGATACAACATCTTGGTTCCTCGCGTAGCGGAAGGGTGTTTGTGGGTTTTCCCAACATTAATGATTCCACTAACAATGATCAATATGAGATCCATCATGATAATGAAATGATGGATTATATGAATAGAATGATGAACGAAAGAAAAAATGGAGTCCCCAAACTATATATATGATTGTCATATTTTGGTTATAATTTATTTATATAAAAGAAAAGAATTACCTTAATGGAATTCTCTCTCTATTGATGTTTCATGTCACGATCTGATGTGATCCATCATTTCATTATAGAATCCATGTGTAGGATTCCTCTACTAGTGATCCACATTTACTTTACATATCTCTGGATGTTTTAAAAGGGATCTCTGGGTTCTAGTGAAAAAGAGCCTTAACATGTGATGTCCTCCTTTAATCTCCTTGAGAGACGCTTGTAATGCGCTCTCTATGATCTAGTGGAGGAGGATATCTCTCGTAGGTTGAGAGAATTTATGGAAGAAAATAATTCTCTCGTGGATTGTGGTATTTCTACAGTTCTTTTGAACACAACCCCAACATGGCTAGGCTAATTAAAATTATATAATGGGGATTTTAATTTGATATAATTATAATATAAATTAACCACCCGAAACCATTTATACATTTAATTTAATTCATAGTAAGAACCATTCTCTAATAATAATAGTTTTCTATTATTATTACTTGACATGTGCCCATCGAATTACACCTTATATTTTTTAATTAAATTATTAATATAATTTCTCACAAATCACCCGAAAAACTACATGGCATGTATATTAATATACAAGGCGTGTACTTTTGTTTTTTCCATTTTCATTTTTTCATCTAACACATTTATTCAACCTCTAATAATGGCTATTTTTTCTTAAATAAATATCATTGAATTACTCGATAATAAATATATTATTTCTCCTACAATATATTCTCTTGAATAACTAGTGACGAAATAAATGCAATCATGATTCCTTAAATAATTATTAAACCAAAATTGAAAATAGTCATTATTCTACATGGTAAATTAATATTTAACCAAGATACATGGAAACACATATTATGACACCCTCTAGGCCTCATTCTCAGTGGAATTTGGCGATTCCATCCTGATTTCCGTTGTTAACGTCTACCAAGATGCCAAGGCATCCATAGAGAAAGAAGTTATCATCGTAATGACGTGTCACCTCATACGAACGCTTTCCATGTAATGTAATCACTTTTCTCGATATATTGATAAAACTAAATTTTATTGAATATTTTATTTAGAATAGATGATATAATTTCGTCAAAATGTGGTAATGATTTTCATTTATGGAATATTTGGGATTAGATCATTCGTTAGAAAATTTGATGAAAATTCTAGTTTTACCCTTAATAATGCACTCCATTATTTCGAACATGAATAATTTTATTTATATTATATGAACTTAATATTTTTTACATTTGTTCTTGACATATTATTGTACAACTATCATTTAGGAAAATGGAGCTAAATCATGCATTTGGTTGGTGCAAATGGTTTGTGACTTCAATGATGGGATGGATTCGCCAGATTGGATATGGGTTCGGTATTTGGGCCATAACATCTTCGTTATTTCTTGGATTAGGAAAAAAATTATTAGAGTAGATATAGAAAGAATTTTATCACGAATCATCCTATTGGAAGGACTACAGATTCACTCATTTATGTGTTCAAATGTGAGGTAAAGATATCCTAAAATATTTGGATGAGATTCCCTATTCACACTTGAATCTACATTGAACATAGCCTCCCCACCACTCTATAAATTGGTGTTTTCCCATTTTTTTGTGTTGGAACGTGAATTAAGAAAATTATGGAAGAGAATATTTGGTTTCACTCAATTTATCCAACCGTTGATAGAGAGGTATCTATTGAAGTGAGAATCCCCTCATTGAATCCTTATTCTTCTTCTTCGTGTTGTAATTTCTGCATTTGGGTAATAAAATGATTTGTTATTATTTTATTTATTATATATTACTTAGTTTTGTTCCAATTTAATATTCTATTAATCTTCCTAATTGGGTAGTAATCATGAGTACAAACAGGATTTGGTTCTACCATCTCTAAACCTTTTCAAATGGAAAACATTTCTACGATGACAACACCACCCATGAAAGTGTAGTTATTTTTAGTCATAGATCTATCTCATCCCTTCATAATTAATTTATTTTAAATCAAGGATCTACTATAATTCAAATAATATGATCTATTAATTTATTTTTTAATTTATTTGAAACTACGAATGATATTGAACAATAAACACAAATCACGCGAGGTCGAGAATTGTGTCAATTGTGAGAGTGTGAACTTAATTGGTAAATCAAAACCACATGGAATCAATTTGAAGTGTTCAAATATAAACCCTATACTCAATTATTTCTAATTCACTAAGAAGATAAGTGTATTAATTTTCCATTGATGATAATATATTCTTATAACATCATTCAAATCATGGTGTTGTGATTGCATGTTCTGATGTTAACCTAGGGTTACATTCACTTCGTATTGGTGGAAAAGTTAATTCTTGTAGGGTTCACGATTTATCAAATTATTTGATCATAATTATGTGGATATAAATTTAAATGGTAATGATTAAAAAATTATTGATGATTTAGAGTTCGATTGATTATGCTTTTTAAAAAAGTTTCTAAAAAACATCTCTTTGTTTCGACTTATTAATCAAACATCGTATCCAAATTAACAACCAAAAAAATGAAATATTCTTCAAGAAAATATCCTCTATATTTATAAACAATAAATAAACCCATCATTTTAATTAGTATTATTATTTAATTCTATTTAATTTTCAAAATAACATTAATATGTTGTTAAATTTACTTTCTCAATTGTGAGACGACCTTGGTCAGCCACTCTACTACACCTCTGTACCCCCAAAAACTGTGAATCATTTGAGGGTCCCCAAAATATATCCATTAAAATTGGTGTGATTTCCATGTTGGTAAGTAATTTATTCAACCAATTAGAGTTATTTATTTTATTTTTTATTTAATTATTTTCTTCTCCTAATTTTTTCTTCTTTCCCCTTTCTAATGTTTTCTTCTCTTCATTTACTCTCTTTTTTTATTTTTATCAGATCAAATAAAACATAATTTATTATTATTATGGTCCAATTTTATTCAGTTATTTTTTATGTCTCATTTATTTATGACACAGACTAATCCCAAAGATCTCTTAGATATTGACCCTAAGATTTAATTTAGCCTTCGGGCTCAAATTTGACATTATCAGTCTGCGGGATGTTTCAACATTCAACCATTTAAAAAATTCCACAACTCCAAAAACCGTGAAATCGGAAACACTAGTATGTCCAACATAGTATAATAACCAATGTATGACAATAATGTAAATGCACATAATAAACCCATTCAATAATTGGAGGGAGCAGATATTAATTATCAACCAAATTGTATTGCATACCCAAATCTCGAATCAGACATTGATCTTAAATATGGAATAATTCAACTTCATCAAAAATTTCACTGATTATTTGGTGGGGATCAAAATAAACATTTAAAATAATTTAATGTGGTTTTCAGAACCTCTAATCCATGAAATATAGTTGATGATCAAATCAAACTAAAAGCATTCCCTTTCTCATATGATGGAGCTACAAAAGATTTGATGTCCTATTTAAAACCTAAAGATGTAACTTGTTGGAATGATTTGAAATCTCATTTCTTGAAGATATTTATTCTAGAATCAAGGACAACATCCATTAAAATAGAGATGTTACAGATCATGCATGACTAAGGGGAGTCACTCTATGAGTAATTAGAGTGATTCGGGATGTTGTATGCAAACTGCCCACATCACCAAACCAGTGTAAAACTCCTTATCCAATATTTATATGAAGTACTCACACCTACATAGAGGAGAATGTTGGATGTTGCAGCTAGAGAAGCATTAGTTGAAAAAACACCTTCAACTACATCTGCATTTATTGGAAAGATGGTCAAAACACATAACAATTTGTCGATCGAGGTACACCACATGTCAGGGGAGTACATCAGGTATGTCCTTCATCTCATGAAAATATTTTTATTGATAATTGTTAGATTAATTTAACACTAATGTGATGCAGATTTATTTTTCACAAAATTCATCCCAACCCCGTCCTTCAAGGCCTTCTGTAATTTTCACTAGGAGAAGCCAACCAACTGACTATTTCCCCAAACTAAAGTAAAAGAAGATTTTGCAGTAGTGTTTCTTGGGATAACATATCAGCATTAACAACATCCACATTTCCCATTGATGTATGATTACTTTTCCCATGAATACAACCAAGGGTGGAAGGATCAGTCATATATGAGGTATGTATCTAGACAACGATAATGGTCCCATTTTTTTTAAAAAAATCCAACAACCTCCACCTTTTTAATAGGATTTCCGAAAACACCAAAGGTGATTTAAAGATCAATCATCAACAAGTCAACAACAAGGGAACTCTCAACCAAAGGTAGATTCTAACAATGATGACCTTTTTGAAGCAAATGGTTCATTATCAGCAAAATGAGCTAAAGATTCAAGGTTCAGAGCTAATGGAGCTGAAGACATAAAGACTGAGATTTCCATTTCCCTCTATGAACTGGTGAATAAGAATTTGGGAAACTTACCATCATAACATACTCTGAAACCCAATGGGAATGTAAGTTCCATCACATTGAGAAGTGGGAAGAAAATTAATGATTCTTTTTCACCCACCATTCCACCACGATTTAAAGAAAATTTGGAGAATCCCAATTCCATAAATACTAATGAGAAAACCAAGGAGGAATACAATGGTAAGATAAAGATTGATGATGTTACTCTTAATCCTCTTCCATTAATAAATCCATTTGTACAAACATAGAAGATTGTTGAAGAGGCGATTAAAAGAAAAGATGATTTGGATACATTAAAGCATGTGGAGATCAACATCTCTCTACTTGAATCCATCAATAAAATCAAAAAATATACTAAATTATTGAAGGATCATTTTACCAATCGAAGTGGTCTCAAGGAAATGAGAGGATCAATCTTGGATGGAATGTGGCAACACCTATTACACAAACTCTAGTTCTGCCAAAAAAGTTCAAGGATCCAGGGAAATTAACTATCCCATGCACCATAGGGGAGTTGCACTTTTTTGATGCACTTTGTTAGTTGGGAGAATCAATAAATGTGATGCATTAATTTTTATTCTCTTATTTTCATGTTGGTGAGTTGAAACCACTGAGAGTTGTGGTGTAGTTGGAAATAGATCAACAACATATCCAGTGGGAGTCCATGATGATGTACTTGTCCGGGTAAGAGACCTGATCATTCCAGTAGATTTCTATGTTGTTAACAGAAAAGATGATCAGATACGTTCTCATTTTACAATTATCATAGGTAGAACATTCTTCACTACTGCAATAGACTATAACAACTGTCAATGAGGGTACACATTCCATTGACTTTGTGGATGATGTTGTGATATTTAATGTAATGGGCTCCTTGAAGTACCCCTCAGAGGACTATTCTTCATTTTCTATATCCCATTTTGAACCACAAAATATAAACCCCATGGAATTTTATTTTTCAACACTTATGGAGATTATGAGTATTGGTTTTATATTGATGTCTAAAAGTACTTCCACACATGTTTTTATTGCACAAGACTCTGATATATTTTATTTTGAAATAGAATCATATTCTGATTTTGATCAAGTGAACTCTGATTATGACATGGATTTTTGGAATGCTATTGGATTTGATGCTTTATTCTCTAATTTTTATGAACTATATTCTTTTTTTTATGATCATTGTGCACCTATTTCAGTTGCTTCAATTTATACTTCCATACAGCACCCCTACATTGGAAGTCAAGCAATTTACAAAAAATCTCAAATACTTATACTTGTAAAGTGGTGAGAGATTACATATTATCATTTCTAACAATCACCATTTTGAACATGATGAAAAACATTTCAATATTTTTAGGGAGAACATTAAGGAAATTGGGTGGGCCTTGGCTGACATATTTGGTATTGGCCCCTCCATTTTCATGCATAGGATTCATTTGGAGGATGGGGCTAAACTGATTATGTAGCCACAAAGGATATTTAATCCAATGCTTCAGAAATTTGATAAAAAAGAGGTTGAATCATTTCTCGAGGAGGATAGATTTATTTCTCATTTTAGATTCCCAGTGGATGAGTACTATTCAATACATTCCTAAGAATGGTGGTCTTGATGTCGTTAAAAATGAAAAAGATGATTTAATTCCAATGAGGGTGAAAAACAGTTGCGGTGTGTTTATTTATTATAGGAAACTAAATAAGTCTAATTAGATGGACCTTTTCCACTCCCATTTAATGATCAGATTCATAAGAAACAAGCTGGGAAGACACATTATTGTTTTTGTATGGATTTTTTGGACATTTTCAGCTTCTTATTTCTCTTGAGGATCAGGATAAGACTACATTTGCTTTTCCATTCATTACACTTTCCTACCAGAGGATGCCATTTGGACATTTCACTTCCACATGTACCTTCTAGAGATTCATGGTGATAGTTTTCTGTGATTTTATTGAGACCTTCAGGGAGGTATTTATGGATGATATTACAGTCTATGGGTCTTCAATTGATGATTGTATATCTAAAATTCGAATGGTTATAAATCTTTGTATTGAGAATAATCTAGTCTTAAACATTGAAAATTTTTATTTCTGGGCAAGGCATGGTATTTTATAAGGGAATGTAGTGTCAAAAAATGGGATAGAGGTTGAGAGATCAAAGGTAGATATCATTTAATCCTCACCCTATCATTAATGTGTGTGTGATTTTAGATCTTTCTTAGTACATTCATGATTTTATCGGTGATTTACTACAGATTTTAGTTTAATTTCTCTTCCAATGTATCAATTACATGAAAAGGAACCTGATTTTGTGTTTGACAATTCTGTTAGGACTACATTTGATGAGATAAAGAAGTTTCTAACCACTCCAGTGATTATATATCCCCCACGGTGGCTGATTATTTTTGAGATTATGTGTGACACCTCTACATCACAATTCGACTTTCCTGATCTTGGAGGGTGGAGGTACATTCACTTGTTATTTCATATGCATCAAGGATATTGGATTCAGCCCCATCAAAATATACAACAACATAAAATGATTTTCTTGTTGTTATATTTTTTTAGATAAATTACGTTCATATATATTTTTTTCTAAAGTAGTAGTTTTTTTAGGTACATATTGAAGAAGTTGGATGCAATGACCAAGCTAATCCAATGGATTCTCCATCTTCAAGAATTTGACATTGAGATAAAGGACAAGAAGTTATCAGAAAACCTAGTGGAGGATCACATGAGTAAGCATAATCACACACTAGAGGATGACACCTTGGACCACATACCACTATGAGAGACATTCCCCAATGCGAATCGATATCCCATATCAGGTACCCATCCTTTGTATGATGATTTAGTGAACTAACTTGTTTAATTTGAAATCCAATTAAATTAAAAGTAACATCAATTAAAAATATTTTAAATTGAGTCTCAATATTATGTTTGGGGTGATCCATACCTATGACACTTGTTTAGTGAGAACAGTATTAGGAGGTATTTTCTTGATCGTGATTATTTGTATAATTTACATTTTTGTCACACACATGCTTTTGGTGGACACTTTGGACCCCTACGGACAAATAATAGTGTATTGGACTCTGTATTATATTGTCCTAGTAAATTCTATGATGCCAATGTGTTTTGAAAGTCATGACCTCATGGGAAAAACAACGGGAACATCTCTAAGAGACATGGAAATCCCAAACAAACCTTAATATTCTATGAGATATTTGATGTATGTGAATCGATTTTATATTTTAGTTTCTTAGATCCTTTGTTTTTTTTGTGTATTTTGGCCGTTGTTGATTATTTGAGTAAGTGGGTGGAGGATAAGGCCAGTAAGACTAATGATTCTGATGTTCTATTGGACTTTGTCAAATAATTTTTTTGGATGTTTTGGACTACTGAAGGCCATAATTAGTAACCAATAGACATACTTTTGCAAATATAATTTTGCTTCCCTCCTTAGGAAGTATGGGGTGACACTCAAAACATCAAAACCATTCCACCGCCAAACAAATGTTCAGTCTGAGGTTTCAAATATAGAGTTGATGTTTTTTTGGAGAAAATTGTGAAGTAGAAGAGGATGGATTGGAGTATGTTCTTGGATAATCCATTTTGGGTTATTGTGCAACATACAAGATCAGTATGCCCCTATTTCATATTGTTTTTTTGGAAAGCATGTCATCTCCCCGTGGAAGTACATCATTGATCATGTTGGGCTATAATGAAATGTAACATGGATTTGGCCCATGTTGTAATTCAAATGAAGCTTCAAATTAAAGAGCATGAGGATATTTGATTTACTTTATATGAGATCTCAAGTCTCCACAAGAAAATATAAAAACTATATCATGAAAAAATGATCCTGAAATGATAATTTAATGTTAGAGAGGAAGTCGTTCTCTATAGTTCACAATTAAAGATGATGCCTGGTAAGTTGTGTTCCAGGTGGTTTTGTCCTTATGTTTTGACTTATTTTTTCCCTTATGGTGAAGTGGATATCACACAAGAGGAAATAAGAAGGATCTTTATTGTCATTGGGAAACATTTGATGAAATTCATTGAGGTACATCCCACTAATGTGGTGGATCTCATCACACTGCATGACCCCATCCTCACATCAGCAAATCAGGCTATTCCTAACCCTATCACTTTTATATCATTTTTCCTATTTTAAATTATAAATTTCATGTGCATATATCATATCATAGGTTCACATTGAGGAAAATGCAATATTTTACATGTGGGAGAGGGGACAACATTTTGGGAGTAGATAATTTATATTTTCTTTTGTGCGTTGATTGTATATTTTTATTATGTTTTTGGATAAAATTTTTATTAAAAATAAATAAATAATCAATAAAAAAACAAATATATCCTTATCATTTTCATGTGGAACCTATGAAAAATTCATGTATTAAAAATTCTTTAGTAGAAATATAATAATTATAATGATTTTCATCATCAAGGGTTGCCTTTTATAAAAATTGAAGTCGTTGATGATATGAATGGTTGTGTAATTATAAAACCTTATAGATTTTATCATCATTATTTTTGATATTTTTTCATGGTAAATTGATTCATTAATTTCTCTACACAATTTTTCACCCAATATTTAATTCCGAGTTTCTCTTACTCAATTGAATTCATATTATTTGTTAGTAAATCTTTTCAACTTATATCATGGGATGCCAATACACTTGTTTCTATTCTGATCATTTCAATCATTGAACCAGATTGACCTATGAGTGTGCACCTAATATCTGACTGTTGTACGCCATCTAAAAAATTAAAAAATACCAAAATAAAAAATAAAAATCAATAAAGAGAGGAGAGACGAAATGTACATCATTTAGGGATATTTAGTTCAGGAGCTCATAGTTTGACATGTGGGAATGGTTAAATGGGTAGGATTTGGAATTTTATTACAATGGATGATGGATAGGATCAGTAGAATAGAATCAATATAGAAGAAATTTTTTTGTTTACCTGAATATACTAGATAGAGGGTGGAGAGACAAGCTTGGAATGGTTGGCACACAAACCCATGGAGAATTAGTGGCATGGTGGACCCATGACTTGTTTCCCTATGACTAGTGTTATGAATGTCACAGGATATTTTTTTGAAAAAAATTATGAGACAATTAATTAATAAATTTACTCATATCGACTCTTGATGGGATTCTTACTTTGCCTCAATTTTCAATTCTGATTAAGAAATGTAAATATGAATTTCTTGTCACAATTTTTCGAAATACATGACAAAAGGTTTTTCACTAGAGTGGAAATGGGTAAGTGTGGGGGAGTTGATAATAAAAAATTTTATTGAATATTTTATTGATAATAAATGATATAATTTCCCCACAATTTGGTAACTACATTCATTTAGGGAATATCTGGAATAAGATCATTCATTTGAAAATATAATGAAAATTCCAGTTTTACCCACTAAAAACTCACAATAGTATTTCGAGCATAAATGAATTTTTGGAATTAAATGAACATAATATTTTGTACATGTGTTCATGAATTAATTTTATAAATCTTTCATTGAAGAAATTGGAGCTAAATCATGCAATTTTTGGTGAAAATGGGTCATGAAGTCAAAGTTTGGATGGATTTTCTAGATTGGAAATTTGTTCTTTATTTGACTATAATGTCTTTGTCCTTGAATGGGATAAAAAAAACTTGGAGAGGAGATCTAGGACTCATTTTATAGTGAATCATTTTTCTATAAGGCTAGATAATTCCCTTGGGTTGTTTGTCGAATGGGTTCTGTAATTTGGAATAAAATATCTGGGTGGGATCCCCCATTCAGACTTGAAACCACATTGAACCTAGACTCCCCACCACCCTATAAATTTTTGATTTCTCATTTTGTGTGTTTGGGATGAGCATTAGGAGATTCAAGGCAAAGTATATTTGGTTTCACTCAAATTTTCCAACCATTGTATGAGGGGTATCTCATAAAGTGATGATCCCCTCATCGAAGCTATATTCATCTTCTTTATGTTGTAATGTTTTCATTTGTGTAATAATCTTCATTTTTATTCTTTTATTTATTCCATTTTCATAAATTTTGTTCATGTTTATTATTTTCTTCATAATACTAATTGGTCTAGAATGAAGAGTCGAAATGATATTGGGTTCTACCCCCTCTAAACCTTTGCAAATTAAAAACATTTCTACGATTACTACATCGTCCACGGCAGAGTAGTTCTTTTTAGTAATTGATATATCTCATAAATTCTTCATTAATTTATTTTGAATCAATGAGCAATTTTAAATCACATAATATGATCTATTAATTGTGTTTTTTAATTAAAATTAATCTATTAAAACAATTGAACAGTAAACACAAATCACATCAGGTCGATATTTGTGTAAATTATGAGAGCGCGAACATAATTGGCAATTAAAAACCACATGGGATCTATTTGTAGTGTTCAAATATAATCCCTAAAATCAATTAATTCTAATTTCCTTAGAGGATATGTGCCTTAATTTATCACTGACCATAGGCTAACCTTATAACATCAATCAAAGCAGAGTGCTATGATTGCATGTTTCGAAATTAGCCTAGGGATAAATCAACTTCATCATGGTAGTAATGATAATCCTCATAGGGTTTAGGAATTTAAAAATTAAGGGAACATAATTAAGTTCATAATAATTTAAATTGTATTGATTAATAAATTATTTATGAGGTAGATTTAGATCAAATACGCCTTTTATTATATTTTTAAAAACACATATTTTTGTGGGATCTTTTTAATTGAACATCATTTAAAAATTAAAACAAAAAAATATGAAATATTCTTTAAGAATACTTCTTATAGATTTATATATGATAAAAAAACCCAGATACTTTTAATTATTATTCTTATTTCCTTTTATTATATTATCAAAATACCTTTATTATGTTGTTAAATTTAATTCCTCCTTTATGAGACGACCTTGGACCGCAACTCTGGTGATCATAAGTACGCCAAAAACTATTAATCATTTGAGGGCTCCCACAATAGTGCCTTTCATATATCAAATATAGAGAGTTTGGTTCTAGTTCCATCAACCCATATGATCAATTATTCATTCTTTGAATTTATAGAATTGAACATTCCCATTCCATACCATTGATATGGATTGATTTATACAATATCAATTCAATCAATGGGATTGAGGTATCTACAACCATAATAGAAACAAAGGGTAAATCCTCTCTCGCATTATCTATTAACGAATTATCACTCATTGCACACCCAAAAAAAAAACTACCTTGATTCGAATAGTGTGTTGTCACAGCATTCGTCAATACATCAAAGTGAGTGAGTTGTAATACCCATTAATAATAATAATAATGTATCAGGACCAATGCACATGTCTGTATATATGAACATCCAATGACACTATTAAATTTTGATTTTCTATTGGCAGATCACTTTCTCATAATATCCTCCTAGATATTACCAAGGGAACACACCATGAGAGGATGTATAAATGTTTTATGAGTCCTTTCCCCTATTGGCATGTATTATTCGTGTCCCTAAAACAACATTATCCGACCCTAGAAAATATATTCATGAACTATGTTATGGAACTTTTGGGTTCACATCATATCATGGATCTATTGTAACCCTTCAATACAATCGCTATACTTAGGAAATTATCACATTCATTTTGATTGAGAAGAACAATAAAGATGTGATAAGGTATTTAATAATGAATAAAGTAAAATTAGTTTGTTATGTGACACAAACACCAACAATAAAGACATATAATAATAATCCCAATAATTTGAAATTTCTATACAATTGTGACCAATGATAAGAACACATTTTTTTTGAATATCTTCTCCAATGAAGAATTATTCAACTAACCATGGATACAATCTCAAATCACCACCATAGATAACAACCTCGAGAATAACCATGACTTAGTAAACCTGATCAACATCCTGATACTATGTGGATCCATGGGAGTTTTGTTTTGATAGTGTTCTCATGTCCATTAAGAGTTATTTAAATATATTTATCAACAAAAAACCTCATCTCACAAAATAAGAGTATGAAATAGAGAAACCCAATTATAAAAATCTATATTGGGAATTAATAATGTCACACCAAGAAAATTTACCGAACTGGGACCACGTGAAAAACATAGGTGTTGAACATCTCAAATCATCAGAAATCCGAAAACTAAAACCCAATCTGTCTGAAAACCATGAATCCAACGAACATGATACATGACCCATTAATAAATTATTCTGGAATTAACATAAGGATCACAACTAAAATATGTTGGTGTTCAAATAAAAATCATTATAACACCATTTTCTGATAATTACGATGATGGCATGCAATACGATGGGCTCTGAAACCCAACTGGATTAAAATACACAACCTATGTATCCAATCACAAACCCTTTGTTTTTCTAGTTTATAACCTGGTGAAAAGTAGTTTTCTCTCATTTCACACTATAAAATAGATAAAAACACCCTGGAACAAGGAAATATCATCAATAAATATTTTAAAAAATTATCAAAACATTTAATCAATTATTCATAAAAGAAACCGAATGAATTGTTTTTAGAAAAATCACCAAACTAAATGGACAAATTTTAGAAGAGTTCAATTCAAAACTCATAGATCAAAACAATAAATTGGAATATACAATAGAAAACACTAACCATAAAAAAACCTTTTTAATTCTTCTTAAAATTCCCATGCAAGTCATAAAACTTTTAATAGTGGCCAAGGTAGTCATATTAATAATAAGAGTTTGGAGCTGATAGAATATATGATCTATGGTTCTGAAAAATCCTACAATGATGGTACATAGCTGCCTTTCACATTACTAATAAAGGAACATTATGTTTATAATATTTTTATCATTTAAATAAACTTCTTATTTCTAATTATTAATATTCATATCATACCTACATTATTTAGTGGGAAAGGAAACATCATATTTCAAATGATACCCTGTTAAGATGGTATCAATAATGATGTACTTCTAAACCAAATCCATCAAGTTAGGTAGGCTATCTAGAATTAATAATGAATAAATATTAGGATAAAGACCTCATGAAATGATTATCACCTTCTTGGCAATATCATATAGAAAATATATAGAATAATGAACTGATCTAGTGATATGTTGGACACATTCAAAAACATGATTCTCAGCATATGGGATGCTAACAAACTCCACTTCTTTGGATGATCTCATGTACTATGGATATAATTAAAATGTATAAAAATTGTTAAAACATTCCCAATAAGTGACTTAAAACAATTGGTTATTGATAATTTTCTTCCACCAGTCTAATCCCAAACCATTGAACAGTGGAACAATTCACCTCACCTAAGTGGCTTCAAGAGTTTATACAGTGTTTAAAGTCGATAAAACTATGGATATCCACAAAATTTCCTCATGGGATCCTCAATAATTATATAATACTCCATGATATATATTTAATAACATCAATAAATGAGCCATGAGTTGGAAAGAACATGATCCAACACTCCATCATGATTTTGGGAAGAGATAGGGACTTGAAGGACAACCCTAGGATCATTATGATGACTAGTTGATGGATTCAATTATTGTCTAATTGATTTATTTTTTTGGTTAATTTATAAATATGAAATTGAAAACTATAAAATAAAACAAACTTGAAATTTCATCACATAATGAATGGTTGAAAATAATCCATGCCAATAAAATACGATAAACCCACCATTAAATTCAATACAAGGGAACCAAAAAATAGCTAAATGAAACTAACTTACAACCATTGTTTGAAATCCAATTTAAAAAATGCATTACACATCCCCATTTCCATTTAAAACCCCAAAATGGAAAAAAATAGTATCAAACACAACAAAATAGAATATTCAGTCAAAAAATGATTATCACTTTTGTTAAAAATTCCCAAAACAATATATAAATTTCATTACTCAAAACATATTTTATAATTTTCATAGAAATGAATTTCATATTAGATAAATTTTTTGGATTTTAAATCACCATTTTACCATTGAAACTAAATTAATTGAAAAAAATTAATAATTCCATCATCTATAAACTAATGAAATTTATTATTTTAAATACAAAACAACCTATATACAATATTTACAGGTCAAATAATTTACCAAATCATCTTGGGGAACGAAATATTTTAAAAAATAAATCCACTATATCATAATAATAAATTTATTTCAATGACATCAATAATCCAAAAAACATCATTTAAATATTCCTCTAATAGACAAATTAATCAAAATAAGGACTGAACCGAAAAAAACAAGGAAAACAATTTCCCAATATTACCCATTGTTCTTGATTTGACACTATAATTTTTTTAAAACGCATCACCCATTCATGTGCCACATGAAAATTTTCAAAATGGATTTCACAGGATAATAATTGTTTGTTAGAATATAGTCCTCAACAATGAACCCAGAAATTCATTACATTAGTGCCCAAGTAATGAATTTTTACATGATGTCTACTGAAAATATTCTTTAATTGTATGTACTTCCACTCCTCCACAAAATAATGAAGAATTAAACCAAAATAACTCCACAAAATTCCAATGAATCCATGGATTCACATGATCTAGAACCTAGAAGAGTTGGTCAAGAACATCCCTAGATCTGGCACATGATTCCAGATGGTTATATCCACTATATACTAATGAAACCCAAATAACCTGATGGTGAACCAAAAGATCATATCCCACTCTCATGAAACTTTATCCTATAATTTTTTTGCATCAAAACAAATCCCTCTATTAAAGCTAATGCTAATTCATTTATACTACATTCATGACGAGTGACACATATCCCCCTTGGATGAAAAATTAGTTCTTGATATATATCATAACTGATAAGGATGGTTTCATCCTTGTCAATCTAAGAAAAAAAAAATTAATATCATGATACAAATGTAGGGAGGGAATGAAAAATTTCCAAAAAAACACTCACTATAAGAAATAATTCAATATGGAGCAACAAAAATAAGATAAAATATAATACCAACTGACCAAATATGATTAAAAATAAATCAAACCAATTCCATGAATCAAATCAAAATCAACATACCTAAGTTAACAATGAAACCAACATGATACCATTAAAAAATCATATTTAGTATATTAGTACACTAAATCCTACAAGGAATCCATGACCTGGATAACCTATATAAATAATGAAGACAACAAACCCATCAATGTGATTATTTAGGGTGTGATCGGATTCCATTAAGACACCACCATGAGTCTAATTCATTCCTTTTTGGAAACAAACCACTTTTATCTAGTTTTGAAATGATGAAGTAATAGATTTTTTCATATTCCATTACATTGTATTATATTATAAAAATCATTGATTAATTACATTCACCAAGAGAAAAATTTATAAAATAAACCTTATTGAGGTTTTACCAAAAAAATCAATTAAATATTCCAACAACTTCTATTTAAAAGCCACATATTTTAAAATAATCCCTAGAATGGTTTAAAAATCTTCAAAATGATTAGAAGTAAAAACATTATCTAGAAACCATTTATCCATTCTTCATTCATAATATTTTACACACATAACGAAAATATTAAAAAGGACACTAATTTAACTATAATAAATAACCATAAATGATAACAATAATTATCATAAATGGAGGGATCAAAAATACCTTCTACCAATGATAAAAAAATAAAAAGATCATTATAATTATAATTTCCCCCATGTAATAAGAAATACTAAAGAAAAAATATATATAATTAATAAAATAGTTACATAATATATATTATTTGTTTATACTAACTAGACAACACAATACACAAATAGGTGGTCCAACTACAAATAGTATAATAGACACACATACATCCCCCAAATCACATTATATAGTATCCTTATTTATAATCTCCATAATGATGTGTTATGATTAATTAGTTTGGGAATATCCAACTCAAAACTCAACTATCCAAACAATGCCTTGAAACATCCCACATTGAATTCTCAGTCTCCCCCATAAAAAATAACAGAGGTGTGCCTTGATAAAAAATTTAATCACATAAAATTAACAATTATACAAAGTCTACCACCATACTAATTACTTTTCAACCTCCAACATATAATAAAATGATCCTAAGACCATATTCAAATAATTAATAACATCGGAAATCATCCTTTAAATGGATAACCATAGAATTATAAAACACAAGGGGGTTAATAAATGAATAATCAACTACACATTACAATGTTTCTGCATGTCCATGGAATATATCATATACATTTGGAAATACCATTTAAAAAATAAGGAAATTCAGAAAAATAATTACAATTAAATTACAATCAATCAATAAAATACTCAAATGTTCTATGGGAAGCTCCATTCAATTTTATTCAAAATCACCACCCCATTGAAAGAATTAAACCCCATTATTCAAAAACATGGAAACCATAATACCCCATGTGTATTAAAATACAATGAGCAAGTGAATTTCTAGATGAAAATTATATTATAAATCTTATCAATGATGAAAATGCATAAATTATGTTTTTCATGCTATATTCCATAAAACTAAACTATTCACCGATTTTCTATAGGAAACCCCAAAAAAATCATCGAAAACATTATAAAAATACGAACTGGATGTCATAAAATCATTACCATGATTAAAAAAACTTCTAAAACATTCATTAATCATCAAACTATTAAAAAAATAAATTAAAAGGAAAGACATGTCTATTGTGGAGGAATAATGTCACCATGGATGAAATCCACTAGAAATGGATTCCTAATATGTATCAAACCCATTTCTATCAATAAATCATATTCCTAAAAATCCTATGTATGTAATTAATCTAATAATGGCCAATATGGATTTAGGAATATATAGAAAAATAGATATAACCAAATATGAATAGAGGAGAAGATCATACATAATGATCTGGCACGTTAACCACTCTAAATATTATTTTAGATGCTTAAAGAAGATGGAGGAATCCATTGGAATGAATTTTTGACCAAGAGGGTAAAATGGGAGGGCATAGGTTGGAAGGAATTAATTAATAAGAAGTAGAAAATTTCAAAATACCCAATTTTGGTTAGGCCTCATGTACGTCTCACATGGTTTTTCAAACCATATGTTGACCATGTGTCGGCCACTACCTCAAACTCAGAGGGCTAAAATTTTTACCTCACATGATTTCATTATCCATACACAAACTATGCATTACCCATTTCACCCCACAACATAGGGTTCGTGGTTTATATTAAAGGGTTTCCAAACTATGTTCCTTCCTATACTACCATTCAAAAGGTTCATATACTCAAAATCTAATCTTTTGACACCATAGAATAATGTGGGAAAAGTACCACAAGAGTGAAACCAAGAATGTGATACCTTAGGATGTCAAACAAGAGTTGGGATAATGTCAACCCAAATGAATAAGGAATGATAATGATGTAAATAATAACTATAATTATTGAAATATTGATGTGAAAAAATAAATAATCTTGTCTACAATGACCTCCATCCAAATTTGAATGACATGATACACTTTTGAATTATCAAGTGTTTATTGGGTCAGATGTTCTCACCATATAGCCAAAAACATTCCCAATATTAGTTATAATTTTACCACATAGGTGACATATATTATATCACTATGTTGAAGAATCATTTCCTAAATTGGATACACTATTTAACAATTTACAAGAATGATTCATTTTGATTTATTCTAATAATTTAATGTGTTCAACATGTGAGGGTATTATTCAGATGGTGGATATTAGAAAACTGTACAAGGCTGGGATGTTATAAAATCCGTATAGGAAATGAAAGAAGAAGAGTGTTTGTGATTGGTCTATGAAATATGGCTCATACATCACTACACATCATTTGATAATAGGAATCAACCTATACATACATCATATGAATGATCTATATTGAGATCTGGTTCATTAATATGTGGGATATAATGGTTTCATCATTATTGAGATTTGTCAAATAATCCAACATCATAATGTTGATGGCCCAAAAATTATGATGAAATGATATTTTATTGGTAGATTAAATCCTAAAATATTATTAGAACAAAGATAATATTCATGGATGCACGATGGATATGAGATCTATTTTTTAATATATAACATCCATGTTTATTGTTATTAGAGAAAACCAAATGTAAATGTTGTGACAATACACTAAGAGAGCTAGGTTGGAAGTAAAATTCATGCCTAATTCTATGATAAACTATATCCATCATACTTCATATCTATAAAAAAGGAGGCATAAAACACGTATAAATTAGAAATTTTCATTGAATAAATACTACTTATTCACTTTAGAATACCAAATCATGTCATCCTAATGTTGGTCCATAGGGAAGACATGATGTGAATTAGTAACATATTGTACTAGGAAATATTAAATATACGATGATTATATGTAAAGGGAAAAAGTCAAGTGAAATATAAAGCTCAAAGTTATTTAAATAATTATATGGTGGGCTATCCCTTCATCTAGTTTATGTTAATACAATGAGGATCATATACCAAATATTAATTTTTATTAATGAGAAACATGGCATTAGGATTTTTATATCACGGTGTAGGGTCACCCTAGGAAACCGTAATATGAACTATTAATGTCTCAGACGCCTGGGAGAGGAGAGATATGGGAAAAGAGGGATTAATATTTAGTTCTGAGATAAATTATTAAAGAATCAATAAACATCCTTGGACAATAGGAATCAATAAAAATGTAGATATGGATATCAATATATCACCCTAACATGAGGTATAATATTTAAATACCATATGTGGATGAGGAGAACTCTAGTACTTGGAGGGGGTTTATAGTTCATGATTTGATTATTTTTTAAAAGGATAAGAAATATTGGAATCAATTTTTTTATTATAGGATGAGGTTATACTCAAATAGTTTTTATTGAAGGAATCCTATAATCAATTAGGTGAACTAATAACCTATGATAGTTTAAAGGATTAGATTTGAGTGATATCTCCAAGATAAATACATTATAATAGACCTGGTTGTCACTATTTATCTAGTGATATTAGCAATCCGAACATAAATTGTTTGTTTAAAGACCCATTTCACATATCAGAATATATTATAGGTAAGGAAGAGGTAAATTGTTTGGTGGATTTAAGAGAGAAAAATGAATGAAAACTGATTTTAATTGGTAAGTGTCATGTCTCAGGGGTTAAATGAGGAATAGAAATGGGATCTCTGGCCAGTCCTTGATTGATAGATCTGGATGTCACTATTTATACATTTGTAATGGGAATCAATCCCTATATAAATATAAAAATTGGAATTATTTTTTAGGTGAAAGGATAGAACTAGAAGAAATCCCTAGGTTTATACCTAATATATGAGAACCATGATTCGTTATATTATTTCTATATTTTTGGAAAATGTAGATAACCTACCATGAAATGGTATGTCCCACAAACAAAGGATAAATTAACTATGTTTACTACTAGACCCAGCTTCAGAAATTTTTTCATCAATACATATCCTTCGACAACATGAATCTATCATCACATTGGAATTATAAGTAATATTTATATTAATATAGATCATGTTATTGGGATAGATATATATAAAACAATGCAATTTCGAGCATTAGAATAGAAAAGTGATATGAATGGAGGTGAAATAAACACTATTGAATAATTATTCCTAGTGGTGGTCATTTTACCCTTGTATATATTTATAGAAAATGATCAATACATTGGGGACTATTACATTTATATGGATGTCATTTAATTATACTTATTCACTTAAAATATACCATGACACATATTTTAATGTTCATAAAATTTATACAATGTTATATGATCTTTAAAATAATGTGAAAACTGTAACTCTAGTTACCTAGAGCCAATTATTACTCCATTGCATTAGTAAAATATACATGTGTATAAATTTCATCAGATCAAATTAATTATTGTTATTTAGATATTTTATAATCACATAACTCCCATAAAATTTTTCAAAATAAATCAGATAATTAAAAATTGATAAAATTTTCTCATTTCCATTATTAAATCCTTTTTGTCTATAGATAACATATTTTTACTTTGGGTACTTGAAATAATAATAATTTTTGACTCCGATTCCTAATATGGGTTTTGTACAATGAAATATATCATAAATATGTAATAAATATATAATATGGAAATCTAAAAAATCAATAAATATTCCATACAATAAAATATTTATGAATAATATATATCCATGGAGAATTTAAATAATCACATTGAAAATAATAGACGTTTCCAATGTCCATAATGAAAAACACCTTAATCATACTATTATAGAACCTCAAATAATACACCTTACATATAATCATGGATTATTAACAAATAAATCTTAATTATATTAAATAAATCCAAAAAATATTCAATTCAATTAGGGCATCTTCTAAAATAAATTATCAATGTATATGAGTGAATACACAAAGAAATACCGAATCTAATTTTTCTGATGATAATTATTGATACATTAAATGGTTAAAAATGGCCACTTATTTAAATTACACATTTCAAATTAATTCCTAATACATTTAATTAATCATCAATACATAACCAGTATTAATTAGTAATAAATATCCTTATATAATCAATCATATGAAATACATATAAATCCCAGTCGAAAAACTTGCATAATAAGATTCGTTGAATTCACACCATAAATAATATTGTCTATACAGTTGAGTCAAAATTGAACGGATTATAAATATATCCATGATAATAATAGAAATGGATGTGAAGGAGACAATGAATTCATAAAAAATGAAGTTGTTTTCAAATGGAAAATCCTCTGGAATTATTCCGAAATGGGACCTTAAGGGGCGACGCAGCGTGAGGGATTCTCTCCCGTCGCTGCCTCTTGGTTTCACCCCTTTCAAGCTCTGTTATTCCAACCTTTGTCTGTTGTTTGTGGCAGCAGCTTCCTTGGATCAGTCGGTGTGACGTTGCACTTGTTTCAGCCGTCCATGTCTTAAACCCTCTATCTGGTTTGGGCTTCACAGTGGCACAATCATCCTTCGATCGAGTCCCAGATTCTGGAGGTTGAGGGAGACTCTCCATTCTCGGATGCAGTCACTTGGTGGTTGGGCGTGGCCTCTAGGGGTCATCTGGTTGTTGGCGATGGGATTTGGGACATGATCTAGTTTTTGGCTAGGTTTTATTCTGGTTTTCTGTTAACAATTTCTCTCTTTCATCCATCTTTCTTCTGGTTTCTGCTCTCTGATGCATTTGTGGATGGATCTGGTGGTGTTGAACTGGCTTTGATGCTCTGGTGGAGGCAGGATGCTCTCATGGTTTCAATCTCATGATGTGACTTTGTGTAGGGTTTTGTGTTGTTTTTTGGTGCTCTGGATGTGGATACATGGATGGGTTCTTTATTTTGGGGATGCTTGTTTGAAGTTCCTGGATTTGGTTTTGGTGGATGTTTTGGCTTGTTCGGGTGTCGCCTGCAAGCTTGAACGATGGTTATGTTCGGATGCCACTGGTGATGGACTCCGGTGGAACTCTCCGGTGATATGATTGATGCCTGTGATGTGTCTGTCATTGCAGGTTGTGGTTTGATGTGCTTGGTCAGACGTTATGGGTTCAGTTCTCAAGGCATGATGCGGGGTTCGCAGGTCATGACGTGGTTGGCGGTAAGATTGAATTTTGAAGGTGGTTTTTATTTTGAAATTGTAATACAGTGTTTCATGTGTGTTTTTTGGGTAGCAGGAACCCTTAAACCAGCCTTTAGAAAATGGAAAAAAATTGTTTGGAATTATTTAGTAATATATGAGAAATATATTAAAAAATAGTATTAAGACTCTTATAATTTTTATATTATAAATTAATAAATCAAATATAAAAAAAGATAAGGTTTTATGGAGTATATTAACATTTTATTTGTAAAAAAATTACCTTAATGGGATATGATAAATAAATCACTCTTATGAATCCATATGTGGAGTTGAAGATAAAAATCATGGTATGTGAATTGAAATAATATTTAATTTTTTATGAAAATAAAATTATTTTATAAAAATGATTATTTTATCTAATTTTTTTATAAGGATCTTATTTGGATAAAACACATAATTTTTTGGAGGAATCTCAATAATGATACGTGGCTATGATATTGGGATAATTTGGAAATATTTTAAACATTAAAACATTTATATTACAATTTTATAATGAAAGTAAAATATAACCATATAGAAAATGATAAAGGAATACATTTTTAAAACCATTAAATTTAATGTTAAATTAAATGAAAATTCCATTTAAATTTTATTTATGAAAACATTAGAAAAAATAAATACATTTTTTAAAAATAAATAATATAATATTAAAAGAGATTAAAACATTTAAACATCATTTTATATAGAAATCCATTATAAAATTAGAAATTAAAACCATGTTGAAAGAAATAAATTTTGAAAGAACATAGAATACCGTAAGAATAAATACATTTATGATATAAAATTTCAAATAAGATGTATATTGACCATATAAATGTATAAATTTGATCAAATTGAAACATCCTAAAAATAAGTAAATTTTTTTGGAAAAAACCTTACCTCATGGCTTGAATCCATTTATAAATCGTCTACATTCTTGAATAGTATAGCATCCCGCCTTTTTATAACATAAACTTTCATTACATTACACAAAACTGAGGATCTTTAAGGTCTAGTGTCTTGGAAACCAGGAACAAATTACATGAAAACAACATAAAACATTCATCTTAAACACTTGAAAGGATTCTCCTTAAGTTCATCCTAGGTTCATTACTGCATATAATAACCTGGGGACATACATCAAAAGAAAGGGTGAGCAGAAGGCCCAGTAAGGGAAACAAGAGGAACATTTTACATGTGAACTTGATATACTTCAATAAGGACATGAAAAGAATATTAAGGCATGAGATAGAAATCATGAGGAATTTCATAATAAAAATAACATTTTTCATAACTTGAAGATGTGGCTACATCATTTAACATAGCCAATCATGAACATATCACCAAGGTCCATCCCTAAGGTGTCATTTCAAAATTACCAAGGTTATTCACCAAGGTATCGTGAAAATTGTAATCTCTAGTGGTTACATCATTACCCAATGCATTGGAGCGCTATCAGGGCGCACCCTTAAATTTCCCTTTATTATCATGTGAGCCACATATATCATCATCAAACATTTCATAAATAACCCATATAGCATAAAATAAATGGCTTTCATTTCATAATCATAACGTTTTAAAAACCGCTTTAAAGACATGATCTTTACGTCACATTAAACCCACGGAAAGGGAAAGCGGGTCTCAGGTATGTTAATCCCAGAATTTAAAATAGAACATTTTGATATATATGTGAATACCATTGTAGAAATAAGAGCATTGAGTATTCACTTTATAACATAAAATAATTTTGAGAAAAGAGAGAGGAATTTTGAGACGAAAATTCTGCAGCATAACGGCTATGTTTCGTGGTTTTAGAAACATTGAAAAGAGAGGGGACATGGGTCACCCACTCACAATTTATCCATAAAACAGTAGGGGGACAGAATAAGAAGGATATATGTACATGGTTATGAAGTTTGAAGGACATACCATTTGAAATCAATAACATGGAAGGAAGACAAAAATTAGATTTCTCTTATTAAAATTCGGCAGCCTAACGGCGTCTCTTAAACTTCAATAAAAATGAATTGACAAGATAAAATAGGGTCTCTCATAATATGATCATAAGAGATCAGTATGATAGATATAGAGATCATACCCCAACATAATAAAAAGGAACTTGAAAGACTTGACATGAAAATCGAACTTGAAAAATGAGAAGGGTGAAAGAATCCCTAAAAAATTCGGCAGCCTAACGGCGTCTCTTTAACTTTCATAAAATGAAATGATGAGAGTAATAGGGGATCTCTCATCATATAAAAATGAAAAGGGCAGTAATAGGAATAGAAAAGAACATCCTATCACATAAGAACATGGAGCATAAAAGGAACGACATAAAAGAGATTACATGAAAAGAAAGAGAGGGGTCGGATCCCTTACCTTAAAACGTGACTCTTGAAACTCAATATTTTGGACCTTGAGAGCTTGGGGGAACCTTGGGAGGCCTCCTTGGAAGGTAAAAAGACCAGAACTTCGTTGGGGGAGAGTTGGGAGTGAAAACTAATGGAGGAAAGGGTGGGTATTTATAGGGAAAGTGAGGGGACAAGGCATTAATGGCCAAGGGACACCTCACATGTGCTTTTCTCAAACCCATGTGCTCTCCCTTGGCATTTATCATGGAGTTAGGCCACATGGGGCCCCCAAAACAATAATTCATCACCCTTGGCCGGCCAACCCTTAAAAGATCTCATGACATTATCATGACACCGTTATGATGTCATTAAACATACCGAAACCCTAAAACTGTATTTTTACTATTCACTGAAAATTCAACTTTCTCAGAAAAATCCCAAAATTTCACCTTAACCAAATATCAATGCTATGATTTCAAAAATGAACTCCATTTTATAAAAATAATTTTCTAAATATTTTTAATTTTATATTTAAATAAATACACTATTCACCGAAAATTCATTTTTTTCAGAAAAATCCCCAAAAATTAACATAACATAATATCGATGCTCTGAGTTCAAAAATAAAGTCATTTTTATAAAAATAATTTTCTAATTATTTTAATTAAATTTTTAATTAAAAAACACTATTCATCCGAAACAACTAATACTTGAATAATAATTTATGAAACCGTTATTTAACCATTTTATTGCATCACATACTTAATCAAGGTGCCTAGATTATTTTAAAACTTTCTTTAAGTGAGATTACTAATCCATTTGGTCACATTACTAATCCTAAGCGTTAAATCACTATTCACTATTTACTATTCATCAAAAATTAAGTTGATCTTATTAGACTCCAAATTCCTTACTGAACACTTTTGTAGAAGACCTTTCTTTGAAAATCATTACACATCATTATTTATTTAGGGTTTACATAAATATTTTAAAATATCCCTTTTTCAAAATTCATCAATAAAATACATTCTAAAATTATCTGGACATTTGAAATTTCACAAACATCACTAAAGAAAGAAATCTCAATTTATTAAGCCGAAAGGATTACACAAGGAAGCTAGGGTCTCGTCACATAGCCCCTTATAACACCGGCATAAAACCTAAGTGTAAGGTGTGCTATGGTGAGAGAATCTGAGGGAGGCTCAGATAACATTGCCCTAGAAGTAATCTCTACTAACTTGAAATTCTCCCGTAGGCATTTCCGTTCAAGCTTAACACGCTGGAGTTCAGCTTGGACTTGGTCCAAAGCAAAGCCCACAGATGCTACCTCCTTCCCAAGCTGTGATAAGTGGGCTTCATAAGGGTCGAGTCTACTGGATGAAGCCCTCGACTCCTCTTTCTGCATTAACCATTAACATCTTATTAAATCAATAAGAGTTAGTTAATATACTAATCAAAAAGATTGGGTCGTTACATTCGTCCCCCGTTAAGAAATTCCGTCCCCAAAATTTATACTTGAGGCCTAGTCGAAAAGGTGAGGGTACTTTTGCTTCATCATTTCCTCAGGCTCCCAAGTCGCTTCATCATACTTATGATTCCTCCACAACACTTTCACAAGGTGGGTAGTCTTGTTTCGTAGAACCTTGTCTCGACGGTCCAAGATCTCCACTGGCTGCTCCTCATAAGAGAAGTCATGTTCAAGTTGTACTACCTCTGGGTTCAGTACATGCGAAGGGTCGGGTATGTACTTCCTCAAGAGAGATGCATGGAAGACATCATGAACTTGAGCTAGGTTCGGTGGAAGTTCTAGACGACAGGCCACTGCTCCTATGCGATCAATAATTTCATAGGGGCCAATGTACCTAGGGCTGAGCTTCCCTTTCTTCCCAAACCGCATGACTCTCTTCCATGGAGAAATTTGAAGGAAGAATTTGTCACCAACACCAAACTTCAAGTCCCTTCGACGATTGTCAGCATAGCTCTTCTGCCGACTCTGAGCAGCCTTTATGTGTTGTTGGATGGCATGAACCTGTTCCGTCATCTCTTGCACGAGATCAGGCCCAAGAAGCTTCCTCTCACCTATTTCATCCCAACAAGTACGAGTTCTACACCGCTTTCCATACAGAGCTTCATAGGGTGGCATCTGAATACTCGCATGGAAGCTATTGTTATAGGAGAACTCCACTAATGGGAGGTGTTGATCCCATCCACCTTTAAATTCCATTGAGCATAATCTCAACATGTCTTCGAGTGTCTGAATAGTCCTTTCAGATTGGCCATCAGTTTGAGGATGATAGGCCGTACTAAAATTCAATTCAGTATTCAGAGCATGCTGAAGACTTCTCCAGAATTTTGATGTGAATCTTGGGTCACGATCAGATATGATGGATAGTGGTACCCCATGCAGCCTTACCTCTTCCATCACGTATATCTTGGCAAGCTGATCCATAGAGAAATCTTCCCGAATAGAGATAAAATGGGCTGTCTTGGTGAGACGGTCCACAATAACCCATATCGCATTGTTTCCTTTGGATGTTTTCGGGAGACCAGTTACAAATTCCATAGTGATATTATCCCACTTCCATACTGGTATGGGTAGCGGTTGTAATACCCCCTTAGGAAGTTGTCGTTCTGGCTTTACTTGCTGACACACCAGGCACCTTGTAGTGTAATCAGAAATCTCCCTCTTCATGTTATCCCACCAATAATGATCACAAAGGTCTCTATACATCTTATTGCTTCCCGGATGTATAGAGAAAGTAGAGTTATGAGCTTCATCCATCAGTTCTTTCTTTATCTCCGGAATAGATGGGACACATAGTCTTGTATGAAATTTCAATACACCTTCTTGATCAATATTGAAATCAGGTAACTTCCCATCTTTTACATCCTCCAACTTCTCCTGCAGCAAAGGATCTTCTTTTTGAGCCTTCTTGATCTTCTTTAGTAATGAAGGTTGAGAAATCATTTGGGATAGGGTTGATGATGACGCTTTCCTTATAATTCCCATGTCTAGTTTTACTAGATCTTTAATCAAGGGATCTCCCAGGATCATCATTATTGCCAGAACAATAGGATCTTTCCTGCTTAACGCATCCGCGACTTTGTTTGCTCTTCCAGGGTGATAATGAATTGAACAATCATAGTCTTTAATAAGCTCCAATCATCTCCTTTGTCTCATGTTCAATTCTTTCTGAGTGAAAATATACTTTAGACTTTGGTGGTCAGTGTATATATCACATTTCTCCCCATAAAGATAGTGCCTCCATATCTTTAGAGCAAAAACAACTGCCGCCAGCTCTAGATCATGCATAGGATAATTCTGCTAATGAATATTCAACTGTCGAGATGCATAAGCAATTACATTGTCATTTTGCATGAGGACGCACCCAAGCCCTTTCAGAGATGCATCGCTAAAAATAACGAATCCTTCTCCGATAGAGGGTAGTGTTAACACCGGTGCAGTAACCAATCTCTTCTTCAGCTCTTGGAAACTTTCCTCACATTCCTTTGTCCAGATGAACTTAACCCCTTTTCGAGTCAACTTGGTTAGTGGATTAGAAAGTCGTGAAAAGTTTTTCACAAACCTCCTATAATATCCCGCTAAACCAAGGAAACTACGAATCTCAGTTACTATTGTGTGTTGAGGCCACTCCTCCACAACCATTGTCTTTGCAGGGTCAACTGAGATTCCTTCATTGGTTACGATGTGCCCTAAGAAAGCCACTTGTTGTAACCAAAACTCACACTTGCTGAACTTCCCAAAGAGCCTCTCCTTCCGTAGAGTTTTCAAAATAACCCTCATATGATCTTTATGTTCCACATGACTTTTTGAATTTATCAAAATATCATCAATAAAAACTACCACAAAGTTATCAAGGTAGTCCTTAAAGACTCTATTCATCAAATCCATGAAAATAGCAGGAGCATTAGTCAAGCCGAATGGCATAACAGTAAACTCATAATGCCCATATCTTGATCGGAAGGCAGTCTTTGGAATATCTTCCTTCTTCACCCTCAGTTGATGATAACCAGATCGAAGGTCAATCATAGAGAAGAATTGAGCCCCACGAAGTTGGTCAAATAAATCATCAATTCTTGGAAGGGGATATCTGTTCTTCACTGTGATCCCGTTCAGTTCTCTATAATCAATGCATAGCCGCATTGATCCATCCTTCTTCTTCACAAAGAGAACTGGTGCTCCCCATGGAGACACACTCGGTCGGATAAACCCCTTCTCAAACAAGTCTTGGAGTTGTTTCTTTAGCTCTTCTAGCTCCACATTTGCCATTCTATACGGAGTCTTTGATATCGGTTGAGACCCAGGTACGAGTTCAATGGAGAACTCTGCCTCTCTTTCTGGGGGAGGTCCAGGTAACTCCTCAGGAAATACATCCATGTATTCCTGAACAATCGGAACATCTTCAATTTGTATGCTCCCTTTCCCTTCTTCCTCATCACCGATTAACTCCATAAAGAAAGCTATAGGAGGTGCTTGTAGATAGGGATCAGTTCAGGATATCTCTCCTCAGAAGATAACTATAGGTCGTTCATTCATGACTACTGAGATTTCCTTACTTCTGTATTTTATCTTAGCATTATACTTTGAGAGCCAGTCCATCCCTAGTATAATGTCGAATTCCATCATGGGAATGACTACTAGATTTGCGATAAGATTGTGCTCACCAAAGTAAACACTAGAGTATCTAAATACTTTTGATGCAAGGATAATCCCACTTGGAGTCTTGGCTGACAACTCTACCTCTAGCAGTTCAGGGATTGATTCTATATTCCTTGCAAACTTGGAGGAAATAAAGGAATGCGTAGAACCAGAATCAAATAAAGTATTTGCTAGTTTTGAGAGGACAATAGGAGTACCTTCTACCACATCGTTCGGGACTTCAACTTCAGCTGTTGTGATAGCGAAAGCACGACCTTGCTCCCTTGGCCTCTGCTGAGGTTGATGGTGATTCCCCTCCACCACCCTCGGATTTGGACATTGATTAGCAAAGTGCCAAAGCTGTCCACACTTGAAGCATGTGACTTCGGGTAGGGCCAGAACCATCTTTCCTCTGTCGTTAGTGTTGGGAAGTTGAGGCATCACATCACTACGACAATTCCGAGAAATATGGCCTTCTTTTCCACACCTATAGCATTTACCACTTCCGATCAAGTAGTTCCCTGAATGCTTCTTACCACATTTATTGCATGTGGCATGTTGCATATGCTTTCCACCTCTTTCCTGATCAAAACTTCTTCCCAGGATTGGATCTAGAGTTCTCTTCTTTTCATTAGATTTTTGAGACCACTGTGTCTCCCCAAACTCTAGTTCAACTTTCATAGCACTTCGAACTATTTCTTCATAGCTATCGTAGTCCCTGTTGGCTAGATTCTTCCACAGATGAGGTCGTAGTCCGCCAAAGAATCTATCAAACTTCCCATTAGGGTCCATGACAAAGCTTGAGGTATAACGGGAAAGCTTTGTGAAGTTCATCTCATAGGTTCCAACAGATTCGTTCTCCTTCTGCTTCAGCTCGAGAAACTCTTTCTCCATTTTCGTTCTCATGGAACGAGGGAAATACTTGTTAAAGAAAATTCCCCGAAATTCTTCCCACCCCATAGCTTCCATCTCTCCTCATGGCTTCGTGTTTTTGATCAGTGACCACCACTGATCAGCTTCTCCCTCTAGGCGGAAAACAGCAAGGGTGACTTTTTCTTGTTCTGAATAATGAAGTACAGAAAAGATCTTTTCAATGAAGCTTATCCATTGTTCCGCAACCAATGGGTCAGTAGATCCACTGAATGATGGTGGTCGTTGACGCATGAAGGACTCTACAAAAAGTTGTTCCCTTCGTGGTGAGGTCGGCCTCTCAGCTTGATTCAAGTTATTACTCATAACTTGAGTCAGTTGGTTCATCATTCGCATGAATGTTTCCATTCCGGCTTCCATCGGAGAGCCGTCAGCACATGGTGCATTGCGGTCACCAAAGGCACGATTCCTCCTATTGCCCGCCATTTTCTAAAAGAATAAAACCTTAGTAAGAAACTAATTTCATTTATGGATCCTTTAAATAAAACTTCATGCTTAGACAATTACACTTTTCTATAATTCCTTCATAATGATTCATAAAAAGCATGTGATTAACCAAACATATCCCCTGGGAGTGTTGTAACCAAGAGTGCAGTAAGGCCCGTTATCGTGCACCAGTTCTCGTTCGAGTCTAGATCAAAGTGGTGTTTTCAGGTTTTACCCCTATGTACATCTGTGCCAGAGCCGCCTCTACCTGCTCGTATCCAGACAGGGATGTATTTGTTAGATAAACCACTTACTCAATACTTACCAAAATACCAGGAAGTTTTCCTATGTTTAAAATTTTCTATGGGGTTCTTACTAATGTTTTTATATCCTAATTTCCACAAATAACTAAACCATCCTTTGATACCAACTATAGCATCCTTCTTTTTTATAACATAAACTTTCATTATATTACACAAAACTGAGGATCTTTAAGGTCTAGTGTCTTGGAAACCAGGAACAAAAAACATGAAAACAACATAAAACATTCTTCTTAAACACTTGAAAGGCTTCTCCATAAGTTCATCCTAGGTTCATTACTGCATCTCATAACCTGGGGACATACATCAAAATAAAGGGTGAGCAGAAGGCCCAGAAAGGAAAACAAGAGGAACATTTTACATGTGAACTTGATATACTTCAATAAGGACATGAAAAGAACTTTAAGGCATTAGAAAGAAATCATGAGGCATTTCATAATAAAAATAACATTTTTCATAACTTGAAGATGTGGCTACATAATTTGACATAGACAATCATGAACATATCTCCAAGGACCATCCCCAAGGTGTCATTTGAAAATTACCAAGGTTATTCACCAAGGTATCGTGAAAATTGTAATCTCTAGTGGTTACATCATTACCCAATGCATTGGAGCACTATCACGGCGCACCCTTAAATTTTCCTTTATTATCATGTGAGCCACATATATCATCATCAAACATTTTATAAATAACCCATATAGCATAAAATAAATGGGTTTCATTTCATAATCATAATGTTTTAAAAACTGCATTAAAGACATGATCTTTACGTCACATTAAACCCACGGAAAGGGAAAGCGGGTCTCATTTATGTAAATCCCAGAATTTAAAATAGAAAATTTTGATATATATGTGAATACCATTGTAGAAATAAGATCTTTGAGTATTCACTTTATAACATAAAATAATTTTGAGAAAAGAGAGAGGCATTTTGAGACGAAAATTCTGCAGCATAACGGCTATGTTTCGGTGTTTTAGAAACATTGAAAAGAGAGGGGACATGGGTCACCCACTCACAATTGATCCATAAAACAGTAGGGGGACAGAATAAGAAGGATTTATGTACATGGTTATGATGTTTGAAGGACATACCATTTGAAATTAATAATATGGAAGGAAGACAAAAAGTAGATTTCTCTTATGAAAATTCGGCAGCCTAACGGCGTCTCTTAAACTTCAATAAAAATGAATTGACAAGATCAAATAGGGTCTCTCATCATATGATCATAAGAGATCAGTATGCTAGATATAGAGATCATACCCCAATATTATAAAAAATAACTTGAAAGACTTGACATGAAAATCGAACTTGAAAAATGAGAAGAGTGAAAGAATCTCTTAAAAATTCGGCAGCCTAACGGCGTCTCTTAAACTTTCATAAAATGAAATGATGAGAGTAATAGGGGATCTATCATCATATAAAAATGAAAAGGGCAGTAAGAGGAATAGAAAAGAACATCCTATAACATAAGAACATGGATCATAAAAGGAACGACATAAAAGAGATTACATGAAAAGAAAGAGAGGGGTCGGATCCCTTACCTTAAAACGTGACTCTTGAAACTCAAAGTTTTGGACCTTGAGGGCTTGGGGGCACCTTGGGAGGAATCCTTGGAAGGTAAGAAGACCAGAACTTCGTTGGGGGAGAGTTGGGAGTAAAAAATAAAGGAGGAAAGGGTGGGTATTTATAGGGAAAGTGAGGGACAAGGCATTAATGGCCAAGGGACACCTCACATGTGATTTTCTCAAACCCATGTGCTCTCCCTTGGCATTTATCATGGAGTTAGGCCACATGGGCCCCAAAAACAATAATTCATCACCCTTGGCCGGCCAACCCTTAAAATATATCATGAAATCATCATGACACCGTTATGATATCATTAAACATACTGAAACCCTAAAACTGTATTTTTACTATTCACTAAAAATTCAACTTTCTCAGAAAAATCCCAAAATTTCACCTTAACCAAATATCAATGCTATGATTTCAAAAATGAACTCCATTTTATAAAAATAATTTTCTAAATATTTTTAATTTTATTTTTAAATAAATACACTATTCACCGAAAATTCATTTTTTTCATAAAAATCCCCAAAAATTACCATAACATAATATCGATGCTCTGAGTTCAAAAATAAAGTCATTTTTATAAAAATAATTTTCTAATTTTTTTAATTAAATTTTTAATTAAAAAACACTATTCATCCGAAAAAACTAATACTTGAATAATAATTTATGAAACCGTTATTTAACCATTTTATTGAATCACATTACTTAATCAAGGTGCCTAGATTATTTTAAAACTTTCTTTAAGTGAGATTACTAATCCATTTGGTCACATTACTAATCCTATGCGTAAAATCACTATTCACTATTTACTATTCATCAAAAATTATGTTGATCGTATTAGACTCCAAATTCCTTACTGAACACTTTTGTAGAAGACCTTTTTTTGAAAGTCATTACACATCACTAGTTATTTAGGGTTTACATAAATTTTTTAAAATATCCCTATTTCAAAATTCATCAATAAAATACAATCTAAAATTATCTGGACATTTGAAATTTCACAAACATCACTAAAGGAAGAAATCTCAATTTATTCACCCGAAAAGATTACACAAGGAAGCTAGGGTCTCGTCACATAGCCCCTTATAACACCAGCATAAGACCTAATTGTAAGGTGTGCTATGGTGAGAGAATCTAAGGTAGGCTCAGATAACATTTCCCTAGATGTAATCTCTACTAACATGAACTTCTCCCGTAGGCACTTCCGTTCAAGCTTAACACGCTGGAGTTCGGCTTGGGCTTGGTCCAAAGCGAAGCCCACAGATGCTACCTCCTTCCCAAACTCTGATAAGTGGGCTTCATAAGGGTCGAGTCTACTGGATGAAGCCATTGACTCCTCTTTCTGCATTAACCATTAACATCTTATTAAATCAATAAGAGTATGTTAATATACTAATCAAAAAGATTGGGTCGTTACAAATAGTAAATGATATTAATTATTTATTATATTATAAAATCAATTATTTCTCAATCAATTTTAGTATTTTTTTTTATTTCATTTTTTTATTGTTTATATTTAGTTATGAAATTAGTGATGTTTACATCAGATGTTTTAAGGTTGTGCGGTCCATAAACATTAAAACAAAACAGGTAAGTTAATATAAATCGATGGTTTTCCTGTTTCAAAAATATATAGTATTTTAATAGTCATATAAAAAAACTTAAATATCATAAATACTCTACTAAAACCATAAATTTATGGAGTTCATAATAAATGGAATACATCATTTAAAGGAAACAATAGTCTGTACATACAAAAGAGTGATTTTATAGTTTTTCAAATGGTTGAAAATGATATAAATTATGTATTATTTTACCTTTTTAAAATCATAACAATTTTATAAAAATAATATTTATTCATTAAATACATCGTTATAACCATCCATGTTAGGCGGTGATTAAAAATTGACCTCATCGATTTGTAGTGGTGGTACTCCACACAAACTCATGAGCGATGATTCCATATTCAAACAGATGGGTGTGTTAGAAGGTAGATAATATCATATCATTATTGAATCAAAATTATGTCATAAATAGTGTATATATTAATTAAATAAATCGTTATTAAAACCCATGTAAGTGAATTGTGAATAAAAAACATTTCTTCTTGGATATTGTAGTCCACATATAAACAAGTGAATCATTTTTTATTTCATGTGGGATGGAAATGAAGAAGAGAATAGTTTTTCCATCCATTTAAATAAATATTATTAAATTTATGAAACGAATTAAATTATATAATACTTTCTGTAATATATTTTAAGGATGTAGAAGAAGATATTATCACAATCAAATCGGTTAAGACCTGTACCCTCTTCATGGATATCTTATATTGGCATACATTTTTTTCCTTCTCGGATTTGGTTTCTTTGTGATTCCATGAAAATACTTATGATCATATGATACATTACAAGTCATTCCGTTAAAAATTAATAGGTAAAAAATTATCAATATGTATGGGAATGTGAGTAGAGGAGGTACCCTTTTATTAGTCAGGGCTGTGTCACCATTGTAAATATTATGAACATCAATAAATAATAATTTTATTTCTCATGGAAAATGAATCTATTTTAAAAAAAATTATAATATATGATAATTTTTGAAAAAAATAATTTAATTGTTTTAGATTTTTTTGAAAAAATATATTGTTCTATCTTAGTTTATCCTATTAATTAATCATTTTAACCATCACCATGTTGAAAATAATTTACCATGATAACCATGGTAGAAAATAAATTAATTACACTCATTTCCAAATTTTTATGTTTTTATTATAAATATGTAATCCATTTATTAATATCAGATTCTTATAAGTTTTAAACTCAATTTTTATATAACATTTCATAATCAAATTAAAATATATTTTTAGAAACATTTTTTTAGGCAAAAAAATTATATTAGATCAATATCATTTTATAATTTTGAATACCATGGGATTAGTTAGATTAATTTAAATTTAATTGGAATAATTATAATTTCAATGCAAAAAAAGTTAATAAACCATCAAAAATTATTATTAAAAGTGAAATTCTAAAAATATTATTTTTATAGAAGCCTTAATCAAATATTTAAAATGATAAACATTTATTTATATGTTTACCATTATATTATAATATTACATATTTTATTTATCAAATTTATATTTATTGTATTAATAGGGATTCTTATACATTAAATTCAATTTTAAACTTTTATAATTTCATAAATGTGACAATATTTTTAAAATATGTATTTTTTGTTATTCACTAAAAAATCATCCTTTCAAAAAACACCAATAATTTACCCTAATTCATTATTGACCTACAGACATCCAAAATGTAGTTAATTTAATCTAATTTATGTTATATAATTTGTAAAATTATATTTTAAAAAAATTCTTGAATAATACTATTTTCATTCATCGAAAATTTAAAGTCATTTAAATGTTCATCATGATATTGTCAATAAATGTTGTGTTTTCCTTTTAGAATACAACCACATGTTTTTTTATTCATCGTTTATGAACATTTATCCTTGAAATTGTATATAAATTAATTAATAAATACATTTCTATAATTCATTATCATATATTTAATTAGTTCCCCTATAGTCCCTTCTAATCTTTCATTTCCCCAGTTTACATTCACCATAAAAGTTGTTCAATTTTACAACACTATCTCTATAGTGTATAAAAAATTTTCATGCAATTAATTATATTATAATTATGATTCGAAATATTTTCCATAAAGTTATTATGTTTTTTTGGCCCATAATTTATTTCCATAATAATGAAACAATGGAATTTTTGAGAACATTAGGGAGGATAGCTGGAATATCCAAATCGTAGGCCATGACTATTATTTAATAAAAACATTTATAGTTTTAATTTTCATAGGACATAACATTCCATTTAAATTAAAACCAATTACAAGATTACATGGATTTTACACGAATAATAATTAACCCCTCTTAAAATTCAAAAATAATTCCCTTGATTATATGTATTAATATTCTGTTTTAAAGGAGAAATCATGATATGATTATGAATGGAAAATAACTTCATAGTTTTTTTATTAAATAATATATGTTTATGCATTCATTATTTCTCCCACTTCATCCCAAAAAGTTAGACTACGTCATCACATCCTATACAATGCTTCAAAAAGATCCATTTTAAGGCTTGAATGTATATTATTACTGTATGAAAACTATACCTAATGATAATTTAGATATCATATACCATGAATGTTATGAAATCCATAGCTTTTATTGTATTATAATTATTTATTAGTATTTTCATAATTTCTATCTATTTGAGGATGATAGTTGGTTCAAAAAAATTTCATGATGTAATGATATATAAAATGTAACATCTAGAATTTAGATATGAATTAGGTTTATAAAATAATTAAATTGAATTTTATTTATCATGAAGTCTCAAAACAACATTAATATATATTTATACATGGAATTCGTAGTGTTGATGTTATATTATATAAATATTATGTTCAAAATGGAATTGTGTCCCAAAATCAAACAAATAGTTTCAATATTGTAATTTCTCATTTTAAGACCAGTAAAAAGGGATATGGTAATATCATCCCACATAAATATATGTATATGGATTATTTTCATGAGACTTTACATATAGAAAAATGTACCTTTATAGATAATCATCCATTTCCCCCATCAATTTGTCCTATAAAAAATGTTCACTTAAATCTGAACACATTATTGTTCTACTAGTGTATTTATAAAACTATTTGATGTAGTTGTTGATGTCGGTGATAAAAAAATCATGAATTATAGTGGAAACCAATTTGATACTCATAAGTGGAAAAATACTAGTTATAATCCAAATATGATCATCTAATCATACCAGGTGAGGTGAGTTCAGCAAGGATGATCACATAGTTTCCACATGATCACCAATGAGATCAACAAGGTGAAAAGATCCACAAAATATATTTTTTACAAACCACTATTCACTAGAGTTTGATCAATATACATTTTGGAACCAAGAATATTTCTTATACAAGGCACAATTTTATCAAAGCCACTATATGAAATGGTATTCAATATTCTACATGTTATCCCAATGTGCCTACATCCATGGACCATGGGGAATCATGCCATCAACACAACGTGATATGGTTAGGAAGACCCTTTTTACATAATCAATTATGATACATCTAAGGACTACCAAATATACATCCTATGAAATGATGGCATTTCATTTTCACTACCATTGAAGTCATTGACTAGGTCCCCTAAGAATATCTACCAATTCAGATATCCTTCTACTATAAAAATCATATAAATACAAATTTTCCATTTATATAAAACAAAAGATATATAAGGGAAATTATTGGACACTCATTATCAATTTCATCCTCCTTCAGATACTAAATGGTGATTTTGGTGATTTGGAAAAATAATACATCATGAGTGATCATCGGTAACATGTAGTTTATTAAATCCCTAGGATAACTCCAAGTTGTAGTATGATTTCCTATAAAATGTTAATTACACCACTACTTTTAGAATTCATAATTGTTATGATAATTTCCCATTACAATGTACATTCAATGTTATTAGGGGAGATCCATGTTAGAAGTTAAATTTATATTCTTCCTTGTGAGTTACATATAATATGTAAATTTTAGTAAGAAAGATTGAAGGTATGAACTCTAATACTATAATTACAAGATATCGCTCACATGGAATGAAAGGACCACGTTATATCATGTACTTTATCCATGATACTCTAATGGGTTGAAGAATATGGTTTGAATAAGAGGCCTAATACAGACCTCTTAAAAAGTCTCTAGACAAACATAATAAGAGCAGGAACATTAGTGCATATAAATTCAATAATGCATTCAATTGATTAAAAATATGACTTCGGTTATTGGAAATTATTGTAACAACCCTTTGAGATTCCAAAACCATAGATTCAATTGAAAATTAGGATCATTATTCAAAATACAAAAGATTAGTTTCCCCATGATTGATTGTGGATTTTTTCCCCATACCATGATTTGGTTTTCATATATAATCCTCCTTGGGGTATTCCATTTATATTATTTTATTACTATATGTCCATCCTACCATCCATATTCACTCTCTCATCCACCTGTTATATGGATTGGATTCATCCTGGGAAACCTCATGTGTGTATTCTCTATTCCAAAATAATGTCATACTCTAATGTAATGTATCTGATCTATTTTTTTGTCATTTTCCATTCCAAGAACACATCATGTGGTATTAGTGATATGATTTTATTCCATTATATTCACAAAACATCCATTACCATGGGATTCCTCCTTTGGTGTAATATGAATCAATTATTTCATCTTGGCACTCTTAATTTTGTTTAATCCTAATAGATCATTCATCTTTGAACTCCTTCCTAGGTATAAGACCCGACAGAAAAATAATCATTGGAATCCTTCACATGTGTAATCTACAACACATCATTTAAATTTATCCTCCTTCATTTAAATCCATAACACATAATTCATTGGGGCCTCCATCATAATGTATATTCCTAAAATAATATTTCATTTGAGACTCCATCATAAAAAGTAAGTCCCAGCAACCACAAAAGTTTTTCCAAAAATGTATATGTTCTTGAATAATCATCTCAATAAGAATTACTTGATTAATACCCACTCAATTATCTATTATAATATACTTTTTCTCACAAAAATACACATATAACACAGTTAACTAAATGAAATATGTCATTGTAAAATGAATTTTAATTATATAATAACATCTTTCGAAATTGTACAAATCTACATTGTATGGTCCCACTACATGTCCTTAAACGATGAAACTCAAAATATGCAGGATGATATTCATTTTTTAAAGGGATATTTTGGATTCTATAATTAGGATCAATACGAATATCAGAAAACAATCCTTTCTCTCATAAATATGTCTCATTCCTCCTAATATCATTTATATAATTTATTCACCTAGTCAAACTCTTGTTAGTCTCTACATCCCATTAATTAGTCCCAAATTGACTACAGTGTATACTTTCATCAGTCCATATTCCATATGGTACCATTACCCCACCGATAGGGCCATTTTTCTTCATAGTTTTTTCGACTCCTTCGTTGGGGCGTGCGCGTCCATCTCATTTGGTGGGATGACATCGCTGTCTATTGCCCTGCATTCCCACTTTCCAAAGGTGGGCATCATCTGCGCGTTGTTCAGGAATGTTTAATCCGTGATCTAAATGGGATGAATGGATGCTAGTTCTTCCTTCAAGGGATTCCCCCTTGGAACTCGTCACCTAGTCTGTGTCTCCCTTATAGATTTATGTCGTTGTTCATGAAAGTCTTCCTGGAACCATATCTTCATTGACAACAGTTAATTACAATGCTTCTATCTGGACATTCCAAGGGTTCCGATCAGGGAAGAAACCTTCGGTCCGGGGAGTAGTCATGTTTGACATCACTGGCATGCCTCGATGCTAGGACACTAGCGCATCATTTATTCTTCCCCATATTATAGGGATTCTAAAGGGCATGGAATACTGAGGTGTCCCACATCGTATGCAAGTAATTATAAGCCATTGGAATGTTTCAAAGGTTTTACTAAGCTTTGCATGTTTAACAGATGGTATGCCACAAGTTTAACATACAGTGGAGACTGATTGGACTAATCAGAACACTGACTAGAGTGGATCAGATGGCCGCAACCACTGGATGGAACACTAATGATGGGAACAACATATGAGTAGATCCTCGATTGTTGTTATAAGGAATGGGGTATGAGGTGGAATGATCCCACCAGGGTGTGGTGGCCCGGGTAAGAATTAGGATGGATGATGGGAGGTTCAATGAAGTCGATTGATAATGAGATGGATTCTCCCTGAAGAAGATAGTGGTGTGGGGATTGATTATCAAATAGGCTTCCAACGTATTCCTTTGGCATGGAATCAAAGTCCACATTGTTCATCTAATGACAGATTTCTGTTGATTGGGCGTTTCAATGGCTTATCGCTGAATAGAGGCACAACGGCTAACCACTGAATGAGATAACAACATCTTACCACTATATGGGATGACAATGGATTACCGCTGGATGGGGTCCAAACGGTGCACTACTAGATGGGGTCACAATGTCTTACCTGTGGATGGCGTCTTAGAGGATTACCACTGATTGAGGTCCACAGTTTTATTTCATGTAGGATGGGGCTGAACTGATGTGAAGGGGGTTGGAGTGCCCGGGTGTTGGGCTTCAACCATAGGTAAGCTTCTTACATACCATTCCATGAATGGGATCAATTTCCATGTAGTTCAGAAGTGTTTGGTGAACTGACATGAAGTTTTTTAGGACGACAGGGAGTTGGGATTGAACCTCAGAGAGGCTTCCTACGTACTGTGACTTGGAAAGGATCAAAGACCCTATATTTCATGTGGTGGGAACCGGCGTGAAGGATTTTGGAACCATCAGGTGTTGGGATTGAACCCCAGGGAGGCTTCCTATGTACCTTGTATTGGAAAAAATCCAAGTCCTCATAGTTCGGAATGGTGTGTGGGGATTACACTCAAGACTTCCTGAGGTGTTGGTGAACCGACGTGAAGGGGGTCAGAACGACCAATGTTTATTGGGATTGATCAACAGTCCTCCTTCCTACATAACATGCCTTGGAAAGTGTCAAAGACCACGTAGCAAATGATGGTGGTTGGGGAATACACTCTAGGATTCCCAAGGTGTTGATGAACTTATGTGTAGGGGGTCAGACCGACAAATGGGTGGTGCGTTTGAACCTCAGGGAGGCTTCTTACATACATTGCCTAGGAAAGGATCAAAGTCCACATAGTTCATAATGGTGTGTAGGGCATACACTCTAGGCTTCCCAAGGTGTTGCTCAAACAACGTGAAGGGGGTCGGAGAAACCAATAGGTGGTGGGAATGAACCTCAAGGTGGCTTCCTACGTACCTTACCATGGTATAGATAAAAGACCTCATAGTTCCAGTAGGGATGTTGGTGAACCGATGTAATGATAGTTGGGACCAATGGATGTTGGGCTGGAACCTTAGGTATGCTTCTTACATACCTTGCATTAGCAAGGATCAAAGACTTCATAGTTAGGAATGTTGAGTTGGGATTATGCTCTAGGATGATCCGAGAGGATTTCATGGTTGATGTTTACTGTAAGCCCATGTGACTCCTGGTTAGTGTGAGAAACAAGAGATGGAAAAGATCTAACCATCACGTTGTGAAAGGTGCATCCGTGGGGAGTGGAGTGGGGATTACATGTGCTTTGTAGACCAAAGAGGAAATAGGGGCTCACACTTGGTTATTGGCCCGAAGAGCATGGGATTTACTCTAGGATGGAGGCTAGAATGGAAACAAAGACCTGTGGGTGAGGGAATCGGCACAAAAGAGAGTAGAAGAACCATTCACTATCATGCCCTTTGTAGGTCAGGGGCACTAAAAAAGAAAGGAGGAGCATAGGTTCTACCTTCTGCAAGAAAGGCTAGGGGCTTACACCAAGGTGATAGCCCTTCCCCGCGGACAGGTGCCGCCCCAAAAAATAGGATCTCATTCCATGTGAGGAATGGCCTCACTCCCAAGGAGACCAGTGGGCATGTAGAACATCCAAGGTGGTCGCACCTCACATGAAAGGCACGTGGAAAGGTCATAGTTTAACATCATGTGTTGAGGATGATGGTGCATGGCAGTTTAACTTCATGCATCTTGGACGAGGTGGGTGCGTTCTGCACCCCTAAGACATACATAACTAGTACCCACTCGCCCTTGGGGGATGGAAGGCATCAAAAATATGGTTGTGAGGGGCTGTTATGGAGTGAACCATTGAGGGTTCCATGTTAGCGTGGCTCTGTGAAAAAAAGACAATATCTGTTATTGTGCATATGAGAAGAAGAACGAGGCGAAGCAATTCAATAGTCTGCATCGTCCATGGACATTGAGGTCACTTTGTACGAGCCTAGAGGGTCATACGAGAAAAGAGTGTATGAAGAAGGTTTTTTAGGCGTGGGAGGTGCTAAAAAATGATGCCCATATGAGAGACATCATGGGCACAGAAAGATGGAGGCATGTGCACAAAAGGAACAGTTTCGCCAAAAACAACAGGGCTAGCGTGCAATTGAGCTTCTTGCGTGAAAAAGACTAGGGGCAGTGCGAAATCGGCCTACATGCACAAAAAAGGATGGGGCTACAAGAAATTGGGCTGCAATGGTGGAAAAGACCGTGGCAGCACGTAATTGGAGAACCTATGGGGAAAAGGATGCAACAACACACAATTTGGGAACCTGTGTAATAAAATTTCAGAATGGCACGCAATTGGGTTGAGTGCGCGGAAAAGGTCGGGGTAGCGGACAATTGTGGAACCTGGGTGGAAAAGGATGGCGTAATATTGGATGAAATTGAACCCATTAAAAATGATTGCGCTCATTTGGAAATAATTGCACGCGGGGGACGAGACTTGATGTGATATGGATGAGGATTATGCCCGAGGGGTCTCGCACAATGGCGGAACCCCGGGCGACCTGTCGGGAAAAACCCTATACCTAGAAGCTATGGTTTGCGTGTGTGAGAGGGGGATTTCATATGGGGGAGATGGTTCAAATTCTTCATCCCAATGGTCGAATGGGTGACCTTCTATTTGTAGTCACTCGGGGTCACAGATCTGCGAGGAAAACAGGCCCAATAGAATTTGTCGCGCCAATGTCTGCAGCGCGCAATTTCAATCATACGGGGCGGCTGCATGAAAATATCCACTCCCGCGGTCGAGGTGGGTAAAATTTCCACCCCAGCGCAGAAAAAATTCATGAAACCCGTTGTTTTTCTCTAGATAGACATTTTTAAGTGAAACTCCAAATAAATTTCATGTGGCCCCTCTGGACCCTAATAAAAGGATCACCGGTTCCAAATATGGCATCGCTTTGTCGCGCCTAAACCTCCTTCATCGCTAGAGAATTTTTTTGGTGTCTACAAATGTCCCCCCTTAGAATCAGAGTGGTGAGGGGATGCAATGTTCAGATTCCGAGGTAAACGCCGAGATGCAGAACTCACTAGGACCTGAGCACTCTAAAACTAGATCGACACATATTACTGATAAGCGGATCGTAATCCATGATTCACACCCACACAAAAACCTAGCTCCACACCTATAAAATCCCTCATGGGTCCCTTATCCGTATAGATTTTTCTCACGTGCCAAGTCCTGAGCTCTCGCGTGTGAAACATTTTCATGGGCTTGCATGAAAAATCATCTCAGTTTAGCGTAAATCCCCAAAATTTTAGGTTGTTTTACACGCAGAACCAGGATTTTTCGAGTCAGCTTTTGTTTATAAAGTTGAGCCCTGATGTTTTTCACCAAACCCAAATATTTCGCAGGGACTCCCTGGCACTACATCGGAAGAAGATGTCTACTAATCGGGCTGACACTGAGAGAGAGGCTAATTTCACCGCTCGAAGGGCTAAAATTTTTGCCAACCCTAAGGTACATGGGGCCCGAATGATCATATCCAACAACTATACTCTCTTCAAAATGATCACTCTAGCCCAGAAATATTACACATTTTCCGACAACATGCCTGTTTGGGACTTTGGTATCTTGGAGGATGTACCTGTGCCATGATTTGAAGTTGACACACCATGGTCATGGGTGACCCGTGAGGATGACCTACCTCAGTATAATATCACCTAAAATAGAGATATTTTTAGAGAAACATGACATATGTATGTTTACGTCCTGAATCCTAGGACCATGACCATTTTGGGGAGTGACCGGGTTGCGGAGGTTGCTCCGATCTTATATGCAAGTACCTTCTATCATATTGATACTGACGAGACTAATGACTAACTGCAGGATTGGTCCCTAAGGTCAATAGGAAATTTCATGAGTGAATGGGCTGGGGCGTATTGGGTTCGCAAGACGTGTGACCAGTAATGGGCCGAACTGCGGCACATCGCTTTGTTCGAGGCGTTGTGGGTGTCAAAGTATCATTTCCTCCATCAGCATGAGATCAGGCCAAAACTATTTACTCGATGGTCCCCGATACCAATACCTTCCATATTCATCATGGGGAAGTTTGTATCCACCTTTAGGACATTCATTGCATCGAGGGTATCCCTTTGGATGGGTACCAGTATGAGAATTTTTCTCCCCGAGGAACATCTAGGGAGACGAATAAAGAACTCCTATGCTGACATGGCACATGTTGGAGCTGTCTAAAAAGAGGTCGGGTGTCAAGGTTTATTTGATGTGCATCTATTACAGGAAATGATATAGCTTGTTCCTGTAATGAGATTTGGATGTCAAGATGTTGTGGTGAGGGAGACGGTTTTCGACCGTGGCATAGAGGATCAAAAAACACATTGTACTGGAGGATCCTAGAGGTTGTGGAATATCAGTCATGGGGCTTCAGCATTAATGAGATTTGGGAACCGAACATCCAGTACACCAGATTTTATGCAACAATCCTGAGTGGTTGGATCCTTCTGGTGAGGGAAGAAGGGATGGGTGTTTGTCCAACGAAATTGGAGACGGTTGGCATCATGGTTGTGAACTAGAGGTTCAACCTAGGGGGACCCCGTGTTAGCCCGTCAGTACGCAATTTTGGGAGTCATTTTGAGTGGGGGTCACTGAGGAAGATCTTTTGTCCCTTCCGGATCTTTTATGGCTATGTTGCAGCTCATTGCGGTAGGTATACCTTTCCAAATGCCAATCGTCCTCCGGGTAATGGCCAATGACCTTCCTTGCTGAACATTTTTGGGGTCATTCCAATGATGCTCAATGAGGAAGGGGTAAGATTTTAGATTTAAAATCATTCGACATCACATTTATCCCATTCCCCACCCCAACTCGACAGATGATAGAAAATGTGAAAGGCTCAAATGAGAAAACAAAATACATCCATTACATCAGAGGTGGGGTGCTTGTGGCAAATATTTATGGGAAGATCATATGTGAGCCCTATGTGTCTTCAAGAATCGCCATGATGTTTGGATGCCTCCAGAGGATACTGAAGAAAGTGTACACAGATGTCCGGGAGGAATAGAGCCCATACGTTCTCCTCCAAAAGTTCTAATGTTTATAACCCATGGCTCTAGTGACTTCATTATCTTTCCCCCCATCAGAGTTGATGATGGACTCTCAACCGAATATGACAAACATTGGGCCATTGTAACAGCCCAAGATTTTATAAAAAAATATTCTTTTTAATTTTATTAAAGTCTTGTGTTGTACGCTACACCAAAAGGAGCTTTCACAACACGCATCCTTGACTTGCCTTGCATTACACGCAATCACGACCTTCCTCGATAGCGTGTGTAATACGCAATACCGAGTTTCAATAAACAACGATATGCTATTAAAATATTATTAAAACTAGCCGTTATGAATAGTAATAACCACTTTTTAAAACTATGTAAATCTTATTTTTGAAAATGAACTTCATTTTTGGATTCGGAGTATCGAATTTAGCCTAAGGTGAAATTTTGGTACTTTTCGGATAACTTTCATATTCTGATGAATAATGAAAATTACTAAATTATAATTAAAAACAACTTTTTAATCGAAATAATTAATAGTGATAAATTATTAATTTGAGTGGTTTTAAAGTATATTTAAAATATATTTTTACAATTTAATACAATGTTGGTCATTGGATGTAATTTCACATTTAAACCAGACATAATCAAGTGTCAATATTTTGATAGATATTGTTTCTTAAAAACACGCTATTTGTTTTAACAGCGGGATTTAATTATAAAATTAATTAATGCAAATTCTATGATATGAATTTGGTAAAATAGACTTCATTTTTGAATTCGGAATATGAAATATAGCTTAGGATGAAATTTTGGCATTGTTCTGAAAAACATCAATTTTTGATGAATAGTGAAACCACTAAGTGGTAGGTTAAAAACCGAATTTTGCATAAAACTTAATTTTACCGCTTCTGTGAATTGAATTTCGAAAATCCAACATACACGGTTGATATCAGTAAGTAAAATGTGGTTCAATGAGATAAAAATAATTTTTGGTGAATAGTAACTTTTTACTTTTTTTTACCGCGGTTAATAGTAAATAGGGTAACTAATGGTAAATATGATATTACTATTACCCTAACACATGTCCTAATTCTATTGGATAAGTGTAATTCGACCAAAAACAACCTTATGAATATAATATGACCATTTAGGCCCACTTGGATTAGATTAGGACATTTATTATTAATTTATTTAAAGAAGGGTTAAAATAGTTAAAATCAAAGTTTAATAAGTAAATCATTTTAATATGGGGTTATACATAAGATAAATTCAATTGTAAATATTAATTAGAAAGCTAAAAATATTTCATAGCTAATGATATTTTATTTATAATTTTTAGACTTTATATAAATTAATTTATTTATGACACAACGATGATGCAGTAATTACCCTTTTAAGGAAATATTAACATAATTGAAGTTATAAATGCTCAAATGAATGTAATTTGAGACTTTTTATGAATTCCACTAATTTTCTCGGTTACTATGATATATTAATGTTGATTTAATCAACTTGTTTCGAACATATAATTCTGTTATGACTTTCACAAAAATCATATATCAAATAGTGTCAAAATTGACAAAAAATAGTTTTTAAATCAAATATTATATTATTAATTGTTATTGTATTCCTAAAAATCTAAGGTTCGGCCAAATGACTTAGATAAGGATATATATATTAATAATAAACAATTTTGGGTTCTTTTGGCATGTTAGAGTGAGTGTATTAACCATATAGTGAAAGAAAACAAAAAGACACGGTAAAAGTTAAATTAATTAACATAGAGTTAAATCTAATTGATATGGTTAAAATAATACCCTAAACTTGTCTAAATCCTATTGGTTGATAGGATTTCGACCCATCCCCACTTTAGCTTCGAAATAAGACCCTTTGGAACCATTATAAACCGATTTTGACTTTAATATAAAATAATATTTTGAGATATTCCTAAGGTGCCCCTCTCCTCCCTTATAAAAGGGCACCTCCTCCCCCTCCTCCTCACACCAATTTGAGCACTCAAGCTCGGCCAACCCCTGCCATTTTCTCCTCTCCACTTCCCTAGAATAATCCTAGAGGTCCTGGTATTCTCCAAAGACCAATCTTAGTTCCTTAAGTGGAGGATTCAAAGAGGCGTTCCAAAGAAGAGGTAATATCCATTACCGATCTTTTCAATTTCTTTCTTCTTCAACTTCTTCTTCATTAGTTGTTTCATGATAAAGTAATAACATTATTATTACTTACATACTGATATGTTATTATAAATATTAAACAACCCTAATTCACCTTCTATCCATCCTACGGAAAAATGAAATCACCGCGCGTGCGTACGTACGGAATACCGTCTCCACGCCGTGGTGTAATCTATTTTTCCACCATCACCTTACAAGGATGGGTATAATGGTGTAATGAGTAACTATATATGATTATTATGAAGTAATATTGATACTGAAATAATATATATATATACTCCAATACAATTCCACGATCCTAGGAATGATATCATCACTCGTGCGTACGTACGGAATACCGTCTCCACGATGTGATGCGACTCGTTCTACATGATCTTCATTTCATAATGATTATATAAATGAGTTGAATGTATGAATATGGTATATACTACACTAATACCATTCTGTAAATGAATTATCTATAACCTAAAGATAAGAATAAGAATTTATTCGTCAAAACACGCATAAGAACAAAAAGTTATAAAGACTCGAGTAACAAGTAACAATGAAATATTACTAACAAGAAGCTAATAATATGACCATATATGATATCATATAAATATGTATGATTCTGGAATAAGTCAATAACATTATTTAAACCATTATACAGGAGCTTCAGACACAAACAATGCAAATCGGACCTAAGGTAAGGGAAATATCACAATCTCATTTTATCCGAGATTGTTTATACTTTGGTATTTACTGGGGTGTATTTTATCATCCACATCCATGTTTCCTCAATATGTAATATTATTTCCATCCACCTAAAATTGTTTAAATCCAATTTTACCCTTCGATGAGTTTTTAGTAAAGGATATGAAAGGAATATTTTTTTCGTTTTTCGTACGAGGTACTTTTTGAATTTTCCGACAAAAGTACGAAGAATGTTTTTTTAACTTAAACGGCACGAACGAATCTTTACGGTTTTATAAAGACTTATTTTAATGAAGCTTCCTCCAAAATATTTCATGACTATTTTTAATAAAATATCTTTCTTTTAAAATTTCATGATGTTTTGTGAAAAGAAATTGATTTTGAAGAAGAAAGGATATTTTCCTCAAGAATTCATTTCAAGTGTTTTATCAAAATTATTTTCCATCTAAGATAATAAAGGGTTCTGTTTCTATCCATATTTTTACATTGATTTGACTATGTTGTGATGGAATTATGTTTATGAATTCCTTTATCTTATATTAATGGTTTTATGATGTCATGTTGTTTTAAGAATCCCATTTTTATTACATGGGTTATGAAATGATGTATGATTTATGATTTTGTGGCACACATAAGAATGGTATCATTATGAGATGGGTGGGACCTATATCTCCCTCCAATGCATTGGGTAATGATTTTATATCTCATGAGATAGACATGGCTGGAATGGTAGGTTATACCGGTTCAGTGAAACAGGACTGAAACGAGGGTTACTCGATTCAGAAAGGGACTTTGTCCACTAAGATAGTCTTGGCAATGAGTCTTGACTAACAAGAAATGATTCTCTATGATTATGTGTGAATGCCACAAAGTTTCATGTTTTATGTTATGATTATTGTGATTACATTTCACTGCCATGATTTACCCCATGTTATGAAATTATGATCTCTTTTGCAGGTTAAGATTTCCAAAAGTTATGTGCTTATGTATATGATGTGATTGATATTTCTTTTGTTTGCCCTTACTGAGTATTTGAGCTCACCCTTTTATGTTTTCTTTTCCCCAGGATATAAAGAATGGTTTTAGGTAAAAAAAGGGAGATCTTTATGGGAGATATTGAAGATCTTTCACCAGGATTAGAAGATTACGTTCCGAGTTTCCAAAGACACTAAACTATTACGATCCTTGTGTGTTTGTTTTTGTTATGTACTAAGTGTTCCTCAAATGTAATGTAATGTCCATGTACGTCAAGATACGGGTCTCTACAGTTGGTATCAGAGGAATGGTTTAGTCAACCTTTGGAAACTAGGATGCGAAAACATTAGTGAGATCCCTAGAGATATTTCTAAGGTATGTCTAGGTATGTCTCTAAGGTTAAGTATACGTATAGGTTATAGTCCTAGAATTGCGCTAATGATCTTCGAATTTAACCTAAGATGTTAGATATTGAGGGTACTACCCCTTTATTATGTTGTTTTCCCTAGCATGATTTTTTCCTCTCATACTATTCATTTGGGGTTTTAGACGATGGCTGGAACCCGAAGGAACTGTGTTAATGCGGAATGCGATGGGCAATGCAATGATTGTCCCCCTGAGCAACCAAACGATATGGGAGATGGAATGCAAAATCTTGTAGCCATGCTCACACAACTTTCTCAAGCTATGAATCATGCAGGACTTCCAAACGAGCAAAGGAAGGAGCAACATTCTGTTGAATCCTTCATGAGGCAGCGTCCACCTTCTTTCAGTGGGTCTACTGATCCATTAGTTGCTGAACAATGGATTAGTACTACTGAAAAGATATTTTCAGTTCTTCAATGTTCTGAACATGATAAAGTCATCCTAGCAGTGTATCGTTTGGAAGGAGATGCTGATCAATGGTGGAATCTTATTAAGAATACGAGGCAAAGGGATGAAATTGAGTCTATGGAATGGGATGAGTTCAAGAACATATTTTTCAATAAGTACTTCCCTCGTATTCTCCGAACAATGATGGAGAAAGAGTTTCTTGAACTGAAGCAAAGGGATGATGAATCTGTTGATACCTATGAAGCGAATTTTACAAGACTTGCAAGGTACGCTTCAGGTATTATCATCCAACCTGAAAGTAAAGTCGATCGATTTTTCAGTGGCTTAAAACCAAGTCTTCGAAGGGCATTAGCTATAAGAGACTTCAGTAGCTATGAAGAAATTGTGAGTTGTGCTATCAAGGTAGAAATGGAAGTTGGTGTTACATATCCATCTCATGGGTTTGACAAGAAACGAAAGATGGATTTCAAGGAGAAAACTCAGAATAATGGTGAAAAGAAGATGAATGTTTCCTTATGCACAAAGTGTGGAAAGAAGCATGGTGGAGATTGTCTTAAAGGGACTAGAAAATGTTTTAAGTGTGGAAAAGAAGGTCATCGAGCAGCTGAGTGTCGAAGTAATGGAAAATGGGATTCTAATGAAGTGAATAAAGCAAACACTGCAGAGAACGTACAACCAACACTTCAATGCTTCAAGTGCAAGGAAATGGGGCATTATGCTAATAAATGCCCTAATCCAAGGGTTAGTGATGATCGACATGAGCAACCGCTTAAGGCAAAGGAAAAAGGGAAGTCACATGCGATCACTATTGGCAATGTTGAATATGACAACGATGTGGTGGAATGATTAAGTGTTTATGTAATGGGATTCCAAAATAATGTTGTATCTTGGAATATTGGAATATTTATGTATTGGTCTAATGTGGTATTCAAAGTGATTGAGATATTATGCGCATAATGAAGGGAAAACGAGAAAATGAAATGTTTAACAGTATTCATGAGCTCATGATTGATATAAGGACTAAGTGATATCATGGTTTGAGTATATAGAATTTTGAGGATTTTAGTATGTGGAAGGTGTTAACTTTTAACTGCATTCATGTTTTCACTAAGGTATTCAAGAGAATACACGATTAAGGACTTTGAATGTTTGTAATGTGACCAACAAAACATATCTTATGATATATGGGGATCGATGATGGTGTTAAATCTCTGGTAATCATTTTCACTATATTATGAGAGTCGACTGCAGTATTATGGATAAGCCTAAAAGATTGGAATGGATTATGTTAGACATAAGTTAGTATTGTTTGTTTTTTCGATATTATTGATGGGATGTTATATAGTTTTGGAAAAAGGACAACCTGCAGGACGGGCGACAACCCATCGCTTCGGACAAGGCTATGGGAATCGAACCCACAACCGAAGTGCGACTGGCCTTTATCACCTACCACTGGCCTACAGGAAGTCCCTGTTTAGTAGAAACTAGTTTTATTATATTAAGCAGTATGATATATGAAGTATAAGTCCATTTTAGGAACCATATATGATTAATCTCACTATAGATCGACTTATGCATATAATTTTTGCTAACCTTTTGTTTGAGACAGATGGAATGACCCGTCATTCTATCACATGATCTGCTAATAACAAATTCAACTTCATTTATTTAAGAGATGAAGTGGAAATTGTTCAAGGCACGAACAACAATGAGATTGTACCAAAATAAAGTAAGTATTTATTCTAATTCAAATTTTCAACTTTAGGGAAATGATCTTGAAAACCAAAAATGTTGTCCTAGTGATCATATACCAGATGAATCAGATGGTACCTTATATCATCACAAATCTATGGATTTGTGATTACTGGCTTTTCCATAGCCATTTTCTCTACCACTCTCCATCAGAACATGATGGTTAGATTTCTCTTCCATATCCATATTTTCACCTATGTGGAAACCCAATGATTAGTTTATTTGGGTAACCGTTACGTTTCATACTTTTGTTTTTAAAGATTGGTTTTGATATTCCTTTTTACGATGTGGGTTTCTATTAAAGAAACATTCTAATAGTAAACCATTTATAACCCCGACGAATTTCGAGGGCGATAATTCATTTTAAGGGGGGTAGAATGTAACAGCCCAAGATTTTATAAAAAAATATTCTTTTTAATTTTATTAAAGTCTTGTGTTGTACGCTACACCAAAAGGGGCTTGCACAACACGCATCCTTGACTTGCCTTGCATTACACGCAATCACGACCTTTCTCGATAGCGTGTGTAATACGCAATACCGAGTTTCACTAAACAACGATATGCTATTAAAATATTATTAAAACTTGCCGTTATGAATAGTAATAACCACTTTTTAAAACTATGTAAATCTTATTTTTCAAAATGAACATCATTTTTGGATTCGGAGTATCGAATTTAGCCTAAGGTGAAATTTTGGTACTTTTCGGATAACTTTCATATTCTGATGAATAGTGAAAATTACTAAATTATAATTAAAAACAACTTTTTAATCGAAATAATTAATAGTGATAAATTATTAATTTTAGTGGTTTTAAAGTATATTTAGAATATATTTTTACAATTTAATACAATGTTGGTCATTGTATATATTTTCACATTTAAACCAGACATTATCAAGTGTCAATCTTTTGATAGATATTGTTTCTTAAAAACACGCTATTTGTTTTAATAGCGGGATTTAATTATAAAATAAATTAATGCAAATTCTATGATATGAATTTGGTAAAATAGACTTCATTTTTGAATTCGGAATATGAAATATAGCTTAGGATGAAATTTTGGCATTGTTCTGAAAAACATCAATTTTTGATGAATAGTGAAACCACTAAGTGGTAGGTTAAAAACAGAATTTTGCATAAAACTTAATTTTACCGCTTCTGTGAATGGAATTTCAAAAATCCGACAGACACGGTTGATATCAGTAAGTAAAATGTGGTTCAATGAGATAAAAATAATTTTTGGTGAATAGTAACTTTTTACTTTTTTTTAACGCGGTTAATAGTAAATAGGGTAACTAAGGGTAAATATGATATTACTATTACCCTAAAACATGTCCTAATTCTATTGGATAAGTGTAATTCGACCTAAAACAACCTTATGAATATAATATGACCATTTAGGCCCACTTGGATTAGATTAGGACATTTATTATTAATTTATTTAAAGAAGGGTTAAAATAGTTAAAATCAAAGTTTAATAAGTAAATCATTTTTAATATGGGGTTATACATAAGATAAATTCAATTGTAAATATTCATTAGAAACATAAAAAGATTTCCTACATAATGATATTTTATTTATAATTTTTAGACTTTAAATAAATTAATTTATTTATGACACAACGATGATGCAGTAATTACCCTTTTAAGGAAATATTAACATAATTGATGTTATAAATGTTCAAATGAATGTAATTTGAGACTTTTTATGAATTACACTAATTTTATAGGTTACTATGAGATATTAATGTTTATGTAGTCAACTTCTTTCGAACATATAATTCTGTTATGACTTTCACAAAAATCATATATCAAATAGTGTCAAAATTGACAAAAAATAGTTTTTAAATCAAATATTATATTATTAATTGTTATTGTATTCCTAAAAATCTAAGGTTCGGCCAAATGACTTAGATAAGGATATATATATTAATAATAAAAAATTTGGGGTTCGTTTGGCATGTTATAGTATGTGTATTAACCATATAGTGAAAGAAATCAAAAAGACACGGTAAAAGTTAAATTAATTAACTTAGAGTTAAATCTAATTGATAAGGTTAAAATAATACCCTAAACTTGTCTAAATCCTATTGGTTGATAGTATTTCGACCCATACCCACTTTAGCTTCGAAATAAGACCCTTTGGAACCATTATAAACCGATTTTGTGTTTAATATAAAATAATATTTTGAGATATTCCTAAGGTGCCCCTCTCCTCCCTTATAAAAGGGAACCTCCTCCCCTTCCTCCTCACACCAATTTGAGCACTCAAGCTCGGCCAACCCCTGATATTTTCTCCTCTCCACTTCCCTAGAATAATCCTAGAGGTCCTGGTCTTCTCCAAAGACCAATCTTAGTTCCTTAAGTGGAGGATTCAAAGAGGCGTTCCAAAGAAGAGGTAATATCCATTACCGATCTTTTCAATTTCTTTCTTCTTCAACTTCTTCTTCTTTAGTTGTTTCATGATAAAGTAATAAAATCAGTATTAATTACATACTGATATGTTATTATAAATATGAAACAACCCTAATTCACCTTCTATCCATCCTACGGAAAAATGAAATCACCGCGTGTGCGTACGTACGGAATACCGTCTCCACGCCGTGGTGTAATCTATTTTTCCACCATCACCTTACAAGGATGGGTATAATGGTGTAATGAGTAACTATATATGATTATTATGAAGTAATATTGATACTGAAATAATATATATATATACTCCAATACAATTCCACGATCCTAGGAATGATATCTTCACTCGTGCGTACGTACGGAATACCGTCTCCACGATGTGATGCGACTCGTTCTACATGATCTTCATTTCATAATGATTATATAAATGAATTGAATGAATGAATATGGTATATACTACACTAATACCATTCTGTAAATGAATTATCTATAACCTAAAGATAAGAATAAGAATTTATTCGTCAAAACACGCATAAGAACAAAAAGTTATAAAGACCCGAGTAACAAGTAACAATGAAATATTACTAACAAGAAGCTAATAATATGACCATATATGATATCATATAAATATGTATGATTCTGGAATTAGTCAATAACATTATTTAAACCATTATACAGGAGCTTCGGACAAGAACAAAGCAAATCGGACCTAAGGTAAGGGAAATATCACAATCTCATTTTATCCGAGATTGTTTATACTTTGGTATTTACTAGGGTGTATTTTATAATCCACATCCATGTTTCCTCAATATGTAATATTATTTCCATCCACCTAAAATTGTTTAAATCCAATTTTACCCTTAGATGGGTTTTTAGTAAAGGATATGAAAGGAATATTTTTTTCGTTTTTCGTACGAGGTACTTTTTGAATTTTCCGACAAAAGTACGAAGAATGTTTTTTTAACTTAAACGGCACGAACGGATCTTTACGGTTTTATAAAGACTTATTTTAATGAAGCTTACTCCAAAATATTTCATGACTATTTTTAATAAAATCTATTTCTTTTAAAATTTCATGATGTTTTGTGAAAAGAAATTGATTTTGAAGAAGAAAGGATATTTTCCTCAAGAATTCATTTCAAGTGTTTTATCAAAATTATTTTCCATCTAAGATAATAAAGGGTTCTGTTTCTATCCATATTTTTACATTGATTTGACTATGTTGTGATGGAATTATGTTTATGAATTCCTTTATCTTATATGAATGGTTTTATGATGTCATGTTGTTTTAAGAATCCCATTTTTATTACATGGGTTATGAAATGATATATGATTTATGATTTTGTGGCACACATAAGAATGGTATCATTATGAGATGGGTGGGACCTATATCTCCCTCCAATGCATTGGGTAATGATTTTATATCTCATGAGATAGACATGGCTGGAATGGTAGGTTATACCGGTTCAGTGAAACAGGACTGAAACGAGGGTTACTCGATTCAGAAAGGGACTTTGTCCACTAAGATAGTCTTGGCAATGAGTCTTGACTAACAAGAAATGATTCTCTATGATTATGTGTGAATGCCACAAAGTTTCATGTTTTATGTTATGATTATTGTGATTACATTTCACTGCCATGATTTACCTCATGTTATGAAATTATGATCTCTTTTGCAGGTTAAGATTTCCAAAAGTTATGTGCTTATGTATATGATGTGATTGATATTTATTTTGTTTGCCCTTACTGAGCATTTCAGATCACCCTTTAATGTTTTCTTTTCCCCAGGATATAAAGAATGGTTTTAGGTAAAAAAAGGAAGATCTTTATGGGAGATATTGAAGATCTTTCACCAGGATTAGAAGATTACGTTCCGAGTTTCCAAAGACACTAAACTATTACGATCCTTGTGTGTTTGTTTTTGTTATGTACTAAGTGTTCCGCAAATGTAATGTAATGTCCATGTACATTAAGCTTAGGGTCTCTACAGCCATAGCATACCCATAGGGACTTTTACGGAAGTGTGTTTGGAAACTCAAGGTAGCGAGTGTAGAACCTAGGCAGTGAGAGATCAGATAGGGTGTTGTATGTGTGGAATGGTCAGAAGCATGTCAGGAAACTGGGCCCACACAGGCTGGGGATTCAATAGTAGGGAAGTCACATGGAGTGGCCACACCCTCGTCACCTCAGCAGAGAGGGGCCCACAGAGAATCCAAGGAACTCCCAAGGAATTGGATAAAGTATCTTCTTTAACCGTCCAATGAAACTATCTTTCTAGATCTATGGTTTTCCTGGATGACCCTACGATAGTCGATGGGTACTGAAGCCCTCTAGAAAAAGATTGTACGTGATAAACGTCAGCTTCTAATGGTCGATCTCATTCATGTTGACAAAAACGTGAGATTCAATCATTGACACACATACGTGATGGCCAAGGAAGCATATGCACACTAGTGAGTTCGAGGTGAGAAACCATCCCTCTTAGTGAAGGTAATGCTCGGATAGAGGCATGATCTAGATAAGAAGTCATCTAAGGAGGGAGAGAACGATGAGGAGTTGGAGGGAAGTGATACAGAAGAGGTGGAGTTATAAGGAGAAGGTGAAGGATAAGAGTAACTTTAAGGTGGATGGTGTCATGGGCCATCCCACCAATGGAGTATCATGGAGAGTGGCGAGGTCATTAGCCCTGATAGATAAATAACTAAGCAACTTGAGGTACATATCAGAACTTATCTATCATTTTCCCCACTATTTTTTTTTCATGTAACCCTCAATCAGATAACCTTATCATGTTCAAGGGCATACTGGTGCCGACCAAGAGTCTCTATCTGATGGGGGGAGGAGGTGCTAAAATATCAAGGTGGGGAGCCGATGCCAATTATTGAGCAGACAAGTGCTGAGGGATCCCCTAAAATGAAAACTTCTGTAGCAGCTAGAATAGTAGATGCTGGCGTTTGGGGTATTTTTTTTCATTACTTTAATGATGGTATTCATCATTAGTGAGCTCAGCTGATCAGGGTGTTCATTGTTTGATCTGTAATCACAGCCTTGGAGGCTCGTTAGGCTGCCGAATCCAGGTCAGCAATGACTGTTTCAACGGAAAATGTGACATCCCATTAAGGACATACTTTTCAAACCGAACCAGCCCCGATACATGGTGAGAAAAGAGCGGTGGACAATAAAAGTACAATTGTTGGGGCAGGGCGAGAAGTTGGTGAGGAAGATACTGAGACTGAGATGAGAGGGGAAGGTCACTCGAGTTTTGAAGAGGCTAACCCCTGAGGAGGAATACCCAAATAAGTCTCTACTGCAGGTCTGTGGGCTACTTTCCTGGACTATTGTCATATAGATCCTGGAGATATAGTTGATTTTGACTCGAAGCTGGACGAGGAGAGCCGGATGATGCGATGCAATGGATGTAAGTGTATCAAGAGCATTCTCAATTAGCCACAGACAGAATGGCCAAAACGGATGGGATCACTGCAAACCTGGCTGCACTATCTATATACTAGTGGAGTGGATGCCCATCATCTATATTTGATAGTCTGTTAAAACATGTTTGAGATGCTGCATGAGAGAAACCTATGCTCCGATGTTGCACAGTTTCAGAAAATCCAGGGAGTACCCAAGTGATATTGAAGGCAGAACAAGAGGTCTAACACTTAGATGAATATATGAATGAAAAGGAGGTATTCATTTCAACTGTTTCGAGATTGTGGAGCAATGGAGGGACCATCTAGTGGACATCAAAGAGCAGCTAGTGGAAGTAGGTCACCAAATGACTGAACATCAAACTAAACATGGAAAATCATAGGCTTGGGCAAGTTCACTGCACTCTGTGGCCTCTATTGAAGACAAGGTCCTTAGGGGGAAAGAAGAAATCCTGGAGGCCACAAGACAAAAGGTATCAGCGATGGAACTGTCTATCCGAGATGCTGATCCTTAGGGGCCCTGAATTGGTTGAACTGGTAAACTCATTTCTCCTTACTAAATTTTGTTTAAAACAACATGTATGGAAAGATTTACGGATATATTAATTTACTTGTTTATTTGGTTTAATGATTTCAACTACAATCCAAAAATAAATACAAATCCATGTCGAAGATCATGTGGTTTGTAAACGGTGTGAGAAAAAATGGATGTTAGAACTATTACATCATTTTAAATGTTGGAGTTCCAACTAGGATTCAAGCACCAGAGGGGGGGTTCTCGAGATGAGAAGAGAAAGACCTGATTGGAGAATAAAGCTCTGAGAACAGTAGAATTATAATTTTCCCCGCGTACTCTTGTGCATGAATGGGGTAGCTCTAGGGGTGCTAGAATAAATCCAAATAGGGGGTGGAAGGTTTGAATCACAATACCCATGATTTGAAACACTGTAATGACGACATGAAAATTATGAATGATTGATTACCGCGTTCGAAACATAGAATCTTAATTGTGTTATACTAAAATAGGGATAACAAATGAGGGTTGGCCACTGACCATATTCGAAACATGGGGCCTGAAATTTATGTCATTCATTATTCTTCTGGAAAGTTGGACCAGGATAGTAGGTGGTCCATAGTCTGGACATCAATACTGTTAGGGTGTCCCCGTAGACTTGAAAGAGGATGACGGTCCGAATAATTGGCACCCAAAGCATGGAAGGTGGTTTGGTGGTTTGTTTGAACATAATACAACACTCTTGAAAACACACCACCATGGTGGACTCATTGGTTTGATCATGGATCATTCCTTCTATTAGATAGGACAACTCTAGCATTGAAATTGTTGCTTCCCAACATTATCGTGGGGCATCCTATAATTGTTCGGGGTAAAGGTGTGGGGTTCCCTAAAACAACTCAGGCCAAGGGGCTGAAATAGAGGGGGGCCATATTTGTAATTCTTGTGGCGGGACCCAAATGCATGATGATTGTGAATTCATTTGTATTCCATGATAATGGGAATCAATCCATACATAGTTCTGGGATGTTTCATAGTAAGGTACCAGTGTCGGGGATAAAAAGTTTGTGTGGGTCTGGCCCTCACGCCTAATGAAGCGGCATTTGATTGGTCTTTTTTGTACTTTAGGGAGAATGGAGGAGATTTTTTGTGAAGCGATGGGCCTAGAATAGAGAATATAGTCATCGCAAAAAGAATCAAGCCAAATTAAGGCATTGAAAAATGGTATAGTGTTTGAATGATACCAAACATGATGTCCCTTGAGCGAGGAAAACACAATGCATTGTCGTTTTTCATCGTGCGGACTAGATGATATTGTCACTGTTTAGGGTCATGTGATGGTACAAGCCATGCAGTTTAACGTCATATGGTATAAATATAACAATTTAGTGTCACGTGGGACTAAGAAGCATAGTCTAGAGTTGTATGGCTTATACATATATATGAAGGATGAGGATCAAAATGGATTGTGCAAGGCATGATAAATAATACCCTTTTTGAATGAGGATGAGGTCCACATAATACTGGTCATGATTCCATAAAAGAATCCTTAGGCCGATGGGCTAAGAACAATTACCAGATATGGGGTAGGAGAAACTAGCTCCCAATTGCGCTAGACCCGTAGACAAGGTGTCCGGGTGTTCCAACATATCCCATGGAATGAGAATCAAGTTGTACATAGTTTTTGAAGGATCCTTTTAACATCATACAGGACAAAATAAAATTTATTGTCATGTGGGATAGGATATACGGGGGATAACTCCTGCAAAGGGGAATACATGGTGCGGATAATGCAAACCTGACGTAAATGAGGACATCATCCCCTACTATGCCACACAATCTCGTAAGATTTAAATCCTTATAGACAGAACAGAATAAATAAATTACTGGAACTCAAGATGGACCCAAATACAAGATGTCCGGGAGTTCCTACCTATCCCATGGGAATGAGAATCTAGCTGTACAATGTTCTACAAAGGGGCAGTACAAAACTATCTTAGTTTAAGGTCATAGAACATGGAACATGGAAAACGGAGACTATTACAAGTTGGTGGAAACCTTAATCCATTCCTTAAGCCTATGTGAGTCAAAAATGATGTAGGGAATACGGTTGGATAAGGTATTTGAAATAAGTGAAATACATGAAAAGGGGAAATCAGTGCAAAGCCCCGAATGATTGCCTTATTGAACCTTTTTCCACCTATCGTGAAGATGCACACTAAAGAATTGTACCAAGAGTTTCGAAATTATACTTGGACATGATGAGGAGGAGAAGAATGTGAGTCATGTAACTGACATTTTCGGCTTAATGGGGTTTGTGTGATGATGTAGGATAACTATTTACTGTGTTCGAAACATAGCATCCATATCGTGTGACCTGATATGGGAAAAACAAACGAGCGTCGACCGCTGACCAAATTCGCAATGCGAGACTCGTATCAATTTGTTACTCGGAAACCTAGAAGACATTGGCTAGTAATGGAATGAGATCCCTTGGTCCAAGCCTCAATTCCATTCGGAAGTCCCTTTGGATGTGAATGGTGATGGAAGCCTTAATTAAGGGGAACATGAAGCCTGAGAAATGTGTGAAAGCATGTCCAGGTAGAATCTGAAATTCTAGGTCCTAAAACAGAGTACCCCTGGGGACATTAGTGAATCACTGAAGAGGATGGAGGGTCTTATCTTGAGAGTGGAATATTTTAAAAGATGATTATAGAACAATGGGATGTATAAATACCAGGAGGAGGAGGTAAATGGAATGGTTGTTACAAAACCTGATGTGAATGAGGACATAATCCCATAACACACCATATTATCCTCTCCCTGGGGGAATGCAGGCTAAGGGCCCATGATGTGGTAGGTCCTGAAGAGTAAACATCCATGTGGTCATATGTATCCCATGAGGATGGGAATCAAGCCACACATAGTTCATGTAAAGAGTAATGTGTTGTTTATCATCCTATAGTAAGGAAAAACGGTTAAGATGTCCTACATAGATGGGGTGTATGAAACGATGAGTAACTCGACGTGATTGAGGACATAATACCATACCACACTGTATAACCCTAAATGAGAACCTAGGTTAGAGGCTTGAAAAGGCCACGAGGCCTGAGGCTTTGCCTCAGATATAATGTCCAGACCGACATGCACTTTAATGTCTTGCAGAGAGGAAGTAGGTGACCTTAGTTTAAGGTCATAGATCAAGGAAATTGTATTCCTAGTTTAATGTCATATTCATGGTACATTAAGTGAGAACCATCATGCTTATGTAATACCACAAAGCAGCAATGATTATTGAAGAAAAATTTGGACTGGGTTCGCAACACATTACCCACCCATATGTGACCAAAGTTCATGGAAAAAAATTGAATATCAACTGTTGACCATATTTTCAACACGATACTCACATCAACCTATCACCCAAAATCCTCCATGATGTTATAAATTAATGGTAGGAGATCCCTTAGGCCTATAGTCCATGCCATTCGGGGGTCCTATTGGATATAGAGTGTGACGGAAACATAAATGATGGGGCTCGCAAAGCATGGAATGTCATGTCCTTGTGTTATGGATGATACATGAAGTTAGGGATGTCTCATGGGTATATGTGTGGCATGGAAAAATATCCCGATGTGAATGAGAACATAGGTCCACACCACAACACACATTCCTAAATCAGAACTTGGGACAGGGGCCAGAAGTGGCCAAGGGGCCAGAAAAGGCCAAGGGGACTAAGGCTAGGTGTCCCGACCAACTGTATCCATATGACCTCCTGTGCAGTTACCACCTCATCACAACTCCTAATACCACGTGAGCAGTTCATGGTGTGGGAAACAAGGATCCATATATGGATTTACATTTTATATAAGGGTCTGATATCTGGCATCACCTGAAGGGATTTCATCACTTGGAGAAACAACAAGGGAGAATGAACTACTATAATAAATGTTTGGGAAATTGCGGTGTGTCTCTAATGACTAATTATAGCTATTTCCCATGATAAAAAACAGCATCCTTATAGTGACCACGGATGGGAACATCAAATGAGTATTGACCACTGACCATATTCGAAACACATGAATTGTATCAACTTGTTGCTCAAAATCATTTTGTACGTCAGCACGAAGGTGTAGGAGAGCACATGGGCCTAGAATCCCTACCATTCAGGGGACCTTGTGGATGACAAGGATGACGGAGTCTCAATCAATGGAATATGTGTAGCATAGCTGTGCCCATTCATTTTAAAGTCAAGCAGGGTGGTGAAAGAGGCGGACAACTCCAGTGAGTGGGGCGTATGGAGGAATCAAGATGAGCTCGGAATGTATTGGGGAAAAAACCTGCACCACACCATATGTATCGATTTGAGGGGAGATTATAGCATTTGGGATAGGCCAACAGAGAAAATTTTCAGGCATTCTTACATATCCCATGATGATGGGAATGAAGCCATATTTAGTTATTGATGGCTATGCAGTTTATCATTGCGTAGTGAGGATGTGGGAGGATAGAATAATGGGGAGTGGGCACATGGTGCAACCATCGTAATCTTAACATGAGTGGTTCTTAATAAGTGTACACTCTACCATGAAAGGATCATCTGAGAGAACTATACCCAGGGGTATAGTCAAAGAATATATTTTGGGGATGGGCTCATGATGAAATGTTTTGAGCATGCCAACATATCCCATGGACTGTTAATCACGACACATGTAGTTCTAATGGTGTAGTTTAACATCTTTTGGGATGACATATAGTTTAAAGTCATGTGGGATGAAGTGGATTAGGTTTATGCATAACCAGTCTGTTTATGGTAATGCCGGACCTGATACTTTTTACGGACGTGTAGGACTAGAAAATTTAGGGTCATGCCGGACCAGACAGTTTAGGGTCATGTAAGTCCATCTGGCCTAGGAAAAGTATTTCTTAATAAACTAAGGATTGGTTGGAGGGGTTATATGCTCACCATCCATTGTCACCAGGGAGTATGCACCATTTGGGTAATCACTTTGAATTATGTACGGTCCTTCCCATTTGAGCTCCAACATGGGTGGTTTCCTTCCAGGTATCGTTGATGTCCTGGGGGTCAATACCAAGTCTCATTTCAATAAGGAACAGAATCAAACATTCTTGTTGAATTCAGTATCCATCTTATTTTGATTCATTTCCAGTTTGTGATGATCACGATTCTTACTCTCATTGAGTGCTTCCAATTCAACGAGATGAATTTCCGTTACCTTGTTCGGCGCCTTCTAGTCATAGACATTTGTGTGTAATGAAGTCATATGGATCTCAATGGGCGGGACGGCCTCAGTTCCATTAACCAAGGAATATTGGGTCTCCTTGGTGGAATTACGAGTCGTCTTCCGGTAATCCTAGAGAGTGTTGGAGATATTTTTCATCCAACTCGTCTTATTCCGAACAACCTTTTTCTGGATATTGTTAGAGAGGGTTTTGTTGAATTCCTCGATCTGAAAATTTTATTGTGTGTGGTAGTGGGAGGTATGGTTTGAATAGATTTTTTACATGGCATAAAATTTCTTCAACCCAGCTGCTCAGCAGTTGGTACTTTTATCAGTGAAGACAGGGTGAGGGAATTCAAACCGGTAGATGACATTGGAGCTCACAAAGTCATCGATTGAAGAGCCTTGACCTCCTTGAGGAGAATTGCCTCTACCCACATGGAATAATTAATCTGTATTGGTCACGATGAACCTACACTAAAGAGTGGTCACTAGTAGATATGGTCCCACGACATCAAGTCCCCATACTACAAATGGACAAGAGTACATGGTGGAGTGGAGAGTTTCTGGTGGTCGATGCATGATGTTATTATGAATTTGGCATTCGTGACATCTCTTGGAGAACATAATGAAATCACGGATCATAGAGGACCGAAAGAACCCTAGTCTCTAGATTCTTTTGAGATAACATTGGGCCAGTCTGCTGGGCTTCACAAGAACCGGCATGATCCTTTTACATGACTTGAGAAACCTCAACTCCTTGGATGAAATAGAGGAGAACACCATCAATCCCACACTTGTAGAGGATATGCTCTAGACTGGGACCCCTATAGAGGGTAAACATCAATGCTTGACGTTGGAGTCACTCGCGCTTGGCCCGATCATCTGGGAGGTAACCATTTTAGAGATAATCAATAAAGGGGGGTCTCCCATCGGAAGTCACATAAACCACACATCTGAAGAACCTGGGGGTCCTGATGTGGTGGTTGTAGCTGTAATATGGCGTACCCATAGACCATCGTCATCATTTGGGTTGATGGGAGAAACTAATCTCCTCTTTTCGAATTGTATAATCAGATATTCTTATTTGGGTACTGCATGTGATGTTGCCAGGCCGCCCAGTGCATCAGCTCGACCGTTCTGAGATCGAGGGACATGAGTAACCTCTAGCCGAGATAGGAACTGGGCCATTAGATGGAGAGTGCGCTCCAAAAATGGTGGGATCTCTAGCTTTCTAATGACGTAGTCACTGTTGATTTCCATGAGAAGTAGCTCGAAATCCCCTTTCACATGAAAATGGATCACATCGATCTCGAGGGCTATCATGAGGACAATTATTAGATCCTGATAGACTTCCTCATTGATGGTGCAACCTTATGATAACAGGAATGATTACGGATGAATGGATTGTGCCGGGATAAGAAAGACAATACACAGGACTACCCTTTTGAGCCTCGGATCATTGAGCCTCATGCATGTGGGGTATCAGGAAACACCATAAAAGTGAATCTTCTAACATGGGATCGCATGATCTACTGAGATAATTTCATCATCAGAAGAATCGAGATCCATGTACTGGTCAACAAGAGCCAGATGGGCAGTAAGGAATTCCACCAATGCTTACCCATTAATGGATTTCTAAGGGACAAATATGATATCGAAATGTTGAAGAATCACTACCCACCAAGCTATAAATCTTGTCATCAAGGGGAAGTTCAGAATTTACTTCTGTGGGTCTACCCAAGAAACCAGTTGTACCTCATGGTGTTGCATGTATTGTCGCAATTTTTGTACTCTGAATACCAGTGAAGGTAGCTCTTTTTTATGGAGGAGTATCTATTCTCCGTATCGATGAACATATGAATGAGGTATTAGATGATGTTTTTTGTCCCCTCATTGTTCTTCTGGGTGAGAAGGGCACTAAGATATCGTTCTAGGGAAGTCACATACATGATCAGTGGTTTTCCAGAAATGGGTGGTATTATGAATTGAGGCTGGAGGAGATACTGCTTGATTTCCTCGAACGCGGTATGTCATTCTTCGTCCAATTTTTAGGCAGAGACTTTCTTCATGATCCAAGAAGAGGGCTTACGCTTTCCATCAAGATTCGCAATGAATCTGCGTATGCAGGCTAAGTGTTTTTGAAAACCTTGATGCTCTCGAATATTTCATGGGGGACACATCTAATATATGTCTTTGATCTTCCCATGATTGATCTTGATTCCCCTTTTCTGACAACAAATCCATGAAATTTCCTAGAGATGATGCCGAATGTACACTTCAATGGGTTCGTCTTCTGGTGGCGAGCATGGAAGAAGATGAACACTTTCTCAGGATCCTTGAGATGGTCCTGGCACAAGAGGGATTTGACCAACAAATCATCCACATAACCTTCCACCAATGTCTTGAGGATTGGCTTAAATATGTGGTGAATGTACAATTAATAGGTGGAACAATCATTCATCAAACTGAAGGGCATAACATTGTAAAAGAAAGTACCTTGGGGAGCCTTGAGATCTGTGGACTCCTCATATTTGGAGGCCATTCGAATCTGGTTGTATCCGGAGTAACCATCCATGAAGGAGAGGTCTTGGATCCTAGCATTAGAATCAATCAACAATTTCATCACATGAATGCGAAAATCATCCTTCATACATTGACGGTTGAGATTTCAGAAGTCGATGCAGACTCTGATCTGTCTGTTCTACTTCCTGACTGGTACAATGTTGGCCAACCATTTGGGGTACTGGAACTCCTTAAGGATGTTGTCCTGGATTTTCTTGTCAACATCGGCCTCTACCATAACATCTTTGGATTGGTGCATCATTCTAAGTGGTTGCATGATCCCGCAGTGATTTTCCAGAAGACCGAGGTGGTGGACAGATACATGAGGATCTAGTCCTGAAATATCATCATAACACTAATAATACACATCACGGTGATGTTTCAGAATGTATACATATCGCTGCTACTCCTCGAGGGAAATGGTGACACTGATAAATTTGTTTCCCAGATCTGCCTCTCCACCAAGGTTCACCTGTACCGGTGCATCGACCATTGTAGGGATGCTCTCCTAAATGGTGGGGTGACTATCCGTCAAATCATCTTCTTCACCGGCGGAGGAGGGATCCTCCATGGGGGAAGCTTCTTCTATGTATACAGCCCACTGTGAGAGGCTAGCACCTCCATATTGGGTGCTAGTGAGGCGAGGGTGGCATTCACCCCACTGGTTTTCTAGGTGAGGAGGACCATCACCAACTGCTAAGAGGACATGGGGAGGATCCTCATGTTGAGGAGAGACCAGACGTGCAACGTCCCTACACCGATGGTCAGGGGCAGGAGGAATGGATCCATACCCAATGTATTGGGCACCAGATAGACTTCCATTATGAGTGTCACCTCCATGTTGAAGAACCTCATTTGGATTGATGGTGGCATGAGGCAGACCTCCACATTGATCTTTAGAGCAGGGAAGTCCCATGCTCTCCGTGGTAGTGGTATGATGAGGACCTCCGAACTAGCTGGCATCAGTGTGGGATAGTTCGTGGCGCCCACTGATTTTGTCGACGACCAGGAGATTCGACCTAGATTTTCTATTGGGCGGTTGGCGCGTCAATCCTGTTCGGGCATATAAGTTCCCCTAGTCAGTGTATATATGGAACTGATGATATGCCTCTGCAGTTGCTCGAGACAAAATATTTGTTGACGTTGACACCTCTTGGCAGGGGTCCACTACAGCTTGCGCCCAATGCTAGCATTGGGTCGGACAAACCGAAGCACATGGTGCAGGTACGTGGCTTACATGCTCCACATCCAGTAGGACCAAGGGCTGCGCTGAAGCGGTCAATCATGAGTCCCCAATAGGATCCCATGGAATGGTACTCTAACTGGGTTGGGCCAGACGTCATCTACCTCATCAGCGTTGGGCAGTGAGTCATCATAGAGTTCTGTGGAGAGGCTCCCGAAACAGTTATATGTCTATGTGGGGAGCATAGGCACCCTGCGATGCCCTCGGGGGTAGAATTGATGATGAGGCGCAAACACATCCAAATCCATGTGGTCTATATATTGAGTCGGATTATGCCCTCCTCCTCATTCCAGTGTACGAGGTCATTGATCACCCTGCGTTGGAGGACCTTGAATGTGGATATTGGTCCTCAGCGCCACATGTTTGTGGGTGTAGAGGTCGTCACAAAAGAGGCTGAAACACACATGAGTGCCACATTGGCACTGCCCCTACCCTTGTATCAGTGTGCAAGCAGTGATCACGTTCCAGGTGTAGCAAATTGATTCCTGAAGAGTAGGGAGAATAACTCATCAATTATAGAATAAAAAGAAATCTACGACCAATTACCCATTTCCATTTGGTCTTCCATTTCCGGTAAGAGGGATCTACACTGACAATGTCACAGAACGGGATTCCAATGTTCTACTGCCCCAACATCTTGTGAGTTTCAGGCCAGGCCAACTATTTTCCTGTCGGGACCCAGTGTTGGATAACTGTATATGCTGACACGCTAATCCATATATGCTTTGAACGATACTAATCTCCATATTGAGGAGAATATATTCACCTCGAGTTCACCATTTCTGTTTCCTATTCATTCACTGGGGTGCACGCGTCCATCTCCTTTGGTGGGATGACAACTCTATTTTTTCCCCACATTACCGCTTTCCAAAGGTGGGAGGTATTTTATCCTTGTTCAGGGAAATTTTCTCCTTGATCGAATCAAGATGATCGAATGCCAATTCTTCCTTCCTTGGATTCCTACTCAGAACTCGTCACCTAGTCTGTGTCTCCATTATATATTTAAGATTTTGTTCCTGAAACTCTATATGGTGCCATATCTTTATGGACACCAGTTAATTACACTGCTTTTGTCATGACATTCCATGGGGTCCAGTCAGGGTAGCAACCTTCGGTCAGGGGAGTAGTCACGTTGGACATCACTAGTGTGTCTGGACGTAGGGACACTGGGGCGTTTGGGTTTCTTACACTTATTATTGGGCTTCTCGAGAGCGTGGAAGCCTGAGGCATCCTGCGTCAAATGGATTGAAATATCTGCCACATGCATGTTTCTGAGATTTTCTTCAGTTTCCCATGTTTAACACAAGGTATTCCACAAGTTTAACATCCAGCGGAGATAGATCATACTGATCAGATCACCAACTAGAGTGGATCAGATGGGTGCAACCTCTGGAGGAAACATTGATGTTGGGGCCAACATGTGGCTATCTCCCTCTTTGTTGTTATGGGGAATGGGGTATGAGGTGGCATGATCCCTCTGGGATGTGCTGTACCGAGTAAGAATTAGGATGAATGATGGGAGGTTCAATGTAGCTTATTGAGAATGAGATGGAGTCACCCTAAAGATGACGGAGGTGTTGGGATGGAGTCTCAAAGAGGCTTCCAACGTATCCCCCCTAGCAGGGAATCAAAGTCAACATAGTTCATGTGACAATGTATTTCCACAGATTGGGGGTTTCAACATCTAACTGCTGAATAGAGGCACACCGCCTTACCACCGAATGGGATCACAACAACTTATCGTTGGATGGGGTTACTACGGCTTACCGCTGGATGGGGTCACAATGGCTAACCACTGGATGGGTTCAAAATAGCTTACTGCTGCATGGGGTCATAGCGGCATACCACTGATTAAGGTCCATAGTTTGAAATCATTCAAGAAGGATGGTGAACCAACATGAAGGGGTGTCGGAGCGACCAGGTGTTGGACTGGAACCTTAGGGATGCATGTAACATACCTTGACTTGGCAAGGATCAATGTCCACATAGTTCAGAAGTGTTTAGTGATAAAACATGAGGATGGTCGGGATAAACAGGTGTTGGGATTGAACCTCGGGGATGATTCCTACATACCTTTCCTTGGTAAGGATCAAATACACCATAGATCATGTGGTGGGAACAGACGTGAAGGTGGTCGGAACCACCGAGTGTTGGGATTGATCCTCAGGGAGGCTTCCTATATACCTTTCCTTGGAAAGGATCAAAGTCCTCATAGATCGGAATGGTGTCTGGGGCTTACACTCTAGGATACCTGAGGTGTTGGTGAACCATCATGAAGGTGGTCAGTGCGACCAATAGTTGATGGAATCGATACTCAGTGAGGCTTCCTACGTAACTTTCCTTGGAAACGATCAAAGACCATGTAGTACAGCTTGGTGGTTGGGGCTTACATTCTAGGCTTCCCAATGGGTTGGTGAACTGACGTGAAGGGGGTCAATGTGACCAATGGGTGGTGGGAATGATCCTTAGAGAGGCTTCCTAAGTACCATTACTTGGAAAGGATCAAGGTCCTTATAGTTCAGTATGGTGAGTGGGGCTCAAACTCTAGGCTGACCAAGGTGTTGGTGAACCGACGTGAAGGGGGTCAGAGCACCAATTGGGTGGTGGGATTGAACCTCAAGAAGTCATCCTACATACCTTACATTGGTAAGGATAAAAGACCACATTGTTAAGTTAGGGATATTGGTGAAACGACGTGAAGATAGTCAGGACCAATGGTTGTTGGGCTTGATCCTCTCGGAGGCTTCCTACGTACCTTGCCTTTGCAAGGATCAATGACCTCATAGTTTGGAATGGTGTGTAGGGATTATTCTTTAGGCTACCCAAAGAGGATTTTATGGTTTATGCTAAGACTATGCCCATGTGAGTCATGCTCGGGGTGAGAAACAAGAGGCAAAAATGACTGGATGATATTGTCGCGAAAGGTGTGTCTGTGGGAAGTGGAGTGTGCCTTACTAGTGGTTAGCAACCCAAAGAGGAAATAGGGGCTTACACATGGTTAGTGGCCCGAAGAGGTTTAGACTTACTAATGGATGGAGGCCCGAATGGTGACAAATCCTAGCGGTAGAGGGATTCGGCATGGAAAAGAGGAGAATCCCAATTCTCCAACAAGTCCTTCGCTGTCCTGGGGCATGGGAAATGAATGATAAGAAATAGATCTACCTCTTGAAAGAACATCTAGGGTCTTACACCATGGTGGTTTCCCTTCCCCACGGTCATTCCCCACCGCCAAAAAATAAGATCTCATTCATTGTGAGGAATGAACTCACTCCTGTGTAGACTAGTGGGTTTTCAGAACGTCCAAGGTGGGGGCACCCCACGTGCGAGGCATGGGGAAAGGTCACAGTTTAACGTCATGTGCTGAGGTTGATGGTGCTTTGAAGTTTAACGTTCTGCAGCTCGGACAAGGTGGGTGTGCTCCACACCCCTAGGACTTACATAACTGATACCCTCCCACCCTTGGGGGAAGGAAGGCATCAGCAATGCTATGTGGATGGGGTGTAATGGAAGGAAACATTGAGGGGACCACGTTACTGTGGCTATGCAAAGAAGTAGTAGCTGTTAGCGTACCTATGCGAAGAAGCATGAGGCGAAGCAATGCAGTGGGTAGTATCATCCAAGTGTCTTTGTAGACACTTCATACAAGCCTATAGGGATGTACGAGAAAATATTTTATGAAGAATGTGTTTTGGGAGCGGGAGGGGCTAGAAAAGGATTCTCAGAAGAGAGACATCACTGGCGCACAAGGAGAGAGGCTTCTGCGCAAAAGGAACAATTACACGAAAAACTGCAGTGCCGGCGCACAATTGAGATGCTTCCATGAAAATGGTTGAGGGTGGCGTGAAATCTATCTACATGCGCAAAAACGGCCAGGGCGGCATGAAATTGGGCTGTCTGGGCAAAAAATGTTAGGGTAGCTCTCCATTGGGGAACCTGCGCAAAACAAGGATGGCATGCAATTGTAAGGAATTTATGCGCAGGAGAAAGGAATGCATGAAATTGGACCGAATTGCATGCAGGGGATGAGAAAAAATGGTATTTGGATGAGGATTAAAACATGAATGGTCTCTAGAAAACACGGACACCTAGGTGACATGTCGCGAAAAACCTCGTACATAAAAGCCATCTTTTGCATGAGGGAGATGGGGATTTCATGTGGGGGAGATAGTTCAGATTCATCATCCCGAAAGTCAAATGGTCGACCTTCGATTTATATGTGCTTAGGATTGTGGATCCACAAGTAAAATAGGCTCACAATAAATTTTGTGCGTCGATGTCGGAAATGCGCAATTTCAACCACCCAGGGAGGCTACGTAAAAATTGATGCTCCCGCAGTCGGGGCGTGGAAAATTTCCATGCCCGCATGGAAGACTTTCGTAGATCATGTCGTTTTCTACACAACGTGCATTTTTTCCCACAGCTCTGAATTTATTTCACGCGGACCCTTCGCCCCCCCCCCCAAAATGGATCATCGGGTCCAAATATGGCTTCACATTGCCGCGCCTAATCCTCTATCATCCCTTGTGAATTTTTTCGATGTCTCCAATGTTCCCATCATATGATTAGTCTAAATACATGATATATTGAATCATTACAAGGCCATTTTTTATATGTGAACAAAACAGTCTCACTGTTATATATTATCATCATAGTAAATTAGAAAGGGGAACTCAGGCATAATTCCCACACAAACTATTTCTAAGATCTTTTCCCATATATTTCATAGCATATGATATTAAACTATTTGGGACACTCTATGTCACATTATAATGAAATGAATGATGTCACCCACTAACTGCAAAAAACCATTGATGGTTTTCATTCCAATCATAAGGATACATAGGAATAACCCATTAAATGGTTCATGATCATGAAATTTCACAATGAATAAACATTCTGGATGGTGTTAAATTCCATATTTCATGACTATATAGATCACTTAAATGTGATAATATTATATATAATAATATTGGAGACCCAATATTAACAAAATTAATTCCATCAAATCGATATCATATGGGTAATAACTCCCATAAATGTATTTTATGAATCCATAACATACATGACCAAAATAAATAAAATATTCAATGATCATGTAAAAATTCCCCCATAAAATGGTGTAGAATATCCCTACCAACTATCATTTTTATCAATGAACCTCCTATGTGTTGCTCGTATTGTAACGACCAAAGAATTCATTAATGATAATTCTTATTGATCTATTTATATGTCTTCTTTTGGTAATATAAAATGTATGCACCCATATGGTTCTTTGTTATGGATATTAAAATATTGTTAAGAATTGTGACTATTCCTAATATAAATGATGAACCATTATCAAACGATCATTATAAATATAGGGCTTTAACTAATACAATTTACTCATATAGAGGAAGTGATGGCCTCATCCCTTATACTTGCCTCAAACGAAGCCCATTTTTCAGAGCTCGGAAAGGAGGTGGAATAATTGGGATTCTCTCTTGACCAAGCCCATGATGTGTGTGAATAAGTTAAGCTCAAGCAGAACCACCTATGAGAGAAATAGAAGATGATTATGATTTCCACTCGAGAAATGTTATCTAATTCACCCCAAGAGTCTATCACCCTCATGCACCATACCCTAAGGCCTTAATAGGGTGTTTTAAGGTTTTTATTAATAATACCGTAGAATTGTGACTATATACATTTTTTTAATGATTATAGATTCATTTTATTGTTGTTACTTTGTAAGTGTTTTTAATGAAAAAATAGTATTTGTATTAAATATTCAACAATGTAACCTATTTTTATGAATTAATGGATTTTTGAGTTTAATAATACATTAATAAAATATTATTATTAATAAATTACTTTTTATTAAATATAAATTATCCAACATTTTTTATGAATACAATTGTAATTTTTTAAGGATTGAAAGTCGTTATTGTCAAAACCCATGAAATTTTTATAAATGTCAGTTTTTGTTTTAAATGTGATAATTCACATATATTGATAATTTTATAGATAAAAGGAATATTATTTATGGAATTGGGAAATTCAAATTATCCAACGGTTAATTTTTCATAATTTTATAAGATAGTATAATTTTTGGTTAAAAATTAAATACCCTTTAAATATATAATGTGTTTTAGGATATCATAATGACCCGATAATGACGTAATAAAATACTATAAACATTATGTTTTGCCAATATGTGATTTAACATTAAAATAATGTGATTTTGGGTCTGTTTTATTTATTTTATGAAGCCTTAGTGGACCCTTCAAGACATATAATTTTTTTTCATTTTAAATTGTTTTCCATGAGAGTGTGACTCACCTCCACATAAGAAACCCAATTATTTTATGAAGTTAATCCATTGGCCTTATAAAGTAATATTTTTCACAGCCCATTGGAAAACACCATGTTCTTAAACAATGGAATGATTTGTGGTTTTGATTAGTTTATTGTGTGGTGTCCCAAACATAAATAATAAATAATTCCCTCGCATTTCCTATATAAACCCACCAATGCTCCTACTTCCTCTTCCCTAAATTAATTTTGAGATCATCCAACATTTTCCATCCTTTCTCTTTAATCCTCCCAATGTTCCCCATGCTCTCAATAAGCATTTCTCCAGCCACTCCCAGCCATTGGGTTCACACGTCAAAGTATGGGATTCTTTCCTTCATCTTTTTATCCATGATTCATACTATTGTAATGCCTTTTTATTTTCAATTATAAATGTTGGGGTATGATTTTTCACCTCCATCATACTTCCGTATTTATTTTTCAATGACAGGAGACCCCTTTCTATCTCATTAATTTCTTCCATGTACACCTGTTACTATACAGAAATTCTATAAGGAATTTCCCTCTCCACATTTACATTCAATAATTTATTTTTTATTATGTGTCAACATTATATTAAATACATTGATACATGTATCTTTATACCCCCCATGACTTTCCATTAAATTTAAATATGATGAGACACACATTTCTCTCTCATTAACCATTTTTATGAGTTATTACATCACACCGTTATGCTGCCAAAAATTCATCGATTTTCAAAGACAATGTCATTAGGTTGTGAATATCATTCACAATCTCTATCAATGGTATTCACCTTTACGAACATTTAATTATTGATTATAATGATTCATGTATTTATTTCAAATCCCATTACCATGGAATAAATTAAATTGATTGATTCCATGCTGTATAATCACTGTGGCACACATAAGTATGAAATGAAATGTTCAAGAATGGTTCACACTGATAGCACTTCAATTCATTGGGTAAAGTATATTATCATGATATTCCATGTGATAATATTGTTGACTCATGGAAATTAATGTGAAATGAGGGTTTACTCATGATTTATTTTCAATGATGGTTTACTCATGCTCTCGGTGCAATGATCCCTAGATCATGCTAATTCCATGTTAAGTGTTGTTACCACATTTCCATGTTATTATTATCATTCATTATCATGACTTCATGTTGATGTTTCTCTTGTGCTCCATTTATATGCCTATTGTATAAAATGTATTGTATTTATCATGTTATTCCATGTTTAATCCCTTATTGGGCTTTATATCTCACCCTGGTTTTATGCATTCACTTAGGTTATACTATGAAATTCTTTGTAAAAGGGAATGCAGTTGTCATTTAAAGGATGTTTTCAAGAAGATATTGGGTTCCATGGTTTAGGTTGTTATGCAATGTTCCTAATCCCCAAATACACTATACCTCTTTATCTTCTATGTTGTATCACATGAATTATATGTAATAAATCAGGTTTAAGTGAGTAATAAAAGCAAGGTTGTTATAGTTGATATCATAGGATAGGTTAAGTTATTTTTTTTATATGGATTATAAAACCCTAGTAATGTCTTAGAGAATATACTATGTATAATTAAAAAACATACCTATGTTTTTGTGAGTATTTAGTAAGTGTTTTATCAAAAAAATACATCCATGTCTCAAAATGATCATGTAGAGGTGGCTCTGGCACAAAAGTACATAGGGGTGAAAACCCCGACAAGGTGTTTCAATCTTGACTCGGGGTATCCTGGTACATTAAAATGGGCCTAGCTGCACTCTTGGTTACGGCACTACTAAGGGATTTGATTTGTAAAATTAACAAGAAGAGTATGAACAATTACTAATGGAATTTAAAAAATAATGCTAAGAATATATTTTAGAATGTAGACCACGAATGACATGGATTGTAGCGTATTGAATCATAACTTAAGGAAAAAAAATTAATTTTTAAGTCATCTGTTTTGTCATTGGATTACCCTTTATTTGTTAAACCGAACTTTCCTTTTATTCAAGAAATGGTTGGTAACATAAGGACTCGAGATAACAGCCTATTTGAAATCAAGGTGATGACCGTGATAATTTGATCCCCAATAAGATGGGAGCGGGAATAACAAACTTTTCCAAGAATAGATAATGTGCTTTTTGACTCAGGTTCTACTCATTCTTTTATATCCCAAAAGTTTAGTAGAACAATCCCAACACCACAATAAAGAATGGAAGAACATTATTCAGTGAGAATGGAGAATGGGGAATCATTGCATCCCATGAATATAGAACCTCACATGTCATAATCGGTGGATTGAACTTCTCTGAGAACCTCATCATACTCCCTCTAGTTGAATTTGATGTAATTATTTGCATGGATTGGATTTCCCTATATAGAGCCAATATAAATTTCTGTGAGAGGGAAATCACTCTCCAGGGGGTGAATCGACCCCCTATTCTGTACAAGTGCAAGGAGGAAGATAAATCCTCTTTAGATCCATCATCTCAAGAATGGATATTACTACCCTAGGAGCACATGTATCTGGTCATATGATTGATTATAATAAAAAAAAACTATCCTTGAAGACATGCCAACTTTGAGGGAGTTATCTAATGTGTTCCTTGAGTATTTCTTGGACTTCCTCCACTACGATATGTTTAATTCTCAATTGAACTAATACCTGGGATGTTGCAAATATCCAAGACTCCATATAGAATGGCAATTGTGGAGCTTGATGAGCTGAAAAAACAAGTACTGGAGAATCTGGAAAAAGGGTTTCTATGCCCAAGTGATTCACCATGGGGATAACCAGTAGTATTCATCCAGAAGAAGTATTGGTAAATGCACCTTTTCATCGGTTATTGTGAGCTTCACAAAATCACAATAAAGAACATGTATCCCCCCCCACGAATTGATGACTTGTTCAATCAGCTACATGGAGAAAAATAATTCCCCTAGGTTGAATTATAGTTGAGATATTATCAAGTAATGGGGAAGAAGGAATATAACCCCAAGATTAATTTTCTTATAAGATATGGGCACTATAAATTCATAGTATTTCCGTTTAGACTCACTAATTCTCCATCAATCATAATGTACTGGATGAATAGTGTATTTAAAGATTACCTCGAAAAATTTGTGGGTTTCTTTATTGATGATATTATAATATACTCCAAAACCTATTTGGATCATGAGGAGTATCTATGACCAATACTAAAGACCATTTGAGAGGATAAGCTTTAGGAAATGTATAGAAAGTTTGTGTTATGGTTGATTGAGGTCTTATTCTTGGGAAATATCGTCACATGCAATGTGTTATCTATGGATCCCTCTATGAAAGCTGTAATAGAGGGATGTCTGAGGCCGGCATTAGTAATGGATATTCATAGCTTCTTGGGGTTAGCTGGATATTATAGATGATTTGTGAGAAATTTCTCTCGATTGTTCAACCCTATTACCAAGCTAACTCGAAATGTAGTAGTTTTTTCATGGAGTGATTAATGCAATGAAAGATTTAAATAACTGAAAAGGAGGATTATCACTACTACTGTGATCACATTACACAAAAGTGGAGAACATTTTGTGGAATTCAGTGATGCTTCAAAGAAGGGTTTGGGCTATGATTTGATGCAAAAAAGAAAAAGTCATTTCATATGCTTCAATGCAATTGAATGTTCATGAGTAGAATTATCCAACACATGATCTAGAGTTGGCTGTGGTGATATTCACTTTAAAAATTTGGCGGCATTATCTCTTTAGGGAGAAAGGTGAAATATATACGGACTAAAATAGACTCAAGTATATATTCACATAGAATGAGTTGAATGTGCAACAACAAAGATGGTTAGATCTGATCAATGACTATGACTACTCATTCCATTGCAACCCTGGATAGAATAAAAGGTGGCAGAAGCCCTAATTAGAAAGGACCCAGCTATTCTATCATTGATGAGAATTGAGATGGATCCAAAATTCATAGATTTGATATATATAGACATGGTAATCATAAATAATGGAGCATCATCAATCCATTCAGAAATGATTGCTCAAAAATCTCTTTTAGAAATGTTATAGGATGCTCAAAATAATGATGTGGAAATTCAAAAGAATGTGGATGCTCTCAAAAAAGGGAAATAATAGGAGATTAACGTGAACGAAGAAGAAATTGTGAGATTTGGGAAAATTCTTTGTCTTCCATCATGTCAGAAGATGAAGATGTAACTTTTGGATGATGCACATAGTTGAAATTTCTCTATTCACCTAGGAAACACAATGAGGTATCAAGATCTCCAAGTGCATTATTGGTTGGATAATATAAATAAATATATCGTTGAGTATACATCAATGTTCCTAGAGTTTCAGCAAGTGAAGGAAAAGAGTTAGATGTCTAAGGGGATGATGAAACCATTTCCCATATCAGCATGGAAATGGGAGAACATCACCATGGAATTAGTCACCTGACATCTGAAGAAATCCAAAGGAAACAATGCAATCCGGGTTGTTGTGCATCATCTTACATCATCTGCACACTTAATTTCAATTTTGGAGGTTTTCAAATTGGATCAATTGGCACAAATATATATATCAAGTAAGTTGTAAGGATCCATGGAGTACAAAAATCTATTGTATCCGATCGTGATCTGATATTCACCTTGAAGTTCTGGAAAATTCTCCAGCATGCACTAAGCACAGAACTGATCATTAGTAAGAGCTATCATCCTCAAACTGATGGAAAATATGGGTGAGCTATTCAAACATTAGAATATGATGATATCATGTTATATGGACATCAAATGAGGATTGGAAAAACATCTTCCACTAGTTGAGTTATCCTATATTAACATTTTCCACTCGAGAATTCGAATGGCACCTTATGAAGCTCTGTATGGGAAGTGGTGCAGAACACCTGCACATTGGGATGAAGTTACTGAGCGTAAGATGCTAGGACTTGAAATGGTTGAAGAAATGGTTGATAAGGTGAAACCAATTCAGAATCATATCAATGAATCCCAAATTTGACATATGAGTCATGCAAATAACTATCGACAAGACCATGAGTTCAAAGTTGGAGACATGGTGTTTCCATGCATATCTCTATGCAAGATGGTCAGGAGGTTTCGAACTAAGGGTTTTTTACATCTTAAGTACATAGGCCCATTCATGATTCTTTATTGTGTTGGGGTTATGGGCTATCCACAAGAAATTGAACCTACCAAGGCCAAAGTACATGATGTCTCTCATTTATCCCTATTAATGAAGTACATACCAGACTCTTCACAAGTACTCTCTTCAGAGGTATTACAACTAGAGGATTCTATTTCTTAGGAGAATAGACATGTGAAGATCTTAGATCATATGGAAAAAGTTCTACTAAATAAGGTAGCTTCCATCGTGAAGGTGTTGTGGTGAAACCACAAGTTTGAAAAAGCAACGTTGGAATCAGGGGGAGAGATGAAGTAGTGTTATCCTAATTTTTTTTTGTGTTGGAAAAGGATATTTTGGGTGTGAAATATCATAAGGGGTACTATTGTAATGACCCAAAAATTCATTAATGATTATTTATATTGGTTTATTTAAATGTATTATTAATGTTATGTAAAACATATTAACTGATTTGGTTCTAGGTTTTGAATTTTTAAATACCGTTACGAATTGAGATCATTTCTAATATAGCAACTGAACATTGATCACATGATTAGTATAAATTTAAGGCTTTAGAAAATCCAATTTACAAAGACAATGGAAGAGATAACCTCATATAGTAGACATACCCTATTCATAGCCCGTTTGTCGGAACTCATAAGGGAGATGATGTCATTGTTCTTCGCGGTTGACCAAGCCCATGCCAAGCTTGAATATGTTATGCTTGAGCAGAACTGCCTACGAGAGATGTGGAAGATGACAGAGATTACCACTTGAGCAATGTCATTTATGCCACCCCAATATTTGGTCATCACTGCACTCCTTACCCTAAGGTCTTATGCTGGAGATTTAAGGGGTTATGTAACCTAACACTAGCACTATGTCTATGTACATTATTTTTTATACTGGTTACACATTCATTTTATTATAGTTACTTTGTAAATATTTTTTAAATTAAAGAAATTATTTTCAGTTACTATTAAACTAATTAATTTATTTTGATGAATTAATTGATTTTTTAATTGAATAATATTTTAATAATTAAATTTACAAATAAGTTACGTTTTATTATATATAAAATATTGTATAATTTTTATGAATACAATTGTTAATTTTATTATGGTTTGAATGCTGTTTTTTGGTCAAAATCCATTAATTTTAGATATATTTAGGTTTTTATTTTAAAATATAAAAATTCGCATATTTAGAAAATTATTTATAAAAAATAAATATTAGTTTTGGATTCATGAGGTCGAAAATATTCAACGGTGAATTTTTCATAATTTTCAGAGACTGTAGAATTTTTTTGTAAAAATTAAATAACATTTAAATATATAATGTGTTTTATGACATCATAATGTCCCAATTGTGATGTAATAAAATACTATATGCATTGTGTTCCGCCAATATATGTTTTCCCATTATAATAATGTGATTTTGGTTTGGTTTTATTTATTTTATAATGCTTTAGTGGACCATTCAAGACTTATAAAACATTTTTCCATTTCAAATTTTTTTCCTTAAGAGTGTGAATCCCCTGTAAAAAAGAAAACCTATTATTTTAAGATGTTAAGCCATTAGACATATAAAATATTTATTTCCTCTCACCTTTGGAAAAACCATGGGAAAATACCATGGGCTAGTTTTTTGTCTTGATTGGTTTAATGTGTTGTATCCCAAACCTAAATAATAATGAATTCCTTCACTTTTCCTATACAAACCCACCAAATCTCCCTCTTCCTATTCACTAAAATCCATTGGAGTTCATCACAAATCTCCCCTACTTTATATATAATCCACCCAAGGTGCCTCGTGCTCTCATGAAGCCTCTCTCAAGCCCCTCCCATGCCTTTCTGGCCAGACATCCATGTGGGGGATTCGTTACTTCTTACTTTTATCCATGTTTCGAAATATTGTTATGCCCTTTTATTACAAATTATAATATATGGTTTATGATTTGGAACCTCCCCCATTATTCCCTATTTATGTATAAATGATTGGATACCCCTTTCTCCCTCATTAATGCCTTCCATGTAAACCTGTTACAATGCTGAATGAATTTCCCACTCCTCATTTACATTCAAGAAATTATTTTGTTTTATGAGTCTAAATTCCATTATATACATTGGGACATGTATCTATTTTACCCCATTTACATTACATTTCATTTAAATATGATGATACAGCCCTATATCTCTCATCAACAATTTTTATGAATTTTTACATCATGTTGTTATGCTATAGAAAATGCCCCGATTTTCCAAGCCAATGACATTGTGAACTGAATACCATGACCATTTCTCTATCAAGAATAATCACCATTATAAAAATTTACATATTTATTTTAAAGCTTAATGTAATTATTTCACATCCCTTTACTGTGGAATAAATTATTATTATTTATTCCATGTTGTATGATCTGTGTGGCACACTTATTCATGAATTGAAAAGTTTAAGAAGGGTGCGCCCTGATAGTGCTCCAATGCATTGGTTAAAGTATTGTATCATGATACATCATGTGAAATTATTGTTGACTCATGATAATCCATGTAAAATGAGGGTTTACTCATTATTCTTGTGAAATAATCGTTTACTCATGCTCTACGGGCAATGAGCCTTGGATCATACTAATTCCATGTTTAGTGTTGATTCCACATTTTCATGCTATGATTATTATTATTGATCTTGAAATTTTATTCATGTTTCTCTTATGCTACATTGATATTCTTGTATTCTAAAACATATTTTATAACTCATGTTTTTCCATGTTTATCCCCTTATTGGTCTTCATATCTCACCATTTTATTGTTCATTTTTTCATGTTATCTTATGCAATGCTAAGTACGATGGGAATTAGTGGTCATTTAAAGAATGTTTTCAATAATATGTTGCATTATTTGATTTATGTTTTTATGTAATGTGACTAATCCCCAAATACTCTATACCACTCAATATTATATGTTGTATCAAGTTATGTCTATGTAATAAATCATGTCTATGTGTGTATTAAAAGCATGGTGTTTATACGTATAGTCATAGTGACCATAATCTTTTGGAAGTCATGTTTAACTTGAATCAAGAAACTTGTTCAGGTGTGTGGAGAGGGTTTCACATTTTCCAATTAAATTTCATCAATACCCAATGTTTGAAACCAATTTTAATCATATAATCATGAAGGAGTTTGGTGTTAAAATAACATCACCATTGCAACATTAACTTATAGATTGAAAACCGGAATGAAACAAAATGTTCATACTGACCTCAATAGAGTGAGTTCCTTTGACCTAATTAAATATTTATATACATATATATATATATATTGGATAAAAATAAAATAAAATTTTGGAATTTCTTCATTGAGGTTTTTGCTATTTGGGATTTTCCATGATTGATTTCATCTTTTTGTTTGTATATTAATATTTACATGATGTAACTAAACTATATATACAATCTGTGTAGATCAATGGTTTTTTACTCATATAGGTGTGAATCCAATTTTTAACTATTCTCATATCCCTCCAAATGGATATTTTACACAACACATCCCATTAAATAACTGATGGTCAACAACATGGATAGAGAATACTACCTCAATGACATGATCCATTCCATGGAGGAATTATGTGTGTACCGAAAACTGGTCAACCCATATTAGTCAAACAATAAATTGAAGAGGATCATAGAATATTAGAATGTGTTTCACACTTCCTCCAACTATAGTTTCAAGATCCTATAAATGAAATAATGTAATTGGAAACCATATCTGATGGAGGATGAAAGTAAGGGTAACCATGTTCTCTTAATAAATCATGATTCATTATGGTGGAACCCCTCTATCAGACATTAATATCCTTAATATCATGGATTCAATATATATCAATAGGTTATAAGGGAGTTTTTTATCATGTATATGACCTAGATCATATAAAACATGGTTTCCATGGTTTCTTGTTTTTGGTGGCATATAGTACTACTAATGGTGATGGCTCATATCTTTGATTTCTATGAACCGATTGGATAGAATATTACAACATCCAATAAAATAAAAAACTCATATTATGACTTCAAATTTGGATATAAACTACTTAGAGGTGGAAAATCTAGTGTAGGAACGTATTTCGGATTTCATATGTTGAGATCATCGACATATCCCAGCAGTTGAAGAGACAATGTAGAGATCTCAAACTATGATTTTTTTGAAGAAACCTATCATCATATTCCAGAAATAGTTGATGAAGAACCCATTTTTTTACCAATATCTTTATCATGAGGTTTTCATGATAAAAATACTCAACTATTTATCTAATAGTTTGATTTTAATGGATAATTATTGAATTTGTAATGTTTCTTGTGTTGATATTAGTATGAAATCCTATTAAACATGAGAATCCTCAAAAATACATTTGAAGATAGTAAAATGTAATTGAATTAAATTTTTTAGAGTAAATGTATGTGATGATATATTTGATGAATGTGGGATGATTTGGAATTATTTACTAATGTTATCTAAAAGGATATGTCCACATCTGGATTATAGAAGGAAGCACTAGATCCCCAGTGCAATGCCACTGATAATTTAATGGTCATGACTGTAACACCTCTATGCAATCATATACCACAAACTAGAAAATTATGGTGCACCCACTAGATAGTTGTAAGATACAAAACCAATATTTTATCCTGTTTCTCATTTTATAGCCAATGGGGTGTTCTAAAAATTAAATTATCGTAAATGTTTTAGTGTTAAACCTCTTAATGCAGGGTTGATTATTCTTATATATCCAGAAGAATTACAAAGAATTATTATACTTGTTGGAACAAATAAATAGAGCCAAAATGATTATTTGATATTATCAATTAATCCATTTAAATATTATCACAAAACTATAATTATTGATCTCTAGCTATTTCTTCTTTGCTATACAAATCAACTATCAATGGACTAATTTTACATTTGAAGTTTCTCAAAATCTCTTATCTAACATACTCTTTATCTTCCCTTATAATCTTTCACAATAAATTAAAAAAAAGTGTTTCATTGTAATAAATTTTTTCCATTCAAATTATTCTCATCTCAACCTTCCTTCTACTATGGATTCTTTCTGAAAATTGTAAAACATTTATTGATATGGGTTCTTACTTCCATTGAAGTAAGGGATGATTTTTTTATTCATATTCAATCAAACAATAAGGGAGGATGTGGTTTAGTGGTCTCTATTAAAATGAAGTGAATATGAAAAAAAATTAAAATTGATAGATGATACAAAGGTTATCACCCCAGGCTTCTGATGAACTCCTTTTCAAAATTTGTTTTTACTATATGTTAATTTGATTATTATATAATCACACCTCAATGTACATTATTTATTAAATTTTATTCATCTATGTACCTTTATGATTACTCACATGACTATATTCGATATTATCATTGTCATATAGAAAAGAGTATCACTTTATCATATAACCAGATTATAATTATATTGATTTGTATTCTCCATTTTGATTTAGTTATATCATTTTTAAAATTGATTTCACACAAATTTTATATTCTAATTTTTCTATGTTTTTTATGAGATTGATATATTAATATTTTTTAAAAAAATATTTATATATATATTTATTTTTATAGTATTAATGGATTTCATAGTATGATTATTGGTTGCAGTCTAACATTTTACTAATGATATTTTATTTGATGGAAAAAAATTATCTTATTGAAAAACATTCTTCTAAATATTCAATAGAAGCACTAGATATCCTATTTTGAAAATTGTGATTCATGTCTATACTCATGTAACATAATTGAAAAATTAATGTAATCCCCAATATATTCACGTTTCGAATCCCATGGAAATTACATTAACTCCATTTCTTCCAATCATAAACCAAATTAGATTAATAACATATCTACATGAAAAAAATAACCTACAAAATTTGAAAAATTTGTATAAAACACTCACGAATTAATGAAATAATAAAATGAAACATTGATTTATTTTTATATAAATTAATTTTAATTTATTCATAATAATGAAAATTAATCATTTTATGATATGTTAATTAACCTTAATAACATTTACAAGGATTAATGTCATTAAGTGATGAGTTCTCTAAAAGAATTAATAGGGAAAATTATATGTTTTTTTCATTATCATGAGAACCAGAGGAGAATTCTATAAGAGAAGTGAATAATAAAAAAATCTTTTAGAGGAACTAATTGGATCCCACATGATATGTAAAAACAAAATGAATATTCATATTGAACAAGAAGCACAGAAAGGCAAGGAACCCATAAAAAAAATTTCTCTAATGATATTATGGAGTATGATTCAAACGATAATGAATTTGAGATCAAAGGCTTGACAAATAGAATGATCAAATTGAATATAAACAAAATAATATCCCATAATTCAAAAATTAAAAATCAAAAATAAGAACCTAATGTAAATTTCAATGAATAAAACATGAAGGGGAATATTAAAAAAAATGACCCATATACAAAAAAATATGAAAAGAATAAAAAATGTAATGAATCCCATAATGTCACAAGATGGGGTGATAGTAAAGACTCAATTGACTCAACCTACTGAAGTGACTCTTTTAAAAAATACCCTATTTAATTCCATGAGGTAGGTGATGTTTTTAGTTACCATACCTCACATTCTCCATCAATTTACTCATCTTTCTCTCATTCATCCTCTTAATTTTATCATATTATAAAAAAGAATGATTTTTTTATTAAAACCCTTAAATGAATTAAATAACTAATAAAAAAATCTTATTGAAAAATATATGTTTTCTAAAAGACAATATGGTTTAGTTTTACAATTAAATGATCAATCAAATATTCATAATTTGGAATCTCAAATAAAACAACTTAATATTTAATATTTTGATATTAATCCATGGTGGTAAATACCATGATAAGACATTTTTCTTAAACACCCAATAAAAAATTACCATGTTATTATTTTTTCAAATAATTATAGTTAAATAAAAAATACTAATTCTATAGAAGGTATTTTGCAAATATAAGTTTTGTACGTATTGTAAAAAAACAAGGAATCTAATTTATGAGTGTGATTTTATAAAAGGTAGAAATGGAATTGAAAAATATATTCATCTTTTATATAATATAAAATATAGAAAATTTTAAAATAAACATATTTGGGTTGTTAAATAATTTTTATCTAGTGATAGTGGACATAATATTTATATCCAAACATTGTATATTTGATAAAATTTCTAGATCTAAATTCAAATGTGTACGAAAATGTAAATGATTTTTTATTTGATTAGAAATTTGTCATTGTAAATTAATGATATGTCAAATACATGGTCATACAATTATTATAAGATCATCCTACTGTTATGAAGGTCATTTTATAACTACATTATCTATATATGATAAATGGACATATTTAATATATTAGTCACTTTTATTTCATTGGGATGTTTTTCTAATGTGTTATATATTGTATATTTTTCAAATTATCTTATCATATTCACGAATAATTTCAAAATATATCATTTATCATTCTTTTTTACAATATACTATTTAAAAAATTGTTTTGGTTTTTTATTATGATTCAATCCTTCTCAGTATTGGTTGATCTTGTTTTCAAAATAAGAATTTCTATTTTTAATTATCCTTTTTATTTCAATAAAAATTTTCATTGTGATTTTTTTGAATTATATTTTTACTATTTATTTCAAAAATTATTCCAAAAATATATTATTATATTTTTTGAGATCATTATATTCTATAATACTCTTTTATCTTTAAATTTTTAAAACATTTATATCATTAAAATAATAAAATAATAAATTTAAATATTGTCTTTTTAACCATCATTCTCTATTATGTGAATTAATTAATTATATCTTGTTGAATGTAGTTTTTTAAATGTTTTATTAAATAATATATAATTTTTTCTATCTAATAATAATTAATGGGTCAGATAATATTTTAGGAAAATATTTTTCACCATATTAGAAATTAAATACCTTATATATATATGTTCTATTTTCCCATTAATTTTATATTTTTCATAGTAAAAACAGGGGAAAATATTGTTTATAATAGTTTGGGATCTAAATTTCTTCTTTGGGATATGTTTTTTTTGTTAATATGGGATATGATTATTGTTAAGGTTATCTTTTTTTTATTTTAACATATTCAATATCTTAATCTTTAATACCGTGAATTATATTGAATGAATTTTTTACTCTATATCCACATGATATATATTATTATATTATGTATTTCTGATATTAAAGAAAGGGGATATTGTTATACCTATCTCCCTTAAGATGTTTTCATATTAAAAAAATCATTTATGCCTTTAATGTTTTCATTTTATTGGATTTTAGTGACCTTTTTAAAGGTTCATATGATGACCCTAATTAAGAATCATGTTGAACATGTTGATCTTTTATTGTTTTAATGAATACATTGAATATGGTTTTAAGAACATATTTAATTCTTAATGTATGTCATTAAATCAAATAATGGAGTCAAATGATCCGATAAAATTTATACATAAAAGGTAAAACCCAATTATAGGATTTGTATTGCATTAGATAAAACCCATGAATTAATAGAGATCCACTGGATAGTTGGTGGTGAAGAAAGTAGAACAAATATGCTCTAACATTAGTTGGTTTTGTTTTTGGAGAATCACTAGCTTTCCAATTGTATTAGACATTACCCAGATATTCCTAGGTGTCCCATAACTAGCCAGTTGGGTTTCCTAGCTTGCCCGGGGGGTTGATCCAGTATGTAAAGAATCATAAATTGCATAGCCCCTCCCTATAATGTGTCATTGGATAGGATTAATGATCCTGAGGAATTAATAAATATAAAATTTCAATGTAGTATTTTAAATATATACCTATGGTTTATTTGGTTTTATTATTGATCATATGTTTAAACTCCCTCAATTTTCAAAGATCAATCTCTAGAAATTTATTCTCCATATTCAACCTCTCTATCAATAATCCAATTTCCCCATTTTCATTTTTCAATGGTTCAAATTTATCATTTTATATCTATCTTTATAATATTATTATATCCAATTATATATATGGGAACTAATATTTAGTGGATTTCCATCATGAAAATCAGGCTTCCTCTAACCCAGCCCTCTTATAATGGGTTTCTTATAACAACCTGTTAACGGATTGGGAAACCATTATCTACTGTTGTTAATGTATGGTAGGATTAGTTTCATAGTATATCTATAAAAATTAATAGGTTGGTGCCCTTTCTTGATATTATTTAAAATATATAGAATTATGAAAACCTCTCAAAATTTTGGGAGTAGTGTTCGGGCATACATCGATATATTTTTAAACTCTTTTATCCAATCATTTTACTACATATTTTAATATACACATTGCCTCATCTGATTTAGAAATTAAAAATTATTTAAACTAGATTATTCAATTATCCATTGAGTTTTATCAAATAATTATCATTGATATTTCACTTATAATATTGATATAATTTTTCAATTTATCAATTCATCATATAAAACTCATTTTGATTGATAATATTACCTTTTAATTTTTTGTTCAAATTCTTAATACCTATTTCAACACCCTATTTCCATTCAACTCTATCCATAAAAAAATGAAACATATATTATTAAAAATTTGATATATATTCTAAAATAAATTGATTAAATCTCGTGACATATTTTTGTTATTAATGAAACATCCTGAGATATTTGAATTATTAATTTTTAATTAGTTTGATCATTATGATATTTTTCATTTCACACAGCATTGAATATAGAATTTTCTATATGATTGAATGTTGTTTGGTTCACATTTAATGAAACACCCTTTCAATATTGTTCTACATGAAACACATATATTATATTTAGTTATATGGATCACTATTTATGGATTTTAATATATGCAATACCGAGTCTTATTGATTGCTTATGTTACACAAAAGACTGTGATTTAGAGAACAACAATATAATATTACCACTATCATAAAAATATTTCTATATTTAACAACTATAAATTGGAATGGAAATTATGAATATTAGTAACTAAATATTGAATATATAATATACACATTTATATAAAATGAATCCTTTGGTTGTCGGTTAGTTATATATGAATGTAATAACTATTTTATAATGATGAAATTCTTGTCCAATGAAGAATTATTTTTATATATACATAAAATTTACTGCAAATAAATTATATAACCATATATTGATTAACTATTTCAGTAAAATTTCTATATTATATATTTAATCATAATTTTTACTTACAAATTCATCGTATTTTATTTATATAAGATAAAATTTATTTCAGGTTTTTGAATAATATAAGTATTTTTCTAAAAGGGAATTTTACCCCATTTTAATAGGGAAAAATATTAATTATGATTTTGATACATTTATATTTTTTATTTTAAAAAATAAAATTCTTTTTTTAAATAATAATTCAAAATTTTTATTTGGTTTAATTTTTGGTAATTTTATCAGAAAATTCCTTTTTTAATAAATATTGAAAGACACTGAATATTAATTCAAGACTAATTTATCAACTAATTTATTTTTTTAGTCAAATTATATATATATATATATATATATATTTTTAATTTAAATTTGATAACTTTAAAATTAATTAATCAAATAATGCTTTTTAAAAAATTTCTACATTTAAATTGGATATAATAACATTTCAAACTTCTAAACATTGTTTTCATAAAAATCTTATTGTTATGACTGTTCTACATGATTAATATTAAATTAATTTCACCCAATTATGGGATTATAATATGTAAAAATAGATTATATATTTTTTCATTAGAATGATTTATAATATCAATAATGGCCATATTTTTTTTAAAAAAAATATCTAATAATGTGATTAAATTTAATTATTGTGATTAAGAGAAAAATTATCTTACCAAATGACTAATCCCTAAAAAATAGAACCAAAATTTAAGAACTCAGGATTTTCAAATTGTTCAAAAACCGGAACCTATTTCAATTTTTGACTTTTTTTTGAGAATAATTGGCAATAACAATGAAGTTATAGATATTTCTCAATTACATGCCATGCACTGCAACGTACACGCCCTGTATTTGTTAGATGTGTACCAGCTGCTCCATGAGTATATACCGTGTGATGGCCGTGTAAGGATTTCCCATTACTCGATGTATAGTGTTGCTTGACACACCTTTTATTCTTATTTCTGCGTAATGGATGAGTTCTAGTAGTCTGTCGACCCATATGGCACAACTATGCCATGTGTCTACTTTCGCATAAATAAAATAGCATCACGTCTTCTTCCATAAAATTCCATTTTCATCCCCCTTTCAGTCCATGATGCTCTGGGAGGCCGAGAACATTTCTTCTTCAATATTCTCTATCTGATGTCCATTCACTAATCCGTAGGTAGATATAGGATTATAGTGGGAAGGATAAACCACGAAACCCTCTTTCATTTCAGATTCATTTCCTTACACACCACAGTTTCCATTAGAGTGGAATTGCCAATATTTGATGGAAATATAGATCTAGAAAGATTGGTTTTGAATTGGATCTTGATATCTGATGTACCAACCTCTACGGGTCTCAAGTAAGTGGTGCATTCCACTTTTTTTGTAGTCATTTTGCTGGTGTGTCTTTTATCACATATTTTGGTATTTTGAGTGTGACTCTGTTTTACCTGCCATTGCATATTAAATTATTTATTTTACCTAGGGAATGCATTTGGGTATTCCATTTTTTCAGTTTTCCTTGAGCGTGGCCGAGCGAGGCGTCATTGTTCATTTGGGGCCGTTTGGCTGAGGTTTCCAAAATGTTGAAAGGCGATTTTATTTAATTATATTGTTGATTGTAATTGGTTAAGTCATGATGTGAATTGGTAGAGGCTTCCAATACCATGGTGAAGGTATGGGACATCACATTGTTAGTTCAATTCAATTGTTAGGTTTGGTTTTCCTATTTAATGCATTTCTTTTTTGTTATATACATGTGATGTGGGATATTTCATATATTGGATCCTTCGGGTTGTGATGGGCATGGCCTGGGTATTGTTGAGTGTTGTTGATCTGAGGTAGGGTTTGGCCTAGGTTAAATTGGGTTGTTCTTACCATGATATTGGGCATCATGGACATCAGCTTGAGTTAGCATGACTGTTAGGTTGGGCATGGCCCCGATTAATTTCATGGAAAGGTCATCAGACATGAGAGGCATGGTATTAGGACCCCATGTGTTATAGGTGATCTGTACTATGTACTTTTATGGTGATTACCGCTCACCTAAAAATTGAGTAGTGTGCACAAGGAGGCACTGTAGGGTGTTGTAATTTTTACCACATGTGTGGGTAGAGGCCCCTGTTAGTTCTGTTTTAGGTACTATTGGTTTGGGGTTTCTTACCATTGGAATCCACGAAGATGGTGAGGAGCCTTTAGGGTATAGTGTTGAAGATAACAGGTTGAGGGAAGAGGCTCTCCATAGTTTGAGGGAAGACATCGGTGTCCCTCCTGTTATTGATTTGAGGGTATACATCATTGTCCCTCCAGTTAATGTGTTGTGGGTAGACATCACTTTCCCTCATGTTACTTTTATGAATAATGAAATCGACGTTCTTTTGATTTACTACTTCTTGGGCGTGCCTTTGGAACAATGGTACTTGAGACACATACTATCCGGAAGCACATGGTGCTGGGTTACTTGACTAAGATTACGACATTGTCGAAGTAGGTGGTGATCCATTATTGCTGCGGGGCACCAGTGGGGATTATGTTTATTTGTTCAACATAATAATTACTTCTTTCAATATAAATTCATTCCTTCTTAAACACTAATATTAGGATCACACCATTGTGTGGTATCCCACTAATATTCATCTAACACCCTGCATTGGTCCATCCAGATGCATGTAAACTATATGGATTTACGTGTAGGAAAGAGGTCAGCTTCATGAATTGGACTATATTATCTATTGTATGGAGATGATATGGACCTTGAGGTCCGGCCAATCTAGATTTTACTTATTTTTTTCCATTCTGTATCTTCATTATTACTTGTTATTATTGATACTATTAGTTATCCATTGGCGCCCCTGTTATATATTTACATGTTACGGATGCATGAATTTTCTCATCAAGTAGTTGTTACAATTTTTCACCATGCAGTTGTGTTAACATTACGCTATACTTGATTATGTATTGATTCCACTATTTATTTTTGTTGATTGTTCTTATGCTATGTGGGTCTGGTTCGAGTCTACTGAGTTGTTTATTTCTACTGTATATTATAAATTATTAACCGGACAAGAACCATTATTTTTCTTCATCCTCCAAGTGGGTATAGTCTCCCCACTATTCCTATCATACACTTTCTGGTAGTCGGAAGCCTTTGGCATTTGGGTAGGTGCACCTATGGTAGAAACACTCGACCCGTTTAGCACTATTCAGGTGGTTGTTCGGGTCCGGGTTATTACGAAGTGGTATCAGAGGAGTTTTTGATAGGGATTTATTATCAGTGTTTTGTGGGATACTAATGAGATTTATAATTTTTTATAATTTCTTCTAGATTTACTATTTTTGTAAAGGTAGACTAGAGTTAGGTTGTTAGTAGTAATGGGATTTTAGCTTGTGATTGGGTGCTTGCAGCCCAAATTACGATTTATGGACTATGTTTCCATGGGTGGGAATTGTTGTTTTATTCTCAGATAACAGTTTATATGATTTCCACCCCAATGGATCACTTTATGTGTGAAGATATTGGTGGTGATATGTAACCATTGACTAGGTGTGGTAAGGGAGAATTGGACCATGTCTCGGTAAGTATAGGATTGATTGTTTGGATTTTGATAGACAAATTTTTTGGGTATTTCAATTTTGTAACAGCATATATACTTTTTCAAGTGATAATACCATGTGAATAATATAAAATCACATGCTTTGAATGTTTTTTATATAAGATGTGTGAAATTTCAGATTGAATTACATGTTTATTGCTATCTGTTATGCAATTCATTATATATTAATTGAATTGCATGTTATATGGTATTTGGGTCTGGATATAATATTAGTAGGTATATATAATGGTTGAGGTGATTTTGATCATTAGGATCGGGAGAATCACCTATCAGTTTGAGGCAATGATTGTTGTCAGGACGGGCATGGCATGAGGTACTTTTTATACATGGTTATGTTGACAACGAGTAAAGAGGCCATGAGGTCGGGATTCAGTGGGTGTCGGTTGTGGTGGGGGTGTAATAGTAGTAGTTATGTGATTTCTTGTACTGATTTTCCTATCAGTATGAATATATTGTTATATATATATGGTTTTTCTGAACATTTATGGTATTCAGTGGGTTCCTTTTAGATGACTCAGATGGAGCAACAGATGGGAGATTATACAGTGCCACAGGAGAAGGATCAGATTCAGTATTTGGTGTAGGCTATTAATGAGCCACATGTATAGGCTCAGGGACATGAGAAGTTCCAAGAACCTGTGTAGGAAGGACACCATCTAGGTTTGGAACCATTATGACTATGGCTCAATGAGTAGCTCCTAATTATCATGTTACGTGTCTTTCTAGTGATATACAAAGGTGTGTAGGGTAATGATCTATTAGTGGAATATCTGATGTGGCAATTCCAGTCAAAGCTACCACCACTTTTTCAGGGTGAGGGATTGTCCACCGGTGGATGAGAGCTGGATAGATTGTATACATATGAACGTTGATCAGCTTGAGATGCCTCTAGGGTAGAGGGATAAGCTAGCAACGTACATGTGTAGAAGACCAGCAAAGCATTGGTGGGATGTGCAGGTTCAGGTTTCTAGGAACAATGGAATAACATGGAAGGATTTTGAGGAATGGTTTTTTGAGAACATTTACCGAGATAAACTGAGGGCCAAGAGATCTTTGGATTTCTTGAGAATTCAGTAGGGAGACATATCTTTCCTGGAGTACACAACTACTTTCACTGAGCTGTCTCATTTTTCACATGGTATTGTAAGAGATGAGGGAGAAAAGGAGAGGAATACTGAGGATGTATTACAAGAGGTCATTCTGATCTAGGTAAATATCTTCAGGCTGGGTTCTTCCTCAGAGGCAGTGAATCAGGCCCTCATAGTGGAGGGAAACGAGATGGATAGACCCCCGATTGGATGGGAGATAGAGTCAGGTGACAGTTTAGAAAGTGGGAAGCGAGGATGGGATGGGATACAACATGTCAGTCTAGCCACAGACTTAGTTATACCCCCAATTTGCAGTCCCGCAGTGTGTTATTTCTGTGTAGATATCCAGGTCATGTACGAACTCTGTGAGATAGGGGTCGAAAGGAGTGATGGGAATGTGGAAAGGATTGGAATTTCAAGAGGTTATGTAGGAAGCCTTCTCAAGTGGTCGGTAATCAGGGACCCAGAAAAAATGTGGAATCTAGGGTTGGATCAGGTCAAAGACCATGAGTTGGTATCTTAGTTTCAGCTACTCATGGATGACATGACCGAGGCAGTGGCAACCACCTGAAGGGTCAGTGTCATGTGACTATAGTAGCTTCACAGGGAGGTCAGGTATCAGGAAGTAACACATCAGTCCAGGTGTATATTTTAGGGCTAGAAGAGGCTATGTAGGCTAGTGAGGTAATGGTTGATAGAGGTACATTGTGGTTGTGGCCATGATCTGTTTTCTTTAACTTTTTTTTGGAATGGCCTTTTGGGGCATTTTTCATTGAGTGCATGAGGTGGACATGAATTATGTGCACTGACTAGATGATGGTTAGTGGGATTGGAACTATATTGGGAGTGTGATATATATATATATATATATATATATTAGATCCATATCCTCTTCATCATCAAGGAAGTGGGTTAAAAGATGTGTCGTGGGCATCGGGGCATCAAGGATGCAGGTTACTTGAGGTTCTAGGCACCAAGTTGGTTTTGAGCATACATGGGATGTTGGACCTCGTAGAGGCGGACACCGATGTATAACAAGATACGTTTGGGATTCAAAAATGACACGAGAGAACCAATGATGTTATGGGCTTATGATTCATCACAAGAGGACCATGGGTCTGGAAACAGGTTAGTGAACCATTTGATGATTTGAGTTATTTTGGGTTTTGGCCGAGTTAAGAAAATCAATATGTTGGGATCCCCTTTATGAATTTAGCCAAGACCATTAAGATAGGGGTATTCTGAGTTACTTTTATTGGGGTTGGGTGTTCGGAGCCATCACTGGGTTCATTTTATTTCTCAGGGATGAGCTACGTTATGGTGAGGAGATTGTAAGAACCCATGTTTTTTGAACAGGACAAAATCCCAAGCTTGTTTGAAATTTTGACTTATTTCTGAGAAAAACTGAGAAAATCTAGGACATTCTATAAATTTCCAGATTACACACCATGTAATCTAATGGACAAACCGTGTATGTTTTAGGTGTGTACCGGCCACTCCCCAAGTACATGACGTGTGATGACCGTGTATGTATTTCATACTACACGTTGAGTAGTGTGGCATGTCATGTTGTGTATTGTCCTTTCCACATAACGGGTGTGTTCTAGATCTATTTAGACCTATGTAGTGCAACCAATCCTTGATGATACCTCTTCATAAGTCGTATTATGGGAAAGGAAACTACATGGAGTGTAGTCCTTTATACACAAAGTGTATATTATTTATTCTCTTATAAGATAGAGTTTCACTTATTTTTCGTAAAATTACATTCTTCTAACCTATTTTCGGACATTGATGCCCTTAGAGGCCAAAAAAATTCCTACTTATAGATTCTCAATCTGAATTCTATTATTCAATCTTTCATTGGCCATGACATTGCATTAGGAATGCTAAATATGTTCACTCTATTTCCATTCTATTTCGTTGCCACACACACTACTGTTTCCATCTGAGGATAATTTCTGGTATTTAACCAAAATGTAGATCTACAAAGATTGGAATTAAATTGGAGCTCTATATCAGACGCATCTGCATCTATGAATCTCAGGAAGGTGTCGCATACATCATTTTGTGATTTCATAGTAATTTGTGTGGGGCATCTTTTAACCCATATTTGGGTATTTTGATTATGACCCTATTTACCTGCCATTGCATATTACATTGTTTATTTGGCATAGGGGATTCCTTTGGTTATGGATTGTTTCCTCTTTTTCTTGAGTGGGGATAGGGGAGGGGTCGTTTCCATTTGGTTCATTTTTTATGGGGTTTCCAAAATAGTTGGAGTTGATATTATTTTATTAAACTGATGAGTGTAATTGGTTATGTCTAGATGTGAATTGTAAGAGACATCCAATACATTATTTCTAGTATGTGACAACACATAGTTAGTGAAATTTAACTATTAGGTTACGCTTTTCTATTTAATATATTTATTTTTAATATATATATGTGATGTGTGATATTTCATATGTTGGAACCTTCAGGTTGTGTTGGGAATGGCTTTGGTATTGTTGAGTGTTGATAATTGTATGTTGGGATTGGCCCGAGTTACATTGGGTGGTTCTGACCAGGGGATTTGGCATCATGGACGTTGGATTGAGGAAGTGTGACTCTCAGGATGGGAAAAGACTTGGTTACATGGATGTTGAGGTCGTCAGATATGAGCAGCATAGTCGCAGGAAATGAGGATTCAGATGTGTTGTGCCTTGGGTATTATTTTGGTGATTACTGCTCACTAGGAACATAGAGTAGTGTGAACACAGAGAGACTATGTGATGAGGTGGTTTTGACCACTCATGTGGGAAGAGGCCCCCGTTAGTTTCGGTTGAGGTATGTTGGGTTTTGGGGTTCTTTCTATAGGAAATCAAGTCGTAGTTGTGGTGCCTTCATGGGATAGAGTTGAGGCTATCATGTTGGGGATAGATGCTCATTGTGGTTTTTGGGAAGACAACCATTTCCATTTGGTTACTGATTTGAGGGAAGACACAGTTGTCCCTACTATTATTTTATTAAGGGAAGACATTTCATTCCCTCTGGTTACATATTTGAGGACAGGGATCATAGTTCTCCAAGTTACTACTTCATGGGAATGCCTTTGGGACGTTGGGACTTGAGACATGTAGTTTCATGAGGCAAATGGTGCCTGGATACATGACCAATATTTCAGCGATGGATGAATCAGGTGACGCTCCAATGTAGCAGCTGAGCACTAGTGGATTTTATATTTTTTTGTGCATCATATTGTTTACTACTTTCCTTATACATGCATGTCTTCTTAAACACTTATATTCGGAATTCAGCATTGGTTGGTATCCTTCTATGTTTCATCTCACACCCTGCATACGGTCATTCAGGACGCGTGTAGACATTATAGATTTACATTCATGAAAGAGGTAAGCTTCAGGATCTGGACAGTATTAGCTATTTCATGGAGATGGTATACACCTTGAGGTTATGACTAGCTAGAGTTTACATTATTTTTTTCATTCTGTATCAGCATGATTACTTGTTATTGTAGCTACCATCGGTTAGCCATTGGCACCCCTTATATATATATAAATTATATGGATAGATGACTTGTCTGTTCTAGTAGTTGTTACAAGTGGTCATCATGTTATTGTTTTTACATTCCACTGCACTTACTTGTGTATTGCTTCTGCTTTTTATTGTTGTTGATTGTGCTTCTTCGATGCAGGTATGGTTCGAGTTTGTTGAGTCATTTAATTCAATTATATGTTATATATTATTACTTAGACCAGTAACATTATTTTATCCTCCTCCGAGAGATTATAGCCTCCCCACTATACATATCAGACCCTCGCTTCTAGTTGGAAGCCTTTGGCGTTCAGGGATGTGCGCCAATGGTAGTAACACCCAGCCCGTATATCACTGTTCGGGTGGTTGTTCAGGTCTGGGTCATTAAAAAGTGGAATCAGAGGAGTTCCATATAGGGACATAATAAGAGTGTTTTTCTGGATACTAATGATATTGAGAATTCTCTATTTATTTTTCATATTTTTATTATTTTGGATATAGTAGAATGGTGATAGGTTGTTACTAGAACTTGGTTTCTAGCTTGTTCTTGGGTTCCTGCAGCCCCAGATATGAGGGATAGACTAAGTTTCCAGGGGTGGGAATTGGTGTTTTCCTTTTTTCTCAGATTATAGTTTATATAATTTCCACCATGGTGGTTCACATGGTGTGCGATATTATTGATTGTGATTTGTATCCCTTGACCTGAGGCAGTAAGAAAGAATTGGACCTTGTAAATCTATGGAAATGCGTGATTGTTTTGAATTTGATAAGCACATTTTTAGTGTATTTCAATTTAATAACTACACATATTCTTTTTGAAGTGATAAAACCATGTGAATAATATCAAATTCCATGCTCTGAATGTTTTTGAAATTTTATGGGTGAAATTACTATTATAATTGCTTATTCATTATAATGTGTTATTCTATGATATATATATTTTTATAATTTCATGTGGTAGGGTATTTAGGTCTGGATCTTATAAGATCTAGTAGGTACTATGGTTGAGGTTATTTTGATCATCATGCTTGGGTGACTAAGTCATCGTTTTTAGGAAACGTTGGTTGTTAGGAAGGTCATGGATCGAGGTACTTTTGATACATGGCTTTATTGATGGCGGGTTAGGAGGAAATGAGGTCGGAATGGCTTGGGCATGGATATCAGTGGGGGAGACTAAGTTTAGTTGTTATGTGAATAAATGTAATGATTTTACTATCAACATGAATATATTGATATATATATATATGTGGGTTGTCTAAAAATTTATGGTATTTAGTAGGTTTCTTTTAAATGACTCAAATGTAGTGTCAGGTGGGAGATGGTAGTGTGTCATAAGAGCATGATAAGATTCAGGATCCGTTGTAGGAAGTGCCTGAGTAGCTGGTATAGGCTCAAGGGTAAGAACATGTCAAGGATCCAAGGCAGGCATGACAATAGACGATTTTTGCAGAGTTCAGACCATGGCTGGATGAGCAGTTCGGATCTAGCCTTGAATGTGTCTTACAAGGGATCGACAGAGGTGAATGGGGTACAGATTCATCTATATCATATCTGATGCGGGAATTCTAGTGGTAGAACAATCCACTTTTTCCGGTCGAGGGTTTTCTGTAGGTGACTGAGAACTAGACAGATATCATGCAGATGATCTTTTAGAAGTTCGAGACTTATCCAAGGTGGAGGGGAAATCTGACGACGTACATGCGGAGAAGACTGACGAAGCGTTGGTGGGATGTGAAGGTTTAGACTCGCATGCATGACAGACTTGCATGGAAGGTCATGGTAGATAGGTTTTTCATGCACTTTTACCCAGAGACACTTAGGGTCATGGTTGCATCAGAGTTCTTTAGCGTTTAGCAGGGAGACACGTCCATCAAGGACTAAACGACTACTTTCATTGAGCTGTCTCGTTTTTCACCTGGTATGGTAAGTGATGACGTGACATTGGTGAGGCACATTGAGGATGAATTATGACATGAAATTTTGATCTAGGTAAATATGCACAATCTAGGTTCTTTCTCAGAGGTGGTGAATCAGGTTCTCATAGGGGAAGGAAACCAAGGTGATAGGCCCCCAGTAGGTTGGGCGACAGCTTTGAGTGACGGTTCAGATAGCAGGAAGCGAGGAAAGACAAGTTCCAGGAGGGAAATCATGCCATGGGATCATCTATACCACCTCGTGTAAGTTCATTATTGGTTATATTTAAATGTTGACATCCATGGAATGTCCGGACTCAGTACTATAGGCCTCCAAAGGAGTGACAGGAATGTGGACAGGTTGGGAATCTCGAGTGGTTCTGCAGGAAACATTCTCAGACAGCCGGTAATCATGTACCATGACAGAATGTGGTGTCTAGGGTTGGATTAGGTTCAGTTCCAAGAGAGTGAAGTCATGTTTCAGCAGCATGCGGTTGACACCACAGAGATAGTGGTACCCAACTTCGGGGTTAGTGGTCGGTGATTGGAGCATCACCGTAGGGAGGGCCGACATCATGCAGTCGTACTTTTGGACAGCTGTATGTCATGGGAATTCCAAAATCTGAGCATCATGGGCCATCAATGGTTTTAGGTACACCACAGGTGTGGCCATGATCTGTTTTTTACTTGTTTAGGCAAATACTTTTGCGGCATGTCCGCTTTGAGTGCACGTGGTTCACAAGATTTATGTGAACTATCTAGATGCTAGACAGTGGGATTGGACAATAACACGTGGGTGATATATATGATTATATATATGAGATGCATATGATCATGATAATCTTGGAGGCATGTTACTTGAGGTGTCGTGGGAATCAGGGCATCGAGGATGCAGGTTACTTGAGGTGCCAGGCACCTGGTTTGTTTTAAGAATCCATGGAATGCAGGATGTCATGGAGGCAAACACCGATGCAGCGCATGATACGTTTGGTTTTCAGAAATAATAAGGGGGATCCAATGTTTAACATGGGTGATTATTTGTAAGGATAGGGCCATGTGTTCGGAAATAGTTTAGTGAAGCATTGCTTGATTTTAGTTTTGTCGGTTTGAGACCGAGTATGGAAAATCCTAAGGTGGTGAGCCCCTTGTGAGATTTTGCAAGAACCACTAAGACCGGTGTAGTCCGGGTTTCTTTTATTGGGATGGTATGTTCAGTTCCATCTCTGGGTTTTATTTGATAGATCAGGAATGAGCTCTATAAGGGAGGGATACTTTAATAACATGGGTTTCTGTAATGGGTCAAAATCCTAAACCTACTTGAATTTTTGACTTGTTTCTGAGAAAAAAATGGGAAATCTGGGGAGATCTAGAAATTTCTAGATTACACATCGTGTACTCTAATGTTCATGCAGTGTATGTGTTAGGCGTGTGACGGTCACTCGCTGTGTACATGTGGTGTGATAACCATGTAAGTCTTTCCTACTACATAGTGTGTAGTGTGTCATGAAATGCCGTGTATTCTCCTTTCTACGTACCAGCTGATTTCTAACTGTGTTTCGATCTGTTTGGTGCATCCATGCCATACATCAACCTCCCCTTATGTTGGAGTAATTAAAAGGAAACTACACGGAATGTAGTCTTTTATACATGCAATATTTTTTTTTTCATATTCATAAATGATAGAGTGTCACATCTTAATCTATAATATAACCTCTTTTTCCCAGTTTTCTGACCATGACGCTCCAGGACGCCAAAAAAGTTTGTTCATATAGATTTTTCATATGAATTCCACTATTCAATCCATCAGTGGTTGTTGGATCGCATTAGGAAGGATAATCATATGCACCCTCTTTCATTTCTGGTTTGTTCCCTCACACACAATAGTTTCCATTTGAGTGGAATTTCTGAGATTTAACAGAATCATAGATCTACGAAGATCAGCATCAAATTGAAGATCGATATCGGATGTGCCTACATCTATGAGTCTCGTGTAGGAAGTGCATACCTCCTTTTCTGTTTTCTTAATCATTTCCATGAAAGGACTTTTAGCGTGTCTTTAGGGATTTTGAGCGTGACTATGTTTTACCTGCCATTTCATATTAAATTGTTTATCTGACCTAGGGGATTCCTTTTGATATGCCATATTTCACGTATTTCTTCAGTGGGTACAATTGAGGGGTCACTACCCATTTGGGTAATTTTGGCTGGGGGTTCCAAAATGGTATATTTTGATTTTATTTGGTTGAACAATTAAGTGTAATTGGTTATTTCATGTGGTGAATTGTTAGAGGCTTCCAATACATTGGTGATAGTATATGACATCACATAGTTAGTGAAATTAAAATATTAGGTTGGGTTTTCCTATTTAAATTATTTATTTTGATTATATATATGTTATGTGCGATATTTAATATTTTGGATCCTTCGAGTTATGCTGGGCATGGCCTCGGTATTGTTGATTGATGCTGATCACAGGTTGGGTTTGGCCTGGGTTACATTGGGTGGTTCTGACTACAGGATTGTTCATCATGGACATTGGCTTAAGGAAGCGTGACTATCAAGTTTTGTATGGCCTGTGTTACATGGATGTGGAGGTCATCAAACGTGAGTGGCATGGTCGTAGGTATAGGAGGTGTTAGAGGTTTTGTGGATTGGGTAATATTTTGGTGATTACCACTCAAATGGTACATAGATTGGTGTGCATACAAGAAGCTATGTGAGGAGGTGGTTTTTACAACTAATGTGGGTAGAGTCCCCCATTAGTTGTAGTTTAGGTACTATTGTTTTGGGGGTTATTTTCTTAGGAATCCACGTGGAAAGGGAGGATCGTTCATGGTATAGCACTGAGACTATCAGGTTGGGGGATGAGACACACTTTGGTTTGGGGGGAAACATCGTTTCCCCACTAGTTACTATTATTATGGAAGACATTAATTTCCCTCCAGTTACCTTATTGATGGAATACATCACTCTCCCTCTAGAAACTTAGTTGAGGATAGGCATCACTGTTCCTCCGAATGACTATTTCCTAGGTTTGCCTTCGTGACATTGGTACTCGAGATATGTAGTGTTAGGAGGCACATGGTGTCGTGTTACTTGACTAATATTACAGTGTTGGTTGATGAAGGTGATGCACCATGGTGGATATTGATCACCAATGGATTTTATGTTTATTTTTCATCTTACTATTTACTTCATTCCTTATAAATGAATGCATGCTTAAAAGATTTTATTTGGTATGCACCGTTGGGTGGTATCCTACTGAAATTCGTCTCGCACCCTACACCAGTCCTTTAGGACGCATGTAAACTATATGGAATTACATGCAGTAAAGAGGTCATCATTAGGACATGGACTGTATTAGATGTTGCAAGGAGATGGTATGGACCTTGACGTCATGCCTAGCTGCAGTTTATTTTGTTTAGTTCCCATTCAGTATCAGCATGCTATCTTTTTATTGTAGCTACAATGGGTTATCCATTGCTTCCAAATTTATATATTGACTTTCAATGGATGCATGACATGACTGTGCTAGTATTTTTTTACATGTTTTCATCCTGAAATTTTATTTATTTTCGGATTTAGAAGCTTTTGTATTGCTTCCTCTATTTATTACAATTGATTGTACATTCGCTCTGTGGGGCTGGTTCGAGTCTGCTGAGTCATTTATTTACATTGAATGTTATATATTTTTTCTCAGACCAGTACCATTATTTTTTTTTCCTCCTCCAATATGGTATATCCTCCCCAATATACCTATCAAACCATCTTTTCTAGTTGTTAGTATTTGGCATTCCAGGAGGTGTGCCTTACATATTAAAACCCGGTGCTTTTTGTACTGTCTGTGTGGTTGATTGGGTTGTGGTCATTACAAAAAATGAGCTACTATAATTTCAAAAGGAAATTTTATGTTCCAATATCAACTATATATTCCAAATTATAGGATTTGGATAATAGTTTTTCCTCTTTACATGTGAAGAACAAGGGTGGATTTCCATCTTCAAAAAGAATTCCTTTCCTCCTCCGCTATAAAAAGGAACTTGCTCCTCCCACTTCATCACATCACTCAAGCCCATTGAATTGAAGATCATAGTGAAACATAATATTCAAATAAAAACCTATATTCATGAATCCTACCTATGGACATAAATCCAACAATGGAATTCCATTGGAGAAAACCTAGGGTAGTATTCCCATGAAAATCTATAATCCTTCCAAAAGCTCATTTGGTTTATTTTCATTATAACCTTATCTAATGATATATTTATATTGTTATATAATAACATAATTTTAATATATATATATATATTAAAATTTTTAGACCTAATATAATAGAAACATAAACCTAATTAATTAGGGACTTACCGTACTTTTGTACGACAAACTTTATCCACACGAAATGATGATGTTCATTATTCAATTACCACCTCTCATTGATGGGAATTATGATGGAAATTATTTTTTATATTATATATATTGAAATAATTATTTATTTGTCATTATTAAAAAATTATATAAATAAAACCTTCATTTTATTAATTTTTAGTAAATATGATAACTTCATTTATGGTCGTGTGGACTACCGCCTTCTCAAAGCAATATGATTCATTCACATTGTACATTAAATTTTTTAAGGACAAGTTTATGGAACTGATATGATATATATGAAATAATAATTATAAAATCATTATATATATATATAATGAGATTTATTTCTTTCAGTATAGAAACAAAATGGAACAACATTCATGTGTTCGTATGTCCTACTGTCACCATGTACATTGTCATTCATTTCATATTTATATATTTTATTGATTATTATATATAAATATATAATGAATATATATTATTTTTATTTCTTTATTTACATTATTTAAATATTTAAATCATTATATATGTATTATTATCGGTAATAATAATCCAAAACACATACTAAAACAATGTAGATACTACTTGAAACATAACACTAAAATGGAGTAGTTAATAAATGTGTAATATAAAGTAATGAAAAAAATAATATAATGTATTTTATATATTAATATGGGTATATGGTAGATTTATAATAAACATATATCTATTATATAGTATTATTGAATATTCCTAATGAGATTCAAGACTTAGGGTAAGGAAAAATTATCTCACCTTTTATTTCCATGAGATACAATTCATATTCACCAATCACTTTTTTGTGTCATTATATGCTGACGTATATCATGTATTATCATTTGTCATGACCCGTCCCCCGGGGCCAATGTGATGACAACCCCAATCCCACCTTCCATAGGCTGGGGCAGCCGACTAGCACCGAAACGTGTATTCCCCAAAACCAGGAAGGAATTGCCTTTATATATTGCAAACACATGAAACCATGCACACAGTAAGATACGAACACAAGAAAACTATATAGAAAAAAGAGTGATGAAAGTAAGAGGGGATGGAATTCAAGACCAATAGTAAAGTTACAAGTACAACTGAAAATACAATACAAATGAAGAAAGATAATGACAGCTACTAGGACATCCTCCATGGTTCCTACCTGAAGGGTAAGTACAGATATCATCTTCAACACTCCACATCTGCCCATCGCCTTTGCATACCGACACGCCGTATGGTCCACTTCCGGGAACCATCCAGTCCTGGTAACCTCATCCTAGATCAGAATTTCCGGTCGTCTGCATCAAACTCAACAAGTTGTATGTATATCCCATGTAGGGGTGAGTATAATGATACTCACTACGGACCTCGAGACCCTAATGGTCTCACAAAATCCACAAGGTTAAACCACAAAACAAGAATTCAATTGACAAACCTACATAGGTAAATGCCCATATATATACATAAGTTATTATGTATACCCATCTCAATAATGGGGAAACACATGGTTCAATCTAAATACCAAAGCCCAACATTTCAAAAAAAGAAGGAATACCTCAATGGAATGTACCACATAGGTACGCTACATAGAATAATACCAACCAGGTATTACCATGACGGAAAATACCACACAGGTACAAACTCATCTCACATTAGGTAAAACATTGGTACAGTAGTATTGATGATTATATGTAACTACTGAATCATCCTACTCGGTTACGAGGTAGACCCATGAAGGATCACAAATTGTGGACACACACATGATCGTAATACATCATCAGTACATCGTAAGACCCACACAGGATCCTAGGACATCGTCAGAACCAAACAGGATCCTAACACATCATCAGACCAACACATGATCCTAGTACATATTCAGTTAGTCATCATACCCACAAAATATCCCATTACATTGTCAGTACATTTTTAGACCCACACAGGATCCTGGTACATCGTCAGACCCACAGAAGATCCTAGTACATCGTCAGACCCACACAATATCATAGTACATCGTCAGTACATCTTTGTACCCTCACAGGATCCTAATACGTCGTTAGTACAATGTCCGACCCACACATGATCCTAGTACATCGTTATTACATCATCAGACCCACACATGACCCTAGTACATTGTTAGACCCACATATTATCCTAGTAAAATAGACCCACGGAGGATCCTAGAGTAGTCCTATATGGATTCCTAGAGCAGATCCATGTTGGACCCTCAATCACAGACCCATGAAGGATCCCAATTCACAGATCCACATTGTATCCCTTTCTCATGTTACAGCCAGCTATAGGGTTCCCTCACTAAGCATACATGATTCCAGGAGGATCCTCTTATCAAGACACATGTCTATACTCCAATTACCATGATGTCCAATGAATATGTATCCCAAAGGACCGCCACATAATAGGGGTCTCAACACAATAGACAGTGTCTCAATCAGTCACCCGGTCTGTGAGTTATAAGTGTTTTAGTGTCGAGGGCCTTGTTGGATTGGACTACGATCCAAACCAAAAAAACTCCAACATTCTCGGAATGTTGCGTAGAGTATCTAAAAAGGACCGCCTCATCTCAAGGACTTCAGTGCCGTAGACAATTCATCATTTTGACACCATGTGAGGGAGAACAGTCAAATACAAAATCTGATAATAATAATAATAATATTGGGTGCTTCGTGGAGCTGATCCAGAAACCAGAATTTAATATTCAATATTAGACTTAAATTGATCGTCTTAATGTCAGGATCATGTCTCCACTTATGGTCAGTAAATAGGACATCACAAGAAGTTGTTATAGAGTGATTAATATTTCATAAAAACAATATATTATTATTAGATCTCTTCGGGTACCATATCCAAAAACTTGAAAATGACATTCAATATTGGAGTCATAATTTTCGTCTCGAAGTCATGGTCGTAATTCCACTAATGGTTCATAAAACCGAGGTCGCACGGATATGTTAGAGTCAATAAAGTGTTTTATCAACAAATGTAATAATAATAATATTTTTTTATTTTTGTTAATTACTTATTTCCTTAACTCCAAATTCAATCATGCATGGTGCTTTCATTTGGTGAACGTGACATCCATATGGTGGCTCCTCAACTCTTCCATGATTTTTGATTTTTATTATTATTTCATGTTCCAAATCTTCTCTCTCCAATCAACCATTTCTTATTCCATAGTTTTATCAAGCTCCAATTAACTCCTTTCAAAAATGGTTGGGTTTCTCCGCACATCCAGAATAGAAGCCACCACCTCCAGCTAGCCCCACCGCCTATATAATGCCTTTCTTTAGTCCTTCACCACCGCACGTCGCACCCTCTACCTCGCCCGGATTCACGCCCTGAACACATGCCAGAAAGCACACCTCTATGTCACCCATTCCATGGGCCACCACATCTTCATTCTAAGCGCAAAAAATATACCAAACGCATATTCTCTATACTGGTGTAGAGGGCTCTGTGTCCATATGCTGAGATCAACACAAAATTGCATTTCCAGCGTGCTTAATTATTTGACGTTGATAAACGCATGAAGAACGTGTGAAGAACCAAAGAAAAAGGGGAAAGGTATATCTGTGGTATGATTTCCATGTTAGTCTGGCCATCATCATTGAAAATCTTGAATATGAAGAATTAACAAATAAATTCAATAATATTTCAAATTAGATCCCCTACCTTGATTGACCGTTGGTGTCGGTGTGAGGAAGGAGATGATGTTGATAACGTCAACGTTCTTCGCTCCCGCACCATGCCCCCATAGTTGGTTCCATGTTCCTCGATTCAGATAATGATTCTTCGATGGAGAGGTTCCTCATTTAGAGGATGTTCATCCCAGTTCTCCAAGGCTCTCCGAAATCTCATTTTCAAATGATCTCCACCAAAATAATGATGAGCCAATTTTAATTGAGTAAAGTTTATTAACTCAATTAATTGTTGGGACATTAATTAAATGTAATTGGGAACATTTAATTTGGTTGGGAAACGAAGATTTATCTTACATTAAGGAGGGTGTTCTAGGGGGTCATGTTTTCCCCACCACTACACATACAAATTGGGAGGTTTTAAAAATAAAATAAAAGTAATTATTTATTTTATTTTTATTTTATTAATTCTCCCACAAAATTCATGAAAACTAAATTTCACCCTTGACCTACTGCGGTCATGTTGAAGGTCTCCTTAATAGAATCTCGGTGCTATTTGTTCAGCGGTTCCCTCTGATTTCAATTTCATGCACCGGTTCAAAAGTTATAAAATGCCACTTGCGTGTTTACTGAACGTACATGAAAAAAATCTTCGGAGAATTATTTACAATCACCCTCAACCTACGCCGGTCGAGGTTAGGCTCTAACTAAGTGAAACACACCTAATAAAACCCATGCCGTCAGATTTCATGTTATAGAAATAATTCAATATTATTAAAAAAAGTTACACAAAATTTCCGAGTCATTACATTCTCCCCACCGTATGGAATTATGTCTTCGAAAGCTACAACAATGGAAACAAATGTACTATGCACGAATCAGAGCTTCCCGCTCCCATGTGCTCTCCTAGAGGTTCATGTTCTTCCAGTTTTCACGCACCAATGGTATCGACCGCCCATGAAGGAACTGCTCTTTTCGATCCTAAATCTCCACTAGATCCTCGGAAAATTTCTCCCCATCATCGATTTGTAGCTTGTCGTGGTTGATGATGTGAGACGGGTCATGAATGTATCTCCTCTTCTGGGATACGTGGAAGACGTCATGCACCCAGATAAAAACTGAGGGGGATGTTCTAGGGGGTATGCAACCTCTCCAAATATTTTGAGGACCTGGAAGCGTCCAATGGACCTCGAAGATAACATGTCACCCCGACAAAATCTCTATAAACCTCATTGAGGTGAGACCCATAGAAATATGTGGTCATCATCCTCAAAATCCGGAGGTCTCTATCTTATGTCGACATAAGACATCCTCTGGATCTATGATGTTTTCACTTGTTGACAAGTGAGGCAATGTGATAAAAAATCTTCCACTAAATTCTTCATCCTTGGAAACCAGTATTGATGCTATAGGTCCTGGTAAATCATTAACACAATAGGATATAACACCAGAGGGGATGAATATAACTTCCTCAACACCTCCTTATTTAGCGCTACTGGTACCATGGTACGTCCTCTAAAGTGGACGGTGTGCTCCCCACCTTCAGAAAATCCATCAGGTTCCTACCTTGAGGATATCTATTCATGTCAGGCCTCTCAGAATGTGTCCTCATTCTGCGCCTCCCTGACTCACTGATGAAGTGGGGGAGTGACTGTATGTGAATGAAGAAAAGCTGCTCCATATCGATCCCCAATGGATATCTGCAAAGCGGCTAGCAGCCCTATCACCTCACTCTAGAGATGCAGGCCAGACCTCCAGCTGAGTGCGTCTGCTACAATGTTCCCCTTCCCAGGAGTAAATACTATCACAAAGTCATAGTCCTAAAAGAACTCTAGCCACTCTTATTGGTATTTGAAAACTCAAACCTTCTGCTGCCACATGATGTGGTTGGTCAACCCACGAGTGATTAGCCGCACCCTCCTATGTAGGATTGTATCTCGTGCAACCTTGGTTTCTTTTTTCCGACCAAGGAAAACCACTTTCCAAATTTCTAGACAAACCAAAAAAAATTTCTTAATAAAGTAAAACTGAGTATGAACTGAGGATGCCCAGTCCATACCCAATCTAACGTCAAAAGTCCTCGATGCTGCCACCACGATGTTCCAACGTAAACTGTCACCTCAAGGGACAAATCACACCATTTCCGTAAGTGTGATAATCGATTCTCAACCCAAAGGTATCTCCAGACATGAGGGTCAAGACAATGATTTAACCAGAATCTCTATGTATTAGACAAAATTCGTGTAATGAAAGAATTATTGGTACATATATATATGTATACGACAGCTAGTAGAAGACACAAACCGTACCTCTAATCATTCATGGAGTCCTTGGGCCACACTCCATGACCGCATGCAGCTACCCTCTTCCCCTGTCCTCCAGCTCACTGAGCCTGGCGGGGACCACAATGGCGGGTGGTTGTGACATGTCAAAATATACACCAACACATGCTACTCCCCTAGCTCTACTTTCACATCTTTATCCCTACAGATTCATATTTCCTTAACACTTATTCTTCCCAAATCAAATTTACATGCCCAGGTCTCTGAGACTGGAGCCAGTTTCCGGTTTTCCTACAACTATTATTCAATGGTTGTATCCACTCATCCAAAGAACATTCAACAAAAAATGTACTCTCTAGCACCCCAATATAATTAAGAATGCATAAATGAATAGTGTTGGCTCAGACGTCCTTATACACACTACCCTTGAATGTCTGATCCCCGATGCACTGATCACATTTTATTCATCGAGTAGTATGAATGATTGGAACACCTAGATGAATTATCATCTACAAACATGTCGTCCTGCCGAAGCTATAGAAACTCTAGAGAACCCTCAGCCACCTCCTCCATCCAGTCCTCAGCTGCCTGTGCGTCGGTCTCGCTCAAAACCTGATGGGTATCTGATGATGAATCACACGTAAGGCACTAAGCCTATATGTGTCCTCTACCGGTACCACAATTTGTAACTGCTGACCAATGGGTAGTGATATAGCTAACACACTACCTGAAGGAACTATCTCAGGTAATGATCCACATACCAAAGCCTCATCACTATGCAGACCATCCTTATGGTCACTAACTGAAAAATACTAGTATCTAAGATCACCATTTCCTCTACTGGTGTCACAACTATGCAGAAAACTCGAGCAACAGCCTCATGCCAACCCTCAACCGCATGGGAATCTGTCTTGCCTCGAAACCTCAGAGGCCTCTACTACTTGAACTTGTGCAATTCCATTAGTCGTCTTGCACCAAATTCTATTGTGGCTAGTGGTAAATGTTTCCCAACAGGTGGTGGTGCTTCTAGTACACCACCCGAAGGTGTCCACATATTAAGAGGGCCATGCACCGAAGCCATGTCGCTTGGTGGGCCGTCATCGTGTACTCTCTCAGGAATCTTATCTGGTTGTTTACGCAGTAGCATCCTGATAAGGAACAGGTGTGCCATGGTCATTAAGTTATACCACGTGAGATGACTCAAAGAAAACACAAGAACACTTTCCATAACACGCACGCAATCAATGTTTTCGTGCACTATGTCAGAAATCAGAAGTCAAGGTCCTTGTGTATAGATACGTCGGCCGCCTCACCAACACTGGATTCCCTAAACTGATAACCACACTAATTACAATTAACACTATTTCCGTTAAAAAGATCAGAGTCCAATGTTCTACTGTAGAACTGGCTCTTCTGTTACTAATTTGTCACGACCCGTCTCGTGGGGCCCGTGTCGTGACTACCCCAAGCCCGCCTTTCAATGGCCAGGGGCTGTAGACTAGCACCGAAAGGCATTTTACCCAAAACCAAAAAGGAATTTCCTTTATATACTATAAATACACGCAAACATGCACACTTCATGATACGAACACAAGAAGACTGTATAGAAAAAAGAGTTCTGAATGTAAGGGGGCCAGAATATAATAACAACATTAATGATAAAAGTAAAATTGAAAATAAAATACAACTGAAGAAAGACAAAGACAGTTGTTGGGTCATCCTCTGGGGTTTGTACCACAAGGGTTGGTACAAATCGCCTCCTCATCACTCCATGTCCTCCTATCTCCTCTATGTACCGACACACCATATGGTCCACCTTAGGGCACCATCCTGTCCTGGTACCCTCAGCCTCGATCAGCATTGTCCGTCGTCTGCACCAAACACAATAGGATGCGGGCATAACCCATGTAGGGATGAGTATAATGATACTCAGTAGGGACCTCGAGACCCTCATGATCTCACAAAATCCAAAAAGGATAAAGCACACAATAAGAATTCAACTGACATCCCTACTTAGGTATATGGACATACATATACCTATGTTATCAAGTATACCTATCTCAAGTATAAAGAAACACAGAGTCAAACCCAAAAACCCAAAGCTCAACTGTTCCACAAAGGAAGGAATACCTCAACGGTAAGTACAAAATATGTACACCACACAGAATAATACTACCAACGTATTACCATGAACAAAAATACCACACAGGGATGAACTCAGCTCACACCAGGTATAACATTGGTACAATATTTGAGAATTTTATATGTAACTTCTAAATCATTTTACTCTATTAAGAGGAAAACCCATGAAGGATCCCAAATTGCAAACCGACGCAGGATCCTAGTACATAGACAATACATCGTCAGACCCATACAGGATCCCATTACATCATCATTATATCGTCAGACCCACACAGGATCCTAGTACATCATCAGTACATCATCATACCCACACGGGATCCTAGTACATCATCAGTACATCTTCAGAACCACACAAGATCCTAGTACAACGTTAGTACATCGTCAGACACACACATGATCCTAGTACATCGTCAGTAATTCGAGAGACCCATACAAGATCCTAGTAAATCGTCAGTACATTGTCAGACCCACAAAGGATCCTTGTACATCGACATACCCACATAATATCCTAGTACATAATTAGTACAATGTCTAACCCACCCAGGATCCTAGTATATAGTTAATAAATCGTCATACACACACTCGATCCTAGTACATCATCAGTAAATCGTCAGACCCACACAGGATCCTAGAACATCGTCAGACCAAATAAGATCCTAGTATAGTAGACCCATGAAGGATAATAGAGTAGTCCGACATTGATTGATATAGTGGATCCATGTGGGACCCACAATCACGGTACCATAAAGGATCCCAAAGCACAGACCCACATATTATCCCTTTCTCATGGTACATCCTGTTAATGGGTACCCGCACGATGGTCGGTTGATTCCAGGAGGATTCGTTCCTCCAACCATTGGTCGATACTCTAACTGCCATGATGTCCCACAAAGAAGTATCTCAGAGGACCGCCACCTAAAAGGGGTCTCAACACAACAGACGGTGCATCAGTTAGACGCCCGGTCATTGAGTTATAAGTGTTTTAGTGACGAGGGCCCGATTGGATTTTAGTATGATTCAACTCGGCTAAAATCTAACTTTTTCCAAATGTCACATTGAGTATCTCAAAAGGACTGCCTTGTATCAAGAATTTTAGTGTCTTAGACGGTTCATCATTTTGACACCATATGAGGGAGTTAAGTCAAATACAAGATCCCACAACAACAACAATAATAATAATAATATTGGGTGTTTCGTGGAACCGAGCCACGTACCAGAATTTAATATTCAACATTTGACATAAATCGCCTGTATTAATGTCAGGATAATGTCTCCACTTAAGGTAAGTCAATCGGACGTCCCACACATGAGTTATAGAGGGTCCTTGATTTAATAATAAAAATATATTATTATTATTAGATAGTTTTGGGTAACCAATCCAAAAAACATGAAAAAGACATACAATATTAGAATCATAATTTCCTTAGGGAAGTCAGGGTCATACTACTACTGAATATTTTTAAAACCGTGGTAACACAGATAAGTTACAGTCAAAATAGTGTTTTATCAACAAATTTAATAATTAATTTTTTTTATTGTTAATAAATTTTTTCCCTATCTACAAATTCAATCATGCATGGGGTATTCATAATGTGAACGTGGCTTCCACATGGTGCCTTCTCCACTGATTCATGATTTTCGATTTTTATTATTATTTCACCTCCTTGATTTTCTCACTACAATTAACCATTTCTTTTTCAAGGGTTTTCTCACACTCCAATTAACACCGTTCTCAAACATTTGGGTTCCTTCTTTCATCTAGAATCGAAGCCACCACATCTAGCTAGCCGTAATACCTAGATGTTATCTTCCAGCTACACCTCGCCGCCGGACGTCGCGCCCTCTACCTCCGCCGGAGCCACGCCCTGAACACCCACTAGAAATAACACCATAATGTTTCCCCTTCCATGGGCCACCACATCTTCATTCTATGCCCGAAAAATATTCTGACCTCATATTCGTGATCCTTGGGTTGAGGGCTCTACGTCCATATGTTGCGCTCAACATAATATTGTGTTTCTAGTGTTTTTATTATTTGGTGTCGATGAATGCATGGATAACGCGTGAAGAACAAAAGAAAAAGTGTCAAGGTATATTCGAAGGATAGTGACCATGTTAGTTTGACCATCATCATTATAAATCCAAAATGTATATAATTAACAAATATATTCAATCATATTTCAAATTAGAACCCCTACATCTATTGATCATTGGTGTCGGCGTGAGGAAGGAGATGATGTTAATGTCATCGACCTTCATCACTCCCACACCATTCTCCCAATGTTGGTTCCACATTCCACGAATTAGAGAATGAATCTTCATTGTAGAGGTTATTCATTTGGATAATGTTCTTCCTAGTTCTCCATGGCTCTCCCAAATCTCCATTGCCAAAGATCTCCACCAAAATTATTGGGAGCCAATTTTAATTGAGTTAATTCTATTAACTCAATTAATTTTCAGAAACTTAATTAAACTAATGATGGAACATTTAATTTAGGGGAGAAACCAATAGTTAAATGAAAATAATGATGAAGTTCATGGGGGTCTCGTGGTCCCCACCCTGACACATACAAAATGAGAGGTTTTGAAAATAAAATAAAAGATGTTCTTTGTTATATTTATTCTTTTAACTCTCCCATGAAATTCATGAAATCATACATTCACCCTCGACCTACTACAGTCAAGGAGATGGTCTCCATAAGAGAATATCGGTGTTGAGAGTTCAACGGTGCCGTTGGATTTCAATTCTATGCACTGGTTCAAAAGTTATAAAATGACGTTTGCGCTTTTATTGAATGTACCTGAAAAAATGTTCGGAAAATTATTTACCGTCACCCTCATCCCGCGCCAGTCTAGGTTAGTCCCCCATTTATAGTTTTTCATGGAAAATGGGTTTCCAATTTTTTTTTCAATCTGTCGTTAAATTTTATCAGTGAATAATAATTGTTAAACAGAATCAAAATGTTTTCAAAAAATCTTTTATATGTTTTCAATACATTTTTTTTAAAAAATAAATTGATTTATGTTTTAATAATAATTTTTTCTGGAAGAAAAATGTATTTTCCTCAAGATATTTTTTAAATTAAATTTTAATTATATATTTATGTTCAAATTATTTTAAATGGTTTTTAAAAAATATATTTCCAATCAAAGGAAACATTCCTTAAAAAAATTCATGCGATCATTGAAAATACATCACTATATAATATGAAATAATTTATTACACTTATGATTTAATAGGTTTATTATACAATAATAACACTCATATTATATATTAAATGTTTTATGTTTTTATGGAATGTGGATAAGGAAACCACTTTCTCATCCACGATTTATATGCTCATAAAAAATTCTTATTTTCACAGGTTATGATTTAATGAAATGATTAGGTGGGCTTTCTATCATCAATTGGTAATGATATGATGAAAATTCTATAATACACATTTCAATTCATGGGTTATTATATGATGTTTACGAAACCCATAACTTTTTATTGGTCATGATATAGTGCATGATTTATAGTCTTTTGGAACAAGTATGTATGAATTTATTATGTGAATAGAGGGACCTATATCTCCCTCAAATATATAAGGTAAATATTTATATATCCTGCTATAATTATGGAATCAAGTCAATGAGATCATTCCACTATATGGAGTGGGGTAACTGGATACACTATGAGAATATGGGGAAAACCAATCCACTATGGAAAGATGGGGAAACTTGATCCCATATGTAGAAATGATTGAAATTGGGGATAGTGGTGTGTCTCACCCAATTGGTGTTGTCCAATTGAAGTAACATGTTATGTTTTTTCAACAAACCTAGACTTCTTGTTAATAATGTCAAAATTTTATGTGTTTACCACAAATTATATTTTTTATTCCATTGATATGTTCACATTGTTCGTATTCTTGATGATTTTTTGATTTCATGTAATATGAACATCTCATCAATATTATATGGCACATGATTTTGATTTTATATGTAGGGTATCATCGTGAAATGATATTATCATCTTATAATTACCATATTCTTAGGTTGTGCTTATGCATTTTATTTATTAACCAATACATGGCATCCGAGTTCCCCTATTTTATATGTTTCCTTTCACATTTTTATAAAGAAATGTCTTATGTAGGAGTACTAAATGGGATTATCTATAAATAATATTTTTAATATTATTCAAAAAACATAAGGAATTTCTTCCATGTTTACCATGACAAAAAAACTATTATGGTCCCCAGGCATGTTTTTAATATAAAGAATATTCATATAATGTAATATAATATCCATGTATGTTAATCCTAGGTCACTATAGATGGTATCAAAGGAATTATTTATTTAACCATTGTAAGAAAGTATAAGGAATATTCCGTGATACACATATTTATATTTCTATATATATAACATGGTATGTCACTAATGATGACTGTAGTGTTTAATTAATATTTTCATTAATGTCTAGCAATTTTGGTAAAGTATATTGAAAGAGTTTCCTAGAAATTATGTATTGTCTAGATAATAAAAATGGATATTACCATGAAATGGATGAAAATGGGGTTAAAATCCACAAGAGAGCCATATTGAGTTAGACACGGTTATGAACTAGTTCATAACAATAGACCGTATTTCATAACTGGTTTGACATTCCTGGTGGATATCTTTTTAGAACTCACAAACCCTTTACGAACTATCATTAATTATTTACATAAATTATTACTTTGACTAACATAGGATAAAAAATTGTTTTTATAAATGAATAAAGTAGGATTCTGTTTTTAGACATTAAATGTGTAATGTTTTTCCATGAATATGTGGTTTTATTCTGTGATAAGTGTTTCTCAATGTATTCTGTCTCTTGTTAATAAATTGATGTAAATTGATGGAAATGGGTTGAAAATGAATGTATTATATGTTGATAATTTGGAAAATATAAAAATTAATTTCATAAATGGTGATCCCATTAATAGAATCACGATGGTTATAAGAGTATTTGTTATTCTGTTGAAGAAAATGAGAATAAAAACTACATGTTATTGGTATTGGATGTTCTAATAGTATTATTCATAGTAAATGTACGAATCACTAATGGATTGACATTCAGGAACCCTAATACATGATTCCTTTTTTATAGTATAGGAATGGAGTATTAAGGGACAAGATAATGAATCCTGAGTAGTGGTTTAAGAATATAGTTTTATAATTTATGTATATATGTTTTGGGATTCATAGATTATGTTATTTGAGTCATGAAAAATATATTTATTTTTCATATTATTTTTAATTAAGGATTTAATAGTATACGTTGAATGGTGAGGAATATATAGAAAATACATTTAGTAGAATTTTGATATATTTAATAATTGGAGGGTAGCCCATTATATATCATAGATGTTGAGAAAATTTTGTTTAACATGGATAAATAGAGAATAGATATGGATAAATTAAATACAATTGTACTGATTAACATATAACATATTATTAATTTATTGAAAACATTTTCTATTTAATCATGGTTGATGTTTAAATATTTTGAGATATACAGAAAATATATAGCAATGTTCTTGAATAATGAACTATGCATGTTTTCAAAATGGATTTATCGAAAATCATGTTTTTTCCATGTTTTAGGAGAATAAATGATTTGGGTATTCACATGTCTGGATTGTGACAACCAATAGGTTCATTATGATATATAGGGTGTCTATGTTAAGAATATTTTTTCACCATTTTTATAATATTTTAGACTTCCGTCATTAATAAGGGTTATTGGTATAACCATTTAATGAATGATTATGTTAAATATCAGATGATGTATTTTGGATTAATGTAATATCTCACCTCATTAAGATTTATGAATATAAGAAATATTTTTATGACCTCTTGGGATGATAAAGACATATTGAATTCCCAATCATTCTATTTAGGTATATTACTACATTATAATTCTCTAAGAATGAATAATACACCAAAATTTATTAGAATAATAGATTTAGTGGTATTTTATATTGGAACAAAAAAGGGTGTGGTTGTCCTAAAATCTTTTACATTTTTATTTTCATGAAAATTCTTCAAATTTAAGTTAAAGTGGTGTTGATTTAACCTTTTTACATATTATATTCATTTTATATTTTTTCTATAATCATTTTAATACCTCATTGGATTAGGAATTTTTGATTGTTAACATTCTCCTAACCATGTTATCTATTAATATACAAGAGAACATGTTTTTTATAATTCTATTACATGTCATTTTTTACTTCCCACTTATGTTCTCTTATGTGGGAAACTAGTTATGTGTTTCTTTGTGTGATTGTTACGGTTCCAAAATTCCATTAATTATGGATGATTTTGTAGTTTTTTCAATGATGATTGTTAATAGGAATGTATTTTTCAAGTATTAAATATTTGATATCCCAGAAAAAATTTAATTAATAAATTTATTTTAAAGGGCGTATAATTTAACAACCATTTATTTTGTGAATTATTTTTTACAAACTAGTTGGATATTTTGGATAATTTTCCTTTCACACAAAATTCAATATATCATTTTTCTATATTAATGCACTAAATATGTCATGCGTTATAAGAAACTCCAAGTGAATATCGTGCTAAATGAAACACTTATATCTGAATGAGGTACATGAAACACTAGGTTTGGATTGTTTTTTTTGAAAATAATGCATCTATTTGATAGCTTTCATTACATGAAAAACCAATTAATACAGAACAACAATATAAATTATAATTTTCCAATAAATATTAGTATATCTACCACATAGACAATAAAATAGAAATTAATAATAGGAATAAATAAATTATAAAAATAAGTTTTAAACATGTATAATAAATTAATCTTTTTTTTCAATTATTTAGAAATGAAACCAAGAAATTTTGGTGAATATAGAAATTCAGTTTCTATGAAAACTATTTTTCTATATAAAAACACATATTTATCTCAATAGATTAAAAAAAATTCGTCAATTAAATCAATAATTTTTGTATATTATATATTATATATTTATTTTTATACATATCCAATATATTTACAGGTATAAAATGATAATAATTTCAATTTTAGGTATAAAATGATGTATTTTTCATGAAAGTATTTTTAATGGATTTTAACAAAGAACAAATTTTAAATATGATTTTTTTATTTTTTTTATTTTTTAAAAAAAATTAACAAATTTCATTGTAGTGGAATATCGACATTTACAATCGGTTATTTTTATATTTTTCTAGGATGGATCATTTTTTGAGGAATAGTGAAATCCAATAAATTTTAGATACAAAATGATTTTATATCCAATTTTTTTTACAGTAATATTGAATATTTGTCTCATTATAAATATTATTTTTATTATTTTTAAATAAATTAATCAAAAATTTTCCATTGGAAGCAATTTATCATTGAAATTTTATATAAATGAATTTCAATCTTTTAATCTTTTTTTCTTCAAAACCACATATGTGTGATAAAATTTAAATTGATATATGTGATTTATATTATAATAACTTGGAATAATATATTCCATATTTAGAATCATAAAATGTATTATATATAATATTGTATAATATGATTTGGAAAAAAATAATAGTGATTTTGTAGAGGATCAAGAATAAAAAAACATATATGAATAAAAGATGATATTACCCTAAACATAACATTAATATGGATTTGTTACTAATTGGGTAATATAATGTCATAAAAAAGAAATATGGAATAATATATAAAAATATAGTTATTTGATATATTTATTAAAAAAGTTATATTTGCTATATGGGTTGTTTTATAGTGTACATAAAAATTCAAGAAGTAATGTAATTGAATTTCATCGCACATTACATTCTTCTGAGATACATTCCACATTTACCACTCAGTTATTTTTTGTCTTGTATAAATTTTTTTTTGGAATATTATATAAATATTTTATGTTAATAAATTATATTAAATTATTTAATTTATTTTACCCTTTCATGGTGATCATAAATTTGAATCTACACAAGTAGTATGGGTTTTCTCATATCAATTTTTATATATGTGAGATACTTACCTTATTGAAAAATACATTCAATTGTATGGTGATTGAACTAATGGGGAATGTAGTATATGAATATTAGAATTAAATTTATTCGTATTTATTTATCAATTTAATGATATTTTTAACATGTGTTTTATGGTTTAAAATATACCAAATCATTAATGTAATTTGTTCCTCGTGGTTCCTTCTTTGAGTTACCTGTGATGCCATGCACCGATATTTTTATAGTTTGTGTATAAAATTATTATTGGAATTTTATATCTCAAATATAATTATTTAATGATATTTTAATCTTCATTTAAATTTATTTTATCAGGTATAATATGCATCAATTTTTCCAAGTTGGTAAATGTTTATTGCTAAAATCTCATTATTTATCGGGGGTTTTTACAATTATGCTTCCATTGGTGACATATTTTGATCAATATATCAATTACACTGATACATGTTAATATCCTATACATATCCATGTTATATTCACATATTAGTACAAATTTACCACTCTTTGGTACTTAATATAATTAGGAAAATATTATTATAAAAATCAGAATTTACTCATCCTTTTGTTCAAAAATCTATCTTTTTTATTAACAATTATTTCTAAAAAATGAATTTCAAAAATTATTTATATTTAATGTAACTTTATATTTTTTCAATAATCATTTTATATGTTTTTAATGAGAATGTTTTAAAAAATAATTCTTTTTTATTAGTTTTATATGTAATTTCAATGTTAAAGAAATATTAAATGTTTTCAATGTCACATTATATGTTATTAATGATATTTTAAATGATAATATTATTCAAAATGATTTATATTTTAAAAATAATTTTTCATATTGAAAATGAAACATTCCACATCAGAGGATTTATATGAAACTGTAGGGGTTTCTTTATAATATAGGTATTTTTATATAGTTCTAAAAAAATAACAATTTAAAAATGTTTATTTTCTTTTCAAACTGTTCCATGTTATCTTAAAAAATCCTTATCCATATATGATGACATAAAATTCTAAAGTAATGATTTATTGGGTATATTATTCAAGAACAAAACTCATATTATTTCTTTAAAGGATTATGCTCTGATATAATAATGATTACTACACCAGTTTCTCTTCCACAAGTTATATACCGTTAAACCCTACTTTTTTTAAAGGGTTATTATTTGATGAAATAATTAGAATAAGGATATATTTTCCATATTTAATTATATGATAAATTGTTTATGATTCCCTTTTTATTTCATGGTTTTTGATATAATGATTAAAAACCCATACTTTTATATGAGTCATGATATGATTCATGTTTTTTTATCTTTTGACACATGTTATTATGATTTTGTTATGTGACACGTCTGACCTATATCTCCCTCAAATTCGTTGGATAATTATTTATATCTCAATAGGTAATTATTGGAATAATGTAATAGTCACTTTCCAATATAAAAATTTGGAAAACCTAATGAACTATATGAATAATGGGAATCCTAGTACATTATGTCGAGATGTGAAAAACTAATACAATATAATAATATTGGGAAACTCGATCCCATATACAGATGGGACTTTGACTGAGGATGGTGGTGTGTCCCATATTGTAGGAGTAGTTCCTATGAAATAACTTTTTATATTTTTCAATGTTTGAGGACATATATAGAATATTGTCAAATTATAATATGTATGAAACATATTTTATGCCCAATACCTTTGATATGCACACATGGTTCATGTTATCAGTTATATTATAAATTCATGTCTTATAAAATGACAATATATTTACCATGTATCATGATTATTATATTCTTATGATGGTTATGATATTTAAATACCATTCTCATGTTATCAGAGCCCTATCATCATTTTATGTATACATATTTACTTCATATATAGTTACAATGAATATGGGATCTCCAATTACTTCTAATTCCAATCCATTGGTTTTGAAGAATGATTTTTATTAGGGGTAACAATGGTGAGTATCTTGAAATTTGATTTTGAATATCTTTCACCAAAGGAGAATATTATTATTAGTGTTTTTAAATAAAACAAACTATTATTGTCATCAGACATGCATTATTGTAATTCCATGAACATTCTTATAAAATGATTTCATATCCATGTATGAAAATATCAGGTATCTATAATTAACTTGGAACATGAACATATAACTAATCTATAGCCATCATGTATTTTCAATCATAATTATTTTATATATTTAGGTTGATATTAATTATATTGCATAGTACATTCCTAAGGACTGTATATAATTAGTTTTATTGGATATTGGGTATAATAAATATTCATATTTCATGATATATATTCATCATATCCCCAAATGATTTCCCAATTTACTACACTTCACATAAATACCCTACATTTAACCATTCATCAAATTTTTTTCACCGAAACATGACAGATAGTTAGCTCTAATGCTCTATAATGGTAAACATGGGAGATATCAATCAATGATCTTATGAAATCATATTATAATAATAATTGTGTGTTATAATGATCATAATTGTCTAATATTGTAACCATACAATCATATATATCTACCACGATTAATGTAATTAAAAATTTTCATTAATTATTTTCTCTAAAAGAGTGTAAAAATATCACAAATAAATCATGCACCATAATCTCATACCATAAATGTGTTTCACACTAAAAAATATAGAAACAAATATCAAATTTCAAGGTTAACTAAAATTAAAATCAACATAGTGGATCATGACTCATCACATATTTCCCATAGTGGCTCAAAACGCACATGTTTCAAATTTTGGATATGAAAGAACCTGTTTCCCATAGTGAATGAAGCACATTGACCAATTTTCCATCATTATATCAATATATATAAGTCACAATCTAATGAATTAGAGAGACTTATATGCACACACATCAAATATTGAAAAAAATACATATGCATACCAAAATGTCATTAAAACCCATTTTATCCACATATCATATATTAAAAAAAAATATTTCGTAAAAAATTCATTATTTCCTCAGAGTATAACCTATGAAAAATTAATATGTTTCAAAATAATTTCATCATGTTATAACCGAAATAAGAAAAAATTGTTTTGGATAAACAAATTAAAATAATAAAAATAAATAGTTCAGTGAAATAAAAAGAATGGAATACTTAAATCGTATCCCAAAAAATTCATTACAAAATTATGAAGTTGTATTCCTAGACCTAAAATGATTTTAAAAAATCCACTAGTGATGTTCTTAGGGGGAAAAGTGGCTTCATGGTTAGGTCATTATGTTGGATGATGCCGATACCATTTTGAAACTCGCCAGACAAAGATTTGTAGTTGAGGTTTGGATTAGTGGCAAACACCCTAAAATTCTATATGAAAAAATGGGGTTTCAAAACCCATTGGGCGGATGTACTGTAACACTATTGTAGAGTTCTGTAGCACAAATGACACTATAGGAACATCAGGAACTATATCTATAGAAGGTTATTATAGTAGTGGTAGAGTACTGTAGCAGCGTCGGATACTGTGCAGTACTGTAGTAAGCAGAGTACTATAGTAGTACTATTCACTAAATGGGAACCAGGATAAAAAATTGGGCCTATGGGCCATGTAATAAGATAAATTATCACTGGGTATTCGGGCTATATAATGGGTCTCCCACTACCTAGTTAACATGTTTCTTTTCTTTTCTTTAAATAATTAATGAGGCTTCAGCACCATCCTTTAAAAAATAGTGAATTTCTTAGTGGAGAAAATATTTCCCTGAAAATAACAGTTTTAATGATAGAAATATATAATATATATTAGATATAATTTTCCTTGAAAATAAACATTGAAACATATAATGTATATTTTAAAAAACATTTATTACATTTTATGTCTAATGTATCCTTTACACATTTATAAAAATCATTTTAAACTATAAAACTATTTTGGAAAAAACCAAATGGGCCAAGATAAAAATTTGAGATGAATAATAATTTTAGAAAAATTTTCAAAATTTAAAACATGTGAAAAAATTAGATTTAATAAATTGGGATAATGTAAAAAATATTTGGTAATTTTTTTGGAATACATGGTTATGGAAGAATAAATAATATTTACCGAAGAGTGGAATAATTTTAATTTTTATTTGGAAATATTTTTGATCTATTTTGATCATAAAGACTGGAAAATGAATGGAAAGAATTTATTTTTAGAAAATCAACATAGGATATGATGACTCAAAACAATTAATTATATTTGGATTATAATATTTTAATATTAGGTACATAATGTTATACAATCCTGATAAAGAACGACATTGTAATATAAACTCATAACAACTTTGGAAAAATTTCAACTATAATCCAAATGAAAGAGGGATTCTAAAAGAGATATGTAATTAAACATATAATTCCAGATAATAATAATATTATCCATTCATTATTAGTATATATAGTACATAAAAGACACACATACTGAATATTTCTTGTGTCTCATTGAAAATAAATGTGACACAAAAATCCCTTATCGGATTTATCGAAGTCCATCATACAAATTTATCATCAATTTTAATAAATATTTTTTTATTATAAATATATTTTTAAATATTTCTCATATTTTTAAAACAATATAATATTTAATTATGATCATTAATTTTCGGTTTCTTATAAATCACTTATTAAAATCACGTTTCGGGTAATTAGTTATTTATTTTTCATGTATGTTTTTGTTTGGTTTTCTCAATACTATTATATTGTTCATGATTCTAAAATTATTATAATTTTAACTAAGATATAAAATTCCAATATATTGACTATTAGTGTATTCCTAGTAATATATTATGTATAGAGAGAGAAAATTAATAACCTAGTTCATGGACATTGTAGGTCCTACGTATGCATGAATACTCATTCCATTTTATTGACAAAAGAAATGTATGAAAGTGAAAATATATATATAAATTATTTATTATTTATTAGTTAATATATATATATATACACCATAAATATTCAATTAAATTATTCTTTTTACAGCATAAGTAAAACAAAAATGAAAAACATAATGCATGGTTTGACGAGATGGCAGTCCTTCATACACAGAAGCCATGTTATTATATTCCATATATTTCGATGGTAAGAAGTTAGAAGTGATATTATATTTACCTATGTATTTTATAGTCATTATTATAAAATATATTATTTATATTTATCTATTTTACCTTCCATGAAATTAATTAGGGTAATATGAATCACATCAATTCATGACGTGGTAGTCCTCCCTACATAGGAGCGACGATATTGTATCCCCCACAGAATAGAAATTTAAAATGTAATTATGATATATTAATTATATATGTATAATAATTCTCTATATATCATACATATACAATAAATTTATTATGATAATAATCCATAGGATGTATTTATAGAAAACAAACTATTTTGATCCACGACGTGGTAGTCCATTGTTCATATGATCAAGGATTTTCATTCTAATTTAAGGAAATCTGAGATAGATTATGGTAAGTAAATTATCAAAAAATTATAATTTTATATGTATGACATTTTTTAATTAAATTATCACTATTATATAAAATTTCAATAATTTAGAGGATGAAAAATATAAAAACTCTCATTATAGAATGTTATGTATCATTTGTATAACTTATTTTTGTTATCAACCAAATTAATAATTGGTAAGATTTATGACCAAGAACATTGTATTGTATTAGTGGAGGTAGGTATATAATTTATTTGGGAGCTATTTCTGGAATAAATTTGTGTTGAATCTATAAATAGAAGAGGATACGGTGTGGCCTTATATAAGTGTGGTGAGTGGCACAGATGAATGTTTTGTGAATATATAATTCAAACCAAATGTTTATCTGGTAACATGGTTACAAGGATGTACCATTTTTGATAAAACAATGATAATGTAAAAATATGTCCTTAGATTTGTTTCCTTCCTTGTTTATAGGAAATGTTAACCCTTATCCTTCTAGTTTAACCCATCCATAATCTAATTATCCCAATAACTATGTTATATAATTGACTGTATATTTACTATTAATAATATTAAACAATTTGGTTAAACATATTATAAAATATAAATTCTGTTTCTTCCAAATTTGGAATCCATTTTTACAAATTCAATTTCAAGAAGTGGAATATTTTAATTTAAAAATACACCCACAGAAACAACGAAAAGCAATTTATTTATGAGAAAATAATCATATGTTTATGAATTTATTATATAAAAATTAAGTATTTAATTGATTAAAATGACACAAATGGGATTAATAAATGTAAAATTTATCAAGTTTTACTTATCAATCCATATTAAATATTTTTTTAAATTATTTAAAATATTTGAAAATGTTTAATAAAAAATTGAATCTTTCACAATTCACTGAGAAAATTATCTTATACAAAAATTCATAAAAAATCAACCTAAGTTAATTTTTAGATTATTATTTTAGATAAATGCATTGTTAATTTTATTTTACAAATATGACCAAAAGTTTCTTTATAATATGTTTGAAAATTCTGATAAAATATCTTTTAATAAAAAAAGATTTTAATCGTAAAATTTAATTTTTTTATCTTATGTCAATAAAACTTATTAGATTAATGTGAAACACTTTATTGAATATATCATATATAAGTTTAATTAAAATAATTTTATAGTATTTATTAATTTAATTTTTTATGATAAAACATACTTGTGTGTAGAAAAATAATTTCTCATAAAAAAATTCATTCATTTTCAAATAATTGTATTTTTCACTTATATTAAATTGATCACAAAATAATTCATCACATGTTCTTGTGTAAAAAATATATCTTAATAATTTTATTAATCTAATTCATACATTATATTCCAATTTCTAGGTTATAAATGTAATATTTAAAATATTAACATTTCATGGTTACATGATGGTCACTATTTCATTCCATGAATGCAATTGAGTAAATTCATTATTTCTTGTAATATAGGATATACTAAGAGTTTATTGTTAAAAATTATAAACACGGTATTTTTGATGAATTGAATATATTTAAAAAATAGTTTTGTTCCAAAAAATATATCACGATATACCAGGATGTTACATTAAACCCCCTAAAAATGAATTCTCTTGCCCAAATTTTTCTTCATCATCAATGGATTAACAATAAAAAATTAAAATGTTAAAACACATATTGTATAATGGGATAAAAAATCTTACCATAAGTATATAATGTTAGGAACCAAAATCATACTTTATATAACATATACCAAGGTTTCCACATCTAGGTAACATTGGAGGGATGTTTAAATTTAGACATCATGGAGACAATTATCTTCCAAGGAAAAAAAGATATTGATAGAGAACATGATGAGTATAATGTTAGTGGAAACAATACAATAAATCCATAATGGGTTATTTAACATTATATTAATCATAAAATAATGTAATATTTTATCATTTTTTATCATAATAATCTTCCAAATGATGAAGAATTACGTCAATATGTAAATGAATGAAAAATAGAAAAGTTCATACTTGAGAAAAAGAATTTCATTAGTATTTCAATTACAAACGAACTAAAATCCATTCATCCGAACTGATGTGTATTTAAGATGAAATGTTTAATATTTATGTCTTATATTTGTATTTTAATGAATCATATAATCTAGAAAAAGGATACAAACTCTACCCATTTTCAATAGATATTATCCAAATAAAAAATAGTTGGAACACGGTAAGATAACTCCAAATCCAAACATAATAAAAAACCATCACTTTTTATAACTACTATAATCCGAGAATATACTTAAATCCAAATATTTCAAAATATTATTACTATATTTATGAAATCAAATCATCGTTACTTTTCTATACATTTTGTATTAGCTCCTAGGGTTACCGAGACAATATACTAATACATTTATCATATATTCATGTAAAACAAGTTCATTTTATATATTACCAAAAATCCATGATGAAAATATGAATTCATTCAAAAAATAAAATTGTCTTCATCTATTATAAAAATTCATGGACTATTAAATATTCATCCTTAATCCAAAATACAATAAACAACAACACATTTTCAATAAATCACAGTATTATTTTTAAATTCATCAATATTTTCTCATGTACATTGTCATAATAAAATAAATATTTCTTTAATTATTCAAATAACATAATGAAAATATTAATGGATATATTTCCCTTAATAATGAAATCTATAAAATTATCACCTTACAACCTTAATCAAATTTCATTGTTATTAATACCAGTCAATATAAGATTCAAAATTATTATGGATTAAGTACTATGGAACAGTTTTTAGATGATTCATTACTCATTAATACCATAAAATTACTTCAACAAAATTATTTGTGACGTCTAATACAAAAACATTAAATAATTCAACTAATATCTTAAACTAATAACATGGTGTCATTTTCATAATCCTTAACACTCATTTCCTCCATATATCATTTTGAATATCTTCATCATCTAAAATATAAAAATTTTATTCACATCATTATATTTTCCTTAAGGGAGTGTATTTTCATAATTCCCACACATTCAAAATTTTATCAATTCAACAGTCAATAAAAACATAGTGATACCATTACTCTAATCCTTTGTTTTAACTGATCGTTTCATATATTCTCGTTGAAGTTAATTTATTTATATCCTTATATTTTATAAAAAAATCACATATTTTCACTATGATATTATATGTTATGTACATCATCTCACATTCTCAAACTATAGGAAATGGAAAATTATATAATCCATAATATTCAATTCCCAATCTGTTAGAAAACTGTATCTTTCTAGTCATGGAGAGTCAGATATTTGGTTAAGGGAGACATTTTAAATCATGTCATGTTATTAACTTTTAGTCATTATAAGTATACCCTTTACTCTATTCATCATCCCTTTTGGATTCCACTTATAAAATTTCCTATTATATTCATTGTAAAAATTCATCTTTCTAGTTCTATATGTTTACAAAATTCATAAAAATCATAGTGTGAGAATAAAAATTATATTGAGAAATAAAAAAATCAACGAAATTTAAGTATATTATTTCTAAATCAAGGAAAATTATCTTAAATTTATAAAACTATTGGTTTAACAAAGGTCATTATTGATTTTCATCTATTTAAAACTCTCACAGTGTTTCATTTGGAAAATGTGGAGTGATGAATCAATATCCCGAAGGAGTGTCAAACTAGGTGCGTGGTAAGGCCCACATTTTTTTACAAGGTACTAGTTGAATCAAACCGAATGTGACATTACATAGCTAATACCAATAGGTAATTATTTTATATAACCACATCAACATTTATTATAACAAAAATTATTTTTTTATATACAAGAAATATAGTCACTCCTTTATGAAAACATTAGGATATTATACAATTCATAATAATATAACCAATATTTTCAATAAATTATTAAAATAATTATCTCCAAGGAAATTCAATACCATTATTATAAAACCTACAATAACATCATAGGCTTTTCACATATAAATATATCATCGTTTTATATTTATATTGATTACATTACATAATACATGGATATGGATCATTCATTTCTAGTATCATTTGAGACTAGACATAATATAAACTCTCATGTTTGGAAATATAACCAAAATATCATTTATGTATTTCTCCATTTATTAATATTTATATACATACACTACATTGATCGTTTCTTCATATCTTTGAGAGTGAAAACATAAAAATGGTGGGATCAGATGATCAATATGTGTAATCAAGTAATATATCAATCCCTGACCACATTAAATACAAAAATATGTATTACAGTATGTTATCCAAAAAATAAAATAATATTTTCATACCAAACATATCATATATCATAAAAGTTATCCATGAAATAAATCATCATAATTTAACAATAAATGTAATATATGAGTGAAAAAAATCAAATCATTTTTGAAACATAAAATCAGGTAATAAAATTTAAAAAACACTATAAATATAGAAAACCATTTAAAATTTCATATTTTACTCCCATAAACATTATTTTAGTAGATCATTACTCATCAATGTTTATAATAGCATATCATTATTCACCTATTTCCCATTGTGTAATAGGACACAACTGTTCCTTATAGTGGATCAATTACATCGAATATTCTCAAATCATTATCTCATACTATATAAATATGTAACTGAGTAATTGGAGGGAGATATGTGTCCCACGCATTATGAAATAAGAAGAAAAATATATGCTCTATAATATCATAAAATTTCGTCATATCATTAAATCATAACCCATGTAAATAAAACCGTTTTTAGAAACATTTTATAATTTCATCATAACATAACTCATGGAAAACGTACATGTTTCATAAGTAATAGATCATTGTGTAAACTATAGAAGGGAAACATGTTTCATAAAATACCATCATCAAACATAAATAACATTTAGAGGTGGAAGAGTAATAGTGACCATTGATAATACCCCCAATAAATAATTATTAATATAAAATAATGTCATATTATATATATAATCATTTTGAAAGATAACATGGAGAATATCTTGAGGAAAATAACCTTTCATAAAAAATAACCATTTTAATTATAAAAATTATTAACTAACTGTGGAAAAAAGTTCCCATTAAAAATGACTCCTAATAATGTAAAGTATTATTTAAAATTCATTTCGATCATTTTAATGGAAAATATACTCTTGTGTTTTATAAATAATTATTAAAAAAATATTATCTGTAAAATCCAGAAGGACCATGATTGAAAAATATAATTAAAACTACTTTAATACATTTTTTTAAAATAAAAATATGGATAAATAATAATTTTAAAACTATCTAGATTATTTGGGTAATATTTTCGAAATCTTTTTTGGGCAATATTGATATGTAAGAAAAATCATTTTGGATTGAAGATACAAATAATGTCATGTTTTCATAGAAATATATTCTCGAATCATGAGTACATAAAGTGATGGAAATTAATAAAAAACATATCATATCAAAAATATACATAGTATAATATAATTCATATGAATTAAGGGGTATTAAATCGTAATAGTTTAAAATTGGATTCTTGAACATAAATATTCTCAATAAATAATGATATGGTAGCATAAAATCATTTCAACTTTAGTAACATTTCAAATGTCACCCCCAAGAAAAAGAGATCCTAAAATTAATAAGTAAATAATGATAAAATTGATATCAATAATTATAATATACTGTCAAAGGTAGTATATATATGACATAAAAGAAATTGGTGGTGAATATTTCATGTAACTCATAGAAATAAAAGTGAGGCAAAAATCCCTAACATTAATTATCAACAACCATTGTATAGGATTAAAACTCAGAGATAATACATATATGTTTAATATAAATATATTCTAGAACTATAATAAAATCTATATTACCATATATGATTTACATATTACCATTATTTTCCATTTAATTTTAATTACACATTAAAATAACGTTTTGGGTAATAATTTATTTATTTCTCCTATTTTGTTTCACCTAGTTTTTTGGTAATAACTTGTATTGTTTTTTGGTTTATTAACATTTTTCATGGTTAAATAATTTAAAGATTCTTCAATATGATATAACTAATATAAATATTAATTATATATTTATTTAGTGCCATCCAATAATGTTGAAGATAAAAATGAACTACCCCATCCATGGAGATGGTATTCCATATGTATGTATGGATGCTATTTCCATTATGTCATTTGAAGGAACATGAAAAAGGAATTATAATATACCATTATATTATATTTATGATATAATATATTTCATATATATTTTTAAATACCAATTTTATATAATATATAGTTATTTAATCAATCATTCATACCACACAACAAAAACCATAATGAAAAAAACATCACATTGATTTCTGAGGTGGTAGTATACCGTACACTTGATTGAATATATTTTTTACCATTATGTTAGAGGGAAAGAATTTATATGTGTTATAATATTTTAAAAATTATCTATATGTAATTATTTTCACAAAAAATTATTAAAATCATATTTTTTACCTTACATGTAATCATTTTTCATAAAATGAATTAGATCTCATCATCAGGCAGTAGTCTTCCATACACACAAAAGACGTCATCATATCTCCCATATAATATAATGTAGAAATACTTATGTTATATCAACATTGAACAAGTGTAGTAATGTTATAAATATAACATATAAAATTTAAATTCATAAAAATGACATTCAATAAGAATCAATAATGGATGATGAACTACAATGGTTCGACAGGTGGTAGTCCACTGTACATATGATTTTGTTTCTAGTTTCAATTTTAGGGATGTTGAATTGTATTTAGGTCATGAAATTATCAAAAAATATATAAATAAAATAAAATATAGTATTTTTATTATATTATCATATGAATGTAATAATTGAGGAGGTGTAAAAAATATAGAATAAAATGGTCACTGAAGTATGTTACAACTTCTTAAGACATCTTATTTTGGTTTACAAAAAAATCCTTCCATGGATTAATTTATGACTGAAAAATATTATAGGATGAGTTGATTGATATATAAATTTCATGTGTGTAGGTATTGGACAATATAATGGGGTTTTGATGTGTGAATAGAAGTTGATAGTTAGTGTCCTTTTATAAGTGAGGTGAGTGGCACAATTAACATTGTTGAAAAGAAATAAGTATACCCACTATTTTTACATGATAAAATGTTCCTAAAATATAAAATTTCTGATAAAATAAGGTACATGGTCGATATATGTCTATTAAATATGTTTTAGAAATTTTTCTATGTCCTTTTACGCCATGTCATTTATGTTTGACCCCTGGTAAACACATTTTCACCACAACTCTGGTAAATATTTTTAACTGTTTATATTATTCATAATGCAAAAAAATCATGTAGAATATATAAGTAAATACAGATAATATTTATGCCTAAAATGGAATCCATTTTTCTATATTCAATTCATATGAGTGTAATAACTTAATTTAAAATTAAACAATTATAGGTTACAAAAAATGGTTTTTTTTCAAAGAGAAAATGTTCATATGTTTAAGATTTAAAAAAAAATAAATAAATAATTGATTGAAAGGAAATAAATTGAATTAATAAACATATATACGAACTAATTTATCTTTTAAAACCATATATAAATAATTATTATATTTTTAAATACATCAAAATAATTGGCACTTCATAATAAAACCTAGTATTTTTATTTATTCTATTAAAACATATATTTTCAAAACTAAACAAATAATAATCCTGGTAAAATATAAAAATCATTATATATAAATGAATATTAAATTTCAAGAATAATTTATAATGAAAAATAACACATTTTAATGTATGTTCCCAATATGTGAAAAAATATTTTTAGAAAATATTTCTATTTTTATTCGTAAAATAAGAGTTGATCTTATTTTAAGAATATGAATCATATTTTATAAATGTAAAAACATATTATTGAACATATTATTTATAAATTTCTTTAAAAACAATGAATAAAAGCAAATAATTTAATTTATTAATATTATATATCATTCGTAGGCATAAAAATAGTTTTTTTATAAAAAGTTAGTCTTTATTTTTAAATAGATTTTATTTTGATTTATAATTAATTAGTAAATAAAGAATTAATTTCATAATTAGTAAATGTATTATGAGTGTATTAATACTCCATCCAATTAAAGGAATTTTTAATTAACATTAGGAGATATATCATAGGGGGTAAATTTTCCATATCATATTACGGGATATCATCGATGTGTATCATGTTTTAATGGGAATATATATCACCCACATATCCTCATTCCAACTGGGGTCATCATCATATATATACAATGTCTATGGGAAGGCTCATATTCTTACTAACAAATCAGTGGTATTTTAGAATATTTTGGAATCAATTTATTAAAATGTACATATACGTATGGAAAATAAAAATTATTATTATTAGGCATATATAAATCTCTAATCTTAGATATCATGATTAAATAACAAAACAACAAAGAAAGGATAATCACGAGGGGATTAGACCTAAATGGATCACATACATCCACATATATTACCAGTTTCTTAACATAGAATATTCAGATTGGGATAACATCAAGGGTTTTCCATGACTCCATAGCATGCTAATATTTTTTCTCTAATAAACTATAGTTTCCTCAAAGAAATAAAATGTATTTTTGAATTAACTCCCGAATCCAGCAGCACTCTATCAATAGAAAATGATGATACCCTCCTAATAGGCTCTCCCATTGATAATATGGATGATATTGATTAAAAATAATATATATATATAGATCTCCTCATATTATGCACTATAGAGATCCTTTATACAATATTTCCATATCTCAACAAACATATGTCACTTCCTCCAATGATATTCCAAATACAGATTAATTTAGAGAGGTTCTGGAAGATCCCAGATCTTCCACCAATCAAAATAAATCATCTATGATCATTTCCCTATCCAAACATTGGATCACTCAAGAAAAATATCTAGATAGACAGCTATATTTTATGAAACGGTGGAGGAATATTCTTTAATGATGATTTTTTTGTTAGAAATAACTCGACACATAGGGATAACAACAATATTCCCATCCATTTTTACCATAACCACTATTTCTTAGAATTTTTGAAAGAAATTTATTATAAAATGAATCCAATATTAATAAATAATCTTTTTTAAATACCCTTCACCATCTAAATTAGAAGATGTTTATTTATGAACTGTATACTAACCATAAAATGAAAATTGTGAGATCTATCATAAAATAAAATTGGGTCCATATTTAGTTACTTAGATTCCACAATGTGATAATTAACATTAAAATATTCATCACATTTTCAATGATTTTCCAATGAATCATCAACTATTAATCATCAATTCCCCATATGACATGTGACATTGGGGACATGGAGAGAATAAAAAATTGCATTTCACACAATTACTAGTTTATTATAGACCTCTAAAAATGATTTCATTTACTATTATAACATCCATAAAAATCATTGGACTAGATGGTGCATATTAAAACATTCATGTAAGACTAAACCCCATACCACCCATTCAATGAAATGGTTTGACCAACATGGACCATCCATTAATAGAATTGTGCATTAGGAATCTTGGAAAATAAAGGAATCCTAACCACAATATTGTATATGTAGAAAATATAGACATGTTCGATACAGGTTTTGGCTAGAGTGGTGGTTGACCACAGATAATTGACTCAATTAATACTCTTATCACTCATATTAAAACACCATAGTGTCAGTAGGTGACTATGAAACGGGAGGGTAAAACCTATTACGTGTGGGTGAATATTATTTATCTCGAACATAATGTTGTATAATACCACCTTCAAAGAATTAAATGAAACTATATTCTTGATTTATTACATGAATCATTTCATATGTCATTATGAACCATTTTTTAAACCGTTTTTCAATAAGAAGAAACCATGATCTAATGATTTTTCATCACATCCGAATGCATAGCCATTGTTTGGTACAAAAATATTGATGATAATTCTCTAGAACAATTTGACAAATTTCGTAGTAAATTTCATGAAACATTCTTATCCACAATGTAAAAAATGTCCATTCAATATATCCTATATTTAAATCAACTTTATAATGATATGTTTTATGATTTCATCACCATGAAAAATGGTCCGACATTTTCCCAATGAATAAATATATGACAAAAATATTTACATGGAATATGAAGAAAAAATTGTAATGTTAATTTGAAAAATAATTTTATCCAACTATAGAATCCTTTTATATTTCAATATTTGGATAAATTTGATTAGAATTTTAATCATTTCATCAAATGAACAAGAGTTAAAACATAACTGGTACTTGGTGGGTAAAGGGAAAAGGCTAATAATATAGATTTTAAAATCATCACCATTAATTAATCTATGATATCATCTCAGAACCCAAATCCCAAACAATATTATATAGAACCCCTACTTAATCTAATGAATAAATAATTAGTAACTCACCAAAGAGGGAATGATATGTCGAGCTATGTATGTTTCCTAGACAACAAGAAATTGAACCACACATAGAAAAATGTGTTGATTATGAGGTATTTCCCTTCTTATATGCATCATAATCTCCCTAAGATACTCAAATCACAGAATAATAAGTAGATCACCCTTTTATAACAACCAAATTATTTTAACCAACACTAGATGCTAGGGTACGAAATTCAATATTTTTTATGGTGTTTATAAATGTGGTCCAAAAATAGGGGACTATGTGGAAGTAATTCTGGGATAATAGTTATATTAAATAACCTATGTGTCTACCTCATTTCCATAAAATTGTGAGGAATGATATTATAACCCTTATATTAAAATATTAAAATTTAATTCTTGAAGTCCATGAAAATTGTTGATTGATCACATGTTATACTCATGGAATAGTTGTATCAGTCAATTGAAACCCATGTTCACTAGGCAAATCAAAATTCATTACATTATGTATTAATAACATAAAAAATAAATTTCACGAATAAAAAATAATTACAAATAAAATTATATTGAAATCTAAAATATTTTATCACCACTCAAAATCCTTTGGAATTTCCTTCCTCTCATATCAAAAGAATGTGTTTTGATCCACTAGACGATCCAATAAGGCTCCATCCCCTAGAAAATAATACTCATTAGATAATATGCCATTATAGGGATCAGTAAATGTCCTTAATTTTATAAATACAATCTGAAAATAAGAGAGTGTATATGACCCTCAATCAAGTCAAAACTGGGGATGATGCGAAAGAGTATACATATGGAATGGATGACAATAATGCGATAGGATAAAATGATAAAGATAAATAACTAAAAAGGAAATGTATTCCATTGAGACTCATAGATTTATTATTCACTATTTTCAAATAGAATTTCATGATAATAAGAAAGTATACACAACTCTCACCCACCAAATAATATTAGATGGTCAATTATTGGGAATCAATTTATCTAATTAAGAACTAGACATAGGGAAATTGAAACAATATTTCTAATAAATATTTCTATTTACTTCTAATATGAGACCAATACATGAATAATTAGTATAAACACATATGATTTTGAAACCAAAACAAAGAGAGAAACTCACTCATGTGAAGTACATTCCACATGATTAGAAATATGATATTTTGAAGCAATAATATTATATTCATACATATAATTAAATACTAAATAATCTCCAGATATAACAAGAGTTAAGAGAGGACTTTATTGAAGCCCAAATAGTCCTAAAGAGTTTTATACCTATGTAAACACAATATAGTAATATCATGTAGAAGTAAATCTGAATTGATGACATGTGAAAAATTCATTCAATGAACAAGAAAAAAAAAGACAACATAAAATGTAACATCATATCATTATATATATCTTGAAATATCAACAATGATTATGTCCACTAGTGATTATTTGAAAACAAGTATATAATAAATATCATTCAGTCCCGAACACTTCAAACTCTAGGGTATACTGAGAGTGATCTATATTAGTCTATGTTTAACCATTCAAGGTTTTAATAAAATTTAGTAAAATATCCTTGGAAAGATCATGATAAATAGACATTTTAGTGATCACATATCTAATTGAACCTAAAGGATGAACCAAAAAGGGATTTCATCATCTGTTCTATTTGGAATACAATGGATCCATATTCATTTCATCCTACCATCATCATAACACCAATTACTGATGTATGTATATAAAAGTAATGTTGTATTGTTTTATAATAATGCATCCCATTTTTGTTTCTATTATTACTTGAATATTGAGCAACCTTTTATATTATAGAAGGGAAACAACCATTGGATAATTATAAATATCACATTTGACCAAAAATTGTTTGAAATCCTCTATTTATAATCCATGTAATGAACATATTGAATAATTTATGTAGCATATTATCCACGTTGAGGTGCCAAATAAGGGGAAATGAAATCAATATGGTATACTGATCTCACAATATATAGATATATGTGTCTATATATTATTGATATCTACTAAGTCATATGATTCATAGGGGAGAAAAAATTCCCCTAATACTAATTCCTCTTGGGAATCTCTTAAATCAAATGATTAAAAATTAGAATATACGGCTGACATATGTAATCTTAATGAAAATATCTCACTTGAAAATTCTAAATCTCTATCTCTGAAATTCCATGGGGAAAATATTAATTCATTCTGGGTAGTGAAAATGACTTTGAATTTACATTCCTACATTATCACATATCCTTTTTTGTGTGGTAGATGATGAGGGATATAAGAATGTTGAAGAAGAAAATGATATTGTGGACTCCCAAATAATTTTTGGAATGTGTCTCAGCTACTAAAGATTAATAATAATAGGTTAATATTGAAGTAGATGAAGAGGAATATCACATCATGATCAATTTCATCATTTCCCATAAAGAGTATGATGAATAATTAACATTATTAAAGAAAATAAATATTATTTTTTCCTATAATTACATTGAAATAACCCGATAATACAAGAAGAAAACCACCCATCATATGGGTCTGGCTATGGATCACAATGATTAGAATTAGTATGGGGAATATATCAATCTATAATGGAAAACGTAGAAACTGAGTTAGAGAAGATCAAAAAAGAAACATTTATTCTAGAAGATCAATAAGTGAAGTGGATATCAAAGATATTCATATTGATGAATTGGATTGAGAATATTTGACTCTATATTAACATTGGAGAATTATACATGTATTGTTTGAATGATATTTTCCCTTTCATGATCATTGGAGTATTCATCTATGAAATATAAGGCATTGAATTCCTTTTCATTATAAATGGAGTTTCCAATTATAAAAATTATTATGGATTATGAATATGAAGAAACTAATACTTTAATAGAACTACAAGGGATTTATTATTATTAGTTGATGTTGTATATCTTGAAAAAATTGGTGATAATTTTTATAATTCTAAATATTATTTTCATTTCACACAAGGTAAAGTAAATAGAGGAATATATTGGTTATATAGTAGTAATATTTCTTATTTTATATTATCAATATTAATAGTTAGATAGTTTTTTTAAAAATAATTCAACAACAAAACCTAAAACAATCTTGTAAATTGAACATTGAGGATGACATATAAAATCTATATATTCATAATTGTATATAAATTTGGAATTCAATTTGATAATGAAATTACTATGGTCATTTTTAACATTCCCCTCCTCAAAATCGCATGGAATAGAGTGGATATTATGGGAGGTTTAAAACATTTCGGCTCAACATCACCAATCTATTGAAAATAATTTATTCAATTTATCAGATTGATTATGAAATAAATAAGTTATCTTTGGGAATATGACAATCGTAATGGTTTCACTGGGAAATATAATTATCTCATGCACCCCTGAGTCTTATGCCTATAGTTTAAGGGAATAAACTCTTTATACAAAAGGCGCCCCTCCCCATGAGTAGTCACTTTTTGTGCATCACTCAAAGAAAAATTATACAAAAAAACAACATATATTTTCAGTTCAAGATAAATCAAAATTTATATAAATGATTTCAAAAAAATAAAGTGTATACACATAGGGATTATATTTGTTGTCAAATGGTAGATAAATTAAATTATAAAAAATGAGTTCAATGTGGTATCAAATATTTAACAGTTCATTTTTACCCTAAGTCAGCGATATTGAATAGAATATTAAAAAAATTAGTTTTCATTTTAATGATGTTTAATATTTATTTTGTATTGAAAAAATAAATCAACTGAAAATCTGTAACGCCCCGACCCCAGCTACCCAGAGTTGGTGGATTACTTCGTAACATTGGCATGATCACAAAAGATCAAGTCTCAAAAGACTGATTTGTTTAGTAGCCATGGAAACACTAGATACATACATAAGTCTTACATTACATCATAAAGTAAAACAAAACTACAACATCTTCTCTTCATATCCCCTTATATTATCCCTATAAGTCATTCATAAGCTACTTCTTCACATCCTGGAAAAATTAAAACATTGAAAGGGGTGAGCTCAGATGCTCAGTAAGGATAACAATATAGCGGAAGCTTTCTTAAATATACATTAACATTTAAGGCAATGTATAACTAAAACAAAATCCTTTTAAAACTTGAACATCATCATAATATGGAAAAACAATAAAATTAAATAATGCCATTTACTTACTCACATGGATATTCTACTAGTCGAATAATCACATGCAATATCAATAACCACTTTCTTAATGATGGAATGCATAATGCCAGACTATCATAACTTCGTGGTCCAGGCCTCGTGCAAAGACCACAAATAAGATTTTGTCAAGGCCTTGTGCCAAGACACTAGTTTGTCTCATGAGACCTGCCGATGCATCGAGGAGCTATAGCGGGGTCCACCCGTCACTTATTAAGTCCAATGCATTCCTCATATGAACAGGTTTAAACATATCATAAACCATAACATAATTGTATCACATAAGACATGCATAAAGGAAAAATAATATTTCCACACTTCAATCACAAGATATCAATACCACACATTAATATAATAAAAACATTATCAAAACCATTTTCAATACCAAAATAAAAGAAGAGTAAAACATGGTATTTATTTTTCTTTTAAAGAAGAAGTTATGGATTATAGAGGAAGTAAAAACTCAAATAATAGTCACGGTGGCGGAGAATTCGTTGTCGCCACATGCATAAGAAAAAACATTCATTTTTTCATTTAGTAAAAACGCAACATATAAAAAGATTCCTTTTGAGTAAAAGTAAAAGTCAAAGGGGTTTATACACCGTTTAAATGAAATTTTTGTATAATACCAAATATTTCTCAATGAAAGCATATTGAGATGGGGTCCCTTACAAAGATCATTTCTTAAATAAAATAGATCTATTATGTGTATTTACTCTAGGTACACCTACAGAAAGTAAAAATACAAGATAGGACATAATAATATCATGAAATAATTTGAAAGTAGGAGATTAACCCAAAGAATGGTAATTGGGTTAAGAAGTTCCCTTACCTTGGGTCCTGTCTTGACTCGACCGTTCTATAACCTCATGAATAATAAAATAGAGTTAATTTATAATTTCTTAAGAACCTTTTCATGTTTTTATTCCTTTTATATCACTTATTACCATGTCATGAACATTATGTAATTATTTAAGTTAATAACGGTCGTTTTGTCGACCATTGGTACTTGAGTCAAAAATGAACTTCTTATAATTACAAGTTGTTCATGTGGTGAAATATACAATATATCCATAATTATATTCATGATATAGATATCATATATCTCATATATATCCAGTATATACATGAGTTTATTATATTCCATAACGTTTAGAGGTAAGAAATAAAATGCACCGTTCATGGAGACGGTAAGCCGTACGTACGCATGAACGCTACTTCCATTTCTATTTCGTATTTAATGGAATGAAATCACAATTATATAAAGGTATAATATAATTCCAGTATAATATAATGTATAATACCATTTAATACATTCTTTATACATCCCACATATGGCATTAACGATTAAAATCACTTTGAGGGGGCGGTAGTCCGCACTTCCTAAAATGAAAATATCGTGTTTACCCATAATGGAAACCATAAAGGAATTCCATAAATGAAAAATACAGAAGCATAAGTAAAACATAAAAATATTATATATCATATATAAATATAGTGACATCTTAATGGCCACCTTTGATGGTGTTATATGAGTGTTGAACAATCTTCGTTTTGTGAGGCAGAAATTCTCCATCCACAGAAACAGTATGTTCTTTAACCATTAGATGTAGGTGTGTGTAAGTGTTGCTCGAATCCTTCTTATAAAAACATCCTAGTATATTGAGGATACTGGTGTTGTTACAAAATAAATGAATAAAAATATTTTAGGGGGCTGGATAAGCAAAATAAAGCAAAATAACATAAGAGAAGACATTACCTTAAAATCGAATAACTCCTTGATTTGAGCCAAAGGCTTCCTTGGGAAGAATTCTGCCCAAAGTGAGGCTTCTAGGAGTAAGGGAGGGAAGTTTGGAGAGTATTTGGGTAGAGGATGGCCGAGCCAAATGGCTTGAATGTGTGAATGAGGTGGTAGATTTGGGGGCCTTTTATAAGAGGAGAGGAGGGGTACTCTTGGAAAGTAATAAACTGATACTTTATTATACAATGATTTTCGGATTCCAAAGGTCCCACACTTATATAATTCTAGGATAAGGTGATAAGGGTTCGAAATATACTCATCCAATAGGTTTTTGACAAGTGTACGCCTTGGAGTTTACATTATCTTTTAATTTTATTTTAATCGTTAATTAATAAGGTAATCGCTGCATTATCATGGTGTCATAAATAATTTAATTTATTTAATGTCTAAAAATTATATAACAAATATCATGATGTAGGAAATATTTTTAGCTTTCTAATGAATATTTATAGTCAAAAATATTACCTGTATAACCCCATTTAATTTTTTTTAGTAAAATAACTCTTGTTTGTGACATTTTCATTTTAACATTAAATAAAACGTTTTTAATGTCATTTTCCAAACAAAGTGGCTCCATGGGGTCCCCATGTTGAGCCATGGGTTGTCTTGGTCGTCCATGACGCATCCAATAGGGGTAGGAGAGGTGTAAAGATCATTTCATATTTTTATAATACCATTTTTACCTTAAATTTCACTAATTTCCTTTAACCGTGATTAATTAAACTTAAAAGTTACCATTCACCGATAAATATTTTAATCCCATTGAACCACATTTTACTTCCTAATGACAACCATGTATGTCGGATTTTATAATATCAAATCACAGAAGCGGTAATATTTCATTTAAATGAAAAATCAGTTATTTAACTACCACTTAGTAGTTTCACTATTCATCAAAAATTGAAGTTTTTCAGAACAATGCCAAAATTTCACCCGAAGCTATAATTGATATTCCGAATTCAAAAATGATGTATATTTTACAAAAGTCCAAACATATATGTTTCATTAATAATTTTATAATTAATTCCTTCTACCACAACAAATAGCGTATTTTAAGAAACAATTTATATCAAAAGATTCACAATTGTTCATGTCCAATTTCAATGTTAAATTAATTCTAATGACCACCATTGGATGAAATGTTAAAAATATATTCTAATTATACTTTAAAACCACTAAATAGTATAACTTATCACTATAAATTATTTTGATTAAAAAAGTTGTTTTATGTATTTTTCACTATTCATAAAAATTTGGAAGTTCTCAGAACATTACAAAAAAATCAACATTGGCTAATTTTGATATTAAGAATACAAAAATGAAGAAAATTTTGAAATATAAAATTTCTATAATTTTAAAAAGTGGTTATTACTACTCATAATGGCTACTTTTATTAGTCACAGTGTTTTAGAACTCGAACTTGCGTACAATGCAAGCTATTGCATTATTCAATGAGAAGCATATCATGGAAGCTCGGGGTGTTACATTCTCCCCTCCTTCAATAAATTGCGTCCTCAAAATTTTAATTTTTTCTTTGAAAATAAATGGTTGAAAATAGAAAATACCTTTGTGGAAAACCCACATCGGAAATAAGGTTATTAAAAATATAACTATAAAAGAAAGAAAGATAAGTACAAAGGTAACCCGAGATAGCCCATACTAGGAATCTATGAAAATATGGATATTGAAGAAAAAAAACCATCAAGGTCTGATGGAGAGTTGTAGAAAACCGGATTATGAGAAAGTTAATGACAAGAAAATCACAAAATTGTGATTGGTTAAATGGTCATTCAATACCAAGTTGGAAAACTTAACTAAAAATGTTTTTGTTTTAAGTTAACTTTCATAATGTTGAGGAATTTATTTAAGAGATTTACTAAGAATGTAAGGAAATATACTTACTTGTTGTGTATACTTTCATTCTTTAATAAAGTTTTACCACAAACCCATCTTTCACTCTAAAAGGTAATAGAACTCAAAAATAACACATACCATTTAGATTAGTAAAACTATTTTTTAATAACCAGGGACTTCCTGTAGGCTAGTGGTAGGTCATAATGGCCTGTCACAATATGGTTATGGGTTCGATTCCTGCAGCTTTGTCCGACGCGACGGGTTATGCCCCACCCCACATGTTGTCCTTTTCCTTAAAGTATAGTATTATAATATTCCAAAAATAATCTTCAGAAATGTTTTAACCTTAAACAATACTATTCAAAGTTCAACTTAATCCGTCCCATCCTTTATAGTTATCCAAAATACCTCTGTCCAAACATTCTCTAAAAGGACTCTTAATTACAAAATCAATTTATCAGATTCGCCAAACAAAGTAAAGTTTCTCTTATTGTCACATACTAAAAATATGATTACCTTCATCATATTAAAACCGTAATGAAAACAACAAGTACTGCAGTACAATCCTTATATATATCATATTATTCTTATAACCAGAATATAATCCACGAGTCCAAAAGCACCAATACATTAATTATTCCTCTTCAACTCTAGTCACATCATAAGATTGTCCTTGATCCCTTAGCCTTTTCTGAGGTATGTTTCCCTGACGCTTAGGACATTCATTTTCATAATGACCCATTTCTCAACAATTGTAGCATTCAACATTGATAGCCTCTTTCTTTCCCTTGCAATCCCGTGCCTGGTGACCTTTTTCTCCACATTTATAACAAACTCCCATTCCTTTTAGGCAAGCACTGGAGTGATTCTTCCCACAATTATCACATAATGGAAAATCATTCTTTCCCTTTTTCCCTTTATCTGTCTCTTGTTCAACCGTTCTCTTCTTCTCTTGCTTTACTTTGTTGTCATAAGACATAGGGAATTCCTTTTCCGTCTTGATAGCACATGAGACAATATCTTCATACGATGAGAAGGTTTTTGAGACTAATTCTCGATGGAGAAATGGTTTTAACCCATCAATGAAACGATCAATCTCACTTCTTGGGTTACGTATATAATCTACAGCATGCCTCTCTAACCTTGTAAAGTTGGCCTCATACTTTGCGACATTCTCATCCTCCTTTTGTCTCAGACTCAAAAATTGTCTTTCAATAACTGCTCGATGGTCGTGAGGATAGTATTTTTCTAGGAAAAGATTTTTGAACTCCCTCCATTCCATATTTGATACTTCATCATCTTCCTTTGTGTTTTGAATCAATGACCACCATTGATCGGCATCTCCAGTGAGGCGGTAGACTGCCATGACAACCTTCTCCCTTTCGCTACTCCCCAAGGCATGGAATATTTTCTCTAAGGAGTTTATCCATTGCTCAGCTACTAATGGATTTGTACCCCCATTAAATGTTGGCGATTGTTGCCTCATGAAGCGGTCTGACATTGATCCTCCACGTTACAGATCATGGTGCTCCATACGAGTAAGGTTATTATTCATAACCTGAGTGAGTTGTCCCAGTATGGTAATAAGTTGATCAGCACCAGTTGTATCTCCAGATCGACAATAATTATCTTGAGCAGGAGGTCAATCCCTACACGGAGTGCGTGCATTGATACGGTTTCTATTCCTTCCACTAGGCGCCATTTCTAAACAATGGCATAAACTAGATTAGTTTATGAATCAAAATACATAAATCCATACTTTTAAAATACATAACATAAATTGAACTATTTATGGATATAATCCATAATCATAAAAAATATTTCTTTGAGGAAGTATATACTCATAACCCTTCATAGTGGTTTGTAATGAAAACGAGAATTATCCTAAGCATATCCCCCGGGAGTGTCATAACCAAGAGTGAAGCAAGGCCTGTTGTCATGCACCAGTTCCCGTTTGAGTCTAGCTCAAAACGGTGTTTTCGGGTTTTACCCCTCGGTACATATGTGCCAGAGCTGCCTCTACCTGCTCGTATCCAGACAGGGATGTATTGTTCGGAAAACTCCCAAAAGCTTTATAATACCAAAATTCAAGGAAGTTATTCTATACTAATCCTCAATGTCTATCTCTGGGCTATGTACTATAATCAAAGATTATCTAAATCTAGCTTCCAAGGTTAGTACTAACCTCCCTCTAATACCAACTGTAACGCCCCGACCCCAGCTACCCAGAGTCAGTGCATTACTTCGTAATATTGGCATGATCACAAAAGATCAAGTCTTGAATGACCGATTAGTTTAGTAGCCTTGGAAACACTAGATTCATTCATAAGTATTACATTACATCATAAAGTAAAACAAAACTACAACATCTTCTCTTCATATCCCCTTATATTATCCCTATAGGTCATTCATAAGGTACTTCTTCACATCCTGGAAAAATTAAAACATTGAAAGGGGTGAGCTCAGATGCTCAGTAAGGATAACAATATAGTGGAAGCTTTCTGAAATAAACATTAACATTTAACGCAATGTATAACTAAAACAAAAGCCATTTAAAACTTGAACTTCAGCATAATATGGGAAAACAATAAAATTAAATAATGCCATTTACTTACTCACATGGATATTCTACTATTCAAATAATCACTTGTAATATCAATAACCTCTTTCATAATGATGGAATGCATAATTCCAGACTATCATAACCACATAGTCAAGGCCTCGTGCCAGGACCACAAATATGATTTTGTCAAGGCCTCGTGCCAAGACACTAGTTTGTCTCATGAGACCTGGCGATGCATCGAGGAGCTATAGCGGGCTCCACCCGTGACTTATTAAGTCCAATGCATTCATCATATGAACAGGTTTAAACATATCATAAACCATAACATAATTGTATCACATAAAACATTCATAAAGTAAACATAAGATTTACACACTTCAATCACAAGATATCAATACAACACATTGATATAATAAAAACATTATCAAAACCATTTTCAAAACCAAAATAAAAGAAGAGTAAAACATGGTATTTTTTTTATTTTGAAGAAGATGTTATGGATTATAGAGGAAGCCGAAACTCAAATAATAGTCACGGTGGCGGAGAAGTCGTTGTCGCCACATACGTAATAAAAAAACATTCCTTTTGTCGTTTAGTAAAAACGCTTCGTATAAAAAGATTCCATTTGTGTAAAAGTAAAAGTCAAAGGGGTTTATACACCATATAAATGAAATTTGTGTATAAAACCAAATATACCTCAATGAAAGGATATTGAGAAGGAGTCCCATACAAAGATCATTTTTTAAATAAAATAGATATGTTATGTGTATTCACTATAGGTACATCTAAAGAAAGTACAAATACCAGATAGGACATAATAATATCATGAAATAATTTGAAAGTAGGAGATTAACCCAAAGAATGATAATTGGTTAAAAAGTTCCCTTACCTTGCATCCTGTCTTGACTCGACCATTCTTTAACCTCCTGAATAATAAACTAGAGTTAATTTATATTTTCTTAAGAACCTTTTACAGTTTTTTATTCCTTTTATATCACTTATTACCATGTCATAAACATTTTGTAATTATTTATGTTAATAATGGTCGTTTAGTCGAGCATTGGTACTTGAGTCAAAAATAAACTTCTTATAATTATAAGTTGTTCATGTAGTGAAATATCCATTATATCCAGAATTATATTCATGATATAGATATCATATATCTCATATATATCCAGTATATACATTCATTTATAATATTCCATAACGTTTAGAGGTAAGAAATGAAATGCACCGTTCATGGAGACGGTAAGCCGTACGTACACATGAACACTACTTTCATTTCTATTTCATATTTAATGGAATGAAATCATAATAATATAAAGGTATAATATAATTCCAGTATAATATAATGTATAATACCATTTATTCAATCCTTTATACATCCCACATATGGCATTAACGATTCAAATCACTTTGAGGGGGCGGTAGTCCGCACTTCCTAAAATGAAAATATCGCGTTTACCCATAATGGAAACCATAATGGTATGACATAAATGAAAAATACAGAAGCTTAAGTAAAACATAAACATATTATATATCATATATAAGTATTGTGACATCTTAATGTCCACCTTTTAAAGTGTTATATGAGTGTTGAACAATCATTGTTTCGTGAGGCAGAAATTCGCCATCCACAGAAACAGTATGTTCTTTAACCATTAGATGTAGGTGTTTGTAAGTGTTGCTAAAATCATTCTTATAAAAACATCATAGTATATTGAGGATACTGTTTTTGTTACAAAATAAATGAAGAAAAATAGTTTAGGGGGCTGGATAAGCAAAATAAAACAAAATAACATAAGAGAAGACGTTACCTTAAAATCGGGTAACTCTTTTGATTTGAGCCAAATCCTTCCTTGGGAAGAATTATGCCCAAAGTGAGGCTTCTAGGAGTAAGGGAGGGAAGTTTGGAGAGTATTGGGGCAGAGTTCGGTGGATCCAAATTGCTTGAAAGTGTGAATGAGGTGGTAGATTTGGGGGCTTTTATAAGAGGAGAGGAGGGGTGCTCTTGGAAAGTAATAAAATGATACTTTATTATACAATGATTTTCGGATTCCAAAGGTCCCACACTTATATAATTCGAGAATAAGGAGATAAGGGTTCTAAATCTACTCATACAATAGGTTTTTGACAAGTGTATGCCTTGGATTTTACATTATCTTTTCATTTTATTTAAATCGTTAATTAATGAGGTAATCACTGCATCATCATGGTGTCATAAATAATTTAATTTATTTAATGTATACAAATTATATAACAAATATCATGATGTAGGAAATATTTTTAGCTTTCTAATGAATATTTATAGTCAATAAAATGACTTTTATAACCGCATTTAAAAATTGTTTTAGTTAAACAACTCTTGTTTGTGACATTTTCATTTTAACATTAAATAAAACGTTTTTAATGTCATTTCCCTACCAAAGTGGCTCCATGGGGTCCCCAAGTTGACCCATGTCTTGTCTTGGTCGGCCATGACTCATCCAATAGGGGTAGGACAAGTTTAATGGTCATTTCATATTTTTATAATACCATTTTTACCTTAAATTTCACTAATTTCCTTTAATCGCGATTAATTAAACTTAAAAGTTACTATTCACCAAAAATTATTTTAATCCCATTGAACCAAATTTTACTTCCTAATGAAAACCATGTATGTTGGATTTTTGAAAATCAAATCACAAAAGTGGTAATATTTCATTTAATTGAAAAATCAGTTATTTAACTACCACTTAGTAGTTTCACTATTCATCATAAATTGAAGTTTTTCTATACAATGCCAAAATTTCACCCTAAGCTATAATTGATATTCCGAATTCAAAAATGATGTCTGTTTTACAAAATTCAAAACATATAAGTTGCATTAATTAATTTTATAATTAATTCCCGCTGCCACAACAAATAGCGTGTTTTTAAGAAACAATTTATATCAAAAGATTGACAATTGTTCATGTCCAATTTCAATGTTAAATTAATTCTAATGACCACCATTGGATAAAATGGTAAAAATATACTCTAATTATACTTTAAAACCACTAAATAGTATAACTTATCACTATAAATTATTTTGATTAAAAAAGTTGTTTTAAGTATTTTTCACTATTCATAAAAATTTGGAAGTTCTCAGAAAATTACAAAAAAATCAACATAGGCTAATTTTGATATGACGAATACAAAAATGAAGTCCATTTTGAAATATAAAATTAATATAATTTTAAAAAGTGGTTATTACTATTCATAATGGCTACTTTGATTAGTCGCGGTGTTTTAGAACTCAAACTTGCGTACAATTCAAGCTATTGCATTGTTGAATGAGAACCGTATCATGGAAGCATAGGGTGTTACAAAATCCATGGTTAATTTTCATGAAGAATATCTAAACTATAAAACAAATTGGTGGAGTTGTGACTTCTAGGTGAATAGATAATTTTTATGCGCAACACAACCCAATTTTAGTATATGTATTTTGATGGGGTCTCTAAAATTATAAAAGGGAGAAGAAGGAATGATTTTGTGGAAAATAATATTGGTATAGGAATTCATTTTTTGTCCATGATTGGTGGTCTCTATTTTCATTCATTATTTCTATCTATAGTATAATCCAATAATAAAGAAAAATATTAGTTCCTCATTGATGGTTTGTTGATAGACGTATAGTTATTAGTGGCCCAATTACATATTAAAATTATAAATTATGATGAATTAAATCAATTATGAATACACTATATATAATGATTAATTATCCATAATAATTATTATGATTATGAGTTCATATTGATATTCCCAATCATTCAAATTATGACTCATTTATCATTGTCACATAATGCATATAATAATACACTGGAAAATATATCCACTACCATGGATGATCTGGATTTGGATGAATCAATTACACAAATTTCATACTAATGGATAATCTCTTCTTTTTTCACAAACTCTATGGACTAAATATACAATAATTACATAGACTTATACTTGTAATATGTAATAATATTTTAGTAATAAAATGAAATATGATTATATGTCCCTGATCATATAATATATTTTAAATTAAAAATTACCAATGAATTTGGATGAAAAAGAAACAGTAAAATACTACATCGTTAAATTCACAGTACACAATAGATCAAACCAACATAAAGATCTATATAAATGAGGCTTTGATTTATATTCCTCATGATGAAGTGTAGGGTAATGTTCTTATAGTCATATAAAGAACACCACAATTAAAGGCAAATATTTCATATCATGTATGCAAATGACAATTATTATATATAATGATAATGAATTGATTCATGGTGTTTTCTAAAAAATTTCATGAATTTCATACAGAATCAAACACTATTTATCCACTTTTAGTTATCCTTCATACTATAGGGTATAAAATGAAATTTATCATGTGGTAAAGGATTTCGTGTAGAAAAATCCCCCTTCTATAATTAGGATATTTTTTATATACCTTCTACCACTAAATTATCCTCCATATGTACTGAGGTTATACCCCTCAAGGTAGATAAAAAAATCTAATATCGTATTTTTCAAGTGGGATATCATTGCTAGGTTTTTGGTTCATTATATGAAAATGATGGTCAAGAGAATCATTTTTCTTGTTTTTAGTTAATGGTTGTTTATTAATAATTATTCAATATCCAAAAAACATTCCTCCCCATATATCACAGAGGAAATGGTACTATATATTATTTTAATAATACATTTTAAAAAAACATTAAAAACATTATCTAATGAAATAACAATTGTTGGGAATACATTCACTTCCATGTTTTATTGACGTGTCACACAAAAAATCACAATGACGGTAATGTGACCCCATAATTAATTATGTTTGGTATTGGCCATGTTTTAACTATTTATTACTCAATTCCATCACACCATTTATCCATGTGTAATAAGATTTCCAATGATGAAAATCCTAGAAGTGAATGTATGAATCAGATCATCATGATGAAAAATGATTGTGTTCCCTACACAATCGACATTGATTCCAATATTAAGTTGTGTGATCTTTTAATAATACTTTATTACTTATAATTAGTTTTTTATTAGGAATCAATTCAAATGATAAATTATATTGAACAATTTATATATTTTTTGACTCTAAAATAGATAATAACAATGCATGAGTTATAATTCTGTAATTAATAATGTATCAATGTCTGAGATATATGGCTCAGAACTATTCCACAGTAAATACTACATTTCATATAATAAACTAAATTTAAATTGATTAAGATCTATTATACATTAAAATAATATAGAAACATTCCATTATGTATGAAATTATGTTTCTTAGATGTTATCAAAGTCACAAAACATTATACTCTATGATATTGTCACAGGTTCCTGAAATAAAAAATTCATAGTATCAGTATATAGACTATGAATTTAATATATATTCCATTATGGAGCTTGTCTCATGACCTTAAATTATTAGATATATATTTTATTGAATAATGAAATTTTACTAACATCCCCTCAACTATAATATGGATGACTTCTAAACAACTCATAGTTAAAAACTTTTTGTGGACTATAACTCTCTTATATACTATCTCGATCTGTGTAGAAGTATTTTGACACATAATATGATCATGAATAGAAGAATAAATATCAATTATTACATTCATATAAATCTAATAATTATAATCTACCCATATTATATGAACTATGCATATTTTGATTCCTCAATTTCCAATATACACAGTGACACTGAGATCGCTTATTTGAGAACCATCCAAAAATTTAGTAAATAATGAATTACATATCCTCTTTGTAAGAGATATATCTTTACTTGGTTCTACCGCCTATATGACATTGTATGACATGATATCTACTATTTTATGATATGTTGTGATGTCAGGACCATCTATCATAAGTCCAAAAATATAATCAATATAATTAATTTCTATTAGGAAAGATATAAGTATTTTAAAGGAACATACATGTTAATAAATATGTGTAATTTTATTCCAAATGGATAATATTACATTACAACACCCAGATTTCATAACTTGGGACCAACATAAATCCCTAAATATAATGCCTCTATCCATAATTATGAGCCAGGACTATGAAGGTAATATAAAAGAACAACATGTGGTGTTGTTCCAATTAATTCATGATAAAATGTAACATCTGTATATCTTTCCTTCAGCCCACCAACAACATAAAAAAATTATACTAGCACCTCCCTTAAATTGGTGCCAGATCTTTAATGGGGTAATATGTTCAATATATATTTGTGAATTGTTTCATATCAAATCAAGATATATAGTTATTATTGGATATAATATCATGGTCCCAACCATTATTTCAAGAAAAAAAATTACTCCCATTGGATATGTGTTAGATCAATAAAGGGGGATTATCAGGAGAACTTCATATTGGATAAATCTTTTAAACTATATATAAATAGTGATTTCTTGAATTTTTTAATCATATCTAGCCCTAAATATTGAAAATGACAACACCTCACCTGAGTTCCTGATCTATTGAACTAAATTGATTTCCTTTTCTACCAATCGTTTATACATTAAAAAAATCATAAAAATGTCATCTATTTCATATATGTTATATCTATGATTGACCTTTCCTAGGTTTTTGAGCCAAATATATGTATATATATATTTTTTAAAAATAATTTTTTTGGATTGAATCCTTATTCTCATGTTACATAGTACTATCTAAAATCACCATCAAATTTTCAACCTATATGATTTCTAATTATAGATCATTTTTATTAGATGGTCCAAGAAAATCATAGTAGTGAAAAATATATCGATATGATGGTCCCTCCATTCAGAAAAATATTGTTCCATCATTTATTAATATAAAATACATATCATAAACCACATCGAAGGACTAAGAAATATTGAAAAAAACCTCTATCTAAATAATATAATAAATAGTTAATAGAAACACCTCCATGTAAGAAACCTCTATTCATGGAATTTAAATATTTTTGTTCTGAAATGTTTTATGTTTCATATTTTTCATGATCTTCCAACTAACCTGTCATATCCTTCATTCAAATATTATATCTATCATTGGGCATGACTATGTTAACATTATATCTTCTAGTGGGTTTTCATAGGAATCAAGGTTGAGATATACCCCCTCTATAAGACATAGAACCACAACCCAATCATATGATGATAAAACCTATTTTATATTTGTTGTATGTAAAAAAATAGAATTTAATAGTACTAACATCACAACTATATATGATTCAAATATATATAGGATTCATTAAAAAATAATTAACAACATATGGAATGATTCCTTCTCATGTGGGATACATAGAGTTATCCCGGTAGATTTCCTTAGGCCCATCCATAAACGACATCATTATCAAAATAATTCATATTATAGTTAAATAATTATTCTCTTAAACCACAAAAAAATTATCGTTACAAAACATTATAATGACCCCTAATTAATATAATATTGTTCCATATATCATCCATTATTTTTGTTTTTGTTATAGACGAACATGTGGCATGGTATTTTCCCTTTGTCATAAGAACTCTATGTGGATTTATTCTTGTTATCCGGAGATACAATGTGATTTATAAATCATAAATACTCATGAATAAATCACATAACACCATTTATGTCTACTCATTTCCCAATAACCACAATATCATAGAAAAAATGAGAATTGGTCCAGAATTCTTCCATAACCTATTTTCAACATCACATCTTCCACAATTAACTATTTTATTCTTATTTTTATTGAATTTATATAAATATTATATTGTTATTTTTATTAAGAGTATTTTAATACTAGGGATACATCTAATTGAATATTAATACATTCTCCAACATAGATTTTCATATGATCCCCCATATTGGGCTTTCAATCAAAATCATTTTTTAATATGATTAATGTTTATTATTTTCTATATGTGTGGATAACATCACAATATAACCCATATTATAAATGTGGTCATTGAATTCCAATAATTATCTATGACATATTTGTATTCATTATTCCAGAACATGATTTTATATATACATCATCATCATCTTTGTTCCTTGTTCAAAAGTAATAGGGTTATCTTTATACAGTGGGACCATTCAAAATTTCCACTTTTATACATAATTTTATCTTATTTCCTAGTGGAATTTTTATAAACTATAAAATAAATTAGTCAAAATATGCGAACATAAAATTTATCCCTAAATGGTCTTAATAACTTGAAAATAAAATGAAATTGAAAATGATTCAAAACATATCAATTTGAGAACCTGAAAAGGATGGCCTAGGAAAAAGTCGAGCCCCCAAATGGTATGTCTAACTTTATGAGGCTTAGAAAATATTTAGATCATAAATGAAAGAAGAACAGATCTATTTGATCCCACTATATGGTCCTAGGAAATGCCAAGTATATTTTTTTGGGCTATCAATGTCCGGTAAATAGTTATAGTTACCATATATCAAGTTTAATCATCCATATAATTCATATAGTAAATGATGATATAACATATGGGGAACCAGAACCATAATTGAATGCCACATTCCCAGTTTATGACTACAGATCATAAGTGATTGAATCCATGTAAATCATATATGGTTACTAGTGATAAATACATTTAACATGTTGGAATTCTTATCATTGGAAATGCAAACATTCCCCAATATGGATATGTATCTGTGCCCTATTTTCCCTATCAATAAAAATCATATCACCTTAAAGGAACCTCCCTCTAATTTATATATGTCATTAAAATATAATAGTGGAACCCATCATTCAAATATATTAATCATTCATTGTTTATGTACTGATCCCATTCTTTATCCCTAATTCATCAACCTTGGGTGATGAATATAAAATCCTCCCTTCCACATATTCATTTGAATTAGATATCTTTGATTTTACACGTATATAGATTATTTACATTGTCCAATTAAAATTATGATAAGATATTTCATGTGTCCTATAATATATTCATTTATTATAACATATTTTTCTACCATTATCATCAAGAATAATACTTGCATTGTCGTGATTCCTATAAAAATAAGGCATAATACTATTCAGATTAAAAATCCAAAAATGATGTTCAAATATAAAAAATGAATCCTTGCATTCAAGGTCATCCAAATATAATTCCTAGGAAAATTATGCATTTATAAAAAACATAAATATTATGGGGTCCCTCAAATTTTCTCATCAACAGTCAAGCTATTCTCTCTAGGCAGTCATCCTTGGAAAAAAGATACACAACTTCATATCAAAAATGTATTATCCCAAATGAATCTTTCAAGATTATAAATTAATTATATATATATAATATACCAAATCATATTAATAATTTTAGTTTTCTATTCCTATACTCAAGGATGACCCACAACTATGAGTAATTCAATATTATTTGAAAATTGATTTGGGACAGATTAAAATTGTATCTGACAAAGTTTTTTAGAAGAATCATTGAATATTTAATAATTGAATTATGTTTACAAAAATAATATTTATAACTAATATATATAATATTAATATTTATAATAATAATATTAAATAAAAAATAAATGAAATTTGATTCCCATTCATTATTTTGGCTAGTATAGTGGATTTTCATATAATTGTTTCTCAAAACTCTACTGTGAACTCCATCATTATCCTGATTTTTCAACCTTGGTAAAAATTAATTGGGATTGGTTTTTTAGATCCCCCAAAATTATTATGATTATTTACTTCTCTATATAATCTCCTATCTACTTCTTCTACTTCCTCATAGTGGTTTTTGTGTATTACTAGTTTTCTTTTGAAATATCCAACTATTGTTCAAGAAGAATCACATCAAAATACCTACCATTTAATCATGTATTTCTGTATGTAAACTATATTTTTAAATATTGAATCTTGATTAATATTATTATATTATCATTTTGGGGAATATAGTTTTATCCACACACTTAGAAGAATTTCAAGTAAAATTTTTTCATTATCTCATTGTTGCACAATTTCTATCATAGGATGATGAATATCATGGTAGTCAGACAAGAAAATGACTAAAACTAGTAATATTTGGAGATGGTGCTCCCAAGAGATACCTAGGTCATTAAAAAGGGTATTAAAGATCAAAATCCAAATTATCAGAGTCATTTTTTGCTACTCTCTTTATAAAATGATGCATCCTATAACTCATAATCAATTGTAATCATAAAAATTATATATATTTTGAGATTGTTAACAAAATGTGGGTTTATTTTCATTAGCCCATTATCAGACTACGAATTACAGTAGTATAAAACTATTCATTAGTTGATATATTTTAAATTGAAACATATTCCATAATTTCTTAATAATTTGATTGACTGACAAGATGGAACAAAATAAATAGATGACTTGTTTTTGGATTTGTTCTATGTATAAATTAATTTGAAACATTATTTTTCCTTCAATATAGGTGTCAAAAACCTAATCCTAGGAACCTTGGGGGATAACCATGAGTATTTCCTATTGAGATACCACTATTATATCCACATTCACCTTACATACACCTTCCAATAGGATCACATGGTCATGGGTTCTCTCCAGATCAACTTTCTAAATATCGCCATATATGAACATATGAAAATAAGATGATAGTAGTCAAGGAATAAAAATAATAATAACAATGAAAACATTCATTTAAACAATATCCATTCTTGAAGTGATTCTCTAAAAGTAGTGACATCAATAAAAGTATTTGAAAAATTATGGTTGATATCCACTATGTCATTAATAAAATTAATTATAGTTAGTGTTGTTTCTTCCATATTCGAGTAAACTATATGGTCCAAAACATGGTGGGTTATATTCTATATTTCAACTCTAATAATTATTTAATGAGTTGTGATATATTAATTTTCTTGGTAATTGGATTCTCTATTTTCCTTAAGAGATATTCCAATGCTTGAATGGATCAACAAATTTGATTTTGATAAGGTAATATTCTTATGATGTACATACATGCCAATAATATAATTGTTTACTAGCTGACATGATAAGAATATTGGATGTAAATAGCTTCACTAATTACCATAATTGGATTTACAGTAGATGAAATTACACTAAATGTACTCCATGTTTGAAAATTGAAAATAACCTAGTAGGGTATGAAATTACCCAATTCATATGATCATATGTTTATAGTGATCCTTCATTATATACCAACATATTCAGACGAATATATAGAACAAATATTGTCATATTATAAGAGTAATAAGATGACATGAAATCAGACCATGAATTTTCTGAATCATATAGTAAATAATAATTTTTAATTATTTTGTTAATAATAATTGAGTGAGGGAAAAATATTCATGTTTTGGTCATTGTTTTATTATAATTTTTAACATAATAATCAAATTAACTACATGAGTCTATATCTAATATTTATTCCACTAAATTATAAATAAGGGATACTTAATTCTATGATTAAGTTATTTCTTTTAGGTCATTGATATATTTGGCTGAATCCATCGGTTGTCCATCGAATGAGATATCATTGGATTATTTTTCAGGGAAAATACCAATTAATATAATTTATTCCAATTAGTGGGTTCCCAAAATATCCTTCATTGAAATGTAATTTCTCAATATACTTCACTAAATATATTTTTGGGATATTTATAATCATTAGGAATCTGAGGAAGAGGAGAATATAAAATCTCTAGCGGTGTGACTGTGATGCATTTAAAATGTTTCATGATCATATGAGATTATCACACCACCAATGAAGAAACATTTTTCGTGGGTCTCAATGTATATGTGTGTAGTGTAGAATCATTATTGCCCTATATTTTTATCACCCACTATTGAAAAAATTATCCATTACTTCATAGATTTGAGTTACACCTAATCATAACTTCCAAGGAAACCATATTTAGACTTGGATATGACTGTATCCTTGTTTCATCATGATGGGGGATTGGATAAATGAATTCATAATCCATAGGGAAATTAAATTTTACAATGTTCTCCTATATTATAATCAGTAGGTAAAACTTCCATGCTGTTGTACGGTTTATATTATCATGAAAACTAGAGGGAAGGTAAAGGGACCTCTTCTGAACATAAATGAGTTGATGACTGATCTAGTGAAGTGAATATGCATCTCAGTTTGTATACTCATCCTTTCATGATACCATAATCCCATTTCAAATTTATGTAAAGTATGCATGAAATCCAAGGCTCCCAATGATATTGTAAATAATATTCCTATTTGGAGTTCTATATAGTCTATATATGAACTGGCCATGACGATTCATGAATTTCCTCCAATATCACTGATTTAGAAAATGTGTCCTAACACCGCTGATTCTAGGAATTAATGGACATAAAAATCCTTTAGGATCGTCCACTATGTATTGCATTCATGGTTTCTTACATATGTTTTAACTCACAAGAATAATACTTGAAATGGTCTGGTGATATTCGATGGTGCATGTCCTTTTGTGAAATGCCCCAAATAATGAAATAACAATGAAATTATTTACACCAGTAAATATATTTTCCAAAAACTCTATAGCTCAAAAACAATTATGATAGTTGAAACCCTACTATAAGTCATTACTTAAATGGAATAAGATATCAACTTAGGTAAATGACCATGAAACACAATAGATGACATGCCCGTCTATCATTGGTGGAGACCTCAAATCCGTATCCCTTAAACAATTTATAATTCATTAAGGACCATTAAGAATATGTATTCACAAATATTAAAAATGTCAAGAAAATTTTGGGACTCCTAGACTTTCGATATCATATTTTCAGCTTTCTCAAATTATTTTCCAATGTACCAAATAAAACATTAAATTTTTTTGGAGATAACGCCTCAAAACATATCTTGATAGCTGAAGCAGATATTAGGTGACCATTAGAGTTATCTTAGTATATTACCATGTAAATATATGGGGATTAATTCATCATATATATAACATAGAATATGGGATGTACTAATAATCAAAACATTGCATGAGCTCACACACAGCTCATCATAAACTGAGTGGTATTTATTTGTATGTGGGAACCATATACAGATGATAACCGATTTATAATGTTTTTACTATATAAATGATTTTTGGAATACTATGAAGCTTTATAAATTCCCTATACAATTAACTCTTCAGTTATTTTATTAATAGTTTTCCGCACTGAGAATTTTCAGCCCCAATCCAAATGAAAGGATCCCTTAAACCTTGTATCCCAGTATGGAGACCAGATCTGATGGAATATTCCCATCATCTAATTGTTAATGGAGTTGTAGTTGTGAAAATTTGTTAATATATTATAACATCCACGTTTTAAATATAGTTGTGAATATGTTACAACATGAAACTCTTACCAGTTGTTTTCAAAGATAGAGCCGCTGGAGGCTAAAATATTTTTATGGATCTTCTCATAGATCATGTTAATATGGTATGATGATTAATTATATTATTGGCATGGTATAAATGGGATTCCATTATATAACACGAGACTATACAGTGTTATATTTTTTATCACAAGATTGTCCTGAAATACCACTCCTAAAAAATATGAAGGAATCTAATGATTCAATATGGGTAATTATTACTAACTAAGATCAATTTCCTCAATCGTATTTTTATGAAATGTAGCTTAATATTGATTATGTACAATGTGTTATAGATTATTCATATGTGAAGAAAATAAAAATAAAAATAAAAATTTGAAATCATTGTGAATTTTTCTATTAAACCAAGTGATTATGAATAGTAGGCCAACGAATTTCACTATTTTTTACTTAGTTCATCAGACACCATCCTCATAAATTTTACTAAATTAAGATAATTAAATAATGAAACTCAGAAATTAGAAGATAAAATAATAATAAATACCATCTATCATGTGAAAACAATGATCACCACGTGCACAAAAACACATTATCACCACTGTGAGAAAATGCCATGAAAGATTACTCTATGAGAGAAATTATTAATCTTTTATAAAACCATATGTAAATGGGTGTCCTATTTATAGGAATTGAACAAGAAACATAAAATCCATCATGGATCATATGATAACAACACAATATCATATCATTTCCTTAAAAATATATCCTTTTCAATTTTAATGGATGCCAAACTAATGGGGCTAGGGGTGTATCACCTGGACATTTTGTGAATTATGGTTTTTTGAAATAATTTATTTATTTGAAATTATTAATTTCATTGAACACTGCATATAGTTTTTGATACATGCATCCACTAAGTGTGGAATTCATTATGCATAACACATTCAATCATGATCTACATTCATAACATATATTAAGTTACAACTTCATGAAACACAATGTGTGAATTTAATAATAAAAAATTTCATACCCGTTCAATATCTTCTATGAAAACAATGCGAGAGTTTTAACGAACTATGTGAATTTATTAATAAAATTGTTAAAATACTTTTATAGATACAAATGATTATAAAATTAAAACATGTGTTATTAATTAATATTATTGAATTCAATTACTATTTTAAAATAGACAAATTACTTCTATAGGGATACAATTTTCTATATAAAACCCAATTTTTTTTCAATAAATGAAAAAAAATATAAATTTTTTCAATAATATTTGTATATTTTAAATTATTTAAATATTTTTAATACTCAACCAATAAATTTGATAAGTGAAATAAAATAACAAATCAAATTATATGAATATATATATATATATATATATATATTTGTGAAAATTAATTTTACAACCTTTTAATGGAAACCCAATTTTATATCATATTTTTTACAATTTAATAATTTTTTTTAAAAAAATGAACATAATTTTTTTGTAGATAAATATCAATATAATCATTGGATGATTTTTTTGGAAAAGATTCATTTTGTATAGAATAGTGAAAACGATGAAATTTTATTGAAAAATAATTTTTAGACAAATTTATTTATATTATTAAAATATATTTTAATTTTGTTTCAATGATTAATTACATAAATTTTAAATCAATTAATTAAATTTAGTTCATAATAATTACTTCCAGATAGACTTTGGATATAAAAATATTTCAATCTATTTAATATACTAACATCAAAAACCAGATTTATCATCCTATCCATGGGAATATATTTTAATTTATTAATCCCACATATTTTATTAATATTTCTAAAAAGGAATTCTAGATTATGAATAATAAAAATTTCTAATTTCTATTAATTTTAGATTATTTTTTTATTAAATAAATTATTGAAAGTGATTAAAATAAATTATAGTAATAAAGTGAAAATTTAACATCAGAATGGGATAATAATTATCCTTAACATCTTAAATAACCAAGAAAAATGTCCAAAAGAAATATTTTGGCCATATTTTGACCCAATACTCAATTGGATCTAATTTATACCATTATTGGAGCAACATGACATGTGAATATCATCATTTTAATTCACATTAAAAAAAATACAAGAATATCACTCCTCATCCAGTATAAAAAGACACTCACCCCTCCATCTTATTAACAATTGTCAAGACATTAGGATCAAAAAGATATTTCATAATAACCTCCCAAGTTATATTCTATCACCCAGTAATAAATCATTTGAGAATAAATACAACCAATTAATCCATTTGATGCAATAAAATATGAGTTAACCAAAGAAGATCTAACATCCTTCCTCAAGATCCTTCGTTTTAATTTAATTACCTCACTCATAAACTATTTTTATTAGATGATTATACAATAAACAATGAATCATAACAATAATATGATTTTTTAATTAAAAGTGTTATAACTATACATAAAAAACCTCAATCAATTGTGTAATGAACTTACGGTTATTGTGTTTGGTGATATACCACCTCAAGAATCAATATTGTACATTTTTCTATTACCATGACTCATGGATTGGAATTTAAAAGGAAATTAAAATATTTATTTTATAAAAGATATTTATGATGAAATTATTATATGGTAAATATAAAATAAAACATTCCACTCTGTTCATTCGGTGTAATCATGATATCGTTATTTGTTGACATATAGACTGCCACATCCTCCAAGTCCTGTGAGTTATTCACACTCTACGTAGAATGCATTAAGGATGGTTTAAGTAAAATTATATGATATATATGATTTATTAATTCTACTAAAATTAAATTATACATACACCTATATGTAATTTACTAAATTTCATTCAATAGGATAATAAAACTGAAACAATATTCATGCATATATATGGCCAACTGTCTCGAAGAACTACGTATTAAATTTCATATTTGTTTAATTTTATTTATTATTATAAAAAAACATATACTAAATATAAGGTATTTATATCATTAATTTAATTATTTAAATAATTAAATCATGATATAACTACAAGGATCACGAATGAGAAGCCATAACCTATATGAAAAACAAGGCAGATATTACCCAAAACGTAACATTAACACGAATTTGATCATAAATTTATAATATAAGTTCCTAAAAAACCATATATCGTATGAGAAATAATAATAAATTTATATGGAAGATTTATAATGAAATTATATTTATTATTAATGAGGTTTGGACATGTACGATGAGTGTCGAGAATTAATGTAAGGGAATACCATTTCACTTTTTATTTATATGTGATACATTCTATATTCACCATTCAATTGAATTTTGAGTTTCATATTGTAAAGACCCGGAAATTTCAAGGAAATTTTTTTCTTAATTTTCTTTGGAATCTTACAAGAACACGATTACTGATGGCACTTGATTCCGAGGCTCGATGTTCCCAGAATCAACTTCCGAAGTTTGGCTCGGGTACGTTCAGTGAACGAGCGAGTGCGAATTTCTATCTTTTGAACCGTTGCTCGAAATTGAAATCTGATGGAACCAATGAACTCGCAACACCGGTAATTGCTTAAGGGGACCTTTACCACAGTTGCGTTTTAAGCGGGTCGAGATTTTGTTTTTGGGGTTTTAGTTTAAAATAAATAAAATTTTGTGAACAATTTTATTTTATGTCTTTGGGAGTTATTCCCTCCCATGGGAAGTTGTTGGTGGAGCCCATGACCAACCAAATTCCCATGAGTGGATACTTGAAAGGTGGGGCCCACACGAGCCCCAACCTTTCACATTCCTATAACTCTCCTTTAACCCCCCATTTAATCTCCCTTTCTTTAACTCCGGAACTTCTCCCCCTTATTAATGAGAACTCTTCCCATTCCACTCCCCCTCTTAAGTGCATGCCAACACTTTTTAATTAATGAGTTCAAATTCTTAAATTAATTATGTTATTTGAATTTTGGAATTTGAAAAGCATGGAATGTGTTAATAAAATAATGGGAGACCTTATTTTATTAGGTTTCTTGATTAAGTGAGGATTCTGAGAGAGGTAGCTCTAAGTTTTGAAGAACTCCATCACCATCGTTAAAGAACGTCGAGACTTCGACGAAGAATGTGATGAACACCGACCCTCCGACGGAGAACGCGAAGGCACCAACGATGTGCCTTCTCTTCTTCTTTCTCCACGTCAAGGGAGGAGGCATCACTGCGGGGAACATCACCATCGACGACGGTGCTCACTCCGACGACGACGGAATTGATACCGTTCTTCAGCGATACTACCATCCTGTGACTTTGTCATCAAACGAAGGACGACACGAGGTAGGGGAATTTATTTTTGGAATTCTCTTATCTTTTGAGAAAAGAACGACGAGCGCAGACCAACCAATACCGGGTTAATCCGCGGATCGTTCGATCATGAGGTTTGATGTTGAGGGTTATTATTAAAATCGATCGTGTTTATTGCCGTAACGAACTTCGTGAAATATGACCTTTTGTTATCGAATAACATGAGGGGGGCCGGACCGCACAAACATAGCCGATCCTCCTCCTTATTTTCATGTTAGATTCTTTTGTGGATTGAAACGGGAATGGTGCGGTGCCATCGCACCGCGCGGAAACGTGTGACAAGTAATGTGTGGCGCCGTCATGCCACGTCATGAGAAACAAACAAAGGCACGACGCCGTCGCTTCACGTCGGAGAAACCCAATGACATCCGCGGACGGAGTCGGGCCACGGCGAAGGGGCGCGGCGCCAACGCGTCGCGCCGGAGAACCACGAAGACAACGTGTTTTTTTTGACGTGCGGTTTGACGGGTGACGACGAAGAAGGCCGTTTGGGCTTTTGAATCCCTTCGCAGTGAAGGTGGGGTCGCGGGGGGACCATAGGTGAAGACGGCAGGAAGAACAGACCACTGAAGCGCGTCCGGTGGTCTGCGGAAGGCGGCGGCGCCAGCGACCGGTGGCGGCGGCACGCCGCCGGAGAGGAGGCGGCCGGCGGTTCACCGCCGGCCTCGATCAGCGGCGAAGGGCGGGGGAGCCACGCACCCCGCCGCTCCGCAATTCGGCGCGGCCACAATGGCCGAGCCGCGGACGGCCGGTCAGGCCGGACCGAGCCGGGCCGGGTCGGGCTGGGCCGGGCCGGGCCCAGCCGGGTCGGACCCGGGTCGGCCGACCCGGGGGGCGGGGGGGAGGGGGGTCGGGCCGGGTCGCCCCGGGCCCAGACCCCCGTTTTCGGACCACTTTCGGTCAAATGCACGTAACATGAGCTACGTGCCTCCAAACGACTCGCCGTCAGCGGAAACGCGATCCTTGGATCAAGATGGTCGTTTTGGTATATCGCACTAAAGGTTTCGGATTACTTTATGTTTGGCCAGGTTGGTTCGTACATGAAACCAACCGGGCCCTTGGAGCGGAACGCTCGTAACTTGAGTTTCGGACGTCCGAATGACGTGCCGTCAACTTTTTTGTTTTCATCTTGATGAGATGGAACTTTTTGCTTACTCCGCTCGAGGTTTGGATGCCGACGGAGTGCAGTCAGGTTGGTTCGCTCACGAAATCCAACCGGGCCCCTGGAATGAAAAATCCAATAACTCACAGACCGGGCGTCCGATTGACGCACCGTATGTCTCGTTGAATTCCTCTAGATTTGACGGAACTTTTGGCATTATTCGCCGAGTTTTGGATGCAGTTGAGATACGACCGGGTTGGATTGTACCCGAAATCCAACCGGGCCCCTGGAACGGAAAAGCTGATATCTTCCTGACCGAACGTCCGTTTGACGAACAGTCAGTGGCGTTGTTGATCACGTTGAGAAACTGTCCCTATGAGTATACCCTATGAGTGTTCGGGGTACAGTTGAGATACGGCCGGATTTGGTTCGCTCACGAAACCAACCGGGCCCCTGGGACGAAAAGGCTAGTAACTCACAGACCGGGCTCCGATTGACGCGCAGTCTGTAGCGTTGAGACCCCTAAGACGAGGCGGTCCTTTGAGATACTTCTTCGTGGGACTTTGAGATACTTGGAGTATCGACCTGTAGCTCGTGGAGCCGACCCTCCTAGAGATGAGCGTGCGGAGTACGGAGACCGTGTAGCTGGATGAGACCTGACGACTGATTGACCGACTCGACTTGGAGTGAGTCGACTAGCCTAGTAGACGGAGCACTAATTTCTGAGGTGCAGACCCATGGAGGACGGAGCACTACCTGTGTGACAGTGCAGACCGGCGGTTCTCGTCCGAAGAGTACCTCAGCAGGCAACTAGGGGGAGTGCACTACTGTGTTTGGGTGACAAACCTCGGCGGGAATCACTACTGTGTTTGGGTGGCTGACCCGTGGTACTCGACAGGAGGAGTACTTCAGCAGTCTTAGTTTAGTGAGCAGTACCTCGGAGTCGTGAGAGGACCACTGTACACTCCAGAGACGGAGCTCTTCAGCAGTTACAGTTTCGATAATGAAAATCCTGGTTTGAGATGAGACTTTTGACCTTTGTGTTTACCTCATGATTGAGATAGGTCACTTGATAACTTAGGTATATGTATGGGCATATACCTGGGTAGTGGTTATCCGTTGAATTCATGATCCTTGTGTTTCCTCATGATTGAGATTGGTTACTTGATAACTTAGCTATATGTATGGGCATATACCTAAGTAGAGGTTATCTGTTGAGATCTCTTATGTGGTTATCCTTGTTGTTTTTAGTGAGACCTTGAGGGTCTCGGGGTCCCTACTGAGTATCGTTATACTCACCCCTGCACGGGCTATGCCCGCACCTCGTTGTGTTGGTTGCAGACGACGTGCAGTGCTGACAGAGGCCGAGTGTTCAAGGACTGGATGGTACCCAGAGGTGGACTACACAACTAGTCAGTACCCGGAGGTGGACTATATGACGAGTCAGTATCCGGAGGAGGTTGAAGGGTGAGAGCTTTGAGGAGGCTATCTGTACCTACCCTTCAGGTAGGATACATGGTGGTCGATCCAGGAGCTGCCCTATCTGTACCTACCCTTCAGGTAGGATCCGTGGTGGATGATCCAGGAGCTGCGTCATCTGTACCTACCCTTCAGGTAGGATCCGAGGAGGACGACCCAAGAGCTGCTTCCGTACCTCCAGCTGTTGTCTTTTTCTTTTGTACTTTGTTCAGTTGTAGTTGTACTTTCTTTTGGGTTTGTATTCTGGCCCATTTTCATTTCAGCACTTCTCTTTGTAATTAGTGTTTACTTCCACATGTACTCTATGGTGTTTGTTTACTTTTATAAAGGAAATTCCTTCCCAGTTATTGGGATTTACGCCTTTGGTGCTAGTCGCCAGCCCCTGGCCTATGGAAGGCGGGCTTGGGGTAGTCACGGCACGGGCCCTGAGGACGGGTCGTGACAAATTGGTATCAGAGGAGTCGGTTCTACCGCAGAACTTATAACTCTAATATTTTCTTTCTATGAAGGAATAGTGTTAAGGGTACGGAGTGTGGTCTTCAGTTCAGGGAGTCCAGTGTTGGTGCGGGCGGCCGACGTATCCATACACCAGGACCCTGACAACTGATTTCCGACTTTGTGCACGAAAACACTGATTGCATGTGTGTTTCCCAGAAGTTTTATTTAAATATCCGCTCAAACGAGGTCATCTCACTAGGTATAATCGTTTGACCATGTCACGTTGTTTCTTTCCGGATTCCTTTTCTCGGACGACCGGCTAGAGCCCCTAGAGTGGTTCGTACTGACAGCCCGCCGAGCGACGTGGCCTCAGTACAGGGCTCTTTTTTAGTTGAGGCACCAGCGGTACTACTACCCGTTGGGCCACCGATGCCACCATCCCCAGCAGCAGAGGGTGGAAATCGCTTGAACGCACTACACGAGTTCTAGCACCAGAGGTCACCCAGGTTCCAGGGAGGGATGGACCCGCAGGCGACTGAGGATTGGCTGGAGGCTGTGGTGAGAGTCTTCAGGCTAGTGGGGATGTCGGCATACTTCATGGTGATCTTTGCTGCCAGCCTCCTTCAGGAAGCCTTAGGCAGGTGGTGGAGCCACTTGTTTCAGTTTTGCAATGGTATGACCTTCGCATGGGAAGACTTTGAGCCCTTCTTCAGGGAGGAGTTTGTGCAAGTAGCTCTACACCCCGAGCGTGTACAGGAGCTTCTGCCTTTGCCGCGTGTTTTTCGATCAGTAGTCGAGTCATCTGTGGGCAGTAGACTGATGATGCAGAGGTCCTGGAGGACTAGACTAGTAGTTGGACGATCTCGGGTTTTAGGACCGGTCTTGCGGGGCACCCGAGGTGGGGTCAGATCCAGGCGTGCCAGAAACGGACAATGTTACTCCTGCGGCGGGAAGGGTCACCTGGCACGTGACTGTCCGACTCCTCATATGGTTGATCAGTGGGTGTTAGAGTAGCCACCGAGACAGAAGCAGCCGCTGGTGCTTGAGCAACAGCCGAGCCGAGGACAAGATTGTAGAGCTCTGAGAGCAGGTGGACAGGAGAGGAACTAGTGGATACGTCCTTTGTACTTCTAGTTCCATGTTGCTTTTGTATTTGTGTATTGTACTAAGAGCTTAAATAATAAAAAGACACTTATCTTTGAGATGTTTTCTTTCCTGTCCTTTTGATTGGTTGATACTGAGTGGTCCTGGTTAAGACTGCTGACATGACCCTCAACTACGAGATTTCTACTGGAGGAGACCCAGTGACCTCACACTAATGCCGACAGTGTGAATCGACCCTTGGAGGCGAGAGTGACAGTTGGATCTCTTGGTAGTTACGTCGAGGCCTTACGATGTCATCCATGGCATGAATGCATCATTCATGTTGGGATTGACTGTATTAAGAAACGAATGTGGTTCATCTAGGGGATGAGACCAGATTTCTCTTATCGGCAAGGAAGAAATCATAGCCGCTCGTGTGAGACTAAAGAAGGTCCAGGTCATCCAAGAGCGGATGAAGACTACACTGTGCAGTAAGAAACAGGAAACCGGTGCCAGTCTTAGAGACTCGGGCGTGTTAAATGTTAATAAAGAGGAAGCATAAAAGAGAGATGACTCTACGAAGAAGCAGACGTGGAGGTAGAGCTAGGAGAGCAGCATGAGGTGGTGTACATCCTAACATGGTACAACCACCCGCCTTAGTTATTCTCGCCAGGCTCAGGGAGCTGGAGGGCGGAGGAAGAGTGCGACTGCATACGGTCAAGGAGTTTGACCCAATGGCTCTAGAAATGATTCAAGGGACAGTCTGTGTCCACTACTAGCTGGTGTAGTAACGGACGTAGAAATGAATCATTCCTTGCTTTCACAAATCTTGTTCCAGCCCTAGAGTTTTCGGTAAGCCGTGGACTTGACCCTCACGTCTGGAGATGCCTTTGGAGGAGACTCGATAATCACACTTATGCCGACAGTGTGGTCAGACCCTCGAGGCGAGAGTTCTGGTTGGAATCTCTTGGTGGCAGCGTCGAGGCCTTACGACATTAGTTTGAGTATGGGATGGGAAATAACTGTTCATACTCAAATTGACGGTTTTAGGCAAACGTCGGGATGGGTTTTCCTTGGTTGGTGAAAAGGAAACCACAGGCAGCACAGGATAAACTCTTTCACAGGAGGGTGCGACTGATCACTCTTGATTCGGTCATCCTTACCCTCGTAGAGGAAGTAGTTTCGAGTTCCAGTTCTAATAGAAAATGGAGACCTCTGGAGTTCGAGGATGACGATCACGTCCTTATACGGGTCTCACCTTGACGAGGTTTACGGAGATGTGGCCAAGGATTCAAGTTATCTCCGAGGTTCAGCGGACCTTCTTAGGTCCTCATCTGAGTAGGAGGGGTGGTTTACCGCTTGACCCATTCACCGCAATTTCACCAAGTGCACGACAACTTCCACGTATCTCAACTGAGGAGATACATGCTCGACCCTTCGCATATCATCGACCATGAGGAGATGGACGATGGCGATGAGGTGTTTTTCACGGAGGTTCCAGTGGGGATCGAGGATCGACAGGAGAAGATCCTACGAAGAAGATCGATTCCTCGGGTGCACTTTCTCTGGCAGTACGGGAACCTCCAGGTAAGCACATGGGAGCGGAAGGCTCAGATGCGTGCTTTGTACCGCTTTTGTGACCCTAGTTTCTGTTGAAGCTTTACGGGGACGTAAATCCCTGAGGTGGGAGTAATGTAAAGACCCGGAAATTTCAAGGAAATTTTTTTCTTAATTTTCTTTGGAATATTACAAGAATGTGGTTTCTGACGGCACTTGATTCTGAGGGCCGGAGTGCTCAGAATCAACTTCCGAAGTTTGGCTCGGGTACGTTCAGTGAACGAGCGAGCGGGAATTTCAATCTTTTGAACCGGTGCTCAGAATTGGAATCTGATGGCACCGATGAACTCACAACACTGGTAATTTCTTAAGGGGACCTTTACCACAGTTGCGTTTTAAGCGGGTTGAGATTTTGTTTTTGGGGTTTTAGTTTAATATAAATAAAATTGTGTGAACAATTTTATTTTATGTCTTTGGGAGTTATTCTCTCCCATGGGAAGTTGTTGGTGGAGCCCATGACCAACCAACTTCCCATGAGTGGATACTTGAAAGGTGGGGCCCACACGAGCCCCAACCTTTCACATTCCTATAACTCTCCTTTAACCCCCATTTAATCTCCCTTTCTTTAACTCTTGAACTTCTCCCCCTTATTAATGAAAACTCTTCTCATTCCACTCCCCCTCTTAAGTGCATGCCAACACTTTTTAATTAATGAGTTCAACTTCTTAAATTAATTAAGTTATTTGAATTTTGGAATTTGAAAAGCTTGGAATGTGTTAATAAAATAATGGGAGACCTTATTTTATTATGTTGCTTGGTTAAGTGAGGATTTTGAGAGAGGAAGATCTTAGTTTTGAAGAACTCCATCACCATCGTTGAAGAACGTCGAGACTTCGACGAAGAATGTGATGAACACCGACCCTCCGATGGAGAATGCGAAGGCACCAACGACGTGCCTTCTCTTCTTCTTTCTCCACACCAAGGGAGGAGGCATCACCACGGGGAACGTTACCATCGATGATAGCACTCACTCCGACGACGACAGAATTGATACCTTTCTTCATCGACACTACCATCATGCGACTTTGTTAACAAACGAAGGACGACACGAGGTAGGGGAATTTATTTTTGGAATTCTCTTATCTTTTGAGAATAAAACGACGAGCATGGACCAACCAATACCGGGTTGATCCGCGGATCATTCGATCATACGGTTTGATGTTGAGGGTTATTATTTAAATTGCTCGTGTTTATTTCCTTAATGAACTTCGTGAAATATGACCTTTTGTAATCGAATAACGCGAGGGGGGCCGGACCGCACAAACATGGCCAATACTCCTCCTTATTTTCATGTTGGATACTTTTTTGGATTGAAACGGGAATGGTGCGGTGCCATCGCATCGCGTGGAAACGTGCGACAGGTAATGCACGGCGCCGTCGCGCCGCGTCGTGAAAAACAAACAAAGGCACGATGCCGCCACGTCACGGTGGAGAAACCTGAAGGCATATGAGGATGGAGTCGGTCCACGATGAAGGGGCGCGGCACCAACGCATCTCGCCGGAGAACCAAAAAGACGGAGCATTTCGTTTTTGACGTGCGGTTTGACGGGCGACGATGAAGCAGGGCGTTTGGGCATTTGAATCTCTTCACAGTGAAGGTGGGGTCCCGGGGGGACCATAGGCGAAGACAGCAGGAGGAACAGACCACCGGAGCGCGTCCTGTGGTCCGTGGAAGGCGGCGGCGGCGCGCCACGCCAGCGCAGCGGCGCCAGCGACCGGCGCGGGCGGCGCGCCGCCGGAAAGGAGGTGGCCGGCAGTTCGCCGCCGGCCTCAATCAGCGGGGAAGGGCGGGGGAGCCGCGCACCCCGCCGCTCCGCGATTCGGCTCGGCCACGCTGGACGAGCCACGCCCGGCCGGTCGGGCCGGACCGAGCCGGACCGAGCTGGACCGAGCCGGGCCGTGCCGGGCCGGGCCCCTCCGGGTCAGACACTGGTCGGGTCGACCCGGTTAGGCCGACCCAGGGGGGGTCGGGCCGGGTCTCCCCAGGCCCAGACCTCCGTTTTCGGACCACTTTCGGTCAAATGCCCGTAACGTGAGCTACTGGAATCTAAACGACTCGCCGTCAGCGGCAACGCAATCCTTGGATTGAGACGGTCGTTTCGGTATTTCGCACCCAAGGTTTCAGATTACTTTGAGTTCGGCCGGGTTGGTTCGTACACGAAACTAACCGGGCCCTTGGAGCGGAAACACTCCTAACTTGAGTTCCGGACATCCGAATGACGTGCCGTCAACTTTGTTGTTTTCCTCTTGATGAGAAGGAACATTTGGCTTACTCCGCCCATGATTTGGATGCCGACAGAGTGTGGTCGGGTTGGTTTGCTCATGAAATCCAACCGGGCCCCTGGAACAAAAAAGCCAATAACTCACAGACCGGGCGTCCGATTGATGCACTGTCTGTCTCGTTGAATTCCTCTAGATTTGACGGAACTTTTGGCATACTTTGCCGAGTTTTGGATGCAGTTGAGATACGGCCGGGTTGGATTGTACCCGAAATCCAACCGGGCCCCTGGAACGGAAAAGCTGATATCTTGCTGACGGAACGTCCATTTGACGAACAGTCAGCGGCGTTGTTGCTCACGTTGAGAAACGGTCCCTATGAGTATAGCCTATGAGAGTTCGGGGTACAGTTGATATACAGCCAGATTTGGTTCGCTCACGAAACCAAGCGGGCCCCTGGGACGAAAAGGCTAGTAACTCACAGACCGGGCGTCCGATTGACGTGCCGTCTGTTGAGTTGAGACCCCTATGACGAGGTGGTCCATTGAGATATTTCTTCGTGGGACTTTGAGATACTTGGAGTATCGACCTGTAGCTTATGGAGTGGACCCTCCTAGAGATGAGCGTGCGGAGTACAGAGACCGTGTAGCTGGCTGAGACCTGACGACTGCTTGACCGACACGACTTGGAGTGAGTTAACTAGCCCAGTGGACGGAGCACTACTTTCTGAGGTGCAGACCCATGGCGGACGGAGCACTACCTGTGTGACAGTGCAGACCCGCGGTACTCGTCTGGAGAGTACCTCAGCAGGCTACTAGGGGGTGTGTACTATTGTGTTTGGGTGACATACCTCGGTGGGAAGCACTAATGTGTCTGGGTGACTGACCTGTGGTACTCGACAAGAGGAGTACTTCAGCAGTCATAGGTTAGTGAGCAGTAACTCAGAGTCATGACAGGACCACTGTACACTCCAGAGACGGAGCTCTTCAGCAGTTACGGTTTCGATAATGAAAATCCTGGTTTGAGCTGAGACTTTTGACCTTTGTGTTTACCTCATGATTGAGATGGGTCACTTGTTAACTTAGGTATATGCATGGGCATATACCTGGGTAGTGGTTATCCGTTGATTTCATGATCCTCGTGTTTCCTCATGATTGAGATGGGTTACTTGATAACTTAGGAATATGTATGGGCATATACCTAAGTAGAGGTTATATGTTGAGATATTCTATGTGATTATCCTTGTTGGTTTTAGTGATACCTTGACGGTCTCGGGGTCCCTACTAAGTATCGTTATACTCACCCCTGCACGGGCTATGCCCGCACCTCATTGTGTTGGTTGCAGACGATCGGTAGTGCTGACAGAGGCTGAGTGTTCGAGGACTGGACGGTACCCGGAGGGGGACTACATGACGAGTCAGTACCCGGAGGTGGACTATATGACGAGTCAGTATCTGGAGGAGGTTGATGGGCGAGAGCATTGAGGAGGCTATCTGTACCTATCCTTCAGGTAGGATCTGTGGCGGTCGATCCAGGAGCTGCGCTATCTATACCTACCCTTCAGGTAGGATCCGTGGTGGACGATCCAGGAGCTGCGTCATCTGTACCTACCCTTCAGGTAAGATCCGAGGAGGACGACCTAGGAGCCGCTTCCATCCCTCCAGCTATTGTATTTTTCTGTTGTACTTTGTTCACCTGTAGTTGTACTTTCTTTTGGGTTTGTATTCTGGCCCATTTTCCTTTCAGCACTTCTCTTTGTACTTAGTGTTTACTTCCTCTTGTACTTTGTGGTGTTTGTTTACTTTTATAAAGGCAATTCCTTCCCAGTTATCGGGATTTATGCCTTTGGTTCTAGTCGCCATCCCCAGGCCTATGGAAGGCGGGCTTGGGGTAGTCACAGCATGGGCCCCGAGGACGGGTCGTGGCACATATACTTCTCAATAAAGTGTTATATCAATAATTTTAATCATTTAAATATATAATTTATTTAGTTTATTTTATTATTTCGTGGGTATAATGATTCAAATGTTACTCAAAAATTAATGGAGTTTCACATATCAGTATTATTTCTATATGACTTATGCCTTATTCACTGATTATTTATTTTTTGTGTTGCATATATTTCCCATGAATGTATTCTATGATTAATATGATTATATATATTAGTATTTATATAGCTAGTTGATGATATTTGTTTCATTGTGATTATGGTTCAAATGTTACAAAATATGGAAAATAATTGTTTATCAATTTTTACTATGATTTAAGACATGTGGTGAAAAAATATTTTCCTATGGGGTTTATATACATCCTATATTAACATTATATCATTATTGTCCTTATTTTCATGAAATTTCATGCTTTATGTAATTTTTTTATTCTAAACGGATTAAGAATCAACGTTAACAATTTTATTACAATGTATTGGTAAAATCTCATACTTTTTGGGATTATTTATGATTATATTTCAATTAATAAATCTTATGTTAAATATCTCAATAACACCAAAAACGTATACTATCGTAAGTTTATAAATTTTAATTCATTTATTAGTACCATTTATTTACACTTTTTTACTTATTTTATTTATAAAAATAATATTTTGAAAATCACACATTAATTTTATATTTAGTCAGAAAGATATGTTCATTCAAACCCATGATTCTAAAAATGTTTCCAAATTTTTTTATTTTAAAAATTCATGAAATAATTTTCATTATTTCTTTATTTGTTTTTAATTAAAAGGGTTTTAAAAGTTATTTTTCATTAAAATGATATTTTCAATGAATAATGGGTATTTTACTCATAATATGATTTAAAAATATCATTCGAAATTAGTTTCCATCTCAGATGACATTTATCTCTTTAACTCATGGCATTATAGGTAAATAGAAAAAGTTCCCACTCATATTATTTATCATGTTGGTTTATGGTTTAATTTCATGATTATTATAAAGTCTATTTATATTTCATGGGTTATATATTTATGAAAAAATTTTCTTTTTCATGGGTTATATTTTTATTAAACTTATTTCCCATTCAGAAGTTATTTGTTTATGAAAAATTCTTTTGTAAGGGTTACACATTGATGAAATGACTGTGAAATAAGTCTTTTCTATTTATTATGATATGATGACATTTTTATGATACCCATTTCATTTCATGGGTTATGATAAAATTTATTATGATCGTATGACACATATATGATTGATTTTATTATGAGCTTGGTGGAAAATATATCTCCCTCAAATGATTTACATAAGTATTTATTTCTCATAAGATAGTGATTGGAATCAATTAGATGGGAATTATTTACAATGGAATAAGAGTTAACATTATCCAAAATGGGGTGATGGGGAGTCCTGATCCACTAATAGAGGATTGTTAAACCGGGTCCCTTATAGGGAAAAGACTATGTAAGTTGATTTTTGTGTGTCTCACCTAGTATGTGCACTACCCATGAATAACACTGTTATGTCATGGAAATGATCCTTGAATTATATGTAAATATTTTACATGTTTACGAGTCTTACATAAATACTATGTCATATTCCTTGGATATGAACTCATGGTTTAGGTTCCGGATAATAATATGATTTCATGTCTTATAAACATCCATTTTTTATTCCATGCCCCAGGATTATGATTTTTATTGCCGAAAATGATCTTAAAATGTTATGATAATGTTTTCTTGACCTTATATTCATGTAGTTCGTACATATTTTCTTCAATTACCATTAATGATCATTTTATATCACCCCATTCTTATACTTCATTTCATAATGTTAAGGATAAATGTTTTATGTTTGAGTACTAAAGGGGAACATTAGTAAAGAATATGTTAAAGTTACTTCACCAACCTAGTAGTATGTGTTCCATTTTACCAAATACAATAAACTATTATAGTTATTGGGCTTGTAATTTTTAATGTGATAAATATTCATCTATATTGATGTTGTGTCCTTTTACATTATTCCCGGTTCACTATAGATTATATCAATGGAATGGTTTTTTCAACCATTAGAAACTAGGATGAGAATATATTTGTCATATCTCTAGATATATTTATAAGGATATGTATATACATTTCCCTAAGGACATCGATGAGGATAATTTAAAGTAATTTAAAATGTACTATATTTTTCCAAAAGGAGGTAGTGAGAGTATTCTGATCCATAAATCCATTTGAGGGTAAAATAAGTGGATGTTGATCCAGAACATATATACATAGAGGTATCAATACCGAAAACACTGTATTGAGATGGACTCTATCAGGAACCGCTGTATGATAACTGGCATTACGGCAGAGCATATTTGATACTCCTGGGGGATATGCTTTTGGAATTCTCCAACCCTTTATGAACCATCATGAAGAATTAAATAGAATATCAATATGGATACCCAAAGGAAAACTATGGTGTTATTGTTTGAATAAGTAGTTTTCCTGATTTAGAAATCCTATAAGTAATTTTCTATTTCATTATTTTTTTGGCTCTATGATATAATAAGTGAAGCTCTCATTATGCCTTCTAGTGTTAGTAAATAGACATAACTAGAAGAAAATAATATATAATTTAATGTTTTATATATGGAACTAACGGGAATTATACAAATCAATGTCAAAAGTTCATTTCCCATAAAGGGAATCAAGAAGGTGGCACCAATATTGATTATACTATGGAAGATAAATTGACTAAAACCAACATGTGAAATATATGTGATTTTCTTAAATATTATATTGACATAAAATAAAATATTATAATTATATTTTTTGTGATTTTCTTAAATATTATATTGTCATAAAATATAATATTATAATTATATTTTTTAGGAACATTAATACATGATTCATAATTCTTTTTATGGGATAAGTGGTATTAAAGAATAATATGATTAACCAATAATAGTGGATTAAGAATATAGTTTAATAAATGAATTTCATATGTTTTAAAATTTAAATATAATGTTACAAAAATCATAACATATATATTTATTTTAATTATATTTTCTTATTGAAGTATTGAAAAGGATATTTTAATGGCTATGAAGAAATAAGAAAGTAATTTAATTGAAATGTGATATTTTTAATTATGATATTGTAACCATTAATGTATTACTAATTCTCAATCAATTGTGTTTATATTGAATAAATATATGAATGATTTGGGTAAATTAAATTCGATTTTATTTAGAACCTATAATCTAAAAAACGATTTTTTTAAAAAGATAACTATGTTATCATGGAAGTTGTCCACATCATGATGGATTTAAAAAATATATCTAGACATATTTAGAATAAGTTATCATTAATGACTTTCAAAAGAAATTTTGGTAATTCACATTATTACCATTCCTCCCTAGAATATATGATGAGGGTATTAACATTTATGGAAGGTGAGAAATAGTATATACGATATGAGATATGGGGTATCTGTTTTAATTTTATTTATAATCCTTCATCTTAATTTCTTGTATTTTATCTTTTTTAGTTTTTATATGATTAACCATTTATTGAAATTTTATATTAGGATTCCGATTATGATTGTTATATTAACATATTATCTCACAATATGAGGATTTTTCACATTGAATAACCTTTTTTATTCATTATTTAAGAGATTATAAATTAACTCAATTGGAATGTGTTATCACTATAATGCATGATCTAGTAGTACATTAGTATTTAAATACTCACCTTCATATATTAAATACATTGATGATATGGATATCGGGGAAGGAATAACCAATGTGTGAGATTGTTCATATTAATAGAAATAAAATAAATAATGGTTATTAACTTACATTATTATAAATATATAATGAACTCTAGAAGATTAGGAAAATTATTTTTAACAATAATTACCAGAAAACATTCATTTCTATTGAACCTAGGGTCTTATAAATTATCAAATATTTATATTTATATAGCCCTTGATATTCCATTGACCAGTCAAATTCTGGTGATGAATTATATTTATAAATCTCTATAATTATTTAAAAATTTCTTCATTTTCATATCATCCCTTACAACGTATTTTCTCTGATTTTTAATCCTAGTTATGAGTTACTTTTGTTAACCACATGTTTCAAAAATTCCATTTTTAAAGGAATTATTAGTATAAATTATATTGAGTTTGGTTTCTATGGATGTGAATTTCATGTGTGAACTTTTGATAACAACATTTATTTTTGATGGATAAATTCAATTTATGGGTGGTAGAATGTAACACACCATTATTTTTTGAATATGTTTTTTTTCAAAATAATTTAAACTATTGATGATTTTCAGGTCACACAAAACTCAACATAATGTTTCTTATATAAATGATCTAATTTTCAGTTTCTTCATATGAAACAACATGTAAATTTTTTTAAAAATGAATCACTAATATTATACTGAGGCACATTCCATAATATTATTTTCTAATATTACAGACAATAATGATTCCCTTCGATAACTTGTGTTACATAAAATGTCATGTTTTTAGATAATACAAGATACTATTAATATTTTTATTTAAATATTTTTATTTCTACCTCATTGAAATTGAAAAGTATGATATGAAAACGATTAAAAAACTGATTAAAATATGATTAACACATTTATATAAAATAAACTCTTTTGTTATCAATCAATATAAGTAAATGTAATAACTATTTGAAAATAATGAAATTTCATTTATATGAAAAACCATTATATATGTGAAACAAAAAATTTTCACAATAAATTAAACAAACCACTTTGATTTATTTTTTCAATAATAGTTATATTTTATATTTTAAATCAATATTTTTGTCATGACTCGACCCAACGGGGCTCGAGGCGCGACTCCCCATGCCTGCCTCCAATAGGCTAGGGGCAGGCGACTAGCGCCGAGTAGGCTATCACACACATGGGAGGCATTAGCCTAAGTTACCCATACACACACACACCCACAAACACCTCCATGAAACAGTGCATAGATATAGAAAACTGATAAATAAATGCATGCAGACAACTTTCCCACAACCAGAGTACAACAGAATTACAAATGGTCAAAACAGGGCCCACCAAAAGGAAACTAAAAAAGCGCGTCCAACCTGCTATGAAGAAGGGGAACACTACCAAAAACACCAACCAGAAAGCTCCCTCGGCTCTGCACCGGTAAACACCTCAGCCAGTCTCGGTCACATAGCTCCGCCTGCTCCGGGTCCTCCTTGGACTCCGTCGAAAGGCATGTGGTCTGCACAAGACACAAACATGTGTGGGAAAATCCCGTACATGGGTGAGTATAAACATACATAGAAGGCACCCCAAAAACCAAAAACAAAAGAGAGAAAGTGAAATGCAACAGTCCGCTCATCCCAGCCAGAGGGAACCCAGATGAGAGAGAAACACCATCTCGTGACCATCCTCGGCTAAACACAACTAGTCAGCTCAACTCAGGTGTATTATCAAACACACACCTTGAAAAATCCAGATATACCCAGCTCACGCAACAAGCCACCTAAGGTACCAACCTCATCACCAACAACTGTCCACAATCAGGATTGTACACCACACGATCACTGTCATCCCAAATGACACTCATCCGAGAAATACACTCCATCGAGTTTCTCACAAAACTCTCAGATGCTCACCCGAGAGATCACGCTCGTCAGATATCATCACTGAGGAAAACTCGCTAAAACAACATAACCACCAAACTCCTCGTATATGGGATCACTCCTAGGGTCCGCTAGGGGATACCAGAACCCACGCCGGAATACAAATCTCTCATATAGGGGATCACTCATAGGGTACGCTGGGGGATACCACGACCCGATCTGGCATACGTAGTTCTCATAGATAGGGGATCACACCCGGCGTCCGCTGGGGGATACCACAACCCGATCTGGAGCTCGATAGAAACACATCACTAAGATAGAGGATCATCGGCCATATAAAGGTGGTCTGAGATGATACCGGAACTCCATATGGTATAACTCGCGATGTAGGGGATCAAACTGACGATGCCACAACCCTACCAAAACCACTCGCTGAGTAGGGGATCACATAACCAACGATACTGCAACCCTATTATACACCTCATGATGAGTAGGTGATCGTATAACCGATGATTCCAAAACCCTACTGAGTACGGTCCACCATGTAGGGGATCATAATCCTGATGATTCCACAACCCTACAGGGTTAACCAGCTAGAAATCGGATCGCCGCCTGTGGATAAACGGTCAAAACGATACTAAGAACCCGATCTATGGAAAAAATATGCTAGAGGATCCCGCTCCGGGCCCCCCAGAGGGATGCCACAAATCAAACAGCTTAAACATCCCATCGAGAGGATCACAAACCTATACGAAGGTTGTGATGTCGTGCGAACCCCCGTGGGAACGAACCAAGGGAGCACCCTCAACCACTGCTGGTCCAAATGTCGCTAACCAAAGCGACCCACAACAACACCACACTATGAACCTCCAAGGCCGATACCGAGTCCACCATCGAGATCCACACGGAAAAACATGCATGATAGGCTGCTTACTCGCCCGAAACGGACTACCGGTGAAAAAGAACTATTCACAGTAGGTAGCCCGTGCGGGGCCCACACAATGATCCCAATACCCATCAAGCAGATCATACAACGACGACCCCCTCGGAAAAATACATGGAATCTACTACTCATTCACCCAAAATGGCCACGTGGTAAAAAAGGTACTATTCACCGACGCCAGCTTAGGCGGGGCCCACACCTCGATCCCAAAACTCATCGAACGTATAACACCATTGCGATCCTCTCGGAAAAGCACACAGGATGGACTGTTCATCTGCCAAAATTAGACTCTTTGTGCGAATGCTGCGTTTCTCTACAAATGCCAAAACCCGACCTTATGGGGCCCGCACGCAGTTCTCACACCCAACACCCGGAAACCAACTCAAAAAGTATGTGGTACCATCAGGGTCTCAACACCATTGACGACACATCATTCGGACACTCCGGGTTGAAGTGACAATGGCCCGAAGTCGTAAAATAATAAAATATTATTAATTTATTCGACGTTTCAAGCCCCCTGGCCAAAATCTGACTCACAAAATTCTAAAAGTGAGTTTAAAAGGTCTTCCTCAATCCAAGGTAGTCATCCCCGCAAAAGGCTTGGAAATCAGAGTTACAGTTTGTGGGTTACGGGGGTTTAAAGAACTACCAGAAAATCATGGACGGACCACCGCTGGCCTTGCCGGAAACAACCGCACCACCGCCGGATTCCGCTGCGCTGCCACCGTCGCCGCCGGATTCCGCCGCTCCACCGCCGCGCCTTACCGGATTCCTCTATGGCCGCCACCAGAATCCGGGGTTTCCGCCGGAAAACTTCCAGAAACCCCTGGGAGCACCCTTGTGCTTCAAAAAAAGATCCAAAACATGTTTCGGAAACCTCAGGACCCGAACTATACATCCCTTATGACAATTTGAAGAAAAACAACACATAAACGGGGTCCAGGATTTTAAAACACAAACCACCTACCTATTGGAGGATCGCCGACGCTTTTGGTGCAGAACGGCATCCGCAACGCCCTAAAGATGGATCTGCAGATGAACGACACTGAAAACGGACTCTTGGAGCTCAAATCGGCGAAGAATGGAGGAGGCGGGGTGGGGTTCCGTCCACTGCGCATAGGAGGTGAGAGGGGGAGGAGAAGATATTGATTTCTCTTTTTTTAGACAAAAACTCTCCCAACTCCGGCTCCTGTCTCGCCTCCGCACGATAACCGATGCAGTCAAAGTTCAGGTCGCTGTTAGGGTAAACGGGTCATTCTGAATGCAACGTCGGACACAGATTTGTTATTCGAGACTTCGTTCAGATGTTATTCAACCCAGCGCTCGTAAACTAACTTTTCCACTTATTTACAAAAATGCCCCTTGTGGTGTTTTCCATAGCAGGCTCGCGCCTGCGATGTTTACACCTCAGCTAGGGTAAACTGCACATTCTGGACGCATCCGTGCTCTCGGATTCCCATTCTGAGATACCATTAAGGAGATATCACACCCCCTCCATGTGCATAGTATAATAATACTTATATTTATATAAAATTAATTCTGGGCACACCGGGCCTCGGAATCACACACTATCTTCGCGCCTAGCTCTGGAATTATTTGTAGAAATAATCCAAAGTCTGATAGGGTCAAAATTTGAGACGCTACATCCTCCCCCCTAGAAATTTTCATCCCTGAAAAGACCTAAGCTCAAGGGAAGTGACTGGACTCTCAAATGCGTCTCGCACACCAGCGAGTTCGCCAAAAAACACTCATTCCCGAACACATAAGTTAGAGGGACTCATCCACCATACCTCAACACTATCCGCTTTGGGCGGCACTGACTCGCCCTCACGGTTTTAATCGTGTCACAAAAAAATTCGTCTCGGTGGGGGAAGGATCCCTCTTACTCACGCATTCGAAGCATCCCGATCAACAACCACACAGGGTCTTACCAACGCCCTGAACAAAACTCGAGCAAGAAACAAAAAGGAAAGTGTACCTCTAGACAGTGTCTATCAAACTACCGAAGAAAGTAGAAAAGACAAAAGGTGTACATATATCCATCCGCGGAGCCTCTGGGTCCATAGCCTCTAGGGCATGCAGCTGTCCTCGCCCACAGCCACCAGCTCCCTGAGCTTGGCGTGGACCACCTCGGGGTGCGGGTGGTGGAAACTGATACCACCTACCACCACCTGTTGCTGCACCAGCTCTGTCGCCACATCCGCCTCCCCGTGGACCTCCTTGCTCGAGACAGTGCCTCTGCCTAGGCATTCCATCAACCGACTCACTCTTAGCAGCACGACGAGTCCGGAAATCTCTAGCAAGATGTCCTCAATCGTCGCAAACATAACATCACCTCTCCTACGGCTAACCAAAACTGGTATGCGAGCCCTGCGATCCCTGATCCTCAGATCCTCCATCCTGGGGTCGCCTCCTGATACGTTGGCCATGTCTAGACCCCTGAGTCGGTCGTCGACTACCAGATGTCGAAATCTCACCTCTCACATGTCCAACACTAATAAGGGGAATCTACTCAGCTAGAAAGCTGTCCACCACAAACGCTCACTCCAGCACTCCAGCATAGGTGGGCAGGCATAAGGAAACCACACCAGGTCAGATGTCCCTACGTAAGACCTGCTCGAAGGTCTGAGCCCTAAATAATGGGTCCCAAACCATATCCAGAGAGTAGCGCGACAGGTCTGTAAACCTCGCTGAGTACACCAACAAAGTCATGCCCTCCTGTCAAAGATACAGAAGCTCCTGGATCCGCACTGACCTCAGCGTCACTGGATAGAACTCTGCCCTGAAGAGCCACTCAAACTTTTCCCATGTGAGAGTCTCCTCGTAATGGGACTACGTCACCAGGCTCCACCATCGCTCGGCCGAACCATGTAGAAGGCTCGTCGCAAGGACTACCAACTAATATGGAAGTGTCCTCACTAGGAGGAAAACTCGGGTGACTGCATCAAGCCAGTCATCAGCTGCTTGGGGGTCAGGATCACCCCGGAACCTTAGAGGTCGTTGCCTCTGGAACTCGTGTAGTGCACTCAGCCTGCACGCAACCTCATCCTGAACTGCCAGCACAACCAGCTCCTCGATAGGTGGTGGCTCAACAGGTGGACCACCTGGAGGTCTAGCCTCAGAAACTACACCATGGTCCATAGCCTCTCCATGAGGCGGATCATCAACACAATCCCGCTGCGGAACCCTCGCTGGCTGTCGTCGTGGAGGCATCCTGAAATACATTCAAGACACACCACAATCAAAGAGTATATCTGGAGACCTGACTCAAGAAGGACAAGGAAAAACACAAAAAAACCCAGTCCTATATGATGCATATACCGTTATATCCCTATGACCTGTGTACGAATGTCCCAAGTTGGAAGGAAGGTTATCAGAGTCCTGGTGTATGGATACGTCGGCCGCCACACCAATACTAGAGTCCCTGGCCTAAATTTCAAACTCGAAACATCCTAAGATTAAAGTCATGAAACCCAAACCAAACTCACAGCTAGACTAGCTACGCTCTGAGATCCCAAAGGTGGAACCTCCTCTGATACCACTCTGTCACGACCCGACCCAATGGGGCTCGAGCCGCGACTCCCCAAGCCCACCTCCAATAGGCAAGGGGCTGATGACTAGAGGCTATCATAAACATGAGAGGCATTAGCCTAAGTTACCTGTACACACGCACCCACAAACACCTCCATGAAATAGTGCAGAGATATAGAAAACTGAAAAGTAAATGGATGCATACAACTATCCCAAAACCAGAGTACAACAGAAGTACAAAAGGGAAAACATGCCCCAACAAAAGGAAACTACAAAAGCGCATCCAACCTGCTCTGAAGAAGGGGAACGCTACCACAAACACCCGACGGAAAGCTCCCTTGGCTCTGCACCGGTAAACACCCCGGTCAGTCTCACTCACACATCTCCGCCTGCTCCGGGTCCTCCTAGGACACCGTCTAAAGGCCTATGGTCTGCACAAGACACAAACGTATGCGGGAAATGCCCGTGCAGGGGTGGGTATAAAGATACTCAGTAGGCACCCCAAAAACCCAAAACAAGAGAGAAAAACTGAAATGCAACAGTCCCCTCATCCCAGCCAGAGGGAACCCAGATGATAGAGAAACTCCATCTCATGACCATATTCAGCTAAACACAACTAGTCATCTCAGCTCAGGTGTATTCCCATACATACACCTTGAACAATCCAGATATACCCAGCTCACGCCACAAGCCACCTGAGGTACTGACCTCATCACCAGCAACTGTCCACAACTATGAGAGTACGCCAGATGATCACTATTATCCCAGATGACACTCATCCGAGAGATACACTCTATCAGGTTTCTCAGAAACCTCTCAGACGCTCACCTGAGAGATCACGCTCATCAGATTGCATCACTGAGGAAACCTCGCTAAAACAAAATAACCACCAAACTCCTCAGATATGGGAGCACTCCTAGGGTCCGTTATGGGATACCAGAACCCACACCGGAATATGAAGCTCTCAGATAGGGGATCACTCCCAGGGTCTGCTGGGGGATACCACGACCCGATCTGGCATATGTAGTTCTCACAGATAGGGGATCACACGCAGGGTCTGCTGGGGGATACCACAACCCGATCTGGTACTCGACAAAATCACATCACTCAGATAGTGGATCATCGCCCATATAAAGGTTGTCACGACGATACCGGAACCCCATCTGGTATAACTCGCGATGTAGGGGATCGAACTGACGATGCTGCAATCCTACCGAAACCACGTGCTGAGTAGGGGATCAAATAACCAACGATACTGCAACACTACTATACACCTCATTCTGAGTGGGGGATCATATACCCGATGATGCCACAATCCTACTGAGTATGGACCACCGCGTAGGGGATCATAATCCCGATGATGCCACAACCCTACGGGGTTAACCAACTAGATAGGGGATCGCCGCCCATGAATAAACGGTCAGAACGATACTAATAACCCGATCTAGGGAAAAAATATGCTAGAGGATCCCGCTCTGGGCCCACCAGAGGGATGCCACAACTCTAACAGTTTAAACATCCCATCGAGATGATCACAAACCTATACGAAGGTTGTGATGCCGCACGAACCCTCGTGGGAACGAACCAAGGGAGCACCCTCAACCACTGCTGGTCCAAACGTCGCTAACTAGAGAAACCCACAACAATGCCTCACTGTGCACCTCCAAGGCCGATACTGAGGCCACCATCATGATCCATGTGGAAAAACACGTAGGATAGGATGCTTACTCGCCCGAAATGGACTACCGGTGAAAAAAACTATTCACCATAGCTAGCCTGTGCGGGGCCCACACAACGATCCCGAAACTCATCAATCAGATCATACAAAGGTGATCCCCCTCAGAAAAACACATGGAATCGACTAGTCGTTAACCCAAAATGGCCACCCGGTGAAAAATCTACTATTCACCGATGCGAACTCGGGCGGGGCCCACACCTTGATCCCAAAATTCATCGAACCGATAACACCATTATGATCCTCTCGGAAAAACACATAGGGTCGACTAATCATCGGCCAAAATCATATTGATGTGGGAAAGTTACGTTTCTCTACAAACGCCAAAAACATGGACTCGTGGGGCCTGCACCTTGTTCTCAGTCCCAACACCCGGAAACCAACTCAAAAAGTCTTCCATACCATCCGGGTCTCAACACCACTGACGGCACATCATTCAGACGCTCCAGGTAGAAGTTACAACGACCTGAAGTCCTAAAATAATAAAATATTATTATTTTATTTGACATTTCATGCCCTCGGGACAAAATCTCGACTCACAAAATTCTCAAAGTGAGTTAAAAAGGTCCACCTCGATGCAAGGAATGCATCCCCATAAACAGCTCGCAAATCGGAGTTACAGTTGGTGATTTACATTGGTTTAATGAACCCCCGGAAAATCCTGGTCGGACCACCGCTGGCCTCGCCGGAAACCACCGCGCCACTGCCGCTGCCGGATTCTGCCTCTCCGTCACCGCTCCGCTACCGCACCTCGCCGGATTCCATCATGGCCGTCGCCGGAATCCGCGGATTCCACCGGAAAACTTCCGGGAACCCCCGGGAGCACCTCGGTGCTCCAAAAACAAATCTGAAACATGTTTCGGAAACCTCTGGACCCGAACTATGCAACCCTTATGACGATTTGAAGAAAAACAATACATAAAAGTGGTTGTGGATTTTAAAACACAAACCGCCAACCTGTTGGTGGATCGCCGATGCCTTGGGTGCAGAACAACGTCCACAACACCTTGAAGCTGGATCTGCAGACGAACGGCGCTGAAAATAGACTCCCGGAGCTCGAATCAGTGAAGAACGGCGGAGGTGGGGTGGGGTTTCGTCTTCTGCGCGTAGGAGGTGAGAGAGGGTGGGGAAGAGATTTATTTCTCTTTTTTTAAACAAACACTCTCCCAACTCCGGCTCCCGACTTGCCTCCACCCGATACCCGATGCAGACAAAGGTCAGTTCACTATTAGGGTAAACGTGTCGTTCTGAACGCAACGGCGGACTCGGATTTGCGATCCGAGACTCCGTTGAGATGTTATTCAAGCCAATGCTCGTAAACCAAGTTTTCAACTTATTTACGAAAATGCCCATGGTGGCGTTTTCCACAGCAGGCCCATGCCCACGACGTTTACACCTCGCCTATTGTAAAAAGCACGTTCCAGACACAACCGTGCCCTCAGATTCCCATTCTGAGCTACCGTTACGGAGATATCACACCCCTCCATGTGCATAGTATAAAAGTACATAATATTTTTATAAAATTAATTCTGGGCACACCGGGCCTCGGAATCACACGTCGTCTTCACGGATAGCTCTCAAATTATTCATAGAAATAATCTCAAAGCTGACAGGGCCAAAATATGAGTCGCTACAATTTTTTATACTCATATAATAAATATTAAGTTATAAAAAAGTAAAAAATAATATATTTTGAATAAAAATATGTATTTTTTTTCAAATATATTGTCAAGGACATTTAATTGAGAACCCATTTAAAAATTAATTTCTTATAGAAAAATAAATTATATTTTAGAACCCAAAATCATTTTTTGGAGGGAAAAAACAAAAAAACATTGGTGAAGTTTTTTTATTTTCTAAGTAGTATCTTTTTTTGATTAATAGTGAAGAAAAATAAATTATATTTAAAAACTACTTTTCCATCTAAAATATTAATAATGAAAAAATATTTATATTTACTAAAAATACTAATTAGATATATATTATAAAAATTAATCAAATTTAGTTCATAGGAATCAATTTCACATTGAAATTGGAGATAAAAATATAGCCATATTTTGAAATGTTTGAATTCAAAACCCGGGTTTGTTACCCCATATATAGGAATAAATATTAATTAATTTTTCCCACTTATTTGAATATAATTTTGAAAAGTAAATTTTGTATTAGGATTCATAATAATTTATAATTTCTAATAAGATAAACATATTTTTTGACCAAAAATATTAATGAATGTGCTTGAATTTAATTATAGTGATTTAGATAAAAAATAACTTTACGAGAGACTAAACCATAATCTTAATTGAAAAAATGATCTATAAAATTATCCAAAAATATATTTTATGGAAATATTTATTCCCTATATTAAATTTAATTTAATTTTAATCATTTTAGGGTCAAATTTACATGGAAAAACCGTGGTTGAAATTATCTTTTCAAAATTTTACATGGACGCCACTCCTCCTCCATTATAAAAAGGAACTCACCCATCCATCTTTTTAACACCTATCATGTTCTTTGGATCTTCAAAAATATAACCAAATAATATATCATATTCATTATATTCATCATATAATCAAAAAATTGTGAATAATTCTAAAAAATAAAGCACCTGAGTTCAAACCATGAAGAGTTACATAGAGAACCAGAAATGGCCTTCCTCATCCTCTATTTTTTTATTTTCAATATCCACCCCATAAAATATTATTATTAAATTATTATATAATAATATAAGTATAAAATATATATTTATATTTTTTTATTATTTGGTTTAGACCTTCAGTTAACCATAATTCCATCAAATGGGTAATGAACATACAGTTCTTGTCTACGATGAACTACCGCCTCACAAAACGATGTTGTTCGTTATTCAGTTACCACCTCTCATGGTCGGAAATTATGATGTAATATAAATTATTTAACTATATATATTATATTTATGATGTATTTATGATTATGGAATTGTTATATTAAACATAAATTCATTCTTTCCAATTTTTATATATATAATATTTTCATATGTGGATGTGTGAAGTACTGCCTTCTTAAATAAATGTGATTCGTTCACACTCTAAATGGAATGTATGAAGGATGGATTTAGTGAACCTATATGATATATATTAAATTATAAATATTATTTAATTATATTATATATATACACACATATATCATTTACATTATTTCTTTTTGTATGAAGATAAAACAGAAACAACATTCATGTGTATGTACAACCTACCATCTCCATGAATAGTGTATTCATTTTAATGTTTTTATATTTTATAAATTACTATAAATAAATATATACAGAGTATATATAATATTTATATAATAATTTTAAATACATAGAAAATTATATGATGATCTATCATGGAGGACTAACAAAAACAAGCCAAAACAGACATTAAAAGAGTAAAATTTACCTGAAAGGTAACATTAACATGGAGTTGTTATTAAAAGGGTAATATAAAGTAATAAACAAATAATATATGATATTAAATAAAATATAATTAATTTTTGTAGATGAATAATGAGTACTTATTTTTATTAAATATTTTTATCGATTGTATGAATAAATTCAAGACTTATGGTAAAGGAATTTCATCTGACTTTTTATTACCCTAAGTTACATGTTATATTTACAAATAAAATCATTTATGAGGTTCATATATATCCATTTTAGATGTTATATAAATAATATAATTAATTTAAATATATTAATTTAGATTACTATTTCTTGGGTTTCATGATTCGAAAGTTACTCAAATATTAAAGGGGTTTCTTATCTCACTTTATTTATGTGATTCTGATGCCATATTCACCACTATTTTTGGTTTTTTATCTATTTACAAAACAAAATTTTGTTATATGATTTATTTAAATAGATTTATCAATTTTAATGTATACATTGGATGGTATTTATTAAATGGGATCTATAGTTCTATATATAACAAATCAGTTAAGTAATTTTGTCTCAATTTTATATATTTTAGATACATGCCCGGTTATGAACCTATATTTTAATATGGTATATATAAACCTACAACTAACATGTTATATATCGAATAGAATTATTTTAATTATATTTTATGATTCACGGAATTTTATTCATGTTTGGGTATAATTATTAAATGTCACCACAATGGTTAGAATTTATTTTTATAATCTCATTTTTATGGGGACTATTTTGGATTATGAATCAATTGATGAAATATTAACAACCATAACTCAATAAAACCCATGAAGGTTTATCGGCTATGTTTATACATGATATATTCACATATTAATTTAATTTTTAAACTCTATGTAATATAAAATAATTAATAAAATGTTTTTATGAAATTCCTAATTAATCTCTTTACTTGGTCGGAAAATTATGTTCTTTCAAAACCGTGTTTTCAAAAAATGTTTCAAAAAATGTTTATGTTAATTATGTTTATGAAACCTATTATGTATTTAATTATATTTTTTCAAATTTCATTCAATTAAAATGTTTCTCAAACTAATTTTTACGATTACTTAATATATACTCATGGATAATGGTTTTCAAAATGTTTTCATGCGTTCTATAAAATTAATTAATGTATTTTCAAGGAAAAATATATTAAAAATATTTTCAAGATATCTTAATATATTATCAATGTATTTTCTAAGAATATTTTTTTTTCTATGTTCATTATTAATATATCCTAGAAATAGGTTTTCAAAATGTTTTGATGCCTTCATGATAATTTTTCTAATATTTCCAAATAAAATGTTTTTCAAAAAAAATTCAATCTTATTTAATATTATTTCATAGAATAAAAATTTAAAAATGTTTGAAGTATTTATTTATAAATTAAAATTTATATTCATTGAAAAAGTTTTTTAATATATTTTTATGAATTATTTATATGTTTAATGATCAATTTAGAAAAAGGTTCTGAAATTTTTCTGAAGATTTTATTATATATATTGAATGATTTCTTTCATAGAAAGTTATATTTTTAATAGAATATATATTATATAAGAAAACAAACCTCCTCCTGGTATTTTTTAAAAGGATATTTCCAAATTATTTTCCACCTAAGAAAAAATATATTTTTGTTACTCATGATTTTCGTGGAAATGTTTCAAAGGTTTTATTAATAATTTTTTAGAATGGTTTATGCTTTCACATTAGGATATAGATAAAACCCATTTATTTTAATTAAAATTAAATTGTTATGAAACCTATTTCATTTTCATGGTCTATATATTTATGAATCAAATTTTTCTTCGGCATGTTATATGGTTATGAAACCCAATTATTTTCACTAGTTATTCATTGATGAATTGACTAGGAAACCTATTTATTTTACACAATTTATTATATGAAGAATTTTTTATGATACCCATTTAATTTAATGTGTTTTGATAAGATTGATTATAATAATATGGACCACATATGAATGATTTCATTATGATCTTGGTTGGACTAATAGCTCTCTCCAATGAATCAGTTAAATATTTACATGTAATGCAGTAATCATGGGAATCACATAGATGGGATAGATCAAATATAGAATATGGGGAACCCCCATACATTATGGAAAGATAGGGAACCATTATCAACTATGGGAAGATGGTGAATCCCAATCACTTATAAAGAATAGACATCATCCATAGATTGTGGTTTTTCCTAACCTGTATGTGTAGTCCCCATGAAGTTCCCGATTATGTTTTTTCAGTTCACCATTACTTATAGGGAATGATGTTACGTGTTTATGTATCTACCAAAAAACACAATGTCATTTTCCTTAAATATTCTCACATTGTTACTGTTCCATAAAACATTATGATTTTATTCCTTAAAAACTACCAATATCTATACCCTGTCTCATTATTATGGGTTTTTATGTAGGTTATTATCATAAAATGTTATTCTAATGTTATCATTACCTTACGTTCTTCTTATGATTACAAATTTCCTTATTTAACGTTACCATGAATTCTTGCTAACCTGATTATTATGTTCCATTCCACCAAGTCATACTGTATGGTTTTATTTATGAGTAATAATTGTGAGATCTGTAATGTATATGCTAAAGAAATTTCAAAAAATATAATAGAATATATTCCATGTTTCCAAGGTAAAGAATCTATTATGATCCCCTTACATGTAATTTTGAAATGGGCTGAATATTCATTTTAATTGATGTATAATCAATGAATGATAATCCTTGGTCACTCTTGGGGTGGGGGTGGGGGTGTGAAATTTGTTGACTTCAAAAAATCCTAAAAATGATGATGAATATTTAATATGAATCTAAAATTTGATAATTGATGAAATATGAAATTTCATACTAGGAAGAGAGGTTTTTCTTTAATAGAAAATGTTGGTTCTACCCTAGGGATCACCTGGTTACCATGGAATTATTGAAGTGATTAACTAGGTCGTCACCTCCATCGTGCATGTCATTAATGGAAGCCTGCACAATATAGTTTGAAACAACCACCTCATTGAACTGATAATTTTTCCCAATTTGAGGAATTAGTTGATTGATTTTACTACATTTGATGATTAAATAATCATTCACGTGATGGCTTCATTCTCTTAAAACCAAGGACCACAACATCACATATCATAATAACTATATGATATAATAATATATACAAAAATTCCCCACATAATTATAATATATATTTATACTAAATGGTCACTAGATTTTAAAATCATGTGATTTCATTGACAATAATACTAGTTTCATCTTCAATGTCTCCATGTTATGTTCACAAATTAATAAGTCCTAAGACCCAACCTATGTCAATGAATAAATAATTTCCGTTAAAATATGGAATGAAATAAATACAAAAAACTACAGTTGATTCTATAACAATTTAATACTACCAAAGATACCAAAAATTGATTTTGGAGACAAAGGGAATAATACCACATGAATTGTAGTGGGTGATCTCACTAGGTGACCATAACTAATATAATTCCTAGTCCTTAGTGATTTTTTGTACAAACATATTTACACCACTAATCGTTGATCTAACAAATACTTCGATAATTTCATTTTAATAGGATATTTATATGTGGCCCGAAAATTACATGTAACTATGAGATTTTCCATTTTATTAGATGAATTGTGTATATTAATAAATTTAAGGTCATAAACCATGAATGGATGATCATTCATAATGTATTTTTATACTAGTATCACATAGAATGTCCCTGAAATATTTTTCCATGATCCATTTCAGATATATATTATAGTGATTAGGAAAAGTCACAGGATCCCAAATTGTCAAATAAATAACTCTTATTAATCATTAATATAATCATGTTCGGATCGTGAACACTAGCATGCATCACATTTATCAAGGGTTATTTTTATAAAATTAGGCTCTAGGTCATCAAAACAGATATGATGAACCCTCAAGGTTATCACAATCATGGATTCACTTGATAACACTGATCTATATGGGGAAGACAATGGAGTCAAATATCCATGCTCAATAGGGGAATTTTACTTCTTCCCTTAACATGGATAGGGTAATGACCCATAAATTTCAAGGACTTTTTTTAATTTCATTGGAATTTTGCGAGTCTGTGGCTTCTGACGGAATCTGATTCTGAGGCCCGGTGTGCCCAGAATAAATTTCTGAAGTTTAGCTCGGGTACGTTCAGTGAACGAACAAGCAGGTTTTTCTAACTATTGAACCGGTGCTCGAAATCGAAATCTGAGGGCACCGTTGAAACCACAATGATGAATTTTGCTTAAGAAGACATTTTCCAAAGTTGTGTTTGCTCGGGAAGAGTTGTTTATTTATTTTGTGAATTAAGACTGCAGAGAAATAAAATTGTGCTACTAATTTTATTTCTTTTAAGTCGTTAAATACTAAGGATGGAGGTTGGGTGGAACCAACCAACCATGTAAGGTTAATAGTGAGGTGGGGCCCACATGATCCCCCACCCCTTCAAATCTCCTAAACCCCCACTTTAATGTTGGCAACCCCCCATAATTTATGACCTTCTCTCTCTCTTTATTTGAATGCCAACACACCCATTCAATTAATTGAATCTCGTTAATTAATTATATGAGGTTTTTTAAATTTAAATTTTTTTGGCAAGTGTGGATAAATTAAGGCAAATATTAATTTGTTTTTGGTTGGTTCATTTTGTGGAGTCTGGGGAGAAAACAACCGAGGTCTCGAAGAAAATTATCTTTCACGTTGAAGAACACAAAGAAAATCAAGACCTCGACGAAGAACGCTGTCACCGCAAAGGAAGACCGTCGTGACTACCCCAAGCCTCCCTTCCATAGGCCAGGGGTTGGAGAATAGAACCAAAGGCTTAAAACCCGATAAAAAGGGGAGGCATTGCCTTTACAAAATGAAAGAAGACACAAACAGAGTACAAGAAGAAGCTACACTATGTAAAACAGTAAAACAAACGTGATAAAAGTACAAGGGGCCAGAAATACAACCAAAAAAAAAGGTACAACTACAACCGAATGAAAAGTAGAACTCAAAAGGGAAACAACTAAAAGGTGACGAGCCTCTCCTGGATCGTACTCCGACTTACTACCTGAAGGGTAGGAACAGATCTCCACATCAGTACTCCATGTTCGTCCACCTCCTCCGAGTACTGAGTCGTCGTGAATCCAAATCTGGGCACCGAATCGAATTGAGATTCTCCTACGGGTACCGTCCAGCTCTACAAGCCTCAAACACGATCAGTGATGTCCATCATCTGCAACCAACACAATGTAGTGCGGGTGAAGCCCGTGTAGGGGTGAGTATACGATGCTCAGTATGAACCCTGATCCCATCGAAGGTCTCCATAAATCCACAAAGGATAAACCACAATGAAAAGATACAAACACGAAGTAACAACCAACAATACTTAGGTGTATTCCCATAAAATACCTATGTCAAGTTGGTTGTTACTTCTTTTTTGTATCTTTTCTTTTTGGTTTAACCTTTTTGGATTTAGGGAGACCTTCGGGGGTCTCAGGGTCCCAAATGAGTGTCGTATACTCACCCCTACATGGGCTTCACCCGCACTACATTGTGTTGGTTACAGACGATGGACATCACTGATCATGGTTGAGGCTTGTAGAGCTAGACGGTACCCGGAGGAGTATCTCACGTCGATTCGGTTCCTTGAGGTGGATTCATAACGAGTCAGTACCCGGTGGAGACGGGCGGACATGGAGTGCTGAGGAGGAGATCTTTTCCTACCCTTCAGGTAGGAAGCCGGAGGACGATCCATGAGCAGCTCATCACCTTTTAGCAGTTTCCCTTTTGAGTTTTACTTTTCATTCGGTTGTAGTTGTACCTTTCATTTGAGCTTGTATTTCTAGCCCCTTGAACTTTCAGCACGTTTGTTTTACTTCTTTACATAGTGTATCTTCTTCTTATACTCTGTTTGTGTGTGATTTCGTTTCGTAAAGGCAATTCCTTCCCTTTTTATTGGGTTTTACGCCTTTAGTGCTAGTCTCCAGCCCCTGGCCTATTGATGGCGGTCTTGGGGTAGTCACGGCACGAGCCCGAGGGTGGGTCTTGACAAATTGGTATCAGAGGAGTTGGGTTCTACCGTAGAACATAGGAATCTGATCTTTCTCTAAGTGAAGCGATATTGTTAAGGGTTTTTGATTGTGGTTATCAGTCCAGGGAGTCCAGTGTTGGTGCGGTGGAGGACGTATCCATACACCAGGACCCTGACTTCTGATTACCGACTCAGTACATGAAAACATTGATTGCATGTGTGTGTCAAATTTTTTTATTGTGATTAATTTTTGTCAGCTCACTAGGTATAAATTGTTTACCGTGGCACACCTATTACTCTTCAGGATAGACCCACGATGGAAACCATCTAGGGTTCCGAGAGAGTACTCTATGGCAGCCCACCGAGCGACGAGACTCCTGAGTGTGGTCCTCTTTCTATGTTGGCACCTTCGGGTTGTGTACCTTCAGAACCACCACTTGTTAGGCAGCAGAGGCCACTATCCATATTAGTAGACGGTGCACGCCAGCAGAGCATGTTGCACGAGTTCCAGCAGTACAGGCCTCCTAGGATACGAGGCGAGGCAGATTCCCAGACAGCAGAGGACTGGCTGGAGGTGATTGCTAGAGTTTTCTACCTAGATGAGAAATCAGTAGAGTGGATGGTGGCCCTGGATTCTAGTGTTTTCCAGTGAGTGACCATGAAGATGATCCGCATAGTGATGAGGCTTCGGTATATGGACCGATTCCTGAGATAGTGCCTTCGGGTAGTGTGTCAGCTACCTCACTTCCGTTTGGTCAGCAGACACTACCGGCGGTACCAGTAGAGGACACTTGTAGGCATAGTGACTTAATTGTTTTAGCACCAAATATCCCTCATGTCCCGAGGAGAGCCCGACTCTCAAGTAGCTGAGGACAAACTTTAGGAGGTGGTTGAGAGTCTTCTAGAGCTTATACAGTTTCGGCAGGACGATATCTCGGCATGTGAGAATTCATCGGGCATACCAAAGCATTCCGGGTACTTAATGACTACGATGCAGTCGATGCGTCAGGGCTCGGAATTCTATGTGAGGTGTGTCTAAAGGACATATGAGCCAACACTTATTTTTTTATGAATTCCTACTTATTCTAGGGTGCTGGAAAGAACCTTTTTGGTTGAGAATTATTTTGCTGAATGGATGTAGTCAGTGAAGGATAACAGTGGGAAAGTAGTAAACTGGCGCCAATCTCGGAGACTTGGGAGTGTAAAATGTTTCAAGTAGAGGAAGTAAAAAAGGACAGATGAATCTGCAAGGCAGCAGATGTGGAAGCAGAGCTAGGAGAGCAGCATGGGGTGGTGAAAATTTTTACATGTTGCAACCACCCGCCTTGTAATCCCTTCTAGGCTCAGGGAGCTGGAGGTTGGGGGAATGAGTAGCTTCATACGGTCAAGGAGTGAGACCGAATGTCTCTACGGATGATTCTAGGTACAGACTGTGTCTTCTTATAGCTGTCGTATCAACAACACTTTGATACGAATCATCTCTTCCTTCCATGAATCTTGTCCCATACCTACAATTTTCGGTTAAGCTATTGTCTTGACCATTATGTCTAGAGATACCATTTGGAGGAGACTCGATAATCACACTAGCGCCGATGGTGTGATCTGACCCTTGAGGCGGGAGTTTCGGTTGGATCTTCTTGGTGGCTGCATCAAGGCCTTACAACGTTAGTTTGAGTATAAACTTCGCAATCACAGTTCATACAAAAATTGACCGTATTAGGCAAACGTCGGGATGGGTTTTCCTTGGTCGGAGAAAAGGAAACCCCAGGAAGCACAGGATAAACTCGTGCATAGGAGGGTGTGGAAAATCACCCTTGGGTCGACCAACCTTACCCTCGTGGAAGTAGGAGTGTTGAGTTTCAGTTATAATTAGGAAATGGAGGCCTCTAGAGTTCGAGGATGGAGACCACGTTCTTATATGGGTCTCACCCTAATGAGGATTACAGAGATGTAGCCATGGAGGCGAGATATCTCTAAGGTTCAACAAACCATTCTAGGTCCTCAGCAGGGTAGGCGAGGTGTTTTACCTCTTGACAATTCCACCTCAGTTGCACCGGGTGCACGATGTCATCCACGTATCTCAGCTAAGGAGATATGTGCTTGACCCTTCACACAACATTGATCACAGGGTGTTGGACGTCGATGTCGGGTTGACATTCACAGAGGTACTAGTGGAGAACAAGGATCAAGAGGAGCAGGTCCTACGTGGACGATCAATTCCTCAGGTGCGCTTTCACAGGCAGCACAGGAACCTCCAGGAGAGGACATGGGAGCGGAAGGCTCAATTGCATGCTCATCACCACTTTTGTTTTCCTAGTTTGTGTTATAGCTTTATGGGGACGTAAAGACCTAGGGTGGGAGTAATGTAATGACCCGAAAATTTCCAAGGAGTTTTTAGTTAATTTCATTTAAATTTTGAGAGTATATGGATTTTGAATGCACATGATTCCGAGGCCCGGTGTGCCCAGAATCAATTTCTAAAGTTTATCTCGGGTACGTTCAGTGAACGAAAGAGCGGGTTTTTCTAACTTTTGATCTGGTGCTCGGAATCGAAATCTGAGGGCACTATTGAAACAACAATGCTGATTGTTTCTTAAGAAGACCTTTTCCAGAGTTGTGTTTTCTCGGGAAGAGATGTTTAATTTTTTTTTGAATTAAGACTACAGAAAAATAAAATTGTGCTACTAATTTATTTATATTAATTGGTTAAATCCTAAAGATGGAGGTTGGGTGGATCTAACCACCCATGTGAAGTTAATAGTGAGGTGGGGCCCACACGAGCCACAACCCCTTCAAATCCTTTAAACCCCCTCTTTAATGTTGGCAACCCCCCCATAAGTTAAGGCCTCCTCTCTATCTTTAATTGAATGCCAACAAACCCATTCAATTAATTGAATCTCATTAATTAATTAAATGAGGTTTTTGAATTTTAATAAAAAGTTGGCATGTGTGGATAAATTAAGACAATTTCTTAATTTGTTTTTGGTTGGTTTGTTGTGTGGATTCTGGGGAGAAAATAACCAAGGTCTCAAAGAACATTGTCTATCATGTTGAAGAACGCGAAGAACATCAAGACCTCGATGAAGAACGTCGTCACCGCAAAGGAAGACTCTCTTGTTTTCTTCTCTCTTCTCCTCAGCCGGTGATAGACACCTTTTCCGGAGAACGACGACGCACCGCCTTCTTTATCGGGTGAACTCAAACGATGCTTACAGAGCCTCGATCCGCACTGCCATATTCCGCGACGACTTTTTCCGTGACTTCCTTTTCCCGCGACGACCCTCATTCAACGACTTCATCATGTAGGGGTTTGGTTTTGTTCGTAAATAATTCCTTGCATTCTTCGTTTAATATTAGGGCTGCTTATTATCAATTTAATGGGAGGAGGTCGGAACACCGGAACACAGCTGATCCTCCTCCCCCCTTTGATGTTGTGTTCGTTCTGGCTTGAACAAAGGAGGCGCGGTGCAACTACACCGTGCAGAATCAAGAAAGAACGCTGTGACTAAGCGCGGCGCCTTCGCGCCGCGTCGTTGAGGCCGAAAGAGGCCGCGGCCAGAGTCAGGCTGTGGCGAAGGGGCGCGGCGCCGTCACGCCGCGCCGGAGAACCACATAGAGGCCGTGGCCGGATCGGGGCCACGGCGGAGGGACGCGCCGACATCGTGCCGTGCCGGTCGGAGAAGGCTACGAACTTTGGTCGCGACAGAGCATGGAGGGCGGCCGGACCTCCGGCTGCCGGCGCTTCACGCGGCAGGACCAGCAGGTCCCGTAGCAGCAACCGTCCGGCCATTATGGTCGGCCGAATTCTGAAAGACCGGGGGTTCATAACCCCCGATAGGTGGTCAGGCGGTCCCCCACGTGGGGGTCGCAGTTACAAAAGCAAGGGTGGGGCAGCGCACCCCCCCCCCCTCCCCCCCCCCCCCCCCCCCCCCGTGTCCGCTCAGCGCGAGATACCCGCCAAGCCGGACCGGCCGAGCAGGCTGGGCCGCCCGGGCTGGGCCGGACCCCCGCACTGAGCCGGGCCGTGACGGAAGGTCTGGGCCGGGCCACCTGGGCCGGGCCACGCCCTAGTGGGCCGAACCTGGAACCGGGTTGGTCCGGGCCCAACCCCCTAAAAACCGGACATGTTCGTTTGAATGCCCGTAACATGGGCTACAAACATCCGATCGATGCACCGACAGTTGCGATGCGATCCCTGGATTGAGACGTTCGTTTCGATATATTACACTGAAGGTTTCTGAGAACTTTGGGAAAGGCCGGGTTGGTTCGTAGATAAAACCAACCGGGCCCTCGGAGCGGAAACAATTATAACTTGAGCTCTGGACGTCCGATTGATGTGCCGTCGACATTGTTGGATTCCTCTTAGTGAGACAGTTCTATTGGATAACTCCACTTGAGGTTTGGACGTAGTTTGAGTATGGTTCGGTTGGTTTTGACATGAAAACCAACCGGGCCCCTGGGACAAAAAGCCAATAACTCTCAGACCGGGCATCCGATTGACTTACTGTCTGTCACGTTGTGTTCCTATCGACATGACGGAACTTTGAGATACATCAAACCTGGTATACATGATAGTTTATGTATCGACCTCTTGGATCATGGAGCGAACCCTCCCGGAATGAGCGTGCTTTGTGCAAAAACTCTAGAGCTGGCTGCGACTGCGATGACGATGACCACCTGATTGGAATCCTCTGTGGGTTCGACGGTGAAGACTTTCGTACTGGAATCCCCCATGGGTTTGACGAAGATGACAACCGTATTGGAATCCTCTATGGGTTCGACGGTGAAGACTTTCGTACTAGAATCATCCGTGGGTTTGACGACGATGACAACTGTATTGGAATCCTCCGCGGGTTCGACGGTGAAGACTTTCGTACTAGAAATCCTTCGTGGGTTCGACGATGACGACAACCGTACGAGAATCATTCGTGGGTTCGGCGGGGACGACTACTGCGCTTTTAATCTTTAGGAAACCCTTGAGCTGGCTGAGACTTGATAACTGCTGATTGATCGAATTGGAGTGTTTCGGATAGCCCAATGGGGAGTGCTTGGTTGAAGCGGAAGACCCACAGCGGAGGATCGTTTGGTTGTAGTGGCAGACCTGCGGTACTCAACAGAAGAAGTACCTCTGTAGGCTATAAGGGGGAGCACTTGGTTTTAGGGGCAGACCCATTGTGGGAAGCGCTTCGTTGTAGCAGCAGACCCATAGTACTCGACAGGTGGAGTACATCAGCAGTCCAAGGCTACTGGATAGCGCTTGGTTGTAGTGGCAGACCCACTGTACTCGATAGAGGAGGAGTTCTCTAGCAGCTGTGTTTTTGACATCATGAATAAATCCTGGTTTGAGCTGAGTCTTTACTTTCAATCATTATATTAGATATGATTGAATTACTTCCTATGTGGATTGAATTATGCTTTCCTGTGTGGATTAAGTTGTACTATCCTATGTGGACGTGATCTAACATGGGATCGGATGTTGGGGCCGAGCTGGAATTGATGATGTAGGTATTTTTATGGGAATATACCTAAGTAAAGTTGGTTGTTACTTTGTGTATGTATCTTTTCATTTTGGTTTATCATTTGGGGATTTAGGGAGACCTTTAGGGGTCACGGGGTCCCTACTGAGTATTGTATACTCACCCCTACACGGGATTATCCCGCACTAAGTTGTGTTGGTTACAGACGACGGACATCACTGATCGTGGTTGAGGCTTGTAGAGCTGGACGGTACCCGGAGGAGGATCTCACGTCGATTCGCTGCTCGGAGGTGGATTCATGATGAGTTGGTACCGGGAGGAGACGGACAGACGTGGAGTGCTGAGGAGTAGATCTATGCCTTCCCTTTAGGTAGGAAGCCGAAGGACGATCCAGGAGCAGCTCATCACCATTCAGATGTTGCCCTATTGAGTTGTACTTTTCTTTTGGTTGTAGTTGTACCTTTATTTTGGGCATGTATTTATGGCCCCTTATACTTTCATCATGTTTGTTTTACTTCTTTACTTAGTGTAGCTTATGCTTATACTCTGTTTTTGTGTGCTTTCATTTCGTAAAGTCAATGCCTTCCCTTTTTATCGGGTTTTATGCCTTTAGTTCTAGTCGCCATCCCCTGGCCTATGAAAGGCGGCCTTGGGGTAGTCACGACACGGGCCCGAGGACATGTCGTGACAGATAGAATAGGGAATCCACTATGGAGTAATCCCATATTCTATTATCCCTGATTCAATATCCATAATTCCTTCTATATCCTAACCCTCATCCACTAGTGGGATATGATTATATTATTAATGGTTTCCGCATAAAAATAATCGAAATTAGAACATACTTCCATTATCTTATGTAATAATCCTAATCCTACCTTATCTTTTATTTCACACACCAAGAATGACATTTTTGGTCATATATATACATGGCCATAATTTTATGCATATGTAATTATTATATTAAACAAAAACATATTCTTTCTTATTTTTTATATATAATATTTTCATAAGTGGATGTGTGAAGTACCGCCTTCTTAAATAAATATAATTCGTTCACACTCTAAATGGAATGTATGATGGATAGATTTAGTGAAACTATATGATATATATTAAATGATATTATATATATACACACATATTTTTTTTTAAAATATTTCTTTTTTTATAAAGATAAAACAGAAACAACATTCATGTGTATGTACAGCCTACCATCTCCATGAATAGTGTATTTATTTTTATTTTTTTATATTTTATAAATTACTATAAATAAATATATACAGAGTATATATAATATTTATATAATAATTTTAAATACATAGAAAATTATATGATGATATATCTTGGAGGACTAGTAAAAACAAGCCAAAACATACATGAAAAAAGTAAAATTTACCTGAAAGGTAACCTTTAACATGGAGTTGTTATTAAAAGGGTAATATAAAGTAATAACCAAATAATATATGATATTAAATATAATAAAATTAATTTTTGTAGATGAATAATGAAAATTTAATTTTATTAAATATTTTGTTCGATTGTATGAATAAAGTCTAGACTTCTAGTAAAGGAATTTCATCTGACTTTTTATTACCCTATGTTACATGCTATATTTACAAATAAAATCATTTATGTGGTTAATATATAGCCATTTTAGATGTTATATAATAATTTAGTTAATTTAAATATATTAATGTATATTAATATTTCTTGGGTTTAATGATTCAAAAGTTACTCAAATAGTAAAGGGGTTTCTTATATCACTTTATTTCTGTGATTCTGATGCCATATTCACCACTATTTTTTGTATCTTATCTATTTACTAAAAAAAATTTGTTATATGATTTATTTAAATTGAATTATGAATTTTTAAGTATACATTGGATGGTATTTATTAAATGGGATATATAGTTCTATATATAACAAATCAGTTAAGTAATTTTGTCTCAATTTTATATGTTTGAGATACATGCCCGGTTATGAAACTATATTTTAATATGGTATTTATAAACCTACAATTGACATGTTATATCTCGAATAGAATTATTTTCATTATATTTTATGATTCATGGAATTTTATTCATGTTTGGGTATAATTATTAAATTTCACCATATGGTTACAATTTATTTTTATATTCTCATTTTTAATAGGGATTATCTAGGATTATGAATCAATTGATGAAATATTAAGAACCATAACTCAATAAAACCCATGAAGGTTTATCGGCTATGTTTATACATGATATCATCATATATTAATTTAATTTTTAAACTCTATGTAATATAATATAATTAATAAAATGTTTTTATGAAATTCCAAATTAATTTCTTGATTTGGTCGAAAAATTATGTTCTTTCAAAACCGTGTTTTCAAAAAATGTTTCAAAAAATGTTTATGTTAATTATGTTTTTCAAATTTATTATGTATTTAATTATATTTTTTCGAATTTCTTTCAATTAAAATGTTTCTCCAAATAATTTTTTGGATTACTTAATATATATTCATGGATAATGGTTTTTAATATTTTTTCATGCGTTCTATAAAATTAATTAATGTATTTTCAAGGAAAAATATTTTCAAAATATTTTCAAGAAATCTTAATATATTATCAATGTATTTCCTAAGAATATTTTTTTTCTATTTTCATTATTAATATATCTTGGAAAAAGGTTTTCAAAATGTTTTGACGCCTTCTTGATAATTTTTCTAATATTTTCAAATAAAATGTTTTTCAAAAAAATTTCAATCTTATTTCATTTTATTTAATAGAATAAAAATTTAAAAATGTTTGAAGTAATTTTTTATAAATTAAAATTTATATTCAGTGAAAATTTTTCATAATACATTTTTGTGAATTATTTATATGTTCAATGATCAATTTAGAAAAATATTTTGAAAATGTTTTGAAGATTTTATTTTATATATTGAATGAATTTTTTCATAACAAGTTATATTTTTAATAGAATATATATTATATTAGAAAAAAACCTCGTCCTGGTATGTTTTAAAAGGATATTTCAAAATTATTTTCCACCTAAGAAAAAATATATTTTTGTTACTCATGATTTTCATGGAAATGATTCAAAGGTTTTATTAATAATTTTTTAGAATGGTTTATGCTCTCACATTAGGATTTATATAAAACCCATATATTTTAATTAATATAAAATGCTTATGAAACCTATTTCATTTTCATTGTCTATATGTTTATGAATCAAATTTTTCTTCGGCATGTTATATGGTTATGAAACCCGATTCTTTTCACTGGTTATTCATTGATGAAATGATTATGAAACCTGTTTATTTTACACAATTTATTATATGATGAATTTTTTGTGATAGCCATTTAATTTCATGTGTTTTGATATGATTTATTATAATAATATGACCACATATGAATGATTTCATTATGATCTTGGTGGGACCAATATCTCACTCCAATGCATCAGTTAAATATTTACATGTAATGCAATAATCATCGGAATCAAATCGATGGGACAGATCCAATATAGAATATGGAGAACCCCCATCAATTAGGGGGATATTGGGAAACATTATCAACTATGGGATGATGGTGAATCCCAATCACTTATAAGGAATAGACATCATCCATAGATTGTGGTTTTTCCTAACTTGTATGTGTACTCCCCATGAAGTTCCCGATTATGTTTTTCAATGCACCATTATTTATAGGGAATGATGTTACATGTTTATGTATCTACCAAAAAAATCAATGTCATTTTCCTTAAATATGCTCACATTGTTACTGTTCCATAAAACATTATGATTTTATGCCTTAACAACTACCAATATCTATTCCATGTCTCATTATTATGGGTTTTAATGTAGGTTATTATCATCAAATGTTATTCTAATGTTATCATTACCTTATGAAAATTTAATGATTACAAATTTCCTTATTTAACGTTACCATGAATTCTTGGTAACCTGCTTATTATGTTCGATTCCACCAAGTCATACTGTATGGTTTTATTTAGGAGTAATAAAGCTAAGATCTGTAATGTATATGTTGAAGAAATTTCAACAAATATAATAGAATATATTCCATTTTTCCAATGTCAATAATCTATTATGACCCCCTTACATGTAATTTTGAAATGGGCTGAATATTCATATAAATTGATGTATAATCAATGAATGATAATCCTTGGTCACTCTTGGGGTGAGGGTGGGGGTGTGAAATTTATTAACTTAAAAAAACCCAAAAAAATGATGATGAATATTTAATATGAATCTAAAATTTGATAATTGATGAAATATGAAATTTCATACTAGGAAGAGAGCCTTTGATTTAATAAAAAATGTTGTTCTACCCTAGAGATCACCTGGTTACCATGGGATTGTTGAAGTGATTAACTAGGTCGTCACCTCCACCGTGCATGTCATTGATGAAAGCCAGCACAATATAGCTTGAAACAACCACCTCATTGAACTGATAATTTTTTCCTATTTGAGGAATTAGTTGATTGATTTCACTACATTTTATGATTTAATAATCATTCACGTGATGGCTTCATTCTCCTAAAACCAAGGAACACAACATCACATATTATAATAACTATATGATATAGTAATATATACAAAAATTCCTCAGATAATTATAATATATATTTATACTACATGGTCACTAGATTTTAAAATCATGTGATTTCATTGACAATACTACTAGTTTCATCTTCAATGTATCCAAGTTATGTTTACAAATTAGGAAGTCCTAAGACCCATCCTATGTTAATGAATAAATCATTTCCGTTAAAAAATGGAATGAAATAAATACAAAAAACTATAGTTGATTCTATAACAATTTAATACTACCAAAGATACCAAAAATTGATTTTGGAGACAAAAAGAATAATACTACATAAATTGTAGTGGGTGACCTCACTAGGTGACCATAACTAATATAATTCCTGGTCCTAGGTGATTTTTTGTACAATCATATTTACACCACTAATGGTTGGTCTGCAATTACTTGGATAATTTCATGTTAATAGGATATTTATATGTGACCCCAAAAATTACTTGTAACTATGAGATTTTCCATTTTATTAGATGAATTGTGTATATTCATAAATTTAAGGTCATAACGTATGAATGGATGATCATTCATAATGTATTTTTATACTAGTCTCACATAGAATGGCCCTGGCATCTTTTTCCATGATCCATGTTAGATATATATTATAGGGTTTAGGAAAAGTCACAGGATCCCAAATTGTCAAATAAATAAATCTTATTAATCATTAATATAATAATATTCGGATCGTGAACATTAGTGTGCATCACATTTATCAAGTGTTATTTTTATAAAATTAGGCTCTAGGTCATCAAAATAGATATGATGAACCCTCAAGGATATCACATGCAAGGATTCACTTGATAACATGGATCTATATGGGGAAGACATTCGATACAATTATCCATACTCAATAGGGGACTTTTTCTTCATCCCTCAACATGGATAGTGTAAAGGCCTGGAAATGTCATGGATTTCTTTATTTCATTGGAATTTTTCGAGTCTGTGGCTTCTTGATGGCACCTGATTCCGAGGCCCGGTTTGCCCAGAATAAATTTCCGATGTTTAGCGAGGGTACGTTCAGTGAATGAGAAAGCGGGTTTTTCGAAATTTTGAACCGGTGCTCAGAATCGAAATCTGGGGGCACCGTTGAAACCAAAATGCCGATTTTTTCTTAATAAGACCTTTTCTAGAGTTGCGTTTTCTTGGGAAGAGTTGTTTATTTTTTTTTGTGAATTAAGACTACTGAGATTTAAAATTGTGCTACTAATTTTATTTCTTTTAAGTGGTTAAATAGTAAGGATGGAGGTTGGGTGGAACCAACCACCCATGTGAGGTTAATAGTGAGGTGGGGCCCACACGAGCCCCCACCCCTTCAAATCCCCTCAACCTCCTCTTTAATGTTGGCAACCCCCCATAAGTTATGACCTTCTCTCTCTCTTTATTTGAATGGAAACACACCCATTCAATTTATTGAATCTCGTTAATTAATTATATGATGTTTTTGAAGATTAAATAAAAGTTGGTAAGTGTGGATAAATGAAGACAAACTCTTAATTTGTTTTTGGTTGGTTAATTGTGTGGAGTCATGGGAGAAAACAACCAAGGTCTCGAAGAACATTGTCTTTCAAGTTGAAGAACATGAAGAACATCAAGACCTCGATGAAGAATGTCGTCACCACGAAGGAAGACCTCCTTGACTACCCCAAGCCTACCTTCCATAGGCCAGGGGATGGCGACTAGAACCAAAGGTGTAAAACACGATTAAAAGGGAAGGAATTTCCTTCACAAAACGAAAGAACACATAAATAGAGTACAAGCAGAAGCTACACTAAGTAAAACAGAGAATCAAACGTGTTGAAATTACAAGGTGCCAGAAATAAAACCCCAAAAGAAAGGTACAACTACAACCAACATAAAATTACACCTCAAAAGGGAAAAAAATGAAAGGTGACGAGCCTCTCCTGGATCTTCCTCCGGCTTACTACCTGAAGGGTAGGCACAGATCTCCTCCTCAGCACTCCGCATCCGTCCGTCTCCTTCGAGTACTGACTCATCGTGAATCCAAATCTGGGCACTGAATCGACGTGAGATCCTCCTCCGGGTACCGTATAGCTCTACAAGCGTCAACCATGATCAGGGATGTCCATCGTCTGCAACCAACACAACGTAGTTCAGGCGATGCCCGTGCAGGGGTGAGTATATGATATTCAGCAGGAACCCGAAGACCCCCGAAGGTCTCCCTAAATACACAAAGGATAAACCACAATGAAATGACACAAAAACGAAGTAACAACCAACATTACTTTGGTATATTCCCATAAAAATACCTTTGTCAAGTTGGTTGTTACTTCGTGTTTGTATCTTTTCTTTGAGGTTTATACTTTTTGGATTTATGGAGACCTTCGGGGGTCTCGGGGTCCCTACTGAGTATCATATACTCACCCCTGCACGGGCTTTTCCTGTACTACGTTGTGTTGGTTGTAGACGACAGACATCACTGATCATGGGTGAGGCTTTTAGAGCTAGAATGTACCCGGAGGAGGATCTCACGTCGATTCGGTGCCCGAAGGTAGATACATGACGAGTCGGTACCCAGAAGAGATGGGCGGATAGGGAGTGCTGAGGATGAGATCTTTTCCTACCCTTCAGGTAGGAAGCCAGAGGACGATCCAGGAGCGACTCGTCACCTTTCAGCTATTTCGATTTTGAGTTGTACTTTTTGTTTGGTTGTATCTATACCTTTCTTTTGAGCTTGTATTTCATTCCCCTTATACTTTCAGCACATTTTTTTTACTACTTTACTTAGTGTATCTTCTTCTTATACTATGTTTGTGTGTGCTTTCATTTCATAAAAGAAATGCCTTCCCTTTTTATCGGGTTTAACGCCTTTGGTGATAGTCACTAGCCCATGGCCTATGGATGGCGGTCTTGAGGTAGTCACGACATGGGCCCAAGGACGGGTCGTGACAAATTGGTATCAGAAGAGTTGGGTTCTACCGTAGAACTCAGGACTCTGATCTTTACCTAAGTAAAGCAATAGTGTTAAGGGTATTTGAGTGTGGTTATCAGTCCAGGGAGTCCAGTGTTGGTGCGGTGGCCGACGTATCCATACACCAGGATACTGACTTCGGATTTCCTACTCAGTACACAAAAACATTGATTGCATGTGTGTTTCAAAATTCTTCATTGTGATTACCTTTTGTCAGCTCACCAGGTATAAATCGTTGACCGTGGCGCCCCTATTCCTCTTCAGGATGGCCCCACGAGGGAAGCCATCTAGGGTTCTAAGAGAGTACTCGATGGCAGCCCACCGAGTGACGAGACTCCGGTGTGTGGCCCTCTTTCTATGTCGGCACCTTCGGGTGGTGTACCTACAGCACCACCACCTGTTAGGCAGTAGATGCCACTATCCATATTAGTAGACGGTGCACACCGGTAGAGCATGTTTCACGAGTTCCAGCAGTAGAGGCCTCCATGGTTACGAGGCGAGTCAGATTCCAAGACAGTAGAGGACTAGCTGGAGGTGACCGCTAAAGTTTCCCGCCTAGATGAGACATCAGTAGAGTGGATGGTGGCCCTGGATTCTAGTGTTTTCTAGTGAGTGACCATGAGGATGGTCCACATAATGATGATGCTTCGGTATATGGACAGATGCCTGAGATAGTGCATTCAGGTAGTGTGTCAACAACCTCACTTCCGGTTGGTCAGCAGACACTATCGGCGGTACCGGTAGAGGAAACTTGTAGGCTTAGTGCCTTAAATGTTTCAGCACCAGATATCCCTCATGTTCCGAGGAGAGCTCGACTCTCAAGTAGCTGAGGACTGACTTTAGGAGGTTTTTGAGAGTCTTCTAGAGCTTATACAGCTTCGGCAGGATGACATCTCGGTATGTGAGAATTCATCGGGCATACCAAACCATTCCAGGTACTTGATGACTATGATGTAGTCGGTGCTTCAGGGCTCGGACATCTGAGTGAGGTGTGTCTAAAGGACATCTGAGCCATCACTTCTTTTTCTATGCATTCTTACTTATTATAGGGTTCTAGAAAGATCCTTTGTGGTTGATAATTCTTTTGCTGAATGGATGCAGTCAGTGAAGGTTATCAGTGGGAAATTAGGAAACTGGCGCCAATCTCAGAGACATGTGCGTGTAAAATGTTTCAAGTAGAGGAAGTAAAAGGACAGATGAATCTGCAAGGTGGTAGATGTGGAAGCAGATCTAGGTGAGCAGCATGGGGTGTTGAACATTTTTACATGTTGCAACCACCCACCTTGTAATCCCCGCTAGGCTCAGGGAGCTGGAGGATTGGGGAAAGAGTAGCTGCATATGGTCAAGGAGTGTGACTGCATGACTCTAAAATGATTCCAGGTACGGACTGTGTCTTCTTATAGCTATCGTAATAACAATACTTTGATATGAATCATCCATTCCTTCCATGAATCTTGTCCCAGACCTACAATTTCTGGTTAAGCTGTTGACTTGACCCTCATGTCTAGAGATACCTTTGGGAGGAGACTTGATAATCACACTAGCTCTGACGGTGTTATCCGACCCTTGAGGCGAGATTTTCGGTTGGATCATCTTGGTGGCAGCGTCGAGGCCTTACGAATTTAGTTTGAGTATGAACTGGGCAATCACAGTTCATACAAAAATTGACGGTATTAGGCAAATGTCGGGATGGGTTTTCCTTGGTCGGCAAAAAAGAAAACCCCAGGCAGCACAGGGTAAACTCGTGCATAGGAGGGTGTGGACTATCACTCTTGGGTCGACCAACCTTACCCTCGAGGTGGTTTACCTCTTGAACATTCCACCTTAGTTTCACCTGGTGCACGATGTCATCCACGTATCTCAGCTAAGGAGATATGTGCTTGACCCTTTACACATCATTGACCACCGGGAGTTGGACGTCGATGTCGGGGTGACATTCACAGAAGTACTAGTGGAGAACAAGGATCAACAGGAGCAGGTCATATGTGGATGGTCGATTCCTCAGGTGCGCATTCACTGGCAGCACAGGAACCTCTAGGAGAGGACATGGGAGCGGAAGGCTCAATTTCGTGCTCATCACCACTTTTGTTTCCCTAGTTTGTGAAATATCTTTACGGGGACGTAATGACCAGAGTTGGGAGTAAAGTAAAGACCCGGAAATTTCAAAGTATTTTTTTTAATTTCATTGGAATTTTTCTAGTCTATGGCTTCTGACAACACCTGATTCTGAGGACCAGTGTTCCTAGAATCAATTTCTAAAGTTTAGCGCGGGTACGTTCAGTGAACGAATGAGCGTGTTTTTCTAACATTTGACCCGGTGCTCGTAATCGAAATCTGAGGGCACCGTTGAAACTGCAACGCCGATTTTTTTATTAAGAAGACCTTTTCCAGAGTTTCGTTTTCTCGGGAAGAGTTGTTTACTTTTTTTGTGAATTAAGAATACAGAGAAATAAAATTGTGATACTATTTTTATTTTTTTAAGTGGTTAAATCCTAAGGATGGAGGTTGGGTGGAACTAACCACCCATGTGAGGTTAATAGTGAGGTGGGGCCCACATAATCCCCCACCCATTCAAATCCTATAAGCCCCCTCTTTAATGTTGGCAACCCCCCCATTTGATAAGGTCTTCTCTCTCTATTTATTTGAATGCCAACACACCCATTCAAATAATTGAATCTCGTTAAGTAATTAAATGAGGTTTTTGAATTTTTTAAAAAAACTTGGCATGTGTGGATAGATTAAGACAATGTCTTAATTTTTTTGGTTGGTTCGTTGTGTGGAGTCTGGGGAGAAAATAACCCAGGTCTCGATGAACAGTGTCTTTCACATTGAAGAATGTGAAGAACGTCAAGAACTCGACGAAGAACATTGTCACCGCAAAGGAAGACTTTCGTGCCGTCTTCACTCTTCTCCACAGCCGGTGATAGATGCCTTTTCCGGAGAACGACAATGTGCCACTTTATTTATCGGGCATACACCAACGACGCTTACGGAGCCTCTATCCGCGACACCATCTTCTGCGACGCCGTTTTCCGTGACGTCCTTTTCCTGCGACGACCCTCATTCGATGATTTCATCATGTAGGGGTTTGGTTTTGTTCATAAATAATTCCTCGCTTTCTTCCTTTAATATTCGGGCCGCCTATTATTAATTTAACAGGAGGAGGTCGGACCACCCGAACATGGCTGATCCTCCTCCCCCTTTGATGTTGTGTTCGTTGTGGCTCGAACAAAGGCGGAACGGTTCAACGACACCATGCAGAAACAAGAAGGAACGCAGAGAATAAGCGTGGCGCCTTCGCGCCGCGTCGTTGAGGCCGAAAGAGGCCGCGGCGAAGGGGCGCGCCACCAACGCGCCGCGCCGGAGAACCCCATAGAGGTTGTGGCCGGATCGGGGCCACGGCGGAGGGGCGCGCCGCTATCGTGCCACGCCGGTCGGACAAGGCTACGACCTTTAGAAGCGGAGGAGCATGGAGGGAGGTCGGACCACCGGCCACCAGCGCTTCAAGGGGGCAGGACAAGCAGGTCCCAAAACAGCAACCGACCGACCATTATGGCCGGGCAGATTCCAAAAGACCGTGGGTTTGTAACCCCCGACAGGTGGTCAGGCGGTCCCCCATGTGGGGGATGTGGTTACAAAATCAAGGGTGGGGCAGCGCACCCCCCCCCCCCCCCCGCCCCCCGCATCCGCTCAGCGCGCAGCACCCACCGAGCCGGACCGGCCGCGTAGGGCCGGGTCGGACCGCCCGGGACGGGCCGGGCTGCCTGTGCCGGGCCATACCCCCGTGCCGGGCCGTGCCGTGCCGGCTGGTCCGAGCCGTGCCAGCCGGGCTAGGCCATGTCTTAGTGGGCCGAACCCGGACCCAAGTCGGGTCAACCCGGTTCAGGCTGACCCAAGGGGTTCTGGGCCTGGTCGGTTCGGGCCCAAACCCCCTAAAAACCGGACAGGTTCATTCGAATGCCCGTAACATGGGCTACGGAGATCCGATCGAAGAACCAAATGTTGTGATGCGATCATTGGATTGAGAAGGTCATTTCGTTATATTACACTCATGGTTTTTGAGAACTTTCGGTATGGCCGGGTTGGTTCGAAGATGAAACCAACCGGGCCCTTAGTGCAGAAACGCTTATAACTCGAGATCCGGATGTTCTATTAACGTGTCGTCGACTTTGTTGGATTCCTCTTAGTGAGACGGTTATTTTGGCTTACTCCGCTCGACGTTTGGACGCAGTTGGAGTATGGTTCAGTTGGTTTTTACATAAAAACAAGCCAGGCCCCTCGGACAAAAAAGCAAATAACTCTCAGACTGGGCGTCCGATTGACGCGCCGTCTGTCACGTTGTGTTCATATCGATGTGACAGAACTTTTCGATACATCAAACATGGTCTACGTCACAGTTGATGTATCAACCTATTGGCTCGTGGATCAAACCCTCCTGGAACGAGCACGCTTTGTGCGGAAACCCTAGAGCTGGCTGCGACTACGACGATGATGACCACCGTATTAGAATCTTCCATGGGTTTGATGGTGAAGACTTTCGTACTAGAATCCCCCATTGGTTTGACAATGATGACAACCATATTGGAATCCTCCATGGGTTCGACGGTGAAGACTTTCGTACTGAAATCCTCCGTGGGTTCGACGACGATGACAACTGTATTGGAATCCTCTGCGGGTTCGATGGTGAAGACTATCATACTAGGAATCCTCTGTGGGTTCGACAATGACGACAACCGTATGGGAATCCTCCATATGTTTGGCAGTGACAAATACTGTGCTTTCAATCCTTATGAAACCCTTGAGCTAGCTGAGACATGATGACTACTGATTGATCGACTCAGAGTGTTTGGGATAGCTCAGTGGGGAGCGCTTGGTTGTAGTGGCAGACCCACGACGGAGGGGTGCTTGGTTGTAGTGGCAGTCCCGTGGTACTCAACAGAAGGAGTACCTATGTAGGCTATGGGGGGAGCGCTTGGTTGTAGCGGCAGACCCATGGTGGGAAGTGAATGGTTGTAGCAGCAGGCCCATATTACTCGACAGAGGGAGTAGATAAGTAGTCCAAAGCTAGTGGATAGTGCTTGGTTGTAGCGGCAGACCCATTGTACTCGATAGAGGATGAGTTTTCTAGCATCTATGTTTTCGACATCATGAATAAATACTGGTTTGAGACGAGTCTTGACTTTCAATCATTATCTTAGATATGATTGACTTGCTTCCTATGTGGAATGAGTTGTGCTTTCCTGTGCGGATTGGGTTGTACTATCATGTGTGGATGTGATCGAACTTGGGCTCGGATGTTGGGGCCATGCTGAAATTGATGACGTAGGTATTTGTATGGGAATATACCTATGTAAAGTTGGTTGTTACTTCGTTTATGTATCTTTTCATTGTTGTTTATCATTTGTGGATTTAGGGAGACCTTCAGGGGTCTCGGGGTCCCTACTGAGTATCGTATACTCACCCCTTCATGGGCTTCGCCCGCACTAAGTTGTGTTGGTTGCAGACGACGGACATCACTGATCGTGGTTGTGGCTTTTAGAGCTGGATGGTACCCAGAGGAGGATCTCACGTCGATTTGGTTCCTGGAGGTGGATTCATGTTGAGTCGGTACCCGGAGGAGTCGAACGGACATGGAGTGTTCAGGAGGAGATCTCTGCCTACCCTTTAGGTAGTAAGACAGACGACGGTCCAGGAGCGGCTCATCACCATTCACATGTTGCCCTTTTGAGTTGTACTTTTCTTTCAGTTGTAGTTGTACCTTTCTTTTGGGCCTGTATTTCTGGCCCCTTGAACTTTCAGCACGTTTGTTTTACTTCTTTACTTAGTGTAGCTTCTGCTTATACTGTATTTGGTTGTGCTTTCGTTTTGTAAAAGCCATTCCCACCCTTTTTATCGGGTTTTATGCCTTTGGTTCTAGTCTCCATCCCCTGGCCTATGGAAGGCAGCCTTGTGGTAGTCACGACACGGGCCCGAGGACGGGCCATGACAGATAGAATAGGGAATCCACTATAGAGTAATCCCATATTCTGTTGTCCCTGATTCAATATCCATAATTCCTTCCATATCCTAACCCTCATCAATTAGTGGGATTTGATTATATTTTTAATGGTTTCCGCATAAAAATAATCGAAATTCAATCTTATTTCCATTATCTTATGTAGTAATCCTAATCCGACATTATATTTTATTTCTCACACCAAGGATGACATTTGTGGTCATATATATATGTGACCATAATTTTTCTAGAGATATACATCCCTCAACATGACTGTCCTTATTAGGTGTAAGTCCCTTCACATCATTCATCCGAGGCCTCCATCTTAGCTGCAAACCCCAGCCCATATATTATCATAGTCCTCATTCATATGTGTAAAACCCAAGAAATATTTCATATTGGGTCACCTTATTAGTTTTAATCACCAAATAATTATTCATTTTGGGACTCCTTATTAGGATTATGATCCATGACATCATTCATATACAACTCCTTCTTATGGATAATTTCCAAACCACTCATTTATTTGGTCAACCTTATTAAGGATGAATCTAAAATAGCCATAATTTATTTTTCGATAAATGATATATTTGTGATATGGTTTCTTAGTTCAACCTCATATGTGGAATACCTATTCAATTATATATTATTTTTAATATTAAAACATAGATGTACCAATAGCATGATGTGAAAATATGTGGTAAACATCTCAGTCACCTGATAATAAAATATTCAACAAGATTCAAAACATATATAATTAAAATTCATTTTACATACCATGTAGGGTAAATTTTATGATGTCATTTTTAACCTCACTTCATGTGATTATATCCTAAATAAATTATAAATGCTCCATGAAAGGATTTCGCCTACAAAATTTATTTATAGAGTTTTTAAATGTCTGTTAGGAAATTTAAAAAAAATTCATATATCTATTGGGAGATTTTATTTCGTAATAATATAACCAATGAAAATTAAGAAGGAATCGATCAAAAGGGAATACAACTGAAAGGTGAAATAGTGACATAACTAGCAATTATCATTCTCTATTATCTAATAATTAAAATAATATGATTTATTAACATTATATATATAATTTTATATATCAAAATACCCAATCATTAAAATCATGTATTTTATTTAATTGAAGTGTACATCCATGATCTTAGTTTTATATTTACTCACCAAAATATCTGGACAATGAAATCAATGATTTCGATGTAAAATTGCAATTTCAACTAAATTTATACTGAAAATACATGACCTTGGAATGATTATTTTAACAAAATTGGACCAAAATTAAACTTTTACATGAAATGGGATAACTATACATAGTATGATATTTTCACACACTAATAGATTATTAACCTTTATCAGAATGGATGAAAATGATAATCTAATGAAAGATGAATAAAACATCAATAAATGAACACATATTAATGTTTGAAAATATAGAAATAATTATTCTTTCAAAATAAAATATATCATAAATCTATAAGTATTGAAGAAAATAATCATCATTCTACAGGGACTGTAAATGTAGTCTAATATTCTTAAATGGTAAGAGAGAACATTGATCCTCATCAACATATGCATGATCTAAAAGTGAACCTCTTAGAAAAAATAGATATTATATTTCCACACACTATATATTAAAACTTCACCCAAAAAAAATTTCAATGTAGCAAACTTTATTTTTTAGTAATGTTAGATCATCCTATATGTTCCATCATTTGTGGAATTTTTGATGTGAGAATTAGTTTCTTGGCCTTGATTCGCTATAAAATCTACATTAGAAAAAAAATATAAAAATTTAAATACAATAATGTGAGGATTAATTTATCTAGAAAAGATGTATTATATTTTTAAATTTTTTCCTTTATCAAAAAATTTTTTCTTTTAAGTTTCGAATAGCCTCATGGATTCATGTCTAACATAGAATTCCCAATTTTATAATATTTTAAAAAATTCACTAAAAAACCATAACCTCACATTACAACAAGATATATAACCATGATAATGAAAAACAAAGTAAATTTGTTCAATAATTAGTTCAAATTAAAAATAACTGTTTAATGCCTAAAAAATAATGACTCTAGAATGAAACACAATAAACATTATGGATTTGACTCTATATCACCCCCAACCAACTATGTCCCACAATCAAAAATAATTTCATTCTTCTATATTTAATCAATTAAACTATAAGGTGAAAATATGATATTAAATCATGTATTAAACTCATTTTTGTCCTAATCCTAAATAATATTGAAAGCAATGAGAACCATTCAGGCATAGCCTGCAAATATTGCCTCACATCATTAATAATGGTTGTTTTCAATATTTCTTATTTTGGTCAGGTTATAAAATTCCTAAAGTATTAGATGTGAATATATCATGTAAAAATCCTCTTATTAATATGTGACATGGGTTTCATTGTCCTCTAACACTAGTATTCATCAGTCTATTGGATTAGTTCTCCTCCAGATAGAAAATAGAAATCCAAACTTCACTAAATCTGAAGCATCACTAACATGCTCAATCAACTCGATTCACCAGTTGTATTCTCACCCGGAATGTTTTCAAGGATCAAATTTTTCATCGAGACACATAGGATGACTTTATAATCAGTTATCCTTCCATATATGGAGATCTTAGTCAATATCACTGTCAATGTTTTTGGTGGCCTCGGGAGAACACTCACCCAATCATGGTTTTATTTCTTCATGACTTTCTGCGTTGGCCCAAATTCACATAAGTCAGTTTGATTTAACAACATATATTTGGGCTCAAATAAACTATAGATATATTTTCATTATTCACACATATTAAATGACAAAAGCACTCAGGTTTCTTAATAATATGATTCAGTTTTTTGGGATGTCAATTAATTAGGCAACCTTTATGATGAAGATGATGGCTATCATTTATTCTACATTATCTATATAAGAAATAATTTATTTGAAAAATAAGTATTTTTTTATGTTGCCTAAGAAAAATTTACTTACATGGGAATAATATTACAAGGGAATCACCCCATATTTGACCTCACACATCATCCTTCAACTTATCATAGGGAATAATTCAAAAATCAAATATGGGATTCCACTGTAAATTTATTTTTAATAAGAAATAATTTAAATAAATTATTTCAAATAGATTGTGCATTGTTAGGAAATTACTATCCATGAATTTATATTATTTAAATTATATGATTCTTATCCAATTATAAATTTTATTATGGTTAAATATAATACTAGAGAGTTACTGTAAAATAAACATTACACATAGAAATAATTTTAAATGAAATAAATTATAAATTAAAAATCATTTCTGGAAACATAATCCTTGATTGATGAAGAATCTAATATAATAGAATGAAATGATAAAATAAATATTATATTTTTAGATGATACATCCAATTAAAATATTCAAAAAACTATTAGTAATATTATTTAAAAAAAATCAAATATGAAATCAAATAATTCTATGATTTTAATATTTTACCTAAACAAAAATCAATAATTTCATAGAAATTATCATTTAAAATTATTATTTAATTAAATAACTACATAAAAAACAATTTATAATCAAATTAAAAATAATCAATTAGAAAAAAAGTAACCCCAAAGAGATATATTATCACACTCCGATTGAAGTATAAAAATGAATCAAAAAAGGCCATATCAAATTCCACCCCACTAAGTATTTTATTATCCTCAAAATGTATATATGGTAAATTAGAATAAGTAAAATTTATCTTAGAACGAAAAATGTGAAATTTCACTAGGAATTGGAAATCAATAATATCATCTATCATTGATTACTCAATGTAGAAAATTATGAAATCATTTTATATAATGAATTCTTTAAGTGAAAAATTGGTTACTATTTTAGGAAATATATTAGAAATGGAAAACATTCAATTTAATTTATCAAACATCAATATTCATCAAACAAGAATTACAAACTTCTCTTTACCTCATAGGGAAAAGACTCACCGAATTTATGAAGTCACAATAAAAATACACACTTTTGAATGAGGTGATGTGATAATATTTTATTTGAATAAATAACTCATCCATTATTAAAAGAATAAAGAGATAATGAAAAAAAGATTATCCTATATTATTATTTTATTTTCATAATCCTTATGGAGGAATATATTAGGAGTTTCATAGTAATTAAAAATATCAATATCAGTAATAACTGAATATTATTTTAAAAAAATAACCAAAATTAAAAATTTATAAATATGATATAAAAATTGATTTTCCTCATTAAATCAATATGTTTAATATGATTAATCAACTCAATGTGGAACCAAAAAAAATTTCTGAAAAACTATCACTTACTAAAAATATAGATATTTAATGATACATATTATTAATTAAATTCTCTGAATTTTGGGTGGTGTATATTTTAATCACAGTAAAGTAAATTTCAAACCCCTCCATTAAAATAAAAATCAATATTACCCTAAATGATAAATCGAAAGTAGAGAAACTTGAATTATCAAATATAATTTTGAAATGAATTAGTAATTCAGGATAATATAATCATATATAATTGGTGATGTTAATTCTAAATTTTATTCATTAACCACACAAACAATCAATAACCCACCACATAAAAAAATGATTATACTTGTTACAGCATCAATAATTCAAATCACTAGAATGATTTTTTTATTATTTTATATTTAAGGTTATTTTTAAAACAATTTCATGTAACTAATTGAATATTATTCATGTCTGAAAAAAATAATAAATAACCAATTTATTAATAGTAACCTAATTATTTTAGTAATAATTTTATTATGAAAAAATACTTCTAGATCATTTTAGTACCAATTAATCTAAAATGATGTAGGAAACAATGAGGAAGATTAATTTAATTGAATAAAAATGAGAATTATTTAAATAAAACCAAAAAATATTAATCAAATAATAATTTTTTTTTTCAAATTCAGAAATACACACCTCCTTGACATTGAAGAATATATTACTGGTTGGTTGTCATTCATGATACTGAATGATGTAATTAAATTAAAATTAAATTCATGAAATTATAAATCATGTAAAATGTATCCATATTGTATAAAAAAAGATTTCTATGATTCAATAATATATATCTTCTACCTTTTATTGATCATTGTATTTTCTAATTTATCCAACCCAAATAATGGATCTAATCCCATATTATATTTTTTATGATATAAAAATAGGATCTAAATATTATTATTATGTTCTCTTTAATTTCTAAAATGAAACACTAAAAAAGTAAAATATAATTTTTACCAATGTTATTACCATCTACAACACATATTCTAAAAAACCTAATAGAATGTAAGATACAAACTAATATATAAATTACAATTCAACTTCAATGAAAAGGAAGCATTCTATAAAAGGTTTATTAATCACTTATCTAAATAATATAATTCTATGTCTCTTTATATTAACTTAAATAACATTTTTAGGATCAAAAATATTCCTAAAACAAAAGGAAAAAACAATAGTCATTAAAAATGATCTTTCCCATTTTGATTGAACGTTTTCAAAGAAAATCAGGATCATTGAGTTGTAATGTAATACATTATTTCAGGCATTGAAGTCCTTATTCAAAAAAAAATATTTCCTCAAGAAACAATATTCATATATAAATTTTGACTTTTTAATACTCATTATTCATTATTTCATCCATATATTGTAAAAAAAATATTCCTATATTTTCTAACTTCAATCAGGTTCAAATGGAATTACTAATCATCCAAAAACCATTATTCCCTAACTATATTAGAAAATTTCATGAAATTATAAAAAAATATCATCAAAGGTGAAAAACTAGTTTCTATCTTGTATTTAGTCCAATAGCCCAAGAAATAATCATCAATCATTATGCTCCAATAATTCATGTTTGAGTAATCTTTTTTATAGAATATGTTTAATCTCAACATTTTACACTTCATCCACAACATTTTATGGTGGAAAATGGTATAGACACATTATGACTAACTGTTTATCATTTATAATAGAATTTTTTTATCCCATTAAATTAATTACCTACTCAGGCTATTAGAATGAGCATTGGAAATCCAAAATTATAATATATATATATATATATATCTACAAACTAGGACACCAATCTAGAATATTTTTTTGTACAAAGAATTTATTTAATCCACATAATCAGGTATTCTACAAGAAGAAAGATATAAAAATATAACAACAAATTATGAAAAGGACCCAAATGTTCCTCAATCCTCAAAGACATAAAAACAATAATTCTTTTTGAGGAATATCATTTTTTGATATATATTTCTATTGTTATTAAAAATTATTTAATGTAGTAAAAAAACACATGTGAATCATTAAATATGGAAGGATATAATAGTTCTAAGCCTATAACTTTTTTGTTAGTATTTTGTAAACTAATGTATCAAATAATGCTAAAAAATGGTAGAATTTTTGAACTGAGTTAATATAAAAAATCTAGAAATGTCTCCCAACAACCTGATCCCACTCTAAATTATAAAAATTATGGATAATTATGAACATTTTTCCATAAAACAAAAATAAATTCATTAAAATCCCACTTACAAAACATGTGAGAAGTATAATAACAAAATATATAATCTCAATGGGTGAATACAATGGTCCTATTAAACACAAGAATAAAAAATCCTATTTATATGGGAGAAAACTCTTATCAATTCAATTATTGTTCTTTATTATGAAAAACCAATTAGGCAACATTTTGATATTATCTGTTATATTTCTCTTAATTCCTTTTATATCTTGTACCAATATGAAAAATTCTTGATGAAATCAGATCCTTCTATAAAACCATTGTATTTATATTTTTATTCTTCATGATATAAAAAATATAAAAATAGTTAGTGGAAATGAAAATAGTAGATTTCAAAATATATAACTAATATTATAAATTTGATACACAATTAATAACAATAAATTATTTATTGTTTTGTAGTTATTCCATGTTAAATCCTGAGTCCTAGAAGTGTAAGTAATAAATTGTGATAGTATTTCTTTTCTATATAAAAGGAACAAAACAAAAAATAATAAATCATTAGTCCCCATTTCAAAATATAATTACCAATTATGTGGTTGTAATATTGGTGGGGAACCTAATTCTATTTGATTTATATAATGGCTTCCTAGCACTTTTTATCAATGAAATAATGAAAATAATTCTTTAAAAGTCTAATCAAATGAATATAAATTTACAAAATATATTTTATGATCCTTCAAAAAAATAATACATGAAAAAATGATCTAATATCCATCATATTATTTTAAAATTTTGTGAATAGAAACTTTAGAACATTGAATTATCAGATGATTTCCATTTCCATTCACATCAAGACCATGAAATATTCCACTCTAAACCTCAAAATTAAATTTCTCAATGTTTTAAACGTGGTTCATTTCATTGAATACTCTAAGTGAAACTCCTAAATTTATATTATATAATTCCAAAGAATGACCATGAACTATTAAATCATCCCTAATAACCTCAATAAATACCTAATGAAAATAAAATAAATCATAAGGTATCTATGGATTTTAAAATGGGTATTTGGTAGAATAAATGAAAATATACTATATGAATTTATTCTAAAAGGGATTGTAAAATATGTTTTTTCCTAGTCCTAAAAATCTATATAAACCATGATATATATAGAATCCCCATCGATAAAGAAATAATTATATTTAATGTATATCCATTCAAGGATATTCTCATAAAAAGGAAAAGTAATGTGGTCCTTCCTAGTCACTATGATCAGGCTCCTATAATTAATTCGTGTAGTCATCATTTTTTGAAACCTAGTATTCACTAATTCTCCTAATTCAGCTTTCACAATTATGAATATTTTATTAGGAACAATATGATCTAAACATACAAATAGACTAATAGAAATGTGGTAAATAATACCAATATCTAACAATATAGCAACATATTTTTTCAAGACATCATGAATGGTGGGATTCTATATTTTATTTAATTTTCAAAGTATTTTTGAATTTTCCTATAAAATTAAACTTTTTATAAAATCATAAGAAATAATACCAAGTAATTAATTTGAATACCATCCTTTGTACTTCCTATTTTCTATGTAGACATCTATGAGTGGGTTTTCTTGTTCATTAATCAAACCAATTTAAATTTTAATATGGAATTTTTTATTAATTCCAATTAGGAATATTTGATTATTTTATGTAAATAATTAAATTCCAATGTGGATAGGTTTTCATCCTTTAAAAAATTATATTTAATGTGTCATTTGACATCACTTTATGACTCTAAATCAATTTCCAATATAGCTTAATTTCACACTCCAATACAAGATGTGAAATTATTCTAAAAAATGAATATGTGTCTTCCTCGAATGAAATTTCATATTAATGGCAACATACATGAGTCAAATCTTAATCTATAATAGGAATAATTATCAAATTAAAAATATTTGGATTATATAATTTTTTATCATACTAATAATGAATATCCTCTTAATTATGATGAATGAAAAATTATAACCTAGCTTCAATAATTTCTATCTCATATACACTAAATATTTTAGATTCCTTAGCTACACAATATTTTTCAATGAATTCATTAAATTCGTCATTTATTTTAGATTCATTTCTGAACAAAAGATTATATTATATATCATTTATATATTCATAATTAATACAGAATATTTCATTTTATTCATAAATATACGTTGTTTTATATTTATCAAAGCGTGTTTCAGAATTTTTTGTTTCAAAAACATCATCAGAAAAAAATTCTTTATGTTAAAATAAATTCAATTATTTTTATTATAAATAATTTTTGTATAAAAATAACTAAAAAACTAGTTAATAATAATAATTTATTATAATAGTCTTCTATATGGTATTTTATTGATTAAAAAATTGAAAACTAATCATATCACCCCAAATCAAAATGATAATGTCCCTTTATTCCAATAATAATTTGTTTAGATGTTCTCACGAATGGTCTCCATAAAAAAGGGGTTAATTCGAACTACATCTACCATCATCCATATCTGACACATAATTGTCAACAGAGAAAGATAAATCTTTTACACTTAACAAAATATCATCAATGACACTAGCTGTCAAAGCTAAACATCATTTTTCAAGCTGGATTTCTATTCATTTCTACATGATCTCTCAATAATTTTAAACAAAAATACATAATAATGAATAAAATTCATTGAGTAATATAAATATATCATTTGATAATATAATTCATTGTATCCAGTAACAAAATTTATCTAAATTGCTCCCGGATCAAAGCATTTATGTGGAAGTTAATGTTGTATCACGTTAGAATTATTTCTTACAAAAAAATTATTTACCCTCTCTTGAAGTTATTTTATTGAGGGAAAATTTATTTAATAAATATATCAAAACTATTGTTCTCTATATAATCATCTAATAATTTATTGTCAAGAAGTACCTTCCTAATATTTTCAATCACATCATGGACCATTTTTGTTTAAAAATTATTCTTAATAGGAGGGCTTCTTAAAGAGAAGGACATATAATGATTCTACATTTTTACATCATATTAAAAATTTTATCATTGTATGATATGATGATAATTTATATATTTATAAAATATTCACTCTCTATTTTCGTCAAAAAAAATTTACTTATCTTATTCTACTTTATTTTTGGAATGTAACTTCATTTATATATTTAGTTGGATCAAGAAGCAGTTCATCTTGTTTTTTTGTAAATTCATCAAGTTATTTTCAATTTATCTCAAAAGTGGTAGTTTCTTTTTTTAGTTTTTTATTACTTGACTTCAGCATGGGTGTTTTTATGTTTAGTTACAATAGTTATAATTATTCAAAAAATATATGTTATTCATTTTGGGTTCGTGTAAATTGTAACCATAAACAACCAATTTTTTTTTCAGACCACTATATTTGGATTCCATTTGACTAATTTTAGTTAACATATTTTTATGAAATATGTTTTTTTATTTATATACATATTGAATCTTTTTACAATATTATAATATTATGAGTCATTTGTTGAAGAATTGTTTTGTTTTCATTATTATGAGAATTCATTTAATTTCAACATGGTTTCTCACAAAATTGATGTTGAAAATGAATGGGATGTTAACTATTTTTTTGGAAGTCTTTTCCTAATAATAGTATAATTAGTTCATAGCTAATTTTTCATTTGGTATATATATCATTTTATAAATTTTGGTTTGATTCAAAAGAGAACAAATGAATGTGATGATTATCATATTTTCTATTCTAGTTATATTGGAATTTATTTCATTTTAATATCCAACTAAAACATTATGGTCAGTCTTATGGATGAATCCATTGAAAATTTGAATTATGAAAAGGTGATAAAATTCCATAATTTGTATCCATTATAAGAAATAAACTAAGAGGTGTTTGTGATAGTATTGAGATAGTCTTCAATTATCTCATCATATTAGTTTAGTCTCCCAACTCAATTTCAATTCCAAACCATTTCGAATTGGAGGTGGATACATCCATGGATGCTTTTACATGAATTAAGTTTTAGGCATCAATTGTTTTTCATTCTTGTTCATATTATAATTTTGATTTATTTTGAAAAAACGAGTTGTATCCACAAAATCTCACCCCATAAAGGCATCTACCATACACATACCCATCAGAACTAAACATTTATGAAAATATTTAATCACGAGGTGATTACAAATTTGGTGGTGAGGGAATATAGCTGAAATTATTTTTAATCTACTAGCAGTACTTATGATGATTCTCCCTTTATAAGTGTATAATAACAAAAATGTATTTTTTAAGGGAGATAGTCTTATAGGAAGGGAAATTGTTTTATAGGATGATTTTATTTTTCTCATCCACACTCTATATTGATAAGAATTCAGAGTTATATATTAAATATAGAGCTAACAACAAAAAAGATTTGGTTTTTTCCCTTATAATTATATAATCATCCCAAAAACATTATGGTTTCATGATTATTCCATAATTGTGTATGTCTTGTGGGTGATTTTATGGGTCCTACCCATAATCCTATTAAATATTGGAAGATGATGTATCAAGCTTGATCTAAGATAAATTATTAGTGATATGTCTATAAAACAGATATAGTTATTTTAATTCTCAATATATATTGTAGTGACGTCCTATAACATTATATATTCTAGCATATTTTCATCAATTGAAATCTATTCTATTCTTTAAGAAATAGGTTTATGAATTTTAATAGATGTTTCAATTTTTTCATGAAATTAATTTTAATTTTTTTTATTTTTTTTCTTTTTAAAATATTATAATGTGATTATAAGTTACATTTTGAAGGATAATATGTGATATATAGGAAAATATTTTATTCGTTGGATTGTTTTTATGTAAATTTACTTATTTAGGAAAAATATGGTTTTATTTTTGGAATTTTTTTGAACTCCATGGATGAAATCTTGATGTTTTTGCAAATTCCAGGGGTGGATATTGTTTGCCTATTTTTAAATTTTTTTTTATATATCATATGTATTATAGTAAATAATAAAAAAAGGTAGTCTCCCTGGTGTTTTTTTATTTGAGTTTTATTTTTTTATTTTTTGATATTTTATTTATTTTTCTGTTATAATAAATGATTTGGATAATATTAAAATGATGGAAATTAATGTTATGGGAAGAAATCTCTACAAAATTGAACACAACGAAGAAAAAAATTCCAAAAATAGTTATCATATTTTTCAATTTATATTTCATTTCAAAATTATTTCCCATCATTAAATATCTCTATGCATAGACTTAAATACATAATCAGGAAACTAATTGTGTTTATTCAAAAAAAATTTGACGACCAATTTCTCAAATATAGATATCACTTCTGTTAGATCTGATCAATGATCTTACTGATTTTTTAGTAAAATGACACAATATAATAAAATTTTAATATCATTCTTTGATCATGTATAAAATAAATTTAATAATATTGGAATGACATCAAATTAATACTCTCCATTAACTAATAACACACATTCAGATATCATCACATTTGAATTAGTTATGCAATTTTTCAAAATGGAAAAAATGGTCAATCAAAAGAAATTAGAATAAAACATAAAATAATGAATGTATTTCAATGCCAAAAAATATATAGTTAATTAAAATAGGAAATGAAGAGACTGAAAATTCATAAATTCTTCACTAATCGAATCAATTATTTAATGCCAATAGAAATATAGTTGAATAAGATTGATTTCCAAGAAAAAACTCTACTGATCATCCTCATTAACATTATCTATAACATATCCTCTTTTAGATATATATATTAAATTCATATTAAAATATTGATCACTAAAATCCCCCACATTCAAATAACAATGGACTCACTATATTTATTTATCATGGGTCACTGTCTCCCCCACCCACAAATGGTGATAGTCACATTTAAGAAATACATTCGTAAATATGAGTAACATTCCTCATTTTATTAGAAAAACACATTTAAAAAACATCCATTCATGCATATATTAATTAATTACGATACCAAAAAGTATTTTTTTTTTAAAAATTATCTTTGAAAAAATTTCTTATTTCATTCCAATAGCCTGATGGGAATGTGTCACTCCTTGCCCACATAATTTAAAAAACACATGAAAAAATAATTAAAAATATTTTTGACATGTTTCATCCATATAAATCTTATTCCATCTTCAACCTATCATTAAATTCACTAATATTCAGTTGTTATATAACATTTTTTATTTTGATTGACAACAACACTAAATTGAAAATGCATTACCAATAAAATAATGTGCTCAATTATACATTTCCATTAATTTATAACATTATATAATCAAAAATGAATCCTTTATTTGGAATTCAATCATACAACTCAAAATGTATTTACAATCTATTCTCCAATCAATCATTAACATCAATTTTCTTATCGACCAGAAGTAGTCTAAAAATCAATTTCTCAATTTTTATTTTAATTGTAAAATTCACCCATGATTGTTTACCATTGGTGGATTTCACCATTTCATGGTTCGATATGATTCCAATATTCATATTCACTTAAATTGGAATATAGATCATTAACATCTTTGACATAATATTTATCACTAGGACCCTTGGACTATAGCACCAGTCTTCATTAGGGCTTAGGCTAGGTTTTTCACATTATTGAAAAGGTAAATACAAACAACACTCGATTTAATCTCTATCTGAAAGTATTTTTCAACATGGTTATTCTATTGTATCAGGTTCTTCTAGCTCATAATCTCAATGAGGAAATGATTTTTCCACATCCAAATATGATCATACTATTAATTTTCCTTCTTTTCATCATATATTGATCTTAGGTGATATCATAGTCACCATCACTGATGTCCTTTGGTGCTACCCTCATACATTTTCTAATAACATTCATCCATCTCAATGAAATTGGCACTAGTCCTCATTGGATAGATATTTAAAATTCCATTTATTCATAATCGTATCAATATCAAATCTGATTTTGTTTGTCTCCCATATTCTAATCTCAAAGAACTCTCAAATAATCATTTCAGGATTTGGTTCCATAGTTTTGTAATCATCGAATAATTTTTATGATGAAGACAAAATAAATTTTATTCTATTATTCTCTCTATAATCTATCCCTAATTTCCTCGTGCATTAGTTCTGGTTTATACCATTTACAATAAATCATCTTACATGAGAATTATATTTAGTGGATATCACCAAAAATTTATCTTTTGTAACCAGCTTAAAATTTTATTATGGATTTTTTAAAAAACATTTACGTGATGCCCCTCTAAATGTCTGTTATGTGGAAACCAATTGAAAATAATTACTTTATGAATATTTTCTACTAATGTGATATAACATCAATTTAAATTATGTTATATAAATTATCAAAATTTCTTACCCTCTAAATTTATATTAATGAATGAAATTTATCTTTTGTGGATACTTGAATTAAATACATTTCATTGATTAGATTTTTTTTTGTAAATTTCATGAATCATTGACATATAACCTCTAAAATTATAATTTAAATAGTCAAATATGTAATTAATAATAATTATATAATAACTCAGAGGCATATTGAAACCATAAAATGTAAATTTTCAAATGAAGCAACATTAATTTGAAAAAATTAAAATACCAATTGAATCATTATTAAATAAATAATGAAAGAAAAATATTCATAGAAATATTAATAATAATATATACCATTGACTCCATGAAAAAAATAAAAATAAAATTCCAAATAAAAATTTAAATGAAACTATTCAAAAATTCACATAATGAATGATTTTTAAAATAAAAGAAAACATAAAAGAAAATATATCATATATTTAAAAATTTAATCATCAATAAAATCATTTAATGGACAAAAATATCATGTACAATTATTATTTTATAGAATTATAACCATAAAACATTATCAAAAAAATATAAATACTCCATTGTAAACATACTTCACCAAAAACACATTAATACACCATAATATATGATGAAAATATGAATTAAATATTATCAAATCATAGTACAGAAGTCCTTAAACTAAGTATATTTAAATATTCATCCTTTTTTCCAATCATGATGGTATACATTGGAATCCTCCCTATGGTTTAGTCACAACAACATCAAACTCAAATTCCCATCCACATTATGATATATTAATATTTATATAGTTTATTTCCTTCCCTAATACATCTATAATCCATATACTATAGATACCCAGCTAAGTATGTTCACATTCCCTACATACTATTATTTCATCAGCAAATATTCTACATTTTCTCAGGACCCCACATGGAGGGCCATAATAATGAGGGTAATTTCATAAGGACATATTCCTTATAAGAAAAATCTATCCTCACATGGTCATATTCCCTTTATGGAATACAAGGATGGTTTACCATTCAGAGGTTGCACACTGACCCATACTACTATCATTTCATTGAGTAATTATTACTAAATATCATTAAAATACTATGATCGGTCCTTATCAGAAAAAATAATATTGAATAGTGTGTCCCATTAACCTATAGTAAATAATGTGGGATCACATTCCCTTTAGATTGATACATAATTAACCACCTTCTAATAGCTCTCAATTATGAAATTAACAAAAATTCTATTCTTGGTGGTGTAAAATTCATTAATTATAAGAAATATTTATTTAAAAAATAGATCAATCATGTAGAATATAATCATTAGCATTGAATATTAATAAAATTTATTCAAAATTATTATTAAAAAAGTGTAATGGATCCCTCCTTGGGAATTTATAAAACCATCATAAACAAGATATAAATTCATAATATGGTTGTAGAGTATACAATTTGTCCCCCTAAAAGGGGTGTTGATGAGACAATCATCCCATTATAGTGAATAATAAGCATACTGAGTGTTTTTGGTAAATTCCTATTGACCACCTACCTTGGGAATATAAGTCGATCCTAAATCAAAAGAATTTAAAAGGATCATGGATTGGCATATTATTTTTTTTCATATAAATTTCAATGAAACCAAAATTCTAAACCATACATTAATCTTATAATCCTAAAGATGGTTTGGGTTAAAATAACATCACTATTTATAGTTTCACCATTTGATGAAAAAACTACTTGAACAATTATCCATCATAAAATTAATCCATTTTCATCAGAGGTATAGATGGTATACATAACCACATTCCAAATTTTAATATATCAAATCATTGTAATGGTTTGAGACTATCACATATTTCCGGAATTTTATTTTCTTTGAAAAATATTTTCATTATGTTGATATCATTTTATCTTCTCAAATAATTATTGTTTGTAAATAATTGGGAAAATGTGTTATATTTATAATTGTATAATATTTTCTATATACATATTTCACAAATAAATTAATATAGGACCATTTCTTATTATCACATTTTAAAAACTCCATTTTCTATCATAATCAATCTGTCGACCACTTTGTTGTATTTTATAGGGTGGTATTATAGTGTGAAATATTAATACTTGCCTAGTTCCATCCATATTCATTTCTTAATGTATAGTTCCATATAATAGACTATATATTTAATATCCGTATTATATTTATATATTTAACTAATCTTTCTATTGATATTATGCCTCCCTATATTCATAAAAAATATCATAATTTTTTTGTCATAGTTTTGTGTTGGGTAAGATAAATCATGGATCATTAGCAACCTACATTCATAAGAAATAACTCTTTTATTTTTCAAAGGTAACAAAAAATTCGATTCATCAATGTGTTACTATCAACTCCTTAATAGTTGATAGAATCAATAGATATTCTTATTAAATGAAATATATTAATTTGATATTCAAAGGTAACATTGCATCCCAGTAATGTTTTCCAAGGAGGAAAATTTATTAATCAAATTATTTATAAAAGGATCAATGGATATCTGTTTTTAGAGAAATTATGAAAAAAGAAGAAACTTATTTATTCAAGAGTTCACACACTCTAAATTAACCATATACCTAATATTCACTAATATAATTAAAATAGATTCATAAATTATTATTATACACTTTATATTTTAAATATTATTTGAAGATATTAATAAGAAATTTCATAATAAAAGTATCAATAATATCTTTGAATACTTTTTAAATCATTTCTATAAATCCAAATGGGGAATTTGTTAATCCATATAGAATTACTATAAACTGATATTTCCCACACCTCATATGAAATTTAATCTATTATATTTAATATTTGTTCACTAGAAATTTAGAATACCTAGATTGATGTTCAATTATGAGTAAATATTTAAATTCATGAATTTATCATACATGTCTTCAATAGAAGTTAAATTGTTTTTCTATTATATTTATGTCATTTATATCCCTAGATTTGACACCCATAGTTATAATTTAGATTTATTTTTAACAATTATGTATAGGGGAAACATATGTAGAAACATGAGGGAGTATATTTCCCTTATCAGAACAATCATATTTAAATTTCTTCAGTAACACCAATTCCACATGGACCATTTTATAAGGAGTAATATATTTAGTTCTATTAGTATGAAATATTTTAATAGAGAATAGAACTTCATGCTCTGTTGGAATCCAAGGGAATTATATATGGCACATAATAATGTATTATTTTATAATTGGTACAGCTTAGTTATTATGTTTCCCCATACAATCTATAGATGTCTTTTTCTAATATCCTCTAAAAAATTAATTATGGAGAACCACTTTTGGTGGATGCCGACATGACTTAGAAAATGAATAATCCCTAGAAAGATAATGAAATCCATAGCCTTTTTAAGAATCATAATTTACTCATATTCATAGTAATTTTTTATACCATATATTTAAAAGAAATAAATACATAGGATTTTTTCGATGCCCACCATAGTTATAATTATCAATTTCATAATGAAGGTATTTCTATAAATCATAATAGGGACCAATTTACACGTCATTATAATAAATGGCTCACATTCAGTTCCTCGACTGAGAAAATCATTTCATAATGTTATGGATGATGTTTGAATATTCATAGAAAATAAGATAGATATAAATGATTTTGAATTTATATATTTAATTAATAAATTTTCTAGATTTAACTTCAAAAATCATATACCTATTATATCATTTTTGGGGAATATAACTTCTATATTAGTGATAAGATAAGTATAAAATCCCCTGCTTGTGCACTTATATGGTAAATATAATTAATTTCCAAGAAATTTATTGATATATTCCAAAATATATTTATAGTTCAATTATCGGATATCAGTTTATTATTTCATTCCCCAATATTCAAAATCCTTATAACCTTTATATTTTCCCCTTAAAAGAATTCAAGTTCCATTTATGAATGTGATAAGGGATGACTTTCCAAAATTATCTCAAAATTTATGTTCTAACAAATCATTGTTTTTCTTTATTACTATTCCTTTCCATTAGTTCTAATTCATCTTATTATTTTACTCATTTCGAATAAAAATTTAATACCAAGATTTTTTTAATTTTGATGATACATGATGTTATATATTATTATAATGAACAGATTTTGTTGGTTACATCTAATTAGTGGCATAGAAAAAACCCATAAATATTTGATTATTATTTCATTCCAAGTTACATATATAGTCTATTTTATAAAGTTATAATCAATTATAATTTCCACATATTTAGAAAGAATTAATTTTTTTCATTCCCATTATTTAAAAAAATTAATTTTCGTGTGAATTATTTCTCTCATGGACGATATTTGTTAAAGAATATAAATTTGAATTATTCAATTATAGGATCTATATCACTTCTAAGTCTATATTATTTTGAATCAATGGACACCACAGATCAACATCTTTCTTTTAAAAAATATAACAATCATACCCCTCTAATTACATCCCAAATAAATGAATATAATATTTCAGGACTCGATCCATTTATAAAAATCCAATGAATAAGTGTATTGAATTAATGATGAATGTTTATTGGTTTGTGAATTTTTCCAATATAGTATCACAATGTTGTGAGGTAATCGGTTATTCCATAAATGTGAGATCATTGGACTTATATGGGGAAACATCACTAAAACATCAATAATATAATCTATTCAGACACTATCCATATTAAAAGGCTTAGATGGGTAATATATCTACCCTTTCCATTTAAAAAACTTATTTCAAGCCTTTTAATATTAATATCCATTAAAAAAAATATGGACAAAATAACTAGTGTTTTTAAGAGACTAGTTTCAGAATTCATAAATGTGAGTTTAATATATAATAACATAATTTAAATATTTATAATGAAATCTTAAATTCATTTATCTTCTAATGACTATTTATAAAAAACTCAGGAATGTACAAATGAATGTGGTGATCTAAATGCCATGTTAGGGAATAGACATGGTAAGGAAACATAACATGTGAGTAAAAAGTATTTCATGACATCCTAATTGATATGGATCATGAGTAATCAAGTGTAAGAATACTATAGCTAATATGCTTCCATAAGTTCATAGTAATACAAGAAATTTTGAAGAATCATATAACCAGACATAAACATGAGTCAATGATCAATTCCTAGATAATATTTCCTGGTTGAAAAAACCCCATAATATATGTGTCTTTCCACCAAAACCAATACATTATGTCACATGGTAAACAATATTAACCCAATGAATTGGAGTCCTCATTAGTAAACAAAAATTATAACATCTTTATGAGTTAGTTTTTCTACAGAAGGAAACAAATTGTATGGCATAATCACAAAAATTAACCATTTAATTAAATGGGTTGAATAATCTTGGCTCATATTATAATCCAATGAGGTATCATAAATAATGAAATTGTTAAATTTCATTAAGTAATGTCATAACACATACATGGAATAAATAAATATCTATATCTATATATATATTATAAATAAATAATTAAATTAGATTAAATTACTGAAGAATTTATTTTTTCATTGATGATAACTTATTGAAAAGTTCACATGGAATATTTCTCAAGGAACATACCATTTTCACCTAGAAATAAACTTTTAAATACTAAATATTTCTATAATATTAGGGAAAAATTAATTGAAATTAGTCATTAACAGATGAAAAATAAAATTCTAAATGTTTATTTTCTATGACATTATAAAATTTGTTTTATCACATATATGTCAAAAAAATTATTGTATTCACACCTTCCAAAAAAATCAACCAAATTCTCTTGATTGGGTTGTGAAATAATAATTTATTTTTAAACCTTCAATATAAAATTTGAAAATGGTTAATAATATAATTAATATATCATTTTAGGTTATTAAAAAAAGTCATAAATATATTTTAAGGAAAGTTTAGTCTCAAAATTTAACTATTCCATACCTAAAAAATGGTACATGACTGGTATTACCAACAAAAAATTTCCGTGATTTTGTTTTATTCAAAAATGGATGAAGGTTAGTTAAATCTTGTAAGGAGATTTAACAAACATAGGATAATAAAATATGTGTTGTTTAAGAAAAAAGATTTTTTTATTATTTTACCTAATGGATGTCAAATATAAAAAATATGGAAAAAATATTGATTGATAAATCATTTACTTGTTTCATAACATTAAAATAAAGCCCCAATTTATGAATTTAAAATGAATTGTAACTTTAAATAAGATAAATTATGATTTATTCAGGACATAATATTTGATCAGGGAATTATAGACAACATTTGATTGAAAATTGATTCATAATTGTAAAATAAGACCCAATGAAAGGAAGTTGAGTTGTAATCCCTTAAATTGATCCTATAATTGAAGTAAGAATAAATCAATGATGTTATAACATGTTAAAAATGTAAATTCACATAAAAATGAAATAAAATATAAAATTTTAATTTCCCATTTCACTTATAATGTCATCATATCAAATACAATAACAAATTAAGTTTACCCATTGAAATGATATTGAGTTATAAAATCTTTTAGCTCAAGTTTGACTCATTAAATACATACATTATGTTCAAAAAAAAATTTTATAATCATATATTTTCATAATTAATTATATATTGTTCTTTATGATTTTTATATGTTTTTTTAAATTTTATTTTTAATTTCATAATCAATTATGCTCATGCTGGATGTTTTGATGTCATTCAGTTCATATATCTAAAATGACATCTTCATGTAGACTATGTTTAAAAAGGTAATCATTACAATATTTTCAAAATCAAAATTCTGAATTAATATAAATTTTATAAAATATTTTTTATTTTATATTAAATTAGGATAGATTAGATTGAAAAATAAACAACAATCAAATCATGGAGACTATAGGCTGTACGTAACCATCAATAACATTCCAGTTTTCATTGATGATTATTTAAATAAGTTATGTCCCATTTTTCGTTTAAATAATTATAATTATATCATAAATACAATATTTATACATTCTGAAACACTTGTACAAACCATCCATGCAATTTGTTAAGGATAAATAAGTCCCACTGCTCTTTGAAGGTCGTAAGACGAACATATGAACAAATAATTTTATCATATTAATATGAAATGAATGGATTGATGGTTTATCATATAATAGTTTTAAAAAATTAAAAATATTTCATTACTATAATATATATATATATATATATATTAAATCTCACATCATAAATAAATATTAAAGGTGACAATGGAAAATGAATTATGTCAGGTTGAGAAGATGTAGTCCTCCATAAACACGAATGGTGATTTTGATTCCAATTTTATTGAATTGGATACAGATTTAGGTTATGTAAATCAGATAATAAAATAATTGTAATTTCTATATACTATTTCTGTTATATCATCCCAGTTTTTTATGATCTTATAGAGGAGTTTGAAGAATGAAAATAAAAATATTTGATTAATAACTGCACCAATTTTTTTACAACATCTTGAGGTTTACACAAAAGTATTAGAAAACATATTTTCATATTAATAAAAGGCCTCTAAGACATTTTCGGGATTTAGGAATTCATTGTTTTACATATTAGACTATATAAATTGAGTTTTCTGTTTTCATGGAGAAGAGTAGATGTCATTTTATAAATGGTTGTTAGAACCCACATGGTATTTAATAAGATAGAATTATTGAAATAAATTAGTATTTTGAAAATTCAAATTTGAAAACATTATCATATATTTTTTAACCCATGGTAATCTCATTTTAGACCTGAGAATAATAATTAGATTTTACTATCCATTATGAAACAAATTAAGTTGAAAATTTTACATAAAATTCATAATTCTTGTTAATAATGTCGAATAAATTCACCAAATTAATTTGAATTGTATATAAGGATTTAATTTGTGCCATACATCAAAAAATGTGTCAGAAAATCCGTTTTCAAGAAATGCATTTTTGAATCAAAAGATAACATTATAATAACTCTATGACAAGTAATAATCATCATACTGATTTGATTTATTATATATGGATTTATATTTTACAAATACAATATAAATCATAACAAATTTTGTGTTATTTTATTTACATAAAATGGATCGGCATTATGCACAATGAAATAGTGTTTACAAAATTGTGTTTTATGCCCATGATATAATCATAGAGTAAAATCTAAAATAAAGACGAATAAAATGACAATTATTTGTTTAAATATAAATATATAAATATTATATTAATTCTTAAAAATTAGTTTCATATTTTTAAATTTATATTTCAGAATTTATTAAAATGAAATGACAGTTTGAAAAAAATATTTTGTCCCATATTCACAGAGAAATCCTTATTTTCTGAAATATCCTAAAACAATTACATAATTAAATTTTATTATGATTTTTTTAAAAAATAAATTTATATTATCATATAAATATTATAAAATTTAAAAAAATCACTTATAATATATTCTCCAAAAAATAAGAAAAATCATTTTTGGGAAAAAAATTATTTTTTAACGAATAATACAACTTTCTAAAAAATTATGAACAAATATAATTTTAAACTATAAATAAATTTATAATTATTATGATATTTATATATTTTTCATTATTTTGTTAATTTTATTCATATCCTCTAATTTAGAAGCATGTTTATTGTTGTAAAATTGATTTTATAATATTTAATGGTTCGTTTCTTCTCAGTGTTGTGTCACATATTTTATTTAAAATATAGTTTACTTTTTACAATTAATAGGCATCACATTCTACCCACATTCAAAAAAATTATACTCAATATTATATCTTTATCTTCATAATCATAGTTTTCAGATTTGAAAGTTAATTTCTTAAAATCCCATACTTTAAAAAGTGGTCAATATAACATCCTCTTGATAAGATTGAAAGAACAATATGAAACTCAACAAGAATAAAACAATAATATATTAAATAATGGTATACATTTTATGTAATATTAAAATATAGACATTGAAGGGAAAAATAATGTACAAATATTAATAGAAGTTAATGGGAGACATGGTCAGGATAATTTTAATGACTAAAATCAATAATTTTTTTTGGGGTGAAAAAATGTATTGATAAAAAATGAAGGTAAATATATAAATTTTTTATTTCAATTTACATTAAATAAATTTTATTCACTCTTTTATTATATAGAAATAGAACATAAATGTATATATATACATGATAACATTCTATTTCTTAAGTATAATTACATCCTTTCACATTGAATTGATCAATATCAACATCATTTGTTACTCCATGAAATAAATACCAATGGTGAATATTTTTTATTAATAAATAACTAACATCTACATATTAGAGATAAGAATATTAATCAAATATATATTAATATATTTCTTATATCCATAGACAATATCCAAAACCGAAATGATTATCTCTGGATAGGGTAATACCCAAAATGAATATACCTATATATGATGAAATAAAATATTAATCACCAAAGATTCAAAAAATATTGATTATTCTATTAATTCATAACCATAAAATTAATCAAAATAATCCATAATAATGCTGAAACCATATGATTAGTATGATATGATCACATATTCATGCACGAAAAATTAAAATATCATGTTTTACATAAATAAATCACAATAAATGTTTCATAAAAAATTATATCCCCAAATCATATATGATTATAATTTCTAAAAAAAATTCAATCTCCATAATTCTAATGCCAAATCATATATTCAGCTCAATATAATCAAAATATGAGGATTTTTCATGAATATTTTAAACAAAACACACTGGATAAAAATATTTTTCCATCATAATTTTTGAGACCCAATATATAAATACCTTAACTAAAATTATTATTATAATGTGGGTCCTTACATTTTCTAGGTGGTAACATTTTGAATAAGGAATTTACTTGTATAATGGCTAGACACCCAAACCTAATCTAATGAACAATAATTGAATCTCTTGGAAGGAATTTACTAATCTCTATTGAACTACCTGTTTTTCATCATAATTTCATTTCATTATGGCCCTTGTTTCTAAAAATAAAAAATTTTCAAATTATTTTAATATATTATCCTTGATTATGTTCCCTATTTACATATCTTAAGGAAAATGTGATTTCTTTACTCTATAGTATCCTCCACCTGAGCTCTTACTTGACACTGTCCATGTATTCTTTGGTGAGTCCAAGAGATTCAAAACTTATAGATTGTTAACCATATATCATTATTAATAATTATGAATAATTACATTATTTTCCCCTTTTTTCATCATCTCATTTGGTCACTCATGACCTCTTCATTATATATCACATTGGTGATTATTATTACTCCTCGTGGTTCCATCCATTCAGTAAAATATAAAATCATGGTGTTTGAAGAAAAAATCATAATCCTAAAAAATTATATATAGGATTTATAAATAAAGAATAATATTTTTTAACTATATGAAACAATATGTTTAACCAAGTCAATATATGATAATCATCTATTATTGTACTTCAATTATTTTCATATAGATTTTGTGAATTTCCAAAATATATCCACCAGGTGTACCCGACGATGTGTGTTGAAAAGAATATTTATCATATATGGGGTGAAAGTTGGGTTAAAGGACAATAAGTCCTTTTAGATGTTATTACCGCTGTGAAACTTTTTTACTGATCATTATCAACATGTATTTTCTCAACAGGGTTTCTAATTTTTTGAAACCACGAGCTCTATCCTTCACCAATATTTCTCTATATTTTCTTATAAATAATACTATCCCAAGGTTTTTTAAATTTCATTCCTAATACTATCAAAAAATATTACTAAACCATCATCTGATACAAATTATAGAAACAAATGACTTAGAAACATCTTATAAAATAATATTTAACATTAATACCCTTCAATGCAACACAAAGATCAAAAATCATATTGACTTTGACAAAGTAGTTTCGAAATACATCTATGTGGGACTATATAAAGAAAAATATTTTATAATATTTTTAATGAGATCGAACATTAATTTTATATCTAACACTATATAGGATAAATTGATTAAAATATAAAATAATGGGATGAGATAAAATCTAATTAGAGAAAATTAAAAGATAAGTGAACATAACACGTAAGTCAAAGTTATAAAATGTTATCTTAATAGTGAAGGATATTATGAATTCATATAGAAGAATAATATACCAAAAATTATATCATCATAGATTTGAAACATATTAAATGAGAAATATACTTATAACATGGCTTATTAAAGAGTCAATGATATCATTATATACAATACCAAGAGGCAGAAAAATTCCCATAATAGATTAGAATTACTCTTTGTCCCATACATAATGACACATGAGGCTAAACCATTATTGAGGGCATTGGAGTTCTCTCTATGTTCACTCTTCATAACATCATCGTTATTTTCAGTTATAAAAAATTAATGAAATTTTATGAAAGAAACAAAAACAATACTCATTGATAAAATGGGATGGATAATCATGTCCCACATTGTAATGAAATTACATTTCATAAATAAGGCACATGATAATTGAACTTAGGGAATTTATACCTTCATAAATTAAATGGACAATGATCTACATATAAATATAAATATATATATATATTTGAAAAAATATACTAAATAATGTTTTTATTCATTATTGAAAACATATTCAAAAGTATACATATAATATTTATTGATGAAAATACACTTTTCAATTTAAAAAAGTATTAATATTATACCAAGATAATTTTTTATAATCTTTGTGAATTATAATGGAGTAATGTCTAAGGTGCATCAAATAATTGAGTTGATATGGTGACCAGAAATACCATTGATTTGGTAAAAATTAATGTACAAGTCCTTCCACACTATTATGAAAATTGTAAAAAAGATACTCATTTTGAAAAGTAAATTATAGATTCCTTTTAACAACTTTTGTAAAAAAAATAATGTGTAAAAATATATTTAATAAATAATTTTACAAAATAAAAAATGATTACTTTAAAATCATTTAAAAAAAATATATACATGGAAGACAAGGATTCTGGATCTTAAATAATATATCAGATCATTACTATATATAAACATTTTTATTGAGGTTATATAATCTATATTTTAAAAAATGGAATCCAAAAATGCAAATCACAATCCTGAAAATTGAAAAAAAATATGTTTTTCGTGAAAATAATTTTATATTATTTTCCCCTATGTATCATTAGGTAAAACAAATTCTCAAAATTCAAGGAGGTTATAACATAAAGCCATTACCACATTGTAACATTAAAAACATATCCATTTTTAATGAATTAAAATAAGTTTTCTGATAAAATAAAATTGAATAAGAGCGAATAATGATATATTATTTAATATGGGTAATATATACACCATATAAGAGAATTTAGATTGCAATGAAAGGAAATTCAGACTAAGTCCCTTACAAAGATAATACAATAAATTTTATAATAAATGAATGTTGTTATTATGTTTGCATACTATAAAAAACATAAAATATGGGGAAATAAAACAAAAAATAATCGAATGTAATTAAAAAAACAATATTATCATATCAAATACAATGACCAACTAATTTAACAATATAAAAAGTTATTCTTTTATAAAATATATTACCAAATGATAGACTAATCACGCACGTACATTATCATCCCTATTAATAAAATTGACTTCCATATTTAGCTCCTTATGATACTTTTTTTGAATTATAATACTCCATTAATTTTATCCAATAACACTTTATATTTAATTACATAATCAATTATTTTCATGACAGGGGTTTAAATGATAATCTGTTCATATATCCAAATTAACCATACTAGTTTATATATGGAAAATGAGGTCATTATTAAAATATTTATTGAATAATAATCATGAAATAATAATAAAATTAATTGTTAAATTATACATTTAATACCAATAATGATGTATGGTTATAAAAAATAAAATATGTTACTATCAATGACTCGGTGGGTCATACACTGTCATGAATAACATTTCAATTTTCCAATGATCATATTTGAAATAGGTTTAGAATAATTTTATATTTCTTGAAATATAACTATTTCAAAAATACTGTATTATTTCATTAAATAAAATTATATATACCATTTATGTGACATTCTAAAGAAAAATGAATCACATCACTTCGGAGAGGTTGTAATCAATAGTTTCACATTTATAACATTATCATTTTTGTATGATTTTAATGGTAATAAAATTTATGATTTATTAAATTTTGAAAAAGTTAAATATTTCATTTATAATATATATATATATATATATTAAATAAATATATAAAAACAACCATGTGAGGCGATGTTGGAAATGTGATTACATTAGGGTAGGTGGCATTAGTCTATTGTACACATTAATGATAGTTTCATTTCCCATTTAATAGAAGATCATATGAATATAGAATATGATATTAACATAATAAAATCATATTATATGTTATATACTGTTGATATGATATCATCATAGTGAATATTCATTGACATATGTGCCATAAGAAAGAAATAAATTATTGAATGAGAACTAATACTATTTAATGGACAACTTCTTGAAGATTACAAAAAAATATTACCTAATATGGTTATTTTCTTCTCAATATTATCTATCAATGTGGTGGTAATTTTACAATTTGAAATAAAATCATTTCGATTTTTAGAAATGGAACAAAACAAAACGCACATCCATAATAAAATAAGCGGTTTGATATAATGTGAGACTAAATCCAATCCACTTGTAAATAATATTCATATTAAATAATTTTATAAACTAATATTGATCCAAAAACTAGATTCGGAATACAAAATAGCTAACCAATTTTCGAGGTCGCGTAGGGACCTGTTCAACAACAACAGTGGAAAAAAATCAGGCTTCACATGGACCTATTCCAAAATAAATGAGTGAAAAAATGTAATTATAATATATAATATATCTTGTATCATCATCTAAATAACAAAAATAATTTTCTGTTTTTAAATTGGGTAAACCATATAGTAATATAAATTTAATAAAATAAATTTAAAATTTTGGTGTAATGATATATAATTTCTTGTCTCTTGATATGATGTTCTATGAAAGATTAATTCTCATCTGATATAGCATAGATTTTATATTGATTCATTTCATTATAAAATGTAACAAAATAGATAAATGTATGGTCTGTTTTGACTATAGGTAAGGTTTTGAATTTTCAATGTGCTTCACACTTCCATAGTCAGTTATCGGTGAAAATTATTTATGTAATGAATTAAGTACTTGGAGCAATTCATTATTAATATAAACTTAAAAATCATTAATTCCTATGTTGAATGTGTATGAAAACATTAAATATATAGTGCCACAAAATGGAGAGGTCATTCACAGAAAAAAATCTGGTTATCCAGTGTCCTCATGATCTGCTGTCATATAACAATTATATTTTCATATAATATTTTAAAAATAAAAATTTAAATAAACATCATAATTAAAATTCATAATATAAACATTATAATTATTTAATTTAAATTAATAAATAATATCCATGGTCACTATTCTGGTGGTGAGATAACTCTTATGGTGACTCATCCAGGTGGTGAATTATGCTATCAATGAATTAGTCCAATGGTGTGTCTGGATGGTGGTAAACCATCCATATTAGTTACTACTCTAAAAAATGACTCTTATCAATTTTAAGTCATTTAGATGTGGATGATAATCTGACAATGATTGTGCTCTGAAGGTGAGTCATTCTTAAGGGTGATAATTTTTTAGTGGAATCCCTTTCTAACAATTATCCAAAAAAAATTTGGTGTGTAAATGATGACTATATTCCATCTTCAATGGTGACTCCTTTTGGTGGTAGGTAATTTCAAAACATTCACAAATATTCATCCTGAAGATGACCTGGAACTAATTTATGGTCTTTCCTGTACATAGAAATTGTTTCAACACAATTTCTAACATTAGAAAACGCAATTACAAACCATTAAAAGCCTTAAAATTGATTAATATAATTTCTGATAAATAATAAAGGACATTACAAAAATAAAATTTCCTTGAGAAAAACCATCATGAAAAAAAACCGAAAGGGTTGAATGGATTGATTCATCATGGCCATGAATATTGTCAATGCATTAGACAAACCAAATAGAATAACAATGTACTCCAACATGACATACCTTCTCTTAAAAGTATTTTATGGAATGTAAATGGTCTCACCATCAAATGATGATAACCTGATCTATGGTCCATATTAAAGTGTACATTATAACCTTTTAACTAATCAAAAAGATTTTCGATGAAAATAAATTGAAGACTTTTATTGACCATCACATGGGTTAATATATTATAGTCCCTATATATGAACAAATTCACCATAGATATCACGGTGAAGATAATCGGAGAACCCCATGGAGATGTACTTGTCCTTATGAAATGATTAGATTCCAGATCATCCAACTATACCTTTCACCCTCAATGCTATATGGGTTCCATTTTGTAATGTGTAATGGAAACATACTATACTCTTGGTACCAAATCGATCCTAAAATCAATTAATTGCTCTGTTGGTATGTTTTCTAAATACACAGGATAGACATATTGAAAATAGATTACAAAGGTTGGAAATAAATCATGCAACATTCCACCATAATCTAGAGAAATACATGTTATTTGATCCATGAGACAATATAATATACAATGGGTTGGCCCTACTTAACTAGACTGAAGATTCCAATTTTCATGTTGATTATAGGTGGCTCTATCTAGAGATAAAGTGTTCAATCTCTCCAGTAACAATATATAAGGTCCTGGTATATGACTAACCAATCCATGCCGAAAATAAAATAAGAAAAAAAATGTTTTCTAGCATGAATGGTTCCCATGCGAAACTATAACAAATAATCATTACAGAACACACCATGAAATATTTCATATTCACTAATGGAAGTCACAATAGTTTGTTGATGGATAAAAATCAATCTCAACTATACACATTCAATAATAATAAATTAAAAAACCATAAAAAGAAATTTTATGCTCATATATAAAAAATAGAATAAATTTTAGATAATATAAGAATCAAGGATATACTTGTAGATGATCATAAATAAAGAAAATCTAGAGTATTCTACGATACAAGCAGTTCACTAGTCACTATACCATAGGGTCCAGCTAGCTCCCACACAAAGATGTACACTATTAATGCTAGTACCATTACTGCTCTAAGTACCAGATCCCCTACCATAATTAAGACATTTTATGGAACAAAAACTACCTATCTATCGATGATAAGTTTATTCCACCCAGATTTATGTACATATACTTCCCTAGTGAGATATATATTAATCTATGCACCTTCAAAACATATATATGTGTCCTAAATATATGAAATTATGACACTACAATGTGGGGAAAGTACATTGAGGTCATTTGAAGTCCATATTTTTATAATGATAGTATTGTAATGCAATATCATCTTGAGATGGATTCCCACTACCCAAAATACAATCATAGTTGTTTCCCATTAAAAAACTATTTTATAGATTATTTTTTTCCACTATAACAGGTCTTCACAGTTTTCTAACTAAAACAGAATTGCTACTACTCGAGACTACTCTCACATTCTCTTCAATGATGATTTTCTGATTCATCAGCATTTCAAATCGTCTTAGACAAAACAGGATCACATGAAAACATATATAATAGCAATGATTATCCTAATACAAGTACAACACTAAAATTCCCTACTATTCCTAAGGAATGAACTCATGAACCATATCATCCCCTAACATCACAAGATTAAAATTGATCAATAACTTCATTCCTTACTTGATAACTCCCATTGCAACATTTACATATCTATAACATCCCACCAATGCTTGGTTGGGCATTGAATCATATACACAACATGACTCATCCTATTATCATTTTATTTCTCAAGATTCTTAAGGATCATCTCAACTAAATCGATCTAGACCATGCCAGTTTGGGGGCCTCCTATCCTAGTTAATTTTGATAGACAATGCTATTGATATTGTCTCTTTAACTCAAACATAAATCTCATGGTGTGATCAAAAAATAAATTCCATCGATCTTATGACCCTCATGACATTTTTGATAAGATTAACATCCATAAGATCCTTATAAACTAAAATAATATCTGGTAAAATTGCATTTAGAGCATCCTCTTTTCAACTAACTTGATTCTTGACGGTAAGTGGAATATGTTGTGTTTTCTCTACATTACAAACCCACTCCATAAAAAATTGGATATAATGACATGCTTAACCACTAATGGTTATAAAAACATAGAACCAATAACTCATAATGTCTCTAAACATGGCATATTAGTATTTTATAATTACATAACAATTAATTTGTTTCATTTATCATCTATACAAGATATATCATATTATTGATCAATACAAATGTATATATCAAATTGAATAAATATGACCCTATAATGAATTACTCATTTCAATATATTTACCATCATGCATGTTTGGATGCATTCATTGTTGACCCAGTTCATACCATGCCATGAATATAAATATTAGAAACTATTAACATCATAAAACCATAACATCAAACAACATGTGAATCACTAAAGGTGAAATATCATAAACTATAAGAGACACACAATATAAACAAGAATCCACACATAGGAAATCTGATTTCCCCCACACATGGGTTAAATAATCCCATGTATAGGCCCATTAAAAAATCCAAATGCATCCAATTAATATATATACCATTCTAAAATTCTTAGGAAATAAGAAAAATAAACCTTCTTGTAATACCAAATTCAAACAACTTATAATCGCACGTTCCCTTACGTGGCCAGAAAATGTTGGTCAGAAGACCCCATATGTGCTTCCTAATATGGCAGAGGTTTTTGACTAGCATTGGGGGTGTGGAAATTTAGCAAGGAGACTTTAGACCATGTATAATGAGTTATAACACAATATATCAATAAAATACAAATATTTAAAAATAAAGTTTATATTAAAAAAATAATGAAATCAATAAATTACATAGGAATAAAATCTATTAAGTCAACTAAAAAACCCAAAAATAAATAAATGAATAATGTAATGATGTACCTGTATGTAACTTAATGTCATGCAGAATGTAATAATGAATAAAAGGCTATAAGAATCATGAAATGGTTCAAAATTCCATTGTCTCACACCCGATGATGGTCCTATCTCAAAACTCAATCCCTTAAAACAATGAAAATCAATATAAAGGTCACATACCATTCAAAAAACAAGCATCGTCAGATTAAAATTGGGAACAAAACGTTTCCCCAAATTGGTTGTGATTATACATCAATAGGTGGAAGCCAATATATTTAAACATAACCATTATTATACTAGGATTATTAAATAATGAAATTATGAATTGTATTTTTTAATACAATGATTAAATTAATACCACATCATTCTAGTTTGGAAAAATGATGAATTTCTATAAGAAAGAATCACAACCATGCCAACCATAACATTTTAATCAAGGTAAAACATAACGTTCCTCATGGCTATTCCAGATTGTCTCCGAGATTATCTCAAAGCAATTCCAACCAAAACCTTATTATCAAAGTATAACATACCAAAATTTTGGTTTAACCCTACTATCCACACAATTAAACATTCAATCATTACCGATCTCAGTATATATGCATTTTGACAAGTCTCAAAAAATATCATGGTATATATGAATTTCATCATGTGTAAATGTGATTAGCACAGTGTATAACTATTTCAACCATTATCAATTTGGCCAACTCCCTATATAAGTATTAAAATAATTGAAAAATCACATGTCATAATAATAGAGATATGAAAATATCACATCAACATGAGAAATGAATATTCATTATTTATGCGCTTCATATTTCAATTATCAATTTCATATATCAACTGGCCATAACCAATAAAATATCAGTTATCCCAAAAAATCTAATTCTAGGTCAAACTATGTCACAAACTCTCCAAAATACCATGTGATTCAAAACACACATTAATCAATTAGTAAATTCATTTAGTCATATGTTCTATCATAACAATGGTATCCTGGTGACACATCAAAGGGAAAATGAATCCAAATGAAATCCATTGAATAATCTAATTAGTATTTTAATTTATTTAGTGCCTGTGATGTTGGTTCAATTTCAATATATCACATAGTCAACAATTATCAAACCATAGGTCTATGGTTTATACAACCAACCATAAACCCATGTTCAACAAATTATTGAAACAAAAAACACCAAAAAAATGATATAGAAGATTATCATTAGAATGTTCCAAGACCATAATCAATCAAGATAAAAACCTAGAACAAACACCATCAATATATTTCACCATTATGGAAATACAATAATGTATGAGATGTCGAAGACCAAACAAAAACCACTTACCATATATAAGGGGCATCATTGGGACATCCGAAAGGTATGGAAGGTTTGGAAAATTTGATGGATATTTTCCCTAGTTTGAGAGGATGAATTATCATTTGATATGGAAATAAGTTTCAAATACATGTTATATATTATGAAATAAGGTTGGTTATTACATAGAGTGTAATGACGTTACACGCAGTGAAATAATTTTTAGTGGGATAATCCAAACAATTTAATACCCTAGGATTATTTTAGTATTATATTAATAATTGGATGACATGTAATTATTACATGATGTTTGATCAATTCATTGATGGTATGTTTTTCATGACAAGTGTCTGGAAGAGATTACAATATTAGTATTATAGTAACACCACATAACTATTCAATAGACAGTTTATAAGCCTGGTTTTCTCATAAATAATTGAAACCCCTTTTTTAATGCTTATGAACATATGAAGTACCATTGGTAACAATTGAACAATTTATAACAATATATCATCAATTAAAACAGAAGGTTTAAATGAATAATAGTGTGTATTCCCTTTGGATTTCTCAAGATTCCCCACAATCCATGTCTACGATTATTCTAACAAATAGATGTCTATGTACTTTAAGGAATTTTTAGCATCAAAGGTTCTTTATCTCTAAACAATAAAAACCCACCAAGGATAGTATATGTGATAAAATATGAAAATTAATGAAAAAAATATGATCTTAATGTTATCAAGGATAATATCTATTTGAGAGGACATTGGTGATGGAGTACAGTATTTCCCACATCAAGTCGACATTTGGAGGTTCCTCCTTAGATATCATAGTACTACTCATAAAAACACTATTATCATATGATTATTGTGTATAGTAAAACCATCTTATTGAATCCTAATGAAACTCTATTTTGAATGATCTAATTGTTTTTTAGTGTTTAGAAAATTTTATTATTGATCTAGAAAAATATATGATGTTTTATTTGATAGTACACAACATTAAATAATTATATAATGATAATTATCAAATATTAATGAAAATAATCTTCAGTAAACCATACTTATATTACTACATAGATGAGAGAGTATATGATCTCGAGTATGGAAACACTACATAGAGTGAAATCGGCACAAAAAAATTAATTTGTTTAGCACGATACAAAATATAATTCACTAATATATTCATATAAACAATGCTATATATAGTTTTTCTAATTCCACTATACATAAAATAACCATTTCATAATTGTGGGATGAATGGTTAGACTGGATATTATAGTCATTATATAGACACTTTAGGTAAGATGCTTTGAAATTTGTTTTATTATATGTTATTATTTTATAAGCTAGCCAAAATCTAGAAATGATATGTTACCTCACAAAATTGATGATATATTTCATTCTTATATCCTGAAGAGGTATAATTTTGACCCATTGTTATATAGAATTTAATCTATTAGAATTCACCTAAAATACGTAATTGTTGAATGAGGGAATGTACCCATTATATCTATCCCCATCTAGATAATGTTTAGGAGAATATTGAGATGTGAAATAATAGAAGGGGTTCAGGGATTAAAATTAATTTTATAATAAAATCATGAAATTTATTCATGGATATCATGTAGTATAAAATCATTAATAGAAAAAAATATCCATTCCACCTAATTTTTGGGATGATTTTGTAAAACAACAGATGTTTTTAACAGATAAATATTTATTACTTTTTGGTGAATATCCATTATATTTCATTATAAAAGCCTAGGGAATATATAGATTTAGTGTCTTTTGAGACTATACACAATCAATCGTCTAATTTTCTAAATTATATTTTACATCACCCAAAATTATATATCCATTTATTACTCATAAATTTCATTTCTTATTTATAATCTTTCTTCATAAAATGGATAATAGAAATATAATAATGTGTGGGTAACGATGTGTTTTGAGGGTAAACCTGAGAGATAAAAATACATTATCATATAAAATCATAAGATAACCATATGTGTATGCGATAATGAATATGACATAAAATTTCATACTCAAACTATCATTAAACATATAAATGATTCCTGGAAAAAAATTATAATTTCAAGAGGCATTGGACAAAAGAATAATAATACATCATAAATCAATCATGGACCTCAAGCTCATTCTATGAAAGTGGATAAAATAAAGATATATAAAACCATATCATGTGTCATAAATAACTACAATGAAAATCAACATTGTGTATAAGGAATATTCATCTATTTCCTAGAGTGGATCGAGACCAACATATTTCCCATAGTGTATTAGGAATCACTTGTTTCCTGAAGAGGATGAAGTCCACTAACATGTTTCTTATTGTATTATCATTATTTATTATTATTTACCCTATACATTGGTGGGATATATAGGCCCCATTGATTTCATAATGGAAAAAAATACTTAGGTGTTCGGTAATATCATTAATCATTCATTGTATCATTATATCATAACACTTATATAGAAAATTGGTTTCATGAACATTTCGTAATTTTTTCATAGAATAACCAGTAGAAAAATTGTGGGTTTCCAGAACATTCTACCATGGTATAACCCTTGGATAAAAAATAGTTTTCATAAAAATCATTTCATCATAATCATAAAATATTTAGATAAATAATAAGAATGATATCCTTGGATAATATTGCCAGTAAAGCATTAATAACATAAAATGGTGCCATGCTAGCTGGAAAATGATTCCGAATTTTCAATTGAAGAATTTCATAGGGTATATAATTTTTGTAACATAGGACACTGTTAACCAACCAATTTAGTATTAATTGTTTTAATAATAAAAAATCATGTCAATTCCTATTAATCATATCTAATAAATTTTAATCATGATTATTTACATTTCAATACATGAATATTTTTATATTGTTGATGTCATACTAAATATTTTCATTATTTTAGCGTTCATGATGTAAGACAGTCCAAAGAAAAATATTTTCTATTTATAACAGAAGTATATCGACAGAAGAGATGAGATAAAGATTGTTAAAAAGACATAATGATGAATATAACCTACCTAAGTAGATGACCTATCGATGGAAATTTCCTTCTGAAACAAATATCCCATAGACACCGATGACCTATGGATGAAAATGACCTATTAATACAGATGACCTACCATTATTACAAATGACCCACTAATGCATGGTGAAACTAACTCAAGGACTCACCAATAGTTAAAATAATTCACTGATACAATAAGTCACCAAAGCATCGATGGACCGAAAAAATGACACACCGATGGAATTTGTCCCTGAAATAAGGATATACCAACTGAGGACCCACAAGTATAATCTTTGAAATATCATTTATTTAAAAACATATGTAACAATCATATTTTTAGCATTTTCATTTGACTAATTAATTTAATGCCTCTATCAGACATCTTAAATGAGGATGTCAATAATATGAGGTATTGTGTCTACCTTAAACTTGAACATTTTCAGAATGCATGTATATATATACAAATAAGAGTGCATTAAAGATATAGACACACTTGAAGGCCCACAAAGTCACATATAGGCAAAATATATGATCCATTTACCAACAATGACTATACATAAATAAATAAAACAAAAGGAATTCTACATTCCTTCTTATTGTGGACCAGAGGACTATTATTCATTAATGTTACATCATCAATGTTGTATACTACAGAACTAAAAAAAAGAACATCTCACCCTCATTTAAGATAGAACTCAATGCTCCATGACAAACTATATTAAGTGTTTGTTTATATAAGTGAACTCATGGTTCAAATATGATACATCAATGAGTCTAGTACTGATTTGAATAAGAGTTAGAGTATCTCTAATCTATTCAAAATATATTCTACTTGGTTTTTTACTATTTATAAAATATTTCCAGTAGTGTGTGTGTGTATGTACTGAAATACACATTGTATCCTACACTAAACTGGAAGATACAAGATATCATAAAAAAAGTTTTTTTAAAATTTTTTATCCCATGAAGAACTACTGAAGAGGTCATGTGTGACATGTTTGTTTTTTGTTCCCACGTAAAACTATGGTAGAGGTCTTGTGACCTACATTGTCTATGCACAATTGTTTTAAACCTGGTCTATGGTGTGGATAAAAATCATTATTAATACTATTTTCCATGTGTTAAGTGTTATTTGTGTGGAGAGGCCTAATTCTCTTCTTAAAACCGAACCTCTTGTTTTATATCCACTTAGTTATCAATTAATACTCTCTGTTTTTTAATTAATTTTCATCAAATATAATTTTTTTTTGATATTTAGTCTGGGATATAAGTTATAAATATTTCATCTCATAAGAGTAATTTCCAATGTAGTATAAATATATGATATTGTTATAATTGATAATTAATCAATCTTTTGAGAAACTAGTTGAATAGTTATTATATTATAATTTTAATACATTGGATAACTGAAAAGTTTAATTATTAATTTTGGATCTCCTTAAACAAAAAATTTAACATATATTTTTATAGCAACAAAACGCAAACCCATCTTGAGTGTCCTGATCCGAAAAACATATGGTATTAGTTTTTGTTTTCAGTGTACTATTTTGAAACTTGAAAATCAACCATAACATCTTTTTCATCTTTGATTTTAGTTGTATTTTAATGATAAATAATTTTTTTATTTCTAAATTTGCATTTAATTAAAATAATATTTCATTATGTTGGATAATTGATTGTAAGGTATTCCTAATTACATACCTCCATTCATTAATGGAAAAAATTATGCACAACCGAATATTAAAATGAAAATGGACTTGGAGAGTATGGTTTTGAGATTTGGTCTCAAATTATATATGAATATAAGATTTTTGATACATCTAGAAATACATGGGATGAAAAAAATGGATACCTATGACAATAATTGAAAATCCAAGAATTCTCTATAATATTATTTTTTTGATGAAGAGTTAAATAGAATTTATCATGTAAAAAAACACATGAATATTGGAAAATTTTATCTGTTTCACATGAAGGAACCTCTAGTGTTAGGGAATTGAGACATAACACATATACTATAAAATATGAAAACATCAAAATGAAGCATGTTGATCCTATTTTGGAACATGTACCTTATGTGTAATGAAATTGTGAATATTACAATCAATTTGGGAAGGGATGTTACACCAAACAGAAAATCATGAGAATTCACAGATTCTTAACGAATTGATGTAGAGGAATTTCTGTATCGATCATATAATACTATAACATTAGCATGTTACCCACAATGGACGAGGTATGAATGTTGATGATTTAAGAAGAAGAACTAATGGTCCATTAATAAGAGGATGACAACCCTAAGAAAAATACTACTTTCAAATCTTCTACCACCTTGTAGAAATGGAAAGATCAAAATGAAACTGAAATCTCAAGTGAAGAATAATCCTCAAAAGACATTGATGAAGTGATGGATCAAATATTAAGACGGGTAAATAAATTTTTTTGAAAGAAGAAATTTTTTAGAATGCCCAACTACAAGTGTAAGAATGATCACAAGGTCCATTAAAAAAAGCATTATAAGAAAGGTGATACTTCAATTGAAATAATCAATTATGAATGAAATAGAAAGGGACATGTAAAGACTAATTATGTCAAGGAAAATTACAAGAATATATATGATGATATGTACCAAATGTATAAAAATTCCATGATGGAAATATGGAGTGATTTTGAGGAAAGATCAAGTGCCCCAAAATACTCTCATGAAAATTATGATAATAAAAATAAGTGATTTATGAAAAAAAACATATGAGGCAACACAAAAATCTCATGAAAATTATTACTATTTTTTTGGAGATGAAACTGATACTGAAAATATGAAAAACGATGAAATTTTTTAATTTTAAAAAAGATAGAATAAATGTTTATTGAATTAAAAGATGAAAACAAATATTTAATGAAACAAATTTTTTTTGACTTCCATTGTTGTGTATGATCAAATGGTGGAAAAGAGAAAAACTCTCAACTACTTAAGGAGAAAAATGAACTTCAAATATAAAATGTGAAAACAGAAAAGGATCTAGGTAATTTTATGAATGGTATGGAAAATGTAGTTCAAATACATTATAAACAATTATCTCCTAAATATACTACTGGAATAGTATTCTAACTGGGAAAAAAGAATATAAAGAAAAATAATTTGTTTCAAAATTGGTAAAATTAAATTTTATGCCATGTTATTAAAGAATTTCTACAATTTCTGGAAATGAAACATCTTCTACCATTTAAATTTTTTCGATACCAACTAAATTTTAATTTTCAAATACATTACATAATTCATATATGAAACCCATAATGAAAATTTGGGTTGCCAAAGTTATTATTACTAATTTTTCTAGATCCAAACAATTGGATTACCAAAATAATTTCTTGTCCAATATGTCTATTTAGAAATCAGCTTGAACATCTCCTTTAAAAGAATATGGTACTTGGATAGTAGATTTTCAAGACACGTGACAATATAATACTCATGAATCAAGAACATGATAATGGTATATGGTGGGAAATTCACCTTTGGTGACAATGCGAAATGAAAAATAATGAACCTCGAGCAGATTGGTAACTCTACCTTAGTTTTAATTTCTAAATTACCTTTTTTTATGGATGACAATAAAATGTACGTATTATCTCTCAGTTATAGGATGATTTCTTTAATTTTAAATTTAAAAATGAGACATTTATTGTTTTTATCTTTAAAATAATCTATAATATATACACATATAAATCAAAATGTGTATGTTGTAAACATAGATTCATTAATTTATCAAAATGATTCATGCTTGAGTGATTTCCATAAAGATTCTCAGTTTTGGCCAAGAATATTAGGACACTGAAATGTACACTAACATAGAAATCATACCCAAAACATCTTAGTCATGGATCAACCTAAAATTAAGATTTGAAATGATATTATATTTAATCATTTACAAAAGGCTAAACAACAGAAATTATTATTCAAACCAAAGAAAGACATATCAAACATTCTATCTATTCTGTTGGTTCAGATGTATTTGTTTGTAATATCTAGTGTTTCATGTCTATGTGGGAAGAATTGGGTATATGTTATTTTAGATAAATACTAAAGATGTAATTGGACATTTTTCTTGCATCAAAAAAGTTAACATATCTCTCATTCAACCATGTATGCTAGTTCTATAGAAAATCAAAGTGGTCTTATAATTAAATACATAAGAAGTGACCATGGACGTGACTTTGAAAACCAAGATTTTGAATCTTTTTTCTCACACAATGGGAATTGTCATACCTTCTCTGCTACTACAACACCACAAAAAATGGAGTTGTACAAAGAAGAAATAGAACCCTCCATGAAATTGCCAAAACCATGAATAGTGAGTATGACCTACCTATATACTTTTTGGAAGATTAAGTCAACATTAAATGCATCATAATAAATAAATTCTTCATTAGAACTATCCTTAAATTAACATCATATGAGTTATGGATCAGTAAAAAAAACAAGGATAACAACTTTAATGTTTTTGGTTTCAACATATATACTCATAACATAGTGGATAATCTATAAATATTTACCTCTATGAGTGATGAAGGAATTTTACTAGGTTATTAAATTTCTAATTAATCTAGTAGAGTCTTCAATAATCGATCAAAATGTGTGGAAGAATATGTACTTGTCAATATTGATGAGATAGATCCACATGATCCGAATACCACAGTAAAAATTATTGATGATGATATGTCAAACCTGGATATCAATAACAAATCTTTTAACCAACCTGTGATGAAATGTGTTAAAAATACCAGTTCTATAAATTCTCATGATTCTAGTCAAAATGAACCAGATCATATTGAAGAATCTAAAGTTTCTAGCCCTATGTTTTCTAGAACTTTTAGAACTATAATGAAACATCCATTAGATTAAATTGTTGGAGATTTATACGATGGAACAAATATTATAGCTTCTCTATGTAATCAGGTTGAACATAAATCTTTTCTATCGCAACATGAACCTTAGAACATAAATGATGCTACCAATAATTAATTTTGGGTGATGGATGTGCAAGAAGTTTTAAATTAGTTTGAATGAAACTATGTCTAGAAACTTGTAGACAGACTCAAAGAAACCTTGACTAAATAACCAAATTGGATTTTTTGAATAATATAGATGATGATTATAACATGGTCAGAAACAAACCAAGATTGTTTGCACAATGTTATAGTCAAGAAGAAGGAATATTATATGAGGAAACCATTGAACATGTTTATAGACATGAGGTCATTAGAATCATACTTAACTATGAAACACATCTATATTTTAAACATTATCAAATGGATGTGAAGAGATAATTCTAAAATGGGTATATAGTTGAGGATTTTTTATTGACCAACCCATTGGTATTAAGAACCCCCATTTTCTGTATAATGTTTAAAAATAACAAATGCTTTATATAATACAATGCCATCGAAAAGAGCATGTCATAATAGGTTCAGAACAATTGTTATTTTTAAAGGTTTTAGAAAATGTATAGCTCATCCAATTACATTTATAAAAATAATTTCAAATATTTTTTTATTATAAAAAATTTAAGTTGATGATATTGATTTTGGATCTTCGGAAAATTTTTCATGTATTGTTTTTTTTATAATGATAATAATTTAATTTAAAATGAGTGTAATGGGTGAACTCAAATTCATTATTTTATTTCAAGTATTTAAAAATAAATAAGGTATAGTAATTAATCAGTGTTGATACACTATGGATCATTTAAAAATATTTTTCATAGAAATCACTAATAGTAGTGACACTTCAATGAGTTCCACATGTATGTTGGACTTTGAGGAATATGATAAATCTGTTGATTAAGACACTTATACAGGAATTATTATATTTTTACTCTACATAACTGATTGTAGGATAGATATTATGTTTAGTCTATGGATGTGTGGAGATTTTCATAAAACCCCAAAATAATCTCATCTTATTTTTATGAAATAGACTTTCAAATACCTCAAAGATACTACTGACCTAAGACTATTTTATCATATAGTAAAACATTTTGGATTAGTTATTTTTTCATATGCTAATTTTGGTGAATGAATATTAGTTAGAAAAAGCACCTCTAGAAGATGTCACATTTTGGGAATGTCTCTAGTTTCATGGTGTAATATGAAACAAAATGTGGTTTCATTATCTAAAATTAAAGCTGAATACACAGATGATGGAAATAGTTGTGCACAAATTTTTTGGATAAAAAACACATTAGTATATTATGGATATCAATTAAAACAGTCCTTATATAATCTAATAACACAAGTGTTATTAATATTTCGAAGAATCCAATTTCACAATCATGGGAAATACACATGGATGTAAGGAATGAATTTTAAGAGACCATTATCAAAAAGGTGATATAAATTTTGACTTCATTGTCACTGAACATCAGCTTGTAGATATTTCCACTAATCCATTTAACACTGAATGAGTGAACAACATCAGACATGAGTTAGAAATGATCAATCTATAAGACCATTTATTTCTAATCCATATGATCTTTTTTTGAGAATTTTTCAAACCGATACTAACACTATGACGAAAACATTATCTTTTCAACATCAATGCTTTGTTATACCTATATAGTTTTCATGAATACACATTCACATTGTCATTAATACACTGATACTACGTTATTTTGATGCCCTTTCAGGCTGACATTGGCACCTTGTCATTCCGAAACTGTTAGTGCTATGAAAAATAATTCATGTAGACATCGATGGGTTTTTTATGAGTTTTATGTATTTACCAAAAAGAAACTATTTTGTTTATTTGGTTGATCCCCACTCACATTTTCACTATTTTATGATTTCAAAGGCCCTAAATGTTATAAATCTGAATCAATCCACTCTACTACTTTACACTTATACACTCTAATTTGTTTCTCTATCAACCCCTGACCATTCACCTTTTAATCACCATACTAAGCTATTGGAATGTCATGTGGGAAGATAGATCTTGTTTGGGGTGAGTGTCTTTCTTCTAAAACATAAAGTTGAATAGAGATAATGTATTGGACCTGTAAAATAATCTCTGGAAAACCAGGTTTTATCTCTAGAAAAATAATTTCTTTTGAAATGGTTAATGGAATGCATGTCTCTTCTACTAATGGTTCCACAAGATCAGGGATGGGTTGAGTGGTTCTTATAAAATAAAAGTCCCTTTTAACAATTCTTGTACATTAATTTTACATGAATATGGTGTTATTACTTGAAGGATGTGAAGTATCCAGGATCAAGTTCTTATTGAAAGGGAAGATAATAACTTTCTATTAAATTCAATTGGATAAATGTCCTAAAGTTCCTCAAAATGGTTTATTAGATTATTTTTATTCCACCTCTCCCCCTGAGAGTGCTTTGTTCTATTTTTTGAATTATATGAAGGATCTTACTAAAAATGATAAGCATGAAAGGCCCATTTCTATAAAATTATGTGGAGAATGTAGGATCTTGTTTTACATTATTCACTATAAAATCTGACCAAGGAATAGGGAAATTTTCAAAATGAGGTATCAAGATGTCTAGATTGTTTATATGCTATGAAAAGTGATCAAGGTAAATCGATGTAGATACCTTTTTGTTCACAAGAATGAAATGATTAATCCTTCCTCCAAAACTAATTACCTATATTATCCTAAGATGATATCAACTATGCTAAAAGAATTTTTTTTATAAATGATGTATAAGAATTTTTTTCTGAGTGCTTTGGGAACTTCCTTAGTAAAGAGATTTGTAAGAGGATGAAAATCAACTTGAACCGATGGAATAAAGAATGGATAGGAGATAAAGATAAGATTTATGATAAGTTTAATCCCATGGATTATCAACTTAGGAATATGAATATAGATGATCCTGGATTGGGTATAGAATGAGGATGTTGATTACTCTTTAAAAGAATAATAAGATCATGCGACACTGATTAGAGATCAGTGGTCACCTATCGATGATAGGTGTGATTCTGGAACCACTTAACATTACAAAGGTTTTCCTTTTGGAACTCCAAGTACTCCACCTGCAATACTATATTATTTTCCCCAACATTAATTCAATGAAGATGAGGATATATAAGTCTAAAATAGTGTGGAATATGTTTAGAGATCAAGTGGCACTAAATAAATAGAAGAAAGTGAAGGTGATAAATGTGGAAGTGGCAGAGCAGAGGAATATGGTGAAGAAGATGGTGATGGAAATGTAAATGAGCAGAATTTATTGATTACTACTGATTATGAAAGTAGTGAAAGTGATAATGGATATTATTAAGATTATGTAGGAGAATATGTAGAAATTGTTGATTATTTGGATTTGTCTCGGTTAGAAGATCCACATAAAGTTTTCATCCATGTAAGATAAAATTATGTTGTTGTTGTTGAAGTGGAATCTCAAGAAATTCATTTAACTAATTATTTTATTAATGAATGATACCTCATGATGATGTTGAAAATTCAGTGAGGAGAGCTCATTTTGAGATGGATTCTCAATAAATGGGATAAAGATATGGTGAAGAGCATCAACTAGGAGGAGTATGACTTGATACATTCACTCCGATAGAGGATGATGTGTTGGTTGAATGGGAAAGGAATCCTAGAATATAGCCCTTGGATCAGATTATGAAGCCCCATATGATTATTTTTTTAACTACTGCAATGGTATTAGTGGCAGAGACCCTTCTCAGTGACATTGTCACTAAATATGATTTTTAATGGTTTAAAAAATATTTTTGTTTAGTTGTATGTATTTCTGTTCAATCATATATTGTACACGAGTAGAAAATATCTCAAAGATTAATTAGTATGATGAGTGATGAATTAAACTCTCTCATATCGTTAATAGTAGAAATGAGGTAGTTAGGGAAATCGATTTTTATTCCAAGTCAGACAGTATGTACAAGTGTAGTTGGTGCAGCTAATGTTTCAAATAAAGTGATATATGAGATTCAACCACACCTAATTTCAACTACTTAGACAATTAATGAAATCACTACCATGTTGAGAAAATAAATGACTTGTATTTCTTCTACAATAAATACCTTGTCCTAGGACTACAATTTCATTTTGGAGACTATTCATAAAACATTAAAGACTCATAATTCATCTCCTAATGATATTTCTTTTAAATTTATCTTGACTTCTCAGAATCTAGATATTGAGGTAGTCAGAACTGATTTAAAGGAAGAACATGAAGATCTATATTATGCTTCTGGGATGGGAATCCATGAAAATATTGAGAAGATCAATGATCAGGTTCATGATATGTTCAGACACTATTCTAAGAGGGAGAAAACTTAAAATGCTCATATCACAAAAAAATCGAATACTATTTAAAAATAAAGATTACCAAGAATAATTTGATCAATATGTTTAGGTATTTGACAAAGAACCTATCATTTACTCTAGTCACCAGATATTTTAATGATCAAGTGTAGAAGTTGAAATAATTCACACCTATTTGGGAAAAATTCTTTGAGAATAAGGATGACATTGAGAATGCAATGATGTATGGTGGTGAGATTATTTATGATTTCATCAGGAAATTAAATTCATACCTTCATTTCCAAAGTGAAGTGATTTTAGTGCCTCTTTTGGCACCTATTGGTCCTATTGGATTCATTCCTCCACCACTACTGTTAGTTCCATATTCATTGACTCAGATTATCATAGTGATATTAGAACATATTCATCCATTTTTGTTTTCCTAGATCTATCCAATCCTTGTTCCTAATATTCGGGAAGGGGTGATCCAACAACCATTGAAAAATGTTCAGACCCAATAGGTTACGACATAGGTATTTATAGAATAATATATTTTCATATCTTTTAATATTTATGAATAATATATTTGTTTTGATTTAAATAGGATTATTTTTCTATTATCATACTCAATGTGCAATAATAGGTTTCTTTTTAATCTTATGTTTTCACAAAAATTTTAGTAATACTGATAAATAATATAATTATATTTTTATTCTAAATGGTAGTTAATTCCTAGACCATAATTTAGAAGGAATGGAATGAACTAAATATAATAATATTACACATTTTTTTAAATTTGTTTTACATTTATCGAATCAAATTTTGATTCTTAAAATGATTATGAATCAAATTATAAGTATAAATAATCTATTAATTTTTATAAGGTAGATTTACTACCTTTTGATGATGAAACCCTTCCAAATCTAGTTATGTCAGTATTATATGCTCCATTATAAAAAATAAAAATCTTATTTAGAATTGGGGTATTAATGTTTTTCTGGTATTTTTCTGATAATGTTCATTTTTTAATGAATAGTGAAGAATAATGCATTTTAAGTCAAAACTGTCCTTTCAGCCGATTAATTATATGGATAGTTTATCTTGTTAAATAGTTTTAAAGTTTAATTGGATTATATATTTATCAATTAATCCATGGTTGATCATTGTGTGAAATTTTAAATAAACACATGTAAATCTTTTGGTAGTTATTATTTCTTAAAAACATGATTTTTTATTTTGACAAAATCAATTAATTTTAAATTAATTTTTGAAATGTACATGTTTATTATTATGGAAAATAGATTCCATATTTGTAATCAAGAGTTCCAAAATGTGTAAATATGTATCTTTAATTTTTAGAAATTATGAATAGTATCTTTAGTAAATATTTTATTTTCCACGGTTCAAAGGTAATGCTATTAATTAAGGGGAAAAAATAATATTATAATAATTTTAAATTACCCTAACATGTATTTTAATCCTATTGGATGATATAATTATGGACATGAAAATCCTTTTGTTGATTTTGGGACCCCATGGAGCCACATGTCTCTTAACGTGATATTTTTTAAAAATTAATATAAAGTTAAGGAAAATGTAACATAAACAAGCATCTTTTAGTAAAAAAATATATATAGAGGTTTATATAAGTGATACTTTTTTACTATAAATATACATTTGGAAATATATAAATATTTACTACATAATGCTGTTTTATTTATAATTTTTAGGCATTAAATAAATAAATTTATGTATGACACAATGGTGATGTAGTGATTGCTTTATTAATAAAGGATTCAAATAAATTATATTGAAAATGTTAAAATAAATTTAAATTGGTTATTTCGACGTCCTAAATGAATTTTTTGGAATATAGATTCATGTTATCCTTTTATTAATGATGTTTTTTGAAATAATATAGTTTTTTTTGTATTTTTAATAAATTCATGACTTGGATTGTATATAAATTTTCATACATGAGTTTTTAAAACAAATAATTTTTATTAAAAGATATATAAGTCCTAAAAATCTATGATTCGGACAATGTACATATATAATGACGCAAATTACATTAATGGACCACTTATTGTTAGATTTGAATATTATAGTAAATATATTAACTATATTGTACAAATATACAAAAAGGCATGGTAAAAAAATAATAAGTTAACAAAAGGTTAAATAAATAATATAAGGATTAAATAATTTAAAAAACCTATCCAATTATTATTGGATTGTTTTATTTCATCTTATATTCATATTATCATTTAATTTTATTATTTTTAGAACTTCTGAAACTGAAAATAATTTTATAATAAAATAATACTTTCAACCATTCATCAAGAGCCCCTCCTCCCTCTTATAAATCGCCACCACCTCTAACCTGTTACACAAACCTATCAAGACACCTGGATTATCAAAACATTACACCCAGAATCACCCATCATCTACCTATTCCTCCTTGTAGATTTCCTCTTGGATGAATGAAATTATAGAAATCCTTTTGTATCATATCAAAGGGAATTGTACGTTTTAAGTGGCAGTGCCTTCTCTGAAATTTATTTCCATTATTCTTCTTATTCACTCCCAATTATATTCCTTTCATATGATTAAATAACAAAAAACAGTATCCTCAATATACTATTGTTTATGATATATATTAAAACTACACTTTCATGCACCTCCACCTAGAGGGTATAGAACATACTATTTCTTTGGACGGTGAACTACAGCCTCATGAAACGACGGTTGTTCATTATTCTCCTAAAACTACTTATGGTGGCCATTATGATGGAAATGTAATTATAAATGATATTTATGATATTTATTGTATCTGTATTATTTTTTAATTCTCATTTATAACATTAATTTATTCTTTTCATGTTGTTTAAATAAGATAATATCATTTGAAGATGTGTAGACTACCGCCCCCCTCAAAGTGATATGTCTCAATCATTAGATACATTGAACCTTTAAATAATTGAAATAACGAACATATGTAATGTATATAAAATATTGTATAATACTTTAATAATAATATAATTTTGTATAATTCTGTTTTTATTCCATTAATAATGAAAGTAAATAAATGAAAGTAGCGTTCATACGTAAATACGACATACCCTCTCCATGAACGAGGGATTTCATTTTCAAACATCCAAATGATTTGTAATATTATAATTACATACATAGAGTATATATATAATATATATTATATCTAAATAATTAACATCATTCTGGAGATGCTTGAATTTTAACCACATGGAAAATTATTTATTATAACAAGTTCATTTTTTGACTCATGTTCCAAACATCGACAAAATGTCTGAGAGGAACTCATATTATTAACTAATTTATATAGGTTTATAATAATTGATATAGAAGGAATAAAAAATTAAATATGTTGTTACGAATTTTGAAATTATCTTATGTTTATTATTCATTAAGAACAAGGAAATCATGGGACAAGTCGGACTCAAGGTAAGGGAACCTTTCATCCTGATCGTATAATAAAAGATTCCTTTTTGTTATGTTGATAAATTTCAATTTTAAAATCTTGGGATATGAAATTTTTTATCCTTATTGATCTAAATTTTATATCCAAATGATTAGAGACCCTTTTCTCTCTCATCAACTTATTTATGGTATTTTTATGTGATGTATTTATTCTGCCAAATTTTTTTAAGGGAACTTCTTAACCCAATTTCAATTATTTGGGTTAATCTTATAATTTTAATTATGTCATTCTATGATTACATATGAAATAATTTTTGATGTACTCTATAGTATTTTAAAATTAAATATGAGTACCTATAGTGAATATACAAAAGAGATCAATTTTATTATCAAAATTATCATTGTATAGGACTTCGTCTCAATATCCATTCATTGAGGCATACTTTGATTTATATATGAAATTTTTATACGGTGTATAACCCTCTTTGAATTTTAATTTCATTCAAAGTGAATATTTTCTATTAGATGATTTTTACTAAATGAAAAAGGTTAGGTTTCTTTTTAAAATACATGGAGATGTAGACCTTTCCACGTCTACTGAAATTATTTGTTATTTTGATTCTATAAAAAGACATTATATTTTTTTAAAATGAAAATAAATAACATATACAATTTCTACATATCTTCTTATTGAATTTTTTTTTGATAGTTGATTTATTATGTCGATATATTTAAATGTTACATTGTGATTAAAATGTTGAAATTTTATCATTCTTTTATTCTTATGTTAGGTGTTATGATTATGTTTTAGTTCTTGGGAATTCATTATGTATATGGTTTGTTCTGGGATAACCTTGGGAGGGTGAGCTCGTATAGCTCTCCAACTGTAACACCCCGAGCTTCCACGATATGCTTCTCATTCGATAATGCAATGGCATGCATTGTACGCAACTTCGAATTCTAAAACACCGCGACTAATCAAAGTAGCCGTTATGAATAGTAATAACCACTTTTTAAAATTATAGAAATTTTATATTTCAAAATGGACTTCATTTTTGGATTCGGAATATCAAAATTATCCTATGTTGAAATTTTGGTATTTTTCTGAGAACTTCTAATTTTTTATGAATAGTGAAAAATACTTAAAAACAACTTTTTTAATCAAAATAATTTATTGTGATAAATTATACTATTTAGTGGTTTTAAGGTATAATTAGAATATATTTTGACCATTTTATCCAATGGTGGTCATTAGAATTAATTTAACATTGAAATTTGACATAAACAATTGCCAATCTTTTGATATAAATTGTTTCTTAAAAACACGCTATTTATCGTATCAACGGGAATTAATTATAAAATTAATTAATGAAACTTATATGTTTGTAATTTTGTAAAATAGACATCATTTTTGAATTCGGAATATCAATTATAGCTTAGGGTGAAATTTTGGCATTGTTTTGAAAAACATCAATTTTTGATGAATAGTGAAACCACTAAGTGGTAGTTAAATAACTGATTTTTCGTTAAAATGAAATATTACCACTTCTGTGATTTGATTTTCAAAAATCCGACATACATGGTTGTCATTAAGAAGTAAAATGTGGTTCAATGAGATTAAAATATTTTTTTTGTGAATAGTAACTTTTAAGTTCATAATCGCGATTAGAGGTAATTAGTGTTGTTTAAGGTACAAATAATGTTTTAATAATATGAGATGAGCATGACACTTGTTCTACTCCTATTGGATGAGTCATGGCCGACCAAGACAACCCATGGGTCAACTTGGGGACCCCATGGAGCCACTTTAGTTGGAAAATGACATTAATATATATTTATTTAATGTTAAAATTAAATTGACACAAACATGAGTTGTTTTACTAAAACAGTTTTTAAGTAGGGTTACACAAGTCCATATTTTGAGTATAAATATTCATTAGAAAGCTCAATATATTTCCTACTTCATAGTATTTTTTTTATATTTTTTAGACATTATATAAATTAAATTATTTATGACATCATTATGATGCGGTGATGACCTCATTATTTAACGATTTAAATAAAATGAGAAGATAATGCAAAATCCAAGGCTTACAATTGTCCAAAGCCTATTGGATGAAGAGATTTCGAACACTTATCACCTTAGCCACGAATTATATAAGTGTGGGACCTTTAGAATCCGAAAAGAATTGTGTAATAATGTAACATTTCAATCTTTCCAAAAGAGCCCCTCCTCTCCACTTATAAAAGGCCCCCAATTCTTCCACCTTATTCACACCTTCAATCCATTTGGCTCCACCAACCTCTGCCCAAATACTCTCCCAACTTCCCCCTATTACTCCTAGAAGCCTCACTTTGGGCAGAACTCTTCTCAAGGAAGCCTTTGGCTCAAATCAAAAAGAGTTACCCGATTTTGAGGTAATGTCTTCTCTAATGTTGTTTGTTTTATTTTTCTTCTCAAACCCCCTAAACTCTTTTTATTAATTTCTTTTGTAACAACACCAGTATCCTCAATATACTAGGATGTTGTTATAAGAAGGATTCGAGATACACTTATACACACCTACATCTAATGGTTAAAGAACATACGGTTTCTGTGGATGGAAAATTTCTGCCTCACGAAACGATGATTATTCAACACTCATATAACACCTTCAAAGGTGGCCATTAAGATGTCACTATTATTATATATGATATATAATATTTTTATGTTTTACTTATGCCTCTGTATTTATCATTTATGGCATACTTTATGATTTCCATTATGGGTAAAACGCGATAATTTCAATTTAGGAAGTGCGGACTACCGCCCCCTCAAATTGATTTGAATCGTTAATGCCATATGTGGGATGTATAAAGGATGGAGTAAATGGTATTATACACTATATTATACTGGAATTATATTATACATTTATATCATTATGATTTTGTTCCATTCAATATGAAATCGAAATGAAAGTAGCGTTCATGCGTACGTACAGCTTACCGTCTCCATGAACGGTGCATTTCATTTCTTACCTCTAAATGTTGCGTAATATTATAAATGAATGTATATACTAGATATATAAGATATATATGACATCTAAATCATGAATATAATTCTGTAGATAATGGATATTCTACCACATACACAACTTGTAATTATAAGACGTTTATTGTTGACTCAAGTACCAAAGATCGACAAAACAACCGTTATTAACTTAAATAATTACATAATGTTCATATCATTATAATAAGTGATATAATAAGGATAATGAAATTGAAAATGGTCCTTAATAAGGTATATATTAACTCTAGTTTATTATTCAGGAGGTTAAATAACGGTTGAGTCAAGTCAGACACGAGGTAAGGGAACTTCTTAACCCAACTTCCATTCTTTGGGTTAATCTCTGACTTTCAAATTATGTCATGATATTATTAAGTCTTATTTTGTATTCTTTATGTGTACCTATAGTGAATACACATAATATATCTCTTTTATTTTAAAAATGATCTTTTAAGGACTTCGTCTCAATCCCCTTTCATTGAGGCATATTTTGTTTTATACACAACTTTCTTTTATACGGTGTATAAACCCCTTTGACTTTTAAGTTTATTCAAAAGGAATCTTTTTTATACGGAGCGTTTTGCTAAACGACAAAAGGGAATGTTTTTTTTCTTTCCGTACTTATGCGGCGACAATGACTTCTCTGCCGCCGTGACCATTATTTGAGTTTCGACTTCCTCTACAAGCCATCATTTTTTTAATGAAAAATAAATACAAAGTTTTAACTTTATTTTATTTTGGTATTGAAAATGGTTTTGAAAGCGTTTTTATTATATCAATGTGTTGTATTTATATCTTGTGATTGAAATGTGGAAATTTTATGTTTCCTTTATGCATGTTTTATGTGATACGATTATGTTATGGTTTATGATATGTTTAAAACTATTCATATGAGAAATGTATTGGACTTAATAAGTGACGGGTGGAGCCCGCTATAGCTCCTCGATGCATCGGTAGGTCTCATGAGACAACTAGACATGGAATTTGCCGAGGCCCTTTCCCAATTTGATTTATGGTTTTGGCAGAGGCCTTAATCATTTTAGACGTCTTGGCCGAGGCCTTGAAAAAATGTTTCAGAATGTCTGGCATTATACATTCCCTCATTAGGAAAGTGGTTATTGATATTGTATGTGATTATCCGACCAGTAGAATATCCATGTGAAGAAGTGAATGGAATTATCTCATTTTACTTTTTCCATATTATGTTGATGTTCAAGTTTAAAAGGCTTTTGTTTTAGTTATACATTTCCTTAAATGTTAATGTTTATTTATGAAAGCTTCCGCAATATTGTTATCCTTACTGAGCATCTGAGCTCACCCCTTTCAATGTTTTAATATTTTCCAGGATGTGAAGAAGTATTTTGTGAATGACCTGTAGGGATTGTCAGAAGAGGATATGAGTGTGGACTATGGAGACTTTGTTATTGTATTTTTTTACTTTATGATGTAATGTAACATTTACGAATGTATCTAGTGTTTCCAAGGCTACTAAACTAATCGGTCTTTCGAGACTTGATCTTTTGTGATCATGCCAATGTTACGAAGTAATGCACCGTGTCTGGGTAGCTGGGGTCGGGTCGTTACAGTTGGTATCAGAGGTAGTTTAGTACTAACCTTGGAAGCTAGATTTAGATAAACTCTGATTAGAGCACATATCCCGAAGATAGAATTTGAGGATTAGTATAGAAGAACTTCCTAGAATTTTGGTATTGTAGAGATGTTGTGAGTTTTCTGAGAAATACATCCCTATCTGGATACGAGCAGGTAGAGGCGGCTCTGGCACAGATGTACCTAGGGGTAAAACCCGAAAACACCGCTTTGAGCTAGACTCGAACGGGAACTGGTGCACGACAATGGGCCTTGCTGCACTCTTGGTTACGACACTCCCGGGGGATATGCTTTGGATAATTCTCATTTTCTTTACAAACCACTATGAAGGGTTACGAGTATATACTTCCTCATAGAAAACATTTTTATAATTATGGATTATATCCATAATTAGTTCAATTTATGTTAAGTGTTTTGCAAATATGGAATTATGTATTTTACTTCATAAACTAATCTAGTTTATGACATTGTTTAGAAATGGAACCTAGTGGAAGGAATGGAAACCGTATCAATGTACGCACTCCGTGTAGGGATTTCCCTCCTGCTCAAGATAATTATGGTGGAGCTAGTGATACAACTGGTGCTGATCAGCTTCTCACCGTACTGGGACAACTCACGCAGGTTATGAATAATAACCTCACTCGTATGGAGCACCCTGATCCGCAACGTGGAGGATCAATGCTAGACCGTTTCATGAGGCAACAACCACCAACCTTCAATGGGAGTACAAATCCTATAGTAGTTGAGCAATGGATAAATTCCTTAAAGAAAATATTTCAGGCCTTGGGGAGTAGTGAAAGGGAGAAAGTTGTCATGGCAGTTTACCGCCTCACTGGAGATGCTGATCAGTGGTGGTCACTGATTCGAAACACAAAGGAAGATGATGACGTATCGAATATGGAATGGAGGGAGTTCAAAGAGCTTTTCTTAGAAAAATACTTTCCTCGTGACCATCGAGCAGATATGGAAAGGCAATTTCTGAGTCTGAGGCAGAAGGAGGATGAGAATGTCGCAAAGTATGAGGCTAACTTTACAAGGTTAGTGAGGCATGCTTCCGATTATATACGTAACCCAAGAAGTAAGATTGATCATTTCTTTGATGGGTTAAAACCATTTCTCCGTCGAGCTTTAGTATCAAAAACCTTCTCATCATACGAAGATATTGTCTCGTGTGCTATCAAGACAGAAAAGGAATTATCTAAGTCTTATGACAACAAAGTAAAGCAAGAGAATAAGAGAACGGTGGAACAAGAGACAGATAAAGGGAAAAAGGGAAAGAAGGATTTTCCATTATGTGATAATTGTGGGAAGAATCACCCTGGTACGTGCCTAAAAGGAATGGGAGTTTGTTGTAAATGTGGAGAAAAGGGTCACCAGGCTCGTGATTGCAAGGGAAAGAAATAGGCTGTCAAAGTTGAATGCTATAATTGTAGGGAAATGGGGCATTATGCAAATGAATGTCCTAAGAATCTGGGAAACTTACCTCAGAAAAGGCCAAGGGATCAAGGACAATCTTATGCTGTTACTACAGTTGAAGAAGAATAACTAATGTATTGGTGCTTTTGGACTGATGGATTATATTTCGGTTATTAGAATAATGTGATATATATATATATAAGGATTGTACTGAAGTACCTGTTGATTTCAGTAAGGTTTTAATATGATGAAGGTAATAATATTTTTAGTATGTGACAATAAGAGAAACTTTACTTTGTTTGGGGAATCTGATAAATTGATTTTGGAATTAAGAGACCTTTTAGAGAAAGTCTGGACAGAGGTATTTTGGATAACTATAAAGGTTGGAGTGGATTAATTTGATCTTTGGATAGTATTGTTTATGGTTAAAAAATTTATGAAGATTATTTTTGGAATAGTATAGTACTATATTTTTAGGAAAAGGACAACCTGCAGGGTGGGGCATAACTGTCGCATCGGACAAAGCTGCAGGAATCGAACCCACAACCATAGTGCGACAGGCCTTTATTTCCTACCACTAGCCTACAGGAAGTCCCTGGTTATTACAAAATAATTTTACTAATCTAAATGGTATGTGTTAACATTTGGAACCTTATACAATTAAGAAAAGTATAATATTTTTGAGTTCTATTATCTTTTTGAGTGAAAGATGAGTTGAAGGTTGAAACTCTAATTTTCAAGCATAAATATATAGCTATCTCTTATTCAATGAATAAATTAATTCTTAAACTTTATTAAAGGGATATTAAAACAAAAAAATGTGTTATCCTAATACATTATGTCTTGTTGAACTCATGATATTTTAAATCAACCTAGATTGAAGACTTTGAGGCCCTCAATTTGACAGTTGATTGTGATTGATGACCTCAATCACTCCCTACGAATAATTACGTTTTTCCTCCAATTATATGTCTCTAATTGCCACCAATGTTCTCCTAATCTAGATCATAATTGGGTGGTGACATTTTAATTTCCCTTTCCCTCTTATTAAGGCTAAATTTTATTAATCTTATTTCCGATGTGGGTTTTCCACAAAGGTATTTTCTCTTTTCAACCTTTTATTTTCAAAGAAAAAAATTTTCAAATTGCGAGGACGCAATTTATTGAAGGAGAGGAGAATGTAACACCCCGAGCTTCCACGATACGCTTCTCATTCGATAATGCAATGGCTTGCATTGTACGCAACTTCGAATTCTAAAACACCACGAATAATCAAAGTAGCCGTTATGAAGAGTAATAACCACTTTTTAAAATTATAGAAATTTTATATTTCAAAATGGACTTCATTTTTAGATTCGGAATATCGAAATTAGCATATGTTGAAATTTTGGTATTTTTCTGAGAACTTCTAATTTTTTATGAATAGTGAAAAATAATTAAAAACAACTTTTTTAATCAAAATAATTTATTGTGATAAATTATACTATTTAGTGGTTTTAAGGTATAATTAGAATATATTTTTACCATTTTATCCAATGGTGGTCATTAGAATTAATTTAACATTGAAATTTGGCATAAACAATTGCCAATCTTTTGATATAAATTGTTTCTTAAAAACACGCTATTTGTCGTATCAACGGGAATTAATTATAAAATTTATTAATGAAACTTATATGTTTGGAATTTTTTAAAATAGAAATCATTTTTGAATTCTGAATATCAATTATAGCTTAGGGTGAAATTTTGGCCTTGTTCTGAAAAACTTCAATTTTTGATTAATAGTGAAACCACTAAGTGGTAGTTAAATAACTGATTTTTCGTTTAAAAGAAATATTACCACTTCTGTGATTTGATTTTCAAAAATCCGACATACATGGTTGTCATTAGTAAGTAAAATGTGGTTCAATGAGATTAAAATAATTTTTTGGTGAATAGTAACTTTTAAGTTCTTAATCGCGATTAGAGGTAATTAGTGTAGTTTAAGGTACAAATAATGTTTTAATAATATGAGATGAGCATGACAATTGTCCTACTCCTATTTGATGAGTCATGGCCGACCAAGACAACCCATGGGTCAACTTGGGGACCCCATGGAGCCACTTTAGTTGGAAAATGACATTAATATATATTTATTTAATGTTAAAATTAAATTGACACAAACATGAGTTGTTTTACTAAAATAGTTTTTAAATAGGGTTACACAAGTCCAAATTTTGATTATAAATATTCATTAGAAATCTAAAAAGATTTCCTACATCATAGTAGTTTTTTTATATTTTTTAGACATTAAATATATTAAATTATTGATGACATCATTATGATGCGGCGATGACCTCATTATTTAACGATTTAAATAAAATGAGAAGATAATGCAAAATCCAAGGCTTACACTTGTCCAAAGCCTATTGGATGAAGATATTTTGAACCCTTATCACCTTATCCACGAATTATATAAGTGTGGGACCTTTATAATCCGAAACGCATTGTGTAATAATGTAACATTTCAATCTTTCCAAAAGAGCCCCTCCTCTCCACTTATAAAAGGCCCCCACCTCTTCCACCTTATTCACACCTTCATGACATTTGGATCGGCCAACCTCTGCCCAAATACTCTCCCAACTTCCCCCTATTACTCCTAGAAGCCTCAATTTGGGCATAACTCTTCTCAAGGAAGCCTTTGGCTCAAATCAAAAAGAGTTACCCGATTTTGAGGTAATGTCTTCTCTAATCTTGTTTGTTTTATTTTTCTTCTCCAACCCCCTAAACTCTTTTTATTAATTTCTTTTGTAACAACACCAGTATCCTCAATATACTAGGATGTTGTTATAAGAAGGATTAGAGCTACACTTACACACACCTACATCTAATGGTTAAAGAACATACTGTTTCTGTGGATGGCAAATTTCTGCCTCACGAAACGATGATTGTTCAACACTCATATAACACCTTCAAAGTTGGACATTAAGATGTCACTATTATTATATATGATATATAATATGTTTATGTTTTACTTATGCTTCTGTATTTCTCTTTTATGGCATACTTTATGATTTCCATTATGGGTAAAATGCTATAATTTCATTTTAGGAAGTGCAGACTACCGCCCCCTCAATGTGATTTGAATCGTTAATGCCATATGTGGGATGTATAAAGGATGGAGTAAATGGTCTTATACACTATATTATACTGGAATTATATTATACATTTATATCGTTATTATTTTGTTCCATTAAATATTAAATTGAAATGAAAGTAGCGTTCATGCGTACGTACGACTTACCGTCTCCATGAACGGTGCATTTCATTTCTTACCTCTAAATGTTACGTAATATTATAAATGAATGTATATAATGGATATATAAGATATATATGACATATAAATCATGAATATAATTCTGGTGATAATGGATATTCTACCACATACACAACTTGTAATTATAAGAAGTTTATTGTTGACTCAAGTACCAAAGATCGACAAAACAACCGTTATTTACTTAAATAATTACATAATGTTCATATCATTGTAATAAGTGATATAATAAGGATAATGAAATTGAAAATGGTCCTTAATAAGTTATATATTAACTCTAGTTTATTATTCAGGAGGTTAAAGAATGGTTGAGTCAAGTCAGACATGAGGTAAGTGAACTTCTTAACCCAACTTCCATTCTTTGGGTTAATCTCCGACTTTCAAATTATGTCATGATATTATTAAGTCTTATTTTGTATTCTTTATGTGTACCTATAGTGAATACACATAATATATCTCTTTTATTTTAAAAATAATCTTTTAAGGACTTCGTCTCAATCCCCTTTCATTGAGGCATATTTTGTTTTATACACAACTTTCTTTTATACGGTGTATAAACCCCTTTGACTTTTAAGTTTATTCAAAAGGAATCTTTTTTATACGAAGCGTTTTGCTAAACGACAAAAGGGAATGTTTTTTTCTTTCCGTACTTATGCGGCGACACCGACTTCTCCACCGCCGTGACCATTATTTGAGTTTCGACTACCTCTATAAGCCATCATTTTTTTTATGAAAAATAAATACAAAGTTTTAAATTTCTTTTATTTTGGTATTGAAAATGGTTTTGAAAGCGTTTTTATTTTATCAATGTGTTGTATTTATATCCTGTGATTGAAATGTGGAAATTTTATGTTTCCTTTATGCATGTTTTATGTGATACGATTATGTTATGGTTTATGATATGTTTAAACCTATTCATATGATGAATGTATTGGACTTAATAAGTGATGGGTGGAGCCCGCTATTGCTCCTCGATGCATCAGTAGGTCTCATGAGACAACTAGACGTGGAATTGTCCGAGGCCCTTTCCCAATTTGATTTATGGTTTTGGCCGAGGCCTTAATCATTTTAGATGTCTTGGCCGAGGCCTTGACAAAATGTTTCAGAATTTCTGCCATTATACATTCCCTCATTATGAAAGTGGTTATTGATATTTCATGTGATTATCCGACCAGTAGAACATCCATGTGAAGAAGTGAATGGAATTATCTCATTTTACTTTTGCCATATTATGTTGATGTTCAAGTTTAAAAGGCTTTTGTTTTAGTTATACATTGCCTTAAATGTTAATGTTTATTTATGAAAGATTCTGCAATATTGTTATCCTTACTGAGCATCTGAGCTCACCCCTTTCCATGTTTTAATATTTTTCAGGATGTGAGGAAGTATTTTGTGAATGACCTGCAGGGATTGTCAGAAGAGGATATGAGTGTGGAATATAGAGATTTTGTTATTGTAGTTTTTCACTTTATGATGTAATGTAAAGTTTACGAATGTATCTAGTGTTTCCAAGGCTACTAAACTAATCGGTCTTTCGAGACTTGATATTTTGTGATCATGCCAATGTTACGAAGTAACGCACCGACTCTGGGTAGCTGGGGTCGGGGCGTTACACCAACGCATTGGGTAACATGAAAAATGTAAAATTTAATGATGCTTCAAAGATATTTAGGGAGTTTAATGTGATGTGTGTTCCAATGTAACTCCCTATGTATTTTTGAAAGACAAAACATATGAATTATATGGATGCCACTAGTTACATTTATGATTTATGAAATCTTTATGATACTCAAAAATCATATTATTTCATGAGGTATGTTAAAAACAATTTATGTATTTTATGTTTTGATGGAATAATGTTTACTTTCATTATTTTATAACCCTTACTGAGATTTTTATGATCATACACTTTTTCTGTAATGTATTTCACATGGTATTAGGAAGGGTAAGAGAATGATAGAAATAATGAATAATTATATAAAGGAAATAATTATTGTATTCATTAAATAGTCTTTATTTTATGAAAAAATGGATTCTTAAAAGATGTGTGTACTTTTTAATATTTGAAATGTAATGTAATAGTTATGGTATAATTCTCCAAAACCCTAAACCTAAAAAGATACTCATTGTTAATTCTTGATTTAACTTTTAACTTATTATTATGAACTGTATATACGTTGGTGAGTTATATTAGGTATTAGAGGTTAGTTTAGATAACTTTAGAGGTTAGAGAGTTTTTTAACATATGTTACATAACCATAATGGTTAGAAACTTTTAAAGAGTCTTAGTTATTTTAGATAAATTAAAATAGTTTTATATAACATGAATAAGTATATCTTCATTGTTACCCTCCTTATAAGGTATTGTATGATGATATTTCTAATATACTCACACTTCCCATTTTGGTTTTAGTATATGGATGAATGTAGCACAGACCAACGTAACAATTTATGTGATGAAAACTATGACAGTTTTATGAATTAGTATAAAAATGAAATTGGTGCTGCAAAAAAAAATCATGTTGTTATTTTCAACCATAAATTGGAGACATGATTGACCACCTAAACCTTAGTTATTTTTTAAGGAATCTTATATGCGACAAACAAATTTCAATTGGTGTTCACCTAATAATTATAAAGGATAGTATATTAAAAACCTATGTGTCGGGGATGTGGAAGGAAACACCTTGGAAAATTATTCAAAGGGATGGGAATATGATTCATATGTGGTAATGATGGTCATTAAGTAATAACCATACATGTAAAAAGGAAGCATTGAGTTAACTCTAGGAATGGGAATGAGGTTCATTCAATGGATCAATTGAATGTTTCAAATGTGATGTGCATGGAAATTTTACAAATACTTATCATGCGAATAAGTTTTGAGAATAAGATTAAGAAGTTTATACAAATATATTTTTTCCAATACCAATTTCCATTCCATTTGAGTATGAGGAAACTGAAAATGACCAATGAAAGGTATGGATTCTTTATTAGCTGATGTTTTGAAAATATTGAATCATTGGATGTGATTCATGATTTTGTTTGTAGAAAAGAAGAATTTAGTAATAATATGGAAAAGAGTGGTTAATGGATCATGAAGAACGTTAGATGTGTAATAAGTATATATATAATGGTTTTATGAGTTTTGGTATATATTTGAATGATGAAATACTTAAAAGTATTAATGCTCTTTTTATAATGTGATAAAATTGGAACACTTTTACTATTATGTTTAAACCTGAGGAATGATGTATGAAAATGATATACAAGGAAGAATTATCTTTTATTTTCAATATATAGTTATAATGAAACATTTTGCTTTATATGATCCTAGAATTTGAGGCAAATACATGTTATTACTTTTTGGTATGTAAATGTGATTTATGATATAACATTTTTGGTTAAAATATGTTATGTTATTGTTTTGGTATTTATCTTATTATTCGGAATTTTATAAAACTATATTTTTTTTAAAAAAGGGAAATACATACACCGTATGACAACCTGTCACATGGGACAAAGATGCGGGAATCGAACCCACAACCAATGTGCGATTGTGATTTATTTCCTTAAACTACACTACCTGACGTCCCTAGTTAGTATGAAAAATTATTTATTGCTAAATAATTTTATGGATCAAGAATATGTTTATTTTTTGAACTTATGTTTTATAAAATAGAAATCCTCAGTATAGGAAAAAAATTTAGTGATTAAGTGATAAATGTAATTTTAGAAGACAATCTCTCTTTTGGGAACACTATATGCCTAAGGAATATATAATACTATGGGATGTCATTTACAAAGTATTGGTTGGAATGTTATTTTTTAAGAATATATATTTTTATTGTGTACATATGGTGATTTGGGTTATTTGTGGAAATATTTTACTTATCATAGAGAATATTTTTTTCGATTAATTACACTTCAGAATGGGACTTTAAGAGTAGTCAATGAAATTTATAGATAAATGGTATGATTTAATATAGAAGACTTTGAGATTAAATCCTTATGAGTTTGGGTTTTTAATCATAGTTTGGATTAGATTGATTAATTTTAAGGGCATAAATTAATTAAATTGTATTTGTTTTAATTTCTGTATTTTTTGGAGAATTTTTTAGATTACTAATAGTTTTTTTAAGTATTATCTTTTTGGATATTATATAATCTTATACTAAACTTTTTGGTTTTAGATAATGTATAGAGACGTGGGAAATATATAGTTCATATTTTGTGGATTAATTGATTCTCTACAAGTTGATTCTAGCACTTCAGGTGTGACCAAGTCATCTTGAATACTCATCGTATGGAGGTAAGATGAGTTTTTAGATTAAACTTATTAAAAGATAATACTCTACATGAAATTTAATTATATCTCCTTGTGTCTATACTCATGATAACAAATAAATTATTCAAAATTATAAAAATAAAATAAATAAATACGTTTTCCATTTACATTTCCTATTGGGGAATCAAAGACAATTTAACCTATATCATTTTTTTGGTTTTCTAGTGGGTTACTTTCTCCTGATCATGGTTTCTAATTACTCTACATCAAAACATGAACCTTAGTCTATCCCACATATACAGGTTTTATTGGAATCCTCATATTTTTTATTTCTGGTGAAATATATAATTCTCATTCTTTCTATTAATGTGATGGTTTTTTTGAATATTTTTTCTAATGTGGGAAATTCAATGAGGTTTCTATGCCCAAATTTAAAATTGGGAGGATGCAATTTCCAAAAGGGGGATAGGATGTAAGGATCTAGGTATTTATAGGATAATAAATTTTTTTATCTCTTAATATTATTTAATGAGATATAAATTTTATTATAATTGGGAAAATTTTCAGATAGCGTACTCAACACGGAACAATGGGATTCATTGGGATCTTATGTTTCCCATAACATTGAATTCTATAGAAAAATAATAAAAAAATATTATTATTTTTAATGATAGTTAACGCATTGACATTATAATAGAGGGAATGAACATAAATAACTAAAATATCATTACACATGTTTGTTAAATGTTTTGACATATATCTAATAAAATTTAGTGGCTTATAATGATAATGAATCCTATTTTAATCCTATATACTCTAATATTATTTGAAAAGGTTGTTTTACAAACTTTTCACGGGGAAACCATTTTAAATGTAGTTTTTGTAAATTTTATATGTTACATTTATAAAAATATAATTATTCATTAGAATATGGATATAAAAATTTACTTGGGGTAAATTTATGGTATTTTTCTGGTAAAGACCATTTTTTTAATGAATAGTGAAAAATACAGAATTTCATGTCAAATTTATTTTTTCATCTGATTAATTTTTATGGATTGATTATATTTTTAAATGGTTTTAAAGTTTAATTAGATTATATTTTTATAATTTAATACACTTTTGGTCATTAGATGTAATTTTATTATGAAATTGGATATAAATAATGTCAATATTTCAGAAGTTATTATCTCTTAAAAACACAATTTATGTTTTCGACAACATGAAATAATTTTAAATTCATTTCTACAACATACTTGTTTTGAATTTGGAAAAATGGATTCCTTATTTTTAATCATGGAGTACAAATTGTGTAAATTGTTAGCATTTATTTTTAGACACTATGAATAATAACTTAATTAAATATTTTATTTAACATGGTCAGAGGGTAGATCAGGTAAATAATGGTTAAAAATAATATTATAATAATGTTAAATTACACTAACATGTGTTATAATAATATTCAATGAGATATGTCCAACCATGGGAATCCATGGGTCGCTTTGGGGACCCCATGGAGCCACTTGTATGTGAAAATGAAATTTATTTAAAAATAATTTTAAGGTAAGGAAAATGTAACCAAAACATATATTGTTAGTAAAAAATTTAAATGGGGGTATATTAGTGTTATTTTAGACTATAAATATTCATTGTAAATATAACACTATTTACCACACCATGTTGTTTTATTCATAATTTTTTGAAATTAATTAAATAAATTTCTATATGATATAATGGTGATTCAATGATAGCTTCATTAATAAACGATATGAATAATTGATTTTAAAAATGTTAAAATAAATTTAATTTGGTTATTTTTATATCCTCAATGAATTTTATAGATTATATTTACACGTCATATTTGTATTAATGATGTTTTTTTGAAATAATAAAGTTGTGGATTTTAAAAAAGTCATGATATGAATAGTATATGAATTTATATAAATGAGTTTTAAAAACAAATACTTTTTTATGAACTGTTTTAATAGTCTTAACTATCTAACATTATGTCAAAGGACTTATTTATGTTTTAAAATGTCATTAATGGACCTCTATATATTTTATTGGCATTTTATGGTAATCATATTAACCGTATTGTATGAATATACTAGAATACAATGTAAAAGTTAAATAAGTTTACAAAGGTTTAAATATAACAGATAAGGATCATCAAATATCCAAAACCTATTCAATTCATACTGGATGAATTTATATAGAATTATATTCACACTATCATAGAATATATTTATTTTTTGACATTTTAAAACCAAAAATCATTTTATAATAAAATGACACTTTCAAACTTTCATAAAGAGACCCTATTCCTTTTTATAAGAGGCCACCACCTATAACCCCTTAAACAAAATTCTCAAGCCCCATAGATAGAAAGAAATCACATCCAAGAAGTTAATAAAATACCCCTATTCATCCAATATTCTATCCCCAAGGAAGATAGAAATTCACGAAATCCATTTGGCTCAAATAAAAGAGAGTTACATGTTTTACGAGGTACTGTCTTCTAAAAAATTCCTTTCCTTTATACTATTTCTTCACTCTTATTTCTATTATATATCTTTTATTACATAAAAAATAATGTTTAATCAATATAATATGTTTTTAAGGATATGTATTCAATCTACACTTACAAAAAACTCCATATAATGGGTAGAGAACATATTTTTTATGTGGATTGCGAACAACTTGCTCACAAAACGACGATTTTTCAATCTCCTCATACCACCTATTATAGTAGTCATTATGATGGAACTGTAGTTATATATGATATATATTATATTTATTATATTTATTTTTTCTCTATGATTCTTTAATTCCTATGTTAACATATCATTATAATTTTCATGTTGTATAAACACGATAATTTCATTTGGGGATGGGCGGACTACCGCCCCTTGAAAGTGATAAGACTCGTTCATGCCATTCATTGAACATATAAAGGATAGAATTGATTAACATATTTAATGTATATAAAATATGGTATTATAATGGAATTATAATATACATATGTATCAATTGGTTTCCATTCCTTTAAAAATGATAATATAAATGAAATTATCGTTCATGCGTACGTACGACTTACCTTCTCCATAAACAATGCATTTCATTTTCACATATCCAAATGATATAGACTATTATAAATAAATATATAGTTGATTTATATGATATATATGATATACAAATCCAGAAGGTAATTATTTAGATAATATAATTTTCAACACATGGAAAATATTTTATTATAAAATGTTAATTTTTTACTCAAGTTCCGAACATCGAAAAAATGTCTGAAATGAACACAATTAATTGTATAATTGTTGTAGAAAGGAAATAAGTGATATAAAAGGAAAAATAATATTTTAAAAGGGTTCTAATTATTCAAAAAGTAACACACGTTTATTATTCAGGAAGGACAAGGAACAAATGAGACAAGTCGGACTCGAGGCAAGGGAACATTTCATCCTCATCTTCTTGTCAATGCATTCTCTTCAGTTCTGTCTTTAAATTTCAGTTTTAAAATATTGTGATATTTTCTTCTCAATCATTTATTCTATACATTTTATGTCCATCTAATGTGAGACTTTTCTCTCTCTCGTCAAATCATGTTATGATTTTTCATGTGACGATGTTTGGATTCTGAATAATCATACGAGAACATCAAAACCCAATTTTCATTCTTTGGTTTAAACTTATACATTTAATTTTATTATTATATGATTATGTGAGAAATAAATTATTATTAAATATCCAATATTTGTACATTAATTTTGTATACTAATATTGACTACACATAATCGATTTATTTTATTTACAAAATTGTCTTTGTATGGGATTTCGTCTCAATCTCCATTCATTGAGTCATACATTGATATATACATGACATTAATTTTTAAAATGTTTAATCCCAAAGGACAATTAATTTTATTCAAATGTAGTATTTTCATAGCTATGTGTGTTACTAAATGAAAAATGTAATCTCTCTTTTTAACAAATGGGATGATAATGGACTTTCCACTGCTATGAGCATTATTTGATGTTTTGCTTCCTTAAAAATAAATAATATTTTATTAAAAGGAAAAAAATACAATATAATCTTCTTACATATTTTTTTATTGAAAATGATTTTGATAATGTATTAATTATCTAAATATTCTTGAATTTTATATTTTGAATTTAATGTGGAAATTGTATCTTTCCATTATTCTTTTGTTATTTTTTATGATAATGTTATGGTTTATGGGCATTGTTTATGTATACGGGCAGTTCTGTGATAAACATAGGGTGGGTGATCCTCAGATAGCTATCTGATGCATTGGGTAACATGACTAAGGTCAATGTTAATGTTTGTCTTAATATATTTATGGAATATATTGTGATGGGTATACCAACGTAACTCCCTTGTAGTTGTGAAAGCTTAAATGTCAGTATGATATCGATTCCACAAGTAAACATTATGATAAATGATTTCCATTTGATATTAATAAATATTATGACTTCAGGAAGTATGTTAATGAGAATTTCTTATGTATTTGTAGACTAATGTTTTCACTCATTATTTTATAACCCTTACTAATATTTTTAAGCTCTACCCATGTTTTTGAAATGTTATTCACATGGCATAAGGAACTGTAAGAGAAAGGAAGAAAACAAGAAGATTTATTTCAAGAAAAGAATAGTTTTTTCCTTTTAAGAGATTTTATATTTTGAAAAAATGGATAATTAGTAGATTAGTATATTTTTATTATTTAAGGTGTAATGTACTAGTTATGGCCTAATTCTCTAAACCTCTAAACCTGAAAAGATCCTCTATATTAATTCATGATTAACATTTATCTCAAGATTTGGAAATGTGTTAAGCATTCATCCTTATAAATACAACCACCTAAAAGTCCCTATAATGATCCCATTGAGAAAGGGATGGAACCTCTTAATCCTCAGTCATAGTGTGGATCATTCTTTAATAGGCCTTTTTGGTTTAATTTTGTTATTTGTATTTGAATCCTCTTATCACATTGTACATTATTGATTAATATAATTTTCTATTATTTCATTTCCACTAATTCTATTTTATATATTTCGTTATGATAGATTTTATTTATTTTTAATAATCCCAAAAGGGGGAGAAATTGTTTTACACTATCATGATTTCCATTACAATTGTTATCACTCTTTTATATATTATTTTCTCCTTGATACCATTTATATTTATTTTACCTCATAACCATATCTATATATTATAAATATTCATCCTTGATGGGAGATGATAAGTAGTATTATTTCATTCTACACCAAATGACATCACTAAATAATGCTATGATTAGTGATCATCAAAACATGGGAGATTTATGTCCTATAGGAGACTTTTTTCCACCCACTCTAGTATTAATAGTTTCAATAATCAGAAATCATGTAAAATTATATAAATTCTAGAAAAAAATTCATTTATTATCACTAAAATTTCAATACATTCAATTTTGTCTATCTATGATTTCGTTTAACAATTTTACATTCAGTTAACATTTATGTTGTAAGATATTCCAAACAATAATATTTTCTATGTATAACAGAATGAAACCAACAGATGTGATGAGATACCAAAAGTTCAATTGGCCTACCGCAACAGATGATCTACCAATTCAAATGACTGATGGAACATTCGACAAATCTTTAGTACTAATGACATACTAATGCATGGTGCTACAGACATAAGGACTCATTGATAGTTAAAAAATGTAACCAATTTGATGAGTCACTGAAGCATGTAAAGACCAAAAAAATGAAACACCGATGGAATGGGTCAACTATAAAAGAAAATACCAACCGATGAATGAGAAATAGGTTACTTAAAAATTATTTTATTTAAAAATATTTCCAACGATCATATATTGAGTGTTTTAATGCGAATGATTAAATTAATTCTTGTTTGAATACATCTGAAACGAGGCTGTTAGAAATATGAAGTATTGTGTCCACCTCAAACATTAACATTTCCTATATAAAAGTATATATATTAAATAAAGAGTCTTTGAATTATTTAGATACATGGGCATACTCACACATATACTTATAAACAATAAGATATGAGCAGACCTCTATTGAGAACAATATATAAAGGAAGAAAACATTATTAATTCTTAATTACTACTTTATTTGGAATTGAAAACTATTGTTCATCAATGTTACATCATCTCTGCATCATCTGACCAAACCAAAGGATAAAACATCTCAACCTCCAAGAAGACAGAACATAGTTCTCCACGACACATAGTTATTTGTGTCTATATCCAGAAGAGGACTCATGCTTCAAATATGACACATTTGAGAGACAATAGATGAATTTAATAACACTTAGAGCATCTCATATCCCTTATTCATATATTGTTACTTATTGTGTACTATTAATATAGACATTCGAGAAGTGTATGTGTTTGTATAAAATGACACACTCTCTATTTTACTAATCTCGAGGGTAGAATATATCCTCAAACTTCAGTGTTTTTACACATTTTCTTCCCATGAGGGAAAGTGTAAGAATCCATTTGGGACATGGTTATTTTGTTCCCACATAGAATAGTGGTAGAGTTCTTGTGACCTTGTCAGTCTATGTAATTTGTTGTTTACCCCGATCCAGAGTGTGTATGAAAATCTATATTAATATAGACTCTTTGTGGAAGGTGATCTCTATCTAGGGAGGACTGCGTATCTACTTGATACTGAACCTCCTCATTTAAATTAACTATTTGTTCAATTTAGACATTATATGTTTTGATTTATTTTTTAATTTTTTTTACATTGGTAGTTATTCTTGGATAGTAGTTATAAAATGATTTCATTATTTTAGTAGTATTAAATGATGTTTCAATTTCACTTATTGTTACAATTGAGAATTTATCAAACATATGAGAAACTATTTAAACAATCAAGCTATTATAATTTTACTTGTATAGTTAAAGTTTCAATTTTATTTAAAATTGGGGAACCTTTTAAAGAAATATTTTAATTGAAATTTTAAAAGGAACTAAATTCACCCCCTCTCGAGTATCCTACATCAACCTAGAGTAACCATTCCCTGAAAATATACATTTAGGGAATTGAATACATAAAATATAATGAAAATAATATTCTTCAAGAATAACCATTGTATCTTATAATGGAAGCATGAAAAATCATTTAGAATATTTCATAAGTAATATATCATTTCCAATTTCACAACACTTTTGTATTCATTTTGCTTTTGATAATTTCCAAGTAGAACATAATTGAGAAATTACATTAATATTCATTTCATGTTTTTTTAAAATTTTAAAATGGGAAATGTTTTCATTTAACACTATTGGGTTAATTTAAAAAATATTTTTGAATATTGTTATTTGGAAGCCAAGGATATGGAAGATAATTCATTTCTGAATAAAGGGAGTAAAAGAATTGATTTTTCCTAAAAACCCATTTTGGATCTCTTGAGTTAATAAATAGAGTATAATGTAGAGATCATATATTATAAAAACATAAAATTATTATAATAATAGACATGAAAATTAATGAGAGGAATATTATAATACATTAACATTGGAGATTTACTAATAATCAATCATAATAAAAGATTTTATTGTAGCATAAAATCATTACTGTTTTTGTAACATTTAAACAAAAAATACCATAAATGTGGAATAATAAATTGTATATTTTAACACCAATAAAAAACATGAAAAAATTCATAATATAAATTTATGGGAATAATATATTCAATATTAAAGAAATATGTGTGGAAAATGATATATGTTTCATAGAAAATAAAATTGAAATAGGAATCCATTACATTAATTTTAAAACATCCTTTGTGTACATTTGAACCTCTTGTATAATAAAATAATTTTAATTATACATAATTTTATGTACCATAATCACTTGTATCATAACATATTAGATTTTATTAGGCCCTTTTATTACACTTTTTTCAATAATTACTTGATAAAGTCACATTTCAAGTAATAATTGATCTGTCTTTCTTGTATGATATTGGTTTGACATTATCAGTCCATTTACATTGATCATGGTTGTATAATTTTAATAATATTATCCATGATATGGAATCTTATATATTAATATAACTTATTTTTTTAGAAATAAATTAATTTTAGAGATATAAAATTGACTACACCATTCATAATGATGGTAGGCCGTGCATACATAAGAATGGTATTGCAATTTTAACAATGGGTAGAATGTGTAACACCCGTGAAATTTGAGAAGTATTTTTTTCAAATTAATTTATCTTTTAATTTTTTTTTAATTTCGGATAATAATGAAAATAATTATTTAGATATATATATACACACACTAAATTACTAATTCAAATATTCCTTTCACATGTAATAAAAACTTGTCTTTCTCTAAACACAATACCAACTTGTCTAATGCTCCAAGCAACAGCTACATGGCATACGATGCTCGCAACAAAAAGTTTCTATGAAAATAATTATATATATATAATTAAAAAAATTCTATAATTATAACATAACAATAAAAAATAGTTTTAGTAATAGTAATAAATAATTTCAAAATACATTTTATAATTGTTTTATATAAATGAATCATATTTATAATTCACGATAAGATATTTGGTAAAGTCCTTCTATGTTTAAAAATATAGATTTCTAAAATGAAACACTTATAATAATAAAGTTAATTTAAGAATAATTTAGATAATATAGTTGATAAAATAAACAAAATTAGTAATTTTGTAATTTCAAAATTACCCTAGGGTGAATTTTTGGGATTTTTCTGGGAAACATCAATTTTTTATGAATAGTGAAAAAATATTCTTTTTAGTTAAAAACAACCATTTGTTCTAATTAATTATGAATATAAAATCATTTAATAATTTATATTTAAGGTTACATTATATAAAAATTAAATCTTAAAATAAAATTCAATTAATTAGTTTCAATTTCAGTTTGAAAGTAAATATAATATCTTAACAAACATTTAACCTTTTCCCTACATTGAAACACATTTATATCATCCCATCTATGGGATTAGTAGTAATATTAATTCTACCACTTCATTTAATTGAATTTAACAAAAAATATATCATAGAACATTTTATTCGTTATATAATTTATATTTTAATAATTCCAAATTATTTTATTCAAAAAATAATTAGTATAAGAGAATAATATTAATAACAATACTTGAGGCAAAATTAAGCATTATTAGGGGGTAAAAATTAATATTATGGGCCCAAATGACCTATAAATTAGTGAAATACTATATTTCTGGCCATTTTTCTTCTATAAAAATTCCATTATTGAGTTTTTTCTTTATATAACATTTTTTATATAATAACATGTTCACTCCAAACTTTTTTCTTAAAATTCCAAGGAAGTCAATTTCCATCCCAATAAAAGACACCACGTCTCTCCATTCCTCACACCTCTAAATCCAATTATGTTAATTAATTATTATACCATGTATCCTATTAAATATCATACATTTTACCATGTATCCTCCCAATGGGAATAATTCTTCTAAATAATGCCTTTTGGGACAAACTAAAAGGAGTTACCCGATTTAGTGGTAACACCTTCTCTCAAGCACCCTTCATTTATTTTCTTTCTACACCTCCTATACTATCATTATTACATTAATTTGAGGTAGAAATTGTATCCCAAGTATTCTAGTATGAATTTAGGAAATTGGTCATAACTACAGTAACACAGAAGTATATCTACTAAAAGTTGAACATTTTGTTTCTGTGTACGGTGAAGTACAGCCTAATGAAATTATGATTGATCATTTTTCCTTTAGCACCAATCATGTTGGAAATTATTATGAAAAATATTTTTATATATTTCCTATATTATATTTAGTATTTATTAATTTTTTTTATTAATTTTAAAAACAAAATTATCTATGCATTCCATTTTGGTTTTAAAATGATAATCTCGTTTGAGGTAGCGTGGATTACCTCCCCCTCAGAGAGATTTGATTCATTAATACATCACATGGAATTTATTAAGGATGTTTCAAATAAACATATATGATATATTTTTAAATTATTTCAAATATAATAATCATATATAAATATATATATATATTAATATGTCATTTATATACATCCATTCAATAAGAGAATAAAGACTGAAACAATGTTCATGCGTACGTACGACTTACCGTCTCTAGGAACACTATATTCCATTTCAAACTCTTAGAATATATATATTGTTATAATAAAAATATTCATTATAAGCCTGATATTTTTATAATTTTCAACATGATTGAATCATTATATATGTATAAGAACCAATGTTATAACTAATTAAGACACATGTGAAGAAAAAGATAATTTTACCCAAAGTTATTATTTAAAATAGGATCCATTACAAGAAGATAATGTAATATCATATTCAAAACATATATATCATATTATGTATGAGAATATGGTTTTGTAATAGGTTTATTATAAACATATATTAATAATATAGGAATCTTACATGAGTATGGAGAGAGATAACACACAATGTAAAGGGATTTCCTCATACATTAAGTTTTTGTGAGATACATAATATGTTGGCCACTATTTCCATTTATACGATTTATATACATAACATAATATTATTAAATTTATATATTAATTAAATTTATTATTATTCACACTCCCATTTTTTGAACCTTATTTCATGAGGTTTACCTATCAAAAGATACCAAATCTGAAGAAATATTTTCTCTCAATTTTCCTTCTTTTAGACTTAGGCTTTGTTATAAAGCCAAACACTTTTATGAGGCTAATATACTTATATTTTAAAAGACATATCATTAATATAAATATTTTCATTATATTATGTGAATCATTTAATATCCATTACTTATATCTAGAGCATCATTCCATGATACCATGTTATAAGAGTTTATTCAGCTAATCTAAATACTATTTGATATTGTTTATGTTTACACTTCCTTTGATGAAATTTTATGATCCATAACTATATAATATTAAATATTTTCCATCAAAAATATTAATTTAGGACATAAAATTGTATTAGTACTGTTTTATACTCTTCGTTAAATAATGCTATTTAAAATGTTTTGAGGAAGGCCCCAAAATAACCTCTCTTTGGTCAGAAATCTTTGTTCATTAAAAATGGTTTAGAAAAATATAATACCATTCCCATATAATATCTAAAAAAAATTGTTAACATTTGGTTCATCTACCATTATCTTCAATGATATATTCTTATATATTTCTAAATAATGGACTTTTCTATCGTTTTTAACCTGAAAAAGTAATGATCTTTTTACTACATACGACATGTACTGATTTATATATTATCATTTTATTGATTCTCCCTATTCATTGATTAAAATATTAAACTTTATGAAAATATTATTTAATGTATTTTTAATGGAAAATTATTTTAAAAATGTATTCTAACATATATTCTATGTTTTCGTGGAAATCTACATTTAAAAGTTTTTAAAATCATATTTTGATGTTTTCAAAGATCTTTCAAGTATATGGTTTTCAAAATTTCATGAAGAATATATTATATGGTATAAAGAAATATGATTTTCAAAATGTATTTTAAGAATTATTTATATGTTTTCATGTGATTGTCAAAGAACCTGTTTTCAAAACATTTTCATTATTTCATTAATCATATTCAAATATTTTCAAGGAAAATGGTTTTAAAATGTAATAAATTTTATTTTAAATGTTATCAAGGAAAAAGGTTTTCAAAATAATTTCATATAATATTTATATGTTGTAATGTTATTATATATGAAAATTATTTCCATTTGGTTTTATGTATTAAAAATAATTCTTCAAACATGAAAGGATATTCTTCTCAAGAATTATTTTTAGAGGTCATTTAAAAATTATTTTCCATCAAAATGGTACCTATTGTCTATACTCATGCCATTATAGGAAATTATCTAAAGGATACATTCATATACATAATATGAATTAGTAATGATTAATGTCATGGTATTTATGGAACTCATTTACATTTCATGGGTTATATGTATATGAACAAAATATTTTAACTCTTCCCACAGGTTATGATATGCATACATATTTATAATACCATTTCATTTATGGATTACGATATGTTTCATGGAACATGTATGTAAGATTTCATTATGTTATGGTGGGAAATGTATATTTCCTTCCAATTCATTGTGTAAATATTTATATGTTATTAGATAAAATATGACTAGAATGAGGGTTACTCAGTTCAGTAATAAATGGAAGGAATGAGAGTTACTCAATTTAATAATATAGTTTGAGAATGTGGGTCACATGGTTTTGTAATTCATGTTTGGAACAAGGGTTAACCGGTTCTAAAAGGGTCTTGATCCACTATGATGGTTATGGTAGTTAATCCTTGGACACTATGGAAATCATATTATATGCTTATGTGTTTACCACAATACCATATATTATTCTTATGTTATCCATTAATTTTTGATTCTATCTATTTCATTATGATTCATATATTTTGATCTACAAATAATTATTCCACAATATCTGTTACGATATTGTATATTTAGGGTATGATCTTCTATATTCATGATCACTTATCATATCCACACAATAATGTTTATTCTTACATGTATCCCATGTTTACCCTTACTAAGCATTTGAGGTCACCCCATTTATGTTTCATTTCACCCATGTTATGATGATATGTGTTATGTTTGGTATGTCTATCTAGGGTTATAGTCATAAATATAATATTCTGAGATGATATAGTACACATATTTAACAGTGCTTATATTTTTGCATTTTTTATGTTACTATACCAACTATGGTCTTTGGGTGTCTATTTTTATAATGTTTAAGTATTCTGAAAAAGTTATTTAATGTAATTTTTTTAAAAATAGTAGGTTTTTATAGTTAATTTCCTAGTAAAAATATATATATCAATCGGAAACTAGGATTGGAAAACCATGGTGAGAACCCAAAGGAAGTTACTGTAAGGACAATAATAAGGAACAGTTAACATTTATGAAAATGGACTGGAATTTTGTTAAAGGATAAAGTGATTGGATTAAATCAAATACATCACTATCTAGATAAAACAAGGGGATGCGGATCTATAAGGAAGTACCTAGGTGTAGAAACTCTGAAAAGATGATTAGGACTTGACTTAGGGTTATCTGGCATGCGACAATTGGCCTTACTGCACCTCTGGTTTGACATCTCAGATGACATTCATTGGAAGTCATCAAACACTTCACAAAACATCATGAAATATTATGATATATGTCAGCTATGAATAACCTAATATAATCCCAAGGCATCATATATTATGGATGAATTAATTATTTTGAAATCCTATATTTTATTGTTTTTACAACTATATGCTTTTGTTATATATTAAGAAATACATACACTTTACCTCTAGTTTTTTTTAAAGGTAGGTACAAGGAAGAATTGGGTTACTGTTGATTGTGATAAAATATTTTATGTTGAGTAGTTTATTTGGATGATCAATCGATTGAATTATATTATGATCATGCAAAATATGTTTATAAGGAAAATGATTAACAATGTTAACATTAACCAACTATTTGTCACACCAATGAAGAGAAAGAATGAGTTTTATTAGAGATAATGTAATGGAGTCCATTATGAAAAGATTATATGGATTCCATTATGAAAATAATGTAGAAATAATTACCTACATGAATGTATTAGAGGAAAACGAAGGATTTTGGACTATGGAAAAGGAGGAAACAAAGCATGTGACTGAAAGGGAAAAATGAAGAGTTTAGTTAATGAAATGGATGAGAATTTCAGCCTCACTAAGCCCTTATTGAAGTATATGTGTTTTTTGTATCGACAAATGGTCATTATGAAACCCAATGTTCCAAGAGTGTTTTTACTCAGAAAATCATCAGGGTGGTGTGAGAAATGGATACATTGTAGATGATGATGCGACTATGGAAAAAATGTGAACGAAATGAGGTAATATTGTTAATGTATTAAGGATGAAGTAATAAAAGAGTTTATGTATTCATATTGAAAATTAATGACTGGTGAAATATAAAAGTGTTATTATAAATATGTTTTTTCTTAGTATTTTAATGATTATGTTGAATGTTCCCTATTAACTGGTGAAGGGATTTAATGGCATGGTGATATTTTTAAAGGGATAGTAACCCTTAATATGATCATTATGATAGGATAATTTTTGATGGATGAAGATATGTGGGATAAAAATATGTAAATTGGATAGTATTCCATAACTTGGAACTAAATATGGAAATTTTAAAAGTGGTTTATGCTACCAATAATGATGTTTACAACATTTTCGGATGTATGGAATACATCTAATACACATTGGAATGACGAAGCATGCTTATTTTAAAAAAGACATTATGGTATAGTAGGTTGTTACAATGTTTCAAGAGAATTTATTATTAGGTAATTCACATGTTTAGAATGTGACAACCAATAGAGACATTGTTTTATATAGGGGAATCAATGTTAACCTAATTTTGTTAAAATCTTTATAACATTTTGGATTTGTTTTCACCTTTGATATGGGTTATAAGTTTAATATTTCATGAAATGATTGTGTTAAACATTCGAGGATGTGTTTATAAAATATGTTTTTATTGAAAACCATTATTAAAACTATAAATAGTGATTAAATTTATTTCAAGGATTTCAATATTATATATTATATAACAGTGGTTTTAGAAAAGGACATCTTGTATGTCAGGTGACTACAAATCAAGTCTGGTCAGGCCATGGGTCTTAAACCCATGAATAATGGAAGATAATGGTTTCATACCTACCACTAGCCTACATCTTTTCTTGGTTAATCTATAATTTTTTGAATAAATACATATGGTGAACTAGTAGTGTTATGTTTATTTTAACAGATTAATTCATGTTTATTATTTTAGATTTTTTATTTTTTATTGGCCTTAAGATTGGTTAAAGGAGTAGATTAATGAATTATTCTTCATGGATAATTTATGGACATTAATTTCATGATTTATTCATTGTATTATAAATTTTTCATATCAAACCCCAAGAATTATATTTTGTTTATTGAAATTTATCCAGAATTACTTAACGTTTTGAAGGTGATAAAAAATTATTGTCATAATACATTAATTTTCATTGAGAATATGAACTATTAAATCATACATAATTTATAAATTTGAGGCCCTATAACTTCCATTGATCATTATATTAATTCTTATTTATGAAATCGATCACTCACTATTAATATTTAAGATTTTCCGCAATGTACAATCTTCACACACAACCTATGTTCTCCTATGTGGAAACCAAGTTAAATGTTACTTTGGGTAACTGTTAAGGTTCTAAATTTCCCTTATTAAGGGATGTTATTGTATCTATTTATTCACTATTAGTTTCTATGAATGAAACATTCATGTATTAAACAATTTATAATCTTGATTAATATTGATGGAGAAATTTATTTTATTGGGGGAAAATGTAATACACTTAAATTTTCAGATTTTTTTTTAAATTATCGTATCCATTAAACATTTTACATTGCACAGAACACATGAAATGTTAATTTATATATATAAATATTAAAACACTATGTCATTCATTCTCTTCGCATCAAATACCAACATGTATTGTGCTACACACAATACCAACTTGGCTAGTGAATTAAGAAAAACTGGCATGGCCTACAATGCACACTACACATAGTTTCTATAAAACACACACACATATATATAATTTAATAATATAATTATAAAATACCGATTTAAAATTTTAATATAAATATTGATAACTATATTACAATTTTTTTGATGAATTTTTATTTAAATAATACACATTGATAACGAAAGATGTGACTTTTGATCATTTCCTTCTATGTTTAAAAACATTTTATACAAGAATGAACAAATTATAGTAACTAATTTAATTTTATAGACCATATGAAACATAATTTTATAAAATAAATTTCATTTTTATGATATGAAATTCAATAATATCCTAGGGTGATTTTTTGGATTTTTTCTGTGGAAGTTCAATTTTTGATGAATAGTGAAAAATACTTATTTTTAGTTAAACACAATATTTTTTATAATTTATTATTAAAGATAATTTATATTTAAATTTTGTTTTAATTGAACAATATATAAATAATTCATCTATTAAGTCAATTTAATTCATTACAATCTATTTCACATTGAAACTGAATATGACTTCTTAACAATCTTTTGAACTTTTTCCTACTTTAAAACCCAGTTATTTAGTCTAGTCTGTGGGATTATCACTAATATTTTTTTTCCGCTTCTGTGAATTTAATATCAAAATTATGTAATTATCCATTGTATTCAATAAAATTTTTGGATTCTAATAATTGTACATTAAAATATCACCATAATGATTAGTAAAATTGATTAAAATTAATCATAGTATTTAAGTACAAATAAAGCTTAATTAGAGACTAAGCCATAAAAATAATGTCCCAAATGACATAAAAACAAGTCAAAAACCAATTAGATGTCGAAAATATTTCTATAAAACTACCATTTTTTAGTTTTTATGGTTTTTTAGGACTTTTTTAGGTAAGAACAAGTGCACACCGAACTTGTTTCTAAAAATTCTTGCTGAGAACTTTTCATTCCCTATAAAATGCCACCACATCTACCAGTTCCTCAAACCTATAAAAAACATTACATTGATAAATTGTCATAACCTGTATCCTCTTAAAAATATTTCCTTTTACATTGAATCACCCCTTTTTGTGAAAAATAATTTCAAAAATTGATTATTTTCACTAACAAAAAATATGTTACCCAATTTAGATGTAAAATCTTCTCTAATGATTCTTTACATTATTTTAATTATCATCTTAAAAAAGTATCTATATTTAATTATTTTATTCCCAAATAATTATCATTCATATACTAGTTCGTATTAATGAAAATTTTATGACCTTAAATTACACACAGATCAATATAATGGATGTTGAAAAAATAGTTTTTTTTGCTGTGAAATACTAACTCACAAAACAGTAATTTTCCATTTCTCCATTACCACCAATCACAATGGTTATTATGGGGGAAAATATATTTATATATTACATATATTATATTTAATATGTATTTAACATTATTTATTTCTACTAAAACACATATCACTTTACTTTCCATTTGGTTTTAATACGATAATCTCATTTGAGGATGTGAGGACTACTACCACCACAAAGAAATCTGATTCATTCACAAACCACATAAAATTTATATAGGTTGGTAATAATTAAATTATATGATATGTATGATGTATTAATTCTAATTTAATAATGATATAAATATATATATATATATTACATTCTTTCTTTCAATATGACAATACAGAAAAACACAACAGTCATGTGTACGTTCGACTTACCATCTCCATGAAAGGTGTATTCCATTTCTTACTCTTATATTATATGTAATATTATCATAAAAATATTATTTATATATATAATATTTGTATCAGTTTATACATTATAGAATCACGATATATGTTTAAGGACCAACGATATAACAAACTAAGGCATATGCAAAGAACAAAGAAATTTTTTCCAGAAGTGAACCAATAACCTATGATATATAACAAGTAAATAATATAATGTCATAATAAATCCATATATGGTATTATTTTTAATAATTTTATTTTTAAAGATATTTATAATAAACATATATTTGTTAAACATATACTCTTGTATGGGTTTGTAGAGATCCAAGACACAATTTTAGGGGGATATCATCTATATTTTATTGTCCCTAAGATAAAAGATATATTTTACAGACATTCCATTCATGTGACGTATGTAATTACAAATATTTTAGTACATGTATATTTTTCATAAATTAAAAAGAATCACCATAAACATTTTAGGATCCTACATTCATGGGGTTGATGATTCAAAAGTTACCAAATTGGTGAAAATGTTTTGTCTCAATTTTCCTTATTTAACACTCATGTAGTGTTATGCACCTAATCTTTTTTGGAGGTGTATAAATTTACATTTAAAATTTAATATCATTAATTAATATATTTTAAATATATTATATGCATCGTGTAATTTCATTTCCTTACATGTAGATCATGATCCCATGATATCATCTTATAAGTTTTTATTGAGATAGTCTAATTACTTGTTGAGATTGTTTATATTTATGAATCCATTGGTGAAATACTATTTTCCATATCTCAGGAATATTTATGATTTTCTGTATTCAATGTTATTTCATTACATACTCATGTATTTATCCATTTTAAACTCTATAGTAAATAATATTGTTAATATTTTTTTAGGAAAGACCAAATTTACCCTCTTTTCAATTGGAAATCTATGTTCTCTGAAAAGGGTTTACCAGAATATTATACTATTCATCTCAAATATCATGAAAAAAATTTATCCTCTTTTCAATTTATCAATATCGTAAAGGAAATCCTGTTATCACTTTCAAAACAAGTAACTATTCATTCCTTTTTACTATGAAAAAAGAAATGTTCTTTCAACATCGTACGTTATGTATGGATTTACCCAGCAATAATTTTTGAAGAACTCCTTCCATTGTTAAACTAGATATTCGTTAAGAAAAATTTCTTCTATGTAACTTTGATGAAATTTTTTATTCATATTAGTATTAAACATCTTTTATATGATTCCATAAAAACCTAATTTCATGACTTATTTAAATATTTTTAATATGAATTTGATGAATTGGTTGTCAAACTATTACCAATAATCTTTTATATGTTTTAATGAAAATGAGTTTCAAAACATTTTCATGATTGTTTTTATGCATTCATTTTATTTTCAATAAAAAAAAATTTTCAAAAATTTTCAAGTGTTTTAAATAGAAATAGGTTATAAAATGTTTTAAATAATATTTTCGAATATTTCATGGAAATCATTTTACAAAATGAATTAATGTATTCTATATATAATTTCATGGTATTTTCAAGGAATATGATTTTCAAATAGTTTTATGTATAAAAAATAATTATTCAATCAATAATGGATATTTTCTTTATGAAATGATTTAGAGGATATATCAAAATAAAATTCCATAAATGATGACATCTATTGATATTACTAATGAATTCATCAAAATGATATAATTTTTCAATTCAAATAATATTATCAATGAATTATGAATAAAGACATTGTATTTATGAAACCCATTTCCCTTCATGGGTTATACATATATGAAATCCTTTTCTATTTTATGGGATATTATTATTTTTTTGATTTTATTTTGAAACATGTAACTCTTTATATAGGTTAATATCTGTTTACATGTTCATGATACCCATTTCATTTCATGGGCTATGATATGAATGGTGTAAAATGTATTCAAGATTTAATTATTTTAGAGGTGGGACCAATATCTTCCTAAAATGTATATTCAAAATAATTATATCTAATGAGATAAAATAAGGGTGGAATGAGGATTAATCAGTTAAATAAAGAATGGATGGAATGGGGATTACCACATTTAATAATACAGGTCTGGAATGAGGGTCACATGGTTCACTAATATTGAGTTGGAATGGGGGTTACCCAGTTCAATATTGGAAATTTTCCACTAATATGATCATGGTAGTTATAGCAACCCTAGACTTTTTCACATATCATTACTTGATTTTATACATAATTATACATCGGAACACAAGCCATGGATGATGATGTCTATTTTATTTGATATCAATGTAGTTAAAACTAAAAACATAAAACATTACATTATTTAATCTTCATATTGATCTCTTAACATCCATTGTGCTCATCAATCGGTATTGGATAACAATTGGATAAAAAAGGGGTGAGATAATAATTTTAGTATGCAAATAAACATATGAATAAATATTTAGCACATTGGTTAGGAATCTTGACATAATGAAATTAAAAAGAGAAAAATGTAATTCAACATATGGAACCAGAAGATGTATATCATGGTATCATATAATCATGGAATAATAGTAATATGGAAGCAACATAAATCATGAATTAGGCATGAATCAGGGGATGTTGAACTTATAAGAGAATAAGTCAAGGCTAACCACCAAGAATTTGCACATGGAAGCACAAGTCAAGGTCAATCACCAAGATCATTTCACAAAACGTATCATGAGACTCAACTTCACCATATTCTGTGGAGATCTATCTAGGCGCGCTACTCATAAAATGTTCTGGAATATGCTTTCCACATATAATATCATACATAATATATCATTAATAAACATAAGAGATCCCATTGAAATTATTAGGTATCATAATCAGGTCATAATGCATAATTTAATAAGTGTATCATACAATTTTTCATGAAAGAACATAATTATAACATAAAATGTCATTCATAAGGGAATAAAGGCATATATAATTGTATGTTATGTAAAACAGAAGTTATAACATGTAAAAAGAGTATTTATGAAATTTAATCATTATAATGTTTCATTATATTTTAAACGAAAATACTAAAGAAAATTTGAATTTAAAATGTATTAATATTCTATATAAAATTATAAGTGAAACAAGTTGTTTTTCATAATAAAAATACTAATTTCTAAAAACAATGGTTGTATAAAATTAATGGTTGAGTGAACATGATATTTGGTAAAAATTATGGAAGTTACCTAAAAACGGGTTTTCTTATTGGAAAGCATTGAGGAGGGAATCACATAAAAGCATGTATATCCCAAAAATAGAATGATTAATGGATTTTGATACTTGAATTTGAAAATTAATTCAAGAAATAGAATATGTACATAACTATTATATAATATTAATTTGGGAAAATTGAGTGTAAGTACAACCTGAATAAATAATGGAGGATCAGGTAGAATCCCTTTCCTTAGTTATGAAGATGTTCCCCACATGATATTAATGACCTGAATAATCAAATTAGGATCAATTTCATACTTTGGGTCCATTTGATTCTTAGTAAGTTTACTTATTTAGATGAATGAATAATCTTGTAAAATGAAGATTGTTTTTATGAATTTGAGTTATATCATTGATAATATAGAAGTTAAAATGTTTGTGTATTTAATTTTTCTACATTCATTGAAGATGATTCATTATACAAAAAATTAGTGACAAACGTTTTGGTTAACTGGTGATTTTTTATCAGAGCGAGTAAATTTTTTATTGTAAATAATAACCTACTGTAAAAAAAGATTAGATAACTATATATTAGACATAATAGAAATATTATATTATGGTTCATAAATTAGAACATTATTATGAGCATAAATGAATACGGTAATGGAAATTGAAGACGTATAGTCCTTGAATGTGGTAAATTAACACATGTCAGATGGTGTTTTGACTACAAGTCCAAAACAAGTCGATAGGAGAGAAGATAATAACTTATTCCATTATCATAGAAAATGATTTTATATATAAGGTAATGGAGTTTTCATATAATTTAGTTTTGGAGTTGTAAGGATGGAAAAGTAATGAGTGGAACTTGAATGGAATGTAAAATAGTTGAAAAGGGAAATTTAAATTTGGAAATAATCTTCCTTGTGAACCTCTTATGGGGAGAGGATTTGGCATTAAGAGAAGTCCAAGGGATGATGTACATGGGGTATAATAGGGGGAGATTTGAGAAGATATTATTAAAGGAACAAGGAATGATAGGTGTGAAGAGAAAAGGGGAGTGTGGGTGGTTTTTGTAGTGGTGGGATGCAGGGATTTTATAATATTTTAATCATTAGTTTATTATTTTTCAATACGATAATAAATAGTGTTTATTCCATGAAAAAATAGTTATTTGTGCATGTGAGTTAATAAAAATTGTGATTACCTCAGTGATGATGCTAGGAATCCGACATTTAAATTATAATGTATATATACAGTATGTTAAGGATTTTCACTATTCATAAAAAATCAAATTATTTCAGAAAAATATAAAATATTCTCCATATACTTTTATCAATGAGTAGAATAACAAAGTGAAATCACTTTTAAAAAACTAATTTATAAATTTGATTAATTTAATTTTTTTTAAAATCATAATTATTGTGAAAAATAAAGATTTTAAAATTATAACACATTTTATAATGATTTTAAAAATTACATTAGTATTTATAAAAATATATTAAAACTAGAAGACATAAAATTGATAATTTATGGTCAAATTTTCGGAATATTTATTTTCATTCAAATTATTTACTTAATAATAATTAATTATTTATGACTTAAATAAATAAAAATACTTTAACACTGGGCATAATTTCACTTTTAATAAGTCTAATTTTTTTTATACTTTCATGTGTGTGGTTATTATTATTTAGGTTGAATTAATATTAATTAGGTCAAAATTAATAATTCAATGTTTCAGTTACTACTCATAATGGTATGTTACTATTAAAAAAGAATTATGTTTTTTCTATCAGACCCCACAAAACAACCTAAACAAGGATTTGTATGTTTGATTTTTGAAATTCAAGACACCGAAGTGGAAAAATTATGTTTATGGTAACATAGTATTTAGTATCCTGATATGTCATTCTGTTACCTAATGTGATTATATGAGAAGGAATAATTATATGAAGGTAATTCCAGTGATTAAACATAGTTTTGTAACACTCTTCCCCTCGATTGAAAATTCTCCCTTCAGATTTTGTCTTACATTCTACATCATAAAAAAATGTTGTTGATTTTTCTTTCATTGCCTCTTCCCATTCCAATTATTATTTTTTGTACTTATGGTTCCACCATAGTACTTCAACCAGGTGATTAGTCATTTTATGTAGAACATTATCACTATAATTTAATGTCATCACTGGTATCCTCATGTAAGAAATTTAATTCTCCAACTATACCACCTCTGAATATAGTACATGTGAATGATCTGATATGTTTTTTCTTATGAGGGATACATTGAATGAATCGTGTACTTAACACATGGAAAGTTTATGTTCTATTCTATTGGCCCCATCTCCAACACGATCAATAATCTTTCTAGGGACGATTTACTTGGGACTTATCTTTACTTTCTTTTAAATTCATATGATCTTCTTCCATAGAGATATGTGGAAGAATACAATGTCTCGAACATGAAACTCAAGGTACTATCAATTATTGCCAACAAAACACTTCCGTCAACTATGGTATGTATTGATGTGATGATTGAATGGATTTCACCTTCTCCACCATTTTATCAACCATTACAAATCATAGTATCTTCTGCTCATCAACTTCATCCCAACATATCGGGGTTATGAACCCTTTCCCATAATGTATTTCATATGGTTCTATTCGGTTAATAGAGTGGAAGCTATAGTTGTAGGAGGATTCAACCTGTAAAAGATGTTGGTCCCATCCGTAATTGATATCTATAGATCATTATCTCAACATATCTTCTATTTTATGAATATTTTTCTTTGATCGACCATCAGTTTGAGGATGATAGGACATTCTACAGTTTCGTTCTGTTCTTAGAGCATGTTGGTGAATTTTCCAGCAATATCATTGTGAATCGAAGATCTCTATCGGATAAAATTGGTATTGGTACTACATGGATCCTTATGAAAACTTTGATATATGTCAGGGAATGTTCATCCAAATAGAAGTCCTAACAAATTGTGATTAAGTTATATAACTTTTTAAGATAATCCACAATGACCCATATAGCAATGTTTCCTTTAGATATCCTTGGTAAGCCATTGAAAATGTCCATGGTGATGTTCTCCCAATTACATATTTTCATGGGTAGGGGTTTCATCATCCCCCTAGAAATTTATCATTCAGCCTTCAATGGATGACATAACATACACTTTTATGTACACTCACCAATATCTTTTATCATATCTTCCCACCAAAAGATCTCTCAGTTATCTCGATACATCTTTGAGATCACTTTGTGAATATAGATGGTTGATCTATGTATTTTATTAAAAAAATATTTATTTATCTCTGGATTGGATGGTTCACATAATCATGACCCAAATATTACTTATCCTTCCTCATCAATCATGAACTCACTAGATTTAAAATTTATAATAGTTGCACCATTTTCTGAATTTCCAAATCTTATCTCTAAGCATCCTTTATTTTATCTATATGGGCTTATTGAAAATTAATTGAGAAAATATTGATTTCATTACTCCCTTAATGATTCCCATGTCTATACTTTGAAAATATATAAAAATTGGATCCTTTTAAATTCTCATCATTGGTAAAGTTGCCACATTATTTCTACAAAGAGCATCCACAAAATAATTTTACTTACCATGATGGTTGTTTATTGAGTAGTCATATTATTTTAGGAAATATAACCATATTAGATGGCTCATTTTATGCTCCTTCTATGTAAATATAAATTTTACATGCTACTGATTAGTATATATCTCACAATTCTCCCCATTGAGATATTTCCGCTATATTTTTATCACAAATATTACATCCTCCAAAATCAGATCATGGGTAGGATAGCTTTTCTCAGGTATTTCCTGCTTCCCTGATGCATAAGAAACCACTTAATCATTTTCCTGCATCACACAACCAAATCCCATGTTTTATGAATCATTGTAAACCATAATGAGTTCTTGACTTGTTGGGAGTGTGATTACTAGCATAGTGATAATCATATTTTTTATATCCTTAAATAATTCCTCTCATTCTTATGTTTAGAAAAACATAATCCCCATCATTTTCATCTTGGTCATTATGCTTTACAATGGAGAAATGTTCTACAGAAATAATTGGTAATACCCAGTTAGACCAACAAAGTTGTAGATCTCTATTAACAATGATGGTATGGCTTACTCTTCAATTTCAATTATCATATATTGTTCAACATATTTCCACTTCCTCTTTATAACATACCTCACGAATGATACATCCTCCATAAATAACTCTCATTTACTATACATTTCAGGCATCTAATTACATCATAGTGTCTTTAAACCAGCAATCAAATTCTCCACATGTTTCTCTATACTCTTAGAGTATATCTGAATATCATCGTTAAAGACTACCAAATATTTGTAGAGGTAATCTCTAATGACTCTATTCCTTAAATACATGAAAATTTCTAGTGAATTACTGAGTCAAAATGTAATCAATATGAATTCATTGTCTCCTCTCCTCATTCAAATGGCACACTTGGTAATATCATCCTTCCCAACCATTAATTGGTAAAATCCTAACTAAAGGTCCACCATATCGAAATATCTAGTGCCAAAAAGTCAAGTAATCAAGTCATATATATGTGTAGGGGGATAAATTTTTATTATCTCGATTTTACTATCTCATGATAGTCAATGAATAGGCACATAGATCAATACTTATTCTAGATGTAGAGGATTGGAACACCCAATGGTAATTTACTCGAACGTATACAAACCCTTATCGATGTTATCTTGTAACTGATTATTTGTCTATTCCAGATCAACGATGTCCTTTCTATAAGTTGTCATTGATTTAGGAAGAGATCTAAGAATATGTTCAATTGAAAACTAAACCTCTCAATCACGAGGAATACCATGAATGTTTTCCGGGAATGCATTACTATAATCCCCACATGATATAATGATACAATGATTATAAAGGAGATTCATCTTCATACATACAATTTTAAATAATTTGAGGATGATTTCAGATGTCAAGAGTAATCTCCCTTTCTCGACAATTCATCTTGGCTTTTAAAAAAGATATATAATCCATGCCAAAGATAATATAGAAATCCACCAAATGAAGAATGAAATGATTATTTGGGTGGTTCATTCCATAAAAATTTACTAGGGAGTTTTTATAAACCTTAGATTCAATAATTTCCCTATTTTTTTCCCACATATAACTTATCCCCCATATTTTTAGGTGTGGTTGAAAAGGTTCTTCTAAAAATGGAATATATGAATGAATGCGTAGAACCGGAATCAAATACCATGTTCAATATTCATGATTGAATAATTAGCACAGGTATCACCACATTTTTTTGGCTCCACCTCAATAGTAGTGATAGCATAATCACTCCATTCATTCCATGGAGGTTGTTGTTGATTTCCTATGACAAACATTTGATTAAGGAAATTGTTCGCATAATACCCATGTTCCTTGCAGTTGTAACATTGCACTACTAGATGGGCATTTATCTGATCCTTCCATTAATCCTCCAAATTATGATAATTCTCCATTTCCATGGGTAATTTCATATCAGGATGTACCATTTATACTCAATTGATTTAATTTTAGGATCCCTTTAGATACTTCCAATGATTGCATCAGCCCACAATTTTGACACATTGGATGTTCGATCATTATTCCATCATGGGATTTATCTTTTGAACCACTCATATAATAATCTATATTATGATTTTTGTAATTCATCAAATGAGACCACTGGGTGTCTCTGATCTATATTTCATCCATGCAGTCACAATATAAAATCTCCACATAACTGTGACTGTTTCAAATCACCAAAAAAAATTTAGACTATTCTTTAGTCCAATAAAGAAGAGATCCCCCTTTATTTCGTTGTTCATGAAAAAGATAGATATGTAACATAGAAACTTTATGATGTATTATTTATATTCCCCTATGGTCTCATATTCCTTATTCTTCAATCCATGGATATAGCATTCTATATTGAGGTGGAGGGTTCAGGGAAAATGTTTTTTGGAAAACATTTTCTTGAATTCCACCCAATCCATAGAATAATGTTCCTCTTAGGGAATTTATATTCTAGACCAGTCTACACCACTGATTAGATTCCCCATAAAAATATTTGACCATCAGTTAGATTATATCCCCATCTATGCTCTAGTGGATTGTGAATACCTATTCGATGTAGTTAATCCACTATTCCAGGCTAAGGAGATTGAAGATCCACTAAACATGGGATGCCAATGACAAATTAAGGACTCAATAGAAAACATATCATTCCTTGGAGGAGGATGTTGTTACACATTTTTCATGATATTACTCAAAACATGAGATGGATGAGAAAGTTCTCTCATGATGTTTTGAGCACCCATTACCAAAATATTAGACATATCATTTGGAAAATCATCACATTTACTATCGAATTTATTTATTGGATATGATATTATATTTCAAACCCATATCTTTGAAATAGAAAGTATAATTAGAGGGCTTTAATACATAGATATTAAGAATAAAAAATAAATTTTGAACTTCCAATAGATAAACATATAAAAGATAAGTATATCCTAACTTTTGATTACCTAATATTAAATCCTAGTTATTAGTAATTTGATTATTAATATATATTATTATGGGATATTTTGTATTCCCTTAATAATGTTTTGTACCAAGATCAATAATTTAAAAATAATATTCCCTCGAACTGTAAAAACAATAGTTCAGTAAGGAAAATTTTTGTGCACATTCCCATTCGAGTGTAGCACAATGTGGTGTTTTTGGGTTTTACCCCTAGATATATCTATTCTAAATCTAAATCTACCTATCTTTATCAATAAATGGGTGTATTTTATTGATAAACCACACACTATATAGTTTCAAATTTTTGGTTGTATTTTCTTACACATAGACTCATTCTTTATATTCCTACTATTATTCTCTATTCCGAATCTACAAAAATAAATAGACCATCATATGATACCAACTTATGTGTCCCTAGAATTTGATAACCCGATAGATAAAACAAAAAATAGAATAAAATTTCATAATTTAATCATCATATTCTGCTCTTGACATCAATTTTCCTCATTCAATAGCAAAGGATAAACTAGGGATAACATGAAAAATAGGTTAGCTAGAAATCCCAATAAGGGGATAAGATTAACAATAAATCCTTAGAACATTGGTTTGGAAGCATGACATAATGATATAAATATGCATAAAACATAATTGAACATACTGAACCATAACATGTATAACAAGGGATCTTATAAACAATGAATAATAGTAATTTGGCAGAAACATTAGAAATGAATTTATCATCAGTCAGGTATTGTTACACATTGAGGAGAATGTATCAATGTTAACCACTAAAACTATTTCACATGGTAGCACATTTCAATGCTAACCGACCAGATCGTTGCATATGGTAGCACAAGACAGGGCTTACCACCAAGTCTATTGCATATATCATCTCAGGAGACTCAAATTTAACCTATGCATTGGAGCACTATGTGGGTTCAACCACCATAAAATGTTCATGAATGATATTTCTACATAAATTATCACACATAATCTACAATATATAATCATAACGGAACCCATGGATTGAAATGGGTTTCATAATCATGTCCTAAAGCATAATTTAGTGGGAATATCATATAATATTCCATGAAATAATGGAATTAGGAAATAAATGGACATTTATATGAAAAAATTGGCATATATCATTGTATGTGATTTCAAATAAAAGTGATAACATGTAAAAATTATAATTAATAAATTATATCATTAAAAAATTTTAGTACGATTTTAATGAAAAAGCTAATGTGAATTTAAAAATCATAAATGGAATAATTATTTATATAAAACCAAAAGTGAATCTAGAAGGATTTCATAATAAGAAAAAAATAATATTTAACAAAAATTACGGTTTAACATAAATGTAGATTTCACTTGTAATTCGGTAATATTTTTGGATGTAGCATTATAATGGGTTTTTTATTGGGATGTATTGATGAGGGAACTACTTAAAAGCAGTTATATCATTGAAATATAATGATAAATGGATCATGATACATGATTTTGGACCATATAAATAGTAATTATAGGATGTACATAAAAGGAATATTTGATTTTATTTGGGTAGAAAGAGAGTAAGAACACCCCGAAGGAATAACAAAGGTTCAGGTAGAATCTATATACATAAGTCTTATGGTGTTCTCCACTTTATGTTAATGACCTAAATAATCAAATAAATTAAAATTTCATTGTTTGAATCTATTTGATTTATGGCCAGTTATCATATATACATTAACAAATAGTCATGTAAAATGAACATTTTGTTCCTGAACAAGAGTTATATTATTGATCATCTAGAAGGTTACATCACTGTAAATTTCATTTGGTTTCTTGGAGTGAAGATGATTCATTATTAAACACATTAGTGACATACTTTTGGGATAATTGGTGGTTTTTTATCACAATGAACAGATTATGTTTTATAAATTAAAACCATGTGAAAAAAATGATTCCAATAACATAGATGAGATATAACACAAATATTATAGTATGATTCAACCATAAGAATGGTTTCATGACCATAATCGGTGACGGTAAGAGAAATTGCATACCCATCATCCCTGAATTTGGTAAATTAACACATCTCAGATTGTTTTTTACTACTAGTCTAAAATAAGTGTAAAGAAGAAATAATAATAACTTATTCCTTTGGAAAAAAGATTACAATAAATATAATGTACATGAGATGTCATAAATTTTTTCTGCATATAGGTAAGGATTGAATAGAATATAATTTAACATGATAGGAATGTTATAAAATATAAAATATGAATTTACATATTGAATAAAACTTCCCTGAGTACCTCTTAATGAATGGGGATTTGGACTTTTGAGGAGACAAAAGGATGATGGATTTGGGGGAGGATCTTGTAGAGAGATTTGATTAGAATATTGGAATGGCACAAGGATTGATAGGAGTGATGAAAATATGGGAGTGTGGATGTGTGTTACAGTTGAGGGTAGAAGGGTTTTATTAATACATTAATCAATATTTTACTATGTTTACAAAAGATAAGAAATAATGAAGATTCCATGACAAAAAATAGTAATTAGAGCTTTGAGATCAACTAGGGGTTATTACCTCAGTGATGATTCCAGGACTAGTTCATGTAACATAATATATATATATATATATATATATATATATATATATATATATATATATTAATTTTTTATATTTCACTATTTATACAAACTTAATTAATTTTTGAAATATCCCAAAAATTCACCTTTACCATTATTAGATGTTTTCAATAAGAAAATTAAATCCTTTTTCCAAAAATATGTTTCTAAATATGATAAATTTAATTTTTTATTAAAATCCTAATTTACTTGAAAAATAGTGGTTTTAAATTTAAAACTGGTTTAATAATGTTTCTAAAATTACATAATGTCTTGTAAAATTATCTTAAAACAAGAAGACATAAAATTATTAATTGAGATATTGATTTTAGAAATTTAAATTTATTTAAATTTATTTAATTTATTCTATTTAATTATTTTTGACTTACAAAATTAAAAATACTTTTACTATAGTCATATTGTCACTTATAAGATGTCTAAATTTTATTTTTACATTCATGGGTTTGCATACTATTCATTTGGATGATTAACAATTCACAAGGGTTATATTACTATTCAAACATGTAGATGACTATTCCTAAGGTATATTTTTATTAACAAAAAATTAATTTGATTTCCATAATGCCCTAAAAAACACCTTGAACGAAACTGTGTATGTCATATTTTAGAAATTTAAGACAAATATTTGGATAATTTATTTTTAATCTCCAATTATTATATAATATCATGATATTTCATTATGATACCTAATGTGATTATACTATAGGCCAACATTTTTAGAAGGGAATTCCATTGATTAAAAATTGTGTTTTTACAATAATGATTCCTTTACTACTATGGAAATAATATTATATGTTTATGTGTTTCCTAATATTCATTGTTTTATTCCTATGTTATGCTTTCACAGATTATGCCATCTATTTCATTATGATTCATGTCTTATGATCTTCTAATGATCATTCCCTGATCTTTTTTATTATCTTTTATATGCAATGTATGATCTTAAATTTTCCTGATCACATACTCATACCCTTATTATAATGTTTTTTCATACATGTCTCCCTTGTTTACCCTTACTGAGCATTTGACATCACAAAATTTAAATTTCCTTTCCCACAGGTTATGATGATTTGTAATATGTTTGATATTTCATAGAAAAGATCAATTCAATTAGAACCTAGTGGGAGATGATGTAGATAACATTTATTCAAATTTTTATGTTTCCATGTTTCCAATGGTCCTATACCAACTACGGTCTTTGGGCATATGTTTCTCTAATTTTAATGTATTCCACATAAATTATGTAATGTTAATGTTTTGAAATTAGAGGGTTTCTATAGAATGTAAAAAAGTTAAATAAAATACCCCTATACAAAATCATTATGACATTATATATACCAAATATATATATATATATAATATTATATATTCATTTAATATATCATTATCACCATATATGAAAACCTTAAAGAAAAAATACTTCACATGGTTCCTGAGGTTCTAGTCTACCAAACACACAAGAAAAACGGTTATCTTCTATCAGTGAGGAATGTATAAAGTTATATGTGACATTAAATTTCCAGAAATAGTTATAGGTAATAAATTTCATAGATATTCATTCACAGTATATCTTATGATTTCTTTGTAAAGCATTAGTGAAAAAAATAGATTATTTTGTAAGGTATTAGTTCGTAGTACACATGAGTAAAATTATCGTATACCAAGATAGTGGAATTTATAACGGTATATATAATATAATTATTCACTATGTATAATAATTTATTTAATAACATATATATATATATATAAATTAAATACATAATTATAACATATCTTGGGAATTTATGATGGAAAACAAACTATGTCGTTTCATGTAGTGGATGTCCACTATATATAGGATCAACAATTTGATTTTCCATTTAAAATGAATATGAGACTGATATAGGTCATGAAAATATAAAAAAAAATTATTATATGTATGATAGTTTTTTTAATATGATAATTGGAAATAAGAATTACGTGTGGAGGTGGTAGAAATAAAATTAATATTCTCAACGAGGAATGTTGCCTCTTCTTTATAAAATCTATTTTTTATTTCACCAAAATCCTTCCATGGATTATATTATAACCAAAAAATTATATACGATGAGAGGAGGTCATTTCAGATGTTATTTGGTCACTGATTTTCAAAATCAATGGGATTTGGAACAGTATTCAGGAGAGGAGAGTTATTGCATTTTATATGTTAGGTGACTGTCACACTTGTAATTTTTGAAATGAATTAAAACCACCCTTGTTTTTTAGTTTTAAAATTTCTCCAATAATGAAAAATTCTGGATATTATAAGTATTACTATTTTAATATGTAAATAAAATTGTATATGGAAATGGTTTATGATTCTCTTACTGCATCCCTTTTTAATTTGTCTACTCGGTAAATTAATTTACACAACAACATGGTAAATATATTTTTTGTTTATTACAATTTATAATGATAAAATATTAATTTGACCAAATTTGAAAATTTTAATATGAAAATATAATATTTTTAATCCATTTTTACAAATTAGATTCACAATGTTTTTGGAATCTAATTTTAAATTAATCTTTGTAACTCGATGAATAACGAATTTCAAAAGATAAAATCTTCATAAATATAAAATTTTTAATATAAATTAAATATATTTTTATTCACAATATAGTAAATTATATTAGTCATTGTATAATTGTGAAAATTTTAATTTTTAAACCAAATTAAAATATTATGGATTTTTTAAATTCTATAAAAGAAATACAATTATTAATAAGAACTAGTTTTTTTATTACTCACTGAAAAAGTATCTGTTCATAATGTTCTCCAAATATTTTAAAATTATAATTTCATTATTTTTCTTCAGACAATTTATATTATTTTTTCAAATTTTATTAAATTTAAATGAAATAATTTTAAAATAATTAGGCAATATGTGAATTTTTTTTAAATTAATGTTCTTTTAAGTGTAAAATTGGATTTTTTAATTTCTTATGCCTATGAAATAAATTATATTAATTTCGTTTCATTTTATTTAATATATAATAGATAAATTTAATTAATATCATTATAACAATGTTATTAATTTATTTTATTAAGGTAGAACCATTATGCGCACATACAAATAGTTTCTCAAAAAATCCATTATTTTCCAATAGTTTTTATATTCATTTAAAAAATTTTGGTAACAAAATAATTAATTTTTTAAACTTATGTACAAAATATATTTTCATTATTTATAAAATTTAATTCCTACATTCTATTGCAATTACTAGATTAAAATGTTCATATTTGAAATGATATTATTTCATGGATCAATTAATCTTGATGTTGTGTTTCATGCTTGATATGAAAGAACCTCATTATATAATTTAACATAAGATAAACATGATATTCAATTTATCATAAAATAAAATTATTATTTCATGTAAACAAATTTATTGTGGAAATTAATTTTTTGTAAAACAATATTTCCAATAATATTGGGATGTTATATTCCCCCTTAAGATAAGTTTTCCTTAAATATTATTCTCGGCCATCAATGATTTCGATATTGAATGATTAATTTTTTAAATAGAAAAAATATAAAGGAAAACTAAACCATTAAATAAAATATTATTTTTGGAATCAAAAAAGATACATATGGAAATGTATAACTGTAACACCCCACGCTTCTACGACACGCTTCTCTTTGAATAATGCGATACCGTGTGTTGTACACAACATCGAGTTCTAACACACCACAATAAATCAAACTAGCCATTATGAATAGGAATACATACATTTTGAAATTATATATATTTTATATTTCAAAATGGCCTTCATTTTTTGATTCGTAATATCGAAGTAATCCTAAGTTGAATTTTTTGTATTTTTTTTAGAACTTCCAATTTTTATGAATAGTGAACAATATTTAAAAACAAATTTCTTAATAAAAATTATTTATTTTGATAAATTATATTATTGAGTGGTTTTAAAGTATAATTAGAATATATTTTTACCATTTTATCCAATGGTGTTCATTAGAATTAATTTCACTTTGAAATTGGACATAAACAATTGTCAATCTTTTGATATATATTGTTTCTGAAAAAACACGCTATTTGTTGTGACGGTGGGAATTAAATATAAAATTAATTAATGCAACTTATATGTTGGAAATTTTTTAAAATAGACATCATTTATGAATTCGTAATATCAATTATATCTTAGGGTGAAATTTTGGTATTGTTTTGAAAAACTTCAATTTTTGATAAATAGTGAAACCACTAAGTGGTAGTTAAAAAAATGAATTTTTCATAAAACATAATTTTAAAATTTCTGTGAATGAAATTTTCAAAATCCGAGACATAGGGTTAATATCAAGTAGTAAAATGTGGTTCAATGTGATGAAAATAATTTTTTGTGAATAGTAACTTTTTACTTTTATTTACCACGGTTAAAAGTGAAAAGGGTAATTAAGGGTAAAAATCATAATAATATTACCCTAACACATGTCCTAATTCAATTGGACAAATGTATCTCGACCAAAAACAACCTTAGGAATAAAATATTATCATTTAGGTTCACATGGATTAGATTAGGACATTTATTATTATTTAATTCAAAGAAGAGTTAAAAGCGTTAAAAACAATATTATTTACTAAAACATTTTTAATATAGGGTTATACATAAGAAAAAATCGATTGTAAATATTCATTAGAAAGATAAAAATATTTCCTACATAATTATAGTTTCTTTATAATTTTTAGATATTAAATAATTTAATTTATTTATGACACAATGATGATGTGGTAATTACCATAATAGTGAAACAATTAAAATAATGGATATTATAAATACCAAAATAAATATAAATTGAGACTTTTTATGAATTAAACAAATTTTATAGGTTAATATGACATGCTAGGATTGAATTTATAAACTTTTTGCGAATTAATCATTCTGTTATGTTTTTTACGAAAATCAATTATTGAATATTGTCAAAATTGACATAAAAGAGTTTTTAAAACAAATATTATATTATTAATTGATATTAAATTCTACAAAATATATGGTTCAGCCAAGAGACTTATATAATGATAGGTGTATCATTAATGGACCACTTGGGGGTCGGTTGATTGTATATAGTATGTTTATTATCTATATAATATAAAAATACAAAGTGACATGGTAAATGTCGAACTAATTAACTAAGAGTTAAAACTAAATGATAAGGTTAATATAATGACCCAAACCTATCTAAATTATATTGGATGAGTGGTTTTAGAACCATCCCCACCTTACCCTTTATATAATACACTTTGGAGCCATTATAAAACAAATATTAATTTATTATAAAATAATATTTCTAGCTTTTCCAATGGTGCCCCTCACCCCTCTTATAAAAGGGAACCCCCTTCCCATTAATTCACACCATCAAAGCCTTTTGGATCTGCAAACCCCTGACCGAATACTATCTAAACTTCCCTCACTACATCCTAGATGCCTTAGTTTGATCAGAAATCCATCCTATGGTGCCCTTTTGATCAAATCAAAAGGAAGAACCCGAAGAAGAGGTAATGTTTTCACCACCCCTTTTCAAATACATTTCATCTTCAACATCTACTTTATTTGTTATTCCCATTATAAAATAATTAATCCAGAATCTCCTATATAATGTAACATTAATATAAATATGGTATAACCATATTCAGTATTCTATCCATCCTTTGAATAACATGTCACCATATGTGCGTACATACGGCTTACCATCTCCACGTCGTGGTGTAATTGTTATTCAACAAATTATTTTTTGTATTGCTATAATAATGATGTGTAATTCATTTAAATAATAAATATAACATGATAATGATTCGGTATATATGATATACCATCCAATTATATATTATTTTAATATCAAAATAATGATATTGACGCTCCTGCGTACGTACGGACTACCGTCTCCACGAACGTGATAAGTTTCATTCTCTATCGTATCCATTCAAGTCTAATTCTCATTTGATGATTAATAATGGTATCTAAGGACATGATTTCATTCTAGGTATGTTTATGATACAGCCTATCCATGACAATCACGACTTATGTAACAAACCATATAAAAGAAAACGAGCAAGTTAACACCCGAAACAACGATAATACTAAGATATTATTAACAAATCAATGTTAATAGATCATATATGATATCATATTAATGTATATGATTCTTTTATAATTCAATAACAATTATTTCACCATTATATAGGAGGTTAACCTACCCCCAACCAAGGAAAAGTACAAAGTAAGGGTTTATTTCGAAATCTCTACATTATTCGTGGTTGTTTATACGTAATAAACTACTGGGACTTTTTATCATCCACATCCTTGTTTCTTAAAAAATTATATCAAAACATTTTTACGATTTACTAGAATATGGTTTAATGTCATTTATACGCTTGATTTTCTTTTTTTAAGTGGTTTTTAAATGAATTTTCCTATTGTTTTCCAAACAAGGTTCTTTTAAACCTTTTCGATAGAATTAAGGTAAGAATGATTTTTAACATATACGGCGGATGCGGCTACTTTACTCCATTATAAAATCATCAATTATTCCCTTACAAGCTTATAAGAATATTTTCAAAGAAATTTTTTTATATGAATCTTAAATTATTTCAAAATAAAAAGAGATATTTCCCTAAAAAGTGTTTTTCATTCATCTATGTCAACATCCTTTGATGGATTTTACGCTTATTTGAAGTTGATTTATTATGATACAAAACTTCAATATTGTATTGAAGGTTTTTTGATATGTTTTACTGTGGATGTGTTATTTTTATACCATTCATGGTTTATGGATGAAGTATTTTCATTTCGTATGCTATTTTTAATACTAATGATTATGTTATGTCTAAACCGGTTCATATGAGGAAGGCATTGGACTTAATATGTGATGGGTGGAGCCTGCTATAGCTCCTCGATGCATCGATAGGTCTCATAAGACAATCTAGTGTCTTGGAACAAGGCCTTGGAAAAATCTTATTTGTAGTCTTGGCTCGAGGCCTTGGCTATGTGGTTACGATAGTCTGGCATTATGCATTCCATCATTAAGAAAGTGGTAATTGATATTTCATGTGATTATTCTATTAGTATAATATCCATGTGAATAAGTAAATGGAATTATTTCGTTTTATTTTTTCCATATTATGTTGAAGTTCAAGTTTAAAAGGATTCTGTTTTAGTTATACATTGCCATAAATGTTTATTTTTATTTATGATTGTTACTGCTATATTGTTATCCTTACTGGGTATTTGAGCTCACCCCTTTTCTATGTTTTATTTTTCACAGTATGTGAAGAAGTAAATTATGAATGACCTTCAGGGATAGTATGAGGGGATAAGAGTGTGGAATATGGACACTATGTTGTTTTAGTTTTCATTTTTATGATGTAATGTAAAACTTTATGAATATATCTAGTGTTTCCAAGGCTACTAAACTATTTGGTCTTTCGAGATTTGATCTTTCTTGTGATCATGCCAATGTTATGTAATAATGCACCGACTCTGGGTAACTGAGGTCGGGGGGTTACCGTTGGTATCAAAGGAAGTTTAGTACAAACCCTGGAAGCTAGATTTAGATAAACTCTGATTAGATCACATAGATCTAATATGGACTTTGAGGATTGGTATAGAAGAACTTTTTAGAATTTTGATATTGTAGAGATTTTGTGAGTTTTCCAAGAAATATATCCCTGTCTAGATACGAGCAGGTAGAGGCAGCTCTGGCACAGATCTACCTAGGGGTAAAATCCGAAAACACCGCTTTGAGCTAGACTCGAACGGGAACTGGTGCCCGACAACAAGACTTGTTTTACTCTTGGTTACGACAATCACGGGGGATATGCTTAGGATAACTCTCATTTTCGTTACAAATCATTATGAAAGGTTTATGAGTATATATTTCCTCAAGGAAAACATTTTTATGATTACGGATTATATCCATAAATAGTTCAATTTATGTTAACTATTTTATATGTATGGAATTATGTATTTTGATTCATAAACTTATCTTGTTTATTCCAATGTTTAGAAATGGAGCCTAGTGGAAGAAATGGAAACTGTATCAATTCACGCTCTCCATGTAGGTATTTCCCTCCTGCTCAAGATAATTATAGTGGAGCTGGTGATGCAACTAGTTCCGATCAGCTAATCACCATACTGGGACAACTCACTCAGGTTATGAATAATAAACTTACCCGTATGAAGAACCTTGATCCACAGCATGGAGGATCAATTTTAGATCTATTCTTGAGGAAACAACCACCAATGTTCAATGGGAGTACAAATCACTTAGTAGCTGAGCAATGGATAAATTCCATAGAGAAAATATTTCAGGCTTTGGGGAGTTGTGAAAGGAAAAAAGTTATAATGGCAGTTTACCGCCTCACTGAAGATGCTAATAAATGGTGGTCATTGATTCAAAACATGAAGGAAGATGATAAAGTATCAAATATGGAAGTTATAATGGCAGTTTACCGCCTCACTTAGTCTCACAATCCTTCTCGTCGTACGAAGACATTGTCTCTTGTGCTATCAAGACCGAAAAGGAATTCTCTAAGTCTTATGACTTTAAAGCAATGAAAGAGAAGAAGAGATCTTCTGATCAGTCTGGAAATGGAAATAAGGTGAAGAAGGGAAATTTTGAATATCCATCCTGTGGTAAATGTGGGAAGAAACACCTTGGTATTTTCTTGAAGGGACTGGGTGTCTGATACAAGTGTGGTGAAAAAGGCCACCAAGCTCGTGATTGCAAAGGGAAGAAGGAAGCTACCAATGTTCAATGCTACAATTGCAGGGAGATGGGATATTATGAAAATGAATGTACTAAGCGTCATGGGAACTTACCTTAGAAAAGGCCAAGGGATCGAGGCTAAGTTTATGTTATCACTACCGTTGAGGTAGAAGCTCTGAAAGACATGGTGGCAGGTAATTTAATGGTTTCCTCAAGTTTAGAAAATGGATTATGTGATTCTGGATCATCGCATTGCTTCATACCTTTCCAATTTTCTAAGAAAATTAGATATTTCCAATTTGATTTAACAAGGGAGTTTTTAGTTAAAACTCATAAGGGATGTATCATTGCAACAATGTTTTGTGAATCGGTCCCCATTAGAGAACATAAATGTTCTTTATCTGCTGATCTCATCGTCATACCTATGATTGAGTTTGATATAATCCTTGCTATGGACTGGCTTTCAGAATATGATGCGAAAATTTATTTTAAGAAGAAATAGGTTACGATTCTTGATGATGATGATAAAAAAACACCTTATCTTTAGAACAAAATCGTCACCACCTAATTCTTATCTAGTTCCACCCCAGTAGCTCAACAAAATTAAATTATTAGGGAGGAAGATAATGAAATGACTATGGGTGAGGAAAGGAATGTTCAAATAGAAGATGTACCTATTGTTAAAGAATATATAGATGTGTTTTTGGTTGATTTACCTTGACATCCACTAGAACGAGAAGTTGAGATTTCCATTGATTTAATTCTTGGATCAAGGCCTATATCAAAGACCCCTTATAGAATGTCCACTATAGAATTAGTTGAACTAAAGAAACAAATAGAGGAATTGAGTAATAAGGGATTTTTTCCTAGTGTTTCTCCATGGGGATCCCCTGTTGTTAATGTTAAAAATAAAGATAGATATATGAGGTTATGTATCTACTACAGGGAGATCAATGCTATAAAAATAAAGAAAAAGTATCTCGTACCTCGAATTGATGATTTATTTGACCAACTGCATGGAGATCAATACTTTTCAAAGATTAACATTCGATCTGGATACCATTAGTTGTGTGTGAAGAAGGAAGACATTCCGAAGACAACATTTCTAATCAGGTACGGGGATTACGAGTTTACTGTAATGCCTTTTGGATTGACTAATGGACCCTCTTTATTAATGGATCTAATGAATAGAGTTTTCAAGGAATAACTTGATGAATTTGTGGTGGTATTTTTTGATGATATCTTGGTATACTAAAAAAGCTACGAAGATCATGAAAATCACTTGCGCATTATCCTGAAGACTCTGAGAAGACATGAATTATATGGGATGTTTAGCAAGTGTGAATTTTGGATTCAGGAGATTTCTTTTCTTGGACATATTGTCTCTAAAGATGGAATCTCTGTTGATCCTTATAATACCAAAGCAATCCAAGAATGGCCAGCACCTACGAGTATAACTGAAGTACGTAGTTTTATTGGTTTAGCAGGTTATTATCGACATTTCGTCCAGAAATTTTCCCGATTGGATAACCCATTAATGAAGATCACACGTAAAGGGGTTAAATTTGTTTGGAAAAAAGAGTGTGAAGAATTTTTTGAAGAACTGAAGAGAAGATTAGTCAATGCTCCTATATTTACTCTACCATCGGCGAATGATGGGTTCATTATTTATAGTGATGCGTCGAAGAAAGGACTTGGTTGTTTCCTTATGAAAAATGATAGGGTTATTGCCTATGCATCACGATAGTTGAAACATCATGAACAAAACTATCCTACTCCTGATCTCAAGTTAGCAGCTGTGATCTTTGCATTGAAGATATGGAGGCACTGCCTCTATGGTGAAAAATGTGAGTTTTATACTGATCACAAGAGTTTGAAGAATATTTTCTCACAAAAAGAACTCAACATGAGGCAACTGGGATAAATTTAATTACTCAAAGATTATGATTGTACGATACACTACCACCCGGGGATAGAAATCAAGGTGGAAGATGCTTTGAGTAGAGAAGACCATGGAGTTTTGAACAATATGAGAATTGAAAGGGACCCAATTTTCATTGATCCAGTGAAGATGGACATGGGAAGAACCATGGACGGTGAAACATCAATTCTTTTTCAAATGTTTTCCAAACCTTCTTTACTTGAAAGGATTAAGAGTTTTCAGACCGATGATGAAGAATATCAAAATAAGATTGAAGATGTGAATGATGGGAGATTGAGAGACTTTTTGTATGAAGATATAATTCTGAAATTTGGGAATAGGCTTTGTGTTCCCGATATATCGGATCTAAAAAGGCAATTGTTGGATGATTCTCATAGTTCCAATTTCTCTATACACCCTGGGAGCACCAAAATGTATAGATATTTGAAGGAACATTTTTGGTGGGACAACATGATGATGGAGATTGATGATTTTGTGCCAAGATGTATGGATTTTCAACAAATGAAAGCTGGAAGGAAACAACCTAGAGGAGTCATGAAACCTCTTCCCATACCAGAGTGGAAATGGGACAATATTACGATGAAATTTGTCATGGGGATACTAAAGACTCCTAGAAGGAATGATGAAATATGGGTTATTATTGATCATTTTACCAAGTCATCACATTTTCTTGCTATAAGAGAAGATCTACCCCTAGAACGTCTAGCAAGACTATATTTTAATTACGTTGTGAGACTTCATGGAGTACCCACTATCGATTGTTTCTGATCATGATCCCCGTTTTACTTCATGATTCTTAAAGAGACTTCAGAAATACCTGGATACTGAAATTAATTTGAGCACTGCTTACCACCCTCAGACTGATAGACAATCAGAACGGACTATTCAAACCTTATAAGACATGTTCAGATCTTGATCACTTGACTTTCAGGGTATGTGGGATCAATATTTACCTTTGGTAGAATTTTCTTATAACAATAGCTTCCATTCGAGTATTCAGAGGGCTCCATATGAAGCATTATACAGAAAGAGATGTCGCACACCAACCTATTGGGATGACATTGGTGAAAGAAAACTTGTTGGTGTAGAACTAGTAGAGGAAACAATGGAAAATGTGAAGGTAATCCAAAATCACATCAAAGAAGATCAAAGTAGGAAGAAGAGCTATGCTGTTAATTGAAAGAAGGATTTGGAATATCAAGTCAGTGATCATGTTTTCCTGAAGGTATCTCCATGGAAGGGAGTCATACATTTTGGTAAGAATGGTAAATTGAGTCCCACGTACATCGTACCTTTCGGAATTCTTGAACGAATTGGGGCTGTAGCTTACCGATTGGCAATGTCGCCAAGTCTCTCCAAAGTTCACAATGTGTTCCACGTATCTCTATTGAGGAAATATATGCCTGAACCAACGCATTTACTCACCTATGAGGAATTAGAACTGGAACCCGATCTTTCTTATTGCGAAGATCCCATCAAGATTCTTGATACGAGAGAACAAGTACTGAGAAACCGGACGATGCGTCTGGTAAAAGTTTTGTGGAGAAATAATAAGATGGAAGAGGTAACGTGGGAACCTGAGGAACTTATGACGAAGAAGCACTTGAGTCTTTTCATGTGGTATTATTCTAGAAATTTCACGGATGAAATTATTTGAAGTAGGGGATAATGTAACACCCCATGCCTCTACGGTACGCTTCTCTTTGAATAATGCGATAGCGTGTATTGTACACATAATCGAGTTCTAACACACCACAATCAATAAAACTAGCTGTTATGAATAGTAATACCTACTTTTTGAAATAATATATATTTTATACTTCAAAATGGACTTCATTTTTGGATTCGGAATATTGAAATTATCCAAAGTTGAATTTTTGGTATTTTTCTGTGAACTTCCAATTTTTATGAATAGTGAAAAATACTTAAAAACTATATTTTTAATAAAAATAATTTATAGTGATAAATTATATTATTTAGTGGTTTTAAAGTATAATTAGAATATATTTTTACCATTATATCCAATTGTGTTCATTAGAATTAATTTCACTTTGAAATTGGACATAAATAGTTGTCAATCTTTTGATATATATTGTTTCTTAAAAACACGCTATTTGTTGTGACTGTGGGAATTAAATATAAAATTAATTAATGCAACATATATGTTTGAAATTTTTTAATATAGAAATCATTTTTGAATTCGGAATATCAACTATAGCTTATGGTGAAATTTTGGCATTGTTCTGAAAAACATCAATTTTTTATGAATAGTGAAACCACTAAGTGGTAGTTAAAAAACTGAATTTTTCATAAAACTTAATTTTACCACTTTTGTGAATGGAATTTCGAAAATCCAAGAGACATGGTTAATATCAAGTAGTAAAATGTGGTTCAATGAGATGAAAATAATTTTTGGTGAATATTAACTTTTTACTTTTATTTACCAAGGTTAAAAGTAAATAGGGTAATTAAGGGTAAAAATGATATTAATATTACCCTAACACATGTCCTAATTCTATTGGACAAGTGTAGCTCGACCAAAAAAAACTTAGGATTAAAATATTATCATTTAGGTCCTCTTTGATTAGATTATGAAATTTATTATTATTTAATTCAAAGAAGAGTTAAAAGAGTTAAAATCAATGTTTATTTACTAAAATATTTTTAATATAGGGTTATACATAAGATAAATTCGATTGTAAATATTCATTATAAATATAAAAGTATTTCCTAAATATTGATATTTTATTTATAATTTTTAGACATTAAATAATTTAATTTATTTATGACACAATGATGATGTAGTAATTACCATAATAGTGAAAAAATTAAAATAATTGATATTATAAATTCCCCAAAAATATAATTTGAGACTTTTTATGAATTAAACTAATTTTATAGGTTAATATGACATGCTAGTATTGACTTAATTAACTTTTTTATAAGTAATCATTCTGTTATGATTTTTAAAAAAATCAATTATTGAATAGAGTCAAAATTGACATAAAAAAGTTTTTAAAACAAATATTATATTATTAATTGATATTAAATTCTTAAAAATCTAATGTTCGGCCAAGAGACTTATATCATGATTGGTGTATCATTAATGGAACATTTGGGGGTATCTTGGATGTATATAGTATTTTTATTAACTCTATAATATAAAAATACAAAGTGACATGTTAAATGTCAAACTAATTAACTAAGAGTTAAAACTAAAAGATAAGGTTAATATAATGACCCAAACCAATCTAAATTATATTGTTTTAGTGGTTTACGACCCATACCCTCCATAAACTTTAAATAATAGACTTTTTATCCATTATAAACTGAATATAAATTTATTATAATATAATATATTTAGCTTTTCCAAAGGTGCCCCTCACCCCTCTTATAAAAGGGCACTCTCCCTTCTCATTAATTCACATATTCAAAGCCTTTTTGTTCGGCAAAAACCTGAATAAATACTCTCTCAGATTCCCTCACTACAACCTAGAGGCCTTAGTTTGATCATAAAACCATCCTAAGGATCCGTTTTGATCAAATCAAATGGAAGAACCCCAAGAAGAGGTAATGTTTTCACCACCCTTTTTCAAATTCATTTCTTCTTCAACTTCTTCTTTCTTCTTTATTCCCTTTATAAAATAATCAATCCAGTATCTTATATATAATGTAATATTATTATAAATATGGTACAATTATATTCAGTATTCTATCCATCCTTTGAATAACATGTCACCATACATGCGTACGTACGGCTTACCATCTCCACGTCGTGGTGTAATTGTTATTCCATAAATTATTATATGGATGGGTATAATAATGATGTGTAATTCATGTAAATAATAAATATAACATGATAATGATTCTGTATATATGATATAATATCCAATTGTAAATTATTTTAATTTCAAATGAATGATATTTTCGCTTTTGCGTACGTACGGACTACCGTCTCCACCAACACGATGAGATTCATTCTCCATCCTATCCATTCAAGTATAATTCTCATTTGATGATTAATAATGGTATCTAAGGAAATTATATCATTCTGGATATGATTAATATACAACCTATACATTAAAAACAAGACTTATGTATCAAAACATATAAAAGAAAATGAGTAAGTTAACAACCGAAACAACGATAATAATAAGATATTATTGAAAAATCAATGTTAAAAGATCGTATATGATATCATATTAATGTATATGATTCTTGTATAATTTAATGACAATTATTTCACAATTATACATGAGGTTAACCTACCCCCAACCAAGGAAATGTACAAGGTAAGGGTTTATTTCGCAATCTCTTCATTATCCGAGGTTGTTTATACGTAATAATCTAATGAGACTTATTTATCATCCACATCCTTGTTTCTTAAAAATGTATTTCAAAACATTTTTACTATTTACTAGAATATGGGTTAAAGTAATTTATACCCTTTTTTTACTTTTTATAAGGGGTTTATAAAGGAATCATTCTGTTTTTTTCCAATCAAGGTGCTTTTTAACCTTTTCGACAGAATTAAGGTAAGAATTTTTTTTTCAACTTATAAGGTGGGTGCGACTATTTTACGCCGTTATAAAATCAGAAAAGCTTCCCTTACAAGTTTATAAGAATATTTTCAATGAATATGTTTTATATGACTCTTAAATTATTTCAAAATAAATAGAGATATTTCTCTAAAAAGAATTTTTCTTTCATCTATGTCAACGTCCTTTGAAAGATTTTACGCTTATTTGATGTTGATTTATTATGATACAAAACTTCAATATTGTATTGAAGGTTTTGTGATATGTTTGACTGTGGATGTGTTATTTTTATACCATTCATTGTTTATAGATGATTTATTTACATTTCACAAGCTAGTTTTAATACGAATGTTTTTGTTATGTCTAAACCTCTTCATATGTGGAATGCATTGGACTTAATATTGATGGGTGGAGCCCGCTATAGCTCCTCAATGCATCGGTAGGTCTCATGAGACAAACTAGTGTCTTGGAACAAGGCCTGGGAAAAATATTATTTTTAGTCTTGGAACGAGGCCTTGGCTATGTGGTTATGATAGTCTGTCATTATGTATCCCATCATTATGAAAGTGGTTATTGATATTGCATGTGATTATTCGATTAGTAGAATATCCATGTGAATAAGTAAATGGAATTATTTCATTTTATTTTTTCCATACAATGTTGAAGTTCATGTTTAAAAGGCTTTTGTTTTAGTTATACATTTCCTTAAATGTTTATTCTTATTTATGAATGTTTCTGCTATATTGTTATCCTTACTGGGCATTTGAGCTCACCCCTTTTCTAAGTTTTATTGTTCCTAGGATGTGAAGAAGAAAATTATGAATGACCTGTAGGGATAGTATGAGGGGATAAGAGTGTGGAATATGGACACTATGCTGTTGTAGTTTTCATTTTTATGATGTAATTAACAACATTATGAATATATCTAGTGTTTCCAAGGCTACTAATCTAATCGGTCTTTCATGATTTGATTATTCTTGTGATCATGCCAATGTTATGTAATAATGCACCGACTCTGGGTAACTGGGGCCTGGGCGTTACAATAACTATGTATCTACATAGGGATAACATTAATAGAAAATTACAATATGGACATGAAGGGAAAAAAACAAATCCCAATGGATAGTAATGGGTGATAGAGAACATGGTCAACAAAACGCTAATGATAAAACAATAAATAAATAATGTTTTAATAGTCAATTTATTCAATATATATAATTGTAAAAGTGTAAATTTTTTATTTCAATATACTTTTCATAAAGTTATTGTATTTGATCACTATCTAAATAAATGACATTCGGAATGATACATACAAGAGAATTATAACTTCATCCTATTATTAATTTAAACACAAATAAAATCCTTTCACCCCAATAAATGAGTATTCCTGATAAATTGTTCATGTTTTATCCACAAAAATTTACTTAAAACTAAATATATAATCAATACAAATGATAAAAACAATTCCTCTTATAATTATGCCATAACCATATCATAAATGGTTAGAAAATGATTAGATAATTTCAAATACAAATGTAATCAGAAGTTATTTCATAAATAGTTATCCTTAATGGTGATTGTAAATATTGAAATCTAAATCATTAGAATAGTGGTTACCACTATAATGAAATAAACTCATTATTATCCCCCAAACATCATAATGTTAATATTAATGGAAAAAACTAAATACTTGAATAAATTTATCATATATTCTTCTAAAATATATTTATATCCATAGTTACCACGAAACAATAATGAATATATGTATTCAAATAAAATTAACCATTTCTAAATTTGATAAATTAAATCCCATATATTATAATATTTTTAATGAATCAAAAATATTATACACTTTAGCACATTTTAATAAAAGAACTAATTAGTTCAAATGTCCACAATATTATACCATATATTTTATCATAAAAAAATATATCTATATATAATTTTTATCTCAAATACATGCATATATTAAGGGTTATCTTCTCCTTAATTAGGTGTTCACCAATGATGTCACCTTACCAAATCGATCACTTTTCTGGGTTATGGGTTATATTTTCTATATAATTCAAAATCATTAAATAAAACTATTATAGGAAAAGTAATATATGTTTAATTATTTAATTAACCAATAAATCTACTTGTACAAAATTATCCTTAATTTCTCAATGATAAACTATAAATCAATACAATTCCTTCTCAATCCATTAACTAGGGATCATCATCTAATTAATTAACAATTATATTCTTATAATTTTCATTTAGTATATGTTAAAAAATAACAAATATAATAATTAATCATAAAAATATTTGATTAACTTTACGATCATTAACATTAGGACATCAATTATTTTAATTTCCAATAATTCCATTTTTTAATGATCAACATTTGATGATATCAAAGGTTGTCCAATATTATCATCCATTGTGTTGTCCAAAAATTTCATATGTCTTTTCTATTTATATTATTTTTTCCTTCTTTTCCACACCTATAACATCTTATTCTTCTTATAATGCATTCCATATACCAGTTCTTCCCATGTTATCAAAATGTAGGAAACTAAATATTATCTCCTCTAGGTCCTTAACTACATGAACTGTAATCAAACTATATTAATCTATTTATTGGTGATTCCCAGAGATAGATGGAGTTCAATTTGTGAATCATGTATTGTGATGATTGAATACGAATAATCCCAATATCATTCACTCCAGCCAATATCAAATTTAGATTATCTTCAATATAATTCCCATCAATTTAAATAATATACCAATAGTTTTTTTACAACATTGGAAAAAAAAACTAATTTAGGAAACAATAGTAAGAGGGAGAAATCAAAAAATTTGGAAAAAATAATGAATATGATGCCTAAATCAATAAACCTTCATTGAAATATTTTATACCTCATTCTCATACCTGATCATCCTTTATTATCATATTTTCAAATCCCTAATAATTTTTTATATTGAAAATGTGGATTTTACAATGAATATTCCTCAAGAGTGTAAAACTAGATGCATTTTGAGGGTTCTTGTCATGCACAAAGTAAATATAATATTAGACTTGATATTCCTTTTTTATAGAAACTACCCTATGGTACATCAGCTCCAAAGCCACATCCAGTTTTTTTATCAATAAATTGAATTATTTATAAATAAAATTCATAATATCATTCTTAACAAAAAATTAGAATATTATTGCATACATAGACATATCCATATAGTTATCAATAATGATTCATAATTATAATCTAAAAAGTATGAATATATCATGAAAATAATACCAACTATAACTACTATGGATTTTTAGACACAAATATTATTTCTTTTTTATGAGTATTAATTACCATACATAATACATGACTGAGGACTGTATAAGTTTAGAGTATTTAGATAATAGAAAGATTATATCTCCTTATTTCCTCAATGATATAAAAATATCCAAAAAAGGATGTCCACATTAATTAATTTTCATAGAAATACCCCACAATGAACTATAATTTAAAACCTAGGGATGTAAACAAAGGATAGAGAGATCTAAGATGCTTTGTAAAGGGAAAAAATATGATATATAAATCTATGATCATATGATATACTAAGATAAGTATATGAGTGTATGATCATAAATATAACTGAAAAAGTTCATACCCATCCTATAATATATCATAAACATTAGTAAAGGAATAAAACATTATCATTTAAAAAGGCATGGAACACAATAGGGATAAATCCTCGTAAAACAATGTTGATCTATAAGCTTGTTTCAAAAAAGTGTGGCCTGGAAACAAATATATATAACAATTCCATTTTTCGTGGACAACTATGAAGACCATCAATTTATTGGATAAGGATTCATCGAATATTTATAATAATGAATTAGAAGGCATCTATTTCAAATTATGTATTATGATGCACATGTTTCTTATAGTGGATCAAGCCCATAGACTGGTCTTTAATGGTTATCTTATTAGATTTATGGATTTACCCAATACATTATTGGGAGATATATATCCCACAACAAAATGATATCAATACTACTATGTTCCAAGATATCATAAAATAATCATCATTATATCATATCATAAATCATGTAAATAAAATTGGATTCACAAACATTTCATCACTTCTTCATAGTACATCATATGGAAAACCACTAACCATTGTATTAATTTTATCATTATATATACCTTGTAAGAGAAATAATATTATTAAATATATACATACAATAAACATAAATTATAAAAATAATTAATAATAATTGAATGCTTAGATTATATCTATATTAAACCATGATTAACATCATTGTATTTAATCACAGATGGAAAATGATTTGGAAGGATCCCATGGGCAATTGGTTTAGGAAAACAACCTTTCATTGAAAATATCTATTTTATAGATATAAATTCAAAAAATATTATTAAAATCTATTTGCATGAATATAAAAAATGAAAATTTTATTTTATTCATGAAAAATAGCAGAAAATATAAAATGTGGAAAATATCATTTCCACACTAGAATACAATTTGTAAAATAACAATCAAGTTTGGTAAAATTATAAATGGAATTGTTTGAAAAATAATAATAATTTGTTTAATTTTTTTTAAATTTTTTAAAAAATTGTTAATAATAAATTAAAATATCTTTGTATAAAGAAAAAACATTTTTGAATTAATTTTATGAATGAATTGTTATGGAATACCAAACACATTCGTCAAAAGAGAGAAATAAATGGGATTATTATTTGAAACATGTTTTAGATATCTCGAGTACATAAAACATGGAAATGTAAGGGAAAAATAAATTATAAACAGATATCTAGATGATATTAGAAATTTTGATATTTTTGAGATATATAATAATATATTTTAATATTGGATATTTAATCATAAAAACTCATGATAAACAATGACATTGTAGTATAAAATCATAACCGATTCGGTGACATTTGAATCATAAATACCATGAATGGGAGATCAAAAAATGGATATGTAAATACCAATTATTTTATTTATAGTAATCCTTATATAAATTATTTCTTACTCTATACACCACCTATATAAAAACCATGGTAAATATGTTAATTTTCTTATAGAAAATAAAAGTGAGAAGGAAATTGGATTTATTTCTCCTCAACATCCATCATAATTGATCAAAATGACATTATAATAAATAAATTTAAAATATAAATATATTTTTATAAAAATAATTATTTTTATAATAACATATATAATTATTATATGAACATTAATTAACTCTTTATTTACAATTATTCGTTAAAATCACATTTCAGGTTAATTAATTTTTGTTTTTCTAAAAAGCTTTGGTTTTCTATTATAATTAAATTTAATTTCATCATAGTTTCATAAATTTATAAAAATTATAAATTATATTTATATTATTTATTTTCAATAAATATTTATTTAATATAATCCATTAATGTTATTGATATAAAATTAACTACAAAATTCATGAAGATAGTACGACATATGTATGCATGAATGACATTTCTGTTTTCATAATGGATAGATAATAAAAAAGGTAAGAAATATATCCCCATTATAAAAAAAATATGATGTAATATTTATAAAATATAAAAAAATTATAATATATATATATATATATATATTCATTAAAACTATCCTTCATTCCAACCATTTATAAAAAATTAAAAATTCAACACATTAGTTTTTGAGGGAATAGTCTGGCGTAGAAATTAGTAACAACTTTGTTTTTTATCATGTTAGGCGGTATTATGATAGGTGTGATACTATATTTCAATACATTTTTAGTTAAAAATATCATATATTCAATCAGATTATCCCTTTTACACTCCATGTAATGTGTTAGTTAAAAACAATCACATCGCGTCGTGAGGGGGTGATACCCCATTCACACAAGAGATTTTATAATGTTCCCCATAAAATATAATGAAAAAAGATATATTTGTTATCCTAATTACATTAGTAAAATAATTTTGAATATATAATATATATACTTTTAATTCATCATTTAAAAAATCCATGAGAAGCTGTGATGGAAAATAAGTTACTATAGTTCAAGATTCACTAGTCCTTCGTATACATGATCAATGATTTATTTAACCATAGGAGTGAATATTATATATATATAAGTAATAAATATACATAAAAACTATCAATATTTTTAATATAATATTGATTATTTATTATAATGGTTAAAAAATAATTGAATTAGGTGGGGGAATAAAAAAATGCTCGGTAAAGAAATTCACATCTTCTTATAAAGACATTTTTTAGTTTGAAAAAAATAATTTTATAGAAAAATATTTTAAAAATATATATTCTAGTATTAGGGGAGGAAATAGGGAAAATATATGGTCATGGAATGGGAAAAACATTTTTTTGGAAGTGTGAATTGGAGAAGAGATGTGTTAGAGTTTTATAATTAAGGCGACCAGCACACATATGATATTTGAAAAGAAATAATTCCTTGAAGGTTATTATCAAGAAAAAGACTAATGTAATGAAGATTGAATTTACCACTACATTATATAGTATAAATATTTACATCCAATGTGGTTTGGACTAGTTTATATTCTCTTTTAGACCTTATATTTTTAGTTTACCTCCAGTAAACAAATTTTCACCATAACTGTAACAAAAAAATACCATTTTAATTATTCACAATGGACCTGAAATAAGATGAACATTTAAAAAATTAATAACTGCGTTGATTATAAATATTGAATAAATTTTTTCCAAAATTAAAATAATATAATTCGTAGAATTTAATTATAAATTAAACACACATAAGTGAAAAAACTGAGTGTTTCAAAAGAGAAAATAATCATATGTTCAAGATGTTTTAATATGTTAATCTAACATGGAAATGATTACATTTACTAAATAAGAATAGTCATTAAATAATTGAACTAATTATCCTTTTAGGATGATATTAAAACAATTTTAATTATTTTAAATGTAATAAATGTAATTAATTATTTTTTAAAAAACAACATCATTCATTATTCACTAAAAATCATTTCCTAACATTTTAATGAATTCCACTTAATATAATTTCAAAAATATGAATAAAAAAATATAGTTATTTTTTTGAAATAATTTTAAAATGTTTTAAAAAATTAATTTTAATATAATACTGCAACACTCTACCAAATTACATTTAATAATGAATACATTTTATAATTATAAAAATGTAGTTTTTCTTATCTTTTGTCAATCAATCCTATTAGGAGAAACAACTTTCTAGTGACCCTATAACCAATTTTTTAGAAACAAAGTTGTGTATAGGTCACCACTGTACCATCATTATTCCAATAATGGTGGGTATAATGGTTTTTATAAACATATACCCATGGTTCTCTAAAATATGTGTGTATTGGTCATGCTTATACCAATGTTAAGCTGGGGAATTGTTTTCCCATGGGACAAACTATTTTTTGCAGGAACACGTATTTTCATGGTGTGACATCTATATCCACATTTATATTTAACTATATATTTTTATATGTATTATCCAAGCTGGTTTAGATTTTAAGCCCATAGATTAGATAAATGTGGTCTAGGGATCAATGCATGTTGCATGTGATATTTTAATTTTTTTAGTCATGGTTTAAAAACCATGGGTATATGGTGAAAGAAAAGGTACCATACACCTATTCCCATAGTTCATAACTTCGGGTATATAATTTTTCAAAATGTGGGTATAGCTCATAGGTATACTGATGGCTTGAAAGACAACAGTTTTGAAAACCATCTGTATATGTGTCTTTTTTATTAGTGTGAATGTCAATTTTTTTTGAATAATATATATATATATATATATTAAAAATATTCACTAACATTGACTAATTTAATTAATTAAGATAGAACACCATTGTCTTCACAAAAATAGTGTTCCACAAAATGTTTTCCAATATTTTCAAATAAGTTTTATTATAACTTCTAATTAGTAGGGAAATAAGAAGTTAACTTTATATAAATATTCAAACATATTATTTTATTAATTTATTTAATCCCATTCATAACCGCCATTCTAATAGCATTTTAAGAATGTTCATATTTGAAATAATATTAAATCATGGTACACTAAAGCATGATGTTATGAATTATGATGTCTTTTGAAGAAAATCATTGTTGCATGAATGAAATATATACATGATGTTGTGTGTAACACTTAGTAAAATTATCATTTCATGTAATATAATTAATTGAGTAAATAAAATTTATTTGAAATAAATATTTCATAAAATCTCATGATGTTACAATTTGGATCCAAAATATTGGGGCATGAAGGAACTGATATAGGATTATTGTATAATATTGATTGTATATCCTCATTAAATGAACTAGATGACTCAATCTTTGAATCATGTTAGAGGACCTTCTTATAATTTTGGTTAAAATAAATGATGTATTTTTTGATCTATCGATTGTTAAATTCCTTCATTGAACAATATGATAATAAAATTGTAAAGGCAGTCCACTATAGGATATAATAAAAAATCATGATGCCAATTGATGATGGTGATAGATAAATTTAGTAATGGGAATAAATAATTTCATTTATTTATTCCACATAATTAGTTATAATTGTAGATACCACCCTATGATGTGAAATATCAATAAATATTTCACTATAGTGTAGATTTTCTTGGGTTGTAGTTACATTGTCCAGTACATCGATTTGGGTATTAAACTAGAATGGTATGTTATAAAATGTATTATTTTAGGGGAATCCAACCATCAACCCTCATATAAAATAAAACATGTAAATAAATTCTCCCTCTTTGATCTTGTAATCTCATTTGATTTCCATTATCACGAATTCCAAATAAAATTTCGTACATAAACATGTAACTCATATTGATTGGGATAGTTACATTCCTGCATTGGAATTTTGGAATTCCACAACATTATAGGTACATAATTCATAAAAAAGGAGTTATTATTGAAGAATATATATTACTGGAGTAAAAAAATCAATACCCAGGATGTCCCTATTTAACTCTGTATTTTATACCAATCTAATAGTTGGACTCATGAAGGATCTGTGGAAGTATATATCCAGTTTCATTGATGTTTTAGGGATTGAGAACACACTTCATTACCGTGATTTATGTAATATACTATCTTCATTGGTATGGGATGATCCATGAGGAAATCTATTAATTATATTCACTCGATAACCATTTGACAAAATAATTAGATCGATAATTATTGTAGAATAAAATCTCCTCATACTATAAGACTACTTAAGGTCAAATGATTGATGATGTATATCATCATATTGACATGAGATAACTTTTGTACCTCATGATTATACAAATACCTTTAATTTGCACCGTGGAAATTAAAAACAGATGTTTTCATCAATATCATAATATCCAATATCATTATCTAGTATTTTCTAGTAGAGATTATAGAGCGTAATCTACTTACATGAATCATTTTCAAAAGAATTTATCATTATAATATATTATTCTATAGGATCCAAATAGAGGATAATAGGCTTTAGATATTTGGATGAAATAAATACCATAGTTTGTATAATGTATTTTATGAAATTTTCTAAATATTTCATACAATCATTAACCCATTGATAAGTATACCATTTAACGGTTCCTATTTTTATGGGAAGATGTCTATTGATGAGTTCGGTTATGATGTTCTTAATATTGGGGAGTCACCCTTGAATTCCTTTGAATTCAATAAGTTCTTATGGAGGTGGAATAAAATATACAAATTTTCCTTAATAGGGAATAATTTGATGTATTATTTCATACAATTATGCTATGAAATTTTCCTGTAGTGTCCCTGAATAAAAATTTCATTGGGATTGAATTAAAAATTTGAGTACAGAATATTCTAAAAAATTCCTCTCATCATGGTGATTAAAACAATGTATATATATCAATGATAGATTTTCCACGTAGAGGTATGTGGTATTCCATAGAAAGGAATTTAAAATATAATTCATGGTTTAATAGTATGAATTTCAAGAATTAATCATGAAAAAGTGTATTACATGGTATTTACTTACCCATTTGGGATCTCTAATGGAAGGGGCCTCATCATCAGTAAGATTCTTATAATTCTCATTATAACCATAATATCCTTCCATAAAAGGGGGCCTAAAATCTTAGAATTTCATTAATTAAAAATTAAGTGATCATGAGTGGAAAATAATGTTAAAGGAATGAGTGGTCATGATCTGAAAAAATAATTCATACCTTGATATTAAAAAGCAGTTATAAGATGGGGAAAAAGTTTAGAGTCAGGATCAATATTGTACTTCATTAATTAATTGTAATTTCAATATGACTTAAAGTTGAACATGAATATTTTGATGTAGTAAATGATAATGTGTAATTGTTACATCCATTGATAAAACTAATTTTTTATTAATGGTTTTGTATTTAGGGTATTTCATGCAACCAGATTCTCTTCATATAGGATTCATTTTTAGTCAATCGAAAATAATTGTTTGTGTTGATCAAACATCATTAAAACCCATATTCATGTAAAGGATTTCATGGGGATTGATTTTAATATAATGTGTATATAAGGGCCTCTTACTCAATTTGAATTATATGATTAATGGAATCATTTTTAAAATAGTTTTATGAGAGTAAAATAAATTAAGGAATTTCATAATCATGATATATGACCATGTGGTTTCCAATGTATGGATTTTTTCCATCAATTATATTTATAAGAAATATGAAATATCGTGGAGGCATGTTACATTATTTATTTGAGATATTTCAATACCATTGTGTTAGGAATTAAGGATGAGTTATTTACCATCAGTTGTTTCCCATCCATTTTACATAACTATGTATCGATTAATCTATATTCACATTACAAATACGAGAACTACAACCATATAATACCATAATATGTCAAACAACAATGTATTTTAATCATTGGTTGTATAATGAGGGAATTTCCATGTTAATATTGAGGAATATACATTCATTACGAACATTGATTTTTGGGTCCTGGAATACCACCATGAATTCAGAGTTATAAATGAGATATCCCAAATTGTTTCTAAAATAAATTCCATTAAGTGGTTGCAACATGCTTTTACCTTATGCTTGAATCTTTTTATTATAAGGATAAAATAAATAATAATTATAACATACATTTAAAATTATAAGATTCAGAATGTGGTTGATTCCAAAACTATAATAAAGCTACACTTGTGTAGTTTTGATTTTTACATGATTTTTGGATATGTATTGTTACATGATGTTCCCTTATATGGATGTTTCTATATTGAATTGTGAATGAAGTTGACACCTAAAACTTCCTAGAACTAGTCTCTAAATGATATGTTTCATCATTGGAAACATCAATATCAATAATATGATGATTTAAATGATACTAAATAAGGCCATCCATGAATTATTTTAAACAGTTAATGGAATATGATATGGATATCCCAGTAAAGATGGTAGAGATATATATAAAAATTACATACTATTGAGCCAAGGACCTATCATTCCTAAAAAAATTATAATACCTAGATTGAGGCTTAGTATCTAAATTTGAATGAGTCACAGACCATGGGTAATGTTCCACTGAATTCCTTATATCATGGTTTAGAATAATTTAATGTCATTCTACTAAAACTTTTACTATCATGATCAGGTCTGAGTAAGACATAGAGGTTTTTTGATCATGTTCATATTCACATAAATTTTTAGAAGTGCTTGGCATTGGGTATCATCTAAATTTATTTTTTGATAATAAATAATACTCAACTATTGGGGTACTCCATAATTTAATCATCCCAACCTATGTAGAATATCCCAATATTATTAATGGGGTGCATTTTTCATATATGTCCCACTCATATGAATTTTTTTCATATATATATATAATGGTAACCATGTTGTATCATTCTTCATAATCAGATCAAACTAATGATTGATGTGGTGCTTCTGATCCACCCAGTGATGGGTATAACAAACCATATAGATTATATGTCATATTAGGTTCTGAAAATGGATATTCCTTCTATGTCTTGTTTTGATAATGTCGATTACATTGACAGTTGGAATGATTTGATGAAGAATATATACCCTCTAGTATCTCTAATTGAAATTGAGACTTAATTGGTCAATAAATCGGGTCCTTAATTATTTCATGTGATAATAGGATAAATTTCATATTCATACATTTATTTAATTTCAAAAAATAACATATTAAGACTTCTCTACACTCCCTTTATAATTGATGTTTAGTGTAAGATTCCTAGGCCAACTGAATAATAGGGCTTTCAAATATCTCAGGATCAGAGTCAATAAAAATTTGATGTTTGTCAGGAATGATGATAAATTTGTGGATATTATACCTCAAATTTCATATATATGGGATGTAGTCCTGGGTATACATCATAATAACTTCATTGGGTATATTTAATTCATGGTAATTGAATATTTTCCTATCCATGGATGTGATGAAAAATCAGAAAACATTTTTTTACAGACTAAATATTTATTTTTCTTCTTATTTTAAATTAATGAGAGATTTATATCAATTTTATTTTAATAAAATTATTTTTATTAATATTGTTTTTTAGGAGAAGGAATGATATGATAATGAGTGGGTTTTGTGTTTATAAATGAAAGGTGGTGGTGGTTTCTACTGTTTATAATTATTCACATGAATTAATTCAATTGTAAAAGATTTGATTTGGGATTAATGGATGACATATTCCAACTACTACACCACTACTACAAACTCAATAAAAAACCTAGGGAAATTAATTTGAATGAATAATAATTGAAAAATATATTGGATTAATTAAATTCATATTTAAATTAAATTATCATGTTCTAACTTTTAATTCATGAAATATTTTAGGCTATTAAATAGGGTGTAGATAACTAAAACTCAGTCATCTTCATTTTTATTTATACATTTCTTGTTTAATACATTCATCATTCTATCTGTTGAGATTAATTTGGTCGTTTCTTGTATAAATAATCCTATATTTTGTGATTACGTTAAATCACCAAATGGTTCACACTATCCATGGATTAAAACACATACATGAAAAATGGAATTCAACAATGTGACACAAAAATAATTATCTTGTAAATGAATATAAAAACTAAATATATTAAGAGAGTTTCTATTAATTATTAATAGTGTCTAAAATATTAAAATCATTATCTCATTCCACACCATTAATCACAAAAAGGATCTTTACCTTACATTTGAGTAGTAAAAGTGTTAATAAAATAGAAAAATAAAATGAATTTAATATATGAAATAAAAAATAAATATAAAAAAATAAAATAACCAAAGAAACTAATGTATATTTTAATTCCATGATATCCTTATGTCTTTTTAGTATAGTTTACACTAAATATTTCAAAATATTTACCCCACTTGATATGATTTAATTATTATATTTCGAATGGTATAACACTTGGGACACTATGTACCATAAAGAAATGTCTCATAAATGGGGAAAATATACTTTTTAATTTTATAATGTTGACACTTATACATCCTATACTATTATAAAATTAAATTATAAATCATGGACGACTCTTATGAAACAATACAACATTCATATAAAATGAAGGGTGACTCTAGATTCCAAATCTATGGAAAATGGGAATAATGATATGTGAATTATGGATCGTGATTAAGAAACATTATAATGTTTATAATAACCATATGAAAATTTCAAGTGTCTCAAAATATGGTTATATTGACTTTTATAATTTTATGGATCACACTTATGAAGATAATAATATTTCAATTTATCTATTACAATATCATATGGGCAGATGAAAAATTTATGGAATTGATTTATTACTCTTAGGTGTGAGGATAATAAATCTTATGAATTACCAAACATGTATAAATTTTTTATTTAAGGTCTAAAAATACCCATATAAATCATAAGGCCTCTAAACAATAACCCATACACCCACGATTTCTCATTATAAAAGTCAAATAAGACTTTTTGAAAATGGCTATTATAATTATATGGGATCCAATTAGAGACCCTTATATTCTAGTTGGAATAAATATTATACCTTCATGAATTTGACATATTTCGTGATTTGTATACTAGAAATACGAAAAGAATTGTCAATGTTCTATATAATATATCTAAATTGACTATAGAGGCTAATTCATTATCAACCAGAAACATGATTTTTGTAAAATTTCCAATGAACATCCAAGAGAATATACCATAATAAATATCTCAACAACATTTATATGAATGTATTAATTTATATCTCACCATCTTTTTTATTTAAAAAATTAAATAAATTAGTTAAAATAATATTTTGGACCATTATAAAATTTATAAAAAAATACAATAAAAGGATATTTTAATTCCAAATAATCCTAAATATTAATTTATTAATTTAAATGGGAAATAAAATGAACAAAAGAGTAAAAATATATAAATCATTTACATCGTAATTCAGTTCTCCAACTGCTAAACATTGGCCACCTGTACTAATCGACCTTAATGAAATTATGTGAAAAAAAATCAAAACCCTAATCAATGTGAGTTACCTTTTCAGTACGCATTTCACTGAAACTCATCATCTTACTTAATTATTACAATAAAAATAACATTATGATTTAAATTAAATTAATTTCATCATTTTCCATTCACACATAGAAATTTATTGTATACTTACTTGATGTGTATTAATTATCACAAAATGTATAAATTAATAAAATCCCTTTCCAATTAAATGTAGGGGTCATCAGATGTTTTTGGAATTATTAAATATATAGAAAATAAGTCATGTTATAATGTTAGTAGTGATTAATTTTCAGGTTTTATGATCAGTATGGGCTTGTAGGTTCTGATGATAAAATACTATGAATCAGTATAAGGAAGTTCAACTATAATTTTAATTGAAATAAATGATTTTATATTAACTCGCATATAAATAATTCAATATCACATTATCCTAAAATGATTCATCTCCAACACTATTTAATTTAAATCTCTAGGTCACACATTTAACAATTTATCAAAAAGAAATATTTATTCTCTATATTCTCTTCATTAGCAATCTTTTTTTTAAAATTTCATCATATTTTGAGTTTTTAGGGTACATGGGAATCATTTATTTTTATGAAAATACATGAACATACATTCCCCAGTCTATAGTATACGTTCCTTCCATTTAATTCAATTTTCATGTTTTTAGATCATTTTTTAAAATAGTTTTGCATCTTTCTGGTGAAGAACCCTTCTATCATAAAATCACCAATATTTTATGATTGTCATATAACTTTAGTTTTGATCATCCATTATTCTCCCCCAGACCTGAGTCCAATTATGATACCACAATAAAATTTAGAATTAACTAGTTAGGGATTTATGTCATTTAATGTGGTTTTATTTTATGATAATTCATTAATTTCATGGGAGAAAAGCATTGAAAACATTATAGGGAAAAATTTTAATTTATGATAATAATTCATTTTTAAACAAATAGAACTCCACTATGTTTTACCACACATGTTCCACAATATTCGATGGTTTTTATGGTTCACATAATGAATTATAACTATTAAATAATTTCTTAGTTCTCTCAAGTCATGATGGAATTATGATAGAAATATAAATGCTTTCATAGAGGACTATTTTTATGTTATTTTATTATAGGAAAATATTTTGGGATATATGAATCGAATATCAATGGTCCAATAATGAATTTACAACACCTTGAATTTTAACACATGTTTATTTATATATTAACATATGTTACATTCCTTGTTCAAATTTATTTCAAATAAATCTAATTGTTTGAATGTTTCATATGATATTCAAATTAATATTTATAGGTGTCAATGCATGATAGAAATGAAAAATATAGAAAAATATTTAAATAGTAAAACAATATTTTGATATTAAATTAATAATGATGTATTGACGCCTTCTTATGAATGATGTAATGTCCTTAATGAAATATATAAACAAACTTCTTAGTAGATTGGAAATATATGAAATGATCAATAAGTTTAAATGATAGGATCACCATGGTGGTTTTTTAGGTATACTAGTTGGAGGAGTTTGATCTCTTCTACTAGAAATTATAGGGCATTTCCAGGATACATCATCATATTATTCCCAATGATTTATAATTTTTTATGTTACCAATATTTATTTATTTTCACAAAAATAATGGGGTATATTATATTGAAACCAATATGAAATCCCAATTTATAATGAACATTAACAATAATTAATTCAATAGTTAGTTTTCAATTAGAACCAATTTTGATGAGTTGAAGAATTTTTTATGAATTATAATTTCCATGGCCCCTAAATTATTTATTACAAATAAACTATAAATGAAAAATTATTATCTTATGATTTTTTATAGTTATTGAAAATTCATTCCTCTTTAATTCCATTAATTTTCTAATTCAATATTCAATTCACATACTAGAAAATATTATTTGTGTAATAGTTCTATGGTTTGGTAAAAACTATTCACATAAATCCATTGGTATGGGCACACTTCAATAAAGGTTTTATATGTTATCATATAATCCCATAATGCATTATCACAAAATTTTATCCAATCATTCATATTAGTCTTGATTAATTTTTCTAGATTATTTTAGTCCCTCTATTTGATACATAATCATTCTCATAGTTTTTTTGGGTGGTAGAGTTATTTTTTTATTCAAACCATATATTACTGTAAATATTCCACTATAGGGATTCAAAAATTATTACATAGGTTAAACATAATTTTTTATAGTTAATGAAACCTGAAAAATATTTTAGTCATAAGAATAACAAAATCATCATCTTCATTGTCAGTATTTCAAGTGTTATATTCAATCCACTTTAATGGATATTCCACTACCAGTATGATATAATATTTTCCAAATAACATCTGAAGGGGTCCTATGATATTTATTATAGAAATATCAAATATTTCCTAAAATCCAATTAGTTTTTGGGGAATATAATTTATTATAGATAAATTACCATTGAATTAATAATATTCACACTTTTTTAAAATATTATTATTATAAATTAATTTTGTGTGAATGAATATACCAAAATCTAAAACATATGTTTTTTATTTTTAATTTGTCAAGTCCTATATTAGATTGTGTTATAAATGTATTATTTGAAAATTATCACCTCACACTCTAGTAAACTAATATTAATCATTTTATTATTATATATTTTCCAATCATATGGGTTATCACATAAGTAAAAACAATAATTATATTTGATCGAAATAATTTTTTGTCAATTTTTCTGATATGTATTTTGAGAAGTTAGAAGAAGACTACCTATATAAGATTTCCATGGTACCTATCTTTCAACCAATTGTAGTTTCCCTCATAGGATGAATTATTTGAAAGATTATTTATCAAAAATATCTATCATAGATAAATATGAAAACATATAGATGTGGTGAGACACTTTATTTTTATCTATCTATTTCATTGATCTATGAATAAAAATCATAGAGATATAACATAAATCTTACCATCCATTTTTTATCTTATATATTATCTATAAAATAACTTTTGGCTACATGATCAGAGGAAATTGTATCTTTTTATGAATAAAATATAATCTAAATTTATCTGAATGAACAAAAATTCATATAATTATCAGTTTCCCGATTTTGTTTTTGTGACAGATCTATTATTCCATAGGTATATATAAAGAAAATAAATCATGCAAAAATATTTTGAGATAACACAACTCAATTACATGGTTTAAATAATTACAAAGAATCTTGAATGTGTTCTCATTGTTTGTGATTGTTTAATTTTTTGTGTGACTCATTTATTATTCAATTCATGAAAATATTTTATACATTCATCATCAAATGAAAATTCAGAATATACTAAATGTAATATGAGATGTACTAATTTAATCATATTGAAATATTTGATATAACATATATACAACCCTGGATGCCCTAAAATGATCTACCACAATATTAATAATTGGGTAAAAATCATTAAACAATTCAATTTTAGACTTATCCTATTCTATACCTTTGATTTTACTAATTATAAACTATACATATTTCTATTTTAATAATGAAATGATACTTTTTAAATTCCAAGATTGTATTTTTTTTTAATTTATGTTTTTAAAAGATTGTCCAGATTTTCCAAGTAGTGATAAAAATAGAATAATAATATATTTTTATATAAAAAAATTTACATAGTCCTCAATAAGTTAAAATAAAAATATTAAAATCATCATTAAAGAATGCCTTGATAATTTCATAATCTAAATAGTATTCATTAATTTGTATATGTGCAATGAGGAAATGATTTTTATTTATATAACATTGGTTTAATGAGAATTTAAATGTATCATGAAATACAATCTAGAAAAAAGTATTGTATCAATTTTGAAAATCATTATAATTTTATAAATAATTGGAATGAAAAAACAATATTTCCTTTTGTACCGGATTAACTTCCTATGGATTTTACAAACTCTGTAAGGGTTTTGACCACTTTTAGTAATTAATATATTTAAATGATTTTCACTTGTGTCAATATTGTTATCCTGGAAACTATATGAATGAGAATAGTCCATTGTGAGTTATAAATATGGTCGATGATCCCTATTTATAAATATATTTCAATAATAAATTTTGTCTTTCTCCATCATGGTTTGGTTATGTCTTCTATGGGGCTGTCAAACCATATTTTCATCTCTATTTGGAATAATTATTATTTATAGATTATGTATCTTATCCAATGGATAACTTCTAAATATAAAACTATAGTATTGTAATTATCCCATACTATTTCAATCAGTTTCTTCTTGTTTATGATCAAAATTTCGGAAAATAAATACTTAAAACGTTTCTAATTCCATGATATATATATATTTTAGGTTAGTGGTAAAGGTTTTAAACTCCATATTTGGGAGTTGTTCTACATATGAAATGAGATTAGAATTTCTCACCTCTATATACTGTACTTTCTACACATGATATAAAATATCATCTTTCTCATCATTGATCAAACAAAAAAACCCATCTATGAAATTTTTTTATACATCTTCTACAATGTTTTACATATACTATTCAATTTTATATCACTTATTTTACAAATAATTTTAAAATCATTATTTAACCAATGTAAAATTTTATTATATCATACATATTTCATTACTAGGATAAGGTTCCTTATTTTGTGATAGTGTGAGATGTAAATGATCGACCATTGGAAACGTAAAGGAAAAAAATGTTGAAATGTATAGGGTTATAACTATATTACATAGTGAGAATCCCCCAATTTACATTAATTATTGTCATTACTATATTCAAGATGGGTCTACCGATGATTTTAGGTCTCCAATATGGGGTCTAAAAATCCTCTTTTTTATTACATTTATGTTTATTGGAATGATTATATAGTACTATAAAATTAGAATATCTTCAAGGAATTCAGGTGGGAATGAAGTAGATCTATATTCCAGTATAAAAAAACCACATGTGGTTTTGACATATACCATATAAAAATATGTAAAATATAAAATATGGAATTAAGTTTATAGATAATCTATTATTACATAATGAATAATTAATATATTTAGAACATAATATAAAATTCCTATAAAATTTCCCTAAATAATTATATTTAATAAGTAGATATATTTTGATTATGTGTAAAATAAATTTTCCAAAATTATATCTCTCTTGTCTGTAATGATTAATTATCATGTGGAATAGTTCCTCAAATAACATCGTATATTGTATAATTTTATTAATATATTCATGAAAAAGTATTTTTTTTAATTATTTCCACTTTTGAAAATGTTTTCGAATTGCCAACTTATATTTATATCTATTGTATCTTTCGTTATTTGATTATTCATTAGAGGAATGGTGGTGGATGGTCTGTATATTTGATAATGAAATGTTTAAGGGTGATTCAGAATTCTTCTTTTAAAACCCAATACTTTTCCCTATTCCATTCCTTTTCCTTATTGTGTTTGATTACTTAATACTTTTTAGTTTCCTATTAATTTTCATAAATTCCCCCTCTTATTAATTTTTTAGAATCATGGTGGTTATTCATGGGATAGATTTTATTGAGGAGGTGAATCACATTGAATATTTATATTTTTCCGATGATCAGATTTAGTAATGATAACAAGACTTTTTAAGAACATTTCATTCTATAATTCTAGGATACTATCAATACTATACTTTTTAGCTATTTCAATAGTTCCATTAACTCCTATATTTAATTCATGGACTCTTATTTATATAAAATTATAAATGAAATGGATGTATGATGGTCAAAATGATTCTTTTGTTGGAATGACTTAGTTTTACATGGATGTTTTTTGATAAGATGTTTTTATAGTCATTGAAATGGTGTTGTTTGTTGATATTCATTTTGAAAGGGTAGAATAACATTTTGTTATTGGTATCCCAATGAATATTATACATGGGAATTATATCACCATTATTTATTAGGAAATCTAAACAACCTTTTTGAGTATTCAACTCCACAACTTCAATTACCCACATATCTTCACACTAGTCAATATGATAATTGGTATAATCATATAGAAAACAAACCTATATAGATTTTAGTAATTCAATGTGTTGATTCAATTCCATATTTCCTATAATAATGGTTTGTTTCCGTAAAATTATTCTTGAAGAGGGAACTAAAAATATCTTATCTCGTGTAGGCCTCTACTATGAGTACCACTTATTATGAATTATGGTTAATTATGTTTTACTCATTATATTAGTCCTTTGGACACTAAAGTTGAATTTTAAATGACATATATTCTTGATGATTTATCAATTAGGATGTTAAGAATATTCACAATCCCTTTATATAAATTAAAAAATAGTATGTTATTCTATATAGCATGGTTTACACATAACGAATAATTTTTTTTAATATCTCTTTTTATTCATATATGTTTCATCTATATGCATATATGATCTCAAAAATTTCATTATAAATTATTTTGTTTCTTGATGTGGGGTAGACTATTCGGTGGAATATTCCATATATGTCATACCATTCAATGAACAATCAAGGATTATTGTTGTCAAAATATTCCACATTTTCTTCTTATAATGACAAAGTAAATTATCTCCATTTCACATTTGCTTCATAAACTCTATTAGGCATTACTATGGATCAAAATAAGTTCAATTCCATGAATTTATTATTATGGTATTCACCAAGAATACCATTGAATATAAGAAGTTGATATATTACAACATTATATTTTTATTAATATATATTTAGTGTAGGAATTTTAATTGGAGGGTTTTTTACAAAGTGAGTAACACCCTAGAATGATAAAGGATTAAATGACTAAATTACATGACCCACGTAAAAAATATGTAAATTATTTTTAGAGATCCTAAATGATTATAACTCTATAGTTATGCATTTTGGGCCTAGAGTACTGATTGGGATGGGTGAACATCTGCGAAATTTGTCATGGTGACTGTTAGTGGGGAAAATGCACACTGGAAAGAACATGTGATGGCTTGGGGGGGAATTCATTAGTCTAATTACCTGTTTGAGAATGTGGGTGAGTCCCATGGTATGGACCACATGTCTATAAGAAATTGGTGGTACCCTGTTGGTGAGGATTTGATTTCCATGAATGTCCGAGGTGTATGCGCTGTCCGTGGGTCCTAGTTATTACATTTAGTATTAGAGGAGTAACACATCCATAAGTGTGGTGACCATCTTGGGTTGAGATGTAGGGTCCAAAACGAGGTTGGTGTGCTCTAAAGGGGGGGGGGGGGTGATTGTAACACCCTAGAATGAAAAAGGGTTAACTGACTAGATTATATGACTCATTAAAAATTAGGGAACCTTGATTTTATGGAGTCTACTATATTAGAACACTAAATTTAAGCATGATTGGTATGGAGTAGTGATAGGGATGGATGAAATTATTTGAAGTTTCTTATGATGTTTGAGTCTGAGTGAGGACAGAGCACACTGTAAAGGACATGTCTGGTTCTGTGGGGACTATAATTAATACAATGACCTCTTCGGTCATGTGGGGAGGGACATTGGGTGGGGACCAAGTGTCTGTGGGGAAATTGGTGGTACCTAGAAATCTAAGAGTTGATGATAATGTAAAGTCTGCGTGTTTGAGCAATTAGTAGGGACCAGATGGTAAAAGTGGGTTCATAATGAAATTTTAGTTTTTGATTTAGTAGATCAATTATACAATATGATTCTTATTTAATACTATCAGTTTAAAAGTGTATATTATGACTATCTAATCATATACATTCATTAATATTAAAAAATTTGTTAAATATACGAGTTTTCGTAGTTGGTTTATATCAATATCTAGAAAAAGAAACAATAATTAGTTATTATTAGACCTATACATCAAAATATTTGTTCTTATATTTTAGAACACCCTCCAGATAAAAAATACCTTTTTTAACTGACCAACCATGGTAAAATAAAAAAATAATCGTAAAATTGAATATCATTATATATTTATAGTATTGTAGAATCCATGGTTTCTGGCATATGAGTAAATAATTTATTTTTAAGAAATAAATAATGTTGTTAATTGATGAATTATTTTTGGAAATATCATCAAAGATATTTAATTAAATATATTTTTATGAAAATAAAAATAAATATAAAGGGTTTAATGTAGTATATCCATTTTCAATTCAATAATACTCATTAAAAAGTTAAATCTTCCACATTTTAAATGATTGATGAAAGGACTTAGAATTACTCCATCATTCATTTTGGGAAGAATGATGTGTTTAGATTTAATGAATACTTTATTATTACTTTGACAAACCTCTATAATATGAATCTAAAATAGTATAAAATGAAGACAACCAAATAAACCACCATAAATTAGTTTGTAAAAGCCTAACATGAATAGAATTCCCTAATGAATCTTGGATTTAGGTCACTAAGTCCCACATATCTATCTAGAATCCCTAGACACTCGATAATTATCCCAGAAAAAACTATCCATATTTAATATAAATATTGTAATGGTAGAAATGTGATCCTTAAACATTATGTTAGAAAATAAAATGATTTAAATGTATGAAAACAATCATGATCAAAATATTATCCATCCAATGAAATCATAAATCAATCAAAAAAATGTATTTTTAATTAATTTACTTAAAATACAGTAGAATTATTATTTGAATCAACATTCTCTTCCCCAATGGTTATAAATATCACATCTCATCATTTATATTGAGAATATTGTCAGAAGAGAAAACTAGAAAATTAAATTAAAAAAGAATAAATGAAATAACACACATTTAACTCAAAAAAAATCAAACCCAACTAATACATTTCAACCACTATGCCAATCCATATTTATTGTAGTTTCACACTACGAAAATTACTTTTAATTTGTTAAACCATCATGATATTGTATTGAAAATTATTTTTATTATTTTACTCATTGTTTTATGTCACTAGAAAATATATATTTTTCTATTCTTATTTCCCTTCCACTATTAATAATAGACCATAAGGGGTTCATTTTTTTCAAAATTTGTGATTTTTTCCAATTACACTTTCCATATATGAGTTCTCCATGTAATCCAAATGATATTTTTGAATTATATTTTATTTGAATATTTCAATATATAATCAATCATGTGGATATATTTTCCTTTAATATCACAAAGATAATAAACATTATTAAATGGAGGAATTAGTAAATTAAATATTATTTAGAGGAGTAGAACTATTAAATTTTTTATATTTTACATTAAAAATCCAATAATTAAAAAAAACAAACTACATTACATACGAATCATTAAAAAGGAATACAAAATGATAAGAAATTTTATAAGGATTTTTGGTTTTCTTCAATAAAAAAATACTCATACTCACCTCAAGAAACTTATAGAATACCACTTATGAATTGTATAACTACTCTTTCATAGAGTTGAATGATTCATAAAAAAATAAAAATTGAATCTTATGATGAAATGAATCTCACTTAAGAACTAAATATATAATAAATTTCTTGAATATTGATTTAGAGATAGTATATTGAACATTTATGAGCTTTATGTTCACTATTGTTCATTATAATAATTACTCTAATGAATTCCATGAAATATCCAAGTATTCATTGTAGCATCAAAATTGAATTTTATAAATATCAGGTCTTTATAATAAAGACTCAAATACTTGACCATATAATTTTTTAAAATCAAGAAAATCTATTTTGAAGGATGATTATTCTCATAATGGATTTATTGAGTTAGTGGAAACACAATAATGTTTTAATGACTTTTCTAGAACATCTATTTTCAAGAATTAGATATATTTTATTATTTTATATATTCTATAAGACATTCCAAATTTTTATTAGAGGTATATTTGTACTTACTCTTAGATGATATTTTTATCCCATTATTAGTAGAAATCAAAGAGAATATTAATTATTAAACTAATCCTATAACAATTAATCCAGTGGATTTCTCTATAATTACCCATTCATTTTATTGTAAATACATTTTAAATCGATTAAACTTATGATATTTTCAATTATATGAATTTTTAATAAATATAATGGTTTTAAATTTGTGTTCCAAAACATCTTCAAAGTTGATTAATTGATGGGAATTAGTTGATGAAATGAATATATTATTAACCAAGAATAATTCATTTATTACCTATATAACTGTTACTCAATAGTGCTAAGTAGTTCTAGTAAAAACAATTCCTTAGTGGATGGATGAGTGTAGGTAGTGTTTGGAACCTGACATGGTTAACTCACACAAACCTATTTTTGATATCTATAATTAGTGGACCTGGGAGAACACAATTGAAAATGTATTGTTTATTATCTATTTGATGGAACTCTAGATATTCCATGATTATCATGTCCAAATAAACATGTTTTTTGGAAATGTGTTGTGTAGATGATTGGACATCACTCTAACTAGTTGTGTGGTTCTATTTTATTTGTGGGGAAATTATATAGGATTAGAATATGGCCTTACATTAGGGATTTCAATCATTATGTATATTTTCTCTAATAAATTATTGATGGATTCACTGAATATCCTCCATATTTATTTCTTACAGGAAATAATTTCCATAATAGATTGTTAAAAATTTTATTTGGATGGAATGTTGTCTATTAATGCAGATACAACTTTTCATTTATCATTAGTTTTGTTCAATATGTTTGAGATAGATTAATTTTCATATTTTTCCAATATTTTAAGTTTTTTCTAATATTAGGTGTAGCTCCACCCCTGGAATTTTTTTCCACTATATTTTAAATTAATTTCTCTTCCTAAGGTATTATTTTTGGTTACATGTTCCATGTTATCCATGGGGCTAAAATTAAAATATTTAATTCATTTGATTCAATAAGGAGGAATCAAATGTTTATCCTTCATATGGTAGTAAGGGAATTTTTCATCTTCTGAATATATTTCTAGGGACATGTAGTTATCCCCATTGAAATCCATTATTATCATGGGCCATTTTAATATGATGACATTATGAGGTACTCTTCTCTCTACATGATTATCCTCTAGAATTATAGCATGAAATTTTATCATAAAAAATTCCACAAAAATATTAACAAGACATGCTTCCAGTGAAGGGGATGAATAATTAAATTTAAGTAGAGATAAATATTGAGGAATGTATTGTAAACCAACCCTATGATTGGAATATACCTACCTCCTTGAATGTTGGGTATTCTTGTATTCCACTAGCTATATGGGATATGGTATATTTTTCTCTACCACCATAATATATAAGATCAAAAAAAATTATTGATCCTAGATGCGCTTCATGTAAAAATTACCCAAACCATAAGGTTGGTGTTAGACATGTGATTTCCAGAGGGATTCTTCCATGAAAATCATGGTATCATCCCCAAACATTCATATTGAAAATTAACATGACTAAATGTATATGGGACCTTCGGTTCACCTACCATTACATAAGAGATTACCAAATAGTAGTGAGTATCATTGGTGTTATCATTGGTAGATTAGACCCCCCATATTAGTGTTATAAATAATATCATAAATAAAATAGAATGGCATACATCCAAAGGAATATATTATAATCCATAATATAAAGTTCCAATAAATAATTCATAACCAATGATATATTAAAATAAACAATATAAACCATTACAAGGTGCCAAAACACATGTCCATGTAATTGGTCATCCAAAATCAGACATCCTAGACACCTAAAATTGGTAATATCCCTAATTATTTTATTATATATAATATAGAATAAAAACATATATTAAGGAAAATGTATATAAACTGTCATGGGGTTTTGGTTGATATTTGACTACATTCAATGAAAATTTATCTTTTTTCTATTCCAAAATAATTATTACAGTATTACAATCATAGAATTTAAGGATTTTATAGCTAAATGAGCCACATAAAGTTCATTGAGTCAATGAACACCGATATGTTTTTCATGATGTTTTTTTCAATTTCCTTAACAATAAGACTTTATGAACATTAAATAATTATTATGTATTAATAAATCAATTGATAACTCCCATTTTGTAAGTTGATTCTAGTATTTTGGAATTATGAAACATTATTGGAATGAACAACTTGAATATATTATATAAAAACTAATAATTTTTCTAAAGAGATTAAATTGAAATATACAATCACATTCAAGAATTACAATTTTATTATATGAGTTAAATACAGATCACTAAATTCACCACATAATTTTTTACACATGTTTAGATGTGTATGTGTATCATTTTCAGGGAGATACATCAAAATATGGAGGCCAGAATATTTTCATAACTAATTATAAATTCATTACATAGTATTTAAGGTCATTGGAATGGCTTCCATATCAATATATTATCAGATATCATCTTTTATCATATGATGGATATCATAATGAAAATAAGATAGGTATACCATTATGATATGATAAATAGTTTCAAATAACATTTGATTAATTAAATGTATATGATCCTCATTTATTGTTTCATGAATGAAATATTGTGGAGTATACATGTGTCAAAAAAATCTGGTATTATATCTAAATAAATTATTCCTTTAGGAACCCCATATTCTCTTCATCATCAATAGTGGGATAATCAATGTGATTTTACTATAAATGTTCTTTCTCAGCTACATTTTCAAGATGATTCAGATAATTCATATCAACATTTTCACCTTTAAGAGTCTATGGTCTAGAGTAGGTACTCTTCATGTTCTATACCTTATAATAAACATTTACAAGGATGAGACATTTAATAAAAATGGAATGTATCTCAATTTATATACATTCATTTTATCTATTTCCTATCCATAAGAGGGAAAATTCAAAGTAATTTTCACATTTTGAGTACATTCATCTCATGAATATATTCCATTATGAGGATAGACATTTTTATAATGTTTCATGTGGAGGGTATCCAATGTTTTTTCATAGTTCCCCATCATGGCGAGTAACTCCATTATTCATCAGTGCTAAATCTTTGGGATGATATCTTCAATATATTTCAATAGAGGGAACTCTAGGGTTATTAGATTTTTTTCCTTGGGGTTATCCTATAAACATATTTAGATGTTTTTTATCAATCAGGGTGAGGAACTTCATGTTGGCTTTCAATTTTTCTTAGGGTGGGTCTCTAAAACATATAATCTAGAGAGGAGCTATAGTTTTTTTGGATTCCATAGTTAAGATCATTATTTTGACATATATATTATTCTTAATTTATGGAAGAACATATTTTTCATCCAATATAGATAATGTGGGAAGGATCCACATAATTGATTTTATGAGGAGGACCTTCATGATTGATTTTTATATTATTATTGGGAGGACCTTCCGAAAGATTTATCATAGGTGGAACCACATAGATTCATTGTAAAATATAGTTTTGTGGTGTAATTTCATTGAAAGTGATCATTAATTTTGTGTCACGAGTATGTAGTAAACTGTTGATATGTACGATTTCAATAGGAGTATGAAACCCCTTGTAATTAGTATACATTAATTAATTTTTTTACATATGAATAATCATAATAAACCCAAATGATCGAAAAATATTAGGTATTTGGGTAATTATTTAAATTGAAGTAAAATTTTAAATAAGGTATATATCATCATTATTGGGAACATCATTAATATTCTCATAATATTTCATACTACATAAAACATAATGGGATAATATGGGGACATACATAATAAAGGGGTGAGATATTATCCCTATAAGGGAATAAAAAAATCATAACATGAAGAATGTAGTACATGTTATCCAATGTTAATTTCAATGGGACATAAAATGGGTTGTAATCATACATATGTGATGCGAGGAAAAATAAAACATGATAACATAAAAGATACATGGGAATGTTGCATCAACTCAAAACATGACATTATAAACATTAGTCAAGGCTAACCACCAATACATAATTACATGGTCTAAAAATTACATAATGGATTAGCATAATTCCCTAATCACACGTAAGATGTCTCATTATAAAATCACATTATACAAGTCATTGTTTCACTTTATTATTCTGAGTGCACCCAACACATGAATTTCATGTACATGCCTAAATGTTCCAAATACATAATATAAAATATCAATGTCATTCAACAATTTATTCCCCATGATTAAGGATTCTAGGATACAAATATTGTTTTCCCAAACCAATTAAAAATTGGTACATCTAGTGGAATACCAATGAGTGGTAATGGGTGTGTATATTCACAACATATCTATTTGGTATGAAAACCCACTATGAAATAAGGATAACATAAGAGTAGTACATAATGAATCATAAAATAATTTAACTTGAGTAAAAGTGGTGTATCGTAATTTTAATATCAAAATAAAATTATTGGTTATTCTAAAGAAAAATCCAATAATCTCCACAATAAAAAAAGGCATAAAATAGTGAATATGCTTCAATAAATGGGAGATGGGGAGGTTCTCTTACAAAATTACAGCATACTAATGACTTATCATAATGATGTAATGAGAGGAAATAAGTTATAAATAATTATTGGAATATGAATTGAATTTATTGGGATAATTATAGAGAAATTAAAATATAATAAATTGATATTCAAAAGGATAATAAAATGTTTGTGCATTGGGAAAAAGAGAGAGGGGTAATTATCACTGATATGGTGATTGAAAAATATTTTGGGGAGCTAATTAAGAGATGATGAGCACCTCGGGGGAAGTCTAGGTAGGGTATAGAAGGCTATAAGATGATATAAATTTTATCTAGTGATGCGTGTGGGTATCATGGGTTGTATTACATAGGAATATAGAGGTATGTTTTTCATTATTTCCCAAACATGTGTTTTGGAATCTATATAATAATGTAATAAAAAACACAAGCCATATCTTCGTTTTAAAACATGAGTTCTACCAATGTGGAGAGGATTAAATGATTGTATATAGAAAATGGACAAAATATAAAATATATTACCATTGTTGACTCAGAAGTCAGTCATATTCATAATGTAATGGTTTTGAAAACATATAACATTATATTTTTTTTGGATGATTCCTAAAGAACATATCAAGGTAATAAAATAACCAAAAAATAAAATAATTTTAAAATAAAATCATATATTTTATCATGGAAACATTTTACAAAATTTATTACACAAATTTTGAGAATTATGATGTCATAATACACACGATATATTTATAATGTATTTGATTTATTTTAAAAAAAATTCTTCCTCAGAGAATTAAGAAAAATGTATTGTTGGATATTTTAATAATTGTGATTCCACAAATAATCTTTTTTTTATCAAAATTATTTTTGAAATATATTTATTTTCACTAATAATACAAAATCATTATGTTTTAAAAACTTCAATGTTTTTTTATAAATAAGAGTTTTTAAACCTTATAACAATTTTATATGAGTTTTTAATTTTTTTTCGTTTATATATGGTACACATATTTTAATTGTATTATTATATTATTTAGTAAAATGAAATGAGTTAATTTAAAATTAATATTACAGAGAAATTGATTTTCTTATATCTTATCAAAATCAAATTCTTATATAATGTAATAATAATAATAATTATATATGTGAATTATGATATTAAAAATAACATATACAAATTCATATTATTATGGTCAGGAAACATAAAAAAACGTAGTACTAAAAAAATTCCATGGGCCTAACGATCATTTTGGTGATACCTTCATGTGGTGGTTCAATATCTAGGTGCTGGTCTGTGAACTCAATGAGCTTGAACATCTGACATAAATAGCTTCACTCATGAATTATTTGTTGGATTTAATCAATGTTTAATATATGGTAAAGAGGAAATGAATATATTTCTCTTTGAAAATGTTATAAATGGACTTAATAGGGTTGATCATGCTTTTTGAAGGTATTATCCTTTTTCTGTGTCACTTGTATATATTATAACTCTATAATTACACTAATCATTTTATCAATGTTCTATGTCTATTTTAACAATGCTTATGATACTTAATGGAATTTTAATCATACAATATATAATAATCCAAAAAAATGATTTTCATATGTTTTCAATAACTATAAGACATAATAATTATATTTATTCAATCAAAATGGTAATTGAATTTATAATTGATCTAGATATTACAATATTCCCCAAATTAGAAATTTCATACTCAATATTTTATTTTCATATCCTTTAGAAGATGAGGGTAATTTTTTTATCATTGTCTACTATAGTTCCCACATTTCATATTCAATCTTCAGGTTTCTCGATAGCAAATTTACTAGGTAAATTATCTTATTTTGTAAAACATTTTTGATATGATCTATGGTATTTACTCGCTACTCCTCATAGAAAATATTACTCTACAATGGTAAAACCTCTTAATTTATTACATTTTAGGGTTCTAGTCTATAATTCAACATGAGAGATAAATTGAAACATCATGTACATGAGATAGATTAGTTGTGATTCCATGTCTATAGTCCACCACTTCAATGCGATCAATGTTCTCAAAGGGATGAATGTGTCTTAGAATAAGAGTTCATGTCATGCCAAATATCATGAATTTCCTCCCTAATTATATGTGGAGGAATGTTGTATTCCCGTTCTCAAATTTATGGTCTCAACAAATATTTTCGTCATATCTCTTCTATCAACATATAGAATCTCTGATGTACTTCTAAATGGATTTGAACTTTTGAACTATTTTTGTGACCATTCCAAGAATAGAAAATTTTCATTACCCAACAACATCCCAACATGGAATTATATTACTTATATTACCATATATATCCTCATAGGGATATATTTGGATGATTAAGTAAGAAATATTATTGTATTATAACTCGATTAGAAACAATTTTTTTTGATTCCATCATCCAAGGAAGTCTATCGAGAATTTTCAAAACAAGTCCATGACTATCTAGATAGTCCACTAAAATTTACCATAATATTGGGGTTGATAATCCATGAAGAAGTTAAATATATTATTTTGATTTGTTTTGGAATATACTAGAATTTGGATTTAGATCTTCGATATCAACCATATTAAATACATATTGGTTTTTGATGTAGACTAAACACTTACATAATTTATATCCATTCATGTTAATGTTGTGGGGAGTAATCTGAAATTAAAATTAGGTGAGAATACATTGAATGATGATCCGCTACAACCCATATTGAATTATTTACAATTGATACATTGGAAGACCTGTGAATAGTAACCTTCTATGCTTTTAAATTTACACGTAGGTATGTGTAACAGATGCATCATCCTATTGGATTTGATTTCAATTATCTATCACCAATAGAAATATAAGACACCATGATGTATATTCCATTATTATTTCATTATATTATCATAGTAGTACTAATCCTAGATATCTCCAAAAATCTTTGTGATATACTGGTGGATGGATTGGTTGTGCTACGTGAATAATATAACAAAAACATGTTTAACTAAATATTTTTTGGTATACATACATGTGTCCCAAATAATAAAAATTTGTATCAATAAATTTTTAACTCTGAGGAATACCTTTTTTCTTATAGCTTCCACCTTCTTTTGAATTTCCACATCACCTATTTAATAATTAATTATATTCTCTAGATGGGATGGTTATGAAATCATTTTTTTAAGGAATGGTTATTTTTCTTCCATTAAGATTAAAATTTACATAATATTCATGTCTATGAATATCATATCTTTATCAATAAATATAAATTATAAAATTGATGGTTAATTTCTAGATGGAGCATCTTCAAAATTATTTTTATTGTAAAGATGATTATGGATTGATTAGTAACAGACTTTAGTCATATCTTACAATATTAATTGCTACATATTTAGTTATTTCAATATGAATGTATACATGATGATATCATTATCCTTATATTTCATACACAACATTCTAAAGAGATAATCTTCCCACCCAGATTTTCAATTAGATGATTATAGTAACCAACTATAGATCATTTTTTGGGTAACATTTTTAATAAATATAAATTTAATTAAAGAAAATTCCATTACATTATCATTTTTCATTTTTACAGATCCCAAGATCTTCATTCAAGAATTATTTTATACCACGAAATGTTCTAAAATTGATGGAATTTTATGTACAGGATAAATGACATGACTCCTTTTCAACAACCTGAATATCTATTCTCATTTATTTCTCTAGAAAATAATGACTCAATTACTAGTTAGAGTAGTTAGAGGGTTTCAAAATCATGATAAATTTTATATAATCGTCGATAATAAAAATATTGTTGACAGTACTAATGGATATCAATAATATATATTTCCCTTAGTCATCTTTTAATTACATAAATTGATATCCCTTTACTAGAGATAGTATACCTTATGAATGATTCAAGGTCTATGAATAATTCCAATTAATAATTCTACCACTCATATAGTAGTGTGAGTATGAAATTCATGGGGTAATACATCATTGTATTCCCCCAGAATGGACATGTCTTAAAAAATGGTCTTTTACATTATCTAAAATATTTGATCTATATAATATTTATCATAGGGAAAACAATCAAGGATTAGGATTGCGATTTAGAAGATGATCCAATATCCGCCTCTCGATAGTGTAGAATCAAAGGTAGACTCATCAGATATAAATTTATTTCCTACTCATTGAAATTTCATTTGTCTCTATGTTTGGACAGAAAATACATACACATAATTTCATAAAATTACACAATGGTGAGACTGATTATATTATTTATAAGAACATTCAACAAAAACTCAACATGTGATACAATAAATATAGAGGTTTTTTCTAAGTATATATAATCATATTATGTGATTAATCTATGTTCTTAGAAAACATTCAATAGTAGATAATATTGAATGTATTGAAGAACAAAATTACATACCAAACTATTGACTAAATATTACATATACTTTAGTCATCATGATCCATCACATAATAGAATATTCTTTATTCCCTCATTCATGGATATTTTTGGTTCTCATAATGATTTTTGAAGATGAAATATACCATTGGCTAGGATAATAACCAACATCACTTCACTTGGTACATAAAACTGTATCTGTTACTTGAGATTGAGCAATAGTTCCACAAATATCATTATTTAATATTCCATGAAAATTGGAAATTGTATTGCCTATATTTAAGAACATAAAATAACTCCCTATTCCATTGTATAATTTCCCTTTTTTCAATATTCCATATTATTTTCTTCATGGAAAATATGTATTTTTTCCATTGTCACATTTATCATATCAACTTCTGAATTTGTCATCATCCACTTTATTGGAGTATTTTTATATTCGACTATGACTTATTTATAAATTGTGATTTTTATATCTATGTTATCATAATTAAAATCTATATTTCTTGATTTACAATATTGATAGGCTCTCATTTTGGAATTCTTCATAGCACCCTTCACATTAGTTAGATTAATAACTTACTACAAATGTCATCCATTGGATGAATTGACATAAAATTAATGAAGGGAAATTTAATTGGGAAACCATTATCATTAAATGGATAAGTTATATATTTTATGAATATCCTTAAATAATGAATTTCTAGGCATCAATATATTTTAAACAAAATCTATATCCTTATATAGAGTATTACTTAAATTTTAGTTTTCTTAATAGTGGTTCATAAGTAGATTTTGAATTTACCTAAGAATAAAGCCCTTGGATTTCCATAAAAAAGATATTTATAATTCTATGTTATCTTGTACTAGTTCCCAATAGAGTCTATCTCAATGAATTTTTTTGGGTGTTACCCATAGGAACATCTATCTTAGAGCCACATCCACTTCTGTTATCCAGATATGGTTCTATTTTCATGGAAACCAATTACACTATATGATTGAAAAATATAGGGTTGGGATATTATGTGTACTATTATCCATATATCATACTCTAATGGTATCATATCATGTTACATAAAAAACTAACAAATCCTCTGATATTAACTATAGTGGCCATGATTTCTTTCTACTGCACTATAATAGATACTTGTCATGGAATTATATTGTTGAATGCACCTACTAGGATGGAGACACTATTATATTTAGTTGTGGATATATCCTCATTAATCCCATAAGTGGGGAAATTTTTTTTTCTAAATGTAATAAAAGAGAGTTCATATGGATTTGATTAATTCCTTTACCTATCATACTATAGAAACCCATATTTTTAGTATGTAAGCCTTTATTCTTTCTAAGTATATAAAGTATAAGGGTGATGTTTGGGAGAGTTTTTATAACTTTTTTAGAGATTTTTGTGGATTTTAAATATTTGATTGTTCTTTTCATGGTTTTTGGAAAACGAGAAACACATGAATAAAACCCTGTACAGTGTGAGGTATGCTAAAGGGAAGGTTCACGAGTGGCACATGATGTGTCCAAATCATGAAGAAGCCTATGAGAAATCATGGAACATGAGAGTGTGATATTTTTAATGTCTAGTTTATATTTTTGAATCATTTAAAGGTATCACATTAAATCTCACCATTCAGAATGTGTTAGGAACATAGTTGGCAGATGGATTGACTAACGATGCAACTAACCATGACCGAGTAAAATATGGGATCCCAAAATTGTTAAACTCACTATGTTTTCCCTAGAACTCCTTATATATTCCTCATATGTGGCCATAAATAAATATTTCCTCTTAAAAAATGTCCATTACATTTCTCACATCAATCCAAATGTGATCCAAAAGATTCCCTTTGTGATTTGAATCAGAATCCTCATGGCATGTGATCATTCTAGTTAGTTTTTTATATCTATAATGATGTTTCTCTTGGATTCATAGATAAATTCCTTTTTAGTTAGATATATGGATTTATATTCCATATAAATTTATAGTTTTATATTTTTATGATAGAGTGATACATATAAGGTGGGTTCATTGAGATTCAACCATGTTTTGTGACACATTTCTATGAGTTATCATTTTCACCACGACAATCGAGGAAGGTGTATTCACTCTCAACTCCTCCTACAAAAATATATTTTTCATTGTATCATATTCATTTAATTTATTTAAATTTATAATTTAATATTGGTTATAATAATGATATAAATCCACTTCATTGATTATTTTTGGTTATTGGTAAAATTTTAGAATTGTGGTGATTTTTTTCTGTAATATACTTTGGATTATTTCAATTAAAATGATGATTATAAATGTGAATTTTCTTAATTATTTAAATGGATTTTTGAAAAAGGTTTCAATTAATATATTTTAATATTAAAATGAAATTTTCTTCTTTTTCTTACAATGGTTTTTGGGAATACATGGTGTGTGTGTGTTCATATTTCATTTACAATGCATGGTTGAAATATTAACATATAGTTGGTGAAAAATGATTAATTGAACATGGGATATAATGAATTTCAGAAGACATGATAGATCGATGAGAAACCACTCATGAGTATTGTAAATTCAAAATGATGTATTCATGGTTGGTGGTGTGGATTTAAGAAATATAATGGTTATTCCAAAGGGAAATTTTTGAGATGGTTTTGAGGAATTTCATGCATTCATTCTATGGAAATGATATTTTTTTTGGAAAAATGGATGATATGATACTTATTTATATTTATTTATAATATATTTTTGAGTTTTTATAATATACACAATTTTATATTAATGTATCTAACTTTTCAGCCATATTGTCATGAGTAGGGAAGTCATTGGCAATAAAATTATGACTTTTAGTACTCTCCACTATGATGGAACACTATTGTTTTTTTAAATGTCATCAAATGGGACATAGGAAATGGTAATTTATCACAAGTCCTTATCACTACGTCTTGATACATTAGTTGTTTGATTTTGTAAGAGGACAGATCATGTAGATCTTTTGTTCTTATGGATTTCTTGAAGCTTTATTAGTTTTTATTCTTTTGTTTACTTTGATATTTTGGTTAGCCATAGTGGTACTACATTTTAGTATGATTATGATAAGTGAAATATTTATTTTTCAATATTTGTAATCATTCATAATAATGTGGTTCTTTGCTTAGATTTTTATTCACAAAGGTAAAATTGTCCCACACATGTATTAAAGCTCTTCAGCATTTATTTCTATCCTTTTTTACCAAAGGGATGTTTCTTAAGGCCTAGAAACATCTCAATACCCTCTATGTATAATGTGAAGGGAATTACATTACTAATAGTATCAGTTTTGTTTTTTCCAAAAACTTTTATGAGACAAATTGTTTCATCTTGACCTGTCCATGGTAAAACGGTGTTCTTCAGTTTCTTGGTCTTTGAGTTGATATTAATTCAGTTTTATTCCTCGTATTGGTTTACTAGAAAATAGTAGGATTTTATGAACATTATTTTTAATTAATATAATGACATAATTATTATTTTTATGTTGATGTTCATGTTAGTCGAGAGTTGGGTACATATGTGTTTTGGATACACTTTTTCGATTTTGAAAACTCATTATCATGTGGATACCAAATGAGAGGAACATGACATCATTTAGAGGAATGACTTCAAACTAGGAGTTAAAATATTTTTTTGAGTATGTATACATTTTTTGGGAAATGAAGAATTTTTTTAGACTTGTTAATGTAGGTTTCAAATGAAATATTTTGAGAAATAACATGAATTTATTATTTTTAAATTTGTTTGATTTTCAAAAATTATTTTAATATTTTTCTAAAATGGATAAATAAGGAAAATGATTCATTTAGAAAGGACATTAGTTATAGTTAATGTGATAGAAATTGATTACCTATGTCTATAGAAGATATAGAGTGAGACTTATGTTTTTTTGTTTTCTAGAAAATGGATCCCAATATGAGTCGGAGAAACCAACTGGATGTGGCTGTTGAGAATGTGGTTAAACATGCTCCACTTGTGTAGTGTCATCTAGTTAAGAGGATTGTCCCTGAATTTCAGACTGTGGACACAAGGAATTAGTGGGATGCTCCGAGAAACATATATCATTCCTTTCAATTATAGATGAAGAAGACACTGATCTTGTAGGGTGAATCTGAACCTATGTAGTTGGTGGTGTGGATGAACACGATGAATCATATTTTTTATTTATTCAGCACACCATCCTATTGAATAATCATGATAGAAATTTATATGATATAGGAACATTCATTAACATTTTAGGAGCTAGTGTTATAAACTAATGTGGATAATGGCCTTTTTGGGTGGATTTTTAAAGTTATTTCAAAATATAATTCAATCCTCATAGATTCATGAATTAAAGGATGACATGATTCATTAGATTAAATCATGAAAATATATTTTTCATAGTTTATGTGGCTAAATCTATGAATTTGGTGTGCTTAACACCCTTGTTTTTTGCTACTGTGTCCTTAAATGTGAACATATTGGAATCCCGATTATAGTAGGAGATTATCTAAAATACAGAGGTTCTCTATATTACAGAATATACATATATTTTCAATCTAGTTTTGGTGGATGAATTGGAAATATCATGATAATAGGGACAATGAATTATGTTGATACCCATTGGAAATAGTCAGAAATCTTTTGCAGGCTGATAATCAATAGAGTGACTCTTATTTCTATGGTTGGAAAACGAATAAAACTCAAACCAGTTGATTATTAAAAAACACTCCAATACTATAGATCAAATATGCATGTTTCAAATGTGGGTTTTTTACCACATTAAGAGAGTTTGTATGACACCACCTTGAGCATGCTACTATTTCAAAAAGATGAAACATCATCAATGCTATTGTCACATTAACACATAGTCTGGTTATTGGGACATTTTTTAGGGGTAGTATGTAATATATTCTTATATGGGAGTAGGGTAGATGAATCAATCACATAAATCTAATAGATCTAGAAATAACGATTCAATGAATAATTGGACTTATAAGGTTGTTCAATCTCGGTAGGGAAACAAAGAGAAATGTGTAGTGAAAAAAACATTATAGGGAGCTGAACATGTGATATTGGATTATCAGACCTGACTAGCTATGGTGAGTGGTATGATTATTTTGAATTCAACCCTTGTTAAAGTAATTTTTTGTTATGGGTTAAAAAAATTCGTTTATTTCTTCTCGTGAACTTGATTTGATGAGTTGAAAATAAGAGATAACACCATTTGTGACAAAACATAAAAATTATCTTAGTCAATGAGAATGTAACGATTTTTTGGGTATATAATGGTCTATAACAATTGACGGATCCACACTAAATTATGATTTATTAATACATGATATGGATATCATTTATATAATCCTACATATGGACTATTTGATAATGTTCAATGCTCTCATTGACTATTCTAGAAGGTCATTTAGTATTGTGACTAAGTATGTTTTTAAGAATCTATTTATTGAAGAGAGGAACATATAGGTAGGATTAATAAATTTATTGTCACCAATGGTTGGAATGATATAATTTGAGTTTGAATAATTTTATATTTAATCAATTTAATAGATTGAGGATGTCAGTTTTCCCATAGTTCAAGATAAGTTTTCAGATCTGTATCCAAAAAATGTATACGGATTTACACCGATGAGAATAGTAGAGTTTATGATTGATCTCATCATAGGGACCAGTCCTATCTCAAATCCTCATTATAAAATAGAATTGATAGAATTAATTGTGATGAATGTGTAGTTGAAAGAGATAGAAATTTAGGGTTTCATTCAATCTACAATATCTCTATGAGGATCACTGATCTCATTCATGAAAAAAGTATACGAAACATTAGAGGTGTGTTTATATTATCATAAGATTAAACATGTTACAATTAAAAAAAGTATCCACTTCCATGCATTGATAATATGTTCGATCAATTAAGGAGAGATCACCAGTTCTCCCAAATTTAATTGTAATCAATATATCAACAATTTTGTGTTCGTTTGGAGGATTTCCTGAAGACATAATACAGAAGAATATATAGTCATTATAAATATTCATTAATGACTTTATGTTATAAGAATTCACTAATGGACTTTGTAGAATTTATGAATATGATATTTCATCAATATTTGGATTATTTTTAGTGTTTATAGAATACATACTTGTTCATTCAAGTACATTGTTTAAGGATGATAAACATTTTTCAACCGTGTTGGATATATTGAGAGACCATCGTTAGTATGACAAATTATCAAAGTATGATTTTTTGATACTAGAGTAATTCTTTAATGGAAATGTAATTTCTGATATAGATGTTTCATTAGATCTATAGAAGATAACGGATGTTATGTGTTAGCAATCGTCAAATAATGTATTTGATATGTAATGTTTTATTGGACTCGCTAGTTATTACCACCACATTATTCATGAATTACCATGTCTAGATTCTCCTCTGTAAAATTTAAAAAAGAAGAATGTCAAATTCCAATGGACTGAGGAATTTCATAGTTCTTTGTAGAAGCTTAATTTTTTCATTAAATCTTCTGCAATCATGATTATTCTAGAATATATAAATGAGAATGTGGTGTATTTTAATGCTTTAGGATCTAGGATGAGGTTTTTTATATTTCAAGGATACCATGTTGTTTCATTTGGATCAAGGAAGTTATGCGTTCAAGAGAATAATTACCCCACAAATGATTTGGAGTTAGATATAGTCATCAATGCTATGAATACATGTCAACATTATCACATCAGCATGAAATTCATTCTGTTCATGGATTATAAAAGATTTAAACATATTTTAACATAATGGTATTTGAATCTAATGTGATGAAAATGGATAGAATACATAAAACTTTTCAACATTGACTATATTTATACAAAATGAAAATTGAAATTTTGTGGTGGATTTATTAAATAGAAAGTAATTAGATCATTTATAAAAATATACTTTTGATGAGTGGTTGTTGATGGCGGCCATAGCCATCATCCATGTGGAATGTGAAGACCAGGGTGATGTTATGGTTTTCAATCATGTTTTTCTTGTACCAGATTTGGTAATGAAGGTAAAGAAGTTAAAAAACAAATGCAGAATGTATTGAAATCAGTTAAAAACACAAAGGTGGAGATACCATTGATTACAAAAGGCTTTTTGGGTGTTCAGTCTTGTGGTTTGGGAATAGATGGTTTCACCCATGACTTCTCGAGAGAAACATCTTCATGCTTAACACCATTCATGATGGGGTGATCATCTATGAATATAGAATATTTATTTTCCATTAGAATAACATTTTCTGTGTGTCTAAATGAAATGGATGGTTGATGAGTTTGTTTCATTGTTATTATCATTCAATAATGTTAATGAATAATATTAATGAATTGAAGGCTTTTTTCAATATTCACATATTCCACTATGAAAATGGGATTAGATAGATATTTATTTTATAATAGGACTCTATTGAATATTTAATAAACATTGTGTCATATGGGTGAAAAGGATCAACTTATGAATTCAACTCAGTTAATTCTAATTCGTGTAACTCATATGGTGGAAGATGGGTCCAAAATCAACATCCAAGAAGTGGTAAAGTGAAATGTAATACCAGTTTTGATTGTATCAGACATAGATCCAATATTCAGGTATTGTTCCTAAAAATCCCTAAACCATTATCTTGTGAATTAGTTGAATATTATTATGTAATATCATCCTCATAAGGATGGGAAATATGAAATGATGATACAGACATTTGAAGACATGTTGCGGGATTATGTATTAGATTTTTGTGTCTATTGGGAACATCACTTATCCTTAGTGGAGTTCTCGTATAATAAAATCTATTATGAAACGATATATATATAGATCATTTTGATGAATCATATGGGTTTAATTGTTTTTATCAACTTTTTGGGGTGGAAATTTAGGAAACTTCAATACTTGGGATGAGCATTGTCCAAGAAAAAATAGAGAATATTCAGCTTATTAGGAAAAAGATGGAGATGGATAAGTGTCAATGGAAATCAAATGTGGATCATCACTAACAACCTTTTTTGTTATTGGTGAGTGATCTTGAATTCTTGTGGATTTCCATATTACATGGACATAAACATTTTGAGTTGTAGGTAATGTTATCTATTCGATACATAAGCCCTATTGAGGTATAGGAATATGTCGGAGAAGTTGAATATCATTTGGAACTTCCACCACAATTTAGTATGGTGGATAATGTTTTTTATGTATCTCAGATGAAAAGGTTTCATCCTAAACTTAACCATGAGATAATATGTGTAACGCCCCGACCCCAGCTACCCAGAGTCGGTGCATTATTACATAACATTGGCATGATCACAAGAAAGATCAAATCTCGAAAGACCGATTGATTTAGTAGCCTTGGAAACACTAGATATATTCATAGGTTTTACATTACATCATAAAATGAAAAACTACTACAACAACATAAAGTCTCTATAATCCACACTCATATCCCCACATAATATCCCTGCAGGTCATTCATAATTTACTTCTTCACTTCCTGGGAAAAATAAAACATATAAAAGGGGTGAGCTAAAATGCCCAGTAAGGATAACAAAATAGCGGAAACTTTCATAAATAAGAATAATCTTTTAAGGAAATGTATAACTAAAACAAAAGCCTTTCAAACATGAACTTTCAACATGGTATGGCATAAATAAAATGAAATAATTCCATTTACTTATTCACATGGATATTCTACTAATCTAATAATCACATGCAAAAATCAATAACCACTTTCATAATGTTGGAATGCATAATTCCAGACTATCATAACCACATAGACAAGGCCTCGTGCCAAGACTACAAATAAGATTTTTTCAAGGACTTGTGCCAAGACACTAGTTTGTCTCATTAGACCTACCGATGCATCGAGGAGCTATAGCGGGCTCCACCCGTCACTTATTAAGTCCAATGCATTCCCATATGAAAAGGTTTAAACATAACATAAACATTCGTATTAAAACTAGCATACGAAATGTCAATAATTTCACCATAAACTATGAATGGTATAAAAATAGCACATCCATAGTTAAACATATCACAAAACCTTCAATACAATATAGAAGTTTTGTATCATAATAAATCATCTTCAAATACACTTAAAATCCATCAAAGGATGTTGACGTAGATGAAATCAAATTGTTTTTTAAAGAAATATCTCCTTTTATTTTGAAATCATTTAAGATCCATATAAAATAAAACATTTTCATTGAAAATATTCTTATAAGATTGTAAGGAAAGCTTTGAAGATTTTATAACGGCGTAAAATAACCGCACCCGCCGTATAAGTTAAAAAAAACATTCTTACCTCAATTCTGTCGAAAAGGTTAAAAAGGACCTTGTTTTGAAAACGACGGAAAGATTCCTTTATAAACCTCTTATAAAAAGTCAAACAAGGGTATAAATGAATTTAACCCATATTCTTGTAAATAGTAAAAATGTTTTGAAATACATCTTTAAGAAACATGGATGTGGATGATAAAGATATCCCAGTAGATTATTACGTATAAACAACCTCGGATAATGAAGAGATTGTGAAATAACCCTTACCTTGTACTTTTCCTTTGTTGGGGTCGGTTAACCTCCTGTATAATGGTGAAATAATTGTTATTAAATTATACAAGAATAATATACATTAATATGATATCATATATGATCTTTTAACATTGCTTTATTAATAATATCTTAGTATTATCGTCGTTTCAGGTGATAATCGATTCGTTCTTCTTAAATTTTTGGATACGTAAGACATGTTTGTAATGGATAGATTAAATATTATTCATAATCAGAATGATATTAACATTATTTTTAACCCTAAAATGAGAATAATACTTGAATGGATACGACGGAGGATGGATCTCACCGCGTTCGTGGAGACGGTAGTCCGTACGTACGCACGAACGCTACTTCCATTTAATTTTTATTTTAAAAGAATTGAATCCAAATGATACATAGGTATATTACTATTCCAGTATAATATAATATTTTATATATGTTACTTATGTTAATTAACACCATCCTTTATACGTTCCATGTGTGGTATGAACGAGTCATATCATTTTAAGGGGGCGGTAGTCCGCACTTCCTCAAATGAAATTATCGTATGTATATACAACATGAAACGAATAATGGTATGAAATAAAATGGAATTACAGAAGCTTATATATATAATATATATCATTAATATCATATTTAATTACAGTGCCATCATAATGGCCACCATGAGAGGCGGTAAGATGTATTTGAACAATCCTCGTTTCGTGAGGCGTTAGTTTTCCATCCACAGAAACATTATGTTCATCATCCATTAGATGGAGTTGTGTGTATGTGTAGTTTGAATCCTTCTTATAACAACATCCGAGTATATTGAGGATACTGGTGTTGTTACAAAAGAAAGGAAATAAAAAGAGTTTGGGGGTTGGAGAAGCAAAATAAAGGAAAATAATTTAAGAGAAATCGTTACCTTTAATTTAGGTAACTCACTTTGGTTGGAACCAAAGGACTTCTTGAAATGATTTATGCCTAAGGGGAAGCTTCAAGGAGGATGAGAGGGATGTGGGGAGCTTAGTTGGGCAGAGTTTGGACGAGCCAAGTGGCTTGAGAGGTGTGAGGAATGAGTAGAAGTGGTCTCCTTTTATAAGGGAGAAGAGGGGCTCTTTAGGAAAGAGTGAAAGTATTACTTTATAATATAATTATATTCGGTTTATAATGGTCCAAAAATTATTGAGGTCGAAGATAAGATGACTAATATTCTAAATAAAATCAACCAATAAGAATTGGACAGGTTTTAGATAATATTTTAATCATTATAATCTTATTTATTTAAATGATTTATTAATGAGGTAAACATTTCATCATTATTGTGTCATTAATAATTTAAATTATTTGATGTCTAAAAATTATAAATAAAATATAATTATGTAGGAAATCTTTTTATCTTTCTAATTAATATTTATAATCGAAAATCCAACATGTATAACCCTATGTAAAAATTGTTCTTCTAAAAGATGTAAGCTTATGCCATTTTTATTTTTATTTTAACTTTATTAATATAATGTGTCCCTACCACATAAAAGTGGCTCCAAGGGGTCCCCAAATTGACCCAAAAATGCTCATGGTCGGGTATGTGTCCACCAATAAGGTTAGGACACGTTTTAGGGTAATTTTGTATTATTATAATATTATTTTTTAACCCTTATTTACCGGATTTACCCTTAACCATGGTAAATAAAATATTTACCACAGTAATTATTCAAAATGTCTAAAAATAAAAGTTACCTATTTACACAATTTGGACATCCTGATTCCAAATATGGAATCCATTTTCCTAAATTCAAAACACAGAAGTGGCAGAAATTAATTTAAAATTAATTCCCGCTGTCAAAACAAAAAACGTGTTTTTAAGAGGTAATAACTATCAAAAGATTGACACTTGTTTATGTTCGGTTTAATTGTAAAATTATGTCCAATGACCAAAATTATATTAAATGGTAAAAATATATTCTAAATATACTTTAAAACCACTCAAATTCACAATTTATCACTATTAATTATTTTGATTAAAAAAGTTGTTTTTAATTAAAATTTAGTAATTTTCACTATTCATCAAAATATGAAAGTTATCCGAAAAGTACCAAAATTTCACCATAGGCTAAATTAGATATTCCGAATCCAAAAATGAAGTCTATTTTGAAATATAAAATATATATGATTTCAAAAAGTAGGTATTACTATTCACAACGGCTAGTTTAATTAGTTGTGGTGTGTGTTAGAACTCGAGGTTGCGTACAACACACGCTATCGAATTATTCGAAGGGAAACGTACCATGGAAGCTTGGGGTGTTACATTCTCCCCTCCTTAAAATAATTGCGTCCTCACAATTTCTAGGGTATTACTGCATAAAAAGACTCGGGTGGTTCTTCATCATAAGTTCCTCGGGTTCCCACGTTGCCTCTTCCATCTTATGATTTCTCCACAAAACTTTTACCAGACGTGTCGTCCGGTTTCTCAGTACTTGTTCTCTTGTATCAAGAATCTTGACGGGCTCTTCACAATAAGACAGATCGGGTTCCAGTTCTAATTCCTCATAGGTGAGTACATGTGTTGGGTCAGGCATGTATTTTCTCAACAGAGATACGTGGAACACATCGTGAACTTTAGAGAGACTTGGCGGCATTGCCAATCGGTAAGCTACAGCCCCAATTCGTTCTAGAATTTCGAAAGGTCCGATGTACCTGGGACTCAATTTACCTTTCTTTCCAAAATGTATGACTCCCTTCCATGGAGATACCTTTAGGAAAACATGATCACCGACTTGAAATTCCCAATCCTTCCTTCGATTATCGACATAGCTCTTCTGCCTACTTTGAGCTGCTTTGATGTGATTTTGGATTACTTTCACCTTTTCCACCGTTTCCTCCACCAGTTCTGGGCCTACAAGTTTTCTTTCACCAACGTCATCCCAACAGGTTGGTGTACGACATCTCTTTCCGTATAACGCTTCATATGGTGCCATCTGAATACTTGAATGGAAGCTATTGTTATAGGAAATTTCTACCGGAGGTAAATATTGATCCCACATACCCTGAAAGTCAAGTGAGCAAGATCTCAACATGTCTTCTAAGGTTTGAATAGTCCGTTCTGATTGTCCATCTGTCTAAGGGTGGTAAGCAGTGCTCAAATGAAGTTCCGTATCCAGGGATTTCTGAAGACTTTTCCAAAATCATGAAGTAAAACGGGGATCACGATCAGAAACAATCGATAGGGGTACTCCATGAAGTCTCACAACCTCATTAATGTATAGTCTTGCTAGACGTTCCAGGGGTAGATCTTCTCTTATAGCAAGAAAATGTGCTGACTTGGTAAGACGATCAACAATAACCCATATTGCATCGTTCCTTCTAGGAGTCTTCGGTAGCCCCATGACAAAGTCCATCGTAACATTGTCCCATTTCCACTCCGGTATGGGAAGAGCTTGCATGACTCCTCCAGGCTGTTGCCTTCCAGCTTTCACTTGTTGAAAAACCATACATCTTGACACAAAATCAGCAATCTCCCTCTTCGTGTTGCCCCACCAAAAATGTTCCTTCAAATCTCTATACATTTTGGTGCTCCCAGGGTGTATAGAGAAATTGGAACTATGAGCATCATCCAGCAATTCCCTTTTTAGATCAGGTATATTGGGAACACAAAGTCTCTTCCCGAATTTCAAAATTCCATCTTCAAACACAAAGTCTCTCAATCTCCCATCATTCACAGCTTTAATCTTCTTCTGAAATTCTTCATCATCAGTCTGAGAACTCTTAATCCTTTCTTGTAAAGATGGTTTGGCAACCATTTGAAAAATCATTGATGTTTCACCTTCCCTGGTTATTCCCATGTCCATCTTCACTAGATCCATGAAAATTGGATCCCTTTCAATTCTCATCATGTTCAGAACTCCATGGTCTTTTCTGCTCAAAGCATCTGCTACTTTGTTTGCTTTCCCCGGGTGGTAGTGTATCGTACAATCATAATCCTTGAGTAATTCAAGCCATCTCCTTTGCCACATGTTGAGTTCTTTTTGTGAGAAAATATATTTCAAACTCTTGTGATCAGTATAAATCTCACATTTTTCACCATAGAGGTAGTGCCTCCATATCTTCAAAGAAAATATTACAGCTGCTAACTCGAGATCATGAGTAGGATAGTTTTGTTCATGAATTTTCAACTGTCGTGATGCATAGGCAATAACTCTATCATTCTGCATAAGGACACAACCAAGTCCTTTCTTCGATGCATCACTATAAATAACGAACCCATCATTCCCCGATGGTAGAGTCAATATAGGAGCATTGACTAATCTTCTCTTCAGTTCATCGAAACATTCTTCACACTCTTTTGTCCAAAAAAATTTAACCCCTTTACGTGTGAGCTTCGTTAATGGGTTAGCCAATCAGGAAAAATTCTGGATGAAACGTCGATAATAACCTGCCAAGCCAATAAAACTACGTACCTCAGTTATACTCGTAGGTGCTGGCCATTCTTGGATTTCCTTGGTCTTAGAAGGATCAACAGAGATTCCATCTTTATAGACAATATGGCCAAGAAAAGAAATCTCCTGAAGCCAGAATTCACACTTGCTAAACATCCCATATAATTCATTCCTCCTCAGAGTCTTCAAGATAATGCGCAAGTGATTTTCATGATCTTAGTAGGTTTTGGAGTATACCAAGATATCATCAATAAATACCACCACAAATTCATCGAGATACTCCTTGAAAACTCTATTCATCAGATCCATGAATACAGAGGGTGCATTAGTCAATCCAAACGGCATTACAGTAAACTCGTAATGCCCGTACCTGGTTCGAAATTCTATTTTCGGAATGTCTTCCTTCTTCACACACAACTGATGGTATCCAGATCGAAGGTCAATATTTGAAATGTATTGAGCTCCATGCAGTTGGTCAAATAAATCATCAATACGAGGTAGGGGATACTTGTTCTTTATCGTTATAGCATTGATCTCCCTGTAGTCGATACATAACCTCATAGATCCATCTTTCTTTTTAACAAAAAGAACAGGGGCTCCCCATGGAGAAACACTAGGTTGAATAAATCCATTATTACTCAATTCCTCTAGTTGTTTCTTTAGTTCGACTAACTCTACAGTGGCCATTCTATAAGGGGTCTTCGATATAGGCCTTGATCCAGGAATCAAATCAATAGAAAACTCAACTTCTCGTTCTGGAGGATGTCCAGGTAAATCTTCTGGAAATACATCTACAAATTCTTTCACAACAGGTACATCCTCTATTTGAACATTCCTTTCCTCACCCGCAGTTATTGCATTCTCTTCCTCCCCAATAATTGAATTTAGTTGAGCTATTGAGGGTGGATCTAAATAAGAATTAGGTGGTGACGATTCTGCTCTAAAAATAAGGTGTTCCTTATCATTATCATCAAGAATCGTAACCTCTTTCTTCTTACAATAAATCTTCGCATCATAGTCCGAAAGCCAGTCCGTACCGAGGATTATATCAAACTCAATCATAGGTATGACGATGAGATCAGCAGATAAAGAAAATTTATATGCTCTAATGGGGACTGATTCACAAAACATTGTTGCAACGATACTTCCCTTAGGAGTTTTAACTGACAACTCCCTTATTAAATCAAATTGGAAATATCTAATTTTCTTAGCAAACTGGGAAGATATGAAACAATGCGATGATCCAGAATCAAATAATGCATTCACTAAACCTGAGGAAACCATTAAATTACCTGCCACCACGTCTTTCGGAGCTTCTACCTCAGCAGTAGTGATAGCATAAGCCTGGCCTTGATCCCTTGGCCTTTTCTGAGGTAAGTTCTCCTGACGCTTAGGACATGAATTTTCATAATGCCCCATCTCCCTACAATTGTAGCACTGAACGTTGGTAGCTTCCTTCTTCCCCTTTCAATCATGAGCTTGGTGGCCTTTTTCACCACACTTGTAACAGACTCCCATTCCCTTCAAGCAAGTACCGGGGTGTTTCTTCCCACATTTACCACATGATGGATATTCAACCTTTCCTTTCTTCCCCTTATTTCCATTCCCAAATTGATCAGCATGTCTCTTCTTCTCTTTCTTTGCTTTAAAGTCATAAGACTTAGAGAATTTCTTTTCTGTCTTGATAGCACATGAGACAATGTCTTCGTACGATGAAAAGGATTGTGAGACTAATGCTCGACGGAGAAATGGTTTTAACCCATCAAAGAAACGATCAATCTTACTTCTTGGGTTGCGAATATAATCACCAGCATACCTCGCTATCCTTGTAAAGTTAGCCTCATACTTTGTGACATTCTCATCCTCCTTTTGTCTCAGACTGAGAAATTGCCTTTCCATATCTGCTCAATGGTCGCGAGGGAAGTATTTTTCTAAAAACAGATCTTTGAACTCCCTCCAATCCATATTTGATACTTCATCATCTTCCTTCATATTTTGAATCAATGACCACCATTGATCAGCATCTCCAGTGAGGCGGTAAACTGCCATGATAACTTTTTCCCTTTCACTGCTCCCCAAAGCCTGAAATATTTTCTCTAGGGAAAATATCCATTGCTCAGCTACTAAGGGATTTGTATTCCCATTGAACGTTGGTGGTTGTTGCCTCATGAATCGATCTAACATTGATCCTCCACGCTGCGGATCAGGGTGCTCCATACGGGTAAGGTTATTATTCATAACCTGAGTAAGTTGTCCCAGTATGGTGATTAGCTGATCAGCACCAGTTGCATCACCAGCCCCACTATAATTATCTTGAGCAGGAGGGAAATCCCTACATGGAGTGCGTGCATTGATACAGTTTCCATTTCTTCCACTAGGCGCCATTTCTAAACAATGTCATAAACTAGATCAGTTTATTAATCAGAATACATAATCCCATACTTATAAAACACTTAACATAAATTGAACTATTTATGGATATAATCATAAAAATGTTTTCTTTGAAGAAGTATATACTCATAAACCCTTCATAATGATTTTTAAAGAAAATGAGAGTTATCCTAAGCATATCCCCCGGGAGTGTCGTAACCAAGAGTGCAGCAAGGCCCGTTGTCGTGCACCAGTTCCCGTTCGAGTCTAGCTCAAAGCGGTGTTTTCGGGTTTTACCCCTAGGTACATCTGTGCCAGAGCCGCCTCTACCTGCTCGTATCCAGACAGGGATGTATTTCTCAGAAAACTCACAAAATCTCTACAATACCAAAATTCTAGGAAGTTCTTCTATACTAATCCTCAAAGTTCATCTTAGGTCTACGTGCTCTAATCAGAGTTTATCTAAATCTAGTTTCCAAGGTTTGTACTAAACTTCCTCTGATACCAACTGTAACTCCCCAACCCCAGCTACCCAGAGTCGGTGCATTATTACATAACATTGGCATGATCACAAGAAAGATCAAATCTCGAAAGACCGATTGGTTTAGTAGCCTTGGAAACACTAGATATATTCATAGGTTTTACATTACATCATAAAATGAAAAACTAATACAACAACATAAAGTCTCCATAATCCACACTCATATCCCCACATAATATCCCTGCAGGTCATTCATAATTTACTTCTTCAGTTCCTGGGAAAAATAAAACATATAAAAGGGGTGAGCTCAAATGCCCAGTAAGGATAACAAAATAACGGAAACTTTCATAAATAAGAATAAACTTTTAAGGCAATGTATAACTAAAACAAAAGCCTTTCAAACATGAACTTTCAACATGGTATGGCATAAATAAAATGAAATAATGCCATTTACTTATTCACATGGATATTCTACTAATCGCATAATCACATGCAAAAATCAATAACCACTTTCATAATGTTGGAATTCATAATGCCAGACTATCATAACCACATAGCCAAGGCCTCGTGCCAAGACTACAAATAAGATTTTGTCAAGGCCTTGTGCCAAGACACTAGTTTGTCTCATGAGACCTACCGATGCATTGAGGAGCTATAGCTGGCTCCACCCGTCACTTATTAAGTCCAATGCATTCCCATATGAAAAGGTTTAAACATAACATAAACATTCGTATTAAAACTAGCATACGAAATGTCAATAATTTCACCATAAACTATGAATGGTATAAAAATAGCACATCCATAGTAAAACATATCACAAAACCTTCAATACAATATAGAAGTTTTGTATCATAATAAATCAACTTCAAATCATCTTAAAATCCATCAATGGATGTTGACGTAGATGAAATCAATTTTTTTTTAAAGAAATATCTCCTTTAATTTTGAAATCATTTAAGATCCATATAAAATAAAACATTTTCTTTGAAAATATTCTTATAAGCTTTTAAGGAAAGATTTGAAGATTTTATAACGGCGTAAAATAACCGCACCCGCCGTATAAGTTAAAAAAAACATTCTTACCTCAATTCTGTCGAAAAGGTTAAAAAGGACCTTGTTTTGAAAACGACGGAAAGATTCCTTTATAAACCTCTTATAAAAAGTCAAACAAGGGTATAAATGACTTTAACCCATATTCTTGTAAATAGTAAAAATGTTTTGAAATACATCTTTAAGAAACATGGATGTGGATGATAAAGATATCCCAGTAGATTATTACGTATAAACAACCTCGGATAATGAAGAGATTGTGAAATAACCCTTACCTTGTACTTTTCCTTTGTTGGGGTCGGTTAACCTCCTGTATAATGGTGAAATAATTGTTATTAAATTATACAATAATCATATACATTAATATGATATCATATATGATCTTTTAACATTGCTTTATTAATAATATCTTAGTATTATCGTCGTTTCAGGTGATAATCGATTCGTTCTTCTTAAATTTTTGTATACGTAAGACATGTTTTTAATGGATAGATTAAATCTTATTCATAATCATAATGATATTGACATTATTTTTAACCTTAAAATGAGAATAATACTTGAATGGATACGATGGAGGATGGATCTCACCGCGTTCGTGGAGACGGTAGTCCGTACGTACGCACGAACGCTACTTCCATTTAATTTTTATTTTAAAAGAATTGAATCCAAATGATACATAGGTATATTACTATTCCAGTATAATATAATATTTTATATATGTTACTTAAGTTCATTAACACCATCCTTTATACGTTCCATGTGTGGTATGAACGAGTCATATCATTTTAAGGGGGCGGTAGTCCGCACTTCCTCAAATGAAATTATCGTATGTATATACAACATGAAACGAATAATGGTATGAAATAAAATGGAATTACAGAAGCTTATATATATAATATATATCATTAATATCATATTTAATTACAGTGCCATCATAATGGCCACCATGAGAGGCGGTAAGATGTATTTGAACAATCATCGTTTCGTGAGGCGTTAGTTTTCCATCCACAGAAACATTATGTTCATCATCCATTAGATGGAGTTGTGTGTATGTGTAGTTTTAATCCTTCTTATAACAACATCCTAGTATATTGAGGATACTGGTGTTGTTACAAAAGAAAGGAAATAAAATGAGTTTGGGGGTTGGAGAAGCAAAATAAAGGAAAATAATTTAAGAGAAATCGTTACCTTTAATTTAGGTAACTCACTTTGGTTGGAACCAAAGGACTTCTTGAAATGATTTCTGCCTAAGGGGAAGCTTCAAGGAGGAGGAGAGGGATGTGGGGAGCTTAGTTGGGCAGAGTTTGGACGAGCCAAGTGGCTTGAGAGGTGTGAGGAATGAGTAGAAGTGGTCTCCTTTTATAAGGGAGAAGAGGGGCTCTTTAGGAAAGAGTGAAAGTATTACTTTATAATATAATTATATTCGGTTTATAATGGTCCAAAAATCATTGAGGTAGAAGATAAGATGACTAATATTCTAAATAACATCAACCAATAATAATTGGACATGTTTTAGATAATATTTTAATCATTATATTCTTATTTATTTAAATGATTTATTAATGAGGTAAACATTGCATCATTATTGTGTCATTAATAATTTAAATTATTTGATGTATAAAAATTATAAATAAAATATAATTATGTAGGAAATCTTTTTATCTTTCAAATTAATATTTATAATAGAAAATCCAACATGTTTAACCCTATGTAAAAATTGTTCTTCTAAAAGATGTAAGCTTATGCCATTTTTATTTTTATTTTAACTTTATTAATATAATGTGTCCCTACCACATACAAGTGGCTCCAAGGGGTCCCCAAATTGACCCAAGGATGATCATGGTCGGGTATGTGTCCACCAATAAGGTTAGGACATGTTTTAGGGTAATTTTTTATTATTATAATATTATTTTTTAACCCTTATTTACCGGATTTACCCTTAACCATGGTAAATAAAATATTTACCACAGTAATTATTCAAAATGTCTAAAAATAAAAGTTACCTATTTACACAATTTGGACATCCTGATTCCAAATATGGAATCCATTTTTCTAAATTCAAAACACAGAAGTGGCAGAAATTAATTTAAAATTAATTCCCGCTGTTAAAACAAAAAACGTGTTTTTAAGAGGTAATAACTATCAAAAGATTGACACCTGTTTATGTTCGGTTTAATTGTAAAATTATGTCCAATGACCAAAATTATATTAAATGGTAAAAATATATTCAAAATATACTTTAAAACCACTCAAATTCACAATTTATCACTATTAATTATTTTGATTAAAAAAGTTGTTTTTAATTAAAATTTAGTAATTTTCACTATTCATCAAAATATGAAAGTTATCCGAAAAGTACCAAAATTTCACCTTAGGCTAAATTAGATATTCCGAATCCAAAAATGAAGTCTATTTTGAAATATAAAATATATATGATTTCAAAAAGTAGGTATTACTATTCACAACGGCTAGTTTAATTAGTTGTGGTGTGTGTTAGAACTCGAGGTTGCATACAACACACGCTATCGCATTATTCGAAGGGAAACGTGCCATGGAAGCTTGGGGTGTTACAATATGTGATCATGTTGACTACTAACAATATTCTTTATTGTACATAGCTTTATGCAGATTGAGAATAGGAATGCGGAAGTCTTCATGGAAAAAGCATCAGTATAGTGCGGGATTTATGGTGACATGGTCAGATTCATGTAGAGACATTAGAATGATAGTTAGATATTATAGAATAATGGCCCAAAATCATTTATGTATCCAATGGATTTCTACTTTTTGGTGAATAAAGGCTAATTTAGGGTAGAATTTAGCACCCTCGATTTCTGGTATGTAACCCTTTTGGTGTGATTTTTTGGTATATAAACTATTAGGGTGATTTTTGGGAGTTTTTGGATAAATTTTTTGGATACATAAAGAATTTTATATATGATAATGCATGGTTCACTATTTTTGGAAACTATTAATCAATTGTAGAAAAATTTACGTGCAATAAGATAGTTGATAAATGGAAGGAACAAGAGAGGCCAAGGGCTGTTACTAACAATCTGAAGCCTAAGAGAAATTTTCCAACATGAGATATTGAGGTTTTGGAACACCTAGAACATGGTTTTCAATGTGGGTGATAATATAATGTGATGCTCAGTTTTGAGAAATTGGATAGCACATGGTTAGTTCACAATTTGACTAACTGTGCGACAAACTTATCCTGAGTCAAAAGTGAGGTCCTTAAATTGTATATCCCACTCATTTTACCCTGTAACCCATTTAGTTTTTTAAATTTGTGTTCTTAACCCAAAATTATCTTTTCCCAATGGTAATGGAAGGATCTCCCATTGATATAGAGATGGTCCAAATGATTCCATTTTTGATTTGAAGTCTAATTCCCACATTATGTGATTGTCCTTGATCATTATTATTATCTTTTCATATATATACATCTCCCTATAATTTTAATTATTATATATACGCTTGTTTTATGTATATCAACGGTTTTTAATTCCATATATGTGTATATTTTTCTTTTCTGGCAATACTGGAAGAGAACTATTGTAGGTTCTTTTCAATTCAACCAAATTTTGTGATATTATTCATGACATTTAACATTCTTCTAATACCTTCAATGTAAGTGTCTTCACTCTCAAATCACCTTTCATGAACATATTATATTATTTTCATGTCGAATTAATTGAATATAATTTATTGAAAAATATTAGTGAACACATGATATAAATCCTCCTTAGTGACAATTTATAGTTTTTGGTGAAATTCTGGAATTAGGGATATTCGATGTGAAAAGTTATTTGGGTTAGTTATTTTAATTTTTTTTAAATGTGGAATTGAATTATTTTTAAGATGCCTTGTAGAAAAATGGTTATTAGTAAATAGTATGTTTTATTGAAATAATTTTGGAATGTTTTTATTAACATGGGGTTTTTGAACACTTTTTGTCTGTCTTTATATTGAATACATGAGGCTTGGTTAAAATATGATTATGTCCTCAGTTCCAAAGATGGAATTTTATATGGGATATAACGAACATATCATGAATTAGTATATAGTTGAAAAATCAGACATGAATATGGACCTATCATAATGATAAATGCATGGTTTGCGGTGTGGATATGAGAAAAGAAATGGATAATACAAAAGGAACCTGTGAAATGGTGTTAAGGACTTGTTTCGTTTCTTTCTTTGAAAAATTAAATATTTAGGAAACTGGTTGATATGGTACTTATTTTTATTTAGTTATAAACTGTTTTGGAAATTATATAATATTAACAATTTTACATAAATGTTTCTAAAATTTATGTCTCAGTGGCATGAGTAGGGAAGGCATTTGGGAAAACTTACTGACTATTACTAAACACCCATTCAATGGACCTTCGATTCTTTAGAAGATTGCTTCTATATGGACACAAGAAAAAGTATTGTGTCAGAAATATTTAGAACTACTATAATGACCAGATACTTATAGAATAATAAATTTTCCTATCTATTAATATATACGAATAATATATTAATTTTATTTTAATGTGGAATCGTTGTAAGATAGTGTAATAAACATGCAATAATAGGATTCTTTTGAAATCTTATATTTCACACCACAATGAGTAATAATAAATAAAAATATATTATTATTATTATTTTAAATGGTAGATAACACCTAGATTTTTTATTGGCAACAATGAAATAAAAAAACAACAATTTTGTTACATATGTTTGTTATGTGTTTTTTATTTTTTCAAATTTTATTTTGGGATGTAAAATGAGAGTGAATACAATTTTAAGCATAAATACTCTATTATTTTTTTAAAGGTAGTTTTCCCAACTTTTATTGGAGAACCCATATTAAATCTAGATGTTTTCATATTTATATGTTCTATTTGGAAAATTTAACTTATTATTTAAAAGGGGGATACCAAAATTTACTTTGGGTAAATTGTTTGTATTTTTCTATTAAAGTTGTTTTTTTATAAAATGTGTACAATACTACATTTTATGTCAAAAAATTCTTTTCATCGTATTTATTTATAAGGTTGGAATACCTTTTTAGAATTATTGAATGTGTAAATGGATTATATTTTTATCATTGAATCCAATTTTGTTCATTAGATGTAATTTAACATTGAAATTTCACATAAACTCATGTCAATATTTTGGTAATTATTATTTCTTAAAAACACACTTTTCAGTTTTGAAAATGGGAAGTAATTTCAATTTTTTTTGTGTAACATTATAGTTTTTAATTTGAAAAAAATAATTACATATTAGGAATACAGATTTCCAAAAATTTTAAATAGAGAAATTTTATTTTTAGATATTATGAATTGTAAATTTAGTAAATATTTTATTTACTATGGTTAAAGGGTAAATATGGTAAGTAAGCATTAAAAATTATATTATAATAATATAAAATTACCCTAAAACGTTTCATATTACTATTTATGATATATTTCCCACAATGGGCTTCCTTTTGATGATTTGGGGACCCCATGGATCTACATTTAATGAAAATGGAATTTTTATAAAATTAATTTTACATTACGTAAAATGTATCACAAACATATATATGTTAGTAAACTAAATTTTATATTGGGTTATAAAACTACTCATTTCGACAATAAATATTAACTGGAAGGATTAAAATATTTCCTATATCAGGGTAGAATATTTTTAATTTTTAGACATTAAATAAATAAATTTAATTACAACATAATGGTTCTTCAGTGATTTCTTCATTAATTATGGATTCAAATAAATTATATTAAATTTGATAAAATAAATTTATTTTCATTATTTTTATGATATACACAAATTTTATTGAATATAGTATAATGTTATTTTTTTATTAATATTTTTTTAGAAATAATCATATTGTTGTACATTTTAAAATTTATTTTTGTTATGAATAGTATATAAATTAATATAAAGGAGCTTTATAAAAAAAATCTTCTTTATTAAATGATATAATAGTCTTAAAAGTATAGGTATGAGAAAAAGTTCATAAATAAGGTTTAAAATGATATTAATGGACAACTTGAGGTTCTATAGTAATTTTATACTGAATATATCAACCATATATTATTAATATACAAGAATAAATGGTAAAAGTTTAATAAGTTAAGAATGGGTTAAATAAAAAAAGGATTAATAAATATAAAAAACAGGTCCAATTTTTATTAGATGGTTTCACTCTAATTATATTAATATTATCTTCTAATTTAATGAGTTTTAATAGAAAATAATTTTTTAATAAAATAATATTTTCAAACATTCCAAAAGATCCACTCTTATCTCTTACAAAAGGTTACCACCTCAAAACCATTACACACACCTCTAAAGCCCCGAATCTCATCCAAAATATGCTAAATGAATATCACAACATCCAATATTTACTCCTAAAATAATTCCCTATAGGAATAAGGAAATTCAAGTCATATTTTTTCCTTAATTCAAAGAGAGTTACATGTTTTAATAGGCAACATCTTCTCTAAAATTCTATTTCATTATTCTCCATATTCACTCCCTATTCTATTATTTTTCATGTATTATATAATAACAGTAGTATCCTCATTATACTATGTTGTTTTTATCATAATTATTCAAAAAAAACTTACACACACCATCATCGAATGGGTATAGAACATAATGTTTCTGTGGACGACGAACTACTTTATCATAAAACGATGATTGTTCAATATTCTCCTACCACCTCTTATGGTGGACATAAGGATGAAATTTTAATTATAAATGATATTTATGATATTTAATTTATCTATATTATATTTTAATTCTCATTTATGACATACAATTATCCAATTCATGTTGTATAAATTCAATAAATTTATTTGAGGAAGTGCGCATTACCACCCACTAAAAGTGACATGAATTGTTAATTCCATAAATGTAATGTACAAAGGATGGAATTAATGAAAATATGAATCATTTATAAAATATGATATTATACATTAATTAAAATATACCTATGTATCATTTGGTTCTCATTCCTTTAAAAATTAAAAAAAATGAAATGAAAGTAGCACTTTTTGTATACGTAGGGCTTACCGTGTCCATGTACAGTGCATTTCATTTTAATATATCCAAATGATAAGGACTATTCTAAATACATATAAACTGGATATATATGATATATATGATATATAAATCATGAATATCATTCTAGTGATAATTTAATTTCGATCACATGGACAATTTGTAATTATAACAAGTTCGGTTTTTGACTCTAGTTACAAACATCGACAAAATGTATGATATGAACTCATATAATTAACTAATTGTTGTAGAAATTATATAACTGATATAAAAGGAATAATTAACATTAAAAAGGTTCTTCAAGTAATATAAATTACCTTCTGTTTATTATTCAGGAAAAAGGGAACAAATGATAGATGTCAGACTCAATGTGTGGGGACCTTTCACCATCCTCTTTTAGTACAATACTTCTTCTTTGTTATATCATTTAATTTAAATTTTCATATATTTTGATATGTTTTTCAATATCCTTATTTCAAAAAAAATTATTTTCATGTGATGAGATAACCTTTTTCTGAATTTAATTGTGACTTCATTAGGATGATGAATTTTCATAAGAGAATACGTCGTAATCTCCTATCGTTGAGGAATATCTAGATATTGTGAACCTTTATTATCCTATAAGGTGTATATACTGCCATTTGACATATTATATCATGAATCTCATTATTCAAATGATATTATAATTTTTATTTAATGTAATTCTTTAAATATTTTTATTCACGTATTTTTTAAAATGGTAACACATTATTTAACTAAAACATAGTATTAAATATTTTAAAAAATAATTTTACAAAATATTTCTCTATAATTACAACGTTATTAGAATGTTTTTTTAAATGTTGAGGGTCAAGACCCCTTTTATTGGACGTTTTGAGAATGTTGTTAAGGATTTATTTATATGAGGCTTAATGTTTTGAAATGCTAATTAATATAAATTTTTAAACATGGTATGAGATACTTTCACTCAAAAATATCTTTATTAAAGGTAATAAATAGTTTTCAAAAGAAATATTTCTCTATAAATAATTTTACTAAGTGACAAAAATGATCATTTATTTTTAATTTATGTGTTGAAAACGACATTTCCACCACTGATAGAATTATTTATATATATATATATATATATCTTAATAAGATGTGTTATTTTTAAAAAGGATAATAAATACCATATAATTGTTTAACGTATTTTTTATTGAAAATGGTTTTGAGAATAGTTTGATTATTTAAATATACTGAATTGTTATATTGTGATTCTTGTGTGGTAATATAATCTTTCCATTATACTTGATCATGTGTTATGATTATGTTATGGTTCCTCGACATTGTTCACATATACTGGTGGTTTCTTGATAAACCTAATGCTAATGAGCCCGAGATAGCTGTTCAATGCATTGGGTAGTGTAACAGAGGTAAACGTTAATGTTTCACCATAGAGATTCATCGAATATAATATGATTGGTATTACAACCTTATTCCTTATGAATATGTGAAAGCAAAAGTGTATGTATGATATAGATACCACAAGTTACATTTATTATTTTTCATTTTTATTTGTTATTCATAAAAATTATGATTTCCTGTGGTTTGTTAATGAGCTTATGTTTTGTTTGTATTAATGGAATAATGTCTTATTTCCTTAATTTATAACCCTTTATGAACTTTTTATACTCATCCCAGGTTTTTGAAATGTTTTTTCATAGGTTATAAGTAAGTATAAGAGAAATGAAGAAACAAAGAAGATTTATAAATAAAAAATAATTGTTTATTTCTTTAAAAAGATTTTATTTTATGATTAAAATGGATACTGAGTAGAAGTGTTTACTTTTAAATATTTGAGATGTAATGTAATAGTTATTTCCAAATTCTATAAAACTCTAAACTTGAATAAATCCTCAATGTTAGTTCTTGATTTAAATTTTATGTCTATATGATGTAATGTGTTAGTTATTGGGCCTTATTGTTTATATTAGATGTCGGATTAGATAACTTTAGAGGATAGGTGGTTATTTAACCATATGTGACATATCAAGAATAGTTTCAATATTTGAATGAGTTATAATTATGATTGATAAATTGAATGAGTTTATGATAAAATGAAGAAGAATATCTTAGTTTTTACCTTCCTCATAAGATATTATATGATAATATTATAGATATACTCACACTGACCATTATTGTTTTAGTAAATAGGTGGATCTAGAAGGCACCAAAAAAACAATGGATGTAAAGAAAACTGTCACGGTATTCTGTATAAGCCACCGAATGAAATGGGAGATATAATGATAACTCTTGTGGTAATTCTCAACCAACTATCTGGAGTTTTGATTGACCACCTTATCTTTGGAAATTTGAAGATGGAATCATATAAGAGATAAACAAATCCCAATGGGAATTTAGGTTATAATAATAAATGTGTGCATATTAAATAAACTATGTGTTAAGGATGTGGAATTAAACACCTATGAAAATTATTCGAAGGCATGAGAAGATGTATTAGATGAGGTAATTAAGGTCATAAATAAATAACCTACCCTAGAAAAAAGAATCATCCAGTTGACACTAGGCAAAGGAATGTTGTTCTTTCCTAATGATCAATTTAATGATTTAAATGTGTTCTGAATGATCATTATACCAATAGATGTTGTACATAGAAGGTTTGGGAATGGGATAAAAATGAGCGTACAAATATAAGATTTCCAATACCAGATTCCATTATAATTGGGGATGAGGAAAATGAAAATGACCAATAAAATTTGTGGATTATTTGTTAGATGATTTTATAACATTATTGATTATTATGATTGGATTCATGATTTTTTTATAGAAATTAATTATTATGGAATGAGTTGTAAAATAATGGTATTGGATCATGAATATTTTTGAATGAGTAAGAAGAATTCATATAATGGAATAATTTATTATGATTGATTTTAGGATGATGAAATGATTAAAAGTATTAAGGATCTTTTGATGACGAGATTACATTGGAAGAATTATTCTAGTTTGTGTAAACCTGATGTTCGATATGTGAAAATGTTATTCAAGGAAGAATTATCTTTTCTTTTGTGGTTATTGTTATAAAAACTATTTGGGTTTATATGATCTGTGAATTTGAGGCAATTACATGTTATTACTTTTTGGAATGAAAATGCGAGGTATGGGATAAAATTTGATCCAAAAATAAGTTATGTATATTTTTTAAGAATTTATCTCATATATGGTAATGTTATAAAATTATATAGTATTTGTGAAAGGACAACAAATCTACCATTTGACAAATCGTCACCTCGGACAAAGCTATAGGAATCAAACAGACAACCAAAGTGTGACTAGTATTTATCGCCTACCACTAGACTATGTGATCTCTCTGGTTAGTACGACTAATAATTTTTAGTTCAATTATTTTATGGATCAAGAATAATTTGATTTTTAGAAATTATCTTTTATCAAAGGGATATCCTCAGTATAAGAAAATTATTTGGTGATTAAGTGATACAATTTATTTTGGAATCTGTTCTCTTTTTCAGGAACAAGAATATCCATATAGAAAAATAAAATATTACGGGATTTAATTTATGGGGTAGTGGTTAAAATATTATTATGGATGAATTGATTTTTTTATTGTGGACATATTTTCATTTGGGTTTGTTGTGGAATTGTTTAACCAATCATAGTGAAAAATTTGACTATGTTAATTCCACTTCAGTATGCTACATTTTTTGTAGTCTATGTTATTTAGAGATAATTGCTATGATTTACTGTGGAAGTCTATGTGATTAAATCCTTCTATGTTTTGGGTTTTAATTTTATATTGGATTACATTGGATAATATTATGTACAATTGTTTGTTTATTGATATTTGTTGAACATTGGGAATTGATTGATGAATTTTGTAGATTAAGAGTAGTAGTTCTTTTTTATAAAGTTTTATCCTTTTGGATATTATCTAATCATTTATAACATTATGGGTTTTATTTAATTTATATAGACATGGGATATATATATTTCATCTTTTTTGGATTATGTGATTCTATAGAAGATGATTCTTGCACTTCAGGTGTGACCAATTGAACATGAATAGTCATCATTTGGAGAAAAGATGAGTTTTTGGTAGAAACTTATTAACGCATTAAACACTACTTGAAAAGTAATTATACCCCCTTATGTCCACATTAAATAATATAAATAAATTTATCAACATTATAAAAAGGATAAAAAAAGAAAAACAATTTCGTTTTACTTTTCTAACCGAGTAATAAAACACTGTTTAACCTATCACATGTTTGTGGCATTTTGGAGGTTAACATTCTCATGGTAATTTTTTCTAATCACTATCAATCAGAACATGAAAAATATTTTCTCCTCCATGTCCATGTTTTCTAGGAATCCTATTATGTTTTATTTAGGATGACATTTTTACTTCTCTTTATTTATTTTAATGTGATAGTTTTATTGACTCTTTTTTTGTTGTGGAACATTAAATGATGTTTCTAATCCAAATGTTAAAATTCATAGACTGTAATTTCCAAAAGGGTGGATGGATATAACGATCCATATTTTTATATAATAATAAATCTTCATATATATTAATATTTATAAATAATATATTGATTCTATTTTAAAGAGGACACATTTTTAGATAGTTTACTCAACACGCAACAATGAGTTTCCTTGAAATTTTATATTGCACACCACATTGAGTTATACTGAAAATAATATAATATAATTTTTATTTTAAATGGTTTTTAATGACTAGCCATTTTATTGTCTATAATGAAAATATTTGTTTAAAATATCATTAAACAAGATTGTTAACTGTTTTTTCATTCATAAAAAAATTAGAGGCTTAAAATGATAATGAATCCAATTTAAAACATAAATACTCAAATAATTTTTAAAATATAATTTTAACATCATTAGATTAATACCCACTTTTAAATTTATTTTTTTCCCTCTTTTATATGTTCCATTTGAAAAAAATAAAATTATTCTTTATATGTTAGATACAAAAATTTACATTGGTTATTTTTTTGTTATTTTTATGATAATGTTCATTTTTTAATGAATATTGATAAATACTGCATTTGAAGTCAAAAATGCCTTTTCATATGATTTATTTATATGGATAGATTATATTTGTTAAAAGTTATAAAGTTTAATTATATTATATTTTTGATATTTAATCTAATTTTTCCATTGGATGTAATTTCACTTTTATATTTCTCATAAATACATGTTAATTTTTGGGAAGTTATTATTTCATTAAAACATAGCTTATGGTTTTGAAAACAATAAATAACTTTAAATTTATTTATTAAACCTCTCCATTTAGAGTTTGTAAAATTTGATTCCATATTTGGAATCATTAGGTCTAAATTATGTAAATAGGTAACATTTATTTTTAGACATTATGAATAGTAACATCAGTTTATAATTTATTTACCATGGTTAAAGGGTAGATCTGGTAAATAAGGGTAAAAAATAATAATATAATATTATTAATTTATCATAACACGTGTCCTAATATTATTGTATGGGATATGTCTTTTAATGGGTATCTTTAGGTCAATTTTAGGACCCCGTGGTAATCATATTGTATGGGATATGTCTGTCAATAGGGTTATATAAGTGATATTTTCAACTATAAGTATTCATTCGAAATATGATCATATTTAAAACATCAAGGTATTCTATTTAAAATTTTTATACATTATAAAAATAAATTTAATTAAGACACGATGGTTATGTAGTGATTCATTAATTAAAAAAAAGAATTCAAATAAATTATATTAAAAAGGTTAAAATAAATGTAATTTGGTTATTTTGATGTAATCCACGAATTTTATGGATAATAGTTACATGTAATATTTTTTTTAATAGGATTTTTTCTAAATAATAAAGTTGTTGTGGATTTTAAAAAAATCATGATATGAATAGTATATAAATTGACATAAATGAATTTTTAAAACAAATTCTTTTTTATTAAATTATATAATAGTCCTAAAATTTTATGATTCGGTAAAAGGAAAAAAGATAACATTTGGCATGTATGTAATGGACCACTTGATGTTTTATTTTCTTTTTATATTAAATATATTAACCATATAGTATGAATATGCATGCTGAAATGGTAAAAGATAAATAATTTAACAAGGGGTTTAAAGAAACGATAAGGATGAAAAAATATTAAAAACTAATCAAATTATTATTAGATGATTTTATATCGACTAATATTCATCTTATATTCTATTTTAATGAGTTTTGGGCATTGGGAAATAGCAAATAATTTTATAATAAAATAATAATTTCAATCTTTTCTAAAGAGCCCCTCCTCCCTCTTATAAAAGGCCTCCACCTCAAACTCATTACACACATCTCTTAAACTCATTGGATCATAAAATCACTACCCAAATAATATCACAACATCCCCTTATTCCTCATTGATGTTTTACTCTATAAGGACTCAATTAAATAAATCTGTTTGTCTCAAATCAATGAGAGTTACAAGTTTACAGAGGTACTGTCTTCTCTAAAATTTCATTCCTTTATTCTACTTCATCACTACTTATTCTATTATTTATCATTGATTACATAAATGACAATATCCTAAATATATTAGGTTATTTTTACAATAACTATTCAAACTACACATACACACACCTCCATCAAATGGATAAACAAAATTCTATTTTTGTTGACGGTGAACTATTACCTTATGAAATGATGAGTATTCAATATTCGCCTACAACATACTACGGTGGACATGATGGTAGAACTGTAAATATATATTATATATATGATATTTATTAATATCAATTCTTCATTGATTCACAGATATAACATACCATTATGCTTTACATGTTGTATAAATATGATAAATTCATTTGAGGAAGTGCGGACTTTCGCCCACTCAAAGTGACATGAATCGTTAAGGCCATACAACGAACCCATAAAGGATAGAATTAATTAAATAATATAACATATATAAAATACAATATTATAATTTACTTACAATATACCTTTTTATAATTTGGTTTTCATTCCATTAAAAATTAAATAAAAAATGACTGTAGTGTTCATGCGTACATATGGATTACCAACTCCATGAATAGTTCATTTCAGTTTCATATATCCAAATAGTATGGTCTATTATAAATACACATATAAAGGATATATATGATATATTTGATCTATAAATCTGTTACATAATTCTTCTGATAATATAAATTTGACAATATGGACAATTTTTAATTATAACAAGTTCATTTTTTGACTCAAGTTTTGAATGTCGACAAAATGTCTGATATGTACTAAAATAATTAAATAATTGTTTTATCTAGGTAATAAGTAATATAAAATGAATAATAATAATTAAAATGGTTCTTATGAAATTATAAATTAACTTAAGTTTATTATTCATGTAGAATAAGGAAAAATGAGGCAAGTCACACTCGAGGTAAAGGATCCTTTCACCCTCTTCATTTAGTCAATGGCTTCTCCTTTGTTATGTGTTATAATTTAAAATTTAATATGTTGGGATATGTTTATCTATATCCTTATTGATTCAAATATTACTTCCATGTTATGAGAGACCATTTTCCTAAATTTTTATGTGACTTCGTTAGGCTGTTCAATTTTTGAAAGAGAATACGTCTCAATGACATTTCATTGAGGCATATCTTGATATTGTGAACCATTGTTATCCTATAAGTGTATATACTAGACTTTGACCACATATATCACGAATATCCATATTATCATGATATAATACGTTTTTTATTGTTATTATTTATTTAATTTTATTCAATTATTTTATCATGTGGGACTAGACTCTTTAACTAAAGCACTGATTTAATTGTTTTAAATATATAATTTTCTAAATATTTCCCATTAATGTTCGTGTATTAAAGATGTTTTTATGGATTTATTAATATGGAAATAATGGTTTTAAATTTATAATTCTTATAAAATATTCAATGAGGTATGGGACACATTGATTAAAAAATATATTTATTAAATGTTTTAAATGGTTTTCTAAAGGAATCTTTTTATATGTAGAATTTTTCAAAATGAAAAAAGGAATGTATCTTTTAAACATACATGGTGACACTGACCATTCCACCTCCACATGAATTATTTAGATATTTTTCTTCCTCAACAACCTGCAATAATTTTAAAATTTAAAATGAATACAATATAATCATTTTATGTACTTTTGTATAGAAAACTATTTGGAGTATGGAATGATTATGTCAATATATAGAAATGTTATATTGTGATTTCAATGTGGAAACATTATCGTTAAATTAGTAATATGTACATGTTATGATTATGTTGTGGTTCTTGGGAATTGTTTACGTATATGGTTGGTTCCTTGATCAACATGATGTGGGTGAGCCTGAGATAGCTCGCCAATGCATTGGGTTACGTGACCGAGATTATCATTAATGCTTCTCCTTGGGCATTTAGGTAATATACTGTGATGGTTATTCGAACGTAACTCCCTATGTAGTTATGAATGCTAAAATGTATGTATGATATATATGCCACATGATACCTTTATGATTTATTATTTTTATGTGTTATTCATAAATATTATGATTTCATGATATATGTTAGAGGGAATATGTTTTGAATGTACTAATGGAATAATGGTTTCTTTCATTATTTTATAACCCTTAATGATATTTTTATCATAATATCATGTTTTTTAAATTTTTTCAAATGTTATAAATAAGGGTCAGATAATGGAAGAAATCAAGAAGATTTTTATCAAGAAAATAATTATTGTTTTCATTTATGAAATTTTATTTAATGCAAAAATTGATACTGGCGAGTAGTGTCTATTTTGTAATAATTGAGCTGTAATGTATTAGTTATGGACTAATTCTCTAAAACTCTAAACATGATTTGATCTTGAATGTTAATTATTCATTTACCTTTTATATAAATATTTTCTAATGTCTGAAGGCTGGGGCCTTATAACTTCCCTATGATATGTGAGTTGTTTGATGAAGTTGTAGAATGGAGCTTGTCGAGCTTCTTGTCATATGTTTTTTAGTAGTATTATATTAGTTTTCCTTCCACTATTTACTACAATATTTGGTCCTCCACTATGTAATGATATTTTAGGTTTATATTGACAAAATAAATGATGTGTTCATTTTTATTATTATCATTTGTTGCATATTTCATTTTTGCTTAGTATTTTTATTCCTTAAGGTAAAATCATCCACAAAATTTATTAAAGGCCATTGACATTTATTCCTAGAAATTTGTGGCTGGGTGATGTCACTTATGTTAATGTAATGTCTCAATACCCTTTTATGATAATTAAAAGGGGAGTAAATATACATATACCATCTATAACTAAAATTTTCATTATTACAATTTAATTCATAATTTATTCCATTTGAATATGCACAATATAACCCAAACGATTAGTTAATTTTAATGCTTTTATTTAATAAGTTTAATTTTATAAAACCATAAAATACGGGTACATCGATATTATTGAAAACATCCATGACATGCTCAGAATATTCAATATTATAAAAAATATATTGGATAACATTGGAAAATATATATGATAGTGGTCATATATAATACCTAGTAATGGAATAGAAAAATCATAACATGAATAATTAATTTCCTGAAATACAATAGGAATTTCAATGGTACATAAGCTGTGTGTTAATAATATATATTATAAATGATGCATTATAAAGCATGATAATATAATGGTTACATGGGGATGATGAAAAATCTATAAAAATGGCATCATAATCATCAGTTAAGGATATCCACCAAGAAATCATAACATGGTAGACAATATCTCATAATTTATTATATTCACTCCCTAAATAAATGGTGTCTCATGAGACTAAAAAATTACCTAGTTCTTGGGAGTACTATATAATTTCAAGGAAACCTATCACTTTTATATCTTGTACACGCATTTTGTTTCCACATAGAGAAAACAACATAATGATTTCATTCACAATATTAATGTTGTGATAAATGATTGTTGGTTTTATATATGGAATTCGAATATAAATTAATTATAGTAACATCTACGTGAATAAAAATAAGTGGAAATGGGGTTTCACATTCACAACATAGTCTTTGGGGATAAAAATAATTGTGACATATTAATATCATAACAACAATACATAATGTTTCATAACATATTTTAGTTAGGGTAAAAGGATTATATCGTCATTTATATATAAACTGGAATGTAAGATTATTTTGTAAAAACATATCCCATGTTATGTAATTTTATATCAAAAGTATGAAGTACATAATATACTTGGATAAAGATGAAAAAGAAATTATACCTTCCTAAATTTTTGCATAGTAACAACAAAGGAAAATGAATTTATGAGAGTGGATAAATGTTATATCATTATTGGGAAACAGATATTACATTTTAGTTGAATTTGTAATTTGTTTAAAGAATAACTATTTTTTATTGAAATGGCCAAATATATAAAAGGTTCTTGAATTTAAATTGAATAGAGATAAGTACTTACCATTAAAGGGAGATTCTAAAATAATTGGTGGATATTATAGTGAGATTAGGGAACCATGGTGGGATTATAGAAATGGGATGGAATACTACAAATATGATAAAAGTTTTTTTGGTGAAGATGAATGTGATCTTGTATGGTATTTTATATAAAAATATAAGGGAGTTCCTTATTATTTCCCAACCATATTATTTGAACTGTATATAATAATGTAATCAAAACCTAATAACATTCCATGGGATTTATCCTGGATTCTCCACATAGGAGTGGAAAACATTATTTTACAGGTCCATAAACCAAAATCAATAAATTATTACCCATGGTGATGTGGATGTAATATATTTTTAAAAATAAATGATTTTATATATTTTAATATTATATAGGTTTTATAGGAATCATAATTGAGTTTTTAATTCAACTAAATAATAGAGAAATCCAATTATATTAATGATGAATCATATATTTGTACATGGATTAATTTTACAGAATATATAACATCAATTTTTAGTAATTATGATGTCATAATACACCCCACATTTTTCTACCAGATGATAATATTACTATAGAATTCATCTTTCTCATAAAATAAAAAAATTTCCATTGTGGGATATTTCAACATGGTGATTTAAAAAATATTTCATAGTTTATAAAAATAATATAATAAATATTTAAATTTATACTCTCAAAATAATAATTCATATACATTGAAAAATGATCAGGTTTTTATATGTGGGGGCATGGTTAGCTCATGGTATGCCTAACTGTATGACCCAACCATTCATGGTTAAAATGTACGTCCTAAAAAAGTGAATGTAACTTGTTTTTACATATAAACTAATCATTTTACTTCATTTCAAACAAAAATCTTGATTTCCATATCCAAAGGACTATAGAGACATTCTCTTTTGATCTGGGAGGGATCTGTTGGAGAATAATTGTTTATTGAAGGCCATATTTATTTGCATTTCCCAATTCTTTGTTTATTTAGTTGAATGATATATCAATCCCATTTTTTGATTCATAGATCTAGTATATTGGTGATATATCATTGATTATTGATGGAAATTATGATGATATATATTTATGTTCATTTTATTGAAATTATCTACTAGGGGTTTTTAGAGTTTCAAAAATTTTATGTTGAGCTATTATTGTTTTAATTCAATTTTTCCTTAGTTTTTGGGGTAGGTGGATTAACTCTATAGTCCTATAATGAGAAAATAAATCTTCATTTATATTTTATAATTTTTCATAAAATTTATAGAGATTGTTTTTTTTATTTTAAAGGGAAATCCTCATTGGGGATGGTTTATGGAATTATTATAATTTGTTTTTTTTATGGAAATTGAAGGTGTTTTCATGTTTTTAAAATGAAGATTTTAAAATTGTTTTTTGGTTTTAATATATGGAAATTTTGTTTAAATAAAATTATATTTTAATTGAAATTGATTGGAAATGATTTTGTTTTCCTGGTTCTTATATTAAATAGTCATGCATGGGTTGATTTGGATTGATCTCGGTCATGATGAACCACCGTCAAAGGGATGGATTATGGATTTGATGTTTCATCTCCAATAGTGAAAAAAATTATTTTAGTGTATTCATGTTGTTTTTTGAAATAGAATTGGTTATGAAAAAATATTATCGAGAAATTTTAGAAGTACATGTCTGTATTCATTATTTGGAAATGGAATTGATTTGGAGAAATATTTTTTTTGAAACCTATTTTATTTAAAAAATATTTTTCTTTGATATAATCCTTTTTTAATTTCTTCACACAAAATGTGTTATATAAATGTTTTTAAATTTCAAATACTAGTAGATTGAGTAGGGTAATCATTTTGAAAAACCTAGAGAGTTTCATTAATCACCCCTTCATTATCAAATTTGTGATTTTTCACATGTGGATTATTGAGACACATGGAAAGGGAAGGTATCACATTTCATTATTGGTTCCTCGTGATAAATGAGAAATGTTTGAGGAGTTAGATATTTAATCATGACTGTATTTTTAATATTAGTGTCTTTAGATTCGTTGAGAATTTATTTTCATCATCAAAATTGTAGTTTATGTTGATCATTGTTTCTTCTAGGTACATTGATATATTTTTGTTGGATTTTTTATGAATTTGGATTAGTTACATTGACATCATGAATCATATTAGGATTTTTGGTTATGTTTATAATGGTTTGTATCTGTTTTTTAAAAAGGAAAATTTCCACCCATTTTATAATAAATCCCTTGCCATTTATTGTCATCCATTTGTGTCATAGGGATGTTTCATATTCCCATGTTGAAATTAGACCTCCCCAAAAACCAATGAGGAGGTTGGGATTTTACAAATGATATCAACATTTTCATTCCTTAGGTTCAGAATGTTATTAGTCCTATTTGGTCCGACATTCATATTGAAAATAGAATATTAGTTTTCACTCATGGATTTGAAATTAATTAATTATTATTCCTTTAGTTATGATGGTATAATTGAGATGGATTTTCATAATAAGAAATTTAGATAATAAAAATGATTAGTTAACCTATCAATAGTGAACTTAACGTTATGAGAGAGTTCAGTACCTAATTGATTTGAAGAAACATAAAATAATCTTAATATCAATATCCTAGGGGTTTAAAATGATAAGTTATTGAAATACATTGATTCAAATGAATTCCCACTAGGACTTCATATTTCATTATAAGTAATGGTTTATTATTTTGTGTGAATTTTTCTTATTTTCTAGAACTTTTGATAAATTTATTCAAATGTGTTATTTTCAAAAAAACATTATATATTGATTTTAAAGAAATATTTAATTTCAAAAGTATGGTGGAATTTTCATTATTTGGTTCAAAATGGCTCGCGTGAAATTTTGGGATAGCCTTGTTGTGATAGTTGTGGAGTTGTAAATTTTAAATTTATAAACCAATTAGTGTCTAAATAGAGAGACAAATGGATAAAGGTTATTAATAGAAAATTGAACAAAATATGATTCATAGAAATGAACCAAAGGAGGAAGATGATAATTGAAGGGCCCTGTTGCAGCAGAAGCTTGTGGGTGGAAGTGCCCACTTGGATTCTTGTCATTAGCAATGATCAATCTGGGATCAATATGACGATAAACGCTAGACTCCATGGATCGAATAACAAAAATAGGCAAAGAAGAAGAATTTTCTTGGAACCACAAAGGAGGAGCGTCACGAGTTGATTTTAATTAATTTAATTAATGGAAAAGAAGTATCTTTTATGGTATTCTTTCTTCATAGATATTTCTGATCACGTTCTAATGTGATTCGTCGTTGCGTCGGAGAATCCAAGTGTAGACTTCCACAAGTGGTGATTCACACATTCACCATGTGTCATTGTACATCACCAAAGGAATTTTTGTGTGCTAGCATGGAGAAGCCTTTTCTTACATTGTCCGCATCAGATTGCCTGGATCTGATAGTGGGGGATCTCTCTCGGTCGTGAGAGCATTCTTGGAGGACAATGTTTTTTTAGTCTTGAGAGAATTCTCAAGAATTGATGTGCACAATGATTCTTAGGGAAAGTGTTGGTTTTTTGAGGATATTTATTATTGGGATTGTGGTTATAGAGATATGCCAATAAATAAACATGTTACACATTTTATTTATTTCATTAAGTCTTAGTGAAAACCCCATGTCGAATCATTAATTACATGACATGCATTATAGAGTTATGACAATAAATAATCATGTTAGGCGTTTTATTTATTTCATTTACTTTTATTGGAAACCCAATGTTAATCATTAATTCGGTGACATGGGCCCACGCTGATTATACTAAATATCATTTAGTAAAAAAATACTATTTCATCAAAATTCAGACTGGAAAAACTACACGGCATGTAATCATTAATAAATGGTGTTTACTTGATTTTCATTTCCATTCTAAAATGAAAACTACATGTCATGTACATTCAATGTACATGGCATGTAAGTATTGTTTACATTTTGTTCTACCTCAAACATTAAAACGATTTATACTTCCTATAATAATTATTAAACCACATTTGCGAATAATCTTTATTCTACTTGAGATACATGGATACACTTAGTGTGTGACCCTCTATGCCTCTTTATTGTTGGCATTAAGAGGGCTTTCCTATAGTCCAAGATTACTATCTATAAATAGGTCAAGGAACTCAAGAGTAGGAAATTGACACAGTATTCATATTTAAAAACATATGAAAACCTAGCGTGTAATTTAATCCCTTTGTCTCAATATCTCATCATGGCAGTTTCATGGCAGTGTCATATACCTATATTTTTGATATGTCATTCATTGACTTCCTGAAATAAACTCGTCGTGAAAGCATGGCCATGGAATTTGGGTGATAATTCTATTTTAATCAAAGGGCCCAAGAGATCTACTTCCATAAATATGGAAGGGACAAATCTATCATTGACTTATCTATTATCAACATGTCATTCGTGACACACCTAACATACCCTATTTCCCACAAACTATCATCATGATTGTTTTCGTTAAAAAATATATGTTCAAAAGTCCTAACATGAGTTTATGATAATATTCAAGTCAATGGACCATTACACATGCTCATAGATAGAAATGTCTGATGACACCAAGACATGTGAAATTACTAATGATGGGTATGTTCTCAAAATCTCTAATAATGGAGATTACCAAGTGTGAACTCCATGAAAAAGTGTCTTGTCTTCATATAAGTACTCGCACATGATGGTCTATATAAAATGTGTCCTTTCATAATATGTCATCCAATAGTAGAAATTTATTAAGAATATTGTTATATCATTTCAAGGATTCCATCATGGAGAAGATCATCCATGACCTTATTAATGGAAAAAATATTCAAGGACATTATTATATTATAGTATTGTAGAACAATGAACAATATATAATAAGTGTACATTCATGTAATAAAAGTTTAAACAATTGGTTCTCATGAAACCAACACTAAAAAACTACCACTTAGATTAGAGCAAACAACCTACGTCTTTTAGTTCTCTATAACTCACATGATGATCATGTTTTTACTGAGTCAAGGATTTAGTCAAGGGGTCTTCCATGTTGTCTTCCATGGTAATACTGCTCATTGAAACTTCATCTCTATAAGATAAATCCCCTAAGAGATGATAATTCTGATGTATGTCATTTGTCCGCTGATATGACATTGTATTTTTTTCAAGTGAAAGCAAAGTTGTATTATCACAATAGAGTGTTATAGTATCTTTACTACTAGGTACTACATCCAGCTCTTGGTTGAAGCATCACATCCATAATGATTCTTTATCCTCCTTAGATGTTGTGATATACTCAGACTCTTGTAGAATCTATGACTACACCTTGCTTATAGTTCTTATAGCTCACTACACCTTCATTCAAACTGAAGATGTATCTAGTCTGTGGATTAATGTAATATAGATCAATCTAGAATCTAGCATCTACTTTTCCTATGATGAATGGTTCCTCATCTCCTCCATAAAATAGGAACGCATCCTTAGTATTCCTCAGATACTTAAGGATGGTCTTGACATCCATCCAATAAAAGTCTCATGGATCAGCTTAATATCTGCCTACCACACTTAATGTGTGTGAAACATAAAGAATTTTACCTAGCATATATTACATGACTGATCTAATCGAGGATGCGTAAGGAATCATTTCCATTTTCATTCCTTCCTCATGTGTTTTAGGACACATTTTCATAGAAATATGAATGCCATGTGGTACTAGAAGCATTTCCCTCTGGAATTGTTGCATACTAAATCTCTTCAGTAACTTGTCAATGTATATACATTGACTAAGGCCTAGCATTATCTTGGATCTATCAATATAGATCATGATCCCAAGAATATATTTTGCATCTCCCAAGTCATTCATAGTTATTCATTTATCCAACCATGCCTTAACTGACTGCAAGACAGGTACATCATTTCCAATTAGTAATATGCCATAATCATATACTATTAGGAAAACAATTTTCCTTCCACTAATCCTTTTGTAGACACAAGGCTCAAATTCATTCTTAATGATTCCAAATTCCGTTACGGATTCATTTAAATGAATGATCCATGACATTGATGCTTTCGTTAATCAATAATGGATTTTTTGAAACTTGTATACCTTGTTGGAATACTTTGGAGTCAAAAACCCTTCAGGGTGTGTCATGTAGACATCTTCCTCGAGGTTCCTATTAAGGAATGCTGTTTTGACATCCATTTGAAAAATTTCGTAGTCATGGTAAGCGGAAGTGACCAATAGGATTCTGAGGTATTTCAGCATTGAAATAGGTAAAAAAGGATTCACCATTGTAAATTCCATGATTTTTCTAAATCCTTTTGCAACCAATCATTCCTTATAGGTGCTGACTTGTCCCACCATGTCCAGTTTTTTCTTGAATAACCATTTATTACCAATAGGCATTACATCAACTAGAGGATCTACCAAAATCTAGAATTGGTATTGGTACATGGAATTCATTTCAGAATTTATGGCTTATTCCCACTAGGCAACGTTTGTGCCATCAACAACATCCTTGTAGATAATAGGATCAACATTTTCAACCAATAATTCATCACCATCTTCGGTGATAGGAAAACCATATCATTTTGGTTCTCTCACCTTTTTCATGCTCCTAATTAGTTCTTGTTTCTCTAGAACATATTTTTCTTCCACGGGGATTTGTGGAATCTGTTCTTGTACTAACTCATGTGTATCTTGGGCCTTGACTACATCTAAGTCTATCTCTCTCCCACTATCTCTTTTGTAGTTATCCTCCCTCACAAGGAATATGTCATGTCTTTCCACTATAGCATTTTTATCATAGGGGTTTTATAGGTAATATCCCATTGTTTCCTTAGGATATCATAAAAAGGTACACTTTGTGCCTCGGGGTGCATGTTTGTTAGCTGAATAGGCCTTAACAAATTCTTCTCTAACCCACACATGTATATTTGATAACATGGATTTTCATCCACTCCATAACTCATGTGGAATAACATTTATCAATTTTGATGGTACTTGGTTTAGTTTGTGTGTTGTTGATTGTAATGCATATCCCGAAAATTATAATGGAAGACTCACATGACTCATCATTGATCTCACCATGTCAAACAGGGTGCAGTTACTCCATTAACCTAAACCATTCCATTGAAGCGTGTAAGGAGGAGTGAGTTATGATAGAATCCCATCCTCCTGTAAGAAATTATTGATGTCCGGTTTAAGATATTCTCATCTTCTTTCTATGTGGTTTTTCTTAATCTTCTTACCATACTGGTTCTCAACTTCATTCTCGTATTCTTTGAACCAATCAAAAGACTATGACTTATACCTTATTAATTAAATATGTCCATATCTACTTAAATCATCAGTAAAAGTTATGATGTACAAAAACCCACCCTTTGATTCAACTGGAAATGGTCTACATGCATCTGTGTGAACTAATTCTAGAACCCCTTTTTCCCTTTCACCTTTCCCACTAAATAAGGCTTTGACAATTTTTCCTTGTAGACCAGCATGACATACCCCATGTGGTTTTAGTTTGAAAGAATCTTAATACCCATCTTGATGTAATTTTTTCAAACATTTCTCATTAACATGACCATGATAGTGATTCCAATGTTGGGTGTGGTTTGAGTCTTGTGAATCTCATTTTCCTTGAAATCCATTACATTGTGTCTGTAGTCTAACACATAAAGGTCATTATATAAATGTTCCCTACCAAAACAAATGCAATCTTTATAAAAGTAGCAACATTAATTTCCAAAAATGAAGGTGAATACATCAGTATGTAATCTATAAACAGAAATAATTTTTTTGGTTATAGATGGTACATAATAACATCCTTTTAATAGCAATGTCATCCCAGTATTCAATGTGATTTGGTAGTCTACTACAGCTACAACAATGAGTCTGGCTTTGATGGTTTCTCGTAGATCCACCTCACCTCGGTCAATATTTCTGAATCTACTTAGTTCCTATATTTGCATAAAAATTTGAGCACCACAAGTAGTGTCTACTACACAATTGGTTGAAATAGATAGATTTCATTCTATAAAAAACACACCTGATGGTTCCCCTTGCTTCCTTGGTTAGGTGCTATTTTTCTTCCCGGGGACCTTTTTCCACATGTGAAACAAATATCCTCATGTTCTCCACCCTCCAAGTTTATCATACTTTTCTTCGAAGTCCATGAAGAAGTTATGGGATTACATCTCTTCACCTTCCCTTTACTTTTATTCATTATAAGGACTGAAAGCTTTTCACGCTTCATATTATTGTCCACTTGGAGAATGAGGATAAGAATATCTGATAGAGACTACTCAATGATGTTTATGTTGAAATTTTTTACAATGTTAGAGAAGCATTAGGGCAGTGATGCAAGAATGACATCGGTACCCAGTTCTACGGGGAGTTTGAACACAAGAACTTCCATTTTCTCAATGTATACAATGATCTTGAATACATGAGGCCTAGATGGGGAACCCTCTCCAAGTTTTCATTGAAATAGAGGCTTGGAGATCTCGATCATTTCCTGTCCTTCTCTCTCCATGTATAGACCACAATGGTGCTTGATCATGCTATAGGCATCCATGTATTCATGAGACATCATGAGCTCAATAGACATTGATTACAACATCCAACATTGATCATCGAGTGCATCACTAAAACGAAGATCATATAGAGGGAAATATTTATCACTCGCCCCTGGGGTAGGTGAATCCGGAAGTGAGGACACCAACATGAAAATATTTTTTTCATGGTGTAGGATAACCCGAAGGTGCTTAAACCATTACTAAAATTTATTTCTAGTTAAGATATTGTCTTTATCCAAAATTACTCACATAGAAAATGTTGTTAACGGGTTCATCATATTGATTCTACAAATTAAAGGTTCATATTTATCAGTACTGTTTGATTACATTTTATGAAAAATAATAAATAAATTAATTAATTATCCATGAATTTGTCAAGTCTCAATGGCCCTCACCATTTAACTTAGAATGTCCACTTAAAATGAAATTCTTGTGGTAGGGATCCATATTCCACATTGCATAACCACTAAAAGGGTTGGTCAATATATTTAATAGTATTTAGATTGGAAGGTCTTTGCCAACTGTGAGCTTACAGTTCATTGATCTGTTGAGTGGACTCCCCATTCCTAAAATCCTGACTTGGATTACTTCAACACTTGCCTCCATTTTACAACAAGTCTAGTAATGACTACTCCTCTTTATTTAAAATGTTTAAGTCAACCCGAAACATTCATAAGAGCTTCCTTTATAAAAGTAAGTGTTCCAACAATTGTTGGACATACGGATAATTTTATTGTGTATTTCCATTAATCATGTAATGGTAGGCTTGGTCTGACTTAATATGGTATTTCAGGTACATTAATCCATTAAATTTTTTTTTGCATTATCACATGCTTCTTAATATTTAGTGATTCGTTCTTAAGTGATTATCCATGTTGTGATAATTTTTACACATAGTCCGGTTTGTTTAATTCCATATTTTCATGCTAGTATAAATCATTAATTCTGTGAACACAACCACAAAAACATAATAAATAAAGAATGAAATTAGATAGAAATACAATAATATTTCATGATCATGAGATTCTATTGGTATTATTATCTAGTGGTTTTGATAAGCTAAACCTGAACTAGGGAAAAACAACATCAACCCGATGGATCATGTTTTTGAAGATCCCACCTATACACCTTTGAATCTTTATTGGTTGGTTTCCCATCTTCTTTGGATTATGAATTGTCTCCTATTTCTTGGGAGATTCTCCATTACATGGGGTTTACATTAGAGAAACAATTGGAACACATACCCTATATTTTATTGGAACAACGATCACATGCCAATGAATTGAAATTAAATAAATTTTAATGGAACCATGCACACACAAAGGATATTTGGTCTATATCATGATCATCTATAACATCCAATTCCATTTACACATATTTAGTATTCAAATTATTTTAATCATTCTTTTATTCATGAAAAGTCACGCTTGAATTCAATTATTTATGATCTTATAATTAACCAATTAATTGTCTTAAATTCCTTTCTAAATTTCATTGAGATTCTCCTCATCTATATTCCATGTACATGTATTTTTACTTTGGAGGAAACCTGTTGAAATTACATTTAGGGAAGGTACAAGGCCTCTAGGAAATATTACAATGCATGTATTTGTTTTCAATATTTATCAAAAGTACATGACTATGGCTTTGGCATTTTTTCAGTAAATTAGAAATTTTGCAGTACATGAAAGATAGATTAATCTAACACGGTGTGTATTTCCTTTTTACACTATTACCAGCTAGGCAATCTCGTGTACCTGGTACATGGATTCTCCCTATACATGGTTTCACCGGGTCCGTATCGGACTACACGGTGTGTTGATTCAACAGACCTGCCGTGTATTCCAGTTTCCACATGCCGTTTAGATCGGGTCAACAGGGTGTATTTAAAAAATTGGTATGCTCAATTCACACGGTGTGGTATGGCGGACCAGTACTAGTTCGTTGAAGCCAAGTACATGGTGTGTAGTATTCACTACACACCTTGTATTCTTGTGTTGTACGGAAAGAATTAGCGGATCATCTGGGTGGTTTCCTTGTTTTTATTTTATTAATTATTAAAATTAGAAGATCATTTCTGTGATGGGAATCGTGAAATGAAGGAGGAATAATAGATCTCATTCATTCAGTTTTATAGAACGATTTATCTTGAATTGAATCAAATATATATGAAAAATTTATCAATGAAATTTAAATAACTAAAATCAATGTTATGACCCACACAGATAAAAATTGAAGGTCCCGGGTGCTGCGGAAGTTCATGGGGGGATGTTCCCACTTAGATTTTTGTCATTAGAAATAATCAATCTGGGATCAATACGACGATAAACACCAGAATCCATGGATCGAACCAAAAAAATAGACAAAGATGAAGAATAGTTTCAGATACACAAGGGTTAATCATCACAGGTTGATTGTAATTAATTTAATTATTTGAAAATACGTATCGTTTATGGTGTTCTTTCTTCATTGATACTTTTTATCACATTTCGATGTGATTCGTCGTTGCATCGCAGAAGTCATGTCTAGAATTCCTCTAGCGGTGATCCACACATGCACCACATATCTATGGTTGTTGCCAAAGGAATATCCAGGTTCTAGAATGGAGAATCCTTTGAATGCATTCTCCACATTTGATCTCCTTGGTCTGATGGAGATGGATCTCTATCGGTCGTGATAGCATTCTTGGAGGACGAAGTTCTATCGGTCTTGAGAAAATTCTCCAAAATTTTTGTGCACTACGATTCTTATGAAAAGTGTAGGGGTTGAGAGGATATTTATAATCTATTTTGAGGTTATAGAGTCATGAAAATAATTAAATATGTTACACATTATATTTATTTCATTTACTCTTATTGAAAACCCTATGTCAAGTCATTAATTCGTTGACATTAATTATAGAGTTATGACAATAAATAAATGTGTTACACATTATATTTATTTCATTAATTCTTATTGAAAACCCCAGGTTGATTCTTTAATTCATTGACATCCACACATGTTGATTATAATAAATTTCATTTAATAAAAGAGTATTATTTCCTCAAAATCCCTACTTCAAATACTACACGGCGTGTAATCATTAATACACTGCGTGTACTTGTTTTTCGTTTCATTTCCAAAATAAAAAACTACACTATGTGTACATTTAATGTACATGGCCAGTATGACATGTTATCATATTTTTCATCCTCCAACATTAAAATGATTTATAATTCCTTTAATAATTATGATACCACTTACGAGAATAATCTTTATTCTACCTGAGATACTTGTATTCCCTTAGTGTCTGACCCTCTAGGCGTATTTCTTGTTGACATTATGCGGGCTTGAATAAAGTCCAAGATTACTGTCTAGCAATGGGTCAAGGAACCCAAGACAATGAAGTTGATGCTGCATTGATCTGTCACCTCATATTAACGCATTCAGTGTAATTTAATCACTTTTTCGCAATATCTCATCAAGCATGTTTCATGGAAGTGTCATAAACCTATATGCTTGATCACTCATTCTTTGACTTCGAGAAATGTACTCATTGTGACACCATGGCTATGGAATTGGGGTGGTAGTTTTATTTCATTAAAAAGCACTGAGTTATCTACATCCATAAATATGGATGGTACAAATCCATCATCAACTAATCCATTAACAACATGTGATTCGTGACACACCCAACAGACCATACTTCTCACCAACTGTCTCTGTGATGATTGTTGTTAGAAAATATAAGTGTGTGAGTCATTAAATGAGTTAATGATAATCTTCCAGTCTAAGGACCATTACAAACACTCATTGATAGTAATTTATGATGACACCATGACATGAAAAATTACTACCAGGGGGTCTATTCTCATAATCTCCCAATTTAGATATTACCATGTGTGAACTCCATGAGAGAGAGTCTTGTCTTTTTATGTGTACTTGAAAATGATGGTCTGTATACTCGGTGTCCTATCATAGTATGTCATCCCATCATAGAACATTATTAAAAAAATTACTATTATAGCATTTCAATGTTCCCATCATGGATGGGATCTTCCAAGACATTATTATTGCAACAAATATTCTAGGACATTATTATATTATAGTATTGAAAAAAATATATAGTAAGTGTACATCCCTGTAATTAATGTATAAATAGTTGGTTCTCAGGACACCATCTCTAACAATAATGTGGTTGCACATGATCCTCATGTGAACTAATAACTAGGTCAAAGAAATTTCTAGTATTTTAATGATATTGATATAAGGAACATAAGGTATGAAACAAGGAATATGGATAATTATATTTAGTTATTGAATCTTAATAAACCCATAGTTCATATTTATTAGTCACCATTGAAGGTATACGAGTGGATGAATATAATGAATCAAATCCCCATTTTACAAAGAAAACCAGCATATATGAAATCGGAGTTGGAACCATATATGGTGAAGGTTATTTCCTATAAATGGTTGGAGATTCGATTTCATCATAAATTGGATCAATGAATAAAATGGGAGTATTTTCATGAATTAATCATCATCATAGTATATCCTTGTATGATAATGATTGTAATCAGAAAATAATTTTTCATCCTGAAATAAGAGAACTTATCAATAATATATTTTTTGAATAAATTTATCAATTTAGTCAACTTTTAATCTGAAGATACATCATGTTCAACCCTGAAGGAATTAATTTTCTAATTATGGATGAGAAAAGAAATTATCTCAAAAAATATAGTTCTTTGTATAATGCATTATAGATAGTTGGTTAATAGTATATAGTGGATGAAAGGGAAATATAAAGAATAATGGGAGGAAATTATGTTGATACCTATATAAAGATGTTGGAACTCAATTGTTTGGAATAAGAGGAAGAGGGAAACCTATTTCCATGTTAGTTGGTGGCTCAGAACTAGATGAATGGATTAGTTATTCATCCTCCAAAATCCCAAGATCATGTAGGATATTTAAAATGTTTATCTTTGGGTCACATGAATTGAGATTTTATGACAGCACATAGAAAATTATAAAATAAAATTATTATGGGGCACATTCAATGATATATTCATAGTGCTCCATGGTTGAGTATTTGAAACACATATCATGTGTCAAAGACATTATATACTTCAATGGGATGAGGGTAGTAGAATACATATCATTAGTAACATCACGATAGACATGGTGATTCATGGCATAAAATGATTCTATGTAATGGGTTATCCCAATAAGGTAGTAATGAACAAAATTTTTTTGATTAAATAATTATATGAAGATATGAAATATATTGTGCAGGATAAATTTGGACTATCAATAATGATAGGTACAGTTCTTTTGAATTCTACCCTTACACAATAATTTTTTGGCCATGTTCAATCCCATTCATTAATTTATTCTCATTATTTAAAAAATATTTGTTTAAATAGTGATGTTAATCCTTCCCTTTTGAAGGATCAAACTCCCCATGGTCAAACACAATGTCGATCATTTTTTTGTAAAAAAATTTCTACAACTAATGGTGGAGATTATTTGATATTGATTCTATATGTGTGTGAGATGGATTTTTATGATACAATCCAGGGTATGGTTTTGAGGACAATGTTCAAGGATTTCATTGAGTTGTATAGAATAAGGATTTGTAATATGACTGATGATGGTGTTAAGGATTACATTAGAGGATAATGGAATATAATATATGGTGAACCCTAATTGAAGGAACCAAAATATGGATCAAACTCATAGATGTTACAAAATTTTACATTGACATCTATGGATGAGGTCAAGAATAGCAGTTTTCCTACAATTGTTGATCAGTTTCATAAAGTGTTTCTCCAAAATATTTCTTGTATTCTACCAATAATAGAAGTGCAGTTTATATAAAATCTTTTTCTAGGTACAAGAAAAATTTACATTCAATATTAATTCACTGCGAAAAAAATTAATGTGAATATTGAATGTTAGTGGATGATTTTGATTGAAAAGGGTACATTTTTCCTATTTAGACTCTGTGGGCATCACTAATCTTTTTGGATAAAATTATGGAATAAACTCTTCAATTATTTTAGGATTATATTATAATTAACCATGTAACAATAAAAATGGAATCCACTTCCATGCATTGTTAATCTATTAAGCAAATTATGGGATCCAACTGGCACTCTATAATTGATGTGTGATTAGGATATAACCAATTGTGGGTTTGGAAAAATAATATTCCTATAAAATCTTCAGATGCATATATTCCCATTATGATTCTGTGGGCATGCGTTTCGGTATTATGAATTCACCATATATCATTATGTAATAGTTAAATCCCATATCTCAATGTTAACATGAGTCATTTATTGAGGGCTTTGTGTATGACATACTAGTGTATTCAAGGAAATGGCGAAACAAATTGGAACACTTGGATACAGTGTTAGGAATTTCACATGTTCATCATCTGTAGTGAAAATGATCAAAGTGAGATTTCTGGATACAAGGGGTGTGTTTCTATGTCCTTGTTATCTATAAAAGAGGTATTAATGTGGATCCAGAAAATATATAGGATATTATATAATGGAAACTAATAAATAATGTCTTTGTGATATGCAGTTTCCTTAGCCTCGAAGGTTTTTACTGATGTTTTATTCATCATCTTTCATGACTATCTTCACTTATGTCATTTTTATCATTGAAAAATGTTCCATTAAAATGGAATCATAAATTTATAATGTATTTTGAATAGACTAATGTTCACATTACTTCCACACCAATCTGGATTTTTCACGTATTTGGACAGGCGAACTTGTTTTACTATGATTCATTGAGAACTAGTCATGGATTTTTTATCATAAAAGTATATAATATAGTTCATTATATCCCAATAAATTTTTGGTTTCATGATAAAAACTACTCAAACCAATTTGGAGTTCGATTCTATTCACCATTCATTCAAGATATGATATCATTACATCTTTGATGAGAAATTTACAGTGTTAATGGAATATATGAGCCTGATTTTTTTTATTAGAATGGTATTTGAATCAATGAAATTGAATATGAATGGGGAATATCCAAATGTTTGATTTGTCTTAATGTATACACCAGGTAAATGAAATTCAGTGGCTGATGCGTTCTACAGGAATTTCTGTGGTTAGTTGTATAAAGAGAATTTATATTAGTTGTATCTACTGTTATTGATAGAAAACATGTATATTAATTATGAATACTAACATGGTTTGTTTTGATTTAATTATCATTTTGTTTAGGATTTGGGGGGGGGGATATATTAAAAGGTATCGATATCAGATTCTATTTGTGTTACTAAGAGGTAAAAATCGAATTTGGAGAGAATAATGAGGGAGGAAACTAGATGGGAGAAAAATTTTGTGGTTTAATAATCAGAAGGACATACATATGGATTTAAAGGAAAAACATATTCATTCTAACATACATTCATAATATGTTTTCATCTTGGAATAAAAAATATGTATATGACTTTGAAACCAAATTTCTGGGGGGTTAAACATGAATTGAATGGTAGTTGTGTTTGTTTATAAATTCTTTACTATAATTATAGTTATGGAAGGGAACTAGGGAATAATAGGTATGTTTCATTGATTACATATTTTTGTTATGAAATTAGAGTAGATATCCATAGATTTTTTGATAGGCCTCCCATGAATGGTTTCGAATCCTTATGTCGTATGGGTGATAGTGTATCTGCTCATAATGTTAGCTCACTTCATTCATATTCTTGAATCTCATTATGTAGAGGTATTTTCTAAAATCTATATCTGAAGAGTGGTAAAAAGGCATGCTGTATCAGTTTTGATATTATCATATTGAGATCTGAGATTTATTTCTTTTTTCTTGAAATCTTTATTGTAATCACATGGGATATATTTGAAAATGATTATGGTGTATCATCATCTGAATGACAGGTTATCCAAAAATATGATAAAATTGTTTGAAGAAATGATACATGATTTATTAATGGATATTTATGGATCATACATGTTGAAAATAATATTAGTGGAGTTCTCATATAATCATATTTATCATGCATCAATATATATTAATATATCTGAATCTTTTTGTGTGAGTCCTTTCTGTTCAACAAATTGTAGGGAGGAAATAGGTGAGGCTTCACAATATGGGTCGACCACTTTTCCAAAAAACGATGTAGAAGATAAAGATGATCCTAACGAGAATAGAGATAGTTCAGAGTCATCATATATCACATGTGGGTCATAGACTATGTCTATTTTCATTCGAGTGAGTAATCAAGTGTTTGTGCGAATATCTCAATGTTTTCGAAATTATCGTTTTGGGAAATAGGGAATGATATATCAAAAATTTAAAAGAAATAATGAGACACTACAATGATTTGGTAAGGTTTGATATAAGTTGTATTTTACACAGTTATTTTATTTGGTGAATAATGTGTTTCATTGAATTTCAATTGAAAAAGTATCACCTTGAACCTGACAATATGATTCAATTGGATCACACTATCCTAGAGATAGGTGCTTCTTTAGTTCATATGTCGGTATAGATTTTGGATAGAAAAGGGAAATTTTTACATGGAAAAAGTGTTAGTCTTGTGTAGGTTTTGGAAAATGTTGTTTGGATTCTTGAAAACATTTGTGAACAATATAATGAAATGGTCTGGAAATTTTCTGAAATATTTTAGGAAAATATTTTTTTCAACATTTGATTGATGAAAAGGATAATTTTATGGAGAATATAGAACCCACAGTTTCGATTATGTGTTAATTTAATTATTTGGATTTTATGGGTAATGTATTTGGGTGATATTTGGTAGGTTTTTGGAAATTTTTGAATATTTTACACCTTTTAGGGTTGTTCATTTATTGAGAACAATTAATAGAAATCATACATATCCTATGAAAACATGTTAATAGTTATTTAGAGGGATCTATTTAGGGTCATTGTTAGGTGTACAATGTTGAAAATTATTGTGGACACCTAGGGGTATGTGGAATGAGAAATATAGAAACAAACATAGTTGGAACATGTTTTTTCTAATTGTACATTCCAACAGTATGAATGTTATTGGATGGTAGTGGCTAGTGAAAAATTTAGACATCGTTAAAATATAGATCTAGAAATGTGGATCTCATTTGGTTTTACTTCTATAAAAAAAATTTTACAACATTTCAACCCTAAATTTATTTTTCCTCTACCAAAATACTGTGCAGACATTCAACATTATTTCTAGATAGATTCATTGTGAAATCGTGGTGGGTTGAAAGCTGTATTTTTTAGTAAGACATCCTTTGTAGTGGTTTTTGTAAGATTCAATTTCCTTCCATATTAGGGATTCATTGAATTAGTCTTTTATGGTTAGATCAATGATATTTTATTCTAATAATGATGTGATATAGCCATATTGATGTCATGGAACAAGATTTATTTTGGCTTTTGGTAGGTTCATCATTTTTTTGTTGAAGGATTATTCTCATTCACTGTTTTCAAGATAGTTTTTGATGTTAGTGGATTCACTATTGAGTACACTTATTATATCATAATAGATTTATTTCAAATTTATTTTTTTCCTGAAATTTATTGTGATATTTTTCTGGAATGGTTGATTGAATCCATATTTGGTTGGTGTTTATGAAATTTTGAAAATTGGTTGTTTAGTGGAATGTGAAAGAGGTAACATGATTATAAAATGAAAATTTGAAAATATTGTTTTGGTTTAGATGAATTTAAGTGTGTTTTAAATAAAAGAATAGTTTTACTGAAATAGTTTTCAAAATATTGAGTTGCAAGGTTTTTGGATTAACGATTATGTGTGAATTTAATGGGATGTGTATTTTTTGTGACGTTCTACAATCAAAGGGATAATTTATGGACATGATGATCCACTATCAATGGTACCCCAAATATTCTATGTTTGAGTACTTTTGGGTATTATTTTCCGAAATTGAATGCTTTATGGAAAATAATTATTGAGATTTTGGTTGATTTCATAGGGAAGGGATTTGGTTTGGTAAACTATAATGGTATGACAACTAATTAATTTATAAATGGTTATGATTTGATATATGTAACATCAAGAATAACTACGTGCTTAATTAATTGTTTTGTAATCTAAATAAAAAATGATAAGAAATATATTTTATATTAATAATTTGTTTTTTTAAACTATTTTATTATTATTTTGATTTGTATTTTTAAAAAAATAATATCACCATTGTTATACATGATGAAATTATTTAATTATGTTTTCAAGGAAAATATTATTTTCAAAGTCTTATTCAATTAGGAAATAAGGTTTCATTTTAATTTAATATACAAAATAAAAATAATATCAATTTTTTAGTGGAAATAAATTTAAAATATATAGGTAATATTAAAATTAATATATTATTTTAAACAGAAATACTATAAATTTATAACTATTTATTTATAGATTATTATATATGTATTAATAGGTATCTTTTATAAGATTATTATTACTAATAAATTTTATTTATAAAAAGTATCACAATATCAAATTATAATTATTAAACAATTATTATTATTTTCATTCATAGAAAATAATTTATATTAAATATTATTAAAATTCATAGAGGATTATAATATATATATATATATATATTATCAATTTTAAAATGTTAAAATATATGTATAAATAATATTTTTATAAAATATTTAAAAATATGAAACATTATAAAAAATGAAATAAACATTTGTGTTAAAATGGAAGTAATAAACATGGGTTTAAAAATAGGTATTAAATAGATTTGAGGAATCATAAGATTGGGTTGATGTCGAACCGTGGGGTGTGGTTCATTTTGGGAGGAATCAAGGCCATCATCCAGATAGGGGTCCAAAGATGTTGGTGATGTTCAGATGGGTTGAGGGTTTCAACCAAAGCCTCTTGCTTCGAGGAAGGCCTAGGCCACGAATTATCAAAGGTGTCGGCCCCCAGATGAGGATCGAAAGATTTTGAGGGTCTCTGAGCAACTCCCAAACGATAGTGAGGGATTCGAAAAGTCGAAGGGGTTTGACCATGAGTCTAAGATGTTTTCTAGAGTGAGCTCTGATAAGATGAAGCTTCGATCTATCTCAACCTTATACAGGTATGTGTTTATCTTATTTATAGGTTTTGAATCTATGATTGATTATTTCATGGTAGAATTTAATTCAAATAAATCATATTATATACATTATCTTTAATTTGTAGTCCCTTTGACTATAAATATGATTTTTTTTTCATCATAATTCGATTTTTGAATAGAATATTTCATTGTTGTTTTTAATTTTCTTCTTGTAAACCAACTCAAATATCACATTTGGAAATTTTAAATTGTATTTTTTCAATTTTTTCTTCTAGTTTTGATTCATTTTTCTTTGTTGTCTACATCTACACACCTAGATTGTTCTTCAATCATCTAGGGTTGATTGTTTTGGAATCTCTGTAAACAATTTTTGGTTTATAGATATGGATTTATCTAATTCTATAACTCTTTATATAACTTTATATTAGTGGAGGAGATGGCTATAAAATCCTTATACCAATATTAACATGAAAAATTTCTAAAATAATTGTCAGTCTAGTGTGAGAATGAGTGTCTGTGGAAACTTGGATCAGAAGATGGTATTCATCATTTGTCTGCCAAATCATGTAAGTGATTTTCTTTAAATTTAATTTAATATTTTAATTTATTGTTTGTAATGGATCATTTTATTTATTAATGTATATAATTTCTATTTTAGGGTAATATGAATGGGTATGTATTTATTTTTTCCAATTTTTTAATATTCTTATCAAAAAAAATATTTTACAAAATAATAATTATTTTAGGAAAATAATACTATTTTTTCTACAATTATGGTAAAGATACTTTTATTTTAAAACTATTTATTTGAAAATTAAGGGATTTTTATTTAATTGTATACAGAAATTATTTATATTACAACTTCATTTATTTATATATAGACTTTATGTACGAGTTTATAATCATATAATAAATATTCCCCTTTAATATTTTCATACTAAAATAAATTTAATCCTAGTGTATTGTATTTAAAAAATCCAATTTGATTCTTTTCTTATTTATGATTGAAAGAGTTTATTATATTCTTCAATTTTTGATGTTAATAATTTACATTTTATGTGTATAATAATTTAAGATTTATATTTTTTAATTTTTATATACATGTAGACAATATACTAAATCTGAAGATAATACATGTATACATTTATTCTATCGTTCATGTTTTTGGAGAATATATATATAGGTATCAATTTCATTCTTATACATGTATGCTTGTTATTAAATTATTATTTACGGTTAAAATATTTTATTTTCTATTATGTGTATGTATATAGACATTTATATATATTTATGTATGTATCAGATCATGTTAATTAGATTCTACCTACAACACAACCATTTATAAAAGTATTTATAATGATTACTGAAATCTAAATATGAATCAATGAATTCAAGAGATTTTATTAAATTCATAAAATTATTATATTAAATAAAAAATACCTCTTAGATATATAAGTTTGTGGGTTTATTTTAATATATAAAAACAAAATATAAACAACATTATGTGTTTATTGAATCTTAACCTTAGGTGTGGATAACGAATTATAAAAATTTATTTCCTGTATAAAATTGTATTATTTTTCAAATTAGTATATTTATATAAATATATAAATATATTTATCAATTAATTTAATAAACCATGTTTAAATCACATATATAACATTGTATATAAATATAAATATATATCATTTTATTTAAAACTGATTATTAATCTTATTTAATTAAATACATGTATGTATATATGTATGAAAAAAATTATGATAAATAAATTCTTATATTAATATATATTTTTATATATTCCAAAAAATGTATATATATATATGTTTGCCTATCAATTTATGTAAAACTATTTTTATTATCTATGAATATGTGTATAAATAGGTAAACATGTTTTCATTCTCATATCAATATATATATATATATATATTAACATATATAAATTAATGTATTTTTATTAATGTATATTTGTATAATCCTGATATATAAATATGTATATTAGAGTATTAATAAATATATCATTTGATGTGAAATTACATTTACCTTGACATATAATAAATTTTTATGAAATAGGTATTGATGTTCATGGTTTCAAATGAATATTTATTATTTATGTTACATAATACAATATACTAGGTTTTTTAATTTAAAAAATAGCACATGGATGGGGTCTAGAGTAAACCAAAACTCATACTAGACATTTTCCAAATATGTGATGGGTGTGGTAAAATATCACCAGGTGCTCCTGTTATAGCTTATATGATCGGTGCACCCAGATAACTCCCCAATTCATTGGATAATGTTATAAATATAATGAGATTCCATGTATGGTGCATGAAATCTTATCCTAAGAACATTATGAAATTTGGGAGTGATCATAATCCACCATGGGAATATGTACACCATGTTATGTTGTCTCAGGAGTAAATTGTGGAATTATCTTATGATAAAATGTGACTTTGGTAATTAATTTTGCTTAGTATTTTTCATGAAAAAAATTTCAATATTTTTTTTAAAGATAGAAATTGATTTTAAAATTGGTTATATATTTTTAAAACCTCAGGAAAAAGTATTTATTTCCAAAAGTACACTTGATTTATATTTTTCACATCATCAAAATTATACAATGTTTCAATCATATATTTAATTAAAAAAATTGTTTGGACTTAACATGTTTTGAAACCCCTTATTGATATTTTTTACCTCATCCAATGTTTTATAATATCATTCAATAGTCAATAAGAAGTTCAAATACATGACGATTATTTTTTATGTTAGCACATGAAAAGTGTTTTAATAATATAATATTATATTTTTATAGTTTAGCTAATTTGTAATGTGTTTGTCTATTTCTCCAAAACCAAGACCTGAAAAGGTCTATGTTTGTAAACTGTTTTGTGGATTTTTTTTAGTCTTTTATAAAAAAATTTACAACAGTTTTATATGTTAAACCTCAATGTCCAGTTTTAGGGATACAAATTTTGCATCATATAAATGTATTGATCCTGGAACATATTTTTTTATGGTCTGTAGCACTAAATATGGTCCCATAGATAGCACAACACACTACCTCAACATGGTCTTCGGGTCCTGGCCTTCCAGGTACCACCAATCTCCCCGTACTCATATGGTCCACACCATGGGTCCCGCCGACATGGCCCAACGTGTCATTGGACTAATTATTTTCCCCACATGCCAACAATTGTTTTTTTGTGTGCTTTGAACTAATTCACACACACCTTGGGAATATTCCCATAAGATCCCACATCATGATCAGTACTCCTATCTAAATACAGATATCATTGGAGTTCTAACCATGTATTCTCTTAAAAATAAAGGTGCAATTTGTTACATGAGTCAAATCATTTTTTCATTTAACCCTTTCTCATTTTTTTTCTTCTTAAATCCCCCCCTTGATTAGAATGTCCTTGATGTGGACCCTAGTACTCTACTATGAAATTTCTCTAATCATAAAGTTTGTTAACTAATCTAATGCCTATTTAACATCTAATAACCACAAACAGCACATACACGCTACCTTAACATGTTTTTCAAATCCAATAACTCCTGAATCAAACAGTTTCCCCGCAGAAATGTGGTCCCCACTATGGGGCCTTTCCCATGATCCCAAATGGTTCATATGACATTGGTTTGTTCCCACATTCCAACAGTTTTTATTTCTAGTGTGCATTGGCATCACTCAATCATACCCTGGGGAAACATCCTATGAATTCATCCCTCATGATCACTACTATTTCCCAATCATGTTTAGTTGTGGGGTTCTAACCGGTTAGGCTCCCGAAATGAATAGAGCAGCTTGTTAACATGAGTAATTAATTTTATCCATTTAATCATTTATAATTTTGGTGTGTTATAATAATAATATTTTGAATTATTTAAAAAAAATTATATATTTATAATCATTTTATTTCCTAGTGTCATGATTAGGGAAGTGATTTGGTGAAAACCTATAGTGTTTCATAACTAACACCTAATTAGGATCATTAGTGATTTTTTAGATGTGATTTATCTGGACAGTTGTAAAGGAGCTTTTCACATTTCAATAGTGGTGTTTTCTGATAGATGAATATGTAGTTGGGTTAGGGAGCTAATAACTCACAGGGGGTTGTAGGTTTGGTTCCTTTCGAGCCTTTGGCCTTTTTTTTGTCATCAACATTGTATATTTTTTTGATCATGTCTTATAATTGATACTATTATATTGTTCTGTTGAATTTTTTATCAAATTATTTTTCATACCACATTATCTTGAATTATATAGTGATTTTTGGTTATGGTATCATGGTTTTTCTCATTTTAATAAAAGGTAATGGAATCTCCCATTGTTAATAATACCCTTGTCATTTATTTTCATCATTTTTCATTATAGGAATATCTCTAATGGTAAAGTATGAATTTACAAATCTACCCTTTCCAAGGAGGTGGGGAAGGATATTATAACTCAAAACATGTTTTATATTATGGATATGACTTCATCATGTGAAAATAATGTGACTCAAGAATATAACAAGTCAACACATACTCGAAAAACAAGGTAATTAAAAATAAACAATGAAAAAAATGAATTATTATTAACAAAAATATGATAATATGTTATAAAAGAGTCATATAAGATTTTATACATATTAATATGTGTCTTAGATATGTTATTAACCTAATTAAAACCATCACATAGTAGGATAAACCATGTACCACATAATGGAGTGTGTGTGGTAAGGGATTTTCATAAAATTTTCTTTTTCAGTGACGCATATTGTAATGTTATACACTTATTTATTTTATATAGTGTACATAATTACAATTTTATTTGTAATATAATTAAAAATTAATTCTTCACCATATTTTATGTTTCATTTTTATTAATATCATATGATGTGATTGGAAAAAAGAGTTACCTAATGATATTGTGTTTCATAACTCAATTTTTTTCACTGGTTTATATTACTTCCTCTTCATAATTAACATTATAAGATTTTTTTCAATGAATTTTGATTATTTGATGACTTATTTATAAATTTTTATGTGGATTTATAGAATATTGGAATCATCTATTCATATATTAATTCTCCCCTAAGCCTAATGATAATTTAAAGGGTTTATTTAAAAATCTCATTCTAATCAACATTGTTTATTCAATAATTCCATTTAAAGAAATTATATGATAATTATTTCATAAACCCTTTCAATTTATTGTATTCTAGTTATTTATTGTATTTTTATAGTGAAATTATCAAATTTATAGAATTTGTTAATTAATATTTCTGAGAAAATGTTTTAATAAAATATGAATTCATTTCACTCTTCGACCGAAGATATGTTTTATTACAAAGAACAAATTTTTAAAAAATGTTATCAAACATGTTTTCTTTTTAATTTATAGAACAATTCATTAATGTAATTTGTATGTATATAGTTTTCTTACAAAAACAATATTGCGTTTCTCTGAAAAAAGAACATTCAAAACCCTTTTACAATTTAAAATAAATGTTCTATTTACATTGTACATCATATATGTTATAAACCATTATAATTGTATTAGAGATTCATTTTTATGTTATGGAATTTATTTTCTGAGAATTTTTTAGAAGATATAATCAATAAAAATGGATTTTCATTAATGTTTTAAAAAAATTTCCCTTAATAATGTTTTTAATGATCTGTTTAGGGTTTTATCCACCGTCTTCAAAAACCATTTATTATAAATCCATGGGATATATCTGGTACTAATATCATCTCTAATAATACTATTTATGGTTTATATTCTCTTCGAATAAGGAAATTATTAAAATTCTTATCATGAATACATTTTTGTAATCATAAACATTTCAATGATTTATTGATTTTTTTAAGAACATTAAATTTCCTATAAATGTTAATATTATTTATAATGGATACATTCATTGACTAAATCGTATAACATTATACCGTTGGTTTTCACTCATAATTTTCATTTATTATTGATGAGATATAATACATAGGAACTCTTTAATCAATATATACATTTTATAAGGGATATTTTATATTAATTTAACATTATATTCTGAATGTGAGGAATTTTTTGGACATAAAGACATGGGTGGGACTTAGTTAATGATACCCCCATAATATATTGGTAGTGTCATTTGATGAATCAGTTTCATTACACACATTAAATGTGTTTCTAGTGATTCGTTTTAGAAAATTGTGAGATTATATCTTGTCAATAAAAGTATAATTTTCTTATGAAACATGGCATCCAAAAATTAAGTATTCATTCTATTCAGAATTTAGTTATTATCATCCAAGATATTTTCATTATGATATAATACATGGTCGGATTTCATTATCAATTTATTGAAAATATGGAATGTTTTTTAATTTATATTCATTTCAATATTGATTATGCTTTATAATGTTATTTAAATTAAATTTGTGCCAAGTTATTTAATTTTCCATATTAATTATTCCTCATACAACTATTAAAATGGAATGTGTTCATCATTATTTATATTGATATATATATATTATGTTTTATCTTGTTATATAATTTTATTATGATCCCATTTATTTAAATATATATATTTATTATTCCATATAATGTTATTTTAATGGAATGTGTATTCAGTTATTTATGATTCCAGATTGATTTTGCATTTATTCGTTTTTCCTTGGGTTTTACCATAGAATTATTGAAAATTTGAGGCCACCATTACTTTTATTCCTTTATCAAGGATTCCATTATGTTTACAACAACGAATATGCAGGGATATAATAGATATATTAAATTATATTGGACATGATTTAATTTTATTTTTTTATTTGATTTTAATACCAAAATAATGTATGTATATATTTCACCAACACAAATAAAATATTATTTGATTTAGATGATTATTTCAATTTATATTATTCAAATGTAGTGGATTTAAGTATATTATCTATGATAATGGTGTAATGGTATGTGCACTTGTTATCTGATCATGATTAGCAGAAACCATGAGTACTAGATTTAAGAAATCATTGATTATGGAATATAACAGCTATGTGTACATTGAGGAAAAGTATAGAAGACAATCATAGTGTTTTTTTAAGGTTGAGATTATTTTTTTATAACTTTCAATGAATCACTTTCGGGATTATATATGTGGATTTTGTTCTCCCATTAAATAACATAGTGGTAATAACTCTGAAAAGGGCTTGTAGGGCTTCACCTGTGCATGACATATTACATGAAAATGAGATTCTTTCTCCCTAGGTGTGAGACTATAGGGGGAGATGCTTAGGATAATTGAAATTTTCATTTAAATACAATATGAAGATGTTAAATTGACGATGATAGTGAATAAAATTGATAAAAATGTGGTATTATAAATTAAAAATAAGGGGTCAGGATGTAGATATCTGACAAACTATTTTACGATTTTATAATCATGATTATTGTTTATCAATCTATTATTTTATTTTTTACTAAAAGTCTTCATCCTGATAGAATCATGTTAACATTAATGTTGAAGGAAAATATTATCAAAATGGGAAACCAAATGGAATGTTCATTGGAGTAAATTATATCATATCCATTTATTAAAAGTTCTCCTAAAATATTATTATCAATATATACAATAACAAACTAATGGACAAACAATCAAAGATAATGGTGGATTTTAATATGAACTATAGTTGCGAAGACCATGTAGAAGATATGTTTTGATTTCCAAAATTAATAAAACAAGGAAGGAGACACCCATAGAAGTGTCTCAATGGAACCCAAAAATATATTATTTGTTGAAAATATGGAAATAAATAAAATAATTTAAACGGAATATAGATGAGTATGATGGATGGAGACAACTCTCTTTTGAATGATCCATCTATTGTTCATTTTATTATATTTGGGCTACATATTCATTACTCGACTCCATGGAAACATCTAATGGGTAACCCATAGGACATGGAAGGACCAACACAGAAATAAAATGGATGAAATTTTTTTTATTGTGATTGTATAAATAAATTAACAATGTGTTTTACTAATAGTATTTTAGTTACAATAATCATGAAGCATTTAAGGATACCTTTAATTTTTTGAAGAAATTGTGTATTAATTCACATAAGAGTTATTTTACCCAGCATTGTTCAATGATTTTATGAATAAAAATATGATCATTGACATAACCAACTCTTGAATGTTTTATGTAATTGATGTTTACCAGGATTGAGGAAATTTTTTTCTAACTTTATCCAATAATATTTGTTATTGGAAAATTTTGTTTTATGATTAATTGCATATCATTATAATTAAAATAACTATAATGGTATTGATTTACAATAGTTTTTATATGATCATTAATGATATTTAAATAATATTCAATTATTATTATTATATTTTTTATAAAAACTAACTAAATAATGTTAGTTGAAAAAATTCGAAAACATGATTATTTAAGGATTAGTTTTATTTCAAAGGTGTCTATCACATTTTTTACAACATTATATTAATAATATTTATAAGGTTTATAAAATGGACAACCCACATACAGTGTGATTGACTATCATATGTGGAATGGTGGTGGGGTTTGTACCCATGGCCAGAGGCTGATGTAGGTTTCTCACCTAACACATTCATACATGTTTTCCTGGTTATTATACAATTATTTTCATTTTAAAATATTGATTAATAGTTATTAATAATGAATTAGTAGAATTAAATTTTGTATTAGAGATTAAATTTTCATCCATATTTTTTATGGAATATATTCTAAGAGTAATATAATTAATTTTAAAAAAATTTATTTGAAAACGATCTATTAAATATGAATTTTAGTAATGGACACATATAAAATACATTTTGTGATATTTATTTCAAGGAAAAGTTGATGGGTTAGAAATTGATCGAAGGAAAACCTGAGGATGAAATTATTCCTATGAAATAGACATATAACGTGTAAATTAATTTACTTATATTATTATCTAATAATATAATACAGTATCACTATAAAAAATCATAAAATAAAATGTTATCCTAGTACCATCATTTTGGTAGATATTTTTTCAAAACAACCTTCCGTTGATCATTTAATTTTTTTCAATGACCTTAATAACTCTCAATAAATATTTACACTTTTACTCTATGTCAATATCATCAATATCAACCAATGTTCTCCTATATAGAAAACAAGATATCTGATATTCCATGGGACATTTATACATCCCACACTAATTTATTAAGAGGATATTTTATAAAATCATTAATTTTTTGAATTTTTTAATAATAGTTTTTAAAAATTCCAAACCCTGGATTACCTTGATCATGTTTTTTTAAGCGAAAAAATATTTTTAATATGTGTAGAATTTATCACCCATAAATTTAATAATATGAACAACATACTTGATAGTGTGCATAAAAAACAACACCAAGCATATTTCGTAATATAACTTACAAAGAAATTTAAATGAATATAATATTTTAAATAATGGATTTATATTATATATCTTTCAGTGAACACAATTCCGTGTTAGAAGTAATTACTCGTAATAGAATGTTACATTGATTCAATTTGTTACATGCAAGACCACGTTTTACTGATCAAAAATATACTAAAAATATTTAGATTTCATTATGTAGTTATTACATTTACATTGAAATGATAGGTATTAATAATATTGACAAATGTATAAAAATATATATATTACACATTTTTAACATATATTTATATATTATACGTATAAATAAAAATCATATAAAATAAATCGAATTAGTTTTACAAAAATTGTATTTTCTTAAAATATAGTTTAGTCGCACATGGCATACATAATATAAATAAAATTTCAAAACATTTAGAAAATTTTTATTTAAAAATTATACTTATTTTTAAAATAATAATAAAATATATTATAATATAGTTAATTTTTTTTATATTTATAAAATGATTATTTTTTGATGAATAATGAAAAATATTGATGTTTAATTAAAAATTCATTTTTTTCATTTAATTAAATTTTTCCAATAATTATATATTTCATTGGTCTTAATGTAAAAAAAATCAATTATACATATATTAAAACAATTTAATTATTGAAGCACATTTAATATTAAATTTTTATGTGGAAGTATTGAAAAAATTGGCACATTTACAATTTAAAACCATGTCGTATAGTCCGATCTCTATATTAAATTTTAACATGATTTAATCCAATTAAGTTGAATGAAATTGGGAAAACGTAACCAATATTCTGAATCTTAATATTTTATTACACCTTGTACGTAACACCATAAGCTTCCATGGTACGTTTCCCTTTGAAGAATTTAATAGCTTGCATTGTATGCAACTTCATGATTCTAACACACCGCTACCATTCAAAGTAGCTGTTATGAATAGTAATACCTACATTTTAAAAATGTTTAAATTTTAATTTTCAAAATGGACTTCATTTTTGAATTCAGAATATCGAAATTAACAAATGGTAAATTTTTGGTAATTTCATAAAAACATTCATTTTTTATAAATAGTGAAAAACATTATGTTTTTGTTTAAAATAGACTTTTTATATAAATTATTATTTATATTTTTTAATTTTATTTTAGGTAAAAATATATACATAATAACTATATAAGTTCAATGTAGTTTATTTGAGTAATTTTATAATAAGTTTAGATATATATAAATTTTATTGAACTTTTAACAGGCTTTTACCCACCTCTTAGGATAATTTTCAAATTATAATAAAATATTATTTTACCACTACAATGAGATGAATTTTAAAAATCCTAGAGACAAGATTAATATCAGTGTGTATAATGTTGTTCAATATGATGAAAATAATTTTTATTGAATTGTATCTTTTGACATTTATTCACAACAGTTAAAAGTTAATAAGATAATTAAGGGTAAAAAAGATATAATAAATACCCTAACACATATCATAATTCTATTGGATACATATAATTAGACAAAAAAACCTTATAAATTAAATATGATCCACTTTGCTCAACTATAATTAGATTATAAAATTTATAATTATTTTATATAAAGAATAGTTAAAATAGTTACATTTAATGTTTAATAACTAAACCATTTTCAGTAATGGGATACATACAATATAAATTAGAATATAAATATTTATTATCAATATAAAATGATTTCATACATAATCTTATTTTATTTATAATTTTTAGATATTATATAGTTCAATTTATTTATGACACAATGATGATGCAGTAATTACCTTATTAATGAAATATTAAAATATTTGATATTATAAATATCCAAATAAATGTAAAATTAGATAAATGATTAATTAAAATAATTTTATAGATTAATATGTAGTGTTATGGTAGGTTAAATCAATTTTATTCACAGTGATAAATTTTTTATGGCCTTCAAAAAATTCAAATATTATATAGTGTCAAAATTAACATAATTTAGTTTTTAAAACAAATACTATATTATTAATTGATATAATATTCCTAAAAATATATGTATCATCAAAAGTACATAGATAAGGATATATAAATTAATAATAAACCACATGGGTTTCACTTTTCTTGTTATAGTATGTTTATTAACCATATAATAAAAAATTACAAAAAGACATGGTAAATGAAAATCTATTTGACTGGAAATTAAATCTAAAAGATAATGTTAATATGATTACCTAAACGTATAAAAAACCTATTGGTTGAGTTTTTTTTGACCCAAACCCACCTTATCATTGAAATCATTTATTTTGGAGCAATGATAATCCTAAAATTATTTTATTATAAAATAATATTTCAAACATTTCCTAATGTGACCGTCACCTATATTATAATAGGGCACTTCCCCATCGATTAATTTAACACATCCCTAGCCTTTTATCTCGTCTAACACCTGAACAAATATCATCCCAACTTTCATATATTCATCCTAGAGGCCTTCCTTGGGTCAGAAATCCATCCTATGGATCCATTTGATCAAATCAAAAGGAAGAACCTAAATAAGAGGTAAATTTTTCATCACCTCTTTCAAATTCAATTCTGTTTCGACTTCATATTTTTTTGTTGTTTCCATCGTATAACAATATATCTAGTATATAATATATATTGTGATGTTAGTATAGAAATGTTAAAACCATATTCATTATTCTATCCATCATATGAATGACAATTTCATCATATGTGCATACGTACGACTAACCGTCTCCATGACGTGGTGTAGTTTGATATTCAAACACTTTATTATTTGGATGGGTATAATAGTGTGTATAACTGATGTAAATAAAAAATATAAAATATTAATGATTATGTATATATGATATTCTATCAAAATACATAAGATTTCTCAATCAATATAGTGATATTCTCTCCCGTGCGTACTTACGGATTACCGGCTCCACGAACGCGATGAAATTCATTACACATCGTAATCATTATAGAATAATATTCTTTTTCTGATTAAAAATAATGTTTAACAACATAATATCATTCAGTATTTGAATAAAATATATCATATCAATAAAAAAATATGGCTTATGTAACTAATCATATAAAGGAAAAATAATCAGTTGACACCCGAAACGATGATACTACTAAAATATTATTATCAAAACAATATTATAAGTTCATATATGATATCATATTTGCAAATATGGTTCTTGTATAATTTAATAACAATTATTTAACTCTTATAAAAGAGTCTAACGTACCCTTGACCAAGGAAAAGTACATGGTAAGGGTTAATTTTAACAATCTTTTTATTATTCGAGGTTGTTTTTACTTAAGTATCTACTCACACCTCTTTTCATCCACATTAGTGTTTTCATAAAAATGTATTTCAAAAAAATTACTATTTACTATACAATACGTTTAAATTCATTTATACCCTTATTTTACCTTATATGTTTTCAAAGGAAACTTTCTGTTGTTTTCCAAACAAGTTACTTTATGACCTTTTCGACAAAAATATGGTATGAATGATTTTTTTGAATTTATTCGGCGGGTGCGGCTACTTTCGTCCCATATAACATCGTTGAAGCTTCCCATTCATATTATAAGAATATTTTCCAAATAAATGTTTTCTTCAATAACTATATGACTTCAAAATGATTTCAGTATAGAAGGACATATTTCAGTAAAATTGATTTGATTTCATCTATGTCCACATCCTTTGATGATTTTAAGTTTGTTTGAAGTTGACTTATTATGATACAATACATAAATATTTTATTGCAGGTTTTGTGATATGTTTGACTAAGGATGTTTTATTTTTACACCATTCATGGTTTATGGATAAAGTATTTACATTTTGTATGCTAGTTTTAATATGAATGTTTATGTTATTTTTAATCCTTTTCATATGAGGAATGAATTGGACATACTTTGTGATTGGTGGAGACCTCTATAGCTCTTGGATGCATTGGAAGGTCTAATGAGACAAACTAGTGTCTTTGCACAAGGCCTTGAAAAAAATCTAATTTTTAGTCTTGGAAAAACGCCTTGACTATGTGTTTATGATGTCTCGAATTACGCATTCCATCATTATTAAAGTTGATTTTTATATTGCATGTGATTATTAGACTAATAGAACATCTATGTGAATATGTAAATGTAATTATTATATTTTATCATTTCCTTAGTATTTTGATGTTTATGTTTAAAATTATTTTTTTATCTTATACATTTCATTTAATTTTTTTGCTTATTTATCAAATTTGTTGCTGTATTGTTATCCTTACTACGCATTCGAGATCACCCCTTTCTATGTTTTATTTTTCCTAGAATGTGAAGAATTATTTTTTTGATGACATTATGGGATAGGCTAAGTATATAAGTGTTTTAAAAAGGTATCAAAATATTGTTGATTATTTTATTTGATGATATAATGTAAAAATTATGAATGTATCTAATGATTCAAAGGCTACTAAACTGATCTGTCTTTCCTTGTATTGTGCCAATGTTATGTAATAATACACTGACTATATGTAACTAGGGTCTATGGGTTATAGTTGGTATTAGAGGATGTTTAGTACAAACCGTCGAAAATATATTTACAAAAAATATGACTAGAAAACAATATCCTAAGAAAGATTTCAAAATTAGTAGAAAAGAGCTTCCATGAATTTTGGAACTGACGATATTTTGTGAATTTTCTATGAAATTCATCCTTGTCTGGTTATGAGTAGGTTGAGATGGCTCTGGAACAAATGTACCTAGGGGTAAAAACCAAAAACACTGCGTTGAGCTAGACTCGGACATGAACTGGTGCCCCAAAATGGGCCTAGGTACACTTTTGGTTACGACACTCCTGGGGAATATGCTTATGAAAATTCTCATTTTCATTTCAATCCATTATGAACGGATACTGAATATATAATTCCTAATTGAAAACATATTTCTAATATAGGATTATATCAATAAACTGTTAAATTTATGATAATAGTTTTACATGTTTGGAATTATGTATTGTGATTCATAAAATAATCTTGTGTAGTCCATTAATTAGAAATGGAACCCAGTAGAAGGAATGGAAACAGTATCAATGCACGTAATCCATGTACGGATGTCCCTCATACTCAAGATAATTGTATAAGTGCTGGTGAAGCAACTGGTTCTGATCTACTTATCACTATAATGGAAGAAATCACTGTGTTTATAAATAATAACCTTAATAGTATGGAGCACCCTGATCCATAACACAAAAGACTGATGTTAGACCACTTCATTAGGAAAAAACCACCTGCGTTCAATGGGAGAAAAAAATCCATTAGTAGCTGAGCAATGGATAAATTCCGTAGAGAGAATAATTCATACATTGGGGATCAGTGAAATGGAAAAAGTTGTCATGGGAGTTTATCTCCACACTGGAGATGCAGATCAATTGTGGTAATTAATTCAGAACAGAAAAAAAGATGAAGAAGTATTGATCATTTAATGTAGCGAGTTTAAATAATTTTTTTTAGAAAAATTCTTTCCTTGTGACCATCGAGCGGATATAGAAAGACAATTTATAGTTTTAAGGAAAAAGGATGATGAGAATGTCTCAAAGTATAAGGCTAAATTTACAAGGTTATCAAGGCTTAAAAATATTATATATGTGTCCCAAGGAGTAAGATTGATCGATTCATTAATGGGTTAAACCCATTTCAACTTCGATAATTAGTGTCCTAATCCTTCTCATTATATTAAGATATTGATTTATACACTATCATGACATAAAAGGAATGCTCTAAGTCTTATGACATTAATGAAAAACAAGAAAAGAAGAGATATACTGAAAAATATGGAAATGGAAATGAGGGGAAGGAGGGAAAAGTTGAATATCAATCCTATAGTATATGTTGGATGAAACGCCCCTATACTTGCAGGAATGGAATGGAAGTCTGTTACAAGTGTATTGAAAAAGGCCACCATGGTTGTGATTTCAAGGGAAATAAATAGTCCTTCAATGTTGAATGTTAAAGTTGTAGAGAAAAGGGGTATTATGAAAATTGATTTCCTAAGCGCGAAAGAAAACGTACCCTAAAAAGGCCAACAGAGAAATGACAAGCTTATGTGATCACTACTACTAAGGTTGAAGCTTCAAAAGATATGGTGGCTGGTAATTTAATGGTTTTATAATTTTTATCCAATGATTTATTTGAATCTTGATAATCACATTGTTTCATATCATCCCAGTTTACTAAGAAAATTAGATATTTTCAATTTGACTGAACAATGGAGTTGTCAATCAAAACTCCTAAGATATGTATCATTGCAAAAATGTTTTGTGAATCAGATCTAATTAGGGCATGTAAATGTTCTTTATCTACTGATATCATCATCATTCCAATGATTTAATTTGATGTAATCCTCATAATGGATTGGCTTTTAGACATTTGTGTGAAAATTTATTGTACGAAGATGGAGGTTTCACTTTTCGATGATGATAAATAGTACCTTATCTTTAGAGCAGAAATGTCAACACCTAAATTTTTTTAGATCCACTTCCAGTAGCTCAACTAAATTAAATTATTTGGGTAAAAATAGAATGAAATTACTATGGGTGGGAAAAGAATTTTTGAAAAGAGGACATACCTATTGTAAAAGGATATGTTGATGTGTTTCTAGAGGATTTACCTAGACATCCTCCAGAATGAGTAATTGAGTTTTCCATTGACATAATTCTTGGTTCAAGCCAATATCAAAGACCCCTTATAGAATGCACACTGTTGAATTAGTGGAACTAAATAAACAATAATGGGAATTGAGTAATAAGGGATTCATACTCCCTAGTGTTTCTTAATGGGAGCCCCTATTATATTTGTTATGAAAAATGACAGATCTATGATGTTCTGCATTGACTACATAGAGATCAATGATATAAAAATATAAAAAAGTATCACCTACCTCACATTGATGATTTATTTGACCAAATTCCTAGTTCTCAATATTTTTCAAATATAGACCTTCGATCTGGATATCATCAGTTGTTTGTGAAGAAGAAAGACATTTTGAAAATAGATATTCAAACTAGGTACGAGCATTATGAGTTTACAATAATCCTTTTGTATTTATTAGTGCACCCACTATTTTCATGGATCTAATTGAATAAGGTTTTCAAAGAATATCTTGATGACTTTTTGTGGTATTTATTGATGATATCTTGGTATACTCAATAATATACTAATATCATGAAAATCATTTGTGGAATATACTAAGGACTCATAGAAGAAATGAACTATATGGAATGTTTAGAAAATGTGAATTCTGGATTCAAGAGATTCAATTTCATGGAAATATTGTCTCAAAGGATGTAATCTCATTTGGTCCTTCAAAGACCATGGACATTAAATAATGGAAAGCACCAACGAGTATAATTGAGGTACAATGTTTTATTGGTTTAATAGGTTATTATCAGTGATTTGTTTAGAATTTTTCTCGATTGGAAAACCCATTAACCAAGCTCACATGCAAAGGGGTTAAATTTATTTGGAAAAAATAGTGAGAATAATGTTTCGAAGAACTGAAGAGACGATTATTCAATGATCATATATTGACTCAACCATTGGGGAATGATGTGTTTGTCATTTATAGTGATGCTTCAAAGAAAGGAAATGGTTGTGTCCATATACAGAATGATAGAATTATCTCCTATGCATCACGACTACTTAAAAATCATTAGAAAAACTATCCTACTCATGATATTGAGTTATCAACTGTAATATTATATCTGAAAATACGGAGACACTATCTCTTTGGTGAAAAATGTGAGATTTATACTTTTCACAAGAGTATGACATATTTTTTCTAATAGAAGGAACTCAACATTAGACAATGACTATGGCTTGAACTACTCAATGATTATGATTTCAGCATACAATACCACCAGGGGATGAAAAATAATGTTTAAGATGCTTTGAATATAAAGGATCATGGAGTTATGAACAAGATGAGAGTTGAAAGGGATCCTATTTTAATGGATCTAATAATGATGGATTTGGGAATAACCATGGATGGTGAAACTTCAATACATTATCAAATGGTTGTGAAACAACATTTACTAGAATGGATAAAGAGTTCTCATAAGGATGAATTGGATATTCAAATGCTGATTAATGCTATGAATGAGGGTAGATTGAGTGACTTTATATATGAAGATGGTATTTTGATATTTGGGAAGTTACTTTGTGTTCCTAACATTCCTAATCTAAAAATGGAATTCTTGGATCATTCTCATATCTCAAATTTATCTATACACCCTTGGAGGACTAAGATGTATAAATATTTGAAGGAACATTTTTGGTGAGACAACATGAAGATGGATATTGATGACATCCTATCAAGATGTATGTTTTTTTATAAAGTGAAATATGGAAGGAAACATCTCGGAGGAGTCAGGCACCCTCTTCCCATAGTTGAGTGGAAATGATGTAATATTATGATGGACTTTTCCCTAGGTATACCAAAGACTCCTAGAATGATTGAAGCAATATGGGTCATTGTGTATCGTCTTAACAAGTCATCCCAATTTATTTCTATAAGATAAGATTTATAACTTGAAATTTTAGAAATACTATATATTAAAATTGTTTTAAGACTTCATAGAGTACCTATATTGATTGTTTCTAATCATTATCATTGTTTTCCATCAAGATTCTGGAAAAGTCTTCAGAAATCCCTAGATACTGAAGTTCATTTAAGCACAGCCTACCACCCAAAAAACGATGGACAATCAGAACAGACTATTAAAACCTTAGAAGACATTTTGAGATCATTCTCACTTGACATTAAAGGTATGTGGGATCAATATTTACCCATGGTAGAATTTTTCCCTATTTATATCATCAATTCAAGTATTCAAATGGAACCCTATTGAGCGTTATATGGAATGAAATAGTGCACACCAACTTGTTGGGATGATTTTGGTGAAGGAATACTCATAGGCCCCAGACATGTGGCGGAAATGATGGAAAATGTTAAGGTTATCCAAACCCACATCAAAGCAGCTCAAAGTAGGTAGAAGAGCTATGACGATAACCAATGGAAGGATTTATAATTTTATGTAGAAGAATATGTTTTCATATAGGTATCTCTATGAAAGGGACATATACCATTCAGAAAATAGGTTATATAAAGTCTTAGGTATATCAGAACTTTCAAAATTCTAGAACGAATTGTGGTTGTAGCTTACCGTATGGCAATTTTCAAAGACTCTCCAATGTTAATGATGTGTTCCACAAGTCACTGTTGATAAAATACATGCCAGAACCAAAGCATGTACTCACCTATATGGAAATTGAATTGGAACTCGACTTGTCTTATTTTGAAAAAACTATCAAGATTCTTGATACTAGAGAACATGTGTTGAGAAATCAAAAGACTCATCTGGCAAATGTTCTATGAAAAAAAAATAAGATGGAAGAGGCAATGTCGAACCAGAGAAACTTACGATGAAGAACCACCCTAAACATTTTGTGCGGATGTATTTGGGAAACTTCGTGGACAAAATCATTTTAAAGAGGTAGGAATGTAACACCCCATGCTTCCACATGACGTTTCCCTTTGAGTAATGAAATTGCTTGCATTGTACGCAAATTTGAGATTCTAACACACCCCGACTAATCAAACTAGACATTATGAATAGTAATACCCACTTTTTGAAATTTAATTAATTTTATTTTTCAAAATGGACATTCTTTTTGAATTCTGAATATCGAAATTAGTGTTTTGGAAATTATTGGTATTTTTTCTGAAAACATTCAATTTTTCATGAATCGTGAGAAACAGTGAGTTATTATTTAAAACCAACATTTTATTTAAATAATTATTTATTTTATTTGAATTTATTTTAGGTCATAATAGATACATAATAACTATATAAGTAAAATTTAATTCATTGTTGTCATTTTATAATAAGATTATAAATATTAACATTTTATTGAACTTTTTTCCATCTTTTACCTACCTCCTAGGAGCATTTTCTAATTTTCATAAAACATAATTTTACCGCTTCCGTGAGTTTAATTTATAAAATCCTAGAGGCATGTTTAATATTAGTAAGTAAAATGTGGTTCGATAAGATAAAAATAATTTTTAGTAAATAGAATATTTTGACTTTTATTTAACATTGTTAAATGATAATATGATAATTAAGGGTAAATATGATAACATAAATACCCTAACACATGTCCTAATTTTATTATATAAGTATAATTTGACCAAAAACAACCTTATAACATAATGATGATGAAGTAATTAACATATTAATGAAATATTAAAATAATTGTTATTATAAATATCTAAATATATGTAAATTGAGTATTCTAATTAATTCCACTAGTTTTCAATGTTATTATGATATGTTTGGGGTGGTTAAATATATTTGAATAGATGTGATAAATTTTTTTATGGATTTCAAAAAAAATCAAATACTAAATACTTTGAAAATTGACAAAGTTGAATTTATAAAACAAATACTATATTATTAATTGATATATTATTTATCAAAATCTAAGGAATGAAAAATGGACTTAGATAAGTTTATATATATTATAAATGAACAAAATGGGGTTTTATTGGCTTGTTATAGTATGTTTATTAACCATATTATATAAAAATACAAAGAGACATGATAAATGAAAAAATATTTAACTACTAGTTAAATAAAAAAATAAGGTTAATATGAGGAACTAAACCTATCAAAAAGCTATTAGTTGAGAGGTTTTAGACCCATACCCACTATAGATTTGAAATAATTCATTTTGGAGAAATTAGAAAATGAAAAATATTTTATTATAAAATAATATTTCAAGCTTTTCAAAAAGTGACCCTCACCACTTTTGTAAAAGGGAACTTCCCCATCCATTAATTTAACACCTCCAACGCCTCTTGGCTCAACCAACCCCAACCCAAATATCATCCCACCCTTCCACCCCTCATACTAGAGGCCTTCATTTGGTATGAATGTCATCCTATGGATCCCTTTTGATCAAATCCAATGGAAGAACCCAAAGAAGAGTTAAGTATTTCCACACCTCTTACAAGTTTTTTTCTCTTTCCACTTCCTCGTTCTTTGTTGATTCCATACTAAAATAATAATTCAAGTATCTCATATATAATTTGATGTTATTATAAAAATTATATAACTATATTCATTAATCGATCCGTCATATGGATGACAAAGTCACTATATGTGCGCGTCTTACCGTATCTACGTCGTGGTGAAGTTTGTTATTCAAACACTTCATTTTTTGGAGGGGTCTAATAATGATTATAAATGATGTAAATAATAAATATAAGATGATAATGAATTTTTATATATGATATACCATCCAATTATAAACTATTTCACCATGAATTTAATTATAGTGTCGCCCGTACATATGTACGAATTATCGTCTCCACGAACGCAATGAGATTCATTCCCCTTCGCAATAATTCAAGAATAATTATTATTTCATGATTAAAAATAATGTTTAAGAAAATAATATCCTTCTGGATATGAATAAAAAACATCCTATCCTTATAAAACATGACTTACATAATATATTATATAAAGGAAAATGGTTTGGTTAACACCTGAAATGACGATTCTACTAAAATATTATTAACAAAGAAAAATTAACGATCAGATATGATATCATATTTACATATATGGTTCTTGTATAATTTAATAACAATGATTTATCTATTATACAGGAGGTTAATGTACCCTCAACTAAGGAAATGTACAAGTTAAGAGTTAATTTCATAATCTCTTTATTATCTGAGGTTTTTTTTCATGTATGTATCTATAGTGAGTCATTATCATCCACATCCTTTTTTTCATAAAAATGAAATTCCAAAAATTTTAATTATTAACTTGACAGAGGTTTAATATCATTTATACCCTTATTTTACCTTATATGGTTTGAATCTAATCTTTCCTTTGTTTTCCAAATAATGAACATTATGACCTTTTCTACAAAATTTAGGTAAGAATGTTTTTTTTTAATTTATTCATTGGGTGCGACTATTTTCCGCCATTATAACATCATCAAAGATTCTCATACATGCTTATAAGAATATTTCCAAAATAATTTTTTTCATATATAATTATATGACATTAAAATGATTTCAAAATTAAAAGAGATATTTTACTAAATTGTTTTTCATTTCAGCTATCTCAACATCCTTTAATGGATTTTAAGCTTGTTTGATGTTTATTTATTAAGATACATATCATTCATATTTTATTGATGGGTTTTTGACATGTTTGACTATGTATGTGTTATTTTTACACCAATCAAGGTTTATTAATAATGTATTGACCTTTTAGATGCAAGTTATTCTATGAATGTTTATGTTATGTTTAAACCTTTTCATATGAGGAATACATTGGACACAGTAATTGACGGGTGGTGCTTGCTATAGCTCGTCAATGCATCGGTTGGTCTCATTAGACAAACTACTGTTTTGGAACAAGGCTTTGACAAAATATTATCTGTAGTCTTATCACAAGTCCTTGAATATGTGGTTATGATGTATGGAATTATACATTCCATAATTATGAAAGTGGTTATCGATATTGCATCTGATTATTCGACTAGTGTAATATCAATGTGAATTAGTAAACATAATTTTTTGATTTTATGATTTCCATATTATCCTAAATTATTTGTTTAAAAGGCTTTTGATTTAGTCTTATTCATATCCTTTAATGTTTATGGTTGTTTATGAATGTTTCTGCTATATTTTTATCCTGACTGAGCATCTTAGATCACCCCTTTCAAAGTTTTATTTTTCCTAGGATGTAAAGAAGTATTTAATGGTTGACCAACAGTTATAGGCTAATTATATTAGTGTGTTCAAAAGGGAACAAAATTTTGTTGAATTTTTTAATAATGTGATGTAAATCATATGAATGTATGTAGTGCTTCCAAGGCTAATAATATGATCGGTCTTTCAAGACATGATTCCTTGTATCATGACAATGTTTTGTAATAATGCACCGACTCTGGATAACTATGTTCATGGAATTATATAGTATTTTCATCTAAATTTTATACCAAAATTACTATAATCCCTAGTTGCAGTTAATTAGGGTCAATAAGATAAAAAATATTTTACATAGTGGTTAATCATTGAATATATGGTTTAAAAATGCAAAAATGTTTCTCTAAAACACATTGAATTGAAATATTTATACCTTATACGTTATGATATTGACAATTTCCCCATATTAGTGACTGGTAATATTAAAATACATTGGTGTAATTCATTAATTCAAAAAATTACATGTGTGCCACTCACCCAACATATAAAATCATCCCACCCACCTATCTACTTGAAACCTTAAAAATCATTGGTTTATCCTATACCTGAAAAAATAAATTATAAAATCAAATCCCATAATTCATGATGCCTTATTTTTTATTGAAACTATACATATTAAGGTCTTAGTAAAATCCTAAGGAGTACACCTGAATATGATGTAATGTTATTATAAAATCATTTTAATTTTATTTATATCTCCACCTCCTACAATTAATATTATTCGATGAATATATATTAACCTATTTATATTAAATATAGGTAGAATATTTTATGTTATGTTTATGACTTATAACTTTATAAACCTCCATTAAATGATTTATGAAACCATCATTCTTCTATGCGACTTAATAAATCCATTCAAACTAATTTCATTTGTTTTCCAATTTACACATTTTAAGATAAAAAATAATGATTTATTTGTAGTTTATTTATGATATATATGTTATTTATTTTTTTATTTACGTTTTAAATTTTTATATAAAAAATACATTTTTTCCATTCTGTTGGAATAAGATAATGTAATTAGTGTGTAAAGATGACTACTAGCATGAGAAGCGATGTGATTCTTTCCTGATTTACGTGGAATGTATTAAAATTATTTTTAATAAAAATTAATACTTATTAAATAAAAAGTATAATGGAATTATAATTCATACATAACATTTAATCATTATTCTATGAATTTGATAATAAAATGGTAATTGTGATTTTGCGTACATATTTCCAACTGTCTCCTTGAATGTTTTATTTCATTTCCTATCACAATATTTTATTTATTAATATAAATACATATATAATAAATGAATACTATATTTATTTAATGTTTCACATTATTTATACCTTTAATTATAGATCTACGTAAGAGAAATAATAAAATTACAAGTCAAACCATACTTGAAAAATAATTAAATTAGCATCCATAACTATGAAAACAATTAAATATTATTAACAAAAATCTCATAATATGTTCTAATGTATTCATATATGGTATCATAAATATTAATATAGTTATATTAAAAATTAATAACATGTTTTAAACAACTTAACACGATATGATACAAGAATTACCAAAAGGAAAACATTGGGTAACATATTTTCTTATCAATTTCATTTCATTGAGGCATATTTTAATGTAATGTAAAAAATTTATTTTATATGGCGTACATACATACCATATTTCCTGAAAATCATGAATAATTCATTATTCAAGGTATTTTAACATTCAATTTTAATCATCTAATCTAAGGGTATGTTAATTGAAAGTTATTGAGTGGTAATTAATTTCATAAATAAATTCCTTTTCATTAGGTTATATTACATCCTCGTTGTCAATAATATTATAATATTTTTTGTGTAATTAATTTATAATATATATTCTTGTATTTGTAAAAAAAAATTGAATTTATATTATATATAGATTATCGATTGATTTTTAAACTTTCACTTCAGTGTTATGATCATATTAATGGTTTATTTCCCAATATTATTCTAATCACGAAAATTAATTCTTGAATTTAAATTATTGGAAATTATATGATAATGATTAAAAAACACTTTAATATTAATATCATATTGTTATATATGTTCATTTCCAAGTGATTTATGATTATTTTATTCTTTAGTAAATAATATATTTGAGAAATTTTTTCTATATAATCTAATATCCATTCCTTCTTCGGTAACAAATATATTTCCATAAAAAAATTTTCTCTAAAAATGATTTAAAAAATTATTTATTTAACTTTTTTAACATAATTTTTAAATATAAATAATAAAAAAATTTCCTTTAAATAATTTTTTTGACCACTATCTAAACAATTTACATTTACAGCCCTTATAAAATAGAAAAGAAATGTTAATTTAGGAATGTATGACATGTACATAATTACCATATGTAATTTCATTGATGATTAATTTTCTAGTTTATGAATATATTTTTCCTGAAAATATTTTTAAAAGTTATTTTATGAGAAAATGGATTTTAATAATCATTTCCAAAATAAAAAATATATTTTCTGATTGTTTTTGGAAGATCTTATTTCTGTATTTCCGTTAATTAATAAAAATAACCCATTATAATTACTCCAATTGATATATAATTTATTTGTAAAATCCATATTATTATAATCATATTGATGGTTCATGATAAAATTAATCATACTAATTATTAACATCCACATCCATTATTCATTTGGAAGTCATTTACATTTCATTGAATTATTCATTTACCTGTAGAAATGAAATTGACAATAAATTTCAATATTATTTATGATGGATACATATATTTCCTAAACCTTATGAAATGTAAAAATATGACGTTCATATTTAATTCTGTTTTATTATATAGGCATGTATTGATAAATCCATATTATTACTTAATAGTTAAATTTTAAATGGAAGATTTTTCATGAGGTAAATATTTTAATTGATATATGGGGAATGAATTGGACTAGTTGACATGGGTGGGGATTGGTTAATGATAAGCCTTCAATTAATCTATAATATCATTGGTTGAAATTGATTTATATACACAATTAAAGGGGAATATACAAGTCTATTTTATATTATATTGATAATATATCATCATGGTAGTGGTATCATGTTCTTGGGAAAAATGGATTCTAATAATTAAACCATGAATTCATTTTATAATTTACTTATTATCATCCATGATATTTTATATATGATATAAATTATGGATGCATTTTATTATCATTTTATATTATGGATTAAATTTGTTCATATTTATTTATCTTAAAATATTGATTGTTTCTAATATTGTTATGTAAATTGAATGATTCCTCAGTTATTTACCTGTCTAAATTGACTATTCAATATCTAATTATTTAAATTTCATGTGTCTTTAGTTACATACCTTTAAATATTCATTATGAATAATGTAGTTATATAAATGGAAATTTTTATCAGTTATTTCCTATTCTATTTTTATTAATGATTATAATGTTACATAAATTGCATGTTTATTCAGTTATTAACCATTCCACAACTATTTATGAGTTGATTAATGATTGTTTATTCTTAACATAACCCTTATTGGTAATTTGATATAAGTTATACATTGATTCAATTAAAATGGATTATAGGAGGTTTAATATGACAGATATAAGTAAATATTCTAGATAAAATAAGGAAATATTCAAAAGTAATTATACGTTAATTTTTGTGTTCAATTTTAATACATGACTCATTTATGTATGAATTTTAATATTAATACTGAAATACCTATTCATTTGTGATGTATATTCCATCTATAGTATCCAAATTTAATTATAATAGGCACCAGATCCCGAACCTCGGGGGTCGATGCCACCTCATATATGACTAAATGAATAGTATGATAGTAGCTGAATACTAAAAGACCGAAAAATAAGGGATACATGAATCCCCTTCCTATATTGATATATTTTTATTAAATTTGGACACTGTGAATCTAAATATATAATCCATTATTCTAAATTCAATGCAGTGAAATGGTATAAATTAATTAAAAATTATTTCCCCTTGTTAATATAAAAAATGTGGTTTTTAAGAAGTGAAAACTATGAAAATATTTGACATGTGTTTTTTTAAATTTCAATGTGAAATTACATCTAATGAAAAAATTTGGATTAAATGATAAAAATATAATACAATTAAACTTTCAAAACATTTAGAATGACAATATAACTATAAAAATAAATTAGATGAAAATACATTTTTTAATTAAAATGTTTTATTTTTCACTCTTCATTATATTATGGATTTTATCAGAAAAAAAAACAAATTTTCAACCAAATCAATTTTTGATGTCTCTGTTCTTAATAAGAAGCATTTTTTTTTCAAATAGAACATATAAATGTGACAGAAAATATATTTAAAATAGGTTTCTCCATTAAATGTTGATAAAACATCTTTTCAGAATAATTATAGTTAGTTTTCATAAAAATGGATTTATTCACATTTTAACTATCTAAAATTTATGGGACATTGGTAAAAACATATGAAAAACATTTATAATTTTATTTTAGATAGTTTTTTTTCATTCCAGATGATAAAAAAATAGCTGTTAACTACCATTTATAATAATTAAATTTTTATTGTATTATTTTTTTGTAAAAATCAAATTTGTGTGCAACATATGATTTCAGAGAATAACATTTTTTCATGTTGAGTTTGCTCTCAGAAAAAGTGTCCCATTAAATGTAAAATTAATATATTATTCATATATATTAATGGATTTTAAAAATTTAAATAATTAAATACCTGGTATGTTACATCCTCCACCCTTTTGAGAATTTCATCTGTGTAATTTTAAAATGTGTCTTGGTAACATCATTTAAAACCTCAAATTAGAAAAAGAGTCAGTATAAAAAAATTAAAATAATGAAATTGATGTAAAATAGGTAACCCATGTTAACACATACAAGTATTCCATGAAATAAAACAATTATTTTTTAGAAAAACTATCAATCTTGTTCGGATTCATATTGATAGAAAGAATGATCAGTAGAAAGTTGACACTTTAGAAAACAAAAACCTGTAGTGGGTTACACGATCATTGATTTTATGGTATGAAAAGTAAATAGTAAACACTTTTTATTTATGTTCCTTTTTATAAAATTAAGTAATTTATTTATGAGCAAGACTATGAACATCAGGAAACAAACTTTCATGTAAAGCAGCATTTCAGCCTTTAATAAATTTCTTCCAAAAACTCAACATTTCTATAAACCAGAAGTATTCAAGAAAACTTGGTAACTCCTAAATCACTAAATTAAAATTCTAGAGAATCAATTAATCAAAAAAATATTAATTATATATACATCAGGTATTGATACATTTACCATAAAAAATGTTTTGGATAATATAATATTATTAGCCCCAAAAAATAATAATTATTATGAAAAAAATGAATACTTTTAATATCAAAAAATCATCAGCAATACTAAAATTCCATCAAAGGTCATTCCAAGAAATAAATTTCCATATAATTCCACAAATATAATCCAAACTATTTTTGAAACCCAAAATCGGCGAGGATTTGAAAATATATTCATCCAAGATTAATTTTATCATTTATCCCCAACTAACATCAACCACTCTTAGTCACTTGTACCAACAATTAATTTCCAAAATCACATATTATCTAAGATAGGTTAATAATTTCCATAAAAAATTGAAAATAACTATTTGTCTACAATTTAATCATATATTTCTCTAAAAAATAATTCAAACATTGTTCCTGAAAAAAATTCCATAATATTCAACATAACTTTATCATAAAGGGATCCCAAAATAGTGAATGTATTCCCAAATAACATTTATAACTTAATCCCAAAATCATTTTCCAATACTAAATAAATCCATTTGAAATAATGGAAATTCCAAAAATATTCTCATTCTTACTCCATCAACTAGTTTTACTAATGGAAAATCCATACTAACTATAGACTTCACGTAGGCTAGTTGTAGGAGATAATGACTTGTCACCCATCAGTTTTTGGGTTTTATCCCCATGGCCTTTTCATATGTGAGTAGTGGTAAAAATTCCTATGGGTTGTCATTTTTTCTAATGCTATATAATTAGTATATAATTCCCAAAATGAGATAAAATCGTAAAAAATTACCCTAAAATATTTTAATCCAAAATTATATCTAATGTACAAAATTTTAAATCCCAAAAAGTAATATATTTTAATTAAATCATTATCAAATATCATATAATGGTTATCCATTGCATTATAATTGTGTCCACATAATAAATGATATTCTTCGATGAATGAAATTTTCACATAACAAACAACTTTGTTACACATACTAAAAAATGACTTCTAAAGTAATCCCATCATCAAAAGAGCATTAATAATTTTAAATATTTCATCATTAAAAAATATACCATAAATATTCAATACCGTATATGTATACTTCTTATATGTATTCATATTAGTCATTTTTTTCCTTTATGATACTCTAAACATTCATTTCTATCTTATTCCTTAATACATTATTCATAGAAATTGAAAACATGAATTATGTCTTAGGATTAAAAAAATTTAACAAGAGAAAAAAATAATCACTAACTGTCGTATGTAATTATATGATTCTATATCTTCAATTGAAAAAACATTTGGTATTTCTAAAAATATATTTTTTAGGTTCATGAGGATCCCATTCTTATACCTTATTTGTAGGAAATCTATTTTCATACTTACAATACAGTCCACATTTAAAATATTCAATTGATAATTATGAAGGAACATCAACCATTTTACAAGATTCCATAGAACTCATCCTTTTTCCTTGGAAGGATATTTTGTTACGACCATAATTTCCACATCTATAACTTATTCCGGTCCCTATATAACATTTACCTTTGTATTTCATTCCACAAACATTACAAATAGGTTTTTGAATATACTTACCTTTATGATTATTACCTAAACTTCTACATTAATTCATTTCTCGCTAATATAATGAAATAGAGCAATAAATACAGATCGAGTGGTCAATCTTTACTCAAAATAGTTGTTTTAGAATAACCACAAAAGTTCGCATTATAGCTCCCATTTCATTCAATTGGTTAATCCGAAAAACACAATAGTTTAATTTATATCATTTTTTTACTTTGGTTCCTTCTAGATTAATAAATATACTAAAACCAAAAATGTTATTGTCAATATATCTATAAAATCATAATATACTATCATGTGGGGAAGATAAAAACTAAGATATTCTCTTCCAAGTTATCTCAAACTATTTCTATTATTCTGAAATCACTATGAATCATACTAATATGGTAACCATTATGGTTATATAAATCTTTTCACATATTCTCAAATAACACCCTAACCTCTAATGTTGTCTAAGCAGTCCTCTGATTCCATATATAAGGTCCCAGCCTTAAACATTACATAATATACTGTTAAAATAACAATTTGACCTTTAATTACATCATTTATCTTATCATGTATATATCTTTAGATATTGTGGTCATAACTCATACATAAGAAATTAAATATTTCAAATAGACACTTCTACTCAATGTCCAATAGATACATGGTTTGTTTCATGTTTAGAAAACATTAATTTTTTTTATCTCATCATGGAATCATTTATTCTATAAGTACAATGAAAAACTTATCAAAACGAGTGTGATCATAAACGTAATAGTAATGAATACATAAATAATGAAAACTATTAGACTTTCAAAAAAATTTAAACCATGAATATGTTGTCACAATGTAATACATTTCACCTTTAAGAAGTAGAAAATAAAATTCACTAAATATAATCTCATTTCATACCCTTTTGGTAACCAAAATAGTACGATAATTCCAATAGAAAGAAACATATAACATATAAATTTATTCTAGGACATAATCATACTTAAATGGAATAACCATATGGTTGAATTCCACACATATCACTAAATGGAATAGTTATATGACTGACTTCAATACCCAATGCATTGTAGGTTATAATGTGGAAATCATTCATCGGTTTGTCATGGGACCACCAGTCCTTGATTTATCACATAACCTCCTGTCATTGGATTATCACATAACTACCCATCAAAATATTCAGTTCCATTTTATAATCATAAAAAAAATAATATTTCAATTACATACATTTCACTCATGAAAATTAATTTGAAATCATAAGAAATTATTGGAAGATATTGAAATATTATATCCACCATCATATCCATTTTCAATATGAAAACCCCAAACAATGGATTAAGGTATTTATTTTCTTTATCATTAAGGATTATAGATGATGCCAAATATCCAATAACGGTTACAGCGACAGTGGAGTCATCATCACTGCATATGTTAAAAACATTGTTTTTTTCATTTATTCAAATGCTTCATTGATAAAATATTCCATTTTAATGAAATTAAATGTCAATGGAGGTTATTATACACAGTATAAAATGAGGTGGTGTATAAAATCAAAATATGAATAAATGAATGGAGATTGAGACGAATTCCCTTACCTTGAGTCTGAATTATCACATAAAAATTGTTCTATTCCTCATTAATAAACATAGGTTAATTTCTAATATAATGAGATCTTATTTAAATTTTTTAATTATTTTTATAATACTTATTGAAGTGCACTGTGTTGCATTTGTTTTCAATGAGGCATGATGTTTTGATAAGATGAATGGATGTCAAGGAATGTCAAGATGTGAATGACAAAGGATGTGATGGTGTAGGTGAGGAAAGGAGAATGGCCATGGTACTAAGATGCATGTCACATAGGAGATTCACTAAGTGACATAGGTTGTTGTGGTTGAAACAATCTCTAATAATATCAGACGATTGTAGAACTGATCTTAATGTTTCAATACTTGTATCACGATGATACTAAGTTACACCAATTAAAGAATTGATGATGATGGAGCATCATTATATCGGACGATTGTTGAGCTGATCTTAATGTTCAAAGAACTTGTATCAAGAGGATACAATGTCACAACAAAGTTTGAAGACCATGCATTGTCTTCACAATGCATGAGGAGATGAGGAGATCCATCCACAACCTATATGTGGATGAAGTGGATTGAAAGAGACCATGTACTATTTCGTAGTGCATGTGAACATGAAGAAGATCCAACTTGATCTCTGATTGGATCAACAAATAAAATTGAAGAATTTATGTGATTCAGGAGAATATGTTGAAGAAGTCCCTCCTAAGTATTGAATACATGATTATGAGGATATGGGGAATTATGATGAAATAAATAAGAGGATATGAAGTAGAAGAATGGCTCTAAGTGGATTTGGCATTTGATATGGATTGAACTTTTGGGGAACTTTGTTTTTAACAATGTTTTATTTCCATCCTTTTCCAAAAAGTAAGCCAGCCAAGGGCCAGCCACGGGTTCAACCCCAAGGCACATGTGGGCCTAGGCACCACGCCCATGGGGGATCCCATGGAGCAATCCCAAGGCGGCAGGGCCACGCGGAGGTGTCACACTCAGGCGGCAGGGGTGCAAGAGCACGCCCGCGAGAGTGCTAGAGAGCATAGAGGGCGCTAGGAGCGCGCCCGAGTGGCAGGGGTGGGCACAAGAGCGCACCCACTAAGAGAACACAGTTCAGGGTAGCACCTTGCAGCGAGAAGTTCAACTGGCCGTCTCTGGGAGCGGCTGGTTGATAAACCATGGAAAATCCGCTCGACGATTCGATGTGGGACGCGCAAATTTCACCGGGAGCGCATCCTGGCCGCACGATCGATCACGCGCTGGATCGCAGCCGCTCATCTCATCCGCCACGACCTATTCTAATCCTGGCCGTTGATGATCATTTAAATCATCGATCCGATGGCTCCCCGTTCATCTTCAACCTCCAGCTCAGTCGAAGCTAGCCCGCGACGCCGCCGGAACCAGAGCCACTCCGACCACGGTATTTTGAGTTCTCGGCCACTGTTGTTCGAGCTGAAGTGTCCATGGAGTTCGTCTGGATGTAATGAACACATCCATGCAATAAAATAAGCATGAATGCAACGTGATGAGATTTCGAACAAGGCTGAGGAAAAATGAAGTTGCCGAGGCTTCGGTGTATTCATGATTTGCATGGATTGGAAGAGAAAAGGCCATGCACACGTTCGGCGACGCATGCATTTGAAGAAGGCAAAAGAAAATGGAACCCGCGTGAAATAAAAAGAAAAACAAGATTTCACAGAATCTTGAAATAACTGAAAACTTTGGGAATTTAAAGATATCACACACGGATGATACGAGGCAGCCTCGCCTATAAAAGGAGCACCCAAGGCGCTCGTTTTTTCTTGCGGATCCTCTGAAAAGAGAAGTCCCGCGAAGCCTCTATGCCCACCGAAGTAAGAAGCCCCGCGCAACCCACTTGCGCGACGAAGAAGCCCGAAGCCATTCCTTGCTTCATGTGTTCCTTTTGCGCACCTCTTGCGCGAAAGAAGAGAAAGGGAGAGGCCCCTGCGTGCCTCCCCTGCGCGACAGGAAGAACCTGAGCCGCATATTTTGCGCGCTCAAGGTTGGTTGAGGCTTGCGCGGCCCTTGCGGCTTGGTACCTTGCGCGGCAGTGTTGAGGAAGATAGGACGCACACCTTTGGCGCCTTCATATTGGCAGGAGGTTCGGGTGATGTGAATTACACACCTTGTGTGTGTGTGCTTAAGGATAATACACCCTAGCCAAGTGAGTACACACCTACGGGGTGTGTGCAAGAAGGAGTGGAAGGCCACCACATTTGTGTATGTGCTAAACAAGAGGAAGGCCGAGACTATACCTTGTGTGTGCACCAAGTGGAGACCACACCATGTGTGTCTGCAAAGTGGAAGAGCACACCTTGTGTATGTGTGCAAGAAGTGAAGAGAAGGACAAAGACAAAGAAGAACACTTTGAGTGTGTGTGGGCAAACAAGAACAAGTGAAGGCCGAACATAGTGTGTGTGAAGTAAGTGACAGTGAACACACACCTAGAGGAAGGAAGAAGTGGAAGACTCCCACACTAAAGTATAACACACATTCAAGTGTGTAAACAAATGGAACAAAGTGTGTGAAGGAAGCGAGAAGGTGTGTGCTTAAAAGTGTTACACCCTTTGAGGGTTTATTGTACCAAGAGAAGAAAGAAGAGGAGTGCATTCTTGCATGCATGCATGTGCACATGTGAACAAGTTGAATCTGCTTGTGTGCATTTGAGGAGTCCAAGACCAAGAGTTCTTGAAGATATTGAGAATCCATGATATCAGTGCATGAGGATGCAGAGTTTCCATGCACTCAGTGCATGAAGTTGATGTGAAGTGAGATCGAAGCCAGACTGAAGTTAAAGACATCAGCTGCCTGCGTTTTCAGTAATTGAGAAGTTCCTGATCAACTGAAGTGATCAGAAGTCTTGAGCAAGACCAACAGACCTTATCAGAGGCTGTTGAAGATTCTTGAAGAGAGAAGCTAGGTTATCCTGAGAAGAAGGAGATAAATCCTGAGCAAGATGAGAAGACCTGATCAAGTGATCAGAAGTGAAGAGCAAGGCCATCAGTCTTTATCCCAGACTGCTGAAGATACTTGAAGAAGCTTAAAGTGAAGAAGAGCTACTCATGTGACTCGAGGAGCCAGGAGAAGCCCCCTGTGAGACTCAGGGTGGACGAAGTCTCCAGTGGGATTCTGGAGAAGGTCAGTGGGACTCTGGTAACATTGTGGGATGCAGTATAAAGACCCTCATGTGGGACTTAGGAGAGATACAGTGGGACTCTGTATTGACCATTGTAATACTAACAGATTATAATGGGAGAAACCATGTTGGGGCGTATAACCAACATGGCAAGGACGTAGGGCTTTGGTGCCGAACCTTGTAAATCCTTGTGTCCTGTGCCTTTTCATTACTGCATCATTCGAGAATGGTTGAGAGATACAATATGAGTGGATCGAGGCTTTAACCATCCATAGAGGTTTAATTGATAATGAATCAATTAGTAAAAAGTTTTAAAGGATCAATGATTCACCCCCTCCCCCTCTCAGTGATTCACACTGATCTGGGAACTTCAATTGGTATCAGAGGGAAGGTTACCTCTAAAAGATCGAAGGGAGTCTTTATGAAGTGCAGATTTGAGGAAATGAGCGACCAGCCTCAAATTGAGATATCTGCCAAGACTCAGAAAAATAGAAAGAAGAAACAAGCAAAGCAGATGAAGAAAGCATGTCCTAGCTGTGATAAAGTTGGAACAATAAAAGATCTTCAAAGTGCAATCGAATATCTTCAGAAGACAGTCCCCAAGGAAGTGGCAATGTTTATAGATACAGGCATCCTTGATCTTCAATAAGAAAAATTACAGCTAGAAGAAGAAGCCAATACAATGGAAGTTCAGTTGGCTAAAAGGGTTGGCATAACCAACACTCTCAGAAAGTTGGTGAAGGCTAAAGATGAAACTATTTCCCTTTGCAATGAAAGATTTGAAGACACTGATGAATAATTGCAAAGAAGCTCTTATGAAAAAGAAATCTTTATGATAATGATCAAAGAATTTGTCCATGCACTGGAGAAGTTGCACAAAGTGTCAATGAATGTCAGATATGCTCAACTCGAAGACAAAGTCAAAATGGTGAAGGAGCTTGACAATTCATTGCTAGAATTGAAGAAGGTGCATGAAGACCTGTTAGAACAGCTGAAATAAAATTGGGAAGGAAGGCTAAGAACTGTTGAGGATGAGAAGAACTCCCTTAACATGAAATGCATAGAACTAGAGGTGATATTGAACAATCTGCAATCACCCAAAGTAGAATCCTCCCAGTCAGCTGAAAGTAGAAATGTCGCTACACAAGTGTGCTTTGAGAAGGATGATTCTAAAAGAAATACATCCTCTAATGAAAGGGCAACATCTTCTAAAAATAAGGTACCATCCATACCATCTTGTACTCATGCTTCTAAAAGTGTTTCTACTAAAAGTGCAGGATGGAAGAATGAATCCAAACAAGTATGGATGAAGACAGTGAAGAATGAATTCTCTCCTGAAACAACATGGTAAGTCAAGAAAAGTACCCAACAATCAGAAGGACTGAAGAGGTCAAGATTTGTGGGTCAGTGTTGGTGTTGTAATAAGTATGGGCACTGTGCAAAGGATTGTTGGTAAAATCCATTGAATGTCAAAGTACAAAGGAATCCCATGCCAAGGGGGAGCAAGCCAGAAGAAAAGAAGCAGCATCCACAGGTCCAGAGGCATCTGTTTACTGCAAATAGATTTGGATTACTTGACAACATCTGGGATGATTGCAAAAGTGGTCAAAAAGATACATGTCAATCTCCAACTGTATCCAGAGCTAAAAAGAAGAGAAGATCACTGAACATGGCTAAAATTTAATTCTTGGGAAGCAAGAAGAAAGTTGAAGATGCTCCCAAGCAGGTTTTGAAAAAGGAAAAGAAGTCCTTGGAGTCTAAATCCAAGAAGGGTGATGCATCCAGAAGGACCACCAAGAAAAAATGCTTCTACTGTGGAAAGAAAGGACACACCATGGATCTTTGTGAACAAGCCATGGAACTAAATAGAAGCAGACTGGACTCAAAAAGACAATCAATCCAGAAGAAGCAGAAGGGATTGATTGAAAATAAGTTTCCTAAGAAAGGTATCTTAACAACATCAAAAGAACCATGTGGAATATTCAGAACTGAGGCCACACTTCCAAGTAAATTACTAGTCATATGGCCTAATCAGTTGCAACTTGCCAGAGAAATACAAAGAGCTGAAGATGAAGCACTGGCAGTAGCTAAGGCAAAAGGGAAGTAGAACATTTCACATGAAGATCAAGTTCTGTGTGTGAGGTGCAATCAATCTGGACATACTAGTGATAAATGCATGATATTCATTCCTGCTCAGAAGGGATTCTTCAAAAGAATGAAGATTTCACCAGGAGACACTAGTGCTCAGAAGGCACCTAGAAATAGAGGAGTAACACACAAATAATTTAAAGAGGTGTTGAGATCCACACCAGCACAAACATCATTGAAGATCAAATGTGCATGTGTGAAGAATGGTGAAAATGGGACATCTTGGTTGAGAGAATCTTCTCAACCATGATGTTCACATTGATGAACCAAGGAGGTTCCATCATATTCCCTTATACTTCTGGTATTTACATGTGCTAACATTGCAGGTAATTGAAGATGATGATCATTCTCATCTGGAGAGTGGATTTGACAGAATGGAGTGCACCCCAAAAGGGGGAGCCAATCTGGAGAAGATGGTATTCTAAGATTTAATACCATCTTGAGAAAAGCAAAGGTATTCCAATCATACTTTCATTCCTTGTTTCTTAATTATATTCATCATGACAATTAAGGGGGAGTATTGATTGAAAGCAAATGGTTGAAAAGGAGAGCTTTATCTTTGCACTGAACTTTCTAATGAGTTTTGTGAAGTATGTGCAGGATTTAGCAATTTATTGTTATATCTGAAAAATTTCAAACCCTTGGATCATGATCTCACATGTACAATGAATGTTGGACAGCATTGAGTACCTTGGTTACATCACTATTGTTTTCTACACCGGGTTAGCCCAAATAGACTTAGAGTTGATTTGGTAAAGGTTCTTTGATGAAGAGAACATGTGACATCATCCCTCTCTCAGTGTTTTTCAAGAAAATACTTTTCAAAGGGAGGAATAGATTTTTGAAAGAGAACCACACCACACCTTTGCATTTGATTGCCAATAAGGGGGAGAAAAGATTGGAACACATATTTACCCATTCATATGTGCTGAAGAAGTGTATTGACAACAAATACAAAGGGGGAGATTGAAGTGCACTGTGTTGCATTTGTTGTCAATGAGGCATGATGTTGTGATAAGACGAATGGATGTCAAGGAATGTCAAGATGTGAATGAAAAAGGATTTCATGATGTTGGTGAGGAAAGGAGAATGGCCATGGTACTAAGATGCATGTCACTTAGGAGATTCACTATGTGACATAGGTTGTTGTGGTTGAAACATTCTCTAGTAATATCAGACGATTGTAGAACTGATCTTAATGTTTCAATACTTGTATCACAATGATACTAAGTTACACTAATTGAAGAATTGATGATGGTGGAGAATCATTATATCTGATGATTGTTGAGCTGATCTTAAAGTTCAAAGAACTTGTATCAAGAGGATACAATGTCACAACAATATTTGAAGACCATGCATTGTCTTCACAATGCATGAGGAGATGAGGAGATCCATCCACAACCTCTATGTGGATGAAGTGGATTGAAAGAGACAATGTACTATTTCGTAGTGCATGTGAACATGAATAAGATCCAACTTGATCTCTGATTGGATCAACAATGAAAATTGAAGAATTTATGTGATTTAGGAGAATCCGTTGAAGAAGTCCCTCCTAAGTATTGAATACATGATTATGAGGAGATGGGGAATTATGATGAAATAAAGAAGAGGAAATGAAGTATAAGAATGGCTTGAAGTGGATTTGGAATTTGATATGGCTTGAACTTATGGGGAACTTTGTTTTTAACAAAGTATTATTTCCATCCTTGGCCAAAAAATAAGCCAGCCAAGGGCCAGCCACGGGTTCAACCCCAAGGCACATGTGGGCCTAGGCACCACACCCATGGGGGATCCCATAGAGAAAGCCCAAGGAGGCAGGGCCACGCGGGGGTGTCACGCTCGGGCGGCAGGGGCGCAGGAGCACTTCCACGAGAGCGCCAGAGTGCATAGAGGGCGCTAGGAGCGCGCCCGAGTGGCAGGGGTGGGCGCAAGAGCGCGCCCGCTAAAAGAACACAGTGCAGGGCGGCACCGTGCAGGGAGAAGTTCAATTGGCCCTCTCTGGGAGCGGCTGGTTGATAAACCGCAGAAAATCTGCTCGATGATTCGATGTGAGACGCACAAATTTCACCGGGAGCGCATCATGGCCGCACGATCGATCGCGCGCTGGATCCCAGCCGCTCATCTCATCCGCCACGGCCTGTTCTAATCCTGGCCATTGATGATCATTTAAATCGTCGATCTAACGGCTCCCCGTCAGTCTTCATCCTCGAGCTCATTCGATGCTAGCCCGCGACGCCGCCTGAACCAAAGCCACTCCAACCACCGTATTTTGAGTTCTCAGCCACTGTTGTTCGAGCTTAAGTGTCCATGGAGTTCGTCTGGATGTAATGAACACATCCTCGCAACAAAATAAGCATGAATGCAACGTGATGAGATTTCGAAAAAGGCCGAGGCAAAACGAAGATGCCGAGGTTTCGGTGTATTCATGCTTTGCATGGATTGGAAGAGAATAGGCCATGCACACGTTCGGAGACGCATGCATTTGAAGAAGGCCGAAGAAAATGGAACCTGCGTGAAATAAAAAGAAAAACAAGATTTCACAGAATCTTGAAATAACCGAAAACTTCGGGAATTTAAAGATATCACACGTGGATGATACGAGGCAGCCTCGCCTATAAAAGGAGCACCCAAGGCACTCGTTTTTGCTTGCTGATCCTCTGAAAAGAGAAGTCCCGCAAAGCCCCTGTGCCCAGCGAAGTAAGAAGCTCCATGCAACCCACTTGCACGACGAAGCAGCCCGAAGCCATTCCTGGCTTCGTGTGTTCCTTTTGCGCACCTCTTGCGTGAAAGAAGAGAAAGGGAGAGGCCCCTGCATGCCTCCCCTGCGCGACAGGACGAACCCGAGCCGCATCTTTTGTGCGCTCAAGGTTGGTTGAGGCTTGCGCAGCCCTTGCGGCTTGGTACCTTGCGCAGCAGTGTTGAGGAAGATAGGCCGCACACCTTTGGCGCCTTCATATTGGCAGGAGGATTGGGTGATGTGAATTACACACCTTGTGTGTGTGTTCTTGAGGATAATACACCCTAGCCAAGTTAGTGCACACCTACGGGGTGTGTGTGCAAGAAGGAGTGGAAGGCCACCACATTTGTGTGTGTGCTAAACAAGAGGAAGGCCGAGACTATACCTTGTGTGTGCACCAAGTGGAGACCACACCATGTGTGTGTGCAAAGTGGAAGAGCACACCTTGTGTATGTGTTCAAGAAGTGAAGAGAAGGCCAAAGAAAAAGAAGAACACTTTGAGTGTGTGTGGGAAAACAAGAACAAGTGAAGGCCGAACCTAGTGTGTGTGAACTAAGTGATAGTGAACACACACCTAGAGGAAGGAAGAAGTGGAAGACTCCCACACTAAAGTATAACACACATTCAAGTGTGTAAACAAATGGAATAAAGTGCGTGAAGGAAGCGAGAAGTTGTGTGCTTAAAAGTGTTACACCCTTTGAGGTTTTAATGCACCAAGAGAAGAAAGAAGAGGAGTGCATGCTTGCATGCATGCACGTGCACACGTGAACAAGTTGAATCTGCTTGTGTGGATTTGAGGAGTCCAAGACCAAGAGTTATTGAATATATTGAGAAGCCATGCTATCAATGCATGTGGATGCAAAGTTTCCATGCACTCAGTGCATGAAGATGATGTGAAGTGAGACTGAAGCCAGACTGAAGTTAAAGACATCAACTACCTGAGTTTTCAGTAATTGAGAAGAGCCTGATCAACTGAAGTGATCAGAAGTCTTGAGCAAGACCAACAGACCTTATCAGAGGCTGTTGAAGATTCTTGAAGAGAGAAGCCAGGTTATCCTGAGAAGAAGGAGATAAATCCTGAGCAAGACGAGAAGACCTGATCATGTGATCAGAAGTGAAGAGCAAGGCCATCTGTCTTTATCCCAGACTGCTGAAGATACTTGAAGAAGCTTAAAGTGAAGAATAGCTACTCGTGTGACTCGAGGAGCCAAGAGAAGCCCCCTGTGAGACTCAGGGTGGAAGAATTCATCAGTGGGATTCTGGAGCAGGCCAGTGGGACTCTGGTAACACTGTGGGACGCAGTATAACGACCCTCCTGTGGGACTCAGGAGAGATACAGTGGGACTCTGTATCGACCATTGTAATACTAACAGATTATAATGGGAGAAGCCATGTTGGGGCGTATAACCAACATGGCAAGGACGTAGGCCTTTAGGGATGAACCTTGTAAATCCTTGTGTCCTGTGCCTTTTCATTACTGCATCATTCGAGAAAGGTTGAGAGATACAAGATGAGTGGATCGAGGCTTTAACCAGCCATAGAGGTTTAATTGATAAAGAATCAATTAGTAAAATTTTTTAAAGGATCACTAATTCCCCCCCTCCCCCTCTCAGTGATTCACACTGATCTGGGCACTTCACTTATTACCTTTTAAGTAAAATTAAATAATTAGTTATGTTCATATCGGTTGTTTTGATGATATTAGGCACGTGAGTTTAAAATGAAAATGTTTGGATATAAATTTACCATGGATTAAAAAATAAAAAAATAACCAAAATATTATTCATGATTTAAATATAGTATATATCCATTAAAATTTTATTTATAATATCCATTATATTGGGAGATAATAAATGAAATGCACCGTTAATAGAGATGGTAGGTCATATGTACCCATGAACCCTTCTTACATTTATTTTTCATGTTAAATGAATAATAATAAATTTTTATAATTTTATATTATAATACCAGTATTAAAATTATTTCATTAATGTATCATATTTTTAATAAAACCATCCTTTATATATTGTATGTATAGCATGAACGAGTCACATCGCTTTGATGGGGTGGTAGTCCAGACGTCCTCAAATGAAATTATCATATTTACACAACATGGAATTAATAAATGCATATTCTAAATAAAAACTATAGTAGAATAGAGATAATTTTGATACAATATATATCCCATATAAATAATGTTCCATCATAATGGCCACTAAGATTTGTGGTAGGTGAATATTGAACAATCATCCTTTCGTGAGATAGTGGTTCACCGTACACAGAAATAGTACTCTCTATATCTAATAGATGGAGTTCTGTGTATGTGTTGGTAAAAAATTACCATATAAACATTATATTATATTATGGATTCATTTTTAATTATTAAATAATGTAATAGAGACATTTTAGGTGGTTTGAGAAGGAAATTAATTGAAATGACCTTGAGAGAAAACAATACCTATAAATCAGGTAAGTCTTATTGATCTGAGCCAAAATGATTCGTTCAGCTGACTTATCCCAAGGTAGGTCTTCTAAATGAAAGGGAGGGATTTTCAAAGAATATTTGAGTCAAATTTGGGTGTTCAAAAGGGATTGATTGGTGTGATTTAGTGGTCATATGTGGTAACATTTTTAAGTGGGAGGAGGGGATATTTATAAATGTCTTGAAATATTAATTTATTATAAATTTATTTTTGGATTATAATAGTTCCAAAGACATTCTTTCAATTATATTATGGGTATGGGTCAAAATCCTATAAACCAATAGTTATTAGACCAGTTTAGGTGAAAATTATCCAAATATATTGACATTAAGACTTAGTTATATAAATTAACTCTTACCATGTCTTCATGTATGTTAACACTATATGGTTAATATGGTTACTATAAATTGACAAGATAACCTCAAGTGGATCACTAAATAATTTTGATATATTATCAATTTCAATTGACTGAATTTATGTTTTTATGACTGTTATATCATTTAATAAAATATTATTAGTTTTAAAAGACATTTAAGTAAATTTTGACACTATTTAGTAATCATTTTTTAATGTAATTAAATATTTATTATTTCTAAAATCCTAAATTAACTCTAATATAACACGTAATAAACATCCTAAAAATTCTAGGATAACATAAAAATTTTCGAAACACATTTATTTTAATATATATAATATCATTTATTTGAATCTCTCATTAATAAGGTAAACATATCATCATCATTGTGTAATAAATAAATGTATTTATTAATATATAAAAATTAAAAACCAAATTCCATGATGTAAGAAATAATTTCAGATTTCTAATAACTATTTGTAGTAAATAATATCAGTTAAATAAACCTATATTATTTTTTCTTTGTAAAACAAACATGATTTTGTTATTTTTCTCTTTATTTTAAATTAATTGTTATAACATTCATTATCACAACCAAGTTTCTCCATGAGGTTCTAAAATCAATGAAAGGATGATAATGGTTGTTAGTATCCCATTCAATTGGATTAATACTTGTATGAAGGTAATTTTATATTTTTATAATATTATTTTTTACCCTTATTTTTTTAACAATGGTAAATAAATACAATTAAAAAACTTATTATGCTTAATGTCCAAAAGTAAATGGTACATATTTAAAAAATTCAGGAATTATGAATCAAAATATGGAATCTATTTTTCCTAATTCAAAACCCAGATTTGGAAGAAATTAATTTAAAATTTATTCCATTTTACAAAACCAAGAACAAGGTTTTTATGATGTAAAAACTAATATAAGGTCGACATTTTTTATTTCCAATTTCAATGTGGAATTACTTCCAATGACAAAAATTGGATAAAATGATAAAATAATAATTAAATTACACTTAAAAACATATTAAAAGGACAATATTAATATAAAAATAAATTATAAGAAAAGTGAATATTGAATTAAAATTTAGTATTTTAACTATTCATTAAACTGTGGATTTTATAATAAAAATACCAAAATATTAACCAATGTAAATTTTTCTGTCACACATCTAAATAAGATGTTTATTTTTTTCAAATAGAACATATAAAAGTATGAAATAATATATTTAAGAATGGATTTCTAAATAATGGAAGGAAAACAACCTTTAGAAAAAATAGATGTATTTTATGCTTAAAATGGATTCATTTTTATATTAAGACTCTGAAATTTATTGGATAAATGTATAAAAATTCAATTAACATACATAATCATATTGTAGTTAGCTTGTTTCATTCCTTCAAATACAATGTCTATGCATTAACAATAATTTAAAATAAAAATATTATAATTTTTTTATTTTTCTGTATAAGTGAATGTTGTGTGTATCGTTATATTTTGAAGAAACATTGTGGTTGTGTGAGGAGTAAGCTATCAGAAAAGGCATCCATTGTAATTTGAAACTAATATATTATAATTTATCATTCTGTAAATAACTCGGATGTTACATTTTATAATTCTTAACATAAAATATAATAATCATTCTATAAAAATAACAAATCATAGGGAATTCAAGGAAAATAATAAAAAATATAAAGCAACCTAAATATATAACTACAAAGAATGGAATATGAATGGAATGTGAATTATATATTTCCTTATAATGTTTCATTTAATTTACATAAATCTCACCCATACTAATGGATAAATTACCACAAACATGAAAAATCAAAAGGTGGTGAAATAATGCACCGGTCAGTCATGGTGAAATCATATCAACTCTAGCATTGAAAAATATAAACAATAATCTGATCCTATTATACATATACTATTCCATTAGGTGGGGTGATTAGTCCTAAACATGATTATTTTCTAAGCATGTACATACTATTAGTATCTTATCTACCAGACCCAAATAGATTGACAAAGGAAAAAAAGCTTTTATACCACTTTGTAATGTCTTGAAAAGGAACACAACTAAGACGATGGACATATCGGTGTGCACATGGCCCCAATAAGTCCTCCCCATATTCAATAGGATGTCGACCAGTAATGAGGATCTAAAAAGGTTATAACGTGGATACTATACCCTCAAAATCATAGTATAATAGTGGTATATCATACCCTAAATACCAAACAATAGTCGAAGCATTAAAAAAAATAAACAGATAATAACCTAATAATTATAATAATAAATTAAATGAAAAATATGGAAAATACAATTCCTAATAGCGAATGTATGGGAGATTATTTTTTAATTACATGTAGTCTATAAATAAATAGGTATAAATTGAAATAAATAGATATTATCCCAACAGCTAGATTATGGTAATCTCGAGAACCAGCTCGGTCCTCTTCCCCAACTCCATCCTAGTAATGTTAATCAAACATTGAATGATGGATTCATCCCTTTATCAATACCTATAGACATAGAGTCTAATTTGCTACAAATTTTTCCAGAGAAGGTTTTGAAATATAATCCCCATAGGAAAACATCAATGGAATCTAGACCATTCTATTTATTTAAATATAAATTAACCAGTGTACTGGTAATAAGAAAAAACAAATAGTGATGAAATAATAACAAAGTTCAGCTTATGTTCTAATCAAATACATAGAAGAATCTACCTACAAACACTCAATACCTGAACGAATGTATAAATGGTAAATGGATATTTTTTGATGATTATATATATATATATATTACAATTATAGATTTCATCCACCAATATTAACCATGTTAGTGAGGACACCTAATAGCCATATACATGGATTATTAGTTGTTGGGTGGACCAATGATTCTCTCAGACATCAATAAAATGACTAACAGAATCTATAAGCTCATGAAATATGGTGTATTCCCAACACCCCAATAAAATGGGGGTGAACTAGCACATCACTCAGTGGGGACAGTAAACATCCATTCCATTACACTAATCATGGAATACGGTGCCTATACCAATCGCCCATATAGAATCACTTGTGTGAGATTCCGTACTTAACACCTGATGTAAGGGGGCACGATGCACCATGTTCAAAATTTCTGTTACCAAAACTCTACAGCCACTATAATGGAACATTAGATTTACACCTATCATGGGGTATTACCTGCCATCAATATTTTTTATCTAGCCCATATATAAATAAGTTTTATTCACATTTCCAACATAACACATAAGTAATTACATTTTATTATTTTAAATAACCAATTTTATTTATATAAAAGTCCATCAAAAACATAAGAATAATTTATCATAACAATGAATGAAGGAATGTCCTTATAATCTTTTGAAATCATTCCTTTTTGGAAAATTAAGTCACTAAACCTAAAACATCCCTCAGACATAAGTGATTCTTGTTAACACATTTAATTTATAATAATTTGGAAAATTCATTTTCATGGTCTATCATATACATACAATTCTCCAAAAACAATTCATTCATTTCATTTTGAAATGGGAAACTCGTTATGAGGCTCAAATTTCCAATTGGGAGGTATTTTGGACAATAATAAAATCTTCTACTTGGGAAATTACAACTTTATAAGGGTAAAAAACAAAGAGGTTATTTGGGCTTCATTTTATATTTATGTCCCAAGAGAAATATCCTTTTAAAAGAATAGGCCAAAATTTAACTAAGGGTCCCAAGTAATTATGAATTTTATAATTAATGGGAAACTCATTTAGGGTAATCTCTAATAGACATGTACTTAATTTGACACCGAAATATCAATTAAAAAGCATTGATGCATAGTGTAAAACCAATAAGACAAGGAAATAAATGTTTATATCACTAATGTAAAGATTTGTTTAGCAGTCAGTTCAACTCAATCGAGGGGATTGATTACGAAAAAAAGAAATTGTTCTTCAAAACAATCATCTAGCTAATTTAAATTCTTCTCAAGAAACGAGACTCTCTAATTAATTTCCAATCAAGGATCTTAAAGAATATAATTAATGAATTATAAAATTTAAAGGGAATTGGAACGGGATCCTTCTTCATGAAGACGGCGACTGAGTTAATGTACCTCTGTACTCCATGAATTTGACATCATCAACTCAAACATTCCATTTACTGCATTAATGAATATGCACCTTCTCTTATATTCATGGAAACAAATCCCATATGTACATATTTTCATGGGGAAATATATAAAAGAATATCCTTAAATATTTTATTATACATGCATATATATATATATATTGATGTTTTTTTATTTTTGTGTGTCAATATCTGCACACATATAACAACTATATATAGTCAACCATCCATGGGTAAATTTATATAAAGGTGGGATATAGAAATTTGGATACCAACCAATGAATAAACATTCAAGTCACTTTTGACAACTAAAACCCAAATCCAATGTGTTATGGTCCAAAAAAATTATTAAAAAATACTAGGATCTTAGAAACTACAAAACCCCAAAATTTAATTTCAGCAATAATGAATATCTCATGAAAAATTACCCAAAATTTATTATGGGAAATCTGGAATATGATTCCTCTGACATGTAACAAACCACAAGATGACTAGGGAACCCCAACACATGACCCTATAATGAAAGAAACACTGAAATATGGATCAACCCAACCACTAGGTCTCTGCAGAATAGAAAAAGGAAATGAGGGGTAAAGTAATAAAACAAAGATAGAATGATGGAGTAATGATTCTTAACTCAATATATGAACCATGAAACATGATAAAATCTTGTTGAATCATTACGAGGGGAGGATGTCGAAGAAGGGGAGTCTCATGTACTAATATCTCCAAGGGGTGTGGGTACGCATCATGTGAATTAGGTGGGAATATGGGTACCTTATTTTTAGATTTATTTTTGTTAATTAAATTAAATTCACTTTTAAAAAAATAAACAACTCAGAATTTAATTAGTATGGTTAGAAAAATTATATTCCAATCGCGTGACTAACAATGCAACCATACTATCTACTTATCAAAAATAGAGTGGTCTATGTTCATAGTTCGTGTAGAATATATGGGACCAATGTGGGTAATTTTGGTTCTATTTCTATTGTCACACTATTTTCTGCTAAGGCACACAGAATTTTAGAAAAAATGTGTACCATGTGTAGAACCTCTAATCCATTGTTGTTTCATGGACATGTGCAGCTTAAACACAAAGTGACCCCTGACAGAACCCATGTTATTTTACACCTATCCAAAAAACAACACATATAAGTGTACCAAATATAATAAAATATATTCTGGATCATAGTTTTTAAAATAGCATGTCTAGTAAACACTAAAAATAAAATCCCCATTGAATTTTTTCTAGATTCAAAACCTATGTCTTTACATAATATTCTTCTAACATACACTTTATATGTGATCATCATATAACTTTGGTATAATTTAAAAAATATTAATATCTTCCATTTGAGATTCCAAAGGGAAGCATATAATTTTTTTTATGGGAATTGGTTTTGTACTACATCTAGTTGGGAAAATGTTGGATAAATAACATTAGTTGGCATAGGCCTTATAAAGGAACCAATTGTTGAAGCATTAATTATTTATTATATTTTTATAGAATCATAGATAAAATGATATTTTTTTAATGGAAGGATATATTATTAATTTCATTGTGGGGATCATGTATTAATCATGGTTACACCATGTAAGGGAGTTATTTTATTTGGTATAAAGTGAATGTGATGAACTAATTAAATAATTGTCCATTATATCTAAATATTCTTGAGTACATCTTGTTTTCCAGGTGTCATTATTAAAAAAAATACATACTAGATACAATATATGTGATCCCAACTGAGGGAATGGAGTTGGAGCCCTAATTTTCATTAAATGTACAAGATATACAGAATCTTAACATAAGATATATTTTTTTACCAATCATCAAACTTCATGAATGTCAATTGGAAAAATCAATAACTAAAAAAATCTTAGGACGATTAAGTATCTATGAAGGAAGAATATACTTTTTTTTAATATAAGATATATGCACCGATTTCTTTTTTGAAATTGTTTATGTGATGAAATTTTATATTTTATATGCTACTATAGTAGCTAAACACCATATTTGTAACAATCAGATAATGAGATTCGTGAAAATATTCAAAATATTAATTTATGAATTTTAGAAATATATTATTATCAAAATAAAAGTTATTTTTTATTACTATCATATTAATAAATTATTTATATTAATTTGGTGTATTTCTTTAAAAAATTATTTTTAGTATAATAATAAAACATAATATTTTTAATAATACTACTATTTTTATTACCTTATTAAAATATATGTATGATATAGAAATCATTGTACTAACAAATTATTTATTATATAATTTATAGTATTCTTTATAATGTATATATTATTGTTTAAAAACAAGGATAATTATTTCAGAACTCAAGTAATGTTGTTCTCCAATGTTATTTTAAATATTACACATTTATTATATTAAATTAAGTTATTAATATATTTAAAAATAATTGGTTTTAAATTTATAATTATTATTTTCAATTTAACTAAAATGCACTAATTTCATTTAGTCATACTGGTTAAAATTCTTTTGGTAAAAACTATTTATCCTGGTAAATGTAGAACCCTAAAATTTTAAAATACGATCATTATATTCGACAGCATGTATGACAAGAAACACCATGAAAATAAAGAAATATAACATTTGAAGAAAATAAAATATAGTTTCTATTTTAATAATATTTAATTTATTTTAAACCTGTTAATTCACACAATTCATAGTTAGCAAATGTTATACATGACAACAATTTTCAACGATAGGTTTCACTACACAAAAGACGAGGGTTTACTAAAAAATAAAATACTATTAATACTATTATTTAATATTATAGTTATAAATGTTCAATTTGTATGGAGAGAATAAATATAATTAAGTAAATTATAAAAATATATAGTTTACACACATTTTATGTTTATCTATTGATTATAAATAATAATTAGAATCATTTAGAAAACAAATTATTTTATGAAAATTATATTATCCTAAATGAAGGTTTATTCATGATTAGTGAACATAATATAAAAATAATTTTTAATAAATTTGGAAAATTATTTGAAAAAATATAATTCATTTTTTATAGTGGAATCCACAATTAATTAAGAGTAACATTGGGGATTTTCTTGAAAAGTTTCATTTGTTATGAATTGTGAAAAATACTGAATTTTAATTGAAAAAATATTTTACATAAATAATTTATACTATTGAAATAAATATTGAAATTGTTTTAATGTTATTTTAGACATATTTTATATTTTTCAATCTAATTTATATCATTTTAATATGTTTCATATTTAATTTAGATATAAAAATATTGTAATCATTTGAATGTTATTATATTAAAATCATCTCTCTTGTCATTTCTACGAGATTAATATTAAATTAATTTTTTTACATTCCTATATACACAACTAGAAATAATGAAATAAATATTATGAATTATAAAAATTAACAATTATAAATATTTAATCTTATATATTTACTAAATTTATTAGTAAAAACAAAAACAATAAATTATGTTGATTTAGGTAAAAAATAGTAATCTTAGTGCTAAATGGTATTATATGTGGTGTATAAATGAGAAAAAAAAATTCAAAAAACAAATTTTATGTCCAAATTTAGACCATATACCTTATATTATTAAGTCTTTAACCTTATTGTGGTATGGTTAAATGAATCAAATGTTGGTGTAATTCACTCCATCAAAAAAAATTAATGAGTCACTCACCCAACTTATAAAATGTTACATGCACCCCAACGTCATCATGCTATTAAACTACATTTTATGATTTATTACAAAGAAAATTCACATAAAAACATCCATCCATATTTTTTGATTCCATATGATGGTTTCAATTTTATCCTATAAATAATTTAATGAAATCTTGAAGAGGATAAAAAATTAAAAGTCATTATTTTGTACAATTATTTTTATTTTAACTTATTCTAAAACTAATTTAATTTATCATTGTAACATGATGTTATAATTTACTTTTTATATTCCATATACCGGGATTTATTTATAATAATGGGATGACCAATATTATTCTCCATTAATATCGAATGGGTCATTTAATTATCATTCATGTGTATGGAAGACTACCATGTCACGGATCAATGTAATTCATTTTCCCATGTCTCCATATAAATGTTAGATATGATAATAGAAATATTTATTTCAAATATATTCATATATATTCATTATATCAAATTTTTATTTATACCTTCCATTCCATAGGATACATGACAATTTCAGTCTGGTGTACGGAGGAAAATCGTCTCGAGAAGCAATGTGATTCGTCTTACACTATTGCTTCCCATGGAATTGGGTAATGTAATAATAATAAAAATATGTGATATATGTGTAATAAATTCCTTATTAGTGACATATTTATCATTATTTATCTAAAATATAATCATTTTGATTGTTTTTTTATGCATGTAAATAAGATTACCCCATTCTTGTAGTAGTTGACTACCACCTTCCAAAAATGATAATGCTCCCATTTAATCACAACACCATATGGCATAAATATTTAATTATATAATTTGATATTAATGATATTATTACAATTTTATAAAATAAAATCAATAATTAATTCCTTTCCATAAGGATTTGTTAAAATTGGAAATGTTATTCATCTGTGTATTCTGCATACCATATCTATGATAGTAACATACTTCATTTGCCTTAAATGTCATTCATGATTGGGTTTAAAAGTAAAGTTGATGTAATAATACGATAATTTTTCCATTATTATTCAATATATGATATGTATACATTATATTTTCCAGAAAATTTTCATTTATTAAAAAATAGAATGACGAAGATAATGAAATTAAACCCTAAACGATGAGAACAATGAAGGATAACTATCGAATGAGAGGGAAGATGTTATAAACCGACAGTATATGATATTATAAATATTAATATGGGTTTCTAATAAGTAAATAACATTTTAAAAACAATATATTGGGTTTTAAGTCACATTCAAACAAATTAAAGAAAATCGTAATTGATTTTGTTTCAATTTCATTTCATTTGGGCATATTGAAATGTTATGCACAAGATTACATTAATATGGATTATATATTTCTCCTATGATATGTGATATCATTAAAAAATAATTATTAAATGTATATTTATTTCAATTTTGAATTATTCCATCAATGTGGATTTTAATTAAAATTCACCAAGTGATGATGAATTTCATAACTCAATTTTTTTCATTTGGTTATGGAACATACTCCTTGTCATTAATATATTATAATTTATTAGATAAAAATATATTAATATATATTATTTTATTTACCCTTTTTTATGTGTATATAAATATTATTCTTATAACTAATTAATTTATTAATTCCCACTTCAATGTAATTAACATTAAAGGGGTTTTTTCACAATCTTAAAGAGATTTTTTATTCTTAAATTTACCATAAATTATATTATATAATAATTTTTTAAAACCAGGTAAATATTATTATAATATGGTTATTCATGGTCTTTTTAAAATTATTTTACGTTTTTTAAACACATTGGAAATTAATATAAATGAAAATATATATTTTAAGAAAATTCAACTTCTCTTATCACATCGTCTTGAATATATTATTCTATCAAAACCACAATTCTAAAAATGATTTCAATTTTTTTAAATTTATAATATTTGTTCCTTAATTAATCAATTTACCATTTATCCTTTTGATAGATTTTATTCTATAAAATATTCATTTCATTTTCAATGAAACATAATTTTATAAATTTTTTACCTTGAAAAAGGAATATTCTATACAGTATGTATAAAATTTACCATGGACTAGGAAATAATTTCATTGATGCATCATCTTCAATTTTATGTGGTTATTCTTGGAGTAGTTTTATAAAAATGTGATATTCTATGAAAATTATACTAAAACATTTTTTAAAATTAAAATGACATTTTTCAGAAAATGGTTTTTAGTGATCTTTTTATGTTGTTTTTACTTCAAAAAATTACAACACATTACTATTACTCTAATGGGAATATGATATATTTAAAAAATATTTATTCTTACTTTATATGGTTTCGAATTTTTTTATATGTATGTCATTGAAATTCACTCCCTTGTTTCGCATTTTTGGTAGAATATAACTTCTAATTGGATTATTCAACATCATGTGATTATTTTCCAATAAATATCTTATAAATATCGATATTATGTAATATAGACATGTGTATTTGTTAAAAAAATTCATTTCTATATATGGAGTTCTACATTGAATATATTTCGATTATGTGGGGAAATATTGATAAACCAATATTCTTTATACAATACATATCATGGATCAGAAACAGTTTTTACGAATAAATGCTATTATTTGATATGTGAGGAAGGCACTAGATATGTGTGACATATGTGTGACCAAGTTATAGATAGCCCCATGATGCATCGGTAGTCTCATGGGATGAATTATTTGGGTAGCCTTAATTAATTGGGGTTTTAACCATAATGTTTTAAATCAAATATTGAATGTTATGGATAGTAAATTTAAACACCCAGAAATTCCATTTAATTTTTATTAATTACATGGGATTTTTATGAGTCTGAAGAATTTTACGTCACTTGATTCTGAGGCCCGGTGTGCATGGAATCAATTTCTGATGTTTTTCTCGGGAACGTTCAGTAAACGTGTGAGAATGATTGTATAACTTTTGAACCGGTGCTCGGAATTTAAATCTGAGTGCACCGTTGAACTCGCATCGCCAGTGTTCGCTTAAGAGGACATTCATTCCAATGATAGTCGGTCTGGATTTAAAGTGAGATGTTGAGTTTAAAAAGAAAACATTAAATTAAAATATGTTTGTAGCTTATTTGTTATGGAGGTTAAAACCTCCAAGGGGTGTTTATAGGTGGGGGCCCCCACACCATAACCTCCCATGAGAGATTTTGGTTGTGGTGCCCACCCAAACATATCCTCTGTTGGGAGGATATTTTTTCAGTGGGGACCACCTTGGATTTTAACACCTTGGTACCCCCCATTTATGTGGCGAAACCCCACCACCTCCCATAGTTTGATTTTTATACAACTCAACCTAATTAAATGAGTTGTCTCATTTAATTTCTCCTTTTTGAACTATTTTCTCAACAAATTATAAACAATATAATATCAATTTTTGGGCATCATTCTTTTGGTGGAGTTTGGGAGAAGGGAGAAAATATCCCAATGAAGAACTGTTCCTCCAATGAAGAATCGTTCCTCCCAACGAGGAATGCGATGTATGTCAGCGACGCTTCTTCCTCGGTCTTCCATCTCGGGAACCTTCCGATGCACAAGCTTGAAATTGGGAGTGCATTACGAATGCAGAGAATGACGAATCGATGTTCGCTTTCTGCAACATCATCAAAGAACAACAATACGAGGTAGGGGTTGTTTTCTGATTTAGTTTTACTCTCCGTTCCTCGGTGTTGGTTGTTCTCTATGTGGCTGATTATTACCACCCTAAAAAAGGGTTCGGGGCGAACAAACAAGGCCTGACCCCCCCCCCACCCTCTTTTTTTATTCCCTAGATGACGATGGTGGATGCACAACAATACCGCCAGAGGAGCGGACTACGACTGATGGGCCGCGGCGTAGCAACGATGACCAAATATGGGCCGACCACGAAGAAATCAGCGGCACAAGGCTTTTGGGTTTCCGAAAGGGCACAAAAACATCATGCCACACGAAGGAAGAGAGTCACGACTATGGCAGGCTACAACAGAGGGGAGCATCACTGGCACGCCACGCGGTGGAGCAGAACCGCAGTGCCGCGCACCACGGCGGAGAATCCAAGAGCATCTGGCGGTGGGCCGGCTGCTGGCATTGCGGAGCGGTTGCCCGCAAGGCCAACCCGGAAGAGCGAGACCCACAAGGTGTTACGTTATCCGGTCGGGCGCCACATTGAACCGCTTTCGACTCACACCAGAACATAAAATCCATTCCGGAACCAAGGGCGCACGGTTCCCCCCTGAACGCGGTTGAGGCGGACCCCTCGCGGGCCGCTGGTCCGGACCCCACACGGGCCGCCGAGCCACCCCTCAGGCCTGGCCGGACCCGTTGACTGGGTCGGACCTTGGTCCTAACCCGGGACGTGTCGGGTCCATCCCACTGGGTCAGACGGGACCCGGACCCTCTATGGCGTATTTTCCTGTTTTTGCCCATTACATGGGATACAGGTGCCCGGTCGATGAATTGTCTAGGGAGACAGAAATATTAGATCGAGATGTGTTTTTGTAATACCCACTTGAGGATTGGACACAGTTGAGGTATGGTAGGGTTGGTTTGAACAAAAAATCCAACCAGGCCCCCGGGACAGAAATGACAATAACTCACAGACCGGGCGTCCGGTTGACACGCTATCAGTTGTGTTGAGACCCCTATGACAAGGCTGACCCTTGAGATACTTCTACTTGGGGATTCATGACAATTGGAGTATCTACTAGTAGCTCAAGGAGAGGACCCTCCCAGATACGAGCGAGCAGAGTACAGAGACCTAGAAAATGGATGAGACCTTACAACCGTAAACCATTCGACTTGTAATATTTCTACTAGACCTGTGGGGAGTGCCTCTATGTGACGCAGTAGAACCACATTGTGGAGCACCTTTCTGTGATGCGGCAGAACCACAGTATTCCACAGGAGGATTATTTCAGTAGGCTAAGAGGGGGAGCGCCTCTATCTGATGCTACAGTACCATAGTGGGGAGCACCTCTGTCTTACGCAGCAGACCCATAGCACTCAACAGGAGGAGTACCACAACAGTCCATGATATTGGGATGAACCAATGTGTGATGCATGAGGCCCACAGTACTCGATAGAGGATGATTACACCATCATTCTAGGTTTCTATAGTTTCATTGGGAGTGTAACATGTTACCACCCTAGAATAAAATCCTGGTATTGAGCTGAGTTAATGACTTTGGAGTTTTCCTCATGATTGAGATGGGATAATAGATAAATTAGGTATATGTATGGTCATATACATAAGTAATGGTTATCCATTGAATCTTAGATTTTTTGTTAATCCTTGTTGGATTTACTGAGACCTTGTGGGTCTTAGTTACCCTACTGAGTATCGTTATACTCACCCCTACACGGGCTATGCCCACAACTTATTGTGTTGGTTGCAGATGATGGACATTGCTGACTGAGGAAGAGAGTATCAGGACTGGAAGGTACCTGGAGTTGGACCACTCAGCGTGACGGTGCACGGAGCTGACGGACGAACGTGGAGTGCATAGGAGGCCATCTGTACCTAACCATTAGTTAGGAACCCCAGAGGAGGACCCAGTAGCCGCTTTACTTTTATTCTGTTGTACTTTCATTCATTTTTACTTGTAATTTCCTATTGGATTTGTATTTTTGGCCCCATTTTCTTCCCATAACACCCTTTGTATAAAATTTTTACTTAGTGTTTTGCTTAAAGTTGTGTACTCTGATATGTTTGTTTAAATTTATAAAGGCAATTCCTTCCCAGTTTAGGGTTTTTCACCTTTGGTGCTAGTCTCCAGCCCTTGGCCAATAGACGGTGGGCATAGGGTAGTCACGGGACCGGCCCCAGGGGACGGGTCATGAAAAATTGGTATCAGAAGTGTCAGTTCTAGCACAAAACATTGGACTATGATCATTATTTTCTGTGAAGCATTACTTTTAAGGGTACTAATTGTGGTTTTCAGTTCAGGGAGTTCAATGCTGGTGCGGGTGGCCTACGTATCCATACACCAGGACCATGAATACTGATTTCTGACTTAGTTCACGAAAACACTGATTGTGTGCAAGTCTTTAAAAGTTTTCTTTATTTAAGGTCAACTCATTAGTTATTATCTATTGACCGTGTCACAAATTTTCCGTTCAGGAATCCACCTTGCAGAAACACGAGAGTCATATGCTCTGACAGCCCACCGAGTGAAGAGGCCTCGGTGAAGGGCCCTTTACCATCTTAGGCACCAGCAATAAGACTTCCATTTGGGCCAGTAATTCTACTAGCCCCAGTAGACGATGCCCGACACTTGAGGGTGTTTCATCTATTTTAGCAGTAGAGGCCACCCAGGTTCTGAGGAGAGAAGGACCCACAGGCAACTGGCGATTGGCTGGATGCTGTGGTGGGAGTCATTAGGATGGTAGGGACACCAGCAGACCTTATGGTGATCCTTGCTGCAAGTCTCCCTCATTCAGTAGTAGGCAGATGGTGGAGCATGATTCTCAAGGTGCATTATGAGGCGACACTTCTGTCGGCAAACATCTAGAGACTATTTCGGGAGGAGTTTGTTTTAGCGACCCTATGAGTTGGACTGATATAGGAGCTACTTCACCTGCAGTAGGGAAGCATGGTAGTAGCACAATACTCAGCATGATTCACCGATCTCTCAGGCTACTCCACAAATATGGTGTTGGACCCATTCTTCAGGGCGTAAACCGTCGAGTAAGAGCACATGCAAGAGATCAGGGCTTCAATTACCTCACTCAGCATCCTGAAATAGGTGGGGGTATTAGAGACAGACCTCCAATTGGAGAGTTTCCTTACTGAGCAGTCACCAACAATGAGACCCACCACCAGTAGACATGCAGTGAAGTCTTATGCAGCTGGATATAGAAAGATGACATAGAGGTCCAAGAAAACCAGACCCACTGGTGGATTACCAGATAATTCATGATCAGTTGTTCAGGGCACTCGGGGCAGTGACATATATTCCAAGAGCAGATAGTGATACTCATGCGGCGGGCAGGGGCACATGGTTCATGTCTCCTTGAACCGTCATGCTGATGATAATGAGATAGTTAAGGGACATCCCAGGAAAAGTCAGAGGTTAAATCTAGAAATCCCATAGGGCACATGTGGACATGGTAGAGAAGATGGTCGAGCAGTTGGCGATGGAAGACGTTATAAGGGGTTACCACCACCACCACCAGGAGGACCACCTCAACCGTATGAAGCTGGAGAACATGGGAGATATCAATATCAGGAAGCTGAGGCATTCGACGATGTCACCCCAGAGATGATTCAAGGTATGATCTGTGTCTACTCCAACATTGCTTCAGTTCTTATAGACAGAGCTTCCTGTCATTCTTTCAGAGACACTGCCCTCGTTCGGAGCTCAGAGATTCTGACAGAGCTGTTGGCTCGATCTTTACGACTAGAGACCTCTACGAGAGAAGACTCGATGAATACACACTAGTTCTGGCAGTGTGAGCTTACTCTAGGTGGTGATATCTATGGCTGGGATCTACTCGTAGTGCTGTTGAGGCCTTAAGACGTCATCTTGGGTATGGAATGGTTATCTACACTCCATGATCAGATCAAATGTATTAGGCAAAAAGTGTGGTGTGTCCGCATGGATGGGATAAGGTTCACATTCACCAGTGAGAAGGGAACCTTTGTATAAATGGACAGACTTATTCAGAGGAGGGTACAATAGATCACTAACCAGTTGGCTTGCCTTACCCTCAAAGTAGTTGATGTGGAGAGTTTGACTTATCCTATAGTGGTGGACTAGTATGCAGATGTTTTACCTGACGATGTCCCAGGACTACCTCCTCATAGAGAGGTGGATTTCTACATTGACATATACTCCAGGACGACACCAATATCTACTCCAGCATATTGGATGGCTCCCGCTGAGCTTCTTGAGATGTGGGTACAACTGGAGGACTTTCTGGGGAAGGGATGTCAGTAGACCCGGGTCGGACCCATGGACAAGGTCGTAACCCGGTCCAGACCTGGGATGTGTCGGGTTAGTCCGACTGGGTCGGACCGGCCCCGGACCCACTACGGCCTTTTTTCACCTTTTTTCCCAATACATGGGATATGGGTGTCCGATTGACGAAGATTCTATGGTGACGGAAATCTTAGAGAAAGACGATTCGTTTAACATAACCCTCATGAGTTTTGGACACAGTTGGGGTATGGTCAGGTTGGATTGAACATAAAATCCATCTAGGTCCCAGGAAAGTAAATGCCAATAACTCACGGACTAGTCATCCCAATGACGCGTAGTCCATTGTGTTGAGACCCCTATTAAGAGGTATACCTTTTTGATACTTCTACTTGGGACTTCGTGACAGTTGGAGTATAGACTAGTATCTCGAGGAGCGGACCCTTCTAGAGATGAATGATCAGAGTACGAAGACCTAGTAGCTGGCTGAGAACTGACGACTCTTGACCATTCGACTTGTAGTGTTTCGACTAGACCAGTGGGGAGCACCTCTATATGACGCAGAAGACCCACAGTGGGGAGCACCACTAAGTGAAGCGGCAGACCCATGGTACTCAAAAGAAGGATTATGTCAGTAGGCTATGAAGGGGAGCACCTTTGGGTGACATTGCAGACCCACAGTGGGGAGCCACATTGCGTGACGCAACAGACCCACGGAAATTGACATGAGGAGTACCACAATAGTTTAGGATAGTGGGAAGCACCTTTGTGTGATGCGGCATGCCCAAAATACTCAATAAAGAAGGAGTAAACCATCATCCCAGGTTTCAATAGTTTGATTGGGAGTGTTACATGTTACTACCCTAGAATAAATTCCTGGTATTGAGCTGAGTTAATGAGTTTTCAGTTATCCTCGTGATTGAGATGGGATACTAGATAACATATGTATATGTATGGGCATGAACCTAAGTAATGTTTATCAGTTCAATTCACAATTTTTGGTTTATCCGTGTTGGATTTAGTGATACCTTGAGTGTCTCAGTGTCCTTACAGAGTATCGTTATACTCACCCATGCACGGCCTTTTCCCACACCATAATGTGTTGGTTGCAGACAACGAACATTGATGACTCAGGCAGAGAGTAGCAGGTCTGGAAGGTACCCGGAGGTGGACCACTCTGTGTGACGGTACACGGAGTGGACAGACATACGTGGAGTGCTAAAGAGGCCATCTGTACCTACCCATCTGGTAGGAACCCAAGAGGAAGTCCCATAAGCTGTATTACATTTCTTCTATTGTACTTTGTTTCAGTTGTACTTGTACTTTCCTAATGGGTTTGTATTTGTGGCCCCTTTTACATTCTAGCACTTCCATTGTATATAGTTTTTACTTAGTGTTTTGCTTCCCGTTGCGTACTCTGATGTGTTTGTTTATAGTTATAAAGGCAATGCCTTCCCAGTTTATGGGTTTTTACCTATGCTGCTAGTTTCCAGCCCGTGGCCTATGGAAAGCATGCTTGGGGTAGTCACGATACGGGCCACATGGGAAAGGTTGAGACATTAAACGTATTATGTACTTTGGAAACATGATACCTAATCATTATATATTACAAACAATATTAATTTAATATATACAATATAGGATATTTTTCACAATGATGATATGAATATATGCCTTTCAAATTCATTTAATGATTAAATGGACTGTATTTTTAGTTATTTCCCTTTCCATATTTATTATTCCTTTTATATTCCTACATTCTGTTATTTAAATGGAATCTGTGTCAATTAATTTACATTTCCATATTGTTTTTAATTATTAATTCATGATTTGATCCATTGTACATAACCCTTATAGCGTCTTTTAGCTGGCCATTATTTTTTTCCCTTTCAGCAGTATTCCACTATGTTTATTATGACTAATATGCATGGATACCCTAAAAATAAAAAACATAATTCATGAAAAAAAGGAGGTATTAATTTTTTTCAAATTTAATATGTGAATCATTTATCTATAATGTTTTCCAATACTACTATACTATTCAGTCCTTCAGGATGTGATTCCATATATCTTATGACAATATTAGGTTAGTATTTACTTGCTCTGGCCTACTAAGTTCAAGGTCACTAAATTTAGTAGCATGGAAATGTAATTAGAATACTTGGGAACGATATATAGGAATTATATATTTATGAAACATAATCATGTGATCTAATATGAGGATTCATTTATATAAAAATCTTAATATTTTGGTACGGATGAAATTATGTGGGTTTTCCGAGCGATAAATAACTACCTAGATACTAATTGTGTATGTGGTTATGGAATAGTTAAATAAATGGGTAATAAATATGAATAGGTAATGTTGGGATCGATTTGAGAAATAAATTTTATATGACAATAGTCCTTACTACATCATTTATTGACACTCGTGGGAGATATTATTTGGAAATTTAACAATTATGTTAGATATCATTATGATGCATTTTAGTAGATAATGACAATTAATGTCCAATATTGGATAATATACCATGTAATTACCAATTTGAAATTACAATGGAAGAAGTATATCAAAATTGGGTTTTATAGAAATAAAATTTATTTTATTTTTATGAATGGTATTTTTGTATATATTTTTTAAATGTATAATGATTGTGTTACATTTTAGAAGACGATATGTATTTGTTGAAAAAAATGTATAACATCATGGGTAAAGTAGATTATTATTGAAGATATATTCAATATATTAAACTCTGCTTAAGTATTTAAGATATTAGATTCTACCAACTCTAGGGACATTTGGGATAATATTATGGAATGTATATTTTCTGTGGAATATTTATTTGAGGAAGAATGAGTATTGATTTTTTATCATATTTTTAATGATATCTAAAAAATTTATGGATAATATTAATAATAATTACATTATAATAATAATCAAATAAAATAAATAATCCTTATAAAAAAACTTTTTTTCAAAACCATAGGATAAAATGTTCAATTAATGATTAATATTATTTCAATGATGTGGATAATAATTTTTGGAATTTTATAGGAATTATGTTAATATAGTTTAAAAAAGGAAAATATACATGCATTGAAAAAGCCCATTCGATATGTAATTTAAGTTGGACATGAACCAATGTCCAAAAGAAGATATGGGATTTAAGAAAACCACATGGTTATGCGATGTCTTAGTAAATGTGTCATTTATTGTTACTAAATGATTCTAAAAATAAATATAAATGATAAAACAAAGGTATTGATTTTGAGGTTTAAGGAATAATTTGTTTTATAGGATATGTTTCTTAACCATTTTGGTTTTTTAATGTTTTTAGAGATAGTTATAATGAAATTTTTTATGGATATTATAATCCATTAGAAGTTTATTTTTGTGCTCCACACATTATAATTTAATTTTTTAATATTTATTTCATGATGTATGAGATAAATTGATAATTGTTAAATGAAAAACTAATGTTAAAAATTATGCATATGATATAGAAATCAATCATGTTTTAATATAGACTATAGAACTGTTTATAATATTTTGGAAGAGGGTCTTGAAACATAAATATTATCCTATTGTGTATATATTTAATGAATAAGCCAGATTTTTAAATAATAATAAATTTACAATTTTGAACCCGTTAACACTTCTTTGAGTAGTCACTTTCTTGTGATCAGTGACCATAAAAAATATATATAATTTTATATTTTTTCATCCATTTTTTATCATCATATCAAACTTATGTTCTCATATATGGAAACCTAGTTATTTTAATATTCCTGGTGACCATTTTATATCCATTTCTATCTTATTAAGATTATAATTTATGAACACTTTTACGATGACTGGTTTTTAAATAACGGTATTTCTAAATGTAAATTTCATGATTAACATTGACCATGATTAAAATTTGATGATAAAATTTCATTTAGAGGAGAATAATATGACAACCCTATATTTTGAAATACGATCATCTTATTCGATATCATTCGTGTCATGAAACAACATGAATGATAATGAATTTAACATACAAAGGAATTAAAATATAAATACTATTATAAATATATTAAATATATTAAATAGAATTAAATGCTTTAAATATCGAGTTACTATGAATGCAACAAAACAATGAGTTTTGTTTGTAGATTTCCTTAGACACAATATCGGGTTTTACCAGACAATAATATATTATTTTAATATTATGTAATATGAAAATTAACACCAATGAATTGTAATATAAGGAATAAATATGATTAAATATATGAGCCAAATATTTATTTTACACATATTTTTTTGCTATCTATTTATTACAATTTATATGAACAATTATATAATTGAAAAATAATGATTTTCAGAAAAACATTATTTTTCAAAAATATTGGTTATTAATTCTTCAGAAATACAATTTCAATAAAATTTTCAATGATATTATATTATTTATTGAAAAAATATACATAAAAATTTAATTTTGAATAATAATATTTTCTTAGGGAGAGTTTTTGTGACTAATATTTAATGTATCATTTCTCGATGAATTTTGAAAAATATAAACTTTTATTTGTAAAATATATTATTATTAAATATTTTACAATGTTAAATTATATAGTGAATTAGTTATAGAAATAAATTTGTATAATATTTCATCTATTTAAAGAATCTAGTCTCTCTGAATCATTTTCATATTGAATTTATATATAAATACCTTGTAAAAATTTTACCATTTGTAAAATTAAAACCAACCATCTCATCACATATGTTAGATTAAATTTAAGATAATATTATCTAAATATGTTTATTCAATTTAAAAAATGGATTCAAGATTTGGAATAAAAATAATTTATAATATCTTATGGGATCAAAATAAATTTTTTACACATTTATTAGTGAAAAAAAGATGAAAATTAATTACATCGATTTATGTAAAAACGAGTATACATAGTTGATAAAATTATAATATACGATTTTAGAACGAACCAAAAATAAGTAAAATGTTAGTTTTATGGCCATATATTGATCATATACATTATTTAAGAGATAATTCACCTTTATTGGGGAATGATGACATGAAACAATTTGTTTGGATTTCAATATTTTTTAAAAATTACATATCTTCTAGTCACCACGTAGTAAAAAGACACCAATATTCCCCTCTTCATCACATTTCACTGTACTATGGTTCGAAAATTACCAAAAATAATCAACAAACAACACCCCCACCCCCTCAGTTTATATGTATTACCATTTTAATAAATTCAACATTTTTAGGAATTAGTGCTAGTGTATATAGAATAACCAAAGAATTAGCAATTTTCTTCAACGAGTGGCTACATTATACTTTTTTCCCACCTCCAAAAATTATTATTAAACCACTATGATATAATGGACTCAGAATAATTAATATATTGGGTTTATTTATAATAATTAAATTACCTTAAACCTTATCCACGTCTCTCAAATGGGTCATGAAATCATCATTCCTGTTTACGTCAAATGATCACCATGTGAACTGAGGTCCTTTATTTTTCAATTTTTTCTTTTCAAGGATGGGTATGATGATAGATATAAATTATATATATGATATTTATAACCTATTAATATGGATTTTGTGACTATTTAACATATATATTTTTACATTCCATTTAAAAGGTGTCATGATATGGTTGCCTTTGTCTATGAAGGAGTGTATCCTCATGAAGCGATGTGATTCATCATTTACATAGGTATCAAATAATAGGATATAATGATATGTATAATTTATATATGTGATATTATTGCCATAATTATAAAATTAATGATATATTTATCAGTTTTTAATGATAATATATAATTTTTTATTCATTACGATTCAATAACAATATTGTTATAACATCATTTGTCAACATGTGGACTACCACCTTTAGGAAACGATGTAAATATATTATCATCACAATACCAAATGGAATAAATTTATAATTATATAATTTGATATTAATTTTATAATTACCATTTTGGAAATGTAAAATTTCACCAACATTCATTCCATAAATATCGGTGAAATTGGATACATAACTCAAAAATATATATGGATTATTATCTCCATTATAATAACAGACTATATATTTCATAACCATCCTTCATGATTATATTTAAATGTAAAATTTATCAAAAATTATTACAATTATTTTTGAATTATATTTTATATTATAAGCATATATATTAAGAAGAATCATATCATTCACTCGGAATCAAGCATGATAAAACGAGCGAATTAACACATGAAAAATGATAATAATGAGTGATTAATCACAAACTGGTAGTAAGATTTTATAAAAAGATCATATTCAATATTATAAATATTAATAAATTTCAGTAATTAGGTAATGAAAAACATTAAACCACTATACAAGGGGTTAAATCCCATTCAATGAAAATAAATCTTAAGGTAAGGTATTTCGTCTGAATTTTATTTCATTGAAACATATTGTAATATAATGCACCAAATTACGTTAATATTTTGTATATACTGCCCTATGGACATGAAAAATTCTAAATAATTAGTTATTCATGGTATTTAATGTTCTATTATGAATTTTTTTATTTATTAGAAATTCAATTAAAAGGTACCAAGTGTTAATGAATTCAAAATATCAATTACATTTCATTATGTTATTTTATTACCTCATTGTCATTAATATTATCTGATAATTTTTATAATAAATTATGAATTTATATTGTATTTTTTACACCTTTTATTGTTTATTTATATTTCATACATATAACTGAATCATTAATTAATTATCACTTCATTGTAATGACCATTTTAAGGGTTTATTTCAAGATCTCATCAAAAAAATTTATTCAGTAATTTTCACTAAACGAAACTATATGATAATTATCAAATAAACCATTTCATTTCCCTATATTTTGGTTATTAATTATATTTTTGAAATAAATGTAAAATATTCCCACTCTTTTTTACAAAATTTTTTTTTGGACTATCTCACTTCATTCATCTCCATAGTCAGGAAACTATTTTTTTTCAAATAACGTGATGTCTAAAAAAATTCAAAAATTTAATTAACCTTTTTATTAATATTTATTAATTAAGTATTCACCCATTTTTCTTTTTATAATATGTATTAAATTGTATAATATCATCTCATTCAGATGATGTAACTTTTAGGAAAATTTTGTTATGGTAATGAAGGTTCTTTATGACATATACGAAAATACCCATGAAAATACCACCATTTAAGTAACTAATTTATTGGTTATTCTCATGTATTCTATTACACAATATTTTTTAGAATATGTTTTCAAAGATATTTATTTTAAAATTTTCATTCAAAATGAAATTAATGTTACCCTAGTTACATTTTTTAATATATTTTTATTCTTATTCAAATCAACAATGACAACAACAACTTATTGTAACAGAAATGGGAATAATATTTATTGAAAAATTCATTATTCATTATGAAGATATTTTATTATCATTTATCTAAAGATAGTATGGACACTCACATCCTTGAATGAAAAATATTGTAGCAATTAACATCCCCTTGGATTATTCACCTTCATGTGATCATTGGGAATTAATTTTCCCACAAATATCCTTATTATTTATCATTGATATGTTAATTACATAAAATTTATATCATTTATACATATATTGTAATGTGTGGATTGTATTTTTTTTATATAAATATTTATAAATCTATATTCTTTACCCAATATTAATATTTGATAAGGAATAATATCTAAAAATTATATTGCTTTTTAGATATTGGATGAATTATTTTATCATGTAGAACACGAGTGGGCCCAATTATAGATAGACCCTATATTAATCTAATGTATAATGGGATGACAAAATTTAATAAACTTTTTTAATTGGGTTTTTACCCATTATATTTTTTTCTGTCTTGTAAATGGTCTTTATGGTAATGGAATGATATACCTATAAAAGATGACGCCACAAAATTTATTATTTCCATATTTTGGTATTATGTTATTACTGTATATGTTATCTTCACTATGAAATTATTTATGTGTTCATGTTCATTTTATTTATTTATTATAAAATTTATTTTTTCAAATATTTTCCTTTCCATATTTATGATTAAATATCATATCAGGTTGCATTGTTATTTAAATTGAATTTATTCACTTTTGTTTATCACACCATTTTATTTATTGTTGTCGATTCCTGATTATATCTTTTGTAATTAACCCTTACTAATCATTTTAATTTGCCACTATTTTTTCCTATTCATTATGATTTCATTTACCATAATAAGACGACTATGAAAAAATAATCTATAATGAATTAATAATTTCTCAAATAAAATAATGGTATTATTTGTGTTTCAAAATGTTTTATGTGAATCAATAATATATAGTTTTCCAATACTTCTAAACAATTCATTCAATTTGTATATGATTCCTTACATCTTATTCCTATGTAATGTAGTATGACATTACCTTTGGGCTACTAGGGTTGGGGTCACTATGGGAAATGTAATAATTCAATGGGTAAAGGGATTAAAAATGATAAAACATTTATAAAATTGAGTAGTTAAGATATTGTTGATATTTTCCTAGATTCCACTCCATTTTCTATAATTTTTGAAGCCACATGACATTTTTTAACATTTTATCCCATTGTATTTAGATGAAATGGTTAAAAAAATATTATTCTCATCATATATAAAAGGGGCCTCTCTTAATCAATGTAATAGAACTCTTAAAATTATTTTTTCTATTGAAAAAATAATTACATTCTTTCCCATCGAATACCATTTCTCTCTCATAATTTTAAAATCTCATGTGATTATCACAATATCTTCATTTCCAAGGAATACTCCAATAAAAATCAAATGTTCTCAACATATGTTCAATAATTTCAGTAAATTTTATAATTTTATTATATCATATCAACTTATTTTTTATAATATTTTACGATAAATTAATAACATACTGCACAATTATTATATTTATATATTTTATGTAAACAGAAACCCCCTTTCCCCATTCACATAAGAAGAAAACAATCATTCATTAATTAGGTTATCTACAACCTCCACGACACAATGTGTTTGCAATAAAATCTTGGATCTCATATGGGATTAAAGGATAAATATTGTTATGAGGATATTTTTAATGTTTCGTTATAATATATTAGGAAACCTGTTATTGATTTTTTTAACAGAATATCATCATTAATTTAATTTTTAAATGAAATCATTCTATGAGGATACACAATTATTCAAAGTGCATAATATTTTCATATCCATCAATATACCTTCAAATACATTCCATTTCTAAAATATAATACTAAGAAATTGTAAATAAGATCATTATAATTCTTTTATATGTTTATTACTACACAAGCACCTCACAACCATTCATTAAATCTTATTATGTACATGCTGTGGTTAATTTAACCAAATAAATTGAAAATTCTATGAATTTATATCATGGATGAATATGAATAAATATTAACTGGAATATTATTTTATAAATTCATAAATAATTATTATTTTTTGTTTCATAAGTTTTTATTTCAATTTTAAATATGTTCTTTAAGAAATAACACTTTTATTGTCCAGAATATCAAAAACACGAGTCTTATTGATATATTCTTCATGGATGAGGAATAAAATAAACATAAAAGTAATAAGAAGAATCAAAAGTAATTTTAAATCTTATAGAATATTAAAATTAGATACTATGAAATAATTTTTTAAACATGATTAATAATAGACACTATCATTATGAAACATGTTCAAATGGAAAAAATTTAAACACCTCATGTTCGAAATATATAGAACTCATATAGTGGATGGATATTTATATTGATTATATATTAAATTATTTTTTGATTATGAAAATACACTATGTGATTAAGATATTTATGTCTATTATTGATGATGTTAATGTACCTTTGTGTATGTAGTGAAAATATATAAGAGGTTTCCATCATAAATTCCTCACTTTGAGTCCTGTTTTTTATTGTGAAAATAATTTACATTATATGATATATATAAAAGTCTTTCATGTGTTTTTATATCATTCGATTGATTTTTTAGGGTATTACAATATCATCTTGATGACGATCTTTCAAAAGGTTATTATTGAATCGCTACAAAGTCCATAAGAGAGTATTTTTGATTCATTTTTCATTTTTAGGATATTCACAAACTATTACCCTTTTCAGGGGTGAATAAAATATAATGGAATATATTTTACCAAAGTACCCATTAAATTTTATGGTATTCCTACAGTATATTAACCACTAAAGAGGTTCTTTTGATTCAGGAGTTTTCCAAAACCATAGTAATACCCATTATTTTCCATGGTTTCAAACATCACTCCTATATTTTTGTGTTATAAAATATTGTGAATTTTAATAGAAAATACATTCGTATCTATGTACTAAATAGAGTATGTTGTTTTGATACAGATGTACAACTGGGTAATCACACTGAATAGTATTTTTAAATTATTTATTAAATCAATATTTTAATGCATTATTAATGGGACCATGAAAATACAGGTAGATAAATACTAACAAGATATATTCCTTAGATTAATCATAATTATTTTATGAACCATGATGAATAATTACTCATACCATATCCTTATACCAATAAAAATACATTATATTGAATCTACTTTTATAAATTCCATTATTTACTCAACATAATGTACGTAACCTCAAGACTATATTTATTTTATGAGGGTTCTTAATATTAATTTCCTTAAACCTAATTGTTTTTTATTAATTAACATGTGTTATAATAGACAACCAAAAAATTATATTCAACGTGAATGTATTTACTTTTAATAATTGACATTATAAATATTTCCATGCATTTATTCATCAATATTTCATAATATATTTTATGAATTATATCATTGAATTTTATGGGGAATGCATTGGACATAATCAATTTACCGATGGACCCCAAAATTATATATCCCCATGTTTAATTTATTTCTCCAATAAGATGAAGTAGTTTGGGTTTTTGATAATACCACATATAATAATAGCATAAAGTCTTGGAACAAGGCCATGTCAATATTTTTTTGTCTGGCATTATAAATATCATCTCTGTGAGATAATTTATTTTTTTATATGAATTTATAGTTACATTAATTTATATATTATTCCAATAGTTTTAGTTAATTATAGTCTTTTTTTCATTTATTCATGTCATATAACATAATCCATGTTAATAGTTTGTAGTATTATATTTTGTGAAAATTGTTACCTAACAATTGTGCTCTCCCTTATTTTTTCCCTTCCCATAAAAACCTAAAGGGGGAAAAATAAAATTTTCAGGGATATAATGGATGGAATAATAGCATTATTAAAATATGTTCATGTTGAATCATTATTTTGAAATGGAATAAATTTTTTTATATAGACTTTCATGACTTCAGAATTGTTCTATCCTTTGGGAAATCATGTATTATGTACTAATAATGTCCTACAACAACCAGCTATAGTAATATGAATATTAGTATGTAATTTAATCTTATCAAAATAGAATCTTTTTATAATAACAATTAATTTCATTGAATGATGGTTCATATGTATGGATACATTCATACTAATTTATGAAGCAAGATTTTGACTCATTGTTATCACAAACATAATAATAATGTTATACTTCTAGCATAGATTAAAATATTAATTCTCATTTATCAAGGACATGTTTCATTAATATCACACATGGATATAAATTGTGACCGAAAATTATATATTTTTAAATATTAAAATTATTTGGATACTTTTGTATACATATAGAGGATAAATCAAAATTAAAATTCCAAATAACCTTCAATATAAATGATTTGATTTATCATGATTTAGGTAAAATATAACATTACAATTTTATATTAATGATATGTGATAATATCTCATTTAGATATTTCATATTTCAATATAATGATAGACTCTAACACAACTCAATCATCTTCCCATTTGACGACATACAAAAAATTAATCTTTCATTTTTCTAGTTGATATTATTCACAATTAAAAATTATTCATCATCCTAGATGATGATAAAATCCAACATAACTCTTCAATATTATAAAAAAAATTAATGAAATGATAATATATCCTTATAATGCATCAAAAGTCTTTAATATTACTTTTCATCTTCCTAGAAAATTCTAACATCATGTGTAACGTTTATTCCTTTCTATCTATATATAAACAACATTATAGAACTCAATACATTTAGACATGTTTTCAATTACATCATATCAATATTAACCATGTAAAATTTCCTTAAAATTTATGTTTAATTCCTATTAAGTAAAATATTAGGGGATAAATAGTAATTAATTAAACAATAAGAATGATATTCCATGTTTCATATGGAAAAAATATTTAATCATTTTCATTTACCCTAATGCATAAGCACATTCCATCGATTATGACTAATTCAATTCACCTTAATTATTTAAAATTAATATTAACTAAATAATGGTTCTCTATATAGTTGTAATTTGTTTTTTAAATATATGAATTAGATATATAATATATTCTCAAACTACAAAAAAATGAGACGAGTAAACATTCAATACTCTCGATTTCTACATGTACATCCGAAAATGACATGTTTCAATGATATATATGAGGGAAAAAATCATTGGAAAAAATCATAATAGCAACAATGATCTATAATGATTTAAAAAAATTAAATATATTTTTTCTTTTATGTTTTTATTCTACTCTAATATTTAAAAATTACAAAAAAATTACCTATATTTAAAAGTAAATACAAAATCTCAAAAAATTATTCAAACTAAATCCTTAACCTCACACCTAACCATAAATCGACACATATACCACAAATAATTCTCATTCATATCTTTTAAATTTTCTACTCAATCTATTACCAAATTATCAAATGTATTATTTAACTAGGAAATGAGTTGTTTTAAAAAAGCGTTATTTACAAATATATAGTTATTTTTATTTTATTATATATATATATATATATTATATTTTTACTTCAATAAAACCATATTAAACTAATTAATTTTAAAATAAAAAAATAGGTGTTTGGTAAAATAAATATAATTTTTAAATTGTATTAATATATTATATCTCTCATCCACCAATACATCCACCACATAGTCATGTTAACCACCTATAAGGACAATATATATTTAATATTAGTCAAAATAATTATGGGTTCTATGTGTAATATATTTAATATATAAATATGAAATTTTATTCTTCTTTAACTTTATCATGTTTATCGAAATTGTGAATAATTAAAAATGATTAATATTGTAATATCCATTCAATAATGGAATGTCCTAAAAAAATTTACATAAGAAATTTATCTACAATGAATGGTACAGGATAAGTAATAATAAACTTCAATAACCAATAATAAGTTAAATTAATTTAAAATAGAACTGGGGTGATTTTTAAATAATAAATCTGGATATACAGTAATTTTTTTAATATGAATTCTAGAATAGGAATTTAGCAAGGGGATTTATATCATAATCTCATGTCTTGAAAACATAATCCCCTTAATATATTAATATTATATTTGAATTATCAATTAAAATTAACATAAATAATATCTCCATGAATTCTATATTTTTACATATTCACCTTATCTTTTCTATTTTATTTAAAATTATTTTATTAGTTACCAAATTAATAAGGGACTACCTATATATATTTCTCTTATTTTAGATTATTTCTCTTCACCTAGTGTTATTACAAAATATTTATTTATGTTTTCTATTCAAATTATTATATTTATATTCTTTTTAACAATTTTCCAAATATAAAAACATATTGTACTTTCAAACACTTATTTTTATGAAATATCTTATTAATGATTCATATGTATGTTTCATAGGAAATTAAATATCTAATATATTATTTTCATTCCATATAATTACATGTCATTATTATAGTTCTGGTTTTGATTTATTATTAAATAACATGTGAATAGATTTGTGTGTTGTAATCATATCAATTCCATTATTGATTTTATGACATCTCATTTTTTGGGTTTTAATAACTCATGTATTGTATTTATTCAAAATATGATTCTAATTAAATATATATATAAATGGAATAACCTATTATAAAGTTATATTTTGAACCCATATACTTACAAATCATTCCATTAAATACTTATAGATTTTTGATATTTTATGATAATTGAAATTGATTTGAAAACTATTTCCATATCATCATTGGTTATCCATGATATGATAACTAACTTATTTAAGGTGATTTTGTATTTTACATGTTATAAGGTATAAATTATTTTGAAAAAATCCTAATGAGACTATTGGGATCAAAATTATAAATCCTACCATTTAATTACATATATAGTTTCTCTCATGGGATTCTATATATATGGAATATAAAGTGATCAATTTTAAAGGACATTATAGTATATTTGCAATGACCATTGAAATTTGATCATATATTATATTTATTAATGGTGTTCCATGTTGCTACAATTTTAATATTTACATTAACTATAAACATGTAATATATTTCATTAAATATTCTGTTATAGTAAAGTGATCTTTTCAAAGATAACATAGTATCCTTCCTCCTTATGATCTAATCATTCATTTCTATGATTCCTCTTATTTTTATTATTTCCCCCCGAAGATAGGATTTCATAAGAAAATGATAATACAATTAATTAGTTTATTATATTAACTCATTTAAAACTGAATGGTAAGATTTTCTCAATTGCTAATTATATTCTTCATGATTCCATTTCATTCCCATTAAAGTTAAATTAACTCACCCATTCATTAATGTATTACATTTGATGATACAGTGTTTTAAAAGGGGTTAAAAACATATAATAGTATTATAACGATTGATTTTATTAAATTATTATATTATTATATATGTTGATTATGTAATATGTTTTAATTTCACAAATATAAAAAACAAATGGTTTTGGGAATGGTTAAATGTAATAAATGGTGATTATTCAATGAGAATTAATTATTTATGGAAGATAATTTAACCTTTTAGGAATGGGGTGACTTGTTCTATTCTTATGTTATTGTAATATAATAATGATAAATACATTCATCCCCTTATGCCTCCTTTATTTTCATATATAAGTCCTCTATTTTGGTGATGTATGGATTGAGGTATTAGACATGTGGTTTGAATTTATCAATTTTCTATCATTCATAAAATTTTATCAATGTATTGGGAAATAAATATTAGACATCAATGTAGGATGATATCAGATATTTTCTTAAATTTCAATGTGGGATGATGTTAGTAGGGTTTATTTGATATGATTTATGTGGCCATATATACCATTTTTTCTCTTAAAATAATGTTTTGTGATTAATTATGAAATGGAGTTCCAATATAGAATAAATTTATATTAAGCATGAAATTTTAATAATTTTGAAATTTATCTTCAAAAATATGAATTAAATAACATTATTATGAATTTGTTGGTTCTCCAGGAATGATTTAGTGATGTGATATTTTTCTGTTCTATTATTATTCATATCTGCATGTTCGCTCCCTAGGCCTGGTCATAGCGCCCCTTCATCAATCCGTATTAATGTCTTGCCTCCCTTGACCTCTCCAAGCATCCCTTATTCTGGTCCTATGCTTCCTCCTGTTGCCGATGTGGTATGTGAGTCTTTGGATTTGGTTGCTTCCCCCTCCCTCGAGGATAACATGCAGTTCTTCTTGGCTCTTATATAGATGGTAGGCATGAGTCCTCCTACTTTTGCTGACCTCAGTTGGCCCTGGATCTCGAGGCTCCCAGATGGTATGGCTATTTTGGGTCCCTCTTTAGCCCCTCCCTCTCCTTCCTCAACTGTGGGTGTGTTTTTAGGGTTTTTCGCAGCTATGAGGCCCTCCCTTGTCATCGCCACACTCCTGGTTTCCCTAGGTACTTTTGGCCATCAGCCAGGACCCTCCTCATCCCCTAACTTCTCCCGATTTTTTCTCATCTTCTGAATTCCCCCTGGTGTCTAGGGACCATATTCAACCTTCTTCCCCCCACCCAATTCTTCCTACTCTTACTCTATTCTCATCAGATGGTCTGCCTGTGATCCCTGAAGGTTGCAGTCAGGAATCTCCAACCTCTTCATCTAGTTGTCCACCAATCCATATTCCCAGCTTCGAGGACCTATCCTCCCTACCTTCCCAGACTCCTCCTCGGAACCACATTGGTACAAGGATCCGATATGAGACAAAACATCGAAGTATCCCTTCTCTTTAGAGAAATTTATCCAAGCAGCCTAGGTCCAAATCCATGCATATCTTGTTTTAATGATATCTTTCTTAATCTAGAATCCTCTCGGCCTGGGGGCCCAGGTTAAAACTGACTACATAGTGAATATGGTTCGGTCCAAATCAGTGTCTCTTGTGGTAGTGCTTGAACCCAAACAAATCAGTGCCAAGATTTCATATTTTTCTCATAGAATTACTATTATTAGCTTCATGTAATCCAAGTCTCAATGCCCCTCTAACTGGATCATCATGAAATTGATCATTTGTGTGAATCTGGTTCAGGCCTCAGATCAGTGTATCACTACTGAAATCAGGAATGGTTCTAGAGATTTCTTCTTCTCCTTCATGTGTGGGAGTTGTGATTTCATTGACTAGAACCTTCTTTGGAATGAACTTGAAGAGTTTGATCACAAAGACTTCGCTTCGTTTGTAGCGTGCGATTTTAATATGGTGGATGATCCCAGTGAGAGGAAGGGATGGGGCTCCTTCTCCCATAGAGCTAGTTTGGAATTTTCACATTTCATGTCTTATGAATGGATTTTAGACGTGGATTTCTCAGGTTCCCTGGTTTTATCAGTTCAGTGATGGATAGGGACCAACAAATGGTCTTCGATGCCATTTCTCTCACAGATGAAACAGAAAAATGTGTTTTCACTTCTTCTTCTTCATGTTCTTTCTCAGCAAGGGACTATCAGAGTGTTATCAGTACAATGACTCAACAGGGTACCTGGGAATCGTTTTTTTTTTGGATCATGGAAATCTCAACTAAGCCTAATTTTCTGGTGTGGCGTATCTGGAATAATTCCCTTCCCACAGATGAGATTGTTAAGAAGACTGGTATTTCCTTGGTTTTGAGATGCATGTGCTGCAGGGGTTATATGGAGGAGTGTTTAGAGCATATATTCTTCAACAGCGACTGGGCTCAGTAGGTGTGGCGAAACATTGGGAATTTCACAGGAGTCTCCGTTTTGACAGTGAGGGATTCTCCTTTAATGACCTGTTGGATTCTTGGGGTGGGATACATTGGTCCCGAGAGGAAGGCTCGTGCGGTCATATTGGTGGCTGGTTGTTGGTGTATTTTGCTGGAATGGAACAAGGAAAATAATGATGGGATTCGGTGGTTGCATCAAGCAGTGGTGGCATGGACAAAGGTCCTTCTACTTGATTTCGTCCGATCCTGTAAATATTGGCTCAAAGATTCCTCTCTCAGGCCTTTCTACATGGGCATTGTTGTGAAAAGTCTGAGGATTAATGGTAATTTGGTTATATGGCCTCTCCACCACTAGGGACTTAAGCTCAATACGGATGGTTCCTACAGATCGGATGCCATGAAAGGTGGAGTTGTGTTTAAGGACTTAGGGGCAGCGTTGTTCGTTCCTTCAATGCCCACATTGGCAGAGGGCATTCGCTTATGGATGAGGCTCTGGCTTTGCTGACTAGCCTTTAGATTTGAAGGGATATGCGTATTAGATTAGATGCGGTGGAAACAGATTATATAAATATTCATGATTCCATACTGGAAAGATGCAATACTCCATGGTCAATTTATTATGTTATGAGAAAGTGTAGATCTATAGTTTGTGTCGAAACTGATGCCCTTCATACTTAGAGGGAGGGAAATATGGTGGCAGTTTATTTTTCCTCTTTATCCTCATAGGTTCTTTGTATCATCCTTCCATCGGACTTGAATTCACTGTCAAAGGAAGGGAAGAACCTCATTAGTGGGGACTCCCTTGGCCTTCATCACTTTAGTCCCCCATAGCCCCTTGTCTCATGCCAGTTTTTGTATTTAGGATGTTATGTTCTTTCTTTAATAATACATTTAAGGACTATGATGTTAGTGATATTGGGAGGGTGGAGGGGAGGATGATCGTGGTATTTACCTATTTATATGATGGAATGTATTATTACTAGAAGCCATTGAAAATAATTTTTTTAAATAGAATGTTGTGTAAATTTGAAAACTAAATCATACTAAAAAAATTAAATAAAACATAATATGTGTTCTATTGTCTATAGGATGAACAATTTCCTAGAAGCAGCCTAAAATGAAATAAAAGTGAAATAAATAACGGAATTAAACCAAATAAGATTAACCAAATCAGTGGGATGAAAAAACAACCGTTCACTAGAAAAATTCATTCTGATGTAGACCTTGTAACCCATTATAAGAAGAAAATTGAACATCCAAGCTTTCGGAGAACTATTCCACACACACCGAAGAACCACATATCATGTTTCTCCACAAAATACATACCATTAACCATATACACGAATCATAAATTGTATAACCTAGAAACCTAATAAACCAAGCAACATAATGATAAGAGAACCCCTTATAATAAAAAATACATCATCCAAGTGATACATAAACAATAACACTTAAACACATCAATCAGATCCTAGATGAAGCATGAAATAATCTAGGCACACATATAAAGAACCAATGCATGGAAATTCCATCTCAGTTATGATTGTGAGAGGACCACATAATATATGGAATTGTCAAAAAAAACCTCATTCCTTCAACCAATCCATCAATCGGATGAACACAACATCAGGATTATTCAACCATCAAAATTTATGGACACTATTAGTGAATCATTAATGATGAAAACAAAAAACAACAAAAAAAGTTTTGAAATCAATAAACAACCAAAATTGAGTACTGAAAGGTTGTGTTAATAAAATATTTAGACATTATCATATTCACAAAAAAAACTAAAAATATTGAAAATATAGATCATCAATTATCATCAAAATACAAAAATCCAAACTGAGAGGCGTTTTATCATCACAAAAAAATTTATGAATTCATAAAATGAAGGGAAAATCTCATAAAAATTGAATGTATCTAAAATTAATATCAGGATTATTTTTTTAGTTCCACAAAAAACTTGATAAACATTTTCTTTTCTATGTGGAGGAAATTTGCTTCTGTAATTTAAACAATTTCTATATAGATAGAAATATACTTTATAAATCTAATCAAATATTCTTGTTCTTCCATCAATTCATCCTCACAATAATATATCTCTCGTGCATCTAGGTTAGTTATTTTATAAAATTAAATATCATTAGAGTGCATTTAACATGAGGGAGTACTGTAATTTTCAGAAAACACAATCTATAGAGGAATAACCATCTTCACTTTCCTAATAGCCTTTAAAAATCATGTAATAATTGAACACTAAACATTGGAGTAATCCATATGCTCCCATTTTTTCTTAGGGTTATTAGTGATGAATCTATCTTAATTAATAATTTTTCATTTCAATTTTTTAGAACATAATTTCATGTAAGAATTATTGTTTTAACAAAATAGATCAAAAACAAAACCTAAATGGTCATTGGCCTCTATAGTATGTCTCAGAGGTTATCCAATCAGGTAATTGTATGTATCAAGAATATCAACATCACTAGGAATATTACTATCTTAATTATGAAATTGTAGATGATCATGAACCCCATCAGGACAAGATGTTGTTCCGTGATAACCACATTGTTGATCCACGTGAAACTATTTTTTTCATTTTTTTCAATGCATTTCAATTTACTCACCAGAGGTCATGATAACCTATTTTGCAATCATTCGTGAGGTATATGTGCTTATAGAATACACAATAATATACATCAATATTTTCATAATAAACATTCTAAAATAGACCATAATTTCAATTTGAATCCATATATAGAATGAGATATTATTGGAATTTTCAATATTAGAATAAACCCTAGATATTGATGGTTTGGAATGGTTTCCCATTAAAGTGTCTAATTTTAATGAATTTGAAATAAGGTAGTAAACCATAAACATGGTTAAATGTTTAAAATGGTTATCTGGTAAACCAAGAAGTCCAAAAAATATTCATATAATTTGATTTTTTTATTTAGGATCAAAATTTCGCATCCATTGGAGAACATCCATAGAACAGCCCCTTAAAAACACTAATCACCTCACCTAAATCCATTAGCTGCCATAACTATATTTTATGTTAAAAAATTATAGGAATTTATCAAACAAATATAGAATCCCATCAAACCTATATATCTATGAAATTTCTAAGAAAAAATTACTGATGTTCTACATTTGATGAATATTCTGAATATCCCATAGCGTATGTCTGAGGAGAGAAGTTTTACCTCATTTACTGAAAATTAATTCATTGGATGACTTATGTGATGGAGATGATTTGGATAAATGTGCGAATTAGTATATTCGAGAGAATTCATGTAATTATTATTATGCTTGAGTATTTCTAGTAAAAAAATTGGAGAAGGGTCTGAAATTTGTGTTACGGTTTCTTGGTTATTCGCTAAAGGGAATACTCGGATGTTCCCAAGACCCCATTAGTAATTTTAACATAATTTTATAACCAAATATTATATAAATAAAATTGAATAAATATTTTGAGCCCTATTATATTGAAAACATTGTACATAACACATTATTTACATAAGGAAAACATAAACATAAACATTAATTAATCCTTTTGAATTTTTTCGGTTTATTCTATCCCATGTCACCTCAGTGAAAGGAATTTGATAGGGAAATAAATCAATCAAATATGGGGAATGTAATCCCAGAAAAGGAATGAAAATGGATATTGAACGTTAATGATCATCATTGATAATGAATTAGTCATATACTAATAAAATATTCATAACTACTTGATACATAATATTAAATTCTAGAGGAAAAATATAAATAACAAATTCGTAATAATTTTTGCAAGGTTTATCATCGAGTTTCCCAGAAAAAGAATTACCAAGGTTATTCGTCATGGTTTCTAAGACATTTCATATATCGTGATTCATTTAAAAATAAATTAATCGACCTCATCTTAGGGATATCCCTTTGTATAATCATTTGTTTTCACCAAAGTATCGTAAAATACTTCTAATGCATAATGATAAATTATAATGATCATGCAATATATAAACATTAATACATTTTCCAATGCAACAATGTTATATTAGGGTTCATATTTTCTATGTCCAAATTCATGTGAGGCACATTTATATTAATAAATAATTTCATCATTTTCACATGGTAAATAATTAGTGGGATTTAGAAAAAATCATTGCGAACCTATGTACATAAAATATCAAAATTAAATAATATTTATGAGATGGAATGTGTTTTTGGGAATCACAAAAATATATCTCAAAATCAATGAATTTTATTTACATATACATAAATACCCGTGGATAAAGAGTAGGATTTTGTAATTAAAATATTAAAAATCAAGAAAAAGATACAATTTTATGAAATGATTTCAACATCATGATGATTTACATCCAGAATTAATGATATTGAATAATGATAGATAAATGATGTCCTCTTTTATAACACACTATTTGGATTGTATTGAGATGATAAGAAGGTGTGAAAATATTTAAACAAGACAATTAGAAGAAACATAAGAAAAAGAAGTACTATAATTGAGAGGGAAAATATGAGATTTCCATGCCCTTGAAGAGTAAATTCACAAGTCATGGAGATGAAAACCTCTGTACCAAAAATACACATCAATATTAGAAAGAATTAAATTGAAAGGACACCATGGGATGTATATGCTGAATGATATTCTGATTTTGTGTGGGAGAATGTGTATAGGTGGTGGGTATTTCTGCTTTATGAGTGGTGGTGTAAAGGGTATAAATAATTATTATTTCTCCATATAGGACACCAAATTTTGTGTCAATAATTCCACTCGGTGTTTACAATTAAAAATAAAATAAAAAATCATTTATTAAATAATATGAAATTATTTATTTGAAAAAAAATAATCCAAAAAATTCATAAAAAAATTACACTTTTAGGAATTTATATGATTAAAGAAAATAAATTTAAAAATAAAATTTAAACAGAATTTCATTCAATAAATTCCATTATGATTATATTTTATTAAAGGTGAGTTGAAATTCGGGATTAAAATAAATTTTCCCCTTCTAAAAGTGCTATAAAAAAACTGATTCCATTGAAATATATTTCACAGAAAATGATAACTTAAAATGAAACTATGTTTTATTTTATTCATTAACATTCTCCACATAAATTTCAAAAAATATAAAACACAAACATAAAGTTTTAAAATATATGGTTTCCATAAACATCACAAATAATCACATAATTATGTATATATTATTTTTTAATAATTAACATAATTCCAACATTTATATATATATATACCTATATATATTCAAATATATATATATATATGATATATATATTAATATATATATATATCAAATAAATCACATAAATTTTAATATATATTTTAGTCATTTATATATCATGTATATTTATAATAATATATATATTTCCTCATTAATGATCCACCTGAGTTATATATATATATATTTATTTTAACTCTCTTTTATTACATTACTAAATGTTGCAATCCCATTTCTCTTTACTCTATAATTTAAAATGAACTATATTTTCATTTATTTTCATCTACTGTTTACATCCAATATATTTATTCATAAAATCATTTAATTTCCCTATGTATGTTTATATATATAATTATATATACATAACATATATATCTACAGACATAAATATTCTGTATAGACATACATGTGTATCTATAAATATTTTAAATAATATTTTACTACTATTTTTCTAAGAAAAATATTTATAAATTTTAATTTCAATTACCACATGTGTATGTATGTATATGTATATAGTCATCTCGAGACACTAAATATATATTAATACACAGACACACACATATATATATATATATTATTTTCATATGTAATTATATGACACAAATATTATATATATATATATATATACATCTCTCTCTCAAATCATACAATACATTTTTAATACAAAATCATAAATTCATAATTTTATATAGAAACTTAAATTTACCAGTTTATAAATAAATTTTAAAAATTTAAATTTTATTGAAATAATTATTTATTTCAGTATATCTAATGTTAAAAATGATATTATATATTTCCATTTAAATTTTAAAAAAAAATCATCAATAAAATTTTTATATTCCTCATATTATAATTAAAATAGACAGACATATATTTTATGAAATATATTATCAGCAAAAAGAATTTATTAATTTTCAAAAGAAATATATAATATAAGGGTTTTTAAAACATAATATTTAATAAAAAAATTATAGATATTTCAAACACTATATTTGTATGATCTTCCCCCATTGAAAAAAATTTTTCCTAGAAAATTTAACTCTTACTCTCTATTGATAATATTTTTGGGTACTTTTGTCTCAATAATTCCTTTGGATCCCATTGTTTTCTCTTCATATTTAATTATTGTAATTTTATCGAATTAGACAATGTATATCCCTATGATTTTGAAGCTATATGTGTAAAAAGAACCATTTTCATTAACCAATTTTATGATCATTTCAATGCTCATTCTTCCCTTTTTAGGGTTATTTTCTCAAGGAATAACTCTCATAGAGCTGCTACCACATGTATTATCTAGATAGGGATGTAGTTTCTTTTAAAAAAGACACATGATAATTCAATAAAACTACATGATTTTTTCCTATATTTACTTTATCCAAATGTTTTTTTACTAATATTTTCTTTCCCTAGTTTTCAGAAATTACTAAACTATCATTTTAAACCTACTATGGAGGACAATCTTTTTAAAACATGCCTTTGTACATTTTTCATGAATAAACTGTTACATAAATTTCATTGAAGGATATATTAAGGTCTAATGTATAGAAAACCAAGTACATAACACATGAAATACATAAGAAAAACATAAACATACACATTATTTAATCCTAATCAAATACACTATTGTTATTCCATCCTACGTCATGTCAATAAAAGAAATTTGATGTGGTCGTAGATATGAAAGAATCAAAGTAAATTGAAGTGAAATGGTCATCACATATAAACCATGATTCATATCATTATATAATAATAATAAAAACTTGATACATAACGTGGAAATGTGGATACAACTCAAATATAATACATTCATAATGAAATTAACCAAGTTTTATCATTAAGGTGTCATTATCCAAAAATTACAATGTTATTAAAAGAGGTGTAATAAAACCAATCATCTCATGAGATTAACTATTTACTCAATTATTTTCTGTTATATAATGGAGAACCCTTCATATTTATAAGGATTTTCACCATGGATTTATTAAATATTACAAAGGAATTATTATAATGTATCATAAATATTTCATCTCTAGTTAATACATCTTTACCCATTGTGTTGGAGCACTACTAAGGTGCAACCATCATATATATTTCAATTCATGTGATCCACATTGAGGATAATTAATCATTTCATCCATAAATAAGGGAGAAAAATCAATGAGTTTTATTGAAATCATTTTAGATCAATATTCTTAATGACATGAAAATTAAATTATTGTAAACCCATAAATAGGTAATATTGGTTTCATGCATGTAAATACCCAAATTAATAAAGTATATTATCATCTTGGTAGAAAAACCTAAACTAAAATGAGGTCACAATATTCAAAATATAAAACTAAATCATGAATAAGAGTAAATTTATTCTAATGATTTTTGTAGCATGTCGTTATACAACATAAATTATTAATACAGAATAATGATACAGAATATAGATAACCCAATGATAAAACACAATATGTGAATTACTGAGAATATAAAAAGTGGATGAAGAGAATTTATATTTCCAATTAAAAAAAACATAATAAAATATAATTACTTGAATTTAAAAAAGGGAAGATGATAGATCCCTCACCATGAAGACAAATTTCCTAATACTTCAGTATGATGACCTTTGAACCAACAAAAATCATTATGATTGAAGAGACTGAAATGGAAGAGACTCATTGAGAGGTATACGATGACAAAATTTCATGTGGATTAAGGAATAATAGTAATAGGGGGTGGGTATTTATACATGTGGAGTGGTAATGATAAGGGATAAAATTATATATATTTTACTATTGAAGGATGAAAATATTGGTCGGAATTAATTTAATTTTTTGTTTTTCCAATAAAATAAACAATAGAGAATTTCTAGATTTAATTATACATTTTATTACATGAAAAATAAACAGTGAAATTTTGAAAATAAGATTCCACATTTAATAATTTATAAGTTTATATTAATTATTAAGAATTCATTAATAATTAATTACATTCCACAAATTCATATATGAATTTGTTTTCCTAAAATTAATTAAAATGTGAGTATAAAAGATATTTTCCCTTAAGATAACTTTTATAAAAAATAATGATTCCTTTTAAATATATTTCACATAAAATTAAAATTTTAAACAAAACAATCTTCTATATTTCATTTTCAAATAGAGGATCCACTTATGTAAAAAAAATTAACACATGAAATAATCAATTAAAAATAAAAGTTCAACAAACAAGACACACAGCATCACATATATATTTTATATTAGTTTATATTACGTTAATTATTTTTAATGTCTTTATATATATATATATAATCTAACACATATATATATATGACATATATATTGATATTAATGAGTATATATAACATATATATAAATTGAACATACATATAAAATGTGTTTTAACATATAATTTAATCCTGTATAAAACTATAATATTTTTCAACATGTATATTCCATATTTGATGTCCCACATGAGTTCTACATATATATATACAAATTATTTTTAACTTTTTGTTTCTTTTTTATATCCCTTAATGCCACTATCCCATCCCCCCCCCCATTAATTTTCAATTCCTTAACCCCAAATTTATTACATTCTATGGTTTAAACACATTATTATTATTATTAAAATCTATTAATGTCCTACTATACATGTATATATATATATACAAAATATAATAATATATATACATGTATATGATGTATGTATGAATATGATTATATTAAATATAATTTTATAAATTATTTTATAATAAGCATAATCTAAAAAATAATTATAAATTACACATAATATATGTATATATACATATTATTATTATCTTGGTTTACTATATATTTATATCCATAATTTATATATATGTATTTATATATTCATATATATTTTCATGATCCTAAAAATGTACATATTCCCCAACTCCGATTTCAAATTTTATATATAAAACATATATTAGTATTTTATATATAATAGAAAATATAATAAATTCCTAAAAAGTATGTATTTTTAATTTTTTAAAGAAAATTATATATGTCATGTTATATACATTTTTAATTAATATTTTAAATTTTTAGATAAATTACAAATATGTTTACTTCAATAATATATTATAATTCATAATTTATATGTAAAACACATTGACAAAAATATTAATACATATCTTTCATGAACAATAAAATATTAATTCCATTAAAAAACTTTAATTTTGTGTTAATTTCAGTATTTCATAAATAAATTCTATATATTTGGAAAAAAATTGATATTAAAGGTTTATTGTATGATATGGTTAGAAATATTTTGAGTAGTTTGATTAAATTATTAGATGATAGTTATTTTTTTCGTATTGTTTATCACTGTAATGAGTGAATGATTATAATATATTAATTTTTATGTTATAGTAATGGGTGAGTAGAATTAATTTTACATTACGAAAGAACCCAATGAAATATTATACATTTTATTTTATTACTCTCTTTAAGAGAGATCCCACTATGGTGGTATACTGAAATTGAATATATAAATCTTGGTGCACATGGGGATATATTTATTATTTATTATTTAGATATATGTATGTGGTATTCAATGTATACTTGATTAAATAAGTAATTATTCGTGGATTTTTGAGAAATGGGTAAGGATAGTCACCTGAAAATAATTATTATTTTTATAATGTTATATTTTATTTCACAGTCGAATAATTTTATACATATTTTTATATAGACACTATATACATAGTAAACACTGTGAAAGGATACTTTTATTCATTATTGTTTTGAATTAGTACTGATAGTAAGTCATGAAAAAATTTTATTTGATAAATTGTATAATTCTATTACGTAATTATATGTTCTTTTACACTTTTATTTGAGAATCCAATGATTAGATGCCATTACATGATTTTTTTGGTTCTTTTTTGGGTTTTTATGGTTAATGGGGATTTGATTTTCTGGAATATGGTTTGAAAAACCATGTATCCAAATATGGAAACATTTATAGTGGAATAGAAATGGTGAAAATGTTTTTATATAGTTATACATTCCATTTAGATAAATATTCAACAGGAAAATAAAGTGTTGAATTGTTTTTTAATGGGTAAACAAACATGCATGAAAACCATTAATCATTTCTAGTAACCCAGAAAGTGGTTCATAGTTGGGGAATTATTAAAAATAACCATTAATATGGCCCTATAAAACTATTGAAGTGATTTTAATGCCACTAAAATTTTCATTAAAATATACTTAAATAACTATTAGAACCCATGTTTCTCACAGTTAATCATAATTTGATCCATTTGATAAGGGATCACTCTAGAGGTCTTTGAAAAATCACAACTCCTATCTTGGATGATTAAAGGGTCATTTAATTAAGTGATCATATTTTGTAAATTTATTCTAATCATGACCCTTGTTCTTCGTTGATTGTTGGATTCTTTATTTCTAGTATTTTTGGGGGACTTTTATTCCACTTGTTCATTATTGGTTAATGTGGAATTTTGGATCTGGGATCTCATATCAACTCTATCCCTGCCACCTTCCTTGAATCAATGATCACCATAAAAGCGTACCCTTCTCTGATCCATTTTGGTTTCAGTCCAGATTTCCCATTTAGGAATTTATATTTTTTTCCTTATTCTTTTAATTCAGTGTTTCATGAGAATTTCTTGACATATTCCTCATTCCAACAGATTTTATATAATTGTTGATCTTTCATTCCATTTTAAAATACATTTTGAACCAATTTTTGATATATATAACATGCAAAGGGTTCTGTTTCATGGTTTGAAAAAAATTAATGATTTTCTGCTTTTATTTTACATTAAATTATTTTTTTTGGGAAATATAGTATATATTGAGGGATTATGTTTGATTTTAATTTCTAATCTGATGTTCATTGGACTGAATAAAAGGATTTAAATATGGGATTATTTCCACATCTTTTTGAATAAATATTATTATAAAATCACCAAGAATCCAATATGAATGATTTTACCCCCATTTTGAAATTGAAATTCCATGGTTATTTTAAATGAGAGCCCTTTTCACATAGAAGTGGGTGTAAAACCATGTTTTTAAATTATTATATACCTTTTTAAATTTTAATAATTACCTAAAATATCATTTTAGTTTTTTGAATTAAATTCTTATTATAATGAATTGTTTGAAATTATTATGATGGATTTGATAGAATAATACATGTTTATACATATAGAAAGTATAATTTATGGAAATTTTTAATTCAATTTATGATGTTTGATGGAGAAATGTGTATTTTATTATGATCTTATATTATAACAATCCCATAATGTAATTTCTTGAATTTGTTATGTTATAATAATGGGTGTTAGAAAATGGATTTTTTAACTTCATAGAATATCAAGGAAGATTGAGAGATGCAATTTTAGAGAATCTTACAATGGTTGATATCGATTTGGATCTTCATTTTGGTCCCCTTAATTTGATATTCTCAGTCACCACTTTTGGAAAATAATTTTATATTTTGTATTAAGATGGGATGACCTATATATATATGATTTAATAATGGTCTCAAACTCCATCTAATAGATTCATATAGAACATTAAATTTTTAGGGTATAGATTAGTGTCCAAGAGTAGTAGTGCAAGAAACATGTTTCCATCTGACTTATCATACATGTTGTAATTCCTATGATTAGTTATTATGTATGCTTATTAGCGTGACTATGGTGGAATCAATATCATATATAGGTTTTAAATATTATAACCATATACATGTTACATGAAACAAGATAGTTCCAATTATCACTACACATCAATGATGTTTCCTTCCCTGATTGATTGATGCTCCGAATTGATCATTTTATTTATATGAGGCACATTAACTCTATTTTTTTTTTGAATATTGAACATATTTTGATATTAGGATCCAATTATTGAATTTTATTGATGATCTAAAATTATATTGTGAATCTTTTTTAGATGATATTCAATAAATTGTTTATTTATTAATGATGATGTGTCATTATTTCCATGATTGGTTTGGTAAATAGTTGATTAATGCATAAACATAAATTTTAGAACCCAATCCCTTATAAATTTATATCTATATTGTTAGTCTACATTATAAAATGTAAATATATTCAATCACATAATTTAAATCCTATTGTAGAATAATTAATATAAATTATGATGTAACATAATAAAAAAATAGTGGAATGCCACATGGAACTATAGCTCACACCATGCCTATACCATTTGGTTTTTAGGGATTTTATGATCATATAGAAGGTACTCGTGCACTCATATTACATTATGGGTCTGTATTTGGGAGAGCAAGGGTGGGTGGCATGGACATGGTGGGAGTTTTTAGATCCCAAATAGATGGGTTTTAGTTGTTATGACATGTCTTATGTTTTATTTTTTTATCTCTATAATCTGGTATGTATGTATTGATTATTTTATCTCATAATGATTCCACTATGTAATTTTCTTATTTTTTCCCTCTTTTGGGAAAAATGTTCACGAACATTATTTTTTATACCAATGTTAATTTCACTATCCCATGAATGTAACAACATAATGTTTTTCAATTGAAATTCCCTTATTATAATTATGAAATGAAATCACAACAAAACACAACATAAGGAACTACTAATTTCATAGTGACTATTAAACATAAGTTTTTCACTTCTCTGTTTGGAATTTTGAAAATCCGACATACACGATTATCATCAAGATGATATTTATAGTCTAATAGAACAAACACAATTTTTATTGAATAGTAACCTATCCTGATGAATAATAACATTACCTTATTAGTAGTGACATATCCAAATGAATAGTAACCTTACCAATGATATTATGAAAATAATATTCAAGTGAATGAATGATGTACCTAGATTTTAGAAAAAGTAAATGAATATTTTAAAACTGTTTTTTTAGTAATAAACTATTATTCTAATTAAATATTATATTAATCATATATTAAAGTTATTTTTTAAAAATGGACATCATTTTTGGATTATACATATAGAAAAATGGTTTGGGTGGAATTTTTGGGCTTTACTGAAATACTTGAATTTTTTATGAATAGTGAAATGCCATAATAAGTTAATAATAGATTCATGTATGATGTTCTACAGCAATAAGCCCACTTAGTGCGATATCAAATTATAACATTACTAATATTTTTCGTGGAAGATTCAATATTCCTTGTCATTTGGGAAATAATAAATTAATTAATTTTATATTCAGAAAACCCATCTCCCCTCCAATATTAAAACCACCCTTTACACCAACATTCCTTCACACCTATCAAGCTTCATGGCTTGCCTAAACTCTACCCAAGAATCTTCCCAATCACCACCCTCACGTCTAAAAGCTTCTAGTCTCTTCAAAAGTCCATCATAGTCCCCTTAACAAGGACATGTATAGGAGAATTAAAGAGGTAATTTTCTCCTTCTTTCCATTACAATCCTTTCAATTTCAAGTTATTTTTTATTATATCCCCAAATATCTTTTTCTAAATGGTATGTTAACTCCAGTTTCATAAATATAATGGAATTTAATAATAATAATTGGATATTATACCATCCAACCACATTTGTCCTCTTATTTTCATTTTACAAAAGAAAACATTTTTCACCTGTTGTTAATCTATCACCTTCAAGAAATAGATGATTTATTTTTGTATTTCTACCTTCAGATCGGGTGACGGAACCATTTTTATAGTCAAACTAGAATATTTTATATGTATTAAGTCCTATTTAATGTTCTAGAACAATGTTATTTACATATTACTAAATTATTAATCAAAACAACTTTGGTGTGGTCGAAAACCCGTCCAAATTGACTCAAACAATCTTCATTTAATTTTTATCTAATGATTCATCAACATGGTATACATTGTAATTCATTATAAGATTATTTTAAATTCTGGAATATCATTAATAACATGGGATATTTGTACTTGATTTTTATCCTTTTTCTAAACGATATTCAATTCATGAATACATGTAGAAAGCACAGGAAAACCATAAAAACCAACATTCTTGAACAATTTTTTTAAACCATATTACTCATCGAAAAGCCCGAAAAATAACACAATGAAACCATAATTAACCATATTTATGTATAAATTGTTCTTTAATTTCTAATTATTGAATATAATGTCATTATACAGGACATTAATGTGAAGGAAGAATTCATATATAAGGTAAGTGGACATTCTCGAACCCAACATTCATCCTTTAGGTTCTCCCTATTTCACTTCTTTTTTATACACTTACTATTTAAAAAATATATTCTTCATCATTGTATTAACATTTCTTGGATATACACGTTTTTCACTATTATTTTTGTCAAACCAAATGTTTTCCCAAAAAACTCTTCTTTTAAGAACACACATTTTACCTCTCATTCAAGATTGACGATTCTTGTAACATATATGTTATTCCCTCATTATTTTGGGAACCCAATGTTTATGAATTTATTCTTATTAGATGAAACCCATTTCCATTCAGGTGTTATTTAGGTTCATTTTTTGGTAAATGTTAATTGTGGCATGAATGATAAATGATAATGTTATGATGTGAGGGGTGCACCCATAATTATATATTTGAATATTAATGTTTCAATGTGATGGGTGTGCTAGGAATTATACAGCACTCCAATGCATTAGGTAAAGTGATGATTCTCATGATTAAATGTGAAATGTAGTTTGAACAAGATTCATGATTTTTTCACAAGTATGTGTGGTGGTTAACCACTAAGACATGATGTTCCATTTTTATGCACTGCAACATTTCAAGTCTTATTTTTATTCTTCCCCTTATGATCATGATATTTTTCCTATGTCATTATTATGCTCACCCCATTCTATATTGTTCTTATATGTTTCATTACAATGTATCTAGCTCACCCTGTTTGATGTATATCACTATGTGACTAAATGTACTAAGGAGAGGTCAGTTCTTATTAGAAGCTAGAGAAGAATAAATTGAATAAATCTGTATGCTTGTTGTTTTAATTGTTATGTATGGTCCCAGTTATCCCAAGACACTAATCCATTAGAACCTATATGTGTAATACAATTCTTTTTTTTATCTTTAAAATGAGGTAATAATAATGAATAAAAGGCTAGGTAGCTACTATTTATATCAGAGGAAAGGATTAGTTAATTTGGGAATTAGGATAAGTGAACCCCAGATAAAAACTCTAGCATGAGACTAAGTATAAATATACAAACAATAATCATTACATAGGGATCCCATATATTATGATTTTTGTATAAATAGTTTAAATGCAGAATTTATTCATGAATTGTTGAATTATGTTTTGTTCTAACCTTTTTCATTTTTGAAAATAGTGTAAACCACGAGAAACCAGGCCCACAACTCGTGCAAGGACCACTACAATGATTTACCGAACGAAATCCCAATGATTTCGGAGATGGAGTTCAAAACGTCATGGTAATTCTTACACAATTATCTCAGGTTGTGAAAAATAACCATAATAATGAGGAACACCCTCCTCCACCAAAGAGAGAGCAATTGGTTGTCAAATGTTTTCTGCGATAACAACAGTCGAAGTTTAGTGGATCTTCTGATCAACTAGATGCGTAATAGTGGGTCAACTCCCTGGAGATGATCCTTTATATGCTTCACTTTTCTGAATGGAGTAGGTGACTCTAGCCGTTTATCGTCTAGATGTGGGGGCCGATCCATGGTGGGAATTGATTAAGCACACCATTCCAATGGAGGAAATAAAATAGATGGAATATTAAGACTTGAAGATATTGTTTTATAAGAAGTATTTCCCAAGAACTCTTCGCATGTAGATGGAGGGAGAATTCATAGAGATGAAGAAAAAATAATAAGAATCTGTTAGAACCTATGAAGTTAATTTCAAAAGGATTTGAAGGTACGCTTTGGATTTGGTTATCAACAATGATTTAAAAATTGATAGATTCATTAGTAGATTAATACAACAACATAGAAATGATATTTTAATTCAAGACTTTGGGTGTAATGAAGAAGTTGTTCAGTGTGCTCTCAAATCCGAGATGGTGTTTGGGGAATGGTCCCAATTCTATGTTGATATGAAATTAATGATGGAGTTTCAAGATGGTGGAACTAATGAAAAAGGTTGGAGGAAAACTCAACAACCTACACGGAAAAAATGTGGGAAGTTGCACCATGGGACCAGCCTTAAAGGGATGATGAAATGCTTCATGTGTTGGAAAAATGATACCATGATCATTAGTGTCGAAAAGACATAAAATGGAAGGATAATGTAGTGTAATAAAGGAGCGAACAACTAATGGTTCAATGAAACATCTATAGGGAGATAGGGTACTATGGAATCATGTTCAATAAACCTTGAGTTCTCGAGGGTAATCAGCATCGGCAGCCACTAAATCCAAAGGAACAAGGTAACACTTATTCCATCACTGCTACAGATGCAGATAAAGGTAATGAATTCTTAAAAGGTACACTTCCTATTAACTCTCAAATGGAATAAGTCTTTTCTGATTCTGGTTCTACGCAGTTCTTAATATCTTACATGTTTGCTGGAACTATATAGGTGAATCCTTGAAACCATGAAGTAGAGATATCTGTAAACATACCAAGTGGTGAAATCATTGCAACTCATGTTTTTTAATCTTCTCATTTTGGCATATGTGGGATGATTTTTCCAGTGAATCTCATAATACATCCCTTGGTGGAATTTGTTGCTATAATGGGATTTGATTGGATCTTATTATATATAGAACATATCAACTGTCGGGAAAAGGAAGTATCAGTTCATATTTTGAACCATCCCATGATCCACTAAAAATTCAAAGAAGATCATGAATATCCATTGAAAAATCATTCATCTATGTGGTAGTTGATTCCCTATGAAGAATCATACATCCCCCAAATAGCTGATCAAATGGAAAGTGGAATCCTTGTGGAAATTCCCATCATAAGGGAATACAGTAATGTATTTCATGAAGAGTTACCTGGAATTCACCTAGATCATGAGGTAGAGTTATCAATTTAACTCAATCACATATCTACTCATATCTCAGAGATTCCATATAGTTTGGATCATATCGAACTGGAGGAGTTAAATAAGCAACTGTAAGAGAATTTGGATAAAGGGTTTATATTCCCTCTTTCCACACCTTGGGGTGCACCAGTTCTCTTTGTGATGAATAATGATGAAAAAATGCGGTTTTGTATTTATTATTGAGAACTCATCAAGATCACAATAAATAGCAAGTATCCACTTCGATAAATTTATGACTTGTTAGAATAGTTATGATGTGTTCAATAGTTCTAAATGGTGGTTCTACATTTTGGATATCATCTGCTAAAGGTGAAGAAGGAAGATATTCATAAGACTATCATCCATACAAGGTATGTCCTATATGAGTTTCTGGTGATGGCCTTCAGACTAACTAATTCCCATGAAATCATCATTGATTTGATTAATAGAGTCTTTAGACGTTACCTCGACAAAATTGTGGTAATTTTTTATCAAAGATATTCTCCTCTACTTCAATAGAAAGGAAGAACATAATGAACATCTTAGATGTGTATTGGTGATGATGAGAATGGATACGTTGTAACCCATGTTCAGCAAGTGTGAATTTTGGTTGAACATGTCACATTCTTAGGTTTTGTGATCACAAGTGGGGGGATTTCTTTGCATCCATAAAAACGGTGATTGAGGAATGGACAAGCCCCTTTAGTGTCACAGAAATTGATAGATTTCTTGGATTAGATGGGTACTACTGATGTTTTATGAGAAAACTCTCACGTTTTTCAATCCTACAATATATGTTAAAATCTATAAGGGGTAATGTATGTATGGATGAAATAATGCGAGGGAAGCATCATAGAGCTAAATATAAGGATGATCACTACACCTATGCTCACGATGCCGAAAATTGTAGAATGTTTTGTGATATAAAGTGATACTTACAAGAATGGATTTGGTTGTGTACTCATGAAATATTATAATGTGATAGCCTACGCCTCACGACAGTTGAAGATCCATGAGAAGAACTACCTGACGCATGATATAGTGCTAGACGCAGTGATTTTTTTCCTTGAAAATTTGGTGGCACTACCTTTATGGTGAGAAATATGACATATACACCGACCATAAGAGATTAAAATATTTATTCACACAAAATGAGCTAAACATTCTTCAATGGATATGGTTTGAGATAATCATGGATTATGATTGCTTTATTCACTACCATCGTAGAAAGGCGAATAAGGTAACTGATGATCTAAGAAGAAAAGAACATGCTACTCTATCAATGATACGATTTGAGAAAGACCCTATATTTTAGGATATACAAAGTATGGATTTAGAAATCATAACGGATGGGGAAACATACTACCATTCCCAAATTATTGTGCAACCATCAATCTAAGAAAATATTAAAGAAACAAAAAGTGGTGATGTGGAGATACAAAAGAGGATCAATGATGATAATTAAGGGAATATAAAAGAGTTCATATCGATGATGATGGTTTGATTATGTTTGGAATGAATTTTTATGTGCCTTCATCACATGGGATAAAGAAGGAGCTGTTGGAAAATGAATATATCTCAAAATTCTCTATCCATCATTGTAGAAAATAGATGTACTTTGATCTCCGATAATAATTCAGGTGGGATAAAATGAATAAAGATATTGGAGAATATATATCAAGGTGCTTGGTATGTCATCAAGGAAAATCAAAGCGTCAAAAGTCCAAAGGGATGATCCATACAATACTTATAACCGTGTGGATATGGTAGAATGTTATTATGGTCCTTATCATGTGTTTCCCAAAGGCGTCGAATGGAAATAATTATATATGGGTTATGGTAGACCGACTCACCATGACTACCCATTTTATCGCTATTCGGGAAGACCTCTTACTTGAACAACATGCAATGATACATGTGAAAGAAGTGGTAAGAATGCATGGTGTTCCACTATTAATTGTCTCTGAATGTGATCCAAGGTTCACATCTAATTTTTAGAGGAGCCTTCAACATGCATTGAGTAGTGAATTAAATTTCATCATGACCTATCTCCACCAAAACAATGGCCACACTGAATGGACTATTCATATTCTTAAAGATATCCTAAGATCATACTCTCTAGAGTTCGATGGTGGATGGGATCAGCATCTCCCATTTGTTGAGTTCTCATACAATAATTTCTTCCACTAGTGTATTCAGATGGCTCCATATTTAGCTTTTTATGTAATGTGATGTAGAACTCCAACCTGTTGGGATGAAGTTGGAGAGGGAAAGCTAGTTGGACCTGATTTTGTGGAAGACTTGAATGAGAAGGTTCAAGTCATCTAGAAACAAATCAATGCTAATCAGAGTTGGGAAGACACCTATGCTGACAACTATTGAAGGGACTTAGAGTTTGACATTAGAGATAATGACTTCCTTCAAATATCACCATGGAATACAGTAATGCGATATGGGAAAAATGGGAATCTAAGTACAAGGTACATTGGCCCCTTCGAAATCCTTGATCGTATATGAGACATGGCCTGTTAGGTTTAGCCTCCACTGAATATGGTTCATGTTCAGGATGTTTTTCATTTATCACTTCATGAGGAAGTACATACCTGATCCCACACATTTACTGAACTCATATGTGGTATAGCTCGAAGATAATGTATCCTATGAGGAGAATCTAATAGAGATTCTGGACCAGAGAGATAAGGTTCCACGCAACAAGAAAACCCACCATGTAATAATGTTGTGTAGAAACCATAAGTTTTAAGAAGCTATATGGGTACTAGAGGAGGAGATGATGGAGAAGTACCCTCACCTATTTGTGTAATGTAAAATATCGAGGGTTAAATTTCCTAAGGTGGGAAGAATATAATAAACCAATGATTTTTAATGGAAATTTTCTTCATATACTTAGGTCATAAAATCACCGGAAAACAAAACATAATGAACTAATAAGTATTGAGTGACCATTAATCATAATGTTTTCAATTATATGTTTGTAATTTCGAGAATCCGAAATACAAGGTTGTGTTCAAGATTATTTTTGGTGTCTAATAGAAGAAATATAATAATTGGTGAAAATTTACCTAACCTTATGAATAGTAACATACCGTTAGGAATAGTGATATACCCTAATGAATAGTAACATTACCTATGATAGTAAAAAAATAAAATTCAAGTGAATGTATATTGTACATATATTTTACAATCAGTAAAATAATGTTTTAATACTGGGTTTTAATAATAAACAATTATTTTAATTAAATAATTAATTAATCATATATAGAAAATTATTTCAGAAAAATGAACCACATTTTTAGATTCTATACATCGAAAAATAGTTGGGGTGAAATTTTGGGAGTATTTTGAAATACATTAATTTTTTATGCATAGTGAAATGCCATAATAAGCTAATTATAGAGTCATGTATGATGTTCTACTAATTTAATCCTACATGGTTCTGGATCACATTATAAAATTACTCTACTTGTTCATGGAAGACTCATTGTTCCTTGTTGTTTGGGAAATAAAAAATTAATGAATTCTATATTGCGAATACCCCTCTCCCCTCCACTATAAAAACCACCATTCACACTCTCATTTCGTCACAGCTCACAAGTTTCAAGACTTGTCTATAATCTACCCTAGAATAATCCATATCTCCTCCTCAACATCCAAAAGCTTCTAGTCTAATCAAAAGACAATGATTATGCAACTTAAGGAGGATCTCAAGAGGAGGATTCAAGATCTAATTTCACTCGTTATTTTCTTTTAAATTCCTTTCAATTTCAAATTATATTTTTATTCACTCCGCACCATTATTTGTCCAAATTTTATGGTGAATACAGTATCAAAAATATTCTATATTGTTATTTTACTAATGGTATATTATACCATCCAACCCCCTTTCTCCTATTATTTTTATTTTATAAAATAAAACGTTTTTTGTGAGGTGTTAATCTGTCGCCTTCAAGAACGACATGTTTTTTTCCATTTCGACCTTAAAATATGGTCATGAAACCATTTTTATGGTTGAAACATAATATTTTATATGTATTAAGTATTATTTAAAGTTCTAGAACTATCTTATGTAATTATTACTAAATTATTAATCAAAACAAGTTCGTTGTGGTCGAAAAACCGTCTAAATTAACTCAAACAATCATCATTTAATTCTTCTCTAATGATTCATCCACATAGTATACGATGTAATTAATTATAAGATCATTTTAAATTCTATAATATCATTAATAAAATTTAATATATTCTCTGCATTTTATCCATTTTCTATATGAACTTCAATTCATGAATACATGTGAAACACTCAAGAAAACCATAAAAATAAACATTCCCGAACTCTGTTTTTAAACCCTATAACTCATCAAAAGGCCAATAAAATAACATAATGAAACCAAAATCAACCCTATTAATGTATAAAATGTTCTTTCATTTCTAATTAATTAATATAATGTCTTTATAGAGGACATTAAAGAAAAATAATTGTTTGGATATAATTTAAGTGGAAATTCTCAAACCCTACATTCATCCTTCGGGTTATCCCTCTTTCACTCTATTTTGATATGGTTACTCCTTAAAAATATATTTTTCACAATATCATTCGATTTTTTGGGATATAAATGTTTCTTATAGGAATTTATGTCAATCAAAATGTTTTCCAAAAGAACACTTCTTTTAAGATAACACCTCTTACTTCTCATTCAAGATTGACGAATCTTGTAACATGTATGTTATTATAAATTTTTAGGGATCCCAAAGTTTATGAAGGTTTATTATGAGATGAAAACATTTCTATTTCATGGTATTTTTATTTTCATTATTTGTTATATATTCCTTGTGGAATACATTATAAATGATAATGTTATGATCTAATGGGTGTGCCTGGAATTATATAGCACTACATGAATGTTTCAATGTGTCAGGTGAGCCCAGAATTATATAGATCTCTAATGCATTGGGTAATGTGATGAATCTCATGAGTATATGTGAAATTATGTGTTAATAATATTATTTATTTGTTCACATGTATGTGTGGTAGTTAACCACTACAACATGATGTTTCATTTTTATGCATTTCCACATTACAAGTCTTATATTTATGCTTCCTCTTATATTCAAGATCCTTTTCCTATGTCAATATTATGCTCACCCAATGCTATATTTTTCTTATATGTCCCTTTATTGGGATTCTATCCCACCTGTTTTGATGTATATCTTTTGGTGACTACATGCAGTAAGGAGAGTTAGAGTGCCTGTAAGAGGCTAGAGAAGAATAAATTGAATAAATGTTAATGATCGATGTTGAAATTGTTATGTATGGTACTTGTTTTCCCAATAAACTAAACCATTGGATCCTCTATGTGTAATAACATTGTGTTTTTTATCTTTAAAATGATGTAATATTAATCTAAGAGAAGTCTGGGTCACTATAAAGAACATCATGAATTCTATTTGAGTTACTCGCGAATTGAATAATGCTTTGGTTATATTGAATTATAGGTATTTTAATTAAAATTAGTATTAATGTAGTTGTTTCCTTGAAAATAGGTGTATCTCCATGAATTACCATAAAACATGTTTGGTGATTGATGGTAGGAAGGAGATAATGTTATTTTAGGACTCATGATTTTGTTATTGAATGGCTGCTTAATCAGAAACTCCTCTCAATGATACATGTTTTATTATAATGGCCAGGACAATAGACATTCTTTTCATTTACTGTATTATTTTGGAAAAATGATATTTTGATTCCTAATGATTATATATTTGATATGGTGAATCTCTGTTTTTCTTGGGAACTCAATCGTAATGATGATCATTGTCACAACATGTCTTCATTTTCATAGAGATAGTGACGAATTGATGTAACCATTTTGGATATCCATAAATGAACAATTTTGAGGTTATTATGATTTTTAATATCCCATATGTTGAAGCAAATTATGGTAAAAAACATTTTCTAAATGTGAAACCTTATCTAGTTTCATCCAGATGAATTTTCATGTGTGTGGTCACAAAAAAGTGTTTTGGACGTTGTTTTTTTCATTAACTTTTAAGGCCATGTCAGTTACAGTCAATTTATTATTATTTTAAATCCATTGTATAGTTAAAATTATGAATTAAATAATGTTTTGGTCATATTCATTGATTTTTTTTCATTTACCATTATTTGAGTTTTATAAAATTATTTTATAAAAACATATTTTTAATGACTCATTTATTAGGTATTAATGAATTATTTTAATGTTAAATTTTATGGGTAATGGGGTTTAAATATAATTTTTTTTATATTATTAAATATTAATTAATGTATTTCATAACAAGAACTTATTTATAAGATATGGAAATGTATTTTTTAAACTATGGTGAATTATTACCTTGATTTAACTCTTTGATTAAAGGTTTAATGTTTTTTAAACAAGAAATCCTTATGTTTTTTGAAATCTATAATACATTTATAATGGCGGGTTATGGGATAATTTAAATACTTCTCTTATCTACTCTATTATCCATAAATTCTAGATTATATATTCGTATTCATTATGTTTAGAATTGACTCCTATAAATTCCTTAAAACGATAGAATATTTGTAAAATTCACGAGTCCTTAGTGTAGATCTTCACGTTTTATATAATTGGCATCTCATGTTGAGGGGAATTACAAAAAACTGAGATGGGTGGTTGAGATGGAGACTATACATCCTTTCGAAAAAATTCAATTCTTCTTTAATTGGAATGAACCATTGTAAAAAATTGAATAAGGTTATCTCTAGATAGTAAATTAAATTGATGATGTTAATGTAATATTTGATTCCCATATGAATTCTGATTCCATGACGGTCAAGAATTTTAAATCCCTATTTGATTGAAATGGTCAATAGTGGGGGGGTGTTACTTATCATATAAAAGAAATTATGTTGTGGAAATTATTCTTTTTATTATTCAATCATGATGATTGATCGATTGTGTATATTTCAATGAATTTATTATGTTAGGATTGTCCCTTACATGGGGAATTTGCAGAAGAATTTAGTATGGATCTCTATTTTAGAAATGGTCTTCACCCATTTCGTATAACATTCATTGATGTGGACTAGTAGACCACTTATCTACAGATTCATGAAAGGGACATTTTAGTTAAAAAAAATATATGGAAAATATAAATGTAATAATGCCTAATTTTTTGATGTGGAATGATCTTATTCTCATTTAATGAGTATTCATGTCATTTTTTATAGTGAGGGGAACATAGTCATAATAATATTTTCGGTTCAATATATTTTATAGTTTTTAAACATATTGGATTTTTTTTGTCATCATAATAGGTTCTATATATTGGGATACTGTAAAGGGATGTTTCATTTGGGAATCCTCATAACGAGACTATGGGGAAGTAGATTATACACGTCAAAAAGACTCATGTCATAAGAAATAGAGGGAATATTTTCATGCAGTGTGGGTGACTCTGATGGTGGATATTGTGGATCGAGATTATTGTTTCTAAGGTTGGATTGGAAACTACATGAGTTTTTCCTTATTGTATGTTATCTTTTTTTATAAACCTTTATCATAGATAACATGATGTATTGATTTGGGATAAATTTAAATGTACAATTTTTAACATGGTTATGACTATGTAGATGGTATTGATTTCCTGGGACCATTATGGTTTTTCCTTATAGGGATGAACTGTTGAATTATTAACATACCATTGTGATTGGATTTAGTTTATTCTTGTTATTTTTTCTCTGTGTGATGTTGTGTAATCATGTACTAGGAATCATTGATATTTTTGGGGGATTTCTATTCAACAAAATATATTATGTTTCCATAAAATGAATTATTCGTATGGTCACTATTATATTCAATTTTTTTGATATGATTCGTTGATATCCTTTTTTCATAGTGGTTATAGGTCAATACTGATGTAATATAAGATATCCCACTAGAGAGTGTAGTTCCATGTTGTGAACTGACAATTATGCATGATATCATTCTGGATGGACATAGATATACCATCAGAAGCTACTAAATTTTCAATGAAAATGTAATTCCTTGATCGAACATGATTCTAATGGTTTGGTAGTGTGATTTTATGATATCCTCAATATGAGAGTCTTTTTTTTGATAAATCATAATTTCCCATTGAGTATGTACTTGAGGTAGATTTCATTCCAATGTTGGTGCCTTCCAGAAGGATTTTTTAAAAGTTGGACCTTTAAAGTGTTGTTTTTTATGGAAATCTTATGTTCTTTGGATGTTCATTCATTTTTTGGTTTTAAGTGTCATCCATTAGATGTTCTCCATGGTTATTTTTGTTGAATCATATTTTCATCATAGACAAATTATTTTCCCTTGATACAACATTTTTATGAATTATTAAACTGTGGGATACCAATGCGATGATTAAATTATATAATTAGTTTGAATGATTGTGATGAACCGAGTTTTATATCTTGGTGTTGTTCATGATGTCATCTTTTGATGATTTTATCTTCTATAATATGGTCAATCCACCTCACATGATGAGTTTTGTAGTTATTAATATATTTTAGTCCATTATCTTTTGGCATCAGATCATGTTGAGTATAGATATTCCATTAGTGGATGGTTGTAAGATAACATCACTTATTTTTTTGTGATTTCGCCAAATAATTTGAAAATCCATTGATTGGATCTATTCAAGGGGTATTTTTGTTTTTTTATAGTGGTTATTGATGGTTTCAGGGAATGTTCATGTATGGAACATGGTATAGAAAACTATACAGCCAAACAATGAAACATTTATAGTACCCTAAAATGGGTTACACGGTTAGCACATAGTAAAAAAAATTCATCATAATTGTTATTATTTCCTAAAAGATTAATGGTTTCTAAATGAATAAAAATCTTTTAGTTGAATACTGAAACATTTCTAGAAACCTTGAATGATCCACATGGTTTTTTCTTTTTTTGTTATAACGGTGCTTGTAGACCCAAGACACTATGTAAATGGATTTTAATTACATAAAATTATTAATTAAAATATCATAACCCCCCGCCATATTAACCTAAATATTCTCCCATTCAAATCATTATTTTATCCTTCTAATTATAGGATCTCTCTGTTGGAATTTTATCCCCAACAACCTCTTCACATGGTGGATCATAATATCGATTGAAGGGATAATCTTCATCATGAATATTATTTTCCAATAATCTATTGATCTGTATTATTATTTTGTTTCGTTCTTCCAAGAGGATAGGATTTCATTGTGTTCTATTTGACCTTGGTTGGTTACCTTGATTTTTGGATATAGGGACTCCTGTCACATCAATCAAGATATTCCTTCCTATATTTGGTGATATCCATCATATGTAACACATCTTGGATCCAGTGTAGTTGGATTCTAAATTTTTCTATATAATAGTTTCTTTTATGTTCATTTATTTTTTCTATTTTAGTAAGGGAATTTATAGATATGTTCCAAATTCAAACAGATGTCCTACAATTTAATATATTGAATTGACATGGGAAATACTATTTGATAATCATTTAAATAAATAAGAAATATAATTAGTTCATTATCATGGATTTAAAAATAGATTAATGTTATGATGATTTTAATTACACTTAAAAAAGGTTTACAGGGTTACCATTTTCGTATTGATTGATTAGAAATTTTTAGTATTTTGATATAAAAATTATTTGAATATTATGAAATATGTGGAAACAGTTTTTTTAATCTATAATATTTTGATTGATTGAATTTCTAAAATTTCAATGTTCTCTTATTTGAATTATTTTAACCTTATTTTGACCTTTTTGTTCTTGGGTTATTTGAATTTATTTATTTATAACCATAGAAATGTGGCATAAACCCATGTTTTTTATCCTTTATTAGACATTTTATAATTTTAAAAAATAAAAAAATTCCATTTTTTTATTGAAAAAGTTATTTGTAATGAAATATTTATCATTTTGATGATGATAGTAAAGGTATGAAGTAATGTTTACAGTTTTAAAAGATAAATTTAAGAAAATTATTTGAATTTAATTGATGGTGATAAGCGGTCCAGTTGGATAATTTTAATTATCCTATATTATAATATTCAAATAATTAAACATTTTTAATTCTTGTATAACCCATTGATGGGTGTTAAAAATGGGATATTTAATTCATGGGATTTTAGTGGATTGATAGAGATTATATTTGAGGGTATGAATACATGACTAATGTTGATAAGGATACATATTTTGAACCTTAGAACATTATTATCTCGCTAACCCTTTCTGATGTCTCATGGTAACAATTTTAATTATATGAGATTACATAGATATATAATTTTTTAGTTTCTGGAAATAACGTTTAATATATCAATAGAAAAATGAAAATTATAGACTATAGACGTATGTCTAGGAAAGTAGGTGTCCAGGAAAAAATAGTTTCTTGAGACCTATGGGACTAGATATAATCCCGCTGATTAGTTATAATGTATGATGATTAAAATGACAGTGGTGGACACATTATATTATCTATGTTGTTCTCTTTACATCCATATACGTGATACATTGTTCATGTCATTGATAATTTTCAGTAATCCACACAAAAGCTTCTATTCCAGATTCACGTATAGTATTGATTTGTCTATTTTGTGTTATGATGCCTCATTATTATAATTTGTTGACTCTTATATATATATATATATATATTTGGAAATCAGGTTCATTTCATAATATTTTCTTGATTTCTGGACATTATCTAGTGAAATAATGGTCATTTCACTTCATAAAATGGTTTCATTTCAAATAATTAAATGGAATTTATTCCATCCTAGGTTTCGAAAAAAAATTATGCATTTGATTTTTTTTAAATCAAGAATTATTTTAAAATGATTCATATGTATTTATTTTAAATTGTGATATTTATTTCTTTTCAAACAATTTATTGTACTCTTTATCCATAGTATTTTAATTACCTTATCAGGTAACACTCACACCATAATTTTATCTTTTTGTGTTATGACCTTTTGGATTTTATAGAAGGTTGTTGTGCGCTAGTACTTCATTGTGGGTTTATGCTGGTCTAATTGAGGGTGGGTGACATTTTATATGGTGTGTTTTCATAGATCACTAAGAGATGTGTAATGGTATATATGATCTATTTTCTAGTTTTATAGTGACATTCTATACTCTCAGATATATGGATTGATTTTTTAATGTGAAATTAATATCAATGTGACATTTGATTAATATTTTAACTGTTGGGAGAAATCATTCCCAATGATTAATTATATATAATTAGATGTGTGTCACCCACCTATATAGAGTATGAATTATCATTTTCGTCATATAAAATATAATTCTATATCAGTTTAGAATGAATTATTCGGTATTCAAATCATCTGTAATTATTAATGAAATTTTAAACGTGGGTTTATTATCAATTTTTTATTGAAAATTTTAAATTGAAATTAGGGTTGGGATTGAGTATGATATTCATTTTGGGGGAATGAAAATGAAAAGAGATGGGTTTTTGTAAGTTGGAAGGAGGGAATATAGGATCTATCAAACTACATTGTCAGTCTAAAAAAATACATGATAAATATATATACATATAATTTAATATCTAGAGAGTTACATTATTTTATTGACATTACATTACATGAAATGATTCAGACACTATTACTTTTCCATGGTATATTATATTGCCTTAGTAGATTGGGTTGTGTTTTATGTAACATTAATCACTTTATTTCATTTAGGGGGTAACATAAAATGAGAATTAAGTAATATAGTTGATTGTAGGATTATATTTTTTGGGATTTGTTTAATAATTTCTCTAATACATTTGTGGAAAATGGTTATTTATTGTATATTTGGTTTAAATTTTGAGTATTTGTGTAATTGTACCACGTAATAATATATGATATTGAGTTTTATTTGAATATAATAGTATCATGTAAAATTAGAAAATTCAAAATCAGTTTCCATATTCCAAAATGAGTGAATAAATATGGAAAAATGTTTTATCTATAAACTGATCTGTTCAAGTGGTGTCTATCAACATTCCATAATTAATTTTGAAAATTATTTCCATAAATTTTGTGTATTGAATTTTAAATAAGGTTTTATTGTTTTTGGAAATATTTATACATTCTTACAGTGTCACAAAATTTAATATTTATCAGATTGGAAATATCACAGTTATAATAATTGTGCTTTTAATTAGAAAATAATTTTATTTAATATATGTGATATTGGTATAGGTTTTATGTATATAAAAAATGTATTATTTTATAAAAACATAATCTATTATAATATAATTTACATAATTCTGGTCTTTTGGGTGTAACTTTTAGATAATAATGATTTTTTAACATTAAATTACATTTTGATCCATGATTCCTTTTACTATAATGTTATACGTTTTTTTAAGATTTATTTTTTACAAAAATTAGAAGATAATTATATTATTATGTGTGTGACTTACATTTATTGGATTGATAATTTGTAGTTAAACCAATATATTTTAATGTTTCTGAGATATATTATGATCAATTTTTAATCTTGAAGTATATATCATTTTTTTATTTTCCACTACAGTATTATGAGAGAAAGCATAATTTGATCTAATTTTGAGTCATCTTTATTATTAATAATTTAATATTTATTTTTTATCTATTTAATCTAATAAATAATAATTAAATATTCTTTAAAATAAATCCTTTTCATTTGATCAAATTTTTCTTATATAAAGGGCTTTATAAGATTCATTACTTTGCTAATTTTCAATGCATACAATTAGAATTGTGAATTTTTGGTGGGGGTTGAATTTTTAAAATGATTTTGGATATCAATTTTAATATTTAATTTAATTAAATTTTTCAAAAAATCATATATTCATGTAAATATATTTTTCTATAACCGACAATGTAATTAAAAAATTATTGTTTTATAATAATGAATATAAATTTACCCTTTATCAATAATAATTTTTAATTAGGTATATTTTAATCTCAATAAAAATATTGTTTGCTTGGATGTTTTCAATAATTTATTTACAATTATGATAGTGATTTAAAGTATTTAGAAAATAAAATATTATGGTGAAACAGAATGAAAACCATTTTTTTAACTAAATGTAATTTTCAAAATTGGATATAGTTTTAAAATTGACACTTTATAAAGTTTTACAAGTGATATGGGAATTATTTATATATAAATTTTTTAAAATAAATATTAAATAAAAAAATTATAAAATTATTTCTATTTTTTTAATTATGGTGGATATAAATAATATATTTTTCAATATATGATATGAATATTAATTTTGAGAGATAATGTATTGATCTGCCACAATATTAGAATTTCAATTGATAATGATCAATTTTTACATTAGTACAATGTTGAGGGATACATATTTCAATTTAAACCAAAAAATTAAGTTGAATGTGATAATGTTTGTAAGATCCACAATAGTATATATTTTAGGGATAAGGATATAAATTGAAAAATTTTATATAATAACATTGGAAAATAATGAAGGTATGCCACCTTGATGTGGATAAAATCAATTTGTAATTGAATCAAAATATTAATTGATATTTATATATGATTTAATTTACTATTATATCTATAATTCATGTCTAAATACATGTATGGTAAAAAATATTATGTCAAATGCTGATATTGATATGTTTTGATTATTTAAATTATTTTTCGTCAATTATATGTGAGTTCATAATTTTTTGTTTTGGATTTCATTTGTGATAACATATATCTGTATTAGATTAAGATACCATAAAATTTTACAAATCCATTTGATATAGGATAATACTTTATTTAATTTAGGTTCTTGGTTTTGTACACATCTCCCTAAGAAGTCCAGTATTCATTTTTGCACTAGAAATATATATTTAGATAAAATTTAGTAGATATTGAACATTATTATCTTTTAGAATGTTTTTTGGGATTGGGTGAATACTTCATCTTCCATTGGGGTGATAATTAAACAACTTTTATAATGTGTGTATATCTTGATGTAGAAACAGTATATATCATTATAAATTTTTTCATATGACTTGTTTTGTTATTAGAATAGACCCAAATTGCTTGGTTTTATGTGTTAAAAACATCATAGAGGTGATTCGGGATAGAATTATTGAAATTATACCTCAATAGAAGAATTTTAGAATATTTATTATTGATTAATTATTTAAATATTTTAATTGTATCTATGATTTATAAATTATTGAATCCAAAATATATTTCGTAAACGGAACACAATTTTTCAATAATCTAATAGAACCTTATTTTTTGGGTAAACATCAAATTTAATGTATTTTTTTATCCAATCCTATCTAAATGATAAATAAAATAATTATATTTATTACAAATTATAAATTAAATATATAAGTCACAATTATATTTTCATTCTGGTTAAAAAATCCTATAGAAACAAATATTGAAAATAATTAGTTCATTTTTTATAAATTCTTGTCATGGAATAAAGATAATAAAATGTATTTCTAATTGATATAGAAATAGAATTTTGTAAAATAATTACATTTTTTAAGTGAAAATGGTTGGTCAGACTTGATTACCAAATGTAAATTAATATTTTTAATTTTTAAATATCTGGGAAAATGTTATTATTTGTGGAGAAAATACAAAAATTATGTAGTTTTAAATCAATATATATTGTAAAACTAACATGGGAGTGGATAAATTGAATCTATTATTTTTTTATTATTATTATTCAAAATTAAAAAAGACAATTTTCGGATGAATAATGGGATGTTAGTAGGAAGGTATAAAATTCATTATTATTTGATTGATTATAAATTTAATTATATGCTCTTATCGGAAAAAATTCTTATAATGAGTTTCTCTGATAGTTTTATTATGTTATAATCATGTGTTTTAACATAAAAACATTATTCCATCCATCAAAAGAATACATAATTAAAAATATTATGACATGGGATTTTAAATATAAAAGGGAGTAAAATTATTTAAATATTATTTCATTTGAATACGTTGTAATTTTATGTTTTTGTATCATCTATTTATTTTCATAAATATTTAATGATTTTTTCGATGGATATTATATTGATGTATAATATATTGACTATATTTAAGGGATTTATCTTGGTACTTTAGGAACTATAGATAGAGGAAATCAAGTTGACAGCCACGATTCAACCAGGAAAAGATGTGTAATATATAGTTATGGTGCAGATTATTTGGTGGAAATGATTTCTTTTTTTGATATTTTTTTCACCAACCCTCCCCATATGGTGGTTGGATAATTTCTCTAAAAAGTTTTTTATAATGATTAAAAATTATTATGGGGGTGATTTTTAATTAATTATATTGTATATCTTTTTATGATTTGTTGTCAATTAGGTTGGTAATACTTAAATATTGGTTATGGGTTGTAGGGGAATTATTTGTTCTATGAATGATATTAATGAATGTGTCAGGACGATATGGGGTTTTGGATGTGGGGTTTTGTTTGACGTGTTGATTTTGGGAAATTTATATTCAGTGTACAGTCAAAACATTATCCAAAAATTGTGTGTTTCAATTAATGAGAGGTTGTACTTAATGTGTAGTTTTTTCATGATTTTTGAATAAAAAATAAGTATTTCAATAATATGTCTCATTTTATATTGTATCTTATCAATATCATTAGGACCCATACATTTTAGAACTCTTTAATAGGAACCTTATTATGGAATTTAGATCCATTATTTCATCTATATGACTGATGGATTAATGGAAACTCCATTCCTCCTCTTCTTCCTCTTATATTTTTTCCATTATCATGGTGTTGTACAAATTTATTTTTATGATGAGGGGGTTGTCCGAGTATGTAAAAACACTCACAAATTTTAGAACATCTGATGATGATATTTTTAGGATTATATATTTGATTGATTACATGTCATTAATAGATGCGTTCAACAAATATTGATGTGCGGTAAGTTTTTATCTTTTTTCAAAATTTGTGATTTTTTGTAATTAATATATTTATATAAATGTGGAAAAAATATATAAGATTATATTAGCATGTTTTTTTGTGGGAGATATTGAAAATATCATAAATATTATTATTATATGAGGTGGCAGGCTCCATAATCCTTCTATTTATTCAGGAAACCAATAATAGATGGATGCTTGATGTTTTTATTTTATTAAAGTAATGAATTATATTAGATATTTTCATTGAAATAGATTTTCTATGATGGTTATAATAATGTTTAATTATGTGTTTTCAATGAGGAATAAAAATTCTCTATGGTAGTGTTCCATCAAAACCAATTCACAAATAACCTATTTTTTAATATAGAGGGTATTTGTAAGAGTTTCTAGTTAGGAGGGGAGGATGATATTTTAATTGAATAGTATATTATATGCAATAATTATAAAACAATCTTGAGTATACTGAATAAATAACATGCTTATAATTTTTTAGCGTATTATTTATCATTATTGAAGATAGTATATTATTATATATTGGTATATATTTACGATCTTTGGTGGGTAAAATTAATTATAAATATAAAATAACATAGAATTAATTTGGTTTAGTTCATTTAATTAATTTATTGTTTTTATATGCACTCCCTATTTGTAAATTTAGAGCACTTAAAAATATTAATACTTATTTTGAATTTCAGTTATATGTTTTTTTTTTCAATTTTGGCTTAGATGGGGATATAAACATGATAAGTGAAGAATAATGTGGGAGTAACCGTCATTTACCTATTATAATCATTATGTTGATTTATTTTCGTTGATTGTCACTATTGTTTTGTTTTAGTAATTTATGATTACATTACATTAATGGAAAATTACATTGGGGTTGTTATTAGAAATGATGGTTGGCCAGACTATTAAGTGATAACTCTCATGTAATGATATTTTACAGACCCCTTGAAATAATCATTGGCCTTTGGTGATTGATATGTAGATTTATCACTTCACATCATGGTCATGTATGACTATTTATATAAAATTATGGAATTACATAGTTTTGATGATTTTTGTAATTTCTTATACACAATCTCGGAATGTAAACATGATATTTTTTTCACATAAACTTTTAATTCCCCAGGAAATACCCATAGGGATCATATTATGGAATTTCACAATGTTAGTTTTCATATTTTAAAAGAATGTAAAAAAATAATGTGAATGTGTTTTTTTTATTATCTGAAAAATTTGATTATGAAGAATAAAAATATATATGCATTTTATTGGTGCAGAGAATATAAATATTGAGGTTCATAGCTATTTTATGGGGAGATAGTGGGGATGTTGGTGTTAGTCTAATTGAATCATAGTATTATTAATTAAAATAAATTTTCATATAATATGATGATCGATACTACCTTTTTTCTTTTATGGGCTTAATTGATTTATCAATATTCTTTATTATATAGAAAATAGTGTAAATGTGGGTGATAGTGGAAAAAATATAGAGTGACGATGGAGAACCAATGAATATTGGTATCTAAAAACTAAAATATCTTTAATGAATATTGATTGTAATACATTAGGTAATTATTCATGGTTTTTAACCAGTTATAGACATCATACATAGACCCATAATTTTACTTCTTGTAATGATGATTGGGTTAGACATTAGATGATATAGTGTGATGTTATTGAAATTCCCCATATATTTTATTGTAATTGATACATATAGGGATTAATTAATTTACATTTTAATTAATTGATTTATCCAGTCAATATTGTTCTATAATAATAAATATGAAATAAATTCAAAATTGACTTTATATCATGATTCATAGGAACTCTGTTGGGAGTGTGTATCATAATATGTAAATCAATATCTCTAATCACTCGAATCACAACATATTTTCCTTGAAATATCCTTTTATACTAAATCATCAAAAAATTACATAAATACACATGGGTAAAATATATTATGATCACTATATGTTTACATAATATGCATAACATCCTCATTCACTCCATCCATAATGTTAATGCTCCCCAAACATTCTACATATGCCCATATTAACTCTTTCAAGGATCAACTATAATCCCAACATATAGTTATATGATTTCTTAATTTTCATAGATTCATATGTACATATTTTCACAAGATCCCCCAATGGATATGAATTCCTCCCATGATTCTCTCAAAATCCATTCATGACTCCCCTATTATGAACTATTTTCATTCCATATTTATTAATAATTTTTTTATATTAAAATGGTTTTAGAATACAATAATTATCAACTATATTAACCAATATTTTTTTATATGAAAAAAGGAAATTTCTATGTTTTATAATTTCAATTCCATTATTTGTAATTTTTTTATGCATTTTATTTTTCTATTTTGTTGAAATATTTATGTTTTATCGAGAAAAAAATCCAAACCGTGTTTTGCGGGCTTTGGACTCTATGTGACTAAAACATTGTAATTTTCATGTTAACACCATCTTGTTAATGTGGATGAAGAAAACACACTATTCCATTTTTTTAAAAGTTTTATCTTATCATTGGACTGGAATCAATGGTTTGGGTAATTAAAAAATTTAAAATCGTAAAAACTAGTTCATTATTAAACTAAATTTGATCTAGAGTAGTCCCTTTATTCAGAAACAATGTGACAATAATTTTGTTTATATTAATGTAATAATAAGTATAGATTATGGAATTTAGTGAAATGTAATATAATTTTGGATTATTTTATAACCATATTATTTTATAAAATACGTTTTATTTTCAACTAAATTTAATTCCATTAATAATTTTTGTTGCATGCAAAACTTTGTTTTAATAAACCACAATATCATAGTCATATTATTATTTTAAAATGATCATTATAACACAGTTATTAAACATTTATAATCATAAGAAAACACAAAATTCTCAATTTTATTTATAAAATTTTTTATATGAATAAAACCTCATGATAAAAAATTAGTAATTGTTTAGTAAATTCTTTTACAGGCATCAAAAATATATTTTACACCACATATTATTTTTCAATTTTTTTGAAAAATAGGGAAAGTGAAATTTTACAACTTTTAAAAAAATTATTTTTTATAAATAAAATTATGATTTTTAATATATATGGAAATGTTTTATTTTATAGAATTTTTTAGAATCCCTTGTAGTGATTAATTAATCAATGAATAGAAAAAATGTAACAATTTTTTTAAACTGTCATTCTATTTTAAAAATTAAAAATATCCATTATATTATCAATGTTTTTAAAATAAAAAGGTTATAAAATATGTTTAAAATCCAATTTTTTTAATGGAATAAATTTCATATTGAATTTTTAAATACAAATAATGAATTCTTATAGAATCTGTTTATTTGAAAAATAGATTTCTCGTTAGTTATATAGGATTCTATTTTAATTAAATTCCTCTACATATATGAATATAATATTATTTAATGGATTAATTAATTTTTTGATAATTATTAATATTATATAATACCAACTATTTTTTGGGAAATAATGTATTATTGAAACTAAAAAAATATCTGTCGCAGTTATATTTATAATGGGTATACCAAGTGTTATAATAAACAAATAAGGGTATGAATGATATAAAACATATCTAATTAATATTTTATGTCCATATTTAGACATTTTATAAATATAAATTAAATAATGGTATATCATCAGCTATTATGATTCTATAAAACATGGGTCCCGATTTAAATTTCACGAATTCCATGTGTGTCATCTCCCCAACTTATAAAATGTCACCCACTATCATATCATATTAACACACTAAAAAAATCATGGATTAGCCCATATTTTCCCAAATCAATTAATTACATCCCTCCTATATACCATAGGACTTATTATTATTAGGAAACCCTCATAAAGAAGTATTTTTAAAAAAATTAATGTGGTTATCTTAATAAATGATTAAATTCAAATACATGTATTGTTTATTTCATCACCCAGCTACAATAAATATTATCCAAATATTATTATATAATAAAATTATAAAATACCATATAATTATAAATAATTATATAAATATAATAACATATATCCTTTTCCTCTTCATTCAATTGGGAAATAAAAATTGTAATCCTGTGTATGGTGAAATATCGCATCACGAACCGATATAAATAATTTTCCATCACCACCTATCATAGTTGGATGGAATAATAGATTTACTATTTTTATATGAAATTTTAATCAAAATTATAATTTTATAATTATAATATATAATATACCATCTTACCTTCTAATATGATGTAAAATTATAACATCGCTCAAGCATACGTGTGGACTACCTACCTCACATAGCGATTTGATTTTTTTTTTTCATTTTTTTAAATGAATAATAATGAGGATAGATTTGATTATATAAAAAATATAATTATATAGTACTATTTTTTATTTAGTAGATAATTAATATTAATTTTTCTTTCATTCTAGACCACAATATAATGAAAACATCATTTATCTGTTCAAATGACATATTGTCTCATTGAACTATTTGATTCCTTTTTTAAAAACTTATTTAATATTTGAATATAATTAAATTTATAATACATATGGTATTTATATCATGAATAAACATTTAAATGTTATTAAATTAAGATATTATAAAATTAGTGAATCTACCAAACTAAAATGTATATGAAAAATTAAATAGTTATTAACTGATCCCTGATTTTAAAAAAGATGGTTTTAAAAAAAATTGATGAAAGGATATATCCAAGTCATATTGGTGTTATATGTATTATTATTCCTTTTATAAATATATATAAGAACAATTTATTTATTTCCCTATTGGCTCCATCATTTATTAATAAATTCAATAATTGAGGTCATAAATTAATGTATTGAATTTTATTTCTTGGTGACATATTCTATATTCACTAGTAATTTTTTTTGGTGTATATAATAAAATAATGACTTTTATTTTCATAATTATACATATTTTCTATTATATTTAAATAAAAAAATGGTGATATTATTTAACATGATTTATGGTTCAAAAGTTTTGAAATTGGTATGTGATTTCCTTCTAACTTTAATTTATATTGGACACATTCCATAATAAATAATTATTTATTTTTTGGTTTGTATATATTGAAATTGATTATATTTTATGATTAATATAATTATGATTTTGGTATATAAATATGCATTTATGTTTCTATCAATCATTTGGATTATGATCCAAAAGTTACCAAACAAGTAAATAATTCTCGTCATAATATTATTATTTAATAGTATTCAATAAAATAATATTTTAGATGACAAAAATAAATAATATATTTTTCAATAAAAAAATGTATTTTAATATTCTGTGGTTATTTTATGAAAATACATGTTTTCATTTATTTTCATCCCATTATGAACTTAGGATTCAAAAATATTGTTTAATGTTAACGGATTTCATTTATCACTTTTTTTGAAAATGATTTTTGTTATATATATTATTTGATAGTAAAAAATTTATCAATACTTATTATTATTATCCTAAAATTTATTAAAATAATATATAAAATTACTGTTAATTCCAAAAAAAATATTTTGTTAATATTCTTTTCATTCTTTGGAACGAGGGATTTTTTATTTTTACGTTGTTTTGAATAGAATGTTTTCTTTTATATTATATGATATGAACATAATTTCCATCGATAATGTCCATATAGAATTTTAGAGATCCATTTATATGTCCCCATGGTTATTTTCAATCAAATGTATTTACATTTTTTAAAACATAGCTTAAAAATTTTATTAGTTAAGTGGACAGGATATTTTCCACAATAAATGTTCTATCTGATCATTCCAAATATTTTCTTATATAAGATGAAATCAAATGACGTTATATATTCATTACAAAGGATACGTTCCAAAGATACCATCATTATTCTTTTTATTATTGGATTTTTATTATTATTATAATATGTTATTGAAACATCTTCTATATCTACACATTATGCAATAACATGGTGATGCTACAATTATGATACATGTTTGGTCCATTTGGGTTATTCAACAATGAAATGTTTATGAATAATGTTCCATTTATTATTTTAATTCAATGATGAATTTTTTATGATCTTTTGGAACACATGTCAATGATTTTCTTTTTTTGTTAGGTGGGACATATATGTAGAAAAAAACCATTCTTTAGAAATGGATAACTCATTAGATAAATATATTATTCATGAAATTAAATTAATGTTTATATTTTTATTTATAGCTCTAGATTTCATGTCCATAGATAATTTTAATAAAATGGATTTAATTTAGATAAAATTAATTAAGGACATGGATTTCATTTCCTTATGTTTTTTCAATTACCAAGAGTTCATATCTACATGTTTATGTATGGAAATTGTTTTTATGACCATAAATATATATCTAGACCAGAAATTCACATCCATACATTTATGTGAGGACCAATTTTTTAGGTCCACAATGATATGAATGGCCCTTGTATTAGTTCCATATGTTTATGTGATATACATGATTTCATGTCTATAATGTGATGTGGGGACCTAGTATCTGGTCTATAAGGTTGTGCGTGGACCTGGTTTCATGTCCATAAGATTATATAAGGACCTTATCACATTTCATTATCTTATATTGTGAACCATTTCCTTTTTATACATGTTCAAACTGTTTAAAGAATAATTTTTTTTACATTCCAAGGTCTATGTTGTCCTCTCACAGATTATGTTCATTGATTCCCTTTATGAATCATGTCTTTTGAGCCGCCATTCTTCATTAAGTGATTTGAGATTATAATATAAGATATGAAGAATTTGGTTTTAAAATTTTATGCTCATTTCCTTACACCAATATTTTTATGTTATGTTCAACATATTGTTGATATCACCCATTATTATCCTTCAAATGTTGTTATATCATTTTATCATTTTATGGTATTTCATGATATAATAACATTATATATATAATATGTGAAGACACTGATCCATTATGATACTTGCGAATATTTTTGTGAAATGTATTGAATATTAATTTAAAAAAATATCAAACATATATTTCGAAACAATGTGTTGTCTTTTATTATGAACGGAATGTATTACTAAACCATTTGATACAAGGATTATAAAACATGAGTAAAAAATTAAAAGATAAGAAAATGTATACTATAACATACTAATTATGTTTTTAGGAAGATATTATAAGGTTTTCTATTCAGTTAAATATTTTTCAGATACTTAATGTGAAATTGGATCTAGAATAGTATACCTAGATATAATAACTCTAAAAAATGGGCAGTAGGATTTGAATCAATAACCACCCAGTGTATAATAACAGTCAATGATGAACATCTAGTATGAAACTCCATGGGGATATTTTTATGAAATTAAAATTTTCTTTATAATATATCATGAAGGACTTATAAATATGATAAAAATGAATATCCATGATTAAAACAATAGTGACATTATTTTATTTAAAGGGTTCATGATTTATACACCCTTTAAATAATTAATCACTAAACCATTTCCCACTACTATTATTATTGAAAAATCAAGTATTTGTGGATGTGTGGAATGGATTTAAAATAATGGAAATTTATGGAAATAGAATATGATATCCATTTCCAAAATAATCTTCATGAGAAATAATAAATTTAATATTTTATGAAACATCGTAAAACCTCATTCTGTGGATTCTATAATCAGCTATATGTACTATAATAGAATGTTTTTTTGGAAAAGTTATTTTGGATTATTGAGTTTCTGAACCATGAAATGTTTTTCATAATCGTTGATCACATGAAAGGAGAAGAAAATCAGTAGTGGAATAATATTAACAACACATGGAAAGATGAAGAAATTTAATCCATGTAATGGGATGATATTAAGATGATATTATTTAGTAATTAATTCCATCATACTTTTCTTTACAAAAATGGAGAATTAATTCCATGAGCATAAGAAAAAGGATAATGAATCTATTTGGACATATGGTGAAAACGTGCAAGTATTTCAAGGCATATTTCTTTTTAAATCATTAGAAATAAAATATAAATTTAATTATTAATTAATATTTTGAAACAATTAAATGAAAAGTAATTATCCATATGTGAAGTTAGAAGCTATGAATAAATCATTTGTAGTACAGTCAAAGAGGAAATGGAATCACGAAAACAATGTGGTTTAGGTGATTCGACAAAGATGATGTAGTTTCATGGATAAAACTATGATATATATCATGAATGGAATAAAAAATTTATATGTATTATCAATTAAAATGAGGGAATGGACACTCTTGTGAATTCATAAATAGAACAAGAAGTTATTTTAGGCATGGAAAACCAAGATATTGAGTAAAATTCTATCAATATATTGTTATAAATCCAAACAATCATAATAATAAAGAGATGACAGAACATAATAAAACACACATACCTCAGTTTTATAGATAATATGTGTATGGTAATTTTGCTAATAAATTATCTAATCGAAGTTAAATGAGGATAGTAAGACACAAAACCCTTGAATTCGGTGTAAAAAAAGGTAATTTCCATGAAATCACAACATGTGACGTGATTCATGATAGATAGGGAACACTTATACTATAATCTAGAATCAGGGATTCCATATATATGTTTATATGATAATGTATTATCAAAATATTATAACTTAGTAAGATTTTATGTGATTCTGAGCATTGATTACTCTCGTATATAGATTTTATATAAATTTGAAGGATAAAGACACCAAATATGAAATTTTGAAGATCCCTATGATTGTCTCGATCATCCATTAAAACAGTTTTTGGTATGATAGATTCTTATTTATGTAAAAAATATTTAATTATCCATTTTTAATATATGATGACTTTATTATGGGAAATTATTAATATATATTGGAGAATTTTTTATTAAGGTATATACATTTTGGAATGATACTTTATGATTGATAAAAATTTTTATTGTGTTGATCATGGAAGGATATGGTATAAAATCATCTTAATCATCAGGTATCCATATTGTTTAGATATATATTGGAGGATTCATAAGGTAAAATATTTTTATAATCGATTATGTTTAAAAATAGATATTATATTTTGGTATGAATTATGATTTTACATATTGGATAACCTATAATAATCATTTTGTTTTCACAAATATAGAGTTATTGAATTAATGGATGATCATTCAATTATTAAAATTTTTATATGTTAAATGTGTATTATAGTGAATCAGGCATGAAAAATTAACCACGAATTAACATTTATTGGAGTAAATAGATTAAGTGAAAATTTATCAAATCCTATCCAAAGGACAAATTTGTTCAAATATCATAGAAAAAATCAATTAAAATCAATTTATAATGTTATTTCTCTTTATACATAATCATAGAATAGGTCCTTGAAACAAAAAAAAATCCATTTTCTACAAATTTTAAAAATTGATGGTCTTTTTCATACCTCAATGATTAATAGTTTCTTTGGAATTATCTTTCTGAAAACCATTAATTTTATTGTGTATAATAATCTCTATCATTTTCCATAACATTTAATATTTATATTCCATGTCCATATTTTCACATAAATCAAATGTTATCCTACTTTGAAATATATATATCTATAATTATAGATGGATTTCTTAATTTAGTTTCTCTCTTATCAAGAGGATGATTTATTAACCATTTTTATGGTGAATGGTTTGAAGATAAGAATTTTCAAATATAGATCCTTCTATAAATGAGATAAAATTAATGTGGATAAATTTATTAAATTTTAAAGTGTGTAACACCATGAAATTTTATGAAATAATATTTTTCAAATAAATTAATCTTTTTGATTACTTGGGATACAATAAAATATTTTATCAAACAATAGTATATTATTTATATTATTTTTCAAACCTGAACATTATATCATGGTAATTAAAAATATATATATATATATAAGAATAACATTAATTTAAATATTTAGTATAATTATTTTATAAAAGTAAAACATAGTGTTAAAATCATTTTTAATTTTTAGTAAATAAATTACATGATCCAAAATATATATATTTTCAAAAATAATGTATGGAAGTGAATTTTGAGAGAAATTAGTAAAACTAAATTTTTCCAATTATATTAAATCTAATTAAAAAAATGAAATATTTTTTGGAAATATTCCTATCAAATATTTCATTGAGTGAGTTTTTTAGAATTTCCTGTAATGATACATTTTTAGATAAATACTTAAAAATACACATTTTTATTAAAAGCATGAATTTAATATAAATAATTTACAAGATCTGTTATATTTAAATAAGGATTTGGAAGAAATGAATAGTTATTAATATATTTATTAACCTATATTTTTAATTCAAATCAATTTCCTATTGAATTTTTATATTAAAGTTTTTTATACATATGATGTAATTCCGGGAACAATATGCCACAAAATAATTACATGTGCCGCTGGGTCACCTAGCCTCAAGAGAATCTCCCCAAATAATCAGAGTCATATGATTAGAAATGACGTCCTAATGTGTTTCTATGGGTTTATTATTCCCTCATGTAATCTTGTAACAAAATAGAATAAATCACACTAATCAATATTGGAAAAAGAATAATTACCATGAAAAAGGTAAAAATCAAAATAGAAATATATAAAAAATTCCAGATGTAATATCATATAAAAATGAAATTTCATTTTTTGTCTCTACAATGGTGGAAAATGGGTATACATAATTATAATAGAGTACATAATATGAAATAACAAAATGTTAAAAATTAAACTAACTAATATTCATCATGGGCCTCAACTCGATCACATGATCTCCATCATTAAGCATATCACAATAATTAATTGTACTACGAATCCTAACGTGGATCCTAAATTCATCCCTGAATACAATTTTGGTACCCAAAGTGGAAAAAAAACTATGTGACATAACACCTAATAGGCCACCACCAACTGTGCCTATAACAATCTATGTTATTGTGATACAAAAAAATGCATGCATAATCTATATCATAGGCATAGATAAAATGAAAAAATTATTCCCATGGAAATGTTATATCAATAAATTGAATAATTATTTCTAACAAAGGTTCCCTTGAAAATAAAAATCATCCTCCCATACACAAGGGAAGGGGTAAAAATAGATATATAAAAGTCACATTGTTTAGTCTATCAATTGATATATGATACCCATAACGAAGATATCTATATGTAAGAATAAAATATCCACCATTTCCACACTGTATAACCTATTTTACAAAATCCATCATTGATATTATTTTTATTATACTCAAAATTTTCCACGGCCATTCCATATAAATAGTTCAACCACAAATTCATGATGTGTAATCCAAATTATCTGACCATGAAAGGGTACTTCCAAGTTATAAAAGACTAATTATTCCATGAAAAGTCCTATTATCATGTCGATATAATCTTAGTAAAGACAATGATGGATTCCAAGGATCATTTCAATAGTAAATGTCCAATGTGAATCCATGAATGTCAGATATATGGGGTATCAAGGCCCATGTAGTCCAACTAAATCAATATCAGAAGAGAAAAAATGTCCATGGAATCCACTATCGTAATAAATATCAATGGGAGAAACGTTTATGGAATATAATGAACTTATGATTCATGGTATACCAGTCCTGGATCCCACTACCGTTGAATACATCATCTAAAATAAAATACCATTCCACAATGAATTACATTCTATGAGATCTTCCATGTCATGAAACAATATCCATTTTATCAATTAAAATAACTATGAATGGAGAATATTATCTTGCACCCATGTATTTCATTTGATTACAAGTCAAATGAACAACGAAATAATATGGTTGAAAAACTCAAAGATAAAAATAAATCAAGATCTATCATGTTTGATTATGAGTTTCTATGGAGAAGAATTGGAAAATTTAGTGGATTGACCATTACACGAGCTCCACCATGTCAAGAGGCTCTCTATCATAGGAAAAATAAAATGGGTTTGAGTATTTAACATATTTTAATAGTGAAATGATAATTTACATACTTTTAAGTGGGTCACATAGATTGGTGACACATCTAGATAAACCATGCACCAATTTTTTTCCCATTAATGTGCTAATGGGGGATCATATGTTTCATGTTCATGTTTTGAAGACACATATGAAAACTATGTCGTAGACTCTTTCAAATGTTATAGTGTCAATTGTGTGGGAGATTATTTATGGTGGAATGGTCTCTTCAAACTATGATACCTAATGTCGCACACTATCAATCCGAGGATAGTTAGGATTAAATGTGTGGAAGTATCACATGTCTTCTTATAACAATGAAAACACCATTATTTTTAAAAAAATCAGTTTCAGGCTCTATAGTTCGCTATAAATTTTCATACACCCACAACGTCAAAGGGCACTTACAATAGCATATAAATATGCATTTAAACTGGAAAAAAAATTCAATGCCATGAGAAAACCCAATATCCTACAATACTCCCACATTATATAAATTCTTCCATGAGTTTACATCTCAATTGTTTTAAATAATCACATGATAATAACTCTAGCGACTAAGAAAGTATGTCGGCCACCCGCTCCCAAGACTCATCCTTAAAATAAATGTACTAGTATGAGTCCCATACTAGTATAAATGACCGGATTTATGGATCCTATGTTCTCTTATAGGTTATACAAAAAGGATGATCCTCAAGGTACACATTGTCATATTACGCCACCACATCGTACATAAAATTGTCCTACTCCATAAGTGGTACCATTAATGTTGCCTCACCTTCTTCTAAGTATCACAGGGGAGATTGGCATGCCCTTTCATACAAATCCTCATATATTACAATCAATATAATCTTTTGATAAGTATTTTGGTTGGATAAATCAAATTGGGGACGATGCCTCTCCAAAGAGCCCAAAAAATCGATGACGCATGCACATATAATGTGTTTATGCAAATGAATAATGCACTCTAACTATTCATCGATATAAATGTAATATGTTGCACTGATATGATCCTATATACATAAATCCCTATGAAAAATATTCTTGAAACAAAAAGTATAATTATTGTCCCTATTAAATATAATAGTATACGGAACCCATTGAAGTCATATTATTTCAGGGATATATATCATCCTATGCTCATGTAAAAAAAATTATCCTAAATCAACAAGGAATTAAAAAAAATCATGAGTGTGTCTATAACAACCAAAACATCATAATTGGCATCAGGTTACCTAGGAAACCTGATCATGAAATATATCACAATATCTTCCTAATTTCAGTCAGGATTTGGTAACTAGTGTAAATGAAAATCCAATCTATTATGTTCTCAATTCACCTACTGATAGGTGGACCACCAGGTATAAAAAATATCTACCATAAATTTCATACCCAACCACCTGTACTGATGGATTAAGCCATAATAAATCATGGTTACACCAATATGTACATCCCGAAATGAGGCATGAAACTCCAATATCATATCCCTGAATATGTCTACCAAAACACATACAAGATAATTTATAAGTATGATCATACCCTTTCTCATAGTCCATCTTGCCAGAGGGTCGACTCTTTCAACACTCCCCTAAAGGACAAGGCCTTCAAAACCTAATAGCTTCTTCATCGTCACTCTATTGGGATGGGTATAGGTCACATATAATGATGAATGTAATTTCTTCAACTAACCATCCATCACATCAAGTTCATATTAGAAAACAATGTAATAATCATAACCCAAGGTAGTAATCCTAAAATACTTGTATATGATTCAACCTACTCAATGTATCGTCCACTACATTTCCCTATTCGAGCATATAAGAAATCTAGAAGTCAAATTATTATTGTTATTCAACCATCCATCCCTACAATAAATTCAAATCACTCTGTGTAAAAATATACATGAGTATTTTGAGGTATGCATTCACCAAAAATTGCAAACCTAGTATATAGTGTCTGCAACCTCACAAATCCTAAACAACTAAAGCTAAATCAAGAACATGTGTCGGGTAATTCTTCTCTTGTGTCCTCAGTTGATGATACCTATACTCAACCACTATATCTCCCTATATTAGAAAAACCCATAGATTGATACCTAATGCATTAAAAAATACATAGTGGCTCGTACACATCTCTAGAAGAATCAGGACCAATGATTAAGTTAGTCTCCATTTCATATCATGAATGTTTGTGTCATATGTGCCTATAAATAGAAACATGATTCCCATTATAGTAAATCCCTTCATCAATGCTTCAATGAATTAAAATACCTTTTCGAAATTCCAATAATAACAAATTATGCCCATGAATCTACATACACCAAATAAATTCATGGGATTCATTGAGAAAATTACCACAATCATCTTCTCTGGGTCGGTTGATACTTATATTTATTAGACAGCAAGACGCATGAGGTGAATATTAATCATCTAGAAGTCAGACATTTTGAAATTTGAATATGCATTATTCTCTCTAAGTGTATCCAAAATGATCTAAAAATGATTGGGATAGTCTTGTTGATTGTGAGATTTTTCCAATATGTCGTCAACAAAAACCAACATTAATGAATCCAGATAAAAATGGAAAACATACTTCATCATAACCATGAAAATTGATCTTGTGTTCATAAGATTTAACAACATATCTAGATATATATATATATATACCAAACCATATATATAAATCAATTTGAGTAATTCATGTAGCTTCAAAACGGCCCTGTTGATATCCTGACCACAAATAAATTTTCCAGAACAATAGAGAGACTTGGAGATGATAAAAAATTTATTCGATCCATGGAAAAGGATACCAATTCTTATCCATAAGTTGGTTAAAATTATAAAACATCAAAAGAAAGATAAGGATACCGTCTCTATTTTTTTGAATATAGAATGGAGAACCCCACAATGAAGTATTGGGTTATATAATCACATTTTCCTTCATATCACCTAGATTACCCTTAAAAATAAGTAATTTAAAAATAGACATGATTTATAGAGGAATTGATATTGGTGCTTCTACTTGAAAAAGCATGATAGAGATCCCCACATCTCTCTAAAGGTAAACCATAAAACTCATCCAGGAAAACATCCCTGAAATGATAAAATACAACTGGGAAATATACCTAATGTTATTCATAACCATCCACAAAAAATTATTAATTTGTATTGTCATTCCACCCAACCAATGATGATGTAGTCCAACATTCACAACCTATACATCCCATTCACACTTGTGAATAAAAACTCCCTAGTCTGGTGATGAGAAGGACATCCTCTAAAGTTAGAAATCAATAAATTCTTCCTATGATACTTGACAGTCCATCAATATTTTTAAATCAAACCTTGTCATAATAAGGATAAAAAGATACCATTTTATATAAAACCCACCAATATCGTGGGGCACTCCCTACACTAGTGAACAACCTCCCTTCTAATCTGCAAGAGAGTGTAAAGTGTCATAAGAACATGAAAAAATAGAACCATGATCCAATATCTCTCCATCATAGGAACAAATATGAAACTATGTAATAAACCTAAATCATTATGTAGAGGAAAATAAGATCATACCTCTCAAAATATAAGGCCCAAAACTCTTTAAATTCGGATTATGATGTACACAATATATATGGCAAGAACTGTAGCCCAGTCTAAAACCACACTACCTAGAGTAGGATCACCCAATTGTCTAGGTATAACTTGTTCATGGAATCATGGCCATTACCACTAACTAAGACTGATTTATCTTTACTATTATAGATATCATCCAATCATATGGTAGTAAAAAACACTCTTGACTATGAATTTGGATTCAAACAAATTCCATTAACTACTAGAGAGAAGGCCTTCTAAAAATATTATACATTTCCCATACTATAGTGATCCAAATCCATTACTATGATTCTATCATATGAATTCCTCATTTTCAATGTCATCCATTTTGATAATAAAAAATGATCTAACTTCACCATCATCCCGGATTGTAATCCCCTCACAAGAACCGTGCAAACTCTAAATGCTTCCCCTGAATGTTGAACCACTAGGTCGAGATATTATAATTTTCTTCTCATTACCCCTAATTTCCTATATAATACAATCTATAGTTAGTAAATTATTCAATAACATAGTTAATTTTTTCAACATAAACAAGAAAAACAATGATCGAGTGGTATTATAAAAAAAATCCTCAAAGGATCCCACACTTGATACCACATTATCCAAGAATATCATTGAAAATTCACAATCTCTGTAATGTGGGAGGAATATTCCATTTTATTTGTTATTAATTTCTCTATAGGGGTGAACTCACTGGATCATTTAGCTCTTAGGGTATCAAAAAATAGTCACATTATCTGTTTTAGAAATCACCCCCAAGAATATCTCATCTCTTGTTATCCTTGTTCAAAAATTTCCTCCCACACTTTACTGATCACAAAAACATATATTTCATGAAATTCACTATCTTCCCATGCGGTGTATATATATGATCAAATATAAGTAACATAGACTCAAGAAAAATATCTTCATCCAATATAATACAACACACTAAATATATGGGAGGATGCCACTACTAGATCCCATGTATCCTCTCTTCCAATGATATGTATTGTTATAGTGCTCCCTGAAAGGATTATATATTTCATAAAAACCCCTCATGGTACTATGCATAAAAACCATTTTCTAGTAAAAACAATACATCACTATTTGTAACTATAGGATTATTCACTGGTATCCCATAGCCCACCACCAAGTAAGCACGATCGTAAGCATTATTTTGGCGTTTGACTAAAGGTCATTATAGTGGCATGTATATTCAATTTAAAAGACATTACTCCGAATAGATATATAACTATATGTTCATAAATAAAAGTGTAATACATGTCAAAAGCTTTGGATAACATATGGTACCACTAACCTATCATAAAAAAATCATTGGGAAAAATGAAATAGTCCTAACATCACTGAAGACACCACCTAATTCCCACACCAAATCCAGGTCATAGTCAAATTATATGATTCATAGTTTAATTTAAATTATGATATAATATCTATTTCACACCATTTAATTAAATTTATGGACCAAATGGTTCACTAATTCTGATCCATAAGGTCAAATACAACTAATGAACTGAAATATAGAGTCCATATAGTTCACACCATAACACATTCCAATCCTTCTGGCCAATGGTCAATGACTCAATGTTCCATAATTGCCTACATATGGTGTAAACATTAACCTAATCAGGAAAAAATTTTCAGGTTACAGAATCACTCTATGTACCGACCATGTTTTCCAATTTCCTACAAAAATAATTTATTAATCAAAATTTATATAACACAAGGAACACATATAAATATCATCTATTTAAGATATTTTTCTTATATTTATTGGAAAAATACATGAAATGTGTGTCCTGAATAGTGATTAAAATTATTCCATTAATGAATACCCTAATCTCATTGGGAAACGGTTAAATAGATCCAAAATCATATCAATTATAATATCGAACCAATATTTTTCACCCAATAGTGGAATCAAATTAACTATGATAAAAAAATCAAGAAACAACAATTTATGTTTTTTGGAAATATTCATTTTTTATATTTTGTTTGCTAGATACTACCATACATAGATCATTTACAATGACTTAAACCTTTATAATCAACATCTATTGTCTCAAAAAATTAATTCCACAAAAATTAATCCTATGATACCAGTTTTTATGGTACCATCATGGATGTAAATAAATAGTTTCCAATGATAGGAGGTCACAAGGAATCATGGACATCTCCCTTCATGATATAGGCATGAAAATAGATGTGAGGGACTTGGTTGTTTATGTGGGGAGGTATTCCATAATTTCATTGTGTTACACAGTGGAAGAAAAAATACTGATTAATTTTTTATCTATATAATTAACTAGGAAAAAGTAGAACTACATAGATAGGAATATATAAAAAATTAAAAACATTATCTCAAATATAAAATGGGTTTTCATGTCATGTGTCTATAAATATGAAAACCATGTATAAATAAAACCAATATAGTACATGTAACAAATTAGGAAAAAAACAAAAAAATGAATTATCCTAGCTGGCATCATGAGCCTCTTCTCAATGATGTACTAACCTTCTTATATTCATACCACAATTAACTATTTTATTATGGGTGATTGCCCTGGTCCCTACCTGAATCCAATAAGTATATCTGGGTACCCAATGGTAAAATAGACAATGTGTGAGATAACACACAGTAGGCCACAACCAATGGTCTGTATAAAAATCAATTTTTCTTAATTCAAGCTAAAGATGTTCAGTTCAAAACAACTGGTATTCAAGAAAAGAAAACAAACTGCACAATCAAAAAGTGATAGTTGTAAAGTGAAATTTCATAACCCAATAAGGATCCTTGAAAAACAATTTATATGTTCCCATACACAATTGAATCTCTAAATTATATGATCAAAAAGTCTCTAGGTTCACTTTATCGATCGATATTTCAAACCCACACTTGGGCTATCTATAATGAAAAAAAAACAAAAACCTTGGCCATTCTATATAATCATGAGAAAATTTTCCATCATGACCATGCTATGTAATCCAATCAACATTAACCAAGGAATTATATTACCAAAAAGTCATCCAAAACAACCACAATAGGTAATAAAATGTGATAGACTAGGAAGGGACATATATATGTTATAGAAGCCCAGTGCTTCCATATCATGTCCCAGGATCATCTCAATTGAAACTAATTAGTGACATGGGTTAAGTCAAAGGATCTTGAAAATTTCACATGTCAAATAAGTGTTCAAAAATTCAAGAAAAAATATGTAGTGAGGCCTATATAATCCTATTTAATTGGGATCCATGGAGAAAATAAGTCTATGTAGTCCACTGCTATACTGAATGTCCATGCGGGAATCATTCATGGGATCTTGTGGAATCTAGACCCAAATTATATCATCCAATAAATCCACTACAATTCAATTCATCAAAAAAATTAAACATCATTCCAATAGTTCTTCAAAATCATATAACATAATCAATTTAATCATTTAAAACAATTCACATCATGTTATCACATGGATAGTGATGAAAACCATATCCAAATATCTTAATTCAATTCATTTAAATTTATAAATGGATTCCTTTAACTATGCATGAACACACACAAAAATCCCCCCACCGGTGGTATAATAAAGAAATGGTATAGAGGAACACACCATGGGGTTTCTAGGATGGAAAAAAACCTCAAACATTCTTAAATGAAATAGTGGGCCTTCTTATCATGTTCCAATTCATTCAATTCAATTCATTAAAATAATTAATGGTACATTGACGAGAAGACTAGAATGAGGAACAATAATAAAAACTAACTTTATCATACACAAACACCTATGAGAATGTTATATACCAGATACAATAGTTAAATATTAGAGAACATGTCCCATTTTGAGCTCTTATTATGTCTATATAAGAAGATAAATGATGGATATCCAAAAAAATAGAAATATGGAATAATATCTTAAATCCAAATAGCATACATGATACCGATTAAATTGAATAATGTTACAAGAGGAATAAATAACTCTCCAATTTTCATCCAATGAGAGTGATGGTATTCAATTATTGATTTTAATTGATGAAATATGGGAAAATACTATGGATTGGTCAAAAAAGGAGCTCCCCTAATTCAAAAGGATATCCACCATTGAAAAAATATTTAGGTATAAGGTTTTCATAGATTGTAATTTGGAGATTTTTAGTTCCACTATTTAAACTGGGTTTTCATTTTGGTTTCATGATTAGCCAAACCAAGCATAACCATGTGCCCTTCTTTGTAATATGGTGGACATCAAACCATTCATGTGGATAGTTTGACAAAACATGTGAAAACTATGAATCATGCAATATTAAAAGTTACAGTGGTCCCCAAATCGGTGTTATCATATGGTATAGTGGTTTCCACAAACAATATTATCCTACCATACTACGCATTCATACCTGAAATTATGATGAGTAACATTGCATCACGTCCCCTATGGTTTCTTTTAACCAAGGCCTAATCTTGTATTAAAAAAACCATGTTTTGGGAAATGAAACAGACACACACACCCCTAATACATCATTGAGATCAATTTTTTTCTCACATTATGGATGAAAAATCATATAATACCAAAAAAATGATTCATACCTTATTGGAAAACATGATATATTACATTTGAAAATGTGTTCATTGGAAAACATATTTTTATATCTATAATATTTAATATAATGTAATATTGTCGACCTAAATGAATTAAATTTGATGATATATATTTATTATTTTAAATCATCATAGAAAATAATATCAAATAAGTTTGTTTACATTTTTTGTCATAATGAACACTAGAAGATGAGAAAAAATTATTGTGGTTATGGTTAAAAGAGGTTTAATACGGGGAACTATAATAATATTTTCTAAAATGACATAAAATAATTTCCCATTAAAAATTCATGTATATATTGAGACCTTATATCATCTAATATATGATAATGAGTCATTTTGGATCCTTTTTACTAGTATAAAACATTGAAATAAAATGTTTTTATAATAAATTATAGTTGTGATCTCTCCCCCCCTAATAAAAGGACAAAAAATATACATTCCAATTCTCACATTAAAATTCATTTTATTTAACTAATACCTAATCAAAAAAATTCCCTATTAACATCCTCATATGATATAGGACATATTTTTATTTTTGAACCATCATAATAACACAGAAGTTATAAAGCTATATTGTTTCTATGATGAAGAGGTAATATTTTAAATCATTTTTTGTTTTGGTTTAACATAATCCTACTTATATTGCAAATAAAAAATTAATATATACTAATAAAATAATTTTCCATTTACTGGAATTTGATTATTTTAATATAATAACCTATATCCATATCATTTTCTATCAAATGGGAAATGAAAGTATTGATGGCGTGTATAGATGGATACCTCTTGGTGAAACGATTTACATCATTTTCCATAACCACACCTCATGACTACAGATAATGATGGTTTTAATTTTTTATATAATATTTAATAAATTATTATAGTTATGGGATTATAATATCTTATAAAAATTCCTCCCACTTAATCCATCAATAAATGAAAATGTCACTACTGAGTACCTATAGACTGTTGTCTCTACAATGTAATGTGAAATGTTTTTCTTTTTCTTTTTCAATAGATGATAATAAGGATGGGATTGGATAATATTAATCATATATATTATATGAAAATTATTTTTAAAATTCAACCGAATATATACTTTTATATCATTCCATCCATTGAAAAAAATTAAAACAACATACATGTATATGTATGGCCTAACGTCTATATGAACGATATTATATATATTGTATCTCTAATTTTGTGGATGAATATATATATATAGATAATTAGTAAATATGATATTTAATCGATGGAAAAATATATATTATGGATCCATGCCATGTATAAATGGACCAAAACATCCAAACTAGAACATACGTGAAAATTAATGCAATTATTATGTGAAACATTATTTTGACAAGGATTTGTTAATAAAAATATAATAAAGAGATATTAGTAAATCATACATCAGGTGAAATATATTCCTATGGTTCTGGAATATCTTTATAATATACATAAATTTATTATATAGGATGCTCAAATGCATATAATAAAATTCCCTGCATTTGGTAGGGGATTTCAATGATCTCTTTCATTTTGGGGAGATATAATCCATACACACCAATCACATCATTAGTGGGAAAATATAAATCATCTTTTATATATAAGATAAATAATCTCATAATTTTAATCATATTTAATGTTTACTTTTATTTTATTAGGTAATGGTAATTTTGATTCAAATGTAACCAAAGTGGTATGTGATTTTCATGTCACATTTATTATCATTTGATGCATTCCATATTAAACACTTTATTTATTTATTAGTTTTATATACAATATATCAATGTATATTAATATTAATATCATGTAAAATATTAATATACTATAATGTTAAATCATGTCATATCATCTTTAGTCAAAAAAAATGTCATCAATGAAATTATCATGGATATTAATATCTAAACAACAGAGGATAGTTCTTCCTCATAACATAATCTAGTTTGTATTTCAAATGAAACATTTTATGATTTATCCAATGTCATTTTTCCATATGAGTGATTTTATTCCTTAAATCATTATCTCTAATGTTAATAATAATGATGGTGTCCTCCTTCTAATATAGATCTCATTCTTATTCAATTTCATCATAATTGAGTGCTTTCATTGTGTGTGGCATGTACTTCATTAATATTGATATATGGATCACATGATTTCCATTATATAAGCTCGATGTAATTTAAAAATTGTAACACATGAATCCAATTATTTCAATAAATTAAAATTCTATAGAGTACCAATGGATCAAAGTCCCATTCATTACAAACCCAATAACATTATTCTATAAATATACAATGAATAGAACATAATATCAGAGTTCAAATTAGAAATCATTTCTCGATTATAAAAAATATTATCTTACCTTCATTGGGATTCTTTAATATGAGTCGTATTAGTCTGTATCAATTTTTTTCTCCTCTACAAGTTATAGTCCTACATGTTTCCTGTCACAAACTATATTCCGATAAATAAGAGTATGGATTCTTTTTCAATATTATACTCCCTAATACAACATTTGATTAATTAATGGAGAATATTGTTATAAGATTAAAATTGAAAATATAAATTGTGATCCAACATATCATGAAAATAACTTAATGTCAATATATATATTTCATCTAATGATTATATAGTCCTCTTGGATTATCCATCAATTTAATGATGAAAGCTATTGGGAAAATGATTCATTGTATCAAGAGCCTTCTCCATAAAATTGTAAAATATTGATGTAAATATGGGAAATTGATTGGACACAATTAAAAATGATTTACCATGATGAATTACAACTTAAATATTTTAGGGTTGATTAATTCAGTTAAGAGTAATATTTTCCCTTATATAAGAAAAAATAAAAAAAAATTAGAGGATCAACAATAACCCATATTAAAACATTTTTTTATGATTATTAGGTAATATAGTGAAGAATCCATAGTATTTATTCTAATTTCTACAAAGAAATGGTCATATGATTCCTAAATCCTCCTGGATTTTATCTCTTTTACATAACCTATCAATAAAAAATAAATATTGATATATAATTTTCAATTTCCCTTATCACATTATCACCCCAGAAATTTTACCTCATATAACTATATATCGTGGTGTTACCAGTTAGTATAGACAAATTGTATCTATGATCATCATTCAATAATTCTATTTCTAGATCCATTGAAGATGGAACATATAACCTCTTTTGAAATTTCATAATTCTTCTTTATAAAAAGTCTTAATATTTATCCTCATTAAAAACATTATTTTTATTTTTGAAATTAACATCATCAAATTATGAAATTTTGTACTTTTCTAGAAATAATTGTCTGGAAATAATTTTATAATTGAGTGATGTTTCCCATTCCCCAATAATTTCATCTCGCATATATACTAGATAAATGAATATGGGATCTATATCAATACTCATTTTGATCATAACTCAATGATATATCCTGATTAGTGAATCAACTAACATATTTTGCTTCTTTTTTTGGCACTATATTGAGTAATAATAATCATTGAGCAGCTCAAAACATTTCATTTTTCCACAAGTTGATATTTTTCATCGAAAATTATTATTTTAGGCACTTATGGTCTGATTATATCTCACATCATTCATAAAATGATACTTTATCTATACCATTTAAAAAAATATTAAGGCTTCAAACTCAGGATCAATAGGTTTATATTTTAATTCTTGAGTCTTTAAATTCCTAAATACATTGCAATAACATTATCATTCTTCATAATGACGAAAAATAATCTCTTATTCAATGAATCACTATATTTATATTATCCATAATTTACATAGGGTATTGTTATAAATTTGAACATTGAAAAATCACTTATATAGATAATTAAATTTTTATTCATATTCCATTTTCTAGTGGGATATAACAAATTTATGTGTTAGCTTTGTAAACATGTCAGCCAACAAATATATTTTTTTCAAAAAAAATCTATGATAGTAATATATTGAAACATTGAATAGAATGTTAGTTTTCCAACCAACGAAATAGAATGTTCTTCACCCCTTAGATGGAGGTGTGTGTATGTGTATTTCTAATACATATCATAACAATATCATAGTATATTTAGGATATTGGTGTCTTTATGAATGAAATAAATTAAAAGTGTTTATGGGGGATGGAGAAGTAAAATAAAACAAAATAAAACAAAAGAATTTAAGAGAAACTATTACCTTTAATTTTTGTGACTTCTTTTATTTGAACCAAAAGGACTTCATGATGTGACTTCATCCTAAGGTAAGGATTCAAGGTGTAATATAGGGATTGTGAGAGCATTTTGAGATGGTTATGGACGATCCATGGAGCTTGAGAGGTGTGTGGAATGGGTTAGAAATGGTTTCCTTTTATTAGTGGGAGAAGGGTCTCTTCAATAATGTAGGAAAAAATTATTTTATTATATAGTGATATTCGGTTTATAAAGGTCCCGAACTAATTAATGTTGAAGATAATATGCCTAATGTTCGAAATAAAATCATCCAATAAGAATTGGACTGGTTTTGGATATTGTTTTAAAATTATTAATCTTATTTATTTGAATCATTTATTAATGTGGTAAATACTACATCATTATTGTTTCATAAATAATTTAATTTATATGTTTTCTAAAAATAAAAAAACCATAATGTAGGAAATCATATTAGATTTTCAATGAATATGCATAGTTTAAACGATGACCTATATAACCCCATTTAATAATTGAATTACTAAAAGATATATGTTTCTGTCATTTTGGCCTTTACTATAAGATAAATAAAATAAAGTGTCATTATCATTCATAAGTGGATTCATGGGGCCCCCAAATCCATACAAGGATTCCCATGGAAGGACATGACTCATCCAATAATGTTAGGACAAGTGTTAAGGTAATTTTGTATTATTATAATATTCTTTTTACCTTGGATTACACTATTTATCTTTAACTATGGTAAATAAAAGTCAAAAGTTATTATTCAGAACAAATTATTATCATCTTATTGAACCAAATTTTATATACTAATTACAACCATGTATCTCTGAATTTAAAAATTCAATTCACAGAAGTGGTAAAATTTTATTTAAATGAAAAATTCGGATTTTTAACTACTACTTAGTGGTTTCACTATTCTTCAAAAATTGATGTTTTTCAGATAAATACCAAAGATTCAGCCTAAGTGATATTTTATATTATGAATAAAAAAATGATGTCTATTTTAACATATTCAAAACATATATGTTCTAATAATTAATAAATAATTTATTTCATTTGTCATATCAAACAACAGGTTTTGAAAAAACAATAACTATCAAAAGATTGACACTTGTTTATGTATAATTTCAAAATGAAATGAATTCCAGTTATCAAAATTATATTAAAGGGTAAAGATTTAATCTAAATACACTTCAAAATGAATTTAAAAAAATAATGTAACCTTATTAACAAATTAGATCAAAAGGAAGTTTTGAATTAAAATACAGTATTTTTCACTATTCGTAAAAAATGAATATTTTTAAAAAAATACAATAAATTCATCATAATTAAATTTTATTGTCCCGATTCTAAAAATTTATTTATTTAGTCACATTGAATATGTAATACGGAATTGTATTGAAATTAAAAAGGGTTCCCCATTAATATGTGGTAATGTTAATTTTTTAAAACAATACATTTTTTATCCAAAAAATTGATTTTGTTTGTATAATATGTCTAAGAAACACATAATACATAACATAAAATTACATGGAATATATTAAAATAAAATTCCAATTAATATTATTCCTATTCATTTTTGAACAACTAGTTTGTAAAGTCATGGTGCGCTTGAACTTGGTGTTGTGTGTAGAACATGCTATTGAAATAAAATAACATACTATCAAATTGTGGGGTGTTACAATTTTAGGATTTATGGGATAGAACTCGGTCATTTTGCAGGGATTTAGTGACTGAGATTGGTTGGTAATAATAATATAATACTACTATAATCTCCTCAATGATAATAATACTAATAATGGGATGGTTTTAACGACCCTCATCATTATGGGTAGTGGGATTCTAATGGAATAAAAAATTCTGTTCTGTAAAATGTGTTTTTTCGTTAATTGAGACCAAATTGGGATTATTAGGATTGGGAAATCACTGTATGATTTTTTCATATGTGGTTATAGGAAAATGTCAGTTCATAGATTCTTGGGAGGACATTAAATAATTTTAATTGTGTTTTTTAGTTGAAATTTTATTTAGAATAGATAAACCATGATACATACCATAGTGTTATAACATTACATGAGATGCTGACTTTATTGATTTTTTAGAGATTGGTGTCCATAATTAAAATTAGAGGGTTCTGTTACGGTGAATTATATAGGAGAGTACCATGCTGGAAGTGAGGATTTTCGTATTGGGGGATTCCCAGGAGCCATTTCTCTCATGCTACCCCCTAGTGGGGTTATATGTCAAGCATCATGGTGTTTCTCCATGGAGGAATCTCTAGGGGACAAACCTATAATTTCCTGGACCTCTCCAGCACATTCCGTTGTGAAAAATAAGGACACGATGTGTTCTTGACGATAAAATGGACTTTTCCCACACATTCTAGAATTTTGAAACTACACGCCGTGTAGTGTGAGTACACGCCATGTACCCCCTCACTGGATATACCTCGTTTTCAAGGTCGTGTCCTTACCGTGTGAAGTAAATGGGTATATTCTGTGTACCCCAAACTACATGTCGTGTAATCCCTCCCCGCATACGTGTTACCTTTAACTCGGGCGTTGACCATTCAACGGTCGTGTGTCGTGTTGAGTACATGTCATTGTCGTGTTAAATAAATGAGTACACGTCGTGTATCCAATACTACACACCGTGTAGTCCCTCCCCACGTACACGTTACCTTCAAACCGTGTGTTGACCAGTCAACGGTCGCGTTCCGCGTTGAAGGCCGTGTTGGAAGTCTCGTGGTGACCGTGTGAAATGGCCGAGTACATGCTGTGTACCATAATGTACACACTGTGTACTTTTTTTCTCACCTATAAAAGGAGGACTCCCCTCCTCCTTTTCAACTCACTCGTCTCCTCCCCATTCCTCTGAGGAGAGCTCTCCTAAGAGACTCGAAGGCTCCTTTTCTTCCATAACTTCTTTGTTCGAGCTCCGATTTATGATCTGTCAGCAGTCACGGGATCGTAACGATGTGGCGAAACTTCTGAGCTTGGATCCATTGTCTTTCCTTCATAATTTCCTTTCCAAATTCCACCATAGGAGGTTTTTCCAGGACTCGACACAAGAGACGGACACCGAAGGACACCTTTTAAAGTTGATCTGGGGGAGCGTTGTGATCAGAACCTGTTGAGGTAGAGATCTTACCTTCGTCTCTCTAAATTGTGCATCATGTGGGGTGGGTGTCCTCTTGTTTTCGTGAAACACATTTGAACTAGTTTAATAAAGATAATAAATGGCTTATATAATAGGTATGGGAAGTTTGTTAATACGGTTACTTTATTTATATCCTGTGATATTATGTTGTGAATTGAATAGGATTATGCCTACTCAAAATCACGGTCATTGGAGGCCTTTTCTTGTGCAATTAAATGTTTCCCTATCTTTCTAGACCGTTTTTGTGAATGTAACATTGTGGAAAGTGGAATTTTGGTTAATCACATAATGTTGGCTGATTTAAAATCTGGAACCCTTATGTGATCATCTCGGTTGAACAAAATGGAATAATGAACATGTGGGTGTTGGCTTGGATACATGGCATATGATGGGGGTATTTTATAGGTTGTTGTTGATCGGGTGAGCAGCGGGGCTGCGATAGGCTTGGTTGTCGGTTGGTGTGATTACTATGATGGTGATGGGCAGCGGGGCAGCGATAAATGTTATTAAAAGGATAATGATGTATGGGTTTCGGTGTGTTTGTGGTTGTGGTGGTTTGCAACGGGGCTGCAGGGATGGGTCTGAATGTGAACGAACTATGGTTTGTGAATAATAAATGAATGTGGAAGAGTTAATGAATGGTGGGTCATGGTAATGGAACGAGATTAAAAATCAATGGTGTTTGTTGGAAAATAAGAAGGGACTTGTTTGTGTGGATTGTGCTTTCCTAACTTGATTTGTGGATGGAAGGGATATGTTTTATGAATGCTTGATCCAGTTTAGTTGTTGATAGTTTCCTTCTAGTTATGATACTGATAACTAAAGCTATTGAAACATGAAAACATTAAATGGGGTTTTGGGATTGTTTGTTATGTGCATACTCTCGAAGTTGAAGTGCCAAGGAATGTGCTCAGAAATTTGTGTAGAAGCCTTAGGATGGGCTGAGTGGTTGTTATACTTATATAAATCTGTATGTTTTATGTTTCTTTACGCACCCCATCCTTGTTGAGAACTTAGTGTTGAACATCCCTATTTCAAGGGGGAGGGTTTTTTTTCCAACACTTTTTTTAGTGGCTGGTTATTAGATCCTTTCTTCTCCCTTTCCTTGTTAGCCTATGTATCATCAGGAAGGCTTTGATGTCCTGAGATCCATTACTTGCCCAATAATCTTCGGGCAGGGTAGTGTGGTGGTTGGCCCAGGTGTGAGCGGGTAGGTGGTTTCCCACGTGTCTTTGGGATGAGGCCCAGGTGTCTTCGAGTGTGGCAATATATCTTCTAGCCCAGGTGTCTTCGGGCGTGGTGGTGGTTGTTCTGGTCTAGCTGTTTTCAGGCGTGGTTACGTGTGACAGTTGTGACCCAGGTATTTGCGGGCAGGGTTTTGCAGTGGGAATGTGTGAGGATGTGGCCCAGGTGTGTGCGGGCAGGGTGAGGCAGTGGGACTGTGGTGAGAATGGCGGGATTGGTCTGATGCATAGGATGCCTTCAATAACTACTGGGAAGGTGGATCAGGGTACCCCTACTTTGATAACATTACTAATATACTCTATTGACTTGTGTTACCTAATGAGTGTGACTCATGAGGCTGGGTGGATAGATTCCTTGTTAGGTTTTGGTTCTTATGTTTTCTCACATGGCATTAGGATGTCTCCCCACTTATGCATGAGATATTTAGGTTTCCCTACTGAGTATACTTGTATGCTCACCCTACGTTTACTTTTAGGTTTCCCGGAGGACTACCAGGGTCGTGCGGGACCCTACTAGTCGGGACAGTTGGAGTAGTTGCAGTTTTTTGTACTCTTGTTTCTTTTTGTATTGTAATTTTTGAGCTCTCTTGTACTTATACCTTGTTTCAGAACTATTTAAACATGCATGTGGGATTGGTTTGGGTTTATTTATATACACTTGTTATTTTTCTTTTTGGTGGTTGACTTTTCCTATTTCCCGATCATAAATAATAAAAATGGTAATGCCTCTCATATTTGTAAAAACTCATATCCTTGGTGCTAGTTGCCACCACGGGGCCTACTGGAGGCGGGACTCGAGGTCCATTATCTCCCTTTCACCATTTCCAGCTCAGGAGGGGCATCTTTGGTCGGAGGGGGTCATGACAGAATGGTATCGGAGGTGATGGTTGATTGATAGGATGGAGTCTGTAGTTAGGAATAGTGGGGATTGCATTGGATGGTAGGGAAACAATGTTGGTTAATCTTGGTCCATGACATAGGCTAGGGAAGACCGGCTAGGACATGAGATTTTAGGGCCCTCCGTGATCCGAGGCAAGGACTCTAAGCATACCGAACGACCAAGTGAGACTACATTGATTGCAGGGTAGAGACCCTAGGGAAGGTACATGCATCATCATGATTGTGTTTTTCTTGATTGAGGTTTTATGGGAAAGAAATTGAAATAAAATGTTAAAATAAAACCCTGAGAAATTTCCTTACTACTTGGGCATAGGTGATATTTGGTTACCGTACAACTATGGCACCTGGACGTCATTCACGGGTAGCTCAGATGGCTGAGGCCCAGTAGATTCAGGTGGTCAATCGGTTGAGGATTGATCGAGAGGAGTAAGATAGCCAGTGGAAGAAGACTCTCCGTTGATTCCAGTGGGAAACCCTCAAAAAGTACGAGGGTAGTACTTCGTAAATGGAGACGGATGGGTGGCTTGAGGAGCTAGGGATCGCTTTTACATTTATTCATGCTTCGAGGCAGTACTGGGTTCCCATAGCAGTCAGTTAGCAAAGAGGTGTGGCACGACAGTGGTGGACGCTTTACCTCAGAGAGAGGATAGAGGCAGAGGTTTCGTGGGCTGTCTTTGAGAAGGAATTCCGAGAGGAATTCCTTTCTTCGATGATCAAGGCGGAGAAGCGGCAGGAGTTACTCTCCCTTCAGTAGGGGAGTATGTCAGTACGAGTGTTGGGGGTCAAGTTCAAGGATCTCCTACGCTTTGCTCCAGATCTCTTCCTGGAAGAGGATTCTTGTGCGAGACGTTTGGAGGAGGCGCTTCGTCCTTCGCTCCAGTATGTTGTCACCCCCTTCACCCTTCCGACGTACTTGGCAGTACAGAAGAAGGCGGATGTTGTAGAGAGGATGCGCTCGTAGGGAGGTTCACCACATGAGGGGATCCATCCAGATTTGTCGAAGGGGAAGTCAGTCAGCACCAGGTCTCCTATGATGGGACCTTCCAGGTTCAGGCCAGTGGGGAGCTGGCCCCAGTAGTTCCAGTTCAGATCTTATCGTCCTCTTCCCTTTTCCACAGGCTGAGGGACGAAGTGTTTTTCTTGTGGAGGTTTCAGGAACATTCAGAGTCGGTGCCCAACCCGAGCTCAGTATGGTCGAGGTGGGCAGGTTCAGCTCCCACCTCAACAGCACCAGTTGATGGTGAGGCCCTTCCAGCAGTAGTAGGACCATGTTCCTCCAAGGGAAAACATTGCAAGAGGAGTTCGACCTCAGGGTGCTCCTCAGATACCTTGACCAGGATGTGGTCGAGGAGGTGGACGACATCAGAGAGGAAGAGGATCTGGGCATGGAAAGTTTCACGCAGTAGAGTTGACAGCTCCAGCAGGACATGAGGTGGTACGAGATATGATTTGTTTGTTCAGCACTATCGTTTCTGCATTGTTCAATTCATGAGCTTCGTACTCCTTTGTTGTACCTAGTCTAGTTCATTCCATGGGTCTAGAAATAGAGAGACATTCCATACCACTGGTCCTGAGTACACCAGTTGGATGCCAGACCAGTGTATCTTGTGTTTGCCGGGGATGTGGGCTGACGTTGGGACCACATCGATCTAGTGGGGACCTTCCCCTATTGCAGATGCAGCCATACGATGTCATCCTAGGCATCTATTGGTTGTAATTGTCTACTTCCGATGAAGGGTCGTGTTCTCCAATGTGGATGTGCAACATGTAGCTTTTGTTGGCAAGAGGAGCTATTAGGTGGGAAGCCGGCGTGTGGAGCCTCTACTTCCCTTGTTAGGTGGGATATCAGTGGTTCCATTTGATACATAGATGATGGATGTCCCAGAGGTTGTTGGGGAGTTCCGCGATGTTTTTCCTGAGGAGGTTGTGACTCAACCCCCCCCCCCCCCACACCGACATGACGTTGATTTCAGGATAGAATTACAGCCTGGTGCCCATTTGGTTTCGATGGCCCGTTATCAGATGGAACCTTCAGAGTTGGGGGTGTTGCGGATTCAGATTGATGATCTGATGGAGAGGGGTTTTTTTCGACCCAGCATATCCCCATGGGGTCCTCTAGGTTTCTTCGTGAAGAAGTCAGATGGTGGTCTCAGGATATGCATTGACTACCGAAGGATGAACCATGTAACGGTCAAGAACCGTTCACCTTTCCAAGGATAGATGATCTCTTCGACCAACTGAGGGGAGCAGGTTGGTTTTCAACAATTGATCTACGATCTGGATATCATCAGCTAAGGGTAATGGACATTGACATCCCAAAGACGACTTTGAGGTGCAGGTATGGGAACTTTGAGTTTGTAGTGATGCCGTTTGGAGTTACGAATACACGGACTGTGTTCATGGGACATATGAACATTGTCTTCTGAGAGTTTTAGGACCGTTTCTTCGTTGTGTTTATCGATGACATACTGATCTACTCAAAATTAGAGGAAGAGAACATTGAGCATCTTAGGGAAGTCTTGGATGTCTTTCGACACCACCAGCTTTATGGGAAATTGTCGAAGTCTAAGCTCTTTATGCAATAAGTACACTTCCTTGGGCACGTGGTGTCTCAGCATGGAGTGTCATTGGACCCGTCGAAGGTGGAGGCAGTTGTTTCTTGGGTAGCACCCAAGAGTGTGGCAGAAGTTCATAGTTTCCTAGGGTTAGCAGGTTATTATCATAGGATCGTTTCAGACTTCTCTCGAGTTGCTTCTTCATTGAAATCTTTGAGTACGAAGAACCAGTTCTTCTTATGGAGCGAGTAGTGCCAGAAGGCTTTCGACTACATGAAAGAGAAGTTGGTCAGTGCTCTCGTACTCGGGTTTCCAACGGAAGGGATGTTGTATGAGGTGTTTTGTGATGCTTCTGGATTTGGCCTGGGGTGCGTGCTGATGCAGAAGAAGGGAGTGATCTGTTATGGGTCTAGGCAGTTGCGCCCTCACGAGCATAGCTATGACACCCATGAACAAGAGCTTGTATCAGTAGTGTTCACACTGAAGTTGCGGCGATATTACCTCTTTGGGGAGCGCTTTATGGTCTTCTCAGATCACCATAGCTTGCGTTATATCTTTTCGCAATGTGACCTGGACTTACGACAGCGGAGATGGGTCGAGTTCCTCCAAGACTATGACTTCGAGATCTATTACTCTAAAGGTAAGGTCAATGTTGTGGATGATGCCCTGAGTAGGAAGTCTCATAAAGAAGTGGTTCGGAAATCCACTGATGCTTGGAAAGTGATGGGAGAGTTGGCCACCTTGCACTTGGATGCAAGGGTAGAAGGTGATAGAGGCTATTTGTTTCAGATGATGGTGCAATCCTCCTTGTTGCATTATGTGGATGAGTTTCAATGGGGGGAATCTGAGGTAGAAGTGATGCATGATCGCATCGATTAGGGAAACACTCTTGATGGATGGTCAGAGGAGAACCGACATCAAATGCTTTTCCATGGAAGTTTGTTTGTTCCGAAGGCGGTGCGTGAGGGAGTTCTCTGTGAGTTCCATAGCTCGGCCTTGTAGGTACATCCAGGAGTTTCAAAAATATACAAATGCCTAAGGGAAAATTTTTTGTGGTCTGGGGTGAAACGGGCAGTGGTGGAGTTTGTGTCTAAATTCCTAGTGTGTCAGCAAGTGAAGGTTGAACACCATGTTCCCTGTGGTTTGTTGCATCCTCTAGACGTCCCCGAGTGGAAGTGGGATGACATCTCAATGGAATTAATCACATGACTACCCAGAACTCTAGGTGGTGATGATGCTATCTAGGTAGTGGTGGATCGACTAGTGAAATTAGCTCACTTCTAAGGAATTAAGCAGTCGAGCCCGGTGAGTACCTTAGCATAGAAGTACGTAGACAAGGTTGTGCTGTTTCATGGAGTTCCAAAGACTATCGTCTCAGATCGGTATACTCGGTTTACCTCATGTGTCTAGAGAGGGTTACAACATTCTTTTGGCACCCAGCTACGCCTTAGCACTACATTCCTCCCCCATACCGATGAGCAGATAGGGCGGACTATCTAGATGTTGGAGGACATGCTGTGAGCATGCATTCTGGATTTCGGAGGATCATGGGTACTACACTTGCCTTTTGTAGAGTTTGCCTACAACAACAACTTCCACTCTACTAATGGCATGGCACTATTTGAGGCTCGGTATGGAAGACCATGTTGTTCACCCATTTGCTGGGCAGAGGATGGTAAGACAGGTACTCTTGGGCCAGAGGTAGTGCGGAGCACCACATAGAATGTTCAGCTTGTTCGTGAGAGGATGAAAGCAGCTCAGGACTGACAGAAGTCTTATTCTAATCGTTCGAGGAGGTTGTTGGTGTTCGAGGTGGGAGATCATGTGTTCTTGAAGGATTACCCTCGATGGGGGAAGTGGAGGTTTGGGAATGGGAGAAAACTCTCACCTAGGATCATCGGACCTTTTGAGGTGCTGAGGCGAGTCAGTGAGGTGGCATATCAGATAGCCCTGCCACCTCAGTTGGAGACGGTTCATGACATCTTCCAAGTCTCTCAGCTACGTCGATACATACACAACGACTCTCATGTTATCGACTGGGGAGAGTTAGATATGGGAGATGACGCGACCTTCGAGGAACGACCAGTCAGAATCGAGGGTCGTATAGAGAAGGTTCTCTATGGACGAACCATTCCCTTGGTTCGTGTGTTGTGGAGGCATGGTGGCCTTGAGGAGAGCACTTGGGAGCGGGAGTACAACATGCACGCTCAGTACCCAGAGTTGTTTTGACATGTTTTCCCCCTTGTTCTTCTGAGAATTGTTTTGATGTTATACTCTTTACCTTTGATATATGGAATTCATGGCTTGATGGTTATGAGACTGTTTATTTCCTTGTTCCCTGGAAGTGTGTTGCATGTCTGGATGTGTGGGAAGGGAAACAACCTGACTCTAGTCAAGATGCATTAATGAGGATGCGATTGAACCCATGCGAGCGAGTCAGTGCCACCTAAAGCGGATAATATCTCGACTTAGGAGAAGGAATTTTCCCCAAGACTCATCTTCGGGCAATGTGTTGGTTGTGTGGTGTTGGGGGTAGTGAAAGTTGGAAATTCATAATATATGGAAGTGGGAAGGCCCAATCCTTAATCAAGATGCATTAATGCGGATGTGATTAAACCCGTGTAGGCGAGTCAGTGCCGCCTAAAGTGGATAATTTCATGAAATAGGGGAGGGAATTCCTAACAACTATGATTAGGGTTGTTGGTTGGGTTCCTGTTATAACGAGAACCCTAAGAGGTTTCTTGTTGGGTTTTCCACTGGTTTGGTTTTTGAATTCTCGGGGACTAGAATGATTTAAGTGGTATCTGATGTAATGGGCCGGACCTCTCCGGCCCATTCCTTTGCCAAAAGGAAGGTCACGAAGTGTTCTGGAGGGTAAAATGGACTTTTCCCACACTTTCCAGAATTTTGAAACTACACACCGTGTAGTGTGAGTACACGCCGTGTACCCCCTCACTGGGTATACCACGTATTCAAGGCTGTGTCCTTACTATGTGAAATAAATTGGTACAGGTCGTGTACACCAAAGTACATGGTGTGTAGTCCCTCCATGCGTATGTGTTACCTTCAACCTGTGTGTTGACCAGTCAACGGCTGTGTGCCGTGTTGAGGTTGTGTCCTTGCCATGTGAAATAAATGAGTACACATTGTGTATCCAATACTACACATAGTGCAGTACCTCACCGCGTACACGTTACCTTCAAACCGTGTGTTGACCAGTCAACGACCACGTTCTGCGTTGAACGCCATGTTGAAAGCCCTGTAGTGACCATGTGAAATGGCCAAGTACACGCGGGGTACCATAAAGTACACATCATGTACTTTTTTTCTCTCCTATAAATTGAGGTTTCCCCTCATCCTTTTCAACTCACCCCTCTCCTCACCATTCCTCTGAGCAGAGCTCTCCCAAGAGATTCGAAGGCTCCTTTTCTTCCATAACATCTTCGTCTGAGCTCCAATTTACGCTCCGTCAGCGGCCACAGGATCGTAACGACGAGGTGGAACTTCTGAGCATGGATCAGTTATCTTTCATTTAGCCTTTCCTTTCCAAATTCCAACCATGGTGGTTTTTCCGGGACTCGACAGAAGTGACAGACGCCGACAGACGTCTTCTAAAGTTGATCTGGGGGAGCGTTATGATCAAAACCTGTTGAGGTAGGGATATAACCTTTGTCTCTCTAAATTGTGCATTATGTAGGGTGGGTGTCCTCTTGTTTTTGTAAAAAACATATGAACTGGTTTAATAAAGATAATAAATGGATTATATAATGGGGATGGGATGTTTCTGAATGCGGTTAATTTATTTATATCCTATGGTATTATGTTGTTAATTGAATAGGCTTATGCCTACTAAAAATCATGGTCGTTGGGGGCCTTTTCTTGCGCAATTAAATGTTTACCTATCTTTCTAGACCATTTTTGTGAATGGAACATTGTGGAAAGTGGAATTTTTGTTAATCATGTAATGTTGGATGATTTAAAATCTGGAACCCTTGTGTGATCATCTCGGTAGAACAAAATGGAATAATGAGAATGTGGGTGTTGGCTTGGATACGTGGCATGTGATGGCGGTGTTTTATGGGTTGTTGTGGTTCGGGTGAGCAGTGGGGCTGCGGTTGGCTTGGTTGTGAGTTAGTGTGAATACTATGTTGTTGATGGGCAGCAGGGCTCTAATAAATGGTATTAAAATTATAATGATGTATAGGTTTCAGTGTGTTTGTGGTTGTTGTGGTTTGAAGTGGGCCTGTAGGGATGGGTTTGAATGTGAATGAACTATGGCTTGTGAATAATAAATGAAAGTGGAAGAGTTAATGAATGGTGGGACATGGTAATGAAACAGGATTAATAATCAATGGGGATTGTTAGAAAATAAGAAGGGACTTGTTTGTTTTGCTTTTGTTTTCATAACTTGATTTATGGATGGCAAGGATATGTTTTATGAACTCTTGATCTAGTTTGGTTGATGATAGTTTCTGATAGTTAAGAAATTGATAACTAAAGCTATTGAAACATGAAAACATTAAATGGGGTTTTGGGATTTTTTGTTGTGTGCATTCTCTCGAATAAGAAGTGCCAATGCACGTGCTCAGAACATTGTGTAGAAGCCTTAGGATGGGATGAGTGGTTGTTATACTTATATAAATATATATGTTTTATGTTTTCTTACACACCACACCATTGTTGAGAACTTAGTTCTGAACACCTCTATTTCATGTGGGAGGGTGTTTTTCCCAATACTTCTATTAGTGGCTGGTTATTAGCTCATTTCTTCTCCATTTCCTGGGTAGCCCTATTATCATCAGGTATGTTGTGATGTCCTGAGGTCCATTATTATCCCAACAATCATCAAGCAGGGTAGTGTGGTGGTTGGCCTAGGTTTTTGCGGGCAGGTGGTTTCCCATGTGTCTTCAGGATGAGGCCCAGGTGTCTTCGGGTGTGGCAGTAGATCTTCTATCCCAGGTGTCTTCGGGCGTGGTGGTGGTTGTTCTGGCCCAGGTGTTTGCAGGCATGGTTACGTGTGACAGTTGTGGCCCAGGTGTATACGGGCGGGGTTTGGAAGTGGGACTGTGTGAGGATGTGGCCCAGGGGTGTGCGTGCGGGGTGAGGCAGTGGGACTGCGGTGAGAATGGCGGGAATGGTCTGATGCGGAGGATGTCTTCAATAACCATTGGGAAGGTTGTCCGGGTACCCATAAATTGATAAGATTTCTACTATACTCTGTTGACTTGTGTTACTTGGTGAGTCTGACTGGTGAGGTTGGGTGGATAGATTCCTTGCCAGGTTTTGGTTCTTCTATTTTCTGATAAGGCATTAGGTTGTCTGCCCACTTGTGCACGACAGCTTTAGTTTTCCCAACTGAGTATACTTGTATGCTCACCCTATGTTTAATTTTAGGTATCCTGGAGGACTACCAGGGCCCTGCGGGACCCTAATAGTCGATATAGTTGGAGTTGATGCAGTTTGTTGTACTCTTGTTTCTTTTGGTATTGTACATTTTGAGCTTTCATGTACTTGTACCTTTTTTCAGAACTTTTTAGACAAGCATGTGTGATTGGTTTGGGGTTATTTCTCAACACTTGTTCTTTTCCTTTTTGGTGGTTGAATTGTCCTATTTCCTAATCTAAAATAATAATAAGGGGTAATGCCTCCCATATTTGTGAAAACTCATACCCTTGGTGCTAGTCGCCACCCCGGGGCCTACTAGAGGTGGGACTCAAGGGTCATTATCTCCCTTTCACCATTTCTAGCTCAAGAGGGGAATCTTTGGTGGGAGGGGGTTGTGAAAAAAACTCTATACATCCAAGATGATGCACCATGTAGTTACATTGGTCTCCCGTCACCCAATTTTATATATTCACTGATTATTTTATCGAGGTCATATTAAAAAAATAAGTGAAACCTATTTTTTCTACAATCATGGTTGTTGTTCATTAGACATTTTCAAGGGGGGATCCTTGCATCTTGGAGTCTATACCTATGATACATGTATTCCCTGGATAGTTTTTTTGGAATCCCCTAATAATTTCATAGAGGAATATATATTTAATACCCTAATGTTTCATGGACTCCAGTCATGCGATAAAGGAGGATATAACCTCTTAGTATTCTGTTTATCTTTGTTATGTTTCCTTTTAACCCCACATGTTAGGAAATGTTTTATCATGTGAATTTTCGGTATGTTCATCTCTTTATCTAATGTTTTTTATAACATTTCTTCTCATTCGTTTTTGTTTTCATTAATGTGTTTAGAGATATGATTTCACTGATTTATATTTATATTATAACTTTGATAGGTATTCCATGTGTGGCCAATAGTGGAGGTCTTGAGAGGTCTTCTCAAGTATTCTATCAATATATGTACTTATAAATCTCACCCAACAACTTTATTTAGGGGTTTTCCCAATTTTGGATGATATTTTACATTGACTTGGGTATTTATATTGTGAGTTTTTTGTTTGATGGGTCTAGGTAATTTCCAATAGTGTATCAGATCCAATTTTTTTTGAACCATTATAAATCCTAGTGAGCTTTGATATGGAAATGTAAATTTGATATTTTTTTTAAATGATTAATATTTAAATTTTTTTATGAGATTGGTTCTCATATACCAAATGGAGTTCTATACAAGATTCATAGAGATATGTGGATCACCATTTGTGGTAGGTGGTATTTCCTATTCTAAATATCTTATTATTGTATTGATTCTTTGTTATTAGTTCATCATTATTAATATTTTGGGAATGTTTCAAAACTAGTGAGGTTTCCCCCAAATATATTTTTTGACATCGTGAATCTCCATAAAATTACACATTCACCACATTACATAATAAATTTTTCAATGATTACCAATGAGTCAAATGAGTGTCAGTGACCCAATTAATAGTTCCTGTGGTAGGGTTAGTTGGTTTCCAAAGGAAAAAATTGTTCAAATTTCATAATTGTTTTAAAAAATGTTGAAGAAAATTAAATTCCAATGGAAAAGTGGTCATTTTTTAAGTAGGTGTTAAAATTTTATTAAAATATAATAGTGGTGTTTTCAAAGGAATTATTTTCTTTTATTTTTTCAATGGGTAAATATTGAAATAAAATTGTGGTTCATTTTCTGAATCAATTTTTAAAAAGATTTATATTTTTTAAAATGAAAATATAGTGGGGATTGGTTTAGTTGTTTTAGTCTATTTGATCTCATGTGTGAGATTATTGATTTTATAAATCATGTTATCATTTTTATGTATGTACATTACATGATTTACATTTGTATGGTTTGTTTCATATTGATCGATGAATGTACATGTTGGCCAATGATATAGTTTTTATCAATGTTTTAGGTTTATCTATATAGGTGTTCCATGATCCCTGGAGGGTAATGATGAGTATAAAGGACCATTATATATAAAATTATGGGTGGTATTGTATTATTCAAGAGTTCATAACGTATTTTGTCTGTGAAAAAGGTATAATGGTATTTTTAAATGGAATTTATAGTTGGACAATGCGGTGTGTAGCCGTAGGTTCGAGGAGATATGTACCTTATGTGAGGAGCTACTGATATGTGTGATAATAAAACATGTCTACATATATTTCATGTACATGTTAACTATGTGTTTTTGATATATTATCTATTTGTAGAGACCTATGGTTGTGACATAATCTAGATTGACATGGTAATTTATGTGGATAGATGGCCAAACCTGAGAGATAGGTGAAATTTTGGATTCTATGTGACCATGTATTGAGTTAGAGAGTAGTGGTTATGATAAATTGGGATAGTGTTTCCCAATGATAGATGATATTGGGAAGGGAAACTCTAAGTGAGAGGGTATTAAATTTTTTTATGGATTTAACCCTATATTAGGGATATGGTGATGGTAGATACTTGGTATGATGTGGATGAGGTTGATAATAATGCCTCACATTTAGTGGGAATGTGTTGTTAGGAAAACCACGAGTTGTAATGTGTGGACAATAAAATGGTGTAGGTCCCTACCCTACACCATTAGGTACTGTTAAGGGAATGTTTAGGAACCCTAAAATATGTCTGTGAGTGTTGTACGAGTTTTGGTATGATGTAAATATGGTTCTTCTATCATGGAGACCAAGAATGTAAGGCCAGGATTCATGGTTTTCGCTTTGTACGTGAAATCCAGACATGTACCAATGTATATGAATTGTGTGTTCTTTTATGTATGTTTTATTCATGGGAATTAATACACTATTTATATATGTATGTAATTCAAATAAACATTATAATTTATCACTCAGTATTTTTAAATCATTATATATTCTTGTAGGTCATAGGACACAACCCATAAATGTGTATATTACATTGGTTTTGATCTTCATGTGAATGCCATTCATATCTAAAAACAAAAGAACTATGTAGAGAAGAAAAGATAATACAATTAACTCAATTTATAGTGTCTTAGTACTTTTCTAGGAAACAATATAAGTTGTGGGAATGTCTAATTCTCTTTTATTCCTTTTCATCAAGTAAATTTTCTAGTGAATCATTGTTTATTTTTATATCATTACAATTATTATTTTCTACATAATTTTGTTTCTATTAATAATGAATATTGATTCAGTTCATTATATTTTGTACTATAAGAGGGATATTAGCTCACTTTTAATCAATAGATGTTTTTTGAAATGATCATTATACAAATTGGTCATTCCATATTTGAAAATATTTATGAATGTCCATCATTCCTTGTTATTGAGGGAATAATATCCCCATGATATTAATGACCATTTATATAGATGGAAAACTCTAGGACATGTGGATACATTACAAGATCACATTACATCACAATGGAGTTCTATTTGAGTAATCTAGGTCAGGGAGTTACAAAACATATATAGGTAAATGTGATAAATTTTATCATGATTTCTACATGAATGAATCATATTTAATTTCTATTTCTTATAATAATACACTCCTCCCTTGTTACTTCTCATCATAAGGAGGATGTGTCTGGTCAATAATTTATTTTCTTCTTATGTATTCGTCCATCCGATATGAGAAAACATACTCATTGGGGAGAATAGATATATATTCGAAAAGAAACTAAAATGATCAATACATATATTTATCTTTCCTACCGAGGAATACTTTTTAAATTCTCAATCCTTGCTTGTGCAACACATAATTTATCAACATTTGGATGGTGGATTAAACCACCATACTCTATATAATTTATAGCTTCAATCTATATCTATCATTATGAATGCTTTACATATTCAATTTTCTTTGCATCTAAATTTTCATTTACAGATAACAAATAAATACCTTTTTATATAATCCATTCATGAAATAGTTTAATATTATGGATGAAATTTATCTCATTACCATATGAATCCTTTAGGATTTCATCAAATTTATTCCAACTAAACATCATATTCATAACATTTATCTTTCAATACTAAATCACTTCATTGAAACTATATAATTCATTGTGTAGTATTTAAAAAATAAATTTATATGTTTTTCTAATCAAATATTTATATAGATTTATACATTTCAGGGTTTTTAATGTGGTTTTTTAATCAATAGTGAATAACTAATATTGATTGTTTAATAATTCATCTAGTTATGGACATTTTTCTCAAAAATTCACATCAATTTCTCATTTGATACCTATTCATTTCCACATGTCATTGTATAGTATGTTGCTCATATATTTTATTTCGAACCAAACATCTCTTTCATTTATTAAAAATTGTTATGCTAAATGTGGTAAAATTTATCTTATAATGCATTTTAGAACATTATATCAATATAAAATATATTTTCCCCCAAATGTTTCTACTTGATAAACCCATATTATTTTTTAATTCCCCAATTTCTACTAAATTATTTAAATATTATATTATAACTAATATATAATATTTCCCATATGATTATGCAAATATATCCATGATATCCAATCCCAAAACATTCAAAATATCTGATATATGTATCTATGATTTTGGGGTTTCTATTCCACATTTAATTTTTTTATCCTCTACCATCAGTCATAGTTTCTTATATTCTCAATAGCATATTTAAAAGGGTTTCAATGTAATATCCACACTAAAATACAATATAAGACATCATTAAGCTTCCAAATTTACCTCATCATCATAATGAATAACAATTATTCAAAATTGATTTTAAATCTTATCCTAGTAAATATATCTTAAAAATTCCATCTTCGGTTTATTTAAATAGATGCAGTTCATACCATATGTGTTACTACTGATAGAAAGTGTGTTGTATTTTTTATATTAATTTTTTTCTTTACAATGTGTTCCACATTTGTAGATGTAATCGACCTTACATATCTAATATTTTACATCGTATTTTAACATATTTTGTTAACTATATGGAAATACAACATGAATCAAACCTACAAGAGAGTAACATTCAAAATCTAAATACCATTTTATACATCTGGTATTGGTTGGAAAAACATGTAATAAGGTAATTATCCCTTGATTTGGTTAAAGTGGCATTCCTGTAAAACAAAAATATTGAGAAATGTTTTTTAATTTAATGTTTCTTTACCGTTTTGACATTTTATCAAATAAAAAACTTGTAAGAGTACCACTTTATTATCTTACATTATATTACAAATGTTAGTAGATATTTTAATGCTAAATAGTATGATTATATAATATCCTCAATTCCAAGGGGATAATATTTTATTTATCTATAGAAAATAATTTCAAACAATCTCTTTTTATTATATAGAATATTTATGTTGAGTTTTTTGAGTAATTTTTTGGAATAATATATATCAATGTTTTTTTATATTAGTTATAGTCAATAAAAAAATCCACTAAAAAATTACTTCCATATCAGATGATTTCAAACAAATCGTATTTTGTGACATAATGAATAAATTTGAGATTAATGCCATCATGAGTCTAAAAAATGCATAAAAACACTATATTAGAAATAAAATTATCTTAATTCACATGAAGTGAATAATATATTTTATTTAATATTATAAAATAATTTATTTTCTATAAAAATATTAAAATATTATTATGCATGTTTTCAGGGATTAGTATTATGAAGAGATTGCATTTTGTTTCTCCATTTTGAGCTAATTATATATATTATAGTGCATAATTAATATTGCAAGATTATATTAATAAAAATTATATCCTTAGTAAAATTTTATTTTTTATTTTTTAGTTATTAATTTCTTTTATTTAATTATTTTTATATAAAACATAGAAACTTTTATATTTTGGTATTTATTAATTTATACAAGTTTCTGTAATTTTATTATATATATATATGATAAAATTAATAGAAATATTAAAAATAATATTTAAAATTTTATATCCTGATATGTAATTTATATAAATATGGATTATTTTGAAATTATAAGGGTAATTTATAAGATGTTCATAAATTATAAGAATGGAATTTTATGTATATTATATTTTTCTTTATGATTTTTTTCATAATTATTAATCTGAATTATTTATATTCAATGATTTTTTTGTGAAATTACATAAGCTGCATCGATATAAGTTTTTCTGATTTATTTGTTAAATGTTTATATAATAATAAACACATGATATTTTAAAATACAAAAAAATAATAAAGAATAGAAAATAGAATATAACAAGTTTATATGTCATTTAATATGGTATATTTAATGTAAATTTCATATAATGAATATTGTGAAAGAGTTCATATTTTGAATACAATTAAAATGTTTATATTTATTTATCTATTAAATGTACATATATATTAACTATTTTATTAATTTTTTAACTTTTCTTTATTTATGAACTATTAATAAATGTTTACACTTATCTAAATTTAATAATTTTTCATTAATTTGGTTTATTCTAGTTTTTTTCAAATGAATATTAATGATTTTTTATGAATATAGATAAATACATTAGTTTAATGTGTTAAACAACTTCTATAATTATTCAAAGAAAAATAAAAAGTGTTACATGCTAGGTATAGTAACTGATATCAATTTCATAAAGATTTTGTTGTATTTCATTGTGTTCTATGATAGAATTCAATGGTTTATTTTCATTTAGAAATTATTTATGTAAGAGTTTTGATGGAATTGAAATCTATGTTGGGTAATATATCCCATGTTTGTGGGACATTGGAATAGGAATCTCACTGTCATGAAGGCCATTTACTTCTCACAAAAGTGGTCGTTGGCTGTATATGGATTCATTTATACTCTTGTGATGATTGTGGATTTCAAATAATTATAAGCCTTTAAATTATTTGGATTCATGATTTGTATATTATTGATTCATTTAAATATATGTAAATATATATGCAATTTAATATTGGTTGGTAAAACATACTTTGAGTAATGTAAATTTTTACGCATCAATATGCAATAGCGTATTAGATTTTTGGAATGCACAATATTCAAAAAAATCATTAAAAAATGTATTCATGTTAGGGGAATAAGGTAAGATAATACAGTGAGAATGTGACATCCATGTTCCATTTCTATTATTGATATCTTTTGGCCTTATTATATTTAATATTCATTCAATGTTCTTCACAATTAGGGTAATTAAGGGGAGGTTTTTTGATTACTATGGTTGGGGTTAGAATGTGTTGACTTAATAATAGATTTTTAAATAAGGTGGATAAAAAATACACGTAATATAACTGGTGGAAGAATCAAACCTTATAGTTTGAATCAAGTAGAAATTCTATCTTCCCCAGATCCCATTGGTCAGTCGGTGGATGAGGAGGAATACCCAGCCTTTTTTTAGGGACACATACAAATTGGTATCAATTTCCTTGTCTTCCAGTGGTGATGATATCAATCAAGTGTTCCCAATGAAATGATGAAATTAATTACCCCCATGAGTTTTTTATTCACCTTGAATTGACCTCCCATATCTTCCTAATAATAAACATATTATAATAATTAGAATAATTTACCTCCCATCATTAATCTTCTTACAATAATTAATCTCCCCATAAAACACCCTTAATGGAACAAAAAAACAATTTACAATGTTCTTGTTAGATCAATAATAAAATTTCATCCTTATTTTTAGATAACAATTCATATATGTTTGTAATTTTGTTCTCCTTGATGATATGATAAAGAATTAATTATTTATTTGTATTCTAGTAGAGTCTCTATGACATTGATTCCTTTTCATGAGAAAATTGATGAAAATATTCAAAGAGATTGTTTAATTTCTTTTTTTAATCATATTCATAGACCACTACTAAATGGATGATTGATAACAATATATTAAATAATTAATTAAATCATGTAACATTGGTGGTGATGTTGACATTTCAATGAAGAACAATCTGGACCATGATCAAATTAATCCTGAAAGGTGATGTTTTTGGGTAAGAAATTGATTATTTATCATCACGAGATCTTACACTCTAAATTATATTCAATAATAACTTTTCAGCTAATTGAATATTGATAGACTGATGATTATATATTACATCTATAGACATATGGTAGAATCATGGATAAATTAAAAAAAATTATTTGATAAAATATGATTATCAACTAATTTGATTTCTAGAATTTACATACCAACGAATTAAATCCATCAGAGATACCCTAATGGTATTTGGTTGTACAATAATGTTCATAACATGGTATTCTATTGGGATTCAATTATAATTCATTTTCATGAAAAACAATACATGAGTTATTAAGAATTGATGTGTAAAATTCAACTATGTGTTGTTCAATGTCGTTTTTTCATCATTTCATTGATCAAATCATGTGTTCATGCCCAATAACCTTTAGGTAGTAACATCTATAAATTTTGGTCCTCCATTAAAACATTTTTCAATGATAAAATTCATATATCATTAAACACTATTTTTCATTCTGGATTAGGTTTTCTCATTGGTGTCTGTAGCCTGTAGGACCCATTGTGATGTTGGATTCCTTGACTATTTATAGAATAAATTATTTCCAAGATTATTATTTATAAAAAATTTTATGCGATTCTATTTTATTCTATTGATGATATTATATTCTTTCCTTTTAGGTTGTACCCTAAAATGTTTATTAATATACCATTGAGGCTATTGTTTTTACAAGATACAGGTGGACCATCTTTCTGATGTTTATCACTTAGTGGGTGAGAATGAACATCTTATTATAAAGAATAATACAAACATAAGAATATGGTAGGGGAAAGGAGTCATGGAGGCCACAGATGATGAATTGTTTCATCGAAATGATTTCCTAGACTCCTAACATACGACACTAATGGGGAACGATTATACATAGTTTTGTCCCATGGATGAGCTGAGATATGACAGTCTAGGTGCCCAACCTAACACAATTCCATGAGAATGTGAGATATTTGATTATGATATTTTGGGATTGTTTTATATTACTTATTATATAATAATTTTTATCCTTCTATCATAGAGACGAGGAATGTATGGCCATGGTAATTTTTTTTTTGGTTAGTTTATAAGTACCCAGAATGTGTACTGTTTTTATTATGTTTGTTAAAAACTTATTATATTTAAATAAAACCATTATAATTTAGAAAACATATTAAATACACATTATTGTTTTTTAACATGTTTTATTACTCACACACTACATGAGATTCTCAAGGCGTGTGAAGACTTCATTTTATGGGATTTGAGTAAGGGTAAGGGGAACAAGGATAATGGATGAGTAGAGGAGTGTGGAGATTGTTGTATTCTAGGACAGATTCTATAGGATCCCAAAATTGTTTATTTATTTTAATTTCATACTTTTATACTATTATTTTCCTAACCAAACTAGGAAGCTTGTTTATTTATTTATATAAATTTCATGATATCTACAAAGATTCTTCCTCTTACACTTATTGTACTAATTTATTTTATTATATTATATTATTATTTGTGATATGAATGGATATTGAGGGAATATTATCCCCAATTATTATCATATACCATAACATCAATTTGATATCCTCTTGGGTATAGGGAGGCGCAAACGAGGTTAAGTGGATGTCCATTTCATACACGCCAGTTCAAGATGGGGCATTAGAATATGGAATAAGAGTTCAATTTCATATTTTTTATTTTTTTTCCTAACCATGGACATATTAGAAATATGTTATTTCTATGGGAATAATGTTGGGTATTTTTCTCATGGTCCTCCATCCCTAGTGTTATATACCGACAATGTTATAGTTTAAGTAATTTATATTACCGTTTTTATAATCTTTTCAGTGGATTTATGCATCATGAAGAAGAACATTAGTTCACCTGAAATATAAATCCATTTTGTTATAATTCAAATAATATTCTAAATTTAATGAATTGAATTACACTATATTTTAGGGATAGATCTATGCTTTGTGAAATATCAATTATATTTCTATTGTGATATATTTATATTTTTCATATATTATTTGTTCATAAACATGAAGTTATATTTATATATATGATTGTAAACAAAACATATAGATTAAAAACATGGTTACTACGAGGATAGTTAAACCTTGGATTTTATATAAACATATAAGGAACCCATCAGTTCCCCCTTAGAGTAATTTGGGATTATCCTAAAAACATATTTTTTCAAAATTTTGACTTTCCTGATACTGAAAATTCCACCTTCTTGAAAACTAATGAGGATCCAACAATCAAGGTAATGTGAACTCTCACAAGGGAGGAAACTCTTGTTCCATTTTTTTAATTAAGTGGGTTCTTTAGTACACACCCTCACACCTACTATTTTATAATAGGACGTAAGACCACATTAGCCAGGTGTCATTCTCTGTGTTCCTTATTAGAGTAGAGAGACGCAGAGGTCCACTTTCGACTATTCCAATTCAATCCATCTCTATAATCCATCATCATTTATGGGAATATAGGGTTATGAAATTCATATGACTGAATACAAATCATATAAGGTGTATTAAACCTCATTAATACACATGTGGAAATTATGGTAAACATGTAAGTGTTCATTTTACAACCCCCCGCTGGTATAGGGGTTTACGAAACATTATAGGATGAAATAAAGTACTTGGATAAATATAATGTAAATTTTATCTATATAGTTCCCTCTATATACATTAAATATCGACTACGATCAAAGGATCATGGATCTTTTCCAGATCTGGCTTGTAGTTTCTTCTTACTCAACAAGAGTAAAAAATGTTCAAGGAAAGTTCATGTCGATCAAGAAGTTTCTATGGTAGGGTAGTGTTTATGGAAATGTTGTATTTTCAAATTGACCTTGTAATGGTAAATATTAATTAAAAAAGAGGAATGATGAATTTTTTCACATTAGTTATAATAGATAGCTAGGACATAACATGGGATCTTTGGCACCTTAGTGATTTAACGAGGTGTATAGGGTATAAACATTGATTTGGTAATGAAGTATCTAAAGATCTACCTAAATCCATAAAGGATATTTTGGTAGTATGGAATGATAGGGTATCCTCACTAGTTGATACATAGATCTATCAGGTTAGCTTCCCTTAGAGGATCAAGGTTGACATAGTTTTCAAATAATTAATAAGATCGGGGTCCTCAACACTAGACTCAAATGGAAATGAATATAACTAGATAGTTATCTAAGTGATTTCATCACAAAACTGAGGAAGGATATTTTTATATTCTATATCATAATCAAGAATATTTTGGGGAGGAACCATATACACTTTATGGTATGTGTTTGATAACCTCATCATTATGTACTACATTTTTTTGAGAAATGATCTTACCATTCCATAATATACGCAAAAGTTATTTCTCGACGAAAAACTCCTTTCCTGTTAGGATATAAGTTATTTTCCCTTGATACACCACTTGGAATGTGGATCATCATTAGAGATTCCAAGAGGGTAATATAGTCATCTATAGTTATCGATATTTGTGGGACTGTATTATTCTATAGAATATTAGATTCCTTGTGATTTCATCATGAAGAAGATGGATAGCTTTTGATATCATAATAATTTCATTGAATATTGTTGTAGTTTTCATCAACAAAGGGAGATAAAGTCTTGATGATAAGTGAAATGGAACTGAGACCAGATAGATAATTTCCAGAATTGAGTTCTCTCTAGATGATCATAGTGTATAGTATGTTCTTCATTCTATCAATCAGATTAGAAAGATCCCCATCATATATTCCTATGACTACGGATCAATATTATTATTCCTAAACAGATTATTTTAGTGGAAATTGTCATGATATTGAATTTCACATTGATATAGATATTATCCCTATTGAAAAGGATATTTTGATACCCCATTAATATATCTTTACATCTATGTAGTTGGTGAAAAAAGTTTCCCCTCATGGACCATGATAAAAATTGATTTATTAGGTCGAGTACATTACCTTGGGGTGCACATGTTTGGTTTTCCATGATGTTGGATTGAAGAACATTTCTATTTTTTAATTACTAGAAATTGTAACATGTGATATTGAATAAAAAAGATCATTTTCAACTTATGTATTATCTATTAAATTAGATTAATTGATATTGGAGGTTCCCCTTTATTTATCATAGAATTTGATATCACCAATTGTTAGTTTGAGAAGTGGATATCTAGTAGATTGTGATCCAGATTATCAATGTGATATATGAGTAATTAGTGATCATATTTTTATAGAAATATGTGTCTATAATTATCATTGGTCTCATGAAAAAAAATCATCCTCCTATATCTAGACCCATTTTCATGGTGTACATTTATGATATCCTTATCTACTCACCAACCCCGGAGAAACCTTCCATACATATTTTGATAGTCATGTGTATGATTTGAGAAAAGATAAAATACACCAAGCTATTAAAGTGTAACATTTGGGTACATGAGGAAGTGTTTTTTGGGAATACTATGGATATGATAGGTAAAAAATTTTAATTTTCCAACCTGTATTACCAAAAAAATTGGTAGCCATAACGATCAACACATGTACTCAATATCATCTAACTCAATTCAAGAAGCAACTGACTAGTAGTGAAGGACTTGGGTGTGTCCATGGGGAGAAATTACATCATATATCAAAGTATCAAAGTGGTATATTAATTAATAATATCATAAAAATATTGTATTATAACAAATAATAGGAGAACAGAGTTGTAGAATAATAAAAACTGAATATAACAGAAGGCCAACACCAATTTAGACATTCTATGTTTGATATATGACTCTATGGGGGAATTCATAGGGAATTATAGTATCATTTCAAAGTAATAAATAAAAACTATCTAATGACATGATCAATGAGCATATAGAGAATCATATTTTTCATCTTCTCCTAGAAAAAATGTATATTAAAAGTAGTTGAACACCATAAATGAATCAAATTACCTGGAAGAATGTGGGGATTCTTGGGAACCCCGGTGCAATGGAGGCCTGAGGAGGGTGTGAAACATAAATATCAATATCCAAACACTACTTATATATAGCCCAATTCAGACAGGAAAACATAAATTAATAATGTGTTCCATATATAGTATGAATAGATGAATAACATGTAAAATGATATCACCTAGTTATGAGTTCCAAAACAGACTAATGTCCCAAACCACCTACTTTTTCGAATGTTAGATATCATAATGGTGGTATGTGTTGAAGTCATAGTACATATAACATGTGCCAATTTAAAAATGGAAACTAAAAAAACATGCCCCCAATGTTTTTTAAATAATTTGTTTTGGTATCCCTATCAACACAAGAACTTTTAAAATAATAAACAAGAAGAATCAATATATAGAACAACATGTTCATAAAAATAATAAACAATTAATCTCATAAGTGAAAACATTCAATAATTAAAATCCATCAAATCAAGTGGTGGTGTTTCATTCCCATCCAATTCTATGCAAAATGAAACCCATGTGTCCCAAAAAGAAACATCTAATAATCCAATAACAACAAGTCCATACAATGTGATAAAAAGGAATCCCATGTATCACTGGAGGCATGGTCACTCCGAGTCTATCCCAAATATCACAAATAGGCGACCAAGTATAACCCATTTCATGGAATATCCATCAAACTAATATATTCATCAACTGCAACTCCCCTAGATAAACAGTATCAATCAAGAGTATAATAAACTACCCGATAAGGCTTTTTGTTGAAATCCAAATCATCACCCTAGATGTATCAAGGCATAATCCAAATTATCACTAAAATTCCATCCATGAATCATTGAAAAAGAATACATTTTATCTCCCGACCTGTGATAGGATATGAAATCATGTGAGGAACATATAAAAAATCAAGCATTTTTAATTGAAATATACCAATTAAACCTCTCATTCAATCATCTCTATAACAAGATCCCATGCTATAATGTAATCCAAAGGACACAATCAATCCATCAAAATGGCATAAATAATTTATCAAAAACTAAGCATTGAATAGTGACATGTTTCCATTATCATTTTAAAATCCTATGATAATAATATTACCAAAGTTTAGTACATAATAAAATCCACAAAAATAATAAATAAGCATTACGAACTTTCATATAAAGTGGAATATAAACAAAGAAACTTTTCATAATCATAATTAGAATCACATGTTACCCATGACATATTAAAAACCCAATAAATCATGTTTGGAGAGTAAAGTATTCCTTTCCCGCAAATAATATGGTCTAAGACACAATCACAAATGAGGCATGGAACGTAGCTTATCCTAATATTCAAAACACACGGTTTTAAGTAAGGTGATATATATAATTAACACCTGGGTCTAACCAATATGAATAAAATATTTCCATAGTGAAAGGGACCCAATTCATGGATAATTTGACATTATAAAACCATTTATCAAATTTTATCCATTAAACCAAGGTTAAACTCATCCCATGTAATGAGTTATCCTAGTCCATTTAATTTAGAACACCCAAAGCTTAACGTATTTTAGGCTGATGAAAATGTAAATCCAATGTTGTTGCCAAAGGCAATGTAAACACCCAAGGAATGGCTTTCTCGGACAGATAGGATCATGACAGACATGGTAAATCCTTCCAGTAATTTTAATAATCCTAATGAACTCTAAAACGGTTTAATTGGATGGGGAAATCACCTAGAATGTTAGTTTTTTATATTAAGGAGAGCTAACCCTTTATAAACATCAATATGTTTGAATCCCAAGAATTCAATTTGAAATTATTGTTCATTAAAATTCAATTCATATTATTCAATGGGATACATATTAACTTGACCCAACACTATAACCAATAATAAGGCATATGTAAAAATAAATACATAACTATGAAGGATATCAATCACCAGAATAAATTTTTCTATTAAAAGACAGCGCACCACTATTGGAGAGTTTTTATTATAAAATCCTGAAATTATTCTTAATATAATAAACAAATCAAAGGATAAATAAATTTGAGATGCAAGTATAAATTTTTAATCCTTTTTGTGAGTTTTTGAAGACATCCCACCTTCGTTACCTGTGTTTTATTATAAAACAATGATTTTGTTGATCAAACAATTCATTTATAATATTATAAAAAGTTATACTTGAAAATAAGAAGCATTAGTTAAACCCAACTAATGTGTGTAATGAATTAATTTAACGAATAGATTAATTTCATGTGAAAAGTGGATCCTAACTAGGAAATGGAATACCATGTTGAATGCTTCAACTCTTTACAATTTTTAGGAGACCACTCAATGATTCTCAAACCATGCACTTCGGAATACAAACCTTTTCACAAACATATGGACACATAACATATATTTACATATTTTCATGGGCATGAATTCCTATAATGGGATCCAAACATATAGATTATATGGACATACCTGTTAACACTCACCAATCTATAAATTATTCATAATTTATGTATGCTCACCTTGCCCCATATTTATAATAGTTCTTTAATGGAATATATATATATATATCAGGGGAACATACACATATATAGAATTATCGATGCATATTCAGGTTAGTCCCCATTGACTCTGGTGACTAAAACCTGCATCATGGGTCATCTAAATATAGTATAAAAAAATTGGAACTCATAATCACTATGCAGGGGTCCAATATACATAATCAAAATTACATGGAACTCAAAATCACCCAATGTGAACAAATTAAATTGGGTGAAACCACTCATTGGATGTAAACCCTTACCTTGGATGGTGGTGGTAAGAGAAATTTGTCTAAAACACCTCCCCTTCAGTGGAATGCACAGAAACATACAAGAAGGGGTCCATAGAGGCAAAGTGAATGCCCTAACACTGATAGAATCAAATGAATCATATTTAAACTACCCCTATGGATTCAGTTGAAGCTCACTGGGTTATGATGTGTTCAAAATAGGGAAAAAATGTTGAGGAGTGGGGAGGAGGAGGCATACATGGCCAAATCCTGGGAGATTCTGGTGAAAAAACAATTAAAATCGGTGTACATTATAGTCCATGAATATGGGGTGTTGTCCCCATCCTTGGAAAAGGCAGGGGTGCACCGTGATTGCGGATTGGGGGAGGAGGGGGTCGCACATTGTGGGTAAGGGGATGAGATACCCCTTTTGGGCATCTTAACCTTACACAAAAAAATATTATTATTAATGATAATAATAATAATAATAATATAATATTAATAATAAAAACAATCATCATCATCATTATAATAATGATAAAAATATTATTATTATTATTTCTATTATTATTATTAAATAAATTAATTAATGTGCATTTTTATTTTCAATTAAAATTAATCAAATTTCATAAAAGAAACACATCACAGAGTCACCCCCTCTTGAGATTGTTCACTAAATCCTAGTTTCGAGAACGACACATCGAGAAAGAAAAATATAAAATTCACATAGAATATTCATTTAGTTAAATATGGTGACGATACATCCTCCCTACCATTGATCTTACCATCCCTATGAATCCTATGGGAAAAATGAAAACATCTCTCGACCAAGAAGGGTTGTGACGTCTTGTTCAAACAACAATGTTTCACTTCCAAATTCCCAACACACCTTTAAACTTTTCATAAAAAAAGATGAGAAATCTATTTGAATTTGAACCAATTCAAAATTTAAAATTGAAACATGAAAACAACACTTATCATGTTTGTATGGAGACATGATAATGTCATCGTTTTTAAATCATTTAACTGATAGTACTCTCCACCGTTAGATTTATCATTTGAAAGGGGGAAATTTTTATCCACGATACCTCCACCATCTTATTTTCCTCACAACCACATATCTAAGTGTTCTAGAGACACTCCTGGCATGATTTTAGAAATACTCAAATGTCTTATTCTGTAATGACCACACATAGTTATGTTAAGATGACTTTTCATGGAAGGCTCATGCCAACACATATCATAATCCTCTACACCATAGGATTTTCAATATAATGGTTCTTCAACAAAAACATTTATTGATCAATTGATTGCTCGAGTCAAGAAACCTCCTTTTGACCATATTACAACAATCTTCTTTGATGGACGGAATATTACACACAGAACTGCAAAACATTTTTTCAATGCACCAGGTATTTGTCTTAGATATGTTCAGCGAAGAAAAAAATATTACTTCTATTGATTCTTCATTGTGAAACCATAACCTAACCATTTAATATTTCATTCCAGATAATGAAAAAGGTGTAAACTGGAACTAATCTCTTAAATATTTACCATTTTTAATCATCACATTTGTGACCCATGCATGTCCAAGATATCTTATGTATTACCAAGATGGGGTCTCTGGAACCATCCAATGTTATATATACTCAAATATTTTAGGGAGACATTGGTATAGATATAAGACGTCCATAGTAGAACACTGGTTGATCCCAGAGCAACTTCCCATTGGAGGTCATGCTGGAGAATAATGTCTCGTGTCCTAGAGTCCATTTAAGGCATTATTATATGAGAACCCATCAATTACTCCAAACTATCCAAGTATTTATATAAACTAAACATCCCATTCTTCACTATTCTAAACAACACCTAAACATTCCCATCATATTCTAATGTTTTAGTGTGGTGTAAGATCGCTGCTATTTTTGTACACTAAGGATGAAATCATGATTGGGGACATGCTTATTACATAGAAGCATTCAATAAGAGGGTTTTACACATTTCAAATCAATCTTACTCAATTATTGGAAATAGAATAGTTAAACCACAATTAGTTGACTTATCCTGAATGAGACTCTGCATCACTTACCGATGCACCGTCATTAACCATTAACTAGCCATTATCACATAAGGAATTATCATCACCAATAAAAATAAACTACTGGAGAACACAAAATCCCAATGGTGTTTCAAGAGATTTCATTTATAGAGGTACACATGTATGGTCATTCTACTGATTAAGCGCCAAAATTATTTAAAACATCCAATACTGATATTATTTCAAGCACAACTGACCATTTCCAATTATCATCTTTTTTTGTGTTCATTTTACTCAGAATGAATCTTCTAACTGTTCATACATGACACAACCCATATAGTAGGGATAGAATCATCAAATAAGACGGAGACAGTCTTATCACATTTATCTGGGCCATATATACCTTAAAAAAATTGGTGACACTTCTCTACTCCCCGCTAACCAATTTCAAGGAATATAAAAAATAATGCAAAACTAAACCTAATAACATGTAAAAACACCCGAGTCTTGAGAAATTCCTCCATGATAATTGTGAAGAAATTATTTATTTATCGATTATGTCATTCTACTCTAGAGTTGACCCATGACTATACTCAATAGCACTTGGCTCAAGAATTTCACTAAAGTCAACTAGTTTGTTACAATATTTAACACTCAACAACACCAACTACATAAATTCATACTCCCCCATGATTTAATGAGAAATGTATTACCTGTAATAGTACTCATAGTCTTATAATACCTTTGCATTCACATATAATATGGCTTGTATATGGGATTTATCAAAATAATGTATTTCCTCATATGACCATTATCATGGACGACGATATATTAAGTCATCCATTTCAATGGAAGAATAAAATGGTTTGAAAGACCTACAATACAACTGAACAAGTAATAGGAATGTCGAACCTACTGAAAACCGATCACTATCGAATATTATTCCCAAAACAAGGTTCAAAGACACAATAAATACCCTTCTAAATAACAGTATCTTTTAGTAACTAAGATTCCTACAAGGTATAACAACACCAAAATGAAACCAATATTGATATATCTTATAGCATTAAATGTGGTACTGAAACTATAATGGTGATACCAACTTGGGACTAGTACCTTATGAAAACAACAATGATGACCCAAAATGAGGTCACACAAAATAGAAGTCACTGGAATTAAAATATGATCATAAAATATTTTGATCAAAATGAAAAAATCCTTCAGAAAACAGATATGGTTCATTATTATGGAAAATAATTGGAAATTTTAATTTACCCTAATATGAAGGTGCTCGATGAGGGAAACCATCTAAGGGTTCCATCTTCAGGTATTTACATTGAATTAAATTAAAATAATAATGAATCTAAAATATTTAATTCAAATAATAATGTACGATTTAAATACAAAAACAAAAGGAACATTATTTTCAACCATTAGCTGACAGAAAAATAGTAAATCAACATTAAAATTTTTATTCAAACATTAATTTTTTTAGAAATCCTATTATAATTTGTAATTTTAGTATGTAAATACATTTTAACGTATAATTCTCCCTACATGTGCCAACTATTCCCACATGGGTTTATTAGAATGCAACCAATTAGAAGTTTCATTGTTATAATTATTTACCAAAAAACAGCAAAACATTTCATCCCATAAGAAACATGCACCAACTAAACCAGTGGGGTATTGTGGTGTATTATAGAAGGCACCACTTTGGTTTCAAAATAAAATTGAATATCGTAAAATATTAAATAATTTCATAATATAAAAAGATAATATATCATAATCTAATGATGCTGATGGACACCTTCGAATCACTAAAGATCCCATATACATCGTAGTTGGCATTGGTATTCCATTTCATTAAAATCAAATCATTTTATTCAATTCAATTAACTACATAAAAATAAACTATCATATCATCGAATGTAGCTAATAGAGATCACAATGTGATGCCCCAAAATTAAACTGTAAGAACCATGTATTCGATAGCATGTATGAAACGTGGCACAAAGAGTTCAATGTAACATAATATATAGAGAATTATAATATATTTTATATTTAAAATATATATTATATATATTTAAATTCATGAATCATTATGTTAGCGTTCATTACACAAAGACCGACCTTGCCTGATATGGTATGTTACACAAAAGACCGAGTTTCACCATATAATATTGTATTTTCAAATATTATTTTTTAATATAATTCTATATAATGTAGAAAATAAAGTATAAGTTATTAAATCTATTAAATAAAATAAAAAACTTATGGTATATATAAATTTAAAATTTATTCATTTATTAAAATTATTAAGAACCAATTAGATATAAAAATAAATATTATTATTTATATACTTTATAATGAGTTTTTTGTTAATAATAATAATAAATGAAATATAATGAATATTTTTAATTAAAAATTAATGTTATATATTAAATAAAATATTTATTTATTCATCCATTAGGTTTGATATGCATCAGATTAGAAAAAACTCTCTTTTAGTCAAAATAACGAATATTCTTATAAAGGAAATCATACAACCTATTTATCAGGAACCTATTTTAAATATGAAATTTTACATTTTAATTGCTTTATTAATTAAAAATAATCTTCATATTTTAAAATTAATATTTGTTATTATTTTCAGTGAATTTTTATATTTTTCTAAATAATTTATTTTTTATTGAATTGTAAAAAATACTGAATTATATTTCAAAAATACATTTCATTTAGAATAATTATAAGGATATATTAACTATTATATTGGTTTTAAACATTAATTATATATTAGTTTTATAAATTAAATCAATTTATGTCATTTTTCTCAATTTCACTTTGAAATTAATTATAAAAAGAAAAAAACATTCGGATGTTTTTACATTAAAACCCAACATTGTCATCCCGCCTCTAAGATAAAATTTAAATTAATTTCAATGAATTCTATGATAGTGATTTTGAAAAATAGATTCCATGTTTTTAATTAGAATAATTTAAATTATATAATAAGAAAAAAATATATTTTGTCAAAAAAATTTAGGGATAGTTATTAAAATTAATTACAATTATTAACATAAAACTAAGATTCATGAAGGACTAATCCGTAAATGTAAGAGAAACAAATTAACTACACATGTGTAAAAACAACTTTTATGTCCATATAATGGCCATACACATTACAATTATTTGTTGGGTTTGTTTTTATGAGTTTTTAGGTATGAAAATTGGTACACCTAACTTGATTCCAAAAATTCAAAGGGAGTCATTTCCTTCCCTATAAAAGGCCACCAACTCTCTAACATCCCCACACCACTCAAACCACATATGATTGGGCATGATATTCCCCAGTATCTTCCAATGATATAAAACATCTTCCTTGATGCTTACCTTTGGTCACAAATCCTTCCCAGAAATCCTTTTGGAACAAACCAAAGGTAGTTACCCGATAAAGAGGTAATGTCTTCCCATTATATTTTTAATTTTATTTCCATTATCCACCACATAAAATATCATTATTACACATTTATGTTAGAAAAATAGTGTCCTAAATATACTAAGATGTTTTTATGTAATGGATTCAACCAAAATCTATACATACATCCAATGTATTTGTAATGAACATATTATATCTCTGTATGATGAATTATGTTCTCACCAAATGATGACTGTTATTTTTTTCATTAAAATATCTCATGGTGGAAATTATGGGGGAAAATAGGTTTATATATTATATATTTTATTTATTATGTATTTATAATTCTAAAATAATTTTATTACACATACATTTAATACTTTTTATTTTATGTTAATAAGATTCCTTTGTTTGAGGAAGCATGGACTACCACCCCCTCGAAGCATTGTAATTTGGTCACACTAAACAAGGAATGAATAAAAGTTGGTTTTAATTAAAAATATGTGAAATAAAAAACAATATATGAAATTCATTAAATAATTAACTTTCTGTTAATATACTATATATATATATCATTTTCTTTATTAAACTTTTTCACAAGGAGAAGGTGATAATGACGTTCATGAAAATGTGGACTACCACCTCCTCTACATGATGTGATTCCTTTACTATCACAATAAATATATATAAAACTAAATATGATTTAATAATATGGTATTTATTATATAATTATCATTCAAGAGAGAAATGATGTTACTTAGCTTATTTCGATAATGAACTTTGAAAAATGATAATATTACTAATGGGTACTCATGACATGCCATCTCAATCATCACTATGTCGGTTAATTTTTTATATCCTTATTAAATGATTAGTTTAAGGTATATAATTTATGTATATGTATGACAAAAATTTCATGATTATTATTCTAGATATGTCATAAATTGATCCCTTTGACCATAGTTGATCTACCAATTTTATTTTTGACACGTAAATCGAATATTGCCAATTCACCTAAAAAAACACAATTAATTAAAATGTATTAGAAAAAATAGTAAATTATGAAATTAAATTATATATAAACATGAAAATGGTTCTCTCAAAATAGTAAAATTAAAATATTCTTATTATTAAATAAGTTAACGGACATTACCCCAAATGTAATCTCAATGTAAGGAATTTGTATATTACATTTCATTCCATGAAGCATACATTATTATTGTGCATGTAATATCTTCTATATTATGTACATACTACCACATTGACACGTTATATCCTGAAAACATTTAATCTTATTTATACTTATATTTTTCAATTTATTATTATTACTTTTGGGATAATCGATTCATCTGTAGGGTATTTTAATCTGACTTTTTATATCTGAGAGATAAATGTCATTACACCACATACACATTTCTGTGGTGTTTTTATTACTCATTTTAATATATAATGTCATGAATAAAATTATCTTAATGGAATTTTATTTTATTTTATTTAACGTTATTCATTTATGAGTTATATGATTTAAAATATTTCAAAGTGGAATCAGACACTTTCAAATATTTAATGATTATTTTCCTTGATAATAATAATATTTTTATTTCAATAGTATTTAAATTTGATAAAATAATACTAACTTTATTAAATGAATCATTTAATTTTTGTATAATCTATTAAATCATGACCAGTTTCAATTATTAGTACTATTTTTCCTCTCTTAAATACTAAAAACAATATAATTTTTTTTAATGAAAACCCAAATTCATTTCACTCTTTATTCAAAGAACCTATCATCTTCTAAAAACCATGTCTTATTTAAATTTTTTAAAAAATGATTTTAAAACGATTTTGAACATTCAAATTTACCATTCATTATTTTACCATTTTTTCTGTGGAATATTTTTTCTCCTTCTAAAAATGGAATTTCTTTAAGACTTTTACCTTGAAAAAGGAATAATTCTTTTTACCATATACAACATATACAGATTTATCTGACATCATCTCGATGAAACTTTCCATGATATTATAAAATGATAATTTTAACCAAATTTTATTAAATATGTATTTTAAATAATTATTTATTTTTATATGGGGTTTCAAAATAAAAGTATATTTTCTTCATGAATGTTTTTAAAAGATAATTTTATAATATTTCCATTTATAAAATACAAAAATACATTATTCTACTCCTATTGTTTATGTTGTATTGATACCATACATAATCATACAATTGATGGTTTCAGACTAATTTTTCCAAGCATAGTATTCATATTCACTTCGTAAATAATTTTTTCTTCCCCACACAATATTCAAGATGTTATGATCATTGAACATTGAATTCCACATTGTCATCCTTTTCATTTATCAGGAATATTACAATTTCATATACTATATACTATTTTACATATGTTCTCTATATTGAATTTTTCATTGATTATTTGGGTAAATATTGATAAATTTGTATTTGTTACTCCATATGTATTTTTTACAAGGAACAATGTTAAATCAATTATTTGATATATGATTAATTTATTGGACTGGTAGGACATGGGTGTGGCCATATAAGTGATATACCCTTGATTCATCCATTGTCTTAGGGAATGTTTCATTTGTATATCCACATTAGATTGGTGTTTACCTGATATTTTTAAACAATATTGTGAATGGACATGATGGTAAAGTTACCATGTACATAGGAAACATGTCATTCAATAATAAATAAATTCCATCATAATAGATTCAGATATTATTCAACAAGGAAATTTTTCGTCGACCTATAAATGAATATATTTCATTTATAGTTATTTATATGTAATGTGTTTCAGTTTCATGCCTTGAAATATTAATTTTTTCTTACGTAGTTATGGAATGGAATTTGTTTTCCATTTATTAACTATCCATATTGTTTATGCACTTTCATTCAGTTTATTTATTACGTGGCATGTTTGGTAATATATTTACCATTCCTTTATTGATTATTTACTTTATTATTTATCGATTCTTCTATATATTACCCCTAAGGAAAATTTTAGCTAACCCATATTATGTTTCATAACCCACGAATCCATGACTTGTACTATGAAAGATATGCTAGAATTTACTACATGGATTTGAGTTATCCTTGATGTTATTTAAATAAAGTATAAAAAATAATGTGGTAATTAGTATATTATATTCTCACATGTATAACTTGTTATAATAGATAAATAATATAACATTCCATTGTGATTTTATTCCTTTATATCCTGTCAATGATGTTAGTAGCGAACATTATATCTAGACAATATGGGTTGGGGTGCTATACGATTGGGTTTTTTTCAAAGACACGTATTACCTATCAGGACCTATGACTATAGTATTGAATAAGTGATTATTGATTGTATTATAAGACCAGTGTGAAGGGTAATATAATGAAATTTATTGGTGGTTAAATACAAGTCAATTTTTTTATACATAGTGGTTTGAGGATCAACTATGGTATATACATCAATGAATCTCTCATTGGATCATGTGTAGTTATAATGCCGATGGAGAATCTAGTTGCAAATGGTTTTAGGTTAACCGTATCCCCAATTGTTTAAATATTTTACTTGTGACATGGATATTGATTTCATGGTCCACAATGATTAGTTTTGGTGATATTACATCTTTATTGAGATGTATTTTATCTACACCAACCACAAGATCCTTTACTATATCATTAGATAGTGATATATAAATATGAGGCCTATGAACTAGGTAGGGTTTCAATATAACTTATAAATTTAATTTTTTATTTTACTTGTTTGGATAAAATCATTTTATATTCCATTTTATATTATGTGGATATATCTAGAGCTTGTTGTGAGCCCTTCTATGGAACAATAGAATTTTATGATCTTGTTGGATTACTATATTATGAATGCTTTTGAAGATTTGGTATCAAAGACATGTGATCCATTGGTAGTAAAATAATATATAATGGAAATGGTAAATGATATATCATAGTGTGTTGTGATGGGGGAGAATATATCTAGAGGTATGAAGGTACTTATTTTGTTATTTTATATCATCTTTGTAATCACTGTCCATGATAGAGTTATAGTAGCTACTTCCATTATGGACGTGATGATTAAATACTATTGAAACACTATATGGGTGTCTCATAATGGGGTGATAATAATGTACCATGTCATTATGTAATATTTTGGTTGTTTAGTGATGAATTGTGGCAGTATTAGTTTTGAATCTCGATACCAAACCTATATGTGGGTCATGCTTGTGAACTGGAATCATGGATTTTATACTATAACCAAATTAAATTACCATGTCTAAGAGGGGGATGGGGTCATCAAAATGAACATTACGATTGTGTTATAGTGTTAGATGATGGATCATGGCACTATTTAGGTGTTTTCAATCAGATAAATATTTTTCCCAATTTCTTACAATATTATTTGATCCACTGAGTATATGAGGTGAGAATGTTTTAATTGAATGAAATATTAGTCAAAATGATTTTAATTTGAACAATATATCTAACAGGGGTGAACAATTAATATTATTAATTTTAGGTCTTACAAATTTCTATAGGTACTCTACTTTAATCTATCATAGAGTATCATCCTCAGACTGACCAACAGTCTGAATGAATGATTTGTGCCCCATAGAATATTCTTCAATAATATTCCCAATAATACTATAGATGTTTTGATGATCAACAAGCCTTGGTTAATTTTGTTCCAAAATGAGTAAAAAAATTGAATCAATATGAAACCCTGTGAGTATTGTTAAACAAGTCAATGTCCTTTATAACTATGTTGGTGTGAGGATAGTGAGGTACCGGTATCATGACCATAATTGTATATGAGACCCACAACAGTTTATATATGATTCAAAATATGTTTATAATATCACAATTATGGAAAATATATAATATATCTATAGGATGAGTTCATTGGAATTAGTTTTAATTGATTGGGTACCCTAAGAGTAACTCCTCAGTTAGTACTTTGATATTTCGGGAACTAGGTGAAGATAGAATAATGATATATTATACCCTTCATGATCACATATTGAAAGTGGAAAGTGTAATTTCATATTGATATTCCTTCTCTCTACACATTTATGAATGAATTTTATTACATTTCACAACACAAAATTTTCCTTCCAAATCATATTTATTTGACAAATTTTTGGGATGTTGAGATAGATCATAATAAATCATATATAAATAACCTATTCCAGATTGTATACCACAGAAATAATGTACATAAAGGGAAGCTAGAACCACTATTTTATATTTTTACTTATAATGTGTAGATATAAGGAGATACATTGTAGTGATAGGTTAAGGTTCAATCATAGTTCATGATGGTGTTTGAGAAAAAAAATAGATGGTACTTCTTATGTATTAGAAGCCAATTTAGGGGGATAATTGGGACATAATCATTTTATTTTCATGTATGAAATAGTTTTATTTTATTATATATTTTTTTCATCATTTTTATTTTCTTCATTTGTGGTTATGAATATGATTTTTGATTACTATGGGAATGGTATATAAGGTTTCCTAATTGAAAATTTTATTGTCCATAAGGTAATATGAAAATAACTCCAAGTTGGCTGATAAAAAAATAGTTTACCTATGAGTTTTCAACAGATTTATAGTCGCTATATGATTATATAATAAAATAGGTGGTTATGGATGAGTTCCATACATTCTGTTAAATCCCACATTCTAACCAATGGTTATGCACCGGCCTACTGGTGGTGCCACTATCCTACTGGTGCACACTATCTAAGGGTGCAATTATTTTACCTTATCGTCATTAAAATCCATGAAGTTTGTAAACCTTTAATACCCATATATGTATCCCATTTTCAAAAGTCAAACCTTTATTCTCATATATTTATTCTATTCACATCCATTCACCTATCATTGGATCTCCATCATTTGAATGACATAAAAACATGTTTATTGTTTTTCCCCATTATATATATTCCAAATTATTAATCCTTATAGTGAGATGTGAATAGATATATGTTGTATATATGTTTTACTTCATGTAATGATGTTGAATTCTTATTTTATTCATTGATTGGTTAAAGATAAAAAATTTAATTATGTGTCTTTGCAAAACCAATTACTATAATCATGAAACAAATTCCAAGGGTGTATTATTGAATCATTTTAGTATAACACTTATGGTTGATAGATCGAAAAATAAATCTAATTAAATTTAAAAAATAATGGTAGATTATCAGGGAAATCAATCTTTCAATGATGAAGTCTCTTAATTGGGATCAAATTCTTTATAGATGATGACATTTCTATGTAAGATTTTTAAGAGTGATCATCTTAAGAACCTCTTTGTCTTGAGTTTCAACTTGAATCTATATTATAAAAGGGGATTAATATTGTAAAATGATCATTGGATAGAACTCAGGAATACTAATTGAGTCAACAAACAATTATCAATATTTTTATTGATTAATGATGGTTTTGGTGAATTGGAATTCCTTACATGAAAGACCAATTTTTTTTTCTATTAGTGAGTACCAAAAGTTATGTATTTATTCATAAACATTACTATTTTGGAAATCTATTATGACTCAATTATATACATTAAAACTAATTTATAAAACCTATATTCAGTTGCCTTGATTTTTGAAAACCATTTATGTGGTGTGAACCACAGATTAATTATTATTTTCATGAAAAACTGTGGATTTTCACATCAATAAACTTTAGGTAGGATGGACCTTAACATTTCAGGCTCTTTTTATAGATGATTACATAATATAATTCTTCTATAAAAATAAAATTTTATCGTGCATGATTATAAGTTCATATGGGTGTTTTTTATTTCATGTATAATGTTATGATGTTCAATTCCATGTGTATTACTATATCATATTAGTTCCATGTTATTGATGTTCACACATATTGATGTGTTTCAACTATAGTATAATGAATATATTTTATTTTTTCCCCATATGATCTAATTTTTTTGAGTTTTACCATGAATTTGGTATCGTTCAAGGTACTTCATATAGGTGGAATATCATGTGATATTAATGACATAGTGTGGGAGTGTTCAAGGATTATGATGACCAATAATATGGTAATTAGAAATGCGTATGAGATTCATATCCTAAAGGAATAATCAGAGGAATCATGTTGTGGAAATGATAACATAGAGGCATAACTTTAGGCACATATAGAGTAAATTGGTCATGAGGATTATCTTGTTATGGAGATTGTATGATATTGGTTTGGGGATATATTTGACTCAAGATGTTCATGGTTCTAATAACGGTGATTAAAATATTTAAGGATATTTCTTTCTCTCTTATTCCATATTATTATTAACCCTATGTCACGATTTCAATACAAGTATATAAAAGGGTTAATGGTATCACTATTACTGTAAAACCTATTGGTTTGTGTTGAATGATTGTTATGATTGTTAAAATTTCATTATTATCATGAAATATACCTTTTTTAATGTTTAATATTTTACTAAAACTAATTGGTGGTTTCCTACTTTGTTTTATTACTCACACCCTACCCATGTATCTAGATATCCATGAAGAATACATGTTTAGGGATATGAGTAATGGAAGGGGGAACATGGATGATTGATGTGTAGATAATAATTTTAAATATACTAACACGAGCATACAATATTTTTTGTTACTATATTATGTTATCAATAGATACATATGATATCATAACCATGTACTGAATGGTATAGTAATCATGGTAATTTGGATCCATACATGGATCACACATTAACATTGAGAACATAAAATATAATACATAATTTTTTAATTGAGAATCAATATAATCGATATATTATCCTTGAATATGATTTATATAAAACATTATTGGATCTGGTAAAAAGGATTCATATGATTGGGGTTATCTCAGATGCCAATTTGGGTAATTCATACAGAGGAAGAAATTATAGAACAAATAAGGCTTGAATAACCTATAAGTAATAGATAAAGATCAGATTTCAAAATATAAAAAATTCAAAGAGATTGAAATCTATATATGGATGAAATAATAGTTATAATAACTTTATGGAAATTAATAAATGATTTAATTAGAATGGAATGTGTATTGATGGTCTTTTTAATATAACTAGAATGGAGTCATCCAAAATTATCATATATAAATCTGTATAGCCTTAGTAAAATACCCAACCACCTTTCTCTCAAAGTAACTATTGATTTATTGAAGGACTATGTAATTATAGTAACTTACAATCAATTAAAAATTCCAATTCACTCATTATATGGATGAATAAAACAACATAATTATCACTACATAATAACCATAAAATTTCCTATATTGTTAGAACTATCCTAGAGAATTTCAATCATTTACTTAATAATACTACTTCTGATTCGTGCATATAAAATTGATTGATTTTATCACTATAATATATCCTCGTAAAATAATAAGATTCATCAACTGATACTAAATATGATGAAATGTATTTAAGAAGACCACACGGAAATTTCTTGACTAAAATAAACATTTTGTTTTGAAATAACTTATTCAACATATAAATACATCAAAAATATTATTTATAAAATATTCCTTGGAAAGAAATTAATGTTAAATTATAAAAAAATTAAAACACATAGTTTTACTTATTCTAAGACATTTCATTTATTCCATGTATGTTAAAATAGAGAATTCTTAATACTTTTTGGTTAAAAAATTAGAAAATTAGGCCATTGAGAAAACCATATAAAAATTACATGAAAACATTTTATTAAAAAATAAACCACAGGAAAAAATATGTTATAAAATAATATGGTAATAATTCAGACTCTATTTATACCACATTAAAGAAAACTTTTGCGTAGAATAAAATTATTCTTATCAAAAATAAAAATAACTCGGTTTTCTATAAAAATATTATTTTAGCATCTTAGGTAATTATATTGCAAAAAATTAATGGTAAATATTAAATTTTATGAAATCTATATCAGGGAATAATATAACTTTTTTTTAATATATAAATATCATATAATTACGCAAATATAATCACATATATAATAATTGTAAACCTTTGATGAGATTGTCAAATATACTCTTACATCAAGATGGAATTACCACATAATGGATTTTAACCACTACAATAAAATATAATGATACTTCTATTTAAATACCATTTACATACATCAATGTCATATTTTATCTAATAATAAAATTTGTGTTCCCATTATATAATAATTCACTATTAAAATCAACTTTTTTAGTATTAACTAGCTAATTTTCCATATAATTTTCTAATCATTAGTTTCAGTCATTTCGTATTTATCAACATTAAATAACACCTTTAATGATATTCATGATATATATATACATATTATTCAATATATACATATTTTTTAATAATCCTTAAAATGTATATATAAAAATTGATTTACACCATTGTAGGAGATGGTATGTCATACCTACGTATGAATGAAGTTTTTATTTTATAATGAAAAGTCAAAATGAAATGTAAATATTATTTTATCATTATAAAATCATTATTATATCTTAAATAACGTATATATTCATTTAATCTATCCTTTTAAAAATATAATTAAAACATTACATGAAAATAATGAAAATTTCTTTGTCGAGGTGGTAGTCGACATATACCCTGAGAGACATTATTTCCTTCTTCTGAATGATAATTTATGTAGTTAGATATGATATTATAATTAATAATTCATAATTATTTCAATAATATAATATATAACTTCAAACATATCATAATAACTATATATGAATGATTGTGATAGAAAATGAATTGTATCCTTATATTGTGGCAATAGTCCACACGTACATTTTAGTTACAAATTTACACCACAATCAATAGAGAAGATAGTGTATAGTGGTGGTTAAAAATTCCGAATAATAATAATTTATGTTACCAATAATTAATTTATTATTTTATTTTGATTATAACAAATTTAGATGAGTTATAAAAATAAATAAATTTAATGAGGGCACGTAGGATGATTTCCTCTTCTTTTATAGGCGTCCTCTAGATAGTTTGTTAAGGAAAATTTTTAATTAATTTTAAAAAGAATATGACCTATAAATTTTATATGTAATATTAGAAGTTAATTTGGTGGGGGAATGGTCGATAAATATGCCTTTGTGTGGTGATGTGAAGAGAGAATTAGAGTGTCCTTTTATATGTGATAGGGAGGTAACATTTTACAAATGGACTTGGATTGATGATGGGATAATTTGAGGTCAACAAGTGTCAGTAAAATGTGATTTTTAAATTTATAATTCAAAATAAATACCCTTATCTCTTTGTATGAGACAAAGGTAAACATATTTTAAGCTTAACTATGGAAATAATTGTTTACTATTTTTAAAAGTAATTAAGATAAAAAATGAAAGGGCCACAACATACAAAATGGGAAAAAAAATTATTCAAAATTATTTAATTAATTCCTGAAATTTAATCTCTAAAAACAGTAGAAAATTATATTGAAATTTAACCATAATACAGAATGAAAAATCTGTTTCCAGACAAAAACCATTCGTTAGGTGTAAAATATATTTACATAAACTTCTATATAAAATTAATTTCAATGAACTTAATAAGACTATAGATATTATAAATGAACTAATTTTTATTTTTAAACATATAAAAAACTCATTTTTCTAAATTGATTAAAGGAAAATTGAATTTTTAATAAAAATAATTTTATTCCATATTCCTAAAAAAATAAATCCATTTAGGAAACTATCAAAAATTAAATGCAATAAAACTTTAATATGATTATTTCAAAAATGATGTAAATTATTTTTAAATTATTTATTTTTTATTTCATATAGATTAATTATATTATTTTATAACAAAAATAAATACATTTATTCTTTTGAGAGACAAAATATTTTTAAAGAATATAATTACTCTAATAAAAATTAATAAATTTGAATTATATAAATCCATTATATTTTTCATTTATTGGATAATATTATATGTAATAAAAAAATTAAATTCATTTTTTTATTATCTTATTTAGTAAAAATGTTTTATATTATAACATAGTTTTCATAATGTTATATTCTACATGTTAATCAAGATATTAATAAAACCAATCTTATTTTAATAGATATATATCATAAAATATTACGGTGTTACACTTAACCACCCTTATATGAATTCTATCATTCAAATTCCATAACATTGACATAAACAATGGGAGATAAATCTATGGCATCACATCCTCGAGTTCCCATATAAATTTATCAAATTAATGGATTGGCCAAATCAATTACAAGGTCAGTTTTAATTTTTCAAATTAAATTAAATATATGATCTAGAATTTCCATATAATGTTACTCAAGAGATATATATTTCATAAGTGGATTACCTATATGTTTGTTACTTATGAAGGATTGAGTATGTTCATTTTCAATATAGAAACATGTAATACATCGTAAACATGGGATAGATTTGATTGAGGCATCAGTAAAGAAGATAATATTCTGATATGAAAATGAATTTATATGAAAAAAAATCTATATGTAGGTATTAGATTTTCATTATTTAAAAATCATATAACCTTCTTCCAATATTTTATTCAATCTATTCCATTTTCATCAACATTGAAGACTAGAAATACTGGAAAAATACCATATACCAACAGTTTGGAACCATTGGTATAGGCCTCCAAACCGTTGGTATAGCATATACCAATGGTTGGGAGAACTGTGGGCAAGTAAGCCGTTGGTATAGACCTATACAAATGTTTTTGAAAACCGTTGGAATAAGTAATATGAAAATCTTTACCATCATTTCCATAAAACTGTTGGTATATGTATTTCAAAAAAAAACATTCAGTGGGATTTGATCCCAGGACATCTAGTTTATCTTTCAACGACCAAACCACTAACCTAACAAGAATTTTATTTACATAATTTCATATATATATATATATATATATTATCATAATTATTTTAAATTTTTATTTTTATAATGTTATCGCAAAGAATATTTGATAAAAAATCAAAGGACCTATACCAACGGTTGTCAAAACCATTTGTATAGACCTATACCAATGGTTTATACAATCGTTGGTATATGTCCTTTGATTTTGTCAGCAACGTATGTATATGGGGGATATTTCCCAAAGGTTTGGCCAAACTGTTGGGAAATCCATAACCTTTCCTAACAGTTTTGTAAAACCGTTGAAAAAGTTACCTCAAAGTGGGCATTCCCAACCGTTTGGCCAAACCATTGGGAATGGGAACCTATAAAAAAGGTTTTTACAAACCATTGGTATAGAAGCATTGGGAAATGTGAGATTTCTAGAAGTTTAGATCTTACAAAAGATTTTCAGCATAACATTTTTTCTGACTACAAGCTTCCCATTTCTTCTATTGAATGGATTGTTCCTTATATTACATTTCCTCATCTTGATAATGATCAAATAGATTTCATTACCCATATAATTTATATGTTATTATAGTTCTACACATCCTACCATAGATGTATTCCTAATGATTAATCTGAATATTTGAGTGATATATTTTTTTTGTAGGAACATTCAACCAAAAATATGTGTTATTCTCAACCACCATTTAAATACTTTGGGAAATCTCTCCACATGTGTTTGATAGTTTCAACATCCATATCTGAATATCTATCAATATAAGGATGATAAAAATTGTTGAAACCATACTCTATATCCCGATACTGAGGAATACTTCTACAATACAATGATATAATCCTCTAATAATAATCAAATATAATTTAGAAAAGTAATAAATTGAATATTTCCAATACCATGATGTATAATTTTGTATGTTGATTAAGATAAAATTCCTCTCTAATGGAATAAAAATATGTTGATACTATAATAATATTGACTAAAACACATATAGAGTTGACCATTTTAGGATTCTTGGAGTGTTTGACAATGAAATCTAGTGTAATGTTTTCCCATTTCCATAATTGTATGAATGATGATTGAATCATCCCCCTATTCTTATATATAATAGAATAATATTCCTAGAATACTAGGAAACATAATACATTTCATCTCTTATAATTATATATCTTATAATTAATTTCCTTGCATACTAGGAATTATGATACATAATCGACAATTTACTTTCCATCTTATCCCGCCAGAAATTTCTTTTCCAATAATTAGACATCATCATATATCCTGAATAATTATATAATAATTAATTATAATTATTCAGGAAATATTTCTCTCATTTTTTTGTATTCTATATGAAAATAATTTGTTCCTTATCATGATCACTCTATCATGATCATGGTTGAACATAGGAACATCTGTCAACATCTTCTATAATTCCACATTTCAATCATCACTGTCTATATATTTTTATTGATAGATGGTAGATTATACAATATATAAATATAAGTTATGTCCCCTTTCACCATTATTTCATGATAAATCAAATATCAGTCCCTTAAAATTGTATCTCCTTCAATCAATATCGAAAAACAAGCATATTCTTCTTGACTCATAGGAGCATCCACCTTGTTCTCCTTCTCATGGTTGTAATATATTTAACAGTCATAATATATTATTAACTACAACCATAATGTATGTAATATATTAAACAAGTTATATGGGAAAATATAAATTTATATTTAGTAATACATATATATATATGATGCATATTTGGATGTTGATATTTCCCAATATATTTAATTAAGAAATTAACACTTCTATTTTCAAATAATTATTTTGTTAATTTTGATATTAAATTTATAAATAGTGAGATTAATATTCCATACCTGTGTAATTAATAATGATAATTAATTAGGGTATCTACATTGATACATCTCTATTAATTAAAATACATTCTCCATTTATAGGTATTGTAATCATATGGGAATTGACAAACCATCAATTCTCTTATTTTAAATTCTATTAACATTGATTTTCCATAACAATGTAATATCATTTTGAGCCAACATGGTTACTGAATTATGAATTCATGTGAAATAAATCACAAATATTTTATATTATCATGAGAACACTAGAATTATATGGATCTCAATTATAATTATTTATCTATTTCTTTTCTCAATAACTATCATCCTTGAAGGACCAACTGGTATATCCTCATATGAGATTATATTAAAAATGAATAAAACATTGTGAAAGGAATTCTCGAAGTTTCTTCCAGAAGTAAATATGTATATTCTAGAAAAATTGGAAGGGTTTATATGTGGAGTTTACTCCCATCAATTTGAGATAAATATCCTTCTTGAATATATTTAAAGAACATTATGATTGAAGAAATTTCAATTAGGATTCCATGTTCATCCTCACAATAACTGATGATCATAGGTTGATTCAGAATACATAATGTATAAACCCTTCATCAAAATTGGATATATTTAGTATACAAAAATATTGAATCCATAAATAATAATACATAAAATTCAACTATATGGATTATAAAATGAATTCCAAGAAACAAATACCAAAAATATCTATCAGAGATAATCTATATACCTGAGATATGACTATCCTTCCATTAGGGTGTTTCATTTCCATCTAATCACCTAATAATTAAGGTTGTGATTTCATACCCTTAGAATTTTCTGTAGATAATAATGAGTTAGTGTAACCAGAATCAAATAATAAATTTTCAGTCCTAGAGTGGATAATAAATTTAGCTATCCCCACATGTCTTAAAACATCCATATTATCAATATTAATTTAATAATCGTATACAATCCCATTGAATTGTTATATATTATGTTCCCATATCATTTGGGTTATTGGATGTCATAATATATTTCCTCATTATAGTTAAAACATAATTTTTATGGTTTCTCCATTATACTTCTATTCGAAGACATGATGACCTTTTCATCTAAATGACTAAAAAAATTGTTTTTACCATTAAGTAAGTAAAATAGTATTTCCGTCCTCATGTATCACATATTCTCTTATTTCCCTTATATATTATTTACACATCAAACCTCTTCTTATTAATTTCTTCACTAAAGCAATAAGACTTATAGAATTATTTATCTATTTTGATAACACAAGGTAATATATATTCATATGATGAGAATGTCTAGGAGTCTAGTACCCTTCTATGGATTGGATTTATTATGTAAATGAAATGGAATTTATTAACCTTTGAATTTGATAAATAGTCAATAGAAAATATTTAAAAACCCTTTATTGACTGATTCATAATTTGAAACTTCTTCCTCTTTCATGTTTTTTATAATATAGAATTATCACTCCATATCAACTCGTTGTTCACAAGGAAAATACTTTTCCAAGAAAATTATACTAAAATCATTCCACTCCAGTATTTTTATTTTTTTATAAGTCCATATTTTTTAAATAATGACATCATTTGATCAATATACCCATGTACATGATAAATGTCCATGAAAAATCATTCTATATTACTATATCCTAAATTGAGAAGGAACTTTTTCAACAATATATTTATTAAAAAATTTCAAGTATATTTTTTTCTATAAAATGATAGAGGATTAAATAACATGAAACAATATAACATTTTTACATCATATTGTATATCTAAAGATGATTTTATACGTTAATGCTTATTGTATATTCCATGTTTCAGTTACCCCAGAATAGTTATAAAATTTCTAGTTCTTGCTCGATCTCCAGCAATATATACATTATCTTTCCCATTAAAATCCATATATTTAATGCACACATTGATTCAGATTCCATTGCTTCCACTATGTTCCAATTATAAATTGTGATATTCCCTAGATCAGATTACAACATTAACAGAAATAATGTATAATATTTAAAAAAGTGAAACACATAACATAAATAAAAAATTTATGCATAACTATTTATATAATCAAAATATTCATTTCTTAGGAATATGTCCAAAATCATAACAATTTTTTAGAGACCCATACCTTCCATACATAAATTTTAAATTCTATAAGTTGAATTATTAATACAGGATAATAATATCCTTTAAGAAATATTAACGTTTTTGTGTCTTTAGATCCATGGATACATAAAAAACATTTTCACAATATATACACCCCATTTAACTGTATTTTCCTTACATATATCAATCACATTAGACAGATAATAAAAAAACATTCATTAAAACTAGGTCAATGGAATCCAAAAAAAGGGTGAGCTCATATTCCCCGTAGTGTCAAAAAATAGAAATTTAAATGAACATATAAATATACCATTAGCATTCATGGTATTCTAAATTGAAATTAACCTATTAAAATCATACCCATTAATCTCTATATCATTAACATGAGTCAATCCATAAATACTGGCAGTTCATGGGAACATAAACATGAATGAATGAAATAATATGAGCCATGTGAACATAGTTTTTTCATATAATTATGTTATAAATTTAAGTCCAATGTGATGAATAATAAGAATAACAGAAATATTTTGTTTAGGACACTAAACAAGATATTCATGACTTTTTGGACTTGGTCTAACTACCGATGTACTTCCATTGGGCTTTGGAATGCCTCTTGTGTTCCCTATTTTAGTCTTGTGATAACCTCATGTGTACAATCATAAAGGCATATGATATCATACTGTATACCCATTATGATCATAAAACATTAATATATAAAAAATTTATTATAGGGATATATAATTTTGGGAGCACCCATCATTAATTTTTTCCTTTCAAATGTATTCCTCAATACTATAAAACCATCAATCGTAAAATATCATGTTGAAAATAATCATTGATTATTTGATATTTATTCATCGTAAACAGAAACAGTAAATAAAAATACTAAATATAGTATAATTGGGTTATTCTCCAAAACAAATAAGTAACATAAAATAATGTTTTTATTAATGAAAAATTAGTTTAAATGATCACTAGATTATTCTAAATGAAAATACGACATAATTTTGAAATTAAATCTATATAACTAAAATTTTAAAAAATTTATGGAAATCATATTACATTAATGCTTAATTATAAAATTTAAATTTATTAATAAAAGTATAAAATTGTATTATAAGGTGTAGATTACATCCATGTCATGTTTTCAAAAACAATTATTGTATTTATATTTTTTAATAAAAAATTATATCACATTTGGAAAATAACAAAAACATTCATATGAAATTTTATAATAGAAATTAAAAGTTGAGTAAAAATTACTTAAAATAAAATTATACTATTAAAAAATTCCCATTAATATTTCCAAATCATGGATATGGAATAATAAAGGGTTTTTATTTGTGGTGACCATTAAATTCTGTTTTCCATGAAAACCTTATTACAGTCTCTTCAATACATAATTTGATAAAAAAATAAAGGAAAACTTTATTCTGCAAAAAAGTATTATATTAAAAAAATGGGTTTATAAAAAATATATGATTAAATTTTCATTTAATGGAAATTAAATCACAAATAATCCCAATTAATATGAGATCGAAACAAAAATCATTTACCAAAGGTTTGGTTTGACATAAATAAACACAAACATCATCTAAAATATATTTATTTATATTAAAATTATATACAAGAATAATTTTACTACATATATTTTTATATATTTTCCATTGATAAATTTTTAACAACCATTTATTATTGACTCCACATTAGAATATTCATTTCTAGGTGTTATCAATTTGAATTTTTCCTAAACTTTTTGCTTCTATAGTTTTTTCCCATATAATTTTATCATGGTTAGATCATATCTGTAAGTTTAATCATGATATAAAAATAATATATTTTTATTATATAGTTAAATATATTTATCAATAAATTTAATTGATATAATGAATAATGAAAACATTCATATAGACGGTTAGTCGTACATTTACATGAATGTTGTTTTCAATTTTTAGAAGATAGAATGAATGAAATGTATATAATAATTCATCATTAAAATATATTTTTTACATAATATATATCATTAATATTCATTAAAATATTCTTATTACCATCAATGTAAATGATTAATAAATACTAATTCACATCACATTAGGAGGTGGTAATCTACATGTATGCACGAGATGCATTATTTTTTATAAATAGATTGTACTGTAAGAATGAAGATATGATATTATAATTGTATAAGAATAATTTAGTCATAAATATCATATATGTACTCTAAAACTATAATAATGACCATCCATGAATGGTGGTGATGTAATATGAATTGTATCATTGTGTGGAGGCGGTAGTCTACATATAAAAACAAGAGATAATTTTACATACCATTTGATGTAAAAAGGGTTAATAATTGTGGATAAATAATCATAATGAAATTTTAGTATACCTAGGATTCTTAATTTTTAATTTTATGATTAATTTAAATTAATTACTGGATTTTTAATATTTAATTAATTAAAATATATCACCTGTAAAGATTACATCTTCTTCAGTAATCATCTTTTATATCCATTATAATATCCATTGGAATGTTTTTTCATAAAATCAAAATACATTAAATCGTAGAAGAAAATAAGAGATTATTATGTAGTTTTTTTTATCTGTATGGATTTATGTGGTTTAATGAATATATAGAAGTTGTATCATTTTATAATATATGGAATAAAAGACATAGAATAACAAAAATAATATTAATTATTTTTTTTAAATCACATGTATAGTCCTAAAAAATATAAATGAGTTCATTTAAAATGAATAAATGGTATAAATATTATAAAAATTATAAAAATTAATTTTTTTAATTAATTTGGTTTCATTTCAATCTTATAATCCAGGTTAATACATTTATTAAAGGATTTTTACTGTTACAATGGTAATGATTTTTTCAATACTAATTGTTTATAATATTTCATATAATATATCAATTGGCTCAAAAATGGCCACAAATGTTTTTTCAAGCAATTTATGATAATAATTTTCCAATTTCATGATTTTAATTTTTTTTTTAAAAATTAATAAATTGTTATGTATTATAAAATATCATAATTATAAAATAGGAAACTATTTTCTTAAAATGAATTTCAAGGAATGAATATACTTATTTAATTATAATATGAACCATTAAAAACATATTAATATGATTTAGTCATCTATATAATTCTTGTGTATAATATAAATCACCAACACATTATTACTTTTAGCGTTTTTTAAAATAATTTACATGATTTCTCTACTAGAAGCAAAAACTCGATATCGGCATTGAGTAAACATTTAATGAAACTAGTTCAAGAATAATAATTTAAAATATATATACATGATAAGAAAGTTAATTAATACTTAAATTATACTTGTATTAACAAAATGACCCTCTTTGTATCCTTATGTAAATAAATTGATATATTATGCTCAATAACATGATTTTTTCGAATTTTCATTACATAAAATAAATTAAATGACATTATCAAGGAGAAGGGGAACCAAAATCAAATTCTTTCACATTACAGAATGATATGGTCGACAATATCACATACAATGAAATTAATAAATGTTTTAGGATAATTATGGTGCCATGTATCATTGTTTTAGAATCATTTTACACATTAGTCCCTAAAAAGGGAGAAATTTTTTTCCTAGGTTACAATTCATAATGACTAAAAATGTAAAATAACAACCATATATTAGCATCGTTATTCCAAATATGTATTCTATTTCAAAAGATAAAATTCAAAGAAGTAGAAAAACATAATATATATATTTACTAAAGACAGATTTTCTCCTGCTGACATGTCACCACCTCATCCCTCCACGTCACCCATCCCCACCAATATTTTGGTTCCCTCCATCCATACTACCCGTCTCTCGGGATTTCCCTTCCATGAATTTAGGTTTTCAGAAAAATTCCATACCCTCCTCCACCTACAGCCTACTCCACGTCATTATGTTTATCCTCAGTAACCCTCAGCTTGCTCCTCCTACGACTCCTCCACATTTGTTCCTTGGGTTCCCAGCCACGAAACACCTCCACTTTTTCTACATTTTCCACATATCACATAATCCATCCTCTAGATGACTATCATCTTCGATGTCGGTTCGTCCTAGAGATTCCCCTCATCATGTCTTATGATTACCGGATTGCAACGCCAGCATTCTGCTCTAGGTAACTCATTCGAGGTAATCGTTTATCCATTTCAAAACAATCTCTTCCCATTGCATATAACCCCCTATGTCTCGCAATTTTTATAAGTTCATCTTATGGTACCAACTGAAATTTTTCTGATATATCCTTTATTCACTAGAACTTGGTTAGGAATTTGTACATAGTCCATGTAATCTAGCATCTGTAGCAGCCGTCTCTTTCTACTAAAACACTTTTGGCCGACATTCTTCTTGCCCTAAAAATATTCCTAGATTAAATTCAGCATCTCAAGCACATCCAATGTTAGTCTACATAGTAATCATCCTTTCTTTCATATAAATTTTGACAAGAAGAAGCAGTAATTTCTTCTTCCATACTTGTCTACACTTGTAATTTTTGGAATTTTTTTATCTCTCTCCAATATTTTAAATACACATCATATAATTTATTATTCCATTCAACAGTATCTGTATTATGATGTACTTAGTTATGGTCTGTGTCTCAGTGGTGAACCGTCTGATGATTTTATTGTTTTCGATGAAATGAATTGTTGTGGAATATCCTCGGAGGTTTATAGCTACAACATTTTGATTGAATAGATTTTCCAAAATGGGGATATTAAGAAAGGTATATTTTTTATTTCAAATAATAGTTTGGAGAATGAGGTCATTTCATTTTTTTTGAATGTTCAACTAAATTCCATGTTATCTAAGATTTGTACATTGGTTGTATGTTTGAGGATCATTGTAATGGTTCACAAATTACTTACATGTCTTCTTTAATTTATGTGTATTTATCACCATCACTAGTTTTTGAATTCATTGGTATCACATATTCATGGTAATTCTCTAGATATATTTTTCAATTAGTTCAAATTTTAATTTTTCTCACTTACGCTCCTTACTAATATATGTGATATGCAATCTTTATGTTTTCAAGAAGGTGAAAAAACGAAAATGTGTAAATATTGTGGCTAAAGGATTCAATGTATTCTCAAAGTTATGGATAAATCCTTCTAAAATGTTTTATTGGAATGAATTTATTATTTTTTCTTTTTCCATGGATGATTACTTTCAGAAGGATATAGATGATCATGTTTTCAAGCTTGCTTTTGTTTTTCAAACACATTCAGAAAGGGTCATGAACATGTATTGAATAATTTTTTAATCTATTGTTATCTTCATCCATTTTACTTCCACCATTGAATGATGAAATTAATTAATATCTAATATAATTTTTTACAATATATTTGTCCATTATTTATGCTTTCAGAAGCTGTTCATTAGTGTTATCATTGTTTTCATATCTGTAAATTAATTTTGTTCTTTGAGTCGAAATATAACAAATGGTGATATGTGATTCTTAATTTTCTTTATCTTTGTCCGGTTATTTATATTTTGGTTTCAAAAAATCATGAGAGGGAAGTGTCATGAAAGTAGATTGATTGATGTGATTGTGAAAAAGGTCGACACTTACATAGAAACCTTTCCATTTTTATTTCCATTTTCATTTCAATTTTCCATCATGTTGTGAAAAATAGATTTATTTGTTTATTAAATTATTAATCTAAATTATATGTCAATCTATTATGTATTCTCTCCCAACTATTAACACCATTATATTTCTTTCACCATTGTTTTTGCATAGTACGGGTAAGCTGTAATCTTTATGTAACTAAATCATATTAATTTTTAATGTTGATTATCAATTATTTATTTATATAAAAAATTTATTTAATATATTTTATTTTTTAAATTTCATGTTTTTTATTAATTATATTATTTTAAATATTTCATTTTATAAATTATATATTACTGTATTTTCAGGTATTTTTTGACCATTGTCGCACTCCTCATAATCGGTATGTTTGAAATTTTCTTCTACTATCATCTTGATTTTAATGAATCTGTAATTAAGAGGGGATTCAAGTTATTATTTCATGTTATTGTGGCCCATAAAAAAGGTGAACTGGTTATTGGTTGAAATACATTTTATACTTATAATTATGTATACATCCATAGAATGAGTGCCTAGCAGGTTAATTTTAGATATGTATTCATAGACATGAATTTTTTTATTCTGTTTATATTTGTATTTATTTAAGTACACCTAATTAAAAATTACTAAAATCTCTGACACTAAAAACCAATTAAATAACAAAGAACTCTCATATACTTTTTCTAAAACAGCAATTCAAAATTTCATACTTTCATGATAGGAATAATGATTTCATATTGTAGATGAAAATCATATCAATTTATTAGAAATTGTTATAGGGAGATTATTTATTTCATAGTGACTTTCTAGTTGATATTGGTATGATTAAAATAGTCATTGTTGATTTGATGACATAAAATATTTCTATTCTATTCTCATTCACCTTGATACAAATACATCATGCTAGATTGAAGGGTATGCATACATCATTAATAGTTGTTTTATGTATTTAGGCAACATAAGTAGGTTGTTGTCATTAGTGGAATGTTCTGAATTATTAATATGCAAGTATCTGTTGAATCGAATGTGATAAATTTTGGAAAATTAGATGAACTTATAAATGATGCAGTTGGTATGTTTCTTATTTCACTAGACGAATTTTCTCAAAATGGGTTTGTAGAAGGTTATGAAATCATATAAATATGTTTATGGATAAAAAATCACATTTAAATTTATATAGGATGAACCATCTGCAACTTCAAATAAAAAACTGTGAAACATCAAATAGTATTTATTTTCTCCATTGACAATAAATTCATTTTTTTGATATGGAATGATTCAATCATATTTGGAATTTAATATAGATATCATTTTCTACATAAATTTATTACATCATATTTCCTCCTAAAATAAATATTTCTAATTGTGCTTTTGTGGTGCTAATTGATGTTATGATGTTTTAGTCGTATTTTATCCCAAGTTGGAGTTTCTTTTTTTGACATATTATTAATTTCCTTGCATATTTTTCAATATTCTGAAACCAATAGTAAAGATCATAATATAAAGGCATTTATGTATTTTTAGGACCACCTATTGATTCTCAATTTTCCGAAAAGATCAATTTTGTTGAACCATAGTTCAAGAAAGCATTCATGATGGCCATATCATCAACTACTGCATGAAAAAACGGGGTTCCGCTAATCCAAGTTACACTCACTGTGTCCCCTTCCCCTTACCAAGATATGTCCATCGAAGTTCCCAAGAACATAGTAGAAACATAGGACACGGTATTAAACTCACCAGAGAAAGTTTCATTACATATTCTTCTATTAACTTGTATTGATATCAAATGGTGTATTAAATTTCATTATATGTTTCTGTATTTTATTTCAAATTTTTTATTATATAACATGTTCTATAAATATTCACATCTGCATGATTCTTCTTATGTATTTTCAAATCTCAAAGATGGTGGACAGTTACGCATTGGGAATTTGAACCTTCTCTAAAAACATCCAGAATGAGGTGAGATATTCTTCAAAACATTCCCTATTGATTTCCTCCACTTTTATGTATTCCATTTAACTCTCTTCAAACAAAATCTTGACACTATATTACAATACATTTGCCTTCAGGAATCTGTAATTAGGGATCCATTAGGGTCAATCAGGAACTCAATATATACTCTTAAAAAGGTTTGTTCTTCCCATTAGTCGATAAATTAATATTTCTATTTACACATGAACTTTTCAATCATTAATACTATACATTTTCAATTATGATCCTCCTATTACACCCTGTCCTTATTATGTTCTTTCAGCGTTACTTTATTTTTTTCCCATGGTTGTTATAGATTTCCACAACCGCCCGCATTAGACCGCCACGATATTTCGGTATGTCTTCCAGATTTTATTTAAAAAAATTCTTTCCTACATTTTCATTCATTTATATTAACTATAATTTTCATAGATATTATTTTTAGTTTTGGTAACATGCATAGTTGACGTACTGATTTCTTTTATAAGAAATATTTCATGTATCATGATCACTGTTGTGCATATCATGAATTTTATTCATTGTTTCATTCAGTTGTGTCATTGTACTATCATTTTAAAACATTTTTAGGTTATCAGATATCTTCTTATTAGTTATTATGGTTCCAGATTAATTAAATAACAATTGTAATGTTAACTATTGGAGTTACCCATTCACAAATCATTAACTACTATGTTTAAAAAATATACCTCGTTTTTCAATGTTATTGTCTTTTGTTCATCAAGGTGGGGTCAGAACATTGAGATTTGTCAAGGGATAACATCATGTATCACTTTATTTAGCCTACTAGATACATTATTATCTATTGTTCTCTTAGAATCACCTTTATGTCACTGATTTCACTTCAAATGCTCAGGAATTCTATAATTCCAAAAATATATTTTCTTCCTGATAACTCTCATGAATTAATTCATAATAATAGGATGTTTGTTTCTTTAGAAATATTACATTGTTATCTGTATTTCATTACACTACATGAAATGTTGTAATTTCTGTATAGATTCCTTAAATAATGTATGGTGTTCTTAAACATTCTAGTTATTTTCTTCTATGGGTTTTTATATATATTTTACTAGTTTTTGATGTCATATAAGGAAATATAATACATACTATTGTTTTATTTATTCTATTGTAAATTTTTTTATTTTATATAAATTTCAGTAAAATTTTCAATTTTATGATTCTATTGTTTAAAAGGGATAACAAATCACCAAAATATATGATGTGAACGGTTTTTTCACATACAGTGAACCCTATTTATAGTCATTGTAACTTAAATGTACTTAATGTGTTGTGTATTATCTAAACCAAGGTGGTCACATTATCTTTTTATAGTTATTGTATTATTATTTTTTAGTTATCAAGAGTTATGATACTTCATGAAGTGAGAACAAGTTGTTTTAAACCTAATGGATGTTGTTTTTATAGGCTGCTAGTTGTAGTGAGTGGAGGCCTTCACTGAACCTGATATTGGATATACTGACAACCATTTAAGTAGCAATAATTATCCCCTTCCTTGGATTCACCTGCTCAGATCTTAAAAAAACATTGAAGATTACATGACATAGGATTTGTATCCTCTCATACTGTACACCAAAATAGACGATTTCACATGAATTATTCATTCCAAAATATTTTGACTAGTTTCAAATTTATAGATTGTTATGTTTCTCATGTTTCTTCATATAAAACCTAATTTACATGAAAATGGATGAATATTTAATAGAGAATCAAGGTATCTATAGTTACTATATAATGATAATTTCTACTAACCATGCATTCATGGTTTGTAATCCCTCTGCATGTTAAATCAAATGTCTCCATGCTTTGTTTACCATATGGTCAATATAATTAGCATATAATATGATTTTTTACAATGTAATTATCATTTTAATGTTTTTTGAATTGTTATTTTTTAGTTACCAGGAGTTCTTCTGCTTTATGAAATGAGAACAATATGATTTTTATCCAAATTTAGGTTTTTTTTAATAGGCTGCTACATGTAGTAAGTGGAGGCCTTCACTTTACAAGATATTGGCTACACATGGAACCATTTATGTTGCATGAATTCCCCCTTCCCTGGATTCACCTACTTAGATATTAAATAACTCTAAAACATACATCAAATGGGATTTTTATCCTCACATACTCCATTAATTTAGAATATTTCTCATATATTATTCACTCCAATATATTTCAATCAGTTTCCCTTTTTTTTATTGTTATGCCACTTATGTTAGTTCATGTAAAACCAAATGAGCATGCAATGGTTGAAGAAGCAATGGAGAATCATGGTATCTAGAGTTATTATATGATGATATTTTTTACTAACCATGAATTCAAGTTTAGTATACCCACTCCATGTTAAATCAAGTGTCCACATTCTATGTCTACCTCATGGTCAATATAGTAACAAAATAAAAAAAAAATTGAAAGGTAATTAGCCTTATATAGTAATATAATTATTGTTTTTATGTTACCAGGAGTTATGATACTTTATGAAGTAAGAAGAATTTGTTTTTAGACCTATTCCATGATGTTTCTATAGACTTCTATTTATAGTGCATGTCGTATATCTTATTTTCATTTGTTCTTTAATAGAAATTTACTACGATTTTTTTCATTTTTTTGATTTTTTATGCATGGATTATATTGAATTTAGGAGTTGTGATTGCATCGAATAATAATAAATTTTATGGAAGTTATCGGTTTGGATGTAGTTGATACTTTTTAATTCTAAACATCATTCTATGTATTCTTATTCAACTTTGCAGTATAATTATTTTCATGATCTATTCATCTCTCTTTGTTCTGGATTCAATCATTCTATTCATTTTTTATGAATGTGGGAGGGATATATACAATAATTCGGGTTAAATGATTACCTGAGTTTCATTTATATTTTCAGTTGGATGCTCATTTATTATGTTCTGGTTATAGGTACAATCTTATGATAGGGGATATCATGGTAGATCATGTTATTAGTGTAATGTAGCATGACTAAACCAAAACATTAGGTAATTCCTTAAATGTTTGTGATTAAATTATATTGTTTCATGATTTTTCAATCAATAATAATAAAACATTATGGATTTTAATATCCTATAATTAGCATGAATTTTCCTATTGATAATGATGTAAAGATTTGTTCTTTTAAATTATTTAATTGTACTCGTGTAGGTTTCTATAAAAAATATGAATTTGGTTTTTATCCATGATAAATTTAGGTTCTATATGTTGTGATATATGTGTGATATCCGTCAATTTAATTAAATACATTTTGTTAATTTTCATAATGTAGTTATTTATTTGTATAGGGTGTGATTCATTTTTCACATTCTCTTTCCAATTTTACCTGACTTTCACTAAAAAAACCTGGGAATGTCTATAGTAGTATTAGTTATTACTTATTTCATTGATTTATTCCATCACAAGTGTCTATTATAATTTATATTTCTATATAAGTGGATTCAATAATAAATAAATGTTGTCAGCTTACACAATGGTATGAAAGCATGTTCATAAAGCATTAATATTTATTTCACATCTCTATAATGATTTATCTATTTATATTTATTAATTTCATATGCACATATCAACATAATCTTATTTCTATACATTACGTAGGATTCAATCAATGTTGAATTTTTAAGGATTGGTGATCAAAAACATGATATTTTTTAAATGTCTCCCTCTATTATTGTCACTTAGGTACAGTATTCTAATATCTCTTCAAATTTAACGTTTATAAAAATTCAATAACTTTGGCATGTGTTATGCCTTTATTTTCACACTAAAATATATATTAGACAAATATTATAAAACCATGACCTAAATATAATACAAAATATATGTGCAGAAAATTATGCTCAACGATATTTAACATTTAGATGACTCGGGAAGAGGAATAAATGAAAAAAAAATTTAATTGTTAGAGCTCACAAAATGATGATGTTCAATTACAAGTAGCATCTTCCTCCATTTGAAGGAAAATGAAGTTTGATAAGACAGACCAAATCTTATTTCAATACAAGTAATGCATCTAGATTAATCATCTAGTAATTTCATGTCCATAATAACAAAAAATTATATATTTCATATTACATTCAAAATATTATTTATTTTCTAATGTTGACTACTGAACTGTTGATGGTTTTTTATTTGTTTGTGCTATGATTTCGTAATGTTTTTTTGTTATTATGTAACACAACATGATGGGTATTTTACATTTACCCTCATGTTGTAGGGGTGTCCATTACAGTAGTAAACCGGATTGTAACTGAAGATATTTCATGCACGGATGAGTATTTTTGGTATAGCTGGTTTGTCCTTGCTTTAATAATTACTTAGTGTAGTAGTTGTGTAATTTTGTTTCTGTCTTGGTGTTTTAGTGCTCCAACAATTAGCACTACATTGTCTACTATTAATATTTTCATTATTATGTTCGAAAAAAGGTTGATTGAAATTATGGTAAGATTAAAATGGTTGATAGGTTTGGTTTGTTTAATTTTCAGAAGCAATTTGGTTGCCTATGTTTGCTTCGTGGTGTGGTTTTTCAATCATAACAGAGGTTGAAAGTGGTGCTTTTCTATACATTTGATATTTAAAAATTTAGTCTTCATTTTAATTTGTATGCTCTTTCTATTTTTTCAACTATGATTTCTTGGTTAGTGTTATCCTTTCATGTTCATTATGTAATAGTTCACACATCACCGCAAAGTGGATTTAATTAATTAATACATAAAAGGGATTCTCAGTAAAGCATTGTTTAGAGAAACCATACCAAATTCTTTTTATTTTGTTTTCCAATTATTTCAGTTATGGTAACATTCATATTATTATTTTTGGGTGACATCCTACAACTTCATGTTACGTTAAATAATTGACAGAGTTCCACAAATAGAGACATTACTACTTTTCAATTTATTTTGTCACCAAAAATAGTCGTTTGCTGAGTGGTGAGTAAACTCTTTATGAATTGAATTTTATACTGATAATCCATCTCCCCATGTGCATAATCCTCATCGGCATCCACCTCCTCCTCTGTATTGGCCAACGACTTTGCCTCTACCTCCACCTTTTCCTCCACTTACACCTATGCCTCTTCCTCCACTGCTCCTCCAATATAGTTCTGGGCCACTCTTCATCACTTCACTTACAACATTCGCTGATTTCATTTTTTCTTCTATTTTTCCTTCCAAATTCTTCCTCCTCTCCAATTATAATTTGAACATTACATATGATGATGAGTGTTAAAAAATTTAACTCTCTACTAAAATACCTTTTAATAACACCAAATCAAATTCTTAATTATACTTAATGTTTTCGTGTATCTTTTCACATAATGTTATTTCTTTTTATTTCAATTTTATATATATTTTCAATTACATGTTCTAATTTTTCATTTATTTTCATTATTATTTATCACTAAAGATATAAGGTTATCATATTTTAATAAATATTCATTATTAACTATTAAAATTTTTAAAACACTTTTGAAAATTAGATTTGAATTATAGCGCAGTGCGTATTCATGGGTGAGGTAGAAGTTTCATATTAATAAAGAGAAGAGTAATAAAAACAAGTATTTAAAAAAACTTGAATTATACAATGTTTTTATAGCAAAATTTAATATTAAATAAATTGTAAATTAAATACAATATTCATAGTATTAATGAATAAATATTACCATTCAATTGGTATTATAAATAAATAATCATGGTAAATTCTTTTAAAAAAGACTATTTTCATTTGAAATCATTATATTTCTTGAATCGTCAAAAATTAAATCATTTCATATATTTCATGAAAATTAAATCAAATATAAAATTTATATGATGATTTATTAAAATTAGGATCATCATTTTAAACTACATTTTATATGTTTTTCAAAATCATTTTTATTATTTTCATAAAAATTCTTATGAAAACTATTAATGAGAAAAATATTATTTATGAAACATATAATGCAATTATTAAAAATGTAGTACTTATTTATAAATGTATCTTATTTATCTAAAACATTCAATAATAAGTTATAAAATATTTTTATTAGTGTTCCTTCATCTAATTTAATAGATGTATTCTAATTAAATTTCATAATATAGTTCATTGGGTAATAAGTTATCATTTATTGTAAGATATTAAATATATTAAATTTTTGTAAGACTAAATATATTATGAAATTTCATAGTATCAAATTATACTCCTCTTAGATGATTTTATCCCAAATATTTTATCACACAAACATAAAAAATGAGAATTTATCAATTTCATCACATCCTCAGTCTCTGATGTAGCTTTATCGAAATAGTAATCCTCGAGAAAACATTAAATTGGTGAGTTGTGTTGATCTGTAGAACATTATGTATAAAATAAAAAATTTATAAAACTTATTCCTCCTTTAAATGTACGTTATGTGGTGTTACAACCTTTTAGATAAATGCACATGAATAATTTAGTATGTACTTATTCAAGAAAGAGTCATTGAAAAATTTGTGAACATAATAGAGATTTGTTGGATGTTTCAAGTGTTAAAATACAATCCCAACATGATTAAGAATATATAAGGGTGAATATACCTTATTTTTAATGCTCCAATACATTTAAATCCCATAACCATCTACCAATTAAAAAATTCATCGAAATAACTTCTCACCAATAAAAAATTCTATATTTTTTTCAATTCTCTATATTGATTATTTGGGGAATCTGATATGCCATGATATTCTACACAATAGCTCTATCATTCTGTACCATTTCCTCAAATAAATCATGTTGTAATAGTTTTATTTCTCTAACATTATCCAAATACATTGGGGTTCAATACATATATACATAATGTGATATATAAGGGTATTGTTAGTAATAACATATGAAAATTATTTCTATCTGAATAAACATTTAGTGGTTCCAAGGACCAAGATATATACTAAACAATACCGATCATTATGTTTTTTCCAATAAAAATAATCTTTCAATTATATATACATCCCTATATATCTACGATAAGTAAGGAATGATGATCATTGAGCTTCAACCCAGAGATCCTGCTTCAAATATTTTATGTACGGGACACATGAACGGTTTTTTAAATAAATAAATCCATTATAGTGATGGTTTAACTCATGAAATTATCATTCCTTCTTTTACAACTCTATATCACCTTGTCGGACTATTCAATATTCAGTTTGATAGATATTTGAACACTACTTTTAGAATAGTATGATTTCTCTCCTTCCATCATGGTTTTTATATTCATTATTTGAAAATAATATTGTATTTTTGTGACCCATATAATAAACATTCTAGCATGATTATTTCAATATAGTGCATCCACCACCTTGATCTATTTAAATGGGTTGTGATATATTGAGTAGTCATAATATATAAAAAACCCCAACTGTCTTTTACTATGCATATTGAACAATTTATGAGTGAATATATACATTAATACTTTATGGTATTTATTAATATCACATCATTGTCAAAAAAGATACTATATATTTATATTTCATAAAAATTTTACTATTAAAAATATAAATCTCTAGTTGTGTAATTTATTGTGTACAATTATTTGATTTGAGGCATAAGATATCATCATATCATTTTACATGGGGATTCATCCCAATCCCATATACAATGTAACACTAAATATCACAAACCTTATACATTTTTGGTTATTTTAAGAATAAGAGAGATTGATAAATTTACCTTCAGTTCTGCGAAATTTTCCTCACATTCATATGGACAAAGGATCATATATCTCTTCTAAGTTAAATTATTGTGTGTATTTGAATTCCAAGGAGTATTTTACAATATTCATTGATAATTTCATTCAAAATAATTAAAAATATGGATTTTAGAAATAATGGTTGGTCTATGATAACATTATATATCCTTTTTAATTGATGGATCTGCCAATATACACATTCTTTGGATTATATGATAAAAAATTAATCATTCATAGAAGAAATTAACACTAGATATATTTTGAATACAAAAATCTCCATTATTAGTGTCAATATTCAAAAAAAATATGTGATGTTAATGTTTTTTACTTTCACCTAAAATATATAATAATATCATCATTATTGGCTACAAAAAATTCTTCAAGGTAATATATAAATACTCTATTCTATAAATCGCAATAGGGGAACTAATTAGGACAAATGGATACACTATAAATTCAATGTCTCAATAACTCGAACAAAATGTTATATTTGGTCTATATTCACATTTTTCCATTAATTTATAGTTTCAATATGTAATATATTTATATGAATATTATTAAGCACCACATAATTTTTCAATGAAATAATAAATATGTGGATGTTGGTACTTATTGATGATACTGGTACTGTTTTCCCCCATAATCAACGTAGAGTCTCATTGATCAATGATTCATCTTAAAAATTACAAGATAACTCGGTTATAATCCACATGGATTATTGAATCCCTTATTAATGTTCTCTAGCAGTTGTTCCTTAATTTCATATTCCTCAATTGGGGCCATTCAAAATAGATTCATTGAAATAGGTGTGGAAACAAGTACGAGTTCAATTGAAAACTCATCATTATGACATGGAGAATACTATCCATATATAATATAAATAGATCAGATATTACCAAAAACCCATACATAACTTTTTTTGATAATTTTCTCCCAATCATCTATGTGAAATATCCAAATTTAATAGAAATCAAGGATCATAAAATTGATGAGTTTTCTGTTACAATTTATATTTAACATTGTATTGATAGACAATCATGTGTTTTTCCAAATATAAAACATTTCTAACTTTACATATAAATTAATTTCGGATTTATATAAAGGAATTAAATCCATTTCTATGATAACATAATATTCAATCAGTCGGTGATTAATGTAAATTGTGGGAATCAAATTTCCCAAAACATCAATCAGTGAATATTCATAGATAATAGATATGTTCATTGTACCATTTGTAGTTTTAAAAAATAAGTGAACATGTAGACATTAGTTTATCATTCCCATAGGAACATACATGGATATAAAAATGGTCTATATGTTTATTTTCATATAAGACATTATCTGTTCAAGAATGAATGGTATGTGTACCTTTATGTAAATAGTTATCATACCCTACCCCATAAATTGTGATCCCATGAGGTTTCCATTTTCCTATAGGGTTACGTGGTCACTCCAATTTTACTATCATCATTATACATAGTATTTTACCACTGGTTATAATAATTAACATAGTCTTTAATTTAACAATTTCCCAGGATGGTGGTGTACTCTGTAGTTCTATTTCTCCATAATTAGACTACTTCTTCCAATAACTTCTTTATTTAATTTAATAATTAACTTCTTTTCCATATATAAAACATTTACCTGTCCCCTTATGAAAATTTACTCTATGTCTCCTTACACACATAGATGATTATGTTAATCTAATATACTCCGCCTATGGATTGAATAATTATAATACTTTTTTAATTCAATATTTTTTTCTCAATCACACCATAACATTGATGGTTAACTACAATCCCAATTTTAACCATACTAACAAAAAAACAATTTATTTATATATACTAAAGTGACATATGTATAATTTCATTTATTGTATTTCAATTAATACATTTATGATTCGATCAATATTAATTTATGGTTCTATGATAATAGTATAATTGTACCTCAAAAGTATTCAAAAATCTCTTTATATGTCCCAATTGTTTCGTTATCCCCCTTCCTTATCTAAAATAACTCCTTCACAATTATCACATGAATAATATGAGGAATTTAATTATAAGAATTAATCATCTATAATAATATGACTATATAGATTCACTTTATTCGAATTGACACATTCTTTAATTGAGAATAAACCAGAAAACTTTTTTTCGTTGAAATGATAGATACACAAAATGATTTTTCAATTCTGCAATCATAATCAAATGGATAAATCATTTTAACTGTACTAATTCACTGCTCTACTACTAGGGGAATAGAAGACCCCCTAAAAGAAGAAGGATTTTTATTCATAATGTGCATAATAGAATGTTATTCACTTCTTTTTCATGTTTGGATGATCAATAGTATTCGAGGCCTGATATATTTCAGTAACAATAACAATGTGATTTTAAATTCAATTTTCCATACTATTTGGATACACATGAGAAAAATAATTTCATTTTTCATCACCTTCAGAATTTACATGGTTCAATTAGGTTTAATAAATTTACTAAAACCAATAAACATATTTAGAGAAATAATAATCATGGATGGATCCACATATTCATGAAAAAAAATTTATATGATTCCTATATCATGTAATGTTTTTTTGAATATAATACAGCTTAGTTTTTACCTTCATTTTCCACAAACATTATCCTATAATATAATTTAAAATGGTTTGTAATTGAAACTTGAGTTCACATTATCATATCATTAATACCATAGTATATTTAATGGAGATTAATGTTCGATGGCATTTATGATATGCAATATCTTGCTTAAATGAAGCATTAATTATTATTATTTAATCATGGACACTAAAAAAAGACTTTATATTTTACTGTGTGAGGAGGTGTAAGAAAGTTATTATAATACAACCTAACCAATACCATTATATTTGTTATTTTTTTAATAAATAAGAATTCATTTATTAGTAATTTTTTATTATGCTAAAAAAATATGTTTCCTTCAAAATTGTTGTTATTTCTTTTTGTTATGAAATGTCATATTAATGTTTTTTTTTAATTTAATAATAATTATTTGATTATATAAATATAAATTTTATATCATAATATGAAAAATAACATAGAATTATGACTGGATAATTTTTAAGAAGATTGATTTTTTTCAATGAAAAGTAATGCATACAAATTTTTATAGAAGACATTAACTTACCAATAATTATTAAACAATAATTATGTTTTAAAATAATTTAATGTCAAACAAGTTTTGTAATATTATGAATAATATAATTATTTTATTTTTAATAAAATATGTCTCTAAAATTTGTATAAAAATATTTTTATTCATAATAAGTGATTCATCTGATTAACTATTTTTATGTGCATAGATTTTATTGTCAAAATAAATAAAATAAATCACTATTGGTGAAATAATTTAATTTAATTTATATATTATATTTATTTAAAAAATTAACATTCGTTTCATTTTTTCTGAGGCACGAGACAATAGTAAAAAAATGTTTTATGATAAAAATGTATATTTTATAAAAACTATGATAGATTTCATTTTTAATGCATCTAATAAAAATTAATTCTGACCACATTTTGTTATTGGTATTTCAAAGATGAATTTATTATTTATAATCATGAGGTTTATATTTGATAAGTATTATAATTTTAAATATGGTCGATATGAATAGTAATCATGGAAATATTTATCATGTTGGAAAAAGTGTATATTAGGTTAATGTTGGTTGAAACTATGTGATAAGGCCATAATTATTATCATTAATATTATTGGCTGAATTAAATTTTACCCCTAACACCATAGGTTTAATATTTATTTTTTAATTGGAATTTTTCTTTGAAAATGATTTATTTGATATTTTATGCAATGAATGATAAAAAATGTCACTCTCTTAGTTTTAAATATTTCTTTTGTGTCCACATAGGAAAAATACATTTATTAACTGATATAAATGTTTATTTTGAGATTATTGAATTTTTTACAAGATGAATATTAATTTTATTAAAAAATTATATATTTAACTTAGATTCTTATTAAACACCGATATAGTATATGGTAAATTATTAAAAAAAATGAATAAATTATTTTAAAAATAAATGTAATATGTTTATTATTTCATGTTATTATTTTTATGAATTTCATGTATTTATAAGATGTATTAGTATTTTATAATATATTGTATTCAAATTTAATCATATCCTTATTGGATTTTTAGTTAATTAAATCAATGAGTATCAAAATTGAAATTAAAGATATTTTTTAAAATTTAATATATTACTTAATTATTTAAAAATTATAAAAAATGATATACGAAAAATAATATAAGATATGGTCAAAATAACACCATTTTTCAATTTTTTATTCAATAGTTACCTTATAAAAAATTTATTACCATTCAATGGAGAATAAGTTTTTAACATGGTTAATGTAAAAATAAGATAATTAAGGGGTTAAACCAAGAGATAATTTGTCAAAAATCACCTAATCGCATTAAAATGTATTTGGTTGATGTGGTATCTATCTAATACTGTGTTATATGAAAATAAATTTCATTTTATTGTAATTTGAGACTCAAATTGAATTTTTAATAATTTAATAATTTTGAAAATTCAAAAAATACTCATCACCTCAATGATAATATTATAATAATTAATTGTTTTTGAACATTCATTTATAAGTTTGAATTCTTGTTGAACTGAAAATGGTTAATATAATATTATAATAATTAATTGTTTTTGAAAAGTTTTTTTCAATGTTGAAACTGTGTTTTCCACAAGAATGTTTTAATGATGTTACAATGGTACTTATACCCACTAAAGATAACAAACATTGATTTTATAAATGAATTATTCGGTATATTATCCAAAAATATAATACCTACCCATTATATATATTTTTTATGTTTATGATTTCAATAATTTTTGAAAATAAATTTCTTTTCCATGGGTTATGGCATGATGACGTGTTGAACATTTTTGAAACCTATTTATTTTCTATGGTTTATTCTATAATTAAATATTCATGAAATCCAATTATTTTCATGCGGTATGGTATGATGAATGTTTTATGATCATCTAACACTTATATATATGATGGTCATTATGTCATTAGAGGTCTTGAAATTATATATCCCTCCAATGATTTTTCTAAAGTAACACAAGCCATGAGATAAAAAGTACTAGAATGGGAATTAAATCCCATTTAATAAGGGAGTCAATCTACTATGACACTATTAGGAGTTAAAATTGACAACTAATATGGTTTGGAGAGTTATCCAAATCCATTACGATAGTCCGGGGTGTGAATCATTACTACTATTATTGTTTGTGGAGTTACTATTGTTTATTTTTATTGTCTTGGATATGAACCTTTACCACATTGGAAACGATTTTATACTCTTTTGTGTATGCCACAGACTTATGTCTTCTTTCAGTGTTATATTATCACTGCTAATGTTCTTTTATTATTTTATCATTCATTAATTTTGTAATGCCATGATTTATTCCATGTCTTAATATTATAATCTATTATTTGAAGGTATGATTTTCATATTTTATGCTCATTTTATCATACCCCTGTCGTCCAGTTATGCTGAATTGTACATTTATATTTCCTTAGTCTACCATTACTGATAATTTTAACCCACATTTTCTTTTGTTTCATTTTTCCTAGGATAAAGAAATTTTATTTATTTTGATATGTATAATATGATTTATAATTATAAATAACTTATTGGGAGATGATGTCATTATTTAATAATCTATTTGTTTGTGTGTCAATGTTTCTAAAAGAACTATACCTTAATGATAATGTATTATATTATTATTCTATATAATAAATATTCATCTAAATTCTGTAATCACTATTTTTGAAATGTATAGGTTCCTATTTTCGGTAGAGATTTATTTAGTCAATATTTGGAAATTTGGATGAGAAAAAATTAGTGAGAACATGAGGGATGAGTCTAACTATAAGATAACAACATAAAATACATGTTATTGATCATTGGAGAAATATTTTAATCATATCATCTCATACATTGATTAAAAGATGACATTACGTACTAATCTAATAAATGATAATTCCTGATTATGTGGTCTCTTGCTATTATTATATTAGATCACACTACTTTATTGGTTTTTTTTAATGATAGGAATTAGAAGGAACATGGATATTGAATAATTTGATGGAAATTGTGCGGAAGAGAAACCAAATTGGATGATTAGTAATATGACAGTTATTTTAATTATACTTAATCTGTTATCATGAAATATGATTAATAATATTCACCTTAAAAAACTCTCAGAATAAAAAATATGAGATGGATAATGTTCACAGAGAGCTGTATTATTGGAAACCATGTATAGAAGATGATCCAGTTTCATATATATCCATAATTTTCTATAGATAACTCATGGGAATGTCTCAGTGGATCATGAAGATATGTTTTACATGGAAATGTATTGAATTTTGAATGTAATTGTTGAATAAAAAAGATGAGTAAGATATTAGAAAATGAATTTCATCTTATGGTACCAATTAAAATTCAATGTATCTTGAATGGGGAATATGTGAATATCCTTTTCCAGCCCCTAATATATGTTTAACCTACTACATTAAAGAAATAACTATGTTATGCTAACCTTTGGTGAAAATTTATTGATGTTTTTCTATATTGATATTTTAGAATAATATCAACATTATTTTTGATATTAGAATCATGAAACAAATAATAATTTTCTGATAATGGATTTAATTATTTATTTTAAAACATATGTTAAATTGATCCAATAATTGAGAAAAATTATATATTGGTAGATGGATAATGTTAAATTGGGAAAAAGAGATGTTTGGGAATAATGGGACAGTTTTGGGGACCCTGAAATTGTGTAATGATTTGATGAAAAATTGATTTAGTTCATTATTTATTATGTTTATTTAATTTTTTTATTTATGGAATATATTTAATTGTATATGACATAACATAAAAAAGAAGTATTTTGTTATTTTTTGAGTCATATATATTGTTAATTTACCTTAATTTATACTTTATGTATACTATAATGTGTTTACGAGAATATGGTTAATCACCAGTTCAAAATAATCAACACCACCTCTATACTATTTTATTTGTTTTGAGTTTGATGTTTTTTGAATCATCTGATGGGGATTAGTTATAAAACTCTATTGAGGTTTAAATAACATTTATGGTGAATCTTATGTTGTGAAAAATAAAGTCTTCTAGATTATAGGATGTAGATAGTATTCTTGATTTAAAAGTAATTCATTCAATATGATATATTTTTATGAAACTTATGTTCAATCTAATGTGTACCTTTCTGGTTAGTATGAAAATTTGATTCATTATATTTTTTCAAATTTCGGTACATCATATGATTTATCGCGGTGATAAATGATATTTTTTAAGATATTTAATTAGTTAGATTTATATGTTACTCAAAGTTTTATCATGTGATTTGACACGAAATATAGTATGGTATGAATAAATGTAAATTCTTTAGGAAGCATGATAGAATGTATGGGATCACAATTAGGGTTAAATCATTCTTCAATATTGGTGTAATTTTGATTAATTCAATTGAAGAGTTAGTTTTCAACTGATCTAAGTGGATTCTATATTTTTATTCTATAAATATTTGAGTTTAAATGGACGCTTTATACGCATTGGATAATATCTTAACATATCCTATCAATTTATTTTTGGTTAATATTTAACAATAATAGTAATTTATTATTATATTTTTATTGATTATGATGTTGATTTTACTACATTAGAAATAAAAATTCCTCTTGAATACTAATATTTTGGAGAAAAAGACACGTTTGTGATGCATGTACATTAATGAATGATTCTATACATGTTATATAAGTATTTAAATTTCATTCATATTAAATGTGGAAAATTAATTCCATATATATTTAAAAATAATATAGTAAAAATTGGTACATTTAACTTAATTTTTTTTGAATTGATAGTCATTTCACCCATCACATAGATATGGTTTTGTGGAAACTAACATTCTCCTAAACATTTTTTCTATCACTCTAAATTTGTAAAATGGGGTTGTTAATCATATCTATGTCCACATTTTCACTTCCCACTAATTTTCCCTATTTTTGAATCAATGTTACGTATTCTTTCACATGACCAATGTATTTCACTTTCCATATTTTCAATAATAAGATTTATTAAATATTTTTACAATGTGGTATAAATAAATTGTGTTTTCAGAAGGAAAATATTTTAGTATTTAGTTCATGTTCAAATTACTCAAATTTAATTTATTAAATAGTGGATAATTTAACAAATATATATTTTTAATTATTGAAATTATATTTGATATATTATGTGACCAACAACCATGAGCTTAAAATATCAATGAAATATTTTTATAAAATTATGACCATTAAAACAATGTAATTTAATTGGATGGTGTGAAAAATAATAACCAAGTTATAAAATATTTTTCCTAGTCATTTAAAATATAATGATTAATTCATAATAAAAACATTCATTTTTAAAGTCATATTATGAATTAAAATTATATTTCCTTCAAAAAAATAATTTTTTTTGATTTATATGACGAAATATTATATTTATCTTTTGTACTATTATAATATTATTGTATAAAATATGAATTTTTTATCTAATGAAAATATATTAATTAAAATTGGGTTAATTTTTGATAATTTTCTATAAAGAAGTTTTTTTGATGAATATAAAAAAATTTTGATTTTTAATAGAAACTATATTTTTTATCAAAAGCTACAAAGATTCAATTTAAATTTAAATAATTATTGGAATAATTATTACTATAAAATTTGTGAAAATATATATTTTTTCATTAAAATATATTTTACAAGAAATATTTCTATTAAAATATATTTATACATTAAAATGATTTTTTTACAAAAACAGTTTTTGTAAGTGCGCAATGTATTTTTTTAATTAGTATATTAAATGAATCGCTATTTTTGAATTATTTTAGAAAATTTTATATATGATATATGAAGTAACATATTTTCAAATTAATTTATTAATATTTTAATCATTGGTCAACTATAATCATTGTTTTAAGTTTTTAATGTATTTTTCTAAACATATGTTTTGATCATGTTTTTTGCTAATTTTTTTAACAAATTATTTTTATAGTTGTAATTGAGTTTGATAAAATGGATTCAATGATTTGAATATTAATTTTCATATTTTCATCTATTTTAGTTTTATTATTTAAAAATATGAATTGAAATTTTGGTGATATTTATCACCATGGTGAAAAATAAATCATGGTAATATAGGATAAAACATAGTGATAAAGGAATATTTTATAATAATAATTCTTAATTTTGGATTTTAAATCAACCCATGTTTCTTTTGGATAAAAAATTATTTTTATGTGATTTCTTCAAGTAAAATTACTAATATAATATTTAATGCAAGTAAAGTTACAAAATTCCACCCTCTTTCGTTTAAATATATCATTTGATTCATCATAGGGTGAAAATAATTTTATGAAAGAATATAAATGTGTATTTTGATTTAATAGAATTTATTATCATTATGGAATATTTTAATTTTAAAAATAATGTAACTACATAAAATTATGATGCAATGACGATGAATTATTTATTAAATTATTATAAAAATAAAATAAATGAATTTATAAAATTGTTAAAAAAAATAATATTAGTATGTTATAATGATCAAAAAAATTTATACATGAATATTATATAATAGTGATGTTTTGGGGGAATATATTCGAATTAAAACTTTTTCATTATGCATTTCTGTCAAATTATGTGAATAGTGTCAAAATTTATAATAATGATATTTATTTAAAAAAAAATTGATAAAACAATATAAAGATCATCAACGAGGACAATTATGATAATATATGGTATAAAATTTAAACTTATGTCAAATAATGAATCAATATTTAACATGTAATTAAAATTATATACTTTTAAATGTGACATTTTTTCACTATAGATAATGTTATAATAAGATAACAATGGGGTTAAGCAAGTAGATAAGGATTAAAAAACAACATAAAGCTATAATTATTTTATTTTCAATTGGGATTTAAACCAAACAGTATATTATCTTATAATAAATTTAGTTTTGTATTCATTTTTTCATGATTATGAATTTATTTTAATTTACAATTTTATTAATTTCTAAAAATGCCCCTCACCTCGATAACAATGGTAAACCTCCACACATCACTTATTCAGACATTTTGAGACTTCTAGGCCGAACAAAACCTAAAAAACCAATAAAAAACCTGAAAAACATTCAATCTGAGTTTTTCTTCCAAAAATACCAACTCTATGATCCATAAAAGGAGATCAATTGGTGTTTTTAATCATTGTTCAACTAATGTGATCCCTCCCATTTTAATTATTTTTTATAGGTTCTAAATATATTTTATTACATTTTAAACAATTAATTATTTAAACTAAATACTCATAAAGGTTATTATTATAATGAAACAAACATAATCAACCACTTTTCCATTACATAGGAAGTGAATATCATTTGCGCGTGCGTACGATTTAGAGTGTAAAAATAGAGATAAAATTAAATGTCCATTACAATCATTTATGAATTATTATTATTGTGAGTTTAATGTTTATATATTATATATATTTGAAAAATATTATGATAGTATAATGATAATAAAATATAAAACATCATAACTACTGAATCGTTGGAAATTGATAACATTACGCATTCGTAATTGAGAACTACAACTTTAGTAACACGATTAGTTTAATTATACATTTCAATTTTATTTTTATGTAAATATTTATAGATTTAATGAATATATAATAAATATATGATATAATAATTAATATTTATACGTGATATATTATTTACCTTTATTTTGGTCCGTCTTCTAAAAGTTGAATAAAGTGTTCATACATGCGTATGACCTACCATCTCAATGAACAATGATTTTCTTTTTTCTATGTACAATTTTATGAATTACTCTAAATAATTATATAATAAGCATAAAATATATTCATATCATTTTTAAATTTCTATATATTATGGAACAATAATGAAATCATTATAACCAAAACCAATGAACTAAAACGGACATGAAAATTAAAGAAAGCATCTATTAAAATTGTAATTTTAATATATAATAGTTATTAAATGGTTGATAAAATTTTATCAGTTAATAATAAATGGTAAGATATATTTGAGTATATATATATAATAAATATATAATTAAATAATAGTTTATATTCATATTTTTTGATCGTTTATGATGGAAATAAAACTTGAGATAAGGGTTTCTCATATCTAATTATATTCTTTGTGACATATCTTATGTTATTAAACTATCTTATATTATGAGTTTTATATACCCCCTTTCATAATGTATATCATTATTACCCTTAAATTATATATTTTTAAATTTTCATTGATTTTTTTACTTTCATGTAGGTTATGATTGAAATATTACCAATGTAGTAAGTGCTTTATATTTTTATCTAATTGAATATCATTAATATTTATCATTATATTTAAATTTATAGATAATATTATCTACCACTCAAAGACATAGTAATTTTATTATCATATGTTTATTTATTATGAATATTTTTTTTATTCAATTTCATATTTTTATATACACATTATAAATATGAATGTTTTTAGGAAAACCAACAACATTTCTCGGTTCTATAAAATATAATTACAGTTCCATGTAATTGTTTTATTAAATTGATTTCAATAATTTTATACTACAATAATATTATTATTTAAATTCATTTTATGAATTATTTCATATTTTACAATATAATGTAATGAAATATTCATTTTTTCAAAATGTTTATTTTTTGTACATTTAAAAAATATGAAATTAATGATTTAATTTAAATTTTAAGGAATAATTAAATTTTTCCCATGTCATGACCAATAAAAATAATGAAAATTCATTTATATGTTTCAATTTCTATTTTTAACAATGTATATTTTTATAGTATTTTATTAATTTCTAGTTATTTAAGTGATATTTTCAAAGTTGAATGGGTATCTTCCTGAAGAATGGTTTAATTATCCTGTAATGGTAATTCTGTTTATTAAAAGAAAAAAATCCTTGTTTTAACTTATGGATTACTTGTGATATGAATGAATAATAAAAAAATTATTTTATCATGGTGGTTTATTTTTATGATGAAAATATATTAATACAAATTATTTCTTTTACATGGGTTATTCTATAATGAATTGATAATGGTTTACTATACCTATTATTTACAAGGGTTATGATACTATGTAATGTTTATTTTAATGGGTTTTAAAATGAAAAATATTTTATGTTCATGTGGAACACATATGTATAATTTTAGTAATGTGATGGGTGGGACATGAATTATATATCCTTCTACCACATTGGTCTAATGTAGATATATCATGACATAAAAATGATTGCAATGAGTAGTAAACCCTGTTTTGTAATAAACTCTCTCAACTATGATAGACTTGAGGGTGAACCATGCCATCAATGATGGTTTAGGGAGTTGCCAAATCCACTGTGATTGTTTTGAGAGTGAACCGTCGATATTATTATTCTATGGGGAGTGATATATCTCCACTATTATATTTTTAGTGGGGATCCTTGACTACATGGAAATGATTTTTCATACTTATGTGTATTAAAAAACATATGTCTTATTAAAAGTTAATTCTCCCATAGATAATGTTCATTGGTTATTTTTGGATTCATTACATTTTATCTCACAATATATATTTCATGAATCAAGATTATTATATATGATATACATGGTGTTATTTTTAAATTCATTACTCATGTTCTCATTACCTTATACTCACGGTATACTAAAGGGATCATTGACATATCTTTTTTTAATCATACTATATGAAAATAGATATTTTAAATAACCTTAATAAAATATATATTAAATAAATATACACATTATAAAACCCCATACATTCGTGAGGGCTACCGTTTATTGGTAGTTGGGTATAGAATATATCAAAATAAACAAATGATAAAATAAAATTATAAAAAACATCTTTAAAATGATCTTAAAATCCATTTCTCTTTTAAAATGACAAAATAAAACCAGAGAAAATAAATAATAAATTTGTGATATAAAATGAATTATAATGATGTAATCGAATGATAACATGCTGAATAAAATAGTTGTTGGGAAATAACAACATAACAGTGACATAAAGAGGATAGGAATCGAAAATATGATCCTTGTGGTATGATATAATTTGATAATTTAAATGAAACATGGGATTGTGGAAGAAACATTAAAATGATATATATGCCTAAATAGAGGCTGACAACCAAAAAAATAACATATTATACTTGGGATATCATCTCATTTACATCATATGTAATAACATGACAAAAAATAAATTACCAATCCGTTGGAGGAATGTATAATTCTCGGTCCACCTATCACATTCATATCATAAAAATTCATTACTGTTCCATATATATCATTCCATTAGAAAATCATATTTCATAAAATAATGTACCCTGATATATGAATATTGGATTACATATATCTAATTACAAAATAAATAAGGATTAGGTGCATCTATGTGAATACCATTGAGTCTAGATGGGGATGGGTATTCACATTAAAAATATTGGGCAAAGAAAACGTAGTATATTTTCAAAGGTATAATGGGGGTATATAATGATTCATGGGGGGGGAAATGAGGTGAAATGATGTATATCCAATATATTGAGACATATTTGTATTAAATCTTATAGGAAAAAATAGTTCCCAACATGAAAATTTAGAAATCAAAAGACATAATATAAAGAGGTGCAAGAATAATGGGGAGAAATAAATAACCCCTTACATTTAGTGAGTATTTACAAAACATTAGAGGATATTGTTAAGATATTAGAGTTACCGTGTGAGATATATATGGAGATTGAATGGTAGAGTAACTTTATTATCAAATATTTTTTATTAATGGTTAGTGGGATTTTTCATATTTATTTATAGAAAAAGAGTATGACTTTTTTTATTTCTAGAACATTTTATTTGGACTATACCCAATAAATTAATCCAAAACAAAAACTATCCCAATATTTTTTCAATAAATTCTATAACCTTTAAAAGATTTATTTATTTTCTATGTTCTAAAATAAATTTCATTCAAATAATATCCTTTTATTTATGTTAATTGATTCCTGAGTACTTAAAATTCGTTTTAAAATGATAACATATAATATAGGATTAGAAGGTTTCTAAAAGGGATTATAAAATTCATAAAATAACATTAAAACGAATTATTTTGAACAGAAAACATATTTTTTCATGCCTATTATTTAATATGTTTTTTAAATCAAATTTTGATTTTTATGATTTCGTAATTCATGTCATATATTTATAACATAAGTTTTTCCCAATATTGAGAAAATCAATGAAAATTATAGAAAATTAACCATTTTATAATTATAAATTTATAATTTAAATAAATTACTTATTTTTTTAAACTAAAAAACTAAATGTGGGAATTAGTACATTTAAAATAAAAAATCCAAACATATTGAGGAACGGTGGATTTTTTGACCATAAAAGTCTTTAAATGCTAATAAAAATAACTTTCTAAATTATAAAAATATATTTTAATTTAAACATATTATATATATTTTAATAATAATAATTTATAAAAATGTCTATTATTTCAAAAATTCATGAATCCATCAAAAATTATGTCCTGATTAAATTGATATATTTTGAAAATATAATTTTTATTTCATCATATAAAAATATAATTTTTATAAAAATTATTATTTTATCATTCATAAAGAAAAATTAAAAAATAATATAACATTTAAAATTAGGAAAATAAATAATCATATATTAAGGTTTGAGATATATACCCAATTTTTACAATAGTGAAGACTATAATGGTAAGCTACCTGATGGTGATATTTTTATTCGTTGCTTTAACGAATAGGGTTTGGGTAAGGATATCAACGAGCGTGATCGTATATCATAAATGTTATCCCTCCTGATATATGTTCTAAATCTCATCATGGTATTGGTCAAGGGAAAATCCCAGTGACATTACATCCCCCATCATCTCTAATAAATGGGATTTATAGGGATTGATCCTCTAGGTTGATGTCATCTCTTATTTATTATGTTCTAAATAGATATTATCATTACCCATATTATACTAAATTAAATGGTGTTTATAAAATAAAAATATTATAAATGGTTATAATAATTAAATTCATTTTTAAATGTGAATGGATAATCCATTTTGGGGTCTAAAAAATAGAAGAAGTGCATTTTTTAATAAAAAAAGTACATAATAAGTATTTTAATTTAGTTAAAAAAGGAATTACAATTATATATTTTCATTTCATTACGTTCATATCCCTTAAAAAAATTACACTGGATATATTTCATTTCATACATTAAAATAGATTAGGGTATTTCTATTCCATTACCTTGACCAATTTCAATGATACTTCCTCAATCATGTGGTCTTCCCACAACCATTTGAACAGGTGAGATTTATAGTTTTTTATAACATTGTCTCTATTAAAAAATATCATCAAATACTACAACTGATATAAAAGATCATTTCCAATTGTACCACATATGTATTTAATACATGCGGGGGTTCTAGTATGTTATACCAGAAGAGGGATACAGGAAACACATCATGTACATGAGATATGTTATGTGTGTAATATTTGAACCTGGGATCCACATAACTATTTCTCAGAGATTGTGGGTCACATGGACTCATAAAAACATACTCATTTGGAATAGGATGATAACTATAAGAAAGGGTATTATTTCATACAGTGGGGGGACTATACATTTACATCCGAGTGGCCTGATGGATTTAATAAATAACAGAAAACAACAGAAGAATATATAATCATATGGAACAACAAATGTGATGATAAAACAAATTGTGGAATGATAAATAACCAAACACTATAATAAAAATTAAAATACAAATCAATTAGTCATATACAATTTTTCATTGATTTATCATATAAAAAAGGGGAAACATAGGACCTACATATACAACATGTTATAGAAATAAATAATAAATGACAAAATACTACTCCAATATCATCATGATCAAATGATCAGTCCTCAGACCCAAATATCCATGCTATATTTAAATATATCGAACACAAATTGAATAGTTAATTCCATTATATATACCTATAAACATGACATCTACTAGGTTACTTATGTGATCCCATTTAGGGGATGAGATAAAATCTATAGGAAACCACCAATGGTGTATATAAGTAATCATACTGGTGTACATAACTACCCAGTGTGAATATATAATGAATAACACAAAATGATGAAAAAATACATACCAGCTTGCTCAGGTTCCATCTAGACTGCTGGCATGCTCTATCAAATTCAACCTAAAATTGAATATTCCTTGTCTAGATACCATATATATAAGTAATAATACTTATATAAATGTTTTCACTTATTGTATTAATGTATGTGTTCTAAGAACATGTAGAAATAAGTAGGATTATATATGGAATCATGCTGTTAGAGGGGCCTGGGTGTATCGTAATATTCCATAATAAGTAAACTAAGATATAAGCTCCAGAAAATGGTACATTCCCTGAGTATCATTAAAATGTGAAACATCACGCTCACCACTCGAGATAGGTGGGGTGAAAAATGATCCCAACTACTGAAATGGAATAATTTGGTGCTCCATTCCCATCATACAAATAAATGTGTCACATAGTGATATGTCATAGTCCACACATAATGTAAGGGACAATGGTAATCCATTCCAAACAAGTCCACCAACCATCATTCACCATCTAATAACAATGGAGAAAAATAATAATAATATTAACCTTCTGATCACCATATAATAATTATAGTCATCACGCCCCAATATAGAAATGGGTTTAACAGTTCATATAATCCATATAATAAATCTAAAATCACATGTTGTGGTCTTTCCAACAAATAGCATTAATTTTAATCGATGTCATTAAGTTTATGAAATAAATTCATATTCATAGAAAAACAAGCACTTAAAAGTTTATATAATTGAATATGGAATCACCAAAGGAGGTTAATTCATTTTACCATCCATGACGTGAACTTGGACAGTGGTTGGTTCATTAAAACATTATATATATATATATAAAGAATCATTTATTTTGGATCACCAAAATAGGGCGATATTATTGAGTATTTAATGATCTATTCAAATATAAAGGTCCTAAAAGAGTATAAAAATATGAATATATTTATTTATAACATAATAACACGTTTTTAGGTGATGTTGGGAAATTGACTATGTATGGTACATTGGAAAATCTATTTATACAACATTATATTTAGGGAAAACAAGAACACCACCCACCATTTAATCATTTATGAATACTCTTCCAATATAAGCTTCATATATGATATATTACAAGAAAAATGTAGAATGATATAATTCAATGAAAATAGGGTGAATGATCTGGCACCATAATAGTGCAAGATAGATTATGATCAAATTTGATATAATAAAAGTGGATTTTATTTCGTACCAACACACATCCATTGATTCTAATGAAGTATAATATTAATTCCTGATGGAGGAGTTATCATGATCCACAGTCCATAGAGTGGGAGACTTCAATTTGAGACGTATAGGAGAGGTCTTCTAGAAATTTGAGAAGAAATGATTTCTTGAGATATTAAAATCATTAAGGGATCATGATAAAATTACCATTCCCGATAGGGTCACACTGTTTGGCCACCCATTTTGCCAAACTATGGTCCAATCATGCCCCAACCACATTCTATGGAGTGACACTAAATGGGCTAGGTGATAGAACTAGTAGAAAAAAAGTATTCAACGTTGTTTTTTTATTTTTGACATTGGTTTTTAACCAAATTTGAAGGATCCGACATATAAAATATGACTTATTACTATGGTCTTTGTAAACGGACACCAAAAATTAATTTCATTTGTTTTTTATAGTTGAACTTTTAAAAACCTGAGGACAAATAAACTCATCAACTTCATTTTTGGCGTCTGTTTCCTTAATAATCGATGCGAAAAATTTTATAAAATAGTTTTTTCATTGGTTCTTGAAATACGCGACAATATAAATAGAAATAATTTATTTTTGACATCGGTTATTACAAATACTTACACAAAAAAGAATATTTCTTCTTCTATGTTTTAGAAAATTTCCTAATCTTTGATTTGACTGGTTATGTAGCTAAAACAGAGTTATGGATCAAAAGTTATGGTTGTCGGAAGTTGATTTTATTAAAGATTCGATTGATACAACACGTTTTAATGAAAACATGATAGACATGATTTAAAATCACATAGACCTAATGATATAAAATATACAGAATACTTCAATTATATTTTAATGGTTTTTGGTTCTTCTATTGAAATTATATGTTGTTTATTATCATGTCTCGTATATATATTGTAGAACTAATTTGATAATGGAAATGACGATCGAAAAATGAATTTACTCAATGGTTGGGGAATCTCATCCCAAGGTTTTATATTTTTAACTCAATAACAAAAGTATATCATCATTATATGAAATCTAATCAAGTTGTTTTGAAATGATGGACATTAATAAAAAATTAATAGAATAGGTATTATATTCAAATTAACAATTGATGCCACGTTGAAAAAATAATTTATTCGAAGGGGTTGAAAATGATGAATGATGGAGAAATGGATTTATATATTGTAAATGAAAATATTATTGATTGATTTGTATGAAAATGTAAGTGGGATTTTAAAAATATAAATTCGTGTTGTGAAAAAAATTGAAATTCTGATCCTGCATACTAGTGAATACTCATTGGCATTAGTTTTGTTTGAAACTGATGCAGAAGAGGATATACATTTGTCTTTTGGCATCGAGTTTTTAAAGAAAACCGATGACAAAAATTCGAATCGATATCATTTTTGGCATCAGTTTTTAAAAAAACTGATGCTAAAGAGTTTTCATAAATATACATTTCACATCTTTTTTTAAAAAAACCAATGAAAAAAGAAAAAAAAAATTTCATCGGTTTTAAAATAATCTGATGCTAAAAATTATAAATAAAACATTTCACATCCTTTTTTTAAAAAATTGACGTGAAAAGATAAATTTTTTACATCGGTTTTTTTAAAAACTGAATTGATAAACAAAAAAGGGTTTGGATTTGGTTTTTATGAAAACAGATTCCAAAATATAAACACAAAATTTTCCATGTTTTAGAGATTTCGTTATTCTTCGATTTGACTGGTCGTGGAGGTAAAACAGAGTTACAGATTAAAAGTTATGGCCTTTGAATGACGGACTTCATTAAGAATTCTCTTAGAGAAGATCAACTTCCAACATCCATAACATTTAATCCGTAACTCCGTTTTTTCTCTAGGACTAGTAATATTAAATCATATGTAATTCCCTAAAACACTGTAAATTTGTTTTTTTATTATTGTTGTCAGTTTTCATAAAAACAGAAGACAAAACAATTTTTTTATTTTTTTATGTCAGTTTTTTTAAAATCCAACAGCAAAACTATTTTTTTAGTTTTTGCATCGGGTTTTAAGAAACTGATTAAAAAAGTCTCCATAAAAATATGTTACGTCAATTTATAATAAACCAACGTCAAATTGACGATGTTCGAAATGATTTTTCTACTAGTGAATGTTTGATTAACCATGCACTAGTCATATGTTAAGCATCTTTCCTAAACCATCCACTACGTAAAAAGGAGTTCAACTAAACTCGAATGATTGCAGATAAATTTACATATAAAAGATCTACTATGAAATAAATAGAAAATTTAGGGGAAACCATGTAGGCAATTGTTGATGGTTTATAATATAAATTTGCTCTACTCTGTTCCTCCAAAAGATAGGTTCCAGACACTAATGAAGCCCTAGATACCCTTGTAACTACCATAACACTATTATTTTACTCTACAAGGGAAGAATATTTAATTCAATACAAAAAAATGAGCCATACCTTTGAGAAAATCATTTTCATTACAACCTCATCTCCCTAAATAAACCCATCTATATGTTGGAGTTTATATGGCACAAGGGATTTTTCAAAGAATAGATCTAGCCAATGAGCCCGAATATTAGCTTCTCACACCAATGTCTCACCCCATACATTCTTATGATTTAATAGCACCCTTACTAAATAAATGACCAACATTATAAAATCTTCATAATCTGATTCATGAAACAACATGGCTACTCCTCAAAGGAAGAATCAAAATTCAATTCAACAAATTTTCGATATATAACATGCTATGGGTCTATATATTATCATCAACGCTATGATGTGTAAATGATATCATACATTTAACTGTGTCTATTATGAAAAGAAATATGGTAATCCATTGATCTTATTTGTTTTAAAACCTCAAAGGGACAAATAATTAAATAGATATCATATGTTTCTACTAAATTTATCGAAGGAACAACCTTGATGTAACTTTCTAGAAAACCTTGTCCGCATCCTCAAACTCAATAGGTCACCAACATTGACTAGTATATGACTGATATCTAGAATGATATGTTATCAGAAAATTATATATTACTAGAAATAATCTAAAGTATATTGAATTAAATATAGTCTAATAAATAATAATTCCCTAACCAGTAACTCTCATAAAGGTGGTCAAGTAGAAATATTATATATATCCGAATAAGGATCCATCTAGATGGTATCCTAAATTCTATTATTAGAGTAAAACACAACTAGTGGAATTTCTTTCTACCAAGAAACATTGAATTCAAGGAAACTTGAACACTTAATTATTCAAAAACATTAATCATACTCTTCTTCTATCCATCGGTCTGAGGGAGATTGGTTATAAATTCAATCACCAATGTATAAATCCCCTCTAGTAAAAACTACTATAACCAAAACATAATGTAGTAATATCTATCTTATAGGATATATTGTGGATCTCCATGAATTTCTATTTCCCCCTGATTAATAGTCCCACTATCTAATTTACTAATAAGGTATCTCAAACAAGTAATAAGTGTGTGGCCATTGTCAAATGGTCAATGAGTAAAAAAATTATATCTTTTTCTAGGATGTGATCATGAAAAATATATCATGAAGTCCATAGGGACATTGTCATATTTTTACCCTGCAACGGCGAAGGTTAGTGAAAGTATTTCTGGTCATTGATGTTCTTCTTTCACCAACCTACTAGAGTAACACTGTTTCATAAAACCAACTCTATCCCATTTAATTGATATCCAAAAATTATGAAGCTGTAATTCCCAATATATATTAGTGATATTTGGATTCACTTCCCAAACCGAGGAATGAAATTCCCACACTATCTCCTCTCTAATTTCTCTTGGGACAAAGATGTTCCCATGAAAAAATAGGGTCTCCTTCCTTATCCATGGTATAACAAGAATATGAATCATCATATGAGATAAATTCCAATTGTGGTAGGCCTTCATGGTCTATGTTTTTTCACAATACCCCATTATATATGGGTGGAGAGAATTTATATGTATGAGTGGTTATTATTACTATTATCCTCCGTAACCTGAACATGCATCTCAAAAAAGAAGGGCATGTGCTTCCATTCACTATTGGCCTTCATAGAAACCAATCTCTAAGACTTCCAGCTCAATTCATCAGATACAACAATAATTATTAAAGGAATATAGTCAATATCCATATCTAAGGACTACAAATACTAAACCCATAAAATATACATGAGATTTAGTTCATGCATCATGAGGATGCAATGTTGGGTTTTGTAATCAGGGAATACCACAAAACTCACTCCATGTATGTTATATTTCCAAATACATAATTCATGAAGAACCAAATATACATCATTTTCATATGTTGAGATATTATTCTTATGATGAATCTAATGATGATACCTACATATGATGACTCACTCTTCCTACATCAGAACAACTCTCGATTTGACACCCGATGTGCCAAAGTAAATTATATAACTCCTTCCTACCTATGGAAGAATCTTTATTGGAACTAAATTTAATGTTCCCTTAAAAATTTGAAATAATTTTATAAAATCTTCTTAACATATTAATTTCACACATTTTTTAATCAATACTGTAAATAGAACTTCTATACGGGATAGATTTTGGGTAAAGTGTATGAAAAACCCAGATAGACGTACAAAACATTATATATCAAAACCATTATTTACCATTTACCTAGATAATAAATCTATCATTTTCTCTAGGTAAATTTTTACTTCTTTCATGGAGATTCTATTTCCCATAAAGTAAACATTGTCGATAAAAAGTCACATTTTTTATTGTTATCTTAAATTAGGCACTTCATTAGTGTATTCCGCACAATATAAATATGATTTTTGTAGTTTTTTTGAGAACAAGAATCCACTATGATGTTTTTCACAAATACTATAAAAATGAATCTAGATATGGATGGAAGACTAGATTCAACATAAAAATAAGAAATCTTGTTAATTTGTGTCATTGATGGAATCATTAGAGACTCTTAAAGAAAAAACCTACTCTAAATGGTTGTGTGATGTATTTTGAAATATATAACTCAAACCTGTTGATATAAAAAACAAAAATAAATATTTTCAAGCACCATCTCTCCTCGAAGATGAATGGAGTGTTTTTATATTCGAGGATGAAAATTTTGGTTGTTAACCAATTGTTTTTTCTACTATCATTAATCGATGTATTTCTTGAGGGTACCATTATCAATATTAAGAAAAAGGACAAATAAACCCCATTGGTAAGTGCTAGGTAACATCAAACCCATATACTCAAAGTCCTCTATATAATTTCATTCATTGGACTCTCCATGGTTATCATATTTTAAGGTGGAATTGATACTAATGTTGATCAATGCACAATATAATTAGTAGACACAATCTTTCCCAATGGTGGTATCCTACAAAAGTATTCGATAAAGATTTCCATGAAATAATTTACTATAGGTGAGAAAATAGTGGGTCATAACCCATGATAATTTATGATAGATTAGAAATCTTGTATGCCACTCTTATTATCCTAGGAAGCTCAGGTCCTCCTTGAGATGCATAGACTACCCTTTCACGTTATTGCACATTTTGACCACACTATTGTGATGTAAATTTTTCACTCTATTGATAATAATAGATATTTTCTCAATAGGAAACTAACCACTCCATCTAGATGATTACATCAAATCATATTATGTCATGGATAAAAATATTCCACTCAATGATATATCCTCTTATCGTATATGGACAATATTTAAAAAAATGATTTTTCTCTGATCTGATAGACAATAGTGGATTGACTGTCAGAATTCCAAGATAATACACTATCATGATTCCTATAATATCCAAAATCTTCTCTAATATAAAATAATTTCATTCACATATGTCAAATAAATAAGACACTAATTGTTATGTTACTAGAATAGTACCATGAATAGTAGAAGGTCTAGCACTCTCCTGCTCCAACATAGGATTTATTGCATGTAATTTTATGATAAAATTACCATAAGTCATAACTTCACTTAGATATGCAATATTTCTCTAAAGGTACTGCAAATCCTGTGTTTGACTACTTTGGCAACAACCGGAACCATGTCATTAATAGGTGGTGTTATTCTAGCTTCCTACCAAGCATGATACTATTTTTCCTTCTCCAAAACATGGGGCTTGTGTAAATACAGTCACGAAAAACAGTAATTGAAAGTTCATGTACAATAAATGGATACGCCCCATCCTACAGTTTCCTTTTAATTCCACTTTATGACACAAACACTATGGTTTTTTATGTCCCATCTCCCTAGGATGATGAAAATTTATAATATTGTCAAGACAAACCATATGAATATATCTACATCTATAAGAATCATTGAAAGAAATATTTAATCTTCTATAAAAACCACTAATATAAATATATTATTAAACTACATTGGTTCTAACCCTCAAATTGCCTTATATTCATCTTAGTAATGAAGGCAAGGTTAACTATCTCAAAAATAGTGGTCAGCTGAAAAACAATGACCTATGATTAGATGGAATATACAAAACCATCCATGACTCATCATGTAATCATAAGATCATCACCGAATAAATATAGGTTCAATCACTACAACTGAATAAAACACGGAGAATATTCCAGGATAGACATGACTCCATATTTGATATTCATAAACTCTCTAGACTTCTCAAAACTCAAGGAATGTAGAAAGAACTAATCATATAATATAATCTGTAAGTATTTACAAAAAATATATTTTTTTTCTAAACAGGTAATAGAATTCAACCATGTCATGAAAAAATCATATACCATATATGAATTGAGTTTAACCCTCATCATTGGATGTGTATCTAGATGCTCAAAAAAAGAAAAGTCTCCCTCCATGACTCTACTACATGAGGTCTACAATCCATGAAATGGTTGGATGAGTTTTTTCTGAAACATCCATTTTATCTCTTATATATTTAGATCCTATTGAGAAACATTTGTCTTTGAATACATGATTTGGAAGAATATTTCAATGAACCGGGAGTCAGTACCCATATCATGAACAATATGTTTTTTCATAAGTGGCACTACATGAGGAATCAATTGTGCCTCAAAGACCACTACATCTAATGAAAGGTCATCAGCACCATCTAGTCATAAGACACATGAGTCTCTTGGTGGAATGATAAAACAATTTCAAAATCATTCCTCAATAACGAATTTTATAGTAACGATATCATATATAGAAAACTATACAAGTACATATGATCCATATTATACAATTTGACTTTTATTAATGCTCTAAAATCAATTTTAATGTGGTATGTAGAGACCATATTAGGCCATAACAACGTTAAATACATTCCATCAACCCACTAATAACGCTATGTTCAGGTGTAGGTATCATATCAGAAGATATAGGTTCTGATATATGTAGTTTCAATTGATCAGTATTGAAGGAAAACCCCTTTACAATACAAATTTCATCTTGTTTAGTAGTAATAATGTTATTTTAAAGATACAAATCCCATTTTTCCATAATCATTGTATGTAAATATATATTTAAATGTATGTATGTATATCATGTTCATGAATACACAATAAGTTATACTTTACTAATTATGGTTTTATCACCAATATATGTGGAAAATCAACATCGTGATTGATGTAAGGATATTAATTAATCAATTTTTTCAATCCTGTCTAGAAATTTCTTCAAATACTAATATAAAATAATTATTGAACTAACTATATATATTATGAAAACACATTTATAGTGTAAATTTGAAATGGAATATGAATTGAATATTATTTTTAATGTGACATTGATGATGCAATAGAAGCTAATTTCATTCTATAATATATGAAGGAATGTTAATAAAAAACAATAATAACATCAATATTAATAATTTCAAATGACATATGCATTATCCAATGGTGATTCCCTATTAAATGTTATATAAGAAATTCCATAACAACAATATATTTTCCTTGGTAATTTTGGTTCTCCCCCTATGTGGGATAGTTACTACAGGTAGAGGAACATTACCAAATTCCATTAGATCATATTCTCATGTATAATACACATATAATATTAAAAATGACATGAAAAGTTATTATAACACTTTTTAATGTCCCAAAAAGTGATCCACATAACCGGTTCCTCGATCCAACGGGTCATATAGCCTCATGTGTGCCTTCTTTAATACCAGAGGTTTCTAATTAGCACAGAGAGTCTAGGATTGAGCAATAAGTGGACTATACCATCATATCAAAGCGGCATAATTGATATAATAAATAAAAAACAACAGTGGATTCCCATTTAATAATTTTGAAAAATCGAAATTTTTAAATAATAAACAATGGAATCCAAAAAGACTTTCCATTAAAAAAATAATCAAAATTAAAAATGATGATTCCTATACAATGACATCATGGAATGTCGATATACCAAATGTGGTAATAGGGGATTCGAATTCAAAACATCTTATCCAAAAAAAGGAAAAATGATTTATCCACTAGAATTATAGTAATATAATCAGTAATCTTTTCTCATGTTCCTTTCTCTAAGTAAACGCATCAATAGTCTATGGTAGATACCTCTATTATATGTGTACCTACAGACATTATATATACTAAGGTACTAAAGGAAGCTTATGTAGGTTTTTCGATATAAATTGTAGGAGACCACCAATAGTGTATATATGTTGTCTTTCTATTTTACATATAACATTTTTGTACATGTATTATGAATAATAAATAATGATGAATAAATAATTACAAGATATATCAGGATCTATCCGACCACCTGAAAAACTCTACCATCTTCTGCATAAGCAGTAATATGTCTAATCGAATTTCCATATATATGTATGTAATAATAAATATATTGTTATATAATTTATACATGTATATGTTAAAATTATTTGTGGACATAAGTAGAAATATACAGGTATACTATGTTCTAGCTTGACCCAACGAATAACTCGGTTATCAATAACAAGTCTAACAATAAATAATTTCCATCAGAAGGTGCATACACTAAATAACATGGTGAATGTGATACATCATTCTCCAAAAATGGTAGAGGTGGTGTGAGGCATCATTCTCAATACATGATATAGAGGAATGTGGTGCGATATGCCAGTCATCCAAATAAAATCATCATGGGGTGACATGTCTTGCACAACTCCTGATGTAATGGAGAGTGAATCTCGATAACCAAAAAGTCCCTCAACTATCATTTCGCAGCCAATATCCATGGAATAATCATAAGAGTAATAATTTTTGGGGAATCAATTCCAAATAATCATAGTCATTAGGACCCAATATATAAATGGTTTTCATAATTAATATATTCTATATAATAAAATATTCCTCACATTGTGAATGATTTCCACCCATTTTCATTCATTTATAACAATCCTTTAAGATTATGGTGGAAATTCATTTTCAAGTAAAATCATTCCCTTAAAAGGTTCTATAATATTCTATGAAATTCTCCAAATAGGGAAATTCCATTTACCGACCAATCGAGACACAGAGATATTGTCATTTCCACTAATAAATTATATATTAAAATAATAATTTCATTTCGAACATATAAAGTGGTGGAAATTATTGAGGACTATATCCTCTAAGAAATTGGAATTTGTATAAGAAGGTATAAAACCATTATTATATTTATTAATAATGTTACAAGTTATTTTAAAGTGACATGTTGTAATGGTTGGATTGATGAATAATGACGGGGATATAAAAATGTCATGAATTTTATTGAAAACATTTAGATCACCTATCTTTGGGCCTGTATTATTCTAGGTCCATGGTATGCTTATTATTTTAAGTATAATGGAAAAAATGAATAATGGTACAATACCATGAAAATATGGAAAATTATATGAAGCCTAATTAGTGAAATAGACAAGAAGGGAAGTGATGAAATTCTGACAGATGAATCATGTTTTTACTAATGTGGATCCAATGCTTCTGATGGTGTTTGATTTGGTGTCTAGATAGAGGGGTTATCATGATACCAATATTTGGGAGTGGAGTTCTCAATTTAATAGGGAGATGACAGATCAATTATAAATGGACATGAATAGAGTGTGGTGATGAATTAAAAACATTAATGTAAAAAGGGTAAAATAATCCGTCCATACAAGGTCACACGGTTTGAATTCGTAGTTAGAAAACCTATGATCAAAACTTTTTGCACCCAATGTCTAAGGAGGGACACCTCACTAGATAGGAGCATAATTTGACTTTCCATTCACAAGCCATGTGTTATTTCACTATCCCCAAACCCTCTCCAACTGATGAAAAAAATCCATCAAGATACCTTAACCTGGTTTGTTTGTTGTTTAATTTTGTTGAAAAAATAGGATCTCATGGTCATTTTGGTGATAAATTAATTTTCATAGTAGAAATGTTGAAAATATTCTAAGATAGAGGAATCTATGCAATGTAAGAGTTAAAGAAAAGATTTTACAGAAGGTTATAGTGGTTCCTAGTTGTTTAATTTTTTTTGGGGTATCCTTGAAGGACTTATATGAATATGGTAAATGAACAATTATCATGAAGACTAGGATTATGTAAGGGTTTTTTTGAAAACTATTGGATCCTCGTGAACACAATAATGAATGATGTTAATCTATATAACTATGATATGCTTCATGAATGAGAAATTTCTCTGGCGCTTTGTGAAAATGGGGATCATTGAGAACGATAAGGGAGAGCTTAAAAAAAATAGTGATGATGTGAATGTATATTGTATTGATAGGGGGAAACACTTATAAATTGGCCTCTACCCCATCCCCTAGAAACGTAGCTTATTCTTTAACAGAATCCTTAGGCATTGAATTCAGGAATGTTATTCTTGATTGGTGTTCAAGGAAAAATAATAACCAATAATGGGAGTTCGTGAATGATATAAAATATGACCAAAAATTATTAGCATGGAAAAATTCATAATATTTTTAAAGGATATAAAAATATTTCAAATATCCATTAGCCTCATTAATTTAGGTTACTTTATTAAGGATATTTTAAATTCGTGAAATATGACTGTTTCACAAACGCATTTACCATCACTAAAGTTTTCAGAAAGGAATGAACAGATAATATATGGTATTTTGATATTCATCAAGTGTGTAAAAGTGGTATATATAAATTTCTTCTATCTAAAAATTATGGTTCCATCATTACACCTAATTTAGGTACATTTATGTTCACAAACTATTTGTGAATCGCTTCCAGATGACAAAGAAAAGGAAGTGGAAGATGTTAGTCATTTACACTAGTAGTGAATCGTCAGAAGAGAGTTCGGTAGTGACCCTTGGGAATGAAGTGATATATCCCTAAACAATTTATTGAATTGATCCCAAGAATAAATTTTATATATCCAAAAAATTGAATTGGTAGTGAGCCATAGTGTATTATTTAAATTTGGATCATTTTCATTGTATTCTCCTTGGATATAGCCTAGTGAGGGTGAGTAATGTAAAACTCATTTTTCTATGTGCATGCTTTCCAACATTAATTTCTAGTGTCATCATAATATAATGTTGGATAGGATATGATAAATATAAAACCTAATGTGAAATATATTATACCTTATAATAATTATTTCATGATCTTTTGGGGAATGTAAAATTTTGAAATGAATATTCATACCTCGATGAACCACCCATCTCAGGCAATCTAAACCCCTATTGGACATAACAATTTGTATCAGGGAATTTTTTTAATTAAAATTTTATTTTCTTTTACTTATTATATATTATTATTGAAATTAATGTTTCATTTTTCTCTTATCTCAATATGACATTGAAAATAGATGAACTACAAATAATATTCATAAGTTATGTGTTATTCCACGACGGGGATGTGTTTATGTAAAAAGTGTCATTTATTTTAAGGAAACTGAAAATTTACATGGGAATGGGTTGAATGAATCATATCGTGAGAATGTAAACTCATTCTATGATTTTATAAGAACTATATAATAACTTAATATTCCATGTTTTGAAGAATCATTAAGAAAAAAATACGAGTTTTCTGTGAAATAAATTAATTGGATCAAAAATTGAATGAAAAGAATAAAAACAATTATCTATATCCATGTTTATGAAATTGAATTAGACACTCTAAATTGATTAAATAAAATGATTTTTGAATCCATTGATCTAATATTTAATAATTATTACCAATATGAAAAACAATAAAATTAAAAATTTATGTACATGGAAAGAAGCTGAACTCAGAAATAAAAATAGATTCTAGAATAAAAAAATGATGAACTTGATACAAAGGTATATGAAATGGTTTAGGAGATCAAACAGAAAAGACATGAGAATGAAAGATATAATGATTCTATTGCTCAAAAAATTTCAAAAATAAAGGAGAAATCCAGCATTATAGATAATACCTCTCATGAATTGGAGGATTATATTACAAGTTGGATGAATCTCATTATTTAGCATAATTATCACCATGAATATAGGGATTAATGATTAAATAATTAGAATAGTAAATAGAATCATTAATCAAGGAACATTAGAAATTTTTTGCTAATGGAAAGCCCAAATTGATAGGTGTTTTTCATTTATGATTTGACTATTCTTCAGAAGGTAATAAAAACTTGAATAGAAAATATTATATTACTCTAAAGAAATATTAAAGGATTGTATCATCCAAAAGTCCACGTATTTGTGAAAATCTATTACTATATATGTTAAACCATTTCCCATTCATGTGATGAAAATATACATTAATGGTTATACATATAGTTTAAATCCAATATGTTATGGAAAAAACATTAAAAGAACTATTTAAAAATTTGATCAGAAAAAACTGAAATTTATATGGGATACAAGGTCATATGATATGTTTTTTATGAATAATTATAATATATATCATATTTTTTAAGATGAAATGTTTCAAATTATAATAATAACAAGAATATTCTGGAAAATATGGAAGGTAATTTTTTTTTGAATAAATTTTCCATCATATGCTATTTTTTGGAATACATATACACACCATGAGTACGTGTCTAGAAACCCATGAGATTAATGTTAGAAGAAGAGATCTCGTTGAATCACAATCACAATGGAGAAATGATGACATGATGTATGTTATTTATTTGGAGATATATTATATTTTCTAATAATGGTAATTGGAGCAGATATAGTTGATAGAAGAAATATGGGAAGAAAAAATGAACTCTAACATATATCAAAAAATAATGTTGTATATAATGGGAATGAATATATTGAATGAAAAAATGAAAAATCCAAATATATGTTAATGTCTACAAAGGAAAACATGAGAGCTCAATAGAAAGTGTATCAAGTACCTCCTATAATAAAAATCACAAAAACAATCTCACTATGCATGAGAATGAACCTTTAATAAAAATGGAGGAGCTACTCTAGTTTTAAGAATAAAAAATGCACATTAAGGGAGAGAATGACCCCTAGCAAGGAATAATGGGGTGAGCCAGATAACTAGTGAAAGAAAAATGAATAATTAATTTTATAACAAACGCATATATCATGCATTAAGGTTATAAATGATGGAAGGAGAAAGAGCCCTCCAATGGGAGAATAAGAAAAGGTAGATAACCAGTGGAGAGATTTCAACTCAAGGAAATAATCATGAAAAGAGGTACATTTGAGAAAATAAATAAAAGTTGTTTGTATAGGGGTTTTTTAAAAAAATGTGAAAAAGAATAATATGGTGAAATCAACACATCAAAAGAAGGATAGGCATATCGGAAAATTATTTCTATTTATCTGTCCTGATAAGTTGAATTTGGTTGGGAAATTGGAATAAGAATAAAATATTATACTATTTTGAAGGAATGTATCAAAGGATGAATATTTCAGATATTCCCAAATCCTCTTCATGGAGATTTTAGATGTCTGCCTCTCTATATTTGATTACATTCTATAATCTAATGTTGTTGTGTTTTAAGTTTTTGTAGGAGATATAATCCAAGTGTATGATATATTAAGATATGAAAAATGGTGATTCGGTGGGATCCATAATGTCAATAGATTCATATCAATTTCCTGAGTTTTTGGGGAAATAATGAATATTAAAAAAATTGAGTTAATGTTATATGGATGCGTTGGATATATTGAAGTAATTCACCAAAATGTATACTGACGGTTTTATATAATATTTCACTTTTTTCCTAGATTGAATTCTGACTCATTTGGCCCAGTGGTCTTGTTTATGGAACATTACTAAGTGATTTCATCACCCACTAAAACTCTAACTGTATTAATCTATATCTAGAAAATTTCCATGAGTTATAAAAGTTATTAAAACCTATATTCATATGAGAATAAATAATGTTAGAAAGGAAGAATGTTTGTGGGTATATGAAATGGGCCTAATAATAGGAAGACTTTCATATCATATAGGAAATATTCTATCTCATATTCATATTAAATGTCACATTGGTATTTAATGGATAAAAATTTTGTTGTCAAACATCATGAATACTGATTCAGGATGAATAAGAAAAAAACGTGTATTTCATGATTATCAGTTTTGTTCTAATATTATGGTATTAGCTGAATATTTTCAGGATGCTAAGAAGCTATGATAGATGATTAAAAGTGCTTCTAAGAAGTAACCCACCCATTCCAAAGAGTAACTCATCATATGAAATCAGTATAAATATTTTTATGATTGATTTATATAAGTTCATCATGGGAGGTTTTCTAGGATATTGTTTCAAGACCAATAGAAAATAATATCATTGGCACTAAATGGGTTGTTCACAACCTAATGAATAAATATTGTATAATGAATAACATGAATTAATGCAAAATGTTTAAACGGTACTCCTAGATATTGGGTATTGATGATGATGAAATATATTCCCCTCTTGATTGGATATAGAAAATTGGATTATTCTTTTCCATAGTAGTGAATATAAAGTACATTGTTTTGTAGATTGATGTCAATACAGATTTACTGAATGGGGTTTTGTAATAAAAAGATTATTTTGTAAAGGAAAATGGTTTAATCATTCATTATTATGGGAACATGTTTTTATCTAATAATGGCACTATATGGGTTGAACTAAGAACCAATATTATGGTATTCCAGGCTTGATCAGTTTTTTATAAAGGATAATTTTCAGTATGGTGGAGTTGAATACAATCTTCATATCAAAAACAAATTTAATAAAAGGGTAATGGTGCTTTTTTATTTTAATGACATAATATCTGGCGGGTTAGATGGTTCGTAGTGTAGATAGTTCCATGAATTCCTAAAAAGTGAGTCCAAAATTTTTATAATTGGTTAAATGATATCTTTTTTGTCTTATATATGTGAAATGTAATGAAAGACACTTTAATGAATAATTATAAATATTCCATTTTTGTTTCAAGTTGTTTATTAACGGATATTTTAAAGGAGATGATGACTCTAGTGGATAACTGGATGAAACAATCCTGGGATGATGAAGTAAATGCAATTGATGTGACATAATACACCCAAATGATTTTCAGTATTTTTTACATGATAGTTAAAAAACATGTTATTGTTTTCTCCACATCCCAAGAAGCATAATATCATAGTAGACCTATATAAAGACACATGCTATTAATGAAAATTATAATTTTTTATATAAAGGGAATGATGGATTTCAGTTTTTCTATAATGAAAAATCTCAGAAACAGTTATTCAGCTATACAGATGCATATTGGTAATGTTCAATATATGATTGAAAATCAACACTGGGTGGTGAATTATGTCTTGAAGGATTCTATATTAATTGGTGAATAAAGAAACAATATTTAGTTTCATTCGGCACTATAAAATATAATGATATTGATGCCACCCATATTTTTATGCAGTTATTATGGATGATGTATCAGCTTTCTGATATGGGTGTTTTGGTGAAATATCTTATTAGAATCCATTTTGATATTTAAAGTGAACCAAATAATAGACAAAAGAAATTCCATCACTTGAGGAAAAATATCATTGAAATAAAATATCATTTTTTTAATGATACAGTGGATCATGGGCATATGATGCTTTATTATGTGCCTGTATAACTAAATTTTATAGACAATTTGATTAAATTATTACTGAAATTGGATTTTAAATTTCATTAACAAGCTCTTCGAGTTCAGTTGACTCCCCACAAATAAAAATGTGTTGATATGGGAACATCACTCATTATGGTGTAATGTGATTTTTTCAAATTTTATTATCTTTGTTCTTTACCCTATTCTATAACAAAATGATATAACCTTCAAGTTCATTAAAAAATTATGAGAATATGTGTCTATAAAAATTGGGATAAAATTTCATAATCATTATAGGTGAGAAGATGATAGGGGGATAAATGAAGTATGGGGAGTTTTAAATATAATGATTCCATATATGATAAGTCAAATAAAATACATAATGACATATAATGATCATTATGAAAAAATAATTGTGGTTTCTTAGTGAATTGATTCATTGATGAACATTGTAATCAATAATTGTTTATCAATCCTATAATGGCTAAGTTGGATAAGCATCCATGTTGAGTAAATCATTGATTTATATAAGAATTGAATGATGAAAATTTTGGTAGATTATGTAAGAATCATTGAAGTCAAATTAACAGGGGATGGTTTTTCATTAAACCTAATTGGGGAGATTTTTATTCAAAAATCACTCAAGATGACATTAATGTATTTTGGGGTTGATTGTGTCTGTTGAAAAATCAAATTTTCTTGATCTTATATGAAAATATAATGATATTGTTTACTAAGAATGTTCAAAAATATCCTTTATATAGGATTGGATTCCATATGTGTGGTTTATAAATTTTTCTAAAACAATGAAACTATTCTATTGAGGTCTTCTTGATGGTTTGGATCATATCGAGTGAGGATTTTGAACTAAAAAAGGAAACACAATAATCTCTATGACTATGATATGTTTCACAAATGAGAAATTTTCATCTTGATTCATGAAAATAAAGAGCATCATGAATGGGATTGGATAGAATAGTGAAAAAGTGACGATGTATATGTATGATCCTATACTGTGAGGAAACACCTTTAAATAGCTCTCTACCCTCTCAATGAATTTGTTTATGAAGGAATTGTAATATATAGGGTACATATTCAAAAAGATGATATATGAAGAGTGTTCTTGTGAAAATGATAATAATGAAACTGAGTTCAAGAATTATATGAAATTATAAATAAAATAATTCGAATCGTGAAATTATTGGAGTTCATGAAGGATATAAAATGAAAACAAAAAATTACAAGCTTTGTGAAAGGATGTTTCTTAGAAAGGTCTATTTGAGCTTTTAAAAAATTGTTTTTCTTCAAAATGGTACATGGAATCATGAATGTGTTATGAAGGTATTTCCCCCTGAATCTGTGGTAATTTGATATTCATAAAGTTGGTGAAAATGTTTATTAAATATAGAATATATCTACAACTGACGTGCAATGATCCGTGTTTTGAACCAGATGAAAATGACAAGGATTTTGAACATTCTCATTTAATTATGGATGAATTCTAAATTGATCTTAAGAATTATGTTCTGACAGTTGGACCCTATCAAAGTGATTATTCTGGACTTGGGTAATATCCTGAGAAGTTTACTTGGGGTATTGAGGAGTTTTAGGAGTGATTGACCCAAAAATGATTATTTTTAAGGACCTTTAGAGGGAGCATGGTGTTTCTGAAACCATATATCCCAAACAAGGAAACTATACCTCCTTGAGAAGGTAGAAAGATCTTATCGCATAGTCTATGCATATTTTTCCAAACCGGGTACCTTTCCCAAAGACTTTATGGATTTGTCTAGTAACTAATCACTTTTCACCACATGATTGGTTCACGGTTTCCCAATAGTGGGGTCAGCCTGTGTAGGGTGCCCTAGGTTCCCTGTAAAGGGAGCATATTTGGTGCATGATTTTCCAATCCATACAGCCCTATGTGTGAATTTTGGAGTTTATTAAAAATATAGTTAAATTATATTTCATTAAACTAAAATACATAAAAAATTAAAACTCCATTCTCCCCTCATACCCACACATGAGCATCCTCTATGGGCTGTCATTTTATTTATGATGAATCCCCCTTTGTCTCCCTCATTTGATCAAGGATCCAATGCCATTTATTTACTATGTATCTCTAGAACATCATTGTATGCCCTTCTCCCCCTTTTCCTCCTTCACATCAACCATTTTGGGTCTCTCGTTGCTAGATGTAGATTGGCTGAAACTAAAGGTTGGGGATAATATGATATTCCTTGATTTATCCAATTTTAATTTGTGTGTAAGGTCCATCACGTCTTGTTTGTGATACATCCAAACACAACTACTGAATGTGAGGTAGATTAGATCAATTCGGCCAATCATCATCGATTTTTGATGTGTTTTAAACACTCTATTTATTTTTTCCACTATTTCATTTAGATTATTTTATTGATATCAAGTCTTTATAATTGATTGTATTTATTTATGATTAATTATTGAGGGCTCTCATGCATATACTTAGTTTTGTATATATATATATATTATATATATTTCATCAATGTGTGTATTCCCTCATGTAATATGGAAAATGTGGATTTGGTTAAGGATATACATATATATATATATGTGTGTGTGTGTGTATGTATGTATGTATGTATGTATATATTTGTATTAATGTGTTGTTGTTGTGTGTTTTCAAGCTTTCATCGCCAAACCTTTCGAGTGACGTAGTAGTTTGGCATGGTCATCATCCAGAGGTAGGATCACTGTCCATTCCCTTTAATTCAATTATTTTTAAATTACCTTTAGTTTCCTATTTAATTTAAATTTCTTATATTTAATGTATTTTCTAAAGTACGATGTCTTCTTTTCAGGGTAAGTGATTTCTTGATAGGGATGTAATTATTTAAAAAAATCTCCCCCTAAATAGAGGTGTATTGTCTTCAGGATAAAAATCATGTGATTTGAATTTCATAGTTTCCTTATCGACATTCCATGGTTCTATTTTTATACCTTGATGTTATGTTTGGTTTTTAGCATTTTAATAACATGACCCTTATAAGTGTTGCAGAATAATTTTCCCCTTAATGGCCAGACTCTAGTTTCATTGAAATCTGAATTAGTTCAATCATAAAATTCGAATGAGATCGCCCAAAAGATAGTGGAATCCATTAATTTATATGGTCATGAAACATGTACCATGAATGAATTTTCCATGTATAGTTAAATTGAGTGGGATGACCATGAATAGTATAACTTATACAAAATTTCATGTTTCCATTGGAATGATTTAAATGGATATTATCTTATCATTATTTCCGTTTAAGGGAAATGGCCCCTAGGGATGTTATGGCTATTCCCTTCCTTTTAGGAGTTATGTAATGCATCTCATCGATGGTACTGATTAAATAAAATTGAAAGTGACTAAAGGAACAAATGATAGTTTATGAATCACATGTCATGTTATGTTCTTCACCATGTATTGGTTATTTTGAGAGGTGTAATGATATGACATAATAGTTAATAACTTATGCTCAAATTTAGAATTATTGTCAAGATTTTATTTTATACTAAAATATATGATTTATTGTGTAGGGGATTAATTTCACCCCATGCCATTTAGGTATGTTTATGGGTGGGATGCAGTTCTATCCCATTATAGTTATATATGATAATGGGTGGCAGTTAGTTTTACCCCATTCCATTAAAATATAATTTATGGGTTGGATCAATCTTACCCCAAACCACATACGATTTTGATATATTAATCTACATTCATTCTATGAGACTAAAGGCTATTTGTATTGGGATTGGCATATACCCTGAGCGATCCCTTTAAATTGGATGGTAGTTGTTTGTCCCGGTCCACCGAAACATAAATCTAATTATCCGTGGCCAAGAGACTAAGGGCTCTTAGACAAGGGTTACGGAAATAATCTAAGAACGCCCCTGGAATTGGATGCGGGAGGTATGTACCGATACACAACAACATATATATACACACACACTATATATATACATTACATGATAAGACATTATAGGAATCCACTAAAGAATATATCATCATTTGTTGTCCCTTAATAACATGGATGGGTGTTTTCTTCTTTTTCTTTTTTTATTATTATAAAACACATGCACATTATAGCCTTTGTATTACACTGGATCTGGCAAGACACCATGGGTGTTGGCTCACTGTGATTTTATCTCACACCTTTCTCATGTACACATGGTACATGATTAGACCCCTCATTTTAAGCATCGGTATTGTTTAATGTATTTATTATAACATGGAGTTATGGGAAAATTATCAAGATAGAGCTTTGGATGCTCATGGGGATCACCCATGGGGCTTTGTTGTCTTTTTTATTTGAGTCATGTACTATAGCATTCATTATTGTTTACATATTTTAGTTTTGTAACATTTCCATGCCATGCATTCAACTATTGAATAAACTATCATTGGAAAAATGTAATAAATTGAATATACTATTATCTTGATGCTCTGTTATCTATTTATTTACTACTTCTCATATTGTATTCTATTTATATATTGGTGTACCATTGAGAAATAAATAATATGATAGTATAGTTTCACTACTATCACCTCCTGAGACCCTCGATACTAGTCAAAAGCTTATGGAATACATGGAGATGCTCTTAATGCCATGTGACCAATCGGTCTTACTACCGGTTTGATGTTAAGTCTGGTCATGTGATAAAAACTGGTACCATAACTAAATTTTTCCATTGTATTCCATTTTTGGGGTGGAAGATAGGGTATTTTGAATGTTTCTATTCTTGATTAATAGTTATTCTTGATATTTATCACCACACATATAGGAAATTACAATGTGACCTAGGATGGAATTACTTTTCATGCTTTTTTCTATTATAGTTGATATTATTTCACCTAGTGTGAATAATTTACATACCTCTTATTATTGATTTTTTAATTTTTTTTATTTTTACATTTGCCTTCTATATAAAGTACTAATCATTACCTGCAACATAATAGGCACAGAGTAAATTCATATGATATGAATAGTGTCATGACAATGAGTAACATTAGTTGTTTTCATAATGATATGATAGTGTTCCTTGAGTGTTATGTCATGTAGTTTTTTATTTATCATATCTTTCATTATAATATTCTGTGTTATGTGTCTTTTTTATGTGTCATTATCCTATGTTATAACATTAATTTTTGATTATTACTTATCATGGAATCTCTTTAAATAGTAATATATGTTTTGTTCCCTGGAATGATAATATATGAGTTATGAATAAACTAGAACCAATGTTCAATTGTATGTTTAATTGGTGGCTTATATCTTTAAAATTGTTAAAAATGGATTAAAACCATCATGGTCATAAAATAAATAAATTTTTATGATTTGGATTAAATGTAAAAGTAAAAAAAAGTTTAGATGAGAAATTAAATTTCAATTGACTAAGGGATCCAATTTCAAACTATAATGTGTATGGGAGGTCTATGGGATTGTAGGAGCCCAACCATATGATTGGACCATTTTTTAGAAATTTGAATTCAAAGATTTATGATTTTATGTTAAATGGGAACCGATATTATTTTTAGGGAGTGTACATGCACATCATGAATTTGTACACAGAAACATATATTAAATTCAATGACCTTGTTCTATATGAAATCTCTATAAATATAAGGTTTATTTAATTTTGATCTAAAATCAAATGGTTAAAACTGAGGATTTCTAAAACATGCCTATTTTTCATTTAGGATATTTTTTAAAATCAAATTCCTAGTGAGTTGTTATGGAAGGGTACATTATGTTTTTAATTAAATCATTAAATGTGGTTAAATATAAATTCTGTTTAAAGATAATTGTCTTAGAAATGGGACATATTTTGCTTTCCTCTTCTTGAAGCCAATATGTTAGGTTAGATTTATTTTTCCTTGAGTTTCTGTGGAACATACTATTTAGTGATGTGTTGAAGATCACCATTTGATTCTAGTGACCTGTTTCCTCATGTCCTGGGTATAGGGATGGGGCTTGTGTTTTTGTAAGGGTCTATATTGTGGTTGGTTTCACCAATAGAAATCTATTTAATCTCTATTATCATATGTTTAAAATCATTCATTATCCTTTGGGTACCATTGTCCCATTTGTAACACATTGTTTCTGATGGAACCCTTGTTCAGATGGTCGTTCATGGTGTCTTTGAATATTTTTTTTGGGATTGAGCATTAGGTAATGCACATTTTCGGTTTTATAAACCTTATTTTAGAATGGTCAGATGCTTTATTGGATGTTTGAGCTTTTATTTTCATCATTGATGGATGAATTGATATTTCATTGTACAAGTGAATTGTCTTATAAGGAAATATGCTATTGGGATACATATCAAGTTCATTTGAGCACGGTCTTATGCCATCTCCACAGTATATGGGGTTAAATAATTTGTTTCATCACAATGCTCTGGATAGATTTTGGGAGACCATCATGTTTTGACATGTTTGTCTCATTCTGTTGACCATCATTGCATTTTTTTGATGTTATCATCATATCTCAGAGGATAGTCACATGATCATTTTTGTTTTTTGATCTATCATGATTTTGAGTGCTATTTTTCTTTCCATTTTCTGATATTAAAATAATTGGGTGTATATTTTCATGTTGAATATATTAAATGCATTAATTCATGAACAAGGAGAGGAACCAATGGGGACCAATGAGAAATGGTAACTTTTTCATGAATTCCTTTGAGGATTGTGAGTTTTAAATATGTGTAAGTGGTTGATCTAAATATTGACATTCATATAGTTAGATTTTTATGCAGTCCTTGTGAATGAATCATTGGTCTCTGGTCATTTTTGGTTTGTAATATTGAATTATAACGCAATGCCACATGTGGTAAAGGCTAATAATCGGACAATGACTCATTAGAGGATGATGACAAGCATAATTCAAGCAAGTCGATCATTGGTGGTATGACCTCTCTTCATCCCAATAATTTGGAATTATTGAATAGAAATCATTGAAATCATATTACTATATTCTAATAGGTGACATACATTTCCCCTATCTTGATATTATCCTAGATTCACTAAGAGAGCATCAGTCTTACACAACATTAATTCTTTACAAGATGTTGATATTTTGGGTGACCTTCCTTAGTGTTACACACTAGATATATGATTATTACCATGGCTTTGTTTTCATGTGTAATTCATGAGTTCCCATGTTAAAATTCCATAAATAGACTCTTGAACATTGGACATCTTCTCCTATAATGAGTACGAGGTAGAAATCGCTAAATGTTCCATAAAAAATCCTACGAAGACATTGTGGAATTGTGCCTACATCATATTTTTTTTGTTATATACTATGAAGTACCTTGGAATATTCCTTTTTACTCCAATGTGATGGATATGAGGTTACATAGGTCTCATTGGTGGGTATGGAGTTAGGGTTTCAATGGTAATATCACTTATGGGTAGTGTCAAAATTACCCACATGGTTGTGTCAAGGCATGACAATTTAAGATATTAATTGGTGTTTTGAGCATAGAAACATCATCAGAAGTTGGTAGTAGGCTTCTGTTAATGTGTATGTGTTAAATGAATGTTTCCATGAAGGATATAAATATGGTTTTACATGGAATACACTTTATTTATATGACAAGAATTCTTATAAATTGTCATCCTATGATGGATATTCTCATGACTCTTCATATTTAATGTCTATGATCGGTGATAGACTATTCTATGGAATGTCATCACATGGAAATAGGGGTGGTTTTTTTCAACCAATGATTTTTATGAAAATGTTGTTTAACTAGGGCAATGATGTCGATGTGGATCGACCGTTAATGCCATTTCTAGAATCATTCTATGAGCATCTGGTAATGCTATTAAACTTTCTTGTAAGGAAATTCAAATGGTGGATTGATACATAGTTTGTAATTTTCCACATAATGGTAAATATTATCATGAGAATTAAATTTTTTTGGATTAATAATTAGATAATGAAGGGTTTATGACTCTTTGTAAAAGATCTTGGGAAAGAACCTCTTTTTTGTTTCAGTTAGAAAACAAGTGTTCTCTCAAGTATTAAATTGATTATGTGATGACTTCATAAATGTATTATTATATTGTTTTGGGATTTGGGAATGAAACACGACCATTTTAAATAAACATCACGACCCCAGTAGGTCATTTTATATGACTGTTGTTTCATAATGGCATCTCACGGATGATAAGTTCTATAGATGAAAGGTTCTAATGAGATTTGTTTTATACTAGATGAAAAGTTATGTTTTTTTATATTTTTAATTTAATGAATGTGACAAATATAGAACCAGAATCATAATGGATTTCTTATAGTTTCATTCTCCCATAGTTAAGTGTTTGAACTTGAGTAAAGGTTATAAAAGTTTTTTGGTGGGATTGAAGAATTTTAGGAGTGTCAGAACCATTAATGATCCATTAAATGACATGTAGAGGGTCAAGATATTGTTTAAAACTATGTGGCCCAAATTAGGAAACCATTTAACCTACAGATGTTGGAATGATGATGTCTCATGGACAATTAATGGGTTTCCAAACTCTTCCCCTATAACACATGCTTAGTGTAACTGGGAAGTAACTAAGTATAGTACACATCAGAGTTGGAACATTGTTTCCAAGCCATGAAACAAACTCATGTGGTGTGCCCCAGGTGCATCGTAATAGGAACATGATTGGCGTACAATTTTAAAAACCATGTGGACAAATCCATGTGCGATGACCTACATTTAAAATTGAATTAAAATATTTTAAAATTAAATAATGATAAAGATAAAAATAAATATTAATTTCTCCCCACATACACACAAACAAGCCCCCTCCTTGTTCTACCCTTTGATGTGTAGTGAAACCCACATTGCTCCCTCCTCGAATCATTGATTCTATGATGTTTTTTCTTGGATTTTCACTAAAACATATTTATAATACCTTATCCTTAATTATCCTCCTTCTCTTAGTCTATTTATGGGTCTCCCATCGACCAGTGTAGCTCACCCAAGACCCTAGGTTGGTGTTAATCAGATTTTCCTAGTTTATTCTGATGTTAGGTTGTGTGTAAGTTCCATAGTGCCGTCTTTTTTAACGTTCTTCCAATGACCACCGAAGTGGAGGTGGGTTAGGATGATTCAGTTTCTTTTAGTTTATTTGGGGTGAGTTTCTATCCCACAATTTGTTTTTTCGTATTTAATTTAGGTACTTTTGGTGGTATTGAGTCTCTTGATTTGATTGTAGTGGGGTTTCTTCAAAGATTATGGGGGTTCTTGAATATAAATATGTGGGGATACATAAAATATTTATCCATGTATGTATTTACTTATGGAGTTGGGAATACATGCATTGGGTTAAGGATATATATATTTATGTATGAATATATATATGTGCAAGACTTGGTGTGGGGCAGTTACGAGTGTTCTCTACCAAATCTATTGAGTGGAAAAGTAGTTTAGCATGGTCTACTTCATGAGGTGGGATCCATATCTTCAATTTTGATTTAAATTACCATTATTGTCCAAAGTAATACTTCTTGATTATATTATAATGTTTTTTTGAATGATATGACTTCTTATGTTTATAACAAATTGCTTGATAATAATTACATGATTTTATAATAAAATCCCTCCAACAAAGTTGCACTTTACTCAAGATAAAAATGTATTCAATAGACATTTGTACTTACCTGGTCTCATTTTTGTTTTTATTTGTTTATACATTGATGTAATGTTTGGTATGTAGTGTGGTTAGAACATGGCCCGGATGAGTGTTCTGGAATGATTTCACCCTTAACGGACTAACTGATCATATCCTAAACAACTAGTTAGATTAGTATTAACCATTTAATGATGTTTACCTTTAGTTAGAGGCATCCTATAATTAATATGATCGTAACACTTGAACCCGAAATCAAATTTCCATGCATAGGAATATTTATTGAGATGAGTTTGAATAGGGTGAATTATACTAAATGGAATGTTTATTTTGAAATGTATTAAATTGATAAATCATGATGGTTGTTTCATTTTTAGATAGATGGACACTAGGTATAGTAATAAAATTCCCTTTATTTCGTGATAGAGTAATTAATATTTGGGAAAGTAAGATTTAAATGGATTTTAAAATGGTTAACGGAACACATGAGAGGATATGGATCATGTGTCATGTTATGTGCTTGACCATGCCTTGGTTATTTTGAAATGAATGTTGATATTTAATAAGAGGTAATACCTTATGATCATGTTATATATTCTCAACATTTTTATATTGTATACAAAGATATTTGAATGATTGTGGGTGGGGGCAGCTTCTCCCCATGCAAAATGTGATGGTTTTTTAGTGGCAGGCAGTTTGGCTCCATAAAAGATAGGTTTGTTTATTGGTGGGATCTTGTTTTACCCAATTCTATTTATTTTTGTTTATGGGTCAGAGGTGGATTTATCCTATTCCAGTTATAGATGAATTATGTGTGGGAGGAATTTTTACCCCATTCCACTTATCATTTCGACAAATAAATTTGTTTTCATTATATGAGAAGAAGGTCTAGAGGTATTGGGTTAGGGGATGACAATGATAGCTCTATTGTATTTGGATGTCTGTGGTATGTCCCAATCAACCCCAAAATAAATATAATTCATGGATTCCAAGAAACTAAGGGTTTAATGATATATGATAGTGAATGATCGTGACAGATCCCGAAGAAATGGGTGGTTGAGGTATACCATGATCCACCCCCACATATATCAATATATATATATAAACATCTACTATATATTTATAATTTATGTGATCAGACATACCATACATTAGCATATGGTGGTACTGATGTTAGGTGTCCCTTTAAAACATCAATGGGTGATTATTTATTCTTTCAATTTTGTTGTTATTCTTATATACATGTACACTGTATAATTTGGGATACTCTGGAACGATCTATACATCAAGGGTACCATTCTACTATTATTTAATCTCACACCTTTCTTAGGTACCAATGGAACCCATGTAGACCTTATATTTGGAATATCTAGGTTGTTTTATGTATTTTGTGAAATGTAGAGTTATTAGAAAATAATAGAGTTAGAGCATAAGAGGCTCATTGAGATTGCTCAGGGGTCTTTGTTGTCTTCTAACTATTTCATTCATGTCATATATAATTCGGTATCGGTAACTTCTTTCCCATTTAAAAATTACAATGCTAAGCTTTCTTATATTTAATAAATTAGAATTTTACACATTTCTTTATTTGAATATATTTTAATCATGGTACTGTGTAATCTATTTTGTTATTTCCCCTATTTAATTATATTAGTTTCATAATTTTATACCACTATTTAATCACTTATATGTAGGTATATTCACCCCACTATCACCTCTCAGGCCCTTCAGTACTAGTTTGAAGCCTATAGAATATGGGGAGACATGCTAGAATCCATGTGATCCACCATTCTGGAAATCATTTTTATGATAATTCAGGTTGGGAAGTGTAATAAGGATGTATTCATTATGTCTAATAAAGGGATCTACATGTCGAAAAACTGTGTGTAAATCCCTAAAAGAGTAGTGATAAAAGGAAGAGTAATATGTTGATCAATTCTATCAATAGTGACTCATCAAAATAGTGTTTCTGAGTGACCATTGGGAAGGTAGTGAGATATCCATAAAAAGTGTAATACAGTGTGTTGGGGCACAAATGAGATCAAGAATAATCATATAATTCAATGTGATCCTTAGTGGATTTTTTATAATGGAACATTATCGTTGAATGCTCTTTGGATGTATCCCAGTGGGGAAGAACCATATAAAAATATCTCCTTCTTTGTGCTTTCGATACATCTTCAATTTTTATGAATCATCGTCAATTAATGATTGAAATGAAAATATAAATATAAACAATTAATATTAAGCGTTGTGACCCATATAAAAAGGAGGTCAATATCGGGTAGTAAATTTTGCATTTCAGAAATAATATTCTTATCCCGATTCACCCACCATCTCAAGGCATTAATGACACTTTTTGAGAAAACATAAATCCCCATAGGTATGAACCTCATCTCACATGGTTTATGAATAACATGGTACTCCCTGACCCCCTCTGAAATTCCCCACACTATTAGGGGAAATCATGAGAACTGGTCAGAATGGCTTCATATAACTGTGCTATCTAGAGAGTTTCATTAAAATCTAGTGGTTCAGGATCTAATAAATCCCTAGAAATCATTGTGATCTTCATAAATTGATCAGGTTACTTTATTTGGGACAAGAAATGAATTAAAGAAAAAAAATATGATCCATACGTGTGATAAAATTCATATCGTTATAGATAGGAGGGCTAGTCAATATGACATTGTTCTGATGTGATCATAAATCCCATGGTGGTAGATGTGTTATTGTATAAACATTCAACTATTCCGAAACCTCATGACATTTTTTTAATAGAGATTTATGAATAATCCATTTCTCTATGTCCTCAAACTCTATGTCTCATTCTAAATTTTCTTAATAAATTTTATATTTACTTTGATAAAATTTCATATGGGAAACACCATGACTAAAGAAGCCTAGATGCGGTGATTTAATTTATTACACTGAAAAGATTATAAGTTTGTTAAATCCTAAAGGAACAATCAATTTAGTGGTTTTGGAAAACCATATTACATAAATAGTACACATTTTACAGTTGGAAATTGAAAATATTAATAAAATTAAATTAACAGAATCATTCGAAACATATTAAATGACTGGTTTATCATATAATAGGATTGGAAAACAAATTAACATGATATCAAATTCACAATAATGATAATTAAAATAGAGTAAATATTGAGTAAATGGATATAATCATCATTTCAATTTATCTAAATAATAATACATTCAATAAATGTATGTCGACAAAGGATAATCAATATGGAATGGTAGAACTAAGACACATTCCATTTAATCGATAAAATGATAATGGAAATGCATCCATTGACACATGTAATAAAAAATATCACAGATAGTAATAATAATTGTATTATCAATAGAAGAGAAGTAGAATTATTATAAATATAAAAATATAACACTATTGGGAGTTCTCCGTGAACTCATGTGCCACCTAAATAGAAAAATAATTGAGTAATGGGGATTTATAGTCTATAAAATCATATAAAAATGAAAACTAAATGCATTTATATATTTTTAATCCTTAACTACATTGTTTCCCAAATTTTACCATTTTGGTTTCTATTATGCTTGCTAGATTTCTAACATAAGTAATTTAGAAAATAAAAAAAAAATTAAAAATATATTTATTATTAAATATATACCCAGTAATTTATATATATTATAAATAATTTAAAAAATAAAAATCCCACTTCGTTGGAAAATAATTTTAAAACTAGAACCTATTACATGTAAAAACACTATATTAACCTGAATTCTATAAAAATGATTATATTATTTATAGATAAATATATTATTTATAAAAGATACATTTGTCCACGAATGAAATTTATTTTTTATCTATTGACACATAAAATTTACTTTCAATGATCATTATTTTTTTTAAATTTGAAATTATTTAATAAAATATCATTTATATTAAAATAACAATAATGAATATTTAGATATCATTTATTGAATGTTAAATTTAAAAATATCATCAAATTATTGTAATTTAAATATATTCAGTTAACTTATATGTATCCTGATACATCCATTTATAAAAATAAATAGAATATAATAATTTATTAAATTTTTATTACTTTCAATGTTTATGTCATCATTTATCTTAATTAATTAATAACTAAATAGTCCATCCATAGGCATTTATCCTAAGTTTAATGTAGTTATATCATTTCAAAAAATTAATTTTCAATTTTCCATTACACAAAAAACACATTTTCAATTCAAAATATAGTTTATAATTGAAAATTTGTAGGCTATTAAATAATCTAAATAATTATAAATTATAAAGGTAATGAGTATACATTTTCTTGATTTTTTTCTCTACATAAATTATTATATAGGAATCATTCAGGATATAGATTTCTAGTAACTAATTAAATTAGAAACCATAAGGGATATGTTCAAACTATTTAAATACACTAGATTTTTGGAAAGTGTCTAACTAATTTTTCCGTTATGTTGAAGGTTTATTCCATTGATTATCTTAATTTTACCTTAATCATTGTAAATATTTTTAATTATAATCAATAATATTTTTGTTCAAAAACTAATTTGATCTAATTGGACTAAAAATATTATAGATATTACAAACCATTATGTCTATTTTTTAATTCAATTCAAAGATGTGTGAAATTAATGTTTTAATCTAATAAAACAGATAGGCTGAAATATTTGGTTCTATAAATTGAAATGTTCAATAGTATATTTACTCATTATATATAAACTAAATAAATGATTAAAATCAACTAAATTGTCATAATATATATAGTTGTTATATTGATAATTTAAATAAATTTAAAATATAATTTAACTTTAATAAATATTTAGTGGAAAAGGGTGTTTTTAACTAAAATGTATTATTTTTTATTATTCATGAAAAAATGAAACATCTTATGAAAATTTAAAAATTCACCCATAGATAATTTTCACATTACACATTTAAAAATGATTTTTATTTTGAAAAATAATTTTTTTTAATGTGTCAACAGTTATTTTTAAAATAGTTACATGATTAAAAGGAGATAAAACCAATTTTTGGGTGTAACACATGCTATCTCTGTATTGGGTTAAGTAAAAAATTAAAATTTTGTTTCATAAGAATAAATATATCAAAAAAAATATTATCCAAATAAAAAATTATAAATCGTATGACGTAAAAATATATTGGTTGAATGGTTTTAATATTAATTTTATTCTACTGGATATGATCAGGTCCCATCTTCATCCATTCCAAGATTTCATCCCATCATTTTGTAGCATGACACACATTCACAGACATGGAATTATAAGGTTGAATATAAAATATAGAATGTAAAACTTATATCTATGAGAACTCAACCAGGGGAAGATATTGATCCCAATATTCATTGTAATCCATTGGACATGATCTCAACATATCCATTAAAGATGGAATTTTTATTTCAATCATACCATCCATCAGAGGGTGATATGTGTTGTTAAACCTATGATATATATCCCATGATTACTGAAGGCTTCTCAAAAACCATGAGTTATATATTATATCTAAATAATATTCAATAGAGATTGAAAATCCACGAAGACTTTCAAATTACATTATGTGGATCATAGGAGTTGGTAAGGAGGGAAATCCTCTATTATGGTAATAAAAAGGGATGGCATGGTAAGCAAATAAACTACTCCAAGATGGAACTATTTCCTTATATGTCCTAGGGATATCTACTCTGAAATCATTTTTGATGTTTTCGAATTTTCATTCTGGTATGGGAAATTTACGTATCACACACTTAGGCTTGTATCACTCTTAAATGGTTGTTATGTATATCAAGAATTGTTATACAAATTTTTTAATATCCACCTTTATATAATCTCACAATAATATTTTCATGAAATATTTTTTCATAATAGTAATTTAATGATAAATGATGGAGGATGATCAATGTGCATACTCCAGAAGTTCCCTCTTCAGTTCTAGACTTTATGGGACATGTATTCGAGTTCTGAACAATATAATTACATTATTATAGGCTTTTAACACACAAATATTACATGCCCTCTTCATTAGAATTAAATCATCTATTTGGGTATCCTTTATAACCTACAAAAATTAATGTATTATATTTTATTTTATACAAGTAATATAAATACAATTTATTTATCACAATGTCTATCCGCGCATGTCTATGTACATTGGATCTCTTGAAATCCTAATCATAGATAGGGTTGTATTATCCATTATACTCATAATATCAACCCCTTTGTTTGACTTACTATGATGGTAATGTAATGAACAATCATAATCGTTTATTATCTCTATCAACCTTCATTATTGTATATTATGATATTTTTGTGTGAACATATACATGAACCTTTTATAATCCAAATATATTTTTCAATTCTACCTTTAGAGAAAATGTATAAAAATAATCAATTTTAATATCACTACAAAAAGTTATATATCACTAGTTGTATAGTTCTTATCATTGTTCATTAATTGGCAGGAGGCATATGATATCACTTTTTCCATTTTTCATGAGTACAGAACCAAATATATTTTTAGATGAATCATTGTATTTTAAAAATCTATCACAAATGGTTGGTATTGTTTGAAAATCTTTATTGATTAGACAGTACTTATTACCCTTAATTATTTTATCACATTAATCATTTCAGACAATGTTTACCCCATTCGAGTTTGCATTGTTAGATGGATTGAATAATATTATACGTTTCCCAAAAATCAATTATTGTTCCAAAATAATCCAAGAATATATATTTTTCATATATGAAGGTAAAATCCTTCCTTTGTTTTCCTTTTTTATGGATCCATATATGTCACATTAATTGTTGACAAGATGTCTCCGGAAATTTTTCACCTCCATAAAATACTCACATTTCATATATATTTAATAAATTTTTTCATTAATAAAGGTAATAATTTAATAATTCAAATTTTTATCATGTTACACTATGATTTTGAGTAGATATGATTATTTTCTATAAATACTAACAAACAAATTTCAATGTAAGCCCAAAAGACTAAATTTATCATATCCATGAATATTTTTGAAGAATTAATGATTCCAAATGGAATCACTATAAAATCCTAGTACCTATACCAAGAATGAAATGTATTCATTATGATATCCTCATTTATTACATTATACTGGAAAATATAACAACTGATGGTCCACCAAAGTTAAATAAACGGGATCCTCAAAGATGGTCAAACATGTAATCAGTCCATATAAGTGGATACGTGTTCTTTATCATTAACTTGTTGAAATAATTAAATTCAATTAATTTGAACATTTACTTATATTTCATCTTGATGATGGGGACCAGTGAACCCCATAGTAATGCACATAGTTGTATAATCCCTCCATCCATAATCTCCAATAGTTTCATTTTTAGATACTCATGTTCATCAATGGACATTATTTATGGATCCTTGGATATTGGTAATGATTGAATGTATGATTGATTGAAAATTCCAACTATCATTTGGGAGGATGATTATAAAATTCATTGTAATACACATCTCCATATTCCATCATAATGGTAATGTATCTAATGATGATGAATTACATAGTATCAACAATTTCCAAAAGATATTCTTCTTGATAAATAATTAATATTCATTCATGGGATGTTGATACCAATATATATTCATCCTCATACATGTAATTGTACATAATCTAATGGTGATCCATGACACAAAGTGTCATCTAATTCATTATCAATTTTATATTGGATGTATATATGTAAAATATATCCTTTCCTAGAATGACATCAAATTATGAAGAAGGATGTTTCAAAAGAATCACTAAGAAGTTCATCAAAAAAAAATTATTAGGGATGGGTTATAACGTGGGATGTAAAAAAATCCCCCTTTCATATTTCTAATGATAGCTATACATCCACGCTTTATGGAATTGTTTTAATGGTTCTACTATTATTTAATGTTATGAAGGAATTCTTATAACTATAATAAAAAAATATTTTTAATTTATTATTAAATTAAATATGTACCTTCCATCACATCATTATCATAGTCCATCTCAATAATAGTAGTGAAATGTTCTACACCATTATCTATATGCCTTGGATTTTTTTTCCTTCAGTTTTTCTTGACAACCCTAGTATTAAATAGTTCATTCCCATAGTTTCCTTATTCCTTGAGGTTGAAATAGTGAGCCGTAGGATGAGATATGTTTATAAATATCCATTTATCTATAAAATTAGTTGGTTTTCCAATTTTAAATAGCTACCTTGATTCCCTTCCTTCCCATGCTATTATTTCCTCACCCCCATTAGAAAATTCCACGGATTCTTCTTCCGAGACATTTAAAAGTTAGAAGCTCTAATTTCTCACAACCATCATATTTCTGCCTCAAGACTCTAAAATTAATGTACACTCTCTTGTTTTTTCCTATATGCATGTGATACCCTAAGATTCACTGATCACTATTTTGACTTTGAGGGATCACCATACAATATCATCAAAATATTCATTGTCCTGAATGGAAAAGGATTTACCAAGAAATTAAATTATCACAAAAAACTAGAGGTCAAATTTACATTTAGGTGAGATAAAAAAACATGAATCTTAGTGTGTATGTCATGTGATTTTTTGATCCTAATCATCAATTGATTAATCATATTTTTACAGGATGAAATGTAAATCCCTCTATTTTTTAATTCTGGTTGTGTTAGGAAAATATTTTATGAAATTATTTTTCAAAATTCCTTCAATTCCATCACATTGATCTCTTCCTCAAATAAACTATTTTGACCATGTTCCAATATTGATTATCTTCTCCTTCCAAATGTTAATCAAACTTGAACACCTTGTCCTTGTAAGAGAATTGATGGATACAGAATTTCATTTTAATGTACTCGACAAATTTTTCTTCAAATAATAGATAAGAATATCCACTGAAATATGAAGGCCTTTAGTTATAATAAAATCAATTGACACTATCCATTTTAATATAGATTTTGGTGTTCCTCTTGATTCATGTATTTATTTGAAACACGATTCAATTGGGAAAGTATGGTGATGTACATTACGATTTCTACTATAAATGGGTTGGGAATATTTCTTGGAATCCAACACATATTCCATACAATTGTATTATCAATAATTTATTCTTATTTCTAGCCTTTTAGACCAATAATGGGAAAATTGGGCATTGGTGTTTTTAAAATATTAAACAAAAAATGGGATACCATGATCATTATTGGATAACACATAAATGTCACATATTACACAACCAATGGATTTTTATCCCTTAATCTACGATATCCAAGATCAATATTACAATATAAAAATTTATGGGGATTTTTGTTCCCTTAATAATCGTTCATAATAATCATGTTAATTTTCAAGTGAATATCCATTTTAAATGTGTTTACCAATTTTGCAGTAACGATTATTTTTCTAAACTAATTGATGATCAAGTCAATATCAATGCACCTTTTTGGGGGTTATTACACCTACGTACTATGGTGTAGGGTCCACACTAACTTTTACTATTCAAACAATGATATATTATATTTGATAACACTTACACAATAATGTACAAATTTTAATGTATGTTTTTCAATGGATGGTATTACAAAAAAGGATTTCAATTGAGTTTTCCAATTAAAATCCATAAAAATAACCAGATATTCATTTAATACCAAATTTGAATAACCAAATTTTAAAACACATTAATTAATGATTTATTAAATAAAATTAACATAATATAACTACAAAAGATAATTGGGAATTATTTTATAAAATTATAGAAATAACATAATAACATAAAAAAGAGGTAATACTATATTATTGAAAACATACTTAACAATCTCTAAAATTTTGTCTCACATTCAATTGTTAGAGGATAAACTAGGTTATTTCATACAAAAGGGTCGATTTATGAATCCTGAAAAAGCATTAATGAAATCGTAACATATTTAATGAGATAAATATAGGGAAATATTCATATAAACATTACATACCAGGGATTAAAATCATAATCATGATTATCAAGGAAATATACAACATTTTAAAATAAATGAAACATGAAAATATTATAACAACATAAAAAAGTGAATCACTAGAATAAGTCGAGGTCAACCTATAATAGAAAAAAATATAATGCTATCAGGATAAAAACATTTACACTATATATGGAATCCGCTATTTTAAAAAAAATACATAATGCATTAGTGGGATATATAATTATCTCACCACCCATAATATTCATATAACATACATAAAAAAGTGTTCCAGACCTATCATTTAACATCAGATCATACTTCATAAAATTTTATCACTTGATCGGGGAGTTTAAAATTAAATAAATGTTATTCACCAATTAATGAAGGATAATTATATATTTTATAATACAATTTAGTTGAAATTTTATTGTTATTCACAACATAAATGATTGGAATAAAAAAGTCACAGGACAATTTTGATATCAAGAGCAGGGTATTTAAATATTTTTGGGATGGATTAATGATATTGAATGGGTTATATCGTCGCAGGAATTTCATAAGGGTTCATGGAAAATCCTATCACAAACTGAAAAATTAAAAATTTAAAAAATATAAAGGAGTTGTTTGAATAAAGGGAAGAAAGACAATATCCATTAACCTGAGAGGGTGCTTCCAAAATCTTTGGGAGGTATTCTTAGGATACTACTGAACCCTGGGAAGGATATGACGAGGAATGTGTAGTGTAACATCATGATCTAGGATTTTTTAGTGAATATGAATTTGATGATGGGAGGGTTGACAAACATAATGATGTTTGGGATCTTTATTAATTTCAAAACATTTGTTTTGGACTATACAAAATAAATTAATCCAACCAAAAAACAAACCAATGGTTTTAACATGCATCATGTCAGTCTAGTGTGGATTAAATTATATTTTATCGACAATATATATTCTTAATAAAATAATACCTTGGTGATGTGAAGGTTGGTTATTATTAAAATTTATTTATTTTAAAACCATAAAATATAATATAAGTTTTAGAGGTTTCACATAGGGTTTGAAAATTTAATAAAATGACTTCCAAAAAAAATTTTAAAGAGAGAAAAAAAATTATTATGGATACTATTGATTCTATATAATTCAAAAAAATTAGGGTATAATGTTTTCATAATACATAGAATATTTTGATTCCGTATTTATTTATTACACAAAAACTTGACTATCTTGGAAAATTATTAAAAAAACATTCCATTGGATAACTTCAATGTAAATATTTCATAACATATATTTAATTTTAGTATAATTCTTTATGTATGGTAATTATCTTTTTTAAATAAAAAAATCCACACATAGAGGTAAATCATTCATTCTTAAATAATAACAATGTCATATCACTTATAAAAATACCACATAAAATAAAAAATCACATTATCATTTATATTTAGTATATATTATTTAATACTATTATTCTATTATAATATAATTTACATAAAAATTATCATATTCATATATATGTTTGTCTCATTGGAACTATATATTTCCAAAAATATAATTTCTGTTTTATTGTATCAAATTATAATTTTTATGAAAATTATTTTTTATTCATTTATATTGTAAAATAGATACAATAATTAAAATAAAATTTATAAAATAATTATTTCTAGGGTTGATATACATAATCCCATATTAATCTGGTGAACTCATAAATGGTAATGCATGTGATGGATAAATTTTCATGGTAGTGGATTGTCAAAAAATGTTTGGTCCAAATTAAAGATGAGACTTAACAAATATTGTATGTGTTTTTTCTGATTCTTTATTTGTTTAACCTCACCATTGGAATGGTCAATAAAACATATTAGATATTTTTTCTGTAACAACCCAAACGTTATTAATTATATTTTTCTCTTGAGATTTTTTTTGTTATAATATATTAAATAATATACTACACTTAAAAAAATAAAAAATATTTCATTTATATATACTGTTAAAATTTCAGACAATGAATCATATTAAATTTATTAAAAACATTATCAGAGAAAAATATGAAATTGAAAAATAATAATTCATAAAATATGGATCACCCCAATCTACATGAGTTATAATCCCAATGTTAACACTATAAAAAAGAAAACAATATTAGAAAACACATAAACATCACAAAAATGTAAATATAGATCTTTAAGAAGAATTGTGTTGAATATAGAGTAATTGAATCATGTTGTATTTATAGGAGGTAATTTTTCCATTTGAATAGAAATTTGACAATTCAAATAAAAACCTGACCATTCAGATTAGTAACCTGGATGTTTGAAATTATAACCTAATTCTAGGAATAATAATTTCACCAAAAAATAATAAAATATAAAATAAATATTTTTTACCTGTTTCAAATAAGTAAATAAAAATATTACAATGTTAAAAAATAAATATCATGATTATAAAAACTCAACGAAAACATAAGAATATTTTTAATAATTTTTTTACGTTATAATAGTATGAATTTTATTAATAAAATTATAATTACATATTTTAAAAATTTATTTTTTTAATATTAATTTCATTTTTGAATTAATAATTTCAATATTTTTCAAAGGTGTTTTTTGGTAATTTTATTACATACATCAATTTTTCAGTGAATAGTACAAATATTATTTTTCAAAAAACTCATGTATAATAAATTGAAACATTCATGATGAAATAATGACCTAATCATATCAATAACAAGAGGGTCTTCCATGATATATTTATTTTCATAAATGATTATAAAAATAAAAAAACATAAATTCAAATCCAAAATTTAAATTTCAAAAACATAAATCCATATTTGATTCTAAAGAATTACTATTTCTCTTTTCTCCACATTTTACTATTATAAACTACTGAATTTTAACTTTTGAGGGTATTTAAATTAAAAATACAATTAAATTATGTTGATATATGATTTATATTGTCAAAAATACCTTATCCCTGGTTATAAAATGGAAATAATATTTTATTTAACATTCTATTTAAAAAATAACCCACTCTCAAAGTACTAACAAGCCCTCTTTATCAACATGGATAACCACTCCTTCCACAGTTTAAAAAGAAAAAACTCTGAAAACATAAAAATGATGAATACACAATGAATCCAATGGGAATTTCATTATTATTAGAATAATGAAAATCAATGGTGTTTCAGTGGCACACAAGAGAAGCTACAATGAGGATTTACTGAGTTTCAATCAAATATTATTTTTAATTTTTCATCAAATTCTCATTATTTTATCACTACACCTTACATAACCAACTCATATATAATTTTTTAGGAAAATGTTATAATTATAATAATTATTTTACCTAAAATTTTGTATCATATTTACTATACATATAAATTTCAATCATATATTTCCAACTCTCCCAACAATGACTCATCAAATGTTGGTTTACCACATTCCAATATATTTACATGTTGACCCTTTTAAATAGCAACATGGATGGTTATTATGAAATAATTAAAAAGATTATCATTTCATTAGTTCGATTATATGATTCTATAATTATTTATTCTAAATTATAAATTTCAATAATATCTAGCAAAATCGAGGAAAATAGAGAAATATTTATGTAAAACATGATATCAAAATGACTAAACTATAACCAAATAAATTAATAAAAATAATAAAATAATTATAGTTGACAAATAATGGTTAAAATTATATTAATCCACTTATTTCTCAATTTTTGGATATATCTGTGTTTATTTTTCTTATGGTATAATGGTGGTGAAATAATGTAAGAATTATGTTAAAGGGATTATCGAACCCATATCCCCTTAATTGAGATTCCATTTATTCAAAAAAAATTATACATGTTTATTATGTTAATGTTCCATAAATATCATTTGTTTTTACTATCTTTACATTTTGATATATACATATTTTAATCATTATTTTTATTCCAAATACATTTATTTTTAAAAAAACACATTTCATCTGTCAAAAGTATTCTACTCCTCGTGTGTTTTTTATTATCCACGAGGAAAGGATATCTTATTACAATTCATGATCTCCATTTTTTTTGGTATCCCCAATAATAATTTAAGAATGTATTATTTAGGAAATTATTCTCAAATCCATTACATTCCATTAGTTGTTTCATTACAAGTATTTTTATACAGTTTATGTTCCACACATGAATATTTAAATATTAGGTTGTGATGGGTGTGCCCAAAATTTAATTAGCCACTAATTAATTTGGTAATAATAATTTTCTCAAAAGATTATATGAAATGTTATTGATCATGATGATGTCTTTGTTTAAAAAGATGGTGTTATGATTTATGAACAAATGTTATTTGTGAAGATGATGCTAGAATTTTTCCCAACTATGTGGGGGTATTTGAATAATATGACATGATGATTAATTATTTACTTTTTCCATATTACATTCCTTTATTACATATTTAACATTTGATAATGATTATTATCTAATTCATATGATGTGATTATTATTATTATTCTCACACATGGTATATTGATTCACGTCCCTTATTCATCCTATTATTGAAATTTTAGCTAAAAATGTTATTTGATGTATATTCCCTGGTGATTATGTATGAATAAAAGAATGTGTGATTTTAATCATAATGATGAAGGATGTAAATTAATTGGTATGTTTTATTATGTACAATTTATGAAAAATCATAATTTTCATAATCCACTATACCATTTAATCCTAGATTTATATATCTATTATGTTTATTATATTAATAATGATGTAATACTCATAAAAGAAAGGTTAGGTCGCTATAATTTTTATTAGATATACAATTTCTTTTATTGGGTAATTACAATTAGAAATCCAGATTGAAAATCATAAGTATAATTATATATATAAGGAAAACATCATATAATAATATTTTTTGAAAATAGTAAAATAGCGATCCAATAAGTTGTTACATTAATTTTATCTTCACAAATAAATAAATTATGCTAATTTTTTGGGATTAAATATTTTAACACCTAGTTTATTTGGAATGCAATAAAATATCATGTCAATTTTTGTTTTATCATTTACTAGATGTGTTGTTTTGTAATCCATTCATGAGAATTAAATTACTAGAGTTGGAACAATTCTAGGTGGAGTTTTTAGGCATAGGTGAAGGACTGAGAGGTTCCTTGGGTGCTTTGTTTAGTTTCGAGAGTTCCATAGTCCAAAAATAAATGGGTTTTTTGGTGTTTGTTGGGTGAACTGTTATTCTAAAACCATGTGGCCCCGGTATAAAATCGTGCATGTGAAGAAATGAAGAATATATTCACAGCTGGTGCAACACATAATTTTCCAAAATGTTTCCCTGGTTATGCCTGGTTAGTACCACATAAGAAGTGTCACGACCCGACCCTACCCGGGCTCGAGCCGCAACATCCCCAAGCACGCCTCCATAGGCCAGGGGCTGGCGACCAGCGCCGAAGGCACAACAACTCGGGGAGGCCTTTGCCTAAGCACCTGTACACACCCACACGTTGCATAATCAATGGAAAAGGGCAGAGTAAAAAAGAAGAGTAAATGGGCAACAACTATAAATAAACCACAAGAGTGCATCAACCTCTAAACAGTACAGGGTAAAAGCTGAAAATAAAAGGGGAAAAACATGCGCCCAACCAAAAAGTTTCACAACCCGGCAACAGGTAAACAAAAAGAAACAGTTGACGCCGTCTCCCACCTGGATCCCGGCCACGACCACCGCACACGGTCTAAGCTCTCAAGCTCCTACGCTCCACTGAAGTCACGCTCCACTTGTTCGTCGTCTTCAAGGGCACACCAAGTGCGGGCAAAGCAGAAGTAGGGGTGAGTATAAAAATACTCAGTAGGATACCCCGAAGGCTCGAGGGAGAAACAAAGGAGGTATGGAAGGGTGAGCGGTAGAGCGAACAGAAAAGTAGAGGAGTACAACTGAGGGTGCAGTAAAGAGTAACAGCACAGCAGAGAGTCCAGCTCAACCCAACAAGAGAAAGGAAGTAGTCTCGTCCAGGCACAAGGAGCTGGAAACGGTGAGAAGATGAACTTCCCATCAAGTCTTTGCTACCTATAGTAGGAGAGTTGACTCGTCCAACCCTGAGAAGCTATACACGGAAAGCACGTGGCATACCCCGCGTGTCTTCGCCTCTCCTGGAAGGAGAGTAACCAAACCCAAGAAGTGGGTGATAGAACAAGGTATATACAAGTCCATATTCTCAACAAGAAGCTCGAAAAATGTCATAAGGGGATCTCCGTCCCGTAGCTCAGCCCAATAAAAGAGTCTCCAACAGTCCCAAAAGAAACTTCATCATCGATGCCCAGCATCCCGCACGTCTACCCCGAACCCCAAGCCAAGGGGCTCAATCACCACACCTTGACACTATCCGCTTTGGGCGGCACTGACTCACCCTCATGGTTTTAGATCGCATCACAAGAACGCGTCTCGGTGGGGAATGGGCCCCTCATACTTGAGAGTTCTAGGGAAAGTCAAACCACACCTCGTCACTGCCCTAAAATCGAGAGGTCTCCTCAAAGTCAAGCCGATCCAACCCCGACCCGTACAACAAAGGGTCCCGCTCCGGTGGTCACTAAGGAAAGCCACAGACTAGCCTAGTAGTAAGGACTGAGTCTGGAATGCCAACGAGTGCCCCACTTCACAGCCCTGGTGGAAGGTAATTCTTAATCAGATATCAGGTGACCCCCTGCCCAGCCCTGGAGGTGGGTAAACCCTAATACATCATTAGGCGACCCACTGCCCAGCCCCGCTGGAGGGTAGACCTTAATAAGACACTAGGTGACCCACTGCCCAGCCCTGCTAGAGGGTAAACTATAACACATCATCCAGCAACCCACTACCCAGCCCCACTGGAGGGTAGACCTGGAATAAGTTGACAGACGACCCACTGCCCAGCCTTGCTAAAGGGTAGAACTGGAACTAGAGGACGGGTGACCCACTGCCCAGCCCTGCTGGAGGGTAGACCCTAAGAGGTCGTCGGGTGACCCACTGCCCATTCTCTACTGGAGGGTAGACTCTAATAGCGTCGGGTGACCCACTACCTAGTCTTTGCTGGAGGGTAGACCCTAATAGCATTGGGTGACCCACTGCCCAGTCTCTGGTGGACGGTTGACCCAAAGAGGTCATCGGGTGACCCACTACCCGGTCTCTGCTGGATGGTAGACCCTAATAGCATCGGGTGACCCACTTCGCAGTCTCTGCTGGAGGGTAGACCCTAATAGCGTCGGATGACCCACTGCCCAGTCTCTTCTGGAGGGTAGACCCTAATAGCGTCGGGTGACCCACCACCTAGTCTCTGTTGGAGGGTAAACCCTAGAAGTCAGTGAGCAACCCACTACCCAGCCCTGCTGGTGGGTAAGCCTGAGGAAGTCGATGAGTAACCCACTTCCCAGCCCCGCTGAAGGGTAAAACTCAAAACTGCTATAGCTACCTCCACTGGAGGACACAACACTGGCCAACCGAACACGGAGTGGGTATCGCGCAACCTCCCAACTCCAGAACAACTCACCCAAATGAGATGCAGCGTCTGCTCCAGCACTGGGTGTCACTAGCACCGCTACCGGTCAATCCATCAAGAACGAAACCAGGGAGAGACCACCCAACCTTGTTGGTCAAACAAACGAGCATAGAGGGACCTCTATGTCGCGAGAGGTCAAAGTATGCAAAGCAGAACACGGCACGCACATGGGGCCCACACGATGTGTGGCCCCAAGTCAACCCCAACTGAGTGCACAAACATCTCAGGTACAAACCACATGTACCTCCAAGAATTCTTATATACTCTTAGAGTACACCGCGTCTCCACCCCTAAGGCTATCATGCACACGGCACCCAGCGTCAACGCGAAGGCATGACCTAACAACTCCACCTCAAAGGCCCAAGCACGACTAACCAAAACTTGTGAACCATTTGTATCACTCTCCCAAGAGTGTGCGATCACACGCCAAGGGTTCGCTACAAACACGGTAGGACGAACTGCCACCGGAGGACCTCCCAAGCTCCACATTCAACAAGATCGCACAAGAGGCTCCGCACAACCAAACAGATCTCACCATTGTAATCCTCGCAAAAAAACACGCAAGATCGACTAGTTACTCGCCTCAAACGGATATCTGATAGAAAAGTCGCCAACACCGCCTCAGGCCTGAACGACATCCCGTGATCCCGAGCCTCGACCCTGAAAACAGTCGGCTACATCGCACCATTGCGATCCCCTTGGGAAAACACATCAAAAGCTCTACTCACATGAGTGCAACAGATATCCAGAGGAAAAGGTGCATCCCGGCGCACCGCACCCGAGTGTTGCCACATGGGACCCGCATCCCGGTCCCGAGACTCAACGAACGGATCACACCTTTGAGATCCTCTCGAAAAAGTACATGAAATGGACTATTCACTTGTCCAAAACGGTCACCCGGTGATAAAGATGGAAATCACCGTCAACACCCAAAATGGCCCTCGCGAGGCCCGCACCATCGTGTGGAATTACAGCGGGCAGACTTCGCCAACGCGATGCCCTCGGAAAAACACCCAACATTGACTGCTCGCACGCCCCGATCGGACGTCCGGTGAAAAAGGCATGAAACGCTGCACGCAGCTCGAAATACGGGTCGTGGGGTCCACGCCTCAACTTCGGCCTCAACGCCTAAAACTACCTTGGAAACCTCCACCTCGAAGCTAGGGTCCCAGTGCCACTGACGGCGCTCAAAACGGACGTTGGACGCGTCTGCGCCGTCCAAAACAAGAAACTCAGGGAATATGCTTGCCCACTTAAGGACACGTCGTGCCTCCGCGGCCCCTTGTTTCGGGAATTAAAAATTCACGAAACTATCTCTAAACATTCCCCACGATGCAAGTTCCGCGCTGCCACTGACGGCGCACAAAAGGGATGCCTGTGGCCCGAAATACGGGCGTCCGAAGACTGAGGGGCAAAGCCCCTAGGGCCGGACCGGCCGGTCTGCCCTGCTTGGACTAGCCTGGGCCGGCCGGCCCGGTCCGCACAGCCGGCCCGTGGCTCAGCCGCGGGTCCGGTTCACCCCACCGCGGCCCGCTGTCCACGGCTTGCTTCTACTGACCGGCCGCCTTGAGGCCGGTTGATGACCCACAGCGACCCGCGTTTTGCGGGTCGCGATCGTTGCACGGGGGTCGCCCGCTTCGCCCCCCCCCCCCTCTTCTCCGCATGGCGTTCCTAGGGTAAACAACCCATTTCGGACCCATCCGTACACTCGGATATCTGATCTGGAACTCTGTTTAGGAGTTATCTCATTTTTTTAGCGTTTCCAGTGTGAACGCACTAAAAATTTAATTTCGGCCACTCCGGGGCTCGGAATCGCACGCCGTCTGAAGGAGCTACTCTGGAATATCATCAAGAATATTCCACAGTCATCCGAAGAAAAAACCGGGTTCTTACATAATTCCCTCCTTCTATATTTTCATCCTCGAAAAGCAAAACTATGGAGCAACGCAGGGTACTAAGCCCACTCCTGGCTTCCCCATACCCAGAAGAACCCACACACAGCTCTGCGCCACCGCACTCAGACCAAAGGATTGATCTATTCATGTGAGTTCGGCCCTTGCCGATGTCGTGCACCCACTCCAGACATTGGGGATAGGGTAAGGCGGTAGGGTACCTCGCCATCCCTTTGCACGGTCACAAACAGCCCGAAGGCCCTCGGGGGTAGCTCACCTCCCCGGTAAAACCCTTACGTCGCACACCGTGACTGGAATCACCGCCCACACTTGGGACAAGGCCCGGTGATTCCCTCCTTCAGAATATCCATATGGTGAAGCACCCAAGGATATCTGGTCACGCAAGATTCCACAGTCGATGTCTCTCAACAAAGACTCTCATACACGCTCAGAAGCGAATGAGTCAACACCATCGACTAAAGGAAAAGGTCTCACGCCTTTTTCCTTACCAACACAGGGTTACACCCGATGCCCTGCGTCACCTTGGTATCACCTCAAACAAGGAGCAGGGAGAAAAGCCTTTCACACGCAGAGCCCAACAATTCTACTGCAAAAAGTAGAAGAGTCGCAAGGGGTACCTCTCACCATCCCATGCTCTGCAGGATCATAAACATCCCATGCTCGCGGCTGTCCGTGGTCCCAACCGTCAGCTCCCGGAGCCTGATGTGGACCGCCTAGTGGTGATGGGGAGATCTCGTAACTTCGTCCCCCACTTCCAGCTCCTCCCGCTCCTCTGCTAGCACCACCTCTCTGACCACTACTCCGATCATGGCGCTACCTCTGCCGTGGTGGCACGCCTGCTGCCTTCCCGATGCTCTCATCAACTCGGGTCGGGCAGTCTCGTGCCATGTGACATCGCCCATCACAAGAATAGCATCGACGCTCTCTGGGCTGCCCTGGTGCCCTCCGGTGCCACTGTGGTGTACGACCACGGCCCAGGATCCACTCACGGAAGGGTATCCTCGGCTGAGGCCCTGCGCCTTTTCGCCACAGTGGTATACGACCACGTCTCCAAAACCGGCAGTGGGAAGGCCACCTGCATCGAGGTCCTGTCCACCGGCGCCTTCTAGCTACGGCAGACATCCCGGCTCCGTCGCGCCCACTGCCACTACCGACCACAAGACATGACAGGAAGCCGTCTGTCACCAGCACCTACTCTAGCACCCCGAAATACGTGGAAATGCCCAAGGTTACCCTGGTAGCACGAATCTCTCAGCGGAGACCCTGCTCAAACTTCCGCGCTCATAGGTTGTCGTCATGGACCAAGTCCGCGTATAAGCGTGCATGGTCTGCAAAACTAGCCGTGTACTCGGTCACCATCATCCCTCCCTGCTGAAACTGCATGAGCTCCTGAATCTGAATGGAGCACAAGCAGGAGGGGAAAAACTCCTCTCAAAACAACAACTGAAATTATTCCAACAAAAGAGACGACTCGTCAAGAAACTGAGTCACCAGACTCCACCAACGCCAAGCTACTCCCCGAAAAAGGCTTGCTACCAAAGCCACTCTCTGATCTATCTGCGTCTGCACAAGCCTGGAAAGGCAAACCACTACCTCGAGCCAAACCTCTGCTGCCCGAGGGTCTGGCTCACCACTGAACCTCAGTGGTCTCTGCCACTGGAACTAACGGAGCACGCTCAACCTACGCTCAAGCTCAGCCTGCCATGCTGAAGATGCATGCTTCTCAACAGGTGGGGGTGCTTCTACCGGCCCACCCAGAGAAAAGGGATTGCATGATGGGTTCTAGACGTTGGCCTCGTAGCTCATAGGGTTGTCGTCACGAACCAGAGCTAGTATCCTGGTTGTCTGTCTTCACGGAGACATCCTAAAATTTTTCAAGGAGTGTCGTGGTCAGATGAGCATATATGTATATATCACAAAAACAATGATGGGGAGCTGACTCAAGAAGGAAAGTCAAAGACTCAGTCCTATGTGATGCACAAACAAATTTCCATGCAACAAGAATCTCATCAAGCCGAGTCAACAAGCGGGTTATCAGGGTCCTCGTGAATGGATACGTCGGCTGCCGCACGATCACTGTACTCCTTGGCCTGAGAGCCGCTCTCAAGACACATTAACACTGTTGCCCTATATCCCAAGCAATTCCTCTTTTAGGGACGTCTGCACAACGTCCCAAGGAATGAACCACCTCGGATACCACTTTGTCATGACCCGACCCTACCCAGGCTCGAGCCGCAACTACCCCAAGCCCACCTCTATAGGCCAGGGGCTGGCGACCAGCGCCGAAGGAACAACAACTCGAGGAGGCCTTTGCCTAAGCACCTATACACACCCACATGCAGCACACTCAATGGAAAAGGGGAGAGTAAAAAAAAGAGTAAAAGGGCAACTGCTATAAATAAACCACAAGAGTGCATCGTCCTCTAAATAGTACAAGGTACAAGCTAAAAAGAAAAGGGAAAAAACAGGCACCCAACCAAAAATTGTCACATCCCGGAAATAGGTATACAAAAAAAAACAGCTGACGGGTCTCCCACCTGGATCCTGGCCGCGACCATCACACGCGGTCCAAGCTCCCATGCTCCTATGCTCCACTGAAGTCACGCTCCACCTTTCCATTGTCTGCAAGGGCACAGCAAGTGCGGGCAAAGCCCATGCTGGGGTGAGTAGAAAAATACTCAGTAGGATACCCTGAAGGTTTGAGGGAGCAACAAAGGAGGTACCGAAGGGTGAGCGGTAAAGAAAACAGAAAAGTAAAGGAATACAACCGAGGGTGCAGTAAAGAGTAACAGCACAGCAGAGAGTCTAGATCAACCCAACAAGAGAAAGGAAGTAGTCTCGTCCAGACACAAGGAGCTGGAAAGGGTGAGAAGATGAACTTCCCGTCGAGTCTTCGCTACCTATAGTAGGAGAGTAGACTCATCCAACCCTTATAAGCTAGACATGGAAAGCACGTGGCATACCCTGCGTGTCTTCACCTCTCCTAGAAGGAGAGTAACCAAACCCAAGAAGTGGGTGCTAGAACAAGGTATATACAAGTCCATATGCTCAACAAGAAGCCCGAACAACGTCGTAAGGGGATCTCTGTCCTGTAGCTCAGCCCAAGAAAAGAGTCACCAACAGTCCCAAAAGAAACTTCTTCATTGATGCCCAATATCCCGCACGTCTGCCCCGAACCGCAAGCCAAGGGGCTCAATCACCACACCTTGACACTATCCGCTTTGGGAGGCATTGACTCGCTCGCACGGTTTTAGATCACGTCACAAGAATGCGTCTCGGTGGGGAAAGTGCTTCTCATACTTGAGAGTTCTAGGGAAAGTCAAACCACACCTCGTCAGTGCCCTACAGTCGAGTGGTCTCCTCAAAATCAAGCCGATCCATCACCGACCCATACAACCAAGGGTTCCGCTCTGGTGGTCACGGAGGAAAGCCTCAGACTAGCCTAGTAGTAAGGACTGAGTCTGGAATGCGAACGAGTGCCCCACTGCCCAGCCCTACTGGAGGGTAATTCATAACCAGATATCGGGTGACCCCCTGCCCAGCCCTGCTGGAGGGTAAACCCTAATACATCATCAGGCGACCCACTGCCCAGCCCCGCTGGAGGGTAGACCTCAATAAGACACTAGGTGACCCACTGCCTAGCCCTGCTGGAGGGTAAACCATAACACATCATCCGGCGACCCACTGCCCAGCCCCGCTGGAGGGTAAACCTGAAATAAGTGGACAGGCGACCCACTGCCCAGCCTTTCTGGAGGGTAGACTTGGATCTAGACAACGGGTGACCCACTGCCTAGCCCTACTGGATGGTAGACTCTAAGAGGTCGTCGGGTGACCCACTACCCAGTCTCTGCTGGAGGGTAGACCCTAATTGCGTTGGGTGACCCACTGCCCAGTCTATGCTTTAGGGTAGACCCTAATAGCATTGAGTGACCCACTACCCAGTCTCTGCTGGATGGTAGACCCTATGAGATCATCGGGTGACCCACTGCCCAGTCTCTGCTGGAGGGTAGACCCTAATAGCATCAGGTGACCCACTGCCCAATCTTTGATGGAGGGTAATCCCTAATAGCATCGGGTGACCCACTGCCTAGTCTCTAGTGGAGGGTAGACCCTAATAGTGTCGGGTGACCCACTGCCCAGTCTTTACTGGAGGGTAAACCCTAGAAGTCAGTGAGAAACCCACTGCCTAGCCCCGCTAGAGGGTAAGCCCAAGGAAGTCGATGAGTAACCCACTGCCCAGCCCCGCTGGAGGGTAGAACTCAAAAATGCTCTAGCCATCTCCACTAGAAAACACAACACTGGACAACCGAACACGGAGTGGGTATCACGCAACCTCCCAACTCCAGAACAACTCACCCAAATGAGGTGCAGTGTCTGCTCCAGCACTGGTTGTCACTAGCACCGCTACCAGCCAATCCATCGAGAACGAAACCAGGGGGAGACCACCCAACCCTGCTGGTCAAACAAATGAGCATAGTGGGACCCTCTATGTTGCGAGAGGTCAATGTATGCAAAGAAGAACAAAACACGCACATGGGGCCCACACGATGTGTGGCCCCAAGTCAACCACAACTGAGCGTAGAAACATCTCAGGTACAAACCACACGTACCTCCAAGTGTTCTCGTATACTCCCAGAGTACACCGCGTCTCCAGCCCTAAGGCTATCGTGCACACGGCACCCAGCGTCAACACGAAGGCGTGACATAACAACTCCACCTCAAAGGCCCATGCACGGCCAACCACTACTTGTGAACCGTTTGTATCACTCTCCCAAGACTGCGCGATCACACGCCAAGGGTCTGCTACAAACAAGGTAGGACGAACCACCACTCGAGCACCATTCATGGTCCACATTCAACAAGATCGCACACGAGGCTCCGCACAACCAAACGGATCGCACCATTGTAATCCTCGCGAAAAAACACGCGATATCGACTACTTACTCACCTAAAATGGATATCCGACGGAAAAGTCGCCAACACCGCCTCAGGCCCGAACGGCGTCCCGTGATCCCGAGCCACGGCCACGAAAACCATCGGGCACATTGCACCATTGTGATCCCCTTGGGAAAACACGTCAAAAGCACTACTCACTTGAGTGCAATGGATATCTGGAGGAAAAGGTGCATCTCGGCGCACCTCACCCGAGCGGTGCCACGTGGGACCCGAATCCGGATCCTGAGACACAACGAACGGATCGCACCATTGCGATCCTCTTGAAAAAGTACACAAATGGCCTATTCACTTGTCCAAAACGGTCGCTCGTTGATAAAGATGGAAATCACCGTCAACTCCTGAAACGGCCCTCGCAGGGCCCGCACCATCGTGCGGAATTACAGCAGGCAGACTGCGCCAACGCGATTCCCTCGGAAAAACACCCAACATCGACTACTCGCACGCCACGAACGAACGTCCGGTGAAAAAGGCGTGAAACTCTGCACGCAGCTCAAAAGACGGGTCGTGGGGCCCGCGCCTCAACTTCGGCCTCAACGCCGGAAACTACCCTGGAAACGTCTGCCACGATGCTAGGGTCCCAACGCCACTGACGTCACTCAAAACGGATGTCGGACGAGTCCGCCCCATCAAAAACAAGAAACTCGAGGAATACGCTCGCCCACTTAAGGACACGTCGTGCCTCTGCGTCCCCTTGTTTCGGGAATTGAAATTCCCGAAACTATTTCTAAACATTCCCCACGACGCACGGTCCGTGCTGCCACTGACGGCGCGCAAAACGGATTCCCGTAGCCCGAAATACGGGCGTTCGAAGACTGAAGGGCAAAGCCCCTTGGGCCGGATCGGCCGGTCCGCCGTGCTTGGTCCGGCCCGCACCGGCCGGCCCGTGGCTCAGCCGCAGGTCCGGTTCACTCCGCCACGGCCAGCTGGCCGCGGCTTGCTTCTACCAACCGGCCGCCTCGCGGCCAGTTGATGCCCCACAGCGACCCGCGTTTTGCGGGTCCCGGTCGTTGCATGGGGGTCGCGCGCTTCGCGGCCCTCCCTCTCATCCGCTTGTCGTTCCTAGGGTAAACACCCCATTTCGGACCCATCCCTACACTCGAATCTCTGATCTGGAACTCCGTTTAGGAGTTATCTCATTTTTTTAGCGTTTCCAGTGTGAACGCACTGAAAATTTAATTCCGGCCACTCCGAGGCTCGGAATCGCACGCCATCTGAAGGCGCTGCTCTGGAATATCATCAAGAATATTCCAATGTCTTTCGCTGCAAAAACCTGGTTATTACAAGAAGTAACATGACATTCTTAACCACACGGTTATCACATGGTTATTCTAAACATTTATGAAAAATCATACGAGGTAATTTCTTCAGAAGCTGTTACATTTGGTAAGCACACGTTTTGGATAATCCATGTGTCCAATCCATGTGCCTTTTCATTTAGGGTGAAATTATGAAAATTCCCTCAATGTAGTCTTTAATCCTCTATTTCATTCTTAATCTAATTGTTTTCTCTTATTCTGTGGGATCCATTTTCATCTTTGAAACCGTCATCAAGACAAGTCTAGGAATGAAGAGAACACATTTTTCTGTCTCTCAAATCAATTTCTGTTAATCTCTATAGATCCTCATCGGTATGCTCTTTATCCATTTTTAATATTTCTATGTATAATATTCTATTGAAAAATTATAATCATACAATATCATTTTACTTATATTGAATGTTAATGTTCACTTAATAGATCTATTCCAAATAAGATTGATGTATAGAATGCTATTGGGATTTTAGGTCATCGTATGTACGTGCTATGTGGTTATGGTTTTTTTCAAAAAAAACACAATAAATTTATAAAACAAAAAATTTTCCACGCCCACCAGACATTGCAGCAAATTGCTTTAAAATTTTTATCTTCATATAAAGATGAACCTTTCACCGAGATATTATTTTTTTGATTTATTTTGAAACTTTTGGGGATAAAAATATCATATATGTACACCCCATGGGTGTGCCGACATGTTTTTCCCTATTAAAAAAAATAAATTTATGGATTTCCTTTGAAGTAATCATCATGGATTGATAATGATCTCTCCTCTTGTAGAATATTTCCCAATAGACAATGGAACCTCCTAAGATCTATGTTGAACATTTGTTAATTGGATTATCATGTAAGGATGTTTTAATAAAATATCACTTAAATAAATTGAGATTTGAAATTTTAATTTAATGATTATTTATTCTCAATGATTTTTTTGTAAACAATTTCATGTTTTTATAATAATACCACAAGAATGTGGTGTTCAGTCTTTTAAAATGAAAAAAATAGATGGTGTTGTAAATTATGCTTGTTTTAATGTTTTTCATTATATATAGGATTGATTTTAATGTTTGTTATGATGAATATTTACTATATTTCTTCTCTAGTTATCCTATAATGTAATTTCCCTTATTACTTGAATTTTAAATCGAACCTTCGGACCATTTAAGATTATATATTGTTTAAATGGGTAGATTTGAGGGTGGAAATGTCAATCCCATTATTATGTTTTTATTAAATGATTCTAATGAATTTTTTTGTTTTAAATGGAATTAATCTTAAAAAATGGAAATATGAGATGTATTACATCATGAGTTATTATTAAAAGGTTATAATTTTTTTCCATTATATATAGACATATTTAATAATCATTAGGAATTTATTCTTCATAAATTATTTAATCAGGGAATGTGCCTTCAAATAGGCTTTATAAAAATTTTCTTTAGGGGATTTTCCCCATCCCTTATATTAATAGATACAATTTCATATAGGTAATGGAATGATCTTAAGGGTTCTGTTGAGTATGGTGATTCCACTATACCTTACATCAGTTGTAGTGTATGGAATCTCACACTAGTTATACTATATTGGTGATGAGGTTTACACGCCAATGTTCTATGATTAGAATGTTTCCAGGGTAGCTCACTATCCTTCCCTGGTGTTTTTGAGTATTAATTATCTCACTCTATTGGTATTTAGGGAGTATGCACTATTATTTGACATTTTAGGCACTTTTATACTGGTTATGGGTGTCAAAGTAATGAATCGATCCATCCAGCACCTTGTATTCTTAGTATTTTTACATTAGGAATCCACACACACATGTATCATATAGATGAATTTAATATATATCTAGAGTATATATTTTTAATTATTACTATATATATTCCAGATAGTTATTATGTTATTTTGGAAATGAGATGTAGTGGGTAGAGTCACCTTATGTCATTTAGGAACCTATATAGGCTGTTTTTGTTAATTTTAGTATTGTTTATTATCCCCCAAACCTAAAACTATATTACATTTATACATGGACATAATTTAGTCAAAGACTCCATGGGTGGGAACCTACTAAGATTTATGTATCAAAATTTGCAGTGGCATCCATTACACTAGGGTGCCCGAGTTGACCATATTCTTCGAGGACAATTTTTTATTTGTTGTGTTGTTTAGCTTTTACCTAGAAGAAGGGTGGTCCTGACCAATTTGGATCTCCACATGATCATAGAGATCAACCTTGAAGATTTTGACTATTATTGAAATAATTATATTATATTAAATCACATCCTATTTTATTTCATCAATTTAAGATAATGTATCATTATTAGAAAACTCATGCATATTGTGTATGTTTCCATTGTCCATATTTTATATTTAATTTATATTATTCTTATTTTTTTGTCATTAATTTTAATACTATTTTTTGTTCTTTTTTGTTATTTATATCCCACATTAACATTATGAAACTCTGATATTGAGGGTATTGTCTCCCCACTATGACCTCCTTATATCCTAAATTATTGTTGGTTTTATATATCAATCTCAGAGACACACTTAAGGCATTGTGAACCATTGTTATGGCTACCGTCATAGTGTTCAGATGGGCATGGACAAAACAAAATAGTATCATGGGCTCATTTTTCATTTCTTTAACATTTTTGGGATGGTATACAAGATACTAGGTATGTGTCCGCATTTGGTAAATAATAGTTTCAATGTCTAATCACCCCACCCATAGGAAAATAACCAAATTTCATGGTATGGTATTATTGTTCATGTTGCAATCTATTACATTTGGTTAATATTTCACCTTCAGTGGATGAATTACATTCGACTGGTTATTGATTTATTCAATTATAGAGTATTACCATTAACTCATTATTGCAAGGAAGTTACATTAAATTGATCAATATAGGCTAGTCACTAATTTACATACCCTGCGTATTCCATTCCATGAAGTTTCATTTGTTATATTCCTATTGATTTTGATGTGTTCCTGGAGACCTATTCCATACTTTTATTATCATTAGTATTCCTAATTATGTGACATACACATGTGTTTATTTATAATTTATTTAATGTATATAATCCATTCTTCAATTTATGTAGCGTTTATTTATGTATTTAATTTTTTTGACAACATCTTCATTTTTTTATATAAAATTATTTTCATGGGATAAATAAATGTGTTGTGATTAAAAGGGATAAGATTTTCAATTATACTTTGTATAACGGGAATATAATTTGGAAATAAAATCATATATAGTTGAACTATTCTTCTAAGCATTGTTTGAGTAATTATAGACTATTTTAAATAATGATAATGTTTTGAAACTCCAATTCTCAAGGGTATTGGTTATTTAATGAAAGAAAAAATACAGAAAATATAAAGTGTTTTTGTTCTTTATAGATTTCTAGATAGCTACCCATATCAATTGACTATTTTAAATGACCATGATATATTTGTTTGGATAATTATATATGAAAATTTCTACATGATTTCATATTTTATAGTGGATTAGGTTTGATTAAATGTGATATAGGATGTAGTTTATAATGTGTATGTGATCATTATATTTAGGGAAAATGAATCCCATATAATGAAATCTTTTATATGGATATGTTATAAATTGAAATGGTCATGTATATGAAATATGATTAATTTTGTACTCATTTTTTTTGTTAATTTATAAAACGAATAGCTAGACCCATGTAGGTCAGTTGGGACATGTTTCTTTTGAGATAAGCCTTATGGATGTTTTGAAATATTAATATCTATGAAATTTTTATTGGATTGAATTTTGATGAACCCATGTGTTCATCATGGGACCCATTACGGCCACATTATTTGCAATAAAATAAAATGATTTCATTTATAAATTTAGTATTTTTGATTGGATATCAATAAATGAATTAAAAATGATGTTTTATAAAGATTTCATTTTTTTTCTTTGGGAATTTAGTGGTAAAATATATTAACTTATATTGTTTTTTAAATGGTAATTAAATATTAGTTTTAAAAACAATTTAATGATAAAATGTTAAATTTAAATCAATTTAATGACTCAAAAATGTATCAAGCTGTTGTATAATTTGTTTAAACACTCTTTCATGGGTAGTAAGTTTCCAATTGTGTAGACTTGGACTGGAAGCTTGATATTTTTATGTATTTCTTTTCCTATCAGTGATACAATAATGATAGGCATATGGACTATTGAAATATGTTCATGTGACCAAGTGATAGGATCAATGGTTTTGATTTTTGAACTATCTTGTTTAATAGTTTAAATTCAATCCTAAAAACTATGAGATTTCAATTTTATTGTATCTTTGTGGGTTGATTTTCCATAGTTAGAGTCATTGTTTCTAAATGAAAATATTTTTGGGATTGGTGGCCATTAATTCATTGACCATGTTACATGCCCGAGCACTGAGTAATTCTAATTTTCATTATTTTATTCATTCCTTGGGCATGGATGGCTCCTTGGTTGGTATTTTTACCATATTTCATTTATTTGGACACTCTTGAGGTCATCGAAATATATCTCAGTTATAAAAAATAATTTTATTTTGATCTAGATTTGGATCATTCCACCTAATATGTAAATTCATCAGTTAGGAAACTTATGAATAGCATGAAGGGCGGGATGTCTTTATTTTAGAATTTTTAGGTCCTATGCATTCATATATGTGGTACCCATTATTTTCCTCTGTGACATAGAAAATCAGTTGAGTTTGTTGTAATCATTGAGTCATCTATTTTTGGGAGAAGTCTCAAGTTATATATATAGTAGAGTAAGCTATTGATTAAATAAATCAAGTTTATTCCTAATTATCAGGATGAATTCCAATAATTTTTTTTATTTGACACCCTGATGAGTTGGTATTGGTTTCATTAAATATTCTTTGATACAGTGATCATGAATCCTAGGAGTGACATATGTACAATAAAGCTAGAATTGACCTATAGTGCTTATGTGGTGCTGATGTCTCTCTTTTTTAAATTAATATGAAACTTCTAATGTGTGGAGCATCACATCATGATAGTTTTGGTGATTAATTTTCCTTCAAAATATAATGAACTCAACCAAGGAGGTCTATTGTAAATGGGAAACCTCACTTGAATTCCTTTTAGCCTTTCAAGGTCTAAATCATGTGAGTTCTTGCTTGTAAAAATGATGTTTATGTTTTAGACCATATTTTCATCCATGAATAAACCCCATTCATGATGTATTGGTTTCTTTAGTAGTCTGAAAGATCAAAATATTACTTGGGTTATAATGGCATTTTTCTGGGAAAATGGATGGGTATTGTCATGTGAAGCCAAGATTCATTCAAGAAGTCGACCCGAAGTGGTTTGACAGTTCTTTTTTTTTATTTTTTGGTTTCCTATTATTGAAATTTTTTAATTTGATGTTCAAGTCCCCTGCCATAGTGTCATCATTAATGAACTATGTGAGATTCGGTCTTAGGTCTTGTTGATGTTTTAAAAAAATGTATATGAAAAAATGGGTACAATGGAGGGAACAATGTTGAGACTTCAAAAATTATGGATTAGAATTCCTGTAATCCCCACTTTAGAACCACACTATTCATATTATCTTCCCACCATAAAGTCCATTTTAAATATTCTATATCTCTTCTAACTTATAACTTTTACTTTTTTAGTCATCCTTATGCTAAACATGCACCTAATATGCACCATATAGAACAAAATAATCAGAAACCATAGGTGTCCTAGAGTAATATACTTCTATTTGAAAGGCCTTAATGGATATCCCAATAAAATATCTTATGCCTAATGCATGTATAAATGCACCATCATCTGGGTATAGATTAGAACCAAATAAAATATATTTCGAATTGTCTATCTCTACTATATTCAGATTAAATTAAAACCAATTTTAAAAAGCAATATTTATACTCAATCATTGATTATTCATGATAAAAATTCCCAAAATTTAAATATATTTTTCAAATTTGAAATACATATGGAGGAATCATGAAAAAAAATATTGAACAACTCCACTGAGAAATTTTCATGCAAAATAGTAGGTACCATCAACCTCGACCAAGATCATTTATATCAAACAAGGGAGAGTAAAATTGCTATCTACCATAAGTAATAAAATATTAAAATAAAATCATGGAAATCCTCAATCACATCCAAATACATCACTATATCGTCAAACGAATTATTACCACTGAACAAAGGAATATTTAATTCAATAAGAATGAAATGGGGTGAGATCTTAAGGAAGGTTCCACATACACCACTCCTCTTAGAGATGTCATAGGTACATGAACTAGACAAACCATTTCAATCATCATGGGGGATAGAAACAATAATACAATAAATAAATCAATTAATGACTAAAATAACCAAACTATTTAAAATATCTAGTAATCAAACCGTGTTACAAGTTTATAAATGAGACACATAACATGCATACCAAAATAACTTCTCTTCTAAAACGGTGACATCACTGCGTAATTTTTAAATCTCCCTCCTCCACGGTTTTTTCGGTAAAACAATTCACTCAAAATCATAAAACTCAAAACCAACATTAGGGATGAGACATTTCCAAAATAATGAAATACAATTAATACCTTATTTTTCAAAATCTCTTCTCTTCTTAGAATTATTCACATCAAAAAAATAATCAAAACGATGACACCCCATATGCCATTTTTTTGTTATTTTTATAAGATTTGATCTAGTAATGGACGATTTTGATTTATTTTTTGCCATCAGGAAAAGATTAAATATTGTGGGGGCCTTTTTTGAGGATCATTGTAATCACTCATGTTTAGTATTAACAACATGAATCACATGTAGGTGGGATTATCATTTTAATATAGAGATTTTAATAGAATATTCATGTTTTTTGAAAATTTTGGAGCTCCCCAAAAGTCATCAAAGAATATTGATGAATCTAAGGAAATGGAAATAGTTTTTTAACACAATGAATCCACCCATGAGTAACCATGAATCTAGTTGTTGATTATATAGAATTTGCAGATGTGTTGGAAGAAGGTTTAGATGATATTATTCGCCTACCATGCGGAAAATATAGGTTTTTAATGTTTCCAGTTTTCCCAAAATACCCCCACATTTATTTTATGGGATACTCACGCCAATTTAACCTATTCCACAAAGTTTAATACTTGGTAGACCTGTAGGACCTCCATTTTATTCCCCTTTATGATTATTTCCTTATTATTGTTGATATCCAGGAGGATTTATGGTATTTGATCCTCTCATTTACGTATTTCTTCCTCTATTGTCTATTAACATTCCATTGTAGGTGTATCTAATGTTTAATTCATGGTTTATAGTGTTTTTAGGAACTCTTTATATCACAAATGTTGTGTTCGACATTGAAGGAATCATTTTTTGAATCATTTCAATTTTAATCTTATCTTCTCTAGGTTGGTTTTACTATGAAATTTAATAATTTTTTAATTCAAAGTATTCATATTCATTTTAAATTCTATTTTTAAATAATTATGAATATATGTGATTGATTTTTAATGATTTATAATTATTTTATTTTGTTAACATCATGGTATAAATATTTATTTCCATGAAATATAAGTTTTTTTTTAAATGGGATGTTTATTTTTTGTAATATTTTATGAAATTAAATGTTTCGTTCAAAATAGTGTTTTCAATATAATGGTGGTATTTTGATTTAGTTTTGTGTTTAAAATGAGTGAAAACTCTGGTTTAATGGGAATTTAGTACTAAATAGAGGTGTGTAACTCGAAAAGGATTTAAAGGGGATACTCTAAATAATTTGAATGAGTGATTTGAAATGTTTTTGACATTTTTTCCTTGGGAAAATACATTGATTTATACATTGTTAATGATTCTTACTAAAATTGTTTCACATTGTACATGATTTATTTTTCCATTAAATAAACCATTATTATAAAGGTGGATTTTAAATATTTTCATTTGTAGTGATTTTTAATGTTTTAAAAACTAAGTTTGTTCTGGTTGGTAAATTCATTCAGCGTCCTCCCACTTTGATCTTCCTATTGAAAGCATTCAAATCCATTGGATTTGTGGATTTTGAAATCGTTTTGCTCATCTCAATGAATATTGCGATACGACTTTCCTCTAAAAATGATTACTATCGGCTTCTGTATATGTGTTCTTGGATCTTTTGGGGATGCTCGATAAAAGTCCTAAAATAGTCCCATATGTTTGATTGCAACATTAAATAAATGATTTCCCATGTCTGGTTAGGTTTCTCGAGTCAGTCCATGCATTGTTTCAAACAGATTTCCCTTTTTCCTATTGCTAAACTTATAGGGCATCTTATTACGTTGTATTCTGCTCCTCAAAACCTCACAAGGCCATCGGTTGTGTGTGTGTGTGTTTAGGTTGATCTTACATAGCACATGCCTGCAGTTATTTGGATCCAGAATGGGGATGTGGGATTTTTTCAAGAAGTGGTCTATGAATCCTTACTGAGATACTACTCTAATTTCTTACATCTTGGACACTTCATTGGAGATTGTGGCTCTGGGAAGGACCCTTTGAGCACTCGTAAGTTTGGGAAACCTTTTCTGAATAAAGGAAAACCAGCTTGGATTGAGAAATACAGGAGGCCTCTTATTGAATAGGCTAAACCATCTAATGATAAGGTCCCACTAAATTCTTCATCTGTCCCGGATTCTTTCCCAACATAGCCTTAATGCGCTCAGGATTCTATTTTCTCTGGGTTTGTGGATGCGGTCAATAATGCTATGCCTTTAATTGACACATTAGGAGGTGCCCTAACCACTAATGAGATAGCGCAAGAGGCTCACTCTGTTTCTGGTGATTCTAATCCTGATGATAATGAGAATTCATATAAAATTTAGGAGGAGTACCTTCACTCGAGCGCCAAAAAAGTTAAGAAACCTTTTATTGATACTGAGGGTTTTATCACTCCACATCCTAAGAAGACTCAAAAACAAATTGAATACTCTAAGTTGGAGAGGACTGTTATCACTAGATATTCAGGGCTTCGAATCGAGGAAATTAATAATTTGTCACAACCTGTGATCAACAAAAATCCATCTACACCAAAATCCTCTAAAAATGAGGGATCCTCATCATCAAATGAAGAGGCCTCATACTATTGTATTAAAGAGCGAGAGGATATAATTATGCTTAGAAATTGCACTCGGTTGAATAATGATGGATACAAGGAGGACTTCTACCCTTGGATTGAGGAACACGAAAAGTTGTATTTTAGAAGATATTGCTACAAGGAAATATCTATTGATGATTATATCAGTATTAAAGAGAGAATGTTTGATAGAGTAGAAATTGAACATGATCGAAACCCTAATATTGATTATCTTCAGCATCGGTGGGAATAATGATTTCTCGCTAATGGCTTGCTTATCATTATCACAACCATTGCAGGGTTTTTTAGCTCTATTTTGTTTGAGGAGTGTTGCATTTATTTGGTGACATGGGTGGGTGTGTTTGGTGTTCATCATGGTTTCATTGGTGCTTTGGGAGGCTTTGTTTATCATCTTCTCTTTCCATATGGTTTCTGATTTGATGATCAGGGGGTTTCTCCTTCTTTTACAAAAATGATTCATTCAATGGAGTCCTAGGAATTGGGATATGTCCCATGTCCTTTCAGGAATGGTTTGGAGGTATTACTTGTAAATTTTTCTCATCTTTTAATTATTTCTCTTGCTGGTATAATCTCTTTGTACCTTGTGTAATCACTTGTCTTTTACATTTTCCATAATAAATTTTGGAGCGCTTCTCTATTCCTTTTGGTTAGTGTAACACTCAAGGATCAAACAAAATTTTATTTAATAGTGTGAGTGTTTGGTTGTTTCTATTGGGACGTAAGTATTCACAGATTCTTTCAATACCTCTTTTCAATTTATATACTCGTGAGTTTGTTCTTTCAAAGGGATTTAATGAATGGTTTTTCTGATTGAATTGTTGCTTAAGCTGGTGGAATGATATAAGGTGACTACTTTCATTTAAACAAATTCAGTGGGTAATTTTATAAAATTTTAATGTTAAGTGTGTGGTTTTGAAATGGCATTGGTCGATGGGATTGTTTTCAAAACATATTTTTTCAGGTTTAAAAAAAAATAGAATGTTTTTGAATGTGAAATATTTTATTATCTTCTTTTTACATAATTTTATTGATTAAATATTAATATCAATTTTTTGTCAATATATTATTAATAAATTTCATTATGAAACATATTTTTGTATTTTAGCTAGTTGTGGTGTCCAACTAGTATTTTTTTGGTTCCGCTTAATGTTTCATGGTATAGGATCTTAGTTAATGTTTTTATCATCATGTACGATGTGTGGGGATTTGGATGGAGGTGAGAAAAGTTAGGACGCATGGTGATTTAATTGTATTGGTTCAATATGGTTGGATTTTGTTTTCTTTTTAATTATTTTTTATATACTACTTGTAGTATCCAATTTTTATGGATGATGATTATGTTTATGGTAATGGGTTGGATCATTCTAGTAGGTTATGACCTATTTGGAATGGTTACATATTTTGACACTTGTATAAAATTATTTTGTGGTCTTTATTTTTTTTGTTGCTGAATCATTTCACAATGGATTTTATGATTACATTGTATGTTTTATCCACCATTGAGGATACATAACTCTATTTGAGTTTTGTGTAAAATTAATTTAGGTGTTGGGTGGTGGTTCCATGTGATGGAAAGCTTGCTAAGGTGGTCAATATATTAAATTTTTTTAATAAACGTTTTTGGATACTAAGAGAAAGATATTTCACTTAAAATATATAATTAATTTATTTAATATTTTAAGAAATAAATACAATGGATTAGGAATAATCATTATTGGTGAATTTTGATCAACTAAAAATACCATTTTAGAATAACGTCGTGTTTCTATGGGGATCCATAGATAGAATCCCTCTATAATTGGTCCTCATTTTCGCCTATGATCTTCGAGCGACACCACATGATCTCTTGGTGCTAGGGAGGCAAGTCAAATTTGTTGATTTGATCGTTCTAGATCACTTGTTATTTGGTCGTGAAGAATTGTATTAATCAATCCTCATTATTAATTCGGTGTGAGATAAAGGATTTGAGAGAGAATTACTTATGCAGAAACATTATCTATACATAACATTGGATAATCTATACAGAAGACATAGATGTATATTTATAGAGGTCAGATTTATGTTGAAATACTGTTTAATTACATTCCTACCATTAAATAACATATATTACCGTTAATAAATCCCATTCTAAATAATAATAATTATATAGTGATTATTTTTTAGAACATGAAAACCAGAGAAATAAAAATTATTATTTCAATATCTAGTTTATTATAATATTTCATTTGACTTGGTCTGGGTCTGTTTTAACTCTACAACAAATTATTGTAAAATAAATTAAATTTTTTATTTAAAAATAGATTTTTTATTCACAAACTTTTGAATAAATATTTATTAAAATTTTCTATAAATAAATTAAATATTTTATTCACATTCCAATGAATAAATATTTATTTAATTTTGGAGATCAATATAACATGAATAGAATAATTTTTCACATTTTGGAATAATATTTATTCTGTTAATTAATTTGAAATAGAAATTAATTGAGATGAACATAAACAATTACTTTGTGACCCTCTAGGACTAGTTCTCTTTACCATTAGGTTGGATTGTATAAGGTCAACTATTTATTCAAGAAATTGTTCAAGGAACAAAATATAATAAACATTATTTATTAACATTGACAACCACATAATAATGCTCACAATTTTATATAATCCTTTTTTCACATTTCCTCAACATGAATGTTTCACATCCGTGTCAAGAACACAAATTTTTTATATGTCTTTATTTTCCTATATGAAAAAAACACTTCATTATATAATGTCCATGATATTTAATGTATAATTTCAATTCCAATAAATGGGTTGACATATCAAATTCCATAATGATAGAAGGGACAAATAATTCCTCAGCTTATTCCTTAAGGACATGTAACTATTGACACACCCAATGTATTCAACTTCTCTATGAACTATTATAGTTGTGGTTTATGAAATAAATATAAGTATGTGGGATGTAACATAAAATAATGACAATAATAATATTAAGGATCATCTTAGACCCTCATAAATAGGAATATATGAAGACACCAAACATATGTAATTCCCACTGGTGGGTATATTCTCTTAATCTCCCATCATAGAGATTTCCATGTGTAATATTCTTCAGAAGAATCTGCATTATGTTATGAGTAATCATGACATATGATATAGTAAATGTGTGTCCCATCATGTTACATTACCTATCCAAAAAAATATTTGAGAATATTTCATTGCACATCCAGGTTCTCACCATTTTGGGGAGCTGTTAGGACCTTATCAATGCGACATATACCCTAGGACATTATTACATTGGAGACATGTAGAAAAAAATAAGTCATAAAAAGTTTTATTAATGTTAAAAAAATTAAATATAAATGTTATCAAAGTACAAAAATTGTTCCAATGATACCAATTAAAACAAACTCCCAATTGAAGTAGAGAAAAGTTCTTAAAACCATCAGCCTTCTAGACAAGACATGGTTGCCTTGTTTCTGCTGATTCAATGATTTAGTCAAGGGGTCTATGGCATTATATTCCATGTAAATACAAATATCTATAAATTAACCTCTCTATGAAAATTTACCTTAATAGATGATATTTCTAAAGAATGTACTTGGTATGGTGGTGAGACCTAGTCCCCTTTTCAGGAGTCACCACTGGAACATTATCACAATAGAGTGAAATATGATCATTACTTCTAGGTACCCCATCAATATCTTTTATAATGTTTCACTTCTATTCTACTTTTTTAGCTACGTCAAAAGCCATGATACAATTGTACTAGGCTTTTTAATCTAATCATGTATCCATCATCATGCAATTCCATCTCACAACATCTCCATTCAATGTAACTTTTTATCCCGTTTGTGACTTTATGTCATCTTGATCGGTTTGGAAACTAGAATCTATATATCCTTGGATTACTAGATCCTCATCTACTCTTTAAAAAAATGAACATATCCTTAGTAAGAACTAGATAATTCCATATAGTCTTGACTTTATTTTAATGGGGGTCACCATCATCATCATGATAACATCCTATCACACATATTATGTAGGAAACATCTGTCATAGTACATTGAATATAATACATAATTGACCCAATCAATGATGCATATTGAATTCTTGTCATTGTTTTTATTTACCATTGTTTTAACCGATTATTTTTCCTAGATTGATGAATTCCATCTGACCCTTGAAACAATCCCCTCTTTAATTGGTATATATTGAATCTCTTCATTATCATTTCAATGTATGCAATTTAAAATAGTTTTAGAACCCACTTAGATAAATCGTGATTAATCTTCATCCCAAGAATAAATGATGACTCACCCATTTCCTTCATGGAGAAGCATTTATTCAACAACTCATTAATAGACTGTATAACTCATATTTTGTTCCCAATGAGAAACATGTCATCAATATATAATATTATGAAAACTATTAAACACCGATTAACCCATTTATAGAATCTTGACCCAAATTAATTCTTTATGAAACTGAATTTATTTATGGGATTATCAAAACAGATGTTCAAAGATCTAGATGCTTTACATATTCCATAAATGGTCACTTTAAACATCCATACCATGTCATCATCCTTTGGAGTCACAAAGCCATCAGGATTTGTCATACAAACATCATCTTGAAGTTTACTTTAAATGAATTCTGTATTCTCATTCATTTTCCAAATCTCAAAATTATTGAAATATTTAATGGAAAATATTTTTCTATTGGATTTGTAAATTGAAACTAGGGAAAAAAGATTAATAATAATCAATGTGTTGATGTTGTTTAAACAATTTTATAACCATTCATGCCTTATTGGTTTTGAATTTTCCTTCCATTTCTAGTTTCCTCATGAACCTGCATTTTACAGCAATGGGATATGTATCTAGTAGAGGGTCTACCAAAATCCAGAATTAGTTTTTTAAATAGAATGAATTTATAATTTAGGGATTCTATAGACATGGAAATATTTGTGCAATATACTACATCCAAGTACGTTATAGGATTATTATTATCAAGAAATAATGTTTCACCATCCTGAGTGACTATAACAACATACCAGTATGGTTCTCTAACCTCTCTAGTAATCCTACACAGTAATGATGTATCATGGAAAATTTCTTCTTCAATATGGATTTTTGGAATTTTATTCTATAAAACCTTTTGGGTTTCTTGAATCTGGACATCATTAACTAATATATCACTTGCACAATCTATTTTTTATATAATAACCTCCCCCTGAAAAGTGTGACACATATAAATGATGTGCTTTTTGTCTATAGGATTGTATATATAGTATATATTCGTTTCTTTGGTATTTCATATAAAGATTCACATTGTGCCTTAGATTGAATGATTGTTACTAAAAATAATTAAAAATTGCTTCCCAACCCAACACATTAAATTAAGGCAATGAAATTTTTGACCCATTCCATAATTGATATGGTATAAAATATTTTCAATTAGTTAGAACACACGTTAGTTATAATGATGTTTTAGGTATCATGTATCCCTAAAATGGAATTTATGACATGAATGAATCATCATTGATATCATTTTTCCCAACAACATGCAGTCCCTCATTTCACAAACACCATTACCCTGAGCATTATAAGGAGTAGTGATTTCTGATAAAATCACAAAATCATTTAAATAATCAATAAATTTTGATAAATGTATTATCCAAAATAGTCTGAGAGACATTTCTTAATTTTTATACAAAACCATTTACCAACATTATTCATTTATTCCTTGATGTTATCAAAAGAAATTATCTTATAACTCATTATATAGAAATCACCATTTCTAATAAACGAATCTATAATAGTTATGAAATATCAGTACCCAACCCTTTCTTTAACAAGAAATGTTCAACACACATCGGTGTAAATTAATTCATGATTCTATTTATCCCATTCACCATTCCAACTAAATGGATTTTTTGTAACTTTTCCTTATAAACATTTGTGGAATATACATGTTTTTTTAATTTTTTTAATATAAATATTTATGTAACTTATTAAACTGCATTTCAGTTAGATGAAATTTAGAGTGATTGTGATGTTTTCTATTTTATGAATCATGTGATGTTACACTGTTGTTCATTTCAATATTTTGGTATGTGTAAAGCAACACATAAAGACCATTATTAAAATGTTCCTTATGAAAAACAATTATATCATTATAATATAAGAAAAAATTATTCATATATTTGAGAAAAAAATCCATCCATATCATGTTTTGATATATGAATAATTTTTTTGGTAACTGAAGGTACATAATGAAAATCTATTAAAAGAAAAATTATTTTGTTTAGAAACATCAGGTTTTTGTACCCTATAGCCACATAAAAATGTTTAGCTTTGTTGGATACTTGAAGATAAACATATCCTCAGTCAATAATTGTGAAAATACCTGGTTCTTGTATTTGAATTCATATATGAGAACCACAAGCATTATCTAACACCCAATTTGTATAAATAGATAAATTTCACTAGATAAAAAGTGCACATGAAGCTTCCCCTTGATTCATTGGTTGGGTATCATTTATCTTCCACTTGCCCTTCATGCAACTTTTGAAGCAGATATCATCAGGTTCCAATACTTACCCATTGATCTTCCTATTCATGGAAGGTCATGAAGAATCTTTGGGATAGAATCACATCACATTACCATTCTATTTGTTCACCATTTATATAATGTTTTTCACTCTTTGTTTCCTTTTGTAAATGGTGAATAATATTACAAATAACTTGAAGAGTATTCTCATTGTTCATCCTAATAAATTTTACCTCAAATCATTCTAATCACTAAAGTAACGATGCTAGAAGGACAGAAGAGAACAATTTTCTAGGCAGTTTAAACCTTATAACCACTATATAATTAATTTATCCAATGTTATTGATTACATATATCCTAGATTGAGGAGCCTCTATGATAATTCTCTAAAATATCACCTATTAAATCCCAAAATGATCAAATCTAGATATCTCCAACTAAAGACCACAAGGTGGCATGATCTTGTTATACACCTCCATGTTTTCATTAGACTTCATTACCTCACTAGACAACGATGAAAGCATCAAATAGTGAACATCAGCCACATAACTCATATGTTTTTAATAGATATGGAACTCTCTATACTCACCTCATTAGCAGGAAAATTATTAACTGAGTTTTCTATAATGAAATATTTTCATTGATGGAATATCACCACCTAAAGGCTTATAAACCACTCCTAAAATTTACATATAGTGAGGTGGTTATCTTTCTCCGATATAGATTGTTGGGATATTTTGGATGATAAATTTTAATTTTATTCTATAATTAATAATAGATTATTATTATAACTTTTCTTAATAGAAAAATATGTGATACATAATAAATTAAATGTTTTTAGTCATTTGTTTATTAAAAATATCAATATTTTTTCAAGACTCAAAGTCCCTAACCATTGAACGTCGAATGTATAGTGTCCTTAATATTCTAGTGGTAATGATTTCCATTACATTTCTTAATCATCTATACATTAGACATGAAAACCACAATAATGTAATTAGGTTGGTGGCCTTTCCAAATGAATAATTGAAGCTCGACGATCCGTAGAGTGGATTATGACATCATAATATCCATTTACAGATTTATAGAATAGTTTTACAAAAAAAATTATTGAATATAATTTTGTCATTAAATTCAATAAAATTTCTATTAATTTTCCCTGAAACTTCCAAGGGAATTCCCTGATAAAATTATGATTCTAGACATTGGCCATGTACTAGACATGTTATTTGTACTCATTATCAGTCTGGTATGGGAATGTTGAGTATGACATAGTATTTAATTAAGGGATTTTAATTAATTATACATGAATTTTTCTTTTTTTATATTATATGTAATTTTAATATTAATTGGGATCTACATATTAAAATAAACCTGTGGGATATAATATTTACACATAATTCATTTAGATAATTTATTTCATTACACATTATTTATTTTATTTCGGTGACCACTGACATGAATATGTATAATAAATAATTACAAATATAAATAACAAATAAAATAAATTTCTTATTTAGGGGATTCTTCTAACAGTTGTTTTAATGAGATGATACTAAATGAAATTTTGAATTAGTGGAAATAACACTTATTTTCAATATTTTCAATAGTTATAATATTTCTCTTGTCAATATGTATATCAAATTGGTTGGAATAATTATGGTTCCCTCTTGAACTCTATCCACAAGTTAGTAACCTCAATTAATTAAAATAGTTATTACTCACATGAAGGTGAGGGGAACAAAAAGGTTGATTACATGGGATTACAAAAATATCATTGGACATGTAAGAATTACATAATAATTGATGGAGGGATGAGTCATAGGAAATCATTTAATTTAATATTAAATAATTTCAAACTCATGAACTAAATTTAATTAAAACATATAACATATAAAAATTTCATGGAAAAGATCATGAATGATCAAACATGAAATGATTAAGAAAAATATAATTGATATCATTCATTTATTTATTCATAGTTTTATTATTTATGATTAACATCCATTAAATAAATAAATAAATAATTCATTAATTCCCTTTCATCATAAGAATAATTTAATCTCATTTGGAGATACAAGTCATTAATTCCAATCATGGGACATAAATAGTCGAACAAATGATGAAATAATAGTGGGAATAAATAAATTGGGGATTAAAAATTCTTGAAAACCATTAAAAAATTGTCAATAAATAATTTTTTGGCCAAAAAATAAAATAAGGTTTTAATTATGCAATTTAAAATTTAATGTAATTTTAATTTTATCCATTAATATAATATTACACAACATGTTCATGTAAATATATAATGTGTACCTCTATTGTTGTATATCCAATTCACATACCTGGGGCATTGGTGTGTTAACCTAGTTAGACTAAAAAATGTGTAAAACTCTGGTACACAACATGTATCCACATTATCTGTTTCTTGGTCTTCCCTGTCAAAAAACTATGTCCAATAAGATCACAACATGTAATTAATTTTCAGGAAAATATAAATACAATGTGCATGGTTACATGGAATGTGCTCCAGCCATACATTCTGTAACACAATTTGACTAGGAAAATATTTGGAACTTCATAGTGGCATATACGGTACTTCATCTTGTATTATTAAAACATTAATAATATGAAACACATAACTAACCTGATTGATATAACAATAACATGTTAATTAAAACATATTAAAGAACAAATAACATGAAAAAAAAATCTAACCATAACTAAGAATAGATATAAAATAAAATAAATACATACAAATATAAACATGACTTCTCTAATTCCACATGCTGGTTCTAGGTGTATATGATGTGTTCTGAGGTTGGGGATATATTAAAATTTCTTTAAAAAATCATTTCTTAAAACCAAGTCTAGGATCTTCCACATAAATAATGTAATTATGTAATTTATTATTTGATGAAATAAATACCATGGATTAAGAACATTAATTTTTGGTGAAGTTTGATTATCCAAAAAGTTCAATTCTTTACATTTTTTGTGATGTGGGGATCCCATGACAGAATCCATCTAGTTGTGATCCACATGTGTTCCTATGATATCCATGTATCATAATTTGATTATCGAGTGCTAGTGTGGAGAATCAAATTTCTTTAATATTTTGTTCCTGATCTAATTTTACTTAGTCTTGAATTGATATTTTTTCACTTATCTTATTGGGCGGGAGAGAGATAGATTATTTGATAGAGAATTCATTGTGTACAATAATTCTCATTTATGAATTCTAGATTCTCTACATAATAGACCTAGTTTATTATTTATATACTTAGTATTTTTGTTAAAATATTATTTAATTTCATCTGGACCATTAAATAACATTAGTTACAATTAATTACTTCCATGTTACAGAAAAATATTTATATAATTATTATTTCATGGAATAAAACAGCATGCGTAGTAAAAAAATATTATATAATTGTCTTTTTAATTAATACTTTTCACCAAACATAGTCAGGGTTCATTGAAACTCATTTGGAATTTATTTAACAAAAGAATAAATATTTTATTTATAAATAAAAAACTTCTTCACAATCATGTGAATAAAAACTTATTCACATATTCAATATATAAAAAATTAATTTTTTCAAATGCCTAATAATAAATATTTATTTAATTAATGAGATCAATATACCCTGAATAATATTATTCTGTGCGTATGAAAATAATATTTATTCCATTAATTAAACTCAAATTTAATTTTAGTTGATAAGAACAAAAATAGTTATTTTGTGACCCAATAACATTTTTTCTAAGTATTTTTAGGTGGGATTTCCTAATGTCCAATATTGGTATTTAGAAAGGGATCATGTAACCCAATAGAAATAAAATAATTCCATAATGTCAACAAAAATATATGAACACTCATTGTGTAATATATACCCTTTATCACTATTTCACATCATGTAAATTTCACATATATTACACAAACCTATATGCTTGATTTTTATTTCATTTAATATCATAAAAAATAAATAATTACACCATTAACATGGAATCTAATGTGATGGGTATATTACAATTAATGAAATAAAATATCATCTTATATAACAATATAATAGACAAATCTGTCCTTGACATATTAACTAATGACATGCCACTCGTGATGCACAAAATGTATCTAACTTCTCCATGAACTGTAATCATTAGGGTTTATGAAATAATTCTATGTACGGATGTTGTAACCTGATTTAATAACAATATTAATGTATAAGTACCATCACTCATGCTCATATATAGGAATATTAAATGACACCAATATATGCATAAATCATACTACTGGGTCTATTATCATAATCTACCATCATAGAGATTACCAAGTGTGAACTCCATTAGAAAAATCATTTCCTGGATATGAGTACTCAAACCCAAAAATATATGAACTATTTGTCCCGTCATTGTACATTATCTAACTGAAAAATATTATTTGAGAACATCATCATAGCCCATCATGCTTCCCATCATATAGGGGTACTTTAATTACCAAATCAATAAGACATATACTATAAGACATTACTATGATATAGTCACATAGATTTTTTTTTTCAATAGTTAGTTTTATTAATATTTAATTAATTGGATATACATGTAATGAAAATAAAAATACTTTGTACCAGGACACCACCTACAACATTCGTTTTAGTCTCATCCTTGGTTGGTATGTTACGAAATGATATCAATGGTTTTTGGTTCATTGGTATGAACCTAATATTCATGTGTATCCATTTTTATTTTGTTACTTCCTCGTAGAATGGCGATTAAGGTAATCAGGTATTGAGATTTAAGGGGACACTATCTAGCTCATTTTAATCATGATTTCATGATACTAGGGGATGTTTCCATTTAAATTTCAAATTTGAGGATTTTTTGATACATTTTATGGGAATTGATATTTTTATCCCCTTTAATAGATTTTGGATATTGGACATCACTAATTAGATTTTGTGTAGAAATGGAGGAGAACATAAGAAAAATGATTAGCATTCTTATATTGGGAAATTATATGGGGAACATGATGTTTTGAATTCCTCCATATAAGATCGTGTTCACAATTGGTGCAATGTCTCCCCACCTATAGGATCAAATAATTCATAACAATATTTATTCCCCAATAACCAAATTTGGATACACCTGATTATGGATTCTAATAAAGAGGTTTCAACGTTATGGAGGTGGATTGATGGTTATATAGATTCCCTTTTTCGATGTGTTTCTTACATATCCTATATGAATAATTATATAGTTCCTTGTCTGTTATCAATTTTTAATACCATGTATTTTAATTGGAATGATTTTCATGACAAAATGTACTCTAGTTTTTTTAAAGGGATGTTTTTCAAAATGGTTTCATCTTTTGGGAATAATTTTAATAAATGATTATTGATAGTAATTTATTGGAATCACAGTTTTAAAAATGATATGAAATTTTAAAACGAATTTTTTAAGATTATTTATTTGGGAAGTTTGTATTCGCCATGTTTTTCATTTTTAACTGTCTGGTAGGATTGGTTTTCAACCATAGCCATTAGTGATATGATTTAAAAATTTCATGGTTAAAATATTATTTTCAATGAAATTTATGTTTGTGGTGAATACATTGTGACTTTTTTAAAGTATTATTGTTATTATTTAGTTCAAATTTAATGAATAAATAGTTAAATTTATATTTGGATTCATGATTTTTTTACCATGTATTATTGTTGTTATCTCCCAAACTTATAGAAAGGGATTGTTTTGTTTGATTCACGTCACATTATCTGAATAGAGTGGTGGATATAGAACCTTCCCTAGAATTATATCACATCTATGAATCCTTGAATCTGTATCCATATACAATTTGTTGTGTTAATGGGATTGTGGAATAAGTGATTTGGTTGAAAGGGATTGATGTTGTAATGGTCCATTCCATCCTGGTCCATTACATTTTTATTTTTTTAGTCGAAAGTTCTAGTTGTAGTATAAGAGGGAGTTATGAGAATTTCAATTTCTTAAAGCCATATTCACGGTATCTACACATCACATAAATATTTTTCAATATATGATGATTTGATTAACATCTTTTCCAAGTATATACATGGTGGGAAATAAATCATGGTCTTAAAAATAATATTAAACTGAGAGGTTGCATGTTTTTTGGTGGAAGGGGACCTTGAGGTATATCAAGACATGAAAGGGGATTTCTAGTTATATAATACCCCAATAAATGTTTTAAAACATCCTTATGGATTGGGGTTTCTCAATTTATATGGCTACAAAAATATATATCATTCTAGACGAACCCTAGGAAACAAGAGGAGTACATTGAGCCCTTATCCACACTCTTTGATCTGTTGATCTCGGTGATCATTTCATAGATACTTGTGGTGATTTGAGGTAATTTCATTATTTTTTTACTCGAAATTTTCCTTAGCATAAGACTCGTTAACTTCCATAACCCTTCAATGATCCATGTAATTTTCTTATCCAGGATTCTAAATGGGGTCTATCTTAGTAGTTTTTGTTGGAGTGGTGGTGCTATGGTGTCCTCAGATGGATAGAGATCTTGTGGGATTTGTAACCGAAGGACCATTTTTTTGTCTTTTATCATTATAAGAACATTAAAACATATTCAAGGTAGTGAATATGTTGTATCTCTTTATTTCTGCATCATGCATGAGGTTTTTTTATTTTCATACACTTGGGTTGTGGTTGTGTCAGCATAATCAAATATAAAGTAATGGATAATTTAATTAAAATGGTTGAAGGGTTATTTTAGGTTTTTATTATTTTATTATTAATTATGATATTTTGATTATATGAGAGGTAAACCATACCTATAATGAAGTGCATTGGTTTCCTTTTTGTGCTTGTTATATCTATTTGGTGTTCTACTTTGGTTGTGGTAATTGTGGTATCACTGTAAATGGAAACTGGTATATCCTGTACACCCAGCTAATGAATGTATTCCATAGGTTTTTACCACATCTTTGATAATAAATTATTTAAAAAATGAAATTATATTAGGGATACTTAATAAAATTTTTAATTTACTGTTTTTTTGTTTTTGTGGTGATAATGTTGAGAGCATAGTTGTATGTTTCTTTTCAGTTTCAATGTTATGTAGGGTGGGATGGTTTTAAAGGTTATATGGAATCTATGTTAGATATATTTATAGATTATTTAATGGATGATAAGTATTATGAAGTGGGGGTACAATTATATTGATATTGGGTTGTGTTGTGGGAATTTGTTGACAATTGGGGACTTGTTTTGACTTATAAGGTTAATTCTCTCAGTGTTTCTCTATGTTTCCCATTGGATGTGATTTCTGTTATGTGATATCCATTGTACTGTTCTGGATAGTAATTGAATATATTAATAAATAATTGAATAATTAATTTTGGGACTGGATTGGGTTTATTTGGAAAATTTAAAATAATAAATGAATTGTGAATGAAAAATGGTAATGGATTGATAAATTGTTTGGGATTTAGAAAAAAGTTGTGACATGGAGTTTAAAGAATTGTATTTAGTGGTTGTTGTGAGATTGGTATAATTGATAGGTGGTTGTTATTTTGAGAACACAAATTATGGACATGGGTGTTTGTTATCATATATGTATATAACATTAAATTCATTTTTATTTGTATACGCACCCCACCTTATATGAAAACTACGTGTCGGACACCCCCATCATCATGGGGGAGGGTTTCTCTCCCAAACATCCTGGTGGGAGGATGGATGGTTGGACACAATATCTTTCATGATAAATATTCTAGTTGGGGGTCTCCCATGATTCATAAAGCATTTGGTTTTTTATGGTTCTCATGATTAAGTGGGAAACCTATGTTTCTATAGGTTCCTTTCAGATGATATGTGTTTTTTTTTCAACTATCTTCAAGATGATATATGTTGCTTCTTCCAATGTATTTTACATTTGAAATGGGGTGTGTGTCCCAGGTGTCTGGGGGTTGGGATGTGATGTGGGATAAGGCATTACTGTGTCTAGGCGGGATGTGACGTGGTATGTGGCATAGGTTCCTATGGGTGAGATGTGGTTGTGAGGCCCTTGTGTGTGTTGTCGGGTTGTGATGTGTTATATTCTGAAAGTGTGGGAGAACCGGGATGTTTTATATTAGGTTGTGAGAGTAGATAATCATTGGGAATTATGTGCAAGGTGCCCTATTCTTGATTTCCATTATATTACATTACATGACCTATGTTATTTAGAGATCATGCCCTGAAGAGGTTGAGATGTTAGTACACCTACTTAAGTGTTTTTAGGTTATGTCATTTTCTCATAGAGTTATTTGAATGCTTCATTAACATTTCATGAGAGAAAATATTTTTCCTAGAAAGTATTCATGAATGCTCACCCAACGTATATAAATATATTTTCACATTTCCAGGAGGAATTCTTATACCATTCCGGACTTTACTAGCTCAGACCTTAATGGTGATTGTTTCGATTCCTAGACATACATTTGGAACATACACTGGAGTAATACGTTTTTAATTAGTTCTATTTTAAATATGCATGTTGGGTGGATTTTTCATTATTTTGAATATACATCTGGATGTTGTTTTGGGATGAAACATATTTTATACCGATCTGGTTTTTTAAAGGAAAATGCCTCCCATTTTGTGAGCATTATTTACCCTTGTTGTGGGTCACTATAATGGGGCCAACTGGAGGTGTGACTCAGGGTTCATTATCACCAATTATTCATTACAAGCAGTGGCGGGGTATCATTAGAGGGAGGAGGTCTTGAAGGAATGTATTGTAGGTTATTTTTGAGAGAGAGGAAGGAGATTTGAGTTTTGTACAGTGAGGATTGCATGGTTTGGAAGAGAATTTGTGTCTGGTGATCTTGGTGTGTGACATAGGCTAGGGAACACTAGATAGGGCACGAGATGTTAGGGCCCCTGAGATCTGATAAAAGACTCTGAGTCAACCAAATGACCCAGGAAGGCTACACTGATATCAAGTTAGTAACCATAGTAAATGTACATTAATTATAATGACTTGTCTCCATTTCTGAATTCTGTTTTATGAAATTGGAAATTAATGACATGAAATGAGTTAAAATGACTCTAATGAGATAAAATGATTCTTAAATATAAATTCCAGACTACTAGAGAATATGAATTAAATTTTTACCATCTATTTATGGTCCCTAATCATCATCTCCAAAAGACTCAGGTGATTGAGTATCATCATGCTAATCTGTAAGATCGTCAGAGGGTTGATCTGGAAGAGGATGATGACCCGTGGTAGAGAAAGTCATCCTATTTCTAATGACAGACCTTGGGAATGTACAGAAGACATTTTTTTGGAAATGGATACATATTGATGATTGGAGAGCTAGTTATCACCTTCAATTTGATATAGGTTCTAATAGAGTACTGGGTTCCTTTGGCACTCAGTCAGATGTGTGGTTATGTGCATCCATAGTGTATTATTTATTTAGGGGACTGGAAGGAGGTAGATGTGTTATGGTTCTAATTTCTAATGAAATTCTTATAAATGTTCCATTCATGAATCATGACGGCTAGAAAATATACATGAGATACTCTCCCTTTATAAGGGAACTGTGTTTGTAGAGGAACATGATATCGTTTTGAAGGATCTTCTTCACTTCACCATAGATATATTACTAGATGATAAGTCTCATGAGATATGTCTTGAGGTTTCCCTCTATCATCCCATCCATTATTTTATAACTCTTTTTTAATTCCCAACGTATTTGGAGTTCTCAAACAAGGTGGTTTTGATTGATATTTTGAATTCATGATGTGGTCTACCAAGAGTGGTGAAACAGTAGAGTTCTTCATGAGGCGGGGCTGCTAGTGGAAGATCTCTAGAGCTTGGACCCTTAAGGATTTTACCAGTAGGGAGGTCACCTCAACAATTTATTTTTTCAAATTCTGGTTCCACTAGTCCTTGTGTGCTTCCTATGGGATTGGGGGAAGATGTGTTTATTTTTTGGAGTTCATATATATCATCATAATCACTGTCTTGTGGATAATTAGACATAGTATGGTAGAGGAGGATAGGTTTAGGGAAATCCCCAGTCGTTGTTTCTAGCTAGGCTATTTCAGCAGCGGGGACAACATGCACATGCTCCACTGAGGGGATAATGAGTATGTAGAGGTTGACCTTTGGGTGTTTCATATTGAGATCGACTCAGGCATGGTAATGGATGAAGTCATCATTTGGGGGTTATATTTGTTGTGAATGGTGAGTTGGACATAGGGGAGGTGGCAGTTTCAGGATGACCCAATACCTTTAGAGATAAAATCAGTATTTTTATTACCATTTCTGGTGCTTTGATTGATTCATGAGCTTCAAAACAAAATATTTCACCAATTATATCCATTGATCTGTGAATATAAGTAGAGAGTTTTCTCATGCCCATGGTGTTTAGAATTCTTTTCAATGGTTAGAACAACTTGTTTGATGTGTGCCGGGGGAGTAGACTAATGATGAGGCCACATAAATCATGTGGAGATCGTTTTTGGCTACAGATGAAATCATACAAGTTCATTTTCGGCATCTACTGGTTATATTCCTTGATTTCTGTTATCGAATACATCCAAATGAGAGTTTAGTTTTGATATGTGGATGGTAAGTGATTAGTTTTTGTTGGAATGCTGTGTTTTCATGTGGGTAGATGGAATTTACACCCCCATTTATATTTTTTGTATGGTTTTTTATAGAATCAACAGATGTTGGGATAATGGAGGATCCAATGTTGTTTGTATGTTCTTGGATTTTTTTCCCTGAGTTGGTTGTAACCATACCCACTCAATATGACGTTGTGATTGGGATATACTTTTAGCCTGTCGCTTCTTTGAATTTTATAGATCCTTTTCGTATGGCACATTTTCAGTTGTGGAATTTTAGGATACCGTTATACGATCTAATGAAGTGGGGATTTATCCGACCTTGTGTGACACTGTGGGGTTATCTACTGTTGTTAAAAAAAATGTTATACTATGGTATGAGCTTTTTCATAGACTACCAGAAGTTGAATCTAGTGATAATCAAGAATAATTACCATTTACAAAGGTTAGGTAAAATTTTATATAACTTGAGAAGAGAAATTTGGTTTAATAAGATCAATATGTTGTCTGGATATCACAAGTTGAAGGTAGAGGAAGGATATATCTTAAAGACAAATCTAAAATGAAGGTATAAGAACTTTTATTTCATTTTCATACCATTTAGTGTTATGATCATATCGTCCATGCTCCTGTAGCCTATGATATCCATATTTTGGGGGTTCATGGACGAATTTATCTTCTTAATCTTCTATGATATCCGAATCTAATTGAGGTCAGTGGAAGAGCATGCCATAAATCTCATAAATAACATTTTGCTTCTTCGACACCACTAACACTACATACAAATGCCCAGGTGTATGTAATGGATATTATAGGTGTGATTTTATAGGCATGTGGTGTCCCAGAAAGGTGTGGAAGTTGATCATTCAATGAATGAAGTGGTTTCTTCTTGGGAATAAACCAAGAATGTGGCAGTAGATTGTATTTATCTTGTTTGTAAGGGCTACTATAGGTGTATTTTGCCTAATATAATCAGTGTTTCGACTTTATTGATAGTGATGAGTAGAATGGAACAATTTTTTGTATGTATTGATAAGTGTCAGACATCTTCGGATATCATTAAGGTATCTTGTTTAGTGCTCTATCAAACATTTTTCTAGAGGAATGGGGGATGTTTGATGTGTGTTTGGATGCTTCCTGTCTTCATTTGGGATGTGTCTTGATGCAGCTATGAATAGTGATCTCTTATTGGTCTAAGTAGTTATGAACCCAAAAGTATAACCATGCCACCCATGTTCAAGATCTAGTAGTAGTCGAGTTTGTGCAGTTGTTGTGGAATCATTACCTAATTGGATAGTGAATTGTGATATTTACATCCCACAAGTTTTTGAGACACATCTTTTCCTAATATGATCTAAATCTGTAGTAGTGGAGGTGGATGTTGTTATTTTTTCAAGACATCAATTATGAGTTCACCTACAACTCATGAATAGTAATTTCAAGGATGATTCACTAGGAAGAAATTTAAAGAACGATGGTGTTCAAGATTTAATAGAATCATGGAAAGTGATGGAGGAGTTGGAAAGATTTCACTAAGATGCATGAATTAATGGTGGTAGAAGAAATATGTTCTAGATGAAAATGCATTCTTCTCTAAGAATGCGAGTGGATAATAATCAGTATGGAGACTCAGTGGATGAGGTTTTTCATGATTGTGTTAGGCATGGTGATACACTTTAGGGATTGTTAGAGTATATTCAGAATCAGATGTTGTTCAATGGGAGGTTGTTAATTCTAGTATAAATTCAAGGTGGATTCATTTTTGAGGTTCATAACTCACCATTAGAGGTACACACATTAATTTGAAAAATTCAGAATGGCTTGAAGATTCCGATTTGGTGTCCTCGGATGAAACTAGATGTAGAAAAGTTTGATTCGTTGTTCATGGTATGCATACAGGTAAAGTTAGGGAAACTTGTTCCCAGTGGTTTCTTGCAAACCTAGGATGTCCCTAAGTTGAACAGATATGAGATCATGATGGGTATTTTCATAGGGTTAACATGGTCATAGGGAGGCTATAGTTCTATCAGGGTAGTAGTGGATCAGATGATGAAGGAGGAAAACTTTATTGTGATCAATGAATCAGTTTTAGTGGATGCCTTAGCAAATAGGTGTGTGGATGAAGTCCTGTTGATGCACGGAGATCCGAGGTCCATTATCTTCGACTAGGACGCACAGTTTTCCTCATGAGTCTAGAGTTTATTAAAAATTTATTTTAATACGAATTTATGCCTTATCATTGAATACCAACCATAGACATATGTAGAGAGAGAAGAATATCCAAACATTGAGGGATATGTTTTGGGCATGAGTCATAGAATTTAGAGGATCATTTGTAAAACACATTCACTCTATGGAGTTCTCTTATTATAATTATTTTTACTGTTTCATTGGAATGGATCCTTTTGAGGAAGTATATTTGAGTCCATGTTGTTCTCTGTTCTACATGATAGATGTTGGGGAGAAATTTATTCATTATTATGATGTGGTGTAATGCACGATAGAGGGAATCTACTAGTTCGTGAAAGGATGAAAACAGATAAAGAGAAAAAAATGTCCTATGTTGAGCACATGAGGAGGCCCAGAGAGGTCATGTTTGGGGACCCAGTTTCTTTATGGTTTCCCATCGACATGGAAAAAATATGTTTCTTATAGTGATCATGATTTCTCCAAGGTTTTTGGACCCTTCACGGTGATCAGATGTTCCAGAGAAGTTGGGAAGTAGTGGGAATTTCCACCATAGATTGGGAGGATCCATGAATTCTTCCATGTCTCTCATCATCAATGGTATCCTCATGATGACCCCCATGTCCTTTAACAAGGTGATATATATATCAAGGATGAGGTCACATTCATAAAATGACCAATAGATATCCAATATCGTTGGGAGAAGGTGATTCGTGGATGGACCATTATTTTTTTTGCTTGTTGTGGAGGCACGGTTTCCTTGAGGATAGTACATGGGAGTTGGAAATACATATGCATGACCAATACCCAGAATTGTTTTTAGTATTTTATTTTTCTATTTTGATTTAAAAGATACTTTTTGAACCTTTTTTTGTATGAGATAATAATTTTTCCATTGGTAGTGTTATGTGTGGAGCACTTTGCGATAAAGTGGCAACTTGTGAAAAGGGAAAGAACAAATATTATGACGTGATGAAACCCATGTGATATATTCTATGATGAAATGATTATATAGTATCTAAAAAAGTAGAATAAATTATATTTTTTATTTTTTTATATACTTTGGTTGGTGTACTTATGTGGTATGACTTGTTTTCAATGGGTAGAACGTGTTTTGGAGAAGGTATTCATTGATTTTGGGGGTTTCCAATCCATATTTTTAAAAACATTTGGTGAATTTTCATTGAAATTTGATTAGTTTGGTTATTATTGGTGTTTCAAGTATATTGATGTAAATGCGATGTATCTTGTGGGGCTGTTTTTCAGATACCTTTTTCTCTTGGGAGTGGTTCTGGGATCTCGAAGATGACAATTTTTTGAGAGGACTCTAATTTACAATTTTGTGCATTCATCCTCCGTTACATTATGAGTTTCATTTTTTAATTATCTTGGAGGAGGCTCAGAAGAATTTTGGAGAAATTTGGTTGTTAAAAGTTTTATGTTGGGAGGTTACACATCATGTAACATTATTTCATGATGTTTTCAGTGGGTTTTCCCTTTTTCATTCATAGAATGAAATAGGTTGGGGTATGAAAAATAACATTAATCCACGTGGTGATGGATTTTTTCACATATGTGGACCTATAAGTGTTTCACTGTGTTAAAAAGGATTTCACATCATTTATTCCCCCAATTCTATGATCTTATAACAAATTCCAGTCACTAGGGTTTTCAAAAATCCTATGACCATGGAAATCTCTCTCATCATAGATAGACTCTAGGTACCCCCAAAGAATTCATAAATCACTCTTCCTCCCTCTTAATTCTGTTTATCTCAAAGATCATTCACCTTTGATTCGTTGTGATCCATGGAATATTATCACTTCATTTTCATAAAGATTCCCTTGGTTTGGATCTCTTTAACATCTATATATCAACTCTATTCCATGGAATGTTCTTATCCTTGATTCCTAATTATGTCTGTCTTTGTTTTTGTTGGTGTAATGGTGTCACTGCGTCCTCAGATGGATATAGATCCTGCTGGATTTTTTATTAAAGGAAAGTAATGTGATCGTTTCAAACGTGAATAACATTGAAACCAAATTGAATTAGTGATTCACTTATCTAACTTTATTTTTTAATCATTTAGTAGGGTATATTATTTTTTTACCCTTTTATTATTCTTGTGTCATCTGAATTAATGATAAATAACTAGATAATTGAATTGAAAGGGTCTTTGTGTTTATATTATGCATTTCACAGCTTTTTCTATAGTTTTTGGTGTTGTGATTATATAGTCTAAATTCCATGCTGATAATGGTGGTTATTGATGGCTTTTTTCTTGCAGGTTATTTTAGTTGTGTGAGCTAGTTTGGTTGTGGTTGTCATGGCATCACCCTAAATAGAATCTAGTAAATCACATACACCCAGAAAATGCGTGGATACCCAAGGATTATATGAATTATGAGACAACCACAGAATTAAAAATAAAACATAAATGAGGTATTCCATGTAAAATCTAGAGTTTATATTTTTCTGATTTATGTTAGCGGTGAAACGATTATGATCACTACTGTTTGTCGTGTGTGAGTTGCGAGTTTGTGTATGGTGGGATGGTTCCGAAGGTGGTATGGAATCTCTGTTTGAGATATTTATTTATTGAGAAATTGATGAGAAGTGTTGTTGAATGGTGATGTAATCATCTTGAGGTTTGTTTTTTTCATGATTTTGTTGAGTGTTGGGGTCTTTTTTGGTTGGTATAGGTAATTCTCCGAGATTTTCTCCAATTTTTAGCCTTGGTTGTCATTCTTGTTTTGGGTTGTGCTTTCTTGTATCTTGGATTTTAATTGAATAGATGAATGAAAGAATAATCAATAAATCATTAGACTAGATTGGGATGGTTAGGTTAATGGAATGAATAAATGAGTAGTGATTGTTTTCTCGTAATGGTTCATCAAAATTTGTTGGGAATTGGAATGAATTTGTGGCATGTAGTGTGGTAATTTCATTTTGAGGTAGAATCATATTTGGATGTGTTGAGAGATGGTTGGTTGTTTGGGAACCCATTTGATGGGCATGATTATTTGGTATCATATATTTATATACTTATTTTTATGATTTATATACACACCTTAACATAGTTTACCATTACTTTCTGAAGACCCCAATTGTGACGAGGGAGGGTGTCCTTCCAAAAAGTCATAGAGAGAGGATGGTTGGATGTCCACCAGCTCATACATACACAATCATCAAGGTAGTGGTATCCTATTATTCATTTGGTAGTTTGAGGACCGTGGGTCCTAGGTGTGTGTATGTTAGTTTCTTATTCCCAGGTTTCTTTTGGATGAGAAGTGTTTTGTTTTCCCTAGGTGTCTTCAGGATGATATTTGTTATGAATTCCCATGTGTTTTTTGGGATGTGATGTTGTATGTGGCCCCGTGTATTTTGATGGGATGTGATCTGGTATGGGGCCAACTTTTCTAAATCAAGGATGTGATGTGGTATGTAGACCATGTGTTTGTGGGTGGGATTTGATGTTGTATGTTGTCTATGTGTTTGCAGGAGAGATGTGGTTGTGTGACGCAGGTGTGTTTGGGTGGGTTGTGATGGGGTGTCTTTAGATTATGTGGTAGTTCCATAATGTTTTATTCTTTGGTCCGAGTGTGGATAAACAGTGTAAAAGTGTTTTGGGGAACCCTATTATTGATGTGAATTATTTTACGTTACAAGAACTTCGTTAGTTGGTGAGCATACCTTGGTGTGGTTGGGGGGGGGGGGGGTTAGTATACCTATTTAGGTTTTTATGGTTCAGTTATATTCTCATAGGGGAATTAGTATTATTCTTTCACATGTACACCATAGACTTTGGTTTTCTTACTATGTATACTTGTATGATGACCCTATATATATATATTCAGGTTTCTTTGATGTCTTCATAGACACTACTGGACTTTACTAGGTCGGATCATTATAGTTGTTATGTCACTACCCGACGGTACATTTGGTTCCAACATTGGAGGAATTTTTTGTATAGATATATTTTTAAAATTAATAAGTTATGGATTTGGGTTTCTTTAATATATAAATTTTGTAATTTTAATGGATGAAACCTCTTATCTCCTGGTCATGTTTCTTTTAAATGAGTAATACATCCAATATTGTGAGGCTTTTATACCCTTGGTGTTGGTTGCTACCGTGGGCCCTTCTGGAGGCGGGAATATGTGGGTCATTATTTATCTTTATTAATTTCCATCATAGGAAGGTAATCATTGGATATAGGGGTCATGATATAGGTAATTTAAAATTGATTACAGACACTAGAAGTTTCATGGTGACTGTTATTAAGATCAATGTTTTTTTGTTTTAGTTTATATTAGTGGGAGACCAAGGTACCTCCTTAGATTCATTGAGGAATGTGATATGAGCACTTTAGGATGTAATTTTCTAGTGTTAATATCCTAAAATTTTTAGTGTCGAGAAGGATATTGGGATATTGATAATTCATTACGGTTAATGATCAATGATATATTATGCAAATCAATTTTTTATGTTGGTAATATTATCTCCAAAACATATGGTTTGCGACTCTAATATAGATCATATATTTGGATGTAGTATAAGACCATATAATTTTTCATGTATAGATGCATCCAGACTGGCATATTTTTAAGAGGATTTCATTTATCCCATGTGAATGGAAGCTGCAATGACTACAAAACCTGAGGAAGGTGATTACAATGTTCCAAACTGTACTCAATGTAGGCATTGTGGTCTTATGGATAAAATAGTGAGATGTTAGTGAAGTTCCCAATCAGGATCCAAGTATCACTGAGAGGGGGAGGGGGTGAATCAGTGATATCTTTTTCTTTTTAAGTTTCCCCTTTTTGAAACAACCTTCGCCTCCTGTTAAAGAGTTTCTTCTCTGCTGAACACACACATCCACAGGAACACAAGATTTACAAGGTTCACTACTCAACAAGAGTAGCTACGTCCTTGGTATGGTACGGAAATAATCCAGTACCACACAATCCACTAGAAAACAATCCTTTGATGTGGAATACAACGAGTAGGATATACCCTTACACTCGTGCAGCACTTTGAAAACAATCCAATAGTGCGTGTGCTCCCTCTTAGCACAAATATGATAACACAATGTTTCAGTGCTTCTTTACAATAAAACAGATGTATTCTCCGAAGTACAAATCTTCACTTTCTTACCCAGAAGCCGGTAAGAACTCTCTTATGCACAACTGAATATGTGCGAAGACCCCAAATATTTCGCGCAGCCTTTAGGGTGCCTTGCGCGCAATTCAAATGACTTGCGCGTAAAAATCCCTTTTGGCGCGAAAAACGTTTTCGCGCAACTTTCCTTTTACGCGCAACTTTTCCTCTTTTCGCGCAACTCACTTAGCGTATAATTTACACGCACCAGAGCTCGGGATTTCTTCTAAGTGTCGAGCATTAGCATTTAACAGGGATTAGCCTCATATTTATAGGCATTTTTGAACCCGCGCGAAAAACACTAATCCGCGCGTAAAACCTCCTCCATGCGCGTAAAAACTCTTTTATGCAACTTCATATTTCGCGCCATGCTTCAAGTTTTCGCGCACCTCATGCCTTTGCCATTTTTCATCCTTCTATGCATGAAGCACCAATTGCGCGCAAAATTCCGCACCGCGTTCTATATTGCGCGCAAACCCAATCTTTCCTGCGACATCAGATTTCGCGCACTGCTCCAATATTTCGCGCATTTTATGCCTTTGCCAATTTTTGATCTTCTGATATCGAATCATCATTTGCGCGAAAAACTTCATTCCCCAATTTCGCGCACCATGCCAATCTTTCGCGCAACCCGCAGATTTTTCGCGCAACCCGCTACTATTTCGCGCATCCCGCAGATATTGCGCGCACCACTTTATTTTTGCGCGAAACGTGCCTAAATTTCCGTGCACTCCATTCCTTTGTCATGTTTCATAGTTTTGACCTTGAATAACTCTTTTTCACGTATAAACCATCTTCAGCGCAACATCCATTGCCAAGCACATTTCTTCATCTCCCGATTTTCAGGCCCTAAAATTTGGCAAACACTGGAAAACGGCGCCACCTTAAACTGTGCTTTTCTGCCATCCCAGATTGTCTATTGCTTTGCCATTTTATCTCTTTACTGCTTCCCATATCCATTCTTCTGCTCTTATCACGAATCCCACTATCGTGATATTTATCCTTTGATAGATCAGCTTAAGCATCGTCAGAGTTGCAATGGGAACTGAATCTTTCCTATCTTCCAGCAGCATCATTCCTTCCAATCAAAACATTATATGACTGGCATCATCATTTCTCCCCCTTTCCTTCATAAGGCTTGCATCACAAGTTCTCCTAACTCATGATTTGTGTGAAATACATACCAGCAAAGCATCGTCTGATTTATGATCCTTCTACAAAGTGAATTGATTTATCGCCTTTGACAACAAAATACAACACTCTGCAAAAGCTAACTCTTCAAACATTCATCTTCATTCAACCTGGTCCCAACAATCTCCCCCTTTGGATTTTGTTGTCAACAATGATTCATAAATCACTGAATTTTGAAACCTTTTGCAATGGATTACTTATCAACAATTCTAAGCCTACGTGAGCTAACTCATTGTAGGAAACAAGATTTATTGACAGCCAAAACCATGCTGTCCAAAAGCAGTGACTGTGAAATCTCATGAACATACCTCCTCATCCTTCTTCAGAACATCTTGCAATAGAATTCTTCACTTCTTCAGCTTTCCTGTAAAACAACTTTGTTTCCTACAACCACTCCAACAAATAGTTAGAATAGTTCACTCACATACATGCTGAATTCACAGCTTACCCACAACTCTCCCTTAATACATTCTTCCTTATGGATAGATTTATGAAACAATTCTCCCCCTTGACAACACTATCCAAAGCTAAGACGAGAGAGGGGACAGAAACATGTACCTTAACCTTGATGAGAAGGAGGTTGTACACCCATGTTCAACCTCAACTTTGCAAATGGTTCCTTCGGTAACGGTTTTGTAAATATATCAGCAATTTGTTCAGATGTAGGAACATACTCCAGCCTCAGTTCATTCTTTTCAACCTGCTCTTTGATGAAGTGGTAATTTATATCAATGTGTTTTGAACGAGAATGTTGTACTGGATTTCTTGTAAGATTGATTGCACTCTGATTATCACAACCCAAGAGCAATGGTAGCTTTACTTCAACAAGTAGATCTTCCAGCTGAGTCTTCATCCACATTAGTTGAGTTGCAGCTTGAGTAGCAGCAACATACTTAGCCTCAGCTGTGCTAAGAGTTACTGAATTCTGTTTCTTGGTATGCCAACTAACACAGCTTTTTCCTAGAAAGAATACTCCACCAGATGTGGATCTTCGATCATCAACATTTCCTGCCCAATCAGCATCAGAATACCCAAATAGATCAATATTTTCAGAGCCGTCATACCGGATTCCAAAGTTTGTTGTGCCTTTGATATATCTGAGAATTCTTTTTCCAGCAATCAAATGTGATTCTTTAGGAGCACTCTGAAATCTCGCACATAAAGTAACAGCATAGACGATGTCGGGTCTTGAGGCAGTCAAATATAGCAGACTTCCAATCAGTTTTCGAAACTCTTTCTGATCAACTTCCTTTCCTTCTCCATCTTTAGACAACTTGGTTCCCACTGAAATCGGTGTGGAAACTGGTTTCGAATTTTCCATGCCAAACTTCTTCAGAAGTTCCTTAGCATACTTTTCTTGAGATAGAAAAACATGATTCTTCTTCTGTGAAATTTGTAACCCAAGAAAGTACTTCATTTCACCTAGCATGGACATCTCAAATAACTTCTTCATCTCCTCAGCAAATTTTTCACATGATCTTTCATTATTTCCAGCAAATATAATATCATCGACATAGACAATAACGATCAGTGAAAACTCCTGACATTTCTTGATGTAGAGATTGCTGTCAACTCTCCCTTTCCTAAAGTTCATCTTCTTCAAGCAAGTATCTAATTTAGAATACCATGCTCTCGGAGCCTGTTTTAGCCCATACAGAGCCTTCTTCAACCTGCACACATAGCTTTCATCTTTCCCAATAACAAATCCACAAGGTTGATCAATGTAAACTTCCTCGTCAAGATCACCATTCAAGAATGCAGATTTTACATCCATTTGAAAGATTTTGTAACCTCGTTGTGCAGCAATGGCAAGAAATATTCTGATTGTTTCTAATCGAGCTACTGGAGAAAAGGTTTCATCAAAGTCAATGCCTTCAATTTGTGAATACCCTTTGCAGACCAATCTTGCCTTGTTTCTTATTACATTACCTTCTTCATTCAGCTTGTTTCGAAAAACCCACTTTGTACCAATAATGTTCTTGTTGTCCGGCTTGGGCACAAGTTCCCAAGTATTGTTTTTCTCTATCTGATCAAGATCTTCATTCATAGCATGAACCCATTCTGGATGCTCAAATGCTTCATTTACATCATTCGGTTCAACTTTCGAATAAAGAGAAGTATGTGATATAGCATTTGTTGTTCTTCTTGTTTGAACCCTCTGATTTTTATCTCCAATGATGTTCTGAGCCTCCACTTGTTTCCTCAACCTAGGATGCGTTGTTTGAACTTCATCCTCATCACTTGATATTTCTGAGTCAAATTCCTCTTCTTGAGTAGGATGAACAAATTCTGAAGCATTATCAGAATTGTTAACAAAATCTTCTCTATCCCGCTCGACTTCCACATCAACATATGACTGCTTTTCTTTCTCAGCATTTTCAACAACTTTTACATCTGAAGAATCAATAATTCTTCCTGTTTCTTTGTTGAGGCATCTATATCCTCTTCCTTCTGGATCATAGCCAAGAAAAATTCCGTCATCTCCTCTTTGCTCGAACTTTCCCAGATTTCCACCTTTCTTCTTTATAATACATGGACTCCCAAAGACTCTCAAGTGTTTCAGACTTGGAGTTTTTCCATAGAACATTTCATATGGAGTCATATCTGAGTTTGGCCTATAGAAACACCGGTTCTGAATATACACAGCAGTGCTCATGGCTTGCCTCCAATAATAATGAGAGAGACTATGTTCAAGTAACATAGTTCTCCCCATTTCCACCAGACTTCGATTCTTTCTTTCAGCCACTCCATTTTGTTGAGGTGTGTATGGCGAACTAAACTCATGCCAAATTCCATGTTTCTCAAGATAACTTTCAAACTCTTCATTCTTATACTCACCACCATTATCAGTTCTCAACTTCTTCACTGAATACTCACATTCTTTCTCTGCTTTCCTTCTGAAACTCTTAAACATTGTTAGAGCATCTGACTTATGTCTCATGTACATAACACAAGTAATGCGAGTGAAGTCATCAATGAAAGTAATGAAGTACTTATCTCCATTTGAAGATTGCTTGCTCATTGGCCCACATATATCTGAGTGTATGAGTTCTAAGGGTCTTTTTGAGCGAATTTCAACTCTCTTGTGCATAGAATTAGCAATCTTCCCTTTCTCACAAATAGTGCAGCACCAATCTCTTTCTCTTGATAAATCAGGCATATCCCGAACACTTTCTCGCTTTGACAACTTGCACATATTTCTCTGACACATATGACCCAGCCTTTTATGCCATAATTTATTTTCATCCACCACACTCATGTAACAAGAGTTCTGTCCATCCCCAACTTGGAACAAATTCCCTCTTGTACGCTGGCCCCTTGTAACTATGTTTCCATCATTTTCACTTTTTACAACAAATCCATCTTTTCTGAAGATCACTTTGTTGCCCTCATCACAGAGTTGTGACACACTGAGCAGGTTGTGTTTCAGTCCATCAACATATAGTGTTTTTCTGGATTTCATCTTTTCTTTTCCAATGATGGCTGACCCAACACCTTTGATCCTTAGAGATTCATCATTTCCAAATGTCACAGTTCCTTCTTTAAAGTCTTTCACATTCTTCAGCAGCTTTAAGTCTCCTGTCATATGAGATGAACATCCACTATCAAGAATCCATGGACGTTCTCCTTTGGTAGCCTTCAAAGCTGTTTCAACAACAAGTGCTTTTTGTTCTTTCTTTTCCTCCACTTTCTGCTTTGCTTCTTCCAATTTCCTAGCCAAATCAATGTGTTCTGGCCAGAGAACCATTCATTCTTTCTTTTCAGACTTATCATATTTGTCCCTTTTGTATTTTAAAAACTCTGTCTTCTGAGGATTATTAACAAACTTTTGTTGCTCTGGTAACACACTAAGGCAGCCCTTAGCAAGATGTCCAGGTTGATCACATCTTTCACAATAAGTTTCCAGTGGTTGGAATCTGTTCCCAACTTTCACACCAGTCTTCTCAGATTTCTTCTGAAACTTATTTGGAGATCTTCTATTTTGAAAGCGTTGGCTCCCCCTCAATCCTTGTCCTTCAAAACTTTTGGAATAGTTGTAATGTTGTTGGTTAAACCAACACATACTTTCCATGTGTCCGAATCCACCACAATACCAGCAGTATCCATAGAAAGAATATTTACCTCTGAAACTTTTAGACTGAATGGAGTTGTGAACACGCTTCTCAAAAACCATCATATTTTCATTTGTAACTCTCTTCTTCAGCTCAGATTCAGCAGTACCAGAAGTATTAGAAGCTTTTCTTGACTCAAGATTTTTATGCACTTCTGATTTTTCTGCATTGCTGATTTTGACCACATACTTTGTCTTTCCAGCCTTGCTCTTATCAGAACCAGTTTTGTCTTTCATATCAACCTTTGAAGGTAAGTTTTGTAGATCCCTTTTTGGTCCATTCTTACTGGAACATTCCCCTACTTCTGAGATAGAATTTTTGGAACTGATATTCATTTCTTTAGCTTTATGCAGTTTTTGTTGGACAAATTCCAACTCTTCTTCTTTTGCCTTCAACTTCACTTCAAGATGATCATTACGATTCTTTGTATTCTCAAGAGAATTTTTCAGATCATCAATCTCTTTTTTCATCATCATTTTATCATCTGTAAAACCTTCTTGATTGTTTACTGTGGAATTTTCTTTTACTAACTTGTTGTTTTCTTTCTCCAGTTTTCTGATCTTCCTCAAACATTCCTTCAGCTCTTCATTCAGATACTGTTCAAGTTGAGTATCTTCTTCTTCAGTACTACTACTCTCATAATCATCATTATTCACTGTTGCAAAAAAGGTACTCTCTCTAGTTTTTTCAGTAGAAGATTTTTCTGATTCAGTCTCGCTATCATCATCTTCCTTATCATTTGACAAAAAGCTTCTTCTTTTTGATTTAAAGAACTTTTTATTCTGACTTCTACCAGAATATTTATCTTTTCGATCCTGTTTCTTCCATGACCTTCTTGGTCCTCTGTCTTCTTCATCACTGTCGGCATCTTTCCCCTTTTGAGGGCAATTAGCCGCAAAGTGGCCAACTGCTCCACATTCAAAACATTTCAAAGGGAGTTTCCCTTTGTATTTCCCTGTGCCTCTTTTAACATTTTTAGAAAACAAGGATAGAATTTCATCAAAATTTTTACATACCTCATTTTCAGAGTTGGATTCACCAGCTTCTTCATTAATAATAATTTTCTTCGACTTCTCTTTCTTTTCTGCCCTGAAAGACATTTCTCTATCAGTTTTTGCTTTGCTCTTCATGGTCTTCTCTCTTCTCATCTCATAAGTGATGAGAGTACTGTGCAAATCATCAAGAGATAATGTTTCCGGATCTCTGTCTTCTAGTGAAGAAACTTTAGCATCAAATTTGTCAGGCAGAATTCTCAGGATCTTTTCAACAACTGTATCATCTTCTAACTTTTCACCAAGACATCTGATTGTACTGACAATGTCATTAACTCTGGTAAAGAATTCCCCAACAGATTCAGATTCTCCCATTTTCAAGTCTTCATACATCAGCCTCCAGATTTGTAGTTTTGCCTTCTTCACTTTTGTATTTCCTTCATAGATATTCATTAGCTTATCCCAGATGCCTTTAGCAGTAGTGACACCTTTCACTCTTAAAAACTCACTCTCAGAAAGTGATGAGAGTAATGCATTTTTAGCTCTTCCATCATTCTCAAGATTCTTCTTATCGACAGGAGTAAGAGGGACCTTGTCATCAATATCAGGAAATCCATCTGTTGTAGTTTCAAGAACTTCATATCCAAGAGACATATGATACGGCATCATTCTGTCCTTCCAGATGTGATAGTTCTTTCCATCGAAGATTGGAATCCCCTTACTGTTCACGCAATTTAGATTTTCCATCACAACTTCTCTTCAAACAATTCAGCAAAGAGTAAACGAAGGGAACCTTCGCTCTGATACCAATTGAAGTTCCCAATCAGGATCCAAGTATCACTGAGAGGGGGAGGGGGTGAATCAGTGATATCTTTTTCTTTTTAAGTTTCCCCTTTTTGAAACAACCTTCGCCTCCTGTTAAAGAGTTTCTTCTCTGCTGAACACACACATCCACAGGAACACAAGATTTACAAGGTTCACTACTCAACAAGAGTAGCTACGTCCTTGGTATGGTACGGAAATAATCCAGTACCACACAATCCACTAGAAAACAATCCTTTGATGTGGAATACAACGAGTAGGATATACCCTTACACTCGTGCAGCACTTTGAAAACAATCCAATAGTGCGTGTGCTCCCTCTTAGCACAAATATGATAACACAATGTTTCAGTGCTTCTTTACAATAAAACAGATGTATTCTCCGAAGTACAAATCTTCACTTTCTTACCCAGAAGCCGGTAAGAACTCTCTTATGCACAACTGAATATGTGCGAAGACCCCAAATATTTCGCGCAGCCTTTAGGGTGCCTTGCGCGCAATTCAAATGACTTGCGCGTAAAAATCCCTTTTGGCGCGAAAAACGTTTTCGCGCAACTTTCCTTTTACGCGCAACTTTTCCTCTTTTCGCGCAACTCACTTAGCGTATAATTTACGCGCACCAGAGCTCGGGATTTCTTCTAAGTGTCGAGCATTAGCATTTAACAGGGATTAGCCTCATATTTATAGGCATTTTTGAACCCGCGCGAAAAACACTAATCCGCGCGTAAAACCTCCTCCATGCGCGTAAAAACTCTTTTATGCAACTTCATATTTCGCGCCATGCTTCAAGTTTTCGCGCACCTCATGCCTTTTCCATTTTTCATCCTTCTATGCATGAAGCACCAATTGCGCGCAAAATTCCGCACCGCGTTCTATATTGCGCGCAAACCCAATCTTTCCTGCGACATCAGATTTCGCGCACTGCTCCAATATTTCGCGCATTTTATGCCTTTGCCAATTTTTGATCTTCTGATATCGAATCATCATTTGCGCGAAAAACTTCATTCCCCAATTTCGCGCACCATGCCAATCTTTCGCGCAACCCGCAGATTTTTCGCGCAACCCGCTACTATTTCGCGCATCCCGCAGATATTGCGCGCACCACTTTATTTTTGCGCGAAACGTGCCTAAATTTCCGTGCACTCCATTCCTTTGTCATGTTTCATAGTTTTGACCTTGAATAACTCTTTTTCACGTATAAACCATCTTCAGCGCAACATCCATTGCCAAGCACATTTCTTCATCTCCCGATTTTCAGGCCCTAAAATTTGGCAAACACTGGAAAACGGCGCCACCTTAAACTGTGCTTTTCTGCCATCCCAGATTGTCTATTGCTTTGCCATTTTATCTCTTTACTGCTTCCCATATCCATTCTTCTGCTCTTATCACGAATCCCACTATCGTGATATTTATCCTTTGATAGATCAGCTTAAGCATCGTCAGAGTTGCAATGGGAACTGAATCTTTCCTATCTTCCAGCAGCATCATTCCTTCCAATCAAAACATTATATGACTGGCATCATCATTTCTCCCCCTTTCCTTCATAAGGCTTGCATCACAAGTTCTCCTAACTCATGATTTGTGTGAAATACATACCAGCAAAGCATCGTCTGATTTATGATCCTTCTACAAAGTGAATTGATTTATCGCCTTTGACAACAAAATACAACACTCTGCAAAAGCTAACTCTTCAAACATTCATCTTCATTCAACCTGGTCCCAACAATCTCCCCCTTTGGATTTTGTTGTCAACAATGATTCATAAATCACTGAATTTTGAAACCTTTTGCAATGGATTACTTATCAACAATTCTAAGCCTACGTGAGCTAACTCATTGTAGGAAACAAGATTTATTGACAGCCAAAACCATGCTGTCCAAAAGCAGTGACTGTGAAATCTCATGAACATACCTCCTCATCCTTCTTCAGAACATCTTGCAATAGAATTCTTCACTTCTTCAGCTTTCCTGTAAAACAACTTTGTTTCCTACAACCACTCCAACAAATAGTTAGAATAGTTCACTCACATACATGCTGAATTCACAGCTTACCCACAACTCTCCCTTAATACATTCTTCCTTATGGATAGATTTATGAAACAATTCTCCCCCTTGACAACACTATCCAAAGCTAAGACGAGAGAGGGGACAGAAACATGTACCTTAACCTTGATGAGAAGGAGGTTGTACACCCATGTTCAACCTCAACTTTGCAAATGGTTCCTTCGGTAACGGTTTTGTAAATATATCAGCAATTTGTTCAGATGTAGGAACATACTCCAGCCTCAGTTCATTCTTTTCAACCTGCTCTTTGATGAAGTGGTACTTTATATCAATGTGTTTTGAACGAGAATGTTGTACTGGATTTCTTGTAAGATTGATTGCACTCTGATTATCACAACCCAAGAGCAATGGTAGCTTTACTTCAACAAGTAGATCTTCCAGCTGAGTCTTCATCCACATTAGTTGAGTTGCAGCTTGAGTAGCAGCAACATACTTAGCCTCAGCTGTGCTAAGAGTTACTGAATTCTGTTTCTTGGTATGCCAACTAACACAGATTTTTCCTAGAAAGAATACTCCACCAGATGTGGATCTTCGATCATCAACATTTCCTGCCCAATCAGCATCAGAATACCCAAATAGATCAATATTTTCAGAGCCGTCATACCGGATTCCAAAGTTTGTTGTGCCTTTGATATATCTGAGAATTCTTTTTCCAGCAATCAAATGTGATTCTTTAGGAGCACTCTGAAATCTCGCACATAAAGTAACAGCATAGACGATGTCGGGTCTTGAGGCAGTCAAATATAGCAGACTTCCAATCAGTTTTCGAAACTCTTTCTGATCAACTTCCTTTCCTTCTCCATCTTTAGACAACTTGGTTCCCACTGAAATCGGTGTGGAAACTGGTTTCGAATTTTCCATGCCAAACTTCTTCAGAAGTTCCTTAGCATACTTTTCTTGAGATAGAAAAACATGATTCTTCTTCTGTGAAATTTGTAACCCAAGAAAGTACTTCATTTCACCTAGCATGGACATCTCAAATAACTTCTTCATCTCCTCAGCAAATTTTTCACATGATCTTTCATTATTTCCAGCAAATATAATATCATCGACATAGACAATAACGATCAGTGAAAACTCCTGACATTTCTTGATGTAGAGATTGCTGTCAACTCTCCCTTTCCTAAAGTTCATCTTCTTCAAGCAAGTATCTAATTTAGAATACCATGCTCTCGGAGCCTGTTTTAGCCCATACAGAGCCTTCTTCAACCTGCACACATAGCTTTCATCTTTCCCAATAACAAATCCACAAGGTTGATCAATGTAAACTTCCTCGTCAAGATCACCATTCAAGAATGCAGATTTTACATCCATTTGAAAGATTTTGTAACCTCGTTGTGCAGCAATGGCAAGAAATATTCTGATTGTTTCTAATCGAGCTACTGGAGCAAAGGTTTCATCAAAGTCAATGCCTTCAATTTGTGAATACCCTTTGCAGACCAATCTTGCCTTGTTTCTTATTACATTACCTTCTTCATTCAGCTTGTTTCGAAAAACCCACTTTGTACCAATAATGTTCTTGTTGTCCGGCTTGGGCACAAGTTCCCAAGTATTGTTTTTCTCTATCTGATCAAGATCTTCATTCATAGCATGAACCCATTCTGGATGCTCAAATGCTTCATTTACATCATTCGGTTCAACTTTCGAATAAAGAGAAGTATGTGATATAGCATTTGTTGTTCTTCTTGTTTGAACCCTCTGATTTTTATCTCCAATGATGTTCTGAGCCTCCACTTGTTTCCTCAACCTAGGATGCGTTGTTTGAACTTCATCCTCATCACTTGATATTTCTGAGTCAAATTCCTCTTCTTGAGTAGGATGAACAAATTCTGAAGCATTATCAGAATTGTTAACAAAATCTTCTCTATCCCGCTCGACTTCCACATCAACATATGACTGCTTTTCTTTCTCAGCATTTTCAACAACTTTTACATCTGAAGAATCAATAATTCTTCCTGTTTCTTTGTTGAGGCATCTATATCCTCTTCCTTCTGGAGCATAGCCAAGAAAAATTCCGTCATCTCCTCTTTGCTCGAACTTTCCCAGATTTCCACCTTTCTTCTTTATAATACATGGACTCCCAAAGACTCTCAAGTGTTTCAGACTTGGAGTTTTTCCATAGAACATTTCATATGGAGTCATATCTGAGTTTGGCCTATAGAAACACCGGTTCTGAATATACACAGCAGTGCTCATGGCTTGCCTCCAATAATAATGAGAGAGACTATGTTCAAGTAACATAGTTCTCCCCATTTCCACCAGACTTCGATTCTTTCTTTCAGCCACTCCATTTTGTTGAGGTGTGTATGGCGAACTAAACTCATTCCAAATTCCATGTTTCTCAAGATAACTTTCAAACTCTTCATTCTTATACTCACCACCATTATCAGTTCTCAACTTCTTCACTGAATACTCACATTCTTTCTCTGCTTTCCTTCTGAAACTCTTAAACATTGTTAGAGCATCTGACTTATGTCTCATGTACATAACACAAGTAATGCGAGTGAAGTCATCAATGAAAGTAATGAAGTACTTATCTCCATTTGAAGATTGCTTGCTCATTGGCCCACATATATCTGAGTGTATGAGTTCTAAGGGTCTTTTTGAGCGAATTTCAACTCTCTTGTGCATAGAATTAGCAATCTTCCCTTTCTCACAAATAGTGCAGCACCAATCTCTTTCTCTTGATAAATCAGGCATATCCCGAACACTTTCTCGCTTTGACAACTTGCACATATTTCTCTGACACATATGACCCAGCCTTTTATGCCATAATTTATTTTCATCCACCACACTCATGTAACAAGAGTTCTGTCCATCCCCAACTTGGAACAAATTCCCTCTTGTACGCTGGCCCCTTGTAACTATGTTTCCATCATTTTCACTTTTTACAATAAATCCATCTTTTCTGAAGATCACTTTGTTGCCCTCATCACAGAGTTGTGACACACTGAGCAGGTTGTGTTTCAGTCCATCAACATATAGTGTTTTTCTGGATTTCATCTTTTCTTTTCCAATGATGGCTGACCCAACACCTTTGATCCTTAGAGATTCATCATTTCCAAATGCCACAGTTCCTTCTTTAAAGTCTTTCACATTCTTCAGCAGCTTTAAGTCTCCTGTCATATGAGATGAACATCCACTATCAAGAATCCATGGACGTTCTCCTTTGGTAGCCTTCAAAGCTGTTTCAACAACAAGTGCTTTTTGTTCTTTCTTTTCCTCCACTTTCTGTTTTGCTTCTTCCAATTTCCTAGCCAAATCAATGTGTTCTGGCCAGAGAACCATGCATTCTTTCTTTTCAGACTTATCATATTTGTCCCTTTTGTATTTTAAAAACTCTGTCTTCTGAGGATTATTAACAAACTTTTGTTGCTCTGGTAACACACTAAGGCAGCCCTTAGCAAGATGTCCAGGTTGATCACATCTTTCACAATAAGTTTCCAGTGGTTGGAATCTGTTCCCAACTTTCACACCAGTCTTCTCAGATTTCTTCTGAAACTTATTTGGAGATCTTCTATTTTGAAAGCGTTGGCTCCCCCTCAATCCTTGTCCTTCAAAACTTTTGGAATAGTTGTAATGTTGTTGGTTAAACCAACACATACTTTCCATGTGTCCGAATCCACCACAATACCAGCAGTATCCATAGAAAGAATATTTACCTCTGAAACTTTTAGACTGAATGGAGTTGTGAACACGCTTCTCAAAAACCATCATATTTTCATTTGTAACTCTCTTCTTCAGCTCAGATTCAGCAGTACCAGAAGTATTAGAAGCTTTTCTTGACTCAAGATTTTTATGCACTTCTGATTTTTCTGCATTGCTGATTTTGACCACATACTTTGTCTTTCCAGCCTTGCTCTTATCAGAACCAGTTTTGTCTTTCATATCAACCTTTGAAGGTAAGTTTTGTAGATCCCTTTTTGGTCCATTCTTACTGGAACATTCCCCTACTTCTGAGATAGAATTTTTGGAACTGATATTCATTTCTTTAGCTTTATGCAGTTTTTGTTGGACAAATTCCAACTCTTCTTCTTTTGCCTTCAACTTCACTTCAAGATGATCATTACGATTCTTTGTATTCTCAAGAGAATTTTTCAGATCATCAATCTCTTTTTTCATCATCATTTTATCATCTGTAAAACCTTCTTGATTGTTTACTGTGGAATTTTCTTTTACTAACTTGTTGTTTTCTTTCTCCAGTTTTCTGATCTTCCTCAAACATTCCTTCAGCTCTTCATTCAGATACTGTTCAAGATGAGTATCTTCTTCTTCAGTACTACTACTCTCATAATCATCATTATTCACTGTTGCAAAAAAGGTACTCTCTCTAGTTTTTTCAGTAGAAGATTTTTCTGATTCAGTCTCGCTATCATCATCTTCCTTATCATTTGACAAAAAGCTTCTTCTTTTTGATTTAAAGAACTTTTTATTCTGACTTCTACCAGAATATTTATCTTTTCGATCCTGTTTCTTCCATGACCTTCTTGGTCCTCTGTCTTCTTCATCACTGTCGGCATCTTTCCCCTTTTGAGGGCAATTAGCCGCAAAGTGGCCAACTGCTCCACATTCAAAACATTTCAAAGGGAGTTTCCCTTTGTATTTCCCTGTGCCTCTTTTAACATTTTTAGAAAACAAGGATAGAATTTCATCAAAATTTTTACATACCTCATTTTCAGAGTTGGATTCACCAGCTTCTTCATTAATAATAATTTTCTTCGACTTCTCTTTCTTTTCTGCCCTGAAAGACATTTCTCTATCAGTTTTTGCTTTGCTCTTCATGGTCTTCTCTCTTCTCATCTCATAAGTGATGAGAGTACTGTGCAAATCATCAAGAGATAATGTTTCCGGATCTCTGTCTTCTAGTGAAGAAACTTTAGCATCAAATTTGTCAGGCAGAATTCTCAGGATCTTTTCAACAACTGTATCATCTTCTAACTTTTCACCAAGACATCTGATTGTACTGACAATGTCATTAACTCTGGTAAAGAATTCCCCAACAGATTCAGATTCTCCCATTTTCAAGTCTTCATACATCAGCCTCCAGATTTGTAGTTTTGCCTTCTTCACTTTTGTATTTCCTTCATAGATATTCATTAGCTTATCCCAGATGCCTTTAGCAGTAGTGACACCTTTCACTCTTAAAAACTCACTCTCAGAAAGTGATGAGAGTAATGCATTTTTAGCTCTTCCATCATTCTCAAGATTCTTCTTATCGACAGGAGTAAGAGGGACCTTGTCATCAATATCAGGAAATCCATCTGTTGTAGTTTCAAGAACTTCATATCCAAGAGACATAAGATACGGCATCATTCTGTCCTTCCAGATGTGATAGTTCTTTCCATCGAAGATTGGAATCCCCTTACTGTTCACGCAATTTAGATTTTCCATCACAACTTCTCTTCAAACAATTCAGCAAAGAGTAAACGAAGGGAACCTTCGCTCTGATACCAATTGAAGTTCCCAATCAGGATCCAAGTATCACTGAGAGGGGGAGGGGGTGAATCAGTGATATCTTTTTCTTTTTAAGTTTCCCCTTTTTGAAACAACCTTCGCCTCCTGTTAAAGAGTTTCTTCTCTGCTGAACACACACATCCACAGGAACACAAGATTTACAAGGTTCACTACTCAACAAGAGTAGCTACGTCCTTGGTATGGTACGGAAATAATCCAGTACCACACAATCCACTAGAAAACAATCCTTTGATGTGGAATACAACGAGTAGGATATACCCTTACACTCGTGCAGCACTTTGAAAACAATCCAATAGTGCGTGTGCTCCCTCTTAGCACAAATATGATAACACAATGTTTCAGTGCTTCTTTACAATAAAACAGATGTATTCTCCGAAGTACAAATCTTCACTTTCTTACCCAGAAGCCGGTAAGAACTCTCTTATGCACAACTGAATATGTGCGAAGACCCCAAATATTTCGCGCAGCCTTTAGGGTGCCTTGCGCGCAATTCAAATGACTTGCGCGTAAAAATCCCTTTTGGCGCGAAAAACGTTTTCGCGCAACTTTCCTTTTACGCGCAACTTTTCCTCTTTTCGCGCAACTCACTTAGCGTATAATTTACGCGCACCAGAGCTCGGGATTTCTTCTAAGTGTCGAGCATTAGCATTTAACAGGGATTAGCCTCATATTTATAGGCATTTTTGAACCCGCGCGAAAAACACTAATCCGCGCGTAAAACCTCCTCCATGCGCGTAAAAACTCTTTTATGCAACTTCATATTTCGCGCCATGCTTCAAGTTTTCGCGCACCTCATGCCTTTGCCATTTTTCATCCTTCTATGCATGAAGCACCAATTGCGCGCAAAATTCCGCACCGCGTTCTATATTGCGCGCAAACCCAATCTTTCCTGCGACATCAGATTTCGCGCACTGCTCCAATATTTCGCGCATTTTATGCCTTTGCCAATTTTTGATCTTCTGATATCGAATCATCATTTGCGCGAAAAACTTCATTCCCCAATTTCGCGCACCATGCCAATCTTTCGCGCAACCCGCAGATTTTTCGCGCAACCCGCTACTATTTCGCGCATCCCGCAGATATTGCGCGCACCACTTTATTTTTGCGCGAAACGTGCCTAAATTTCCGTGCACTCCATTCCTTTGTCATGTTTCATAGTTTTGACCTTGAATAACTCTTTTTCACGTATAAACCATCTTCAGCGCAACATCCATTGCCAAGCACATTTCTTCATCTCCCGATTTTCAGGCCCTAAAATTTGGCAAACACTGGAAAACGGCGCCACCTTAAACTGTGCTTTTCTGCCATCCCAGATTGTCTATTGCTTTGCCATTTTATCTCTTTACTGCTTCCCATATCCATTCTTCTGCTCTTATCACGAATCCCACTATCGTGATATTTATCCTTTGATAGATCAGCTTAAGCATCGTCAGAGTTGCAATGGGAACTGAATCTTTCCTATCTTCCAGCAGCATCATTCCTTCCAATCAAAACATTATATGACTGGCATCATCATTTCTCCCCCTTTCCTTCATAAGGCTTGCATCACAAGTTCTCCTAACTCATGATTTGTGTGAAATACATACCAGCAAAGCATCGTCTGATTTATGATCCTTCTACAAAGTGAATTGATTTATCGCCTTTGACAACAAAATACAACACTCTGCAAAAGCTAACTCTTCAAACATTCATCTTCATTCAACCTGGTCCCAACAGTTAGTAGAAATTGTATGAACTAGAGGTTGGGGTGAATGATCATTCTCCTAGTAGGAGAAGAACTATTGTGTGATTCCAATATGGGGCTTCAAGGAATGTAAACATGGCATATCCGAAGACTACTCAAGTTTGCCTCCATTTTTGATTTTTTGGTCATCTCTTGAAGTATTGTATGAATGGATTTTAGAAGCATTATTCGGTTTTATCCATTTGGGGACATTATATTTTTTTGGAAATTTCCTTTTTTTCTATTTTAATCTTTCTTATTGTGATTTGGAAATGTTGGATGGAATATTATTTAATTGTCATTTCACTACAGTTTGCGTCTCTAATTTCCTGACATATTAGGTGTTTTATAAGGATTTATCTAATTGGACTCATTATTTAGTTGTTGGATATTGGTTTAATTTGATGAGTATTGTCAGATAGAAGAGCCATTATTTGTGGTACTTTTTCAAACCTATTATTTTGTATAGATTTTATGGTTCTCTAAAGTTGAAATTATAGAGGACATAGGTGCATGACTAGAGAAAATAGGTCATTTAATTCAGTAGGTTAAAATGGATGATTAGTCTATTTTGGTATGTGGCCATTTGAATTCATTAAGTGGGGGTGATCCAGTATGTTGACCCATGGTTATCAGCATCTGTCATGAACATAGGTGGAATATCATGTTGTTTTGTTGAATTTTTTGTTCTACTCTGTTAATTTTGTTTTGGGGACTTTTTTGGGTTTGTTGATTTTTTACACCATGCTTACTATTTTTTCAAATATGTTTTTCCAAAATATTCCCCTTATTCCCCCCTATTAGAGGAACTACAAATTGAGGGATGGCCATAATAGAGGATCTATAGATATTAGGGATAACATGTCAGATCTACCATTCTTTATAGAGATTCTGTTTTGAGGTCCACGTATATGTTGTTCTAGGAGATGTTTGGTGACATTATTTATTTATTTGTTCTATTATTTTTTTATCTATTTTTATTTTTGGATATTTATTTGAGCAGTCTTGATTGTCTCTATTTGTTATATTTTTTTGGTGGCATTAATTATCGTTCTCCTCCCTTTTCAAGACAAAATTATTCAGAAGAATATTGAACGGTGCAGAACTAGATAACCCCAACATATAATTATTTTTATATTATTTTTTCTTTCATTGAGTTTTATTAATTTTTTGATAGCTACAAGCTAAAAAATAATGTTTTTGAGGCCTTTCTGGAGGATCATAATATGACTACAGGTATAGAACTAACTATGTGATCCACATGAGGGAGGGAATGTATTTTTGATAGAGTAATTTTTCATAGATTTTTCTATTCTATTTGTACCATAATGATATTCATATAATCCATGCGAGTATTGTTTTTGTGTTTAAGGTGATGCACATAGTTATTCCAATCCATTCAGTGCCCCATAAGTAACACTGAGGCTTATTTTTTCATTGGAAGAGGCTAGAACATGATTGGGTCATAGTTTGCGAAAACATGAGTTTTTCGGAAGTGTATAATTTTTGTTGTTTTCCCAAAATACTCATCTTTTATCATAAAAAAATTAACCCACAGTTCTCACTATTCACTTCTGATAACCCATGGGAGCCACTGATGAGCACCATTTTCTTCCTCTCCTTGATCATTTCTATCCCTTTTTTGAATTCTAGGTCATTTTATGGTATATATTCCCCTCATTACCCTTTTATTCCATTTTACTTATCTATTTTCATGTTTTTGGATTCCCCCATGAACAATAGTTCTCTTGTTCTATATTTTTGGGTTCCATATAGATCAAATCTTGGTGTTTTGGTTTCTATTATTGATAGAAATTGTTTATATTAACATGGGTGTGGTATCTAATGAAAGAGACACATTTCTAAGAATTTAAATTTGATTCTCATATTTTTTTATATATTTCATTAAAATTAGTACATTTTGGAATTCGACTTGTTTTTATTCTTTATAAATTCACTTATTATAAATTTCATATTATGTGATATCATTGTGATGATTTAAAACAATATTGTTTTATTTTGAGAATTAAATATATTATTCATATTTATAAATAAATGAATTCTTGTATTAATTGTGATATTATTTTTATTATTATTGTTAAATATATGAATTCACATTTGAAATGTTTTTCTAAATGTAATTATTTGATTTTAATTTCGTTTCTAGTTTCCAAAAAGTTAAAACTATGTTTTAAATAGAATTTAGTTTAAAAGTGAGGTGTTAATCATGAAGATGTTTTTAATGGGTCATATAATGAATATAAAATGGTTATTTGAAATCTTATACTGATTTTTTCCTAGGAATAATTAATTTATGGTTCTTTTGAAAATGTATTTGATGGAAATGGTTGTATGTCAGTCGTGTTTTTTGTTTTGAAAAAGAAAAATCAATTTATTAATGGTGGATTTGAAATGTTTTAAATCTGTTGGTGAATCAAATAATTTTTGAAAGAGTGTTTGATTTTTTTTAAGAAATGATAATGGGATTGTGATTATAATATGTGTTTTAGTTTGAATGGCCTATTTGTAACATTGGTTTCAAATTGTTGGATGTGAAAGGAACCCTATGATTATTCATTTCTTTCTTACTACTTGTGCGGTTTCATGATCACTACATGGTTCTTAGTTTATCACAATTTGTGTTATAATTTTCTTATGATGTCGTGGTAAATTTATATATGGGGTTTTATTCGTCATTTGGGGTTACGGGTGAGTGCAGTTATTATTAATACGTGTCCACTATACATGGATCATTTTTTCATATTCCTAAATTTCATTATTTTCTTTTCTAAATTAAGTAATATGAGTGGGATATAATTTTTTACTAACATTGGTTCACATTTCTCAAGTTACAATATAGTATATCTTGGAACAAGGTCTTTTAAATAGATTTATTCACCATGAGATCTATGTATTCTAAGGGGATCACTTGTGGTTTATACATCAGTCCATAGTGGTAGATGGATCACAGGTGGTATAACCTTATACAATTATATGTGCCACATGTTTTTTATCATAGGTTAGATCCTATAAATCATTTTATTTCTTTGTTTATTAAAATGTGTTGATTGTTTTAAATAGTTCTTTGTTGTATCATTTTTCAAAAAAAAATCTATATCATAAATCCATGTTTGAATTTCATTGTATGCCTTGTAATATATATGGTACCGGATTGTTGTTATTTAATTATTTTAGTATTTTTTTCATTTGGATAGTGGTTCTCCAATGATTTTTGGATGACCCATATTGAATTTCATGACTCTTTTTTTGATAAATTCATACGAATTTCAAGAAGGGTGATTTCAGTCGAAATGTGGCATTAAGTGGGAGAATGATTTAATGTGATTTTTTTATTTAAATAAAACAAAGATGATTATTTTGGGAAATTTTAATGGTATGTGTTTCTTTTAAATGGAATTGGAATGTATTTTATTTTTCAAAAAATTATATTATTGGTAATACAAAAAAATTTAACGTGTTTTCTATGTGAATTATGTACATGTCTTTATTTCCCATAAGTTATATATTTAAATGTAATTGTCTAGTTTATTTTCAATCTAGCATTTATAAATTACATTATTGATCTTATTGGATAGTACTTTAGTTTTTTTATCTACTGAGAATTTTTCTCACACCTAAATATTTCCTGATCTCGGTTCCTAATTGGTTTCTATTTTCTAATAATTTTTTATGTGGGTTGGGATGAATTGTAGTGAGAAACCATAGGTTTCATTGAGATAGTTCAGGGTTGGATAGAGTTGGTTGGTAGTTCTTTTATTCTTAATTAGACTTGTTTATGATACATGTCATGTCCTACAATTTTTTTATGTTGTTTTTTTTTAAAATGGGTTGGATCATTATAGCTGGTTATGACTTATTTAGCGTGTTAATTTATTTTGACACAAATAATTATTGATTCCACTATATAAATCTCTATTTTTGGAGAAATTATTCCAATATATATTATTATTCTCATTCACTAGTTTCCAGTATACTGGTATTAAGAAGTCCCTTAAATAATTCTAGCGAATCAGGTCAGGTGCATGGTTTGGTGGCACAATTGATTGATTTGTCACAAAACCATATTTCTTTTTCCAAACATACATTCCACATGTAATTTAAAAACAATTGTATGAAAATAGATAAAATAAAAATTTAAATTGATATTTCCACAAAAAATATTAATTTCCAAAAATGAAGTTTAAAAAATACCAATCCCACTTAAGGATATATTAAAACATCCAAAAAAGATTCACAAAAAACACATTAACTATATGAAAAAAACCCTCCTCAATTTTTATAATAATAGATAATTGCAAATCCTAACTTTATTGGAGTCTAAAATGGCTAAATTTTTAGGTAAATGTGTTTGTAATGATTTGACCTAATGGTTTGGATGTCGTGTACCAATCATGCACCACACCCTACCAATTTGGTTGACTTGATTACATGGAAAAACGATTGTTTCCCAAGGAATGCATTGAAGCCGCACTACTCACCTTCTATTCCATTTACACTAAAAAATCAAGAGAAATGAAAAATATCATTTACATTCTCAAAGGTTATCTTGTTAATAAATAATATGAAACCAACCAAAATCCACTAAAACATATCTAATACAGGATTTGAATCCCAACTTCTACTAGTAGCATGATCCTTGGGATGATCAAGATCATCCTAGAATCTATAAAATATTACCTCTCATGGTATGATCACCATGGTACCTTTTATAACAGTAGATCCCCATGTATCTAAGACTACACTAGTGGCTTATATTCTTACTAAATACACCCATACTTTGATCTAATACCATTTTTTAATGAAATATGTTACAACCTAAACTATTATAAAGAATATTCTAGTTGTGATTTAATTACATGTCTTTTATATGATATCATTTTAGAAAACATGGGGACATAATTTGTTTTATTATATCATACCAAATGTAAATTTCTACATGAATCTTTATCATTGATAATATAGCTGTTGAATAGTTATCAAATTTATTGTATAAATATAGGGAATTTATAAATTCCATTAATATAGACAATGGACTTGATAGCCTAAAATAGTAGTATCACAACATGTGAAGACCATTTATTTGATTTTCATTAGGATATTACATCACTAGGATTTTCGCATGACAATTCCCATACTGGGATCCAATAATATAATTATGAGAAAAGATGTTTATGAGAGATGTTCAATCTCATCCAGATCATGACAGAAAGAATGTATACTGAACCAACCCATTAATGTCCCTCCATCAAACACCATACTCTTAGGGAGTTTAATGGTTTAATAAAATGATTTTAATCAGGAAAATAATAAAATTAATATTTATATTTTATATAATATTTAATATATTTTCATTTTATTATTGTTACTTTATGAATTTCATATTTATTCAATAAAATGAAAAATATATTTTTGTGTAACATCCAAATTCAATTATGGAATTAATTTTCATGAATCAATAGAATTATGGAATAAATATTATTTAAAAAATATATATTATTATTATAAACGTTCTATTAAATATAAATGATCATATATTTTTTATGAATTCAAATATAATTTTTATAAGGTTTCAGAAACTATTATTTTCTAAAAACTCATATTTTCTCAATAAAAGATGATTATTATTATAAATTTACATTAAAAATATATAACAATTTACTGTTATAAAATTATTCTAATTTTTTCAGTCAGATCATAGAAATTATTAAACGGTTAATAGTTCAGAATTTTCTATGAGAGTCAAGATTCCATGTAAAATTAAATATTATATAAATATATGGTGTGTATTATAAAATCATAATGACCCAAAAGTGATGTAATAAATAATATAAAAGGAATACCATACAAAATATATTTTCCCATATAGAATAATATGATTTTATTTTTATTTTATTAATTTTATAAATAATTTGTGATTCCTCCAAAACCATTAATTAATTTAATTTTTTAAAATCAATTATTTATTACTATGACTAACTTCCACATAAATTAATGGCATTATTTTATTTTTTTAAGCCCATGGATTTATTAAATAATGAAAACCAACCCTATTTGGAAATAACCATGTGAATAAACCATGGTATGGCTTGTGGTTTTCATTATATTGTTTTCTAGAGTCCAAAACCTATGTTTGAGAAATAATAAAAAATTTCCTCACTAATTTTCTATATAAACCATTAAAATATACCATTACATCTAACTAAAAATACTTGAATCATGTCTTTACCCATCCATAACCTCTATATATTACCGCCAATGTTCCCCCATGATCTTTAGAAGCTCCTCCCAAGCATTTCGTGCCACCCACTCAAGTAAGGGATCCTTAACATCACTCTGTTATTTAGGTTTTATTATTATCTTATTGCATCTATTTAAAATTCATAATATTGGAATATGTAATAAAATATTAATATTAATGCACATTTCATGAAACATTATTGGATACCCCTTTCACACTCATCAATAAATTTTATAAACTTTCATATGACGTTATTCTGCTACCAAAATTTCCCTGTGATTTTCCATACCAAATCATTTTTGTACTGAATACCGTACACATTTCACATCAAGGGTTTTCACCCTTATTGAGTTATGGTTATTTAAATTGGTAATTTAATGTATATAATTTCACTCTACTTCATCATGGAATAGTATATGATGATGAATTATTATGTGTTTTAAGAACGTTGTGGAACACTTAAGCATGATAATGGATTGAAATTGGTAGGTGCGCCTTTAATTGTATAGTGCCTCAATGCATTGTGTAATGTTTAGTATCATGAGACATCATTTTTTTAAAATATAGTAATCATGATTCCTTTATGATACATTTTCCAACATTATTTCATGGAATTTAAACATGAACATTGTATATGATGTAGTGTTTCCAGTTGTTGCCACTTTTCCCCTATTACCTTTCTGATTATCATTCCATATCTTGTATCTTCTTTCATGTTTAAGATTACCTATCCTTTTATTCCATATTTATTTGAAAAATTTAAATCCTCAATTGATGCATTCCATGTTAATTCCATTAATGTAATTCATAGCTCACCCATTTCTTATTCATGCCCTCAGTTATCTCGTGTTGTTTTCAAAGCCATGAATTTTTAGAATCATGTTAAGGCCATTTTTAATAATGTTGTTTTAAACCATTTTAAATATTTTATTTTATGGATCTAATTACCAAAGACACAAAACATCAAGATCTTCTTGGTTTTATATTGTGTACATTTATAAAATAAATCATGAATTATTTTGTAATAAATAGACAGATTATTATAGTTGGTATTAAGGGAAAATTTTAGATATTTTTGGGATTAGTATTATAAAACACAAACGATATCCTTAGGGAAAAAAATAAGAAATAGAAAACATACCTATATTTTTGTAAGCTCAATGTATATGGATAATCAATAAAATACATCCATGTGATGATACTAAAATTGGATGTTTTCCTAGAATAGTTGTACATAGGGAAAAAAACAAATATTATTGTATTGATCTAGACATGGTAGGGAAAAAGTGCATTATAAAAATCTTCTATGCACTCTTAGTATGATAATATCATAGGAATATAATTTTTTAAATTCATAATCTTATTATGAAACATTATCAAGCGAACAAAAATACCCATTGGAATATATGATAGTAAATACATCATGGATAACATAAATTCAATCCTCGAAATTTGTATGTTGTGAAATTAATATAATTTATAATTTATCGGATTAATTAAATTGGATTACAATATTATGTGTTTAGTGGTGTAAAAATATGCATCCCCAATTTTCTTTTTATTCTCTCAAATAACCAGAAATAATTGGAACATGGTAAGCATCCAATACAAAGGGAAATCTGATGAATTACCGAAGTATATTCCCAATCCAATGAGAGGAGTAATAAAAATATATATGATGACTCTATCTATTTTTACTCAGGTTATGAATATAATCCAAAAATAATATAAGTGAAATAATAACCCTAAGAAATAATAAGACATAATTGAGGCCTCATTGCAACAATTGTCTCTAAAAATAAATGGATCTTTTGATCCGTTGATCATAGAATAATGTTTCAACTCCATATAGAAAATCATTCCCATACTTAAATTATTTGTTCCACTGAATGATCTAATAGGTTTTGATCTTATAAAGGGATAATCTAATATGTGGAGGATATTGATCAATAATATAATGCTTAAGGAATAGATCAATGCGATGGTGATGAAGTAATTCTAGAAAATGTTTTAGATAAATATTTTCCTCACACTCTACAATAATAAATAAAAGGGTTGTACTTAACATCATAAAGAACGAAAGTAACTAAATCTAGGAATATGTGGTAATCACCGGAATACATGGTCGATACACCTCTAGAAAAGTCATTAACTTATAATTTTTTATCTCATCATCAGTGGGATTAAAACTAGTTAATGAAAATCCCTAGTGATATGTGACATTGATATATATGAGGATATATTTCGATGTTCCCTCAAATAAGAAATTGAGATAAAAATAAAACAATTATATCATGATGATATGATGGAGAAAATCAAGTTTACTTTTAGAGGTCCGATGGAGAAATATATTGGTTCAAATAAATTTTAGAATCTGACATGTCAAATGTGTGGAAAGAAGGGCCATTGAAATTTCATAACAGGGGTGAGGAAATGCATTCGGTGTGGGATGAAAGGACCCCTAGATAATTGAAAACCAATTATATTAAGGATGAAAGGAACTATCCAATCAACCCTTAGCACATTTTTCATTGTTTCAACTATAAAAAGAAATGTCCCATTGCAAACCAATGCACTAAAACAGTGGGTTTAAAACAGAACTAACAACCATCAACATATAGAGAGTGTGTGTTTTTCATCAAAACCTTCATGGTGGTAACTAAAAATGAAGTGGTGAAAGGTAAAATAGTTATTTATACAAGAATATATAATTACTATTAGAATTTTTTTTAATTCATTCATTCATAAAATGATTTTTTAGTAAAACTATTAATACACCACCTCAAATAAGGATTTTGAGTTGTTTTCTAAAATAAAAACTAGATAAATTATTTCAACAAATGTTTATAATTCCTCCAATATCATAATTTTTTTTAAAAATGTCCTATATATATATTTAAAACTCCATTTATTAGAATTTTAATCAATTCAAGTTACAGATTTTATTTCCCTATATAGAGCCAACATAAATTTCAAGGAGAAAGAAATCACTCTCAAAATTGAGAATCACATCCCAATTAATTACAGGTGAAAGGAGGGGGAGAATATTATTGAACACCAACATCTCAACAATAGATATTATTTACATATGATAATGAATATATATTACAAATGATTGATCTTAAGGAAACAATCATCCCTGAGGATATTCCTATAGTGAGGGAATACAATATTTTTTCATGGGTAATTACACAATATTCCTCTTATCCAAGAAGAATAATTCTCAAAATAGAGTATACCTATGTAATTTACAATATCCAATATGATGTATAGAGTGCATGTTATAGAACGTGGTGACATAATGATGTAACTACACGTGATTCTAAATAAATGGTGCTTACTAACATGTGATTCTAAATGGTGTTAACATGTCCTCTTTGTATAGAAGGTGGATGGATCTGTGAGCCATTGCAATTATTATAATGATCTTAAAATAATAATGATAAATAACGAGTATCATCGTACATGGATTTATTAAATTTTTTAACATAAATATGGAGAACAATACATTTATAATGTTGTTATACAATTTGGGTATTAGCATGTTAGGGAGAAGAAGGGGATATCTCCAAAACTTATTTTAATGTAACATATAGGAACAATGAGTTCATAGTACATCATTTTTTATTCACTAATTCTCCATAAACAGTCATGGACATTATGAATATATTCATTATGAATTAAATCTATAGGAATTTTTTTTCAATTTAAAGTTGATATTCTAGTATACTCAAAAATGCAAGGTGGAGTATGAGGGTCATTTGAGCATCATCCCAAAGACATTACGGCTGGAGAATCATTATTAAAAATATAGAAAATGTGAATTATGGTTTAAGGATGCCTAATTATATGGGGATATTATAAAAAGAAATGGTAAATATATATAAACTTCTAAAATAAAAGAAAATGATAGATGGTCAAGGACAATATCTATAATAGATATCATTAGTTTCCAAGGATTTGTTGGGTAGTATTGTAAATTTTTTATACATTTATCATGATTTTCAAACCCTCTATCAATGATAACAAAAAGGGAGTCAATTTTTCTTTGAATGATTAATGTGATGACAGCTTCAAGTAGTTTAGAAAGTGGGTTATCACTATACATGTAATCACAATACCCAAATGCAGAGAATGTATCATGGTACTCAGTGATTCTTTGAAGAACAAATTAGGCTATGTGTTAATGCATAATGAATATGTGATAGTTTATGATTCAAGGTAGTTTAATGTTCATGTGTAAAACTACCCAAAACATGATATGGATGCACTAATATTATCATTGAAAATATAGTTGCACTGTCTATTTAGGGAGAAGTGTGAAATATATATTGATCACAAAATAATCATTTATATATTCACAAATAATGAAATGAATATGAACAACCGAACATGATTACAGATCATCAAGGATGTTGAGATACAATCCACTACCATCAGAGGAAATTTAATAAAGTGCAAACTCTATTATTAGGAAGAATTCATCATTAAATTAGTGATGAAATTTGAAAGGGATCCTGTCTTCTTAGATTTGGAAATGATGGTAAATCGAATCCTACAAGATAAACTATCATATATCAATTAAGAAATGATTTCTAAAACATACCATCTATAGAAAATAAATTATGATCAATTAAATGATGTGTGAATTCAAAATAAAATGTAAAATATAATAAAATGGATATCCTTAGAGGAAAATATTAATAAAAAAGGAGTTATAATAATGCTGTCCAAACAATGTTTACCATCCAATCCTATGTTAAATAATGAGATGTTTTATGATGTGCATTGTTCTACCTTCTCTATCCATCTTTGAATAACAAAGAAGTATTGAGATCACTAAGAGAACTGCTAGTGGTGTGATATGAATAAATTTTTTGAAAAGTATACATCAATTTGTCTTGTATTTCACCTAGTGAGAGTTGAAAAGAACAATTACAAGGGGAAAATATAATTGTTCACCAAACATGTATTTAAATGAGAAAATACCACTATATAAATTGTCACTTTTTTCTGAAGACATCAAGTGTGAATAATACTATCTGGTATATGGTGGATCATCATAAAAATACTAAAAACATTATTGTGATTTTAGAGGATTTCACCATAAATCATCTTTACTGAATATGAATCAAATAATATATATGGTTTCATGGGGTACCACTATCAATTTTATGTGATCATGATCTCACATTCACCACCATGTTTTGAAAAATTCCCCAACATACGTTAACTACAGATATGAACTTCTTCATGGATTATCATCCCCAAAATGATGTCTAATATGATCATACTATCATGAAACATGTGTATCTATTTATATCATGCTCAGTTGACTTCAATGTATTAATGGATAAATATATTCCCCTATTCCAGTTCACATATAGTAATAATTCCTACATAGGAATCCAAATGGATACATTTGAATACCATTATGGAAAGAGGTTTGAAACACCTACATATTGGGTTGATATTTGGAAAATAATCCCACTAGGCCCTGATATGGCTGATGAAATGGTGGAAAATGTTAGGTCCATTAATTACCACATCAAAGCTGCTCTAAGTCAACAAAATATATATTTTGATAATCGTTGTTCAGACTAAGATTTTGATGTTGGATACATGGTATTTCTTATAAATTAACACTAGATTAATGGATGAATATTTGGGAAGAAATGAATGCTTAGTCAAAGAAACATCATCCCCTTGGATATCCTTTATCACATGAGAGTGGTGTCCTATAAAAAATCACTCTCAACTAACCTATCTCAAATACATGTTGTCATCCATATATCTCTCTTGATGAAGTAAAAAACCATATCCCAAAAATGTACTCAATCTAGAGGTGGTGCCCTTAGTGAAAGATAATCCATATGAAGATAAACTGGTGAAAATAAAACATCATGGAGTAAAAGCTAAAAAAATTAAATCAATTCACCTTTTCAATGTGTTGTGGATAATTTCCATGTTTGATAAAGAGACATGAGAACACGGGAAGGTGGTTAGAAAGAGTTACGCTCATCTGTTAGAGTGCGGTATGAGAAAATTTCAATGGAAAAATTCCTGAAGGTGGGAATATTGTAAAGACCCAAATTTTACTAATTAAAATTCCCTTTTTGATTTAATTTTATCTCTTATTATGTTACAATGTTGTCGAAAACAGAAGAAAAAATTTGGGTCATTTATTTTTTTATTATTATTAAATGAACATTAAGAATATTTATATTTTTAAATATATACATTGAGAAATGGTCATATGAACATGATACATATATTCATTTAACAAAATCCAATTTAACAACACAAACAAACAAATTGATGGGCTCAACAATTATGATTATACCCAATAAATCCCAATTATCTGAGATTTTGTGAAATATATCATCACTGGTCTTTTCTATTGACCATTAAAAGATGAGGACTAAAATATTAAGCATGAGAGAAACTATTTATGAGAGAAATTCAAGTTCATTGAGATCTTAGACAAAAATATATATATGTTCAACCACCCCATGAATGTCTCACCATCGTACACCAATCACATAGGGAATTTAATTGTGTGAGAAGGGGATATGTATAAATACCCTAAAAATTAATTTTTATATTGTATATAAAAATTAATTTTTTTGTGTTTTATTAACTTTACATTGTCATTTTATTTATTCAAGAAAAAAATTTATTTATGGGTAGTGTTAAAATTCTATTAAGGTAGATATTTTCTTGAAATAATGAATTTTTAGGATAAGTATTTTTTTAAAAAATAATTTTTTTTATTAAATATAAATAGTCATATAATTGATATGAAGCCAAATGAAATTTTTTAAGTGTTCGAAAACTATTAAAATCAAAAATCTCATCAATTTTTGATAAATAAAAAATCTAAATTGAAAATTGAAAATAATTATATTTAGAAAAAAAAATTTATAAAATGAATATTTTTTAAGTAAAATCATTGAAATTATGAAACAATGAATTTTTCATACTTCTCTGTGCTAGTTGAATTTTGGGGTAAAAATTAGTGCCTTATAAATATAATATATGTATTTTGAGATCATAATGACCCAAAAGGGTTGTAATAAATAATATAAAATGAATCCAAAACCAAATATATGTTTTCAATTTAAAATAGTTTAATTTTATTTTAATTTTATTAATTTTATAAATAAATTATTCATCATCCAAAACCATAATGAAATTTTAATGTTTTAAATTCATTAATTATGATTATGACATAATTCCACATAAAAATGTAATTATATTATTATGATCATCCCATGGCCTTATAAAATAATTAAAACCACCCATTATTGAATGAACATTGTTGAAAAAAACCATGAATTTGTTTGTAATTTTTGTTATTTTGTTAAATAATTTCTAAAACAAATGTTTGAAAAATGATAAATAATTTCCCACATATTTCTGATATAAATCCTCATATTATCCCATTTATCTTCAATAAAAAAAATCATGTCTTTACTCTTCCCTGCACTCTGTAGAGCCATCCAAAGGAACCCCAATCTGTCAACAATATCCTCCCATGAATTTTCAATCACTCTCTCAGGTATGGGATCCTAACCTTATCCTATCTATTAAAGTTCCATTTTTATATTATCAGTTTAATTTCCAATTATTTATGTTTGGATATTTATGATCATGTCCCTATTACACTCCATTTTATGTAAAAATAATTAGATTCCCCTTTCACTCTCATCAACCTATTTTATTAATTTCCATCTGATGTCGTTATGTGTTTGAAATTTCACCACCATTTTCCATGATAAATCATTTTTTAAGTGAATAATGTATTAATTTTGTATCAAGAGTATTAATTATTATACAATTATACTTATTTTAATCATTAAATATACTTAGTTATTCCACTCTCCTTTCTTGAGGAATAAAATATGATGATAAATGATTCAACGTAGTATGATCATTGTGGCTTCTTCGGTTGGATAATGAAATGAATGTGATGGGTGCTCCCTTAATTAATTTACACCCCAAAGAATTGATGAATATTTAGTCTCATGATAATTCAAGTTTTTATATGTAGTCATCATTATTACATTTGGGGAATATTTCCATCAAGATGTCTAGGAAGTCATCCTTGACAAATTTTTATGATTCAATGTGTTATTTCATTTCCACATTTCCCATGTTGCCTTTATGGTTATCCTGTCATTTCATGTCTCGATTATTCATTTTTATGATTTTAACCCTATATATTACCACATTATATTAATATTTGGTATAATTTATTACATTATTCCATTTATATTCAATTACTGGGGTTTATATCTCACATGTTTCTTTTGTATGTCCCCAGGTTACCCATGCAGTTTTATGTTTTATATATGGAATTGGATTCACTTTTTAAGGATGTTTTCAATAATGTTGTTGTATCCAATGTTTACGATGTTAATATATATACCTAATTACCAAATAAACAATACAAATCTATAATTTCTGTTGTATTATGTAGGATTTCATTTAATAATTAATGAGATAGTTTTTAATAAACTAAACGGTTGTCATAAACTTGCTCAGATAACCAACGAACCTAGCACCCAACTCTATTTTCCACTAATATCAATGGTTTTTCCCAATCCCCATGGTCTAGAAACTGGTGACTATGAATCAATTTAATACCATTATAAAGGACTTCACCCATATAAGTGTTAAAATGAATAAATATAAATAAATATAAAATCCCAAATAAAAAAACACTCTAAATTTTTCATAACCAACTAAAATTATCCAACCCATTTTCATATATATAACATAATCATATATTAACAAGTGAAAACCAACAAAAAATTATAATAGGGACAACACTATAATAAATTAGATAAACATCCATCCACCTTGAGCTAATCTGTAACCATGTCCATTCAACCTCTAGTTGCCCACCACCACCCAACTAACCCCTCGTTGGTCATGACGATCAAAATAGACTCCAACTATGAACCTGCAACATATAATACAAGGACCTAAGAAAAAATTACCACTTTTTTACCACAACCCATTGAATCTATAAATCTTTTTTCATATAAAAATCATCAATTTTATTTTGAAAATAAATCTAGAATTATTTATTTACACATATAACATATGAAAAATAAACTTAATTCTATAGTCACATTTCAATCAAAAATCAATTTGTTTAAAAAAATGAACACATAATTTTAAAAAAAAAATCAATGTCCTAAGTCATTACATTGTGTATAAATCCATTAAATTTGTTTAAAAAACAAAACAATTATTCTATTTTAAATAAAATTGTCACTTTATAACATTTCACTAGTGGATGACATCACAAAACCAAATCATCATTTTGAAATCCCCCATAATAACTCTAGAAAGACTATATCATTTAAAAATGATTTTCCTAACATCGTTGGGAAATACATTACACAGTAAATGACTCAAGATACTCACACAGACAAAAAAAATAGTAACTATATATCATAAAGAATGAAACCATGAATAAATATAGAGTGATTCAATAATAATAAACGCAAGGGATATGATAATAATAAATTTTTTCGAACTTATTTCAGTAAATAAAACAAATAAATTGATTTTTCAATGGATCTACACATTAATTACGACCATGTAAAGCATATAACCATATAAATTTATAATAATTAGTGAACATACTAGCTGAATGTGATAATTCAAAATAATATTTAATTAATATATCCCACAAAGTCATCATTGTGATGACCCCCCTACCTTATAGAAAATTCCCCTAGAATGGTAATCGGGAAATTAAAGTATTTTAATCCAACATGAGAAAAAAATTAAATCTTCCACCAATTACCCAGTTTTCCATAAACATAAAATAATGTGACGTAGAAGAATAGTAAATCTAATTAGATTTCATAATGTATAACCCATGACAACCTCACACCCATTATCAAATGTTGAATAACATCATTTATAGAAATCATTACATCATACCGAAGAACATTCCCATTTATTGGGATAGTATATTGATCACATTATAATCATGAACCCACACAGAGGGTATACATGAATTTAGAAATAAAGGGAAGCATCTCAAAACAAATTTTTAAAAACCAAATTTCCAATCAGTCCATTAAAAAAAATCCATGGATTGGGAATTCAATCCCTTTAAAATATTATTAGAAAACATTTTTAACACTATGTGAAAAATATTGGAAATCAGTATCACATTCAGAAAAAATTAATTGCCCTATAAAACATGAAATTAACTTTTCAATCATGATAAAATTGAAATAACTTGAAAACCATTTATGTCAATAATCATATAAATGTAAAATTTTTCAAATAACCATAATAATACAAAATATTTTCAATATTTCATCAAAAATGGATTTAGAATTCTGAACCATACATTGAATTAAAAAATGAAAAAATTAAATTGAAACACCGACATTAATGTAAATAAAACTGAGCTATCATTCTTCCTAATTTTTTTCCCTTAACATATATCATTCTCCCATGTCTAGAAACTGTATATTGAAACACAGTTACCAAATAACCCAATGTTAGCTAAATGTGGAACCTCAATGTCAAGAAAAAGGGTTCTAGTGTCATGGGGAAAAACATAGATCAAGATAAACGAGAAGGGGAAGGAAAAAAGAGGTAAAATGTGTAATAAATACATATAAATGTATTTTAGAATTGTGAAAGGACAAAAATTAAGATGGTTAAAGGTTCATGCTTTTTATTGGATCCAAAGAGTAGGAAAATGAGTTTCGGGTAAAGTGGGGTGCGAGTGAAAATTTATTAAATTAATAGTTATTATTTTGGGGAAACCCCAAAATATTAAACATTGGGGCATGTCACAGAGTTTAGATGAATTATTTTATAATCTAGGTACTATCATCAATATATGATAAAATTGGTTTCAAAATTACTCCTATGGTGCCATACAATTTTGATGAAATATTTTCCTTACCGAAAAATCATCAAACGTCCCACACTACATCTAGAAGAGCTCCCAATAGTATAAAAACTACATGGAGTACATACTGAAAATCTACTTCCAAATAAAATATACATTAAAAGGATCACCAAAGGGTTAGTATTAGTGGATAATTCTAAACCTCCAAAATATTACTCCAAAATATGAATTTTTTTCCATCCACAAACTAAATTTTCATGAATCCCTTGGGAAGATAAATTCAAAATAAAAACATCATAATATTTGGGGGTGTCACATGAGAGTAATAAAAATTTATCCTTTTTAGTTCATCTCTTTACACTATGCCATATATCAATAGATAAAATTAAGTTAAATTAAAACTAGGATATCCAAAAAAAATTACTTGTTCTCCAAATTTCCTTCCTTATATTATGTGGAATCCATCTTTGTATATTCCTCTTTCATCACTTTTTTAATGATATATCATCATTACTAAATTTAAATATTGCATAAATGGAATCCTCAAATATAATAATTTGATATACAACTGGTAGAACTAATAATAATTAGTACAACTATTCAAATTTAATTCTATGCAGCAATTATATCATCATCTTGATTACACTGGTACTACTTCAAAACATCAGTTAGATCATTATAGTGTATCACTACATCACATTCCATCTATTTATGAAACTTAATCACTAATTATATATCCCTATAAACCTAAAAAAAGAAACAATAGTTAATAAAATTTAAAAACATGTAGAGAAGGAATTTTTTTTCCTTCCTCATTTTGATGATCGTGGTAATCCTTGGTGAAAAAAACCCATCACTATAAACATTCATTTTCCACATTATATTTTTGAGTAAATAAATGTAATATGCTCATAAAAGATTGCTTCTATTGTATCCTTATATATAGATGACTTCCTCATCTTATTTCTATTATCTCTTCACTGAGTAATTCCACTTACATAAACATTAGTTTTGATGTTTTCATTGGGTTAATTCATGTCCCTTGGTTATTTCATTTTTCCACATTTTGACTATTCCCAATTTTGAAATCTTATTTATTCAGTAAAACAGTATTGCAGCTTTTCTTGGGGTTCCATCCTTATTTTTGTGATATTATTATAGGATTTTTCTATTTACTTGTGGATTTATTTGTGTAACCAAAAAATAAGGCTTCATGTTTCTCTTCATTGATGTCCATAAGTCTCATATCAGACTTCTTCTTCAATGGTGGGTTCTCCTATACATTCTCTTACATAATTATAATAGATTTAATATATTCTTTCTTTTTATTGAAAACATTTTTTCATAATTTACCTAATAGATACTATTAAAAATATAATCTAAATGCATAAATATAAATTTATGCAATCCATTATTTTACTCTAATATTGGTGTCATTCATTATAGTACAACTTTTTTTCATTCAATGTACACCCTTTTCTATAATGTTATATGAATATATGGTTTCCAAATGAATTCATTTTTAATATTCCTAATACAATACCTTGACATGTGAAAATATTTATAACATAAAAAAATATACCATAAAAATCATACAACCTGGATTTTATCATTAGGAAATATGTCAGTAGAGAATATTTATTTTTTGTGATTGGGGAGCGCCTTTTTATCTAGACACACAACCTTGGTGTATCCTATATTACAAAAAGTATCACTTTTTATGTTATTTTTTGAATTAATTATTTTATCTTTTTAAATGGACTTATACTTATTAATATATTTTATTTTATAACTATACATTTTTCAGTTGATGTGGATGCTTTGGTGGGAACATATAACTATGTATTCATTTAAATGGAACTGAGATATGTCTCACGATCCTTGATATTATTATTTTATTCCCCCATGCTATAAATAAGTAAAAAATTTCTATGTGATGGACTCACTATATAATTCTCTCATCTCCAAAATTTATTTCTTTAGTGATATTTTATTTTCCATCATTACCTTATATTTTACTTTCTTCTATTCAAATTATTGTGTATACTATTCATGAATATTACCTAGTTCATTCATTATTTGACCCATCATCTTCATGTAAATGTTCGTCGACTCATTATAGTTATTTATCCTCTTATTATAGATGTATATATCTTTAATGAAATATTGATAAACTTGGAAAATGATTTTTTGTTGATCAACTGATTTATATAGGGAGTGTATTTCTTGTTGATCACTGGTATATGTTCCTCTATTTTAGTCACTTGATGATGTTTTTGTTTCATCATTGAGATATATGATTCTCTCAATATCTGAGGGTTAAACTATAATTACACATTTATTGTTATCATCTGATATATTATTGTATTAATATTAAATTATGTAATAATTTTTATTTAAATCAAACATAATTTATTTTTTCTAGATAGGAATTACTTATTTTGCCTTTATTAACTATCCAAAAATAAATATGCCTTAAATAATGTTTCACATGGTATTCTAATAATAAAAAAAAATTATAAATTATTTTTCTAATGATTAAATAAGATAAAAATATTTCACCTTTATAAATATACATTTATAAATCATTCTATGAGAAATATTTTGTAAAAAGAATCTTATTACAGAGCCTATTTCAGCGCTTCATAGTAGTTACAACAGTCTAATAGTTCCTATTATTTGTCTCAGACAAAACTCTATACTAGCTATCTAAGACAATTCCAACAAAAAAGGTATCTTGATGGACTATAACATGTACTTATATGTATGATATAAATTAATTCATCCATTTATACAAATAATTTTCAATTAAATAATGAAATTCCCTAAGTAGTTATTATTTCCATACATTCAATCATAATTTGAAATAAGAATACAATTATACTCTAGGTGAAACTCTAGATGATGTTTGCAAGAAAACAATTCCTATATAGATTAACTTATTCCCCAATAATAAATATTTTTTCCAATAAGGGTATTAAGTGAGAGATAACATCAGAGGGAGATGAATTAGGGTATCAAAAAATTTTCCAATTAAACACTTTTCATTAGTCTCTTACATCACAAATCTTATCATGATCCTATGAGTAGTAGAAATGATTTTTTATCTCTTCTAATAGATGATGTTTTGATTATTAATTAGCTTCCCCTTTTTTAATACCACCTTTGACTTTTTTCATCATACAGAATATAAATTGAAATTTAACTCTCATTAAACCAGTATTTTCATGGCTCAATCGCACTAGGATAATCTAAATAGAATTTAATCATCAATGTGCAAGTGAACCAGTATACAATATCCTCACTAGTGTGTGGTAGTGTTATGTTATGACTTTGGTTATCCCAAAAAGTTGTTTATTCCTAACAAAATACCACCCTAGGATCACTTACCTCACATTTACATTATATTTTAGTTACTATAAATAGGAAATAAAGTTGTCGTGAATGAAAAAATAAAATTATTCTTACCATTATTTTTGATAACACACAAAATAATACTTGGTACATTTGATATATTTGAGATTCCACCTTGTAGTCAAACAATGATCTCCTTAATGACTATCATCATAACCTTTCTTTATCATTCCATGTGAATGATCTCGGGTCTTTCAAAAAATATTTAATATTTTGTTTCTAAATAAACTATTCCATTTATTGTTTTTAGATTTAACCCTAATCTTTGATGTGGGATGATAGTGTAATTCATTTGAAGTTAAATGATTGAGGGATATATATTGGTTTCAGGTGAATTACACATTGTGTAATTGGGATACATGACATGTATAAATTACATGATGTTTAATGGTGTCGCTAGGAACATTTAAATTTTGAAAAATGTATTTAATTGGAGGAACACCGAAATACATACCCATATTCTAAGGAATTTATAAGTCATGTAAATTCCTTAGTAGTTTTTTTAAAAAAAATTATGGATTACTTCCAATTTTCAAACCAAGGACCTCAACCCTCCCTCTTCACATGCAGGAGCACCTATGAAATCCAATAGGATGGATTTTCTCCTATTTTCATATCTGGAAACTGTTTCATTCCCAATATGTCTCATTAGATATGAACTGGTAAGATCTTGATTACTTTTTAGCAATTTTTTATTCTTCTAAACATCATTTATTCTATTTAGGTTAATGATCAGTTGACCTATTTTTAGGTAAATGATCTATTCATCATATTTTATCAAATATCAGAAAAACTAAATGATGATACTAGAAGATGATAGTTGTTAATATATGAGTTCCGTGATCTATAAATTCCCTCGTTGGATTTGATTCTTTATTTGGAAATATATCATTAGGGCAACCGATGGACTTCCCAATGTGTCCAAAAATGGAAATGATAAATTGAATAAAATGAACTAGGACTGTAAGGGAATATCTCAGATAGGTTTGACATGTGTTAGTGGATTTTTAACCAAAAATGGTCACCCATATTGTTTGCCCTATGAAATTCACATTCGTTTTTATAATTCAACCACTAAAATACGTGTAATTTGATCTCGGTCATTTAAAGGATTCATTTAAATAAATAAATGGTATTTGATGGATTTATTAGGAGATTTATTCCCTCCTTGACTTATGATACGATGATATTACATGATTTAATTTGATTATATGGATTAAATTTAATTGGATGAATGGGTGTGTATAATCATTGGTTTCATTTTTATTGAATTGTGATATGTGATTGGGAATAATCATGAGATGTAATTGAATGCGTATGGTTATATGTGTGGTAGAATTACAAGATATTAACTAGTAAATTCAATGAAATGGTGATTTATTATATAGATTCATTAGATAATTTTATTTATATCATGATGCAGTAGTGGATTCATTGGATTGAATATAATCATTAATTTTAGATTATTTGTGAAGACTTGGGCATTGATACCCCTTGGATATATAATGATTAGACTCTCTTAGGTCGTCTTCTTTATTAAATTCTCTATTGACTGTAACCTGTTTTTATTCTAGTTTCAAAATATATTCTCCTAGGAATTGTTTAGGATTAATTGATCTTATATACAATGGATCTAGAACTTCATCGTCTGAAATTTGATTATATAGAATATCTATATTAAATGTGACATTTGATTATACATCATGACCATGGAATTATAAAACCTTGATAATACGACATATTCATGGGTGATATGGTATGCATGGTAAAATGACTAGGATGTGGTTACTGTAACACTTAGCTATAAAGTAACGATGTGGTTGACATCATATGTACAGTTATATGAAAAATATTTGTTTTTTAAATTCATTACATATATCCTCCATCATATAGGAGAAAACAAATTTTTTAGGGATCTACATGAGTAATTGTGGAATCACCAAAAGTACATACAAGCCATGGTAATATTTACATTAATTTACCGAATACTTGTTTACATGAACACAATAAGATTATTTTATTTCACAGTCTGAATTTGTGTATGTATTTCGGAGGTTACCTACTGAGATTATATCCCACAACCTATTCGGGCTATTGTTCTGTAGCAAAAATGAATACATGGATGTAGTTTGTGACAGGGGTGACACCAACAGTTTTAGTGTTCATTTTTTTATCATGCATATGATTAGGGGAGCATGGGACCCTGATGAGGCTCATGGTGTATTTCCGAAAGAGAAATGTTTTGGGAATTTTCTGTATTTGGGGATATATTTATTTCCTTGAACTTTTATGGAAATAATTTATATCCTTATATAGACACATTACATGTATCCACATTTTTAAATTAAGTGGATTCTACCTTTGTTTATATAATAGTGTTTTGATTCTTACATATTGTATGATTGTATACTACTTTTGATACTTCTTAGCATTAGATTTTATGATGTTTTACACTCTAGTGATGAAGACATAGTCTCCCCCTAGACACACTGATGGCCCCCACTACTAGTCAGCTGCATCTAGAATTTGTAGAGATTTTTTTGAGGCCATGTGGAAAACTAGGAATGAGGTAATGTAGAGTGCAATTTTTGATCAAGATTCTACATAATTTTATCAAAATGATTTGCATTCAGGTTTGCATTATATTTTGGAGAGAATGTAAATGTATTTTATGTTATAGGATTATGGTAATGAGTTATTCCCAAGAGAAGGTACCCCACTTATATGGATAAGGCGAAATGCCTCAACAATATAGTTATTTTCATTATTTAGGCTATTATTGTGGATTTTATTGCACCATTGAGTGATGATGATTAATTATGATGTTATTATTAGTAAAATTGAGGGTTTTTTTGATGAAACCCATTAAGATGAGGGTATTCCATATCATGCATCAAACTAGGATCTTATTTGAAATCACAGAGCATGTATTATTACATTCCATTTAGGATACATTTCTTACTGAATGTTATTTTATATGTGTTGTGATAATTATATGTGTTGTTGTGATAGATTGGGGGAATAGGAAGAGCATGTGACACCACATTTCAAATAATAATGAGTGTGGAACCTTATAGACTAAATTGTGATTCACTGTTTGACTGAAATATTTATAGAGATCTTGTTGTGATATGAATGATATGAACAAAAAATGTCGGTTCTTTAAGTGTTATGGGCCCTCATCGTTTAGAACAAGGTAAACAATCATTTAAAAGAATTTAATAAATTAATGATGGAATTAATGGTTAATTTATATAAAATGAAATAAAATTGAACAACATAACTATATATAGAGACTTGACCTAGCTCCATCTTTTCAGTGGGCAAGAGGCAGTGTCTCCAGTGGGTATGGTTGAATATTCTTTTTAAAGTCCTATATTTAAGAGAATGTTGCGGGATATGACATAGTTTTATGAGTGTTTCTACATGTGTTATCCTTTTTAGTTGTTAACATTGATGTCATAATTTTTTATTGGGTATGTTTGGCATTGTTGGGGCCTGGAACCATGACGACCTCTAGTGGTACACCGGGAGGGTGGTGATGGCAACACTCCAGATGAGGTAAGTCATGGGATACTGATGGATCCTCCCATAGTTCCATAAATTGTACTAGGGTTCATTTTGGACATAGAATATGATTCCCCATTATGTTAGGGATTCTTACACTTCATGAATACATTTCAGAGAGAACTGAAACCTACATTGAATATGGCTTTGACGACACATGTGTTTCGATAGAATTAATCCACCATTTATTCTATGGTTTGTGGTCCACATGATACTATGTTGTTGCCAGAGACTGATATAAAAATATTATAGGACCATGTGACACCTCATGAGAAGAGAGTGAATCTTTCCACTTACATGCTTCATTGAAATGAAAAGCGTTGGTTGAATTTTCAGATCTAGGCTGATAGGTTGCGAGATATGGTTTGGGGTGATTTCTAAACCTGGTAATATGACTATTTCTATCCTAATTCTCTACTATTATGGAGGGATATAGAATTTATGCATCTGGATAATGTATTGATGATGATTATGGAATAATTGTAATGTTTAATAGATTGTTAGTGTTTTCACTAATATACCATGATGATGAGAAATCACGAGGGAGATTCATCAAGGAAGGACTCTAACATGCTATCAGATCTGAAGTGCAATGTGTTGCATTTGTTGTCAATGAGGCATGAAGTTGTCTTGGATTGAATGGATGTCAAGGAGTCAAGATGTGAATGTCAAAGGATGTGATGGTGATGGTGATGAAGGAGAATGGCCATGGTACTAAGATGCATGTCACTTAGGAGATTCACTAAGTGACATAGGAGATGATGGTTGAAACATTCTCTAAGGACATCTGACGATTGTTGAGCGGATCATTAAGTTCATAGAACTTGTATCCTGATGATACAATGTTACAACATTGTTTGAAGACCATGCATTGTCTTCACAATGCATGAGGAGATGAAAGATGATCCATTCACATGTTCTCAGTGGATGAAGTGGTTTAATGAAATCCATGCACTAACACTTAGTGCATGTGAATCTGAAGAAGTCCCAATTTGATCTCTGATTAGATCAACAAACACAATTGAAGAAGTTATGTGATTTAGGAGCTCGGTTGATGAAGAACCTTCGGGAATTCGATATCCTAAGTGAAGATCATATGAGAGGAGGATTGATGAATTCCTAAGAAGAAGAGAGAAGAAATGGCTTAGAGGAGAAGGCTTGGAGTGGCTCTTGGCATTTCAAATTATGTATGTGGTTACATTGTTTTTATACAAAGTACCCTATATTTACTTTGCCAAAAAAATTAGGCCACCAAGGAGGCCAGCCTTAAGGGTTCAACCCAAGGCACATGTGGGACCAGGTCACCACGCCCAAGGGGATCCCATGGGGCCAGCCCCCGAGAGGCAGAGGGGGCCGTGTATAAGCCCCCGGAGGGCACGCGGTGGTGAAACCCGCGCACCCAGAGTGCATGGTGGGCGCTAGGAGCGCGCCCGCAGGGAGCAAGAGTGGGCGCAGAGCGCGCCCGCAGGGAGAACACGGTGCGGGGCGGCACCGTGGAGGGAGGAGATTCAATTGAGCTGAGGAAGGGAGCGGCATGTTAATAAGCCGTGAGAATTCCGCGGCCCGTTTCGATGTGGGACGCGGAAAATTTCCCGGGAGCGAATCTGAGCCGCTCGATTGATCGCGCGCTTGATCTGCGCCGCACGATTCATCTCCGCGGCGATGATCTAATCCTGACCGCCCGATGTATCTCAAATGACTGATCCGACGGCCGAGAGCTCGTCTCCTTCCTCGAGCTCGAGCCGAAGCCATCCGCGAGCCCCGCTGAACCAGGCGCCTCCCGAGTGATGTTTTTGAGATTCTGGCCATCTCTCTCGAAGCCGAAGGCACCCTCGTGCTCGTCTGGACATACCGAATCCATCCATGCAATAAAGAGAGCATGCATGCAATGTTTGGAGGATTTCGAGTGAGGCCGAGGCAAGCAAAGCTGCCGAAGTCCGTGGGGTGTTTTTGCGTGCATATTATGGATCAGAAGAAGGCCGTGCATGCGTTCTAAGTCGCATGCACGTAGAGGAAATTAAAGAGGAAGATCCCGCGTGAAACAGAGGAAAGAAAATCAAGATTCGTAAAGATTTTGAAGATCCGAAGATCTCGGCATTTTGAAGTTAAAACACGCGGAGGATTTGAAGCCTTCCTCTGCCTATATAAATGAGGCCTAGCCCTCGAGAAGAAGTTGCTGATTATTTTGTTGAAGATCCGGAGTCCCGCGGAGCACTCTCTGCCTCGCGAAGCCGAAGCCTCGCGCATCCCACTTGCGCGGCTATTGTTCTCGGTGCCATCTGAGGCCCGAAGGAGTCCCTTTTGCGCATTTCTTGCGCGAAAGAAGTGAAGGGGAGACCCCTGCGTGCTAATCCTTGCGCGGCAGGAAGAACCCAGGGCCGCGGCACTCTGCGCGCCCACGGTTGAAGCCCGAGGTGCTTTGCACCCAAGGTCTTGCACGCCCCTGTGCCGTGCTCCTTGCGCGCTCGAAGGCTTGCACACCCGTGGCTTGTGCCTTGCACGTGTGCGCCTTGTGGCTTAAGCCCACCACACCTTGCGCGGCTGCCCCTTGTACCAAGACACCTTGCGCGCCTCCTTTGAGATCAAGGTAGTATACCACACTCATTTTGTGTGTGTGTGAAGTGAAGGAGTTCGGGTTGTGTTTTACACACATTGTGTGTGCCAAAGAAGGCCGAAGCCTTGCGCGGCAGTGGAGAAGAGGAGAAGCACATGGGCAGTGTGTGTGCAAAGTGGACATGAACACACCTTGGCCGAGACTTGAACTCTGTGTGTGCATTTGAAGAAAAGGCAGTAGCCTTGTGTGTGTGCTAAGTGAACAAGAAGTCCACAACTAAACCTAAGTTAGTGTGTGTCAATGAAAGAAGAGGTCATAGCCAAGATTGTGTGTGCAAAGTGCAAATACACCCTACGGGCATTTTTGTGTGCAAGATAAAGTGAAAGGCCAAGTGTGTGCCAAGTGGTTAGAAGACCACACCCATTAAGTGTGTGTATAAAGTGAGCAAGAAGTTGGCCGAAGCCTAGGTGTGTGCACAAGAAGGGAAGAAGGCCATAGGCATTTGTGTGTGCAAAAGAACTAAAAGGCCGAACCTAGTGTGTGCACTAAAAGTGTAAACACCTAGAAGTAAAATAAGGAGTGACCCACACTAAAGTAGAACACACTCTAAGTGTGTAAACAAATTGGTTAAAGTGTGTGAAGTCTGAGAAGTAGGTGTGTGCTCAAAAGTGATTACACCCTTTGTGGGTCTTCTGCACCAAGAAGAGGAAAGGGAAAGTGCATGCATGCATGCATGCACGTGCACACGTGAACAGTGCTAAATCAGTGGTGTGCATCTGAGGAGTCCAAGACTTGAAGATCTTGAAGATATTGTGATGCCATGCATTCAGTGCATGAAGTTGAAGTGAACTGAGACTGAGCCAGACTGAAGTTAAAGAGATTGGTTGTCTGAGTTTTCAGTAGATTGAGAAGATCCTGATCATCACAAGTGATCAGAGGTACAGAGCAAGGCCAGCAGTCTTTATCCCAGACTGCTGAAGATACTTGAAGACCTTAAATTGAAGAAGAGCTACTCGTGCGACTCGAGAGGCCAAGAGAAGACCCTGTGGGACTCAGGGAGAAGAAGTCTTCAGTGGGATTCTGGAGCAGGCCAGTGGGACTCTGGTAACACTGTGGGACGCAGTATAAAGACCCTCCTGTGGGACTCAGGAGAGATACGGTGGGAAGCTGTATCGACCATTGTAATACTTACAGATTATAATTGGATAATCCATGCTGAGAGAGCATGGCAAGGATGTAGGCCTTTGGTGCCGAACCTTGTAAATCCTTGTGTCCTGTGCCTTTTCATTACTGCATTATCCGGGAAAGGTTGAGAGATACAAGAAGAGTGGATCGAGGCCTTAACAAGCCATAGAGGTTTAATTGATTAAGAATCAATTAGTAAAAAGTTTTAAAGGATCACTAATTCACCCCCTCCCCCTCTCAGTGATTCACACTGATCTGGGCACTTCAATTGGTATCAAAGGGAGGTTACCTCTAAAAGATCCAAGGGAGTCTATATGGAGTGCAGATTTGAGGAAATGAAAGAACAACCTCAAATGGAGATATCTGCCAAGACTCTGAAAAACAGAATGAAGAAACAGGCAAAGAAGATGAGGAAGAAGGTTGCTGCAATCAGAGAAACTCCTTCTATGGAAAGAAATGTGAAAGTCACATCAGATGACAATTCCTTTTATCATTCTTCTGATGAAGCCTGCTCTAGCTGTGATGAAGATGGAAGGAACAATGATCTTCTAAATGCAATCAAATATCTTCAGAAGAGAGTCCCCAAGGAAATTGCAATGTGTATAGCTACAGGCCTCCTTGATCTTCAAGAAGAAAAATTACAGCTAGAAGATGAAGCCAATTCTCTAGAAGTCCAATTGGCAAAAAGGGTTGGCATAACCAACACTCTCAGAAAGCTGGTAAATGCCAAAGATGAAACAATATCTCTTTGCAATGAAAGATATGAAGACACTGCTGAAGAATTGCAGAGAAGCCTTTCTGAGAAAGAATTCTTTAAGACTGTGGTCAAAGAAGTTTTCCATGCACTGGAAAAGAGGCACAAAGTGTCAATGGTTGTCAAAGATGCTCAACTAGAAGACAAAGTCAAAAGGGTGAAGGAGCTGGACAATTCATTGCAAGAATTGAAGAAGGTGCATGAAGACCAGATGAAACAGCTGGAAGAGAAATGGGAAGGAAGGCTAAGAACAGTTGAGGATGAGAAGAACTCCCTCAACATGAAGTGTTTAGAATTAGAGGTGATATTGAACAATCAGCAATCACCCAAAGCCAAAGCCTCCCAGTCAACTGAAAGGAGAAATGTTGCTACTCAAGTATGCCTTGAGAAGGATGATTCTAAAAGAAAGACATCCTCTAGTGAAAGAGCAACATCTTCTAACAAGAAGGTACCATCCATACCATCTTGTACTCATGTTTCTAAAAGTGTTTCTACTAAAAGTGCAGGATGGAAGAATGATTCCAAACAAGTATGGATGAAGAAAATGAAGAAGCAGAGCTCTTCTGAAGCAGCACAACAATTCAAGACAAGAACCCAACAATCAGAAGGACTGAAGAGGTCAAGATTTGTGGATCAGTGTTGGTGTTGTACCAGGTATGGGCATTGTGCAAAGGATTGTTGGTACAATCCACTGAATGACAAAGCACAGAGGAAGCCCATTCCAAGGGGGAGCAAGCCAGAAGAAAAGAAGCAGCATCCAAAGGTCCAGAGACATCTGTTTACTGCAAATAGATTTGGATTACTTGACAACATCTGGGATGATTGCAAAAGTGGTCAACAAAAAGATACATGTCAATCTCCAACTGTATCCAGAGCTCAAAAGAAGAAAAGATCACAGAACCTGACTCAAAAAGATTCCTTGGGAAGCAAGAAGAAGAAAGTGGAAAATGCTCCCAAGAAGTGTTTGAGAAATGAAGAGAAGTCCTTGGATTCTAAAACCAAGAAGGGTGAGTCATCCAGAAGGACCACCAAGAAGAAGTGCTTCTACTGTGAAAGGAATGGTCATACCATGGATCTTTGTAAAGAAGCCATAAAATTCAATAGAAGCCAACTGGACTCAACCAGACAATCAATCCAGAAGAAGCAGAAGGGATTGATTGAAAACAAGTTGCCTAAGAGAGGTAGCTTGACAGCATCAAAGGAACCATGTGGAACTTCCAGAACTGGGGCCACTCTTCCAAATGATTTACTTGTCATATGGCCACATCAGTTGCAACTGGCCAGAGAACTACAAAGAGTTGAAGATGAAGCTCTGGCAATTGCTAAAGCAAAAGGGAAGAAGAAGGTTTCACATGAAGATGTTTTGAGAACCACACCAGCACAATCATCAATGAAGATCAAATGTGCAAGTGTGAAGACTGGTGAAAATGGGACATCTCGGTTGAGAGAATCTTCTCAACCTTGTTGTTCACATTGATGAACCAAGGAGGTTCCATCTTATTCCTTTATACATTGGTATTTACATGTACTAACAATGCAGGGAATTGAAGATGATGATCATTCTCATCTGGAGAGTGGTTTGGAAGGAATGGAGTGCACCCCTTGAGGGGGAGCCAATCTGGAGAAGATGGTATTCTAAGATTTAATACTATCTTGAGAAAAGCTGAAGGTATTCCAATCATACTTTCATCCCTTGTTTCTTAATTGAGTTTATCTTGTCAATTAAGGGGGAGTATGGATTGAAGGCAAAATGGATGAAAGGGGGAGCTTTATCTTTGCACTGAACTTTCTAATGTGTTTGGTGAAGTATGTGCAGGATTTAGCAAATTCATTGAATATTTGAAAAAAAATTCAAACCCCTGAAGCATGATCTCACATGTATTGTGAATTTTGGACAGCATTAAGTTCCTTGGTTACATCACTCTTGTTTTCTACACCGGGTTAGCCCAAGTAGACTTAGAGTTGATTAACTAAAGGTTCTTTGCTAAAGAAGAACATGTGACATCATCCCTCTCTCAGTGTTTTTCAAGAAAATACTTTTCAAAGGGAGGAAGAGATTTTTGAAAGAGAACCACACCCCACCTTTGCATTTGATTGCCAATAAGGGGGAGAAATATTGGCACACATATTGACCCATTCATATGTGCTGAAGGAGTGTATTGACAACAAATACAAAGGGGGAGATTGAAGTGCAATGTGTTGCATTTGTTGTCAATGAGGCATGAAGTTGTCTTGGATTGAATGGATGTCAAGGAGTCAAGATGTGAATGTCAAAGGATGTGATGGTGATGGTGATGAAGGAGAATGGCCATGGTACTAAGATGCATGTCACATAGGAGATTCACTAAGTGACATAGGAGATGATGGTTGAAACATTCTCTAAGGACATCTGACGATTGTTGAGCTGATCATTAAGTTCATAGAACTTGTATCCTGATGATACAATGTTACAACATTGTTTGAAGACCATGCATTGTCTTCACAATGCATGAGGAGATGAAAGATGATCCATTCACATGTTCTCAGTGGATGAAGTGGTTTAATGAAATCCATGCACTAACACTTAGTGCATGTGAATCTGAAGAAGTCCCAATTTGATCTCTGATTAGATCAACAAACACAATTGAAGAAGTTATGTGATTTAGGAGCTCGGTTGATGAAGAACCTTCGGGAATTCGATATCCTAAGTGAAGATCATATGAGAGGAGGATTGATGAATTCCTAAGAAGAAGAGAGAAGAAATGGCTTAGAGGAGAAGGCTTGGAGTGGCTCTTGGCATTTCAAATTATGTATGTGGTTACTTTGTTTTTATACAAAGTACCCTATATTTACTTTGCCAAAAAAATTAGGCCACCAAGGAGGCCAGCCTTAAGGGTTCAACCCAAGGCACATGTGGGACCAGGTCACCACGCCCAAGGGGATCCCATGGGGCCAGCCCCCGAGAGGCAGAGGGGGCCGTGTATAAGCCCCCGGAGGGCACGCGGTGGTGAAACCCGCGCACCCGGATTGCATGGTGGGCGCTAGGAGCGCGCCCGCAGGGAGCAAGAGTGGGCGCAGAGCGCGCCCGCAGGGAGAACACGGTGCGGGGCGGCACCGTGGAGGGAGGAGATTCAATTGAGCTGAGGAAGGGAGCGGCATGTTAATAAGCCGCGAGAATTCCGCGGCCCGTTTCGATGTGGGACGCGGAAAATTTCCCGGGAGCGAATCTGAGCCGCTCGATTGATCGCGCGCTTGATCTGCGCCGCACGATTCATCTCCGCGGCGATGATCTAATCCTGGCCGCCCGATGTATCTCAAACGACTGATCCGACGGCCGAGAGCTCGTCTCCTTCCTCGAGCTCGAGCCGAAGCCATCCGCGAGCCCCGCTGAACCAGGCGCCTCCCGAGTGATGTTTTTGAGATTCCGGCCATCTCTCTCGAAGCCGACGGCACCCTCGTGCTCATCTGGACATACCGAATCCATCCATGCAATAAATAGAGCATGCATGTAATGTTTGGAGGATTTCGAGTGAGGCCGAGGCAAGCAAAGCTGCCGAAGGCCGTGGGGTGTTTTTGCGTGCATATTATGGATCAGAAGAAGGCCGTGCATGCGTTCTAAGTCGCATGCACGTAGAGGAAATTAAAGAGGAAGATCCCGCGTGAAACAGAGGAATGAAAATCAAGATTCGTAAAGATTTTGAAGATCCGAAGATCTCGGCATTTTGAAGTTAAAACACGCGGAGGATTTGAAGCCTTCCTCTGCCTATATAAATGAGGCCTAGCCCTCGAGAAGAAGCTGCTGATTATTTTGTTGAAGATCCGGAGTCCCGCGGAGCACTCTCTGCCTCGCGAAGCCGAAGCCCCGCGCATCCCACTTGCGCGGCTATTGTTCTCGGTGCCATCTGAGGCCCGAAGGAGTCCCTTTTGCGCATCTCTTGCGCGAAAGAAGTGAAGGGGAGACCCCTGCGCGCTAATCCTTGCGCGGCAAGAAGAACCCAGGGCCGCGGCACTCTGCGCGCCCACGGTTGAAGCCCGAGGTGCTTTGCACCCGAGGTCTTGCACGCCCCTGTGCCGTGCTCCTTGCGCGCTCGAAGGCTTGCACACCCGTGGCTTGTGCCTTGCACGTGTGCGCCTTGTGGATTAAGCCCACCACACCTTGCGCGGCTGCCCCTTGTACCAAGACACCTTGCGCGCCTCCTTTGAGATCAAGGCAGTATACCACACTCATTTTGTGTGTGTGTGAAGTGAAGGAGTTCGGGTTGTGTTTTACACACATTGTGTGTGCCAAAGAAGGCCGAAGCCTTGCGCGGCAGTGGAGAAGAGGAGAAGCACATGGGCAGTGTGTGTGCAAAGTGGACATGAACAGACCTTGGCCGAGACTTGCACTCTGTGTGTGCATTTGAAGAAAAGGCAGTAGCCTTGTGTGTGTGCTAAGTGAACAAGAAGACCACAACTAAACCTAAGTTTGTGTGTGTCAAAGAAAGAAGAGGTCATAGCCAAGATTGTGTGTGCAAAGTGCAAATACACCCTACGGGCATTTTTGTGTGCAAGATAAAGTGAAAGGCCAAGTGTGTGACAAGTGGTTAGAAGACCACACTCATTAAGTGTGTGTATAAAGTGAGCAAGAAGTTGGCCGAAGCCTATGTGTGTGCACAAGAAGGGAAGAAGGCCATAGGCATTTGTGTGTGCAAAAGAACTAAAAGGCCGAACCTAGTGTGTGCACTAAAAGTGTAAACACCTAGAAGTAAAATAAGGAGTGACCCACACTAAAGTAGAACACACTCTAAGTGTGTAAACAAATTGGTTAAAGTGTGTGAAGTCTGAGAAGTAGGTGTGTGCTCAAAAGTGATTACACCCTTTGTGGGTCTTCTGCACCAAGAATAGGAAAGGGAAAGTGCATGCATGCATGCATGCACGTGCACACGTGAACAGTGCTAAATCAGTGGTGTGCATCTGAGGAGTCCAAGACTTGAAGATCTTGAAGATATTGTGATGCCATGCATTCAGTGCATGAAGTTGAAGTGAACTGAGACTGAGCCAGACTGAAGTTAAAGAGATTGGTTGTCTAAGTTTTCAGTAGATTGAGAAGATCCTGATCATCACAAGTGATCATAGGTACAGAGCAAGGCCAGCAGTCTTTATCCCAGACTGCTGAAGATACTTGAAGACCTTAAAGTGAAGAAGAGATACTCGTGCGACTCGAGGAGCCAAGAGAAGACCCTGTGGGACTCAGGGAGAAGAAGTCTTCAGTGGGATTCTGGAGCAGGCCAGTGGGACTCTGGTAACACTGTGGGACGCAGTATAAAGACCCTCCTGTGGGACTCAGGAGAGATACGGTGGGAAGCTGTATCGACCATTGTAATACTAACAGATTATAATGGGATAATCCATGCTGAGAGAGCATGGCAAGGATGTAGGCCTTTGGTGCCGAACCTTGTAAATCCTTGTGTCCTGTGCCTTTTCATTACTGCATTATCCGGGAAAGGTTGAGAGATACAAGAAGAGTGGATCGAGGCCTTAACAAGCCATAGAGGTTTAATTGATTAAGAATCAATTAGTAAAAAGTTTTAAAGGATCACTGATTCACCCCCTCCCCCTCTCAGTGATTCACACTGATCTGGGCACTTCAAGATCATAGGTCAACATGTATATATTGACCACCATCACTAAAGTTTTTATTTAGGTTAAAACTAAAGAGAGAGACCTAAGGGAATCAGTGAGAAAAGTGCATAATAGTGAAGCCTCTCGACCGAGTGGTTTAACATCTTCAGGTAGGATGTGACATTTAGATGTTTTCCATGAAATGATTAATAGTTTGGATTTTAGTATTGTTTTCTCAGTTTTCTATCATCACCATTAATGATGGGTCAACATGGAGAATTATTTTTATCATGATCTAGTAGAAAGTTGATTTTGTGGTATGATTGGACATGTGAAACATTTTTGCATGTCCTTCCCTCCAATGGTGAGTGGAAGGGGGTCCTCTCTGAAAAAAGGTTCTTAAGATTTTTTCCCATATCCATGATAGGTTGGGATTTAGAACAGTGTTGGTTGATTAGTTCAAGGTATTTGGTGGTCATGGAAGTGGCATCCAGATACTATATATATCAAGACATTAGTGTGGGACTACTCTAGGTAATGAGGTTGAGTAACAGGGTCATGTTTTAGGCCGGATCTAACTTCTACAAAAACGGCCTATATTAGCTATCAAAATGGGCTTTAACAGCACTAAAAAGGCATTGTAAAGATCAGTGTTGATATAGGGAGGGTCCCTTTTATCAGCACTCTGAAAAGCACTGAAAAAGGAAGCTTTTATCGGCGATTAAAAAACGGTGATAAAAGACCACTTTATCAGGGCTTTTCTTTAGCTCTGATAAAAGGGGCCTTTATTAACTCTTTTATAAAGCGCTGATAAAGGTCATAAAAAAAATAAAAAAATTTAAATAATGGGGGGGGAGTGCTTTTATCAGTGCTTGAAACCCCCTTTATCAGTTCTAGGAGGTCTCCCGCGCGCTGCCCTTCCCTCGCATCCTCATATGTGTGCACCCCATTCACTTCCGCCTAAACTCGAACCCACGACCTCTCCCCTTTTGCGGCTACACCTTTACCACTGAGCCATTTCGTTTTTTTCTCTATTAAATGATATATCTATATATATATATAGTTATAATTATTCGTATACTAGTATACATTCATATTAATATAAATATATTTATTCATATATTGTTATATATATATTAATTCGTATATTTATATATTTATATATATATATTTAGTTATAAATTATTATATGTATATTAATTTGTATATTAATATATTCTTATATGATTAGTTTAAAATACATTTATGAACAAATAAGTTTTTTATGTGTGTTTATAAATAAATAAAAACATACATACATTGATATATACAACACACAGACACACATAGAGACACACACACACACACAAATACACATTTATATTTACGAATAAATACATATATATGTGTATTTGAAAATCCATAGAATGTTACAACAACCATAACTTATAAGATTAGTTTTAAATACATTTATCAAAAAAATATGTTTTTGATGTCTGTTTATAAGTAAATAAATAAATAAATACATATATCCATATATACAACACACAGACATGCACATAGACACACACACACTCACAGGAAAATATATATTTACGAATAAATACATATATATATACATTTGAAAATCCATAGAATGATAAAACGACCATAACATATAATCTATAATCACGTTTCAATGCCACAACCAGTCATATCGAAGAAAATGAAACAATATTCGATATGATATATTGTACATGCCTAACAGACATCCGGATAAAAAGTTATACTTGTTTGAATGTTAACAAATCAGGGTATCCCGACTAAAAACACAATTTTGGAGGCCTTATGGTCCTTTTCTAGGCTGGAAAATTATGACGAGGGTTTTCTAGGGTCACATGTGTGTAGAGATCATCACAGGATTCAAATTGATATGTTGTAGATCTCAAACGGACACATGGATCAAAAGTTATGGCTGTTTGAAGTTTGAGTTGTGTTTTCAACATATATTGGATCTTTTTTTAATTATTTAAATTATTTTAGTCATTAAATTGTTATTAAGTGACTATTACTCCATAATAATTAGAAAATTATTAATTAAAAATACTTTTTAAATTTTTTTATAATCTGTTTTCACTAAATTTCTTATATATTAAATTTAATATTCTATTTATTCATATCTATAACATATTTAACAAATATATTTTGTCTTTATATCTATATAAATATATTTATATAACAAAATTTTATTTTTCATGAATATTTTTGTTATAACCATAACAATTATCAATGCTCGGGAAAACCGCTGATAAATCCCCACTTTATCAGCGCTAAAAAAAGAGCTAATATAGGGGGGCTTTATTAGCTCTAAAGAAGCTGATAAAGGGATCCTTTATCAGCACTTTTTTAGCCCTAATAAACAGCCACTTTATCAGCATTTTTTTAAGGATGATAAAATTATTGCACATCCCTTTCACGTTTTTGTAGTAGTGTCTATTTTGTACAACATTCCCTCTACATGTAGTGTTCCAAACCATATACAGTGAGAGGTAAAATCATAATAGCCACTACTATTTATCTTCCCTTTATAACATAGATTCATTGAATAGTTTCATATCTATTTTTTTGTTGATAAACCTATTCCATATTATTTTTTCTCTTAAGAGGGATATGATTATAGATCCACCATTCCGAATAAAAATTGATTACGTGGAATAGTGCAGGGATTTAAGACATGAGGTTGGTGTGATTAAATTTCTATGGGACATTTATTTCATTGAAATGATCAGGTTTGACATCATAATTGGGAAGGATGGTCAAGTTACATATTAATCATACACTAACTACAATTACTAGAGGTTGTATTTGACAAAACCTGAGGGTAAAATATTTACACAGAAGGGTGAATTGGATTTCTATGTGGTATTAGCTCAACTAGAACATCATGATATTTGTGTGATGACATACCAAATTGCTTGTTTTTTTCTAGATGATTATGGAACACATCAGGAACATGTTCTTACACCAGTTGAAGGTTTCATGGATTTTTTCTAGGAATACGTATTGGGTTTAAATCATTATATATAGGATGACTTAACCAACAATCTGGTTCATGGAGCTATACGAGTAAATATTACTCCTTACATGATAGATAATATGGAGTTTAAGGAGCTCATGTTGTAGCTAGATGGCCTGGTGGAACAAAGTGGATTATAAAACCCAGAACCTCTATAATAAGATCACCCATATTTTTATTAAATTTGGATGAAACTATTAGGAAATGCATGGATTATTGGAATTTTAACTAGCTGATTTTTAAGGGCTGACATCCCATTCCAATGATATATGACATGTTCGATCATCATTGAAGAGATCAGGTGTTCTAAAAATTCATTTGATGTCAGGATAACACCATGTACATGTATGTCCAATAGACAAAACCTATTAAATTTTTATTTTCTAGCTATGGTCTATATGAGTATGTGGTTATGTTTTTCGATCTCAAAAACATACTTATAGTTTTCATGGAATTGATTAAACTTATTTCGATTCATTTGTGGTGGTTTTCATGGATGATTCCATGGTGTATTTTTAAAATCCATACACCCATGATGACTATCATTAGATACTTTTTAAAATTATGAGAGATCATAATTTATATTATAAGCTCAATTTGTGCCACATCATGATAGATCAAATTCACTTCTTACCTCACATAATCATATAGACAATAGTATCTTTAAACCAGCAGATGGTGATAGTTGTAGTTTTGTGGGAGCATCCCAATAACATAATTGTTAAAAAGTGTTTCTTAAGGGTATATGGATATTACAGGCACCTTATATAGGACTTCAAAATCTTACAAGAGATGCTGACAGGCTTGACAAGTATGTGTGTGAAGATTGAATGGATAGATTCCTACGAGACATCCTTTCTTGAGATGAAATGTAGATTGAATTCAGCATTGATCCAGATACAACCAATGTTGTGGAAGAGATAAACTATGTATATTGATACATAAGTATTTGGATGGTTGAATTCCTCATTAAGGGGGATAGAGTCATGGCATATGGGTCTCGACTGCTAGGGAAACATGAGAGTAACTACACATCACATGATCTGGATCTTGTTGTAGTCGCTCATGCTCTTCATTGATTGAAAAATTACGTACTACCAGAGTGAATATGATATGTATGGTTATATTGTGAGTCCTTATTTTATAGATTCTTTACATTTAACTTCATTGGTAAAATAGGAGACATATGTTTTTTATGGATCTTCTTTAGGTGTTATGAAATCACTGGTTGTTATTACATTCCATGGGAATCATTACTGTCATTTACTGCTTACATGTTTATCTACAAAATGTTAGATTATTATATTTCACATCCTCAAATTGAATTTTTATTTGGGTGGTAACTTACTAGAATTATATCCCACGCCATATTTGGGGAACCATTTGGTACAATAAAAAACTATTTGGATGTAGGTAGAGACATGGACTAGGGTCCACAGTTTGAGTGTTAATATTATAAAATGCCTAGGATCAAGTGTGTGTGTGATATAGATTAGTCCCACAATGCTATTCAGATATAGAACATTTTTATATGTTTTTGGTATTTTGGGATACATTTATTTTTTTAAACTTATATAGTCATTTTTTTACTAATTTCACAGACACCTAACATGTATAATCAATTTTTATATTAAATGTCTTATGGAATTGTTTATATATCAATACTTCTTTACTAACTTCTTGTATGATTTTTATACATCATCTACTTGTTAGTTATTGAGTTTCTATTGTGTTAAACTATAATGATGAGGGATTTTTCTCCCCATTGACACACCGAGGGCCCTCATTTCAATTTGTCATCCTCTGAAATTTGGAGAGATGTTCCTGAGTCGGTGTTGCTAACAAGGCCCAGGGCACTGTTGAGTGGCATCCATCCCTGGGTTGTTACATCATTGAAAAATACTTTTTTCATCATTGAAAAAATCTCTAATGATTGTTGATATTTCTTACCAATCAATTTCTTCATGACCAATCTCTCATAATTAGATGAATCAAATTTTTTTCTAATATTTTACAGATTTGGAATGCCAAAATTTATAGAAAATTATATCTCTAAATTACCATCTGTCAAAATATCAACCTATATATAATTTGATATATTCATAATATTTCTTTTACTGAATTCATTCATCAAATCATTAGTTTTATGTAGAAATATAGCATTAAGTCATCATTGGAAATATAATGAAACTGAAAAAATATATCCATTGAATTTGGTTCAAAGTATCCCATTAGATATTCATTTACTTTTCCTAATAGAGAGGATGTCTAATGGTGAGATTAAACTGACATAGTATCTTCCACAACACAACAATATGAACAAAATGTCAAGAATATATTCATTTAGAAATTCAAGTCAATAATTATATAGATCATACTTAAATAACTCCATTTATGGCTTGGAACCCATTAAAGTGAGAGAACCATTAAATTTTTTATTGACATATTGGGATGTGAATTTTTTATTTTCAGCATGGTTATTAATAAAAAAAATTAGATTCAGAAAATTTTATGGATTTGATAAATTTAACTCAGCCAAATTCATTGCATATACTCTCAAATATTTGACTATATAGAAAAAATTATGGCAGTAGCATTCTCCAATAGTGTGGATAAAGTAAAATTTTTATTCCCAATAAAATCCATCTAACTATCTTCCTTGTAATCATATGAATCTTGTGTTGTGCTGATAATATCAATTAAAATTTCAAAGGAGTTTGAAAATATATCATCGTTGACATCCATAAATGTATGGTCCGAAGGTATATATATATCCCCTATATGTTTTAATCCACCAATATTATAGTATAAAATATGACATCAAGCCCCAAATCAATAACATAAACCCTTTTTTAAACATCACCTTATCGATTTTACAAGGGTCCCCAAATTAGTAGAGAAACCAATATCCAACTTAGACATATTGTGTCAGAACCCAAGCATCCATGGTACTTACCCACAATCACATATAAAGAGTAAATTTTGGAACTTTATTAATTTTTGATAATCCATATTATTTTAAAAACAATAATACTTGATTTGGGATTTTTAGTGCAACCATATTTGTTTTGATGTAACCAGAAACCATGTGTCATCCTATCTAGAGTAATAAAATATTCCAAAAGATGATTTTTTTTCTTCAAAATATTACACCAAATCTAGATTACTCATTATTTACTTCCACATTGGTTCCAATAATATTTGATACAATAAATCACTTTGTGTCTAAAATAAAAATAACATAACAACTTCATATTTGGTTGAAAATGTACCCTTCACTTTCAATATATTGATAAGAAATAGAAAATTATCCATGTAGTAATCCTTGATTTGGATGATAAAAATATACCCATTTGGATTTTATGTCAAAACCTATTATCATTAATCCATTTTCCTTACTGATGTATGAAATACCTCTACTATTTTTAATAATTATTCTCCAAACCACCACAATACATTCTTCTACCAATTTCTGGATTTTTCTTGGTTTGAGAACATTAATTCAACTCCTTTGACATCAAATTTAAAGAAATATCACTTCCATAAGTAAGAAATTTAAATACATTAAATACATATTTACTTCGAAACACGGGCCTTATCATTTAACAATATCATCATTATCCCCAAGTCATAATATTGTAAAACAAATTTATATTTCACATTGAAATATTATACAAGGATATTATATTATTCCATATCCAGGATACCAATATTTCATCAAGAAGTATCATAAATATATTTTAAACCCCTACATCATTATATTTGTTACATAATATTTGGATAGAATAATAACCCCATCTCACAACATACATTAAGGATGATTACATTCCATCATTACTTCTAACTGATAACAATTTATTCAAATCAACTATTAATGAAAGATCATGTTATCCATTCAAAATTTAAAAACAAAACATCACAATTTTTTATAAATTATGAAATATATCATGTTAGTGCACATAATATGTTTTTTAAATAAATCTATTTACAAAAAAATATCATTGTTTTCAATTTCACTCACTTACTACCAAAATTTTTATGTATTCATAATTATCAGCATCTAACATGGAACATTTCAAGTGAACTAAAAAAAACAATTCATCAATCCATTGCTGAAAATAGTTTAAAATATAGTGTTTGTGTTAGACTATATTTCATATTTTTTGTTTATATCCATACACCAATTCCCATATACATAATAAACTTTAAAACATTTTAAAACTAATTTATAAGAAAATATTTTTTTCATTTCCTATCTTAGTGACCTTCCATTGATTATAGAGGAAGATCATTTAATTTTCATCTATAGTTTACCAAGACTCCTTCTTTTTTATTATTTAATTGACATTTAACATTTATTTCATCCACATATACCATATTTTGATAGATAATTGTCAATACTAGAAAATATTTTTCTAATTATTCATGATGTTTTTTATATTTATATTTTAGCATCATCTACATAACAACAATAATGAATCAAATATAAATTGAATCACTGTATTGTGTCATAAAATTACTTTTAATCTCTTGATATATCTTCCCCATGGATCATAACTCTACAAATAACTAAAAAACTCAGAAATAGTTAATTGAATATAAATATGCGTAGTTACATATTGGTTCCGTGTTTTTATAACACATATTCATTTTAATATGTATATTTTATCATGTTTTTATTATTAAAAGGTTTAGTGAGGGATTGGTGGTCGGTTTTCTAAATATCATCCTAGAGTGAAGCATCTATCCTAGAAGAAGGATACCACTAGGAAACAAGTGGAATAGTTCTAGGTATATGTACCTCCCTATTGGAGTGGTGGAAGTAACGTGAGGTTAATCTGCCACCCAGTGGACTAGGGATGAGCACCCCTACATTTTTGTGTTCTCGGTTGAGGGTGATTTGAAACCATATGAGAAACTATTTTGTTTTTATAGAAAAATATTTAAATTTACCATATATTATAATTTATCAAAAATTATGTGTTAGCATCATTTTCTTAATACCAGTTTATACACCCCTTTTCCTTTCCACAATGTTTCTCTCCTCTCCACCATGTCTCATTTCATTAGTTTTATATTTGATTGATGGGAAATAATATTACAGGCGATTATTATATGAATTTATATCAAAACTCGTGTTCCTAGTCTTTGGTTATCGCCTTATTTCTTTGTATCTCACTAGTTGTATCATAAATCAGGTGACATTCTTCTATTGATAGTCACTAAAAATTATAATCTAATAAACATATGACAATTGAAAATGGGTATTTTTCATAGTGGGTATTTTTTATTTTGGTCCCACTATATCGATACATGATATGAGATAGCCGATTTATTGGAACAATGTTACAAATTTTTTATTTTAATTTCACAAAATTGTCTCGATTATTGTAACTAGATAGATATATGATAAAACATTATGGTTTTTTATATTTAAATTAATTGTGTTGGGATTATGGATTTTAACCAGTTAATGGCCACAATACTTTGGTGATACCTACACCATCGGTGTAGTGTCAACTCGGTATTCGTGCACAAGGGATTGAGTGGTGTTTACCATGAGATTCGTGGTGGTTACCTTCATATTTTTGTGTCTTATGGTAATAATTTTGATCATTTGATATATAAAGTAATACACATTAGATTCCATCCATGATATCAGTCGATGACTGTGATCATAATTAACGAATTTGGTTTGTGAATGTTTCTGATTCTATTTCCGATACTAATCTATATGGTGTAATGTCTAACGGTTTTTCATGGATGAGTAGGTGTTAGAGTTATGTCAAAAATTTGGACTGTAGAAATTATCATCAGACTACAAGATCCCTGTTTGTGTGTTTAGACTATAAGAAAATAAAAATATATATTAATTTAATAATATGTTATAATATTAAAATCATTTTATCTCCTTGAATATACTATGTAATATACTTTTAAGTGGTATTTGGAATCATATTAACTATTCATTTTATTTTCTATATATTTCAATAAAATATAAAATATTAATTTTAATTTATTTATTTAATTTTTGGATTTAAATATAAATTCTAATAATAATTATCCTTTCTATATTTATTTATTTTGATGTATTAGAAAATGTAACCAATAAATTTAAAGATATAAATAAGGTGAATTCTATTGAGTCCCCTACTAAGATAATGTTGTGTGAAAACCTTTTTCTTTCTATGTGGATATATCAATTGAATGAAGTTAATATAGTAGGATATCTTTAAATATTGGATAGAGAAGATGTAGTTTTGTTATAAATTTTCATATTTCTAGATATATTATGACCATATAATGTGAAACTAAATTATATTAAATCAAATGTAATCTCTAGATTAATGAGATAGAGGTTTTGTAGAGGTATAGAAAACATATGTTAAAGTAACTAATAGATATGAGATATTCTTTCTGACATGATTTCTCCTTAGAGAATTTTTTAATGTGTTTCTCTAAGAATATTTAAAGTGAAACATCAATGCATACTAATGGTGTACATGGAAATGGGTATAGTATACTAGATGAGGGTGTTGAGTTAGTGGGAGTCTTTAATCAAGTGGAGGGAAGAAAATTAATATAATATATATGTTGTCTTTTCCCCATAATATAATAATGAATAGGGTAAAATGTTTCACCATCTAGATTACACTATATCATCTAGGTGAAACCAATAATAGGCACCAATGACAAAACATTGTAATATTCATTAGTTTCTAAAAGAAATGTATTATAGCATTCCCCTATGGATTTTGAATCACATACACACCATAAAAATTCTCCTTTTATTGCTTTATTTTGTCCATTAATAATATTTTAAATATTATTTCTAGATTTTTATTTTTGTGATATAGTAAATGAATTAGGTGAAGTTGTATTCTTTGTTTTTTTAATTATGTTCATGAGGTCCCTTCTGATATCCTCTGTTCGAGAGGGCTACGTTTCATTTGTAGATATTTTATTATGTATCATCTAAGTTATTATTGTTCTGTGGGACACCCAATAATTTTTATCATCTCACCATTATAGATTTAGATACAATTATACCATTTAATAATTGTTTCAAATCTCAGATAAATTTAATCATTCATTCATTGGTGTTGGTAAAAATCCATTTATATTATTTTTTTCGGTTGTGTTTTTCAACAATGGAGTAAAATGATTCTTCTATTTGGTATCTACGTATGTTTAATGTCGAAATTTTTAAGTCTATAAGTGATTAGTAATAAATCTAGATGATTTTAGTTAAAATACTATTTGTGTAGTTTTTTAGAAAAATGTGAAATTCCACACATTTTAAATCCTAGAAATATAATGGAGTTCATATAGGATAATTAGTGATATAATTCATATTAGATACAAGAAGGAGTAATGTTTTTGAATCTACTATAAAAATGAACTCAACCAAGTGATAGAATTCGTATTTGTGTAGGAAAAATAAGTGAATTATCTAGGTTTCCAAATATGAAATTTTTAGTAGGAAAAGACATATGGGATTATGAAGCCATACACATATGAAAATAGAGTCATATGATAATAATTTTATGTGTGGGTTCATGTATGAAAATATATCAACATAGAATATTTTTGGTATGTGAGACACCTTGTATGTACATTAATGTTAGAACTTTTCGAATCAGTGTTCCACATAGTCGAATGAACCAGTATTTTATATTTACTAGTAATGTAGGGTAATATATTCTATGATTTCCTAGGATCTTTAGCCAGTAGCGATAAGAAATTTTTTGAATCTAGATATATTTATAATTAAAAAATAATAATTGAAATTAAAATGGGATCCATTACTCATTTGAAAAATATGTAGGAATTAATCACTCTATTTTTTTAGAGGCTTTGGTGTTTCGGTGGATAACAATCAAAATAAAGATATGTTGATGTGGTCGACATATTAATAGGTTGTTAATTATTTAGATATAATATTTAATTATTTTTTTCATGATTCAAGAATATAAATATAATTATACATGTAGTGATTAAAATAATTCATTAAGTGGGATTAAATCCATTTTTTCAATGGAGAGAGAAGATCATCCATAAGGCATTTATAGTTTGAATAATGTTATTTAAATAATAGAGATGTTTTAGTAAATTTTTATTACCCATTATTTGTTGATATGTGCATAAATTTATGGCACGTAAACTCTGTATTTAATTTGATATTGTCAGCCAAAAAATGGTTATAGATAACTGTGAGGCATTCCATGAATATAAAAAGTGAATTAGATCAATGAATTTGAACATGATTGATCTTGTTGTAACATCGCCATTTTTTCATGATACACACCATTATCCGTTTTAATCAGTTCATTATCTTATGAAGAATTTCATTGTTGTCATGGATGGAATTGTGAGTTCCTCCTTGTAACACGAGGTTGTGAGTTATCATATTTTGTTTGAACCGTGAGATCAGTGGAATTTTGTTACCACTCATTTGTTTAAAGAAAAATAAGTTGTTTAATCTAGTGTTATGGTACATTGTCACACCACATATTCATGATACATTGAATGTTATTGTTGTGTGGAACTAATTAAAGTGATATGTGTGCATTAATTCGTTCATAACTCATATAAAGAAAGTAAGGGATATAAATAATTATATATCACAATGAGAGAATATGTTATAGATTAGGGGTTAAATTCAATTATTCAGTTAATCCTTGAATAACCCCCTTGTGGTGAAGGTAGTATCAATAAAAATATATTATCAATTCAAATATTAACATAAGTTATTGGGGTGAATATTTAGAAATTTAAAGTACAAAAGTAGTGTATATTGTGCATAACAGAGGTCTAATAATTTTCAAGGGATGAAATTTACGATTTGGGAACATTGGTATGTATATGTAATTCTATTATTTTTATATGAATTTTTACAGTACAATTAAAGTGTCCTGGATTTTTTCATTTATAATTTTAATATAATATGGGAATTATTTCAAGACCAGGCTTTGAGACGGCGTGCAGTTCCGAGCCCCGGTGAGCCTAGAACTGATGTTTGTATTTAATTAAATAATTAAATTACACGCACGTTTGGGGTTTTCTTAAAAATGTGTAAAAACTCATGAACGGGTGCTCGAATAAAAAATATGATGATACCATTGCGTTCAGAGAAGCGATTTGACATTAGGAGAGTCCTATTACCGGTCGGCGCAGGTCGGTGGTGAAATCTAGTTTTTGAACGTAACTGTAATAAAATATTTTATAATAATATTTTATTAAATATTGTTGCAGTGAATATCTTTTATTCTTTTTATATAGTTATTTGATCAGGGGTCCTAGGTTACATACATCATAACCCTTAAACTCTTGGAGGATCTGGAGGCTCTGGAGAAAACCCCAACGTCGCGACGATGTTCATGATGAGTTTCTCTAGCGACGATGACGCGGTGATCAGATCATCACCAACGAATGTCGTGGATACAATTAGGACATTTGATTTCGATTTCCTTACCCCGAACATGATTTCCATGATGAGTGTGGACTAATACATGAACAGATTAGCTTGCGGATCGATCGTATTTGCGGGATCGGCTTTTATAGGGATTTTTGGGATTTGATTTTTGAATTTTATTTTGGTTTAATTTATCCATCTAACAGTGAAGAACCAAGATTTACATGAACATCGATCGAGGATCGTCCCTCTCTATTTTTTTCTCCTTTCTTCCCCGATTTCTTGTGTTATTCGTGTGTGTTCTACGCATTATTCATGGAGATATGAACAATGGATCGTTGTACATCTTTCGTGCAATGAAACGATCCCAATTTGAAGATCTAGAACCGGTACAACCCCATAAAGGTGCGACTACAGTGGCAATGGATGAATTGAAGTGGATTGGAAGATATCATTCTTTGAAGGATTTCTGCATGGGTGACCAGATTTGGATTTCGGAGCCAATAGAAGGATCGGATCCAACGGATTCGGCATCACGACGACAAGACGACCTGAGATCTTGAGTTTCGTTGAAAATGGATAGTAGAATTGAGATCTGGAATATCGGTGAGGTGCGAGGAGGAAGACTAAAGTTATGGAGAAATCCTAACTACATGGCATGTAGTATGGGATACACGACGTGTGTTATTCAGCGGACCACCTGGCATGTACTCCGGAAGTACAAGGACAAGGGTAGGGTACATGGCCAAGGACACAACATGTATGCCCTTCCCCAGACAGACCCGGCCAGATGCATAGGGATACCCCGTGTACTGGTACATGGGAAAGGCAACACAAACAGACACATTGTACGGGAATACGGCCAGGGTACACAGGTGTTTTGTAGTTGACCTGGCATGACATATTCATTGACTGACACGCCGTGTATATACTTTTCTACACGACATAGATTTCAGACATGAGTCGTTTCACACGGGCAGTACCCGAAGTGAAGGAACACGGCGTGTAATTATTCTACATGCCATGTAGTTACTTTTTATACGACAGGCCTAGAGACACAAGCCTTTTTTCAGAGGCAGTAACCGAAATCAAGGAACACAGCATGTGATCCCACTACATGTTGTGTAACCTGATTATACATGGCTTGAGCCAGTGGTCTTCTGTGACATGGAGCAGCTTTCTTAGGGTTCATACCCATGGTATTTCCACTGAAGGTTTCTAATACCATTTCCTACTTATAGTAATATGATCCCTTGATCGGGACATTCTCAATAGAGGTGTTGGAATCCACTCTATGAGGCATAGAGCATAATCATCTATTCTATCCTGGTACACTAAGTACAGTTCTTGGTAGCGACGTGACCTACCTTACCAGAGAACTAATCCTCTTCTTAGATGATTAGTTCAGACTGAGTTTTTGGATTCCCAACATATCTAGTGGTTGTGATCCTCATCTGAGCATCGTATTCTTACATACTTATGGAGTGAGATCTCCCGGAACAAGTAAATCATTCCTCGCTCATCAGACATAGGAGTGTGTTCTCCCTGATAGTTTCTTAGTGGAATCTTCATGTTGGATCTAAGTGGTGGTTTCTCTATATTCGATCATGGAAGAGTATATCTAGATATTTTTGTTATATGTTCTGTAAACATATAATTTGTAGAGCTGACTGTATAATTCCATGTGGTATTTCAATTGATGTATTCCTTTTTGTTTTTTGGGGTTTTTATTTTCCACTAAATGAGTCTAATATTCATTATTAATATATATAATATTCATGTTCTTTTTTATTCACAAACACCATTTTAGTGCATTTTACACTTTAAACATCATTTCACATTACGAATGTAATACCTTCTTAAAATTCACTATTATGTGGTACATTTTTTAACATCATTTAAAGTACCCAATGATTCATCTGATTTTATGAAATTTAATTATCCATATTTTTATTTGATATTTTGGGAAATTGATATAAACTTTACTATAAACATGTTTCATTCAGGGATCAATGGAGGATTTATAAAGGATTATGGAGATATTTTGAGCTGAACGGAAGCAATTCTAGAGAAGGTATATTGGACACCATCCCACTGATTAGAATGAGGGCCCCAAAATACTAGCCCTATAAATCCCAAGTTTCGTGGGATTATAGAAAACATAAGGATGAACAAATAATTATTCATGATCCAGTGCTAATTAGGCTTCCATTTCTGTTATTTAGGCAGCACAAGTTAGAGATAAAATTCTGGGCCAGATTATGCGGCCCAGAACAACAGCCCACTAATATAATTATATCTCCGGATCTGAAACTCCAAATGGGTCCAAAGTTTACAGACAGTTAGAAGCCATCTGGGGATCCATTTTCTTCTTCTATTCCCCACTCTAATTCGGCCTACTAAAAGGAAGTAAATGCGCATATATTTGGTGAAAGCAACCTGCCTTCCACCTCAAGTCAAGGGTGGAAAATCAACTCTCCCTCAAATTTCCACCCACCTACGGCCTACCATAATTAATTGAGAAGACTTGGAATATTGGAGGCTCGACTGAAGGCTTCAAAAATTCATTTTTAAGGCATTGGTTGTGGAGGAGTTGATAATCATGGGTTCTTTTGTCAATTGTAATGTTATACTGCTATTTTGTTTCCTCATGTTGGTCATTCACATGTATGTTGTTCAATTCACTTTAGTTTCATAATAAAATTTCTTCTTCTCTTATTATTCTGTTATTCTCTATCTCACTATGATACCGTTGCCTCAAGGTGTGAATTTATTCACACCAAATCTTGTGAAATTATTCACAAAACGGTGGAGTAACTATTTTATTTTTATTGTTTTCTTTACTTCTCCCTTTCCTACCTCTTGAGTCTATATTCCACTTCCATTGAAACCATAGAATCAATGGATGGATAAACCAATGATGAGTTCATCCAAGGGAGTGTCAAGGGGGTGGATTGGATTTTATTAATCACCCCATTAATGTATAATCACTTCTTTAATTGTAATTTTTATTTGATTATTTTTAAAATCCATCATCCTTGTTGAATTTAAGGCCACACACTTCATGTTCTAATACGATCCTTTACTTGAAGTGCTCAAAACATTGATCCTTAAAGTGTATAGGTTATTAGTATTAAAGGGTGTCAGCTTTAAACCAGTAAATGATGATGTTGTTTTATCTTCTTAAATGAACCCATCTCAAATATAAGAAATTGACATCATTGAAATGAAAATACGTCCAATCCAACCCGAGCGATAACCCAAGATCAACTCATTATTTTAAAATTAATTAACTTAAATATGATAGTTTTCCTTTAAACCCATATAAAATAACCCCATACTGGCAACTTCATAGCCAAAAATAGTCCATAGAATGTATGTGTCTATAAGATTCTTCTTATGTCTCTGAGGATTCGATAACCCAAGCTGAACTACAAGGACCGGTCTACCTTCATCTATGGATAAATTTGAGTTAGAATCAAATTTTGGCACCGTTTCCGAGGACCCAAGTATGTCATCTAAACACCAATTCTATTCTCCCCCATTTCATCTTTTCTCATCAAAAATATCTTATCTTGTCCCTTTCTTTTTTTTCTTTTGGGGCATGTCTGCCTACACCCGTGATCAATCAACCTGTTTAGTTAGGGTGGATAGTCCTGGGGTTGGGGAGTCAAGTACACCAAGGAAACTCTTTACATTAGATCTTAATATTCCTAATACTTCAGAGTCCAAAGTTGAGCCCATTTCAATTGAAGGTCTTCATAGAGACCAACTCATAAACCCGGGTTGAAACCAAAATGGAATCCCCAATGAGGTAGCCCCAAACACGGGGAATGCAGTTGATCATACCATGAATGACTACCTCACACCATCCTGGACAAATTCCCCCTCTTTCATTAGAGACATTTCCCTAGGAGATGCCAACTACATCTTTAAAACCCATGTCCTAAACCACCTTCCCACTTTTCATGGTATGGAGTCCGAGATGCCCTACCTTCACATTAAGGAGTTCAATGACATTGTAGAAACCATTTGTCCCTCACATCAACAAGAATAAAATAAGATGAAGCTATTTCCTTTTCATTTAATGGATTGAGGTAAAAATTGTCTAAACAATTTTAGACCATAAACCATTAACTCTTCGTACAAATTACAATGAGAATTATACAAAAAATACTTTCCCCACCACAAAACAATTGCACTTAAAAAGAGTATCCAATACATTTTTGAAAAATAAGGAGAGTCATTCTATGAAACATGGGAGAGGTTCAAAGACACTCTAAACATAGTTCCACACCATGGTTTTTCTGTACCTGAACATGTGAGAATTTTCTATGGAAGGTTGGGTCCTGGGAACAAACAATTCATTGACATGATGTGTAATGGAACATTTAAAATCAAACCCCCAAATGATACTTATGAGTATCTAGAAAGCCTTTCTGAACAAAACCAATCATGGGGACCATCACCTTATTCTGAAAAGCCACAAAGAACTACTTGAATTCATACAAATAGAGAAGAGGAAAGCCTTAGGGCTAAACTCACTGCACTCTCTAGGAAGGTTGAAGAGATAGACCATAGGAAAGTCCATGAAATCCAAACTGTTGTCCCTATTTGCACAATTTGTGAAAAACATGACCAAAAGATAGACAACTGCCCAACCATTCCATCCATCAAGGATGTTCTTTTTGGAGGAACCCCAGTGGAAGTAAATGCCTTGAACTTTTGAAAGTCATAATACCAAAACAACTTCAACCAACGGTATAATGACCACCCAGGATTCCCCTGGAATGATAACCAACAACATAGCCAACCACAGGGACAAAATCTTTACACCCATCAGAACTACCAGTCCCATAACCCGTTCCAAACCCAACCTATCCAATACCAATAGCCACCGGTCCCTTTTCAACCAACCATCCCACCTCAAAAATATCCCCCTGGGATAAACCAATCTAATCAATCACCAACCCAAGCTGTTCATCAAAGCCTACTAGAACAACTATGCAATAAAATAGATAGGATGAACTTTGATGTCTCTTCCCTAAAACAAGAACTTCAAACCATCAAAACTGGAATGACACCCATGCCTACTCAGGAGGTTCCATCCTCAACTTCAAGGGGAGAGTCAAGTTACACTCAAACAACTCATGAACAACTAAAGGTTATGACTGTTTTAAGAAGTGAGAAATCAATTAAGAAACATGAAAAACTCATTCAAACCCCACATGAAGATTAAAACTTGGACGAAAATACAAATGAACCTAATTATCAAACAAAAAAACACGACAACATTGTCAAAGAAACAACTCTTCAACAAACCACCCCACAACCTGCACCATTTCTTTAATGCATGAGGGGGAAAACCCAGCCTAAATTGAGTGAAACATTAAGAGAAATATTCTCACAAGTCAAGTTGAACATTCCCCTTCTCGATGCCATCCAAACCATACCGTCCTACTCAAAGTACCATAAGGACTTGTGCACTTTTAAATGAAAATATTCACATAAAAACCAAGTCCTTTTGGCATCTAATGTGAGTACAACCATTAAAGGGACCATTCCTCCTATGTTGAAAGACCCAAGTTACCCTTACATCAATGTTGAACTAGGAGAGAGCAATGTTGTCAAGGCCTTGTGTGACCTAGGTGCTAGTTTCAATCTCATCCCATATGCTGTGTACTGCCAGTTAGGCCTAGAAGAGCTCCAACCCACATCTGTTACACTTCAACTTGTTGATCGTAGAATTAGGGTTCCAAGGGGGATTTTAAAGGACGTTCTGGTAAAGTTTGAAAAAATTATCTACCATGATGACTTCATTGTCCTTTAGAACCATCAAATCTTAGGGAATAATGAAAAAACCCCAATCATACTTGGTCATACATTCCTTGCAAGAATAAACTCTGTTATTCGAGTTCGAAATGGGAACATGACAACCACCTTTGGAAACATGAGTCTAGACTTGAACATCTATAATGCATGCTCACAAGTAGTGTATGTTGAGGACATTCATGAAGTCAACATGATAGGAAGCATTGATAATGAATCCATATAACATCTCGGAATATTTGATGGATGTTTAAGTTAGGTTGAGATTGATTTCCTTTGTTCACCTGAAGGATGTTTATCTCCATGGCATTAACCATTTTTAAATTTCTCTTATGATGAATTCTTAGGTCTAATAATCAGTGAAACCATTCAATCATCCTTCACTAAATCTGATCAAACCAATCTTGTAGCTGAAACATCTATATGTGGGGAATCAATCCTATCTGAAACTTTAAAAAAAGAAATTGATATTTATCAAATGTCCCAATATTCCGCTGAAATTCTGAACCAACCTGATTCTGAATTGAAGGAACTTCCCACTGCACACAAGTATGCCTTCCTAGGGGACAATCAAACACATCCTATTGTCATTTATTCTTCTCTTGAATCCAATCAAGATAGGATGCTTCTAGATGTCCTTAGGAAACATTAGAAAGCAATTTGTTGGACCCTGTCTGATATTCCCAGAATTAGCCCACTTATTTGGGCTCATTGGATTGTTCTATAATCTAATTCAAAGCCATGTCATCAACCTCAACAGCGTCTAAATCCTAATCTATTGGAGGTAGTAAGGAAATATCTTCTGAAATTGTGAAAAGCTGGTATCATATATCCCATAGCTGAGAGTGAATGGGTGATCCCAATCCATGTGGTTCCAAAAAAGGGTGGAATCATAGTGATAACCAATGAGGATGGAGAGATTCTTCCAACAAGGGTGAGTAGTGGATGGAGGGTCTGTATTGAGTATAGGAAGATAAATTCATTCACCAAGAAGGACCATTTCCCCTTACCATTCATTGACCAAGTCCTTGAGAGAGTGGTAGGTCATTCCTTATATTTTTTGTTAGATGGGTACTCAGGGTATAGTCAAATTGAGGTCTCCCTATAAGATCAAGGGAAGACTACATTCACATGTCCATTCGTAACCTTTTCTTTCAATCATATGCCCTTCGGGTTTTGTAATGCCCCTGGAACCTTATTGCGGTGCATGATGGGAATCTTCTCAGACATGGTAGGGGAATTTCTAGAGGTCTTCATGGATGAATTCTCATTGTTTGGGGACATATTTGAGGGATGTATATAGAATGTGGAGAGAGTCTTTTCAAGATGTGATGAAAAGAATCTGGTCCTAAACTGGAAAAAATGCCATTTCATGGTTAATGAGTGACTAGTTCTACACCATCTGGTCTCAGGTAGGGGGATTGAAGTTGATAATTCCAAGGTTGACATCATTCGTCACCTTCCATCACCCAAAACTGTCATGGAAGTGAGGTCTTTCTTAGGACATGCTGGTTTCTATCGAAGATTCATCATGGAATTTAGTTCAATGTCTCGTCTCTTTTGTGCCCTGTTAGTAAATGATGCTCCATTTGTTTGGAAAAAAAGCTACGAGTGATCATTCTCAACACTCAAATCCTCTCTCACCTCTCCTCCAATTATGAAATCTCTAAATTGGATCATTCCTTTCAAACATATGTGTGATTCCAGTGACTTTTCTATAGGAGCTGTGTTAGGATAACGTTGTGATAAAACTCGTTATGTCATTTCTTATGAAATAAAATCCTTAAATGAAGCCCAAATAAACTACACCACTACTGAAAAGGAGTTAATTTCTATTGTGTTTTCTTTAGAGAAGTTTAGGTCCTACCTCTTAGGATCCCCCATCACTTTGTTAACTGACCTTTCTACACTAAAATTCCTTTTTCAAAAACAAGATGCTAAGGATAGAATGATTAGGTGGGTCCTTCTATTACATGAATTTGACCTCACAATTAGGGATAAAAAGGGTGTTGAAAATGTTTTAGCGGATCACCCCTCTATGATGGAATTCAAAGACACCTCAAATCACCTTTCTGTGTCTGATTCATTTCCTGATAAACACCTATACTCTGTGAGTGACAACCCTTGGTATGCTGACATTGCCAACTTCTTAGTTACATGAGTAATTACAAAATTCTTAGGGACTCACGATCGAAGGAAATTCCTTTCTGATGTTTGTAACTATGTGTTTGATGATCCAAACCTCTATAAGTTCTTCCCTGACTGAGTCATTAGGAGGTCTGTCCTAGAATCTAAACAAGATTTGATCCTTAAATTTTGTCATAGTGAGGCATATGGAGGTCACTTTTTCTCTAAGAAAACATCTTATAAGATTATTCAATGTGGTATTTTCTGGCCTACCCTCTCAAGGGACTCCTACAAATTTTTTCAAAGATGTCCTAGGTGTCAACAAGTAGGGTCCATTACAAAAAGGAATCAAATGCCACTCACTCCCATCTTATTAGTTGAAATATTTGACAGCCGGGGAATAGACTTCATGGGTCCCTTCCCAAACTCTATGGAATACCTCTACATATTATTATCTGTTGATTATGTATCAAAATGGGTTGAATCCATTCCCACCAAGTATAATGACCATAATTTTGTGATCTGATTTTTGAAAGAGCACATATTTTCTCGATTTGGAATTCCTAGATCCATAATCAGTGATCGAGGAACCCATTTCTACAACCGTCCATTCTCTGCACTCATGTATAAGTAAGGTATTTCTCACAAGGTTTCCACTACATACCATCCTCAAACCAATGGTCAAGCTGAGTTAGAAAATAGGGAGATTAAGAATATTCTGGATAAAACTATCAATCCATCTAGAAAAGGTTGGTCCGAGAAACTCTTGGATTCTCTTTGGGAATATCGTACAACATTCAAAACCATCCTAGGAATGTCACCATATAGGTTGGTTTATGGAAAATAATTCCATTTACCGGTTAAAATTGAGAATAAGGACTTTTTGGCAACTAAAAAAATGGACTATGACCTCCAATTGGCAAGAACAAAAAGGAAGTTAGATCTCAATGAATTGGAGGAAATAAAGATGGAGGCTTATGAAAATTAAGGATCAATAAAACTAGAGTCCAATCCTACCAATCTAGGAATATCAAGGTCAAATATTTTGAACTGGGAAAAATTATTCTCTTGTATAGTTCAAAAAATAATTTACACCCGGGAAAGTTAAGGTCTAAATGGTCAGGTCCTTTCATAGTGCATCATGTGTACCCCCATGGGGCTGTAGAGATTCAAGATCCCACAAGTGGTTACATTTTTAAGGTTGATGGTTATTGGTTAAAACCATTCATTGAATCATTCAACAAACAGTATATAGAGGTTGAGTTAAATGATCCAACCTATGAACCAAGAAAAAATTGATAGATTTAGGGTCGATGTTAGGCTAACGACGTTAAACAAAGCGCTACATGGAAGGTAACCAATGTTTTTCAAGTTTCCTATCATTTTTTGTTTTAATCAAATTTATATTTTTAATAAGATTAATTAATAATTTTGATATTTAAAAAAATATACTGTTGACCTGGTCTTATATTATGAGTATGGATGGGTGTGAAAGGGGAGAACCATATTCATCCATGTAACATGGTGTGATACTTGAGTAAAGACTTACCCATAAATTTAAAAAGAAGACAATGTATCATTAGTTTTTTTTTATTTTAATGTTTTTATAGGTTAAAATAAAAATACAAAAAAATAAATAATAATATAATAATAATAAAAAGGGACACAGCGTGGGTCGTGGGTCAAACCACGTCACAACCGACGAAGCTGCGGGGATTCGAAGCCGGGACCAAAGGGTGACAGGGGTGCGCGCTTACCACTGACCTACTGATTTTTGTGCTTTCTTATTCAATAATTTTTATATATATACTTATATTTACTTTCTTTATTATATATGTAAATATATTGTTGTGTATTTTGTTTTTTTTCCTTTTTCTACTAGGGAACTCTGCAAGTGACATGGATATCAAAGGATTAAAAGGGTGCTGCAAGAATTTCAACTTCAACCACAAGGTGACTTCATTCCATGATCATCATTTTCAATTTCTTTTTGAACATTCATTCTTTACCTCCACCCCCTTATAAATTTTATTTTCATTAAACACTGGTGACATTCTTATTTTATGTAGGGGGGAAGATAAAATAAAAAATGCTTTTGTGTCAACAAAAATGAATGATTTGAAAAGAAAAAACTTGTGTAGATGGAAGGAAAAATTATTTTAACTTTGAACATTTTAATAAAAATTACACACTTTGAAACTTAATATCAAATAATTTAGAATTCCGTGATTCTAATTTTAATCCTTGTATAATTTCATGAGCATATATTTTGGAAAGTGTGGTTGTACAATGTGATATTTAATCGTTTATATTTTCATCCAATTAAAAAAAAGATCCCAATGCACGTCCTTTTGGATAGTGGGGTATTCTTTTGGGTTCATGAGGTCCCCCAAATACATAGAATAGGTTTTGTGATCATTTGTTTTAATATGACTATTTAATAATAAAAATAATAAAAATAATAATAAATTTGTGCGTAGAGTAATGAAATGACCTAATGCGTGGCTTTTGGCACTTGGGGATCATGACTCCATAGTTGTTTGACCATGAGTTAATAATTTTATCTCTATTTTTGGTAATTTGAATTTGTTTTTGATTGATTTAACACGATATGATGCCCATGTATGTGGGTTTCACTTGGATCCCTATGGTCTTGGAGCCCGGAAGTCATCGGCAAAGTCTCGCTACAGGGGTTGACTCTTTTGAGTGCAATTTCAATTACCATGGGAAAATTGTAAAAAACAAAACAAAAAAAAAATACAAAAAAATATAATACAAAAAAAATCAAATACTCGTCTTAATATTTAAATGTTATTCAACCTAGATCTTCCATCATTTTTCTCTTGAATAAAGACAAACCCCCATGTCTATTGTGATTCACAACACATCCTCATACTTAATTGTTAGTGGATGAAATATGACAATGAATTTGAACAAAGGAATGTGCCTGGGATTGGGATCTACTTATTAAAAAATATTGTATTAAATTTTTTTGATGGGTTTCATGATTGTTTGGTATAATTTTTGGGTGATCTTTGTGTATTAAAATGTTTTTGGAAAAGGAAATTTGAATTTCATATTGTTGAGATATATTTTGCTTGGGAATAGGAAAACTCCTGTTGGGGGTGTGATTATCCACTAAATGAGGCTAATATTTATTGGTAACATATATAATATTCATGTTTTTTATTATTCATAAACACCGTTTTAGTGAATTTTACACTTTGAACAACATTTCACATTATGATTGTAACACCTTCTTAAAATGCACTATTATGTGGTACATTTTTTAACATCATTTAAAAAACCCAATGATTCATCTGATTTTAAGGAATATAATTATACATATTTTAATTTGATATTTTGGTAAATTTATCCACACTTCAATATGAACATGTTTCATTCAGGGATCAATGTATGATTCATAAAGGATTATGGAGATATTTTGAGATGAAAGGAAGCAATTCTAGAGAAGGCAGATTGGACAGTAGCCCACAGATGAGAATGGGAGGCCCATAATAATGTCCCTATATAGTCCAAATTTCGTGGGATACTAGAGGACATATATAGGAACAACCATGTCTTCATGAGCCAGTGCTAATTCGGCCTCCATTGTGGTTATTTAGGTGGCCCAAGTTAGAGATAAAATTCTGGGCCAAATTCTCCGACCCAGAAAAACAGCCCACTAATATAATCATATATCTGGACCCACAACTACAATTGGTCCCGAATTTTATAGAGGGTTAGAAGAAATCCCTGGATACATTTTATATTTATATTGACTACTCTAATTCAGATATATAGAAGGTCTTCCAGGTGCAACTGTTCGGTGGAAGAAAGCTGGCTACCACCTCGGGTCAATGATGGAAAATCAACTCTCCCTCATCTTTCCACCCACCTATGTCCTACAACAATTAATTGATAAGACATGGAATATTGGAGTCTCCACCCAATGATTTAAAAATTCCTATTTAAGGAAGTGGTGGGGGAGGAGTTGATAATCTTGAGTGCTTTGTTCAATTGTAATGTTATGCTGCGATTTTGTTGTCTCATGTTTGTCTTTCACAAGTATGTTGTTCAATTCACTATTGTTTCTTAATAAAAGTTCTTCTTCTCCTCTTATTCTATTTTTTCATCTCACTATGATACCATTTGCTCAAGGTGTTAATTTATTCACACCAAATATTGTGAAATTATTCACACAACGGTGGAGTGATCATTTTTTTATTCTTTTCATTTTCTTCTACATTTCCTCCCACAGGAGTCTACTTTCTGATTCCATTGAAACCTTAGAATCAATGAATGGATAACCCACATATGGGTTGACCCAATGGAGTAGCAAGGGGATTTAGCGGATGTTATATATCACACATGAATTTATAATCATTTCTTTAATTGTGATTTTTATTTGATGATTTTTAAACTCCATTGTCCTTGTTGAATTTAAGGTCGCACACTTCATGTGCTAATACGAACCTTTACCTTGAATTTCTCAAAACATTGATCCTTAATGTGTATAGGTGATTAGTATTCAAGGGTGTAGGAATTAAACCAGTAAGTGATGATGTTGTTTTATCTTCTTAAATGAACCCATCTCAAATATAAGAAATTGAAATCATTCAAAAGGAAATACGTCCAGTCCACCCCGATCGATAAATTTGGATCAACACATTATTTTTAATTGAATTCACTTAAATCTGTTAGTTATCCTTTAAACCCATATAAAATCAACCCAATTTGGCCACTTCATAGCCAAAAACAGTCCATAGAATGTATGTGTCTATAGGTTTCTTCATAGGTCTATGAGGATTCGATAATCCAAGCTATACTACAAGGAGGGTTCTACCTTCATCTCTTGGTTAAATTTGAGTGAGAATCAAGTGTCCAACATGGTATTGTTATACTCACCCCCGCACGGGCTTTGCCCGCACGTTTCATGTCTTGTGCAGAGGAGCGAGCCTTTGACATGATTCTAGGTGGACCAGGACCGGATAGTGATCAGTGAGATCAGGCAGGCTGAGGATTGTTCATACGGCTACCGATTGTAGTCCTAATACCATTCATTATAGGTTGGACATTTTTGTAGTCTTTATTTTGGTGGGGTTGTACTTTTGGCCCAGGGTTTTACATTACTGTACTTTACATTCCTGTCGTACTCTTTTTTTGGGGATTTTAGTTTATTCATGCTTTTCCATTTTCAGTAGTTCTTAATTTTATGATTTTTGGTCTTGGAGATGTGTGTGTGTGTGTGTGTGTGTGTCTATAGGTTTATAGGAAATGCCTCCCATGTTAGTGACATGGCTACTCGGTGCTAGTCACAAGCCCCTGGCCTATTGAGGGCGGGCATGGGGAGCTGCGGTGTGGGCCCCATTGGGACTGTTCGTAAAAGAGTGGTATCAGAGACGGTCTGTTCTACCGTAGGACCGAGAGTCTGTGAGTTGGTTTAGGGAAACAATGTTAAGTGTTTCGAGTTTGGATTTCAATCCAGGGACCCCAGTGTTTGTGTGGGCAGCCGACGTATCTGTACACCAGGACTCTGTTAACTTTCTTTTCAACTCGGAACATGGGAACAGTAGTTGCAATGGAAAATAATGGTACATGCATAATATAGGAATGGGTTGTGGTTTCCATGTCCTTCGTGAGTCAGCTCTACTGATATACTAACTGACTATGATACATCTTGTTTATTTATAGGATGCCTTCGCGATGTGAACCCGCTAGGATCCAAAAGCTCAATCACGAGGATGACCCCCTCAGTGATGATGCATCAATACAAGAACCAGATCCCCCGGTTTTACCATTAGGTGGTGTTCCAGATATTCCACCACCTAAGGAGAAGTGTTTAGTGCCTTATGAACTAGTAGAGGAGGAGCACATGCTGAGCGCACTCCATGAGTTTTAGAGATAGTGACCCCTCAGGTATCCAGGCGAGCCTGACCCTCAAGCAGTATAGGACTGGCGTGAGGCAGTGTCCAGATTCTTCTGTTTGGTCCAGACACCACCAAACCAGATTGTGATCCTGGAAGCTAGCCTTCTACAGGTCTCGTCAGGGTGATGGTGGAGTTCGGTTATCTAGAATTACGACGAGGCGACTCTTGCATGGTCATAGATTTAGCATCTCTTCATAGAGGAGTTTTAACTTGTTACCCTGAGAGTAGTACGTATACAGGAGCTTCTTCAGATCCAGTAGGGAACCTTGAAAGGGGATGATTATTTATCGAGGATTACCGAACTATCACGGTACTCGATAGATATGGTTAGGGATCAATACTTCAGAGCTCCGACATTTGATAAGGGCTTTGGCAGAGATATCCGAGCTGGAATCATTCCTATGAGAATTACTACTTATGTTGGGGTGCTCGAGCAGTCTTTGGTGGTCGAGAGCTTCTTGGAAGAGTAGAGACATCTAGTAGTTTTCAGTAGTGAGCGAGCTGGAGCAGATACCTCAGCAGGAGGGAGCCGACGTCAGGGACCCAGGCATGGGATATGTTTTCTGAGGAGTTCCCAGGATAGAGGATCTGTCGTACAGGTTACACAAGGCACATCTAGCAAGCCATGGGAGTGGTGATTATACTCATGTGATGGAAGGGGACATCTCGCTCGATATTTTCTGACACATCGTACTAGTTTTGTTGGAGGAGTGGATGGACCACCAAGGCAGATGCAACGTGTGGATCAGACATGGGGCTGCGGACGTAGTAGAGGATCTTGGAGAGTAGTTGTAGGTGGTCAACATATTGACCCTTTATGACCACCACCCCCAGGAGGTCCACCCTAGGTTCAGGGAACTGGTGGACAGAGGCAATGACATCTACAGGAAGTAGAGGATTATGACCCAGGTACTCTGAAAATGATTAGATGTACAATCTGTGTCTTTTTTACTTTGGATGCCGTACTGATAGACAAAGGTGCTAGTCATTATTTTCTGACTGATTATCTTGTTCGAGACATTGAGATTTTAGTTGATTCATTGACTCTACCCATACGCTTAGAAAAACCGACTAGAGATGATTCATAGATCACACACCTTTGATGACAGTGTGATCGGACCCTTAGAGGTGAGGGTTTCAGTTGGAACCACATGGTGGTAGCGTCGAGGCCTTACGATGTCATTCTTAGTATGGATTTGATATCCACAGTTCATGCACATATTATCTGTTTTAGGCTAAGGGTGCGGTGTGTCCGCAGAGATTGAAAGAGGTTATCCTTCGTCAGTGAAAAGGAGATCCAGGCAGGGTAGGATGGACTTGTGTGTAAAAAGGTACAATCGATTTCACATCAGTTGGATAGCCTAGCCCTTGGCGCAGTAGATGTTACAAGTTTCCAGTTTATAGAAGTTGTGGCTGAGTACAAGTACGTCTTTCCAGAGGATGACCCTGTACTACCTCCACGTCGGGAGATATATTTCTTCATTGAGTTGAAACCAGGGAAGACACCAATATCAGCATCAGCATATCTGATGGCTCATATAGTGCTTTGTGAGGTGAGAGTGTAGCTATAAGACTTGTATAGGAAGGGCTTCGTGAGACCAAGTGTTTCACCTTGGGCGGCCCCAGTGTTGTTTTCCAAGAAGGAAGACGTGGGCTTGAGGCTGTGTTTGGATTATCGATGCTTGAATCAGGTGATCGTGAAATACAGGTATCCACAAACGAGGATCGATGACCTCTTCGACTAGTTATGTGGGGCACAATGGTTCTCGAAGGTTGATTTATGATCAGGTTATAACCAGTTGCATGTATGGGTTGGGGATATACCGAAGATGGATTTCAGATGTCGCTACGGTCACTATGAGTACTTGGTGATTACCTTCGTCGTGACGAACGGCCTGGTAGTGTTTATGGGACTCATTAACCAGATTATTCAGCCCTATCTATATCGGTTCGTGGTGGTCTTCATCGACGTTATCCTTACGTACTATACGTCCGAGGAGTGGCACACGAGACACCTAAGGATGGTTTTGGACAAACCCCAAGAGAACTCGTTGTATGAGAAACTCTCAAAGTGTCAATTAATGATACAGGAGGTCCAGTTTTTGGGACACGTTATCTCATCCGATGGTGTAGCAGTGGACCCAGCCAAGGTAGAGGCAGTGATAGCATGGGAGACACCGCAGAGCGTGATGAAGGTGCAGAGTTTCATTGGGTTGGTTGGCTAATATAGGAGATTCATTCATGATTTCTCCAAAATTTCAGCACCCATTATAGCATTCAAATGAAAGGGGCAGCCTTTCGTGTGGACCGAGAGATGCCAGCAGGCTTTTCAGTAGTTGAGACAGAGTCTGAAGAGCGCCCCGATCATGTGATTACCAGAGGAGGGTGCCTTGTACATAGTGTTCGGTGACGCATCAGGGACCGGTCTTGGTTGTGTGTTGATGTATAGTAATGTGGTAGTTACCTACGGCTCATGTCAGTTGAGGCCACATGAGCAGAACTACGGATATGGTTAGAGATATGTACTTCAGAGCATGGAATATTGAGTGGTGCTTTCACAGAGATATGTGATCTAGCATCATACATATGATCATTAATACTTATGCTGGGGTGCTCGAGCATGCTTTGGTGGTCGTGATATTCTTGGCAGAGTAGAGACAACCATTAGTTGTTAGTACTGACCGAGATGGAGCAGAGACCTCGGCAGTATGGAGTCGACGTTAGGGACCCAGGTATTATAGACGTTTTCAAAGGAGAGCCCAGGACAAAGGATCTGATATACAGGGTTTTCAGGGTGCATCCATCTAGCCTCGTGAGAGGTGATGCTACTCATGTGATAGCAGTGGACATCTCACTTGAGATTTCCCGACCCGTCGTACTACTAACATGGGAGCAAGGGATGGACCACTGAGGTAAAAGAAATGTGTTGAGAAGAAATATCCATGGTTCGGTGGATGTGGTAGTTGATATGGTTGAGAATCTTGATGTGGTTTGCATTTTGACCCTTTACCACCACCACCCCCAAGAGGTCCGCCCTTGTTTCAGGGAACTAGTGGACAGAGGCACGGACAGCTGCAGGATGCAGAGGATTATGACCCAGGTACTCCTGGAATGAATAGAGGAACAACGTATGTCTTTTATACTATGGCTGACATACTGATAGACATAGTTTTTATTCATTATTTTATGGCTTCTTATCTTGTTCGAGTCCTTGAGATTCCAGTTGAGTCATTGACTCGACCCTTAAACTTAGAAACATCAACTGGAGAAGATTCAGAGATTACACACCTTTGCAGATAGTGTGACCTAACCCTTGGAGGTGAGGTTTTAGGTTGGATCCTCTTGGTGGTAGTGTTGAGGACTTATGATGTCATTCTTGGTATGGAATGGCTATCCATAGTTCATGCCCAGATTGATTGTTTTAGGTGAAGGGTGCAGTGTGTCTGCAGTGAATGAACGAGGATCTCATTCATCGGTGAAAAGGAGACCTGGGCAGTGCAGGATGGACTCATGCATAGAAAGGTACAACCGATTTCACATCAGTTGGCTAGCCTAGCCCTTGGTGCAACATATGTTATGAGTTTCCAGTTTCCAGCAGTAGTGGCTGAGTACAAAGACATCTTTATAGAGGATTTCCCCAGACTACCTCCCCATCGAGAGATAGATTTCATGCATTGAGTTGAAACCCTGGACAACACCAATATCAATATCATCATATCGTATGGCTTCTAGAGAGCTTCGTAAGCTGAGATAATAGTTGGAATACTTGTAGAGGAAGGGCTTCTTGAGACCGAGTGTTTCACCCAGGGCGGCCCCATTTTTGTTTTCCAAAAAGGCAGACGGGAGCTTGAGGCTATGTGTGGATTATCGGCACTTGAATTAGAATACCGTGAAAACTGGTATCCATTACTGAGGATTGACGACCTCTTCTACCATTAAAGAGGGGAATGATGGTTCTCTATGTTTGACCTTCGATTAGGCTATCACCAATTGCGAGTATGGGATGAGGATATATAAACGATGGCTTTCATATATCTCTATGGTCACTATGAGAACATGGTGATTCCCTTCGGTGTAAGGAATGCCCTAGCAGTGGTTATGGGACTCAGGAACCAAATATTTCAGCCATATCTAGATCGGTTCGTGGGGGTCATAATCGATGATATACTTCTGTACTCTGCGTCTGAGGAGGAGCATGTGAGACACCTAAGGAAGGTTCTGGACACACTCCAAGAGCACCATTTGTACGAGAAACTCTTGAAGTGAAAATTATGGATATAGGAGGTCCAATTTTTGGGACACGTTATCTCAGAAGATGGTGTAGCAGCCAAGGTAGAGGCAGTTATAACATGGGAGCCACCACGGAGCATGATCGAGGTGCAGAGTTTCCAAGGGTTGGCAGGCCACTATCGAAGATTAAATCCAAATTTCTCCAGGATTTCATCACCCATGACAGCTTTGACCCGAAAGGGGAAGCCTTTCATGTGGATCGAGAGATTCCAGTAGTCTTTTCAGTACTTGAGACAGAGTCTGAAAAGCGCCCCAATCTTGAGATTACCAGAGGAGGGTGTCGTGTACGTAGTGTTCTGTGACGCATCAGGAACCTATCGTGGTTGTTTCATAATCCAGAGGCCGGTAGTGGTTGCCTATGGCTCACGTCAGTTGAGGCCACATGATCATAACAACACGACTCATGATCTTGAGTTGGAATCGGTTGACTGTACATTGACGAAGTTGCGACACTATCTGATGGGCGAGTGGTTTATTGTCTACTCTAATCCCAAGAGTCTCAGATATATATTTTATCAGAAGGATCTGAATTTGAGACAGAGGTGGTGGCTTGAGTTCATCCCGGATTACGACTTTGAGATCATTTATATTCCATGGAAGGGGAACGTTGTGGCAGATTCTCTCAACATGAAATCCAGTTCGCAGTTGCTGGATGAGGCGACAAGGTAGTTGGCCTCTTTACAGATATCCTTCTTGGATTATCATTGAGGGATCATACATTTAATAAATGGTTGTTACCCCTATACAATTACATCGAGTCAGGGATGCATAGCTTGAGGATTCTAGCTATGAGACTCTACGTGATCAGATATCCACAGGTGATGCTTCTAATGGATATTCAAAAGGTGGGGAGCACATTGTTTTTTCTGAGGGTGTACAGTAGAACTAGTAACGTTGTGGGAGGAGGTTCTGAGGGAGTTCCATACATCTCCTTTGGTGGTGCACCTGGGCATGTCAATGATGTACCGAGACCTCCGACGTCAGTTCCGGTGGCCAGGGATGAAGAAGGGCGTGGCAGAGTTTGTTTCTTGGTGCCTTACTTGTCAACAAGTAAAGGCTAAGCACCAGGTTCCAGCAGGTTTGACTTAGACCCCTAAGGAGCCAAAATGGAAGTGGTATGGGATATCCATAGACTTCGTGACGGGTTTACCATGTACGTCTAGGGGACGTGATTCCATCTGGGTGATCATTGAACAACTCACGAATTCGGCCCACTTCCTACACATATGAGAGCAGAGTTCAGTAGAGTTCTTAGGATGCCTCTACGTGCAGAAGATAGTTCAAATTCATGGAGTGCCATCAATGATCGTCTTAGATTGTGATGCTTGTATCACATTTCATTGTGTACGGGATTAAAGGAAGATTTTGGGACTCAGTTACGCTTGATCACAACGTTTCATCCTAAAATTAATGGACAGACAGAGCGGAAAATCCGAGTTTTGGAGGATATGCTATGAGCTTTCATACATGACTTCGGTCGTATCTGGGTGGATCACAAACCACTGGTGGAATTTTTTTATAACAATAGTTATCATTCCACTATTGGCATGACACCATTCTAGGCTTTGTACAGGCGACTCTGCAGGTCAACACTTTGTTGGACTGACCCAGGAGAGTCAGCACTCATGGGCCTAGAGATAGTTTCATCTACTATAGAGAAGTTTTATGTCATCCAGTAGTAGATGAAGACTGCACAAATTCGGAAAAAGGCTTATGCCAACAGGAGATGGAGGCCCTTTGAGTTCGATGAGGGAGACCATTTGTTGCTTCAGGTCTCACCTCGATGGGGATCGCGAAGATTTGGCCGAGGTGGCAAGCTAACTCTGAGGTTCATCAGTTCATTTCAGATTCTAAGTAGAGTAGGAATGGTGGAATGACTCCTGGCTCTACCTCCTTAGATGGAACTAGTACACAAAGTTTTCCATGTGACGCAGCAATGAAAGTACGTGCATGATCTGTCACACATTATCGACTAGGGAGAGCTGGACATCGATGATGGAGAGACCATTGATGAGTACCTAGTGGAGATAGAGGAACGGCAGGAGAAGAGCCTTTGTGGGTGAGCTATTTCCTTGGTGCTCGTCCGGTGGCAACATGGGAATCTCTAGGAGAGTACATGGGAGTAGGAGGCTCAGATCTGTGCGCAGTACCCACATCTTTTTGAGTAGCCTTTTTATGGCTTTTTGGGGACGTAAATCCCTATGGTGGAGAGGATATAGTGTCCCAGATATTTCCATGTATTATTTTAATATTATATGGGAATTATTTTGAGACTAGGCTTTATGTTGGTGTGCAGTTCCGAAACCCAGTGAGCCCTGAACTGATGTTTTAATTTAATTAAATAATTAAATTACACGCGCATGTGGGGTTTTCCTAAGAAAATGGAATAACTCTTGAATGGGTTATTGGATCAGAAATCTGATGGAATCGTTGCATTCAGAGAAGCGATTTAACCTTAGTCAAGGCCTAACATCGGTCGGCGTAGTTCGGTGGTGAAATCAATTTTTTGGACGTAACTGTAATAAAATATTTAATAAAAATATTTTATTAAATCTTGTTTCAATGAATATCTTTTATTCATTTTAAATAGATATTTATACAGGGGTATAGGGCTACAGAACACATAATCCCTAAACTCTTGGAGGCTTTGGATGCTCTGGAGGAAACCCCAATGCGACGACGACTTTCTTGACGAGTTCCACTGGTGACGACGATGTGACGACCAGATCTTCACCAACGAACGTCATGGATCAAAGTAGGATGTTTGATTTTGATTTCCATTCCCCGTTCATGATTTCCACAACAAACGCTGACTATTCCATGAACAGATTATCCCACGGATCGATCTTATTTGCGGGATGGGCTTTTGAGGGGATTTTGGGGATTGATTCTTGAAGGATATTTTGGTTTGATTTTACCTTCTAACAGTGACGAACCATGATCGACAATAACATCGATTGAGGTTTGTCCCTCTAGATTTTTTGTTCCTTTCATCCCTAATTTCTCACTTTCTTCATGTGCATTCTATGCATTCTTCATAGAGATATGAACGATGGATCATTGCGCATCCATCGTGCAACACAACGATCCCAATTTGAAGATCTAGCACCAGTACAACCCCATGGAGGTGAGAATACGGTGGTGTTGGACGGATCGAAGCGGATTGGAAGATATAGTTCTTTAAATGATTTCCACACTGGTGAACATAATCGGATTTCTGAGACGATCGAAGGGTTGAAACCCACAGATTCGGCATCATGACGACAAGTCGACATGAGATCTTGAGTTTTGTGGAAAACAGACAGAAGAATTGAGATCTGAAGGATCGACCGAGGCGTGAGGAGGAAGATGATGATTTTGGAGAAATCCAAACTACACGGCGTGTAGTATGTGCTACACGGAATGTTTTCATCGGCAGACCACCTGGAATGTACTCCGGGAGTACATGGACACGGGTAGGGTAGACGGCCAAGGACACGACTTGTATACCCTTCCCCGGAATGACCCGGCCATATGCACAGTGATACACTATGTACTGGTACACATGAAAGGCATTACGGGCAGACACTGTGTATGGGAATACTACCATGGTACATTAGTATTTTCCAGTTGATATGGCATGACGTGTGCATTGAAATACACGCCATGTATATACTTTACTGCATGGATTAGATTTCAGACACGGTCCGTTTCACACAGGCAGTACCCGGAGTCAAGGAACACAGTGTGTAATTCCTCTACACGTCGTGTAGTTACATTTTATACGACAAGCCTAGAGACACGGGCCATTTTCATGGGTAGTACCCGTAGTCAAGGAACTCAGTGTTTCATCCCACTACACAACGTGTGACCTTTTTATACATGGAATGAGCAGTGGTATTCTGTGACTTGGACTAGCTTTCATAGTGTTCTTACCCTTGGTCTTTCCGTTGAAGGTTTCCGGTATCATTATCTACATATAAGAGTATGATCCCTTCAGCAGGACTTCCTAAATAGAGTTTATGGGATCCCATCTATGAGTCTTAGAGCTTGATCCTCTATTCCTTCCAGGTACCCTAATTATAGTTCTTTGTATCGACATGACCTACCTTACCCGGGCTTCGATCCGCTACATAGCAGATAGTTTAGACTGAGTTGTTGGAATCAACCCATAACTAGTGGTTGTGATCCTCATATGATAATCATATTCTTATGTACTTGTGGAGTTAGTTATCCTATAACAAGTACTTTTTACCTCTCTCTTCAGACCTAGGAGTGTGTTCTCCCTGTTATGTGCTTAGTGGAATCTTTGAGCTCGATCTTAGTGGTAGTTTTGAGATAGTAAATCGTGTATGAGTATATCTGGATATTCTTGTTATATGATCTGTAAACATATACTATGTAGATATGACTGTATCATTTCTTATGGTATTTATTTTGTTGTATTCCTCTTTGGTTTTGGGGGTTTCCTACTAGGTATTGTTATACTCACCCCTGCACGGGCTTTGCCGACACGTTTCGTGTCATGGAAAAACGAGTTAGGCTTTGAAATGAATCTTGGTGTACCAGGACCAGACGGTTCTTAGTGAGATCAGGCAGGCCGAGGTGTCTTCCTACATCTATGGATTGCAGTCCCAGTACCTATCTTTACAGGATGGACATTTTTGCAGACTTTCTTCTGGTCGGCTTGTACTTTTGGACCAATGTTTCACATTTCTATACATTACATTCCTGTCGCACTCTGTTGGTGGGGATTTTATTGTATGTGTGCATTTCCATTTTCAACAGTTCATACTTTTCATATTTGTGGGCTTGGAGATGTGTGCGTGTGTGTATACAGGTTTATAGGCAATGCCTCCAATGATAGGGACATGCCTACTCAGTGTTAGTCACCAGCCCCTGGCATATTAGAGGCAGGATTGGGGAGTTGCATCATGGGCCCCACTGAGACGGGTTGTGACAACAATCACTGATGGAATAAAAACATACATGTAAATTGGGGATACATGAAAAATATTCCACAATGTTTGGGATAAAAATTCAATTGGAATCAAATCATTGATTGGAGATTTATTTATCCATATCTATACAAAGGTAAATTCCAAGAAAACCTATCATGATTTCCTGGAAACAATTGAGTTCATATAATGTTGATTAAAATGTTATTGAAACAATGTTTCATGTGATATGGAATAAATTTTTGTATATGAGGGAGATTCCAACAAAAAGTGATGATCAATTCTTTGATCATCAATTTACTATTTGAGAATAGATTTACTGTCTCGACAAAAATATTATAATATTTTTAGACATTTAAAATATTATTGGGGAGACAACATTTATTGTTCATTTCAACGATATATGTGCCAAATTATAAGGATTTAAAGGACCTGACTGTCATATCATTCATAATAAACTTATTCAATATGATATGTGAAAAGATTAAAATGATGAGTGTGTGTCCCAAAACTCATATGAGGTTGAATTTATGGAAATAGGTAAAATTTTAGTAAAATAATATTCATATAAATATGAGGCTGAAGGGGTGATATATATATTTTATTCTAAACATAATAGGGTAAAATTAAAATTTAAAGTCATGTTACTACATTATTCTAGCTGATGTAATACGGTTTTCAACTCACTACTATGTTTTTAAAAAAATTTCTATCTTATAATGATGAATTTTTAATTACAAAACATTTCAATGATGAAAAAAAGAAGGTGTCAATTATAGTAAAAATAATTCATGAGGAAATATATTATATCATAAATATCTGGAAGCTCTTGTGTGTCTGAAATATAATTGGTAGAGGAATTTGAGGACCACATCAGAGAAGATTTCATTGATTTCATTAAGTGAACCAAAATAAATAATAGTTATTCCAAAATATACAATTATGGATAGAGATAAAGCTTATGATTATATTATGGTCAAACATGATGAACTAGCCAAAATTATGTGGAAGACCAAAATAGTAAATTTTGTTATTCTTGATTGAAATTTTTATATGAACCAATAAGAGGTATTGAACCCAAAACTGAATATAGAAATAGATAAACATAAAATTTTATCTTCTAGAAACATATAAAATAATGTGGAGATTCTGTTGAAAGTGGGTTTATAAAAATAATTAGATATTAATTGATATGAAATATGAATTATACGAATATCATAATTGTGGAAATAAAATAATGAGGTGTTTATCTGAGAAAAAATTATAAATATAATAAAATAAACCAATATGATATAAAATACAGTTACAAGAAGAAATTAGTTCCATCTAAATCCATTTTTTTTGTTCTAATAGTTTTATGGTGTATAAAAATTCGAAAAATATAGAAACATTTTAAATAAAGGAAATGAAATAAAAGTGAATTATCATGAGGAAGATATGACAAGGCATTATTATAGGATGAAAACATCGACCCCCTAAAGAATGTAGACTTCGTAGAAGCTCAAAAGGATACTAATAAATTGAAAAAGGGTGAAATATTGTAATAATAATTTGAGTTTAATTTCAGTAGTTTATTTTTATATTTTAATAATTTTTTATCCATTTAATAAAATTATAGAGAAACGACCCAGAAAATAAAAGAATTTTTTTCATTTTTTTCTTATTGTTTTAAATTTATTATTTATGGTGTAAAGTCTATGAAAAAGGTAAACATATTATGCATTTGGATTCTAATGGGAATTGAATCATGAGACTTGTAATGTAATAAATTAGTATATGAGATCATTGAGAAAATATTTATTATTAAAAAATGACTCTCATTATAATAATTTGAAGAGGGAATTGATGATCCATGTCAAAAAAAGGTGCATATATCATCAATATCTTATCATCAACGACCATGGAAAAAAATATGATATGGGAAGAAAAATATTTCTAGGATTTCATTTATAAAAAAAATCATGGTCTATGGGTTCTAGATAGTGGGTTTACCTCATACAGGGCCAAAAATTAAAATCTGATAACTAACATCAAATCTAATAAAGGATTAATTGTCTGATAAAGTAATTATTAGGGTATCGGGAAAAATTTGTTCCATGAAGGTCATAGTTATTGGAATGTATCACATTATTGATTTTTTTTATCTTGGTGGAAGGACATCGCCACAATTGGGTGAGTGTGATCTATCAATTCTTCTCATGAAAATTTTATGGAACATCGAAAAAGAGATATTCATTGTTAATGATAAAGATGGATCACTAAGGAAGACGGTGTGAAGGTATTATTTATCTGATTGGTTAATAAAATAGGTCTATATTTTTTATCGAATAATATATTTGGATTTATCTGAAAAACTATCAGGCATTTGAGACTAAAAATATATCAAAATATGGAAAATAATGACAGAGTCCACGATCTTATGAAACTAACATGTTATAATACCCATACATGATATTCATGTCAAAAAAGGAAGACTATTTAGAAGTCCTATAAAGCTATGAATTTAAGTGTTTCAAAATTATAGGATATTTTTCATATGGAAATGTTTCATCTAATAACTTTTAAATTTTTAGATAGAAAACAATGTTTTGGGTTTTTTTTGATTATTTCAATATGATGGATTTGTTGATAGTGATTCATCAGAAATACAATGTTTATAAGTGTACCGCACGATATTTTCGAGAGGATAACAAACTGATTAGTGTAAATTTTTAAAATTTTCACCTGGATATTCTTATGAAATGTATAAATACAATGGAAATAGAATAATTATGAAATCATGGATTTTTTGACTTTGTATTAGTGGCTAGAAACCCTTAAAAATGTCATTGAAAGAAGGAATTGAATCATTATCAAAATTTCATGGTCAAAACAAATTAAGATGAATATATTTTACAAAAATTGTGATGAATTGGTTCTCATAGTGTACCATATCTATGATTAGTGTTTTTTATTTCCCAATAAAAAAAGACTCCATTCAACATTTTTTATATAACTAAGCCCACATAGAAATATATTTTTGTGTATTGTGAAGTCATTTTCTAATTTGAAATAAATAAAAGAATAGAAAGATTGAATAATTTGGTGGTGAATGGATATTCCGGGATATTCATCTAGTGGAATCATGTATCAGTGATATAATAAATGGATATGGTTATTTTAAAACCATGATGTGAAAGTGACTGAAAATTAGTTGAATTTTAATTCAGTCATTTGGATTTAGTAAATGTGTGTGCATAATTTTCAAGAAAATATAATAATGTTTTGGATAATTAAATTGGTTAGGATGATTATAGATTTAATTATGTATAAAATAATTAAATAAACCTATATGATTTCCCATATGATAATGGTAACACAATAAGAATGACATGATCAAATACACAATCAGATAGTCCAGAAATCATGGATTGTTAAATCATCGGTAACAGAATATATCTTTTTTGGATATAATTGAAGAATAAAAAATCTTAAACATAATTCATATCATAGGGTGAACAGAAATTATATTAATAAATCTTCTATATATACATGCAGGAACAATTTCACAAATTAGGTGATTGACCATATGGAGAAATACAATACATGAAAAGTCTTCCTGAGAACAAAAAACAAGAATGTGATTAGAAATAAATGAATTTAAAAATTAAACTCAATAAAGAATGATTTTCGGAAAGCAATAATTCATGTCATGTTTATAAGATATATTCTTCAATTTATTAAATTTACATTGATGAAATATTGACATTTGTGGCTAATCATCCAAAAGGATGCCTTTTTTATCTATAATAATTAAAACTAGATTTAAAACATACGGAATGTACATGAAATTAGCTTTCATGAATTTATTCCTTGAAGGTGATGTCAACATCGATAAACCATATGGATTTCTCATTCATGATGATGAAATGATATTGTGATTATTGAAGAATGATCTGTATATAATTATATAAGAACAAAGAGCATGATACTCATAGTTTGACAGGTATATGAAAAATCTAGGTTATCATAGATTAGGGGTCAATTCCAATTTCAAAATCCATAGGGAGTAAGTATAATGGATGTTTTGGGCATATTTATGTTGAAAACATCATTTTTATAATCTGAAATGACTTCAAATGAACATAGTAGTACAAATTAATGAGTTTGGAATTCTATATGTCTATAATTAGTGAATTTTCAATTTTCATTGGTCGATATGATAATCAATTAATGATTGGTGCAATAATCTTATAAACTAAAATGAAAATATATCCTAAAAAGGATTGAAATTGAAGATTCCAAATTGATTTATACCCAGAAAAATACTAGTATGATGTTTTTTAAAATAGAAAAGGTGAGGATCTTGACATTACACTCTATATAATTATTATTGGTTTTTTATACTACCTAGTATCCATCAAATATGACATTTTGATTTCCACATGCGAAGTTGATCTCTATAAAATTTGTATAAATAGTTTAACATGAGGTTTCTGCAGTGTATAATCTGATATATCACCCAAGTAATTGTGTTTGGACTATATTATTTATGTAGTTTGAAACAAAAAAATAATGGATATACAGATTTATATTGGGTATGCTATATCAATTACTGAAAATTTACTATTGAGTGTGTGTTCCACATTTATCTGTCGTTCATTTCCTGTAAATGTAAAAATATGGATTATCTGTCATTAAAGACTATAGAATGTGAATATTCTCAAACAAATCAATCATGTACATAGATAATATTGATTAAACAATAGTAGGATGATTTTGGAATTCAGATGATATCTCATATTATGGTAATGTGTGGGAACACATGTGTGATAAACATTAAAAACGAACCCATTCAACTCTCAAGGATGAATAAATTTGATATTATGAATAGTAAAATAAAACATAATATTGTATAATAAGTTGTGATGTTGAATATTGTTCTTACCAAAATTTTATTTTTCGATATCCTCCAAAAGGCTACATCGATGAATAATTTCAAGTGAAATGTGTTTGATCTTGGAGTCCCATTAAATATATCTTTATGATGGAAATGATTATAGGATCTTACTCCCCTCTATAAAATACCCTTAATTAAAGGTATGACTTCTCTCTTTACTTCATTTAATTTATTTATAAATCTCATTTATGAATCTGAAAAGTTGTTCTATTATGGTTTTTTGAAAAATTGTTACACATAATGTAAAAAGATATTTAAATTTATTTGGGTGGGAGTGGTAATTTTAAATAATCTAGATAAAGTATCTCTATATAAATCACTATTTTATTCCATATAGGGTCATAGAAATTGAATCTATACATGGGTTTTGGAATGATTTGGGGGATGTAATTTGAAGAATTAATGCATGTTTGGAAAAATCTATTGTTAGGAAAACTCATGAGTCTAACATCAACATGCCACATTAAGACTCGATTCACGTGAGTTTATAGAATGGGATTACAAAATATCTGATTCCTCCATTAAGGTAAGATTAGTATAATGTGGTAAATGTGTTACTTTTATGGAATATTACAATAACACAAAGGTGGATATTGTTGTAAAACCTTCTTTCTGATTTTGCTTTGTGTGGTATTTTTTGAAAATAGTGTTAAATGAATCTTCATTATTGTCCCTATATATTATTTATGATTAATTAATTATTGTTTAATGTGATAAAAATATAATGTATTGGTCTTTGAATCAATAAGTTTTCCTAAATATTTTTAAAGGAAAAAAATGTCATCATGTATAAAAATATAGAAATGTGAGGGAGAGAACATTTGAAAATTAGTGTCATAAGGAAAGATAGGTATCTGATGGATTCATGGTTTTAAATAGGCCATTCTAAATAATTTGGATATATAATGGAATGTATCTATGTTTAGTGGAATTTACATAACTTTTCTAGGGAGTCACATATGAATGTTTATGATGGATTGTATATATGGTATATTGAAGTCACCCACACATGAGAATGGAAAAATATGAGAATCTGGGTATGTGAGGGTTCAAAATTTAATTTATGAAAACATAATAGATTTTAAGTATTTGAGTTACGCCATTATGATATTAGAATATTAAATTAATGACTTGTTTATTGATGTTACTAAATGGCCCAATGTATATGATTTATCAATGATATATGTGGATATAATTTTATATTTTCTAGAAAGTAAAACTAATAGTGAAATAAAATCTGGTGATGTGTTAGTCATTCATGAATGCTTCAAACATCTTGAAACAATAAATAGTATCCATGATTAGAAGTAAAAATAAAATAGGAATCCTATACTCGACGGTGGTATAATTTTTGGACTTTAAAATGTTGTCTCAACTAGAGATGAACAAAATTAGGTTATGCTATGGAAATGCATGAATAGATTTCAAATGATTCTATATCATGTTCCATGATTTTTGTCCATGATTCCAGATGAAATTTAAATTTGTATATGGTATATAAAATAATGGATCAAATTTTATTAAATCCATACCATAAAATGACGGATGAGATCATTAAAAATGAATTTATATTTTGATTGTAGTTATATAAATAATATAAATGTTTTTTGAATTTTGGATAACCCATTGTAGTGTTATTTATGGGAAATTTATTTGCAAATAAGATCCTTATAAAATAAAATAGTATTAAAATGAAATGATAAAAATAGAAACTTATATTTTGATGGATTGATAGAAATTAAAAAATGATGAAGGATAGTGAAATTATAGAAGATTAATATTTCTAGAACATCATCATATGATGTGTAAGAGATACCAAATTTCAGGTTTTCTATCGCGTCCTTCTCACATTAGTAAAATCCATTATGTGATAGGATTTTTAGTATATCCCAACATTTAAGGATATGTATTTAGTTTTATCATTTAGATTGAATGATTAGTTTAAAGGGCCAGCGAGACTTATTTATTATGTAAATGAAAAGAAAAATTGTGTAGCAGTGTTGTGCTGCACTGCCACACAACTTATACAAGATTGCCGAACTAAACTAGTTAAGGTAAACATTTTAAATTACTCATTGTGTATTATTTCATTCGTAATTGATAGTGATAAAAATGGATATATAAAATCATTCCTCACATAATTGGAAAAATACCCATGTCAATGATTAAATTAAATTTTTTTGACACCAACATTCAACCCACACTCTATGTAATATCCATGGTATTTGACAAACAGTCTTACTTTTAGATTATTTTTGGAGTGCATTTCAAGATCCCAATTATTTTTTGGGAATTTATTTTATGTTCTCTATCCCCAAATGTTATGGAATTAGAAGAAGGACAGTTTATGGTGAAAAAATTAGATGGATCGTATTTTAGATTCTAGAAGATGATGATAGTGGATGGAACACTATAGAAGGAAATTTGTTTTTCCTTATAGGATTTAATATAGAGTAGATAAATAAAAAATAATGAAAATGGATATATAATAATTCACATGAGTTTATTCATATTCCATTATCCCAGAACAAGAAATATAACACCTTACAAGTTAAAACTGGTTCATGACTTGTGAAAGCTTTTTCCAATATATATGATATAATATCAATGATTAAAAATGTGTTCTTATTATAAAATTTATAAAAAAAATTAATTTCAGATGGGATTCCATTGTATGATCATGTAAATAACTTCAAAATGATAAGGATTTAGTTGGAATTAGTCATGGTAAACATTTATGATAATTGAGTTTGTATTATTGATATGATCATCACTCCCTATGTCATGGGATGTGATGGTAATTTAATTGAGAAATTTACAGGGCTTGATTTTGTTATTTTTAAAGATGGTCAACAATTGATCTTTAATGAGAAAATTATTTAATGGTATATTTATGCATCTACTTGAAACAGATTTAATTAGGATGATTGGGGATGTTCAACATCATGGAAAAGTGACGATAACAGTGAATAATGAAGGAGTATCATCCATTTTGTCATTAAAGAATGTGGTCAAATGTGTTTAAATTGAAGAAAAATGTATTATAGTGAATGATTATTATGACTCAAGAGTAAATTAAAGAATATACAATTTATAATGTGTATATTTCAATATTTTGTCATATTATTTAATATTTTTTCTACTATGTTCCTATAATTCACATCAGTCATAGATTATTGAATCTAGAGCTTGGATCCAATCAATACTTTGGAGGAGAATAATTAAGATATATACATTAGAAATATTCAAAATCATACAAGTATTTATTGATAAATCTCTCAATATTTTTGGAAGGGGAAAAGTCATAATCCAAAAAAGAATAAAATAATTGGATTCCCACAATATGTTTCGAACCATGGGTATCGTAAAAAACCAAATCTCAATAAAAAAACTATATGATACATATATATTAATTACATTCACATACGTAGAATTGTTTATTAAACACAGTTACATGGTGGTTTAGAATGAAGTTATGTGTGAAAAATCATATCTAATAAATGTATTGGTTATTGAAATATATATTAGATAATTAACATATTCAATGTTATAAATTTATTTTTTTGTCACTTTAATGAGAAATGGATGAAATTCCCGGATGAAATGGTAATGATGAATATTATAATTGAAAATTACGAAACTTGTGGTAAATCAATCCTTGGTATTTTCCATAAGGTTTCATTCCAAATGTAACTTAAAACCCCAAATAATTTAATTATATAATTGGTTTATATGAGTTTATATTCCTGAACACTAATTAGATTAGACATGGCATCGCTATAAAATATTGGCTTCCAGGATGATACAAAAAAGAATTTAAAATTGTTCATTATAAAGAAAAATACAGAGGTATTTAGAACCTTTTTCAATATAAATTCATGGGGGAAAGGATTGAAGATGAAAATTAAAATATTTTAGTTTTGATAATTGGGTGGAGTATATAATCTAGGAGTTTTGAATATTCTATTTTTGGAATGGAAAAAAACTTAAGAAGACTATACTAGGTAATTTAAAAAATAACAAATTTGTGGATATGATAAACCAGTCCATAATTTTGAGGCTAAGGAGAATAATAATTCATACTATTATTACAAAAATGTTTTCTAAATAAGTGACGAATTTGGGTGATGAAATTTGAAATGAGATACTTTCTTATTTGATGGGGCATAATAATGCGGATTACTGTTGGTCTAATAGGATGATAAAAATCACTCAACATAAATATATTAGATCAATCACCTATATCAGTGTTGATTGTATTTATATGTAAATGTAATATGCTACATCCTAAAAATTTAATTTCCCACTGTACAAAAACGTAGATTTTGGATTTCAAATATTTGATAAAAAATTATTGAATCTTGTAAAAATTAAAAATGTCATATTCAATGAGGATATTTTGAGGAATGATCATAACCAAGTGGGTATTACTAATGAGGTCAAAATTTCATCAGTGGTTATGCTTTAATTAAATATGAATATATAATAAATATATATTAAAGACAACTATGAGAGTATATTAGTTCTGGAAATAATATAAAATTTATTGGACATTATTGATGGAGTATATGATATGATGGTGTTTATATGTTCAGTCGTATTATAAGGGACATGGTTTATAAATTCTTGTAGAAGATCTCCATTATAAATTTTTTAAATGTAATAGTTCTAGATAAATAAAATCCTTAGGGTCAACCATAGAGATAAAAAATTGATCATCATAATTTACTTCTAGTGGATTATATAGAATTTGGGATAGTAGATGTGAAAAATAAATATAATGGAATTGAATCAAGGGAGTTATCTATTAATATAGAGATTTATTACATTCATATTTTTGAAATATGGGAGAAAGAAGAGAGGCTTATTGGGATGAATGGTCTTTATAACATGTTGTGTTATTACGTAACAGAGTAAAATAATAGTAGATTGAGGTAAATGGTGATCCATGGAATAATGTGCCTCAATAAATTGAATATGTGTAATTTTATATGATAATTTTAATTTTTTTCAAATACACCAAAAATATAGATAGTTCTAAACATGGTTTCAGCTGAAATGTCACATATGGAGAAGAAATATATAAATACTTCTTGTATTTATGGTTACATAGATGAATAAGTATTCTTATATAAAGAGAATGATTCTATAGTGAATTTGATGAACAGTCTTGTGTGAAAGATAAAGTGGACCATTTATGGTTTCAGGTACTCATCAAGGTACTGGGTGTCGTGCGGCTGCAGGATCCCGGTCACGTGCCGCCACGGCGGTCCCTCCTGGCGGCGCGTCGGGACGCCGCCGCCACCGCCACCGGCCGCCGTGTCGGTGAAGTCCGCGGGCCACCGGAGCCGCTCCGGTGTTCAGTTCTTGCTCCCGTCTACACCAGGGGTCATCTCGGGACCCCTAGTTTACTGTGACGCCCTCCATTCGCTCAACGGTCTTGTTTCATCATCACCCAATGTTCCACGCATCTAGAACAGAGAATCGGTGTGTTCGGACTTGTTCGTTGGTCCTCACCCACCACGTTAGTGGTTCAAATGACATTCAACAATTTAATCATATTCAGAGGATATAATCCACATAAATTAAATTAAACCGAACCCTATACCTCAAGCGTTGTTGAACAATGGTTCTTGCAGAAAAAAGGACGTCGCGGAAGAAGGATCGTTAGCATCGCGATACACGACGTCACAGAGAAGAGGATCGTCGGCATCGCGATACACGACATCGTGGAGAAGAGGATCAATGTCGTGGTGCATGGCGTCGTGTCGTCGATCACTGAGGAACTAGCATTCTTCTTCGTCTTCTGTCGGAGGACGGTGTTCTTTGTCGGTGAAGGTGTGTTCTTCTTGTTCTTCAGGGAGTAAGGTGAGGATTCCATGGTTCCTCTCCAATCCTTCTCGCACAACCAAAAAACAATAAAAAAATAAGGCTTTTCCTTATTTTATTACTCGTTCCACCCCTTATTGAAATTAAAAAAAAACTCATGATTTAATTAACGTGAGTTGACCAATTAAAGAGGAGTTCAATAATCCAATTAAACGCGAGAGTTGACATGGCATTTAAGTGGGGGTGTGGGTGAGTTACCAAATTAAATGCACATGGGAGGTATAAAGGATATGTGGTTCGTTTGGGTCCCACCTCACTAAAATCCTACCTAGTGGAGTTAGGATATTAGTGGGTCCCACTCACACCACCAGGAATTGGTTTATACTACCTAGAATAAATAAAAAATTTGGACCACAATATTTCATTTTTTTCTTTAGTTAACCCATTTACTTAATAACCTCACCTGAGCAAATAAAACTTTGAAAAAGGAGTTCATAAGTAATTATCGGAGATGCGGTTTCATTGGTGCACTTGGATTTCTATTCCGAGCACCAGTCCAAAAGTTATGAAAACCCACTCATTCGTTCACTGAACGTACCCAGACTGAACTTCAGAAAAATGATTCCGAGCACACCGGGCCTCAGAATCAGGTGGCCTCAAGAAACGGAGTTCTTGTAAAATCCCAATGAAAATTAAGAAAAAAAACTTCCCTTGAATTTTACGGGTCATTACAGGGATAACCTTTCAGAAATTTCCATTGTGATGGAATACAATAATCTATATTCTAAATAGTTTCATGTACTTCCCCTCGGATAGAGAGGCAGTGCTCTCAATAGAACACATAACTAGAGCTACTATTATCTCAATGTGTCCATATAGGAAGGTTCATATCTAATTGGAGGATATAAAGAATAATCTCAAAGAGAATATGTATAAAGGGTTCATATGACCTAGTGCATCACCTTGGGGTGAGCCAATGGTCTTATTGGAGAAGAAATATGGAACAATGTAGTTGTGTATCGACTATAGGGAACTCAACAAGATCAACCTAAATAAAAAGTATCATTATCCAATGATTAATGACTTGTTTGATAATTTTAGAAGAGAAAAATACTTCTCAAAGGTGGATCTTCACTATGTATATCATTATCATAAGGTGAAGAGGGATGATATCTTGATAAATACCTTCTGTACAAGGTATGGGCACTATGAGTTTCTTATGATGGCATTCGTTTTACTAATGCCCCTACAATCATCATGGATAATAAGAATAGTGTATTTAGACATTACCTTCAAAAATTTGTGGTATTTTTTAATGAGGATATTATCATATACACATATATAAATTCATAACATGAAGAACATCTAAGACATGTGTTAGAGATATTTATAAAGGATAAGTTGTATGCCATGTACGGAAAGTGTGAATTTTGGATGAAGAAAATCACGTTATCGAAAAATGTGATCACAAGTGATGGAATTTATATGGAACCTTAAAAAAAGGAAATTGAAAAATGTACAAGGCCATATAGTGTCATATAACTCCATTGTTTTCATTGATTAGTTGTGTACTACTGATGTTTTTTGAGAAATTTCTCATGATTGTCAAGCCCGCTAAATATGTTAACAGGGAAAGTGGGAAAGTATTTCTAGATGAAAGAATGTGATCAATGATCAAAGAGATAAAGAGAAGGATGGTCACGTCACATGTACTCAAATTACAAAAAATGTGGAGAATGTTTCGAGAAATATAGAGACGAGTCAAATAAATTCATGGGTTGTGTACTCATGAAAAATGATAATTTGATCGCCAATGCCTCATAGTAGATGAAGATACCTGAGCAGAACTACACAACGAATCATCAAGAGATGGAATCTATGATTTTTGACATGAAAATAAGGGGACATTACATTTCTGTTGAGATGTTTGAAATATACACCAACCTCAAGAGTTTAAAGTATATATTCATACAAAAATAGATCAACATGTGTCAAAGGATATGGTTAAAGCTAATGAAGAAATAAAATTTCTCTATTCACTCTCATACTAGATAGATGATCAACGTTCATGATGATCTAAGTAGAAATGAACATCCTACTCTATCCATGTTATAGATTGATAAAGACCCTAACTTCATGTTTATGTAACAGATGGATTTGTAAATCATAAGGGAAGGGTATAAATCGAGCCTTTCACGAATTATTCTGCATCTATCTATCAAAGAGAAGATTAAGGAGCCCCATAGGGATTGTATGGATTTTTAAAAGAAGGTTAACACAATAAAGGAAGGGAATAATCATGAGTTCTATATCGATGATGATGGAGTGATTCATTTTGGAATACAACATTGTGTTCCTTCATCACTTGTAATAACAAAGGATCTATTTAAAAATTCCCACAGTTCTACATTCTCTATCCATCCAAGGAGTACCAAGATGTACCGTGATGTCTAAGAACACTTCTGGTGGGATAACATGATTAAAGAGATTATAGAATACATATCAAGGTGCTTGGTATGTTAGCAAGATAAAGAAGAGTGACAAAAGAACAATGATATGATGCATCGATTGCTTATACCTATGTTCAAATGGGATAATGTTTCTGAGGAATTCTTCATGGGTCTCTCGAAGATGTCGAAGGAAAATAATGTGACATGGGATGTGGTTAACTAACTCACCAATAATTCTCATTTCATTTCTATTCAGGAGGACCAATTGCTTTAATTACATGAAAAGATAGACGTAAAGGAAGTTTTGAGACAACATGATGTTCCTCTCTCAATTTCCTTTGATCGTGATCCATGGTTAATATCTATATTCTAGAGTAATATTCATCGTGCTTTGAGTACTAAATTAATTTTTAGCATTACCTATCAACCCCAAACTGATGTCCAGTCAGAAAGACTATTGGGACAGTTGAATACATAATATTATCGTGCTGTATAGAATTAAAATGTTGATGGTATCATCATCTCCCATTGGTTGAGTTCTCATATAACAATAGAATCCACGTGAGTATTCATATAGATCCACATGAATAAATTTATGGAAAGTGATGTTAAACTCCATCCTTTTGGGATAAATATGGATAAAGAAAACTACATGGACAACATCTTGTGCAAGAGATGATAGATAAGGTTCTAGTCATCCAAAAACACATCTATGCTGCTCAGGGTAAAGAAAAAGAGCTACCCTGACATCCATTTAATGGACTTGGATTTTTACATTGGACATAAAGTCTTCCATTGAATATCACTATGGAATAAAGTCATTTGGTTTGGAAAGAAAGTGAATCTAAGACCAATGTACATTGTCACCTTTGATATCTGTGCCTGTATAGGATCTATTGCCTATCAGTATGAACATCCACCGAACTTGTCCAATTTTCTTGATGTGTTCATGTATCACTCTTGAGGAATTAAATACGAAATCTCTCACATGTACTAAACTTGAAGGTGGTACAACTGGAAGATGATCTGACTCATGAAGATCATCTAGTAAAGATTCTGGACCTAAGAGATAAGGTTCTACGCAATAAGACAAACAACCTTGTCAAAATGTTTTGGAGGAACCATAATATTGCATAAGATACTTGGTAACTAAAATTGGTGAATAAGGTGAATAACCATCACCAATTTATGTAGAACAAAAATTCAGGGGTGAAATTTAATAAGGGGGGAAGAATGAAATGACCAAATGTTTTCTCAGTGGGATTATCTTGTTATAATTCTGAATTATTGTATAATAAAATTGGTAATCACAATGACATATCATGATACTAAAAATCATTTCCCCATTAAATATAATCTTCTCCACTTATGTGTTTTGAATTTAAAAAATCTGACATACACTATTGTGTTTATGATGATTTTTGGAGTCATATTGAACAAATTTTATTTATTTTTTTGAATAGTTTTATACCCTTATGAATTGTAAATATAACCTTAAAAATATTTAAAAACATAATGAATAGAAACCATACCATCGATAGTATATATATAATATTTTATTTCAAGTATTATGTACCTATATCTTTGAATAAGAAAATAAATTTTTAAATTTTTTTGAATAAATTTTTTTTTATTTAGTAATTAAATTTCTTATATTAAGAAAATTATATTTGAAAAATGGTCATCATTTTTGGATTCTACATCTCAAAAAATTGTTGGGGCGAATTTTTGGTAATTTTCTGAAATACATGAATTTTTTTTGAATAGTGAAATACGGCAAATTACAAAATTAGTTAAATTCGTGAATTGTAGATTCATAGGTGATGTTTTTATGATGTAAGAACATATTTTTAGGATTCTCGGGATAATATTACTTTATTTAATAATGGAATACTCACTATTCCTTGTCTTGGGGTAAAATAATAAATTAATGAATATAATATTGACAAAACCCATCTCCACTCCAATATAAATATCTCATTTCACACCCTCATTTACTCACACCTCTAAAAATTAAATCATTTCATAAAATATTACAAAACATCTTATCTAGACCCACACCATCTTCCAATAACTTCTTGTCTCATCATGATAACAATCCAATCTTCCTTGAGGTGGATCTCAAGAAGATCACTACAGAGGTAATTTCCCTCTCTATTTTCAGTTATTTTTCCTTTAAATTTCATATTCTTTTCATATTCTCCACCCACTGATATTTATCCACATGGTATGGTAACTCTATTATCATAAATATATTTTAATTTTATGATACTAATGGGATTTTATATCATCCAAACCCATTCTCCTCTTCTTTTTATTTTATAATGAAAACGTAATTCGTGAGTTGTTAATTTATCACCGTCAAGAATGAAATAATTTCAATTTCCGTTATTTCCTTCAAATTAGGTCATGAAACCATTTTAACAATTGAACCGCATTATATTATATTTATTTTATCCTATTTAATGTTTGTAAATAACTTATTTACATTTTAATGATTGATAAATCAAAACATGTTCATTGTTATCCAAAAACCACCAAAATTAACCTAAATCAATCATCATTAAATCATAACTAATGATTCATTCATATGGTATATAAATTAAATCAATATAATATCATTTATAATCTATTAATATCATTATAAACATTAAATATCCGTTCTTATGGTTTATCCATGTTCAACATGAACATCCATTCATAAATACAAGTGAACCGATCAAAAAAACCATAAAAAATATTCCAAAATAAGGATTTTAAACTATATAACTCATCCAAAAATCCATAAATGAACATAATAAAAACATAATTTAATATTATTAATTTATAAATGGTTATGGAAATGTATATTATTGAATTTAATGTGGTTATATAGGAATTTATTGTGATGAAATCGTTTGGATAAAGGTAAAGGGAAATTCTCATTCCCAACATTCTGTCTTTTTGTTCTCTCTCTTTCACTACATTTTTGGTATGGTCATTACATAAAAATAATTTTTTCATAAATATATTACATTTTATTGTATATAAATTTTCTATACTTTATTTTATGAAAAACATAATGTTTTTCAAATGAACTCTTCTTTCAAATAAAAACACCCTTATTTCTACACATTGAATATTGTTTCACTATTAACACATGGTTAATGGTTCTATGTCAAGAGTGATATTTAATCATCATTTTGGGGACCAAATGTTTATGATAGAATTATTTATTATGTGAACCCTTTTATTTTTATGTATTACATTATGTTCATTGTTTACATATTTTTAATTTCTCATGCGTGATAATTTAAATATTATGATGTGGTGGGTGCACCCGAAATTATATAGGACAATATTAATTTTTCAACTTGACGGGTGTGCCAAGAATTATAAAACACGAAAAAGCATTGGGTAATGTGATGAGTATTTTTAGTGAATTTTAAATGAAGTATTAACATGATTCTATCTTTGTTCACAACTATGGGTCATAGATGATCACTAAGACATGGTGATTCATTTTTATTAATTGTCACATTTCAAGAATTTTATTAAAGTTTTATATCATGAATTTGATGATGGTTTTATGATTATGCACATCACATGTTGTATTGTTCTTATCTATCTAATTACTAGTATTTCAGTTCACACCGTTTTGATGTATATCCTCATGTGACTACATTTAGAGGTCAAGTGCCAATAAGAAGCTAAATAAGAAGGAATTAAATAATATTTATGCTTGATGTCGTAAATGTTGTGGTTGATACTTGTTTACCTCGACACTAAACCTCCAGATCCTCTTAGTGTAATACTATTATGTTTTTTCTTTTTATATAATTATGTAATAGTAATGTAAGAAATTTCAGGGTCACTATATGTCGAACCTTTTTCACACATTCACATACATGTATGTTCTACATTTATCCTTTATCACAACAAGAAGGGAGTGTTTATTCATTCATAAAAATTAAAAAATTCATGAAGTATGTGGGATTTTTAGAAAAAATAAATTCTTATATTTTCTGAGGACCATGATTCAAGAATGTTATTGTGCGTGAATTCAACTCAACATTCAGTCGTCTCAACAAACATGAACTCAGAACACATTTATAGATGATGAGTTATTCGTATATCACTCATCTTATATGCTTAAATGCAAATTAGTATTCCATTATTGATTAATATTTCAATAAACATGAAATACATGAAATTTATCATCATTTATACCAAAAATAACATAATCTCAAATTCATTTTTCAATATAAAATTGTTCATATATTATCTCATTTTCACAGTCAAACATCAGATGTCTCATTCGATAGTTCAGTATCAACCTTACAGATTCCTATCATAAATAAAATATAATAATCTCAAAATAATATGGTATATTTATCATAACTCACGTGGAATAATCTATATAATGTCCATAAGTCAATCGATTATTGGTCATACGGTCAAATAATAATTATTCATATTATAGATCCTCCTATGAATGGTTGATCGAATGCCTTCATGCTGCCACATTTGGAGTATTTTCATAGGTTAGTCTTTTAAGGAATGTTCAATAAATAATGATAGGTTGATCCTTGATAACATGAATGAAATGTGTGAGAGTTTTATTGTAGACAGTTTGTCATGAAAATGATTCTCCATGGCATAATCCAGCTATAGAGAGAGACTGATTGAGATTGACATGCTTTTATGTGTATGTATTAACATGGGTGAATAGTACACAACAAAATGATCATCCCAAATATTATTTCTACTAGGTTTAGCCTATCATGATAATAATCCTTGGTCCGATCACCCCTTTAGCTAGAATCAGTGTTAAAACATGGTTACACTACACCTATGTAATGTACTGGCCACACCATACCCATTAACAGCCCCCCGACCACCCTCTAATACACCATTTGTGTGTATTATCTAATTATTATGTGATATTTAACGGAACTATTTATACAAAATCTCACAAAACATATTTTATCTGGGTTCTCTGGCTAACTATCCCATATTGTTCTGCTTTCTCACATAATGAAGTTGATTGATTTGGCCTATGTGGCTTGTATGGTTTTTAAAATTATTTATAACACCTAGAAAATAAATAGACATGTGAAATATATGAAATATATATTCAAAACCATAAAATAATTTATAATTTCAATTTTTAATTACACAAGTTCATTACCATATCCCATGAGAACAATAAAAACTATTTTCCACGTCCTCATAAAACACATCATGTAATAATTTGGATATTTCATCGAATTCAACAATGTATTTAATATCATATTATAATCATTTTTAGTTATATAATTACATTGACATGTGTCTTATAGATACATTTATTTTCAATAATCATTATATATTTGAATAATAATTACTCTTAAAGTACATCCAATGCAAATAAATGAATCAATAATAATTCAACAGGAATCAAATCATCATAAGCACTCAAAAACTCATATTTAATAAATGAAAAAAATTATACCCATGGGATAAAAAATATTCCCCTTTAATATTTTTTTAAAATATCTACACATTTTTAATGAGTATATACGAGCAAAAAATTTCATTCCCTTATTGACAATCAAATGTGAAAGGTAATGCATGAGTCTTTTCATATCATCTCTTAATTTCATGGAATTGATATTTATCATTCACCATATCAATGAGATGGATGATACCACATTGGGATATGATAAAAGAACCTTTATTTTGTATACTATCAGTAAAAATGGTCTAAAATAGTGTATAAAACAACATAAATACTAACAATGTGGTCAATGATTTTGATAAACTATCATCCATGTGATTTCATGTTTTGAACTGACATATTTCTAAAATGTGGAAAAAAAATATATTTATTAAGAATCAATTAATCCTTAACTGATGAAATATAGCATTATTATATTAATTTTATTGAATATATTTTTGATATATTCATCCCAATTTTGATCCCCATTAATATATTTTTTAATCTTCTTCCATTTCATAGTAGTCAGTATACTCCATGATGGAAAATATATTCATGCAACCTAATAGTGGAATCTTCAAATTGTTATTCAATTAGAAGTATGATAGCTCAAAATAATATTTTAATAGGTGATATGGATGGACCTATTTGATCCTCATAAATATAATTCATGACGGGTGATTCTTCTCAATGTGGGAATTTATTTTAAATCCAATAATATTAGGGGATGATTTCTTTGGACAATATTTTATTCTTTGTGCCTCACCAATTTTATTATCATGATTCCACAATTATTCATTGTGTAAAATACCCATGCCACTTTTAGAAATTGGATCATCATTTTTCCAGTTATATAAAACCTCTAATCAACATTCACATACCATTTTATATCCATTTTTTATTCTCTATAATATGTTTTTATATTTCCTTCAACCATTTAGAAAATTTTAATGGATTTGAAAAAATAACAAGGAACTATTACTTAAAAATCATAGGAATCTAAACTTTTTTCTATGAATAATCAATATTTTTCTTTTTGTAACTATTCTCATTCATATTATTGGTAATCTCTCCACCTATCCTTTTCATTAATACCTCAGGAATGTCACATTATAAATTATAGCTATACTAAACATTTTCCAAGATCTAAAAATTGTTCTATGTAGATAATTGTTGTAGTGGTTTTATCACATGTTCTTTACCAGATCATTTTTCCTCAAATTATCACATAAACTCCCCATTGGAACCTTCCTCTTTACTGTTAAAGTAATATTTAACCATAAATAAAAGTCATTGTTTCCATATTTTCCATAGCACTAACCATAAAAATAAAATTATTTATTCCATAATGGTTAAATATATTTATATATTTTTTATATTTTCTTTTAAAAAAGTAAACCTCACATATCATGAGGTTTTGTGCCCTCCATATAATATTATCACCTTCCTTTTATGTGGAAAATTTAATCACAGTTTTTTTGGAAAACATTTTACATAGTAGTGTTTGTGTCCAACATCATCATGTATAAATAAAATTGTCATGAGAACTAAATGAATGATATTTTAGGTTATTATTATAACGATTAATATTTCTAGATTGAGAAAATTATCCATTAACATCCACTTTATATTTTGATTTCATGGATTTTTTTTCACTTCGTTAGATTTATGACACATACGGCTTCTGTTTCAAACAACACTTATTATTTTCTGTCCATCGTCATATCAATATCACTCACCATCATTTCATAATGAGATGGAATTAATTGATATTGTCTAATCTCATAAATATATTATTATTTCTTCTTTCTTAGCTCTTACCACTCAATATACATCATTTTACTTTAATCATAAAGATTACCATTTACTTTCATGAGGTGCTGTATCTGTCTCAAATATAATTTTAAATTTCATTTCATCTCCCCCTCAATCTGTCTCCATTATTCATCAACATAATTATTTATTAATATATCATATAATATCATTACGTGAGAAAAGAATCCATCTACACATTCCAATTAACTATATAATGATGAATAAATATTCGTTATGCTCATTAAAATTATACTAATCTTACTTAATTGTTTTTTATTCATACAACATTTGGGTATGGGAGGTCTTCCATCAGCTGATTTTGATTCATATCATTTTTTTGTGGTGTATTTTTAGTAACATTTAACAGTGTCTCTATAATATTAATAGTTTATTGAGTTCATACATTTCCCATATAATTACTCATTTAATAACATTATTATATAATATATTAAAATTTGATTTATATCTTTTTCATCATTCTCACTATATTAATAAGATGATTCAAAATTATTTTTTTATTAATCTTTCCCTTTTCAAATCACATAAATGAAATATCTAAATTTTAATTCTTCTTGTCAGGTTATATTTTCAGCATTTCATTTGTTATTATAATATTTAGTACTTTGTCAAGATAAAAGTTCAATATTTTTTATATTGTAAATATTTTTTACTGAATATGTTATTGAAAAATCCATCGTCAAATTTTTACAATCATAATATATTTAATATTTTTAATCAATTCAAAAAATTTTCTAAATATCACAGACACTCTAGTGGCATAGTCATCAATATTTTCATCATTAGTCATTTTGGTGTCTACAATCAAGCTCATAAAAGAATACATTTTGGATATTGTTTTGTTTTTGTTTCCCTAATAGATTATTCCCAGTCTGTATTAAATATCCCTGGATGTCTGGACACACATGAGCATTATGTTGAAATTCTATAGTAGATAAATCAAGATAGAATTTTTATCATTTCCATTGAACATCATATTTCAATTAGCATGTTTTTTCATGGATTCATCTTTATAAATATATATAATACCATTTCATTTTTTATATCTAACATCAAGGAAAATACCAGGGAACTTGGGTAACAACTTTTTCTTTAAAATGTGATAATTCATTCCCTCAAATTTTGGAGCGCCTCAGCTATTGAATGAGTAAATATACTCGATGAATATATTTATTCTTTGATAATTATAGGGATTATATTAATTAATACCAATAGAATTATTACATTATAGATGAATTTCCGTTGAGGGGTAAATCAATTTTTGTTTTTTATGAAACATCATTATTTAAAATTCAACCTACAGAAACTATTTTGGATCTTGATAAACTGAATTTCTCTCTCAATGCCATCTCAGGTGATGTTATAATATAAGATATAGTGAAACACAATATTTATAATGACTTCCATAAAATTATACTTTTTTCTAAATAGTTTATACACCCTATCACATATTCATCAATATCGAAAAAGTGATTACATTAAATGACTATCCCATAATATTGATCACATATTCCCACTGTATTCCTTCAAATATATAATACATTGTAATACTTTTTCACATGACCAAGGATGATATATAACTGGGAAGATCCTCTTCCTTCTATATTACATTATTCATTGGCAATCCTATACGGTCATGTTTCATCATATAAAATTATTCAAAAACATAAACCAAATTTTGTAGAATTTATAATGGCAAAAAATATCTACTCATATCATGAATGACATGAATTATTCAATATCTAAATACATAATAATTTCTCATTTAGAGACTCGTAGATTTAAATCTAATTAAATATTTGATAAATTGGTGTATCATGTTCTGTATGATTAACATAAAATATACTCATGAGTTCTCACATTATAACAAAAAAATTCTTTGCCTACATATATAATTTATATTCAATGTAATAATATTTTTAATATGATAATTATTTTTGTCACAGTAATTTTCCATGAATATTGAATAACTATGGCCATTTCGAGAAGTTAATTTCCTTATTTTGATAGTTTAATTTATTCAAATTTTATATCCTCAAATATTTGAAATTAATTCTAAGAATTTATCACCAATTATTATATTCGTTATTTAATGATGAATTTCAATGATTAATTTATGAAAAAAGATTATTCAAATACCTTATGGTCTCAAGTCTTCATATCCATCATCGTGCTGGTTAAATTAATAAAATACATTGTGTCATTTTGTTATAATAAATCACGGTTATTTATCATGAAATTTTTCATCAAAATATTTTCATAATCTCATCATTAAAAATATTTATGTAACCAAATATTATTGGAAATATTTCATGGTTGAAATAATATAATAACAGCATGGGTATTAGTTATTATTTAAACTCCTATAAAATGTAAACGGAATCCATGTATCCTCCTTTATTCATTACATGATTAATGAGAACTATGTTCTCATTATTATTTCAACACTTGAAATCATGTGTGAATAATATTTATTAATTACCATTAAACTATATGTAAAATTAAATAAATATTATAAATTCTATTAATGAATATGGAATTAGCCATTAATGATATTTCCTAATAAGATTCACTATATTTTTCTTCTTCTTAATCATGTTATACGAAAGCATGTTAAACTTCATGTATATATAAAAGTGTTTTACTTCATTAGAAAATTATTCCAAATCCCTCTTGACATTACATTATCATATGAATGATCTAGTTCTAATTTACCAAATTGAAAAAAATTCAGGGTAGTTCACATTTATTCTTCAACATGATTTAATTGAACCATTATGATTCATTATCCTTCATGCATCTTCTTTATTCATTCAAAATAACAAAAAGTATAGTTTTTTTCATTATTAAGTAATTAAACACTTACACATTATGTAAACGATTTTTTAGTGACAAAAATCTTAGTAAAGCATGAACTCCTAAATTTATGCAACTACTAGTGAAATATTAACACATGTTATCATCTCATCTGAACAAATTTGAACATAAGAATTGTATCTAGAAAATGTGATATTCTTTTTTCATCCATCTAATAATAATTAAAGTCATTATCTATGATTCCATCAGATAATATGATTTGTCTAAATCATATACATCGATTTTATCTATATCCATAAAATGTATAAAACTATTTTATATACTTTGTTTTTCAATGAATATTGATTCCTATTGTAACTCCACTTCATGGTGTATATTCTCTTATATCATTCAATAGTGTGACCTCATACATATGGGAGCTCAATATATGTACATTACTGTCATATGTTGCAAATTTGGTAGACATCTTATAACACATTTGGTCAATAGATAAAATTTTGTTTGGTTGATAGATAATCTGTAATGTAATTTTATAATAATCGGTCATACGTTCGATCCCTCAAGAAATGGTCTATCTAATATTATCATGTTCTAACATCAAGATATTGGTTTACAAATAACCATTTTGGAATGGAAAAACGATAATGCACTATTAATTCATGATAACACAAATGGTTTCTATGATACATTAAAAATAGATAGTTTGTGATGAAGAGAAAACTCTACGTATTTATCAAATAATGGGAAAGATCATATTAAACAAAAAAACAATTATTTGTATGTTATAATGTGGATAAAATTTATTAGACATCACTCTTATACCATAGTGTTTATTTAATTGGATAATAAACACATAAAATTATTCCTCAATCCCCTGACCCCTCAAACCACCACTGGGGTTGACAATTGGACACACTCCACGTGTTGTGACAAACCCCTATGTGGTCCCCTTCATAACCTCTTTTTTGTATCTGAACAAAATCTCTTTTGATCTTTAAGATCCTTATGCATTACCAATGATACACAACTACAACCGTTTAGATTTTTTTGAGCAGGCTCTCTCGTGTGGTTCCACTAGCTCCTGAAATGAGTTTGATTTATCATGCCCTTATTATAGTGACCCATATATTTAATATAGGAATATTAAATCATTTTAAAGATAATCATCATCAAATAATTATAGTCCATGATCAAAATGATTAGTATCTTTGAAAAATTTGGACCATACATCTCTTTTGATAAATAAAACATAAACATTTATTTTAAATAATCTTTTTCATCCATCTAAATCTCATGTTCTCTTTAATATATGTAGTCACAGAAAAATATACATAATAGAAATGGGTTACATAAATTCCCAATAATAGGAAATATAATTACATGATTCAATATAACATGGGTGATCAAAAATCATCATCATCATAACATACGCATAGAATCATCATCTTAATCATGAATGGAAGCATTATATAAATGTAACAACCTAGAATTATATCAATGGAAATTCTATTAATTTAATTATGATATATAGTATATTCCACATAAAATCACAAGAAGAACATAATTAAAACATTATAATAGATGAACAAATGATATGATATGAATATATCGATGTTAATGAACTAATACCTATGAAATAGTAATTTGATCATCATAATAGTAATATGACAATTAGGAATAGTAATTAGGCCAATAGAATAGTAAAATCAACAATTAAATTATAAAAATTATTTATGTTTCTTAGTAATGAAAATATTGTTTATTTAGTTCAAGGAATAAGTAAATAAATTATTTAAAAATTAAAAATTATGTTCTTGAATTTTTTAAGTCATAAATATAAAATTTATAATTTATAATTAATATAATAATCTTGAAAAAAAAATATATTGATAAAAAGTTATCATAATTTATTAATTTTCTTATTATGATTATAATATATTTTTATGAGACATTAAATAATTTTTTAATGTTTTATAAATTCGGTTATAATTTTAAAACCTGTATTTTTTCATTTAATTATTATTTTAAATATAAATAAAATATCTCACGTTTATAAAAATATTTTCATAAAATTGTGTTCATTTTTTAATTCTACAATTTGAAAAATTGATAAGTTGATTTTTTTTAATTTTTTCTAAAGTAGTTGTGTTTCTAGTGAATAATGAAATATGGTAATTAACAGTATTTAACAAATACCTGAATTATTGAGTAATAGATTAGGTTTGGTTTATGTAGAACCAAAATATTGAACTATCCCTTCTTATATTAATATATTTAGTGATAATTCTAAAACTATTCATAGTGGTGACCAGTTATATCAAACTAGTGAATAAAATAATGAGAAAACACTCCTATCCTCCACTATAAATATCACCCTACACCATGTATTCTCCCCACACTAAAAAATATTTTATCCCTGACCAATTTATACCCAATTCTCATCACAAGTCAATCCTCCACGTCTATGGGTATTTAGTACCATCCATTTTCCCAAATGAGATTATCAAGGTTAATATGTTCCAAAGGTGAAATCCTCTTCTGTTTTCTTTTCATTTCTTTTCATATTTTTTATTTTTATATTCACCAATCAACTATCCTCATCGAAGTGGATGGATAAATAAATTTACTTAAATAAACTAGAATTTTATTATTATAATTGATAAATCCATCATCATTCCTCCGCCCAAATCCTTTTGTATCAAAAATGGAAATTCCCTCGAAGAGGTGTTGATATATTGTATTGAAGGAAGAAAATTTTTCAGTTTCATTTACCACCTTCAATGATAATATTAAACCATTAAATGGTAGAACCATATTTTCAAAATTATGTTATAACTTTTTTATGTTCTGTAATATACATATATAAATTATAATAATTTAAAAAACAAAATGAGTTCATTTTGGTCAAAACTCGCCAAACCACACAAAACAATTATAATTATATATTTATCTACTGATTCATCATAATAAGGTATAAAAATATTATATAGGAAAAATTAATAATTATGAAGTTATCTAATAACATATAAATTCAATTATGGATAATTATACACATTTACCTAATCTTATATACATGTTTTCAAGTGAACCAATCATTAAAACAAGAAACCCACTCCTTAATGTTGAAATTAAACAATATAAGTCATCAAAATGGACATAAAAGAATTTAATGAAATCATAATGAATAAATAAATGTACATGATGTTCTATGATTATTATTTAATTAATTTAATTTGATTATCTAGGATATTAATGTGATGAATGAAATTGGACAAAATGTAAGAGGATTCTCAAACCCAGCTCCATTTCTTTGGGTTATCACTCTTTCATTCAAAATTACAATGTGGATATTTCCTTCAATGATTTATAAATTTAGTTTTATTATCCTTCCCTTATAATTACTTGGATATATTTTATTCTAATATGATTTTAGGTCATATTCAATGACTTTTCGCAAAGATATCATTTTTAAGAACAAAACTTTTACTTCTCTTCATATTTATTCTTTATCATTCATGATTAATAATTCAAATACAAAGTGTGTTATTACATGTTTGTTTGGGAACCTCAAATTTCATTAATAAATATTTAATCGTGGAACCCATTTCATTCTATGAGTTAATTTTTCAATATTGATATATGTTCTAAATGGAATTCATGGATATGTAAAAGTTATGATGTCATGGGTAAGCCCAAAAATATATAGTGCTGTAACGAATTGGGTAATATGATTTTTCTCATGATATAATGTGAAATATTCATGAACATGATTCTTTATTTTTTCCAAATTATTTTTTTTGTGATACAGATACAATATGACTGAATATGATGCTATATTTGTTCAGAACTAGGTTTGGAATCAAACCACTAAGGCATGATATTTATTTTTTATGAATTACCTAATTATATAACTATTATAATTCTTCATCTCATGATTATGATGATTATCATGATCTTATATTATGATGATAATGAATTTTCTCACCCCTTGTCATATTGATTCATGTTCACATTGATCCACTTATTGGGATTTTAACTCATGCATTTTTTGATGTATATCCTCAGGTGACTACATATATTACGACATACATTAGGGCACTAAGAATATAGAGATAAATTAATTGAAATAATGTTTCTATTTTATTATCATAATGTTATGTATGTTCCTAATCATCCTAAGAAACTAATCCTTAAGATCATGGATTGTTAGAACTTTAATTTTGATTTTCATTAAAATGAGATAACAGTAATGTAATAAAAATCAGGGATGCTAAATTGGGTAGAGGAGAACAATTTAGATAATTTGGGATTTAGGATAAGGAAACATTAGTAAAAACAGGAAGTATGATATTATGTCTTTGTAATCACCCATGAATATTTCTTTTTGAATATGATAAACATAGGGACATCATAGAATATTCATTCAGAACTAATTTCACAAGGGAATAGATTATTTTATTCATGAATTTTTGACATTTATTTTTTTGATTCAGTTTCAATTTTATAAATAGTGAGTACCACGAGAAACCTGAAGAACAGCCCATGTGATGGAAAATGCAACGAATTCCGGAACAATATCCCCAATTTCTTTGGATATGGAGCTAAAAACTACACGGATATTCTTACATAGTTGTCTCAAGCTATGAACAATAAGATGAATAATATGGAATGTTATCGTTCCCCGTAGGGAGAGTAACTGAATATCAATACCTTTTTCTATAACGACCACTGACATTTAGTGGATCTTCAGATCCACTAGTCACAAAAAAGTGGGTTAACGTAGAGGAGAATATCTCTTATATTCTTATATATTCTAAGACAAAAAATGTGACTTTGTTTTCTTATCATTTATATGAAGAGTTCGATCAATGGTGGGTGTTTATTAAGAACATTAGGCCAAAGGAAAAAAATTAAAAAGACAATAGAAGCAGACCTTAAGAAAATATATCATAATGTGTATTTCACTTGAACTCTTTGGACAATGATGAATAGATAAATCATAGTGATGAATCAAATAAATGTTCAATATGCCTTGAATTATGAAGAAAATTTCACAAGGAATCTAATGTATTGTTTTACGGTTGTTATCAATGATGATAAAAAATTGATATATTTTTTTGTGGATTAAAACCAAACCTTTAAAAGGATCTTGAAACTCGAGACTTTGGAGATTATGTAGAATTATTTCAATGTAATCTCTAAGTGGATATGGATTTTAGAGAATGGTCCCATGGATATGGTGATATGAAATGAAATATGGAGTTTCAAGATGAAGGATATAATGAAAATGGTTGAATGAGAACTCAACAACTAGTATGTAAATAAATTGGGAAGAAGAATCATGGTAATTTACTCAGAGGTTTGGGGAAATTCATCATGTGTTGGAGAGAAGTTCACTATGATCTTGAATGATGAAGAGTCAGGATAATGTTGGAAAATGTGGTTGAGGAATGGAGAGAACCACAAATGTTTCAATTCTACATCTATTGGTAGAAAGGTAACTATGATATCCAGTGTACTAAACCTTGAATCCTAAAGAGTAATTAGAATCATTATCCAACAAATCAAATGGATGAAGAGAAATATTAATCAATCACTCATTTTAAGGGGTATTCTGATAATGATTTTCTGATAGTTGCAGTGGTAATTAATTCAGGAATAGAGAGAATACAATTTGACATTGGTTGTACACATTCCATCATATCTTTCATTAGTTGAGATATTGAAATTCAATATTAAAATATGGAGTTTGAGTTATTTTTTAGAATGTAAAATGGGAAAATTTTGCCTCCAATGTATGTAACTCCTCCAATTTTCCCAATTGGGTACTGAACCTCCTAGTAAATATTTTCTTACATTGGTGGAGTTTAATTATATATTAGGTATGGATTCAATATCATTTTAAAAATCCAGTATTAACTACTAGGAAATGAATTTGAAACTTCACATCCCGATGGATTCTATAATTATGTTCAATTTTAAGGAAGATGATGAATCTCCATTAGAATAATCATCTCATGTACGGATATTATAACCTTTTGAGAAAAAATATACATCTAAAATGATTTATGTGAAAGAGAGAATAATGCCAAAGGACATGCTTGTGTGAGGGACTACACTGATGTGTTCTAGGAAGAATTGTATGGTCTTCTTCAGGAATTAGAAGATGGGTACTCAATTGAACTTTTTCCTGGATCATTTCCTGTATCGTATAAACCATATAAAATTTCCACGATTAAGTTAGAATAATTTAATGTGAAGATACAAGAGAATATAGATATAGGTATTATATGCATTAGTGCTTCACCATGGGGTGCACTAGTCCTCTCTGTCATGAAGAAGGATGTATATATTTACCTCTGCATTTATTATCACATCCCCAATAAAATCAAGATAATGAAATATTATCCCCATCCACAAATAGTTTACTTGTTCAATAAAATGAGTGGGGAAAAGTATTTATCTATTCTATATCATTGGTTAGGATATCACCAATTATGATTATGAAGGTAGATATTCCCATTACAACCTTTCAAATTCCATACACACACAAGAGTTCATAGTGATTCCTTTCAGACTCACAAATGATCTAGAAATAATCATGCTCTTAATGAATTGATTCATTATAGATTTCCTTGAAAAAATCTTGGGAGTATTTTTATATGATATTTTTATATACGTAAATTATAATGAGGATAATGAGGAGCATTTTAATACTATGGTAATGAACATGAGGAGGGAGATGATATAAGCAATGTACATTATATGTGAGTTCTCAAAGGAGTAAGTATCATTATTGGGGAATTTTATCCCATGTAATGGAATATATTTATACCCTTCCAGGACCAATAAAATCAATGAGTATCCTAGGAAAACATCTATAATTGAGATCTATAGATTCCTTGGTCTATCTCAGTATTATTGATGATTTGTTAAGAACTTATTACGATTTTCATCCCACTATCCATGATGAATTGGAATGTAGAAATATCATTCTGTATCAGTGAATGTTAAGACTACATCAAAGTGTTAAAAAGGAAGCTTATCATTGCACTAGTACTCACAATTTTGAATGTTGGGGAAATCATTGTGTCATATCGTTATTCATAAAATAAGGGATTATTCTGTGTTATTATAAAAATCGATAATGTGATAGACTATGACTCATGGAAGTAGAAAATCAATGAGAAGCACTATCCCACACATTATCTTGAGTTGGGAGCTGTGATATTCCTTTTGGAAATTAGGAATTGTTAACTTTATGGGGAGACATGTGAGATAAATGCTAGTCCTAACAAATTATAATATGTTTTCACATAGAAGCATCTTAATATGTCTTAGGGAAGAGAGTTATACCTCATCAAGAATTATAAATACTCAATCCACTACCATCATGAAAATCAGAATAAAGTGATAGATGAACTAATTAGAAAATATCATGAAACATTTTCATTAATATTAATTGAGAAGGATTCGATCTTCTAATATTTGGAAAGTATGGAAACTGGAATCATTAATGAATGAAAATCAGAAGACCATTATCAAATTATTTCTTAGCCATCCCATATACTAAAAATATAGTATTTCCAATAAAATTATATTGAAATTCAGAAGAAGGTGGAATTTATAAGAAGGGGGAAATAATCGGACTTCAAAATTGATAAGGAATGAGTTGTAAGAATTTGTTCATGACTATGTGTATCATCGAATCCCATGATAAATAATGGGCATCTAAGTGATATAAATTGCTAGACCTTCTCTATTCACATTGGTAGCACGAAGATGTATTGAGATCTCCAAGAGATCTATTGGTGGGACATAATGTAGAAATAGGTCACGGAATATACATTAATGTGCCTGGAATGTCAAAAACAAAGGGATGAATTGAAATAGACTAAGGAGATGATGTTACTGTTACCCATACCAACATGGAAATGGGAAAACATCACTATGAACATTGTAAATAGACATATGACGACATCCAATGGAAAAAATATTTTATGAGTTGTTATGTACCATCATAAAAATGAAGATCACTTTATCTCAATATGATATTTATTCTTACTGGATCAAATTACATGGATATAAATTTCAGAAGATGTAAGGATGCATGGAGTATAGAAATCAATTGTATCTGGCCATGATCTGAGATTCACCTCTATATTTCGGAAAAGTCTCTATCATTTTCTGTGAATCGAGCGGATCTTTGATACCAATCATCATACTCAAAATAGTTACCAATCTGAGGGGAATCATTAGACACTTGAAGACAAGTTGATAGCATGTTTTATAGAATTCATAGCAAGATGGGACCAACACTTACCTCTTGTTGAGTTATCTTATAACAATAATATTTAGTCAAGCATCCAAATGCATCGATATGAATCCATGTAGGTGATAAATTTATAACACCATCATTTTTGGATGATGTCGGTAAATATAAGTTGGTAGGACCTGAAATGGTGGAAATGGTTTAAACTCATTCAGCAGTACATCAAGGTATCCCAATGTAAATAGGTCAGCTATATAAACAATTATAAATGGAACCTATAGTTTGAATATGGAGGCATAATATTAATCTATATATCTCAATGGAAGAGAATCAAGAGATTTGGAAACAAATTAATGGTGAGTTTGTGCTTCATCAGCCCCTTTGATATTCTTCTTCATGTCGGATTTGTGGAATATAGACTACAACCTTCACCAACCTTGTCTCATGTAGGAAATGTATTTTATGTATACCAATTGAAGATGTACATACCAGATCCATCACATGGTATGAATATAGCTGAGGAATAGTTAGAGAATGATCTCTCTTATGAGAAGCAGCTAGTGAAGATATTTAACTATAAGGAAAATGTTCTATGCAATAAGAAATATTACATGGTCAATATTCTTGGGAAGAACCATAGGTAAAGAGATGCCACATGGTAATTGGGGGAAATCATTCATGTAGAAATACCCACAATTATTTATGAAAATAAAATATTTGATGGATAAATTTCATAAGGGAGAAAAAATGTAGAAAAACATAATTTTATAAATTGAAAATAGCTTCTTATAATTACAGTATATAGTATAAGTAAAATCAAATATTAATTAAAACAAAATTAAATTTTTATAAATGATTAATTAATGAAATTATATTTATTTTTAGATGTTAAGGAACCAATACTGATGAAATAGAAACCTGGCCATTTGAATAGTAATATGACCCTTAGGAATAGTAATTTGACCAATAGAAGAGTAATTTTACCTATGAATGTATAAATACAATTTATTTATCTTATGAATGAAATTATGATGTATTTAATTAATGGAATAAGTTAATAAATGTTTTAAATATGTAAAAATTAAGTGTCTGTATTTTTATAATTCATAAATTTATATTTAATATTATAAGATTAATATAACAACTTCAAAGAAAATTTATTTTCAAAAAAAAATTATTGATAAATTAATATTTTTTGTCTTATTATTCTAAGATAATAAATGATACCTTAAATAATTTTGTTAATGTTCTATAAAATCAATTGTAAGGTTAAAATATGTGTATATTGAGTAAATGATAATTTTAAATAAAAATTAGAAGTATGGTATTTAGAAAAAAAATTTCATCAATTAGATATAATTTTTTATGTTTATACATCAAAAATATGTTATAGTGATGTTTTTTAGTTTTTCTATAATAGATCGATTTGTGGTGAATAGTGAAATATTGTAATTTACGGTATATAAAAAGTACATAAATTTTTTGGTCGTAGATGGTGTATAGATTATTATAACCCATAATCTCAACATATCATTCATTATTTTAATATAGTTATTCATAATTCTAAAACTAATAATTGTCTTGGGAAAAAAACAATAAACTAACGAAAAATATAATGGGAAAACACCCTTTTCCTCCCATATAGATACACCCCTGACACCAGTTCTCATCACGCCTTACAAGATTTGATACTAGTTAAATTTATTATCAATACTCTTCCAATGCCACTACCAGAATTCCATGAACCTTTAAATTCACCAAATGAAAAATCCAATTACCCTAAAGAGGTTCTCATGGATAATATGTTCAATAGGTAAAATCCTCTTCCATTTTATTTTAATTTTTTATGTTATTTTCATTTATTTTTTTCTATACACCTCTAATCATCTAAGTGGCATGATAAATCCAATAACTTATATATAATTTTAGGATATTATTATAATATAATAAACTGTTATCATATCTTTTATCTTATCCTTTATATTAAAATGTAGGAATCACCATCCATGATGTGATGATTTATTTCCTCCAATGATGATAATATTTCAATTTCATTTACTACCATAAATGATTGACATAAAACCATTATAATTTTTGAAAAAATTTTATAAAGTATTTTTATAAACTTTTTTATGTTATGGTGGTATCAAATATTCATAATACAAAATGAAAATACAAAATGAGATTGATGTGATCTAAAACTTGTAAAATTAACCTAAATTGTTACCATTAATAGTTTATCTAATTATTAATCATAATAACATATAAAAAATGATATAAATGACCAATTAAATATTATTAATTCCACTAATAACAATTAAATTTTATTATGTAAAATTATCCTCATTTTATATGATCTTCAATGCATTTATAAAAGTGAACTGATCGCGAAGACCAAAAAAACACTCCCGAAGAATTAAATTGTACATTTTGACTAATAAAAATGGTCATAAATGAACTTAATAAAATTATAATGAATAAAATAAATGTATAAATTGTTATGGATTTATCAAATAATTAATCTAATTTTATTATCAAGGATATTAAAATGAATAAATAATTTTGACAAATTGTAATTGGATTCTCAAACCCAAATCCATTTCGTTATATTATAACGCATTCATTCCAAATTTATATGTTGATATTTTCTTAAATTTTACTTATATATAATTTATCTTTTGTTTTAAATTATTTTCTTCTAAAAAAATTCTTCTAATATTATTTTGTTCCATATGAAATTTCTTTTCCAAAAGAACTCTTTATTTAAAAAACATATTTTACTTCTCATCAGATTGTTTCTTCTTTACCCAATATTGATGATTCCAACACAAAATATGTTATTCCCTTAATGTTTTAGATCCTAGTTTTTTTTAATGAATATATTTTCATGAAACCCATTACTTTCCATGGGTTATTTTATTCAATGATTGATATACATAATAATTGGCAATCGTGAATATATAAATTTTATGATTAGACGAGTGAACCTAGATTATATATTGCTACAATTAATTGGGTAATGTGATGTATCTCATGAGATAGTGTGAAATATGCATGAAATATATGTTATTTTTTTCTCAATGATGATTTTATGATGATTAATATATGTAATTCATGAACAAGATGCTAAATATTTTGATATCTATATGTAATATTTTACCACTAAGACATGATGTATCGTTTTTTTCATTTCCACATTCATTGTATTCTCTAATTTTTAATCACATTATTATGATGGGTATCCCATGATTATTTATGATTATTATTATTATTCTATCCCCATTATATATTTTTACATGTCATTATCTAACCTCTTACAGGGATTATAGATCATCCTTGTTTTTTGATTTATAACATAAGGTTATGGTATATATAAAGGAGCACATGGGAGAACCTAATATGTTAGAGAAGAAAGAATTAAATTAATGTTTACTTTTTCATGTGAATGTTATCTGTGGTCTTGATTCTCCCAATATACTAAACCATTGGATCCTAGTTGTGTAAGACCTTTTATGTTGTTTTCATTAAAATAATTCCATATTGATGAATGAAATATAAGGGTCACTATAATAATGGAACAGAAAGTGGCTCTGCATAAAAATGATACATCATGTCTTAGTGGTCAAATACTATGAATAGTTGTGAACAAAGATGGCATCATGTTCAGGAATAAAATATATGTATAATCATAACATCATCATTATTAAGAAATCTAGAATCATGTCAATACATATTTCATATTTTTCCCTGACATACATCACATTAAGAAATGAATTGTAGTGATATATAATTATTGGTTTTCCCATCACATTATAACATTTACATAATCATGCATGCCACATATAAAATATATCAATTGTAGACATAAAAACCCAAAACATTTAATGGTTTCACATCATCAATAACAAATACATGAATATACATTGGACTTCCCAATGGTAATGGTAGAAACATATTTGGTTGATGAACAATCTCATGTGAGGGAAGAAGAAACAATCTCATGAGGAGTTGAGATGTGAATTTGAAAGAAGAGTTTTTTTGGAAAATAATTTTATTTTTCATAAAGTGTGATTTCAAAATGTATATAAAAGTAAATAAATACATTATGATATTATGTTTCATGAATATTAAAATAATAACCATATTTAAATTTCTCCTGAATGAGGAATAACCCAAATAAAAGGAGTTGGGATTGATATTACCCTTACATTCTCTCTGAATTATTTAATCATTTTAATATCTTGGGTAATCAAACTAGATAAAATAATTTCTAAATAAATATCCTTTTATAAATTAATTTTTTATTATGTTATATATGGACCTTAGGATTTGTTAAAGAGTTCATTTCTCTTGTTTTAGGGAGTGTTTGTTTTCTTCATTTTCATGATGAGTTCACTTTTATACAAGTATTGGAGTTCATGTAATATGAGAATAGTTATATTGAATGGAAATAAAATGTTATTAGTTAAATAAAATATTTTTATATTATTTATACATCATTATTTTATATATAGTGGGTATGATTAATAATATAAAGCGTTAATGAAGATAATTTAATTTATTTTGATAGTTTTTATGACCATCATGAACCAATGTCATTTTATTTGATATAATTTTATATATTGATTATAGAAATGTATATAAATTATACTTTTTATATTAAAATATTATTTAACAACCTTTATTAATTTATGACCTTCCTTGAAGGCTGTAATGGAAAATAAAGTTGCATAATCCATAATGGTGGTAAACTGAAACATCATGAGTTTTGTTTTCTTAGAAGAAATTGATGTGGGATAAAAAAAATTTATTTATTATTCAATTATAATAGTTAGATTAAATTTTATATAACATAATAGATTTATAAATATACTAGGATTAGGTATGGTTATCACAGGATATGTTATGAAAATTAATTGAAAATAATATAAAATGAATCAAAATATCATTTTACCTCTTGAGATTATTCTCTTTGAGAACCTCCATAGGGAAATTGGGTTTGGTATTTTGTTGAGACAAAAAGCTTCTGGGAAAGGGGTAAAGTATTAGGATGTATATTTATTACCATTTAAAAAATCATAAAGCCTTATATGGTCTGAATAGAAGATATGGTGAGGGGTGGTATATATACGGGAGGAGAATGATGTTTTTTTATTATTTTATTCAATAGTTTCTCATTTTTTTTCTCAATGCTAATAATATTGATGATTCCCACTAATAAATATATTAGATAGAGATGTGGATTTCTAGAAAATTGTTCTAACATCATCAATATATATACAATTACTCAAAAATTCTTATATTTAAATTATTATGTCAAATACAGTAAATTATCATTTTTCAGTATTCACTAAGAAATTGAATTTTTTTAGGAAAATAGAAAAAATTACTCACAAATTATTTACACATGTAGAAATATAAAATGGAAAACAATTATGAAATTTATTTTTTAAATATTATAATTATCATTTTTAATTGAAATCACCTTTCAATCAAAAAATATTGAATTTTACTTTTTAACTGAATTTATCACAAGTTGAAGATTTTATTAATGACATATAGAATTATCTTATAATAATAAGAAAAATAATATTATATTATGAATTAATTTTGTGAAAATATGTTTTTTTAAATAAATATATTGATTATAAAATTGTAAATAAAGATTTAGGTTTTATAAAAATACCAGCACAAAATTTCACATTTTTAAAACATTTATTTACTTAATCAATGATAATAATATAATATATATTAATTGATAAGATAATTTTATATTATATATTCTTTTTTAGGTGAGGATGCAATTATATTAGACAATTTACTATTCTTAATGGTCACTTTACAGTCCCAACAGTTTTATAACTATTCCGTCGGTATAGGTTACATAATTTCTTTAAATATAAACTATTTCATTCACAATTTATGATATTGATATTCTTATTGGGTCCTATATGATATATATGTGTTTTATAAAATATAAAATAATTGAAAGAAGTTAAAAAATCAACTGATATGTGTTTGTGTTGTTACATTCATCCCCTTTTTGAAATTTCTCCCTTGAAATTTTATTTTACTACAAAAACATAATTATATTTCCCCTTCATTACTTCTTCTAGATAACAAGTCACTTATGTATAAATATGATTAATCCTAAAAATTTTGACTTGGAGAGTTATCTTATTGTGTAATATATTAAACTTTCTATATAATTTCATTACTACCTCCTCTTCATATGATAGGTCATTCTATAGGCGTACCACGTTCAGATTTATTACATGGGAGGTGTTTATTATGTACTTCCTCCAGAAAAATAAATTGAACATGCCATGAACATGATCCATACTTGTTGGACATAAAATCTGATAGGAAACGACAAATATGTGATCATGGTTCTCAAAGGGGTCAGTATACCTTGGGATAATCCTCCCTTTCTTTCCAAACTACCTGACTCTCTTTCACGGTTATATTTGAATTATGCCATTATTTCAAACATTAAAATACCAATACCTTCAATGGTTGTCAACATAATAATATATTTTACATATAGAAACTATTATGTGTTCTTGGATGGATTAAACATTCTATGTCGTATCTTCCACATGATCATGTCCATGTATCACTTTTTCACTATCTTCTTCGTAATATGTTGGAGTTCTACGTCACTTTACAAACAGAGATTCAAAGAGATCCATATGAATTCTTGAGTGGAAGCTATTGTTTTTTGAGACTCAACCAATGGGACTGTAATGATACCATACACATATAAATTCAATTGTGTATACTCATATCATGTACTCAGGCATCTGAATAGTTCATTTAGATTGGCCATTATTTTGGGAGTGAATGGTTGTGATGAAATTATATTCAGTACTAAAAGAATACTAAAAACTACATCAGAATATAGTTGTGAACCATGTATCCTAATTATATATAATCAAAAGTGGATCCCCATTTATCCTCACCCCTTTTGTAACATATATATTTGTATGTTTTTAAATAAATATATCTTCTTGAATTGCGATAAATTGAGTAGTCTTGGTGATTCAGTCCAAAAAAATCTGTATCACATTATTTCCATTCGATATCTTCATAAGACCAATGGAGAAGTTCATTTATACATTCTCCCATTACCATTTGGTTATAGTAAATGTCTAAACCATCATTTTAAAATTATTTCACTATTCTTTAACATGTTGACATATCAAGAACCTTTTATATACTCCACAATATCATTTTTTATTTTATCCCAACAGATGTGTCCTCAACTGTCATGGTACATATTTTTACTTATATAATAGTTGGATAAAGGGGATCTATGATTCTTATCCAATTTAATCTTCATTATCTTCGGTGGAAAAGGCTCAAAGAGCCTCATTCCTAATAGATTCACAACATATGAATTGATGACGAACTCATATATATTTTTATCTATTAATGCATTACCATTTTTTTGTATCTCCATATCATCCCTTTCTGACTACCTAATGTTGTCTTTGATATTTGGTAGTGAAATAATTTAGGAACGGTAGGATTCATTCCCGTAATATATGATTACAAATCCATCCCTTTGATATCCATGAAGATAGGATCCTTCTCAATACTCATCCTGGATAGAGTAGTACGTTTTTTTCTAAGAGAATCATAAACCTTGTTCTCATTTTGTGGATGATTGTGAATAGATAAATATAATTACATGATTATCTCTAACTATATCCTTTGATTTATGTGGATCTACCATTGTGTGAATATATACTTTGTGCTCTTGTGATCAATATATATGTCACACTTCTAACCATATATGTAGAATTGTGAAATCATCAAGGTAAAGATCATAGATTCTAACTCTAGATCATGTGTTGGGTAGTTCTTCTCATGGATCATAAAATTATGTAAGGGGTACCCTATCAATTAATCATCCATCACATGAACACTTCCAATGAATTTATTTGAAGATGAAATATATTAAACCAAAAATTATCCACTTATTGGTAATGTGAGTATAGGTATAGTGACCAGCTAATTCTTGAGCTCCTTGAATCATTCCTTACATTATTCTATCCAAACATAACTTAACCCTTTACTTATTAACATTGTTTTGGGATAGAAAATCATTAAAAAATTCTCAAAAAACATATGATGTACACTGCTAATCTAATAAATTGTGGATTTCTATGAGATTAGTCGGTTTGGACCATTAACCTATGCAATTTGTTTTCTAATGGTCCATATAAATTCCCAACTTTTGATCATGTCACCCAATCATTCTGATTTTTTTGTCCCAATATCAATGCTGATGAACATGGAATACAATTCCCCAAACATTAATGTCACCAAAACTATCCATAATTATTCTTCATGTTCCTTATTAATCTTTTATTATATGATGATATCATTGATAAACACAACCTCAAATTTCTAAAGGTACTTTATAAATACATTATTCATCAAATCCATGAAGATATGGGGAATTATTAATTCTAATGGGAGTCACTAAAAACTCATAGATCCAATAAATTGTACAAAAAGAAGTCTTCTAAATATTTTCTTTATTCACATTCATTTAATGATATATCGAATGAATAACCATCGTTAAGAATTATTGATAACATAATAGTGAAGAAAGTAAGTCATGAATATTTCGAGGAGGATACATGTTCTTTATGGTGTTCTTATTGGGTTCATCAAAATCAATACAAAGATGAATTTATCAATCCATTTTCATTATAATGGTCACTGGTGCACCCTATGTCGATACACTAGGTAATAAGACCCCCTTTGTAAAAATGATATTTAGGAAGATTCACTAACTCCTCTATTTTTATTGAAACCATCCTATATGTGTATTTGGTGATAAGTGTAGATTTATATGTGAGTTATATTGATATCATTAAAAAAGATATGGGGTAAGTCTATGTAACTCTTTTGAATATACATCAATTTATTCCCTCAAAGTAGGTATTTCCTCTATAATGATACCTTCCATTAACTATTGCATTTGAGAGACCTAATCTTCTTCAAATTAACATTAAAATCCTCAATTTTGAAGGATTTTTTAAATTGAGATTCGTGATCATCCTTTTATTTATAGAGGTGGATGGGATGGTTCTGCATTTGGAATGATGTTTCCTTTTGTTAATAGTTGATTGTTATTATTATAAAAATAGTAAATACATCTCTTGAATAGAATATAATTATACAAAGGTATGTTTTGTGATATTTGAGGGAATAATATTCCCACATATTCTAATAGGGGATGATTCCAACACCAGTGTTTCAATGGTTACAGTACTAGTGGTTTTTATAAATATATGTACAATTTTCATTCAGGATTTCATTCAATAGTTCCAGAAAACATTAAATATATAAATGGAATTCATAGAAAATTAATAAAAATATTATTTTTCCATTATTGAGTGAGTAAAATGTATAACAAGTTTGAATTCATTTACTTTCTCCATGTCAACAGTTGTGATGCCATAAAGATTCCCTTTCTCATTTGGATTTTTTTGGTTGCTAATAGTAATTACCCTCTAGGAAATGTAGATTCGTGGACTAGATTTCATAGTTACCATTCTCCCTAATGTTGAATAAGTGAACCATTGTTGGTTCTCTCCCTTCCTCTGTCACGTTGGCTAGTTTCTTAAAGGATGTTTTACTTTAATGATCGTGAAGGTTGTGTCCCCAAAACTTTTGGCATTCCCCATCCAATTGAGGTTGTCACTATGATTATTCACCCCAAATTTTGACATATCAGTAGTTGATCTTTTATTACACCGTATTCATTATATCATCTAGATTGAAACACCATATTTTATTCCATATATCCATATCAATGGGACCATTCTCCAAAATCCATCCCCAATTTGAGATCACATCTAACTAAATCATTAATAATACCAATGAATTTTATATATAGAGCCTCTATAATGTGTGGAATTAAACAACTAATTAATATATCTTATTTTCTATCGTTAATGAAAAAAATCACGAGGCGTACTTTTCATTTCATTTTAAATTTGAATTTTCATCCTTGAAAGCCTCAACTAATTTTTTTAGCTATATGAGACCACTCTCCTTATTTTTATGAAGAGTTATAGGGTATGAAATGATAATAAATAATTTCTTAATTATTCTCAATCCATAAATTCAATTAAATCATTTACTTTGGTATTATAAATCCATTCCCACCTTTGATTGGGCTATCCATCTAAATGATAAATGGCCAGTGTCCTTGTCTCCTTCCCAAAGAAGTGAATCACATAAAAGATCTTCTCAGTTGGTTTGAACCACTATTCTCTAAAAAATCAATCATATTATTCACTAAATTTAAATTTTGACTACTGAATAAAAATTTTTATACCTATTATCTCCCACTTATGTGAAGGGAATCATTCCACAGTTTTTATGTTATTACTCTTATCCTGAAAAGAAGGGTTAGAATCGACATGAAATTTTGAACTCCACCTCCCAACGAATTTGGGATATCAGTCATGAAATCACTAAATTTTCCCTCACACAGGTTTTTGGCATGGATTCTCTTAGTTCCCACCATTTTCTAAAATTTAATAATACTGAAAAAACACATGTAGACAAGTTTTGAATATAAAATTTATTCATTTTTTCAAATAGACTCCAAATGAAAATAATGTGGAATATCTTTATTTATAATTTTTATAAAAAAGTATTCTTTTGTTCTTATATATACATAGTCTCACACTATGGGTTTTTACTTGTTTTATATAATCCTAATTTGCAAATTAACTAATTTTTCCTCGGATACCTACTAAAGAGACCACGCTTATTTACATTACTATTACATCATTTTAAAGACAAATATCATTAAATAAATATAATCTGGGATCAAATGGTTTAGTATCTTGTAAAAAATAGTATATAACATCACTTATGAATAATATAACATAAAAAATTATTTAAAATAATCCTTGATCTCCAACTAAAAATTATGCAATCCTTATTATTTCTAGTAACCTCAGGATATACACACGAGAAAGGGGTCATTTAAATGCCTAATAAGAGGATAAATAAGGATCTGATTCAATATAAAATGGTTCAAAAATATCTTCTTAATCATAAAATAATCATAGGATCATCATAAAAATAATTAAAGTATAAATTGGATAATTCCATGGAAAGTGGAAATGGATAAAAATGAAACATCATCTTATAGTGACCAAATACCACACATATTTGTAAAAAATGATTCATTTGTGTTCATTAATTACATATTAGAATAATAATAAAATAATCATTATGAACAAATATATAATAATGTTCACACATATTTCACATTATCTCAGATATTCCTCACATTACACATTGTGTTAGAGCGATATATAATTTAGGCAAACTCTTCAAATTAAAACATATACATAACCAAGAATACCACATAGAATATATAACAATAATAGACACTAATAACCCATTTAAATGAATGGGTTTCATTTTTTATAATTAACACATTCAGGAATATATATTTTGTTTCCAAATGATAATGGTAAAAACATATTCTGTAGAAGAGACATAACACATGAGTTAAGAAGAAACAATCTCAAGAGGAGTCAAGCTGGGAATTGGGAAGAAGTGTTCATTTGAAAAATAATTTTATATGTCATCATTTTATTTTGGAAACATTTATATCAAATAAAATAAAATATTAAAGAAATTAAATTTTAGGAGTATTCAAATAATAACCACATTAAAAATTGACATGAAATAATAATAACCAAAATAAATGGATTTTGGTTTAAGAGTCCTATTAACCAATATAAAAGAGAAATACTAATATTAATGTCCATGTTAATATAATTATATGTATTATTTAATAAATATAGAACCTATTATACAAGTATTTTATTATATTATGTTTATTTATTGCCATTTTGATGAGTTATATAGTTTAATTCTGTCTTTTAAGGGGGTGTTTCTTTTTCTTTGTTCACTTTTATACAAGTATGGAAGTTCCTAAAAAATAATAATTAATCTAAATAATTCAAATTATATATTAATAGTGAACTCATAAAAGTTTTATTTTACTAATATATCATTTTTTATATTTAATGAGAATGATTTTTATACAAAATGTTATTGAAAATGATTACATTTATTTTGATGGTATTTTTTACCATCACTAACTTATATATATTTATTTAATATCATTTATATATATTAGTTCAACACCATTATATAACTTATAATATGTACAGTAAAATTTTATTTATCCATAGTAATGTTTTTATGACATTCCATGATGGCATTAATGGAAAATGACAATACATTGTCCATGATGGCATTTAATTGACATATCACGAATGATGTTTTAATTTTTAAAATAAAAGGAAAAGGAAATATTTTTGATAATGTATTCTTTGATTATCATGTTAAAATTATATTATATATAACATGAATAAGGGTAGGTGAGAAGATGATAAGAAAATAAACGAAATTGAATAGTTTTTTTAAAAAATAAGACTTTACATCTTGAATTTATTCTCCAAAAATACATCCTTTGGGAAGTAGGGATTGGTTTTCTATTGAGACCATTGGATCATATATGTGGGGGAAAATCTTGGGAAGATTATTGGGAAGAATTTGGATAGGTGTTAGGCCTTTTAAAGACTATATTGAAGAGGTGTGGAGAGGTGGTATTTATATGGGAGGGGAGGGATGTTTTTTTATTATTTTATTCAGTAGATTATTATTTTTGACAGAAAAATGAAAATAATGATGATTCAAATGAATTGGTATTGTAATGAGAAATCTAGAGTTGGAGATAATGATTCATACATCAGTTATACATCAATAATGACTCAAAAATATATGTATTTAACATATAATGTTAAATATAGTAAATTGATGTATTGCATTATTTACTAACAAATAATCCATTTTCGAAATAATACCAAAACCTCATCCAAAACATCTTTAGACATTTATAATTAAAAAATATAATCTACTTAATGAAAATTATATTCTAAATATGAGAAAATTGATTTTTAATTAAAATCCTCCTTTATTCAGAAATGATGATTTTAATGTTATAAATGAATTTATGAAAAATTGAAAATATATTTAATGTTTCATAAAATTGGATAATACTCATAATAAATCACCATATTATTTTATGAAATATTTTCTAAAAATAAATTTTATTTTAAACCAATATATTAATTATGAAATTGTAAATAAATACTTATGTTTTATGAAAATACCATCACAAAATTTATCATTTTAAAATATTTATTTACTTATTCCAAGATATTAATATATTATATATTCATGATTAATATAAAATAAGTTAATTTGTACTTTCATAGGTGGGTTTGGTATTCTATTGGCCAATTTACTTTTCCTAAAGGTCATATTACTATTCCTACAGTCATTGTAATATTCAATTTTTATAGGATCATTAATTTTATTAAATATCACTTATTTAATTATACATTTATGGGATATATGTTTTTATATGTATATATATGATATTTATGTGTTGTATACCATATAGGAAATTATAATAATTGAATGTTCCCTTGAAAAAATTCTGATGTGTTACACTTCTGGCATGTGAGGTTGGAAAAAAATCGAGCTCATGGAAAATAAATATTTATAAAAAATATCTCAAATATAAGGGACATTCAATAAAATCAACATTAAATACCCTTTATTAATAATAAAACATATTTTCAAATTTATTATTGTAAATAAATATTTTCATGGTCTACATAAAACACCTCATGGAAAAATAAGGTTAATATGTGCTCTTCTCCAATGCATTCACTCACTTGTATTAATCATTATGAAATTTATTCATCTCTACTAAAACATGTTTTATATTTAATGACCATATCAATAATCAAAATATATTTACATAATAATTACTCAAGAATGATATTAGAATACATTAAATAAATCCATACAAATTCCCCATACATCATAACATTACATCACTCACTGAGACATATTAACTTATTGATAACCTATGAAAAACTTGTTCTTTTAAAATTGATAAGGAAACATGAAAAAAGTTGAGTTGGAAATTTTAATTAATTTTACAAACATATCGACATTCATATGAATGATGTATTCTATGGATTATACTCATATGAACATTTCAAATGGGGTGAGGGTATTTGACAGTATCATAGAAAATATAGAAATGGAACACTATCAAAGTTAAATTATATTTATTAGAACATAAATTTCTACTAAATAATCACACATTTCATCAAAATATATAACTCATTATAGGGTTTTTCTATAACTAGTTTCAATGTTGTCACATATACATTCATGATTCTCACTAGTTATATGTTTATCTTTAGAAGGATTATTTTGAACATCAAATGTAATTGTCAACAGATAGTTTCACATTAAAAAACACATGGATTATGAATCACTTATTGATGTTAGGAATGATTTTATCTATTTGTAGGGATAGAAAAAGATCTTAGATGAAGTTGGGAATATGGGGTTCTATTTTTTTTATTTTTAATCAGTGATCCACTTTCCCACCAATATGAGGTTAATTTGAGGTAAATTCATTTTCAAATAGATTTTCACGTTATTGGAAGTTGGGGGAGGAAAAGTTATGTATAAATAAAAGAAAAATGGATATTGGATTCATGAACATTTAATAATATATTTACTAGTCTGAGATATGTTTTGGTTGTGTTGATCCTTAGTTAGGTTTGGTGGACCAAAATAATTGTGGGTGAACCATTTAATTACAAGAATTTTGAAAACATTAATAATTTTATTAAGAAATGTGGGAAAGAAGGACGGAAAACCATGAAAAATATTATGCAGTGGGACATTGTTATGCTCAATCCAGTAGAAGTTTTTTTATTGATATGTTTCTAGATCCTCTATAAGAAGTTAATTAGGTATTCTGACATGTGATGATAGATGGAGATGGTGGAGTTGTGTGGATAATGTAAATATGTACAGGATGTGACATAGTGTCATGAACCATCCTTGATCAACCCCAAACTAATAACCCTAATAAATTTTCGACAAGACTCAATGGAAGTTCCTGATCCCCATAGGCTAGAAACTATTGACGGGAATCATCAAATTACACAAAGCAAATGATTTCTCCCATGTATAATTAAAAAACTAAATAGGAGACATATGAAAAAAGACTTTAAATATGGATAAAACATAACCAAACAACTAATATAAAAAATATGTAAATAAAACCAACCCATACAATGAGACGAAACATCCAAATTTCAAAAATAACTCCATCTGACCCCAACGTCACTCTCCTCCATAATGATCTTCCATCTCCGAATTCAATCTAACTTTAGCTAAAACCTACACAAAATAAATAAAAAAACAATAGGTGTGAGTATTAAAACTCTGTAGGATAAAATAATAATCTAGTAGAAATTCAATTTATTTAAAATTAGTAAAACATAAATTTCATGTTTTAACTACAGTATATAAAAATAATATTTTCTACACATTTTAGTCAAAAAACTATGTTCCATTACCATTATTAATATCAAAACTAGGTTCTTTTACAATCGTGAAACCTTAAAATTTTCAAGGGGAATGTGATTCTTACATTTTCAACATTCAAAAATAGGATAAAAATCATTTCCTTAAAAAACATTTTTTACAAATTCTTTTTAAACCAACACATCACTTTCAATGAAAATCACTACAATTGAAGTCACAACGATGTTCATAAAAGAATGGATAGGTAAATAAGCATAAAAATATCTCAATAATAACTAAAAGAAGCTATATTCTAAAAGACCGAGGTGAACCTATGATATCATGAAAAATACAAAACGTATTAATACAAGAGACACATCCCCAGTAGCATGCCACAAATGATGAAATAAAAACACCCTTACACTCTTAGCCGAACTAACTCATGATTGACTGAGGAGAAAATACCATAGTAATAAGCAAAAAAAATCCACCAACTATGGGTCGTTGGGTAGTGTGTAAACTAAATATTGAAACAATATATATTAAGAATATTCTCTCATAATGCCAGGTTCCCATTTCTAAAATATAATGGTGGTGATCCAGCCATTTTTATATGAGAATACAATCGTAAGAATAAATAATAATAATAATTCAATAATAGGAATCACCCTAAGTCACCAAAAAGGATCGAATCTCATGATATAGAAGGAATAAAACTCCATGAGTCCCTACCGAGGACCTCTAATTTCTATAATGGATCACATAGAATCAATATATTGGGAATCACATCAATTAAATATTAAAAATTATTGAGAATCATCCAAACTATGATTTCATATTAAATACCTTAACCATTTTCATGATGTTTCCAAACATGCCATAAAGAATTTTTTTAAACCAATATTTAACAAAGATATGAATAGAACTTTCATAAATAGAGTAAACATATCATTTACCATTTAAACATCATTTAATAATTCCCCACAAATGACTCACATTACACTTTCAAGGAAAACATATTTTAAAAAAAATTCTAAATGGCATATTCACAGGAAACCCATTCTCAACCATGTTAAAATCCAACACACATTCCTTTATAAAAATTAAACCACATGGGAAACCCAAATAAGGAACCCAAAATATCATTTGGAATGTTTCGAGTATATTTAAAGATCCAAACCATGCATTTCATATCATGAAATATCCATAAAGCTGAACTGGGAATTTAATTAAACTCTTGGGGTGCATTGTTTAACAAAACAACAAAATTTATCAAAAAATATGGTATAAAACAACACTTTCCACACCAATAAATATAAAAAATATCATAATTAAATATTTATTAATCAAAAAATATGTTATAAAATCATGAAATGAATGAATATTAAATTAAAATGGAAAGTACAATTGGAAATGTGCATGGAATTCATGGAGCATCAATAACTCATGACAGATATCACTCCATGATGATTCAAACACACTATATATATATGAATTGGGAACCTAAAATAAAAAGAACCCCAACATACAATGAGGTGATAAAAAAACCCTAGTTCCACATGACTACAAGAGAAGAGAAACTCAAGAATAAATCGAAGGAGAATGGAGGGGGAGGTGAAGGTAAGAGATTATTGTGAGACATTTTCCCAAAATATTGATAAAATACTTAGATACAGACACATTGATGAATAATGTATATTAGAGAAACAATGAGAGGCCTCCCAAGGTTTTTATGAACCATGTTGAGAAATTAATAGGGTGATTGGGGGTTATAATCCAATAGTTGTCTAATTCAAATATCCCACCTTCAATGATTTGGGCATCTCACACGGTTAGGCCGCACATTTTACTAGACTCTTCGCCAACCACGCATTTTCCACATCCCATGATAATATAGGCCACATGTCCAACCTGCACAGTTTCACATTCAATGCGCATAATGTGCAGTATGATCACCCCGAATGCACCCCCTACCGCATGGTGACCAAGGTTCAGCGACATGGTTTACCCAACCGTGTGTCGACTGTGCATTGGTCACTCCCAAGACAAAATATCCAAATTTTCTCCAAATAAATCCAAATGAAATGAAGGACTTCCATGGCATTAAAATGAGACAAATAAACTCTTTTTAATTCTTTTCACTCAATGTACTCGAGAGAAGGACTGTTGTTCCCAATGAACCAGAACATAAGATAAGAAATAAAAAATCAGGTGTCACAATTATTCCCACCATTAATGATTTGTTCCTAATATAATGTTACAAAATTATCCCCTATATTGATTAATTCATATTGATTTCTTAAACTCAAAATACATCGCTATATGCCAAGGACATTTCAACCTCTACTATTAGAACTTATGCCTCATTCCTGAAGAAAAATAACAAACGAAAACCACTTCTTGAGAATCAAAGGAAAACCTTAATACACCATATCCACAACCATGCCTAGATAATGTATGTTTGGATTCCTCCATTGAATCTCAAAGATCACATATACTGAATATTACATAAAAAACACAACAATATCAATGGATGAAAGAACGTACTACCCACCATTAGAAAAAATATAGAATTGAACAAATTCGTAAGAGAAAACTCAAAGGGAACCCCAATGGGCCTCCCTAAAAATAAAAACCAACTATCACGGACCAAACATGAATTAAAAAATAACCAATATTGGGAATTTCCCACACATTTCAACCAAAACAATTTCCCAACTTCAAACCAACAATGTAAGAGAAAAAATATGAAAATAACATTTACACAACCCACTTTAGAACTAAGGAGGATAACTGAGCCAACACTCCTTGAAAACCCTAGGATTCTTGACTATGTGTAGGATTCACTCTAAATACTATGGAAAAATATCTGATGTTCAAAGAATATCGTACATTATGCTTCAGAATTGATAACTCAATATAGGAACATGAATCATCCAATTGGATAAAAAAAAGAAAAACAAAATTTCCATAAAGAAAATAACACATATATTGAAAACAAGAGTTCATAAAAAGTCAAACAATACCCTTACATTTCAAACACGAAAACTCCATTGGAAAAAACAGAAAAAATAAGATCCCATATACTAAAGGACACTAACTACAACGAAACATTAAATGAGTTGCCAACAACACATCAATTTGGAGAGTTGGCTCTATAAACAATTCTTGCAATGACCCAAAAACAATTTCCACAAGTGACCCAGGTGTCCACAAGAATGGAATGATATTGTAACATTCAAAAATGACATCTTCTTATTACCCATCTTATCACACTGATAACATACTAATAACTCATACCTAGAATATTTTGATGGAACATCTTTTGGCATTTTGAATTCATGGAACACTCCATCAACATTCAACTATTTTCTCATCAACTTATTGTAATTCTCACCAATACATTCAAGGATTTAAGTATGAATAAATATCTTGAGCACTCCCACCATCATGTCATCAACATGAAAATCTTTCATCCCCATGTCGGTAAAAGAAGTCATATTGAACTCTGATACATTCGACTATAGATTAGGACAAATCCCAAATTAAAAACATCAATCCATCAATGGATCATATACAATATAGTCCAAATGTTTAGGAGCTAGGTCAATGAATCATTAATAATAATCCAACACTATTCCATTTCCATGTAGCAAGGAAATAATTTCCAATCTCTTTTTTTACCTTTAATTATCATAAAAATAATGACCGAGGATTGAAGCCTTGTAGAACTCCCATGTAAGATCTTCACAAGTCATATTCTGATATTTATACTTCTACCATTTCCACTGTGATCCATCAACAATTGATGTTGCAAACATTACCCTCAACAATACAGGTATCTCAATCAGGACAAAGTATATGTTGATCTTCCACATCCACTATTCTTCTTTGAGAGAGACATTTTTTCAATAAAATAGTGGTGGATATATCTTATGAAACACAAGAATGAAATCTGGAGGTTGATCATATGGTAATCCCGCAAATGGGGAATCCTCTGTATCCGCAATACGATCACCCCTAAAAGCTCCATGGTGACAACCACTAGAAAAAAAAGAATAGAAGAACAAAATGAAGGCCTAATAAAAAATAATGACCCTCAATGATAATGAACGCAGAGGCAACAAACATTTATCCTATATAACATGACACTATTAATGGTCAAAACATTACTTTTAAAAATATTTTGATTTTATAATGATCTCATTAGGTTGAACACTCACCATCGATATTCCTTAGAGTCTCAATCACACGCACATTTCCATACCACTGGATTAACCAATCCATCGTGCCATAACAGGAATCCTTACACATTTCCATATACCACCATGCATGAGATCACCCTTGAGAACCCCATCGTTAAAACAAAACATCTTCATTTTCTAAAACAATTCATTAAATCCAATTCAAAAATCATGGTCCTTCGAAAGGAACACTATCAATATAGTCAACAACAAGTTTCATATTTAATACATCAAACAATATTTTCATGTTCGAAAAAGATACCCCATAGATTTCTATAAAATAGACATTCCATTTCATTCAAAACATTATTCTAGTAATTAATGGAATCTAATTCAACCAAAACCATTTTATTAAGAACCCACACCATCTCATTTAATTTCTTCCACAAATCAAACATCCTTTTCAAAAAAATTATTTCCTTAATCCACCAAGTATTAATTATAATATCCCAATTTCATTATGTCAATTCAAATATACCCTAAAATGTAATTTTATAAAAACTCAATTTTATATGGCCTTCCACAATGTCAATTATGAAAATACCATTTTCCCACCATCCAAAATCTCAACTATTACCATTAATACCCCATTTTCATTATTCTAATATAAGGTTTTTTTAACCCAATATTTTGAATTCACATACTACACAATGTGACTCACAAGGAGAACTAGCATTAATGAGTGACTTGGCCATATGGTTTGTGGCCACATGACACTAAAACATAGAGATTTCATAGATCATGATCCCATATCTACATTGCTTTCCAGACCTTGTGAGATCATAGAGACCATTATCCCAACTCCCCTTTCTATTACCCAATTACCATTAAATCCATAAAGACCAAAGAAACAAAAAAAATAGACTTCCCATTGAAACCAGATGATCAGAATGAGAAAAATTTCACAAACCAATACCCATACCTACCCCTCTAGTCTCAACAATCCTATTCTATCTAACTTAAAATTCCCATTTAACAAAGGGATCTTTAAAAACAATTCCCTCTAAAGAGACGAACTCCTATGATACAAGTTTTTTATGAACGGACCCCGGTCGATCCTGAACCGGTCACCCGAGTCGATCTGCGATAAGGTCTGAAGGGCGTTACTAATCTCCAATGGCTATAAACTAGTGTTAGGCATCAATAGAGTACACAAATCGAATGATTTTTCCCAATAACTAATAAAGAAAAAACACTGTAAAGATGAACAAAGATGTTAAATATGATCAAAACTAAACTAAACTTCTCATATAAAATATATGAAATTAGTACCAAACCCTTCAACAAGACTATAAAACCAAAGGACCACAGGATCTATACGTAACCGTATTGTAACTTTCTAATATAATGAACAGTTGTCACCCATAATGACCATACTCAACATGAAACATGCACCAAAGGATGAAATTAGAAAACATCTATAAGCATGAGTATTAAACATCAGTGAGATAGCCTGAAAATATATTCCGAGTTCACATCCTTTAAAACAAAAGAAAAAACTATTTAATGTTTGAAATTCAATATATAAAAATATATTTTATACCCATTTCACATTAAAACAATCTATGACACATTTTCCTTCTTTATTTCAAAACAAGGTTCATTACCTATAGATAACCATTACCATATATATAGGGAGTATGAGGCATAAATTTTGAACCTTGAAAAAATGGGAAAACATTGTTCAGAAACACTTTTTAAACTAACACGTGACTTTAAATAAACAACACCTCACATTAAGGAATTATACTATCTTTTATCAAGGGAAATAGAAATAATCATACAAGTATCTCAATCATTACTACAAACAGCTAAGTGAAAATAGACATGGGTAACATAGGTAATCATGAAAAATCCAAAAATATTAATACATGATACCAATCCCTGGTATCATTACAAGTAGGATGAAATAAAATACTCTCCAGCACAATGTTTGACCCTAAATCAGGATAGACTGAAGGAAAATATAATAGCAACAAACCCAAATATATCAACTTAATATGGCCCAAATTTTTAGTCTATAAACTAGATATTACATCAATCACTTTAAAAAAATCTCTCACTATTCTTGGTTCCCATGTATCTTATATTAAAGGTGTCAAAAACTAATTTCTAGTTGATAATCCAATAATATGCATATATAATAATATTTTTTCATAAATAGGCATCCCCCTGAGTCACCATAAAGGATATACTCGCATTCCATATTAGGAATAGAACTCTTTGAGTCTATAATGATGGTCTCCATTTACCATAATGTTTCCCAATGACTCAACAGTGCAGAAATCCCATCCATTAAATATGAACAACAAATGAGAATCATCCAAATGAGGTTTTCATAATAAATACCTTCTCCATTTTCACAATGATTCCCAACGGGCCTAACACATCTTTTCTCAAAACCATCATTTATGAAAGGTAAAAATCCACCATTCATAATGTGTGAAAACACATATTATAACTTTTAAGAATAATTTAAAAAATTCCCATAAAATACTCATATAATACATTAAAGGAAAACCAATTTATCAAAAAAATTGAAATGGTCTATTCCACAGAAACTCATGCCCAACCTCATTAAATTCGAAAATACATTACATTATAAAAACAAAAAAGCACGGGAAACTAATATATAGAACACCATGAATTCATTCCCAAATTTCCAATATATTTAAAAATAAAAACCATGAATATTATATTATAAATCACTCATGAAGTCCAACCAGTAATTTAATCAAACACTTGGTGTGCATTGTTTATCAAAAGAACTGTATCTATCACAAAACATGGCATAAAACACCAAATAGAACACCAAAAAATGAAACCAAATGATCATAAATCAATATATATTAATAAAAAAATAGGACAAAAATTATTAAAAAAATGAATCTCAAATTTAAAAGGAATGTGAAAAGGGAAACCTACTGATAATCTATGGTGCATGAACAAAATGCAGGACTGAGATCACTCAATGAGTGTTTTCAAACAATATATCTATGAATATTGTCACTAAATGGACAATATTACCAATATAAAACATGGGGAAAACTAAAAAATATGTCTACGTGCCCATGGGAAAAGAGAAACACAAGGAAAAATTGAAGGAGAAGGATGAGGGAGGTGAATACAAAAGATTACATTGGGCTATTTTCCAAAAAATATAGAGGAAATCCTTAGTTCCACTAAATCACCTAGAATTTCAATATAATTTTTTATAAATTATATGAAATTATTTTGATATAGCTAAATCTGATGGCCTGTGATTCCTAGGTCCAGAGTTCATAGAATGATCCATCGATGTTTTTTAAAGCTTAAATTTGGTTGCGTAAGAAGTTTTCCTGAAAATGTCGAATAACTTCGATCATAAATATGAGGGTATCATTACTTTTAGGATGGCATGTTTACCCTAGGTGTGACTGATGTTTAATCTTCATGGGACACCTGTGAGAAAACATAAAAATGGAATAATTGTAAATAAAATAATTTAATTTAATTATTTTATCTTTCAATTTCATCTAACTCACAAAAGGTAACTCAGATTGAAAATATTTTACCAATACTAAACACTTGATGCTATGATTTCATTAGGCTGATACCAACATTGGTCGCTATGGGCCACCAGTGAATGTTATATTTTTTCCATAAATAAAATAATAATGTGAAAAATATTTTTTTTGTAAAATCCATAACATATTAATGGAAACTCTGATTGAAAATCCAAGGGTACCATTGAGTTCGTTGGGGCGTGTTCTCCTTTGGCAGATCCTAGCATTGACCAATGCGGGTCGAGGATCAACATAAATAATTTAATGAAATTTTTTTCGAGTACATTAATTAAACATGTGAGCATTATTTTATAACTTTTTTACTGGTTCTCAGATTAAAAATATGAGGGTACCATTGAATCTATAGTGCAGAGATTCGCTTAAGGGAGACTTTACTTTGACCGCAGTAGTTTAGGAGAAAAATTTGTGTTTTTCAACTTGTTAAATGAATATAAATGAAATACTATTATATTTTTATTTCATATCCACATAATACGAGATAAATGGTGGGGCCAGTGATATGTTCAGCCAATAAATGGCTTGACCTTCCAACCCTACGTATGGACATCATTGGGGATTTAGGAAGCATAAAAATTAATGAGCCCCAGTAAACTCCAATGTCCTTACTTACCCTCCCCCTCTCATATATATATGATGTTTGGGAAGGTTTATCGACACACCATCACCAAAAAATAAGTACTAAAGGAGAATCGTGACACCGGACCAATAGAGGACAGTGCCAAACCCAGCAGGAAGTGACGGACAACACCGAACCACAAATTGAAGGATGAAGTACGATTGGTGTCATTGGGAAGCCGTTGTGGGAATATAGAAGATTATCCACCTATAGGAGAGAATGCTCTCCAATTTGTTTTTGTGGTAGGTTTTATTTGTTTACGTTTTTTAAATGATTTCCTCTTCCCCGTTCTTGACCAATATCAAGAACGCAGACCAACCGTCTAACGGGTTGATCTGCGATTAATTCGTTCATGCCGGATGTTGTTGTGGGGTAACATTGTGGGGTTTTTTATTATTTTTTAATTCAACTGATTATAAAACCATTAACCCCCTCATGATTGTGATATAATGAGGAGGGCACAAGACTATCGTACCCAGCCCGAACCCTCAACTACATTGCTAGTTTTTCACCCCCATGGAACATAGATGGTAGTGTGATACCGATTAGCTGCGTTGGGGATAGCGTGTCGACCCACATCGTACGAGGAGGTCGGGGCAAAAAAATACGGCATTCATCAGAGCGGCCAGCATCAGTCGGTCGTGGAGGAGGCATGGCATGCCAACGCATGCCACTGAAGAAAAAAGGAGGTCATGGATCGTTAGACGCGACAATAGAAGGAAGGCGGATGGCAAACCGATCGACTGTGGGGGATGGGGCGGCGCGCCGTTATGCTCCGCTGGAGAGGCTAGTCGGCGTGTCGGCCAAACATGATGAGACTGGTAGTGGGGGGTGTTCCCCCAGCGTCGCTCCCACACAGTAGCAAGACCACATCATGCATAGGCCATGTCGGGATTATCAGCCACCAAATCCACCAGCGGCCGATGTATGGGGCGCGCACCAGAGGCATTCCTGAAGGCAATGCTGCGACCCAACGGATGCGGCATAGAGGACCCGCAATGAAATGTGGCGCCGCATTGGGTCAACCTCATTGGGTTGACCTGCTGATGTGGCTCTGCTGCATGGTAGCCATACCCGGACGCGGTGCTTCCGGGTATCCCTAGAGGCCCGCCCCACCAGGCAAGTGGCACCGCTAGGTCTGCCCCGTGAACTAACCCACCAGACAGTGGGCGGACCCGCAGCATAACCCGCAGACCCGCACCCAAACCCCAAGCCCAGCCGATTCAGGCAGGGTCCTGGGGGCTGGGTTGACCATGGTCAGGTCAGAACTGAGTCGGCCCAGGTCAACCCAGGTCGAGTCAGGTTAGGTTGGTCCGAATGAAACGGACCTGACCAGAACCCCATGACGACCAGTTACCTAAAACGGGCCCTAACTTCTACTCTATACATTTGTTTGACGAACGATATCTAGTGTTGGGATACTTTGATAGAGAGGGTCCTTTGGACTTAATTCATGTTATTTTTTAAAAAACATAGAGTATGCATGGGTTGGATATCACTAGAATCCAATCGGGCCCTCTGCAAGGAAATGCCAATAACACACAGACCAGGCATCATATTGATGCGCCATCTGTTGAATTGGAAATCATATGAAACAACTGATCATTGAGTTACTTATTTGTGTGAAGTAATTATGGTTGAAATAATACTGATGGATTGGGGCGTGTTTCCCCCAATCATGCTACCTACGGAACCTCGTGTCTTGCAAAGACTTGACGACTGTTGATCATTCAACTCGGAGTGACTCGATGGCCCAGTGGATGAGCACATCTATGTGACATGATAGACCCACGATGGGGAGAACCTCTATGTGATGTGGTAGACACATGGTACTAAACAGGGGAAGTACCTTAGAAATCAATGAGGGGGAGCGCCTCTATGTGATAGGGTAGTCCCACTGTTGGAAGCGCCTCTGTGTGACACAACAGACCCACAGTACTAGATAAGAGGATTACCACAATAGTTCATGGTTAGTGGGAAGAACCTTTTTGTGATGTATCAGGCCCAATGTACTCATTATAGTTTGATTTATCTATTATCTGAGGTGTTCGACAGTGTGACTAGGAATGTTACTTGTTCATAGGCCTAGGGAATCTATGACAGGCTATCCGCATTCATAGCGATCCTATTTGGGTCAGCATCATAATCATGTTTCTCTGTGTGTTATACCTAGTTTGAGATGAGATAGTAAATGGGATATGTCTAATTCTTTTTTCTTTGTGATTGAGTTCATGATTATTTGTTTTTCATGTGGAATTATGAGAGACCATCTAGGTCATCGGGGTCACTACTGAGTATCTTTATACTCACCCCTGCATGGGCAATGCCCGCACCTTGTTGTGTCTTGTGAAGACAATGAGAAATTGGGTTACTGTTTGAGGGAGACAGGACTAGGAAGTACTGGGAGGATATGGGCAGACGTGGAGTGCTGAGAAGGCGATATCTACCTACCATTCAGGTAGGATCCTTGGAGGATGACTCAGCAGCTATTTTAACTTTTTCAGTTGTATTGTTCCATTCAGTTGTATTTATATTTTTTAGTTAAACTTGTACTTTTATTTGGACATGTATTACATCCCCATTTACATTAATCACTCCTTTTACTACCATAGTTTATTTCATAGTTTCTTCTTGTTGTGTTCTCAGACCATGTGTTTGTACAGGATTAAAGGCAATGTCTTCCAGTTTTTTGGAATACGCATTTCGGTGCTAGTTTCTAGCCCATGGCCTATGGATGGTCGGCATGGGGAAGTCACGACACAGGCCATGGGGGATGCGTCGTGACAATGTGGTATCATAGGAGTCTGTTCTATTGAAGTACTATGACTCTGATCACTTCTTTGTGCCAATTAAGTTATGTGTAATGAGTTTGGTTTTCAATCTGGGGAATCCAGTGTTGGTGCGACGACCGATGTATCCATAATCCTGCACCCAGAATTCTGAATTCCTACTAAGTACATGGAAACACTGATTTAGTATGTTTTTGAAATGTCTTTTATGATATCATTGAGTCAGATCACCCAGAATAACATAATGACTATGCCACACCTGCTTCTTCTCAAGATGCCTCCACATTGAAAGCCATCAAGGATTCCCATGAGAGTACACGATGATGGATCAACGAGCGACACAGCTCTAGTGTAGGTCCCTATTAATGTGTGGGCACCTTTGGGTTGTGTGCCAGTATCACCATAACCCATTCTAAATTTGTTACCACTAGTCACCCGGGCGGATGGTGCATGCCAACTGAGCGTGTTACATGAGTTCAATCGATAGAGGCCTCAATGTTTTCGAGGTGAGATAGATCCATAGTCATCTGAGGATAGGTTGGAGGATGTGGATAATGTTTCCACCTAGTTGTCACACTTTTTGATTAGATGGTGATCCAAGCTACTGGGATTTTCTAGTATCTGACAATGAAGATGGTCTGCAGGGAAATGAGGATTTCGTACATGGACCGTTTCCCAGGATGGTACCTTCGGGAAGTGTGCCATCTTTATCACTGCACATTGGTCAGCAGTTACTATTGGTAGTACTGGTAGAGGACACATGTAGGCTTAGTTCCTTACACGTGATTCTGCATAAGATACCCCTCAGGTTCTGAGGTGATCTCGACTCATAGGAGGATAAGGACTGGCTTGAGGAGGTGGCTAAGAGTTACCTAGTGCTTCTATAGCATCAGAAGGATGTCATGTAAGTAGCTCAGTAATCATTGAGGCATAAATACCATTCATGGTACTCAATGAATGTGATTTGAGCAGTGACTCATGGCTTGTATATCCGAGTGAGTTTTGTTTAGGGACATCTGAGACATTATTATTCCTCAATATATTCCTAATTTTGTTAGGGTGTTAGGGAGAACTATGGGGCTTGAATGTTCTTTGGCTGAGTTTATACTTCTATTGGATGTTAGTAGTAGGAATATAAGGAACTGGCTACAGTGTTGGAGACATAGCAGTGTAAAATTTTTCAGTTAGAGGATGTGATAGGGATATACGAATCTGCAGTGCTACAGATGTGGAAGCAGATCTACGAGAGAAGCATGAGGTGGTGTACATTTAGACATGTCACCGACCCTCATTGTGGTACCCACCAGGCTCAGGGATCTGGAGGATAGGGGAAGTGAGTGGGTTATTCTTGTCAGGATGTGTGAACAAAGGGCTCTATGAATGATTCTAGGTATGGTCGATGTCTAATACTTGCTATAAAATTAATAGACATAGGTACCAATCAGTCCATAATTCCACGAATCTTGTCCAAGACCAAGAGTTTTCAGTTAAACCGATGACTAGACCCTCGCATCTGGAGATACCATTGGTAGGAGACTCGATAATCACACATATGATGATGGTGTTATTTGACCCTTGAGGTGAGAGTTTTGGTTGGATCCTCTAGGTGGTAGCGTCGAGGTCCTACAACATTAGTTTGGGTATGGACTGGAAAACCACAGTTCATACACAGATTGTATGTATTTGTAAAAAAGGGTGGGGTTTAATAGAATGTTGAAATGGGGTATCATTGTTCTGTGAAAAAGGAATCCCAAGAAGTCCATGATAAACTCATGAAAAGGAGGGTGCAGCAGATCACTCTTGAGTGGACCAACCATACCCAAGTGGAAGTATGAGTTTTGTGTTTTCAGTTCTAAACAGGAGCGGCAGAGTGTGGGTAAATATTTTAAAAATATGTTTCTAGGATTACCTCCCCGAAGGGAGAGGGACTTCTGCTAGGGTTGGGTAGTACCAGAGTTTTAAACCAGCCTTCTCCAGGGTAGGGGCACCCTTGTCAGCTTTAAAAAATAAGGGGGAGCAATTCCTGTGGACGGAGAAGTGTTAGTAGAGCGTTAAGGAGGACCTGAGCATGAGACAATAACGATGTCTAGGGTTCCACCAAGACAATGACATTGAGATAGTCTATAAACCTAGTAAGGGAAACATGGTAGTAAACGTAGTCAACTGGAGGTCTGGTCTAGAACTGCTGAGTGAGGTGACATAACATCTTGATGCGTTGATGATATCCATCATGTATAGAGATAGATCAGCATACCTCTTGTATATGATAGTCACTCCCCCACTCCATTAGTGGGTCAGGGAGGCACAACTTGGGGACACTGACTGTGAGGCTCGACATGCTCGGATATCATCAGGATGGGAAACTGATGGATTTTCTGAAGGTGGGTAGCATGTCAACCCCTATAGTGGATGTACCATGGATCATGCGGTGCTATAGGTAGAGGTTTTGAGGGAGTTCACTACTTCACATCTGGAGGTACATCCTGGTGTGAAAAGATGTACCGGGACCACCAGCGTCAGCACTGGTGTCCAGGGACGAAGAATGCAGTGGCATAGTTTGTTTCTCTATGCATCAATTTTTAGCATGTGAAGGCCAAGAATAAGGTTCCAGTAGGGTTAGCACAACCACAACATGTGCCAGAGTGAATGTGGGATGGAATCTACATGGACTTTTTGACATGGAATCCAAATACGTCCAGGGGACATAATTCAATCTGGGTGATCATAGACCGACTCATCATGTCATCCATCTTCCAACCCATCTGAGATCATGGATCAGTAGAGGGCTTGGGACGCCTCTACGTGTAAGAGATTATGAAACTTCATGGGGTTCCATCGATCATAATCTTTGACTATGACAATTGTTTTACATCTTGGTTGTGGAAGGGATTACAGGAGGCATTTGGGACTCGGCTGCGTCAGAGAACCGCCATTTACCATCAGATAGATGGTCAGATAGGGCTGACCATACATACATAGGAGGATATGATACGTGCATGCATCCTCGTATTGGCCATTGTTCGGAGGATCAGTTTCCCTTGGTGGAGTTCACATAAAATAAAAGTTATCACTCCACCATTAGTAAGGAACCATTCGAGTCCTTGTACGGTCGACCTTGCAGATCACCTCTCGGCTAGACAGTCCCATCGAAGTCAGTACTTATGGGTATATAGTTGGTTCAAAATACCAATGAAAAAGTGCAAATAATTCATGAGCAGATGAAGATTGCACAGTGCAGACAGATGTATTATGTCAACAGTAAACGGATACATCTGGATATCCAGGAGGAATACCACGTTTTCTTGTATGTTTCTCCTCGACGGGGTCTGCAATGATTTGGCCAGGTTGGATAGTTATCATCAAAGATTATTGGGCCATTTCGGATTCTTCAGAGGATATGATAGGTGTCATACAAATTGTAACATCCACTACAGTTGGAGAAGGTGCACGACATCATCCATGTATCCCAGCGGAGGAGATACATGCACAACTCATTGCACATTATCGACTAGGGAGAGTTGAAATTTGACGATGGGGAGCGTTTTACGGAGTTCCTAGTCGAGATAGAGGACCAAAAGGAGTGAGTCCATCATAGAAGGTCTATCCCTCTTGTTTGAGTTCAGTGGAAGCACGGGAACATCCTGGATTGAAAATTGGAGCAGGAGGCTCAAATGTAGTCCCAGTACCCCTCATTTGCCTGATTTTCCATTGTATTGTCTTTTGATGAAGTAATGCACTAAGGTGGGGAGAATATAATGTCTCGTAATTTCTATAGAATTTTTTATATTATATGGATGTATTTCAAGAATGGGTAATCTGATGGCACATGATTCTAATGCCCGGAGTCCCTGGAATGATCCTTCAAAGTCTATTTATGCTTTAATTAGTGCACTCAGTAGTTTTCCAGAAAAAGTGGAATAACCCTTAAATAGTTTTCTGGAATAGAAATATGAGGGCACCATTGCATTCAGTATGGCATGATTGCATTATGGGAGACATAAATTTACTCGGTGTGGGCCTCTTATGAGAAAAAAATGGCATAACCATAAATAAAATAATTAAATAAAGTTATTTTATCTTTCAAATACTTTTAACTCACAAATAGTAACATATATTGAAAATCTGATACAACCACTGAACTCGTGAGGCTATGATTTCCTTAGGTAGATTCTAAAAATGGCATGCACGGGCCACATGTGAATGATAGTTTTTCACATCATGTAAAATAATTTAGTAACAAATAGTTTATTGTAAATTCCATAAAATTTAAATGGTAACTCACCTGTAAAATTTCAGGATACATTTGTGTTTTTTGGGGTGTGGTCTCCTTAGGCAGAGCCTAACCATGATTGGCGCGTGTCAAGGTCGAACATACTTATTTTTTTGAACATTTTTTTGATTATGATCAGTAAATTGAAAAGAGGCATTTTCTATCATTTGAACCGGTGTTTGGATTAAAAATCTGGGGGCACTGATGAATTTGCACAGCCGAGAATAGATTAAGGGAGAAATCACTTTGACCTATGTTGGTCCAGATAAAAAGTTCTGTATTGAAACTTTTTATATGAAATAAGATAAAATAATTTTATTATTTTATTTCATATCCTCCAACAGACTTTAAAAAGGGTGGGATAAGAGAGGAGTCAAGAAAATAAATGGCATGACCTTCCAACCATAAATAATGATGTTGTTGGGGAATTATGAAGCTTTTTAATTAATGATCTCCCTCAATCTCTAACTTTGTTATGTACCCTACAACTATCATATATATATGGATCTTGGGGATGGATCTCAGCACATATTTTGTAAACAACTTATTAATGAAGGAGCACCGCAACTCCGTACCCTTAGAGGATGGAGCCTAACCGAACATGGGGAGACGGATGACACCGAACCATGAATGGAAGGAAGAAATATGAGAGGTGTCGTTGGGAACCGATTGTGTAAACGATGAACAAGTTTCACCTTCTTGAGTGGATGATCTCTATTGGGTTTTCTAGGTATGGGGTAATTCATTTACATTTTCTTGAATGATTTCCTCTTCCGCATTTTTTAATAATAGTAAAAGCACAGACCAAATGACCTACCAGTTGATCTGAGATTCATTTGTTCATGGAGGAGGTTCTTGAGGGGTAACATTGTGGGGGGTCATTATTGTTTAATTCAATTTATCAATAAACCCTCAAACCTACTCATGTTTGTGGGATAACGTAGAGGGAGCGGGTCTAATAACCCTGACTTGAACCCTCTACTACCTAGCTAATTTTGCAACTCCAAGGAACACCAACAGCGCGACGATACTGAAAGACATTGTTTGGGATATCGCGTCGACATAGGCCAAAAGAGGAGGCTGCAGCACAGATCCGCGGTGGTCATCGGAGCAGCTAGCACTGGACGGCTGTGATGGAGGCGCGGTGTACCACCATATGACATCGATGACCAAAAGAGGTTGTAGCTCGTTAGCCGCAGTGACCAGAGGAAGGGTGTCGGCACACCGGCCGACCACATATAATGGTGCGGTGCACCATAGTGCGCTGCTGGAGAGGTTGGTCGGCACACTTTCCAGCCACAACAGAATCAGCAAGGGTGGGGTTTTCCCTTGGCTGCATGTCCACGAGAAAGTAGGGATGTGTCCTGAGTTATCCATGGTGGGAGTAGGTGTCGCTGAATTGACCAGTGGCCTATATAGGGGGCGTGCACCATCAAGATTCCCGACGGCAATGTTGCGGCCCATCGGCTATGGCATGTAGGACCTACAACACAACGGGGTGCCACGTTGGGTCAACCCCCTATGGGATGACCCACTAACATGTCTCCACATAGTGTCAGCCCTAAACAGATGCATTGTGTGTAGGTAACCCTAATGAACGGCACCACCAAGAGGGTGTCCCTTCTGCTTCGGCCCGGTGCAGCGACCCGCCACATAGCGGGCCGACCAGCCGCCAAGCGGCAAGACCCTTGGCCCAGCCGGGTTCTGTTGGGCCCTGCTGGGCATGTGGACCCAAGTCATGTTAGACCCATGTCTGTCCAGGTCATCCTAAGTCATTATGAGTCGCCCCGTACCGAACCGGGTCGGGCTGGTCGGACCATTATGGACCGGACCCGGACCCAGTAATGACCAGTTACGCAAAACATGCCATAACTTCTAAATCAGATGTCGGTTTGAAGAACCATCAATGGAGTTGTAATCCTTGGATTGGGTTGGTCATTTGACTTAATCCATGAGAGTTATAGAGAATATTGAATTATGGACCAGTTGGATCGGACCCAAATCTCACCGGGCCCTCGGCACAGAAATACCAATACCCCATAGACTGGGCATCTGATTGGCATGTTGTTTGTAGAATTTAAACACTAATGACATTATGGATCATTATGTTAATTATGTTTTATACGTCATGCTTGTTAAAATACAGAAGATGGCTTGGGGAGAGGTTCTTTCAAGCGCGCTATGTACGGAACCCGGCGATTGACTGAGACTTGACCACTACTGTTCTTTCGACTCAAAGTGACTTCACAGCCCAATGGGGAGCGCCTATGTGTGATGTGTTTGACCCACGGTTGGGAGAACCACTATATGATGCCGTAGACACATGATACTCGAAAGGAGGATTAGCACATTAGGCCACGAGGGAGAGCACCACTATGTGACGCGGTAGACCCACGTTGGGGATCGCCATTGTGTGATGTGGCAGACCAATGATACTCGACAGGAGGAATACCTTAGGAAGTCCAAGGTTAATTGGAAGTGCCTTTATGTGATTTGTAAAAACCACTATACTCTTTATAGGAGGATTTATCCAGTATATGAGGTGTTCTACATTATGATAGAAAATGTTACTTGTTCCTATGCCTAGAGAATCAGTGGCTGGCTATCCGCATTCATAGAGATACTATGTGGGTGAACGTCATGATATTGTTTCTCTGAGTGGTATAACTAGTTTTAGTTGAGTCTCTAATTGGGTTGTGTCTATTTATTTGTGCATTGTGATTGATTTCATTATTTTTGGTTTTCCTTGTGGAATTTTGAGAGACATTCAGTTGTCTCGGGCTCCCAACTCAGTATCATTATAGTGACCCCTGGATAGGCTACACCCTCCCCATGTTGTGTGTTGTGAAAAAGATGAGCTAATGGGATGAGGTTTGCAGAATCTTGTACTTGGAGGTACTCGGAGGGGACTCTCTAAGTAGAGTGTTAAGGAGAAAATATGTACCTACCCTTCAGGTAGGATCCCCAATGGATAACTTAGTAGCCATTTTCCATTTTTCAATTCAATTGTTCCTGTCAGTTGTATTTGGACTTTTCAATTGTACTCATACTTTCAGTTGGGATTGTATTCTGGCCCCTTTTACTATCAGCATGCCTTTTACTATTGTAGTTTACTTCACAGTTTCTTCTATTTGTGTTCTCAGACCATGTGTTTGTATAGGTTTAAATGCAATGCCTTTCCATTTTAGGTAATACACCTTTTGGTTCTAGGCGCCATCCCCTGGCCTATGGAATGTAGACTTTGGGTAGTCAGGGCACGAGCGTCGGGGGACTGGTCGTGTAATCCACACACAAGACTGATGAAGGAATATTTTACAAACAAGGAGAAGCCTCCCTAGTTATGTACAAAGCATGTAGAGGAAGAAATGGAGGGATTTGGGTTTAAAATTATTAAGGGATATAATTTGAATTTCACAAATTGTAAGATCATGGATGCTTTCATGGTTTGTCTACTCGATATATTAAAATGTGCACCAATTATGCGATATCCAATTCTCATGATATGATCAATCGAACATCCATCCCACATGGTTTCTCATACCTTGTGAAAAGTATGCAATAGGTTCTTCCTGAACATACCACATGTTACAAGGTTACCTTGGTTTAGCCGCACATTAATCCAAACTGTGCGCCGACTATGCACAAGTCACTATGAAGGAAAAATTTCTATATTTCTTCCAATAACTCCCAAACTAACTAATGGACATCCATATTAAAAAAAAGATAAAGAAACAACAAAAAATTGAATCTTTTTCACACTAGAAACTTGAGATAATCACCGATATTCCCACTAAACCATAACATAAGATAAGAAATGAAAATAGGGTGTGACACATAGGGATCTCGTCATATGATCTTTGGTAGTGGAAACAAATTCATATATATTGAATTGATCATAAATAATATAGATTTTATAAATACAATGAACATAAATATGAATACATATATTCTATTGTGTTACATTCCATACTATTAAATATATAAAGCTTGATGGAGACAATCATAGAAGTTGAAAAACCACTCTTGAATAGTAGGGATTTCCCCATCCCATAGATCCTCATTTTTATTTATATGATCCTATAAAAATGGATTTTAATTAAATCCCTTATAGAATCATATTGATTTGGGAAAGAAGATAGTTTCACCTTGAGTTGAAAGCATCAATGGCATTCTTTCATTTAAGGATAACATACATTTTTATAAAAACTGTTCATTTAAGGAAGTGAGTCATAATGCAAAACCATAGACTCCCATATCATAAATTATGAGTCATTAATTTTCATCGGAAGGAAAAACTTTTTTTATAACATTAAATGAGTGTATCACGCATGAATGGAAATAAATGAATCCATTCCATTGATTAATAACTAAATAAACTGAGTAGGATGAAATCATATATTACATGTATTCTTTGTAAAATTCTAATAAATAATTTAGACATCATAATTTCAAAATATTAATCTCTTTGATTTCACATTTCATTGGCAGAATTATACTCTGAAACAATTTCTTAAGGTTACATAATGATACAATGTATCCTCATGCCTAAGATTCATTATTCACAAATAATTGGTTATTACATTTTTGATATCTCTATTATTTTAATTCAAATAATTCCAATCTTTTACTAAAACATTTTTTTATTTTTTAAAAACATCAAAAATATATATTATTCAATCCAAAACCTTTTTGTAAATAGTTGATCAAATTATATTACTTTTTAAATAAAAAACATTGTTGAAATTTTAATCTATCTCCAAATTCCAAACCATTTAACCTTATTGGAGTTATTATCATTGAAAAAAATATTTCCCAGATTCATAAACATAGCAAAATTGAAGTCACTAAAGCATCTCTAATTCAACTCATGCTACTAGCTGTTCTTGTGTGATTTTGATCAAACATTATCATTTCACCATATGAATATGTCCACCATTATGTGAATTAATACATCATATATATTCCTATATAAGACATTCTTATATTAAATAGATTGAATAATATATATTAAGTATTTAAAACTAGTTGAGGTTATACCATGCATTCATTATTCTCTAAAATAGACATTTCAGGATGATAAAAACAACACATTACTTTATTCTAGTGGACAGGAACATCACATTTATTTTATCCAAGAAGATAAATGAATCATATGTGTCTCAAGTAAGAATTTCCATTTATTTATTCAGTCAAATTTTTTCAATTTATTAAATGTACATGGTCATCATATGATTCAAAAAATACCAACTTGGTTGACCTCTAACCAATGCCATTATTGACAACATAACCAACGATGCCTAATTATAAGAGCCTTAAATCCTTTATAAGAAATGTATATGTGTATTAATGTTCTAATACTAGGTATCTATATAAAATCTCATAATTATTATTGATAATAATCTTACAACCCTACATATATTGAAGGCTGTATAAAATTCCATGAGATATAATTTGTCCATTGATACCATGTAATAAGTCTTATCTAATTAACTTATGACTATAATCCATGTATCTAATGTACAATTTTTTTAATCTCCTTTATTGTACTTAATTAAATATTAATATATTATGAAAACCCATAATTCCTTATGACGGTCATTTATTAAGGTTAACTCAAATTCATAATATGAGGGGATATTATCCGTCCTCTATTTATGTAAAATTTATTGCATCGTAGAAGAAATAATTTTAAATAAAGATTTCCATTATTTATTAGATCGGGAAAAAATGTTCACCCATTACGTATAATATCATATTAATCTTATATAAAATAAATATCATGAACCTCGTACTGTTATTGAAGGAATTGAATCATCAATAGATCTTCTACATTTTCCTCTATTTCCATCCATCGAATCCTATAATCACTCATCACAATGAACTCTCATATAAGGTATTATTTTTTAAGGATGTATGTGTCCCACAAGTGATACTCAGTTTCCTTCTCCTTAGTAATTGAACTAATATTTCCATAGAAATGTGAAGATTATCAATCGAAATTTTTGAACCATCCCATCTTTATAAATGAACTTCTTGATCCAAAAAAATCATCTATGACATATAATTTAGTAAATTACTTTCCAAATATTTTAAACTAATCAATAAATAATTTTTTAAAACATGTCAACTAATATTTATACCTTTTAGAAAACAACATGAAATAAGATATTAATCACATTTTGTATTTTTCAATCAGAAAACTGAAATTAATTTAACAATTCTCATAGATCCTATCATATCCTATAAATATGAATTACACAAACTTAATCATTCTTAATTATTTAAATTCATTCTTAAAACCAATCTTGTAACTTTGAAAATTATAAGGATGGTATATTATAATTAGTATAATATAATAAGAAACATTACGATGAGTACACAACATTCCATACATGATAGATTCTAGAGTGGATGCATTATGATTTCTCACTATTGTTTCTAAATATTTATATAAATATTTAATCTTTAAAATGATTCATGATATACAACACTTGTATATAAAAAAATATTGATCATTATGCTCATCAAATATAGAACATTAAAAATGTAATTGTATGAATTGAGTCTCAATATCCTCTTAGATCTATCTTTTTAGTTTACCATACCCAGTATGTATCCTAAATGACCAATTCTATTTAAAAAGGGTAATTTTCGAATTCAATTTTTTATAGTGTTTAAAGACATGATATGAAATTTGATAACAAGTTTTTTTTATTTAATTTCAATACTATAACATCGACAATACTCCCACTAATCCACTTATATACATAGAAGTTTTCCATGTTTTTTTATGAAAACATACTATTATATTGTATCATCAAACTAGATAATACAACTTTTATAATCCACAATTAATACATAAATAAACCATTAAATCTTTTATGCCCTTAAAACTCATTTGGTACTACAATTGCATCTCATTTGTAACAGTACTCCTCTTTGGAAAATTCCCATTAATGAAAGAGGTTTTTATATTAGTTGATATATCTCACAATCAAAATGCACCCCTATGAAAAGAAATATTAAAAGAATTTTACTATATAAACATGTAAAAGGAATTATTCATAGATAATATAATGAATTTTTTTCCAATAAATTACCAACATATGTTATTTATAGGTAGACACTCTAATGGCCATCTAAATTTTCATATAGAAACCCCACAAGTAACATGTGTGTCTCTCCCCTTCATGTGGCTTCACCTAGTTCCAAAGATGGTTATTATATATAGTTTTAATTTCATTATCAATGAATTATATACATTTCATATAATAATTACATTGGATATCCACCAAATAGGTAGTAGGATCATCTCTAGTTAATATTACATTGACATCAATTTCCATAATAAATCTATATCTGTCAGAATCTTAGGGAATTCTACCAAACCATCATGGATTCATTATAACATGATTTATTTGTTCTTATATAAATCATTATGGAACTGGAAAACCTCTATAAAAGTAACAACTCACGTTGTTTGGTGATTAACAACACTATGTTCAATATTTCTCCAACTAACTACTTGGTCCATGTTTTAGATCTCAAGTAATATAACCTCATGTCCCACAAAAATGTGTGTTTTTAGGTTTATAGAAATAATATCCATATCATTACGTAGAAAAACTGGTTAATTTTTATTTTTTTGAATTTGGATATATCGTAATACAATCCACTAATTTTATGTGTTCTTTATAACACCAAATCCAAATTGAAGATAATATAGGAAGATTTATATAAAAATTTTAAATTTTTTATTCCTGATTACTTTGTTTAGAATATATATTAGAAGAAATGCACCAGTTTGTAGATATTTATGTAACGTCCCTATTCTAGGTGCCGCCTAGAGGTTCCCCAAACCCAGTTGGTCACATAACCTCTTACACATTTACCAAATGATCCATGTTAAGACATTAGGTAAACTATGTCCTCAGTGGGAGAGTATATATAGACGAATATCAAATAGAAAACACAAGTGGATGTAGTAATACCATACAATAGTGAATACAGTGGAAGGTTTATAGTAAATACACAACTGGAGAACATATATAAATGATCCATGTGCCATATGTCTTGGATAATATCCATCCATGTCATAATGCTGAAAATAAAATTCTAAAACCAATTTTTATAGAGTTGTAAACTCCAACATCATCCTAAGCCTCAAATTGGCCCCATGCTATCCATCTCCAATCAGTAATCTAGTACATGATGAATAAGGCCACTTTACCTTATCTATACATGAAAATATATAATCTTTATAGGTAAAATAACATTACCCAAATGGGGTGACAGATGAATCATAGTTGGAAACCACCAAATGATCTATTCATAACTGTTAGTGAATATATATAGTAGGTAATATGTTGAAATAAATCATTAAATAGGAAGTACTCAAAACTAAATAATCCAATAGTTTTCTATTACATTCATTTGCATTAGTAACTTATTCAATCTTTTGAATAATGAGTCCTTAGGATCAAGCATAAGCTATGTATCCCTTTGTAAAATAAAAACAATAAAACATCTCAAAATGCCATCTAAACAATCATGTAATACTTATTCGAAGATTATTCTTTGGATTGGTAGACTCATCATAATATTTCCATCATTCAAAAGCAACCCTCTATGAAATTTCACATAGTTCCACCCCTCTAGTTCAACATATAATCAATTCAATAAATAGTGACCCTTTGGTAAATCACACATTTTCTATACCCTTTGGTCACACGTATCATAGTCATTTACCAGTGACCTCCTAGGTAGCTCTAAAAGTCAATACCCCTGTAGTCTGCATAGAAGCAATGAATTATAATAACCCATTGAAAGCTCTCACAGTCAATGCCCTATGGTCCAACATACTTTTAATAATGACTCGATAGGTAGCACTCATGGTATATCCCCTCTGGTATATGACAATGTAAAGTATTTTATAGTCAATACCTCATGTCAACCATATCAACAATTCATAAATAAAATACCCTTCCTCGGGAAAATCTCACTGTCAATTCCTCTTGGAAATACATACAAAATACGAAGCACATATCTCTCAAATAAACAATAAATCCATCCTAAAACATTAGGAATAGAAATAAAAAGAAATCCTAACATGCTTTCTAGACCCATCGTCCATAATCAATCAAACTTGAAAAAAAAACAGAACCATAATCAAGTTATTAAACCTTATGCAAAAACAATATTCCATTCTCAATCAAACAAACAATAAAAAATTCGATAATAGAGTTAAATTACATATCATGCAATACCATAAACAAGGGTATTCACAAATTTAGCATATATAATATAAAGACAACCCAATAAAGGTACAAAACACCTACCTTGTTTTTGTACGTTTAACACACGTGAACATCGAGTCTTGAATTGGTCTATAATGATGTAGATCTAAAAAAAGGATAAAAATGATCAACCCTCAATAACTCATGAGAAAGTAGAAATAAATAAGAGATGAATTAGGAGATTATATAACTTGCCAATGGGAATTCAACGCACTCAGGAGCATCTCTATTGGCTCATAGATGGATGAGTGGGAGAAGCTTGACATTCATTAGCCATATGTCACACTCTTGTACGAATCATGGTGATAAGATGTGTTTTTAAGAGATATGACGTGACCCCACTCTGTCTCATAAATTAAAAATAAAAGTACATAGAATGTTCATTTAATGTACACTACATGTACTATCCTCACCTAGACTATCATTAGGTTGTTTTTCTTGTCACCTACATGGCCAGGTACTCGGCCGTTATATATCTAGTACACATCTACACGTGGAAAATGGGTACACGACATGTACTCCAAAGTACTCAGCCTGTACATATAAAAATTCCCAATCATCATTTTTCCTCAAATGTAGCCTGAATTCAGTATCCATAACTTAATATAGAGATCCGAGTTCTTACAACCATAGTCTATCAATGTATTTCATCCCCGAATTTCCATTCCAATGGTGGAAATGAAAAAAAATCAATCAACTCTGGCCACTATGATCATATTTTGACATCCATACCCCATGCCTCATCCAGTACATTCCCTTGATGCAGCAGAAACCATACGAGAGTATCAAACTGGACAAGGAGATCCTTTATTTTGCAATCCACAATCTTAATAGGGTGCTTCTCAATGGATTCATCCTCCTCAAACTCAACCTACTCATGTCAAAAAATGTGAGATGAGTCAGAAATCTGACACCGTATCTGAAAAACATGTAATAGGTCGAGCATAGCCTGATACCTATGAGGTAACTACAACTGATTGGAAATATCCCATAATCTCTCCAAAAGCTCAAACGTCATAAAATATCTCATTGAATGCTTCCCCTGTCACCTAATACTCATGGTTCCCAATCTCGATGTCACATGTAAGAAAACCAGATCTCTGAACTTGAACTATGGAGGTCGTCTCCATCGATTAGTATATAATTTCTAGAGGGAATTTGCATTATAAATCTACTTTCTAATCAACTCCACCTACACAGTAGGCTCCAGAACATGAAGAGATCCCATCATAGTTACCTCTCCTACATCCGACAAATATAGTGGTGATCTGCATGGCCTACCATACAAATCCACCAAAGGTTCCATATAAATAAATTATGGAAAAATATTATTTTAGGAATATACCACAAGAATTATATGTCTCTAGTAAGAACCCCCATAATCAATAATGCATTCTCGCAGCATGTTCTCCAAAGAATGAATCGTGCGCTCTAAATGGTCATCTGTCTGGGGATGGTAAGTTGTACTAAAAAGTACCTATGTAATCAAATCCCTCTATGGTCCCTTCAAAACAAGAGATGTTAACTGGGCATCCCTATCAGAAATGATATAGTTTTTCACCCCATGAAAACATACAATATCTCTAATGTACAACCTTCGAAACTCATCAACAGTAAATGTTTCTTTGATCAGAAATAAATGGGAATCATTCCGTAGTCTATCAAAAACAATCCAAACCACATCATTTCCTCACCACAAACAAGGTAAACACATTATGAAATCCATGGCAACGTCATTCCAAATTCATTCGGGAATGGGTAACTACTGTAGAAGCCCTACTGGTCGCTGATGCTCCTCCTTTGCCTGCTGTTAGGTGGAACATTTCATAATAAACCAGCAACATCCATCTCTATACCTTGTAATAAATACCAATGATTTAGATCTCAATACATCTTGGTGACACCTAGATGAACAACCCAAACTGAGGAATGAAATTCTTGCATCTACTCCTCATGTATATCTACTAAAACCCATACACATCCTTGAAAATGAAAGAACATATTGTCACCTACGGTCCACCAAGGAGTTGGTTCTTATCCTAACTCACTCATCCATAGTACTATGCCTTCAAAATATGATAGATTCCTTATTCTCACTCGATTAAGTAGAGTAGAGTTAGAAAATATATAAAAGGGAAATGTATGCCCTTGTCAATCATGCACTTCTAAATGCATCTCAGAGAACAAATCCATAAGCTTCCAATCACTAATGGCCTCCTAAACTTCTTGTATATGCGTCCTCCTTCTCAACACCTCATCCATTGTTTTTCCTTTCCTAGGCATGTAGGGAAGCTCAAAATCAAAAAACTAAAGGTACTCATCCTCCCTTCACTATCTTAGATTCATATCACAATGAGTAAATATTTAGATGAGTCTTTTTTGGTCAGTGTATACAACAAAATATTCTCCCAAAAAATAGTGTATCCAATAGTGTAAATCTTGAACAACTACAACTAACTCGATATCGTGTTCAGGTAGTTCCTCTCATGAGGCCTCAACTGCCAAGACTCATACACAATGACCCCTTCGAATTTCATAATCACTGCACCGAGCCCGATACATGATGCGTCAAAAAAAATGTTGTAACTCTTTCCCAGCTTTGGAAAAACCAATATCAGTGCTTCAGTCAATCTGCCTTTCATCACATGAAAGGATAAACCACATGAATGCATCCATAAGTACAACCCAACCTTTTTTATTTAGGCATATTAGTGGAACTAATATGCGAGAAAATTCATGTATGATCCAGCTGTAGTAACCAGCCACCCCCTATAACATTGTACCTCTATGATGTTCTTCAACTACCCATATTAAACTATTTCTCTCTCATATTTTAAGTCTACTGATACTCCTGAATTTGATATAACATGAACCAATAAGTGAATAGGGTCCATCCACAAGAGGAATTTTGAGATCTTGTCATTGTTTCGTTGGTTTTGGTCTTTGGGCCTCGAAACAACCAACGACTCCGTATCCGGTGATGGATGAACCTGCTTTCCAAAGGCAGGCATTTGCCAAATGGTCTGGCTAGCGATAGTTAAGAACTCGCATTGGTTGAGATGATGGGAATTCGGGCTCATCGCACCCTTTTTTGGGGGGAAATTATTGTCTGTTCAGGGACTCTCTTATAGATTTAAAACATATTCAAATGTTTGTGAATCTCTATTTTATACCCAAACATAGTTTCTACAAATTCAACCCTGGTGGGAAATGGTTAACTTGGTGTGGGGGTTCAGTATCATTTATGCCTGAGGTTTACCATCCCTCGTTAGATTAATGACCCCAAAGAGTCCGAACTCGCTTGAGGAAGCACTAGAAGTGGCATGGTGAACTGAGGTGAGGAATAGTCGGATCAACTGGTTGTTGGGATTGAACCTCTTGGAGGGTTCCTTCATACCCTGTCTAGGAGACAAGGATTAAATTCCACGTAGTTCGCATTGGTTTCGGGGAACTGATGTGATGATAGAGATGGTGGTCTGATGGGTAGTGGGCTTGAACCTCGTGGAGGCTTCCTAAGTATCCCTGCGGTGGGAATCAAAGTCCTCGTAGTGTGCATATACAGTTTAATGTCATGATGGACGAGGGTGGACCTCGATGTGAAGAAACAACCGAGTGGTGGGATTGAACCCTGTGGAGGCATCCTACATACCATGTCTTGAAATGGATCAAAGTCCTCGTAGTTCTCTTAGGCTTGGGACTTACAATCTGGGGCAGCCTTGAATGCTGGATTGGGGATTACACCCTAAGGAGGCCCAGAGTGATGGATTGGGGCTTACACTCTGAGGATACCAATAGTGATGGATTGGGGCTTACACTATGTGGATGCCCATAAGAGGATGTCATGGTCGATACTTACTCTAAGCCCACGTGAGTCATGCTCGGTGTGAGAAACAAGAGGCAGCAAGGACCAGAAGATCATGTCGTGGAAGGTGAGTCCATGAGGAATGGAGTGGGCCTTATGCGTAGAGTGGCCCATTAAGTTGGGGCTTACACTGTGGTGGACACCCTTGGTGATGGATTGGGTCTTACACTCTAAGGAGGCCCATAAGGTCGGGGCCTACTCCTAGGTGGATGCCCATGGAAACAAAGTTCAGTTAGAGAGGGAAAGGGGGTGCTCCTCTGCCCAACTCCTATCTTGCAGTTCATGAGGGATTCCTTCTGATGGTTATTTTACCATCTCCTAGTAACCTTAAACAATTGGAGGGGCAGAAAGGGGATTCGAGAGCTCAGACTCCACATTACCGTGGGAATGTGAACCCAGTAATGCTTCAGGAATCTGCTCAAGGTTCGGGGAAACCCCTTTGACTCTACTTACCATGGGTATGTGAACTCAAAATGGCACACTGATGCGCCTAAAAATTACACCACGCGGATTTGGTGGCTCTGGTGGAGGACTCGTCTCAGGGCCAATGAATAGGCCAATGAGGGAGTTGCGGAAGACTTGGCTGGATCGGAAGGATTTTATCTGGCTCGGGGAATGAGAACACTGATGTATTTGGTGACCCACAGAGAGGTATGGGTGGTGGCGACCTTCACGTGGGGAAGTGACACGTGGCTGGAGAGGCTATCCGCAAACCAGGGTGGTCCACGGACTGATTGGCGTCCCGCTAACCAGGGTGGTTCGCGGCTTCCGGATCAATCAGCGAACCAGGGTGGTTCACAGAGGGTTCCAGGAGGACAGTGGTGGCCAAGGGTGGTGTCGGTCGGCAGCTCGTCGGTCGGGACTCCGCCCGTGTAGGAGAGTGCTACGCGGTGCGACGGAATGGAAAAGAGGCATAAAATTCCTGGTCCATGGGGAATTCATCCTCGGAGGGGGTATGGTTCGTGGTTCTCCTTGTTTTTGTTATTTTAGGTTCGCGGTTCACCAAGTTATTATGCGTTTCATAATTACTTGTTAATTCGTATACCTGCGGTCGTGTGTGGATGGAAATTTCACTATTTACGAAATCTGAAGCCTTCCTTCAACTGATCTCCTTCCGAATATCCAATCCCTCAGTATCTGATTCCAGTTCACTGAACCCTTTTTCATTACCCCTTGGTCTCCTTTTATAGAGTGGGGAAAGGGATGTATCTGTGGCTACGTAGAACCTTTTGCGGAGGCCCATAACCAAATACCCAGTTTATAGCTGACTTGTTCATCCCGCGATTCGTTGTGTCTATTGAATGCTTCCCCCAGTCTCCGTGATTCAAACTCAGGGAGTGCTCCGCAGATGCGGAGGTTCCACCTCTATTTCTCGAACGACAGCAGGTACAGGTTGAACCGGTCGACGCTGTCAGCGGTTAAGGCGGTTCATGATGGTGGACCGAACTGGTGCCCATCCTACCACACGACCGCGGAGGCTCCCCACCTCCATTTTCTCGAATAACAATGGTTCGCGGAGGGGGTGCTTCGTGGGGCCTAGCCTCATCACATTTTCATGGGACCGGTCCACAGACCGGTCCTATTTGTGTCCCTTCTTTGATTTTTCCTCATTATTTTCCCCAATTCATTGGGGAATTTGGGTAGAATCCCCTTTGCGGATTTTCAGGACCCTAAAAATTCCCCTCATCGGAATGGGGTATGATCAAAATGAAGAGGAGTCCATTATGATGCCAAGTGTTCCTGAAACTGAGATGGTTTGTGGTACGAAGGTGGACCCGGTAGGGGACCACGCCTATAAATACTGGGATCCATTCATTTTTCCTTAATCGATTTCCTCACAAAACCAAAGCTCCTTCACCTCCACGTGTTTTCTTCTTTGTGAAGTTCCTCTTCCACGATCCGATAGAGACCTCCACAAACCAACTTTCCAACTGCGAACCATTAGTCTTAATTAATTAAAAATTAAGTGATGATGGGCTGCAGAGGAACTTTATTCGCTCTTTCGATGCTCCACGGACTAAAAATCTCTGGAAAATTTAAATGTATCTGAGTCTTCCGAACTTAATCACTTAAACTCGAGATTGAAATTCCGCGGAGCAACTTGGTTCATTGTTTCCTAGCCAAAGCTCTGTGGGCAAGGGTTTCAAGGACTGATTTTGCAAAGGGTTGGTTCTTGGGATGATTTCATCGTGAACCATCCTCTTAGGCCTCCTTGAGGGCTTCGCATATGAAGGCTCATCAACTGATCCTCAGCCATATATCTAGTATTTTTGTCCAGATTTTTTTTTGGACTAACCGATTGTTGACTCTCGTTGTGCTGGGAGAAAATATGGTTCCCCCTCATTCTCAATCCAGGCCTACCACGGAACTCCTCTAAACTATCTTAGAGAGACGTTCAGCTATGATTCACAAATTGGAGGGCATCAAAGAATACCGAAGGCAGTCCATCATTCTTGATGAAGGTATATTGAAGAACATGCTCTCTCCTGAGCTTCTAAATTATCCACATTCAAATCGGCTCCCACTCTACAGCTTCGGTATTTATGATGATGTCTCTATCCCCCCCTAATTTCTCAGGTATCCCTTCTAATTTCCTGGAAGCGCCGTCAAAATGCATTCTGGAAAACCTTACCCAATCCGGGGAGATAATCACTAATTTTGGTATGAAAGACACATTTATTTTGGGGGGCTTTGTCTAGACTCGAAGCGATCAGTGCACATAAGACTTTTCTTAGAAATCTATCCTTGAGGACTACACTTCTATTATCAACCTTGCTCGAAGGGATCCTAGCGGAGGGTGGGTTCCCATGTGGGACCTTCGGTGTGGCGAGCTCTTCTCAAATGATTGGGCATGGGTTTTCTGGGTCCATGATCATTTTCCTGAGTATCCCGAATCACTGGAAGCAGTCAATCTATAATCCGCAGTGTGGACTTCCCAATTCGCTGTTTACCCACCATCTCCGATCCTGCCCGACATGTTCATCCACTGGTGTTCAACTACTAATACTTTCCACCTTTCCCATGGTGATGTCGACATTAGTGTGTGGGACATCTACCAGATAGTAGGGCTTCCGATTACTGGCGAGATGTATGACAAATTGTTTCCCACTCATGACGCATTGGACGACGTTGAACATGTGCCTTTATGGGTGAAAGAGTTGTTGGTTACGACAGAGCAGTCATTGGGTCAGGCATTGCGTGCCCGCTCCCTTATTCCCTATGGTACCTGGATAGGGTTATTTCTGAACAATACTGGTCCTATTCCATAGATCAAGCGGCCAAGGACACATCCCTCTCAGCAGTCACGAACGTCCCCAGGTTCCTACTGGGCGGTTCTGGAGGCGGTCGACTACCTTTCATGGGGTTATGAGGGGCACCCGGGTGTTTCTCCTATGTTCTGGTTGGCCGGTCTATTTGCTATGTTGTTGATAGGATGGCTATTTCCTACCCGAGATGTTATCCCAGGTGTTCGGGCCTGTACTTTGATGATGTCAGCTGAGTTCGCAGAGGGCCTCCTGGTGAATTTAGTCGTGCCAACTTTGGCATGTATCTATGAGCTACTGAGCCACATGTAGGTGGGCGGATCACCCTACCTTCTGAGGGGGCCATTTAAATTTTTGTACGGATGGGTGGCGAATCATTGTTGGTGTTATGAGTATCATCACAACATGGCCGTACAACTTCCTACCTTTCGGCCTACCCTACTAAATATAGCCGGAGTTTTCTTGAAGTCCCTTAGCTCCAGTGAAGTCCTCGAGCTTCTGAGAAACTTCTCCTAGTTCATCTTCACTCTGTACCCCACCCCTTCTAGAGTCTTATTTGACAACCGCTGAGGGATCCTAGAGGAGCGCTCTTACATGATCTTTCTGAGGGACGGATTTCTGTCCGCACGGATCGATGGGGTCTCTCTGTTCGAGTTGTATGTCCCATATCACTTTTCTCTCTAGTTTGGGTGCATGAAAGTCCATGCTTCTCTTCCCCCTTCTCAGGATCAAGGATTGCACCTGGCCATACTTTGTTAGTGGTGGCTGATGTTGACGCAGGAGGGGTCTGACGCAAGCATTCCCCTGCCTGATACATGGGTGGATGCTGACTTTTCCATGGAGTATGCAAAAACATGGGTAAAATACTATCCTGATGGAATACTAGGGAAGGTTGTCCTACATATTCCCAAATCAGGAGGTATGGTGGCTGATGCATCCACCACACCTTCCTCATTAGTTTTAAGGGAGGACTGACTAATGGCTCGTCGATCAAAGCGACTCAGAGAACATTCCTCTCTCAACCGAGTGGTGGCCGCATTTTAGACAAATTCATCCTTCTTGTGCATGGATGAGGATGACCATGTGGTTTCGGTTCCCAGCACGACCATCCCAGAGGTTCCACCAGTCGATATCGGGCTTAACAACTTGGTCCCCATGCCTGAACCGGGGTTCGAGGAACCAGACTTTCCAGCTTCGGAATCAACATCTAGCGAGCACACGTCTGCGGGGGATGCCATGCCATACTTTGTTCTCATGTCTCCCAGCGTGGATACCAAAGATCCTCGTACCATGGTGGACCATCAGGAAGTGCACAGGTGGTCCTAGCCCCGAATCTATGAAATCATCAATGAATCCCCTTTAGCTGAAATGGAAACTAAAACTGAATCTCTTCGTCAGCTCTTCCTGGGTTTGGGGTCAGGTGTCTTTGACTATTGGCAGTTCCATTATCTTGCTTTCCAAGTTGTCAGGGCCCGTGAGGAAGCTGTCACAAATGAATGCCAGCTTGCTCACTTCGATTTTGCTCATTGTGGGGCCCGAACCTTGGAAAAACCCCCAACAAAGCTCTATCAACTGATATCACGGGAGGATATCTCTCAAGATCAGGTGGCCATCCTTTCCACCGAGTTGCATGAATGCGAATAACGGGTCGTGATATGGAGGGATCAGTTATCGGCTATGACTAGTCATCTTGAAACTACTAGAAAAGAGATCAACGATCTCCAAACAATAGTGGAGCATACTCGTCCGATGGTAGAGGTTGAAACCAGGGAGAAGGAAGTGTTTAAACAGTCCTGCAATGACCTTCACCTTGCGGTCTCTAATCTAATGGGGAGAGCGAGTTAGGCTCCTTTATAATTATCAGAGCCACTTTTGTATCCTCTATTTTACTTACCCCTATTCCCCCGTTTTGTTGAGGGAGATACCCCATCTTGTGGACGTCCTCCCCTTTTTTTTCAAATGAAACACAGTCTCTGTCAATTACTTATTTCCATGAAATTCGATTGGTACTATGAAAAATTTTAATGTAAATAACGACTCACTCGATTAGAATAAATCATAACGCAGGAAAACAATCCCTAACTTTTGCCTAGACCATGGGGTCCAGGAAGCATAGTTTGACTATTGCTAGGGGTTTGTAAAAAATCCCTACAAACGTTTTGCCTTTTTCTTCTAATGCCCTAATTTTTCCTGGGCCCATTTGGTATGGACCCAGTGGTTATAACCCGACTTTTTCTGAGGTCTCCCTTTTCGGGTTTTTGGCCTAACAGGTTTTGTGCCTCTCTCTGTTTTGAGCAGTTTAAAGTCCCGTCGTCAAGACTATCCCTACTGATTTTTTAGGTTGAACTGCTGTGATCAAATACGGTGGGGTGAGGGCCCCAATGGGGTTAAACTGATTAAAATATGTCTCAATACTCTTCAGACGCACGTGGGGGGAAACATGTTCAAATTTGAGCGGCATGCAGGGCATGTCTCAAGGCATGGGAGTCGTTGAGGTGTACAAAGGTAGGAAGAGCGTTGCCTAAGGAAAATTTTCCTTTGGTAGACAGGCCAGGGGAGATCAATAAGCAGATCCACTGAGGGCATTGTATGCATCGTTGTACAAAGGCACCCTTAAGTAAATGACTATCCATTTCTGATGTCTAGGGGACTTTATGGAATTCCTACTCATGGAAACCATGATGGGAGGCATGGAAAATTATGAAAACAAACAAGGGTGGATCAGAAGGGGATTGTGACATCTGAAAGGGTTTTGGGAACATCCGTACTGAACAGGAGGGTGGTTAGGAGACCACTTCCCTGCGCATTTAGTTAGCGTAAGGTATGTTTGAGGCATTATGGAGTTTAAAGTCATCCGGCTAGGACATCATTTAAAAATGGAACGACTTCTCCTGTTTCCCAGTAATATTGTCAAAGACGTTCCTCTGCATTCTTGTAGGATTGTGGAAGAGGTTGGTAAATTGTAGCTCAGAGGGTTTCTGAATCCTAGGATAGATATGGGGGCTCCGAGGCCAAGAGGCGTATGGAGAGAAGAATCACTTAAGGGAATCTTTCCTTTGGTAGACGGGCCAAGGGCGATCAATATGTTGAGCCGCTGAGGGCATGGTATGCATAGTCGTACAAAGGCGTCGTTAGGTCAAATAATATCCACTTCCGCTAGCGGAGAAAATTCAGGGAAGTTGAGATTTGGGACCACCAGGGGTGTCTTATGATATTTCGGCTTTTTCTGAGCACGGAGTATGGATTATGATGAGAGGGTGCCTAAATACGGGTGAAATATCTAGACTAAACATCCCGAGAATGGGTGAACTAATTATTTATCATGCTGGGGTGAGGCAGTGGTTCGTGTAGGTCTGACCCGTGCACTAAAGTTTGGAGAAAAGCCTATGTTTCTCATTGAACCCATGATGAGTAGGACCGTGTAGTTTATCGTCATGTGGTTGGGACATATTACGTGCATTATAGCGTCATGAGGCAAGGACGAGAGGCATTTTTGAAAGTGGTTTTGCAGTTTAACGTCATGCAGCGAGGACATGGGGAATTTTTCATTGATCCAGTGAAAACACTGACAGTTGGAGGAATTTCACTGGTTGGTTAATGCTTGGCCTTTGCAGTTTCGTTCCAGGTGGCCAAGATATCCCATGCAGTTTAATGTCATGAGGTGAGGAGGTAGTTGCATAGGCCTATCTTCATCAGAATATAACTGGGCATGAATACCTCAACATGGCCTAGACATGGGGGGTGATTGGTGTAAATCATGGTTCCATGGCTTCATGGATCAGGAGAGGTGATATGGGGGCTCTGAGGCTGGTAAGCGTATGGAGCTATGAAGAACATCGCATGTGGAAATCATGTCATTGGTAGATATGCCAGGGGCTATCAATATGCAGAGCCACTGAGGGCATGGTATGAATAGTTATACAAAGGTGTCCACAAGTCGATAATTTTCCACTTCTGATGGCCATGAATTGTTATGAGGATCTGTGATTATCCGGGCCACGAATTCTATCATTTGGCAGGAGAATGTCTGGTCATGTCAGGGATATCAATCCCTTATTTCTTGTTGGGCTTCAAAGATCCCCCTGTGCTGATATTTTTTTCATGTGGCGGGTGTGCCTTCATTCCAGGCAGTTTAACGTCATGCTGTAAGGACGAAGTACTATTTGTTTATCGGTCATAGAGCTCGGACCATTGGGGGATAATTGCTTCAGTCACTCGAAGGATAACTGAGTCTACATGTTTTGATATACATGGAACAAGGTGGGGATGAAGGTCATAAACTGCAACTTTGAGCTTTCCCGGATCAAGAGGTATGGTGTGGGGGCTCTGAGGCCGGTAAGCGTACGGAGCTAGGAGGAGTACTACACGAGGAAATTGTTCTTTTGATGGATGAGCTAGGGGATATCATTATGAAGATCCACTGAGGGCATGGTATGCATAGTCATACAAAGGTGTCCTTGGTTTGATAACAATCCACTTCCAATGGCTATGAATGATTATGAAAATCCGTGATTGCTCACAGTGCAGAGTTCGACACGTGGTGATAATGGTGTCTGGGTGTACAAGAAACATTTTCACTGCAATTGTCCATTGAGTCAAAGTAGCCTAGTCCGGGCTTGATGTTTGTTTATACAGGTCGCTATGTGAACCACTGAAAGACGCATAGGCTAGCCAGATAGGGATACCTAGGAAACACCTAGATGTGAAAAGGGGAATGAACTTGTAAACCACTTTTCCATAAACATTTGGATCAGGAGGTATGGTATGGGGGCTCTGAGGCTGGTAAGTGTACGGAGCTAGGAAGAGTGTCTCATGTGGAAATATTGCTTTTGGTAGACGAGCCAGGGGCTATCATTATGCAGATCCGCTGGGGGCATGGTATGAATAGTCATGTAAAGGCGTCCATGTGTCGATGAAATTCCACTTCTGATGGCCATGAGTGGTTATGAAGATACATAATTATTCCGGTCATGGTGTCTGATGTATGGGGAGGATGCATCCAAATTTGCAAGGAGGATCTCCATCTTGTATCGCCATGTGTCTTGGGTGGGTCACGATGAAGTCCGTGCAGTTTAACGTCATACGGTGAGGACGAAGTCTGTGAAGTTTATCATCATGCATTAAGGATGAAGATGTACACCCTGTGCAGGTCTAGTCCGTAGATGAGAGAAGGGGCATTTTTAGAATCATTGTCAGTGCAGTTTCATGTCATGTTGTAAGGACGAGAAGTACACACCGTGCCGGTCTGGTTCGCACACGGGGCGAAAGGGAGTTTTTTCTGTTTATTCAAGGGTAGGGTAGGGACTGTGGATCCTGGTGTCGCTACGTATCCTGCGAGGGCAGGAATCCAGCCGTACATAGTTCTCTGGAATTCATGCAGTTTAACGTCATGCGGTGAGGAGAAAAAATATTATTAGATTACGTACAGTTTAACGTCATGCGGTGAGGACGTGATACTTTTAGTTTAAGGTCATAGAGTTTGGATCTTTGGGTGCTCGACAGTTTAATTTCATGCAGTTCCGATGATGAATATGCCCCGTGCAGGTCTGGCCTGTACACAGGGGGAAGGGAGAATTCATGACTCTTATTATCCATTCCGTTTAGCGTCGTGCGGTAAGGACGGACTCCATGCAGTTTAACGTCATACGGTGAGGACCTGAATACACCCCGTGAATGTCTGGTTCGTACACGGTTGAATGTGAATTTTTTTGTTTCTTTTTGATGTGGTTGGGCCAGGGTGTGGAATTCTGGCGTCACTACGTATCCTGAGAGGGCAGGAATCAAGCCTCACATAATTCTCTAAAAGACGATACACCTCGTGTAGGTCTGGTCCTTACACAGAATAAGAGGGAAATTTTAAATCATCTTGTACGTGCAGTTCAACGTCATGCTGTGAGGATGAAATACCCTTAGTTTAAGTTCAAAGTGTTTGGACCATTGGGTGCTTGTCAGTTTAACGTCATGTAGCTCGGACGGTGAATACATCTCTTTTTTTTCATCCGTGCAGTTTATCTTCGTGCGTTATGGATGATCTCTATGCTGTTTAACATCGTGCGGTAAGGACGTAATACTTCTTCGTCTCTATGCGAAATACATCTTTAGGAATCTCACATTGGTAGGAGTGGTGGTGAATTTCCCGTCCATGGAGATAAGGGAATATACTCTGTTGGAGTAGACCTTGTGTACAACATATGGTCCCTCTCACATGGGCTCTAGCTTTTGAGGGTTCTTTCCGGGTATCATTGGGGTTCAGAGGACCAACACTAATTCTCCTTCCATGAAAGATCGGAGGCATACCTTTTTGTTGAAGGCTCGTGCAATCCGGTTCTGTTACACTTCTAGGTGGTGCAGAGTGTGAAACCGCTTCTCGTCTATCTATTCCAATTCACGTAGCATCTTTTCTGACTGCTCATCATCGGATAGTTGATCACAAATGGTTACACTGAGTGAGGGAAGTTAGAGTTCAATGGGCAGGACCGCCTCTGTTCCATACACCAATGAGTACGGGGTATACTGAGTAGTGGTGCAGATTGTGGTTCGAGAATCCCACAAGGCACGGAGGAGTTTATCTAGCCATGAATTCATGTCTTTGTCCACCATTTTTGGGAGGATGTTGGACAGGGTCTTGTTGAAAGATTCTATCTATCTGTTGGCCACTGCATGGTAGCAGGATGAGTGGTTAGCCTTGATACCATACTCGTGGTATAGCTTTTCCAATTCAGTAGGGCAGAAATTGGTGCCATTGTCCGTCTGTATGGTATGAGGGACACGAAATCTGGTGATGATATTGGTCTTCACAAAGCTGTAAATATTTCATTCCCCGACTACCTTGAGGGGTATGGAACTTTCCCATTTGTAAAATAAGTCGGTTATCATGAGGATATACTTCAACTATTTGTTCGTGGCGGGAGGGTATGGTCCCGCGACGTCCATCCCCCAGACAAAAAACGGCCAGGAGTACTTAGAATGATGAAGTAACTTCGGGGGTCGGTGTATGAAGTTGGGATGAATCTGTCATGAGTGGCATGTTGCGGTAAAATGCTCGTAGTCTCATGCTACTGTAGGCTAGTAGTACCCAATCCATCGAACATGCTGGGAAAGCTTGGTCCCTGGTTGATGTGCTCCACATGCTCCGGCATATACATCATTCATGACGGTAGCAGTTTCTTCTCCGTCAATGCATCTGAGGAGCACTCCATCGAGGCCTCGTTTTTTGAGACTTCTTGCTAACCCACGCCACCATATAAGAAAAAAATTGATTTCCCTTATCCATATCTTCTCTCGTTAAATCATGTTTGACGGAAGCTCTCCCCGTTGAAGGTAGTTCACGATAGGGATCATCCAGCCAGTGGTAGGATCATATGGATCAGGGAAAGGACTGAATTCGTGGATTTATTCCATCTTTTCTTGAAAAAATGGCAATACCATTCCACGGTGTGTAATACTGATGACCGTTTCATCCTAGTTTGGGTCGGCTAGGGTTGTGTCCGCATTGGCTAATGCATCAGCATGAGTGTTCTGGGACTGGGGAATATAAGTCAATGTTGGTTCTGTGGATAACTCGTCCATTAGCCCTCAGACATGGTCAAACAGGGGGATCATCTCGTACTTTTTAATAGCATAGTCACCATTGAATTTCTTGATGACCAGCTCTAAGTCACCTTTTACATTAAGGAGTTGTATGTGTGCCAGGAGTGCGAGCTCGAGGCCTGCAATGAGGGATTGATATTCCTCTTCATTTTTTGTACATCCCTCTGATAGGAGGAAGAAATATGGAAAGACTGCCTTTTCTGGGGACACGAGTATTATCCCCATGCCCACTTTTTGGAATTTGGGATCCTCCATCCTCTTATCAGTGGGGCTTCAAGATGCACTGTCAAAGTACATTTCCCATGCTGGGAGATCCTCTTGAACCAAAAATATATCTTCATCAGGTAGTTCGGAGTCTGGTGCAGTGGTCCCCATTGAAGGGTGCTCTGCCAGAAAGTCTTCTAATGCCTGGACCATGATGCCTTTTTGAGGCATGAACCAGTTGTTGAACTGTTTAAGGATGATGGCCCATTGGGATAGTCATCCGGTTGGCATCAGGCGACTGGGGATGTACTTGAGCGGGTTACTCAGTGAGATCAAATGGACCTCATGATGTTGTAGATAATGCCACATCTTTTGAACCGTGAAGTCCAAGGCCAGATAGCTCTTCTCGATATTTGAGTATTGTGGCTCACCATCAATCATGGTTCGACTGACGTAATATAGAAAGTTTTCACTGCTGGGGTCGTTCTTTTGTGCGAGAAAGGCTCCATGTGACCATTCTAGGGCCGTCACATATATAATGTGAGGCCTTCCCTTGACTGGGGGCATGATCACTAGTGGGATTAAGAGGTACTTCTTCATGTTGTCGAACGCCACTTGGATGTCGTATGTCCATTGGTACGTGACCCCCTTCTTCATTAACCTGGTGAAGGGAAAACATTTGCCTGCCAGGTTGGCTATGAACCACCTAATATAGGCTAGGTTTCCTTGGAATCCCCTCATCTCAGTGAGATTTTGGGGAGGTGGAAGGCTCAAGATAGCCTTCGTCTTCTCAGGGTCGACTTCGATGCCACGATAATGTACGACGAAGCCATGGAATTTCCCTGAGGTAACCCAAAAGGCGCATTTCAAGGGGTTCATCTGCAAGAAATGTTGTCGGAGCTTGTTGAATACGGTCTCAATATCCGATAGGTGATCCAAGCACTGTCTGGAATTGACCAGTAGTTCATCCACGTAACATTCAATGAATTCCCCCAGAAACGTCTTAAATATCCGATGAATGGCTTGTTGATACGTGGTGCCATCATTCTTGAGACCAAAGGGCATGACCTTGTAACAAAATACCCCTTGAGGGGCCCTGAAGGTAGTGTCTTCCTCGTCTTCTAGAGCCATCCAGACTTGATTATATCCAGAATAGTCTTCTATGAAGGATAGAGCCTCATACCCGGCTGTTCCATCAATTAACAACTCGGTGACTCGAACCGGGAAGTTATCTTTTAGATAATGCCGATTAAGGTCACTAAATTCAATGTAAGCATGGATTTGTCTGTTATTTTTCCTAACGGGGATGATATTGGCCAACCAAATGGGGTGTTGGACCTCTCAAATGAATCCTGCATTAATGACCTTATCGACTTCAGCCTCTATCATGGAATCATGTGAGGGATGTTTCCTTCTAGCGGCCTGTTTGTAGCCCCAGTGGTCTTTAGGAAGACCCAGGTGATGTGTCGCCACCTCGGGATCAAGTCCTGGCATTTCCATGTAAATCTAGGGGAAGACATCCCAGTTTTGCCTTAGGAAGGATGTATATACTTTGTGTTCCTCGGGAGACATGGCCGCACTAATGAGAGTGGGCCTCAGGTCTTCCTCGGTACCCAGGTTTATAACCCTGAGTTCGTCCATAGTGGTGGAGATACCTTCCTCAAATGCGGGAGGAGCATCCCTGAGATCCCACCACTCTTCTTCTCCCAAATCCTCATATTCTTGGTCTGACGAGGAGAGAGCTCCTGTCACGAGTTCTTGGATTTCTAGAGGTGAGGTGTCGTGGGCATCCTTGATCGAGCTTTCGCCCCCCGATTAAGGGTCAACAGACATTACCACATTTTCACACTCGGCCGTTATGGATGAAGTCATGAGGACATCTGATAGCGTGTCCAGACATGAACTCCTACCTTCCACATGGTTGATGGGAAGGACATAATCTCTACCATGCAGCCTGAGGGGGTCGTCAGGAACCATTTCTGGGCCATTTAGAGCAGGGATCCAGTCAACACCATCGACCAAAGGCTTCTTTTTTCTTTTTCTCATAGAAACCAGATTTGTTGTAATGTGACTCGGATAGCTAGAAAGAGGCCTTGTCGGTGTTCAATGTCCAGCATTGTCTATTGATGCAGTACTTGATACACTGGTGGTAGGATAAAGAAATGGCCATGTGCATATGGAGCCATGGACATCCCAGCCGGGCATTGAATGTTGTTCTCTGCCGGACCACCATGAATTTCGTGCAGGCTACCAGGTCACCAAAATGGTTCTTTAGCTTAATATATCCCATTGTCTTCTACTAACTCTTGTTGTAACCTAACAATGTTGTGGCTGAGGGGATTAGATCGTCCTCACTATAGCCTAACTTGCGGAGTGTCCGTAGAGGAATGCAGTTAACTCCAAATCCATTTTCTATAAAAAAAAATCTGGATCTCAATACCATTCAGTGTGCTAGACAAATATAGCGGTCTGATGTGTTCTTGCATGATGGCATCTTCATCCTGATCGGTGAAGGAAATCATTGCATTACATTCAGCCAGTTCAGTCTCTGTCCTGTAAATTTAGGCGGCGGATACCTTGGCATGAAACTCTGGGGGGATGATCAAAGATTCGATAAGCGCCTCCTGAAGGTCGGATGAGAAACTCATGGCATCCAGGATTGACAACTTGGTAGGTACTAATGCCAGTTATTTAAGGATGTGGTATTTTTTCTCCAACAATCGACACATCTCCATTGGGGGGAGAGTCTTAGCTGGTTCTTTGGGAGCTGGGGCATTTGACGAGGAGGGGCGGCCCAGGTGATGGATGTGGATGGTGTTCCTGCATTTTGAGGACTTGTCCTGGCCGGTCTGTTTGCATGCACCAGGCGGGAAGATAGTAGTTCCTATTCTGGTGGGTATTGCAGAACTATAGGGCCAGAGTGGCCGCTTTTCGGGGTGGCGGGGAATTCCATCTCCTGCTGAGTCGGCTAAAGGGCTCTCCAACGGGTTTCCGCGATATTGACGGTTTGGGTCGGGGTCCAGCCGTAGGGTTGGTTTCGGCCGCAGCTGCGCCTCCCCTAGTATCATTTGCCTCTACGATTCCTCCTCCCGACTCCTCATGTAGGGAGCTCGAGTTCGTAACCATACCCTTCTTCAGGGAATGATTCCATGATATGGATGACGTTAATAGAACCAAATATTGGCTCTTCATCCTCAGATAGGTCATCCTGGTCGGTTGTCTTTGATGGTGTCATTTGATGGGTTGGTTCCCGTGGTGCCAAATTCGAGGGCATAATGTATGCCAGGGTCGGGACTAACTTTGGATCCATTGCGGACTGCTCCTCTTGTGATTGTTTCCTCATTTGACAATTTCTGGATGACCGTCTCATAGAGTATTGTGAGGTCGATGCTGTCGGATCTGCGGTTTCAGGGATTTTTGGTGGCAACACCGGCTGCTGTAGTTAAGCTTGGAGTATTCCATGGGTTCAGTTGATAGTCTTCCAATTCATCAAGTTGTCAAATTTATGCCCCTATTTGTTGGTGAGTTTCTTCCACCCCTCCTCTTTGTCGGAGGTGGTGGTAGAGATACATGACACATGTGTTGGGGGTGGTCCTAGATTGACTTTTCTGGAATCTACTATCCTCTACCGGAGGTCATTGAAGACGAATCATTCTCAGATACTGTGCCCCAATATCCGATTGCAGGGGCAGTAATCTGGGCTGTCATGACGGCCGACATCTTCAGGCTTCCTTAACTCTGGGAGGCGGAGAAGGTTTCAGTTCATAGCAGTAATGATTTAGCCACGGACTTGATCGTCATGGAATGAGAATACTTTTTATCTTCATTCCTCAAACTGGTTCCACTTCAGACCTCTCTGATCGTCCCGTTTAGGCGGGGGCGGCTGCTGATATGCAGGGGGCCCGTGACGATTTCGTGGAGGCCTGAGTGGCGGAGCGGGCACAGGGGGTCGGCTTGAGTGTGATAGCAGATGCTTCAGCTCTTGGGGATCTCTTCACAGGAGCCTGTGAGGCTATTCGGGACTTTGAATTTGTCTGTTGTAGGGAGTCATCAATTTTCTGGGAAATGGACGAGAGATGGAGGAAGCCAGTGGTGCACTCCACCGGTATGATCGGTGTTCGTTGCTAATATCTAAGATTATCGATTCATATGGATAGTATCTCATCTTGAGGCATCGTCCTATTCAGAGAATAGGTCAGACCATTCCATCTGGCAATGAAATCTGAGCCCCTCTCGTTCTCCCACTGCTTACAGTTCTTGAGATCGGTGACCATTGTTTTAGGCAGCGTTGAGCTGAAGTGGAACAAGAACTGTTGCTAGAGGTCCTCCCAGCTCTTTATCATCTAGGCCAGAAGACTCATGTACTAGACGAAGGCAGATCCTTTCAAGGTCCGTACGAAGCATCTGAGTTTCACTACATCTTGTTTTCCAGATTCCCCATCATAGGGTCGGAATAGGATTCGTATTGCATCAAATGATACTCTGGATCGCCTGATCCATTGAAGATGGAGAATAAAAGGCTCCCAAAATTGGATGGAGGTTGGGTGTTTGTCACCCAATCTTCGTAGTGTTTCTACTACGGTTGTATCAGGGCATGTCAACCTTCCATCGCTTCCAATCAAGCTGTCAGTGCCTCGATGGTGTTTGTGAGTCCCTGCTTTACATCTGGTTGGGCCGAGTCCTGGGAAGGCGTAGCCCTAGGCATTGCATGAGGTTTCAGATTGGGTGACACCAAGGGTGCATATTCCGTTCGGGGTACCCTCGAAGGGTTCGAGCGTAATTGCTACGGTTGCCTCCTATGTGGAGGGAAATCCTAGTATTCATCATCCACGCTTAGGTAGTAGGACGAACCAGGCGCCTCATTGGGCTGGAGCCCTGATCATGCTTTGTTTTCCAGGGAAAGCCTTTACCTTTGAGGTGCACTTTCTGGGATTGCATGGTAGGCTCTTCATGGGATGCACTTTCAATAAGGAAGTTCCTATAGAGAATTCTTTGCGTTAAGGCACCTCAATTCTTTCATCTCTTATTTCTGTCGATGAACCTATCATCGAGCGTGAGTGGCTCTCTTTTATCGAGAGAAGGGGACGTGTTAAGGGTAACTGTTCCTTTATTCTTATCCTTGTTTGATGCTCACTGGGCAGGTGGAGGGAGGTTAGTTGAAGGTGTGGCCATATTTAAAGCATCCCTCTAGTTCTGAGTGTGCACACCGGGGGTTTCGTTGTGAGTGATAGCCTGACCGGAACCGTCGACTCCCTATCCGTCCATATTTTTATTTTCTCTAGTATCACCCATAGGGTTAGCCTCAATGGCATTGATGAACGCATATTGTGGGGTGGATGGGACGTAATCTTCCAAATAGGAAAAGGATCTCCCACATCTTCTTCTAGCCTTCCCTTTTATGACCTTGGATTGCCTTCGCACTTCTTGATCAAGGGTGACGCAGAGAGTTCTTTGATGCGACCTTACGGCGTGCCTTCCTCTCGGAGGGGATGATGATTTAAATGACGGGATATAAAGGGAACCTCCTCTACTGATCTTCATCCTTTGACGAGAGAATACCGACTCTCGTGGGGGATGTTGTTGTTGAGGGTGTAATAATGCCCCCATCCATAAGGGCTGGGGTTGGCTCCGTTCCCTGGACGTTGAGACTCTTCCCAGTTTTATTGGTCTTACGGGGGAATTTTTTGTTAAATATATCCCCAGCCCTTCAGGCTGGGGTTGACAATGGATTGCGGCAGTTGTTACGGCTATCACGACCTGCCCGATCTCGTGTGCCCCCATTCGTAGATGGAATGGATTTGGTTCCGAATTCATCTGTGGATCAATCCCTTATGGGGAGGCAGGAGGAGATCACTGATTGGCCTCTCTTAGGGGAGAGGCCTGTTGTTTGCTCTCGGTGGACTGATTTAGGAGTTTTTGAATGGCTTGTTCCCCCCATGCCTGATGCTTCTGGGACTTACTCAAGGCCCGACTCTGTTAGGTGTGTTGCATTTCCTGAATATGGGGTCCACTAGATTTATGTCTTGCCATGATGACATTGCAAGACACCATGCCGTACGGGTTCTTCTAGGATGGGAGCAGAGTGAAATGCATAGATTCATGTTCCCCTCATCCACTGATATGGACTCCCATTGGAGCGTCACTGATGAGGCGGCGTAGTTGGCGTAGTGCATAGAGGAAGGCTATCTCCATGTTTCCTTTACGTATCTTAGGGAGTTGTTGTCATGTTGAAGAACGGGGCTCCAGGTGGATCTGACGCAGGAGGTCCACTATCATCTTTCCATGGTCTGCATACCCGTCATAGGGCAGGATGCTCGATTTCAGCCGGCGGAGGGTCATCCATATATTATTGTGAATGTCGTGCATGCATTCTTCTGACAAATCCCTGGGTATGTCGTACTGAGAGGTGGACGTGGGCCAAAACATAACGTGTAAATCATTACTGGCCAGTCGTTTCCTCAAGTGCAGCATATTGGAATACTCCTCCACCAGTGATTCATCTACCTGGTCTGCCAAACTAAGGCGGTCACTGTAGTCAGAGGCAGTGGGACCAGTAGGTATTGAATTGCCTTGTGGGTGATTCTGAGGTGGTTCAAAAGATGAACGCGGCCCTGGAACGGCTCCTGATCGAAGAAGGGCATCGCTAGCGACAAGCTGGGAATATGACATGCTTGATCCCGTACTTCTGAGTGCCATGACATATGAGGGCCTTTCGGTGCTTGATTTTGCGAGAGTAGGACCTTCCTGTTGAAATAATATGTCATCACGGGGAGGACCTCTGCAATGGTGTCCGTAATGGAGAGGACTACCATTACTTCTTGATGCTTCACAGCATATAGGACATTTGTATTCCACACCCTGGGGAGGACCTCCAAGGAGTGTCGCAGCAAGGGGAGGACCTTCTGGCTACGTAACATCGTTACAGGGAGGGCTTTCGCAATAACCGCCATAATGGTGAGGATGACCGTCATGGATTGATGTTCGTCATGCGTTCTGGAGAGGACCTTCAGGACACACTGCGACAAGGGGAGGACCTTCTTGTTGCTTGGGGCCCATGCGGGGAGGACCTTCGTAATGGTGGTCGTGGTGGTGAGGACTACCATCACAGCTACGGCAATGGTGAGGACTACCATTACTGCTGTCGTAGGGATAATATCTGTGGGATACATCATATGGAGGGCCTCCAGAATGTACCACAATGAGGGTGGGGCCTTATCATTTCTTGGCATCTCTACAGGGAGGTTCACCATTATCAGGGTGGCGAGGACTACCACCGTGATATGATGCCTACCTGCTTGGAATTCCATTGTAGCGTAACCCCTGGGGAGGACCTTCATGGTAGGCTACGACAAAGGGAGGACCTAATTGTCCTGATGAGACATAACTATTGGGATGGCCTCTACAATTGCGACTACGACAGTGAGGACTACTATCATAATCTGTGGTCCCAATACATGGAGAGTGATTTTAGTGTATACCCCGGGTAGGACCTTCAGGGTGGACCGAAGCAAGTGGAGTACCTTCTTATTGCTCGATCTTCTGGTCTCGTGGAGGGTTTCCATGACTCATATCAAAAGAGGGGATCTCGTGATCGATCATCATATGCCCGCGGGGGAGGCCCCCACGGGTGCTCTGGGGAGGAACTTCAGAGCTGCTGGAAGAAACATTGCGGGGAGGACCTTTGAAACTGCTACTGTCACTCCCATAATATGGTAATGGATTGGTAGGGTTCTGAGCCTTTGGTGTATTCTTAGTGGCATTGGGAACCCCAGCTTCTAGTAGAGCGGAGTCATGAACTCCCTCTTTATTTTCCAGCTTCCTTTTACATGTTCGGGGTGCTCTTTTACGGGTAGCGGGGACCCTCTGCTATTGACAACAGCCTTCACCTTTGGGTCCCTGTCTAATTGGGTCCCGTGATGGTGTCGGGATACGCCGATGAACATCTTGACTTTTATCAGGGATATATGCCTACTCTAGAGCATCCACTGTGATGGACGAATGTCCCCCAGTTGGAATGAGTGAAGTTGCTCGATCTGGTTTCCCTTGCGTCGCGGAATATGGCCGGCAAACCTCCTAGGAAGAAGCAAGGTTGCAGATCTGCTTTGAGCCGGCAATCTAGTCTCTCAGAAGAGTCACCACAATTGGGGAGATGGGCTCATGGGGCCGAGTCCTTGTGGTTTCCCCTGATGAAATTGCATTTTGGCAAGTCTCCAAGATATGATCTGGGATCGATACCTGCTCCTCCATCATTTCCATGATATTCATAGAGACATCTTTGGCTAGAACGGGTATGAAGGCCCATTCCGGCATCAGAGTAGGAATATCCTGCTCCGGTCCTCCAGTGGTCTATGGGTACTGACAATTCTCTTGTTTCAGGGCAGGTGAACGAATCTACCCCTGTACCGTTATACGCCAGTTTTTCTCTCTGTTTTCTGCCACATCGGGATGGCGGAAATTAATTGCATCTGCACGGAGCTGGGCCTGCATATATTGGTTTCCCACCATATCGACTTGGTGGCCTTTGATGGTGGGGAGACGTGCCCGCCTATGATTTGTCGCCACCTCTAGGTGGCGGGCTTTGTTGATCGCCCCCATATCATGATGGTGGGTGTCAGAAGAAACTACTAGGAGCTGGTCATGCAGGTGCAGGGTCGCTACCACATCACGATGGTAAGCTTCACGACCCTGTGAAGGGAGAGGTTCTTACTGGGTGATTGTCGTCCTGTGTGAGCGAAGGTCTTGACGGAGCTCGGCGGGGATGCACGCTGGCTTGTATGTGGCCGCCATGCCCGGATGGCGGGCCCAGGAGGAGAAAATAGGTGTAGGTTCCAGTTTGTGGTACATCTCCGAGGATGGGCAGCAGAGCTCCTCCTCAGGGACCTGGGTGATGACCAGTCCCTGATTATACGTCTACCAACCTCGTCGGGCGGTTCGACGGGCTGGAGCTCGAGGAGCGTGGGCCTGAATCCTTGGGGAAACATCCTCCTTGGCGCAAGGATGTTGAATCGTGGTGTGACCATTATGACGACTAACGGTGACGGCCTTAGAGAAGAACCCTCATTCGGTGGGGATTAAGTCCTCATCGTCGAACTCATCCACCTCACTAAGATAAGGGAGGTACGCATTGTCCCGTTCTGGGGATAGAATCCCGAAACGGTTGGAGACAACATCAGGGGCTATCTGGATCTACCTTTGCGGCCGCTGCAGGGCAGGCGACCGGCGAGTTCTGGCATATTTTAGGGCATGTGTGGCCACTTCCACCATTGGGAGAGTACCGTTCTCAGGGTACTCTCGGATCGGCGCGTCCGAGACCCATCATTGAAGAAGCTGGGTGGTTGACGGGGTCCCCCGTAGGTGAGGACGTCCGGTCATTGCATTGTCAGAAGTGCGCGCTTCTGAGTTCCTTTGAGATTCCATTGGATCGAAGGGTGTTCTGAAGGTAGTACCTGTAAAACATTTTAACAAATACAAACAGAAAACCTGTCAAAGCAGCATCTTGTGATCCCACACGTATTTAATGACCTTTCTTGTCCCTCCTTTAGAGAATAAGGGGGCATTGGGTGAGATTAGGTTAAATCCATCATGTTTGGTTAATGATTCAAGTCGGGTTCACCATTTTTGTTTCGTTGTTTTCGGGCTTTGGGCCTCAAAACGCCCAACGACTCTGTATCCGATGATGGACAGACCTGCTTTCCATAGGTAGGCGTTTGCCGGATGGTCTAGCCAGCGACACATAAGAACTCGCATTAGTCGAGAGGATGGGATTTCGGGCTCATTGCACCTTTTTTGGGGGGAAATTATTTCATGTTTCGTGACTCTCTTATAGATTTAAGGCATATTCATATATTCGTGAATATTTGGTTTATAACCAAACATAGTATCCACGGATTCAACCCTAGTGGGAAATGGTCAACTGGACGCAGGGGTTCAAAATCATTAATGAACGAGGTTTACCATCCCTCGTAATATTAATGTCCCCAAAGAGTTGGAACTCGCTTGTGGCAGCAATAGAAGTGGTGTGGAGAACCGACATGAAGAATGGTCGGATCGACCAGTTTTTGGGCTTGAACCTCTTGGGGCTTCCTACGTACCCTGTCTCGGAGACAAAGAACAATGTCCATATAGTTCGCATTGGTGTCGGGGAACCGACATGAAGATGGACCAGGTGGTCCAATGGGTAGTGGGCTTGAACCTCATGGAGGCTTTCTACGTTTCCCTATGGTGGGGAATCAAAGTCCTCGTAGTTCACGTATACAGTTTAATTTCATGCTAGACGAGGGTGGAACTCTACGTGATGAAACGATCGAGTGGTGGGATTGAACCTCATGGAGGCTTCCTACATACCATGTTTTGACATGGATCAAAGTCCCCGTAGTTTTCTTGGTCTTGGGGCTTACGCTCTAGGGCAGCCCCGAATGATGGATTGGGGCTTACACCGTGAGGAGGCCTAGAGTGATGAATTGGGTCATACACTCTGAGAAGGCCCACCATGATGGATTGGGGCTTGCACTCTGAGGAGGGCCATAAGAGGATGTACTGGTCGATACTTACTCTAATCCCATGTGAGTCATGCTCGGTGTGAGAAACAAGAGGTAGCAGGGACCAGACGATCATGTCGCGGATGGTGCGTCTGTGAGGAATGGAGTGGGGCTTACACGTGGAGCGGCTAACTAAGTTGGGGCTTACTCCTAGGTGGATGACCAGGGTGAAGGATTGGGACTTAGACTTTGAGGAGGACCATAAGGTCAGGGCTTACTCCTAGGAAGACGCTAGTGGAAACAATGCTCAGCGGGAGAGGGAAAGGGGGTGCTCCTGTGCCCATCTCCTCTCTTGTAGTGCATGAGTGATTCCTTCTGATGGCTATTTTACCATCTCGGAGGAACCTTCAACAAGTGGAGGGGAAGAAAGGGGATTCCCATGCTCCAAATCCACATTACCGTTGGAATGTGAACCCAAGAATGCTTCAGGAATCTGCGCAAGGCTCAGAGAAACCCCTTCACCTCTACTTACTGTGGGTATGTGAACTCAAAATGGCATGCTGATGCGCTTAAAAATTACAACATGCGGATCTGGTGGCTCTGGTGGAGGCCTCAGCTCAGGGCCGATAAATAGGCTAATGATGTATTCTTGGATGACTTGGCTTGATCGGAAGGAATTTATCTGGCTCAGGGAATGAGAACACCGAAGTTTTTGGAGATCCACCGAGAGGTAAGGGTTGTGGCACCCTTCGCATGGGGAAGTGCCACGTGGCTGGAGAGGTCGTCCGCGACCCAGGGTGGTCTACATACTGATTGGCGTCGCACGAACCAGGGTGGTTCGCAGAGGCTTCTAGGCAGGTAGCAGCGGCCAAGGAAGGCGCCGGTCGGAGGCTCGTCAGTCGTGGCCGCGTTGGAGAGTGCTACGCGATGCCACAGATGGGAAAAGAGTCATAAACTCCCTGGTCCACGGGGAAGTCATCAACGAAGGGGTTATGGTTTGCGGTTCTCATTATTTTCGTTATTTTATGTCCACGGTTCACCAAGTTATTATGTGTTTTCCAATTCCTTATTAATTCGTATACCTGCGGTGGTTTGCGGATGGGAATTTCACTGTTTTCAAAATCAGAAGCCATCCTTCAACTGATCTCCTTCCGAATCTCCAATCCCTCCAAATCTGATTATATTTCTCCAATCCCATTTTATTTCCCCCTTGGTCTCCTTTTATAGAGTGGGGAAAGGGATGCATCTGTGGCTACACAAAACCTTTTACGGAGTCCCATAACCAAATACCTAGTTTATAACTTACTTGGTCAGCCCGCAATTCGCGGTGTGTATTGAACACTTCCCCCCCTCTCTGCGAATCGAACTCAGGGAGTGATCCGTGGCTGTGGAGGGTTCCGCCTCTATTCCGCGAACGACAGCGAGTGCGGGTTGAACCTGTCGATACGGTCTATGGTTAGGGCAGTTCATGACGGTGGACCGGACTGGTGGCCATCCTACCTCGTGACCACGGAGGCTCTCCGCCACCATTTCTCAAATGAAAATGGTTCGTGGAGGGGGCACTTCGCGGGGCCTGGTCACGTCACATCTTCATGGGACCAGTTCGCAGACCGGTCCTGTTTTTGTCCCTTCTTTGATTTTCCCCATTCTTTTCCCCAATTCTTTGGGGAATTTGTGTAGAATCTCCTTTGCGGATTTTTTAAGACCATATAGTCATATAACTAATCAACTCTCAATGTACATAATACTATTTCAAGATGGTTGGGATGGTCATGTCGAGTGTGAGATTACACCAAGATATCATCGACAATGACTACAACAGAAGAATCCAAGTTTGATGGAACACTTGGTTAATCAGTGCCATGAAATATTTTGGGGCGTTCCTTAGACCGAATGGCATAACAAAATACTCATATAGTCTACACAAACTCCGAATGTAAGAAAGAGGTATATATGATGGTCTAACACTCAACAGATGGTAACCAGATCTCAATTAAATATTTATGAATAGAATGTATCATCAAAGCTGATCAATGTGATCATCAATACTCAATAAGGGAAATCAGTTCTTGAAGGACAATTGTAATAGCTTTCTATAATCCACACAATGTCTAAGGGTACCATCAAATTTCTTGACAAAATGTATAGGAGAACCCCATGGTGATGTGCTGGGTTGGATGAAACACTTTTCTTGCAACTCCTCAAACGGATTCTTCATCTCCTGTAACTCTAGTGTAGCCATCCTATATGGAGGTATAGAAATTGGTTTCACTCCTAGAATAATCTCAATCGATAAATATACCTTTCACTCTAGAGGTAAACATAAAAATTAGTCTATATGTAAATCTCTAAAGCAATCCACCACTGGGGAAAAATTTGTCTATGGAGTCCCCTGGTTATCTAGTGATAAACTAGTAATCTAAAAAATAATTTCTCCCTACCCATGATGGTCAGGTCCAGCTCTTCCTGCTTGGACATCCCATTCACCCTTGTGTAGAAAAGACCCTCCATCCGGTGAAATGAAACTAAACCTTCAGTGATAGCTGTCATCAACTGCCTGGAATGATACTAACCAGTCTATCTTGATAATTACATTGAATCTTGTCATCTCTATGAAAAAGTGGTCACATAAGAAGTGACACCTAAAAACCTCAAGAGTGCACTCCTTTCACTGACGTACAGTATCCATATTAATCCCCAACGGAGTTCCGATAATCATAACACCATCAGAAGTAATGATTCAGAGCCCAAGGCTCTCCACAACGGTTACAGATATAAAACTATGGGAATCACCACATCAAAAAGAGAATATGATAAAATGGAAAAAACTAGAATCATACCTCTAACCATAGAGGGTACGTGGTTATTCTCTTACTAGGTATGCTCCACTATAATAGTATGAAATATACTATGGCCCAGTGACCCTACATTACAAACCCGAGCTCATCCACTATAATATTGTTGTAAACCTTTAGCATCAAAAATACAAAAAAAACTAATCCTCAGCCTGAATGGCTTGATGAACTCCAGTTCCAAGACTCATGAGAAAATGGTTGTTCTACTCTTAAACATGGATTCATAACAGAACCCATGTCAGTCGGTATTGGTGAGAACACTCTGAAAAAGCATGGAATATGACACATCTTTTCTCAATAGGGGCACTCGACATGGTCCTTTGGCCAATGTGGCCTCATATTCTCACTCTTCCCACACAGGTATCATACCACCAAACTACCTTATGGAACATCACATGAAAGCTCCGTACAGCGCATCCGGCAATATGTCCAAGGACTACTAGCTCTGAATGTTGAACCACCCTAGATAGAAACTCCAAACTCCCACATATTTATCTCGGTAATCTGAGAATGGTTCTACATTTTAGTCAATAAATTAAGCTTCAATTCATTCATTTGTGATAATATTTCATAGCTCAGATCATCCTCAAAATACCTAATCAAGGATAACTAGTCACCTCCTAGAACTGGTGTGAAGCTCTGATTTTTTGTAATAGAAGAAGAGTAATCCATCACTAGAAGAGATACCTCCTCCAAATTTATAATCTCTTTGGCTCAGTCAGCCATCAAAGTCTGGGGATAGAATTAATACTATAAGTTCTTCTAAAACTATTCCCAAACCATATATTGACGATGTATCACTTTTGATATAACATCCCACCATCTCATTGTCGATTCATGTAACATGTACATAGCATGATTCACCCACCTCTAAAGAGGCATATTTATATCCTCAAATATAGAAATCATGGCCTCCAACCATGACTCTACATCATGTGGTCCTCCATCACCAAAAAAATGTTGGAGAATGATGCTGCTAGAACACCCTCATCAACTCTTCCATTGATTGGAAAAGATTTGGTGATCCCTAAAAGGTCTATAAAATTATCATAAACCCTTAATTGAACTAATTATCAGTACCTATGTCTAGAATTATACATGGTTCAATGAAAAGCATGATAGGTTGATCTTGTAGTAGCCATTCATCTTCAATTCGAGGTGTCTAATCATTGCTCTATATCTGGAGTACAACTAGAGGAAGTCTTCTTGGCATGACTCTTCCAGGACAAGGGCATAACACAGTACAATATTACAAAGGATATCAACATAGATTTGAAAGAAAGTAATAGGAATATAAACATACATGCTTTACAAAATAGTGTTACATAGATTGTATAACCACTACACAACAAATATCCTTATGATTTTAAGATGGCTTCCACCCCTGCCAAACCTGTTCATGTAACAAACTTATTCATATTGTGTTCCTCCAGAGACACGGTGTGTATTTGAATAGTCCCTCCTTCCAGGGTTCTTCTACATTTCAAGAACTACACAGTTCTCTCTCGAGTAACACTAAATGGTGTCCTCATCATACACTTGGCATGTACCACTTAGGTTTTAACCACCCATGTTGTCAGTGACATGATCAGGTACATGAACAAATATACATGGTATGCATAAATTCAACACATCATGTACAACCTATTTTTTATCCACCTGTGTCCTTGGTCACCCCACCAGATACATGTTTCTCTATAATATGTCATGTAAAACCTTGACACGCTTTAACATACGGAATGTTTTCCAACCCTTCATCTCTACAAACACAATCAGCCACATGGTCAAGAACTACACGGTGTGTACATAAAAACATTTTTTCTTCCGGAACATATGAACACATGGCCTTTGTTCATAACATTACAATTTTTTTGTCTGGAATTCCAGAATGTAAGCCTCTGAAACATCTATAGAACCTTGAAAAACATAAAATTTTGTACATGTAATGTCAAATTCCATCCCATGAGAGCCCTTAATCACATGAATCATTGTTTGGAATCCTTATTTATATAATAACATGGAAGAAATCATTTAATGTTCAAAAAAGATCCAAGAAATTCTGAAACAAGAAATCCCATAACTGTTCCGAGACAAAAGTTTGGCTACAATCAAAAAGAAACATTACATATTCCAATACCTTATCAATATAGAAGGTATTATATCACATCATATATCACAATAGTATGAATATATATCACAACAAATATAAAAATAGCATGTAATAGGTAATGCATCATAAAAGGAATGACAAGAATGCAAGACATGTGATCGCTAACAACTTCCAATATAATTAATGATATAGAATACCCTCATCTCGTCTATTTTCAATATAAATTGATCCTAACCCCATTGATCCCACATTGCACTGTCATTTACACATGACATCCTAGGTGGTTATCACTTTCCAAAACCCCTTGTTCTGCATTACAAATATGATTTATAATGACCAACTAGAATCTCTAAAGTAAATTCCCTATGGTCCGAAAATTATATAATAATTACCATCTAGGTAGCTCTCACGGTCAAACACCTCTAGTTTATGACCACCTGGCATCTCTCACAGTCAATACCATTAGTCAACTGTATCAATAATTCATAAATAAAAGATCCTTCCTTGAGAAGAACTCATAGTGAATTCCCCATGGCCATACATTCACAATGAAAAACACATGCATCTCAAATAAACAATAACTCCATCCTAACAGCACTAGAAATGGAAAATGATGAAATCCTATCATGATTTCTAGAACCAATGACCATAATTAATCATACATGAAAAAACCCCATAATTGAGGTAGAAAACCTTTCACATAAACAACAACACTTTCCCAATAAAAAATTCATAATAGGGATTTAACAAGGTTAAATTCTATAACACACAATACCAAAAACATGGGAAATTTGGATCTTTTTTCATATATAATCCAAATACAACAAAAGAAAGGAACAAAAAACCTACCTTGATGTTGTATGATGAACACTCTATATCATCGAACCTTGAATCATACCATAATGATGTAGATCTACAAAAATATTAAAAATAATCAACCCTTGATAACACATGGGAGATGATAAATAATGAAGAGATGTTCTTGGGGAAGAGATAAGTCATTGGTCAGAATCCAACACAACCAACAACATCTCAATTGTATCTCAGAAGGAGGAATGGGAGGAGTTCAATGTTCATTGGCCTTACGCCCCTATCCTGTACTAAACAAGATGAGAAGATGTGTTTTCTAGAGCTAAGATGCATCCCCACTTTGACTCATCAATTAATAATAAATGTACATGGTGTGTATATTTAATTTACATTTTGTGTACTAGCCTCAACTGGCCCCCACCATAGGCGGTACACCAGGTCACCTACATGGCCAAGTACTTAGCCCTTAAATTGCCAGTACATGGATACAGGTAGAAACCAGGTAAACAGTGTGTACTCCAATGTACACAGCGTGTATAAATAAAATTTCCAAATCTTCATATTTCCTCAAAACAGCCTGAATTCAAGATCCATATCAGAAAATAGAGATCTTGGTTATTTCAATTTACCCCAAGATAAAATAGTATAAATAAAATTAGTCATTATAAATTGAACCTTGTCCAATATATTACAAATCCTCAACATATAAACACCATTATACACTATTTTTCATGTATTTGTGAGTTGTGTAACAATTCTACAATATATTAGAAGATCCATGAATTTATAGTTCCCATATTCCCAACCAAGATCCAATCATAGAATAATAATACATTTACCTATTTGAATTTTTACTCTTTTATAAACACTTTGATATTTTAAAATGTTCCATATATCTATCTCATCTTAAACATATAACCATTTCAAATAATTTCATCTGTGATTTTAAAAAATTAATTAAAATCATCATGTTACTATGTACTCATTGGTACACATATATAATATTGTATGTGATCCAAAAATACTCTATTCCTTTTAAATCATCCACTAAAATATGATTTCCTCATCTTGCCTAATATAACAGTATTTAATGTCAAAATTTTTTTGAATCAATGAAGTCCAATTACCCATCTATATAGAGTTTTCTTTATGAAATTCACATTTATACGTCAAAGGGGAATATGCCAATTATAGGTGGGATTAATATCAATAGCACAATACTTATTCAAAATGTATAAAATATGATTATTGTTAGATAAAATTTTATTCGAGTTGTAGTTTAGTGTTGTGATTAAATATGGAATCCATTTGGTGTTTTTTTCAATAATTTATATGATAAGTTATGTTTGTGAAAAATTTAGTTGGGAATATATCTTGGGAGTCATTGATTTACTATTCTATATGGTAATGTATAAAATTAAATAAGTTTTCCAAATTTTTATGTTTTCATTGATTTTTATGAGGGATTAATTGTAAATAAATAATTTTATATATCACTTAAACAATTTTGAAGGAGTAGTGTGGAAACTAATTATAGAAGGAGCTACCCGAATATAAATAATTCACCCAAACTAGTTTATCGGAGAATAAGTGACAAAATAATTTGTGATCCAAATAGGAATGATGTTAGTGAATCTATGGAGGATTTTTAGAAGGGAATTTTTCCAAAGGGAAAATCTCATCGGAGATATGAATTAACCAAAGCATTATAGTTATGGATTTATAAAAATTTGGAATGAAATATCATTTGGATGATACTTTCATTTGTGAAGGTTATATAGTGTCGTTTTGTAAACTGCATGGGATGATCATAATAGAAGGGGGGGTTATGTGAAGGGATTAATTATAATATTATACATAGGTAATTTCATTTGGATCATTTCCTCTGAAAATGAAACTAATAATTTCATTATGAATAGATAAAAAATTAACGAAAATATCAATTGATTTATTGAATAAACATGGATGGTATATTGGGTCACAATATACAATTTTTTTCAGAATCAAAATAATATGGACCAGTTCATGAAGAATAAAACCATGAATAATGATCTTGAGTGAGAACCATGAATAAATATCATTATGGAGAACTATTTTGGGTGATTAAAAATGAAAACTATTGAGGAATAGTTTGAAGGGACAATCCACGATGAATTTTCATAGTGGTATACAAGAATAATATATTCAAAAGGTTAGATCACAAAGAAGATTTTTTCACCAACAATAGCGAGTTTCATCTAAGGAAGACCATATAGGATTTCATGAATTGAAATTATTTATCTAACCACTTAAATGGTGAATACTATTCTATATAAAACTTATGAGATAATTATACTTATTATTCCTATAATCATGAAATACCTTAAAAGACATATTTCCAAAAATGCTTGCGAAGCATGAGTTAATTTATAGTTATTTTCAGGCGCATGTGTTTGATTCCATGAACATCATTATAAATGAATTATTCCTTGTATGAGGTTACTATGAGCACAAATACTATCCACTAAACTGGTGAATCATAATGTATTTTGGTACAAAAAAAACTACATGCTTATATTATTTGGATTATCCCTTAATGGTGAACCAAGTAAAATTTTTTATGTCTTGTTTTAATTTATGAAATTTTGATCGTCGTTGATGTTTAATTATCATTGGTATTATTAATAAGTTCCCAAAAAAATTCAGACAAGATCTAGTATAATATGAGAAAAATTCCACACTCTACTTCCACATATACCCTCATAGGGTGTCTGGAGTTATAATAAGTGGATTAGGGTTAAGGTTCTTGGAATTGAATCTAATATATCAATCATGAAATCATGATGAACTGTTTTATTGTTTACATTCTTTTCCTTTATGTGTAAACCAATGAAATATAGAAGAATTATTTGATATGAGGTTTTACAATCTTCTTTTTCTATAGTTTTTCTCAGTTAATAAACATGGAATATATATCATTGTTGTTTTATAAATGTCCATGGAGAAATCCATTAAAAAATTTAATATAAAGTAAATGATCAAAAAAAAATATCCAGATATTTAAAAACTTACGTATAGATGAAAAACATGAGATACAACGGTGTTTATTCCATGTAGGATAAATTGGCCAATATACATTTTGGAGAAAATTAGGTGATGGGGGAAAATAATCGGGTTCATCATAATATGTTCGAAAAAATGAAATTACTCACTGAAAAAAATATTGATGGGTTTGACAACTAAATAATTTTATTGGCTAGATAAATAATGGTACTAGGTGATGAGATATCAGATATTGATATAGTTCAGAGAATTATTCATTTACCACTTTCTCTTTATATTCCAAAGGTATCAAATATTGAAGAAATGAACTTATATGAAATTTCATTTTATTCATTGAAATGTTGTGTTGTTATATATATAATGCATGTTAAGATTGATGGAATATTGAGACCAAAAAATAAGATGATATAATTTTATGAAAAAGGAAATACATGATTTATCTAATATTTTGGATGAGGAAACAGATTTTATTGATGAATTCCTCTCACTCGTGGAACATAAATATATGTGTAGAAATGGAATATTATTTTGAAAACACCCCTTAAAATTTTTTATATGATAATGGTTTGGAACATAATATCCCAATACCATAGGAGATTAAATAAAGATTAAGGTAATGATTAAATTATAAGAAAACCCAAAATTAATTTTCACTCCAAAAAATATTCTTCACAAGAAGAAAATCATCCAAAAATAATTTTTATACGAATATCATGGTGATAATGTAAGAAAAATATGATGAAAATTATTTTAATGAAGTATAAATCAAGTATATATCTAACATATAATATTCAATAATAAATATAATATAATAACAAATAATGGAAAATAGAAGATGATATTTATGAAATATTATTGGTTGAACTCAAAATGGTAAATGAAGGTTATCCTGAATGGATTTATTATTAAAGAATGAAAAATTGAACATTTGGTGGGCTGTTGAAACAATGTCCGTATTATAAAAATATACATTAATATGATATTGACCAAAATGAAAAATAACAAGAAGGAAAATCCTTTTATAATAAAAACTATGAATAATTTTTTACTTTGATGTTATGAATTGAAGACAAATCTATGGATACTGATGATCACATTTCTTGTGTAATATACTGAAAGAATTTTATATTACCTAATAGAGTAAGTTATTACATTGTGAAAATTTCTTGGAAATAAATGTATTAGAATAAAAATATATATTCTAGAAGGTTATCTATTTAATAATTCATGAAAATGGAAAAATATGGCCTAGGAATAGTTGATATAAAATGGAATGATCAAATATAATATATTATAGGTAAAATATGGGTTTTCCATGACATTAGGATATGACGATTAAATAACAAATTATCAAAAAATAGAGGTGAAAAATGGGTATGAGATAATAATATTATATTGAGGATTAATCCACAACTAAAAATATATTCAAATTATGGGGACATGAGGAGGAACAAATGTGATACTCCATTTCCTCTTATGATATGTAAATTTTTTCGTATCATGGAAACATGATACCCTAATGTGAAATGTAATAAATATATTTTAATAGTTAAGAACCTAAAACTAACTATTGAATAATGAAACTATATCCTTCATCTCATAGTATAAATTATTTACATGAATATTAATAAAAAAATTTAATAAAGGCATAAGGAATATGATTTTAAACAAATAAGATGTTATGATTACTACCATGTAAGGGAAGAAAATATGAAAATAAAATATAAATAAATTATTATATATAAAGATACAAATTTCGGTTATAAAAATATTTTGTTTTATTATACTATCTACATCGGAGATAATTTGGAAAGTGCATCTTATTCGTTAAATAAAATATGAATCTAATGGAAGGAAAATAAGAAGTGGGGGAAGGATAACCTAGCTAAAATGGATCCCAATGAAAAAAGGATAGTAAAAGTAATATCCTTGATATTAGTTATTTATTCCACATGATTTGAAATATTATCCTACTAAAAATTTATAGGAATTGATTATGGAACAATCTGATTCATTAATGATGATTATCTAAAGATTAAATGCTTTGGAAATAATTGATTATCTATAGATGAATTGAATACAACTTAAGGGAGTTATGATGATGTTCTACTGCACAACCCTTTAAGTGTGTGTTATATTTATGAATCAAGGCTAGATGATATATTTTACTAATATGGATTCTTAATTAAATAAAAATATAGAAAAAATCTGTCGAAATGGTGGTCGAAAATGGTAATCTATACCATTAAAATAGTAAGGAAAACACTTTTCTTCTAATTATTTAATAGTTTATAACATTAAACATCAAATGATAGTCTACATTCACCAATTGATAATAGAGAACTTATCCAAGATAATAGATATTGTGGATATGTTATATATGATGATAGTATTAAATAATATATGTGCAACATACATTCTCTGAAATATGTTATGAAATGAATATCATAAAATGAGTAAAATTCCATCTAATCACATTGACATGGTATATATAGATGTATTTGGTCTAATGAATCACTGAGAGACAAATCAAGAGTGGTATTTCATTGCTTTTTAATGTTTATTTGAAACATTTTCAATGTGATTTTCATGAACATCATGTGGAAATTCATAGAGTGTATGAATATGTGCTCAAGAAGATTCCAAAATCATGAAGGAAAAAAAATAAATAACATGTTATACCATAATGTTTGATATAACACAACTATAGAAATTGAAAACTACATTTCAATATATAAAAGTAACCATTATGTGTCTTATGTTGGATCTCCATAGTAAAATGGATGTATTTATAGATGAAATTGGAAGGTAAATAATATAGTTATAATATTAATCATTGTGAGTGGAGTGTCTCGTCACAATTGGAAGGAAACTACCCATGTTGTTGAGATTATTCAAAACTAGATTCCACTAATCCCAAGGGAGGCAAGGAAACCCTATAAAAATGTGGAATTAGAGAAAATATTCTATAAATGTTTTTTTATATTATTAAAATAATTTCAATATCTAAAATAAAATGTGGAATAAACAATAAAATAGTGATATAGTAAATGAATGAATTTTTTTATCCTAATCGACATTCACCAAGGCTTGATTATATTTTAACAAAGGAATGAAAAAAAATTGTTAAAAATAATGGTGTTAATGTAATTTAATTGAATGATGGAATGAACTTTTTAAGTTTACCCATTGATGAATATTATGATGAATTGGATAAAGACAACAAAAATAGTGAAGTGGTATATATTTCTCCAAATGACTAAGACTCTGAGGAAAAAATAGAACATGATATAATTTCTAAAGGATGTCAAGATTCACATTATATCAGAAAATGAAGGTGCTGAAAGATCTATCCTATATAATTTGATATATATCTACATTAACATATATACATATAATGGGGAATATATAGAAAACTAATCTAATTCAATGGTGGAACCATGTTCATTTGAATAATTCAAAAAGATGTTTCTTATATTAGATCTATGGTTAGGGATTTATATCTAATCAAAAATAATCTTGGGAACATATGATGAATCAATAACATGAAACTTTTATTAGAATAATGTGGAAAATTATGAATAAATTTGAATAGCATATATATATTATTCTAAATAATGCATATATATTTTGTAACAACATTGTAAAAATATAAAGGGTTGATGTTGAAGAATCATCATCTTCTATGGATCTACATGAGTTAGCCAAAATCATATTGTGGAAATCCATTTGAAAATATTCAAAATTTAACATATGGATATAAAAATGACATGCATGAATGGTGTGATCCTAGTGTAGATATATATTGAATATCAAATTATATTATTAATTAGATATTAAGAAACCAAATTTTATATATTAAAGATGTATTTATAGAGTCTAAAAGAGTCAATGAGATCATATTATTCTTGACATGACTCATACATAAAAGGATAGTATTTGAAAGAGGTGGTTTTGATCACTTTCCCTATGTCTCAACAACCAATGAGGAATGACTCATGGTGATTGTTTTTTCAAAGTAATCTTATTATGAAATATCGTGAAAAAAATCAATGGAGTAATTTTCAAAACACATTGGATCAAAATAACAAATGTCAATGTTTGGTGAACTTAGTAATATAATAGTGATTAAAGTTTATAAATATGAATAACATATGTTTATTTCACGTGTTAATTATGAGAGAATAAAAAAATTCATGATTATAAACTAATGTGAACTATGATTATGGTTCAATCCATTTTTGGGTATTAAAATGAGTATAAACTACATATCATTACTTATACAAGATGATTAATAAAAGATTGTTATATTTGACTATTGAAGGGATGAATATCATTTAATAAGAGTGAAGATGATTTTTACAGTAATCTAAAGGAGGTGAATCTGACAGTAGTAAAATATATAATGGGATACATATAAGGTCCTCTTAATTTTTATTTTCCCATTGATTCTCAAATGTACTGTAAATTATCTACATTTTCTTATGTGGCTGAAATGGTGACGTGGTCGAATGAAATACCCCTAGTGGTGGTTCATTCTTATTTAGAATTGAATATATAGGTATGTTGAGTAGAAAATAATAAAGAACATCATTTAATGTAGAAGTATAAGAATATATTTCAGTAACCAGGTCATGCACTCATCTTCAATGGACTAAGCAATAAATGGATTTTGTAGACGAATTGATTTAGTCAATAGTGATATTTATTCATAATAAGTGTCTGATAAAGATCATATAAAATATCATCCATTAATCATGTAACAAACATATTATGTCCAAATATTACATTATTATGAAAACGATAGAATATAGAGTGATCCATTTATAGAATTTTGAGATTAATGAACTAGTGACCTAAATTATAACAAAGTTATAGGCACTTCAAACTTTTTATAAGCATCAGTTGAACAACTTTTCTAAAACACTCCTCAACCATAGGAGGTATGTAAATTATCCCCTCCACATTTTATTATAATTCATTATATTTTTTTACAATGTCTGACTAATTTTATCCCCATTGATTTATTGTTATATTTGATTGATGGTGGAAGTGAAACATAAAACAATATTTTGATAGTGATATTTCATCATGAAATGGGTGAAAACCCGTTTTTTAGTTCTTCTTATAAAGTAGTTTAAATGATAAATTCTATCATATAGAATGATATACATGTTTTCATTTTAGGGGGATGTATGATCCATTGGGATAATAATTTAGTCAATATTGTTCACATTATGGAGTTCTAGAATGGGGAACGACATAAGGCATGAGTTACCCTTTTGAAATATTTTTTTATACTTTGATCAATTCTCATGTATACATAGGTTGATGTATTAGATATTTATTACTATATATAATAATTAATTTGTTTTCTTGTACATTAAAGTTAGTATATTTTTACAAAACTAAGAGGGGAGAATTTTGGAAATATTGTAATTCAAGATGGAGGTTAATGTTCTATTTATTTTTAATTCATAATTTGTGTGAATTTATAATTGGGAAGAAAGATAGTAATTATTTCTATAAAATATTTCTAGAGTTAATGATATCTTTCTTCATGTGGTTTTGGACCAAAGTGAACAATCCAATTATGGATTATGTTTTTCATCAATGATGAATCTTCTCTGTCGTATAAAATTTTCAATATGTGTTGATTTATTTTATAATAAATGATAAATTATCTACACATGAAAGGGAATAATGTATTCAAAGTTGAGGAACATCAATTTTAATTTAGTTATAATTAAAATAGAATTACCACTACATGAGAATAACATCATTAAATATTTATAACAAAAAACATTTCCCCTTATGTTTGATTAATATAATATTCATGTCACCTGATAAGATATGGTGAATGAGATTTTTTACTATCTACAATAGTTTATCATAAATTGTTTGAGTAGTAAACAAAAGAGAATATTGAATAGCCTAGTTTCATGAACTCAAAAAATGGAAGGAATTCATTAGAGACAAATCGAACACTATTATAAATATAATATAGCAATGAACCCATAAAGGTAATATTTTCATGATATTTTTACAATATTATGAATGATTTTATTTGATTATATATTAATTAACGGTTCCTAATACGTTAGTAAAATGATTTGAAATATGTAAGATCAAGCCTATAATTTCCTTATTGTTGGCAATATTTGACAAAATCATTATCCTTATGAACGTCAAGAGTTTTTGGTTAAGTCTATGTAAATATTTATTTTATAGAGGTGGTCCCCATGAACCAATTGAATTTTTACATTATATTACCTATATATTCATTATTTTGAATATTAATCATGTTTTTTTCGTAAGATGGTCATTAATCTTCATGAAATAGAAATTGATAAAATCATTCGGTTAAATATCAATCTTGAAGTCCACAAAATTTTCCTTTAATTCTGAGAACCATAATTATTTATGACTGTACTCATCAATAAATTTCCTATGACTAGAAGAAATTTTCTGATTACTGATAATCATTACAAAAGATCAAAGGTTAGGGGATTATATGACATTTTTTATTTAGCTCATTATGTTCTACATTGGTAATGTCTAAGAATGATGTTTATTATAACTAAAATGAAAATATAAATTAATAATGTTTTATATTTCGTCATATATTCTTTATTGTTAACAATTGTTTTTTTCCTTTTCAATTATCTTATTGTTGATTTATATCATGAGTCTGGAATATTTATGTTTTAAAAAGCCTAAATGTAAAATTATTGTACTATGGATAGATACTTTAGTATCATCATAATTAGTATGGATTTAATGAATATGTAAAGATATAATTTTTTACTGCTATATTTAATCGATGTTGATTTCATAGTCCCTTTGATGGAATTGAAAATATTTGATATTTCCATGTCTATGAAATCGGTCTCGACGCATTTATTTTATGAAATTAGAAGAAATATATTCATTCATATAGGTTAATTATGTGATTCAATCTACTTGAATGAGATGTACAGAAAAAGGGATCGTATTATATTATAAGAATTTATAGGATAAAGTCAAATATTTTACTTATACACAAGTATTTAGTTTCCATGATATGTTGTGAGATTGTGTTATTATGAAGTGATGTATTCTCAATTATATAAAGTTAGGGTCCAAAAGTGTCACCCACAAATAATATAAATATTTTCCACCAATTCCTATGAATTGGATTTTAGGATGAAGTGGGACCAATACGGGGGACGAAAAAAGTCCAAATCAATGATTAAAAGTAGAATAATTTAAATATAATATTCTTTTCTTGAATAATGAGAAATGATTTTTTTCATGGTTTTCATAAGTTTATTTTAATTTAAATTGAATATGTGAAACTATTATTTTGGAAAATAATGTCAAACAATTCATGTTTCATTAAATTCCAGTTAGGGGAATGACACAAGTTAATGGAACATGGTTTATAAAATGATGTTTATTAATTTCATTAGATAGTCGTTAAATTTAAATGGATTTTATAATATATTTATTACATCATTTATTCTGTTTTTTTCCAATTTAATTGGGTAAACATATCCAAGGTATTGAGTGTCATTTTTGAAATACAACTACTACCATTTTTCTCATATTCTACCAATGAATATTTAGAAAAACCATTAGAATATGTTTTCTATCATACCCTCTATTGACATAAGATCTATAGAGATATACCAATTAGATGTTTGAGAATATATTGACTCAATTTCATGAATTGAGCATGAGATCCTCTAGAGATCGTAAAATTTTATAAGGCCTTTTATATTCTTTGCCAAAATATGAAAATTAATCCAAGCCCTTCACAGGTCCATGGTACATTTTTACCCTATTTTTTACCAATGTTTTCAATGTAATGTTTTTTAACATTCTAAATAAGGAATTTCCTCTCCTTTTACCAAGAAAATGTAAGGTTCTTTTTACCACATACAGCTTGAACAAATTTTCTGATCATCATTTATTTAAAGAATATTTTTCATGTTAAAAAGGATTATTTTTATGGAAAATATTTTAAAAAGTTATTTTATAATAAAAGGGTTTTCAAATAGTTTTTCAAAAAAATTATATTTTCCTCACCATTGTTCATAAATGATATTTTTATAATATTTCCCTTCATCAATAAAAACAACCCATTATTTTACACCACAAGGGATTTTTTTGATACCATCCAAATTAATACGATTGATGGTTTATTATATATATTTCCAAGGATAGTGTTCAAATTCACATCCAAGATTCATTTTTTAGTCCCCCAAAAATATTTAGTCATCTATGATCATTGAACATTGAATTTTCCACAAATTATCAATTTCATTTTTCATGGATATTATTTTTTCATAATCTATATAGTATTTTATATATGCTGTGAACTAAGATATTTATTTATTTATTAGGGGAAATATTGATAATTTTTTATTATTTATTCAAAAAAGATATTTGATATGGAATATTATATATTTTGACAATTCGACAATAGGAATGTTTTGGACAGGAAATCAGCAGTGGGTATCGAACTCTCAATAGACCATCAATACAACGACATGTTCTCAAGAAGATTTTTTTTTGAGAAATTAAACAAGATTATATTCTTTTTCTTAATACATCTTGTGAATGGTCTTGATGGTATATGTTTTCATGTCCCTTAGATGTGATATACAATAATTAATCATATCCCTCATTTAGTTTTAGTTATTATTCATCGATGAGATATTTCATCACCATATCTGTAGATACATTTCATTTTTGTTCATTGTTTAAATGTAATGTGTTTTTGTTTAATACCGTGTAAAATTGATTTTTCAATATATAGTTATTTTAATGGAAAGAGTTTCTATTAATTACCATGTCATATTTTATATACACTTCCTTTTCGTATTTTTTATTACGTGGTTCATGTGTTCAATTATTTACTATTCCATAATTATTACTCTCATTCATTCAATATTTCTTCCCAGTTATTTTTTTCTTACTGAGGATTTTAGCCTGCCCTTATAATGTTTGTTTCCCCATGTAGCCCAAAAATGTACTATGAAATATATTTTGGGATTTAATAAAGGGTATAATGTTATTCTTGATGTTATTTATATATAAAAATATATTTTAATTAGTTTAATAATTTGTAATACAAGACTAATTTATGTATCTAGTTTACCAATACTACTAAACATTTCCTTCCATTGGGACTTTATTTTATTAATCATTCTAATGTAATCGACGAAGACATCGACACTGTGCTTTATAGGGTTGATTCTCTCTAGATGTTATTAAGGATATCTTAGTATAGAACATAGTAACTAAATTTAGGAAAAAATATACTAAAAATCATAATCTCAATGTTTAATATTAGGATTAATATATAAAAAACCATGATTTTTGATAAAGTAGAGAATATGTGGGTCTTACTCGGAATACATCAATGCATGGATACTGTATGCTGATGTGGTTATTGATTTGATTTACCTATTAGTAACAAATTCAAAATTGTTTTTTGATCATGAATCAAGTGTAACCGGCTACAAGACAATGTTATTTACTTCGCACCTAGTTTGACACTGTTGAGGGATATTCCTATGATAATTCACATTTTATTTACAGACCATTATAATGTATTTTTAAAATGAATAACCTAGGATAAAACTAAATTGGATTACATTATAGATTACGAGTCATGATTTACAAATAAAAATAATGATATTAAGGATAAACTATATAACACAAACGGTCCAATTTGAAAATAAATGGATACAATATTTATTTATTTGGGTTCCACTGAAAAAATTAGATAAAAAGAAATTTTTTATTAACATAATTTTGAGTATTTACATCCTATTTGTTATTGACATTTTATTAATATGGTTTTGGAAAATTAAAACCAATAATCTGGGTGATAACCAGCCAAATCCGGCAATGTCTTGGCTCTTGATACCTTGACCGAAGGATGATAAGGGTTTCACACCAACCAACGATCAGTAATATTTCATGGTTAATATGTAATTGTGTTTAGCTAAAAAATTAGAAGAGTATATATTAATTATGAACAATTAGTGTTACTTTATAGGTTTAGAAACTAAATTATTAACCATATTTGATTTTGATATTACATAGAGGCAAATAGTTATTTTTTTAATCTTTTATGGGCCTTATTATTTATAAAACATGTAATTCAGCACTTTAGGAATCAAAATTAATTTTGGGATAAATTAAAAAATTGATTGAAGCATAACCAATGTATGAAAATGTGTTTAATATATTTATGATGTAATTATATTTCATTATATTATTAGTTAGTAAAATAATTCCTGAACATTATTAAATATATTTATATTTGTTTTTCCCAATATAATTTTTTTAAACTGCTGTCCTTTTAAATCATTACCTATTTATGGTTTTGAGACCCTCAACATTCCATTAATCATTCATGTATATTTAATTGATGACATAAATAACTACCTATAAATTTTTATTCTTTTCCTTATACAATGTATATTTACATTCCACTAATATTATCCTACTAGGAGACCTAGTTATATGTATTTCCATGTAAGCTATATAATTCACATACTCTTTTTTACAGAAGATTTCTTATGAACCCCTCTTAGGATGAGGTATTTTAAATATATGATATTTCAAAAAATCTATTAACATGATCATGAATAAATTAAGTGGACACAATTTAATTAATGTGGTGAGAATGTAACACCCCTAATATCTAATGTAGGAACATTTTATTCATTATAATATATTACACACAACACCAATCGTGTAATAGAATATAATATCTATAAAATTTATATTATATTTACTAAATTAAGTAAAATAAATATACCATCTATTGCATATAATGAACTAAAATTCGAGTTAACATTTGTTACACACTATAGTGAATTTCTTAGAAAGCTTATGTTACACACAAGACCAAGTTTTAACAAAAACAACATATTATCAAATATTATTATTTAATTTCATAAAATCTAAACTAGAAATTATATAAGTAATTATGAATAGAAATAACTAGCTTATGATAATTATAGTTTTCAAAAAATAATATTAATTTAATATTTACAAATTAATTATATTTGAATATAAGAACTAATTGAATATAAAGTTAATATTTTTATAGTGATTTATTTTTTACCCAGAAATATATTTTATCCAAATAAGTTAAATTAATTAAAATTAATGAGTTATATTAATGAAATATATACATATATATTCTATATTAAATTAAATAATTTTTTGGGAAAGTATAATATAATAACACACCAATTTTACCCATAAAAACATGTATCTTTATTATGACACTTTTACCTCCTTTTATTGGTTAAAATTTTCTATATTATTTTTTATAAATATTATAAATGATAAATTTAAAAACAAGTATTTATATTTTAATTTGAAAAATAATAATTAGGTTATGGAAAATGTTTGGTATTTTTCTTTGAAATATCATTTTATATTGTTTATTGATAAATACTGAAATTGAATTACAAACTGATTTTTCATCTAAATTGATTTTAGTGTAAATATATATATTTAAATTGTTTTAGATTAAAATTTAATCAATTATTTATGGATTAATATTATTTAGGTCAATATAAACAATTTTAATTTTCAATTGGATATATAAACATTACAATTTTTTGGATGTTATAACTTAAAACCCTGCTTTGTTTTCTCGTCTTTTGGACTGCAATTAAATTAATTTCTACAAATTATTTTTTTTATTTTTAAAAAATAGATTAAATATTTGGAATAATAATAATTTTAAATGTTTAATATTTTTAGAATAGTTTTTGACCAATAGTATTAGTGAATGCAATTAAACCTAATAATAGTTATTAATTTAAAATAATACATAATCTGGGACTAAACCATTAACTGAAGGGATAAATAACCTATAATGTTTTAAATACCCCATTTTATGGCCATAATCCAACCAAGAATCTCCCATTATTTATTATGGTGGGTTTTTTATGGAATTTGTTTTGGTAAAAATCATTGGTACATTTAACTTTTATTCAAAATATCCTAGTGAGTCCTTTTCCTCCATTATAAATTACCACCAACTCTCCCACATCCTTACACCTCTAAAGACACTTTAGATAAACCAATATCAGACCTAATATATCCTTAAAAACCCTTCCATAATCCTAGAATCATCACCATTTGATGAATAAAATACAATGACTCCCTTTAGATCAAACCAAAATCTGTTACCTCATTAAGAGGTAATGTCTTTCCTCAAGATATTTTGTTTTATTTAAATTATTCAAAACATAAAATATTATTATTAAATAATTATATAACTATAATAGTAACATAAATATACCAAGATATTTTTTTAATGTTTTATACATACACTTACACAAACATCCATCTAATGGGTCATGAACATAATGTTTATGGGTACATCGAACTACAGCCTCATGAAATCTTGATAGATAATTTTTTTCATTACCACATATTATGGGGTACATTATGATGTTAAATATATTTACATATTATTTATATTTTATTTTTTATGTCTTTAATCATTTTAAATTATATTACAAAAAATAATCATTCAGTTTACAAATTTTTAAATATGAAAACATTGTTTATGGAAGTGTGGACCATCACCACCTCAAAGAGATATGATTTGTTCACACTATACATGATATGTATAAATTATAGTTATAATTAAAAATAATTTACATAAGAAAAACAATATGATATTAATTAAAAAATTAGATCTTTTGGTATATGAAATAACATTTACTTTATTACCCTTTCACCGAGTTAAAAAAGGGATATCACCATTTGTGGACGTGTGGAATACTGCCTCAGGGACATAATGTCATTCCTTTTACATCAAAATAATTTTATATATTAGTATATAGAATTAAAAAATATTTTATTGATTATATAATTATAATTATTAAAATATTTATGTTACATACCTTCTTTCCAAAATCGTCATTGAAAAATTGGGATGTTATTCATTTGTATGTGTGGCCAACCATATCCATGATTATAATGATGGTTCATTTTTCCGAACCGTATATAATTATTTGATTAAAAATCATAATTTAAATATAAATATGATAATTATGTCATTTTTTTTAAATTTTTGATGTTATATAATGACCCATTTGACCCTACTTGATATATAGAAGTTATTTTTGATTCATAAATAGAATTTAGTCAAATCACCTGACCAGAACATAATTGTTTATGTAGTTGTAAAAAATATAGTAATTAGTGAAATACAAATAATTGAAAACATGAAAATGGTTATCATGTTTTTAAATAAATAAAATTTTATTATTATAAAGTTATTTAAATGAATACCAACTGAAAAAACGCAAGGTAGGGGAATTTTCATCTTACTTTTTACTTATGGGTGATAAATGTCATATTCACCACATAGTTATATTATAAAGTGTATCTAATAAGAATATTTATATACTATTTAATTAATTTAATTATCTTAATTTTATTACAATCATTAATTTAATATTTTTCCTTCACAAGGTTAATGATTTATAATCTTTCAAATTGGTTTAGGACACATTGGAATGTTTAACGATTATCTTTCTCAAAAATAATATTAATGTTCATTAAATGGGGTTTCCATTTGAAGAATTAATATGAAAATTATATAATAATGCCTATAATTTTTCTCTCAAATAGTTATTCATGAATTTTTTCATGTATTAGTACAGTTTTTTCAATTATTTCTACTCAAAATGTTTTAGAAAATATTTTTCCCGAAAACACGTCTTTATTTTTATCCTTTGTCATAGAACCTATTTTCTTCTAAAACATATTTCTTATTAAAATTTATTAAAAAAAATTTATAATGTTTTTTGGTGAATAATTTTTTCCCTTTTCTCAACATACCAATGTTTTCCATGGAATAATATTTTTTCTTTCCGAACTAGTAATTTTTCTAACCATTTTTAGTGAAAAAGAATTTATTTTTTACATCGTACTACTCATTAAGATTTACCTATCAGTATTTCATTGAAGCACCATTTTCATGTTTAAAAGGATAAATTTTTATGAAAATGTTTTCAAAATTCTTTTTAATATAATAAAAAAAATCAAAGGAAAATGTTATTTTCCTCAAGAATGTTTTCAAATGATATTTTTTAAATATCATCATTCAGAACAATAAAACCAATTTATTTTACACAACATGAGATTTTATATATTAAAACAATACTTAGTATTTATATGGATGGTTGATTGTAGATTTTTCTGAGGATAGTTTCCATATTCACTTCCACGATTCATTTGTTTGTCCCCCTAATGTATTCAATCTCCTATGATTATTAAACATTGACCTTTTCATTAATTTTTCTTTTCATTTATAATTGGTATTATAATTTCCTAAACCATAAGACATTTTACATATGGTGTCAAAGTTTACAATAATTTAATTTATTTTGGATAATATTTATAACAATATAATCTTTTTCAATAACTGTAAATGATAAGTAATATTATTTATTTTAAGTATTTTATATGATGAATTATTTGAACATGAAATAACAGGTGGGGCTCAAGCTGCATATATCCCCTTGATGCATCGACATGTTCTAATGATAATATAATATTTAGAAATTAAATATTTTTCATCCACACATTTAAACCATCTTATTAATGTTCTTGAATATATAGGTTTTCATGTACCTTAGACATTACACCCAAAAATTAATCATTTTTATCATTTATTATTAATCCATTCAATTTTTTGCCACCAAATCAATGGATGTATGCCATTTAAGTTCATTGTTTATATTACATGTTATTCAATTTATTATATTTATTATATTTATTTATCCTCATCTAGTTACTTTAATGGAATGTGTTTCCGGTAATTATATTTCCATATTATTTATGCACTTGCTTCAAAGTGTTCCATTATTTACAATGACATTATTATTACTCTAAAATATTTAGTTTATCATCTACTATATGTTTTCCTTAATAATAATTTGAGGTCACCCTTATTATTATTATTTTTATAAGGAATACATGATGTTTAATGTGAATTATAAATGGGGATTTACTAGATTGAATAAATTTATTATACATTTCCACAATTTATATAAAAATATGTTACAATTAGTGTATTAATTTTTAATACAAGACCCTTTTGTGCATCTGGTTTACCAATGTAGATAAACTCTAAAGTCCTTTGGGATTTGATACTTTTTAATAATTTTATTGTAATAGTAGTGTGAACTATCTTTAGGATATCTAGATTTGGGTTTCTACAATAATTATACAATTACACAGAATCATGGATAAGTATTTGAAAATTAAAATGAAAAATAATGTGTTGAATGCCCCTATTAATGCATTGTTAAATATTTGAATTGGGTTACATAGTAAAAACATTAATAATAGAACCATATTTCTAACATCAAGAGAAAATTAGAAAATGGATTATGAAAATTTTATTTCATTCAATACATGGTAATTTTTTTAGGTGGAATCAATATAATATGAACAAGAATTTAAATAAATAAAATAAATTATATCTATGGCTATGATATTAAAGTAACTCAATGTTAATATTAATTTAGATATCACCTTAAAATATATTAGTTGACATGGACACAAAGATAAAAATATTTTTGGACCATAGTCATGGTAATTTTCAATATTCAGAATCATAGAAATTGATAATGGGTTATCATAAAAAATTTTATTGGGATTATAGTCCATAGTATTTTTAATATAATTTAAATGTTAAGGAATATGAAATATAAGTCCTTTATTTTATTATATCGTATTTCACATAATGGTTTAACGAAATGTGAGTTAATGTTGTTTTGAAATACATATAATTAAATTTCCTGGAGTAATTTTGACATACATAGTCTAGATAATAAGAAGGAAAATATAGATCAATTCCACAAGAATATTCATGAGGTGATATATTTTAAATACAATGGAGATGAATATTAGTGACTGAAAAAATAATTTGAGAATAACAAATAAAAAATTTTACATCACATTTTTGTAATCATGATAAAATTCTAAAAGCAATTTTTAACAGAATTTATAAAATGGGAAGTGAATCCATGAGAACTCTGTTATAAATGATAGACTAATGTTTGGTCCTCACTTGTACATATTTTCAAGATAGGTACAATAGTTAACTCACTACATGAATACTAAATAAATATATCATGTGTTGGTATCCCCTTTCCTATTCATCGATAGATTATTAAAATGGAGGGTTAAAAAGATACATATTGATGTTAAATGGGTATATAATTCAAAGTAACTCAATTTCAATAAATTTTTTTGGAGATAAATTTGATATAAAAAAATTATATTATCCCTAATTTATTTAAAAACATTGGGGACTAATACCAATATAGATATATGAAATAAGGTATCCATGTAGATAAGAATTTATCCAATAATCACATATTATCATCCTTCCATCATGTTTAACAATATTCATCAAGTGACATTTAATACATAGTATGGAGAATCCACTAATTAATACTTTGTTATACGTTTCAATTTTTATAAGGATTGGTGTGAACGTGGTTTCTCACACATCATGGTGAACTTAGTGAAAGCCATTATTGAAAATAAAATGACCAGTTCAGTATCAATTATGTCAGTTCAATTTCCTTAAAAGGGATAATAGATTTAGGGGTAGTGTTATAAACCTAAAGAAATTAGTTTAACATGTGTCCTGAAAATACATTTGTTGTGTAATTTCAATTGATTGAAAGCCATGTAATTATTTTCTTTTACATTATTTATAATCACCATTGTGTTTGATATTTCTCTCTCAAGATGTATGTAGATTTTTCTTATTAGATGAGAATGGGTTATTATTTATTCTACAATGATAGTCACATGAATTCAATTTAGAAATTCCATAATAATTATCTTAAATTCATTACATGTCATAGATTTTGTGATTTATATTTTTTTAGAAAGAATCAAAAGTATCATGGTTTTGAGGAGGAATGATTCTTATAAAATAATGGTTTAGTAGTATGGTTTACAAGATCATTTATCAATGATTATGGTTTTATACAATGTGAAATTATTTATATTGAAATTAACTGTTTTATTTTACATGATACTTAGTACATTATGTAATATATCAATAGAAGATGTAAAATATTGTAAACGAGTATAGAATATATAATATAAGACTCAATCCTAGTTCTGAAAATATAAACATTATCATGTAAAACTATAGTTATTTTTCAAAGCTATACCTCAAAGTGTAATTAGGATCTTTGGAAACAAACCATATGGTATTATCAATATAATTACATATGTATTAAATGATAAATATACCATTATATATTATGTTTAGACACATAGATTCCGTAGTTTGTCCAGCTCTGAATCGGGATCAATTTAAAAGTGAATATACAGAAACATTCTTGTACATAATAAGAATCTTTTAATACGATTCGATAATTTTAAGTTGATGCAATTAATGAACATGATATGATTATATAAGATATACTTAGTGTATTATTTATATTATATATTATCTGAGTATTAATCAATGACTTGAATGTAGATTAAAGGTTTTACTAAACTCACGTTACCTTAAACACATAATATTGGTGATTGTAGTACATAGTTTTTCAATTTGATTTATTATATGAAACTCAAGTACTACATTATTCTTTTACATACATGTTTAATAAATTTTTGTGGAAAAAATGATCTCATATTGAAAATAGTTGACTACATTATATTATTTGATTCCATTATTTAAACACATCTAGGGTTTTTATGGGAACCAATTTTATATCTAGATTAGCATCATAATTACATCACAAAAATAAAAGGGGAATCAACATTTATTATTATATAGTTAACAAGTATAGTAAAAATATAAAAAATAAATTGATATTGGTTATTAAAAGTTCTATATATATGAGTAAATAATATATCTTTTGTGATATTGGGTTTATGAATGTGTTCTGTTAAATCTTAATTCGAAATACACATGTTAGAATAGGAAAACATAAATTTACATTGGTGTTGGTGGGAGGAACTGTTCTACTGTCACTTAATAAAAAAGAAGGTAAAACCATAGTATTCAATTTATATATTATCTATTGTGGGTAATTATTATAATATATTTTTGTATGTTGACACAACATGCGATTGAAAAGATAAAATTAACTCTATAATAGATTCCTTGTACCAAAATGAAAAATAATTTTTTGATAGTTTCACTAGATAATGTAAATTTATTGGTGGGTATCCACTTGTAACAATACACGAATGATAGAAGCATGATACCAAGAATGCTCGATTGATTATACAATGTCTTATTTCTTAAATCCATCGGAATTATACATTAATTAATAAATATATATAATCATTACATTGGGTATTATTGATTAGTAAAATGATCATTATATGAATTCTTATGGAATGTGTTTTTATGACATTACTAGTAATGGGTGTTGATAATGAACAAAATCCAATAATATGTGAATGTTTTTGGATCTATATATGAATTAATTAAAGAACAATGATCCTAGAATTTTCATTCAGAAGAAAATGAATCCAATTTTCTAGAAGGGTTCTATGATATAACTATCATATTCTATGAAATGTATGTATAATAGCATATGGATATAGATTATTAGTCAAATATTTTGTTAATAATAAGATTAATTTTATCACGAATGACTTATCTTTCAAAACCATGTCTTAGGGAAATTTTCAACTAGTATAGACAAAAGGAGTTTATTGTTCTAGTAATAATACATACCTTGACTAAATATGAAATATATTTAATGTGGAATAATATATGTGGGTGTTCGTTCCTATAACACATGAGCATCAATTATAGTAATCATTCCATTTTTTGTAAAAAAATTATCAAAATCCACGTTTCATTATTCAGGGAAAAAAATGAAAATATCATTCCCAATTTTTTTGATATTATTAAAACAATTCCATTTAAACATCACCAAATAAATAATAGATAACGGTAAATTTTGGAGATATTTCATAGAAATATTATTTTTTGGAGAGTTTTCAAAATCATCCGTTTAAAAATATTTCAATTGTTTTATATTAAAATGATATAAGAAAAAAATAAAATATTATGAACAATTTTTATAAAAAATAAATATATAAAAATATATTAATTAATGTTAATTTTAGTATAATATAACTACTAACATAGAAATAAATGCTTGAATTTTTTTATATCTTTGTATTTATATTATATAAATAAAAAATAATTTCAGTTCAAATATTTTAATAAAGTATATATATGTTTACATTTGATTTACTAGTTTTACTAAAAATTAAGTCTCATTTAATTCATCCCAAGCCAACTAGTTTTATATTAGTCAACATTATATGTTATTTTATTGTAAAATCTTTTTTATGTATAAAACAATCATTTTTCATAAAATATTTTTCAATTCATTATGTATATATACATTCAAATTATTTCCTAAAACATCATATGATTTAATAATGTAAAATGGAATAAATATATTCAATTATAATTTTTAATATTATATAATATTCATAGCTTAGTAATTTTATATAATGAATATTAAAAAAACAAAAAATTATTTCCACGGTTACAATTAAAACGTTTTTACAAGGGTGTTCGAACAAACAGATAAGGGTAAAATATCCAAATAAAATGATCAAATTTTTTGTTTAAAGATAATTCTACCTTATCTTATCTTTGTATATATTTCATATCCCTCTTTTATAAAATCCACTAGAAAATGACATCAAACTATTTACATATTTTAATTAATTCCATGTGTGACTTTCTTTACACTTATAAAAGGGATCTCATTATCCACCATTATTCCCAAATCCTGAGCATTCTATATAATAAAATAACTAATTGGAAAAAACATTATATCAATTTAATCCATTGTATTTCATTTTATTGCTTCACCTAAAACCATAATATGAAAGATGAATGTGTATGAAAAAAGAGTTCTCTCAAAGAATAGGTAGTCAAATTTACCAGATCATTAATTGTTTATTTTTCTACTACATAATCCAGTTTTTTTACACCATAAAATAATAAAAAAAATTAATAAAGACAAGATAATATTCATATGATTATGGGTTAATGGGTTTTCACCCCCTTTCCATGACATGGTAAAATAAATTATTGCACATGTGTACGTTTGAAATATCGCCTCCATGTAGTGACATAGTCCATTTTCCATCACCATATTTCATGTATTCAAAATTGGGTGTTTTAATATATCCATATATATTAAATAATTATGATTATAAAAATAAAACATCACATATCCTATATTATATCATCATCTTCTAAGAAATTATAATGTCGTCTGTGCGTACGTGCAGACAAACTCCTCCACGAGGCAATGCAATTGTATTTAATTTTACAAAATCAATCTTAATCAGGATTGTTTTAATTAATATATATGTTATTTTTAATAAAATATCTACATGGGAATAATGAATTTTCTTTTTCTTTTTCATTCTTCTTATACTAAAAAATGGTAACATCACTCATGTGTACATACGGACTACCATCTCCATGAAGAGGTGAAATTCATTTTTCATAACCACATTGCATGAATGTTAAAACATGTATAAAATGAAAATATATTATACTTATGACAAGATAAATATAATTTATAGGATTAGTACATGATCAAGATGAATGTAATGAAAGTTATGAAGCAAAACATACATGAAAAAAATACACTGTGCACATGGCTTTAATAAGGTGGTTGATCCTTTGAATCATTCATCGATTTGTTGATAATGAATCCAAAAAACAATATTATTGCTAGTATGGATATTGAGTAGAATCATAATGTTCCATCATTTGATTATTATTCTCATTCTCCGAATGTGAGGGAAAGATTATCACCCAATATTTATAGTGTGCATATTGATGAGAAGACAAGCATGGTAATGAATGAGGATCATTCAATTATATGCTATGAAATTTCTAAGTAGGAGGAACACTTCAATGCCAATATTGTCCTCTGTGGATCTCCGGAATATGAATTAGACCCATTGATTATGATTTCATCCTTACGAGACTGATACATAGATGTTTCTGATCTCTGGAAATTATATTTCTTACCTATAGATGGATATTAGGATAATAAGGAACCACATGAAAAATGAGAGTAATTAATTCATGTAAATCCTACAATGCCAACGAAAAAAGGTGTTAGGTACCAAAATCTCAGCCAAAAATTATTCCCGCAACCATTTTACACCTCTCACTGGAAAATAATTTGGAGAGGATGATGGGGAAATTCCTCCAACAAATAACTTTTCATTTAATATGATGGTTGATGTATTGGTGGGTGGGAAGAATTATATGGGAATGAAAATGTGGGAGGAAAAAATATTATTCCACCCTCCATGTGAGGAAGGGCCCCAAACAAGGAAAAGGGAATCCTAACATAAAATAAGATATTATTTTTGGAATTTTCAGGTGATTGGTAATACTCCCACATTCATAGACCTGAGACACTTTCTTATGGCCAATAAATCAATGATGATTGTTCTTGCAGAAATAAAGATGAAATTTTACAAATTGATCTCTTTTAAATGGGAATCCATTGGTTAATGTTTAGTCTCACAAAAAGACATTGGGAATGACTCTAAACACCATAGTGTATCAAAACATGATATCATCACCATTTATTCATTTACAATAAGTAATCAAGACATATTACTGGACATTGGAATCCATGGTATGGTAATTTCATTGACCTTTGGGTATTCCTCCAACACTAACATCATTAAAAGGGATATTTGGAAGATTGTTGAAAGGATATTTGATAACAAGCCACATATTTGGTTGATTTTGGATGAATTTAATACTTTCATATGTCCTGATGAAAAAATTGGCCCTCATTTTAATAAATTAGTAGCTACTTAATTCCCATATTTTATTGACCATTGAAACATGGTTGAAGTACCAATTGTGGGTTGTGGTTACACTTTGTGTAGGTATACCCTTAATGGATATCAAGAAAAAAAACAGGATAGTTGTCTTGTTCAAATTGATAATGGGAATGACGTAGTTGGTGTATCAGGATTTATATAACCAAAAAATCACTCTGAAAAAAATCCCATAGTTTTATATTTTTAGACAAATAAATGGATGTCATCCCCCTATCATTTCGGTTCAATGAGGCTTGGCTATTCATGCCTAGTTAAAGTGCAGTTTTAATCATATCATAGAATATGGAATCCATTGGATGTAAAATTAATATCATTGATACAAAGATGAAAAATGTCAAAAATCATATTCATGAATAGAGTAAAGCCTTCTTCTCCAATCGTGAAAATGAAATCAATGATGTGGAAGAACATTTTTGGCTATGCCAGAATTTTAACCATAATCATAATTCCTCTACTAATGAAGAGATTAATGACTCTTCTACGTTGGATGTACTCCTGAGCATCAAATAATGGTAGACCCAAAACCAGCATAACATAAATCTGGCATTAGGAAGGTGATAGAAATGCTATATTTTTTTATTTTCCTCATAAGGAAAGAGGATTGAAAGGGGGATCACTGCCCTTTTCAATGATAGTTCTCTATGTATCCAAGAAAATGATATTTAAAATATCATGGTAGGATATTTATATGTATTATAATTATATAAAGGGGGATATTACACCTTAAAAGTATGGATAATTTCTGTTGTGTTTTTTATAATCATCAGAACACACTCATAACTGAATCTACGGAGAAAAAGGAGGTAATGAGTGACCTATTCAATCTCAATATTGATAGTGTGGTTTATCCTAATGGGATTAAAAATAAATTCCTTATGTTTTACTAGGAAATCATGAATGGTGAACTTGTTAATGTTGTCAGATAGTTTTGTAATCGTGCATCAATTACCTATGGAATCAATGAAAATTACATTTCCTTAATTCTAAAAAAGTAAAAGGTAGTAGATGTCTAGGATTACAGACTTTTTTCTATTGAGAACGCATTTCCAAAAATAATTATAAAATTCATTTCCAAGCAGTTATAATATATATCTAGATGGATTATCTCCACAAACTTGTTTTGTTTTATCCATATAAGGAATATATAAAATTTTCTCTTTATTACCTCAGAATTCATTAATATCATGAAGAGAAGTGTTAGGCATGTAAAATTTTATTTTAAAACATGTCATCTGAAATGCCATTGATAAAATTTAATAATGTTTAATTATTGAAATTCATAGAATATATGGTTTCTCTGAAAACTTCATCAAACTAATCTAAATCATTTTAAAAATTGAAATGCTTCCCATATTGATTAATTCCAATGCTTCATAATGGTAAGGAATAGTGGTACACTTTTTGTGATTTTGTTTTCCATGTCTAAATATTATTCTAGTGTCCATGTAGATGATCTTTTTCAATATAGTATATAAATAACAATAAGGGATGAATGGTTTCTATTCACCCCTTTGTACCACATAAAAGTTGAGGATATTCTTCTCTTTGGACAAGAATCAAAAAATCCTCTCTTAAATACAAAATATCTTTTCTCTTTATGAAGAGGTCTCTGTCCAATTTTTTATTTGGGATAAGTATTTTTAGAGTTTTTTATGGAATAATTTTCTCAAAAAAGTATAGGGTTTTCCGAATTCTCTTTTTGTGAAAATGTAAAATCATTATTTCACTTACCTTGGAGTGCATCATTTTTGGTAGAAAAGTGAAACAGTGTTATCTAGAAAATACAATTTCTAGAATAATTTGTTAGATGGAAACCATTAATTTTAATTCTATGTCACAATAAGAATTTTCTTAGTTAACTCAGTTTTTACATTTATGTTTGTTTATGCCTTTTCTCTATATAAATGGACCAAATTTATTCTCAATTTTGTTTAGGCATTGATCAGAAACATTTTGTATATGATAAAACATGAATTTATTAAATATTATATTGATTATAAATGACTTATTATCTTAAAATTATTCTATATAAAAATAATTGTGAAATATTTGGTATTAGATCATTCATTTGAAAATTGGATGAAACATCAGGTTTTACCCTTTTAAAATTTATTATAGAATTTTGGACAGAAATATTGTTATGTAAAATATTTTGACTTAAAATTTTGTAATTGTGCTCTAGATTTAATGGGATACAAATTCTATTTAGGACATGTGAGAGGGATCATGCATTTTATTGGAGTAAATGGACCATGAACGAATGTTGGACAAAACAATCCCGATTGGACACACCTTCACTATTTTGTCCTTATCATCTTCATCAGTACTTTTATTAAGCCCAAATATGAAGGGAAGATCAAAAAAATAATTATGATCAAATAATCCTATTATAAGGCCATCCAATTCATGCGTTTTTTATGTCAACTATGCCATGGACCCTTGAATAAAATATTTGGCCGAGTTTTCATTTCACACATAAAAAAGATATGTAACCCTATCCCTAAAAAATCTATTTAAATGGTGTTTTCACTCTGTGGGTTGGCTGGTCGAGGCTTTGGGATGGTTAGGAGGATAGGGTGTCTCTTTTGAGCCCCTCACAACTTTTGAAATATGTAAGGCTTTATGCAAACATCTCTTCCAAAATGGATCTTCTCTCCCATCTCCTCTTTATAATTCTTTTCATTCATATTTTTATCATGAATTTTTCTTCAATTAATCTTTTGAGTTTTTCCCATTTCTTCTTATATTAATATTCCTAATTGCGTTGGAATCAATAGTAGAGACGATATTCGGTTGTACCCTTTCAATCCTTGCTCATGAAAAACGTCTCCATAATGACCACACTGCCCAAGGAAGAGTATTTTTTTAGTGATCAATCTATTTTATAACCACTTGATATAATTATTTTAAATATTTATCCTGTCATAATTTACTTAACATTATCCATGAATTGTGTTTTTAAATTATAATAAACTAAGCAATCAATTGAACAAATAACAAAAAAAAACATGCGAGGTCACGATGTTGTGTAAATTATGAGAGCGTGATATTAATTGGTAATACAAGACCACACGTGATAAATTTGTAGAGTTCAAATATGATCCATAACAAAAATTCACCATCATTTTCAGAATGGATATGTGCTCTAATTAACAAATGAACCTAAGCTAACAATAGAACAACGATGAAGGCATGGTGCTACGATTGGGTATTCCGAAGCTTGCCTAGGTTTTATGTAATTCCAACATTGTGGTTATGTTAACTCTCATAAGTTATACGATTAACAAATTAGGAGATCATAATTAAGTTGATATTTATTTAAATGATAAATTTTAATAACTAAATTAAGAGGTATAATTATATTGAATAGTCCCATTAAAATATTTTCTAAAAAAAATCTTCTTGTTGCGTCTTTTTAATCGATGTTCATTTCAATATTAAAAAAAATGAAACCTTCTTCCAGAAAAATTCTTCATGTTTTATAATTGATAAAAAACCATACATACATTCCATTACTATTTAAATTATATTATATATTATTATTATATTACCTTTAGGATGTTTTTTTATTTACTTCATCCTTTGAGAGATGACATTGGTCAGTAACTCTACTCCACCGAAGTACCAAAAAACCACTAATCATTTCAGGGCTCCCACAACAGAACCATTCAAATTGGATTCATTTCAAGAGAGTCAAGTAATTATTTCAACCATTTAGAGCTATTTATTTTATTTTATTTTTTATTCTCTACTTCTCTTCTTTCATCCTTCTTTCCCCATTCTGAATTTTTCTTCTTTTTTTCTTCTTTTTTTTTGAACTATCAAATCAAAATTCTCATCATTTATTTTATTATGGTCCACTTCTCTTATTTTAATTTTTATTAAATTTATGAAATGAACTAATCTTGAAGATCTCTTATATCTTAATCCTCATATTGAACATAGCCTTTGAGGTCGAATCAGACATTCTAGGTCTACATGATATTTCAATATTCAACCAACTGTGTAATTCCTCTACTCTTAGAACATTTAAAATGGATGCATTTCAAATTCAACCATAAATCAAGAACCAATTTATGGATACAAAAACAAAGAACCTAATAGATCCATTTGAGAATTGATTTCACCTAATATTAACTATCAACCAAACTATATTGCATACTCTAATCTCGAATCGGACTATGAACTAAAATTTTGGACAATTCATCTTCTTCCAACGTTTCATGGATTATCTGTTGAGGATCAAAATAAACAAATTAAAAAAACTAACGTGGTTTTCTCAACATCAAAACCACAAAATGTTTCTGAAGATCAAATCAAACTAAGAGCATTCCCATTTTCACTTGATGGAGCTGCAAAAGTTTGGATATATTATTTACTACCCGAAGATGTAACTTTTTGGAATTATTTAAAATGACATTTCTTGAAGAAATATTTTCCATTTTCAAGGACCACATCCATTCTAAAGGAGATCTCAGGGATCAAGCAAGACCATGGGGAGTCAATGTATGAGTACTGGGAGAAATTCAAGAAATTGTGTCCAAGCTGCCCACATCACCAAATTAGTGATCAACTCCTCATCCAATACTTCTACAATGGAATCACAACTATGGACAGAAACATGGTGGATACTGTGACTAGAGGAGCATTGGTGGAAAAGACACAAGTTGTTTCACATGCGTTGATCATAAAGATGTCCCATAACTCTCAACAATTTGGTGATAGAGGTACACCACATTTCAGGGGAGTACATTAGGTCAGTCCTTCGTATCATTAAAGTCATTTGATTGAAACCAAGTTGGAAGAATTGACAAAAACAGTGAGATATATTTATTTTCCACAAAATACATCCCACCCACCCACCCCCCTTCAAGGCCTTGTGTCATTTTCATTGAGACAAGACACCCAACTGACTGTTTCCCACAACTAAAAGAGACAGAGTATTGAACAACTGTATTCACAGGAAGACCATATTAGCAGCAACAACAGACATACTTCCAAAAGAAGTTTGATTCATTTGATCCAACATAAAACCAATGGTGTAAGGGTCAATCATACATGAGGTATGGATGCGGACAACAACAAAGGAACCCTTTTCAACGAAACTTCTAGGACCCTCAACCTTACCAGCATGGTTACCAACAACCCAAAAGGAGATTTGAAACCAAAGAATCAACAAGCCATCCACAAGGGAATCCCCCATCCAAGGTATATTCTAACACTAATGAAATTGTGAAGAAAATTTTTCTTAATCAACAGAATGAGCTGACGAGTCAAGGATCGAAGATGATGGAGATGAATACTGAAATTATCCAGATAGCCACTTCCATCCATGAATTGGTATGTAATAATTATTGAAATCTACCATCCCAATATAATCAAAATACCATGGGGAATATTAGTGCTATCACATAGCAAAGTGGGAAGCTAACAACTAATACATCTTCATATATCGTTCCACCAGGATTCACCTCAATTATGGAGAATCTGCATTCCATACCAACTGATGAGAAATCCAAGGATAAATATAAATTGATGAAAAATATTGATGATGTTCCTCAAAATACCCTTCCATTTCCAAATAAATATGTACAAACAAAGAAGATGGATAAATAGGCGATACAAATAAATGTTTTGGATACATTCAAGCATGTGAAGATCAACATCCCTTTACATGAATCCATCAAGAATATCCCAAGGAAAACAAAATTCATAAAAGAACATTTTACCATTCGATGAGGTCTCAAGGGAAATGAGAGGATATATTTTGGAAGGAATGTGTTATCCATCATTACACAAACTCTAGATATTCCTACAAAGTGGAAGGATCCAAAGATATTAACTATCCCAAGAACCATAGCAGAGTTTCACTTTTATGATGCATGTTGTGATTTGGGGGAATCCATAAATGTGATGCATTAGTATATATTCTCTTCTATGTAGGTTGGTGAGATAAAAGTGATGAGAGTAGTGGTGTTGTTGGAAAATAGATCAATAACATATCCAACGGGAGTCCATTAGGATGTACATGTCCATGTAAGAGAAATGATCATTCCAGCGGATTTCTACGTGCATAGCCTGGAGGATGATCAGATATGTTCTCATGATCCCATTATCTTAGGTAGACCCTTCATAAAAACTAAAAAAACATTCAATAATATCATTTAGGGTACTCTTTCCATGTAATTTGTGGATGAAGTTGTGATATTTAATGCTATGGATTCCATGGTGTACCTCTCATAGGATCATTCAGAATTTGATATCTCCCATTTTGAACCACCAAATATAAACCCCATGTAATTTGATTGTTCTATGCTTAGGTTGAATATGAGTATTGGTTCAAGTTTGATGTCAAAGAGTACTTCCACACCTATTTCTAATGCACAAGACTCTTTTAGATTTGATTTTGAAATGGAATCATATTATGATTTTGAACATGTGAACTCTAATTATGACATGTCTATTGAGTATGCTGAAGGATTTGATGCTTTATTCGATAATTTTGATGATGTATATACTGATTCTGATGCTCTTCGTGAACATATGTCAGTTCATTCTATGTATCCATCCATAAAACACCTCCCATACACTAGAACACATGCCATTTCCACCAAATCTTGAATACCTATATATGTCAAGTAGTGAGAAATTACCTACTATAATTTCTAACAATCTGCGTTTTGAACATGAAGAAAAACATTTGAATCTTTTGAGAGAGAACATCTGTCCAATTGGGTAGACCTTGTAAATCATATCAGGTATTATCCCCTCTATTTTCATGCATAGGATTATTTAAGAGGATTGGGCTAAACTGTTTAGGCTGCCACAAAGGATACTCAATCCAACACTTTTGGAGGATGTTAAAAAAGATTTTGAAAATTTGATCAAGGAAATAATAATTTATCCCATTTTAGATTCCCTGTGGGTGAGTCCTATTCAGGTTGTGGCTAAGAATAGTGGTGTTACAATTGTTAAAAATGATAAAGAGGAGTTAGTTCTAATGAGGGTACAAAATAGTTGGCGTGTGTGTATTGATTAAAGGAATCTAAATTAGTCCTTTCAGAAATACCATCTCCCCCTCCTATTTATTGATCAGATGCTTGAGGGACTAGTTGGGAAGACACACTATTGTTTCATTGAGGGATTTTATGGATATTTTCACGTTCCTATAACTCAAGAGGATCAAGAGTAGAATACATTCACTAGCTTCTTTGGATCATTGGCCAGCCAACCCAAACTACTTAGTCATTTGGGATACCTAAGGGGCTCCTCCTCCTTGGGTGGCGGCTAGGGCAGACCCCACCGTGGGGCCACCCAGCCGCTGTCCAGCATGGGCCAATGGGCCACCTAGTGGGTCGGGCTGCGCCAGTGAGCCGAGTCACACCGACAGGTTGGGTCGGACCCAGGTTCAGACTCGGGATGACTCAAACCAGGTCGGATCTTCCCAGGCCGTGGTGGCCCGACCGGTTCGGACTGGACCCAGGCTAACTTCGACCATTTCCACTCATTTGACTATAAATTGAGCAACAACCGTCCGTTTGACGAACTGTCAGTAGGGCCAAAAATCATCGATCGACATGGACCATATGGTATACCCAAATTGAATTTGAGATATTTTTGGGGTATAACCACATTGGATTGAAAACGAATCCTACTGGGCCCTCGGGACTGAAAGGACAAAAACATACAGACTGGACGTCTGATTTACACACCGTCTATTGCGTTGATACCCCTATTACTTGGTGGCCCTTTGGGATACTTTTTCATGGGACATAGAGGCAGTTGGAGTATCAACATGTGGCTTGAGGTGCGGACCCTCTTGGAATCAGGTTAGCTTAGTGCGGGAACCCATTAGCTGGATGTAAAATGAGAAACAGATCCTTTGTGGGTCTACTCTTTGGGATCCTACGTGGGTCTGGGTTCTGGTATCCCAATAGTATATTCTATAGGAGTCTACGTGGGAAAACTCTAGGATCCTACATGGGTCTAATGTACTAGGATCCTACTTGGGTCTGATTATTAAGGATCCTACATGGTTCTGATTTCAAAGGATCCTACGTGGGTCCCCCACTCCACACAGTATTATTATTCAGTAGTTACATCTAATCATCCTTACCACCGTACCTATGTAATACTTGGTGTGATTTTAGTATTTACCTTTGTGGAAGTCATTTGTGTGGTTTACCTTCGTGGTGCATACCTTTGTGGTGATACCTTTTTGGTATTGTTCTTTGTGGAATTAACTTTATGGAAATCATCGGTGTGGCATACCATAGTGGTGCATAGCTTCTTGGTGATGCCTTTGTGGTATTATTCTCTGTGGAGTTAACTTTTTGTTACTCACCTCTGTGGTCTTACCTTCAAGTTATTCTTTCCTTCGTGGGATAGTTGATCTTTGGACTTTTTAGTTGGACCTTGTGATTCGTCATGATTGAGATGAGTTTACTCAAAAACTTAGGTATATGTATGGGAATATACCTATGTTGGGGTTTCAGTTATTTTTATCCTTTATTGTTTATCTATTTTGGATTTTGTGAGACATTTTTGGTCTCTGGATACCTACTATGTATCGTTATACTCACCCCTTCATGGGATACGCCTGCACCTTGTTGGGTATGGTGTAGATGACAGACATCATTGATCGTGGCTAAGGGTACCAGGACTGGAGGGAGCTCGGAGGTAATCATTAGATCAGGTATACCAGAGAGAGTAATTTTTGAGAGCAAAACCTCCCCTTCATGTTGGATCCTTGGCAGGTGTTCACATGTGTTGTTTCAGTTTACTTGTACTTCCCAGTTTCCTTGTACTTCCTAGTTTTCATGTACTTTCCAGTTGGGCTTGTTTTATGGCCCCATAATACTCACTGTACACACCCAATTTACTATATAGTTTTACATTGTTCCTATATAATTATTTGTGATTAGTCGTGTGAGTTATAGGTTATAAAAGATATGTCTTCTAGTTTTTAGGAAATATTCCTTTGGTGCTAGTTGCTAGCCCCCGGCCTATGGAAGGTGGTCTTGGGGTAGTCATGCAATGGCCGCCGGGGGACCGATCGTGAGAAATGGGCATTCGAGGGGTCATTTATACCATAGAGAATTAGACTCTGATCTTTTTATCATCAATTGTGTTAAGTGTTATGACTGTGGTTTTCAATTTATGGAATAAAGTGTTGGTGTGGTGGCCGATGAATCCATACACCAGGACCCTAACTTCTGATTTCTGACTCAGTGCATGAAAACACTGATTGCATATGTCTTTTGAAATGTTTTCATTGTCATCTATTTGAGTCATTTCACTAGGTATAATATAATGAACATGGAACACCTGTTTATTTTCAGGATACCTCTATATAGTTAGCCAAATAGGGTTCCGGGATGAGTACATGATGACAGCTCACTGAGTGATGAGGCCTCGGTGCAGGGCCTTTTATTAGTAATGGAACCAGCGGTACCATTACCAATTGGGCCACTAATTCTACCAGCCCAATCAGTAGAGGGTGTACGCCACTTTAACTCATTGAATGAGTTCTAGTACCATAGGCCACCTAGGTTCGGGGGTGAGATGGATCCACATGCGGTTGAGGATTGGCTGGAGGCCGTGTTGATAGTCATCCGACTTGTAGGGACACCAGCTGATCTCATAGGGATCTTTTCCACCAGTATTCTACTGGATGTAGCAAGTATATGGTGGGGAATGAAACTTTAGGTTTACAATGAGGTGAAACATCTCAGGGAAGATTTTGAGAACCTGTTTCGGGTGAAGTTTTTCCCTTAAAACCATCACATAGTGTTCATACATGAGGTTCTACATCTGTATCGTGGTAGCATTACTATGGCTCAGTAATGAGTGAGGTTCACCGACCTCTCACACTAATCCCATGATATGGTATGAGACCAATTCGTTAGGGCCTGGTTCTTCGAGAAGGGACTCAGGCTGTAGATCACGGTGTCGATGATTTCTCTCAGCGTCCCGACGCATGTGGGGGTGTTAGAGAGATCTCTCTTAGTGGAGAGTTTTCTTGTTGAGAAGTCACCAACAGAGAGACACAATATAGGGAATCACATAGTAGTGTCTTCTACAGTTGGCAGCAGGTTGATGTCACAGATGTCTAATAGGATAGGACCTATATGTGGATGACTGGTGGATCCAAGCTTAGTTGTGCGGGGCACCCAAGACAGAGCTTGTCATTCGAGGAGATGGTTGTGTTACACATGCGGCATGTAGAATCTCATATATTGTTTCTTTGAGAACCACTGTACAAATGATCAATAAATAGTTGATGGAACTCCCAGGCAGAGACAAGGGTTAGATCAAGGAGGTCTTTATGGAGCAGGCAGACGCGTCAGTGGAGTTGGCCGTGCAGCTGGAGGTGGGAAACGATTCAAGTTGTTTCAATCACCACCACTAGGTGGTCCACCCAGACCAAAGGGAGGCGGTGGACATGGGCGAGCATAGCTCCAGCTAGTTGAGGGCTACAACCACGACACTATGGAGGAGATACGAGGCACAATCTGTGTCTACTCCACCTTAGATGCAGTACATATAGACACATGTGGTCGTCATTCTTTTATAGCTACATCCCTCATTCGGAGGTCAGAGATTATGGTGGAGCCGTAGGATCGATCCTTAAGGTGAGATACTCCTATGGGAGAGGATTAGATGATTAAACCCTGGTGCTTGTAGTGTGAGCTTAATCTAGGAGGCGAGAGCTTCAGCTGGGATCTTTTAGTACTCACGCCGAGGCATTACGATGTCATCATGGGTAGGGATTGGTTGTCAACATTCTGTGGCATTATTGACTGCATTAGGTGTAGAGTGTTATGTGTCTGAACAGATGGAACTAGGATTACCTTCGCAGGTGTGAAGGAATCCTTTACAGCATAAGATGGACTAACCCGGTGGAGAGTGAAGCCAATCACTCATTAGTTGGCTAGCCTTACCGTCGGATCAATTATTGTGGAGAGTCTGAGATATCCTGTAGTGGAGGAAAAGTATGCATATGTCTTACTGGATAATGTTCCAGGTCGACCTCCTCATAGAGAGATGGACTTTTATATTGACTTGTACCCGAGGACGACACTGATATCTACACCAGCATATTGTAAGGCTCATACGGTGCATTGTGAGCTACGGGTATAGCTGGATGCCTTACAGGAGAAGGGGTTCATCTGGACCAGTGTTTCTCCTTGGGAATCCCCGAATATGATCACCAAGAAGGCAGATGGGAGCTTGAGACATTGTGTTGACTATTGTTGCCTAAATTAGGTGTTTGTGAAGAACATGTACCAACTCCCGAGGATTTAATATCACTTTGATAAGTAAAAGGAAGCACTGTGGTACTCAAAGATAGACCTCAGATTAGGCTATCGCCATCATAGAGTACGAGATGAGGATGTGCAGAAGATGACTTTCAGATGTTGATACAACCATTATGAGTTTTTGTTCATGTCATTCGACATGACCAACGCTCTAGCATTGTTTATGTGACTGATGAATAGGATCATTCATCCATATCTAGATCACATTGTGGTGGTCTTCATTGATGACATTCTGATCTACTCGACAACTGAGGAGGATCATTCTTATCATTTGCCGATAGTTCTAGATACACTCCTAGAGCACCAGATTTATGGGAAGCTCTTCAAGTGTCAATTCTGAATCAATGCGGTTCAAATTCTGGGAAATGTCATCTCGGAGGCTGTAATTGCGGTGGATCTAGCGAAGATTGATGTGTTACATGATTTGGAGCCACCCAGGAGGGTGAAAGAGGTACGACGTTCCGGGGATTGGTCAGATACTAACATAGATTTGTGCCATTTTTCTCCAGAGTTGCAGTACCTTTATCATCATTGAAAAATAAGGGGCAACCCTTCATGTTGTCGAAGAGATGCACGCAGAGTTTTCATGAGTTGTGGCAAAGGCTGACAACTACCCCCATCTTGTGGCTTCCAGAGGAGGGCATTGGATACGTATTCTACTGCGACGTATCATGGACTTGGCTTGGATGTGTCCTGATGCAGGAGTGATCTGTTATCGTATATGGTTCTCGACAGTTGAGACAGTATAAACATAATTACACTACACATGACCTTGAGTTTGCAGCCGTGGACTTCACTTTGATGATGTGGAGACACTATTTGATGGACGAGTGTCTTAAAATATACTCTAGGATGAATGGCATGAATGCCTTATTTTTTTAATTTTATTATGGATTACAACCCATTTATGTGTTGAAGGGGAACAATTACATGACCCGTAGGCCAAGGGATAAGGACCTGAACCTGAGATAGTGGAGTTGGATTATGTTCTTCCCGGACTATGACTTTATGATAATCTATAATACTGGGAAGGGGTATGTTGTAGCTGATGCACTGATTAGAAGATCTAGTATACCGTTTCTGAGTGTGGAAATGGAGAAACTAACTGCTTGTCAAATATCATTTTTTGATCGATACGGAGAAGCATTTCATCACTCTCATACAGTCACTCTGCCACTCCTTCAGCGTGTCAGGGAGGCGCGACATGAATACACTGAGTATGAGCCTCAACGTGCTCAGATATCCACAGGACAAGAACCTTATAGATTTTCTAAAGGTGGGGAGCATGTCATCCTCTTCAGAGGAAGTACAATAGTACCGATGATTGTATGGAAGGAAGTGATGAGGGTGTTCCATACATCCCCTCAAACTGTACATCCAGGAGGGGAAATGATGTACCTGGACCTCCGATGATTTCACTGGTGGAAGGGAATGATGAAAGAAATAGTAGAATTTGGATCCTGGTTCCTCACTTGTCAGCAAGTGAAGGTGGAGCACCGGGTACCAGCAGGCTTAGTTCAGCCTTTAGAGGTCCCATAGTTGAAGTGGGACGGGATATCCAAGGACTTCATGATAGGACTTCTATGTACATTCAAGGGTCATGATTCAATCTGGGTGATCGTTGCCGACTCAAAAAGTTGGACCACTTCCTATAGATCGGGGAGTAGGGTTCAGTAAAGAGCTTGGGATGCCTCTACGTGCTGTAGAATGTGTGGCTATAGTATTTACCCTTGACTATTGTCTCCAATCATGAAGCACATTTCACTTCCTGGATATGGAAGGGGTTGTAAGAGGATTTCGGGATGCAGGTTCATTTGATCACCGCCTTCCATCGTCATATGGATGTCCAGTCTGACCAAACCATTCAGAACCTCTAGGACATGTTGTGTTCTTGTGTCCTCAACTTCGGTCACAGCTATAAGGATCACTTGCCATTTATGGAGTTTGCATACAACAACAGGTATCACTCCACCATTGGGATGACACCATTCGAGGCTCGGTATGATCAACCTTGGCGTTCACCTTTGTGCTAGAATGACCTAATGGAGTCAGCACTAATGGGACCATAGATAGTAAGGGCTACCACAGAGAAGGTTTAGATCATCCTGGATTGGATGAAGACTGCACAGTGTAGGCATAATACTAATGATGACAAGAGAAGGAGACTTCTAGGGTTTGAGGATGGTAACCTCGTCTTTCTAGTGTCTCACCCTGATGAGGTTTTTAGTTATTTTGATGGGGCGCAAGTTATCTACAAGGTTCATCAGACCTTTTCAAGTCCTTAGTAGTGTGGGAGAGGTGGATTACCCCCACGCTCTTCCACCACAGCTACACTGGGTGCATGACGTATTGTACATATCCCAGCTGACAATATACGTTCATGACCCTTCACACATCATTGACTGGGGTGATGTGGACATCGACAATGGTGTGACGTTTATGGAGGATGTAGTGAGGATTGAGGATCGACAAAATAGTGTCCTTCATGGGTGGTCTATACCTATGGTGCACGTTCATTGGCAGCACGTGAACTCCCAGGAGAGAAAATGGGAGCGGGAGGCTCATATCCATTCTCAGTACCCACAATTTTTTCCCTATTTTTTGTGATGTGTCGTTTAGGGATGAAAATCCCTGAGGTGTATAGAGTGTAATGACCTAGAAATTCAATGTAATTGTATTTTAAATTATATGGGAATATTAGGGGTCCCCAAAAATTGATGGTGCATGATTATGAGGCCTGGAGTTCCGAGATTGAATTTCTGAACATTTTTTTGGGTACGTTTATTAAACGTGCGATCGAGTTTTGGTAAATTTTGAACCGGTGCTCAGCATTTAAATCTGAGGACACTATTAAACATGCGATGCCGATATTCTCATAAGAAGACCTTCACCATGAACGTAGTAGGTCGAGGATGAAAGTTAGTTTTTGTTCTTTTCATGAGAGAAAATAAAATAAAGTGGCTTTATTTTAATTATGGAATTAAATCCACCAAAAAAATATATGGTGGTGGGGACCACCCAGACCCCCTCATAATGTGGGAAAACCTTTCAACATTAAATAATTAATTGTTCCAACATTAATTAATTAATTTTGCCTATATTAAATTAAATTTATAATCATAATTTAATAGGTTTGATCCACATTTTCTGGGTTGGAAGATTTATTGGAAAATTAGGGTTTGGGGGAATTGTGGAGAAACAAACTCTATAACGACCCATACTTTACATAAATTGTTAATACTTCAAAATTGAACCACACTTATTACAAAATATGACAAAACCACAAAGGACCGTATAGGTATAGTGTCTTTAGAAACTGGGAAACATAAACAACTGGTTCATAAATCTTCTACAGTGTCTCCCATTTATTTCATCATATCTAGGGTCCCTTTTAGCATATTCTACTTAATATCCATCTTCTTGACCTGGGGAAAAGAAAACATACAAAAAGGGTGAGCTCAAATGCTCAGCAAGGGCAAATAACGGAAATAAAAATCATATCATATCTTTTTGAAAATCATAACCTGCAAAAGAGATCATAATATCTTAACATGGAATAAATCATAGAAGTGAAAATGAGATCCCCATAATCATAACATAGAACTTGAAACTTTGTGGCACGCACACATAATCATGGAATATCATTTCTTGTTAGTCATGACTCATTGCCAAGACTATCTTAGCTGACAAAGTCCATTTCTGAACCGAGTTCACTCCTCGTTTCAGTCCTGTATCACTGAACCGAAATAACCTTCCGTTCCAGCCATGTCTATCTCATGAGATATAAATCTTTACCCAATGCATTGGAGGGAGATATAGGTCCCACCCATCTTATAATGAATCCTTTCTTATGTGTGTCACATAATCATAAATCATACATCATCTCATAACAAATGTAACAAAAATGGGATTCTTGAAACATCATGACATCATAAAACAAATCATATAAGGTAAATGACTTCATAAAAATAATTCCCTCAAAACATAATCAAATCAATGTAATAATAGGGATAAAAACAGAACCCTATATTATCTTAGATGGAAAATAATTTTGATAAAACATTTGAACTCCATTCTTGAGGAAAATATCGTTTCTACTTCAAAAACACTTTTCTTTTCTTAACATGTCATAAAATTATAAACTAAAAGAAGTTGATTAAAAATAAACTTGAAAACTTATAAAGGAATATTCTTGGAAATAATGTTTTAAAAATCCATTCTTACCGTATAAGTTAAAAAAAACATTCTTCGTACTTTTGTCGGAAATGTCAAAAAGTACCTCGTACGAAAAATGACAAAAGATTCCTTTCATATCTTTTACTAAAAACTCACCGAAGGGTAAAATTGGATTTAAAAAATTGTAGGTGGATGTAAATAATATTACATATTGCGAAAACATGGATGTGGATGATAAAATAAACCCCAGTAAATACCAAAGTATAAACAATCTCGGATAAAAATGAGATTGTGATATTTCCCTTACCTTAGGTCTGATTTGCTTTGTACGTGTCCGAAGCTCATGTATAATGGTTTAAATAATGTTATTGACTTATTCCAGAATCATACATATTGATATGATATCATATATGGTCATATTCTTAGCTTCTTATTAGTAATATTTCACTGTTACTTGTTACTCGGCTCTTTATTGCCTTTTGTTCTTATGCGTGTTTTGCCGAATAAATTCTTATTATTATTTTAAGGTTATAGATACCTTATATCCAGAATTGTATTAGTGTAACATATATCATATTTATTCATTCAATTTCATTTATATAATTACTATGTAATGATGATCATGTTGAACGAGTCGCATCACATCGTGGAGACGGTATTCCGTACGTACGCACGAGCGAAGATATTGTTCCCATGATCGTGGAATTGTATTTAAGTGTATTTATACTATTTCAGTATCAATATCACTTTATAATAATCATATATAGTTACTCATTACACCACTATACCCATCCTTGTAAGGTGATTGTGGAAAATAGAGTACACCACGGCGTGGAGACGGTATTCCGTACGTACGCACGCGCGGTGATTTCATTTTTCTGTAGGATGGATAGAAGGTGAATTAGGGTTGTTTAATATTTATAATAACATATCAGTATGTAAGTAATACTGATTTTATTACTTTATCATGAAACAACTAAAGAAGAAGAAGTTGAAGAAGAAAGAAATTGAAAAGATCGGTAATGGATATTACCTCTTCTTTGAAAGGCCACTTTGAATCCTCGACTTAGGGAACTAATATTGGTCTTTGAAGAAGACTAGGACCTCTAGGATTATTCTAGGGAAGTGGATAAGTGATTTTGGCAGGGGTTGGCTGAGCGTGAGTGCTCAAATTGGTGTGAGGAGGAGGGGGAGGAGGTGCCCTTTTATATGGGAGGAGAGGGGCACCTTAGGAATACCTCAAAATATTATTTTATATTAAAGTCAAAATCGGTTTACAATGGTTCCAAAGGGTCTTATTTCGAAGGTAAAGTGGGTCTGGGTCGAAATCCTATCAACCTATAAGATTTAGACAAGTTTAGGTTGTTATTTTAACCTTATCAATTAGATTTAACTCTAAGTTAAATAATTTAACTTTTACCGTGACTTTTTGTTTTCTTAGACTATAGGTTAATAAACATACTATAACATGCCAAACGAACCCCAAGTTGTTTATTATTAATATATATATCCTTATCTAAGTCATTTGGCCGAACCTTAGATTTTTAGGAATAAAATAACAATTAATAATATAATATTTGATTTTAAAACTATTTTGTGTCAATTTTGACACTATTTGATATATGATTTTTGTGAAAGTCATAACAGAATTATATGTTCGAAACAAGTTTATTAAATCAACATTAATATATCATAGTAACCTAAAAAATTAGTGGAATGCATCAAAAGTCTCAAATTACATTTATTTGAGCATTTATAACATCAATTATGTTATCATTTCCTTAAAATGGTAATTACTGCATCATCGTTGTGTCATAAATAAATTAATTTATTTAAAGTCTAAAAATTATAAATAAAATATCATTATGTAGTAAATCCTTTTATCTTTCTAATGAATATTTATAGTCGAATTTATCTTATGTATAACCCCATATTAAAAATGTTTTAGTTATTAAACATTGATTTTAACTATTTTAACTATTCATTAAATAAAATAATATTAAATGTCATAATCTAATCCAAGTTGACCTAAATGGTCATATTATATTCATACGGTTGTTTTTGGTCGAATTACATTTATCCAATAGAATTAGTACATGTGTTAGGGTAATAGTAATATAATATTTACCCTTAGTTACCCTATTTACTATTAACTGCTGTAAAAAAAGTAAAAAGTTACTATTCACCAAAAAATTATTTTTATCTCATTGAACCACATTTTACTTACTAATATCAACCGTGTCTGTCGGATTTTCGAAATTCCATTCACAAAAGCGGTAAAATTATGTTTTATGCAAAATTCAGTTTTTAACCTACCACTTAGTGGTTTCACTATTCATCAAAAATTGAATGTTGTCAGAAAAATACCAAAATTTCACCCTAGGCTAATTTCGGTATTCCGAATCCAAAAATGGGGTCCATTTTGAAAGATAAAATTTCAAAAAGTGGTTATTACTATTCATAACGGCTATTTTAAATAATATTTTAATAGCATATCGTCGTTTAGTGAAACTCGGTATTGCGTACAACGTAAGCTATCGAGGAAGGTCGCGATTACGTGTAAAGTAAGCCAAGATAGTGTGTAGTGAAAAATTCCATTGATGATATATATATAACATTAAAACAAAATATTACTCATAAAAATTTCGGGTGTTACATTCTACCCCCCTTAAAAAGAATCTCTCCCTCAAAATTCGTCACTTTGTAACAAACAGATGAGGATACTTCTCCCTCATCATATCCTCAAGCTCCCATGTAGCTTCTTCAAGTTGGTGGTTCCTCCATAAAACTTTCACCAATCGAGTGGTCTTGTTTCGTAGGACTTTTTCGCTACGATCCAGAATCTCTATCGGTTGTTCTTCATAAGAAAGATCTTGCTCCAGCGTTACAACTTCTGAGTTGAGTACATGTGAAGGATCGGGTATGTACTTTCTCAGGAGAGATACATGGAACACATCGTGGACTTGAGAGAGATTCGGTGGAAGCGCCAATAGGTAAGCTACCTTTCCAACACGATCCAGTATTTCGAAAGGACCGATATATCTAGGGCTCAACTTCCCCTTCTTTCCAAATCTCATAACCCTCTTCCAAGGAGATATTCTTAAGAACACTTTATCACCCACTTCAAACTCTAGGCCTTTTCTTCGGTTGTCGGCATAACTTTTCGGTCGACTCTGAGCTGCCCTTATGTGTTGTTGAATACATCTGACCTTTTCTGCCATTTCATCAACGAGATCAGGTCCTAATAGCTTTCTTTCCCCAACTTCATCCCAACAAGTTGGAGTCCTGCATTTCTTTCCATAGAGAGCTTCATAAGGAGCCGTCTGAATACTTGAGTGAAAGCTATTATTATAAGAAAATTCCACCAAAGGTAGGTGTTGATCCCAACCTCCTTTGAAATCCATAGAGCAATCTCTCAACATATCTTCTAGGGTTTGAATTGTTCTCTCAGACTGACTGTCTGTCTGAGGATTATAAACAGTGCTGAAAATCAACTCTGTATCCAGATTATGCTGAAGACTTCGCCAGAACTTCGAGGTAAATCTCGGATCCCGATCAGATATAATAGAAAGTGGTACTCCATGCAATCTTACCACATCCTTTACATATATCCTGGCAAGATGATCTAGAGAGAAATCCTCTCTAATAGCAACGAAGTGTGCAGACTTTTTAAGACGATCAACTATGACCTAGATAGTATTATTGCCTTTGGATGTTTTAGGAAGTCCTGTGACAAAGTCCATAGTGATGTTTTCCCATTTCGATTCAGGTATGGGTAATGGTTGTAACATCCCCTTAGACTTTTGTCTCTCAGCTTTAACTTGTTGACAAACCAAGCATCGAGAGACATATTCAGCAACATCTCTTTTCATGCCATCCCACCAGAAGTACTCTTTCAGGTCCCTATACATCTTCGTGCTTCCAGGATGAATAGAGAACGAAGAACTATGAGCCTCATCCAGCAGCTCCTTCTTTAATTCCGGGATGGGAGGAACACAAACCTGATTCTTGAACTTTATTTTCCCATCACAATCAAGGTTGAATTCAGGAAAATTTCTCACCTTCTTTTGTAACTCTACATCTTCTTTCTATGCCTCTTTAATCTTCCCATGTATAGATGGTTGAAAATTCATTTGAGAAAGATAAGATTTCCCCCCTTCAATTATAATTCCAAGATCCATCCTTTTTAAATCCATAAATATTGGATCTTTTGTGATCCTCATCATGGATAAACTTGCACGGTCTTGTCGACTTAATGCATCTGCCACCTTGTTTTCTTTCCCAGGGTGGTAATGGATTGAGTAGTCATAAACCTTAATCAGCTCCAACCATCTTCTTTGATGCATATTCAGCTCCTTTTGTGTGAAAATATACTTTAAAATTTTATGATCAGTATAAATATCACACCTTTCACCATAAAGGTAATGCCTCCAAATATTTAATGAAAAGATTACCGCAGCTAACTCCAAATCATATGTTGGGTAATTTTGCTCATGGATTTTCAACTGTCGTGAGGCATAAGCTATCACCATATCATTTTGCATAAGAACACACCCCAATCCCTTCTTGGATGCATCACTATAGATCACAAACCTTTCTCCACTACAAGGCAGTGTGAGTACAGGTGCAATGGATAACCTTCTTTTCAACTCCTTGAAATTCTCTTCACATTCCTCTGTCCAAACAAACTTAACTCCTTTCCGAGTCAACTTAGTGAGTGGATTAGATAATCATGAAAAATCATTTAAAAAACGTCGATAATATCCAGCCAAACCAAGAAAACTTCGGATCTCAGTTACTGTTGTTGGTCTCGACCATCTTTAGATAACCTCTGTTTTTGCTGGATCCACAGATATCCCCCCTTTTTAGATTATGTTACCCAAAAATGCAACTTTTTGAAGCCAAAATTCACACTTGGTAAATTTGGCATAAAGCTTCTCCTTTCTCAGGGTCTTCAATATAATTCTCAAGTGATCTTCATGCTCTTCCTTTCTCTTTGAATAGACAAGAATATCGTCTATAAAGACTACCACAAATTGATCAAGATAGTCTCTAAAGACACTATTCATTAGATCCATGAAGATAGCAGGGGCATTAGTAAGACCAAATGGCGTCACTATAAATTCATAGTGTCCATACCTTGTACGGAAAGCCATCTTTGGTATATCCTCCCTTTTGACCCTTAATTGATGATACCCTAAACAAAGATCAATCTTGGAAAAGTATTGAGCTCCGCGTAGTTGGTCAAATAAGTCATCAATGCGTGGGAGAGGATATTTGTTCTTGATAGTGATCTTGTTAAGTTTTCGATAATCAATGTAGAGTCTCGTTGATCCATCATTCTTCTTAACAAATAGAACAGGTGCTCCCCAAGGTGACGCACTAGGGCGTATGAATCCCTTATCAAGATTCTCTTGGAGTTGCTTCTTCAATTCCTGCAACTCAATTAGGGCCATTCTATAAGGTGTCATTGAAATAAGCAAAGCACCCGGTACGAGTTCTATTGAAAACTCAACTTCACGATTTGGTGGAAGACCCAGTAATTCCTCCAGAAAGAAATCATCAAACTCCCGTACGATGGGCATATTCTTAATTGCGAGTTTCTCACCAACCATTTGAGATAAATAACCTTAATTTAGTGGAATCAATACCCATAAAATGGAAGAAATTTCCACTGGAAGGTTATGTTCATCCTTGCATTGATAGACGATCATAGATTGATCTAGAATATGAAATGTGACTTCCCTTCTTTGGCAATTGATATGAGCTTCGTATAAAGAAAGCCAATCCATGCCAAGAATCACATCAAATTCCACTAAAGGAAGGATAACAAGATTTGCAGGAAGCACTTTCCCACAAACGTCAATTGGAGAAGAATTATAAACTTTTGATGTGATTGATGTGCCATTAGGTGTTGTCACAGCTAACTCAACATCTAATTGTTGAGGTAATACGGTGATACCCTTAGAAAATTCTTCAGAAATAAAAGAGTGGGTGGATCCAGAATCAAATAAAATATTTTCTACTTTAGAGTGGATGGTAAGTGTACCTTTCACAACTTCGTTATTGTACTCCACATCGCTGATAGAAATTGCATGTGACTTTCCTTTGTCTTTATCCTTAAGAGTTAGTTGACGTCGACCATCATCATCAACCCTTGGATTTGGTCATTGATTGGCATAATGCCCTATCTCCTTGCACTTGAGACATTGAAGTGTAGTAGGTTCATTCTGTGTATCTCTTCTTTTGTTTTCATCATTAGACATCTTCTTCCCATTATCGCGGCATTCAAATGCCCGATGACCTTCCTTTCCACATTTGAAACATTTACTTGTCCCTTAAAGACAACTCCCTCCATGTTTCTTTCCAGACTTTGAGCATAAGGGAAAGCTCATCTACTTTTCAGTGTGCTCTTTAGATTTTCCTTTGAATTCCATTTTCCTCTTCTTATCAAACCCATATGACTGATGGGTTACTCCAATCTCCATCTCGACTTTGAGAGCACATCGAACGATTTCCTCATAGCTATTGAAGTCCCTTATGGCTAACGCCCTTCGAAGACTTGGTTTTAAGCCACTAAAGAATCGATCGATCATACTCTCAGGTTGGATAATAATACCAGAAGCGTACCTTGCAAGTCTTGTAAAATTTTCTTCGTAGGTACCAACAGATTCATCATCCCATTTCTTCAGTTCAAGAAACTCTTTCTCCATCTTTGTTCGGAGAATACGAGGGAAGTACTTATTGAAAAATAAGTTCTTGAACTCGTCCCATTCCATGGACTCAATTTCATCCCTTTGCCTCATATTCTTAATAAGATTCCACCATTCATCAGCATCTCCTTCCAAATGATACACTACTAGGATGACTTTATCATGTTCAGAACATTGAAGAACTGAAAATATCTTTTCAGTAGTACTAATCCATTGTTCAGAAACTAATGGATCAGTAGACCCGCTGAAAGAAGGGGGACGCTGCCTCATGAAGGATTCAACAAAATGTTTCTCCTTACTTTTCTTGTTTGGAAGTCCTCCATGATTTATAGCTTGAGAAAGTTGTGTGAGCATGGCTACAAGATTTTTCATTCCAGCTCCCATATCGTTTGGTTGCTCAGGGGGACAATCATTTCATTTCCCATCGCATTCCGCTTTAACACGGTTCCTTGGGGTTCCAGCCATTGACTAAAACCAAGAAGAATAGTGTGAGAAACACTAATTATAATAGGAAAACCACATAATTCAAGAATAAAATTTTCACGCTAAAGGTCTTATCCTAGGTTATTCATGTCCATTTCTAAAACACTAAGATTGTGTTCTATGCTTAGACTTATCCTTAGGGTTCTTACTAAGGCTTTCACATCCTAGTTTCCAAAGGTTGACTATACCTTTCCTCTGATACCAACTATAACGACCCATACTTTACATACATTGTTAATACTTCAAAATTTAAGCACACTTATTAAAACATATGACAAAACCACAAAGGACCGTATAGGTATAATGTCTTTAGAAACTGGGAAACATAAACAACTGGTTCATAAATCTTCTACAGTGTCTTCCATTTATTCCATCATATCTAGGGTCCCTTTTAGCATATTCTACTTAATATCCATCTTCCGGACCTGGGGAAAAGAAAACATACAAAAAGGGTGAGCTCAAATGCTCAGCAAGGGAAAATAAAGTAAATAAAAATCATATCATAACTTTTTGAAAATCATAACCTGCAAAAGAGATCATAATATCTTAACATGGAATAAATCATAGAATTGAAAATGAGATCCCCATAATCATAACATAAAACATGAAACTTTGTGGCATGCACACATAATCATGGAAAATCATTTCTTGTTAGTCATGACTCATTTCCAAGACTATCTTAGCGGACACAGTCCATTTCTGAACCGAGTTCACTCCTCGTTTCAGTCCTGTATCACTGAACCGAAATAACCTTCCATTCCAGCCATGTCTATCTCATGAGATATAAATCTTTACCCAATGCATTGGAAGGAGATATAGGTCCCACCCATCTTATAATTAATCCTTTCTTATGTGTGCCACATAATCATAAATCATACATCATCGCATAACACATGTAACAAAAATGGGATTCTTGAAACATCATGACATCATAAAACAAATCATATAAGGTAAATGACTTCATAAAAATAATTTCCTCAAAACATAATCAAATCAATGTAATAATAGGGATAAAAACATAACCCTAAATTATCTTAGATGGAAAATAATTTTGATAAAACATCTGAACTCCATTCTTGAGGAAAATATCCTTTCTACTTCAAAAACACTTTTCTTTTCTTAACATATCATACAATTATAAACTAAAAGAAGTTGATTAAAAATAAACTTGAAAACTTATAAAGGAAGATTCTTGGAAATAATGTTTTAAAAATCCATTCTTGCTGTATAAGATAAAAAAACATTCTTCGTACTTTTGTCGGAAAAGTCAAAAAGTACCTCGTACGAAAAACGACAAAAGATTCCTTTCATATATTTTACTAAAAACTCACCGAAGGGTAAAATTGGATTTAAACAATTGTAGGTGGATGTAAATAATATTACATATTTAGGAAACATGGATGTGGATGATAAAATACACCCCAGTAAATACCAAAGTATAAACAATCTCGGATAAAAATGAGATTGTGATATTTCCCTTACCTTAGGTCCGATTTTCTTTGTACGTGTCCGAAGCTCCTGTATAATGGTTTAAATAATTTTATTGAATTATTCCAGAATCATAAATATTGATATGATATCATATATGGTCATATTCTTAGCTTCTTATTAGTAATATTTCATTGTTACTTGTTACTCGGGTCTTTATTGCCTTTTGTTCTTATGCGTGTTTTGCCGAATAAATTCTTATTGTTATTTTAAGGTTATAGATACCTTATATACAGAATGGTATTAGTGTAACATATATCATATTTATTCATTAAATTTCATTTATATAATTTCTATGTAATGATGATCATGTAGAACGAGTCGCATCACATCGTGGAGACGGTATTCCGTACGTACGCACGAGCGACGATATTGTTCCCATGATCGTGGAATTGTATTTAAGTGTATTTATACTATTTCAGTATCAATATCACTTTATAATAATCATATATAGTTACTCATTACACCATTATACCCATCCTTGTAAGGTGATGGTGGAAAATAGAGTACACCATGGTGTGGAGATGGTATTTCGTACGTACGCACGCACGATGATTTCATTTTTCCGTAGGATGGATAGAAGGTGAATTAGGGTTGTTTCATATTTATAATAACATATCAGTATGTAATTAATACTGATGTTATTACTTTATCATGAAACAACTAATGAAGAAGAAGTTCAAGAAGAAAGAAATTGAAAAGATCGGTAATGGATATTACCTCTTCTTTGAAACGCCACTTTGAATCCTCCACTTAGGGAACTAAGATTGGTCTTTGAAGAAGACCAGGACCTCTAGGATTATTCTAGGGAAGTGTAGAAGGGATTTTGGCAGGGGTTGGCCGAGCTTGAGTGCTCAAATTGGTGTGAGGAGGAGGGGGATGAGGTGCCCTTTTATAAGGGAGGAGAGGGGCACCTTAGGAATATCTCAAAATATTATTTTATATTAAAGTCAAAATCGGTTTATAATGGTTACAAAGGGTCTTATTTAGTAGGTAATGTGGGGATGGGTCAAAATCCTATCAACCAATAATATTTAGACAAGTTTAGGTTATTATTTTAACCTTATCAATTAGATTTAAATCTAAGTTAAATAATTTAACTTTTACCGTGACTTTTTGTTCTCTTACACTATATGGATAATACACTTACTATAACATGCCAAAAGAACCCCAAGTTGTTTATTATTAATATATATATCCTTATATAAGTCATTTGGCCGAACCTTATATTTTTAAGAATAAAATAACAATTAATAATATAATATTTGATTTAAAAACTATTTTGTGTCAATTTTGACACTATTTGATATATGATTTTTGTGATAGTCATAACAGAATTATATGTTCGAAAAAAGTTGATTAAATCAACACTAATATATCATAGTAACCTAGAAAAATAGTGTAATTTATCAAAAGTCTCAAATTACATTTATTTGATCATTAATAACATCAATTATGTTAACATTTCCTTAAAAGGGTAATTACTACATCATCGTTGTGTCATAAATAAATTAATTTATTTAAAGTCTAAAAATTATAAATAAAATATAATTATGTATGAAATATTTTTATCTTTCTAATGAATATTTATAGTCGAATTTATCTTATGTATAACCCCATATAAAAAATGTTTTAGTTATTAAACTTTGATTTTAACTATTTTAACTATTCATTAAATAAAATAATATTAAATGTCATAATATAATCCAAGTGGACCTAAATGGTCATATTATATTCATAAGGTTATTTTTGGTCGAAATACACTTATCCAATAGAATTATGACATGTGTTAGGGTAATAGTAATATCATATTTACCCTTAGTTACCCTATTTACTATTAACTGCGGTAAAAAAAGTAAAAAGTTACTATTCACCAAAAAATTATTTTTATCTCATTGAACCACATTTTACTTACTAATATCAACCGTGTTTGTCGGATTTTCGAAATTCCATTCACAGAAGCGGTAAAATTATGTTTTATGAAAAATTCAGTTTTTTACCTACCACTTAGTGGTTTCACTATTCATAAAAAATTCAAAGTTTTCAGAAAAATACCAAAATTTCACCCTAGGCAAATTTCGGTATTCCGAATCCAAAAATGAGGCCCATTTTGAAAGGTAAAATTTCAAAAAGTGGTTATTACTATTCATAAATGCTATTTAAAAAAATATTTTAATAGCATATCATCGTTTAGTGAAACTCGGTATTGCGTACAACGCAAGCTATCGATGAAGGTCGAGATTACGTGTAAAGTAAGCCAAGATAGTGTGTAGTGAAAGATTCCTTTGATGATATTTATATAACATAAAAACAAAATATTACTCATAAAAATTTCGGGTGTTACAAACTCTCAAACGAAGAACATTTTTCTCCAAAGACGAAATCTGTCAAAGGATCCCCAACGGGGAACGTCTTCAATGATGATGAACCAATTTCCATCCATTCCATTCCACACCATCATCAGTGAGATATGGAGGTCTTAAATGTTTTTTTGAATACCCCTTACCCAGTTCTTTTCAATATTCTAGATTTAAAAACAAATATGCCACTTTTTACCATTCTAACATTGAGGGTGTGGGCCAAACAAACATGGCCCGACCTCTCCACATACATTGAGTTTTATGATGGTCAGGAATCGATGGCGACCTTCTGAGTCATGTGAAGGAGTTTTCATAATGATGAACGAGCCACCAGGGCGCCCCGAGGAATGTCGGTGGTGCTACCGCGACACAAGAGAAGGGCCACTAGCCTTCGGACATAGAGTATCAGGGTAAAAGGCCGATGCACTGCCGGCCGCACGCTGTGAGTGGTGGTGTGCGTCTACGCCGTCTGCATGCAGGGGCTGCGGCACGAGCCCACGGCGGCGAGGGAGGGAGATCAGCTGGCTGTTGGGCACCAGTGGTGGCGTAGCATGCGAATATGCTCCACCGGGGGGGGGTTGTTTGACCTACCAGGGAGCTGAGTAGGACCCTGGGTCCCGCGTTCTAGCTCCGAGTGCTAGGTGGATTCAGCTGTTCGGCTACCCAACCCGAATGTCTCAACCAATCGGGGTACAAAATGGGCGACTCACCCTTCGGTGGCAGCTAGGGAGGACCCCATCGTGGGTCCACTGGACGCGGGCCACCCATCATAGGCCGCACCATAGGCCGTGCCAGACATGGGTCGGTCTGGGTCGACTCGAACCTAGTCGGGCAGGGTCGCCCCGACCAGGTCAGACCAGACCCAGTTCATGATCAACCTTTTTCAATCCTTTGACTGTAACATGAGCTACAAGCATCCATATGAGGAACCATCTTTGGTGACAGAATCCTTTGATCGAGATACACCTTTTGGTATACCCCACTTGAGTTTTGGATAAATTTGGGGTACATCAAGGTTGGATCGAACACGAATCCAACCGGGACCTCTCGACTAAAAGGCCAACGACTCACATACCAGGCATCTGATTGATGCACCGTTTGTTGTGTTGAGACCCCTATTACATGGTCGTCCATTGGGATACCTCATAATGGGAGATCATGGATTTCATAGTACCATCATGTGGCTTGAGGGGCGTACCCTTCTCGAATCAAGAGAGCTTAGTGCAGGAATCCTATAGCTTGTTGTAACACGAGAAAGAGACCCATTGTGGGTCTATGCTTTGGGATCCTACGTGGGTTTGTGTTTTAGTACCCCACATGGATCCACTCTAGGAATCCACATGGGACTACTATAGGATTCTATGTGGGTATTCTATAATTGGAACCTACTTGTGACTGATGGTTTATGATCCTACATGGGTCTGATGATGTATGATCCTATGTGGGTCTGCCTCTCTATAGAGTAAGATGATTATGTAGTTACATCTATTCATCATTACTAACGAAAATAATTTATATTTGGTTTGATCTATTTCATTTCCTATGTGATAATCATCTTTGAGGCATACCTTCTTGGTGCATGACTTTGTGATGGTAACTATGTGGTATTCTTCTGTGTGGTGTTACCATTATGGTGCTTACCTTTATGGTAATCATCTGTGTGGCATACCTTCGTGGGGACACCATTGTGGTATTCCTCTTTGTGGCGTTACCATTTTGGTACTTACCATTGTGGTGTTACCATCATGTTATCCATTCCTTTGTGGGATAGTTGAGCTTTGGGATTTTGATTTGCGCCTTGTGATTCCACATGATTGAGATGGGTTATCTCGAAAACATAGTTATATGTATGGGCATATACATATGTAGGGATGTCAGTTATTTTCATGCATTTTGGTTTATCCTTTGTGGATTTTGTGATACATTCATGGGTCTCTAGGTCTATACTGAGTGTCATTATACTCACCACTACATGGGATACTCCTGCACCTTGTTGTGTTTGGTGGAGATGACATACATCATTGATCGAGGATGAGAGTATTAGGACTGGAGGTTGATCAGAGGTGGACATTATATGAGGCGTAACCTAGAGACGGTCATTCAAGGGTGGTACCTACCCTTCGGGCAGGATCCTTGGGGGGTGTCCACAAGAGTTGTTCTAGTTTACATTTACTTCCCAGTATTATTAAACTTCCTATTTCTCTTGTACTTTTCTGTTGGGATTTTATTCTGCCCCTTTATACATACGGTACATAATCTGTTTACTACATAGTTTTACATTGTGCTTGTATTCTTCTTTGTGCATATTCATTTGAGTTACAGGTTATAAAGGAAATGCCTTCCCATTTTTAGCGATATGCTTTTGGTGCTAGTCGCCAGCCCATGACCTATAGAAGGCGGGATTGGGATAGTCACGGCACGGGCCCCGAGGGACGAGTCATGACATTTTCCAGGAAGCAGTATGCTATTCCATGATCATTATAATAATGATTGAGATCCTAAAACATGATGACCATGTAAGAAAATTATATCCACCATTCTAATGAATCATGGTGGATACAGAAACATCGACATACCATTCTGTGTATGCTTTATATATTTTAATATAGTTTGAAAAAATAATCATTGATGTATCATTTGTTAAATTTCATCGTTTCTTATTGTAGTGAATGTGAAATTATCCACTATATGTTTAGAATGTTTTTACTAACTTATTGAGAAGCTATAAAATAACATGAGAAAATTTTCACACCCCAATTCACCCCCACACTATAACGGTGTATTTGGTTTCAATAGTTATCTATATCCTAAATTTATAAATAATTTACTATATTCTTGATGACATAATAATTTATATATATATATATATATATGTCAACTCTTGTTTTAAAAAATGAATAAAGAACCCATGTTATCTAAAAAAATATAATTCCTTTTTAATAGCTGTGACATTATTAAAATTCTCAATTACTAGATCCAATCTAGTGGTAGACTTAGATCATAAATTTATACTTAAAATATAGTAGTGCTTTCTCTATTTCAGACACAATGATATGTTTATTTATTTATTAATTACCTAAAAATTTTAAATATGTGTTTATTTGCTCAAATTTGTGATGCAGTATCAGTATAAAATATCGATGAGTTAGGGTCCACGAAATTATACTCTATAACATCCACATTTATATGCCAATAATTTAACTTTTTTATAATATTTTTCTACATTAGATTCCAAATTTGAAATATAATATAGGTTATACTTCTAGTAGATCTCAATATAATTGAGATGATGTATTCCAAAATCTTTAATAAATACATATTGATTGGTGAGTATCATGTTTTGTATCTTTTAATCAATGCATTTTAAAAAAATGTACCCCCAATAAAAATGATGGCTGCATATATCATTTTTATTTTGTGATCCAATATCTATATTTAATGATGACATGAAGACCACAATAAATGAAACTCATAAAATTATTTATTTCGGAAATAAATCATTATAACAATTTTTTTATTCTTTGTTATTTTGTAGATAAAAAAATTTATCTAATTTATATAGATAATACTCACCTATATTTTTATTAAATCCAAAACCATAGAGTTTCCTACCTAACGGTTACCAAGAAAATATAACGTTGATGTCCCCTATCCATTAGGATTAACCACACACCTAATTCCAAGCACAAGAATATTCTAGGGCCCCCCACTATAACATAAAACTACCTTCTCAGATGATGAAGATCTTTATATGGGTTTTCCTTCGAAGGATTGTCACATGATCATTTTAAGGAGGTTTCTTTTAAAATTAGAAGCATCATATTATATTTCATTTTATTATTAAATTAATATCCATTATAGAATATGGAATAATTATTATCTCATGTTTTAATACTTTTGTGAATGATTAATCCAATACATTATTTTTTTAATTGTTCTTCCATCAACATAATTAATATGTTCACACTATATTAATATGTCTCATTTTACAAAGAAAACAATTTATATAACTTACCCAAAAATAGAGGCCAATAGTATTTATAAATTTCTAAATACAACAAAAGCCTATGGTACATTTACTATTCATATAAATGTTTTCACTATATGATTTTTACAATTTCCATGTGAGTATTATTGGATACATTGATAGATGACCCTCAAAAGTTTTGAATAATTCATAAGACTCCAGGTTTGGGGACGTCCAATAAAATGTACATTTACCAAGGGATACTTTAATCAAGCGAGAATATAATTCTTTTTTAATATTATATTAAATAACCACACTTATGTTAGAGGATCACCTTAGTACATAAGTGTAATTGAACGAATGGGATGGAACATAAAAAAGATTACACACTAGGGAGTATTTCCATTTTTGGTCCAAAATTTTAGCTGATTGAACAACATTAAAAAGTTTATCTGATTTTTTTAATTATAATATCCATAAACTAAATATATTCATAAAGGAAAATTTTATCAATTTCAATCAATGAATTGATAATATAATTTTGATACTTGTTTTGGTTTTGTTGTTCATATTACAAGTTATCAAAGGGAACTGTGTTAGGAATCCCCAATTTTATGTTTTCAATATCTGAGAGAGAATCATTGTTTTTAGAATATTTGTTATAATAATCAGTTATGGAATTGAAAAACGAGTTATATTATTCAATATATATTAGGGTGAGGATCTCCAAGGGTGATTTATGACCACATTATTTACCAATTAAGCTATTAATCATGAGAAATTTCTACCTAAATAAGTGTATAAAGGAACTTTATTTCATCAATAAATATTTTTTGAATCCATTATAATCAATTATAATATTCCACAATTTTAGATTATAGGATTTATAGTGTTTTTCCACCTTTGTTTAGTTTTTTAAATGGGTAATTTACATTAATCATATTGAAATTAGAGTTTTCATAAAGATTGTGAGTTATCATGAGATTACAAAACATTCTACGGATATTTTATAACTGGAATGTCTTATTTAATCATAGATTCAACATGATAAATTTCTTAAAAAATTTCCATAACTAAGATCACTGAAGGCGTATTCTTCTATATGAAAACTTTTTCATTCGAATGATGCGGACTAACATCAGTCATCGTTCCCTTTTCATATTACTTTTTAGAGTCCTACTCCTATGATTTTATAATTTCATCATCGAACATTAATTTTCAATACAGAATAATACCACACATATATTATACCTAATAAACTAAAAAACATATATAAAATGAAACAAATCGATCAATATGATCCCTTCTTAAATTCAGTAAATAAACAAGCACCTCATCCTCATTGGATTTATCTAATGAAGCATATTTAAAACCATTCCCTTCAACTGGGGAATGATCAACCAATATCTTTGATTGACCAGTCAATGATCCTTATAAAACATCAAAGCCTTTATTTTCTATAATTTCCTTCTACATTATCCTTATCCTCCAGTAATTTTCAACAACTTCTCAAATGTTTTTCCACTTTCCTAAATCAACATTATTAGATGATCATAGATTCTTCCGGGTTGTTCCCCTTTTGCATTTTTAAAACATTCTTTTCAAGTCCCATTAATTTAAAAAATAGTTTCCCACCCAAATTTAGTGTAATTAATTCCTTGATCGTTAAATTTAATATAGAATATCCAAAGATGTTCTTAGAGAACTTCTTATAAGAATACATTTTTTTCCTAGTTAGAATGAATTTTTTAATTCCACATTGATATAAAAAAGATAATGAATCCATTCTTTTTAGGGTTTTAGATATTTGGGGTTTCAGAATAATCAACGATCAGAGTGTCTAGAGTACTCAAAATTTCACTAAGAACATTTGAACTAATGTTATATAATGGAAACCCTATGAATTCAAATATAATCAGCCTATGTGATGATTCATATCACTTTATCATGTATGGTGGCCATTTTTAAATCTCAATATCTATGACCATGATATTATTGATATTTCTTAATGTTATTCTTGGTATTGGAATATATGTATAAAACTATACCCACCATGTAAAAACTAATGAAATATATAATAAAAATTTACCTCAAAAATTTATTAGGAAACATAAAAACTATTTGTTCAAATATTTAAAAACCCACATAACAACATATAGATAAAATTTTATATGCTAATAATTTATTCCATTTTTAATGAAATGTTTAGAAACACTTTGCTGTGGAAAGGGGAGAAAAAGGATGTGAAATCAAAGCATATAGTTGTTCATCCTTAAATAGTAATTGTAGGGGATTAAGACGATCAAGATAGAGTGGATCATGTTTTCAAATTCCCAAACATTCAGATATAATACAATTAATATTAATATATATATATATATATATTATAGATAAATTTTATAAAATAAAATCAGTTAAAAATCAAGGTCAAGGTAAATGAAAAACTAAATATAATTTTTCCAAACAAAAATGTATTGAATAGTTTTGAGAAATAATTTATATAATTTGATTAGTTAATTTAAGTATATACTATATTTATCTTTTATAAATATTATATAAAAACGAATATTTTAATGGAATAAATAATAAATAAATATTAGAATTATTTTTAAGAAATGGTTTACCAATATGAATTATTAATATTTAATTTAGGCATGAAAAATTTATTTTATAATGGATAAAACTTATAACTTATATACATTTTATTCAATATAAACAAATATGTCAAAAAAAAATTATTATTACTTTGGGAAAATAACATTTTTTATTAAACAAAATGGGAATTATTATCCATAAATTATGATTGATATATTAATTTATTCATGAATCTATTTAAAAACTTATAATATAATCCAATATAAATTTTTTGATTCTATAATATGTTAGTGTTAGTGAAATCATAAATATCCAATTTAACATATTGATTTCCATGATATCATATAATTTTCCCTCTATTTTTTCTATGATCTATGAGTCATTAATTTATTACATGTCAATGTAGGAAGATTTAATAATATCACTACAATATTAACCAAATTTATCCTTCCTCTAATTTAATATCTGAGGACCTATAATATCAAATCCAATGTTGAATTCTATATTATTAAATTCACATCTTTGATGTGGATAATTGTGACTTTATTTTTTCACATAGACCATAAAACATAAAAAACAATACATGGATCACTAACAACATCAAATAATTTTAATGTTTAGAGTTTTATATAATTAGGAAAACCTCTTACCTAAATAACTCATATCAACTTTGACTAATAAAATAGGTTTACAAAGTTGAAATTCATTGAAAATTAAAAATATATTTTCTAATTCCACGTAAGGTCATCAACACCATCCTTTTGAAATCCTTTATATACATAAATCAATCAACGAAATTATCTATTTCCGTTGGAAAAGAAAATGCAAGACAAGTGACCACAAATTTTTATTAAGGGTAAACATAAGAATTTTCATTTGAATGTCATTATGTAGAATACATGTGTATGAGGGTATAAGACTTAATCCAAGTGGAAGAGTGAATAATGTAAGAACATATTCCCATGAATACATATATAATAAAATATCATACTCTTTTACATTAAATAGTCATAAAAAATCATGAGACTTGTTATATAAACCTCAACGATTAAAATCCTTATAAACCCATGGAAATCCTATGTATAACATATACGAATATAGGACAATATTTTACTTTTATTTTTAAAATATCCATTCAAAATTGCAAAAGCATATGGCCAAATTACATACCCAATTTATGGGATTTATATCACATACCCAGCCATTATTTGTTTATCATGTAGCCACACATCATTGGTTTATGACGTAACCATACATCATTGGTTTTTCTTGGAACCAACCATCATTGGTTTATAGTAAAACCACCAATCGTTGGTTAATCATGGAATCACTAATTAAAATTTACATGTCCCATTGATAAATAATCTCACATAAAATATTTCATTTATTCATTATATCATTAGAATAACCAATAACCAATTTCATCAGGTGATTACCTATTTTATAAAGAACTGGTTTCAATAATAATCTCTTTGAAATGTTGTTATCCCAAACAAAAGAAATGGGTTACATAAAAATATCTTTTAGACATGATAATTCCCTTGAAATGAAATGGGTTCCATAAGAAACTATTTGGAACATTATTATTCCATCTAATAACAATATCAATGAAAAATAATTAAACCATGAAAAATAAAAGGGTTAAATAACCATATATTAGAAATACAATTAAACCATGTAAAATAAATTGGATCTAAAAATATCACAAAGAATCATTATTAACTCATGGAAAAGAACCGGGTCAAATTAAAATCTCTTTGAAACATGATTAACCCATGGAAGATAAACGGGTTTCATAAAAATACCTTTGAAGCATGATTAACCCTTGGAAAATGAATGTGTTCAATAAAAATATCTTCGAAACATAATTAACCAAAGGAAAAGAAAGAGGTCCCATAAAAATATATTCTAAACAATATTTATCCATATAGAAAAGAATGAGTATGGAATTAATGAAAAAAAATCCACATTTGAGGATATGTACCAAAAAGTGTTTCTATATTTGATGAATGAAGATACTATAAAAATATCAATAAAAATGTTCTTGAGGAAAATAATCACTAAACATTAAAAATAGTCCCAAACCACTATGAAACAATTGAATGAGAATCCCCATAGAGAAATAACATTAAATAAATCATGGAATACCATGAGAATAAGTAGATCCATCACATATCATATCAACATATAATTATATTCATCTCCTATAATAATGTAGGACTATGAAATAACAATTTTCTCGTAGAAGTAAGATTATGTATACACTACATTGATTCACTGTTAACATTGAATGCATTAGACACATGAAATATACATCAAAAAGTTGATATGTAAATCACAATAAATTCTTGTATAATAATTATAGAATACAGCTCATGAGTAGTTTATACACCGGACTAAAAAATATAGGTTGTGAATATGGCATATGTCTCCAATAAATAATAGTAACACTATAAGTTTCATTACTAATTGTGTAAATTTTTATTCATGAGATATGAGAAAGAAATAAAATAAAGAAATCAAATAATATCATCATATAAATTAACATCATGATATACATTTCCATAGGATATTATATACACCTTATAAATACAATTAGGAGAAAAATTATAAATAATTCTCAATAGAATATAATTTGAGACGAAACCCCTTACGTGGAATCTAATTCATCATTGTTGTCCTTTAACATCATATATAATAATATTACATAAATTATTTACATTATTTAGAAAAATTCACTTTTTTATTATTAATTTTATTTCACTCATAACTTTGTTATATATAGTTACATAATCTTTTAATATTATGTACTATGTTTTGACTATATTTGACATTTGTATCCAAAAAGAATTTGGTTTGTTGAATAAGGATAATGAGCTCATTATTTAAACATAATAAATAATAGTCATTAAATTATAATAATAATTATATATAAATTATTATTTTATAAAAATTCATGGAATATGAAAATGAAAAATTTTCCAACATTGCAGTCAAGGAGAAGGTAGGCCATATATATGCCTGAGTAATGTTCCCATTTTTCAATGATCACTCTGAAAATTATTGATGTAGTATTTATCCTTGAACAATGAATCTTATTTCATAAATACCATGTTATTTAATTATATATTCTTATACTTATCATTCGTGGTATTTGGTTGTGATATAACAATAATCAAATCGCTTTGAGGAGGTGGTAGCCCACACGTCAACAAATAATGATATCACTTTTTCAGTATGAGAAAAGGTAATAAAGAGTGATAAATATTATATTTCAAAATATTTTATTATGTCATGAATAAAATATATATGAATTTTATAACACAATAATTTTTAAAACCATCATAAATATATTCCATGTAATGTGTGAATGAATCGCATCTCTTTGATCTTGCATTAGACCACACATCCACAAACAAAGTTGTCAGATAACAAAAAATGGAATGAATGAATTTATCTATTATATAATAATTCCAGAAGCACAAATATTTCATAAATATCCTATATATAATATAAAAATATTATATATATTATTAATCTCAACCATATTAGGTGGTAATGGAAATCGAATTGCATTATTTTGCAAGGAGGTAGTACATTGTAAAAATAATTGATGATTTTGTTATCCATTTCCTGGAAGTATGTCTAGGTGTAGGTAATAACAATAAAATAAAATAATATGAATATAATAAGGATACTTATGTAATTATATATAAATTTAATAATAAAAATTTAATTAGTGGAGAAATTAATAAAATAAAAGTGCTCATTGAAGAATATTACATCTTCTTTTGGTAACTTCTTTTGATTTATAGTAATGACCATCATTGGTTTTATATATTTACATTTTTATAATTATATAATGAGAGGAGTAATTTTGTGAGTTTATTTTTGAAGGGTTTTGATGATCCAAAATGTCATAATTTTTATGAAGATATGGGGAGAGTCAATTCCCTTTTCTAGTGGAAGAGGAGTGTCATTTTTGTAAATACAAAATGGTAATCAATATTGGGAGGTCTCTATTAAATTATATTCCACCAGTATTGTTACAAAATATATCCAAGAGGTTATATGGTAGAAATATTGTAATCCCTTATTTTTACAATTTTATAGGTCATTTGACACATAAGTTTAATGTTTGACTACTAAGTAAACTCATATACACTTTAATTGCTATAAATAATTTTAATTGATTTCACTAATTTTTTCTGATAAAAAATTATTAATTGAGACCAAATATTTTAAATTATTCTGATTGAAAATATAGAGTCCATTTCTCCAAATTACAATCACATAATTGGAAGAAATTTGGTTCAAATTAATCTCAGAAAGAAGTCGAGAGAGCATATTTTTAAATTAAAAAGTTTAATAGATTTAAATGTTTGTATATTCATTTTCATTATTAAATTCATTACAATTACCTATATTAGATTTATTAATTTATAATTCAAGTAATTATACATTAAAAACAATTAAAAATATAATTTTACTATATAAATAAGTTATATAAAAATGATGTTTTTAACTAAAATTCAGCATTTTTTACAATTCATCCGAAAAATTGAATCTTCATAGAAAAATACCAAAAAATAAACCAACAATTTTTTTTTAATTTCAGAAATGAAGACTATTTTTTAGATAAAAATTACAAATGTTTCAAAATTTAGTTTTACGAATAGTGGGCCATAAAAAGGTTATAAAGTTTCCTTTTATAAAAATATAATTTTTTAGGCACAAAATTAGATTTATTATTATATTAGGACTATAAAAAATCTTTGGATAACTAATAAACATTTAACTGGATAAATAACAAATAAATTTCAATAATATCATTAACTAATAGATATTAACTTTATCAATTATGATAACAATAAGTTGTGGTTAAAACAAAAAATCATTACAAGACACATAATTTATATTCAATTGCATCCAATTTTTTAATCCAATTTATTATTAACAAATTAATTTATTATATATAATTTTTTAAACCATATTTTATAATTATTCTAACCATATTCCTTCTCACCATTTCAAATAATAAGTGATAACAATAATATTAAATATATATAGTATATTATTTCCCCCTAAAACTAAAACTTAAGTGTAACACACATTATAAAAGAAACTCAATGATGCTTTCAACACATGATTAACATGGTGTTGTGTGTAACACAATATAAATAGGGCACTATTTTTAAAACAAGCAACAAATATATATAAATTAATTTGAAATAATATTTTCTTTTAATTCAAGGATATTTCATTTACCACCCTCTAAAATGAATTTTACCCTTGAAATTCAACTTGGTTATCAAATAATTATTTTCCTATTTCCATTATTTAAATCTACTTTGAAAGAAATAAAAAATGAAAACAACAATTATAATGTAAATTTGGAAAACATAAAGTTAACTTATTGTTACTAATAAATGTTTTCCCAAATTAGATATCATAGGTGGTAAATTAAAATATTGAATTGAGAGGAAAAACTAGTTCCCACTGACAATTAGAGAGTGATAGATTAAGTGAACTAGTGGAATTCAATATAAACAAATGCAAAAAATAAATATCTATGTAAAAGTCATTGATATCATCAAAAAAGATGTTAATGGAGAAATATATTATTTTTAGATCCTCTTCTAAATGTTGAAGTATTATTTCTCCTTCTAGAATTAAAACATAATGACATATTTTTACTTGATAAGAAAATTTCATCCATTAAAAATTTTCCACCCTCATAGCATCGTTTTTTAAGACGATGACTATTCATTATGAATTTCTCAATCATGATGCACTAAAATCAATTTTTAAAGACTACATAACCTTAAATGGGATTATAATCCTATTCCACATATCATTACACATTATCCAAAACCATAATTTATAGCACAAGGTAAGATAATTCCCAAAATGAGAAAACCTTCATATGATACAATAAACATAAAAATTCAATTGTAATACCCAAAAATAATACTAAATCATTTTATAATATGAAATCCCAAATAACACTAATCATATAGTCACCACACCTATTTTCAATCCATTGGTTACCTATATAATGATACATAAGTTAATTTAATGACCTAAATTAAAAAAATTATATAAACCATAATGTTATCAACACCATAAAAATTATTTTCAAAACATTAATGAAATAAAATAAAAATAATCATAGTTTTACATATGCATCAACCCAATAAAACAACTCCTTAAATGTCTTTAATGACCTCATATTTTTCTACAAAATAATACTATCAAATAGCTATCAATGAAATTGAAATTATGATCATCATTAATATTATATACCAATGAAGTTATCTATAACTATTATGATAACCTCATATGAAAATATCTAAATATACATTATTTTCAAAAAAATCCTTTAAAACCAACTATAATGTCCAATGCATGCATCCCCAGATCCTATCCTAAAATCCATATCTTTTCATTCCAAGATTTAATGTCTAATATTTTGAACAAATTTTTTTCATGTAAACCAAAAAAATCAAATTTAAACCATGGATCACATACAAACATGATATAATTTTATGTTTAACTTTGTAGAAGTTTAGGAAAAACCCTTTTATAAAAAACACATTTAAAAATGGACTCATAAACTTCTAGTTCATAATGTTGTACTTAATACCCTTTATACCCTTATTTTTTTATTCCATATTTGGGAATCAATGTCATCATTTATAAATATTTTATATACATAAATTATTTAACCTCTTTATTTTATAAATATGGGGAAAATGAAACATCAGGAGTGTGTGATCAAATACTCAGTAAGGGTAAGCATAAGCATTAAAAGTTTAATTTCTTCAATGTAAATATGATTTCATGATAATATGATGAAACAATTAAAGATCGTGAGTTAATAATATAATAAATCATTTCGATAAATACCTGGACCATCAAATAAGAAAACATAGTTGAGTAAAAATTAATAAGAATCAATAATTATAAACCATGTCATATCACCCTCAATCATTAGAAATATTATATACTCAAAAAAATAATAAGTAAAAAAATTTATACATGGTAAATACATTTCACTCCAAAGTTATAATCACTCAAATAAATATAATAACCATACAATCAACATCCATAACTAATACATTGGAGGACTATCATGGACCCATCCTTCATTTGATTATCACATAACGACACATCATTGGTTTTTCATGGAACTAAATGATATTGGTATATTAGGGAATCAACCATCATTATATTATCATGAAATAACCAATCATTGGTTTGTCATGAAAGCACCCATTAAACTTTCATGTTCCATTGATAAATAAAAAGATATAAAATATTTAATTTCATCATAATCTCATTGTAATAAATAATAACATCTTTAATAACAAAATTATCCCATGAAACAATAAATTCCCTCAAATACAATCTCTTTGAGAGATTATTTTCCCCCGAAAACGAAATGGGTTACATAATAATCTCTTTGAACCATGACTAACCATTTGAAAACAAACTAGTTCCGTAACAATCACTTAGGAAAATTATTGAACCATTGAATAAAAATCTCTTTGTAACACAATTAACACATGTAAGAGAAATGGATACAATAAAAATCTCTTTGAAACATTATTTACCCATAGAAAAGAACTAGTTTCATAACAATCTATATGAAACATGATTATCTTATGGAAAATAAATGCCTTCAATTAAAATCCCTTTGAAACGTGATTATAATTTGGAAAATAAATTGGATCAATAAAAATATATTTGAAGAATTATTAACTTATTGAAAATAATTCAATTCAATAATAATCACTTTGAATCATGAATATCCTCTGGAAAAGAAATGGGATCTATAATTGTATATTTGAATCAAGAAAAATCCATCCAGAAATGAATCAAGATCCTATCAAAAAAAATCTCATGTCTAGGTTAAGAAAAAACACGGTTTTTTGATTCTGATTAATAGAAATACTATTAAAATTTTAATAAAACATTCTTGATTAAAATAATCATTAAACACTTAGTAGTGTCCCATACCACTATGAATCATTTGATTCATAAGACTCATTAAAAATAAATATTAAACAAAACATATAATATCATAGGAATAAATATATTCATGATATATCATTTCAAAGGAGATATATATACACATCATTAAAGAAGATATGTGTATAATATAACAAAATTATCGAAGAAGAAAAATTGTGTCAAAAATACATTACTGCATTGGTATCTTTGAAATAGTAAACCCATGAAGGATAAATTATCTATTGGATATGTAAATCCCAAAAAATTCAAATATAATAGTAATAAAATACATTCACATTTATTATATAGATTACACAACAAAAATATGTTGTGAATATGGGATAAGTCTCCCTAAACTAAGAGTGACACTCGAAATCTCCTAAATACATGAGTAATAATTGAATCATGTGATACATGAACAAATAAAATAAATTTAAACTTTTAATATCACGAAATAAATTCCATCCATAATATAATTTTTTTTATGGTTGTGCATAAACCATATAAAATTAATTACATGCAAAATAAAAAATAAGTCGTAATAGAATGTAAATTGAGGTGGAGCCCCTTACCATGAGTCTGAATTATCATGCTTATTATTTATCATATTGATTGATAAATTTATAACAATTATAAACATTATTGATAAAAATTTATTAATTAATTTTTATGTTTTTCAATTATAAATATGTTATACAAAATTACTTAATCAATTAGTATTATGTTGGGTGTTTTGACCTTATTTTTCATATATTACAAATGATAATTTGGTAGGTCAACTACGGTCAATTTTGTCATTATTTAAGCATATAATTAATAATAATCCTCAAATAATAATAATATTTATTGACAAATTATTATATGACATCCTTTCATGGAATACAGTTATGAAAAATGGACCATCATTACAATCATAGAGATGGTAGGATGTACGTACACATTAGTAATGTTCCATATTTAAAATGGTAAATATAGAAATAAGGTAAGTAACATTAATATTTCTAGAGTGAAAATTATATCATAAATACTATTTTATTTAAAAATAATGTTTTATTTATATCATTATTATGTTGGGGTGGATGAAAAATAAGACCCGCATTGATTTGGGGAAGAAGTAGTCCACATCTTCACAAAGTACACTATCCCCTTTTTAGTGTGTTAGAAGATAATAAATAATGGAATATATTATATTAGTATAAATATAATTAGGTTATTAAATTCATATATATTTCATGAATATCAAATATGTTTACTAAACCCATTGGTAATATATTCCATTTAAAGTGTGAATGAATAATATTGATTCGAGGAGGCGGTAGTCCATATTTCCACGAAGGATATTATTATAATCCTAGAAAATAGATTTTCTGAAGGCATACGTTATATAATAATTACATAATCATAAATATATCTTAATCGTTTTAATTCATTTTAAATACATTACTCAATTTTTTTTCAAAATCTTTTCTTAAATTTATATTCATTTTATATTTTTCTGAAACCAAATATGGAATCATTTTGTACATATTCCATTCACATAAGTGGTATATATTAATTTAAAATCAATTCTGTATATTGTATAATACATTAGGTTTTGAAAGAAAATATTCTAAATGCGTGAAATGTTTTTAAATGCAATTTCATTGATATATTTATTTCAATGACTTTTATTTTCTTTTTTGTGGAATAATTAAACTAATTATACTATAAAACTAATATTAAATATAATTTAAATATATAAATATAATAGATAAAGAATTAAATTAGAATTAATTATTTTTAAACTATTCATCCAAAAAATAAACTTCATAAAAAATACCAAATATTTACCGAAAGATTGTTTTTCTATTAAAAGTGATATAATATATTGTATTTTGTCAGATAAAAACTATTAATAATTCAAAATTTAGTTTTTAATCCATGTGTTTTGTTGAATGTTGGAAAAACTACCTTTGTAAAAAAATAGATTATTTAAAGAAAAAAATATGATTTATTATTATCGTTATACTATCATACTTATTGGATGATTTAGAAATCATGTGAATGAATATTAGAAATATAAATTTCTTTAATATCATTTACTAATAGTAATTAATTTAATTTATTATTTTAAAACTCGATTCTTGTCCGAATAATAAATTTCCATATAAACTAATCTTTTATATTCCATTACTTCTATTTTTTTTAATTTATCTAAAAATGAATCATTATATATTCATTTTTAAAAAATATTTTTATAAATCAGTTAAACCTATTCATTATCACCATTTAAATGGCTTGGTGATTACTACCATATTAAAAATCAATTGAATATTTTTATTCCTTAATGACCACTCTTTCGTGTAACACATGATATCAAAGAAATTCAATGTTGCATTCAATTCAAAATAAACTTGGTCTTGTGTATAATTCGAGTTAAAATGTGAATTGACTTTAACATAAGCTATCAATGATTTTGGACTAATTAGGAATAAAATATTTCATAAAATTTGGTGATTTTACATCAAATGTATTGTATAGTCTATTGCCTCCCCATTCAAATGATTGTATCCCAAACCACAATGTGGTCTTTCGACCTTCTTCCAAATAAAATTTCGTACTCAATAATGAATGGAGTTTCGTATTTGAATTCATGTATTGATGTTATTACCTTTAATAAAGTTCAAATACTTATTATACATTCTCATCATTTAATAATGATATTTATAACACTAGAGCATCAACAAAAATCTCAGGGTACCTAGTGTGTTTCAACGCGTTAATAAGTTAAATAATTTCAATCTCTTAAAATTAGCATGGAATATATGAATATCCATAAATTAATAAATTACATAAACTCCTAGAAAATGAAACAATGAAAGAATATGTGACATGTTCCATGTACTCAAACCCATAATCTCGTCGTTAATTGAGAATACAAAATTTCAAGACATACTTATCAGGTATTTGACATTATGTTTGTGGAAACATACACTTAATATCATACATACTACTAAATTAAGTGGAGAATTATCCTCATGACCATGATTCATAATAAAAAAATCATATGTAGTGAGAAATGGGATATCATACTATACAATATGTAATTTTAGTGAACTTACAATAGTATAGATACAGGATAAGTAAATGAGGGTGGACCATATTAGAGAATTTTCAATGTTATGAAATTATTAGTATGATAGTGGTAATGCTGAGAAAAATAATCCACACATGAATGTAGATCTCTGATATGTGAGATTAATATTTTTTTACCATTTTAAGATTTTTCTAATGGGATTAAATAATTATCTTCTGAGTGATATGTAATAGTAAACTCATGACATTTCTAAAAAAACATTGTGTACTAAATGATGGATTTGAGGTGGTGTAAGTCATTAATGAAGTATATGTATGACCACAACAATTATATATATATGGTATTATCCACATGACGTTCATAAAAAATGGATATTGATTGTAGAGACTAAAATTTTCAATATTTTAAGGGTGAAATCAATTATTGTCATGACTTTTCAGACATTGTAACCATATACCATTTCTAGATTAAAAGTATCTAAATTCCCACATAGGGATTAGGACATTCATATGAACCATCTTTAAAATATTAAGTTTTTTTTATAATTATTTATTTTATATAATAATTTTACGTTCATTTCAAGTGTTATTCCATACATTGACTTAGATAAAATTTTATTCTTCGTTCTTGAGGGATTCATTTCTACTATGAACGTTTTATTTATTATGTTTTTGGTAATCGATGGTTGAAATGAGTCCCAGACTATCTAAAATTTGTATATTTCACTAGGGTACATTGTAAAGGTCACTTGTCCACATGTTCAAGTGATATCATAATAACTGTTGATATATGAGAGAGTTATATGTCGATGAACATGTGTGAGAGAGTAAAATCCTTTTCCACTATAGGTTTTAATATTTTTACATAACACTCACCATATTGTTCATAACAATGTATAAGGGTCAACAATTTAATTTTAAATGGTTAGAACCATATATATATTAGTTCTTATCTTTTATGAGTGGGGAGAAAGTTCAATTACACTAGGATATATTAGGGTCATTTCAAAGGATGCATAAATGTCCATTTCAAATCATAGTTTATAAATAACGGTTACATCCATCAACAAATTAGATGGAAAATAGCTAAACATATTTTGGAGATTATTGTGATGATCTATAAGGAATCCCATAATACGTAACAGTTAAAATATTTCCATATATTTTTTTAAGTACAGGATTTAATTCAAATGAAAACTTGAACTGGAGAAATTTTTTGGAATTGTGGAAGAGTTAAACATGAAGGAGAACTATCGTTGGGTATTTTAACAACTGCGTCCAAGTTTCATCACAGACACCCCACCTTAATATGGCCATCGATTCATGGCTTATCAGGTACCCCCGATTTCCCTGCAGACACATGGTCCCCACACTTAGGCTCACCATGTGCCCAAACGGGTCATATGAAAAATGATTGTCCTCATAGGCCAACATATTTTATTTCTAGTGTGATTTTTCCTTAATCACACACACTTTGGGAAACATCCCAAAAGTTCACATATCCAACAGATGGTCACCTATCCTGATCACTATTCCAGGACAAGCATGCTTAACTATGGAGTTCTAATCTGGTAGGCTCCTTAAAAGAAGGTGAACCATGATGACACGAGTCATATCATTTATCCAAATAACCATTTATCATTCGTGGTTGCTAAATTCACACCCCCTTACATTTGATCACAACATTGTCATTGTGGGCCCTACATATCTCTCCAGCCAATCCACCACACATAATGTTGTGTACCTCCTCTGTTACCAAATGTAACAACTAGGTCCTTGGGATAGCACAGACACCCCAGCATAATATGTTCGTCGGTTAATGGACTCTAAGGTACCACTAATTTCCCCACATACACTCCATTCCCACATTGGGGCCTACCACTTTCCCAAACAAGTCATCTATCAAATATCAATCACCACAGGTCAACATGTGTCCTTCCTAGTGTGTTTGGAACTTATTCACACACACCATGGGAATCTTCCAAGAAGGTCACCCATCATGATCACTAATCTAGTAAAAACACGCTTAACTATGGACTTCTAATCAAGTAGGCTCTTGAAAAGTAATATTCACCTTGTTGACATGAGTCCTTTAAATTATTAATTTAACCATTTATCAATTTTGGGTATTACACCCCCTACAGAACAAGGTCCTCATTGTATGCCCTACATCTCAGTCCAACCAGTTCACCACACATAATGCTGGGTACCACCTACGATACCAAATGTGAAAAATGGGTCCCGATGACAGCATAGAAACCCCACCTTTTACATGGAACTCAGGTCCTAGCCCCTATGATACCACCAGTTTCCATACAGACACGTAGTCCCCACCATGGGGCCCAACATGTGCCCGAACGGGTCATCTGAGAAATGACAGTCCCAAGAGGCAATTTCATGTTCTTTCCAAGGTACATTGTCCTTACTCACACACACATTGGGAAACTTCCCAGATGGTCCCCCATCCTGATCACTACTCCCGGACAAGAACACTTAACTATGGAGTTATAATCAGGTAGGCTCCCGAAAAGGAAGGTGGACCTTGTTGACATGAGTCATATCTTTATTCAGTTTAGTCTTTATCATTCTAGGGTGTTATAGGTTTTGGGTGGATATAACATAATCATATTAAATTGTATGATGAATTTGTATTAGAGGATATTTTTTAATTCAAATTGAATAATTTAATTTTATGGTTTATTACAATGAAATAGGAATCAGAGAAACCCAAAGATTGGATAATGGGAAATAAGATATGTGATTCAAAAAGAATGAAAATTCTATTGTTTCATTTCCATTTTTTGATTTCCATTTCCCTTGATATTAACTCATTCTTAGAGGAGTTATCAATTTTGGTATTTGAGATAATGGAAATAGGGATCAATTTGTAATTATTGTTAATGTGATTAAATAAATAAAATTATTCTTTGGTTGATTGATATTTTTATTTAGTTTTATAGTATAATTTTGAATATGATTGTGTTCAATTTTTTGTTCATTTAAACTTCTTATATAATATCACTAAAATATAATTTCTCCCTCAAAATGGTTTTTTGTATATTTGATATAATATTAAATATTGAGTTGTGAGTATCCATTTATTTTTTTTACCTATGTGGATGGTAGTGAATTATCCTTGAATATCATGGGTGAAACATAATATGATTGTGAAATGTATTAGTTGTTTTTGGTTAGTTTACTATTGGTGTATCAAATAATTTCATTCAAACACAAAATATGGAGGGTTTTCAATAGTGATTATTTTTATTCCTAATGATAATGATTTTTCTCGAGCTAGGGTAAAGGATAAAATGATTTTTTATACATTCATTTAATAATTTACTAGAAGAAGAGTAGACCAATTTTAAGTATATGGTATAATTTAAATTAGTAATATAACATTTTATTCAATAAACTATAATGACATTGATAAAATCGAATAGATTAAACTATATATAAGTTTTATCGATCAGAATTCCCAAGAACCACCATTTTACTTATTATAAAAAATAATTTCCACCCCTCCTTGTATAATACCTTTGATATATATTATACAGTATTATAATCTAACTTACATAAAATATTTTTACACTTATTTTAAATTTGTGACTCAAAGTCTTGGTGCCACTTACAAGGAGGTGGTATCAAATATATAACCATTACATATCCTATCTTTTTCGAACATTGTATGTTTTCATATTTTGATCTATAAATAAAAATAACTTTTGAAACAAAACCTATGAAATTATGTGTTAATTTTTTTTAATACCTTTCAAAATTAGAATACATTTATAAAATACATTGTCACAATAAATATATGATAATGAAAGATCATTATAACCATGATTTAAGGGATTCATTTTCACTTCAATTAAATAATAAAAAATTCACATCTCCATGATTTCCTTATAGGATGATTTTTAATTACAAATGTTTATTGTCGAATATTTTCACAAATTTAAATTACATGAATGTGATGTCCTCCACAACAATACAATGAAATTAACCCTGGTCATTGAAACATTTTATCCTAGATGAGAAGATGAATAACACGTAAAATCAAGATAATTTCTATTCTCAATTGAAGTAAAAGAAAAGGAATAACTATTAATGAATGGTGTGATATATATAATATGTTTATCTAAATGGTATTAACATTATCTATGACAGTTTATTTAGGAAAAATATCAATACTATATAACAATAATCATGTTATACATTATATGGGTTATATAGAATATTCCTGAATCGTTGTAGAAGTAAACCTCATTAATAAATTTAGGCACACCATATTATAGTTTTCTTATATGAAAATATACATGATAGTTGGAAAAAAATGGGATGTATCACTAGGAAGAGATTTTGTTGAATGTTCTCTAGTATAAGCTAGAGGACTGAATTAGAAAAGAAACTATAATAATCATTAACATAACGCTATAGGTACTGGTACAAGAGGAATTATTGAGATAAATACTCTAAATTACCTTTAATTGGGTATTGCCATGAGAAACTGACCACATTGGATTGTAATAAGACTCTTAAGAAATCAATTTCACAAAAAAACAAACAAATGTTTGTGGTATTTTTTTCTTCTCTAAAACATTATAATGTTAAATGTGTCAAATTATTGGAAATTGAAATATCTGGAGGTTCTTGACAACAAAGGCAGTATTAGCAACCCAACCAAGGATAGAGAGACATATTGTCGGTCTAATATGCATTTTAGATTCCAAAAAAAAATCAAGACCTCCTTTTCAATAATAATATGAAAAACCACCATAATTACAAAGACCATTAGACTATACAAATTAAATTTATTAAAACCAACACACTCTTCATAAGTGAAATCAATTTAATAGTCCTCAACTAGTTCCCTAATGATTTAAAGAAACCAAGCAGATCCTATGACTGAATAATTATAAAATTAAATGTGTGGATTTAAAAAAATAGGGATCCTTAGGGACATAATGAAAATAATATTCTGTATAACTATAGGCTCATTCTATTACTAATCCAAATGGAAGTATATGTGTGCTTAAAATAATGAGTGAAAATTAAAATCACCCTATTCATAAATATGACCACAAATTAGATCTGGTAAAACCAAGGCAAACCAGTGGGGATGAAGAATTTATATGTAATGTAGGAGATATATTTCCAATATATCATAATGAAAAAGATACCTTCTACTTCTATTTACCTTGAAAATGTTCAAGAAATATATTATTCATGATGAAGATATTCAATGGTAAATTCATAGAGAGATTTATACATGGTACAATGGATTCAATCCCCTTTTATAGAGTTTTATACTAAATAACATTCATACCTTTTCAATGTATTTACCATGTATTAGTCCAATAAATTTTATAGATATTTCATGAATAATATTTACCCCATGAAATTAGGATAATTCACCTCTTTATTTGATATATATGAATATGACCAACTTGTTATTAACTGATTTCAATATTCTTATTTCATATCCCATAATTTATATATCATTGAAATATTCTACTAAGGAAATGATGACAATACCACAAATCCTCTTATAGACACAAGGATCATATTAATACATTATGAAACCCAATTCTATTAGAATGATCTTGGAACATTCACTCTCCCAAATATTGATATCTATAATTTTAGAAATTATTTTATTCTTTTGGTGTCAATAACCCATCCTGTTATTTCATTTAATCATCTTCCACAATGATCCCAATTAGTAAGATTATTTTTATATAAATTTATAGTATTACCTAATCAGGGTATTATACTATAAAAATAATAATAATGATGACTTTGATATAGAAACTGTTAAAAAATGATCGTCATAATATATTCCTTAATGTTTCTTAAACTTTTTAGCTTCGAAAAGTACATTATAGATAATATGTTTACTATCAATCTATACATTCTTATTCAATACCCATTTTCATGCAAAAATAATTAAATAAACCATTATATATTAAAGATCCAAAAATATTAAGGGTATATTGAGTCAATTTTATAATTCATGGCATTGTACCTCTATATAACTTCTAATTTCCTTGCTACCTCTTTTTATGACATATTTTCATCAAAATAAATTAATAATTTGTCACCATCCTTAGTGACTACAATACCATACCTATCTAGATCAAAAAAATCTCTAGTGATCCTACATTGTATTTGTCTCTATAACAATTTCTTCTATGGGGATGTGTAGAACTTTTTCATCTACAATATTTTTTATATCATGAGTCTATACTTCATCTATGATGATCATCATACCATTATCTCTTTCAAAGATGTTCTCAAACTCAATTAACATGTGTTTTCTGGCTAGTATTTCTATTATATATATTAGGGATCATAAATATAATATCCACTTATTTTAAAGTTGTATCCAATAAAGATAAATATTTATTCTTATGGTGGAGGTGATATTCTAGAATAAACCATAATAAATTCTTCCCATCACTACACATGAAAAATTTAAACCACAAGTTACTTCCCACACTATAACTCAAATGGGATTCCATAAACATAATTTCATGCATCATGGTTTATTGTGGATTTAATAACCCATAATTCATATTACTGAAATGATAATGCAAGACTTCCACGAATCATCATTAATATCTGCATGTCCAACAAGGTATTATTCTTATATTCATAGGAGATATTCCAAAATGTTGTATATGGAGATGTGTGTTCAGATATAATCTCAATCTCCCATAGATAATCAATGAACCTTAATTTACGATTTTATCTAACATAGTCTGAGTGGATTTTATTTATATTATTATCAATATGTCTATCTATTCATTCATGTATTCCATAAATTTCTAAATGTAATAAAATTATACAACATTTAATATATATATAAATATTTATTAAATTCATCCATTAATGTTTTTAATTAAGGGAATCCAACCATAACATCAATTAGACAGGCTCCATGTACATATGTATAAACTATATAGAAAATATATGAATGTATATAACTCTTTTCAATAAAAAGATCATTATTTATTTTCACTTGCAAAGAAGCACGACATATAAAAAGGGGTTTTAGTTCCAATAAATATAAATACCCTACATGAAATAGTTTTTCCGAAGATTCATATTTGCATGCCCACGTTAGTGATACTACATGCAGTTGGGATAAGGTTCCCATGAAATTAGTTCATTTTTAATTACCAACACTTGATTTTAATATTGAAGTATATAAAAACTATTATTTTAATATTCCATACCATATCATCTTCTATCATTACATAGTTAAAATCTCATATTTCCATAACTGAAAAACGAATCAATACATATCTAAACTAGGAAAATATATTATGATCTTTGTAACAAATGGAATATAAGGAATATTAATTATGACTATAATGAATCTTGTCAACAACCTATGATACTATACTCCAATAACAAGTGCATATAGTCATGTTCCATTGGTGGATCAGTGAACCACATCACTTTATGAATCCTTTCAAAATATAAATGGATCATATATTTGGATATCAATGTAATAACATCATATTGTATCTAGTACATAATTTTTAGAAATGGAGAGGTTCTATTCAATATCAACTGAACCTATTGTTTCTTCATAACTCTATATTGAGGTGTTTTTTTGTATACAATGCCCCTTATTTCCATATAAGAAACAGATTTCATGTTGTTCCATAACATGTCCCTTGATCCTATCTTGGTAGGGTGGTGTGAATCATCCTTATGTAAGAAATTAGTAACTGGGGATTTTTTTTCCATGAAATTCATTTGATTTACAATAAGGAATGCCATTTTTTATTTTATATATCTTTATCATCATGGATAATATGATTCAGGATATTTATTTGTGACTTCTCAATATTATAAATGATACCATTCACCACAATACTAGAGAATATCTATGATATTGAGGTGAGCATGAGGTCTTGGAATAATTCCCTAGGTGGTGTAAAACCCTGAAATATCAAATGATTAATATAACCAGTCATCTTGAATACATGATGTACATATAACATATATTCTCCATGATTATTTATATGGAGTTCCATGGAGAAATTTTTTAACTCATATCTTTCCTTATCTAGATAATGATAATATATATCAGTTAACATGCTACATATACTCATGTCTTCATGATTATTATGGATATATCAAGTCCTGGATGACATATCTAGTCTTTGGACATGAAATGAATACTCAATGTGTTTTCAAATTATATATTGATCCCCCTTAATAAACTTTCTACAAGGATCAATAATAATTCTAGACTCCATCACATAAAACTTATACTCTTCACATGATTCAATGTTCAAGAAACATCATAGGTCTTATAAGATAGGACTGACCATGATATTTTTTTCAACCAATATCAATCATAGGGATAATTTTGTGGTCAAATTACATTCAAATTTCAACAAAAAAAAGAATATTTAACAACATTTTATTGACCTCGAAATGTGGTATAATAAATTTTATTTTTTATTTGACCACTATATTATAAAATAATAATATACCCAAGAATTATATTTGGAATAACGTGGAGTGGATATTGTTGTGTAAATGATCTATATTTCCTTTATAGAAACTCAGATGTACAGATAGAATTACTTGATATTATTTTTGAAGGTGGGATAACAAACATCGTTAACTTATACTTACAGGACTTGTTAAGTGGACTCCCCAATCCTGATATCTTGAACTAAAATCACCTCAACACATGAAATCATGTAAAACAATGTCATATAAGGAAAACATCAATTGAGAGAACATGGTAATTTCAAACCAATATTTGTATTAAAAATCGTTTCAAAATGTAACTGTCCCAATGAGGACCAAGACAACACTTTGATCTAAGGTTTAATTCTAAATTATTAAATTGGAGGAACAGTCTAAATTCATATTTTCTAATGATATTTTCTATTTCATGAATAAATATTCATTAATTTATACTTTTAAATATTTATAAAAAGTATTGGAATTTTAAATAATTAATTTTCCATGTATGATTAAATAGTTTATGTATACTCCATTTATTATATTTTGTTTTAATATGATTGTTAATTAATTTTCATTATTGGAGAATAATTGGAGATCAAATGAAAATTTCATCACATATATAAATAAATAACCACGCACTAAAAAAATTAAAGAAACCATTGGTATAATCATAAACTACAAGTCATTTTATTGAGAATATGAAAAACCAATGCATTAACCTCATAGATTAACTCATTAAACCGGGCTTTGGTTGAGTTGAAACATTACTAAATTAACATGTTTATATGTATGGTTGTAATTACCTAAGCTACATCTTGAATTATCTCCTTTCATTGAGAGCCATATTCCTTACATATTATGACCCACAAGTTGATAATGTGAATCTTGGGTTAGGGGTCATATTTATAAACCCTGGAAAATAGGAAAGTTCATATTTTTGTGCATGGGATAGAACACAAATCAATATATTTAATATTTTAAAAAATTATCACAATAACCCATGAATTATATAATTTAATGAAATACAAACCCAACACAAAAATAGATAGAAAATGATAATGATCATCCATAAATGATATTACTATTCATTTAATCTGTCTAGCATCCATTTCATATTGTTATTCAATAAGATATGATTTTCCAATTAATAATTTAATTAACATATCAGCTGATAAGTTATTTTATCATTACATTATATTCATGTAATCATTAATATTCAAATCCTATGTAATTTTTAATATATTAAATAAATTTATCTTTATTTGTAAATAATTTGTACATGGTGTGTACAAACCATAAAAAGAACATGTTCCCACCTATATAAAGGACAACTAAACCATGAATTTAAGAAACCCAACATATATATAAAAGAACATGATGTGTAAACTTTTACATTACACGATGTGTATTTTCACTTACATGTTGTGTGACTTAAGATCATTATGTTCATTTTCATGAACTTCGTACTTACATAGCTTGAATGATATTATGATGTGTAATGATATAATGCAATGTGTTTTTAAATGGGTCAAATTTTATAGTATGTACAACAATAATAGCCAAACTTCATGTTTAAATATACAAAGGTTATACCACTAATGATTCCCATGATGTGAATAGTGTGTACGACCACCATATATATAATGTATTTAAGAAATTATAGGAAATAAAATTAATTTTCAATTTAACATCACACCATCATTTGAAAATCACTAGAAGTTTATTTGTTGGAAAATTTCATCTAAGATTTCTTTTATATCAATATAAAATATATGTTGTTTAGTTATTCCCTAAATTAATTTTTATTCCAATAGTTTCCCTCACATGGAATGCTTGTATCATCATGTAACTAGGGTGAGTTGGTATGTGTTTTATAGTTTGTAAAACTAATTTCATTTTTTAAATCAAGTTATTGATGACTGAAAAAAATAGGGACTCATCCTATATTTTATGTGGGATATTATGGGATAAACTAAAATTACACCATATAGACAACATTTAATCATATCTATCCCACAATGATCGGCTGAGAGGAAAGGTGGGACATATATTAATTACATCTCATTTACATTGACTACGTGTATTCAATTATTCCTTCAGGGTAAAAAGGTATGGGGTTACATAGTTTGTTTACTAACTGAATATTTTGTTTCCATTAATGTTGTGTGATAAATCGAAGAAAATACACAATATGTAGTTACAACACATATATTTATCCCATAAAAATTTTTATGATTGAAGTGGAATTACCTTATGTAGTTAACAATCGTTACACAATGTGTAATTTTTAGTTACATGTCATGTATATTTTATCCCATGTAGAATCATTAGCACTACCAAATGAGATCATTGATGGTTATTTTTTATTGTAGACATTTTAATTTCTTAAAAATTTGAACGATCATTATCTATTGACTATTATACTATGAATGATAATTACAAGTGGAAAAAATTTAAAAAAATGACTAAATTCAACCAATATATAACAAATATTAATAAATTTATATATGACATCTTTGATACAAAATGAAGGATATGGACTACAACTAAAGTCATTAGGAATATTCTCAATTATGTTTTTAATTAGTTTTTTTGGATGAAATCATATGAATTTGATGAATAAAACACTTTAATATTTGATGTGAATATATTTTCACATATAAATTATAACTAATTGTTAAATGAGAATTACCTCATTGTGATATTTCATTTTTCATTGATTAAATTTTTAGGAATTAATATCAAACAATTATTTTCCAGAATAATTTAATGTTGAAATAATCAATCAATATTTGTACAGCTCTCGAAATATCGAAACATCATATTTTGAACTACGAGTTCATGTGCAAGAAAATCTAAACATATCCCAGTTTTAAAAAGTGATCAAAACAAGAATATAGTTATTCATAAAATATTTTATTTTATTCTCTCAGCCTTATGTTGGTGTAAGAATATGGTTTTATGTCTTTATTGGGAGAATTATACAGATGTTCACTCTAGGGATTTGAGAAAATTCTCTCATGTTAATATCACTATGAACAAAAATTCATAACACCTTGAAAAATGATATAATCAGGCTCATATACATAGTTTTATACTACCAATAAATTTGTATAGGACCTTATATTATTGGTATCTCTAACAGAACACCATGGAAATTAATAATTTTTATTAAATTTTATTACATGAGACACAATAACTCACATATATTTAAATAACCTTAATAAAATATATCATTCCATATTAATTTAAATTATATTATTTAAAATATATACTTTCGTTTCATACAATATATAACCTTCCCAATCATCTTAATCATTTATCCGACGAAGAATAAAAATTATAAAAATATTATTAAATCTATTAATAAATGAATATTAAATTCAGTAAGTCTAAAATACATATTAATTTATTATTCCACTGATAGATATTTTAAATTTGAATAATTGGGGATTGAATTAATGGAATAAATATAATCTAAATAATAAATTTCAATGGTTTTTATAATAATATTTTTTACAATGTTAAATTAAAATATATTTCAACTATGATTCTGGATACGGTGAGTATGTAACCCTCTAGGTCACATTCTCAGTGTCAATAATTGAGTTGACCTAATGTCTAGAATTTTCATATAATGTCTTTTCATGTAACCCATAGAGAAATAATTTAATGTCACATTAAAATTAGTCTCAAATTATCAATTATAGTATAATATTATCTCATTGTCCTGATCATTTATCTGAAATGATTCTTTTTTGAGTCATCAACACCTATTCTTGGTTTTTATTTCATTAAATACCTAAATTTAACTTATATATAAATTTCTATAGTGATTGGAATTAAGAAGATAGATTTATTAAAAGAAATGTGCATGAAATATCATATTCTTGTCATAGAAGTGACAAATAAAATCCATCGGTTATTCAATAATGTTATATCATATATGATCCATCCAACAAATCCTACCTCACCAAGATAATATCATTTCCTGAATTTAATCAGTACATAAAAATACACATTTAATAACATATATTAATAATAAAACCACATATAAGGAACAATACACACATCTACACAGGGAAATATCAAATGAAACATAATACATGTGTAATAAATTCGGGAAATCCATTACTCATAACCTCTTCATTTAGAGATGACCAAGTGTTAAACATCATGACATGAAGCCTCATCCGCTTATGAGTTTCTAACACCTGATATTCTAAGCATCATTCATACCCTATCGCATGATGTTATCAAAACTACTGGAATTATTTTAATGAATATTTTCAAACAAATTCATGATTCTCATTATAGAAGTGAACATTTATAACATATTAATGAGAAGAATAGTTTAATTTCAATTTCACATTGATCTTGTATTGGAGAATAGTTATAATGGGGCAATATATTTTTATAATATTAATATCAATTACTATATTGGTAATAAAATGTAAAATTCATGTTTTTTTGGGAACCAATTCCCAAATATGATACTTTTTCACGAATAATAATTCTTGAAACAATTTAGAATTTTCAAGTGATATATACTTATAATAAATTTTAAGAGGTTTGAATGGATTTGAAGTTTACGTTCTTGAATGGTGATCTTAATTAGGAGGATTCAATTGAAAAATAGGATAGTTTTATCCAAGTTAGTGATAGTTATTGAGTTTTGAACATCTGAATGAATTATAGAGGCCGTTGAGAGTCCCCAAGCATGATATCTGAAGATGGAGAAATATATTATTGAAAATGAAATTCATAAAATTCATGAGGGATAATAATACTTACGTTATTAGATATGAATCAAAACCATTCATTGTGATTGTTATTTTGAAGAACATATTTTTACTAGAAAATTTGTGAAACAATTTGTGGAATTAACAACGTTAATGAAAAATATTTTCAAATTCTAATGATTGATGAGTTGACAACATTTTTTGGGTTTCAATCCATGAATATAGATGACTATATATTTATATAAAGACCAGTATTTTCCATGTTATGTTTTTAATAATAATAAATTTCTACAAGTCAATGAAAATTGACGGTGTAGGATTCAATGTCCCGATTTTCCCTAAATTAAATTTTTAAATTATTTAAGGTATGTTTTGTAAACACAATGGAGGTGTTTTCAATATTTTGTACCAGAATTCAGATTTCAAATTCAAGGGAACCATTTAATTAGCATCATCAGAATTTTCTTAAGGGAGTCTTCACTTCGACTGTAGTACGTCTGGTGAAAAATTTAATTTTTCAGATTTTTGAATGATTAATAAAAATACATGTTAGGATATTTTATTTCTTTTCTTTTTTATATAGTGGATGATAGTTGGTAGATGAAAAAATGACACATCAATCCATTAAATGGACATACTAACGTTTATTCTTGTAACCATACCATTAAAATTGAGAAGAATCATTAATTAAATGAACCCCATTAATTCCATGTGCATTACTCATCCTACCCCTCTTTTTTTATATGTAGCTTGGGGAGGATTGTTGGTACAGATTATCCAAGAAACAAAGCTCTGTCAATGTACCACGACTCCATCATCATGGAGGATGAGGCCAGTTTTAGATAGGGGTTATGAGTGCCACTGAATCACGAAATGACGACAATGACGAAGGTGGTTCTGTCAATCGTCATCAGAAAATGTCTCTTCGATGTAGGGGGTTTATTATTGATGTTTTCTTTGAAAAATTAAATTATCTCCTACTTACTATCACATTAACGTGAAGGATACAAGCCAAACTAACTAGTACAAGACACTCTATTTCTTTATTCATTCACCATTCTTCGTGGAAAGTTTCCACATATTGACAGAAATGTGAATTAGCGGGTGACGCTATGACGGTGGCATCACGGGAGAGCCGTTGTCATAGAAGACCCCATGAATGGACACTGAAGAATGTTCATTGAACCATGAAAGAAACAACCGGTGCACTATGATGGTAGCAGCCAGTGGTTTCTGGAGGAGACCCACATTGACCAGCCACATGTGGTAGAAAGGGGCACGCCGTCATGCGCCACGGTTACCATGGGTGGTTCGCCCAAGCCAGCCGCCCCAACAAAGACATGACAGGAGGGTGCGGCGCGTCCCACCCCATGCCGTGTTGGCGAAACCTAGTCGTCCAAATTGCCAACTATTTACTGTGGTGGGGAAGTTCCCCTCAGATGGATGAAACAACCTCGCAACCATTAGGCCTTGGAAGAAAATAGTCTGCCTTCTAGAAGACCGGGCTAGATGCGGGTTGGACGAGCAGACCAAACTCGTGGCCTAGTGGGCCTGTGCAAGTGGGACAAGCCCCAACCAGTAGGTCGGGCCAACCGCAACACAAGCCTGCTAACCAATCTTCCGACACCGATGAGCCGGAACCAGTGAACCGGTCCAACCCATAATGGGTCGGACCTAGGCGAGGACATGTAGACCCCATAAACAAATACATCAGGACAGTCAGACTGAGCCAGATCGGGCCAAGAGCCAAATATCCTCCAAAAAACTAATCACCTATAACTGATGCACCAGGTGTCTGTTTGATAGGTTGTTAGTGGAGTTGTGAACCCTATTGGGAAGCCTTCCCTTTTGAATATTTCGGCAGGCCAAACTGAGCTAGACTAGATCGAGGTGCGATCACCCCGATATCATGGAAATTGATATATCTAATAGACCGGGTGTCTGATTGACACGTGGTTTATGGAATAAGGACCATTGTTACAAGGAGATCCATTGGAGATACTCTAAGTGAGATTTTATAGAGTTTGACATGTGAACTAGGTTGGATCTTAACTGAATCATAACATGCCATTTTTATAAAAGTGCCCAAATCTCACAGATCGGGAATCTGAATGACGTGTCGTTTATTATGTTGGGACACCAATGACAGGGTGATCCATTGGGTATACATTTTTGCGGACAAATTACTTTTTGAAATATGACAGATGGCTGGGGGAGCGGTTCTCCCAGAATCAAGCGTGTTATGAGCGGGAATCCTGTCGCTTGCTGTGTCATGAAGAAGAAGAGCGACCAATACAGGTCTGTATTAGAACTCCAGAGTGGGATGATCTTGTTTTATGACTAATCATCCCTACCTATATAATTGAAAACCTGTGTGGATCAGCATTTATAGGGACCCTGTGCAGATCAACATCATAGCGACCCTTTGTGGATCAACATTCAAAATGACTTAGTGTGGATCAGCATCATAATGACCATGTGTGGATCGACATTCATTGAGATCCTTTGTGGATCAACATCATAGGGACCCAATGTGGATCAACAACATAGGGATACTGTGTGGATCAACATTCATAGTGACCATGTGTGGAACAACATCAATGAAACCATGTGTGGATCAACATTATTAGAGACCCTCTATGGATATTCCTCATAGCGATTGTATGTGGATCACCATTTGTAACACCCCAAGCTTCTACGGTACGCTTCCCTTTGAGTAATGTGATAGCATGTGTTGTATGCATCATCGAGTTATAACACACCAGAACCAATCAAACTAGTCATTATGAATATTAATACTTACTTTTTGAAATTATATATATTTTATATTTCAAAATGGTTATCATTTTTGTATTCATAATGTCGAATTTATCCAAAGTTGAATTTTTCGTATTTTTCTGAGAACTTCCAATTTTAATGAATAGTGAAAAATACTTAAAAACATATTTTTTAATCAAAATAATTTATTGTGATAAATTATATTATTTACTGGTTTTAAAGTATAATTAGAATATATTTTTACCATTTTATCCAATGGTGTTCATTAGAATTAATTTCACTTTGAAATTGGACATAAACAATTGTCAATCTTTTGATATATATTGTTTCTTAAAAACACGTTATTTGTTGTGACAGCGGGAATTAATTATAAAATTAATTAATGAAACTTTTATGTTTTTAATATTTTAAAATAGACATCATTTTTGAATTTGGAATATCAATTATAGCTTAGGGTGAAATTCTGGCATTGTTCTGAAAAACTTCAATTTTTGATGAATAGTGAAACTACTAAGTGGTAGTTAAAAAACTAAATTTTTCATAAAACATAATTTTACCGCTTCTGTGATTGGAATTTCAAAAATCCGAGAGACACAGTTAATATCAAGGAGTAAAATGTGGTTCAATGAGATGAAAATAATTTTTGGTGAATTGTATCTTTTTACTTTTATTTACCACAGTAAAAAGTAAATAGGGTATTTAAGGGTAAAAATGATATTAATATTACCCTAACAAATGTCGTAATTCTATTGTACAAGTGTGTCTCGACCAAAAAGAAAACCATAGGAATAAAATATTATCATTTATGTCCACTTGGATTAGATTAGGACATTTATAATTATTTAATTCAAAGAAGAGTTAAAAGAGTTAAAATCAATGTTTATTTACTAAAAAAAATTTAATATAGGGTTATACATAAGATAAATTTGATTGTAAATATTAATTAGAAATATAAAACGATTTCCTACATAATTATATTTTATTTATAATTTTTAGACATTAAATAATTTAATTTTTTTTATGACACAATGACGATGCAGTAATTACAATAATAGTGAAAAATTAAAATAATTGATATTATAAATACCCAAATAAATTTAATTTGAGACTTTTTATAAATAACAATAATTTTATAGGATAATATGACATTTTAGGATTGATTTAATTAACTTTTTTAGAAGTAATCATACTGTTATGATTTTTATAAAAAATCAATTATTGAATAGTGTCAAAATTGACATAAAAGCGTTTTTTAAAAAAATATTATATTATTAATTGATATTAAATTCCTAAAAATATAAGGTTCGTCCAAGAGACTTATATTAGGATAGGTGTATCATTAATGGACCACATTGGGGTCACTTGGATGTATATAGTGAGTTTATTAACCATATAATATAAAAATATAAAGAGACATTGTAAAAGTGAAATTAATTAATTAAGAGTTAATACTTAATGATAAGGTTAATATAGAAACCCAAACCTGTATAAGTTGTATTTATTGAGTGGTTTTCGACCCATCCCAACATTAACCTTTAAATAATCCACTTTGGAGCCATTATAAACCGAATATTAATTTATTATAAAATAATATTTCTACCTTTTCCAAAGGTGCCCCTCACCCCTCTTATAAAAGGGCTCTCTCCCTTCTCATTAACTCACACCATAAAAGCCTTTTGGCTCGTCATAACTCTGCCCAAATGCTCTCTCAACTTCCCTCACTTCATACTAGAGGCAATCCTTTCGACAGAAAGCCAACTTAACAATCCCTTTTGATGAAATCAAAAGGAAGAACTAGAAGAAGAGCTAATGTTTTCACCACCCTTTTTCAAATTCATTTCTTCTTCAACATCTTATTTCATTGTTATTCCCATTCTAAAATATTGAATCCAGTATCTCCTATATACTGTAATATTATTATAAATATTGTACAACCATATTTAGTATTCTATCCATCCTTTGAATAACATGTCACGATACGTGCGTACGTACGGCTTTCCGTCTCCACGTCGTGGTGTAATTGTTATTCAATAAATTATTATTTGGATGGGTATAATAATGATGTGTAATTAATGTAAATAATAAATATAACATGATAATGATTATGTATATATGATATACCATCCAATTATATTTTATTTTAATACAAAATAATGATATTGTCGCTCGTGCGTACGTACGGACTACCATCTCCACGAACGCGATGAGATTCATTCTCCATCATATCCATTAAAGTCTAATTCTCATTTGATGATTAATAATGGTATCTAAGGAATTTATATCATTCTGTATATGATTAAGGTACAACCTACCCATGAAAAACATGACTTCCATAAAAAAACATATAAAAGAAAATGAGTAAGTTAACACCCGAAACAACAATAATACTAAGATATTATTAACAAATCAATGATAGAAGATCATATATGGTATCATATTAATGTATATGATTCTTTTATAAGTTAATTGAAATTATTTCACCACTATACAGGAGGTTAACCTACCCCCATCAATGGAAAAGTACAAGTTAAGGGTTTATTTCACAATCTCTTCATTATCTGAGCTTGTTTATACGTAATAATCTACTCGGACCATTTTATCATCCACATCCATGTTTCTTAAAATGTATTTCAAAACATTTTTACTATTTAATATCATATGGGTTAAAGTCATTTATATCCTTGTTTGACTTTTATAAGTGGTTTATAAAGGAATATTTCCGTCATTTTCCAAACAAGGTCCTTTTAAACCTTTTCAACAGAATTAAGGTAAGAATGTTCTTTTTAACTTATACGGCGGGTGCGGCTATTTTCTGCCGTTATAAAATCGTCAAAGCATCCCTTGCATTCTTATATGAATATTTTCAAATAAAATGTTTTATTTTATAAATATATGAATCTTGAATGATTTAAAAATAGAAAGTGATATTTCTCTAAAAAGAGTATTGATTTCATCTATGTCAACATCCTTTGATGGATTTTATGCTTATTTGAAGTTGATTTATTATGATACAAAACTTCTATATTTTATTGAAAGTTTTGTGATATGTTTGACTTTGAATGTGTTATTTTTATACCATTCATTATTTATGGATGAAGTGTTTACATTTTTTATGCTAGTTTTAATACGAATGTTTATGATATGTTTAAAACTTTTCATATGGGAATGCATTGGACATAGTATGTGATGGGTGAAGCCCGCTATAGATCCTCGATGCATCTGCAGGTCTCATGAGACAAACATGTGTCTTGGCACAAGGTCTTGGCAAAATCTTATTTGTAGTGTTGGCATGAGGCCTTGTCTATGTGGTTATGATAGTCTGGTATTATGCATTCCATCATTATGAAAGTGGTTATTGATATTTCATGTGATTATTCGATTTGTAGAATATCCATGTGAATAAGAAAATGGAATTATTTCATTTTATTTTTTCCATACTATATTGAAGTTCAAGTTTAAAAGGATTTTGTTTTAGTTATACATTGCCTTAAATGTTTATTCTTATTTATGAATGTTTCCGCTATATTGTTATCCTTACTGGGCATTTGAGCTCACCCATTTTCTATGTTTTATTTTTCCCAGGATGTGAAGAAGTAAATTATGAATGACCTGCATGGATAGTATTAGGGGATAAGAGTGTGGAATATGGACACTATGTTGTTGTAGTTTTCATTTTATGATGTAATGTAAAACTTTATGAATATATCTAGTGTTTCCAAGGCTATTAAACTAATCAGAATTTCGAGATTTGATCTTTCTTGTGATCATGCCAATGTTATGTAATAATGCACCGACTCTGGGTAACTGGGTATGGGGCGTTACAGTTGGTATCAGAGGAAGATTAGTACAAAACATGGAAGCTAGATTTAGATAAACTCTGATTAGAGCACATGGACCTAAGATGGACTTTGAGGATTAGTATAGAAGAACTTCCTAGAATTTTGGTATTGTGGAGATTTTGTGAGTTTTCTGAGAAATACATCCTTGTACGGATACGTGCATGTAGAGTCGGATCTGGCACAGATGTACCAAGGGGTAAAACCCGAAAACACTGCTTTGAGATAGACTCGAACGGGAACTGGTGCATGACAACAGGCCTTGCAGCACTCTTGGTTACAAAACTCCCAGGGGATATACTTAAGATAACACTCATATTCATTACAAATCATTATGAAGGGTTTATGAGTATATACTTCCTCAAAGAAAACATTTTTATGATTATGGATTATATCCATAAATAGTTCAATTTATGTTAAGTGTTTTATAAGTATGGAATTATGTATTTTGATTCGTAAACTGATCTAGTTTATACCATTGTTTAGAAATGGCGCCTAGTTGAAGAAATGGAAACCGTTTCAATGCACGCACTCCATGTTTGGATTCCCCTCCTGATCAAGATAATTATAGTGGAGCTTGTGATGAAACTGGTGTCGATCAGCTAATCACCATACTGGGACAACTCACTAAGGTTATGAATAATAACCTTACTCGTATAGAGCACCCTGATCTGCAGTGTGGAGGATCAATGTTAGATTGCTTCATGATGCAGCAACCACCAACATTTAATGTGATTACAAATCCCTTAGTAGCTAGGCACTAGATAAATTCCCTAGAGAAAATATTTCCGGCTTTGGGGAGTAGTGAAAGAGAAAAAGTTATCATGGCAGTTTACCGCCTCACTGGAGATGATGATCAATGGTGGTCATTGATTGAAAACAAAAAGGAAGATGATGATGTATCAATTATGGAATGGAGGGAGTTCAATGATCTATTTTTAGAAAAATACTTTCCTCGTGACCATCGAGCAGATATGGAAAGGCCATTTGTGAGTCTGAGACAAAAGGAGGATGAGAATGTCACAATGTATGAGGCTAACATTATAGGGTTAGAAAGGTATGCTGGAGATTATATACATAACCCAAGAAGTATGATTAATAGTTTCATTGATGGGTTAAAACCATTTTTTCGTCGAGCATTAATCTCACAATCCTTCTCATCGTACGAAGACATTGTATCATGTGCTATCAAGACCAAAAAGGAATTCTCTATGTCTTATGACTTTAAATCAAAGAAAGATAAGAAGAGATCTGCTGATCAATCTAGGAATGAAAATAAGGGGATGAAGGGAAAGGTTGAATATCCATCTTGTGTTAAATGTGGGAATAAAATCCCCGGTACTTGGTTGAAGGGAATGGGGGTCTGATACAAATGTGGTGAAAAAGGCCACCAAGATCGTGATTGCAAAGGGAAGGAAAAAGCTACCAATGTTCAGTGCTAAAATTGCACAGAGATGGGACATTATGAAAATGAATGTCTTAAGCGTCCAAGGAACATATCTCAGAAAAGGCCAAGGGACATGGCAAAGCTTATTCTATCACTACTGCTGAGGTAAAAGCTCCGAAAGACGTGGTGGCAGGTAATTTAATGGTTTCCTAAAGTTTAGAAAATGCATTATTTGATTCTGGATCATCAGAGTATTTCATATATTCCCAGTTTTCTAAGATAATTAGATATTTCCTATTTTATTTAACAAGGGAGTTGTCAGTTAAAACTCCTAAGGGTAGTATCATTGCCACAAAGTTTTGTGAATCAGTCCCCATTAGTGCACATAAATGTTCTTTACCTTCTGATCTCGTCGTCATACCTAAGATTGAGTTTGATATAATCCTCGGTATGGACTGGATTTCGGACTATGATGTGAAGATTTATTGTATGATGAAAGAGGTTACGATTCTTGATAACGATGATAAGGAACACCTTATCTTTAAAGCAGAATCGTCACCACCTAATCTTATCTAGATCCACCCCCAGTAGCTCAACTAAAGTCAATTATTGGGGAGGAAGATAATGAAATGACTATGGGTTAGGAAAGGAATGTTCAAATAGAGGATGTACCCGTTATTAAAGAATATGTAGATGTGTTTCCGGTCAATTTACCTAGACATCCTTCAGAACGAGATGTTGAGTTTTCCATTGATTTAATTCCTGGATCAATGCCTATATCGAATACCACTTATAGAATGGCCACAATATAATTCCTTTAACTAAAGAAACAACTAGAGGAATTGAGTAATAAGGTATTTATTCACCCTAGTGTTTCTGCATGGGGATCCCCTATTCTTTTTGTTAAAAAGAAAGATGGATCTATGAGGTTATGTATCGACTACAGGGAGATCAATGCTATAACAATAATGAACAAGTATCCCCTACCTCGAATTGATTATATATTTGACCAACTGCATGGAGCTCAATACATTTCAAAGATTGACCTTCGATCCAGATACCATCAGTTGTGTGTGAAGAAGGAAGAAATTCTGAAGACAGCATTTCGAACAAGGTACAGACATTACGAGTTTACTGTAATGCCTTTTGGATTGACTAATGCACCCTCTTTATTCATGGATATGATGAATAGAGTTTTCAAGGAATATCTCGATGAATTTTTGGTGGTATTTATTGATGATATATTGGTATACTCAAAAATCTAATAAGATAATTAAAATCACTTGCGCGTTATCCAGAAGACTCTGAGAAGACATGAATTATATGGGAAGTTTATCAAGTGTGAATTCTGGCTTCAGTAGATTTCTTTTCATTGCCATATTGTCTCTAAAGATGGAATCTCTATTGATCCTTCAATGACCAAGGAAATCCAAGAATGTATAGCACCTAAGAGTACAACTGAGACACGTAGTTTTATTGGTTTAGTAGGTTATTATCGACATTTCGTCCAGAATTTTGCCCGATTGGAAAACCCATTAACCAAGCTCACACATAAAGGGGTTAAATTTGTTTGGACAAAAGAGTGTTAATAATGTTTCTAAGAACTTAATAGAAGATTATTCAATTATCATATATTTACTCTACGATTGGGGAATTATGGGTTAGTTATTTATAGTGATGCATCGAAGAAAGGACTTGGTTGTGTCCTTATGCAGAATTATAGGGTTATTGCCTATGCATCACAACAGTTGAAAATTCATGATCAAAACTATCCTACTCATGATCTCTAGTTACCAGCTGTGATCTTTGCTTTTATGATATGGAGGCACTACCTCTATGGTGAAAAATGTGAGATTTATACTGATAACAAGAGTTTGAAGTATATTTTTTCACAAAAAGAACTCAAAATGAGGCAAAGGGGATGGCAGGAATTACTAATGGATTATGATTACACGATACACTACCACCTGGGGAAGGAAAACAAGGTGGCATATACTTTAAGCAGAAAATATCACGGAGTTTTGAACAATATGAGAATTGAAAGGGATCCAATTTTCATCGATCTAGTGAAGATGGACATGGGAATAACCAGGGAAGGTGAAACATCAATGATTTTTCAAATGGTTTCCAAACCATCTTTACTAGAAAGGATTATGAGTTCTCAGACCGATGATGAAGAATTTCAAAAGAAGATTAAAGCTGTTAATGATGGTAAATTGAGAGACTTTGTGTATGAAGATTGAATTTTGCAATTTGGGAAGAGACTTCGTGTTCCCGATATACTTGCTCTAAAAAGGGAATTGTTGGATTATTCTCATAGTTCCAATTACTCTATACACCCTAGGAGCATGAAAATGTATAGAAATTTGAAGGAACATTTTTTGTGGGACAACATGAAGAGGGAGATTGCCAATTTTGTGTAAAGATGTATGGTTTGTCAACAAGTGAAAGCTGGAAGGCAACATCCTGGAGGAGTCATGCAACCTCTTCCCATACCGGAGTGGAAATGGGATAATATCACGATGGACTTTGTCATGTGAATACCAAAGACTCCTAGAAGGAATGATGCAATATGGGTTATTATTGATCATCTTACCATGTCAGCACATTTTCTTTCTATAAGAGAAGATCTACCACTGGAACGTCTAGCAAGAGTATATATTGATGAAGTTGTGAGACTTCATGGAGTACCACTATCGAATGTTTCTGATCGTGATCCCAGTTTTACTTCAAGATTCTAGAAAATTCTTCAGAAATCCCTAGATACTAAACTTCATTTGAGCACTACCTACCAACCTCAGACAGACAGACAATCAGAACGGACTATTCAAACCTTAGAATACATGTTGAGATCTTTCTCACTTGACTTTCAGGGTATGTGGGATCAATATGTACCTTTGGTAGAATTTTCTTATAACAATAGATTCCATTCGAGTATTCAGATTGCACCATATGAAGCGTTAAATGGAAAGAGATGTCACAAACCAACCTGTTGGGATGACGTTGGTGAAAGAAAACTTGTAGGTCCAGAACTGGTATAGGAAACAATGGAAAGGGGAATGTAATCAAAAATCACATGAATACAGCTCAAAGTAGGTAGAAGAGCTATGCTGATAATCGAAGGAAGGATTTGGAATTTCAAGTCTGTGATCATGTTTTCCTGATGGTATCTCCATGGAAGGGAGTCATATGTTTTGGTAAGAAAGGTAAATTGAGTCCCAGGTACACCAGACATTTCGAAATTCTAGAACAAATTGGGGCTGTAGCTTACCGATTGGCAATGCCGCCAAGTCTCTCCAAAGTTCACGATGTCTTCCACGTATCTCTATTGAGGAAATACATTCCTGACCCAACGCATGTACTCACCTATGAGTAATTAGAACTGGAACCCGATATGTCGTATTGCGAAGAGCCCGTCAGTATTCTTGATACGAGAGAACAAGTACTGAGAAACTGGACAACACTTCTGGTAAAAGTTTGGTGGAGAAACCATAAGATGGAAGAGGCAACGTGGGAACCCGAGAACTTATGATGAATAACCACCTGAGTCTTTTCATGCGGTATTATTCAAAAAATTTTGAGGAAGAAATTATTTGAAAGAGGGGAGAATGTAACACCCCAAGCTTCTACGGTATGCGTCTCATTGAATAATGTGATAGCATGTGTTGTATGCAACATCGAGTTTTAACACAACACAACCAATCAAACTAGCCGTTATGAATAGTAATACCTACTTTTTGAAATTATATATATTTTATATTTCAAAATGGACTTCATTTATGTATTCAGAATATCTAAATTATCCTAAGTTGAATTTTTTCTATTTTTCTGAGAACATCCAATTTTTATGAATAGTGAAAAATACTTAAAAACAACTTTTTTAATCAAAATAATTTATAGTGATAAATTATATTATTTACTTTTTTAAGTATAATTAGAATATATTTTTACCATTTTATCCAATTGCGTTCATTAGAATTAATTTCACTTTGAAATTGGACATAAACAATTGTCAATCTTTTGATATATATTGTTTCATAAAAACACGCTATTTGTTTGGACATCAGGAATTAATTATAAAATTAATTAATGCAACTTATATGTTTGGAATTTTGTAAAATAGGCATCATTTTTGAATTCGGAATATCAATTATAGCTTAGGGTGAAATTTTGGCATTGTTCTGAAAAACGTCAATTTTTTATGAATAGTGAAACTACTAAGTTGTAGTTAAAAAACTGATTTTTTTCATAAAACTTAATTTTACCGCTTCTATGATTGGAATTTCGGAAATCCGAGAGACACAGTTAATATCAAGGAGTAAAATGTGGTTCAATGAGATGAAAATAATTTTTGGTGAATAGTATCTTTTTACTTTTATTAGCACAGTTAAAAGTAAATAGGGTAATTAAGGGTAAAAATGAAATTAATATTACCCTAAAAAATGTCATAATTCTATTGGACAAGTGTATCTCGAACAAAAAAAAACCTTAGGAATAAATTATTATCATTTAGGTCCACATGGATTAGATTAGGACATTTATTATTATTTAATTCAAATAAGAGTTAAAAGAGTTAAAATCAACGTTTATTTACTAAAACATATTTAATATAGGGTTATACATAAGATAAATTAAATTGTTAATATTAATTAGTAAGATAAAAAGATTTCCAACATAATTATATTTTATTTATAATTTTTAGACATTAAATAATATATTTTATTTAAGACACAATGATGATGCAGTAATTACGATAATAGTGAAAAATTAAAATAATTGATATTATATATACCCAAATAAATGTAATTTTTAGACTTTTTATAAATATGAATAATTTTATAAGATAATATGACATATTAGTATTGATTTAATTAACTTTTTTGAAGTAATCATTCTGTGATGATTTTTACAAAAAATCAATTATTGAATAGTGTCAAAATTGTCATAAAAGAGTTTTTAAAACAAATATTATATTATTAATTGATATTAAATTCCTAAAAATCTATGGTTAGGCCAAGATATTTATATGATGATGTTTGTATCATTAATGGACCACTTGGGGGTCTCTTGGATCTATATTGTATGTTTATTAACCATATAATATAAAAATACAAAGAGACATTGTAAAAGTGAATCTAATTAACTAAGAGTTAATACTTAAAGATAAGGTCAATATAGTAACCCAAACCTATCTAAATTCTATTGGATGCATGGTTTTCGACCAATCCCCACTTTAAACTTTAAATAATCCACTTTTGAGCCATTAGAAACCGAATATGAATTTATTATAACATAATATTTCTAGATTTTCCAAAGGTGCCCCTCACCCCTCTTATAAAAGGGCACTCTCCCTTCTCCTTAACTCGCACCTTAAAAGCCTTTTGTATCGGCCAACTTCTGCCCAAATACTCTCTAAACTTCCCTCACTTCAACCTAGAGGCCTTCCTTTAGTCATAAATTCAACATAGGGAGCCCTTTTGATCAAATCAAAAGGAAGACATGAAGAAGATGTTATGTTTTCACCACCCTTTTTCAAATTCATTTCTTCTTCAACTTCTTTTTTATTTGTTATTCCCATTATAAAATAATTAATCCATTATATCCTCTATACTGTAATATTATTATAAATATGGTACAACCATATTCAGTATTCTATCCATCCTTTGAATAACAAGTCACCATACATGCGTACGGACGGCTTACCGTCTCCACGTCGTGGTGTAATTGTTATTCAATAAATTATTATTTGGATGGGTATAATAATTATGTGTAATTCATGAAAATAATAAATATAACATGATAATGATTCTGTATATATGATATACCATCCAAATATATATTATTTTAATATCAAAAGAATGATATGGTTGCTCGTGCGTACGTACGAACTACCGTCTCCACGAACGTGATGACATTCATTCTCCATCATATCCATTAATGTTTAATTCTCATTTGATGATTAATAATGGTATCTAAGGACTTGATATCATTATGTATATTATTAAGATGCAACCTATCCATGTAAAATACGACTTATGTAACAAAACATATAAAAGAAAACGAGTAAGTTAACACCCGAAACAACGATAATACTAAGATATTATTAAAAAATCAATGTTAAAAGATAATATATGATATCATATTAATGTATATGATTCTTGTATAATTTAATAAAAATTATTTCACCATTATACAGGAGGTTAACCTTCCCCCAACATAGGAAAAGTACAAGGTAAGGGTTTATTTCACAATCTCTTCATTATCCATGGTTGTTTATACGTAATAATCTACTGGGACCTCTTTTTCATCCACATCCATGTTTCTTAAAATGTATTTCAAAACAATTTCACTATTTAATAGCATATGGGTTAAATTCATTTATACCGTTGTTTGACTTTTATAAGTGGTTTATAAAGGGATCTTTCCGTTGTTTTCCAAACAATTTCTTTTTAACGTTGTCAACAGAATTAAGGTAAGAATGTTTTTTTAACATATACGGCGGGTGCGGCTATTTTCTGCCATTATAAAATCGTCGAAGCTTCCCTTACATTCTTATAAGAATTTTTTCAAAGAAAATGTTTTATTTCATAAATATATGACTCTTAAATGATTTCAAAATAGAAAGAGATATTTCTCTAAAAAGATTTTTGATTTCATCTATGTCAACATCTTTTGATGGATTTTATTCTTATTTAAAGTTGATTTATTATGATACAAAAATTCTATATTGTATTGAAGGTTTTGTGATATTTTTGACCCTGGATGTGTTATTTTTATACGATTAATGTTTTATGGATGAATTATTTACATTTCGTGTGGTAGTTTTAATGCGAATGTTTATGATATGTTTAAACCTTTTCATATGGGAATGCATTGGACTTAATATGTGACGGGTGGAGCCGGCTATAGCTCCTTGATGCATTAGTAGGTCTAATGAGACAAACTAGTGTCTTGGAACAAGGCCTTGGAAAAATCTTATTTTTAGTCTTGGCACGAGGCCTTGGCTATGTGGTTATGATAGTCTGGCATCATGTATTCCATCATTATGAAAGTGGTTATTGATATTGCATGTGATTATTCGATTAGTAGAATATCCATGTGAATAAGTAAATGGAATTATTTCATTTTATTTTTTCCATACTATGTGGAAATCAAGTTTAAAAGGATTTTGTTTTAGTTATACATTTCCTTAAATGTTTATTATTATTTATGAGAGTTTCGGATATATTGTTATCCTTACTGGGAATTTGATCTCACCACTTTCCAATGTTTTATTTTTCCCAGGATGTGAAGATGTAAATTATGAATGACCTGCAGGGATTGTATAAGGGTATAAGAGTGTGGAATATGGACACTATTTTGTTGTAGTTTTCATTATTATGATGTAATGTGAAACTTTATAAATATATCTAGTGTTTCCAAGGCTACTAAACTAATTGGTCTTTTGATATTTGATCATTCTTGTGATAATGCCAATGTTATGTAATAATTAACCGACTCTGGGTAACTGGGGTCGGGGCGTTACAGCATTCATAGAGAACCAATGTGGATCAGCATTCATAGAGACCCTGTGTCGATTAGAATCATAGAAACCCTATGTCGATATGCATCATAGTGACCCTATGTGGATCAAAATTCAATGAGACCCTGTGTGGATCGGCATCATAGCGACCCTTTGTGGATCAAAAAATTTTCCTGTTTCAATGAGTTGTATAGCTGGTTTGGGCTAAGTATTTTGATTCATGATTTGTGATTGAGATTATGCTTTGAGGTTTTCCTTCTTGGAATTCTGAGGGATCATCAGGGGTCTAGGGGTCCCTACTAGGTATTGTTATACTAACCCCTGCACGGGCTTGTCCAAAACCTAGTTATGTCTTTTTCAGTCGATGAGAAACATGTATGAGAAATTAGGAGTTAGGTCATGGCGGTACAAGTAGGTGACTTGTTGACTTAGAGATCTATGGAGATGAGTTGTACCTACCCCTCAAGTAGGATCCATGGAAGATGATCTCATGAGTTTTCCTCTATTTTTTATAGTATCTTGATGATGGGATTGTATTTCGGCCCCCATTACATTCAGTACAGACTTTTATTACTACAGGTTTACTTCGTGGTTGCCTCTTGTTGTGTTTTAGTCTGTGTGTGCACTCGTTTTAAACAAATACCTTCCCATTTTAGGGATATTAATTTCAGGTGGTAGTCACCAACCCCTGGCCTATGGAAGGCAAGCATGGGGTAGTCACGACACGGGCCCAGAGGGACTAGTATTGAAAATGTGGTATCAGAAGACTAGGTTCTACCAAAGAACTAGGTATCTATTCTTTTAATATAAAAATAATTTTAGGTGTTTTGAGTGTGGTTTTTAGTTCAGGGAGTACAATGTTGCTGCAGCGACTGACCTATCTGTACACCAGGACACTAAATTATAATTTAATACTCAGTTCATGAAAATAATGATGTCATGTGTTTTTTGAGTGTTTTATATTTTGATATCGTTGAATCATCTCACCATGTATAACTTATTATCATTGGAACACATTTTAATTTTTTAGGATGCCACCATGTAGATAGCCATCCATGATTTCAGAGAGAGTTCACGTTGACGGCCCACCGAGTGGTTAGGATTTGGTGTAGGGACCTCTAACATTGATAACACCTTCGGGTAGTGCATCAGATGCTCGAAAATCCACTGGTTAGTTTTTTCCACCAGCCCGAGTAGCGGAAGGTGGATGCTAACTGAACACGTTGCATGAGTTCCAACTGTAGATGCCTCTAATGTTTCGAGGAGAGATAGATCCACAGGAACCTAATGTATGGATGGATGTTGTGGAGCAGGTTATCTACCTAGTTGGGACACCAGAAGATGAGATAGTAAACCTAGCTATTAGCCTATTTCAGGGAACATCAAGTACATGGTGGAGCCTGACACTCTAGTTACATGATGTGGTGACCCTCTCATATACAGTCTTCTAGATCCCCTAAATGGTGTAGTTTGTTCAGCAACACTACGACATATGCGCAATTAGGAGATGCTACACTTAGAGCAGGGCAGCCTGAATGTGGCCCAGTACTCGACAAGGTTCATGGACCTCTTGCGTTACTCTACCAACATAGTGTGGGACCCATTATTCTGGTCTTGGACCTTTGAGTAGGGACTCTGAATAAAGATTATATCTTTTATGGTATCTATCAGCATCTAGACGCATGCTAGTGTGTAATAGAGAGAACTCATGGTGTATAGTGTCCTTTTAGAGCAAACACGGATAGCGATACCCACCACCGAGTGACACGTAGCAGATACCTCTCTAGCTAGTACCAGGCGGATGAAATTGGTGTCCAAGAGGACCAGACCATCTGGTGGACAACCCTAGGATTTATGGTCAGAGGTTCATAGCTCGCAAGGTAGTGCAGTACATCTAGGAGGCGGAGTGTCATTCATATGCAATGGGTAGGGCCACATGGATCGCAACTACCCGACCCGACGTACTAAAGATCAGCAGATGGTGGAGTGACCATTGAGCCAGAGGCAAAGATTTATGTGAGGATGTCCACAGGGTGGCAGACATGGTAGAAAATCATGTCATGTAGTAGGTTTAAGACGACATTTCAAGGTTATACCACCGCCACCTCAAGGTGGTCAAACCCTATCATAGGGAGCTGGTGCACACATATGAGCTGATCTCCAGGAAGCTGAGGTCTACTACGACGATGCTCCAGGGAAGATTCTAGGTATGAAATGTGTCTAAAAAACCTATGATGCAGTACTTATAGACACAGCTTCTAGTCGCACTTTAATTTCCATGGTTCTTGTTCGGAGCATAGAGCTTCTGGTGGAGTCGTTGGCTCGATCCTTGTTATTAGAGAATTATATAAGAAAATATTAAATGATTACACAATAGTTCTGGTAGTGTGGGATTTCTCAAGGGGGTGAGAGATTCGTCTAGGATCTTCTAGTTGTGGCGTTGAAGACTTACGACGTCATCTTGGGTATGGTCAGGTTATCCATAGTCTATGTTCAGATTGTCTGTATTAGGCGTAAAATGCAGTGTGTCCGAGTGGATGCGACTAGGTTTTCATTCTCTAGCGATAATTGAACTTTTCAAGCATATGATGGGCTTACCCAGAAGAGGGTGTATCTAATCAAAAATCATTTGTCTTGACTTACCCTTGGAAATGATGATGTTGGTAGTTCGAGCTATCCTGTAGTGGTGAACCAGTATGTCGATGTCTTCCCTGATGATGTTCTGGGTCTACCTTCTCATAGAGAGGTATACATCTACATTGACTATTACCCAAGGAAAACAATGATTTCTACACCACCATATCGGCTGACTGTCGTAGATCTTCATGAGTTGTGGATACAGTTGAACGATTTCCTGAAGAAGGAGTACATAAGGGCCAGTGTATCTCAATGGGCTTCCCCGATTTTTTTCTCCATGAAGGTAGATGGGAGTCGGAGGCTTTCTGTGGACTATTGGCACCTGATCCAGGTTACTATGAAGATCAAGTATCCACTCTCGATGATTGAGGATCCCTTCTATTAGCCATAGGGATTACAATGGGTTTTGATGATAGAACTTAAATCAAGATATCATCAGCTCAGTGTACAGGACAATGACTTACCGAAGATTGACATCAAGTGTCGATATGACCATTATGAGTTCATGGTAATGACCATCAACATGACCAATTCTCCGATAGATTTCATGGGGCTCATGAAAATAATCTTCCAACCTTACCTTGATAACTTAATGGTAGTATTCATTGATGACATCTTGATATACTTGGCGTCGGAGAAGGATAATTTCATGCACATATAGATAGTTCTGGATACACTCTGAGAGCACCATATTTATGGAAATCTCTTGAGGTGGCTGTTCTAGATTTGGGAAGTCCACATTCTGGGCATGTTATCTCAGAGTTTGGAGTTTCAGTGGATTCAATGATGATTGAGGCAGTGTTTTATTGGGAGACACCCAAGAGTATGACCGAGTTGCAGTGTTTCCTATTTTTGGTGGGGTACTACTAGGGATTCGTCCCTGACTTTTCTAGAGGTGTGGAACCCTTGTCAGCATTGACGATGAAGGGAGAAATCTTCATATCGACGGATAGATTCCCGAAGTGTTTTTAGGAGCTGAGTCAGATACTGACGAGTGCCCCCGTCGTGAGGCTACCAGAAGAGGGTGTTGGGTACGTTGTCTACTATGACACATCAGGGACTAGACCTGGATGTTTCTTGATGCAGGATAGAGAAGTGATTTCTCATTTATCACAACATCTAAGACAACATGTGGAGAACTATGATACCCATGTCCATGAGTTAGTAGTTGTGGTATTCCCCTTGACGATTTGGAGACACTACTTTATGGGAGAATGTTTTACCATATACTCTTATAAAAAGTGTTTTAGGTATATCTCCTAAAAAATGAGCTGATCTTGAGACATAAACGATGGATATAGTTCCTTCATTTCTATGACTTTGAGTTAATCAATACTCATGGGAAGGGGAACGTAGTAGAAGACACATCAGCAAGAGTTCTGGTCTACATTTGCTGAGTGATGTGACATAACAGCTAGCCCCATTCCAAATATACATTGTGGATAGAGATGGAGTAGGTTACCTCCTTTCTGTGACTGTCACTCCACTAATTCTTCATCGAGTTCAGGAGGCACATCTTGGGGATATTTACATCGAGGACCTACGTGCATATATATCCTCATGAAAATCACCTGATAGATTTTTTAATGGTGGTGATCACGTTATACTTTTTATAGGACTAAAAATTGTCCCGATGGCACTATGGTAGGAGGTGTTGATGGAGTTCCATACACCCCCTCTAGTGGTGCATCCTGGTATGGAGAAGATGTATCAGGACCTCTGACGTCAATAATGTTGGCTATGAATGAATAATGCAGTGTTAGAGATTGATTCACGATGCCTCACCTGTAAGCTTGTGAAGGCCGAAAATCATGTTCTAGCACGCTTAACACAACCACTAGAGGTACTGGAATGGAAGCGGGATGGTATTTCCATTGAAATTGTCACAGGGCTACCACATACGTCCATGGGACATGATTCCTTCTGGGTCATCATTGACCGACTCACCAAGTCGGCCTACTTCCTAACCATCCATGAGAAGGGATCCGCAGAGGTCTTGGGATGCCTCTACGTACATGAGATTGTTTGGATTCATGGGGTTCCATCAATAGTTATATCTGACTGTGATGCATTTTTTATATCCTTATTGTGTAAGGGATTACAGGAGTCATTCGAGACTCAGCTACATTTGAGAACCACTTTTCATCCACAGATAGATGGTTAGATGAATCGAACCATTCGGTCACTAGAGGGCATGCTTCATGCTTTTGTCTTATATATTGGCCGCATTTAGGAGGATCACTTTCCCTTGGCAGGATTCTCATAAAATAACACCTATAAATCCACCATTAGCATGACACCATTTTAGGCCTTGTACGATCGACCATGAAGGTCACCTCTTTGCTAGATAGACTTAGGGAAGTCAACACATATGGGTCCAAAGTTTATACGGAATACCACTGAGAAGGTCAAAATAATTAAGGATTTGGAGATGACAGAAAAGTGCATGAAAAGTTCTTTTTTATAGGATATGGAGACCTTTGGAGTATGAGGAGGGAGACCATATCTTCCTATGGGTCTCATCAAGATTAGGTTTAAAATGATTTGGCCAGGGCGGCAAGCTATCTCTAAGGATCATCATATCATTTCAGGTTCTAAGCAGAGTTGGTGAGGTGTCACGTCACCTATCTCTTCCCCCAAAGATGAATTGCGTGCATGATGTTTTCTAATTTTTGTAGTTGAGAAAGTATGTGAATGATGCATCACACGTTATAGTTTGGGGCGAGCTGGACATTGATGATGGAGCGACAATTACAGAGGTTTTAGTGGAGAATGATGATCTACAGAAGTGGGTACTTCAAAGAGAACTGATATATCTAGTGCACGTCTTCTAGAAGAAAGAGGACCTCTAGGAAAGATAATGGGATATGGAGGCTCATATTTGTTCTCAAAGCCCCCATTTGTTTTCATAGCCTATATTGTGGATTTTGGGAACGAAAAGCCCTGAGGTGGGGACAATTTAAAGGACCTTATTTTCCATGCATTTTTTTAATGATATTGAATTATTATGAGTATTTAAATATTTGCGGAATGTGATTTTGAGACCCAGTATTCCCGGAATGAATTTCTGAACACTTTTTAAGGAGTGTTCAATATATGTTTGGGCTGCATTTTCTATCTATTAAACCAGTTCTCGGATTAAAAATCTGAGCGAACTGTTGAATCTATAGTTCCATGTTTCTCTTAAGGTAGGCGTCACATTAACCACAGTAGGTCAGTTAAAAATGATAATTTTTTTCACTTTTGAAATATTAATAAAATAACATGTTATGTAATTTTATTTCATTTCCTTTTCTCATATGGATGAGGGGAAATGGCGGGACCAAAGGAAAGTCAAAACATTATATGGATATATTCCTCTTTATTCTTGTAACTACATCGTTGGAATTTGGAACATTACTCAATTAAATGAACCCCATTAATTTCATGTTCTTTACTCACCCTCCCCCTCTACTATTTATATGGAGCTCGGGGAGGAGTGTTGGAACGACTTCACCATGCAACCAAGCTTTGGAAAAGTACCATGATGCCAACCACTTAGGGGATGTGACCAGTTTCAGCAGGTAGGGATGAGCGCCACTGAATCACGAACCAACTACAATGGCCAATGAGGTTCCGTCCATCATCTTCGAAAAACGTCACTTCCAGGTATGTGATTTATTTTTGATGTTGTCTTTGATGAATTAAATTCCATCCCACTAGTTATCACATCAACGTGGAGGGAATGAGCAAAATGAACAAGGCCCGAACCATCTACAATATCACCCATGCTCCTTTAATTGGTGATAGTTTCTGAATATTTATGGAAACATGAATTAGAAGGTCATGTTATGACGGTGGAAGTGCAAGAGAGACATTGGAACAGATGACACCATGAACACACATTAGAGCACATAAGGTGACCAATAGAAGAAAACATCAATGAGCTATGTCGGTGGTGGCCGACAAGGGATAGAAAAGACCTATGGAAACTGGCCATGGGTGGTGGAATGTGGTGCACCATCCCATGCAGTAGCACCAAAGGGCATCGCCAGCCGACGTCGTCAGTGGCACGAGGAGTAGCTAGCAGGCTGCGGCAGGAGGGTGCCACGCGGCCTGCGCTGGGCCTCGTTGGTCAAACCATGGATTCCAAATGGTCGACCATTTACTGAGGTGGGGCAGCACCCCACCGGCTATGTTAAATGTCCACACAACCGTGGGCACAGTGGAAGAAAACAATATTCCATGTAGTGGACCATGCTAGACGCGGGCCAGCCAAACGGACCGGACCTGCGGCCCACCAGGCCAGTGCTGCTGGGTCGAGCACCACCCAGCGGGCCAAGACAACTGCGGCACGGGCCCACGATCCAATTGGAAGACCCTAATGGGCTAGACCCAATGAACTGGGCTGATCATTAATTGTCCTGACCCCAGTGGGTTCACCTAGACCCGAGAAACCGTTGTGTCAAACCGGTCAAACTGATCCGACCCGATCCCAGACCCATCTGGCCCATTAATAAATAAACAGCCATTTTGGATGATAATAGTGTAGTTTTGAAAAACCATTAGTGGTGTTGGGACCCCTTTTGAGAAGCGGTCCCGCTGGCATATTCTGGCAGGCCAGAGAGAGTCGGGCCGGACCGAGGTGTGACCACCCTCGATTCACAGAATGGGATGTAACTAACAGACTGGGCGTCCTATTGACACATTGTCTGTGGCATAAGGACCCTTGGAACAAGGAGGTCCTTTGGAGATACACTAAGTGAGTTTTGAAGTTGTTTTTATGCAACATGGGTTGGATCATACTTTAATCCAACTAGACACTTTCTACAAAAGTGCACGTATCTCACAGACCAGACGTCTGAATGACACACTGCCTGTCACTTTGGGAACCATATGATGGGAAGGTCCCTTGGGAAAACCTTTTTTTGGACTCCTACCAGCTGATATATGACTGATTTCATGGGGAGAGGTTCTCCCAGAATAATTCATGTTATGAGCGGGAATCCATTGGCTTGATGTGACAGGAAGAAGATGAGCAACCAATGCGGGTTAGTATCAGAAACTCTAGAGTGAAATTATCTAGTCATATGACTAATAATCCCTACATATTTACTAGTGACCCTATGTGTATCAAAAATCATAGGGACCCGATGTGGATCAGCATCAGAGTGACCCTGTGTGGATCACCATCGCAGTGACCCTCTGTAGATTAGCATCATATCGACCTTGTGTGGATCAGTATACATTGAGCCCCTTTGTCGATCATAATCAAAATGAACATATGTGGATCGGAATTCATAGTGACCCTCTATAGATCAAGATCATATTGACCTTGTGTGGATCATCATTCCTATGGATCCAGTGTGGATCCGCATTAATAGAGACTATGTGTAGATAAGCATCATAGAGACCCTATGTGGACCAGCATCACAGCGACCCACTGTGAATCAACATTCAAAGTGACCATGTGTGGATCAACATCATAGTGATCCTGTGAGGATCAGAATATTTTCCTTGTTTCTCTGAGATTTATAACTATTTTGAGTTTAGTCTTTTTCCTCATGCTTTGTTATTGAGATCATGCATTGTGGGATTGCATTGTAGTATTTTGGGAGACCGTCAGGGGTATCAGGGTCACTACAGGTTATTGATATACTCACCCCTAAACAAGCTTCTCTTGTACCTTATTTTGTCTTGTACAGATGGTGAGTAGCTCAGTTGAGACTTTATAAGCTCTGGCCATGCGGTACACAGAGGTGACACGTAGATGTGGAGTGCCTTGGAGACATTTTGTATCTACCATTCTGGTTGGATCCAAGGAGGATGATCTCATAAGTTGTTTTTTATTTTCTGTTGTATTGTATCATTAATTATGGAAATTATTCCGGCCCCATTTACTTTTAGTAAACACTTTTACTACTACAGTATTACTTCATGGTTGAATATTGTTGTGTACCAAGTCTTCGTGTGTACAGAATTAAAGGAATTTCCTTCCCATTTTAGGGATATTCCATTCAGGTTCTAGTCACCAACCGCTATCCTATGGATGGTGGGCTTAGATTATTTATGGCACGGGCCCCAGGGGATGGGTCGTGACAGTTTATCTCATAAGAAATTTTTTCTCATGAGTTTTTAAATGATCCAAGATTGATAAATCAAGAGAGATATCTGCTACTATAAAACATGGTTTCCGTTAGATTATAATGGATTAAGTGTGGATTAATAATTTTTTTGAATGATTATCAAATTCCAAATCAATATAAAAATGTATTAATTTCAAATCATTATTTTCATTACACGTTTCTCATGATTCCATTGATTTTCAACGTGCTTACATTTTAGTGGTGTGAAATTTATTATGGAAAATAGCAATGGATCTTCTAATTATGTATTGATCTATAAATTTGATATATCATTTTGTTTATGTTTTTTATATTGTTTATTAGGTAGGTGAAATTGGGGATCAAATGTGAAAACAAGTTGGTGAAAAATTTAATAGAGTGAACATTATTTCATGGAAGACTATGTAGAAAAATTCAATCAATGTAATCAGAATAGAAGATGAGTATATGAAGACACCACAAGCCATATAAAATTATTTTTATGATGTCACACATGAAAAAATAAAGTGAGTTTTCCATAAACCATAATTATTGTGTCTTCCAAATAAAGGGAAATAAATATTTTTTAAGAATATGGTACATCATAGGAAGCTGAGATATATTGATATCAAGTACCACTTTATCATAAGGAATTTAGAATGTTAAGAGATTCTATTGAAATATTATTCAATAATGGAGAATGTTGAGGATATTTTAATGATTCACAAAATTTAGGAATTCTTTTTGAACATTCAGATGTTGTGGGGGGATCATTTTGTCCCAATGTTTGGGTAAATTGTTTTTTTCCATAATTCATTCGTTTTTATTTATTGATATAGGGTGAGAATATTATATGAGCTATTCACATCAAGGGGGAAATACTATAAATTTTTTGATGTAAAATCAATGATGGAGATTATAAGAGAATTGATGTTTCCATGTGGGTAGATATACGAGAGTAGTTTATAGTTGAAATTATGATGTATATATTATCTCTTTTATCAGGTTTTTGAAAAACGGAATGGGGAAGATTGATGATACCTTGGATATTTCCAAAAACTTATAATGTAAATAATCAATGGGTGACTTTAGATGTACAAATTTTATATTGGTATGCATTGTATTGATATTTAAACCAAGGGTTATAGAACTATTTGTAAGATAAATTGATCCTATGATGTGTTGTTTAGACAACTATTACAATTTTAGAGTTAGATATGAATATTTTATTGAGTTGATTAATGAATTATTTTTAATGTGTAATCATATTTTATTTCATCACCATCATCATTATTTAATTATTTAAAAATTATTGAGATCATACATGGGAAAATTCAATCAAATGACAAACAATGAAGTAATAGAGTAGGGTAGACAAATGACATCCCATATTATGTTGTTTCCCCCACATTCCTAAAATATATTGACCATGGGAATTAGGTGACACCAGATATTTGAATTAATATAGATGCTAAGTGATCTGAAAATTTTATTTCTTCACTCCATTTGTCCATAACATGAGTATTCCTGCTAAGAAAACCCTTCCTCCTTTTAATAATGTAATAAATCATCCATGTAATAATATATTTTAGCCATGTAGAATTTTGTATAATGATTGAGTCTGTTTCCACATCTGGAAGATCAATATTACTATCATTGAATATTCACAACCCGGTGGGCAAGGGCTGGTCTTTGTCTAGGGAAGAGTGACCACTATTGAAATGTGATGTAAATTCCATGATAATTGCTCCCCAGGTGTCATTTATGACACCCCCTGATGTTTCCATGGATTTGATAGTTTTTCATGTTATGTTTGAGTTCCATTACTGGAGGGCTCCAGTGATCCCAATGACCCTAGGAATTTCCATTTAAGTAATGCGTATTAGGGGAACCCACCTAAATCGGCATATTGGATGGTGTGTCATTCTTGTTCATAAATAGCATAACCATGTAAAGTAGTAGGTTTTTTGTTCTAATCATATGAATATTATGAGTTTTAACACCTCCTCATGAAGAGACTTGTCTCTTGCATGCCTGATACACCAGCATCTAGCGATAAACACCATATCCCTTGTCATCACTACTAGACTCACATCACCTACACCATGAAACCAGTAGTCACGAAATGGGGAACCATGATTATCTTGTGCCAAGATAGAAGTATAATCATCAATTGAGTACCAAATAATGTGATCCTAGGAACCATAATCAAATAGGTAGTTCAACATATTCTTCAGGTATTCATTACAACATAGACACTAGGATGCGAGACGAATACCCATTCTTTTATTATTACCTTCAGTAGGAATTGAAGTGTTTTTTATTCTTCATACCAGGAAGTTATATTTTGAAGTATTTAAATTGAAACAAATAATTTCATTCCTGTTATCGTCCTAGTTATAGATAAAAATATCCCTTTAGAAGTACCTCATTAAAGAATTACCTTAGTTGGATGCAGTGAATATGAATATTTATGTTTCTGTATTTTGGTCAATATGATAAAAACATTCACATTGGTTATGGTCTATGACTGAATTGATGAATTTTGGGTCTGATATAGCCCTATTAAACATGATAAGTAGAATTGGGCACCATGTTAAAACAATTTGTGACCCATCCCTTTTGGGATGCTAGAATAGAATGTCACATTTCCCTATAATCCCTCATGTTTGAGGCTCGATGGTCAATATGTGAAGAAAATATATGTCCATAGTGGGGGGGAATAGCCTCCTAACACTTCTTTACCCCACTTCATCTAGTTTTCATTTCCCATCAACAAAAGGTATGCTCCACCAATAATTAAAATGTCTGTTTTTCATTCCTATAGTGAATAATATCAAATATATTTCTCTTCTTGATGCCCCCTTCATGGTATTTCCGTTCAATTCTAAATCATGTTCACCAAATCGTTTTCCCCTTTAATGTTAATCCCAAATAAAATACACCAAAAACTTATCACTGTTATATATGTCCATTTTTTTTAACATTAATAGATGAAATTGCATGAATATGGATGGATGAGGGAATAATATTTACCATCATGATCCTACCTCTGAGGGATAAAAATAAAATTTTCTAGTCTATGAACTAGCCCGTGATCCTACTCACAATAGGATCAAAATGATGAATACACAATCGGCCTAAAGACATTGGAGAACCATGGTAATCCATTGGAATGTTCCCTATCTGTATCACCAGATTGTTGCACATTGGAGTATCACATTTATCTGAGCATCAATTTGAGAAGTAAATACTTCTCTTCTCCTTATTGATTAAATGCCCATTATAATTAAAATACTCCACAAGGACCGTATTGGTTCATCATATTGATATATTTCTAGATTTTAATAAATGTTTCATATCACTTGTAAAGATAATATGTGATATACATTGGGGACTCCTCCTAATTCGATATGATATAACATCACCATTGAGTTGGATCATGTTAATATGTGGGTTTATAACATATTTTGAAAGGATAATGATAATCATAGATAAGGGGTCTCCCTTCCTCAACCCATAGGTTTTATTGAACAAATCAGGGTTACTCCCCATAAAATAAACTCCCATCCATAGTGAGCTAAAGCGCCAGAAAATCAAATAATAATCCAATGAAAAGATACCCATACATTATTGTTTCTTCTTAATACTTATCCATTTAATATAGTCATTGGATTTATACAATTCAATTTCAATATCCATTCTTGAGCTGATCGACATGAGTTTGATTCCACAAATTACCTCTTAGAATAGTTTGATGGCCCCTATATTGTTTGGCCTCTGAGGAATCAATGTGTCTCCATGAATATCTAGTGATGATGACGTTCTAATATCCTTTTATTGATAACACCTATCAAACAAATTCACGGAATGTTACACTTTCTCGATGGTTTGTAGTGCTGAAGGGGATAATGGTATTTTATTTTAGGAATGAGCACTAATGTTGATGAACATGTGACCCATGGAAGACTCCATCCATGGAAGATGTATTGTATGGACATAATAAAATTATTTCTAACCATGGTGTATCAACCTATATATAAGGATCCCATAAAGTTTTTTAGTTTTTGTAAAATCTATGAATTCAAACCCATCATAACATCATGGTTTTATTTCTCATACGGCTCTAATTCCATGGTTTCGTTGTCCTCTATGGAAACTGTGTCCTCTATAAAAGTGATCCATAACACCAATGATATTATAACCTTCAGTGTAAGATCCATCCTCAATAAATATATTAGGTCTACTGATGGGAAATTCTCCTTGATATAATAATGAAAATAGTATGTATACTTTTCACCTTCTCAATGCCTCCTTATTCTTGATTTCTCTCAGGCTTCACATTTTGGTCTTAAGATAATATCATCTAGTAATTCTTTTTTTATAGAGAGTTCGGAAATCAAATTTTCATTCCAATACACTTCAGGGTGAGATTTTAAATGGTCGATTTCATACTAGATCATAACCATGTCCCGCAAGCACGGATGGTTCTCCCAAACCCATGATTGTTGGGTGTTTTTAAATCACCACAACATGGTGGGTAGTTTTATCCATGAATTCCCATGTTCAAACAAGGAACAAAAGTTACTAGAATTATGGTGATAACCTGGTATTAGATATCATCTATGGGGGAAGTTGAAGTGATCCCGATTCATCTTGCTGGGAGATAATGAGATCTCCAAGGGTGAATGATTAGATATTGTTCATACCAGATGTGAGACCAATGCATTGGGATACAAATATATGGCATGGACTATTTCAAGTCATCTATCAATGCTACACAATATTAATTGGCCCCTATGGTTATTCCACCATGTGAACTGGTCATTTATGCAGCCCATATCCATATGCCCCATATGGGACATGAATTGGACAAAATCCATAAGAACCTTCCAGTGAAAGGCTCATCTTCCTTTCTTCTAATCTAGATCTTCTAAGACATTAAATTTCCCTCGAACTATCCATGGGGATCCACCTTGGTCAAAGGATTCTGGACCAGGACAATATGGACTCTCCCCTTCCCAATTGTCATAGATAAAGGAAACAAACATGATGCAATAACATGTAGTCACTTTTGTATTGATAATCATCTCATACTCATAGATTTGATCAAAAATAAAATTACTAATCCAAAATATCCAAATATTTATATTTTTAATGTTAGCATTCATGTAAGCATGCATTCTAATAATACGAGTGAACTCACTGATTTTAGAGGAGATTGGCTTAGTTTCAAGAAGCATTCTAAATGATACTTGGTTTCATTAAAACTAATGTCACCTAAATTTGGACGTAAGAATTTTGGATAATTTCTTGTGGGAGGATGATAACCTATGGTTAATTATTGACTGAGATCTTTTGAAAACACCACTACAATGAGATGAAATGGGTGAAGATGGTGAATTTTGTAACACCTTCAGGAGATATTTTTTTCCCCCTCAGCCCACTGTAGGGAGTTTTCCAGGAATTTCCCACACTTCCTAGTGCTACTGTGGGATGATCTTGTGCATGATGGTGAGGTCCTAAATCCCGCCCTTTGAAGAAACTCCTCTCCAATTTCCATTGGTGGAGTAAGAACTCCATCAAAGTGGAATCCCTAGGCTTGTGGTAACACACTATTTGGATCACCTGGATGGAGGGGAAGCTGATTGAAGGGACTTGTATCTATGAATGTAGGGAATCACCCAAATCAAACTAAAATAATATAATTCTTATGGAGAAACAGAATATGTTCATTAATAAGAACTTCATCCCCACCCAAAGAGGGAGGCTGGGTCATCGACTTATACGGAACCATGGCCATGAAAGGATACTTAGCATCAACCAATGGAGATGATGGCATAATCTCTGCATGTTGGGTGGCCATGCCATCGTGGCTAGAAAAAAGTACCATGATGGCTCCCTCATCCTACTGAATAATTCCAATTCCTAGGGCAAGCATCTTTGTAGGAGGAAACTGAGCTAATCAGCTACAAATAGACCCCCTCTATTGGTTGAAACTTCCATGCTTTAACTTCCTACCAACTGGAAGAATATGACCTTGTAAATGACAGAACAAATAGTACATGGGAGACACAAGGATGAATATGTATTGATTCTAGACGAAAGATTATTTGACTAGAAGACAAATCTGTATTAGGATTTAGAGAAATATTTCCATGTCAATGCAAATATGGGATACTAAAACATCATCATAGTGGATGGTGCCATCATCTGACCATAGGAAACCACGTGAAGACTCTCTAGAGGAGGGTGCACGACTACAAAATTATGCATTATCAGCCCACAACATGGGTTTTAACTGCGCTAAAAAAGCATTGTAAATCTCCACGCTAGGGGGGTGTCCCTTAAATAGTTCTAAAGAAGAACTGAAAAATGGATCCTTTATTTGTGCTAAAAAGTGATGATAAAGGTATTATTTATTTGGGATAAAAAGGAACTGATAAAGAAATTGTTTATCAGTGCTTTTTAGTGATAATGTACAACTTTATCGGCGATTATTTAGCACTAATAAAGGTGCCCTTTATCATCCCTAAAAAAGCGCCGATAAATTACCTACCCTCTATAACATAAAATTTAGCATCAGCACTCCCAAAAAATACTGGAAAACAAATCTTCATATCAACAAGTATACGCATACGAAATTAACACGTAAATAATAATGTAATAATTGAAAGAATACATATAAAACATGTATACCCACAAAACAAGTATACCCATACAAAATTAACACATAATTCATAAGTTAATTAAATACATAAATAATTCAATTCAAAATTTAGGGTGTTGGGGTGCGGTTCAGGGGTTTGAGATGGTTGTCCAAGGGTGGTAGGGGGTGTCCAGGGGGTGGGGGTGTCCAGGGGGTGGGGGTGTCTAGGGGGATCAGTGTGTCTAGGGTGGGGGGTGTCCATAGATATTTCCAGGGGGTTAGTGTGGTGTCTAGTGGGTTGAGGGGCATTTCAGGGTGTGGGGGTGTCTAGGGGGTGGGGTGTGTCAAGGGTTTGGGTGGTGTTCCATGGGGCTAGGGGATCTCTAGTAGTATGGGAGCCTTTCTATGCGGTGTGGGGTTGTGTGCAGGGGGTGGGGGTGGAAATCCATGGGGGAGGGTGTCTTGGGGGTGGGGGTGTCCAGGTTGTGTGGTGTAGTCATGGGGGGGGGGGGGATGTACAGGGGGCTGGGGGCAGCCCAGGGGATGGTGTGGTGTTTAGTGTGTTTGGGTGGTCTTTTTAGGGGTTGGGGTGTCCTGGGGGTTGGGGTGTCTAGGGGTTGGGGTGGTGTCCAGGGGGGTGGCAGTGGTTTTCCATGTAGGTGGGGGGGGGGGTCTAGGGGTGGGGTGTCTAGGAGTGGTGGGGGTCATCTAGGGGGTGGGGCCGTCAAGGGGGTTGGGGTTACAAGGAGGTGGGGGGATGGGTGTCCAGGGGTTTGGGGTGGCATTCCAGGGGGGAGCGGGTGTCCAGGGGGCGGGGGTGTCCAGGTGGTGGGGGAAATTTCCAAGTTATGGGGTGGTGTCTAGGGGGTGTGGGGGAGGTCCAGGAGGTTGGGGGCTATCCAAGGGGGGTTGGGTGGTGTCCAGGGGGGGTGTCGGATGTCCGTGGGGTGGGAGTGTCTAGGTGGTGTCGTATTTTTTAGGAGGTGTGGGGGAGTTCCAGGGGGTGGGGACCCTCATGGGGTTAGGGGTATCTATGGGTTGGGGTGTCCATTATGGTGGGGGTGTCCATGGGGGTGTCACGGGTTGTGGGGTGGTGTCTAGGGGGTGTGGGGGTCGAGGGGTTGGGGTTAGGGGGTGGGGTGGGTGAGGTCCAGGTGGTTGGGGGGCTGTCCAAGTTGGGTGGGGTGGTGTCTAGGGGGTGAGGGTGGCTGTCCAGAGGGTGGGGGTGTCCAAGGGAGGTGGGGGTGTAGAGGTGGTGAGGTGGTCTCTAGGAGGGGTGGGGGTCATCCAGGGGGTGGGGGAGTCTATAGGGTTCTGGGGTGTCTAGGGGGGTGGGGAAGTGTCCAGGGGGTCGGCCCATTAATGGTTTTGATGGAATAAATTTCATGTATTTTAATATCATTGGTGTTTTTAAAAGAGTTTTTGAATATTGTTTACTTTAGTAGTATGTTTTTCTTTAGGAAAAATTGAATGATTTTTTTATGACAGGAAGGGTGATTTCCATACATCAGTTGTTGTCCTCACATAAAATTTTGTCCATTTGGAACAAAAGAGAAACACATTGAGTGAAACTGGCCACATCGTGCCTCATATTGTGGCAGGGATGACACATACACATCACAAATGAACCATAAATCATTCTACTAATGTATCAACACAATCATAATGTGTTTGGTGGGTTTTTCGTATGTCAGTTGTTGTTTTAATTTAAAATTATGTCCACTATAAATAAAAGAGAGACTTGTTGAGTGATACTAGACACACCGTGCCTCATAATATGGCATGGTTGACTCGTACACATCGAAAATGGTCCATGGATCGTTCTAAAAATGTATCAACACAATAAAAATGCATTTGGACAATTTTCTATACGTTAGTTGTGGTTTTCACTTAAAATTCTGTCCATTTTAACAATAAGATAGACACTTTGAGTGATACCGGCCACACCATGAGTCGTATGGATTCGTCATTGACTCATACAAGTCTAAAATGATCCATGTATTGTCCTCATAAATTATCAACACAATGTGATTGTGTTTGGTCAGTTTTCTGTATGTGAGTTGTTGTTTTCACTTAAAATTGTTTCCCTTTTAAACAAAAGACAGACACATTGAGTGATATCGGCCACACTGTGCCTCAGATTGAAGCATGGTTGACTCTTACATGTCAAAAATGACAAATGGATCATTAAAATAACATATCAACACAATCCGAATGCGTTTGGTTAGTTTTTCATACGTCAATTGTTGTTTTCACTTAAATTTTTTTCCATTTTAAACAAAAGAGATACATTTTGAGTGATACAGGCCACACTGTGCCGTAAATTGAGGAAGGGTTGACTTATACTCGTTAAAAATGACCCATGATTCATTATCTTAATTTATAAACTCAATCCGAATGTGTTTGGTTTGTTTTCCATACATCAGTTATTGTTTTCACGTAAAATTATGTCCATTTTAACCAAAAGAGTGTCATTGTTAGTGATACCAATAACATCATGCCTATTATTAAGGCATGGTTGACTCATACACATCACAAATAACCCATGTATCGTTCTCTGGTTGTATCAACACAATAATAATCCATTTTCTCGGTTTTTTTATTCAGTTGTTGTTTTCAATAAAAATTCAATCCATTTTAATAAAAAAACAGAGACACTCTGAGTGATATCGGCAACACCATGCCACATATTGAGGCATGGTTGACTCATACATGTCATAAATATTCCATGGAACTATCTCAAAAAGTATCAACACAATAAAAATAAGTTTGGTCAGTTTTTTGTATGGTAGTTGTTGTTTTCACATAAATTATGTCCATTTTAAATAAAAGAGAGACACATTGACTGATACGGGCCACACCATGCCTCTTATTGAGGAATGGTTTACTCTTACATGTCATAAATTAGCCATGAATCATTATAAAAATTTATCAACATAATCCGAATGCGATTGGTCATCTTTCTGTAGGTTAGATGTTGTTTTCACTTAAAATTCGACTCATTTTAAACAAAAAAGAGATAATTTTAGTGATACTGGCCACACCGTACATCATATTGAGGTGGGGTTGACTCATACACAGAACACATGAACCAGGGATCTTTATATTAATGTATCAACACAATCGGGATGTGTTTGGTCCATTTTATGTATGTCAGTTGATGTTCTCACCTAAAAGTTTGTCCATTTAAAAAAAAGAGATGCACATTGAGTGATACTGGACACATTGTGCCTCTAATTGCGGCAAGGTTAACTCATACATGTCACACATGACCAATGGATCATTCTCATAAAATATCAAAATAATAAAAACGTGTTTCGAATTTTTTCCATATGTCAACTGTTGTTTTCACTTAAAATTATGTCCATTTTAAACAAAATAGAGACAGTTTGAGTCATACAGACCACACCATGACTCAGATTGAGGAGGGGTTGACCCGTACATGTCAAAAATGACTCATGGATCATTATAAGAAAGTTAAAAAACAAAATACTACTGCATTTGTTTGGGTTTCCATACATCATTTGTTGTTTTCAATTAAATTTTTTCCATCTAAAACCAAAGAGTGACACTTTGAGTGATAACAGCTACACTATGCATCAAATTGAGGTAGGGTTGACTCGTACACATCTCAAATGACCATTGTATCATTATAATAATTTATAAACACAATTTGAAGGTCTTTGGTCAGTTTTCTGTATGTCATTTTTTGTTCTCGCTGAAAATTCTATCCATTTTAAACAAAAGAGACAAATTTTGAGTGATACCGGCAACACCATGTCTCAAATTGAGGTGGGACTGACTCATACACATCAAAAATGACCCATGGATTGTTCTCATAATGTATCAACATAATAAAAATTCATTTGGTCTGATACAATGGTATTTCAGATATTTTATTGTTTTTTCTTATCCAAAGTCCAAATAAAAGTGGCTCATCATTCTTGCATGTTGTAGGTGAATTTGATCTGTTAAAAAGGAAAAATGACAGATTAACGAAATGATTTTTTATATAATAACAATAAAAGTTTGTCTATGAACATTTACATACAACAATGATTCATCTTTTGACCTCCTTAACCACTTTTAAAAATGGATGCCAATTGTACACGTCCCCATGTCAGATCGTCATTCTGTTTGTGTACAATCTTCCATCAGGTATGGGCCCACTCATTTCGGAACAAATCTATATCGTCATGTTAATATGAGGATTTTTTATAGTCAGAGTAGTACTAAGAAATATTTAAATATTTAATTAATAAATAATTTAAATGAAATAGTAGTTTTTTAGTTAAATACCTCTTTAGGGATGCTAGTTTGTAAATGGAAAATGATCACTCTCATAAATTTACAAATATAATAACCGCAATCATTATAGTTTGTTTTTTTTCGACACTGAAAAAACATTAAACATTAGCAGAATAAGTAACTTGTTTTTATATGTGTTTGGATAGTGAAATTTTACGATATATACCCTAATACCGATCCAGACGTAGTATTTTCTCGCCTCCTTATGCTTATCTCTTGTCCTCATTACTAGATTTAGATGATATTGATACACCACCCTATCATAATGAAATCCTTAGTAAATGATAATATAAATTATATAACATGACATTTAGACCCACAAAATAGGATGTAGTGTCTTACAGATTCACATACTCCATCATGTGTGGTCAGTTTGTTGGAAATCATTCCATTGAATTGAGAAAATAAATCTTTGGAGTATCCAACATCACTGAAATTAGCATCCAATGTTTCCTAAAAACAAAAAAAAATGAATAAGTAATTAAATTATAGAAAATATAATTGACCTGATTATTCATATATTTCTACCCCTTCATGGTTTGTATTTGGAAGATTAAATCATCTGTATTATTACTTTCAAATGTTTTCAGAATTCCTTTAACTATTTCATTCTTTTTTGATGGCTCTAATATCATTAGTTGTGTTGATGGGGTATGTGGACTAATGAGCCTGAATTTTGGATCTTGGGAAAATTCCTTCAACTATTTTTCATATATACTCATTCCAATAATATAAAATGAAATTATTCATAATTAGAACATTATGTCATCTTTTAGAGAATCAAATCATGAAAACATACCTCAAATATAAATTTACAACTGTGATGCCTAGCCAACAGTATTCAAGGATCTCATTTAAATTTTTAGAAACAACAAAATCATGAATTTTCTCTTCATATAAATTCATTTTAAAGACAACTAGCTGACTACTACAATTTTTTAGCTCTATATCCACATGAGTCTTCAATGCTAGTTAATTTGGATAGAGAACATATCACTTTATTGTGAATTTTATTGGTTTTTGGGGTTGGTTGGTCGACCCATTTGATTATTTTAGCCCACAATTCTTGTTACCCCATTCCCTTTCTCTGTCTATATTAACATTCAGTGGACCAGACATTTTTCATTAATTGTTAAAGGTTTAGCTTGAAAAAATGGAAATAAATTCCTCTTTGTCCACATGTACTATTACATGTTGTGACGGCCAAGAAATGAATGTCCCAATAGCCTTTTAAACCATATGAATAACATCGTCACTAAGTGTAATATATATCTCCACATATTCCTCATGAGTTACAGTAATTGTCACTTTTAGATGATCTTTTGGAAGTGGTTTATTATGAATCTTTTCCTCTGGGATGTGGAACATTGTAGACCGTGCAACAAAGTGATAGGTGGGTGTTGAAAGATATAAATCATAGTCATTATGACCCTATAGATGATCAATAATTGAAATGTATCAGTGTATGCCAGATTAACATTTCGTGGGAACAATTGTTAAAATATTGGTTACCACAGCTAAGACAGCTCTTTGAGGGGAATTCCTCGCCTCAAAGCTTGTGGGGGGTGGGGGGGGGGATCTTCACGCGCCGATTGTTCTTGAGTTGTGTCTTCTCCTTACTTCCCACCCATAAAAGTTTATAGTAACTCTCGCTACCCTTAAAATCATTTTTCAAGAGTTTATAGTCTTTCTCTCATTCATTTCATTTCTTCATATCTATCATCTAGTTTTTTTCCTAAAAATATACTCGGGGTGTCACCCCTAACCCTGCACCTCTAACATGACCGTAATGTTATGGAAACTTCAAAGCTGTTGATAATAGGTATGCATCCACTACAGGAGTAGCTAATTCCTGTGACCATCAGATATTGAAAAATAATTAATTATTATTATATAATATGAATTTAAAAAAACATTTCATCGTATCTTAATTACACATATTTCCCAAAATTTTTGTGTGTTTTTATCTACTAGCATCCCTTCCTTATTACCACGTTACAACTTCCATAAAACATGACATGGGATGGAAGGGTATTTGGCTCTGGACTCATCAATCAAAATATAAATATAAAAAGATAATACGATGTTGTTTCTTGTCACTAAACAATATTAATATAAATTTAAAATACATACCATTTTCATTTCAAGTGCTGCGTATCCCATCCTTGCTTTATGATTGGGGTATGTTGGTTTTGATGCATGTTCCTTATTTTCAGTACAGAGATGATGTTTCATAAATGAAATATTGAGAATCAGTGTGATGAATACACATATCCTAAAAAATTTTGTTATAAACCAAAATGTACCTGAAACTTCTCATCCGCAAAGTGGATAATAAATGCATCCCATGCTTCTTGGTATATAATGTGAAGGTAGATAAGGGGTGGGAGCGGGTTCATTTTACCTTCATAATATTTCAGGAGACATTATGTTAGAATAGTGTGAGAACATCGATGAATCCTTCCAGCAAGCCTTAGTAAATAATTCTTGTGTGAATTATATTCTATAAATGTATTCTGTAAGATATTGTGAACAGTAATACACCGGTTAATTATTTTAATTGGATGTATATTAATGAAATAATATCATAATGTTATCTTAATTTCTTCCCAGATCACACCTTTCAACTCAGACACAACATGGTTCCATTAATATATGTTAATTGGCTCGTGTTTCCTAGTGACAATTCCAATTTTACTACTAAAAATAACATTGTTGGGATTCACATGTTGGCCTCTTACATTCCATCCGACATCAAATTTGATGCCTTTGATTTTCACATTATGAACATTGGCTGACACCATCAATCTACGACGCACCCATGTTTTCTGTGATATTGGTCCTTCATCCTAGAACATTTAATCGATATATACATAATAAATTTGTTTATTTTTTGTGTTATAAATGTAATGCACTGATGGTTATTGAGCCTCAACACTAGGAGCAGCAACATGTTCAAAAACTTGTTGTTGCTCTACACTTTGAGCAGCAGTAGCAATAACTACTTGAGAGACTTGTTCAGCCTTAAGGTTAAGATCACTAGAATGTGCATAAGTCATTATCCGAAAAAGTTGTTTAACATTTAATTTACATCATGTAACCTTGGTTTATATAAAAGTTCTATGGAATATCATAGGTTTTTTTACCCAAATTATCATATGAAATATAAAATTAAGGTTACTGAACATAAATTCTATCATGAACATCTAATTTTTATGAAATAAATCTCCCTCACCATCCCCAAACTCATACCTAGAACTGCACTCATAGCCTCTATGTGATCCTATTTCTTGGAACACACCCTTTTCATTTCACACATGTTTACTATAAATAAGGATTTCTTTTACACCATAGCACATAAAAGGGCCTCAAACACACAATTAATAGGACCCTATCTACAACAACTATATAGTAACCTCTTTAGGAGTCACTGACTAGCCTATATGTTTGTTGATCACCTCTCAAGAACACATCTCGGTGGTAGAATTTTTCATATTCCCTGCATTTCCAAAATCATACCAAAAATCACATAAATGAATCTCTACAAACACCTACTATATATGTATAAAATATTTTAAAATTATGAAAAATAGTTTCTTGTAACTATTTATAATAGTAATACAAAAAAAGATTAATGAACATAGATCATACCTCCAAACACTCCTAGGGAATCCTGGTATAAAGACTATAGTGACATCATCTATCCATGATTCTAACCACAAACATACCAATATAGGAGTGGTATACATAGTGGTAGTATTAGTTGAATCAAACCAAAGTTCCATCCACATCATGATACTCCCTAATATCATCCATCACTTTAGTGTCGTACAAACATATTTTCTTCAGTTTCTTCCCCTCCTAGGATATTCATCGACCTCCTCTCCGATTGTAGCATCAATGTTAAGAAAATTAAATGTAATTTGTCTATACCCATCAAAATCATATTAAATTCCATGGAGTAATGTAATATCCTCGAGGTACCTATTAATAACAGTGCCTTCTGAGATGATACTTTCTTCACAAACCTACTGTAGGTGAGTGATTCTAACCATACATCCCAGAAGATCACTTCCTTAAAAGATTATAATATGAAATCAAACCATAAGGATAATAATAAAACACAAAAATAGCCATCAAAATAATAGTACTACATCTTGAATTCCCCAAAAACACTATAGGTCAGTCTATGAATTGAACAACATAAATTAGTGGATTTAATAAAAAGATTTTAAATACAATCCAACCAAAAAATGGAAAATAATATATGACCTACATTTATAGAGTGGACAGATGATAATTCACCATGGGTATACATCTCAAATGGTGATTCCAAAACTATTTCTACCATATCCTATTCCACCATGGACTCGTTGAAATTTTCCATCATCTGTATAAGAATAGACTTGTATGGGAATATCCCTTGTAGGGATGAGTATTACAATACCCAATAGTACACCCCAAAACACCATACATACATCATCGATAGTATTCATGTCACTAAAAATAGGTATTCCAAACAACATATGAGGCATAATGATAACTAATGTTATCCCAAATATACTCATAAAATATTCGGAGTCAAAAAATGTCTCAACCAATTCGAGTTGTAGATCCACTCAGGGTATCAAGGTAACACTCCTCCTACAGTAAATGCTATCGAAGAAATAATTCCAATGATGACACTCATCTGATCTAGCCAAGAAGAATAGCATAGGAAACTAAGAGTCTTCACTTGAGATATACCCTCCATCAGACAAATACCCCATTAGAAATAACATCTCATGATATAAATATAGCGAGTCAACACCCAAGGCTTGATGTGGGATACTAGAGTATACAAAAAAAATCTTCCATGATAAAGGATAGACACTTTTGTAAGTGTTGGTCATGCCAATTCAACAATACCATCATAGGGAAAACACATTGCAAATAAGGATTGATTGAGGCCTCTTGGAGGGATACAAGTTTCAGGTCACTATGTGACCAGTGGTCCATTGCTCAAGATCATATTCCATACTAACACCAATAAAATTGAACTAAGACCAGTCACTATAGATAAGTATATTGAAAACTGAGAGGGTACATCTGAGTTACACACTTAGTCAAAAAATACACCATATGAAATATCAGATCTCTATAAAATGAGAGGGGGTAAATTCCCAAGGCTTTATGGGGGAAAATATACCCTACATGAAATGTCCTCCAATACAGGGGATCATTACCCATGTATGTGTTGGTGATTTAAATTCTACAAACCCAATATAGGGACAATGAGAATGAAATGAGGGTCGGTCTGGGTACCTTTAATTGATACAATTCCATGTCACTGAGGGGTAGGAGTTCCAATGAACGGGGCCTAATTCCCAATTAACCCTCATATAAGTTGACTAAGACAACCCAAAAAATAATAATGGAACTCAACAACACTACACTGATCATTAAGAAGATATAGAGGTGCCAACATCCTTGGATGAGGTCATGAAGTGTAATGAAGCCCCCATTGAAATGGACCAAGGGAACACAATCCACCAATACAAGTCCATGGAAGCTCAAAAATCACACAACAAAACTAAAATAAATGGAAATATAGATCAAAAATATCTTCAAACAAGGACATGATGTGTCCCTTGGGTTATTCAGTTTTTCTAAAAAAGAGTATAACTACCCATGTATCATTTTCATATGGGTGATCTGTGAGTCCAAATATGGAATGTGCAATGACCATTCCCCAATTACTCATTGAATAACTGTCCAAATGATAATTAAAACTATGAACACATGTAGATAAGGGTAATAGATCACCAAAAATAAACAAAAAATGAGAAGTGGGAGACTTACATAGAGTAGATCGCACCCACGATAGAGTGAGAGAAGAAGAATCGAGCGGTCAGGAAGCCTTCTGCGCTACGTCGGGAGGGGAAGGCACGACCGCCCGAGGGGTAGGTGCAAGGGAGGAGCCACCCACCATTGAGAAATTGTATCTTAGGGTTCACGGGGAGTATGGTCCAGTGGGGAGGAAGAGAAGTAGGGTTTTCGGGGAAGAGGATCAATGAAAGGGGTTCAAGGGGGAGGATAAGGAGTAGTGCTAGCGGCAGAGTAGGGCTAGTGGTGGAGGTATAGAAAAGAGAAGATCATGGGGAGGGGAGTTGTCCCAATGGTATAATACCACGAGAGCTTGGGGGCATGATAAATAGAGGATATTGTGCACCCAATTTTTTAAAATATGTGTCTATGGTTTTATCGGCTCTATAAAAGCACTGATAAGGGATTCATTAATCAGCACTAAAATTTGTGTGTTAATAAAGAATCCTATTTTTCTAAAGTTCTATATTAGAGCTGATAAATGAATCCTTTATTAGATATTTTTTATTGATGATAAAGCGTACCCTATTTCAGTGCTAAAATTTTAGCGATGATAAGGAATCCCTTTATCATCGAAAATTTTTTAGCGCTTATAAAGGGTTCCTTTATCAGTTCCTTTTTAGAGCCGATACAGGGCTTCGTTATCAGTTCTAGAAAATCACTGATAAATGGAGCCTTTATAAATGATTTTAAATAGGGCTGATAATGATTTAACTTTGTCACTACTTTTTGAATAGTTCTGATATTAGGTGGCACTTCCCTTGTCAGTTATTGTCGTACTAGTTCCATTTTGGAACGGAAGTGGGTGGCCAGGAAGTTGAACCCAGAATGCAGTGCGAGATGCCACCATGACTTTATGAGATTCTATCAACCAGTGGGAAAGATTGTAGCACCAATGCCCCATGGACCAAAGAGCTCTATACCATGTCTGGATAAAATATACCTCCGACTCTAAAACCAAGGTGATTAATATATGATTCACTACAGAGAATCATTCTGGAAACCCCATATTCAATGAATCTACAAATATTGTGAACGTTGGGAGAGCCAGTTTGTCAAATCTGAACCTCAAAACTAGGGCCCATTTGAGGTAGGCAGAAGAAGAATGAAACACCTAGTGAGGGATCTCCAAAACCGACCAAGGACCATCTCCTAAAGTGTATGTACACTAAATATTTTTATGACCTCACAGTATGTATTCTAGCTATGTTGCAATGTTTCATAGTATATTCAAAGGAAAAATTATGTATATATATTATAATGAAATGATATCACATATTACACCATAATAGAGTAAACTTCTAAGTATACTTTTTTGGATCTCATCAAATCTTTGAAGAGATAATCTTAGATATATAATGGATGATTTTAAGATCGATAGTAGCGAGTTGATATAATTCAGAACCATTGTGAAATTATATTTATGGGTAATTAAAAAAAAGAGTATTTTTTGATAATTATTATAAAACACTGATGTAATCAGCCAAACATTCTATAATGTACATCATACATGATTTCACTAGTTCTCATGTAAATAACGAATGTGTGAACATGATCCAAACATGGAGGCATTTGAGGAGGAAATGAAATATATATCAATGTTTTTTCATTATCATGTAAATATATCATTTTATATTATTTTAAAACTATATCTCCAATCATACTTCTTTTTTTGTCCATTATAAAATAATAAGGTGGCGAATGTGGTCACAATCATTAAATTATAAGGATTAACAACATCATAAAAACATTGTGTGGCCCTTATAAAAGAATTTTTATATTTTGGGTTCAATAAAATACCATATAATGTCATTATATGTCATTTTTATTCATGTTTAATAGAGTTAAACTATATTATATATCTTGGGTGATTTGTGAAGAAAATGTTTTATTTTTTGGACCCATAGATTTACTATCCACAATTGTATCTCAGCATGCTTTACCTGGGATACATAAACCTATTTCTTACATCCTATACACAGATAAAAATTCAAAGGAATAATCCTTCATATATTTATATTATTAACCTATACCATTATGGAAAATATATGAAATGAAACATGAAATATTCACATTTGTAACATGAAAACCTACTGAACAGTAAAAGTTCAACTTTATAACTTATAAACCTGAAACTCGAAACAAGGTACATAAATATTACAAACATGAAATTTTGAATTTAGGAATATTACATTATGTAACATAATGAAAAAATGATACCACACATGGTCAAAATATAAAACAAGAGGACAATCATATAGCCTCCAAAAATTTAGAACTGAAAAGTTATATGTAGAGGCATTAAGAGTCCTAAAAATAACGATGATAGAAGTAATGGGATTTCATTTTTGATGATTGAATCTCATATTTTATTCTATTACAAAAAAATAATGAAAACCTCTTACATATTGACTATTATATGATTATATATTCTATCATGTACATAAATGAAATGAATATAAATAAATGGGGACATAAATGAGGATCTCACTACTGGAAACAAAAGAAAATAATCATCACATATTATATAAACTATCCTGATTAGGTGGGTGCGACCGAATCCCTTAAGAGGGATAAAAATTTATAAAAGGAACATCTAGTATAATAAATCATTAAATCCATATTTTTATATATATTTTTATTATATTGTAGAAGCATTATACCATTTTCATTATTAATCATAGTTATGGATATAATAAATAATATTCAAATGGGGGTGTATTGTTAGAATAAATACCTTAGAGAATGGGAGAGTTTCATACATTTTACAATAGATTTTTTATGTTTTTGTTGGGTGTGAAATTAATAAACAGTTATTGAATATTATTTTTCAAATAACCCATAAAATTGAGTGATTAATAATGTTATCGAAATCATTTTAATTTGGGTATAGACATAATTTATTGGTTATATTTATATTGGTTTCTCAAAATGTTTTCCCGCATAGACTTAGAGTCGATTAACTAAGGGGTCATGGTTATGTTTATTTTTGTACCTTCCATCTCGAACATGAAAATCAATATGTAATTTAAATCCAAGAGGTTGAATAAATTGTTATGAATACACTCAACTCTAAAGAAGAATATGAATTCCATGACTGAGTTCCATCCCCTATATTCCGTTTCATTTATTGATAATATGGGGGTTAATAAAAGGAACATATTTTTATATAAAGGATTAATGATATTCAAAACCAATTAAATGTGGGGGATTTGAAGATCCCATGCATGTATATCCTTTTTTCAATCATTATGGTCATTATGACGATATGAACTTTTCAATATTTGTTGTAGAATTATAAAAGAGATGGGTTAATCATATATTGAAAAGTTTTTTTTGATTACTTCCTGAATAGAATGGATATATAGTTTTATGTGAAATCGCTAACATAATATGATTATAGATATGTCCCTCTTGTAAAGAATAATTCTATGTTTGTGTAGTAATTTTTGAAATTGTTTTTTAAGTGTTTTAATGTATCCAACTTGTTGGGAAATTTAAAAATAGCTGATGTTGGAGAGAATCCATCCATGATTTAATTTGTATATATACTATAATATATATATATATTTATATTTAATAAAATTATGATGATTTTTTTTGGAATATGGGATATGGATAATGTTATTTGAAGTGTTATCGAAGTAATTTAAAAATTATGGATTTTGAAATTGTTAATTAATTTTAAAAACTCCTACACTATATAGATAATCTCAATGATCAACATAAGAAAAATGTTTTTCCTTCATAAAAGTCATTATGTACTACAAAATAATGATATATTATTATCTTAAGCATCATCTTATTATGTTCAGATAAAATAAAAAATCATTGGTTATGCATGAATCAATTTTGAATCATTTTAAGAGTAAATTTTCACTTCTTAAACACAATGGTTCTCTTGTAAACATGATTGACCATCTATATTAACATAATATTTCTCCATCAGGATAATTTAGGTTGGATAATCATTATCTTCCTAAGAATCCTCTTCATAATGACTAAACGTAACAATTTTTTATATTATATGAATCTATGTATTAAAGATCCACTCTAGTTGTATAAATCAACTATAAGTAAAATATTTATATTTGATGATACTACGAAATTGAATTTCGAGATTTTGAATTTTATGAAATAAATAATTTGGGATGATTTCTAAACCATTTTACAATGTTCTGAACAACATGAATCTTCCTAATCCATTATACAATTATTATAAAAAATATATGACCTAAGATGACCGATTGGTCATTGTTCTATCTATTCTTCATTTTAAAATTAGGATATTAAAAACTCTGTATTTGGGATAAAAATAGAGAATTTAATCTGATGGTGTTTGAGGTATTCTTTATAGATGTTATATTTCAAAAAAAACAGTACAATCCAATAAATCGATAAAAATATATGTGATATAATATAATACATGATGTATTCAATTATAATATGAAATATGTATATGTTTCAGGGTATCAACCATGCTTTTAGATATTTCCCACATTGAAAGTTGATGTGATGTAAATATTTTAATAATAATTGAGTAATGATTTATTAAGGGTCTTAAGGTGTTCATCTAAGAATGAGAAGGATCCGGCCTATAAAATATTTGTTTAGCTGCCTTTAAAAGAGAATAGAATTGATATGTGTATACCTGGAAATTTTTAGATGACTTTTATTGGGAGAAATTGTGGTAAATATAATCAGTATATGATGATGAATGAAAATTATATTTTTAAATTTACTATTAGGAATCTTCTTTGTAAATTCCATTCCAAGAAAATGGTCAATATATTTCGAAGTATTATGATACTTGAAAAAATATATAAATTCATAATGAAATAAAATATTTAGATGAAAAATAAAATTCATATATTGCATGCTTGGGTGGGTCAAGGAATAATTTTTCAAAAAATAAGATTTATAGGAAGAACCCAACTGCATCAAAGGACTCCTTTTCATGGAAGAAATAGAAAATCAAATCCAATATAACTAATTTTCTTCTTAAGATGATTAGTATGTTAGAAAATGGAATCCATTCAGGCTACATTTGATATTACCACATCATTAGAACATATGAAAGATACAGAGAGATCGTTTGGATTATCATGATGTATTGTATTGAATGAGAACACAGTTAAACCACAAGTTCACTAGTATATATATGTAGATAGGAACTTTTTCATGGTATTGTAGAGGACCACATGCACACTAGTAGGCTCTCATATAAAATAAATTTCATGAGACTAATAATGTTTTTTTCTTTTAAGAGATATGGTTTAAAGATATATTGTTCGGCCTAAAAATAATTTTGAACACACAAAAATTTTTAATAGTTGAGGAATCTGGTTATCATTATAGATATTTGTTTTATTGGTGTGTCTTGAATTTGATTTATGAGTTTATCATATGAAAAATTATGCAATATTAAAATGGAATTCCTTATATATAATTAATTTTATATGAGGTAAATTGACCACATATATTTAGTTACCTTTCCCTTAAAATCATAAATCTAATTGAATTCCCCTATTTTTTCATAGATTAGTTGAAACGTACCTAATATCCTTATCCTAGTTGTTTCAACTTAATTTTTTTGGTCTTTATCAAAAAATAAATCTTATAATATCACCTAGACCAATTTCAAATGACCTCCAATCTTAAACAGATCTACCCATCCATTGTGATCAGAATTAGTGTTTATAATATATGTTTCATGATTTTTTAATCCACTAAAAAAAGAACGATAAGTACAAAATGAACATAATTATAGAATCTCCTCATATAAATAAAATTTGAATATATATATATATATATATATAATTCCTAAATAATTGATTATTGGAATTAATTTATAGGAGGTGGGTGTGAGTCTCCATGGCTAAACATCTAAGGGTTTAATGTGTCATAACCAAAATATTTTGGAAAATAGAAATCGAAGTAAACATGAACTGAAAAAATATGATATCGATCATGTGATTTTTTAATCACCCCTTTATCATCATTGAATAGTTACTTGTATATAGAATTATCAGAGATCATTCGGTTCAATTAAAATCCCTTCTACACGTGTTTCTTGATATTATTCTACTATGATCATAGTATTCTTGGTTTATTAATCCTATTTAGAGTCTATTAAACTCTATTTATATTTTCATCTATGTTAATAGAATAAGGGTATATATTCCTCTATATTAGCATTTATAGAAATTTCAGTCACTGAAACATTCACGTTTGATGATCCCATCATCCATAATTATTCTTTTTTAGATAACTCGATGTGGAAGTGATACACAACATCATGAAAATAGAGGAAATATTTATATGTTATTATGCTGACATGATGTATACGTATGTTTTAGGTGCCTCTAGAACAATATAATTTGAAAAGAGGATGTCTCATTTTAGTATATTTTCACAAAATTAAAATTTAATGATGATATTCACTACATACGGTGTTCAAAATATCTAAATTGGGCCTAGTACATTGAAGGTATGTTTTTCAATAATGGTATCTTTGCACTTAGGATATTCGTTTTTGTGAATGTACTATCAACATTTTTAATCTGTAGATATTATCCAAAAACATTAATCAATTTTTCAAATTAGACCATACTGTAGTTTGGTCATCTTTTATACTTCCAACTTGTTTTGGTTCTCATATTCAAGTGGAAGTTATTGTTTTTCATCAATCATATACATGATGCAACCTAGCCTTCATAAAAAATTATCACCATGGAGAGGATAACTAGTTAGTCATAATAAATCTAAATTTAACATCATAGAAGTCTATCATGGATCAATGTATCAAATGATCCACGGTTATGTGGTGTTGAGGTGTAGAGAATCTTCCTGCGAGGAAATGAGCTTTGTATTTCAGTTTCCTACATTATTTTCATTGAAATGATTTTTTCCCAGACCCTACTATATGAATTCATGTAGAGGGGGATCAAGATATACAATGAGATTGATTTGGATCTCCAAATATGTGTAATTGAGGTGTAATAATCTCTACTCTATGGTTGATTCATACAATAGGTTGGTGCCATCTCGGTTTATCATGGATACTGTATTTGTAATTTCCCTGAGAACTTTTCATGACCTACTAATAGATTAAGAAATAATTTAATTTTAGAGTGAATGATATCCCCTCTACATTGAACTCAAACATAAGAAGAATACAAGAATCACAAAATTTACTCATTATCTATGATATCTGAAAAAATTCATTGATTTTTAATGAAATTAGACTCTAACTTACATTAGTTTGTATCAATATGATTCATTTAAAATCAATTTTGAATCATTTTTATAATGTTTGAATATACATTCATAGTCAATGATGATCATACATCACCCTTAATTATTATTTGATACCTATTCGAGCTATGAATGGTATTAAATTAATTACAATATTTTGAATTACAGTTTTGTATTCTAGATATCATTTTTTAATGATAAAAAAACATGTTACTTATAAAGATTCAGTTTTAATGAATCTATCATTCTTGGTTTTACCTATTTGGGATTGCTGACATAGCCTATATTTATGTTCTTAGAGAGACCAAAACATCTCCAAATAGCACTCTTAGTAAATTCACTAACCATTTAGAATCAATTTTGGTATATATGTGGTCGATAAACATGTTATTATTATTTCATGATCCACCAAATCAGGATAAGGTGTGGTCAATTATATAAGGGATGTCACAATTTGTTCAATGTCACAGTCGCATATAAAGGGAGCCTCACAGTATGTTATTCTTCAAACTATTTAAATTAAAATACTAGTTACACTGGGTTGGGATGGTTGAAGTGGTCTATTGTGGTCAGTTCAGGGGAAGTGATTCCATTTTCAACCATGGTTGTTCCTTTTTTCTGTTAGTGAGGTGAACCACAATAAATATAAATAGATATTACATCATTCTAAATGAATATTAAATATAAAACATTAAAAAAATACCACAAACCCACAGTGGATTAATATCATTGGATATTAGATATATAGTTGTATTATTTCAGGAATGATCTTCAATTCCTACCATAATGATTTACTCATATACTATATTTCTTATACGTAAAAAACATTAAAACCATTCTTTATGACTTGGGTAATGAAAAAAAGGGAGAGATAAGTCTCTCAATGAGGGTATGCATAAGAGATATTAATCAATGATCATAACTGAGAATAAAATAAGAATAAGCTTATGAGAACATGATAATAACCATAGAAAATCATACAATGTTTTTGAAAATTCAGTAATCATAAATCATTCTATTAGGATTTTTCATAACAAAACTCAAAATTTTTAATTATGATGAATTATCAAAAATAAAAAATTATCCATGAGAACTGATCATAGGTATAATAATTATGTTTATGGATTTATAATAAAAATATTAAATCATTTAGTTATTCAGGGATGCATCCAAGGTTATCACATTAGATCGTCTTTACTCCCAATTTTGTCAATATTCGAGGTTCACACCCATGATTATCATAGTTTATAATGTCCATTGATACATAGTGTTCAATCCACATTCTATAATATAGTATATCATTTTATATTAACCTTTAAGGAATCCATTTTAAGCCTATAATATTCTAATACCACTAGCGACATAATGAAAACCATAAACAAGTGATCCATTAGTTCTATAAGCATTCGTCATATTATTATCCTATTACACATGTAAATGAAACATGTACTATAAACATTTTAGTATTTCTTCATAATAAAACCCCTGGAAAATAAATAAAATTCTTAAAGGTTCTAAAATAAATTGATCAACCCATAGAAAATAAATGGGTTTCAAAAAACATCCTAAAATAATCATCATCATAAGACATCTAGATAAATAATCTCAAGGTAATTTTAATATCATATCTCTTGTAAAGAAAAAATAATAATTAATTAATGGTTATATAGATGAAAATTCTTTTAAAAAATCATTCAAACCATTCATTAAAAAGTATGGTAAATATTATTTTATATTAATAAAATATTTACAAATAATTCGCTAATTACTAAGAAAATTATTTTCAATGAATATTACAATGAAATATTGTAGTCTAATATTCAATTAAATTAATGTCCATGAAAGTTATAAATTCCAGTTTTGTCATATACATTAATTGAAAACATTCTAATAACAATTTTGTAAAAATTATTAAAAAATCTGAAGACATTTAGAAAGAATTGTTTTTGAAACATTATAAATATTGTAAATGGTAGTGAAATTGTTCTTTTAAAAACATTTCATGTATTTTAATGAAATTTCAAATAAATATTTGTAATAATATTGACATGGGTGAGAACATTCAATAACTAAATAAAAAAACTAGATAGAAATTTCATTAAAAAAAAATCAAAATAATATTTGGCACCAAAGAGTAAAATATTTGTAAAACATAATAATTATAGTAAAAAATAAAGGATAATAAAATATTTATTTTATATTGTATAATCCATACAATTTCCCTCAGTTTTATGTTTTTAAAATAGAATCCCAAAAAATGAGATTGTGACCTAAACCCTTTCCTCACGTCGCTTCTAGATTCATAAAAATATATATATATACTATAAAATAAATATATATATTAAATACCTATACCAAATAACAATATTTATACATAACCTAATATGTATCACTCATAAAAAATTTCATATTATTATATTTTCCATTTTATTCTTTAAAATGATCCTCCTCGTTAAAACTTGTAATTTTTTTTTGCATGTTTCAGTTCAAGATATCTTCTACAAGAATCCTTGTCATGGTCTCACCATAATAAGAATATTAATCATGAAATATGTAATGTATTTTTTTATTAAAAAAAATTTTATTATTATTAATATAAATTGATGAGGAAAAATTAATCACATCAATTCATGGAGGTGGTTTTCCATATATACACATATGTACTATTTTCAATTTTTATTGATCGAATGATAGAAATAATTTTTTTACATTCAAAAATCAACATTATATCATTTAAAACATATATATTCATTAAATATACCCTTATTACTAATTATTTAATACATAAATTAAAAATCAACAACATCTATTCATAGTGGTGCTAGTACACATGTATACATGAGAGATATTATCATTTTCCAACGAATTTAAAGGCAAGAATATGGTTAATATATTATAAATAGAGAATAATAATTATTTTATAAATTCAATATAAAAATATTAAATCAAAAATAATTTCAATTCATGAATTTCTGTGATTGAAAATGAATCACATCCCTAAATGGAGGTCGTAGTCCACATGCACACCCAAGCAAACATTGATTTTTAAATTTTATGGAAAATAGTCATAAAATTGTTAAAATATATATATAATAATAATTAAGTATATTTATTATAATGAATTAATTATTTTCTAATTTATTCCATCGATTTATAATATGTAAAAGAATAAAAAAAATTATTTTAGTTAGTTTGGACTTATAACACATCATTGAGAAAAATTGTCATGTATGCAGCAAAAGCCATGAAAGTATGGCATTATGATCAATCGAGGACCTATAGGACATGTGGTGGCATGTTATGAAGGTATTAGGGGAGTTCATTTATAAAATATAAGTCTTGGGAAACTTGAGTAATAGAGGATATTTGGTACCATTTTATAATGGAGGGATAGAAGACACACTGAATTTTTCAAAATATTATAATAAATTAATTTATTAATCAAGTAAATTAGTTATAAAATTAGAATAATTGAACATAAAAAGTATTATTGTGATCTAAAACAATCCAATATAAATAAATATTTTGTTTATTTATATCATATAACTCAAATTGTATGTTAACCCCTAGAAATCTCATTTTAACGTTCATCATATAAATTTTTTCAACTATTTTTACAGTAAGTTATGAATAAAAATTAAATTGAACATATTAAATAATATTAAATAGCATATTTTCCAATATAAAATACATTTTAAATTATTAAATATTTATATTTGGAACTAATTTATGTTATAATAAGTTCCCAAATGAATGAATCCAATTTTTTGAAAAATTAATTTGAAACATATATTATGTTTACATTAATCACATTCCCTGTAAAAACCCTTAGATGAATGTTAAAATAATTGATAGAATATATTATCATGAAATTTAATAAAAATTTATATAGAATAATTTATTTTTTTATGATAAAAGTACATTTTTTAATAATAACACTGTCTTAGATAATCATCTATTTCATACATTCACATTTTTTATTTTAATTTATATCAAATTAAGAACTAATGAATTCATTTTTTACATATATACAACATTTTTTTTATAATTTATTTAATACTATTCATACTCACAAATCCAGTTGTTAGGAGATACCTATCATATTAAATAATAGTATGCTTTTATTTTCATTAACTCGATGTTACGCGTAAAGAAAGATATCCAGAAAAATTAAATTTTGATTTAGTGAAATATATCACAATATCTAGTGGAATTAAATTTTAACCCCCCCATATAAATATTATTCCATCAAAATTACATCAAGATATTATATAGAAGTTATTATAGGTATAACTCATCGCATCTTCATGTTCCCACATAGAATCATAAAATTAATAGATTCACCACAAAACATAGACCATGGTAGTTTTATTGTTTCAAAAAACAATATATATTTGATCCAAAATCTCTACAATTTGTTCTTTACAAGTGATATCATGCTCCATTGTTATGCCCTTTTATGTTAACACATGTTTCTGATCTGGTAATTAAGTCCTTGTGAGGGAAACATGAACACATTGTAACCTTGAGAGAGATTCGGTGGAAAAACAAATATACAAGAAACCATATGGATTGGATAAGGAGTTTTTAATGGTCCAATATATCGAAGGCACAAAAATATTTTTTAACATATCTCATATCCCTATTCATAATTTATATTCTTGGGAATAAATTATCACCATCCACTAACTCTGAATCATTATAATGATCTCCAATATAACATTTATATTAAATATAATCTTATTTGATAGTATTATGAATATATATAAATTATTATTCCATTTCCGTAGATAGATTTGGATCTAATAGATTTTTCTTTGATCTTCATCCACGAACATTAGAGTTCATCAACACTTTCCATGGTGAGATAAAAATGATTATATTTTTCTATTTGAGTGATAATTATTATTGTAAAAATACTCTATCAAAGTACAGTTTTGATATTGATATCCATTGAAATCCATAAACAAACATTTAAACATATCTTTAAGAGTTTTAATAATCCTCTCATGTTGGCTATTACACTATGGTTGATATGTTGTACTAAAATGAAAAATTTTATTTAGAGTATGATGATGACTTCGATATTAATTTAATGTGAATCTCATATCCTGATATGATAAAATAGAATTATGTACTCAATTTATCCTTTCAACTTCATTAATGTGTACCATTATAAGGTATAAAAGAGAGAAATATTTTCTAATGGTGATGAAATGTGTTTATTTTTTAAGGGGATAAACTACAACTCAAATAAAATTTTAACCTTTGTATTTTTTAGTAGTTCAATGATGTAATATATTATAATATTTCCCATTTATAGTCTTATATGGGTAATAGATATAACAACACTTTAAGAATCGATCTCATATTTTTAACTTACAAACATATTGAGCATTGACTTTCATAATTTAGATGAAGCATTTTATGGTTATCCAACTATATATAATAATTATGAAGATATACATCTTTATACATCTAGGATGAATAGAAAATGATGTAATAAGAACATTATGATTCATTTACTTATTCATGTATACAGTTTATTAGACACATACTCATTTTATAAACCTTTCCACTTTATCATAAACATTATTGATCTTAGGTAAAAATTTCAACTTATTATATAGTTCCACATTCTTCTTAGGTAACTATTTATTCCACACATTAATGGATGGTCGAACAAATATATGAGAAATGTACAATATTTCAACTCACAAAATTATTTCAAGATTTTTATTTTGGAAATAAATTAATATATGACATATTTAAATAGTATAAATGGAAAAACATTATTCATTTTTCTGAATCATAGAATCATCCACATTTTTCTCCCATAAAAGATTTTAGTTTATTGATATCTAATAATAATTATGCAACTCCATCAAATTTCCTTTAGTACGTAATAATATCTTTTTAGATTTATATATAATAATATATTTTATGATTAATTTATATATCACACCATTCAACATAAATATTATGTATCCATGTTTTATGTGAAAAAGTTTCACTTACTAACTCAAAATCTAGAGCCTCGTAACTTTTTTCATGAATTTTTATTTGGCATGAGGGATAATGTACAACTGTATCATGTTAAATGAGGCATTTTAAAAATTACTTCTTCAATGCATCACTATACAAAAACAAACCATTCCCCACTATTGAGTTGAGTTATAACAGATAAACTGACCGACATTATTTTCATTTCCCTGAAATTTTCCTCACATCCACCTATCTAGAGGAACTTGGATCCCTTGTGAGATAAATATTTTTTTGTATTAGGTATCCCTTCCAAATCTCTCTCAAACTAACGATATTTTCCAAATAATGAATGAATACTATGGATAATAATTACTATGGTTGGACTAGGATATTATTAAATAACATCCATCATTTATAAATCAACTGCTACACCATCTCATGAGATTTTATATATGAAAAATCTGGCTTGATGTAGCCAAAATTTCCTCTTGGTAAATTTAACAATCATATTATACTTCCATATGGACATTAAAACTACCATAAAATATTCCTAATGAAGATAATTTCTCCAAAAATATAAAATAATATCATCTATAAGTACACCCCCCAAACTATCAATTTATTATATATTTAGAGTATTCAACAAATCTGTGATAATAAATTGGGAATTGGTATATTGAAAAGGAATCACTATAAATTCATATTCTCATTACCTCATATAGAAAGATTCCTTAGGTATATACTCATTATTTACCATTAATTTATGATATCTAGTTAAATGATCAATCATGGAAAAATAATTATATCCTTGGAATTGATAAAATAGATCATCTATATGGGGTAGAAGATACTTGTTATTTATAGTGATCAGTTTTTGTTGTTGATAATAAATCGAAGATGAATTTTCAAATAATTATTTATAATAAAAATAATAGGTGATACCCATAGAGATACAGTAGGTAAAATGATTCACTTATCAAAATTTTGTTGGGGTTAATTCATTAGTTCCTAAAACAAAATCATGGGCATTCTATAATGTGATATTGAAATCGATGTAGAACTAGGTATGAGTTATATTGAAAACTCAACTTAATTGTTTTTGTGGATATTATGAATGTATTCAGTAAATAAAATAGCATAATAGTGGAAAAAAATCACTAAAATATTTTTTGAGTTTCTCCCAAACTATTTATTATTATAATATCTCATGAATATTCAGTAAGACCCATAAATCAAAATTAATTTATATTTTAAATTCATATTCTTTCTAAATCTAAAATATTTTCATATATGAAGTGCCTAGTTAATTTCATTTTTTCAATAAGTTATTCTAATATAATAACAATACATTTTTAAATGATTAGTCGTGATGACTGTTGAGTTGGAGTTATGTTTAGAAGACATATCTTGGTTGTATTAAGAAATATTACCAACACTGTATCAGTTTTGAAGTTGAGATTTGATATGCTAGGGGTGGAATAGTCTATATGATTGGGAAAATACTTTATATTTTCTTTTATAAAAATGAAATTATACCAAAAAGAAATCTATGTGATCTAGTTTCATCACATCTTAGGTGGAAACTAAGATCATCCCCATAATAATATAGAAATCATGGATGTGCTATGGATCATGAATATTTTCACCACTGATTGGCACAATATAGTTGTGTCATGTTACCTTGTGGGGCTATAGCGTTACTAATTATAGTACCATCAGGGGGTGATGCTAAAGATTAATGAGAGGAGATCGGAAACCAATTATATTAGGTTGATAAAGCGATTTGAAATATAATAATGAGTACTAATAATATATTTTTTAATATGGGATCAGTGGATTATAGGTAATATTTATCCAATTTAAAAGGCATAAAAATAATATCCCCTAGATGATGTGATTATCCAAATCCATTTGAACTGTTTGGATTTTTTCTTCATCCCTCGGCCCATTTGAGAGGTTTAATTTACCAGTTCTACTTCATGACACATATAAATTATATCATGCAGAGGAAGATGAATACCGTCTAATCAAATTGGATATTTGAATATGATAAGATCCACATGAAACATCATTTTCAGATTCAAACATTGATAGAAATGAGTGTATAAAATTATTAAAAAATATTGATTAATGATGACAGTGATTCTCGATGTTGAAAAGTTGAGGCGGTGCGCTTGATGTGTGCTAGTGCTCAACACCTATAAATTTTTGATCCAATGAGGCTAGGTTTGTTTTACCAATATTGAGAGGCTCTCATTTCGAAAGAAATAGATCCATAATGAATATATATTTCCTGAAGAGGAGTTTTGCGCAAACACTTTTTTTTCAAAATAAGTATAGAACATGTGAGCACTCGACATGTGCATTACAAAAATGTTTTTCTATGTGTATGATATTGTTACAACAAATCCACTCAAGATAACATGAAAATTGTGAATGTTATCTTTCTTGAACAACATAATGATCATGAAAATCTGTAATATTATGTGATGGATTTGATAATGATAGTACACTAATATAAAAAATGGTGATACAACACGTACAATTTCAAAACATATAGTGTTAAACGAATTCATTTGAGTTGTACACATATTAAATTAGTAATTGGACAATAAAACTCATGTTATAGGAAGTTACAGTGACATAACAGGTGATTTGAAAAGGATAAATGATGGAATATTATTGAGTAGTACGATGTGATAAGAAAAGGTGATAATCACATGTTATATCATTTTCTAATGAAAATTCATGAATAAAGTTCATTATATTTTGGATATTTATGTATGAAAATGAGGGTCATATAAAATGGAATATCGTTGACGTATTTTAACTTTTGAATATCCATTTAATGTTCATTTTGACCAATAAAATACAATCAAGATAAATATGTCTAGTGTATTATATTTCATGCACTCATAACTTGAGGTAACCATGCATATTTATACATGCATGAAGAAGAGTGATTCACATGAAATATCTTTTTCATGAATATTGGGTTTTAATTTTGGACAAAATCCAAATAATTATTTTAGAAGAGCATATTATTCGATTAATTATATTATAAGTGAGTTATGGTCTTCAATAGAATAATTATCTCATTCTCAAAAAGTTATGCATTGAGGTATCTAATTATATAATATGATCATATATTTTTTATTCTATTGAATAATCTGATAAAAGGTACATTATATTATACATAATCAATTATGATAATGTAATCCCATAAATAAGGATCTTATATTGTTCTTTCTATAGTGGATCATGATATAGAATGAATAAGGTTACAGTTTGGGGTTATAACCCGTTATTTGAAGATTGTGATTGGGTTCCAACCAATAATTTTTATGAATGTGCAGTAGTTGTGTATAAACAAATGTTGAAGGATGACTAGAACTAGAGGTATAAATATTTTATTAATTGGGGTTCTAACTTGTTACTAATTTAATCCACTTTTTATAGTGTGGAATACATTTTGGTGAGTCTAACCAACCTGATATGGGGTAGTTCACTATAACAATCATTGAAATTCCTTTGTTGATGTGGATTCAATGTAATTATTTCTTATAGGGTAAGGATAAGTATTAAATAATATGGAAAAATAAATTAATATATCACAATGATTGAAAAAAAAAGTGAATGAATTTTTAAAAATTTTATTCCAAAAATTCAACAAACTCTCACTGATATATATCTGGTACTTGGAAGCATCAATATGTATCAGAGAACATGGTCTCATTTAATTATACAAAAACAATTCTATGAAATGGAGAATTTTAATTAATTAAATAGCCAAGGATTAGAACTTTTTATGTCATGAAATTTCACAATTGGAGGAATATGATACTTCCTAATATTATTTCTCTTGGAAGAGAAGTTTGGGATATAGAAATAGTAGAATTTTAAAATATTTATGAGGTTTTTTCTAAGAATCAAATTGAACGGATAAATTTTTATAGTCATTTAACGGCTCAAAATTAAATCATGATATCATTATCACAAAATTTATAACCTAAATATATGGGTTAACAAAAATCCTTGGCGATCTGGGAGAACAGGAGAAGTAGTTATAGAAGAAATATTAAGTCAAGGAAGACAAAATGGAAATATGAAGAAGCATTTTTTAAGATATCAAAAAGGATGATGATAAAACTATTGATGGATACATTAAAATAGTAAATAGTATTGGAGGGAATATTAGTGGTTTTCATGAAAAGGTGGATGATTATACTATTTTCAAGAAGGTTATGAAGAATTCCATAGATATATTAGACTAAAATATTTCATCTCTAGTAGAGATAGAATATATATTAACGGATTATCTTTATAATACTCTCCTATTATTTGAAATGAGAAAAGTTCCAGCAAACAAGGAAAAGGAAAGAGATCAGATGGTCATTGAATCAATGGTAGAAGGTAAAAATTGAATCTAATAAGAACTAGAATAAATTGATTTAGAGTATTAATAATATTAATATTACATATTTTAAATGATTTCACTGTTTAAAATAATGATCAAAAGGGGAAAATTGACATGAAATATAAATCAACCACTAATATGATGGAATTTATAGAATATATGTCTTTATTTTGGTAAATATCCTATGAATAAGGCTGATGTCAACGACTCTGATTAATATGATAGTATATACCAATAATGTAAATGGAATAACCATATGAAGTGGTTTACATCAATGATTAAACTATAATGAGAAGAGAAATGGATGAATTTTCTTCATCAAGTAGTGATTAAATATAGAGAAGATATTTTAAAAAACCTATGTTATTTATAGGAAAATTCAATAAATTTTGAGACACATTTAAAAGAGATAAATGTGATGAGAGAAAAAATTTAGAGTATACTTTAAAACAACATATGGAAGGTACTATTATAAAAAATCAAACTTAATAAGAAGAAGAAAATAATAAAAACTGATAAAAGAAATTGATAAAATATCCTTCGAAAATAATGATTATTTCACGAAATATGAGATAAATAATCAGTTAGCATGTTATGTTATTATGAAGAGATATGTGATTTGATTTCAATATGTAAACTATTTTAAAATAGAATCCTTAAAAGTAATAATCTTCCATGGTAGAAAAAAATAAACAAAACCGATTGAAATTTGATGAATCATTTTAGATTATGAATGATAATGTTGTCAAAATTATTGAGAAATTTTGTTAGTTTTCTATGACATGGTTAATGTTACTAGTATCTCAAATTGAGTTGATGAAGAAGAAAAAATACATCCAAACTGATGTTGATCTCAATGGTGATTCCTATAATGCTGGTGAGAAGAAGTGACCATGGAAGAAGGATGATTAGAGAACAAAAGAATCTCAAGGAATATTTGGTAATTCTTACAGTGCATGTATAAAACAAAATTTTAGATCTAGAAGTATCAAAATACAAATTATAAAAAATTTCCATATAGGATGTGTGGATTAATTCAGCCCGAAGGTTTCCCTCTATGTAGAAACATCCACGATCATTTTAAAATAAAAAAAATACACTATTTAGAGTTGAATTACTCTTCAACAAGAAGATAGATGTTCATTGGATATTGTAATGTTTTGTGGAGTATTTTTTTAAATCATTTTCATCCTAGTATAACTTGTCGCTACCAAGAAAAAGGCTTCAATCAAGGGGAGAAACGTTGGGAGGATGACATGAGATTATCAAGAATAGAATCCCTTAACCAAGACAACGAATAAAATATCAATGCATGATATGATATTAATGATTAAATGATATTATTGGAATATATTTTCAAGAACCTGAAAGTGATACAAATTTATTTTTCTTTAATCAAGTGAAATTCATCATAATAAAAATGACAAGTAAATCCATATATTATGGATAATTACAGATACTAGAGAATTTTTTTTATAAGTTGAAATATTTTGAAAATGATCAGAATCTTTCTATAGTAAAATAAAACTATGTATTACAATTTTATGAATATAAAGTCAGTCAAAATCGATCTATAAATGATGAAATATATATTTTTTATGTTTGAAAGTTGTGAACAAATTTGGAAAAGCAAAACCCAAGAAATAAAGGAGGACCCTATCAAATATGATTTTAAAATGATGAAGGTAAAGGAATGCATTAGTGGAATCTCCCAACTAGAGTTCATTTTAAGGAATAAATAGGTCCTTCCATGTTCCATTTTTTAAATTATACTATAAATAATTTCATTGAATTAATGGAGATTTATTCATCCTATTATGGGGATCATAAATTATTTGAAACTATTATTTATTTACAAGTCATTTGAATCTGATAATATAACTAAAATTCAAAATATGATTCTTCAAAAAAATAATCAGAAGAGATTTAAGGTTGAGATACAAAGGGTGAACTATATGTTTTTTCACATGAACATTCTGATGTGTTTGATGAGATGTGTTTAGGAAATCTCTTAAGAATCTAGGTCAAATATACCATTTAATGATGTTTTTAAAAAAAGTTTTACCAAAATATCATATTATAGAAATTGAATAGCATTGATACATAGGAGGAATCACTATTGTTTTATAGATTCAGATTTATAACGTAGACTTATAGTTTATTTACTAAAATATCATTTTTTTAGGGAGTGGTTTTATTATTTAAGAAAAAACTATTATGAAGGATAAAATGGTTGTTGTATAAAATATTTTATACACATTTTTTTAAAATTTCAATGTAGGGGAGAAATAGGAGAAAATATATTGATATATAAGTTTTGAAAAATAATAAAAATGGAGATATTTAAGTTCCTAGTGAATTTATTTTTGGTGAATATTTTCGTATAATAATACAACAATATAATTTTTAAATTCTAGTTGTGATTATTGTTGATCTTGGGTTAATTTTAAAAGAAAAGTATTCATTTTTAAAGACACGTTTTTACACCATTTGAGTTTTGGAGTTGTTATTTGGATAGGCTTAGAACGAAATGGTCATTATTAATGGCACAACACTTTTTATTTTCCCCTATATGTAAGATCATATAAGAACTAGCAATCTCAGGGATGAAAGTGAAACACTTATTAGGTGGGAACTAAGATCACCCTAGTATGAACTGGACAAATCGTTTGTGTTGAGGATCATTAATAAATGTTCCAAAGATAGGTGTAAGGGAGTAGTAGTGAGCCACCATGTAGGTCTGCATGGTAGTATATGTTAGTGTCAGAACATAGTGGTGCCAACAGGCAGTGGTAGGAGACTTCTATCTATTTTTTTCAGGATGAGGAAGCCATTTAATATATAAATATGATTTTTTTTTTGAGTATGGTTTCATTATGTGTGTTGAAACTAAAGTGATTGATATTTTGGTTTTATTAAAAACTCCTAAATTAATTTTTGTATTGAATTATAAAACATGGAGTAGTGGATGAATATATATTGACATATAATTATTGAAAAAAAATAAAAAGGTTGAGATTGAAGATAACAAAGAATTTAATTTGTTTTTAATAATTTCTTAGTATAAAATATCAAAATGTTGTTATCAATGTAATTGTGATGAATATTGATACATAGTAATATTTAGAAGACATTTGTACATTGTATTAAGGCACATTTTTTACACCATTTTAGTTTGGGAGTTTGGATTTGGCCTAGATTAGAATGGAATGCTCTATATGATTATTATAACACTTTATATTTGCCACTGTAAAAATTAAGGTCTTACAACAAGAAATATAAGGGATCCTGGTGCAGTACTTCATAGGTAGGAATTTGGATACACCCTTTCATGAATAGGCCAGCATGGATGAGCTGAGGATTATGAAAAAGAATGTCAGATAGAGGAGTAATTGAGAAGTTGTGAGACATTTTTTGAGATGGCATTGAAGCTGAAGCCAGCACCATCGTGGTGCACTTCTAGTGAGCAGTGTGAGGAGACTTGTAATCTATTGGGCCTAACAGAAGAAGTGATTTTATATATAAAGAAGCACAATAATGAATTATTTTTTCAATTTTGGATTAGTGGATTCAAGGTAATATTAATCTATTTTAAAAAACATGTTATGCCCTTGTGTCATTAATAAAATCATTCAAAGACTTTAGATCTGTGTGGATTTCTTCTTCATCACGAAGATCATTTGAGAGCTTCTATTCAGTAAGTTCTTCTAAAGGTTGAATATTATTTTGATAATATTGAGGTAGTCGATCATAGACTGAATATAATGAAGAAATGAAGATAATCTAAACTACATATAACATCATTTTGATGTAAACTCTAATATCAATCCAAGGTTGTAGAATTTTTAAAAAATATGGTTTTTTGAATATATTGATTCTCATTACCGCATTGTTGATACAGTGCACATGAAGTGAGGCGGTGCATGTGAAGCAAGATGGTGATCATCACCTATAAATATAAGATTCACCAAGGCCTAATTTGGTTTTCCAATTATGAGAGGCTTTCATTTACATTGAAACAATGCCACCATGAACATCTTTTTTACGGATATGACTTCCACATATACAATTTTTGCATGAGGAAGAAGAGAGCTCGCATGCACTCATCATGTGTATTTCACACTCGTAGTTATTTTCAAAAAGTATTTTTTTATAAATCCTCTCAAGATAGTGTGAGGCTTGTTTTACCCTAGGATTTCCTGAATATCACTAACAACCTGAAAATATACATACTTGTGTTAAGGATTTAATAGTTATAGAATACTATTGAATAATGAAAAGTGAGCCATCTAATAGACTACTGTGAAATAATATCTGAACAAACATTGAATGGATAGTTTGAATACACTATTAAACTTGGAAAATTGAACATCAAGTGATGAAAAGTTGTAGTGGATTTATTGGTGTTGTGTGAAGGAAAATTGAAATATTATTTTTGAGCAGTGAGATGATCAATGATGAAAATATCAACAAATTTTTTATCATTTCATGAAGATAGCTCACAAAGGAGGTGCATGATATATGTGATATACATACATGATAATAATGTTCATATAAAATAGTAATACCCATGATTGATTATAACCTGTGATGAAACAATTAATGTTCATTTTACTAATTTAATTATAATCAAAAAAAATTTCAAGCTCATTTATTTTCATGCATGTGAAATAATTAATACATAACTAGAGAAGATCATGCATTTTTTATACATGCATGAAGAAGATTTATGCACATGAATTATATTGTCCATGAATATAAATAAGTGACTTGTGAGAGAGGGTATAATAATACTTTATATGATTTATTATCCGAGATATTTATTGATAAGTGTGGTAGGTTCTTCATTAGAAGATATAATTCTTTCCCAATTAGTGTTTAACTAAGGAAGATTATTATATTCTGTGATTTAATATTTTTTGAGAAAGAAAAAATTTATTAAAAAGGTAATTTAAGTGGTAGATAATCTATTATCGTCAAAAAAGATTTTGGGGGAGGGTCATCAATTTATCTTTGTATAATGGATCAATCCTTTTGATGGAGAATGATGTATATGTAGGTGTAACATGTTGGTAGAAGATTTTGATCAGGGTTCTAACCTATTCATGTGAGGAATGTGTAGTTGGGGGACTATGAAAATATGGAAGGTCGACTGTAACATGTTGTATATACTATTTTTAATTTGTGTATATAATATTTTACTATTTCAAACACATACTTTTATAGAGGAGAATCCTTTTTGGGTGTATACCCATAATAATAATGAGTAGGTAGTACAAACACTCCTTTTAAATACATGTGTGTTGTGATTTCATTATTATTACTTGTTTTAGAGTAATTATGAGGTATAAGTATCATGAATCAGGTAATTAATCTTTCAAATGGGATAAATAAAAACTAAAATATTTATTAAGAACTATGTTCGAATGATTCACTCTCATCTCAGTGGTACTTAACGGGTCTGTGGACACTTCATTATGTTGGTTCAAATATCAACTATGACTAACTATCATGGAAATTGATATTGAATTTATGTAGAGAGAGATAATAAAATCCTATAATCATGTCATATTTTACTATTTGTAGAATCAAATGATTGTTTGTATCTATATTCATCAAATATTATATCATAGTAGAGTTTTAGACTTACTATGAAATCAAAATACCCTTAGATTTTTTAATGTTAAATCAACATTTAATAATTTAGTTTGTAACTTGATAACATAAGTAAATTCATATATCTAGAATAAAATAATCCTTTTTATGTTCTAGATTTTATGGTAACTGCATCATTCACCACTTTATTCTCATTACCCACTTATAAAGTTGTGATCACTTGAGAATTCCATTTTCCTAAAAGAAATGAATCATTCATGAGATTCTATACACTCGAGTAGCCATGGAGGGAACCTTAAAGTTGCGGCTCAAATCAACACCCATGATGCAAGATCCTTTGCAGATGTGGTCACTGGTCATGCCTCTTCGGCTGAGTCAAAGACCGATGAACGCATGGAGCCAATGCATTATCACCACCGAGGTCTATCAGCGATCTCCTTCAGAAAAGATGATGTGGACACAAATTCATTAGATTTATAATTGGATATGGTTGTTAAATTCACTAAGCATAGACTATCACATTCAATCTTCACAAAATCCTTTAAAGAATCAGATTTGTCAAATTACATATTGGACTATTTAATTAGCATCATGTGCTATTTCGATTCTCATCAGATGATGAGTATTATAGGTTATGGACTCATGGTTTATGATCTTTTCGGGGTTTCAGATGTAAGGTTATAAAATGGTGTCCAGACTATTATTTAGATTTTGACCCCCATTCTCCCTCTCTAGCTTGGGATGTCGAGAATACCCTTACACATTTTCAAGAATAATTCTAAATTTTCCATTGATCGACTAGTCGTCCAACCCATTAAAATTTATTCTACTACCCTAAACCTAACATGACCATATGTCTCTAGGATTTGAACTGAGATCGACACATATAATGCATTTACTTTGAGATTATGAATTGAAAATGAGGAAATTGTTTTCATTAAACAAGTTGTCTATGACAATGTCCGACCATTTTGAAAAAAATGCTGAAGTATTTATCATTATTTGAATGAATGTATGAACCAATGCAATGACCCTCAGAATCCACCTCTCTTAAAATCATTGTGGATAGAAAAAGAAGCCTCCAATGTGACCTATGATTCTAATACACTTAACCCCTTTGACTGCACCAACATCTTGAATCCCTCGGATCCTTCCAATCTACATCACCCCAAACTCTGTGATGTTGATCCACTGCACATCCTCAAGACTTCTCATGAAAAAAACAATATTTCCCCTAGGATGATCCATCCATTCTTACGAAAATAAGTTATATGAAAAAAGATAAAGAAGTAGTGTAATCTGATCATGATAACCCCCTACAAGTAGAAGATGAAAAATCATGTCAATTGGAGTAAGCCTTCTTAAAATCATGTTCTAGATATGGGAAAAAATCTAGGATTGACTCTAACAGGATCATCACTCCAACTAATAAAAACACCCAGAAATGTAATGACAATTCCATTCATTAATGAAAAGTTGTTATGCATTCCATTACTTACTGCATGAGGGAGAAGATTCACCCTCAGACAACCTATTTTGAAAAATTACATGTCTCAAAAAATACCTCATCGATCTCCTCTTATTATTATCACTCAAAAGCGTTATATGGTGAGAATGATGAAAATGACACTACATATAGAGAATCCCATGTTATTCCAAAAAAATAGTATTTTCTAAATAACCTAAACTCTTATATGGAAAAAAGATATAACTATATTTAGATAGTATAAAAATGTGGAGGTGTCATTTGACACCTATCTTGATCTTAGGAAGAGGCTTTTTATCTATGTGGTTGTGGAATTTAAAAAGTATCCAAATTTTAATTTTACGGATGTCCCCTAGAAATGAATTTTTGTTGTCGACTCTGGTAGCTTCTAGTATGGTTGCTAGAGGATCTTCATTACATTTGGTTTTCGGGGTTTCCATTCATCTCTTCAACAGATCTGTTCCTTTTGGTTTATTTGGAGGACTTCCTTTTTGATTGCAGCTCACTGTTGGTTTTATTGGGAGAGAAAATTTTGACCTTTTAGAAATTTTTTATTGTGATCCATTAGAACCAAAGATCTAATGCATAGATGTATCTTTTAGGGTCAACTGATTTACATTTTTCTTCATGTAACATTTTTGGTCTTCTTATTAGGGCTACAAAAATGGAGGTTCGTAGGTATTAGTTCATCTTTTTTGAGTGATATGTGTCCAATGTTGAACAATGAATTTTAACATAGTTGATATGATTATATCCAATGGACTTCTGGAATTGCAGTTGCAATGTTCTGCAAGACTCATCTAGAATTGGGAAGGTACAATGACTAATTCATTCAAGATAGGTCTATATAAAGGGTTTTACAGGGCATTGTGGGAGTAATTTGGAACTGCATCTAATATTTATGGAAATTTAAAGATGATATCCAAAAAAAATAATGAAATGATTAGATTCCATAGTGAGGATAGAGAAAATCGGCTCCTAAGGGATGTCACATTCGAGCTGTATCATCACAAGATAAGGCTTCCATTTGGTCTTCATTTCTTGGACTGAAAAAAACATTTTGGAAAATTTTCATTCATTTTTGAATCATTAAATCTCATTATAATACCACTATAATTTTCTGTTTCTGTAATTTCATTACACCTTGATATTTCTTTTGAAAAACTTTGGTTTTAATAAACATCCTTCAGAATTAATTGGTTGACCAATTCATGTCATTCATTTTACGAAAAAAATACATTTTTCTTATGAACACATTCAATTATAATATTTATCGTAATAACTAATACTTAGATTACTATTTTATTTAGAATTAATATTATACTCTTTATAATTATAACATTTGAGTGTGGGTGACACGTTCGGTTCATATTTTCCATTATTCCTTTCTTAATTAGAATCTTCACATCACCTCAACATTCTTTTACTTTATGTCCTCATTTTCCACATTTATAACTTTTAAATTACCCATATGTAAATTTACGCTATGCTTTCATCAATTTAAGTGACCCGAGGGAAGTATAATTTTCTTTCCACTATGGGATTTAGAATTACAATTTCATAAAAAATCAATCCATCTCTTTTTTACCTGAAAACAGTGGGGAAAATGGGAGACTATAATTTTTATTTTGGATTGATGGAATATTGAATAATTTATTTATAATTTTCAATGTATCTTATAGCTAATTTCTTTTGGATACCTTTTCATATTCCATTAAAGAGTCGAAAAACTTTTAATATAGAATTGATGACAAAACTAAAAGCTTACCTTTCATGTCTGGGGAAATATTCCTCATTGTTATAAATGGACATGTGATCTATATGTTTTTTATAGGAATTCCCAATAAATTTTTAATATGTTTATTTCATTGGAATGTAATTATTAAAACAAAAATTTTTAAAATAATTCAATATCTTGGAGTAAATTTTACCATATTTCCTCATATTCCTGACAAGAGATCATAACTGATATGCTACATTGGCCAAATGATATACTATTGAGAAATTGTATTCATCTTGTAAACATAAGTGAACAAAAAATCCATTTTAAGTGGTACGGATCCATTTATAATTAGTTAGGGGGTCATAATAACCACTTATGGAAGGTGGTATGTTCCATATAAAAGAATCGATTAGGAGTTTTTACTTACTTTAGTTGTTTGGAAGATTATTATAATCCATGTTATAGTTAATATATTGGTAGAGATGGGTAGTGATTAACAAAATATTTCACTTAAAACATACCATATCATATATTTTTTATGTATTTTATTTTTCTTTTCTCGTCAAAATTTTCATAATGTCAATTCCTCCTGAGACAATTCAATATCAAGTTGTGAAAAACAGAGTAAGGAACAATAATCCTAGTGAATAATTATATAATCAATAAAAATCAGTCAAAGGGATTATAAATAACTAATCCTATTATCAATCTATAAAACATTATTTTTAACATTGGTTATCCATGGTAATAATCTATTATAATACTTTGTGATGGTTTTTAAATAAAATTAGAATTTACCTAAGCATTTCCCTAAGGACTTTCTGTTATTCTGTTCATTTTTAGGCCCACTGATAATCTAATTGTAATTAAAGAGTTAATACACAATATAAAACCCCATGTTTTTCTAAATATAAATTTAAATGCTCGAATTTTTATTAAAGTACATATTTATAAGTACCTTTAATCATAACTTCACTACTTTTATGTTTTGAATTTCGAAAAATTGTCATCTACAATTGTGTTCAGAATATTATTTGGATTCTAATGGAACCAAATTGTATTTTTGGTGAATTGTAGCATACACTTATGAATATTAATATGAATAGTCATATGAACCAAATAAATTGAAAATTTTATTATAATTTCATTTTCTTAAGGCTTTAATATAATTTAATCTTAATTTATTTTTAAATGTCATATAAAAGCAATTATAGTTTTTAATATTTTAATTTTTGAATTAAGTAAGAATTTATTTGAAAATAAATTTAAAAATATGTAGGAAAATATTTTCAAATAATGGACTTAATTTTTTAATTATACACATCGATAAAGGGTTAGCGTGAATTTTGGGGATATTTCTGAAACAGTTGTTTTATTAGTGAATAGTAAAAAACATAGTTTTGAGTTTCAGTGAATTAATTAAATCATTAATGATGAAATAATGATTTAATATATTTTGTCGACTTGTGTACAATAAAAAAAGTTATTATGTGTTCCATGTGTATTTTACCTTGGGAAAATGTCATAGGGAATCCCAATGTTTTGCAAATACCACTAATGAGGTGTCTCTTGGAAATTATAAAAATATTCCCTCACTTTTGTAATAAATACCAAACCATTTCATCATTAACATCATTCCAAATTCATCATCAATGAATATCTAGACTCTTTACCTCCCTAGTAGTCCTCCAATGGTTTCTTCAAGCCCCCAAGGTCCCAAAAATAACGTTCTTGGAGTTACTTTACAAGGTAAGAAATTTCTCAATTTATTTCTTGTTTCATTCATGTTCTAATTTATGTGATTTAACATTCTAGTTTCCATACCATGTCCATATTTCCTTAATATTCTTGATATATTATGTATTATGATTCATTTTAGGATGGGATACCCCTGTCCCCTTTCATTGTCAAATTTTTTAAAACTATGTTTCACATTTGTTAGGTTGCAAAATATTTGTATGGGGTTCCTCAATTATTCATTTATTTTGTGTTCCATTATTTTCATATTATTTATTCATCTTTTATTACACAAGAGGCATCAAATATCTAGGAATCATTTATATTTTTTATGTTCCCTTATTCATGTAAAATTCATCATCACTATTCTTATCCTCTTCCACTTATTCCTGGAATAAAAACATTGTCTGTGATGTCTCAAATTATCGACATTGTGGATGATGGGATTTCAATCTCCATTACATTTTACATGTCTGGTCCTAAAATAATTTATATTGTTGAAATATGTTATTATATATGTATTAAGTCTCATCCATGGTTCTGGAATACATTTTTACACATGGTTTTAATATATAATACAAAATGAGGTTTTTATTAACAAAGAACCACTAAAATGTTCCAAACGAACATCATTAATGTTTTCACTTATAAATCATCCTCATATAAAATATCAAACTGATAAATTGTATAAATTATGGTACTATAAATATTTAAATAAAACTCCATTCCAATTTCGTTATTTCACTTCCAATCCACATGAACATCCATCATGAACTAATCATGGAAATCATGTAAAGAACGATCCCTAAACAATCCAAGGGACAAAATACTAACTATAAATGTGTGAAATGATGTCCTAAAATGATCACAAAAGATGTTATAAACATGAAAATGATTCTTTAAAATATTTATAACACTCTTTTATCCATTATAATGGATTTTTAAATTAGTTTTATGTAAGTTAATCTTGGTGTAAGGGAATTATTATCCAGATTTCCATCCTTTGGGATAACCTTATTCATCATTATTTATGTGTCATTTAAATTTTTTGTGTGATGAATTATAATTTTACAATAATTATTTATGTATATTTACCAAGTATATACATACTCCATCCACTCTATTAAGTCCCACTTCAATTATACGATATTTATAAGGGACCTTTCTTTTAAAATCCTCCTTTAAAATTTTGTTTTTAAAAATTGAAAGGAAATGTTTTTATGATAATATTCAATTTGTATGATTATGTTATGGATCTTGTCCTTCGTTATGACTAATGGTGGGACCTATATTTCTCTCTAATTCATTGGTTATGTGTATTTTTCAGGTCGGTTGTATGGTTATTCCATGTGTAACTACGATGGTTACACAAACACTAAGGTAGTCTTGAGGGTTACAAATTATAAGGTAGCCAAGAGGATTAAAGGATTTTGTATGTAATTACCCAATATACCTTTATGGTTTTATTTTTTTTCTTATGTATTTTTGAAGTCTCATGTTTCAAAAATTACGTATATATATACAGGGGGTATGTATGTCTTATGAAAATGATTTCATACGTTACAAGTATTCATGGACTAATTTGTTCGTTAATTCTTTTCAAATCCCTTACTGAGTTTTTGTGCTCATCCCATGTTTTAAATGATTTTTACAGGTTAATGGATGTGTAAGACAATGAAGGAATCCATGTTAAATTTTGAATAATCTTTAAGGAATCATTTTTTATGTTTTATTGTTTTATATTTTGAGAAAAATGGAAACTGTTATTATGGAATCAACAATGTAACAATGTGTAATGTTATAAATGTACTATGTCACAATAATCTGAAGATCTAAACTTGAAAATATCCTTAATGTGAAATTAATTTTTATTCTTGACTAAATTCAATATTATGTATGTAATAAGGCTGGGTCTTTATAGTTGGTATCAGTGGACGGTTTAGATAACATTAGGGTTTAGGATGATGTTTAATGAATTCCATAAAATATTTTTAATATATTATTAATTTGAAATGTTATACAACTTAAACATTAACATGTTTCTTTATCTAAGATATGATTGTTCATAACGGTTGTCTGTAGATGGAATAGGGATGCGGAAGAGGAGAGGCACTGACAAAATGTCATCCTTCTTGATCTACTGCCTAGAATGGTAAGGATTGGTACTGAGTAGTTTGTAACTGCAATGGCTCAATGAACAAAAAAAATAAATGGTGATGGAATCCATGAAAGAGAACAAATAGAGGTACCACAATGGAACATGATAGTATTGGATCATTTTATGAGACAACACCCTCCTGCATTCAATGGACCCTGTGACCCTGTAGCAGCTGAAGGAAAGATCAATGCCCTTGAAAAAATATTCGATGTTATGGGATGTTCAGATAATCAAAATTTAATTCTTTCCATTTATCATTTTGAATCTAAAGCCGACCTTTGGTGGTAAATGGTATGGAATATCAATGGTAGATATGATTTTTCTGCCTTCGAGTGGGATGAATTTTGAAGTGTTATCATTGAAAAATATTTTCCTATGGTGGTGCGACAAAGGTTGGAGAACCAATTCCATGAATTGAAGCAAAAGTAGGAAGAATCGGTGGATTTGTATGAAGAGAACATCACCCGAATGGTGAGGTATGCTTTAAATCTTATCTGGATCTTGATTAAAAAATCAACCACTTTTACCCAGGATTGATGACATGGTATCGAGGGGCATTGGCCTCCCGTGAGTTCAAAAGTTATAAGAAACGTGAATTATGTGTTGAGAGGGTAGAGATGGAGTTCTATGATGATCACGTGCAGTTTAGAAGCACGGATAAGTAGAGGTCCAAGTGGAAAGCGATGGGTAAGAATCAACCAATAAAATACAGTGGTATGAAAATGCAATTTCATGTTTGTGAAATGTGTGGCAAGAAACCCCCCAATGAATGTATTAGAAAAACTAGGAAGTGTTGTAAATGTGGTAAGTTTATCATATTTCCTGAGATTTATATTAAAATGATCTTAAGACTAATCATGATAAGTGATCTATAATGTGTTTTAAATTTGGTGAGATGGGTCATTATTGAAATTCCTACCCGAAGAGAGATCTGAAAGATGAAAAGAATCCAAACTATAAGCAGAAAGGTGTAGTGGGATTCTTTGTGACTACCTCAGCAGATGTCGGGACATCCATTTATGTTATATTAGGTACTTTGATCGTTCAATCATATTTTTCTAATGTTTTGTTTGATATGGGGTTGACACATTCCTTCATCTTTGAGAAATTTTCTGGTAAATTGGAAAAATCACCTCAATGAATGAGACCTGAACATGTTGTTACAACACTAGGAGGAATAATATTGCAAAGTGGAATTATAAGAATCATAATATTGTGGTCTGTTGAATTAATTTACTAGCAAACCAAGTTTTTTTATCCGTATTTGAGTTTGTTGTTATTCTGTGAATGGATTTTCTTTCTGTTTATCATGCTATGATTGAAAATAGTGCTAATGAAGTTGATTTTTTAGAAATAATTTTAGTTTGTATTCAAAAATGAACCAGTACAAGTAGTAACATATCACGAAGCCGAGACAAAAATTTAAATATGTACATGAATTTTATCTTCCTCATATTGTTGGGAATAAGGGAAATGTTCAGATTGATGATGTTCCAGTGGTAAATGAATTCCAAGATGTTTTTCCTAATGAGTTACCCTGTATCTTACCTAAACAGGAAGTCAAATTCACAAATTGACTTATATAGTAATGCTATTGCAATTTCAAATCCCCCATATCGTATGGATGAAATAGAACTTCATGAATTGAAAAATAAGTTGTAGGATTTGATTGATAAAGGATACAATTATCCAACCACTTTACTATGGGGATCTCCTGTTTTTTTTCTTAAAAATAAATATGGTTCCATGATACATGTCATTGATTATAGAGCTTTAAATAACATCACTGTTAAAAAATAGTATAATTTTCCTCATATCGATTACTTGTTTGATCAGCTCCAAGGAGCACAATACTTTTCAAATATTTAGTTGATATTTGGATACCATCAGCTAAAGCTGAAGGAGGATGACACCCCAAAAACAGCCTTTTATACTAGATATGGGCATTACGAATTTGTTGTTATGCCCTTTGGGTTAAATTATGCACCTATTATTTTCATGAATCTTATGAATATAGTATTTGATGAGTTATTGGATAATTTTGTTGTGGTATTTATTGATGACATTTTGGTATTTTCTAAAAATAAAGAGGAGCATAAAAAACATCTAAGGGTTGATTTACAAACCATAAATGATATGAAACTGTATGGAAAATTCAGAATGTTTGTTTTTTGGTTGCAACATAATTTTTTTCGAGGGAACATTGTAAATAAAGATGGAATAACAGTTGATCCGACGAAAAAAAAGGGGTTGATGAATGTCAAATTCCAACAAATGTTATAGATATTCATAATTTTCATGGATTAGTAATTTATTATTGATGTTTATTTAAGAACATTTATTAGTTTTCTAGCCCGATGACTAAGATAACAAGGAGAGGGGATAAATTTGTTTGGACATAACAATGTGAATTTTGTTTTCAGAAAAAGAAGAAGAGACTGGTAATTACTCCAGTTTTGGCATTGAATTTTCTAAATGGTGATTTCGTCATCTAATTTCATGCTTCGTTGATGGTACATGGTTGCGTTTTAATGAATACTGATCATGTAATTGATTATGTGTCAAGAACACAAGAACCTCAGGAGTTAAATTATCCCACACATGATTTTGAATTGGCAGTTGTGGTTTCTTTTTTGAAAATATGGAGGCATAATTTATATGGTACCAAATGTCAAATATATACTAACCATAAAAGTCTGAAATATATATTCTCTCAGAAGGAATTAAATAGGAGGCAATGAAGATGGCCAGACCAGATAAAGAATTACTATTTCACGATCAACTACAATCTTGAAAAAGAAAACCAAGTGGCGGATTCCTTGAGTCGAAAACATCATGAATCATTTACCATGTTATGTTTGGAACATGATCCCATGAATAAGGATTTTATGAATTTGGGCTTAGATGACTTTGTTATAAGGAATACATATGTTTTTATGTTTCATTATAATATTCATTGTTAGATAGAATTAAGCGAGCACAAAATGAAGACTGTGAACTACATAAAATGTAGAATTGGTTAAAATGGGTAATCATTAAGAAATTTACCTTGATAAATATTGTGTTTTATGATTTGGAAAAAGGTTGCGCATGCCCTTTGATTTTCATTTGATGAATTATTTTTTGTGAAAAACACATATTTCTCCATTTTGGTTCATCCTGGAAGTACAAACATGTATAGAGATCTTAGAGAGTATTGCTGGTGTGATGGAATGAAAAGCGATATTACTAATTTTACAATGAAATGATTGACATTTCAGTAGTTTAATGTAGAGTGGAAGTTACCGAAGGGGATGCTTCATCCATTGCTAGTGCCATAGTGAATGTGGGAGAATGTATCCATGGACTTTCGGGTGGGAATACCTAAGACATATCGAGGTAACTATGAGATTTTTGTTATTGTGGATTGGCTGACAAAATCTGAACATTTTATTTCTATTAGAGATACAATGTCTTTGGGTTAACTTTCTCGATTGTACATCAATGAGAGTGTAAGGTTACATGGCATTCATTTTTTCTATTATATCTAACCGAGATCCTAGGTTAACTTTTATCTTTTTTAATGGAATTCTAAATTTGTTGGGAAATGAGTTAAATTTTAGTAGAACTTTTCATTCGTAATTAGTTGGGCTTTCAGAACGAACAATTCAAACATTGGAGGATATGATTCAAGCTTGTACAATGGGGTACTAGGGAATTAAGGATAAACGTCATTATTTAGATGAGGTTTCTTATTATAATTTTTTTCATTCTAGTATTCATATGCCACCTTTTGAGGCTTTGTATGGTAAGCGGTGTCGAACTCCAGCGTTTTGGGATGAAGTCGGTGGAAGATTGTTTATGGGGCCAGAATTAGAAGAAGAAGTGGCTGAGAAAGAGACGATGATCCAATAATACATGATGATAGATAGAGTAGGTAGAAAATATATGAAAATAACATAAGTAATAACTTCCCTTTCGAGATAGGTGACTTCGTTTTCCTTAAAATCTCTCATTTGAAAAGTGTGATGCATTTTGCTATAAAAGGGAAGAAAAGTCCACGGTTCATCGGTCCTTTAGATATCCTTGAGAAATTTTGACCAGTTTAATAACGAGTACCTCTTCCTCCAAGTTTGTCCCAGGTACAAAATCTTTTTCATGATTTTATGTTGAGAAGTATATACCATTTCTAACTCATGTTTTGAGTCCAGAAGCAATTTAGCTGGAGGAGATCCTTTCATATGAAGTGAAACCCGTTCAGAATCTTGATCGAAGGGAAATGATATGGCAGAATAAGGTAATCTACCCAGTAAAGGTTTATTATAAAAATTAAATGGTTGAATAATCAACATGGGTGTTTGAAAATACTAAAAGTTAATGGTAACCTCACTTGTTTAATAAGTGAATAAAATTGTGATGACACAATTTCTAGAAGGTGGGGAAAATGTAAGACCCCATGTTTTAAAAAAACATTTAAATGCATGAAATTTTATTTAAATTAGATATTTATAAGTAGACATTAAAGATAATTTTACCTCTTCAATTTTTTGAATTCCGAATAATGGTCATCTAAAATTGTGTTCAGTATGTTATTTGGAGTCTATTGGGACCAACTTGTTTTTTTTGGTGATTAATGACATACCCTTATAAAGAGTAACATAAATAGAAATTCGAATTGTAATATGACCCTAATGAATAGAAAATTGTATTGTTATTTAATTTTCGTAAGACTTTAAGATAATTACATCTTGATTAATATTTAAATGTGTTATAAATGCAGTTATAGTGTTTAAATTATTAATTTTTGACTAAAGTATGATTTTATAAAAAATTAAATTAAAAATATTTATGAAATCATTTTCAAAAAATGGAATTAAATTTTTAATTCTAAACGTCGATAAATGGTTAGGTTGAAATTTGTGGATTTTTCTGAAACAATTGATATTTCGATGAATAGTAAAAAAAAAATACAATTTTGAGTTTCGGTGTGTTAATGACATCATTAATGATGTAAAAAATCTTTTAGACTTGTGTATAGTTAATGAAGTTATTATGTATCCCATGTGGCATATACCACGGGCAAATACCATGGCCATGCCCATGGTTTTGCAAATATCACAAATGAGGTTTTCTTTGAAAATTATTAAAATAATCCCTCAATATTGATATAAATACCAACCCATTCCTTCATTAAATTCATTCCAATTTGAATATAAATGAATATCCGACCTCATTACCTCCCTAGTAGACCTACCAAGGTTTCCTCAAGCCCCCAAGTACCCAAAACCATGTTCTTGGAGTTACTATACAATATAAGAGAATTCACAATTTCATTTTTTTCCTTTCCAAATTTCCTTAATGGGGTGTAACTTTCATGTTTCCATACCATGTTCATATTTCATTATTAATCATGAGTATTCTGTATTATTATTCATTTCATGATTGGTGACCCTTGTCACCTCTCTTTTTAATATTTTCTACAACCATGTTGCACAGTTGTTAGGCTGCCGAATTTTTGTAAGGGATTTCTCAATTATTCTTTTATTTTTAGTTCCTTTGTTTTCTTATTATTTCATCATATGTTCATAACCAATAAGTATGAAATCTCCATGAATCATGTATTTTCGTGATTTATTATTTTCATGTAAAATTCATTATCACTATTATTCTCCTCTTCTACATATATAAGGAATAAAAACATTGTTCGTGATGTGTCGAATTACCGACATCGTGGACGAAGTGATTCCAATTTACATTAATTCTATCATGTATGTTAAAGAATACATTTACATAGTTGAACCAGGTTATAATATATATATTATTTCACATCCATGGTTTTGTAATTCTTTTTTACTCATGGTTTTAATTTATAAGATAAAATGAGGTTATTATAAATGAAGAACCTCTAAAATGATCTAAACATACATCATTAATGTTTTACCTTATGAATCGTCATAATATAAAACATCCAAATTATAATTGGTATAAATTATTGTACTGTAAATTTTTAAATACATTTCCATTCCAAATTTGGAGTTTCACTTCAAATAGACAAGAACTTCAATCATGAACCAATCAGGGAAATCATGTAAAGAACGATCCCTAAACAATGCAAAGGACACAATACTAAAAATTAAAGGGGGAAATGAGGTTATGAAATGATAATAAATTATTTTATTTACATTATAATTTTTATTTAAAATACTAATAACCTTATTTTTTCAATTATGCAGGAAATTTAAACAATTTGGAAGTAAGACAAGCCTGGGGTAAGGGAATTCTAATCCCGATTTCCATCCATTGGGTTAACCTTATTCTTAATTATTTGTGTGTAATTTAATTTTTTTTGTGATGACATATGATTTTACTATGTTTAGTTATGTATATATATACATTATATAAATATTACATCCAATATATTATTTCTCACTTCAATTATATGTTAATTATAAGGGTCTTTTCCTTTAAAATCCTCTTTTAAAATTCTGTTTTACAAAATTCCAAAGCACTATTTTTATGCCAATATTAATGTTTTATGATTATGTTATGGTTCTATGGAATTGTTTATGATGATGGGTGGGACATATATTTCCCTAAAATTAATTGGGTATGTGTATGTTGGAGGTCGAGCATATGGTTGCTCAAAGGGTAACTACGATGGTTACACAAATACTAAGGTAGCAGTGAGGGTTACAAATTATAAGGTAGCCGAGAGGGTTATAAGATTATTTAAGTAATTAACCAAGATACATTTATGGTTCTAATTATGTTATAATGTATTTTTTGGGTATCACGTTTCAAAATGTATATATATATACAAGTGATAAGTGTGTCTTATGAAAATGATTTCATTCGTTACAAGTGTTCATGGACTAACAAGTTCTTTCCTTCTTTTTTATTTCTCTTACTATGTTTTTGTGCTCATACCAAGTTCTAAATGATATTAATTGGTTAATGGGTGAGTTATACAAATAATAATTCTGTGTTAAATTCTTATTATTTTTCAAGGAATCATGTTTTAATTTTTAATGTTCTTTATTTAGAAAAAAATGGAAACTATTTTTATGGTATCCACTCTGTAAAAATGTGTAATGTTATGAATGTATTATGTCCCAATTACAAAAATATATAAATATGAAAAGATCCAAAATATAAAAGGAAGTGTTATCTTGACTAAATTAAAGATTATGTATGTTATAAGGTTATGTCCTTATATAGAATCTAACAATTTAGATTTTTTACCCCTAGATAAATATATTCCATATATGAATCCACCTATCAATATCAATGTAGTGATTTATTTTATTTTAAAATAAAAGAAGATCTATTTTACAAATATCTTAGGATATTATCCTACACAAAAAATTCATCAACATGGGTTCTAATAGAGTTCAATAATTCTAATATAAAAAATTACTAAAATGTTCATTAATGCCAAAATACTTGACCTGATAATTACATACATGTATTTACATCATTTTAGACAAATATCCAGTAAACATAATAAAATGAAATGTCACAAAACTATAAGGGAATATAATATTTGGATATTATATATAGAACCAACTTATTTAATAAATAATCTTAAACACCTCTCAATCATATTCTTTAAATATTATACCTCATATATGATCCCTACTTATATTCATTCTTAATTACCTATGGAATGGTAACATAATTAAGGGTTATATCATATGATCATTATGGGTATTCTTCGGTGAAATAAATTAATGATAAATACTGAGGATAAGATATGTATAATCTTATAAGAATATAATCAAAATGTATAAAAAACATAGTCAAATAGTTAATGAATGTTAATCAAAATCATGGAATTATTATTTTTCATAAAAGATGAAAAAAGTAATAAATTTGTTGAATCATCAATAAAAAATCATGAACCATGAGTACATATAATAAACATCAGACATAAATTTTATAAATAAACATAATAATAGTATATAATTTACAGAATTAAGGTTCCCTTCCATAAATATCATAGTGGATTAGGTTCACTCATAATTACATATATTAATTACTCATGCTTCACTCTAAATACTATCATATTGGATTGAGTCCCTTGTTGAATAGGGATCACATCATATTATTAAATAAATTATATCTTAATATATCCATCATTACCAAATTTTTTGTTGGGATATATAATTTTGGGTCTACCTGTCAAATAATGAAAACCATATATTGATAAAAAATTCAATAAACAAAACCCATAAGAAAATGTACCAAAATTTATAGGAAAACGTAAGAAAATTAATGTTATATACATTACATCATCTCATTAAATCATATACCATGGATAATAAACTGGTTTCATAAAGGTATCATTATAACCGAATTTTTCGTTAGGAATGTAAATATCTTAATAAAATCATCCTTAAATAATAATAATAATCATTATTTATCTAGATATTAAAATTACATGGGTTCAAAAGAACATATCCCTAGTAAACCAAAAAATCATTAAAGAACATTTAAATAGGCGAAAATAGCTTTAAAATATTATTCGAACATTTCATTGAAAACATTAGATAATAAAATATACTTTTAATAAACTTTTAACTAAAAATTATTGACATATTTAGAAAATACTCATCATTTAAAATAACCATGGAAACATGTATAGGAATAATCAATGAAAATAAATTTCATAATGGTTGGAAAATCAGCTTAAATCGTATAGTTTAAGAGTATATATTCATTCAAAACTATTATAAAAAGGAAAACAAATCTAGAATACATTAATGAAGAATCCATTCTAATAATTTGAAAAAATAAATCAAGGGTAGTAAAAATTACAATTTTAAAACATTTAATGTTTAGGTAAAAACTTTTATAGAGTTATTTAATGATTATGGATATGTAAGAAAAATGTAATCGACCATATATCATTCTGTTTTAATTTCTAATTATCCATTTTTTTAAACATTCTACATTAAATTGATTTTTCATGTTTATCTAGTTCTGTTTTCCATTTGTGATTGGATTCGATGTTATGAGTATTTGATTCTTGGTTTTGGTCACAAAATATATTGATTATTAATCATTAAAATGTATAATATTTATTCATTATATATATACATTTATCATTATTCATAATAAGTGGTGATGAAAAATTATTTACATTATAAAATTGATATTTTAGTGTTGTTATATGAATGGGTGATGTTTTTTAATTTAAATTGATTGAAAAAAGATAATAAAATTATAACTAATATTTATAGAATTGTTATTATGTAATTAACTTAATATATATTAATTAACTAAATCCTTATAAATATTCATGTAAATCTTAAATGAAAATTTATTCACATCACATCCTGAATGTGTTAGTCAAATCATATACATGTAGAACTTTTTCATTCACCAGGAGATAAAATGGAATGATAATAGATAAGATATTTTAATTATAGAAGAATAATTAGATAAAAATATAATAAATGATTATTAATTAAATCATAATAAATATCAATTAAATATGATTATTGGAAATGAATCATACAGTTATGGGGATGTGATAGTCCACACATCAACACAAGTGATATGTTCATTTCCCATTTGATTAAAACGAGTTGTAAGATTGTTGATACATCAACATAATAAAAAAAGAATATTCAATTTTTTGAAATCATTAGTTTTTATATTATACCATTGATATAGATGTGTGCGATGAAGGATTCAATTTTAAAGTATCCGATTAAGAGTTATACCTCTATTTGGTAACCTCATTTAGACTATACATTAATCCTTGAAAGGATTGTATTATGAGAAAAATAGTTCCAATTAGATTTTCTATGGATTTTCTGATGTAATTATGGAATTGATTTACTGATCAATATATATCATTATTAATTAGGAAGAGAATAAATGTCGCCCCCTTTTATAAACGAGGGAGTGGGAATACTTTTAGTATTTAAAATGGTAAAAATATATTAATGTATTACTAAAGTTATATATTTCCATATTCAATATTATATGAATAAAATTATGATATAGTTGAAATGAAATCAAAATATTAAATTATGGAATGTGTTTTTTGATATTTTAATACTTATATATTAAATTAACCCTTGATAAAATCAATTATATATTAAACATTGTAACATATTTACACTGTTTTTACTATTCACATTAGATAAAAATATACACCTTATTACTTCGTAATAATTATTCTAATTCCAAATATGGAAGATATTTTAATAAGTTATATTCTTATAATTTTAGAAATTTTATTTTAAAATGTGTGTAACAAATGCTGGATTATTATTTTAAAAAACATATATTATTAAGAATAATTGTTTTTTACCTATAATATTTGATTTATATAAACTATTGGATGAATGTTAAAATATATGATTGAATAAAATATCTAGACAATAAATATTAATCGATCATAAATATAAAATAATTTATGTTATTATGATAATAAAAATAATTCATATAAAAATATGTTTTAAGAATAATATCACTATTTACCTTAAAAACATTTTTTAAAATTTATAACACAATAAAAACTAATAAATAATATTTATTCAGGTGTAAATAATAATTTTTTATTGTTTAAATAAACCTATTTAAACCCAAAATTCTAATGAATATGTGATAACTATAACATTAAATAATAATATATCATTGTTCATTTAAAAATTGTTTTACATATAAAGAGGGTAATCAAAGAAACAAGATATAAAAATAGAAAATATATCAAAATATATCAGGTTTTTATAATTTTCCTTATGGAAAATTTGTAATATGGTTATTTGATCATGTTAACCTTGAACATGTGTTTTTTTGAATTCCATTCCTGGAGATAGTACAACGATTTTAGATTTTTCAATAAATGGTAGGTAGGAAATTGATTGTTTGATTGTTTGTGCGAATAATCACGTCAAATTTTAAATGTGTAATCACTTGATCTATTTACCTATATATTCTACCAAAAAAAATTAAAACCAAATTTCATGTAGGATATAGCCATATTAACTGTCAAATTAATTAATTAATTAAAATTGGGAGATTTGCTAAATAAATTTTGTGAAATAAACCAATCACTATTTCTTAAGAAACTAAAACTCAATATTCAATCCATTTTAGAATCATAATTACATGTTTAATTTTGACAAAAAAAAATTAAAACTAAAAAATTCCATTCAAAATTTCAAGTAAAATCATGTTATGTATGTCAATTAATTCAAAATTAATAAAAAAAATAATGAATCATGATTTCAACCAATATAAAATATAATTACCAAAATGTTTTAAATTTTTAATGATTAATTTCAAAAACATGTTTTATGAATAATTTAAATTGTATATAGTGTTAAAATAATTTAAAATGAAAATAAAAAAAAATTTAATAAAATTATTGATGAATTTAGAGATTTTTATAAATTAAATTAAATATAAATTATCAATTTATAGTTATTTTAGGGGTTGAATTATAAATAAATTCAATTTTTATTTTTAAAAATTTTAGCCACTTATCAGTCCACTAAACAAGAACTATTTCTGTATAGAAAAATACCACAAATTTAATAATCCTATTGAATTTTATTCAAAGATAAAAGTATACTTTCCAAAAAAAAGTTATAATTTATTTCATTGATTTACATACCATGTCTCATTTTTAAATGTAAGCCTCCATAAAATTTATATTCATGAATAATATTTAATTTTTTGAGGGGAAGAAATTATATTTAATGTAAATAAAAATCAAAATAATAATAAGTTAAACTTATTTCATTTTCTAAAATTTCATAAACAAATAATTGAACTTTCACTTCATTTGTTCAACATAAAAAAAATTTATATATCAATTTACCCTCGTTAAATTTAATAAAATATTACCCTAACTGTGATGAATTCCTTTTTCACGATTAGGAACTATATTAAAAAATTAAATCCATATTTTCAAAGATATATTGAATGGAACTTATTGAATATTCTAAAATAGATTTATTTCTGCCAATATCTAATGATTAATATCTCTATAAATCATTATAGGATCCTAATTTCAAATTTTACTCTATATTCAAATGTATAATGATAATTTCTATTGAGTTTAATCCCTAAGGTGTTCTTCTTATAGAAAATTATTTTCCTCAGAGTGATTTCAATATTCTGGTGACCTCATGTAAAAATTTTGATTTCAAAACAATCTTCTCACTCACACTCATTTTATAAGGACCCAAATTTAAAAATCACATAATCTAGATATATCAACTGGATTTCTATTTTTTACATTCCCAAATATCAGTTTTATAGTTATCGAATGTTAGGAAATAACTCATACATATAAACCCACAAGCAACCTGGTGGGTACCATTAAAACATTATGCATTTCTTCAACAAAAATTACTATTTCTAAGACAAAACAAAAGCATTATTTCATTGAAAAATATTCATAAAATATAACCTAAAATATTAATTTTTATTACACATTCTTATAACCTATCAATAACATTTCAAAACATGTGATGAACATAAAAAGTTCAATAATTGATATAAAAAGAAACAATGTACAATATGACCATTAATACTTATAAACATATGAAATCATTTTCACATATGTACTTCTCACCCATATATACCTCGTGGTCCTGATATTTCCATAAAAATTTAAAAAACATATAAAAAATAAAGGCATATTGGGGATTTTATACTATTACAGTATCCATCATGGCTACTGTATTATTTGTAACCATCATGAATACCTTACTATATAACCCTCCTGGTTTCCTTATCGTGTAACCATAACAATTACACTTGGAGTAAACAAATGGATGACCTATGACATACACATACGCAATGAATTGGGGGGATATATCGGTCTCACATTTCATCATAAACTATTTTGAAGATCCTTAACATAATCATAAAATGTGAATAATTGAATAAAAACATTGATCTAGAATTTATTAAAGTAGAATTTTAAATGTGGGTTTTTTAAGGAATGGACCATAAAAATTCATATAATTGAATTTAGAATTAATATAATAAATAAAATATGTTTATAATATATATATAAACATAATAAGTAATAATATAAATGGAATTCATTACATAAATAATATCAAAATCACTTAATTAATGTTATAGAAGGTTAACCCAAACAATTGAAATTGGGTTATGAATTCTCCTACCTCAAGTTTAACATAATTAAAATGTTATTAACCCTACTGTATAATTGTTTATAAATTATTATTAATATATTATGGAAACATAATAACGTTTATAAAACCATATATGGTAATTTTATATCATTATTTCATCTATTCATTAATAATATTTTCTTATTTATATTGTTTTAGGTGCATTCATGACATGGCTTCCATGGTTTGTTCATATCAGATTATTTTGTCGAAAGGTAGTGAATAATTATAATTGTAATGTGTTAGAATTAATATGTTTCCACATTATTATGTTATTCCATTAATAATTTTTTATGGTATGAGTATTAATCATTAGATAAATAATTAGTTATTTTCTTTTAGATCATTATAGTGGTTCTTCGACAATCACACACTTGAATCATCATATACAATTAATATTATGTATATAAGTTAATTCTAGAACATAGGATATTTCATAAAAAAAATTAAAAATTGTTTCAACCATTAAAAATTTTTTACATCCAGATTTCAAGGATGTTGTTCATATTGAAAACACAACGTCCTCAATTTTGGTAAATCGACACATCGTAGACGATGTTTTTATTTTTAGAATATGAGGGTGGAAGAGAAGAAGTAAACTGATGAATTTTTCCATACACATTATAAAATATAGAATATGTAAGATTCTAAGGCTTTCATGCCTCTTGGATTAGGTGAGGGAAATATAGTACAAGAAAATAAAATAATTAAAAAAAACAAGAAAATAAAAGAATATTTTTTTGTCTTGATATCTTCTCCTCGAGATCCTCCATAAAGCCTTTGGTTCTGGCCTTTTTTTGAGAACATAAGGTATCAGATGTTGGTATGATCCTTGGTAATAGGATTTGGAGTAATTTAGTCCATTATCAATGCTTGAGAGATGAGAGATAAATAGGTGTGAGGGTGTTATTTATTAAGGAGGAGAAAAGGGGTTTCATATTACTTATACGGTACATTAATAAATTAGTTGAATTCTATGTCTTTTCATGATTAATGTAAACCAAAACTATTATATGTGCATGTGAGTTAAAACCAATGAATATTTACATCATCCATGACCCATGAATGATGTATAAATTCATTTATTTATCAGTTTTTCTAAATTTTCATATTTATCTATTTAACAAAAATTCAAGTATTTCTGAAAAATAAAAAACAATACACCCTAAAACTTTTTCTATGATTAATATTTGAAATTGAATTCAATTTTTTGAAAATATTTTTATAAATATAATTAATTTAATTTTTATATAAAATCGAAATTTATTCAAAAAATAATAATTTAAAAGTTATAACACTTTTTATATCACCTTAGAAAATTAATCAAATTTCATTATCTTAATACTATAATAAAATAAAATTATAATATTATTTTCTATTCATAAGTGTCAAATTACAATTTATTGTAATATTCATATGGGTATGATACTATTCACCAAATACAAGTTTGTTTTATCAGACTCCAAATAACTTATAGATCACAATCTTAAATGTCAGTTTTTCAAAATATAAATAATAGAATTAGAAAAAATATGTTTAAAGACTAGCTTATATCTATCTCTTTGAACCAATGTATCAGTGTTTCATGTATTTAAATTTATACTAATATTTTATGGTTGTTACATTCTCCCCCCCCCCCATTTGGAAATTGCATATATGAAATTTTATTTACTTATTAAACAAGTGAGGGTACCTTTCCCTTGTAGAATTTTATTATTCCCATGTTTCTTCTTAAAACATGTTATTTCTCCATAAAATCATTACCAAGTGTATAACCTTATTCCACAATACTTTTCTCTTTGATCTGGAATCTAAATAGATTTCTGTTTAGAAGAATGGTTCTGTTCTAACTAAACTGCTTCTAGGTATAAAAAAAGAGATGAATACGTAACATACATTCTCAACATCGATACATGAAAGAAAATAGCTGAGATAAACTTTGACGAAAAGCTTCACATTAGGTGACCCATCCAACTTCTCCAGTATTTCATATGGTCCAATGATCCCTATACTTAGATTCCCTTCCTTATCAAAATAATTAACACTTTTCCATGGTGATATTCAATGAACAACATTATCCCCAACCTCGAATGAAAAGTCATTCCTCCTATTATATTCATAAATTTTCAACATGCTCCAAGATTTCCAATTGTGTTGCTAGATCATCTTTACTTTCTCAACTATGAGCTCTACTAATTCTGGTCCCATCAATATGTTTTCCCCAACTTCATCCTGAGATGATTGATTTTTAAACCACTTCTTATGTAATGCCTCAAATGGTTCCATATATATACTAGAATGAAAAATTTTATTATAAGAAAATATAACTAATGAAATATGTTGATCTTAACATCCTTAGTAATCCCTTGAACAAGATCGAATCATACCCTTCAATTTCTGAATCATTCATTTCTGACTACCCATGTTATTGAGGTTGAAAATCTATACAAAAATTTAATTTTTCCCCCAATGACTTCTGGAGGCCTTTCTAAAAGTTAGAGGTGATTTTGGGATCATGATCATGTACAATAGAAAGAGTAACTCAATGTAACCAGACATTATCATTGAGGTAGATTAAAAAAATCTAATCTAAAGATAATGTTTCTTGAATAATAAGTAAATGAGAAGATTTAGTTTTTTCATCAATAATAACATAGATTTTATTATTACCTTGATAAGTAATTGGTAATACCACAATGATGTCCATTGATATATTCTTCCATTTCCACTATGGAATTAGTAATTGCTAAAGCATCCACTTTGGTAACTACTACTCATGTTTAACCTATAGTCATGTCAAAAATTTCACAATAAAATATTCAATATCCCTATTCATTTCATCCCACTAATAATACTCATGATGGTATCTTAAATATAAGGTACATTAGTGAATCAAAATGGAATAACAAAAAATTAATAATGACCATATCTCTTTCCAAAGGATTTTTTAAAATATCATCCTCTTTTCACTTCATTTGATGGTACTCGGATCTCATGTGAATCTTGGGAAAATATTGAGCTCCGAAGAGATGATCAAGCAATTCATCGATGTGTGGAAAATGATATTTATTCTTAAAGGTAATGTTATTCATTGATCTATAATTAATGTAATGTCTCATGAAAAAAGATTTTTCTTTAAATAAAATTTGTACTCTCCACATTGATGTGCTAGGATGAATGAATCCTTTATTAAGAAACACCAGCAACTGATTTCTCAATTTAAGAAGTTCCATTTCAGCCACTCAAAAAGGGGGACTCGAAATTATCTTAGAATTAAGAAAAATTTAAATTGTGAATTAAACTTCTTGAATAGGTATAAAATTTGGTAACTTATAAGAAAAATATTCAATGTATTCATTTACCACTTTATAATCAATAGTTTTAACAGTTCCCTTATTTTCAACAATATGGACAAGATAATTTTCATTTCAATATTTCAAAAGTTTCTCATATTCATGATATTTAATCAATTGTATGGAATCATTCTCCTAAAAAACTGAATCACATTCTAAAAAATCATTAGCTCAATAGTAAATCAGAGTATGATAAGAAGAAATCACATCCCTGCATAAAATGACATAAAACTATACTATGAAAAAATACATGGTTTTCATGTAAATTGTTTCCATAGATAACTGTATGAAGATTAATAAAATTATTTCTTTCTATAAAATACCCCCTACTGTTTAAAAAATATTTTAAAGTCTAATTTTTGAGGTGATATTTCCAATTTATTAGAAAATGTCTCAAAAATAATGGAATGTGTTGACCCTATACCAAACATGAATTTTGAAAAATATGAGTAAATAAACCATGTACCTGATAACAATTAATTTGACAGTGCGACATCCGAAAACATAGTCACAAAGGATATTACAACACATTTCTTCTTATAGTCTTACTTCTTTCATTCACTCTGATCTTTCATTGGGAAGACATTTTCATAATGACCCATCATACCACATATAAAACACTTTACAATTTTCTTTTAAAAAATGATCAGAAAATCCTTTTCATTAAAATCTCGGGCCATATTTCCAATTATACCCCATTGGAAAAACATCTCGGTTTTGGTACGACATTCCCCCATGTGCTTTTTAACACTCTTTACAAAAACTCAAAACTGGAAATCTCTAACCATCAGATTTCATTGATTGGTTCTTACCCATCACATTCTATCCATACCTGTTCTTTAGAATTTCATCAATGTACATGTGATCATTAGAAAAAAAAAGTCTATTATGACCCTCTCAGCACATCGAAAATGTTTTTCCTTTTATTTGAATTATTAAGATGTAAATTCCCTTGGGCATCTTGGATTCAATCTTGAGTAAAAGATTTTGATTTTTTTAACAAGATCCTGAATATAATTTTGAGCATACCATGCAATTTAGGTGAATTTTTCTTCATAATCGACACTGAATCATCCTTTTTTCCTTTATTCAATGAATTTCTTCTCCATCCTATGTATAAATACCTTAGGAAAATATTTTTCAACGAAAAGTCCTTTAATTTCATCCCACTCCAAAGCATCAATCTGTAATCTATCCATAATCTTCTTGAACGTTGAAAATCATTGATCAGATTTACCTTAAATTGCTAAATGGGAAAAAATAACCATTCAATAATCTGAACATCACATAACATCAAATATATTTCCAAGGAATTTAATCCATCTTCCTGTTGCTACATGGTCTGAAGATCTACTAAAATAAAGAGAGTGTTTCCTAATAAAATGTTCCTCTATAATCATGTTCATTTGTGGTGGAACTAGTTGTCATCATGCATGGATGCCACCAACAATTATTACCTGAATATTCTGATCCATTACAATCACAAACTACTTGGTTCCAATTCTTACAAATCTTAGTTGTGGATACAAAAAGATATCATCTTCTATTTTCTTTAAATGTCAGCTTCCCTATTTCTTCTATTGAAAACCCTTCTAAATTGAAATATCTTAGATGAATCAACATAGTAATATTTAAATACTATACCATTTCTACATTAACATAAGGAAAAAATCATTTACAATATTCTATTAACATCTTCCCTACCCTTAATGTTATCTAAACCTCCCTTTGATACCAACAATAATAAATCAACCATAAACATTATATAATATAGCTATTTAAAATAGATTTAAATTCTTTACATCACCAAAGATATTTGTGGTTTATATTTTTAGAATGTTGGGGCATAATTCATACATATCAACCCATGAACATAAAATGTACGTATTATTAAGGCGATATCCAATTCTTCCAAAACAAAATTTTTTTACACAAAAAAACAAAATTATTTATTTAACAGATATTTATAACATTTAACTTCCCTTATATTATTCTCATACACAACCCTATTACATATAAAACATATTTAAAAATTGAAATGAGCGTTAAAATATCCTGAAGTGATATAAAATTAAGGAAATAAACCATTTGTCCAGTAATACATATAAACAAATGAAATCAGTTTCTCAAAGATATACTTCACTCCCATATATACTTACTTTTTGAAATAATATATTTCCATTAAAAAATAACGATAATATATAAAACCAGAAGGCTATCATGGTGAGTTACATATATTGTAACCCTCATGTGTGCCTTATTATTTTAAACTCTAATGACTAACTTATAATGTAACCCTCATGGATACCTTATGGTTTAACATTCTCCATTACACTTGGAGTAATCAATCGACCACCCTCCAACATACACATACATTGTGTATTAGAGGGAGATATAGGTCCCCCACTACGTTATAAAAAATAACTAATAACCTTAACATAATAATAAAATGTGAATAATTTCATAAAAACATTTATTTTTAATTTAGTAAAATAGAAATTTAAAGGGATTTTAAAAGGTCAGTCCCTTACAAAAAAATCATATAATTGGTGTGAGAATTAATATACTGAATGTATTATGTGTATAAAATAAAAATACACAAAATAAATCCAAATATAATGTTAATTAAATAAAAAAAATCTCAGTAACACTTAATTAAACAAGATGATGGTTAACCCAAAGAATGGAAATTGGGGTATGAATTCCCTTACCTCAAGATTGTCTTACTTATAATGTGATTAATCCTTATTTATAATTTTTAAAAGAGTATTATTAAAAAATAACAAGAAACATATTCATGTTTATAACACATTACATGATATTTTGTAACATCAGTCCACCCTATTCATTAATAATATTTAGTTATTTTAATTGTTTCAGGTGCGTTCTTGACATGGTTTACCTGGTTGGTCCATAATAGATTATCTTGTTGAATGGAATAGAATCTGAAGAAGTGGGATGGGTTGTTATAATTATGTTTCCAGAATATTAAATTATACCATATATATTTTTGTTATATTTTACGAGGAAGAATAATTAGATACATCATCTGTTATTTTCATTTAGATAATTTTGGCAGTTATTTGACAAACACTAAGTTGTTTCTCTATATACCTTTGGTATTGTGAAAATATGTTAATTAATGAACATAAAAATAGTTATATAATAGAAATTAAAAACTATTTAAAACATTAAATTTTTTTACATCTATCATTTATGTATGTAAATATAATAGAAAACACATTGTCTGTGATTTTGGTAAATCGCCACATCGCGGATGATGTTTATATTTTTACAATAAGAGGGGGAGAAGAAGAAGTAAATTGTTGAATTTTTTCTTTAATATTATAGAATCCTGAATATATATGATTCTGTAGCTTTCATGCCTCATGGATATGATTATGGAAAGAGAGTACAATAATAGAAAATAATTTGAAAGAAAACATTAGAAAATAAAAGGGGATTTTTACCTCTGGATCTATTCTCCCAAAAATCCTCTATAAAGGCCTTGGTTTTCTCATTTTTTTGATTCCATCAAGTCTTTGAAAATGGGGGATACTTAGGTATGGTATTTGGTATAATTAATACAATACTCAAGTCTTGGGAGGTGTGAGAGGAGGAGGGGGCTGGGGGTATTTATAATATAGGAGATTATTGGTTTCCCATTATTTTAATCATTTGTTTAATATTATTTCTCAATACTTTGATTATTCATCATTAATGTGACACTAAATAGTAATAATAACATTTGAGTTATAAAAAATGTCCATTTACAATAGCCATGGGTCATTCATATTGAATAAATTTATTTTTTCATTTTTTATTTTATTAAAGTTATCTATTATAAAAAAATTCATGTATTTTTGAAAAATCCCAAAAATTCACCCTCACAATTTATCGACGTGTAGAGTTAAAAAATGAACTCTATTTTTTGAAAATAACTTAATAAATATATTTATTTTATTTTATTTTATAATATCATAATTTATCCAAAAAAAATTACAATTTAAATACTGTAATTTATTTTATATATCGTTGAAGAATAAATCAACATCACATTATCTTATAACCATAATAAAATAAAATAGTTATATGATTTACTATTAATAATGTTCATATTACTATTCATATTAATATTCTTAAGGGAATATTACTATTCAAAAAAAATAAGATGGTTCTATCAAACTCTAAATAATATACTGATCACAATAGGTGATATCGGTTTTTCGAAATTCAAATCATGGAAGCTGGAAAATCATGTTTAATAACTAGTTTAGAATTATATCCTTAAAAAATGTATCAGTTCATCATCCATTTAAATTTATTTTACAAAACATGGGGTGTCACACATTTTCATAGTTCTATAAGAATTTTTCATTGAAATCAATGACAAATTAACTTTATAAACATTTAACCTTTCAAATGTTAATGTTAATGAACACCCCAAAATCAATAAGGGTATTTACACTCATGAATGATTCATTCAATTAATCGGATATTTTAAAATTCATGAAAAATATATTCCAAAATAGCATTGTAAAATAGTTACATACAACGATGTTTTTTATTTGTTTTATTTAAAGTTTAAAGCACTTCAATTTAGAAAAAATTGGAAAAATTATTTACATCCTAATATACTGGCCGTATTCCCCCCCCCCCCACATAGTTCCTCAAAATTTTCATTAATGTCCCTAATAAGTGTATCAAATAAATTATATTAAAAATAAAAAAACACCTGAACCGATGTGAATGAAAAAAAATTCATTGGTGTTCCCAATTCAGTGGAAGAATGGTAGTGTTTAGAATCCTCCATTACCACATTCCATAAGACCTTATGGTAATGATTCAACTATTGGCCATTACCCTTGATAGTATTCTGTATTTTAGATACCATTAACATAGGTAAACAGAATAAAAATTTGTTTTTTTATATATATGGTCTAGTCCACCTAGATAGAAGATTAGCTCATATGATTTTTTCTATGAAGAGAAAAACAACACATTATCTAGAATTTTAATGTAACATTACTATATGATTCTTCCATTAATAGACCTAGATTTATCCTTATATATCATATAATCCTCATTATCTTATATTCTAAAAATATTATGTTCTATCTTCTGCAATTTACTCTATTGTCTTGATTTTTATAACCCATGGATATATTGATTAACAACCTATTGGTTTTTTCTTAAAAACATAAACTAAATTTCAATATTCTTTTGATAGACAATTCTATAATTACAGATACCTAACAGGGTCGGTATGAAGGTTTTTATTCCCATGTTACACCCTCTTACTTCGTAATATAATCATTATGATTTGTCTTCACTATATTCTATAGAATCCATTTTTCCTCTCTCTTGAAAACCTCAACAATCCCTTTGATTTTTGTGTAGTAGGAAGTCGATGTTTTATGATCCACTCCATAATTATTCATTATAGATTCTTTCTTCATAATTCATAAGTGAGTTATCAGGTAACTCATAATTTCTCATTAAATTCCAAATCTATTAAAAATTTATAATATCTTAAATTCAATCAATGTTTTGAAATCATTAGTTCTTGTGGATTTTCATTCAACGCACATAGAAACATAACACACTACAAATAAAATATAAGTAAAACCAAATGATATAAAAAATGGTCACATGAAATAAAACCCTTTAGATATAATATATCACCAAAAATCAATGGTTTTTATGGAATTTAAGGTCATTTGGAGAATCGACATGTCTGCTCACTTGGTGATCACCGTTGGAAAAAAAACCAAGTCTCTAAAAAATGGGAGGTAATAAAATCTAGTATCTAAAACCATTATATAAATTATTTTAGGTTGAAATAGAATTCATATGTAAGTGTGTGGAAAAATGTAAGCATAGAGGTAGACTCTTCTTCAAAGATACACCTTCTAATTACATAATCAGTGTTTCTTCATTATTATTATGGGACAAACAAGACATTAAAAATTGAATCAAATTTCAATTTAGATGTTTGATTAATGGTACAGATGGGAGTTACCCTTGTTTTAAAAATAAAATTCAATAGTAATCATAACAGGGTTCTTGGGTGGATTCATACATCATTTCAGTTGGGAAAGAGTCATTCATATAATCTTTTATTGGTGTGATTTTCTTGGTAGTAAGAGTAAATATACTAATGTGGTCTACAACCATATTTACCATACCAATTTTCTCTTTTATTTCCATTTTTTATTCTTTTGGTAGTAACATATATATTATTATCCATGTATTTTCATGGACTTTCTTGATAAAATAACTTTATTTTTTATTATTTGGGAAAATAGTTAAAATTATTCATATTTTCTATATTTAAATTTCTATATTTAAGAATAAAATAAAAAACCACTTCTTTATTGTTTAATATTTAAAGTGAGTTGCATAAGGGGTATATGATGAATAAATGTCACTTGTAGATGTCCATTGGTATTCATTGGAATTATTATACCTATAGTTATGTTCATGGAATTATAATGAATGTCAAAGGTGGTGTTTCCAATCTAGATGGTAGATTAAGGTGGAAGAGGTCCAGATTCCATTTAGCTTATAGAATGAAATAACACATGAATCATGAATAAAAAAACTAGTTCCTTATTTATTAGGGAATTATGGGGATAAAAAGTTTTTTTAAAGTCCCTATTAGAACATTTTTAAAATCATGTTTGTCTTAAAAAATGATTAAATGTGCCACACAATTGTGGTTTAGGGAGGGGTATATATAACATCTATTTTTTCTTTATAATCTTCTATTTATTATTTTAAAATAATGCGGCCAATAGTATTTCAGTAAAATAACAAAAAATGTTACATTTCAAAATTTGACACCATGTTTCTATCAATACTTATTTTTAAAACATTTTCTAGAAATTCATGTAAACCTTATAAAAAATACCCTATACATTGAATTCATTACATAATTCAAACCAAATTCTCTCAATATTGTATGATAATATAATTACCATTTACCATTGAAAGGTAATTGTGGAATCATAAATACTCAAAGGCACCATTCCCTAGGAAAAGTTGTTGAGGGGACAAGTTATTGTAGGTTTTCTTGGTCCGTTATTGCAATTAGAACTTGAATGTTACTTGGAATACAATCAAGGAAAAAACAGCGGCATTTCTTATCTATCCTAAATTGAATTTTTTCTACAAAGCATTGTGGAAAAATAGCCATTTTTGATTGATTATTTGTTACGGGTCAGGGGCTCGTTAGAAATAACCAATCAGAAGAGGTTATTTGTGATGAGGCGATTGTCCCATCGCAAATTATTGATATTTATTATAGGGGAGTAAGGATACATTAAAGAAAAATTGATTCAAAATACATGCAAAACAGCAGGAAGGGCATTTGCGTCGAGTTCCCTACTCTAATCACAAATGCCCAATGATAGTTTTTCTTATATGCGATGAGATACTTGTCCCGTCACAAATAATATGTCGAAAGATACCCATTTAGGACGATTCCCATCGCAAATACCTTTTTTTAACCAACTGTAATTAATGCGGGCAGTGTACATTTACAACGTGACCCTTCTGAAATAATCTCGTCCCAAATAAGCTATCCTATATATACCCACATCTATACTTCATTTCAATCAACTCATTTGTAAACTTCTCTCCCTCTTTTTCAGAAAAATTCCCTTCTAATTTTTTCATAGTTTACACATTTAATAAGAGCATAATTAGTGGCTTTTATTCTCCAAAAGATTTAGTTTCAAGTTATTTATCTATTTTAATGTTTAGATAATTTATTTTATTTCGAATTATTTATAATTTTTGTTTCTTAGATGAAATTAAATTAAATAATAATAAGAAATATATTTTTAGTATTTATTATTATGAATAATTATGTGTAATTTTTAGTTAGAAACAATTTAAAATAATTAGTAACAAATTGTAATAATTAGTAATAAACTATAGTAATTAGGATTAATTAGTAACAAATAAGATTAGTTTGTAATAATTAGTATTAACCTGTAATAATTTAAATTAATTAGTAATAATTAGGATTAATAAGTTTTAATTACAATTAATTATGATTAATTGGGATTAATTAATAATAATTTGGAGTCATTAGTAATAATTATGATTAATTAGTAATAATTAGGATTAATTAGATTAATTATGATTAAGTAGTAATAATTTGTATTAATTAGTAATAAATATTAATAATTATTAATAAATAAGAATAATAAGTAATAATGAGTAATAAATAGTAATAATAAGCAACAAATAGTAATAATTAGTAATAAATAGTAATAAATAGTAGTAAATAGTAACAAATAGTAAGAAATAAAAATAAATACAAATAAATAGTAATAATTAGTAACAAATAAGAATAATTCGTAATAATTAGGAATAAATTATAATAATTTGTAATAATTAATAACAATTATAATTAATTTTTAATAATTAGGATTAATTATTAATAATTAGGGTTAATTAGTAACAATTAGGATTAATTAGTAATAATCTGGATTAATTAGTACGAATTATGTTTAACTATTACTAATTAGGACTAATTAGTAATAATAACTATTAATTAGTAATAATTGGGATTAATTTGGAATAAAATGGATTAATTAGTAAAAATAGGTATTAATTTTTAATAATTGTGATTAATTGGTCATAATTGGGATTAATTAATAATAATTGGGATTAATTAGTAATAAATATGTTCCATTAGTGTTAAATAGGATTAATTATTTATAAATAGTAATAAATAATAATAAAAAGCAATAAATAGTAATAAATTATAATAATTAGTAATAAATAGAAAAAGATTAGTAATTAATAGTAATAAATAGTAATAAATATTGATAATTAGTAATAATTAGTAGTAATCAGAATAATTAGAAATAAATAGGAATAAATTGTAATAATATTGATTAATTAGTAATAATTAGTAATAATTAGAATAATTTGGATTAATTTGGAATAATTAGTAATAATTAAGAATAATTAGGATTTATTAGTAATAATTAGGAAGAAATAGTAAAAATTAGGGAAAATTGTTAATAATTAGGATTAATTTGAAATAATTATGGTTGTTGAGTAATAGTTGGGATTAATTTGTAATGATTGGGACTAATTAGAAATAATTGAGAATAAATAGTAATAATTGTAAATAATTATTAATAATTTGGATTAATTAGTTATTATCGAGATTATTTATTAATAATTGGGATTAATTAGTAATAATTGGGATTAATTAGTAATAATTGATATTAATTAGTAATAATTGGGATTAAATAGTGATAAATAGGATTAATTAGTGATAAATATGATTAATTTTAAACAAATATTAATAAATAGTTAAAATTAGTTAAAATAATATAAAATAGTAAAAATACATTTATGTAAAAAATAATTAGTAATAAATAGAAATAAATATTAATAATTAGGAATAAATTGCAATAATTAGGAATCATTATGAATAATTATTAAAAATTATGAGTAATTAGTAATAATTAGGAATAATTATTAATAATTATGAGTAATTAGTAGTCATTAAAAGTAATTAGTAATAATTTGGTGTAATTGGAGATAATTAGGAGTAGTTAGGATTAATTAAGAGAAATTTGGTATAATTAGGGGTAATTAAAAATAATTAGTACTAATAACGATTTATTTAAAATATTTATGATTAATTAGTATTAATTCGGATTAATTACTAATATTAATTATTAATTAATAATAATTAGGATTAATTTGGATTAATTAAGATTACTTATGAGTAATTAGGATTATTAGTATTAATTAAAATTAATTAAGATTAATTAGGATTAATAAGGATTAATTATGAATATTTAGTAATAATTATTATTAATTAGAAATAAATATTCTTAATTATGAATAAATAAAACTAATTAATAAAAATTAGGAATTAATTTGTAATAATTAGTAATAATTCGGAATAATTAGGAATAATTGGAAATAATTGGTATCAATTGGGATTAATAAGTACTAATTGGGATTAATTAGTAATAATTGGGATCAATTTGCATTAAATTGGAATTAATTATAGTACACTTTTATAATCTTGCACAATTTGCCCCGAATTAACCAGATTTCTTTTGAACAATGCATAGACTCTATACAAAATTGTACATCTGAAATCAGTATGAAAAATTTGCTCTAATATACATTAGAGAAGATATATCATAGTGGTTTCATTCAGAGAAATTTGGAAGGTGGTGAGATGTTGGACAAAAGAGGCTCTTTAGACAGATGGCTCATCTCTTTGGAACATCTCCATCTGAAGTCACTATGAATATTGTGCTCTAATGTACAAATATGAATTTTCATATGCACGAGCATAAAGAGTACCATGAAAAGGCCTCCCTTAACTCTATCCTCATGCATACAAAAATTTATATTCATATGTCAGGAGAGACATTTCATATTGATTTTAGTCACAGATAGTTACAAGGAGATGAGTCGTCATGCAAAAGAGTTGATCCTAATCCAATTGAAATTGTTCTTTAAGTAATTAATAGTAATTTGTACAATAATAAATTAATTAATAATTGTCTTATCATTTATGGATATTATTTATCTTATATAATATTATAAGGAATAACTAATTATTTCATATTTCATAGAAATATATTGAACACAGAAGTTGACAACAATCACAATTATATGATCGTGCTCAGATAAATCACTATAGGAATTATAACGGTTCTAGTTTAAATCGTGTATATATTAAGGGTGTTTAATATTTATTATCATTTTCATCATAAAAAAAATTAGAAGGAAAAATTAAGTGTCCCTTTCTAAAATTTCTATGAGGACTAATAAAAAGTTTGAAAACATTGATGGTTTTTTATTTAATTTTGGTTTAAAACTAGATTAGGCTTTTTGGTATAAATATGGTGAAAATAGTTCCTAAGAATTTAATTTGGTTCCAGATCCACCACAGTTTCAAAATTTATTACATGATGTTTCATATCAGTCTTTTTTTACAAACTGAAACTCAGGATGATTTTTAATCATCTCTTGATTTGGAACCATGTCATTTATATGATTTGTTAAAGTTCATTGAGGATTCATTATTTCCTTCTTACATGATAAGAATTTCTGACGCCATTTCAAAATTTATGGATTTTAAATCATATAATGCAATGTAAATTCTTTTTATCAGATATTCAATTTATTAAAAATACTAGTACCTGAATGAAATGTATTTCCTATAAATTAATATGAGTACAAAAGGTTGTTCTGTAATCTCGGACATGGTTATATGATTAGTCTATCATGTTCTAAATACTACATCATATATTATACTCAGAATGATTCATGGGATTGTTTTCCTTCAAGAGAGCAATCCAGGTATAAATAACATTAAAGAGGGATGTATAGATATATTCATGTAAAACAATTGAGATATTTCCCTCCCACTCTTAGAACATAGTGTTTATTTATGTCTCAGAACACAACCACATTGATGTCATGGAACAAAACCAATATTTCAACCGGTAAAAGATTAAACCATCTCACTAATTTTGATGCATGGAAAAATTTGACTATGTGCATCCATATTTTGCATTACAATCTCGAAACGTGTGATTGGGTATTCCTACTAATGGGTTGAATCCATTTGGTTTTTAAGGTAGTTAATATTCATGTACTTCTATCATTATAACTCTATACAATTTAACTCTATGGATATTGATGGCGATCACATATTTATTTTTGACCATATTAATTCCATGTCATCCAAAAAAATATTGATTTTTATTTGAAACTATTTTTTGATTAGTTAAATTCAAAGTGGAGTAATTTTGTTAGTACATTAAATGATGCAAAAAATATCCTATTGAATGATGGATTAATGTGTACAATTGGGGACTTCCCAACATATGTAATGTTATCTAGATATAGTATAAATGGTCCAAAATCATGTTCATGCTAGTTAAGAGACTGCAAAGCTTTTATTTTTTTAAATGGAATGAAACATTATTTTTTTTACTCTCATGGAATATTCCTTCCTACTGGTCATCCATTTTGATGGGATAATATCATTTCAGAAAAGGATCAATTGAAAAAGATATGCCTCCAATATTGACCTTGTGTGTATAATTAATAAAAATTGTCTCTTCATTATCTCCCATTATATTTGGGTCAACAATAAACCAATATAAAATTGATGGATATTGAGAAAAGAAAATTGGATAAAAATAGATGATTTTTGGGATTTCTCATATTGGCTTGATTTTATGCTCCATCTTTTTCCTGGATCTGATGTATATTGAGAAAAACATCATTGATAATTTATTTCATACCATTTTGAATATACTAGGTAATAATAAATATATTTCAAAGGCATAATTAGATCTTTCTCAAAAATACAAGCGACGGAAATTTGAACTGTTTGAAATTTTCAGATCATAGAATTTAATGAACCCAAGAGAAACTTATTAAATTTACAAATACTATCTCTTATTTTTTTTCATTAGATTCCATATTTCATATACCCATATGATTATACTGTATGTTTTGACATACCATTTGGGAATATGTGTTAGAAGTGGTCATATTACATGATTGAAAAGTCATTACAGTCATGTTTTAATTGATAGACTGCTATGGATTGGATTAAGAGGTTTTTTATATCATATGAATTGAGATACTCTAATATACATGTCATATTATTTTAAGAGAATTGTGCATCAAAAACATACTATGATGTAGTATGAAAACTACAAGAAGATGTCATTTTAATTTTAAGTAAATGGGAAAAACTTATCTTATGAGTTTGTTTAACTCAATGGAAAATTTGATATTATATTTTTCTCAATAAAAAATCTATAGGTTTGGTACAGATTCGATAGATGTACCCATTCAAGAGATGCATCTAGACTTTGAAGAAAAATGATCACAACAATGAATCAGTTGAAGTCTCAATTTCATAAACGTAATTCCAAGATGAAATTTTATTTTTTTCTTCTCTCATTACATTCAATCTGAATGTCCCTCAAAATAAAACATCATGGGCCATAATGAGAGAATTGTTGATGATGAAATGAGGAATCAATTATCAGTTTTCAATCAGCCTGAACTTTTATTTAGTGGAGTTAATGGATGATAGATTTCATAGGATGAACATCATAGAGCTAATATATATATTCTTCTCAACTATAATGAAATGAAACAATTTTTACGATGAGTTCACTTATCAATTATTTAGTAATTTTTGTAATAATGAAATAACCTTATTTTATTTTTAGGTTATTTGATAATCATATCAACTTACATATTAAAAAAACTAGTACTCTGCCCGTGCAAATGCACGGGACTATTCAATTTTCATTCAAATCATCTGGTTTTGTGTCATTAAAATAAATTTCACTATCGTTGTATTTCATATAATGTTTTGAATTAAACAATGATAATGAAGTTATTAAGTTACCCATGATTGAAGGAAATTAAATAAAGACTAATTGTGATGGAGATAAGACATGATGGAATGGAAGAGGAAGAGATAAGATACATGGATGAAACTGAAGGTGGAGGTGAGGGCGGAGGTGGAGGCAAGATGTGAGATTGCGATAAATTATGGAAGGAAACGTATAGAGTTTTAAGGTATCTAGATTTTGACTGGATTGGATGGGCTTGTGAAGATGTTTGGATGAGGATTAGTAGGAAACATGGTTGCATTCAGTTTGGTGTCTTTAAAAGATAATGTAATTCAGAGTTCATCTTTTTAACCAAATCATCATAAATATATTTCACTTTATGATACATAATGTTATCACACTCCCTTTATTTAATTTCATAGGATATTTTAACATTAGTAATATATATATGTTGTTATGTCTAGAAGAATACCAAAATATTCCAATTATAAGATTATTAGTTGGTACTAGAATCATGGTATCATCCATGAAAAAAAATCTATATAGTAGAATAAATAAATGATATGAATAACTCATGGGTTCTTCTCCATGAATATTTATGAGCCTTTGGTGTATTTTGAACCTATAATGGTGGAAATTATAGATTATTTTGATCAATTATATCTATCCTATAATCATCTAAAATATATATGTAATAAGAAATAAAATAGATGAATGGTTCATACATATGGAATATTTCTCATGAAAGTAGCACTCATACAATGGCTTTCATGGTCACAAACATCTGCTTGAATTCCCCCACGAACATGCTAAATCCAACAAACAACAGAAAAAATAAATTCTTCTAATTTTGATACCATAGTGAGAAATTAATTATTCCATAGAAAGAGATTCCAAACAATGTTATGTTTGGACAACTGTAACAATTCTAACTAAAAAGACAATATATGTAAATGTTTTTTCTCTCATAGGGTCGAGATAAAAGAGAAGGGAATGAACCTCATCATATGAGAAATAAATTTTAGCAAGACCTCCTTGTTGATACTTCATAGGCTCGATGTGCAAAGGCATGGACTCTCCATGAGTATGCCACCGATTATTACTCCCGACAATAATGTCTGCACTTTATCACAATGGTATTGTCAATAAAAATTAATGTACCTCCATGAATTTGTGAACTAATTGCCACAAAATCAGCTTCAATGATATGTAGTGTTTTAATGGACAATTTCACTTCAATAGAATAGTAACTACTACTGGTTCAATCAAATATAAGTAAATTTCAGGTTAAATAGTTCAGTTATAGAAAGGGAGAAGAGGGTACCTTGTGGAATTATTTTTAATAATTGGAAAACAACAATTTGTTTGATTCAACAACCATTTTATAAAGTATTACAACTTCAAGCCCAACATTAAAAACGGAGGGGGCTTGAATAATCATTCCACAAAATTTTTTTACGTCCACCATCCATGGCTGCTTGTTGTGGAACTAAAAGCTCAATCTTAAATATCTGAATGTTGCTACAAAAAATGATTCGCTGAATAGTATAATCATGGCCACTAACTAATTCATTGACAGTTGAAAAATAAAAGGTCACCAAACATGACCCCAACAACATGTTCAACCATAATCGATTCACCAGGCTATAGAGTACCCTCCAACAAAACATAAATAGTTAATGCTTTATGTGATAAATATTTGTTACAAGTATTTTAAATATATGATCATCCAACTGGAAAATACAGATTTAAACTTTATATGGATTATAAGAACTGTATTCTTCAATAAACTATGAGATAAAACATGTTCAAAAAATGTATAGATTATGTGATACACGTGATTGTAAAAAATTAAAATATTAAGCAGATTATGCTATAAATATATTTTTCAGAAAATGATAAAATGTTAAGAATCTACAGTTTTTATATTGCAGAAATCGTAAACATGTTTTTCAATAGAAACCAGTTTGGGATTTCCAAGATTCCACTTTTTTTGAACCATCACTTTACCATTCCTAAAAATGTTATTTGATTCGAACCCATATCCTCAAATCAACTAAATCCAAACAAAGTAATCCTGATGAATGATCAAATCCCATTAAGTTGACATATGAGAACAAATGAATCAAAAAAATCCATTATGCAAGATGTTTAGTTGGTAAGGGTGATATAATCTATTGGTTCTACAACTGGTAAAGGATTTATATCGGATTCCCCCATAGTAACACCCATAGATTCTGTTTTAGGGATGCCTTCACCTATCCCACACATATTCAGAAAACTCGAGATGAAAATCAGAGGAGCATATTTGACAATATTGTTCTAAATAATGATATAGATTGTTCTATTTTCACTGGTTCTGCTTCAGGTATTTTCAATTGCAGGGAAGTTCATATTATCTAGGTTGTGACTAATTCTCATGACCTATGGGGAGTGTTCTTATGGTGAAAAGAGTTTCTAGTAAAATTATTTTTTCTTCTATGGTGTATTCAGTATAATACCATGTCTACATATGATAACGTGCAGGAGAAATTAGAGGTGTGTTTTACACACACTGAAACTCAGCCCATCTATCTTCATCATCTACCAAGCATTTCAACATTTCCAAAATCCAATAGTGGGTTTTTATCCTCCTACATGTAGTAAATTATTTAAGAAAATAATAAAAGATCTATCTAGATCCAATGTTATTTATTCAAAACACTACACTGAAAAAAATGGCACAAATCTCCAGCACCATTGCTTCTCACCCAGCTCTAATAATAGAAACTCAAACCATGTAGTCATCAACATTCATAATTTTTCAAAAACATCAATCTATAAGAGAAAAATCCATCACTACTCAAGAAATATATCATGAGATAATAATTCAATGATATAGCTAATTTATGGAGTACAAATCAACTTTACTGAACTATTGAACCTATTTTGTACAATATCTGTACAATGATGCATGACATCGTATATGCCTCAAAATATGAATTATTTTCCTATCACTACTAAAACATGTCCAGCATAATTATCAAAAACTCTGAGGAGTTGAAACAATTCTATGCTCGAAGTAAGATAGTATATTTTAGGAGCTGAACTATCACATTATTTTTAGAATTCTGTAAATTAGATGACAAACGCACCTGAAGATGTTGTTCCACAGTTTTGAGTACCTTCAGTTAGAATCTAGACTGTAGCATCAACACCATATTTCCCCATAAGAAATACCAAATTATCACCAATTATTTCCTAAATAAACATGTGGGAAATAGAAATTAGCATATTTAGTTAATGCTCTAATAAATGACCAGCTTCTCAATAAAAAAGCATGATTTACTGATCAAATTAAATACATGTTTTAAAGGTTTAAAAAACTATTCAATGATCAAATTAAATACATACAATGCTAATGAGAGTATATGTTCTCTAAAAAATGGATCAGATATCATATTTAATACAATTAAAAGGATATATTAACTGAAAAAAAAAATTAACCCAATGCTTGAAACTATACCCTTTCTCCATTGTTCCATGACGTTGTTCTTCTCCAAAATCGAGTTTAAGTACACCATGTCACCTTGTATGAAAGATCGAAACCTGGCATGAATATTAAATATATTGAAAATATAAATTTTTTGTACAGACTACGGCAAAAAAATGTTAAATAATTTACAAATTAATTTAATCACTCTGTATAATTATATATGTACAGACCGGTATAATGTGAGAGAGAAATGTCGGGTTATGATAAGTCACTATGAAGACCCACCAATTTAATGTTCATGTATTGTAATAAATGAAACAGTAATGTTTTGTGATTTTTTTTCATACAATGAAAATCAGTAATAAATAGATAGTTACATAAGTGTGTTCTAAGCTGGCAATAAATATATTGATTTAATTGTCATTATCAATGACAAAAACCACTTTAAAGCTGTTATGTTCAGTTGAACGATGATTGTTTGAAACATTGAAATTTGTTACATCAAATAGACACACATTAAGATAAATACATCAATAAGCATATGGGAAATAAATATGGTACTCAAGCATTAATATAATCTTTCCCCATAACAGTTGACATACATCTTTTCAGATTAATGAAATATACATTCAAGAAAATATCGTGGATGATCCAAATTGTGGTTGAATGATCGAACAGAAATAAATAAATAAATGAATTTTGAAAATAAATGGATCAGGTAAACATTACCCCTGAAAATAGAAACCAAAACAAATTTTTCATTATCATATGGGTCCCATGAGATTTGAAGTAGTTAGACATACCTTTAGGGAGACAAACATCCATAGAATCCAATAATTGTAACCCAACATCGTTCAGTGATGAATGTAAAACACATTCAAAGATAGAATTATAAATAAGCATAAAACATTTCAGTGAACATAGAGTTACATAGGTAAAAAACACCAATAGAAAGAAGAAATAATGACTACATAAAAAGTATCAACTGCAATATTTTTGGTATATCTTCAAAATTTGCTCCCACAATTGAATCTGTATCTCCATAGCAACTTCTATACCTTTTTTATTCCCTTTCATGCAACAAAAAGTAATATAACATTAAACACACTACATGTCAGAAGTAAAAACTAAGTAGGAAATAAAAAAAATGAACTGATACATGTGGATATTTGATGTTCTTCTGGATAGATACAAACCTGAATCAACAACCATGACTTCTCACTCCATGAACCCATATGCTTGGATGTGACAACCCCCCTCCATCTTCCCAATATCAATATCATATCTGCAACTCATGTACCATCAAAAAAAGTATTGATATTAAACATTATATGGTAAAAATAAAAGAATATCATAAAAAACATTTACCTGTAGACAGCCTAGGAACATTGGAAGACTAGATAAATATTTGCATCAGATACATGAATAATGCACAATGTGTATATGCACATCCTACCCCTTTACCAGCCACCCCCACCTTTTCATACAACAGGATGATAAAAGTAGTAGTAACATAAGATATATTAATTTCATAAATAAATTGTAGACCGTTATCACCACTAATTATACAGTGGTTCAACCCACCATGCAACATAAGATATATTAATTTCATAAAAATGTGAAGCATTCTCCTCCACCAGCATGAGCGACATCTAGTATAAAGAATATTGGTGGAGCATTAAAACATGGATTTCCCAAAAATGAAACATTTGAGAACAAAATATTCAAAAAGAAGCATATTCAAATGAATAGAATGCAGTATAGGAACAGATCTGCAAAACGGTTTGAATGAATAACATGGATGGATATTGAGGAAAATTTATGCAGTGATGATGGATGGAATTGCAACTAAGTAATCTCTAAACCTGAATAAGCATTGTACTGTGATTTCAATGAACCAAAATTATACCAACATCAAAGAAACATATATACATTACACACACAAAAATATAATGAAATCTCATTATTGAATTTCACATAATGTAGTATGAGGTACCCATTGATATGAACTGTCCTGTAATTTTACTAAATGATACATATACCTACACTAACGAATATATATACTATACAGAAATGAATCATTTGAAAATTGAATATTCATGTAAAAACAATGCTATATGGGAACACATCTAAAAATCTTTTTGAATGAATACCTACAATGTATATTAACGAATATATATGTAGTGAATTTAGATGGAATTGCAACTAAATATTATATAAAACTGAATGACAACTGTACTTTGATTACAATGAACCACACATATAGAAACATCAATGAAACATATAATGACTGCACATAAAATAGAAAATCAAATCTACAAATTGAATGTCAAATTATCCACTAAAAGGTTCCCTTAAAAAAGCAGTGGAAAGTTAATTACATTAAAAATAATGAACCAAAGACACAAATATCAAAAATAGTTACAATGAATACCTCATGTGGTTATCGAGGAAAATTTAAATAGTGAAGATGGAAGAAAGAATGAGAGTAAATATTCTATAAACCTCACAAAGCACTGTCCTGTTATTGCAATGAACCACAGTCATAGCACTATCAAAGAAACAATTATAAATTAGATAAAAAATATAAAAGAAAATATGCATCTGAATATAATGGAATGTAATAAAAGGTAATCATACATGGGTTGAATTTTCATAATGATATGAAAAATGATACAACATACACGTGAAAATAACTACTAGAAGATTTAATTTGGACATCTTATTGTAGAATGGATGAATCTGAACATCAATTCAATGAAAAGAGCTCACATATAGAAAATCTATACCTGGATGAAGCAATACGGAAGGTGTAGCGAAGAGGCTGAGTTTTGTTTCATTGTCCTTCATCGAAGCCATCCAGTAGGTCAAAACCGTGATATGTAGATAAGAGTACACAGCGCACCGCTCACCAAATGGCGTCGTGAAAGGTGCGGTAGAAAAGTGCTAGTGTGTCAAAGTTATTTGTCGAAGCAGGCACTACCTCGAAACAGAAAATCAGATCGGAAGAGGGCACATCGTCCGGGCGGGATGACCGGTCTCCGTTGATTGAATCCTTCATAGTAAAACATGGATAAACTCGGTGATGTGGTCAAATCCTGAAGTAGCACGCGGTGGGGGAGCAGGCTGAGTAGGCGGAGCATGCGGAGAGGATTTAAGCGAAGTAGACAATGACGATTTGAAACACGAGCGGGGTGTGGGGAGATCGTCGGGTATATGTGAGCTGATGGGAGACGTATCGTCGGAATCTGGTGGGAATTGGAGGGAAGGAGGTAGGGGAGGGTGGGAGAAACCCTAGTTGTGGAGGGAATATAATTATGGGGGCAGAGGCATGGGGAAAAGATCGGGCCTCTGACGGTGTGTGAAAGAGGGATTATGGGTTTTGGGTGGTGTGGCTGATGGAGAGAGCGACACATGGTGGAGAAAAAGATTACTTTAGTATATATATAGATAATAAAAAATATATTCTTCAATGGATTCCCTAATAAAAATTACAACAATAATATTTTCCATAGATTTCAACCACCTATCAATCTCAAAGACATCTGTTTTTCCTTTTTCAGAATTTATTTCATTTTTTTTCTCTAATAGAATCTTCAAAATGAATTTTTTCAGTAATGACCTCTGAAAGGTCATTACTAAACAGTGTATATCATTTTTTTCAAAAAAAAATCACTTCCACCACTAGGAAGTGATCTCATCAGTTTATTTTATATGTTTCTTTATATTTAATGAATAATCAAACGTGGATTTTTTGTTTTTTTAAGAAAAAATCAAAACTGATTCTTTTTTACTAATATGACTACCTCCAGTGGCTTCTTCAGAATGTTTAGAATTATATCCTTTCACAAATTTAATTAATTTCAAAAAAAATGAAGCATATCCCATTTTATATTATCATCACTAATCAATAGTATTTTCATTTACATTAGTACATACATGATTTAAAGATTACTGAATATCAAACATTCCGTAAATCACATAATTATAATTCATGTAAACCTAATAAACTATGACATAATGCTTATATACATTATGTTGTTGATCAATAAAAAATATAACCCATTATATTCTATATAATCTTATTAACCATATAATCGAGAATGAAAACATCATAGACCTTCAGGTTTTCTCTTTCATCATTCCATGTAATAAAAAATCCATGAATCCTAAGTTATGTAATATTTTCGTATAATGTGAACTAAATATCATTCTTTTTTTCCTAATAAATTTCTATAATTTATTTCTCAAGTATATTCTAGTTAATGGATTTTCTTTATTTTGGAAGCATATTATAATGAGAAAATTATTCACCCTTGGATGGTACACATAAGAAATGTGCAGTGTTTTTTTACTGACATTATAATTTCTGATTTGAACAATGAAATGAAATATTTAATTCAATTTAAATTTTCACAGAAATATAGAACTGTCTAATTTCATCAATAATTATATGATATAGATTGGATTGGTGTTTTTCCAAATACAATATTTCTAAACCATCAGACATGATAATTATTTTCCATGAAATGTTATGTTTTCCATTAAAAGCAATAATGAATGACCATTATCTGAAGTACATTGTGGATGAGAAATTTTTTTGATTCATTTTCATGGGAGTGTATTATATTGATTCTAACATGAGGACAAAACTCCTCTAGAAATAAATCTTATGATCTTGGCTACATAAATGGAGAAATAGCATCAGCACAATGGTGAGACAAAAGATGTGGGAAAAGGTTGGTGATCCATTTATATAGGATATGTTAGATGATCATCAAACAGATATGGCATATAATTAATCTATGTTATCTGATGGTTGAAAATAAATTAAATTTTAATGTCTGAAAAACTAAATTTATCATATTCAAGATCAATTTGATAACATTTTAAATGTAAACAAAACCAAAAAATGTAATACTAAGAAATATAATTGAATTGAGAAATATAAAATTAAGAAATAATAACTTTATGAGAATCAAGATAGGTTTATTCGGTTAAAAAAGATAGTTCTTAAGTATAAAAAAAATGAAATTTTATAGTCGGAAAAAGATGACTAAGAAAAAATTTGTTGTAGATGAAATATGGGTTTGAAAATTATATGTTTTATGGAAAATAAATTGATTATGAAATTAATACTAATTATTAAAAATATAATAAAATATATTTTGGTATTAACGATTTAGAGTATGAATAACTTCTAAGTATGAAAAATATATTGTGTATAAAAAAATATTATTTAATATTTTGAGTTTGAATTTTTTTTTTCTATGAGTGATGTTATAGTATAAAAAATATATTGGGTTTGAAAAATATATAATGTAAGGAAAATTAAGAAATTGAATAAATTTTATTATGAAATAATTCATTGTATAGAAAATATATTGTTTTTGAAAAATATATGAATTTTGTAATATTTTGAAAACAAAAAATTTAAGAGTATGAAATTTTTTGAAAGCATTAATAATTAATAAAAATATGTAAACCCATATCAAAAAGGGCTAACAAAATATAACTTGATGGTTTAAACATGATTTATATAGGAATGATTAAATTATAGTGATAATTCTTAGATTCTATTTAATGTATTTGAATCAATTGGAAGGTAAAGTATCTGTAAATATATTAGGACATTTTTAATGTTTTATGATAATTTTTAAATTTGTATCTCCTTTTTGAGTGGGATCCATAAGAATGTGGTGCCCAATATCTATCTTCTATTCAGGATAGTGATGTGCTGATTTTTTCCATAATGCTATGGAACATGTTTTATCCCATTGTATATGTGTTTTATTTTAATTAATTCTATAATTAGTGAGTCTTTGTTTCATCCAAAACACATGAGAACAACAACATCCAACTACCACATATCCATCTTCAGTAGTAGAAGGTGATTATGAGTGTTGTTTAGTAAATTTCCAAATAACTAATGAACATCCAATGAAATGGATGGTTTTATATGTACTTTTCTTATCCATTCTATGACCACCATGGATAGAATCAATAAATATATTTAATTCTAACTCATTTCCAATTTATTTTAAAAGTCATAAATATGTTGTTCTCTTTAAATACTGAAAAATTATTTTTATATATATTAAACTGTAATATTCATGATTTTCTTGATATCGTCAAAATGATCATACTAAAAATATTGAGTCTGGATGACTAGCTACTATGTTTGGTAAAAATCCTACCACACCACTTAATGTTCATTGAATAACTAGTCTTCTATCTTCATCAAGATAATGTGTTATTCAGGTACCTATTAGAGTACTATTAAAAATAGTATTGTCATATCCATAATTTTTAAGAATATATCTAATATAATAACGTTGAAATATATGTTTAACTTATAGTTTTTGAGAAATTTAAAAACCATACATAATGTTATCTCAGACATTATATTAATTTCGAACACAAATTTCCTAAGATTCACAAAATAATCTGTTAATGATTGATGAGTTGATCAAAATATAATTTCCTCAATATAAATATAAAAAAAATATTTTATTTTGAAATGATATGAACTAATATATCTCATAAAAATAATATTTTTAAAAACAAATCATGATAATTAATCATACATTGATATATTTTTTTTTTTTGAATTTATACAAAGCATTATTATGTTTAATGAATATTCATGATGTTTTATTATTTAAACTCGGAGAAATTTCAATAAAAAATCCGCTTTAACATATCCATTATGAGATCACAAATCAAATAAATTTGATAAAGATTGAAATTTAAAAATGACGGGGAGCCTAATATAATATGATTCGAAATCAGAATTGCTACTAGTGAATATGTTTTTTAATAATCTAATCCTTCTTGTTGATTATAACCATTAACAAAAATTATTATTTATTTCATTGAAGGATTATATGTTTTAAATTTTTTTATAGAGACCAATTTCTCTCCAGTTATTGATGTTTCATTAGTTCTTTCAACCACTATTTATAATTATTTTATTTCAATTTCATTTATCTCATCTTTATTTTACTTAATAAAAATAATTATCACCTGAATCCTTGTCAAAAATTTAAGTTTTTCATTCAGAACATAATGAAAAATGTCATATTTTATATCTCAATCATCTTCATGTTCTTACATATTTTTTTACATCACAGACGCTATTATTAATAGAATGATTCTTAAGATGCAACTGACATCGGTTTTGTAAAACAAGTCATCTACTTTGGGTAGAATGTCTTCTAATGTGAATAATTATGAAATATTTTATTATGTATTCTCCTTATTATAATTGACTTCTACCAATTGTTGATAATCAATTTTGGAAATAACACTAGAATATTTATGTTATTATTATTTCAAATCCAAATGTATGGTTGTATAAAATTTTACATTTTTTATTTCCTCAATAGTAATTGTAATTTTATTGAAAAAATTATATGACTTAGATGTAGTGGAATAACATAAGGAAATTCCTTCATCGGATTTGGGTGAAAAATAATGTAAAATGATGTATGAAACATTTGGTTTTTCCATATCTATACCTCTTAAATGGTTTTCTTAGGAAATGATCTAAATAAAACACTTTTTATAGAATAGAAACCACTACTCATAGAATCAACCCAAAAATTTATTTCAATTTATTATTCACTAAACACGGTTCATATTATATAATTAAAAATGTGGTTTCTTCATAAAAACCCCATTTTGAAGCATTATATGAGTTGAAATTTTTTATGTAATTCCATTATAATTAAAAAACTCAGAATTTGAATTTACAAATTCATTACCATGATCACTACGAATAAGTATCAATTGTAGTTTTTTATCATTTTTAATTTTTAAAAATGTTCTAAAATATCAATATTATTTTGATTTAATTTCATAAAAAACCCTTGTATATTTAATGTAATAATCAATAATGAATAATACATAATACTATAGTCTAATAATTAACATATATGGAGGATCAAATAAGTCCATGTGCACCAAAAATGAGTAATCAATGGCTAAGACTTCACTATTAGATTTAATGATTTACTTATGTTGATTATCATGTTGACAAGGGTCATAGACATTTGAAGAGTTTAATCAATGATTTGGTGGATCCTTAAAAAGTCATATTGTAGTCAATTTACTTAAGTATCTATGGTAATAGTGTTCTAACATTCAATTCCTTTACCAAAACTACTCTTTAATTGGACTAATTCAAGGTATGTCTTGGATCCTATGGTCATCCATGTTATGTGTGTAAACATTCTCATGTTGATGGTATAGATGAAATAATTCACACATTTAATAATGTAAAATACATTTATTATTAATCAAATTCACATGGTATCCCTTATCAATATCTAAATTATTCATATAAGGTTTTTTTATATGCCTTTCATGAATAAAATATTTGAAATCAATTGTTTCCAGAGAAAATCAATATTACAAATACCCACAATGTTTCCATGAGATTCATATTTGAAGGTAACACTTTCACATTTCATTTTGATAAAAAATTCAAAAGGTCTTTCTTCCAGTCTTGTTTCGCGAATGTAAAATATCCATGTACTTTATATTCTAGATATTTTTACATGTATTGTTTTCATTAAAACAAAACAAATAGATTTTTTGGAACCCAAATATCCCTATTTCTGGAAATATTAGTAAAAATAATTTTGGGAAACATAATTGATTTGAAAAATAAGATTTTTGGAACCCTAAATATTGAAATTTATTTAATGAACAATTTTTATTCCAAATCCCTCCACTTTGACATTTATTAAAAATCATTATTTTATGGACCAAAATAGTTGTTGCTAAAAACATGTTTTGAATTATCATAAAAATTAAAAGAACAACTACATAGAGGAAAATTTTTTGTTTGCATTTTAGAAAAACCTTTTTTTCCACAAGATATGTTGGATAAAATATTAATTAATGAATAAATAATAGATTTCAATTTTACAACCAAATCCTTATCGTCATAGATGCTATTTTTGGAATTTATGTATGTTTATAGAAAACATTTCGTAGAAATCAAATTTTAAAAATATTTTGAATGGTTTGCTTTTTCAATTCATTATTTTTCATTTTTTTAATAGTATCGAAAATAATTACCAATAACTTCTACAGGATCTGATATCATTTTTGATAAAACATGTATTCTAGAGTCTTTTTTTAGGTTTCTAAATGACATTATAGTTTTCATCCTCAAACAATTTTTCTTATCTATTAAATTATTCATAAGATTTTTAAGTATTTTTGTCACTCAATTAAAATGATTCTTTATCAGAATATATAGAATTCTTTTCAGAATTATAATTTTAACTCAATTGAATTTTTTTAATGAGTCCAAATTATGTTCATTTCCATAATACGTTTACATTAATAATGTATTATCTCCTGGAGACCAATATTCTTGTGTATATATATTTAATTTTCAAAGGATTCATCATAAAAATATCCTCACTAGAACTCTGTGAATCATTTTCAATCAATATTTTATTTCATTTAGAATTATAATACTTTTTCTGATTCCCCTCATAATGCTTGTATTTTATGTAATTGTTTTTCCTCAACGGAAAATATATTATAATGTTTGTGGATTTCATACATTCAAAGAAGTAAACTTTATAATCATTCCTTTCTTTCCTTTCCATGTTACTTTTATAATATCTATATTGAAAATCAATTTTTTTAATAATATTGTTCATCCACAGAGTAATATTGGAAAAATAATTTTAGGAATGTTTTGATTAATTTGTATCTTCTTGATATATGGCCTTTTATTTTTTTATTTTTCTATATTATATTGAGTTTTATCATTCAATTTATTTGAATTATACATTAAAAAATCCATCATTATTCATTTTTTGTTTTTTATACTTCCCATTTAAAATTTATCACATTTTTTATGAGTGTTCTAAACAACTCATCAAAAGTTATATTTGCAACCATCCATAACTCATCATTGACTTTTCTTCTTTATTCCCATTAATTTTGCGTTATTTATATGATCTTTTCCATGAGTATTTCATATTTTAATCCTTTGTAAACTTTATCTTATAGGTTATTTAAAATTTTCATGATCCTTTATAGAACCACAACAACATGTTCTCTAAAAGGAAATTCAGAAGCCTAATAATCAACACATTTCATGTCTCTTATTATTTTATCATCTTTTAAATTACCATAATTACTAATATATATATTTTTTTCATATACTTTTGGCTATTAAAAAAATGAAATTTATCTATATATATTTATAGTAATCGAAAAATGTAATAAACATCATATCTTATAACTCAATTGATATACCTGCATCTTTTGATTGATAAAGACTCAAACATCCTCAATTGGAATTTTATAATCACCATTCAACATATCAATGTATTCAAATCTTGTTTTCAGAAAAAGTTCTTCATTCTGTCATTCCACTATTCAAAATCATTGACAACAACAATTAGTTCTCTAGTGGGATTTAAATTTTATATAGATCAAAATTGAGTCATGTCATCATTATAAAAATACCAAATTATTTTTACACAAAACACTTTTGTATAAATAATATTAATAAAAAAATATTTTATAACATGAAATAAATCTAACTTGAAGAATTTATGTATGAAAAAAATGTAGTAGTGGGATCCAGCTCTGATATCAATGGTAGAATTGTAATGTATATTCTAATGGGAAACTATATGAGGGGGTAAATTATAAGACTATAAATTTTTGCATTAATCCTTACGGTAATTTTTTTAATGATATTTAAACTAATTAATTTAAAAAATCATATTATAACGAACTATAAATGGCCCTTGGAGGCATTTATAAATATTTGGAAATCAAGTCAATTACGATATTTTTATATGTTATAGGATAACAAATATATGATTAAACCTTACAACATATAGAATAGTAATAAAATTAATTATAATTATCAAAATCCATAAAATAATAATCACACTGTAATTCGAATGTATTTGATTTCGAGATATTATGATAAAAAAACATAATAGAAAAATGTATATATAAAAAAGATTACATCCTATTAAAATAATATTGGAAAAGTAATAAAATAAATGATATCAATTCTATTATCCCAAATACAAGCATACTTAATACCATACTATAAAGGTCAACGACATATACATTCATGATAATATATCATGCGTACACTAGAGTAAGCCTTTGGTATGACTATCATCTTCAGTCCATTTGCCTTTCTCTTGCAGTGCTCAATCAAGAAGTTGATTAGTACCTCTATATTACTAGCCTTTTAAGACCTAATTCTGTTGAAGATCATCACAACTTGGTCTTTGTATCCCAGTAATCTCATGATTTTATTCACAAATAATCAGTGTTTCATATTAGAAATCAAAATCTAGATAATCGCATGAATATCGAACATGAATTCCACAACTTGTAAACATCATATATTTAAAATATACTTGTTTTTTTCTTTGATAAAACAAATTATCACTGAATTATGTATATATGTATCTTTCAAATGACACTGTATTTATAGTAATTTTTCAAATTTTCATTTTGATCTCCAATTTTCTGATTTTCAAATGAATTCTTAGAGGGAATTGGATACTTTTCACTCTTACAGTCATATTGAAACAAAAATCCTAACACCATTTAGATTATCATATAAAACAAGACATCATATTTATTTAATATAAAACTATAATAATTATTAGTATTTTTAGAAGAAATATATTTTTTGATGAGTCAAATGATTGTTTGTACAATAGTCCGAATAATTTATATCATTACAGTTATATTGTCAGTACGAATAACTGGACAACATGTATGATATAAATCGTCTCCACTATGTATGATATATATCATAACTATACAGAAGGACTTGATATTATATACAATATTAATCATATCAAGTGTGTAATATATCAATCCTATTCAATATCTTTATGATAATAATGGATTAAATTGTTAATGTACTTCTCAAGATTGAAATTTTAATCATATGCAATCTAATAATACTAATGACAAAATTTGAATTTTTTTTGCAAAATAATGTCCAGAATTTATGTAATATAAAAATAAATATGATTTCTTATAAAATCATACATAAAATACTTTTGAAATAAATTAGGGTGTATGCAGTGAATTGTGAATTATTTTTTGATTTTCAAAAAAATATTAACAGATAATACAAAATGATACTTTTCACATAACATTATGAATTATCTCCATGTTATATGAATGATCCTCATATAGTTTTGAGTAAATATGAAATAATATGAATATTCATCAAAAACATCTATCAATACATTTATTTAATAAATATTTTATTAAATCCATTAAAATAGTTGGTATATTAGTAAATCCAAATATAATTATGGTGAACTTATAAACTCTATTCCATGTACGAAATGTTGTCTTCTGGATATCATCCTTCTATAAATTATTTTTTGGAAACCTATAATTTTTTTAAAAAATATGCACCTTCATATTCTATATTAAATAATTAAAAAATTCAAAGAATGGGATACATTTACATTATCAATACATAATTTATTTTCCTATTGTCTATGCATATCCTCATACATCAATTCACTTTCTTATCAAAAACAAAAGGGGATGAAAAATGTGAAACACTAGGATGTATAAAGCCATTACCACACCAATCATGAAGTTTTTTTATTAAATCAAATAATTAGGTACTGTCTTTTCTAGTGATAATTTTATTTTGATTTTTCACCATGGATTTAATAAATAGTGAATCGTACACCACACTATGGTGGATTTAAATGTAATTCATTGGGAAATTAATCAAAGTGTTCCTGTAAAATTTTTAGAATCTAAATTTTTATATTACGTTTATACCAATATATATTTTTAATTCATTCATAATAATTTCATTTTAAATAGATAATGACGGCGAGATTTGGTATGATTATTTTGGAAAAGAATTTATTCGAAAATTAATAAATTCCCCATATTTATTATCTATTTTGACATCCTTCTATATGGATTAAATTTTTGCATCATTTTTTTAATTCCCGTTTAGAAAATGGATTATTTTGAAGTAAACCATATTCATGATAACTGGTTCAATGTATAATTCATGGTAATTTTTCATAATGGGTACATCCTAACTCATAAATATTGAAATGATATTTTCTCTATGATTTTTTATTGAAAATTACATTCAAAAATTAAAAGTTAAATATCTAATTTTCAGTGAATAATGTGTAAATTTTTATGAGTTTGAGGATATAGAATCAAATAAATTATTCCCCATGTTTGTAGATATTATTAAATCACCTACCACGAAATCATTTGGACTATCCACCATAGTTGTACTGATTTTTTATGTTTTCCCTTCTCATATATGTATCTTGTGTGGTAGAATCCACCAAAACATTGTTCAATGGTGGGGTTAAGGTCATATTTTATTATAATAAAATAATTCTAAATCATATATTTGATTCTTAACTTATAATTATAACGACATGTACCCCTTATCACCAAACTAATAATGAACTCAAATACCATTTAATAATATCCCAAAATGATTCATTCCAGAATATCCACAAGGTGGTAATTGCTTCATTTTCTTCTTCTTCTTAGATAGCTTCCATTTTAGTGGTTATAATAATACTTACCCTAGTCATTTTTTCATTTTAAAAAATTCAATATAGAAAATAACATCCCAAATTTGATGGAACAAAATGCTTTTTCAACATATTATGAAAATGTTTAACAGGTCATTTACCATATAAGACTCATCTTGAGCCATTAAATGAAATGATCAATCAGACACATTATTTAATAAATATAATATTTAGTATACTTGGGTACTCTTGAATTGATATCCCTGTAATTAAAGTCATTTTCGACCTTTTCTTTTTGATAAAGATCATTCTCTTCATTTCATATTTTTTATCATTAGCGAAATGTTAAACATATAATATAATAATAAAGTCTATCCTCTATATATTCCCTCTTTGTTTTTATCCTTACTAATATTGACCAATGAGAATCATTGATCAAAATCACCAATAAGATAACAAATTTATAGTGTAAACTTTCCCCTTTCAATGCATCATTTGGTTAGAAATATCATCTCAAGAGGCTTGATTAATTAATCATCTAACAATAGATTAGTAGTTCCATATTTGAATTTTTTTAGACATAACTCAGGGTAGCATCCCATGTATGGAAATGATAAGATCAGCACCTGTGAAAACTATATTGGCCTGTATAATGTGTAAATAACTACTGTGTCCTTATGTATTGATTCTATTTCTATTGTTATTAACAATCACTATATAATTTTTCAAACTGAGTAAGCTATAAATAACCATGAATATTGAGAAAAAAATCATGTCCATATAGTTGTAGAAAAACATACTACTCTAAGTTATTATCAATTTTTTCAGTTTTTTCTGTGTTTATTTTAAAATATACTTCCCTGGGTTTCTAATAAACATAATTTGATAACAACCATAACAACCCTATATTTAGAAAAATATAAATGGAAATTATTTTATTGCATTAAAAAATACAAGGGATCACATTACCATAGATTGATCAGTTTATCAGTAATGAGGAACTAGATATATATATAGTTCCCTTATATTATTAGATATAAGGATATAACATAAACGATGAAATTAAACCACATCATTGATCTCATTAAAAAATTTCATATTCATCTCTTAATTAATAAATCAAAATAACAGTGCGCTCAAATAGTCAATAAGTATTATTTTCAGTGGAAGCTATCATGAACCAATATTCAAAATAAATATGGAATGATAAATTACTAAAAACGTATTCCATTTAATCAATAAATTAAGAATGAAATACATAAAGATATAATATCATTGTTAGAATCTCATGGATAATAATAATTTATATTTTATTAGACAACCTTTTTAATTGTTGGACATCGTGTTCACATGACCATGATACATCCACCACCAATACCTTTTATAAGAGGGTTCAAAACTATAGGTGAAACCCCATCTAGTTCTACCTTACTGATTCACCTCATCAGATTATCGAGGAATCAAGGGGCTGTCTAATTTTGTGACCCACCAAGCACTGTAGTTCAAATGACTTCCACATAAATCAAATGATTGAATAAAATAATGAAAACAATTTACTTATCTAAATATATCCATATATAATAAATAATAAGTTGATAAAATTATTCCCTTAGTTATTCAAATATCATTGATATTGATCTAAATACTTGAACATAGTATATGGTTCATGCACTAACCATACATAAGATACAAGGAATATAGATAGCTAAGAGAAATGAAATATCCAATTATTACAAGTTTGTGAATTATTCATAGGATAATGTAATATCAATATAATGTTATTGAAGAAAATTTATAATAATGGTTTGTTTTCATTGATGTACTAATGTACCATTAAAATACCATTTAAATAATTTATATTGAAAATAACTTTTTCTGTTTGAAATTCACATTTTTAAAATGGAATTTATTAATATTTGTAGGAAAAAACATTAATTCAAAATTAAAATATGAACATGTAATGAAATATTTATGTAATTAATTATGTATAATGATGGATAAATCCATTTATTATGTATATGTTGACAAACATTCATTCCCTATTCATATCATAAAAAGTCCCAAAATACATCATTTGGAAGTACAAAAAATATTTCATTCAAAATATTTTCTTACAGTAAAAAATGGGAAAATAATTACCTTAACTAATTAATGGACATTTGTAAGAACCTTTGTACAACATATTTATAAAATTTGAAAATTGACGAGAAATATTCTCTATTAAGGGATAAAAATTAGACAATCTTAAATTTTTTTTGAGCTTCTAAAATAAACCATTATAACATGGTGGTATTACGAATAATAATCCCATGAATTAAATAAAATCATTTAAAAAATTAAATTACATGATGAAAAATATATTCATGATATAATATATCTAAAAGAAATTATATATACCCCAGAATGTAAATAAATGTTTAATAAGGAAATTTTCCCATAGATATAAAAGTGAGATGAAAATACCTTACCTCATGCTTCCCTTCAGTTGATCATGCATTAAAATCATGTATAATTGTGTTAAAATTTGTATATCATTATAACCAAGCAATATTTATACTAATAATATCATATATTATCCTATTATATCTTCTTATCATCTTTATTTAAATATTATGTCCTTATTACCCTTATTTTGTATGTTTAACTATAATATGGTTCCAGGATTGTTCTGTCATTTAAATTTCGATTCATATGTGTAGGTTATATTTTAAAAATATAAAAAATGATAATATGTTCATATATATTATATTTGATACACCCCAACCTCAAAAACCCTTTATTTTACTCTCTTCTCAGTCCCAGTTTGATTTTTTTAACTATAATGACTTTTATTGGTTTTCGGGTCGGTGCATAGACACAAGACCATAAGCGGTGATTGATTGTTCCACTCAGTTGACCGTGCTATTGTGTGATGCGTAAAATAAAATTATTTTGTGTAGATAATAACATTCTCGTTATAAATAAATTGTTATATATATTATTATTATTTAAAATGAAATCAAAGAAATTTATTATTGTGTTTTTTATTAATTCGATGTTATATTATTATTATTGTTGTTATTATTATTAAATATTTTAATTATTTGAATTATAATATCAATATTATTAATAATAATATATATTTTATTGAGTTCACTTTTTATTTTATTTTATTCTAATTATAAGTTTGTATTTCGGTCAAACCCTAATGGGAGACCCCACCCCTTCCTTATAAGGTGCATCTGACCCCTCCCCTTGGTTTCCTATGTGCAGTTCCTGAAATCCATTTCCTCCTATCATGTCACCCCAATCCACTCATCACTGCATCCATGGTTCGGAATCCTAGTCCATCATGTCATCCCGCTCGGTCACAGCCATCCTACAACGCCGCCCTCCTCCTGCATCGGTTGCCCACTGTGCCTCCTCCCTTACTCTCGATGTCCATTATTATGGTCACTGCCTACCTCGCTACACCAACATCCACATACGGCCGACCTCTGGTCATCTCCCTAATCCCAGCACCCTGAACTCCCAGTCATTTACCTTTCCGACCACCACAGATTCTTCAGCCAACAACCCTCCTACCTCTAGACCTACACCGTGCTCGTAGTCCCATATTGACCACCTTCTGTCTATTCATCTCCCACATTATCTATCCACTGCTCTGGCGCAAACCCCTCTCTATTTTAATGAAATTATCCACCAGTTGTGGTGAGAGTTTTATTATCGTTGCTCGGATGCACACATTTAATTTCGTGTCGAAATTGTGGTTTAAATTAATGGTATGTTATTCAATACTGAAGGTAATTATTTGGTATGAAATATCTCCTTGTTTCACTTTCAATGTAGAGTGCACCTCCTCGACGATATTAGGGATGCATTGCTTTTTTCATTTGAATTAATTTAAATCTGGGTTTTTAGTTATTTTTGTGGTTTTTGTAGCGCATTGGTGATGAAGATGGATTCGTTTCATTATGCCGACAATGTTTCAGGTACAGTTATAATCATTGTATTCAAAATCAAACCATTATTTAAGGGTATTAATTTGTTTATGGTTTCTTAATAATTTAGTTAGTTGTGTTTTGATACTTTCCGCTGAGTTATTATGGCCATTTTAATTGTTTTATTGAGTTTTGTCTATTTTGATGGTGTGGGCACACATATACTATGGTATGAATATATATAATACATATGTATCATCCATATACATGTTACCTAATGGCATGGGAAATACATGCATTGGGTTATAGGATATTTCTATATATATATATATATGAAGGTATGTTCATGTAAGAGGAGATGTTCCGTGCGATCACTAGTAAATCAGTCAACTGCTGAATGTTAAATTGGTCATTCTTTTGAAGTAAGAGTTTCGATCATTTCCCACAATATAGAGCATTCCATATGGTCTTTAATTTTTTCATTTTATTAATAAATTTTATTCTCATCTTTATAATCTTGATAGATAATTAATAATATGGTTTTTATGATTGTTAAAAGTGTAAAAAAAATCATTGAAATATTTCCTTGGTTATGTGTAGGTGGTTTCATTCCCTTTCTCCAATTTTTAATCCATTTAATTCTTTTTTTTCATAATTAAATCTTAGATTATGGTTCACACCTCTATTATTTTTATAGTTAACGTTTGGTAGTGTTTTCTTATTGAATTATTTGATTGAAAATGGATTTTATGATGCTTCTCTATTTATGAACATGTTTATGCCTTGCCAGCATCATTGGAACAAAATGCATTTATATTCATATGGTATTGTAGGATGGCTTGGGTGGTGGTTTCTTACAGGAACAATTTATGGACCTTATTTTTCCGACATTCATTGGTTTTATGGAACATTTTGTTTTTGTGTAAATGATTTTCGGTCTCATTGGAGGTTTAACACACCAATAGATGTTGGCACATCCATGGGTGCACTAGGTGAACACATGAACATTCTCTCAAATTAATATAGTTCATTAAATTGGTGTTTTTCATGAATCCTTAGTTTTATAAGAGGTTCTTGTTTTCTAAATACTGGGGTATCTTCTTGCAGCTATTTTATTTGGTTTGAAAAGAATACAATGATTATGTGCTAGTTTGGCTTTGGGTGTATATTTTGTTGAGTATGTGGTGTAAGGAAATGTTATGTATATTTTTATGAAATTGTACATAGTATCACTAAATATTGTTATGTAAATTCTTTCAAACATGAAACCGGAAGGTCAATTTGTAATTTTAAAAACAAAATTTGTTTATAGTGTTACTTTAAAAGAGCATGTACAATATTTTAATAAAGGAATTTCAGTATGTTAAACTAACGATTCGATTGAAAACTCCAATTGTTTAATAATTTGGTTTTGATTACCGGATGATGTGACGTCTTGGTTGTCACTTTTTTTATTTGACATGTCTTTAAATATGTATATATATTATTATTTATGGTGCTTCTATCTCATGTATCCTTTATGGGTGAATGCATAGGATGTTATTGTGTCCGGGGTTGGTAAGTGTAGTGACATCATGATAGGGCGAGTCTCGTGTGTGAGGTCCTCCTACTAATAAAATATTATTATTATAACCACCAAGGGTTCTATGAATATTTTATTTGATTGTCTGATGGTTTCTTTTTCACCCTAATTAAAAAATTTGGTTCCCACTTGTAGGTATATAGGCTAGATGGGGAGTTCCATGGGTTTCTTTTGTCGCTAGGGTGACCAGTTGGTTATAGACATTGGAGCTTCATCATACGCTGGTAGGTGATTCAAAACTGAGGTTGTACTAGGGTCATCAAGATATTTTTAGGATCACCCATGGTTACATAATTATATACATTAATCATTTAATGACAACTACAATTGTAAGTTTATTTCCAGCTTTCACTATTCACCTATTTTATTTTAGGCAACCCCAGTCTTTCTGTTTTAGATTTTTTTATAAAATATCTAATGGTTTTCGAAATGGAATATATCATTTGTTGGGTTTTCATTATATGGGAAAACTGGTTTCTTATTTTAATATTTGAACATTTTACTTTCATACTTATATGTTAAACTTGTTCTTATGGACTATGTTGGAAAAGGGAACATTTGGATTCAGTGTTTTATTCTTTGTATCCCTCCTGTGCATCTTGGTGCTCAAGCCTATTACATAATTACATATGAAATTTTAGATTCATATTCATGTTCAGAGTTCAGCTTCTCAATGTTGTAGGAAGCTTGGTTTTATCTTTGGCGGTGACCTAGAAGGTCACAAGCAGGTATATACAGTTTTATTCACTTTCCCCTACTATTTTTATATTTATCTTCAGGATTTATTTGGTTGGATACCTTTTGTTCATAGGAAAAATCATTCCCAAAGGTTATGTTTTGATGTCTGACACTAGTTTCCAGACTGTAGTGATCAGGAATGCCCCTCGGGCCAAACAGCCGACAAACATAGGTGACTGATTCAGGGTTGAACCGTGTCAGTTCATGAAAAATGGTATCATAGGAGGCCCACCTTATTTTTGGTATCTCTTAGTAGGGGATTAGGACTGTCAGGACTCAGATGGTAGGTGTTTGAAGAGAATCTCAAACTCTTTATTCCACTAATCAATGAGTCACTAGGGGTAATCTAATAAATGATATGTTTATCATGTTGTTTTTTGGATTGTGGGCTGATAATGTAGGCAAATCGGGTTATGTTATGGCCTCAGGATGGGTTGTCACCCATGTGGATTCCAAGTGACTCATACAAGGTCCTCATAGTGTTATTCCTTATATGGGGCATGGATCACCACCATGTCGTTATTATTGGAAGAGGAATTAGTTCCCCATCCATGTGGTTTTTTGTTGATTTTGTTTCATTTTGATCTTTATAGATGTGAGCATGTGATAAAAATCCTAGTGGTTTTGATATTGAGGGGAGTTTCATTCAAATTTTTTTAAATGTGTAATGTGGGATTATAAAAGGGGATGTGTTTTTCATTGGTTGGTTTTCTATGTTCATGTATTTAATAAGGGAAAGATATTGTTGTACCTTTACGTTCATTATGGTTGGTCACATGTTCATGGGTATGTATGGATAGTGTGTGGGGAACATGACTTTGGATGCTGTATGCGGGATTGGATGAATGCAGCTATGAATATTCATGAGGGACCACATGTGGGTTTTTTAAATAAAAAAGGAACTGAAATATTGCGACATAAATTTGGATTAAAAGAAGGGTTTAGTATTTTTAATGTCATTTGGAAATTTGTCCATTATAAAAATTTATATGAAGTTGGATTTTTTGTTAAAAAATTTATTGGTTATTCATGACTCCTTCTATAATCCAAACTGGATGTTTTGAGATTGAGGCTATTCTTTTGATGGTGTATTGACTTGATACTAGTTTCAATTGGTTTTTTCGTGTTTTTCGTAATATATCTCTGATAATGTTTCCTGATGTTTCTAATAAGTCATTATCTGTTTCTAGATATTTTCAAGTGTAGCTTGTTTATCGAGGTAACAGATGTTCATTAATGGTATTTGTCGAGTTTTTGGAGATAGTGTATCATTGGGCTCTTGGGAACTCCCGAGGGTGAAAATGTTCGTGTCATCTCGGGTCTGTTTGAGGGTACAATTTGGGGCTAGTGGAGATTTGTCTTCATAAAGTTGTTAGATCATGGTGTGTACATGGGGCGGTAGGCTTTCGTTTGGGTTCCCTATCTGGCAGGTGGTTCCTACTAGAGGAACCTATTTATGAAAAATCTTCTTCATCGGTGTGGTCCCCCAGTTTGTCGAACCATTCTCTTTGGGGACACTAGTGTGGACAGTTTGGGCATTCTAAGTCGTTATAATTCACCCCATTGAAATTGTTCCCCCATTATTGTTGTTTGAAACATCGTTATGAAGAATGAGTTGGGGACTGGAGGATGTGAGTGCCTAACTGTGAGGCAGGAGATGCATCAGCCATTAGGTCCCCAACCACATGTCTCAATGTGAAGCTCACACACAGTCACAAGTTTCTAATGGTGAGAGGGGCTTTGGTCTGGATCATGTTTTCATCGTTGAGAGTATAAATAACCAATGTTTCATTGATATTTTCATGTTATCTTCATACGTTCATCCCTGTTGTGGTGGTGTGATAATCATTGTATCACAATCTAAGCGGCCCCATATGCACTAATTGTAGATTTTAGATTATTAGTTTTTCTTTAGGGGTGTTGTTCCCCTGAATAAGAGAACTCGTTCTGATCTATGGTTGGTCTTAATTATGTTTTTAGGGGAATTATTGGATTCATTAATTAATGAGTGGTGTTTTTAGGCCCCTTGATAGTTCGAGATCATCTATTTGTGTTTTCTTCTTATATGATTTTGTATTGTAGGGGATTCCCCCATCCATGGGTCTCAGAGTTTTTGTTTTCCCCGTAATGGAATTAATCCTAGTGGTGTTGTTTTCCAATTAGTGTAGAGGATGTTATCTAAGTTCACGCATGGAATCCTCTACTATCAGATTGTGGAGAAGATTTTAATTGGCATGTGTTGGAGGTGTTGAGTTAATTTCTCATCCCCTGGTTTTTTGTTTGTTTCATAGTTTGTTTTTTATGTACCTTGGATGTTGTTGGGTCCACATGGATAAATTTATTGAGATCAGATTGAGAGTTATCGCGTTGTCCCCCTACCGGGACAGTGTGTTCAAATTTCATGGTTCCCATGATAGTGGAATTCTTGTGGTGGGGATAACCCTCACATGTTCTCCCCTCAACCTCAAATAGAGGGTTTTCTTTTTTAATTGGTCTGTTGTGATGTGTGTTAGGAATATTTACTCCAAGGCTGTCAGTTTCCATTGGTTTTGTCTTGGCATGAACTCGAGTTGTAACAACTAATGGCTTGGTGAATGTCTTGAGGAAGAAAGTGTAAGTGGTGAGCAGAATTGTCACACCCCGACCTCATATGCCCTTTATTTTACTCGCTTCTCAATCTTCATTTGTTTTTATATATTTTTTTATTTTTTATAGTATTCAAGATGTTTCCTTGACACAATACCGTTAACAGTGACTGTGCGTTCCACACTGGTGACCATCCAGTTGTGTGACGCATAAAATAATAATATTTTTTGTAGATAATAACATAATCGTTGTTAAAAATTTTTATAAATATTATTAATATTTAAAATGAAATGGAAAAAATATAGTATTATGATTTTTATTATTGATTTGTTATATTATAATTATTATTTTAATTATTAATTACTTTAATTATTATTAGAATTATCATTACTATGTTATAAGTATTAATATTTTTTTATTAATTTTGAGTTCACTTTTTATTTGATTTTATTTTAATTTTTTATTCAGTGAAACCCTAAAGGATTGCCCCTTTTTCCTTCTATGGTGCTGTTGAGCCCTCCCCCAGTTTCATGTGCACGATGATCATCCACCCTCCCCTCATAAACCATCGCCCCCATCAACTCGTCCCCATGTCCATTCACTGAATGCCCCGTCTAGCCCGTTGTCCCACTTGCATGCCACCGTCCTGTGCTGTCAGCCTCTCCTAGACAACAACATGTTTTTTTATGTTTTTTTCAAAAAAATTATAAAAATTAGTTAGGTTAAAAATATTTTAAAAAATGCACCCGAAATGCTGCATCCAGGAAGCCCCCTTTGCATTTCGGGTGTAAGGAAAAATTCGCGATGCCGCCTTAGCACTCCAGGTGAAAGGTGGCATCCGCGATGCAGCCTAAAACCTAAAAATATTTTTTTTGATTTTTTTTTTTTAATATATATATATATATATATAAACAAGAAACAAATTTCAGCAGAACTTCTCTACTATTAATGATCCAGCGCTACAACAATTACTACAGTATGGATTCTGACAGAAACCCTTATCCAGGCCTCCCTTTTATAAGAGGGCTTTCCCTGAAAATCATTCTGCATCTTCGATGTGGGATTCATGTTCTCCCATTCCTGCACAGTAGATTTTGGATATCCGATGTGGGATTCTGTTTCAAGTACGTGTCTTTGAAATACAATAAAATATAAACTATAAGGCCAATATAAATGAAATTTTAAAAATTGATTAAACATATAATAAATAGTTGATAACAAAATGCATTTCCTCAAAAATGTTGATGAAAAATAATCTATATCCTTTCAAAATGGCCTACTTGAAACATAAAAATGTTTCAAGTACATGAATTTGAAAGACTATAAAATATAAACTATAAAAAGAATATAATTGAAACATTAATCATTGATTAAACATATAATAAATAGTTCAAAACAAAACGAATTTCCAAAAATTTAATGATGAAAAGTAATTTATAATATTTCAAAACCGCCTACTTGAAACGTAAAAATGCTTCAAGTACGTCAATTTGAAAGACCATAAAACATAAAATAGAAGAACAATATAATTGAAACCTAAAAAATGGATTAAAAATATAAGAAATAGTTGAAAACAAAAGTAAATTCAAAAAAAGTGTTAATGAAAAATAATTTATATGCTTTCAAAACCGCCTACTTCAAACTGAAAAATGATTAAAGTACGTGAATTTGAAAGATTATAATTATATTACTAATTAACTAATTAATAATTATATAATTAATAGTTATATTTATAATTAACTAAATATTTATTATATAAGTAATAATTAATGAGTAATAATTAATAATTAATAATTAATGATTAATAATTTAATTAATATTTATAATTAATATTTATATTACTAATTAACTAATAAATAATTAATAATTATTAATTATTAATTATTAATTACTAATTACTATTTAAAATGAATAATTATAATTACAATTTATATTACAAATTAACTAATTAAAAATTACTAATTAATTAGTAATAATTATTAATTATATTACTAATTAACTAAAAAATTATTATATTTTTTAGAATTATATTACTAATTAATTGTTATATAATTAATAATAATATTAATAATTAACTAATTAATTATGACATATTTAATTGTTAATATTTACTAATTAAAAATTATAATATTTATATTTATTAATATTATTACAAATTAACTAATTAACTATTATATAATTAATTATTATATTACTAATTTACTATTTAATTATTATATAATTAATAGTTATATTAATAATTAACTAAATATTTACTGTATATGTAATAATTAATAAGTAATAATAAATAATTAATTAGTAATAATTAATAATTATAATTAATAAATACAATTAATATTTATATTACTAAATAATAATAAATTGTTAATAATTTATAATTAATAATTAATAATTAATAATTATAATGAATAAGTGTAATTAAAAATCATATTACTAATTTACTAATTAATTGTTATATAAATAATAAATATATAACTAATGAACTAACAATGTATTATATAAATAATTATTAATAATTACTAATTAATAATTATAATGAATAATTATAAATAATATTTATATTACTGATTAACTAATTAAAAATTATTAATTATTTTTTACAAATTATTAATTCATAATTAATAATTATAATGAATAAATGTAATTAAAAATTATATTACTATTTTAGTAATATATTATTATATAATTAATGACAATATTCCAAATTAACTAACTAATTTTTATATATTTAATTATTAATAATTACTAATTAATATTTATATTCAATAATTTTAATTAATAATTATTTTACAAATTAGTAATTAATAATTATAATGAATAATTATAATTAAAAGTCATTTTACAAATTTAATAATTATTTATTATATAATTAATAATAATATTACTAATTACCTAATTAATTTTTACATAATTAATTATAAATAGGTACTTATTAATAATTATAATTACGAATTATAATTAATTATTATATTTATAATGAATTAGTTAATTACTATATAATTAATAATGATTTTACTAATTAAATAATTATTTATTATATAGTTAATAATTATATAATTAATCATTATATTACAAATTGAGTAATATATAATTAATTATTATATTACTAATTAACTAATTAATTATTATATAATTAATAATTATATTACTAATTAACTAAATAATTATTATATAATTAAATATTGATAATTTCATTACTAATTAACAAATTAATTATTATATAATTAATAATTATATTACTAATTAAATAATTATATAATTTATTATATTTTTAATAAATGTTTTAGGTTTTAATTATATTTGTCTTCTATTTTATATTTTATGGTCTTTCAAATTCATGTACTTGAAACATTTTTAAGTTTCAAGTAGGCGGTTTTGAAAGCTTATAAATTACATTAATCAACATTTTATTGGAAATTACTTTCTTTTTCAACTATTTATTATATGCTTAATCAATGTTTAAAGTTTCAAATATATTCGTTTTATAGTTTATATTTTATAGTCTTTCAAATTCAGGTACTTGAATCATTTTTACGTTTCATGTTGGCTGTTTTGAAAGGTTATATATTATTTTTCATCAACATTTTTGAGGAAATTCATTTTTTTTCAACTATTTATTATATGTTTAATCAGTGTTTAAAATTTCATATATATTGGCTTCATAGTTTATTTTTTATTATATTTGAAATTCACATACCTGAAATAGAATCCCACATCGGAAATGTAGAATGTACTGTGATGGAAAAGAGAACCTGAATCCCACATTGAAAATACAGAATGATTTTCAGGGCAAGCCCTCTTATAAAAGGGAGGCCTGGGTAAGGGTTTCTGTCAGAATCCAGACTGCTGTAATGGTTGTAGTGCTGGATCATTAATAGTAGAGAAATTCTGCTGAAATTTTTTGTTATATATATATATATGAACAAAAGAAAAGAAATATAAATAAAAAAAATTATCAAAAAAAATAGGGGAAAGGCGGCATCCCAAATGCCGCCTTTTGGGTGCATTTTTTAAACTATTTTTAACCTAACCATTTTCTGGAAATTTATTATAAAAAAACCTAAAAAAACTCGCTGATAATCCATAGCTCCACCGCCTTCCACTCACCAACCTCCATTATACTCAATGTCAGTCTCCATATTTTCGAATCGATGTTCATCTGACCTTCGGCCACCGCCATACTACCGGAAACCCGAACTCTATGTGATCTCCCTTCTCGACCACCGTATATTCTCCCTGAAGCCCCCTCTCATTCTGCTCAACTTGTAGCACACTCATAGCCTCGCCCCGACCACCTTCCATCCTGCCGTCTCCTACTTCGGTGACCCGTTACTCTAGCATACACCCCTCACCGGTTTTCAGACCGTATCTACCTTTCATTGTTAGAGTTTAATGATCAATTATGGGTTGTGCATGTTTAATTTAGTGTTGAAATTGTGTTTTGAGATCCAAGTATTTTATTTAGATTGTGGATAATTATTTTATTTTAAATCTCAACTATTTTTTCATTCATGGTTGATCTTTACTCTATGACGAGTTGTGGGGTTAACTGCTTATTCTTTTGGATTATTTTGAATAATTTTTTTTAGTGATTTTTGCAGTTGTTGAAATGCATTGGTGACACGTATGAACTCTTTTCTTCGTTCCGCAAAGGATTTGGGTAAGGTTCTAACCCATCAATTTGGCATCACACCTTTATTTATGGTTATTAATGTTTTTAACATATCATAATAATTTATTTAGTTGTTTGTGTATCCTTTCCACAATGATTTTATGGTACTTTTAATTTTTGTTGTGTGTTTTGGCCAACATTGAAGGGGTGCACACGCATGTAATGGTATGAATATATATAGTAGATATATGTATACTCCATGTATGTATTCCCTCATGTAGTGAGGAATATGTGCATTGGGTTAAGGGATATATATATATATATATTTATATATATATATTGGTATGTGAATGTGTTTGGAGCAGTTCTGAGTGGTCGCTGATAAATTGGTCAGCTGCCGAATGTTATAATGGTGCTTCTTTTTTAGGTAAGAGTTTAAATCATTTCCCTCTTTCTAGAGAATTCCATAGACACATTATTTATTTCATTTTATTTATAAATTCTATTCACAACTTTATAATAATGATAGTTAATTCATTTATGTGTTTTTATGATGATTAAAAGTGTTAAAAACATATAGGAAATAGTTCCTTGGTTATGTGTAGGTGTTTTCAATCCCTTGCTCCCATTTTTAATCCATTTACTGATATTTTTTTTCTTAATTAAATATTAGATAATGTTTCACACATCTCCTGTGTTTATATATAACATATGTTAGTGTTTTATTTCAGAATGAATTGATTAAAAATGGATTCTAGGTTGATCCTAAATTAATGCACTTGTTTATGCCTTGTCAACATGGTTGGAACTAAATGCATCTATCATCAATTGTTTTGTTGGATGTCTTGGCTGTATTTTTCATGTAGAAAACTTTTATGGATCTTTTATGTCCTTTTTTGGTTTTATGGATCTTAGGGTCTTTTTGGAAATGATTTTGCATCACATTGGAGGTTTGAGATACTATTAGATGGTGTCACGTCCATGGATGCACTATGTGCACACATGGACGTTCCCTCAATTGATGTTTTCTCATTGAAATGTTATTTTCTTTGAAGCCTATGATATATATGTGGTTATTGTTTTCTAAATGTTGTTGGTCTCTTCATGAGGCTCTTAAAATTGGTTTGAGATGGAATACATGATTATATTCTTCTTTGGATTTTGGTGAATATTGTGTTCAGTTTGTGGTGTATGTAATCTTTTAGTTTGTTTTTACGAAATTCTACAGAGTATCACTAAATAAATTTATGGTAATGATTTCAAAATTGTATCCTAATGACCTACTTTTTTTAATACTTAACTGGGGTATAACATTGTTTTAAAAGATATTGTGCAATATTTTCATAAAGGAAATATTTATTTAAAACTAAAGGCCTGATTGACTACCCCAAGTGTTTAATAAAGAGGTTTTGATAACCGAATGATGTGACGACCATGATGGATCATTTTATGATTGAAATATATGTAAATATATGTAAATATAATTATATGGGGTTATTTTATTTATACTATCCTTTGTGGGTGGATAAATAAGAAGCAACCATTTTTGGGGTAGGTAAGTATAGTGACGGTATGGAATGGTGAGTGACTCATGTGTGGGCCTCCTACATACAGAGTATGATTATTGTCACCACCATGGATTTCTGGGTGTCTTTATTTAATTTAGTGATGTTTGATTATCAACCCTAATTAGACAAATTGTTACCCATTGGTAGGTATAGAGGCCATATGAGGAATGTCAGTAGTTTCTTTTTTAGGGAGGGAAACTAGTTGGTTATAGACTTAAGAGCTTCACCATACACCAGTAGGTGGTTCATAATTTATTATGTCCTCGGTATTCTAGGGATGTTTAGGATCATGCATGGTTGCTTAAATATTTTCATTTCATGTCTACTCTCTGTTACACCAATTAGATTATTTCAATATTTCATTGTTCACCTATTTTATTTTGGAAAAACCATGGTATTTATATCTTAGTTTTGTTTATAATATGCCAAATGGTTTTGGAAGTGGTATGTGTCATGTGTTGGGTTTTCATTATATGGGAATTTTTTTTCTTATTATTAAATGGGAAAAACCAACTTTCATACTTTTATTTCAAACAGTTGATTATGGAATGATTCGAACAAGGGAACATTTGTATTTCATAGTATATTCCTGGCATCCCTCTTGAGCATCTCCATGCTCATGCCTACTATATATTTCTAGTTTCGAGTTCATTTTTTTGTTAAGGTTACATGTTTAGATACTCAATGTTGGAGCAAGCTTGGTTCTGAGTTGGGTGGTGACCAAGATGGTAACAAGGGGGTATGTTAAAATTTTTCACTTTATATTTCTAGTTTTATCTTTATCATCAGTCTTTATTGTTTTTTCCTTTTTTTTGTGGGACAAATCATTCTCAACGGTTCGGTTTTGATGTCTGGCACTAGTTTTTAGCAAGTTGTGATCAGGAATGCCACACAGTCCATGTTGCTGACAGGCTCTGATGACCGGTTTAGGGTTGACCCGAGTTGGATCACGAAAATATTTTTTATTTGATATGTTCTTAGAATAAAAATTGGACGGTAACAAAATTATGAATCACATCACTTCATGGAGATAGTAGGTATTTTGATTTCACAAGTGAAAATATCATTTTTAAATAGTTAAAAAGGAAAGGAAAATGATTATATATTAATATAATAGAATCAAAATTATTTAACATGAATATTATATATCCCTTATTTCTCTCAATATAACCAAAATTTTTACCGCTGCATGGAGATGGTATTCCCTACGTACCCTCACATAATACAATTCTTTTTAATATGATCAATAAAATGTTTAATTATTTATTATCATAAGAATACAAATATATATTTATATATGTGTTACTATATATATAACATTCTTCTGTACAAATATCATGAAGAGGTTGTAGAAGATGAAAAAATATTGGATGAGTCAGTACTAACGATTACCTCTTTTCGGGACACATTCTTTAAATAATTTCCTAAGTGACTTAATAATGGCCTTTTTAGGATACCATCACATTTTTAATATAGAATATAATTTTAATCATTATTATGGGTATGATTTTGTCTATATATAAGGATTAATTTAGCGTGAATAAGTTTGAGGGGTTCCATTTTGTTATTTAGGCGAGAAGAACATCAATAATTCTCAAAATATTATAATATAATAAGATTGATCTACAAAAAAATAATTAAAAATGGAAAATAAATGCATAGGTGATGGTCTTTTCGACCATATCATTCCCATTTCTGATTATTTAAAATATTTGGTTTTTAAATAAATTCATAAATTATTATATTCCAGAAATATTAATATGTTCAATTTTTACAATATTCATTACCATGAATTTAGTAATATCAATAAAATAAGAATATCTTTAAAATATATTAATACATCAATAATATGGCATATTCTTATAAAATATAATTCATCACATTAATTATTACATATTATGTATCTTTTAATATTTTCAATATCATTTATTTCATTTTTCAAAAAATTGATTAATTTGTGTATTATTATTGTTAAAATATTTAAGTTATTTCATTTTTCACCAATGATTAGAAATATTTATCCGTGATGTATATAAATATTTTACCTCTCAAAAAATATATATACTTGGAAATATCCTTAGGATAAACTTATATTAAAAATAATATATTAAATAAAATCATTAATGTAAAACAATTGAATTGTCATTAAATAAATTATATTAGTTGAAATATTATCATCAATGTGGTCATAAATTATCATGTAACTGATTATTGAATTTCTATAGATGAATATAAATAATCCATTAAAATTTCGGAATGTTTTAGGTTCATTATTAGTCTAATTGGTTTTATTTTTAATCTTATTTAGACGATATACCTTTTACAATGGTAATAAAAAGTAGTAGGGTTACAATTTATTAAGAGAAAATATAGAAGTGTCCTAATTAAAAAATATTTACCCAATAATTTTAAATTAATTATTCATATTTTTTAAATTAAATATATATAGATTGTAGATATTAATTTTAAAATATTATTTCATTACCATGATTCATACATGTTTTTGTAAACAAATTAAGAGTTGAACTAGATTTATTCTTATCCAATTCGTCATGAAAATATTATATGAATGTTAAAAAAATTGGTTTAATGTATAATGTATAAATTTAATTAAAATAATTCTCTAATAGTGGATATTTATATTTATTATGATAACTCTATATTGTACACACAAGATTTGTTGTTCCTTAAAATAGTGATATAATGGGATAAATATAAGTGGAAAGGATAACATTTTTTCTCTCATGATTAACATCCTCCATATACATCTCCATATTCTCCAATTATATTTTATTCTGATATTTAAAAATTATTTCCTAGGTGTTAATTCTTACCCACAGTGGATATAGTTCCAAATTTAATCACCATAAATACACCAACTTATAGTGGCCTAGAACATTTCTATTTAAGAAGGATCCAACAACATATAGAATTTTAAAAAATCCCCTATCAATATGATTATACTCATTTATCCTTTACAATTTGAGAAAAATATCATCAATTAACACGTAATTATATGACGAATACATTGGATAAATTTATATTCCATAAAATGATGGACACACCACCTCTATCTCAGCTAATAATCCTCTTCTATGTTCATCATCAAACTCGTACCATGTGGAATACATCATCCTCTTTATGAGGACCCTTTAATTACTAGAAAAACTACCATTTTTCTTGATATCTACTTCACACATGTCCCATAGTGGATCTTCTTTCTCCATAGAAACCTCATATGTATTATTATTGCTAAATATTCAATCTAGCATGAATTATTGGGGGAAACATTATAGTTATTTCCCCAAAAATTTTCTTGGATTGATTGATGTGTATCTCTAGGATATAAAATAAAATAAAAAATTGTAATTATTTCATATAACATAGTAAAATAGATTCCTAGTGTTTGAAATACTTCATTAAAAATTTATAAATTAATTACAATATAAAATTGGAATGAACACTAGTGTACAATGTGCATATGATCATTTTGATCCTACATGATCAACGAAAAGCATACTCAGTGTAATAGTGCTAATAATAATTACAAATAGGTATGAAATAATAAACAAGAGAGTAAATTATATAACTATAGATTCTATCCATGGAGATATACCTTCTTAAACTAGGTGTCACTATTGATTACATTCATGTATAATGAACTCTACGCACTCTATGATGGAATCCATCAAACAACCATAACGGTTATAGTATCAAGAATTATTGGGAAAAGTAAATTAATTTCACTAAGAGACAATATTTGACATTGGAGCAGATTATGATTAATTAGTGCCAATAAATGATAATCCATAAAGCTATATTGTTATAAAAGTTAAAATATCTAATTTTCAACCACAAATTCTTCACTAGTATAGATATCCAATAGTATGGATCCATATAGAATGGATGAAGGGGAGCGATGATGGTCTGAAATCCGTAGTATTCCACTTTTTCTCTAATTGTATTCAAATAAATCCTAACTGTTAAAATTTTCTTCCTCTTGATAGATGACTAGAAAAGAGACCAAAAATAATGAGGGGTCCAATGCTATGATAGAAATAAAAAGAGCCTTGATGATGATTCCAGGAGGAATGGGGATCTATAGAAAGAATAAATGGGATTAAAGATGTGTGGAAGAACCAAATAACAGAGGAATATTTAATAATAGAAGGTAGATCAACAATGTGGACTCATTTAAGCACACTACTGGATATGGTAGGGTAAACCATGATCATTCAAAAGGATAAAAAAAACCCATCGATGAGTATCTAGGGAAGTTAGATCAGAAATATCCAAAACCATTATAAAATATTTTTATTATTATCGGAATAAATAAAAATCAGTTAAAAACATTAGAAAGGTAACTTTGAAAAGTAAAGATGGATCAATAGTTTCCATGCATAATAAAAATATGTTCCTAATGTGAAGAAAACAATCAACATAACATGGATAAGAAATTCCATGATCATCAAATAACATGTGAAACAGAATGGAATTAATATTAATCAATAATGGGGAATGATATAAAAAAATGAACAAAGTGTGGTTAAATATATTTAATCATTGTTTTTTAATAACATGAAATATATAATTGAGACAAAATTCATCCACAGTAAAAAAATTTAGACAATGGGATGAACTTTGTCAAACTATCGTCTAGACTGACTTCAGTTGTTTTCTTTATGACCATCACTACCATTAATTTTATAATAGACCAAATAAATAAAGACTAATGAGATTGTTTATTGACATTCAATGGATTCTTTTATGATTTGTTTTGAATTATTGATATCATAGTGGAATAATCAACTATCATATTATAATGATAACATAGAAATCAAATGAAAAAACCATAAAACATCTATTTTTTCTTATTCAAGTGAAATACTCATCTCTTTTGTGGTGTAGTGTGTGACCAATGATTGAAAATTTAATTTCCATGAGATTGGTCCTCTTTATTATATCAATTTAATCCCAATGATTTAATTACGAGTATCAATATTCATTGAAAAAATATATTCAAAAAATAAAAATATCAAAATGAAAAAAAAATCGAAGTTGAATTTATATCATAGAAGAGAGAGAAAACATACTAAGGTGCCAAATGAAATACCTCTAATGAGTCTCACCATGATTTCATATAAATGATCACAAAGATCACATTGAAAATTCAATTTTGGTTATAAAGTAGACTATGTCATACATAAGAATTCCTAAAACACTTAAAAAAAGTGATCATATTCAGGGGGGAATCATCATTGTCATTTATAGAAGACCATTCAAAATAATATTTAAGGTGTTCCCCTATATGATTACTAAGAAGTAAAATGTTATAAAATAACTATTGTCAACATTTTATTAATATATGAATACTATGATAGGTACAATGTTTAGACCTTCCTATATCTAGATTTGTGGAATTCCTACAATGAACTATTTATCATATTTTACAATTCAATGTTTATTGAAATCCCTACAATAGTGGGAATTCAAAATTATATTGGTGACTTTTATTAAAATTAGATTCATTTATTTATATTAATTCAATGGAGAGAAATAGTAAATATTATTTTTCTGTATTTTTAAAAATGAAAATTTTAAAATATTAATTGGTTAAATTAATTTCCAAAATTAATAATTCAAGTTTGCAAATCCTCTTCCACTTTAGTGATAAGTTGGACTGTGGTTGGGCATGTTAATCATTTTAGAAAAAACTAAATAATATTAAAAAATATATTTCTTTATATTTAAAAATATACATGTTTGTATATTAGTATATATATATATTCTTTGTTTTACTAAAAGTATAATTATTTATATTAATATTTGAAAGTGGAAATGTTATCATTTTTTGAAATAAATGTTATGACATATTACATAAATTTTGGATATTATGACTGTGGTTCTTTTGATATTCTAGTGGGTTTTATATGTTAGTTCACTTTTTCGAATATCCTTTTGATTGTATGTATATTTTAAAATTTATATGATTTCAAATTCACATACATGAAACGTAATAATGTTTGATGATGGTGTCTTAGAATTTCTATGACATATATAATAACGATACAGTGTAAATGATATTTTAATGAATTACTATAAATTGAGAAAACAATTAAATAAAGATCTAATAGTTAAAAACAATTAAGGAAATTTAATTTTAATTTCACAAAAAATTATATTTTTTAATACATCATAATTTCATTTATAATATTTGATTAAATTACAAGAAATTTAAATTATTTATTATATTTGTGAAATTATTTGTATATAAATTTGTTTTACTAAATGTATATGTTATATGTTTTATTTAGAATATATATATATATATTTTATAATTTATAATATGTTAATTTTTCCAACATGAATTTTTTTTCATATTTTTTAATTATTCATCTTTGAAATATTATAAAATATAAACTCTAATTAAAATATAAATGAAAATTAAAACAGTTGATAAACATGGAAAATTAGTTGATATTAAATGAAATTTCATCATTTATTTGATAGAAAAGTTATACAAAAATGGGTATAGTCACTTTCTACAGTGACTTCATGTCCACCGTGATGGTGTGCGAATGAGATTTTCATATTGACTTAGTCGACCTTTGTGTGGTGGTGGAGTATGATGCGATTGAGAGGGATAATCCTCGAGTGTTGGTACATCAATGATCATATGATCATTATGTGATTCAATGGGAGGATATTTCAATTTTATGTCAGGACACACACCACATCATTCTCCACTAGATGAGTAGAAGGACCAACAATCAACAACTAGGGGAAGAATATAGCCTGTAATGGATCAGGTGTGAAAGGTGGAGGCCTATGAAATGACTAGTAATGGATGATTAGATGAGTTGATTTTATAGATAGATATTAATATCAAGAAAACACATGTGGATCCTTGGACTCATAATGTACATCCTTTTTCAGATGAGGTTGGACTGCTAGAGGGTCATCATATTCTTTTGTAATAGATGAGGCCTCACATGGAACAAGGCATGGTCTATATCCTCATAATAATGGCTCCCCAACATCAGTAGATGCTGAAATAGTTTCCTATGAAGGAACATCCAATCCCTGGATAGGAACACCATATTTTTTTGGTGGATTATAAGAATACTATAGTAAAAACTGTCATTAGAAGGCATTGTCCCCAATACATTAGTATGGATCATAACCAAGCATTCAACATCCTCCTCCTCATGATCAGACATGTGGTTAATCGTTTTTAGTCATGTGTGGTGTAAATAGATTAAAATTTAATTAAAAATAGTACAATGAAAAATTAATATAGATTAATTGACCTATGAGAACTAGAATCCCTCTTATCTATATAGTAAGATATATTATATGCTTAAATCTATAAAATGGATCATACACGGCCTATTGTGATAGTTGGAATCAATCGTGCATACACCGTAGATATGAAGTGATCATTGTCTCCCCTAGAGTTTGAGATACTTAGCATGTCATTGGAGCCAATCAATATTTTACGTCCACCTTATCTTCTCGGAATGAATCTTTGTTCAACACCTTGATGAAAATCGAAATCATTGAACACAATCAAACTGTCAAATGACCATATTATGTGGCTTCCACATAGTAATATATTTTTTAATGAGAGGCACTACAACCATAGAATCAAGATTTATTGTAGTGAAGTTTTCATGAAACTCGTCTTATAATGCCTAATATAGAATCTATGTAATCTCAAATGACATATGATATTTGTAAAAATATACTGTTACAAAATAAATCTAAAATTTTGAAATCAAATAAAAAATAAAAGAGTATATATATTTATTAATCTGGGTATTATAATTTCCAACATGAGACTGTATGGACCCAAATTTTGTGTTGGGGAAATGAGGATGTTTTTTTCCTAACATCACCTATAAAATAAAACATCAGAAATGGTAAATAATTTGAAACTAAATTCAATAAATATAAATAAATTAAAAACCCAATAGAGATGACTGATCATACCGGCATTAATTTGGGGTATCACACATCAAACCAATATTTATATCATAGATATAAATAATTGGGGATAGGGGAGGGATGTACTCCAATGCCACATCTTATGATAGCTAACACTTCCACTGAACATGAATACTATATTGATCAGCACAAAATGTTCCTTTAAAGATCCATAAGATACAGGAACGAGCATGACGCATGATGCACTTCTCATTAGCGTCATTGAGTCAATATGAAAAATGAATCTCAATATACCTATTAATAATCTACTCTCCATCTATATAATAAAAATTTTCAAAATTTGTGATGCCTAGAAATCACCATACAAGCTAGGGACATTTTCTTCAGGTCGGTCCAAGAGCACCATATCTTGGATTGGATGACTAAGATGGACAACCACATTGTCAAGTGTGATGGTCATCTCTTTATAAGGAAGGTGGGATGTGTGTTTACACAATTTCCATCTCTCATGGGTGGATTCATGTATGTAATGATCAATGAATGTTAAATGTGATAACACTATTATATAGAATCCTGCAATACATATGTATGTTATAATAGTGGTTGGAGTCAGACTGGGATGATAATGGTGTGCTCAATGTGACTTGATCCATGAGACCTGACGACCCTCTATCACATCACATGAAACATGCATATACTGATTAGGGATTATTCTAGTATCATAAATCATTATGTAATATATGATATAATTATTATCTTAAAAATCTAAATATATCATTATAGAAAGAGGAATGTTATGACTCGTAAAATTTATGACATGATACATTAATTCACAGTGTTTTATTAGGGGTTTTTACTAAAATAAAAGTTAATATATTCATGTTTCTCAAATAATATTTCTAATTTGGTGTTCAGAATTTTATCCCTAGTAAATGTGGTTTTTTAATATATGGTTTTATATATTTATATAAATACACATTTTTTCATTATTATATAAAAATTTATTAAAAAATAAGTGACAAAATTATATGTAAATTGATGTAAAAGTAATATAAACCATAAAAATGATTTATTTAAGCATGTTGTAATGATAATTATTAAAAAAATATTGAAATTGATAGAATGAACCCCTGTAAATAAATCATTAATGATCTAAAATGGTAATGAATAACCATGCAATTTTTTAGTAGGCTAGAGGTATGATGATATGGGCATGACTTCGAAATTGAGGTAAAATCCAACATATTTTTATGTAGTGTCATAATATCATATCCAAAATGGATTTGTATAACTATATTCATGTATATTTTGACAACTATTTCATGTCACCTCATATGTACTTATCATATTGATTTTAATGTGAAAATGAATGGAATATTTCTAGATAGTTGTAAATATATTTAGAAATGTCAGAAAAATTAAAAAACAATGATTTTATTTTCACTATTTAAAATTAACTATATGAAAAGATCAAATTAGATTCAATAAGTAATTGTGGATGATATTGTGAAATTCATCTAATAATTTTATGGAATCTTTTCCAGTTTTGACCTTCATGATGAAAAGTTAATCATCTAAAACATTTCCCATTTTAATGAGGCCAATCCATATAATTTTGAATCTTACAAGACTTAGATCTCCCTATTTGACAAAAATGATTGATTTCATGTATCTGTATTAGCTAGCCTTAAGGCATTGGGAAATTTCAAAACACCCCAATATGCATCTGTGTTGTAAAATTATAGTCTGAAATGGTGTCAATCATGTACAATGGATCGGCATATTATTTCCAATATATGTTCACAGAGGATCATACTACGATGGTGTGTGAAAATAGAAACTATATTTCTAGGATTTATTCATAGTAACATTAACTTACTTATAGCAAGACCATTATTTTATCACTTTTCCTACATGTGATGGAGTAAAAACACTTTTAATCATTAAATAAATGGTCTTCCCAGAGGAAATGGTACATCCAATATCCATGAGCTTATTCATTGTTCTTTTCAATATCATGTAAAAAGTGTCCTTAAGGAATTATACCCTAATAATCCTATAGGAAGTCAGTTTTTGTTTATCAAAAAATTAGTTAACATAATGATTAAATGTTTCTCGAAATATGTATGTTATAGTTAACTTGTGAATCCACATGAGGACACTATTTAATCACTCTACAATTTTTGTGGTCATGTTTCTATACATATTTCCACCATAATATTCCAATGTACATTTTTCTTTTCGTATTTTCAGGATATATTCATACACTCCTTGATTAGAGTTCCGAATTTCATAAAAACATTTTCAAAAATTCGTTTATCAATATCAAATTCTATAATGAATTGATCATATTTCCCATAAATTAATTTTATAGTCATGTTGAAATATTAAAAATAATAAAACATTTGCATAATTATCCTTGTGAATTCCATCTGTATAGGTTCATAATGGGATGTTTTTTGTACATTGTTAGAAATTTTTCTGATGTAGTACATATGATGTGAATTTGGGGGTATCAATGTTTCATGATAAATATCGATTTCATCCTTAGATACATAAGTCCAATCAGATATCACACAAAATCCATGATTTTGTTTGAATGGTTTCTTATACATGCTAAAAACCTACTTCAAGATTCATAGTTTTCTACCACCAACTTATTAAATGAATGAGAATGAGGGGAACCGTTTCCATATTTGTTTGTTACAATAAACAGAATTCATCTTTATTTTCCATATAGAAACATTCCATCAATATATATACACTATTTATTGAAACTAAATGTGGAAATAAGGTGGACGAATGAATAGTAAACCCAAAAAAATGAAAACATGATTGATTTTATCGGTTAACGTGAGAAACAATATCATTAGTATAATTATGGAAGAAAAAATAGTTGTTGTGTCCCAGTATTACATGAAATTGAGGTAACACAATATTTGAGTCATTCCAACCAGAATATACCTACCCAATTTCATTCAATTTTTCCATGTTCGAGTAGATCAGATAAACGAAATTTTATTTTATCATCTATAGAATAAGGACTATAGGTTTAGAAACCAAAACATTTATCTACAGAAATTAACTATTAATAATTACGTCATGTGGTATAAACAGAGAAGACAACATAATAGAAGAATTTTAAATGATTAATGAATGAAATTTTAAGTGTTTATAAAATTAAATGAAATAATACTGATGAAATACATAGTAGCCAATTTGAATAGTATTGTGATCCATATGAATAATAAATAGGATAATTGAATATTATCCAAAAAAATTAAAGTGTAATTTACTTTTATATATCATTAATGTGGCAATATGATATAATTATATCATATTATATGTAAATAAATATATAAAACGTTTTTAGTAAAGTGATGGTATTTTTGAAAGTCATTAATATTAAAATAAAATTTTAATAATAATTTAATAACATAGAATAAATTTTATTTTCATTAAATTTAATCAAAATTTTGTTTTTTATTTCTTATATTTATATGATAATTTTATAAGTCATCATTTATTATGTCAAAGTGTAATAAAAGCTGTTATAATTTTAAAATATGTATTTTCCATGTAAATGCTGATTTTAATTAAAATTTATATTTCAGTTAAACAGATAATTATTCTCATAAAATGGGGATCTATTTGGAATTTTAATCATTAAATAAATTTATGGTGAATTTTTTTGATTTCTCTAATATTTGTGAATTGTTTGTGAGTAGTGAAATACGGTAATTTACAATATAAGAATATAAATAAATTTTTGATTAATGATTGTGTCATGGATGATTTACGTGACCATTTTTTTAACTCATATAATAATTTTATTTTTTTAGTCTCAGTAAGTAACATTATTTCATGTCTTTTGAATAATAATAAAATATCAAAAAAAACGCCCCTCCTGCATTATAAATACCAATGACCACCAAATCTTCTTCTAACACCTATAATGACATGAAAAATTGCTATATTCTAGAAAATAGTTTTCCCAAAGCTCTCCCCCATGTAGAAGAGCATATTTTATTTTCTTATGTCCATGACCGATCCCCAATGAATTTTCACAAGAAGAATGAATCAAGAGGTAAAACCCTCTTCAATTTCATTAAAATTCTTTTTCATGTTCCTTTCTTTTCATATCTTTTACACACAAAACATTTTTCAAGAGGATTTAAAACTCTAGTATCATTTATATATTATACCATTATTATCTTTATAGATTAATTATCTCCTGAATATGTTATTATATTTATTTTATCTTTATAATTAAAACCACAAGTGTGAGGCATTGATTTACCACCTTTACGGATGACATGATTTTATCTATCAATTCCACCATCAAGGGTAGTAATAAAACCATTTTAATGCTTTAACCATGATTATAATTTATTTTTATTATATTATTTAATGTTATTGAAAAATTTGGTACACATTATATTAATTTAAAAATCAAAATGACTTCATTGTATAAAAACACTAAATAAATGAAAATGATTATCATTATTAATTTATCTAAAAAATCCTCCTCATATCAAGAAACAAGTTGTATTTCAATTTCATACATGTTCATTAATAACATATATATTCATTTCTAGACATCTATCCACATTATACATGATTTTACATACACATATACAATTAAACTGATTATGAAAACCAAGGAAACTAATGCTCTAAAACAATGAAATTGAATCTCATAACCCATTATAATTATATGAAATTATATAATAAACTGATAAAAAATATTTATAAATTGTTATTAATTAACAAATAAATGTATTTAAATTGATTGTTCATGTCATTATTGTCATGTTCATAATCATTTTACATATAAGGTAAGAGATTCTGCCTGAACCACCATTATCCGTTATTGTTATACATTCTATTTTTTTTACCCAAAAAAAACTCTATAATATTTCCATCCATCTCACATAAATATTTCTATATGATTCAAAATCAAGCATGAGGATCTGATAATTCTTTATTTGGTTGATATACATGATTTTAAAAGGGTCCCTACCTAAATGATCTTGATTTGAAAACATTATTTAAGGGAACTTCCCAAATTCATACATATTTTCAAGTGCGATCCAGAATCTATTTTTAGACATTATTATTTTCATGAAATCACCCATTTTCTCAATAATATATAACCTGGTTAAATTATTATTTTATACAATCAATTACTTGTTTTCAATTTTATGTAATCCCGAATGTTTTCCCTTTAACCACACTAAAATGTTTTATTCCTATTTTTTATAAAATACTTTTTCACTTATGATTGACATCACATATTTTGAATCATTATAATATTTCATTTTTATTATACAAAAATGTTTTAATTCATTTATTTCTTGAAAACCTTTATTATATTCCTATTAATTATTATTTATCAGCTAATTATTATACACAATTCATTCCATTGGTATCACATATGATTAGGATTTATTACTTATGTATGATTTATTATGTGGAAGGAAAATTTAAAAACATTTTATAGTGGATGATACCAGATATTACTCAAATTAATTGGGTAACTAATAGTATCATGATATCTTATGTGCAATGGTCATAGTGGTTACATTAACTCGTATACAATGTGCATTAATCATGGGGGTTAGCCTTCACTCGTACTCCCCCATGTGCAATGATCTTTAAATCATGATACCCTATTTTATATGATCATTGATTCTTGATAAAGTCATTATTTTTGTTCCATCAACATTTATATGATTCCATGATTATATGATCCCATGTTCCATATGATATGATAATTAATGTTTGATAATGTTCCATTCCTTTATATACATTCATGTTATTCCATCTAACCCATGTAAAAATCATTATTATAATGTTTAGTTCCATAATGGGACTTTTACATAACCAATTTTTCATATTATCCCCATTTTATCTTATGTGGATATATGTTTTCAAAGAAAATTAGGAGTTTTAAATGGATGATAAATATTGAAATGTTTTATTAAGTCCCATGTTTTCAGTTTTATATACCTAGTCTTACAGGACACAATAATTTAAGATCATTGGATTGTAATTTGATTTCAAATTATTCTTAAAATCATGTTATGATATTTCAAAAATGATAGAGTCTGTACAATTTTTATAATTGTAAATGATTATTTGTTTTTAAGGAATATTATTAGAAAATATTAATAGGAACATTAGGTATAATACTATTTCTACAAAAACATCCATAAATGTTTCTAATAGTATAATAAGTGTTTAATCAGTAAAAAAATACCTATAGAAATTATATAATTGGACATGGTTCTCGAAAAAATGTACCTAGTAGTGAAGACTCTAACAAGGTGTCTATGCCTAACTCAGGGTAACCTGGTACATAACATAGGGTCTTACAGTGTACTATGTTAAACACTATAGGGGTATATGATTTGGTAAATTTATATTCTCCTTATGAACCATTATTAAGGGAAATAATAAAAGGAACATAAGAATATAGGTTAGGAATAAGACCAGGAATAACATACATTTTAACTAATGTAATCTCAAGTAAGGATATAAATTTATTTCAATAGTTTATACATATATGACTAATGTTTCCACATTATACTTATTTCTTGTGTATTAATTCCCCATATTTTAACTCTATATTGATTATTTAATGGTGGAAAATATTTTCATATGTTCCAACAGTCAATATGATTGGGAATGTGAAAATTTCCCTAATAAAATAAAAAATAATATTGGAAAAGGTGATCAAAACATTATGAAACTACTTAATCAACTTTCTCTAGTTATGAATCACAACATGATTCTTGTGGAACTGCATCCTTTCCATATAAAGAGTAAGATTCCATCAAATCCTTCATGTGTCAATGGCCTCTCTTGTTTAGTGGATCTTCTGATCCAATCCTCATAGAATAGTGGAATAACTCAATTGAATGGTATTCTTCATGTTCAAGTGCATAGAATAAGAGAATGTTGTTCTAGTGGTTTATCATTTAATGGGAAATAAAATTAGTGGAAGACTGTAATGAAAAATGTGATGTCCAAGGAGGAATAAAATTCCTATAAAGAGAGTAATTACAGAAATAAATAAATAATTATCATGAACCCACTATCTCATGATGGAAAGAGAGTTCCCTGGACTTATGATTGTGGAGTGTGATTGTATTAGAGGGTATGATGAAAACTATACTAGAATTTCATGATAGGCCTCCAGATTTGTTATGAACACCAAAATCTAGGTGGATCTATTTATTAGGGGACTAATGTCGAGTCGAAAAAACCATTTTTGATACAAGTATTCAATTTTTATGAGTAGAATTTTATGGGCCTTTAGGATAAATTGTAGATCAGAGACTATCTTTGGCCTTCTAGGTCCGGTGATGAAATTTGGAGAATAAAGAATAAAATTGGTGGATCTATATATAAACCACATGATGGAATAAAGACCGAATATCGGACATGTCAAAATTGTTGGAAGAAGCGTCCTAGGGAATTTTTAAAGGGAAATAGAAAAGTCATAAATTATGGAAGAATGGGCCTCCTAGTTACGCGCTTCCTAGTATATTTGATGAATTCAACTATTTTTTATGAATAATGGAACATTATAATCAGCACATATCCTTTAGTTAAGTCTTTTAACTACAAGAAACTTTAGAAATTTTCAAACTAATTCTCTAAGACAAAAATTTTCAATGAAAATAAAAAACAATCTCAAAGGCAATAAAATAAGTTCTTATGTTATCACTATTACTGGTGAGGATCCGTACAATGATTTGGTTGGAGAAATTCTGGTTTTTCATTCAAGAATATTAGATTTACTATTTGATTGTTGTTCTTTGAAATATTTCATATCTTGAAAGGTTAGTATAACTATTAATTCACCACCTCAAAATATATAGGTTGATTTAACTATGATATAAACTAATGGGAATGTTATTTTATCCATAGTACACAAATCTTCCCCAGTTAGCATTTGAGGATTGAACCTCCCAAATAATATCGTCATACATTATTTAGTAGAGTTTTAGGATATTTTGGGCATGGATTGGCTATCTTTATAAATCCTATCGTCATCAACTGGGAAATTATAATAGCATTTCACATCGTAATGATTCCTCCAATTCATTACAAGTGTATGGATGAAGGGAAATATCCGGAAGTATTATCATCACATGTTTGGATATTATTCCTTATGAGAAAAATATTGCCCTAAAATGAATGAGACAAAGGATATAATCATGCTCAAATATATTCACATTGTGATGGATTAAATTGATGTATTTCCTAAAAATTTTACAGGTCTTCTGAATGATGGAGAAGTTGAGTTCTCAGTTGATCATATTTTCGAATCTCGGCCTTTATTAATGACACTTTATAGAATTCCCACTGTTTTGATATAATAACTAAAGATGCGGTTACAAGATAATATTGATAAGGGTTTAATATAGATGACTTCTTCAATATGGGATGAACCCAAACTCTTTATCAAGATGATGGATGGATCAATTAACCTCTATATATATTATTGTGAGCATAATAAAATCATGAGAAATACAAGTATACACTTCAATAGATAGATGACATGTTCATTCAAGTATATGGGGCCAATTATTTCTCTAAGGTGGACCATTTATTGGCATATCCCCTATTAAATGTGAATAATGAAAATATTCCCAATAATACATCGTGATTGATGTATGGAAACTATGAGTTCATATTGATTACATTTTATCTAACTAATAATCCAAAATTTTTATGGAGTTATTTAAAAGATTCTTTAGATATTACCTCCAAGGGAAAGGTGTAACACGTGGAGCATTTTAATAATGTTTTAAAGATATTAAAAAGGGAGAATTTATACGAAATGTATAATTCATGTGATTTATAGTTGTAGGATGCATAATTATTGGGTTATGATATCAATGGAAAAATAATATATGTGGACCCATCCAAAACAAAGGCTCTCAAATAGTGTTATAGGCCAACATCTATAATGGAGATCCGGAAATTTATTTTATACCCAGGTATTACATATGATTTTTTAAAATCATATCATGATTTTTAAACTCAATAACCAAACATATATATGTGTGTGATGTTTTTTTAGAAACATGATTTTTGGAAAGAATCAAGGATATCAAAAATAGGCATTTTTCTGCGCCAATACTCACACTCGTGAACAATGGAGAACTGTTTATGGTGTACCACAATGATTCAAGAAATATATTAGGATATTGACTAATGAATATATATAATTTCAAAGACTACTCCTCATGGAAGTTTAAAATACATGAGTGAACCGATCCCACACATAATTTGGATTTGGCAGTTGTTAACATTGAATTGAAAATAAAGAGGAAATACCTATATAGGGGGAACTGTGAGATATATACTTATCACGGGAGTCTAAAATATATTTTCACACAATATTAGCTTAATATGACCCAACATGGATTGTTAGTTCTCATCTCGAATTATGACTGATCAATCCACAACAATAATGTTATGGATAAAAAGATATAAGATGTTCTAAGTAGAAATGATCCTCCATCATTATCAAGGATGAGAATTGGTATGGATGTAATCATCTAAGACATTAAAATGATGGACATGGGAAACATTAATGGTGTAAAATATTCAATGATTTCTCAAATTATTAATTTACCCTATATTATATTAAAAATATAGAATACTCAATGAAATAATGAGGAAAATCATTACAATGTGGATGATATCATGAATGTGAAATCTTCTGAGATCATAATCAATGGGGATATAGTTACCAGATTGTGTCACAACATTGTGTACCAATGATCTAGAGACAATTTTAATGATTCTGATTGATGCACATAGCTTAGTATTCTATATTCATCATGGTATCACGATAATGTATCATGATATCTGAGAAAACATTTGGTAGGAAAATATGAAAATGGAGAACGCAAAATATATATCAAAGTGCCCAGTATGTCAGCCTGTAAAAGTTGAAAGGAAAATGTTTAAAGGGATTATTCAACCATTACACCTAAAAACATGGAAATCAGAAAAAAAATATCTGTTGAATTTATCACTATATATCCAATGAATTCCAGAGGAAAATGATCTATATGGGTTATTGTGGATCGTCTTACAAAGGTTTCTCACATTATCTCAATTCAAGTGGACTTCCCACTATATCAAATAGTATTAATATAAAATAAAAGAGTGTTATGGTTGATTAGAGTGCCAATATCTAATTTTTTAGACTAATATCTTATAATCACCTGCACATTCAGGAAAAATAACTAATATTCTCTATGTATTGAGCATAAATATAGTCTGTCCAATCATTCAAAAATTGTTGTCCTATCTGAGTGAACTATTCAAACACTATAATACATGTTGATATCATATTCTTTTGATTTTAATGGAGGATGGGACCAACATCTACTACAAGGAATATTCCTCTATTACAATAGTTTCCACTTGACAATCCAAAAGGATCCATATGAACCCCTTTTTGAGAAAATGTTACCAACACTAACATTCTAGGATGAATTCAAATAACATAAGATGATTAGACCTACAATGGTATAATAAATGCAGGAGAAGAGGAAGCCCATTTAGATGAAAATCAACGCATTCCGTTGCATTTAAAAGAGTACTGCAAAAAAATTTCGATGAGACCTTGAGATTATGGTTTGAGACATGGTATTGCAAGGGATATCTCAACAGAATACGTTCATGATATTCAAGATGAAAGAAAAGATAGGTCCAAGGTACATCGACCCCTTCAAAATCATTCATCATTTTAGAGATTTGGACTATCGAATATAACATCCACTGGCTACATCTCAAGTACACATTATATTCCACATATCCTGCTCAAGGAATTTCATACCAGATCCTTCCCATGAATAGACATTAGTGGTGGTATAGTTGGAGAATGATCTTTCATACTTGGTGAAGTTAGTGAATATCATTGATTGAAGAGAAAATATTCTATGTAAAAAGGATACTCACCTAGTCAAATTAAATTAGAAGGAACATATGTACAGGGAGGCAACATTGGAATATGAGGATGCAATGAAGGAAAAGTACCCACACATATTTTTAAATTTGATTGTAAAATAGATTTTTAATGGAGATAATTCTTAAGGGGGAAAATTGTAATGAGCCAAATCATTATTTATTAAAATACCAGTCTTATAATTTTTTAATTTGGTCTAAACACATAAAAAAACAAAATAAAAGCATATAAATGATTAATGAATGAAATTTTATGTTGTTCTAGAAGTAAAAGAACCTATACTGAAGAAATATTAACTTGACCTTTGGAATTACAGAGTGACCCTTACGAATATTAATTTATCCATTTTATTTGTAATATGAACAACTAATTTATAAATAAAATACAACTTTCTTAAAATTTATAATAAGATAAATTTGAATCATAGTATAAGAAAATACATATTTTAAAAGTTGTTAAATATGTGTCGGTATTTTTTGATGTAAAAAATATGTAATTACAATTTAATGACTAATTGAATAATGAAAATGAAAATTATTTTTCTTAAAATTTATTCACAAATAATTATTTTGTAATACTATTTTTATAACATAAAAGTAGGAAAGAGTATATATATTTATTGAAGTGTTTTTAAATGCTGTTAAAATTTTACATTATGTAATTTCCAAGTAGATGATGATTTTAATTAAAATAAAAAATTTTCACATTTATTGAATTATTTTCGTAATATAGTTTTCATTTATTAATATTAAAAATTTTCAAATGTATAGTCTTAATTTTTGGTATTTTTAAAAAAATACATGATGTTTTGGTGAATAGTGAAATACGATAATTTACAGTGTCTGTAAATAAAATAATTTTTGAGTCATGAATGAATCATGGTTGATGTGAGTGACCATTTGTTGAAATAAAAATCTTATATAACTGTGTTTACTATCACGAGTCCAAACTATTTCTTTACTAAGAAAAATAATATAATTTTAAATAAAATATTATGAAAACACCGCCTCTAACACAATAAATAAAACTTATATCCACCTCTTCTCCTCACACCTATCAAGCATTGAGACATGTTTATATTTTACAAAATACACTTCCAAAATCTCTCCCCCACATCCAAGAAGTATTTGGTCTTTTAAAAATTCTATAATCAATCCCTTATGGTGGTTATCAAGGATAAGGAATCAAGATTTAATACCCTCTTCCATTTTCATTCAATTTTATTTTCTTGTACCTTTCTTTATTTATATTCCCCTCAAATTCCATTTTCCAAGTGTCCTAAAAAAATATATAATATTATATATAATTGAATATTTTATTCTTTATGGACTAATTAGATATCAAATTTACTCACATCATTCTTTTGTTTTTAGAATTAAATCATTGTTCACTGGGTGCCGATTTACCACCTTCGTGGAAAACATGAATTCATTATTCATTTATTCCTTCAAGGAAGGACAAGAAACAATTTTGATTGTTAAAAAAATATAATATATGTATTATATCTTAATTATTGATCGATTATCATTTTTGACACATGATATTAATTTATTAAACAAAATGAGTTAATTGGGAATAAAAAATGTTAACTTAATATAAAAGATTATAATTATTGACTTATATAAGGAATGATCATTAAATATAAAACAAATAGTAATTTGTTGATATATTATTTAATTAATAACATATATGTTAATTTAAGGTCATCTATACTCATTATACAAGACTTTCCATACACATATAGAAGTAAATCGATCATGAAAACCACGTAAAATAATGATAACAAATGATGAGAATGAATCTCATAATCCATAAAATGAGACATCAAAAAAATAATAAAATTATAATAAATAAGTTATTTTGATTAATGATTTTGAATTAACTAATTATTGAAATTAGTTTTTTATTCATGAAATTAAGTCTAAGTGAAGAATAATTTCAGACTTAAGGTAATGGATTCTACCCAAACATCCATTATTTCTTCGGGTTATTCATTATCTATTTTTACACAAATTGAAATCTATTTTATTTTCAGTTATCACTTTTTAATTCTATTTTTATGTTCCAAACACATGTATCATGATCAATTCATCATTATTTTCAATGATATATATGTTTTACATAGATTCCATACTCGATAATTCCCTTTAAGAAATATCGATTTTACAGAACATCCTGATTTCATACAAATTTTAAATTGTGCCCCATAATATATTTTAAACAACCATTATTTTTATAAAATCCATAATTTTATAATGAAATACTACATTGGATCCATTATTTTGTTTTTTAGACTATTATTCCATTCCAATTTCAATGAATCGTGACTGGTTTCCCTAAGATCGTATTAAATGGTTTATTTCTAAACATTCAGAAACATTATATTCAAATTATAATGGCATCACATATCATGAAATATCTACATATTCATTTATAAACTTCTATATATTATTTAATTCCATTCATTCATTCACACTTTTTCGATAAGCCCATTTATTATTTTATTGACTGGATTATGATACCCAATTCATTCCATGTGAAACCATTATATTTATGTATGATTACTTTTGAATTATAATTTATGTGGTAAGATTATGAATAAACATTATATTATGGTTTATATCAAGAAGAATTCCAATTCATTGGGTAATGGTTAGTCTCATTATATGTTATGTGAAATGATCATGGTGGATAGGTTTGACTCATAAATGATGTGAAACAGTCTTGGAGGTAAGAATAGACTCGTTCTCTTCTATATGCAACAACACTTGACTCATGCTCCCTGTATGTGAAACAATATTTGAATCCTGATAATTTCATGTTTTATATTTCATAAACATTAATATAATTCAATTATTATATGAACCAATTTTCAATAAGTTATGAATCCTTGTGTTTATTCAAGTGCCTAGACTATATATATGTTAATGTTATTCCTTATAACACATGTTTTATGATTCATTTTATTATTTACTACATTATTGGGATTTGTTACCTTCCATTTGGTCTTGTTATACCACGTATATCCTATGCTTATGTAAGGTCTCATAGGATGTTAGATCAATTAATGGATGATAAATAAATTATTTTTTTAAGTCCATTATATTTTTCTTTAAATAGACATCCCAGAAACTATACATTATGATCCTCTTCATTTAACTTAATGTTTTATTATGATTAAAATCATGTAATGATATCTTTAGAAGGATAGGGTCTTTATAATATGATACAAATGGAATTTTCTAATTTTCATGCTTATAATAAATGAAAAAACCCAATATCTAATGATGTATAATCTTTTTTCTGGTTTGGAAGAACACATGTATGAGATGCCTCAATCATAGAAATTCTTCAACCTAAAAATGAAATGTAAAAATTCAATATCACATGGAATCTAAAATCTTCCCCATATTTAGCACATCATTTGAAAAAAAATTTGTGCAATGAATCCTATAATAAATATATAGTTCTTATGATTATGAAATCTTTTTTTGAATTTTTTAGTGTATCATTACATGGAAAATAACATCAAAAATATAATTTTTTCACAAGCACAATAAACCCATCGACGAAAACTCTAATAAATAGGCTTGCAGGTGGGAGAATATTGTATCTAAATTTGGAAAACGAGTCACCTCATCTATCGATAATGAAAAAAGTGGTGATGATTTATTATAGTTTGTGTTTGGTGTCCAAAAAATTCATCTTAGAACAATTATCCCAAACTTTTATTCGTCCCCCCTCATTATAATTATCTCTCTATATATTCCATCATTAATAAAATCCTCCATGAATTTTTTATTTCCATGTATATCTACGAGATCAGTTTTGTTTTATACTTTAATATCATATAGAAGATATACAATTTCATAATATGGTCATTCTTCAATAACTGTAGTAAGTCTGGGTCTTTGTACAATTGATGTTTTTGTGTTACAATACAAACCTCAACATTTCATTCCATTATAGATCCATCTGACCATGTGGAAAATAATTTTATTTTGTGGACCCACTAGTCATTAGTATCTGATAGAGAAACATAATTCCATATTGTATTTGGGAATTGAAAATTTCTATAAATAATAGAAATGATTTCTCATTAAATTACCAAAATTAAGAAACAATAGTTTTTATCATAACATTCACATAGGAATACACAAACAGATTTCCCAACAATGGTTGTTGGTTTTGTCCAATATGAATATCCTTTTCTGATTAGAGTGTCCTCCTCATAAAAGAAGACATAGTAAAACATGAATCTCTATTTTGAAATTATTGTTTTGTCAAGATTTTGATAGTGTAGATAATATTAACAATTCGGGTTGACCGTATCATATTTATAATACTAAAATTTTTAAATCTATTATTATATCCTGAAATATAATAATATAGTTTTATTATTTAATTGATTTAAAAAAAAGACCTAGGGTATTTTGGAAACAAAGGGAAAAAGAAAAGAAAACATTAAATCCGTTTATTTTTCCATGATATAATGGAAATTATAATCATTAAATGTGAAATAGAAAAGAACAAAACCATAAAATAAAACCAAATTGTTTTACAATAAATATAAAATAACATGAAATTAGTCAATAGATCATAGTTTGGATGTCATGATCCTTACATTAGAGATGATGTATTTTCTAGCTCATTTTCAAGTGATATTATTATAACATCTTTTATAGTGTTGTATAAAATATTTTAATTTCCTAAATGATTCATCCAACTTATTATATCATCACTATATAGTGATATCATTCATTAGATAGGAAAAAATTCTTAAAATTCAAAATTTTGTACATATCTTTTGTAGACTCTACTGAGATATCACTTGAAAATAAGCTATATTTTTCATCACATCAAAATTAAGAATCAACATATACAATATCTGTTTAATTGAAAAATGAAATGATATTTCTTATCTTTTGTAAATATCTTATATAATGTTTAATGGGTTTTTTCCAACCATTTAAATTTATATAAACATTAATTTCATTTTTTCATGGATGAATAATATGATTTTAGACATTCTTATATTTTTATCTCATTTTCCAAATCATAATGTGAAAATTATTGAAAATGTGGGATGACCAAGTAATATTTTTGAAATAGGAATTTTAGGAAGAATTTATATATTTTAAATATGATACTAATGTTTCATAGTTCAATTTATAATCTTTCTAAATGTATTTTAGTTGTTTATGAAGAAAATATATATCATATAATGCATATCTCTTGGGTTGATCAAACCATGTGTAAATCAAGGATAGTTCTAAGATACCCATTCCTTATTGTGTCTAGCTTAGTGTAGTGTTTTCATGTTTTACCCCTATTAACATTTTTTCTAGAACCATATCCAAATGAATTATCTAGAAATGTGTTTGACATCATATATAACCACCTAATCATTATATTATCTATATTTTTAAAATGTTTTCTTATATCCTAAATGATAACACTACTTGTTTTTAGTATATTACACATTCCAAATAAGTTATGTTCAACTGTCTATAAATATAATTCAATTCACCAAAAATATAACCATCGATATTAAGGAAACAAGAATAAAATAATGGATTATTCATTTAAATAATTGGATTAATATGTCATTTTTGTATTTAATAATATTTCTCTTCTAGTTTTTCATATTTCAACATTTTTTGTTCAATGTTAATCCAAATATAATCAACAAATATTGATTAAAAATACATTTTTTAACCATTAATTAATCATAATTTAATCATTATTTAATAATTAGTAAATCGTGATTTAAAAATTGTTTAATAATTATATAATAGTTTCTTATAATCAGTTAATCAATCATTAAATATTATTAAATCTTTGGTAAATCATTGGTTAACCATTAGTTTATCAATAGACAATCATTAGTAATTCATTCATTAATCTTTTTAAGAATTCTTTAATCATTCATTAATTATTAGTTATTCATATATTAATCATTACATATTTATTTTTTAATCATTAACTAATAATTATTTAATAATTACATAATCTTTATTTTATATTTATTTAATCATTCCATAGTCATTATCTAATCACCATTGATCATTCCTTGATCAATAATAAATTATTTCTTAATCATTACATAATTATTAGATAATTATTATTTAATAGTTTTCTAATAATTCATTAATAAATCAATTATCATTCATTCATAATTCCTTAATCATTAATTATTTATTAGTCAATCATTCATTAATCCATTTATAATAATTTCATAGTCATTCATTAACAATTACATAATCATTATTTAGTCATTGTTTAGTCATTCATTATTAATTCTGAATAATTTTCTAATCATTATTTAATCATCATTAATCAATCCATAATAATTACCTATTCATTAAATAAAAATTATTTAATCATTAGTAAGTCCTTAGATAATCAATATTTAATCATTCCATACGCATTCCATATTCACTATTTAATTATTAATTATTAATTTCATAATAATCCTATAATCATTACATAATCATTATTTAATTAATAGGTAATAAGTATTTAATCATTATTTAATCATTAGTTAATGATTGGTTAATCAGTAGTTATTCATTAACTAATAATTATTTAATCATTTTTTAATCATTCCATAACCATTCCTTAATAATTTACCAATAATTAGATAATCATTACTCAATTATTATCTAGTCATTAGTTAATCATTAATTAATCATAATTGAATCATTACGTAATAATTAGGAAATAATTATATTATATGTACCAAATACATAATAAATCATTGGTTAATCCTTAGTCAATCATTCTATAATCATCACAAAATATTTCATTAATGAGTAGTTCATCATTGTTAAAGAATTCATTATTCATTCATTAAACAGACTTTATTTTTAGTGAGTAATTGGTGAAACATTTTTTTTACATAATTAATTTTGAGTAAGTAATTAGTTATTCAAATGGTATTAATTAGTTAACTAATATTATCTATTAATTATATTTAATGATTTTTTAATCGTATGTAATTCATTTGTTAATCTATACATTATTATTATTATTAATTAGTAACAATTATAGACTATATATAACTATATTAACTAATAAATAAATATAATATTTATAACTAAAATATTAATTAAATAAATAAATAACGTTCAAAAATATGAAAAATACATCTAAATGATTCTTCATAAAAAATAGGCACTTATTTTAGACCACCAGAACCACCATGAAAAATGGAATACTCTTTTAGTGAGAGATTTTATTGAACATAGTGACATTGATGGATTTTTAAGTGAGTTGTTGGAGGAGAGGGTTCCCGATTATTTATAATTTTCGGTAAGGTGTCACCCCCACTTCTTCCAATATCATTTACATAATGTGGACATCAGCCACCCAGGGCCACCTTTTTCTTTAATATTAGTGAATGTTGGTGGCCCAACATACCTTTCCCTTTTCATCGATCCACGACAATGAGAGGAAACTTTAGAAGATGAAATCTTCATTTAAAAAAAATATAGATGGTGGAAGGTACCGAACATAATTTCTGGTATGGTATTCAAAATAATTAACATAAACCTATTAAAAATGTATATTTCAAAAAATATATAAAAAATCCACTCTAAACTATTATATTTTCTAGGAGGGTTTGGTTGTATACTGTAATAAAATATTTATACTAATTTATCATTTAATAAACATCTAAAACTAATCATAATGATTTTTTATTACATATATATTGAAATTCCTAGTGTAGTCATAGATAAAAGATACTATGTAGTAGACTCTTCAATGGGAGTTGAACCGAATAGGATCCCAGAGGTCAAAATAGACACACTGAAGTGGTTCTGTAGCCTTATACATTGAAATACTAAAGATAACCCCAAATGAATTCACATATATAAAATACCTATATAATGTAATAATTATATGAGACTCATTACTCAAGAAACCATGTTTTTTATTGTCATTATGGACTTTTGACATTACGTTCCCTTTCTCATTATAACAAACTGTAGTATTATCTAGATTTGAATCCCTAGAGGAATTCAAAATATTCCTATGAACCCTACCAACAAAAAAATACCATTTTGAATATTATCATTCTAGTTAATGGATGATTCTTTGTAAATATTTTTTCTTCAATAGTGTTTCCTCAAAATTTAAAATATTTGATCAATGATTCATAGAGAAATGAGGATTCTTTTCACATCGGTTACACAACTATTCTCTATAATGTTTTGATATGAAAATCATGAAATATAATGAATCTAATCCAAAATGAATAATTTTAAAACTTCATTCATTCCCTAATAAGCCAACATCTAATTCAATTCCCTTCTACTGAGTGGAATACTCAACCCTGGGAAACATGTGGAATGATTATAAAAAATTAATGATCAATTCATCCGAGATGGATACATTAGAGAAATTTAACACATTAGTAGTTTCAAAATTAAGTAAAATTGAAAAATAAATGGTTTATACATTGTCATTATAGTTACTGACTCTATTAGCACACTTCCACATTATATTGACATGTTTTTTTTGTTTGAAAAAATTTAATAATTTTTTGTATCATGATCTATGTATTTGCAATTTAACTATATTCTTCCTCTATCCCCTAGAATCCATTCCTTCTCTAATATTCACACCCTCAAACTCAACCATGAAATAGACCTTATTTTTAAGGCTCATTAAGTTAAATAAATATTTATTACCATATATTTTTTTAGTGTATTTAGATATATCAAATAATCATTTACAGAAATAATGAAATCTTATAAAGATGTTAATTGTGGTATGTTTAGAACCTCGTATCCAAATTTAATATATTTATTGGAAATATGTATTATGATTTTTTTAAATTTAATCAATGTGATATCTGAGTATAATTCTATGAAAAAATTCCACTGTGTATAATATCATCTTCCTATATAGTCTCCCAGTAACAAACTTATTCAATTAACAGGATTAGGAAATGGGAAATTTACTAGCAGTCTAAGACTAACACGAAGCCCCACTAGGAAAATTATTTCCTAATGATAAAGGCATCACACTTTGCCTTTTCCTAAAGACTTATTTGGATGAAATAATATCAGTGGTAGTAGTATTCCAATATATAGAATGGGTGGTAACATTTATTTTTTGTATTAGTAATAGAGTCAATCAATTGATTATGTTAAAAAAGTTTATTCATTGAAATGCACTACAGGATAAAAAAATTATCAATAAAATATTCCAATCTCTCGCTTTGTAGACTATAATCTAAATGATTCAATGGGATTTGATAACAATTATTGGGTGATGTTTTGTTTCGGTTGTACATGAGACTTGAAAACATTCAATTAAAATATATAATTGGGATAAATATTGAAATGGAAAATTATTTCCATTTAAACTAAAATAAAAGTTTTATTTGAGAATAAACATTTGAATTACAATAGAATAAACAAAATAACACATAATATAGGTTGGAAGACAATATTATAACCCGATTTGGATCACTTGGATCATGCATTCATTGATGATAACACCACCCTCTGAAATATTTTTATTTATAAGTGTAAATGAAAAATAAATTTTTGACTCAAATAAAGAGATATAACCATATAATATAGGTGAGGAGGATAGATTCATTGAAAAAGGTAGTGATAAGGAAACTTATAAAGGGGATTCAACATCTTCAACGTATAGATGGACTTCTGGATACTTCCATAATTAATAGAGTATCATGAATGACATTAAAAATGATATTAATAACATAAAGAACATAGTTTCAATACATAAACCTGGTTATGATGAAATTGATTCAATATTTTGTAAAACCATTAGATTTATGATTCAAAATTATGATGAATTCCACTATGTCATCATCAGATGAGTTCTCCCATTTTGAGGACCAAAAAATTTATGATGAAGAGAAGTGGAGATGAATTTGAAAATATATTTGACCTATTGTTTTATACAATTTTTTATTTAGACCCTATGAAATGCCTTTTAGACTCTCAAAATTAGAAAATAAATATTTCGAATTTAAGAGAGAAACGCATTTCCTAAAATAAGGTATTTTAGATACATAATACCATGTAGGGGATTTTATGTTCATTCCAAAAACGTGGAATAAATTCCATGTGGGCTTCCTAGATCACAATATTTGTTCACCTATCAAAAGGATGAATATGTGGGTGAACATTTTGATATATAAGAGTTATTTTAGGTGGTGTGAGGTGGATTCATTCTAAGGAAATACTACACAATAAGAAGAGGCCATAGTTATTATAAATAAAAAATCCATGGACTAGAATAAATTCAATTTACATTATGGAAAATAAATATATAATTAATAATGAAAAAACTAATAGGGTAAATGGAAAAGTCCTTATGTGTCAACAGATTCATGGAATAAGTGGAACCATGAATGAATAATATGAATTTATTAATTGAACATTGTTACAAAAATTATTGATCATTAAATATATTATGAAAATAAATTTAATCAAAAAATTAAAATTGTTCAATCACTTAATAACACAGCAATATATAATGAAGGTTACTAACTCACATATTGGTTCATCTCCCCAAAATCATGGACCTGGTCAATCATGTGGGTTTAAATTATTAAAAAAATTATTGAATCTCACATGTGTCATTATTTGATGGACACCCTTTGTCAAGAGCCATTATCTCAGCCAATCCTGATATTAAACTATTCTCATGAAAATTCATTTGATATATAAAAACATTTTACACTTAAAGGATTACTAATATTGAATTTTTATCAGATACATATTCATATTAATATAATCAATTATCAATCATATAGTCAAAAAACTTCAACAAAAAAATACAACTTCAACTAATATTAGTTTATATTGATGATTTTTTCAAAAATTGTTCCTACTCAATTAATCCCTACATTTAAGAAAATATTATTTTATTCAATTAATAAATATCAATATTAACTGACAAATTATCTCACTAAATGAATCATCATAAAATAGAACATCTCAGAATAATATATTCAATCTATTTTTAAGGTAATACTATGTAGAAACAACTAGAGTTCATCATGATCAAAGACTATAATCACCTTAATTTGGACATGATTAATCACTCCCTATGTTAGTAGATGATATCATCCACCATTTTCACAATTAATCTAATAAATAACTCAAATCAAATTGTCAATCATTCCATCATCAGACAAAAAATGATTATCATAGGAAAAAAAGTATACTTAACTAATCTTCCAGAGAGATCATTATAATCAGACATATTTATTATTGATTAGTACTTCCCTGTAATTATGTGTTGTATTTTTCATTTGTAATTTTACCCCTTTACCTTACATCGATGTGTATATCATTAAGGAAAATAATACATTTGAACAGGAAAATATTGTTTTAGAATAATAATTAACAAAATAAAATGAAACACAACATGGTTTTTTAAAAATCATATATAGTATACAGTTTTTTTCCTTCATATGATGATTATGTAATTTCAAAAATCAAAAAAATTTATAACACCTCATAGAATCATAAAATTAATACATATTAATATTACAAGACATATACAACTCTAACTGTAAAATTAAAACACATTTGAAGAAATATTGAAATCTAATATTAAAAAATAATATAACTCAATGTTTTAATATGTAACTAGATTCCACATGAAAATTCAAAAGTAAATAAATAAAATATTTTTTTTATAAATAACACTATTATTGATTAAAAATACCGAAAACATTTTAAAATTATATTAAAAACCCAAAAATCATTTAAATATACACAAAAAAATATTTAAATTATCACTAATGCAATTATAAATTATTAGTCCTAAAAAATATGAATATTAATTAAATGAAAAATTAGACTTTATTAACAATTAATTCAATGTTTTACAACATTTATCAAAAATAAATCATACATAAATAATCAATAATACATTATTTTCCAATTATACAATATTTCATGTATCTATACATCATAGTTTTTTATTAAATGATGTAGTGATATTTTGTAAAATAAAACCACATCAAATTTTGCCAATGTTATTCTATTGGATGTCCTGATTAAAAACACTAAACACATCTATAATAGTTACAATTCATATCATTAATAAAAGATCATTATTATATTAATGATGTAATTCTTGTAATAATTTTTCATTAATGAAATATCCACAAAGAATGATAATTTCTCACTAAAAATGAAATTATATAGAAAAATATGGTGTCTTTTTTTAAATAATGATCAAATTTGAATGTGTTGTAAACAATTGAAACAACTAAATTTCGAGATCATTTTTCTAAATTCATTTTTCATCATCGTAAACTGACAGACACACACAAAATTTTACAAATAAAATAGATTTTATAAATAATAATGTAAAGACCCGGAAATTTCAAGAATTTGTTTTTCTTAATTTCTTTGAAATTTTACAAGAACGCAGTTTCTGACGGCGCCTAATTCCGAGGCCCGGTGTGCCCAGCATCAATTTCCAAACTTTAGCTTGGGTACGTTCAGTGAACAAACGAGCGGGTTTTTCTAACTTTTGAACTGGTTCTCGGAATTGAAATATGAGGGCACGAATGAAACCCCAACGCTGGTAATTGCTTAGGAACACCTATTCCGGAGTTGCATTTATGCAGGTGGAGAAGTTAAATTTGTGGATTAAATGAGGAATGAATAAAATTGTAAAAAAAATTATTTTTAAGTCTAAGGTGGTTTTATCCTACATGGAGAAGTTGGGGTCGCATCTAACTACCCATTTGAGGATAAATTTGAGGATAAATGTGAGGTGGGGCCCACACGAGCCCCAACCATTCACATTCCCATAACTCTCATAAACTTCCCCTTTAAACTTGTTAACTTCCTTTAAATAAGTAACTCTTCCACTTCCTTATTTAATTTGCCAACCTACATCTTAATTAATTAAACAACTGATGGTTTAATTAATTAATTGAATTGGATTTGAATTTTGTAAATTTGAATGCATGGCATGGGTAAATAAAATATGGTGGAGCCTTATTTTATTTTGGGTGGAATTGTTGTCTTAAGGGAAAGGGATTAGAGATCTAGAGTTTCGATGAACTTCTTCCTCCGACGAAGAACACTTCATCTCCATTGTTGAAGAATGCGATGAACACCAAAGCTTCAACGAAGAACACCGTCTCATCTTGCATCTTCTCTCCAGGTCGAAGGAAGAGAGACGCTACATTCCTCATCGAGCGAACACCGATGACACTTACGGAACCTCGTTCCGAGACGCCGGCTTCCACGACCTATTTTTCTGCGACAAACCTCGATTAACGACTCCATCGAGGTAGGGGTTTTATCTTTATGTTCAGATTTTATTTGGATGTTCTTCGAAAATATTAGCCAACTGTTATCAAAATAATGGAGGGGGGTCGGACCGCACAAACACGTCAAGCCTCCTCCCCTATTTTTATTTTGATGGTTATCTTCGTGGCTTGATATGCAAGCGACGTGGTGTTGTCGCACCGCACAGGAACATGGAGATCCACAGCGGAGAAGTATGGCACCATCGCGATGCACCGTTGAGGCCGAACGAACCCACGTCCGGAGTCGGGTCGCGATAAAGGGGCGCGGCGCCGTCGCGTCGTGCCAGAGAACCGCGAAGTCACCACGGCCGGAGCGGGGCCGCAGTGGAGGGGCGTGGCCCGTCGCGCTGCGCCGGTCGGACAAAGCCACAGCCTATATCCACAGCGGAGCATGGATGGCGGCCGCACCTCTGGCCGCTGGCGCGTCATGAGGGCGTGACCAGCAGGTACCGCAGCAGCATCCGGGCGTCCATTATGGCCGGCCGGATTCCGAAAGACCGGGGGTTTGTAACCCCTGGCAGGTGGACAGGCAGTCCCCCATGAGGGGGCCGCAGTTACAAAATCAAAGAAGGGTTGGGGGCCGCACAACCCCCACATCCTCTCAGCGCGCGACACCCGCTGAGCCGGACCAGCCGCGCCGGACCGGGCCACCCGCGCAGGGACTGACCGCCCGGGCTGGGCCGCCCGTGCTAGGCCGGACCCCTGCGTTGGGCCGGGACGCGCTGGCTAGGCCGGGCCGCGCCAGCCGGGCTGGGCCATGACCTAGAGGGCCGGACCCGGACTCGGGTCGAGTCGACCCTGTTCGGGCCCACACAGTGGGTCTCGGGCCGGGTCGGACCGGGCCCGAACCCCTATTTTCGGGTAGTTTTCGTTCAAAAGCCCATAACATGGGCTACAGACCTTCGATCGATGCACCATCAGTTGCGATCCGATCCTTGGGTCGAGACGGTCGTTTAGGTATATTATAATCAGGGTTTCTATGAATTTGGGTATGACTGGGTTGGTTTGATCACGAAACCAACCGGGCCCTCGGAGCGGAAACACTTATATCTCGAGCTCCGGACCTCCAATTGACGTGCCGTAGACTTTGTTGGATTTCTCTTGATGAGACATAACTTTTGGAATGCTTCGCCTGTGATTTGGACATAGTTGGTGTATGGCTAGGTTGGATTGTACCTGAAATCCAACCAGGCCCCTGGAACGGAAAAGCTGATAACTTTCAGACTGGACGTCCATTTGACGAACTGTCAGTGGCGTTGGTGATCACGTTGAGAAACAGTCCCTATGAGTGAAACCTATTACAGTTCAGGGTACAGTTGTGATATGGTTGGTTTGGTTCGTACATGAATCCAACTAGGCCCCTATGACGAAAAGGCTAATAACTCACAGACTGGGCGTTCAATTGACGCGTCGTCTGTTGCGTTGAGAACCCTATGACGAGGCCGTCCTTTGAGATACTTCTTCGAGGGACTTTTTTGATACTTGGAGTATCGACCAGAAGCTCGTGGAGCAGACCCTCCCGGAGATGAGCGTACGGAGTACGGAGACCATGTAGCCGGCTGAGACCTGACGACTGCTTGACTGACTCGACTTGGAGTGAGTCGACTGAACCAGTGGACGGAGCACTACTTTTTTTGGGTGCAGAACCATGGAAGACAAAGCACTAATATGTTTGGGTGAAGACCCATGGCGGACAGAGCACTACTGTGTTTGGGTGGAGACCTGCGGTACTCGTCCTGAGAGTACCTCTACAGGCTATTAGGTGGGATACACTACTATATTTTGGTGGCAGACCCTGGCGGGTAGCACTACTGTGTTTGGGTGGCTGACACGCGCTACTCGACAGGAGGAGTACCTCAGCATCTTTAGGTTAGTGAGCAGTACCTCAGAGTCGTGCCAATATCACTGTACTCTCCAGAGACAGGGCTCTTCAGCAGTTACGGTTTTGATAATGACAATCCTGGTTTGAGCTGAGTCTATGACCTTTGTTTTTACCTCATGAATGAGATGGGTCACTTGATAACTCTGGTATATGTATGCGAATATACCTAGGTAGTGGTTATCCATTTATTTCATAACCTTTGTGTTTCCTCATGATTGAGATGGGTTTCTTGATAATTTAGGTATAAGTATGGGCTTTTACCTAAGTAAGGGTTATCTTTTGAAATTCTTCTATGTGGTTATCCTTGTTGGATTTAGTGAGACCTTGAGGGTCTCGGGGTCCCTACTGAGTATCGTATACTCACCCATGCACGGGCTATGCACGCTCCTTGTTGTGTTGGTTGCAGACGACGTGCAGCGCTGATAGAGGCCGACTGTTCGAGGACTGGACGTGTAACACTCGAGACTTTTATGTTATATAAATCATCAAAGGAATATTTTTCTACACACAACACTTTCTTGGCTTGCTTTACACGAAATCGCGAGTTTCCTCAATAGCTTGTGTCGTACGCAATACCGAGTTTCACTAAACAACGATATACTATTAAAATATTATTAAAACTAGCTGTTATGAATAGTAATAACCACTTTTTGAAATTTTATAAATTTTATTTTTCAAAATGGACTTCATTTTTGGATTCGGAATATCGAAATTAGCCTAGGGTGAAATTTTGGTATTTTTATGAAAACTTTCAATTTTTGATGAATAGTGAAACCACTAAGTGGTAGTTAAAAAACTGAATTTTTCAAAAAACTTAATTTTACCACTTCTCTGAGTGGAATTTCAAAAATCCGAGAGACACGGTTGATGTCAGTATGTAAAATGTGGTTCAATGAGATTAAAAATATTTTTTTGGTGAATAGTAACTTTTTACTTTTTATTACCACGGTTAAAAGTAAATAGGCTAATTAAGGGTAAAACTGATATTATTATTACCCTAACACATGTCCTAATTCTATTTGACAAGTGTAATTCGACCAAAAACAACCTTAGAAATAAAATATGACCATTTAGTCCCACTTGGATTAGATTGGGACATTTATTATTAATTTATTTAAAGAAGGGTTAAAATAGTTAAAATCAAAGTTTAATAAGTAAATAATTTTTAATATGAGGTTATACATAAGATAAATTAGATTATAAATGTTCATTAGAAAGCTAAAAATATTTCCTACGTAATGGTATTTTATTTGTAATTTTTAGACATTAAATAATTTAATTTATTTATGACACAACGATGATGCAGTAATTATCTTATTAATGAGATATTGACATAATTAATGTTATAAATGACCAAATAAATATAATTTGAGACTTTTTATGAATTTCACTAATTTTATAGGTTAATATGACATGTTAGTATTGATTTAATTAACTTTTTTCGAACGTATAATTCTGTTATGATTTTCACAAAAATCAATTACTAAATAGTGTCAAAATTGTCATAAAATAGTTTTTAAAACAAATATTTTATTATTAATTGTTATTTTATTCCTAAATATCTAAGGTTCGGAAACATGACTTATATAAGGATATATATATTAATAATAAACATCTTTTGGTTAGTTTGGCTTCATATAGTATGTTTATTAACCTTATAGTATAAGAACACAAGAAGACATGGTAAAAGTAAAATTATTTAACTTAATGTTAAATCTAAATGATAAGGTTAAAATAGGAACCTAAACTTCTCTAAATTCTATTGGATGAGAGGATTTCCACCCATCCCCAACATAGCCTCTAAATAAATCAATTTTGAGCTATTTAAAATCTAACTTGACTTTATAATAAAATAATATATTTAGTTATTCCAAAGGTGCCCCTCTCCTCTCTTATAAAAGGGCACCTCCTCCCTCTCTTCCTCACACCACATTGAGCCTTCATGCTCAGAAAACCCCTACCATTTTATCCTCTCCACTTCCCTAGAAACATCCTAGAGGTTCTGGTCTTCTTAAAATACATATTTTAGTTCCCTAAAAGGAGGTCTCAAAGAAGAACTTCAAAGAAGAGGTAATGTCCGTTACCGATTCTTTCATCTTTATTTCTTCTTCCACTTCTTCTTCTTCAGTTGTTTCATTATGAAGTAATAACATCAGTATCACTAATATACTGATATGTTATTATAAGTATTAAACAACCCTATTTCACCATCTATCCATCCTATGGAAAAAGAAATCACCGCGCGTGCATACGTACGGAATACCGTCTCCACGCCGTGGTGTAATCTATTTTCCACCACCACCTTACTTGGATGGGTATAATGGTGTAAAAAATGACTATATATGACTATTATAATGTGATACTGATTATGAAATAGTATACATACACTCCAATACAATTCCACGATCATAGGAATGATATCTTCACTCGTGCGTACGTACGGAATACCGTCTCCACGATGTGATGCGACTCGTTCTACATGATCTTCATTTCATAATGATTATATAAATGAATTGAATGAATGAATATGATATATATTACACTAATACCATTCTGGAAATGAGGTATCTATAACCTAAAGATAAGAATAAGAATTTATTCGGCAAAACACGCATAAGAACAAAAAGTTATAAACACCCGAATAACAAGTAGAAATGCAATATTACTACTAAGAATCTAAGCAAATGACCATATATGATATCATAAAAATATGTATGATTCTGGAATAAGTCACTAACATTATTTAAATCATTATACATGAGGTATGGACACTTACAAAGAAAATCGGACCTAAGGTAAGGGAAATATCACAATCTCATTTTTATCCGAGATTGTTTATACTTTCGAATTTACTGGGGTGTATTTTATCATCCACATCCATGTTTCCTTAATATTTAATATTATTTCCATCCACCTACAATTGTTTAAATCCAATTTTACCCTTTGGTGAGTTTTTAGTAAAAGATATGAAAGGAATCTGTTGTCATTTTTCGTACGAGGTACTTTTTTGACTTTTCCGACAAAAGTACGAAGAATTTTTTTTTATACGGAATGAATGGATTTTTAAAACATTATTTACAAGAAGCTTCCTTTACAAGTTTTCAAGTTTATTCTTAATCAACTTCTTTTATTTTATAATTTTTAGACATGTTAAGAAAGGAAAAGTGTTTTTGAAGCAGAAATGATATTTTCCTCAAGAATGGAGTTCAAGTGTTTTATCAAAATTATTTTCCATCTAAGATAAAAAAGGGTTTTGTTCCTATCCCTATTATTACATTGATTTGACTATGTTGTGATGGAATTATTTTTATGAATTCATTTATCTTATATGAATTGTGTCATGATGTCATGTTGTTTAAGAATCCCATTTTTATTACATGGGTTATGCAATGATGTATGATTTATGATTTTGTGGCACACATATGAATGGAATCATTATGAGATGGGTGGGACCTATATCTCCCTCCAATTAATTGGGTAATGATTTTATATCTCATGAGATATACATGGCTGGAATGGTAGGTTATACTGGTTCAGTGAAATAGGACTGAAACGAGGGTGACTCGGTTCAGAAATGGACTTTGTCCACTAAGATAGTCTTGGAAATGAGTCTTGACTAATAAGAAATGATTCTCTATGATTATTTGTGTATGCCACAAAGTTTCAGGTTTTATGTTATGATTATTGGGATTACATTTCACTAGTATGATTTATTCCATGTTATGAAATTATGCCCTCTTTTGCAGGTTAAGATTTCCAAAAGTTATGTTCTTATAAATATGATGTGATTGATATTTCTTTGTTTACCCTTACTGAGGATTTGAGCTCACCCTTTCGTATGTTTTCTTTCCCCAGGTCAGGAAGATGGTTATTAAGTAAGATATGCCAAAAGGGACTATAGATATGATGAAATTAATGGGAGACAGTGTAGACGCTTTATGAACCAGTTGTTTATGATTCCCAGTTTCTAAAGACACTATACCTATATGGTCCTTTCGTGGTATTGTTATATGTTGTAATAAGTATGCTTCAATTTTGATGTATTAACAATGTATGTAAAGTATGGGTCGTTATAGTTGGTATCAGAGGAAAGGTATAGTCAATCTTTGTAAACTAGGATGTGAAAGCCTTACTAATAACCCTAAGGATATGTCTAAGCATAGAAAACAATCTTAGTGTTTTAGAAATGGCCATGAATAACCTAGGATAATACCTTAAGTGTGAAATTTTATTCTTGATTATGTGGTTTTACTATTATAATTAGTGTTGCTCAAACTATTCTTCTTGGTTTTAGTCAATGGCTGGAACCCGAAGGAACCGTGCTAATGCGGAATGCGACGTTCAATGCAATGATTTTCCCCCTGAGCAACGAAACGTTATGGGAGCTTGAATGAAAAATCATGAAGCCATGCTCACACAACTTTCTCAAGCTATGAATCATGCCGGACTTCCAAACGAGCAAAAGAAGGAGAAACATTCTGTTGAATCCTTCATGAGACAGCGTCCACCTTCATTCAGCGGGTCTACTGATCCATTAGTTTCTGAACAATGGATTAGTTCTACTGAAAAGATATTTTCAGTTCTTCAATGTTCTGAACATGATAAAGTCATCCTAGCAGTGTATCATTTGGAAGAAGATGCTGATCAACGGTGGAATCTTATTAAGAATATGAGGCTAAGGGATGAAATTGAGTCCATGGAATGGGACGAGTTGAAGAACTTATTTTTCAATAAGTACTTCCCTCATATTCTCCGAACAAATATGGAGAAAGAGTATCTTGAACTGAACCAAAATGATGATGAATCTGTTGGTACCTATGAAGCAAATTTTACAAGACTATCACGGTACGCATCTGGTATTATTATCCAACCTGAGAGTAAGATCGATTGAATCTTTAGTGGCTTAAAACCAAGTCTTCGAAGGGCCTTTTCCATAAGGGACTTCAATAGCTATGAGGAAATCATTCGATGTGCTATCAAAGTTGAGATGGAGATTGGAGTAACCCATCAGTCATATGGGTTTGATAAGAAGAGGAAAATGTAATTCAAAGGAAAATATAAAGAACACACTGAAAAGAAGATGAGATTTCCCTTATGCTCAAAGTGTGGAAAGAAACATGGAGGGAGTTGTCTTAAAGGGACAATTAAATGTTTCAAATGTGGAAAGGAAGGTCATCGGGCATTTGAATGCCGCGATGATGGGAATAAGATGTCAAATGATGCAAACAAAGGAAGGGATACACAGAATGAACCTACTACACTTCAATGTTTCAAGTGCAATGAGATGGGGAATTATGCTAATAAATTCCCTAATCCAAGGGTTGAAGATGATGGTCGACGTCAATAAACTCTTAAGTCTAAAGACAAAGGAATGTCACATTCAATTTCTATCAGCGATGTGGACTACGATAACGATGTGGTGAAAGGTACACTTACCATCCACTCTAAAGTAGCAAATGTTTTATTTGATTCTGCATCCACCCACTCTTTTATTTATGAAGAATTTTCTAAGGGTATCACCATATTACCTCAACAATTAGATGTTGAGTTAGCTGTGACAACACCTAATGGCACAACAGTCGCATCAAAAGTTTATAATTCTTCTCCGATTGAAGTTTGTGGGAAAGTGCTTCCTGCAAATCATGTGATCCTTCCTATAGTGGAATTTTATGTGATTCTTGCCATGGATTGGCTTTCTCTACATGGAGCTCATATCAATTTCCAATGAAAGGAAGTCACATTTCATATTCCAGATCAATCTATGATCGTCTATCGATGCAAGGATGAACATAACATTCCAGTGGAAATTTCTTCCATTTTCTGGGTATTGATTCCACTAAATGAAGGTTATTTATCTCAAATGGTTGGTGAGAAACTCACGATTAAGAATATGCCCATTGTACGGAAGTTTGATGATGTCTTTCCAGAGGAATTACCGGGTCTTCCACCGAATCGTGAAGTTGAGTTTTCAATAGAACTCGTACCGGGTGCTTTGCCTATTTCAAAGATACCTTATAGAATGGCCCTAATTGAGTTGAAGGAATTGAAGAAGCAACTCCAAGAGAATCTTGATAAGGGGTTCATACGCCCTAGTGCGTCACCTTGGGGAGCACCTGTTCTATTTGTTAAGAAGAAAGATGGATCAATGAGACTCCGCATTGATTATAGAGAACATAACAAGATCACTATCAAGAACAAATATCCTCTCCCACGCATTGATGACTTATTTGACCAAATATGTGGAGCTCAATACATTTCCAAGATTGATCTTCGTTCAGGGTATCATCAATTAAGGGTCAATAGGGAGGATATACCAAAGACGGCTTTCCGTACATGTTATGGACACTATGAATTTATAGTGATTCCATTTGGTCTTACTAATGCCCCTGCTATCTTCATGGATCTGATGAATAGTGTCTTTAGAGACTATCTTGATCAATTTGTGGTAGTCTTTATAGATGATATTCTTGTCTATTCAAAGAGCAAGTAAGAACATGAAGATCACTTGAGAATTATATTGAAGACCCTGAGAAAGGGGAAGCTTTATGCCAAATATACCAAGTGTGAATTTTGGCTTCAAAAAGTTTCATTTTTGGGTCACATAATCTCAAAAGAGGGGATATCTGTGGATCTAACAAAAACAGAGGTTATCGAAAGATGGTCGAGACCAACAACAGTAACTGAGATACGAAGTTTTCTTGGTTTGGCGGGATATTATTGACATTTTGTGAAATAATTTTCACGATTATCTAATCCACTCACCAAGTTGCCTCGGAAAGGAGTTAAGTCTGCCTGGATAGAGGAATGTGAAGAGAATTTCAAGGAGTTGAAAAGAAGGTTATCCAGTGCACCTGTGCTCACACTGCCTTGTAGTGGAGAAAGGTTTGTGATCTACAGTGATGCATCCAAGAAGGGATTGGGGTGTGTTCTTATGCAAAATGATATGGTGATAGCTTATGCCTCACGACAGTTGAAAATCCATGAGCAAAATTACCCAACACATGATTAGGATTTAGCTGCGCTAATCATTCCATTAATGATTTAGAGGCATTATCTTTATGGTGAAAGGTGTGATATTTATACTGATCATAAATGTTTAAAGTATATTTTCACACAAAAGGAGCTGAATATGCGTCAAAGAAGATGGTTGTAGCTGATTAAGTATTATGACTGCTCAATCCATTACCACCCTAGGAAAGCAAACAAGGTGGCAGATGCATTAAGTTGAAAGACCATGCCAGTTTATCCATGATGAGGATCACAAAAGATCCAATATTTATGGATTTAAAAAGAATGGATCTTGGAATTACAATGGAAGGGGAAAAATCTTATCTTTCTCAAATGAATGTTCAACCATCTATACATGTGAAGATTAAAGAGGCACAGAAAGAAGATGTCAAGTTACAAAAGAAGGTGAGAAATGTTCCTGAATTCAACCTTGATTGTGATGGGATAATAAAGTTCAGGAATCGGGTTTGTGTTCCTCCCATCCCCGAATTAAAGAAGGAGCTGTTGGATGAGGCTCACAGTTCTTCATTCTCTATTCATCCTGGAAGCACGAAGATGTATAGGGACCTGAAAGAGTACTTCTGGTGGGATGGCATGAAAAGAGATGTTGCTGAATATGTCTCTCGATGCTTGGTTTGTCTACAAGTTAAAGTTGAGAGACAGGACTCTAAGGGGATGTTACAACCATTACCCATACCCGAATGGAAATGGGAAAACATCACTATGGACTTTGTCACTGGACATCCTAAAACATCCAAAGGCAATAATGCTATCTGGGTCGTAGTTGATCATCTTACAAAGTCTACACACTTCATTGCTATTGGATAGGATTTCTCTCTTGATCAGCTTGCCAGAATATATGTAAAGGAAGTGGTAAGATTGCATGGAGTACCACTTTCTATTATATCTGATCGGGATCCGAGATTTACCTCGAAGTTCTGGCGAAGTCTTCAGCATACTCTGGATACATATTTGAGTTTCAGCACTGCTTATCATCCTCAGACAGACGGTCAGTCTGAGAGAACAATTCAAACTCTAGAAGATATGTTGAGAGATTGCTCTATGGATTTCAAAGATGGTTGGGATCAACACCTACCATTGGTGGAATTTTCTTATAATAATAGATTTCACTCCAGTATTCAGATGGATCTTTATGAGGATCTCTATGGAAAGAAATGCATAACTCCAACTTGATGGGATGAAGTTGGGGAGAGAAAGCTATTAGGACCTGATCTCGTTGATGAAATGGCAGAAAAGGTCAGATCTACTCAACAACACATAAGAGCAGCTAAGAGTCGACAGAAACGTTGTGCCGACAACCGAAGTAAAGACCTAGAGTTTGAAGTGGGGGATAAAGTGTTCTTACGAATATCTCCCTGGAAGAGGGTTATGAGATTTGGAAAGAAGGGGAAGTTGAGCCCTATATATATCTGTCCTTTCAAAATACTGGATCGTGTTGGGAAGGTAGCTTATCGATTGGAACTTCCACCGAATCTCTCTCAAGTTCACGATTTGTTCCATGTATCTATCCTGAGAAAGTACATACCTGATCCTTCAAATGTACTCTGCTCAGAAGTTGTACCACTGGAGCAAGATCATTCTTATGAAGAACAGCCGATAGAGATTCTGGATCGTAGCGAAAAAGTCCTACGAAACAAGACCACTCTCTTGGTGAAAGTTTTATAGAGGAACCACCAATTAGAAGAAGCTACATGGGAGTTTGAGGATATGATGAGAGAGAGGTATCCTCATCTGTTTGTCACAAAGTGACGAATTTCGAGTGCGAAATTCATTTTAAGGGGGGTAGAATGTAACACCCGAGACTTTTATGTTATATAAATCATCAAAGGAATCTTTTTCTACATACAACACTTGCTTGGCTTGCTTTACACGAAATCGCGAGTTTCCTCGATATCTTGAGTCATACACAATACCGAGTTTCACTAAAAAACGATATACTATTAAAATTTTATTAAAACTAGCCGTTATGAATAGTAATAACCACTTTTTGAAATTTGATAAATTATATTTTTCAAAATGGACTTCATTTTTGGATTCGGAATATCGAAATTAGCCTAGGGTGAAATTTTGGTATTTTTCTGAAAACATTCAATTTTTGATGAATTGTGAAACCACTAAGTGGTAGTTAAAAAACTGAATTTTTCATAAAACATAATTTTACCGCTTTTGTGAGTGTAATTTCAAAAATCCGAGAGACACAGTTGATATCAGTAAGTAAAATGTGGTTCAATGAGATGAAAATAATTTTTTGGTGAATAGTAACTTTTTTCTTTTTTACCACGGTTAAAAGTAAATAGGGTAATTAAGGGTAAAAATGATATTATTATTACCCTAACACATGTCCTAATTCTATTGTACAAGTGTAATTCGATCAAAAATTACCTTAGGAATAAAATATGACCCTTTAGGTCCACTTGTATTAGATTAGGAAATTTATTATTAATTTATTTAAAAAGGGTTAAAATAGTTAAAATCAAAGTTTAATAAGTAAATAATTTTTAATATGGGATTATACATAAGATAAATTCGACTATAAATATTAATTAGAAATCTAAAAAGATTTCCTACATAATGTTATTTTATTTGTAATTTTTAGACATTAAATAATTTAATTTATTTATGTCACAACGATGATACAGTAATTATCTTATTAATGAAATATTGACATAATTAATGTTATAAATGCCCAAATAAATATAATTTTAGACTTTTTATGAATTCCGCTAATTTTATAGGTTAATTTTACATGTTATTATTGATTTAATTATCTTTTTTCGAACTTATCATTCTGTTATGATTTTCACAAAAATAAATTACTAAATAGTGTCATAATTGACATAAAATAGTTTTTAAAACAAATATTATATTATTAATTGTTATTTTATTCCTAAAAATCTATGGTTCGTCCAAATTACTTAGATAAGGTTATATATATTAATAATAAACAACTTGTGGTTCGTTTGGCTTCATATAGTAAGTTTATTAACATTATAGTATAAGAACACAAGAAGACATGGTAAAAGTAAAATTATTTAACTTAATGTTAAATCTAAATGATAAGGTTAAAATAGGAACCTAAACTTGTCTAAATTCTATTGGATGAGAGGATTTCGACCCATCCCCACCTTATCCTCTAAATAAATAAATTTGGAGCTATTTAAAACCGAACTTGACTTTATAATAAAATAATATTTTTAGTTATTCCAAAGGTGCCCCTCTCCTCCCTTATAAAAGGCCACCTCCTCCCTCTCTTACTCACACCACTTTGAGCCTTCATGATCGGCCAAACCCTGACATTTGCTCCTATCCACTTCCATAGAAACATCCTAGAGGTTTTTTTCTTCTTCAAAGACCTATTTTAGTGCCCTAAAAGGAGGTCTCAAAGAGGCACTTCAAAGAAGGGGTAATGTCCATTACCGATTCTTTCATCTGTATTTCTTCTTCCACTTCTTCTTCTTCAGTTGTTACATTATGAAGTAATAAAATCAGTATCACTCATATACTGATATTTTATTATAAGTATGAAACAACCCTATTTCACCATCTATCCATCCTACGGAAAAATAAATCACCGCGCGTGCATACGTACGGAATACCGTCTCCACGCCGTGGTGTAATCTATTTTCCACCACCACCTTACTTGGATGGGTATAATGGTGTAAATAATGACTATATATGACTATTATAAAGTGATAATAATTCGGAAATAGTATACATACACTCCAATACAATTCCACGATCATAGGAACGATATCATCACTCATGCATACGTACGGAATACCGTCTCCACGATGTGATGCGACTCGTTCTACATGATCTTCATTTCATAATGATTATATAAATGAATTGAATGAATTAATATGATATATATTACACTAATACCATTCTGGAAATGAGGTATCTATAACCTAATGATAAGAATAAGAATTTATTCGGAAAAACACGCATAAGAACAAAAAGTTATAAACACCCGAATAACAAGTAGCAATGCAATATTACTACTAAGAAGTTAAGAAAATGACCATTTATGAAATCATAAAAATAATTATGATTCTGGAATAAGTAAATAACAATATTTAAATCATTATACAGGAGGTTCGGACACTTACAAAGCAAATCGGACCTAAGGTAAGGGAAATATCACAATCTCATTTTTATCTGAGATTGTTTATACTTTCGAATTTACTACGGTGTATTTTATCATCCACATCCATGTTTCCTCAATATGTAATATTATTTCCATCCACCTACAATTGTTTAAATCCAATTTTACCCTTCGGTGAGTTTTTATTAAAAGATATGAAAGAAATCCTTTGTAATTTTTCGTACGAGGTACTTTTTTGACTTTTCCGACAAAAGTACGAAGAATGTTTTTTTATACGGCATGAATGGATTTTTAAAACAATATTTCCAAGAATCATACTTTAAAAGTTTTCAAGTTTATTATTAATCAAATTCTTTTAGTTTATAATTGTACAACATGTTAAGAAAGGAAAAGTTTTTTTGAAGCAGAAAGGATATTTTCCTCAAGAATGTAGTTCAAGTGTTTTGTCAAAATTATTTTCCATCTATGATAATAAAGGGTTTTGTTCATATCCCTATTATTACATTTATTTGACTATGTTGTTATGGAATTATTTTTATGAATTCCTTTATCTTAAATGAATTGTTTCATGATGTTATGTTGTTTAAGAATCCCATTTTTATTACATGGGTTATGCAATGGTGTATGATTTATGATTTTGTGGAACACATAAGAATGGTATAATTATGAGATGGGTGGGACCTATATCTCCCTCCAATGCATTGGGTAAAGATTTTATATCTCATGACATAGACATGGCTGGAACGGTAGGTTATACCGGTTCAGTGAAACAGGACTGAAACGAGGGTGACTCGGTTCAGAAATGGACATTGTCCACTAAGATAGTCTTGGAAATGAGTCTTGACTAATAAGAAATGATTCTCTATGATTATGTGTGTATGCCACAATGTTTCAGGTTTTAAGTTATGATTATTGGGATTACATTTCACTACTATGATTTATTCCATGTTATGAAATTATGCTCTCTTTTGCAGGTTAAGATTTCCAAAAGTTATATTCTTATGAATATGATGTGATGGATATTTCTTTGTTTACCATTACTGAGCATTTGAGATCACCCTTTCGTATGTTTTCTTTACCCAGGTCAGGAAGAAGGTTATTAATTAATATATGCCAAAAGGGACTATAGAAATGATGAAATAAATGGGAGACGGTGTAGACGCTTTATGAACTAGTTGTTTATGTTTCCCAGTTTCTAAAGACACTATACCTATATGGTCCTTTCGTGGTTTTGTTATATGTTGTAATAAGTATGCTTCAATTTTGAAGTATTAACAATGTATGTAAAGTATGGGTCGCTATAGGATGGTACCCGGAGGTGGACCTCACGACGAGTCAGTATCTGGAGATGGACTTCATGTCGAGATGACACTCAGAAGAGGTTGACGGGCGAGAGCGTTGTGGAGGCTATCTGTACCTACCCTTCAGGTAGGATTCATGGTGGACGATCCATGAGCTGCGCTATCTGTACCTATACTTCAGGTAGGATCCGAGGAGGACGACCTAGGAGCTGCTTCCATTCATCCATCTGTTTGTCTTTTTCTGTTGTACTTTTGTTCAGTTGTAGTTGTACTTTCGATTGGGTTTGTATTCTGGACCATTTACTTTTCAGCACATCCTTTTGTACTTAGTGTATTACTTCTGCTTGTACTCTATAGTGTTTTGTTTACTTTTATAAAGGAAATTCCTTCCCAGTTATCAAGAATTACGCCTTTGGTGCAAGTCACCAGCCCCTGGCCTATGGAAGGTGGGCTCGGGGTAGTCACGACACGGGCCCCGAGGAAGGGTCGTGACAAATTAGTATCAGGGTAGTCGGTTCTACTACAAAACTTATAACTATGATATTTTCTTTCTTTGAAGTGATGGTTTTAAGAGTACCGAGTGTGGTTTTCTATTCAGGGAGTCCAGTGTTGTTGCGGGCAGCCGACGTATCCATACACCAGGACCCTGACAACTGATTTTCGACATTGTGCACAAATACACTGATTGCATGTGTGTTTCCAGATGTTTTTAAAAGTCAGCTCGAACTAGGTCAAATCACAAGGTATAATTGTTTGACAGTGTCACATTGTTTCTTTCAGGATGCCTTCCCACGGATGACCAGCTAGAGCCCAGAGGGATGTGCGTACTGACAGCCTGCAGAGCGACGAGGCTTCAGTACAGGGCCCTCTTACAGTTGAGACACCATCAGAGGTACCAGTAGTACTACCATACGTTGGGCCACCGATTCCACCATCCCCAGTAGTAGGCAATGCACTCCTCTTGAGTGCGCTGCACGTGTTCCAGCGCCAGAGGCCACCCAGGTTCCGAGGAGAGACGGACCTGCAGGCGGGTGAGGATTGGCTAGAGGTTGTGGTGAGAGTCTTCAGGATAATGGGGACGCCAACAGACATCATGGTGGTATTTGCTACCAGCCTCCTTCAGGCAGCAGCTGAGAGATGGTGGAGCCAATGGTTCTAGTATTTAGATGAGATGACCTTCTAATGGGGAGACTTCGAGACCTTTTTCAGGGTGGAGTTTGTTCCAGTAGCTCTGCACCCCGAGCATGTACAGAATTTGCTGCCTTTGCCGTAGGATTTTCCATCAGTAGCTTAGTCATCTGTGGGCAGTAGACAGATGATGCAGAGGTCCATGAGTAACAGAGCCAGCTATATGAGGAGCAGGAAGTGATATGAATGCGGCACGAAGGGTCACCTGGCACGTGACTATCCGACACCCCGAAGAGTTGATCCGTATGTGTTGGAGGAGCCACCGAGACAGAAGCCACGGTGGGTACATGAGCAACAGCCGAGCAGTGGACAAGGCAGTATAGCTTCTAGATCAAGTTGACATGAGAGGTACTAGTGGATACCTTTTTGTTCTTGGTACATCTAGTTCCATGTTGTTGTTGTTTTTGTTGTTGTGAGTCTTTGTACTAAGATCTGCAATAATAAAAGTCACTTATCCTAGTGACACATGCTTTCCTGTACTTTTGTTTGGTTGATACTTAGAGGTACATGTTTAAACTGTTGACTTGACCATCACTTTCGAGATTTCTACTGGTGGAGACCCAGTGACCTCACACTAATGCCGACAGTGTGACTCAACCCTTAGAGGCGAGAGTGACGGTTGGATCTCTTGGTAGTATTGTCAAGGCCTTACGACGTCATCCATGGCATGAATGCATCATTCATGTCAGGATTTAGTGTATTATGCAATGGGCGTGGTTTATCCAGGGTATGAGACTGAGTTTCTCTTTTCGGGAAAGGAGAAATCTTAGCAGCTCTTACCGATCGTAGGCAAAGAAGCTGCAGATCATCCAGGAGTGGATGAAGACTGCACAGTGCAGTAATAAATAGTAAACTAGCGCCAGTCTTAGTGACTCAGGCGTGTTAAATGTTTCAAGAGGAGGAATCTTTAAAGAGAAATGAGTCTGCGAAGCAGTAGACATGGAAGCAGATCTATGAGAGCAGCATGGGGTGATGTACTTATTGACATTTTACAATCACCCGCCTTTGTAGTCCTTGCTAGGCTCAGGGAGCTGGAGGGAAGGGGAATAGAGTAACTGCATGCGGTCAAGGAGTGTGGCCTAATAGCTCTATGAATTATTCAAGGGACAGTCTATGTCCATTACTAGCTGTCATAGTAACAGACGTTGATATGAATCATTCCTTACTTCCACAAATCTTGTTCCAGACCTAGAGTTTCCGGTAAGCCGTAGACATGACCCTCACGTCTGGAGATACCTTGGGAGGAGACTCGATAATCACACTTACGCCGATAGTGTGGTCTAATCCTTGAGTTGAGAGTTTCGGTTGGAATCTCTTGCTGGCAGCGTCGAGGCCTTACGACGTTGGTCTAGCTATGGATTGGATTCACAGTTCATGCTCAGATTGACTATATTAGGCAAAAAGTGTGTGGTCTATCTACAACGTCGAGATGGGTTTTCCTTGGTCGGTGAAATAGAAACCCCAGGCAGCACATGATAAACTCATCCTTAGGAGGGTGTAGCCTATCACTCTTGGGTTCTCCAACCTTACCCTCGTGGCAATATGAGTTTTGAGTTTCAGTTCTAATCATGAAATGGAGGCCTCTAGGGATCTAGGATGGCGTCCATGTTCTTATACGGGTCTAACCTCGATGAGGTTTACAGAGATGTAGCCGAGGATGCGTGACATCTCCAAGGTTCGATGGACCTTTCTTGGTCCCCATTAGGGTAGACAAGGTGGTTTACCACTTGACCATTCCACCTCAGTTGCACCAGGTGTATGATGTCATCTCTGCATCTCAGGTGAGGAGATACGTGCATGATCCTCCACGCATCATCGACCTCAGGAAGTAGGACATCGATGGAAGGGCGACATTCATGGAGGTTCCAGTGGATAACGAGGATCGACATGAGTGTTTCTTATGTAGATGGTCAATTCCTCTTGTGCGCTTTCGTTGGCAGCACGGGAACCACCAGGTGAGCACATGGGAGCGGAAGGCTCAGATGCATGCTCAGTACCACTTTTCTTCCCTAGGTTGTGTTAAAGCTTTACGGGGACGTAAAGCCCTGAGGTGGGAGTAATGTAAAGACCCAGAAATTTGAATAAAATTTTTCTTTCTTTCTTTGGAATTTTAAAAGAACGAAGTTTCTGACGGCGCCTGATTCCGAGGCCCGGTGTGCCTGGAATCAATTTTCAAAGTTTATCTCGGGTACGTTCAGTGAACTAATGTGCGGGGTTTTCTAACTTTTGAACCGGTGCTCGAAATCGAAATCTAAGGGCACCGATGAAACCGCAACTCTAGTAATTTCTTAGCAACACCTATTCCAGAGTTGTGTTTGTGCGGGTGGAGAAGTTAAATTTGTGGATTAAATGAGGAATGAATAAAATTGTAAAACAATTTTATTTTTATGTCTATGGTGGTTTTATCCTACATGGGGATTTTGGGGTGGAATCAAACTAACCATGTGAGGATAAATTTGAGGATAAATGTGATGTAGGGCCCACATGAGCCCCAACCTTTCACATTCACATAACAATCATAAACTCCCAATTCAAAATTGTTAACTTATTTTAATTAAGTAACTCTTCCACTTCCTTATTTAATTTTCCAACCTACCTCTGAATTAATTAAACAACTCATGGTTTAATTAATTAAGTGAATTGGATTTGATTTTTGTAAATTTGAATGCATGGCATTGGTAAATAAAATAAGATGGATCCTTATTTTATTTTGGTTGGAATTGTTGTGTTAAGTGAAAGGGAAGAGAGCTCCTGAGTTTTGAAAAACTTCTTCCTCCGAAGAAGAACGCTTCATCTCCTTTGATGAAAATGCGAAGAACACCGAAGCATCGACGAAGAATGTTGTCTCATCTTTCATCTTCTCTCCATGTTGAAGGAAGTGAGACGCCGCATTCTTCATCGAGCAAACATGGACGACGCTTACGGAACCTCGTTCCACGACGCCGTCTTCCGCGACGTCTTTTTCCGCGACAAACCTCGATCGACGAATCCATCGAGGTTGGAGTTTTGTCTTTACGTTCGGATTTTATTTGGATGTTCTTCGATAATAACGGCCAACTATTATCAAAATAACGGAGGGGGGTTGGACAACACAAACACAGCAGAACCTCCTCCCCTATTTTTATTTTGATGGTTATATTCGTGGCTTGAAATGGAAGTGATGCGGTGTCGTCGCACCGTGCAAGAACATTGAGATCCACGGAGAAGAAGCACGGTACCGTCACGCCGCACCGTTGAGGACGAACGAACCCACAGCTGGAGTCGGGTCGCAGCAAAGGGGCGCGGCGCCGTCGCGCCGTGCCGGAGAACCATGAAGACACCGCGGCCGAAGTGGGGCTATGTCGGAGAGGCGCGCCGCCTTCGCGCCGCGCCGGTCAGACAAGGTCGTGGCCTCCGGCCGTGGCAGAGCATGGAGGGCGGCCGGACCTCAAGCCGCTGGTGATTCAAAGGGGCGGGACCAGTAGGTCACGTAGCAGCATCCGGCTGACCATATTGGCCGGCTAGATTCCGAACAACGGGGGGTTTGTAACCCCCGGCAGGTGGACAGGAGGTCCCCCATGAGGGGGTCGCGGTTACAAAATCAAAGGGGTGGGGGAAGCGTACCCCCCGCATCCGCTCAACGCACGGCACCCACCGAGCAGGACCGGCCACGCCGGACCGGGCCGCCCGCGTAGGGTCGGACCGCCTAGGCTGGGTCGGGCTGCCCGCACTGGGCCAAACCCCTGCGCCGGGCTGGGCTGGGCCGGCTGGGTTGGGCCGCGCCAGCCGTGTCGGGCCGTGCCCTAGTCGGCCGGACCTGGACCTGGGTCGGGTCGGCCCGGTTCAGGCTGACCCAGGGAGTCTCGGGCCGGGTCGGACCGAGCCCAAACCCCCTAATTTCGGTTAGTTTTCGTTCAAACGCCCGTAACATGGGATACAGACCTCTGATCGATGCACCGTTAGTTGAGATGTGATCTTTGCATCAAGACGTTCGTTTTGGTATATTACACTCACAGTTTCTGAGAACTTTTGGTACGGACGGGTTGGTTCAATCACGAAACCAACTGGGCCCTCTGAGCGGAAACGCTTAATCTCGAGCTCCGGACGTCCGATTGACGTGTCATCGAATTTGTTGGATTCTTCTATATGAGACATAACTTCTGGTATACTTCGCCTGATATTTGGACGCAGTTGGAGTATGGCCGGGTTGGATTGTACCCGAAATCCAACCGGGCCCCTAGAACGAAAAGGCAAATAACATTCAGACCGGACGTCTGTTTGACGAACCATCAGCGGAATTGGTGATCACATTGAGAAACAGTCCCTATGAGTAAACCATATGAGAGTTCAGGGAAGAGTTGTGATATGGTCGGGTTGGTTCGTACACGAATCCATCCTGGACCCTAGGACGAAAAGGCTAATAACTCACAGATCGGGCGTCCGATTGACGCGCCATTTGTTGCTTTGAGACCCCTATGACGAGGCGTCCCATTGAGACACTTATTTGTGGGAATTTTTGATACTTGATGTATCAACTAGTAGCTTGTGGAGCGTACCCTCACGGACACAAGCGTACAAAGTACGTAGACCGTGTAACCGGCTGATACCTGACAACTGCTTGACCGACTCGACTTGGAGTGAGTCGACTAGCCTAGTGGACAGAGCACTACTTTTTTTGGGTGCAGACGCATGGCAGATGGATCACTAATGAGTTTGGGTGCAGACCCGCGGTACTCGTCGGGAGAGTACCTTTGCATGCTATTGGGGGGGATGCACTACTGTGTTTGGGTGGCAGACCCTGGCAGGAAGCACTACTGTTTTTGGGTGGCAAACCCGTGGTACTCGACAGGAGGAGTACCTTAGCAGACTTAGGTTAATGAGAAGTACCTCGGAGTCATGACAGGATCATTGTACTCTCCAGAGATGGGGCTCTTCAACAGTTATGGTTTTGATAATGATAATCCCGGTTTGATCTGAGTCTATGACCTTTGTGTTTACCTCGTTAATGAGATGGGTCACTTGATAACTTAGTTATATGTATAGGAATATACCTAGGTAGTTGTTATCCGTTGATTTCATTACCTTTGTGTTTCCTCATGATTGAGATGGGTTACTTGATAACCTAGGTATATGTATGGGCTTATACCTAAGTAAGGGTTACCTTTTGAGATTATTATTTGTGGTTATCCTTGTTTGATTTAGTGAGACCTTAAGGGTCTCGGGGTCCCTACTGAGTATCGTATACTCCCCCCTTCACGGGCTATGCCCGCACCTCATTGTGTTGGTTGCAGACGACTTGCAGCGCTGACAGTGGCCGAGTGTTCGAGGACTGGACGGTACCCGGAGGTCAACCTCACGACGAGTCAGTATATGGATGTGGACTTCACGATGAGACGACACTTAGAGGAGGTTGACGGGTGAGAGTGTTGTGGAGGATATCTGTACCTACCCTTCAGGTAGGATCCGTGGTGGACGATCCAGGAGCTGCGTTGTCTGTACCTACCCTTCAGGTAGGATCCGAGGGGGATGACCCAAGAGAAGATTCCATTCTTCTAGCTGTTTTTCTTTTTCTGTTGAACATTTCTTCAGTTGTAGCTGTACTTTCGATTGGGTTATTATTCTGGCCCATTTACTTTTCAGCACTTCCTTTTGTACTTAGTGCATTACTTCCTCTTGTACTCGGTGGAGTTTTATTTACTTTTATAATGGCAATGCCTTCACAGTAATCGGGAATTATGCCTTTGGTGCTAGTCGCCATCCCCTGGCCTATGGAAGGCGGGCCTGGGGTAGTCACGACATGGGCACCGAGGACGGGTCGTGACAAATAAGACATACAAAATGATGGATATGTGAGAAAAATAAATAAATAAAATTATCAAATAAATAATATCAATGGTGAGTTTGAAAACAATTATCTAAACAAGTATAAAGAGTTCATTTTTATAACCATTTTAATGACATGTTTACTAGATTAACTGTAAATAATGAACAAATAATCAATTAACAAAGAAAAATTATGACTAAAAATTTCTACATGATTGTGTTTTAAATAGATTGTCACTACCGGTCCTCAGTGCCCGTGTCGTGACATCCCCTTGCCCGCCTTCCATAGTCCAGGGGCTGGAGACTAGCACCAAAGGCGTAATTACCGATAACTGGGAAGGCATTACCTTTATAAAAGTAAACAAAACACCACACAGTACAAGTGGAAGTAATACACTAAGTACAAAAGGATGTGCTAAAAATTAAATTGGCCAGAATACAAACCGAATCAAAAGTACAGCTACAACTAAACAAAAGTACAACAGAAAAAGACAACAGCTGGAAGAATAGGAGAAGCTTCTGGGTCGTCCTCCTCAGATCCTACCTGAAGGGTAGGTACAGATAGTGCAGCTCCTGGATCGTCCACCATGGATCCTACCTGAAGGCTAGGTACAGATAGCGCAGCTCCTGGATCGTCCACCTCGGACCCTACTTGAAGGGTAGGTACAGATAGCCTCCACAACGCTCTTGCCCGTCAACCTCCTCTGAGTATCATCTCTCCGTGAAGTCCACCTCCTGATACTGACTTGTTGTGAGGTCCACCTCCGGTTATCATCCAGTCTTCAAACACTCGCCTCTGTCAGCACTGCTCGTCGTCTGCAACCAACACAACGAGGTGCGGGCATGGCCCTTGCAGGGGTGAGTATAACGATACTCAGTAGGGACCACGAGACACGCAAGGTCTCTCTAAATCCAACAAGGATAACCACAAAGAAGATCTCAACAGATAACCACTACTTAGGTATATTCCCATACATATACCTACGTTTCCATGTAACCCATCCCAATCATGAGGAAACAAAAATATTATGAAATCAATGGATAACAACTACCCAGGTATATGACCATACATATACCTAAGTTATCAAGTGACCCATCTCAATCATTAGGTAAATACAAAGGTCATAGACTCAGCTCAATCTAGGATTTTCATTATCGAAACTGTAACTGTGGAAGGGCCACATCTCTGGAGTGTACAGTGATCCCGTCACGACTCCGAGGTACTTCTCACTAACCTAAAAATGTTGAGGTACTCCTCCTATCGAGTACCGCGGGTCAGCCACCCAAACACAGTAGTGCTTCCCACCGGGGTCTGCCACCCAAACACAGTAGTGCACACCCCCTAAAAGCCTGCTGAGGTACTCTCCGGACGAGTACCGCGGGTCTGCACCCAAACCGAGTAGTGCTCCGTCCTCCATGGTTTTGCACCCAAACAAAGTAATGCTTCGTCCACTCGGCCAGTCGACTCACTCCAAGTCGAGTCGGTCAAGCAGTGGTCAAGTCTCAGCCAGCTACACGGTCTCTATACTCCGCACGCTCATCTCCGGGAGGGTCCGCTCCACGGGCTACTGGTCGATACTCCAAGTATCAGAAAGTCCCATGAAGAAGTATCTCAATGGACCGCCTCGTCATAGGGGTCTCAACGCAACAGACGACGCGTCAATCAGACACCTAGTCTGTGAGTTACTTGGCTTTTCGTCCCAGGGGCCCGGTTGGTTTCGTGTGCGAACCAACCCGGCCGTATCTCAACTGTACCCCGAACTCTCATAGGGTATTCTCATAGGGACCGTTTTGCAATGTGATAACCAACTCCGCTGACGGTTCTTCAAACGGACATCTGGTCGGAAAGTTATCAGCTTTTCCGTTCAAGGGGCCCTGTTGGATTCCGGGTACAATCCAACCCGACCACTATCCAACTGCAACCAAAACATAGGAGAAGTATGACAAAAGTTCCATCTCATCAAGTGGAATCCAAAAAAGTCGAGGGAACTTCAATTAGACGTCCGGAGCTCATTATATATGCGTTTCCGCTCCGAGGGCCGGTTGGTTTCGTACCCGAACCAACCCGGCCATACTCAAAGTTCTCTGAAACCGTGAGTGCAATATACTGAAATGACCGTCTTGATCCAAAGATCACATCGCAGATGACGGTGCGTTGATCAGAGGTCTGTAGCCCATGAAATGGGAAAAATACAGTAAGAGGTCCGCGAATAGGGGTTCGGGCTCAGTACGACCCGACCCGATATCCCCTACGCGGCCCGAACCGGGTCGACTCGACCCGGGTCTGAGTCCGGCCCACTTGGTCGCGGCCCGAACTGGCTGGCGTGGCCCCGCCTGACCTGCGCGGCCCATCCCGGCCTGGGCGCGGCCCGTCCTGGTGGCCCGGCCTTGCGCGCTCGGCCTGTCCAGCGTGGCCTGGATGCTCGACTGTAACGGCCACGCGGAAGGGGTGCGGGGGGTGCATTTCCCCCCTCCTGTTTGTGTAACTATAGCCCCCATGTGGGGGGCCGCTCATGTCGGCCAGCTAGGGGTTACGACCCCTAGCTTTCTCGATGACCGGCTGGCCCGGCTGGCCGGCCGTACTACTGCCGCGGGACCCCGAGGTCCTGCCCTCCTGCTCCGGCGCCGGCAGATGGAAGACAGACGCCGATCTCTACTCCGTCGTGGCCTTGGTCCGTTCGGCGGGGGGCGACGGCGCCACGTCCCTCCACCGCAGCACCGCTCCAGTCGCGATCTCTTCTAGGTTCTTCGGCGCGGCCCAACGGCACCGTGGCTTGTTCGACTTCAACAGCGCGGCGCAACGGCACCGCGATTCTTCACCCAATATTTATTATTTTCCACATGGTGCACCGGCACTGCGCTGCCTTTTTCGTGCCGCAAACAAATCAACAATCAAGGGGGGGAGGAGGGTCGGCCGTGTTCGTGCGGTCTGACCACCTCCCGTTATTGCGAAATCAGGCGGCTAAATTAAAGATGACAATCAGCGATAAAGGCAATCACTTAAAAAAGAATATAATCCCCTTTCTCAAAGAAAACGTTTTACGAAGGTTCATTGCGGAATTTCACGTCGCGGAAAAAGGAGTTGTGGAAGGAGGATCATCGCGTCGCAGAGAAAAGAATTGTCGGTGTCGCGTCGTCAATCTCCGAGGATCCAACGTTCTTGTCGACCATCCTCTGAGGTCGGCATTCTTCGCGTTCTTCGTCAAGGAAGGAGTTCTTCCAGGCTTTGAGTGATTTTTCCCCAGCCCTCTCTCACAAAGAACCCCTTTAATAAAATAAGACTTGTCTTTTTTTATTAACACACAAGACAAACGTTTTGAAATTAAAAATTTTAATCAATCCATTAATTGAATTAATTGAGAAGATTAAACTGCCCAAATTAATGAGTCGTTTAAACATTAAGTTAAACGTAAGAGTTGACTCTCAATAAAAGGGGGGTGCGGGTGCGTTACCTAATTAAAGGAGGGGGGTTTCGAGGAAGTTGAAAAGGTGGGGCTCTTGTGGGACCCACCCCAAAAATATCCTACCTAGAGGAATAGGATATAGTGGGCTCCACATCAACCACATATCTTAGGTAAAACAACTTTAAATGAAATAAAATTGGTTGCACCATTTTATTTTATTCATTTACTTAACCCAAAAATTAAAAAAATGCACCCGAGCAAACGATACTGTGGAAAAGGTGTTCCTAAGAAATTACCGGCACTGTGATTACATTGGTGTCCTCGCATTTCGATTCTGAGCACCAGTTCAAAAGTTAGGAAAACCTTCTCGTTCGTTCACTGAACGTACCCGAGCTAAACTTCGGAAAATAATTCCGGGCACACTGGGCCTCGGAATCAGGTGCCGTCAGAAACTGCGTTCTTGTAAAACTCAAATGAAAATAAGAAAAAAAAATTCCTAGAAATTTCCAGGTCTTTACATTACTCCCACATCAGGGATTTACGTCCTCGTAAAGCTTTTAACACAAACTAGGGATAAAAAAGAGGTACTAAGCACACATCTGAGCATTTCGCTCCCATGTGCTCACCTGGAGGATCCTGTACTGCCAATGAAAGGGCACCAGAGGAATCGACCATCCTCGTAGGACCCGCTTTCGTCGATCCTCAACCTCTACTAGAACCCCTGTGCATGGCGCCCAGTTATCGACATCCAACTCCATGAGGTCGATGATGTGTGAAGGATCATGCACGTTCCTTCTCAGCTGAGGTACGTAGATGACATCATGCACCCGGTGCAACTGGGGTGGAAAGGTCAAGCGGTAAACTACCTTGCCTACCCAGCTAAGGACCTAGAAAGGTCTGTTGAACCTTGTAGATAACTTTTCGAATCAGCCACATTTCCGTAAACCTCGTCGATGTGAGACCCGTTTAAGGACGCGATCACCATCCTTGAACACTAGAGGCCTCCACCTCAAGATTAGATTTGAAACTCAAAAATCTTATTTCCACGAGGGTAAGGTTGACCGACTCAAGATTTATCGGCCGCACTCTCCTATGCATGAGTTTATCCTATGCTGCTTGGGGTTTCCTTTTCACCGACCAAGGAAAACCCATCCCGACGTTGTAGTTAAACCACAACCATTTTTCCTAATACAGTCAATATAAGAATGAATTGTGAATCCAATCCATACCGAGACCAACGTCATAAGGCCTCGACGCTGCCACCAAGAGATTCCAACCGAAACTCTCACCTCGAGGGTCAGACCACACTGTCGGCGGAAGTGTGATTATCGAGTCTCCTCCCAAGGTATCTCCAGACGTGAGGGTCAAGTCCATGGCTTAATGGAAACTCTAGGACTAGGAAAAGATTAGTGGAAGGAAGGAGTGATTCATATCGACGTTTGTTACTACGGCAGTTAGTAGTGGACACAGACTGTCCCTTGAATCATTTTTTAGAGCCATTGGGTCACACTCCTTGACTGCATGCAACTGCACTCTTCCCCTGCTCTCTAGCTCACTATGCCTAGCGGGGACAAGTAAGGTGGGTGGTTGTAGCATGTTAAAATGTACACCACCTCATGCTGCTCTCCTAGCTCTGCCTCCACGTCTGCGGCTTCGCAGACTCATCTATCCTTAAAGCTTCCTCTTCTTGAAACATTTAACAGACCCATGTCTCTAAGACTGGTGCCAGTTTCCTATTTCTTACAGTACTGTGCAGTCTTCATCTTCTCCTGGATGATCTGAACCTTCTTTGCCTACGATCTGTAAGAGCTGCTAATATTTCCCCCTTGCCGAAAAGAGAAACTCGGTCTCATCCCCTGGATTAACCATGCCCATTGCCTAATACAGTCAATCCTGACATGAATGATGCATTCATTCCATGGTTGAAGTCTTAAGGCCTCGGCATTACTACTAAGAGATCCAACCATCACTCTCACCTCCAAGGGTCGAGTCACACTGCCGGCATCAGTGTGAGGTCACTAGGTCTCCTCCAGTAGAAATCTCGAAAGTGAGGGCCAAGTCAACAGTTTTAACCTGGACCTCTCAGTATCAACCAAACAAAAGGATAGGAAGGCAAAAATCACAAAGATAAGTGTCACTAGGATAAGTGCCTTTTATTATTGCATCTCATAGTACAAAGACACAAATAAAACAGAAACATGGAACTAGAAGTACCAGGAACAAATGTAATCCACTAGTTCTGCTCCTATACACCTGCTCCCGGAGCTCTACTTCCTTGTCCACTACTCGGTTGTTTCTGAAGCACCCTTCGCTGATTCTGTCTCGATGGCTCTTCCAACGTCTACGGATCAACTGTGCAGGGAGTCGGACAGTCACGTGCCATGTTACACTTCCTACCGAAGGAGTAACACTGTCCGTTTCTGGCATGCCTGGCTCTGACCCCACCCCGGATGCCCCGCACCACCGATCTTAAAACCCGAGATCACCAATCTGATGGTCTGGTCCTCCTAGACCTCTGCATCATCTGTCTACTGCCTAAAGATGACTCATCTACTGATGGGAAAACATGTGGCAAAGCCAGCAGCTCCTGAACACTCTCGGGGTGCAGAGCTACTGGTACAAACTGCACCCTGAAAAAGGTCTCGAAGTCTCCCCATATGAACGTCATCCTGTCGCAAAACTAGGACAAGTGGCTCCACCATCTCTCAGCTGCTGCCTGAAGGATGCTGGCATCAAAGATCATCATGAAGTCTGTTGGCATCCCCACTAGCTTGAAGACTCTCACCACAGCCTCCAGCCAATCCTCAGCCGCCTACAGGTCCGTCTCTCCCCGGAACCTGGGTGACCTCTGGCACTGGAACACGTGCAGCATGGTCAAGCGGCGTGCATCACCTACTGTTGGGGCTGGTGGCATCAGTGGCCCAACGTATTGCAGTACCACTGGTGCCTCAACTGTAAGAGGGCCCTGTACCGAAGCCTCGTCGCTCAGCATGCTGTCAGTACGCACATCCCTCTAGGCTCTAGCTGGTTGTCCATGGAAAGGCATCCTGAAAGAAACATACCTGACATGGTCCAACAATATATACCTGGTGATATGTCCTGGTTTGAGTTGTTTTAAGGAAAAACCTTTGGAGACAGACACACAATTAGTGGTTTCGTGCACAAAGTAGAAAATCTGTTGTCAAGGTCCTGGTGTATGGATACGTTGGCCGCCCGCACCAAAACTGGACTCCCTGAACTGAAACCCACACTCGATACCCTTAGCACTATTGCCTCCCAGAAAGAAAATATCAGAGTTATAAGTTCTACGGTAGAACTGACTCCTCTGATACCAATTTTTCACGACCCGTCCTCGGGGCCCGTGCCGTGACTTCCCCAAGCCCACCTTCCATAGTCCAGGGGCTGGAGACTAGCACCAAAGGCGTAATTCCCGATAACTGGGAAGGCATTGCATTTATAAAAGTAAACAAAACACCACAAAGTATAAGCCAAATTAATAAAATAAGTACAAAAGGAAGTGCAGAAAATTAAATAGGCCAAAATACAAACCCAATCGAAAGTATAGCTACAACTGAACAAAAGTACAACAGAAAAAGAAAACAGCTGGAAGAATGGAAGAAATTCCTAGGTCGTCCTCCTAGGATCCTACCTGAAAGGTAGGTATAGATAGCGCAGCTTTTGGATCATCCACCAAGGATCCTACATGATGGGTAGGTACAGATTGCGCAGCTCCTGGATCATCCACCACGGATCCTACCTAAAGGGTAGGTACAGATATCCTCCACAACACTCTTTCCCGTCAACCTACTCCGAGTATCGTCTCACCGTGAATTCCACCTCCTGATACTGACTCTTCGTGAGGTCCACCTCTGGGTATCGTCCAGTCTTCAAACACTCGGCCTCCGTCTGCACTTCCCATCTTCTGCATCCAACACAACGAGGTACGGGCATAGCCCGTGTAGGGGTGAGTATAACGATACTCAGTAGGGACCCCGAGACCCTTAAGGGCTCTCTAAATCCAACAAGTATAACCACAAAGAAGATCTCAATAGATAACCTCTACTTAGGTATATGCCCATACATATACCTATGTTATCAAGTAACCCATCTCAATAATGAGGAAACACAATGATTATGAAATCAACAGATAACCACTACCCAGGTATATGCCCATACATATACCTATGTTATCAAGTGACCCATCTCAATCATGCGGTAAACACAATGGTCATAGACTCAACTCAAAACCGGATTTTCATTATCGAAACCGTAATTGTTGTAGAGCCCCGTCTCTGGAGTGTACAGTGATCTGGTCACAACTCCGAGGTACTACTCACTAACCTAAGACTGCTGAGGTACTCCTCCTGTCAAGTATCGTGGGTCAGCCACCAAAACACAGTAGTGCTTCCCGTCGGGGTCTTCCACCCAAACACAGTAGTGCACACCCCCTAAAAGCATGCCGAGGTACTCTCTGGACGAGTACCGTGGGTCTGCATCCAAACTGAGTAGTGATCCATCTGCCATGGGTCTGCACCCAAACAAAGTAGTGCTCTATCCACAGGGCTAGTTGACTCACTCCAAGTCGAGTCGGTCAAGCAGTCGTCAGGTCTCAGCCGAATACACGGTCTTCGTACTCCGCACGCTCGTCTCTAGGAGGGTCCGCTCCACGATCTACTATTCGATACTCCAAGTATCACAAAGTCCCACGAATAAGTATCTCAATGTACCGCCTCATCATATGGGTCTCAATGCAACAGATGGTGCGCCAATCGGACGCTCGGTCTGTGAGTTACTAGGATTTTTGTCCTAGAGGCCCGATTGGTTTCGTGTGCGAACCAACCCGACCGTATCTCAACTGTATCTCGAACTCTCATAGGGTATGCTCATAGGGATTGTTTCTAAACGTGATCACCAACAATACTGACGGTTCGTCAAACAGATGTCCGGTCTGAAAGTTATCATCTTTTCCGTTCAAGGGTCCCGGTTGGATTTCTGGTACAATCTAACCCGGCCACTATCCAACTGCATCCAAAACTCATGAGAAGTATGCCAAAAGTTCCGCCTCATCAAGTGGCATCCAACAATGTCGACGGCACGTCAATCGGACATCTGGAGCTCAAGATATAAGTGTTTCAGCTCTGAGGGCCCGGTTGGTTTCATATCCGATCCAACCCATCCGTAGACAAAGTTCTTTGAATCCTTTTGTGTAGTATACCGAAATGGCCGTCTCGATCCAAGGATCGCATCGCAGCTGAAGGTGTGTCAATCGAAGGTCCGTAGCCCATGATATGGGCAAAAGACCGTAAGAGGTCCGCGAAGAGGGCGTTCGGGCCGGGTCGGACCGTGCCCGATACCCCCAGGGTCGGCCCGAACCGGGGCGACCCGACCCGGGTGTGGGTCGGACCCGCTTGGGCACGGCCCGGGCTGGCTGGCGCGGCCTGGCCTGGCCTGCCGGCCCCGGCCCGGCCTGGACGGCATGGCCGTAATGGCCGAGCGAAAGGGGTGCGGGGGGGGGGGGGGGGCGCTGCCCCCCGCCTGTTCGTGTAACCGTGGCCCCCATGTGGGGGGTCCGCTCCTGTCGGCCAGCCAGGGGTTACGACCCCCGGATTTCTCGATGACCAGTCGGGCCGGCTTGCCAGCCATGCTACTTCCACAGGACCCTGCGGTACCACCCTCCTGCTCCGGCGCTAGCGGCCGGAAGCCGGTCGCCGCTCTCTCCTCCGCCACGACCAAAGGCCGCGGCCTTGGTCCGTTCGGTGCGGCACGACGGCGCCACGACCCTCCGCCACGACCCCGCTCTGGTCGCGGTCTCTTCCAGGTTCTCCAGCGCGGCGCGACGGCACAGTGGCTTGTTCGACTTCAATGGCACGACGTGATGGCACCGCGCTTCTTCTCCCAATCTTTATTATTTTCCGTGTAGTTCACCAGCACCGCTCTGCATTGTTCGTGTCACAAACAAATTAACAATCAAGGGGGGGAGGAGGGTTGGTCGTGTTCGGGCGGTCCGACCTCCTCCCGTTATTACGATATCTGGCGGCTCAATTAAAGATGATAATCATTGATGAAGGTAATCACGAACAAAAAGAATATAATCCCCTACCTCGAAGAAAATGTTGAACGAAGGTTTGTCGCGGAATTGCACGTCGTGGAAGAAGGCGTCACGGAAGGAGGATCATTGCATCGCGGAGAAAAGATTTGTCGGTGTTGCGTTGTCGATCTCCGAGGATCCGGCATTCTTTTCTACCTTCGTCAGAGGTCGGTGTTCTTCGGGTTCTTCGTCGAGGAATGACTGCTTCCAGGATTTGAGTGATTTTTCCCCAACCCTCTCACACAACGGACCCCTTTAATAAAATAAGACTTGTCTTATTTTATTAGCACACAAGCCAAACGTTTTGAAATTTAAAATTTGAATCAATCAATTAATTGAATTAATTGATAAGATTAAACCGCCCGAATTAATGAGGCATTTAAACATTATGCTAAACGTAAGAGTTGACTCTCAATAAAAGGGGGGTGCAGGTGCGTTACCTAATTAAAGGTGGGGGGTTTCGATGATGTTGAAAAGGTGGGGATCATGTGGGACCCACCCCACAAATATCCTACCTAGTGGAGTATGATATAGTGGGTTTCACTTCAACTACTTAGCATAGGTTAAACAACATTAAATGAAATAAAATTGGTTGCGCCATTTTATTTTATTCATTTACTTAACCCAAAAATTAAAAAAAACACACCCGAGAAAATGGAACTCTGGAAAAGGTGTTCATAAGAAATTATTGGCACTGCTATTCCATTAGTGTCCTCGGATTTCGATTCCGAGCACCAGTTCAAAAGTTAGGAAAACCCCCTCATTCGTTCACTGAACGTACCCGAGCTAAACTTCGGAAAATGATTCCGGGCACACCGGGCCTCAGAATCAGGTTCCGTCAGAAACTGTGTTCTTCTATAATTCCAAATAAATTAAGAAAAAACAATTCCTTGAAATTTCTGGGTCTTTACATAGATAAATAAAAAATTTGTTTCCAAATTGAACTGATGAGGGGATAATAATGAATAAATACTGAAATTTACAGTGAAATCATCAACATTTATAAAAATATCCAATAAGTATACATAAAAACTAATTATCATGAATAAATAAATTTGAAAAAAAATCAAGATATATTGATTTTTACTTCATTAAAAAAAATATAGAAAAATAAACAATTCCACATCAGTTAAAATAAATTATAAACCTCAATGTTGAACACCATTATATAAGTAATAAGTAAATAAATGTAGGAAAAAATTTTCAATCCAACAGACATAGAATGAATAAGGGGTCATAATAAAGACAAAAAACAATTTGTTTAGCATTATAAAGAAATAAAACAAAATCACTATAAGAAAAAAAATCCACCTTTCCCAAATTATAATTTACCATGAGACAATATGATTATTTAGTAAAAGTGCATGATGATGTTTTTTGTTTGCAAGGATTCTCATCTGTTAACAAACAAATAACTATTATATTATAGTGTGTATAAAATAGACAACAAAATGAAATAAAAATTTTCTAAATATTTATAATGTAAACATCAAACACAAAAAAATTTCGTCATTATCATTCATCAATGAATCATGGACATTATTTAATAAATTAGAGGATCCAAAAAATTATCATTTTAATAATTATTCCTTTTAAATCAAGAACTAATATTTTCAAATATAAAAAAATAAATATCATCATTTCCACATGGGAATATGACATGGTTTCCAAGTTCCAACTCCAATAAAATTATATAGATCAGAATTAGATTTTACGAATTTAAAAATAAAATTATATCAAAATAGATTTGAGTTATTATTGGAAATTAGTTCAAAATGTATCCTTTATTAAACTCCTCTATCTCTTGAAAAAACTATTTTATAAATTGATATAACAGTTACTCCAAGTGAAATATAGCTAATAAATTTAGTTACCAATGTTTCAATGTATCATATAAAATATACACAATGTTTTTAAAAGTAGAATCAATGTCCTATTAAATATAAATTATGAAATAAATAATAACGAACAACACATTCAATATTATACCTGAAAATAAAAAAGAATATCATCAATTAAATGATATGGAAAACATACCAAATTAATATAATTAGCAAAAAAAGTGAATATATATTTATAAAATAGAAAAAATAAATCATTGTGTTCATAAAAATAATGAATTATTGGCTTCCCTATTTACAAAAACGATGTAATTTATAAATTATAATAAATACCATGGTTTGAATCTCCTGAAGAGAAATGTTTAAATTCCATATTTATATTTAAAAATAGATTATACCTCATGTGATAATATAGTATCCCATCACTTTGACCACCCTTAAATTTAGTGTTTTATTCTTTGTACATTATGTAAAAATAAAATATTATCATATTCAACCATCTCAATTAATGCATTAATTAATTATATAATAATTGTAAAATGACTAATCCTTTTATAATTAAGGTTTAATGTAATATGGATTATCATGGAATTTCAAAGAAATAATTTATTACGATCAGTGAAATACTTATACTGGATTAATGAATCATGAATTTAGATTTTAATTTTTTTAAAATATTTATATATTTATGTGATTATTTTTTTATATCACCCAACTCAATCTCCAATAACAACTTCATCTCACAATCATCATTAAAATCATAATAAAAACCATCATAGAACAAGAATTCTCATGTTTAAAATCCATAAATAATTGATTTTTTTATTAATTGAACATTAAAAGAAAGTATCCTAATAATTGTAATTAAAATAATTAAATATGAAAAAATGATAACTTTTCATTGAAAAATCATTCACAATACTGTAAATTATCCTCCCAAAAATCCATATCAATTCCGTATTTAAATTTCCATCTTATCAACATGGTTGTGGGTGAAATTTTGTAACTATTTTATAGACACATGTATATTTATCAATAAGTGATTTGAAATTAATTTTATTAAGTTGAGTTCTATTGTTATTGATAAGTGATTGAGGAAATCAAAGTATCTAAATGGTATTATTTTTAATGAATTTGATAATGATTATAGCATGATTATTTATAACTATCACTATCTCAATCATATTATAGTTATTTTTTGTAGGAACTTGAATATATATAGTCATTTTATATGAAATCAAATAGTTTTATAAAATCCAAACATTAAACATAGCATACTTATACATCCAAAATACATTTTTCATAAAGCACATACCTTTAAACAAGTAAAAAAATAGCTCTAAATGATTCTTAATTAAAAATTTGCTATTATTTTATGCACCATAACGACCATAAACAATGGAATATAATTTTATTGAGATATTGTGTTGAATAAAGGTACATCAATTCTTTTTTTAGTGATTTGGGGTAGTTGAGGGTTCCAGTTTTTTGGTGATTTTGGGTTAGGTGCCACCCCAAATTCTACCTATATCCTTTGCATTTGGTTAAAATATGCCACTCTCGGGACACCATTCACTTTAATATTTGTGATAGTTGATCGCCCAACATTCCTTTCCCATGTCTTCAATCCATGACAATGATAAGATTATTTAGAAGCTCCCATCAGAATTTCAAAAAAAATATTGAATGTGGTAGCGCCCCAACATCATTTCTAATATGGAATTCCAAAGAATTAACAAAGACCAATTAAAAATTTATTCTTCCAAAAATTCATAAAACCTCAAATCTAAACTATTATATGTTCTAAGAGAATTTTTTTTCAAAATATACTATCATTTTATACTAATTTTTTAATTCCTAATCATCTTGAAACTTATCATAGTTATATTTTATTACATATATATTAACATTCCTGGTGTATTCATCAATAAAGGATAACATGTAGTATTCTCCTCAATGGGAGGAGAACCTGGTAAGAACATAATGGTCAAAATAGACACACTGAAGTAGTTTTATAGCCTTTTACATTGAACTATGGAAGATAACCCAAATTGAATACAGTTATACAAAATATCTATAGAATGGAAGACATCTTTGAGACTAATTACTCAAAAAACCAAGGTTTTTATAGTCATTAATGCCTTTGGACATTACATTCCCTGTCCTATTATACCAAATTTTTGTATTATCTAGATATGAATCATGAGAGGAAACCAAATGATTCCTATGAAACCTTACATCTAGAAACGATATTTTAATGAATATTATCATTATAGTTAACACCTGATTAATAGGAATTATTTGTTCTTCTATAGTGTTTCCTAAATATTAAACTATTTAATTAGGGATTCCTATGGAAATGGGGCTTATTTTAACATATGTTACCAAACTTTCCTCTTCAATGTTTTGTTATGACAATCATGAAATAAATTGAAAATAATAAAATATGAATAACATTAAAACAACTCACATTCCCTAATAAAACCTCACCTGATTCAATTTCCCTCTACTGAGTGGATTACTCAACCCTAGGACTCAAGTGGAATAATTATCATAAAATAAGGATATATTCATCAATGATGGATAAATTAGAGATTTTTAACACATTAGAAGTTTCAAAATTATGTAAAATAATATAATAAATTGTCATTAATTTAATCTATATAGTTACCTACACTATTAGAACACATTGACATTTTGATGAATTGCATTTTAGGTTGGACAGAATATATTCTTTTCTTGTATCATGATATAGGTATATTATATTTAACTCTATATACCCTCATACAACTATATTCATTTCCAAATATTATATTCAAACCATCATACTCAACCATAAAACCTACCTTGTTTTGATGTCTCATGATGTTCAATGAATATTTAACATCATCTAAGATTTTAGTGTTTTTAAATATATCATATAATCAATTATAGAAATAAATAAATCACCTATAGATTCTAATTGTGGTATTTCAGGATCCTCATAATCTAATTTAATATATTAAATAGAAATATATTTTATGTCTTTTTAAATTTCATCAATGTGAGATCTGATTATAGTTCTATGAAAAAATTTTATTGTCTATAATCTCTATTTCTTGTATAGTATCCGAATAACCAACTTATTTGATGAATGGTATTCTAAAATGGAAAATATACCAGCATCCTGAGAGTAATATGAAACCCCAAAAGGAAACTAATTTCTTAATGATAAAGGAATTAGACTGATAATTTTCTTAAGAACATTTTCATAAGAAACAATGTAGGTGGTAGTAGTTTTCCATATATAGAAAGGGAAGAAACATTAGTTTTAGTAAGATAATTATCATCAATCATTGTATTATGATAAAAAAGTATAGTCTTAGAAAATCACTACAGGATAAAGAAATTATTACTAAAATATTGTAATATAATGCTTTGTATACCCTAATATCAATGATTTATTGGAATATAATACAAATTATTTGGTGAAATTTTGATGAGGTTGTCTATGAGACTAGATGAAAATCAATTGAAGCGTATAATTGGGATAAAAATTTAAATGAATTTTTTATTTTTTTTTAAAATTTTAAAAAGAATATTTATTTTAGATGAAACATTTTTATTATAATAAAATGAACAAATGAATTGATAATATTGGTTGGAACACAATATTATAATATGATTTGGATCACTTTTATAATTTATTTGTTGAGGAGAACACCACACGTTGAAACAGTTTTATTTATAAATGTAAATGAAAAATAAATTCCATACGTGAGTAAATAGATATAACCAAATAATAGAGCTGAGGAGGCTAGATTTATTTAAATAGGTGGTGATGAAGAAACCTGAAATGGGGTTTCAACATATTCAACTTCTATATTGAGACATGTACACTTCCATAATAATTAAAGTATCAATAATGACTATACAAAATAAATTAATAACAATGGGAACTTATATTCAGTACATAAACCTAGTTATAATGAAATGGTTTCAATATTTTATAAAATCATCAGTTTCATGATACAATATTAAGTTGACTTCCACTAAGACATCATTAGATGAGAGCTCCCAATACAAGGACCAACAAAAATAAGAAAAAGGTAAGTGGAGAAGAATTTGAAAAAAAAGACCTCTTATTTTACATGATTTTTTTTATTTAAACACACTGAAATACATTTTGGAACTATCAGAACTAGGTAATAAATGTTTTTAATTGAAGAGAGAAATCCATTTCCAAATTTAATATAGTAGAGAGACATAATACCATGTAGGTGTCGTGTCAGTTCATTCCAAAAAAAATTGTATAATTTCCTTGCAGGAATCCTAGATCATAATTGAGTTTCATGTATCAAAATATTGTATAAGTTGGTGAATAGTTAGATGTATACGAATTATTATTGGTGGTGTGATGTGGATTTTTTATAATAAGTTTAAACACAGTACATATATTCTATTATCATTGTAAATAAAAACACCATGGATAGGAATAAATTCTATTTAAATAAAGGAAAATAAATAAATAATTTATAATGAAAAAACTAATAAGGTAATTGGAAAAATCTCAATGTGTCAACAGTTTCATTGAATAAGTGGAAACATTATAGAATAAAACAAACTGATGAATAGAACATTGATTCAAATGTATATGATCATTAAATGAACAAGGAAAATTAATTTAATTTTAATAATAAAATTGATAAATAAACTAAAAACAGAACAATATATATTGAATGTTCCTGACTATCATATTGGTTCATCACTCCAAAATCATGGAGCTGGTCCCTTCAAGTGGTTGTCAATCATTAAAAACACAATTGATTATTGCATTCTTAATTTGTCAATGACCACCCTTTATCAAGATACACTATCTCGCCATCTCATAATATTAAATGCATCTCATGAAACTCTATTTTAAATATAAAACATTGAATACCTAAGGGAAATGGTGATAATAATTTTTCCCAGATACATCTTCATATCATTATATCAAATTATCAAACCTACAATCAAAAGAAAAATCAAACAAAAAATACAACTTCAACTACATCTTAGTTCATATTTATCATTCATCTATAAATAGTTGCAACCCAATTAATCTCATGATTACAGAAAAGGTTATATTATTCATTTAATCAATCCCCATATTAACACACAAATGAACTTACATAATGAATTTTCCTAAAATAGAACATCTCATAAAAAACTATTATATATCCATTGAGGGGAACCCTCAACCGTGAAAACTAGAAGTCACCAAGATCAAAGACTCATTGTCTCCTTAATTTGTTCATGATTAATCAGTACCTATGTTTGTAGATGAGATCATCCACTATAGTCACACATATTCTAAAAAAATAACTCAAATTAAATTGGAAATCATTCAATCATTGCAATGAAATTAAATGATTATCATAAGAAAAAAAAGTATGCTTAGATAATTTTCTATAGGGATCACGATAATGGAACGTATTTCCTCTTGATTAGTACTTACTTGTAATTACATATTATAATTTCCCTTTGTAAGTTTACCATGTTACCCTACATCGATTTATATATCTATAAAGAATATTTTACATTTGAAAAACAAAATGTTGTTTTAGAATAATAATTAAAAAATTAAAATTTAACACAACATGGATTTTTTTGAAAACCATCTATATTATACATTTTTATCATTCATATGATGATTTTATACATTATTAAATCACAACATTTTATAACCCCTCATTGAATCAATAAATAACAAATATCAATAATAGAAGAAAAATACATCACTAGTTGTTGAATTAAAACCCATTGGAAGAATTACTAACATTATATATTATAAAATATTCTAACTTTGAGTTTCTATGTGTAACAAGATTCAAAATGAATATTCAAAATTCAAAAAATAAAATAATTTTTTTACAATTAACACTATTATTCCTTAAAAACACCATCAATAATTTAAAAACATTACTCCAAATCAAAAAATCATTAAAATCTAAAAAAAGTATTTAAATTATCACTATAGGAATTTAAATATATTATTCATAAAATTAGGAATATTAAATAAAGGAAAAATTATTATTTCATACCAAAAATACAAAGATAAACAACCATATTCATAAATAAATCACATAAAAATAATCAATAACAAATAATATTCCAATTTTAGAATATTTTATGAATTTATACATTAGATTTTTAAAAAAATTACGTGGTAAAATTGTTATGAATAAGACCACATCAATTTTTACCATAGTTATTCTATTGTTTTTCTTCATTAAATCCACTAAACACATCAATAATAGTTATAATTCATATCTTTATTGATTGAATTTTATTAGAGTAATGATTTGATTCAAAAAAATGAATTTTCTATCATGAAATATCTCCAAAGACAGATTATTTTTTACTCAAAATGATATTATTTGAAAAAATATGGTGTCTTTTTTTAAGTAATGATCATATATGAAAGTATTGTGATCAATTGAAACAACCAAATTTGATAATCATATTTTTTCAAAATTCCCTTTCTCATCACAGTGAACTCACACATAAAAAAATATTTTACACATAAATTATATTCTATAAATAATTAGACATCCAAAATTATTTATATTGGCGGAAAGTCAATAAATAAAATAATCAGATACATAAAATCAATTATCAATTTCAGAAATACATTACTCAATAAAGACAATGAGTTTAATTTTGAATCTATTTTAATGTAATATTTACGAGTTTAACTGTAATTAATGATCTAAAACTCAACTAACAAAGACAAAGGTAAACTCCGAAATTCTACAAGAAAGTGATTTAAATACGTAAAAATTAAATATGATTATGAATTTATTTTATGAGGTGATAATAATGAATAATGACTCAAATTTAAATTGAAATCATAAAATTTAATAAAAACATCCAATTTTTAGAAAAAACCTATTTCTCACGATTAGTTAATTTTTTTTAAAAAATCAAGATATTTTGAGTTTTACTTCATTAAAAAAAAATAAGAAATAAATGCTTCACCTTCTATTAAAATCAATCAATATACTCAATGTGAAACTCTATTATATATGGAATAAATAAATCAATGTAAAAAGCATTTTTAAATTCGTTATACATAGAATGAATAAGGCGTCATAATTAAGAAAAAAACTACTGGTTTATTACTATATACAAGTAAAACAAAATCACTATAAGAATAAAAATCAACCAAACCAAACTTATAATTTACCGTGAAACAATATGATTATTTAGTAAAAGTGTATGACGTAATTTTTTTTTATGGATTCTCAAAAATTTAAAATAACTAAGAAAATTTATGTCATATTATATAGCGTATCAAATTGATAACTGAAAGAAATATATATTATCACATTTTATTGAATGTAATCATCAAATCCAATAAAATTTCCATCATTTTCATTCATAAAAAAATAATAAACATTTTTTAATTATTTATAGGATCCAAAAATACTATACATTTTTTAATCAAGATCAAATATTTTAATGTATGGAAAAAACACATAACATCATTTCAATATGAAAATATAACCTGGTTTCCAAATTAAACTCCTATAAAATTATATATATCAGAATTAGATTATAACAATTTAAATATAAAATTATTACAACCATATGTTGAGTTATAATTGGAAATGTGTTCAAAATTCATCAATTTTTAAACTCCTATAGGACTTGAAAAACTATTTATAAAATTTAAATAATAGTTATTGTATATGAAATAGAGGTAAACAATTTAGTTAAAAATGTTTCCATATATCTATAAAATATAAGCAGTGTTTTGAAATGTAGAATAAATGTTATATTAAATATAAATTATCATGTAAATAATAAGGAACAACTGGATAAATATTTTACATGTATATAAAGAAGAATATCACAAATTATGTGATATAGAAAACATCCAAAATTAATATAATTAGTAAAAAAATAATATATTCCAATAAAATAGAGAAAATATATCCTAGTGTTAATAAAAATAATGAATTATGTTTTTATATTTAAATAAACGAAGGAATTTAATAACCATAATAAATTATATGTTTTGAATATCATGAAGTATAATGTTTCATTTACGGAGTCAAATTTAAAAAATGATTGTATTTCATGTGAAAATATAGTATCCAATCCCTTTGATGACCCCTAAATGTAGTGTATGATTTATTATACATTATATTAAAATTGAATATTGTCCAGAAAAATCATCCCAATAAATGTATAAATTAATTATCTAATGATTGTAGATGGACTAATACATTTAGAATTAAGGGTTTTTAGAATGGGTATTATCATAGAATTGGAATGAAATTAATTATTACAATCTCTGAAATCCATATTCTAGATTATTGAATCATTAATTGTCTTTTTAATTGTTTTTTTAATTTTAATATTTTCATGTGATTATATTTTTATATCATCCAACTCAGTCACCACAAAAAAATCCATCTCACTATCATCCTTACAGTAATAATCAAAAGCATTATAGCACACAAATTCTGAGGTTGAAAATCTATAGATAACTTGGTTTCTTTTCTAAATTGAACAGTAAAAAGAAGTATCCAAATGATTGTAATGAAAATCATTTTATATTAAAATTACAGTAAATTTTAAATAAAAATCATTCATATAACATTAAATTATTATCCCAAAAGTACATATCAATTCCGTATTTAAATTCCCATCTTGTCAATGTGACATTGGTTTATATTTTGTTTCTAATTTATATATACAAAAATACTAATCAATAAATGATTTGAAATTAACCGAATTAAGTTGGTTACTATTATTATAGAAAAATTATTTAAGGACTCAAAGTCTCTATATGTTATTCTTCTTGAAGAATTTGATAATGATTATAACATGATAATTTGGAAGTGTCATTATCCCAATCATCGTATAATCATAATTTATTGGAACTTTATTATATAAAATCATTTTTATGATATGAATGGACCTATAAAATCCAAATATTAAACATATTAAACATATACCTTATAAATACCGTTTTGATAAAGCTATTACATCCCAAAACATAAAAAACACATTGGGATTTATAACATCAAATAACCAATATCCTTGTATTGTTGAGATTTTTGGGCCAATTTAATCTAAATTATATCAATTAAGGGGTTATTCTAGATTCACCATGGTTACCTCCCTTTGGTATAAAGTGACATCAAAATAGAATAAAAATCCGCTATTCCATTAGAGAATAACACCCCATTATTCCATTAGCACAATTACGAAATTATAAATAATTACCCAAATTATATATTGAATATTAGAATATAATTTCAAATAATTATTGTGTCTAATACCAAATGGAATTCTATATGAATATAGATCATTCACATAATCCAAAACAAGGAGAGATGTTTATTTTGAAAAAAAATTATTTTTTCATCTATGAATGATTTTATTATGTAGTTAGAGAAAACCACAGATGAATGAAAATTTATAATATATAATTAATAAAATAAATAAATCTATCTTACAAATTATTTGATTCTATAATCAAATAAATAAAATTAATCAAAATTTTTCATATTAAAAATTAATTCATGTAAATTAACTGAAATATATAATTAAATTGAAGTGTGATGACAAAAGAAAAATGAGATATTTAAAAATTAAGTTAAAAAATAACACCCAAATGTTCCAAAACATATCATCCTAATTATAATTATCATGTTTTTCAATATAATAGTACACTCAGATTCAATGGGAACTATGAAATAAAAAACCCTTATTTTTAATAGAAACTAATTACATCAAAAACGAATATTGGAAACCAAACACCCAGAACATCATTCCCATTTTTTAAAATATAAAAAATAACTAAATAAATATAGGGGAAGATAAATATATGACACGATTAATTTTATAACCTTTTAAATGAATTTACTACACACTCTCATAATGAAATAGATCAAAAGAGGGAGAGTCAGAAAATGATGATAGTAAGATCCATGGTATCTCAGTTAGAGTACCAAGAGAATATATGGAAGTGGGGAAAAGAGATGAAATAAGAATTTCATTAGAAAATTTGATTATTTCATTTTAGAATTCTATTTTCTATAATTTTCCTATGTCACCTCGAATGAATTCTTGAGCTCCACTTGGAACATTGAGAATCATAAACACTTATGATATTAGTAGAACACTAAGTAAAAATTGAGATTCGTGATCTATTAAACATTTATAATTTGAATTTTTAGATGATTAGTTGGAATTGATGATTCATAGATCTCTATTTACAACCTCCAAAGGGTTATATGGTCCAAGGGTTCATTCAACATTATTAATTTCCTAAACAAGAAATATTTTTACCACCACTAATGTATCTAGCCTTGCAATAATAATGCCACATAGTACCCAATAACCTCTATCACGTTACTGGTCTTTATCCTAGATATTTCATCATTTAGAAATCTCTCACATTCTAGTCTGGGAACCTCCAAAAACATTCCTTTATACTCCTACTAGATATGAATTCTTCTCACATGACTTAAGATTAATAGTGGCATTTCACATGGTATAATGTGATACCCTACTGAAGAATACATGGAAGATTCCTTTTTTACCAATTTTTATGTTTCTATGATGTAAAATTACTTTCTTCAACTAACAAATAATAGAAAGAATAATAGTTAAACATTATATAAAATAAAATAATTTTGAACATCACTTTGTAATTTTTTTCATTAAAACAATCAATCTTTAAGATAAAAAAATATCCCCCATTTGATGAATCTAGATAATGATATATACGAAATGATAATGAAGAGGAAAATGATAAAAATTCTAGGGTTTCCAAATAGATATGAAAATGTGTCTCTCATCCTTTGATTTATTGAATCAATGTTCTCCCACATTATAAAAAATTATTTGAAAATAATATTCCTTTATATTTCTCTTATATCAAAAACATCCCCCCTTTAATATTTTCAAAAAGGAACAAACAAGTAAAATGGGAAGAGAGATAAAATAAGATAATATAATTTCTAAATAACCATTAATAAAATAAAATTATATTTAAAATAAGAAATTAATTTTAAGATGTGGGGAATATATAATTTTTATACATCATTAAATGAAGTCATAATGATGAAATTTATGAAAATCTATACTGATAACAAAAATTATGAACATTAATATCATAATGATATACAAATACATGAATAAGAAATCCATTAAAACGAAAATATGAAAACAATGATTTTTGAACTACACTTAAATAATGTTCAATGAATTAGGAATGAATTGAAATTTCATAAAAAATATGAACAAAAAGAATTAAATAAATTTAATTATCATATTAAGGAAAAATTTAAATATGTGACCATGGTTTGGAATAACATAGACCTTTAGAATAATGTTTACTAATGATTGGATAAATAGGGAAGAATAATTAAATAATCAATTTAAATTAATAATTACTTTAAATAAAAAATTTATAAATGTTGGATGTTGATTTTTATCTCAACATCATGGATCATTTTTTTGACAAAAACCATATTTAATTTGGATAATCATACTACTTTATGGACACATTATGATAGATCGATTATGGTATCTAATGAAGCCCTCTAAAAATATAAAAAAAATCTTGTTGGTAACCTTGAGGTTCTGGAAATTATATCATGCTACATAGGAATGTTAGAAACAATTTGTCCATAAACATGGTATTATAAGTATTTATTGTCCATTAAATGGGTACATCATTATGGAATATTATATGAAATATTATTTTATTTATTCCTTCTATTTAAATAATGTTTCCGATTAAATTCATATATAAGATCATTTTTTTTTACCTGAATACATGAAAACATTATTTTCAAAAATAACATTAAAAAATAAGTATTTTTAGAAAAAAAAATTCATTTTTGAAATTGAAATCCAAAACCATTTTTTACTTCCCATAAATTATTGAAAACTAAATATCATAATGATTTTATTTTCACCATGGTGAATTTGAATATCATATTTTGGAAACCATGATATCAGTTTTAAAATCCTTAATATATTGTTTATTTTTTAATTTTTAAAATAAATAATTATATTCTAATAAGCCGAAATAATTTTCAATTAAATCATCATTATGTTTCTCATCAAACATTATGTAATAAAAATAATTATTTTTAGAAATAATTTCCAATTTATATATAATTATTATCATGATCATCATTAGTTATGGACCAAGAACAATAAAAAGTGAATGATGAACAAAATTGAGATGGTTAATTATAATAAGATGTTGGATTAAAAACCTCATTACCTTCTTCAAGATATAACATTAAAAATTTAATACATCTATTTCTTGAGGAGAAACATTCATCCCAAGTATAAACATTCATTTAATTCATACCATTATTCATGACATTTAACGTTCATTAAAACATTGTGTAGTCTTTTTTATTTTGTATCTTTCTATTTCATTAATAACTAGTAAACTATAGCATATAAATAATGTTTCATTTTACACAAACTTTAAAAATATCATATTTTTTAGATTCATGCCCATAATTTTTTTATAGTTCTCAATTTCACTTTCTTTATCAATTACACTTTATGAAAAATCATCCTCTTCAACATCTTTATAATCTATAATTATTTTTATGACTTCTTATGATTCATTGAACACTTTCTGTTTAATAATTATTTCATATGTAATTATGTATCTAATGAGTTATTCAATAGAAATATTTTTTATGTGTTTGAAATCATAAATCAACATGACATTTCGAACCCACGATCTACGTAAAACACTTTTTATTTTCATCACAAAATTTTATATGGATATATATTCATACGATAATTTATACCAGTGAAAATTTCATGGAATTAAGATAAAATTCTAGAAAAATATATTTATTGTCATTCACATAGAATCATTCAGAATCCTAATGATGCATATCTAATCTAATGTCTATTACATTATTCATTCTATCTTGTGTGACTCTAAGAAATTTTCAAATTACATATATTTTCAATAAGATTTTATACTGAATTAAATTTTATCTATACAGGATGATAATTCATCTATTGATTTTGGATCTAATATAAAGATGAAATATCTAATTGTGTACATTTATCATCAGATTAAATTGTTGGGTATAGAATTGAATATTTATTTCCTGAATAGAATATCCAACACATCTATTGAAAATAAACATGAATATTTTTCAAAATGAATAATTTTATCCCGCAAGGAAAATATAATGAGTAAAATATTTATATTTCTTTATAAAATGTAAAATTTAATGTTGGATAGGAATTGAAAATAGTTTTTTTAAATGATATTTGTTTTAAATACACTATTTTGAAACTGAATCGACGTAAAAAATTAATTCCAATTCTATGGTAGTAATAAAATAAAGGGAGCTGTGAATTTATTGTTTAACTATTAATGATAATAAATAATTAGAATATAAAAATTATATGATGATATAAAAATATAATTATCTATATCAACATTGAAGAATAGAGTAATTTAGAAGAAAGAAAGAAAGAAAAAGAAATAAATATAGAAAATATAAATATAAATTTTTGTCACAACGTTCAGAAAATGTAACAAAAGGTACCCTATGTATCCTCCCTATGACAATCATCATTATGTTAAATATAATAATCCTCTTCATTTGAATAATCCCATTGAAATAAACAAACACATGATTTAGATAAAAAATCATACCCTCAATTATCCTTTATTTTTTTGATTAACAATATCTACAATCCAATGGTTTGATTGGTTAACCGGGAACCATATAAATTATGGTATAATATAAATTTAAGAATTTCTTAATTTCAAGTAATTTTAAAAGGAATAAATTCACTAAAACATCAATTTATAGATAAATATATACTTATAGGAAGATAAGGATTAGAAGCTACATCCATGTGGATTAAAAAAAAGGCTCAATAGGAGTAGAGATAAAGAGGTATGAAAATATTTGAAAAGAATGTTGTTACTACATTAAATAAATAAATTTAAGAAAAATGCCTTCATGATTGGGTTATTAGGTATCATCTAAATAATTATTCAGCTACCATTAAATTGTTGATAACATTATACTCAAGGGAAAATTTCATATAAATTGAATATTTTGGAGCTCATCGAGGGATTCGACAATCTAACATTGATTCAAGGGAAGTAGATTCAAAATAGAGGATTCATAGATATAGTTTTATTGGATTTAATGGGTATAAGGTCCAATTAGATGAGGCATAATATTAATGACCAATACAATACAATTATTTTCAACTAATAACTCATCATTATAATATTACTCATAATTTCATTGGGTAAGCAGTAGCTTAAACTTCGTAGGTGATGGCCTACCGGAAATTTGCTTCATCTGTATATATTTCATTGGCCACCCAATACACCTCCACTAGAAACTCAATAGAATCCTTCAAACTGTGAAGTTTCTTCTCTGACTACTTTCTATCTGGTGTTACTCCATTGGTTAGTCAGTGTTTACCTAATGAGAAAAATATTGTACTTTACTTTTAAATATATTGGAAAAATATGTTAATGAGGAATTTATTCCTCCCATATAAAAATATTAGAAATAAAGGATATAATCATGAAACCAAATGAATCATGTTAGATCAAAACTCAATATTTTGGTGGGAATTAAAACAATGAATCATCTATGTAAAACTTTTATCTTCATAGTAAAACTATTAAATTATTTAAATGGACTAAAAAGATAGATTTACAATAAATATTCTATATATTTTGTCCCTTATTTCTACAATAAACACCTGAAATAAGATTATCTTCATAATTAGTCTACTAATGGAATATTATTGTTAAATATGTATTTAAATGTTTCATTATTTTTTGAAATAATGACCTTATATAGAATCAAATGATAAATAAATTTATCTTCATAAAACACTAAAAATATAAATACATTTTAGTTATGTTGTGTTCATTTTTTCTACATCTAGATACCCACTATAATAATAATCCAAATGGAATCTATAAATATTCCTATGAAACAAAACATTAGAAATCATTGTTTACAATCATTATTTTCAACATAATTTCATAATAAAATATTACATAAATTCATACAACTATGTTGTGAGTAGTTTATATTACAGATAATGGATGTATAATGTTTGCTGATGTATTTTTTGTTTTTCATTAGAAAAGGTGACCAATAATATTAAATTTTTTGGTTCAGATAATGAATTTTAAAATATATATTATCATGTATAGTTGAATAATGAATGTCTAATTGTTGAGGTTTTTTATAAGTATTTTTTTAGTTGTGTGGTACCTGTTTTCATAAATGTATTTTCATAATTTAATTTTTCAAATGGAAAATGGAGGTGTGATAAACCTTGAATGTTTACATATATGGTTTTCATAAAATACAAAATTGATTATTAGATATTAGTTTGATTATTTTCAATGAAAACATTATGACAAATTCATTTTATTATATCTATTCTTGGAAGAAATATTTATAGAAAGTGTATTCCAGACACAGTGTTCATGATTAATTTTTTGAGACATTGTTTAACTAGGAATGGATTTCTGGTTTCATTGTTACGTTATTAGGTACACTATTACATCAACTAACTAAATTTTATATTATGTTCTTAAAATTCATTAGTCTTATATGAAACATTTTATCTACTTTTTTAAGGAGAGATGATACATGATGGGGAATTCAAGGTCTTCTTTTAGATGATGTATAAAGGATATTTCGAATCATGACTTGATATATTATTTTATATAGGAATGATATTATAGAGTATGAAAAGTATTTGAATATTATATGTTTTCATATTGAAAAATATGAGAAGATTTGTGATTCTTGTAGGTTTCTAATGAATGAAATATATAATGATAAAATCAAATAATGTATTCTCGAGAACGTTTTGTAGAACATAAGATTATTAAAATTGTTTGGGTGATACGGGAACATGATTTATGTCATGAGATTTGCGTAGATACTTTTTTTATTGAAATATCTAATGCGAAGTAATCATATTCTCTGATATTTTCTTCTATAAAGAGTATTTATGTTTATATTTGATGTTGAATATACAAAGGTGTGTGAATGAAGAAGTAACTAAACGAATGAAGTACTCATGTTCTCTATCAAACACGATTTCTCAAACTAACATGTCTTCAAATATATATTAGTAACGAAGAGTTCCGAAAAAAAATTCATGTAATTGACAAAAAAAAATTAATGGGTGAATAAGTTTTATATGAATATAAAGGGTTTATCTTCTTACTAGAATAATTTATATTGATAAAAAATATTGGACTCATTTTCATAGACACTGATTCCAATCAAATAATGATTATAAAGGTATTCTAAATAATTATTTTTTAGAAAACAATGTCTCATGAAATTAATTTTGATGATGAATGGTGTGACTCTGTTTCATTAATAATTATAGAAATTCATATAATGTTATGTGTTTTTTTGAATTTTAGGTGGAGTTTAGAATTTAAAATTTCTGTGATGTAGGAAAATATATTTGGCTTCCCTCCATTGATGATTCGATCACACCTATGTAATGGGGGTGAATGTTAAACATAGCTATAACTATACTGGTGTACTAATAATTAAATGATGGTGTTTTAGTTTCAAACTACATTCCTGATGGAACTTCTAGATAATAAATAATTATGTTTTTATTTTTTTATATAAAAATTGATCGAATTCATTTTTAGAAATACGAACAAAATAGTGGGTCATAGACTGAGTATTTAGATATTGGGTTCTATAATGATATTTTAGATAGTGGGAGATCGATATATTTTTCATACAATGTGATATATAATGGAATATCATATAGAGAAATCCAATTGTGTTTTGTAAAATGTCTAATGAATATATTATTACCCACAACTTTATTAGAAATTAAATATTTCTTTTAAAAGTAAAAAAGAATTTTTTTTAAATACGCAGAGCCAGAAATACATAGAACTATTCGAAGTGCCCAGACCATTATGAATCACTGAGAGATTACTGGTGTGAATTAGTGATCCCTTTAAATATATTTAGTAATTTATTCTTTTCAATTAAACCTCTATGGATGGTTAAAGCCTCAATACACTATTATTTTGCCTCTTAGACTTACCATGAGTGATACTGTAAATGTAATGGCACTGGATACAATGACTTACATGGTTTGGTTGAATGATATACTCCCTACTCTGTTGTTTATTCTCATAAACATTGATTATCCACTATAATTAAATTATCAATTAAAGTGGTCGATACATAGTTCCATTGTATCTCTCCTATGTCCCACAAGAGTATCTTTTTTATTCTTCTTATAGTGTTACTAGGGTCCAGCTGGCCTACTCTAGAGTCTCAATTAAGTATTCTTCTCACCCCGAATCTCACGTGGTTCTTCTATCTCTCGAGTCACATGAGTAGCTTCCTTATTTTATTTCTCCTTGATTCACTATATATCGTTCTTAGGATCATCACACATAGTCTTTCTAAATCACATTTTTTCTATTTATCTCTTCATGAATCTTCATCATCCTTTTGCAAGGTCTGTTGACCTTACACTATAACCCTGATCACTTTTCTAGTCATTCCTTAGTTCCAAATTACTCAAGCATTTCTTTTTTCTTCTAATAAATATTTGGCTTCACTATGATGTGTGCCAATAGTGCACAAAACTTATTCAATAATATAATATTGAATAATGATCATTCATAATATCAGTACTATCTCTCTTCATAGATTTTCAAACACTATCAACTTAGATAAAAGATCATCCTTAACTCTTTCTGGCTTCAGAATTAATACTCATTCACTTAATTCATGTTTTTCAAGACATCCAAACTTTATGTGTTCGGATAACACAGTTAATTATGCATCATGCATGAGTTTCAGGGAATTGCTTCTTCTTGTTTACACACATGCACTCACAATCATTATTAATTGTTTTAAGTGTCCTCACAAATGCATATGAATGAATGTAGGAATTCAAAATCTCTTTGTTATCTATTTATTTTGGGAAAACCCCACTGGGTAAATCCTTTTAAGCACACATACTTTTTCTATATTTTCAACACTTAATATCTCATAAACATTATTATAGTTGGTTTTTTGTACAGACATACTTATTATTTAGTTTTGTATCAGTATTAGAGTGTGTTTTTTCAAACTCGATTCGGTATGTTCGTAGTGTGTAATATTCTTATTTATTCTTCCTTCTTCAAAAGTGAAAAAGAAAAACTTTTTTCTATTTTTTCATTTCATGCACATGAACTCCACTATTAATACACCCTCCCTTTTAATCTTCTTGCACACACAACCTGAATGTGTATAAGAAGGTTGACCGTCGGATAACCTTATCAAAATTTCATGACTATAACATCCTTGGTAAATAAAATATATGAATTTTTCATATTTATTTATATTTGAAAATTAATTATTAATTTTACTTTATAGAGGATTCTATGTTTGATGGAATACACGATACACAATAATGTGTGTCTTTGAAATCATATATTGCACACAAAGTTGAGTTGTACTAAAAAAATATAATATTATTATTATTTTAAGTGGTTGTTAGTGCCTATACATTGTATTGGTGGGAATATACAGAACGAAATACAATGGGAATATACATGTTTGTTAAATGTTTTTACTTGTACCCGGTAAATGTTAGTGGATTAAAATGTGAATGAATGTTATTTATTTTAAAAGGATGATTTACCTCTTTTTAATAGATAACCCTCTTTAATTATATTTTTGAGCACATTTATATGTTATTTCTTGACAAAATAAAATTATTCTTTAGAATCGGTACATTAAAATGTACTTCGGGTAATATTTTGGTATTTTTCTGATAAAATTAAATTTTTGATGAATAGTGGAAAATACTATATTTTAATTCAAAAATGTCATTTAATATTTTTTATTTATATGGTTATATTATCCATTTTATTGGTTTTAATTTTTCATTAGAATATACTTTTACCTTCAATCCAATTTTGGTCATTGGAATTAATTTCATCTTGAAATTGGGCATAAACAATTGCTAATCTTTTGATAGTTAATATTTCTTAAAAACATGCTTTTTGTTTTGACAATGGGAATTAATTTTAAATTAATTAATCCCACTTCTATGTTTTGAAATAGGTTAAATAGACATCATTTTTTAATTCTTAATATCAAATATTTATTAGGCTTAATATTTGGTAGTTTTCTGAAAAACATTAATTTTCGATCAATAGTGAAACCACTAACTAGTAGTTAAAAACTGACATTTTCATTTAAATGAAATTTTACAACTTCTATGAACCGAATATAGAAAATACAACATACATGGTTGTTATTGGTATATAAAATGTGTTTCAATAAGATGAATTTTTTTGTGAATAGTAATTATTGACATTGTTGAGTCAATAAGGTTTTCCTTATGACATTTCCATTCCTTATTGTTTTGAAAATCACAAAAACCTTATACTTAAGAAAATATATATTTTAATTCTATAAGGATAATTTCCATCCCAACGGAATTTACCCCTACCATGTTTGCATTGTTCATATAAATATTTTTCTTAAGTGTAAAATCAGATTCATATCTAAAACCTCAGAATCAAATAATACATAGATATGAAGCATTCTGTTTTAGGATCCGAATTCTAAATTCGAACTCTAATGAAGTTCCACTCCGAATTCTGGATACGAACTCTGATGATGTTCCACTCTGAATTCTGGAAACGAACTCTAATGAAGGTCCATTCCGAATGTCTGTAGAATCCACTTCCCAATATATGTCTACCATAAACCCAATCTCATGTTGGTTAGTCTACAGAGAAAGGTTGGTCCAAAAAAACTTTTTTTAGTAAGTTTGATTCTATTATTGCTAAGAATAACAAGCTAAATGGGTAGGAATATTTCTACATATTAAAGGCAAAGGGTCAAGATGTTTTTTATATGGAATTTATTGTTCAATTTTATGAGTCTGTTTCCTTCTATGAAGAAGATGGTAGAGAAAAATTATCTTTTAGGAGCTATTTCAAGACTTACAAGCTCTGTTACACCAACAATGAAAGCTTGGTGGGCTTATCATATGATGGTGAAGACGAATGTTTTTCATATAAGCTACCAGATGTGCAAGGATGATTCAGCAATGTGAATGAAATGAAATGCCTTGGACTCAAAGATGATAACACAATAAATATTTCCCATCTCTCCACCCACAACTAAATTCTGCATTTGTGGGTTCAAGGGTTTTTCATTATGAGATGACGTGATAAGAATAACCTAATGAAAAGTGATATTTAGATCTTGGATTTCTTGGTAAATCTAAGAAATATCAATCTAATGAATCACATCCTTATTACAGTTTAGATCATCAAGACTGGCTCTTTGAAATCTCCAATTATTATGTAACCTGCTCTTCTCTCAAAGGTTATTATTCAGTGTCTTGATTGTTTCAAGGTTGCTTTCACATCCAAGGTGAGTAATTGTAAGGTAATTCTGTTTATTGATGAAACCATAAAAGGATGAAAGTTGGTTTTCCAAAATAGGAAGGTGAGTTTTATGATCTTCCAGAGGAAGAGGAAGAAGCCATTCCAGAAAATGTAGAGAATCCTCAACCATCTTAGAAGGCAGGAATGAAGAGGAAGTTGAAGGAAGTGGTGGTTGAAGACAAGACCCCTAAAGATAAGGAAAACCTATCCGCACCTCCCAAGCCTATGAAACAAAAAGCATATCTAGATGAGTTGGTTGCTAAATGGAGGGAAGGTAAGGAGAAAAGGAAAGAAGGGGAACCTCAGTTTGGATTGGACCCTACTGAAGCTAAATCCTTAAGAGAGAAGTCTGCTGAATACCTTGAGAAGGTAGAAAAAGTGAAGAAGTTGAAGAAGAAGATTTCTGAAGAAGAAGTTGAACAATACCTTTTGAGAGACATAGGATTATCTTCTGAGAATATTTCCATACCAGAAACGTTTTTTTTTTCAACCATTACCAGAGTCCCTTGGAACTAACTACTTCACTCCAGAAAAATATAAAGAGAAACAAGTTGTTGAAAGAGTAGAAAAACGTAAGGAAGTAGAAGAATAAGAATAAGTAGAAGAAAACAATGGTGATCAAGATGAGTTTATTAATCAAGTTGAAGATTATTAATAAAAGGAAAATCCATCAGAAAAAATACCACTCCGAACATCTGAGGTTGAGTCCTCAAAGCTTGTCACTCCGTTTAAGGGAGGTAAGGAAGAAGGTATGAAAGATGAAGACAAAGAATAAGAGAATGATAATGAATTATCTGAGGAATAAAGCTATGAGAAGAACATTCGTGACGAATGATCATAGAAGGAGAAACCTAATGAAGACAAGATAGATTAACTATCTGAAAGTGAGGAAGAATATCTTGATGAAGAACCCATTCCTAAAGTTGATAAGGGTAAGAAAGTGCTTATGGAAACCCCAAAAAAATATATCATAAGTAAGAAGCATGTTGGTGGATCTTCTATAAGAAAGTTGAAGGAAATTGAAGAGGAACAATCCCTGAGCAAGGTGTCTGATTCAGAGTCATTAGCACTGGGACATGATTTTGTTATGGAGTCTCTGAAGAAATTGGTGGACACAATTCCAATCTTTCCTACAATAGACTCCAGGTGCCAATTGCTTCAGCACAGTATAAATCAAAAGTCAGAATCTGTATCCATGGTGAGGGATAAATGTGTGTTTATTGAAGCTGATCATAAAAATTTCCTTACCAACTATGAGGTCCCAAAAAAATCCTGCAGGAAAACGACTTTATGATTAAAGAAAATCAATGAGGATTTGGAAGAGCTTGATACCTTTCAGATTTATGTGAAATAAGCATTTGATACCGAGGTTTCTAAGATAAATAATATTCAATAAAAGATTAACCTTATGAAAAATTCTCAGAATAAATAGTTGAGGGATCTCAATGGGAAGATTAACTCAGTAGCGCAAAGCTGGAAAGGGGAAAGAGATCACCAGATTGAGATCGAAGAGTAGCTTTTGAAGCAGGATGAAATTCTTAAGGCACAGTCTGAGGCTCTGAAGGCTAAATTGGAAAGGATTAAAGCCTTAGAGAATCAAGTTTAGGAGGACCAGAAATACTTGTTGAAGCTGAAAATTATGTTCAAGAAGTTAATCCCCAAGGAAAAGGAAGAAAAATAAACCAATCCTATTTTTTGTTGTAATGTCTTTCCTTGTAAAAATTCATTCAATTATAATGAAATTTATGGATGTTTGTATATTGTGTTATTGTTTACTAATTTATAAGGTTATTTATTTCTTTTACATTCCCTTAAATTCTTTTTCAAAATCACAATGGGGGAGAAAGAAAAAAGAAATACTCCAAAGAGGTAGAAGGACAAATCTAAAAGGGAGAAGAAGAATTTCTAATTTAAGAACAATCCCTAAGTAAGGGGGAGTTTCTCATTACAATGTTTTTCATACCCATGATAATGAAAACTCCATTCCCGAAATCAAGAATACCATCCTTATATTTTCGAATCCTAAGGGGAGTTCGTTGTATTCACCATCATCTATGAACAAAGGGAGATATGTTTTAATTTCAAAGTCTAAAAAAATTTATATAAGTCCTTTTTTTTCTAAAGGTTGTTTTTACTTTGCAGAAAGGGGGATATTGTTGAGTCAATAAGGTTTTCTTTATGACTTTTCCATCTTTTCTTGTTTTGAATATCACAAACACCTTATACTTAAGAAAATCTATATTTTACTTCTATAAGGAAAATTCCCTTCCCAGAGGAATTTACCACTACTATGTTTTCATTGTTCATATAAATATTTTTCTAAAGTGTAAAGATCATATTCATATGTAAAACCTCAGAATCAAATAATACTTTTATATGAAGCATTTTGTTTTAGGATCCAAATTCTGGATATGAAATCTAATGAAGTTCTACTCTGAATTCTGGATACGAACTCTAATGAAGTTCCACTCCGCATTCTGGATATGAACTCTAATGAAGTTCAACTCTGAATTCTATATATGAACTCTCATGTAGTTCGACTCCAAATAATAGATAAGAACTCTCATGTAGTTCGACTCCGAATTATGGATACAAAATATCATGTAGTTCGACTCTGAATTATGGATACGAACTATCATGTCATTCGACTCCGAATTATGGATACGAACTCTCATGATGTTCGACTCCGAATTATAATTACAAATATATCTATGTTCTGACACTGAGTTCTCTGAATTTAGACTCCAAACTCTTATGATTTCAGACTCCAAATTCCCATGATCTCTCACTCTGAACATTGTATGTTCTGGTTCCGAATAATAGTGAAACTGGACTCTAAATTTCCTTGAAATTCAGACTCTAGATTTCAATAGAATTCAGATTCCGAATTCCTACAAAACATAATCTGAATATCTCTTTATTATAGAGTCTTAATTCCATTTTGGTTAGACTCTGAACTTTTTATTTTCTTACATTCCGAACATCAGTTTTACTTATGTTTACACTTGTTTCATTAAAAAATAATGTTGTTCATTCATTTATTGACTAAATGTCGGATGAGTGACACATGTACATGCCCATCCTAAATTAAATGAAAAATATGACAATTGGAGGAGGGAGCCGACCAATGGAGCTTCACCTATAAATAGGTTCTCATTTGAAAAGAATCCCAAACTTTGACATAACTTTCGACAACTGTGCTTATATACTGTTGAAGTTATTTCTAGAGAGAGAGGCACTTATCAACTCTCAAGGTTTGTTCAGAAAGTTTGACGATCTTGTTCAAACATTACTTCTTGCAGACTTTCTTCGTGCGACTCCGATTGTTGCTTATTACAATCGAGGGCTTCTGGGGATTGGAATACAGAGGTTCCAACCCCATGATGTTGAGGGCTTCCATGCTGAGGAAGACAATGGTTCCGACTACCTGATAGATGAGGGCTTGTGGGGATAGAAAGACAGACTCTAATCTTCATATTGTGGGCTTACCCTGGTGGGGGTAAGACAGACTTTCTTGAAAGTATCAATCAAGGGACCTTTATCCAATGTTTTTGGATACCCAACTCTTTGGGTAAAAGGAATTTTTGTTTGTTACTTGTAGTGTAACTTCTTTTTTTTCCACTAAGCATTTCATATTGTTAAGGAAAGTTTAACTTCCTTATACTTCCATACTTTTACTCTACTTTAGTTAGATTCTATATGCTTTAAGGTAGAATCGTAGCTGGTGTAAACTTTTGTTATGTTTCAATTCTGAAATCACATTTCTGGATTCAAGCAAGTCTTTAGAACTTAGAGGTGTTGTGAATTTTGGTTATCGGAAATTTCCTATGGGATATTTTTAAAATTACACAATTCACCCCCTATTGTATTTTTTTCTCATTGTACTTATTTGATCCTACATTTGGTATTACAAAGTATATCATACTCAGAGTCATACCATTCTAACAGACATTTATTTACCACAGATAATGGTAAATTGGGTAATTAAAGGGTAAAAAAATATCATAATAATACAAAATTAGCATAACACATGTCCTACCCTTATTAGATGTGTCATGGACGACCATGGAAATCTTTTGGTTGATTTGGGGACCCCATTGTGCCACTTAAGAGTGATAATGACACTTAATTTTAATTAACTTATTGTAAAGACAAAAATGACATAAACAAATATCTTTTTGTAAATTAATTTTTACATAGGGTTATATAAGATATACTTTAGAATATAAATATTGTTTGTAATGTTAAAAAGTTTCCTACATCATGGTAATTTTTCAATAATTTTTAAACATCTTATAAATTAAATTATTTATGACACAATAATGATACAATGTTTACCTCATTATTTTTATATTTAAATAAATAAGTTTATATAGAATACAATAATGTCCAAAACCGGTCCCATTTTTATTGGATGATTTTATTTAGAACAATAGTCATATTATCTTTGACTTAAATTTTTTTTTGAAATTTAGAAACTGAAAATCATTATATAATAAATTAATTGTTTCACACTTTCCTAAAGAGCCCCTCCTCCCCCTTATAAAAAGCCATAACTTCTACATCATTTGTCACACATCTCAAGACCATTGGCTCATCCAAACCCTTCCCAAATAAGCTCTCAAGATCCTTATATTACTATTTTAAGATGTACCTTATGCCGAAGGCATCTTAAGAAGTCCTTTTGGTTCAAACCATATGGTGTAACCCAAATTAATGGTAAGAATTTCACTTAAATTGTTTTCTTTTATTTTACTTCTATAATCCATAAACTATATTTATTCCTTTTTATATATATACATAAGATTTTAAAATATACTTGGATATTGTTATGAGAACTAATCGAACTACTCTTACACACACCTTAATTTAATGGGTAATGAATATACTGTTTCTGTAGATGGAAAACTAATGCCTCACGAAACGACGATTGTTCAATTATCTCCTACCACCTATCATGGTGGCCATAATGTTGGATCTATATTTATATATGATATAAATTATTTTAATTTTTTATTTATTATTATCTTTTTTCCATTTATAGAATACATTTATGGTTTCCTCTATGGGTAAACTTTATAATTTCATTTGAGAAAGTGTGGACTATCGCCCCCTCAAAGTGATATTACTCGTTCTTACCATACATGGGATGCATAATGGATGGAGTTGTTGAAATTATATAAGATATTATACTGGAATTATAATTTACCTATGTATAATTATGTTTTATTTTAATTAAAATAAGAAACAAGAATGAAAGTAGCGTTCATGCGTACATACGGCTTACTGTCTCCATGAACAATGCATTTCATTTCGTACCTCCAAATGAAATATACTATTATAAATTAATTTATATACAGGTTATGTATGATATATATGATATCTAAATCATTAATATCATTATAGATATAATGATCTATTGACCACGTGATCGACTTGTAATTATAAGAATTCCATTTTTGACTCAAGTACCAAATATCGACAAAACGACCATTATTAACATTAATGATTACACCATGTTTATCACATTGTAATAAGTGATATAAAATGAATAATAAACATTAAAAATATTCTTAAGAATGTATAAATTAACTTATGTTTATTATTCAACATAAACAAGGAACAAACGAGTCATGATGGAAAAAAGGTAAGGGGTTTCTTATCCACATTAAATTCCGTGAGATTTCCATTGTTCGCCACTAATTTATTGCATGCGGTTTATTTTGTACTTACATTTGATATATATTATCATTATTCTCTTTATATTCTTGTTATTATGTGAAATATTTGGTTCTTATTAACTTTTTTTCATAGGAATCGATTGATTACAATATGGTAAGGGATTATCAACTCACTTTTTATTCCCAGAGATTCAAGCTATATTTCCCACTATTTCATTTTGTATAGTGTATGTTCTACACATGATTTTATTCTTTTGGTAATATCCTTTATTTTATTGGTATTTACATCCTCATTTTATGTTATTTATTTCATTTGGGGAATGTTTTGTTTGTTACTAACTCAGTATGGGAACCTTTCACCCTCCCCTTTTTAATAGACATCTTTTTATTCAGTCTTTTAATTTACATCTTCTTATGTTGGGATACATACCTATATATCCTTATTGTTATATATTTTATTTCCATGTGATGAGAACCATTTTCTCTCTCATCAGTTCATTTTCTGAATTATAATGTGACATTGTTAGGGCATCGAATTTCTATAAGGAACTTCATCACCCAATTTCAATTCTTTGGGATAATCTTCTACTTCTTGATTATGTCATTATATGAATATGTGTGAATATACTATTATTTTTTTACACATAATATCAAATTATATTGGTTGTATTTATATTTTTCACACATAATTATTTCATTGATTTATTCTTAGTCTAAGGATACCATCTTTATAATGGATTTCATCTCAATTTATATTCCATTGAGACTTCATTATCGTTATGCACCAATTCACTCTTATATGGTGTATATACTAACCTTTGAAATACTTCATCACTACTACAAATTGTCCTTATATTAGTGCTAAAAACAACATTAACAATGTTAGAAAAGCACTGATAAATGGGTTCCTTTATCAGTGCTATCTTGAGAGCTGATAAAGAGTTATATTATAAGTGTTCAAGATAGAGCTGAAAAAGGGCCCTATTATCAGTGCTCAAGATAGCGTTGATAAATGTACCTATTATCAGTGCTCAAGATAGCACTGATAAAGGTTTCCTTTATCAGTGCTCAATATACTGCTGATAAAGGCTCCTTCAGCTGGATATACAAAACCATCACCTACGCAAACCAGCACCTCCAACTGTACAAAACATCACCTACAAACCTATACAAAATAGCACCCGGACACAATATTTTGAAAAACAATACTATATACATTTACATAGAATCATGAATACAAAAACACACCCTTCTATATACATTTTAAACAATGTTTTACACGGTTACAATTAATATTATCCAACAATAGTTATAACCATTAATGTTTCTTCCTTTGATATCTGGGATCCTCTCTCAAAAATTGTCTTCTATGGTATTTTTTGCCGAACAAAGCATCCGAACTCATGAAAAAAAATCACATGTTTAAGAAAACAAATATTATATTTTTAATAAAATAATAAAATAAATTAAAACATTAATATGAAAGAATACATTAATATGGAAATGTGAAACTAAAATATAGAAATGATAAACTCAAATGTTTTCATTCTGATAACAATTAAAGGGAATAATGTAAAATCAATAGGTTTTTGGATGATTTATATCATTTAAAAAATACTTATTCTTTGTATAATGAAAAGATTTACCGGTCACACCGTTCGTCGGATTGAGGTGTGGTCGATTCGTACACCTCACAAATGGCTCATGGATCATTATCCTAAGTATCAAAACAATCAGAACGTGTTTGATCGGTATTCTGTATGTCATTTTTGTTGTTTTCTATAATTAATTTCAATTTGAAACTGTTACCAGACACTTTTAGCCATACTGGTCACACCGTGCGTTGGATTGAGGTGCGGTCGATTCTTACACATCACAAATGACTCATGTATCGTTGTCCTAATGTATCAAAACAATACGAATGTGTTTGATCAGTTTTACATATGACATGAGTAATGTTTTCTAAAGTAAATGTAAATTTGAAACTGTTATCAGACACTTTTAGCCACACCAGTCACACCATGCATCAGATTGAGGTTCGGGCAATTCATATACCTCCAAAATTACTCATGGATCGTTATCCTAAAGTATCAAAAATTTCAAAATGTGTTTGCTCTATTTTATGTATGTCAGTAGTGTTGTTTTATAAAGTTGATGTCAACTTGAAACTGGTATCATACACTTTAAGCTATACCGGTCACACCGTGCGTCGGATTGAGGTGTGGTAGATTTGTAAACATATAAATGACTCATCGATCATTGTCCTAACGTATCAAAACAATCCGAATGTGTTTTCTCCGTATTTCGTATGTCATATTTGTTGTTTTCTAAAGTTAATGTCAACTTCAAACTGAGATCAGACACTTTTAGCCCTAAGGGTCACATCGTGTGTCGGATTGAGGTTCGGTCGATCGTACACTTCACAAATGACACATGGATCGTTTTAATAAAGTATCAAAACAATTATAATGCTTTTTCTTTATATTTCATATGTCATTAGTGTTGTTTTTTAAACATAATGTCAATTTGAAACTGGTATCAGACACTTTTAACCATCCTGGTCACACCGTGTGTCAGATTGAGGTATGGTCGATTCGTACACCTCAAAAATGACTCATGGATCATTGTCCTAAATTATCAAATCAATCAGAATGTGTTTGATTGGTTTTCCATATGTTATTTGTTTTCTTTTGTTACATTAAGGTCATTTTCAAACTGATATCAAACACTTTTAGCCATACCGGTCACACCGTGCGTCATATTGAGGTGTGGTCGATTAATAACCCGCACAAATGACTCATGGATCGTTGTGCAAACGTATCAAAACAATAATAACACGTTTTCATGGTTTTATGTATGTTAGTAGTGTTTTTTTCTAAAGTAAATGGCAATTTGAAACTGGTATCAGACACATTTGGTCATACCAGTCACACCGTGTGTCGGATTGTGGTGTGGTTGATTCTTACTCGTCAAAAATGACTCATAGATCATTTTCCTAATGTATCAAAACAATCTGAATGTATTTTCTTAGATTTCCGTATGTCATTTGTGTTGTTTTTTAAATTTAATGTCAATTTCAAACTGGTATCAGACACTTTTAGTCATACCGGTCTCACCGTGCGTTGGATTGAGGTGTAGTCGATTCTTACACCTCAAAAATGACTCATAGATTGTTTTCCTAAAGTATAAAAACAATCTGAACACGTTTCCTTGGTATTCCGTATGACATTTCTGTTATTTTCTAAAATTAATGTCAATTTGAAACTGTTATCCGACACGTTTAGCCATACCGGTCACACCATGTGTCGGATTAAGGTGCAGTCGATTCGTACACCTCACAAATGACTCATGTATCGTTTCCCTAATGTATAAAATCAATCCGAATGGGTTTGATCAGTTTTCCATATGTCATTAGTGTTTTTTTCTAATGTTAATGTCAATTTGAAACTGGTATCAGACACTTTTAGCCATACTGGTCACAATGTGTGTCGGATTGAGGTGCGGTAGATTCTTACACCTCAAAAATGACTCATAGATCATTGTCCTAAAGTATAAAAACAATTATAATGTGTTTGATCATTTTTTTCATAGGTCAATAGTGTTGTTCTCTAAAGTTAATGTCAATTTGAAATAGGTATCAGACACTTTTATTCATACCGGCCACACCGTGCATCAGATTGAGGTACGGTAGATTCGTACACCTCAAAAATGGCTCATTGATCGTTGTCCTAAAGTATCAAATCAATCTGAATGCGTTTTAACGGTTTTTCGTATGTCAATAGTGTTGTTTTCTAATGTTAATGTCAATTTGAAACTGGTATCAGACACTTTTAGTCGTACCTTTCACACCGTGCATTGGATTGAGGTGTGGTCGATTCATACACCGCAAAAATTACACATGGGTCATTGTACTAATGTATCAAAACAATCAGAATGCATTTTCTCAGTTTTCCATATGTCATTTTTGTTGTTTTCTAATGTTAATGTAAATTTTAAACTCGTATAAAAAATAATAAAGGGTGATAATATATGCTCAGTAAGTGTAAAAATTGGAGATATCAATGATAATATATGTATAACATTATTTTTAATTCACCCTCTTCCTATTTTTGTACAATCATCCATCAGGTATGTTTCCCATTGGTTTCAAAACACATCTATATCATCTTCTGAATATGTGTTTTTGCGATAGTCATGGTAGTACTGAAAAAATATAAATACACAAAGTATTAATAAATATTTTAAAAGAAATCATAATTATTTTCGAAAATACCTCGTTAGGGATGCTAGTTTGTTGATGAAATACAATCTCTTTGATAAATTTACAAATATAATAACCACAGTCCATTCTATTTGTTTTTTTTGGACACTGTATAAACATCTACAAGAATAAGTAATTTTTTTATATGTGATTGGATAATGAAATGTTATTATATATACCTGGATACTTTTCCAGTTTTAGATCTTATAGGCTTGCTCATCCTTATTCCCTGGATTCATTCCATGCAATTAGACGATATTGATGCATCGCCCTATCATAACAGAATCATCATTAAAATATAACATAAAATATTTAACTAGATGTTTAGTTTTAAAATGTTGGATCTATTGTATTAAAAATTAACAAACTCCATCAAGTGTGGTCAGTTTTTTGGATATCCATGCATTGAATCCATAAAATAAATCATTGGAGTATCCAAATTGACAGCAATCAGCATCCAATGCTGCTTAAAAATATAAAAAGGTAAATGTAAAGAATGAAATGAAAATATAGTTTATATGATTAAATTGTATATTTTTACCCCTACATCACTGGTATTAAAATGATTCTGTCATCCTTAATTTTGTTTTCAAACGATTTGAGCAGGGATGGAAATATTGCAGCCTCTTTATCAGAATCTATTTCTTCTTTTGAAGAGGTTGTGTGAGGACTAATGAGTCCAAATTTTTGTTCATGGGGAAATCCCTTCAATTATTTTCATATATACACCTGTGAAAAATATAAAATCTATTTAGTCATTATTATCAGAGTATATCAGCTTTTTAAAAATCAAATCATGAAAACATACCTCATGTATACATTTACAACATAGGCACCTAGCCATTCATACTTGAGGATTTCATTTACAATTTCAGCACTAATGAAATCTGATGTTTCCTCTCTGTACATAATTTTAAAAAAAACTATATGAGCAATGTTGTCTATCAGCATTGTATCCACATGAGCCTGTAATGATATTAACAGTGGATATAGAATGGGTGTTGTGAAGGTGCTCTTAGTAGAGCATTTCAATCGGTTGGTTGATCCTTTAGATAGTTTTGAGCAGATATTTCATTTCACCCCCTTCTCTTTTTCATTATGTAATAACATTCATTGGTTCAGAACATATTTCAAAAAATTTTAGAGGTCCAGCTTGAAAACGAACATGGAAATGGATACCTCCTTGTTGACATGTTTTTTTACAAGAACTAACGGCCATGCGATGAATGTTCCAACAGCTTGTTCAATCATACCAATGTCGTCATCGTCATTTGGAACAGGTAGATCGACACTCAACTCATTATCTATGTTAATTGACACTCTAAAACAATCTATTGGATGTTGTATGTTGTGTAGCATGTCGTTCTGCGTATTTAACATCATATCCCTCACTACAAGGTGATAGGTGGGAGTTTCTAGATATAAAACATAGTCATTTTCACCCTGTAGAATATTAGTATAGTAAATTTATCATTGTCTATGTGAATCACATTTCACAGAAAATATTATTAAAACCTTGATTACATCAGCTAAGTTAGGTTTTTTAAGGTAATGGCTTCCCTCAATGCTGGTGGGGGGTGGGGCGGGATCGTCACGAATGGGTTGTTGTTGATTTGTTTCTTCTCTTTGCCTATCCCCCTTCAATGTTGCTATCATCTCTCTCTAGTATTGTAATTCTTATTTGAAAAATTGATAATTTTTCTTACAGCTTCTCCAATTTTTCATTTTCATCATCCACTTGTTTTTTTTTTAAAAATATGTTTGGGGTGTCACCCCCAAACCCGCTCCTCTTACGCAGCCATACTGGTCTGGCCACATCAAAGCTGCTGAATGTTTGTCTGCATCTGGTGCGGGTGTTGTTGATTCCTGTGACTATGTCAGATAGAAAATATAGAAAAATATGTAGTCATTGTAATGTAATAGAGATTTAAAACGAATCAAATTTATATTATGTCATACTTACACATGTTTCCCACACTTTTTGTGCGTTTTCATCTATCAGTATCCCCTCTTTATTTACAGGAGCCTCCTTCCATAGCAAAGGGTGTGGTATGGATTTGGCTTTCGATTTCGATTGATCAATCTACATATAAACAGAGAAAAATGGTTATCATGTTTTTTATGTCACATATAAGATGTACGGTAGATTTTAAAGATGTACAAATTGTTTCTCAAGTGAATCGTACCGGAACCTTGCTTTACGGTAAGGTACGCTGGTTCTGCTGCGTGTTTTTTGTTTTCAGCACTCAGTTTTTGTTTCATAAATAAAAAATGTCAATCAAATTGATGAATACAAGAAACGTCAAACAACCTATTACCCCACACAATGTACCTGAAAAGTCTACTCCCCACGATGGTTGATAAATGCATCCCACACTCCTTGTGATATCAAGTGTGCATAAAGAGGAGGTGGGTTCAGCTTGATTTTCCATTCAACATATTTAAGATGATATTTCATTAAAATTGTGCATAAACCTCTATGAATCCTTCCTAAAACTCTTAATACATATTCCTTGTGTGAAAAATCTACTATAAATGCACTCTGCAATGGATGATTAAGAGTATGTCAATGTTTTCATATTTTATTTTAATAAATTAAAAAATGATATCATAATGTTATCATAATCTCTTCCCACATTAGTGTCTTAAGACCAGTGACAACATGGTGCCACAACTTTAAATCAATCAAATTTTTTTTCGAGTGACTATTCCAATGTATCTATTAAAGATGGCTTTGTTGGGGTTAACATGTTGGGATCGCTTATTCAAACCCACATCAAATTTGATGCCTTTTTCTTTTGATTTACATATTTTAGCTAACATTGTCAAACTAAGGTGCTCTTGATTTTTTTTTGCGATTTTAGGGTTTTATTTCGTACCATTTCCTTAGTGGTATCATCAATATCTTTCTCTGGAGCACTAGCATCAGCACTGGGACCAGCAGCAACAGGTTGAGAAACTTGTCGTTGCTCTGCATTGGGACCAGTAACAAATGGTTGAAAAACATGTTATTGCAATGCACTGTGACCACCAACAGCTAGTTAAGAAACCTGTTGATGCTCTGCACTGGGACCACCAGCAGGTGGTTGAGAGACCTTTTGTTCCTTGGGATTGGGTGCATCAGCAGGTGTAGAAGTCATTATCTGCAGAAGTGGATTAACATTTATTTTAGATTACATAAAAGTAGCAGAGGACAGATAAAAAATAACGTAACACAATGTATATTACAATAAACAAATAACCTGATTTTTGTACTCTGTTTTTTTTCATTAAATGATGAAGAGATTTGACTCCTCTATCGACTATGTAAATTCCTTCATTTTGGTCTTCTGTGACATACAATACACCATCTACATTAGGACCACTGCGAAATTATTGTGAAGTCCCTATAAAAGGGGCATCCCCCATTGAACTTTAATCTGACCTTTTAGTTGTTTTGGTTGATAACAATAAAATTGATCAATTTCGGTTTGCGAGGTCTGGAACATAAATTACTTGTAATACCTGTGATGCCATTATAAATGGTTCGTATTTCTCCCCTTACTTACTGAAATCAACTTTCAGGAATCCTAATTCATCTATTTTAATAAATCTCCTATTGTCAACCCACTTGTATTGAAAAATCTTCACTTTGAAATTTGTATAATCCAACTCCCATATTTGTTTGATGATGCCAATGTATGAAATATTCGCATAAGTTGGATTTTTTTCCGTAGCACCAGAAACATGCATCGCCTCAGCCACAAATGTAACCCCACTATTCTGCATGGTACTTTCTTCATCATGTTCATTAGTATAGAATGTATAACCATTATCTGCATAAGCATTGTAATTTAATAGAGACACACTTCCTCTTCCGGCCAGCCATCGAAGTCGTTCTGAAATTGAATCTAGATTTTCATCTAACTGATTCATAATATGGTCCTGAACCCATCTTATAAACTATCGATTATGTGTATCTGATATCCATTTTCATCCCAAGATGGATTCAAATGCCTAAGAATTTATTTGTGGGTTTGAACATATGGGTCAATATCAAAACTGTTATGAAAAACGTAAAGGTGATCCTGCTCCCGATCTGTAATATTGATTGTGACAACTACTCTTCCAGAAATTCCTTCACCATCAAGTGGATCAGTGTGACGAGATTTCAGTAGGCCAATATTTTCCACACCAGACAGGTATTCCGTACAAAATTCAATGTCTTCCTCAAAAATATATTTCTCTGCAATACAACCCTCTGGATAACATCAATTTTTGACATACCCTTTCAAAATATTCATATACCGTTTAATGGGGTACATCCTTCTATAATGTATTGTAACACATAGTCGAATCTCTCTCACCAAATGGACCATTAAATTAACCATCATATCAAAAAATGTCGGCGTGACGAACATTTCCAATTAACATAATATGATGGCAATTTCTTATTCCATAGTTGGCAGTTTCGCTGGGTCTATAACATTGTTGCATATAGCTTTGAATAAGAAACATAGCTTAGTTAATTTATGGTGTAAATTCTTGGAAAAAATGAAATTTAATGCTATAGGAATTAGATCTTGCATCAAAACATGGCTGTCATGGGATTTCAGAACCTTTAATTTTAAATAGTTCATTGAGTTGATGTTCTTGATATTTGATAAATACCCCTCTGGAAACATTACGTCATTCAAGAAGTTGAAAAACTGATATCTCTCCTACCAGGAAAGAGTGTAAGCAATAGGAGGAAGAAATGTTAGTTTTTCACCCTTCACTAGTGCCAACTTTTCTCGTATTCCTATCTCAACCATGTCCAATCTAGCCTTAATTATATCTATGTTTTTTCGGGTGCATTTAGCAACATGCCGATGCCATTATCACATAAATTTTTTTTCCATATGCATAAAATCATGAAAATGTCTTACATACAGACAATTCCAGTATGGTCTTTCAAAAAAACTGATCTCTTTTTCCAACCGGTTTTCGTAAGGTTTTTCGAAAACAGTTTACCAAAAGTAGTGTTCAAATATTTTAACTTCTCGAACAATTGATCACCTTTTAGTGGAGACGGTGTTGTACATTCTTCTAAACTTCAATCGAATGATGTCGTCAAACATCAGTACTTATGTCATCGGGTAAGAAATATACGATGTCCTAAAAACACGGTTTTCGATGACTGTTTCAACCTAATTGACTGTGTACCTTGTTAGCAAATGGGAAACCCTTGAGTTCCTTTAATGTTGTATCCTGACAAATTTTCATTAGCAGGAATGTCATTTATCATCCCAGACAACATGGCTTTCAAAGTGAAATCTTATTTTTTGTATGCATCATACAACGTAACACTTGAATCCTACAGTATTTTCAAATCCTAGATCAATGGATCCAAATAAACATCAATATAATTACCCGGTTGTTTTGGTCCTAATATAATAATAGAAAACATGATGTATTTTCGTTTCATGCAATACCATGGCGGTAAGTTATAATTTACCAACATAACCGGCCATGTACTGTGAATGTTTCTGTTAATACCAAAATGATTCACCCATTCTGTAGATAACGCCATACGAAGGTTTCTCGGCTAGTTTCCGAATTTAGGTAACTATTGAACAATTATCTTCTACTGAGGAGAGTCTATCGGGTGATGTAGTTTCCCATATTTTATTCTAGTATCTGTTTGTCATGTTAATTGTCCTACAGTCTCCTCAATTCCAAATAGGTTCCTAAACCATGTAATGATTTGAATGTACCATACAACTATAATAGGACTAGAATCATAAATCTTGTATCGAGAAACACTACACTTTGGTCATTCATTAACTGATTTTTTTTCCTTTCAAAAAAATATACAGTCATTCGGGCAGGCATGTAATCTTTCAAAGATCATACCCATCGATCATAGCATTCGTTTGGCATCTTATGTTTGTCTTGGGAGTTCATTATCATCTGGGAGCATGTCATTCAAGAGAGCAAGTAGTTCCGTTAAACTGGTGTCACTCCACCCATTGCCTTCTTTCAAATCATACAGCTTAAGTACGGCTAACAATGCTATATATTTAGTGCAACCAGCATACAATGACATTTTTGCACAACTCTTTATCTTCTCAAACAATTTTGGTCAATCATGAAGTTCATATTCAATTGTCCTTGCCATTTCCTAAATATGATCTTAATAATCATTCACATCTGTATTCACACCCTCCATACGATCGTCTTCACTATTCACGCTTGTAATCATATCAGATCTTCCATAAAATGTCTTCATATCTGAGCAACTACCAAAATTCGTTTTTTCCCCATGTTTATTCCAAAAAGTATAACTTTGATCTATTCTGTGACAGATCTGTTGTTCTTCTAACTCCTTTGGACTAATTTGTCTTGAATAACAACAGCTTAATCACAGACAGAGAATTTGAGAATGGTCACATTAACGATCTCTTGCAAACTTGTTAAACTCTTTCATGCCATGTTCATACTCTTTTTTCAACCGATTGGCATTCATCCATTCTTTATTCATATTCATCATCGTTATGGGTTCAATCTCGAACATGCCTAATATTATGTTTTAATTAATCAAGTAGCATTGTTTGGGTTTTATAAAAAAAATCATGGTACAAATGCCTCAACAATGAAATAGATGATCCTACCCCAAAACATGTGAAGGTACTTGAACTCAATCTATATATGGGGGATTTTGTCCTGTCTTTTGTATATCTCACTGGATTACCGAAAACCAACACATGGAGGACTCTTCACCAAAACATGGGGGAGTACCATACTCCATATTTTTTCTAGACATCTCACTTGTCACTTGTCAACTCTCAAGCAGAGTGAAAATAATTAAAATATCCAAACCACATCGTGTGAAATTTCCAATGAATGAGGGAATCCTAATATTGTGATCTACATGAGGAGATAATTATAATGGGCTAATCATACATGAAATATTATCATCTAAGTGAAATATAAATAATAATAATGAAATTAACATAACACGCAATTTGTTCAATGGATACACAATGTGCAGGGTACTCAGTCAAGGTTGGTTGTATACTACCATTTCGAAACTCATGTGAAATCCAAATACATGCTTTTCCTAGTAGTTTCAACATCGTCTATGGATAAGATACATGATTTAATCTGACATATATCAAATTAATTCCATGTTTGTCTTACAATGACTGGATGATGCCTTTTAAAATACATGACATATAGAATAACTTGAGCTAAAGGCGTGTACTTTAGATACAAAATGAGTCACTTCACCGGCTATGCATCACATTTTTGTGGAATACACGGTGTCTAGTCCTTACATGTCCACTTGGGGTGTATAGTCTATACACATCAAGATTATATGGTATCTATACATGATGTGTGTGGAGTAAAACACATATCATATGGTTCTAAAATTATTTCATGGAATGTACATTTCTTCATGCTGATGTATATGTCATGGAGATACATTGTGTGTGACCAATGTTCACATGACATGTAACATTTAAAATAAAACTTATTCCATGTTTGAGTCAGAAGATGAGTCATGTGGTGTAAATTTTGGAGATAAATGTTTTTTAGCATTAAAATATATATGAAATCCATGTATGGTGAAGTATGTTTCATTTAACAAAACTACATAACATGTTTTTTTAAAAATATATAGAATCTTAAAAACATCATCTTCCCACCATAAACTACCTCATAGAGTCATCTAGAAGTGGCCTTTTAGGATTCAAGGGAATTGCACTAGTAACAACGAGGTGGTGCCAATGAAATGGGTAATGTATGGATTGATATTCAATGGTTTAAGAACTACATCATGGAAAAAAATGGCATATCAATCAGGGAAACAACTGCAACACCATAAAGAAACACAATCGTGCTCACAATCACAACACTATACAAACCAAACAATCACAATTTAAGTTTTCACAAAGCATCCCTTATTCAATTTTGTTTGTTAATTCAGGGGTTTTCACAGAAGTCTTATCATCCTGGTGAGTTCATTATTAAGTCAAGTATATATAAATTACCAATTTTTTTATTCAATTGTTCAACAAGAACCAACCAACATGCAATTCAATTAGTGCGCAATCAAGGACCACCAACAGCCACGATTTTCAGCGGGGTGTTTATCCCGTACATTTCACATTATAACCATCAATATCAAACAGTAATAACATGCGAAAAGGAGGAAATAAATGAGTAACATGAGAAAACTCACTGTGAAGGTGTCATTAAGCACACGGTAGAGGTTCGTTCGTGGCAGAGGAGAGGCGCACAATAAAAGAGATTTCCAACTAAAAAGAAAACAAAAAATAGGGGAAACTCATGAGACTAAAATAATCTATAACCGATATAGCATCTCGTCTTTTTATAACATAACTTTCATTCCATTACACATAACTGAGGATCTTTAAGGTTTAGTGTCTTGGAAACAAGGAACATAAAACATGAAACAAAAAAAAACATTCTTCTTAAACACTTGAAAGGATTCTCCTCATGTTCACCCTAGGCTCATTACTGCATCTCATAACCTGGGGATATACTTCAAAAGATTGGGTGAGCAGAAGGCCCAGCAAGGGAAACAAGTGAAACATTTTACATATGAACTTGAGATACATCAATAAAGTCATGAAAAGAACTTTAAGGCATGAAAATGAAATCGTGAGGCATATCATAATAAAAATAAAACTTTTTCATAACTTGAAGTTGTGGCTGAAAAATTTAATATTGACAATCATGAACATATCACCAAGGTCCATCCCCAAGGTGTCATTTGAAAATTACCAAGGTTATTCAACAAGGTATCGTGAAAATTGTAATCTCTAGTGGTTACATCATTACCCAATGCATTGGAGCGCTATCAGGGCGCACCCTTAAATTTGACTTTATTATCATGTGAGCCAAATATATCATCATGAAAAATTTCATAAATAACCCATATATCATAAAATAAATGGGTTTCATTTCATAATCATAACGTTTTAAAAACTGCTTTAAAGACATGATCTTTACGTCACTTTAAACCCACGGAAAGGGAAAGCGGGTTTCATGTATGTAAATCCCAGAATTTAAAATAGAACATTTTGATATATATGTGAATAACCTTGTAGAAATAAGAGCTTTGAGTACTCACTTTATAACATAAAATAATTATGAGAAAAGAGAGAGGCATATTGAGACGAAAATTCTGCAGCATAACGGCTATGTTTCGGGGTTTTAGAAAACATTGAAAAGAGAGGGGACATGGGTCACCCACTCATAAATGATCCATAAAACATTAAGGGGACAGAATAAGAAGGATATATGGACATGTAAATGAAATTTTAAGGACACACCATTTGAAATGAAAAACATGGAAGGAAGACAAAAATTAGATTTCTCTTTTGAAAATTCGGCAGCCTAACGGCGTCACTTAAACTTCAATAAAAAAGATTTGACAAGGTCAAATAGGGTCTCTCATCATATGATCATAAGAGATCAATATGATAGATATAGATATCATACCCCAACATTATAAAAAGGAACCTGAAAAACTTGACATGAAAATCGAACTTGAAAAATGAGAAGGGTGAAAGAACCCCTTAAAAATTCGGCAGCCTAACGACGTCACATAAACATTAATAAAAAGAAATGATGAGAGTAAGAGTGGATCTATCATCATATAAACATTAAAAGGGAAGTAAGTGGAATATAAAATAACATCCTCTCACATAAGAACATGGAGCATAAATGGAATGACATAAAAAGGATTACATGAAAAGAAAGAGAGAGGTCGGATCCCTTACCTTAAAACGTAACTCTTAAAACTCAAAGGTTTGGACCTTGAGGGCTTGGGGGCACCTTGGGAGGACTCCTTGGGAGGTAAGGAGACCAGAACATCGTTTGGGGAGAGTGGGGAGTCGAATGGATGAGAGGATGGCTTGATATTTATAGGGAATGTGAGAGGACAAGGCATTAATGGCCATGGGACACCTCAATAGTGGTTTTGGCAAAACCATGGGCTTTCCCATGGTATATTCCCATGGTATTGGACACTTGGGACACCTCATACCTTATATTACTATTCATAAGTCTAAAATATTGATTACATACTTAATACATCATTTAATGATGTCATTAAACACCCGTAACTTAAAAACTGTATTTTCACTATTCATCAAAAATTCAACTTTCTAAGAATAATCCCAAAATTTCACCTTAACCAAATATCAATGCTCTGATTTCAAAAATGAAATCCATTTTATAAAAATAATTTTCTGAATATTTTTAATTAAATTTTTAATTAAAAACACTATTCATTGAAAATTTATTTTTTTCAGAAAAATCCCCAAAAATTACCTTCACATAATATCGATGCTCTGAGTTCAAAAATGAAGTCCATTTTATAAAAATAATTTTCTAAATATTTTAAATTAAAATTTAAATTAAAAAAAACTATTCATCCGAGAAAACTAATACTTGATTAATAAATTATGAAACCCTTATTTAACCATTTTATTGAATCACATTACTTAATCAAAGTGCCTAGGTTATTTTAATACTTTCTTTGAGTGATATTACTAATCTATTTGGACACATTATTAATCCTAATCATAAAATCACTATTCATAATTTACTATTCATCAAAAATCAAGTTGATCTTATTAGACTCTAAATTTCGCACTGAACATAATTGTAGAAGACCATTTTTTGAAAATCATTACACATTTTTAATTATTTAAGGTTTACATAAACATTTTTAAAATATACTTTTTCTAAAATTCATCAAAAATATGCATACTATATTTATCCAGTCATTTGAAAATTCATAAAAGGAATCGAAATTTTTATTTAAAACAAAGGATTACACAAGACAGTTATGGTCTCCTTACATAGCCCCTTATCACACCAGCATAGGACCAAAGTGTAAGTTGTGCTAAGGTGAGAGAATCTAAGGGAGGCTCGGCCAACATCACACGAGTAGTAATTTCTATCAGTTTGAACTTCTCGCGAAGGTGATCCCGTTATAGCATTATACGATGAAGTTCAGCTTGGGTTTGGTCCAGAGCAAAGAACAATGGTGCTACCTCCTTCCCATGTTCTGTTAGATGGGCTTCGATCGGTCCAAGACTACTGGGTGAGGCCATCGAATCTTCATTCTATATTAATTAACCAAGATTGCTTGTATTTAGAGACAATAGTCAAAACGTTTAGTTTCCAGCGGTCATATTCACCAATGGTCAAATAACAGTCAAAACCCAATAGTCTTATTTTAATTATACTCATGTTAACAAATGAAACATTTTTGTTGAGTATGAAAATAAAATAAAATAACACATAAAATTAGGAATCAATATTTATTTAAAATTTCGAGTCGTTACAATCTTCCCCCCTTAAGAAATTGCGTCCTCAGAATTTTTAAAATTGGGTTTTGAAATTTCAATGAAAGTCCCACATTGGAAAAGGAGTCAGTAAAACAATTACTTTAAAAGAAAGAAAGGGAAGTACAAAGGTCACCCGAGTTCACCCACTCTAGGAATCCATGTAGGAAAATATGGACATGGAGGAGAAAACAAAGGGTCAAGTTCTGAGGGAGAGTGATAGAGAACATGATTAGGAGAAAGTTAACCATAATAAAATCCCAAACTTATGATGTGTGTAAACGGTCTTTGATTACCTAGTAGGAAACGTAAACCAACAACTTTTTTGTTTTACGTTTCATTTCATAATTTTGAGGAATTCATTTACTACATCGAGCAAAAACATAAAAATATACCTAACTTCAAGTAGAGTTTCATCCTTTAATAAGTCCCTACCAACACTAATCTTTTCTATAAATGATGAGAATTCAAAAACACTTGGTCTCATAAAAGAACAAGAATCATCTTCTAGAGAATCACATAATATACAAAAGATTAACTATCTATTTCTTCTATCTTTAAACATTATCCCAAAAACAGAAAGGTTAAGGTAAAACAACTCTTCAAAGAGAAAGAATCCCATAGGAATGGAAAATAATTTTAAATATTCAAAGTTCCATGGTACTACCCAAAGTTCATCAAAGACCATTCCATAAATAACGGTCCTTAAAATTCCTCAAAATAAATCAACTAAGATTGAAACCCAAATACAAGAAGGATTTTATAACATAGTCTTCCAAAACAACTTCATTGTTAATCTTCAGACAACATCAACCACTCCTAACATCTTATAACAAAAGTAGCTAACCTAAACATATTTTACCCAAGATAGGTTAATCATTCCCATAAGTAACCTAAATTACTATAAGTCCACCTTAAATTCATCAATTATTAAAAATATAAGTCAACCTTACCCCTCAATGAAAATACTATAGTAATCTATTTACCTCAATCATACAGGGTCCCCAAAATAGTGAACGTCTTCCAAAATAATAATCATCTTTTAATCCCCTAATCATCTCTGTCATATTAATACGGAAATTGTCGCATTTCCTATCACATTGGTTGTTGGGACACGTTATTCCATTTCCCACCATTAACTAAGAAGAGAAATTATAATTATGGGCTTAAATACTTAACCAATAATCATGAAAAGGAACTTAAAGCATATAAGGATAACTTGTAGAAGAAAAGTATACCCTAACTTGTGATCCCCTAGGTTACCATCTAGGTTATCCATGATCATATATTCTTATGTGAATCTTTATTTTATTTTATCTTTGTTCCTTTAACAATGGTTCATACCAAGCTTATGAATTTACCAAAGCATATCCCCCAGGAGTGTCGTAACCAAGAGTGAAGAAAGGCCCGTTGTCATGTACCAGTTCCCATTTGAGTCTATCTCAAAGCGGTGTTTTTGGGTTTTACCCCTATGTAAATCTGTGCCAGAGCCACCTCTACCTACTCGTATCCAAACAGGGATGTATTTGCTTGGCAACCCCTTACTCAATACTCACAAAAATACCAGGAAGATTTCCTATATTTAAAATTTTCTATAGGGTTCTTCCTTGAGTTTTCATATCCTAATTTCCACAAATAACTAAACCATCCTTTGATACCAACTATAGCATCCCATCTTTTTATAACATAACTTTCATTCCATTACACAGAACTGAGGATCTTTAAAGTTTAGTGTCTTGGAAACAAGGAACATAAAACATGAAACAAAAAAAACATTCGTCTTAAACACTTGAAAGGCTTCTCCTCATGTTCACCCTAGGCTCATTACTGCATCTCATAACCTGGGGATATACATCAAAATATTGGGTGAGCAGAAGGCCCAACAAGGGAAACAAATGAAACATTTTACATATGAACTTGAGATACATCAATACAGTCATGAAAAGAACGTTAAGGCATGAAAATGTTATCGTGAGACATATCATAATAAAAATAAAACTTTTTCATAACTTGAAGATGTGGCTGAAACATTTAATATTGACAATCATGAACATATCACCAAGGTCCATCCCCAAGGTGTCATTTGAAAATTACCAAGGTTATTCACCAAGGTATCGTGAAAATTGTAATCTCTAGTGGTTACATCATTACCCAATGCATTGGAGCACTATTAGAGCGCACCCTTAAATTTGCCTTTATTATCATGTGAGCCACATATTTCATCATCAAAAATTTCATAAATAACCCATATAGCATAAAATAAATGGGTTTCATTTCATAATCATAACGTTTTAAAAACTGCTTTAAAGACATGATCTTTACGTCACTTTAAACCCACGGAAAGGGAAAGCGGGTTTCATTATGTAAATACCAGAATTTAAAATAGAACATTTTGATATATATGTGAATAACCTTGTAGAAATAAGAGCTTTGAGTATTCACTTTATAACATAAAATAATTTTGAGAAAAGAGAGAGGCATTTTGAGACGAAAATTCTGCAGCATAACGGCTATGTTTCGGGGTTTTATAAAACATTGAAAAGAGAGGGGACATGGGTCAACCACTCATAAATTATCCATAAAACAGTAAGGGGACAGAATAAGAAGGATATATGGACATGGAAATGAAATTTTAAGGACATACCATTTGAAATGAAAAACATGGAAGGAAGACAAAAATTAGATTTCTCTTATGAAAATTCGGCAGCTTAACGGCGTCACTTAAACTTCAATAAAAAAGAGTTGACAAGATCAAATATAGTCTCCCATCATAAGATCATAATAGATCAGTATGATAGATATAGAGATCATCCCCCAACATAATAAAAAGGAACGTGAAAGACTTGACATGAAAATCAAACTTGAAAAATGAGAAGGGTGAAAGAATTCCTTAAAAATTCGGCAGCCTAACAGCGTCACTTAAACATTCATAAAACGAAATTATGAGAGTAAGAGTGGATCTCTCAACATATAAACATGAAAAGGGAAGTAAGAGGAATATAAAAGAACATCCTCTCACATAAGAACATGGATCATAAAAGGAATGACATAAAAAGGATTACATGAAAAGAAAGAGAGAGGTCAGATCCCTTAACTTAAAACGTAACTCTTAAAACTCAACGGTTTGGACCTTGAGGGCTTGGGGGAACCATGGGAGGACTCCTTGGGAGGTAAGGAGACCAGAACATCGTTGGGGGAGAGTGGGGAGTCGAATGGATGAGAGGATGGCTTGATATTTAAAGGGAATGTGAGAGGACAAGGCATTAATGGCCAAGGGACACCTCATTAGTGGTTTTGGCAAAATCATGGGCTTTCCCATGGCATTTTTTCATTGTATTGGCCACTTGGGACACCTCATACCTTATATTACTATTCATAAGTCGAAAATATTGGTTACATACTTAATACATCATTTAATGATGTCATTAAACACCCGTAACTTAAAAACTGTATTTTCACTATTCCTCAAAAATTCAACTTTCTAAGAATAATCCCAAAATTTCACCTTAACCAAATATCAATGCTCTGATTTCAAAAATGAAATCCATTTTATAAAAATAATTTTCTGAATATTTTTAATTAAATTTTTAATTAAAAACACTATTCATCGAAAATTTATTTTTTTCAGAAAAATCCCCAAAAATTACCATAACATAATATCGATGCTCTGAGTTCAAAAATGAAGCCCATTTTATAAAAATAATTTTCTAAATATTTTAAATTAAAATTTTAATTAAAAAACACTATTCATCCGAGAAAACTAATACTTGAATAATAATTTATGAAACCCTTATTTAACCATTTTATTGAATCACATTACTTAATCAAAGTGCCTAGCTTATTTTAATACTTCCATTAAGTGATATTACTAATATATTTGGACACATTATTAATCCTAATCATAAAATCACTATTCATAATTTACTATTCATCAAAAATCAAGTTGATCTTATTAGCCTCTAAATTTCGCACTGAACATAATTGTAGAAGACCATTTTTTGAAAATCATTACACATTTTTAATTATTTAAGGTTTACATAAACATTTTTAAAATATCCTTTTTCTAAAATTCATAAAAAATATGCATACTATATTTATCCAGTCATTTGAAAATTCATAAAAGGAATCGAAATTTTTATTTAAAACAAAGGATTACACAAGATAGTTATGGTCTCCTTACATAGCCCCTTATCACACCCGCATAGGACCTAAGTGTAAGGTGTGCTAAGGTGAGAGAATCCGAGGGAGGCTCAGCCAACATCGCACGAGTAGTAATTTCTATCAGTTTGAACTTCTCGCGAAGGCGATCCTGTTCTAGCTTTATACGATGAAGTTCAGCTTGGGTTTGGTCCAGAGCAAAGCCCAGTGGTGCTACCTCCTTCCCATGTTCTGTAAGATGGGCTTCGATTGGTCCAAGACTACTGGGTGAGGCCATCAAATCTTCTTTCTATATTAATTAACCAAGATTGCTTGTATTTAGAGAAAATAGTCAAAACGTTTAGTTTCCAGTGGTCATATTGACCAATGGTCAAATAACAGTCAAAACCCAACAGTCTCATTTTAATTATACTCATGTTATCAAATGAAACATTTTTGTTGAGAATAAAAATAAAATAAAATAACACATAAAATTAGGAAACAATATTGATTTAAAATTTCGGGTCGTTACAACCGAGCACACCATTTTCTACATCCCACACACCCCAAGATGAAACTAAAACCAAAATCAACCCACACCATGGTTAAAAACACCTTATGATAACAAAAATTATAGAACCCACCTTCGATAGAACGAGTTCAACATACTTTTTAAAATATAAAAGATGAATATACAATGGGTATGCCCTGAACAATAGGTCCTCCTTACTAGGTATAATCCCCATGTTTATTCTAGATAGTATATACCAAATGAGTAAGCCCTGATAAATCTTCTGTTATCACACCTTTCACGACACATACATCCTAATAGCATGAATTTATACTTCACAGTACAATCTTTTCAACACAACATGTGGTATCTAGTGAGTAGGATCATATTCCTATTCAATCTCAATGAGCCTAGCCATACATCTTGAAAAAAGTTAGGGGGAACACACATATTTCCAATGGGACACCCTTGGTACTCTTTTCCAATATTAACATCACACCATGACAAGACTCACCACATGATCACCAGTTAACCATCATTATTCCAAAACCAAAGGAATATACCCATTATTCATTACCCTAAACCCATCCATCTAGGTTCAATAGTGATGGTCACATTAAAACCATTATATAAATCAATATGGTTAGGGATACAAATGGTCATGTCCCTAACCCAGTAATAACACCAACACTCATGAATAGAGAGTGCTTCCCTTATACAAATCAAAGGCATGACCATTCCATTGTTATCAACTTGATAACACTTATTATGAATTAATACATCATGTCAAAGAATATAACATGGATTTATGTATCTAAGGTATTCATAACACCAAGATAACCCCACTAATTAGTCCCCCCCAACCACAAAAACTCACTCTAACTCGATACCATCCTAAGTTACATGCTAAAGACCACTGGGATCTCACACAAACCCCTTACATCAATTCTTACACAATCCTTATCCCATGAGTTCCAATATTATTCCCACCACAAAACACACATCATCTAGTGAACCAAACTATCCACTTACTATAGGTTCTCACACACCCGCTATCTAAAACAACCTACAATACAAGGGTCTCACCACATGGGCTCTAACTCTTGCCCTAACTACCCATACATAGGATCAATTCACTTATAAAAAAACTATAAGTCATCATAATCATTCAAGGGTCATCATTTCTCATTTATATTAACCCAAGATAAGGAAAAATCCTATTACACTGACTAGCGGGTATAGAGGCGGTGGCGGCGGAGGATGCGGCAGTGGAGGTAGCGGCGGTCGTGGTGGAAGTGGAAACGACGGTCTCGGCGGCGGAGGCAGTGACTGTCACGGAGGAGGAGAAATACCAATTGCGTGAAGGCAATTATAGAGGAGAAAAAACCAACGGTGGTGGCGACAAAGGAGGAGGAAGAGGAGAAGGAGGAGGATGAGGAGGAGGAGGAAGGCGAGGACACATTGAGAATGAGGAGGAGAAGTCGAGGCAGTAGAAGGTCGTAGTTCTGCTTCCATGAAAGCATTACCACGTGCGAGAGAGGAGGGCCTGTTAGGGTTACTAAATTGAAACCGTTTGAACCTTTATCAGCGCTCTTTAAAATTGCTGATAAAGGTATTTTTTATCAGCGCTAAAATAAAAGCGTTGATTAATGTTATAATTTTATATAAATTAAGAATAAAAACATTTATCAGTGCTAAAATAATCTCTAATAAATGTTCCCTTTTATCAGAACTAAAAAATGTGATGATAAAGGGTATGCAATTTTCATCGCTTATTTTAGTTCTGATAAAGGTAATATTTATCAGAGCTTTCGACTAGCGCTGGTTAAGGCATACCTCTTTATCAGCGCTTTTGGTTTAGCGCTGATAAAGGGCAGCACTTCCCTTTCCCTATTTTGTTGTAGTGCATCATGAATCTCTATATTATCATGATATTTTAATGTTCTGATTCTATGCTATTCCTCAATTATTTGTATTCACAAGTCTCTAATTTTTTTAAAAACACTTTATCTAAAATATCATTTTTAATGTTTTAACGATTTATTCTTCAAAATATTTATAATTAATGTCCATGTTTGAAAAATTGTTTTAAGGATTTATTTATATGGACATTAATGTTATAATATATTAATTAATTTAAAAGTTTCAATTTTTATGGGACACTTTTATTCCAAAAATATATCTATTAAATGTTTTAAATAGTTTTGAAAATGTTTTGATAAAGCAAAGTTTATTTCAATATATTGATATGATATATTGTGATTGGAATGTGAAAATGTTATCTTTCCATTATGCTTTTTTTATGTGTTATGATTATGATATAGATATTAGGAATTGTTTACGTATATGGGTGGTTCTGTAATAAACCATTTGTGAGTGAGCCCGAGATGGATCTCCAAGGCATTGGGTAACATGAAGAAGGTAAACATTAATGTTTCTCCTAAGAGAATTCGGAAATATACTTTGATGGGTATTCAAAATGTGACTCCCTATGTTGTTGTGATACCTAAAATGTAGGTATGTTGTGGATGGCATAAGTTAACTTTATGATTTATGATTTGTTTGTGTTATTCATAAATATTATGATTTTTTAAGGTATTTAATTATTGAAAATTATTGGTTTCGTTGATTTGTATTTATTGATGGGCTAATGTTTTCCATCCTTATTTTATAACCCTTATTGAGATTTTTATAATCATCCAATGTTTTTTAAATGTTTTCCACTAGACTTAAAGATGAATATGGTCATTGATGGTCTCGGGGATATTTCATGATGTCTAAAACATGGAACTCGACATGTTTCTTTTTAGGGGTTTTTATTTTATGAAAAATGGATATAGGGTAGTACTGTATACTTTTAATATTCATGTTGTTATGTAATTGTTATGGACTAATTCTCTAAAACTCATAACCTGAAATGATCCTCAATGTGAATTATTTAAATAATTCAAGAGTATGTAATGTTTAATACATGGCCCTTACAGTTGGTATCAGAGGGGTTTTTAGATAACATTAGAGGTTATGGTGTTCTTTAAGAATAAGTGACACAACTCTAATGATTAGGATTTTAGAAAGAGTCATAGTTATTTTATATAAAGTGAACGACTTTAATGAAAAAATGAGTAAATATATATTAGTATTTACCCTCATCATAAGATATTATATGATGATTTTACTCATATACTCACACATACCTTTTGGGTTTTAGTAAATGGCTAGATCGAGAAGGAACAAATGTAATAGTGGATATGAAGAAAACTGTGATGGTTTTTTGAAAGAGAAACTAAATGAAATGGGAGCCGCAATTAGAACTCTTGTGGTTATTCTCAACAAACTATCTTGAGTCATGATTGGACACCTAAACCTTGGTGATTTTTATAAGGCACCATATATGCGAGTAACAAATCCCCACAAAAGTTCATGTAATAATCGTAATTACGGTATGTTTATCAACTAACCTATGTGTCAAGCATATGGAAAGAAACACATAGGAAAATTATTGAAGGGGATGGGAAATTATATAGATGGGGAAATGAACGTTATAAAACATGAGCCTTCCATAGAAAAAGGAATAATCTAGTTGACACTAAGTAAGGGAAATAAGTTCTTTCTAAGGGATCAATTGAATGTTTTAAATGTTGTGTGCATGTTTATTATACACACAGATGTCGTATGAATATGTATAGGGAATGGGATCTTCAGGATCGTACAAGTATTTGTTTGCCAATACCTAATTCCATTCTGATTGATGAGGAAGAAACTAACATTCACCATTTAATGGTATGGATTATTTTTTAACAATGCATTGATATTATTGAATCATATTATATTTCCCATGATTATATATATAGGAAAGATGTATTTAAAAATCAGTCAAAAATGAATGGTTAATGGATCATGAAGAACGTTGAATGAGTAAGAAGTCACCATATAAGGTATTCCTAAGCTATGGTAGATTTTACAATATTGAAATGTTTTAATGTATTAAGGCACTATTGATGAGGGGAATACATTAGAATATATTTTATATTATGTGTGACATTGAAGTTTGATATATGAAAATATTATTCCTGGAACAATTATATTTTCTTTTGTGGATATATTTATAAAGAATCAATTGGGTTTATATGATCCTTGAGTTTGAGGAAATTACAGGTTAATACATTTTGGGATGCAAAGTTAATGATATTAGATAACCTATGTGGTTAATATATGTTATGGTTATTTTTGATGAATTTGTCTTTTTTTTGGGAATGTTATAAAATTATAGAGTTTTTTAAAAAGGAAAACACACAGACCATTTGACAACCCTTCGCGTTAGAAAAAACTACGAGAATTTAACCCACAACCCAAGTAAGACTGGGAATTATCGCCTACCACTGGACTACGTGAAGTCCCTGGTTAGTATGACTAATTATTTTAACATTGATGATTTTATAAATCAAGAATAAGATGATTTTGAGTTATCTATGGAAATGAATAACCTGTCCTAGAGAATATGTGGTTATGTTAATTACTTCTAAATATAAGACTTTAATAGTTATTGATGATATTTGGAGATAAATGTGATGATTTATCTTGGATTACTATGTGATTATATTCTTCTATGATTTGGGTATCAATCATAGTTTTGATAACTTTGATGAATTTTTTGGACAGTTGTTTATTGAATGGTCTTTGATGAACATTGAGAATTGTTTGACATATTTTGGAGATTAATAGTAGACTATATTATTGTAAATGATTATAAATTTTGGGGGATTATATAATCTTCTACTAACCATTTTGGTTTTGGTTAATTATATAGACATGGGGATAATAGAGTTCATATTTTTTGGATAATTTGATTCTATAGAAGATTATTACAATGCTTTCAATTTAAACAAGTCTTCTTGAATACAAATCGTTTGAAGAAAAAATAATTTCTGGTATGAATTTATTAAATGATGAAAGTTTACATGACAAGTAAGAATTTTTCCTTATTTTTTTAGTTATTATCATAAATAAATTATCATCTTTATAAAATTTAACCAAAATTTTTCCTGTTAAATTTTCTTACTGGGGAATCAATGACCGTATTACACATCACATGTTCGTGATTTTCTTGTGGTTTATTTTCTACTAATCATGTTTTATATCACTCTCAATCTGATCATGACGGTTTCTTTTCTCCTCCATATCCATGTTTTCATGGAATATAAATATATTTTGTCTTGGGTGACCTTTTTACTTCTCTTCCTTTATTATAATGTGATAGATTTATTGACTCTTTTTCCGATGTGGGATATTCAATGATGTTTCTGCCCCCAATTTCAAAATTGCAAAGACACAATTCAAAAATTGGGGGAAGGATGTAACATCACATGTAAATAATGAATGTGAAAATTTAATATTAATTAATATTTTCTAATTAATAATTAAATTTACTTTAAAGGGGATGCTAGGTTTGATGGTATACTCGTTACACAACAACGTGTTTCTTTGAAATCTTAGGTTGCAGGCAATGTTTTATTGTACTAAAAATTAATATAATAATATAATTATTTTAAATGGTAGTTAATTCCTGGCCATTATATTGGATGGAATGGACAGAAATAACTACAATACGAGTATACATGTTTGTTAAATGTTATAACATTTACACAATAAATGATAGAGGCTTAAAATGTGAATGAAACTAATTTACATTAAAAGGTTGATTTAAATCCCTTTAATGAAGAAACCTATTTAATTATAGTTTTTTTTCCATTTTATATGTTATTTTAGACAAAATAAAATTCTTCATTAGAATTGGGGCATCAAAATTCACATTGGGTAAAATTTGCGTATTTTTCTGATAAAATTCAATTTTTGATGTATAGTGGAAAATAATATATTTTATTTCAAACCTACCCTATAATATAATTTATTTATATGGTTATATTGTATTATTATTTTCTAACAAAGTTTAATTTGATTATATTCTTACGTTTTAATCAAATTTTGGTCAATTGAATTAATTTCACTTTGAAATTGGGCATAAACAAGTGTCAATATTTTGATAGTTAATATTTCTTAAAAAACACACCATTAGTTATGACCTTGGGAATTAATTTTAAATTAATTAATCCAACATTATCTCTTTTGAATTTGAAAAAATAGATATCATTTTTTAATTTGTAATATCTAATATTTCTCAGGATGAATTATTGGTAGTTTTTTTAAACGTCATTTTTTTGATGAATAGTGAAACCACTAAGTAGTAGTTAAAAACTAACATTTTCATTTAAATGAAATTATTCTGCTTCTGGGATTTGAATTTCAAAATTCCAACATACATGGTTGTTATTATTAAGTAAAATGTGGTTCAATAAGATGAAAATTGTTTTTGGTGAATAGTATCTTTTGACTTTTATTTAATGCGGTTAAAGATAAATAGAGTAATTCAAGATAAAAAAATATAATAATAATAAAAAATCACCTTAATAATTTTCCTAACCATACTTGAAAATTCATGGCTGAAAATGGGAATCTTTGGGTATATTTTGAGACCCCATGGATCCACTTAAGAGTGATAATGACACTTTATTTTAATTAAATTAATGTAAAGACAAAAATAAGAAAATCAAATATCGTTTTTTCAATTAATTTTTTCATAGGATTATATAATTTATCATTTATACTGTAAATATTATTTAGAAATATAAAATGATTTCCTTAATCATGGTGATTTTTTATAATTTTTAGACATCTTATAAATTAAAATTATTTATAACACAATAATAATGCAATGTTTACCTTAATAATAAATGATTTAAATAAAAAAGATTGTATGGATTAAAATAATGTCTATAACCTGTCAAATTCTTATTATATGAATTTATTTCGACCATGAGTCATTTTATACTCTACTTTAATAAGGTTTGGACCTTTGGAAACCGAAAATTCATTATATTATAAAATAATAGTTTCACACTTTTTTAAAGAGTCCCTCCTCCCCTTTACAAAATCCCTTACTTATAACCCATTCCTCACACCTCTAAATCCCCATTAAATAATCTAAAACCTACCCAAATAATATCTCAAGATCCATATCTTCCTCCAAGATGCCTTACCTTTGGCATAAGTCACCTCAATATGACTTTTTGGTTCAAACCAAAGGGTGTTACCCGAACTAATGGAAACATTTTCTCTTAATTTATTTTCTTTTTTTACTCCTCCAACCACTGATATCTTTTTATTTCATTCCTATATAACAACATAAGTATCCTAAATATACTAGGATGGTATTATGATAATGATTCAAACTACACTTACACACCCCTATATCTAATGGGTAAAGAACATACATATTATGTGGATGGAAAACTAACACCTCACGAAATGATTATTGTTCAATTGTCTTCTACCGCCTCTCATGGTGGATTTTATGATAGAACTATATTTATATATGATATATACTATGTTTTTTTCTTTATTCTTCTATAGTTTCCTTTTATATGATAAATTTATTTATTTCATTATGGGAAATGCGATAATTTCATTTGAGGAAGTGCAGTCTACCACCCCCTCAAAGTGATATGACTCGTTCAAACCATACCTGGGACGTATAAAGGACGGAGTTACTGAAATAATATATGATATTATACTTTATTTATAATATAACTATGTTTCATTAAGTGTTAATTTCATTAAAATAATTAATTGTAATGAAAGTAGAGTGTACGTACGAATTACAGTCTCCATGAACAGTGCATTTCATTTCTTACTTCCAAATGTTATGTTATAGTATAAATACATGTATATACTGGATATATATATGATATATATGATATATAAATCTTGAATATAATTTTGGATAAAATGAACTTTTGACCATGTGAGCAACTTGTAATTATAAAAGGTCCATTTTGGACTCAAGTACCAAAATATCGACAGAACGACCATTATTATCATAATTGATTTCTTAATGTTTATAACATGGTAATAAGTGATATAAAAGGAATAACAAACATTAACATTTTCTTAAGAAAGTATAAATTAAATTATTTTTGTAATTTAGGAAGAACAATGAACAAACAAGTTCGGTGGGACACGAGGTGAGGGGTTTCTTATCTCAATTTTAATTATGTGAGATTTTTATTGTTCGCCACTAATTTATTTCATGTGGTGTATTTTGTACTGACATTTGATGTATACTATTATTATTATATTAATATTAATTTTATTATGTGAATCATTTGTTGGTTATTAACTTTTGTTCATATGACTCGATTGATTACAACGTGGTAAGTGATGTTCATCTCAGTTTTTATTCCCATGAGATTGATTCTAAATTTTTGACTATTTTTTGTGGTGTATGTACTATACATGATTTTATTATTTGTGTAATATCCTTCAATTTATGGGTATTTATATCCTCTTTTTATTATCCTTCTTTCATTTGGTGTATGATTCTTATGTTACCAAATCGGTATGAAAACCATTCACAGTCCACTTTTTAAAAGACATACTTTAGTTATGTCATTTAATTTACATATTCTTGTTTTTGGATATGTTCCTATATATCCTTATTTCTATAAATTTTATGTCCAACTATTGAGATACAATTTTCTCTCTCATCAATTCATTTTCAAAATGTTAAAGTGATAATGTTAGGGTATCAAATTTCTATAAGTGAACATCATCACCAAATTTCAATTATTTGGGATAAACTTATACTACTTGATTATGTCATAATATTAATATGTGAGAATAAGATATGATTGTTTTACACATAATATCAACTTATATTTGGTTTATTTATATTTGAAACACATAATTATTTCATTGAATTATCCTTAATCTAAGGATACCATCTTTATATGTGATTTTGTCTCAATTTACATTTCATTGTGACATCATTGTTGTTATACACCAATTCACTCTTATATGGTGTATATACATCCCTTTGACATATTACATCATAAATCTATTTATTATCATGATATTATAAAGTTCTGATTCAATTTTATTCCTCAATTATTTGTATTCAAGATTCTATATTTTTTTTAAAAACACTTTAACTAAAATATAATTTTAAATGTTTTAAATATTTATTCTTATAAATAATTATCATTAATGTACATGTTTTAAATAAGGTTTTATGGATTTATTTATATGGACATTAATGTTTTAAAATTATAATTCCTTTGAAAGTATCAAAGTGTTATGTGACACTTTGATTAAAAAAATCTATTTATTAAATGTTTTAAATGGTTTCAAAAATGGTTTGATAATGCATTGTTTATTTAAATATATTGATATGATATATTGTGATTGGAATGTTGAAATTTTATATTTTATTTCTACTTGTGTTATGTGTTATGATTATGATACAGTTATTGGGAATATTTTACGTATACGGGTGGTTCCATGATAAATCTAGGGAGGGTGAGCCCGAGATAGCCCTCCAATGCATTGGGTAACATGAAAGAGGTAAACGTTAATATTTATCCTAAAAGATTTAGGGAATATATTTTTATTGGTATTACAAATGTGACTCCACATGTAACTCTGATAGCTACAATGTAATTATGTCATGAATTCCATAATTTACCATCATGATTTAATATTTCTGAGTGTTATTCATAAATCATATGATTTCGTAAGGAAAGTTATGATTGAAAGTTGTTGTTTTCGTTTATTTGTATTTATTGATGGGATAATTTTTTCCTTCTTTATTTAATAGCCCTTACTGATCTTTTAATTCTCATACTATGTTTTCCAAATGTTTTCAACAGAACATAATTATTAATAGGGTCATGGATGGGATCAACACAAAGTCATGTTGTCTAAAACATTGAACTAGACATGTTTATTTTTAGGTGATATTATTTTATGAAAAATGGGTTCTATGTTATAGTGTCTAATGGTAATATTCATGTTGTTATGTAATAATTATGGCCTAATTCTCTAAAACTCTAAACCTGAAAATATCCTCAATGTGAATTCATGACATAATTTTAGATTATGTAATGTTTATAGAAATGTCCTTACAATAAAAATGTGTAATTACCCCTACTTCTTCTTCTTAAGAGGGTAGTGTATGTGTCATGTATGAAACACCCAAAATCATTGGTTCTTATTCTTCTCTCAAGCAGTGCATGGGTTCTCACGCACACGGTTTGTGCGAATCTCCTTAATAGAACCACAAATGTATTTTTGTTTATATTTTCGTAAAGGTAAAACAATGGTGACATGCACCAGTTGTGTACCCACATGATATCTTATCAAGAATACACATGAGGTTTAAAACAAACATATCTCTTGCTCACAAATTTTTTCCTTCACATAGTGTGTGAGACTTCATTCACGAACCAATGGGTTCTTAGTTCCTCTCTTCGTGGACCAGGAGTGGTGTGCGGCTCTCCTTCGTGAAAGGGGTGAACAAGAATTTATAATTGTGAAACCCTTATTGGGTTAATAGCACTTTTTTAATGGAAGTGGGATCCTATTATCATTCTCATATCAAATTTAACTGGAAACCTGTTGTCTATCATGAACCAGAGGGGTTCGTGTTAGCTCAAATGCATTGGAGAAATGAGTGCAACCTTCCTTAGAGAGTGTCATAAATATTTTTCATCTAGGTGACTCTCCATTTATAGGTGATAATTCATGTTAAAATCATTGTGGATCAACACTTTGAAAAGATGAGATCTTAAGATTTTAGTGTTATCAAACAAAAATCAAGATATGGTCGCAAGCCCCCATTTCATTCTGTTGAATGTAACATACTTATTACTCAGTGAAATCCTCAAATGCATGTATTTTTTAATTCATGAAAATCATCTCCCGAATGCATCGATCATCATGGTGTGTCATTGACACATTGTTTTCTTCAGCCACATTCATGTTTATCTATTTCGATGCATGCATGATAATGAAATTGAATGCTTGTGTTTGTAATGTCATAATGATCATTGTGGATTGAAATGAGTTCAAATAATTCCATGAGTGGTGAGATCATCGTTCGGCTCGAGTACTGGTTAGCGGTTTCATGCAGCTGTCTAGATAATGATGACGACCTCAGTGGAGGAGATCAGATGGTTGAGGATAAATTCAAAATAGTAGAGATTTGGTGGATGGCCTGGATATGGGAAATCAATCTCCTAATGATCGGATGGTGAAACACTATTGTGGAATGATATCGATGATGATGATATCATCCCAGGTTTTTATTATCTTCTCACATCAAAACCAAATCATGAGTTTCATTCAGATAAAATATCAATCGACCATAACAACACGGCAGATTACTCTTCTCCCCCTTTGGTGCCTCCCAGCATCGATTATACCTACATGCATGATTATTTTCCCACTACTTCCTCCTTAGGAGCTCTCCAAGTGCCCACTATGAACTCTTGGGGGCCTATATGCGACCCAAATGCACCTCTTGCGGACCGGCCTTAAGGGCTTCACATGGCCTTGGTTGGCCCTATTTTTTGATAATAGATAGAATAAACATTATTAGAAAAATTTATAACAAATATTATATGTCACCTTTAAATACGAAGCCCTTCCCCCACACTTCATCATATTCAATCATCATTTTTCTGTTCTTCTCCGAATATCAATACAACAATCTTCAATATTCATCCTTTGATTTAATAATAAAATATTAATCGAAATATTCTCCACCTCATTAGATAAATTATAATGCATGTAAATATTGATTTGTGATATGTTTTATCATTTAAACACATTTATTCTTCTTTTAGGATCAGCACAAACAATCATCTGAGTTTGATTGAAAATAAGATCCAATTAGAAATAATTGGATGAATTTTTAAAAGTTGTCGTTCATTCAAGTATTTCATGGCCTTCGTCAAATGATGTAAAAAATTTCATCTAGTAACATGTTTCTTGGGACATAGTACCCGATCAATAATCCTCTGAATTGTATCCTCATGGAGAATTTACCATTTGTATAATTCAATGCTTTGAATCGACAACAATTATCCAAGGAATCTGCAACCTCTTCATCAATATATTTCATTCACATAATGACTTCTCATTGAAAAAAATAGAACTCTTATGCACTATAATATACCCTCATGTATTTTGTTGTCTATACCATATAAATAACACTTAATCCATTATCAATATGTGTGCCAATTGTTTCTACCCCTTAATTGAAACTGAATGCAAAGGTTTGATGGGGACTTGTAAAATACATATTCTCCTCCTTTTAAAGAATATCATATTTAATATTTCTGAGAGAGAGGGATGATGGCACATGATCACAAAACAATTAGGCATTAGTTAATAAACTGTAAATCTATAAGGGATAACCTAGAGTAGAAAACAAGAGAGATATGACCAAGTTTTTAAATGCTATCCATAAACAACCATTCAAGTGAAATCATTCATAGAATGAATGAAATCTTAATTAAAGGGTTAGAGATAATCATATTTAACAATGAAATGTTGAATACTGCACATACATCACTAAACATATTAAATAATTCATGTGAAATGATAAAAATCCCTTTTTCATCACATCTTGTCATAAATCAAGCAGTCCCCATTAATTGATATGATAAATAAAATTTTCAAAAATTGATAAAAATATAATTTTTACACCTCAACATTAAATTCTTAATATCATATGAATTTCATTTTATGTCTTCACATAATCATTGATATCATATCCTTCATTTTTCTCCCCCTCAAGGGGTTATCTCCCTTTGATTTGGCTTCTTGGAAAATAATAATCATATGATCTTCAAGATATTCATATTTAGGATCTTCCATCATAGAGTAGTTTATGTATTTATAAAATAATGAAAAATAATTCCAACTAGTAGTTCTACACATTTTATATTCAATTTTTATATTGATAATGGCATTTATCTTCAATTACCTACAATGTAAGAACACATTTATAACTAAAGTATAAGGGAATGATGTGGAATCTATTTACATCCCCAATGTGAACAGAAATGTTGTGATTGTTTTCCCATCCAATATGATCCATTTCACTACTCATCACACATGAACATCTAATATTAAATGATGTTTGTTCTTGTGTGGATATCAATGCTTCATCTACCTCATTGTGTGTGGACCCCCTTTCTTCAAGTGGTTTTTGACCACTAGAATCTCCTTGTCCAATTTTCATTCTATTGAGAAATTCTTTTTGAGCTAGAATAAGTGTCATACAATTTTTAATAGTATAACCAGCATTCATTCACTTCACGCAAAATAATTTTGAGACACATGGGTTGTCATTTGTTGAAAACCTCTCATGAAATTCGAATTTTTCTTCATGTGGATAGACATATTTATCCATTTCTTTATCTTTAGGTAGTATTTAATTTTCATCTTTTTGTAGTTCCCTAGAAATATGAAATTTATTAGGATAGATAACTAAACACTCATTCTAGGAATTTTCTCTCTTGGAGCATCCACATAGATTCTCCAATACATTCAAGTTACCTTTATTTGGAAACATATCTTCAATCAATCATTTCTTCTCCTGGATAGATTGTATTTTTAATTTCATCTTGATTCTATTCAATTACATGACTTGTTTGGAGTGATCTATGGTATGAATTCCCTTTCCAATTTATAAGAATTTTTATTGGAAGTGTTTTTGGATCAATCTCCCTTCAACTTCTTGGATTTATAATCCATGTACTTCTCAATCTTACATTATGAAAAGTTCTTGGGAGAATTTTATTTTTTTACCATTATTCTTCTTAATTAATGAGGATTCCTATTACTTATTATCTATCTTCTGTGATATTCTCTTCTTATAATATTTGGATACATGTTTTGATGTACATTTACCCAAAATTTTACTAATTCCATTTCATACAGTACAATTATTATCAACCATTCCAAATATGATTGTACTATATAGTTTCTTTTGGATTAGTAGATGTTACTACCTTTTATCTAGAATGAAACACCTTGATTTGGTCTTCCATTTATCTTTTTTATTTATATGATTGTACCAGCTTTCAAATGTACAACGACCATATATGTTACACCACCAACATTGATCCACAAATTATGAATACATGATATATTATGCATGATATTTTTTGGTCACCTTCTAGATGTGTTGTTCTATATATGGGGATCCATCTCACAACTTGTACATACAATCCATACAAGTCATGGTGGTTGGATTCTTATCACCTTTTCACATAAAAACATGTTTAGAATATTTCATCAAACCTCCCCATTTTGGTGAAACACATTTAGAAACATGAGTACATGATGGTAGCGATGGTTCATTTTACTTTGAAGATGTTTCCATTTGATTAATGGATGATTTAGTATTACATTTTTAATCAATATACTCAATGAATACATTACAGGTAACACCTCTTCGTCCATCTGTTTGGGATGTTTCATTAGGGAGTGATTGATTATTTTTCAATATCACCTCCAATTCAAATCATTTCATGTTGATAGTGTTCTTATCATCCTCATATGATCATAGTATACTTACCAAATATATATATTATTTGTGATTTTTTCTTTATGCCTTATTTTTAATTATTATAATGAAATTTCGATCTCCTTTAACATGTATGCTTTGTCATCTAGTTGAGCATCTTTGAAAAACATATATTCTTTGTGTAACTTTTCAAATTCATGTAAGGCTTTTAAAAACACAATCTCAAATAATTCCTTCTCACAAATACATCATTTCAATTCGTTATTATCTTCATCAATCTATTCATTGAAAATATAAATTTTTTCTTCCATTAAATTTTAATGCTTTGCGAGAGTGTTGGATATGCCAACCCTTTTAGAAAATGCATCTTCCATGGCATCAGCTTCTTCTTTCAGCTATAAATTTTCATCTTGTTGAGTACTAATGCTTTCATCAATATTTCTTGCCACATTTCTATGGATATTATTTACATGATATTTGAGTTTAGTCTGAATATCACTAATTGATCTATCATCAAAAAAACTTCCAAAGGATTCATCATGAAAATAATAAGTATTATCACATGGTGTACTATTCAATTTACCTTTAGTATAAGGTGTCTCCACATTAATTGTAATATTTTTCTTATTCATCCTTGGATATTTAATCTTTATATTTTTTGGAATCATGGATGAAATATACATTTGAGTTTTCTCAAAAATTTCAGGAATTCTAAATGACATTAAGACTAGCTTCGATCTTTTATAGGGAACCTCCATCAAATAAAAATTTTAGTGGCTAGATCAGTGTGAATCATTATTGGGGGGGGGGTGAATCATTGAACCCGTAAAAATATTTTTACTTATTGATTATTTTTAATTAAAACTCATTGGTAGTCAAACCCTCATTCCCTTAACCATGTGGATCTCATCCTTAACTAGAATTTTTCTGTGAATTTAAAGTCACTGGAAAATATGATTTATAAGGATCGGTTCAAAGAACGGAACCATGATATGTGGGTTATTATCACCAACATAAATTATACAATGTAATAATATTATCAATTAAAATGGTTGATACAAACCTCCACTATATATATCATGAGTATCACATGAGGTTCTTTATATTGTTTCCCATAATGTTACCAGAGTCCCACTGGCCTGCTCCAGAGTCTCCCTGAAGTCTTCTTCTCCTCCATGAATCTCACAAGGTTCTTCTGGCTCTTGAGTCACACAAAAACATTCCATATATGTCTTATCTTTGATTCAATATATATTTATATTATGCTCTTCCCACGGAGGCTTTTTGAATCACAGATTCTTGTGTATCTCTTCATGAATCATCATCTACCTTCAGAAATGTTTGTTGTACTTTCAAAAAATATATATGATAACTTCTACGATCAATCCTGAGTTCAACAATTCATGTGAAATTACATCTTCATCTGATGATGACTTGACCTCACATTGATTACATAAAATGGTTCACACAACTTCTTCATTAATATAATATGCATGAATGACACTGCATAATATCATTACAGTCTCTCTTCTTAGAATCTCAAACACTATCAAATCAGATAAAAGATCAACTATAACTCTTTCAAGAATCAATTTCTATACTGATTCACTTGATTCTTATATTGAATGGAAAACAGAATTCTTTTTTTTGCATATGTTTCTTGCATGAGTTGAACGGAATTTCTTATTCTTGTTTACACAAGTGCACTCAAAATTATGATTCTTCCTTTTAGGTGTCTCGATCTGTGTGTGTTCATGCATGCTTTCAAGAAAAATATCCTTCTTCTCTCTTCATTCTATGAAACCCCACTGTGTATAACCTTTAGAGAAAACAAACGTTATCTTTCATTTCCTCACATAACATCATTCACATTTTATTGTCTTTGGTTATTTGCACACACACACACACACTTATTATTTTGTTTCAGATCAATATAATTTCTTGTTTCTCCACACAAAAATGGGTATTCTCTTAGTTTTTGATATTAATATTTCATCTTTATTTCTCACATGTCCAAAAATATTATGTTTTTCTTTTTCATGCACAATAACTCCACAAATCGTTCACCATATGTTTTCATCTTCTTCCACAAGCAACCCAGATGGGTATAAAAAGGTTTAGTGTGGCATACCCTTTTCAAGAGTGCATTCCAATGGATTATTCTTCCCCATTATTATTTTTCAAAGTTTAATGTATGTGGAATGTATGAAACACCCAAAATATTTGGTTCTTCTTCTTATATCAAGGAGTGCATTATTTCTCACTTACACAGTTTGAATGGATCTGCATCACAAAACCACAATGGCATTCTTGGTTCGGTAGTAGAAAAGGTACAATAAGGGGGACATGACCCAGTGGTGTACCCATGGGATAGGTTTTTACAAAGACAAAATAGGGTCAGAATGAATGTATCATGGGCTCATAGATTTCATCTATTTCATAGAGGTGTAGATTATTTTACAAACTAATGGGTTTATGGTTATTCTCTTCATGAACCAAAAGTGGTGCATAGATCTCCCTCAAGAAAGGGGTGTTCGGCACTTATTAATAATTAGAACCATTAAGCGTGAAAATAACATGTCAAAGGGCAGCAAGAACCTCTCATACAATACATATCAATGAAGCAAGGAAACCCTTTTCCTTTCGTGATCCAGAGGTGTTCGTGTTGGCTCTGTTTTTGTTTTTGAGAAATGTTACAACCCTTTCTTCAAGAGTTGAAAAAACATTTTTTTGAATTTTTCCCACTCCTTTTATAGGTGAGAATTCATTTTCAAATCCAAAGTATCAAATATTTGAAAGGCAAAGAACATTGGATTTTATTATTTTGAAACTCAGATCAAGATATTGTTGTAAGTCTCTGTTTCATTATTTTCAACATAAACTCTTTATTTCATGGTGAAATCCTCAAATTAATTCATTTTTTAATGCATTAAAATCATATACCAAACGTGTCAAACATCATGACATGGACTCATAACTTATTTTCATCTTCCATGTTCGTGTTCTTGTGTTTCGTTGCTTGCATTGAAATGAAATGGAATGAATGTGTTAGTTAGGTCTAAATGATCACTGTGTCCTGGAAATGAGCTCAAATGATGCATGGATTTGTGATACCATCCTTTAGTTCAAGTTCTAAATTTCAGTTTCATGTAGGTGTTCTGAGATTAATTATGACCTTAAAGGAGGAGATCAGATGAATGTGGATCAATCCTAAACTACAGAAATCAAATAGACATCCTGAATAAACTCGATAGATCTATTTTTGATCGGATAGTGATGTGATATTCATGAACGAGATCATAGACATATAATTCATCCCATTTTTTAATTTTCATCCCACATCAAATCCAAAGTATTGGTTTAATTTCTTTAACAAACAATCCATCTAAAAAATATTCTATGATGTTGCAATAAAAAAAAATATTGAAATAGTAAATGATGAAAATTGTGTAAGTTATAAAAATATTATTTTCTGATGAATTTTTATGGTTAAAAAATTCTCCAAAAGGAGATTTTATTGATTGTCTTTGAATGATTAAAAAGCATTAAATAGTTATGATTATGTTGAAAAGGAAGATATCTATAACAAACAATATTGTATATTTTTCTAGGAAATCGATATTCAAAATATATAATATTAATTTCATCAAATATCTTGAAAAAATATACGAATATAAATAAACATGAAGAGAATATAATAATTAAGGGGTATGAGTAAACGCTTTTTCAACAAAATATCATTAAAACTTATAAAGGATTTACAATTTTTTAAAGCATTGTTCATGAAATTAATAAAATTTCAATAAAGTGTGAACCTGAGAATTATCCAAAAAATAAATCTACTATATTTGAAAATAATAATGAATATGTATACTAGTTTTAAAATATTATGAAAATTATATATGTATAGGAAAAAAATAATTGGAAAATTCATATTTCTTCGGAATATAAATGTATTAATGAAATATTTTAAATTATGGTGATTATATTAAATATGGGAGGAAATCTATATTTGAGAAGAAAACAATTAATGATATCAAAAATTTGATTCTCAAAATGTCTGAGAGTGGAATGATAGGAAGTTGTATATAAACATGTCTACAACTCTAGGAATTATGGTATTTACGAATTAAAATATTTTTTTTATATTACTAGTACTATGGTTGATTTCAACATACAGAAAATATGTTTTTGTTTAATCAACAACAAAACTGGAACCCCGCATGGTACTAGAAGAAATGATTTAGTGGGATTAAATCCACTCTAAGAAAAAATTCAGGAAAATGTTGGTAGGATTTTTAATGTAGATTCCAATTTTCGGATGATATTTGTGAAATAAATGAATTTATTTGAGATATTATTAAAGGATATATTTTTTACAGAAAAAAACATTTATGAATGTTAAAAAAATTCTTCTAGTGGATAATAAAATAATAATAATAAAGTATATTGTTGTAGAAAATGATTTCAAAGCTATAAATAAGAAATGAACATAGAATTTTAATAGTTCTTTATCAAAAAAATTTAATTGGACTTTTGAATATTTTGAAGAATAAGAACTATTATAATAATTAGATAGTGAATTTTTAAAATGATAAGACACTCAAAATTAATTTCATTCGATATTTTATTAATGGTGAATATAAACTGAATTCCTAAATGGTCAAGTATTTTATGTTCTAAATCTCAACTAGTTATATGTTTCATAACATTGTCATTAAGTTAGAAATGTTGATTTTAAACATGATGAATTTTCTTTTTGAAATGTGTCTTATACAAGAACTCCTATATGAGAGTCCCATAAAAAATAGTGAACAAGTCTCAAGATAGTGATTTACAAAATTCATGTTATTTGAGCATGGTGGAAAAAATTAATGAATGAAAAAGTGGGTAAAAATATGTGTTAATGGAATTTCATAATATTATAAATATGGGACAATGTATATGATATTATTTACATGAAAAGAATAGTAGATTGATGTTATTCATTTTTCAGAAAGGGGTAATCATCGTATTAGTGCATAAGAATGTTGAAATTCCTTCACATCATCCCTTATAGCTAATTCATTCTGATAGTTTTGGGCCAATTATAAAATAATCAAAATTAGTAAATACATTATTTATTTATATCGTTGATGATTTTAATAACATTGCATGGGTATTTTATGAGAAATACAATTTAATAACCCTAAAAACAATTAATATTTATAGGATAAATAAGAAAATGAATTGGTATATTTTGAGAAGAAGTATTGAACTAATAATTGTATTGAATTAAAAATTGATGAAATCATAAATTATCAGGCTAAACATGGTATACATTATGATTATTAAAAAACATGCACACCAATGAAAATTAGTTTTTCTAGAAGAAAAATTTGATTTTTGTAGATGTGAAATATAATGTTATTCGAGCATAGTATTTATCAGTATTTTATATGGAGAAACATTATTATAGTAGATTATATTTAGAATAAGTGATTCAATAGACCAACTTTTGATATCACAGCTTGTGAAATGATCTTAAATGAAATCAAAATTTTTTCACATTTAATTTTTTTTGATGTCCCTACATAATAAAAATCAAAAGTGGATGACAATGACAATATGATCAGAGATGTTTGGATGGAATTTTTAATTTCTATTTTCATAACTGAAGATGTTATATATGTATTTACAAAGAAAATTAGAAACCACATGATTCTTCTGATGTGTACAATCATTCAAATGACTAAAAATAAGTTTCACAATCAACTATAGATAAAGAATATTGGGAATATGGAATAGTTATTTTTTAGAAAAATAAAAAAATGTCCAACTATAATGCTTCCATAAAAATTCAATAATTAGAAAAAAAAAATTAGGTTATTGGAGAATAACCTGAGACATCTTGACCTTGACTAAGAAAATATATAGAATTAAAAAAATAATTGGTCAAAAGATCCAAGTATTATAAATTTTCAAGTTATCATAATTTGTAACATGATCGAATTACTAGAAATGAACAAGCATCCTAATGGGTCATTTGATCCAAGTAGTTGAAATTTAAAAGGCATAATAATGTGTTATTAGATATATGGAGTAGATATACCCATGGTATCCAAGAATTATATGTAATCTATATTAATGGAGTATATATAACTATGGCAGACTAGGGAGATGGGTCTATGGAATTGAAATTATTATGTGATCGATGAAATTTTTTGGTGACATAATACGAATCCACAATACAATATTAAAATATATAGTCCCTGGTGGTGCCGACAGAGTGTCGTGGATGACTACAGAGAATGTTCATTTAGTAGAATTATAGTATTGTGAGATCACATTCTTCCTGCGAGGGAGAATTTCCTCCACTAGTTTTGTGGGTTCTGGTTGATGAATTTGATGCCCCCTTAATTTTCATGTTTTCAAATGAGGTAATTAGTTCTTTAATTTATTCTACCCATGATGGTTGTTTTCAAATTATTCAGCTATGAGTCACCTTAGTGGTACATCGACTTCGACCCTTCAATGTGGATGTGATGTCCCAATGACAATGATGCATGTTTCTTAATGATGAATGATCGATATTTCTTTTCAGTGTTTACGTTTTGATGTGTGATGATATTGGATTCGATGGTGATATGATGGGAGGTGATGGTGATTGGTTCTAGTGTGATTATGATAGTTGGTGACAAAGATAGGTCAGATGTGCAATGATGCTGTTTTTTCTATTTTATATTTATTTTGAAATTCGAGTTTTGAAGTCATTGTTATGGAGAGGTTTTTATATGAATATTCTATTAAATTTATTGAATGTGTTGTGTGTGTACTAAGGGAATGTGGGATATTCTTTTATGGGTCCTACAAACCAAATAGTTTCTTTTATAATATTAATAAATATTTCATTGAATGGAGATCTCAGATGAATCCATTGGTGATGTAATTTTGAACAAGGAAAATAAACAACACCATGTTTAGATCAGGTTGTGTTCAACAACCTCAAACCAAATATATTTGTGTCACTCCATTTATGAAATATTAACAAAAAATTAATCGCAAGGGATTAATTAATTTATGATGTGACACACATACCATACAGAGTTTGTAACAATGAGAACTGTATATAAACAACCATGACTTGAGGTAGAAGGTTAAAAAATCATACCTTAACCCAATATAAGAACATTTAACCAGTATCATCATTTTTTGTATATAATGAAATAAAATAGAAGAATAGAATATTTCCTTAAAAATAGGGAACATTAAATTTCATTAAAAAGGAATCCTTTATATAAAGTCAAATAAGGAAATAATAATAAGGAATTAAGAACACACTAGTGTCTATCTAGGCATATTATATATTCTATAATAACAAGTTAGATAGAAAATACACACCAAATCCAAGATTTAATTATGAAGAATACTCCAATATGACAAATGTGTGTAAGATGATGGAGAAATTAGAAATGGAGGTATGAGATTAAAATGTTAAATCCATTAAGGCTTAAATGGTCATTTTACTAAACAATTTATGGGTGCAGGAGTTGGAATCATGGTAGTCCAGTGCGTGAAAAATCTATGCGATAAGAAATGCTCCAAGACAAACTTCATCCCCCCATCATGGTCATGAAACACAATTAGAAAAAAAATCATTGTCCTTGAATATTCACTATATATAATTACTACATCATAATAACGTTCAGTCATCCTGGTTTGCATTGATAATGAAAATTGTTTAGGCCTTGATAGTTTGCTAGACCACCCCTCAAGATTTCATCATACCATGCGGACTGTGAATCAAAATTAATACTAAATATGTGGACTCGTATTTTTCTTCAAAATATGGTGATCTAAGAACTAAAAAACACCATACATCATTATTTCAAACATTTCCTAACAAATAATAGTTATTTTTTCAAATATAATGAATTAAACATGATAAAAAACGATTATAAACATCATAAATATTTGGGTCATTATAACATCCAACCCTTAAATCATCTCAAAAATAAGTATTTTTTATGGTAGTATGTAATAATTTGTGAAATTGTTTAGCCTCAATGTATTTATATCATATTCCCTATCCCTAGTCTCAACATGTATTCATCCATGATTAAAAGGAACCAAAAATAAATGAAATTTAGTTCCACAGATAGCCTTCTTTATCGGATAAATAATACCCATTGGTTAATTTGTAAATAATCATCCACAAATAACTGAAACTTAATTATCAATAAATCATGTGTTTGACCTATATAATATTGGATGAGACAAGACATTGGAATAATATCATGCATATACTAGTATATCTGAGGAACTATTATTTGGTAAGAGACTAGTATGGTATTCTAAACAACCTCAAATTGTCTGATGAATCAAAGCGAATTCGCACACTACATATGATTTTTTCAATGGAAATTACAGGCAATAACATGCAAGAAAACATTGTCCCAGATTTCAATCTCATGTGTTCATTAGTAGTGGTTTTCATATTAATATAACTTATGTCGATCAGTCATCATGATCTTCCTGATTAGTTGAAAATACACAATGGTCTCCTGGATAAGACATGGTCCAAGTAGTGGTTTCTAACCTTCCTCCAACAAGAACATTGGTTATAAACATTTAAATCCTTATAAGGCGTTGTAAGGATCAATCTGGTTGGTATCCATAAAATTTTAATTTCAATAGAACACAATGAGAGGTAAATTTATCTCTTAAGAACCAAAACATTATAGATACATGCACATAGGACATTATCTAACACCCATGTAATGAACTCTATCTGACTATCTTTCATAGGGTGATAGGCCATACATAGTTGAAACTATGTACCAAAGAATTCTTTCAACCCATTTGATAACCGCGATGTATAATGAGAATCCCTATCAGATAAGATTTAATGCAGATCTCTATATTGTCATAGGAATTCCTGACATATTTACTCCCTAGCTCATCCATTGAGAATCTATCTTGAATAGATAATAATACGGAAATGTTCTTCAATTAGTGAATAAATTCCTAAATAATATCATTTCATTGAGGAGATCAAGAAAACCCTATCATGAAATCCATTATGACCATATCCAATATCCAATTGAGAATGGAAAACAATGACAAGGGTCATTCAAGTCGATGATATTTTTTCATAAATTTCTAATTGGTGAGGCGCTGATTTATAAATCAAGCTATCTCTATATTATACTGGTTCACCAATACTAGCGATGTATGTAGTGATACATATTATTGATGTTGGTATGTAATTCCTATAATGAGGCATGGAATTCCATAAAAACTCATTGTGGATAACATCTAGATCCCATACATGCCTATATATACATAGATTTTAATCATTGAAAATGATATTACAATGTGGCACATACTCACATGCCATACTCTCCCTTCTTACAAATCCATCAGAATCCAATATAAATATCATCTGCAACCTATCATGAAGAGTGTAATTCATGAACAAGAATGATATATAACACTTCCCATGGATATAATACACCTATAAGTGAATAATTAGAAATAACACCTTAAGATGGAACTTTCTATTAGCCCCCTAAACATCCTAGGTCTGATTCCTTATAGTCAGAGCATCAGTAACTACATTTCCATTTTAATTTGTATTGGTATGCTTAATGATTAAGTAATAAATTTATTCAATCCAAATTATTATCATGATATTCAAGTAATGATATTTAATATATACATGTGGATTTTTGGTCCATATAAAACATAAAGCACTACCCAAAAAATATTTCCTCTATCATAATAAGGCATGAACCAATACTGCTAACTCAACGTCATACATTGGGTAGTTACTCTCATGTTGCATCATATATTAATATCTATATACCAGAACTGATTCCCCCAAAATCATATATGATATTATATTGGAACCTCATGCAACATAGTAGACTATATCACTTCTTCCCAGATCTGGAAGAATCAGAATCAACTCTGAATTCCATCCCCCATTCATCTCCATTAAAGATGTTTTTTAGGATTCCGACCATGAAATATTCACACACCTATTATTCATGACCATAAGAAGATATTCTATAAATTATAAGACTATTATAATATCACTTCATCAACTATATATCCCCAATAATATCCTGAAGCAATATACATTTTTTCGAAGCTCAAATGAAACTATAGCTCTCACATTCTCCATGTCATCTGATACACCTGTCTAAATGATAATATAATCCATGAAATAAATATTATCCTTTAAAAAATGGATCTTTGTGATATTATCATATTAATGATTCCCATTCAGATTATTCAATATGATATCATGATTTTTTTAATTAACATGTTTACTTTGAGAATAAAAACATATATTACCCATGAATACCACCAGTAAATAATCTTGAAATAGATTGGAAACCTGGTTCATCAATGCCTTGAAAGCATCAAGAATGTCTGTGAGAAAAAAAATAATGAACAAATACTTGTACAAGAAATATCTACAATGGAAAGTTGAACATTGTATATATGATTGTCTAACATACACTTGATGATAAAACGATCATATATCAATTTTCCTGAAATCTTGAGCTCTTCAGAGGTATTTGAAGAGGTAATATATACAAGGGAAAGTGTTCTAATTCATAACTATATACATAATCCATTTCTGTTAAACTAGATATAAATGAAGGGTAATAGTATCCTTCTTATTGAAAAGGATCAGATAACACCATGGAGAAGTACTAGGTCATATAACCCACTTCTCTTTATTGTCCTCTTTCTGCCTCTTCAGCTTGTGAAACATAGTTGTAACCATCCTGTAATTTTGCAAAGATACTAGTGAATTTCAAGGCACTTGCTCAATGAAAAATTATACAACCCTCTTAGGAAGTATTCCATAAAATTATTTTGGGAAAATTCTATGAAATGATCAACATGTGTAGATAAATCATAATTATTATTTTCCCAATCATCTATATATAAGCATGAAACTTGTATTGTTATTCCTCCTAGACCACGGTTTTTTGGTATAGATCATCTCCACATGACATCCAATTAAACCATGTTAATAAAATACCCTCACTATAGTTATGTGAAATTTATACATTGGTGATAGAAATTAGTTTAATCATGATACATGACCAACCATTCCACCATGATAATAATGTCAAACATTGTCATATTAATGATAAAGTGGTCCAATACAAATCTAATACCAACATTATTCATTTGAACTCCATAAACATATGTAAACACTCCAATTTGATCCTGAATGGTTTATCATGTGGTATCAAACCACAAGAAATGTGAACACCCAACCCAAGGATCTCCGTAATACAAAGAAATTTTTTTGAATGAGAACCACGTGTAACAATAAGAGAATATTATAATGTAAAGGATTAAAAAATAGTTCATTTTACTATGTAATTTATATAACTATGTTCCAATAGTATAAAATTTACCATATAAAAATATCTTGATCGAAAACCCTATGATAATTCCTTACTATCCTAAGTAGGTCTGCTTAGTTGTTGTTGTTTGTCTTGTCACTAGCTACCTCAATAATGACCACCACCTCATCCAGATTGGTCAATAACACTATATCACCCTTCTCGGTGAGAAGCTTCTTACCCAACTCATGAAATTCATGTTTGTGAGTAGTCTCTCTCACTGAATACTATGAAAAGTTTCAAGTATAACTATTATATATGGACCATTTTTCAAGGATAGTCACTCAACTACGAATCTATCACACCAGATGCTCATGTATCTGTTCCTCTCACACTAATGAAAAAAAAATGCACATTCAATCTATCAATTGCATTTATTAAACTCACAAGAGGTTTAAAATATCCTCTTTCTACCACAGGAAATTGTTCCACATGTTCATGAAGCTAAAAAACCCTACTTTGATCCCCCATCATCATAAGGTTAAAATCAAAAATAAAAACAAGATTTGGTATTTAATATATCCTTGAAAGATGATATACATTCAAACATTATAAAATTTATATTATAGTACATCCTCAAATAACCTAGGAATAGGTTACTCATATACTAAAAGAATAGGTTTCAAAGGATATAACTCCATGAAATGTGGTGAATATACAATAATTGATGAGGAGTTTAACAGAAAGTTCCTAAAATCTTAGGCTCTATTATCAATAAATTTCTTATAATATAAATATGTATAGAACACCATATATAAATCCCTCTTTTAAAAATCATGATGATGAAATTTCTGAGTTATATCATCCCGTCATATCTTCAAGGAATCATTTAAATGTAGCGAGTTTCAGTTACTTCCTGAGAGGTGTCTCAAGATGATCAAAACTTAATATCATGTCCCATTACCATGGAACTAGAACCTATGATTCACCATACCAAAAATGTGGGATATTTTTGAAATTGAAAATTGATCATCATCTATTTTATAGATGGTTATGGTCATTAAAATCCCTAAATATTCTGTATAAAACATATGAAAACCTATATGATTTTGGAATGAACAAAAACAACTAGTATAATATGTGGTTCCACAAGTGGCACAAATGGAGGTTCAATGGGTGGAATATGGACCAATAACACTCAAGGATGGTAATTTCAACACTCCAAGTGCACAATTAGAGTACATCATGATGAATCCTATCTCGAAATACCTGGAACTATCATTATAAAAGTTAACAAATATAATAATTGTATAGAAAAAATCCTTCATAAACAAAATAATCACCAATATTCCCACTCGTAAATCTATGTCGGTGAATTTTAGATATCATAAGATTAGTAGGATACATTTCAAATATAACACTAATAAGGTCAGGTCAAGGTGGGTTTTTCTACTATAAGTCCATGGTCCCTGTATAGAGTGCTTCAAACATACATTAAAGAGGAAAACACCAAATTAAATTTCAATTTGAATCCCAATTTAATGGTGACCATTTAATTTTATAATTTAATTTCCTTTATTTTTCCATTCATTTATATTGATATTCCGTGTAAAATAATGTAATACATGGTTCAATAGATAAAATTTATAATTTAACATACACAATATAAATTAAATATCAACATATAATTAATCACAATTTTTTTCATTTCATGGCATGAAAAGTAAGAAAAATTTATTGGAAATTTCATTATTAAACATAATCATTCTACCTGAATATCAATAAGAATGTAATCAAGGAATGACATAATTTATGAATTATTAAACCTAATGTTCCTATGATGATGAATTATGGAATTCTTATTTACTATAGATGATTGAGGGTACAAATATGTAGTTGTATGGAATCTCAAAAATCAACTTTATCAACCAATGTTGAACTCAAAAGAACTGTAACAAGAATGAGAAAGAACATCATATCCAAGTGAAAGCAATGTTCCTTTTCCTTGTTTGTGAGTTAGCCACACTAAGGAACATTTTCATACCAATTTATGTAACATTCCATATCTCATATATAACATTCCCAAATTAAAACTCAAAAAGAAAATAAATTCCCAATGATACAATTTTGTAATGCCTCGACATGGGATCCACTGAGCTATTCGCCAAGAAAGTGGGTCACAAGGCCACAAGGACATGCTCAAGAGGATTCTGACTAGCTGTGATAGTCTATTATAGTATTGTGGAGAGACTATACCCTCATGATATGTGTAATATATCATCATAACAAGTGAATAAAAAGGCATAAAAATAATATCAACCATAAATAGAAGGTAAAAATCCTGAAACAAAATAATAGCTTTTTAATCCATGAGTATCATCATATACAAAATTATATATATGTCATGAGTTATAAAAAAATTTGAAAAATGTGGTTTTGGAATCTAGAATAATACATATATCATGATTACAAATAGAAAAATAACATCATTCTATAGATAACATCATTTTCTATGACCTAGTCTCGTGCACCACTGATTTTATTAAATAAGTAATCAATCACTATAAAGAGGGTTCATTCCCCTATTCCTAACTAAATCCATGAAATAATTCATAGTACCAAATGTTATCATAATAATAATTTGAGATAAAACTCCTTGGGAACAAATATTTTTTATATAAAAAGACAAGTATGTTTGTATAATATGAATTAGTGTGAATATATAAAAGGAATAACGCAATAAATGTCGCAGAGATATTTTCGAGTCTATCAATGTACTCTGTTATTTTGCGATAAAATCATATGGGCCAACAATAATGTACTGTATGTATCATCAATAATATATTTTCTGTAATCATGTTTCATATCTACATAAAAAACATACAAGGATTATATATGTCCAATTCATACTTTTGGGACATTTTCCAGGAGTAGAAATATCAAATAAATCCAAATGGGTCATCAAATCCATGTATTGGAAATGTCCAAAACTACCTAATGTTTCATTTTATCCAAGGAAAAGAGACATCCAAGGAATCCAAATAGGTCATTAGATCCATGTTGTATAATTTTAAAAGACTTCCTATTTTTTCAACTAATATAAGGAGGTGAAATCCCCAATAAATCCAAGTACTCAATGAAAACAGGATTCATAGAGTATGAATATCCAAGGAATCCAAGTGAGCTGGATTAATTGAGTTGAAATGTCTGAGGAATCCATATAGTTCATCAAATCAATGCCACATATCCTCATTATCATCATAACCAATTTAGTCACCATTTAAATACTATTTCATTAATCCCATCAAGATCATATATATTCAAATGGATCATTAAATTCATATGTTTCATATAAAAATGATAATTTTCCTAACAGTGCCTACATCCTTTATCAAATAAAATTACTTACAAATTGAATTCCCAAAAATGTATTGTGATCTCAACTCGCCAAAAGGGTGAAATAATCATGAACATGGATAATTACACTCCACATGGGGTTTTCAGGTTGATTTCAACAACCTAATACATTATATAATGGTATCACATGATGTCTAAAACATGAATTTAACATTAAATGTAATGTCCTAATTAATTTTGGATGAATTTTCAGGAATTTAAATCATGAGGCTCAGTCAGAATAGTTTATAAAAAACCAGAATATGAGGAAAATGTTATAAATAACCTACATTAATCCCTTAGAAGAACATTCATCAAGTATTATCCCTTTGTTTCACATCCATTTGAATAAGATAGACGAATTAATGAATGATAAAAAATAGTACCTAATAAAATTCACTATTTTTTCATAATGATCAATATAAGAAGTATTTTTTAAATGAATAACTCACTCATTGATATCCTATGTGATAAATGAATAACAAATCGAACTTTGGACGATGAAAAACATTCCAAATCCTAGAATTATGGTTGATTAAGTATCAAATGTGTGAAATGGGTTTTAGTTTCTATAAAAATATTAAAAGGGGGGAGTATTTAATCATTTACATCCATTAAGGGAAAAGGATTCATTTTAACAAACATATAATGGAAAAAAAAAATTGGCAACATATTCTTCCACATTGGGCACTGTACACTAAATCATGACCCCATCTCATAGTCTTGGTGCAATGTTATAAAATATATGCGTCAACCATGTGTAGTTTCTTGTTTAATTATTTTAGAAAATCCACATGATTGTGTCCTAGGACACGTGCTTATGGAAAACCATGAGTCCCATAGTAATGAACTGAACCACCCCACACTATCTCATCAACAACGCTGAATGGGTGGTTGTATTTCTAATAATAATGTGGAGTAACTATTTCCTCTAAAACAAATTGGGGCTTAAATATCTAAATAGTACCTAGAAACCCTTGTATCCTACATGGAATTCATATTATCCCAAAAAGGAAATAATCTAGAAATTAAATGATATGTAACATCATATATATTCAATCCATTTAATGAATATCATAACATATATTCTCACATACAACATATTATACAAAAGTTTATCCAATATGTTTTAGTGATGCTTTTGAGCATAAGGAGTGGATTAATGATTTCCATAAATAGATAGTACATATTTTTGAATAATGGATCATGGAAACATTTAAACAAACCAATCAATAAATATTTTACTCATATAATTATTTTGGTCCAAAACAAGATAATTAATTAAGGTTGTGTGATAAAAAACAATAATGATTGATTTCCTATGGTTACTAAAATTTTAGTTATTTATTATTGTTGATCTTTTTAACCCTTACAATGGTATAAAAAATATATAGTAATACATTCAATTAATTACAAAATATATTAAAAATTACTTCACATGGATATTTACTATTCGTTTCATAATGGGGATAATGAAATATGAGATTATTTTGAACAAAATGTGGTTTCAAAATTATAAAAGATTAATGTTATGTGTGAAGTTTGAAGAAATATTTTAATGTTTTAATGAATTCTCTAGAATATTTCTATTCCAAATTGTATTCCTTTTTAATTAAGTTGATCACTAATAAACATATTGTTGATAATATGGTCTATATAAAACAAAATCATGAAATCAATGTAATTATTATTATTTATGATGATGATGTTATGTTTTCTTGTAATAATGAAGTAACATGAATAATATTTATTAAAGAGATGAATATTGATTTTATGATGTCAATTCATAGTGAAATTTAATATTTTCATAGATTATAAATATCAAAGAAGAATAAATATATATCCCTATATGAAAATATTTATCTGATGTATCATCTTATGATATTTGGAATGGTTAATTATAGACCATTACAAGAAAACAAATTCTGCCACCCACATTTCTAAATGTCAATCACCCTAGATATGAAGCATACAATTTACATCTTTTCCAATACGTATGAAAATTTATTTTTCAGGCCTCGAACAAATCAATTTCTAAAAATAAATGTGTAAGGACACTAACAAATAAAAATCTAAAATTTCTCATTAGGCCCAATGATGCTCTGATGGGAAATAGAAGCCCCATCATTTAACATACTAATTCCAATGCATTCTTTATATTAACAGGGTTTATCATAATCAACATAAATTTTCACATTGAAAATGATTCTAAAATATGTTAATACACTAACTACATAATTTGAATGAAAAAAATAGAACATCCACATTAAAAATAAATTAAAAAACATTCACTATAATATTTCGAATGATATAATAAGATATCCACCTTAATTGAGAATAATATTATGTAAATAATTTTGAAATTGATGATAAAATTGAAATAAATTAATTTTTCTCAATAAAATTTCCTTTTAATATTGAAATATTTTATCTAAAAAGACCAAAAAAATAAAGATAAATATTATTTAAATACAACCTTTTAAAATTCTAAATAAAGATTCAAAATGGTAGGGTTTTGGGATGGAAGGGAAATATTATCACACCGCAAAAGATGAAAAAATCATTCCTTCAATCCAATAATTATTAATAATCGTAATTTAAAAACTCACGTAAATTTTCTATTCAAACCATTTCATAAAACTTCAAACATGGGATAAAATAATTTAACCATATATTCTATAATATTTATATCATTTTTGAATATATTTTTTGTGAACATGGACTATGAAAAATATTCCCCCAGTGGATACATAAACATATACAATCTCAAAAAAAATTGAGATTGTAAATTAACCCTTATAGTGGGACTAATGTCATCCATATGTTTCCATAAATCCACTATAATAAATATAGGGTTATTTTAAATATATATAAAACCTTATACATATCTATAATACCATATATTCTCTACTTATAAATTCTCATTACCTGTGTGTTTGCAATATTACTTTATTTTCAATATTTCATGTGATAATTTCCTACTGTTTCGGGCATGTTTTTACATCTAACATGTTTATCCTATTATTTATAAAATAATTTCATCACATCATGAAATTAAACCAATAATTAAATAATATATATATAATTTACATATATAATTATGATAATCAATAAAATTTGGTCCTATGAAATAAATTTCGAGGTTCATAGAGTCGGTAGGTTTTATGTATGCTTGATCACTACATCAATTTTTTTCATATTGACATAATGAAATTTAAATATAATGTATTAAAATTATACAATAACTTTTATTTATTTTATGTCACATAGTTTTAATAACATAATACGAAATTCATTCAATGTATAATGTGAAGCGGTCACATCGTTTTTAGGAGGCGGTGTTCCACACGTCCACAAAAAATGTTATCATATGTACCAAAATTAGAAATAATTAAGGTATGCATTATATAATAACCATATAAGAATAAATATATCATAAATACTATATATATCACATACAAATATTATGTCTGTTAGAATTCCAATACACGATATTATAAAGGAAAAATGAACAAAATCGATTCATGATTAGGTAGTTCACCATTCACAAGAACAATAAATTTGTTACCCATTATATAGGAGTGTGTGTAAATGTAGGTAGAAACATTAATATAGCAACATTTATTTATATTGATGAAATTGATACTATTATATAATAATTATGTCAAAATAATTTAATGGTGTTTAAGGAATAAATAAAAAAAATGTTTATTAATGAACATTACATCTTCTTTGTGTATCAAATTGTGTTTTCCACAGATGGAAATCATTGATTGTATTTCTACCCAATTTAGTCATTTAAGGATGAATATATGGATTTTGTTTAATATATTATAGATTTTAACTGATCCAAATAGTTTCTAATGTTTGAATAAAAGTTATGATGAGGGACCCTTTCATAATAGAGTAAAGGGGAAATATTTAAAACATTCAAAATATAAAATTAATATAAATTAATATATTAAAAATGACCACAGACATATTATTCATAAAGATAGGATGATTTTGGATTGAAATATCCTCATCAATTTAATACTAAATATGTTTTTACTATTTTTTAATCATTATCATTTCTCATTAACACTTATTTATCCCTTTTAATCTATGTTGCGATGTGTTGAATTTTATACTTTTAGGGTTAGTATAATTAAAAAAATCCAAATTACTAATAAATTCTTAATTGATTTAATTATATTACATATTATTATATTTTAGTATAATTTTTTTTTAATTTCATATAAATAATAAAACATTATTTATTTGATCATATAATTAATATCACTTTTTGACATTATTCATAACACGACTTTGTAAACATATAAAAATTGATATCTTTGAAACAAGTCTTTTAAATCAACACTATCATGTCCTGTTAATATAGATAATTCTTTTTTTATATTAATTATATAAAATTTTATTTATATGATATATATAATACCGTTTATTTGATTCTTTGATTAATTATACAATTGATGCATCATCAAAATGTAACCATGTAATATATTTTTTTTATCAATAAAAGTTATAAATAAATTAATGTGATGTTTGTAAACTTTTTCTATTAATAATTACTATTTATAGTCATCCATATGCCTTATATAACACGATATTAAAAATATTTCACTTGCTAAAAACAAAAGTATTACAAAATAGACATTATATTTGAATGGAATATTATAAATGTCATACTCACATATATGTGGCATAAAAAATTCATAATTTCACATCAGGGAATCTATTTTTCCATATAAACTCATCCAATAAAATTATGAAATTTTTTCTGTTAATTTTATAAAATTTATAACATATTTATTACTTTTAATTGCTTCATTTACCCATCAACGTTGAAATATAAAAATATCTAAAGTTATAATTGATATTTTACAAAAATAAAAGGGACATGTTTAATAAATTTTTACCTTATAATTCATATATGGAAACCATATTTCAAATTTATAACAAATATATTTTAGAAATAAATTAAAAATTATTCCCATTGAGAGAATGAGAAAAAGTGTTTTTAAATTATCAATGTTCAAAACATTCAAAAGTTTTATAACAATATTCAATGTGAAATTTATTATAATTTTCTTAATTGGATTAAATTTTTTTATCTAATTATACTTTAAAAAAAATATCATATATAGTTTGACAATATAATAGAATTAAATGGAAAAAAGACATTTTAAATTCATTATTTCTTAACTATTTATCAAAAAAAAGAATGTTATGAAAAAACTTCAACCATTATAAATTTTGATACTCTAATTTTAAATAATATGTTTTATTAAATTGAATTTATAGAATTTTCAATATCTATTCTGAAAATAATTTCACCATTAAAATGAAACAAATCATCCTTTAAAACATTATTGAATTTTATGTTTAAAATTAGTTTTATTTTCATCTTAACAGTTTCATAAATAATAAAATTATTTAAAAAAATTAATATATAACATATATATATCATTGATAACATTGACCAACAGTTATTAAAATAACATTTTATGATAGAATATCACTACGTGAGAAATATAGTTCTTAAACATGTTTATATTTTCAGTTCAAATGAATTAATTTTTTAAACATCTGTATATTATATTTTCGTAATTTATTTATTCTTATTCATAGTCTCCAACATAATGAATGCTAATAAAATAATGATATTTAATACTATATCATAGTGAATTTATGTATGGTATTGTATGAAACAAATAGTATCACTAAAATTAAAAAATATAAATACTATAAAGTAATTGGGTGTTGTATTTTCACCATCATCAAACAAAATTATCCTCTAAATTTTATATTTCAGTTCAAAAATAAATATTCAATTTTTGAAAATTCCTTTTTAGGAAAATAACATCGAAGATTCAGTTAATAATGAATCTATTTATTAAGAAGAAATCGTAAATGCGAATTTCAATACAAAATTAGGCTTTTGGAATAATAATTCATTATTGTAAAGTGAAAACATGGAAGTAGAAGTGAAATATAAGAATTATATTATCATTATATTGATATAGAACACGCTAATTATTGTGCTAACCATCATAAAACAAAAAAATTGTGATGGGTTTAAGAGTCCATTTATTTCTCATAATGAAAATTAATTAATTTCCATTTTTTCATTCAAAATTCCTTCCCTATGGTTGAAGGATTCTTTTACTATAAATATAAGGAAATTAATAATATCATTTTATATTATGAGTAAAATATCATCCTTATTCCATTATTTGATCTATTTTCACATCATTTTGTACACCTAGTGATGGATATTCAAGATGATTTTTTTTGTTGAAAGAATATCTGACGTATCATATGATGAGTAAGAGTTTCCTTCATTATATAATTGATTAGAAAAAATATTAATTCTAGAAAATGGTATAAAATATATTTTAATATAACCACAAAAAATATTATCCAATGATCAACATATTTCATTCCATCTATAAGACTCATCCAAAAATACATCTGTCCCAAAAAAGGTATATAAATTACCAAAAACCATCTTATCTTCATATTCACAAACAATGTATTATAGTTATTATTATCACATACCAAATAATTGATGAAATTAAAAAACTTATTTTAAATTTTCAAGATTCAAAATACATAAATAAAAATAATTTTAGTACAATCCTTATAAATCTCATCATTCTTATTAGTAGAGGAACAATGATAAATAATTTAGGAATTCAAATACAAAAAAGACATTAATAATTCTAATTCACTATTAAACCACTAATTATGCCACATCATCTTATCATTAGTACATTATTCAATTAATTTTTCCTTTTTAGTATCCTCGTTCTCTACAATATAACAACTAAATGAATAACATTATTGATTGAAATCCCCATGCAATACAGAATGTACAATTTGACTATTATTAATCATAGTGATATACTTATGAAGAATCATTTATCAAATAACAAAGTCATTAAAAAATATTCTAAATATATTATTCCAAATGTTTAACAATGATTATCCATATTCATTAATATATATATATATATATATATATATACGATGTTATCCTATATGTATACATATATTCAAATTCATCTATTTTTTCTAATCCACGATTTCCAAAAATCTAGTTCCCAGAGTTTCTACTAAACTCTATATAATACAAGATAAAACGTCCCCAACCCTAGTATCCCAAATACAATTCCTTATATTATTACATTTTCATAAGATGAAAATTATAACATCCCAATTGACCAAATAGTATATTTTTCTTGGTAATATAGAAATAACCATTAAATTCATATTACAATCTAAGATATAAAATAGGGAAGGATTTTTCTATAAGCCCTCCATTAATCCCATTATTGCATCCCTATACATAAAACACAAATAATATCATCGTAACCTCGTAAAAAAATAATACATAACAATGGTGTGATCTAAACTACCCCATAATGGTACGTGTAAAGTGGAAGCTATGAGTATAAAAAGAATAAACAATATAGATAAGTAAAAAAATGCAACACATTCCATTTAAATATTCAATAGAGTTGGGAAACATTACAATTTATATTTAACTTTTCAAATAATAACATGAAATATCAATAATTAATCCCATAATGATAAAATTCATAATTATTTATATATGAATCATATCACAATTGCCTTATCTAAGTCATCTAGAACTAAATGGCTAAGGCCTCATCCAAATTAATATCTCTAAATAAATTAGTAAGGCCTCTTCCAAATCCATATCTTTATTTTCCAATGAGTCCTAATTATTCAGAAATGGGATATATTGGGCCCCAAAAATCACATACTAATTCCAATTCATTCCTTATATTAATGGGGTGAAACGTTATCAACATAAACATTCGTATAAAAAACATGTGTTTGATACGTGAAAACATTAACAATAAACAATGAATGGTATAAAAATAGAATGCACCCAGTAAAACTGAATCATAAACCATTAAATGAATTATGGTAAATGATATCATAATAGGTCATCCTCAATTAATCATAATATTTAATAGAGTATGTTGAGATATATGAAAATAATCTAATAAAAACATATAAATGTTTTTGAGAGAAAAACTCACAATTCGTTTGATATCTATTTATTTTAATAATACAAAATTACAATGGACTAAATTTTATTTGAATATAACATTGTATAAAAGTAAATGATTCATAAAATTTTTAAGGCATAATGACTAATGATTATTATTTTCTTTCCGCATATGATTAAAAATACACTCGGTTAATAGAAATAGTCATAAGATACCTCATTTGGAAAAGGAATAAATATTCCATTAAAAATAATTTATAAAAGATAAAATATAGGTTAAAAAATTGAATACTTAAAAGGATAATAGGAATTTCATTTTCATCTTTTTTAAAATATGGATGATGAAAAATTTTCTTATTCGAGACTTAAACATAAACACCCTCAATTAATAATGATACTATGAAATAACCTTTACCTTACGTCTATTTTCATCCATATGACTTTGAATCTTCTATATAAAACATACATGATTATAATACATCTATCAAAAGAGCATATTAATTTCTATCATCCCATATATTAATTTATTTTAATTTTTCATTATCTGTTTGTTAGAAACTTGAAATTGTTTTTACTATTTCAAATGTTAATTGTCTAATTGTTTTAGTATGTTTTGATTTGTTTTCTGTAGTTCATATTTATTAGATAATTATTTCATCATCTCTAGAATTATTTCCGTGATGAAAATATCACATGTATTTTGTACATCAGTATTTATAATAATCCATAATATTTGGAGATATGAAATCAATTACACCATTCATGAAGATGATAGATCATATGTTCGCATTAACGCTACATCAATTTAATTTTCATATTAAATGAATTAAATGAAAATTATTAATATTATAATTCTGTTATAATATTTATTTCATATATGTCACATATTTTTTTAAATCATTTTTAATACATTCCACCTATAGTGTGAATGAATCCAATCATTTTGAAGAGGTGGTATTCCACACATCAAAAAATAATGTTTTCATATTTACGCAAAATAGAATGAAAGATATTTTGTTTTATATAATAATTACAAAATTATAAATTAATATCAGTAACATATATATCATATAATAATAGAGTTCCCATCATAGTTCTCAACTATGTTAGGTGGAAATGGAAAACTAAACCACATTATTTAATGAGGTGGTAGTTCTATATATACAAGAATGGAATGTTCATTAGCCACCATATGGAATTTTGTATGATTTTACATATAACCAATAATAAAGAAACATTTTAGCATATTTTGGATATTGAGGATATTATATAAATATGAAAAAAATTACAATTTTTTTTGCAGAATAAATAAAACAAAAATGGTGATTGATGAATGTTTCCTCTTCTTTGGGTATCTCCTTTTGATGTTAAAAAATGACATATTGTGTGAATTTTTTTGAAAATTGTGCCACAAAGGATTAATTTTGGGATTTTGGGAAAGTATTTGTAAATGTTTCATCAATAAAAAATAGGTTTTTATGCTTCAAATTAACATAATAATCCGTGATCTGTTATAAAATAAGGGTTGGGAACACTTGGATATGTTCGAAAAATTAAATAAATATAAATTTATTATATAATCCCACTGGAAGAAAATTTTAATTTATAATATAGTATTATTTTCGAACTAAATATCTTCATTATATTAATAGTATATATTTTTTATTTTTAAATCCTTATAATTTAACAATAACCTTTTTTAGAAATTTTAATTATTAAAGTGTTATCATGTAATTTACATTTTGTGCATTAATATAAATATAATAAATAGAAAGAATCCCAAAAAATGAGTCCTTGAATAAATTTAAAGTCATATCCTAATTAGTTAGACCAAATTTTTTTTTTATGTCATTTAATTATATACAATTTCATTTAACATATCATTCTTGTATATTTTGACAATATTCATTACAGAACATTTTAATAAGTTCATAACAACATTGTATCTTCAAAAAAATATTTTAACTATAAAATAACATGTAAAAATCATCCAATATATTTCCTATATGACATTAAATATTTATTTTTAATTTTATTTTAATATTTTTAAAATAATTTACTTTGATTCTTCAATCAATTAAACAATTATGGAATCATGATTGTGTCACAATTTAAGGTAATTATTTTATCACTAAAAATTAGAAATTAATTTATATGATTTATATAAAAACATTTAAATTTAGTATCAAAAAAGGAGACAAAATTGACTTCTCTTTGAATATAATGTTATAAATTCCATACTCTCATCCAAATGGCATAAAAATGAAATAATTTCTAACTAAAGATTATTTTGGCCGTGAAACACTCATGTAATGAAATTGTAATTAGTTTTTTAATAATTTTATAATATTTATAATATATTTACTACCATTAATTATGTGATTTACCCTTCACCATGATAACAACAAAGTATTACTAAATTCATTATTAATAAGATACAAAAATAAAAGAGTAAAATTTAAAAAATATTTAACTTATTTATCTAAAAGTGGATTAAATTTTAAAAAAATAAATAATAATAAATTATAGAAGTTAATTAAAAATTAATCCCATTTTTGTAATTGGAGAAGATGTTTTTAAACAAAAAACCTTAAAAAGATTGAAATTATTTTATATCCAAATTCGAACTAAAATTTGTTACAAAGAACATAATTGGATTAATTGAAAAAAAATTGACCTAATTGTACATTAAAAAAAAGTCTAAAATATTATATATCAATATAAATATGTTATATGTTAAAGTAAATATCAATTAAAAGAAAACTTTTTTTCACTATTCATTAAAAATGAATTTTATAAGCAAAATTTAAAAAATTAAACCAAGGTAAATTCTGAATCCCCTAAGGGAAATAATTTTTATTTTTGAAATCGAATTTATTAATGTGTCAAAAAAATATTCTTAAAATAATTGCACCGTCAAAAGACTACAAAACAAACTCTAGAAATATATGGCCTTTTATTATTAAATTTGGTTTTAATATTTTCTTAATAATTTAAAACCTCTTGGATGCATTTAAAAACATTTTATTTAAAATATAAGAAATATATTTAAATTATATATTTCAATAATAGTGATTAATTTAATTTATTATTATAAAATACCAATATAGGCACACTTTTTTTTATAATTTTCAATTCTAATGAATTAATTTAATAAACTTGCATAATAAATTTTTTCATATTTTATTAAATCATATTCACAAAATAAAACATAATGGATACTGTTAAAAAAATAGAAATTCTATATCATTATTCGTTTATGATCGATGTTGTGTGCAATATATACAATCGAATAAATTTAAAAAAATACATTCCGTAAAATATTATGGTGTCACATTCTACCCTCATTCAATAAATTTCATCCTCACAATTATATACATCACATAAAAATATAAATTATAAACTTGAAACTTCATCTGTGTGAAAGAAACATTGGAAATTTTTTAATAAAGAATCCTCTTAATTTTATGAAAAGTAAAAACAGATTGTCGCCAGCAGTAAAAATTAATGGGTAAAATGTCTCCCAAATACATATTTGATTTGAATCATGAGGCCAAACCTTGACTCAAGTGGAAATATAAGGCCTACCCCATCACATAACAATTCCAATTATTTTCTCATTTTAATTGGGTGAATCCTTATCAACATTAACATTCGTATTAAAAACATTTCTACGGAATGTGAATACATTATCCATAAACCATGAATGGTAACTTAATAGCACATCCAGAGTAAAAAATGAGTCATAATCCATTAAATGAAATATTTGATATTATATATAAATAGATCATCCTTAACTAATTATAATATTAAAAAATAGACAGTTACATAGATGAAAATACATTAATTTTATCATTGATATTATTTGAGTGAAATTCCCATATTACTTTGATATCATTTATTTAAAGGCCCAAGATATATTAAATGAAAAAATTATTTTAAAACAATCTTGTAATCATCTTTAAGAATATTATAATTTTTATGGCATTATGATGTAAGAAATATCATCTCACACCGGAGAAGATAAAAATATATTCCTCCTGTCCAAAAATTCATAATGTAACTCATTTGTAAAATTACTGAAATAATCAATTAAAATTATTTTATAAAAAATATAAAATGGGTTTAAATACAGTAAAAAATATAGGATAATATAGAAGTCCTTTTTTATTATTTATAAAATATATATGAAGAAATATAATATCCAATTGATACTTAATCTTCAACAATAAAGAATAATAATTAGATTTTGACAGTACCATTAAGCTAGGTTATATTTCCATCATAAATGCTAGAAAATCATATATAGTAAATATATTTTAAATTTTTAATCTATAATAGAACCATATTAATCTATATAATACCATATATTAGTTCTGTATAATTATTCATTACAATTTTTTTTTACAATATTACATTATTTTCAATATTTCATGTGTTAATTGCATGTTTTTCAAGTGCGTTATGACTTATTACATATTTTTCATGTTAATTAAATAAAAATATAATTATATATATTTTAAAAAATAATTTAAATTCCATATTAACTAAATAAATACATATTTATAATAATCAATAAAATTTGGATATAAGAAATTGAATTCATTATTCATGGAGACGACATGCTATTCGAGTGCTTGAATGCTACATCAATTTCACTTAATATTTAAAATAATTAAAATTGAATTATGTTTATTATAATTAAAGTGTAAAATTTATTTCATATATTACTTATAATATTATTAAATTAATACTTAATATTTTCCATTAATACTTTGAATGAATCACATCGTTTTGTGATGGAGGTAGTTCACAATTCCACAATCAAAGTTATCATATTTACACAAAATTGAAATCTTGATGTTGTTATTTATATAATTTTTAGAGAATCATAAATAAATTATATATACTAGATATATAATATATAAAATATTTTTTTTACATACTTTTCATCCATGAGATGTGGTAATGGAAAAATGAAAAACATCATTTTTCTAGGCAGCAGTTCGTCATACACAAGAATGATAAGTCTATAAAACATTATATGATAGTGTGTGTATGCTTTGGTTGAAGCGATAATATAAAAATATAATTGTATATTAGTTCAATTTATGTTTTTTTATTAAAATAAAATAAAATAAAATTATTGTTTTTTAAGGAAAAAATTAACCCAAAACATTCAGTAATACATTTTCACTATTCATTGGGTATCTCCATATGATTTACACAAAATACCTCATGGATGGCTTAATTACAAATGTAATTATTATATTAGGATGTTTTTGAATTTCATAGAATATTGGTAATGGGTTTCTCTGATGAAAATAGGTAATTAATGGTGATTAAAATCGAAATATATGTTCCCTTCTATAAGATATGGGAGGTGAACTATTGGAAATCATAAAATTATTAAATTAATATAAATAATGAATATAATAAAAATGGATCTAAAAATAATAATTTCAATGATATTTATATTTTGGGATCAAATATCCTCATCCAATAAAAATTATATATTTTTTACTTTTTTTTAATCCTTATCGTATATCATTATCACTTATTTAATATTTTTTAATTCTCATGTTGATAGCATCTATGTTGAACGTTGAGGGATAATATAATTAATTTAACATTAAAAACACCCATAAATATTAAATTTATTAGATTTAATTTCCTATAAAAATCATTTGGTATAATTTTTTTTTCATTTTATACCAATTAATAAAATATTATTTATTTTAACATATCATTAATGTCAATTTTGTCACTATTCATCACATGAAATTTTATAAAAAATTACTTTTTAAAGAAAAGTGAGCACTGAGGCCCTTAGATTATATTAATGTAATGTTTCACAAGTATAAATGAAAATTTTTTATATTTATAACATATTAAGACAAACTGGATGTTATCTTGTAGGGTGGTTGAGTAGCTACATCCTTCATCATTAACCCCCTTATTTGCAAGCCCATATGAAATATAGTTAGTTTTACTGTATAAGTGATTATTGAATAAGTTCATATTACGAATTAGTTCCATGAAATTGATTCACATTATCGTCATCTCCTTTGATAACTAGACTTCACCTCGTCTTATTACTTTCACAAGGTTATATGAACCACATTCTAACCATAGTGAGATGCATCCTATTTTTTAGAAAGATCAAAAACCATGATAATCCCCAACATTTCTTACTCTAGTGTATTGGAGTGTAAAAATGAAGAGTACATGAATTCAAGCAGATCTCAATTGTGATCTCAGTAGAATTTAGCATACCCGGATGGACCTGGGTTACCTCTAGAGGCTACCTCTATGTGGAATTCCATCGAACCAGCTAAGCATAATGTAAAGGAAATCTATAATGTTTCATATGGGATGGGGAAATTATACGGGTTCTAGAGTCATCTGAGAATGATGAAATCAGCCACATTATTACCTCATTTTTCATAATGCATCGGGTTGAAAGATTACACAGCAACAAAGATATTCCTCGTGGCCAGTTTCGCACTGAAACAAGCCTTATTATGAATAATATCATTCAAGATCCTCTAAATAAAATAATGATGTTCTGCACAAGATGTTATAAGGGGGACTGTGATTTTCTTTGACTGGGAAGCTTTATGAATGTCTGCAAGTAGGAAGCGGATTGAGTCTTCTCAGTTTAGCCGGATGTTAAATATTTGGAGAGCATTCATCTATAAGGAATATTATATTTTTCATCTTATGAAAATATGGTTCAAATTCACACTATTATTATTGAATAAAACACATTTTTACCATATAAAGATAATAACATTTGGAAGATTCAGATCCACTAGTTGTTTTTTTAAAAGTAGCCTCTAGATTACAGTATACATGGTGGGGGAATACTTTTCTTATTCCAGCTACTAATCCAATGTATGTACCCATGTATTAAATTCGTATAAAAACACAGGGAATCAAGAGTGTCATTCGAAAACCCTTTCCATATGACCAGATCCTTTGGAATTATTTATTAATAGTTTAAAACATTTGATATAATATCATCCTAAAATACATTCGTGTGTTCCTGGTTATCCATTATCCTTATCTTGTGATCAATAAAACTGCCATCGCCACTAACCCTATCAATAAATGGGTCACCAATCCTTTTTTAATACTATATCCATAAATATGAGTGAGCACTAGAAACCCATTGGAGGTGAGTAATTATCTTTTTGAAAAACCAGTTTTTTCCCAAGCTAGATCGACGATTCAACTTATCTCTAATTTCCATAATGGAGTCTATCCAGAATTTGAATATTAAGAAGGATTAGGTCTATAGAATTTTTAGTGATGAAATTCTATAAAAATTGGTTTGGTTAGCATTTATTTACAAAATCCATATTTTTTATCCCCATGCCTCAATGATTGTAAGGAAGACAACACATTTTCAATGAAGCAGTTATAATTTCTTTTTTCAGGATATATCCAGACCATAAATTTCTTATATCATTGCGTTTTGATTTTTTGGGAGTGATTTCATCCAATGATTAACTATAAAAGAGTAAAAATGTTTTAATATGAAAATATTCTTGACAAAAAAAGATGTTACCTTCCATTGATAATGATTTCGATTTCCCAGAGATGATAGTTATTCCAATTTGATCGATTATATTTGAGAGGTGAATTTCCTTGGGTTTCCCAAGAAAAAGGGACTTCAGAAGTAGAAAAATAAAAATGATACCTTCTAGATTCCAAATTAATTGGTTAGATGTACCTTTATTGATAGTACAATGTCATACCAAAATAGATAATGGGATTTTCCTAGTTGATTTTTGCACTAGAATCATTATACTAGTGGTAGAGGGACTTTTGATATTATTAATGTTCCTTATGTATCAATTAGTGAAAATGATAGTGTCATCAGCAAATAAAAGATGACTGGGAACAATGTTACCTCATGCTTCTCTAATAATCTTTATCTCGCCCTTCTCCACCATGTCCAGAAGTAGTCTACATAGGTAATCCTATTCAATCACAAATATAATTGCTAAAATAGAATCCCCTATCTCAACCCACTTAATCAAGTGAAAAATCTATAGGTTTACCCATTGATAAGTATAGATACTCTGTCTGATACAAGGTGATCCATGATACATTGGATGAAATTCATGCTGAAGAAAAAACTAATCAAAAATCGGCATATGAATCCACAAAACATTAATTCAAAAGCATTTTTGATATCTCTATTTAGGGAAATTTTTCCTCCTCATGCACTTTCCTTGTGATGTTTGACACATTCCGAGGTGGTGAGAATGAAATCATGGATGTTCCTTCATTTAAAAAATCCAAATTGATGCCGAGTGATTATTTATCCAAGTATCCTAGAGAACCTGTTCGCATGATTTTCTGTAATCACATTTTGAATGTTGTAAACCAGAGTGAAAGACCTAAATTGGATTATCTCTCTTTCAATATCAACCATTAGAATCATAGAAATTAATTTATAATTGATAACCTTGGGAAAATTCCCACCCTTGAAATTTTTTTATCATGTTGACATACATAATTTTGAATAATTTCCATATCGTTTTTAATGAAATGGTTTTTGAACCCTTTCGAACCTAAAGATATATACATATTTAGCCCAAAAACTTCCTCCTTGATTTATAATTTTAATGGAATTGAGGTAAAGGGAATTATATTATCCTATATGACTAGTTTAGGAATGAGATTTTCCTATAAAATTTCACTCTTTTGGATCCATTGAAGAGATCCCTCTAAAAAAAAGACAATATGATTTGATAACTCATGTCTATCTGCCAAAATTCTACTTCTATTATTAAATAGAATAAGAGGAATATTTTCTCATCAAAACCATTTATGGGAGTTAATGAATTTTGAATTTATATCCCTATGTGATAGCCCACTGGTCGTGTATATATTTTTCTTCATGTTTTTTCTTACCTTCAAGTGATTTAAAATCTTGACTGAGGTCTCAGTCTATTAAAAAATATCTCCATTTAATTTTCCACTATTATTGGCTTCCTGAATATCATGTAGTGAGCATTCGCGTCTATCAATTTATTCTTATAGAGACATGAACATGCTCTTTATTGATTACATCAGCATCATTTTAATCAATTTCAGCATAGAGATTCAGATCATAGTGGTATCATTAGGGTTATTCGGAGCCCAAGTGCCCCAGATTATCATTGAGAAATCCAAAAGAGAGGCCCATACATTGTTGAATCAGAAATGAATTGGGAGATTCCTGTCAATTTTTGAGAATAATTATTATGATATAGTGGTGATACATGTTTTTTGTCAAGGGGGACACAAGATAAGGACTTACAAGGGTCAAGGATCTAATGAGAAAAGCTCTATCAATTTGGATAGCACTCATTCCACTGAGGTCACTCCTATAAAATGTGAGTTTTTTCTGAGTGACAATGAAATCATTGAAACTGTCTATGTCAATGCAGTCCCTAGGCTATTCCTTATCATTAACGAATATATCTATTGAGATGGGGTCACCATTCATGAATCCATTATATTAGGAAAATATACCATCCGTGGATAAAATAATACAAATTTATAAATGGGATGAGACCCAAATAGGTTTTCACACAACTATTGAATTAATATTCAAAAATGAACATGGAAAATTAATTTCAAATGAATGTATAATTAATCTTATAATATTAAATTTTAATATTATTTTTAGGAAAACCTTGCCTCCTCTTGTCTAAATTGATAGGTTATTGAATCATGTAGAGATTGAGATAATAAAATACTATATATTCTATCTTTTTACGAATAAAAAATGCTTCTGAGAGAAAATATTATTTGGAATAGTAGACTGCCTATTGGATAGGATTTTAGAATAATTTTATAGATTTTTCTCTATAGATAAACAAATCTAAAATGATGACTCTCATTATTATTACCTGATTTTGTAATGTGGGAATGGAACTAGGTGAAAAAACCATGGAAAAGGGAACCTACATTACCGAAGTGAAGGAAAATATAAAAATCATATGATTGAATGATAAACCAATACGAATAAATGAATTGTTTTAATCTATCTAGATCAGGGGATCCTTCACATTTTTGGAACAAACGAGCATCATCAATCTTTGATTCCAATGTTTATTGAGACTAATTTTAATGAATTCAACAATCATTTTTATTAATTTTAACCCATTTTTATTAATTTTAAATATTTATTGTAGCCTATGGAAGGTAACATTAGGATAAAAGGCATTTTAGGAGCCTGAAGATCTCAAAAATGGGATAAATGAATGAGATACATGGTTAAATTAAAGCATAAATCCCATATCATATGGTTAGTATAAACCATGCAAGGGAATATAGAGGTTCAGTGGAGGCCACATGGTTTTTCTGCAACCATTTTACTCATGGGGAGTGGTCATGTGATAAAAGTAGGTTTTTGGACAGAGGGTTTCCACACTATTTCTCATGATTTTCAAACTCTACATCCCCAAATTTTGGGTTAAATTTATATTTCCCCCACATATGTTATTAACTATCTATAATTATATTCTTCTCCATATAGTAGATGGCCTTTTATTTCCATATCCATTGAACTCAACAGATCAATAATCTAGTCCTCAATGTAGATCTCATATATTGTGGGTCTTCCTAGATCCATTATAAGAATTGGATTTTTCTTATTAATCTATTATATTATATTACCTCATATATATGTTTTCCGTTGGATCTATTTTTCTATTTAGGTGAATGATCATATTCACTACTTTGAGGGAACTAGGAAATATCTCATATCACTTATAACCTTATCTGAATTTTAGTCTGATATTTTTTGAGGTGTCATCTATGAACTTGATCTAGGGGGTCATGTCATTTTTCCATTGAGTTTTATCATCACATTGCTATGAAAATATGTCATACACCATCCATTGTCAAGAATACCATTATACCTACTTCATCATGTTAAAATGATATGTATATCTTTTTTATGATTGTTGATCATTTTTTAGTTATATAGTTGTTTCTTGCCACACTATTGGACACCCCTTTTGCGAGCCACATAAAATTGGCATTTGTGGGAAATTTATAATCTTCCAAAAAAACAACATTATCCTTTATCGTAAACATTAAATAGAATTTCCCTTAACATATGATTTCTCATGGAACTCAAGGAAACTATTAGGTGTTTGGCTCATCCAAGAATTAGAATTTACCCAGTTGAAAAGTTTCTTAATGAACATGTCAACCTATATATGAACCCATTGATATTATAAATGACGTTTACTTGTTTTAATGAATTGAATGGGTTAAATGGAATTGATCACATTGGGTTTCTTATGAATTATGGTGTGATTTTCCATATGTGAAATGAATAAATTTATTATTAATAGAGTGAGCCCATGGTTTGTTAAGGAAATTCCCCTCGCCCACCCTTTTTGAACATGGTTAATTTTATTTTATAATATTCTAAATGAAAATGACAATATCTAATTAAAATAATAGGATTTTATTCATTATGTATTATTTTTTGAAATATTATTCTTAATCTATATATATGTTGTATTGGAGAAGCTGTTGGAGGGGAGGTTTTTATTAGAAAATGCCCCTTCACCAAAAGGACATGGATAATATTCATAAAGGAAAGGAATGTTACATGAGACAAATATATGGGTTCTTATTACAATAAGCCTCATAATGAGGGAGCAAGGAAAAAGATTCACATTTGACCGGGTAATAGGCTTACCAACTCTAATTTTAGCAAGACCATCTGCAAACATATTCGCCTCCTGATAAACATGAGTGATGATGATGTTATGACTCAAAAGGGGATTCATGCATTCCATAAACTTTGCAACAAGCCTCTAAGATATATGAATTTCACAAATCTTTGAGGGCCATTACAAGAATTATAGAGTCACTTTCCAACCATATATTATTCCAACCATTCATTTAAGAAAATGAGACATCATGAATTATTCCAGGAATCTCCACCTCAAGTGAACTAGTCATGCAACAAGTTCAATAGAAACATCCCTTAACAGAATCATCATGTGACCTAAAAACCACACCACACCCTACTGGCCTTATATATCCTTTTGGAGAATCATCAATATTCAATATATATATATATATATATCTACTCAATATATATTGAATGATCAGAAATTTTTTCCAGAAATGAGTCTATGAATGTATAACTCTAAGGTTCCCCATAATAACCTAAATGGTTGATTTATTGATTTCATCATTTCATTAGTTAATCTATTATACCAACTCACAATTTAGTTTGAAAAACACCATGAGATACACATATAATCTATTTGTGGTGGCCCACACAAATTTTCTACCACACCCTACTCAGGGTTCCTTTTGAACCCATGATAGTTATCATTCTAAATTTATTGACAAGTCAAATATCCCTTATACCAGATTATGACATGATTTATCTTTATGTGGTGAACAAGAGTAGTGGATCAGGAATATTCTTTGGATGTTCGGAGTAGTATTTAATTTTTTATTTTTGTACTATTTTATATCATGCATGTATCTTCTTTTTCCATTTTGTACATTAGAATGGAAAGAGTCCATATATCAAATCATTACATTAGATTATATTTTCATTTTTTAATTCTATAGTTGATTTATCATTATTTTCTTACAAATTTGGTTATATAATTAGTATTCAATAGATAACGGTTTCCCTCTATTTTTAGTTTCTTCATTTATTGTTTACTATTTATTTAATCTGATGTGCCACGCTAAAATGGTGGGAAACTTCCCCAATGTAGTACCATTACACCATCAATGCTAGTTGGAATACATTGGATTTAGGGGAGGTTATCTTAATGACATGTGACCCATCAACTCCCGGAATTTTAAAAGTGGGCCCCAGTTCAGAGAGTTAAAATGTGGTATCACATAATTGGTTTTCTATATCTTACAATTTGGGAATTATACTGGAGACATTGAGTAAAAAGAATTTCAAATTGACACTATGGCAAGACATATCTAAACCATGTACATGGGAATCCCAAATTACGTAGGATTTGAAATTGATTTGATTGATTATGAAATATATTGTTGATACAAGTTCGCCATTGGGTGAAAAATATTATTAAATAATGCTTATGAAATGGTTATGATTGGAAAGATATTTAATATAGATATGACATAATAAATGTGGGGTTTTCATTCCAAGTAACATCATAAACACCGTATGAAAAATATAAAATTCATTTTGACATGCCTTGTTTATTTTCATTGTGATTTTTGATGTTCATATTATTAATTCCTTGATATGTATTTAATTTTTATGAAACTTCTCATAGATATTAGAAATCCTAATTAACACCTAAAGTGCATACCTTAACAAAACATTTTTTTTCTGGAATAGGGTAAAAGAGACACAATAAGTAATAAATAATTCCACATTGAGCTATGGAAAATTGGTAACATGAGTTTAAACTTTTAATTATGATGGTTAAGTCGAAGAATAATTTGGATCAAATGGATTTGGGGATCATATTGATCAAAAATGATAAATAACATATATCAATCTTTTAAATTGATATACATATATATATATTTGTGTTACAATGATTTTTTAATGATTAATACTTTTAACCAGTAATAACCATCTTATTTATATGTCACACTATGATGATACCCAATCCTGGACATAGTAATGGTTAGTGGGATACTCTTTCATTCTTATAACCTTCAATGGTCTTTCCGTATTAAATATTCTTGTATTTCGGAGCAAGAATATTAATATGATTTGTTCATAGGATGAATTTACCTATCCTAGTTTCTAACATGAAATATTCATAGTTTTAAAAAAAAACTTCTAACATGTGTGTATTTTATTTTAGAATTATGTCTCCAAGTCATCCTTTGGTCGCATACCAAGAAGGTGGTGATGAACATGATCTTGATGTGGTAGGCTATGAGTTTATAGTTATTATTCTTATACTGAATATGTTTCACCACTTCATATATAATAAGTGGGTAAAAATGACTAGTTTCAAGTGGGTTACAAGAATATATTATTCAATAAACTACCCAGTTATACATTCATGGAGTATGGAAGAGTTTACTCATTGATATCAGAAAACACATCATCCCACATTTTCTATGGATGGAATACCACATGCAGCATATTCTTGGCACAAATGGATTCTCAATATTTTTTAGAATGTTGAGACTTCTCAAGAGTGGAGGGTCATTCTAGCAGGGTATATGTAGCATAATTAATCTAAGTGGTTTTGGGGAAAAATTCACCAGGGTTTATCGGTATAGATGTATGGTATATGTGTATATCTTGATGATCGTTAATTATTTCATCATTCCCCAAACCAAAATATATGAAATAGAGAGATAAATCGTGAACCTCTATCAAGGGAGTAAGTCAGTTATGGAAGAATTGACCTATTTTACAAAATTATAATAGTTATATTCTACACTAGTTGCGGATGATCATATAACCACAAAATGATTCATTGATTGGTTTCTATAAAAAAATTTATTACATGAAAAATATTTTAGGTTGAAAAAAATTTATAAAATAATAAACAAAGACCTTACTATAGAACATAACATCAGGGAAGCTACGTGTGTACATTAGGGGGGTTAGAAACCTAGGGCTATCAATGGTTCATCTTCTCAGTTAAGTTAGAACTTCGATGCTACATATAGAGGTAGAAACAATTGCTCCCTCATAATCCAGTCAAGTGAAGTGGATTCAATATGAAAGGATGATTTTAGTGTTTCTGTAGGACATTCCATCAACTGACTATAGAGAATGCATCTAAACCTACTCCTAGAAAAGGATATCAACCAGTTTGATCACATAATTTAGATAGTTACAATACCATAAGCTGATTAGGCTGATGTGGTGGTCGAGGATGATATAGTCAGACTTATAATTCTTAGTTCTAATAGAGAGGGGATGCTTTGGGATGTCATGTAATGACTTATGGCTGTGGTATTGGATAGATACATACCATTCTATAAATACATTAGTATTAGAGAAAAACACCGTCTATTGTATGATGTAATGTTCTAGTATCGTCAATTGTAGTTTCATCTTTATTTTTTCATATAACTCCTTTCTATTTTATATATAATACTATTATGGGAAGTATATGCCTTCATTTTCATAAATTTCATAGATTTATATTGAAATAAAATTGTTAGGTATCCTTTTAAATGGTTATCATCATTTTAGAAACTTCCCACTTCAGATAGTAATTTATATTTTTATGTTGAATCTCTTCATCCTCAACGTGACGAGATTTTGATTTAATCATTGGAATAGAATTGAGAGTTCCTTATTGATCCAATATTGACCAATTTTTCCATAAGATGATGTTGAAAACATCATAGAGGATTATAATATTTTATAAGTGGGAATTAGATATCATAGAATCTCAAGCTAGACATTAAATTTATAGTATGGTTAATGTGAGATCTAAGATTTCCAATATTTTATTTAGTAACCAGGGGTTCTAACCAATTATTTTTCCTCCTGTAGTGGATCATTTTAGTGACATATTTCCAAAATACATATATGGTCTACCATAGATGAAATAGATAGAGATTACTATTGATCTTGTTCTAGGAGAATCACCAGTGAAAATTTGACCTTAAGTGATGGCACGTAATGAGATTTTGGAGATGAAGTGGAAATTTAATGATATAGGGGGTAAAATTATTATTATTCCCCAACACTTATTTTTTTGTAAATTAGCCATTTAAAAACATAAATAGAACTATACCAAGGTTTCATTTCATGGATATGGATTTTTTATGTCATATGACAATCAACAACTATTATCCACTACCTAGTATAGATTACCTCCTTGATCAGATCCAAAAAGAGATTGTGTTTTGAAGAATTTATTTGAGGTCGGTCTATCATCAGGTTTGTGTAAATAATTCAATGATACCCACAAAAAATTATGGACTAGTTATTGTCTATAAGAATACCTAGTTATTCCCTTCAGACATGTGGACGCACCTGAAGTCAATATGGATATTATAAATAGGGTTTTCCACTCATAACTGGTTTCATTTTTGGTTGTATTTTTTCATGATAGCATGGGGTATTTTGGATCCAGACAAAACCATTCTACAAATCGTGAGATCAAGCTGAATACATTGATAAACAATAAACTCTATCCTATGTGTAAAAAATGACACATCTCGATTGACGGCATCCACTTTCTAGGTCACATTATCTCGGAGTCAATATTAGTAGGATATGATTAAAATGTGAGATATATTGTAGCTTGGGAGAAGCCTAACAATTATTTTTGCATTTGGGGTTTTTTGGGGATTGTCAGTTATTATCAATACCTCATTTAGTATTTATCATGCCTTCTAGTTCCACTTATAGGCTTGATAATTAAGGGTGTGAATTTTGTCCGGTTAGAATCCTCTGAAGAAACATCTCGTGAGTTGATGGGAAATTTTTATTCATTTATAATTATTATTTATCCATATCCATGACCAATATATACTAAAAAATGTGACACATCACTTATTATTCATATAAATGTTCTTATCCATGATGTGTGAGTCATTAAATATAGGTCTCTTCAGTTGAGGAATCATGATAGAAATTACATGAAGCATGATGTAGAGCTCACTAATATGGTTCATGAATAATGATCGTAGTGACAATTTCATCTGGGAGAAAATGTTGTAATGTTCACTAATATAAAACACCTCAAGTACATAATCACAAGGAGGGATCTGAATCTCTGAAAATAATGTTTGGTTGAGTACATGTAGCTTAAATTATTTAAAACATGACTACATAACAATTAAGTGAAATTCAATTGGTGATTATCTATGCTAAAAGACATAGTTGCGGGGTAGATTATAAATTTATTGTCAAATGGCCTCTTACAGCTTTATTCTAAAATATGGGCATTGAGGTTCAGGAGGACCATGGCCAGACTATCGTCTCACCATACTAATGACCCATACTCTTCAATAATAAATAATATTGGGAAAATAATATTATCCAAAAATACATTTAATAAGTTAAATCATTTCTAATTATCATACAAAATGAAGATGGACCTAGGATGGGTATGATAATATCTTATTTTATGGTTGTTTATGGATACCAATAGACATTATAGAGGATCTAATGTCAAAATCCCTCGAATAATCATGATAAGTTGACCCATGTGTCACAAAATATTGTAGAGATCTATTGATCCAACATTGGTTGGCCGATATGGCCATTGAGATTATTGTCTTTAAAAATGGTGTTCCTTTAATTAGTAGGTGAAGGAAGAACGTTAGCATCCAGTAGGAATTTTATATCCATTGTCCATTCCATTTTGGAAATGGGATGATTTTTCAATCAGAAATGTGATATTTCTAAATTTAGAAACTTATGGAAACAATACCATGTGGGTTTTCATGGATAATTTGATGAAGTTCACACACATTGTAGCTTTTTGAGGGTTCTTATTTGTTGAGAAGACTGGAATATTCAACATTAGATAGATTTTAAATCTTCATGGATCTAGTCATTATATTATATATGATATAGCGAATCTTTTTATTTCAATTTATATTAAGGAATTGCACAAGGACATGGGTGAATTAGTTTTTTGAGCATGGATTTTCACCCACAAAATGATGGATAAACTAAGTGTACTATCATTGAACAAAAGGAAATGATCCATGCATGGGTCCTTGATTTTGGGTGTTACTAAGAGGAACACATTATATTCAATGATTTTTCTTATAATAATGGATTTTATTAAACCATTTAGTTAGATCCTTAGGATGGAATATATGGTATGTGTAGTTCCTCACCACTATGTTAGAAAGAGGCAGGGGAGGCATCCATGCTTTAACCTCCTTTCAAGAATGATATTAAAATGAAGGTTCAATTGAACATAAATGGAATTTAGAGAGCACGGTTTATATTGTATTAATATTCCCATAGATTTCGATGAACCCTTTATTTATTTTTCATAGACTATGTGTTATTGCGAGTATCACCCTATTTTGGCAATTGAAATATTCCGAAGTATGGTAATTGTTCACTAAGGTCTATTGTAACATTCTAGTTTGTTAAATGTATTAGATGAATTGCTTACTAGTTTTAGATTCGTTGGTTATATATATATATATGCATTATTTAAATCATGTATCTTAGATTTGTGGATACTATCTATACCCAAAACATGTCTTCCAGCTTGATGAGGTTGAATTGGATATAAATGCTTCCATTGTGGTGTATCCATTGTGTGTTGTGGATTGGAGCCTGAGTACACTCAATGTCATTTAGTTTTAATTGGTACTGGTATTATTGAAGAACGATGAAGCAAAGGATGATACCTAGTAGAGGGAAGATGAAATACAATCACAGTGTCCAAAAATAATCATTTTTAATACCTATTTACACTTAAAATGCCCCTCTTGGATAACTAGCTTTGATGATGGAATGTTGTAATGACCCATCCATTTCATGATGGTACATATCATTTTTTTAATTTGTAAAAATTTTTTAATCATGGTTAATGTGTAATGTGGACTAGGGAATATATTAGGTGTTTCAACAGCTTGTTCAGAGCCTGACGATCATGAAAATGGACTAAAAACTGGGTTGTACTGTTGGAATAATCCATCAGGTCTAGGTATCATTGTTAGTCTTAACTATGTTGGGGAATACCATGTTCTAGAATGATGAAGATGGTTTTTCATTAATGATGTGACACTAAAATCACAGTCATGAATCAATTCAGGGTTTTTGGATCGGGGCTTGGTGAATAGTGTGTGCCATGTTTCTAAAACATTATCTTAAACATTGTGCCCCCAATATATGTTTTAAATATTGTTTCCCCAAACATTAGTTATAGAACATAATTACATTTATTATTATCCATACAACACCCATCATTGGATTCCCATTCCAATTGAGCTCAAAATTTACTTATCCTTTATTTTTATGCAGCACACTCATTTGGTGTCCATTATGTAATCCATATGAAGCATTGGACCTATCTCGGTAAGACCCCCTAGTCTCTTTTCTTCAAATAATGTTTCCCTCTGGGTTAATTTCACTATTTAGTTGTAGGATCATTTTAAATATATTTAGTCCATTGGAATATTTCTCATAACTCTTCAAACATACTACAAATATAAGGAAAATATTGATTGTTGCATCATCTATGTTGTTGGGGTAGGTTGTCACCACATTTTGGCTTTGTGTTTTTTCACATCACTATTATTCCATTTTTCTGAACAGAAATCATAATAGGGAATTCCATTTATATTGAATTCATTATAGTAAATTAATCATTGCTTATTTTTTGTATGCCTATCGAATCATGTTTAGTGTTTTAGAGGTTGGTTTTCAGACATGTGGGAAAATAATGGGTGTAACACATTGAATTGGAATTGTTGGATTATTTTTTAAGTTGTGCGGAACACTTATTTAGCCTTCACCTTCATCATTAAATAGAATTGAACATGATATATTGTTTTAATGAATCCTGATGACCCCCTTGGATGATTAGTTCATATTATTCATCGAATTTCCCTTGTCGGCATGATCTGTAGTAGCCATGAATAAATCTAAATGACCTCTTTGTCCTTATAAATGATGTTATCACGTTTTAATGAATTGTATGATTTAAATGGAATTTATCACATTGGTTGTTATATGAAATATGGTATGAATTTCCTTAATTTAAATAAATCTATTTTTTTTACAAGGAGAGACCCTATTTGATGGTAATGATATTCCCCTTGATTATTATTTTTAAAAAGAAAAAACGAGAGTTTCTGTGTTATTAATGGAATTGAATGTGGATGTTGAAATTCATAATAGGTTAATCCTTAATTATTATATTATGAATGATTATACATCTTATATATATACACATGTGATTAGTACAAGATATGGGTGGGGGTAATTATCCATTCTAGTTGTAATTATAATTCTCCATCATTTATTCTATGATACAATGGTTTGGGACAGTTGAGTATGGTGGATAATCATGCACGAATTCATTGGGTTTGAATTTTGTATTCTGAAAATAGTGAATGTATATGGGAGTTAGCCATTACACGACATGTTCCATTGTGATAATGATTCCATGATGGCTTATTCACAACCCCAATTATTGTGTCTTGGCATCTCTCAATGTATAGGGATGTAATACAAGTACCTTATTACTTTTAATTATATACTCATACAACTGGTAACTGATGCATGAGTTATACCATGGTCCATCCTACAAAATTATTCGAGGTATATAACAACTAATGTCTATATATACTTCATTCATTTAGGTTGATGCAATATATTTAATTATAATATATATATATATATATATATATATTACTACTGTATATATAGTTTGGTTTGATACATTCATTCTTGCAATGAGCCAATGTAGGAAGAGCCATTAGGTGTCCCTTTGTAATCTGAGTGGAATCATTATTTATTTCCACATTTTGATAGTTATTATATTGTACAAGCACTCTATTTATTAAAGATAACAACATGGATTACATAGAGACACCTTTGGTGGTGGGCTATTGAGATTGTATATAACACTATTTTAAGGATTATTTTGGTACTCAAGAAGATTATCTATCTACCGGTATTGATAAGGGAATGATCCCATATATAGGATGTCCACACGATTTATCATTATATGGATATTAGGTGTTGAGGATCGAGCATAGTATTGAGATTCATACAATGGGTTTTTCCATTTTTCTATTTGAATTATTTTATAAAATGCGATTATTTTCTTATTTCTATTTCTACCTCCTCATTACATGCATCCTCATATCATACAATACAGTAGATTGTTTGGAATCTTATATTTAGTTTTTTTAATTATTTTCTTCAAATTAATTATTTAATTATCTAATTATGCTTCCATAGTTTGTTTGTTTTGGTATATATTTTCTTCAAAAATTGTTTGTTTTCTAAGGTATCTAATGTACTAATATTACATAAGTGTATAATATCCCCTATATAACATCATTACAACCTTGGTGCTAGTCAAGAGACTCTATATTATGGGTAGGAATGCTTTAGATCATGGGTCCCACTGGATTTGGTATGGGTTAACGGAACCCCAGGTTGGGATGTTACATAATGGAAATGAAGTGAGATGAAAGCTATCATCCTAATTGAAAATAGTGGAAATAATTACATGCCCCTATAATAGAGGTGGTGGAGGATTCATTGAAGAGGTACCTTTTTCATGATACCTCATGATATGATAGGGACTATCTATTTCACATTATTTGATTACAATTTTTTGTGGAAGGGTAACGGTATGGATCCCACACTTGATAAATGTACTTTGTTGAAGAACATCGGAGTCATGTAACTATCTTTGATCCATATGGATTAAAAGGCATCCATTCAAATGACCTCTTTTCTGTATAAAAAATTATCATGTATCTAGGAAAACTAAAAAAGTTCAAAATTATATCATTAGTTTCATAGTTGTTATTTTATTGTTGAATATATTGAGGGATGCCTCATGACAGTGTATTTCATTATCATAATAACTATATCTATTCTTGTCCATGATTGTTTATTCCCCTTGAGTATTTTTTTAGGATGTATTAATGAGAATCTTTTCTATAGTCAACAATATCGATTACATAATAAAATATCATACCACACATTGGATGATTCACCCATTAATCATTAAATATAATTTTGTAGGGTGGATTGGGGTTATTGGTCTGCAAAATTGACATAAATTGCACAATGATCTGAGCTGAGTGCTAATAATGTTTTTAGAATATGGAATGATAGGAATCCAATATATCCTCATTAAATGAATAATATCCATGGTATATTACTAACACACCATATATAATATTCATATATAATGTGTATAAAGAACCATTAAGGTTTATTTCATTCTTGTTGTTATGTACAGTGCAATATTTGAATTCTATGGAGGAGATAGAATTGGTTGTAGAACATGGTTTCACAAAAAAATTTAGAAAAAATTTAAAATTTCCAAAGATGATCCATGGTATTTTGATATTGTTATTTATTTATAAAATTTCCTAACATATAAGTTTCTTTTTTTCGTATATTTTATGATCCTATATTATCGAGAATAATACTGAATATAGGGATATTTAAAACAACGGATTACATTTTTTTCACTAGAGAACACCAAAGAGGGATCTATAATATCATTGTTTACCTAACCCATAGATTTTTGTACCTATTAAAAATATATTAGATTATGAAAAGCTGAATACCATATTCCCAAAATGGAATCCATAATGGATAAGGGAATTTTTACGTTTATCCAATATTTGAAGGTCATACTTATGTTTCTAGATATTAAACCTATGAGATATGATTGATAAATAATTGGATAGTTCCTCAAAATTACCATAAAAAATTTTCATTTTAACATTAAAATGAGGTTAAATAATGCTTTTCATTTTATCCATGACTTCTTCTTGAAGGAGTTTTGAGGCATTCCTGTACTCCTTTGGTGAGATGGGATGTTTTGGTGAAAAATCTTAATATCAATTCCCTTGATAACACAATGATCAGATTCCTTAAATTGTGGGGAATTTAGAATAACTATATCATATATTACATTTGTAAAATTACTATACTTGGGATATATCTTGACATCCATGTCTATTTTACTATTCATTTTTATCAGATATTTTCAATCACCTGTTATGATGCCATAGTGATACAAGCTATTTAAAACTACAACTATATAAATTAATTTTCCATAAGAGGAAACATATTCCATTTAATTATTATAAATTAATCTATACAAAAATATATAATTGATTCACTTTTATTTAATTGGCTACAAATGATAATAAAATCATCTGAAGTTAAAAAGATATGATTTAAAAATAAAAGATTTTATGTACTCAATGTGTTTTCATGTAGTAAATTATATTTAATATTATTCATGATGAATTTTAGTAAAATTAATTAATTATATATTCTACAATTTATTCTAACATTCAATTAATGGGTTTTACTATGAATATAAAAAAGACAAAATCCAGTTTATTCAAAAAAAGCATTTTTTGAAAAGTGGTTCTGTTCTATTTTTTCCCTATATATTCAGATGAATTATTTCCACATATAGAAGATGAATATTATAGATTTAATTAAATATTATTAATACTATTAATTAATATAAAATAAAAGTTTAATATTAATTTTTTTCATAATGAATACTAAAAGAAGTAAAATAATTTACCACGACCATAGTTAATATGGTGTTTTCCTATGGAATTGGATCATGTAACGGATACGGGATAAAATTACAAAAAGAACTTATATAAATAATCATTAATTATTAAATTATGAAATTTATATATGTTTCATTTTTTTATGGCAATTTCTTCAGTTTCACAAGAATGTGAGATTAAATTATTTAATTTATTTTTTGTAATTCAATGAGTTTCTATCCCATTACTTATAAAACTGAACCTCTTAGCCACCCATATTAAAATATGTTTATCAATAATGTGGGGATTATAATTTTCTAATATCCTTTCTAGATTATATTGCATTATTCTTTTTCATAATTTATTACTTTTTGTTCATCAAATAAAGGCTTAATGTGTGTTTTTATCAACGTTTCTCAATTAAAATCTTGTCATAATAACCGACTATTTGAATGTATATTTTTCCAGATACATACTATATATTTTTTTATTCTTCAAAAAATACAAAATAAAGTATTACAAAAATGTTATTAGGATCATCATAAAACCATTTACCACCCATTTTCAATTAAAATTAAATAAAACTATTGTTTTGGTGTACATATTTACTACCGCATATTCATCTTAATATGAATTAGTTTACAATAAAATATTTTATTATTGGTTAAAATTATTGATCTGTCTTTATATATTATATTTATGAATTATTAATTATTATTTAATTCTTATACATTATCAAACATATTACATTACCAGAGATTAGAAAATGTTAATGTTGCATATATGTACGAGTGGAATACCACCTCTATCATGTGATGTAATTATTTTTTCATTTAAACATTTCACTTTAGGTCATTAGGGTATATTAAATTTTTATTTATTAAAATTATTATAAAAATACTATTTTTTCATAATATTATTTAATTTTCATTTTTTTCCATCAATATGTTAAAACATCACATGTACATATGAACAGAGCATCATCACCAAGATCTGATGTATTGAAAGATTCATTAAAAATTATATTAATATCCATATGTTTTTATATAATGAATGTATATTATAAATATTAAATTAATCATTTTATTTGTATGGTAAAACTAGTAATAAAGTTTATGTACTATAGACATTTTACTAAAGAATTCATGGAAAACATAATGAATATCACTTGAATTCTATGTATAGAATTAATAATTAAAATATAACTATATATTAAACATTAATGATTATTAGTATTTTAGTTATGAAAAATTTCTATAATATATTTATATTAAATAATCCTTTATTATAAATGACTATCTAATTCTTATTAAACATGTTGTTTCTTGAGGTTAGGTGTTTAGGTAAAAATTATTAGTTTTTAGAATATCTATTGAAAATTACATATTAATGTAAATTATATGGATCATGACTATTAATCTTATTTTATTATATTTTATTTTAATTATTCAAAAGTTTTATATATAATTGTTCATTTTCTTCCCTTTTATAATTAAATGATCAAGAAACTATTTTTTAATAAATAATAACCCAATTAATCTTCGGTTTATGTACAATTTCATTGATATAAACAAATATAAAATATCTATTTATATATTTTTTACCTATTCTTAAAATGTTTTAATATTTTCATTTTATCAAAATTTTACAACATTTGCAATGACTGAAAATTAATCATAACAATAACTATAGACAACAAATTTCAAGCATCATTCGAAAATGTGAAAAGAATGTTTTCTTTTCCGATATTCAACATGAGGTGATTTTTACATAATCAAGAACGTTATATTACTTGATCCATCATTTAGAATTGTTCGTATTTTTTCAATTAAAATAATCCTTCAATATGCGGTTTATTTTTTTGAAATGATTTAATAATAAATTGATATATTAACAATCTTTAAGGATGAAATCATATGATCTTTTAAACATATTTTTCATTTAAGTAATCATCATTTGAACAGTTTAATAATCCCTTAGGGGTATGTTCTTATGATATCATTCACATTGTTTTCTATAGATGGTGTTTATTATTCTGATTTAAAGATAATTTATTAAAACTATATTATTTCAATGTTTTATACTATTGTGAAATAATAGTCCTTATGAATCATATTTCCTTTAAAAGTGATATGATATGATGAATTTATTATTGGTTTATTGTCATGTGGTACATAGATGTGTGTTTTTCATTATTTGATTGGTCAAAAAAATTATATATTACACTATTTATTGGATAAAGAATTATACATCATGAGAAAATAAATATAGAAAAAGTGATTAAACCATGTTTCATAATGGAATATTAAACAAATAATAGTCTATAGAGTTGTATGTGACTATGGAAATGATAGAATTTAGAGTGAACCCAATCAACTAATATATCCCTACAAATGATTCTATATAAAATATTTTTTTTTGAAAATGTATTTTTATTCCAAAAACATATTTCAGGTGTTATTATATATTCTCATGCATGATGGTTGATTATTAATGATTCTACAATATTATGTCATATGTATTTTAATATGTAATGTATACATATATATTTCATTATTGTATATGTTTTTTTATGTTATTTTCATTTTTTCAATACTTTACGCTTATTCTAACATATGATCAGTTATTCTTATCTAATATCATTACCCATATTGGGAATCTAAGCTCACCCTTCATTAGGGTTCTATTTTCCCCAGGTTATGAATAATGTAGTTAAGTATGAAATTTATAAATGGGTAGTATTTTTGATGAAGATTATGAGATATTTTTATGATTATTTTAAATATATTTTTATTATGTTACATTAATACATTAATATTCCCATATATTTATTATTATGAGATTTTGTAACACCCCAAGCTTCTACGGTACGCTTCTCTTTGAATAATGTGATAGCGTGTGTTATACGCAACATTGAGTTCTAACACACCACAATCAATAAAACTAGCTGTTTTGAATAGTAATAACTACTTTATGAAATTAAATATGTATTATATTCAAAATGGAATTCATTTTTGGATTCGAAATATCGAAATTATCCAAAGTTGAATTTTTGGTATTTTTCGGAGAACATCCAATTTTTATGAATAGTGAAAACACTTAAAACAACTTTTTTAATGAAAATAATTTATAGTGATAAATTATATTATTGAGTGGTTTTAAAGTATAATTATAATATATTTTTACCATTTTATCCAATGGTTTTCATTATAATTAATTTCACTTTCAAATTGGACACAAACAGTTGTCAATCTTTTGATATATATTGTTTCATAAAAACACGCTATTTGTTGTGACAGTGGGAATTAAAAATAAAATTAATTAATTAAACTTATATGTATAGAATTTTGTAAAATAGACATCATTTTTGAATTTGGAATATCAATTATAGCTTAGGGCGAAATTTTGGCATTGTTCTGAAAATCTTCAATTTTTGATGAATAGTGAAACCACTAAGTGGTAGTGAAAAAACTGAATTTTTCATAAAACATAATTTTACCGCATCTGTGAATGGAATTTCGAAAATCTGAGAGACACGGTTATTATCAAGTAGTAAAATGTGTTTCAATGTGATGAAAATAATTTTTGTTGAATAGTAACTTTTTACTTTTATTTACCACTGTTCAAAGTAAATAGGGTAATTATGTGTAAAAATGATATTAATATTACCCTAACACATATCCTAATTCTATTTGAAAAGTGTATCTCGACCAAAAACAAACTTAGGAAAAAAATATTATCATTTAGGTCCACTTGGATTAGATTTGGACATTTATTATTATTTAATTCAATGAAGAGTTAAAAGAGTTAAAATCAATATTTATTTACTAAAACAATTTTAATATAGAGTAATACATAAGATAAATTAGATTTTAAACATTAATTATAAATATAAAATGATTTCCTACATAATAATATTTTATTTATAATTTTTAGACATTAAATAATTTAATTAATTTATGAAACAATGATAATGTAGTAATTACCATAATAGTGAAAAAATTTAAATAATTGATATTATAAATACCCAAATAAATATAATCTGAGACTTTTAATGAATTAAACTAATTTTCTAGGTTAATATGACAAGATAGTATTGTCCTAATTAACTTTTTTCGAAGTAATCATTCTGTTACGATTTTTACAACAATCAATAATTGAATAGTGTCAAAATTGACGTAAAAGAGTTTTTAAAACAAATATTATATTATTAATTGATATTAAATTCCTAAATATCTAAGGTTCGGTCAAGTGACTTATATAATGATAGGTGTATCATTAATAGACCACTTGTAGGTCTCTTTGATGTATATAGTATGTTTATTAACTATATAATATAAAAATACAAAGAGACATGGTAAATGTCAAACTAATAAACTAAGATTTAAAACAAAAAGATAAGGTTAATATAATGACCCAAACATGTCTAAATTATATTGGTTGAGTGGTTTTCGACCGATCCCCACCTTAACCTTTAAATAATACACTTTGGATCCATTAGAAACCGAATATGAATTTATTATAAAATAATATTTCTAGCTTTTCCAAAGGTTCCCCTCACCCCTCTAATAAAAGGGCACTCCCCCTTCTCTTTAATTCACACCTTCAAAGCCTTTTGTATCGGCCAAACCCAACCCAAATACTCTCTCAAAATCTCTCAATACAACCTAGAGGCCTTTCTTTGATCAGAAAGCCAACCTATGGAACTCATTTGATAAAATCAAATGGAATAACCCGAAGAAGAGGTAATGTTTTCACCACCCTTTTTCAAATTCATTTCTTCTTAAACTTCTTCTTTATTTGGTATTACAATTATTAAATAATGGATCTAGTATCTCCTATATACTGAAATATTATTATAAATATGGTAATACCATATTCAGTATTCTATCCATCCTTTGAATAACATGTCACCATACGTGCGTACGTACGACTTACCGTCTCCACATCGTGGTGTAATTGTTATCCAATAAATTATTATTTAGATGAGTATAATAATGATGTGTAATTCATGTAAATAATAAATATAACATTATAATGATTTTTTATATATGATATACCATCCAATTATATATTATTTTAATATCAAAAAATTATATTGTCGCTCGTGCGTACGTACGAACTACCGTCTCCATGAACGCGATGAGATTCATTCTCCATCGTATCCATTCAAGTTAATTATCATTTGATGATTAATAATGGTATATAAGGAATTTATATCATTATGGATAATATTAAGATACAACATATCCATGAAAAACATGACTTATGTAACAAAACATATAAAAGAAAACGAGTAAGTTAACACCTGAAACAACGATAATGCTAAGATATTATTAACAAATCAATGTTAAAAGATCATATATGATATCATATTAATGTATATGATTCTTGTATAATTTAATAACAATTATTTCACCATTAAACAAGAGTTTAACCTACCCCCAACCAAGTAAAAGTACAAGTAATGGTTTATTTCGCAATCTCTTCATTATCCGAGGTTGTTTATACGTAATAATCTACTGGAACTTCTTTATCATCCACATCCTTTTTTCTTAAAAATTTATTTCAAAACATTTTTACTATTTACTAAAATATGGTTTAATGTCATTTATACCCTTTTTTGACTTTTTATAAGAGGTTTATAAAGGAATCTTTCCATCATTTTCCAAAAAATGTGCTTTTTAACCTTTTCGACAGAATTAAGGTAAGAATTTTTTTTAACTTATACGGTGGGTGCGGCTGTTTTACACCGTTATAAAATCATCGAAGCTTCCCATAGAATCTTATAAGAATATTTTCAAAGAAATATTTTTATATGACTCTTAAATGATTTCAAAATAAAAAGAGATATTTCTCTAAAAAGTGTTTTGCTTTCATCTATGTCAACAATATTTGATGGATTTTACGCTTATTTGAAGTTGATTTATTATGATACAAAACATAAATATTATATTGATGGTTTTGTGATATGTTTGACTGTGGATGTTTTATTTTTATACCATTCATTGTTTATGGATGAAGTATTTACATTTCATATGCTAGTTTTAATAAGAATGTTTATGTTATGTCTAAACCTGTTCAAATGAGGAATGCATTGGACTTAATATGTGACGGGTGGAGCCCACTATAGCTCCTCGATGCATCGGTAGGTATCATGAGACAAACTAGTGTCTTGGCATAAGGCCTTGGAAAAATCTTATTTGTAGTCTTGGCCTGAGGCCTTGGCTCTGTGGTTATGATAGTCTGGCATTATGAGTTCGATCATTATGAAAGTGGTAATTGATATTTCATGTGATTATTCGATTAGTATAATATCCATGTGAATAAGTAAATGGAATTATTTGATTTTATTATTTCCCTACTATGTTGAAGTTCATGTTTAAAAGGCTTTTTTTAGTTATATATTGCCTTAAATGTTTATTCTTATTTATGAATGTTTCTGCTATATTGTTATCCTTTCTGGGCATTCGAGCCCACCCCTTTTCTATGTTTTATTTTTCCCAGGATGTGAAGAAGTAAATTATGAATGACCTGCTGGGATAGTATGAGGGGATAAGAGTGTGGAATATGGACACTATGTTGTTGTAGTTTTCATTTTATGATGTAATGTAAAACTTTATGAATATATCTAGTGTTTCCAATGCTACTAAACTAATCGGTCTTTCTAGATTTTATATTTCTTGTGATCATGCCAATGTTATGTAATAATGCACCGACTCTAGATAACTAGGGTCGGGGCATTACAGTTGGTATCAGAGGAAGTTTAGTACAAACCTTGGAAGAATGATTTAAATAAACTCTGATTAGAGCACATAGACCTAAGATGGGCTTTGAGGATTAGTATAGAAGAACTTTCTAGAATTTTTTTATTGTAGAGTTTTTGTGAGTTTTTTGAGAAATACATCCCTGTCTAGATATGAGCAGGAAGAGGCGGCTCTGGCACATATATACATAAGGGTAAAACCTGAAAACACTGCTTTGAGCTAGACTCGAACGGGAACTGGTGCACGACAACGGGCCTTGCTGCACTCTTGGATACGACACTCCTGGGGGATATGCTTAGGATAACTTTCATTTTCATTAAAAATCATTATGAAGGGTTTATGAGTATATACTTCTTCAATGAAAACATTTTTCGGATTATGGATTATCTCCATAAACAGTTCAATTTATACTTAGTGTTTTATAAGTATGGAATTATGTATTTTGATTCATAAACAGATCTAGTTTATGCCATTGTTTAGAAATGGCACCTAGTGGAAGAAATGGAAACAATTTCAATGCACGCACTCCATGTAGGGATTGCCCTCCTATTCAAGATAATTATAGTGGATCTGGTGATGTAACTGGTGCCGTTCATCTAATCACCATACTGGGACAACTCACTCAGGTTATGAATAATAACCTTACCCGTATGGAGCACCTTGATCCATAGCGTGGAGGATCAATGTTAGATCAATTGATGAGGAAACAACCACCAACATTCAATAGGAGTACAAAACCCTTTAGTAGCTGAGCAATGGATAAATTCTCTAGAGAAAATATTTCAGGCTTTGGTGAGTAGTGAAAGGGAAAAAGTTATCATCGCAGTTTACCGCCTCACTGGAGATGCTGATCAATGGTGGTCATTGATTCAAAACATGAAGTAAGATGATGAAGTATCAAATATGGAATGGAAGGAGTTCAAAGATCTATTTTTAGAAAAATACTTTCCTCGCGACCATCAAGCAGATATGGAAAGGCAATTTCTGAGTCTGAGACAAATGGAGGATGAGAATGTCAAAAAGTATGAGGCTAACTTTACAAGGTTAGCAAGGTATGCTGGATATTATATATGTAACCAAAGAAGTATGATTGATCATATTTTTGATGGGTTAAAACCATTTCTCCATCGAGCGGTAGTCTCACAATCCTTCTCGTTGTACGAAGACATTGTCTCGTGTGCTATCAAGACCGAAAAGGAATTCTCTAAGTCTTATGACTTTAAAGCAAAGCAAGAGAAGAAGAGATTTTCCGATCAATCTGGTAATGGAAATAAGGGGAAGAAGGGAAAGATTGAATATCCATCTGGTGGTAAATGTAGTAAGAAACACCCTGGTACTTTCTTGAAGGGAATGGGTGTCTATTACAAGTGTGGTGAAAAAGGCCACCAAGATCGTGATTGCAAAGGGAAGAATGAAGCTAAAAATGTTCAATGATATAATTGCAGGGAGATGGGACATTATACAAATGAATGTCCTAAGCGTCAGGGGAACTTACCTCAGAATAGGCCAAGGGATCAAGGCCAAGCTTATGTTATCACTACTGCTGAGGTAGAAGCTCTGAAAGACGTGGTGGTAGGTAATTTAATGGTTTCCTCAAGTTTAGAGAATGCATTATTTGATTCTTGATCCTCGCATTGTTTCATATCTTCCCAGTTTTCTAAGGAAATTAGATATTTCCAATTTGATTTAACAAGGGATTTTTCAGTTAAAACTCCCAAGGGAAGTATAATTGCAAAAATGTTTTGTGAATCAGTCCCTATTAGGGAACATAAATGTTCTTTATTTGCTGATCTCATCTTCATACCTATGTTTGAGTTTGATATAATCCTTGGTATGGACTGGCTTTTGGGCTATGATGTGAATATTTCTTGTAATAATAAAGAGGTTATGATTCTTGATGATGATGATATGGAACACCTTAACTTTAGAGCAGAATCGTCACCACCTAATTCTTATCCAGATCCACCCCCAGTTCCTCAAAAAAATTCAATTATTGGGGAGGAAGCTAATGAAATGACAATGGGTGAGGAAAGGAATGTTCAAATAGAGGATGTACCTGTTGTTAAAGAATTTGTAGATGTGTTTCTGGATGATTTACCTGGACATCCTCCAGAACGAGAAGTTGAGTTTTCCATTGATTTAATTCCTGGATCAAGGCCTATATTGAAGACCCCTTATAGAATGGCCAATATAGAATTAGTTGAAATAAAGAAACAACAAGAGGAATTGAGTAGTAAGGGATTTATTCGCCCTAGTGTTTCTCCATTGGGAGCCCATGTTATTTTTGTTAAAAAGAAAGATGGATCTATGAGGTTATGTATCGACTACAGGGAGATCAATGCTATAACAATAAAGAACAAGTATCCCCTACCTCGCATTGATGATTTATTTGACCAACTACATGGAGCTCAATACTTTTCAAAGATTGACCTTCGATCTGGATACCATCAGTTGTGTGTGATGAAGGAAGACATTCCGAAGATAGCATTTCGAACCAAGTACGGGCATTATGTGTTTACTGTAATGCCTTTTGGATTGACTAATGCACCCTCTGTATTCATGGATCTGATTAATAGACTTTTCAAAGAATAACTTGAAGAATTTTTTGTGGTATTTATTTATGATATCATGGTATACTCCAAAATATACAAAGATCTTGAAAATCACTTGCGCATTATCCTAAAGTCTCTAAGAAGACATGAATTATATGGGAAGTTTAGCATGTGTGAATTTTGGCTTCAGGAGATTTCTTTTCATTTCCATATTGTCTCTAAAGATGGAATCTCTATTGATCCTTCTAAGACCAAGGTAATCCATGATTGGCCAGCACCTACGAGTATAACTGAGGTACGTAGTTTTATTGGTTTAGCTGGTTATTATTGACGTTTCAACCAGAATTTTTATCGATCGGCTAACCCATTAACGAAGCTCACACGTAAAGGGGTTAATTTTTTTTTTGTAAAAAAGAGTGTGAAGAATGATTCGACGAACTGAAGAGAAGATTAGTCAATGCTCCTATATTGACTCTACCATCGGGGAATGATGGGTTCGTTATTTATAGTGATGCGTCGAATAAAGGATTGGGTTGTGTCCTTATGCAGAATGATAGGGTTATTGCCTATGCATCACGAAAGTTGAAAATTCATGAACAAAACTATCCTACTCATGATCTTGAGTTAGCAGTTGTGATATTTGCTTTGAACATATGGAGGCACTACCTCTATGGTGAAAATCTGAGATTTATACCGATCCCAAGAGTTTGAAGTATATTTTCTCACAAAAAGAACTCAACATGAGGCAAAGAAGATGGCTTGAATTACTCAATGATTATGATTGTACGATACACTACCACCCGGGGAAAGCAAACAAGGTGGCAGATGCTTTGACATGAAAAGACCATGGTGTTTTGACCAATATGAGAATTGAAAGGGACCCAATTTTCATGGATCTAGTGAAGATGGACATGGGAATAACCATGGAAGGTGAAACATCAATTTTTTTTCAAATGGTTTCCAAACCATCTTTACTAGAAATGATTAAGAGTTCTCAAACCGATGATGACGAATTTCAAAAGAAGATTAAAGCTGTGAATGATGGGATATTGAGAAACATTGTGTATGATGATGGAATTTTGAAATTTGGGAAGAGGCGATGTGTTCCCGATATACCTGATCTAAAAAGGGAATTGTTGGATGATGCTCATAGTTCCAATTTCTCTATACACCCTAGGAGCACCAAAATGTATATAGATTTGAAGGAACATTTTTGGTGGGACAAATGAAGAGGGAGATTGCTGATTTTGTATCAAGATGTATGGTTTGTCAACAAGTGAATGCTGGAAGGAATCAACCTAGAGGAGTCATGCAACCTCTTCCCATACCGGGGTGGAAATGAGACAATATTACGATGGACTTTGTCATGGGGCTACAAAAGAATCCTAGAAGTAACGATGCAATATGGGTTATTATTGATCATCTTACCATGTCAGCACATTTTCTTTCTATAAGAGAAGATCTACCAGTAGAACGTCTAGCAAGACTATATATTAATGAAGTTGTGAGACTTCATGGAGTACCCCCATCGATTGTTTCTGATCGTGATCCCCATTTTACATCAAGATTCTGGAAGTGTCTTTAGAAATCCTGGGATACTGAACTTCATTTGAGCCCTTCCTACCACCCTCAGACAGACGGACAATCAGAACGGACTATTCAACCCTTATAAGACATGTTGAGATCTTTCTCACTTGACTTTCAGGGTATGTGGGATCAATATTTACCTTTGGTAGAATTTTCTTATAACAATAGCTTCCATTAGAGTATTCAGATGGCACCATATGAAGAGTTATACGGAAAGAGATTCCACACCCCAACCTGTTGGGATGACATTGGTGAATGAAAACTTGTAGGTCTAGAACTGGTAGAGGAAACAATGGAAAAGGTGAAGGTAATCTAAAATCACATCAAAGCAGCTCAAAGTAGGTAGAAGAGAAATGCCGCTAATAGAAGTAAGGATTTGGAATTTTAAGTTGGTTATCATGTTTTCCTGAAGGTATCTCCATGGAATGGAGTCATACGTTTTGGTAAGAAAGGTAAATTGAGTCCCAGGTACATCAGACCTTTTGAAATTATAGAACGAATTGGGGTTGTAGCTTACCGATTGGCAATGCCGCCAAGTCTCTCCAAAGTTCACGATGTGTTCCACGTATCTCGGTTGAGGAAATACATGCCTAACCCAACGCATGTACTCACCAATAACGAATTAGAACTGGAAGCCGATCTGTCTTATTGCGAAGAGCCCATCAGGATTCTTGATACGAGAGAACAAGTACTGAGAAACCGGACAACGCGTCTGGTAATTGTTTTTGTAGAGAAACCATAAGATGGAAGAGGCAACGTGGGAACCTGAGGAACTTATGATGAAGAACCAACTGAGTCTTTTCATGCTATAGTATTCTAAAAATTTCGAGGACGAACTTATTTGAAGGAGGGGAGAATGTAACACCCCAAGTTTCTACGGTACACTTATGTTTGAATTATGCGATAGCGTGTGTTGTACGCAACATCGAGTTCTAACACACCATAATCAATCAAACTTGCCATTATGAATAGTAATACCTACTTTTTGAAATTATAAATATTTTATATTTTAAAATGGACTTCATTTTTGGATTCGGAATATCGAAAGTATCCTAACTTGAATTTTAGGTATTTTTCTGAGAACTTCAAATTTTTATGAATAGTGAAAATACTTAAAAACATCTTTTTTAATCAAAATAATTTATAGTAATAAATTATATTATTGAGTGGTTTTAATGTATAATTAGAATATATTTTTTCCATTTTTTCCAATGGTGTTCATTATAATTAATTTCACTTTGAAATTGGACATAAACAATTGTTAATCTTTTGATATATATTGTTTCATAAAAACACGCTATTTGTTGTGACAGTGGGAATTAAATGTAAAATTAATTAATGCAACATATATTTTTTAAATTTTGTAAAATAGACATAATTTTTGAATTTGGAATATCAATTATAGCTTAGGGTGAAATATTGGCATTGTTATGAAAAACATCAATTTTTGATGAATAGTGAAACCACTAAGTGATAGTTAAAAACTAATTTTTTTATAAAACATAATTTTACCGCTTTTGTGAATGTAATTTCTAAAATATGAGAGACATGGTTAATATCATATAGTAAAATGTGGTTCAATGAGATTAAAATAATTTTTTGGTAAATAGTAACTTTTTACTTTTATTTACCACGGTTAAAAGTAAATATGGTAATTAAGTGTAAAAATGATATTAATATTACCCTAACACATGCCCTAATTCTATTGGAAAAGTGCATCTTCACCAAAAACAACCTTAGGAAGAAAATATTATCATTTAGGTCCACTTGGATTAGATTAGGACATTTATTATTATTTAATTCAAAGAAGTTAAAATAGTTAAAATCAATGTTTATTTACTAAAACATTTTTAATATAGGGTTATACATAAGATAAATTCGATTTTAAAAATTAATTAGAAAGTTAAAATGATTTCATACATAATGATATTTTATTTATAATGATATTTTATTTATAATTTATTTATGACACAATGATGATGTAGTAATTACCATAATAGTGAAAAAATTAAAATAATTGATATTATAAATATCAAAATAAATATAATTTGATACTTTTTATGAATTAAACTAATTTTATAGCTTAATATGACATTCTAGGATTGACTAAATTAACTTTTATCGATGTAATCATTCTGTTATGATTTTTACAAAAATCAATTATTCAATGACATAAAAGAGTTTCTAAAACAAATATTATATTATTAATTGATATTAAATTCCTAAAAATATAAGGTTCGGCCAAGAGACTTATATCATGATATGTGTATCATTAATGGACCACTTGGGGGTCTCTTGGATGTATATAGTATGTTTATTAACTATATAATATAAAAATAAAAAGTGACATACTAAATGGCAAACTAATTAATTAAGAGTTAAAACTAAAAGATAAGGTTAATATAATGACCCAAACTTGTTAAAATTATATTGGATTAGTGGTTTTCTACCCATCCCCACCTTAACCTGTAAATAATACACTTTTGAGCCATTATAAACCGAATATGAATTTGTTATAAAATAATATTTTCTAGCTTTTCCAAAGTTGCCCCTCACCCCTCTTATAAAAGGGCACTCCCCCTTCCCATTAATTCACACCTTCAAAGCCTTTTGGTTCGGCCAAACCTGGTCCAAATACTCTCTCAACTTCTCTCACTACAACCTAGAGGCCTTAGTTTTATCAGAAATCCAACCAAAGGATCCCTTTTGATCAAATCAAAAGGAAGAACCTGAAGAAGAGGTAATGTTTTCACCACAATTTTTCAAATTCATTTCTTCTTCAACTTCATCATTATTTGTTATTCCCATTATAAAATAATTAATCTAGTATCTCCTATATACTGTAATATTATTATAAATATGGTACAACCATATTCAGTATTCTATCCATCCATTGAATAACATGGCACCATACATGTGTACGTAGGGCTGGCCATCTCCACATCATGGTGTAATTGTTATTCAATAAATTATTATTTGGATGGGTATAATAATGATGTGTAATTCATGTAAATAATAAATATAACATGATAATGATTCTGTATATATGATATACCGTCCAATTATATATTATTTTAATATCAAAAGAATGATATTTTCGCTCGTGCGTACGTACGGACTACCGTCTTCACGAACATGATAAGATTCATTCACCATCGTATCCATTCAAGTAAAATTCTCATTTGATGATTAATAATGGTATCTAAGGACTTGATATAATTCGGGATATGATTAATACACAACCTATCCATGACAAACACGACTTATGTAACAAAACATACAAAAGAAAACGAGTAAGTTAACACGTGAAACAACGATAATACTAAAATATTATTAACAATTAACTGTTAAAAGATCATATATGATATCATATTAATGTATATTATTCTTGTATAATTTAATAAAAATGATTTCACCATTATACAGGAGGTTAACCTACCCCCAACCAATGAAAAGTACAGGGTAAGGGTTTATTTCACAATCTCTTCATTATCCGAGGTTGTTTACACTTAATAATCTATTGGGACTTCTTTATCATCCACATCCTTGTTTCTTAAAAATTTATTTCAATTTTTTTTTATTTACTAGAATATGGGTTAAAGTCATTTATACCCTAGTTTGACTTTTTATAAGAGGTTTATAAAGGAATCTTTCGGTCGTTTTCCAAACAAGGTGCTTTTTAACCTTTTCGATAGAATTAAGGTAAGAATGTTTTTGTAACTTATACAGTGGGTGCAGCAATTGTACGCCGTTATAAAATCATTGAAGCTTCCCTTACAAGCATATAATAATATTTTCAAATAAAATGTTTTATATGACTCTTAAATGATTTCAAAATAAAATGAAATATTTCTCTAAAAGAGTTTTTCATTCATCTATGTCAACATACTTTGATGGATTTTACGCTTATTTGAAGTTGATTTATTATGATACAAAACATAAATATTGTATTTAAGGTTTTGTGATATGTTTGACTGTGGATGTGTTATTTTTATACCATTCATGGTTTATGGATGATGTATTTACATTTCGTATGCTAGTTTTAATATGAATGTTTATGTTATGTCTAAACCTGTCCATATGAGGAATGCATTTGACTTAATATGTGACGGGTGGAGCCCGCTATAGCTCCTAGATGCATCGGTAGGTCTTATGAGACAAAATAGTGTCTTGAAACAAGGCCTTGGAAAAATCTTATTTGTAGTCTTGACACGAGGCCTTGGCTATGTGGTTATGATAGTCTGGCATTATGCATTCCATCATTATGAAAGTGGTTATTGATATTGCATGTGATTATTCGATTATTAGAATATCCATGTGAATAAGTAAATGTCATTATTTCATTTTATTTTTTCCATACTATGTTGAAGTTCAAGTTTCAAAGGCTTTTGTTTTAGTTATACATTTCATTAAATGTTTATTCTTATTTATGAAAGTTTCTGCTATATTTTTATCCTTACTGGGAATTTGACCTCACCCCTTTTCTATGTTTTATTTTTCCCAGGATGTGAAGAAGTAAATTATGAATGACCTACAGGGATAGTATGAGGGGATAAGAGTATGGAATATGAAAACTATGTTGTCTTAGTTTTCATTTTTATGATGTAATGTAAAACTTTATGAATATATCTACTGATTCCAAGGATACAAAACTAATCGGTCTTTCGAGATTTGATCTTTTTTGTGATCATTCAAATGTTATGTAATAATGAACCAACTCTGAGTAACTAGGGATGGGGCGTTACAGTTGGTATCAGAGGAAGTTTAGTACAAACCTTGGAAGCTAGATTTAGATAAACTCTGATTAGAGCACATAGACCTAAGATGAACTTTGAGGATTAGTATAGAAGAACTTCCTAGAATTTTTGTATTGTAGAGATTTTGTGAGATTTCCGAGAAATACATCCCTATCTGGATACGATCAGGTAGAGGAGGCTCTGGAACAGATGTACCTAGGGGTAAAACCCTAAAACACCGTTTTGAGCTAGACTCGAACAGGAATTGGTGCACAACAATGGGCCTTGCTTCACTCTTGGTTACGACACTCCCGAGGGATACGCTTAGGATAACTCTCATTTTCATTACAAATCATTATGAAAGGTTTATGCGTATATACATCCTCAAAGAAAACATTTTTATGATTATGGATTATATACATAAATAGTTCAATTCATGTTAAGTGTTTTATAAGTATGGAATAATGTATTTTGATTCATAAACTGATCTAGTTTATGCCATTGCTTTGAAATGGCGCCTAGTAGAAGAAATGGAAACTATATCAATGCATGCACTCCATGTTGGGAATTCCCTCCTGCTCAAGATAATTATAGTGGAGCTGGTGATGCAACTGGTGCCGATCTGCTAATCACCATACTGGGACAACTCACTCAGGTTATGAATAATATCCTTACCCGTATAGAGCACCCTTATCCATAGCATGGAGGATCAATGTTAGATTTATTCATTAGGAAACAACCACCAACGTTCAATCGGAGTACAAAACCCTTTAGTAGCTGAGCAGTGGATAAATTCCCTAGAGAAAATATTTCAGGCTTTGGGAGTAGTGAAAGGGAAAAAGTTATCATGGCAGTTTACCACCTCACTAAAGATGCTGATCAATGGTGGTCATTGATTCAAAACACGAAGGAAGATGATGAAGTATCAAATATGTAATGGAGGGAGTTCAAAGATCTGTTTTTAGAAAAATACTTTCCTCGCGACCATCGAGCAGATATGGAAAGTCAATTTCTAAGTCTGAGACAAAAGGAGGATGAGAATGTCACAAAGTATGAGGCTAACTTTACAAGGTTTGCATGGTATGTCGGAGATTATATACGTAACCCAGAAGTATGATTGATCATTTCATTGATGGGTTAAAACCATTTTTCTGTCGAGCATTAGTCTCACAATCCTTCTCATCGTACAAAGACATTGTCTCATGTGCTATCAAGACTGAAAAAGAATTCTCTAAGTCTTATGACTTTAAAGAAAAGCAGGAGAAGAAGAGAACTGCTGATCAATCTAGGAATGGAAATAAGGGGAAGAAGGGAATGGTGGAATATCCATCCTGTGTTAAATGTGGGAAGAAACACCCCAGTACTTGCTTGAAGGGAATGACTGTCTGTTACAAGTGTGGTTAAAAAGGCAACCAAGATCGTTATTGAAAAGGGAAGAAGGAAGCTACCAATGTTCAATGATACAGTTGCAGGGATATGGGACATTATGAAAATGAATATCCTAAGAGTCAGGGGATCTTACCTAAGAAAAGGCCATGAGATCAAGGCCAAGCTTATGCGATCACTACTACTTAGGTAGAAGCTCCAAAAGACGTGGTGCCATGTAATTTAATGGTTTCAACAAGTTTAGAGAATGCATTATTTGATTCTGGATCATCTCATTGTTTCATATCTTCCCAGTCTGCTATGAAAATTATATATTTCCAATTTGATTTAACAAGGGAGTTGTCAGTTGAAACTCATAAGGGAAGTATCATTGCAACAATGTTTTGTGAATCAGTCCCCATTAGAGCACATAAATGTTCTTTATCTGCTGATCTCATCGTCATACCTATGATTGATTTTGATATAATCCTCAGTATGGACTGTCTTTAGAACTTTGATGACAAGATTTATTATAAGAACAAAGAGGTTACGATTCTTGATGATGATGATAAGGAACACCTTATCTTTAGAACAGAATCATAACCACCTTATTCTTATCTATATCCACCCCTAGAAGCTCAAAAAATTCAATTATTGGGGAGGAAGATAATGAAATTAGTATGGTTGAGGAAAGTAATGTTCAAATAGAGGATGTACCTATTGTTAAAGTATATGTAGATGTGTTTCCGGACGATTTATTTAGACATCCTCCAGAACGAGAAGTTGAGTTTTCCATTGATTTAATTCTTGGATCAAGGCCTATATCGAAGTCCCCTTATAGAATGGGCACTATAGAATTTGTTGAACTAAAGAAAAAACTAGATAAATTGAGTATTAAGGGATTTATTCTCCCTAGTGTTTCTCCATGCGGAGCCCCTATTCTTTTTGTTAAAATGAAAGATGGATCTACGAGGTTATGTATCGACTACAGGGTGATTAATGATATAACAATAAAGAACAAGTATCCCCTACCTCGCATTGATGATTTATTTGACCAACTGTATGGAGATCAATACTTTTCAAAGACTGACCTTCGATCTGGATACCGTAATTTTTCTGTGAAGAAGGAAGACATTCCAAAGACATCATTTCGAACAAGGTACGGGAATTACGAGTTTACTGTAATGCATTTTGGATTGACTAATTCACCCTCTGTATTCATGGATCTGTGAATAGAGTTTTCAAGGAATGTCTTTATGAATTTGTGGTGGTATTTATTGATGATATGTTGGTATAATCCAAAAGCTGCGAAGATCATGAAAATCACTTGCACATTATCCTGAAGACTCTAAGAAGGAATGAATTATATGGGAAGTTTAGCAAGTGTGAATTTTGTCATTAAGAGATTTCTTTTCTTGGCCATATTGTCTCTAAAGATAGAATCTCTATTGATCCTTCTAAGACCAAGGCAATCTAATAATGGCCAGCACGTACGAGTATCACTGAGGTCTGTAGTTTTATTGGTTTAGCAGGTTATTATCGACATTTCGTCCAGAATTTTGCCCGATTGGCTAACCCATTAACAAAGCTCACACGTAAAGGGGATAAATTTGTATGGACAAAAGAGTGTGAAGAATGTTTTGAAGAACTATAGAGAATATTAGGAAATTCTCCTATATCGACTCTACCATTGGGGAATGATGGGTTCGTTATTTATAGTGATGCGTCGAAGAAAGAACTTGGTTGTGTCCTTATGCAGAATGATAGGGTTATTACCTATGCATCACGATAGTTGAAACATAATGAACAAAACTATCCTACTCATGATCTCGAGTTAGCAGTTGTTATCTTTGCTTTGATGATATAGAGGCACTACCTCTACGGTGAAAAATGTGCGATTTATACTGATCACAATAGTATGAAGTATATTTTATCACAAAAAGAACTCAACATGAGGCAAATGAGATGGCTTGAATTACTCAAAAATTATGATTTTATGATACACTACCACCTGGGGAAAGCAAACAAGGTGGAAGATGCTTTGAGTAGAAAAGACCATGGAGTTTTGAACAATATGAGAATTGAAAGGGACCCAATTTTCATGGATCTAGTGAAGATAGACATGGGAATAACCATGGAAGGTGAAACATCAATTCTTTTTCAAATGGTTTCTAAACCATCTTTGCTAGAAAGGATTTAGAGTTCTCAGACCAATGATGAAGAATTTCAAAAGAAGATTAAAGCTATGAATGATTGGAGATTGAGAGAATTTGTGTATGAAGATGGAATTTTGAAATTTTGGAAGAGGCTTTGTGTTCCCGATACACCTGCTCTAAAAAGGGAATTGCAGAATGATTCTCATAGTTCCAATTTCTCTATACACCCCGGGAGCACCAAAATGTATAGAGATTTGAAGGAACATTTTTGGTGGGACAACATGTAGAGGGATATTTTTGATTTTGTATCAAGATGTATGGTTTGTCAACAAGTGAAATATGGAGGGAAACAACCTGGAGGAGTCATGAAACCTCTTCCCATACCGGAGTGGAGATGGGACAATATTACGATGGAATTTTTCATGGGGCTACCAAAGACTCCTAGAAGGAATGATGCAATATGGGTTATTGTTGATCGTCTTACCATGTCATCACATTTTCTTGCAATAAGAGAAGATCTACCACTGGAACGTCTAGAAAAACTATATATTAATGAATTTGTGAGACTTCATGGAGTACCCCTATCGATTGATTCTGATCGTGATCCCCATTTTTCTTCAAGATTCTGGAAGAATCTTCAGAAATACCTGGATACTGAATATCATTTGAGCACTGCCTACCACCCTCAAACAGATAGAAAATCAGAACGGACTATTCAAACCATAGAAGACATGTTGAGATCTTACTCAATTGACTTTCAGGGTATGTGGGATCAATATTTACCTTTGGTAGAATTTTTTTATAACAATAGCTTCCATTCGAGTATTCAGATGGCACCATATGAAGCGTTATACGGAAAGAGATGTCGCACACCAACCTGTTAGGATGATGTTGGTGAAAGAACACTTGTAGGTCCAGAAATGGTAGAGGAAACAATGGAAAAGGTGAAGGTAATCCAAAATCACATCAAAGCAGCTCAAAGTAGGAAGAAGAGCTATGCTGATAATCGAAGGAAGGATTTGGAATTTCAAGTCGGTGATCATGTTTTCCTAAAGGTATATCCATGGAAGGGAGTCATACATTTTGGTAAGAAAGGTAAATTGAGTCCTAGGTACATCGGACCTTTCAAAATTCTAGAACGAATTGGGGCTGTAGATTACCGATTGGCAATGTCGCCAAGTCTCTCCAAAGTTCACGATGTGTTCCATGAATCTTTATTGAAGAAATACAGGTCTGACCCAACGCATGTACTCACCTATGAGGAATTAGAACTGGAACCCGATCTATATTATTGGGAAGAGCCCGTCAGGATTCTTGATACGAGAGAACAAGTATTGAGAAACCGGACGACGCGTCTGGAAAAGGTTTTGTGGAGAAACCATAAGATGGAAGAGGCAACGTGGGAACGAGAGGAAATTATGATGAAGAACCACCTGAGTCTTTTCATGCGGTAGTATTCTTGAAATTTCGAGGATGAAATTATTTTAAGGAGGGGATAATGTAACACCCCAAGTTTCTACGGTACACTTCTCTTTGAATAATGTGATAGCATGTGTTGTACGCAACCACGAGTTCTATCATACCACAATCAATAAAACTAGCCATTTTGAATAGTAATACCTACTTTTTGAAATTATATATATTTTATATTTCAAAATGGACTTCATTTTTGGATTCGGAATATCGAAATTATCCTAAGATGAATTTTTGGTATTTTTCTGAGAACATCCAATTTTTATGAATAGTGAAAAATACTTAAAAACAACTTTTTTTGTAACACCCCAGGTAAATAAAGAATATGACATCTTTATATTTACCCATATTTGTGAATCAAACATTAATATTACTTTAAAGGGGATGCTATTCTCGATGGCATACCCAATACGCAACAACGAGTTTCTTGGGAATCTTACGTTGCACTCTAATAATAAAATAATATTATTTTAAATGGTAGTTAACATGTAGCCATTGTAATGGAGGGAATGGATATAAATAACTAAAATATGATTATATATGTTGTTAAATGCATTTACATTTATCCAATAAAGGATAGAGGCTTAAAATAGAGAAAGAATTCAATTTTAGGTGCATATGCCCTAGTTTTCACTAAAGGTTCACTTATCACCTTTTGATGTTGAACCATCATTAAATATAGTTTTGTTCACTCTTAAACATTCTTTTGGACCAAATAAAACTCTTATTAAGAATCGGGACATCAAAATTTACTTTGTGTAAATTTTTGGTATCTTTCCGATAAAGTTCATTTTTTAATGAATAGTGTAAAATGTGGTATTTTAATTCAAAACCTCTTTTTAATCTAATTTATTTATATGATTAGATTATCTTTTGAATTGGTTTTAAAGTGAAATTAGAATATATTTTTACCATTAAATCCAATAGTGGTCATTGTAATTAATTTCACTTTGAAATGAGACTTAAACCAGTGTCAATCTTTTGATACTTATTGTTTCATAAAAACACGCTATTTGCTCTGACAGCGGGAATTAATTATTAAATTAATTAATATGACTTATATGTTTTGAATTTTGTAAAATAGACTTCATTTTTGAATTCTGAATATCAAATATAGCTTATGGTGAATTTTTGGGATTTTTCTGAAAAACTTCAATTTTTGATGAATAGTGAAACCACTAAGTGGTACTTATAAAAACTGATTTTTCCATTTAAATGATATTTTGCCATCTTTGTGTTTTTAATTTCAAAAATCCGACATACATGGTTGTCATTAAGAAGTAAAATGTGGTTCAATGGGTTAAAAATAATTTTTTTGGTGAATAGTAACTTATTAAGTTTTTAATCGCGATGAGTGGTAATTAGTGTAGTTTAAGGTAAAAATAATGCTTTAATAAAATAAGATGAGCCTGAAACATGTCCTACCCTCATTGGTTGTGTCAGGGCCGATCAAGACAAGCCATGTGTCAACTTGAGGACCCCATAGAGCTACTTTGGTTGGGAAATGACATAAATAACTTTTTATTTAATGTAAAAGTAAAAATGACACAAACATCATATGTTTTACGAAAACAATTTTTACATGGGGTTATAAAGATCATATTTTTTATTATAAATATTCATTGGAAAGATAAAAAGACTTCCTACATCATATTATTTTTTTTTATAATTTGTAGACACTATATATATTAAATTATTTATGACATCATGATGATGCAGCGATGACCTCATTATTTAACGATTTAAATAAAATGGAATGATAATGTAAAATCTATGAACTACACATGTACAAAACTTATTGGATGTGTGGATTTCGAACCCTTAACACCTTATACACGAATTATATCAATGTGGGACCTTTTTAAACCGAAACACATTTTCAAATAAAGTAATATTTCTTACTTTCCAAAAGTGCCCCTCCTCTCCTCTTATAAAAGGCCCCCACCTATACCTCATTTAACACACTCCTAAAGCCTTTGGCTCGGCCAACCCCTGACCATTTACTCTCTCCACATCCCTCTCCTCATCCTAGAAGATTCCCTTTGGGCAGAATCCTTTTAATGGAAGCCTTTAGGTTCAAATAAAAAGGAGTTACACTTTTAATGGTAATTCATTCTCTCATGTTCATTTGATTTATTTTGCTTCTCCAACCCCCTAAACTCTTTTTATTTATTTCTTTTGTAACAACACCAGTATCTTAAATATACTAGGATGTTTTTATAAGATTTATTCGAGCTAAACTCTCACACAACTACATCAAATGGTTAAAGAACATACGGTTTCCATGGACGGAGAAATTCTGCCTCCCGAAACGATGATTGTTCAATACTCATTTAGCACCTTATAAGGTGGCCATTATGATGTAACTATATTTATATATGATATAAAATATGTTTATGTTTTTCTTAAGCTTCTGTTTTTTTCATTTTGGGCATACCTTTATGGTTTCCATTATGGGTAAACGCGATATCTTCATTTAAGGAAGTGCGGACTACCGCCCCCTCAAAGTGATTTGATTCGTTAAATACCATTTTTGGGACGTATAAAGGATGGAACTATGATATTATATATGATATTATAGTTCAATTATAATATACCTTTATATCATTATTATTCCATTCTATAAAATATGAAATAGAAATGAAAGTAGCGTTCATGCGTACGTACGGCTTACCGTCTCCATGAACGGTGCATTTCATTTCTTACCTCTAAATGATTATGTAATATTATAAATGCATGCATGTACTGGATATATATGACATATATGATATCTACATCATGAATACAATTCTGGATATAATAAACATTTGTCCACACGAACAATGTGTAATTGTAAGAAGTCCACTTTCGACTTAAGAACCAAATATCGGCAAAACAAATATTATTAACTTAAATGATTACATAATGTTTATGACATGGTAATAAGTGATATAAAAGGAATAATGAACTTGAAAAAGGTTCTTATGGAAGTAGAAATTAACTCAATTTTATTATTCAGGAGATTAAAGAACGATCGAGTCAAGTCGGACCCGAGGTAAGGGATCCTACTCCTCTCTTTCTTTTTAAGTACACACTTTTATGTCATTCCTTTTAAAGCTCATCTTTCTTGTTATTGGGATGATATTTTATATTACATTTACTGTAATTTTTATTTTCATGTGATAAGAGACCCTATTCTCTCTCATCAATCCATTTTGGAAGTTTTGAGTGGCGCCGTTAGGCTGCCGAACTTTCGTAAGAGATCTAACCTCTCTCTTTCTTTTTACGTACTGTCCTTTACGACACTTCTTTTAAGATCCTCTTTGTAATGTTGGGGGATGTTATTTTATATTCCCATTTCTGTACATTTGATTGTAATGTGATGAGATACCCTATTTTATCTCATCAATCCATATTCGGAAGTTTTATGTGGTGCCGTTAGGCTGCCGAGTTTTCGTAAGGGATTTTTCATCTCACTTTTATTCCCGTGAGATTTATGCTACATTTGCCACAAATTCCATTGAGTGGTGTATGTAATGCCCATTATTCTACTCTTTGTGTAATATACTTTCGTTTATGAGTATTTACATCAATGATCTATTGTCCTTCTTTCATGGGGTGTATGTTTTGAAAGATACCCAAGTCTGTAAGGGAACCTTTCACCCTCCTCTTTTTTTAAAGACTTCTTTTGTTGGGTCTTTTAATTTACATATTGTTATGTTGGGATATGTTATCATATATCCTTATTGATGTAAATTTTACGTCCAAGTGATGAGATACTCTTTTTATCTCTCATCAACTCATTTTGATGTGATGCCGTTAGGCTGTCAAGGGATCTTTTTAACCCAATTTCGATTTCTTTGGGTTCAACATGTAGTCATTGAATATGTCATCCATTGAATATGTGTGAATGACCTTTTATTGTTGTACACTTAATATCCACTTATATTGGGTGTATTTATATTTTTCACACATATTTTTGAGATTGATTTGTCCTTAATTTAAGGATACCTTCTTTATAAGGGATTTCATCACATTTGACTTTTCTATTGAGGGTTCATTGTTGTTATGCACCAATTCACTCTTATATAGTGTATATACTGTCCTTTGGAGTATTATAACATGAATCCATTTATTCTCATGATATTATAAAGTTCTGACTAAATGTTATTCCTCAATTATTGTATTCAAGTGTCTCTAATTTTGGTAAAACCCCTTTAACCAAAATATCGTTTTAAATGTTTTAATTATTTGGTCTTATTAATATTCATGTTTTCAAAATGGTTTTAAGGATTTATTTATATGGATATTAATGGTTTAAAATTTTAAGCTTCAAGGTGGTATGGGACACTTTGATTCAAAAATCTCTTTATTCAATGTTTTAAATTGTTTTGGAAATGGTTTCTTTTTGAATGGATTCATTATTTCAATATACTAAAATGTTATATTGTGATTGAAATGTGGAAATGTTATGTTTACATTATGAATGTTTTATGTGATACATTAATGTTATGGTTCTTGGGCATTGTTATGAAAACGGGTGGTTCCGTGATAAACTAAGGGCGGGTGATCCCGATATAGCTCTCCAATGCATTGGGTAACGCGAAGGAGTGAAACGTTAAGGATTATCCGAAGAGATTTAGGGAATATACTATGATGGGTATTCCAAACGTAACCAAGAGGGTTAATCCCTACGTAATAATGTTATGAATGCCTCAAGTTACCTTTATGTCTTATGTTTTCTATGATTTATTCATGATTTGATATGCCTATGTTTTATGGGTAAAGTGTGATTTCATTCTAATGTATATATGAACTCATGTTTCTTTTCCATATTTTTATAACTCTTACTGAGCTTTTTATGCTCATCCCAAGTTTTTGAAATGTTTTTCACAGGTCAAGGGAAAGGTACATGATGTGATGATAGTGTCAAGGATGTGTCAAGAAAGAATCTGTGTTATATTTTAAATATGTTCCCGTTGATGTGAAGAATTAATACTGTCTTTTATGTAACCACTTTGTTTAAATGTGGAATGTAATGCATGTTTCATGATATAATTCTCTAAAACTCTAAACCTGAAAAGATCCTCAATGTGTAATCTTGTAATAACTCAAGATTAAGTAAGGTTTAAGGCTGGGGCCTTATAGTTGGTATCAAAGGTCGGTTTAGATAACTTTAGAGGTTAGGGTATTCCTTAAGCATAAGTGACATTACCATAATGGTTAGGATTTCAGAAAGAGTACTAGTTTTAGATAAAGTAAACGAGTAAGTGTATATTAGTGTTTACCTTCCTCATTAGTACATGATGGTTTTGTTGATATACTCACACTGACATTTTTGTTTTTAGTGAATGTATGGATCTAGCAGGCACCAAAGAGACAACAGGTTTGAAGGAAACTGTGGTGGTTATCTGATTAAGAGACTAGATAAAATGGAGGACTCAATGAGGAAACTCATGGTTGTTCTAAACCAAATATCAAGGAGTCATGATCAACCACTTGAACGTTGGTGAGTTCTCTAGTGCATCATGTACGAGATGGCCAACTCGATGTGGAAATTCAGGTAATAATTATTAAGGTAACCATTAGGGTTTATATGATCCTTAAATTTTAGGTAATTATGGGTTACTCAATGATATGATGGAAAATGAAAGGAATGAGATAAACATGAGGTTAAAATATGTTATGATTATTCTTGAAGATTTTATCTCATTTTGGGGAATGTTTTAAGAATTATATAGTTTTGGAAAAAGGACAACACACAGACCATGGGACAACCCGTCGCGTCGGACAAAGCCGCGGGAATCGAACCCACAACCAAAGTGCGACTGGTATTATCGCCTACCATTGGACTACGTGAAGTCCCTGGTTAGGTTGACTGATTCTTTTTAGTTATATGATTTTATGAATTAAGAGTAAGTTGATTTTTTGTTATTTATGAAAATGATTAACCTATCATCGATGATATGTGATTAGGTTAATTACTTTTCAATACGAGACTTTAGGAGCAACTGATGTTGTTTGGAGATAAATGTTACGATTTAACTTGGAAGACTATGTGACTAAATCCTTCAAATATTTGGGTTTCAATCTTAGTTTGGTTTACTTTGAAGAATTTTATGGAAAAATTGTTTATCTAATGGTCTTCGTTGAACTTTGGGTTTTGTTGGACAAATTTTGGAGATTAAGCATAGATTTTATTTTTAAAGGGTTATCCTTTTCTAGATTATCTGATCTTGTAGTAACATTTTTGGTTTTAGTTTTGGTTAAGGTTTGGAGACATGGGAATTGTATAGTTCACTTTTTTGGATTAGGTGATTCTCTAGATGTTGATTATAATACTCTTAATGCGAACAAGTCTCCCTAAATACTCATCTTTTGGAAAAAAATAGGAGTTTGATTAATGAATATAGTAAAAGTTGAAAGTCAACATGATAAGTGATTATGTTTCCTTATGAATAAAATTCTCAATAAAAAGTAGCTTAAAACAAAAACGTTGTCTATTAACTTTTCCTACTGTGGAATCAAACACCGTTTAACCCATCACAAGTTTGTGATTTTCTCATGGTTAACTTTCTCCTAAACATGTTTTCTATCACTCTCAATCAGAACATGACCCTTTTCTTTTTCTCCCATGTCCATGTTTTCCTACACGGAATCCTATTATGGGTTAACTAGGGTGACCTTTGTACTTATCTTTCTTTATTTTAAGGTGATTGTTTTACCAACTCTTGTTCCGATGTGGGACTTTCAAGGATGTTTCCAAGCCCAATTTTAAAATTACGAGGACGCAATTCCCAAAAGGGGGGAAGGACGTAACACCACAAGTAAATAAAAAATATGACATCTTTATATTTACCCATATTTGTGAATCAAACATTAATATTACTTTAAACGGGATGCTATGCTCGATGGCGTACCCAATACGCAACAACGAGTTTCTTGGGAATCTTACGTTGCGCTCTAATAATAAAATAATATTATTTTAAATGGTAGTTAACATGTAGCCGCTTTAATGGTGGGAATGGATAAAAATAACTAAAATATGATTATATATGTTGTTAAATGTTTTTACATTTATCCAATAAAGGATAGAGGCTTAAAATACGGAAAGAATTCAATTTTAGGTGCATATGCCCTAGTTTTCACTAAAGGATCACTTATCACCTTTTGATGTTGAACCATCATTAAATATAGTTTTGTTCACTCTTAAACATTATTTTGGACCAAATAAAACTCTTATTAAGAATCGGGAAATCAAAATTTACTTTGTGTAAATTTTTGGTATCTTTCCGATAAAGTTCATTTTTTAATGAATAGTGTAAAATGTTGTATTTTAATTCAAAACCACTTTTTAATCTAATTTATTTATATGAGTAGATTATATTTTGAATTGGTTTTAAAGTTAAATTAGAATATATTTTTACCATTAAATCCAATATTGGTCGTTGGAATAAATTTCACTTTGAAATGAGACTTAAACCACTGTCAATCTTTGGTACTTATTGTTTCATAAAAACCCGCTATTTGCTCTGACAGCGGGAATTAATTATTAAATTAATTAATCTGACTTATATGTTTTGAATTTTGTAAAATAGGCTTCATTTTTGAATTCGTAATATCAAATATAGCTTATGGTGAATTGTTTGGATTTTCCTGAAAAACTTCAATTTTTGATGAATAGTGAAACCACTAAGTGGTACTTATAAAAACTGATTTTTCCGTTTAAATGAAATTTTTCCATCTTTGTGATTTTAATTTCAAAAATCTGACATACATGGTTGTCATTAAGAAGTAAAGTGTGGTTCACTGGGTTAAAAATAATTTTTTGGTGAATAGTAACTTATTAATTTTTTAATCGCGATTAGTGGTAATTAGTGTAGTTTAAGGTAAAAATAATGCTTTAATAAAATAAGATGAGCTTGACACATGTCCTACCATCATTGGTTGTGTCATGGCCGACCAAGACAAGCCGTGGGTCAACTTGAGGTCCCCATGGAGCTACTTTGGTTGGGAAATGAAATAAATAACTTTTTATTTAATGTAAAAGTAAAAATGACACAAACATCATATATTTTACGAAAACAATTTTTACATGGGGTTATAAAGATCATATTTTTTATTATAAATATTAATTGGAAATATAAAAATATTTCCTACATCATATTATTTTTTTTATAATTTTTAGACACTAAATAAATTAAATTATATATGACATCATGATGATGCAGCGATGACCTCATTATTTAACGATTTAAATATAATGGAAAGATAATGTAAAATATATGCACTACACATGTCCAAAACTTATTGGATGGGTGGATTTAGAACCCTTAACACCTTATCCACGAATTATATCAATGTGGGACCTTTTGAAACCGAAACACATTTTCAAATAAAGTAATATTTCTTACTTTACAAAAGTGCCCCTCCTCTCGTCTTATAAAAGGCCCCCACCTATACCTCATTTCACACACTCCTCAAGCCTTTGTCTCGGCCAACCCCTGCCCATTTACTCTCTCCACATCCCTCTCCTCATCCTTGAATATTCCCTTTTTGCAGAATCCTTTCAAAGGAATCCTTTAGGCTCAAATCAAAAGGAGTTACACTTTTAAAGGTAATTCATTCTCTCATGTTCATTTGTTTTATTTTGCTTCTCCAACCCCATAAACTCTTTTTATTTATTTATTTTGTAACAAAACCAGTATCTTCAATATACTAGGATGTTTTTATAAGATTTATTCGAGCATCAATCTCACACAACTACATCAAATGGTTAAAGAACATATGGTTTCCGTGGATGGCGAAATTCTGCCTCCCAAAATGATGATTGTTCAATACTCATTTAACACATTCAAAAGTGGCCATTATGATGTCACTATTTTTATATATGATATAAAATATGTTTATGTTTTCCTTAAGCTTCTGTTTTTTTCATTTTGGGCACACCTTTATGGTTTCCATTATGGGTAAACGTGATATCTTCATTTAAGGAAGTGCGGACTACCGCCCCATCAAAGTGATTTGATTCGTTAAAATACCATTTGTGGGACATATAAAGGATGGAACTATGATATTATATATTATATTATACTGAAATTATAATATACCTTTATATCATTATTATTCCATTCTATAAAATACGAAATAGAAATGAAAGTAGCGTTAATGCGTACGTACGGCTTACCGTCTCCATGAACGGTGCATTTCATTTATTACCTCTAAATGATTATGTAATGTTATAAATGCATGAATGTACTGGATATATATGACATATATGATATCTACATCATGAATAAAATTCTGGATATAATAAACATTTGTCCACACGAACAACATGTAATTGTAAGAAGTCCACTTTCGACTTAAGAACCAAATATCGGCAAAACAAATATTATTAACTTAAATGATCACATAATGTTTATGACATGGTAATAAGTGATATAAAATGAATAATGAACTTGAAAAAGTTATTAAGGAAGTAGAAATTAACTCAAGTTTATTATTCAGGAGATTAAAGAATGATCGAGTCAAGTCGGACCCGAGGTAAGGGATCCTACTCCTCTCTTTCTTTTTAAGTACACACTTTTATGTCATTCCTTTTAAAGCTCATCTTTCTTGTTATTGGGATGATCTTTTATATTAAACTTACTGTAATTTTTATGTTCATGTGATGAGAGACCCTAGTATCTCTCATCAATCCATTTTGGATGTTTTGAGTGGCGCCGTTAGGCTGCCGAACTTTCGTAAGAGATCTAACCTCTCTCTTTCTTTTTACGTACTATCCTTTATGTCACTTCTTTTAAGCTCCTCTTTGTAATGTTGGGGGATGTTATTTTATATTACTGTTGCTGTACATTTTATTGTAATGTGATGAGATACCCTATTTGATCTCATCAATCCATATTCGGAAGTTTTTTGTGGCGCCGTTAGGCTGCCGAGTTTTCGTAAGGGATTTTTCATCTCACTTTTATTCCCATGAGATTTATGCTACATTTGCCACAAATTCCATTGAGTGGTGTATTTACTGCCCATTTTTCTACTCTTTGTGTAATATACTTTCGTTTATGAGTATTTACATCAATGATCTATTGTCCTTCTTTAATGGGGTGTATGTTTTGAAAGATACCCAAGTCGGTAAGGGAACCTTTCACCCTCTTCTTTTTTAAAAGACTTCTTTTGTTGGGTCTTTTAATTTACATATTGTTATGTTGGGATATGTTCTCATATATCCTTATTGATGTAAATTTTATGTCCAAGTGATGAGATACTCTTTTTATCTCTCATCAACTCATTTTGATGTGATGCCGTTAGGCTGTCAAGGGAACTTTTTAACCCAATTTCGATTTCTTTGGGTTCAACATGTAGTCATTGAATATGTCATCCATTGAATATGTGTGAATGACCTTTTATTGTTGTACACTTAATATCCACTTATATTGGGTGTATTTATATTTGTCACACATATTTTTGAGATTTATTTGTCCTTAATTTAAGGATACCTTCTTTATAAGGGATTTCATCACATTTGACTTTTCTATTGAGGGTTCATTGTTGTTATGCACCAATTCACTCTTATATGGTGTACATACTGTCCTTTGGAGTATTATATTATGAATCCATTTATTCTCATGATATTATAATGTTCTGACTAAATGTTATTCCTCAATTATTGTATTCAAGTGTCTCTAATTTTGGTAAAACCCCTTTAACCAAAATATTGTTTTAAATGTTTGAATTATTTGTTCTTATTAATATCCATGTTTTCAAAATGGTTTTAAGGATTTATTTATATGGATATTAATGGTTTAAAATTTTATGCTTCAAGGTGGTATGGGACACTTTGATTCAAAAATCTCTTTATTAAATTTTTTAAATTGTTTTGGAAATGGTTTCTTTTTGAATGGATTCATTATTTCAATATACTAAAATGTTATATTGTGATTGAAATGTGGAAATGTTATGTTTCCTTTATGCATGTTTTATGTGATACATTCATGTTATGGTTCTTGGGAATTGTTATGAAAACGGGTGGTTCTGTGATAAACTAAGGGCGGGTGAGCCCGATATAGCTCTCCAATGCACTGGGTTACGCGAAGGAGTGAAACGTTAAGGTTTATCCGAAGAGATTTAGGGAATATACTGTGATGGGTATTCCAAACGTAACCAAGAGGGTTACTCCCTACGTAAGAATGTTATGAATTCCTTAAGTTACCTTTATGTATTATGTTTTCTATGCTTTATTCATGATTTGATATGCCTATGTTTTATGGGTAAAGTGTGATTTCATTCTAATGTATATATGAACTCATGTTTCCTTTACATATTTTTATAAGTCTTACTGAGCTTTTTGTGCTCATCCCAAGTTTTTGAAATGTTTTTCACAGGTCAAGGGAAAGGTACATGATGTGATGATAGTGTCAAGGATGTGTCAAGAAAGAATCTGTGTTATATTTTAAATATGTTCCCATTTATGGGAAGAATAAATACTTTCTTTTATGTAACCACTTTTTTTAAATGTGGAATGTAATGCAAGTTTCATGATCTAATTCTCTAAAACTCTAAACCGGAAAATATCCTCAATGTGTAATCCTGTAATAACTCAAGATTAAGTAAGGTTTAAGGCTGGGGCCTTCTATTTTTAATCAAAATAATTTATTGTGATAAATTATATTGTTGAGTGGTTTTAATGTATAATTATAATATATTTTTACCATTTTATCCAATGGTTTTCATTAGAATTAATTTCACAATGAAATTGGACATAAACAATTGTAAATCTTTTGATATATATTGATTCTTAAAAACACGCTATTTGTTGTGACAGCGGGAATTAAATATTAAATTAATGAATTCAACTTATATTTTTGGAATTTTTTAAAAATAAAATCAATTTTTAATTCAGAATATCAATTATAGCTTAGGTTTAAGTTTTGGAATTGTTCTGAAAAACTTCAATTTTTTATGAATAGTTAAACCACTAAGTGGTTGTTAAAAAACTGAATTTTTCATAAAACATAATTTAACCGCTTCTGTGAATGGAATTTCTAAAATCTGAGAGACACAGTTAATATCAAGTTGTAAAATTTGATTCAATGATATGAAAATAATTTTTGGTGAATAGTAACTTTTTACTTTTATTTACCACGGTTAAAAGTAAATAGGGTAATTAAGGGTAAAAATGATATTAATATTACCCTAAAACATGTCATAATTCTATTTTAAAAGTGTATCTCAACCATAAACAACCTTAGGAATAAAATATTATCATTTAGGTCCACTTGGATTAGATTAGGACATTTATTATTATTTAATTCAAAGAAGAGTTAAAAGAGTTAAAGTCAATGTTTATTTACTGAAACATTTTTAATATAGGGTTATACATAAGATAAATTAGATTGTAAATATTCATTAGAAATATAAAATTATTTCATACCTAATTATATTTTATTTATAATTTTTATACATTAAATAAATTAATTTATTTATGACACAATGATGGTGTAGTAATTACCATAATAGTGAAAAAATAAAATTAATTGATATTATAAATACCCAAATAATTATAATTTGAGACTTTTTATGAACTAAACTAATTTTATAGGTTAATATGACATGCTAGTATTGACTTAATTAGCTTTGTTCGAAGTAATAATTCTGTTATGATTTTTACAAAAATCCTTTATTGAATAGTGTCAAAATTGACATAAAAGAGTTTTTAAAACAAATATTATTTTATTAATTGATATTAAATTCCTAAAAATATACGGTTTGGCCAAGAGACTTATATCATGATAGGTGTATCATTAATGGACCACTTCGGGGTCGCTTGTATGTATATAGTATGTTTATTAACTATATAACATAAAAATACAAAGTGACATGGTAAATGTCAAACTAATTAACTAAGAGTTAAAACTAAAAGATAAGGTTAATATAATGACCCAAACCTGTATAAATTATATTGGATGAGTGGTTTTCGACCCCTCCCAACCTTAACCTTTTAATAATACACTTTTTAGCCATTAGAAACCGAATATGAATTTATTATAAAATAATATTTCTAGCTTTTCCAAAGGTCCCCCTCACCCCTCTTATAAAAGGTCACTCCCTTCTCATTAATTCACACCTTCAAAGCCTTTAGGGTCGGCCAAACCCTACCCAAATACTCTCTCAACTTCCCTCACTAAAACCTAGAGGAATTAGATTGATCATAAAGCCATCCTGAGGATCCCTTTTGATCAAATCAAAAGGAAGTACCCGAAGAAGAGGTAATGTTTTCACCACCTTTTTTCAAATTCATTTCTTCTTCAACTTTTTCTTTCTTTGTTATTCCCATTATAAAATAATGAATCCAGTATCTCCTATATACTGTAATATTATTATAAATATGGTACAACCATATTCAGTATTCTAGACATCCTTTGAATAACATGCCACCATACGTGCGTATGTCCAGCTTATCGTCTCCACGTCGTGGTATAATTGTTATTCAATAAATTATTATTTGGATGGGTATAATAATGATGTGTAATTCATGTAAATAATAAATATAACATGATAATGATTCGTTATATATGATATACCACCCAATTATATATTATTTTAATATCAAAAGAATGATATTGTCGCTCATGCGTACGTACGGACTACCGTCTTCACGAACGCGATGAGATTCATTCTCCATCGTATCTATTCAAGTCTAATTCTCATTTGATGATTAATAATGGTATCTAAGGACTTGATATCATTCTGGATATTATTAAGATACAAACTATCCATGAAAAACATGACCTATGTAACAAAACATATAAAATAAAATGGGTAAGTTAACACCCGAAACAACGATAATACTTTGATATTATTAACAAATAAATCTTAAAAGATCATATATGATATCATATTAATGTATATGATTATTGTATAATTTAATAAAAATTATTTCACCATTATACAAGAGTTTAAACTACCTCCAACCAAGGGAAAGTACAAGGTAAGGGTTTATTTCGCAATCTCTTCATTATCCGTGGTTGTTTATACGTAATAATCTACTGGGACTTTTTTATCATCCACATCCTTGTTTCTTAAAAATTTATTTCAAAACATTTTTACTATTTACTATAATATGGGTTAAAGTCATTTATACCCTTGTTTGACATTTTATAAGAGGTTTATAAAGAAATCTTTCCTTTGTTTTCCAAACAAGGTGATTTTTACCCTTTTCGACAGAATTAAGGTAAGAATATTTTTTTTAACTTATCAGAGGGTGCGGATATTTTACGCCGTTATAAAACCATCGAAGCTTCCCTTACAAGCTTATATGAATATTTTCAAATAAATTTTTTTATATGACTCTTAAATGAATTCAAAATAAAAAGAGATATTTCTCTAAAAAGAGTTTTTCTTTCATTTATGTCAACGTCCTTTGATGGATTTTACGCTTATTTGAAGTTGATTTTTTAGGATACAAAACTTCAATATTGTATTGATGGTTTTGTGATACGTTTGAATATGGAGGTGTTATTTTTATACCATCCATGGTTTATAGATGATGTATTTAAATTTCATATTCTAGTTTTAATACGAATGTTTATGTTATATCTAAACCTGTTCATATAGGGAATGCATTGGACTTAATATGTGACGGGTGGAGCCCGCTATAGCTCCTTGATGCATCGGTAGGTCTCATGAGACAAACTAGTGTCTTGTCAAAAGGTCTTGGAAAAATATTATTTGTAATCTTGGCACGAGGCCTTGTCTATGTGGTTATGATAGTCTGGCGTTATGCATTCCATCATTATGAAAGTGGTTGTTAATATTGCATGTGATTGTTCGATTAGTATAATATCCATGTGAATAAGTAAATGGCATTATTTCATTTTATTTTTTCCATACTATGTTAAAGTTCATGTTTGAATAGATTTTTTTTTAGTTATACATTGCCTTAAATGTTTATTATTATTTATGAACGATTCCGATATATTGTGATCCGTACTAGGCATTTGAGATCACCCTTTTTTTATGTTTTATTTTTCCCAGGATGTGAAGAAGTAAATTATGAATGACTTGCAGGGATAGTATGTGGGGATAAGAGTTTGGAATATAGACACTTTGTTTTTGTAGTTTTCATTTTTATGATGTAATGTAAAACTTTATGAATATATCTAGTGTTTCCAAGACTACTAAACTAATCGGTCTTTCGAGATTTGATCTTTATTGTGATCATGCCAATGTTATGTAATAGTGCACCAACTCTGGGTAACTGGGGCTGGGGCATTACAAAAGTATTCAATATTCCTCATATATAATGAAATATTTTCACATATCAATCATGGGTCACCTGAATGGTAGAATTAATTGTTACTAGTTTTTGTAAAAAATGTTGCAAATCATGGTTATTGTCATGAAAAACCTCAACTACACATTTCATGTCATACTTTTTAGATATCATATTCTATTCATAGTTTAATTTATCCTTTTACATTTATTTTACCTAAAATAGGTTACCTATTTTTTATCTTAATAACAAATTTCATCAAAAAAATTAAATATAAATTATTATATAATTTAGATCTTATATTAAAATTTATTATTTTTATTTTATTATTCAATATATAAAAGTTAAAAAAAAATATTATTTTAAATATGATATCTGTATGACACATAAAAATAGTGTATTTAGAATAGAAAAAATAAATATTTTAAATTGATATTAATATGTTTCTAAATTCTATGAATTATTTATTATGATATAACATATGTAAATTTTTTATCAACAAAAAAGTATTATAAAATATAAATTCATTACATTTTCATAATTTTATCTTAAGAGTTGCGATATTTCGTAAGAGATGTATTTTCACCTTTTACCAAAAAATCATCATAATTAGAATATTTCCATAATTTAATCCAAATATAATTTTGAATTGTTCATTTAATACAATACAACCATTTTATATATCTTTTAAAAATATGATCAATATTATTTTTAAAATAAAGTATCTATTTATTTATTAAGGCTAGTTTCTAGGTCGTGGAAAATATTAATACCATTTGGAATTGTACCAGGGAATTTTGAAACTATATTATCATTTATAAAACATATAAATTATTTAAAACCCATTTCATTGATATAAAAATGTATTTATAAAATAAGATTATATTTTTCATGAGGCAAAATATAACTAAACATTCTTTATGTCAATTATTTGTTTTCTCATACATAAAAAGTGTATTTATTACTCTAATGTAACAAAATTATATAAAATAATTAATTGAATGTTTTTTATAAAATATAATAATTATGACACAAAAATTCTGAATTATGTGAAAAATACATTGATAAAAACATTGGTCATCAAATTCTTCCTCCCTTATAAAATTTAACCATTTATTTTTTCAATGGTGATAAAAAAGATATAATTGAAAATGACCACAAAAATGTTATTTATAGTACGTAAATATCCTAAATCCAAAGGATATGTAAATAAATTAGGATTATACAAGGTATTAATATAATATAAATTTTTAGATAATGGTAGTATATATGTGGTTAAATAAAAAATATGGACAACCACAAAATATGGATGCATGGAGTTGTTGTAAGAATCCATTAGTCTGCTTTATCTCTCACTTGAAAATAATTATATGTTATTCCAAATTGAAATTTCCATTCTTGTATATGTAATTTGGAAACTATACATTCATAACCAATCCATCCATAATATTATGTCAAATTAAAACATTAGAATGAACACTAGGATTGTAGGGATATTATATTACATTTCTTTAATATTGTATATAATATATACTCTAATAGCATGAATATTTCCCCAAAGATTCATCACATATAACTCTACTAAAACATGTTAAATTTTTTTATGTAGTTATTTTCATGCATAAAAAAATATAAGATATTTCATAATAGCAAAATAAAATACTATACTTTTTATATTTGATTGTATGATGTGCGTACCGAGTGAGAAATTTTTTAGTGAATGGATTTATGCAGTTGTGATAGAAAAATAATTTCTATACTCAATATTCCTCTTTTTAAGATGATTTTGGATTCCTTTAGATATAATATGATCTAAAATATGGATACTAAAATTTTATGTCATACCAAACTAGAATAATTACACTATCTTATATCATTCTCATTAAGATGTTTATGATTCACATATCCATGATAGTTTTGATTTATATGGCCATTCATTATTAATATATAACACAATTAATTTCCTTATTGTAAATTCAAGGAATGCATCTTTGCGTACTTGTTGAACTTGTGTAGTTATTGTTTCATCCCTTATCAACCATGGTCAAAATAATTCCCAAAATATATCTTCATTCTTTCTTTATTATCCTTTTATATAAGGGAACAATTATAATATACTAACTCTATTTCCACATTTGCATCACATCATATTTTCACCTCAAAACTCCAAATTACTCCGATTATTGATTATTTTAACAAATATTTTGATATACGAAAAACAAACTGGTCTACCTTCCAATTAGAATAGATTAAAATGATCAATCTGTAACACACATGCCATTTGACATTCATATTATAACACACCTGACATTGACATTCCATTTTCATAATATCATTGAATTTATTTTATATTTTCTCATATTTTATGAATAAATTAATTATTTAAAAATACATTTTTCCAAAATATCTATTTTATATCATCAATTTAATTTTTTTGGATTTATATTTTTTATTAAAATATATTATTGATCAAGTTAGCCCTCTTAATTATATAAAATTTAGTTGATATTAAATTAATCAAAAAACAAAATTTTCTATGTGAAATTGATCAATTGATATATAATAAATATGTCAAAGGGTCATCTATTTTTTGGTAGTGGTTTTCACATAATGGATATATTGGCTAGTTTACTCATACCGGGTAATTTTTAATATTCTTAATGGTTTTTTGTTATTATATAGAATGAGGAATATATTATTTAAAAACATAATTAATTTTTATTCCCTAAATTCCATCATATTAATAATCATATCATTCACATCCAATTAAATATATTTTTCACAGGAGTACTAAAATTTTTATTGTTTTTATAATAAATAATAATTAAAAATGAAAATGATTACTAATTATAATTTATTATAAATGGTAGTTTAATCATAAATGATTTTTAATATTATTATTCTAGTATCATATACCTTCACGAAGTTGGGCTTCATGAATAAATAATTTCCTCACCTATATACTTATTTATTATGGTTCATAAAATTCAAATGATAACAAAAAAAATCATATCAGAGGGTATGGAAAACAACGTAGTCATATGAATATTTTTCATGCGCTTGGTAATGATCGTGTTAATACCCAATCCACCTATATCAATGTTATTACCCCTAAGTACAGCTGGTTTACAATTACATCCACATTTCAATATCATTATATGGATAAATATTCTCAAAAAACAAAAAATTATATTTATTTAAAAAAATTATATATGTTTTTCCTATATTCTATAAATACATTAGTTTTCACTAATGTTTATTTAGTAATAATATCAAAAATATACCACATTTTTTATTATTGATATAACCAATAATTCATTAATATAATATTATATAAATAAAATTGAAGTGTTGTTTGAAGTTTATCTTTTTTTAAAACATGGTAAATAATACATGATATATATAAGTAAGTAATAAATAGAAACATTTTTTAATCCTATTTGACGACTACTATTAATCCCATCCAACTTCATTTCCCTGAATAAAATATTTTTTGGTTATATGTTGAAGAAAATTTTTATAGTATAGAATTGCTAGGGATGGCAAATAAAATATGGAGTACAAGACCATGGATAATTAATGACAGATATAAATATTTACCAATAAAAAATGCATAAAAATATCATTATTGTAATTACATGAGTCATAACATGAAAATGTTTCTACAATAAAAACATGGTACATTAACAATAATATCACCCTTGATCACCACATAGCATCAAAAAACATATTACCACTGTTGTTAACCATGTTACAATAAAACATTACCATGTAATTCTTGCAGTATTACATAATCATTTTATCTTTTATCATTAACAATTTAAAAAATTCATTTGAGTATTATCATGATTCCCCCTTTATATATTGAACCATAAGAGTTAAACATAGATAACATATCACAAGAAATTGTTTCAACATTTTAACCAACAATTAGGTAATGTCGGTTATATATATGGAAATAGAAAATCAAAAAATATATTCATATTTATGTGAATACCCGGGAATGAATTAATGGTATGGTATTCACAGCATGACGGCAAGGAAAAAAAATTCACCTAATAATTTCTAGAGTATAATATGATTTCTTATCAAATTATAAAATTCTTTTTACGAGATAGAAAGGTAGAATATCATAAAAATGAATATTTTGTATTGTAATGAAATGATAATAAACACATGAATATTAAATAATTTGAAAAATAAAATAATTTAATACAAAAAAATTGAATAAAATGGATGAGGAAGAGAATCCCTAACTAGGAAAAGTATCTTATTGAAGCCTATAGAAATAAAGCATGTAACCTTTGATCGACAATTGATGTAATCACATGATGTATGTGATATCAAATTCCGGATCAGCAAATTTGGAATGGATAGAGAGGAAATAATGCGTTCATACTTATACTTGAGGATGATTGGATTTAATGGTTATATTAATTATATGATGTTATAAAAGATAGACACATTGTAGTGAAATTATTTTCATTAAATATTTTTATAATTATTTTTTAAAATATTAGATATAGTTGAATAATATCTCAACAACCAATTTAGTTTTATGTTTTTTAGTTATCTTTTTTCCTTTCCAATAAAAATTTTACATTTTACATTATTTTCCAATTATATTAGTAAATATTTTATTCATCAATGTGATTTCTAATATAAAAAACTAATATTTCAATTATTATATATTTTAAAATTAATAATTCCAACAATTAAATAAATTATATTTGAAAAAAACGTATAGATGCTTTAAAAATTAATTCAAACAATATATATGCATAACACATAAAAATATTTTCAGAAAAGAAATAACCATAGTTCAGAAATTATAAAAAAAATTCCCTAAATGAAAATAATTATATATTATGTTATACCTAAAATATATTTCTTTGTCTAAAAGGAGGAATAGAATATTGTTTCTCATATGTGATAATGAATATATTGTAATAGTTATGGTGTTTTGTAAAAGAGATATTTTTATTTTTTACCCCAAAACATTAAGTTTAATAAAATTACCATAAATTCACCATAACATAATTTTTTCATTTTTATTTATAAATTTAAAGATATTTTATTAATATAATTTTTTTATTAAGATAAATTATATTTTTAAATTAATGTTACTATTTATTGAAAAATACTATTTATAAGACATGATCTGCATTCCGAGACATTTAAATATTAAATTGGGAGTCCATTAAAATATATTATCATTTATAAACTCTTATATTCTACAAAAAATAAAATTTTTAGAAATAAAATTTTTTATATAATATTTATATTATACCGTTGATATAAAATGAAATTTTCCTTTATTATTATAAAATATTTTGTTAACAAACTTCACAAATTTATTTAATTGTCATTAATAATAAATTTATTAAATATATTGATGTGAAATTTTTAATTATATAAACAAAATATATACAATAAAATTAATACAGAATTAATATTACTTTCATAATATCATTTTCCATATAAAAAACAGCTCTAATAACAATGTCACTTGTATCATAAAAGATCTCAGAAGAAAAATTCCAATCATGAGAGTTGAACATGGGTGAAGAAGTCTATTTTCCCTTAAGAAGATTGAAACATTCAAGGATCTTATCATAATATAAGAATGGTTAGTCATTGACATGTACATAATTCATTATATCAACGATCTTTTAAAACACTTTAGTGAATTTTTTATAAATAATAAAATACCAAAGGAAATTCATAACACCCTTAATATATTTTGGACAAAAATTAGTAATTACCTCTATTTTGGAATTGTATTATTGAATTCATTTCCTAGGAAACATTTGACCAAAAAAATTCAATCATTGACCATATATTAAATTTAATCCCAGTTAAAAATAAAAAATATCTTTACACATATTCAGAATTAATCATAAATTTTTTAGGAATCTCTGAAAAATATTCCCATTATAGAAAAATAATCCTTTAATACCTCAATATTCTATTAAATCATATCTAAAGAAATAATCATAAAAAAAATTTAAAATGTTTTCAAAAAACAACAAAATAATTGACACTCTTAAATAAATAGATATATCAATGAAATATTTTAATGAATATTTTATATATTGTTATGTTCAATGGTATTTCTCCTATAACCGATGTAAAACCTAAAAAAACAATAAAATACATTAACAACCAAATTGTCAAGAATTTGGTCCATAAATGAATAAAAAAATATCCTTCCTATTCAAAACATTCGAACATAATTTATTCTATACAATATATCCATTTGGTTACATTAATAGTCATAATTTATTAAATCTTAATAATGCTGAAAATAGTGACACCACTCATTTAGGTATTATATAAAATACTCTCATTAAATGGTAGTTTGAGATCGAAGACATTATTTATACAATTTATAGTTTGATAATTATAACACTATAAACATATATTAGGTTTATCTTATGTACCCTTGGACTTTAAACTTCAGAACAAATATTATGATTTATATGGATCATTCATTTAGAAAATGACGGACTCATCACATTATAAACAACACTGGTCTGACCAATATTACCTTGAACTCTCTGGTGATAATTGAAACGTTTTCCTTTTCAATCCTTCCCATTATAATGAATTTAGGATGGTAAATATAGAACTTTGGAATAATAAAATATATTTTATGAAATATTTAAATGTCTTACTAACAACATTATATATTTATTTCATATAAGTATTATTTATGATGAGGTAGTCTATTGTCTTTATCATATTTCATAAAAAATGAATGGATGTTAGGAAAAAGTATTTCATCAATTATATACGTAGTATATATCCCATCAATATATGATTTCATATTTGGATTCAGAATATTTCACTTATAATACTCATGAACATGTTATCAAAAATCACTCTCACATGATTCTAGTGGTATATTAGGATTATTTAAACCAATTACCATAAATGTTTTATAAATAACGATATGTTTTCATGTTCCAAATTTATTTATGGGAAATATATTTCCTATTTGTCTATTGGTTTCTCAAATTTAAATAAGTCAATTTTCTCATTAGTTTAAATAAATTTTTTGTTATTTACCATTTATAAAAATAATAAACTATATTATTTAATTATCAAATTTTCTATAAAACATCAATTATGAATAATCAATCAAATATCATTTTGATGGTATGAAATTAATTCTTGAATGAAAAAGATATCTATTTTACAATTTATATCAAATATAAAAAATAAAACATGAAAATATTATATATACACACAAATTATAATGATATTCACTTTCTTAATAAGGTGAGTTAGAAAATGGTCAACAATTTTTATTGAAAAATTTTAACTTTTAACTTTTCTAATCTAATGTACTATATTACGGTCATATCTTTCATATTTATTCTTTGAACAAGATATAATAAACAAAATTATAGTAATTATATTTACTGAGGATAAAATGATGATAAAAAACCCAAAACATAGTATTTTGGTGGATTTTTTTTCTAATTGAAATTATTTCACTCCATAGTAATGATATATGATGAAAAATACTCCAAATTATTTTTATTTAATGTTATATTTATAAATTATTTCTATTAGTTTTGAAATTTAAAAATTGAATGTATGAATTGAATACTAATATTAGTAATTTTATGAAATGGTTGAAAAATATCTATCTTAGTTAAATTTTTGTTTTTCGTATTCCAAGTGTAAATGGGATTGGAAGGGAATAGTTTCCGAAAAATGGGTATTTCCACAAATATTTCATAAAAATCACTTTTACATTTATATTTTTCATTTTAAGTATTGTAATTATAATTTTATTAGTGGTCCAACTAATGTTATAATTGATAGAATATTTTTATCATAATTTCTTAATTAAATGATTTGTATTTTTTGGTTTCCAAATTCATGCATTCTTTTAATTTAAAAATCCATAATTACAGCCCTGAATTATATTTACTTTTCAATCACCTTCTAGTGGTAAAAATCATGTAATTTTCACTTTATAAAATCTCAATAGTATATATAATTTTAAATTTCTCCCTAATAGTTTTGTATTTCCCTAATTAACATAATTTTATTTTTATGTTTTTAATCCATAACTCTATTTTACCTCAATTTAAAATCCAATAAATCATTTGTAAAATAAAAATTATTAGTCATTTTTACCTTATCCATTACATTTAACAATTATAATTATATAATTCATAACTATTTTTATTTTGATATTGAGTTTTTAATGATTTCTTATTACAAGGTAGATAATATAAATAATTATATCATGAACTTTCTAGGAATTATTTTATATCGTCCAATAAATTGTCTTGAAAATATTCCAAAAATATTCATTTCTCGATTTCAAAATATGAATATAACATGGAAAATTATAATTTTCTGAGTACTAATATAAAATATTATGTTTTCAGCATTAGTTTAAAAATTACCATATATCCCACTATGATAACAATTTAATATTATATTTTCATCCTCATATATATTATAAAATACATTTTCACTTTTATTTTTATTTTTTTATAAAATATTGAATTTGATTTTAAAATTTGTCATGATTTGAGTAAATTATATCCCTAAAATAGTGTTATTCTCATGAAAATTTATATTTCATGTCCTTGATGAATTACGATTGGAGGTTATAGAAAGTGTATTATAGGATAATTTTAATTACTAATTTATTTTGTGTTTCTGGTTTCCAAAAATAATGTTCATTAATAAATTTTAATATGATTGTACAACTGACTCATATCAATATAATTTAGGATATGCGAGTTGGGATTTTTAGAGGTAATGTATAAACAAGTTCCTTATTCCTATCACAACCTTCCTAAAAATCCACTCCTTTAACTCCAAATAAAATAGGTATTTATCTATTAATATCTCAATTCATCGTTTATATAAAATTGTTTTTGAAAATAGAGAGTAAAATTTTTCCCACATGACAAAAATGTTTTCAAAAATATAGATAAAATAATTCTTAGATTTATTATTTTGTAAAAAATTATAGGACTCCTTTAATTGCATCCACACACAACCCATTAATCAGATGATATTTCCATTATATGTAAGTGTATCTAACAAAGGAATGAATTTCATCATTCTAAATTCAATAAAATGATTCAAGAGGTGTAATGTGGGACTGATTCTAATTTTATTTTTGGTATATTTACTCCTACATACTATTTGATGTATTTTATGATCTAATATAGTGATGATACAACATTATTATTGGCCCTTGCTATTTCCACATATTATTTTCTCGTTTTATATAGTAGATCACTCTTTAATGTCTTTAATTTTAATTTCAATTGAATTATAATTTCTTTCGGTGTTTATTATTTTCTATAAATAAAGGATAAAAATTTATAAAATTTAACCTAGAATTCATGAACCAAGTTGAAAAAAATATTCCATAAAAAACTATATAAAAAATAGCAGACAACCCCATATATACATCACCAAATCAAAATTTAATCATCCATATTTTTTACATGTATTTTTTTGTTATATTTCTTCACATTGTCAAATATAAAAATCCTTAAAAATATCACCCAATAATTATGGTTCTAAAATATAATTATAGTTTTCATACATAATTATCTACCTTGTAGTGTAGTGAATTATCATATCCACAGGGAATAATATATACTATGACATAAATATAATTAATATGAAAATTAAATTATATGTACAATAAATGCAAACAATGATGTTCAATGATTTGTTGTCTTTTATTGAGTAAAATTGTTGAAAATATAAATATAAATTATAAGATAAAAATGTTATATGGTAATAATTAGAGATGAAAAAACCTGATCAGAATAGTTTATAAAACAGGGATAATTATAATTGTTTGATCGTGAAATGTTATTTCCTCATTCTAGAAATCATGATTAAACTTTCCCAATAATTGAAAAAATGACTCCAAAAACTTCATCAAGAAGATTATCTGTTCTTATTTAGTCCAAAAAAAATTCTATTCCATAAATTATTTTGAAAACGTAAATTTAATGATGATTAATTCCTTATAATATAATTTTTATTAGATACTAAAATGATGCACTTTAAATATTTAATAAAGTTTTTGATAAATGATCAAAAAATTTATAATTGTTTCAATAAATATTGGGATAAATATTATCAATGAAATAAATGTAGATGCCAGTGATGCTATTTAAAATTAAATTTAAATGAAAACTAATTAATAAAATCATCAAAATAAATCATATTCCATTTTGATTTTTGTATGAATCATATAATATACATTTTGTGCCATATTGTAAAGTAATATATTGAACTAAATTAATATATATGATTTATATAGGGATGATTATTTTTTATGAAGTCAATCATCCACCATTCATATCTCAGTTATTCCCTCTACTTAGCTAGTTGAATTCCACCTTGAATGATATATCATATGATCAACCTTTGTCACCCGTAATGGGTCATGATTTCCCTTATTAATAACCACATATTAAACATACAAAAAATCAGTCACATCCGAATTATTTCATAAGGATTCAATAACTCCATGAATTATAATAAAATTCCCATATCATAATGATTATATTATTTTAATATATCACATTTAATACTCGTCATTTCAATTAAATTATATCTATTCATTAGGAAATTTCATATTATTTACACTTCTATAAAATAATATGAACTCCACCTATATAAAAGCTGACAATCTACCCATATGTTCATCTTCATACTCAAAAATTCAGAAAAAATCGAATATATAAATAAACAGGACAATTCATGAACATCTTGCAATTCTATGAGCTGACATTCTATTATCCATGACTATATTTATAAACCCTTTCACATTGATATAAATTCTTTTTTGAATCCACATTCTTAGTAAAATCAGTAAACATTAAATTATATTCTACATATCATGATAAATTCAACTAGATTACTTGTTGGATTATCACACCCACAATTTTAGAATTGATCACTTTAATTCGTTATCATTTTACATATAGAAATGTTAATTTTCATCTTTTTTTGAGTTATGAGAAACCCTTTCCAACAACCACAAATTCTAAATTTCATGGAATTGATTGGTTCTAATGAATCATTTTATGATAAAAAAATCATCAAGTGCCACGTATGTGGAATTTCTCTATATTGGTCCTATAAAAATATAATCCACTAGATTAAAACTTATCAGTCCGAAATTAAAACAATATTTTAAGAACAGAATATTTACTCACAATTGATTTATATATCTCATTGTTATAAATATGATACAACTAAATTTAACACTTATTTATTATTAAATGATAAAATGATATTGAAAATCAATCAAAATATAAATGTTTACCATTCCCCACCATGATTAATTTTATTGAAATATACTAGTTTAGTTGAACATGACCAATATCCATTGGAGGAAATGCTCAATAATGATGACTAATGTACACTGGAATCAGGGACTTTTCATCTCATTTATTTGGTTGTGGGTATTTAATATAAATGTCAATTGGGAATCCCATTAACCGTAATCACCCATAAGACACACCACGATTCAAATTAAATTGGACAATAATCCATAATTTGAAATATAAAACATGACCATCAATGTAAAAACATGATGATGATCATTTTATATTAGTTTTAGTTTAATATGATCATACTTGGCCCATTAACTCATTCCATAAAAACACATATCTTATATTCTTTTTTTCAAGTCTTATTACACTATGATACAAATCGTGCATCCTAGTAATATTGGTAGGCCTCGTTTATTAGTATAATTATTGAAATATAACAATAACATTAAAATGGTACACAATAACATAATTCAAATATACTTTCATGTTACATAAAATTCCATTAATCTACTGATACTGAAAGATATAACCTATAGTCGTACATAGGAACAATGTAATATATAAATCAAAATAATGTAATAATATAAATGAAAGATTTATAAAATATATAAATGTGAGTAATTTTTAATTACATTATGAAATAATAATGTTGGAATAAAAATAATGAATAATAATTAATGATATATGAGTATAACATCATGGAAACATAGTAAATTTGGAACAAAATAAAACATTACATCAAAAGAATTGGTCAATTTTAACCACTTAGAAATAAAAATATTGTTGTCACTATCTGTCCTATTATTCCCCAAAAAATTTTATATCATTTATTAAAAAAATTACCCAGTGAATAAGAGGGCTATATAATTACGGTCCACACATCACATTCAAAAAATACAAAAGAATTTTTTTCCACATAGATAATAAGAACATATTCAGTCATATTTAATTCTTAGATTATGTATTTATGGTCAAATACATGGATTTAACCAATTGTTTAAGGTTTGATACATCTTGGGGAATACCAAAAATTATAAATGGGGACATATATTCACAAAATAAGTATTATAGATATTGTCAAAGGAATTATTTTGCAGAAAAAAATGATTTTACAGGGGTTCAAGAAATGGTTAAATGAAGGTAAAATGTTGCGTATAAATACACTATAATCATAATGAATTAAAATTAAGGTGTAATAATTCATTAAAAATGAAAAACTAAAATTAAAAAATTCATCACAAAAACAAAATAATTTAATAAAAAGGAATTTTTAGATAATCGACTAGTTAATATGTTTTCTCAAAAATAATAAGAGGAAATTATAAATATATTGGGTACTCCATGGGAGGGACAAGAATAGTTTTACAGAGAGTGAATTAATGAAAAATTTGTTTTTAGGGAATAGTAATGGGTTGTTGAGTTGTATTTTATAGAAAAAGAGAGGTGAATTATTTATGAATGGGTAGACATTGAAATAATCAAAACAACATTAATTACCAATGTTTTTTCATATGATTCAAAAAATTTAGAGTGTTGTCAAATATTTATATGGGTTAGCAAAATTACACAATAAAATAACACCATTCATGATGTAGACATGAGTCCATTTCATAATTAATTTTATTGAAACACTTTTGGAAAAATATATGTTTTTTCATGATTCATCATAGGATTGTAAAATTAGTCTAAAAACATTGAAGATACATTATTATGAAGGGGGATCCTACAGTTCTTCGTGCATTAATTTATATAATTATATAATGATTTTTGGATATTAAAATCCAATAATACATACCATATATTTATTAATTTATAAATCTTTTTATATAAATTATAATATCTCATTAAAAAATCAAAATATCCCATCGGATAATTTAAGCATGTTGACATAAAAATTTATATTTATTTTATGAAAATTTTAATTGTAATATAGAAATTTATTCATTGAAATTAAAATAATTATTTATAGGAAAATGAAAATTTAAACATCACTGAAAAATTATCAACTCTTATATTAATTACCTAAGAAATAATTATTAAATTTTGTATATTTATGTAAATAATATTCAATAAATATATTTCTTGAAGAAAAAAATTATTTTAATGTTCTGGAATTTTGAAAAGATACTTTTTTATAATTAACTATATCTTCCACAAAAATTTAATTTTCATTTCAATATATTGAAATCTAATTTTTATCAATCGAATATATAATGATGACTTTTGAAAAAGTAACAATGAGAAGGGGTCAGTATAATCATTATAATATTATAAAATAAATGAATATTCATATTACTAGAGCTTGGATATATAACCCATTATAACACCAATGTACACTGTACATTTATAATGTATGATGATAGTACTTTTTTGGATTAGTATTTCAAAAATGGGTTGGGTGGAAATTTCTAAAATATTTACACTTAATTTTATATGATTTTGGTTGTGTTCCAATTATTCTATATCTTCTTGGTATTAGTCAATAGAAACTACTAGGGATTCCAACTCTCTCAGAATCACTGATAAATGGGATTCATTGTGTATAATCCTAATGCATGGGGTGAATTTTTTCTACTACTATATCAATTAGTTATTTTAATAGACATTAATTTATATAAATCCTAATGATGAATAGTGGTTATGTATATATATTATATTTTAATGTGAAAACAATTTTGCATATATTTTATAATGATCCAAACAATTGAAATATAACACTTTTATTTTCTATAAAATCATTACTAATTAAAGAGTTTATTAATTTACAAGGTTATTTAATTTGTAAAAGTTCGGGTGCTCATATTTATCCCATATGACACATTTAAAAAATATCCAATGATCCAACTACTATTTCTATCCCAATAACAAAAAACATACATTCTAATGTAAGGAAATTATATATATCTTCATATTTCCTAGAAAGGTCATACATACCCACAGGAAATTATTAATGAACCCTTAGAAAATAATTTGTTACACTAAATAAATATTAACTATCAACATTAATTTCAGGGAAATATTCAATATTCATTATCATTAATCTATAATAAAAGGATATTTTAAATTATATAATTCCCAAAATAGTACATTACCCAAAGTAGATACCCCAAAATCATACATAACAAGTTGTAATAACATATATATTGAACATAAAAAATGAAAACACAGGGGGAATAATGTTATAAATATCTAATATTAAATTTGATTTCTCAAAATTTAAATACATAGCATTTGGATTCCTCCACATATTCAATATTTTTTTCAAACTATATATGTTAAAAATAAAAATGGTTCAAATAAGAAAATATCATAAATAAAAAACATGTAAATTTCATAAAACGTTTTTTATGCCCTGAAAATTTATAAATCCCTTGAAGAAAAAATATTTCATATAAAAATATCTTTAAGAGCATTCAACATCAATTTTCATAAACCAGGTTAATTTTAATAAAAAACTAATAACTTAATATATAAAAGTGTACATTTTCTCATCAACATTTACTAAATTAAATTTTCATACAATAATGGTAATAAATAAATGGTTGTCTAATAAATGAAAATTTTAAGAGTAAAAAATTAATTTTTTAATCAAATGAATTGAGAAATCAGGTATAAAATAGTTTAACATCACTGATTTCTACATGAAAGTCACTCTTGGTGTTACATGTAGACATGTAAAATCCCATGATGATGGTTTTACCAATTGTTGTGTCAAATTATATTCAATTATATTTAGTGTATATTTTATTATAATGATATGTCGTACACTTAAATAAAATTTGGACCCAAGGATATTCATTGATGGTAACAGAGCATGTTTTTTTGTCATTCCACATTTATTTTATCAAGGGGTATTCAAGACAATTATTCTTAAAGTATACTAAAAACTATGTATTTAAGGTGGTGTAGTTTTATATTGTTTTCCAAATTATTAGACATAAAAAAATTATTGTATTTTTTTAAAAGGAATGATTAATGAAAAGGAGTCTTCCAAACAATGTTCATAGACCACATAGTAGGTATGTGGGTCCACAAGAAAAAACCGAAAAGGATGAATTTAAATATAGTAGTGAAACTTGGATGTGAATGGAGCTATGTGGATCACAAACAAGAAACGGTTCACATGATATATATGGTTCACTATAATGTTAAAATTACATGAAAGGTAAACGGTTCAATGAGGTGATTATCATTGGTGAAAACGAGTCACGTATTAGCTTACGAAGGAGCCAATTCATGGGAAGGTGTGTCATTTTTGAAAAAAAAGATGGTTTTTTCTGTGGCATTGAATGAAAAAGTGATACAAAAACTATGTAGGGACGAATGGTGTGTGAGAGCACAATATGTGTGATGAATTTGGTGGATCTCTATTAAGAGGATTATGAGTATATATTTTCATATATAACGATCATTTTTCAACTAAATAGTTCATTTAAATGGGATTAAAGATATGGGAGGAATCCTATGGAGTCTATACTGGTTCAAAGGAGGTCATCCCTACACAAGATTCATTTATTAGAAATCTGGAAAGAATTCGGTGAAGGCCATAATGGTTCAGAAGAGACAGTTCACAGAGGTAGAGTTGTTCCATAGAGAAGAAGTAGTACACAATGTGGTTTGTGATGTCAGTATATGATGGTTGTTTGTGGAGGTAGTATAAAAAAGTGGTACAATAATCACTCAGAGTGCATGGAGCTGTTATTTACACAACGAAATAATGACAATATGTGGAGGACACGATCTTGAATGAACAGTAAGAAGAAAATTGAATTTCATTTTGAAGTGAAAAATTGACTTCAACAGAGCATTGATTTTTAGTTGAAGAAGAATTATTTAATGCCAACCCACTGAAGAAATCATCATGTTGATTAATTGAGAATGAATTCTTCCCGACACAATGAGCAAGGGTGAATAAACATAATTGATTTGAGGGATGTAGTTTTCTATCTCAAAAACCATGTAAATGTAGTTCATCTGGTACAGAGTGAATGTGATAAAATTTTATATTTGAAAACTATTTCTGATTATTGTAATATTGTATGACTGAATATGAATCTAAATATTCTCCATGAAATAACCCATAGTGTTGAACTATGTAAAATTGTCATGTACTAATTTCGAATGTGAATGTTTATATTAACAAACATTACCAATAGATAAATTTTATGGGTTATTAAAATTGTGGGAACGATATTCGTCACATGGAATGTAAGTCATCTATTCTATTAAATTAGGGATACATGGAAATGATCCAACTGGGTTGTCTATGACTGATATAGATAAAAAAATGTTTGATATAGAAGAAAATCAATGAATACCATCACTACAAATCCTTCTGATTAGATATATATATAGTTGATGATTTTTACATTAGTAATGTTTATGTTTTAATAAATTTACAATATTTATAAAGGTGGAATCCATGTGAAGGAGGACAACCAACATGTTTTTTGAAATAGGTTTGACAATCTGAAGATGAATTCTGATGAAAATGAAGACACATGTTTATACGAATTACTAATTTTTTTGGAGAAATATCATTAAATAGTTATGAAATCATAGACATTGATTATGGGAATAAAATATTAATAAGACATCATCATTTTTACAATGAAATATTTATAGACATTAAGAAAATAGATCATTGCAAAATTTCTCTAGATGAACTGCTTAGTAACCTGGTAGGATATGAGATGTGTTTCAAATAAAAAGATTCAAAGTATCTAGTACGAATGATAATGGCATTCAAAGCTACTGAAAAACATGAAATTTCATGAGATAGTATTGATGATGATATTGATGAAAATAACTTCTTTCTATCATTGCCAAAAAATTCAAAAAGGGAAAAGGTAAATTTGATGGAATGTAACCTCTATATTTTTGGAAGATAATGTAATACTTCCACATCGTTCACAAGATTGTTCAATGATCAATAATGTGAATATGGAGACAAGTCGAAGCCTTAGAAATGGATTTTTCACAACAGAGGACTCATTTCTGGAATGAAAATATTCAAAAACTATTTTCTTACTAAATATGATGATGATGATATTTAATTCTGTGGGAAATAAGAACAGTAATTTAAATCTAGAACACATGTGTCAATTACAACTACTTTTGAAATCATAGAACCCTTACGAGATAACGATATAGTTATATGACCCCTGATGTTGATCTCATGTTGCAACATAATGATTTCTTTTGGTAAGCTTAATAATCATTGAAAGAGATGGAAATAGAGGAGGTAAATTGTGCATGAGTAATCAAAACATGTTGGTATACTAGATGATGAAAATGATTGATGTGAGGATGTAATAATGTAAAAAATTAAACAACTTTTGAAATAAAAAAAATATATATATATATATAGTTGAGCTATATGTCATAATTTAAGTACAACAAAAGGCCATTAATGATCTTACATTGAGACTAGAGGATAAGTCGAAATCTATTGATGGACTTGAAGAAGAAGTTGTTATTATAAGTACTAAACATGATTTTTAATTAATTCGAAAATAATCATAGAAGAATATATTGTTTATAAATTATAAAATGAATAGATCCTAGAAATAGGTAATCATAGTTCTGATAAAGTTGAAAAGGCTCTGATTGATCAAATACACTATTTCATGGGAAATATATGATTTGACTGTGATGTTGAGATATCAAATGTTGGAAGTAAAATGGTTCATAATATAGAAAATATGAAAGTCAAAAATATCTTAAAGAAACCTGATCTCTAAATAATGAAATTCTCAAATAAGATTGAATATAGGACCGACCAATGTCCTTAATATTCCGGAGATAAAATACAGTCAAACTATTCTCTTAATGAAGATAATAAGAGGATGAATAGAAGTTAAAAAACAGATCCACTTATGAAATTCCAATTCTGTGGCTATCATAGCCATACCATGTCATTTTGTGAAGAGGATAAGTGATACATTAATGGGGAAGATCTAGGAATCCAATAAATAATTACAAAATCATATCTTAATTATTATAGAAAAAAATAGTTTCTATGGATAACATTTTCATTGATCTAATAATGGCTATAAAGATGATGTTTGAAGATAGAGGAATGATAGGAACATTATTTATATAACTCAGGGGCAAGTCAATAATATTTAACTAGACGATTTTGTTCATACAGAAAGGTTCTCCCATTGAAAAGTGGAGTGTGAGTATGATGGACCTATGCACAAGGAAAATGTATTTGAAAATCCATCTTTATACTTCACTCAATCTTATATTTCAATAACGAAAAAGAAGAAAATTAATGAATCCATCCTTATTAAAGTAAAATTAAATGAAATCCAAAAAAACACTTGGATTCCTTATAGTGGATGCTCTGTCATATAAAGGGAATTGCATACCTATTAATGAATGTCAAGAAAAATATTTATGGAATAGTGAAATTCTATGTAGATGGTTCCTTGAAAATAAAATTCAATGGATGTACTCAACTGGCCAATGGACAGCTGAATAAGACAGATGTTTCTTATGTGGATTGGTTGTGTCAAAATCTTTTGACTGTGTGTCAACTCTGTGACTCAGACCACAAAGTTAAATTCAATCAAAATAGGGTCACTATAAAAGGAATAATATTTAATTATCTCATGAATGGTTTCATAACATAATGGAAACTTATATAAAGTTGATAATAAAGAGAAATATTTTTACTAGACTGTTGAAGATGAAAACGACTTGTGGAACTAAAGGATAGGCCTAATCAATCAACATGACCTGGAAAATATACATATGCTGGTGACATTTCTAAATATCGCAAGTATGAACCATGAATGTGAAAAGACTTATTATGATTGCATTCGAGTGATGTATTTCTATATTACATATCAAGAAAAAAAGTATATGGTATCAAATCTTAATGATCACATTAATACAGTCATATTTTGTCCAATAAATATTTTTGGAACTAATAGAGAAAGGTACTTCTTCTTTTTAATTGATTATTGTAATACACTATATTGGGTGATAGTTATGAACAAGAATCAAGAATTATTTATTTCAATAAAACATAGCGGGAAATTTCTTAGAATGATACAGGATGTATAATCCATGTTTATTGGTATTCCAATGGAGGGGAATACACATTCATTTAATTATAATTATAGAAACATGGAATAAAACATGAGGTGGATATTGTGAGACCTCTATAGGGAAATTTATCTGTAAGATCCAGAATTAACATATTAATAATATGGCTAGAACTATATTGATTGAGAGTGGTATACAATTTCATTACTTAAAATAGGATATTGAAGCTACTATTTATATTAAAAATCAAAAAGTTCTTTATATGGTGGAAACCAATATACACTATTGGTTATGTAATGGTTTTATGCCATCTTTTAATTATTTTAATGTTTTTTATGTGAATTTTTTATCAGAATCAAAGAAGGGAATCAATGGAAATATGGAGATGCTATATTGATGGAAAAGTCTATGTATATTTAATAACTTGTGATGCTTACAAATGATTCAAAAAATTTCATGGATAATTTTAGGAAATTAGAGATTTGATGATCATTGAATATAAAAAAAAATTCATCATGGAATACTTATACTGATGTAATAGAGGTTGTGGATGATTGTGGAAACTGAACATGTCTTAATAAAATTGTATATGAAGGTATGAAAGTTACTCAAGAATCATATCATCATGTTGAATATGAAAAGGAATTTAAAGACGTAATGAAGGTTGAATAAAATTCATATGATCATCAAAGGACTAAAAGAAGAATAGAAATCGATCAATCGATCGTTATTGGGGATTGGAGAGATCTCACATAGATAAGTATAAATATAAAAAATTAACAGTATATTTATTTCTATTAGTGACGTAACCATCCAAATTTGAAGAAGATGGATTGGATAAATAATGGGTTAACGCCATGAAATAATAGTTGGGTCATATAGATATCAACCAAACATGATATCTACGTAAGATACCCAAAAATCACAATGTGATTTTTATAAAGTGTAATTTGAAAAATACATTCGATGTACATGGAAATGTGGTCAGAAAAGGGGAAAATAGTGTATAAGGCTATTCACATATTGAAGGTGTTGGTGTTGAGGAGACATGTTATCTTGTATCTAGACTAGATTCAATCTGAAAATTTCTTTCTGCAGAAATTCAATTAGGATACAATGTGTATTAAATGGATTTCTAAATAGATTTCTTGAATTGTGTTTTTGAAGAATAATTCTACATTGAACTAAAAGTGGGGTTTTTTTCTATAATGATGAAATGATGGTTTATTGATTTAAAATTTCACTATATAGTTTGAAATAGGGACTACAGTTGTGGTACACTCAACATGACTCTATTCTAAAAATTTGAAAGTTAAAACTTGAGAAGTGGATCAAAATCCATGCTTGAAGAACCCAAAAAATATCAGTTCTTGGTTTTGGTGGATGTAGATGAAATTATATATTGATAAATCAAGATGAAATTAGGGGATGAATTTCCCAATAACATGAAATAAGAAATTGAAATGTCTATTTTGGTTGAACACAAATACTTCTTGGGACATCATGTTATTCCGTGGAAAGACAACACTTTCATTTATCATGAAAATTTTGTAGAATATTTGATTACTAAATTCAATATATAAAAATCCAAACCATTCTCAACTTTGATAGATGATGGAAATAAGAATGGGAAGAATGATAATGGTAATACCATAGATCACACCTTGTAAAAGAGAATAACCATAAGCCTATTATACATAACTGAAACAAATCAAGATATTTCCATGAAACATTATTAGTAGCCTATTTTTAAATAAATATGATGAAAGATAATATATAAGTAGTTAAACAAAACATGATGTACATTAATTTTACAAAAAAGTATTGATTATGAATTTCTAAAGTAATTGTTAATGAAATAACCTCATTTTCCAATACTGACTGTGCTGGAGAGGTTGTGGATTTAAAATCCAAAAGGGGTTGATCATTCTTAACTGGCACAAATTGTGTTGGATTATTGAGTATGAAATAATAAAACACTTTTATTAGTGTTACTGAAGATGACTATATATCTACTATGAAGGATTACAGTCAACATCATTGAATGAAGAAAAAAATAACTAATATTGAAAAGGAGTTTAAACAACTAATGGTGACACAATGTGATAAAACACTATAAATTGATCTTACAGAGAATAGGGTTCATCTTTCTAATACGAGACACTTTGAAATGAGATATCATTTTATCAAGGAAAATATGGAATAATGAATGATTAAAATGAATCATGTTTGAACTAAGGATAATTTGGTTGACTTTTTGAACAAGACATTGTCAGCACATGTGTTTGGGAATCATCTATTGAACCTCAGTGTTCAACAACCTCCCAGTGCACGAGGAGGTTCTAGTTGGTCACCTCTCCCTACTAAGGCTGATAATTATAATTTTTTTCTGAATTATTTTAGGTTTATAGGGGAGATATGAACTTGGGAGATTTTTATTTGAGATCTATATGTCAAAATATGATTTAATGTTATTAATCCAATATGGGAGAATTTAAAAATTCAATGTTTTATTTTTTAAACAAGGATTACGAAATATGAAATGTTGTACCAGGGAAAGGATGATACAAAATAGAGGAATTAAAAGAAATTATAATGGGATAATAATGTGTTATAATTGGGGAAAAAGTATATAGACAATAAGAATAGATAATGAAATATGATTATTATCAAAAGAACCCAATTCAGGCATTCCCTCTTATTTTCTACACCGATAATTTCTCATTTAGAAATAGTGTGTTGGCTCTGTTTGTTGTGTTTCAGTTTATAATGGTAGCATATGGTTTATTTAATGTAAATTTCACTTTCTATCGATCCCAATAGGGGATATTATCGGAAAAATGTATTCCATTGATGGTAAAAGACTTCTGTTTTTTATTATTGTCAATCATGATTGGTTTGATCAAGGGGTCTTCAAGAGAAGGGTTGTTTTAGAACATGATTTTCTATGTACTGGTGAAATCTTGTAGAAAATGGAGGTATGTGGAACATTAATGATTTTTTTTTCGAGGGATAGATATGGATCTCCACAAGTACAACAGAATACATAAGTAAAATGATTTGTGTTATGTATTTTAATTAGTGAAAATAAGGTGGAGATTGGTACATGGAAGATCCTTCTCAGGGGATGTAATTTTCTTCATGAAAACAAGATTTTGTTTTTAGAAAATGTAAAGTAAAAATAGGTACATAGAATTTTAGGGAAGAATGGTTTGGTGGATCATGGTAAGTGTTGATCAATGGTATAATCTCATTTTAGTGGATAATGAGGATATATTTACATATATAAGAAAAACTAATACTTTAATTAATGTGTTTCACTTAGATGAAAATCCCTGAGGAATTTGATAATGTATAGTGTGGTTCATATGAATACAACCCATAAATGGATACATTAATTAGATATATAGAAGGAATTCATGGATGTCCAGAACGGTTCATGTATGACAGTTCATGGAGGAGTAGTTGTTCCACAATGAAGAATCAGTATGTAGTAAATGTTTGTGATGGTAGTAAATGGCTATGGTTTACTGAGGTATTATGTGGAGGTGGATCGCAAAGCACACATAATATAGAGAGAATTGCAGTACATAGAGGAAGAATGAATGTATGGGAAGGATATGTTTTTGAATGATTAGTCAGAGGATAAGTGAATTACTTATAAATGAGTAAAATGATTTATACATTGAATATATCCCTAATGGTGGATGCCTGAATTAATTACCAACCATTGAAGTGACCTTCAATATAATGAACTAAGTTAAGATTCATTTCAATGCAGTTTTCATGGGGTAGTCAACATATTTGATCTGAGGTGTGTATTTTTCAATCTCTAAATATTCTAAAGGCATTACACCTGTTAGAGAGTGATGGTGGTAAATGCTTTTAATACCCTAGTAGGGAAGATTAAGGGAATTTTTATACGACAATAACTATTTGGTAAATGCTCTAGAGACTTGACCATAACAGTGAACCTTATAAAATTTATGTGTGATCTATATGTGTGTGAATTTTTAACATTCCCCACATTACCAGCATATAGATTTAACTAGTTCCTACCATCAATGCAGCAAGATCTGTCACTTTAATATAAAATGTTGACACCAAAATTCACCCATCCTATCTCATGGTGTTTTTAGGTCCTTCAATTTTAATATTTAATGTAATAATAATTATAATTTGATAGTATGATAATAAAATTTTAACATCCTATATAGAAATATTAAAATAATGTTTTTCTTAAATTTCCCTTCGAGATAAGTTTGTATGGATAATTAAAAAGGTATAATTTAAATGAAAATAATATTATAAATCTAATTTATAAAAATATGTTTAAATAATTTTTTATTTATTTTGAATTTGATATAGATAATAATTAGATCATTTGAAGGTGAAAGTGGTATTTTCCAAAAAATTATTTTTATGTGAATTATGATTTACAATTGTAAATTTTAAAAATTATAACTAATAGTGAATGATAGAAATTAAATTTAAATATTATATATATTTATATATTAATTTAAATAAATTTTTATATATTTACTAGTATTATCATTTATGAATGAGAATATTCTTCTAGAAAAATTTCTTTTTCTATAATATATTTCTCCTCTAATTTAATGGGATAATTTATTAAATAATTTATACCACATTGAGGTATGTAATTTGTTTAAATATTTTCTATATTTGGAATTATAACATCCAAAAATAATGAGTTCAATTTCATTTTCTATCATTATTAATAGAAAATGTATAAATGTTCTAAACATAGATATGAATAAAATAACATTAATAGGGATTAATATAAAAAGATAATGATTATATATATATATATATATATCATATCATATAAATAATTTTGGTTATGTTTATTCTAACAATTAACATATCATATTCTTATATTAGTTATTCAAGATACATTTTCTAATAATAAAATTTAATACTATTTTAAATATTTGATATATTTTTCATGTGAAACAGTCCACAGTTATAGCAGGTAACATCCTCCCCTCACTTATATAAACCAAAAAAATCTATTTATCATAAATGAATCCTTTCAAAATATCTCCCATATAACCATATAATAATTTTAGAGTTTTTTATCCTAAAATGCCATCATAAGTGTCCATAAGAGGACATCAAAATGATCTCTTTATAAAAAATAATAAATCATCTTAACTATAAAATTTAATTTTTCTTCTTCCTTTACTATCATATATTATATCATCTACATTATAATATAATAAAAACATTTCACCACCAGAATAGGATGAAATTATATTTATTTAATAATATTTATCAGTTTCATTCCCAATCAACTGAGTAATAAAACCATCAGGTGTGTGTACGAAAGACTTCCTCCTTTATAATCGATGTAATATATTATCCCTCATAAGATCACTTGGACTGTAAAAATTATGGAAATATATAATAAATTTGATAATTGTTTCATAAATGTTATAATTTAAATTTAATATACAATATACCTCTTTACCCTGTATCCCATTAAAACTTCATAATGTCGCTCATACATACAAGTAGAACACCACCACAATGAAGCGATGTGGTTCACTTTTTATGTAAATATTTCATAGAAGATAAATAATTTAGTTATATAAATATGAATAATTTATATTTTATTTAAACTTATTTTAACATTCAAAAAAATCAAGGACCATTATAATTACATAATGAAAATTACTGAAAAAACAAAACCTAAATGAAAATTTAACTAGGTTACATCCAAAATATTTATAATATAGAATAATTGTATAAAAATATGTATAATATGTTATAAGTGAATCATATATTATATAATAAATATGAATATTATCCTAGTATGTATGTCAATAATATTTTAATTTATTATATATGAAGTAAACTCATGTTCAACTAATCTGATGTGTGTTGTAATGGATTTCATCTCAATTTCAACTCCATTAAGACATTTTTTTTAATTTTTAATAAATTTATTTTTTTTGATTTTTAATATTAACCTTTTATGAATATAACATAAATATATATATATATATATATCCATATTAATTAATTTTCCAATTTCAATTTATAATTTTATAGTGTAACAATTTAAATATTCCTAAGAGGTATAAATTTATTTCCAATATCATTTTTGGTATTTCTTATTATTTAATTAAAATAATTATTTAATATAACAATGATAAAATATACCCAATCTATTATCATTTCAATATTTAAAAAGATCCAATATATTCTTCACACTTTTACTATCTTTTCAAATTGAACCCTGAAATTAAATTTCAAAAAGATAGTTTGATCTTATATATCTTATGGATAATTTATATTTTTATTCCATGTACATATTTTGGGAAAGTATTTTACAAATGTCAATTTTGTTTTGAATTTTTTTTAAATAAGTTAATTTTATCTTAGCTGTTAAATTTACCCTGAATTTGATGGAACCACACTAATTATTTATAAAAGGTTAAATTTAATCAAACATAAAAAATCAAAAGGAATGTTAATTTTAACATATTTTGAGTAAATAGATTATCATGTTTTCATAAATATTTTTTGTTATTAAAGTCTTTAACATGTATTAAATAGTTTTATAAAAGTAATGATTTTATGAAAATTTATTTTAACATCTTCAATTCAAATTCCATGTTTTATATTTAAGAAATAATTTTATTACTAAACCAATATTTCAAATGAATTGATGGTCATATTTTATTTTACTTTCATCAATAATATCTTGAAACATTCACATTCTTCCAATTAAAATTCAATATGAAATAACATTCTATTCCATATGAAAAATTTTCATATCATGGATATGAATATTTCTTAAAACATACTATATTTCATTATATATAATTTTGCTATGAAATTAATTTGTTTTAGTGGGTAAATATTGATATTGATTATTCACTACCCTTTATTGAAATTTATTTCGAAGGAATTCTGTTTATAAAATAATATTGTCATCTTATATGTGAGGATGGTGTTGGACAAGAAGTCATTGGTGGGAACCAATTATAGATATTGAGTTGATGCATTAATTATACTCATGGGAAAAACTAGTTAGTAAACCATATTAAGGGGGTCTAGGATTATGCATATCCATATTTGAAAACATCTGGGCACAAGGCCTTGATCAAGGTATTCAAAATTATTGATTTCTATCATTTATAATTCATTCATTAATTTTAGTGAAAATTTTACCTTGATATTATTCATGGATTCATTTCATGAAAATGTTTTTGACTATATGTAATGGGTTTTCCATTATTCATCATTAAATATTAATTTTTTATTACATCACATTAAAGATCCTATTATACGTATCCCTTACCAGAATTTCTAGATCACTGTTATATTATTTTAATTTCCCTAGGATATAATGAAAGATTCTATGAATGAGTTACTAAATGCAAATTATTTGATTTTACAATGTTTTATATTTTATTTCTAATGTAAAACGATAATCATTTAGGTTAATGTTTCTTAACACAAAAGTGATAAATCATTGCTAATGTGATCGACTGTATCTTATTCCAATTTAATAATGTAGTTAACATATAAAGTGGTATTTATTTGTGGTAATTATATTTGGTATCCGAAAATGTCTAGTAGAAACCATGGTATCTATATACTGTGAACCACATATTTGGAAATATTACTCTATGAAATTAAATAAAGTTATTTAAAATTATAGGATTATATCATATGGTATTTTTAATATAGAGATTATATTATTTTCCTTAAAATAAATCAATTTCATAATATTATAAGTGGATATGTGGTTAACTAATATGTATATAGGTGTAATGACCATGAATATAATTGGTGATTATAATCTTTAAATAATTCAAGTACATTATGATTAGAGCCTTACTAAAAATTGAGTTTGACAAACCCAATAGATATTCTTGTGTTTATTTACTTTTTCATTATGAAACATTAGGAGAAAATTTAAAATATTTTTATTATTTAAGGATGTCCCCAATGAAACTATGTTTGGGATTATTGAGATTAACTATATATAAATTTTAAATATATGTTAGGTGACAAAAAATTATTCATTATAATTTAAAATTACTAATTATATCATCTAATTATAATGAATCCATGTTTTTGAAATCCATCTTCGAAAAATAATTGCATAAATAATAATGATTATTATATATATTTCCATGTTGATCAAGCCAATAAAAATGGTGTTGGAGTTTGGTAGATCAATGCTATATAAAAGTACATTACTCTGTTTATATATAATATCCCAACACATATGGGGAAACCAAATGTTCCATGACCTAATAAACCAATATTATTTCATTTAAAAAGATATAAGATACCATATTTTAGATAAGAAAGTAACAAAATTGTATATAGGTAATGGATTATGTCTGTTTAAAATATAATCATACCCTCCTGATGAAATTAAATAGAATGGTTATCTTTGTAGTGTGTTTCGTTAAATGTGATATTGATCAATAATGTCTATTGATCCATAATACTAGAGGGATTATAACATTTGTAATTTACATATTCTAATGTGAAAATCTTCTGAAAGTAATTCCCAAATGAGAAGTAAATATAAATGAAGATAATGTTCATTAATGTAATAATAATGTAAAAATCATATGTCATAGTGTAATATGATACCTTTACAATGCTATCCTCTAATAATATATATTATATACATAATATAAAATGAAATATTGACAATTTACATGAAGAACATATCTAAAGCCTCTAATGCAGAATGGATTCTTAAAATTTACGATCATATGAATATATTCAAATCAATGAATGAGTTTCTGAAATCCATTAGCATTAATGGAAATAAACCAAATAATAGGAAGGTTTAGGACTAATAGAAATTTCTGACATCATATATTAATGGAATGAAGAAATATCCATTTTGGGAACATTTTGGTGAGAAAAATCTAGAAAAATGATTGAATGGCTTGGGGGGTTATAACTGTGGAGATAAGGTTCATTTAGAACACAAACAAAAGGGGAATAATGAATATAGTGGGTCTAATTCACCAAATTTAATAAATGGTTCATTATTCACATAAATGTAAAATATGTCAGGGGAATGTATAGAAAATAATTCCATAGGGAAAAGTCCTAGATTATAAGTTCACTATAGCTGCAGTTGAAATTCGTAATGATGTAGTGTATGGTAAATTAATAATAAACACAAATTTGTTTATACTTTTATTATTCACGATTTTAAACTATTTTATATCTTCCATGATATCTATTATAATTAATGTTTGAACTATTAACATAAGAATGTTTTCATTAGTCTATAATTCAAGAATAATTATAACCATAACAATAATGATTTAATGAGTTCCCATTATGAGAAATAGAAATACCCTATACGAATACTTGATTATTATACCTATGGTTAAATATAAAATATCTTTGGAATGTATTTACAATAAAAAATATAATTTAAAAATATAATAGAAATAAATTATAATTCATGATGAAACTGTGGAATTCCTTTTAATTTTATTAGATAAATAGTTATATGGTCCATGTATAGATGTACCACTAATAGAAAATTTGAGATAGATCTATTAGGAATATGAGAAAATCAAATATTTCTATAGTAATTATAATGTTTAAATTTAACTTCCACCTACATTATAAAATTATAATTATTTATTTTCATAATAAATATCTCGGAATTCCCACATATTCTCATAATGGGTTTTTCATGTATTATATCCCAAATACAAAACTAATATCAAATAACGAATTTAGAATTTACACTATAGATGTAGTGTATTTAATGAAATAAATATATGAGTTCTGTGACAAATGATATATGTTCCCTATTATTTTAGCTATGGGATAACTTTTTCTTTTTATTGATTAGATATATTTATTTATGATGATGTACATTTATTATTGGAAAATACAGAGTTTCATATACATAAAAATTATCCATTTTCATTAATTGATGAATTATATGATCTACATTTTGGGGGTGAAATTATTTCAATGATTTAAATCATCAAAGGGGTAAAAAATTTCTTATTATGATATATGATATTCAAATGATAGCATCTCATATGTGATATGTATGTTAAAAGAATATAGTAATGTCATTTATTATGAAAAAATAACACCACTTTTATATGGATATAATCCACAATTTATTTTTGTAAACTCTTGATAATAAATTTATAGTATTTATATATGATATATTAGTGCACTATAAAAGATATGTGGAACATATTAGTCACATTATGATAATTATAGAGATATTAATTTGAAAATATTTATATGGAAAATAAATAAACTATATATTATGGCATTAAAATGTTTGTTTTTACGCCATATTTACCCTAAATATTGAATCTCATTTTATACTATGATGATAATATAAGTAAATTAGTTTTGTACACCAATGAACATAACAATGGTTGTTAATTTCATTGGTATCACTTGTAAATCTCTAAATGATTCATAAAATAATTCTTAATAGGTTAACACATTAACATAGAATACTCATGACAAGATTTGGTTTTTATTTATAATGTAATGTGAAAAATGTTTGGAAAAACTATTTTTAATATCCTTAAATGATATGATACTGACTCCACCATTAGAAAAAGATGAACTTTTGATAAATAGTGGGGCATTAAATAAGGGTAAAACTTTTTTCCTCATATAAAATCGTCCAATTATTACCTGTACATTGAGACAGTTAAGCACTAATAAATAATACTATACAACCCATGATCTTATGTTGGTAGTCATAATATTGTATTTAATGATATTGATATATTATTAAAAATGTAAAATATTTGAGATATACATGATTCAATGGTTCTAAAATACATATATTAATATAAAAATATCTAAATGTTGCAATGAAAATCTTGAGCTACTCAATAATTATTATTTATCAATATATTACCCCTTGGTATGAAAAATACGGAATAATATATGATGAGAATGAAATATCATGGATTCTTGATAAAAATAAGGATTTTTTGGGACCCAATATTCAAGGAATTAGTAATAATATACGTGTAGATAATTTATGATTGGTAAACATCACTCCTTTTACAAATTATTATTAACCAAAATATATTTGAAAAATATATTTATCATCCAAGTGATAACTATTTTGAAAATAAAATAAAATATATGAATAATGGGATGTTATAATACCTTTATTTTGAATATGGTGTTCTGAATATTCTATATTCTCAAGTTTTTTTATTTAAAAATGATGAAAAGATATTATTATTATAGGATGTTTCATCAATTTTTCTATACACCTTTGTATAACATTGATTTTCTGATTGAAGGAACATTTTACTAAGAAAAATTGAAATACAAAATTAATGATTATGTTTCAAGATTATTTGGGTTTCAATATAACATGAATGATATAAAACATCTTATTTGTGTCATGCAACCAATATATATTATAATTTGGAGATGACATTTCCTTACTATAGAATTTGTAATAATATTTTAAAATGCATTTCATGTGGGTTAATATTTACCAACATACAGAAACTAGACATTTACTAAATATATAATAAAATTTACCACTTGAAAAACTCACAAAAATATATATTAATAAAGTGTTATTACTTCATTGTGAACCTATTTAAACTATTTATGATCATATTCCATGATTTATATTGATATTTTATAAAATTCCCCAGAAGGAACATAATAATGAGAATCATTTGAGAATCAAACATCATCCTCCAATAGTTCCATAGTCATAAACGACCATTAAAACATTAGAATACTTGTGGAGGTCAAGAACACATTACGTTTAAGATATTTGAGATTATTAATTACCTTTTTTATAATTCTTATAATATTATAATTTCATAAAAAATTTCATGGAACAATATAATGAATTATAAATAATAAGATATTGTACACCGACTTCTTTTCATGAACAAGGTGAAATAATAATTCAAGGCCCAAAACATTCGGACGATATAATTATCATGGAAAATAAAATTTATATAAATATTAAAGCATAATAAAATAGTAAAATATCATTTTTAATAAATTATATAAATATTTATAATTTCAATAGGGAGATGATGTGTCATTAAAATAATCTACTAGGCAGGGAGTTATAATGTTTGTATGAAAGGTAAACAAATACCTATGAACATAAAAACATCCATGATTATATAAATAATTTGATTTTTTATGAATTTTTTACAATGAATCTAGGACACTTGAAATTAAATAATTCATTACATAACTAAATTTGAAGGATGCATATTCCAGAATAAATTCATGTATCCAAACATAAATAAATATAATTGGATCTTAATTCAAAATATTGTGATGTGAGAATCTTGATAATTTAAAATAGGGAGAAAGTGATGTGTAATTTTATTAGTCAATAGGTAATTGTATTTAATAGATATCATATTTTTACGGATGAAATGTGGTAACAAGTTGATGTGGTAAAAAAAGAATACTCCTCATTTTTTAGACAATAAATTCAATGAAAATTTCAAGGTTAAATTTTTTATGGATGGAAGAATGTAACACCCAGGCCTAAATTATAGTAAGTGAGCATTTTAATTTCATGAATGAATAGTATAACTAACATTGTGATATTTAATGTCACAAAAATTTTAACTTGATATGATGTGTATCAATTTTAAAAAAATTCTATTAAAATAATCCTACAATGAATTTATGAAATAATTTTTATATATGTGATTTATCTAAATATTTGAAAATATATTATTTAAATAATACACCTTTAATTTATAATAATGTGTTATAATATGTGAAATTATTAATTTATTGATTTTAAATTTGATATAAATAAGGATAATATATTTTGGATGATGAAATTGATATTTTTCATGAAACTACATATATGTGAATAATGATTTACAAATTAATTAAATAAAATAATCAATAATTAATTGTGATGTTAATAAATTTCTTTTATAATGAAACTACCTATAATAATTGAAATTCAATTAGTTGTTATTTATAATAATATTATTTTAGTACGGTCACCATAGGATAGAAAAATTCATTTTGATGAGGACTAATTCTTCTTTACATATTTCAGGATTATTTTTATACTATTTTATAAAAATAATATGAATTAAATTAGATAAATTTTGTTCAATATGTTTATTTATATGTTATAAATTTTTAATTTATTTTACTTTAATTTATTTCAATATAAATACTAAATATATTTTAAATTTGTTATAATGGTTTTGATGAAAACAATTTTACAGGGAGGGTTAATAAAGAATAGTAATTGATTAAATGACCTAGAAATTCTCAAAATCATTTTATTTTAGTTTATTTGGACAATTAACATATCACTACCTATTCTTATTCATTTTGTGATTCATTCCTCTGATATAGTGGCTTATTTATGATTTAGAATGCTGAAAAATAACAAATTAATTACACTCTTCAATTCTAAATTAGATCATCATCGACACACTAATTAAAACCTTTTGTGGAATTAATCTTTAAAAACCTAAAAAATATATCCCCATCATAATTATTTACAAAATAACAGTCATACTGTTATTAATATGATATCAAAAGGATGTGTTCAAAAAAGAAGGAAGTTATAGTAACTAACCACTTTTAGTTTTATTTTTATTTTCCAACTCTAATTACTACCAAACAATTAGAATATATTAAAAATATTTTCTTACAACCATGGTGATATAATTATATTTATTTAATAATATTTATAAATATCATTTTATTTGAATTGGGAACCAAAACCATCACTCAAATGTTCAATAGACAACCACCTTGCGATACTATGGAATTTTTTTTCCATCACACCTATCATGAAAAGTCATAAATATAGAAATAAGGAATATAATTTAAAAATATGAAATAATAATCATTCTAGAAAAATAATATAAAATATTCCTCCTTACTATTCCACACAATAAAAATAAAAATATCACTAATTCATACATGCGGAGGATGTCCTCTACAATGTTATGGGATTCATTTGATATGTACGCCTTTAAAGGAGAGTTTGAAATATGTATATGTTGAAAATGTAATATTTATAAATAATTATTATCATTGGGGTGATTATTCTCCCATCACGAATCCTCAAGGATCATAATAGTGTAATCCAATCATATATAAAAAATAGAGTTGTTAATACATTGAATGTTGAAAATAATGACTGATTACAAGATAAATGATGATGTGATGTAATAAGTGTATCATTTATGATGTTTTAAATATAAATATTCATATATTATGATAAAATAAAATATATATTTTTCCACATCTGGTTGTGGAATTTTTAACTATGTTGATCTGTGAGGTATGTGATTTCATCTCAATATACCCACTATTTATACAATGTTTAATTTTTTCACAAATTTTCAACTATGGGGGTATATAATACCCCTTATTACTATATAAAATGGATGTATATTTATTCATGGAAATTAATTGTTCAAAAAATGTTTATTTTTTATTTTTTTTAAAAATTATATGTTAACTAATAGTAAATAATTTATTTTCTATTATTAGTTTTTTGGGATTGAGATTACTTTCATTGAAGGAATTAAAAATTATTTCATTAATATACTACATATATAATATCTTCTTATAATAATTATTGATTTTCCATATTTTATACGACTTCTTAAACTTTTTTTACATAATTCATGAAAATTATATTCTAAATTAAAATCCAATAACATTGCATGTTTTCAACTACTATATTTTTTCCCTTCATCAATCTTTTCAAATTTGTTTTTTTAAATAAATTTTATCAACTTAGATGATTTATTATTTAAATATTATGTTGACCATTAATTTTTTCACATTTTAAAAGGAATATTTCTAACAAAAATCTAAATGTTCATTATCAAATTTCTTTATAAAAATAATGTAATAATTTTCTGTTTAAACAGGTACGATGTCAATAAATTTTCCCAAATACATATTTATTTTATTCTATTTAAAATCTTTGATATTATTTAAATGATTTTTATAGAATATTATTTTGATGAAAATTTATGTTAAAATCCTTTTTTACTATGTTTATTACCCTAAATATATTATTTGATTACAAGACATATATTTAATGAGAATTTATTGTCATGTTTTATTTTGATTCAATTATAATTCTCTAAAATATTACAATTTCCAATATTCATGTTTAATCAAACATAAAATCTCACATCTATATGAATATAATTTGAATAATGTATATTGTTATTGTTATATAGTATTATGTTTCTACATATTTTGTTCTATTATGAATATAATTTTATTCCCTAATGCAATAGTGATATAATGTAATCATTAATCAATATTGATTTATTTTACGAAATATTTTTTATAAAATTAACTGATCGTTAAATATATGTGAAACGAATTGGTCATGTAGTAATGTGTGGGATACGATTATTTATATCCCCACAATGATACTAATGGTTTCATGATGTCATCAAGTTATCTAGAATTATTAAGGGGATTTATGTGTATAAAATCACATATTTTAAAATATCATGGTAAAGGCATTGATTAGGATCACGTAGATTATGAATTATCTTAATTTATAATTAAATTATTAGTATACATGATACTGTTAAAATTAAATTATCCATATATATATTTCATAATCATGTTATTGGTTTATGGATTTTATTTGATGTCATTTTATATTCCATATTAATTATTACTTATTTATTCATGAATTATTTCACTGTCGGTATACATTACATAGCATTTGAGATCACACATACTTTTCTAATCTTTTTAAAAGAAATGATTAAGGAATCATGTAATGAGTTATTAAGATGAAAATTATTTATTTTTTAATTTTTAAAATTTTATTTCTTCTTTAAGATTAGAATCATATATGTGTTTTCTTTTTAAAGTATAAAAGATTGATTTATACATGGTGTTCTAATAAATTGTTTCTTAAGAAAATGTAGTCATGTATTTACTATATTTGTGTAACCAGTGTTGGGGTTGTTATTCCAGTTATTAGTTGTAACCTCTTACAATTGAGTAGAATTGGCATAGTAATGATGAAAAATGTGTCTAAATAGCGATACACAACATGTTTCCGCACAAACATTGGGGAGTGTATAATCATTCGTTTAAAGTTGATTCATAATATTTAGGTTTATTAGTTTGGTGATAATTAATATTCCTTATCAAAGAACAATAATTATGTTTTCCATTGGATTCATCATGTTGTTTTATTGCAGGGATGGGAAACTGGTCGAAGGACCATGTATTATGATTTATGATATTGGGACAATTCCTTGGGGAATCCAGATTTGAAAGAAATTGTTTCATTGATTATGATTGATACATATAGTTATTCTATAAGAAATGTATTGGAAGCCTAAGAGATCTTCCAATGTAATAGATCATGGGTATCTCACCACACACTAACACTAGACAAAACATGTATTAATTTAACAGTGGAAGAATGGAAATTTCTGGAGCATAATGAGTTGTTTTCATTGTTTTTTTACTTTTAACTCGTTATACAATCAAATTTATATACTTATTAATTATTGTAATCATTGGTGGTGGAACGTTGTTTCTGTACTAACATCCTTCATGAGAATTAAATGACTTGAGAATACATGATAACACATTATATTATAATGGCAATGAGACCAAATGAGTATTATATTAGTTTTTGGTACCATGTACCAGTGAAATTGATGTAGATTTTTGGATCGATACCAAGTGGATAATTTATTTTGTGTGGAGGTTTTTTTTGTGTTTTTATATATGTATATATATGATTGATCTATGGAAAATATATTTCTATATTCCGGGAATTTAATTTCCTATTCTATAATTATTTGTAGTGGTTTTTGAAATTTTTTATCTTCTTTATTTATTGGTTCTCCTATTTTAGTTGTTTTATATTTAAAGGATATTGTCTCCACAAGATAACATATCATACCATCATACCTTTTCAAAAGTATTTAGTGTATAGGGAGGTCCAACTATGATTAGTTGTTATATGGATCTTGTGTTGCTTATGTAATCTATGTAGGATATTATATATTTATTTTCATATCAATAACTCATCCCCTTAGTGTGTCCTATACAGAGAGAAACCCCAAAAATAGGTGGAACAAATATATGGTTTTTCATTCAACCCTAGAAAGGCCTTTGTTTGTTTTTTATAACAACATTAAAATTGATCTCATCAATATATTATCTGATCCATGCTAATTATGAATCAATAAATTTAGTTCTATATTTTGAAATAAAATAATTTACTATCTCTCAATCTATAAGATGATAGATAAAAATTTTGTGGCTAAATTTGTCAATTGATATAAATCCATGAAATTACCATTCTATATACAACTACTAAAAGTGATGTTTCATAAAATTTGTGTTTATAAACTAATAGTTGAATAATCTGAAATACTGATCCAATAAAATTATTGCAATAGATATTTGGAATTCACTAATGTGGTGAAATGTCTAGAAGATTCCATAGAATGAACTCTAATAAAATCTAGACTAATACCACTTCAAAAAATAATAGCGCCTTGGATATTGGAAATTACTATTGATTTTATTAAACTGGAATTGGTACTAGCTACATTCACTATACTAATTAGTCTATATGAATAGCCAATTTATACACTATTGAAACAATAATATTTTCTTAATAATTGAACCCCACTTGGCGTATATAAAAGAAGATTCATTATTTTTTTGATATAATGAAGAGTGATATATATTCTTTCTAATAAATGAATTTTATTAGATGATTATATTATAAAAATATTATAATACAATTCAGCTGAAGAAATTATAAATTTGAGTAGGATGGATTAAGTAATCACCCCATCTTCTGCAACATTCATCAAATTCTAGGACATATAATCTATAAATAATGGTTTTTAATGAATTATTCAATATAATAATAGACAATATATTAGTGGATATGAGTAATTAAACTTATTAGGGACCTATGTATTTCCCCCAACCTAAAGTGTGAAGTATTGTAACAAGATACTCCTACAATGAATGAAAATAAGTTCAATGAATTGATCAACTAAAATTCAATTACTTATGAATATAAAAAATTTAAGTAATTATATAATTTATAAATTTTATCTACAACAAAATATGTTTATCATATAACAACTACGTTTTCAGCACAACATTCTATGATTCAATTAATTAAGTTCTAACATGGTATGGAAAAGTGGGATTATTTTAAATTGGTACATATGCTGATATAGAGACCTATATGATTCTTTCAAATAATATTATGAGATAATTATCATCCCATCATACATAATCCACCATTGACAAAGACACCCATTTTTTCACCATTAAATTTGTCAAATTTTTTAATCTGTTTATAGAGTGGGAGGAGTTTCCATAACAATAATAAACCATAACATCTCATTGATGTTATTGGGATAAAGGACTGAATACCCATGGAATGGGAAGGTTACGAGGTGTATTCATGACAACATAACTCATTATATTTATATAGGAATAGAGGAAATTAAAAATTACAAATAGAAATGACGGTTTACCCCCAATACCGACTAGTAGTCCCCTTTATATTATTTGGTTATGATTTCATTAAAGACACTCATCTATTCAATATTTTATTATTGGTATATCTATTTCCCCTATAAAATACAACCTAGGACATAGTGAAACCCTAGTTTGAGACCACTCACTAATGATTAGACCAGAGTGTTAGGGGACCTTAGGCCTCAACCCCCATATTCCAAAGGATTCCAATTTCTAGTGAGGTTATATAGAGTAAAATATGGTATCATTTACCATCTGGTGATTGATAATATTATGAAACACAAAAATGATTTTAATAAAAATTAATAAATACTAAATTCAAATGTATAACAACTCAAATAATATATAACATGTCATAGTAGTTATACAAATATAAAAAACATCACTCATGAGAAAATAAAATATATACCTATGTACAAAATAACCAACGGGAACTGTCATTCCATCACTGTTGAAACACCCTACCCATCCAAAAATTAAGGTCATGTGTTCTATTGATCATTTTTACATGAAACCATTAATAGGTACTTAATATTAAACAATTTACCTTACATATTTCATGAACTATAAAGTGTTCATCTATCCTAGAGGGAACATGTAGGGTGTGAGTATAAACTTAATAGGTTATCACTAATTTTGTCACTAACTAATATCCATATAAATACAATTGTACGAAAAATGTCAATAAATATCATCCCAAAACATTTCACACAACCACTTCCCCTTGTGCTCAAATATCAATATCTTTTCCAAATTTTGAGATTTCTAATGTTGAATTGAAAATTTAATTATTTTATTATCGAAAGATACCATGTCCTACTAAACAAATAAATTCCTTGAGGATTCCCAATCTAGAATAATTTCTATGAGTATACAAAACACACAAAAGGAATGTAAAACCCCATGTTAAATCATGGTATTTTGAATCTATTTATCAACTACTAGATTAACAACCTAGTGGGAACATGGAACACTGAAACCCAGCCCACCAAAACACCATCATATATTTTGATCTTATACCCCCATATGTTTGTCTAACACCAAAAATACCATATCTAGATTTGATGTTTCCTCTACCCTATACTCTGAGACAACACCACAGTCTAATGTTTCAACATCTATAAGGTTCACCCCTACTATTAGTGGTTGGATCCACTTCCTGGGTTTAATCCTTTGTGACTATGAGCCCAAGGGAACAATCCACAAAGCGAGAAACATAACATACATAATATTATCACACCTCGGTGAACCACTTTATCCACCCATGGAAATGGTAAACACCTTCCACATCATAATAGAAAAATGGTTTCCTATTTACAGTGATATACTTAACCAAAATTACCAAGGGATTAAATAGTTGCATTCCTAAGGAACTATAGCCTAAAAAGAAACACCTTAAACATGTTTTATAATTCCCCAAAACCCATGAAAGCACATAAAGAATATTTTATTCCAATACAAATCAAACCCTGTATTTTATTCATGAGACTATCCCTTTGTATCAGATTTAAATAATGGAAATCCCACATGCTTCCATTTTCAACAACACAACCTTGACCTTACGCAAACTGATTTTTTACATGATGAATAACACATGTGTAAACATGAATTATTTAGGGGAGAATTTACAAGAATTAAAACTACGACACATACCAAGAAATGAATATATAATGATATATAACCAAATAATTCCCCAAACTCGAAAAAATTATCCCAGTTAATGGGGTTTTTATTGAGTGTTGACAAAATAGTTATAAATTTAAAAAGTAGAAGCACATACATTGTTATACTGAATTAAAGATTCCACCTTCTTCATTCCACTCAATATTATCTTATAATTTAATAGAATCACTCATAGAAAATACATTTTAAAAAACTCATTTCCCTTAATTTATATTTGATTCACACCATAACCAAATGTGAATGACCGTTACAATAATAACATTTCAAAATTTCATAAAAACTCTTTCATGTAACACACCTCCATCAAAATCATTCATCAAATAATAATTCCTACCACTTCCAAAGAAGTCCTTGTATAAAAAAATAATATATCAACAATAGAAACGGCCAAAAAATTAATCAAAATTTTACCCATGAGAATGGGACAACACTTGAGACTAATTATTTTGCCTATAATGACACCCCAATAGCACTATAGAGTATATAATAACATGTTAAATAAATATACTAAATCATTTATCTATTCCAAATACAAAACAAATTACATTCACTCTATCAAATGACAAATCATCCTCAGATTATATCAACCACTTACCAATTTAATCTTAACAAAACCCATTCTTCCTTCTCTATGTATTATCACAACACCAATATGATATGAAATACATCTATCTCCTCCCTACATTAGCATAATAACCCATGAATACACCATAATAAATTGATTACTTCTATGGGAACACCCTGGAATTGGAACCTCCTATATAGTCTTATCATAACCAACCTAATATAAATTATGATACATCAATCATGTCCATAACCCAAACCCCAAATCTCTATATATAAATTAATCAACATATAACAAAATCATGAATTATAGTAATTCCCAAATCTCATCTTGCTTTTTATATGTTTCATGATTTTATAATCTGTACCTGATGTCAATGCATCCCTTATTTACCATAAATAGTAAGTGATGTTCAAAAGAAACTATTCGATCTATTAATAGTAAAAAAACCACATATGATTGTATATATCAGTTAAAAAAATCCATACATAGATCCTATTTTCATAACTCTAATTTTTTTCTCACTAACATAAACAAATTTTTTGTCTCATCCATAAAATGTTATCTGAAATCCGAACTACATGAAGCATGGTCCTCATGTCATGTTATACTAACAATTATCTACTATTCATATTGTTGGGAATCATAACCATAGCCACTTTGTCTATGTGCATAGGTGTCTCAGCTATAAGAAACTCTTCATACACCCCATCCTACAGCAGTTCCATGATTTTGACCGAATTTAGGATTATGGTCTATCTACAGGGTCCTCAGACCAAACTACTCTAAATACCCAATCTGACATTATACAATAAACTATTTTGGTGTTCGGTCATATTACTCTCAAACATAAACCTCCTTATGACACTATAAACATGTAATCGATTATCTACTCTATGGTAGAAATAATTCACCTCCTCAATAACTATCATGTAAGGTCTCCAAAAACCCTCACATTGATGTACCCGAACCACCACCACTATTCCCACTTACAAAACTATTTGGATTTATATAGTCTCATATGTAATGTTTTTCTTAGTTATCAAATCCAAATTATCTTCTAATAATATTATGTTTAACTTCAATATGTTTACATAATTCCTCATTGTATTCCCTAAATAATCCATAAAAAATCACACCATGATTATCAACTCTCACACCAATATCAGTGATAATTATAGTAATTTTTTCAAAGTCATAGTATAATTCGTAAAGAGGGTGTCACACTAGTTTATGTACATAATATCCATAAATAGAAACCCCCAACATCTTTGAAATGATGTGATCAATAATCATAGCCATCATAAAATTCTATTTCAACTTTATTTGCCTTTTGGAATATACCTTTATTTCCCAAAATATATTTTGTACTCTTCTAAGTATATAAATGGATAACATCACCCTCCACCATGGTGGAATCTCAATTAAGTTAAATTTCTTCTTTATAGACGTTTTCCAATAATTCAACACCTATCTTCCACCCTACTAAAATAATAAAGAATGATTTTTTGTGTATAATTATCTTGTCATGTATGTTATATATGGATCAGTTCCCTATATTCCGTGATAAATAGTTTTAATGATTAACATTATGATCGCTCTGAGATACCCATCTAGTGAATTCCCCATATCCTATACCTATTGTGGATTTCATATATTCCTCAGAACCTCTACCTATAAATCATAATTATTTGGTACCGTACTTTCCAAAGTGTATGTGTACCCTAAAAGGACCACATCTCCGCACGAATGATTCCCTGTTTTAGGATTCCTAGTTAGAATATCATTAGCAATTAAATACCAGTTTAAAAAATATAAGATTAAAAATATTACAAATAAAGAATGTTATAACATATATTATGATTTATTATCCCTTACACTCACTATTGTATATAGTTCATGTGTCATTAAAACACACTACCCCTACATACCAATATAAGTATTAGATACCATAACAACTCACATGGATCCATTTTTTAAATGTTCTATATATATTTTAGGTGATATGATGATGAAATTATTAACATAAATTAGATTATTATGGTGAATTGATAAACATATATTTCAGATTATATTGTTTTAATATTTCATTTATATTTTCTACATATAGTAAAAAAAATTAATATGGTTCTTTCTTTTATTTAATTATACTTTGGTTAAAATATTTCTTTTCCATAGAATTAAATTGAAAGATTAATTTCATTCTAAATACAATATATTTTTAGTATTAACATCCATCACAATGTAAAGACTTATTTGAATTATATTCTCATTTTATTTATGGTTTTTATTTTCCTATAATTCATTGATTTCAATATAAATATTCTTTCTTAAATATTTCACGGATTACATTTTCAATTTTTTTGAATTCTCAATTATATTATTATGTGTTGAATTTAATTTTCATTTTATTTAAATTTTAATTTTTTTATTTATAAATTGTATTGATGATGATAAATATCATTTACTGTTTAGAAGATATTTTCATATGATAATTTATAAATTAAAATTATTCTATGAAAATTATTTTTATATATATAATAAAATTCATCCAACATGTAATAACATTAATATATATTTTTTATTCTTAATATTATTTTAGTAAAAGAAATTTATAGAGAGTTATGTAATAATAATTTTAGATAGGATAATTTATACTATACAATGTCCCCACACAAGCTATGTTCATGGTAATAAAAGAGTTGTGTCGCAAAAAATGGGTTTAAATATGAGAATTGGATATAAGGAACATTATTGTGAGGATGAGTATTAGGGGAGAACATCCCCTTATCTTTTAGCGTTGATGTATTGTATGTCAATATTTCTGATGAAAGACAAAAAAATAATCAATGATAATGACCTTTATATAAGAGATCAAAGATGAATGTAAACCACCTTTGATGATGGAAATTCTTTCATGGATTATGATTCACCATTTCAATGTATGATGATTTTAGATCACAGTTGGTTTTATGGAATTGAATATTCATAGATTTCATGTCTCGTCTGACCTATATGTTTATTTAGACTTGGATCTGACAATTGATGGACACCTATGATTCTAGATTTCCTTGTCCTGAGGTGTTTCACAAGAACATAGCTCAAGGAGCTCAATTGAAACCACTAGTATTGAATGTAACTAACTTATGGCCTAAATCATTGAAGATAATTTTTTAATTTTTAGGAAGATGGATGATCAATGAGATCGATGAATAGAAACAAAAAAAGAAACTAGAAGTGTCATGCATGGCTGAGTTGGAATGAACAACTAACTATGATGATTTGGAGATGCTGAAGCCAGTGAGAGTTGTATGATCCTTTAAGGAATGAAATTCCCTATACCATGTTTTGTTCTTTTGAGATGTGTGACATAATAGATGAAGATGTATACATCCGATGTTGATCATTTTGATATAAAATAATTATATTTGGTTTGTTCTCCTACAGGGAATATTTATGAGTAGTATCAGAATGTCAAGGACAAAAACATTTTAGGATTAATGGAATAAAATGATGATTCATATTCGGTACATATAACTTCATGTTAATGAAGATGAACATGATTTTATTGTAGTTTTTATGTGTATACAAGAATGTTATTTTATCTAATTTTTGAAATAACAATCTGTTTAAAATTTAGATTATGAATAATGGGTTCTTATGTTTCCCCATCATTCTTCTATACAAGAATGAAAATATTAATATAACATTTATTTTTAGTGTCATAAATATTTTATAAATGATTGAATATCTGTTTTTAAAGATCTATTAGGATTATTGAGGGAAAACTAAAAAAAATACCCATGGATCATGTATTATGAATGTATATGTCCATATATTCATTAAATTTTATTTTTCTCTAAAATTCTAAATCTATGAATTTCTATAACATGCGCTTGTAGGTTATTTGAAGTGTTACTTTATAGTGATTATTTAATGTGTAGCATTTCATGTGGTTATTAGTGTTTTATTATTTTTGATATCTTAGTGGGATGCATCAACGATTTAACAAAAAACATATTCTAATAATTTATATGGAAACATAGAGGTTGATTTGATAGATTCTAATGATAATTATAAATGTATAGTTTTTTAATGGAGAATTTGATAAAAAAACAAGTCAATAGAGTAGTTTTTTGATCAATAACTCAATATTAAGAAGATGATAATAGGATGTAAACTCTTCTAGTTTTTTTAACTTTTCATTTCTTTTCTTATTCTATAATAATATTGTTTTTTTTATAAAAATATTTTAATATATGTTTTTTTATATAGAAATTAGATCGTTATGTTTCTTAAATTAAATATTCTTTTTGAAATAATTTAAAATAATTAATCAATCTCATTTCTTTTAAAATTAAATGAATTTGGTTGTTAATGAACTATAAAACCATCTGATTGTTGATCAATTTTTTCAATCAAAAATATAAATAAATCATTCAATCATTAATTTCAATTAAATTTTCACATGTATAGGAATAATATATTAGAAAATTTCATTTCAATCAAATTAAATTCTTGTTCCACACAATCTCATATATTTTCATTCACTCTTTTAATATTATCAGCTTTCAATCATTTTTCAATATAAAAAAAATTTTATCGACTTATTTCATTTTATGGTGTTTTATGTTTTTATTAAATTTTTAATTAATTTAAATAATCCATTACTAGATTCCCTAAGTATTTGATATAATATATAAGTCAATTCTAGTAGTTTTAGGTTTTTAAATTTCTTATGGTCAATTAAAGAGCATCAAATATGACCATACTTGTACACATTTTTATACTGTTCTATATTAATTATTATACACATAAAACCCCACTGTAAATATTTTAATCTTTTTTTATTTATCATGTTTTCATTATAATTTTATTTCTAGTCAAAACGTTTCATCAGTTTATTGATTTAATACCATATTGTAGTGGATAATGTCTACTGCTCCATGGATTTAACAAAGCATATTATTATTTTTTCCTCCGATGAAATTTTTTAGTCGATAATATTTCGTGAAATGTTATAAAATAATCACAGGCATAAAGAATTGTGGTTACAATTATCTCTTAATATTTTCATTCACATGGAATATAAAAATAAAAATCATAATCCATTGTGATCCTCAATTACATCAGTCATTATTTATGTGTGTTAAAGGATGAGTTTTAGAAGCTTATCATAACTATTATTTATCCTCATTCAAACAGTGTGTCTAATTACGATGGTTGTTTTTTCTATGTGTGGTTAATTTAAAATTAATGATATTATTGGATGTTCCTATTAGATAAAAATAGATTCTTGTTAAACTATTCTCAAAATTATGAATTTCAAACATTATTTTTAAATAGTGGCACTATGTTTCATTGAGGCATTAATTTATAGGGGGGTCACATCTTCAACATCAAATATTCCATGGGGAAAATATATTTGAAGAAAAAATCAATATATTATTCTTTCTACCAATTCAAAATATTAAGTCAATTCAACTGAAATTTACTTAATATGTTCATGAGGTTAAAATGAATATTTTGGGGTAATCTTTTGTAACTCTACGTTATTATGTTTTCCACACATTTGGGGGTTAGTTTTAAGAAATTATGATCATTAATGATATTATTATGTTATTTTATGAACATTTATTAATTAATATATTTATTTAATATTAAATTTATACTAACTATTTCTAGTAAGTAATTTTTTAAAAAAGATACATGATTTTAATTTAATATGTTTTTAGTTTAGAAAACTATTATTCAATTATTTAAATTTATATACATATTAGTTTTTGAATGCATGTTATTGAAAATGTGGACTTATTCCATAATGATATTTTTTATTTGAAATATTTTTCAAATTGTGTTGTTGGATTTTAGGTATTAAATGGGCATTGATAAAATTTAAGATATTTATTATTTATTTTTAACTGATTAAATATTTTGATAAAAAAATTACCATTGAATTAATATGTAATGTGTTTTATTTTATATTAATTCTATTTTCTTCTATATTTATTTTATATTGAACATTTATTTTTGGTGATAAATATAATTTAGTGCATCAGCGTATTATTTTCAACCTTATAAGTAAATTTATTTTTTTTCAACCACATTTATTTTAGTTTGTGTATGATAATATTTTAACCATATAAGATAACATTGAAATTAATTCTTAGAGATATAATTTTATGAAGTAATACTTTATTGACATATATAATCTCGTAATTTTTGACGAGTTGAAAATCCAATGGATTTGAATTTATTCATTTGATGGGCTTGCTTTTTTACAATACTGGATTCAGAATTCAATTTTGTGTGTCAGAATACATCGATGTGTTACCTTAATACCAGATTAAAAGGACATGGGAAACCTCAGGTGTACCAAGATATTTCGGGGCACAATACCCCCAAATTTATTGTATTGAGTAGACATGTAAGGGATAATGGTTTGTTTGAAAATGTGTGTCTCACCATTACAAATCATTTGGCACCTTGAGGTGAGTAGAAGTGAATCGCATGGGAAATACATGATTTCCCAAACACTGCACCAAGCCATAATTCTTGTTTTCATTTAGGAACTTTGTGAATATTTCATCACATGATTGGGGCAGGTTTGGCCAAACTATGCAGCCAAACCATTGGGACGTCCCTAATAAGTCCATAACATTTTCATGATTTGTGCATATTTTTACCAAAATATTGCAAAAACAAGTCCCTCATTAATGATGAAAAATAATCATTATACCCTGCCTTCAATAATTATTTTTAATTTTTCATTAATCTTCAACTTCCATGGGAAACAACTCCTATGAGGGTCATTTTTCATCCTTTAATCGGTGTGAGGAGATCTTCCTCACATATCCTATGATTTGAGAACCCTTAGGTGCATTGAATGTTCCCCAATAATCCTATTTATCTTCTTTATTATATTCAACATAATTTTTTCCCTCATCATGCACTACATTATTGTGACCTAAATAAGAATATTTTTAGGGAGTTTATATGTTAAATTCATTTATCCAAAAATTGATCACATCAATACTTGATATCAGATATATGGTACTAAAATGTTATAGGTTATATAGTGTAAGAATTACCATAGATTTTTATTTGATTTCATAAAATCATGTTTTATTCCATGGGTAGTATATAGAAGGGGTATATACTAAATTATAAATTTGGTTAATATAAATTTCATAGACCACATTATGAAACCATTAGACTCTCCCTTATATGGTCAGATGCTATGAACTCATCCTTAATCAGCAAATAGTTTGGGATCTTATAGTGATCCTATTTTATGGGTGGTCTTCCCTTGAAACATCTACCACCTTGGGCGTGATTTTTATTTATATTTTGAATTTTGAAGCTCATTTGTTAAAAACCTCTATTGTAGTCATTTACAATATTCATTGTTATTAAATGTATTATTTAAGCTAAATGGAATGAATTTTTTTATAACAGTTTCATGTTTCCACATTTAACCCATGGCATGAGGTCTAATGTCTTCTAATATATAATATATAATTTTATTGATGTTTGGATTGGTTACATACCAATTACAAGGGCCTCATGGTACTCAAATTGAAATGCAAAATGGTCATTGATCTCTTCTTTATCATTAATAGATTGAGATGTAGTTTCATTATATTATTTACCTCCTATATTTTAGTATGTATATGTTATGGAGTGTTTTCTTTCATGGAATCTTCAATAATTTATACTTCATTGGAAAAATTTATTGTTTGAGTTAATTTGATAAAATGGATCATGATGGCCATGTGGGATACTTGGAATTCCATGAACATAATTCCAAATAAATAATAATTGTTATTGTGTTTAAATACACTATTTCAGATGTGTATATGCTGGGGGAACACAAATATACATGGATAGACTCACTGTACATTTCTGTTACCTCATTTTGAGTGATATTGGTTTCCTATGAGTTACCCCTTATAGAATTTCATTGGTGATATTGATTTTCCGGTCCATGAATGATATGTTTTCCAATATATGAGATAACCGGTACATGATATGTGGTTTTTGTCTCACATTAAGCCAGGTGTGATAGATTTTAAGTTATTCGTCGATCGTGTTTAATGGGATCTAACTATTGCGAGTGTTTCTTTCCCTCTTAGTGTGATTCATGAGTTTCATGTAATGGTTCACATCATATGGTTCTCGAATTCTGAATATTTAATTTTTTAATTTACATATGTAGAATGTGTTGGTCATGTGTAGTGTTTATCCCTGGTATGTTTCTGCCAATCCAAATAACATGATTGGGTTTAGTTCATCTTGTGATACATTTTTTAATACATGTTTTAATAGCTTCTCACATATCTCATTTTTTTTATTTCACTTTGATTGGAACATCGTGGATTAGGATGAAATGGTAATAGTCATCCATGTATAATTGGGGATCCTAACCTGACATGGTTATTTAATTGTATTCACATCACTACATTACATTGATATCATGAACACTGTAAATTTTATATTCATGAACAAGTTTATTCATTAGAACCATTGGTGGTTAAATACTGAGTATATCTCACACAATGATTGGTCCACCACAACACGTGAGTAATAGAACATACCCCATGTATGTAGGGCCGAGTTATTTGTATTTTATGTTACTTATATACCTTGGAGTTAGCATCACGAGACTGCTCTGTTACTCAGGATGACCATAGATGCAACCATTTGGGATTTAGATGTATCATTCATTAATTTGCATTTATTATATTGTAAATTATAATATGTGTTTCATGTATATTTTTCAAATATTATTACATGGTTGAATTTTTTTTAATGGGGGTTTCCATTTCTATTTAGTTGTTAAATTTATCTCCTACTTATTTTCATTTATTAAAACTACATACTCTATTTTGTTATTATTTCTATCTATTTTTCAGTTGTTCTACTCTAGTAATGAGGTCATAGTCTCCCCATATTAGAACCATTAGACACTCACTTATATTTTATATCCTCTATATTATAGGTAGTAATGCTTGAGAATATTTGGTGACCGGTTTGGCTACCAATTTACTAGTAACTCAGACAAAGATGTTAAAAAGTGCTATGAGAGCATTTTTTTACGTGTCCAGTGATCTGATTTCTTTTCAATATTTTTTATTACTATTGATTACCATTTCACCTTAAGTGATTTTATTACCTTCCTCTTCATAATAACTTCTGATATTTTTAATTTTCCCTTATCCTCGTATGAAATAGAGAAATAAATACAGGCATCATTACAAACATGTATCTATTCACATACAATTCATATTCAATGACATGTAGAATGCATTGCTAGGTTGTTTGAAGGTTACTTATGTGACATGTTTGTTATTATCCTTCCTATTATTTTCTATGTTAATTTTTTTTTGATATCTTTCATATATTTTAACGTATTAGTTATTTTATTAAATAATTCTATAGAACATTTTTAATTGCTTGATTAATGCTATTTCCTTGACTTTTACTATATGTTTCTTTTGTTTTAGTTTTATGATTAGAAAGTTTTTGTGCCTCCATGGTTATTCAGGATCCCTCTATGGTTAATTGTTATTCATTCATTCTTTCGTACCATGTGAAACGATATATAATATTCATTTTTAATTTTTTTGATAAATTTTAATGTGTGAAAGTGGTTTATATAGAAAAACCTAACAAATCAATTAGGACATGATAGGTCCATGAAACATTGGTTAAATGGGATAAAGAATTCATTTTTTCTGATAAATGTGACCATGTTATCTAATTTTTAATGTGTATGGGAAATTTATGAGTTAGAGAGTGGTGGACTATATAGTAAAACCATTATAGACACACAATAAATATATAAATGATTTTTTAAATATGATAAGGATCTTAAAATTTCCTTTATTAAAGTTAAAATGGTTGTGGTTAGATGGGAACCACATGAAACTTGTAATTTGTATAAGCTATTTATAATTTTTGATGTGGTAGTCAATAAAAATAGAACCATCTATTATGGGAAATATATTTTTTGAAATCTATCATAAATATAAATCTTCTAAAAATTTTAACACAAATGTTTTAGTTTCATTATTGAGTAATAAAACCTTTCTCATATGCTAAATAACCTATGAGACTAATATTAAAATTAAAAAACTAGACCTAAATGTATTAGATGTGTAATTTTAAATAATATGTAAACAACTAATGGTTTTAAAATAATAAATTCTAATGTTTTTGTTTTAACTGTAGTGGAACCTAAAAATGGATATAGGGACCCTATAGGTCACCTTTTATCACAACCCCTCCCCACAACATGTTCCCCTCATACAACAACAATGTGAGAATGGACATAGTGACACATGAGTCCCCCCTCTAGTAGTCCATGGGTATCCGACTAGAACTGAGGCTATAATAAACACACAATTTTGAGGCATTACTCATTATGATAACACATGTGAATGAGAGAGATAAGACATACTCCAAAAAACCCCAATTCATATTGAAATATAAAATAATCCCAAGTTGTTTTATGTAATGACATGACATTACTACTACAATTGAAATAGAAAATAGCAAGTATAAAACAAAAGTAAAATATAAGAAACCAAGAAGCCCAAACAACTCTTGTTAACCCCACAAATGTAGTAACCATTCTGATATCTGACCTTCTAGAAGTTACATTAAAAACAGTTTACATAACATTGGGTGAGTATAAGAGTATACTCAGTAGGATCCTACCCAAAGAATCTCATAAAAAATTAAAGGAATCATGCTCAAGAAAAGTAAATGAACAAGTGAAACTAACTCATCACCAAAACGTGTATACTATGATTCCAATTTCAACATGGATACTCAAACCTATTATTATATAGAATAGTACCTAATATACTAAATAATATCAATGGTACCACGTTACCACTTCCCTAATCGATTTACCCTTTTCTCCAACGTCTCACATCCAAAGTCATCTCTCTCTAAAAATGTTGGCCCGAAGACACCTGGGAGACGACCACAACATGCCATTTGTGCAACCCAAAGGCTTACTCACAAACACCAGGGAGAAGCACCACACTATCATTAGAACCTAAAGTAACCAGTTAGTTTTTGGGATCCACCACATATCGCATAACATGTATCATATGTCAGGTATTATACCTCAAGACATTACATCATATACACTCGGTAAGGATCATCATTTAGTCATATACTATAATTGTTACACCTATAGTTTTCCAAATGAATCTATATCCATAATATATGTGGGTGAATAATCAGAAACCATTACATTCATCAAGACATATATATAGGGAAAAATAACTATCGTTCCTTATAGTAAAATAACTACCTTGAGATGATGGTGGGTACACTAGGGGGATTTAGCCATCAATCATCCCACTAGGACCTAATGAAAAACAACCCCTACCTAGGGATCATAATCCTCACAGTGTTAGATCCCTAAATGACATGGTGTGTTAGTGTATAGAAACACAATAATTATATGATATAAAATATCTCACAACCACATTTTGGAAGAAAACTAGTCTTACACTCACCTGCAGCTAATGTCTCGTTGACTCTTGATTGCAGTTATAAAACATGATATCCTGTTATCATAAAAACTATTACATATAAACATTATATTGCTTTATTCCTTATTATTAGTTGTATGTTATGTTAATTTTCTAATTAACCATTATAAATCTTCATAATATAAAATTTTCATTCAAAAAGAACTACCATGCCCTTCAGGAATTAACAAAATGATTCCATGGTTCCATTATATAGTAACCTCACCATTGCATCCCTGTAAGATCTAACCACAAAAGATGAAATCATTTAGTCAATAATTTATTAATATAATTATCACCATTACATTTATACTTTTATTATAGAAAAATAATTATATTCTTCCAAACACAAGGTTCTCAACCCAGTGAATAGATGAAGTACATGTCGAGTTACATCATCTTATATATAGAGAAAATTCTCATCCATCCTTTAGTATTTATACATAGAATTCACGTGGCACATCTGATGCATATTAACCTATTTTGGAAGGAGGGTAAAAAAGACTATATGTATCAATCAATGGGGGAATGAAATGAATATAAACAAACTAGAAGATTAAAAAAGCATCTAGCATCAACATCCAACCCATTTAAACACCTTATGTGTCCTCCACATCACCCACATGCATAAAATAATGCATATCGATGCTCTAGTAATCAACTGCTACAACCCCAAACATTGGTCCTCCCCTACCCCACATACCACAAATATCCTCCCAGACCAGCCATCCTATGCACACAATAAAACACAAGTACTGGGTAACAACAAGAGACTAGGCGCTTGGCCCCAAAAATACATTCAATCATAACTCATAACAATCACTCACAACTAAGAATAAAAAAGCACATAGTAATTACGAGAAAAAAGATATCTCATAACCCTACCATGATTATCCTTTTGTAAACAACATGTTATTTAATCAATATTTAATTAACTGATTAATTATTAGTAGTTTCAAACTATACTAAATCGAACCATAATGATACCATAGCTATCATAAATTAATTAAACATGCTTTCAACATCAATTTTATTATCATGAAATTACAAAAACAAAGAGATTAATTTATACGACTCATTATCTTTGGATAACAAATTTATGACGAGTATAATCATTACATTCTTTTCCAATTTATATCAAGACCGAAATTATTAAAAAAATCATAGCTTTCAAACCATCTAGAAAATCAAGATGAAACAGCATTCAATAAAATCCAATTATATTATCATGTTCAAATATTTGTCATATCAATTCTATTATTCTATAGTGGATAAATATTGATAATTTATTTTTTTATGTGAACCGAATAGTGAATCCACGAATACCATACCTTAAAAGGGTTCAAATGTAATTTTTATGAAAATGGGGCAACAGAATGGATCACGATCACCTTTCATACAATAAATGAATCCACCTGAGGATGCCATAGAAAAAAACATCGTCCAATACTCATGAATGATCTGTTTAAAACAAGGAGATCATATTCCATCAAATGGAATTGATTAATATGGGAAAATATCCACGAACCTCAAAGAACGATGGTATTTCACACTATAGTAAATACCAATGAAATATTTCTGGTTCAACCAAAATAGGGGTTCTGCATATGAAGTATGAAAAAATCCAAATGAAAATAATACAACGATGAATGTGTGATTTCCCAACTCTTTTTGGAAGGAACGATTCAATTATCTCATTATTGGGATAAGCATTGAAGGATGTATAAGGAGATGTGTATCCCAATCTTAGATATATATAAATAGATAATTTTTTTAGATATTGTTTATATTTCCCATTAAATAATTTTAAAATTAATCCATGATGTTGGACAAATTAAAATCCTCCATATTTTTAGAAATTAAATTATATGATTTATAGCCCTTCAAATTGCTTCAAAAAACACATATATGTAGCATTAAAGTCATTTTATGTCAATGAAAGATGTTTAATGGAAAAACTATAATATCTAAGAAACACATGAAATATGGAAAAATAGTTGACTCCCAATTCAGGAAAAAATGTCAACATAACTGTAAATTAGGAAATGTGTTAGAGATAATTCTCCTCAACCTCATCGAAAACCAAAAACAATATATTTCATCAAAGGAATGGACTAGGGAGTTCTATCCCATTGAATCCAATGCTTCCCAAAACATTCTCATCCTCGGCAATCCAAACCAAACATGGTAGGAAATAGATAAAGGGATACAAATGATCATCCAATGAGATACCTATTAATGATATCAATATGAAAAAGTGATTAACCATCTAGAAAAGGAACACCTGAAATCACATGACCATAACAACATTCACTTAAACTCTCTCCTTTGGAGATTTCTCTTGTAGGATAGAAATCACCAATAATAATGAAATGATATCTATCTCATAACAAGATAAGGTCTAAACCCACAAAACAAACATCATTACGTGAAAAGATAAAGATCAAATTGCCTTTAGTAATGGGCATGTATCTATGACTCACATTACCAGGAACTCCCATCCATGACACCATGCAGCCATAAGAAACAAACCAATGGGCATATTGCTATTGCAACACCTTCCCTTTACTTTCATGTATCACTACTGGCTACCCCATAAAGGTCACATCCTCGTCAATGTTGATCTTTCCCCAATCAATGTCATGAGCTTTATCCTGATCATAATGACAGATTTAAATTACATTAGAAACATCAATTATCAATCTCAAACAAGGGGATGTGCAACTTGATACTCCACAAGTCCAACATAAGACAACAACTAAAAGGCCCATCAAGATGGGGAAAAATCTTACACCGACCACAAATCCATGGCTACCCACAATTGGGAGTCACAATTAGATACACTTAATCCCAATACCCAATCTCTAGAGGTCTCCCCCTATGGTCAGAATAAGACATATGATGATCAGGTGCTTCCTTCATCATGGCACAAATAACTTGAACCCACTCTGTTGTATTCTGTGTCAGTTCAACCCTAATAATTGCTGACATTCTAACCCCAGTCCAATACAATGTATAATGGAAATATCGGCCATAATATGCATAAAACAGTGTCATACTAATTGTGGAGTTAAAACTATTGTTTTAAAAGAACATGACCAAGGAGGAGTTCATCATCCACAATCCTCCAAAATCCCGGAAAAAAGAGTGCAGCATGTCTTCGATAGTATAGAGAGTCTACTATATCTGACCATTTTATTTATAGAAGAAACATATTTCTATGTAATTTATGATAACTAACATCATGATGGATAGCTCTCCACACCCCATTTGGTATAATGAGGATCTCGATCAGAAATGACCTTCCTATGGATCATGTGGAGTCTTACCACATCCTATGGATACTTCATCGATAAGACCACCAATGAGATCGACTCCTTGATCACAATGAAGTGGGAGTTTTTTTTTCAAATGTCCCACTACAACCTATATAGAATAATTTCCTGGTAATCACAAGGAAAATTTGTTACAAATCCATTGACATGTCCTCCCAATTACATTGATGAACTTTTAATGGCTGGTGAAATCCACCTAGAACATATTGCTCATCCTACATCTTCTGGTACAAATTATATCAATACAAAAACAACATAACTTCATAGTTCATACTAGGATACTGAAACTGACTCGTAAAATATCATTACAACATTTTCACACTAGGATGAACAGATTATGGAGATCTATGTAACCAACTAAGATCCATCTCCCGCATTTCAAATGTATTAAAAATTCATCCCTAAGATAATACATGGTGTTGTTCATTCTCATACCACCCATTAGGGGCCTCACCACAATAAAATTGGTCTCTCCAAACCTCTACCTCATGGCCCCCAACTAGGCGTATTCCACCCGATTCCCCAAATATAACTGCACTATCATTGGAAAAGTGAATATCTTCTCTCATCTTCTCTGATATCCAAATGTAATGATGAATGTTATTCCACCACCCAATTATAACCACCAGATTCACACACTACAACACTATGTGACTTACTTCATAATGTGTCAACTTCAATGTTCCCTTTATCAGGTGTAGACAAGATTTCGATTTCAAAATCATATAAGAACTATACCCACCAACATTGTCACATGTTCAAGTCATACTGGGTGAATTCATACCAAATTCCCTAATAATCGATGAAAACAAAAAAAACTCTCACCAATGAGGTAATGTATCCACAACTTTAGTGAAAACACCATTGATTCCAACTCAAGATTGTGGGTGGCATAGTCACATTCATCGAGATACAACTAAACAGACCCATAATAAATCTTTGATTTATGCTACATCGAAATGAAGCCCAGCCTTAATAGTGAAGCATCAATGATAACCTCGAACTGAACACCATCTTCTAGTAGAAAGAGAACCGCTGCACTGACCAGCTTATATTATAGATACTCAGTATCATCCTAACATAGATTAGTCTACATGAATTCATGATCCTTCTAGGACAATGATATTAGAGGATTAAAAACCCGAGATAAATCCTCCAAGAACCTCCTATAATATCCTATAATATGTAGTAAACATCTCATATCTTCCATTATCTTTTGGACTTAAAAAGAAACAACTGATTCTATTGTTAGCATATCCATAACTACTCCCTATAGGGACACAAAATTCTGATTCAAGTATATTTCACTTGAAAATACTCATTCATCGAAAACATCCCAAACAACTCTTATCGATGAGGGAATCACAAAATGAAACAGATATGATCTGCATGCTCCTCCTCTGATGTATAGTAGAAATAGATTTTTTTAATGAAAACAACCATGAACCTTTCAATGATATAACAGACACAGTGTTCATCATCCCCAAAAAGACAACTAGATATTTCACTACACTGAATGAAATCTCCAATAACATGTAATTCACATTATGAAAATGAAAATTATTCCTTAGCATATCATAATCCTTCATACAAATCAGATAATACCAAGAATTAATGATCATATTTAAGAACCAACTTCCACCATTTAGATGATGGAAAAAATCTTCAATCTATGGAATGGGATAATGGTTCATTACTATCACTTTGTTCAAGTGATGATAACTAATACACAGAAAAAAATAGTTTTCAGCCTTCTTTACTAACCAATATTGTGCACCCCACAATTGAACACTCAACTAAACAAAAATACAATGTAATATACCATCGAGTTGTATACAGTTCTCCAAAAACTCAAAAGGTTCAATCCTATAACAAGACAACGACATAAGAGAGACACCTGGCTGCAACTCGATCCTAAACATGATCTCTTTTCAAGAGTTAATAATACAGACTCTTCTAGAAATAAATTAGGTTAATCTTCAATGAGCCTGCGAAAAAAAATATTGAACCACCAATGAACCTAGCATATGTTCAGACATCAAGGATAAAAAAGGGACATGCCTTTACCCATCATAGGGTCTCTCTCTCCAAAAAACACTATTGTATTTCCATAATCATCAATGAGAACCACCTTCCTCCAGAAGAAATCTTTCATATCCTACAAAGAATAAAAAAAATCCTTTCATAGGATGAAATCATATTGTTATACTCTTAACCCAATGAAATCATGTCAATAGAGGATCTTCCTAAACACTAGCTCAATGTCTCTACATATTTAAAAAAAATTAGATCATTCTCAAACTAGCATAGTCAGTTCCAAGGGCACATGAATTCTAAAAACATGAATTCCCAAAGCATGAACATGGGTATGTGAGATGATGTTGTTTTTTACCCTTGAATTAGAAAATTCATAATCCCAATTATAAAACAATAAAAGCGTACCTTAAAAAATCTAAAAAACATGGCGCTGGAAACACAAATATATGATGCTGACGAAGACCTTCTCTATTAATTCTCTGACATTGATGATTATGACCACCATAGTTTTATCTACTATATAAGGACAAGGACTGTCCTAGGTCAGTCCTATGCTTGCCCCATCTTCTCTCTAATAATCCAATGCTAGTGAAAACTATTGTCATTGTCTCATCTTGAACATCCTCAATGGAGAAACCTGGAGTCGAAAACCTGACACACACTAACTAATATGAATTGTTGGGAACAATTTTTTCTGATGAACTCATCCTACATATGAGAAAAGTGAATAATAATATGTAATAGGCTAGAGAATCACAACGTCAGAGAAACAAGATGGTGAGGGTTTGGACCTACCTGAGGGCAAAAAGGAACTCTTCTACCCTGAATATCCAGAACCCCAAACACCACACTGCTTCATGTATAATAATAAAAACACCCCTCTCATTAAGATCCAATTATGAATATTCATTAAAAGACATAATAAAAACCCATGAGTGTACCACATAGGTTTAGTGTCTTTAGAAACATGGAAACATAATTAAATGGTTCCAGAAACCCTTATATTGTATCCTCATTTTGTAATAAATATAATCCTTCTTGACAGATCATTCATAATAACAATTTTCAGGACCTGGGGAAAACAAACATATAAGTGGGTGAGATGAAATTCAAGGAATAGGAAACCATGGGAAATATCCATCATATCATAATCATATGTACATAACATTTGAAATTATAATTCTATATATAAATGATCATAATATCATGTCCTAGGATAAATCATAAAAGTGAAATGTAATCCTATTAGTCATAATATAGGACATGAAATTTTATGGAATTTACACATAATTATAGAAATGAATTTCATATTAGTCAATTATCATTTACAAGACCATCATTACAGACAATTCCCATTACAGAATGGGGTTGACTGAGCATTCCATCCATGTATTACTGATCCAAATTTAATTTCAACTCAAGAAATGTTTATCTAATGAGATATAAATAATTACCCAATTAATTAGAGGGAGGTATCTGTCTCATCAATATAATAATTTAAAAACTATTATATGTTCCCTAAAACATTATCGATTCACCATAGCATAACCCAAACAACACAAATGTGTCTCTTAAAAATCATTACATCATAACATAATCAATATATGATAAGTGGATTTTATAAAAATAATTACGTAATAAATAGAATAAAATAAATTTAATATTATCTATATAAACGTTAACCTATTCCATCTTATATGTAAAATAATTTTGGGAAAAAATGAGATTAATTCCTGAGGAAAATTTTGTTTCCTCTTTAAAAACAATTTCCTTCCTCAAAATGAGGCACACTTTTAGAAGAAATAATTATGTCTCAAAATATCCTTGTAATCTTATTTGAAAGCCATCAAGAAAATAATCCATAATAATAGAAAAAAATATGTTCATTCCATACAAGTTAAAAAGTCGTTGTTGTTGTAATTTTGTATAAATAGTCAAAAATAACCTCATACCGAAAATGACACAAGATGTTATTAATAATATTTTGTAAAAAATCTCCAATGGGTAAATTTTACTATAATCAATTAAAGAAGGATATAAGGAATATTTTTAAATAAATAACTTTTAAAAATGGGTGCTTCTGATAAAATATTAAATGGTAACTACTTAGGAATAAACAATCTCAGAAAAAATGAGATTTGAAATTTTATCTCTTACCTTATGTTTCATAATAATCATTTGTATGAAAACCTCCAATATAGTGATTTTAATATTGATAATTTTTTTTCTATGATCATAATAATTTTAATTATATCATTTATTATAATATTTTCATTCATTTGTTTGTAACATATCATTGGCACGAGTTATTCGTGTATTAACTACTTTATGTTCTTATGAATGTTTTGGAAGAAAAGATCTTATTCCCCCTTTTAGGATATAGATATATAATTTACAGAATGGTATTAGTATAATATATATCATATTTATTAATTCAATTAATTTATATAATCACTAATTAATGAATATTATGTATAATGAATCAAATCTCACTTTGGAGATTGTAAGTTGTACGTACGCAAGTGCGACAATATAATTCCTAAAATAGTTTGATGGTATTGTATTAGATGATTTATAGTATTTAATAATCAATATAATTTTATATTAATCCTATATCTATATATTAATTCTATCATTATACCCATCCATGTAAGGGGGTGGTGAAAAATGGATTGCACCATGGCGTGGAGACGATAAGTCAAACTACGCACGTGTGGTGATTTCATTATTCACAGGATGGGTAGAAGGAGGAATATGGTTGTTTCATAGTAATTTTCAACTCTCAGTATATAATTAATAATTTAGTTATTAATTTATATTGAATAAACTCATGAGGATTAATTTTAATAAGAATAATATATGAAATAGTCGGTAATGATAATGCCTCTTCTTCAACGTTCCGGATTTAAATCTCTTTGTAAAGCTCTAGAGATAGAATTTGATGAAGACCATGAACATTAGAATATTCCAAGGGAAGTGTATGACATAAATTGGAAGTATTTGGTCAAGTATGAAAGTTAAAAATGATGTTAAGAGTTGATGTAGGATTTTCCAATTTATAATTGACTTGAAGGAAACCTTAGGAAACATCAAAAATATAAATTTATAATAAAATCATAAACCACCTAAAAAAATGTAACAATTTCAACTTAGAGATATTATAAGGTTTTAGTCTCATCAACTAATAAATTTTAGACATGTATTTATGTCAATTTAAGCATTATCATTTTAATTAACACATAGTTATTCCATTAAATTTTTAACTACTGTAACAGATAATTGAATATTAAAAGGGTAAAATATTTACTTATTTTAAGTAAATAAGACCATAAATGCATAATTATTAACATATTAGACAATATAATATTTATAATAATTTTTTAAAAATGTTTTATGATTTTTAAATATTTAATGAAAACCATATTTTGACAAAATATCAATATTGTAAATTCTAAAAATATTTATTTCAGGAATTTTTTAGTATATTAAAATATGTAGTGAACATCGATAAAAATATATTATCATATCCATATGGGGTCATGGTAATCTATAAAAATAATTTTACATAATAATTAAATCAAATTATACTTAATAAAATGTCTTTAATATAATTTTTTTGATCTCTCCATTAATAAAATAATTATTACCTGAATTTTTTGTAATTTATTAATATAACTTTTTGTTGAATAAAATTTCCAAATAAAATAATAATATGAATATAACGGCTTTATATTTTATAGGAATTCTTTTATTAAAATTTATCTGCTTAAAAACAAAATGAAAAAAATGTATTCTTGATTAAAATTTGAATGTGACAAATTTATCTTCACATAAAATAAAATATTATAAGGGTTATAATATCTTGTATAAGCCTCAAAATAGTCAATAATTAAACCCTTGCATGATTGTTTTCGAGATATACATGACCGATAAGGTTGGTTTATTTGTTTTATCATTCTGATTTTTATTAATATTTTAATAAAAAATTTATTGACTTTTCATCAATTAATTTATTTTTTAACCATCCATGAATAAGTATATAAGTTAATTATTTATTTACTAAAAATATAAATAAATTTTCAAGATAATGAAAAATAGTTTATATTTAATATGAGAATTTATAATATAATTTATCATGTGTATTAGCTTATATTAAACAAATTTATTATTCATTTCTGAATGTGACATATTTTGCATTAATTAAATAAATTAAATTAAATTTCCAAATACCATCAATGTGTGTTCAAATTGATACCATTTCTATCGAATTATGTTATAGGGAAAATCAAAATCAACCAATTGTATTAAGGCAATTGTTAGGTTAATTTTATAATCTTATTTTCACCCTTAATTATCAAATTTTCCGTTTTACTGTGTCAGTAGAAATTAATGATTATACTGTTCAAATTGACAAAAACTAAATTTAATCTATTTAAATAATATATACATTATTATTCCAAAATATAGAATCCAATTTTCAAAATTCAAAATCAATAAGCTGTATTAATTAATATAAAATTACTCAAGTTTATGAAATGAGAAATTTGTTTTTTGAAAGATTAAAAATTGAAAATGACTGAAATGTTTTTTCACCTTAATTTAATTGTAAAATAATTAAAATGATCTAAATTATATTAAGTGGGTAAATTATATTCTATTTATAATTTAAAACCATTAAATGTTATAAATTATCCATAAAAACTATTTCTATTAAAATAAGCTAATTTCAATTAAAAATTAACATATTATTACTATTCATAAAGGAATGAATGTTATTAGAAAACTATCATATATTCATCAAAATAAAATTTTATTATACATATTAAAAATTAGCATGTTTATTTTTTCAGAGAAATATTATTAATTTTTGAAAATATTAATTTTAAAGGGTTTCTCTATTCAATGGTGTAAAATTAACCCTTAAAAATTTAGTTTTATACATCATATATGGTTTTATTCATAACCTATGACTAAAAAATCCATTGGATGAATATAAAAAATATATTATTATGTATATAACACCTATATATCTCAATAATTTCATTACGAAAATTAAATCACTAAAATCAAAAATATCTATTTATATTTTTCATAAATAATTAGCAGCTAATAAATTCACCACGCATTTTCAACAATTAGTTTTAAATATTTCCACTAACATAACAACTAGGATATAGTGTTAATTTTATTTTATGTGAATCTCATGGATCATTTAAACTCAGGATTGCATGAAAATAAATATACTGAATAATAAAAATTATTTAATGAATCTATTTCCTAAAATCATTCGGGTATTAAATTTTACACCCCTTTTATTAAGATTCACCATCAAAAAATTTCAATTGGATACAAATATATTAGTATAACACTCTTACATAATATCCTAAAGTTCCCATTTAGCTTAATAAAATTGGTGATCCTCATTAAAACATTATCCAAATGAGTGGTCCTGTTTCATGAACATTTTCTCTACGTTCCAGAATCTCTATCGGTTTGTATTTATAAGAATGATCATGATCCAAATGTAAAACTTTTGGTCAAAGTACATATGAAGGATAGGGTATGATCATTTTCAGTATAGACATAAGAAACACATCATGAACACGAGATAGATTTACGGGTAGCGCCAATCGATAAGCTACAATCCCAACATGATCCAGAATTTCAAATGGACCGATATTCCAAGGGTAAAACATTCAATTATTTCCAAATATAATTACTATCTTCCAAGGAGATATCATAGGAACCCCTTATCACCCACATAAAAATATATTTATTTTATTTAGTGGTCAGGAAAACATTTCTGTCGACTCGGATCTTCTCTTATGTATTGTTGAAAATATCTGACATTTTCTTTCATTTCATCTACAATATCTGGACATAATAGCTTTCCATTCCCATATTCATCCCAAAAATATTAAGTTATGAACAACATTATATTGAGGAAATCAAAAGTATCCATTGGAATACATGATTAGAAGCTAATATTTTAATAAAACTCAATCAAATGATTGTTTTTATTCAAACAACAATTGAAATACAAAGAGAAAAATATCAGCATGTCTTAAAAGTTTGGATTGTCCTCTTAGACTAATCATTTGTTTGAGGATGGTAAGTATTACTGAATCATTACTATGTACCCAGAGCATATTGAAGACTTCGCTAGAACATTGAGTAAATCGTCAAACCCTGATCTAATATAATTGAATTTGTACTACTCACAATCATTCCACTACCATTACATATATTCTGGAATGTTTATTAAGAGATAAATGCTCTCTAATATCATTGAAGTGTTCCTACATCAGAAAGAAAACAAATAAACCCATATGGAATAATTATCTTTAGATGTTTCCAAATGTCCGATAGTAATGATCATAGTGATGTTTTCCCATTTCCATTCTTGTATGGGTAATGGTTGTAACATCCCCTAAGACTTATGTGTCTCAACATTTAGTTTCTGACAGACCAAGAATCAGGATACATATTATGAAACATCTATTTCCACTTCATCGCACGAGAAATAATCTTTCATATCCTCATACATATTTGTGGATTTGGTTGAATCTAAAATGAAAAATTATGTGCATCATCTATTATCTTCTTCTTTATTTCTAGTAAGGGTGGAATACAAACCCAATTCATGAACTTTATTATTTCGTCACTACCATGGTTCAATTAAAAAAAAATTCTCACCTTATTTTGAATCTCAATTTCTTCCTTCTACACATCCATAATCTTATATTATATGATGCCTCAACATTAATTATAAAAAGATATGGTTTACCCCTTCGATTAAAATTTCTAGATCCAACATCTGAAAATCCATGAATATTGGATATTTTTTATCCACATCAAGGATAAGGTAACATGGTCTTGTCGACTCGTTGTATCATCAACCTAGTTCTCATTCCCATGGTGGTAATGTATTGGGAGTTTATAATCTTTAACCAACTCCTACCATCTTCTTTGGTACATATTCCCCTCTATTTTTGTAAAAATATACATAAACATTTTATGATCACTATAAATATTACACCATTCACCATAAAGATAATGAATCCACATCATTAATCAAATGATTACTGTTTCTAACTATAAATAATGATTTGGGTAATTTTCTCATTGATTTTCAACTACCATGTGGAATAAGCTATAAACATATCATTTTTCGAGAGAACACATCCCATACACTTATTGGATGCATAAATGAAGATGAAAAACCTTTATCCACTATAATTTAGTGTGTGCACAGGTGCATAGGCTATCCATCTTTTTAGATATTTTACATTATATTCAAATTCCTTAGTAAAATGAACTTAAATCCTTTCTAATTCAACTTGGTGAGTGGATTATATAATCATGAAAAATCATTAACAAAACATCAATAACATCTAGCCAATCCAATAAAACATCATATCATAGATACCTTTTTTCATCTTAGCCAACATTCAATAACTTATATTTTGATGGATCCACATATATCCATTTTCTATAGATTATGTGACCCAAAAATGAATCTTTCTAAACCCAAAATTCGGACATTGATTATTTATCATAAATATTATACTTTCTCAAGGCTTACAGTACAATTATCAAGTTGTATTTATGTTCATAATTCATTTAGAATAGAAAATAATATATTATATAACAAATTCCATAAATTTATCATGATAGTCTCTAAACACTCTATTAATTAGATCCATAATGATAGCTGTAGAATTATTTAGGCCAAAAGGAATCACTATAAATTCAAATTTTCAATACCTTGTATCAAATTCTATAATTACTATGTCCAACTTTTTTCCCTTAATTGATGGTATCTTGAACAAAACATCAATCTTGGAAAAGTATTGAGCTCCACATAGTTGGTAAAATAAGTCATCAATGTCGGGAAGATGATATTTTTTTCATGATATTGATATTCTCATGTGCATAATAATCAATAAAGAGTCTTGTTGATCCCTTGTTCTTCTTAAAAAATAGTAATGATGATTCCCAAGGGGACACACTAGGGAGTTTGAATCCATTATCAATATTCTCTGGGATTTTCTTCATTAATTTATACAACTCAATTGGGTACATTCTATAGGGTGTCCTTGAAAAAGACATAGAAACAGGTATGAATTCTATTGAAAACTCTACTACACGATTTGGTGGAATTCCTGTAAATTGTTCTGGGAAGAAATTATAAAACTCAAGTAAAATTGGTTTTCCATAATAGTGAGTTTCCCCCCATGAATTTTAGTTAAATCAAATTAATTTATGGGAATCCAAGGCCATATGTTAGATGATATTTCTAATAGAATGTTATACTCATCCTCTCATCGATAGATGATCGTAGATTTATTTTTGAAATGAAATGTTACTCCTCTTACATGGTAATTGCCATGATATCGGTATAGAGATATCCCATCCATGCCAATAATCACATAAAATTCCACAAGAGGAAGGATCACAATATTTGCATGAAGTACTTTCCCACAAACATAAACCATAGAAGATTTACAATCCTTTGATGAGACCATTTTTAAATTAAGATTTTTCACACCTAAATCATCATATAATTTTTTAAGTAATATGGTGATATGATTAATAATTCTTGAGAAATAAAAGAGTGGGTGGATCCAGAATCAAATAAAACATTCGATACTTTAGTGTGGATGATATGTGTACCTTTTAGTTGTTCATTATCATAATCCAAACCGCTAGTAGTAATTGTGTGTGACCTTCCTATGTCATTGGACTTAAGAGTTTTTTGACACCCATCATCATCAATAAGCCTTGTATTAGGGCATTAACAGGAATAGTGTCACATATCCTATCACTTGTAGCATTGATGTGTAGGTTTTTTATTCTATATAGCCTTTTCAGTATTTTTATCATTATGAATGTTTTTTCCATAACATTACCATTAATCTTCTTGATTCCATTCTTTTCCAAAATTAAATCATTTACTAGTCCCATTAAGGAAAATCCCTCCATTTTCTTTCCACACTGTCTTCATAAGGGAAAACTCATCTTCTTTCCAGTTTCATCTTTTGATATTCCATTGAATTAAAATTTTCACTTCTTATCAAACCCGTATGACTGATGTGTAACTCCAATATCTATATCCACCTTGAGATCACATCAAACAATTTAATCATGGCTATTTAAGCCCCTTATGTATAATTCCCTTCAGATACATCATTTTATTCAACTAATGAATTGATCAATTTAACCATCGGGTTGGATAATAGTTCCTGATTCATACATTTCATTTCTTAAAAAATTTTATTATCTGGTAAAAATATATTCAACATAATTTTGATTAAGATCAATGAACTCCTTCTCCATCATTGGTCGATGAATATCAGGAATGTATTTATTTAGGAATAAGTTGTTTAACTCATCCCATTCCATGGAATAAATTTTATCTCCATGCCTTATATTTTTGATATGATTGCACCATTGATAGGATTCAACTTCCAAAAAATATATTGGTAAGATTTTTTTTCATATTTAGAACATTACAGAACTGAAAATATCATTTAAGTGGTTATGATACATTGTTTAGTCACTAATGGTTCATTATCCACGCTGAATGATTGTGAATGTTTCCTTGTGAATGATTCAATATAATTTTGATCCCTCCATTGCTCGTTTAGAAGTCCATCATGATTCATATATTGATAATGTTGTGTGACCATGGCTACAATATTATTCATTCCATCTCCTATTATTTCAGTTTCCTCAATGGGATAATATTTTTATTTCACATCACATTCACCATTAACGAGGTTCATTTGGGTTACAACCATTGACTAAAAAAAGAATCACATTGTAAGAAAGAATTATCATAATGGAAAAACCAAATAATTCATATATAATATTTAAATTAAAGACACATTAGTTTTTGATCTAAGATTCTCATTAAAATATCTAAAACACAAGAATATTATTGTATCCAATTCTTTGACATGTCCCTCATGTTTTACTACGGTTATGTCATCCTATTTTCTAACGGATAACTATACCTTTTCTCAGATACCAACTATAACAGACCACACCTTCTATATAGAAATTAAATCAACAATGAAGAACTGTTATTTAATAACATTATAAATACCAACCTATGTCCGTATATGTATAGTGTCTTTAGAAACTGGGAAGCATAGAAAACTTGTTCATAATACATATACATTATCTCCAGCTTATTAATTAATAACAAGAATTATATTTGACATATAATACATAATACCCTTATCCATGACCTATGTAAAATTAAAATATGGAAGGGTGAGATAAAATAATAAGTAATGGTAATCATGGTTAATATCAATCTTATAATAAACAAAACAACATAACATTTGAAAATCTTATAATACAAATAAAATATCATATTATCATTTCATTAGAAAAATCATAAAAAAATTTAATCCAAATAGTCATAAAATAGGACATGAAATTTCGTGGAATACAAACATATTTGTATAAAATCATTTCATATTAGTAATGTATCATTGCTCAGACAATCATAGCTGACAAAGTCCATTATCGAACCGGGTGTTCTATTATTCTGTCGATGCATTACTGAACTATATTCACTTTCCATTATAGGAATCTATATCTCATGAGATATAAATCATTACACAATTAATTGTAGTGAGATATAGTTTCATCCCATATCACAATGAAATAATCATTTCATGTACCACAAATCATATACCATTCACCATAGCGTAACCCACGTAACAAAAAATGGGTTTCTTAAAAATACTTCTTTTATAACCTAATCCATATAAGATAAATGGATTTAATATAAACAATAATATCAAAAGAAGTCAACTAAATGTAATATTAGTGATGGAAACATAATAATATGTCATATTATATGGAAATTCATTCTGATAAAACACTTGAGCTTAATTCCTGAGGAAAATTTCCTTTATTCTTCTGAAAGATTTTCCTTCATCAAAATTCCCCAAAATTTTAGAAGGAGTAATATTATGTGAAAATAAACATGTAATATTATAGGGTAATCTCCAAGTAAATATGTTATTATTAAAAAAAATTGTTCATGTCGTACAAGCTAAAATTAAATTCTTCTCATACTTCTTCCGAAATAGTGAAAATGTAACTCATATAGAAAAAGTCATAATATTACATTCATAGAATTTTTTAAAAATTAAAAAATGGGTAAAATTGATATTAATCCATTATATAAAGATATGAATAATATTTTTAAATACATATTTTGGAAACATTGGCATGGATTATAAAATATAACCCAGTATATACTTACAAATAAACAATCTCAGATAAAACTGAGATTTGAAAATTTATCCCTTACCTCATTTATGATATGCTTCGTATGTATACCAACAATCATTATAATTAACTAAATAATTATAAAAATAAACTCAGAAAAAAAACCATTTTTATGATAACATTTATGATCATATTTTCCTTCGTTTATTAGTAACATTTCGTTGTCACTAGTTTTTCGGGTATTAACTGCTTTATGTTCTTATGCAAGATTTGTCAAAAAAGTAATTATTCCTCTTTTTATGTTATAGTTATATCATTTAAATCATTATTTTAGTTTAATATATATCAAATTTCTTTATCAAATTCAATTATATATTCAAGAATTAAATAATATTATGTATAACGAATCACATTGCACCGTATATATGGTAAGTCGTATGTACGCATGTATGAAGATATTATTCCTCTAATTGATGAATTGTATTAAAGTGAATGGTGTATAGTATATCATAATAAATATAATTTGATATTAATCATATATATATATATATATATATATATTAATTTCTTCATTATTCCCATCTGTGTAAGGTGGTGGTGAAAAACGGATTACACCACAATGTGGAGACGATAAGTCGTGCTTATGCACACATAGTGAATTCATTTTCCTAAGATGGGTTGAAGGATGAATATGGTTGTTTAATAATGCTAATAATAATATAAATGTATATATTTACTGATTTATTTATTATTTTATAATTAAACAGCTCATTATGTTGATGTATAACAACAATGATGTTTAAAAGAATATGTAAATAATATTACCTCTTCTACGACATGCCACATTTATATATCTTCATATAGAACTATATTTGGGTGTTTAAGATGACCAGAATCAAAATAATGCCCCAAGGGATGCAGAAAATGGAAATGGATAGGAGTTGGATGAGTATTAAGGCTCAACATGAAATAAAGAGTTGAGGTTGGATGTTCCTTTTTATAATAGAGATGAGGGGAACTTTTGGAATCCTCAAATATATTAATTTATAATAATATCAAGCCTCAGATAAAAAACCAAAACAATTTCCCTATTTATATGATTATATTATATAAAATTTTAATCTCAATGGGCAATACATTTTTGACATTTTTTTAGGTCAATTTATGAATTATCATTTTTATTAACACTTAATTATTCTATTTAATTTTTTACTATGGTAACAAATATTTCAATATAAAAATGGTGAATTATATATTTATTTGATGTAAATTAGACAATAAATGAATAATATAGAACATTTCAGATAATATCATAATTATTATATATTTTTGAAAATGTATTATGTTTTTTCAATAATTTTAGAAAAACTTATATTGACAAAACATGAATATTGTCAATTTTGAAAATATATAATTCATGGATTTTTTATAATATAAAAATATGAAGTGAAAATAGAAAAAAATATTTTATAATATTCTTATGGGGTTGAGGTAATCTATAAAATTAATTTCACATAAAAATTATCCCAAATTATATATATTAAAAAATTGAAAATAACATTTATTTGATATATAGATTAATAAAATAATTACTACATCAATTTGTGTAATTATTTAATATCCAATGTTATTGAATAAAAATTTAAAAAAATTGATGATGATGATAAATCCATTGTATATCATATAAAAACTTTTATCTGAATTCATCATCTTGATAATCTAACATAAAAATGATATAATAAATTAAAACATAAATGTGAAAAATTTATCTTCACTTTAAATAAATTAATATAATATTCATAATCTCTTATATAATCCTCTAAGTGATCATTAAGTAAGGCCATGGATGCTTATGGTCTTGATATACACGGCCAATAAGGTTTCGTAAAGTGTTTTGGTCTTTTGAGTGTTAATAATATTTCAGTAAAAAAAAATTATTGTTTTGTCATCAATTAATTAAATTTTAAACCCTCCATGAATAAGTCATTAAACAAATTATTTATTTACTAACAATTAAAAATAAATTATCAACGTAAAGGAAATTAATTTAAGATTAAATATCATTATTTATAATTGAATTTATCTTCTATGTATACTTATAAAAAAAATCAATTATTAATGTTTGAGTGACAGAAATTTTACATTTCATTAAATAACGAAAATTAAATGTCCTAATCTCATCCAATTTGGTTTCAATGGATAAAATTTCGACACAAGTATGTTTTTTGGAAAATAATAATAATAAATATATATTAATACATGTGTTAGGATAATTATATAATATAATTTTTACTCTCAGTTACTTGATTTACACTATTAATGTGTCACTAAAATTTACCGAAGTAATTATACATATTTACAAATAATAAAATAAATCTATTTAAATAATTTTTACATACTAATTCTATATATGGAATCCATTTTTCAAAATTAAAAACAAAAAATTTGGAGTAATTAATTAAAAATTAACCACATTGTGGATATTAGAAAAAGTGGTTTAAAAGTAATTATATTTATAATGAATGAAATGTTTTTATATATCAATTTATTGTAAAATTATATTGAATTAATTAATTTACATTAAATGATAAATATATATTCTATTTATAATTTTAAACCATTAAATAATATTAGTTAACCATATAAATTAATTTACATAAGAAAATTATTTTTAATTAAAATTAATTGTATTTTTTCAATTCATCAAGATAAGAATGTTGTGAGAAAAATATCAGAAATTCATCCAAAAGATTTTATATATCCCATTTAAAATTTATATTTTTATGTTCTCATATAAAAATTATTAATTTGTCAAAATCTTAATTTAAAATTCGTTATTCATTCAGTGGTGTAAAATTAACTATTAAACTGGTTTTTATACATCAAATAGGGTTTTATTCATAACCTATAACTAAATTAACCATTTGAAAAATATAAAAAATATTTTTTTAAGTATATAACACACATATACCTCATTATTTCAATAAAAAAAGTAATTCAGTCAAAAATAAAAATATATACCTATATTTTTCAAAAAAACTTCATAACCAATGAAGTCACAATTCATTTTTATATGTTAGTAATAATTAATCCTGCTAACATAAAAGATTGTATATAATAGTCATTTTATTATAATGATGTTTCATAGTTTTCAAAACTCACGATTGAGTGAAATGAAACATATTGAAGAAGAAGAATTATTTAAAGATAATTTATCATAAAAACTTCTTGTTATTACAACCTCTGCCTCACCGGCACCTTGAGATATGCCATCAACATAAATGGTCTAAGTTAGCGCAGGATCTCTATATGTGAAGTCTCCGAAAAATTCCATTCCATTGCCTCATAATTTTAAATCATGTCTTAAGAATATTGTAGATGGATCCTGAAATGGATCCCGAACTCTCACATACAACAACTTACATACTTTTGTGTAAGAAGCTCCTGGATACTGGTTGCGTTCGTGGTGGATGATATAATATCAACTCTGAAGTACTCTCATTACTTATCCCATGGGATCATTTAAACCTCGTAATCACCAAGGAATAAATACCACCACTTCCTTAAATCCCCACACAACATCATCTCAAACAACGACACCCAGTGCTCCTACAATTCACAGATCAAAATGATGTTTATCTGATTTTCCTAAAAAAATCGTTTTGTGAAAGCATCTGAAACAGATCCCTCATTCTTCTATAGACTCTTACGTTGACAATCTATGAGTTTCTTTCTCTGTGTGTCATTATAAAAAACCTATACTCTGTGTTGATCATCTGACACATCCTGCTGGACATATTCGAAATGAACCAGATAAGGACGTTGACTAGAAGCCATACCTATAAAATGGTAAAACATTATTATTCCAAAACTAAGAATGTAGAATAATTTTACATCAATTAATAGTTTTCTTTTATTAATTTTAGTTTAACAAATCCCATGTTCTACCAATTCAAACATGGGCTCAATGGAGAATGATGCATTATCCTTTACAATGAATCTACCATGCAACTAGAATCACATCATATATTATCCAATATAGACATATAGTTTAATGCATCAAATCAAATGGGGCCCTAAATGCATCTATCTCAGTGAGCCTCTAGTGTATAATGAGATTTGAAAACATTGGTGACACTTTTTCCATTCCACCCCATGAAACCTCACCTATTCCTAACTCCAAAATCCTTCCTATCTCTCATCCATGACACTGATACCACTCTATCATGACCCCCTCCCTAAAAAGTGTACCCCACATAGTCCGGAAATTTGAGAAGCGAGATACTGCCAACTAAGTCCCACCTCTAGTATGCCTCATGTTGGCGACAATCAACAATGGTATAGTAAACAGATAAATTGGAGGCATTTCCCACAAAGAGAACACATATAAAAGAGAGATATAAGACATAAACCAACCAACACCAATCTAGATAGGAATATAAAAGAATACCATTTTCAAAAATCTATTGACATGAAAAAATAACTACTACTCAAATGGAAAACATTATATACAATATCAATATAATATCTCATCAACCACGAAGCCCAAATAGCACTTTTAAACCCCATGCTAGTTGTAACACACTTGATATCCAACTTTCTTCTAGTGACATATAAAACAATATAAATTATATAGGGTGGGCATTATATTATACTCATTAGGATCCTCCTGGAATCCTATCATGAAAAAGTAAAGGAAGCATGATATAGAATATTGAATCAACAACTGAATCTTACTCATCACTTAAATAGATATACTATTTTCCCCACCTCGTTATGGATACTCTCACCATGTATCGCATATACGAGTATATAATATATTAAATAATATCATGGGTACTGCACTACCACTTCCGCACTAGCTTTCTTCTTTTCCCCAATGTAGAATATCCTAATCCTCCTGTCCACAATAATTCTACCGCAATGAAATATTCGAGAACACCACAACATTTACATCTTAGAAAAAAATTATTTCCCACTGACACATGAGAGAGAACACACACCATCCACACAACCCAAATTAACCAGATGGTTTCTGGGATGCACCACATTTTTTATAACAAGTATCATATGTCAACTATTATTCCTCAATCCATTAAAACTCATACACTGAGTAAGGATCTTCAAACAATCACAACCTATACACGTTACACCTATAGTAGTCCATAAAAATAAATATACAAAATATATGGGTGTGAATAACCACATGCTGTTATAACTCTCAACACACATATATAAGGAAAACTAATCACCATGGCTACTAGGATAAGTAACTACCAAGAGGAGATAGTGTATAAAAATGGGGTAGTCAGTCATCCATTATCCCAAAGAGATGTTGGGAGAAACACACCCAGTGCTCAGAATCCTTGAGGTGTTAGTCGACCTAACAGATTGGTTGTGGGTAGTTTATAGAAACAAAAAAATTATAGGATATAATATAGCTGACAAACAAACTCTAGAAGAAGCATAGTCTTAGTATCAACATTAACTAACATCCCTCAGACTCATAGGTTCCATTTAAAGACTATATATCTTATTAACACATATCTATTTAAAGATCTAAATTAGATTACATTATCCATTTTTATCAGTTTCATTTTACATTAATTAATTATTTAACCATTTTCATTCCACATTACATTACATTAGAATTATAAAAAAGTCACATTCCCTCTAAGAATAGACACACCAATTCAATGGTCCTTTATATTTTAACCACACCATTGCATCCATACAATCATCAAACCCACAGGTAAACATCATTTATTAATTTATTTATTTATATAATTACCTCATTTCAATAATTATTTTTACTCATGACAAAGTAATTATATGATCTCAAAAAAAATATTCTCAACAGTTCGAGTAAATGAACAAACCATCAAGTATATTCCACCTTTAGCTGGAGTGCACGCACATCTATCATTGGGAGGATAAACAAAGAAAGCACATGGCATACCACAGACATCTTAGCCTCTTTTGGATGGAGGTAATGAAATACCATATGACTAAAGGAGTCTGTAAATTGTAGTATATAAAAAAACAATATTAAATAAGAATCCAACATTCACATTCAACCTGTTTTATCATCTATGGTGTCTTCCCTGACAACCGCATTCATAAATGATGAATCACGTAACTGTAGGCATAAACTTCTTCCACCATAACCATTGGGCCTCCCTACCCCCAAATAACTTAAATACCCTCCCAGAGTAGTCATCCCATTATCACACTAGAAAAAATGTAGTTGAACACAATAAGCAGCTAGGAACCTAACCCTAGGACTAGAATTCATCCATCACACATAACGAGCACTCACGACACCAATGCATAAGTATATTAGACATTAAGAACAAGTGGGTAACTCAAAACCCTACTAACTATTATCATTTATCAACAATTGGTTCATTAATCCATAGTGAATTAACAAATTTATTATTAGTAGATTCTAACTATGGTCAACATAATAATCATGCTACTATAATAATAACAAATTAATAAAACATGATTTCTCCATCAATTTGATTATCATCAAATTACAGCAGCAACATGATTCATTAAATGACTCTTTATAATTATCCAATTTATTTTTAATGAGTCCCGGATTTATGTTCATTACTAATTTCCATAAAGAATGACACACTAAAAAAATTCATTGTTATCCCACCATCTATAAAATTAGGATGAAAAAATATAGGATCATATCAAATTCATAAATCATGTTAAAATATATATTATGTGAATTATATTGTGATCGAGGGGATAAATCATGATAAATCTGCAGTGTTAGGTGGACAGAAAATAGAAGACATAAATTACCTACCACAATTGGATTCCAACGTTTTTTTCACAAGAATAGGACAACAAAATGGTAAACGATCACCTCTTCCGCAACGACTGTGACCACCTAATGATACTACGGAACATCGAAATCATCCAACTCCCTTGAAAGATCAATTAGAATCATAGAGATCACATGTCATCATATGGTAAGGAGAAACATAAGAAATCATATCCAGGAACACAAATGAATGATGGTAGAACATATCTTATCGAATAAATATCCACACGTCATAGTTTCACAAAAACAAGTGCTGCATATAAGCAACGTGAAAACACCAAGTGGAAGAAGTCCAAGGATGAATGTTTGATTTCCAGTCTCATAAAGGAATGAATGTTTTGGGACTCTCATTCCAGGGGAAAACTATGGAGGGACCATAAGGATAATGGTTTCTCATCCTCGGAAAGATCTACATAGACTATTTATTTAGATATGTTAAATATTATCCATTCAAAGTGGATCACATTAAACCTTGTACTTTGGCCAAGGAAAATCCACCAAATTTTTTGAAAATCAATTATATATTTTATATTAATTTAAATTAAAAAAGACCCACTTAAATACATCATTCATCTCAGATTATATCTAAGAAAGATGTCAAAATAGAAAAATATAGAAATCTTGAAAATTCTAGAAATTTGGAAATGGAAATTGACTCACCATTATAGAAAATTGTTGTTGACACCATAGGATGTCTCAAAATTCTGGAAACAATATTCATGACACCATTTAAGAAATTTAGAAATGTTAAATTACTCAGCATTCAAGAAAAATTGTTCCTGACACCGTTTGATGACTCACCATTTGGGAAACATTGTTCGTGACACTGTTTAAGAAATTTTTCCATTTAAATGACCCCCATTCTAGAAACAATGTTCACATAAATAGAAATTAGGAAATGTGTAGGGTATAATGCTCATTGACCTTCCATAACCCCAAAAAACCATATTTCAGAAATAAAATTTATAAGAGCATTCTGGGTCATTAAACATATTCTTTGATAAAACTTCGTTCTTAATCCCTATGGGATTTTTATTATTGTATGTGTTGATGGACATTTAATGTGTTATAGCTAGTTTTATTTTTATTAATGTAAATAATTTGTTGTAACATTTTAACAAGTACCTATATGTTTTATTAATAGAAGTCATTTTAATCTATTATGGGTAATTATTTATATGAGTAATTATATATAAATTAGTGGTTCATAAAATGGGGTTATGTGAAAAAACGTTCTGTTCTTAAAAGGATGTAAATAAAGAATGATATTTAAATTTATGTAAAATATGACAATTTTTTTTATTGTGTTCATCTCCAAATGATTTTAAATGATGAATTTAAATAGAATCTCTAAAAAAATGACACCTTTTAGTTCAAAAATTATCAATAGATTTTTGATTTAATGCCCTGAAATGTCACCATAAGTGGTCTTCTTTACATTGACCATAATGTATGTATATTTCAATGTTTCTTTGACTTCCCCATATAATCGATACATGAACTATTCCCTATAGGACTCTTCTCCTTTTGCATGAACATAAATTTTACACCATTAATCCTGGTTAGAATTACCATAATAATTCCATTATCAGGTTAATGATTCTATCTTCTGAAATGGGATAACCATTGTAGGTATCGCCCTCATAATTATTATGATTTTTTTGTTTCTAATATGATGTTTATCTTCTGGGGTATTATTCAGGTTTCATAGTCCCATGTGGGACTCTTATTTTTCAAAACGACATATTTTTGGATGTACTATTCATGTTGTATTTTGAACTATTCTTTTACTATCATTGTTACAAAATGATCAGTTCTATCATGATGGAAATGAAATGAGAATTTATTTCACTTAGAAGTCCATGTGACCCTTATTCTTCTTAAATAGTGATGGATGTATCACTACGTATTTAGTTAAGCTAAAATTCAAAGGAGTTAATGTTGAATTGTATTCAAACTTTTACCTATAATCATATACATGAATTATTATGTTCTTAATGTCTATTGATAGTTTGTTAATGTTTATTTTTATTGGTTAATCCATGAGTAATTGTTTTTATACACTCAATATGTATCATATTTTTATATAATAAAATGAACCTTAAGAGTTCAGTGGTATAAATTTAAACATTCATTGATTTTTATACATTCACATGTCATCTCTATTGTAGAGTTACCTAACTCCATGATGTTCCTTTGTCCTAGTGTACAAGATGATCTTCTATATAGGGTTGGGTATGGACACATCAGTAAATTCAATTGTGATTTTACACCAAATGTCTCATTCCTGGCACATGTTGGCAAATATTAATAGTTGAAAAATGCTTTTGCCTAGCGTAAATATATCATTGTAATCTTGAAAGTAGTAATTATATCCCACTCATTGGTTTATCTGTCACAAATGTTTGTTTTCAATTCACTTTTAGGTGTATGATGAGAAATAATCTCCTTCAGTGGGGAGAGTTGTTTCTGAAATGTCATCGTATGTCCCCCATATAGACTGAGTTTCATTATGGAAACTCCATCTCAAAATGGTCATCCTCATTTCAAATCCCCTTGTGGATATAATTTATCATATTAATTTGGTTCTTACAAATAAAAATAATGATGTCATCGTAGACATAGTATGAATCCCTCTAAATTTCATTAATTGATTATGATATTTGGTGGCTATTTTGAAACAACCCAGGAATCAAAGGCTTGTATTTTAATTTTTTTTTTGGTAGAAGAAATGTGTCAGTGAGAGTATCTCATATTTTTTAAGGAAGTCAACATGTGGTAATTTGATAGAACTTCTCCTTGAGTTATTAGATACAAAAAGTTCATATCTGTACTGATCACATCATTGATGATTAATCTGAAGTTAATAAGTACCTTTTTAGAATATATATAAATTCTAATAGTATACTATCTGTTAAGAGAATATCATGATCCCTATCTTGAAATCATCTGGGTAGACTGAGATAGTTACTGTTCTACCATGGACTATGTTTTTAAAAATCATTATGCCGGTATGGTGGTATTTATAAGACAATGGTACCAGAAGAGGTTTTTTTGTAGAAGCGTGTTTATTCATGAGTGATTCTTGGGATCTGAAGTAGGAAAACCTTACATAGACTCAGGTACACATTCAATTTCCCATTTCCATGATCTTTGGGTAGATGATTCCTTGGGATTGGTAAGTGTTTGTAGAATATTGTTTTCTTTCATGGTACCAAATTCTCTCCAAGGAAATTTCATTGATGATTACCATAGATATGCTCCCTAAATTCCTATTTTGGATTCTAACATTTTACCAAATTAAAATCGGGATTAGATGAGTCTTTTAAAAATGGTTAATGATTCATGTGTTCTATATCTTCTATACAGCCAAGGTTTTGCTGGGGAATGATTTCATTAATGGATTTATTGGATATAGGAGTCAATGAATGTGGGTTACAATCCTTAGTGGGATTGATGAGAGAAGTACAGAAGTGCCTTCACCAATAACAAAGTCATATTTAATTAGAAAGGCATTAATTGTCAATTCCATGTACATTAAGCAAAGTCGACCAGAGATATTTTGACTATCTATCCATCTTTCATGTCATGTGTTTTTGGTTAGGAACTACTTTATGGAATATTTTTGGGATATGATGTCTGTGGTGTCTGTTGGCTGATATATTATATAAAAATTCCAATCAACCTAGTCTCTGAGGTTGAAATGGAGTTGATCTACCATTTATGCAAAGAATAATTCCATGCATTCCATTAGACCCCTATGGGCATGCTTAAATTTTTAGTTCCATCAATGTTATATTATGACTCAATTTTGGTTTTACAAATTCTATTACCTAGTGGTCAAATAAGTGATTTTTTGACTGTGTCATGGGTATAATGAGCCTGGGTAGGTGTCATCTCGTAGTTTCATCTGAGAAATAAATAGTGTTGTATTTCGATTCCATAGCATAAGATCAATTTTTTATAGTGTCACTTGGTGGTTTGTTGGGAATTTGGAAATGAAACATAACTATTTGAGAAAGACATCTTGATTATATTTGGTAAAGGGATGTTATCTACATTTCTACATTGATTCATGTGGAAGATAATCTTTGATTTTTGGATATTATAATATCTGGTGTTTTTATTGGATGAAAATCCAAATGAATTTGAATTTAATCATATGGTGGACTAGTTGGTTTACATACCAAGATTTTGAATGAAATTATATGTGTAGGAATAATTAAATTTTTATTTCATAGAATTGGATAATGTACTGATGGGTCCCTCAAGTGTTTTGTAATATTTTGGGGGGTATGTGAATGTGTGAGATTATATTTTTATTTGAATAATAAGGCTTCATGTTTTTTCTAAAACCATGAGGCACACCAGTGTAAACTATGAGAACCTATATTTGAGATGAACTGAGTCACACTATTTGTGCATGGTTTGACAAATCATGCACCCACCTGAACTCCATGTTCCATTAAGGTAGTGTTTGTACACCGTTCATTGCACAATTGGCACACTGTTTGAAAAAAATGTGGCTAAACTATGAAACCTCTCATCATATGGAGTTGCACGAGCATGTATGTTGCATGGTTTTTTCAACCATGTGTCTGAACCCTGAACCTCATTAACTGTGTGAAATTATCCATTTCCCATTTTACCATTTTTCTATTTCCACCATTGTTTTTTTCCTCCTCCAAGAGTAGTTTCTCCACTATGGATCATTTTTTGTCATCCTCTATGTATTAAGAGATCATCCTCATACAACCTATATTTGAAGTTTCTTTAAGTGAATTATAGGTATCATGGTATGACTAATACTACACATTCTTTTATTCATTATTTATTTCACCACCTCCTACCATTTATTGGTGGGACTTGATTCACCAGATTTTCAAGACGTTCATACATTTAATTTATTTCACTATAACTGGGTGAAATGAATGATTTATATGGGATATGTATGTCTTCCATGGTATATGGTTTTTCACCTTTGTCTCTTATATTATTTTTTCCTCTTTACTAAAATCTTTTCATGTTTCACTGACCAGACATACATGGATTCACTAATAAATTATAAATTATCATAATGTAAATTTTTAAGATTTACTTGTGATACATTTTTTATCCTCCATATATGATTTGACGTTATGAAATCACCTAGAACAATTCAGTTATTTTAGATCTTCAATTTTACCATTTTTAGTGTTTTATTCCCTTACTAGGGCCACCCTCTTGGGTGCCACTATTATTTATTTCATGAAGTGGGATGTTAATTTTTTGAACACTCGATGTAGTATTTTTACTATGCTTATTGTTGAAATGGATTTATTTAAAATAAATAGAATTAATTGTTTTATAACAATTTCATGTTTTCTAAAAAATAATGATCTATGGTACAGTTTTATCTAATCTAAAATTTTGTGATTATTTGTTCTATGTATGGATTGGTGGGATGCCTAGTACATATGACACGTTGTTTTGAAATTTAAATAAATAATGGTATTGGAAAACTTCATTAGAATTCATGGAATGTGATGTAGTTATCATATATAATAATACTTCTACCATTCAATGTTATTATGAAAGCCCATGGTTATATGCTCATCTAATTATGTTATTAAAATTTTAATTGAATAATTTATTTTTTATGTTAATATGATTAAATGAATTATGACCACCGTGAGTGATAGTTCAATATCGTTACATGTAATGCCAAAGAAAGGGTAATTGTGCTTGTGATCAGATACAATTTTGGGTTTTGTATGCACTGGGGAAGATACAACTATATAGGTATGGGCTCATAATGTGTTTATCACGCCTCATTATGTTTGATACCAGTTACCTAGTGGAGGCATTTTGGATGTTCTCCTCAGTCAGATGGATCTTATATGCCATGAGTGACACTTGGTTATTTATACATGATACAAGGTATCAGATCATAGGTTTTTGTCTCACATTATTTAGTGATTAATACTTTTGATTCAATTTATCAATCGCATTGGATGAGCTCTAATGGTAGTGAGAACTTATGGAACACCTAGTGCGATGCATGGGATACCTTTTAAGGTTTACATCATTATAGTATAAGATACTTCTTATTTAATTTTGTTGATAACATTTATATGAATCGTATTTCATAAATATTTTTTATCCATTGAATGGGTCCACTAAAAAAAATCACATGTTTGGGTTCTATTTCACTTGTGATACCTTTTTTCTGATATTTTTTACCACATTCCACTTCAATTTTGGGCATATTGGCCATAGATTGGACCATTCTTGAATATGTCAAATCTAGTACGGTTGGCCAGGTGTCCATGAGTTACCATAGCTAAAATGGATATTTATTTAAATTAGTACATTACTTGTATATACATCAGAGTACTTATTATATATGAATGTATTAGATTATTCTTTATACACCATTGGGGTGTCATAAAATATATATATCACACCCTATCAGGGCCACCATTTAATTGGTGTCCCTTAAAAAAGACAATGGATCCAATAATAAGCTCTTATTATGGTTTTGTGTTTCCTATTTCTTGGATTTTATGGCATAAGACTATGCTAGTTCGTGGGATACTTATTGAGGCCTCTGATGGGGATTTTTTTAAATCATTCAATCATTTTATTTTATTGGTATACAATAATTTCTATGTTGTAACATCCCATGTAAGTAATGAATAATATATTTTTATATCTATGTCTATTTATTAATTAGATGGTGTTTTAGAGGGTTAAAATGATAATAAATCCAAGCATAGTAATATAATACTTTAATATTTTTAAAAGATTGTTTTACTGCATTCGGATGGAAAACCATTTTTAAATCATACTTTTGACATTTTTATAAGCACTATTTTTCAAAATAAAAATATTATTTAGAATAGGGACATTGAAATTTACTTTGGATGAATTTTTGGTATTTTTCTGACAATGTTCATTTTTAATGAATAGTGAAAGATACTGCATTTTACTTCAAAAATAATTTTTCATATATTTTAATTGTATGGAGATATTATCTTTTTAACTAGTTTCAAAGTTTAATTATAATATATTTTTATCATTTAATTCAATGGTGGTCATTGAAATTAATTTTACTATGAAATTGGACATAAACACGTGTCAATATTTTGATAGATATTGTTTCTTAAACACACGCTGTTTGTTTTGACAATGTGAATTATTTTCAAATAAATTAATTCAATTTATGTGTTTGGAATTGGGTAAAATGGATTCCATATTAGTAATCAAAAGTTCGAAATATTGTAACTAAGACTCTTTTGTTTGTGGACATTATTAATAGTAACGACGACAATTATATTTAATTATCGTGATTAATTAGTAATCTTGTAGTAAAGGGTAATAAAATAATAACATAATAATATAAAATTACACCAACATGTGTCCAAATCCTCTTGTTTGAGTCATGTCCTACCATGAGATTCCTTTTACCAACTTAGGGACCCCATGGAATCACTTTTGTGTGATTGCGACCTTTTATCATATTATTTTTAAAGATAGGAAAATATATCCATACTATGTGACACCTAAGTAAAAAAAATTAATTTTTTATACATAAATGATATCTTAGACTATAAATATTAATTGGAAATCTAAAAATATTTACTACATCATGGTATTTATTTAATAATTTTTAGACATTAAATAAATAAATTTATTTGTGACACCATGATGACGCAGTGATTACCTCATTGATGAACGATTTAAATTAAATGAAAAGATAATGTAAAATCTAAGACATACACTTGTCTAAAATCTATTGTATGGGGTGATTTCGTGCCCTTATCACCATATCCTCTAAATATATCATTTTGGGACCTTTAAAATCCTAAAACCATTTTATAATAAAGTAACATTTCAAGACATTCCAAAAGTGACCCTCCTCCCTCTTATAAAGGCCCCAAACTCTACCCCCATACGCACACATCTCAAGCCCTTTACTCATCCGTACTCTGCTCATATTATCTCTCCACATCCCACTCTTACTCCTACAAGCCTCACACTGGGACGAAGTCATTCCAAGGAAGCCTTTGGCTCAAACCAAAAAAGTGTTACCCGATTTAGTGGTAATGTCTTCTCTCGAGTTTCTTTCTTTTATTTTCCTTCTTAACTAACCACTATATTTTTTTTATTTGGTCACCTAATAACACCTGTATCCTCAATATATTAGGTTGTCTTTATGATAATGATTCTACCTACACTTACACACACCTCCATCTAATGGTTAAAGAACATACTATTTCTGTGGGTGACGAATTACTGCCTCACGAAACAATTATTGTTCAATCTTCTTTTAACACCTTTCATGGTGGAAATTATTATGTCACTGTATTTATATATGATATATATGGTATTTATTTTTTCTATATTCTTCTGAATTATATTTTTAAAATCACATTGTAATGCATTTCATGTTGTGGAACAGCGATAATTTTACCTGAGGAAGTGTGGACTACCGCCCCCTCAATTGATGTGACTCGTTCATGAAAAACATGGAATTTATAAAAAATGTAATTAATGAACTTATGGTACCTATATAAAATAAATATTATACTGTAATTATAATATATATATGGCTCATTTAGTTTTAATTCCTCTAATATGACAAATAAATGAACGTAGCGTTCATGCGTACGTACGGTCTACCATCTCCATGAAATGTGCATTTCATTTTTTATCTCAAAATGTAATGGAATAGTGAAAAATTAATATATAATAGATATATATGATATTTAAAACATTAATACCATTCTTGAGCTGATGAACTTTTAACTACATGGGAAATTCCTTTTAAACAATTTCATTTTTACTCATGTACCGAACATCAGAAAAACGTATGAATTGAACTCACATAATTAACTAATTTTTATAAAATGATAATATTTGATGTTAACTGAATAATAAACATTAATGGAAGTCCTTAACAAATTATTAATTGACCAAATATTGTTATTCAGGAATATAATGAAATGATCAAGACAAGTCAGACTTGAGGTATGGTATTTCGTCTCAATCTCCTTTCGTTGAGGCATACATCAATTTATATACAACCTTATTTTATTATTTGTATAATAAAAACTTTTGACTTTTAATTTCATTCAAATGGAATATTTTTACACGAAGCGTTTTACTAAATGACAAAAGGGAATGTTTATGTCTCATGTATGCGACAACAATGTCTTCATCGCCTATGTGACCATTATTTGAGTATCTGATTCCCCTACAAGCCATAAATTTTTTAAATGAAAAAGAAATACCATGTTTAACATTATTTTTCTTTTGAAAATGGTTTTGATAATGTTTTGATTATATCAATGTGTTGTATTTATATCTTGTGATTGAAATGTGGAAATGTTATTTTCCTTTATCCATGGTTTATATGATATGATTATGTTATGGTTATTGGGCATTATTTATGAAGAAGGGTGGTTCCATGATAAACTAAGGGAGGTTGAGGCCCAAATAGCTCTCCAATGCATTGGGTCACGTGAAGGAGTTATTCACTAAGGTTTCTGAAAAGAGATTTATGGAATATACTATGATGGGTATTCCAAACGTAACCATTAAGGTTACTCCCTATGTATGAATATTATGAATGCCACAAGATACCTTTATGTATCATGATTTCTAAGAGTCATTCATAAATCTTCTAATTTCATTAGGTATGTCAAAGTGATTATGTTTTATGAGTAAATTATGATTTCATTTATTCTAATGTATATAAGGACTAATGTTTTCTTTACATATTTTTATATCCCTTAATGAGCATTTTATGATCATCCCATGTTTTTGAAATGTTTTTCACAAGTCAAGGGAAAGGTACATGATGTGATGATATTGTCGAAGAAGTGTCAAGAATGAATCCATGTTTTATTTTAAATATGTTTCCATTTATGGGAAAAAAGGAATATTGTCTTGATGTAACCACCTTCTTTAAATTTGTAATGTGATACATGATTTATGATGTAATTCTATGAAACTCTAGACCTGAAAAGATCATTAATGTGTAATCTATAATTAACTCAATATTAAGTAATTATTAAGGATGGGGCCTTATAGTTGGTAAAGGAGGTTGGTTTAGATAACTTTAGGAGTTATAATTCTATTAAATGATTATATAAAAAAATTACACATTATCGTAAAATTGAAATGGTATAGAATTTGATGATTACCATGTTGCTTTATCTAAGACATGTTCTTTCAGAATGGTCTTCCGTATAGGAAATGTGGAAGCATAGCTAGGAAGGAATACAGAAGGAAATGATCTTCCAAATTAGCATCAAAGATGGATGGAATCAGAACTGAACTGTTTGTTGCAGTAATGGAACACTTGACTCAAGCAATAAATGGTGGTGATATCCATGCATGAGATCAGCCAGATCAACCGTAGAGGAACATGTCAGTGGTGGAACATTTCATGAGGCAACATCCCCCATTATTCAGAGGATCATCTGACCTTGTTCTTGCTGAACGGTGGATTAAAGTACCGGAGAAGATTTTTGATGTCATGGGTTGTTCAGACAATCAAATGGTTAGTCCTATTGTTTACCATTAGGTGGGTGAAGCAGATAAGTGGTGGTCGATGGGAAAATATATCAGGGACGCTGATGATATTTATGCTCTTGACTGGGATTAATTCAAAGGTATGATTATTGAGAAATATTTTCCTAAAGCTCTTCAAATTAGGATTGAAAAACAATTCATGGAACTGAGGCAAGAGGACTACTCAGTGGCTGCTTATGACGAAAAGTTCACTCGCATGGAAATGTATGCTCCAAATTTTATCCGAGACATTTACAGTGAAATAAATAGTTTTTACTCAGCATTAAATCCAAAATATCAAAGTGCATTAACTTCTAGTGAGTTCAAAATTTATGAAAAGATTGTTCGATGTGATGAGTTGGTGGAAATGTAGTTTGCTAGTAATCATGTTTTCTATGACAACAAACAAAAGAAGAGACTGAGGTGGCACTAGAAAGTGAATAATCCTTCACAATGGTCAGATTGTAAGAAAACCAAGTTTCTAGTTTGCGATAAATGTGGTAAAAATCATTCTGGGGACTATATTTTGAATTTTGGAAAGTCCATATGATGTGGTAAGATGGGACATAAGGCTCTTGATTGCACTGGAAAATATCAGGGTAATGGTAAGACCAAATTTGATTTTCAGTTACTGAAATGTTTCATGTTCAATGAGTTGGGTCATTAGGAAAATGAGTGTTTGACAAAGACCATGACTGATGGGAAGAATTCAGATTACAAGTAGAATGTTTTGGTTAAATCATGTGCAACTACTTTAGAAGATGTTGGGCAATCAAATGACGTGGTATTAAGTACATTGTTTGTTTTTTCAGATTATTCCAATGAGTTGTTGGATTCAGGTTCTACACATTCTTTCTTCTCTGAAAAATTTTCCAGTAAATTGGGAATTCCATCTCTTGAAATGACTCCAAAACATGTGGTAAAAACACCTAGGGGGAATGTGGATGCAAAAAAGAAATTATATGAATCTTCCTATCCTTATCCGTGGAAAGAACCTAATTGAAATCCTTATTGTTTTACCTCTAGTGGATTTTTCCATTATCCTGGGTATGGATTGGAACATTGTTTACCATGATAAGATTGACTATATATCTAAAGAAGTTTTTTTCAGAAAGGCATTCAGTTTTTGTACAAGATTTAACCCTTACTATTGATAACATATCAAGATGCTGAGAAACTTGTAAAAGATGGAAATGAATGTTACCTTACAGATATTGTTGAAAACAAAGGAACTGTTCAGATTAATGATGTGCCAGTGGTAAATGTCTATCCAAATGTTTTTCCTGATGGGTTTCTGGGAATAATACCAAATTGGGAAGTAGAATTTACTGTTGAATTAGTTCCTTATGCTAAGTCAATTTCAAAACCCCCTTATCAAATGGCTCAAATTGAACTTTTAGAGTTGAAGGAGAAACATTATGATTTATTAGTGAAAGGTTTCATTCGACCTAGAACATCACCATGGGGTGCACCTGTCTTATTTGATAAAAATAAAGATGGTTCAATGAGGCATTGAATTGATTATAAATCCTTGAATAACATCACTGTTAAAAACAAATATTATTTTCCTCATATCAATGATTTGTTGGATCAGATCCATGGAGCTTAGTATTTTTCAATGATCGACTTTAGATCGGTGTACCATCAGTTGAAGGAAAAGGAAGAAGATATTCCAAAGACGGTGTTTCGTACAAGATATGGCCATTATGAATTTGTAGTTATGCCTTTTGGGTAGACCAATGCACCTTCTGTATTCATGGACCCTATGAATATAATTTTTCATGAGTTCTTGGATAAGTTTGTGGTTGTTTTCATTGATGATATTCTGGTGTTTTCAAAAAGTAAATAGTATCATGAAAGCCATTTAAGGGTTATTTTTGAATCCATAAAAGAAAAGTAATTGTATGGGAAATTCAGCAAATGTGAGTTTTGGTTGAAACAAATTTCTTTCCTTGGACACATTGTTTCTAATGATGGAATAACTATTTATCCTACCAAAAAATGGATGTTGAAGAATGGCCAAGTACCAAATATGTAACTGAGATTTGTAGTTTTCTTATTTTGGAAGGGTATTACCAATGGTTTGTTTAAAAAAATTCATGGTTTTCCATCCCCTTGACTAAGATAACTCGGATGGGTGTTATGTTTATCTGGGAAAAATAATATGATGATTGTTTTCATGAATTGAAAAGAAGATTAGTGAATTCTCCAGTATTGGTATAGATGTTGTTGGTGCAGCAAGTTCTTCTATTTTGTTTCAAGTATCATTGAAATATTCTCTATCAAACAGAATTAAGAAAGCACAGAAGCAGGATAGTGAGTTATAGAAAAAGGTAGAGCTGGTTCAAAAGAGTATTTTACCTGAATTAAACATTGATAATGATTGTGTTTTGAGATTTGGGAAGAGATTGTGTGTTCCTTGTGATTCACAGTTGAAGAGAGAGTTTTTATTTGAAACTCATAGTTCTCCATTTTCAGTTCATCAAGAAATTACTAAGATGAATATGGATCTTCGAGAGTATTACTGGTGGGATGGAATGAAAAGGGATATTGCTGATTTTACTATGAAGTGTTTGACATGTCAACAGGTTAACGCAGAGCGGCAGTTACCAAATGGGATGCTTCAGCCTTTACCAGTTCTAGAGTTGCAATGGGAGAATATATCCATGGTCTTCATTGTGGGATTACCGAACACACCTCAAGGTAATAATGCAATTTGGGTTATTATTGAATGATTGACTAAATCTACTCATTTCCTTGCTATATGAGATAATTTTTCCCTAGAACAACTTTCTTGTTTTTATCTTTATGAGACTTTGATGTTACATGGAGTTCCCCTCTCTATTGTATCTACTCGTGATACCAGGATAACTTCTAACTTTTGGAAAGGCCTTCAGAAGTCGTTCGGTATTGAATTAAATTTTAGTACAGCTTTTCATCCTTAATCAGATTGGAGGTCAGAACAAACAATTCAGAATTTGGAGGATATGCTACATGCTTGTTTGATGAATAATCAGGGACGTTCGGACCAGTATCTTTCATTGGGTGAGTTTTCTTATAATAACATTTTTCATTCCAGTATATAGATGGAACCATTTGAGGCATTCGATGGGAAGCGGTGTCGAACTACAACTTTTGGGGATGAAGTAGGTGAAAGGAAGTTGATGGGACCCCCGGCATGGTAGAAGAGTTGGCATAAAAATTTCATCTAATACAGAAACTCATGAGAACAACTTAGAGGAGGTAGAAAAGTTATGCGGACAACATGCGGAACGATCTCACTTTTGAGGAAGGTGATCTTGTCTTTCACAAAGTTTCACCATGGAAAAGTGTGATGTGATTTGGTAAGAAAGGAAAGCTAAGTCCAGGGTTCATTAGAACATATAAAATTATGGAGTGAGTAGGATCAGTTGTATACCGACTGTCTTTTCCTCCGATTTTATCTTAGGTACATAATGTTTTTCATGTTTCGATGTTGAGGAAGTACATGGCAGATACAACTCATGTATTGAGTCCATAGGTAGTTCAGCTAGAAGAGAATCTATATTATGAGGACCAACCGGTCTATATTTTTCACCATAGGGAGCATGTGGTGTGCAATTAGGTGATTCATTAAGTAATGGTTTTTTAAAAACCACATTATTGAAGAGGCAACATGGGAATATGAAAATGAAATGAGGGATAAATACCCCCACTTATTCGATAAGTATATAAACTGCAAGGACACAATATTCTAATGGGGGAAAGGATGTAACATCACAAGTAAGTAATGAATAATATATTTTCATATCTATGTCTATTTATGAATTAGATATTGTTTTAGAGGATTAAAATGAGAATATATCCAATATTAGGCATAGAATACCCTACTATTTTCAAGGATTGCTTTACCGCCTTCTGATGGAAAACCATTTTTAAATCTTAGTTTTGAAAATTTTATAAGATCAATTTGTCAAACAAACTTATTCATTAGAATTGGGTCATTGAAATTTACATTGGATAAATATTTGGTATTTTATTGACAATGTTAATTTTATAATGAATAGTGAAATATAATGCATTTTACATAAAATATACTTTTTCATCTAATTTAATTATATGGTTAGATTATCATTTTAATTGGGTTTAAATTGTTATTAGAATATATTTTTACAATTAAATCTAATGATGGTTATTGGAATTAATTTCACTTTGAAATTGAACATAAACAAATGTCAATCTTTTAAAAGATATTGTTTCTTAAAAACATGCTTTTTTTTGAAATTGGGAATTTTTTTTAAATTTATTACTGAAATTTCTATGTCTGGAATTTGGTAAAATGGATTCCATATTTGGAATCATAAGGTCCAAATTATGTAATCAATAATCTTTTGTTTTTTAGACATTATTTATAGTAATGATGGAAATTATCTTTAATTATCATTATTAATTAGTAATCGGGTAGTTAAGGGTAATAAAATAATATCATAATAATATAAAATGACCCCAACATGTGTCCAAATCCTCTTTTATGTGTCATGGCCGACCATGGGATGCCTTGTACCAACTTAGGGACCCCATGGAATCACTTTTGTGTGATAGTAACCTTTAATCATATTATTTTTAATGAAGGAAAATATAACCAAACTATGTAACACCTATGTAAACCAATTATAATATTGTCTGAATAAATGATCTCTTAGTCTAAAAATAATCTTTGGAAATATAAAAAATATTTACTACATCATGGTAGTTTTTTATTATTTCAAGACATTAAATAAATAAATTTATTTATGACACCATGATGATGCAGTGATTACCTCATTAATGAACTATTTAAATAAAATAAAAATATAATGTAAAATCTAAGACATAAGCTTGTAAAAACCTATTGGATGGGTGGATTTAGAACCCTTATCACCTTATCCTTGAGATATTTCATTGTGGGACCGTTAAAATCCAAAAACCATTTTATAATATAGTAACATTTGAAGACTTTCCAAAAGTGACCCTCCTCCCTCTTATAAAATCCCCCAACTCTACCCCCTTACCCACACCTCTCAAGACCTTGTCTCATAAACCTATGCTCATATTATCTCACCAAATCCCTCTCTTACTCATATATACCTCACTTTGGGCAGAAGTCTTTCCAAGAAAGCCTTTGGCTCAAACCAAAAAGAGTTACCTGATTTAGAGGTAATGTCTTATCTCGAGATTGTTTCTTTTATTTTCTTTCTTCACTCACCACTATCTTCTTATTATTTGATCCCATAATAACGCAAGTATACTCAATATACTAGGATTTTTTATGATATGGATTCTACCTACACTTACACACACACCTCCGTCTAATGGTTAAAGAACATACTATTTCTGTGGGTGGCGAATTACTTCCTCATGAAACGATTATTGTTCATTCTTATTTCAACACCTTTAATGGTCGCCATTATGATGACACTGTATTTATATATTATATTTATTATATTTATTTTTTATATATTCTTCTGAATATTATTTTTAGAATCACATCTTTATGATTTTCATGTTGTGGAACTTCGTTAATTTTATCAGAGGAAGTGCCGACTACCGCCCCCACAAGTGATGTGACTTGTTAATGCCAAACATGAAATTTATAAAGAATGTAATTAATGATCTTATGTTACCTATATAATATATATTATACTGTAATTATAATATATATATATGTCTCATTTAGTTTTAATTCCTTTAATATGACAATGAAATGATAGTAGTGTTCATGTGTACGTACGGCCAACCGTTTCCATGAACGGTGCATTTCATTTTTTATCGCCAAATGTTATGGAATAGTATAAAATGAATATATACTTGATATATATGATATTTAAATAATTAATACCATTCTGGAGATGATGTATTTATAACTACATGGAAAATTCCTTTCAAAAAGATCTTTTTTGACTCATGTGTCGGACATCGAAAAAACATATGATATGAACTCACATAGTTAACTAATTATTATAAAAATATAATATATTATATGAATTTAATAATAAATATTATAGGAAGTCATTATAAAATTATAAATTGACCAATGTTTATTATTCACGAAAATAAAGAAACGAACAAGACAAGTCAGACATGACGTAATGGACTTCATCTCAATCTCCTTTCATTGAGGCATATTTCAATTTATATACGAACTTATTTAATTAGTTGTATAATAAACCCATTTGACTTTTAATTTCATTCAAAGGGAATCTTTTTACATGAATAGTTTCAATAAATAACAAATGTGAATGTTTTTGTCTTACATATGCGACGACAATGACTTCTCTACCGCTGTGACCATTATTTGAGTTTCAGCTTCCTCTACAATCCATAACATTTTTTAATTGAAAAATAAATACCAAGTTTTACTTTATTTAGGTATTGAAAATTGTTTTGATAATTTTTTGATTTTATCAATTTGTTTTTTTGATATCTTATGATAGAAATGTGGATGTTTTATGTTTCTTTTATGCATTTTTTATGTGATATGTTTATGTTATGGTTCTTCTCCACTGTTTTTTAAGATGGGTGGTTCCTTGATAAACTAAGGGCAAGTGAGACCGAGATAGCTCTCCAATGAATTGGGTAACGTGAAGGAGTTAAAACCTATGGTTTCTCCAATGAGATTTAGTGAATATACTTTGATGGGTATTCCAAAACTAACCATGAGTGTTACTCCCTACGTAAGAATGTTATGAAATCCACATGTTACCTTTATGTCTTATGATTTCTATGAGTTATTCATAAGTCTTATTATTTCATGAGGTATGTTAAAGTGCTTATGTTTTATGAGTAATGTATGATTTCATTCATTATTATTTATAAATGGACTACTGTTTTATTTCCTTATTTTTATATCCCTTACTGAGCTTTTTATGCTCATCCCACTTTTTTGAAACATTTTTCACAGTTAAAGGGAAATGTACATGATGTGATGATAGTGTCAAAAAAGTTTCAAGAAAGAATCCATGTTTTATTTTAAATATGTTTACATTGATGGAAAAAATGAATATTTTCTTGATGTAACAACCTTTTTAAAATGTGGAATGTAATGCATGATTTATGTTCTAATTCTCTAAAACTCTAAACCCGAAAAGATCCTCAATGTGTATTCTTGAAATAACTTAATATTAAGTAATATATAAGGATGGAGACTTATATATGGTATTCCTTATAATTTTGTAGAATCATTTTACTTTCATTCATTGTCATATAATGAAATTTTATATCTCTATTTAGTTATTACATTTATATCCCAATGCTTGTATTTTTTACTAATGTTTCGACTATTTTCTGTAGTTTCCATGCTATTATACAATTGTGCTACAAGATCAAAAGGGTATAATAACCCAATTGTGTAATAATTATTCAATTAATACTTTTCAGTAGCCTCTACCTTATGGGGAGGTGCGCTTGAGGACACATAACGACCAGTCCAGATGCTAGTTTTGTGGTTTGGCATGGTCGGACAATACAGAAGGGGTGTAAGATAAAAATTAAAATATAATAAATTATCCTATGAGATGTCTCCACCCTTGATGAGTTAATGGTAATAAATGTGTTGATTTGTAATTGATGGGTTTGATGTGGAACCCTGATGATAATGAATAAATAGCTCAGGTTGAGGAGTGGCTGACACTATCTTTTGAGAATTATTTGAGTTTTTACAACAAACTGGGCATTCCAATGATGTATGTAGATTTTTAATGATAAATATCATAAATAATAAACTTATTATTAATGGAAAACATCCTTGTAAATTCCATGTCCTTCATTTATATTGAATCATTATTTATGAGTAAGTTGATTTCAATGATTTGAAATAATTGTGTCCTTGAATACTAACAAATTAATATACATATCTATGAACGTAGATGAGTCTTGCTATGTGATAATAAATAATGGCCATTTTATATTTTATATGCCTAAATATTGACATGTTTCCCTTGAAAAGTGTTTTATATTCACATTTAAAATAACTAGATCTAAAGACAACAAATAGGTGGCATCAATCAAGGAAGTGAATTCATGATTTTAGTGTACGAAGAATGATCGGTGAGACCATAGATTACAATTTATAAAATAAACTCAATGATTTTAGCATTGCTGGGTTGAAATGAATGACAAAAAATAACGATTTGGAGATGTCAGAACCATTGAGAGCTTTCTACTCATTTATAGAACAAAACTAATTGTACCCAGTTTGGTGTCTCAGAACTATGTGAAATAGGTTGAGATTGAAGAATGCATATGTTGTTGAGAATTTTTTCAATCCATAAATTAAAATTATCTGATCTCCTCACAGGATGATTGATTTGTTTCATCCAATTGACATTAATGAAAAAACATCTTGTCATTAGTCAAATATATATGCTTTTATTAAGTTCCTTGTTTTATATATTTTGAAAATGATGAAATTGGTTTTATGAATTGTTTTTAGGGGAAAAATGAAATGTTTTTTTCTGAGTTTTGAGAAATTGATACATCATATAATTTGACTATGACCAAGGGGTTTCTTGATTTCTCCCATTATTAATCTACAAAACTAATAATTTCATAATATTTTTTATTGTTTCAATGAATTAGAAATGCCCTAAATTTTTTTTCATGAACATTAAAGAATATAAAGGGTATAGAAATAATATTCACCATGGTAGTATTGATGATGAATTTTTATATTCACAAATTTGTGATGTTTTATTTCCTCTTGTAATGTGATTATCTGAATTTCAATGAGATATTCTTTCTGGAAAACTTATTATCTTGTGATATTGATTATTTAATTTAAAAACCAATATGAGACTAATGTTAGATAAATAATTATATATGTTAGTGGGATACATATGTCTTTTGGAATCAGATAAAAAATATAATCAATTTATTAGCTAGTATGGGGATTTAAATATTTCCAAATTAAATTTAATGGATAAAAATTATTTATTGTATATGTATGATGTAGACATATTGTTAAGATTATTTGGAATAAATAAATCCAAATATACATAAAACTTTAATGGAATGATTATTGTGATAATTATATATAACCATTATCGATGTTAATGTTCTATTTTAAAAATATTAATTATTTATAAAATAATTTCATGCTATATTTTATGTGGTAGAATTTATTTATTTGTATCTTTTAAATTTTTTTAAATCGTTTTAAATTTTTAATAGATTACTTTTCTTGTATAATTTATTTCACTTTTTTTTAAAATACATAATCATCGAATTATTGGTTAATATATTTAAATATTAAATTTATTACATTTTATAAACATGTATTTTAGTTATAATTTTCACAAAAAGGGATACACATAACCCAAGAATGTATTTGTCTATGTATTTTAATATTTTTTATCTCGATATGAAATGTTATCATTCTCTATTTTTTTATAATCTTCATCCATTAATATTTGATTCTAAAAAATATTTATAGCTAATGTTTTCATGTTCATGTTTTTTTGTGTTTTTATTTCTTTATATATGTACACCTTCATTGAGGATTCATTACCCTATCACACTACATACGAGTATTTATTAGGTTTTAAATTGTTGTTATTAAAAAAATAGAATCAAACACATTACAGACACAAGATTACATACAATGGTTGGCTGGGTAGAATAAATTAAGAATAAATATATAAACACACCATATATGTTGTTTCCTACACATTAAATAACCAAAACTAGTTTTATTTCAACAACACCTACCCATATGGGGTTATTAGAGGAAATTCACACTGCGGAAAAATGTAGATAAACATTTTGTAACTGAATTTTGAAACATTAATCAATTATTCCTTCTATTTTATTCTATTTTCCAAATAATGATAACACAAAATAGTCAAATTTTGTGGTTTAATTATGTTTCTAATGTTATGATTGAGTACTCCCTCATTATTCTCCTGGAATAGTGTCTAAAAAATTAAAATGAATCTTAAAAATATATTTTATTACTAATAATCCAATCATATCCATGAAAACCAAATATAAATCCATGTTTCTCTAGTTACAAAGACTAATACTCATGCAGGTGACATCCATAAAAACAAAAAGACAACCTTCCCAATATCCAGAAATGAGTAGAACTATAGTCTACCATAATCATAATTATTATATAACATCATAAAAACCCATCATTAATTCCATATAGTGTTGCAATATTAGAGCCACCCATTCTATTTATTAACATGGAACACCTAATCTTTTATACGAAATTGTGATTTACCAGCTCAAGACCAATCATCACTGTCTAGATTGAAGTGTCACCAAAAATTAGGCATGAATCCCCATGTAAAACTATTAGTAAGGTTCTATGTAGTGATACTTTGGGGACAATATTTTCTGGTCATAGATAATAATCATAACAACAGAAAAGATTTTTTTTATTAAGAAACAAATTGTATCCATTGAATGAATATGGTAATCTAAATATTTATAAAATGGAATGATATTAATTGGGATAATGTAGTTTCATCCATGTGATAATAATATAAATATACATATACAAAATAACAAGGAATAATCTTGTTTTTTGAAATGAGGAATACCCTAAACTATCATAAAATCTTGTCTTTTAAAATTTCCCTCATATAAACTTATAATCATGACTATTTTATTGATGTATATATTTTCCTTCACCTATATCAAAAACAATAATGTATGTATATTATGAAATGGACATTTATGTTTTGAGTATTAACTAAGTTGGCCACTACCAACAGTGTTCCTAAATAATATCGATATATATTCCATTGTGTGGAATAAAAATAAATAAATTAAACCCAAAAAATTTCACACAACTCACTCCATATTTTATCAAACATTCAAAGTTATCCTTAAAATATCTTCCGCTACCAAATTCAAAAGGAACATCCATGGTCTATAAAAACCATAGGATGCTTCAACAATCCAAAAAAATCCTCGTAATGTAGCATCCACAACCGATAAAACAATTCCACGTTTAAATTACATCCAATGTAATTTACAAAATCCATTTATCAATAACTATGGTATTGAAAATAAATTTTCCAACTATCATCTTAACATCATGATTAATCTAAGGAAGTATGGCACTTTCCCTCCCAAACAAGGCCCACTAGCCCCAACATATTTGGAAGGATACATTCACTCATCTAGTGGTCCCACAAACCATGGAAAGCTATAGAATATCACATAATAAATATCTATAATAAATATAACCACACTATGTCATAAAATCTACCAAGGTAACATCCATTAGTAGGGACTAACACAACCTCATGGGTCAAATAGAATATGAACACCACCCCAAAAGTCTCTTCCTTATGGTTTGTGGAATCACCGACATCCTTTGGCCACACCTACATGATCCATCCTCACCACCTATAGAATTGGTCAACCATTTCTACATCATGCTGGAAAAAATATTTCACAATAATTGTGGTCAACACCAACAAATATTTCATTGGTTTCACCCACCATGTGTCCAGGGACCATATCATGACGAGAATCACAATCCACTAATGGTATCATTCCTAATACTTCATGGAAAAATACAATGTTTTGACCAATCCATAACAAACAAAAACCAATGGTTTACCAAAATGATATATCAATATATTTTTCATAAAAATAATGGAAACCAATAAAGGTTAAATTAATTTATCACACACCCATTAGTTCACCAACACCAATTTATTATACGATACAAAACACACGCATAAATAAGAAATTTTTAGTTACAACAGACTTAGAGTTTTTAGGCTATCACTTGACAAGAAACATGGGTTGATTCGAAATTAACTGGAAGATTAAATAAACACATAAAAATGTGAGTAATTAGACTTTCTCATTGCGGGATGAAGAAATATTTACAACTTTGTAAAATTTATACATATGGATTTTAATCTATACCTATAACATACCCATATCTTAGAACACACATTAAAAAATTAAGAAAATATTAGACTATCAGAGTGGGGAGAAAAGAAGAATGTTCAAGTGTTCAAAGAATTTATCATAAATTCAATTAAAAAGGGGAAAATTAATATATTATAGTGGTTTCCAATTTAAATTCTTATATAACAGAAATTGAGAAAAATAGGAAAAAAGCATAATCATTAAAAATATTAAATACATTGGGATAATAATTATGTATCCATAATATCTCATATATAGGTAAAAAAGAAATAATTTTCAAAAGTATATTTACTAATACATGAATGAAACATAGATGATGGAACCTGACATGGATGACCATTTTTTGGATGAACGTCATGTGAATGACCCTTACATGATATTTTTTTAAATTTTACAAACACTATAATGTACCTTATGTGAATCACTCTTATATAAAGGCCCCAGTGTGAATGTATTTCACAAATCCTTTAAAAACCACTTCAAGACATAAAAAACCTAAAAATACAATAATTATTCGTAAACCATATTTTTTTACCCTCACATAATAGTATATTCATTTAATAAAAACGTAAAAAAATATTTTAATAAAAAATAATTCATTATGCTCAATAAATATCTTGAATCATGTTCCTCAGCATATACTGACACATCCCACACCTCCACAGGGTCTAAATACCAAGGTTCAATCTGAACCTAACTGAAACAAATATTTAAGGTACCAAAGAAATTTCATGTATCATCATACAAATTCCTAGTGGTAATTTTTGTGGTCCCATCATATATATTTTCCTAAAACTAGACCATAATTTTATATTCTGTTATATCTAAAACTTGTAAATAAATTTTATGTTTTTAAAAATTACCTATATTAATTGTATAATTATTTAATTTTGAATCATTCACTTATCTAATGGATTTTTAGAGTCCAATGTTGAATCTCGATAAAATCCATAAGATTTTGAGATTTACCTGGTTATCATAGAGAAATAATGTAAAATAAGAGGATTTGTCAGATATGATATGATCATATCCTGCCCAAAAAAATTATCAATAAAGAATCACTCAGGGGAAAATCAACCAATAAAAAATATATATAAATACAATTTTGAAGGAATTAATCATTAATTTAATGAAAATGACAATATATTAAATTTAAAAGCCACATTTGACAATCATCTACTTCAGATACAAAGACGTAATCTGGGTAAATATGATATAAAATTAATTGTATATGAAATTTGTATATATATTCACATATAAAATATCATATAGAAAACCTAATTTTGATATCTTTTTTTAAGCATCATCATTATATTGGTCTACATGGAAACAATAATTAACATCATATTGAGAGAATAAAAGATCTAAATACATGTAATTCTATCATATTAACATCATTAATAATGAGGATTTATATAAATAGAAAATTATTGGTGATGCATGGAGAAAACACTACACTAAACTCATTTAAACTATTATTTTTCAAATATATGTACCAAAATTGGGAAGGTAATTCTCCTAAATCAAGAATTATTACAAATATTTTATCGCTATATTGAATAAAAAATACCTTAGATAACCGTTGGAACTATTTGATGGAACATTTCATTCTGTAAATCCATCACATTGATGAAATAAATTTGGACAATAGAATTCATTTCATCCTCATTTTCATGGGATATAACTCTCTAAATCACTCTTTTGAAATAATGGATAAGAATTTGTTTTCTTAAAACTGTCTCTTTAATTAGAATAAAAATGAGTGACCCTGTTGAGATATATGAATTGATTCTTTTTTTTTGAATGTATCTATGAGAATATTCCATTATTCAATGCACAATCAACCTAAAAAATAATTTTAATGTAATAATGGGGTATCAAAAAAATTACGTATGTATAAATATTCATTATTATCCAGTAATATGAATTCATGAGGTCATGAGAGATATTTTTTTCCTATAGATAACATGATGATAATCCTATTCAACCATATAAAGATGATAGTATTTTCATCCATTCATTATTGTCTATCAAGATATGGTGTTGATTTTGGATAACCTGATCTATTTCCTTGATGTTTTATACACCATTATTAATGAGCTCATGAATTTGAATTTTGGTTTTGAATAGATCCAAAATCTATGTTAACTAGAAAAGATAATAATCATAATGTAAAATAGTATTACATAATTTTATAAAAGTCAAATTTGAATGCAATAACATTGAATATTTTAAAAATAAGATTATTTTACCTCATGATGTCATATATATAAGGCCTTATGACTAAAAATTGTGTCTTGATATTATATTTGAAATATAAAAAACCTCTTCTAAATCAATTACTGTGTATTTTTGAATAAAACCATGTTTTGTTGTGTGAAAGACATATAAATAATGACATGAAATATAAATTAAGTCACAAAATAGGTTCAAAAAATTATATTGTGATAAAAACTCATTTACAACCATAAAAAATAATATAATGATATATTAATTCCAAAATTTCATGATTAATAAAAAAATTAATAGGTTGATCAGGGGGATTATCATCCCTGAGATCAATTACTGCCTATGGTTTGGAAACATAATCTCTATCATAAATAATATAATATTGATTAAAGCCTATATATAATTAGGTAGAATAAAATATAATTATTTGAAGGATGAATTTATTGTCCCAATAATGGATATTCTAGTTAAAACAATAACTAGTTTTCTATCCCTCTTCTTTAAGATATTGTATTTTGGACCAAACTAAATATTTATAGCCTTTGAAAATAATGAAAATTTTACATTTACAATAAAAACATGAGGTATATTTAAACTATGAAATTTCCATTTATCTGTAAAATGATATAGATACCTTTTAATGATATAATAATTATATGATTATCCCCCTTAAATGTAAGTTTATTGGTAACTGAAATAATGATATAGAGGTTAAATCCTCACTACATCGTGATTAATTCACATATATTGAGGTTGGATTGAAAGAACTACATTTGGAAAATTTTAATATTAATCCATTTAAATAAGACTCCAGGTTTACACATTTAAAATTGGATGTATATCTAGATCATTAAAATGTTATCTTTGATAAAAAAAATTTATACCCTTGAAATAGCTGAGACTCATCCATTATGGAACCTTTAATAGTAAAGAAGGCTCGATGGGGAACACAACATTATTAAGAAATTCATTACAAACCGTCACTGTAAATTTCATCCTTTTATAATGTATAATAAAATGGTAAACCCTTTCAGTGGGTTAAGTTTCATTATATTTAATAACATAATAATATCATAAACAATTCATATTCAATTGTTTTCATTCCTCCTAGGGAAAAATAACTTTCATCCACTTTATGGTTCCCACGAGTAGTCCCTAAATTTTACCTTATAACAAAAAAATAATTACTGTAAAATAAATATTATTATCTAAATAAAATTATTTTGAAGGATGATTTTAGATATAAAAAATGGATAATAATTTTCTTTTTCAAATATTTTTATTACAAAATTAGATTAATTATTTGATAAAATTATTGAGTGTATGTAGTCCATTACTTTGATCAACCAAAATATTTTCTAAATATTCCTCAATTAATAGAGTGTTTATAAAAATTTATTTTAATATTAAATTAGTTTTATATATTTTTTACTCCATAAAATAAAACTATATTACAGAAACTGATATGATTTATTATAGTGAACATATCTGTAGGGGAATTACCCCTGAACATAATGTTTCATGAAGTTGATTTTTTTCCTAGAAACCTATAAAATATGTTTTTTATACATTGAATGTGAATATTATATTCAAATAAAAATATTTATTGAGAATGTTATGTGTAATCATTATATCATTGAATCCATCATCATACCTCATGCAATGGTTCTTCTAAATATTTTTCCCTAATATTTATTTGTTACAACAACAATGAGGAAGAATACCTAGATCATTCCATGGGTCAAGTGTAAACCCTTTAAATCCTAATTACTCATATTAAAACAATGTGATATTTAGATATAGCAATTTTCCTAATAAATGGGTGGTGTTCTATCAAGAATAAGTAATTTCCACCACATTTAATATCTATGTGATAGTTGATGATTTGATTTCCCCCTAAGACAATTAATTCATATATCTTGGGTAAATATAATTACCATGTTAACAGAATGAGTTATCTATCATTAATCATTATTAGGTCATAAAATGTTTATATTTTCATTTAAGTTTTTTATCATATGTTGATAAAAAAGATAAATGACAAATATTTATAAGTGGTTGATACGTTTGAGATAAAAAAGCTCAAAAAAGTCCCCATCCAAAACATTGAACCATACAAGTAATTAATTTTTTAATAAAATAGTGTATCACTAAAACAAATTTCTAAAATAGAGAATATATTCATAGAAAGGATATAGGTTTTTTACTTTTTGATTTATGGAGTTCCAATAAATACCTTTATATGAATTACTCTGATTGTTTCATTCGATGATTTGTTCATGGATGACAACCTAATAAATCCACGAAAACACTTAATACTAACACAATTGATTCCCATTAAATTGGATATTATTCATGAAATTTAATAATACGGCATTATAAAATTTTTCACTCCAAGAATAATTATTACATAAAATTATTATGGACGTTTTAAACATGAAAATTTCCATCCAACTTCATTCTCTAACCCTAAATGTTTTTACATAGAAACATAAGTCATATTCATTTATTATATTTAGAGTAAATTTCATTGGACCATACCATTAGTGGTAATTAAATTTTTCATTTTCATCATCCCCACCCCTAACATCATCTAAAAGTTTAAATAATTTATGAGCTTAATGGATGTCATGTAATAATGTACAGTAACATTTTTTTAATAAAATATAATCAATTAATTTTCATTTCCTCATAATATCATTATAGGTAATTCCACTAGCTTATACATGTAGGATATAAAGAAGAATAATTCAAAATATAAAATAAAATATTACAATTCAACCCATTATTATGTGGATTCTAATAATTTGATAGAGAAAAATAAAATGATAGTAAAAAAATTCTATAAAAGCTAGTGATTAGGGACCAGAGTATTTGGATTTGAAATTTCTTGAATTCATTGTGGTATTTTTATTCAATAACATACTCAACAACACAATTGGATGCATTTTCAATATTTTTATTGGCCAAATCAATGTCTGTACGCCTCCATTAAATATCAATAAATTGAATTCTTATAAAATAATTCAATTCATTTAATTTTTAGGATCCTTTTATTATATGGGTTTATATAATTAGGCTATAATAATTACAGAAACAAACCCATTAAAATAATTTTTTTTACTAACAAATAGTATCCATTTTCAAAAAATTAAAAATATATACAGAATTATGTATTCTCTAATTAAAAAGACATAATTTTTTTTACATGTAATCAAAAATGGTCATAATCGTTCTTATAATATGTGAAAAATTATTAAATGCTTCAGATTGACATTAAGAAATAGTTATGGAAAATAGAAGAAAATAAAAAAAAAATCATTTTAAAAACTATTATATCATAATAAATGGTTCCTTTAAAATAAAGAAATATTAATCTCAAAATAATTGTTAACATAATCCTAAAAATTTTCAATTCTAAAAAAACATTTTCATGAAACACACTATCACGACCGGCCTTCACCAAAAGGAGGGAAGGGTTAGCAGATTCCCACACCCTTCCTTCTATAGGTTGAAGAAGAGATAAGGACCCCTGAAACCCGCTTTCAATATGTCTCGAAGTGGCGACTAGCGCGAAGGGTATGGAAATAACATACGAATGGAAGGCATTAACCTTTTCTATTTTATAGGATCGGGAGATAAGATGATAGACCCCAACAACACCAAAAATGAATGAAATGTTAAGCCAAAAAGGTAAACCATTCCCACATGCATGTTCAAAGTAAATGATACAAGCTTCAAAAACCCCAAGGTAAAAAGACACCTAGACAAAGGAAAACGGAAACAGCAACTATAATGATCTGACACAAGGTCTGAGCTAGTACGGCCCAGAACGATCCCTGAAGTCCTCCTAGAACACTGAAAACAGTTTTATATACGTTGGGTGAGCATTCAAGTATACTCAGTCGGGAAAACCAAAGACTCTCGGGCACAAGTGGGGGAACGTACTAAAGTCCCGTGAGTAGCAGACAACCGAAACTATCAAGGATTTCTTTCATCCCACTCACCGGCCACACTCAACAAAAAACGCAAGCAGTATTATATATAATAAAAGCACATCGATGTTTGGGTACCCCACTCCACGTTCCCACTGGTTATAGAAGACATTCAATGTATCGAACCAATCCCTCCATTCTTATCGCAGTCCCACTGCCATACCTTGCCCGCACACAGCTGGGCCAAAACCTCACCGCAGTCCCACTACCATACCTCGCCCGTAGACACCTGGGCCACAACCACTAACCCGCCCACAGACACCAGGGCCACAATTGTCACATGTAACCACGCTTGCAAACTCCTAGGCCAGAACAACCTCTGCCATGCCCAAAGACACCTGGGCTAGAAGAACTACGGCCACGCCCGAAGACACCTGAGCCTCATCCCTAAGATACTTGGGAAACCACCTGCCCGCACACACCAGGGATAACCACCGCAACCACCCTTCCCAAAAATTCTTGGGCTAATTATGGACCTTAGGCTGTCACAGCCTTCCCGAAGGTACTTGGGCTATCCAGGAATGGGAGAAAAAATGAGATAATAACCAGCCACTAGTAGAAGTGTTGGGAAAAACACCCTCCCCCGTGAAATGGGGGTGTTCGGTACTAAGTGCTCAACTTGGGTGGGGAATGAATAAGAAACACAAAAAAACTACATGTATATGTATAGGTAACAAGCACTCACCCAATCTTGGTTTTTCATCAGACCGCCTACAAAACACACTCAGCACCCGTGTCAAGTCACAACTCATACCTAACCTAAACCCATTTGTTCCATCCTTAATTTTGTGTTCAGTAATAATGTTTAGATAAGTTTTTGAACCTACTTGGGTAACTAGCAAGCGAGTACAGTCAAACATCAACTTAAACGTTCACACCCGGTTCTCTTGTAAAGTCCCAACAACAAAAGGGATAAGAGATCTCTCAAAGTACTGGAACCAAGGAAAACCCCATGATATTTCCTACACCATCTACAACCAAGGGGGCTAGTGAAATCCCTTGAAGTAATAGAAGCAATTGAAACCTCGAGACACTGCCCCGTGTCCCCCAAATGGTTTATTATCAACAGAGGATCCCACCGTAATTTGTGATATAAACAAGGAAACCACTCGGTTTTAAAGTTCACAACCACTTAATCCATATCAACAGGGGATCCCATCCCCACCCACATCACCATGCAAACGACCCATGAAGGAAAAACAACCAGACAACCACCACCAACAAAAATCAGTCCCATGCCGGTATTTTCAAATTTATATGATTTAACGGACTCCATGATTTCAATTTTTGTCCCTTAAACGAGGTTATCACAGAAGGGATTGATCCTGGCGATTTCAATTTATTTTTCTAGATATTTGTGATTAACCAATTCCTTTTCATATCACGAGTTCACAACTACAAAAAAATCCATTTAAAACATCACCAGCGGTTCATTAGTGAATAGAGAAAGACCACCAATGGCCATGATTTTCAGTAGGCGCAATCCCACACAATTGTGAAATAATTAATCGAAAGACAGAAACAGAGCAACATCATCAGTCACATCCATCCCATTTCATTCTTTAGAATCAGTTTATATCTATATTAGAGTTTGGTTCATCGAATTCTACAGAACCAGTAGCACACCCACCCCGCATGATATACAAAAGGAGAGACGATGGATATATTCCCAACCTTTTGATCAATTGTAACACCCCAGGTAAATAAAGAGTATGACCTTTTCACATTTATCCATATTTGTGAATAAAATATTAATATTACTTTAAAGGTAATTCTATTCTCGATGGTGTACCCAATATGCAACAACAAGTTTCTTTGAAATCTTACGTTGCACTATAATAATAAAATAATATTATTTTAAATGGTAGTTAACGCATAACCGTTGTAATGGCGGGAATGAACAGAACTAACTACAAAATGATTATATATGTTTTTCAAATATTTTTACTTTTTTCAATAAATGTTAGAGGATTAAAAATTCAAATGAATCCAGTTTTTAAGTGTAAACATTCTAATATTCTTTAAAAGGTCGATTAACCACCTTTTGATGGAGAATCCCTTTTGAATCCACTTTTTGGAAATTTTATAAGCTCTATTTTTCAAAATAAACATATTATTTATGATTGGTACATTGAAATTTAACTTGGGTTAATTTTTGGTATTTTTCTGACAATGTTCATTTTTCAATGAATAGTGAAAAATACTGCATTTTACATCAAAACTGCATTTTCATATAATTTAATAATATGGTTATATTATATTTTTAATTTGTTTTAAAGTTTAAATATAATATATTTTTACCATTTAATTCAAATATTGTCATTGGGATTAATTTCCCTTTGGAATTAGGCATAAACAAGTGCCAAACTTTTCATAAATATTGTTTCTAAAAAACCCGCTATTTGTTTTGACAACGGGGAGTTTTTTTAAATTAATTATTGCAATTTATGTGCTTGGAATTTGGTAAAATGGATTACATATTTGGAATCATAAGGTCCAAATTATTTAATTAATACTCTTTTGTTTTTGGACATTATGAATAGTAACAACGGTAATTATCTTTAATTATCTTGATTAATGAGTAATCGGGTAGTTAAAGATAATAAGATAATATCATAATAATAAAAAATGACCACAAAATGTGTCCTAAGTCTACTGGTTGTCTCATGGCCGACCATGGGATTCCTTGTGCCAATCTTGGGGGCCCCATGGAATCACTTTTCTTAGAAAGTGACTTTTTATCTTTTTATTTTTAAAGAATGTCAAATGTAACAAAGAATGTATCACCTAAGTAAAATATTTTTAATTTTGTCTACATAAATGATCTTTTGGACTATAAATATTCATTAGAAATATAAAAATATTTTCTACATCATAGTATTTTTTTATAATTTTTAGACATTAAATAAATTAAAATATTTATGACATCATGATGATGCAGCGATGACCTCATTATTTAACGATTTAAATAAAATTGAAAGATAATGTAAAATCTAAGACCTACACATGTCCAAATCCTATTGTATGGGTGTTTTTCGAACCCTTATCACCTTATCCTCGAAACACATCAATGGGGGACCATTAAAATCCGAAATTCATTTGAAAATAAAGTTATATTTTATACCTTTCCAAGATTTCCCCTCCTCTCCTCTAATAAAAGGCCTCCACCCCTACCTCCTTACCCACACATCCAAAGCCTTTGGCTCGGCCAACCCCTGACCATTTTGTCTCTCCACATCCCTATATAACTCATTGAATCCTCACTTTTGGAATAAGTCTTCCCAAGGAAGCCTTTTAGCTCAAACCAAAGGGAGTTACCCGATTTTAAGGTAATGTCTTCACTTGGGTCCTTTTGTTTTATTTTGCTTCTCCAACCCCCTAAACTATTTTTATTAATTTCTTTTGTAACAAATCCAGTATATTAAATATACTAGGATGTTTTTATAAGAATTATTCTAGATAAACTTACACAAACCTTCATCTAATGGTTAAAGAACAAACTGTTTCTGTGGTTGGCGATTTTCTGCCTCACGAAACGAAGATTGTTCAATATTCTTTTAACACCTTTAAATATGGCCATTATGATGTCACTCTATTTTATATATGATATATATGGTATTTATGTTTACTATATGGTTCTTTATTTTATATTTAAACCATACCTTTATTCTATTCAGGTTGTGTAAATGCGATAATTTCATATGAGGAAGAGCGGCTTACCGCCCCCTCAAGTGATGTGACTCGTACATGCAATACATGGAATGTATAAAGAATAAAATTAATGAACATATGTTACCTATATAACATATATATTATACTGTAATTATGATATATATATATATATCATTTATTTTTAATTCCATTAATATGAAAAAGAAAAAAATGAAAGTAGTGTTCATGCGTACGTAAGGCCTACCGTCTCCATGAACGGTGCTTTTCGTTTTTTATCTCCAAATGATATGGAATAGTATAAAATGAATATTTACTGGATATATATGATATATATGATATATACGTCATGATTATAACTCTGGAATAATGGATACATGAAAAAATTGTAATTATAAAGATCATATTTTGACTCAAGTACCAATGATCGTTTAAATGACCGTTATTAACTAAAATAATTACATAGTGTTCATGAAATGGTAATAAGTTATATAAAAGGAATAATGTACTTGAAAAAGGTTATTAAGGAAGTATAAATTAACTCAAGTTTATTATTCAGGAGATTAAAAAACGATCGAGTCAAGTCGGACCCGAGGTAAGGGATCCTACTCCTCTCTTTCTTTTTAAGTACACCCTTTTATGTCATTCCTTTTAAGATCATATTTATTGTGATTGGGATGTTATTTTATATTAATCTTACTGTAATTTTTATTTTCATATGATGAGATACCCTATTTCCTCTCATAAATCCGTTTTGGAAGTTTTAAGTGGCGCTGTTAGGCTGCCGAGTTTTCGTAAGGGATTTTTCATCTCACTTTTATTCCCGTGACATTTATGTTACATATTCCACAATTTCCCTTGAGTGTTGTATGTAATACCCATTATTATAAACTTTGTGTAGTATAATTTCATTTATGGGTATTCAAATCTTCATTGTATGACTCTTCTTCCATGGGGTGTACGTTTCGAAAGTTACCCAACTCAGTAAGGGGACCTTTCACCCTCCTCTTTTTAAAAGACGTCTTTTGTTATGTCTTTTAATTCACATACTATTATGTTGGGATATGTTCTTTTGTATCCTAATTGATTTAAATTCTATTTCCAAGTGATGAGATGCCCTTTTTATCTCTCATCAACTCATTTTCTGAATTTTGAAGTGATGTCGTTAGGCTGTCGAATTTTACCAAGGGAACTTTTTAACCCAATTTCAATTTCTTTGGGTTCAACATGTAGTTATTGAATATGTAATCTTTTGAATATTTGTGAATGACCTTTTATTTTTTTACACTTAATATCCACTTATATTGGGTGTATTTATATTTGTAACACATAATTTTGAGATTGAATTATCCTTAATTTAAGGATACCTTCATTATAAGGGAATTCATCACATTTGACATTTATATTTACACTTCATTGTTGTTATGCACCAATTCACTCTTATATGGTGTATATACTGTCCTTTAGAATATTATATCATGAATCCATTTATTCTCATGATATTATAATTTTCTAACTAAATGTTATTCCTCAATTATTGTATTCAAGTGCCTCTAATTTTGGTAGAACCCATTTAACCAAAATATCGCTTTAAATGTTTTAATTATTTGTTCTTATTAATATCCATGTTTTCAAAATGGTTTTAAGGATTTATTTATATGGATATTAATGGTTTTAAATTTTAAAAGCTTCAAGGTGGTATGGGACACTTTGACTCAAAAATCTCTTTATTAAATGTTTTAAAAGGTTTTGGAAATGGTTTCTTTTTGAATGGATTCATTATTTCAATACAATAAAATGTTATATTGTGATTGAAATTTGAAATGTTATTTTTCCTTTATGCATGTTTTATGTGATATGTTTATGTTATGGTTCATGGGCATTGTTATGAAAATGGGTGGTTCCGTGATAAACTAAGGGCGGGTGAGCCCGATATAGCTCTCCAATGCATTGGGTAATGCGAAGGAGTGAAACGTTAAGGTTTCTCCGAAGAGATTTAGGGAATATACTGTGGTGGGTATTCCAAACGTAACCAAGAGGGTTAATCCCTATGTAAGAATGTTATGAATGCCTCAAGTTACCTTTTATGTCTTATGATTTCTATGATTTATTCATGAATTGATGAGGTATGTTAAAGTGATTATGTTTTATGGGTAAAGTATGTTTTCATTCTTATGTATATATAAACTCATGTTTCCCTTCCATATTTTTTATAACACATACTGAGCTTTTTATGCTCATCCAAAGTTTTTTTAAAATGTTTTTCACAGGTCAAGGGAAAGGTACATGATTTTATGATAGTGTCAAGGAAGTGTCAAGAAAGAATCCATGCTTTATCTTTTTTAATATGTTTCCATTAATGGGAAAAAAATGAATACTCTCTTTTATGTAACCACTTTTTTTAAATGTGGAATATAATGAAAGTTTTATGATCTAATTCTCTAAAACTCTAAACCTGAAAAGATCCTCAATGTGTAATCTTGTAATAACTCAAGATTAAGTAAGGTTTAAGTTTGGGGCCTTATAGTTGTTATCAGAGGTCGGTTTAGATAACTTTAGATGTTACGGTATTATTTAAGCATAAGTGACATTACCATAATGGTTAGGATTTCAGAAAGAGTCCTAGTTTTAGATAATCTGAATGAATAAGTATATCTTAGGGATTATCATCCTCATTAGTACATGATGGTTTTGTTGATATAATCACACTGACCTTTTTGGTTTTAGTAAATGGATGGATCTAGCAGGCATCAAAGTAATAGTGGATGTGAAGGAAAATGTGACAGTTTTTTGAGCAAGAAACTGAATGATATGGGAGCTGCAATGAGAACTCTTGTGATTATCCTCAACCAACTATCTGGAGTCATGATTGACAACCTAAACCTTGGTGATTTCTCTAAGGCATCATATATGCGAGAAACAAATCCCTACGGAACTACAGGTAATAATCATAAAGGTAAGTGTGTTCAAAAACTTATTTGTCAAAAATGTGGAAAGAAACACCTAGGAAAATGTTTCAACGGGACCGATATATGCAATAGATGTGGAAATGAAGGTCATAAAGAAAGAACCTTCCATGGAAAAAGGAAACATCCATTTGACTCGAGGAAAGGGAAAGAAGTTATTTATGAGGGATCAATTGAATTTTTTAAATGTGGTGTGAAAGGTCATTATGAAAAAAAATGTCCTATGAAGATGTTTCGTGAATGGGATCACCAAAATCTTACAAATGTTCGTTTACCAAAACCTAATGTCATTCCGATTGAGGATGAAGAAACTGAAAATGACCAATCAAAGGTATGGATTATTTCATGACTATTGTTTTCCTATTTTGGAATCTTAGTATATGATTCATGATTTTGTTTGTAGGAAAGAAGTATTTCAGAGTAAGTTGGAAAGGAATGGTTAATGGATCATGAAGAATGTTGAATGAGTAAGATGTCAACATATAAGGGCATCAAGAGTTATGGTGAAATTCTTAAGAGTATTAAGTCTCTTTTGATGATGGGGTAACATTAGAAGACTTTTTATATTATGTGTAACCCTGATGTTTAATATATGAAAAATTTATTCAAGGAATAGTTATCTGTTCTTTTGTGGACATAGTTATAAAGAACAATTTGGGTTTATATGATCCTTACTTTTGAGGTAATTTTGGGTTACTATATGTTATGATGGAAGTGAAAGGCATGAGATAAAATTGAAGTTAAATTATGTTATGGTTATTTTTGATGATTTTATCTCTTTTGGGGGAATGATTTGAGAATTATATAGTTTTGGAAAAAGGACAACACGCAGACCGTGTGACAACCCATCGTGTTGGACAATGCTGCGAGAATCGAACCCACAACCAAAGTGCAACTGGTATTTATCGCCTACCACTGGACTATGTGAAGTCCCTGGTTAGTTTGACTGATTACTTTTAGTTAGATGATTTTATGAATTAAGAGTAATTTGATTTTGGGTTTTCTATGGAAATATATTAACCTATCATGGAGGATATGTGATTAGGTTAATTACTTTTCAATACGAGACTTTAATAGCAACTGATGTTGTTTGGAGATAAATGTTATGATTTAACTTGGAAGAATATGTGACTAAATCCTTCAAATATTTGGGTCTCAATCTTAGTTTGGTTTACTTTGAAAAATTTTATGGAAAAATTGTTTATCGAATGGTCCTCGTTGAACTTTGGGTTTTGTTGGACAAATTTTGGAGATTAAGAATAGATTTTCTTTTTATAAAGGGTTATCCTTTTCTGGATAATCTGATCTTGTACTAACCTTTTTGGTTTTGGTTTTGGTTAAAGTCTAAAGACATGGGAAGTATATAGTTCTCTTTTGTGGATTAGGTGATTCTATAGAAGTTGATTATAGTACTCTTAATGTGAACAAGTCTTCCTAAATACTCAACTTTTGGAGAAAATATCAGTTTGTGTAAGGAATCTAATAAAAGTTGAAAGTCAACATGATAAGTGATTATGTTTCCTTATGAAAAAATTCCTCAATAAAAAGTAAATTAAAACAAAAATGTTTTCTATTAACTTTTCCTACGGAGGAATCGAATACCGTTTAACCCATCACAAGTTTTTGATTTTCTTGTGGTTAACTTTCTCCTAGACATGTTTACTATCACTCTCCATCAGAACATGACCCTTTGTTTTTTCCTCCATGTCCATATTTTCATACTTGGAATCCTAGTATGGGTTAACTTGGGTGACCTTTGTACTTATCTCTATTTATTTGAATGTGATTGTTTTACCGACTCTTGTTTTGATGTGGAACGTTCAAGGATGTTTCCAAGCTCAATTTTAAAATTGCGAGGACGCAGTTCCCAAAAGGGGGAAGGATGTAACACCCCAGGTAAATAAAGAGTATGACATTTTCACATTTATCCATATTTTTGAATAAAATATTAATATTACTTTAAAGGGAATGCTATGCTCGATGGCGTACCCAATATGAAACAACAAGTTTCTTTGAAATCTTGTGTTGCACTTAAATAATAAAATAATATTATTTTAAATGGTAGTTAACGCATAGCCATTGTAATGGCGGGAATGAACAGAACATACTACAAAATGATTATATATGTTTATCAAATATTGTTACTTGTTTTCAATAAATTTTTTGAGGATTAAAAATGAAAATGAATCCAGTTTTTAAGCGTAAACATTCTAATATTCTTTAAAAGGTCGATTAACCGCCTTTTGATGGCGAACCCCTTTTAAATCCTCTTTTTGGAAATTTTATAAGCTCTATTTTTTAAAATAAAAATATTAATTATTATTGGGACATTGAAATTTACCTTGGGTTAATTTTTGGTTTTTTTCTGACAATGTTGATTTTTCAATGAATAGTGAAAAATACTGCATTTTACATCAAAAATGCTTTTTCATATAATTTAATTATATGGTTATATTATCTTTTTAATTTGAATTAAAGTGTAATTATAATATATTTTTACCATGTAATTCAATGATGGTCATTGGGATTAATTTCACTTTGGAATTAGGCATAAACAAGTGCCAAACTTTTCATAGATATTGTTTCTAAAAAATCCGCTATTTGTTTTGACAACGGGAAGTTTTTTTAAATTAATTATTGAAATTTATGTGTTTGGAATTTGGTAAAATGGATTAAATATTTGGAATCAGAAGGTCCAAATTATGTAATTAAGACTCTTTTTTTTTGGACATTATGAATAGTAACGACGGTAATTATCATTAATTATCTTGATAAATGAGTAATCGGGTAGTTAAAGATAATAAGATAATTTCATAATAATAAAAAATGACCACAAAATGTGTCCTAAGGCTACTGTTTATCTCATGGCCGACCATGGGATGCCTTGTGCCAAACTTGGGGGCCCCATGGAATCATTTTTGTGAGAAAGTGACTTTTTATCTTTTTATTTTTAAAGAATGTTAAATGTAACAAAGAATGTATCACCTAAGTAAAATATTTTTAATTTTGCCTACATAAATGATCATTTTGACTATAAATATTCATTATAAAGATACAAAATATTTCCTATATCATAGTATTTTTTTATAATGTTTAGACATTAAATAAATTAAATTATTTATGACATCATGATGATGTAGCGATGACCTCATTATTTAACGATTTAAATAAAATGGAAAGATAATGTAAAATATAAGACCTACACATGTGAAAAACCAATTTGATATGTGGATTTAGAACCCTTATCACCTTATCCTCTAAAAACATCAATGTGGGACCATTAAAATCCGAAACTCATTTGAAAATAAAGTTACATTTTATACCTTACCAAGAGTGCCCCTCCTCTCCTCTTATAAAAGGCCCCCACCCCTACTTCCTTACCCACACTTCCAATGCCTTTGGCTCGGCCAAAACCTGCCCATTTTGTCTCTCCACATCCCTATCTAACTCTTTGATTCCTCACTTTGGGCATAAGTCTTCCCAAGTAAGCCTTTTAGCTCAAACCAAAGGGAGCTACCCGATTTTAATGTAATGTCTTCACTTGAGTCCTTTTGTTTTATTTTGCTTATCCAACCCCCTAATCTATTTTTATTCATTTCTTTTGTAACAACTACAGTGTATTCAATATACTAGGATGTTTTTAGAAGATTTATTTGAGCTACACTTACACACACCTTCGTCTAATGGTTAAAGAACATATTGTTTCTGTGGTTGGCGATTTTCTGCCTCACGAAACAAAGATTGTTCAATATTCTTTTAACACCTTTAAAGGTGGCCATTATGATGTTACTGTATTTTATATATGATACATATGCTATTTATGTTTAATATATGCTTCTTTATTTTATATTTAAACCATACCTTTATTCTTTTCATGTTGTGTAAATGCGATAATTTCATATGAGGAAGTGCGGACTACCGCCCCTCAAGTGATGTGACTCGTACATGCAATACATGGAATGTATAAAGAATGAAATTAATGAACCTATGTGACCTATATAACATATATTTTATACTTCAATTATAATATATATATATATAGCATTTATTTTTAATTCCATTAATATGAAAAAGAAAAAAATGAAAGTAGCGTTCATGCGTACGTACGGCCTACCGTCTCCATGAACGGTGCTTTTCGTTTTTTATATCCAAATGATATGGAATAGTATAAAATGAATATGTACTGGATTTATATTATATATATGATATATAAATCATGATTATAACTCTGGATATAATGGATACATGAACAACTTGTGAATATAAAGAGCATATTTTGACTCAAGTACCAATGATCGTTTAAACGACCGTTATTATCTAAAATAATTACATAGTGTTCATGACATGGTAATAAGTTATATAAAAGGAATAATGAACATGAAAAGGTTATTAAGGAATTATAAATTAACTCAAGTTTATTATTCAGGAGATTAAAGAACGATCGAGTCAAGTCAGTCCCAAGGTAAGGGATCCTACACCTCTCTTTCTTTTTAAGTACACCGTTATAGGTCATTCTTTTTATGCTCATATTTCTTGTCATTGGGATGTTATTTTATATTAGTCTTACTGTAATTTTTATTTTCATATTATAAGAGACCCTATTTCCTTTCATCAATCCATTTTGGAAGTTTTAATTGGCGTCGTTAGGCTGCTGAGTTTTCGTAAGAGATTTTTCATCTCACTTTTATTCCCGTCTGATTTATGCTACATTTGCCACAATTTCCTTTGATTGGTGTATGTAGTGACCATTATTATAAAATTTGTGTAGTATAATTTCATTTATGGGTATTCACATCTTCATTGTATGACCCTTCTTCCATGGGGTGTATGTTTCGAATGTTACCCAACTCGGTAAGGGGTCCTTTCACCCTCATCTTTTTAAAAGACTTCTTTTGTTATGTATTTTAATTCACATAATATTATTTTGGGATATGTTATTTTATATATTTATTGATTTAAATTTTATGTCCAAGTGATGAGATTCCCTTTTTATCTCTCATTAACTCATTTTCTAAATTTTGAAGTGATGTCGTTAGGCTGTCGAATTTTACCAAGGGAACTTTTTAACCCAATTTCGATTTCTTTGGGTTCATCGTGTAGTTATTGAATATGTCATATTTTGAATATGTGTGAATGACCTTTTATTTTTTTCACTTAATATCCACTTATATTGGGTGTATTTATATTTGTCACACATAATTTTGAGATTGAATTATCCTTAATTTAAAGATACCTTCTTTATAAGGGAATTCATCACATTTGACCTTTCTATTGAGAATTAATTGTTGTTATGCACCAATTGACTCTTATATGGTGTATATACTGTCCTTTGTAATATTATATAATGAATACATTTATTCTAATGATATTATAATGTTCTGACTAAATGTTATTCCTCAATTATTGTATTCAAGTGTCTCTAATTTTGGTAGAACCCCTTTAACCAAAATATCGCTTTAAATGTTTTTATTATTTTTTCTTATTAATATCCATGTTTTCAAAATGGTTTTAAGGATTTATTTATATGGATATTAATGGTTTAACATTTTAATAACTTCAAGGTGGTATGGGACACTTTGGTTCAAAAATCTCTTTATTAAATGTTTTAAATGGTTTTGGAAATGGTTTCTTTTTGAATGGATTCATTATTTCAATATACTAAAATGTTATATTGTGATTGAAATGAGGAAATGTTATGTTTACTTTATGGATGTTTTATGTGATATGTTTATGTTATGGTTCTTGGGCATTGTTATGAAAACGGGTGGTTCCGTGATAAATTGAGGGCGGGTGAGCCTGATATAGCTCTCCAATGCATTGGGTAATGCGAAGGAGTGAAACGTTAAGGTTTCTCTGAAGAGATGTAGGGAATATACTGTGGTGGGTATTCCAAACGTAACCAAGAGGGTTACTCCCTACGTAAGAATGTTATAAATGCCTCAAGTTACCTTTTATGTCTTATGATTTCTATGATTTATTCATGATTTGATGAGGTATGTTAAAGTTTATATGTTTTATGGGTAAAGTATGATTTCATTCTTATGTTTATATGAACTCATGTTTCCGTTCCATATTTTTCATAACCCTTACTGAGCTTTTTATGCACATCCCAAGTTTTTTTGAAATGTTTTTCACAGGTCAAGGGAAAGGTACATGATTTGATGATAGTGTCAAAAAAGTGTCAAGAAAGAATCCATGCTTTATCTTTTTAAATATGTTTCCATTAATGGGAAAAAATGAATACTATCTTTTATGTAAACACTTTTTTTAAATGTGGAATGTAATTCAAGTTTTATGATCTAATTCTCTAAAACTCTAAACCTAAAAAGATCCTCAATGTGTAATATCGTAATAACTCAAGATTAAGTAAGGTTTAAGGTTGGGGACTTATATCAACGATTGAAGTTTATATTTACACCGCTAGGAACAGGGGACATGCAAAACTGAAGGAGTGGGAACTCATGCATGAGCAGACGAACAGAAGAATCGATCGGAGGGTGATCGAGAAAAGAAACTTAAGGGGTACCCTTTTAGCTTATAAGGGTCAGGGATAGTTGATATAATAATGAAAAACCGTGCAAGGAGCGGGGTCGTGGGTTGACCACGTATCCCCACACGTCATTAATGGTTGGGTGGCTTAAACCGATACACGCACCAGGTTGATTCATTAAATATTTAATTAAACCACATTTAGGGGAATTACTGGGATTAAGGGGTCAAAATAGGGTTTAAAACCCAATTTGCGCAGAAGGGAGGCACTACTGGAAAAACCCTATGGCTGTAGGTGAGTGCCACTAGTAGCTGAGAGCCACAGGTTGCTGACAGCAACCAGGCGCTGAGCCACAGGTGGCTGACAGCCACTAGTGGCCATGCTACTGGTCGGTTGCCGAGACCGGTGGGCGAGAGCAACCGGTGGCTGAAAGCGACCGTTTTCCGAGCAACCAGTAGGCTGCAATGACCTATAGGCTGTGTCTATCGGTTGACCGAGCTACCGGTATGTAACGCCCCGACCCCAGCTACCCAGAGTCGGTGCATTACTTCGTAACATTGGCATGATCACAAAAGATCAAGTCTCGAAAGACCGATTAGTTTAGTAGCCTTGGAAACACTAGATACATTCGTAAACGTTACATTACATCATAAAGTGAAAAACTACAATAACAAAGTCTCCATAGTCCACACTCATATCCTCTTCTGACTATCCCTGCAGGTCATTCATAAAATACTTCTTCACATCCTGGAAAATATTAAAACATTGAAAGGGGTGAGCTCAGATGCTCAGTAAGGATAACAATATTGCGGAAGCTTTCGTAAATAAACATAAACATTTAAGGCAATGTATAACTAAAACAAAAGCCTTTTAAACTTGAACATCAACATAATATGGCAAAAGTAAAATGAGATAATGCCATTTACTTCTTCACATGGATATTCTACTGGTCGAATAATCACATGCAATATCAATAACCACTTTCATAATGATGGAATGCATAATGCCAGACTATCATAACCACGTAGTCAAGGCCTTGTGCCAAGACCACAAATAAGATTTTGTCAAGGCCTCGTGCCAAGACACTAGTTTGTCTCATGAGACCTGCCGATGCATCGAGGAGCTATAGCGGGCTCCACCCGTCACTTATTAAGTCCAATGCATTCCTCATATGAATAGGTTTAAACATATCATAAACCATAACATAATCGTATCACATAAAACATGCATAAAGGAAACATGACATTTCCACATTTCAATCACAAGATATCAATACAACACATTGATATAATAAAAATGCTTTCAAAACCATTTTCAATACCAAAATAAAAGAATTTTAAAACATTGTATTTATTTTTCTTTTAAAAAAAGGTATGGCTTGTAAAGGAAGCCGAAACTCAAATAATGTTCACGGCGGCGGAGAAGTAGTTGTCGCCGCATAAGTACGGAAAGAAAAACATTCCCTTTTTGTCGTTTAGTAAATGCTTCGTATAAAAAGATTCCTTTTGAATAAACTTAAAAGTCAAAGGGGTTTATACACCGTATAAAAGAAAATGTGTATAAAACCAAATATGCCTCAATGAAAGGGGATTGAGACGAAGTCCTTAAAAAGATCATTTTTAAAATAAAATAGATCTATTATGTGTATTCACTATAGGTACACATGAAGAAAGTAAAAATACAAGATAGGACATAATAATAACATGACATAATTTGAAAGTAGGAGATTAACCCAAAGAATGGAAGTTGGGTTAAGAAATTCCCTTACCTCGTGTCTTACTTGACTCAACCGTTCTTTAACCTCCTGAATAATAAACTAGAGTTAATATATACCTTATTAAGAACCATTTTCAACTTCATTATCCTTATTATATCACTTATTACAATGATATGAACATTATGTAATTATTTAAGTTAATAACGGTCGTTTTGTCGATCTTTGGTACTTGAGTCAACAATAAGCTTCTTATAATTACAAGTTGTTTATGTGGTGAAATATCCATTATATCCAGAATTATATTCATGATTTAGATGTCATATATATCTTATATATCCAGTATATACATTCATTTATAATATTACGTAACATTTAGAGGTAAGAAATGAAATGCACCGTTCATGGAGACGGTAAGCCGTACGTACGCATGAACGCTACTTTCATTTCAATTTCATATTTAATGGAACTAAATCATAATGATATAAATGTATAATATAATTCCAGTATAATATAGTGTATAATACCATTTACTCCATCCTTTATACATCCCACATATGGCATTAACGATTCAAATCACTTTGAGGGGGCGGTAGTCCGCACTTCCTAAAATGAAATTATCGCGTTTTACCCATAATGGAAATCATAAAGTAAGCCATAAATGAGAAATACAGAAGCATAAGTAAAACATAAACACATTATATATCATATATAAATATAGTGACATCTTAATGGCCACCTTTGAAGGTGTTATATGAGTGTTGAACAATCATCGTTTCGTGAGGCAGAAATTCGCCATCCACAGAAACCGTATGTTCTTTAACCATTAGATGTAGGTGTGTGTAAGTGTAGCTCTAATCCTTCTTATAACAACATCCTAGTATATTGAGGATACTGGTGTTGTTACAAAATAAATTAATAAAAAGAGTTTAGGGGGTTGGAGAAGAAAAATAAAACAAAACAACATTAGAAAAGACATTACCTCAAAATCGGGTAACTCTTTTTGATTTGAGCCAAAGGCTTCCTTGGGAAGAGTTCTGCCCAAAGTGAGGATTCTATGAGTAAGGGAGGAATGTTGGGAGAGTATTTGGGCAGAGGTTGGCCGAGCCAAATGGCTTGAAAGTGTAAATGAGGTGGGAGAGGTGGGGGCCTTTTATAAGTGGAGAGGAGGGGCACTTTTGGAAAGATTGAAATGTTACATTATTTCAAAATGCTTTTTCGGATTCTAAAGGTCCCAAACTTATATAATTAGAGGCTAAGGTGATAAGGTTTCGAAATCTTCTCATCCAATAGGATTTGGACAAGTGTAAGCCTTGGATTTTGCATTATCTTCTCATTTTATTTAAATCGTTAAATAATGAGGTCATCGCCACATCATAATGATGTCATAAATAATTTAATTTATTTAATGTCTAAAAATTATAAAACAAATACTATGATGTAGGAAATCTTTTTAGATTTCTAATGAATATTTATAGTCAAAATTTGGACTTGTGTAACCCTACTTAAAAATTGTTTTAGTAAAATAATTTATGTTAGTGTCATTTTCACTTTAACATTAAATAAAAAGTAATTTATGTTATTTCCCAACAAAAGTGGATCCATGGGGTCCCCAAGTTAGGTCATGGCTTGTCTTGGTCGGCCATGACACAACCAATGAGGTTGGGACATGTGTCTAGGTCATTTAATATTATTAAAGCATTATTTATACCTTAAACTACCCTAATTACCACTAATCGCGATTAAGAACTTAATAAGTTACTATTCACCAAAAAATTATTTTTACCCCATTGAACCACATTTTACATACTAATGACAACCATGTATGTCGGATTTTCAAAATTCAATACACATTAGTGGTAAACTTTTATTTAACTGAAAATCAGTTTGCTTGATTACCACTTAGTGGTTTCACTATTCATCAAAAATTGAAGTTTTTCAGAATAAGGCCAAAATTTCACCCTAAGATATAATTGATATTCCGAATTCAAAAATGATGTCTATTTTACAAAATTCCAAACATAAAAGTTGCATTAATTAATTTTACAATTAATTCCCGCTGTTACGACAAATAGCGTGTTTTTAAGAAACAATTTATATCAAAAGATTGGCAATTGTTTATGTCCATTTTCAATGTTAAATTAATTCTAATGACCACCATTGGATAAAATGGTAAAAATATATTCTAATTATACTTTAAAACCACTAAATAGTATAATTTATGACAATTAATTATTTTGATTAAAAAAGTTGTTTTAAGTATTTTTCACTATTCATAAAAAATTGGAAGTTCTCAGAAAGTTACAAAAAATTCAACTTAGGATAATTTCGATATTACGAATACAAAAATGAAGTCCATTTTGAAATATAAAATTTCTATAATTTTAAAAGGTGGTTATTACTATTCATAACGGCTACTTTGATTAGTCGCGGTGTTTTAGAACTCGAAGTTGCGTACAATGCAAGCTATTGTATTATTGAATGAGAAGCGTATCGTGGAAGCTCGGGGTGTTACATTCTCCCCTCCTTCAATAAATTGCGTCCTCGCAATTTGAAAATTTTCTTGGAAAATAAAAGGTTGAAAATAGAAAATACCTTTGTGGAAAACCCACATCGGAAATAAGGTTAATAGAATTTAGTCTTAATAAGAGGGAAAGGGAAATGAAAAAGTCACCACCCAATTATGATCTCGATTAGGAGAACATTGGTGGAAATTAAAGACATATAATTGGAGGAAAAACGCAAATATTTGTAGGGAGTGATTGAGGTCATCAATCACAATCAACTGTCAAATTGAGGGCCTCAAAGCCTTCAATCTATGTTGATTTAAAATATCATCAGTTCAACAAGACATAAGGTATTAGGATAACACCTTTTTTTTTATTTTAATATCCCTTTACTAAAGTTTAAGAATTAATTTATTCATTGAATAAGAGATAGGTATATATATATTTATGTTTGACAATTAGAGTTTCAACCTTCAACTCATCTTTCACTCAAAAGATAATAGAACCCAAAAATATTATACTTATCCTAATTGTATAAGGTTCCAAATGTTAACACATACCATTTAGATTAGTAAAATTATTTTGTAATAACCGGGGACTTCCTGTAGGCTAGTGGTAGGAAATAAAGGCCTGTCGCACTATGATTGTGGGTTCGATTCCTGCAGCTTTGTCCGACGCGACGGGTTATGCCCCACCCTGCAGGTTGTCCTTTTCCTAAAACTATAGTATCATAATATTCCAAAAATAATCTTCATAAATTTTTTAACCTTAAAAAATACTATCAAAAGATCAACTTAATCCACTCCAACCTTTATAGTTATCCAAAATACCTCTGTCCAGACTTTTTCTAAAAGGTCTCTTAATTCCAAAATCAATTTATCAGATTCCCCAAACAAATTAAAGTTTCTCTTATTGTCACATACTAAAAATATGATTACCTTAATCATATTAAAACCTTACTGAAATCAAAAAGTACTGCAGTACAATCTTTATATATATCACATTATTCTTATAACCAGAATATAATCCTTGAGTCCAAAAGCACCAATACATTAGTTATTCTGCTTCAACTGTAGTAACAGCATAAGATTGTCCTTGATCCCTTGGCCTTTTCTGAGGTAAGTTTCCCTGACGCTTAGGACATTCATTTGCATAATGACCCATTTCTCTACAATTATAGCATTCAACTTTGACAACCTCTTTCTTTCCCTTGCAATCACGAGCCTGGTGACCCTTTTCTCCACATTTATAACAAACTCCCATTCCTTTTAGGCAAGTACCAGGGTGATTCTTCCCACAATTATCACATAATGGAAAATCCTTCTTTCCCTTTTTCCCTTTATCTGTCTCTTGTTCCACCGTTCTCTTCTTCTCTTGCTTTACTTTGTTGTCATAAGACTTAGAGAATTCTTTTTCTGTCTTGATAGCACACGAGACAATATCTTCGTATGATGAGAAGGATTGTGATACTAAAGCTCGACGGAGAAATGGTTTTAACCCATCAAAGAAACGATCAATCTTACTCCTTGGGTTACGTATGTAATCTGCAGCATACCTTGCTAACCTTGTAAAGTTAGCCTCATACTTTGCGACATTCTCATCCTCCTTCTGCCTCAGACTCAGAAATTGCCTTTCCATATCCGCTCGATGGTCTCGAGGAAAGTATTTTTCTAAGAACAGTTCTTTGAACTCCTGCCATTCCATGTTTATTAATTCATCCTCTTCCTTTGTGTTTTGAATTAGTGACCACCATTGATCGGCATCTCCAGTGAGGCGGTAAACTGCCATGATAACTTTTTCCCTTTCACTGCTCCCCAAAGCCTGAAATATTTTCTCTAGGGAATTTATCCATTGCTCGGCTACTAAGGGATTTTGTACTCCCATTGAACGTTGGTGGTTGTTGCCTCATGAATCGATATAACATTGATCCTCCACGCTGTGGATCAGGGTGCTCCATACGGGTAAGGTTATTATTCATAACCTGAGTAAGTTGTCCCAGTATGGTGATTAGCTGATCGGCCCCAGTTGCATCACCAACCCCACTATAATTATCTTGAGCAGGAGGGAAATCCCTACATGGAGTGCGTGAATTGATACAGTTTCCATTTCTTCCACTAGGCGCCATTTATAAACAATGGCATAAACTAGATTAGTTTATGAATCAAAATACATAATCCCATACTTATAAAACACTTAACATAAATTGAACTATTTATGGATATAATCCATAATCATAAAAATGTTTTCTTTGAGGAAGTATATACTCATAAACCCTTCATAATGATTTGTAAAGAAAATGAGAGTTATCCTAAGCATATCCCCCGGGAGTGTCGTAACCAAGAGTGCAGCAAGGCCCGTTGTCGTGCACCAGTTCCCGTTCGAGTCTATCTCAAAGCGGTGTTTTCGGGTTTTACCCCTAGGAACGTCTGTGCCAGAGCCGCCTCTACCTGCTCGTATCCAGACAGGGATGTATTGCTCGGAAAACTCACAAAATCTCTACAATACCAAAATTCTAGGAAGTTCTTCTATACTAATCCTCAAAGTCTATCTTTGGGCTATGTGCTCTAATCAGAGTTTATCTAAATCTAGCTTCCAAGGTTAGTACTAAACTGCCTCTGATACCAACTGTAACGCCCCGACCCCAGCTACCCAGAGTCGGTGCATTACTTCGTAACATTGGCATGATCACAAAAGATCAAGTCTCGAAAGACCGATTAGTTTAGTAGCCTTGGAAACACTAGATACATTCGTAAACGTTACATTACATCATAAAGTGAAAAACTACAATAACAAAGTCTCCATAGTCCACACTCATATCCTCTTCTGACTATCCCTGCAGGTCATTCATAAAATACTTCTTCACATCCTGGAAAATATTAAAACATTGAAAGGGGTGAGCTCAGATGCTCAGTAAGGATAACAATATTGCGGAAGCTTTCGTAAATAAACATAAACATTTAAGGCAATGTATAACTAAAACAAAAGCCTTTTAAACTTGAACATCAACATAATATGGCAAAAGTAAAATGAGATAATGCCATTTACTTCTTCACATGGATATTCTACTGGTCGAATAATCACATGCAATATCAATAACCACTTTCATAATGATGGAATGCATAATGCCAGACTATCATAACCACGTAGTCAAGGCCTCGTGCCAAGACCACAAATAAGATTTTGTCAAGGCCTCGTGCCAAGACACTAGTTTGTCTCATGAGACCTGCCGATGCATCGAGGAGCTATAGCGGGCTCCACCCGTCACTTATTAAGTCCAATGCATTCCTCATATGAATAGGTTTAAACATATCATAAACCATAACATAATCGTATCACATAAAACATGCATAAAGGAAACATGACATTTCCACATTTCAATCACAAGATATCAATACAACACATTGATATAATAAAAATGCTTTCAAAACCATTTTCAATACCAAAATAAAAGAATTTTAAAACATTGTATTTATTTTTCTTTTAAAAAAAGGTATGGCTTGTAAAGGAAGCCGAAACTCAAATAATGTTCACGGCGGCGGAGAAGTAGTTGTCGCCGCATAAGTACGGAAAGAAAAACATTCCCTTTTTGTCGTTTAGTAAATGCTTCGTATAAAAAGATTCCTTTTGAATAAACTTAAAAGTCAAAGGGGTTTATACACCGTATAAAAGAAAATGTGTATAAAACCAAATATGCCTCAATGAAAGGGGATTGAGACGAAGTCCTTAAAAAGATCATTTTTAAAATAAAATAGATCTATTATGTGTATTCACTATAGGTACACATGAAGAAAGTAAAAATACAAGATAGGACATAATAATAACATGACATAATTTGAAAGTAGGAGATTAACCCAAAGAATGGAAGTTGGGTTAAGAAATTCCCTTACCTCGTGTCTTACTTGACTCAACCGTTCTTTAACCTCCTGAATAATAAACTAGAGTTAATATATACCTTATTAAGAACCATTTTCAACTTCATTATCCTTATTATATCACTTATTACAATGATATGAACATTATGTAATTATTTAAGTTAATAACGGTCGTTTTGTCGATCTTTGGTACTTGAGTCAACAATAAGCTTCTTATAATTACAAGTTGTTTATGTGGTGAAATATCCATTATATCCAGAATTATATTCATGATTTAGATGTCATATATATCTTATATATCCAGTATATACATTCATTTATAATATTACGTAACATTTAGAGGTAAGAAATGAAATGCACCGTTCATGGAGACGGTAAGCCGTACGTACGCATGAACGCTACTTTCATTTCAATTTCATATTTAATGGAACTAAATCATAATGATATAAATGTATAATATAATTCCAGTATAATATAGTGTATAATACCATTTACTCCATCCTTTATACATCCCACATATGGCATTAACGATTCAAATCACTTTGAGGGGGCGGTAGTCCGCACTTCCTAAAATGAAATTATCGCGTTTTACCCATAATGGAAATCATAAAGTAAGCCATAAATGAGAAATACAGAAGCATAAGTAAAACATAAACACATTATATATCATATATAAATATAGTGACATCTTAATGGCCACCTTTGAAGGTGTTATATGAGTGTTGAACAATCATCGTTTCGTGAGGCAGAAATTCGCCATCCACAGAAACCGTATGTTCTTTAACCATTAGATGTAGGTGTGTGTAAGTGTAGCTCGAATCCTTCTTATAACAACATCCTAGTATATTGAGGATACTGGTGTTGTTACAAAATAAATTAATAAAAAGAGTTTAGGGGGTTGGAGAAGAAAAATAAAACAAAACAACATTAGAAAAGACATTACCTCAAAATCGGGTAACTCTTTTTGATTTGAGCCAAAGGCTTCCTTGGGAAGAGTTCTGCCCAAAGTGAGGATTCTATGAGTAAGGGAGGAATGTTGGGAGAGTATTTGGGCAGAGGTTGGCCGAGCCAAATGGCTTGAAAGTGTAAATGAGGTGGGAGAGGTGGGGGCCTTTTATAAGTGGAGAGGAGGGGCACTTTTGGAAAGATTGAAATGTTACATTATTTCAAAATGCTTTTTCGGATTCTAAAGGTCCCAAACTTATATAATTAGAGGCTAAGGTGATAAGGTTTCGAAATCTTCTCATCCAATAGGATTTGGACAAGTGTAAGCCTTGGATTTTGCATTATCTTCTCATTTTATTTAAATCGTTAAATAATGAGGTCATCGCCACATCATAATGATGTCATAAATAATTTAATTTATTTAATGTCTAAAAATTATAAAACAAATACTATGATGTAGGAAATCTTTTTAGATTTCTGATGAATATTTATAGTCAAAATTTGGACTTGTGTAACCCTACTTAAAAATTGTTTTAGTAAAATAATTTATGTTAGTGTCATTTTCACTTTAACATTAAATAAAAAGTAATTTATGTTATTTCCCAACAAAAGTGGATCCATGGGGTCCCCAAGTTAGGTCATGGCTTGTCTTGGTCGGCCATGACACAACCAATGAGGTTGGGACATGTGTCTAGGTCATTTAATATTATTAAAGCATTATTTATACCTTAAACTACCCTAATTACCACTAATCGCGATTAAGAACTTAATAAGTTACTATTCACCAAAAAATTATTTTTACCCCATTGAACCACATTTTACATACTAATGACAACCATGTATGTCGTATTTTCAAAATTCAATACACATTAGTGGTAAACTTTTATTTAACTGAAAATCAGTTTGCTTGATTACCACTTAGTGGTTTCACTATTCATCAAAAATTGAAGTTTTTCAGAATAAGGCCAAAATTTCACCCTAAGATATAATTGATATTCCGAATTCAAAAATGATGTCTATTTTACAAAATTCCAAACATAAAAGTTGCATTAATTAATTTTACAATTAATTCCCGCTGTTACGACAAATAGCGTGTTTTTAAGAAACAATTTATATCAAAAGATTGGCAATTGTTTATGTCCATTTTCAATGTTAAATTAATTCTAATGACCACCATTGGATAAAATGGTAAAAATATATTCTAATTATACTTTAAAACCACTAAATAGTATAATTTATGACAATTAATTATTTTGATTAAAAAAGTTGTTTTAAGTATTTTTCACTATTCATAAAAAATTGGAAGTTCTCAGAAAGTTACAAAAAATTCAACTTAGGATAATTTCGATATTACGAATACAAAAATGAAGTCCATTTTGAAATATAAAATTTCTATAATTTTAAAAGGTGGTTATTACTATTCATAACGGCTACTTTGATTAGTCGCGGTGTTTTAGAACTCGAAGTTGCGTACAATGCAAGCTATTGTATTATTGAATGAGAAGCGTATCGTGGAAGCTCGGGGTGTTACACGGTATACCGAGATACCGATAGGCTGGCTACCTGTAGGCTAGGGCTACCGGTTGGCCTCCCAATGAGATTCCCAGACTACCCAGAACACTCAACATCAGATTTTCACAATGTAATGGACCCCAAAAACCCGGGCCATTACATCAGATACCTCTCATACTATACTCTTCCTCGAGAATCAAAACACCGAGAGGGAAATAGAGGGTCCGAACAACCACCTCGAAAGATACCTCTCAAGAGTGAACCTCATTGTTAACAAAAAACACCTTCCACTCAAGATCCAAGAAACATGCCATGTGAAACTGCCAGTCATGTGGGTTGGGGAGTCTTTTCCCCCATGTCAAGATACTATCCACTTTGGGTGGTACTGACTCGCCCGCACGTGTTTAATCACATCCACCTTAATGCATCTTCATTAGGGGTCGGATCCCCCCATAGCCAAGACTATTCACACACATCCAAATAGAAAGAAAAACCACATATTTCGTAGGCAACAAGATAAAATGTTCTACCATAATAGGTATAATAGAACATCACAATACTCAAAAAAACTCTAGGTACTGGGAACACATTTGTGCTTCCCTCTCCCATGTGCTATCCTCAAGCCCACCATGTCTCCATAACACACGAACCAATGGAATGGTTTTCCCATGAAGCACCTTCTCTACAGGATCCTCGATCAACACTAGTCTTTCCACAAAGGTCACATCGTCCTCCATGTTTAGCTCTCCCCAGTTGAGCACGTGTGAATCGTCATGCGGATACTGATGGAGCTGGGACACATGGTAGACATCATGTCTCCTCAATAGCGGTGTTGATAACGCTAGCTGATTAGCCACTTCGCCGACCCGCCACAACACTTCAAAGGGTCTGATGAACCTGGGAGAAAGCTTACTCCCCTTGTCGAACCTCCTTTGTCCACTCTGATGGGAGACCTTCAAGAACACCTGGTCTTTAACCTCAAACTCCATGGACCTCCTCCTGGTGTCATCATACGACTTCTATCGGTCCTGGGCCACCTTCATCCTTTCCCGTATAAGCTAAACCTTCTCCGTCGTGCTATGCACCACCTCCGGGCCAAGGATGCTCGCCTCTCCGACTTCAGTCCAACACATAGGTGAGTGGCATGGTCTCCTATACAAGGCTTCAAACGGGGCCATACCAATGGTAGAGTTATATCTATTATTGTAGGAGAACTCTACTAGTGGAATGTGTCACACCCATGATCATACTGAGTCCAGAACGCGTGCCCACAACATATCCTCCATGGTCTGGATGGTGCGCTATGTTTGCCCATCTGTCTGGGGATGGAAAGCAGTGCTAAGACATATTTGGGGGGCCAAAAGCATGTGCAATCCTTTATAGACTCGTGAGGTAAACCGTGCATCCCTATCCGAGACTATGGACCTTAGAAATCCATCCAACTTCACCACCTCATCCATGTACCTTTGTGTCAAAGCATCCACTGCACTTGAATCCTTAATCGGCAGAAAGTGAGACGATATAATCTACCGTTCCACTAATACCCAGATGTCATCGTATACCCCTTGAACCATGGGTTGTCCCATGAAAAAATCCATCGATATGTCCTCCCACTTCCACTTGGGGACATCTGGAGACTGCAGTAGGCCGCCTGGAACTCAGTGTTCAGCCTTCACCTGCTGACACACAAAGCACTTGGCCACAAACTCTGTCATTGCCCGCTTAACTCTGGGCCACCAAAACTATCTCTTCAGACCCTGGTACATCTTGGAAACTCCTGGGTGTACTACTAGCGGTGAGTTTTGGAACTCACTGATAACCTTGCCACGCATCACCTCTGGAACATACAGCTTCCCCTATAAAAACATTCATTTTGACCATCCTCTGTCCATCCTTCTAGAGCATTACTCTGGTCAACTCAGTAACACATCACTTCGCACATTGGGTCTCCCCACTGAGACTCCTCCACTTGCTGAAACAGAGATGACTGCACTTCCATATGATATAGGAAACCTCTACCGCTATCTGTCCTCGCATCCAGGTGCAAGGTAGCCAACTCCTCCATTGCTTTCTAGGCGTCTGCCGACTCTCGGACCACATCCTTCTGCGACCTCCTGCTCAAGGCGTCGGCCACTATATTCACTTTCCCTGAAGTGTAGGGAATATCGAAGTCATATTCCTAGAGTAACTTCATCCACCTTCACTTCTGCAAGTTTAGGTCCCATTGGGAGAAGATATACCTCAATCTTTTTGTGATCTGTGAAGACCACAAAGCGTTCTCCGATGAGATAATGCTTCCATATCTTTAGCGCAAAAACAACCAACGCATTCTCCAGGTCGTGGGTATCATAATTTCTCTCATGAGGGCATAGATTCCTAGACCCATAATAGATTACCGCTTGTCACTACATCAACACACACCCGAGGCCCTTCCCTGAAGCATCACAGAACACCTCATACGCCGCCCCTTCTTCTGGTAGCCTCATCACTGGGGCACTAACCAACATCTCCTTAAAACATTTGAAGGATGTGTCGCACTGATCACTCCACATGAAATCCTGGTCCTTCTTGGTCAAGGCCATCAAATGGGCTGCAACTAACGATAAGTTGGGTACAAACCTCCGATAGTAACCTGCCAGCCCGAGGAAACTGTGATCCTCTACCATATTCTTGGGTGCTTCCCAAGAAACAACTGCCTCAACCATTGATGGCTCCACCGCTACCCCCTACTCGGACACTACGTTACCATGTAATTGCACTTCTCGTGTCCAAACCATGCATTTCGAAAACATCCCATAGATATGGTGCTGTCAGAGGACCTACAAAACCATCCTCAGGTGCTCCGCGTGGTCCTCCTATGATCTTGAATAGATCCGGATGTCATCGATGAACACAACTAAGAACCAATCCAGGAACTCCCGGAAGATGATATTCATAAGCCCCATGAACACAGCTGGGGAATTTGTAACACTGAAGGGCATGACTAAGAACTCCAAGTGTCCATATCTGCACCTGAATGCTGTCTTCAGGAAGTCACCCTCTTTCACTCTCAATTGGTGATACCCAGACCACAGGTCGATCTTCGAGAACCACTATGCCCCTTTCATCTGGTCGAAAAGAACATCTCTCCTTGGAAGTGGGTAGATATTCTTGATCGTTACCTAATTCAGCCTCCTGTAGTCTATGAACAACCTGAGACCACAATCTGCCATGTTTGCGAACAAGACTGGAGCACCCCACGGTGACGCACTTGGTCGAACATGACCCCTCTTCATCAGATCATCAATCTGAATCCGCAACTCCCATAGCTTCAAAGGTGCTATCCGGTAAGGGACCATAGAGATTGGAGGAGCACCAGGCTGCACGTCTATCCCGAAATCAATATCACGTCGAGGGGGTAGAGTCGTCACCTCCTCAGGGAAGACGTAAATAAACTCGCTAACGATCCCTGACACCTCCACCATCTCAGCATCCACTGACTCCACTGACAGCTCGGCTAACAAGGAGAGGAAGGATTCCTCTCACCTGCTGCACTTATGATTTCTCTGCTTGCTGGTGAATGTAACACGCCAGCTGCCCATGTCTGAGAAAACAACCCTTCCTCAGAAGCAGTCGATGCCTAGGATGACATCGTATGGCTGTATCTGTAGCAGAATAAGATCCATGACCGACTGATGTTGCCCTAACATTAGTTTGCATCATTGACAAACAAATAACAAGTCGGTCTGACCTCTGACTGGTGTGCTCATCACCAGGGGAACTTGAATTCTCTCGGCATCTAGACCCAAAGCACAGGCTAGATAAGGTACGATGAAGGAGTGCGAAGCTCCGGTATTGAACAAGGCATAAGCAATGGTGCTAGACAAACTGATCGTACCTCGAACAACCTCTGACCCTGTTGGAACTGCTGCCTCCGCGGCCTGAAACTGTCCACGCCCAGCTCCTCTATCCCTCGGCTGTCGGCCACCTCCCCGACCATGACCCGGCAAGGTCCATGAGGAGCGCCCTAAGGTCGGCCTCCTCCTGCAATGTCTGCCCTTAGAGGAGTGAGAGCTTATTTTCCCTACTGCTGCTGCTGCTGGAATGAACTAGCTGGGAACTACTACTGAGGCGGGAGCTTGACCTGTCCGCCACTACCGTACTGTACTCAGTCCGGGCACTGACTCTAGAGATGTCCATGGCTCCCATAGATGAAGCACCGCAGTCCTGGGCTAGAAGGCAAATGGCGAGGACCAGGGGACCAGAACTGAAACTGTTGTGGCATGCTCCCTGCTGGTTAGAACCTAGAGGGTCCTGACGCTGGAGGCCTGGTGCTTATGGCCTTCCCCTTCGATGGTCCCAGCTAGATCCCCTCTCTTGACACACCTCCTAAAGAGTGCATCCTCTCTACCACTTCCTCATTCTTCTGGACCTCCATGTATGTCGGTAGGGTAAAGGGGGTAACAACATACTAGAGGGAGGGTCGAAGCGCCTCCTCTAAACGTCTTTCCTGAGACTCCTCATCGGGAAATTGGTTTGGAGAAAAACATAGGATTTCCTTGAACATGACTCCCAGCTCACTTACAGACATACTCTCCTTCTGGAGGGAGAGTATCTCCTACCTATTTTTTCCCTTCATCGTTGATGTGAGTAATTCCACCCAGAACTCCTTCTCGAAATCAGCACATGCCACCTCAGCCTCTCTCCTCTCCCCCAGGTAAAGATTCCACCACTGACATGCCGCTCCCCACATCTGGTTGACGGCCAGAGGAACCCAGTACTCGGTCGAGGCCCAAATCAGGCCGAAATTTGTCACCAGCTCCTCTAGCCAGCTCTTCGTATTCATGTCCGAAGTGTTGCCCTCATACTTCTCAAGGGTCTGCTGCTGGAAGGCCCGAAGTGTCTTCTCCCACTGGTCATCCTCCTCCCCTCGATCAGCTCTCTGTTGTTCATCCATGGAAATCTCTAGGACCTTGATCACCTGCACCACACGTAGTGGCCTCCCAGGTGCCATAGCTACAAGGTAAACAAGAAATGCCTAAGCCCAAGTAGTGCAGAATATTGTTCTTGAAAATTTCTTAAACTTCTTATTGATTTCAATTCCATGTACAACCATGAATCACGAGAAAACTAGTCATTATTATGAATGTTCCTTTCCTAGGGTGTCTACCCTGCAATCAGTGTGGCCTCACTTGATCATTCGGTAGGTCCAGAGTCCTTGCATCGGATCACGAGGGGGCATAAAATTCTATTTCCTAGCAGGTCATCCATAACATAATTCACGCAACAAGGTCACCCAACACTGTTTCCATACCATCCAATGCAATCCTCACTGTTCCTAACTCCAGAATCTATCCTATCTCTCAACCATCACCTATGATATCATTCTGTCATGACCCACCTTCACCAAAAGCAGGGAAGGGTCAGCAGATCCCCACTCACTTCCTTTTTTAGGATGAAGAAGAGATAAGGACCCCTGAAACCATCCTTCAATAAGTCTCGGAGTGGCGACTAGCACCAAGGGCATGGAAATCACAAACGAATGGAGGGAATTTCCCTTTTATTTATAGGATCGGGAGATAAGATGATAGAACCCAACAACACCAATACTGAATGAAAAGTAAAGAAAAAAAGGTAAACCATTCCCACATGCATGTTCAAATTAAATGATACAAGCCACAAAAACCCCACGGTAAGAAGATACTAAGAAAAAGGAAAATAGAAATAGAAACTGTAATGATCTGCCACATGGTCTGAGCTAGTACGGCCCATCACGATCCCCGAAGTCCTCCTGGAAACCTGAAAACATTTTTATATACGTAGGGTGAACATACAAGTATACTAAGTACGAATAACCAAAGAATCTCGTGCACAAGTGGGGGAACATACTAATGTCCCGTGAGATGTAGACAACCAACACTATCATGGAGTACGTCCATCCCACTCACCGGCCACACTAACCAAATAACGCAAGCAATATTATATATAATAAAAGCACATTGATTTTTGGGTACCCTGATCCACTTTCCCACTGGTTATTTAAGACATCCTACGCTTCGAACCAATCCCTCTATTCTCATAGAAGTCCCACTGCCATACCCCACCCGCACACACCTGGGCCACAACCTCACCGCAGCCCCACTGCCAAACCCTGCCCACAGACACCTGGGCCACAACCACTAACCCGCCCGTAGACACCTGGGCCACAATTGTCACATGTAACCATGCCTGCAAACTCCTAGTCCAGAATAACCACTTCCACGCCCGAAGACACCTGGGCTAGAAGAACTACTGCCATGCCCAAAGACACATGGGCCTCATCCCAAAGATACTTGGGAAACCACCTACCTGCACACACCTGGGCTAACCACCACAACCACCCAACCCGAAGATTCATGGCCTAATAATGGACCTCAAGCCATCACAGCCTGCCCGAAGGTACATGGGCTATTCGGGAAAGGGAGCAGAAAGGAGCTAATAACCAGCCACTAGTGGAAGTGTTGATAAAAACACACTCCCCCAAGAAATGGTGGTGTTCGGCACTATGTGCTCAACTTGGGTGGGGCGCGGGTAAGAAACAAAAAAAAAACTACATGTATATGTATAGTTGACAAGAACTCATCCAATATAGGTTTTTCATCAGACAACCTACAGAACACACTCAGCACACGTGTCAAGTCACAAATCATACCAAACCAAAACCCATTTGTTCGATCCTTATTTTCTTGTTCAGTAATAATATTTAGATAAGTTTCTGCACCTACATGGGAAACTAGCAAGCAAGTACAGTCAAACAACAACTTAAACGTTTACACCCGGTTCTCTTGTAAAGTCACAAAAACCAAATTGATAAGAGATTCCTCAAAGTACTGGAACCAAGGAAAACCCCATGATATTGCCTACACCTTCTGCAACCAAGGGGGATAGTGAAATACCTCGAAGTAATAGAAGGAAAGGAAACCCTGAGACACTTCCCAGTGTTCCCCCAAATGGTTTCTCATCAACAGAGGATCCCACTACAATTCGTGATATAAACAAGGTAACCACCTGGTCTTAATGTTCACAACCACTGAATCCATATCAACAGGGGATCCCATCCCCAACCACATCACCCAGCAAATGGCCCGTGAAGGAAAAACAACCATACCACCACCACCAATACAAAGAAGTCCCATGCCATTATTTTCATATTTATAAGATTTAACACACTCCATGATTTCCATTTTCGTGCCTTAACTAGGGTTATCACAGAAGGGATTGATCCTGGTGCATTCAATTTATTTAGAAAAATATATGTGATTACCCAAATTCATTTTCACAGCATGAGATCACAAATACAAAACAATCCATTTAAAACATCACCAAGGGTTCATTAGTACACAGAGAAAGACCACCAATAGCCATGATTTTTAGTAGGTGTAAGACTGCACAATTCAGAAATCATTAATCGAAAGATAGAAATAGAGCAACATCATCGATCATATCCCTCCCATTTCATTTTTTAGAATCAGTTTATATCCTTATTAGAGTTTGGTTCATCCAATTATACAGAACTAATAGCACACCCACCCCGCATGATATACAAAAGGAGAGACGATTGATATATTCCCTACTTGTTGATCAATGATCGAAGTTTATCTTTACGCCTCCAGGAACAGGGGAAACACAAAACTAGAGGAGCGGGAACTCAAGCACGAGAAGATGAACAGATGAATCGATCATAGGGTGATCGATATAAGAAACCTAAGGGGTACCCTATTAGATTAAAAGGGTCGGGGATAGTTGAGATAAGAACACAAAACTGCGTAAGGAGTGAAGTCGTGTTTTGACCACGCGTCACCACACGCCATTAAAGGCCGAGCGGTTTAAACCGATGCACACACCCGGTTAATTCATTAAATATTTAATTAAATGACATTTATGGGTGTTACTGGGATTAAGGGGTCAAAATAGGGTTTAAAACCCTATTTGCGCAACAGGGAGGCACTAATGGAAAAACCTCGTGGGGGTTGGGGAGTGCCATCGGTAGCCGCACTACCGGTAGGCTGCAGCCACTGGTAGGCTGCAGTGACCGGTATGCTACGGCTATCGGTAGACCGAGCTACCGGTAGGCCTATCACTGAGATTCCCAGACTACCGAGAACACTCAACATCATATTTTCACAAAGTAATGGACCCCATATACCTGGGCCATTACACACAAATATTTTTGAAAGATCATAATCACTAGGGTTTTATATAAAACATAAGAACTTTTAAACAAATTTTTTAAAAAACATAAACAATTACCCTAGAAATCGATAATAATTCCATATAAAATATCCTTACCCTTAATTTTGATTTCAAATTAATTTTATGTAAATATTTATAAATATAATAAAATTCATGTAGGTTCTATGGGAAATCATCCACATAAAAACCGTATAAGAACTCTTAAAAATGGAGTTACCATAGAATCAACATACATAATGATTCTCTTGTGAAAATATTCATAACATTATGCATTAGAGATATATAATAGGATCACCAGATCATAAACTCTGTATAAGGAAAATATAAAGTAAAAATCACAAATAATCATTCATTTCCATCATAAATCTGAAAAACATATATTTGACATAATAAGGAAAATAATTTTCCCCCATCACATAAAATAATGAAAACATCATTTAATTTGGATAAATATTTAATAAAATTAACATATAAAGTAAAATTTATGATAAAATATGTTTATGATTATTGGAAAATCAATTTTTGTCCTATATGTTAAAATGTAATATTCTTTTTTACTTTTTATAATTCAATTAAATCAATTACATATAAAATAGTGAAACATAATACTATAAAATTCATTGAAACATGTCAAGAAAAAATCCTACCACATTTATAATTATTTTAGATGCATATAATTACATCAATATAATAATATTATAAAATATTTCATTGAAATTGATTTAGAAATCAAATATTTATAACATTTTTAAAGGGACTAATGAATCATTTTACTCTACTAAAAAACCATGAAATGTTTGTTTTTTAAAAATTATTAAAGACTAAAAACTATTCTAAAAAATTTATATTATAATCCATTGAATCAAGAATACTAATTTTCATAAAACATATAAAATTCCATTGATATAGTAAGAATTTATTTGGAAGAAAAACATTAAAATGGTATTTTTAACAACAGTCTATTACCTTCAGTCTGACTGGTGACATACATCATCAATATTCTAGAACAATAGAATTATTTTAATTATTTACATTCTTAAGACACATTTTAAATTTTACAGTTAATTTTATTTTTTCTACTAACATGACATATTAAACTATATAATAAATTATGTTCATGTTATATGTTTTGAAAACAATCATCCCATATATAAAAATTAAATTTATAGTCTAATTATGGTTCAAAAAATCATTATTCAATTATTTCCCAAATAATAATAAGGATATATTTATCTATTAATAAATAAATTATGATTTTTAACCATTGATAAATGATTTTTATGATAAATTAATTTCAGAACAATCATGTAGATTTTATGTTTTACATACAATTGAGTAACATATTCATTTTCAATGATCTGAATGGAAATATTTTATGTATTATATCATCATTAATGAATGGTAATTATGTTTTTAGTAAAATGAATTTTCTTTTTATAATATTATATATATCAATCATGTGATTTTGTAGTGAAAAATAAATGACATTTATTTGCGGAGGTGTTAGTCCACAAATACTTACAAACTACAGAACCATATTTCAATGAATGGAAAAGTAATAAAGTATCTATTATATTATAATTTCATAATTATATATATGTCATTAATTATATATATATATATATATTATCCTTAATTTTATATAAATTTTAGTGGAGGTAATTTAAAACAATTTTCATCAGTTCACCATGTCGTAGTCGATCTTATTCACAAATGATGGTTTCATTCCAGATTTTATAGAAGAGGGGATGTCTATAGAATATGAAATTAATAAAATAATATATAATTATATGTATTATTATTATTTTTAAATCATTATAATTGAAAAAATAGAATAATTAGTTGTGAAAAAAAAATTGGAAACACATTATTAAGAACTATAGATCTTTTTCAAACAACATCAACAGTTTTATATAAAGTGGATTCTTTTGATGGATGTCATATGAAACGAGAATAATTGTGTTGTGTGTAAATATGTATGAAATGGATTTGGGTAGGTAATAGATGATATTCAGTCCCCTGAAATGTGTATATGAGATGATATGGGGTGTCATTCTATTAGTATGGATTGGACATAGATGGAATATATTAAAAGTATAAAATATATTATTACTATATTCAAAACAAATGGAAATAAGTCGACTTTTTAATATTATTATATGACATATGGACGAAAAATGTCCATTAAAAATAAATAGATAATTTTTTATGATTTCAACCATTTTACCATTAGTTTATCCCCGAGTACACCGGTTTTATTATTAACCGTGGGAATATATTTTTATTGTCTTTACTAATCATGATGATAAAAAAATATATTGAAATTAGTTTGCAGTAATAATTATTATGGTTCAATTTTGTGTATAAATTATCTCATTTTATATATTTGGAAGAATTTATTATAATATTAATATAAAAAATAACAGGGAAATTTTTTTTTCTTCATATTTACACTCAAAATTACCTAATAGTGAAAACAATTATATACAAGATTCCAATAAAATTTAATAATATATATAAATAGTGAATAATTATGTTTATATTAAATCATATTAAATTAATATAGCTACATCTAAATTATATAATTTAAGGAAAAGAAGAGATTGTTTTATAAAAAATCACCATTTTTTCCTTTTAAAAAATCAATCCTTTGCGAAAAGGAACAAAATTTCACCCTAAAATAATTTTGATATTCTTATTGAAAAATTATATTCACTTTATAGAACTTTTATTTTTAATGTGGAAAAATATCATAATATTATTTATCTAAATAAATTATTTATAATTATTTTTAATGTCCCTTTACATTTTAAAATAAGATGTCAATGTTGAAAATAGTCTGATTATATACTATTCATTTATCAGTAAATTATTATTGAAGATGACCCTTATATATAATTCACAATGAATTTAATAATATTCATACCAAAAAAATTAATTTCTATGATATAATGGTCATATTTAAATAATAATTTGTCACTTTTTTTTATTCATGTTGTTTTATATCATTTATGCTATCAAACATAGTCTAATTTTTTAAAATATCTTGTTGTTACATTCTATCCTCCTATTATAAAAAACTATGAAAAAACCATGGCTTCTCATGAGATGTCTCAAGAGTTATTTAATGTAAAAATTTTACATTTTTCAATGAATTTTTTTTTTACCTAGATGTGCATTTTGGTGATTAAATTAGGATTTCGGGAAGAAAGTGGGGAGTGCATGATTTCCACAAAAGTCTCCATAACCATGAGCTGATGCCCAAAAACCAATGAAACACTGGGTATGATGTGTTTGAAGTGATATTGATTTGTTTTTCAAACCATACACCATTGGGGAAACTATGCACCCCCTATAACGGTTGCATGATTATTCCACATTGTCAAATTAAACGGTGTGCCTCTTCCCAACAAACTGTTTGTAAGAATTATTTTAAAACAAAAATAATATTCTTAATTACATGAACCCAATTATTAAACCTAAATAAATCTGAATTTGACCTTAATTTCTATATCAGGTTATTTTGTGACTCTCTGATAGATTCCATGACTTGCCAACATCCTTTATGGGAAATCAAAATGTTGATTGATGATCTTCACCTCTCACAGTAGGTAAATCATATTCTTCTTGTTTGTTGTTCTTCTTCCATTATTACCCCATTCTAGAATGGTGTTTTATTTTTATTTTAATTACATATAGATCTATTATTTTTTATCTAGATATATAATTTATGGATCTTGATTTGATCAGTTAGGATTCTGTGTTTTAGATCTGGATCATGGTCTATGTCAATGTGCCACTCAAATATTAGGTATTTCCATTGGGTGATTATTCTCCAATGAATTGAGGTATGTGATCTATTATAAAAATGAAAATTTATTGATTTCATTTATGGGTATGTAATTGTATAATTTTAATTATATGTTTAGAAATTGAGTTTTGATTGAGTAAATTAATTAAGTGAATTAATTAGCCGAGGAATATATGAAATTGGGGTTATTAGAATTGCAGTTATTGAATAATTTTGTATGAATAAATTATTGAATATTCATTTTTTAGATTTTAATTATTAATTGATTCATTACGTAAAGGATAATTAGAATGTGGGTTGAATCATTAATTGGTGAATTAGTTATTGAATTGTTATTATGATAGAATTTGATTAATTAATTAAGAAATAAATTATGGTTATAGAGGTGATGAACAAATTATTGAATTAATTAATAAAATTAAGATTAATAATTAATGGTCTAGTTAACTAATATTATTATGAATGATTAATTACTATTTTAATTGATGGTAGTATAAAGATTAAATAATTTTTTATTTAATTAATATGATCGACATGATTAATTTATTTCTGAGTTAATTAATAGGATTTATATGACAAATTAATTTTTTATTTACATAATGGTATTGAGATATATAATTAAATGAAGAGTTAATTAATCAAATTATGATGTTTTTTTAATTTTTTAATTAAATATTAATATTGAGATCACTAATTAATTAATAATTTATTAATTCAAATGAGATGATTAATTAATTTTTTAGTTAATATTTAAGATTGATATTGTTAATTAGTTTTTCAATTAATTAATAGAATGATATTGAAATTGTTAATGGTAATTATGGAATTCATATGTTATGTTCAAATAATTAATGGTAATAATAAAATTCATATGAGAATTGAAATCCAAAATGGTTACAATGGAATTCTATGATTAGACATTAGATGTATAATGGTATCATTTGAAGTATATTACCTGATATGATGTGGGGATTGATTAGACTCAGGCATGTTTCATATAATGTATTGAGTTTTGGGTGTCCACATGATCTTAGGGGTTTATACAGTTAAATAAATAAAAATTAATAATGTGAGAACTATTTACATTTGCATTGTATTTATTTTTGTATAAAAAAGAATACAATATTTTTGAATGAATATTTTTCTAGATGTTGTTCATGGTGGAATAATTAGTTTTAATAACACCCTACAAGGGATTACTTATTTGTACCCAAATAGATTTCTTGATCAATGGATAGGTTAAGTGAAAATGAGCTTTCAAATATGAATTTTTTGGGGATGAAGCATGGATTAGGGTACCTAACATGGTTTTCGTTCCACATGGGAGTTGTCAATATCTTTGACATTGAGTTTTAATTTTGACCATTGGAACATATTTTTTAATATCACATCAACTATTTATATTATATATTTTTTCAATTTTTCATTCATCTTGTGATACATGTACTATCTGGTTATTTTATATCATTTAGATAATCAGTTTATACTGATTAATTATTTATGCTAGATTATTAATATGATAAAGAGGGTATTGTATCCCCTTTAGTGATATTATAGAATACCTATTAGTCGAATGCCTAATTCAATGAAGGATGTCTAAATGAGGTCACATTGTAGACTAGATCGGGGAACCAATGTATGTAACCCTGGTAGGGAGGTTACAAAGTGGTATCAGATGGTAGTTTTATTTTTGTTTTTCTATTTCCTAACTATTTTGGAATTGAATATATGATAATAAAAACAATTTTTCCTTAGTTATGATATATGGAATTGTAGTATCCAACCATTTTGTTAGGGAAACCTAATGGTGAGTCACTTGTCGTGTGATGTGATTTTTGTATTATGATTTGTTGAGAATTAACTCACGGTCTAATATGGAATGATTGTTGATTATATGTAGATCACTCTAGGAATTTGTAATTATATGGGTACCTGAAATATTTTAGGCATGACCATGAAAAATTGTTTATGTTTATTTTTTAATTCCTTACCCTTATATCCAAGCATGTGAAATTGAAAAGAAATGAATACCAATTTGAAATTGAAAGTGGTTAAAATGATGAAGGATGAGAATAAAGATCTAATTAGTAAATAAAAATTGAAAATGATTTTCTCTAGTTAAATTTTACTTATATATTATATGGTTAAAGTTAATTTTATTTATGTGGTTTATTATAATGTCCTACGGTTTTGGGAAAATCACTTTTTATGGACAAGGGTTAATACTTGTAAATGTGTTAATGTAAATAAAATTTCCATAAGGTACATATATTTATTTTATATTTATTCCTCCAAGATAATGATTATTGAGAGTATGATCAGAGTATGTGGTTGTGGGTGACCCACCCATGATGATACATGAGGTACTGATTATATCATGTGAGGGATTTGGATATTAGTTCCAGGGAAACATACCCCAGTTCATGCTGTTTATGAAAAGAAAACTAAGGATTGTTTTAAATAGAATTTCTGATTTTATAATGATGTTTATGTTGCATCACCCTCTGAACATTTATGGAGAATGTGGAACTAAATAAACTGAGATTCTCGTCAAGTCTATCTAGACTACACCGGACCACTTAGAGACTCTTACTGTGATGACAGTCAATCTGGTTTCTTTAATGTTAGGAGGATCAGTGAAGCACTGGTGAGATGTTCATGCTCATACAAGACATGATAATGTTAAGTCATGGAAGGAATTCATAGAAGGGTTCCTAGAGTACATCTATCCAAATGTGATGAGGAAATTCAGATTAGATATGTTTATGAGAATGAGTCAGGGTAGTAGGTCTTTAATAGACAATCATAAATGATTTAGACATTTTCAACACGTTTCTCAAGAAATGGAAGTTGATGTGGCCATATCACCAAATCATTTTCAAAAATGAATAAAGTGTGGAAATAATTCGAACGTGCACATTTTTAGGATGAAAACGATTTATGAATTGGTGAATCATGCTCTCATAAATGAGGGATGCATGAAGGAGGCTTCTAGAGGATGACATATAGTCACTAAAGGATGATAAGGTGGTTTCACATTTGAGATGAGGAAGAAACACTATAATAAATACAGCCAGATAATTCAAAAATAGAGGGGAAGTGGGGAAATATAGTTACATAATACCTTTATCAAATGTTTTTCCACAAGTTGTTAGGCCATGACACTAACATAAACACATACCCTTACCATTATTAGAGTACCAATCTTGCATCAATATGGTACATCTACCAAAGTATTGAAGTAACCAGTGATGGACTTATAATGATAAGGTAGCTAGAAAAAATTAGAATGTATAAAGGGGGTATTATAAACCATATTAAGATGTATGTTGGAGATCTATATTTCATGGTGGTAGAGGCACTAGGTGTAATATTTCTGGGATAATCATCCATATTAGTAGAGTGGAGCAGCATAGGGGAGTCAGACTACATCACAAGGAAGATGGGAAGGATAGTTACATGTGATGCAGCCTCCACTTGTAGATATTTAGTATATTCCATTCATAGTGACATGTCCTATTATTTTAGAGTATACATTATCTATTTGTAATTCCCCAACCACATTTACACAGAGTCGGTGAATTATTACATAACTTCGACATGATCAAAAAAGATCATGTCTCGAATGACCGATTAGTTTAGTAGCCTTGGAATTACTAGATACATTCATAAGGTTTACCTTACATCATAAAATGGAAATGTAAAATAACATTGTTTCTATAGACAACACGGAGATCTCATCAACTATCCAAGTAGGTCAATCATAATATAATTCTTCGCCTCCTTGGAAAAATATTACATAGAAAGGGGTGAGCTCAGATGCTCAGTAAGGATAATAATATTAAGGATACTTGCATAAATAAGCATAAAAATTTAAGGTAATGTATAAAACTAAAACATAAGACTTTTAAACATAAAATTCGTCATAACATGGAAAATATAAATCAAAATAATTCCATTTACTTCCTCACATGGATATTATACTAGTCGAATAATCACATGCAATTTCAATAGCCACTTTTATAATGATGGAATGCATAATGCCAGACATCATAACCAAATAGTAAAGGCTTTTCCAAGACTACAAATAATATTTTTTCAAGGCCTTGTGCCAAGACAATTGTTTGTCTCTTGATACCTAACGATGCATCAAGGAGCTATAGCGGGCTCCACCCATCACATACTATGTCCAATTCATTACTCACTTGAAAAGGTTTAAACATAACATAAACATTACTATTAAAACTAGCATACAAAATGTCAAAAAATTATCCATAAACCATGAATGGTTTAACAAAACACATTCATCATCAAACATATCACTGAACATTCAATACAATATGGATGTTTTGTATCGTAATAAATAAACTTCAAATAAGATTAAAATCCATCAAAGGATGTCGACATAGATGAAACCAAAAACCCATTTTTTAGAGAAATATCTCTTTCTATTTTGAAATAATTTAAGAATATATTTATTTTGAAAATATTCTTATAATATTGTAAGTGAATCATCAAAGATGGTATAAAGGTAGAAAATTTCCGCACCCGCAGTATAAGTTAAAAAAACATTCTTACCTTACTTATTTCCAAAAGGTCATATTGTACATTGTTTGGAAAATGACAGAAAGATTTCATTAAAATCATTTTATACAAATTCAAACAATGGTATAAATGGATTTTACAATAGATTATTAAATAGTAAAAATTTATTGGAATACATTTTTAAGAAACATGAATGTGGACGATATAGAGGTCCCAGTAGATAATTACATATAAACAACCTCAGATAATAAAGAGATTTTGAAAGTAACCCATCCCTTGTAATTTTCCATGGTAGAGGGTACGTTATCCTCTTGTATAACAGAGAAATAATTGTTATTAATTTATAAAAGAATCATATACATTAATATGATATCATATATGATCTTTAACATTGCTTTGTTAATAATATCTTAGTGTTATCATTGTTTCGGGTGTTAACTGAATCGTTTTTCATTTATATTCTTTGTTATATATGTAATTATTTTTATAGATACGATGTATCTTATTCATATTCATAATGATATAAGTCTTTAAAAAAATTTAATCATGTAATGAATATTAGTCTTGAATCGATACGATGGGGAATGAATCTCATCGCGTTCATGGAGACGGTAATCCCTACATATGCACCAGCGACAATATCATTCTTTTGATATAAAAATAATATATAATTTGATTTTATATAATATATATAAATAATCATTATTATGTAATATTTTTTATTTACATAAATTACACATCATTATTATACCCATCAAAATAATAATGTATAGAATAACAATTACACCATGGCGTGGAGACGGAAAGCCATATGTACGCACGTATGTTGACATTTCATTCAAAGGATAGATAGAATAATGAATATTGTTGTACCAATTTATAATGACATTAATTTATATATAATATACTGTAGTTATTATTTTATAATGGAAACAACAATGAAATAGGAAGAGGAATAAGAAAGAAACTTGAAAGAGGTGATTAAATATCTACTTCTTCATCAGGTTCTTCCATTTGATTTAATGAAAACAGATCCATAGGATGGTTTTATGACTCTACGAAGGCCATTACGATGAAAGGATGATAGTTTAGAGGGTATTTGGGAAGAGGTTGGCCGATCCAAAAGTCCTTCAAGGTGTGAATTTGAGAGAATGGCGAGTTCCCTTTTATAATAGGGGCGAGGCACACCTTATGAAAATATATAAATATTATTTTATAATAAACTATTTTTCAGTTTCTAATGTCTAAAATATGATTAAATCAAAGGCCAAGGTGGTGATGGTTCTAAAACCTCTCAACCAATAGTTTTTAGATAGTTTTGGGTCACTATATTAACCATGTCTTTTATATTTAACTCTTAGTTAAATAGTTTGAAATTTACCATCTCTCTTCGTATTTTTATATTATATGCTTAATAAACATACTATAAACATCCAAGAGAACCCCCAGTGGTTCATTAATAATACACCTATCATTATAAAAATATTTTCGCCGAGCCTAAGATTTTTTGGATTATTATATCAACCAATAATATTGTACTTGTATTAAAAACTTATTTATTTCAATTTTGACATTATATAATAATTGATTTTTATTAAAGTCCTAACAACTTTATTACTTTGAAATAAATACCTTAAATCAACCATAAATTTTCATATTAACGTATAGAATAAGTTTAATTCATTAAAAATATTTAATTAGATTTATTTGGATATTTATAATATCAATTATTTTAATCTTTCATTAATATGGTAATTACTACATCATCATTGTGTCATAAATAAAATTAATTATTAAATGTCTCAAAAATTATAAATAAAAGACCATTATGTAGGAAATGTTTTTATCTTTCTAATAAAAATTTATAGTAGAATTTTTATTGTGTTTAACCCTATATTAAAAATTTATTAGTTATTAAACATTGAATTTAACTCTTTTAACTCTTTGAATTAAATAATAATAAATGTCCTAATCTAATCCAAGTGGATCTAAAGAATCATATTTGTTGACCTCACCTGTTTTGATAATCCCAATCATGCTTTACTATGATTTGATAATCTTGATATATGCTTATAATCCTATATATTTATATGATACATATCAAAATAATCATTAGAATATGTTAATCCCGGTTTATAAATGTTTATACATACATTAAAAAAATTCTAACTTATTCTGAATATGTTTTGAATAGAACAGATAAGTATTTAAGTGTTGGGTCACCATTACAGACCTACCGGTACTTAGTCTACTGATAGACTAGGTCACCGATACGGTTAAGGTCACCGATATGCATAACAGCTACCGAAAGAACAAAGCTACCAGTATGTATAAGTCCACTAGTAAGCAAATGCTACCGATATGAAGTCTACCGATACAAGCTACCGTTACAACAGAGCTTCCATTAGAGTAAGTCTAGAGGTATGCAAGTCCATCGGTATATGGAAGTCTACTGCTATGAAGTCCACCAATAAAGAGCTGTTGATACAAAGTCTACCGATACAATCTACCGATTAAGACAGACAGACACAACTACCGTTATAAAGACCTGCCGATACAACAAGATAGACGAACAGCTACCGATGCAAAGCTACTAATACAATGTTCACCGATACAGATAGAGTCATCGATATGAGCAGTTATAGGTACAAGTGAGACAAGAAGAGCTACCAACAGATGGCTACCGATACAAGGAGCTACCGATACAAGAACTGAGAGCTACCGATAGGAAGCTCACTACCATAAAAATTCTACCATTACAAATCAATTGATAGAGAGATAATGAAAAAATAACTATTAACCGGTCTACTTCCATATTTCTAATTATTTATTAATAAACGGTCATATTTTATGATTTTAATGCAAATAATTTTATTTAATGATAGTTGTTGGCATGTCATGGAACCGTACCTCATACCTGTCAAATGTGATCATTCCCATTGTCTGACCACATGGAATAAAAGGGAATATCAAGCTACTGGAGAAGGTGTGAAGCGATGAGAACATGAACACACGTACATGAACAGAAGAACATACGGGGAACTATAAGAACTCTCATACATCAAGAACAGAAGTTGAAAGACGAGGCTTAATTACTACAAAGAATTATCTCCTTCTCAACTGTACACCTACACTGGAAGTGAAGGAACAAAACTACGATGCTTAGTTTTCTTGACAAAAACTAGAGAAAGACTCAAAGCTTCAAATTCTTCAATCCAAGGAGTCTAGAGCATCACACACAACATATAGAGCATTCTAAACTCATCTTTATTTTTTTATCTCTGTTGAGTTTCTTTCATTCACATTTCGCGCAATGTGTGCACTCTGTATATTCTATACACACATACTGTATCCTGTGCTGAACTGGAGGATTTCTAAATCCTCAAACAAACCTTCTATAACTATTTTGTATTCCACTATGGATAGTGGTAGAGGTGAAGTAGGACATGGACAACTAGTGTGCTTTTGTTTTTTTTTTCCACGTAGAACTGTTGTAGTGGTATTAGTACCTGGACAGTCTTTGTACTGTTGTTTACCCCGATCCAGGGTGTGGATAAAAATTTCTATAAATTTTTTTAGGGGACTAAGTCTCAGCTTGAGACGGAATCTCTCATTTTAAAATTGATGTTCTTACTCATTTTGGTTTTAATATATACTGAATATTCCACTACTAATTACTATGAAATATAAAAATGTTTTGACGATACATTGATTGTTAATATAGCATGTGTTTGTAACTATTGTAACTCGTTAGGTTAGTTTCAAAAGATAATTTAATCTTATGAATAAATTAACTGAGACCTAATAAATCTTTTTAGAACCTAATCTAACCCTTACATGTTTAAAAATTCACTACATTTTAACATAGTTTTTAATTGGGGGATTTTAAGAGATATATTTTTAATAGTAATTTTTCATTGGAACTCAATTCACCCCCTCTTGAGTATCCACTCCACCCAACAATATTATATTCCTAAGGTTGTTTTTGGTCGAATTACACTTATCCATTAGAATTAGGACATGTGTTCAGGTAATAATAATGCCATTTTTACCCTTAATTTCCATATTTATGTTGATTCGTGTTAAATAAATGTAAAAAGTCACTATTCACCAAATAATATTTTCATCTTATTGAAAAACATTTTACATAATGATATCAACTGTTTCTCTCAGATTTTTGAAATTCAACTCACAGAATCAGTAAAATTATATTTTCTGTAAATTTAAAAATGCTCATAGGAGGTGGGTAAAAGATGGTAAAAAGTTCAATAAAACATTTAAATATCTAAAATTATTATAAAGTCACTCCAATGAATTAAATTGAACTTATATAGGTATTATTTATCTTTTTTGACCTAAAATAAATTTAAATAACATAAATAATTATTTATATAAAAATTTGGTTTTAAACCATAACACATTATTTTTCACTATTCATCAAAAATTGAGAGTTTCAGAAAAATACCAAAAATTCACCCATACCTAATTTTCATATTATGAATCCAAAAATGATGTCCATATTAAAATATAATTTCTATAAAATTTTTAAAATGTGGGTATTACAATTCATTACAGTTAGTTTTATTGGTTGTGGTGTGTTAGAACATGAAGTCGCGTACAACACACGCTATTGTATTATTCAAAGAGAATCATACCATGGAAGCTTAGGGTGTTACATTCTCCCTTCATCAAATAATTTCATCCTCAAAATTTATAGAATATTACTGCATAAAAAGACTCAGGTGATTCTTAATCCTAGGTTCCTCAGGTTCCCATGTTGCCTCGTCCATTTTATGGTTTCTCTATAGAACTTTTACCAAAAGAGTCGTCTGGTTTCTCAGTACTTGTTATCTTGTATCAATAACCATTACAGGCTCTTCGTAAGAAGACAGATCGGGTTCCAATTCTAATTCCAGATAGGTGAGTACATGCGTTCGGTCAGGCATGATTTTTCTCATCTGTGATACGTGGAACACTTCATGAACATTGGAGAGACTTGGTGGCATTTCCAACAAATAATCTATAGCCCCAATTTTTTCTTGAATTTCGAAAGGTCTGATGTACTTGGGAATAAATTTACCCTTCATACGGAAACGTATAGCACCCTTCCTTGGAGATACCTTCATGAAAACACGATCTCCCACCTGATATTCCAAATCTTTCCTTCAGTTATTAGCATAGTACTTCTACCAACATTGAGCTGCTTTGATGTGGGTTTGGATTACCTTTCTCTTTTCCATAGATTCCTCATCAAGTTCTAGTCCTATGATTTTTTTTTCAGCTACATCATCCCAACAATTTGGTGTGCGAAATCTCTTTCCATATAATGCTTCATATGGTGCCATCTAAATACTTGAATGGAATATATTATAATATTAAAATTCTACCAAAGGTAAATATTGATCCCACATACCTTGAAAGTCATGTGATTAAGATATCAACATGTCTACTATGGTTTGAATTGTCCATTCTGATTGTCCATCAGTTTTGGGGTGGTAGACACTGCTCAAACGATGTCCAGTATATAGGGCATTCTGATGAATTTTCTAGAATCTTGGTTTAAAATGGGGATCCCGATTAGAAACAATCGATAGGGGTACTCCATGAAGTCTTACAACATCATTAATATAAAGTCTTGCTAATAAATAATGTGGTAAATCTTCTCATATTGCATGAAAATGTGATGACATGGTAAGACGATCAATAATGATCCATATTGCATCGTTACTTCTAGTTTTATTTGGTAGTCCCATGACAAGGTCCATCGTAATATCATTCCATTTCCTCTCTGCTATGGGAAGATGTTGCATGACTCCTCCAGGCTGTTTCCATCCCGCATTCACTTGATGACAAACCGTAGATCATGACACAAAATCAGCAATCTCCCTCTTCATGTTGTCCCACCAAAAATGTTCCTTCAAATATCTATACATCTTAGTGGTACGATGGAGTATAGAGAAATTGGAACTATGAGCATCATCCAATAAATCCTTTTTTAGATCATGTATAGCAGGAACACAAAGATTCTTCCCAAATTTCAAAATTCTATCATCATACACAAAGTCACTCAATATCCCATCATTCATATCTTTAATATTATTTTTAAACTCTTCATCATCGGTATGAGAACTCTTTATCCTTTCTTCTAAACATGGTTTGGAAACCATTTAAAAAAGTATTGATGTTTCACCTTACATAGTTATTCCCATATCCATATTTACTAGATCCATGATAGTAGGATCCCTTTCAAATTTCATCTTGTTCAAAACTATAAGATCTTTTCTACTCAAAGAATACTCCACCTTATTTTCCATCCTCAGGTTGTAGTGTATCGTGAAATCATAATCCTTGAGTAGTTCAGGCCATCTCCTTTGCCTCATGTTGAGTTCTTTCTATGAGAAATTATACTTCAAACTCTTGTGATCGATATATATATCACAATTTTCACCATAGGGATAATGTATCCATTTATTCAAAGGAATGATTACAGCTAATAACTCAAGATCAAGAGTAGGATAGTTTGGCTCATGAATTTTAAGCTGTTGTGATTCATAGGCAATAACCCTATCATTCTGCATAAGAGACAACCAAGATCATTCATTGTGGCATCACTATAAATAACAAACCCATCATTCCCCATTGGTAGAGTCAATATAGGAGCATTGACTAATATTTTCTCCAATTCATCAAAACATTCTTCACATTCTTTTGTCCAATCAAATTTCACACCTTTACGTGTGAGAATGGTTAATGGGTTAGCCAATCGGGTAAAATTCTGGAAGAAACCCCGATAATAACCTGCTAAACCAATAAAACTACATACCATAGTTATACTTTTCAGTGTTGGCCATTCATGGATTTCTCTTATCTTAGAAGGATCAATGGATTTTCCATCCTTATAGATGATATGGCCACGAAAATAAATCTCCTAAAGCCAAGAATTCACAATTGATAAACATCCCATATAATACATGTCTTCTAAGAGTCTTTATGATAATGGACAATGGATTTTCAAGATCTTTGTAGCTTTTGGAGTATACCAAGATATCATCAATAAATACCACTACATAGTCATCATGATATTTGTTGAAAATTATGTTCATTAGATCCATGAAAACAGAGGGAGAATTAGTCAATCCAAAAGGCATTACTGTAAATTCGTAGTGCCCGTACCTGGTTCAAAATGCTGTATTCGAAATCCCTTCATTCATCACTCACAACTGATGGTTTTCAGATTAAAGGTAAATCTTTGAAAAATAGAGATCTCCATGATGTTTTTCAAAGAAATCATCAATGAAAGGTAGGGGATACATGTTCTTTATTGTTATATCATTGATCTCCATGTAGTCAATACATAACCTCATAGATCCATCTTTCTTCATAACAAAAAGGACAGGGGATCACCATGTAGAAAAACTAGGGCGAAGAAATACCATATTACTCTATTTTATTTAGTTGTTTCTTTAGTTCCACTAATTCCACATTGGCCATTCTATAAGGGTTCTTTGATATTGTCCTTGAACCATGAATTAAATCAATGGAAAACTCAATTTCTACTTCTGGAGGATGTCTAGGTAAATCATCTGAAAACAAATCAACATACACATGTACAATAGGTACATCTTCTATTTGAACATTATATTTCTCACGCACAGTTATTTCATTCTCATCCTCCCCAATAATTGTATTTAGATGAGCTAATGGGGGTGGATATAGGTAATAATTAGGTGGTGACGTTTCTTCTCTAATGATACGGTACTCCTTGTCATCATCATAAATTTGTAACCTATTTGTTTTTAAAATAAATTTGTTCATCTTGGTCTGAAATCTAAGACATAATTAGGATTATAGAAAATTCAATCATGGGTATGATGAAGAGATCAGCAGATAAATAATTTTTAAATGCCTTAATCATAACTTATTCACAAAACATTGTTTCAATGATACATCCCTTGGGAGTTAAAACTAACAACTTACTTGTTAAATCAAATTGGCAATATCTTATTTTCTTAGATAACTGGAAAGATAAGAAACAATGTGATGATCCAGAATCAAATATAGTATTAGCTAAACTTGAGGAAACCATTAAATTACCTTCCATTATGACTTATGAAGATTTAAACTCAATAATAGTGATATTATAAGCATGGGCTTGATCCCTTGGCCTTTTTGGAGGTATGTTCTCATGACACTTAGGAAATTCATTTTAATAATGTACCCTTTCTCTACAATTATAGCATTAAATATTAATAGCCTCTTTCTTCACCATCCTATCATGAGCATGGTTCCCTTTTTCACCACACTTTTAACAGAATGTCATTCCCATTTGACAAGTACCAGGGTGTTTCTTCCCACATTTACTCCATGATGGATATTTAGCTTTTCCTTTCTTCCACTTATTTCCATTTCTATAGTGTTGAGAATATCCCTTCTTCTCTTTCTTTTCATTAAAGTAGTAAAACATAGTGAAATTTTTTCTGTCTTGATAGAACATGAGACAATATCTTCATACGACGAGAAGGATTGTGAGACTAATGCCTGATTGAGAAATGGTTTTAAACCATCAATGAAATGCTCAATCCTACATCTTGGGTTACATATATAGTCTGTAGCATGGCATGCTATCCTAGTAATGTTAGCATCATACATTACGACATTCTCATCATTCTTTTTCCTCAGACTCAAAAATTGTCTTTCCATATATGCTCGATGGTCATGAGGAATGTATTTTCATATGAAGATTTCATTAAACTCCCTCGATTCCATTTTTGGTACTTACATTTCTTCCTTTGTGTTTTGAATCAATGAAAACCATTGATCGGCATCTCCAGGGAGGTGGTAAACTGCCATGAAAACCTTTTCCCTTTCGCTACTCTCCAAGGTGTGGAATATTTTCTCTAAGGAATTTATCCATTACATAGCTACTAAGGGATTTTTACTCCCATTTAATTTCAGTCGTTGATTCCTCAGGAAGCGATCTACAATTGATCCTCCATGTTATGGATCAGGGTGCTCTATATGGGTAAGGTTATTATTCATAACCTGAATATGTTTTCCCTGTATAGTGATATACTAATCAACACCATTTTTATCACTATCTCCACTATAATTTTCTTGAGGAGTAGGGAAATCCCTACATGGAGTGCGTACATTGATACGGTTTCCATTCCATCTACTAGGTTCCATTTCTAAACAATTTCATAAACTAGATTAGTTTATGAATCACAATACATAAATCCAGACTTGTAAAACACTTAACATAAATTGAATATTTTATTGAAATAATCCAAAATCATAAAAAACCTTCATTGAAGAAGTATATACTCATAGAAACATCATAATGGTTTGAAAAAAATGATAATTATCCTATGAATATCCCCCAGAAGTGTCATAACCAAGAGTGCAGCAAGTCCCGTTGTCATGCACCAATTCTTGTTTGAGTCTAGCTCGATGAGGTGTTTTCGGGGTTAACCCCTAGGTATATCTATTCCAGAGACACCTCTAGCAGCTCATATCCAGATAGGGATGTATTTCTTGGAGATCTCATAAAATATATACAATACAAAAATATTAGTAAGTTATTCTATACTAATATTCAATGTCTATCGTAGGGTATTGTGCTCTATTAAGAGTTTATCTGAATATAGATTCCAAGTTTTATACTAAACTTCCTCTGATACCAACTGTAATGCCCTGACCACAGTTACCCATAGTCAGTGAATCATTACCTATCATTGGAATGATAACAAAATATCATGTCTCGAAAGACTGATTAGTTCATTATACTTTGAAGTAATAGATATATTCCTAAGGTTTACGTTGCATCATAAAATGTAAAAAATACAACAACATTTTTTCCATGGAGAACATTGAGATCCCATAGACAATCCCAACTGGTTAGTCATAATATACTTCTTCGCATCCTGGAAAAAATAAAACATAAAATGGGGTGATCTCAAAGGCTCGGTAAGGTTAACAATATATCGGAAACATTGATAAATATGCATAAACATTTAAGGAAATGTATAAAACTAAAACAAAAGCATTTACAACATAAACTTCATCATAATATGGAAAATATAAATCAAAATAATTCCATTTATATACTCACATGGATATTATACTGGTAAAATAATCACATCCAATATCAATAGCCACATTCATAATGATGGAATGCATAATGCAATACATCATAACCACATAGTCAAGAACTTGTGCCAAGACACTAGTTTGTCTCATGAGACCTACCCATGTATCGAGGAGCTATGGCGAGCTCCACCTGTCACATACAAAGTCCAATGCATTCCTCATATGAAAATGTTTAAACATAACATAAACATTCATATCAAAATTGTCATATGAAATGACAATAATTTATCCATAAACCATGAATTGTGAAAAAACAACACGTCTATAGTCAATCATATAAAAAAATCAATAAAATATGGATGTTTTTTATCGTAATAAATCAACTTCAAATAAGATTAAAATCTATCAAAGGATATTGACATAGATGAAATCAAACCCCTTTTTTAGAAGTAACTATTTCTATTATGAAGTAATTTAAGAAGAAATTTATTTTCAAAATATTCTTATTATATTTTAAATGAAGCGTCGACGATGTTGTAATGGGGGAAAATAGCCGCACCCTCCGTATAGTTAAAAAAACATTATTTCCTTAAATTTTTCAAAAAAGTCATAAGGTACCTTATTTGGAAAACGATAGAAAGATTCCATTCCAATAATTTTATACAAAGACAAAAAATGGTATAAATTTCTTTAACCCATTGTGTAGAAAATAGTAAAAAAGTTTTTTAAATAAATTTTTAATAAACATGGATGTGGATGTTAAAGAGGTCCCATTAGATAATTATGTATAAACAACCTCAGATAACAAAGAGATCATGAAATTAACCCTTAACATTTACTTTTCCTTTGTCGAGGGTAGGTTATACTCCTGTATAATTGTGAAATAATTGTTATTAAATTATACAAGAATCAAATACATTAATATGATATCATATATGATCTTTTAACATTGCTTTGTTAATACTATCTTATTATTATCATTGTTTCGGGTGTTAACTGATTCATTTTCCTTTATATGCTTTGTTACTTATGTAATGATTGTTTTGGATAGGATGTGTCTTATTCATATTCATAATTATATTAATTCTTTAAACATTATTTTTAATCATTTAATGAATATTATTCTTGAATGGATATGAAGTGGAAAGAATTTCATCATGTTCGTAGAGACGGTAATTCGTACATACGCATGAGAAAAATTATCATTCGATTGATATTAAAATGATATATATTTGGATGGTATATCATATATACATAATTATTATCATGTTATATTTATTATTTACCTCAATTACACATCATTATTATATCCATCCAAAAAATAATGTATTGAATAACAATTAAACCACGATGTGGAGGCTGTAAGTCGTACGTATGAACGTATGGTGACATGTCATTCAAAGGATGGATAGAATAATGAATATTGTTGTACCATATTTATAATAACATAACAGTATATAGAAGATACTATAGTTATTATTTTCGAATGGAAACAAAAATGAAAGAGGAATCGCAAATAGAAAGGAACTTGAATGAGGTGATGAAATAGTCACATATTCTTCGAGTTCTTACTTATTTTATGATCAAAAGGGAACATTAGATTGGATTTTTGACTAAATTAAGGCCTCATGGATGAATTTAGGACATTTTAGAGGGTATTTTTGCAAGGGTTGACCGAGCCAAAAGGATTTTAAGTTGTGAATTTGGGGAATGGTGGAGTGCCCTTTTATAAGAGGGGTGAGGGGCACCTTAGGAAAAGATTGAAATATTATTTTATTATAAAATAATTTTCGGTTTATAATGGCTCAAAAATGAATTAATCAAAGGATAAAGTTGGGATGGGTCGAAAAACTCTCAACCAATTGGTTTTAGACAGGTTTGGGTCACTATATTATCCTTATCGTTTAGATTTAACTTTTAGTAAAATATTTTGAAATTTACCACGTCTCTTTGTATTTTTTATATTATATGGGTAATATACTTACTATAAACGTCCAATCTAATCCTAAGTGGTTCATTAATGATATAAATATCATTATATAATTCTTTTGGATGATCCTTGAATATTTATGATTATTATTACAACCAATAATATTGTATTTGTTTTAAAAACTCATTTATGTCAATTTTGACATTATTTAATAATTGATTTTTGGAAGTGTCTTAAATAAATTATTAAATAGAAATAAAAACTTTTAATAAACCCTAAAATTTAATATTAAATTGGAAATTTGTTTAATTCATTAAAAGTCTTTAATTAGATTTATTTGGATATTTATAATTTCAATTATTTTAATCATTCATTAATACGGTAATTACTGCATCATCATTGTGTCATAAATAAATTTCATTATTTAATGTCTAAAAATTATAATTAAAATGAAATTATGTAGGAAATCATTTTATATTTATAATTAATATTTATAGTCGAATTTATAATGACTATAACCCCATATTAAAAATGGTTTGGTTAATAAACATTGAATTTAACTCTTCTAACCCTTTGAATTAAATAATAATAAATGACCTAATCTAATTCATATGGACCTAAAGGATCATATTTTATTCATAATATTGTCTTTTGTCGAATTACACTTATCCAAAATAATTATCACATGTGTTTGGGTATTAATAATATCATTTTTACCCTTAATTACTCTATTTAATTTTAACTGTGGTAAATAAAAAATAAAAAGTTATTATTCACCAAAAAATATTTTCATTTTATTGAACCACATTTTACATACTGATATCAATTGTGTCTCTTAGAATTTTGAAATTTAACGCACAGAAGCGGTAAAATTATGTTTTATATAAATTTTTAAATGCTCATTGATGGTGGGTAAAAGACGGTAACTAGTTCAATAAAACATTTAAATGTATAAAATTGTTATAAACTGAGTCCAATTAATTACATTGAACTAATATAGGTATTTTGTATCAATTTTGACCTAAATTAAATTTATATAAAATAAATAATAACTTAAATAAAAATTCATTTTAAAACTATAAATCATTATTTTTCACTATTCTTCATAAATTGAATGTTTTTAGAAAAAATACCAAAAATTCACCCAAATATAATTTTGATATTCCATATCCAAAAATGAAGTCCATTTTGATATATAAAATTTAAAAAAAATCAGAAGGTTTTTATTACTATTCATAATGGATAGTTTTATAGGTTGTGGTGTGTTAGAACTTGATGTTTCGTACAACACACGCTATTGTATTATTCAAAGTGAAGTGTACCATGGAATCATATGGTGTTAAACTAGTGCCTTATTTTACACGACTTCCTATTATTCAATTTTTTCGATACAAATAGTTAATGTGATGAGCATACTTGTTGACTTCATTACTGTGTTGTTAAGGATATATACACAGTTGGGTGCATAGTCGAGGGATATTTCTTACTGTAAGTGGTTTTATCTTGAGGTTGGGGAGTATGGTTTCTTATGGGATATCAACATCCTTAACATTTGAGGCTTCGACCTAATTGTTTATATATATTAATTATTAAAATAAAAGTACCATTTTTCAGGGTTATCATATTAGAGGGAATTTTATGTCTCATAAGGGTGGAAACTATATAAAATGCTGATAGTGAGATATCCGGGGAGGATTAGAAAGGGTAATTACTCAGTAACTTGGAGTTCTCATAGCCTATAATTCAAATCCATTATTGGTTGATTGATATTGAAGTAGGGTATATTTAAAAAAATTATTGTAGGGTTTTCCGAATGTGTTTCCTAGAGACTTATAAAGGATCCTCCTAAGGGAGATGTGGAGTTTTCAATTGACATCATTCCACTAGTTGAACCAATGTGTTTTCCAGCATAAAAATGGTTCCAAATGTTAATCAATTACAGAAGACTCACACAGATGAGTTGGATGATAATTGATTTATATTTTTTAGTACATCAACTTTGGGATCACTTTTTTTGTTAATAGATAAGGAAGAAGGGTTTATTCCCTTATGTGTTATTTACCAGATGTCTAACCAAATGATTGTGATGAACCAATATCCTCTGCCATGAATCAACAATCATTGTGTCCAATTGAGAGGATCTTGTCACATTTCCAAGATTAACATGAGATCATGGTATCGTTAGTTGAAAGTTCAACATTTTGATATACATTAGAATATATTCAGAAGCATGTATTTTCTCTATGAGATCATTGTAAAGTAGGTTATGTTTCAAACGTACCACCAGTGCATAAGGAATTGATGAATATAATTATTTACCTATTTTTGGATTAAATTGTGGTTGTGTCTATGGATTGAATCAGGGTATTCCTTGAGACTCATGATGATCATTCCCAACATCATGACAATGACCTAGGTACCCTAAGAGAGCATCATTTATATACTAATGTAACTATGTATCACTTTTGGATTGATCAGGTACATTTCATGGGTTACACCATCTTGGATGAAAGAGTGTATATGGATCCCAATAATATACATGCATATGATTCTTTGGATTTGAACAAAACCCTATTTAATATATGTGTATTACTTAGGCTAGATGGATACTATTGTAAATTTATACAAAAATGTACTATTTGGAAGCTCAATTTTTGTGCTTCAAAAGGAAGGGGATGAAGTTAGAATGGATGGAATCAAGTGAAAATGCCTTCTAGGAGATGGAGAATCATTTCACATATTTCATTGATCATGATCCTACCCAAACCAAGTGAATAGAATATAGTATATTGTGATGCATCTAGGGTGTAACATGAATTATCATTGATGCAGGGAGATGGAATTTTGGTACATGGGTTTTGGTGCTTGATTATTCATTGATGGAATTATCCTACACATGACCTTGAGTTGGAATTAGTGGTCATGATTAGATGTGTTTGGGACATTATCTGTTGTGATAAAGCCAAACTATGTTATCATATCACAAGAACATGATGTATGTCTGTTAGAAACAAGATTTCAATCTTTTTATTATAATGGGAGTATAGTATATATACTCATTTTATTTCTAGATATAATATATACATAGAATGGGAAATAGTGTTACTCTTTCCATAAGTGAATAATCATAGGCTCAGGCGGTTTATGAGTCTAGTGCTGAGTAGATGATGAGTACCTTTCTGTATGAGATGCATATTGTGTTTTAGAAGAGTTATGAGTAAATTAATCTCATTTTAGTTTTATCGGAGTTGACACATTTGATATAGGTTATCGACATGAAGTGTGTAGATATGGAAAGTTTTTATTTTAGAAAAATACATGATGTTTGGGAGACACCATCAGACTGGTTGATTGATTAGGATGAGTTCATCTACCACATGAATTGGATTGTTAAGACTTCATGTATGTTATCTATATGATGTGGTAATTTAATGAATCTATTTGAGTGTTACATCTAGGTGTTACCCAAATTTAATGTGACACACGATGGAATATTTTTGGATAAAAATGAAAAATGGGAAAACATGGATCATGAAATGATGCTACAATTTTCAATAGGTGAGGATAGTATATCAATTACCTAATGGTCTTATATAGCTATTTACCATTATATATATGATGTGGGATTAAGTTACCATGGATTTTTTTTCATTCTCAAGAGTAGGTCATAAAAGAATGATGTTATTTGGGTTATTGTGGATCGAATGAAAATGGTAGAATTTTTTATCTTATGCCTCAGACTTTATCAGTTGACCAGTAGTGAGATATATATATTTTGATGAAATTATATAATCAGGGTGTCCCACATAATATTATTTCAAACTATGAATCACCTACTAGTCCATGCTTATTTATTTTTTTAATGATGCTGCATGGTTCATATGTTTGTTTGAGTATTGATTTACACCCAAAGGCAAATGGTCAGTCCAAGAATAATGTGTATGTACTAGAGGATATGATTCTGGAATGTGTCCAAGAATTTCATTGGCCTTAGGAGAAGAACATGGATTTAGTGGTTTTAACCTATAAAAACTGTTACGGTGATACTATACATATGGAATTATACGGGGATCTTTATGGTAGGACATGATGATCACCTAAATTATGAATGGGGGTTGGGGAGTTAATGTTGTTGGGATGGATTATTTTGAAGGATACCTTAGAGCAGACACTTTATATTCAAACCAATATAGAAATTTGTTAATGTCTATAGTTTTTGAATATTGATAGATGATGATAAACACTAGTTCTTCCAGAGGGTGGTCATGTATTAATTTTGTTGTCTTTGTGCTTGGATCTCCATGGGATATGGATTTTAGGAATTAAAACATTGATTTTTCGTCGGACCATTTGAGGTTATCAAATGATTCGGGTCAGTGGAACTCTGATAGGCTCTTATTTATAAATACTGCGTTATGGGTTACTTTTTTCATCTTCCTCAACATCAATGGTATCACCCCCGACCCTTCTCATATGTTAGATGTGGATTATTTTGAGATAAAGATCGATTAGTCCATTGATGAGCATCTAATATGTGTGTTGGATGACAGTTCTACTATGTGGTGGGGAAAACACATCACAATTGTCTATTTATTTTGTAAAAATTTCAGTGTTTAGGAGGAAAAATGGGAGAATGATGTAGATATGTGGGCTCTATGGCCCATCCTTTTTGACTCATAATCATAGAGAATCCTGGGAGTATATCACATGTATAAGATGTATTAAGGTGGGGATACTATAAAATTATAAAATTTTATGGATATGCATTAGGATTTTTGAGTTAATATTATTATTAGTTTTTAGTACATTTATTTAGGGAATATACTTGGTGTGTGTTTGGGTAAAAAATTACAAATTTTTGAAGATAGAGGTTAGTGGGTGGTGGGAAAACAATTTTCCATAACATTAGGATATGTACTAGAAAAATTTCAATCATTTGATTGTGAGGGTTTTCATGGATGGAATACGATATTTCAAATTATGTTGCATAAAAGAAGAATTTGTGCACCAAATTGGAAATTGCTCATGGTTAAAGAACATGTTTAGAGAAAATCATGCGTATCATCCCACAAAACTGTTTATATGAATTAATTCAATCCAAAAATTATATTCCTATTTACTTGAACCCTTATTTAAACCCAGTCTCTACCGCCATTCATCTTTATTCCCTCATTCACGATTTTTTGGCTCCATAATAGATTTGAAGAATTAATAACCTCTATTATTAGTGAATTAGATGAAAAATAACAGATTTTTAAATCTCCAAGTACGTGAATCATATCCTGCTTGGGTTCCTTTTTCTCATTCATTCTCCTCCCATTCTAGATAGGCTAGTTTTTTATATATCGATTGTATCACGATCTAGGATTGTGTGTATAGATCTAGATTTCAATGATAATGATTTTCTAGATCATGATATAGGGTTTTAGATCCATATCCCATTCTATGTCGTTGTGTTGCTCATGTTTTAGGGATATGTATTGGGTGATTGTTCATCAATAAATATTGGTAGGTGGCCTATAGCTAAAATATAAGTGTGTCAATTTATTTTTTCATTATGTCATTGTTTATTTTCAATTTTATTTCTATCAATTTAGTTTTGATTTGGTAAAGTAATTTGATTAATTAATTATGAGATGAAAAATAAAAAATTTAGTGTTTTGGAATGGAAGATATTTATTAATTATTTTATTAATTAATTAATGGATATTGAGATTGTGTATTTTAATAATTAATTTATGAATTGATTATAAGACAATGATAATTTGTGTTAAATAAGTCATTCAAGAATTAATATGGAATTATTGGGATTATAGATTTTGGGTAATTAATTAGGAAATTGAGTCATTGAAAATGTGATGAACTAATGTTTTTTATTATTAATGACATTAAGATGATTAATTATTTGTCTGTTAATTAATAGTATTGGGATGATCGATTAATTATTGAGATAATTAATGTTATTGAGATTATTTTTTATTTATTGATATAAATAATAAGAATTATGTGGTTAATTAATTAGTGATACAATTAACAAGATTAAGATGATTAATTAATTACTGATTCAATGATTATGATGGAGATGATTAATTAATTTTTGAATTTATAAATAGTATTGAGTTTATTAATTAATTGTTTTGTTTATTAATGGGATTTATTTGATTAATTAATAGTTAATAAAATATAGACATTGAGATGATTAATTAATAGGTGAGATAATTAATGATATTCATATGACTAACAAATTTTTGGGATAAATAATATTTTTAAGAAGATTAAAAAAAATTGAAAATATTAAATAATGGTTGAAAAAATTAATGATATTGAGATGATTATTTATTTTTTTTATAAATTAATAGAATGATATTGAAATGATTGATGGTACTAATGGAATTTATATGTGATATTGAAATGATGAATGGTAACAATGGAATTAATTTGCAAATTGAAATATACAATGGTAAAAATGGAATTCAATGACATGACATGATATATTTAATCCTAATAATGACATTCAATGAAATTATATCCCTTGGGGATAGTTTAATAACTATTGTGGGTCATATAATGAAATATAGTTTTTTTTTCCATGGGAACATTGGGGTTTATGTTTCTAAATAAATAATAATTGTTAACATGATAATTGATTACATAGGATTTATTTTATTTATTCATAAAACTCCATACACTACTATTGAATGGATATTTTTTTAGATGTCATTGGTGATGCATGTAGAGTATTACTCACACCCTACACATGATTACTGATTGGTACTTGAATATTTTTCATGGATTTAAAATAGTTTACTGGAATTCTCCCTATGTTAGATGACTGATTTGGGTATAGAGCTCAGATGAGGGAACCAGATGTAACGTTTTTTCCATGCTCACCTGTAAGATGGTCTACCACTTATAAACAGATAATAGTATAGGTGAAGAATAATAGTAAAAATTATATAAAATTGGCTAATGAAATATATTACAATAGATGAATGAATATCAGGGTGATGATAAATAACTGAATGCAGTAAAAAATTACAAATTTCGTGAAAAAACATTAAAATAATTAATATAGGAAAACAATTCTACATTGGTGATATCTGTGGGCATCTCGATCTCTATCTTGGTCATTTTCTCCTGACTTCCATATACTACCAATGTAGAGTTCATCCTAGATACAGAAAATATATGGATTACCCGGTTCCCAAGGGTACTCGATCATGGTGTGAGATATAAATATCAGTATTCCAGCACCCACTAGGTCTACCCAATCTAGTCACTGAAATATTATTTAAGATGTCTTCCATATAAAATAAATGCATATTGATAGAAAATTAATAATAGAATCACGTAGTGGTTTCCTAATCAAACAGTCATCCCATACCACATACTTCGACCTCATTCATAATTTGAAAATGTATATTTGAAAAACGTAGAATATATAAACAAGTGCGAATATTATGATGGAAAACCAACGATTCCATGTCCCTAAGCTATTTATTTAACGTGGGGTCTAAATATTTTGCCATCACATAAGTATTCTACAACGTAAGGAAATCATATCAACTATAGTAACAAAATATAACAATAAAGAAGGATGTATCTCAAGAATTTAAATTAAGAAAAATCAAATTCATAGGTGGGGTCAGAGAACACCCCCAACGTATCACAATGATACATCCGTTCAAAATATACAATGCCACTGAGTGCATCCGATTAGATCCATTCGAAATTCTATGTATTTATTTTTTTTATAAAAACTATGAGTTTGTTCTATGTATCACATGTAAGGGGTTGTGAATCAACTCAGTGTTGATGGATCCATATTTCCAATAAGCATATCCTTTTTCCCTCTCAGGGAACAAGTATCACCCCATAGAATAATATAAAACCCAGGGGATGCCATACCTGGCATTCCTAAAAAAAATGTTCCCCTACATATCATGTTGTAACCATGTGAGTATGGATATTCCAATTGTGGTTTATTAATATGATACCCATATTTTCTCCCCATCACGATTACATTTAAAAAACAAGAGTTGCATATATCACAGATCATGCAAGGTATGAGGCTTATTCTACATTTCATAAACCATATAAAATTGAAGGTCAACACATGAAAATAAATTTCAAAAGTTAGTAAGGTTATCAAGGAATTTCATAAGGTTAAAACCACTAACAATGTCATAATAAATAACGAAACATGAATAATTAAGGAAATATAACAAGGAATGTGGAATCAATGTGCCTTTTAATAATATTTCATCAATGATATTTCATCATCTCAATCTATCAATACTTACCAAATGAAACAATCCCTCAAAACCATTTAAATGGATTATGTAATGATTACAAAACAAAGAATAAGGAGTTCATTAATAGGCAACATAATCTTGTAACTTGAAACATGTAATTTTTTATGTAAGTCATATTGCATTCAAATAATCCAATAATATACCATATTTTGGATAAACCATACATTAGATACAAGATTATGCTCATGCTTTGGCATTATCAAGAGGGACCCAATTAATGATTCATTTTTTGTTTATCAAAATATTTCATTACTATGTCTCAATTCACAACCGATGATAATTTCCCACATTTTATATAAACGAATCCTAGAACATTTAAAATAACCAACCGAAAGGGGTGTCTGAGAAGCAAGGTAGAAACCCTGAAGGGGTTTTCCAAATGTAAAGGCTACAATAGACAACATTCAACAACGAAATCAATTTAACACAATCCAAACAATTAATTAGGGATAAACCATTTTTCATGGAATTCCATTTGGTATGTGAAATAATACTACAAGTTATTCTCATTTAATTTTTCAAATCATAATAAATTGACTTTAACATAAATGTTCCATTGGTTCATGTTAGTTACCCTTATGGGATGATAACATCTTGCTTAATTTATTCTAAAAATTCCATTCACCTAAACAATTTCATTTAACTCGTTGAAACATAGAAACTACATTATAATGTTATAGGAACATAAACATGTAATTCATCAATTATAACTCATGATTAATGAAAACTAAAAAGAAATAAGGCATGAAGCATAAATTCCTATATCTATATTTTTATCCTGAAGGAATATCACCTCTCTTAGAGGTGTTTTATTACAAAAACATTACTTTGTTATCAAACAAAACATATATCACTTTTATGCATTTCACTAACATTATCAAGGATGATTCTAAAAAGAAATCTATAATTCATTAATTAAAATATTTGAATTTTTCATAAAGTAATTAATTAATGATTTAATAATATTTAAACAGAAAGGAAAAGGGTTCTAACTCAAAATAAAAACAAATTTATCATTCGCCACATGATAAATTTCTCAGAGACCACTCAGAACAAGTCCACAAAAATGCACATAACATTATATATATATATATATATATATATCCCCTCATTCAATGCACGTATTCACCCACACCATGTGGGTATACAAGAATAGAGGAACTATTAATAAATATTATTTATATACTTACCTAGATTCATGCCTTCACGAACATCCAAATTTGTTCCAAACAATCTACAACAATTTCTAAAAATACAAAATCCTTAATAAAACAAATATTAATGTATCTAAGACTGTCCCATATCAAATAAATTTATATGAACCATAAAATAATTAAATACAAAAATTATATATTACCCCAAAACATTTGTGGTGATCCAAAACACTATAACCACCTCACATTATGTGGCGGTTTCTGGTACATGAACCAACATAACCCAATAAGGCATTTTCATAAACCTAAAACTGATGAAAAATAGAAAAAACATGAAAAACGTAACCTAGGGTTTCGACAGAATGAAATATTTGGGACAAGATATCTTAATCAACTGAAGTGACAGAAAAGATGTTTGGGGAAGGGCTTACATTAGAGATTAATATTAGAATCATTCAATAATTGGGTGGAAATGACATACAGAAAGGGATCTCGGGAGGAGGTTGTGCGCATGGCTAGGAGCCTCCAATGTGGTGTGTTACACCTTGAGGGGGAGACCCCTTTTGGTAATCATGAAAAATAAAAATAATTAAAATAAATCCTAATAAAAAACTAATAATAATAATCATCATCATCATCATTATAATAATAATTATTATAATAACAACAATAAGAAGCAAAATAATTATATTATTATTAAATTAATTTTTGTTATTATTTTAACCGTTTAATATTAAAATAATTTATTTTCCATTTAATCATTAATTTAAATAAAATAACTAATATAACAGAATAAATATCTATGCCTTATGAATTTATGAAAACCAATTTTAAGGATAATGATTTAAAATAGAATATCCAATAAATGAATAAAATATAAATTCCCTTTCATTTTTTCATCAGGTTCAAAATGCTAGACATTTCATCTTTATCGCATTATAACATCTCATCCACAGGATGTTGCTTGGAACAACTATAACATCACCCCACCTATAGGGGTCCTGATGTCCCATTAAAATGACCAAATTTCGTTTTCCAAAACCCAACCCACATTTAATTACTCTTGAAACCCAATACACAAATATTGTCAGTGATTGATGAAATTATCATTTTCCAAATGAAACACTAAGTTGTCACTCACCTGATACCATTCAGATAGTGACATGATCCTGTTATCATCTCGTTTAACAAATGGTCAAAGGTACTTCCACCATAGACATTATCTTTTGAATGGTGAAAATTTTGAGCAACAACACCTTTTATTGTCATGATTTCTTGAAAACACACCGTTAAGAATTTTGGATACACTTATCTCATGACTTCCAATAGTGTTGAAATGGTCGAATCTATATAAACCACATTTCCCAAGACGATCCCTCTTTTCTTGAAAAGCCTTGGATGACACAAGAGATACTCATCACATCTGGAAATTTACTGGAAACAATCCTTCACTGACCACTCCATTGATCAACACAGATTACTAGTCGAGTAACTCATACCGACCATTCAAGATGATGCATGTATTTGACATCCATCGTTTTATGATCTGAACTGTTATGTATATTTCTAAGGAATATAACAATCACTATGGTCATGTCTTAGGAATACCATACTTGAATTCTTGAGATGTTACCTTATTTTATCAACACTAAGACTCGAAAAAATTACGGAATAACATAATATTGGAATGATGTGTCTATAAGGAAATAACATAAGGTAGTCTATATTCCATGTTTTCGACTGAGATAGGGTTACAAATCTAGGACATACACAACATATAATTGAATAAGCCCATAGAAGCATCAACATGGTAGTCGAGTCAGAAGGAATGACTGGTGAAAAAGATTTCATCCATTGAATTCCTACACATGAATCCAAGGGTCAGTCAAGACTAACAAAGCATCAGTACGAACAACACATTCAATATGAAGCCGAATAGATATTAACCAATAGATTTAAAAAAATTATGAAACCTATGATCGATTCTATCTTATTGAATAAATAATGATGTCAGGATATGGATTTTTTCTCATCTCTAAACCATAGTACAATGGGATTAATTTTAAATATTAGCTGAAGGAAAACATCCAAACCACTACTGGTTGATGACATATTTGAAGATCAACTTAACCTAGAAATGTATTGTCATTAGATGATCACTTAACCATTACCACCTATGGAATCATGTGATCATTTAATATTAACCACCATAATCCACCGAAGAAAAATGGTGTTACTCAATGGATGCACACACTGCCAACCACACCAATTTCATGTTGTCAAGAAAGCTCCAAACTTATATGTAGTATACTGGCTTCACAAAATTAAACCAGGCACACAATTCTTTAATTTTCCCCCTTGGCTGTGTTCCTACTACCCAGAAGGAACATATTTAATATAACAAAAATTACACTCCCCAACATATGAGTGTCCTAATAAATAAATATAATTGAAATAATAGACTCTCAAAAGTGAAATACTATAGGACTTCTATAAAAAAATGTTTAAACAAATTTCATGGAATCCAAAATAAAACCGACTAGAGGGTCTAATCACTAAAGTCTCTAGAACTCATCACGAGCATTGACATCAACTTGATTACATTACACCCAGGTCACAATACACTAGAGATGACCTGAGATCGAACTCAATATTATAAGGTCCAAATATTCCACCAAACCCAACTTGTTCTTCACAATATTAAATAATCAACTATTACCATGTCTGCCAACACATACATCCCAGATAATTCAAAAAAACCCACACATCTTAATTATTATCCATAGGCTTTCTACCTTATGTGTTACCTAATCATATTGTCCGAAAAAGTATTTTCTCATTATCGTATTTCCCTATATGACCATTAACTTGGATGAAGTCAAATCAACATTCCCATCACTATGGAAGAGGAAGGGTCAAGTGACCTACAAATATGCTAGACATGCCCATGGAATGTGTAACCAACTAAAACTGTGCATCACATGGTTCTCATTCCCAAATAAATGGTAATGGGAAAAATGACCACCTTTCCAAACAAGGGTTTAATTTTTGGTAAGGAGTACTACTAGGAAAAAATTCATATAAATGGATCAAAAATAACACATAACATTCAAAATTAGAAATCCTTTTATGTTCAATGGGTGGTGCCTACCACATGTTATCCCTTATTAAGAAAAATCATTGAACCTCACATCGGGTCATACTAAAAGAAGTCACTGGGGTAAAATGACAATAATCTCTACAATTTCTAAAGGAAAGAGAGCATATAGAAAATTCCCATGATTACATTACATTACAACTCATTGAATATTTTTCTACTCGTATATGTGGGTCCTAAATAGTTGACACAACTACAAGTTCCAATTCTATATAATTTATAGTTAAAACAATTTCATTATAAAACATACATATGTTCTAATGTCTAGTCATATGGGTGGTGATGTACCAATCCATAAACCACACATATGGAATACATTTTCTATGAATAGAATCATTTCATGTTTACACCTAATCAGGTTATACATAGTGGTATGATAATAAATGTAATACATGGAATTAAATTAATGAAACTCAAAAATATTAATTGGAAACCTATCAATGTAGCTACATGGTATTTACTATGCATGACATATGATTCTATATTTATCTATTTTGATTAATTTAATGATTTATTCATGACACAATAAGCCAACGATAATATAATGTAAACACTATAAATCCATATGTATAAGAAATTACTCCAATAACACAAGGTGAAATCACATCCATTGTAAAAAAACATAATGAACATTAATTCCTAGTCCTATCTATATGGAAATTTCACATACATGGGGTGATAAGTTGTATGAAAAAAGTGTTAAACAAATGCCAAATCATTCGTAGTATCATATATAACAACCCAAAATAGTAATACAAAGCAAAATAATCCCCCTCTAATACCAATTTATAACATCTTGTCCCAGCTCACCATTAAGTCTATGGATAGAGTGGTGGGTCACATGACCTCAAGCACGTCTCCCCTTAAGATAGATGCTACCGGCTATCAGTGATGGGTCTTGAGAGGTAATAGTGGGGATACTGCACTATCTTATCCGGGATTAATATAATTATTATCATATAACAAATGACGAAAAATAATGGAAGATATATATGAACAGATTTCAGCTCAACAGAAAAATAATAGTAAATTTTTTTATAAAACTATCCAATGCAAGATTACACAACAGATGAATCCATGTAACAGTGATACTACACAACTGAATGTAGTAAATAATACAATATGTTTGAAAAAAGGATTAAAATAATAAAGAAAATATTGGAAGGCCTCACCGATGATCTCCATGAGCATATTGATCTTCAGATCCGTACATTTCTCCTAACTACTATATAAAATAAATAACGTGGTTGTACAAAATCATTTAAATATATGGACTTCTCAGGTTCTAAAGGTACCCGAGTAGGGTGTGAGATATAAATCCCAGTAGGCCTAAACCTACAGAGTCTAGACAAATCCTAAAACATTAATACATATTATGAAGTGTTCCATATAAAATAAAAGAATAGTGATAGAAAATTAATAATTGCAACTCGATCTAGGTTCCTAATTGGAAATATGTCCCATACCATATACCTAAGCCTATAGATAAATTATAAAATGTATAGTTGAGCATGGGAGAATATATAACCAAGGGACAATAGTATCATGTAAAACCATGCATGTTAATTATCTTGGGGTAAAAATATCATGTCACCACATAAGAATGTAAGTAAATATATAGAGATATCACAAGTACCAAAACAATATATAACTATAAAGAAGGATGCATCTCAATTATTTACTTTAAAAGAAATCAATTTTATAGGTGGAGTCATAGCCTAACCATATGGTACCATGACCGTACATCCATTAAAAATATCCAATACCACCAAGACCAACCCATGTGATCCTCTAAAATTTCCAAGTATCACTCATGGTATGGTACTTATGAGTAGGTACAAGGTATCACATGTTAGGACTGAGTATCAACTGATTCTTGGCCTATCCATCTTCGGAATGGTTATATCCTCCATTTCCCCATAGATAAATGGTATCAACCAATAGAATAATAGAAATCTCAAGGTATCCCTTTCATTTTGATCTTATAACAGAGCTTCCCTAGCACATATTTTTGTAACCTATTGAGTATGAATATTAAAACGTTGGGTTCTTAATAGCAGACTCATGTTATCTCCCTATCATAATTACATTTAAAAAAAAAGAGGGCATATATCACATTTAAAGAATGGAATGATTCTTATTTTGAATGGAATATGCCTTAGACAATTATATGTCAACACATGGAACTAAATTTCACAACCCATTAAGGATTACATGGACGTTAAAATGGTTTAATCCACTAACATGGTTATAAGAAATAAAGAAACATGCATAATCATGGAATTATAAACATGGATTGTGGAATCAAAATACATCATTCCAATATCTCATAAAATACATTTCATTATTTCAAGAAATCATGTTTTACATTGTGTAAAAATCCATACATTATATTTATATTACTCAAGTAGGGAGTATCGAACTAGGTATAAGGAGTTTATTAATATAAAATGAACTCATATAACCTGAAACATCTTATTTTTTATGTAAGAAATATTGCATTGAATGATGCCGCACGTATGCCATAGGTAGGGGGAACTACACATGAGATACAAAATTATGTTCAATCATATCCATTATCAAGAGTAACCCAATTCATAATCCGTCAAACATTAATTGATTTAAGTCATTACAATTTATCCACTCACATCCAATGGAAATTTTCAACATTTTATATAATGAAAACATAATCCATTTTGGATTCCCCCTAGGGCTGGCCGAGTAGCATAGAGAACATCCCAAATGGGTTTCTCCATAAGCGAAGGCCAAAATGGACATGATAGAATAATCCAAACAATTTAATATAAGTCAAAAAATTCATCATGGGTAAACATTTTATTCAAGGACTTCTATTTGGTATGATCCATAATTCTAAAGGTCATTCTCACTCAGTTATCCAAAACCATGAACAATTATTACATAGTATAGTTAATTTCCATTTCCCTCAAGGGATGATACCTACTTTTCAAATTTTTTAAAACCATTCAATACACCTCAAACATTTCATTTAATTCAATGATACATAGAAACTATAATAAAATTGATAAAACACCCAAACAAGTCCTTTATCATATATAACTCATGCATAATTAAAATAAACTCATGAGTCATGAATCATAAATTTATATCTATGAATTTTTAACTTGAAGGCATAACACCTCCATTAGAGGAGTTTTATTACTATAATGCGACTTTTTTAACAAACAAAAACATATATCACTTTTATGAATCATTCTAACACTATAAAAGATGATTTAAAACTGAAAACCAAAATAATTAATTAAAAAGTATGAATTGTGAATTATGTAAATAATCAGTGCATTGATAAAATTAAAGAGTAAATGAAGGGTACCCTACCTCAAAAATAGTACCATTTTATCATTCTACACATGGTATATTTATCTGTGACCACTTGGATCTACACCACTCAAACATATAGCTTTATATATATATATATACATTAAGCAAATGCACATATTACCCACTCCATGATAGAATTCCTACAAAGATTATATATATATATATATATATATTATTAATGCCTAGATACATGCGTGTGTGGACCTCCAAAGAAGATAATTTCATCATAAAATATATTTTAATCATCTTAAACCATAAAAGGACCAAAAATTACTTTGAAAAGGACCATTTCAGATCTAATAAATTACCAGTAACCTTAAAACAATTGAAGACCAAAATTATAATAGATAGAATGCATGAACGGAAGAAAAAACATACCCCAAAACATCAGCAGTGAACATAAACACCGTAAACCATCTTGGTTTCAGTGGCGGTGGCTGCTACATGGACTAACATACAATGAGAGGCCATTTTCACAACCCTAAAACTAAGGAACATTGAAAAAGGGATAAAACCCTAAGATACAGTTATGGCCCAACAAAATTCAAGCAACATGATTCCTTAATCGGCTGATGAAAATGATGATATGTGTGGATAATGGATTACCTCAGAGATTTATTCCAAACACATTATAAAACTAAGAGGAAATGAGTTTCGGAGAGGGATCCTTGGATGATGTCCACATGAAGAAGGTATCCCCTAAAGGGGTGTGTTTCACCTATAGGGGGAGACCAATTTATCTCATCTCAAAATAATACCTAATTAAATGAATCCAAATAATCATAATATTCATCGTCCTTATGGTCATGATATTAATAATTATAATCGTAATCATAATGAAAATAGTTATCATAATAATAGTAATATTAATTTTATAAATAAAACATTTTATAATAATTATTTATCCCATTTAATTATAGTTAATTTATTTCAAATTTAAATATATTTTAATTAAAATAAATTCATTCAAGGAAAACATATATAAGTGTTCTGAAACTATGAAAAGTCATTATGGTTTTTGGTTTTAAAAACAAAACATGAAATGAAATGAAAAAAACTAAATCCGCCATCAAATTTTAGTCTGGATCAAAATGATTGACGTTGCAACCGATGTTGTTTTAGACCCAATGGGTTGTTGACAATGTTTTTAATTTTGAGTTTACATTTTTATACATTCTCATATATATTAACATCAAATATAAACTATACAGTTTTGATATCATATATACAATTTTATGTAATATTGTGATACTGGTACTATCTAGTTATTATATATCTTTTAGTTAATCAGTTTTAATTGTTAATTTATTTCTTCTAGTGTATTAATCAGATAAAAAAAGATTATTATATCCCCATTATTCATATTCACTTCTATAAAAGTCGCTTTTATCAGTGCTAAAAACCCATTTTTCAGCGCTTTTATGAGCACTGTAAAGTGCGAAACTAATAAAGGGGGGTCCCTTTTATCAGCACTAAAAATTGCACTGAAAAGTGACCCTTTTATCAGTGCTTTTCTTTAACCGTGAAAAAGGGCCCTTTTATCAGTGCTATTTTTGTAGCGCTGATAAATGTGGACTTTTATCAGAGTTATAAAAATTGTGCTGATAAATGTTAAAAAAATTAAAAAAAAATTAAAAAAACATATATAATTCATGGGTGGTTCGCAAGCTACACCCCACTTCGCTGCACCTACGCCCCCCTCAACCTGCATGATGCACCCCGCTTCGTTGTGCCCGCGCGACCCTACTACCACTGGAATTCGAACACAGGACCTCCCCCCTTGTGCGCTGCAACTTTACCACCTAGCCATTTTGTTTTTTTCTCCCATTAATGATATATCAAGTTATATTTATATAGTTATATGTATTCATATATTAATATAAATCCATATTAATTAAAAATTATTTAATTATATTAATATATATATATATATATATATATTTGTATATTAATATATATATATATATAGATATAGATAGAATTTTTTATCCGTATTTTTATTCGTATATTAATATATATGTACATAGTTATAATTTTTTATCCTTATGTTTATTTGTATATTAATATATATATTTATAAGATTATTTTCTAATTAATTTATAGAATCAATTTTTTACGTGTTTTTAGAAATAAATAAATAAATACATACATATATACAACACTTACACACACATAGATATATATATATATAAATATGTGTGTGTATATAGTTGTGAATGAATACATAGAAATGTTGATGTGAAAAGACATCGAGAAGGTTAAAACAGCTATAATTTCTAATCCAGAAGTCCATTTCAACTCCAAAACAAGTCAAATCGACAAACATGAAACGATATTCGATATGATATGTGGTACAAGAAAAAAGGACATCCGGATCAGAAGTTAGAGGCGTTTGAATGTTAAATCGACCATAACTTCTAATCCAGTAGTCAATTCTAGCTCCACAATCAGTAAAATTGAAGAAAATGAAATGATATTCGATATGATATATGGTACACATTTATTAGACATCGATATCAGAAGTTATAGCATTTTTAATGGTAAAAAATAGGGGTACCCCAACTAAAAACTATGTTTTGGAGGCCTTCTGGGCCTTTCTTGGCCTCTAAAAAACATTGTACGGGCTACACCGGTCCGCAGGGATGTAGATCTCATTTCATGATTTGATTCGATATGTTTTAGAGCTCAAACGGAGTCCCGGATCAAATGTTATGGTCGTTTGAAGTTGGAGTTGTGTTTTCAACATATTTTTGATCTTTTTTTTTATTTTTTTTTATTTTTTTACTCAATGTGTATTTACATGACTGCTGGTGGATTAAACATACATAATTATTAATTAAACATATTTTTTAAATTATTTTATAATCCTCTTTTACTAAATATTTATATACATTCACATTTGATTTCCATTCTTCATTTCTAAAACATATTTAAAAAATAAATATTATATTTATATCAATATAAATAGATTTATAGCTTTATATGTTAATAAATGTTTTTAATTTATTTTTTCATTTTTACCCTTTATCACCGATTTTTATAAAAGCATTGATAAATGGGGGTCTTTATCAGTGCTTTTACAGAAGCACTGATAAAGGGGGGTTCTTTATCAGTGCTTTTTTAGTGATGATAAAGACTCCCTTTATCAGAGCTTATAAAAAGCACTGATAAATGGGTAGAGCTTCCCTTGACCCATTTTTTAGTAGTGATTAGACCCTCCTTGCTAGTCTACTGCCTCTACTGTATGGGGATACGTGCCTGAGGTCATGTCGTGGATAGACTCAGGGCACCAGTGTGTAGAACCTAGGACATAAAATTACATAAATTTGAAAAATAAAAAAATACACATAGTAATATTTTTTTGGAATTTGAGGATATATGTTACTGAATCCCAGATCATCAAATTTTTAAATAAAACATCCTTTTAAAAAAATGAAATAATAAGATAATCTAGAAAAAATCATTCCAGGTTTCTAAATAGGATAGCTTTAGTGGGAAATGAAAATATTTTCGTGGATGAAAAAATTTAATGTTAAAAAATTATAGATATTTATATAGAAAATTGATGAACATAAATTTAATGATAATGATGATGTTAATTAACAAAAAACAATAAACGGAGGATGTTTGTGAAAGACTATAGAATTAATATAAATTACTATAATAAGAGACAGATATTCATTATTTCTTCCAATAGTTGATGAATCATTTTACCTTATAGAATAAAATCATATTAAAATATAGTTACTCGAAAAGTTTAATTTCTTTATTTATTCATTTCCCAACCTAATCTCATATATTATTTCAAACTATTAGTAATACAGATTAATTATTCATGCCTAAATAATTGATGGAAATAAAATATATCTGAAGTTACAATAAATGGATAATTATTTATCCCAACTATCTTTATATAGTAATGAAAAATAGCATAATGTACAAAAATAATAGGACAATTACATCTCACACCATTGGTGAAAAAAATTGAATAAAATAAAAGTAAACTCACAAGACTAGGGAATAGACAATGTGAAAAATCTCATACCCCAAGAAAATTTCTTACTTAGAAAAAAAATAAACCATCATATGATGAAATATGAAATTATTCAAAAAAATTATAATAATTCCACCCAAAGTAAAACATTTATCATTAGATATAAAACTTGAAATTAAAATTTTCAAAATATTCCCGACCATGTTAAAAATAAATTTAAGAATAATTGTATCACCTATTCTTCTCCAATTAATTTAACATTTTTATCTAATAATCAGTATTCATTCATAATGCCTTATAACAAAAAAAGTATATTCCCTATTTATATCATCATTAAAAACATATATGCATCCATATTCTAATTTAAATATTTATTCATTAAATTAAATACTATAATATAAAACAAAGTTCTCTATAGTTATAGTGATATTGTTATGAAATAACATTAATAACATAATTAACTAATAGATTTTAAAAACAATGGTTTTCTTTTCAATGAATCAAATTTGAAAAACAATAAAACACATGTTTAACTCAACATCGAAGATCATATAAACTCTAATGGTTATCAAAACCATTAATAAAATGTCTATAAAACATAATTCAATTCTTCCTGAAATAGTATATCATAAATATAAAAAATAATATTCATGGTTAAATATACCCCAAAAATTAATTAGGAATCAATTAATTTTTCCAATGTACACCAATAAAATAAAACATAAATTGAGTTTTTATTAAGTCAAAAATATGTCCATCCTTATATTATAAATGTATAATGACTATATATATAAAACATAAACATTTAATTTGATTCATAACCATTGACCATGATTTTTTATATTGTTACTTATTAAATCATTAATAAAAGTAAAAATATGAGTCAGGTCCCATGATTCATCAATTTCAATATAGAACAAAATAAATTTTTCAAACAATTTATATTTCTTTAAATATTTTCTCATCATCAACTGTATCAACGTTATATATATAGCATTAACTATATAGTAACTATAATCCTCATATTCATCTCTCACCCAAGGAATTCTTCATTCATAATTCCCAATATTCAAATATATATATAATTAAATTAAATCCTTTTTAATAATTTTATTCCTTTAATGATTTTAATCATAATCTTACATTTTATTATCAATTTATTGCTTTATTTCCAAATTTACCACACTAAATTTGTAACTAAATTTTTAATAAAATTGTAGATGTTGACTATTCAAAAATTATTGATACATATGACATTGGGTCATTTTAACTTTGTGATCTTTATCACATAATCATCAATGGATAATCATTTTCACTTAATTGGTGTTTTAGGAAACTCACCAAGGTAATTGTTTTTAATTATAACAAATGATATACATTTAAGAACAACCACATAATTTAAAACTACCCCTTCCATACTTTGTAGTTCCACATTTATACAATCAACATATTTTTATTTACATCTATTGTTTGTTGGTTTCCCACTAGATACAACAATTTAATAAAATAAATACTTGGAGTATAACAATTATACAAAAATTACCCATCATATAGGGAGGATTAAAAAATAATATATAATAAACCATTTAAAAAACTATTCAACTATTTCCTATTATAAAAAAATATCCAAAATTTTCTTAAACATGGTAAAATTTGTGATCATAAAATACTTTTAACAAAAAATCAAATAACACAGTAACCTATAATGTTTTCAAAATCATTCTTCTAATTCATAATGTAAGGTCCCATCATTAATCAATCATTAAATTGAATCATAAGAAAATATTTTATTTTATTTCAGTTTGAGGATATTATCATGTTTATTGTTTTTGATAATTATTTAATAAATCTAAAAAACCCCTTATAATACAAGTTGGAAACATCCTCTTAGTATCCATTTTTCCTATAATAAAAAACATTTAAATGTGGAAATATTTTATTTTCATGAAAAAATATTAAAATATCCATATTTAATTTTACCTTATTCCAAATCAACCACAAATCCAATGAAATCCATAAAAAGTACTGGATGAGAAATAAATATTAATTGGAGTATGCAGATGAAGTAAACCGCTTTGTACATTTTAATATTTGTGAGATTGTAAGTGTGTTATCAATTTACATAAATAAACCATGAGTTCAAATAATAATTTAAAAAAACATAATTTTAAACATTACTTCATAATTATTTTCATAATACAAAACTTATAAAATATACAATGTTAAATTTTTAAACATGAGGGTTTCAAAGAAAACATGATAATTGTGAAAAAGAATTCATAAAATCAAAATGTTTTATGTTGAAATAGTATAATATTTACAACGAAAATACAATAGATTACATTCTAAAATCATATGATTTAAATCAATATACTATATAAATATTAAAAAGATCATCTAGGTTCCATTAGACATCATCTTTATATAACCATTACATAAATCCTTCTATTATCCATTGTAATTTGAATAACCATACGATCAACTTCCAATAGTATTGTCCATAAAATATTTTCCTAATCAATTACATTATAAATAAAAACTAGGATCACCTAATCCTTAAAAATGACTAACGACCACAACCTGTATAAATAACATATAATAACTCTTTTATATTATCATGTACATAAAAACATAATTCTGAACTCATAATCTAAACCACTTTCTATATTCACATAAAATTACAAATACATTATATTCTTTTGACAAATTTAACCCGACCAAATTTCCTAAAATATTGATAATATGATATTGTTTGAAAGTAAACATGTAAAATAATTAACCTGGATTCAGTAAATTTGATTTTCATGGTGTAGGGAAAACAAAATCATATTTTAAATGATGAAATAGAGCATTCCATTTATCTTTTTTTGTAAATAAATTCAAAATTAGTAGTATATATTATGTATGAATATTAATTTGAATTTTTTTGAATTAAAGGAAAATAGAAAAATAAAATATAATTCTTAGTTCATTTATGTAAATGTAATTATATTAAATAAAAAATTAATAATTTTACTAACGAATTAAAAAACTAGGAAATAAATCATTAAAACATTTAAAAATATCTATTATAAGTTAAACATTCCTTCTAAAAAACCTTATAAATATTCTTTTTTACAAAATTAAATAATATAAAATATGGTTATAAATTTCCTTCAAAACCCATTTTATCATAAATAATAATTTTCATCATAAATTTATAATAAAATTTACCGGGAATGAGATGAAATGTAATAGGAACTTTAAAAGATTATTTGTTTAAAATTATCCTTACCTTGCGTTCAACTCATCACATAAAATATCTATATTACTAAAATTTAGACATATGATAATTAAATTATGCTTTTATAAAAAAAAATTATTGTTTATAACTTCATTTATTTTATATATTATCATTTCATAAATAGTAAAATAATCAATTAGGTTCATTTTAGATGTTTGGATGATATTCATCTAATAGGTCCAAAATTAAAACAATAATTTAAATATAGAACATGACGTAATCATTAAAAAAATATATAATAATAATATTAATGAAACTATTATAACTTTTATACGTAAATAGTTTTTTTAATACAAAAAATTAATGATTTTTATGAAATTTAAATTATTTTAATATCATTTTATTGGTAGGTTGTAATACAAATACTGGAAGACTAATGATTCCATTTTTTCATCAATAAAGATGGACATATGGTATGATTATTTTTCATTAATATAATTATAATTATATCATAAATAAAATATTATATCATTAAATTAAATTTTATATATTATCCATTTTATGTGGGTATAAAAATTTAATAACAACACTTTATGGAGGTGGCAGTCCACAGGTACACATGAATGACAAAATCAATTTTCAATGAATGGATTGATAAGAAAGTTTATGATTTATATTAATTACTTCATGATAAATATTTCATGAATATAATATATATATATATATATTACATCATTATATCCATATTTTAGAGTAGGTGACGGAAAACAAATGACATCACCTCACCATGCAATTGTTCACTGTACACATGAACATTGGTTTTGTTTCCCATTTGATATAATAGAATATATATATTTGATTCTAAATTTAAAAAATAACATATAATTATATTTAATATATTATATTTATCATTATATAATATTTTAATAAGATTTTAATAATATTGGAAGAGAAATAATTTTATATAACATGGGTAATAACTATACATCTTATTGGGAAAGCATTTTTAGAAGACTTACTATAATAGAACAATGAGAAAATTAGTGTATATTTATTAATGTGAGGGATATAAATAATGGATTTGGAAGGTATTATACGATATATATGTCATTTTATGCATGGATATGAGAGGAGAGGGGGTTAATTTTTTTTGTGGCGGAGATAACAGAATTGGAATTTTGTAAAAGAACACATATGTTATTCTCATATTTACTCTGAATGGATCCAAAATAATCCATTATCGAATTTTAAAAGACTTTTTTTAGAAATATAGACATAAATAAAAAATCGTAATTTTCTAATGTCATTTTATCCCTTATCTCAATTGACGATCCCTGATGTAATCAGTTCTAACTTTAATCGTGGAATGAGATTTTTATTGTTTTTAATATTTATAATTATAAAAAAATTAGTTTCACAAATTACCTATTTTTAGTTACTCATATTCAAAATTTATATTTTAATTTTTAAATTATATTACATTAAATGGATGATTTCAATTTAAAATATAAACCAAAAATTAGATGACTAATGGGTTTTTCTGAAAAATGTGTTATTATGCCCAAAAATGAATTTATACAAAAATTAGGTGTAATGGTGAATAAAATGTAATAAATTAAATTATATATAATTAAATATTAATTATTATACTATAAATTAATATTAAATGAATAGTGGGGATTATATATTATTTAATTTAATGAAAAAATGATAATTTCAATAAAAAAATTGAAATTTTTCACAAAGGAAAATAATTTTTATTTGGAAAATTCAAATATTACACTATATAAAAATTTATATATAATTATTTAAAAAATTATATGCTTTTAAAAAAAATATTTCATAATTTGGATGAGATTAATTTTTTTATCTCTGCATAATGAGAATCAAATATCATTTTTGATAAAAACATATTTGTGCAGCATAATATATATTTAATAAAAGAATTGCTGATTATTTAAAATTATTATGTCAATAGTTTTTTATTTAATTGGAAAATTCAATATATATTTCATATATCATTTAGTCATATTCAAACATAATTATTTAATGGATGGGATATAGATGTTATATTTAAATTGTAATAGTACACAATTCATTTAAGAACTGTGTTACATGTCTTATACGCTATCAAATGTAGTGTAATTTTTTTAATTATATTCGATTTACAAGAATTATTTCTTATATTCATTTAGTTACCTTAATTTTGGATGAGATTATATTGTCGGCTGACTAGGGATGAATATGCATAAATAAATTTAGATGTGTTGAAATTCCCTCATAATAGGAGATTATGGTAATTGAAAACCCTTGAGGTTTATCAACATTTCATTGTCATAATGTTTACGAAGAAGTCCCTCAACTAATAATTTTTTAATGATAAATAGTATTTCACTTGAATACTATTATGATACCCATGAAAAATAATATTCAGAAGGAACCTAAGTGGGATAAACCTTATATCAAATAGAATGTCTAATCTAATGGGACATACTCCATGAAACCCCCATATAGAAAGTTTATTTCTCCTAATAAAAATTATTATTTTATAAATAAATACTATGAAAAATGATTTATGTTATATATATAATGTCCTCAAAAACTATTTCCATTAAATATATCATATATTTTCCTCCACATAGTATATTTCATAATGTAGACTAATATATTTTGTTTGACGTAAGAATATGAGTAATTGGTCATTAAAAGATGAACATAAATTGTTTTATATATAATATATATATAATATGAATTATCATAATTGATAGATCTTAATCATAAAACAATAAAATAAAACATATAAGGTCCATTTTGTGAAAATATGAACTATACAACATATGGTTTTATTTACATTACCCTTAATTACATTAAATATTATCATACTCAAATAATTATATATATAATTTTTTACAATTATCACATGAAAATCGACATATATATATATATTTATTTATTAATATGACCTATCAACCATAAATGATGGATCTAAAATTATTAGCCACTCATTTCTTATGCATGTTCCTCGTCTATGAAGAGAGTTTTTTAACTGACACCATTTTTGGGGGGTAAAATTATATTCACATTGGGATTTATATCATTTAATTTTAATATAATACTATTATAAATGTCACAAAATTTAATATTACCTATATCTATTCAATGACATTGGAATGATCGTGTTTTTACCAGACCAATTTTCATCCTGAATCATGAATAAAATCCACTCAAACTAATACAAAAAATGTTTATAAAAATATTATTCTCTAATAGAAAATTATTTCGGATAGATTTATATACATATAAAACCATATTAATAATGTGTTACATGAAACAAAGAGTTAAAAATTCACTATATGAAATGTCTATTTATCTTGTGTTTCACAAGTCATTGTGTTTAAATTAAACAATTATATATTCTTAATATATATATTGAAAAATTATCATTAAACCCTATAAATTATATTTTTTGAGAGAAGTATTAAGAGATAAATTTTAAATATTATGTGAAATTATTTATATAAATAAATAAAATTAATAAAAAATTATATAATTTATGGAAATGTATTTTTTTGTTTTCAAAACAATATTTTCTCAGAAAATGAATTTTTTTGTAAGAATTAAATAAATTTATTTTTGACCGTTTTATAAAATTAATTTGATAAAATAAAATACATTTTTTGAATCATCATGTCAAACTAATCTTAAGGTGAAATTTTTATATTTTACTAAAATGTTGCGTTTTTATAAATTGTGAACAATAATATATTTTAATTGAAAACATCATTATGGATTAACATATTTATAAAGTAAAACTATATATTTATTTGTCATTAAATTAAAATTTGATCAATAATATATCAATTAATCCAATTTTGGTAATTGGAAACAATTTCAAATATATTTTTGAGATAAACACTTTTCAAACTTCTTAACATTTTCTCCTTAAAAACGTCTCTCTCATCACATCTTTGATATTATTTTTAAATAAAAAATTTTAAATTATAATTATATAATTTATAAAATTTTATTTCTTATTTGGAATCATACTAATTTATAATTTATAATTTTTTATTTTTTATTTTTTATGAAATTTAATATTATATTTAGAAAAAATTAATTTCCACTATTAAGGTAAGATTTGATTTTATGTGGTGTTAAACATAGAACAGAAGGGTAAAATAACTAAACATATATTTTATCACTAATTTTATATCAATATTTTCATTTTATCTATACTAGTTTTGATAAAGGTCCATTTTTAGTCTTTTGGGATGATAAAAATAATTGTATGGTTGACACTTCTCAAAACATTGAAAGTGTGCCACTCAACTCATTTATAATAGACACTAATATGCTCCCTTATTTCAAAAATAAACACATTATTCTTTTTTAAACATGCCCAAATCACATCCCCAAATCCCTATTATAATCATATAATAATTTTTTATATAAATCCCACTTACGAAGGATTTCAGTGAAAACCTAAAGAGGATACACAATGAACAGGTACGGTTCATCAATGATCATTCTTTTATTTATTTTTCCACTTCAATAAATTATAATTTTAAAATTTTTTATTAATTACAAAATTATCATCAATTTATTTTTAAATTAGTAACATATGAAAATGACAAAAAATATCCACACTTCCATTAATTTGGTTGGAAATCATCATTCGGGCATACAGGGGACTACCAAATCACGAACCAATGTCATTCATTATTCTATTACAACCTGTAATGGTCACACATAATTAATATTTTATTATTTTTATTTTATATAATTATTCTTGAATAATGAATATATCACACATAACATTATGCTTTCCATTCCATGGAATAAGATAATGTAGCTCATGTGTCTAGCATACTGTTTTCTCATGAAGTGATGTGATTTATTCAAAATTTACATGGGAGGTATTAAATATGTTGTTTAAGAAAATATGTGATGAATATGAAATTATAATGACTTTTTTATGATAATTTATCAATTAAATTTCTTTCCATCAATACATTATGTAAATTAAACAATACATTCATGTATATGTAAGCCCAATCATCTTCATGAAATATTAATTTCCCATTCTATTAATAAATTTTGTGAATCACCATAAATAAATACATAATAATTTTATATAATATTTATAAAATTTTTAATATTCATTAGATTATGAATTTTTTTAAATTTCATATTACAAAAAAATTAAAACAAAAAAATAAGAAGACATTTTTTGAAACATAATTTTAATATGGAATGTTAGTAAACATGTAACATACAGACATATATAAATTAAACATTTGTTGATACATATATATATATATATATATATGGATGTATAATATATTTATAATAAATAATATTAATAATTTAGAAGGTTCAAACATCTGTGATGGATGTCAAGCCTTAATGTATGGTATTGTTTTCACAATTTTCCATCTCTAAGATGTACATTATGTTATGAACCTATATTCATTAATGATGAGTATTTATAGACCATTTTAAATGTAATATCATGAATTTATTAATCCTAATGATGTTTTATGATCCATTTTATTTAATTACATTATGTGTTTTACAACTCATGGATTCCATTGATGAAACATGTTTATGTTACAATCACACCATATATCAGGATTATTTATGATTATGTTTGCAATGATAAAATTGATGGTTCATTTCTCAAGATACTCTTGTATTTTCCTCTCCTTAGTTTATTCAATATATTTTAATGTAATAGTGCTATTTTTTCACTGTATGGTACTTAAAATAATTGATAAAATGAATTTAAAAAAATTATCCATTATTTCCCTATTTGGTTAGAAATCCATTCCATCAATAAACAATGTATCCTAAAAATGATTTCGAAATTATGTTTTATTATCATATAATTTTGAAAATTATTTTTTTATAATAATAGAATTTCATTAAAAAAAATTAAAGGATAATTCAAAAAATTTTCCAAAAAATACCCATTTAGATTTCATAGAAAATGTGAAAGGAGTATTTGTTTGGATTAATACATTATAAAAACAAATTCCCATCATCATAACCGTTATTTTTATTGAATATTAATTTATAATTATTGATTTTTATTTTCTTAAAATTTTATTTAAGAAATGTTTTATATATTTAATTAAATTAAATTTATAAAGGATATTTTCCTCCAATACCGGCAATCCATTTTTTTCATTTTCTAATAAATCGGTTTATGGGTTACCAGAAACCATACAGATGCTGAGCCAACAAACCATCTGGATTCAAATTTGAAAATATCAGAAACCATCGTCACAGTCATGAAGACAGAGGAATCTCGATCGACGAGCCACCTCGAGCCATGCCCAATACAACATCAACATAATCTGAATCCTCGAGAACAACCACCAGTGAGAAGCTACCGGACCTCACTGCCGCATCATAACATCACCATTTCAAACCAAAATCATTGCAAACCACAAGACAGAAGCATGTTCATCCATGTATCTGACGAATCACGATCTGCGCCCTTGCTGTCAAACCCTTTATCATCACCATCCTTCGACATTCACCCATCGAGAAAGAAGGTTAACATTCTGAAATAAAAAACAAACAAAATCAACCAGAAGTAGGGACTTGCTCGTGGACCAGAACACCGGAGAAGAAGCAACACCTATCAAGTTACAGGAGTAGGGACATGCCTGTGGACCAGCACCGTGTCGCCATAGGGAGGCGAGGCCAACCACTGACGAGACAAGAAGATCCTACTCCAATACAACTGAGGATCTTCCACCACTATCACCAGAGGAGGGGCATCGTGCCATGCCGAAATGAGGAAGGAGCCGGCAACGAGGGGAAAACTTAAATCGCAGATCCCCCTACGGGCTCATCAAATATCAAAATTCATTCACACGATCATCTGTTTTCCTCCAATACATTTTAATTGTTCAATGAAATTCATTTCCCATATATGATGAACTCTATTGAAGTCAACCACGTTTTAATCGGGATATCATTCAAAAATTTCATTATTATTATTTCTCAGAATGTATTATGTTTATGATTGAATTATTTTTATGAAATTTATTTATCTTCAATGGGTTATAACATGAAAAAAATATTTTCAATCTGGAATCGTTTTCTACATGTTGTGCAATGTTGAAATGATGACAGGTTTATAAAACATTTCTCATTTATTAAGTTTATTTTATGATTATATATTAATTAATCTAAATTTATTTCATGTTTTATGATAGTTTTAAGTCATTGTGATCTTTTGGAACCCAAAAATATCATTCTCATAAGGGGACAGATACGACCTATGTCTCCCTCTGATGCTTTAAGTGAATATTAAGTACAAATGTGATTGACAGAACAGGGATAGGGATTTAACCTGAATTTTTTTTATAAATTGTCTACAATGATGATAATTGGAGTGATCCTTGACTACTTTTGTAGTTATATGACTTAACTAATCACACTATTATATACATGGAAATAAAAAATTAATAATATGTAAATGATTTTCTTTGTTTATGTGTATGCCATAAATCTGTAAGATGACAAAGTTATACTATAATGGATCAGGTTTTCTAATTATCTAATGATTGTTGTATTATAAAATACTAATAATTTTTCCATGACCCAATATTATGATCTTTTCTATATCATGTATTATTTTGATATGTTTTTACCATGATCATATACAATTATGTTCATGTTATTCATACATATCTCACTTTTTACCATTACTAGGAATATGATCCCACCCTCTCATAGGATTCATTTTCCCATATTATGAATACATATTTTTTAAGAAGGATGTTTTATATGATGATATTATTGGTACATGATGTATCTCCACTATGACCATGTTTTTTATAATCTAATGTTTCCATGTGCATTATATTATTACAATCATCAATTGTGAGTTTGTGTGATATAATTAATTGTCCTCAAAATTGATTTCATATCTATATATGATAATACCAGGTCATTATATTTGTTATCATATGTTATTTTTATATAGAAATTGGATATATGGATGATAAAACCATAGTTATATCCATAATTTCATCATTATGGATAAGTCTAATAATGATTAAATGTAAAGGAAAATATGCTAGATTTTTGATAAAGGATATAGTGAGTGGTTTCTAAACAATTATATCCATATCATGATACTATTTTTATTGATATTATATAGATGTACCATTGGATAATAAAACTATAAATGGATTATTTATATGGACCCAATAAATACATGAAAAATGGAAATGAGATGTGATAAACAATTTGATTGACACTCTTGAGGAATATGAATTTGAAATTCACATATTCCTTATGAACCATCATGATTTATTTAAATATATGATGACATTGAATTAACAAGTATATAGATAACATGTCATATATAAAATAATTTTTTTCCTGATTTAGAAATACTACATGTTATTTTTCTTGATTATATATTTCCCTATCATGAATCTTCATTATAAAACTATTATTTTTTGTTTCAGTCAATAGATGGAACCCAAAAGAACTATGATAATGATGAGTGTAACAGAAAATTAAATTATTATCCTCTTAATAATCCCAATAATATTGTATTTCGAACATAAAATCTCATTTTCTTGTTCAAAAAATAATCTCAAAGTGTAACTAACATGGGAAATACAAATAAATAATGGAGAAACCAACATCATGTTCTATAATAAATGTGATGATGTAAAACTTTTTACAATGGTTATTTTGATCTACATGTTTCTAAAAAATATATCACAACCACTAAAAAAGATTTTAATTTTTTTAGTCATGGGTTCATGAAAAATTAATATTTTTTTATTTTTATTGGAAGGATAATAAGTCCAATGTTGGAATGTCATAAAGAACACAAGATAAAATGATGAATTTGACTCTATGGACTGTGATGAGTTCAATATTTTTTTGATTATTACACTCCTTATATTCTTCGTGCAAATATGGAGAACGAGTTCCTTGATATAAATCAAAAGCATGAGGAATTTGTTATTACCAATGAGGAATGTTTTTTATTACATACAATTAAAGCATCTAGTAATATAATCAAACAAGAATGAAATGTTTATCAATTCTTAAGTAGAATAAAACAATGTATCAAAATGGGGTTGTCCATAAGATAAATTAGTAGCTATAATGATATTGTTCTAAGTTGAATATTATTGTAAATTGTTGTTATAGTTACGTATCAAACATAGGGATTTGAAAATCTGGGAAGAATGGAATTAAACAGAAAGAATTTGAACCACGGAGAGAATAACCTAATCATTCCTTTATAGTCCATTTGTGGGAAGAAGAATGGATTTAATTTTATAATCTTAAAATACTATATATACTAAGTGTGAAATAGAATTCCATCAAGAAATTGTATGCCAAGGTGAGGAAACATGTTGGATAATTGTACGAATTGAGGTAAATATACAAAAAATCAACCACCCATACTCAAGTTTATCAAATTCATGGTGTATATTAAATATGCTAAATAAAACTCAAATACATTGTTTAATGATGATGATAAATATTATAAAACTATTATGTGTAGAAGAAATGGTACATCTCATGTGATAACTATTTCTACTGAGGAGTTCCATAACAATGTTTTGAATGGTACACTTACCAACTAATCTTGGACTCATAATGTGTTATTTTACACTAGATCAATGAATTTTTTCATATTAGAATAATTTGATTAGGGTATCAAAATTTCACAAATATTATTAGATGTCTAATTAGAAGTGAAAATTTCATGACCCGTCCCTCGGGGCCTGTGTCTTGACTAACCCTAGTCCACCTTCCATAGACCAGAGGCTAGAGGCAAGCACCGAAAGGTGTATTCCCGAAAATGGGAATGCATTGCCTTTATAAAATATATACTCACACAAACCAAGTACATTGAATGATACAAGCACAAGGTAAACTATATAGTAAACAGGGTGTGTAAAAAAGTAAAGGGGAAAGAATACAAACCCGACTTGAAAGTACAAGTAAAACTGGAAAGTAAAAGCAAAACTAAAAAGAACCCATGTGAACACCCACCAAAGATCCTTCCTGAATGGTTGGTATAGCTCTCAAACGTTCGTCTCTACGGTACGCCTTGTCTAAGCTCCTCCTTTGAGCATTCTCCAGTACGGGGACCCTTTTCCTTAGTTAGCTCTTTCCATCGTCGACATAATACACAACAAGGTGTGGGTGTAGCTATGTTGGGGTGAGTATAACAATACTTAGTAGGGACCCGGAGACCCCCTAAGTTATCTAAAATCTACAAAGGATAAACCAAAAAACATGGAAACTACTGTCAACCAAATATAGGTATATGACCATACAAATACCCATGTTATCAAGATATACTCATCTCACATGGGATGTATGAATACCACAAAGGCAACACCACGATGGTAGAAGTACCATATAGGTATCACCATGAATGTACGAGAACAACACATGTACACCATGAAGATATAAAACTTAGCTCCCACGATTATAAGTGAAGTATAGAAGTACATATTATTAGTTGGAAAGCTAGATCATCTTACTCTGTTATGAGGTACTACTGCTAAATATATGGATTTTCACCCACACATGACAGATAGGTACTAAACCACACAATTACCTAAATAGGATACGACCCGCACAGAGTCGATAGGTACTAAACCCCGCAATGACCAACACATGATGTGATCCACAATGGTTTGGAATGCGCTGAACTACATAGGATCGCTGAGCACTGACCCACATAGGATCTTCATGACATAGGATCAGTATTCTCTAACCCAAACAAGATCACTGAGCACTGTCCCACATAGGATCTAACCCACATAGGATTGCTCAGTACTAGCGTCGGTATGATCTATCTCCAACCTACTCCTCACTGTCAGCCAATGGATTCTCGTTAATAGAATGTTTTGGGAATCGATCCTCAAGTAATCGGTCATAACTCAACCATCACAATGTTACATGGAAAAAGTATCCCAAAGGTCCTTAATTTCATAAGAGACTCAACGAAATAGACGACGCGTCAATCGGACGCCCGATCTGTTTGTTATTAGCATTTCTACTACGATGGCCTAGTTGGATTCGAGATCAATCCAACCTGGCAGTCCTCAAACATTATCCAAAACTCATAAGGAGTATTTAAAAAGTATCGTCTAAATCCAAGGATCCAAACGCTGATGACGGTTCATCAAATGGCCTCTTGATTTTCTTGTTACGACCAAAAATAAGTATCTGGGTCTAATTGGGTCGGTGTCCAGTCTGACCCGGTCGAGCCGACCTAGTTAGCTTGGGTTGTAGCGGGCCTGGCCTGCCTAGCATGACCCAGCCCGTGAAAGGCGAGGCCCGCCTGGGCAGGTGCAGCCTGAGCCAACACCCGGGGGGTGCCACCAGGTTTACCCGAATAGTGGAGCGGGTCCTTTAATCACTATGCTGGCTTGTGAGGCCGCATGGTGGTCCCACTAGGTGTGACATGGCCGACCGGTTCTCCTCCCAGTGCTACGGTCATACACCACTGCTCCACCCATGGTCAGTTGGGTGCCAACCCCCCTCCGGCCTCTACCTTGGCCTAGTGGCCACAACCTCCTACTCCGACATTGCGGATGCGCGCTGCCGCTTCTCCATATATCTGGCCGGCATGCCAGCCACCACCCTACAATATCACGGCCGACGGGCCACACCCTCCTCTTTTGGTGGCCTGTATGCGCGCTGCTCACTTTCGAGGTGGCCAGGTGGATGTCGGCCGCCACCTTCTTCCGCCAGCCAACACAGATTCATTCCAAGAACGAAAAATATAACGTTCACATTTTCACGATCTTCAGGTCACGATATCCTCGTCAATATGTCTCACTCAATAGGAAATTGTTTTTTTAGTGCCATTAATTATTTGGCATAGAGTAACTCACAAAGAACGCGTTATGAACACACAAAGAATTCACGATGAACTAATGAAAAATGGGGTGAAGGTATAAGTGCGTAAAGATGGACTTGTTTGTTTGGCCATTGTCATTGTGATTCATGGATATGAAGAATAAAAAATTATTTGTAATCATACTTCAAAATAAAACCCATACCTTGTTTGCTCGTTGGAGACATCGATCGCAAGGAAGGAGATGAAATCTTAGAAGTCACCAACGCCTTTCATTTCCGCAACATGCTCCAAAGTCGATTCATTGTTCTTGATCCAGAGAGCGTTCTTCATTGGAGAGGTTCTTCGTTTGGAGGATTTTTCTCCAAAGGACCTCCTTTGCCGATCCTTTTCCACGCGATAGGCGAGGTGAAAAGTTAATAAGTAACGATTTAATGTCATCATGTCAATGGGGGGATTCCATGAATTAATAAAAAATAACTCTTAATAAAAATTTAATTGATTAATTCATAATTAATTAATCCTATTAATTAAAGATAAATTTGTTTACACATTTTGTGTAACCGGGCATTTAATGCCTTGCATTAAATGCCCGACCAACACTTGTGTGGTCCCCACATTCCTGATTCAAATGGGAGGGTTTAAAAATATAATAAAAGTAAATATTTTATTTTATTATTTGTCTAACCCTCCGATGAAAAATATGAAAAAATAGCTTCTACCATAGACCTACTACGGTTGAGGTGAAGGTCTCGTTAAGAGAATAACGGCACTGCGAGATCAATGGTGTCCTCAGATTCCAATTCTGATCACTAATTCAAATGTCAAAAAATGCTGCTCACAAATTTACTGAACATACCCGAAAAAAAGTTCAAAAATTTATTCCAGGCACACTGGGCCTTGGAATCACACGCCTTCAATTTTTGTAGACTTGTAATATTCCAATATATTTAAAAACAATTATTTGGAAAACCATCTGGGTCTTTTAATTCTATCCACATCAGGGCATTGCGTCCCCGAAATCCACAACAAAAATAGGGAAACAATTGGGTGTACTGAGCACGAATCTTAGCCTCCTTGTCCCATGTGCAATCTTAGAGGTTCCTGTTCTGCCAACAAATGCACACTAGAGTTATCGATCACCCATGAACGACCCACTCATGTCGATCCTCAATCTCCACTAGAACCACTGAAAACTTCTCCCCAACGTTGTTTTCCAGCTCACCATTGTAAATGATGTTCAAGAGATCATATACGTATCTCCCTAGCTTGGATGCGTGGAAACAATTGTGCACCTAGTGCAACTGAGCGGGAAGATCTAAGTAGTAATCCACCTCGCAAACTCTTCTAAGGGCCTAAAAGGGTCCAATGAACCTCAGAGATAACATGCCTCCCCAGCCAAATCTCCACAAACCTTGTTTTGGTGAGCCCTGTAGAAAGACATGGTACCATTATCGAACTCAAGAGGTCTCCGACTCCTGTCAGTATTGGTCTTCTGCCAACTCTATGAATTCTTCATCCCCTCCTCGATGATCTGCACCATCTCCATGGCAGACCAGACCATCTTTGGTCCCACGAGTAATAACTCCCCTGGGTCAGTCCATCACATAGACGATCTACAAAGTTAACCTTACAATTCCTCGAATCGTGCCATACTAATAGTGTAATGATAGATGATGTTGTATGAAAACTCAAAAAAAAATTAGTGATCCTTCCAGCTGCAGCCAAAATATAGGACGCAGGAATGAAACGTGTCCTCTAGGGTTTGAATGGTCCGCTCTATCTGACCATCCTTATGAGGAAGAAAGGTGGTGCTCAACCGAAGCTGTGTCCCAAATGCCACCTGCAACCCCTTCCATAGCCGGAAAGTGAAACATGAATCACGATCATAGACAATCATAGATGGAACTCCTTTAATCCTTACATTCTTCTACATGTAGTGGCGTCCCATGCTCTATGATGTTCCCTATTGTCTGATAGGTAGGAAGTGGTACTACATGGTGAGTCATTCAATGATCACCAAGATGGAATCATTCCCCTTAGATTTTCATAGTTGTAATGTCACAAATACCAAGGAAATTCTATCACACATCCACACTGGCACCTCTAGTGGCTAATCTACGCATGATGGAACCAGATTCTCTACCTTCACATGATGACAAGTGAGGCATCGTGAGACAAAGTCTGGAACTTCTTTCTTCATTCCCAACAACCAATGCTGACGCCAAAGGACCGGGTACATTTTTGCCGCTCTTATATGTACTATTAGAGGGTATGTAGGCTACTCCCTCAACAATTCCTCCCCAAGAGCCACTGGTACCATAGTACATACTCAGAACAAGATGACATGCTCCCCACCTTCATAAAATTTATTAGCTGCATGTCTTGTGGATATATGAGCACATCGATCATCAAAGTCAGTGTCCCGAAGATGCACCTCACTAAATCATTGAAGGAGAGGTGAAGTGACAGTCATAGACTTATGATATGCTGTTAAATCTTGATCCAAGTATGATATTTTAAATGCTTCTTTCTGCCCTTCTTCCTCACTCAGCAACTGTATACCAAATCTCTTGCTGAGTGCATTAGCTACTATGCTCCCCTTCCAATAATTATATAATATCTCGAAGTCATAGTCCTGAAGAAAAACAATCCAATGCCATTTTATCTGGTTCAGGTCCTTCTGAGAGAAGATATATATGTGACTCTTGTAATTAGAGTAGACAGTAAACGTTCATCCATCAAGGAATGTTGCCACATCTTCAAGGTGAAGACCACTACTGCTAACTCCGGGACATGGGAAGTGTAGTTCTGCTCATGTTGTCTCAAATTTCGAGAACCATATGTGATAAATGCTCCATCCTACATCAAAAGACCTCCATTCCCGGTCCATGATGCTTCGTGGTATACTATGTACCCAACACCATCCTCTGGTATTCTCAAGATGGGGGAACTCGTCAGTCACTGACTCTGCTCCTGGAGACTCCACTGGAATATCTCCGACCACACAATGGTTTTCCCCTTCATCATCAAACATAATAAGGGTTGAAAACTCTGGAAATGTCTGGAAAACCCCTATGTTAGTAACTAGCCAAACCCAGGAAACTCCACTCCTCGGTCACAGTTCTATGTGACTCCAATGCAAGTAAAACCTCAATCATCACTGGATCCTCCACAACTCCAGCCTCTAATATGACATGTCCCATGAATTGAATATCAAGGATCCATAACTGGCACATCGAAAGCTTACAATAATATTGGTGCTCTTGGAGTGTGTCTAGAACTATCTGCTGATGATAGGCATGCTCCTCATCCATTGCTGAGTATATTAGCATGTCATCGGTGACGACTACTACTAAGCAATCGAGGAATGGATGGAAGATCTTGTTCAGGATTCCCATGATCACTGATGGGGCATTGGTCATGTCAAATTACATAACCATGAGCTCATAGTGTCCATACTGACATATGAAACCCATCTTCTCAACATCCTCATCTCGTACCCTTTTTGACTGAAAATTTAGTTTTGTATATCAAACACTTTTGATGTAATGTAAGAAACCAAGAGTGAACCACATAACGATAAAGAATATTCATTGAAAAGAAACTTAATTATACCAGAGTCAATATCCCTAAACATGTTCTAGGAAATAGTGGTTTCTAGAGTTCTTGGTTCATCCCTTATAATATCTTCAAATAAAGAGGCCAACTTGTCCCATGTCTGTATATACTCCTCAATGTTGATCTTCCCCTTATTGAAACCTGCAACCAACATCGTGTCCTACTTGTCAATCCATGTGTATTGATCTTCATTCAAAACCACTTCCATAGACCTTCTGGTCATTTTGGCTGCTTCCTCTTCAGAAGCATTGAGTAAGAGGACTTGTTCTGCAACCTCATCATCCAAACTCATAATAAAATCCAATTGTTGTTCACATAGACCACTTGATTTCGGTTGACACATGGTCATGTTGACAATATTTTCATAGTATTTATTTTTTGTTGAATGAGTATCCAAGGTAGGTGGAAAGGATGTGTAATCCTTCCTACCCTTCCTTCTCCTGTTACTCCTCCTAATTCTGGGGCTTATTTCCTCTTCAGAAAAAACTCTTACCGATTTCACTGGGCTCCTCCACACAGACACTGTTTCCACAGTCTGGGTTTTCTTGTTCAGTGCTCATACCTTCCATTTCAAGACCTTCAATGCTATTTTTCACCTGAATTGAGTAATTGTTCCCTACAGTGGAACCCCCTTCCTTATGGGCTAAACATTGGTCATCCATAACCCGTGACCGATTTCCCTTGGGCAGGATCTAACTGTCCGGCAAAGCCTCCACAAAAGAGGCATTAACAAAAACCTAATATACTCCTTCCATTTGGAACATAGAACCATTTCTAACCACCTTTTGAAATTCACTCTAAGAAATATCAAGTAGACCAACTCTTGTCCCTCTGCCATTGCCATTGTCTTTTAAAATGTACCTCATTTCAGGTCCAAGAAAATACTGTCTTAATCTATTTAAAATTGTAGATAATTTTGGATTATCCTAAATCTCCACTGGATGATTCCCCTTAACTGTGTCAGGTCTACTCAATTCTGGATACATTCCATCACTATGAACCATTCCATCTCGGACCTCATAACTATATGGTCATTCCTCGCACACAAGCACCTCAATCCCACATGAAGCTAGCAATGATGAGTGCAGCGGACCCCTAGGAGATCGAACCCCCCAAGAACTACCTTATATACCAATTTTATGAGCCTCTGACCTTGTGTGAAATAGCCGTCCACAGCACTCCCTCATCTCATACCCTGAGCTGGTGATAGACTGATTTGAGGTCTATCTTCCAAAACCAGCATGCTCCCTTCATCTGATAAAAAATATTGTCAAACCTCTGTAGTGTGTACTTGTTTTTCATGGTCACCTTGTTCAGGTGCTGATAGTCTAGAGAGACTCTCAAACTCCCTTATGCCTTATGGGAAAAAATTTGTGGCTTCCCAAGGAGAATAAATGGTCCTAATAAACCCTTTTCTCAACAACTCCTCCAGTTTTACTCGCAACACTCGTAGCTCTGCATTTTCCATCCGATATGCTGGTGTAGATTTCAGTTACTTCCCAGGGTATAATTCGATGTATAAGTACACCTCTATGAGAGGAGTTAGACTCAGAACATCATCAGGGGAATCATCAAAGTATTGTTCCACCACAATAGGATAGTTCAGACTCTCTAAATCAACTACTCTGAGGGTAAGGCTAGAAACTGTTGTGTGATCGGATACACCCTCCTCCGGATAAGTTCATCCTACGCTGTGAAGGATCCCTTCTCCCCAGTGACGTTATACCTGGTCCCATCCATGTGGAAACACCACACTTTGTGACTAATATAGTCAATATAATCATGTATTGTGGATAACTAGTCCATACCCAAGATAAAGATTTAAGGTTTTGAAACCGCTAATAGAATATCCCAGCTGAAGCTCTCGCCTCCTACAGTAAGCTAACACTATTAGCACCAGTGTGTAATATTATAATCTTCTCCTGTAGGAGTCTCTAGTCATAAGGATCGACCCAAAGGCTCCACCATAATCTCTAATCTCCGTACGAGGGTTGTGGGAATTAATAAGTGATTGGAACCTATGTCTACAAGTACAACAACTAGGGTGGAGTAGACATAGATCATTACCCATACCATATATGCCACACCATGATCGTATTCCTCAGCTACGTAAATCTAAACTCATCCCTCTCCACCTTCTCCCTATGGTGGGGGTGGAACACATGGAGGAGGTGGCAGTAGAACCTCGAATCATTGCCCATCGCTGGCTGCCCGACCTACTCCTCCGCCACGTCTGCCTCCTGAATACAGACCTCCCCAATTGAATCATCTCATATGCCCATGTTTTCCTTCGATATTCTATTGACATCTGTATGACGGGTCAGGTAGTCGTGAGCCATGTTAACATGCTCGAATACTGAGTAATATTTTATGATCCTCACCTATACTTCAGTGTCTCGAGAGCCCCGCACCACCGACCTTGTATGCTGTAGTCATCCACCTGTAGGTCTGGTCCTCCTGGACATCTGCATCATCTATATGCTTCCTGCTTCTAATGACTCTGCTACATGTCTTCTGGTGGTGGGTCTCACTTCCGGTGACTACTCAATAAGGAAACACTCCTCTAAGAGTGCTCTCTCTAACACCACGGCCTACGTCATGATGCTGAGAGAAACCATTAAAGCTCTAATCTCCCCTTTGAGCCTCTGGTCGAAGGACTAGGCCCGGATGAAAGGGTCCCACACCATGTCAGTGGAGTAGCATGATAGGTCAGTGAACCAAGAAAAATACTGAACCATAGTCATGCTATACTACTACAAGTGGATATGCTCTTATATACACACTCAACGTATGGTCTCTAGGACTAACTCTCCCTTGAAAAGGCTCTTGATGTCCTCGAAGACGGGAGTCACCTCATCGTGAACCTAGAGTATCATGATCCACCATCTTCATGTTGTTTCATAAATAAGACTGGCGGTATGGATCACCATGAGATCAGCCGATGTCCCTACCAGTCGAAAAACTCTAACCAAGACCTCCAGCAAGTCCTCAGTCTCTTGTGGATCAATCTTCCCCAGAACCTAATTAGCCTCGGGTGCTGGAACTTGGTCAATGCGTTCAAGTGGCGCACACCCTCTTCTACTGGGGATAGTGGCATCAGTAGTCCAATGGGAACTGGTGCTGCTAGCACACCAACTGATGGTACAACGTCTCTACGGGGGCCCTACACCGATGCCTCGTCGCTCGGTGGGCTATCAGCACGTACTCTACATGGAACCCTGGATGGCTGTCTATGTGGATGCATCATGAAATGAATTAGGTGTGCCATGGTAATTATGTTATACCTGGTGGGCTAAGACCAATGAATTTAAAAAGAATAATATTTCAAAAACACACGCAATCAGTGTATTCATGTACTAAATCAATAACCAGAATTCATGGCCATAGTGTGTGGATACGATGGCTTTTGTACCAAAACTAGACTCCTTGAATAGAAAACCACACTGATAACACTTAACACTATTGCATCACAAAAAAATATCAACGTCCTATTTCTTCTGTAGAACCGAACTCCTCTGATACCCATTAGTCATGACCCATCCCCCGGGGCTCGTGCTGTGACTACCCCATGCCCGCCTTCCATAGTCCAGAGGATGGAGACATGCACCAAAAGGCATATTCCTTAAAACGATAATGAATTTCTTTTATAAACTGTAAACTATCACAAACCAATAACACATCAAGATACAATCACAAAGTAATCTATGTATTATACAGGGTGTGTGACCAAAGTAAAGGGTCCGGAATACAAGCCCAACTGGAATGTACATGTAAAACTGGAATGTACAAATAACTCTAAAAACAACTCCTGTGAACACCCACTAAGGATCCTACCTGAAGGGTCAGTACAACCCTCAAATGGTCATCACTGCGGTACCCATCATTTAGGGCCCACCTCGGAGTAGTCTCCATTCCTGGTACCCTCGTCCTCAGATAGCACTATCCATCGTCAACATAAGACACAACAAGGTGCGGGCATAGACCATGTCGGGGAGTGTATAACAATACTTAGTAGGGACCCTAAGACCTTTGATGTTATTTAAAATCCACAAAGGATAAAGCACAAAACATAGAAACAACATTCCACCCTACTAAGTTATATGCCAATACATATACCTAAGATAACAAGATATACTCATCTCACTCAGGAGTGATGAATACCATAATAGTAACACCATGATGGTAGATGTACCACACAGGTAACTCTGTGATGGTAGGAGTACAACACAGGTTATCCATGAAGATATATGTCTTAACTCACACAGGTATAAGTGAATTATTGAGGTATAAAAGATTAGTGTTGAATCTAGATAATCATATTCTATAATGTGGTACTAGTGCTTATTATACAAAGTCTGACCCACACAGGATCGATAGGTACTAACCCCTGCAATGACCCACATAGGATCTGACCCACCCAGAGTCGATAGTTACTAATCCCTGCAATGACATGCACATGATATGACCCACTCATGATCGGTATGCACTGACCCACACATGATTACTATGCACTTACCCACACAGGATTGGTATGCACGGACCCACATAATAACAATAATTACTGACCAACATATGATATGACTCACACGTTATTGGTGAGGACCCACATTGGATCGCTATGTACTATCCTCCGTATGATGTGTCTCCAACCACCGCCTCACTGCCAGCCACTAGAGTCCCACTAATAGCATGTTTTGGGAACTGATCATCATGTAATCCATCATACCTCAACCGCCACAATGTTCCAAGAAAAATGTATCCAAAATGACTGAAATGTTATACGGGACCCAACACAATAGATGACACGTCAATCAGATGCACAGTCTCTCTGTTATTAGCGTTTCCACTCTGAGGGTCCAGTTGGATTCAGGATCGATCCAACCCAACCATGCTCCATAATTATCCAAAACTCAAGTTCAATATACCAAAATCACTTTTTCGATCCAAGTATCCCAATGCCACAGACTGTTTGTCAAATGGATACTCGGTATTCATGTCACGACCAATAAGGCATATCTAGGTCTAATTGGACTAGGGTCCATTCCGACGAGGTTGGCCCAACCCGGACCAACATGTCCTGGGCCAACCTGACCCAGTTTAGGGAGACCGAAACCTGTCCGGGTCTAGACTGGTTGGCCTGGGTCATGGTGGGCTTGGTCCGCCGAGCCACGGTCTGGCATGGCCTGCGAAGGGGCGGCCTGGCCCACTGGGCATGTCCCGACCCATTCTAGGGATGCCCCGTGGTGTGTCCTGCCCAGATAGGTGCAGGGTCCACCCAAGCCTACACATGGGAAGATGGTTTTTGGCATGTCCAGCTTGGCAGTCTTTCTACATCTAACACGCCCGGCCAGTTCTCCTCCCAGTGGCTCAGCCGCACGCTGATGCTTCACCTGCGGCCTTCTGGGTGTCGTCTGCCCTTCGGAATCTGTCGCTGCCAAGCAGTCGCGACCACCTGCTCCGACAGCACGGATGCACGCCGCTGCGTCTCCATGCGGCTGGCCGATATGTCGTCCGCTGCCCTGCTCTGTCACGGTCGACGGGCTGCAACCTCCTCTTCTGGTGGCGCGAACGCGTGCCACCCTCCTACCACACGGTCGGCTGGGTGACGACCGCTGCCTTCTTCCACGAACCAATACGACATTGTTCCATGCCCAAAAATTATATCGTTCATGTATTCATGATCATCGGGTCGAGATCTCCACGTCCATATATCACGCTCAACGAGACATTTTGTTTTCAGTGCCATTAATTATTTGGCGTCGAAGAACATGAAAATAACGAAGAAAAAGGGTTTGAGGTATAACTGTGGATTGATGGCCATGTTTGTTTAGAAATCACCATTTTTGATTCAATGATATGAAGAATCAAAAAAATATTTAATCATACATCAAATTAAATCCCCAACATTGTTTTATCGTTGGAGACGGCATGAGGATGGAGATGGAATCTATGAGGTCGCCGATTTTTGTCGCTTCTGCAAAAGGATACAATGTCAGTTCTTCATTCTTGATCCGGAGAGCATTCTTCGTTGGAGATGTTCTTAGTTTGGAGGATGTTTCTCCAAAGACTCTCCTCTACCAATCCTTTTCCCCATGAGAGGTGTGGTGCCAAATTAATATGTTATGATTTAATGTTGGAACTTGAATAGGGGATTCCAAGAGTCAAAAAAATAACAATTAATAAAATGTTAATTCATTAATTCAGTATTAATGACTCCTATTAATTAAAGAGGAATGTGGTTACCTATTTTCTGTAATTGGGAATTTAATGATACGAATTAAATACCGGACCAACCTAGTTTGGTCCCCACCATCATGATTCAAATGGGAGGGTTTAAAAATAAATGTTGTAAAATTAATTTTAAAAAATGTAAAATTAATTTTAATTCAAATATGAAAGTTGTAAAATTACTTTATTAAAACAATATATTATTGATTTTTTAAATTTAACTCATAAAATTTGTAAAATTACTTTTAATGCACATATAAAAATTTGGCTATAAGGAGTGTAAAAATTCATTTCAAAAGATCAATAAAATTTCACATATAATTCCATTATAAAAATTATTCCATTTACCAACATTGGGTTAATTTTATTATTATTTATATATCGTGACATTAAAATAAATTAAATGAAAAATATGTATCTAAATGAAAAAAGTATGTTTTTTAACATAAATGTAGTGTTTTACACTATTCATCAAAAAATAAATGTTATCAGAAAAAAAACCAAAAATTCACCCTAAGATAATTTTGATATTATAAATTCAAAAATGATTTCTATTTTAACATATTAAATTTATAAATGTGCAGAAAATTACTTCTTTTCTCAAAAAGGATATAAAAAGTATGTCATTTAGAAAAATATTATTTCTAAACAAATAAATACATATTTGAAACATATAAATTTCATTATAAATAATTTCCGTATATGTGATAACATTATAAATAACATTTAAAAAATATTTTATTACTATTCATATAATTATATTTAATGTATAAGTTATAAATATGACATTTAAATAATAATAATAATAATAAAGTGTTGTTTCATAGAAACACAACCTTGAATGTAATTCATGTCATGTCGGTGTTCTATGAAATATATGATATTGAATTTCATTTAAGAAACAATGTATTATAAAATCATGGTGTGTTACAACGTGAACCAAAACTCATCGTATGCATCCTCTTAAATAATTAATAAATTATAAAATAAATATTTTCAATAAATATTATTGATTTAGTAAGTTATTAAATATTAATATTATGAAAAGACATGTAAATAAATATTAAATTTCACAATTACATTTAATAAATATTCAATAAATATTATTTCATAGTATGGATTATAGAATTTATTCAAATATTTAAATTCTACTAGAATTTTTTAGATTAATTGAAATAATAAATGTGTGACCCTCCTTGATTTTTACTCATTTAAATTATGATATTTCTCCTATGTTATAATGAAAACGTCATGAACCAAGTAACGTTAAACATGTTTAATGAAATAACACCTTATTTTCCATAAACACATATGAATGTTCAAAATGTAAGATAATCCATTTGTCTTGATATATCACAAAGCATGTTTTGTACTCATTTAATCAACCTATATTCTTGATATATCATTTCATATTTCCTAAAATAATCAATAAAATACAAAATGACCATTGAATTTAATGTTTTCATTTTAAATAAATTTATATTATATCATCTTCTATTATTATGGAAGACATAAATATTTCCACAGCTTATGGATAAATAATATATCTCTCAAAAAATTCAAATTATACACAACTTCATCATGAACATATGTCGTCAGGTTTTATTTTAATTAATATAAGTTCATTGATCATTATAGGGATTAATAATAATCATATAGTATAAGGACCATTACACATGTTCACAAAGAGGAATATCCAATGACACATAAACCTGATGAACTCCAACGTGAATGTCTATCCATATAATATGTGGTATCAGTAATAACTATTTGGTATGTTTTTTGATAATGTCTTATATTCTTATGATTAATTTCACCTGATAGTACGATCCATTGTTTCCAATAGTATGACTTCATACATCTATATGACGTTGTTTTGAATATCATCATTGCATATCAAGGTTTTCATATTTTCAGAGAACTTATTATAACCTAGTCAATATGATTTCAACTTTGGGATAGTATAAAAATATTGCTATGTATACAAATAATAATATGTGATAATGAATTTAGAAATATTTAAAAAATTGAATATATATATAATCTAATATAATAATTAGGTGGTTTTAGTTTAAAAACACCAATAGTATGGATATAATCCGATGATGGTGAAACAAGAAGACATCTCAGATACTTCATTTAGGTTTCAATATTAGAACATTAAATATTTGGTAATGTTATTAAGTGTCATGACTTCTAAATCCATATTTATGGGCCTCATGGATTGTATGGTTCATGATTTCATGGATCATTTTTTTGGAATGCTTATCGATGGTATCCCAATATACATGAGGCTTTTTGAGAAGTATAATATTCACCTTATGGTGGTTTTAAAAGTTCATAAACTCCTTAATATATTTTTAATGACTTCCATGTGTATGTTTTGGACATTGGAGGTGCATTTCATTAGATACTTGAATTCATAATGTACAACAGTTAGGGATCCATCTATTATTGATGTCTTTATTAACGAGGAAACACAGAAGAATGTAATATATGTCTATAGCATTCATGGTATTGTGAGATATTATTAGAGGTTACAGTCTTGTTTTTCGTGGATCATAGTCTCATTGAAATCTATAACCTTGAAATACCATGACTTATTATTTAATAATGATTTTTGTAAATTTATAAAAAATATTATGCACATTCAATGGTGGGAGTGATTTTAGAGATGTCTATTGATGCATATTATTTTGGTTTGGGTTTAATATATATATTGTATAACTAAATGACTTTAAATACCTATATATTGTTATATTCCAATGATTGTAAGAGTTTCATATATTTTCAAGAGTTGGTGGAAACAATATTTTCAATAACTATAATGTTAAATTACCTTAATGGATAGTTCATTTTTTTCTTCACATGACACAAATGTTTTGGGTATTAATTCTACTAGCATGAAAATATCAATACTAATGTATATGGATGTATTGTCTCTATGAATATTACATAGAGTTTTCCTACCCCATCGGTAAATTGAATTTCTTTAATTGATTCACTAAATAAGAATACACTATGAGAATTTTTTTAGAAGTATAGAGATGGTGGGTGGGTGAAAGTAGAGATTATTATGAACTTCTTAATATTGAGGTGGATATATTGAGTTTTCTTAATTTAATATATGGTGAAATTTACCTTTATAATATAGGAGTAGGAGCCTTATTGTAACATCCCGGGTAAATAATGAATAAAACATTTTCATATTTATTAATATTTATGAATTAAATATTAATTTTACTTTAAAGGGGTTTCTATGTTCGACAGCGTACCCGATACGCAACAAAGAGTTTCTTTGAAATCGTATATTGCACACTAGTAATAAAATAATATTATTTTAAATGGTAGTTAACACATAGCCGTTGTATTGGCGAGAATGGATAAAAATAACTAAAATATGATTATATATGTTCTTTAAATGTTTTTACTTTTATCTAATAAAAAATAAAGGCTTAAAATACGGAAGGAATTCAATTTTAGGCGTATATGCCCTGGTTTTCACTACAGATTCACTTATCGCCTTTTGATGGAAAGCAGTCATTAAATATATTTTTTTCACTCCTATACATTCTATTGGACCAAATAAAACTCTTCTTTAGAATCGGGACATCATAATTTACTTTGTGTAAATATTTGGTATTTATCCGATAAAGTTCATTTTTTTAATGAACTGTTAAAAATGTTCTATTTTAATTCAAAACCTCTTTTTAATCTAATTTATTTATATTAATAGATTATCTTTTGAAATTTTTTTAAATTGAAATTGTAATATATTTTTACCATTAAATCCAATAGTGGTCGTTGGAATTAATTTCACTTTGAAATCGGACTTAAACTAGTTTCAATCTTTTGATACTTATTGTTTCATAAAAATACGCTATTTGCTCTGACAACGGGAATTAATTATTAAATTAATTAATGAACTTATATGTTTTGAATTATGTAAAATTCACTTCATTTTTGAATTAGGAATATAAAATATAGCTTAGGGTGAAGTTTTGATATTTTTCAGAAAAACATCAATTTTGATGAATAGTGAAACCACTAAGTGGTACTTAAGAAAACTGATTTTTCATTTTAATGAAATTTTACCACCTCTTTGTTTTTAATTTCAAAAATCCTACATACATGGTTGTCATTACGAACTCAAATTTGTTTTAATGGGATTAAAATAATTTTTTGGTGAATAGTAACTTATTATGTTTTTAATCACGATTAGAGGTAATTAGTGTAATTTAAGGTAAAAATAATGTTGTAATAATATGAAATGAACTTGACACAAGTCCTAACCTCATTTTATGTGTCATGGCCGACCAAGAAAATAAATGGGTCAACTTGGGGACCCCATGGAGCCACTTTAGTAGGAAAATGACATTAATATCTTTTTATTTAATGTTAAAATAAAAATGTCACAAACATGAGTTGTTTTACTAAAACATTTTTTACATGGGGTTATACAATTCATATTTTTGACTATAAATATTCATTTGAAATTTAAAACGATTTCCTACATCATAGTATTTTTTTATAATTTTTGGACATTAAATAAATTAAATTATTTATGACACCATGATGATGCACCGATTACCTCATTATGTAACGATTTAAATAAAATGGAAAGATAATGTAAAATATAAGACCTACACATGTAAACAACCTATTGGATGGGTGGATTGCGAACCCTTATCACCTTATCCTTGAAAAAAATTAATGCGGGACCATTAAAATCCGAAACTCATTCTAAAATAATGTAACATTTCCTTACTTTCCCAGAGTGCCCCTCCTCTCCTCTTATAAAAGGCCCCCACCTCTACCACCTTACCCACACATCCAATGCCTTTGGCTCGGCCAAACCCTGCCCATTTTGTCTCTACACATCCCTCTCTTACTCCTTGAAGCCTCACATTGGGCAAGAGTCTTCCCATGTAAGCCTTTGAGCTCAAATCTAAGAGAGTTACCCGATTTTAAGGTGATGTCTTCACCTGTGTTATTTTGTTTTATTTTGCTTCTCCAACCCCCTAAACTCTTTTTATTCATTTATTTTGTAACGAATACAGTATCTTCAATATACTAGGATGTTTTTATCAGAAGATTTAAAGATAAACTTACACACATATACATCTAATGGTTAAAGAACATACTGTTTCTGTGGTTGGCGAATTTCTGCCTCACGAAACGATGATTGTTCAATCTTCTTTTAAACACCTTTAATGGTGGCCATTAAGATGTAACTCTATTTATATATGATATATATTATGTTTATGGTTTCCTTATGCTTCTTTATTTTTCATTTGTGGTATACCTTTATGGTTTCCATTGTGGGTAAACACGATAATTTCATTTTAGGAAGTGCGGACTACCACCCCCTCAAAGTGATGTGATTCGTTAATGCCATATGTGGGATGTTTAAAGGATGGATTTAAATTTATTATATACGATGTTATAATGGAATTATAATATAACTCTATATCATTATTGTTTCTTTCAATTAATGTATTAGATAGAAATGAAAGTAGCGTACATGCGTACGTACGGCTTACCGTCTCCATGAACGGTGCATTTAATTTCTTATCCCCAAATGTAATGTACTATTATAAGTACATATATATAATGGATATATATGATGTATGTTACATCTAAATGATTATTATAATTCTGGAATTAAAATATACATACCTCTCATTTATTTTTAATTCCATTAATATGACATAGAAATTAAAGTTGAGTTCTTGCGTACGTACGACTTACCATCTCCATGAACGTTTCATTTCATTTCTTACCTCTAAATAATTATGTAATATTATAAATACATGTATGTGATGGATATATATGATATATATGATATCCAAATCAGGAATTTCATTCTGGATATAAATAACCTTTGACCACACGAACAACATGTAATTGTAAGAAGTCCACTTTCGACTTAGGAACCAAATATCGACAAAACAAACATTATTAACATAAATGATTACATAATGTTTATAGCATGGCATTAAGTGATATAAAATGAATAATGAACTTGAAAAAGGTTCTGAATCAAATATAAATTAACTCAAGTTTATTATTCAGGATGTTAAAGAACGATCGAGTCAAGTTGGACCAGAGGTAAGGGACTTCATCTCAATCTCCTTTCATTGAGGCATATTTCGTTTTATACAGAACGTTCTTTTATACAGTGTATAAAACCCTGTTACTTTTACTTTTATACAAAAGGAATATTTTTCGATGAAGAATTTTACAAAATGACAAAAATGAATGTTTCTTTTAATGTACGCGGTGAAAATGACCTTTTCCGCCACCGCGAGTATTATTTTGTCATTGGCTTCATGAACAAGCCGTAATGTTTTTTTAAATGAAATAAATACCATATACTCTTTTATGTATTTTGGTATTGAAAATTGGTTTTATAATGGAATTTTTATTTCAATATATTTATGTGATATATTGTGATCAAAGTGTGGAAATTTTTTCTTTCCATTATATTTGTTTTATGTCTTATGATTTTTATAATGGTACTTGGACATTTGACGGGTGGTTACGTGATAAACCATATAAAGGGTGGTGTCGTGAATACCAGGATGGGTGGTTACGTTATAACCTCCAATTCATTGGGCATGGAAGTCGGGCGTATGGCTATTCCATTAAGTATGTATGGAAGCTGGCCGAATGGCTATTCCATTAAGTGATATGTGTGGAAGTCGACCATATGGTTATTCCACTTAAGTATGTTTATGTCCCATGTTACCTTTTTATGTTATGTGTTCTTTATATGGGTTTTATGGTAATCTTTTGGTAACAAAAGGGTAAGTAATGATCTTTTATTCAGTGAAGAGTTTTTACTACATCATACAGGTGAAAAGTATTACTTTGATAAAGTATACATGGTTTACTTGTTTTTTGATAAACTAATAGTTTCCAATCTTTGTATATCCCTTACTGATCTTTTTATGCTCACCCCAAGTTTTTTTGAAATATTTTTCACAGGACTTAATGTGGAATTGGGTCAAGGATGAGATCAAGGGAAAGTCATGCTATATAAAACATGGAACTATACATGTTTCTTTTTACGAGTTTTTTATTCTATGGAAACTTAGTAGAAGTGTCTACTTTGTAATCTTTTGAGATGTAACAGTTATGTCCTAATTCACTAAAATTCTAAACCTGAAAAGATCCTCAATGTGAATTATTAATTTAATTCAATATTAAGTAATGTTTAAGGTCGGGGCCTTATTGTTGGCATCAGAGGTCGGTTTAGAAAACATTAGAAGTTACAAAAGTGTAAAATTATAAGTTAATTTATGGTACAATTGAAATGATATAGCATTTAAAGATTACCATGTTGCTTCGCCTAAGATATTTATGTGTTCAGAATGGTTTTCCTCAGAGGAATCAATGCAGCTATGTTGGGACAATATCAGGAGGAAGGGAACCTTCCAAATTAGCAACCAGAGATAGTCGGAATTGGAACTGAAAAGTTTGTTGCAGTGATGGCACTGTTGAATCAGGCTATAAATGGTGGTGGTATCCATGCACGAGATCAGCCATATCAACCGCAGAGGAACATGTCAGTGGTGGAACATTTCATGAGGCAACATCCCCCATCATTCAGAGGATCATCTTACCCCGTGCAAGCTGAAGGGTGGATTAAGGAAATTGAGAAGATCTTTTATGTCATGTGGTGTTCAGAACATCAAAAGGTTAGACTTGTTGTTTACCGTTTTGAAGGTGAAGCTGATCAGTGGTGGTCGATGGTGAAAAATATCAGGGATAGTGTTGAGATTGAGGATCTTCACTGGGACGAATTCAAAGGTATGTTTCTTGAGAAATATTTTCCAAAGGTGGTTCGACTTAGGATGAAAAAACAGTTCCTAGAATTGAGGCAGGAGGATGATTCAGTGGCTGCTTATGAAGCAAAGTTCACTCAATTGGAAAGGTATGCTCCAAACTTCATACAAGATATTGATAGTAAAATAAACCGTTTTTACTCAGGGATAAAGCCAATGTATCGAAGGGATTTAGCTTCTTGTGAGTTCAAAAGTTATGAAAAACTTGTTCGATGTGCGGAGAAGGTGGAAATGGAGTTTGTCGATGATCAGGTGTTCTAAGACAAACAACAGAATAAGAGGTCCAGTTGGAAGGCAAAGGGGAAGAATTCATTAAAGAAGTAAGGAGGTAATAAAACCAAATATCCATCCTGTGAGAAGTGTGGTAAAATGCATCCTGGAGAATGTTTATCCAAGTCTGGTAGGTGCTTTCGGTGTGGTTAGTCTTGTCATATTGCTTGTAACTGTAAGGAAGATGATCAAGCAGGCAATGAAAAGCCAGTGGTAAGATGTTTTAAGTGTAATGAAGTGAGTCATTATGAAAATCAGTTTCTAACGAATAACTCAATTGGGGGAAAGCAGCCAGGCTACAAGAAGAAAGGGGTGGTGAAATCCATTGCAACAACTTCAGCAGTTGTTGGGTCATCGAATGAAGAAGTATCAGGTACACTATTTGTTTGTTCAGATTATGCCAATGTGTTGTTTGATTCAGGGTCTACACACTCATTCATTTCAGAGAAGTTTTCTAGTAAATTGGAAATCCCATCTAAAGATATGAATCCTGAATTTATGGTAAAAACACCCGGAGGGAACGTTGAGACAAAAAGGAATTATAAAAACCTTCCTATCCTTGTGTGTGGAAAGAATCTACCAGAAAACCTTATTGTTTTGCCTCTAGTAGAGTTTCATGTTATTTTGGGCATGGATTGGCTTTCTGTTTATCATGCTATGATTGAATGCAGAGCTAAAATGGTTTCTTTTCAGAATGATTTTCAGTTTGTGTACAAGAATGAACCCTTGCATTTGATAACATATCAGGAAGTTGAGAAACTAGTAAAAGACGGAAATGAATGTTACCTTGCACATATTTTTGAAAATAAAGGAACTATTCAGATTAATGATTTTCCAGTGGTAAATGAGTATCTTGATGTTTTTCCTGATGAGTTGCCTGGTATTATTCATGGTCGGGAAGTTGAATTTACTATTGACTTAGTTCCTGATTCTAAGCCAATTTCAATACCCCCTTATCGAATGGCTCAAGTTGAACTTTTAGAGTTAAAGAAGAAATTGCAGGAGTTATTAGATAAATGTTTCATTCGACCAAGCACATCACCATGGGGTGCTCTTATCTTGTTTGTTAAAAAGAAAGATGGCTCAATGAGACTTTTCATTGATTATAGAGCCTTGAATAATATTACTGTTAAGAACAAGTATCCTTTGCCTCATATCGATGATTTGTTTGATCAGCTCTAGGGAGCTCAGTATTTTTCGAAGATTGACTTCAGGTCGGGGTACCATTAGTTGAAAGCAAAAGAAGCAGACGTTCCGAAGACTGCGTTCTGTACTAGATATGGCCATTGTGAATTTTTAGTTATGCCTTTTGGGTTAACCAATGCACCTTCTGTATTCATGGACCTTATGAATAGAATTTTCCATGAGTTCTTGGATAAGTCTGTGGTTGTTTTCATCCATGATATTTTGTTGTTTTCTAAAAGTAATGAGGAGCATGAAAGTCATTTAATGGTTATCATTCAAACCTTAAATGAAAATAAACTATATGGAAAATTCAGCAAGTGTGAGTTTTGGTTACAACAAATTTCTTTCCTGGGTCACATTGTTTCAAAAGATGGCATAACTGTTGATCCTGCTAAAAAAAAGTTGTTAAAGAATGGCCAAGACCCACAAATGTGACCGAGATCCGTAGTTTTCTTGGTTTGGAAGGTTACTACTGAAGGTTTGTTGAAAAATTTTCACGGTTGTCTATTCCAATGACTAAGATAACTCGTAAGGGTGTTAAGTTCGTCTGGACAAAAGAATGTGATGATTGTTTTCAGGAGTTGAAAAGAAGATTGGTGAATGCTCCAGTTTTGGCACTTCCTTCTAGGAATGGTGAGTTTGTTATATACAGTGATGCTTCGTTGAAGGGACTTGGCTGTGTCCTTATCAAGAATGATCTAGTAATTGCTTATGCTTCACGTCAGTTTAAAACTAATGAGGTAAATTACCCTACACATGATTTGGAATTAGCTGCTGTTGTTTTTGCTTTAAAAAATTGGAGACATCATTTGTATGGAGTAAAGTGTGAAATATATACTGATCTAAAATGTTTAAAGTATATATTCCCTCATAATGAATTGAACATGAGACAGAGGAGATGGCTGGAATTAATCAAGGATTATGATTTTACAATTCATTACCATCCGGGAAAATCAAATAAAGTGGTCGATGCTTTGAGTCGAAAAAGCAATTCTTCATTAACCATGCTACGGTTGGAACAAGATCCTATGGTTTTTTATTTGATGAACTTTGGAATAGAAGTTGTTGGTGCAGGATGTTCTTCTGTTTTGTTTCAGGTATCAGTGAGATCATCCCTATCTGACAGAATTAAGCAAGCACAGAGGGAAGACAGTGAGTTGTAAAAAAAGGTAGAGCTGGTTCAAAAGGGTAAGTTTCCTGAATTAAACATTGATAATGATTGTGTTTTTAGGTTTGGGAAGAGATTATGTGTCCATGGTGATTCACAGTTGAAGAATGAGTTGTTATGTGAGGCTCATAGTTCTTTGTTTTCAGTTCATCCTGGCAGTACTAAGATGTACAGAGATCTACGGAAGTATTACTGGTGGGATGGAATGAAAAGAGATATTGCGGATTTTACTGTGAAGTGTTTCACTTGTCAGAAGGTTAAAGCAGAGCGGTAGTTACCGAAAGGGATGCTTCATCCTTTACCAGTGCCAGAGTGGAAATGGGAATATATATCCATGGATTTTGTCGTGGGATTACCAAAGACATCTAGAGGTAATAATGCAATCTGGGTTATTGTTGATCGCTTGACTAAATCTTCTCATTTCCTTGCTATACGAGATACTTTTTCCCTAGATGAACTTTCCCATTTGTATCTTAAAGAGATAGTCAGGTTACATGGAGTTCCCCTCTCCATTATGTCCGATCGTGATCCCAGGTTTACTTCTAACTTTTGGAAAGGCCTTCAGAAGTCATTGGGTACTGAATTAAATTTTAGTACAGCTCTTCATCCGCAATCAGATGGGCAGTCAGAACAAACAATTCAGACCTTGGAGGATATGCTATGAGCTTGTTCGATGGATTATCAGGAAAGTTGAGACCAACACCTTTCTTTGGTTGAGTTTTCTTATAATAACAGTTTTCATTCTAGTATACAGATGGCACCATTTGAGGCATTATATGGGAAGCAGTGTCGAACTCCAGCTTTTTGGGATGAAGTGGGTGAAAGGAAGCTGATGGGACCAGAATTGGTAAAAGAGATGGTAGAAAAAGTTCAATTGATTCAGAAACACATGAGAATAGCTCATAGAAGATAGAAAAGTTATGCAGATAACCAGAAGAAGGATCTATCTTTTGAGGTAGGTGATCATGTTTTTCTCAAGGTTTCTCCATGGAAAAGTGTGACGAGATTTGGTAAGAAAGGAAAGCTGAGTCCAAGGTTCATTGGACCATATGAATTTCTGGAGAAAGATGGATCAGTTTCTTACCGAGTGGATTTACCCTTGAGTTTATCTCAGGTACACAATTTTTTTCATGTTTTGATGTTGAGGAAGTATATGCCAGATCCATATCATGTTTTGAGTCCAGAGGTAGTTCAGCTGGAAGAGAACAAATCTTATGAAGAACAACTAGTCCATATTCTTGACCGAAGAGAGCAACTGTTGCGAAATAAGGAAATTCACCAGGTAAACGTTTTTTGGAAAACCCATATGGTTGAAGAGGCAACGTGAAAATCTGAAAATGCTGTGAGGGATAAATACCCCCACTTATTTTGATAAGGGAATAAAATTGTGAGGACGCAATTCCCAAAAGGGGGGGAAGGATGTAACATCCCAGGTAAATAATGAATAAAACATTTTCATATTTATTAATAATTACGAATTAAATATTAATTTTACTTTAAAGGGGTTGTTATGTTTGATAGCGTACCTGATACACAACAAAGAGTTTCTCTAAAATCTTACGTTGCACACTAGTAATAAAATAATATTATTTTAAATGGTAGTTAACACATAGCCGTTGTATTGGTGGGAATGGATAAAAATAACTAAAATATGATTATATATGTTTTTTAAATGTTTTTACTTTTATCTAATAAAAGATAAAGGCTTAAAATACGGAAAGAATTCAATTTTAGGCGTATATGCCCTGGTTTTCACTAAAGGTTCCTTTATCGCCTTTTGATGGCGAGCAGTCATTAAATATAGTTTTGTTCACTCCTATAAATTCTATTGGACCAAATAAAACTCTTCTTTAGAATTGGGACATCAAAGTTTACTTTGTGTAAATTTTTGGTATTTTTCTGATAAAGATCATTTTTTTAATAAATTGTTAAAAATGTTGTATTTTAATTCAAAACCTATTTTTAATCTAATTTATTTATATGATTAGATTATCTTCTGAATTGGTTTTAAATTGAAATTGGAATATATTTTTACCATTAAATCCAATAGTGGTCGTTGGAATTAATTTCACTTTGAAATCGGACTTAAACTATTGTCAATCTTTTGATACTTATTGTTTCATAAAAACACGCTATTTGCTCTGACAGCGGGAATTAATTATTAAATTAATTAATAAAACTTATATGTTTTGAATTTTGTAAAATGAAATTCATTTTTGAATTCAGAATATCAAATATAGCATAGGGTGAAGTTTTGGTATTTTTCTGAAAAACTTCAATTTTGATGAATAGTGAAACCACTAAGTGGTACTTAAAAAAACTGATTTTTCATTTAAATGAAATTTTAACACCTCTTTGTTTTGAATTTCAAAAATCCTAAATACATGGTTGTCATTAAGAAGTAAAATTTTTGTTCAATGGGATTAAAATAATTTTTTGGTGAATAGTAACTTATTAAGTTTTTAATCACGATTAGAGGTAATTAGTGTAATTTAAGGTAAAAATAATGTTGTAATAATATGAAATGAACTTGACACAAGTCCTAACCTCATTTTATGTGTCATGGACGACCAAGACAATCAATGGGTCAACATGGGGACCCCATGGAGCCACTTTAGTTGGAAAATGACATTAATACCTTTTTGTTTAATGTTAAAATAAAAATGTCACAAACATGAGTTATTTAAATAAAACATTTTTTACATGGGGTTATAAAAATAATATTTTTGACTATAAATATTCATTGAAAAGGTAAAACTATTTCCTACATCATAGTATTTTTTTTATAATTTTTATACATTAAATAAATTAAATTATTTATTACACCATGATGATGCAGCGATTACCTCATTATTTAACTATTTAAATAAAATGGAAAGATAATGTAAAATCTAAGACCTACACATGTCAAAAACCTATTGGATGGGTGGATTGCGAACACTTATCACCTTATCCTCGAAACACACTAATTTGGGACCATTAAAATCCGAAACTCATTCTAAAATATTGTAACATTTCCTTACATTTCAAGAGTGCCCCTCCTCTCCTCTTATAAAAGGCCCCCACCTCTACCACCTTACCCACACATCCAAAGCCTTTGGCTCAGAAAACCCCTGCCCATTTTGTCTCTCCACATCCCTCTCTTACTTGTTGACGGCTCACTTTGGGAAGGAGTCTTCCCATGTAAGCCTTTGAGCTCAGATCTAAGAGAGTTACCCGATTTTAAGGTGATGTCTTCACTTGTGTTCTTTTGTTTTATTTTGCTTCTCCAACCCCCTAAACTCTTTTTATTCATTTCTTTTGTAACAACTCCAGTATCTTAAATATACTATGATGTTGTTATAAGAATCTTTCGAGCTACACTTACACGCATCTACATCTAAGGTTTAAAGAACATATTGTTTCTGTTGTTGGCGAATTTCTGCCTCACGAAACGATGATTGTTCAATATTTTTTTAAACACCTTTAATGGTGGCCATTAAGATTTAACTCTATTTATTTATGATATATATTATGTTTATGTCTTCCTTATACTTATTTTTTTCATTTGTGTTATACCTTTTTGGTTTCCATTGTGGGTAAACATGATAATTTCATTTTAGGAAGTGCGGACTACCGCCCCCTCAAAGTGATGTGATTCGTTAATGTAATATGTGGGACGTATAAAGAATGGATTTAAAGTTATTATATATGATGTTATAATGGAATTATAATATACCTCTATATAATTATTATTTCTTTCCATTAATGTATGAGATAGAAATGAATGTAGCGTTCATGCGTACGTACGACTTACCGTCTCCATGAACGGTGCATTTCATTTCTTATCCCCAACTGTAATGTACTATTATAAGTACATATATTAAATGGATATATATAATGTATGTTCGTATAAATGATTAATATAATTCTGGAATTATAATATACATACCTCTCATTTAATTTTATTTCCATTAATATGACATAGAAATGAAAGTAGCGTTCATGCGTACGTACGGCTTACCGTCTCCATGAACGGTGAATTTCATTTCTTACCTCTAAATGATTATGTAATATTATAAATACATGTATATGCTGGATATATATGATATATATGGTATCCAAATCAGGAATGTCATTCTGGATATAAAGAACCTTTGACCACACGAACAACATGTAATTGTAAGAAGTCCACTTTCGACTTAAGAACTAAATATTGAAAAAACAAACATTATTAACTTAAATGATTACATAATGTTTATAACATGGAAATACGTGATATAAAATGAATAATGATCTTTAAAAAGGTTCTTAAGCAAATATAAATTAACTCAAGTTTATTATTCAGGACGTTAAAGAATGATCGAGTCAAGTCGGACCCGAGGTAAGCGACTTCGTCTCAATCTACTTTCATTGAGGCATATTTCATTTTATACACAACTTTCTTTTATACGGTGTATAAAACCCTTTGACTTTTACTTTTATACAAATGGAATCTTTTTCGACGAAGCGTTTTACTAAATGACAAAAAGGAATGTTTCTTTTAATGTACGCGGTGACAACAACCTTTTCCGCCGCCGCGAGTATTATTTTGTCTTTGGCTTCCTGAACAAGCCGTAATGTTTTTTTTAAAATGAAATAAATACCATATACTCTTTTATGTATTTTGGTATTGGAAATGGTTTTTATAATGGATTTGTTATGTCAATATATTTAAGTGATATATTGTGATCAAAGTGTGGAAAGGTTTTCTTTCCATTATATTTGTTTTATGTCTTATGATTTTTATAATGGTACTTGGACATTTATCAGGTGGTTACGTGATAAACAATATGACGGGTGGTGTCGTGAATAACAAGACAGGTGGTTACGTTATAACCACCAATGCATTGGGTATGAAGTCATCCATATGGCTATTCCATTAAGTATGTATGGAAGTTAGCCGAATGGCTATTCCATTAAGTGATATGTGTGGAAGTTGACCGTATGGTTATTACACTTAAGTATGTTTATGTCCCAAGTTACCTTTATATGTTATGTGTTCTTTATATGGGTTTTATGGTAATCTTTTCGTTACAAAAGGGTAAGTAATGATCTTTTATCCAGTGAAGAGTTTTTACTACTTCATAAAGGTGAAAAGTACTACTTTGATAATGTATACATGGTTTACTTGTTGTTTTGATAAACTAATAGTTTCCATTCTTCGTGTATCCCTTAATGATCTTTTGATGCTCACCCCAAGTTTTTTTGAAATGTTTTTCACATGAATTAATGTGGAATAGGGTTGCGGATGGGATCAAGGGAAAGTCATGCTATATAAAACATGGAACTAGACATCTTTCTTTTTAACATTTTTTTATTCTATGGAAACTTAGTAGAAGTGTCTACTTTGTAATCTTTTGAGATGTAACAGTTATGTCCTAATTCTCTAAAACTCAAAACCTGAAAAGATCCTCAATGTGAATGATTCATTTAATTCAATATTAAATAATGTTTAAGGTCGTGGCCTTATACATATTGGGGATAATAATAGGTAATAGTAATTTTGGATAATTTTATCCATGAGGATGATCCTAAGGGATGGTCAAAGGCTGACTAACAGTAGATGATGATTCATGGGAGGTGTTAATTCTATAAGAGGGGCATTGTGTGGTTCTTCATGAGTTTATTAGATTTTTATTTGTACTTAATCATGGTATACATGTGATTTATCATGCCTTCAGGGGTCAATGATTTTCCTTTCATTTTGATTTAGTTTGTGGCTGTGTTTATATCATGGTGCTTGGAATGTATGTTGGGGAATGTGTAGAATCATGTTCTATATGATTTTTAGAATCCATTATATGTTCGTGTGTAAAATTTTTAGGAAATTTCTTAGTTTTAATCACTATTAACCTTAATAATGTGGTGGATGAAATTATTTTTTAGGTATCATAGCTTGGTTGCAAAATTCAACCCACATTATCACTTTTAGGAAATCAATTATTGTGGAGGATGTGGCAAGGAGATATGCCGATAGGCTATACAAATTAAAGGCATACCAATATTCTCCCAATTTTTATTGGTATCCTTGTTTTACCTTGTCCTTATAGACAATATTTCATTATTATTTGGCCCCCCATATATGCATTATTACCTCATTCCATCACAAGATGGATTAGAAAATTGAATAGACCTTGTAGATGTCAAGGATATGTTTTTGGATTTCCTTATAGATTATAGAGGATCTTGGTTATGAAATTTTAACATATATTAGTTTTATTAGAGAAATATATATTAATAATCCATTTGAATGTCCTCATTTGAGGTGTGGTATGTGAATCATTTTCATTTTCCATTATTCTGGACTATGCTTGTGGAGCCTATGGTGCTTGGTCAAAATGTTCTACAATGTATAATAGAGATGATTCCGATGATTTGAGAGTGGATGAGAATAGTACATGATCAATCAAAACATTATACTTATATATGTTAGAGACCAATGGTGATTGATTTCATGGACAATTTATTCTTAAATGTTTTCCATCATCAAATGTAGTGGCGGTTTCTCTAGAGGAGAAATTTTTCCCCTACCATTTTTCATTACATTTGTTGTGTTATAGTTTTTTTGGGTGAAGGCATACCAGTTGGAACATCCAATGCTGTAGGACCATGTCCACGATGTGTCGCACATGTTATTTATTTATTAATATTTTCAAAATAACTCATACATCCTCATTTAGGTAGAGCAAGGTACAGAAAATTATTAGAGTTTCATGTAGTGACCAGTTGAGTTCGATGACTACCTAAATACTGTGTATTGTGGAAATATTATCAATGTAATTTATAATCAATAATTTTATAGTGTAATGAAGGAGTCTATATCATATTCTGAGGAACAAATGAATACCCACTGTCCCACAACTTTTCTTCTTTTTTTATTATTTGATGATATATTTGAGATTTTGTTGAATGAAATGACGTTGTTTCTTATATATAATTAATTAGTTATGTATCGAGGATTGTTATAATTATTTTTATTGTGGTTAAAACACATTTTAGAGGTATCTCCGAGATAGTTCATGGGTAAAATTGTTGTTAGATTTATTTAATTTTTTATTATAATTAATTAGACTGAGAATCGTTTGAGATTTATTTGATGTAAATGCCTGAAACATTATGGCCCATTATTTTTGAGAATTTTGGATTTATAGATTTTATTGAGTGTTTACAGGATGAATAGTTATACAAAATCATAAATATTATTACGGATTAAATGATAATATCACAACACTTAGTGTCATGGAACACTATTCAACATGTCTGAGTAGTCCAAGTTGTATTAATCTAATTTGCAATGTGAAAGAATGAATCATGATGAGAAATGTTTTATGTAGAGGTGTTTTTTCAGGGATATTTCTCATAGTGTGTATATATACACATCAACATGAAATATAGTTGAAAATAAAATAATATTTCTTGTAATTTGATTCATGGAATGACTCTATCTATCCTAAAATAAATATTTTAAGTATAGATCAATATTCTTTTATCTCACATGATGTCATGGAGTGGTGTTATTAGACATGTTGTGATCTTAATCAGGATGTATAATATATTAGGTTTTTTATGATTTTTAAATAATCAATATGCATGGTTCCCTATATGAATTTTTTATATTTGGTAGATAATGAACCTTCATTTCATGGTGATGTCTTATCTCACCATGATCTAGTATTTTACTATATTTTTACATTATATATATTCATGTAGTGTCGCAAAAATATGATCTTTAAACCATGGTATTAATTGGAAGCCCCATATTTTAATTAATTTTTACTTCATTATTTATTGAACCACTAAAGTAATGAGGTTATAATTTATTATTAGGATGATACCCAAATGATGAATACGATAAACAGTTTTCTAAGAATCACAATTTTCCCTTTTGAGATGATTTATTCATAATTTTACATCTAATTTCACCTTTTTCTCTCAATAGGATGTTGATATGATATTGAATAATACAAGACATTTATTGATGAGTAAATGATGATCATGATAGATTTAAAGATATAGTTGCGTCTCTTTTTATTATTTATTTAGGACGATCATTTGTTCTTCCAGTTATTCATAGGTATCGATTATCAAAGACTCTATTTGAGTTTTGAGATTCAAAAAATTATATTTTAATGTAAATTTTATGAGTTTCATGATTTTTTAAAATTGGTTGGACAACATGAATTAACATAAAAATGTTATTGAATTGAGTCAAATGTAATTAATAGGAATGGTGGGAATCACTTTTTTTTACATGTTTCAGTTCATTTTTAATTATATATTTATTCTTTTTCTGTTGTTTCTAGAAGAAATTGTATTTGTTAGGTATTATGTGTTTCTGTTTTGAAAAAACTATAGGAACAAAATTTTATAAAATCTAGTCAGTTAATGTTGTTAATAAATTGGTTTTAAGTATGAATATAAATGATCTAAATGTGTTTTTTAACATATAAGACTGTTGTAGAACATATTACTCAATTTAATTTTTTTTGGTAAATATTTTTAATGTGGATAATTTTTTGGATTTATTTTCGTTTATCATATGATTTGTGTTTTGATATTAAATTTGAATTTCCATTTCGGTATAAAGTGAATATGGGGTAATTATTAGGTGGTTTCTCTATTTTTTAAGGGGGATTCATTTCATAGAATGTGATCTGTTGGGGAGGGGGGTTTTGACGGTTGGCTGATGTGGTATGGTTTTTTAGTGTTAGTTTTGATGTGGGATTTATGGATGAATCATTGGGTGCTATATTGGGATATATTTGTGGTTGTAGTTTGTGTAGTGGGTCTATGATGAAATTTCTTAGGATGGAAATATGTAATAACAGGTTTATCATAGAATGGTGGAATGATTGGTTATTTTGGGTCATTTCATAGTTTCTCAGTATTATGAGAATATATTAGAACTATTATTGATGGAAAGAAATGTGAAATTAATGGAATAAATGTGTATATTTTTTAGATTGATTTTTTCATAAAATTTGGAATTATATGAATTAATGAATGAAAAATGACTGATAATTAGTAATATATAAATGGAATAACAGTCGGATTATCTAGGATTGTGTGAATTCATGTTTTGGTTGTTTTTTATGATGTGGGGTCAGAGATAGAAGTTGTGGTGGTGATTGGTTATTATTATAAGATACCCAATTTCATTTTCTATGTTAGCCTCTTTTCTGAAATTCTGTGTGGGTATAACTATACATGTTTATTTTTTTTGATATTTACACACACCCCATGAAAGTGTGATTCCCTTTCTGATTACCAGTATGACATGGGTACTAGTTTTTCTCACAGAATTTCATAGTATTTATGGGAAGAAATAGTTTTCTTCTACATCTTCCCTGTAATACCTTATATGTGTATTATAATCATTGATGTGTCAAACAAGTTACAATAAAACTACCATAGTATGTGATGTATTGAATATTCCATTGGAGTATTTATGAGGATTTTAGTGATGTATTAGATGATATTTTTGTGTATTGGTGATGATGATATTATTGTATTGTTTGAATACCATATGTGAATATCGATATGAGGATATTCAAAAAGTTCATCAGCATACTCTAAAATGTATATATGAGAAATTATATGGAGAGGGAGGTGAAAGAATATGTGATGGGGTTCATAAATTTTATGAATAAGGAACATGTTTTATGTCCTTCATTTTCATAAAAATGTACTATAATATATACATGATATAGTGTTTTGTGGAATGGTTGTGGAATAGATTATTATCCTATGATGTATGATGTATGGTATTTAGAGCGATAAATTAGTGACGACATTATTTCTGGAGATACATTCTGATATATAATCCTATATAATACGGTTATGCTTTACTATGTTATTTGGTGAGTGGCCCTTAGAGATTTTATGTGGTTATTTTCATTCTAGGATATTTTTGTTTTAATTCATTATTTATGGATGAATTAATATTTTACTTATTTATTTTCAAAATATATATTTTTTATGAACCTATTAAGTATAAATTTTTTTAAATCCACTAAATAAAAATAGTTTTTAGGTTTTTAGATAATTTTTAGTGACTGAGAGGTATGATACAATATAAAAGAATGGATTTTTTTGAGTCATTACCTTGGAGTTTTATTTTTCATTTTTATTTTATGATTTTTATTATTTATCATATTTTCATGCTTTTTGATATTAATTTTGATTTTGGGATATATATGTTTTGGTATTTATTATCTATTTTATTTATTTATTCTATAGATATATAAAATAAATTCCTCCCATTTGCATGTGTTATACCCTCAATGCCATTTTCTAACAGGATGCATACTAGAGGATGGACAAAAGCTTTAATGTAATCTTAATTGGATAGTTAGGAAATGTTCCTGGTGGATAGGTTATGAAAATATATCATTATTTAACATATATGTTGTTTCCATTACTTTTACAACCTCATTTAATTTCACTAACTCTGTCTTTACCTATTGCAACAACTCGATCAACAAATGGTAAACACAATTTTGAAAGGGAATATTCTAGAAGGTGTGATCATGTACTACATAATCTCTTAGGTGATCCTGGTGGTGATAAATTCATAGAATTCAAACCCATAATAGGGAACTAGTTGGGGGTATGTGGGTCCCCATTGCAAAATAAATCGTTATTGAAACCTCCAATATTTATTGAGATGTAACATTAAATACATAATTGGAATAATGTGATATACAGATCCTCTAAATCATCCAATAGTAGTTTCCTACGATGGTTCCTTGAAACACTCACCATCACCAACACCAATCAATGTCAACCACATAATAAAATGTTCATGAAGCTTTTACCTAGCCTATATTGGAATGGACCCCAAGGTAGATAACTTGATAGGGAAAATCCAAACCCACAAACATGGTGGAATGTTATCCCATACTTAATTTTTAGATTCTCAATGTCCATTCATCCATTTAAATCATATATTATGTATAATTAAATGTCACGCTATATCCTGGGGACCAGTCATCTATTTATAACTCATCAGTATACCTAATAGAAAAACCCATCCCTTATGGGTGTAATATTCCATAGTTCTCACATAAAAAGAAAATCAATTTATACAGAATATCTTCCCAAAAAATATGGGGAAAATAAGCATCGATTTTTCATCCATTGAAGTACTACCAAAAACTACACTAATACCCCCACATCCTCGATGTGATGACCAATTTATGTAAATAATTTCTCCTTCCTAAAAAATGAATACAAAAAACATAGCGATTCTCTATACCTAAAGGAAATCAACAAACATGAAGGACATATCCTTGATAAAGCTAGTAAAAATCACAATAAATTCTCTCCCAATGTCAAATAAATCATTATAAATCAATGTCTAACCTATTATTAATAATTCCACATACATAGAGATCCTCTATATTTAAAAGAGATCATCCATCGTAGTGATCTTATACATAGACATACTAACAACAAAGAGTATTAAGTACCTCCATTTATTATGTTGTTTGTAGGCTCATAGGTTATACTCATAGTGAAGAAATTAGGCATAATAGTGAGCATGTCTAGGGTCTCATTGATAATAAAAACTGCATAGGTTATTTCTTCTATGAAATATTTATCCTACAGTAAGGTTCTCAATTTTTCATTGAAATGATGAATCATTAAGGTACTCTTTATAATATCAACAACAAAAGAATCCAAAAATTTCCTCTATGTATTTTGAAATTGGGAAAAATGGAGTTTATATGAATAAAAATCAATGATAATGTCTTTGTAACCTTACACATGATAATATTAATTGAAAAAACCATGATCATATCAACAACATCAATAATTATTCATTATTACGATTGATGATATTTTCTCTCTCAAATGATGCATGGTTTTGACAATGTTAAATATTTTGGATAAACATGGATAAACTATGATGTTGTTAATTTTATAAAGGCATATTATATGAATTAATAAATAAAAAATTAATGTAATTTTAAAACATTTATTATTTTTTGATGGATTTCAATGTAAAAAGAAGTGATTAAGAATGGATGTTCTTTAAAAAACAATAATTTGAATTAACATGATCAATAAAATTTACATATTTATTTATTTTTAAATTTTCACCACCCAAATAAAATTCTATTTGATTATGATATATTAAATTTCCCCCCATAACCTAATGAAAATTAACATGTCCGTAGAGATATAATGAATTTATCCTTAGGTTAACCATATGATATCCAATCACGACACCCTAATTTGATTATCATTCCAAAATAAAACTTATAACCAATTTTTACAAAGAGTAGAATCCCCAGATTATAAATTTTAATTATATTAGTTTGTGAAATATATATTAAAACTAAAATTTTTTACCATTTTGATCAGATTTGATTATTAATGTTTCACTACTAGGATTTGTATAAGGTCGACCTCTCATTCAAAATTCTTATAGATTGAGTATCTAATAATTTATAAAACCAAACTAGATATTATAATTTATTGAATTATAGTATGATAAATTATTAAAAAATTCACTAGATTATGAAATAATTATAACAACTATGACAGGAAAATAATAATGCATGAAAGGAGCAGTCATTATGGAAGCAACTTGATTAATAAATGGTTTACAATGGGATCAAACAAATATACTATCCACACTAATATTATAGACCAAATAACTAAAATATAAAATTATTCAATCTAAAACATATAACTAATTTATATAATAATAAATAAATACAATTTTATATATCAAATAAAATAATATATACAAATAAGACAAAATCCTCTGATAATATATTATTGAATGGATGAATTTACACTTCCAAATGGTTAAATATTTTAGTAAAACAAAAAATTATGTATATTCACACTTTTATACATAGATTACTCTCACAAAACAATCAAAATATAATATATATAGTTTTTTATGGGTAGGATTTCAAATATTTATATGAGTGACATTGGAAATTTTCATAATTAGTTAACTCTCATTTACACTCACTTGTTAAATAGCATAATGCAAGGACTGGATATCTACCCTGAAGAACGAAATATCTCCCCATAGTCATATAGAATAAATAATAACTAGAAATTTATATATTTAAATTGGTGCTGAAAAAATAGGTATTTTCAAAAGTAATTTTTCTAGAAAAATTGTGAGTTTATGGATTATTTGTACAACCAAAAATGGGGCCAAATATCCAAAAAATAATTATATCACAATGAGTATAAAGTCATATCATGAAATTTTATTTCAAAAAAATTCATGAAACAAATTATATGAAAATAATACTAGATTTTATTTTAAATTTTCAAAGAATTATTTTATGGTCCAATTTTATATACAAGATCAAATTTCAATTTTTAATTAAAAAATCATACTTATCTAAAAAGTGAGAAAACATTATCATATATTTTTAAAATATCATTTCAAATTTTTGTTTATTACATAACTAGGGGACGTAAATGGCCACTATTTATCAATCAAGGAATGAAAATAACCTTGATGTACCCATTCATTCATGTTATCACAATCTGAAAAATGTTATCGGGAACAATTTGGGTATCTGCATTTATTGATAATTCACGAAGGATTCATTATTTAATAATTTTGACAATACTGTAATAGGATATTAATAAATTTTTTTATCCCCATTATAATAATATTTACATGGGGACCCCGATTCAAACTACCACTCTTTGTTCCATTATAACCGTGTAGTCTTGTTCTGAGTTTGTTTCATTGAGAACACTTTCTGAAATAGTTGGAAAAAATAGCTACACTTTCAAAATTATGTACTGACCTCCAACTTAGATACCATATATTTCTAAATATCATATCGAAGAAACACACATGTCACCAGATGATATTGAAACCAGAATTAGTAATTTTGTATTCATTGCCTATCATGGGTGATAACCTATCTCATCCGGTAGATTAACTGATAGATTGTTCATTTTTTGTCCTACAACAAGATCAATTAAATTTTGGGGAGAGAGTAAACTCCAAACAAAACATGATCACATAGAATAATATCTTTATAAAACAACCCACTATTGTAATATAATGTGGAAACCCATTGGATGATAACAAAGATGACACATGTTACATTTAAAATGTGTTTCCCATTTATATGATGTCATTTATTTTCTATCATCCACCCCCGTTAGTTAAATCATTCCAAGCATCTTTGTTGAAAAACACAAATCTGACTTCTAATAAATCATATAAATTTTGTTAAATTAGATCCTTATTATATGGATTACTTATGATGGGTATGCTAATAAAATCAACCTAGGTATTGTTTTTTTCTAGTTTAACCTAAATATCCTTTGATAATGAAACTCTAATTCTAATTGAAAATTTTGTTTCCTATTAAGAATTTTCATGTAAAATATTAGCCTGATTTTAAAAAACATTGTAAAATATTCCCCACATGTGTGAAATAACTGGTGGGGAGTTATCAAGCACTATATATCAGATTTTTGTTTTTTCGACATAGGTAAATTAAGACATTAAAACTATCAACCACTATTAAATTGTTACTATAATTAGAGTTCCACATCATTATATATGGGAAAACTGAAAATTTTACGTTTGAAAAAAAATAATTAGTGTACACATGCAGACCTACAAATCTATAGACAATATAATAGATATGATATGTGATATTTATAAATTTACATATATTATCATTAATATTCAATGGTAAAAATTTTTTAAACTACCCAAATAAAAAAATCATACAATAATAAGGATAACCCCTATTATAGTGTCCCATTTACCAATGTTGTCCAAACTATGGGATCCACAATTAGTGGTTGTTAACCTATTTTTATCAATCACAATAATAAAATAAAAATAAATGATAATTCATAGTGATGAAGTTACATAGGGGAAACCATATCCTATGTTGATGAGATATTGTTCCTCAATGACCATATCAAATGGTGAAAACAAAAGAAATGGTGACTCAAAGAACCATTATTAAACCTTCATGAATGTATGTATTTAGGGCTGAGGTAACACCAATGTATAACCAGTCATACATACACTCATTTTAGGATTCACTTAGTGGTTATTTTATTCAATCCCCTTCGATTATTACTATATCATAAGGTTTTCATCTCCCCAGTAGGAACATAATAGTTATGCGGAAGAATAATAATATATTCAACTTCATGTTTCTCTAATGTTCATGATAATATAAATTCCATAGATTTGGGTGGTTATATGGATCCTATAATGTTTTCATCAGTGAGAATTATCATAACATGATTCATCGATTCCCGAAAACATGATACTGATGTAGAACTTAACAATGAAACCCATAATTTCAAAATGATCAAAATGGTGAAACATGATAATATTTAATATAAAAAATTTTAATGGAAAATTTAGGGCACCATGATACAAAATATAATTTCATTACAATACTCTAAACACACCATTCAAAATGTATATGTATTTTCCACATATTGAACTCCAAAAAATAAAATATTATCATATCTATCTTTACCGTTTTCTTTATCAGAAGGATATAATAATAAATACATACAACTTATAAAATTGACAACATTTTATTTTAGTAAATCATTATAATTCAGAATAATTTTTTGGATAAATTAAAATTACTTCTCGTTAACTCATCTAAGAAGTAAGAACTTGCTCAACCAAAAACAAATTGTCAGCTAACAATTCCAACATCAGATCACCATATTTTTTACGCTTTTACATAAATGTAAAGAAATAATTTTACTCCATTTTGAAAATATAAATCATATTTTTAATAAAATGGTCAATGGAATACATTTTTATAATGTAAAATATCATAGCTAGAAATATTTCTCATCATAACATCCCAACTAGAAGCCCTCAATGCTTGATGTAATTAATTATAATATAATAACAATCAAATAAATAAATGGGAGGACACCTCTTAAATTCTAAATTTATCACCGTCAACTTTTATTCAATTAATTGAATATGTGATATATATAGATTAATAAATTGGTTTTCTGAAATTTGGAAATAATTTGGTCAATGATTGAACTAAAAATGCATAATCATGTATTATTGAGATGTTGATCTTGTGGGGGGGGTTTGGGGATTGATAATTTGAGAAAATTGATCGTTATTATATTTATTAGTGAATGAGAAGAACCCCCATGGATTTCAATTATGGGTTATCGAACATCATATATAATTAATTGAATATGATTAAGAGGGTGTAAATTACTGATCTATATTCTCTTCATCATTCTTCTAAACTAACCACCTCAACATGTTGAGTGTACTTATTTTTGAATCCTTAAAACATGAACATAAACAAACACATAGTAAAATATGATATTTCTAATGTCTCTCCTATAAATGTTAGAATTATATTAATTTCTATCGTATTTTTGGAATTAAAAGACATAACCCACTAGAATCATCATGTGTATGCATTTATTATTGGATAACTATGAAACATGTGTTCAAATGGCTCTTAATAATGATTTTGTCTATCTAACACAAAATTTACTCCTGAATGATACTATTCTTAATTGTTTAGGTAATAAAATATATATATTCTTCTAATTGTGTGTAACTGAGTTTTTCAATGTTTTCAGTTACTCTTCATATATGTTTCTCACATTTTACCAAGAAACAGATTCAATATAATACAAAAAACTACATTCTATAACTACATAATTAGTTAATAATGTTGATTTATTTAAAAAGAACACATTTTCATTCTCTCTCTCTATCTCAATCTCTCATTTTGTGGTGAACACCGTGACCAACTCACTTGGTCTTAATTACACAACTCAGCCAACCACACACAGTCTTCCACTTCAAATAATTTCTTTTAATGAAATACGACATGAAATAATATTCCATCACATAATATTAGATTTTTACTCTCTGTTATATAACAATCTAGTTGCACAATACATAAAATGTGTTGAAAATTACCTGAAGATATTAAATCAATAAATATCATATGTATCCTTCTAATAAATTTTTTTAACAATAAGATGAAAAGAAAACATTTTTGGTCTATCTTTATTCTTTTATCATGTAATGCATTCACATTCAATCAAAAATATGAGCTCTAGTATCTATGTTTTCATATATTATTTTTTGTATATGTTTATCCATTTATTTAGGTTCCCTGAAACCCCTGATTTTTTATAATTTTAAATATTAACATTACAAAAAAAAATGAATGATCATTAAAATTAGTTTTTCATAAAAATACCTATTTATATTGGACATGAATTTATATATCATTGTATAAAAATTATAATGATTCTTAATCCATTGTTAATTGTAATATTAATCATTACTCAGGATAAAAAATATCATGATTTGTATATCCTTAACATTTAAATTGAATTGAATTATTAGATTTACTTATAATCATTTGAATATTATATCCATGAAAACATGAATCTTCACAAAAAACATGATGAAATTTATATTTGGCACACATAAATGTTGTAAAACCCATATGATTTTTACATAGAATCATATGAATATAAAATAGGATAAAATATTTTTTGTAATGATCATGAAATGATTCTTACACAGTAACAAAATTATTCCTATCTAGTTATAATTTCATAATTTTGTAGAGGATATTGTGTTTATACAATGAAAAATTGTAGATACACCAAGTCAAATTGAAGTTAAAAATGTAGATTTTTATACATAAACTATTTTATATAACCAATTTTAAACCTTTTTCAATGGAATTCAATATGAAATAAACCACAAAGCCCATAATACTATCAATATAAAATCCACTAAAAACATTCACGATAAATTAAACCACGTTTTTGTATTTTATTTAGTAATTAAAATAAAAAATCTAACAAATACATCATATCTACATAAAATTATTCCCAAATTTCGTCTATAGAGGGATAAAAAATTCTAGAGTAATTTACCTAATCTCACAAAATAATCTTCTAAATACTTAATTATTAATTCAAAAAAACATATTCCTATCAAACTATAATACAATAAATAATTGTTTATAATAATATACTCCTTTTTATTTTATTTCAAACCAAGGCATATAAACCACTATCAATTCGTTTATTATTATTTATTAATCATCACTAAATAATTATACTTATATGTCAGTATATACATTCAACTAAAAATTAATATCAATTTATAATAACTTATTATACATTTTTAACATTGATATATATCCATCCTATTCAAAAATGATTAGACTAATTCTTCCTGATGAAGTGATTCCACCTATGAATATATATGAGATTCAAATTATCTTTTGTCAATACATAATTATCATATATTAGAAAAACTATTAATTTATTTAAGACATAATCATTAAAAGTCAATTTCCTATAATTTGATTACTATATCCAAGGAACATGTTAATGAAACATTTATTGCATTCACATCAAAAATATCATTAGAATATTTCACATAGGCAAAAATATTGACTTTTGTCCATAAAATTTTAAAAACTATATCTAAAAACATTACCCACAAATGATCACCATGACGAAGTTATATTTTCTAATAATGTGATTTATTTTAAAATTCTAAAGAATATTATTTTATAATTCAATAACACATTGATTATTCCATCCCAAGTGAAGTCATATGGTTAGTTAAACCTTGATACCATATAAATATGTCTTAATCCACATTATTTTGGATTTTAAATGTGAATCCACCACATATTCTTCTAGGAAATTACCCGTGGAAAATGACATATTTATATATTAAGTAAAAAAACCTATAACTACATTAGAATGATCCAACTTATGTGGATCTTCTATCATCAAACATTCCACCCAAATATTAATTTGTATAACAAAATATATTTAACTTTTCATTTTTGATATATTTCAATACATATTTAGTTATGACCATTATGTATATATTAATCCAATTTCTAGCTATTTAGTGAAGTGATTTGGTTATTTTTGATACCTATCACAATGTGTTACAATATATAATAAATAAGGACTCGAATGTGTGAGATATAACAGGCATACAATTATTATCCTGAAATCTATAGGATTAACATCCAATACATGTTCCTATTTTGAAATCATTATTCCCACTATTATTTTTCTAGAAATAATCGTTAAATCCACCATGAAAAACTGTTAAAGAATATAACATGCCTACTTTTTTTAAAATTAGGATCTCTCACCTGAGAAATTTCAATTCAATGAATGTACTTCCTCCCCCCAAGAATGATGATTTAAAAATTATTCATTTTATTATTGAAAAAATACACAGAAACATATTTATCATTTATAAAAATATATAACTCATCTAAATAAGAAATTACAATGAGATATACTACATTTTAATCTTAGAAATATATGTTTTTTTAACACCCTTACCTTTATGAAATCTATCTTCTTAAACGTTGTCTGATTTTTAGAGTACTAATGTCTTAGAAATTTTTTCATCTAATATAAATACTTTTTTTACCAAAAAATTGATTTTCATTTTATTGTACAATGAAAACCCATGGCATTTTAATATTTATTTTCTACAATATGTTAACAATTTTGATGAAGTATTTGGAATCCACATGAGAATCATTATGTCTCATTTGATTACAATTATTTTGAAATATTAAAATCTATTAAACCCTTTATAATGGTGTAAAAATATAATAAAATTACACTCCCTTAACTTGATTATTTCTATTACATTCCAATAAATCATTATTTGGAACAACTTCTCCCTTTTCCATGAACTTGGTTTAGAACACCCAATTTATTCCAATCACATTCGTATATTCCAATTCAGAAACTAACTCCCATGTATCATTCATCTTGATTTGGTCCAATTAATAATTCATTACATCAACCAACTCATGGTGCTTCAAATATTCATTGAATTGTATATATTTAACTAGAGAAATCAATGATTTGCTGAATCATTGGCCTCACTCTTCCCTTTTTTAATCATACAAAATTTGTTTTATATTGATATTTTAAGCAGAAAATTCCTTATCATTATATGATGAGAAGAATTATGATATTATTAATCACCATAAATTAATTTATATTCATTGGTATCCTTATCAGTATAAAAATTTTCATCTATGATCAAAATTTGTTTGAGGTGTTTGAAAACAACAACACCAATATTCATTCTTCAATATTATTCACCATTTGAAAAATAATTCATGGAATTTTAAATAACATTAACATTAGTTTTATAAATAATTCATCTTTATTAATTGATATAATAGTTTTATCAAATTAAATATTTAGGGTGGCAATGAGAAATTATAGAAACGCCTATTTATTGAATTATTCATTTATTTTCAAATATCTCATTGATAGTACAAGAACCGTAAGACAAACAAATATTCTTCAAACATGAATAATATTAAAACAAAAATATATAAGTTAAAATATGTGAATAAAATTTCTAAAAGAAATTATTTTGAATATAAACTAGTGCACCAAGAATGTGCCTTAAAAAATATTGCAACCAATCAAGATCAGACACCTTTGTCTAAGATAGCTCCCCCAAATAGCCATTTCTTCATTTAGAGATACTAATTGGTTTTCTTGTTTATGAACTACCTTTTTAATGTTATATGGAATTATTCATTAGATAAGATTAAAATATTCAATTATTAAATGTAGTTATATTTTAATTTCATCCTAAGATCAAAACCATGCTATTTCTCTATAATATTCAAAAGATAATTTAAACAAAAATTATGCCTAAAAATTAGGTTTCATATACATGAAATATGTCACATGAGTGAATTCATCAATAAAGTATTAATATTAATAAATATATTGGTTTATTTATTAATCATATACCCATCAACATATGAATGAATGATTTCCATAGGTTTGGTGGAATAAATACCCACCGTTTTTGTGTAATGTGTCAACAGTCTTCCCCTTATGGAAATATGATCAATTCTATTAACTATATATTTAAGATATATAACATTACGATCATTTTCCCCTATTTTATTAATGTTAATATTATTTTTTCGTCAATATCATGTCCTTAGATAATTAGTTTTCTTCTTTCATTCTAATATAGCATGAATCCCCAACATCAACTGCATCAAATACATTAACCCTATTTTAGTTTCCTTTTTTTTAACTGTTAAATATTGAATATTATTAACCAAGAACCAACAATTATTAGAAATAAATAAATTTACATAATAAAAAATAAAATTAACCAATAGCGTAATTCAATTTCATCCATAATCATAACATACATTTTTAAATTTTAACTTTTATTTACCAATATAATTTCACCTAAATCATCTAAATTTTAATATACCATTATTTTAAATGTTTAATGATCATCCATTTTAAATTTCACGACTTTTGTTATGTTTTAAATACCCATTAAAATGAGATAAACATACAATATCTATGATAAATATTCATTCCCATTTTAATTCATTGATTATAGCTTCCACAACTAAATATTTCTTTTCTATTTTTTATTTTTATGACCATTTATACGAATATTTAAAATCATTTTATTCAAATAAGACATTTGAGGAAATTTTTTTAATTTAAACCATGTTGGTTACACTATATTTAAAAATATTATACCAGTTCTGATATTTCTTTCCACATTTTACAATCAATATCTTGATTCTCTTTTTTATGGGTTTTATTCTACCGTAGAAAAATTATTTTAACATCACCGTGGAATATATTGGAGATGTTACTTATTCTATAAAATCAAATTTATATGATAGATTCCTCCATATTACAAGCTAAATACATATAAAACACATATAAATTTTTAAGAATCATATTCATGAAAATTTCTAGGTTTCCTTCGTTATTTATTTATGTGAATATCAGAAATATTTTTAAAAACATTATAATGACACCGTAAAATTTAATTCTTAATATTGTACTTATTTAAATCCATTCTAAATTCATTCTTTATAGTATCTTTTTACCTGATGTTTTTATTCCTATAATATGTAGATTTTTTAGGGACTCAATATTTATCCACAAATATGTTCTTCATGACCCCCTTCTCATTCATTAATTTCTTAGTAAAATTTATTTCAATTTTCCAAACCTATAATGTGATCTTTTTTGAATTAATAGTCATATTTCATTATCGGAAATTATTATGCTTCTGAAACTGGGTTGTTATAAATAAATCTATAATTTCTCATTAACTTTTAAAGTTTGAATAAATTTTTTTGAATGTATAAAAATGACTAATATTTATCCACCACAATTTATTTTATTTTAAATTTAAGTTTATTATATGAATGATGTATCATATTTACCTCATCAAACAACTCAATGAATTTGTGTCATTGTAGTGTAAAACAATATTCCTTATTAATAGATGATTCATTTTCCTAATTCATCATGCCTATTTCATTATTCAATTTACATATTTTGATGATACCTTAATTCAATTATTCCTTAAAAATTCTCAAACTCATTAACTTTATCATCAATATAATTTTTTTTCATCGATACCCTATTGATCTATGACTTTGGTAATGAGTAGTATACCAACAATTCCATCATTAGAAGTCTCAAATTCATCTTCATCTTAAACATACTTACATTATTTTGAATTAAATTGTCTTATTTAATAATATTATAAATTATTAAATTTATCATTTGTAGAAAACATTGAATTATTGGTGTTTTACATAGTTAATCTGATGTGTCTGAAGAGTACCAAACATAGAGATTACATAAATTTAGATGAATATTCTATACATATAAATAAAATATATTCCCCAATACTAATATGGGCTTTTTTATTTGGATAGTATAAATATATTCATATTATTTCATGAAATAAATTCATAAATATCTGCATACGATCATCTCACATTTTATAATATCAAACCAAAACTTTCTTCAATACATAAATTGAATAATGGGGAAATAAATATATGAAATGATGTGATCAGAAACAAAGTAATGGTTAACATATGATATATACATCAATGATCATTAGTGGGTATATGATATGAATAATTATATGATAAAATGATTGAATCATATAGTAATCATACCCAATCAGTCAAATATTTTGATGATGAATCTTATAATATGTTTTATTTAATCCAATGGCTTATGATATATGTGTTTTTATTCATCTATAATCAATAATGATCCTTATGAACATGCCATAATTTTATGACAAACGTTTTTAAAAGACACATACTAATATAAATCACCTCCCCTATCAAGGATGACTCTAAAAACTATCATTTTTGACATTGTTCAATAATAGAAATTCCTTCCTTGTCATTACCAACATTATCTTTTGAGTATCGTCCATATAGATAAATAAATCATCACTTAAGTGTTTATTAACTCCATATTATCTTAAGAGATTCTCATAACCTTCAATATAAACGAATTCATTTGATTCATATTTAATTTTGAGACCACAAATCATATTATGAAAACCAAATTTCTGAATTCTATAAAGAAAGAAAACATCATATCCCCAAATCATAACACAGAGAAAGGAAATGGGTTTTTTTAAAAAATTTATCATTTATTAATAGGATATACCATGGAAAATAAATGGATTTCAACTATCGTATCATCATAAATTATTTAACCTGTGGTGAATAAAAAATTACATATAATCATACATAAATCATCCCCACCATCAAAATTCATCCATAGAATTCATGTTGAGGATATAATAATACCATATCCCTAGTTTAGCATAAAAATACAAAAATCATGTTGATAAGACATAAAATACATTTAAAATATCTTACAATCATTTAATTGAAAATATGTCAATCTAACCATTTTTTTGATAAAATTTTCTCAAAAATATTCAAAAAATTTAAATAAATCATGTTCATTAAAAATTAAAAATATACCATTGAATGAAACAGTAATGGAAATAAATGGTCACTATATAGGGGAAATACATTGAATATATATATATTAAAATAAAACATTCAATTCACAATTTTGTAAAAAGTCAAAATTGACTTGTTTGGAAATCCATTAGAAAAATAATTTTTAAAAATTTCAAATATAGTCTATGTCAATTAAAATGATCATTTTAAATAATTTCATGTTTATGTAATGATTTTGACAAAATATTTTTATGATTATAAATATTTAATAAATTGATAACCGACCAAGTAGAAATATTGACAAATTTTGAATACAAAATATTCTCATTTAATATATGTACTACTGAGTGGAAAATGGGAAAAATAAATAAAAATATCATAAATAAACATTATAGATGATAAAATATATGGTTTAAATGATAATATATATATAATTATCCACAACCAAAATTTACCATAGCATATCCTAAAATTAAATTAGATTATAAATTAATCCACTTTTCTAAAGTCTCATCTTTCGTTGTACATGCAATAATTTCCTATAATATATATATATATATATATTATACATATATTATAGAAATATTTTCTTAAATAAAAAACTATAATCATAAAAAATATATCACATTTATTTCTCATATATCCTTTTATATTTATTTTTATGATGCATTATATCACATTTATTTATCATATATCCTTTTATATTTATTTTTATAATGCATTGATGAATAACGAAATGCACCATTTCGTAGACATATTAGTTCATACCTATACACAATTGATGTGTATTCATTTTGATAGAGGGAATGAAATTTAGGTAAACAATATATAAAAATTCCAAAATTATTAATATATAATATGTATTATATATATTCATCACATTTATCCTTATTATCATCCTTGTAAAACTCAAATGAAAAACGAATCACATACCCTCTAAGTGGTGGTATACCACATGTTTGCAAAATAAATGTTACAATTTCCATTATGATGGAAATGTAAAAATGTATATAAGATATAATAACTCCAAAAGTATAAAATTGACATAAATATCATATATATATATATATATATATTTAGTCAATCATAATAATATATAAAGAATGATATTGATACAAAATGTATAATAACAATATGGGAGGCGGTAGTCCATATGTACTTACAAAATATACATTAATTTACTATTTTATGGAAAGTATGTTTAAAATTAATTATCAATAATAATAATAATAATAATAATAAATAGATATATTAACAATATTTATATAATTTTTTATAATTGATACTTTTAGTTCATTGAATGTAGATGAATGAAATTGAATGTATATTATTAAGAGTTTTTAGTAGTTCATTAGAAAACATATATACCATCCATATTAGTCATTTTTAAGTATTTTATTTTTATAATTAAGTACATATAGATTGTTATTAGGGAGGTTAATTATATATTATGTTACTTAGTTGATTATCTATAAGGATGCTGACATCGGGGGAAGAGAGAATAAATGGTATCCATTTATAACGATAAGTGATGACATGCTTAGAATTTTTCAGAAGATTAAAATATATTAACTTTTTATAATAAGAATTATTATTTAAATTTTTGTTGGTAATAAATAAAATACTTCCTGAAATCATGTATAATATTCTTATTTATGAATTATTTTGGTTAAATATTTCATTTTCAAATTAGATGAAAATATCAGTTTTGACCCACCCAAGTCCAGTGTAGTATTTATGCCATCAATATATTATCAAATATCTTTTTCATTACTGAAATTATTTAAAATAATTATTAACTTCAATATTTAATGAGTTATTTAAATCATCAAACCTAGATAAACCCTTTAAATGCTGTAAATATGTCATGAAGTCAAAGATAGACATGACTCTCCAGATTAGGTACCACATCACCATTTCAGACATATCATCTATATAGAGGATTATATTGTGCTCAATTATGGAATGTATATATAGGAAAAAATTGTAAAAAAGCCACATTTTAGGATAAGTGCTTTAGGATTTTTTAGGTCAATATGGCAGGTGAATTTGGAGTATATTATTTTCCAAAATTTCTCATTCAATGTTGAGAAGTTAAAAAACCCTAGAATCATATTACCTATTTAAATGTGTACTATTATAAAATTTAGAGGTTAGGAGAATATGTATTGTATTATTATAATATGATATGTCGTTAGATTCCCTTAATATACACTAATAGAGGAGGTAATCTATTAAGCCAGGATCTCATCCAAAAATGAATTTCTATTACTCTTCATTGTATTAATTTTTTTGTTCATTAAATAAAATACATATTTCTCTCTAATTTCATCTATTCTTTTAAATTTTATTTTTATTTAACTATATTATTTGAGAAGGAAATAAATATTAGAGAATTTTTTGAATACCCTCTCTAATCCATATTGAATAAAATTTGTTTCAAGGATGACTACATCATCCATTAAAGATTTATTTTTCATAGTAATTTAAATAACTCAAAAATTATTATTCTTTTTTAATATAATCACCTTGGTGAAATCCCATTATATTATTAATTTATTTATTTTTTACCCTTAAAAAACTAATCTAGATATTGAATAGTTATCCCAAAACATGTGAGGTCATGTAATGTGTGAATTGTGTGAGAATGATTTCATTTGGTAAAAAAACAAATTGGAATAAATATAAAGATTTAATAAAAAATTATAAAAAAATTTCATTGTAATTTCTAGAATTTTTATTTTCCCTAATTTTAAAATGACTATAATCTAAACATATAATGAAAATTAATGTATGGTTCTTTGATTTTAGGTTCATAAGTAAGCCTACAGTTTATTTTTTCATATTAGTGTATATGGTAACATATCTAGGGTTTGAGGGTTAACAAATTAGGGGATCATAATTAAGCAGAGTATACATTAAATGATAATAACTACAATGTAATGGAATTTTTATAGTTATATCTATTATTAAATTTAAATTTTTTATCTAGTGAACTTCACATTGTTTTTTATTAATCAAATTTACTAAAGAAAAAAAATAAAAAAATAATTATTCTTCTATCATACATCTCGTAGTAATATAAACAAAAATCTCAAAATACTTTTTAAAAGAAATTTTTAAATTATTTAATTATATTAAAAGTATTTTAAAATATAGGTTTAGGTAATTTGTCTATAGGGAATGAAAATGGTTATCCACTCTACGCCACCAAAGTAATAAAAAATAGCACATCATTTGATAGAATCCAAAACCACACCCATAATATTGGTTTCATTTATTCGAGGTAAAGTATAATAATATAATATTTATTTGTGTTTTTTAATTTTTATATCATTACATTTTTCACTTTTTATTCACAAGTTCCACAATTTCATAATTTTTCTTTATATTTTCTCTTATTTTTTTACTATCAATTCACACCTCTTATATTATTATCATGGTCTATTTTTTCCATTTTATTTTCATTCATTTATTAATAACACAATATAATCATGGAGGGTTTCATTTAACATAACACTTATATTGAATATATACATAAGTCTTGAGTTAGAAATGCTTAATCATTTAAATGTTTCAATATTCACTCGGTTGGTGAATTACTCTTATCTATGAAAATTTAAATTAATATAACTTCTAAATAAAAGAAAAATATATATATAATGGTTATAATTAATAATAATAATTGTACTATATTTATTTAATAATTGTTTGTAACTATAATTAACTACATCCAAATTTTATTTCATATGCAAACAAAGAATCCGGATTTCAATTAAAATAAGGATTTATAAACAATTATCAAAAAATTTAAGTCCTCTTTAGTGGGGATCACAATAAACATCTAAAATAATTTAATTTTATTTTATCATCCCTGAAATAAATCAATGCCACTAAATATCAATTCAAAATATGATCAATCATATTCTCACATGATGGAACTATAATGTATTGGATATTTATTTTATAACATGATGAAATAACATGTTGTAAAATTTCAAATATTATTTTCTTGTAAATATTTTTCCAGCATCACATACCACTTCAATTTGAAGTGAAATATTTGGAATCAAGTTTTTGAAAGGGGAGTAAATGAATATGTATTGGGAATGATTTATGATGTTGTGTTTTGGTTTCCAGAATCAATAAATTCATTATAATATCCACATCGAAAATATATACTAAGTTCTCACACATAGGGAGAGGATAATGGGGTATAATAGGGACATAGGATAATTGGAGAGATAAAAAATAGTAATTTCATTTAGTTTTATTAAATATATAATAAAAAACAACCAATAATTGTTTGAGGTAGAGAAAATGTTAGTGTAGTACATCAGGTAAGTCCATCTTTTCATGAAAATCATTTAATTGATACCATGATGGATATTTGACCACTATGGTGAGACTGATTGTTTTGTCTCAAAATACACAAAAACTCCCTCCTATGAGGTATTATATAATTTTCACAAAAATAAACCATATAATTGAAAATTTTCACTAAATAAATGATACTCAAAATATCACAAACATATCTTATGGGAGACCATAGCGGTTGCAGCTATAACCACATTCCCAAAATAAGTATGATTACTTATAAACAACACATACCGCTAGTCAAAAATATAAATAGAACATTTGTTATGTCCCTATATGAAAAATTACACATTTTATTACATTCATTAATATTAGACATACCAACTGTGTTTTGAACTACACCAAAATTGGTTTGATGTCCAAACAATAAAAAGATAACAACAACATTGAAATAATTAAAAAATGAATAATATAATACCAATGAATTTATCAAAAAAATAATTCACAGTCGAAAATAGGAATTTTTGAATCATGATTTTTTGTTTATGGAGTTGAAGCCACAAATGAGACATATATACACCACCCACCATGAACTAGATAATAAGGTCCCCTGATGATGTCTTTCCAAATATACTCTAAATCAGAAGTGGAATATCTATTCCATTAAAATGATAATTGGAATTAAAAAAATTAATATAATGGTACCTATCATTCCCCAGGGATTAACCTCATTATCATCGAATTGATATTCCTGATCAATTTCTGAGAATCCAAATGAGGAAGAAAAATGTTAGAGAAAGATTGATGATGTTCCTCATAATCATCTTCAATCTCTATATAAGTTAATTCAAATAAATAATATGGATAAAGATTCAATGAAAAAAATAGTATTTGAATAAATTCAGTCCCATTGAGACCAACATCCCTCGACTTGAATCAATCAATACAAATTCCATTGTATTCCATGTTTTTCAAATAGTTGAGTACAAATAAAAGTCGGGTAATGGGTAATTAGTTGTTATACCATGTGCGGTATATATCTACGCTCATCAAAAAAATATAACAATTCTAATGATATGAATGGACCTCATTATATTCACAATTCTATGTATTATTTTATTTTAATTCAATACATCTTTATGTGATTTATGTGACATCATTGTAGTCATTCTTCCCTCTATTTTAACTTCCTTTCATGTTGGAGAAGTGAATATGATGAGGTTGGGGATGAAATATTAAAATATAAAAAAATAATATCTAGGATCATCCCTTTAATATAAACATTGTAATGTAACAAACATGATCCTTCCTATGGATTTATATATTTTAAATATATAGGACGATATGGTATATTCTCATTCTCTCGTAATTCATCATTGAAACTTCATAAAAACTACGTGGAAAATCTTAAAAGACCATGAGGATACACTTTGTATGGAATTTTTAGTTGATATAGAATGATATAATATTTTATATCAATGAATAACACATCTGCGGACCATTTGGATTTCATCATCTCCCATTTGACGCATTTTGAAATGATTATAAAAATAATAATTTTAACCATTTTCAAATGGAAATTCACTCCGTATTTAAGGATATCAATAGGATTTATTATAGTTTATTTTTATTAAATTATTACACAAATTATATTAATTATAAAACCAAACTCATTTCTGATTCTTCTATGTATTTTTTCATATGCAGATCATATACATTTTTATAATTCCTATCTATGTATTTTTCATATAGCATTGATTCATTATTCACTAATCAAGATAATGTATAATCAGACAATAATATTAATTCTGAACATATATCATATTCCAAATCATATCCATCAATACGAAATCTACCCATAGAGAAACATAAATCATTTCCACTGAATTGTAAATATTCAAACCTCTTGAATGATGAAACATTTATTATAATGATTTCTAATATTATCTTTCCTAATTATGAAACATAAATATTATATATTTGAAGTAATAATATAATTTTAATTTTATAAACCGTAGAAGTCACACAAATTATTATCCCCTCCACGTGAATAAATTTGGTTATTTTAGAGGCTAGGGGAAACTTGTTAAATAGGAATAAATTAGGATAAACCCCACAATAATATCAATTTTATAGATTAAGGTCGAAAATTTTATTGTGGTGCATATAATTTATCGCATTATAGATACTCCATGGCTCATCACTTTCTAGTTTTAGAATTGAAAATGTGGTTAACTATTTTAAATAATGAAAACTGAAAAATATTCCATGTGAGTGTTTAATATATTTTTTGAGTTCTCATAAATTATAGGAAACATAATAAATCCAGTCTTATGGACAATCTCTCCCTTCCATTCACTGACCAGATTCTTGAGAAACATAATGATTGTAAAAACTATTGATTCATGGATGGAATCTATGGATATTTTTAGATTCCCACTATAGTAAATGATTATTTAAAGACAACATTGACATGCCAATTCATCACATTTTCACATCAATAGATTCCATTTGGACATTTTACTTCCCTAGGTAACTTCTTGATATATAAAGAGAGTATCTTTTATGATTTACATGTGTCATTAATAGAGTTATGTATAGATGGTTCTACTATATGTGGATCCTAATTTAATTAATTTTTATTGAGTTTGGGAAATTTGATGAATCGTTTAATTGAGAAATTTATTGTTTTGATTTTATGATATATGTCATTTCAATTTAGACAGGGGAATTTTAATAAGACATAAAATGTTTCAATGTAGAATGATGGTTTATGGATCTAATATATAAATATTTTAATCCTTTACATATCATACATTTGAGCATGATGTTTGATCATTCCTTATAAATGATTGTTTTTATCAATGCATAATCATATATTTCATTATGTTCATTCTATACTTATCACAATTACATAAAAAAGAAATTGGATTTTTTTTAAATTGATAATTACTGTGTATCGTTTGAGGAGATATAGAATCATATATCCACTCTACTAATTATATAACTCTTATGGTGGTACCCCTCATATGACATTATGTGAGATTATAAAATAATAAAAATTATATTAATCTAATATCGGAGGGTGGAAAGGTGGTTTCATGTGATTTATTATACATAAAAAAGATTAGAATGAGCACATAAAAATTGAATGGATATAGAAATTATATTTATTTTTGTAATATTTGATTTATAAAAATTATTCTCTTATTATTAGTATCTAAAGTGGTTGTTTCTATTAATAATGTATCATTGATATACAACTAAAACAATATAGATGAGAAGGTTTAACTTATTCATTGGATTATCCTTATTCATAAGTTTGAAATCAATATAGTATGAAAGAAGGGGTCGGTGTACATTGTGGATTATCACATTGGAATGATCATTCACATGAAAAAGCATGATACTGTTATCCAGGTAGCACTTTGGGAAATTTAACCCATTGATAATTTCATTATCATATCCTCTACAAATCCTCGGAATAAAAATTTATTTATTTACATGGTGTCTTATTGAATTCTTGAAATCCTAAAAACCCATGTTAAATAATTGAAGATTGGAACATAGTGTTTTGTCTATGATGATAGATAAAATTGGTGAATATTTAGTCACAATATCATTATGCAATGTCTGAATGATCCTGAGTTTTTATTTTTTTCAAATTCGTTCTTATGGAGGACACTTTGTACCACCTTGGATGGTTAGAAATGATATATTCTCTAGATTATCTTGTTGAACCTTCTTTTTTGATTCCCATGTTTTTTGTTTTCCATGACCTCATTTCCAACACACTACAAACATTTCAAGGAGATACATGATTCCCCAATTTCCAATATTATTTTCTGATATTATTTATGTAGGAAATATTTATTTTATGGGTCCATTTCCATTCCCATTTAAAATCATGTAAATTATTACTAATTTTGATTATGATAGCATGTCGATGGATTCCATGGAAACCATGACTGATGATTCCCATGTTGTAGTGAATTTTTTCGAGGCCTAAATATTTTTTCATCATTGAGTACCAAACGATATAATCATGGAAAAGGGTACACACATCAATCAAAAAAATTACATCCCAATATAAAAATTATATGAGGATATAATAAATGTCATTATATAAAACCCCTAAATAAATGGTCACTCCGAAGATTCAAATCATTTGGGGATATATATGTCGAAGAATATAGTGCAACTAAATACAAATGCTTCATGAAATATCTCCAATGATGCAACTAAGGATTATAGGATAACATTTAAATCATCGATAGGTTGGTTCCCCTTCATGATCATTTTTTTGGAAAGCATGTCATATTCCATATGAGGTTATGAATTTAACCTATAATCTATAAATAAAATCAACAATCATTTATCTCAAGATGGTAATCTATGTAAATTAAAAATTCAAGATCATGTAGATATCCAATTATCATCATATCAGAATTAAAGGATCTATATGGAGTGTCCAATAGTGGGTCTTTATTGAATATTCCAAAAAAAGGTAGTTTCATGGAGGGGAGAATGTCATTCTCTATCGTTCCTAATTTAACAGGATGTTATGCTTGTTGTGTTCTATATGATCAGGTTATTTCTATCATGTCTCATGATTTTCTATATGTTGAGTTCACGTTCACTCAAGAGGCTACACGATATATCATTCAAGTAAATAGGAAATATTTGAAGCATTATTTTTTTGGTTTCACCACACATACTAATTTTTCCATCGCACTACATGGTCTCGCCAACACAATAAATTACAGTACTATCCCCTACCCTCTCACTTTAATGTTATTTATTGAAATTTTAATTCTTTATTTAAAATGGAAATATTATTTAGTTTTTTCACATTTAGAGAAATTGTAATGTTTGATGTATGGGGGATGGGACAACATTTTATGGAAGATTATTTAGGATTTTTATTTTTATTTTGTTTTCATTATATTCTATATATTTTAAAATAAACATAACAAAACCAAAAAAAATGAAAAAAAAATCATTAAAATGCACAACTACATGTGGAACATTTGATAAATTAATGTTTTAAGAATTCCATAGTAGAACGAGATGAATCCTAATGATTTATTAATTACAGTTTCATTCTTTTAAAAGTTGAAATCATTGATGATATTATCAGTCATTTCATAATAATATTTTTCATATTTTTGGATAATTCAATGTGATATTTTTTATGTTAAATTTTATCATTGAGTTCTCCAAAAAAAATAAAAAATACAATAATTGTGAAATTTTACCCAAGAAATTGAAGATTTATCCATGTTAGATAAATAATTTTATAATCTTATATCAATGGTTGATCTGTAAGTTCATTTATTTTATGATTAATTTCATTATTGTACTAAATTGACATGTAGTTTCTTACCTAAAATCTGAATGTTTTACAAAGTGAAATTAATATTTAAAAAGAAATCAACTCATATATATATATTAACTAATAGGGGAGTTTTAAAATCTATGCAATGTGGGATGTTATAGGTCTAGAGTATATGGTTTGTCTTTTGGTAATGCTTAAGTGAATGTGACTTTAAATATAATTACGTAGGTCTGTATAAAATTTTCAGTTGAATTAATCTATGTAATAAGAATAGTTTTTCATAACTTGAATATAATAATAGTTTTTATAAATATTATATTCAAATGAATTATGCACACACACAGGCATGGGGAATTATTTAAATTATTTTCCCATAACTTTTTTGTTTATGATTAGTGTCATTAATTTCATATGAATTATTATTGATACAATTTATGAGATAATTAATTTAATCTTTAACGATATTGAAACTTTATTTTGTTATTACTTTTCTTATACAGCCACTATGGGTTTCAAAACATGAACATGAATATCTTGAAACAGTTTTCGTGATTACATGATATGAGATTTTTCCCATGAGTCAAAAATGATATGTGTTGGGAAGATGATAAAAAATATATTTAGTATTTTATAGGTAATAAAAAATCATTTCCTCACGTAATATCATATAGTTTTATTAATGGTATATTTGGGACTAAATCGATCATTTATAAATTTGTTGAAAATTCTATTTTTGAGTCTTCAATTTTCACTATAGAATTTTGGAAATCAATATTTTTATATAAATAATGTAAAAAATTTATTTTTGAAATGTAGGCTCAAAATATATTTATAAAACATTAATCTTGATAATTTAAGATAGTTCATGAAATTAAACGGGGTAAATTGGTTATTAATTAAAAACAATAAAGGACTCTAATGATTTGATACCACTTCACAATTATAAGAACACCTTTTATATAGAATCTTGAATTGCGATACAATTTTCAATTTAGATAGAAAAAATAATTGCTAAATTTAATAATTGTTTATGGATGTTGGGATCATGCAATTTAGAGGTCATCATTTCAGTGCAATTTGGATTAAAATATTTGGATGAATTTTTAATTAACACTTAAAAAGTCTAAAAAACCAAGCCTTTCCACAACTATATAAATGATTGTTTTTATCAATTATAGATGTTGGTATTGAATAATTGGATTTTTTGAAAATTATATGTCTTGTCTTTCATTTGAATACATTATTGGAGGTGGTAATATTTCAACCTAGTTTGTCCCCCAAAATGGTCTACATTCACTCTTCTTTAATAAAGCATTACTATAGTTCCAATAAAACCTATATTTAAATAGATTTTTCTATATTTCCATTTCAAATGTTATTTCATTATCTGGTTTTTTCAATAAATAATTATAAAAAGGATTATTGGGTTATAAACTTTTTAGAACATAATGAATTCAATTCAATTTTACGATTACATGAAAAACCAAGGAAGAGTAGTTTTTTAGTAATCGATAAAATTCTAACCATATTCATTTATTTAGTTATTTTCAATTAAAAAAATAATTTAATTACCAATATTTGAAAAATTAATTTATTTTTTACATAAATTTAACTGATCAGAAAATTGAAAATTAAACAAAAAACATGTGAGGTCAAGTAAATATAGAATTGTGAGAGTGAAATTTTATGTGATAAAACAAATCAACATGGTAAAAATTTAAAGTGTTCAAATAAAATCTCAAAATTATATATATTATCATATAAATAATTATTATGTTCAATAATTTACCATTGATAATATTTTTTCCTCATAATGACAATCGAAGCATTGTGGAATGATTCTATGTTCTAAAGGCAGACTAGGGTATAATTTAATTCAAATTTTTGTATAATTTTAAACCATTTGGGGTTGAGGGTTAAAAATTTGGACACTATAATTATGTTGATTATTATTAAAATGATAAATATTAATAAATAATTGAGGAGTTATATTTATAATTATTACACCTTTTAGAAATATTTCTTAATAAATATTTTCAAATTTTTTTATAAATTAAATTTGAAAAATAATAAAATACCTTATTTTTAGACAATTCATATACAAATATTATAATATTTATACCCAAACCTAAAATTTATTTTTATAATTTTTCATAAATGATTTAATTTTCAAATAAATTTCTCTAATATACTTTTTTTACATTCCTACTCATAGAACTAACATGGTCTGTCACTATACCTCACCTAAGAGGTATACAATTACATATCTTTTGACATCACCCTGATACTTCCTTTCAATGGGAAATCACTTATATCTATCCATGTAAAGTTTATACTAATTGTGATATATTTTTTATTACATTTTTCAATATCTTTTTCTCATTATATTGTTCCATTGTTTCCTATCTATTTTTTTATTTTTTTCCCTAATTGTTTACCATTAATTAAACATTATTATAATTTTATGATCTATATTTCTCCAACAAAAATAATTATGATGATGAGACAAACTAATCATGGGGGTATCATTAATTTTTATCTTAATATTGAACATATCCTTAGGGATTTAATTATATATCTCATTACACATGTGGTTTCAACAACTACTCTTTTATGGAATTCATCCATTCTAGGAACATTTAATATGAAAGAACTTCTGATCAAAACATAAAACAACAACCAAAAGAGAAAAACAGTTATAATTAAATTAATAAACCAATGTACAATGTTTTTCACCTAACATTAATTATAAAAATTTATGTCATATAAAACCATGAATCAAAATTTAAATTATATTGATGATTGATACATCTTCTTTGAAAAATATCATGGCATGTCTAGAGAGGATAACAAAAAATTATCATGGCATTAATTTAACATTGTTCTCTCAACCCTAAAACTATTAAACATATTATAAGATCATTTTTAAACTAATTGTTTTTTTCATTATCAAATTATGAAACTAAAATTGATTGGATTTATTACTTATAACCTGATTATGCACCATTTGGGAATGATTTGAAACATCTTATATAGAAAATAATTTTTCTAACCCCAAGGAAAACATCCATTTGAAAATATATCTAAAAAATAAAGACTGATCATGGGGATTCCTTTTATTTGTACTAGGATCAATTTAGGAAGATTTGAGAATTCATCCCACAACACCAAATTAGTGAGAAACTCATCATATAGTAATTATAAATATTTATAACACATATGTAGTGGAGAATAGTGGATGGTGTGTCTAGAGGAGAATTGGATTACAATACAAAAGTAGTTTCACATGCATCGATTGAGAAGATAATACAGTACCCAAAAAAATTTTGACGGTGGTATACAACGTGTTAGGGGGTCAAATAATGTAGGTCAATAATATCATTAAAATAATTTTATAGATACCACATTAAGTGAATATGAAATTAATTGGATAAATATTTCTTGGTCTTAAAAAATGTCCCAACCCTCTACTATGAATCCTTGTCAAGTATTCATCGAAATAGGAAACATAACAGATTATTTTCCACATTTATAGGAGGCATAAGATTTGACATCCTTATTCCTCAAGAGACTGTTTTAGTAGTAGATACAACATCCTCCATAATTTTAGTATGATTTTGTTATTCTAAAACATATAAAATGGTTGGATGAACAATATAGAATGTGATATGTCCCTATAAAATAAGAAATATATCCTTATTATTAATACATGAAATAGCCTCGGAATCACAAATAGGGTTTTCAATAACCCCAAAGTGAATTTGAATCAAAAGTATCAAAAAATTAACCAAAATATTAGATTTATAAACCAATTGTATGTTATAGTACTAATAAACTATTGAATCATATTTTTCATAATAAAAAATTGTGTGAATAAGGAGGTATCATTATTAGGGTAGTTTAAGAAACAACTAATCCAAGTTGCAACCCCCTATATGAAATGGTATGTAAGAACATTATAAATAATTCTTCAAGACCTACCCCAAATTCCACGGGGAATGTTTGTTCCAAAAAATTGAGATGTTGGAATAAAACGAGTTGTTCATCTATAATAATCATTCCATACAGATTCATTATAACCCTAGAGATGTCGTATTCAATGCCAATTGTTGTGCAACAAAAGTTTAAAGAAAAAGGTTCTTTAAAATATTTATGATATTCCTCCTTAACCCATTCCATTTCAAGCTATATTTATATATTCCATGGAGATTTTTTTGATGATATTCATGAGGGGTTTTTATAAATTACATCACATTGAGATAAAAATACCTATACATGAGGAAATCATGAAAATTACCTAGTATTCCATATTTTTTATTGAGATACTTATAATTAGAAAATATATAATTTTAAATGAGATGGAAAAACATGGTAGGAATGTATCTTCACACCTCAAATCAACATTGATGAGGTAGAACTATTAATACAACACTTATACTTTCACCATTCCATTTCCAATAATGGAGTTTCATTTATATGATGTTTTTTATGAATTGGGTACCTCCATTATATTCATTTTCTTATCTATTTTCAATTCCTTGATTATTGGAGAATAGAAGTCAATGTGGTAGTGGTGAAATTAGAAAATATAACTACAACATATTTAGTGGGAGTTCTTTATGATGTAATTATATATCTTCGGGACTTAATCATTCCTATAAATTTAACCATGTAGAATATTGAGGAAGATATGGTAATTTCTCATCCTCCATTTAATATTTGATGAAAAATCCATAAAACATCCGTGATAAAAAAAATGAACTTGGGAGTACCCTTTCTATGGATACTAGATAAGATATCATACTATTCAACATTCTATACTCCATGAATTATCCCTCATATGTCCTTTCTTCTATCTTTATCTCATTTGATAACCCATCTTGTGATGATTTAAAAAAACCCATTTTCAATAGTTATATAGTGGTGACCATTCCATGTTTATGGAATTCATGAGGATTATTTATTGTTTTATTTGGAAAAATAATTACACAATGTTTTCTCTTTAAAAAAACACTAATTTCTGATTCTTCAACAGATTCGTTTTTTAATTCTATGCATTTAAATTCCAATTATGACACAAATATTTATTTTGATGATGTTTTTGGAACTTTATTTTCTGATAATGATGATGTATATTCATGATCAAAACATAATTTCCCATATATAGTAGTTCACATATAGTTTCTATTAATAAATAATCCACCCAAACATTAATATAGAAAATTTCCGCCAAATTCGAATTATACGTACACGTTGAATGATGAAAAAATTCTTGTAAAAAATAACTAATAATATTCTTCTTGAACAAGAAACTAATAATTAAAATCTATTAATGGATAATATTAGGTAAGTTTTTACACAACAGTAGAAAAAATATGTAGTATACCTTACACATGTATTCCTAGATTTTTTTTGGATAATGAGGCTACACTAGTTAAATATCCATAATTAAGAAAAACCCCAATATTATTAGATGTTATGTATAAATGATAGGAAAAATTATTCTTATTAGTGTCATATATAATATTTGTTACCATCAGTGTTTCATCATAGTATAGGTTGTAGCAATGATAATTGTGTTTATCATTATAAATAATGGAAATGATTAGTTAGATTATGTGAGAGTAAAAAATAAATGGCTTGTGAGATTAATTTATATCAAACTGAATCAATCAACTTGTAATGACAATTTCCACATTCCATTCATTTAATAGATTCATGAGATAATTATATTTAGAACACCTTATATCATAATTTAACGTTTATATGGTTATATTTCAAGTTCCCAATGCTATTGAGGACCGAGAGGAGATTACATTTACATTTACAATTGTTACACATTATTACCAAAGGATTCCATTTGGATATTTTAACACCCCAAGTACCATCCAAATATTAAGGGTGTATATTTTTTCTGATTTACCTTAGACAATATTGGTGGTATTTAAGGATGATTTTACTATTTATGGTTCCTCATTTGATGAATTTATTTCGAAATAGGGTTTAAAATTTATCATCACATTAATGAAAATATAGTTTTTAAAATTTTACAAATTGTTTTTCGTAGCATATGATGAAATTTTCTTATTTAATGATGTATCATATCATGAAATTTAGGATGATATATATAAAGGTAAAATCATTTAAATTATTCCATATCTAATATATGTGCTGGATTTTCAATAATTCCTTGTAGAAGAGGATTTTCTATCATTTCATCATTATATATTTTAGTATGATAGATATACCCTTATAAATATTACTTTAAAAAATGCTTTATTTATTGTAGATTCATGGTGTTTTTAATTTTTTAGGCTATGTTAGAGTCTAACTACCCCACTAATCATACAAACCTCATGGTGGTACATCCCATATGGAGTTATGTATGATGCACCAAACGTTATATTTAGATTAGTCTTATCTAAGAGTTTGATTGGAGTTCCCATGTAAATTCATATTCATCATGTACATTTGATTTAGAACACATAAATTACAACACAATAGAAAATGAGTTTCTATTTTCTATATGTTTTTTTAAAAAAACTCGCATATTTATTATGATATAATGTGTTTTTTCTTTGATAATGTATCTTTCAGATGACTTTTAAAGAATCTATATTCCAAACCAAAACTTATTCATTGGATTTTTCTACTAAAATATTTTTTTTAATAATATAAAGGAGTATATGGGGTCAAAAAACATTATTCCATCCCTCATGAGCAGAATTGTGCACATGTAGGATCATGATACTACAAGCTAGGTACCACATTTGGATATATTCCCAATGAGAATGTTTATGAAATATCAATTAATCCCCATTGGTTTATTGATTTTTTTAATTACACTTTATCCATCGAAATTCATATAAACTAGAAGAAACACGCTGATGAAAAATTGAAGAGTGAATCTTGGTTTTCTTATGTGGTATGTTCCTTGCCTTTGGCATAATGGTATTGAACATGTCATAATGATATGCGTATCCAATTATGATTTTGATTCATTTTTTTTAATTTTGTTCGCAAACCTTATAGTGGTTTAATCATTGAAAAAAATGGATGCATAATAAGGTATTAAACTCTGGATTATATTGTGCTATATTTCATGATGCCCTTGGGTAATTTATGACATGATATCATTTCCAACATAGTATAATTTTTTTGAAGAGACACGAGATAACCTAAAATAAAAAGTTATTTTGTGAGATTTATTATGTATGGGGAATTAATATTATGGGCCAATTTCCAAGATCAATTGGTATCTTGTACCTCATTTTCACAACTTATAATCTTTATAAATGTGTGTAGTGTATAGAAAATACGACTGATGATTCTCAAGTTTTACATGATTTCTTAAAATGATAAAATTTCATTTATGTTTGGGGTACACATGGATATCATCACTAGTCTAGGAACAAACTTTTACAACTAAAATTTATCTTCCCTCTTTTGAAAGTATGGGATTGAAACACACAACTTCAACCCCATGAAAAATGGAGATGCTAAAGAATCAAATCCCGTGTCAGATCTTATATTAGAAAAAATATTGATACAAAATATAAAGGATTGGAAAAATATCATTGATTATTAACATTTGGAATATAGTACCATATTGAAAATGGTAATTAGTATGTCCCCCTTCTTAAATATTTTACAAAAGAATGTCAACTTCCAATGGTGGTTGATCACCATGGAAATTAAAATATAAATAAATACAACATATATTTTTTCCAGGATTGAGATCAAAGGAACCTGCAATTCAATTTTCATCATAAGAGAACTCATGGATCGACAACGAATAATCAAAATAATTTCATTATAGAATGATCCAATAAAAATAGTTTCATTCTAGAGAGAAATTCCTATCACAATATTAATTATTGATGTTGATGTCTGGTATGTTTCATTATAGATGGATAAATCCTTATATAAACCTATTTTTTTCCATCTAGTCTAGTGTATGTCACTAAAATTATTTTTCTGTGGATCATTTTTCTAAAATAGTATTGGTTTAAGCAGTACATTTTGGGATTCCCCACACATGTTTTTATGCCATGACATTGGATGAGCCTCTCATCACTTGATATTATCATGTTGTCTATTACCCACTCAATTTAATATTATTATTCTAAATTATGACTCTACATTTAAATTTCATATATTCTTTAATATATTCATAATGGAGAAAATGTAATATTTTAATTATGGTAGAGAGGAAAACATTTTAGAGTTGCATATTTTTTAATTTCAATTTTTATGTTTGTTTTATTTCATTTAAATAAATAAATAAAAAGAAAAGGTAAGATAATAACATCATGTAACCTGATAATTTTAATTTGGAAAATTTTAAAATTAATGTTTTCAAAATTCATTAGTAGCTTGATAATAATGTTAAATATTTCATCTCTATAGATACATTTTTATAAAAAATGTTGTAGGCGATGAGATGATTGGTTGTGTCATAATAAAATTATTTATATTTTGAAACAATTCCATTTTATAATTATCAATTGTAAATGGAGTCACTTATTTCTCCACATGAATATTTCACACAACCACAACATGATAAACTTATCAAATTCAATTTATGGAATAACCTTTTTTGGAAAAAATTATTTCTTATAATATCTAATTTTGATCAATTTTTTTATTATAAAAAATTTACTTATGAATGTTTACCTAATATACAAAATATGTACTACATCAAAAAAATAAAATATATATATATATTAACAAATAGGGTTGATTATATGTAAATGACATGGGGAAATCTGTAAAGAACCTTAAAATTCAAGGAATTTTTTTTTAATTTTCTTTGAAATTTTACAAGAACGCAGTTTCTGACGGCACCTGATTTCGAGGCCCGGTGTGCCCGGAATCATTTTTCGAAGATTAGCTCGGGTACATTCAATGAACGAACGAGGGGGTTTTACTAACTTTTAAACCGGTTCTCGGAATCAAATTCTGAGGGCACCAATGGAATTGCAATGCTGGTAATTGCTTATAAACAGCTTTTCTGGAGTTGCGTTTGCTCAGGTGTGGTTTTTAATTTTTTTGGGTTTAAGTTAAGAAATAAAATAAAGTGGTGTGACTATTTATTTTATATCACTTAAACCGGCTTAACTTAAGTTGAGCGGATAAGGTGGGACCCACAATATCATACCCACTTGGTAGGATATTTGTGAGGTGTGGCCCGTACGAGCCCCACCGTTTATTTCCTTCTAAGTAACGCACCGGCACCCCATCCCCCCCCCCCCTTTTAATGAGGTGAACCGTGCGTTTATTCTGGTTAAGAAATGCCTCATTAATTTGGAGGTTTAATCGTTACAATTAATTCATTGAATTAATTGTTCGTTTCGTTTCATTTTAAATTCAAGCCTTGGCATGCGCGTTAATAAAATAATACAACTCTTATTTTATTTTTGGTTGGATTTCTGGTTGTGGGAGCCTTTGGGAGAAAAAGAGAGGATTCTTCGTCCTTCGACAAAGAGCGCAAAGAACACACCACCGCCAACGAAGAACGCCAACCTCCGACGGCGGACGATTGTGAGAGATTCCTTCCTCGGAGACCACCTAACGCCAACCACGTTCCTTCCACGGTGATCCTCTTCTTCCATGGTGATCCTTTTCTTCCATGATGGTTAATTCCGCGATGCACGCTCATTTGATGACAACGTTGAGGTAGGGGTTTTATGCGTTTCTATTTTGTGATTACTTCCGTCGTTATCCTCCTTTCAAATTTAACCGTCTGTTATCACAATAACGGGAGGAGGTTGGACCCCATGAACACGGCAGACACTCCTCCCCTTTTTGGTTGTTTATGTTGATGCGGCACGAGCAAGGCAACGCAGTGCCGAAACACCACGTGGGAATTGATAAGGAAAGGAGAAGCATGGCGCCGTCGCGCCGTGCCGTTGAAGATGAACCAGAGACGCGGCGCCGTTACGCCGCACTGGTGAACCACAAAAGCACCGCGGCCGGAGCGGGGTCGCAGCGGAGGGGCGCAATGCCAGACGGACAAAGGCCGCGACTTAATCCACGGCGGAACATTGGAACCGGTGGCCAGAATTGGGCCGCAGGCATCGGAGCATGGGCGACCGGCCTTGACAGTCCCGTGGCGACAGAAGCCGGCCGGCCGGAGCGGGCCGGCCGGACCATGGAAGAACCGGGGGTTCAAAACCCCTGGCTGGCCGGACGTGAGCGGCCCCATTACGGGGCCGCAGTTTCTCCACGCGGGGGTAGCACGTCCCCTGCATCCGAACGGCTCGGCTGGCAAGCGCGCCAGCGCGCCGCGCATCGGGCCGGCTACCCTGGCCGGTCCGCCAGACCGGGCCGCCAGGCCGGGCCACGCCCAGGCCGGGTCGGGCCGCGCGAGCCGGGCCGGGCCGTGCCCAAGCGGGCCAGACCCGGACCCTATTCGGGTTGACCCGGTACGGGCCGACCCTGGGGGTATCGGGCCGGGTCGGACTAGGCCCGAACCCCCTAATACCGAACCTCTTTCGGTCTGTTGCCCATAACATGAGCTACGGGCCTCCGATGGACGCAAAATCAGTTTCGATGTGATCCTTGGATCGAGACGGTCGTTTTGGTATATTGAACTCAGGGTTTCAGATAAACTTTTGGTTTGGCCGGGTTGGTTCATACACAAAACCAACCGGGCCCTTGGAGTGGAAACGCTTATAACATGAGCTTCGGACGTCCGATTGACGTGCCATCGTCTTTGATGGATTCCTCTAAGTGAGACAGACCTTTTGTCTTACTCCGCTCGATGTTTGGACACAGTTGGAGTATGGTCAAGTTGGTTTGGCTTAAAAACCAACCGGGCCCCTGGGACGAAAAAGCCAATAACTTCCAGACCGGGCGTTCGATTGACGCGCCGTCTGTGACGTTGAGTTCTTATTGACGTTACGGAACTTTTGGATACATTAACTCCGGACTATGTGTCATTTGATGTATCAGCCCCTCGGCTCGTGGAGCGGACCCTCCCGAATGAGCTTGCTGTGTGCGGGAACCCTAGAGCTGCCTGCGACTGTGACGACGACAACGACTGTACAGAGATCCTCAATGGATTCGACGACGACGACTACATCACACAGCGATCCTACGTGGATCATTGCTATCGATCCTGTGTGGGTCCGATCTATTGTGAGTCAGCGCTCAGTGGTCCTATGTGGGCCAGCGCCTACAGATCCCATGTGGGTCCGATCCTGTGTGGGTCTTTGTGGGGGTTAGTTACCTATCGATCCTATGTGGGTCATATACTTTGTGGGTCATTGCGGGGGTTAGATACCTATCAATCATGTGTGGGTCAGATCCTTTGTGGGTCATTGCGAGGGGTTAGTACCTATCGATCCTTTGTGGGTCCGACGACTCAGATTAATCAGTGGCTATATCTGATCAACTCTATCATCATATGAAGAATTATACCTGTGTGAGCTGAATCTTGACATGCTTTCCTATGTGGATTACGTTATGCTTTCCTGTGTGGATTGGGTTGTGGTTTCCAGTGTGGACAGGGTTGTACATGAGCTCGGATGTTGGAGCGAACTGGGATTGATGACTTAGGTATGTTTATGGACATATACCTAAGTAGTGTCGAATGTTACTTCATGATTGTATCTTTCCTTTGTAGATTATACTTTGTGGATTATGGGAGACCTTCGGGGGTCTCGGGGTCTCTACTGAGTAGCTTATACTCACCCCTACATGGGCTATACCTGCACTACGTTGTGTTGGTTGCAAACGATGGACATCGCTGATCGTGGTTGAGGCTTGCGGACTAGGGCGGTACCTGGAGGTGGACCACTAGGCGGGACGTACTCAGAGCGGACGGCTGGACCTGAGGAGCTGTGGAGGCTATCTATACTCACCGTTCAGGTGGGACTTCCAGTGGACGGCTCGACGTTGCGGCTTTACTTTTAGTTGATGTTTTCTATTTCCAGTTGTACTTTACATTCAGTTTGGGTTTGTATTCTCGCCCATTTACTTTTTCTCACTTACTTTGTATCAGCTTTTACATAGTGTATACTTCTACTTCTTTCCTACTCTGTGGTGTTTGTTTACATACAATGGAAATTTATTCCCTTTTTATCAGGATTTACGTCTTGGTGCTAGTCGCCAGCCCCTGGCCTATGGAAGGCGGGCTTAGGGTAGTCACGGCACAGGCCCCGAGGACGGGTCGTGACAATTGGTATCAGAGGAGTTCGGTTCTACCGCAGAACTCAGGACTCTGATATTTTCTATGTGAAGCAATAGTGTTAAGAGTATTGAGTGTGGTTATCAGTCTAGGGAGTCCAGTGTTAGTGCGGCGGCCGACGTATCCGTACACTAGGACCCTGACATCTGATTTCCGACATAATGCATGAAAACATTGATTGCATGTGTGTTTCAAGTTTTCATTTTGATTACATTATGTCAGCTAACCAGGTATACTGTTTGACCGTGGCGCACCTGTTTCTTTTGAAGATGGCCCCACGATGGCAGCCAACTAGGGTTCCGAGAGTTGTGCGTGATGACAGCCCACTGAGCGACGAGGCCTCGGTACAGGGCCCTTTGACAGCAGAGGCACCAGCGGTACCTCTACCCGCCGAGCCACCAATGCTACCAGCCCCAACCACTGACGATGCACGTCTCCTTAATGCACTGCACGAGTTTCAGCGCTAGTGACCACCTAGGTTCCATGGGGAGACGGACCCCCAGGCAGCCGAGGATCAGCTGGAGGAAGTTGTTCGGGTTTTCAGGTTAGTGAGGACACCAGCAGACCTCATGGTGATCCTCGCAGCGAGCCTACTGCACGTGGTAGTGGGCCGATGGTGGAGTTGATGCTCGAGGTGCACGATGAGTCATCTCTCCTCTGGACGGACTTTGAGAGACTCTTCTGCTCGGAGTCATCCCAGCCACCCTCCGTACGGTGCGCATCCAGGAGCTTCTACAGCTGCGGCAGGGCAGCTTGACAGTCGCCCAGTACTTGGAGAGATTTACCGATATCTCGTGCTACTCGATATACATGGTACAGGACCCATTCTTCCGGGCACGGAACTTTGAGCAGGGCAGGCATGAGATCATGGCATCGCTGATCTCCCTCAGCATTCCGACTTAGGCAGGAGTACTGGAGCGAGCTCTTCTGATCGAGATCTTTCTTGCTGAGTCTACATCATTAGCGAGACCTACCGCATGGCAGCAGGTAGCAGAGTCTTCTACAGTAGGCAGTCGACGGATGACTCATGGGTCCAGGCAGACTAGACCCTCAGGCAGACTACCTCATGACACTGGCTCAGTAGTGCGGGGCACACAGCGCGGAGCCAGTGTTTCGAGAGGCAGACAGTGCTACACATGCTGTGGGTAGGGCCACATGGCTTGTGACTGCCCGACCCGTCGTGCCGAGGGGAAGCAGACGGTTGAGGGGCCACCGAGGCAGAGGTAGAGGGTCGACCGAAATGGTCTGCAGGGAGCAGGTTGATGAGGCAGAGGAGTTGGCCGAGTAGTAGGTGGTGGGTGACGTTTTGAGGCTCTACCACCACCACCACTAGGAGGTCCACCCTGACCACAGGGAGCTGGCGGGTAGAGACAAGCAAAGCTCCAGGCAGTGGAGGCCTACGACCACAGTGCGCCCGAGATGATTCGAGGTATTATCTATGACTATTCCACCCTTGCAGCAGTTCTTATAGACATAGGAGCGAGTCATTCTTTCATAGCCACTGCCCTTGTTCAGAGCTCGGAGATTCCGACAGAGCCGTTGGCTAGATCCTTATGGATGGAGACTCCTACGAGAGCATACACGACAATTACGCACTGGTTCCGGCAGTGTGAGCTTACTCTAGGAGGCGAGATCATAAGCTAGGATCTTCTTGTAGTGGTGTCAATGCCTTACAACGTCATCTTGGGCATGGATTGGTTATCTACAATCCATGCTCAGATTGAATGTTTTAGGCGCAAGTTGCGATGTGTACGCACCGATGGCAGCAGGTTCAGCTTCACCGGCATGAAGGGAGCCTTCATAGCATAGGATGGACTCCCACAAGGGAGAGGATAGCCCATCACTCATCAGTTGGCTAGCCTCATCCTAGGAGCAGTTGACGTGCGAAGTCCTAGTTTTCCTGTAGTGGTGGATCAGTATGCGGACGTTTTTCCCTATGACGTTCCAGGACTACCTCCTCGTAGAGAGGTATAATTTTATTTTGATATGTACCCCGGGATAGCCCCGATATCCACCCCAGTATATCGGATGTCTCTCATCGAGCTTCGAGAGCTACGGGTATAGTTGGAAGACTTTCAACGAAAGGGATTCATCCGACCTAGTGTTTCACCCTGGGCTTCCCCGATATTTTCGCCAAGAAGGCGAACAGGAGCTTGCGACTTTGTGTTGACTATCATAACATAAACCAGGTGACAGTGAGGAACAAGTATCCGCTACCAAGTACTGATGACTTCTTCGACCAGTTCACGAGAGCACGGTGGTCCTCAAAGATAGACCTTAGGTCAGGCTATCATCATCTCAGAGTTCGGGACGAGGACGTACATAAGATGACCTTCAGATGTCGGTATGGCCACTATGAGTTCTTGGTTATGCCCTTCGGTCTAACAAATGCTCCGGCAGTGTTCATGGGTCTCATGAACATGATATTTCAGCCATACCTCGATCGATTTGTTGTGGTCTTTATCGACGACATTTTGATTTACTCGACGACTGAGGTGGAGCACGCCTACGACATGCGGGTTGTACTAGACACACTCCGAGAGAACCAACTTTATAGAAAGATCTCGAAGAGTCAGTTCAGGATACGTGAGGTCCACTTCTTGGGACACGTCATCTCTGAGGCGGGAGTTGTGGTGGATCCTGCGAAGATCGAGGCAGTGCTAGCTTGGGAGCCACCCAGGAGCGTGACAGAGGTGCGGAGTTTCTTGGGACTAGCTGGATACTATCCGAGATTTGGTCCAGACTTCTCCAGAGTTATGGCACCACTCTCAACTTTGACGAAGAAGGGGAATCCCTTTGTGTGGTCAGACAGATGTCAGTAGAGCTTCTAGGAGCTGATACAGAGATTGGCCAGCGCTCCTATATTGAGGCTTCCGGAGGAGAGAGTTGGGTACGTGGTTTACTATGATGCATCAGGGACCAGACTCGGGTGTGTCCTGATGCAGGAGCGGGCCGTGATCGCCTATGGATCACGTCAGTTGAGTCTGCATGAGCAGAACTACGCTACCCATGACCTAGAATTAGCAGTAGTGGCCTTCACTCTGAATATGTGGTGACACTATCTGATGGGCGAGCGCTTTATAGTCTTTTCTGACCATCAGAGTCTCAGGAACATCTTCTCTCAGAGGGACCTGAACCTGAGACAACGGCGATGGCTCGAGTTCCTCCAGGACTATGACTTTGAGATTGTCTATACTCCTGGAAAGGGGAACGTAGTAGCTGTTGGTCTCAGCAGGAGGACGTGCATTCAGGTACTTGGGGAGGCGACAGAGCAGCTACCGCTTTGCAGATATCCATCGTGGATAGAGATAGAGCAGCCTTCCTTCAGTCACTCACAGTCACTCCTCCACTACTGTAGCGGGTCATAGAGGCACAACGTTGGGATGCCGACTATGAGACGCGACGTGCATAGGTATCTTCAGGACAGGCACCTGATGGTTTCTATTTAGGAGGAGAGCATGACGTCCTTTTCAGAGGACATACCTTAGTACCAGTTGCTTTCCGAGAGGAGGTGATGAAAGAGTTTCACACTTCCCCTTTGGCAGTATATCATGGAGTGGTGAAGATGTACCAAGATCCTAGACGATAGCACTAGTGGCCAAGCATGAAGAAGGTTGTGGTAGAGTTCGTTTCTCGATGCCTCACCTTCTAGCAATTGAAGGCAGAGCATCAGGTACCTGCAGGCTTGGTACAGCCCTTGGAGGTCCCGGAGTGGAAGTGGTATGGCATATCTATGGACTTTATGACTGGACTTCTATGCAATTCCTGAGGTCACGACTCCATTTGGGTGATTGTCGATCGACTCACCAAGTCGACTCACTTCTTACCCATCAGAGAGCAGGGCCCAGTGGAGAGCATGGTATGTCTCTACGTTCAGGAGATTGTACATCTTCATGGTGTTCCATCATCTATTGTCTCCGATCGAGAAGATCGTTTTACTTCCCGACTTTGGAAGGGGTTGCAGGAGGCGTTTGGGACGCAACTACGTCTGATCATCGCCATTCACCCTCAGATGGATGGTCAAACGGAGAGGACCATTCAGACTCTTGAGGACATGCTCCGCGCATGTATCCTCTCTTTTGGTCGCAGCTGGGAGGAATAATTACCCTTGGTGGAGTTCGCGTACAACAACAGCTACCACTCCACCATCGGGATGACACCATACGAGGCGTTGTAAGACCGACCTTACAGATCACCGCTGTGCTGGACAGACCCTGGGGAGTCATCACTTGTGGGACCGGAGATGGTCCACGCCACGACAGAGAAGGTCCAGGTCATCCAGGAGTGGATGAGGACAGCTCAGAGCTGGCAGAAGTCTTATGCTAATAGGAGGTGGAGGCCACTGGAGTTCGAGGATGGCGACCACGCCTTCTTGCGGGTGTCACCACGACGTGGATTATGGAGATTTGGCCAAGGCGGCAAGTTGTCTCCACGCTTCATCGAACCATTCCAAGTCCTCAGAAGGATTGGTGAGGTGGCTTATCATCTGGCTCTACCACCTCAGTTGCACCGGGTGCATGACGTCTTCCACGTATCCCATTTGAGGAGATACGTGCATGACCCGACGCATATCATTGACCATGGGGGGATGGACGTTGATGATGGGGAGACTTTTGTGGAGGTCCCGGAGGATATTGAGGATCGATAGGAGTAGGTCCTACATGGATGGTCGATTCCTCTAGTGCGTATCAGATGGCAGCACGAGAACCTCCAGAAGAGCACTTGGGAGTGGGAGGCTCAGATGCGTGCTCAGTACCCACATTTGTTTACCTAGTTTTTGATGTATCTTTATGGGGACGTAAATCCCTGAGGGGTAAGTTATGTAAAGACCCGCAATATTCAAGGAATGTTTTTTTAATTTTCGTTGGAATTTTACAAGAACGCAGTTTCTAACAGCACCTGATTCTGAGGCCCGGTGTGCACGGAATCATTTTCCGATGTTTAGCTCGAGTATATTCAGTGAACGAACGAGCGGGTTTTACTAACTTTTGAACTGGTGCTCGGAATCGAATTCTGAGGGCACCAATGGAATCGCAGCGCCGGTAATTGCTTAGAAAAACCTTTTCTAGAGTTGCGTTTTCTCGGGTGTGGTTTTTAATTTTTTTTTGGGGTTATGTTAAGAAATAAAATAAAGTGGCGCGACGATTAATTTTATTTCACTTAAAGTGGCTAAACCTACGTTGAGAAGATAATGTGGGACCCACAATATCCTACCAACTTGGTAGGATATTTGTGAGGTAGGGCCCGCACAAGCCCCACCGTTTCTTTCCTTCTATGTAACGCACCCCCACCCCCTTTTAATGAGGTCAACTATGCATTTATTCTGGTTAAGAAACCCCTCATTAATTTGGGCGGTTTAATCGTTACAATTATTTATTTGAATTAATTGTTCTTTTCGTTTCTTTTGAAATTCAAATGTTGTCATTCGCATTAATAAAATTAGATGGCTCTTATTTTATTTTTGGTTGGATTTCTGGTTGTGGGAGCCTTTGGGAGAAAAAGAGAGGATTATTCATTCTTCGATGAAGAGCGTGAAGAATGTACCACTGCCAACGAAGAACGCCAACCTCTGACGGCAGACGACGGTGAGATACGCCTTCCTCGGAGATCACCTAATGCCAACAACATTCCTTCTGCGATGATCCTCTTCTTATACGGCAATCTTTTTCTTCTGCGACGGTTAACTCTGCGACACACGCTCGTTCGAGGACAACGTTGAGGTAGGGGTTTTATGCGTTTCAATTTCGTGATTACTTCCGTCGTTATCCTCCTTTCAAATTTAACCACCTGTTATCGCAATAACGTGAGGAGGTCGGACCGCACGAACACGGCCGACACTCCTCCCCTTTTGGATGTTGATATTGATGCGACACGAGCAAGGCAACACGGTGCCGAAGCACTGCGTGGGGATTGATAAGGAAAGGAGAAGTGTGGCACCATCACACAGCGCTGTTGAAGACGAACCAGAGATGCGGCGTCATAGCGCCGCGCCGGTGAACCCCAAAATCACCGCGGCCAGAGCGGGGCCGCGGCGGAGGGGCGCGGCGTCGTCGCGCGGCGCCGGACGAACCAAGGCCGCGGCATTAGCCGCGACAGAGCAGCGGAACCGGCGTCCAGAATCGGGCCGCCGGCGTCGGAGCACGGAGGACCGACCTTGAAGGTCCCGTGGCGGCAGAAGCCGGCTGGCCGGAGCATGCCGGCCAGACCATGGAAGAACCGGGGGTTCGAAACCCCCGGCGGGCCGGGCGTGAGCGTCCCCATTAAGGGGCCACGGTTTCTCCATACTGGGGCAGCGCACCCCCCGCATCCGAACGGCACGGTCGTTCGGCCGAGTCCCTGGCCAGCGCGCCGCACACCGAGCCGGCTACCCTGGTCGGTCTACTAGACCGGGCTGACCCTAGGGGTATCAGGCCCTGTCGGACTGGGTCCGAACCCCCTAATACCAAACCTCTTTCGGTCTGTTGCCCATAACATGACCTAAAAGCCTCCAATCGATGCATCGTCAGTTGCGATGCGATCTTTGGATAGAGATGGTCGTTTCGGTATATCACAATCAGGGTTTCGGAAGAACTTTGGGTTCAGCCGGGTTGGTTCGTACACGAAACCAACTGCGCCCTCGGAGCGGAAACGCTTATAACTTGTGCTCCGGAAGTCCGATTGACGTGCCGTCAACTTTGATGGATTCCTATAAGTGAGGCCGACCTTTTGGATTACTCCGCTTGAGGTTTTGATGCAGTTGGAGTACGGTTGGGTTGGTTTGACTTAAAAACCAATCGGGCCCCTGGGACAAAAAAGCCAATAACTTCCAGACCGGGCGTCCAATTGATGCGCTGTCTGTGACGTTGAGTTCATGTTGACGATACGGAACTTTTGGATACATCAAATTTGGACTATGTTTCAGTTGATGTATCATCCCCTCAGCTCGTGGAGCGGACCCTCCCGAACGAGTTTGCTATGTACGGGAACCCTAGAGCTGGCTGCGACTGCGACGATGACAATGACTGTACAAAGATCCTCAGTGGATTCGACAGTGACGACTACAGCACTCAGCGATCCTATGTGGATCAGTAATACCGATCCTGTGTGGGTCTGATACTGTGTGGATCAGTGCTCAGTTGTCATGTGTGGGCCAGCGCTTACAGATCCTGTGTGGGTCTGATCCTATGTGGGTCTTTGCGGGGGTTAGTTACCTATCGATCCTGTGTGGGTCAGATCCATTGTGGGTCATTGCGGGGGTTAGTTACCTATCGATTTTTGTGTGGGTCAGATCCTTTGTGGGTCATTTCGAGGGGTTAGTACCTATCGATCCTTTGTGGTTCTGACTGGTCAGATGAATCAGTGGCTATATCTGATCATCTCTATCGTCATACGAAGAAGTATACTTGTGTGAGCAGAATCTTGACATTCTTTCCTATATGGATTACGTTATGCTTTCCTGTGTTGATTGGGTTGTGGTTTCCGGTGTGGACTGGGTTGTACTTGAGATCGGATGTTGGAGCGAACTGGGATTGATGACTTAGGTATATGTATGGGCATATACCTAAGCAGTGTCGAATGTTACTTCGTGATTGTATCTTTCCTTTGTGGATTATCATTTGTGGATTCCGGGAGACCTTTGGGGGTCTCGGGGTCCCTACTGAGTAGATTATACTCACCCCTTCACAGGATATGCCCGCACTACATTGTGTTGGTTGCAGACAACGGACAGCGATGATCATGGTTGAGGCTTGCGGAGCAGGGCAGTACCAGGAGGTGGACCACTTTGCGGGATGTACTCAGAGCGGACGGCTCGACCTGAGGAGCTATGGAGGATATCTGTACTCCCCCTTCAGGTGGGAATTTCAGTGAACGACTCGACGTTGCGGCTTCACTTTTAGTTGTTGTTTTCCCTTACCAGTTGTACTTTACTTTCAGTTTGGGTTTGTATTCTGGACCACTTACTTTTCCGCACTTACTTTGTATCAGCTTTTACTTAGTGTATACTTCTACTGCTTGCTTGCTCTGTGGTGTTTGTTTACATACAAAGGCAATGCCTTCCCTTTTTATCTAGATTTATGCTTTGGTGCTAGTCACCAGCCCCTGGCCTATGGAAGGCGGGCTTGGGGTAGTCACGACACGGGCCCCGAGGACGGGTCGTGACAACATCTTTGTTGGGAGTTTAAGGTTTGAAATTTGATAATTTTTTAGTATGTGGGTCTAGAAATATGATTTCATAGAAATGTAGAAATTTTATAGTTGAATTAAAAAATTAAAGAAGCATTTTATTGGGTAACCTAAATATTCTAAATAAATGATGGATATTTGAGATAGAATTGGTTGGGACACATTTCCAGGGGTAATTAGTGTCATAGTATACACATTACATTATTTTTTTATGATTAGTTTAATTAATCTCACTATATATTGTTTTCAAAAAAAATTGAGAAAACAATTTAAAAATATGTTGATATTGAATCTTGTTATGATTTCATCTTTCCCTATTTTTCCACTATGGATTGGAAAACATAAACACAAATGTGTTGTCAAAATATTCTAGATTATATTATATGGGTTTGTTCTTAGGTGAAAAAAGTGTAAGCATGGGGGAGTTGGAAAAATAATTTATTGGATAATTTATTGGTATGAATTGAAATAATTTCCGACATTCTATTAAATATGTTTATTTATGGAAAATTTTGGATTAAATCATTTATTTTGAAATTTCATGAAAATTTTTATTTTTATGATTTATGGTGATCTGTGTTATTTCGTCAATAAAAATTTTAATATAACATATTAGAATATAATTTTTCCAAAAAAAATTAGTCAAATAGTTTTAAATATAATTATATTTTATCATCCATTCATGATTGTTTATTGAATAAGAGTAAATAGTCCATGATGTCAAAGTTGTACTAAACCTTCCACTGTAGATAATACATCACCATTTGGGCGTTATATTCTAATTTGGGGCTTGTATTATTATCAAATATGCACTTTAGAAATTGGACACCATTTAAAAAAAATATTTCTATCATTCAAATTGTATCATTTTGTAGAGAAATTGTTTTCCCTAAATGTTTGGATTGAAATATTTGGATTAATATACCATTCACAAATAAAAATTCACAAAACCCTAACCTCCCCGCAACTTTATAAATGTGGTTTTCTTCAAATTTTTAGAGTATGGGATATATATTAATGGATTTTAATTAGAGGATAAGTTGATACTTTCCATTTAGTCACAACATTGTAGGATGGAATCTCTCAATCTAGGATATCATCTACGCTACACTTATTTTCCATTTCAATTTTTTAATGTTGTTGTTATTGTAGTAAAATCCATATTTACCTCCCATTTAATATTTTAATTTAAATTTTATTCTTATTTAATTTTCTTATTCATTATAGAATTTAAGACTAAAAAACTTATTGTGATATACCATTTTTAATCCAATGCGAATTAAATTCCATTATATGCTAATAACACCACTAGTGGAGTTGTAGTTTATATTAGTAATATATCATCTTCAACAAAATAATCATTTATTTTTTTAATCAATAAAATAATTCAATTTCAATAATAGGATGTATAATTTTATTTGACATAAAATTTATAATAACTTTTTTGAGCATCTAATAAAAACACATCAGGTGGAGTAATGTGTGAATTGTATGAGAATGATTTTAATTGGTAAAATGAAACATCATGGGATAACTTTTTTGAGTTTAACTAAAATAAAAAACTAAATTAATTATAATTTATAGATTGGTTATTCAACCAAATTTACCAATTACCAGAATATATCCTCAGAACAAAAATCAGTGCAGTTTTCCATGATTGCATTTTTTGAAGATAGCCTCTGGATTAATTTATTTCATCTTTCTAGTCATGTCATCTACCATGGTGTTCTAGGGATAAAAAATTATGGGTTCATAAATAAGTGGAGTTTCATTAAATAATAATTAATATTAATAAATTGAATAGGGATATATAGAAAAATACATCTTTTAAAATCATTCTCTATAAAATATTCATAATGTGTTTAATCAATCAATTTTGAAAATATGAATAATCATTACAATCGTCTTCCTGAATAAAACATCTAGATTTAAAAATTTTAATAAATCATCATTTTTAATCAAATAAATTGATATAATGAATTATTTTATGTACATCCTCCTTAGATTATGATCTCAGTCAGCCACTCTACTGCACCTAAGAAAAAAATTACAGATCATCCCTTGCATTCAATGACATACTAAAGTAAAGTTCTTACAGATTCTGAATAATAGATGACTCTAAAAATAAGGCCAAAACTATTAATTGTATTATCCAATTAAATTTTTGTTAGATATGTTAGGATATATCTTTTTGGATTCCATTTTTGGTGAAATTATCCGGATCATCGTTAGGGAAGATACCTAGAATCCTAAAGTCATGTATTTTTTTAAATATTCAAAATAAAAATGTTCTTTCTGCATCAATATTGGAACTAACACATGTTTTATGTTATTTAGTCACATTGTAATTGATACTGGGAAAAATATCTACCCTAGGTACTTTCTGTGAATGGTTTACATTCAATGTAACTATCACACTCTGTGTATTTATAAAAATATCTAGTTTTTATTCCAAAGTTTATTAATTTCTATTTATGATGACCATGAGTTTTACAAGGTGTGATAATATGATAAGCTCTCTTTAAATATAACGATGTTGTTTTTTTATTCTATTTGGGGACTTATATGTTTCATTAATTATTTATACATAATTCATTTCTCAACCCAGAGATATTAATAGGATATTATTTCTGACTCCTCTTCATCCAAAAAAATTCATTTATTGATTGATCTTCATTGTGTTCAGATAGAAGCATTATGGTTATGTCTTCATTCTGGTCCATCATTGGTTTTGGATTAATTTTTGTTTCTGGATGTGGTTCTGTAATCATATCATGTTTTATATTGATACAATTAAATCATTTATCATTACTTGCATTCTAAAAAATGATCTTGAGGTTTCCAATCCCCTTTATCTATGTCAGGAAGGATTTCTACATAATTTAGGTAGGTTGATCAATCCAATAATTCATTTTTTCAAAAATTTTATAATTAATTCCTTGATATTTAAAATGAAATTTCATGCGTTTAAATTGTAAATGGAATGGTTTTGTGATTTAAATGGGTAATTAATTTGATAACTAAATTTAAAACATTGGGAAATGAATTGATTTTCAATCACTGAAATAGATTGTTATGGTGTTGAATTGGTTTTATAAAAAATTAGCTTATTTTTAAAATTTTAAATTGAAATATATTTCCTAGTAGTATCCATTGGTGCATCAATAAAGAGATACATGATCCCATATTAGGTGTTACACCACTACGAGTTAACCTATGGTATACTGAGTAACAATGTTAGTACATTATTTTAGTTGGAACCAACATTACTCTTGCTTCAGATCATGGGAATATGGTATGAATTTTTTTATAGGTTATTACACAGTTGGAAGGTGCATTGCTGTTTATATTTATTGATTGTATGGTAGATTATTTCATGGATGTTGGATCATATACATATTTATATTTTTTATTTTTACATTGTTTTTTTACAACTGTCATGTTTCTAGGATTTGAAAAAACTATATGAAATCTATCTACAATCCCAAGGATTGATTGATAAATTTATCCAAATTGTTTTATTTATAACTATTTTTTTACTATATTTTTAACTAGAAAATTTTCCATCGTGGAATTTAATCCTCTTTAGATTCGTTGTCGATTTCCTAATATGATATATTTCTCACACCTTATTTCTTCTATTGGTTTAGTTTTATACCTTTTTAATATTAAATAGGTAAATGGAATAGAATTCAATAACATTTTCTATTTTGATTATCTCACTGATTTAGTTTGGGATGGTTTTTGGAGGTGATGGTTGGTCATATGTATACTTTTTCATCTATAATTGTCATCATTCCAATTTTAGCTCATTTTTTATAGTTTTAACTCACTTTTTTCTATTTTTAAATTTCATTTTATGTATGATTTCTTATATTCATGATTTTTAATATTATATTGTTTATAGGTTTTGAGTAAAAATTTGTGCCACATTATGTACGAACAATGTCATGGATAGTTCAATGTAAATATATACTCAAAATGGAACTAAAATCCATCAAAAGTTTCCCAAAAGGACTGGCTCATGATGTCCTTCACTGGGTCATCCCGCCTCTATGATCGCGAGTGACCATGACAGACCCTCTAGGAATATGAAAAATCATGATGCCTTTATGGAATCATATTATATCAGTATCATGCACCATAATGGCCACTCAAGTGATCCCTTACACAACATAAAAGTACCATGGTGAGTCTGAAGAAGTACAGTGGAGCCATACCTCTCTGCATCATCTCATTTTCTCTACGGACAAACATCCCTTTGATAGACCCAATATTATTTAGACCAAGTTTGATGCCTCCCATTTTGGCATCATGTGATCACGTCCTCTTTTTGGATCCTGGATTTTCAAAAAATCGATCATTGTGACTCTTAGTGACATTTGTTACCTATAAATAAAATTCTCAGTTCCACTTCAAACAGTTGTCACTCCACCCTTTCCCCTTCCAATAACTTTTTTCATTAATAACTTCATGAATCTGAAAAATGGATCGACAAAGGTACTTAGACCCTTCAATTCATGCTTCCACGTGTTCGTAATGGACCCCACCTATCGTGTGGATTCCATTTTGGACGTCTTATACCCTTCTGAAAGGAGGGATCCCATTTGTTGTGCTTAAGGCTTAACAAAGTATTAAGACTAAAATAATTACTCTAAAAAAATAATTTTCTATGATGGAGTTCTTATACATTGAAAACCTCCAATTCCAAAGCATCAGTCCTTTATAAAGACCCATTATTTCATAGATACCACCCCATTCACAAAGAACCTAGTATATTTAATGGCTATCCCCTTTTGAAGAACCAAATCATAACAAATCCCCTATTTTCAAGGTCTCCTACATTAAAAACCCATCATTGTACTTCAATCTAGGCATGTATGAATTTGTTTATAACCCCCCCCCCCCCCCCGAGTGGTGCTTCTTATTGTGTTTCCATTCATTTTTCATAATCTCATAGGGAAAATAATTTATATTTTTAGTATCATATTAATGGTAACGTGGACCCCTCAATGGATCCCCATACAACACCCAATACCGAGAATTACATGTTTCTTCCATTTTCCATGTTCGGGATGGTACATGTTATGTATGTCCAAAGGGAGAGGGGTGAGTCCACTTCGTCCGAGATATTGGATATTAAACTTCCAAAATACCCCAAATCCTCTAACACATGAATTTAAAATATGATTATCACATATGTTATAGTTACCAGTGGATCAAACAATGGATTGGCATAGATTAATTCATGGTCTCTCTTTCCCTCTAGTCATTATTTCCATATGTTCAATGAGGAACCTTTTAATAAGCCCCAAAACACATAGGTAGGGTTTCCTGCAGTATGATGACCATATCTCCATTATACATCTAGAAACCCTCTGAGTGTTTCCCAGTCTACTTCTCCATAGGCCACTAACCATGCATGGACCCAGATCTATTCCTCACAGACACACCTTTAACAACACGATCACCAGGTCTATTACTGCCACTTGTATCTCACATCATGCATAACTCACATGGTCTTAGAGTAATAATTTACCACAATACCCTCTTTGGACTTCCTTACTGTATAATAATTGCTCCATCCATTTCTCAACAACATGGACATTGATATCCTACCATTATGATATGTAGGAATCCTCTCTGAGGTTCATTTACATAACCCATAGGTCCTTACCATTTCAAATTGGTTCACCTTCAACCCAATTGATGTTAAACATAATCACACATTCTTCCCAGAAGACATTAAACTCTATTTGTTTTAACTATGTGGTTTTTGATCCATGTCCCATAGTTGGGGTACGTAAGAATCCACCATGAGGATCATTCCCAAAAATTAGTAAGCTTATCCATCCCCTTTCTTGAGACCCACATTCTTGTTCCTCCCCTTAATGTAGTCAGACCAGCTCCTCGGATGTATCAGTGCGTTAGTCGCACACTCAATCTATAATCCTCCAAACAAGAGTGTCCCAATTATTATGAGTTTCAAACCATGTGAACACCCCTACATGTCTTCATGTTATTTTCCTTTGTGTAAACCCAGATTTTATTCCCCCTTCCTAAACTAAGTGGACATTAATATTTTCCCTTTTTGAGAAAGGTATGACGGAAGCCTCCTAGAGGTGCAGTCCACTAACCCACAATTCATCCTAGACTCTCTATCAAGAATATATGTATAAATATGATCATTCTTTAACCCAATTGTTTCATTTCCATTGGGTAACCATCCAGAGATCCATTCCCACATTCAACCTCATCGGGTTGTTTTCCATTATGCACACCCAAATCCATTTTCTCCCACTATCGATCTATGTTAGTTTTGATCCATGTATCCTAAATAGTATATATAGGGACCCTCTACAAGGATCAACCCAATACGATGGTTAACCTAATTATCCCATTTTCTATGGCCATCCATCAACAAATCTTCCCTATGTGGTGTCCAGATCCTCCTTCCTAGGGTGAGACATTCAACTTTTTTGAACATTCCATCCTGAGTCCATCATTATTGGTCATTCTGATCCACCAATACCATAAATATTCAATGTGATATGTCCTAGGGATATACCCACATAATCAATTTTCATTTGTTTTCGAATCAGTATGTTCCATCTATTCTTGATATTAAACATGCGGTATAACTCGTGTCAAACATGGGAATCCATGGAAACACTAGGAATCATTCCTCTGGAATAAAATTCCACAAATTAGAATGGGGATGACTCATGATAATTCAACCATGAGTATCCCTCTAATATGCGAAAATCAAGGGGTATCAGTGTTTCAGTGTCTGGTCAAGCTAGTGATTCCCAAGATGACTACTATCCTTACTGAATGTCACTTCTATGAAAAGAAACATTTTTATTGTGATGATAGAAGCCACATAATTAACTATCATCCACAATGATATTGCACCAGGAACAGTTTCATAAGAAAATTCTTAATATTTACGGGAAAATCGGACTAGGTGATGAATTTGGGGGAGGAATACATGGAAAGAGAGACATACATCCCATCATCACGTTTTGACCATGGATAAAACATCACTCCATAGGTGATGGATTATTCCATCCATTGGAATGAATGAATGATTAACAACAATGCAACCTATCCACCCGAAGCATCCAACACAACTAGAAGGATGCATTGCGACATGATAGAAAATAAATAGAGATATAAATGGTGAGCGTGACATGAAATTACTCTCCTCAATATGGAGATTAGTAGTTCTCAAGTAATTAAAAAATGTGAGTGAATCCAAATCCAAGTATCTGGTACTAGGTCACGCCAAACAATTATAGCTCTGGAATGAGACTCACCATGAAATATAGAAGTTGAGCATTAAGAATCATTCCCTATGAAGTTGTCAGCATGAATCATTCAATCCAGCCTGTGAATATTGAATGATGGTGAGGTACTGGTAATTTCATTCCTACTATCTATATTGGTGGCTGAGTATTCATACATTATAAGACATAAGGCATAGCTTTAGAAATCTAATCACCACCCTCCCTTAGATTTAGGGGAAATGGCATGGGAATAACTTTTGCAGAAATTATGCCCTACTCCTCCTCTGCAATGAAATCATCCACTTCCACAACTAACGGGGGCCCACACCCCACCTCAGATTCTAAAATTGTTCAATGGATTGTAGTGGATATATTTTATAGTTTTATACAAAAAGGAGGGGGTAATCATGATGAGTGACATGGCCTGTAACAATATGGAGGCATCAGTTCTCACCATCATAGCCACCCCAAGGGTCTCATAGTGAGATGCTTCTCCCCACCCATATTTTCAATAATTTTAGGAGCCTGTCCCTGGATCTATCTAATGACTCACTCCATAACTCCAATAATGTACATGATGTTAGAGTCCACCCATTAGCAATTTCTACCACGGGGTCGCAATTGAGGCTTCCCACACTACCATAGTATAGACGACAACAGGTCCCATTGACTGAGGAGCATGTGATCCATACCCCTACATAGCTAGCCCAAGATCAGTTGACCTGACCCCAACAAAAAGTGGAATCTTGTAAGGATTCTTTCCAGGAAGAATCATCATCTACTGCATTAGTGTCTTTCTCCACCACTTGTGTGTTTTATCAATTCCATGTTACCACAAAATCGGGGAACCACTATGCCCGATTGATATAGAGGCATCAACAACCCCACCGGAAGGTTGGTTTGACTCCCATGGTGGCTGGTGAATGAAATAGCCATCGTAGGTCTACAAAAAATGATTAGTTCATGTATGGAGGTCCTCCCCATGAACAGTATCCCAAGCATGGATTTTCTCAATATTACATGTCATCAATGTGAAGGTCCACCTCAAATCATTATCAACTCATGTATGGGACCTCCCCACATAGACCTTAATTAGAGTTAATTTCCTCCTCTACCTATCACCCATCATCCTAGATCTCATCACCGTATTCCATTAAAAATTTTCCTTAATGATCCTCACACCCTAGATCATGCTGAATGACATCCTCCAAACTCCAAAATAAACCCTATGAAGGACCTCTATGTGTTGAAAATATACACTGCCTTGAAGAACTACCTCGGGGTAGGATGTCAAGTCATCGTATCCAAAGGATGAATATTTAGATGAACAAGATCATGGTTCAACCCAGCCACATTTCATACTCTGAAGTAGAGTTCAACTCGATGATGAATACCTCGCCCCAATCCTCTACATAGAGGGATCAGATATGAAATCATCATATCAGATTGTTTCATATAAAAAACGGTGATTTCATGGATCCCTGAATCCATCCACATATAAATATAGGAGGAGGAAGAATTTACTCCTTTTTAGGTTCTTACATTTAAATCCTCTTAGTCATCACCATGATCATTCTCTGTGTTAACCAGAGATCATAGTGAATTTTTTTGTGGACCTGTTGACGATGAAAACCAAGTTGATCCACCACCAATGTCTGCCACCCCTATGCAGGAAGCAGTTGTCAGTACCGCATCCTACACGGATGTGGTGATATTATTAGTGCATTCATTATAATATTGTCAAAGATGCATCAATTTTTTATCTCATGCACCATACTATACACTGAACAATCTACCACTGTAAAAGTCCACATCAGTGCCATTATTAGTCCCACAATAACCCTCAACTGATTAATGGGGCATCCAAGGGCTAGATCATGAGTCTGATTCGAGATTTTTTTGGGAAATTCTCACTACAGACAATCTCCCTGAGATTTTTTGGCTAATTGAAACTATAATCATTATTATTATGGAGTCTCTAACCCAGTACGATGTAGTTTCCTTCATCAAAAACATAGGGATGACACATTTTTTCCATCATTGGTGGTTATCTTTCCCCATGATATGGGAACACTTTGAAGAAAATTTCCAGTAGTTCTTCCTGGTTGAGTTATTTGTACTCTATATTTATCAATACCCTACATCACCAGGTCTTCATCGAACTCTCTAGCATTGTTGTGTCCCTATGATTACTATTATCCATTGATATATTAATGATGCTTCCCCACATGTCTAGATACATTTATGGGGGATGTATTCTTACTTACATTTTAGTATTATCCTGTGATAACCTAATTCAGTAAGTGATATTGAGGATGTGATGTTGGGAATCATCATAGTAAACATGGTCGTTCCAAAGATATAACCATAAGAGGGAATCATCACAATGTCTAGAAAATATGAACTTACCACTCAGGTAGAACAACACCTAGAAGATTCTAAAGGTTTCCACACTCATCAACAATGGATGAAATAGGGAATCAAATATCACATAAAGTCGTTACATGTTCGTCAAGATCGTAGCAATGGAAAATAACACTTGGGTAAAGTAATGACATCTGTACAATCTGATTCAGTGTCAATGATAGAAGTGGATCTTGAAAATATTTTTCTATTCTAATAGATAGAGAAACATAGAAGGATTGTTGGATATATCCTCATTGAACACATCATGGAATTGATTTAAGATTATGGTGATAGAATTTATAATCCCAACCATCCTCCATCATGGTAATTGGGTAAGGTGAAACTCCCACTGAAAAATTTCTCTCATGTCATATTAATATGATTTCACATCTAGTTATGGTAGAGGCATGTGTTTATGGAAAAAGACCTTGGTTTGAATCTCCTAATCAACCTGAGAAACAAAAATTACACCCTCAATAGATTTATTAGGTCCCACAATCCACTCTGTAGGTTCCTAAAGCTGCCCCTCATATACTTCCACCAGAAGCTCCATAGGTTCCACCGGAAGCTCTGTATCTTCCTCCAGCAGCCACATGGGTCGTTCCATGAACCACTCAATCAACCACCCATCTATCCAACCAAGTTGAAGAAACTACAAATTATATGGTATTTATGAATCATATTTATGATAGGAATCCTTATCATAATAATCCAATGTATGCTATCATTGCTCGCTGAGATGCACTTGAAACACATTAAGTGAATATCTTTCCTTATGGTAAGCCATATCTGGCAGTAGTGGATGATATTCCAGCACACCTGGCCTCTGCTAATCCGACCATCTATCATTTTAATTGGATGGGAGAAACATAATTGTATATTTCCAAATTTATTTCAATGTGTGGACCCGTTACAATAACATGAGTGTATTAGGAATCCCTTATGTGTTGGTGCTTTTTACAAACACTAGGAGGAATAATTTTAATCTGGTAAATCTAGTTAACCATTGGGTCCACATCTAGTCGGGAGATTCTCCATTGGATTTTTCTATATCATTTTAGTCCCACCAACCATATAACTAGTAATTTTTACCTCTTTACGCGCATGAAATGTACAGATGAACGATTTGTAGACATTGTCCCCATTTGGAAGGGACTCACATAATCACCTAACATGACACTGACCCAAGAACAGCTGCTAAAGATATGAATTGGTAATGTGAAGAATTAATTGGTTCCTTCTCTCATCCCTAAAAACATCCAAGTTAGGTTCTATGATATGTCCGACAATGCTCAACTACTTGATTATGCCATGTCACAATCCAAACAGGCGCACCTGTTGCCTCTCGCAACTCCCGCTTGAAGTGATTTTGACACTGAGAACAATAATATTTTCTAGGTGGAGGCCCCTAGATATATGGAATAATTAATGGAATTCCACCACCACAACCTCTACGAGGGACCCTACCTTATGCTCATCTTCAGCATAGAATCGACCACCTCTAAATCGGTAGGATATACTGTGTAATGCACCACTGACTCATAGGAATGACCAACATGTTCCTCTTCTCCAAGCTACAACCCTTCACCCGGGACATGAGCTCAAATTACCTTTCCCGAATCGAAGAGACCAGACATACTCATTAAATGAAGAACATGTCGAAGGATATTTCTATATTTCCTTGGACTAAAGAATCCTGCGATTTCCAGAATACAGGAGGCCTAAAGAGGCAGATCTCCCTGATAGCCCAAATTATTTCCAATATCACCAGTTCTATAAACACGCCATCGTGTAGGGTTATGTGTTCATAGATAGGATCATGGTCTTGGTAAATGAAAACATAGTCATAATTGTTCGGGCCCCAACATAGGATTCATTTTTGTTTTCAATTCTATATAGCGATAGAGAGGGTGAATAGAAAAGGGTATCCGGTGGAAGTATGACGGTTAGATAGCACGCAATGCAGTTTCCCATGCACATGGTACTATTAATGATCGTTTGAATCATCCCATGCCTTCTGACATCATTGTTCTACACTGAACAACTTCTTCTGCATCAGCATCTCATCTTTCACCATATTAGAAGACATGGAACCGACGACAAAATGAGAATAAAAGTCCTCCACAGGCACTAAATTCATCCCATACTTGTAGGGATTTCATTCACTTTGGGATAAGGATTTCTCTAGAATCAGCCCAATAAAGAAGGTTTCATAAATTTACTATAAGAAGTACACCTTGGTTAACACCGTTGAGCTAGTGGAAAATTAATAGTCCGAGAAGATGAGTAATTCAAGGATGAATCTCCTAATTTCTCTAGCTAAAGATAGTGTTGACAAAAAAATGGATATATATACCATAAAATATTTTAATTCAATGATTTTTTCCGATACTTGTATGCCACTATGACAAGACAATAGTCTCAAAGTAAGCCTCAACACACTCAATTCTATTTCCATGTTTCGTCAAATCCACTTCCCCCTCCATTTTTGCATCTCAACTGGGAAGGGTCGTCATGACCTTGACATGATCATCTGGGTACATCTGAGATGATGCCACAGTCATCTAACAATCAGTCGGTAGTCATCATAAGAAATTTGATTAATGTTAATGGGATACCCCCCAGCTAAAATCCACTGGTCCGACCGGTAGTGTATTTCATACCTCAATCAATAGGGAAACCCCCTATTGGATGAAATGTTCACCTAAAATGGATGTATTATTTTCTAAACAAACTTCCTATAATTCCTAAAATTATTTTTCTGATCAAGTATGTCTAGTAATATGATGATATATGTGAATCCCTCATAGTGTATTTGACATGCCCCATAAAATATATAAAAAAGGTTGCAGTCGTAGAGGCTTTCTATGATGAGGAATATAAACAAGAAAAATGTTAGTCTATCATCTCCTTATTAAGAGAATATGAATGTTTTCCAATAGAGGGTATCATCATCCCATTGAACATCACATTTCTGTTCAATGGCATGGATGTTCACCGCTGCCTCATCAACACGAGTTATGGGATTGATCTCCTCCATACCCAGACACACTGTAAGCTGGGGCGGTCTGATATCGATTTGAATCCTTAGGACCTTTAGATTCTAGGTTATGACCAAACGATGTATACCAATTTTGGAGAAACCTTCTTGAACATCCAATTATTAGCCTGGTTTCTAGAATAGTGTCCATGGTTGTCTTATAGGGAAACACATACATTGTGCTATGGGGAATACCCTGGATCCATCTTTATGTGAAAACCCCTGATTGTGTCGAAAATGCCTAAGACCTATGGGTTTGGTATGCGATGGTGAAATACTCTTGGTGCGACATGAATTACATCGCCTATGGGTTAATCTCTATTAACATGATCTTCTCTAATAGGAGATTCCATTCAACAATTATGTGTTTAAACTCGGATTGGGATTATTCAAGAGAGACGCCCAGAGGCATTTCCACCTTTATGATATTTGAAAAATGTGATTCGTATGGCACATGTGTGTTGGATGAGGCCATCGCCTCCATCAGCTGTGTTCAAAGTATTTTTTCCATGAAAGCCCATTTATTTATATCAGTTGTGTTATCACCATTCAAGGATTATATTATCACTGTTATTGATACATAATAGTCATTATAAACAACCATCGATAATAATTAGTCATTTTTTATATCTATAAGTCATCATAAAAGGAATTTTATTCATAAATGATCCTGTCATTACATCTTTCCCCCATTCAGAAATTTGAACCTCTAAATTTCCTTTTCAAACACTGATATTAGATAGGGTTACTCTACCTGGTCACTTCCTCTAGTTCCCATGTTTCTCCATCAAACTTTTGGTTTCACCAAAACATCTTAAAGAGGGTCATCGTCTTATTTCACAGAACTTTTTCTCTAAGATGAATGATCATCACTAGATTATATTCAAAGAATATGTAAAACTCCAATTATACCACCTATGGATTCCGTACATGTGATTGTTTTGGTGTGCAGATCCTCAAGAGTGATACATGGAATACATAATATACATGACATGTTTTCATTGTGAGTGATTGTCAATTGGCCACTATGATGATGCATTCAAGGGTATCATAAGGGATGATGTACCTTGGACTAATATTTCCCTTCATCCAAAACCTCATTACTCTCAACCATGGAGAAACAGGTTGGAAAAACATACCTCTAAAATCAATATCTAGGTCTTGAAGATGGATGCCAGTGTATCTCTTCTGTTGACTCTGAGTAGAAGTAATGTGGTAAAAAATGGTCTTGACTTTCTCGACTATTTCTTCAACAATTTATGCACCAATATGTTTTGGTTCCACAACATATATCCCAAAATGTCAGTGTACTACACCTCTTCCCATAAGGGTTAACATAAGGATCAATTTTTATACTAGTGTGTAAAATATTGTTGTATGATAACTCCACCAAATATATATGATGGTCCCATCCACCATTGATGTCCATTGAGAATGATCTCAAAATTTATTCATGTTTTATGATAGTTTTTTCAGAAAGGTCATCATAAAGAGATGATATATTGTACTAAATTTTAGCTCAGCATTCATAGCATGTTGGAGAATCATCATGAATGTATAGGTGGATCATGTATCTCAATTAGATACAATTAATAGTAAAACTCCATGCATCCGTACCACTTCCCTAATGTATATCCATTCAAGTTGTTCAAATGAGAAATCCTCTTGAATCATAATGAATTGTGATGTTTTGGTAAGACGATCCACAATATCCAATGTTGGATTACATCCATTGGATGTATTCGAAATTCTATAGACAATTTACATGGAGATGATATCCCATTTCCATGTTGGTATGGGTAATGGTTGCATCATCCCCTTAGACTTCTTCCTCTTAGCCTTCAATTTAAGACAAACCATGAACTTTTTTGTATACTCATCAATCTACTTTTTCAAGTTAGCCCCCCAATAATTCTCTGGGAGATCATGATACATGATTGTGATTCCAGGGTGAATGGTGAATTTCAAATAATGTGTATCATCAAATGTTTTTTACCTCTAGATTTTATGGAACACATAGTCTTAACATAATTCTCACAATTCTTTCTTCATTAAAATTCATATATATATATATATATTTCTATTTTCTAATACATTCCACATTCTTGTGAATTCCAAAATCATGCTTTTGATTATCCTTTATCCTTTCCAAAAGAGACGGTTGATCAATAATTTGTGAATGTGTTGATGATGTTCCATTTTTTATGATTCCCATTTACATCTTCATAAAATACAAGAAGAATAGATCACTTTCAATTATCATCAATGATTGAATCGTTGGGACCTTATTACATAGACCATATGCCACCAAGTTCGCTTTTCCAGTGTGGTAATGGATGGAGCAGTCATAATCCTTGATTAATTGAAACCATATTCATTGGAACATATTCATTTCTATCTATGTGAATATATATTTGAGACTTTTGTTATCCATATATTTTTCAAACTTCTCCCCAAATAGGTATTCTTGAAAAAATTTCAGTTCAAATATAGTAGTTTCTAACTCCAGATCATGCATGGGATAGTTTTTCTCATTATATTTCAATAGATTTGAGGCGTATGTATTGAATTTTTCATTTTTCCTAAAATTAAATAAAAGTAATAATTATCATATTTTCAAGAGGAACATTCCCACAAACATCAAAATGTGATGCAACACTTATAGAAGTTTTCCTCTAAGGATTTAGTATCATTTATAGTTGGGTCTCAATGTTTATATAAAATGTAAAAGATATTATTATATGACATGAATTGAGGTATATTATGACATACACTACATTGAAATAGTGGTTACATTTAATTCATTAATGATTATCCATATTTTCATTTCACTTCTCATTCTCCCTAGATCATGGAGATTATTGATGCTCGTTATGCTTATCATCCCTTGTAATAGATAATTTCCATGGTTAATGCCCAAATTCTATACATTTATATTAAAAACATTATTTAATGCTTTATATGGAACATTACATCCATTAAATACATTATCAAAATTCCAGGTGGAAATTGGATTCATTGTTCCATTCCTTTCCACACAAAAAACATCTCATAGTCCCTTTGTGACATTTTCCTTTGTTCCTCTTTTGAAACTTGCTGAACGAAGGAAATTTGTAATTCATTCCCTTATCATAATTATTAGATGAACATTTATGATCCGTCATCATCCTCTTTCATCATTTCCTTGTGCATTCAACAAATATCCAATATTTAATCATTATTTTTCATATATGGTTTGCATAATCACGATATGTCCTACTTGAGCTGCCATTTGATTGAGAATATCATTCGTACAATCATCCCATTTACCTAAACATGAGTTTTTAACTTGATTCCTAATATATTCATCCATTAAATAGAATAAAAAGAAATTTATTTATGAGTATTTCAACGATTAAGTGTAATTCAATGAAATAATGGTTACTTAAATATTAAATTTGAATCCTCAACATATCAATTTCTTGGCCTCCATCTAAGTTATCCCTGATCTATTTCCTAACGTATATTTTTATGGTATTTTTTTCTTTCTCCCTTAATAATTGATCATACTATACTTTTGAATTTTACAATGAATATCCCCTTGTGGTGTCAAACCATGTGTTCAGTGAGGCTTGTTTTCTTACACCAGTTCCTGTTCAATTTCTTGATCAAAGTGGTGTGTATAGGTTAGACCCCTCGATATATATATTCCAGACCCACATCTACTTGTTCATATCAAGAAATGGATGTATATTCTTGATAAATCAATTACTCTATACTCACCTAATGTTAGTGATGTTTTTATTATAATTATCCTTATCCCTATGGCTTTTACTATAGTTTTATAACCATAACCCCAAAAATAAATAATCATATCCTCTAATATGAACTATAACAACCATTCTATTTATTTCAAATTTAGACATTCATAATTACATAAAATTTCACCTAATAAAACTCTGAGGACTTATAGGCCTAGTTTCTTGTTAATTTAGGATCCTTAAATTATAACATAAAACATGAAATACAACATCTTTAATGAAAGATTATTTTACATGACCACAACATTCCTTCGTATTTAACACTACATGGGATATTCTGTGGACACAAATAAAACATATGTTAGCTATAAATCCCAATAATGGTGTAAAAAGGCATAAATTTAATAATATAATACATGGTAGACAATATACACATCAATGTATCAAAACGGAAAATGAACATAAAGGCATGATTTTCATTACATGGAAATGTGGCAACCACATACAAAATGCTATTTACATGAGCCAAGGATAATTGTACAAGGATTAGAATGAGTATACTCAAATTTCAGATGAATTATCATGAGTAAACCACCACTTTACATGGAAAATGAGGATACTGATTTTTACCCTAAGCATTGAAGTACTATTAGGGTGCACCCTTCATAAACATTTCAATCCCATGATTATGTGTACCACATATATCCTATAACAAGGATTTATTCAACATAATTATTTTTGGACAATAAAAGAATTTAGAAAAATATAGGGATGTATATAATTAATATGTATATTTCTATAAAGATAAATACCCTTGATAGAGAAATTGGCATGGTATTCACGACATGATGATTTTGACATGGAAAACTGTAGTGCAATTTCAACATCCTAACGACATGAAATAAAAATAATTAAATTTTTTTTATGAGAGTTAAAGGGGTATATAATAATATATAAATTAGATTTAATGTAATGGGGTCAAATAAATGAAATTCCTAATACATGGAATTCATTAATATAAGGTGTTACATAATAGAGAGACATGAAGAAATATGAGAAATAAAATAATTCTTACTAAATTTTATCATGGTAATGCACATACATGGGAGGAATTAATGTGAGATAAATGGGTATATCATCATTAAAACATAATTAGGGTTTCATGGGGAGGTTATAAATCATAACCCATCATTTTTATCTGAAATTAAAAGTGCGTAACAATACAAATAAACATTGATTAAAATGAGAGGGAATGTAAGGATACCTTACATGAGTGTGTGATTTCAAAAGCATGAATAGGGTTTATAGAGAGCTTTATATGAATTGGATGGTTCATATATAGGTGAGGGAATAATAGGGACGTGTTACATTAATTTTGAGTGAATATATGTGGGAACATTTGTAGGATTGTATACAAAATTAGAGGGGAATTCGTTAATGTTACAAAAACATAGCTTTTGGAAAGTATATAATTAAATTTTAAAAAAAACCTAACCATGGTTTTTTCCCATGGATTTATTCAATGTGTAATGATAAAATTATTTTTTTAGGAAATGGACAAGCATATGAAATTATTAAACATACTTTTGTGGAGGTGAGTCATAGTATCATTTAAAGGAATTAAAAATAATAAAATAAATTATACACTTTGGAGGATTTACTAAGGCACTATAAAATAAAGAAAATAAATATAAAATCACAACATTTTAATGGTAAACATATATATATGACTAAAAAAACCCATTATATTATTTATTACATCATTTTTGGGGCATTATGATTTCCTAAAACCCATATTTTATATATTCGGTATATAATTTTACACAAAAATTTCACGGTATCAGAATTTTTATAAAAAATCACCATAGGATATTTTTAATAGACATATTCCAAAAATAATATTCATTTTATCTAATTTATTTTATATATATTCTATTTTTAACATTTCTAATGAATCATGATATTTATTTAAAATTCACGGGTTTTGAAAAAAACACATCTCAAACAATAATAAAAATTTATTATGTCATCATAAAAATTTTATAATAATTTAATATTTATCAAATGATTATGATAATAATATTTTATAACAAAATTATTTCTTTTAAAAATTATTTCTCTCCTACAAATAAATTCTTTAATTTGAAAAAAAAACATGCTTTTGGTTTTATTGTATTAAAATATCCCCCTTATGAAACTGATTTCCTAATGTTATATAGATGATATTTTTCTTTAATAAGTGTTTATAATAATTTTTTTTTTATATAATTAATAAAACCTTTAGTTTCATGTAAAAAATTATGTATTTTTGAAAATATCCATTTTTACTAGAAGAATCATTTTATCAAATTCATCATTTTTAAGAATGGAAATTCTCTTAAAAGAATTGATGGTATAAGACTTTAATATATAGAAAGGTATTAAAAATATATAACGAGTACCTTATTACATTACCCATTATAGAAACTATATAATGCCTAAGAGACTTGTGTGTGATGATGAAATACTCATGGTGTTCATCAGATAACATCACCCAAGTGGTAATCTCAATTATATTGAGCTTATCCTATAGGAAATTACATTCAAGCATATCATTTTCAAATTCAGTTTGGGTGTTGTCAAGTGTGAATCCTTTTTCTTCTACCACCTTTTTGAGATCTGAAAAATGGGCTTTGTATGGAATGAGTCTACCGGATGAGGATATGCTCTACATTTTCTGTGAAAAAAGGATAATTTTTTTAAAAAACATGTATTTATATTAGTCATCCCGTCATTTTTTAAGGGCTATATTATCAAAGGTAATGATAATTAATTGTCATTTAAAACAAATAATAATAATAATAAGTGATCTCTCTATCCATAAGTTATTAAAAACGTATTTTATTCACTAATGGTTGGACCGTAGTCGTAAATATATTATCTGCCTTTTTTCCCACACCAAGCATGGATCATATGGTGGTAGGGATCTAGGTAAGGTTTTTTCCCACATGGAAGATCAAAAATAACCATTTGGTCCAAGATCTGTGACCATAATGTTTGATCTATTGTGTCCATATCATATGATGATAAACTACACCAATTACATCTTAGATATATAGGGATAACCTAACTAGTCCTATGATGTCTTTATTTGAGAAGTTGTTTCCCCATTGGCATAATACCTTTATCATGCCACATTATTTCACTATATTAATCTATATTTTCACATATGTGAGATATTTAGTGATTCCCAAGTACTTTAAAATCGAGTCCTTCCATATAGTCATGAACCACCCCCTCTTGGTTTGGGCTTTATTCTACGAAAAGGTATAGTTTGGTATGGACTTTTTTTTTCTTCACTCATTTATGGTTGCCTCATGATGTTACACTGCACCTCTCCACACTATATGGTCTGAACTCTATGAACATTAAACCATGGATTCCAATGTCCTAGTCCGTATGACATTAAACTACATGATAATTGAGATTTCCTTTCCTGAGTGGATATCACTAATTTTAGTATTTTCCACCTGCCATACCTTCCTTATGAGCTATTTATTGCATGATTCCCATTTTAATGGGAAATGTAGTGGTTCAATGTCTCTTCATATACGGTCCAGTCATAACCCATTTCATCTCTTTGGCCACTTGGACCTAGCCCCCTTTCAAAAACATGTGATGTGTTGTGGACTTCCATTGTCCCCATTCACCTGATGTTGTGACCACACCACACATTTCACTATTAGGGTTCCAATATCCTTAGCACATGACATTGAATTTCCTGTAATTCTAGAACTACATATGGCTTGATTTCTACCCTTGTAAGACACATATGGACAGTTGGGCATCTCGTCTTTGTCCTAACCATAATTCATTTACTCTTCTGGATCATTCCCCTAATTATTGTCCAATATCTATGACCCTAAACTAGGTGTCCACTGTCCAGGTAACGTGACTTTAAACTGTTGACCAGTTCCTAGAAAAAATAACAATTAACTATGTTTAACATCTTGACTATATTATAATAAAATATTTAATGCATCTTTATCAACTACACGACATAATATTGTATGTAATTTTAGGTCCTCCCTCGATAGGTCTCATGTAACTCCCCGAGAGAATTTAAATATTAATTGGGTATTTTTTAATAATTTTTTAATAAATTAAAACAACATAAGAAAAGATTTAATAAAATTATTATAAATATTGGTTCTAATCAAAACATGTTTTCATTACAAACATAAAATGTTACTTTTCATCTCACAAAATAAATTATTTTTATATCTTAAAAAACTAATAAATTAATTATATATTTATATATTTTTTTTAAAATATTATTTTTAAATAAAAAAGTGATAGTAAAAAAAATAATGAAAATAGTAAATATATGTAATGGTAATATTAATAATGATATATTGATTAAACTATTTGTAATGTTATTATTTAAAAATATTTTTCTTATAATATTAAAATTTAAATAATTATATTAAATAATGATTTTATACACACTAAAATATAATATGAAAATTATAAAAATAAAATTTTAATTGTCACGAAATTTTTTCATTATTATTATTTTATCATATAAAATATAATATTAATATATATATATATATATATATGTATATGAAGATTAATTTAAAAATAAATCACATTATATATATATATACACTGATATTACAAATTAAACGAATAATAAAAATATTAAAAAAATTAATGAATCAGTATAAAGGGAGATGGGGTGTCGAGGATCGAGGAACACTATTGGAGGAATTCAAGTCCATTAGGGTTTTGAATCGGGGGGCGTATCCTGAGGAGGCGAGGTCACAAATCGAGGCTTTTGGGAGGGAATGAATTCAACTTCATCTTTATGAGTCGCAGACTGAGAATACAAGGTGAGGGATTGACTTCATGGTGAACCGATCATGGAGTGACTAATTTCATCGAGGATGGGAACTAATTATCTGCAAGGATCCGAGCATGATTTGGGAAACAACGACATGCGATTTGGGGATCTATATCATATTGTATTGATATTAAAGAATGTTCTAGTTTCATTTTTTATGTATATTAATTACATAAATTTAGTTTCTTTTCTTCTCTGGTCATATTCGATCCAGTGACGTGTTCAATTTCTTCTTTAAATAAATATCTGTAGTATTTTTCACGATTCTGTATTTTCATAATGTATAAATTAATTTTCCATAATATTTGTATATCTTTTGTCAATAGTGAAAAAACTCAGTATGAATATTATCCCAAAACCTTATCTCTTATTTTACATTTGTCTCAAATTGATTCAATATGTCTTCTATTTTAAATTTGATCTATACATACATTGTATTTTCCTTGCAATCCATCAATTTTGAAAATATTTTTAGATTCATTGGTCTGAAAATCCCTGTCAATCACTATTTATAAAATATTTCTCATTAGAAACTGCAATGAAAGGAAAAGAACCTATATATATAGCCTTTACTTCATCCAAATTAGAGGTATTTTTTTTAAGTTTCAATGCTCTTTATTTTCATGTTATGAGTATAATATGCAGTGAGTGTTATAGATAGTGTTTGAGTGTGTGATGTGAGGAAAGTTCCATGATTAAAAGTGGGACTCTATACAAATAAATTTCTCTAAGGGACCTATATATTTTAATCAAATGTTATAATTTCTATTTTCTACTTTTACATAATTCCATTATTATTTTAATAACAGATTTCTTCTATTAAATCATTCAGGTTTATGTTTTTTATCTAAATTAGGTTCAAATTTAGTTTGGTGTAAGAGATTTATTTATAATTTTAGTGAAATTCCATGATTATTTTATCAAGGTATAGATTTATTTGATTTTAAAATTTATCTATTTCAAGATTATTATATGAGAAAATTAGCTTATTTATTTCAAAGCTATGATTTTAGTTTTCAGATTATGCATAACCTGTATTTGTTTTAAAACATATTTTTTTATATATGATAATGGTGACTTTATCATACTAAAAAAATTTATAAATTTTTATTTTTAAATTTTGAAAAAGATGTTCTATTTTAGGAATTTGAATATATTAAAACATAATTTAATTCAAAAGTAATTAATTTTGGAGGAATGACCGTATTCAAAATTTACATATGTCATTTATTAGATTGATTTATTTAATGTATATGTCTATTCATTCTGGTTTAATACTGGCATAAAATCCATCTTCATCGTTGTAATTCAAGAATTGAATACGTGTGTTTTTTAATTTTTATGTTCATGCCAGAAACATATATACATATATATGATTTATAATGAGATTTATTTTTTTACAATTCGAAAAAATCATATAAATATCTGACATTGGTATAAAATAGATAGTTACATATTAACCGTACACAAAAAAAATGATATATTTGACATTTGAGTTCATTACCCTCTATCTTCAATTTTTTATTTTTTATATATAAATCTATATATGTCCTTCATATTAGGATCTTCAAAACACACCAACACACTCAGACACACACACACATATATATATTCATGAACGAGTGAATTCATATGAAATTGTATTGATAATTTCATGTGTGACAAAAAATTCCATGCAATTATTATTACTTTATATGTTCATTATATTATTTCATTCATAAAATTAATTAAACATGTATGTCTTTGGAAATTTTTATTCAAGATTACATTTTAAAAATTTCTGAAATTATTTAAATATGAAAATCATGTACTTCATAAAATGTTTAGATACATGGATGTTTAAGAAAGGTATGCATGAAAAAAGATTGGTCAGAACCAAACATTAATGTGTAATGAAATAAAATATCATATATATATATATATATATATTTGTATATATATATATATTCATAAATAATCATATATATAAATATAAGTGTAATGTTTATTTTAATGCAGTAACCTAATTCCGAAATTTAAAACTCTAGTGAAAATTATATGTAAGTATGGAATGTTAAAAAATGTTTTATAAAGAAAATTGGTCTTGATCATTGTAAATACGATAGAGAGTTAGATAATGAATATATACCTCAAGTGGGTAGGCCCAAGAAAGCCTTCATTGTTTCAAGTGGCCTCAGTCATTTTTTTAAGAGCATTCTTAATATTTTCAATTGAATAACTGAATTAATCTAAAAGTGTTTTCGAAGTATAATTATTTTTCAAAGAATTATATTACCAATTTATTTTTAGTTGAACATTTAATATGTATTATAAATGTAATATTCTTAGAATGAATTTATCTAAGGTTTTCAAAACACCTTACTGTGCAATTTAATGGTCACCATTTTTTTAAATTATTAACCACATGTATCATAAGAGATTATCATTGATGTCATCAATTATGGAGTTAGCGTGTGGGGAAGCATACTGGGAAATTGTTATATTTTTTTTCAATTATGAGAAATGTAATGTTTGGTCTAACCCTCCAGAACCTGGACTGGTAAATGGTACACTTTTGTTTAAAGTGTTCTGTAATTGTTCTATTTCTTTTATAAAAAAACAATTACACAACATTTTTAAGCACTATTCCTAGAAGAGTGTGCTCATGGTGTTATAATTGGTATCAGAGGAGCGGTCTAGACTACTTTGTAGATTAGATGTGGTTCTACAAGTGGTAGAGTTTAAAAGTCTTCTAGTCCTAGTGTTTTTCTCAATTCTGAAGACGTAAATTAAGAATTGTTTTAGTCTGACCAAAGAAATTCTTTGGACATAATTCATTTAGAGTGGGAGGGGGGGATAATTTAACACCCCGAGAGAATATAAAAATTAATTAGGTATTTATATATTAGTTTTTTAATAAATTAAAACTACTTATGAAAAGGTTTAATAAATATTGTTATAAATATTGGTTCTAATCAAAACCTGTTTTGATTCCAAACATAAAATATTACTTTACATTTTACTAAATAAATTATTTTCATATCATAATAAACTAATACATTTAATATATATATATATATATATTTATTTGAAATTTTTATTTTTAAATAAGAAATTTGATATTCAAAAATAATAATGACAATAGTATATATATGTAAAGGTAATATTTTATAATGATATATTAACAAAACTATTTATAATGTTATGAATAATAAATATTTTTTTATAATATTCATAATTAAATAGATAAAATAAATAATGATTTCATACTCAAAAAAATATTAATAAATATAATATAATTATTAATAAGTTTTATCATTATTATTATTTTAACATATAAATTGTATTATTAATATATATATATATATATATATATATATTAATATTAAAATAAAGAATATTTTATATATACACTGATAAAACAAATAAAATAAATAATAAAAAATTAAAAAAAAATGAAAGAATCTAGATAAAAGGAGACGAGGTGTCGAGGGTCGAGGCGAACTATATGAAGAAGTCGTGTCCATTAGGGTTTTGAATTGGTGGGTATAGCATGAGGAAGAGATGTCATGAATTGAGGATTTTGTGATGGCTTGACTTCATCTTTGTCTTTGTGAGTCAAAGACTGAAAATACTAGGTGAGGGATCGACTTCGTGGTGAATCAAGCATGGGTAAACTAGTTTCCTCGATGATGAGAACCAATTATCGGCGAGGATCTGAGCATGATTTGGGAGACAATGACCAATGATTGGGGGATCAACATCGTATTGTGTTGATATGGAAGTAGGTTTTAGTTTCTTTTTTATGTATATTAAATACCTAGATTTCATTTTTTTTCTCCGGTCATATTCGATCCAGTGATATGTTCAATTTCTTCTTCAGATCGCTATCCACTGGATTAATCGTGATTATTGATTTTTATAATGTATAAATTAATTTTCCATCATTTTTTAATATATTGGTTAATAGTGAAAAAACACAGTACAAATAATATCCCAAAACCTTATATATTATTTGACATTTTCCTCAGATTGATTCAATATGTCTTATGTTTTACGTTTGATATAGATATACATTGTATTTTCCTTACTATCCATCAATTTCTAAAATCCTTTTAGAGTTGTTGGACTATAAATCATTGTAAAACACTTTTTGTAAAATAATACTCATTAGAATCTTCATTCCAAGGAAAAAAACCACTATATAAAGCCATAACTTCATCCTTATTAGGGGTATTTTTTTATGTTGCACTGCTCTGTATTTTGGTTCTACGAGTATAAGAGGTCGTGAGCATTATAGATATTGTTTGACTGTGTGATGTGAGGAATCATCCATGCTAATAAGTGGTATTCTCTAAAAATAAACTTTTTTAAGGGACCTAAAACTTTTTATCTGGTGTTATTATTTCTATTTTCCAATTTTATACAATTCAATTATTATTTTAGTATGGTATTTCTTCAATTAAATCATTCACGTTTATGTTTTTTTATCAAAATTATGTTAAAATTTAGTTTTTTATTAGACATTTATTTATACTTTCATTGCAATTCAATAATTATTTTAGAAATGGGTAGTTTTAATTGATTTTAAAATTTATCTATTTCAAAATTAATAAAATAGGAAATTAGTTTATTTATTTCAATGTTATGATTTTAGTTTTCAGATTATGTATACGGGGTATTTGTATTAAAACATATTATAGTTTAAATTTATATATAAGTTAAAGGTGATTTCATCAGAATTAATTAATTTATAAATTATTATTTTTAAATTTTGAATATGATGTTTTAATTTAAGAAATTGAATTTATTAAAACATCATTTCATTTATTAGTAATTCATTTTCATGGAATAACCATATTGGAAAATTAAATATGTCGTTTAAGAAATTGATTAATTTCAACTATTTTTTTATGATTGCTGGTTTTATAATGGCATAAAGTCCATGTTCATTTATATAATTGAAGAATTGAATATGGGTGTTTTTTTGTTATATTTTTTTTTCATGCAATAAACATATATACAAATATATTATTTATAATGATAGTTATTTTTCTTTACAAATCAAATAAATCATATATATATCTGACATGGGAATAAAATATATAGGTACATATTAATTGAACACACAAAAATGATTCATTCAATGTTTGAGATCATTACGCTATAATATCATTTTTTTTATTTCTTATATATAAATATATATATATTCATAAAATTAGGTTCTTAAATACATATATATATATATATATATTCATGAATGAGTTAATACATATGAAAGTATACTGATAATTTCATGTGTGATATGAAAATTTCAAGTGATTATTATTAGTCTATATATTCATTATATTATTTCATGCATAAATGTAATTATACATGTTTATTTTAACACCCCAAGCTTCCATGATATGCTTCTCTTTGAATAATAGAGCAGCGTGTGTTGTACACAGCGTCAAGTTCTAACACACCGCGACCAATCAAAGTAGTCGTTAGGAATAGTAATAAACACTTTTTAAAATTATATAAATTTTATATTTCATAATGGACTTCATTTTTGGATTCATTATATCTAAATTATCATGTGTTGAATATTTGGTATTTTTCAGAGAACTTCCAATTTATGCTGAATAGTGAAAAATACTTAAAAACACCATTTTTAATAAAAATACATTATAGTGATAAATTATACTACTGAGTGGTTTTAAAGTTTAAGTAGAATATAATTTTACCATTTTATCCAATGGTGGTCATTAGAATTAATTTCACTATGGAATTGGACATAAACAATTGTCAATCTTTTGATAAATATTGTTTTTTAAAAACACGCTATTTGTTTTGACAGTGGGAATAATTTTTAAATTAATTCCTACAATTTCTGTGTTTGGAATTTTTTAAAATGGATTCTATATTTGGAATCAGAAGTTCCAAATTATGTAATTAAGACACTTTTGTTTTTGTACATTGTGAATAGTAACGACGGTAATTATCTTTAATTATCTTGATTAATTAGTAAACGGGTAGTAAGTGGTAATAAAATAATATCATAATAATTAAAAATGACCCCCACATGTTTCCTAAATCTATTTTTTGTGTCATGACCAACCATGGGATGCCTTCTTCCGTACTTTGGGACCCCATGTTATCAGTTTTGGGTGATAGTGACATTTTATTAAATTATTTTTTAAAGGGAAAGAATAACCAAAGTATGTATCACCCAAGTAAAACAATTTTAGTATTGTATGTGTAAATGATATCTTAGACTATAAATACTAATTGTATGGCTAAAAATATTTCCTACATCATGATATTTTTTTATTAATTTTAGACATTATATAAAGTAAATGTTTTATGACACCATGATGATGCAGCGATTACCACATTAATTAACGATTTAAATAAAATGAAATGATAATGTAAAATATAAAAAATAAACATTTCAAAAACCTATTGGATGAGTATATTTAGAACCCTTATCACCTTATCCTATAAAGATATAATTTTTGGACATTTAAAATCCGTAACATATTATATAATAAATCAACATTTCTTGACATTCCAAAATTGCCCCTCATCTCTTCTTATAGAAGGCCCCCACCTCTACCACATTACCCACACCTCTCAAGCCATTGGCTCGGCCAAACTCTACTCATTTTATCTCTCCACATCCCTCTATTCATCATAGAAGCCTTACCTTATGCAGAAAGATCTTCATGAAACCATTTTGGTTCAAACCAAGAGGAGTTACCCGATTTTAAGGTAATGTCTTCTATTATGTTCTTTTGTTTTGTATTGCTTCTCCAACCCATTAAACTATTTTTATTCATTTATTATGTAAAAATACCAGTATCTTAAATATACTAGGATGTTTTTATGAGAAGTATTTGATTTACACTTACACACACATTCGTCTAATGGTAAAAGAACATAGTGTTTCTGTGGGTGGAAAATTACTGCATCACGAAACGACGATTGGTCAATCTTCTTTTAACACCACTCATGGTGGACATTAAGATGTAAATATATTTATATATTATATATATTATGTTTATTATTTCCTTATGCTTCTGTATTTTTTATTTATGGCATACCTTTATGATTTCCATTATGGGTAAACGCGATAATTTCATTTTAGGAAGTGCAGACTACCGCCCCATCAAAGTGGTTTGGATCGTTAATGACATAAGTGGGATGTATAATGGATAGACTAAATGATATTACATATGATATTATACTGTAATTATAATATACCTCTATATAATTAATATTTCATTTCATTAAATACGAAATATAAATGAAAGTAGCGTTCATGCGTACGTACGGCTTACCGTCTCCATGTACAGTGCATTTCATTTCTTACCTCTAAATGTTATTTAATATTATAAATGAATGTATATACTGGATATGTATGATATATATGATATCTACATCATGAATATAATTCTGGATATAATGGATATTTTACCTCATGAACAACTTGTAATTATATGAAGTTTATTTTTGACTAAGGTACCAAAGATTGACAAAACGACCGTTATTAACTTAAATAATTACATAATGTTCATAACATAGTAATAAGTGATATTAAAGGAATAATTAACTTTAAAAAGTATCTTAAGAAAGTATAAATTAAGTCTAGTTTATTATTCAGGAGGTTAAAAAACGATCAAGTCAAGTCAGACACGAGGTAAGGGAGTTCGTCTCAATCTCCTTTCATTGAGGCATATATTGTTTTATACAAAACATTCATTTATATGGTGTATAAACCCCTTTTAATTTTACTTTTATTAAAAAGGAATATTTTTATATGAAGAGTTTTTACAAAACTAAAAATGGAATGTTTTTTCGTAGGTATGCGGCGACAACGACTTCTCCACCGCCGCGACCATTATTTGAGTTTAGGATTCCTCTACAAGCCATAACTTTTTTTAAATGGAAAATAAATACCATGGTTTACTTTTATTTTATTTTGGTATTTAAAATGGGTTTGATAATGTTTTTATTATATCAAAGTGTTTTATTGTTATCTTGTGATTGAAATATGTAAATGTTATGTTTCCTTTATGCATGTTTTATGTGATACGATTATGTTATGGTTTATGAAATGTTTAAACCTTTTCATATATGGAATTAATTGGACTTAATAAGTGACGGGTTGAGCCCGCTATAGCTCCTCGATGAATCAGTAGGTCTCATGAGACAAACTAGTGTCTTGGAACAAGGCCTTGACAAAATCTTATTTGTAGTCTTGGCACAAGGCCTTGACTACATGGTTATGATAGTCTGGCATTATGTATTCCAACATTATGAATGGGGTTATTGATTTTGAATGTGATTATTAGACTAATAGAATATCCATGTGAATTAGTAAATGGAATTATATCATTTTACATTTGCCATATTATGCTAAAGGTCAGGTTTAAAAGGATTTTGTTTTTTATACATTGCCTTAAATGTTTATGTTTCTTTATGAAAGTTTATGCTATATTGTTATCCTTACTGAGCATCTGATCTCACCCCTTTCAATGTTCTAATTTTTCCATGATGTGAAAAAGTATTTTATGAATGACCTGTAGGGATAGTATGAGGGGATATGAAGATAAGATGTTGTTTCAGCTTTGTTTTACTTTATGATGGAATGTAAGACTTATGAATATATCTAGTGTTTCCAAGGCTATTAAACTAATCGTTCATTCGAGACATGACCTTTTGTGATCATGCCGATTTTAAGTAATAATGCACCGACTCTGGGTAACTGGGGTCCGGGCGTTACAGTTGGTATCAGAGGGAACTTTAGTACTAACCTTGGAAACTAGATTTAGAAAAACTCTGATTAGGGCACATAGCCCTAAGATAGACTTTGAGGATTAGTATAGAATAAATTCCTAGAATTTTGGTATTATAGAGATTTTTTGAGTTTTCCGAGCAATACATCCCTATCTAGATACAAGTAGGAAGAGGAGGCTCTAGCACAGATGTACCTAGAGGTAAAACCAGAAAACACCACATTTAGCTAGACTCGAACGGGAAGTGGTGCATGACAACGGGCCTTGATGCACTTTTGGTTACGACACTTCTGGGGGATATGCATAGGACAATTCCCCTTATAGTTACAAACCATTGTGAAGGTTTTATGAGTATATACATCTTCAACGAAAACATTTTTATGATTATGGATTATATCCATAAACTGTTCAATTTATGTTATGTGTTTCACAAGTATGGAATTATATATTTTGATTCATAAACTGATCTAGTTTATGCCATTGTTTAGAAATGACGCCTATTGGAAGGAACAGAAACTTTATCAATGCATGCACTCCATGTAGGGATTGAACTCCTTCTCAAGATAATTATAGTGGGGCCGGTGATACAACTGGTGTTGATCAACTTATCACCATACTGGGGCAACTCACTCTAGTTATGAATAATAACCTTACTCGTATGGAGCACCCTGATCCAAAATGTAGAGGATCAATGTTATTCCGCTTCATAAGGAAACAACAACCAACATACAATGGGATTACAAATACCTTAGTTGCTTAGAAATGGGTAAATTCTTTAGGGAAAATAGTCCATGCCTTGGGGAGTAGTGAAAGAGAAAGGTTATCATGGCAGTTTACCGCTTCACTGGAGATGCTGGTCAATGGTGGTCATTGATTCAAAACACAAAGGAAGATGATGAATTATCAAATATGGAATGGAGTGAGTTCAAAGAGCTTTTCATAGAAAAATACTTTCCTCATGACCATCAAGAAGATATGGAACGACAATTTCTGAGTCTGAGACAATAGAAGGATGTGAATGTTGCAAAATATGAGGCCAACTTTAAAAGGTTAGAAAGGTATGCTGATGATTATATACATAACCCAAGAAGTAATATTGATCGTTTCTTTGATGGGTGAAATCCATTTCTCCATCGAGCATTGGTCTCACAATCCTTCTCGTTATAAGAAGACATTGTCTCATGTGTTATTAAGACGGAAAAGGAATTCTCTAAGTCTTACGAATTTAAAGAAATGCAAGAGAAGAAGAGATCTGGTGATCACTCTGGAAATGGAAATAAGGGGAAGAAGGGAAATGTTTATTATCCATCCTGTAGTAAATGTGGGAAGAAACACCTTGATATTTGGTTGAATGGAATGGGAGTCTTTTACAAGCATGGTGAAAAAGTCCACCAAGATCGTGATTACAAGGGGAAGAAAGAAGATATCGATGTTCAATGCTACAATTGCAGGGAGATGAGAAATTATGAAAATGAATTTCATAAGCGTCAGGGGAACATACCTCAGAAAAGTCCAAGGGATCAAGGAAAATCTTATTCTATCACTACAGCTGAGGTAGAAACTCCGAAATACATGGTGGCTGGTAATTTAATGGTTTCCTCATGTTTAGAAAATGCATTATTTGATTCTATATCAGCGCATTGTTCCATATCATCCTTGTTTTCTATGAAAATTAGATATTTCCAATTTGATTTAATTAGGGAGTTGTCAGTCAAAACTCCAGAGGGAAATATCATAGCAACAATGTTTTGTGAATCAGTTCCCATTAGGGAACATAAATGTTCTTCATATGCTGATCTCCTTATCATATCCATGATTGAATTTTATATAATCCTCAATACGGATTGGATTTCATACCATGATTCTAATATTTATTGTAAGAACAAGGAGGTTACGATTCTTGATGATGATGATAAGGAACACCGTATCTTTAGAGAAAAATCGTCACCACCCAATTCTTATCTACTTCCTCCCCAGTAGCTCAACTAAATTCACTTATTGGGGAGGAATAGAATGAAATAATTGTGGGTGAGGAAGGGAATGTTAAAATATATGATGTACCTACTGTGAGAAAATATGTTGATGTGTTTCCAGAAGATTTACCAGGGCATTCTCCAGAACGAGAAGTTGAGTTTTCTATTGACCTAATGTCTGGTTCAAGGCCCATATCGAAGACCCCATAGAGAATGGCCACTGTGGAATTAGTTGAACTAAAGAAACAACTAGATGAATTGATTAATAAGGTATTTATTCTCCCTAGTGTTTCTCCATCGGGAGCCCCTATTCTTTTTATTAAAAATAATGATGGATCTATGAGGTTATGTCTCAACAACAGGGAGATCAATGCTATCACCATAAATAACAAGTATCCCCTACCTCCCATTGATGATTTATTGGACCAACTACATGGAGCTCAATACTTTTCAAAGATTGGACTTCGATCTGGATATCATCAGTTGTGTGTGAAGAAGGAAGACATTCCGAAGACAGCATTTCGAACAAGGTATGGGCATTACGAGTTTACAGTAAAGCCTTTTGGGCTGACTTATGCACCCTATATTTTCATGGATATAATGAATAGAGTTTTCAAGGAATATAATGATGAATTCATAGTTGTATTTATTAATTTTATCTTGGTATACTCCAAAAGCTATGAAGATCATGAAAATCACATGCACATTATTCTAAAGGCTCTTAGAAGACACGAATTGTATGGGAAGTTTAGCAAGTGTGAATTCTGGCTTCCTGAGATTTCTTTTCTTGGACATATTGTCTCTAAGGATGGAATCTCTGTTGATCCTTCTAAGACATGAGCGATCCAAGAATGTCTAGCACCAACAAGTATAACTGGGGTACACAATCTTATTGGTTTAGCAGGTTATTATCGACATTTTGTCCAGAATTTTTCCCGATTGGCTAACCCATTTACAAAGATGACACGTAAAGGGTTTAAATTTGTTTGGACAAATGAGTGTGAATAATGTTTCGAAGAACTAAAGAGAAAATTAGTCAATGCTCCTATATTGACTCTACCAACGGGGAATGATGGGTTCATTATTTATGGTGATGAAATATTGAAAGGACTTGGTTGTGTCCTCATTCAGAATGATAGGGTTATTGCCTATGCATCACAATATTTGAAAATTCATTATCAAAACTATCCTACTCATGATTTGGAGTTAGCAGATGTGATCTTTGCTTTGACGTTATGTAGACACTACCTCTGTGGTGAAAAATGTGAGATTTATACTGATCACAAGAGTTTGAATTATATTTTCTCACAAAACGAACTCAACATGAGGCAAAGGAGATGGCTTGAATTACTCATGGATTATGATTTCATGATACACTACCACCCGGGGAGGGAAAATAAAGTGGCAGATGCTTTGACCAGAAAAGATCATGGAGTTTTGAACAACATGAGAATTGAAAGGGATCCCATTTTCATGGATCTAGTGAAGATGGACATGGGAATAAATATGGAAGGTGAAACATCAATGATTTTTCAAATGGATGCCAATCCATATTTAATAGAAAGGATTAAGAGTTCTCAGACTGATGATGAAGAGTTTCAAAAGATGATTAATGCTGTGAAAGATGGGAGATTGAGTGACTTTGTGTATGGAGATGGTATTTTGAAATTTGGGAAGAGACTTTCTGTTCCCGATATAGCTGGTCTAAAAGGGAATTATTGGATGATGCACATAGTTCCAATTTTTGTATACACCCTGGTAGCACTAATATGTATAGAGATTTGAAATAACATTTTTGGTGGGACAATATGAAGAGGTAGATTGCTGATTTTGTGTCAAGATGCATATTTTGTCAACAATTGAAAGCTGGGAGGAAACTTCCTGGAGGAGTTATGGAACCTCTACCTATACCTGAGTGGAAATGGGATAATATTACGAGGGGTGTTTTCATGGGACTACCAAATTCTCTTAGAAGAAATGATGCAATATGGGTCATTTTTGATCATCTTACCAAGTCAGCACAATTTCATTGTATAAGAGAAGATTTACCACTTTAATGTTTAAAAAGACTGTATATTAACGAAGTCTTAAGACTTCATCGAGTACCCCTAACGATTTTTTTGGATCGTGATCCCTGTTTTACATCATGATTTTGGAAAAGTCATCAGAAATCCCTGGACACTGAAATTTGTTTGAGCACTTCTTACCACCATCAAATAGATGGGAAATCAGAACGGACTATTCAACACGTAGAAGACATGTTGAGATCATGCTCACTTGACTTTCAGGGTATGTGGGATAAATATTTACCTATGGTAGAATTTTCTTATAACAATATCTTCAATTCAATTATTCAGATGGGACCATATAAACGTTATACGGAAAGAGGTTTCGCACACCAACCTGTTGGGATGATGTTGGTGAAAGAAAACTCATAGGCCCAGAACTTGTTGAAGAAACGATGGAAAATGTGAAGGTAATCCAAAACCAAATCAAAGAAGATCAAAGTAGGCAGAAGAGCTATGCTGATAACCGAAGGAAGGATTTTGAATTTCACATAAGAGATCATGTTTTCTTAAAGTTATCTCCATGGAAGGGAGTTATACGATTCGGTAAGAAGGGAAAATTATGTCCCAGGTACATAGGACCATTCTAAATTATAGAACGAATTGGGGCTATAGCTTACCGTTTGGCAATGCCTCCAAGTCTCTCTAAAGTTCACGATGTCTTCTACAAATCACTGTTGAGAAAATACATTCCTGACCCAATGCATATATTCACCTATGAATAATTAGAACTAGAATCTGATATGTCTTATTGTGAAGAGCCTATCAGGATTTTGGATATGATAGAACATGTGCTGAGAAACCGGATGACTCGTCTGGTAAAAGTTCTATGGAGGTACCATAAGACGGATGAGGCAACGTGGGAACCTGAGGAACTTATGATGAAGAACCACCCAACTCTTCTTATGCAGTAATATTCTAGAAATTTAGGGGACAATATTATTTGAAGTAGGGGAGAATGTAACACCCCATGCTTCCATGGTACGCTTCTCTTTGAATAATAGAGCAACGTGTGTTGTACGCAACCTCGAGTTCTAACACACCATGACCAATCAAAGTAGCCGTTATGAATAGTAATACCAACTTTTTGAAATTATATAAATTTTATATTTTAGAATGGAAATCATTTTTGGATTCAGAATCTCGAAATTAGACTGTGTTGAATATTTGGTATTTTTGCGAGAACTTCCAATTTTCGATGAATAGTGAAAAATACTTAAAAACAACATTTTTAATCAAAATATTTAATAGTGATATATTATACTATTTGGTGGTTTTAAAGTATAATTAGAATACTATTTTACCATTTTATGGAATGGTGTTCATTATAATTAATTTCACTTTTGAATTGGATATAAACAATTTTCAATCTTTTGATAGATATTGTTTCTTAAAAACACGCTATTTGTTTTGACAGAGGGAATAATTTTTAAATTAATCACTACAATTTATGTGTTTGGAATTCGGTAAAATGGATTCCATATTTGTAATTATAAGGTCCAAATTTTTTAATTAATACACTTTTGTTTTTTGACATTATGAATAGTAACGATGGTAATTATCTTTAATTATCGTGATTAATTAGTAATCGGGTAGTTAGGGGTAATAATATAAAATCATAATAATATCAAATGACCCAAAAATGTGTCCTAAAGATTTTAGATGTGTCATGGATGATCATGGTATGCCTTGTGCCATGCTTTTGGACCCCTTGTTATCACTTTTGGGTGACAGTGACATTTTATTATATTATTTTTTAAAGGGAAAGTATAACCAATGTATGTATCACCCAAGTAAAACAATTTTAGTTTTGTCTGTGTAAATGATCTCTAAGACTATAAATATTCATTAGAAATATTTAACGATTTCCTACATCATGATATTTTTCTTATAATTTTTAGACATTAAATAAATTAATTTTTTGATGACACCATGATGATCCAGCGATTACCTCATTAATTAATGATTTAAATAAAATGAAAATATAATGTAAACTCTAAGTCTTACACTTTCCAAAAACCTATTGGATTAGTATATTTCAAACCTTTATCACCTTAGCATCGAAATATATAATTGTGGGTCCTTTAATATCCGAAACTCATTATACAATAATGTAACATTTCTTGACATTCCAAAAGTGCCCCCCTCTCCTCTTGTAAAAGGCCCCCACCTCTACCACCTTACCCACACCTCTCAAGCCATTGGCTCGGCCAAAATCTGCTCATTTTATCTCTCCATATCCCTCTATTCATCATATAATCCTTACCTTAGGCAAAAAGCTCTTCAAAAAACCATTTCAGTTCATACCAAGAGGAGTTACCCGATTTTAAGGTAATGCCTTCTCTTATTTCTTTTATTTTATTTTGCTTATCCAACCCAATAAACTCTTTTTATTCCTTTATTTCATAACAACACCTGTATCTTCAATATACTAGGATGTTTTTATTAGAATGATTTGATTTACACTTACACACACCTTCGTCTAATGGTTAAAGAACATATTGTTTCTGTGGGTGGTGAATTATTTCCTCCTGAAACAATGATTGTTCAATATTCTTTTAACACCTCTCATGGTGGCCATTAAGATGGAACTATATTTATATAGGATATATATTATGTTTATGTTTTCCATATGCTTCTGTATTTTTCATTTAAGGCATTCCTTTTTTATTTCTATTATGGGTAAACGCAATAATTTCATTTTAGGAAGTGCGGACTACCGCCCCCTCAAAGTTTTTGGAATCGTTAATGCCATATGTGGGACGTATAAAGGATGGAGTAAATGATATTATATATGATATTATACTGGAATTATAATATACCTCTATATCATTATGATTTCATTTCATTAAATATGAAATATAAATGAAAGTAGCATTCGTGCGTACGTACGGCTTACCGTCTCCATGAACGGTGCATTTCATTTCATACCTCTAAATGTTATGTAATATTATAAATGAATGTATATAATGGATATGTATGATATATATGATATCAACATCATGAATATAATTCTGGATATAATGTATATTTTACCCCATTAACAACTTGTAATTATAAGAAGTTTATTGTTGACTCAAGTACCAATGATCGACAAAACGACCGTTATTAACTTCAATAATTACATAATGTTAATAACATAGTAATTTCTGATATAAAAGTATTAATTAACTTGAAAAAGGATCTTAAGAAATTATAAATTTAGTCTAGTTTATTATTCAGGAGGTTAAATAATGATTTAGTCAAGTCGGACACGAGGTAAGGGACTTCGTCTCAATCTCCTTTCATTGAGGAATATTTTGTTTTGTACACAACTCTCCTTTATTCGGTGTATAAACCCCTTTGACTTTTACATTTATTCAAAAGGAATATTTTTATACGAATCGTTTTTACTAAACGAAAAAAGGAATGTTTTGTCTTACGTATGGGGCAACAACGACTTCTCCACCGTCATGACCATTATTTGTGTTCCGGATTTCTCTACAAGACATAACTTTTTTTAAATGAAAAACAAATACCATGGTTTACTTTTATTATATTTTAGATTTGAAAATGGTTTTGATAATGTTTTTATTATATCAATGTGTTTTATTGATATCTTGTGATTGAAATATGGAAATTTTATGTTTCCATTATGCATGTTTTATGTGATACGATTATGTTATGGTTTATGATATGTTTAAACCTTTTCATATAAGGAATGCATTGGACTTAATAATTGACGGGTGGAGCCCGCTATAGATTCTCGATGCATCGGTAGGTCTCATGAGAAAAACTACTATCTTGGCACAAGGCCTTGACAAAATATTATTTGTAGTCTTAGTACAAGGCCTTTACTACGTGGTTATGATAGTTTGGCATTATGAATTCCATAATTATGAAAGTGGTTATGGATACTGCATGTGATTATTTGACTAGTAGAATATCCATTTGAATTTGTAAATGGAATTATTTCATTTTACTTTTTCCATATTATGTTGATGTTAATGTTGAAAAGGCTTTTTTTTGTTATACATTGCCTTAAATGTTTATGTTTTTTTTATGAAAGTTTCTGCTATATTGTTATCCTTACTGATCATCTTACCACACCCCTTCCAATGTTTTAATTTTTCTAGGATGTGAAGAAGTATTTTATGAATGACCTGCAGGGATAGTATAAGGACATATGAATACAAGATGTAGTTGAAGCTTTGTTTTACTTTATGATGTAATGTAAGACTTATGAATATATCTAGTGTTTCCTAGGCTACTAAAATAATCGGTCTTTTGAGACTTGATATTTTGTGATCATGCCAATTTTACGTAATAATGCACCGACACTGGGTAACTGGGGTCGGGGCGTTACAGTTGTTATCAGAGGGCAGTTTAGTACTAACCTCGAAAACTAGATTTAGAAAAACTATGATTAGGGAACATATCCCTAAGATTGGATTTGAGGATTAGTATAGAAAAACTTCCTAGAATTTCCGTATTATAGAGATTTTCTGAGTTTTCTGAGAAATACATCCCTATTTGGATATGAGTAGGTAGATGCGGCTCTGGAACATATGTACCTAGAGGTAAAACCAGAAAACACCACATTGAGCTAGACTCGAATGAGAACTGGTGCATGACAATGGGCCTTGATTCACTTTTGGTTTGGACACTCCCAGGGGATATGCTTAGGACAATTCCAATTATCATTAAAAACCATTGTGAAGGGTTTATGAGTATATACTTCTTCAACGAAAACATTTTTATGATTATGGATTATATCCATAAACTGTTCAATTTATGTTATGTGTTTTACATGTATGGAATTATGTATTTTGATTCATAAACTGATCTAGTTTATGCCATTGTTTAGAAATGGCGCCTAATGGAAGGATTGAAAACTGTATCAATGCACGCACTCCATGTAGGGATTTACCTCCTTCTAAAGATAATTATAGTGGAGCCGTTGATACAACTGGTTTTTATCACTTATCACCATACTAGGACAACTCACTCTGGTTATGAATAATAACCCTACTCGTATGGAGCACCCTGATCCGAAATGTGGAGGATCAATGTTATTCCACTTCATGAGGCAACAAAAACCAACATACAATGGGAGTAAAAATCCCTTAGTTGCTGAGAAATGGATAAATTCCTTAGAGAAAATATTCCATGCCTTTGGGAGTAGTGAAAGGGAAATAGTTATCACGACACTATACCGCCTCAATGGAGATGTTGATCAATGGTTGTCATTGATTCAAAAGACAAAGGAAGATGATGAAGTATAAAATATGGAATGGAGAGAGTTCAAAGGGCTTTTCATAGAAAAATACATTTCTCGTGACCATCGAGCAGATATGGAAAGGCAATTTCTGAGTATGAGACAAAATAAGGATTATAATGTCGCAAAGTATGAGGCCAACATTACAAGGATAGAAAGGTATGATGAAGATTATATACATAACCCAAGAAGTAATATTAATCGTTTCATTGATGGGTTAAAACCATTTCTCTGTCGAGCATTGGTCTCACAATCCTTCTCGTTATACGAAGACATTGTCTCATGTGCTATTAAGATGAAAAAAGGAATTGTCTAAGTCTTACGACTTTAAATCAAGGAAAGAGAAGAAGAGATCTGCTGATCACTCTGGAAATGGAAATTAGGGGAAGAAGGGAAACATTGTTTATCCATCCTGTAGTAAATGTGGGAAGAAACACCCTGGTATTTTCTTGAAAGGAATGAGAGTATGTTACAAGTGTGGTGAAAGAGGCAACCAAGATCGTGATTATAAGGGGAAGAAAGAAGATACCGATGTTCAATGCTACAATTGCAGGGAGATGGAAAATTATGCAAATGAATGTCATAAGCGTCAGGGGAACTTACTTCAGAAATGTACAAGGGATCAAGGAAAAGATTATTCTATCACTACTGATGAGGTAGAAGCTCCGAAAGATGTGGTGGCAGGTAATTTAATTATTTCCTCATGTTTAGAAAATGCATTATTTGATTCTGGATCATCACATTGTTTCATATCTTCCTAGTTTTCTATGAAAATTTGATATTTCCAATTTGATTTAATGAGGGAGTTTTCAGCCAAACTCCTAAGGGAAATATCATTACAACAATATTTTGTGAATTAGTTCCCATTATAGAACATAAATGTTCTTTATCTGCTGATCTCATTGTCATACCGATGATTGAATTTGATATAATCCTCAGTATGGATTGGATTTTGGACCATGATGCGAATATTTATTGTATGAAGAAGGAGGTTACGATTTTTGATAATGATGATAAGGAACACATTATCTTTAGAGTAGTATCATTACCACCAAATTCTTATCTAGATCCACCCCCAGTAGGTCAAATAAATTCACTTATTCGGGAGGTAGAGAATGAAATAATCATGGGTGAGGAAGGGAATGTTCAAATATAATAAGTACCTACTGTGAGAAAATATGTGTATCTGTTTCTAGAAGATTTACATAGGCATCCTCCAGAACGAGAAGTTGAGTTTTCTATTGACCTAATTCCTGGTTCAAGGCCCATATCGAAGACCCCATATAGAATGGCCACTATGGAATTATTTGAACTAAAGAAAAAACTATAGGAATTATATTCCGTAGTGTTTCTCCATTGGGAGCCCATTTTCTTTTTTTTAAAAAGAAAGATGGATCTATGAGGTTATGTATCGACTATAGGGAGATCAATTCTATAAAAATAAATAACATGTATCCCCTACCTCGCATTGATGATTTATTTTACCAACTACATGGAGCTCAATACTTTTCAAATATTGGCCTTCGATCTGGATATCATCAGTTGTGTGTGAAGAAGGAAGACATTCCGAAGACAACATTTCGAACTAGGTACAGGCATTACGAGTTTACAGTAAATCATTTTGGGCTGACTTATGCACCCTCGGTTTTCATGGAACTAATGAATAGAGTTTTCAAGTAATATATTGATGACATTGTAGTGGTGTTTATTGATTATTAATTTCTATACTCCAAAATCTATGAAGATCATGAAAATCAATTGCGCATTATTCTAAAGTCTCATTGAAGACACGAATTATATGGGAAGTTTAGCAACTGTTAATTCTGGCTTCATGCGATTACTTTTCATGGCCATATTGTCTCTAAGGATGGAATCTCTTTTAATCCTTCTAAGACATGAGCGATCCAAGAATGGCCAGCACCGACATGTATAACTGAGGTACGCAGTTTTATTGGTTTAGCAGGTTATTATAGACATTTTGTCCAGAATTTTGCCCGATTGGCTAACCCATTAACAATGATGAAACGTAAAGGGGTTAAATTTATTTGGAAAAAATAGTGTGAAGAAATTTTCTAAGAACTAAAGATAATATTAATCAATGCTCCTATATTGACTCTACCATCGGGGAATTATGGGTTCATTATTTATGGTGATTCTTCAAGTAAAGGACTCGGTTGTGTCCTCATTCAGAATGATAGGGTTATTGCCTATGCATCACGATAGTTGAAATTTCTTGAGAAAAACTATCCTACTCATGATCTAGAGTTAGCAGTTGTGATCATTACTTTGAAGATATAGAGACACTACCTCTATGGTGAAAAATGTGAGATTTATACTGATCACAAGAGTTTGAAGTATATTTTATCACAAAAAGAACTCAACATGATACAACGAAGATGGCTTGAATTACTCAAGGATTATGATTTCATGATACACAACCACCCAGGGAAGGAAAATAAGGTGGAAGATGCATTGACCAGAAAAGATCATGGAGTTCTGAACAACATGGGAATTGAAAGGGATCCTATTTTCATGGATCTAGTGAAGATGGACATGGGAATAACTATGGAAGGTGAAACATCAATTCTTTTTCAAATGGTTTCCAAACCATCTTCAATATAAAGGATTAAGAGTTCTCAGACTGATGATGAAGAGTTTCAGAAGAAGATTAAAGCTGTGAAATATGGGAGATTGAGTGACTTTGTGTATGAAGATGAAATTTTGAAATTTGGGAAGAGACTTTGTGTTCCCGATATAGCTTGTCTAAAAAGGGAATTATTGGATGATGCTTATAGTTCCAATTTTTCTATACACCCTGGTAGCACTAAGATGTATAGAGATTTGAAGGAACATTTTTGGTGGGACAACATGAAGAGGGAGATTGATGATTTTGTGTCAAGATGCATGGTTTGTCAACAAGTGAAAGCTGGGAGGAAAATTCCTGGAAGAGTTATGCAACCCTTTCCTATACCTGAGTGGAAATTGGATAATATTACGATGGAATTTTTCATGGGACTACCAAAGACTCCTAGATGTAATGATGCAATATGGGTAATTGTTGATCATCTTACCAAGTCAGCACATTTTCATGCTATAAGAGAAGATTTACCACTTGAACGTTTAGCAAGACTGTATATTAACGAAGTTGTAAGACTTCATTGTGTACCCCTATCAATTGTTTCGGATCATTATCCCTATTTTACATCAAGATTATGGAAAAGTATTCAAAAATCCATGGACACTAAACTTTGTTTGAGCACTGCTTACTACCCTCAAATAGATGGACAATCAGAACAGACTATTCAAACCTTAGAAAACATGTTGAGATCATGCTCACTTGACTTTCAAGGTATGTGGGATAAATATTTACCTTTGGTAGAATTTTCCTATAACAATAGCTTCCATTAAAGTATTAAAAAGGCACCATATGAATCGTTATACGAAAAAAGGTGTCGCACACCAACCTGTTGGGATGATGTTGGTGAAAGAAAACTCATAGTCCCAGAACATGTTGAAAAAATGATGGAAAAGGTGAAGGTAATCCATAAACACATCAAAGCAGATCAAAGAAGGCAGAAGGGCTATGCCGATAACCGAAGGAAAGATTTTGAATTTCAGGTAGGAGATCATGTTTTCGTATAGTTATCTCCATTGAAGGGAGTTATACGATTCGGTATGAAGGGAAAATTAAGTCCCAGGTACATAGGACCATTCTAAATTCTAGAACGAATTGGGGTTGCAGCTTACCGTTTGGCAATGCCTCCAAGTCTCTCTAAAGATCACGAAGTGTTCCACGTATCACTGTTGAGAAAATACATGCCTAACCCAACGCATGTACTCACCTATGAGGAATTAGTACTGGAATATGATCTATCTTATAGTAAAGAGCTGGTCAAAATTCTGGATACAAGAGAACAAGTGCTGAGAAACCGGATGACTCGTCTGGTAAAAGTTCTATGGAGGAACCATAAGACGGATGATGCAACATGGGAACCCAAGGAACTTATGATGAAGAACCACCCAAGTCTTTTTATGTAGTAATATTCTAGAAATTTAGAGGAATAAATTATTTGAAGGAGGGGAGAATGTAACACCCCAAGCTTCCATGGTACACTTCTCTTTGAATAATAGAGCAATGTGTGTTTTACGCAAACTCGAGTTCTAACACACCATAACCAATCAATGTAGCCATTATGAATAGTAATACCTACATTTTGAAATTATATAAATTTTATATTTCATAATGGAATTCATTTTTGGATTCGGAATATCGAAATTATCCTATGTTGAATATTTGGTATTTTTCTGAGAACTTCAAATTCTCGATGAATAGTGAAAAATACTTAAAAACTACATTTTTATTCAAAATAATTTATAGTGATAAATTATAATATTTAGTGGTTTTAAAGTATAATTAGAATATAATTTTACTGGTTTATCCAATTATGTTCATTAGAATTAATTTCACTTTGGAATTGGACATAAACAATTTTCAATCTTTTGATAGATATTGTTTCTTAAAGACATGATATTTGTTTTTGACAGCGGAAATAATTTTTAAATTAATTTCTACAATTTTTGTGATTGGAATTTGGTAAAATGGATTCCATATTTGGAATCAGAAGGTCCAAATTATTTAAATAATACACTTTTGTTTTTTGACATTATGAATAGTAAGGATGGTAATTATCTTTAATTATCGTGATTAATTAGTAATCGGATAGTTAGGGGTAATAATATAATATCATAATAATAAAAAATGACCCAAACATGTGTCCTAAAGCAACTAGTTGTGTCATGGCCAACCATGGGATGCCTTTTTCTAAGCTTTAGGACCCCATGTTATCAATTATGGGTGATAGTGACATTTTATTATATTATTTTGTTAAAGAGAAAGTATAACCAATGTATGTATCACCCAAGTAAAAAAAATTTAGTTTTTCCTATGTAAAGGATCTCTTAAACTATAAATAGTCATTGGAAAGCTATAACTATTTCCAACATCATGATATATTTTTTCAATTTTTAGACATTAAATAAATTAAATTTTTTATGACACCATGATGATCCAACGATTACCTCATTAATTAAGGATTTAAATAAAATGGAAAGATAATGTAAAATATAAGTCATACACTTGCCAAAAACCTATTCGATGAGTATATTTTTAACACTCATCACCTAATCATCTAAATATATAATTGTGGGACCTTTAAAATTCGAAACTCATTATATAATAAAATAACATTTCTTGACATTCCAAAAGTGCCCCTCCTCTCTTCTTATAAAATACCCCCACATCTACCACCATACCCACACCTCTCAAGCCTTTGGATCGGACAAAATATGCCCATATTATCTCTCCACATCCCACTATTCATCATATAAGCCTTACCTTAGGTATAAAGATCTTCAAAAAAACATTTCGGTTCAAACCAAGAGGCGTTACCCGATTTTAATGTAATGTATTCTCTTAGTTCTTTCGTTTTATTTTTCTTCTCCAACCCATTAAACTCTTTTTATTCCTTTCATTCATAATAACACCACTATCGTCAATATAATAGGATTTTTTATGATAATTATTTTATTTACACTTACACAAACCTTCATCTAATGGTTAATAACATATTGTTTCTGTGGGTGGCGAATTATTGCCTCACGAAACAATGTTTGTTCAATATTTTTTTAACACCTATAATGGTGTCCATTAAGATGGAACTATATTTATATATGATATATATTATGTTTATGTTTTCCTTATGCTTCTGTATTTTTCTTTTATGGAATACCTTTATGATTTCAATTATGTGTAAACGCGATAATATCATTTTAGGAAGTGCGGACTACCGCCCCCTCAAAGTGGTTTGAATCGTTAATGCCATATGTGGGACGTATAAATGATGGAGTAAATGATATTATATATGATATTATACTGGAATTATAATATACCTCTATATAATTATTATTTCATTTCATTAAATATTAAATAGAAATTAAATTAGCGTTCATGCGTACATACGGCTTACCGTCTCCATGAACGGTGCATTTCATTTCTTACCTCTAAATGTAATGTAATATTATAAATGAATGTATATAATGGATATGTATGATATATATGATATCAAAATCATGAATATAATTCTGGATATAATGTATATTTTACCCCATTAACAACTTGTAATTATAAGAAGTTTATTTTTCACTAAAGTACCAAAGATCGAAAAAAACGACCGTTGTTAACTTAAATAATTACATAATGTTAATAACATAGTAATAAGTGATATAAAAGGAATAATGTACTTGAAAAAGGTTATAATGAAATAATAAATTATTCCTAGTTAATTATTTAGTAGGTTAAAGAATGATCGAGTCATGTCGGACACGAGGTAAGGGACTTCGTCTCAATCTCCTTTCATTGAGGCATATTTTGTTTTATACACAACCTTCCTTTATACGGTGTATAAACCCCTTTTACTTTTACTTTTATTCAAAAGGTATATTTTTATACGAAGCGTTTTTACTAAACTAAAAAAATAATGTTTTGTCTTACGTATACGGCGACAACGACTTCTCCACCGCCGTGACCATTATTTGAGTTTCGACATCTTCTACAAGACATAACTTTTTTAAATGAAAAATAAATACCATGGTTTAATTTTCTATTATTTTGGTATTGAAAATGGTTTTGATAATGTTTTTATTATATCAATGTGTCGTATTGATATCTTGTGATTGAAATATGGAAATTTTATGTTTCCTTTATGCATGTTTTATGTGATACGATTATGTTATGGTTTATGAAATGTTTAAACCATTTCATATAAGGAATGCATTGGACTTAATAAGTGACGGGTGGAGCCCTCTATAGCTCCTCAATGCATCAGTAGGTCTTATGAGACAAACTAGTGTCTTGGGACAAGGCCTTGAAAAAATCTTATTTGTAGTCTTGGCACAAGGCCTTGACAACTTGGTTATGATAGTCTGGCATTATGCATTCCATCATTATGAAAGTGGTTATTGATATTGAATGTGATTATTCAACTAGTAGAATATCCTTGTTAATTAGTGAATGTAATTATTTCATTTTAATTTTTCCATATTATTCTGAATATCAAGTTTAAAAGGCTTTTTATTTTGCGATAAATTTCTTTAAATGTGTATGTTTCTTTATGAAAGTTTCTGCTATATTTTTATCCTTACTGAGCATCTGAGCTCACCTCTCTCAGTGTTTTAATTTTTCCAGGATGTGAAGAAGTATTTTATGAATGTCCTGCAGGGATAGTATGAGGGGATATGAAAACAATATTTTATTGTAGGTTTGTTTTACATTATGATGTAATGTAAGACTTATGAATATAACTAGTGTTTCCAAGGATACTAAACTAATCGGTCTTTTGAGATTTGATCTTTTGTGATCATGCCGATTTTACGTAATAATGCACCAACACTAGGTAATTGGGGTCGTGGCGTTACAGTTGGTATCAGTGGGCAGTTTAATACTAACCTTGGAAACTAGATTTAGAAAAACTCTGATTAGGGCACATAGCCCTAGGATAGATTTTGAGGATTAGTATAGAATAACTTCCTAGAATTTTGGTATTATAGAGATTTTGTGAGTTTTCTGAGAATACATCCATGTATGGATACGATTAGGTAGAGGTGGCTCTGGTACATATGTACCTAGAGTTAAAACCCGAAAACACCACTTTGAGCTAGACTCGAATGGGAACTGGTGCATGAAAACGGGCCTTGCTGCACTCTTGGTTACGACACTCCCGGGGGATATGCATAGGATAATTACCATTTTCTATACAAACAATTGTGAAGGGTTTACGAGTATATACATCCTCAATGAAAATATTTTTATTATTATGGATTATATCCATAAACTATTCCATTTATTTTAAGTGTTTTACAAGTATGGAATTATGTAATTTGATTCATAAACTGATCTAGTTTATGCCATTGTTTAGAAATGGCGCCTAGTGGAAAGAACAGAAACCATATCAATGCACACACTCCATGTAGGGATTTCCTTCCTTCTCAAGATAATTATAGTGGATCTGGTGATAGAACTGTTGTTGATAAACTTATCACCATACAGGCATAACTCACTCTTGTTATGAATAATAACCGTACTCATATGGAGCACCCTGATCCGAAACATGGAGGATCAATGTTATTCCATTTCATGAGGAAACAACCACCAAAATACAATGGGAGTACAAATCCCTTAGTTGCTGAGCAATGGATATATTCCTTAGAGAAAATATTTCATGCCTTGGGGAGTAGTGAAAGGGAAAAAGATATCATGGCAGTTTACCGCCTCACTGGAGATGCTGATCAATGGTGGTCATTGATTCAAACAAAAAGGAAGATGATGAAGTATCAAATACTGAATGGAGAGAGTTCATTGAGCTTTTCATAGAAAAATACATTCCTCGAGACCATCGACCAGATATGGAAAGGAAATTTTTGACTCTGAGACAAAACAAGGATGAGAATGTCGCAAAATATGAGGCCAACTTTACAAGGATATAATGGTATGCTGAAGATTATATACATAACCCAAGAAGTAAGATTGATCGTTTCATTTATGGGTTAAAACCATTTCTCCGTCGAGCATTGGTCTCAAAATCCTTCTCGTTATACGAATACATTTTCTCATGTTCTATTAAGATCGATAAGGAATTCTCTATGTCTTACGACTTTAAAGCAATGAATGAGAATAAGAGATCTGCTGAAAACTATGGAATTGGATGTAAGGGGAAGAAGGGAAAAGTTGATTATCCATCTTGTAGTAAATGTGGGAAGAAACACCCTAGTATTTTCTTGAAAGGAATGGGAGTCTGTTACAAGTGTGGTGATAAAGGCCACCAAGCTCGTGATTTCAAGGGGAAGAAAGAAGCTACTGATGTTCAATGCTAAAATTGCAGGGATATGGGAAATTATGCAAATGAATGTCATAAGAGTCAGGGGATCTTACCTCAGAAAAGTCCAAGGGATCAAGGAAAAGCTTATTCTATCACTACTGCTGAGGTAGAACCTCCGAAAGACGTGGTGGCAGTTAATTTAATGGTTTCCTCATGTTTAGAAAATGCATTATTTGATTCTAGATCATCGCATTGTTTCATATCTTCCTAGTTTTCTATGAAAATTAGATATTTATAATTTGATTTAACAAGGGATTTGTCAGTCAAAACTCCTAAGGGAAATATCATTGCAACACTATTTTGTGAATCAGTTCCCATTATAGAACATAAATGTTCTTTATCTGCTCATCTCATTTCCATACCCATGATTTAATTTGATATAATCCTCAGTATGGATTGGATTTCAGTCCATGATGCGAATATTTATTTTAAGAATAAGTATGTTAGAATTTTGATGATGATGACAAGGAACACCTTATCTTTAGATCAGAATCGTCACCACCTAATTCTTATCTAGATTCACCCCCAATAGCTCAACTAAATTCACTTATTGGGGAGGAAGATAATGAAATAATTGCGGGTGAGGAAGTGAATGTTCAAATATAGGATGTACCTAATTTGAGAAAATATGTTGATGTGTTTCCAAAAGATTTAACTGGGCATCCCCTAGAACGAGAAGTTGAGTTTTTTATTGACCTAATGCCTATTTCAAGACCCATTTCGAAGACCCCATATAGAATGGCCACTGTGGAATTAGTTGAACTAAAGAAACAACTAGAGGAATTTATTAATAAGATATTTATTCTCCCTAGTGTTTCTCCATGGGGATCCCCTATTCTTTTTGTTAAAAAGAAATATGGATCTATGAGGTTATGTATTGACTACAAGAAGATTAATGCTATAACAATAAAAAACAAGTATCCCATACCTCGCATTGATGATTTATTTGACCAACTACATAGAGCTCAATAATTTTCAAAGATAGGCCTTCGATCTTGATATCATCAGTTGTGTGTGAAGAAAGAAGACATTCCGAAGACAGTATTTCAAGCTAAGTACATGCATTACGAGTTTACAGTAAAGCCTTTTGGGCTGACTTATGCACCCTCTGTTTTCATGGATCTAATCAATATAGTTATCAAGGAATATAATGATGAATTTGTAGTGGTATTTATTGATGATATCTTGGTATACTCCAAAACCTATGAATATCATGAAAATCACTTGCGCAATAATATAAAGACTCTTAAAAGACACTAATTATATGGGAAGATTAGAAAGTGTGAATTATAGATTCATGCGATTTCTTTTCATGGTCATATTGTCTCTAAGGATGGAATCTCTGTTGATCTTTCTAAGACATGAGGGATCCAAGAATGTCCAGCACCGACAAGAATAACTGAGGTATGCAATTATATTGGTTTAGCAGGTTATTATCGACATTTTGTCCAGAAATTTGCCCAATTGGCTAACCGGTTAACAATGCTGACACGTTAAGGGTTTAAATTTTTTTAGACAAAAGAGTGTGAAGAATTTTTTAAAGAACTAAAGATAATATTAGTCAATGCTCCTATATTGAATCTACCATCGGGGAATGATGGGTTCGTTATTTATGGTGATGCATCAAAGAAAAGACTTGGTTGTGTCCTCATTCAAAAATGTAGGGTTATTGCCTATGAATCACGACAGTTGAAAATTCATGAGAAAAAATGTCCTACTAATGATCTAGAGTTAGCAGCTATGATATTTTCTTTGAAGATATGGAGACACTACCTCTATGGTGAAAAATGTGAGATTTATATTGATCACAAGAGTTTGAAGTATATTTTCTCACAAAAAGAACTCAACATGAGGCAAAGATGATTTCTTGAATTACTCAAGGATTATGATTTCACGATACACAACCACCAGGGGAAGGAAAATAATGTGGCTGATGCTTTGACCAGAAATGATCAAGCAGTTTTGAACAACATGAGAATTGAAAGGGATCCTATTTTCATGGATCTAGGGATGATGGACATGGGAATAACTATGGAAGGTGAAACATTAATGGTTTTTAAAATCGTTTCAAAACCAACTTTAATAGAAACGATTCAGAGTTCTCAGACCGATGATGAAGAGTTTCAAAAGAAGATTAAAGCTGTGAAAGATGGGAGATTGAGTGACTTTGTGTATAAAGATGGAATATTGAAATTTTGTAAGAGACATTGTTTTCCCGATATAGATGGTCTAAAAAGGGAATTATTGGATGATGCTCATAGTTCTAATTTATATATACAACTTGGTAGCACTAAGATGTATATATATTTGAAGGAACATTTTTGGTTGGACAACATGAAGAGGGAGATTGCTGATTTTGTGTCAAGATGCATAATTTGTCAACAAGTGAAAGCTGGGATGAAACTTCCTGGAGGAGTTATGCAACCTCTTCCCATACCTAAGTGGAAATGGGATAATATTATGATTGACTTTTTCATGGGACTACCAAAGACTCCTAGAAGGAATGATGCAATATGGGTCATTATTGATCGTCTTACCAAGTCAGCACATTTTCTTGATATAAGAGAAGATTTACCACTTGAATGTTTAACAGGACTGTATATTAACGAAGTTGTAAGACGTCATGGATTACCCCTATCGATTGTTTCAGATTATGATACCTGTTTTACATCATGATTATGGAAAAGTCATCAAAAACCATGGACACTAAACTTCATTTGAGCACTGCTTACCACCCTCAAATATATGGACAATCAGAACAGACTATTCAAACCTTAGAAGACATGTTGATATCATGCTCACATGACTTTCAGGGTATGTGGGATAAATATTTACCTCTGGTAGAATTTTCCTATAACAATAGCTTCCATTCATGTATTCAGATGGCACCATATGAAGTGTTATATGGAAATAGGTGTCGCACACCAACCTGTTGGGATGATGTTGGTGAAAGAAAACACATAGGCCCAGAACGGACTATTCAAACCTTAGAACACATGATGAGGCAACATGGGAACCCGAGGAAATTATGATGAAGAACCACCCAAGTCTTTCTATGCAATAATATTCAAGAAGTTTAGAGGATTAATTATTTGAAGGATGGGAGAATGTAACTCCCCATGATTCCATGGTATGCTTCTCTTTGAATAATAGATCAGCGTGTGTTGTACGCAACCTCGAGTTCTAACACACCACGACCAATCAAAGTAGTCATTATGAATAGTCATACCCACTTTTTGAAATTATATAAATTTTATATTTCAGAATGGACTTAATTTTTGGATTTGGAATATCAAAATTATCCTATGTTGAATATTTGGTATTTTTATGAGAACATCAAATTTTCGATGAATAGTGAAAAATACTTACAAACAACATTTTTAATCAAAATAATTTATAGTGATAAATTATAATATTTAGTGGTTTTAAAGTATAATTAGAATATAATTTTACCATTTTATACAATGGTGGTCATTAGAATTTATTTCACACTGTAATTTGACATAAACAATTGTTAATCATTTGATAGATATTGTTTCTTAAAAAGAAGCTATTTCTTTTGATAGTGGGAATAATTTTTAAATTAATTACTAAAATTTATGTCACTCAAATATGGTAAAATGGATTCCATATTTGGAATCATAAGGTCCAAATTATGTAATTAATACAGTTTTGTTTTTTGACATTATGAATAGTAACGATGGTAATTATCATTAATTATCGTGATTAATTAGTAATCGAGTAGTTAGGGGTAATAAAATAATATCATAATAATAACAAATAACCCTAACATGTGTCCTAAAGCTACTAGTTGTGTCATGAAAGACCATGAGATGACTTGTGCCAAGCTTTGGGACCCCATGTCATCAATTTTGGGTGATAGTGACATTTTATTATATTATTTTTTTAAAGGGAATGTATAACCAAAGTATGTATCGCCCAAGTAAAACAATTTTAGTTTTTTCTGTGTAAATGATATATTAGACTATAAATAGTCATTGGAAATATATAATGATTTCCTACATCATGATATTTTTTTATAATTTTTAGACAATAAATAAATTAAATTTTTTATGACACCATGATGATCTAGCGATTACCTCATTAATTAACGATTTAAATAAAATGAAAAGATAATGTAAAATCTAAGTCTTATACATGCCAAAAACCTATTGTATGAGTATATTTATAATACTTATCACCTTGTAATCTAAATATATAATTTTGGGACCATTAAAATCCGAAACTCATTATATAATAAAGTAACATTTCTTGACATTCCAAAAGATACCATCGTCTTCTCTTATAAAAGGCCCCCACCTCTACCACTATACCAACACCTCTCAATCCATTTGCTCGGCCACAATCTGCACATATTATCTCTCCACATCCATCTATTCATCATATAATCCTTACCTTAGGCAGAATGCTTTTCAAGAAACCATTTTGGTTCAAACCAAGAGGAGTTACCCGATTTTAAGGTAATGTATTCTCTTATTTCTTTTGTTTTATTTTGCTTCTCCAACCCATTAAACTCTTTTTATTACTTTATTTTATAAAAAAAATAGTATCGTCAATATACTAGGATGTTTTTATGATTTTTATTTGATTTAAACTTACACAAACCTTCGTCTAATGGTTAAAGAACCTATTGTTTCTGTGGGTGGCGAATTATTGCCTCACGAAACAATGATTGTTCAATCTTCATTTAACACCTCTCATGGTGGCCATTAAGATGTAACTATATTTATATATGATATATATTATGTTTTTTTTCTTTATGATTCTGTATTTTTCATTTATGGCATACCTTTATGATTTCCATTATGGATAAACGCGATAATTTAATTTTTGGAAATGTGGACTACCGCCCCCTCCAAGTGGTCTGAATCGTTAATGCCATATGTGGGACATATAAATGATAGATTAAATGACATTATATATGATATTATACTGGAATTATAATATACCTCAATATAATTATTATTTCATTTCATTAAATATTAAATAGAAATGAATGTAGCGTTCATGCGTACGTACGGCTTACCGTCTCCATGAACGGTGCATTTCATTTCTTACCTCTAAAGGTTATGTAATATTATAAATGAATGTATATAATGGATATGTATGATATATATGATATCAACATCATGAATATAATTCTGGATATAATTTATATTTTACCCCATGAACAACTTCTATTTTTAAGAAGTTTATTTTTGACTCAAGTACCAAAGATCGACAAAACGACAATTATTAACTTAAATAATTACATAATGTTCATAACATAGTAATAAGTGATATAAAAGGAATAATGTACTTGAAAAAGGTTTTTAATCAAGTATAAATTAACTCTAGTTAATTATTCATGAGGTTAAACAATGATTAAACCATGTAATACACGAGGTAAGGGACTTCGTCTCAATCTCCTTTCATTGAGGCATATTTTGTTTTATACACAACTTTCCTTTATACGGTGTATAAAACCCTTTGTCTTTTTGTTTTATTCAAAATGAATATTTTTATACGTATATTTTTTACTAAATGACAAAATGAATGTTTTGTCTTACATATGTGGCGACAACGACTTTTTGCCGCCATGACCATTATTTGAGTTTCGACTTCCTCTACAAGCCATAACTTTTTTTAAATGAAAAATAAATACCATCTTTTACTTTTATTTTATTTTGGTATTGAAAATTGTTTTGATAAATTTTTTGTTATATCAATGTGTTGCATTGATATCTTGTGATTGAAATATGGAAATGTTATTTTTCCCTTATGCATGTTTTATGTGATACGATTATGTTATGGTTTATGATATGTTTAAACATTTTCATATATGGAATGCATTGGACATAATATGTGATGGGTGGAGCCCGCTATAGCTCCTTGATGCATGGGTAGGACTCATGAGACAAACTAGTGTCTTGGCACAAGGCGATGAAAAAACGATATTTTAGTCTTGGCACAAGGCCTTTATATGTGATTATGATAGTATATAATTATGCATTACATCATTATGAATGTGGTTATTGATATTTCATGTGATTATTCAACTAGTAGAATATCCATGTGAATAAGTAAATGGAAATATTTCATTTTACATTTTCCATATTATGCTGAAGTTCAAGTGCAAAAGGATTTTGTTTTATTTATACATTGACTTAAATGTTTATGTTTCTTTATGAATGTTTTCGCTATATTATTATCCTTACTGAGCATCTGAGCTCACCCCTTTCAATGTTTTAATTTTTCCAGGATGTGAAGAAGTATTTTATGAATGACCTGAAGGGATAGTATGATGGGATATGAAGACAAGATGTTGTTGTAGCATTGTTTTACTTTATGATGTAATGTAAGACTTATGAATATATCTAGTGTTTCCAAGGCTACTAAACTAATCATTTTTTCGAGACCTGATCTTTTCTAATCATTCCAGTTTTACGTAATAATTCACCGACTCTGGGGAACAGGAGTCAGGGCGTTACATTTATAGTTCTAATTTTTTTTAACGATTACATTTTAAAAATGGTTGAAATTATAACAATATTAAAATCATGTATTTCATAAAATGATTAGATACATGGATGTTTATGAATGGTATGTGTGACAACAAAAATTTCAGAACCAACCATGAAAGTGTAATGCAATGGACGATCATATATAAATATATATATATATATACATACATACATAATCATATATATAAATATAAGTGTAATGTGTATTTCGTTGCAGCAACATGATTCCACAATTTAAAACAGCATTGAAAATTATATGTTAGTAAGGCATGATAAAAAAATGATTTATAAATAAAATGGTGCATGAACATTTTAAATACGATAGGAAGTTGGATAATGAATCCCTCCCTCAAGTGGGTAGGCCCAAGAATGCATTCAATGATTCAAGTTTCCTCAGTCATTTATTTTTTAAGCGCTTACTTAATATTTTCAATCAAATCACAAGATTAATATAAAAGTGTATTCGAAGTATAATTATTTTTCAAAGAATTATGTTACAAATTTATTTCTAATTGAACAGTTGAAATGTATTATCAGACTGATTTTTTTAAAATTGATTTATCAATGGTTTTCAAAACAACTTATGTGCAATTTTATGATCACCTTTTTTAAAAAAATTATTTTTCAGAGGAATCTTAGGAGATTATCATATATATCATTGCTTTTGGAGTTAGTGCGCACAGAAGAGTATTGGATAGTTGTTTTATTTTTTATTCAACACAGATAAATGTAATGTTTTGACTAATCCTCTAGAACCTAGACTAGTAAAAGGTCATATTTTGTTTAAAGTGTTGTGAAATTGTTCAGTTTATTTTATAAAAAACCAATTACACATCATTTTTAAGAACCAAGTCCATAAGAGAGGGATTGGGGCATCATATCTCATTTAGATATAGGTTTAATCATGATTCTGGACAAAACACCCATATATTGTGCATTCATCATTATGGAATATATTCATGATTTCTAGACGTTATTTAAAAAACAAATCAATCCAATTCAATGAATTGGATTATATATATTTCTGATCCTCATTTTCTCCCACATTTGAAGTCCCCCTGATGGCATGGATTCTCAGTCTTCTGGATCACATAAAATTCTAGGCTAACGTTTTAGAAGATATCAGACAACACTTTAAGTTCTGCCTGAATGTATTTAATTTGTTGAATGATTTCACCTCATATGTTAGTCCTCATTTGGGCTAACACTACTTGGATACAAAGTTACAATCTTGGCCACTAATTATCCTCTAATTTTTCCACCCTCACTGCTTTCTAAATTTCGGGTATCACTATTAACACATTCCACTCCCATTTGTTATAATTGATTACAACACACCTATTGTTATCCCTCTCATACACTAGATCATGTTTGATAGAAAAATATAAATATTTTGATAAATCTACCCTCTAATAAGGGGACCCCTCTTTCCTCCTAGAATATTTTAGTGTTTAATCATACCCCTGGTGTCCAATGATTATTTGGATCTCTTATATTTAAGGGGAATAATTATATGGTCATCAATTGTTTCTAAAATAGTGCATGACCCACATGATCTTCAGGATTGATCACCAGCTATTACACTGATTTCATTGATATATAACTTTATATGTAGGTGATTAGACTCATGCATGCAACCAAAAATAAACAAGAGAGTATTAATATTTGTTTGTATGTTTAGGAAAAACAAACCCCCATAAATTTTCTTCCTGTAGGGAGTTCCCCAGTTATATTATTTTTCGAATTATGGATTCTAGGATTCCATCCCTCCTCGGGAACATCCCTTCCTCACGAGTATTCATATGGGGAAGACCGTATGCTTGGATCATTGTTCAGTCCCTCTCATCTTGAAGTTCATCAACATGATGGGTCACTCATGTCAACTGCTACTAGGATTAAGCCGGTTGAAACTTTTGACATTTGACCAAACCTATATACTAAGAAATAATTTTAAGGGCTATCATATCTATTCCTCTAGGTGTTGAAGTTCTCCCTTATCCTCATCATATTTCTGAGTGTTTGGGGAATCTTTTGGTATCAGGCAGTATCCTTCTTCTGGAGACTCTCATGCACATTCTTAGCAAGGTAATATTGAATGAGAATATGAGTGAATCAGGAATTCACTCCTCCAGTTCATTTTTTCTTATATGGGTAAGAACATTTCCCATATCGATTATCCACTATAATAGCTGGGTATTTTTTCTGAATCATTTCCTCAGTTTCGATGAATTGTGGTAGATATCATTATTATACACTTCATCAAAATTAGTCATGTCCTGCTGCTCTAGACCAACATGCTCATATTTAAGATATTAATCCAAGAGATCTATGGTAGGATCTTCATTAGTTTTGTCTTCATAAATTTATTCTACATTTTTTATGTCTACCTAACCAATAGTAGACTCCTTACCACCCCCGATATCGCTCATTGCCATTGATTTCCAATAAATTACTATGTTATAGTCTACTCAGGTACTTAGTTCTATATAGACAATCATCACTATATGTATAGGATCCTTGATTCCTCTAGTAATTTTCTCTTGAATAATGTGGTCTATATTGAGAAATATTATGATATGGGTCATGTTTCCCAGTTTGATTAGGAATAGAATAGATGTGGTTCTGAAGGCGTGGAACTTACGCTAGTCAACCACAACATACAACCTCTGGCCTTTTATTACTTGTATATTAGTGCATTGTCCTCCAGTAATTATTATTGAATCTGATGGTTTCCATGAGATGACCATCTCTTCCCCATCACTGCTAGAGTTTGCAACTATCATCTCCATGATAGTAGGTCCAAGTGTTCGGTTCTCCAAACATGTCCTTGTGCCTTCATTCCCATCTGTGGTGGTGCATGGTTTCAGATCCTCCTATATAGATATGTTTCAGTTGAGATACCACAATAACATAACAAGGGAAAAGATACAATGAATATGAGTTATATATTACATCAAGTGTTACATTAGACTTAGTCCGAGATGGCCCCTCTAAGGCCACAATTTTTCCTTCTTCTGGAGAATCCCCCTTTGATGTTGCCTCTTCATCAACCATATAGAGGTCTTACTCACCAACCACTTCCCCCAGAAGCAACCTATGTTTTTAGGAATAGAAAATAGCATTTCATGATGAGCCACTAACTCCATGTTGGGTGGCCTTGTTGAACACTACCATCACACACTCTGTCAATGGATGTGGAGTATATATAGAGTGTACCAATCACTCCAGTTAACATAAAACAATTATTCCATAAGGAGTGTTAGAATTGAGGATAGCCAAAACAATTTTAACATCCTCCCTACCCCATTATATGATTTTTTATGATTTCTTAGAGGTCGTCAGTACTCAGGTAACATTGGAAAAATTCCTAGTATTTCCAAGGATTTCGATAAATCACCTCAGAATGAATCACTACATGGCACACCTTCCTGCTGCGTGCCTGAGGTAATCACCCTAAATATCCACTTTATGATTCCCCTCACTCTTATCTTCCTCCAATCATAGAAATTGGTCTCATCCATGTAATTTCCATTTCTTCTCCATCTATCAAACATGTTTTGGGGATCATTTACCCTAATACTATAGAATTATATACATGATTCACATTGGATCAACCCTAATGTCCTCCCCATGTCATCAAGATTCTACATCGAGGTGTGGGGACCACTGTATTGCTAGCCTAGATGGTTCGATTCTTTAGCATCTCACCAATATCTACAGATGTTCAGCTAAATTCATATCTCTGAAAAAAATCTAATTTTGGTGGTGGTTATTGGAATCTCATTTAACATCTACCATCCACATGTGTAATCATCTTCCACAACTCTATAATCACGCATGGGTGGTTCTCATGATGCATTTCCAGATACACCTTTTGATTCAGCATCAACATGCTTTTGAATTGTATCAGTAATCAGCGTGGCATGTACAACAGTCATATGTGTTCACAATCTACACATGTCACCAGCACACCACCAAGGATGGAAAATAGGTTTGATAGTTTCTCAGGGTTTTCTATTCCATTTTCAGTATATCACCTAGTCATATGAAGAAATGGGTGAAGATTAAATACTATTCCCACCCTAGCTTACCCAACACATCTAATGTGTCATCATTCAGTGGGGTTCACCTTGCAATATTCCAAATTGTTGGTTGAGAGTGAATCATTCATTGAACAATGGGGTGTGTATATTTTCATCCTACCATATGTTTTATGAACTAGCTACATTTAAAATGGAATGGCCCTAATACCCTCAATGACCTCTTTTCCTCACTGATGTGCCGAATTAAATGATATAACATCACCAAAGCTAGTTTACCTAGGTTGACACGTTGTACACTAGAATTTGGCACCACCAAAATAAATGTGTTTGGTCATAATCTCATGTGAGCATTATTGACTGGTATCATCCAACTACAGATAAACAATGAGATTAATGTGGTCACCATGACTATTGGTTGATACTCATTTCTAACACTATAACCCCATAACAAATACTAGATATCCTCTATGAACATCTAGTATGAACCCAATTTCCCCCCCTAATATCCACATGGGCATGTGGGGGGATATTTGGGTATTGTATCTTTCTCCAGTTTTGATTTTCAGAAAGTAACCAAACCACTACTTAATGAGGACATCTCATGTGTTCTTTTTATAATCATCTTTTACTGGTACTAAATTTAACAATGACTTCTCTAGTGATGGAATCTATTCTGAATCATCCTAAAAATTCATGATAGGATGGATCTTATCGTACATACCTCCAATTATTGGGAATCCATAAATGTGTTGATTGTCCAATAGGCTGATACCTACCACCCAATGGTGCTGGTGGAATGTGTTATTATTAGGAAGCCACTGGATTAGAATTTCTTGTATTAACTCCTTCATATAGGAAACACTGACTTAGGATGCCTGGGATACATCATATAGGCCAACCCACAACTGCAAAATCTCGAAATCTTCATATGATTTCCACGCCCAGATGGATCATTCCCACTCATAGGTGATGTTTCCTCCCTTTCATAGATCCCATATTTTGATCCATCCTTTATCCAGATTCCCAGGCCCTGCCATGGTAATGATCTTGAATAGAGATGGAGGTGTCTCCTTCTCCAATTCCATACAATTAAATTTCATGACGTGGTTGTGGAGGGAGTACACTGTGATTGGAGTATGATCCTTTCCATCATGTCCATCTGATGACTTATATCATCGATTTTTTTTCTATTGTGCTTTTTATAATGTATGTTGGTTAATATATTATCGCATAAGGGATGAAGACATCATCCTATGAATTAAATCTGTACAGTGGTAAGCACTTTCATTGAAGATATTACCACATTACCTTCGTAAAAAATTCCATCAATATATTTTACTAGAAGTTATCTGTATGTATTCATGTATTTGAATATTTTTCACCATGGCCTACCTCCGAACATCATCCACAAAAGAATCTAGACAATCATAGAGAGAAGCCATCAGTCCAAGATAGATAAAAAATTATGGTCGGGTCATGAAGGCCATTCTCAGAGATTTTTCCAAATGTCCATTTGAAAATATATTTTACAAAGAGACAACCATTTGTGAATTATCCCTAATTTCATCTAGTGCCACAATGGTAAAATCGTATTGATGTTTTCTATTTCCCTAAAAAACTTTTTACGGAGAACCAAACCGAAGAACCATGATTATGTAATAACATTTGGAGGGATTATTTATTTACAAAGAGAGATCAACTACATAGTCTTTAATTGATGTTCATGTTCATAAAAAATAACATTTTTCACCTATTTATAGGTGTGGTAATCTCTGGCTTAATGGTTCCCTACGCCTAGGCTTCATGGAAACCATCACCCAAGCACTACAACTCCCATCTGTTGATTCCATGTCACAATTCCAAATGTTTATCGTGATTTGTGATCCAGCTTCACAATTTGGACACAGGGTCCATATTTTTATGATCCTTCTTTTTATTCAATGACTAAACCTATGAATCTGACCATTTTTTCCTTCGGCTCCCATTTTTTTGTGGAGGGGGAGGGGTTGTTTTTTTTTATTCCGAAATGTTTTCTAGTTTTGGAATAAACAAATTTGTGATTGGTTTAATGTAAATCGGTATTCATAATGTCCTTAAAATCAATTAAAACTGTAAAACATTTCCCTATTCGTGAAGACCACCACATGGTTTTCCTACCTCTATGATCGCGAGCATCTGTGACATACCCTTTCTGAGTTAGACAAATCATGATGCCTTCACTGCATCACATTAATTCTATATCTTTCTATTCAATGGCCATATCAACATTCCATTGCATGAATTGACCAACCCTCAATGATTTCAATGAAGTCTGACAGATCCATTCCTCTCTATGGAATCACATTTTCTCTACATCCATCTCAACAATAATCACTTTGACGGACCCTCATGGAGTCTAACCATCTCTGGAGCCCCCCCTTTTCTTAACAGCGTCACCTCCTCTTCAAGGCGCCCGTATTTTGTCTACAGTTAGATATGTGTCCCCAAAAAAACTTTGTTAACTATAAATAGAGGACCCAGTCATCCTTCAAACCACATTCACCCTTCCCTTTAACATAAAAAAAACCATTTCAAAAAGAACATTGCAATGTCAATACATAGATTGCCAAACGTCCATGGCCACTGCGATATGTGCCTCATTTTGTTCTTTAATCCCCCTATCTATGGTTTGGATGCCCATTGCAAAGGCATATTCCCTTTGCAAAGTAGGGATCCCCTTAGGGGTGCTCGTGGCTTCTTGAAGCACTCTCCAAATGAAGACCCCTTTTCTAAAAGATGCAATAATCCATTGAAATACGCCATTTATGAATCATGATTCCATCATAAAGACCCTTTCCATTCGGAATACCTCCATATTCATGATGCACTTGGGAATCATAATGTCTAACCTCCTTTTAAAAGAACCAATGCATCATGAAGAACATGGTTGAAATGTCTCCTTCTTTAGAAACCCTTATCCCTTGTGTCCCTAATGGATCGTACGAATGGATTTCAAGGTCCCCTCATTGGTTATTCAAGTTATTTTTCCTTTCCATGTCCTTCTACACATTGGAATATCAATAGATATTGATTCATCCCTATCCTTGATAAGATGGACCTATTAATGTATCACTGCACATCCCCCATCTCTGGGAGTTTCTTATGCCTTCCAATCCCAATATATGTGTTTTTAAATGTTATGTACTTCCTACAGTTGAGGAGTGGGTCCTCATCATCCTTGTTGTAGGATGTTAAACTTTTAATAAAACCTACTTCTTCAACACATGGTGTTATACTGTGATTCCTGCATATGTGATTTGTCCGACAGGTTCAGAGAGGGGATAAGCAACAGTGACCACCCTCTCTCTCTTTCCCTTTGGTATTTGTCTCCATATTTTCCATGAGATGCCTTTTCATAATCCACAACACACCTTGGTAGTTCTACCCCTATTTAATAACCATATATTCACCATACATATAGACACCCTCTTAGACATTACCTATATAACACTCCTTGTTCCGCTAACCTTGTGTATGCCATGATATATTCTTCACAAACACACTATTCATGACACAATCATACAGCCTATTGCCACATATTGTTTCTCACACCGATCATGACTCATGTGGGTGTTGAGTAAGAATTGACTATGACACATTCATTGGGACTTTTTATCAGGTAAACCACACTCACTCATTCATCAACTACGTGGACTTTCACTCCCTAATACAAGGATATGTAGGAATCCTCTCTGAGGTTCATGATCATCACCCTTTTCTCATGACCACTTCACGTTGATTCACCCTTGTCCATCATTTAATTAAAATGTATTCCATTTTTCCTCACATTATTTTAATCTGTATGCATTCTAACTACATGTATTTTGATCGATGTCCCAGCGATGGGGTACATAAGAAGCCTGTTTGAGGATCAACCCCAAGCAACGGTTATCTACGGTGTCCCCTTTGTTGGGACCCACATCCTTGGACCTCCACATAGTGTTGTCTTTCCAGTTCCTAGGTCGTCTTTTCGTGAAATACCCACACTAAATCCATAATCCACCAACAATGTGTGTCTCTCTTACAATGGGCTACTAACCACAGGTAATCCCTGGTACCTCTTCAGGTTTTTATTCATTTGTGTACACCCTGATTCTAGGCCTCATTCTTTAATTATGTGAACATTGATAATTCCAATTTTTTAGAAAGGTATGTAGGTTGTATCAGCGGGGGTTTAAGCCTTTCAACCACTCATACTTCAGGACTCTCTCTTGAGGATTTATGTCTTGGGAAGATCATCACTTAACTCATTGCTTTAAATTCATTTGGGCCCCCATCCATGCGTCCATTCCAACGAGCCTCCTCATAAGGTGACTCATTTACCCATTCTATAACTATGTGGACTTTTATTTTCTATCAATATGATACATAGGAAACCTCCATGATGTTCAAGCCCAATATTTTCACCTTTGCACTATCTCTCAGTTCCATCCCCATTCATTTATCCTCCGAAACATCATCGATATCCATCCTGATTTTACATATTCTAAAACATCCTAGTGAAATTATTCCATCCATATGTGCATCTGACCATGCTTATGCCCAAACATTCTTCCGGGTTGTTTTCCATTGTGTACACCTCGATCCCATGAATCACCCTCATGAACAATGTGGGTTTTGATCTCTGTGTCCTAAAAAAGATACATGGGAAGCTTCCACATGAATTAATCATATCCAATGTTAATTATTGGTGTCCTCTTTTTTTGGACCCATGCTCATTTAATCTATCCTTTGTGGTGTCCAGATCATCATTCATTGTGTGAAACCAACAACTATATGGGACACACCATCATTGGTCCAAACTTATTGGGTGTTCTGATCCTCCCATACCATAAAATTTCCAAGGGGTTCTTCTAAGAAATATACACATATGATCCACTTCCCAAAGTGTTCCCATCAGTTTGATATGTCTCTGATAATGTTAAACTCACGACATACCCAATTTAAAAATTGGATGTATGAAGAAAACCTCACAGACTTGACTTTTGAATACAATTTTTTGCATACAACATGGGCTGTCTCAGGATTCCATTCACTCATGAATCCCTCTATCATGGAAAAATATAGTTTTACCATTGTTTAAGGGTCAATAAATTCCACTGATGCCCAATGTCAGTACACTCATGAATGAAGGTTGCAACCCTTACTTGACCCATTTTGAATTTCATGACAAAATGAGCGTGATTAGCTGATGTCCACAACGACATTACTGATGTAAGAGTTTCAGGAAGAATGTTTTAATCATTAATAGAGTACCATACTAAGAAAAAAAATCTGAGGAGAATCCATTGAAGGGGAGACTGACATACCCTCATCTGGTTTTGATCAAGGGAGAAACAAGCCTCAAGAGGCGATTGATGAATCCCACATTTGGAAATAAGTAATGCGGCTCAATAATACAACATGTCTGGTCGAATAATCCCACACAAAAAATGATGATGAATTACCCTGTGGAAAAGAATTCGAATCATATACCAGCCCGCATAATGGGATGATTTGGTTGACAAGTCTGGATGGCCGGGTTGGTCTACTAAAATTTAGTATCAGATGAGTTAGAGAGCCTCATGTTTGTCCACAGTCACTGAGATGATTTTATTAAATTTCTGGGAAAGTGTAGGACCATCATAATATAGATATTAGGTGAAAATGGGTCTTTCTAGATCAATCATGTGATTGAATATTAGTTTACATGGGTGTTATAAAATAATTAATAAGTCTAATACATTGTATTTCGGTTCAATTGAATGGGTTTTATGATAAATGTATATAAATTGGCCCATCAAAAAAAATTAAGAACTAGTTGTGTTTATGTATATTTTAACAAACTAAGTGGTAGTTTATTTAGATGTAATTATTCCATAAAAATTATTTACCATTATATAGTAGAATTTAAAATTACATTAAATTATTGATGTTTTATAAATTGATCTGTATTATAGAAGTTTGTTGAATTGTTTTGGTTTTTTCCGATTATTAATTTTATATTACCTTATTTTTTATATAATGCCACCTAGAAGAGTAATTCAAATTACAAATGTATATTTCGTGAGGTAGGATCCGCCTTGGGAACCTCTAGTGGACCCTTATTTGGTTGAGGTAGTAATATGTACCATCCATATTCATGTGTTAGTGGGTTCAATGAACATAGGATGAGTAGAATATAATGGATTGGAATTTACCAAGAAACATCCTTATGTCTTTTTTTTTTTGAGGAAAATATACCCAAAATTATGAAGATTGTCTTCCTCACATTGATATGATCATCAATTTTATGATGATTATAGATGATTATCAATTGGGATTTCCACATATATGCTCAAGATGCTAGGAATATGGTGGTGGTCTATATAGTTAATGCTATGTTGCATGAGGGTCATACCTTGTTATCAATTATGAAAATTTCAAATCACAAGTTTTATCCTATGAATTTACATGTGTAGAAGACCCATGATCCTTTGACCTTTGGGAAAGGGGACTCTACCCATCGAGAAAACTCCTCCCATATTGTTGACTTGGTGTGTATAACACCATATATCATCTATAATGATTACTTAATCACTTGGATGTTCGAGATTGTGTTCAAGACCAATATTCAGGTGATTATAGTTATTTCCTATCTTACAAAAATTATGGGGTTGTAGATAAATCATCATTGTCTTGGGAAATCATATCTAGGAGGATATTATTCGGTGGAGCTTCAGTTATTATAACAATTAGTTAGGGTGCTTCGCATAGTATGAAATGAATGAACAAGAGTGGTCAGTTTTTATAGGACCTGTTTTATGGGATTCAAGAGTGTTGAAAAGGAATATTTTATACTAGGGTGGGAAGTTTGCCTATCATGTGACTCATTTTTTAGAGGCTCCTTGTACAAGTCACATATGTGGATTATCTTTCCATTTAAATTTTTCTTGTCACAGGATGTCAAAATAATGTAATACATGATCCACATTCTCCAATGTATTGAAGATTCAATTTGATTCTCCCAGGGATGTTGGTTTTCATTCATTGGACAATGGGGTTGTCTAGGTGGCTATTTCTAGATGTCATTATATAATAGAGTTTTCACCATAGGAATATAAAGCAGGGCCAACTACTGTTATAGGTAAGATATTTATTTGATCTTCTATTATGATAGATTTGTTTTAAATAGGTTATAATCATTATTTTAGGTCATAAATGTTGGATGATGTGTTGGATTTTCATTTATATAATATGAAATTATTTTTAGATATTTTAACTGTATTTATATGGAATCCCATATAGGGTTAAATATGCACCAAGTGGGGTGTAAAGATATATGAATTTATGGTATCTTAGGATATCATTGGGATTAATATCGACATCATTGACATTCTTATCGGCATGGATTTGATGATTAGTAATAAGTACCTATTATATTGTTATCACAACCATATATAGTTCTATCCTCCAGATGTGTCACTCATACATTCTAGTGTGAGTGGGACTATTGATTGGGAAGGGTGGGGCATGTTGTTCTTTACAGTGGAATATTCTCATGCTAGTTGACTGAAATGATTCTTGATACAATTAATCTTTACATGTTGTCCGGATATTTTATGTTTTGTGTGATCACTCTGAGGAATTTATTGATTATGTTTTTGGTTTACTACTATAGAGAGAAGCTGAGATTAATATTGACATATTCCCTAGAATGACACCAATTTTTATACCATCCTTTCAAATGTCACCTTCCTAGGTGTTTGAGCATAAATTACTACTGGATGAACTATTGGTGAATGAATTTATTCATCCTATAGTGTCACCATAGACTTCATCTACACTATTTTTTAATTAGGATGATCTAAATATCCGGATTTTATCGAGAATTGTTAGTTTAATCGGGTCATATTTGAGAACAAGTACCCCTAACAAGAATTAATGATATTTTTGATCTTCATAGAGAGGATCAACTAATTTCTAAGATTTAACAACGGTAATGGTATCACCAAATGAGAGCATGAGAGGAGATTATACCAATGAAATCATTTAGGAGAGGATATATCAATTATGAGTTTCTAGTTTTCTGATTGGGACTCAATAACACTCCTAAATTATTTACGTCTTTGTTGAATTAAATATTTCATTTGTTCTTAGAATGATTTTTTGGTTTTCAAATGTGATATCTTAGTGTACTCCGAGTCACATGAGGAAAACATGGACCATTTGGATGCCATTATATAATCCTTGAATGAAAATATATTGTTTGGTAAACATTCCATGTGTTGTGATTGGAAATTTATGGTGACGTTTTTAGAGAAGGTGATATTTGTGGTGAGTGTCTTAGTAGATCCAAAAAAGCTGAGGGGTTTATATATCCTATGAAAATCCCAAAAAACATCTTTTAGATCACATGTTTTGTGGGGATTACTTATTATTACACATAATGTTTTTCATCTTATCCAATATTTTATGCATGATGAAATCATTAACCAATAAGGGTGCGATTTTTTAGTGGGTCAAAAATTATTAGAGATCATCTGTGGAAATGAATGTGTGGTTGGCTCCAACATTAGTGTGGATTCTCTTTTAATGACGTTCGAGTTAGGATTTTTTATATGATGATTTATGTATTTTTTTGGGATGTCACTTAATGAATGGGAAACATGAGGTATCTTATGCCTCACAATAGTTACTACATCATGAGACGATCTAGATTCCCCAAGATATAGTGTTTTTAGTTGTAAAGTATGCTCTCAATAAAGAAAATAACAATCTTAGTGGGGATAAATTTAAAATTTATTGAATCACCAAGACACATCATTGAAATTGTGTGTATTGATATCATTTTAGAAACTATTGTAACAAATGACAGTAAGTATTAAGGTGTAATTATGTAGTATTGTGGGGTCGATCCCACAGGGACTATATGTGAGTCACCGCCCAATCCAATATAACCCATGGATGGATTACCCACACTCACTCTTCATATAAGATGTTTTCTATGATTTTTTAGTTTTCAAATCGTTGATTATTAAATAATGGATCATGATCTATTTTAGGACACCTGAAAAAACAAATCCGATATTTAACAACGAATGGCCCTCCGAATTAGGCGGAAAGTGGTAAAAAATAGTGCAATTGTTTGTTTCAAACAAAATGTCTATACCTATGTTGAAACTATCTCATGGGAATGGTACAGCCAACAAAATTTGAATTATGAATGGATTCTGTGATGAATTTTTCACGATATATTGGTAATAGACTAGATCAAATTCAATATGTTCAAGTTTGTTTAGTCGCACATCCCATAGTCAAGGGTGTGTTAATGAATGAGATAAAAAATTATTGTTAACCTATTTACTAACCATATTGTTACAATGTTTAAATTTAAATATTCATTATGTATGGAAACACACATACTCTATAACAATAACTCTAGATGGATTATCAAGAAATGTATGTGATGATCAAATGAATGGAATTATTAACCATGCTTTTCATAATCATAAAACATTTTCAAAATAGATATTCCCATATTAATCATGAAACAATCAATATAAAGCAAGTGGAAGCAATATAAATATATATTGAAACTCACATTATGTTATAATGAATGAATAATGATAAATATGATAACCAAAAAAAAATAAAAAATAAAAATGTTATTGTGAATGGAGAAATATATTAAAAATGATGCATGAATTGATTAATAATGGGATGTGGTGATGGAATGAAATGTCAAAAATGAATGAGGGATTACTATTGTCCATCAAAATGTGTAGAAGTATTAACATCTTAGAAATATTCAATAAAACAATAAGTGGAATTTGGAGAATATATATTACGATGGGGGAAAATTAATATGGATAAAAAAATGATAAAATAAACCCCTCTAAGATCTCATGCATATTGTTGTTTGGAAGTATACATTTTAATAATAAGTACATTGAATATTAGTTATGCATGTCAGGATATGGATTAAGTGACTTGGAACCTAATATTTTCAAATCATGTACCATTTTTAGACACCATAATATTGTAATCCTCATTTCCCACATAAGAATATAATCATATCATTGACTTTTATATCCCTTCAAACATTCACCTCGTGCAATTATTGCTGGATGTGTTTGAAAATCACATTTTTTGGGATTCCAATTTCATAAGGATACACATCTTCTAACAGATTTACATGATATATACAGTCTTCAAATCACACAGAAGCTTCATATAGGAATAAATGTCCCTGAATGATTTTTTAAATTAAGTCCACCCACAGATTATGTGATACAAGGCGTCTCAATCCGAATTTCATAACTTTATTAAAATTTATTCTTTTATTTCCACAATTCCTAATTCTTAAAAAACCATTGAATCATCAAATAATTTAAAAAAAACTTTAAATAAATTCATCTAATATGTATAAATAACTATATCTATTAAAATTCCCCAATGAGTGATAAATTTATTCCACTCATGAAAAAATTCATCTTAACAGAGATTCCAATAATATCAATTTTTAAATTAGAATCAAGCATTCCAACATGGAAAATAAAACTATGGTAAATTATAAATAGTCAGTACGTTAGAATCAATCATAAAGGGTACATTAGTCATGCCGCATATATCAATTCATTTATCCACTCTATTTACTCATTTAATTACTATTTAAAAATAATTCCTTTCATTTTATACACATTTTTAAATTTACCTCCAAAAAAATATTCTCACATTACTTAAGGTAAAATGTAACATTATTTATGATCATACACTAAATAGGTGTTCCTAACCATAGACTTTTATGGAATCTATCTTCTAAAAATACAATATACAAATACAAAATCAATCAAGATGGATTCTATAAAAAAGGGTTAAAATGAAAATATATCAGAGGGATGCTAGGTAAAATATGAGAAATGAAGCTCAATAGGATTTTAATATCTAATGTATAAAGCATGATAAATGTATACACTGCAATGATGCGACACTTCCAATATCAAAAATTTTCCATTCTCTATGAAGGTTGAGTATATCCTTGACTTTATCAATTATGTATCAAAAAATTTCCCTAATATTTGTTCTCAGCTTTAATTTTTATTTATTTTTTAAAAATTAATCATTATGGAAGAACTCAAATCCATCCCCAAATTACATATGGTTCATCAGATGATTCATTGGTTTGGAAATATTGTTTTTTTACCTTCCTAATACAAAACTAGAAATAAATTTTTTCATTATATTTTTTATTTTTTAATTAAAATAAAATGGTCGGTAGAATGTTGAATGTGTTATATTTGATCATCTAAACACAGTAGTGAATGTTCCACAATAAATTTCTTCAAAAAATTATCATTTTTCAATTGGCAGTGAAAATTACTCCACATTAGTTAAAATGATAATCATGAATAATACAAATATCAGTGTTATAAGGGAGAATTAGATTGAATTGAATCCATAAAAAAGGTTATTCCTAGAAATTAAATACTAAATAAAAAATCTTGTAATGTCGGTATAATGAAGTGGTGGAACAAAAAATATTGCCTCCTTAATATTATAGATGTATTTTTTCATTTATAGATGATATAAGTTCTCAATTCTTGTTATGAAATTTTTACATGCCCAATGTGTCTCTCAATAAATATTATCATAAAATAATTTGAGATAATGTGTCCAGAATCCATCTACAATTGATACTATAAAAAATTACTAGTAGTCATTTAGTGTTTAAAATCTAGTAATATTTCAATGAAAAGAAATTAAAAAAAATTAATTTCAAATAAATCACTAAACTCATCAATCAATATAATAATCAATACCAGATTAATTCCAGGATTTTAAAAGTTCACAACCTAACATTTTCTTTTTTTAAAATGGGCTCAGTGAGTTTTCCCATTAAAAGCAATCATTCAGTGAAAAATACCTCCTAGATAGTTGAATAGAACCAATAATCCAAGTGTATCAACATAAATGCTCAAGAATGTCTCCCCCATACATAAAATGATATAGTTTATAAAGAATATTTTAATCTATTGTGAGAAATATATCACATATATAGTATATGATAATACAATTGAAAAATGGAAATTGGATTTTATGGAATTGAGATCCTTCTTTATTAAATTTAATTATCAGAGGTATCATAGTGGTAGATGATTTCAAATTTAGCTACCTTTATAATTTGATAGAAAGAGAAATCCTACACTAAATAAAACATTTAACCATAGGGTTAAAGAATGTTGAAAACAGTTAAATAGGTAGATTAAAACAGGGAATATTAATGGGAAGCAACATTGGTAGATGTAGATATATCAGTATAGTGATATTTAAAAAGGTCCTATAAGAAATAATACTACTAAAAACTAAAATCATGAGTATAAGTTTGAATATAAATAAAACCTATTAAATTTGGTTTGTATCGCATATACTTCTAAAATTGACATTGTCTGCTAGACCGATGGAGAAAAAGATTTTTTATTGTCTTCCATCTGATCTGATGTTCGCTTCCACCTATAAGAACTTATGAATGTTTCATGGAGATCACAATGATGATTTCATGATTAACAAAATAAGGAGTTTACAGATCATGAATAAAATTTTATTTTAAAATCACTAATTCCTATAGTGTTGGGGATCTGTCCTTAGCATATATATCAAGTTAAATATCCTCCAGCGGGAGCTCAGTGTCATCCTAATAAGTTTTTATGTAATTTATAAAGGATTATGGGGACAATATATGACCATTGATGACCACAGAAGATGGAAAATATGTAGAAATTTATAATGTTATATAATAATAAAATGATAAATAAAATAGAAATTGTTAATCATATATATATCTGATATATATAAAGAAATGATACATCCTGTGGAATAGAGTATTTGAAGTAAAAAAAGTATCTCCCACCCAAAATAAAAAATGGGTGAGGGGATCAGAATAAAACAGTGTAGTAAAATCAATATCATTGATCTTTCCATAATGATTAGTCTCATGAATTGATGGTTCCTGTAGTTATCCCACCCTATCCACATAATTGATAGAGGAAGGGGATGGAGGGTAATCTGTAGAGGTGGATTACGTGGAACTAATGAAAAATTAGTGGATGGTGGAGGTGGGGTATATATTCTATGGGTAGTCGTGGCTCGTTTAGTATGAAAGACGAATTGTACCTTAATATATTGTTTACGATATGGGTTATTTCCAATATGAACACACTCTTCCAAAATATCTAGCTGAGCATCATGGACTTTCAACTTGGAGGATAAGATGGATGATGTATGAGCTGGTAATGGAATATAGTAAAACAGAGTTATTCAGTGGTGGTGGGTGGGTGGATATTGTGGTTGGAGTTGATGGAGTTTTTGTGAAGTGAGTGATATTGTCAATGGGATCCTAGAAGCAGTGGTAGTCCTGAACCTGAATCTATAGGATGTAATGGTGCAAGACCAAGAGATATGTAGGTTTTGATTGGGTGGATGATGATGTGGGAATAGATGTGGTGGATCAATAAGGAAAAGGGGTGGTGACAGGGTGGTTATGGAAATTGGAATGGAATATGGGATAGTAGTGGTAACAGCTATGGTTGTAGATGATCAGGTGGTGGTATGAACATGAGGTGGGAATGTTGGGCCAGCTAGGTTAGTGGCATGATTGTAAGGGTCCCCATCAGCATCCTCCATGTATAATGGCACAAATGGTGGATATCTCAATCCGTTGTGAGCATCCCATATTTTGGGGAAGTATAAGAGTGATTCCATCAATATGGATTAGGTATATTAGGGGCGTAAATATGATATTGGATTTATTATTCATAGAAAATTGATTAATGAATGATCCATCAATTAATGTGTTGGGAATCATCTTCCTAGATGTACTATAGAACTCACCAAACTATATAGAAATGATTTTGGTTGGGCCACCTATAGATGATTATATAATTAGGACCTTGATCTATGTATCGCAATAATGGTCATTTCCATGTGCCATCCATGCATTAGAAAAAAACCTTATGTAGGATCTAGAGGGATGCACCTCTGAGTGTTGTTAACTTAATGGGTTGGGGTCATAATTACTCTGGTGTTATTTGGAGACACATTTCCATTTTCATGTATCCTTATCCATATTAGGTTCAAGAAACAATGTGAAGAATATGGGGAATGAAATGAACACATTTGAGTTCGGGCCTATGAAAAATACAATATCATCGAGGCTGAACTACCAGGTGTGACACCCATTTCTAAAGTGGATAAAGTCGATGTCCATCTAAAACATTTTAAGGAATGTGATGAAGAGATAATGGTACGTATATTATCACAGATATGTGATCGGGGTTAGTTGTATGTGGTCCATGTGGAAATGTACCTCATGGAAAATGTGAGTGTTCTCATGAACATCTCGATCCAACATTTTTGTCCTTGATATTGGATTTTCTGGGAGGAAGACTTATGGAAACTGATGTGTAGAGTCAGAGTAATGAATTAATTTATAATGGTGGGGATGTGAATGTCTATGAAATAAGATATAGGATGAATGATAGTCCCATAAAATGGAATATGATTCTGCTAAAGAAGCAGATGATGAGGTGGAAGGATCTGGGGTTGGGGAGGACGTGTGGTCCTCTGATGCATGGGTGGTGGAGTGATTTCCTTGTGGATGAGTGCATTGTGACTAGGAGGGGTGCACAATGTCTTTTTATGTTCCATGATATATTGATAGAAATTTTTGGGAGATGATGGGAAGAGAAATGGATAGTGTCATGGAACGAGGACAGGGTTATAAGTATCATATTTGATATGCGTGAGGGAGTTTGGAGGGGTGTGTCATGAGAGGTTGGGGAACAAGAGATGTTTATAAATTGTTTTTAGTTTCATAATGAGCCATATGTTCATATCATTCAATATAGATCTCAAAAAATGAACACCATGTATTATTTTCATGGAATGAAAATCATGAATATTAAAAAAATCAGTTGTTCAATACATTCACACCAGGTACATGTTTGATAAGAAAAATTTATATACATTTTGAATTAAGTTATTTAAAGATATTTTTTGTTTTATTTGATAATTAACTAGTTATATGGTTACTATTTAAGGGAATAAGTATCCAATATTCAAAATGAAAAATGTCAAAACTATGAAAAATTGGACATTACACATCGTGAAATACCTATATGACATGTATAAAATCATTCTGTGTACATCGAAATACATGAATCAATAGTCATAAAGAATATTAACGTAATGAATTGAAGACACAACCTTAATAAAAAATATATTTCATGTTACATATTAATTATTAATCACTCTTAAAGTTCATTTTTTGGGAAGAAACATGTTGTGAAGTGCCATTGCACTTCTTGAAATGTGTCGCATCTCTTAATATTGATGATTCAGGATATGATTGGAAAAAAGATCCAATATATGTAGAGGGAAACATTGTTAAATGTTATAGTATATGATAAGGTTACAAATTAGGTAAATCACATTCAACATATCAATAGGATGGAGACAACCACATATATAATTCTGGGTAATGTATTTTTTTCAATTTCTCTCATTTTCTCCCTTTCATTCACTCCCAACACTACATTAGGAAAATATTTTTACTATTATGATTACATTAATGTGTTTTTAATAAAATATAATATGTTCTTCATCAATTTCACCTTCATTTATCATTCAATCTATTGTTTTCAACCACCATTTTCATTCGACTGCAGACACAAACATTCATTATTATTTTACTCTTGAAAGTAACCATGTGATGAAATTATTGAATATTTGGAATGATACAACTTATTTAATAATACTAAAAATTAAAATTATCTAATTACAACTTTTTAATCATTGTTATGAGAATATATGCAATTTATTCTTTATTCTTGTTTAATATCAACCTCAGCAGCTTAACTACTTTGTTAATGATTGAGTGTAGAGATGTTAGGATCTTTATGAATCTCTAAATCATATCATGATAAGACTAAGGATAATAATCTGGTTAAATAACAATGTTTATACTATTATATTATGAATCTTTTACCATGAAGTTTTTAAATGAATTAACCCACCTTATTAGTGTTATAAGGATATGATCATTACATAGAGACACATTATCCCATGGAAACTAGTGTTACTGCATCTATGTTATTATATGAAATAAAATAAGAATAATTTCATATATTAAAGTTGTAATTCATTTGACAATAATCAACTTGTTCTCTATGCGCTACTTTGTATCCTATGCCTTAGATCAATCCCACAGTAGGACTGAAATAATAATTTTTACCTAAACCATTATATTATCCTTGATACATATCATTTTCATGAATACTAATCCACAATCAACAATATAAAATATATCCCAATCCAAAACCAATTCATTATGACTGTTACGAAATGGGTTTTAAGTCACTAGTGTCTTGTCATCAAATATTTCCCCATGGGTTATATAGACACTACAAATCTAATACACTATCATATAAATTTTATATTGGGAGTAAAATAAATTCTAATCTGACCATAGCATGTGCTAGTTGAATGAAACATGTGGGTACATGATATTTTGGCACTATTTCAAGGGATGATGTTCTTAGGTGTAGGAACATTCAGTATGAACCTAATATTTCATCACACATACCCCCTTTATCATTTCGATATTTGAAAGATATTTTAAAAGCTTCTATGTCCATCCCTATATCATCTTAGTGCATACATTGGGGCCCTATAACATATTCATGGATACATGAAACTCAAAACAGTCATACGTTCCTTCATGAAATAAAATGTTAATTTTCCCAATGACTTCGAACAAGTATATAAGACTATTGAAATCATGTGCCTCCCAACCCCCCAAACATATTATATGTGAAACTACCACAAAATTGATGTTATCCCCTACATTTGGTTCACACCATCATGGATAATATATTATCATCTATCAATTGTTCTCCACATAGTTATTTATAAGCTCATTTCAAGGAACATATTTTTATATAATTCATGTAATTGTCAGCATGATCCAAAATATGGGTTAGTTCAGCATACTGTAGAGTGAATACCCTCAGGATCACACACCCAACATCTTGGAAGACTATAATACCATTGACAACAATGGATTTCCCAATAATACAATTATATTGAATATGTTCTCATTTTCATTGTGTAATAGATCCACGGACTGGAAAAAGAGTTAATATAGTGAGTTGATCATGACCAGGGATGAACATTAAAAAAGGATTCATGATAAATAATTTCCACTAGTAGTACATGATAACTATCAAATGAAATTCATAATATGAGTCATAAAGATGGAGGGTCAGAAAGGGAGGCCTGATAACATTATAAAATTTCTTGTATGTTCCCATATCACAGGATTCAAGTGTTTTGACAGTTGTAGACCTTTTACCAAGATCTCCAACATGCTTCTAACATAGTGGTATATAGTTTTACTTATTTCATTCTAATGTTAATAACACATGATTTATTTTATTCCCTTTTAGATGAGGTATTACAAAATTCAATCCATTGGAAATGTGATTTTTATCACCTCAATGAGGAATCTACTTAGATTAAGAAAAAACCTTTCTAGCTGGTCATGTTGAGGCCCTTGATAATAATATGGAATCAATTCAGCTTCCTGATGCACGAACACCCCCTCTTGGTCCTGAAACAGAGAATCAACCATGGATTTTTTTTTGGTGTCCTGCACATAAAACAATAGTGTAGGGTATGAAAGTATTTAAAAAAATCCCATATTATAGTTATTTTAATTACAATAAACAAAACAAAAAATTATATATACCGTAGAAATACTATCAATAGAGACAAGATTAAAAACCTCCACATAAAATCAAGGGTAAAAATATTAGATAAATAATCAAGAACCAATTTCGAACTATGGACCACAAATCTATCTACATGATTATTAATTTTCTAGGCCATAAAAATAAGTACAAAAAAAATATTTCATCTAAGAGGCCATTATAAATTTCAACTATCTCCACAAATGACACTTCAATTAGATAAACCTCGTCAATAAAATTTGGATAATCTAAAACAATCATTTCTTCAAAAGATAGAATATAATATAACAAACCAAATTTGAAAAAAGATAAATAAAAGGATTTCTATATGGTACCTCTATAACTAAATGAGTCAAATATAAATTACTATTTACAATATAATACTAGTTACACTGCCTTGTAATACCATGAAATTCCAAAATTAATAGTAAAATTAATATTTACATAGAATATGAAATGTGATGAATTTTCAGAAACCCTATGGTGTGGAAGAAAGGACGTCTGAGGAATCTAAAAATATTCAATTGTCATTGAATTGGATTTAAATGAGAACGTGAATATTAGTGATCAAGATAATCTTCTAAATTTATCACCTCCCAAAAAATCACCCACACACAAGCAGCCAAAATATGGTGTTTAAATTTTACCACCATCTTAAAAACCAACATTACCCTTCATGAAAATAATGACACATGGAATAATTTATGGTCAATATAAAAAAAATTAGAATTTTTGAATCAATTTCAAATCATAATACCATTTTCTGAATCAATTTCCCAAAAGGCAGTCAATGCTAATTTCATGAAGGAACTAATCTACAATAAGATTCATATAGAATACATTATAGTCATTTCATTAAATGAAAATCGAAATACCATTTTCTGAATCAATTTCCTAAAAGGCAGTCAATGCAAATTTCATGAAGGAACTAATCTATAATAAGATTCATATAGAATACATTGGATTCATTTCATTAAATGAATATATATTTTTTTTATTTATAATAGTATTCATCCAAAACTGATATATCCTTATAATTTCTCATTTTTATGCATCGTATGAGAATTTAACGTTGAAGCGCCATTTGATAATTAGAAGGCATCATTTACATCATGACAAATATGGTATTATACATATTTTAATCCAAGGAATAAAATCCAACAATAGTGTAAATTAAATTAACTAACCGATCACTAATGTTTCCTAATGGTATTGTTAATTATTTTAAAGTCAAAATTGAAAAACTCATTTTCCCTAACATATTCCAAATTCTGGATTTGGAAGAAGAAGGGGATGTTCCAATTTCCCGAGGTTGAAAATTCTTTTCCATGAGAAACATGCTTATTGATTATAATCATGGGAGTATTATATTTATAGTAGTTAATGAACATGTTGTGTTCAATATAGTGAGTTTTTAAAAACAATAAGATGAATCCTTTAACATCCAAAATGTTTTCTCGCTGTAACGATAAATGACTATGTGGCCTTTTAGGATGAGAGAGATGAAAAGTCTCCTTTTAAAAAGGCTGACTGTGACTTTTTGGATGTGAACTTTATATAACCAATGAAAAGGTAAATATCACAGAATTCATACAATCGGTCATGTATCCATCAATGTTATATCAAGATCCTAACACACGAAAACAAAAGTAATAGTTTATAGAGACTACAACTATACTAGCATTCAACATTAACTCTGAACTGAAAAAAAATAAGATGATTGGTTGATAAATTTCCTATGAAGAAAAATAATTCAACTGATAGGGGTGGATTATATCAAATAAATCGGCCCAAGATTATGCCCTCACAATTTTAATTGAGGAGAGTGTACAAAAATACTAGACCAAGAGGTAACTCAACACACTAATGAATGACGTTTTTGTTAAATTACTACATAAGCCTCTAGATTGTAGAATATTATTTTGAATTTCTTATAGCGAGTTGGAGGGTCCTCCATAGGTCATTCAAATTAATGGAGGACTCTGATTTATAATGATTGTATATGATGAACAGATTACAACTTGTACCATCATTTGATGGATACTATGAGTGGACTATAGGAAAATAAATACAACAACTGAAAAAGATCATTAACAATTTCCCTTCATCGATAAAATATTTTGGAGAATATCAGGGCATGAATTATACTTTTTTAGCGATGGATAATTTTGATACAATTAGATTGCATTAGACCCAACTGATTACTCATAAATTTCATTTACATGTTCATACATTAAACTTTTCTATAGATGTATGTCATTTTATTTATGAAATACACGAGTGAATTTTAAATGTTAAATGACACAATTATTCCTCGACATGAGATAATAATTATTGGAAATTCTTATGGATTATTTCCCACATTATGGAAGATCCTTCAATGGGTTCTTAATAAATCTTCATTTGGTCATGCATCACTATGAAGCGATGTTTTTTATTTTTAAACTATAGAAAATTTCATTTTATAGTCATATGAAAGATAGTAACCAGACCAATAATATGTAAATATGGAATAATAGTTGATCCCAAAAAGAAATAGGTAATCAAATATTTAAAAAAAAAACCTAAAATGTTATATCTATTAGGAGCCTTCTTTCCCATGCAGGATTCTATGTTCTCCTGGTAATGTATATTGAAAATGTTTTCCACCCATTGAAACACCTTTTAAAATTGGATCCTCCTTATGAGTTCACTATAGAGTGCTAGTGGGAATTCTGAAATTTAATGAATAGGCTTGTATCCACCCCTATTATGATTTTACCAGATAGGGACAACACCATCAGATCTATTGGTGGCTTGAATGGCTTCGTGGTAGAAACCTAATTACGAGAACAATTTAGCCGCAATTTCTGTTCGATCTTCTATGCCAATATAACCATTAATGATGCCTATGTCAACTTCATAACTAATGATAAGGAACATTTAGTAGTTTTCTATGCTTTGAGATGTTTTTCCATTATAGAGTCATTTCCATTAATATTGTTTATACCGATCATTCTACCATAAAATATTTACTATGTAAAAAATTATTCCAAATCACGATTGATATGGTTGATCCTATTTATTCAAAATCTAAAACCATTACTAAATTCAAAAAAGGGTTCATGAATTTCATTGTTGATCATCTAAAGATACATCCAATACCTCTAATTAAAGGTTATGTTAATGTAGACATCAAATTTGAGATACCCAATGAAGAAATTTAGATAATAAAAAATGATTTAAAAAAATCCCTCAAGGTGTATTTGTGGAAAAACTCAGTCCCTGAGGAAGGAGAATTTTTTGAAGGAGTGGTTTATGAGATGACATGTGTTCCATATTAGGCATCTGGTACATGGGATGGTATTTAATTAACCAAAAAATGGTAGTGATTTTACATGATGCGACATGCATCATTTGTGAAAACGTGAAAACGATTTACTCCCCCGTGATGAAAGATATGTGGTATATGTACCGCGTAGGGAAAATGGATCACATGATGATAGTGGTTTTTGGAGGATTCTTAGTATGCACTGGATGTGGTACCACATTTATGATTTGTGAAATATGTTTTTTATGATTTTGGGTATCTATATGACTATATAAAGACTGATAATCCAATTTTTTCATAGAGATATTTTCATAAGAAAACATCATTTCCCTGAGAAATCGGTGAATTCATATAGTGGTTTGTGGTGAATGATTATATATACAGTGATGCAATTTGCAGGATAAATTCATTGAAATGAGTTTGTGAGGCACTGAATCGCACAAAGGAAAAAATGGTTTTTGGAATAAGTATCTTCATAGGTGGTACACAGAGGAAATTCCAGAATACTGAAGCTTGGATAATACGTAGATTTTGTATATAGAAGGAGATGAGAAGAAGTCTATGAAAAAGATTAGTTCTCAATGGAGGAAGTAGCATGCAGTAGATGAAATCCATGTAGCATAACTGCTACATTGTACATTGAAAAAACAATAGTGTTATGAGGTGGAAGCTATGTGGATCACAGAAGCCTCAATGAAGCTTGAAATGTTTAAATAAAAAATCCCGAAATCAATTTAAACTAACTTATTAATACAAAAAAATTGTTTGTTTCATATACGGGGGACACATTTACTTCATCATAGAATAAACCAATTTTCGAGGATGTAAATTTTCATGAAAATGAAGGGACCTAAAAGTCCATAAACTGCGAGTGCATTTTTTCAATGTGTAGCGAGCTAAGGATGTGGAAGAGAGTGATCCTTCCAACTGGTAGTCTGCCAGAAGAGGATACATTGTTAGTGACCCTTGGGAATATAGTGATAAGATACTAATCCAAGTGATGGTAGTGATATGAGGAATATAATATCAAGACCAAACATGTAATTTTTCTCTGAGAGATAGTTGATTTCATACATCGGCACATTTCTAGTGTATGATCATTGGGTGTATCCATATGAGGGTGAAAATGTAAAATGGTTGTTTCTTATGAATGATTTCATTTCAGGTCCTAGATATCATTGGGAGAATGAATGATGTCTATTTTATTTTACTATGAAATAGGATATGAAGGGTAAATAAATTTAATCATTAATACCCAGATACAAAGTCCTATATGGGTATTAGACATAGCGGACCTAAAAACAAAAAAATCCGTAATGTGGTTTTATAACATTGAAAACTATAAATGAATGGGATCCCTCTATCCAGACCTCTCATTCTAACAGATAGTGATATTTTGTTTATGGATCTACATGACTAATAGGATAAGAAACTACTTTTTTATCATTGTGTTTATGGATTAATTTGAAACTTCATCATATGGGATGCGTTCAATAGTTTACTCAACAAGTTCCACACATCCCCAACTATAGGGAATCATGGTCCTCAACACTCAAATGCCAAAATCATTCCATGTATACTCATTTATTCCATAATCCATAACGATTCATGAAATTTTTGCTATATATATAATTTTCTCCAATGTGATGGAACCGTTGGAAGAAAAATAAAATTCCCCATAACTTGTTCCTAGAATTCGAAATATATAAAAATGGGGAATAGATTTTATGGTTCCATTCATGAATTCATATAGAAATTTTTATATCCTTTTTGGCGTTCCCTACATCTCAAAATGGGTAAGAACTGAACCTACCACTATTGACATTGAAAATTTGGTCATGAAATTACTAAAAAATATATTGTTCAATGTTTTATTTCCTTGATTTCTCATTAGTGACAAGGGAACACATTTTAATAATAATTAAATTAAATGAGTATTAGAAAATATAAAAGCAGGTATAACACATGAACTACATACCACACATTAATAAAAGTTAATTATGAACTATAAAAAACATTATTGAAAAAAATAATTAATAAGACCATGAAAAAATTTGTCTCGAGCCATGGGATATGCATTCTTGGAATACCAATATAGTTAAAAAAACATCAATCAACACTTCCACCTTCTGATTAGTGTATGATAAGACCTTCAATTTACCGGTAGAACATGATCATCACTCGTATACGGAAATAATTAAATTGAATATGAATTCTCCAAAATATTGGGAAGTACATATGTTAAAAATTAACAAAATATATGAAATAAGGTTGTAAATTTATGAGAACCATATGATTTACAAAGGAAGACCCCTGAGGTTTCATGATCATATAATTGACTAAAAATGTTTGATACAGAGGTATAATGTCTTGTTATTCAATTCCAAAGTGATGTTATTCCTTATGAACCTCAAATATAGCTATCCAAGAACCTTAATGGTCAAAAACATTTTCCAATATGGAACCTTTAATATTCACAACAGAGGTGAAAACCCGTTAAATTTTATTGATCAATGATTCAAAATTAATTAGGAACCATTCCATGAGGGATGTGTCATCAGCTAATGATTCATAAGAGCACTATTTATTGAAGATATCAGTGGTAATAGGGGGTCATTCTAACACATTATGATGGTAGAAAAAATTTCACATCCACATCCATAAAATTAACCCATTGAATGTTATTCATATGGGGAGATCAATATTACCTCAATTCAATATCAATGTTTCCATATCATTTTAAATAAATACTATTTGTGATATCTCTCCCACAATTAATTTAATTAATGTGTATAGACTATCTAAAATTACATATGTAGTACTTTCTAGAGAATCATTGTCAACACATTTTTATTATTCCTTTTTTATTTAACTAGGATCCATTTTTAAAAAAAATCATGATTTAAACATGAAAACTCATTATAACGTATCAAATAAAATATTAAGTTATGTTTTGAATTGTTGAAATCCATATATTATTCATTTTTATATTTATGATAATGATTTATAATATAGTAATTTAATTATGGTTTAAATTTTTAAAATTATTGTTTTTGGATTATTACTAGGATTATACCATGAGTGATTTTCAGTTTTTGAATGTTTACTCCAATTCCAATGGGGATTATGAACAAACAATTTAATATTATTTTATGATAAGATTTCATGATAGACACATGAAAAATATAAATCTATCATAATGTGTATTGGGATCTTAATGAAGCTAACATTGAGAAAATAATATTTTAATATGGACTTGGAAATAATTTCGGTGATACTTTTTCTTGGGAATGACCTTATATTTTTCTGTCATTAACCCTTAATTTCCATTAATGGCATGTTTAGGACATAGATATGTAATTCAAATTAACCCATCCTACATTTCCCTTATATTTGTTCATGATTATCCATTGATCAAGGGTGGGGGATATTTTACTAGTGAACACAAGATGTATTTACAATATTGATATATATTGGATCTTAGACCAGAATGATTTGACATTATCCCTTATTCCTTTGGGGGATTTCATTCCAACATTTTCTATATAAAATCAAATAATAAGGGAAAGTAAAATATTTAGTTTGGTTATATGGATGTTTATAAATAACCATTTCAATATTTTTGAATCCGATGATTGATCGTCTATGGTTAGGGGATGGATGTGAGAACTGGCCAAAACCTGAATTTTGAAAAAAAATAAGATTTCATTTGATTCGATTATATGATTATTTTATACCTTGTGTGATTTCATGTTTTTTATAATGTACTCCCTTTCCTGAGAGTATTCTAACAACAAATAATTAATAATCATTCCTGATTTTATTTATTGAGATACACTTGAGGCATCATTTAATATATTGAGATATTGAGGCCATGAATGAACAAATACAATTTTATTATAAATGATTCAATATTTTCTGATATAATTTACCCTATAACCCACCATACATTTTTTCCATCATTATACTATTGTTATCAATCGTGAAATTATTAGTACATGGCTATTTCATTCTAATTATTCCTTCCTACTCAGCACATGGTATTATGTATGATTATACATTGAACAGGTGAGGGTGAATTTTAGTTAGTGTACATGATATGTCTTTTGGTAGGATATATTGTATGGTACTTATACTATACTCATATGATATAATTCAAAATTACTTTTATTAATCTTATTTCTACTATGTCCCTTATAAAAAAAATAAAAATAGAAAAATATAATGGTTTCTATATTAGGAAGGTCAAAATCATCATACCAAGACCAAATAATCCTCCGATCAATCATATATGGTTAAGAAATGGATGTGATATTTGTCTTTATCATTAATATTAATATATAAATGAAAATGAAAATAAAAATTATGGAACATGATATATTAGGGACCCATACATTTTATAATCATGGATATTCATCAGTTTATAAGAAAATGAATATCATTTGATCTCGAAGGATCCAAATCATTACACTGCAATCTCATTGTAGAATTACACATTATATATTAGCCTATTTTAGAGAAATAGATTTACATATAACTCATTTTCTATCCTCAATAAATTCATTTCTACCATATTTCTAAATCCCCCATGAATAATTTATTATTTACCTCTATCTAGTAGAGGTGATAGAACAAATTCAAGCAAATGTTTACCAACATGTATTCTGCTTATAAGAACAAATGTATTTAAATTTTACAATAAGTAATGAGAGATCATTTATTTTGAGTTAAATTTAAAAATATATGTAAAATTTAAGATATGATATTGAGATTTTAATTAAATTAATATGAATATAGTTAATGAGATAACAATGAGGCATGACTAATTTTCACATCCTGAATTATTACAGAGTTCATCATCATTCTACTTACACATAGTTTAATTTTAGATTTTTTAAGGACTACTTGATTTTTTAGGAAATTTATTGTTCAATCCAGGTTGAGATGTTATTTCCCCAAGAACAAGAAATTGTATAAGTGTGGGGGAATATAATATGATGAAATTTTACAAGAATATTTTTCTCATATATTTAAATATAATTCAAGTTATATTCAATAATTCACTAGGTATTCAATGACTACTAAAGTTAATTGGTATCCATTATTAGAAAGCAAATACTTATAAGAATAGAATAATGTGGACTTTATGTGTCATTAAACACTTACACAAGTTGTATGCATTATTCATTGCATGTCCTAGGTTGGAATGATAAATAGCTAATAGAATTTAAGTAATGAAAATAATACACTATTTTAATTTTCAATAAACATAATGTAACATTTAAAGGATAATTCCCACTTAATATGCATGTTGTGAGAAGAAACATGTCATGAGTTTCCATTAAATATATTACATATCTGAATAATAAATATTCTAAATGATATTCCTGAATGATCCAATTTATGTGGGGGAATACTAGGGATGATATTACATGATGTGATAAGGTTGAATATCCTGTAAATTCTATTCAATTTATTTCTAAGGTGTGGACAATAATGAATAACATTATAGGTAGTGGTTTTTATCTCAATTTCTATCATCTGTATCCCATAGATTCTCTTAGAACACTATGTCAATAACATACAATTGATTATCCAGGCGTAGATGAGGCTTTCTGATTACTACATAGATGGTTGTTTCTTTTGTTATTATAGTGGTTTTGGTCATTTTTTTTAATTCTTGTTTCCTATATTTTAATGGTTTTCCACTTTCCTATTTCTAAAAGAATATCTTCCTTTAATTTTTCAATAAAAGGGGTTACGCCACTCAACCATTAAAAAACATAAATTTGAATATTTGATTAAAAAAAGTGTCTTTGATCAACTCTAAACTGTTATTCATCTCTTTCATCATCATTTACAATTCAAGTATTCATTTTCCACCACCATTTTCATTGGAGAGCAGATAAAAACAATGTTTGTGGTGGCTTACTCATGAACAAAAGCATGTGATTGAATTATTGATTGTTTTGATTATGATACACTTAACTATTAATCACTTAATTTTTAATTATCTCATTACAACTGTTCAATTAATATTTTAAGTATGTTTTGAATTATTTCCTTATTCATTAGTAATACTATCTCGAGCTGATAAACAACTTAGGGTAATGGCCAATAGTATGGGTGTTATATACATAATAAATCTCTATATTGAATCATGTTAACCATAAGGATATTAATTTTGTTAAACAAAAAAAAATTACCCTGTTTTTTTAAGAAACCATTACCAGAGAGAGTTTTAATGATTGAACTAGAGATGATGAGATTTTAAAAGGCTGTGAATATTAAACTATGACACATTCTACAATAGAATCTATTATTAATTTATCTAGGATGGTATATTTTTCTAGAATATGAAATGCTTTCATTTTAGATATATCTATTTGGTATGATCATAATCAACTATTTCTCATTGAACATCTTTACAGCCTAGGCCTTACTCTATCCAAACATAAGAAAAATATTATCCTATTAAATTGAACAAAAAAAATAACTTGATCCCTTTACCCTTAATTTTATATTAAACCAAAATCAATATCAATAATTAGTTCCCAAAACAAAACCATTATTTGGGGACTCCTGCATAATGGTTTTGGAGTCAATACTTCCTTGTATACATATTTTTCCTAATGGGATCAACCCCACACTAAAACTCTACAATTATATCATATAATGTATGGATTTAGAAAAAAAAAATAAACTCTAATATGATTGTATCCCATGAAAATTAAATGGCATTTGAATGCATTTGAATGATAAAATGTTTTTATTTGTATTTTTATATCCCATATAGGCCAGTTAATATAATAATATTCTATAAACTCTTAAACATACATAAGACTGAGCTGTCATATCATACCATGCCCTCTGATTCCTTCAAGTTAGTAGTTTCATTATTATTTAAAGATAATATTTTTTATAAGTAAAATACATTATCATTATGTGGATTAGACATGTCAGTTTCATTCATGATGAAGTGTTACTTTTAGCAACCTAAATTGATTTACCCAAACTCAAAAATTGCATTGTGTATGATTGGGGTTGAACCATGGGGAGAAAATAACATATATTATACCATATGCAGAAATTAATTATCTTAATTTTTTCTAAATTTAATATCTATAATATATGGTTTTTATGGTGGTTCCATATGGTTGAATGATTAATTCATTGAATTATTAAATAGATTACATTGAAACTAGAGAATTGAATTACTATTTATTAAAAATTAATTGATGAAATTATTCTAGGATGTGGGTGATTGACAAGATCATATAAAATAGATTATCATACATTGTTTTGTTTTTCATCAAATAACTCATATCTAGGATATGAATTTGACAGAAGTCTCTTGATCGAGAGAGTTCTGAGTATGTAAATTAGAAATAAATATCTATGTCTGAGAATTGTTTTTTAAAACCATTTAGAATCAAACCCATCATAAAAATGTTGAGTTGACTCAATGGTAATGGGATTCCTTTTATTAATATTCATTGAGAGACTTGGAAATGTCATTCTTGATCTAATTATTGGATTCCATCAAGAGGAAGAAAATTGATTCATGGGATTATTAGAGACAAATAAGAACATTAAAAAGTATAATAAGTAGATTTTATCACAAATGTGTCTCTAATACCCACAACCCAACCCCTAAATGAAATTATATAATTAATCAATAAATGATTACAAACAAGATAATGACACCTGAAGTGTTCATTATAGCAGATAATGAAATTAATATTCCAGAAACAACAACAAAAACCATAAAAATCCTTTAATGTGATTGAATCTACCATAATATAAGATGGATATTCTCACGGATGATAATATCGCTCAAAAAAGATCCAGGGATATTTAATTAGTTGTCACATAATATTCAAGGGTGGTTTGGGGTCAATATTCTAGGACAAATCAAGTTTAGAAGGGATTGGGAGATGGTAGGCATCCAATTGTTCACCTTCACATAGATTAAGAACATAGTTTGTTTAACTATGCTCCAAAACCCACCTCATGTTATTTCATGAGGAATTGTGGCACATGGGTTCCTATATTGGTCTGAACAGTTTTCTAACAATGCAAAGATCATGAGGTATGCCACTTCCTTTAGAACATCACCCCCACATGGTTTCATATAGGGTCCACAGGGTTTGGTAAACACTATCAAGAACATGAGGGTGGTTCTGTCTTGATGCTTCTACCTAAAAATGGTTATCTGGTTAGTGGTTCATGGTATAGATGACTACTTAGTAACCATTCATCATTGAAAAATGGTCTAATAGCCTTCAATTTCCATCTAAAATGGTACGTTCAGGACAACTCTTCTTTCCTATTACATGTATGTCTAAATCCCGACATGAAATTATTTTTAGTATTTAAATAAGAGAAATGTATCCATATATAAATTTTCAATATGAATAAAAGAATGAAAATATCTTATTAACATAATTTATTCAAAATGTCCTATATTTGATTAGTTGTTTTTGCTCAAAAAATGACCATAAAATCTTCTCAACGGAGTTAACAATGAATGATGAAGAAATGTAAAAGGTTGGTTCCATAGAATTAAGTGGATTTTGGGTTAATTATTATTAAAATTCATACTAATAATTTTCATCACTCAATAATCATTGAAGATAGTTAATAACGAATGATAAATTAAAAACTCTAAAAATTTTATTCGAAAACCATTTTTGTTTAATATTGAAATTTTCTATATTCCGTCAAATAATTTTACATCATCCACCTCCATATCATCATACACTTATGTAGGTTAGGAAAATATTTCATCAACACCATGTGGTGGGTTATCAAATTTACTGGTCACATAAAATTATTATCATGATTTTTTGAAGAATGATAAAGGGTCTTATAACAATATTGGGACTACTTTTTCATATCTCGAATTATATTCATTGGGGTGAGATACATGCATTGAAATTTGGGCAGAATATTCGATTTCAAATCATAAATAATTGAGTGTGAATGTCGTGAGTTAATGAAATTAAGACAATGTAAAACCCACTAGTTCAGAATCAAGTATTTCATTACATCACATCCCAAAATGAACAGGTAGATTTCAATATTTTGGGATTCAATAATTTAATCTACTCCATAATAATGCCAAATATTTATCAAAATGATTAATGAATGATTATATAATAGTTTCTTGTCCAGTTTTACAATGTTTACTCATATAAATAATTATGTTGTCAATCCTGGAATACAAGTAATTTAAAAATTATGTCTCCAAAATTAATTTTTATCTAGTTGAAATATATGTTTTTCACCAATAATATCCCAATAATAAACTTTTATTAATAACATGTCATACTAGGAAATTTTATGGAAATAATCAAATGGGGCCCATAAATAAGAACACTCTCCCACATTTAAAACCATGTAGTGTACCCTTTCAATGTAGAAAGGTGGATAAGGGTGGGATGTCAAATTGAATGAAATGGGATGGACAAAGGATTAAAATGGAATTAATAATTGAAAAAATAAAATGGGAATGAGGTTGAAGAAGGTCCATAAATTGCATAGAATGTTCCCGCCCAATGGAATAATATCCCCATTCCTCAAATAGCAAGCCACATACTGTCTTTATAAAGAAACCCTAATATCAATAATATCCATTTATTATAATGTTGAACCAGAAATATGCACAACATGATTACATTCAAGAAATCTAAAGAAACAACCACAAAATAAGGCTATTTCAATAAAAAGATTAAGTAATTATCATTTATAAAAAGTAGAATAATATAAATGAAACTAAATTCCATACCATTGAGGGGTACAAACAAGTTGGATATGAGAGCTATGTCTTTTATGCCTCCTCACATGAGTAATATTATAGTGATACATCGATATACAATCCTCAGGGAGGAGGTGCTACTAATGTGTGTTCTAGTAGAGACGATCCCCATGAATGATCTAGTTGAAAAGGGGAATCACCATAAATATAGTAAAATCCTGGATGGCTAGTTAGGGGATGGTATAGATCAGGTTCTTGGAGAACGTGCATGAAATTTCCTGCCACCTGTCACGAAGTGTCATATATCTACCAATATAACATAGAATACATATCATTCCTCCATTTCCTATTGATATTAATCTAACTATATGGGGTTCCCTCGAGGTGTGGAAACATTGAATATACAATGTATGGTTATTGTTTCATATATCTGGTGGAAGCAGGAGACAATAGTCCTCGGCATGTGGTGAGGAATCGTGGTAAGCAGTGGGATTGGAGGATGTTGGATGTGGTTCATCATGGACTTCATCATGATTTCCTCTAAAATGGAAGTGGAAACCATCATATTTTATCATATACATGTGATGTACCATTGTGAGATAAAGAGGAAGGGACACATTAATCTCAACGAAGTCACGCTTAGGATATTAAATATGAAGGAATTTTTATAGGAGATTTATGAAAGGCCCAACATAATAAAACATCCCCTATTAATGTTGATAAAATAGTATGATGTTACTCTATTATGTTGAATGGATGGTTAATTTTAGTTTTAGTTATCATTAAATAGATGATGAAAAATAATGAAGGTTGACTTTTTCTTTGCTGTCAGACTGTTGTGTGAATGAAGTTATAATGATCCATTCAAAATATGATTGATGGAGTTAAGGAGTTAGTATTCCATTCAAGAAATTGGGATATAGGGATCTATTTTATGGGAAATGGTATCCCAAATTCTATAGAAACTGAGGGGTCCCATTGTCAGGCACCTTCAACATACTCTGTAATGCCCTGATTTTAGAATCTCGGAGCTGGTGAATTATTTTAATGCATTGGAATAATTACAAAGAATAAAATATTAATGGAACAATTATATTAATTTTAATGGAAATACAAAACTCATAAATGTTACCCATTATATTTTGGGGAATACAAAATACAAACATTATATATTATAAAATTAAATTAGATGCATCCTTGACTTCTTATTCAAACATTTATACTTCATAAACTTGGGAATGAACCATATTAAGGGTGTCATAAAATTCTCCCTATGGTTATGTAAAACAAAATAAATAAATAATAAATCTATATTTAAAGGTAAATGACGGAACACACTTTCCATTTTGACAACTAAATAATGCATAACCAATTTGGAGGGTAAGAACCTAAAAAGATGTCAATAATCAATTAAATGAAAATGAAATATATATATATATATATATATATATATATGACGATACAAATTCGTATTGTTCAATAATATCTGAAAATAAATGCAGTATGTTTTTAATTTATGGATTCCATGTTTCATAGAACTAGAACCTGTACTAGAAAGACCTTCACAAAACAGCTTATCATATCTGTTAAAAACCCATCAATTTTGTCCCATGAGACTTTCGATGCATCGAGGGGCTATCTACAACTCGTCCCCAACAATGAAGTATTTTTTCAAATAATTCCTCATATATAATGAAATCAATTTATCTCATAAAATTTTTTGTTATCAAATATCTGTATTGAATAAAAGATATAGATTTATCATTAATTCCCCAATTAATCAAATAATTGCACAAGATATCATCATATGTAAAAATTTTAAATGGTTTCAGCCACAATAATTTATATTTCATTAGAATATTGATAACTTATGAATGTTAAATGAAACATAAAATTATCATAATTATGTGATTCATTCATGATAATGATAATAATCCGAACAAAATGATATAATTTAAATATAAATTTTTCACATGTCAATTTCATTTATAAAATACCTTAGATGATAGAATTGAAATTAAAACTACAAATAAATTGAATATAATTGAGTCATGATATAATATATCAAAATAGGGATTAGGTTCTCCACACAGTTGATTTATGATGTGTAAATGTTGTATGTCTACGGAAAAGAAAAGTGAGAAAAGAATCAATTACATTAATATTCATTTTTGTGTGTGGTATTTATCATAATATATATTGTTTGAAAATATGTTAATAACATATATAGGAAAAATCCTCATATTCATAATATCATATATTATGTTCTTATTATATCTTATCTCCCTTTTGTTAACATTCATTCATTATTTTTACTATTTCAGGTTTTAATTCCCTAGTTTTCTCAAGTTTTATTTGAATTGTTGTTTTTTGTTCTTATTGATAAGATCATGGTTTTATAATCTCATAAATGTAATAAAGATGTTATTTTCTTATATATATATATATATATATTAATTAAATATGTTATTTGAATAATCTATAATGTTTATTTATAAGGAATGAAATTCATCATTCATAGAGATGGCAGGTCATACATACAATTGAATGCTACATTCATATATTTTTTATATTAAATTAATTAATATTATTGGATAAAAATTAATATCATAATTAAATTATAATATATATGTTATATTTTTTATATTTTTTATTAAAAAAATCGTCTATACATTCCATGTATGGAATTAACAAATCATATCACTTTGAGATGGCAGTAGTCTGTACTTCCTCAAAGGTTGTTATCATACAGACATAAAATTGAATGTATAGGGGTTTCTTTATAAAATAACTATAGAATTATAAAAAAAATATTATATAAAATATATGAAAATATTTTCCATAATAATTTAAACCCTGAGTGGGGGTAATAGAAAATGAATATTCATCATTTATTGAGACTGTAGTTCGCCAAACACAGAAACGGTATGTTTATTTCTTGTTATCTAGATGTGTGTTTATGTGATGGTCTAAACCATAACATAACAAAATAATCGTATATTTATATACATATATTAATTATATAAGAATATTATAATAATATTTTAGGGTTTTTATAATGGAAATAAAACTACAAAACTTATTGAAGGATGTTACCTATAAATCTTGTAACTCAATCTGATTTTCACCAAATGGATTCTTCAGATAGATTTTGGACCAAGGGGATGTTTATAGAATGTGTTTATGTATCCTTATGCTATATATTGGAATATTTGTGTCAATAAAAATGAGGATTTATAGGTGTGTGGAAGTTGGATGATAGGAGGCCTTTTATATTAGAGGAGGAGTGAAACTCTTGTAATATTTTGAAAAATAAATTCTATGGACGTTTTTCATGTTATAAGTAGATAAAATAATAGAGCAATTTATATCCAATAGAGTATAGGGTATATATATATCCATTAAATTTATATTTTACTTTTCTATATGTTTTTTGGGCCCCAAAGTTAAGGCTTTGTCCCTCATTATGCATAGTTTGACCATAATTGTTGTAAATAATATTAATTAAATTCCCTAATATTTTTGTAAAAAATAAAATGTTGTTATCATTATAAATTATAAATCATTATGAATAAAAATATTAAATTATTTTTTCTAAATTAGAACCACAATTTTGTCCTACGTTAATTTAAAATCCATCCCATGAGGCGTACGAAAAATTGGGGTTTAAAAGTAAAAACGATAAAATATATGATAAGTTTTATCATTAAATTTCAATGTGAAATTTATCCCAATGATATTAATTGGATTAACTGATACTATAGCTACATGAATAATCTTTTAACAAATTAAATTTATATGTTAACAAAATAGATAAATTATTTTTAATCAAATTTTGTACTAAAATTCATTATTTTTAACCATTCATTAAAAAATGAAACATTATAGATAATTACCAAAAATTTAAAACGACATAATTATGATGTGTCTATTTAAAAAATGATTTTTATATTGTCATATTAAATCAATAAATGTGTCAAATGTGTGATTTAAAATATGTTTCTAGTAAAAGATGATAAAACAACCTTTATGAAAATATATTATTTTATGAGTAAAATTGAGTTGGTTTTTATATTATCCCTATGAAACCTAATGGAATAATATAAAAATTATTTTATAGAATATATAAAATATATATTTCATGATAATCATTACATTATTGTAAATAAATTTTTTTATTAAGAAAAATCTTTTTTTGGAATCATAAAAATAATAATATTTCATTTTATATCCAGTTGCATCTTATTTTGGTTTCACATTAATTGGTAAACAATAAATTCATTTTAGATTTATATAAACCATAAATTTTTATAAATAAGTAAATAGTAATATTAAATACTAACATAATTTTTAGGTTATAGAATATTATATTAATTATTAATATTTTAAAAATACATTGTTATTTTGTGAACATATGTCTTTTTTGTAACGGAATCTATAATGGAAAGAAGCTATTTTATTTAATAGATTCAATAGAGGAAGTTCATTATTGATTATAATTAGTGATTACTTGTCATGGAATTAAATAAATTAAATAACATATATTATATTTATTTATGATAGTAAATATATTTCAATGTATCGGGTTAATATATTTACTTTCTAAAAATGGTGTAGTATGTCACACATGCTGTCGACTAAATTATTTTACATTAAAATGATTGGGTGTTAAATTATCCATACCATAATTAAATTTCTTCCTCACAATTTAAATTTTATCTTAGGAATCATGGTATTTATATTTAAGAAATTATTTTTTTTAAAACCAATATTGTATATATGGTTAACAACACATATTCGTATTAAAAGGTAAATGAAGGTAAAATGGGCATGTTATTATGATCACTAGTAAGATAAAAGCGATGGGAAATTAAAAAAATAAAAAATGGGAAAAATATATGAATTGTGTTCCGATGGAGACTTCTAGACTACATGCTTTGGAGATACTTAATCGTAACAAGGACATAAATTTATGGTGATCTATGGGGATATTAGATACATTTGATACTAATGTACTAGAAAAACATTATTGTTTCAAACACCTTTTTTTCTATGGTTAAGGAATTATTTAATTATATAATAATATAAGTAAATATAAGTTTATATAAACACAATATTTTCCTTTTATTATGACATGATAAATCTCTACATCATCTCCTAGAAAAAGTTTCATGATGTAGATATACAATATATCAATCTATAAAATCACAACTGTAACATCCTCAACCCAGAATCCACTAACTGGTGCTCTAAGACGGGTTGTCACATAACCTCAAGTGCACCTCCCCGTATACCATAGGATGTCAACTAACAGTGAGGGTCTAATGAGTCATGTAGAGAGACTATAACCTCTTTACCAGAGTAAGACACAATAGATAATAATTTAAATAAAGGAAACAATAGACAAAAATCAATAAAATTATTACATGACCCATTCCTAAAAACATGGTACAATCATATACAATAGTAAATTTTTCGTTACATGCTACAATTATAATTAATGAAACCCAAAATAAAACAATGACAAAAAACACCCAACGGGTCCCGAATTTATGTCCAGATCCTTCTCCATGAACATCTTGAGCCCAACTCTGCATCATAGTGTAGTAACATTTCCCATGTCCTGTCTTGCAACCAATATGTCTACTCAAGGATCCAATGATGACCCGAGTAGTTTGTTAGTACAAAACTCAGTAGGCCACCACCATTGATATCTTCAAAATATCTAGTCTAATAGATAGTTCATGCATGTCGAAAATGAAAGGTAAGTAAAAAAGAGGTAGTTCAGGGTCCATTATCTTACAGGGTTCATTTAGTTTGTGGCTACAGTTCATCCCAATTTCATTTCTTATACCATTTTCATACATAATCCTTTTGACATATTCACTTCGAGTTAGGTGTATATATTATCCATACATTTGTCTAAGGCAATCAATCACTATGAATATGGGAAATCAATCAATTCCCTATCTCACTAGGGTTACCCATATCACATCAAACCATTATCCTCATATCAAAGTATATGTCTGAGTGGAATGCAACTGTTAGGGGAATATAACCTCTATCCCCTTCCCTAACCCTTTAATTTTTTGGTGGAGTTAGGACCCATAGTCTATTACTCAACCCATGGGTGTAGAACCTCAAGTCAACACCTCCCAATACAATTAAATGTGCAAAATCATATTAATCATCACCACATCCATACCATAACACATCATAACAAAACCAATTCCATTAGAAATAATTATTCACAATGAATTGGAATCAACATGGGAATGAATACCATTCCCACTATCACATTTTCTTATTAAAATTCATATTCATCTAGCCAAATTTTATTTCTATTTCCTTATCTCGTTAGGTGTATTCAACAACCCCTATGCCTTTGAAAAATTCATCATTTATTATTCCTTAACCCATTTATCCCATTTATCATTTCACTAGAATTTACCCACTTATGCATTTAATGTAAAATCCTCATATCATAGAACTAATCCCCTTTATTACATTAAATCATTTAGGGGTACAAACTATTTAACATGTATTATCCCATTACATTACCCAATTACATGATCACCATTTAATATGCCATAATATCCTTCAGAATTTCTAACAAATATTCATAAAACAATCGACATAATCACTTTCATCTCAATTACCCATTTCATTGTGATTCCAACAACATATCATTCTCTAATTTCCCTAGGAATATTTATCATCATTATATTTTCAACCTAATCTACCATTGTACATGTTCATTATGGGATTCACACTTTTCTAAGAAATCCTACCCTTTACCCTACCACTCTCTAGGTCTGGGATTCCCAGCACACCCCATAGGTATCCATAAAATGGTCAAGTTATTGACAACACATTCTATAGGGACTATGAGGGTTTCAATTGTTCACATAGAAAACCATTTTTATCACACACATAAACGGAACCAAGAACACAAAAGGGGAAAATCAACAACACTATCTTCCACGTCAAAATTCAAAATAAAAATATGGGATAATACTTGTAGATGACCTACCTTGAAATTTATGATGAACACACTCTAAATTGTATCCTTGGATCTGGATTCAAACATCCTATGAAGCTCCATACTAAATAACACCGGAAGAAGATGGTTTTATATCCTCGGAAGGAGAAGGTAGAAGGATACAAACCCTAATCCAAAAGAGGATGCAAGGAGTGGATTATCCTTACCCGTATCTACAAACTGCAACCAACAATATCTAAAACAGGCTAGAAATGAGTGAGATTGATCCATGGGAGATCTTTCGATCTAGGGGAATAATTAGGGATGGAGAGGGTGCAATGGATAAGATACCCATTTTGGGTTTTAAAATTATGGGGTGGAATTTTTGTATATTTTTCCATCCTTTCTAGGCCGCAAGGTTTTCCAAACCATGCGAATACTGTGTGGATGTTACAGCCCAAAATCCCCACCTTTTCACGGTTTCCTGGGAATTCTGCATGGTTTTCCAAACCATATGCAAACCATTCATAAGCCTCAGTCCATGGATATATAGATACCTTGGATGTTCCGTATGGTTTTACCTAACCATTTGCAAACTATGCATGTTGTCCATGAATTCTTTTTTCTTCCTCCTTCGTGTCCCAAATGACCAGAACACCACAAGAGTTCACATAAACATGGAGAAACACTTTTATAACCAAAAATAAGAGGCCCCAACCAAAACATAAACAAAAAAATACCATAAGAAGATATGGTATAAGGAATAGACCATACAAATTACATAATCTTAAAATAGGATAATAATTCATATTGAGGATCTTTTCCTATTTGTAGATTTAGAGAATTTGGTCATAAAAATTACATAACAGCTTGAATATTACATGTAGAAACTTCTAAAAAATATCCATTTTCTTCATAAAATAAAAACTCTTGAGAAAACAATCCATGTCTAGTTCCATGTTTTATGTAGCATGGAATTTCCTTGATTGTAACCTTGATGCTATTTATCTTGAAGTCATCTGAAAAATAATTTAAAAAAATTGGATGAGCATAAAAAGATCATTAAGGGTTATAGAAAAAGGAAAGAAAACATTAGTCCATTAATACATACTAGTCAATGAAATAATACTTTTCAATATTTAACATACCACAAAATATCATAATATTTATGAATAACACATGTAAATCATAAATCATAAATGTAACTTGTGGCATATATAACAGACATACATTGTATCCTTCATAACTACATAGGGAGTTACTTTTGGAATACCCATAATAGTGTATCACATAAATCTATTAGGAGAAACATTAAAATTTATCTCCTTCACATGACACAATGAATTGGAGAGATATCTCGGGCTCACCCACCCTTAGTTTTTCACAGAACCATCCATATACATAAAGAATGTCCAAGAACCATAGCATATTCACGACACATAAAACAAACATAAAGGAAAGATAACATTTCCACATTGAAGTAAAAATATAATTTATAAATTCATAATAAAAAATTCATGTTTATTTTTCTTTTTATATCACTCATTTCTGCATTATAGACATTATTTAATTATTTATGTTAACAATGGTCGTTTGGTTGATATTTGGTACTTGTGACAAAAATGAACTTCTTATAATTACCAGTTGTTTATGTGGTCAAAATTAAATTATCCCCAGAATTATATTCATGATTTAGATATCATTTATATCATATATATCCATTTTATATATGTATTTATAATTGTACATAATATTTGGAGGGGAGAATGGAAGTCATCGTTCATTGAGATGGTAAGTCGTACGTACACATGAACATTACTTTCATTTATATTTCATATTTAATGGAAAGAAAACATAATTATAGATAGTTATATTGTAATTCTAGTATAATATCATATATGTAATTTTAGTAAATTCTTTTTTTACATTCCACGTATGGAATGAATGAGTCATATCACATTGAGGGTGCGGTAGCCCGCATTTCTCAAACAAAATTATTGTGTTTACACATTCTGTAAACCATAATGGTATGATATAAAAGAAAAATACAGTATTATATAGATAATATAAATATAATATATATAACATATAAATAAAATGTCATCATAATTGGAAACATGAGAGGCTGTTGATGAAATATGAATAATCATCGTTTCGTGATGCATTAGTTCACCATCCACAAAAACAGAATATTCGTATCCATTAGATAGAGATGTGTGGAAGTGTTGTTCTAATACATCACATAACAACAACCAAATATATTATGGATACTTGTGATTTTATAAAATAATGGTATAATGTGTGTTTAGGGGTTCAGAGAAATAAAATAATTGAAAATAATTTTAGAAAAGATGCCACCACTAAATCATGAATCTCTATTTCATATGAACCAAAATGATTAAATTAATTCCCCTGTCTATTCGATGAAATAATCTTAAATGGAATATAGGGTTGTAGCGAGCTTAATTGGAAAGAGTTTGGTCGAGCCACGGTTTTTGAGAGGAGTGACTAATGGGTTAGAGGCTATGGATTTTTATAAGGGTGAGGAGGGGCTCTTCAGGACAGTTTAAAAATATTATTTTATTTTATGATCAAATTATTTTTGTAAAGGTACAAAACAAATTTTATTATAATATAATGTGTATATTAGTAGAAATAAATTCATCCAATAATAATTGGACATGTTTTGGGCTTTTTTAAATTTAATAATCTCATTTATTTTAATCATTCATAAATAAGGTAATCACTACATCATCATTGTGTCATAAATAATATTATTTAGATGATATCTAAAAATTATAAATACAATACAATAATGTTTTAAATATATTTATCTTTAAAATGAATATTTATATTCAAATATATAACTTTTATAACCCCATGGAATAATTTATTTACTAAAAGATTTATGTTTATGTAAATTTTGTCATTACATTAAATTAAATAATATAAACTGTGATTATCACTCCTTGGTGGCTTCATGGGGACCCAAAATCAACCCAAGGAAGCACATGGTCAGACATGTATCAAAAAAATAGTATTAAAACCCATTTTAGGGTAATTTAATATTATTATAATAATTTGTTTTACCCTTATTTACTAGATTTACAATTTAACCATGGTAAATAAAATATTTACAAAAGTAAATATTCATAATGCATAAAAATAAAAGTTATCTATTTAAAAAGTTTGGTTCTCATGATTCCAAATAAGGAATACATTTTTTAAAATTTAAAACATAGAACTGTCATAAATTATTTTAAAATTATTTATCATTGTCAAAACAAAAAGCATGTTTTTAAGAAATAATATCTATCAAAAGATTTACACATGTTTATGTCCATTTTCAAAGAGAAATTACTTCCAATAACCAACATTGGAGTAAATGACAAAAATATATTCTAATTACCCTTTAAAACCAATTAAAAAGATAATATATCCATTTAAATAAATTATATTAAATGTGGGTATGAATTAAAATACAATATTTTATACTATTTCATTAAAAAATGAACATTAACAGAGAAATATCAAAATTTCATCCAGATTAAATTTTGATGTCCCGATTCTAAAGAAAAATATTATTCTGTCAAATATAACTTATAAAATTGAAAAAAATATATTTTAAAATAGTTTTCCATCAAAAGGCTATAAATAGACCCCTTAAATAATATTATAGTATTTATGCTTAAAATTGGAATCTTTCTAATTTTAATACTAAAAATTTATTTGATAAATGTAAAAACATTTATCGAAATTTATAGTCATATTTTTGTTATTTCTGTTCATTCCCACCAATATAATGTCAATGAGATATCTACTATTCAAAATAATATTATATTTTTATTTTTCAGTATGACTCAGTCTTGTGTGCAATATGAGATTTCAATGATTCCCATTGTTGAATTTTTGGTATGCCATTGAATATAAAATCTGTAACGCCCCGACCCCAGCAACCCAGAGTCGGTGCATTACTTCTTAACATTGGCATGATCACAAAAGATCAAGTCTTGAAAGACCGATTAGTTTAGTAGCCTTGGAAACACTAGATACATTCATAAGTCTTACATTATATCATAAAGTTAAACAAAACTATAACATCTTCTCTTCATATCCCCTTATATTATCCCTTCAGGTCATTCATAAGCTACTTCTTCACATCCTGGAAAAATTAAAACATTGAAAGGGGTGAGATCAGATGCTCAGTAAGGATAACAATATAGCGGAAGCTTTCTTAATTAAACATTAACATTTAAGGCAATGTATAACTGAAACAAAATCCTTTTAAAACATGAACTTCTGCATAATATGGCAAAACAATAAAATTAAATAATGCCATTTTCTTACTCACATGGATATTCTACTAGTCGAATAATCACATGCAATATCAACAACCACTTTCATAATGATGGAATGCATAATGCCAGACTATCATAACCACGTAGTCAAGGCCTCGTGCCAAGACCACAAATAATGTCAAGGCCTCGTGCCAAGACACTAGTTTGTCTCATGAGACCTGCCGATGCATCGAGGTGCTATAGAGGGCTCCACCCATCACTTATTAGGTCCAATGCATTCCTCATATGAACAGGTTTAAACATATCATAACCCATATCATAATTGTATCAGATAAAACATGCATAAAGGAAACATAAGATTTCCACACTTCAATCACAAGATATCAATACAACACATTGATATAATAAAAACTTTATCAAAACCATTTTCAATACCAAAATAAAAGAAGAGTAAAACATGGTATTTATTTTTCTTTTAATGAAGAAGTTATGGATTATAGAGGAAGCCAAACCTCAAATAATAGTCACGGCAGCGGAGAAGTCATTGTCACCGCATACGTAAGAAAAAAACATTCCTTTTGTCATTTAGTAAAAACGCTTCGTATAAAAAGATTCCTTTTGAGTAAAAGTCAAAGTCAAAGGGGTTTATACACCGTATAAGTGAAATTTGTGTATAAAACCAAATATGCCTCAATGATAGGATATTGAGACGGAGTCCCTTACAAAGATCATTTTTAAATAAAATAGATCTATTATGTGTTTTCACTATAGGTACACCTAAATAAAGTACAAATACAAGATAGGACATAATAATATCATGACATAATTTGAAAGTAGGATTTTAACCCAATGAATGGTAATTGGGTTAAGAAGTTCCCTTACCTTGCGTCCTATCTTGACTCGACCGTTATTTAACCTCCTGTATAATAAATGAGATTTAATTTATAATATGCTTAAGAACCTTTTAATGTTTTTTATTCCTTTTATATCACTTATTACCATGTCATGAACATTATGTAATTATTTAAGTTAATAACGGTCGTTTTGTCGATCATTGGTACTTGAGTCAAAAATAAACTTCTTATAATAACAAGTTGTTCATGTGGTGAAATATCCATTATATCCAGAATTATATTCATGATATAGATATCATATATCTCATATATATCCAGTATATACATGCATTTATAATATTCCATAACGTTTAGAGGTAAGAAATGAAATTCACCGTTCATGGAGACGGTAAGCCGTACGTACGCATGAACGCTACTTTCATTTCTGTTTCGTATTTAATGGAATGAAATCATAATGATATAAAGGTATAATATAATTCCAGTATAATATAATGTATAATACCAATTAATCCATCCTTTATACATCCAAAATATGGCATTAACGATTCAAATCACTTTGAGGGGGCGGTAGGCCGCACTTCCTAAAATGAAAATATCACGTTTACCCATAATGGAACCATAAAGGTATGCCATAAATGAAAAATACAGAAGAATAAGTAAAACCTAAACATATTATATATCATATATAAATATAGTGACATCTTAATGGCCACCTTTGAAGGTGTTATATGAGTGTTGAACAGTTATCGTTTCGTGAGGCAGAAACTCGCCATCCACAGAAACAGTATGTTCTTTATCCATTAGATGTAAGTGTGTGTAAGTGTAGCTAGAATCCTTCTTATAAAAACATCCTAGTATATTGAGGATACTGGTTTTGTCACAAAATAAATGAATAAAAATAGTTTAGGGGGCTGGATAAGCAAAATAAAACAAAATAACATAAGAGAAGACATTACCTTAAAATCGTATAACTTTTTTGATTTGAGCCAAAGGCTTCCTTGGGAAGAATTATTCCCAAATTGAGGCTTCTAGGAGTAAGGCAGGGATGTTGGGAGAGTATTTGGGCAGAGTTCGGCCGAGCCAAATGGCTTGAATGTGTGAATGAGGTGGTAGATGTGGGGGCCTTTTATAAGAGGAGAGGAGGGGTACTCTTGGAAAGTAATAAAATGTTACTTTATTATACAAAGCTTCTCGGATTCCAAAGGTCCCACACTTATATAATTCGAGGATAAAGTGATAAGGGTTCTAAATATACTCATCCAATTGGTTTTTGACAAGTGTAAGCCTTGGATTTTACATTATCTTTTCGTTTTATTTAAATCGTTAATTAATGAGGTAATCGCTGCATCATCATGGTGTCATAAATAATTTAATTTATTTAATGTCTAAAAATTATATAAAAAATATCATGATGTAGTAAATATTTTTATATTTCTAATGAATATTTATAGTCAAAACTATGACTTGTATAACCCCATCTAAAAATTGTTTTAGTAAAATGACTTATGTTTGTGACATTATTATTTTAACTTTAAATAAAAGTTATTTATGTCATTTCCCTACCAAAATGGCTCCATGGGGTCCCCAAGTTGACCCATGGTTTGTATTGGTCGGCCATTACTCATCCAATAGGGGTAGGACAATTTTAAAGGTCATTTCCTATTTTTATAATACCATTTTTACCTTAAATTTCACAAATTACCTTTAATTGCGATTAATTAAACTTAAAAGTTACTATTCACCAAAAATTATTTTAATCCCATTGAACCACATTTTACTTCTTAATGACAACCATGTATGTCAGATTTTTGAAAATCAAATCACAGAAGTGGTAATATTTCATTTAAACGAAAAATCAGTTTTTTAACTACCACTTAGTGGTTTCACTATTCATAAAAAATTGAAGTTTTTCAAAACAATGCCAAAATTTCACCCTAAGCTATAATTGATATTCCGAATTCAAAAATGATGTCTATTTTAAAAAATTCCAAACATATAAGTTCCATTAATTAATTTTATAATTAATTCCCGTTGTCACAACAGATAGCGTGTTTTTAAGAAACAATATATATCAAAAGATTGATAATTGTTTATGTCCAATTTCAATGTTAAATTAATTCTAATGACCACCATTGGATAAAATGGTAAAAATATATTCTAATTATACTTTAAAACCACTAAATAGTATAACTTATCACTATAAATTATTTTGATTAAAAAAGTTTTTTTTTAAGTATTTTTCACTATTTATAAAAATTTGGAAGTTCTCAGAAAATTAAAAAAAATCAACATAGGCTAATTTCGATATTACGAATACAAAAATGAAGACCATTTTGAAATATAAAATTTCTATAATTTTAAAAAGTGTTTATTACTATTCATAATGGCTACATTGATTGGTCTCGGTGTTTTAGAACTCAAACTTGCGTACAATGCAAGCTATTGCATTATTGAATGAGAAGTGTATCATGGAAGCTCGGGGTGTTACAAAATATCTTTTAAAGTCATATTAATATTTAATTAATAAATATGAAAATGTCATATTTTTTATTTACCAGGAATGTTCCATCCTTCCCACCATTTGGAAATTGCATCTGTGCAATTTTATTCACTATTCAACTAAATGTAGGTATTTATCCCTCATAGCATTCTTAGATTCCCATGTTTCCTCTTCAACCATATGGATTTTCCACCAACCATTTTCTAGATGAATCACCTTATTCTACAACACTTTCTCTATTAATTCATGAACCTAGACTTTTTGTTCCTCATAAGAATGATTTTCTCCCAATTGAACTACCTCTTGAAAACATGAGATGAATCCGACATATACTTTCTAACAACTGAAACATGAAAAAAAAAATTGTACCTGGGATAAAATATAATTAAAGTTACTTTGTACGCAACTAATCCAAATTAATCCATGATTTAATTGGTACCAATGATCCTCAAAATCATATTTCCCTTCTTGACAAAACGCATCACACTTTTCCATGTAGAAAAATTGAGAAAGACATGATCACCTACCTCAAATTTATGATCTATACTCTGGTTATCCGCATAACATGTCTGACTGCATTGAGCTATTCTCATGTGTTTGGGAATCAAAATAACCTTCTCTACCATATCTTCTAATAAATCTAGTCCCATAAACATCCTTTCACCTACTTCAGCCAAAAAATCTAGTGTTTGACAGTGCTTCACATATAATTCCTCAAATGGAACCATCTGTATAATGGATTGAAAAATGTTATTATATGAGAACTCAACCAAAGAAATATAATGGCCCCAACATCCCTGGTAATCTAGTGTAGAAGCACGTAGCATATCATCTAATGTTTGAATTGTTCATTATGACTGCCCATCTGATTGAGGATGAAAAGATATACAGAAATTTAATTAAGTACCCAAAGACATCAGAAGGCCTTTACAAAAGTTAGAAGTAAACCTGGGATCACGATCAGAAACAACGAAGAGGGGAACTCAGTGCAACCTGACTATCTCATTAACATATAACCGATAAAGATGATCTAGATAAAAAGTATATCTAATTGGAAATAAATGAGATGATTTAGTCAATCGATCAATAATAACCTAGATTTCATTATTACCTCGAGATGTATTCATTAATACCACAATGACGTCCATATATTTTTTTTCCCTTTCCACTCTGGCACGGGTAAATGAATTTGCAAGGCTTTCAGTAATTGTTTCCCTTCTTTAATCTGATGAAAAGTTAATCACATCACAGTAAAATCAACAATATATCTTTTCATTCCATCCCACCAGTAATTCTCCCTAATATCTGTGTACATCTTAGTACTTCTAAGATGAACTGGAAACACATAACTATGAGATTCACATAACAACTCAATCATTAACTGTGAATCAAAAGGCACACATCATTTCCTTAAAATCTCAAAATACAATCGTTATTGAAGATAAATTCAGGAAACATATCCATATTAAATTCTTCTACATTTTTATGTAACTCATTGACTTCCTTCTACACTTTCATAATTATGTCTGATAGATATTATTTCACTAACAACTGAAACAAAATTAAGGAATTTCCTAGACCAATAAATTCTATTCCAAAGTTTATCAAATTATTATTCATATGATTGTGGTAAAAATGTAACAAGGATAATATAGCCTTACTTTTTCGATTCAAAGAATCAGCCACTTTATTCTCCTTTAATGGAGTATAATGAATCACGAAATCAAAATCCTTGATTAATTTTAGACATATACTCTCTCTCAAGTTCAATTCATTCTAACTGAATATATAATTCAAACTTTTGTGGTCGATATATATTTTAAATTTTACTCCATATAGATGATGCCGGTAAATATTTAATGAAAAACCCGTAGCTAATTTCAAATGAAATGTAGGGTAATTTAACTCATGAGATTTCAACTGACGTGAATCATAAGAAATTACCTGATCACTATGAATTATGACATGACCATGTCCTTTAAATGAATCATCACTATAGATAACAATTTCAGCCTTTCCAAAAGGATGCGCCCAAACTAGAGTATTCACTAATCTTCTTTTCAATTCCTAAAAAAATTATAAAAAACTTTTTTTCAAATGAAATCAACTCCTTTTCTAGTTAACATTGTCATTGGGCTAGATTACCATGAAACAATTTAAACAATACTCTAGTAATAACCTACCAAACCATGAAAATATGGATCTCAGTAATTTTTTGGGGTCTTCTCTATTTTTCAACATCTTTTGTTTTCACAAGATCAACTTTTATAAATTTTTTTGAAATAATGTTACCATGGAATGAAATTTATTTTATCCAAAACTCGCACTTTATAAGATTCCCACATAGTTTATTTTATTTTATGGATTGAAAGATGACAGATAAATGACTTTCTTGTTCCACTTTACATTCTGAATAAACCAAAATATCATCAATAAACACAACCAAAAACCTATCCATGAACTCTCAAAATATTATACTCATAAGATCCATGAATACATCATTTGAATTTTTTAATCCAAAAGGAATAACCCAAAATTCATAACGTTCATATCTTGTATGAAACATAATATTTGTAATGTCTTCATCCTTTACATTCAACTGATGTTAACCTGACCTGAATTCAATCTTCAATAAATAATTAACTCCCTCGAACTGCTAGAAAAAATTGATATGAGGAAAAGGATACTTGTTCTAAATATTAATGTTATTTAATTCTCTATATTCAATGAAATTTCTAATTGAACCAAAGTTATTTTTAACAAACAAAATAGGAGAACTGGTTAGTAATGTACTATGTCAAATGAAACCACTATAAAATAACTCATGAAATTTCTTCTTTATCTCAAAAAGTTCTATTTGATCTATTCGACAAGGGGGTCATAAAATTGTATTAGCATCTAGAACTAAGTAAATAGTAAATTAAAAATATTGATCATGTACTATAATAGGATACTCATCACGGAAAACATCAAGAAACTCATTTACCATTGGAATATCATTAATTTTTACAGTTCATTCTTATTCAACCATATGTGCAAGGTAACCTTCATTTCCATCTTTTACTAGTTTCCCTGCTTCCTTATATGTAATCATAATTAAGGGTTCATTCTTTTTCACAAACTAATATTATTTCTGAAAAGAAACCTCTTTAGCTCTACTGTCAATCATAGCATAGTAAACAAAAAGCCAATTCATACCCAAAATAACCACAAACTCTACTAGAGGAAAAACAATAATTTTTGCAGGTAGAATATTTCTCCAAACAAGGAAATGAAGGTATTTATAATTTATTTTTTTCTCAACATTTCCTCCCAGTGTTTTTACCATAATATTAGGATTCATATCATGCGATGGAATTACAAATTAACTAGAAACCATTTCGTAAATGAATGACGGTGTAGACCGTGAATCAAACAACACATTTGCCTAATATGAATAAAAAACGGTTTTCATGACACTACTTCATTACATTTACCAGCATCTGATGAAGTATTTTCAAAGGATTTCACCACCCCATTCAACATGTAGTCCTGCAACATTCCCTTAGTTGAGTTCATCATTGGAAATTAATTTTCATAATGACCAAATTCATTTAACTTAATTCATTTTACTAACTATAAATCATATTTATTCTTACTATTACCCTTATCCTTCTCAGTGAATTTACGAACCTTATGTCACATTTTACCACATCGGTAGCACTTACCTGAATACAAAATACATTCCCTAATATGCTTTTTACCATAACATTCACAAACAATAATCATAACATACTTGTAATCAGTCTTTTTTGAAGAGTACATCTGTTTCATCTGCCACCTCGACATCTTATTCTGTTGTTTGTAAAAGAAAACTTCATCATCGAAAAACTCCCTTTCCACCATCGCCACACATTATTCATGTTTTTTATAACAATTTAACTCACAAGAAGCTAAATTCCATTGATACATTGGCTTTAATCATGAGTAAATGACTGATTTTACTATCATGATCTCGTATGAAGTATGGAGGATACCATTCCAGTCCAGTGAATTTTTCTTCATAAGTAGCCACTAAGTCATATTAATTCATCAATTCCATGAATTTTTTTCCATCCTAAGATAAACAACCTTAGGAAAATATTTCTCAAGGAAAAAAGCTTTTAATTCATCAAAATCAATATCTTCAATCTCCTCACTATCCCGGATATTTTTCACCATCGAGCACCACTGATCGGCTTCACCTTAAAATTAGTAAATAACAAGACTAAAAATTTTATGTTCTAAACATCCCCTGAAATCATAATTATTCTCCAGTGCTTTAGTCCACCCTTCATCTAGGACATGGTCAGATGATAGTCTGAATGATGGGGGATGTTGCCTCATGAAATGATCCACTACTAACATGTTCATCTATGGTTAACCTAGATGATCTCATGAATGGATACCACCACCATTTATAGCCTGATTCAACTATTCAGTCACTACAGCAAAACTATTCAGTTCAGTTTCCGACAATCTTAGGTTGATGATTTGGATGGTTGACTTACTCTGGATGTCGTCTCATTATATCTACCATGTAAAATCTATAGAAAACCATTATGAACATATAAATATTTTAGGCAATGCAATATCGTAATCTTTATATTCTATATCATTTCAATCCTAACAAAAATTAAATTGTGGATATTAATTTAACAATTCCCTAACTCTTGAAGTTTTCTAAATTGACCTATGATACCAACTATAAGGACACGACCATAAACATTACATAATCGTGAATTATGTTAATAATTCATATCGAGGATCTTTTCAAGTTTAGTGATTCAGAGAATTAGGTAATAATATATTCATGAAGACATGAATATTACATGTATAAACATCTACACAGTGCCCATTATTTTCATAAAATAAAAACACTTGATAAAAGACCCATTTCTTGTTTCATGTTTTAGAAAACAAGGCTTTTACATGATCCCACCCATGTCCCTATTCATCTTTATGTCCTATGTAAAACATTTTAAAAAAACAGGGGATGAGCATAAAAATATCATTAAGTGTTATAAAACAATAAAATAAAACATTAGTCCATTAATACATACATGTTAATGAAATCATACATTACAATCATTAATATACCACATAAGATCAAATGATTTTTGAATAACACATGGAAATCATAAATCATAAAGGTAAATAGTGTAATACCTAACATTCCTACATTTTTTCCTTCACTGCTACATAGTGAGTTACATTTGGAATACCCATCACAATATATTCCTTAAATCTCTTAGGGGAAACGTTAACATTAACCTCCATAAAATTACCCAATGCATTGGAGAGATATCACAGGCTCAGCAACACTCTTTTTATCATAGAAACACCCTTATATTTAATGAATGCACATGAACTATATCATATTCACAACACATAAAACCAAAATAAAAGAAAGATAACATTTCCACATTTCAATAACAATATATCATTTAAATATATTTACAAGATCAATCAATTATCAAAACAATTTTAAATAAGAATATATGTAAAAAGAGTATATTGTATTTATTTTCCATTTATAAATACATTATTATTTGTTAAGGAAGCTGAAGATAAAATAATTCTTGTGGCGGTAGGAAGGTTGTTGTCACGATGTATGTTAAAAAACATTATATTTTTCCAATAGTAAAAAGATTCATTGAAAAATATTACCTTTGAATGAAATGATAAGTCAAATATGTTTATTAACAGTATAAAATAATGTCGTGTATAAATAAATATATGCCTCATTTAATGGAAATTGAGATGATGTCCCTTACCTCATGTCTAACATGACTTGTTCATTTTTTATTCATCTGAATAATAAACTAAAGATAATTTCTACTATAATATGAAACCTTTTCATGTTTAATGTACTTTTTATATCACTGATTTATTTTTTATAAACAATATGTAATCATTTATATTAATAACGGTCATTTTGTTGATATTTGGTACTTGGTCGGAAATAAACTTATTCAAATTACAAGTTGTTCATTTGTTCAAAATTAAATTATCTCTAGAATGATATTAATGATTTAGATAACATATATATCATATATATCAAATATATATTTATTTATAATATTAAATAACATTTGGAGGTAATAAATGTAATTCGCCATTCATGGAGACACTAAGTTATATGTACGCATGAAAGCAACTTTAATTTTATTTTGTATTTAATGGAATGAAATATTAATGATACATAGGTATATAGTAATTCCAATATAATATCACATATATAATTCCAGTAACTTCATCCTTTATATGTTCCATGTATGTAATGAACGAGTCATATCACATTGATTGGGCGGTATTCCACACTTCCTCAATTTAATTTATCATGTTTACCCAATTTGGAAACTAAAATGGATTTCTATAAATGAAAAATACAGAAGTGTAGAGACAATATAAATATAATTTATATCAAATATCAATAATGTTCCATCATAATGGCCACCATTATAGGTGGTTTGAGATATTTTTACAATCATCATTTTGTGTGACATTACTTCATCGTCTATCGAAATAGTATGTCTGTATCCATTAGATGGAGTTGCGTAGGAGAATAGATTTATTACATATCATAAGAACAACCAATTGTATTTTGGATACTAGTGTTGTTATAAAATAAGGGAATAAGGAGAGTTTATGGGGTTAGAGATGTAAAATAAACGAAAATAACTTAAGAGAAGATGTTACCTTTAAATCAGCTATCTCCCTTTGGTTTGAACCAAAAGGTTTACATGAATTACCTTCTTCCTAGAAGAAGGCCTATAGGAGGAATAAAGGGATGTAAGGAGCATAATTGGGAATAGGTTGGATGAGCGAATGGGCTTGAGAGGTGTGAGTAATGTGTTAATGGTGAAGTCTTTTTAGAAGGTGGAGGAGAGTCTCTTTATGAATGTTTTCAAATATTATTTTATTATATAATGATTTTCGAAGTATAAAGGTCAAAAAAATATTTAATTCAATTTTAATGTTCATATAAGTAGAAATAAAATCATCCAAAAATAAATTGATAGGTTTTGGATATTTTTATTAAATTTTATAATCTCATTTATTGAAATCATTCATTTTTATGTTAATCACTGCATCGTCATTGTGTCATAAAATTTTTCACATATTTGATTTATCAAAATTTTAAATAATGTAATGTGATGTAGTATTTTTTTAGATTTTAAAGTAATATCTATAGTCTAATAGATAACATATATAACCCCATGTAAAAATTGATTTACTAAAAGATATATGTTTATGTCATATTTGTCTTTACATTAAATTAATTAATATAATTTGTCATTATAACTCCATAGTGGCTCTATCGGGTCACAAAAACTACCCAAGGATTCCCATGGATGGAAATGTATCAAAAAATAGGAATACAATACATGTTAGGGTAATTTAATATTATTTTAAAAATATTTGTTTACCCATATTTACAAGATTTTCCCTTTAACCATGGATAATAGAATATTTAATTATGTAAATATTCAAAATGAATAAAACTAAAAGATACCTATTTACACAATTTGGACAACCCGATTCCAAATATGGAATCCATTTTTCCAAATTCAAAACATATTTGTGACAAAAATTAATTTAAAATTATATACCATTATTAAAACAAAATATGTCTTTTAAAAAAATAATAACAATCAGAAGATTGGCACTACTTTATGTCCAACTACAATGTGAAATTACATACAATGACCAAAATTTGATTAAAAGGTAAAAACATAATCTAATTACACAATGGAACTAACTAAAAATATAATCTAACCATATAATTAAATTATATTAAAATTCCTTTTTAATTATAATATAGTATTTTCACTATTTCATAAAAAACATTATTATAGAAAAAACAAAAATTTCATTCTATGTTAATTTTGATGTCATGATTCTAAAGAAGAATATTATTTAAAAGTGAAAAAAAATATTTAAAAATTGGTCACCATCAAAAGACGCAAAATCGACCCCTAAATGAATATTAGAGTATTTATTCTTAAAATTGGATTCATTCTTATTTTAAGCCTCTAAAATTAATTGGATAATATGTAAAAAAAATTAAAAAAATGAATAATAATATTTTATACTATTCTAATCATTCCTACTTATACAAAGGCTATGAGTAAACTACCATTTAAAATAAAATTATACAGTTATTGTTTAGTATGAGTTAGCTTGGTGTGAAACATGACATTTCAAAGAAACTTGTTGTAGCATGTTGTGTACACCATCGATCATAGCATTCCCTTTAAATTACAAATAATATTTAATTAAGAAATATGAAAATATCATATTCATTATTTTCAAAGGATGTTTCATCCTAGATCTTACAACTTCCCCACATTATAATGGCCCGTCCTTGATCCACCCTTCCATGAATATCAATGAGCGCCTGAATTGGAGGTCATCCCACTCGTCCTTCCCATCCATTCGAATCGTTCATATTTCTCGTTTCACATCACAAGACCCAACAAATACAGATCAAGGGAACAAACTTTTCGCATAGGTCTTCCTCACCACAACCCAAAAACAAACCGAAAAATCCTCCGAGATGCTTCAACTAAAACCATTCCCAACCACTATATCTTTAGAGAGAAACATATGCAACTTCTCCCAAATCACAACACAAGAAAAAATGACACACAACATCATCTAATTGTTGCAGAACCAAACCAAACCCCATCGGTCTGACCCTCTTTACAACACATCACCCAAATAATTAGGCATCATTTCATTTATTTTCCAAACTATAATGGTGACAAAGCCGATATCACCCGGAGGAAAACATACAATCCATCCATCCACATTTACTAACTATTCCTTTCCACAACTATACTCTCAAATGCATCCCAAACCCTCGGCTATATGACCAAAAAAACTAGTGCCAAAACTCTCTACGAGGGACACTCACCTGATCGATGACTACTCGATTCCATCCAACTCGAAACATTGATCACTTCATCAACAAAATATTTATTCAGGTTAGTTATCTCTCCATTTTTGGATACATGGAACCTCTACATTTGATGCAATTCCACCAGAACTCAACTAAAACATCCTCATCGCCTAACATGTTCCAAATCACTGTGCCCAAGATTCCATAGGTAATTTCAATTCATTGGAATCCAAATAGACCGTATAAACCATTTGGTAGGACATTCCTACACTATCCATCATATGACATTGATCAACATGACCTTACGTAGGTACATATCATTTTAAAAAGGTGATTTCTGCTACATCATTAACCATATGGTGGGTCCCCCCCACCATAAACATTCAAGATTATCATATCTGGTCAAACCACACCCAAATGGAGTATCCCCAAACAATAACCTTCCACTGATGGTATGATACCCCCTTATCACCATTCCAAGGTTCAAACTGACTTGAAAAAAATCATTATCATCGCACACACCAACTGAGGTCGTTTCCTAAATTTCAGTAGAATTCAATCATTGCGACCTTATCTCCATCCAGACTATCATCTACTTCACCGATGGCATGACACCACATCACATGGTCATGGTTCCCCAAACATTACAATGTCATTAAACCACAAATGGAAAATTGAAACAAGCCTAACTCCAATCCGTGTTGGAGTTAAATTACCCCAAATACTCCTTCAACCACCAATGGTCCAATCCAACCAAACCCTTCTACGACTCAACTCAGACATCATAAGATTCAATTGTAAATAGTAAAATCTCAAATCCCACACATTACCCACCGGAAACCACATCCATGTCCCACATTTCCCCTCCATGGAACATAACATTAAACTCAAAGGCTCCTCTTTGACACCCCTCTGCCACTACGTTCACACGATGTTCTCTTCTCCAAATCCAGGATTGACTTATCACTACCCCCCATTATAGTGTTGTTACCACATCTCTCAAGAGGGATTCCATCCACTTTTTATTACCCTCAATCAAAAGTCATACCCCAAAATCATAGACAAGACTGCCTGGATTTTTTCCAAAATAGGATAATGAATGTCACCCCATGCCCGTTCTAGGCTCTTGTGAACAGAACCCCTAACATTTTTTGACATCCAGTGCATCTTGAGGACATCACCTAAATCCATTGACAGTGTACATCCCATACTATGGATTCACACATACCTCTACCTTGCACGTAAACTCCATGATGTCCCTCATCAAACCAAACACCTCCATGTCTCTTGGCGTGAGGGAAAGAATCTCAACGTACCTGGGACTATTTCAAGAAGTTTGGGAATGCTCATCACTAGATGAGGAACACATAGAAGTTTTCGAAGAAAACCCCAACAAATTTATCCATTTCTGATGTCGAAACATGTGGCATCATGACCTGACAAGGATCTCAGTATCCCGTACCAAACACATCTTATCAAGACTTGATCACCACCACTCAGGTGTGACGGAAATCCCAGTTCAACCATCGCTCCACAACCAAACAACCAAGCATCTGTGAACCAACATTTTATATGGAACAACATCCGCCACACCACCAATGTTCTTCTAGAATGACCCTGACATCCAACAACCAAATAACATAGTCTACAACAATATCCATACCATTTGTCACTCACCAAAACATCCTTAACATGTGTATATCCCATCTCCTTCCCACATACCTAACCATGTCTACTGGGTAGTCAGTCTCATAATCCCTGAGGACGCTTCTGCATCACACCCAACAACCAAACCATTCACACTAACATGTTTGGCTACATGACCAACCTCCATTGTCTATCACCATAGAGTGAAATCATATAAACACACTTTTGACTCCCTTTCCTATTCTACTCGAAAAAAACTCATAGAAATCCATTAATCATCAAACAAAATGTTACTTAGGTATACATATGATACAACCCTTCAGAACAACCTCACCTTCTTATCACAACACTACGAAAACCTCATGAATGAACTGGGTACATCTATGCCATCATCCTTCGTACATAGCCCATATGGTTAATCCTACACCATGGGACACTCAGAGTCTCACTTTCTATGCCCAAAACATCTACATACATGACACACACCCTAAATCACTAGAGGAACTACCTCTTATATAGGTCACATTGAAGGTTGAAAGATACCAACTCCCTAGACTAGAGTTATAACTAGGAAAACCCATTTATCCTCTCTCTAAACCATACTTATCATGAAATGAACAAATCAATGCGCATGAATTTAATTATCACTACCATTCCAATGAAAAATATTCTTAGCATTAGAAACACCTACATAATATAGGTTTCTCACCAATGGTGTACACATTCATTGTCACTACTGCAAAAAAAAATCGTCTATGGGATTCGAGACACAAATTGAAAGGCCTCTACTCACAAGGTCACCAAGACCGAGGATCCATCCTTAGGGTTCAGCAAGTAATCCACATAGTCATGGGCCATGAGAGTTCCCTCAATCACAACATCAAACAATACTTCACAAATCAATAGCCACACCCTACTTAGGGTTCCCTAAACACACCACCCATGCCACATCATAACTAGAAAGAAATTTCACACCAAATCCAATGTCTCAAACAAGGCCACACTCACTGCACAACTTACGCATACAAGGGTAAAACTGACAACACAAAGGATACCAAACTTTGAACACATCCATTCTCATTTTTATCTTATCATGAACATAATGCTTTGAAGAATGTCCAATAGGGTTTAACTATAAATTTATAAGGTCTCACAATATCAACCATATATAACCCAATATTCATACTCTATCTCAGTAGTGATCATCACACATAGAACACCGCCCTATACCATATCTACCATGGGTCATGGTCATCAAGGGGTGTATCAATTTTTCTTAATTACATGTCTTTCTTCAACACCCCATGATCCCATTCTTATTTTAAAACATGATCCATTCCTCTTAGCTAGATATATAATTTCATAAATTGTTAAAATCATCATTTTAAGTCATTTACACCATTTATTGGGAAACAATTATTAACAATCTTTTTGTCATTATGCTGCCCTTTTTTCATTTGAAAAAAAAACCCTTATGATTTATCAAAACCAAAAACTATAATCCTATAAATAAATTACGTTATACACTATATTTATTTACAATTAATTTGAATTCTTTACATTCACCCACATTATTACCATTATTATGTATCATCTTCTTCATATTTTTTTGGAACATAAAATGCATTCTACTCTATATGCCCCACAGACCCATCTCAAGTGTGTTCTTATAATGATGCATTCCATCTATCTCCTTAGGTTCCTAAAATAATACATGAATGCCCGACCTCATGACATTCCAACCATGAAAAAAATATCCCAAATCAGTCCAATCACCAAACATGTGCATAACCCAATAATGAAATTTCATCCAACTGTAACAACACACATCAAGAACAACAATTCCAACTAGGGTGACCTGCATTTTCCATTGTACATGGGTTTGATACTCCCAAGAACGAGTTCCTTAGCATGGCCCGATACATACTAATATGTTCTCAACCATTCCCAAATTGTAAAAAAATAAAATATCTCTTCTAAAACAACTTTGAAACATCCATGACCCAGAATCCACTAAACGGTGCTCTGAGTCGTGTCGTCACTTGACCTCATGAGCGCCTCCCTATATCCCAGAAGTTGCCGACTAGCAGTGAGGGTCTAATGACTCACAGAGGGAGACTATCCCCTCTTTACTAGTGTAATCGACAACAAATAATATTTTCTATAATGGAAATAATATACACCAATCAACAACATCCATAAATTACCCTTTCCAAAAAACTGGGTACAATCATTTACAATAGTAAATATGTCAAACCATGCTACAGTGCTAGCAAATAAAACCCAGAAAAACTGCCAAAACTCCAAACAGGTCTCGACTATAATTCGAGATCCTTCTTACAGAACATCTCGATCCCAACATAGTATCTTAGTCTATGTCCCTTGCCCATGTTCAGACATGCATCCAAGAAGGCTACTCAGGTACCCAAAGGTGGCCCAAGAAGGGTGTGAGTACAAAACATAGTAGGCCACCACCAACAATGTCTACAAAATATCATGTATAATATATAGTGCATGCATTTACCAAATGAAATGTAAGTAAACCAGGGGAAATTTAGGGGACATTAGCTAACATGTTTCATTTATTTTGTGACTACTGTTCATCCCATTTTCATTTCTTATACCATTTTCACACATAATCTATTTAAAATATTCTCTTTGGGATTGGAATATATATCATCCATTCATGGGTTAGGGAAATCAATCACAAATGAATAGGGGGGATAAAACAATTCTTTATCTCATTAGGGAAACCCATATAACATTAAACCATTATCTTCACCTCAAAGCCTTAGTCTAGGTGCAATGCAATTGTTATGGGAATTGTGCCTCCACCCCCTTCTATAACCAGTGCATTTGGGGGGGGAGTTTAGAGTCTCAGTCTATAACTCGACCCATGGGTGCAGAACCTCAAGTCAATACCCCAAACTGCTAAGCCATTTGCACATGATTATTTATCAATCACCACTACCATACCATAAAACAACATAACATAACCAATTCCACTGGAAATCATCATTCAAAATGCATAGAAAAAAACATTGGACTCAATACTATTCCCACAAACACATTTTCCAAATACAATTCATATACATTTAGCTGAGCTCATATTCATGTTCCTTAACCTGTTTGGTGTATTCCATAACCCCTATGCCTTAGCCAAACACATTATTTATTATTCCTTAAACCAGCTAGCACATTTATCATTTCATAATATTTTACCTCTTATGCATTTCAAGTACAATTCACATATCACATTACACAACCCATTTATAACATTCAATAAATTAGTTCTACCACATAATTCTGATGTATTAACCAATTCCAATACCAAATTAAAAGTTCACCATTTAATATGCCCTAATTCCAATTGGTATTTCTAACTGAAGTTTATTAAACAATATACATAATATATTTCAACTCAATTACACTTTTTCATATCATTTTAAAAAACTCTCATTCTCTTATTTCCCTAGGCATATTAATCATCATTCCATTTAATAACCAATCTATGATTCAACATGTTCATCATGGGATTCACACTTTACATTGAAATCCTACCCTTAACCCTACCACTCTATAGTTCTGGGATTTCGGCTGCACCCCCTGGGTATCCATAAAATGGTCAAGTAATCCTCAATGAATCCGATGGGGATCATGAGGGTTTCAATTGGTCACTTAGACACCCATTTTAATCCCACACTTCAACAGAACCAAAATCCCAAAAAGGGGAAAAAAGAACACAATATTCCATTCACAAATTCAAAATAAAACTATGGGATAATACTTGAAGACAATATACCTCAAATCTGATGATTAACCCACTCAAAATTGTTGATGTGGATCCAGATTCATGAACACATTGAATGGTTTTTAATGCATCATAAGGGGATTGGAGAAGGATGAAAACCCTAATTGAAAATTGGATTCACATAGGGGATTAACATTACCCAGAGGTTCGATCTGAATCCAACAATTTCTTTAATGCCCAGGAAACGAGTGTGACGGATCCAAGGGTGCTCTTGATGTTCATGGGCTGTCAATAGGTTGGGAGAGGGTGGAATATATGAGATACCGTAGTTGGTTTTAAAAATCACGTGAGGGAATTTTTGTAGTTTCTTCACCTTTTCGAGGCCGCACGGTTTTCCAAACTATGCCCAAACCATACAGATGATACTACTCAAATTTTCACCCTTCGCACGGTTTCTTGGGAATTCCAAACTTTTTTCTATAACATGTTAAAACCATGCATATGCCTCTTTCCATGGCTGCACAGTTATACACATGTTAACACCACCACACCTTCACATAAACAATGGGAAACACTTATCTAGAAAAAAAGTAGAGGACAAAACCAAAACATAAACCAAAACATACCTTTTGAATATTTGGGATTATGCGACAAACAAATTTCAGTATAAACCATTTCATAAATGGTTATATTTTCGAAATGATTATGATACAAAACTCTTGAAATAATTTCAGTTAATTTCCAATATGAATTTTGAATTATCCATAAATCAATATAAATTTGGTCTATAATCATCACATACCAAATATGTGGAAACCTTCAACATGTATCCTCTTGAAATATGGTAATAACACGAATTACCATAAAACCATTTTGCAAACATGAATTATTATTTATTCCATAAGTAATACACATGTTATTAGATATATTCTGCAAAACCAAAAGTGTAGTAAACTCCATAACGGATTTCAAAGACTACATGTCAAAAATTAATTAACCTATTCCAAGGTAGTCAATAATTTTCCAAACCAATCATTTCATAATCATTATATAAACAATAGAAATGTATTAAGGGTTATCTTTCCCTTAGTCATGTGTTTTCCGTAAATGTAAACTTCTTAATGAATATGATTTATTATTACTATTAATTATATGATATGAAATCATTATTGAAAAGTAATGTAGTACAACAATTATATATTTCATAATTCATATGTATAGAAAATAATCAATGAAATATATTACAATGAATTATTAGGTCGAAATATAGAAGATATTATACTAGTATAACATGGTTGTGTTAATAACATATGATTTCCCTTGATCGATTCCCATATTTATAGGTATATTCCTTTGATGTACAATGAATCAATTTTCATAGAATGTCATCTCATTATAATTTTATCACTAAATATATTCATTTTCCTTTTATCCTTTTCATTCTATTTCCCAGTGGCCGTTTTCAATTACCTTATAACAAACTCTAAATCCTTTAAATAATTTACCTCAATGATTCTTTCCATATTTATCAAAATTTAGAAAATACATCTTTCCCTTAATCATCATTGACTCATTCCCTTTTTCTTAGTGTTCAGAAGACATCTTCTTCTCTTGATATCCCATAAATAAATTGGACCTTTAGAATTACATGTATATTTTGATGGAACATAATATAATCTATTTATAAGATGAATATTAGTGAAAAACTATTTCCATTTAGATACTTGGCATAAATCCATTAAATAGGTTTTCAATCATTCACTTAGATCTATGTATTAATGTCATAGCTCACCTTTCTATTCTTGTAAGTGTAGATTTATAATCTGCATCATCATTTTATTCCTTTTTCTATAAGGTATGGAACTTCACATTCATGTCATTTTTTGAATGTAAGGGAAGTATTTATTAACATATTTCTAATTAAAATTTCTCCATTCCATTAGTTTTAATTCTTCATCCTCCATAGTATTTTGAATCAATGACAACCATGGATCGACATCACCCTGATGTAAATACACATATAGTGTATCCATTTCTATTTCATTTTAACCCAAGTACATAAATGTCCTTGTAATGTCCTAGAAATTTTGTATAATTGTTTTTAATTATATGGAATTATTTTGAGACCAAATAATCCGAGGTCACGTGATTTTGAGGCCCGGAGTGCCCTTAATGATCCGTTGAAGTTTTCTTAAGCTTTAATTATCACTCGTAAGCAGTTTTCTGAAAGAGTGGAATAACTCACATACGGTTACTCAGTTCAGAAATCTGGGGGCACCATTGAGCATAGGATGGAGGTTTTACCCTAGCTGTGGATTAAGTTTATTTGGCACGAACCTCTTGTAATAATACCCAAAAATGGAAGAACCGTAAATACATAAATTAAATAAATTAATTTTATTTGTCAAATGATTATAACTCATGAATGGTAACATGGATTAAAAATCTGAGACCACCGCTGAACTCGTGAGGGTATGCTCTCTTAAGGTATATACAAACATTGTCTGACACAGGCCACCAGTGAAAGATTGTTTTAGCCTTAATAAATCAATTAACTGAGAATTATTTTATTTTAAAATCAATAACATTTAAATGGTAACTCAGATTGGAAATATGAGAGTACCTTTGGGTTTTTTGGGGTGTGTTTCACTTAGGCAGAGCCTAAACTTGACTGGTGCAAGATGAGGGTGACTGTTAATATTTTTCCGAATTTTTTTTCGGTTAAGTTAAGTAAACGCATGAGCGACACTTTGTAACATTTTAACAGGTGCTCGAAATTGATAACTGAGGACACTGTTGAATTCACAACACCGATATTCACTTAAGGAGACCTTCACATCGACTGTAGTAGGTATAGGGTCGTAGTTAGTTTTCTTGATTTTGGTGGGAGAGTTAAATGAATAAAAATAAAATAAAACAACAACTTTTATTTTATTTTCTTGAAACCCTTATTTTGAATACTTGGTGGTGGGTACAACCTATACTCCTATTAATATGAGTTAAACCTTGGAAATCCACCAATTAATGAGATACAATTAATTTCATTATTGTTCTAATTTTAATTGAATTAATAATTTTAACACATTTAATGTTAGTTCCTCACCCTTTTGGTTGGGATCGTTGGCAAAAGGGAGAGATTGGGAGAACTCAGATAGACATCCTCCAACGAAGAGCAAACCTCTGACGTGGACGATGCTCAATCCCAGATCAGATGCATCTTGAGGGAGCATCAAATGATGATTTCACTATCATAATTTTCCTCCCAGAACACCTCTAATGGATGATTGAGTTAGGGGTTTAATTTGATGTGTAATTAAATATATTTGTTGATTCTTCATATTACTGATTCAAAACGATGATGGCCAAAGAAACACGGACATCATTCTACACTTATACAATGACCATTTTCCTTTCTTTTTCACCAAATCATCCTGTGTTCTTTGATTCCAAATAACTAAGTGGGCTAAAAACACAATGTCTCATTCAACGCGGCATATGGACGTGGAGATCTTGACTAGAGGATTTGTGAATATGTGGTCATCAATGTTTTTGTTCTTGGGATGATGATGCAATGACGCATGGAAGAAGGCTGGTGTGTGCCTGCGCCACCGGTAGAGGAGGAGGTCACGATTGTTATGTCGCGACGACACAACGGAGGGCGGCTGGGAACCATTCAGACATGGTTTGAGCAGGTAGCGCATCAGAGGGAAACCAAGAACCGGGCGGCTGTAGCTTGAGCATGCGGTGCACCCAAAGAGTTGCCGGTATTCAGGTGACCACGGGAGGAAAAATGTTCCATCTAGCCACTAGGAGAAGAACTGGTTGGGAATCCGACTGGCCGTGACACACCGAGAAGGACCCACTCTGGTGGGTCCCGCATGCCAGTCGGCCGAACAATCCGTTGGACTGTTTGGAAATCCAGTGGGGGCACCTCTCACAGGGTGGTGGCTAGGGTGGACCACACCTTGTAGGGATGGCCTTACCAACCAGAGTGGGTAGTGCCCCGAGGGCTACGCCATGCTGGCCGCACCGTAGTGGTCCGCGCACAGTGATCCATGACCAGCGGGCCACACCGTAGTGTGCCAAACCCAATGGGTGGAGCCAAGCGGGCCTCGCGTAGCTGGCCCATCCCAACATGGCCCCGCCGAACCGGGCCGGACCCTAGTCCGGTTGGGTCGACACAAACCAGGTCGATTCGGGTCAGCCCAGGCCGGTAGGGCCTGGTCGTTCCGACCAGGTCGGACTGGACCCGGGCCCTGCAGGACCCAGTTTTTCCTTTTTGGCCATATCATTAGAACCATGCGTTTATTTGACAAAACGCCGATGGATCCGAGATCATTGGATGGAGATGGTTCTTTTGGTATATTGCACATGATATTTGGAGAATGTTGGAGTACGTCTAGGTTGGATCGAACCCAAACCCACCCAGGCCCTCAGAGCTAATACACTTATAACACACAGACCGAGTCTCCAATTGACGCACCATCTATCGCGTTAAAACCCATAAGACATTTTAGTCCTTTGGGTTACTCATTTCTAGAGCTTAGTGGTAGTCTAAGTACAACAGATATTTAATGGTATTGATTCTATGTAACTCAACTGCACTGGATGCGAGGAAACCTCTTGTATGCTGCAACTTGAAGAATATACTTTGATATTTTGTGGGTGAATATCTATTGATCCTATGTGGGTCAGATCATATGAGGGTCAGCGCTCAGTGATACTGGGTAGGTCAGTGGATACATATATTGTGTGGGTTAGATCCTGTGCGGGTCAGCGCTCAATGATCCTATGTGGGTCAGTGCATACGGATCCTTTGTGGGTCAGATCATGAGTTGGTCAGCAGGGGTTAGTTACCTATAGATACTATGTGGGTCTGCGGGGGTCAGTTACCTATCGATCCTATGTGGGTCAGTGGGGTTAGTTACATATTGATCATGTGTAATACAGTAGTAGTGCATATTAACACAAAAATGATCTAGTTTACGACTAATCATCTATAATTCTGTAAATAAGTTGTACCTGATTATGAGCTCTATCTTTTACTTGTGTTGTACTATTAGAATCATGTTGTAACATGTATGGTACTTCTACCTTCGTGGTATCACCTTCTTGGTGTTACCTTTGTGGTAATTCTATATTTTTGGTGTTACCTATGTGGTACTTCTATCATCGTGGTGTTATCTATGGGGTAATTCTATCTTCATAGTGTTAACTATGTGGTATCTTCCTCAAGGTGTTACCAGTGTGGAACTTCTATCTTCATGGTGTTATCTATGTGGAACTTCTAGCATCTTGGTGATATATGTGTTGTACTTATATCTTCATGGTATTACCTATGGGATACGTCTAGCTCCAGGGTGTTACCTGTGTGGTACTTTTATCTTCATTGAGATACCTATGCGGTACTTCTAGCTGCGTTGTGTTACCTGTGTGGTACTTTTATCTTCATGGTGTTACATATGTGGTAATTATATCTTCGTAGTGTTACTTTTTTGGTACAATTATCTTCGTTTCGTTACATGTGTGGTATTTCTATCTACGTGGTGTTGCCTATGTGGTACATCATCCATTATAGTATTGTCTTTTGTGGTGTTACATGTGTGGTAATTCTCTTATTTTTTGTGTTACCCCTGTGGTACATCTACATTCATGGAGTTAATATCATGGTGTTATCTTTGTGGTGTTACCTTTGTGGTACTTCTACCTTCGTGGTGTTACCTCTGTGGTGTCCTTCCGTCATGTATGATATGATTATATCTTTATAACACATGTATATAAATGGGCATATACAAAAGTAGAGTTAATGTCTTGCTTTGAGGTTTTTCTTTGTGGAATTCTAGGAGACCTACGGTGGTCTTGGGGTCCCTACTGAGTATCGTTATACTCACCACATCCCAGGCTTCACCCACACCTTGTGGTGTCTGGTGCAGATGATGTACAACATTGATCGTGGCTGAGGGATCTAATTCTGGAATGTGCTCAGAGGTGGCCCATTCGACATGACATTGAGTAGAGGAGACTAATGGATGTGGATTGCTGAGGAGGCGAGTTGTACCTAACCTAAAGGTAGGAATCTCAGAGGAAGACCCAATATATGGTTTACTTTTTCTTTCAGTTGTATTGTACTTCCAGTCATACATGTATATATACAATTTGGCTTGTATTCCTTCGCATTTTTACTTTCACCACTCTTTTACTAGAGCAATTTACATTTTGGTTACATCTTATTGCGTTCTAGTTAGTGTGGATGCTTCTTGTTGTGTTCATGGACAGTGTGTCTGTACAAGTTAAAAAGGCAATGCCTTCCTCTTTATGGGATACACCTTTTAGGTGCTAGTCACTAGCCCCAGGTGTCACGACCCGTCCTCGGGGCCCGTGCCGTGACTACCCCAAGCCCGCCTTCCATAGGCCAGGGGCTGGCGACTAGCACCAAGGCGTAAATTCCCGGTGAACAGGGAAGGCATTGCCTTTATAAGTAACATCCACCACAGAGTCAGCAAGCAGAAGTAACTACAAAGTGCGGAAAAGTAAAGGGGGCCGGAAATACAAGCCCAACTGTAAAGTACAACTGAAAAGTAAAGTACAGCAACTGAAGAAAAGACGGCGGCCTCGTGTCGTCCACTGGTAATCCCACCTGAAGGGTGGGTACAGATAGCCTCCAGGCTCCTCGGGTCCCACGTCCGCTCCGAGCACGTCCCGCCCAGTGGTCCACCTCCAGGTACCGTCCTGCTCCACGCCCCAACCGTGATCAGCGCTGTCCGTCGTCTGCAACCAACACAACAAGGTGCGGGCATAGCCCGTGCAGGGGTGAGTACAACTACTCAGTAAGGACCCCGAGACCCCCGAAGGTCTCCCGAAATCCACAAAGGATATAGCACAAAAGAAAGATGCAATCACGAAGTAACATCTGACTCGACTTAGGTATATGCCCATACATATACCTAAGTCCCCAATTCTAGCTCTGCTCACGAGCTCAAGAACAACTCAATCCACAAAGGAAAGCAAGACTCAAATCCACAAGGAGAGTAAACAGTAAATCCACATAGGATAGTTCAACACAATCCACAAAGGAGAGTAACATAAGATTCAGCTCAACCAGGATTTTCATTATCGAAACCATAAATGTTGAAGAGCCCCATCTCTGAAGTGTACAGTGGTCCTGTCACGACTCCGAGGTACTGCTCACTAACCTAAGACTGCTGAAGTACTCCTCCTGTCGAGTACCGCGGGTCTGCTGCCAACTACCGGGCGCTCCGTCCGCTGAGGGTCTGCTGCCAAATACCGGGCGCTCACCCAGATAGCCTACTGAGGTACTCCTCCTGTCGAGTACCGCGGGTTTGCCGCCAACTACCAGGCGCTCCGTCCGCCGTGGGTCTGCTGCCAACTACTGGGCGCTCCGTCCACTGGGCTAGTCGACTCACTCCAAGTCGAGTCGGTCAAGCAGTCATCAGGTCTCAGTCATTTACACGGTCTCCGTACTCCGCACGCACGTCTCCACCGTCGCGGGTCTGTCGCTACAACCAAGCGCACACACTCCGTAGAGTATCGCGGGTCCGCCGCTACAACCAAGCGCTCCACCGCCAAGGGTCTGCTGCTGCATCCAAGCGCACCACCACTGTCAAGTACCACGGGTCCGCCGCTACACCCAAGCGCTCCACCGCTCAAGGTAAAAAAGAAGATTCAGCTCACACAGGTTCGGTAGCACTGTTCCACGTAGGATCGCTGAGTGCAGTAGTCGACGCAGTCCACTGCGGATCTCTTGCACAGTCGTCGCCGCAGTCCACGAAGGATCTCTGCTCTGCCGTCGTCGCAGTCCACGGAGGATCTCTGCTCTGTCGTTGTCGCAGTCCACGGAGGATCTCTGCTCTGTCGTCGAAGCCACAGCCAGCACTAGGGTTCCCGCACTTAGCGAGCTCGTTTAGGAGGGTCCGCTCCACGAGCCGAGAGGCTGATACATCAACTGACACGTAGTCCGAAGTTGATGTATCCAAAAGTTCCGTATCGACAACAGGATCTCAACGCAACAAACAGCGCGTCAATCGGACGCCCGGTCTGAGAGTTATTGGCATTTTCGTCCCAGGGGCCCGGTTGGTTTTTAGGGCAAAACCAACCCGACCGTACTCCGCCTGTATCCGATCCTCGGGCGGAGTATGCCAAAAGTTCCGTCTCACTTAGAGGAATTCAACGAAACAGACGGCGCATCAATCGGACGCCCGGTCTGTTAGTTATTGGCCTTTCCGTCTCACACCCACCCTGGGAAACTTCCCAGGAGGTCACCCATCCTGATCACTGCTCTAGGCCAAGCACGCTTAACTACAGAGTTTTAACTACGTAGGCTCCCGAAAAGGAAGGTGCACCTTGAGTATAGTATACCGAAACGACCGTCTCGATCCAAGGATCGCGTAGCCGCTGACGGTTCGTCAATCGGAGGTCCCAGACCCAAGATATGGGCGAAAGACCGAAGAGGGCCCGAAACGGGGGTTCTGGGTCCGGGGCGACCCGGCCCGAACCCCCCCTGGGGTCGGCCGAACCGGGTCGGCCCGACCCGGCTAGGCCGGGTCCGGTCCGGCCTGGGCGCGGCCCGGCCGACCGGACCGGCCGGCTCGGTCTTCGGCCGAGCGGCCGAAGAGCCGCCGCGGGTCAAACCCGCGGCTTTGGGAGAAACGCGGCCCGCGCGGGCCGCGTGCTGGTGGCCGGACCGCGGACGTGGTCCGGCGGTTCGCCGCCGTCGCGGCTCGGCCGCGGCGGACTCCGCCGGCGGCGCGCCGGGCGCCGCCGCGTCCGGTCGCCGGCGCCGCCGCGCCGGCGACCCACGCCGCCGTCTCCTTCCGCGGGCCGCCGGAGATGCTCCGGTGGCCCGATTTCTTTCCCGTCTGCGCCGTTGCTCCTCCCGGGGGACGATCTTCACTGCGGAATCAACAAAATACCCTTGCCGCACGGTTCGTCGTCGTCCGCCAAATCCGCACAACAAAAGAGATCGACGGAGGGTTGTCGGGTCTTGTTCGTTAGACCCGCACCCTCCGCGTTTAGTCAAAATCCACGGGAGGAATAATCAACAACAATTTTAAATAAATCAAAATTGACGGAGATCATGTTCTTCACTTTAAAAGAATAAACACGGGGAAAAAGATAAAATAATCCAACATCCCTTACTTGTCGTCGTCGTCGGACGAGAGGTCGTCGCGGAATTGCTCGTCGCGGAAGAAGGGGGGATCGTCGCGTCGTCGCGGTATCCGGCGTCGCGTCGCCAATCTCCGGATCAAGATCAAACGGATTTAATTAGTTTAAATCCGTTGATATCGAAATTAAAATGGGAGAATTCAAATGATTCGTTTCTCACCTTAGTTGCCGAACGAGGATCGGCCACAGAAGAAGAGGCGTCGCCGAAGAACGTCGCGGGTAGGGCTCGTCGACGTCGCAGATCTCGGTGTGCGTCGTCGAATTCCGGTCGCCGGCGTTCTTCGCGTTCTTCGCGTTCTTCGCGTTCTTCGCGTTCTTCGCGGGGAGAGTGGAGGTTCAGAGGAATTGCACAACGATAGCAATCCTCCAAAATAGACAAGTTGTCTATTTTATTATTTTGCCAACAAACGCAAAACGCGTAAGTAACGACCCATTTAATTCGTTGAATTAATTCAACGAATAAAACAGCCCATTTAATTCACGAAATAAACCGCCCAATTAAATGGTCTGTTAAGAATTTAAGAAAACGCGTCGGTTGACTTTTCAGTTACTTTGACGGGTTTTCGCGGGTGCGTTACTTAGCGAAAGAAACGGCGGGGCTCGTGCGGGCCCCACCGCACAAATATCCTACCAAGGGGGTAGGATATTTCTGGATAGCCTCCTATCCAGTTCCACTCAGTTCAAGCCGCCCTTAAGTGGCTTCAAGTGGCTTCCAAGCAGCTTAAGTGAAATAAAATAAAGTTGTCGTACAAACTTTATTTTATTTCTGACTTAAAGCCGCAAAATTTAAAAACCACGTCTGAGCAAACGCAACTCCGGAAGAGGCGTTTCTAAGCAAAATAATAAAATAGACAACTTGTCTATTTTGGAGGATTGCTATCGTTGTGCAATTCCTCTGAACCTCCACTCTCCCCGCGAAGAACGTGAAGAACGCGAAGAACGCGAAGAACGCGAAGAACGCCGGCGACCGGAATTCGACGACGCACACCGAGATCTGCGACGTCGACGAGCCCTACCCGCGACGTTCTTCGGCGACGCCTCTTCTTCTGTGGCCGATCCTCGTTCGGCAACTAAGGTGAGAAACGAATCATTTGAATTCTCCCGTTTTAATTTCGATATCAACGGATTTAAACTAATTAAATCTGTTTGATCTTGATCCGGAGATTGGCGACGCGACGCCGGATACCGCGACGACACGACGATCCCCCCTTCTTCCGCGACGAGCAATTCCGCGACGACCTCTCGTCCGACGACGACGACAAGTAAGGGATGTTGGATTATTTTATCTTTTTCCCCGTGTTTATTCTTTTAAAGTGAAGAACATGATCTCCGTCAATTTTGATTTATTTAAAATTGTTGTTGATTATTCCTCCCGTGGATTTTGACTAAACGCGGAGGGTGCGGGTCTAACGAACAAGACCCGGCAACCCTCCGTCGATCTCTTTTGTTGTGCGGATTTGGCGGACGACGACGAACCGTGCGGCAAGGGCATTTTGTTGATTCCGCAGTGAAGATCGTCCCCCGGGAGGAGCAACGGCGCAGACGGGAAAGAAATCGGGCCACCGGAGCATCTCCGGCGGCCCGCGGAAGGAGACGGCGGCGTGGGTCGCCGACGCGGCGGCGCCCGGCGCGCCGCAGGCGGAGTCCGCCGCGGCCGAGCCGCGGCGGCGGCGAACCGCCGGACCACGTCCGCGGTCCGGCCACCAGCACGCGGCCCGCGCGGGCCGCGTTTCTCCCAAAGCCGCGGGTTTGACCCGCGGCGGCTCTTCGGCCGCTCGGCCGAAGACCGAGCCGGCCGGTCCGGTCGGCCGGGCCGCGCCCAGGCCGGGTCGGGCCGACCCGGTTCGGCCGACCCCAGGGGGGGTTCGGGTCGGGTCGCCCCGGACCCAGAACCCCCGTTTCGGGCCCTCTTCGGTCTTTCGCCCATATCTTGGGCCTGGGACCTCCGATTGACGAACCGTCAGCGGCTACGCGATCCTTGGATCGAGACGGTCGTTTCGGTATACTATACTCAAGGTGCACCTTCCTTTTCGGGAGCCTACGTAGTTAAAACTCTGTAGTTAAGCGTGCTTGGCCTAGAGCAGTGATCAGGATGGGTGACCTCCTGGGAAGTTTCCCAGGGTGGGTGTGAGACGGAAAGGCCAATAACTAACAGACCGGGCGTCCGATTGACGCGTCGTCTGTTTCGTTGAATTCCTCAAAGTGAGACGGAACTTTTGGCATACTCCGCCCGAGGATCGGATACAGGCGGAGTACGGTCGGGTTGGTTTTGCCCTAAAAACCAACCGGGCCCCTGGGACGAAAATGCCAATAACTCTCAGACCGGGCGTCCGATTGACGCGCCGTCTGTTGCGTTGAGATCCTGTTGTCGATACGGAACTTTTGGATACATCAACTTCGGACTACGTGTCAGTTGATGTATCAGCCTCTCGGCTCGTGGAGCGGACCCTCCTAAACGAGCTCGCTAAGTGCGGGAACCCTAGTGCTGGCTGTGGCTTCGACGACAGAGCAGAGATCCTCCGTGGACTGCGACGACGACAGAGCAGAGATCCTCCGTGGACTGCGACGACGGCAGAGCAGAGATCCTTCGTGGACTGCGGCGACGACTGTGCAAGAGATCCGCAGTGGACTGCGTCGACTACTGCACTCAGCGATCCTACGTGGAACAGTGCTACCGAACCTGTGTGAGCTGAATCTTCTTTTTTACCTTGAGCGGTGGAGCGCTTGGGTGTAGCGGCGGACCCGTGGTACTTGACAGTGGTGGTGCGCTTGGATGCAGCAGCAGACCCTTGGCGGTGGAGCGCTTGGTTGTAGCGGCGGACCCGCGATACTCTACGGAGTGTGTGCGCTTGGTTGTAGCGACAGACCCGCGACGGTGGAGACGTGCGTGCGGAGTACGGAGACCGTGTAAATGACTGAGACCTGATGACTGCTTGACCGACTCGACTTGGAGTGAGTCGACTAGCCCAGTGGACGGAGCGCCCAGTAGTTGGCAGCAGACCCACGGCGGACGGAGCGCCTGGTAGTTGGCGGCAAACCCGCGGTACTCGACAGGAGGAGTACCTCAGTAGGCTATCTGGGTGAGCGCCCGGTATTTGGCAGCAGACCCTCAGCGGACGGAGCGCCCGGTAGTTGGCAGCAGACCCGCGGTACTCGACAGGAGGAGTACTTCAGCAGTCTTAGGTTAGTGAGCAGTACCTCGGAGTCGTGACAGGACCACTGTACACTTCAGAGATGGGGCTCTTCAACATTTATGGTTTCGATAATGAAAATCCTGGTTGAGCTGAATCTTATGTTACTCTCCTTTGTGGATTGTGTTGAACTATCCTATGTGGATTTACTGTTTACTCTCCTTGTGGATTTGAGTCTTGCTTTCCTTTGTGGATTGAGTTGTTCTTGAGCTCGTGAGCAGAGCTAGAATTGGGGACTTAGGTATATGTATGGGCATATACCTAAGTCGAGTCAGATGTTACTTCGTGATTGCATCTTTCTTTTGTGCTATATCCTTTGTGGATTTCGGGAGACCTTCGGGGGTCTCGGGGTCCTTACTGAGTAGTTGTACTCACCCCTGCACGGGCTATGCCCGCACCTTGTTGTGTTGGTTGCAGACGACGGACAGCGCTGATCACGGTTGGGGCGTGGAGCAGGACGGTACCTGGAGGTGGACCACTGGGCGGGACGTGCTCGGAGCGGACGTGGGACCCGAGGAGCCTGGAGGCTATCTGTACCCACCCTTCAGGTGGGATTACCAGTGGACGACACGAGGCCGCCGTCTTTTCTTCAGTTGCTGTACTTTACTTTTCAGTTGTACTTTACAGTTGGGCTTGTATTTCCGGCCCCCTTTACTTTTCCGCACTTTGTAGTTACTTCTGCTTGCTGACTCTGTGGTGGATGTTACTTATAAAGGCAATGCCTTCCCTGTTCACCGGGAATTTACGCCTTGGTGCTAGTCGCCAGCCCCTGGCCTATGGAAGGCGGGCTTGGGGTAGTCACGGCACGGGCCCCGAGGACGGGTCGTGACACCAGGCCTATGGATGGTGGGCTTGGGGGAGTCACGACATGGGACCTGAGGGACGGGTTGTGACAATCTTCACAAAAGTCTTATTCATTTCTCTACTGCTATTGTATTATTATTACCGCTTAGTGATTGGGGCCTCTTTCGCATAATGAAATCCAACATAGAAGATTCTCTCTTAATAATTAGATTCCCCATTCAGGAATGTATATTTTACATAACTCTACTAATATTCATTAATATATATATAACATCCATAGTTATAATACTAGAAACATTGAATTTCTTAGGAAGGAAATATCTACATTTTTTGTGTGTATTAATACCATTATACCTTCTAGGTTCCATTTCTAAACAATGTAATATAATGTAATAGGTCCTAAAATTATGAATTTTTTATAACACTAAATATTTTATAGCACATATCCATAATTGATGCATCGTAAATCCTAGAATTATAATAATTGGTTACTATGGGGAAGTCAGTACTTTCAAATCATTCATAATGTTATTTATAGAATATGGGAACAATCCAATGTTTATCATGTAGTACTATCAAACTAGTTGTACATTAAGGCCCGTAATCATGTACAATGTTGCCCTGAGTCAATCTTGGAACACCTTGTAGGAACTATTAATCCTAGCTACATCTGTCCCAAAACCACATACTTGTATCTGGAAAAGGATTTATTTCATTGAAGGCAATGATAATATCTATGAAAATAAAATTATAGGATGTTATTCTATTCGTATCTGAAATGTATATCATTAGGGGTTTATCCCTAATATATTTTTTCTAACTCTAGTTTCCAAGGTTGTATATAAACATCCTTTGATACACACTATAACGGCCCAACCCAAGAATCCCAGATCTAGAGAATTAGTTTTTTAAGGGATAATAAAACAAAATTAACAATGAATCAATCTATACGGAAAGTCCAATAGTTGACCACAAATTCCATTAAAACAACTAGATAAGTAAAAATCAATATGGAATGGTTTGAAACTGAGACACATGTCACTAATCAATAAATTAATAATTAATTATATCCATTGATATGTCAACAAAAATACTATTGGATAAATAAAAACTAAAACTAAAAGAGGTATTCTCTTAATTATTGGATGATGTATATCAAATGTATAGGGAAGCAGTACTGTTAATTCCTTTTAAATGATTCATAAGCATATAGGCTAAAAACCCATCTATTTTGTCCGTCTGTTTCATCTCATGAGACAACCAATGCATGAAGATTCAATTTATAAACGGGACCCACCCACATCATGTCACGAAAAATAATATCTCATATTTCTAATAATATATTTATATTATAAAAATTTCCCTTATCAAATATCTATACAGAATAAATGATTCAGGTTTATATATAATACCCTTGTTTATCAAATAACTATCAAAGAGAAAATTTTATCTAATGAATAGTATATTAATTTATTTTCCATCATAATGGCCACCATGAGAGTTGGTAAAGGAAAATGAACAATTAATATTTTGTGATGTAGTTGTTTTTCATTCACATAAATTGTATGTTTGTTACCAATTGGATGTATGTATCAATAAGTTAAGATCTAAACCCAAACATAAACACATAATAGTATATATAAAAATCAAGTTTTATATAATAATATAAAAATTAGTGTTTATGTAGTTGTTAACAGAAATAATCTGAAAATCATAGGTAAATGTGTTAACTCTTAATCAAGTAACTACTTTTCGTTTGAACCCAAGGGAATATTTGAACATCATCCATCCAAAAGATACAATTATAGAATTATAGGATTGATGTTGAAGTTCGATTTTTTCAAATCATGTTTCTACAAATGTGTATTGAGAGGTTTGAGGAAGTGGGAGAAGAGGAGGACTTTTTATAGATGTAAATAATATTCACCCCTGTAATATTTTGACAATGGAATTCCATGAAACATTATCTCAATTAAAGTGGATCCAATTATGGTCCAATTTATATAATATATAGTTTTTTATTGTTACAATGAAAGCTAATATAAATTGGAAATGATTATAGGTAGTTTTGTGCCTTAACGTTAAGGCTCGGTCCTGTATTAATCTTAATTTAACCTTAATCATTGTAATCATTTTAACTACATTCACTAATATAATTTTTTTTGTAAAAAATAGATAGTATTTTTAGAAATTATAAATAAATATAATTACTTATATTTATTCCATTTTTAAAAATAAATTCCATGATTTTTCATTAATTAATTTAAAATTCATCATGTATGTGACACGACAATGTCAGTTTTTAATATAAAACGATCAAAATTTCGATATGATTTTATATTCAATTTCAATGTGAAATTGATACCAATGAGATAAATGGGATTATTTGATAAAATTATTACCTAATTAAACTTTTATACAATTTTAATTATAACTCAACCTTCTAAATAAACTAAATGAATGGTGATTTTTGAACTAAAATTTAATATTTGTAACAATCCATTATAAATGATACCCCATTGACAATTAGGAAAAAATAATCGTACCAGAATTTTGATGTGTATATATCAAAAATGATGTCTATATTAAAACATCATATCAATAAAAATATTATATTTAATATTTAAAAATATTTAGGTAGTAATGAATAGTAAAACTACATTAACGAAAATATAGTATTTTATGAGTACAATTGATCTTTTTTATATTATGAATATAAAACCTAATAAATGAATATAAAAAAATTAATTAAATATATAATATATAAATTTCATTAATGTTATTAACTAATAATATTTTATTTTATTATTCATAAAAAAAATCCATTGTATGTATAAAAATAAAACTAATTATTTTTATAACCAATTGGTTCATATTTTCATTTATCATTAATTGGAATCCAATGAATTAATTTTATATTCATAAACATCGTAAATATTAATTATATAGTAAATAATTTTCAAATCTCTAACATAACGATTATGTTCTATCGTATTATATTAAAAAATAATGTTTTTATCATTCATTTTTATTTACAAAAAGTTTTCCTTTCCTAAAAAATCAAGCTATAAGAAAAGGCCTCTATTTTATGAAATGCCAGCTATCAAGGAAGGGTTCTATTGCGTATAATGAAATATAACATAGTGTTTTGTTACTTAAAAGCTATTGAATATATTATATTTATTTAATATTGTAAATATAAAGTATTATATTGGGTTAATATATTCCATTTTATACATGGTGTTCCGTGTCATACATGATCTCAAATAATATTTTGTGCTTTATCATTTTGGGGTGTTACATACTCAATAAGATGAACATGATCATGATAATATATCCCAAAAAATGTGAAAATATTTCCCAACTAAAAAGTGAAGTGACTATTCATAAGATAGAATGTGACGTCATCTATATCATGTCTCATGAATCAGTACTCATCATATTCATATGTTTTGCAACAATAAAAGGTGGATAATAATTCCAATAAATGTTCATTATTGATTGACTGGGAAAAAAGTGTCCCATTAAGTATCACTTAGGAAATGAGCCTCTAAAACTCTTTTTAATTTCCCAAGGCCTCAATAGATTGTGGTGTGAAGCAGTAGTGGGTATTTACTTCAAAAGTTACCAATAGTCATTAAATTTTATTTTCCACAATTTTAATGAGTTTCATGTGATAGCTAAGGGTTTTTGATGATCTAGAAGCAGGAGAATGCTTTGAATATACCATGGTATGTTGTCTTGCATGTATTAGAATAAAATACAATGAAATTTCACACATGAAGAATGTAATAGATAGAAAATTGAATCCTTAAAATCAAAAACATAAGTTACATATGGAAATCCCCAAATAAGTAAAATTAATTTATGAAATTTATGTTTTTGAATTGAAATTTATTTTTTCACTATTCAATGAGTGGTTTTGATAATAATGGGTTTGATTAAGGGTGAATAAAACCCAAGATGTGAAAACAAATCAAAAATATAAAAGGGTTTGAGGAAAATATTGTGTCTACATAGTCCTAGTTCAAGAAGATAAGAATAAAGAATTATAAGTGGAAGAGGAATCAGGAAAATAAGAATAAGTGGAAGCTGAATCATACCATGGATTGATATCTAGTGGAAGAGGATCAATTTTCTTGATGATGATGGAGTGGGATATGAGGACACTATGCACAATTTCTAGGAGGAGGCATAAGATTTGGAGGAGTGAAATTGTAGTTTAATTGTTTTTTGTTTAAAAAATATTTGGTCATTTAAAATGGAGAATGGTTACATTACATAGTTTATCAAACCATTACGAAACTATGTATAGTTCGAATAATTATGGGATTCCATCCTATATGGCTAAAAATAATGGTTTAGTAAACTGTAAACAAACAATATAGTAGTCCATGTATATTAAAATGATCAATTCCACCCATTTGATTTAAATACACCCACATAGAACTAAAACATTTGGTCCCCATTTAATATAAAATATTATATGTGGATTATATAGGATATAAATGGAATTCACAATAAATATTCAATATTATATCTATCACATTTAAGGATTCCTATAACTAAAACACACAAAAACTAAAAGACACACTAACATGATCACCTAACAACAACAAAAAATAATTTTGATAATTATTTTGACATGATGGGATACCTCCCATTAAGTGATATGTTTATTATCTCAAGACTGACATACATATTAATCTTTTCACCTGAATTTCATGGTGGAGACATTCCCAATACATCCTAAACATGTAATTATCTTTTGAGGCATTTACCATTCACTATAAACGATTGTTCATCTTTTTCAGAAACATCCACCATGCCACGGTGGCAACCATTGACCACATTAAATTGTCCTAACCATTTCGACATCAGTTTACATGGAAATAATATACACAATGAGTTCTATAAAAAGACATGATCTATTGGTTGGAATGATTTTTGATAAATCATGTGGCCATGAACCATCCATGCCCATTCTAAGTAAATCTTGTAATTTTTATATTCATTCATCCGGATTTCATCATGCTCAGATAATTGGATATTCAGATACTCTTTAGTAGCATTCAAAACATAATTAAAATCATTGACATCCCATTATTCCATATGTTTGAGATCCACAGGTATGTGGTAGGAATTAATATAGACCAACATAAATGCGTACATACCCAATTGTGTCTTGAAAGATTTCATATCTGTTTAAGAGCATCCCCTAGCTTTTTAGACAAATACTTTATCAATCCTCCGAGAATAATTTCCTAAATTTATTGTGTCCTTGTTAAAAACATCAACATGGAAACTATATTGGTGGTGGTATGGTTTCGTCATGTTGTACTTCTCCCTTTATTATTGATAAAAATTTTCATCATGGCTTTATAAAAATGCATCCCTTATCACTAATGAACACATGGGGAATACAAAACATGTTGAATATGTTCTTCATCAAAAATGTATTGAAGAAATGTTTTATATTTTAGTCTATGGAAGTAGCTTATACCCATTTATAAGCATAATATACACATACTAGAATCTATATATTTCTATAATATGATATAAATGATCCCATGAATTCAATACCCCACACATACAAATTTTCCACATCAACGATAAACTATTATTGAATCATAACCCAATGCCTGAAATTTCCTATTCTCTCGCACATATCGCATCATGCTAAAATGTTTCAAGATTCCTTATGCATTTTGGAACAGAAAATATATATTGTATGATCTTGTATATAGTTATGTACAGACTATTATGTCCTGTAGTTTTAGATGAATGAAAAAAATCTAGAACAACATTGATATCACTCATGGTTATGCATCAATCACTAATTTCATATTCACATGATCGAATGAGTAGTGGATATTCCATAAAATATTTCTTCCTTTATGAATTAAAATTATTTCATTGGATGTATGAAAGATCATTATTAAGAACTCCCACATCCAGAAATTTGGCATTGTAAGTGAAAAAATGGATGTTATGCAACGAATACTGAGAAAAGGTTATCATCTATAAAACATTCTTTGATCTCACTATAATAGTCTTCTTTTATGTGAGGTAATTCCATGTGGGAGAGTTGATAACCAAAGAACTATTTAGTCCCATTCTTTTAATGAATATAAAAATAAATATCTTAGATATGTATCTCCCATGAAATCAACCATATCATTATATATTTCCCATTTTAGTGGTACTTGTGTGAAACTTTATTGGTATACACAGTTCCATTTGATAGCGCAATGTAATAGTAAGATATGTAAAATGAAAATACCAGTACCAACATTTATTTTAATGTGGTGGTATAACTAATTTGGTCTTCATTTAAGGCATTATTTTCTTTGTAAATAGGCTAGAAAATTAAATCATGACTTTTCTTAAGATCATCTCCCCCCACATAATCACTATCATCATACTTAATCTCAAACATCTCATCAAGATTAAATGAAACCATTATCGATGCATATAACTATCAATACTTCAATAGCTAAAATTACATAGCAGAAAATTCATTGAATTCAATGAAATCATCCCTTGATAAAATATTTTTTAATGGTTGTGATATATTTGAAATAATCTCACAGGAACCGCCTTTAAAATATTGGATTCCAATGAATGATATATCTTTAATGGATCGAAGTGGGAATGGGATGATTTGGTATCACATCTATAATTACAGTTAATACGTCAATTAACTTTTGAGGGATCTTCTGGGCTAATACAATACAATTATTCACAATAAAATGGAATATCTCTGAATTCTAAAGTTTATTTTATTGCACTCACTGTTCCAGATCCACTTACATCTATTTAAAGTATTTTTCAAATGAATTCCCAAATTAGGATAAGTCATCCATGAAAATATCTAGAATATTCTCCACCTTTTCATGTAAGATAGGAACCATAACCTTATAATAGGTGGATATATTGTTACACATAATTAATGACATATGATGTTTGGAAATCATTCTGTAAGGGAAGGTGAATTGACTCTTTTTGTTGAAATCATGTGAAAACCATTTTTGGTTACATATATAATAATGATATATAAATAAGGTAAATTCATTCTCCAAAAAATGATGTAACATCTGATATATGGGTGGGATTAACAAGTGGTATTTTTGGGTTGATTCATTGAGCATTTAATATTCGATGGATACTCTCTAGCCTCTAACTATCTAAGATTGGATTAGTTAATTTTTCTCAATTGAAATCATAGTGATACCCCCTATTAGGGTACCACATTCAAGGGTAAGACCCGCGAACTATTAGTAATGGGGTATAAAATTCCAAAATTTAATAAATTGACCACATTATTTTTTATCACCTACATCATTAGATGATATAACTATCATCCTAATTGTCGACATGGTCTACATCAATCTTCAAAAAGTAACTTGATGGAAAAAATAGTTGGTATGACTCAATTATTGTTAGTAATCATCCTACCCTAAAATTTTTTTATTGTTTTGAGAAACATTAAAATTGAAACCTCTTTATATGGGGTGATGGATACATTGTGAATTATGGGATGTCTATCATTGTCATATGAATAAGAATTATTTATAGATGATAGATGATAATAATTTTATAGTTTTTGTTACTTACGAAATGAAGCTATGAGATGTTCAATGTAAATCTTTTCCAAGATTTATGAAACTACTACTCACTACAATTATTGGATACCCATTCAGGAGATATACTTCTCCTCCTCGTGTGCATATTCAGGTTGGATTTCTACTAAATCAAACTTTTTGATATAAGAGATATTACCCATGTCAATTTCTATTCATTCACTCTATTATTCGACATTAGATTGGGGACATCATCCCCCTATTTCCATAATTTATGATTTTTTTATAAAATTAGATGCGTTAGAAGAATATCGTTCCTCTTCCTCCAAAAATAACATCTCCACTAAATGAACTAAAATAAAAACATTCCCTATAGGTTGAAAGGGTCTCCATATAATAGGTTGTATTATGTATCTTTCACCATGTTGAGGATAATATAGTCAGACAGATGAATTAACTTCACAACCTTCCCTGTAACATTATCTCGATTCCCTTCTATCTATTTGTTTGAACGATCAGGGAGTTATAGTGTTACATAGGTAGGAATAAATTCATTTAGACCAAATATCATGATTACTCCAAAAGGTATCAAATTGAATATATACCTAAATTTTAATAATTCCTTCCCTAACCCACCAAATCTGATGGTAAAAAAATAGCGAAACTCTAGAGATCATGATTACAGTTAGGAATCAAATAATTTGCTAAAAATGAAATCTCATTAATGAGAGGGATACTACCCAAGTCTCCCATTTTCCATTGGTATGAAATAATATCCTTCATGAACTATAGATATGTGTCAATTTGGGTTAGTGCCTCTACAAAGGGTATGTTGATGTGGAGCATTTAAAAAAATCCAAAAAATTTCAAAATTGTTGATCCAACTTCCCTTGATTCATACATTATGGAAAGGGTAAGGTGGATTAATAAGGCTTTAAAACCACCTTATATTTATCATTGATGGGTCCCTTACATTTTAGATGATGTTTTGATGGTAAAGATACATTATTTATTCTTCTTTTTCTAAAGTGGTTGATGATTTATTTTGACAATCATCTTTATACTGTATTTTGTTTTTTAACACTTATTCTGATAACTCCTTCTCACTTCCTGTGGTAACTGCATTAGCTTCCTCTCATGGGTTTTTTAGTGTTTCCCAATAGTGTGTTGGGTTTCGTTAGAGATATTTTATTTTATATCTATCCATTGATATTTTCGAGGAATCTAATGTATTATTCTTGGTTATAAAATCATGTTTCAATAGTGGTTATGAATTTTGACATAATCCATTCAAACATTGATAGTGGTTCATGTTGAGTCTATGGATGAATGGATTTATGATGTTGGGGTTGTTAAGGAGGTTATGTCAAATGAGGGTTTTGATAACCTTGTTTATGATCCTAGCGATTTTGGTTTTTATTTCCTAATTGTTGCATTAGATATAAATTTGAATATTACTAGTGTCTATAATAGGGTGGATTTTGATGTTATGGATGATGATTGTTCTACTGTTAACCTCAATCTATATTACCATTATATTTCCATACAAGGATTTGTTATTGAGGATGCATTATTTTCCCTCAGTATGGAGAGAAATAGCATACATCACCTATCGAGGGGACAATACATAATCTCTGACATTCACCCATTATGTAGTTGTCAAAGAATTGACTACTTGCTTGGCGATTTACTACTTAAACTTGTGAATGTGAATTTCATTTAAAAGAATAAATTTTATTCCTCATGCCATCATTTTGAGAATACAACTTCATTGTTTAATTAACGTTATTCATACCTCTCTTTTACGTTCTGCACTCATATGTCCATGTAAAAAAATTTGTTGACATGTCTTCTAAAAGATCAGTGTGTTCCCCAAGATATTTTCCCATTACCACATTCTAGTACTAGAATCTACGATATATTTGGTGTTTTTTGTGAAAAAACCCATAGAATGTCTAAAGAATAATCTATAATACGATTCCATGATGAGGAATTTTCATTAACAACTCATTGATTCTTTTCCTAGACTCATGAAAATATTCTTACTCAAGCTACTGTAAATTACAAATCTCAATCTATAATGTCACAGTATTGGATTGGGGAATGTATATGGACTAGAATTCTTGGTCCAATGCCTCCCAAGTGGGAATGTGGTTTTGGGGATGTACATTAATCCACTATTTTTCATTATCCCTTAATAGTAAAGGATATAAGGGATCCTAATTTATCCCTCGACACTCTATAGTAGCAGAACATGTCACATGTTTGATGAAAATTTGAGAGATGGGAATTCGGGTATTCACCTATTAAAAAATATAATATAACCATATTTTTAATAAAATTCATAATGGATTATTTTATCGTGATGTTTTGGGCCTGTATCGGTGGCCTAAAATTCCTTAAAAATCTTCTTGGGTTGACGAAAATCCTTACCCTATATGAGTATGGCATGAGGTTGTATTTCAAGGGGAGGTGGAGGTATAAACTACTTATCATGTGATAAATATGGAGATTGATTTTGAGGCATATACGATAGTCATTCTAGAGGAATATACTAATGAATATTTTTAGTCCATATCCCGATTGAAATTAAATTTGTGGTCAGTGATGGATCAGGGGAATATATTCCATAAAGTGGGCCAAAATAAGCTAGTTTAGTTCACCATCCACGACGAGCTATTAGATTTTATTTTATTAATGTTAAAATTGATGTGAAACACCATGTACAACATCTAGTTCTTTGTTTCCCAAATTCACAATGGATGTGTAATGGTTGTGTTATCCAATTAATTCACTATATCTTCTAGATATCATTATTTCGATTACAAAATCAAACGAAAGTAATTCCTTCAACTCAATGCTCTTAGAATGAATTATCTAGGTACTCACTAACCTATATTCATACACAACACCAGTAAACATACCAATAATATAACCCAGTACCAATACTAAAAAATTGAAATGGGAATAAGTGAATAAATTTTTTAAATTTTTTATTCTTGTATTCCCATAATTATATAAACAAAACATAACAAAACAATAATTATATTATCCTTAAAAATGGAGACATAATTTTGTTTCATTCTAGAGGAATACATACTTTCATCTGCCCAAAATAATTTACCCACTCAAACAACTATTATTGTGTTTGAATGGCGTTGATCCTAAAGGAAAAAAACAAAGTTTTATAATCCTTATGGTTTGAAAAAGAAAATGCTCATTTTCAGAATTTAGAGATGATATTTTGTTTTTTGTTTTTTTCACATATGTTTGAATGATTAGTTATTATAATTATTTAATGATTTACTTTGAAACAAGAATGACACCCAAACTGTTCATGAAAATTAATGGAATAAATGCATCAGGGATGTAGGTACTTATAAATATCATTGAAAATCGATTATTCTATTATATTTTTTTATAAAAAATCATATCTCTAAAATTGAAATGTGATAGAAAACCCATCTCCACATTAGTTCTAATTTATTTAACTATAAATCAATTTATTGGTCTGATATTTGGATTTTAAAAATACATTATAAAATAAAACCCTTTTTCGAGATGAGGAGTGCACCCAATGGCCATGTGATTAATCCTAGTATTCCTATAGGAGATCCTTGTAGATTATATTCTTAATCCAATGAAGAGTTTCCAGAAAGAGTCAGATAATTGTTATAAGTGATAATGAGAGAAACAAATGAACTAAAAAATGTATAATAATTTTAATACATCACCATTGAGCCTCTACTACAAACAGAACCAACACAAAAAAGGATTAAGATAATTATTGAATAAATGATGATCAAACAATATCTTTATTCCATATGTGATAGTTATATATGATAATTAATGAAAAAATTCTATGAAAACATATGATAAATCCTCCAAAAATTGCCTAAATGGGTATCAATATCCCTTACTTCAATATAGTTTTTCTCTTGGGTGATGATACCCCTAAAAAATGTCTATGGAAAAATAAATGGCTATCCCACAAAATCTAGGTCTAGTATGAGGTCTAAATCCATTTCAAATGGTGGTTAATAGGGGTAGATAAATGGTAGGTGGAAAACTGTTGACCATTTTGTGGTTTAGGTGCTTATTTATTGTAATTGTGGGCCAACTATGCTTCATGGTTTTCTTTGAAGAATTGATGTGCACAATATCATGAAGGGTTCACATGAAGTAGAAAAAATTTTAGACACCATGAGGATGGTTCCCTCTTTATTCTCTAGGATTCAGATGGTAATATGACTCATTAGTAACCATGCATATTTGAAAAAATGGTCTTAAATCCTCTGATTTCCATCCCAAATGGTCGGTTCATCAAAAAACGTCTTATAAATTCCATTGATGACGATATCCTACCAAAAACACATGTTAATTCTATAAAAAATTCTAATCATTGCAAACAACGATTTTAAGGATGCATAACTGATTGGAGATTCCTAATTCACACATGGGCATCAATGGTAAAATGATTCTTGAAAATTGACTTTATAAAAGGTGGGACGACCTCTCTGGAAATAGGTTCACTAAAATAATAATTATTAAAATCACAATATCCCTTATAAATAATTTGTGATTACTTATTTTCCATCTCTAATTTTCTCATGACCATTTATCTTGTTATTTAGAGATATGATATTAAAATATAAAAAAGAATAACATTTATAGAACACTTCTCTAAATTGGACAAAACATTCTCCTCACCAACTCTGAAAATCAATTTTTCCATGTTATTATTGATCATTTCATTTCTAGTGGAGGGATTTGTTCTTCCTTGAATGAAGGGAAATAAACTTTTTATTTCATATCCTTAAAAAAATAGTGGGCATTATAAATTTTACAACATTAACTAAGATGTCCTAGATAAATCCTCATGAATTCATGACTGAATGGTCAATAAGTTAAAGTGACGCCTTTATTGGTTTTAGTTCTGTAATCGATATCTTTATTTAAAAATTCCTGATAATTTTATAGATTCATTCTCCTATATTGTATGAGGGAATATCAAATGTATATTTCCCGATAGTATATAGAATTAATAAACATCTTAGGTCAGACACATTTGGATGCAATTTCATTTAGATAAATATGTACAGTTATTCATATAGAGAGATAATTTCTAAGTATTAAATTATCATTTAAATATAATTCCCATATGGATTCATGTAGACCAAATTTCTTGGCCCTTTGTCTATGGAAAGTCGAAATGCATATGTAATTGTTTAACAAACTCCATTAATTGTTTAAATTGTCTCTCATTTTTTACATATTTAATTCGATTATGAAAGTTGATATGTGTCATGTATGATGTTGCTTCCACATTGTCAACATTATTTTTAGGATGTTCCCTAACTAATGTATCCTGATATGGTTCAAACATTTTTGTTCTATCCAAACTAGCATCATAAAATTCACAAAAATGTTTTTCTTATTTCAACATGGATGATGAATATAATGAATATCTTCATCTTTCAAAATAATAGGCATATCTACTACTATCAAATGATCATCAATATTACCAAGATATGTACCCATTGACCATATAGATAATGTCATTGACATTCAAATCATTTAATGATTCATGTTTCGTAGTGCATCCTGGTGGATTTTCATGATTGTTTATTATCTTTGCAACCATTATTATTCCTTTTTTCATGAAGGATGTGAGATGGAAGTCTAGATTGTTTTGAAGATGATGGAGTTGTTGAGGTTTTCGTTGAATGTTTTGTTGATACTTATAATGTTGTGCAGGTGGAAACTTGTGAGGTCTAGAAAAATTCTGTTAGAATTTATATTTAGGGTTAGGAAATATTCTCAGTGATGGGTACCCATGTGTTTAATAATTCCATGGTCTTACCTATCAACTCATTTTCTACAAATAACCTTTTTGGAAATAATAGTGATTCTAAATATCATATCAGTTTTCCTATTGTTGATATTGTCATGGAATCTTATACTAATGTACTTCTAGATTTAAATTGATGTAATTAAAATCATGATATTGCAATTCATCTCTCTCATCCCTAAAATCATTGTAATAATGTGGGGATATACACATATAATAGGATTTAATTTCCAATACTCTAAAATGAGAGGGTGGTGGCACAATAATTAAATTAAATAATTATAACATAGTGGTTAAAGCCTATTCATAATTAGTGAGGTAGGAGGTTTCATCCTCATGATCAATTCCACAATGAGAGAGTCAACTATCACTTTCCAACATCATGGAATTGTGTGGAACTTCATCATGAATTTTTTGGATCACTTATGAAAACATGAGGATGATTCCCCATATACCATCTTCATATTCTTCCGTATGTGTAACATGTTTTATTCCATCATAAAAAATATAAAAATTATTCCAGACATCATATATGTGTTGTGGGAATATTTAGGTTATCTTATTCAGTTTAACTCTTTTTACATGATTATTATTCATCCATATGGGCAATGTTTTGAATTTTATTCTAGATCATTAATGTTCGTATAAGAGTGATGTGTTTTTATTGAAAAATCTATCCTAATGCATCATAATTCTTGATTTAATCACGAGATTATCTTTTTACCTAGTGCATACCTCTATAAGGAAAGGATAATGGGAAGACTCTGATGTAGATGGAATCTAATGATATTCCATAATCTTGAAATGTATTGAAAAACTAAAGCGATTTGGAAATGATATCATATGGCTAATTTCAATAAAGACAACTAAATGTCCCAATATTATGGATAATGTGAATGAGTCTAGGTTTAATTTAAATGTTGTTCAATTAAATTGGACAGAAAAGAATTCGAAGAACTATACTAATTGGGGATAGTAAATTGTAGTCCATAATGGTGTTCTTCAATGAAAATATCTCTTAAACTGATGGGAATGTGGTGCATAGTGGGGTTCTTGATGGTGTGGTTTCACTAGATTGTTCTGATCTACAATCATGAAGTGGTGTAATGAAAACATTTATATTGATCATGGGATAGACTAGATGTTGTTCTTGTGAATCCAAGATTCTTGAGAATGTAATGGTCCTCAACAGAATGAACTAACCAAAAAGAAAATTGATAAAAGATTATGTAATGATATATGGAGGGAAATAAATCATTCATATGCAAAATACATACAGTAAATGTAAAAATAAAAAGTATAATGTTAAGAAGAAAGGTATTGGTGTGAGGTAATCTGGGGGTTGAACTAATGAATACTATTCTTAAGAATCAATTTTCCATACCAATGGAAACTAAATTTTACCAACCTATGTGGGACATTGAATTTTCATTTGATGATATTGGATTTGATTTTATTCTCCAAAATTACACTTCCTCTGGTTCGCATGTCACTTCTTCAAATTGTTTGTCACTCCACCGCACATTTTCTAGGTTAATTGCCTTCTTCGATATAAATCTGTCTATATGATATATTCTCTTCACCAGATACTCTACATAGAAGGATCATTATATAATTGTTCAATCAATGGGTTGAGTAATTATGATAGGTTTGGTGTGTAATTTTACTAGACTCATACATGTAACATATCATATACTTGTGAAATGTTAGGTGGGGGTTATATTCGATAGGCCACTACCCAAATGAAATCATGGAACTAAAAATGGGTCTATGTTTCTTAAAATTAGAATTTCATTATTCCCAAATCTAATGACATTCATTCAGAGAGATATATGGTGGAATATATTATCCCAAACCTCAAACTCTAGGTCTTGTTGGTGATTTTCATTATAGCACTGATGTCAAATCTGATTAGCATTAACAGTCAAATGAATTGCCTTTAATTCTCCATTATTTACTTGATCATTTCATGAAATATATGTTTTTATTCCCCTGCATCATCATAGCATATATCTATTCTTCATATCTTCCCATATATTCACCATAAGGATCCAATTGTTTGCTTGATTAGAAACTATTATTATATGTGAACTAAACCAAAAGAAGATATAGATCCCATCCTCATTTGATGTCAATTTAGTATTTTCACAAATTTTCTTTAACTATCTAGATAGTTCTATTTAATTGACTTTTAGTTTGAGGGTGATAAACCATTAAGATGTTTAATATAGTATTTATATAATATTTTAGACACATCCACAACTGGGAGGAAAATCATGGTTCTCAATTAGATATTAATGATAGTGGTTCCCCCTACTTACCATTTTTATTGTATATCCTTGAATGATTATTGAGTGAAAATTCACCTCAAATTGCACTAAATTGAATAGTATTTTTAAGATGATCCACCAAAAACCATATAAAATTGTTTCCTTTTGATGTTCATAAAAGGCCTGTGACAGTATAAGGGATATGTATTCCATTTTCTATGTTGTATGGGCAATAGATTCAACATCAGCTTCAATTTTTTTATATACCACATTCACTTGGTGATATACATTAATTATTGATGTATTTTCCACAATATCTTTTTTATTGTCCCCGAAATAGTTCATTCATAGAACATGATGCATATTTGTGATTCCTGGATGGATGTAGAATGCAGAACTATTTCAATCATCTCACAACTCATTCTAAAAAATCGGATTTGATTTTACACATAATCGTGATGAAATCTAAAATCCCCTTCTTCTTTAACAGTAAACATTGAGGATTTACCTTCTCATATCGCTTCCACATTCTTCAAAATTCCTAGATTGACTCATTGAGGGCCATTTTTCATTTTCAAAATGGTTTATAGATAAATAGTTAGTGAATGGATTGATAATTTTATTTCCATTATCATTCTCATGTCCATCCCTTTCAAATATATCATTAAAATATCCTCATACACAATAATCAACGATCAAATTATTGGGTCCTTTATACCTAGAGAATCTTACACATTATTTTATTATTCAGGATGGTAGTGGATTGAAAATTCATAGTTCTTGATAACCTATAACCATATTCATTAGAACATATTAATATCATTATTTTTTAATATATAAATGAGGATTTTTAATCCATATATACTTCACACTTCTTCACATATCAATAATGACCACATTTTTAATGAAAATATCACTACATATAACTTCATACTATGTGTTGTGTGGTTTTGGTCATGAAAAAAAAATTCATGGAGATTAGGCTATCATATTTACATTCTTCATTAACACATATCCTAATCACCTCTTAAATATATTAATATACAACATAAAATCTTATCCACTAATGGTTGGTGTATGTACATGTTTGGTGATAAGACTCTTTTTAAACCCCATTAATCTCTCTTCACAATCAGTGTACCTGAAAAATATGACTCCCTTTTGAGTTATTTTTCTTATAGGGATTGAAAATAAAAATAAATTTATGAAAAATTGAATATATTATCCCATTAATCCAAGAAACCTATTTATTTCTATCACATATTATGGTCTTATCTACCATTCTATTAATACTGTCTTTAAGGAGTCTAGTAATATACCCCTATTGTTTATAATATGAATTTATAATGAGAAATCCTCTAACTATAACTCATATTTTCTATACATTTAATAATAATTATTCTTTCATAAGGTGTTTGTCCCAATGATCAGATTCTCCCCATTCTCCTACATCTTGATGGTGTATATTTGAAAATCATCTATAAATACAACAAAATATTTTCCATGATAATCTATAAATACTCAATTTATCAGGTCTATAAAAATTATAGGAGAATTATCGAGTCTAACTAGAAATACAATTATCTCACATTTCTTGTTCCTTGATTGAAAAGCTTTCATATGAATACCCTCCATTTTCACCCTTACATGGTAATAGGGTGACGGAAGATCCTCCTTGGAGAAGTATAGGGATACATGTAGCTCATAATAAAATTAATAAATCAATGGAATATAATACTTGTTCTTTTTAATTATCTTTTTATCTCAAATTAATTCATAAAGAAGCCCATTGTATTATATTTCTTCTTAAAAAAGTGGTCTGGTGCACCCCATGGTGATGCAACATGGGAGTATGAACCCTTTGTCAATAGTCTGCTGTAGTTTTTTATTAATCATATCATATTCCACAATAGATATTTTTTAAAGATTCTTGTGTAATGGGAACACAAAAATTATAAGATCATTATAAATTTTTAAATCTCTTCTAGGAGGAATGACTGGAGAATCATCCGGAAACATATTTGTGTATTCCCTTAAAAATGGAATTTTTTGAGGTTGTTGTTTTCAATAGACGAAATAATTTGAGCTAGATAAACTTTCTAATAGGTAAATAATGCCCATTAATGTGATGTTGGTTCTATGGATTATTCCTCATAAACATTGAATTTTTTTAGAATCACGGTACAATTAGAATATGGGGGGTTATTTCCTTCTCATGAAAATTTATGTTGTCTCTATACAAGGATAGCCAATCTAGGCACATAGATGTATTAAATTTCACTAATGGGGGTATAAAAATGATTAATGGTATAAAAATTCCATGTATATTCCTAGGGTTGGAGTTATATAATTGGGATTCAATTTTTTTTTCCAATTTGTACTTATCTCCAACACCTCTACATCAATGATCTGTGGTCATGTTTAAACAATTTTTCTAAACATGCATTATTTTAATAAAAGAATACTACAAAAATAAAAACTTATTTTTCAGAATTCTTGAATCAATAACAAGCATACTTGTCAGCACTTCATGATCATGATTCGACATTGTAGTTGTGGTGGAAAAAGTTTGTCTTTACTACTATGGATATTGTTCGTTGTCTAAGAATATCCATAACACAACGCATTATTTCTCAAACATACCATATTCCTTGTATGTGAAACAATGAAAATTGATCTAATTGTTGACTATTGTATTTTTTTCCTCCATTTTATTTCTTGGATTATTTCATTGGGAATCGTTATTTAGGTGTTGATCATTCACACACCAAATAATTTCCTTTTCCACTTAGGAAATTTCTGGGGTACTCCTTTTGACACATATAACAATAAGAGTGTTGAAATTTCATAGTAATGTTAGAAATCTCCCTCAATACATGTGTATAAAACTCCACATTCTTCTTCATATCACTATGTTATACTTGATATTCACTAATATATATTTTTACTCTCATGGATCATCAGGAAATTTCATTATACATATCAATGTATTATTTCATTAGGAAATTTTAATAGTAATTTTTTATCCAACCAAATAAGTTTCCAACCTTTCATTTTAGGGTAACAACAATACTGAATGAGTATGACATATGTATTGTGATAAATTCCTCATACACACCGATAGATTCATTTTATTTGTTCATGTTTTAATGGAAATATATTTTAATTTTAATTTGGATTCTGTGAGGAAAATATTTTCCAAAAAACATTTTCCATAATTCCTTCCACTATATCACTTCAATTTCTTTCTTAGGCTTTATATTCTTGATTAGTGTACACTACTGATCATAATATCCTTACATATGATAAATTTTCAATATACCCATCTTTTTTGTAGGAATATTAATGGATGGATAATATCCTCTTAATGGAGTTGATAAACTGTACTATGATTAAGAAATCAGATGATACAATGAATGTTGTAGGACGTTATTTAATAACGGAATAAATTTGATCATTTTATCTTATTATGAATTTTGTGTGATCCTCTTTATCATGGATTATTTTCAATATATTATTTAGATGATAGAGTATAATCACAATGTTTTTGATTCCCACTCCATCAGTTCGTTCATCATGTTTGGGAAGTAATTAAATTTTCCATCAATTTTGTTGTTTACCTGATTTCTCTTATACAACCATTGGAAAGAATAAATTAAAAATTAGGGATGAGTAATTTTAAATTATTTAAAACAATAACATAAATCCAATGAAAATATATGGATAATTTAAATGTTGTTTTTATTACTTATCATATGAATTTCTAGGATTCAATTGATGTTATCCATTATCTATTTCCTAATAACTACTATTATTGGAATTGTTTGTTCCCCTATTAATGGCTCTTAATGAGGTTTGAAATTTACTAAATAATATCATATTGGAGTGTCAAATTATGTATGAATAACTTCATGCTTTCAACCACCATTACCTAGCTGACTCAAACTCAATGTAGTGTTTTTGGGTTTTACCACTATGTACATCTGTGTCGGAGCCACATGTACTAAGAGTATCTAGATTGGGATATATTTTCTTAAAACATTCTTACTATATAATATAACAATATTTTTGGATGTATTCATATGTTTATCATTATCTATAAGTATTTCCATTGAGTTATCTAATCTGAATCCAAAAAATAACAATAAATTACCATTCATACCAACTATGAAAATACCTCACTTTATTACCCATTATTTTAAGACTAATTACATAATATTACACATAATAAAAACTAGAATATTGATATTTCTACTTAATTTTGTATTTAGTGCTATTATATAAAAACATAATACATGGGATTCAATAACATTACTTAAAACAACCTTGACATTTTCATATTATTCTAGTCTACCTAAAACTATATGGTGTAACCTGGGGATATAAAAAATAATTTTGTGAACTGTAAATCTCTATGGGGGAATAAAAATGTCATAAAATGAAGACATTAATACATTTCATACAATTTTCATATCAATTATGCATAAATGGATTGAGAATCATAAAAAAGAACTATGAGTAATGATATATCATTATAATCATAAATTCAATATGGGAAATATTGGAATGACTAAAAATATTGTATAAAAAATAGGTTAAGCATAACTACATATTCATCATGGTGGAAAAAAATAAATAAATTTATTAGGTAATGTCCATAATCCCTTTAATGAAATCTCATGAGTCAAGAACATAAACCATTTCATTGATATATTATTTACTTCTAGGTGCCCCCATCACATTCATTTATTCCTTATGCATAATTATGCAACATATATCATAAAACATGGTATCATTTTCCAAATATTATATTTAATGACCTGGGTATTTCGAATAGATAAATTTATGTTCCTAATAAATTAATTATATGATCATAAATGTGACACCCATGATAGGAAATGGTAGTGGGTATTCATTATACAATTTTTTTTCATAAAAAATCTTAGTGAAATTTGGAGAGCATAATTAGGGAATATAAATATTAATTGGATGGAATAATGAGAGATAAATGCGTATATAAATATTTATAAATGAAATGTATAGTAATGGGAATATGGAAGAAAATTTCCCATCATTAGTAATTGGAGATAAAAGGTATAAGATAATGGTGATTATAGAAAAAATGGGGGAATTAAAGGATCTATTACTTTGAGAGGGCGATTCAAAATTGTTGTGAGGAGTTCATGATATCTTTAGGGACTATGGGAGACTATTGATAGGGGAGGGAAGAGTATGGAAATGATCTAATATTTTTGATAGATGAGAAATGGGATCATGGGGGTGTTTATAAAGGTAATGATTGGGGAACTCATTTTAATTTATCAAATATAGGTTTTAGACTCTATATAATAAATTAACGAATCCATAAAATGTACAATGGTATTTCCCCATGGTATCTACAAAATATTCGTGGCTTCCATTCTTTATATGGTCATCATCTGATGGAATCAAATTATTACTATTTATGATGTGGATATGAGTCTTTTCATTAAACAAAGGGTTTTGGAACCCTAAAATAAAATATTACATTTTAATGATTAAAAACGATTAATAAAATTAATCATAAAATAAAATTATTTTAAAGGATAAAAAAATATTTTGTCTAATATACCATTTATAGTTTTTTTACATAATTTTTTTTCATTATTATTTCGTTATACACACCGTATATTTATATAATAATTAAATTTTAATAAAAACATATTATATTAGAAAAGTATTAAAAATTAACCAAAGTATAATTTTGATGTCCTCATTTAGAAAAATAATATTTATTAAATAAAAATAATTTTTTAAATATTAGAGCTTTCACTTTTAGAAATAATAATCAACATTTATTTAGAAATACTAGGGTTTATTGAGAATAAATGATTTATAACCCTCAAAAAATTACATTTGACTTCATAAAAAGTGTATGATAATTTATATTTAATATTTTTTAATAATATTATATTATTAAAATATTATTTATTTCATGAATTCATGAATTCATAAAAATAAATTTTATAATTGACGTATTATTTTACAAAAAATACAATTTTAGTTTTTTTATTCAAAATATAAATAATTTATAATGAATAAATAATATGTAAATATTAAAATTATTCAATTGAATATAAAATATAAATATTTATAATGTTATAGTCATGGTATATTACCCATTCATAAACAAAAAAATTCCCTATGTGTAAGTGGTGTGACAGTGAGACTTTCATTGGATGGTTTGACATGAATGATTTGATTTGTGATATCGATGATTTTGAACATCTCGCTTAAATAGATTTTCTAATGATTATGTAGTTGGAACTCAACATGGTCATAATTGAGGTTAAATCCACGTGATGTTTTCATCTTTGAATGATATGAAAAATTGGTTTTGTAACGTACATTCCTACTCAATTAGGCCATCAATTACACTGTCAATGTCAATTTTATTTATTTAAACACTATATTTTTAACAATAATGTGATGAATCATCAATGACTTTGTTATCAAAAATTATGATTCTAAACAAACATTTAAATCCAATAGGATATAATAAATCAAAATATGTTCATGGTTTTTCTATAACCACATCACATAATAAGAGAATTAATTCATCCAGAAATTGGAATTATATTTATACAATTACTTTTTTCATAAACAAAATAATCGATCAGAGTCAATATCAATTATCTAGACAAAATAAATCCTAGATTTAACATGGATTTCTCATAATGATTAAGCTAAAAAGCTATGTAAAAGAATGAAGATTCTTTTCGTCAATCCAATTGGATCTATATATGCTGACACAATCTAATGGGCATGGTTTAGATGATTACCATAGGGGATTACAGTTGGATTTATTGAGGAATTCATCATAGGATAAAAATCATAGTCCTTATCAACTTCAATTTAGTCTGGTTTAGTCTATCAAATATCTAATGGTCAAGGTTGTGTTAAATAATGTGATGAAAATTTATTATAAATATAATTACTAGTCATATGGATACCATGGTTCAAAACAATGATTCATTATGTTTGGAAATGACACTAATCAAGACCTCATACCATATATGGATTAGATGCTTAGGGTGGTGATTACGAAATGAAAGGATGTATTAGGAATTTTTTACATAATAATAAAATTGTTTCAAATCCGAAAGTACAAAATTCATCATGAATTAATAAATGTAAAAAAATTAAAAGAAATAAAAATACAACTAGAAAATTACATGAACAAAGAAAAAATGATGAATCAGAAATATAGTATCCAGTATAATAATAAACAATCACAATATTACTATGAATAGTGAATCATATAATAATTGATGTAGTATTAGATGAATAACTGATAGAGGTTATGGATATTTACATAATAACCAATATTAGGACTGAAGTAGATAATGAACATGAGAATTAGGATTAACGAATGACAAATATTAATTAATGTAGTTATATTTATGAATATAATCTAGTTTAGGATGTGAATAAATGAAAACATTACATGAAATATGATAGAGAGTAAATACATATGAATCTATCATGTACGGAGGGTGATAAAAATATTAATATACCCATGTAGTTCATCAAATGCATGTTAGGAACATCTTGTATGAGACATAGAGAAAATGGTACCAATATCTATCTGTCATGTATATTTTTTCATGTTGTATAATTTAGATCTTGAATTACCACTAATGAGTCTTTTGGTAAGTTTGGTATCTAAATCCTTCGAATCTTCCATGTCATGAAGTATCTACACATCATGCATGATATTCACTATTATTATGATTATAATTTTTGATATTTTTACATTGTGTAATGGTTTTACATGTTGTGAATTTTCTTTATGTCGTGTATATGCTTCACATGTTTGTGTTCGGGTTTTCAGGCATTCTATGAATGTTTCCAAAAGTCATGATTGTGATTGATAGTTTATAAAATTATTTTTTGAAAACATTCTTCGTTTATTCCTTTAAGAAAATAATTCATTTTTATTGGGAAAAAACAATTATTCAATTCATTATCAATTTTTTTATGAATAATAATTATATATATGAATCCTATATGTATATTTAAATTCATTTAAAAATAAATTTTAATAAAAAACATTTGAAGTATACTTTAACTAATATTAATTTGGAAATGCGATAGAGATTCCATTTTGAGTATAATAAGACATTTTAATTGGATATTTTATATATCCTATGGAAATTAAACATTATAACTAATTCACATAAATGAAGAGTATTGATCCATGTAATGAAGTAATAAATTGAAGTGTGTCAGCTGTAGCTTTTGTTTTCTATGTTGAGTTTCGGAGTGAATATTGTTCGTTGGAAGGGCTTTATAGCTTTGATAAAGGTTGCATTATCTTTTTATGAGATAATTTGACACAATAAGATGAAATTCAATGAGATTCAATGCTTAGGTTAAATCCAAAATAGTGGGTAGAACTTGGGAGAGTTGTCCTAGTCTCCTAGTGGAGGTTTGGGATTCTATAACAGGTTCGGAATTCTATTTTCATGGATACAATATATGTTAGAAAGTGGAAAACGGTCCTATTGGTCTATGCACCTGGGGGCTATGACGATGTTATATGATTTGAGACGATTGCATTAGTGGTCAGGTAGAAGGTGACTAGTTGAAACCAGTATATGTTTAGTCATATTGGCAGGGAACTATTGGTTTGTTGAAGACTTTACCCATTAGAGTATGGAAATGGGAAAACAATTATAGGGATTTGGTTATTGTTTTACCACACACCCCAATTAGGAAGGATTCAAATTGTGTTATTTTCTATAGACTATGTAAATAATAATATTTCATAAAAATAATGGAAATGATGACTGTGTAGAATAATGGGAACATGTATGATTGAGAGATTATGAGACTTATTGGGGTTACCAGTCTGGTATTCTCTCATAGGGACTCAGAGATAATATATTTATTTTTTAAAGGTTTTTAGGAGGCAGTGGGATCCTAGTTTCAAACTTGTTTCCTTGTTCCTAAAAGTTTGTTCTTTGAAGCATTTGCTTCCATTTTTATTGTTCAGATGTATCTCACTCCCCTTGGTTCCTCTTCTATTTCAACTTTATCCCTTGTGAAAAACCCCATCCTAGAATAGTGATGTGGAATATAAGAGTTTTTAGATCATTTTTTGTGCCTTTAGTGAAGGTGGATATGCTGAGATGCTCTTTTAGATTTGTGGTGATGCAATCATGAGAAACAACATTAGGATGACTGTGGTAGTTTCTCTACTGGGTTGTGAGGGGAAATGTGTGTGACATAATTCCATTAGATATTGTTTTATTTATCTTTTCCCGAGGAATATCTTTTTTGTACTCGGACCCTTTTAGGTGTTTTGGGATCGATTTGGTCATGCCTGCAATGGTGGCTCCCCTTTTGGGCCTCACATGTTGTTCTACCTTTTGGTATCATGTAACAATGATTTACTTTTATTATAAAAATAAATAAAAATTAGTGAGAGGGATCCCAGTTAAAATTGAACATAGGTTATCATCTGTAGATGGATAGTTACTCCAAGAGTAGTATCCAAGTTCTTGATGATATGATTTATGTTTTTGTGATTGATTTTTTGGATTTTGGTAAAAACAATTATTTGGTCATTTTTCCTATAAAGAAATTTATCGAGGATAATTCTGGAAAACGACCATTGAGGAAATGTATAGGTGTCCATATTGATATCCCTTATGTTTGGAAGCATTTGGAGAGTATTCATTAATTCACTGAGTCTAGGTAATGTAAACGTAGAAATAGTTTATATGATCCATTCACATTTAATCATGACCCCAATTAATTATAACTCTTATGTTGACCATCACCTTCATCTGCTGGAGTTTGTGGTTTTAGATCTCATTTTTCCAAATGTTTCACCTATCATGCGTCATCATGAGTGGGGTGGGAATGGTAAGTTGGCACAGAGGATTGTGTGTTCCATCGACATTGTTGAGAATCATGGTAGGGTGTCCAAAATATTGAAATTTTTCTTTTGTTTGAAGTCTATCCAAAATGTCTTTCATATTTCCTAGTTGAGGAGGTATATACAAGTTCCTTCCCATATTATTTAACAGGATAATGTGGATTTTTAACTCTACTCAACACTAGTTGAGTATCCATTTTAGATTATCAATCCCTATGATATGGTTATCCATATTATAATAATTCCCTAGTCCGCATACTATGACAACACAGATAGAATTTCCAAAAGATGTGGGAGTGGGAATCATTTATGAGGTAGTAGATTCCATATATTCTTTTTCATCTAGGATCTTGATCAAATTTAATAGGAAAATTAATATTTTATAGTGCCGTGATTTCAAATCCATGTTACCTTTTTAGGTATTTTTTCATCATTTAATTTGATCTATTTTTTAAATGGGTGAATATTTCCAGTCATGAAATTATGAGGTACCTGTAACGGAGAATTCATGGATTATTTTTGGATTTTTTAGATTAAAACACTATAGATTCTGATGTTTTCTAGGTACATACTCACATTGAAAGTGAAGTACACACCATCTAATGTCTATTGGGAAGAATCTATGGAATTGACATACATAGTAATTTTTTACATGAGATTTAACAAGTACAAACCATGTGTGTATAAAAATGTCATGATGTTAAATAATAGGAGATGTTAATTTTGTTTATACTGACCTTGGGGGTTAAATAAAATTAAAATGGGTTACTCACCATGAAAATTTCACAGTTTTGTGTTTTTAGGCTATCTTGTTGGTGATAATTTCCACTCAGTATCTGTAAATCATTCCTTGACCAATCTATAGATCTCCCTAGGTAGATTTGGTTGAGACCTCCCCATTAGGATCAATTTTTTCATTGATTGATCACCATTTTCATTCAATTTAACCATTCCAGGTAATATTTCCTCTGAGACCTTCATTGGTTTTTCTTGCAGTTGGGATTTGGATGTGGTTTTGTAATTTGACCATGTTTTTTGATCAATCATTATCAGTCTATTAGTGCGTGTTTTTTTCCTGAAAGAATATATTGTAGTTTTCAATCCATATTTTCAATGGAGTTATGGTTTTATACATACTTGAGGTAGGATGATCTACACATTCATTGTAATTTTAGGAAATTCTATTTATCCTTTTTAATTATTTTTTATTTATAAATGAAATTGTCTATGTTAACGTTGAAAATGTAATGGTGTTTTGTTTTATAGGGGGCTTCATTGACAAAAGAAATTATTTGATTTGGAAAAAAATGGAATTTCAAACACCAAAGTATTTTTTCATAGAATTTAAATGGTTTCTAAAAAAATTATCATTGAATTTAAAATGGAAATTGAAAATCATTACACATCATAATAGTTGGGAGCATTGATAAAGAGACACATGTAGCCTTAGTATGTGTGGTAATACATTTAGGTGGCCCCTTTCATATCGATGGAGTATTGAAGAACTCTATATTATTTGGATCCAACCACATTCCTATTTATTCTTGTGAGTGTCTATTATATGTTGTCACATAGGATAGATCATAGATAGTAGGTGTATTGTTGTTTCTAGATATTGATTTCTTGATAGATTAATTTTAGTTTGTTGTATCTCAAGAAATTTTATATTCGTTATGTTTTACTTCTATTTTTAATTATTTGAATGTTTTAAGAATTTGAAAATAGCTATCTAATTTGTGGGAAACACAATGAATAATTAATAAATTCTTAAAAATGGATTTATTTATAAATTTTCATAAAGATCACTTTTTTTATTAAATATATAAATTTTTAATTCTTGATATTATAACATGTATAGTTTATTTGGTTGTTTCAAACTGAGTTTTATTTCACACGCCCTAATTATATATTTGGGTAGCTGTTGAACTTGTTTTTCAAAACCCATGTAAAGGGATGTGTACACTATTTCATCATGTCTTTTCATTATGTAATTATTTTGTTTTTGGTTGAATTATGGAGGTGATAGATGGTCACATGGAGAAATATTAGTAGGGTCATGTGCTTATTTTCGGTTTATCCTGTCTATGTTAGTTTTATCTCCCTTATTTCCACATTGTAATTTAGTTTTTTTTTCTTATTTTAAATAAATACATTATTTTATTTGTTATATTGTACCACGTAATGGGATGAATTGGGTGACTAGTCAAGTGGACATAGGATGGTCTTAATAAAATGAAAATAAAATATGTTTTCTGTTATATTTCTACCATTTTACTTGTGTGAAACCCCGTTTTAATCTCATTATATCTTTAAAAATGGAAACACATGTTTTACTCTATTATGTTTTAATTTTAAAATTAATAATTTAAAATTATTATATCTTATTAATAGTGGTGATTATAATTTTTTGACGTCTATTACATGATTCAATTTCTTAAAATAAAATATATTAATATAAAATGAATGGTAATAATGAAAAAACATTTTTTATCAACATACATTTTTATGAATAAAAATGATTTTACCTTTATTCCTTGTAGTGTAAAAATAAATAAAGAACTAAAAAAAATTCATTGAATATTTCATCTAATAATTAATTTTAAATCGTTCATAAATTGAGGTATTTTTTTAATTAGAATGAATATACAATGTGTGAATAAATACAATTTTTTAAGATAGAGATCATTTTTTTCCTTCAAAAGAGTTTATTTTTATTTTTCTCAATTAATAAAAAAAATTAATTATATATATATTTTCACATTACTTTTTCATAATTTTGATATTATTATTAATACCCCCCATCCAATGGAATGATGATAAATTTAAAATAAAATTATCATATTATAATAGTGTGCCACTGTACACATAAACAAAGTGTTGCGTGAAAAGAATGATATCAAAAAAATTAAATTTATTTAACGTGAAATATATCATAAAAAAATTGATTGTAATATTCAATAGCACTTATAATATTTTTTCCTGAAAATTCCATTACTCTGATATAGTAAAGTAAGGATACTTCTTCCAAAGTACATCTTCGTGTTCCCACATAACTTCCCCAAATTTATGGTTTCCCCAAAAATCATTGACTACGTGAGTCATCTAATTTAACCACATCAACTCATATTGATAGAAAATATCCACTGGTTATTTATCATAGTATATTTCATCTTCTATTTTTTGAACTCAGTGTAATGTGTTTGTGAAGGATGAGGGATGTTCTTCCACTACAGAGATTCATTGAACACAAAATGGCCATGAGATAGATTTTGTGGGCTCATCATCTGATAAGAACCCATCCTAATACAATAAACTAATTCAAAAGGAGTGATATATATTGGGATGAACATTCCCTTAATTGAAAACTTCATAAACATCATCTAATGGAATATTCAAATGAATACATTGTCTTAACCATTTAACTCTAAATATCACCAAATATTTTCAGCATAACTATTAAATCAACTAATATCATCCATGATGTGTTGTTGAATATATATATCTTTAACAAAAATTACCTTAGCTGGTTTTTGTCCAAATATCATTCCTTATCCAGCATCATCCCAACAAAATGGATTTCTACACATCCTACAATTTGGAGATTCAAAACAATACTTTTGTATGCTTGTGTAAAAACTATTATTGAAACAAGATTCTATCAAATTATGGTTTTGATAGAAATATTTTTTTAAATCCATTTATAAATCTCTAAACATATCTTACTAGTTTTTATTGGTCCTGTCAGACTACCCATATTCATAAGTATAATATGTGGTATTGAATCTCAATTATGTATCTAGAGCCTATTGAGAAGATTTATAGAACATCAAGTAAAAAATCATATCATCATTAGATGAAATAAAATATGGTACTTCGTATATCAATACTTATTACATTATGTAAATCCTATAAATATAATCATGATATAAATACTTTCTTATAGAAATGAAAAGTGATGATTTACTATGGAGATCCACTATGAACTAAATCATATGATTCCATTTAGATGTACGAGGATGTTTTTTTAAGGAAATCCATTTTAATGTATTCCCATTTCCAATATAGTATGGGTAATGGATGTAAAAACCACTTTATAAATTATTTTCTCATCTATATATTTTTGACATAAATTTATTTAGATATAAACCTTTGAATAACCTCTTTCAAAATATTGTATAAATGTAACCTTTTATATCACTACAAATATTCACAGTTCATTGATGAAGAATAAAATGTGAACTATAATCATAATTTAATAAATCATTATTTATATATGATATCGAATATTCACATACACTATTATTGAACATGATCATTCAATTAAAATCATGTTTAAAATCAAGAACATTTCTCACAATATTTTTTAGTTTCACATCCTCCTTATATAGGTCAATATTCAACACCTATATAGATGGTTGAACATGTATCATAGAAAGATATGATCTATATATTTTCCACAAAATTTCAATATATATATTTTGTATTTCGAAAAAAAAAATATCCCATTCAATCTTCTAGAGGGATTATCTATCATAGTGGTTCTCACATTGTACATCATCCACCTTATTCAACTTCCCATGGTGGTAGTCTATGAATCAGTCATAATCATTAATAACCCTAATATGTCTCCATTGGATCATATTCAACTCTTTTATCTTGAATATACATATCATGGTTTTATGATCAATATGTATATATATATAATTCAATATAAATACAAATATTCCATATTTTTAGGGAAAAAATTACCTCTTATAACTCTAGAACATGAGTTGATTAATTTTGATCATTAATTTTATATTGGTGAGATGAACAATATAAAAATATACTATTCTTTATGAGGACCCAACCTAGTTCCAACATGGGTGAATTACCATAGATAACAATCTCTCACTTAATGAAGAGTATTTTAACCACTAGTGAATTGAACAACATTGTTTTTAGCTATTTGAATTTTTTCTCACATCCATCTATAAATAGGATTGTAGATCCCTTCCAGGTAAAAAAGTATATTATATTTTATATCCCTGGGAAATATCACATAGGGAAATGGTTATATTCATCAATGAAAGGGGAACTATAGGCCACAAATACCTTGCTTCATCTGTCATGTTGTTCAAAAAAATTTATCATTGTTGGAGATATTGATATACACTTTCATGAAATTATATGACTATAGATTGTGAGTTTATGTACCCAAAATTCACACATGGTTTATTTTCAATAAAACATAACCTTACATATAGAATTCAACAAAATCCTCAAATATTATTCATGTCCATAATTCTATTAAAAATATCATGAATTATTACAATTAAAAAATGATCAAAGTAATGTCCAAATACTTTATTCAATAAATACACGAACATAGCAGTATCATTGGTAATCCAAATGGTAGAAAAAAATCATCCAATTACCATAACATATATTAATTGTCGTATTGGGTATATCCTCCTTCTAGGATCTTAATAAATGATTTATATATCAATTTTTATTATTGAAAAATTATTTGGATTGATGTATATAGAAATATAGATAATTGATAATGTGTTGATGATAAATGATCATGACAAATAATATTTTTAGATATCAATAGTAAATGTAATGATAAAATGACACATATTTATACTAAATAAAAATGAATTTCTGTTATCCATGATGAATCACTACAGTCTTGGAATCGATAATCTATAGTCACCTAGAGTTTCTTATTCAATTTATACAACCCAATTAGGGAAATTCTATATTGAGTCATTGAAATTAGTGTAGAATCATTTCTGATTTCTATTGAAAATTCAAAATCATCATTCAGGTTATGACTAAGAAATCATCATGAAATTATTCAAAATAATATCATGAAACACACATATATTCTCTGATGAGTTTCTCCCCATATTTTTGAGAAAAATATCCCTCGCTAATAGGTAGTATGATCTATTTGAATAGAATATTCTATTTGATTTTCATACCAATACTCACAGTGAAATATTATTTCAGGTTTCATTTTATTATCACATACAATATATCATCCACACAAATTGACCTAAGAACTATATTGAGAGACCCAATAAATTCCCACAATCAAATAAAAATCATCTATATGGAGAATAATAATATTTACCAGATGTAGATTACAATAAAAATCTATCGAATAGGAGATATATACTTGATATAAAATTATCATACAATTACATGTTATTACTACTAACTCAAAATCTAATAATTTAGGTCATTACTTGATACCATTTTTAAATTATTTAAATTTAAAATAAAGGGTTTATCAATAATCAAATATACATTTTGAATTCTAATTTGGATGATATTTATAAATTTTACCACCTCATTCTCATGATACACATTAGTAGTAGAGATTTCATGAGTTTGCCTTTTAATATTGAATTAATTGGTTGCTGACCTCAATTTATATCATTAAAATTAATATTCATGCACTAATGGGTATAGTTTCTATACTCATAAAAATTATATACTTGGAATTTAGGTGAAACAAACGATTGGTCTTTTTCTTCATTCCATTATCTGATTGTAATCACCATACCCAACAAAATTTTCATGGACTAATCAAATTATTTTCCAAAAATTATATATTTACCCAACCTGATATGGAAATGACCTTTATTCAACTTTTACACTTCTAAAATGACGTAAGATTAATTTTATTTCCTCCGCATTTTATTATTAAAATTTCCCCAAAATTAATTATTTCATTTTTTCAAAAAACATGATAACCATGAGAGTCTCCAATCTCAATTTCATTCTTGAGAGAATGTATAATGATTTACTAATAGATATTAAATACTCTTATTGAGAATAAATTTTAGAGACATGATATGATGAAACTAAACCATCAGTCATCATTAATTTCATGAACAATGATATAACTAGAAGTGTACCTTGGAAGTCTTTTGAAACATTACTCAAATGTAATAACATATTTTTAATAATTATTAGATAGTTATATAACTTCACATTCCATTTCCAAGTGTTATGTTTGGTTAATAATGTAATAGACAAATATTTTGTTAAACTCTTCTTATTTCATGGAGTCAATATTATACCTTTTACAAATATATTAATAATAAGCTCCACCATTGATCAGATTCTCATGTAAAATATTATACTACTAGGACATCAATTTAATGATCCACATAGTATATAATATAATATATCATTTCAACTGTAATAATCAATTTCATAGTGATTAGTGGAGAAGTGGAACCACTAGTGGATGGAAGATGTGTTTACGTAAAAGTATATTTAGTAAGTTATTCCTTCCTTTCTCCATTTCGAAGATTGGTATATTTATTGTTACCAATCACAAAATGAGAAATTTGGGTGAGAATAGAAACATAATTTCATTTAACACCACCAAATTCATTTGGTTTATCATGAGTGTCGTCAATATATTTAAAATCACAATTTTCATTTCCATGATTCTCCTAGAGCCAATCCATGTACTAAGACAAAATTACGTAGTAATTACAATGATAATCCTAGTGAGAAATAATGGAGTCATGAAAATTCATTACTTATATGTCTTAATCATAATACCTTCTATTTAATCTATGAAAACATAGGTTTATCCTAGGTCACCATAGTAATCATATATTAATATCATTTATAGAGGTTTATATAGAAAATGTGAATTTACCGAACTGTATATCTGAGGATATTCTATCATGTTGTACGTCTTAGGGCCACTTATCATACACTAGTGACAATCATGTAAATATTTTAAATACACCTCTTATATTTCTTACCCCTAGTTGAAACTATTTAAAAACGACATCCCCTTACCATTATCAATACAAGAATGTTTTCACTAAAAAAGGCATAATTTTTAAATTATTAAGAAATGATTTTTTATCCCTTACATATACTTATTATTGGGGTATTTAAAGAGATTTACTATTTCTAATCTCCAAAAATAACTAAATCATGAACTAACACAACCTTCTGTATCTGATGAATATAATTCATAAAAAATGATTAATTTTTAATGAATATTAAAAATATATGACAACAACACATTCCCAAAAGCATTAATGTTTTAATATATTTTGGCACTATATACAAGATCATTTTATATAATTTAATATTATCAATATATTTCAAAATTGTCCTCTCACCTAATACTCTTCATATACATAACCTACTCAAAAAATTGTTTTATTACATGGGGAAGGGATACATAATAAAGGGTAAGATCAAATGACCAGTAATGGAAAAAATTCACATATAAATTAAATATTATAAGGTATAATAAAATAATCCAATATTTATAGGAAAAAAATAATATCATAAAAAAATCACACCCAAACTATCTTTGATTTTTTATTATGAACCATGATAAAATGGATTTTGAATCAAATGTTATATAAAATATCAATGAGGAATAATCCAAAATCAATAACAAACCATGAGAAAAAATCATAATCATAATTCACATGTTTTTGGAATTCACATATGAATAGAAACTATTCTTTTTTGTAGGAAATAAATCAAAATACAATCACTATAGTCAAATCTCAATAATAGAAATCCAACCATATAATTTATAACTTTCATTTATGATTGAATTTCATATATGTTTCTCTATAACAACTTAGGATTTCATCCACTCTAATATCTCTTTATAGAATCTCAACTCTAGCATAATTAATAAATGTACTAGAGGGATATATAACTCAAATCCCACCTATTACTTAATTAAATTCATATATAAGTGTGCCACATGATCGTAAAACATTCCTCATATCATCATAACATAACCTATGAAAAGAAATTGGTTTTTCTGAACATCTTGTCCTTCCACCATAGCATAACCCATGGATAAGATATAGGTTTCAAAATTGATTCAACATAAGTTCAAAATGGATCTGTCCTGAAGAAAAAAACCACATGATTTTAAATAAATGATGGAGAAAAAAAGAATTAATATATCAACTGGTGTCAAAAACAGACATTACATTATTCATAAAATAACAATATTATTATTGATTGTAATATAATAATTCATTTTCACCATACTAGTCATATTTAATACCAAATAACCCCTATAAATATGAATTACCTTAATTATATATCCAATGGATGACACATTGGTTCTTACCTAATCCAATGTATGCTTAATATAGATTCTATGAAAGGAATCTCATAGACATTTTCCAAAAAGGTTGTATTAATCTAATTTTGGACTTTTTTTCCAAGTAATATGCATGAAACCATCACTATTTATTATATTTTCATTTCAATTTTTAACAAAATCCTTCAAAATGTTATAATCACCACTACATGAAGTCCTGAGAGGATAATTACCCTTCCCTCATTAGATGGCCATCCATTGAATAATATATTTTTAATCATCTGAGATATTACCCTTTTTAACAATATAATCATGAATAAAAAAAAATTAATACTATATTATTAATAATTTATATTTAATTTATCTATATAATCCTTCAGACCATATTCTAATAGAACATGTCTGATAAAATCAGTTTCCATAATCTGTAAAATATATCCTTGATCTCTAATATTATCCCTTGAAGGAACATTCTATAATTTGGAACACTGTATAACCTTTTTATAATTCTATAAAATAATTTAAAACTCTTCACTAGGTTCTTAATCCCCACCACCATATGCTCACTTCCTAAATGGATCACATTCGAGGCAGTAGATAACATTGAATATAAAATTATATTACCCAAATTTCATATTATGATTATAATAATGTTACAAGGTAAAACCCCTTGAAATTTAATTTCCATATCAATACATAAAGAATCATTATCATCTATTCATTCCCACTTCAATTTAATTTCATTACAATAAGAATCAAAATAATACAGAAAATATCATTTAAATTAAAAACATTATAACTATAATTTAATAACAAAATTTGTAAATAATTTAAATTTTAATGAAAAAAATTTAATTTAAATTTATTATTCAAATAAAACAACAATCCATTCATTGGAAAAATTCATTCATGATGTATACTTTAAAATTACACATTTAAAACATTTGAAAAAAATTTAATATAATTTTTCCCAACATATTTTTAAATGATTTATTTTTGAAAAATTGTATAAAATTTAAAATCCAATGAAAAGGAAAATCATATAAAAATTCATGAATAAGTGGGATCATTTATTAATTTTTTTGAAATAAAATTATGGAAATATATGATTCTTTTTATTAAGAACAGATATAGTCGTATTTCCCAAAAGTAAAATTTTCCTAAAAATTTTATGAACCAATGAGATAAAAATGATATTATTTCCAAAAAAACAGTATATAAAAATATGATAAGAAAATATATTTGTATTAAATTATAAAATCTATTACTTTTATATCAACAAAAATTTATCATTATTTTTTTTAAAATTGTTCATGATGAACATAAAAATCATACATCAAGGTTAATATTTCATATTTTTCATTAATTTCACATAAATAATAAATAATTATTTTATAAAAATATATTATAGAATTTTATTTTTTCAATTTATACCATGTGTCATCCCTTTATAATTTTTAACTTCACTTTCATGAAAACTTTCTTCATTAAAATGGATATTTGGATGATAATTGGTTTGTTTCCATCCTTGTTTCAATTCGAAAATTTTGGTACTTGAAACTCCTCCATGGTTTCATCTTATCCGAAAAATTAAGAAGGAAATATTTATAATATTTATTTATCATATAATATATTGTAATTATTCATAATGATCAGTGATAATAAACTAATTACATCCCATCATGGAGATGTAGGTTTATGTGCAGGCATGAGTGATAGTTCATCTTTTATATTGTTGGAATGAAATAAAGGTACATAATAATTCACCTTTTCAAAATCACTATTATTTTATAAATATTAAACATATTATGGAATATGAAATTGTTACTATACATGTAAAAAATAAAAAAATGAGTTACATCACATTGTGGAGGTGGTAGTCCACACATAAGCGTGATAAAATATTATTGTTTTTCAGAGGACAGAAATTTAAAAAGGATGAGAATATAATATAACATATTAATAATAACTATGTCATAAAGAATATATATTATCATTAAATAATTACTAATAACCAACCATCATAAATGGTTATAGATAATGAATCATATAGCTATGTGGAAGTGATAGACTATACGTACACATAAGGGATACTTTAATTTCATATCTAGTTGAAATGATTTTTAAATAGGTTCCTAAATAAAAAAATATATATAATTAATATTTATATTAACAAATAAAATAATTTTTTACTGATTCCTCATATTTATATAATGAGTTATAATAGATAAAATAGATTTTTCTCAGTTAATTGTAAATCCTCTTCATTGGGAAACATATTTTTCCTAAAATTTGATGCCTCTTAATGATGTAATTTTGAAAAAACAAAGATCTAAATTTTATTCATATGTATTATTTTTGTCAATATATAGTTATTCATATTCAAAATAACATGTCATATGTCTAATCAATAACTATAAAACTGAATAATAATATATAAATATTAAATCGAGGTTCATTTAAACTCAGTGTTATGAGTATGGAAATATATAAAATATGACTAAATATTATAATGATTAAAATATCATATAAAATTTGTATTTTATATAATATTATAGTATTTACCACTTCCACATCACCATACTCTTAAATTTGATACATTTCATTCACTATTATCATTTTTCAACAGAAAAGGGAAATAAATTCAATAAAATTATCCACAACATATTCATTATTATTTTGAATACATTTTTTATTCGTAAAAAATAATTATTTTTCAACATCTCTAGTTTCTTTGCTTTGAAAAAATGTCAACACATTTTGAATCAATATATATCCAAGAATTGGTTTAGGAAAGAATAAATGATATTATTAATTTATATGGATCATTACATATACTAACATAAAAAAATATCCAATGACAAAATACATGAGGAATTCTAATATGTAGATGAATTTTAAAAATTCAACATATATGATATTACCAAGTATAAACATAATGAGATAATTATTTATTCTGTTATAAGTGTTCACATATAACATTCAAAAAACTATGTGTTCCATTATAAAATATTATCTCATAGTTGAAAAATATTTAAAAATATATTTTTGTAATTTTAACGTTCTCATCTTTATGGGATATTGTTATAACTTTTTCAATGTGATATATAATCTTAGAAATAATTATATTAATGTAATATATAACAACGAAAAAAATTATTAAGTTATTTTTAAATATCTAAATATTGTAATATACATTATATCAAATGTACACAAAACAATTTTTGGGACACTATTTTATCAATATATTGGGTGGTGGAGCTCAAAAATTTATATCATTGTGGCCTAGAAATTTGTTTTTCATGGATATATGACAAATACCTATCTTATATATAGCCATATTTTCTATATCTACAATTATTTAATATATGGATTTAGGTTGAAGTATTGGGATTGATATGGGTTGAGTGGCTGAATTTTTTTTTTGTGAAATCGTTTTTGTGGATTTGGATACGACTATTATTTTGAGGACTTCATGTATTTCTACTTGGGTGTCAATTGATTGATTCTTTTGGACATTTTTATTTTTATTTTCCCACATACAAATGGTGAAATCCTTTTTTTATTAATTTCTATTTGTTGTTATATCCATGATGAAGTGTTTATTTGTGGTTATGTTATGGGGGAGCCCTATGTGTTAGTTATTATGTGTCGTTTTTGTGTTGTTATATTTTTGGGTCACCTAAGGGTGCTATTTTTTTGTGGGTTCTCTAGAAGATGCAATCATGTGGTTAATGTAATGGTTTACCATTATGCATTTATGTTCTGATATGTGATTGTATGTATTTTGGTGATAATGTTTTGTTGCGGTGGTTCCTCCTTTAATTTTTTTTCTAGGATTATAATGATGTATATAATGGTGATCTTGATGATGGTACTTTAAAATGTTGTTGGAAGATGATAATGTCTTGTTAGAATCCTGGATAAATGGGTGTTATGTGATTTTGGCAAGGGGTAATCTCTAATATTGGAGAATTCGGTCTTTTTTCTCTAGGTATCTTGGATGTATGTCCTTGACAGTGAATCATGTGAGTGGTTCACTATATTCTTGTCCATTCTGATCATTCCCCTCATGTATAGTCTCCATATATTTTCAATAAAAAATTTATTGGGCATGAAAGTCGAATGGCGAGGAGATTCTAATACCCCATATTATTTTATCCTGTTTTTATTATTTAATTTTTGGATAATTTGTTCTTTTAGAGTTATTGTATTCTTTTTTTTAATCCTAATTTTTTTTCCAATATCCATATTTATTGATCATTGATGAGGGAAAATCATTTTATGAACCTTAAATAGGGTCCATTGTTGTTCATTTTTGTTTTTTTATAGTTTTTTGGTATTGTTAGTTAATGGTTATATTAAAACAAAGAAAAACCTCTTAGAATGTTTTTACTCCCTTATGTTCCTATAGTTGGTGACATAATTATTTTGCACAACTACTAGAAACCATGCTTTATTAATTTTAAGGGATATATAAAATATTACTGAGGTGTTTTAGTGTTGAAAATTTATTAATTAAATAATTCACCTAATCCATAAAAGTTCCCATGTTTTGTTATGATTTACTAACATCATTGGAGCACCGTCCAACCAACTATGTTTTCAAATATTGTTTTTGTAAAAAAAATTAAAAAATGGAAATATATATTATAGCCTTCCAAATTTAAATCACATTAATATATAATCTACTAACATATCACACAACACCTCAATATGAATCCATTCGCTTATAATCTCACTATATAGCCTTCCATTGAGGCCTTAAATCATAAATTATTTGTACTATTTTTGAGTTAAATAAATCCCCCCTCTGTACTAGTTATTACCAACATGATTTTTACATTTCCCATGTTCAATATTTGTTCTTTTTAAAAATTATTATTTTTTATATTTTTACTTCTTTTTTTCCTCATGACAGTGTGTGAATTTAACATAGAGACGTACCGTCTCTATTCATGAATGTTTTATATAATTTTTTATTGACATGCTAATTTTATTCTTGATATTTCATTAATATTCAATTCATTGTGTGATTTATCTAGTTTAATTAATTTTAAATATAATTTTAGGTACTTTAGATTACAAAAATGTACTTTAGAAAAAAAAATATTATCATCCTTTCATTGCATAAATGTTTTTATCATGATTTCATCTATGATATATGTTTTTAATAATTCATACTTATTTATTTAATACCTATGAGGATTTTAAAATTGATTTTAAACATAAAAATAGTAATTTAAACATTTTTAAAATATTAAATATGTGATGTGTTTTTAATGAAACATTTTAAATTTGATGTGACTAATTTATCTTTTACTTATAGTGTTTTTTTTGGTATGTGTTATTCTAAAAGATATCAAAAGTGGTGTTGAATTCATTATCCTGGCATTAAGAAGGATCATTTTTAAACATTATAATAATTATTTGATTCATTTGAACTCACCATTAGTTTCACCCTAGTGTTTTCTTCTCCAGTTATGGGTTGTAAAAATGTTATTCATGTATGATGAGATATGAATTGTTTCATTAAAGTGAGCATGAGGTAATGGAGAAAAATTATTTTAATTATTATTATTCATCTGATTCAATAAATTGATTGTTTCTAACCACTTATATAGATAGTTCTTGTGAGAACTAGAACTATATGGTAGTCTTTGATATATTTAATCCTTGTTGGTAAACATCTTATTACGTTCACCGCAAGTATAATATAGCATTGAGTGGTTGGTGATGTCCAGATGATGTCATTATAGATATAGTCTTGTTCTTTGTGTAATTATTGGACATAACACAAGCTGATTATTGGTCTTTATTGTCATAGATAATTAGGATCATCTTATATCATGACCAAGGGAGAGTACCATAACTTTCTAAATTCGATTGGTTCTATATTTTTGGGGATACCAGCTTTGTATTAATTCCACTGAGATTCTTTTCATGTGAAATCAGTATAATAACCCCTACCCTAGATGTCAACTTATATAGGTTACTTTATTAAACTAGAACTATATACAATTGATCACCAAAGAAATTAATTTTTTATTATTATTGATAAATGTGAAGCACACAAGAATTTCATTTACATTATAATTCATAAAATAAAAAATAGAATTTTCTTTGAGAACAAAATTAATCTATTTAACAAATTCCTTCATATCATTCATAAAAAAAATCTACAATCATTGGTAAATTAAACATTAATAATGGTTGAGTTCAGATGTTCAATAAGGGTTTGCATATAGCTAATGAAATCATCAATACATAATTCATAATCAATATGGAAATGTGAATAGCATAAAAAAATTCACTTAATCACCAACATGATCATGAATAATAATATCAAAAGTGTTAATGATGATAAAATAATGTCATATAACTACACACATGAGAATGGATCATCCCCATGTATATTATATATAATAGAATAATAAAATTAAATGTCAATAACTAATATCATAATTAGGGAATTAATACTTTTTCACATCATAACAATACATTTTATGCCCCATTCCATGACATACTAAAAATGTTTTTTAGGCAATCTCCCAATACCCAAGATATTTCATCATTAGAGACAATCCAATGTATCTAGGAACTATAATAGGCCCCAACCATATCATCATAGGACCAATTTATTCCTGATATGAATTTTGGATAATTTAATTAAAATATACATTCATATTGAAATATATTATAATAAAATTAAAAAAATTACCCAAATCAGCAAACATTATCATAGACTATAGAGTATAATATAGGTTAAGGTATTATAATAGTATATCTGAACACACATTGATCTTAAACCTTCTAAATAAATAATAATACTTTTATAATTAAAAAAATATCAAACAAGAATATGTAAAACATCAATTTTCATTATTGATGAATAGAAATTGAATTAAGAGATAAGAAAACCAACTGTGATGAAAATAAACATTCCAATTTGAAAATTAATTTTTAAAAATACGAAATAATGAAAATTTTAAAATCTAAATTAAATTAAAAATATTCCTTGATACATATAATGGTTTCATTGTAACATTGAGTTGTCATGAATGGTGGATGCTCGGTTCATTTATAGTACTTTTCATTAAAAAAATCCTTTCACACATTTGTAAAAAATCAAAAAGTATATCATTCATAAAATGACTAGTATATTTATTTAAAACAGTTTAGAAAAAATTAATACTGATGTAAATAATAACCGAATTAAATTTTATTAATATTATAAATTTTATTGAAACTATTTTCTGAAAAAATGGTTTTGGAAGAAAATGTTATTTCAACCAAATAGGGGAATAAAGTAAATTGTATTTAAAATATATATATATATCATACTTTTGATCCTGAAAATAGACAGATTAGTGGAACCAAATTTATTCTCAAATAATAACCACTAGAATGTAAAATTAATGAGATACACAAAATACACATCATATGATTCATAATAAAAAAGATAATCAGGATCAATACTGAAAAATAATGAGAGTGTTACGTAAACACTTTCAGTTTTTGTAAATTATAAATCATAAGCCCATGAAAAAATAACATTAAAGGAACCATAAACTATAATGATTATATAAAAATTATATATATAACATATAAATGTGGTAGTATATACATCACAGAAAATAAATACGTATTGGAAATAGAATATCTCTCAGAGAAGTAATATTTAGATGAGAAACCCTTACCACGGGTCTTTTTCATTTATAAGTGCTTGAACCTAATTTATAATAATCACATATTTTTTAAAAATCATTTCCAATACAATAAATATAAATATCATACCAGATATGATATAATAATATTATTTAATGACTAATTTATTAAATATTATTTGTTAAAATCAATATTTTTTGGGGATAACTATGGTGAATTTAGTGTATATTTTTGTTAAGGTATTTTCAATAATTTTAATTTTATCATAGTCCCAAAAAATATGTAATTTTTAGATGAATAAAATATAAAATATATGTATTTATATATCTATTTATGGTAATCTATAAAATTTATAGATAGAAAAATTAATTAAAATATTCATTTATGTTGGTCGGAGTTGACACTCAATTGGGGGGGTGAATTGAGTTCCAATTTAAATTTCTATTAAGGTCTCAGTTAATTTAATCTAAAGATTAAATTGACTTTTGAAACTATCATACTGGTTTACAATATGTATAAACACTTCCTAAATTAAATATCAAAGTAACATTAAAAAAAATTATATTTCAAAGTAGTTAGCAGCGGAATATGAAATATATATAGTATACTTATGACTTAAACTATAATGCACAGCAGATGTAACAAAGAGGTTATGTCTCAAGCTGAGACATAGTCCTCTCAAATAATTTATATAAATTGATCTACTCCCTGGATCGGGGAAAACAACAGTAAACACACTATCCAGGTACAAAAACCTCTACCATAGTTCTACAAGGGAAAAAAACAACAGCTCACAGCTATCCAGGTCTTACTAGACCTATACCACTATCCACAGTGGGATACAATGAGTTATAGAGTTTGAATGAGGAATTGAGAAACCTCCAGCTTAGCTCCAGAGATAGTGTGTGTGTAAAATAAACAGCGTACACACACTGCTCGAAAATGTAAATTAAATAATCACTAATGAATGTAAGAATGAGTTTAGAAAAGATTTAGTGATTGGTAGTGAAGCTTTGGACTTGTTTGATTGGTCAGAAAAGCTTCTCAATCCTTCTCTGGTTTTTTTCTAAAAAACAGAGTGGCTTTTTTTTCCTCGGTTCCAGGTTCAGCTTATCATCCTGAGTGCATGAAGTGTTTATTGTAGTTCTTCCCTCAGGGTGCAGCTTGTGTTCTCCTCTAGAAATCATTTACTTCGTGTATGTCCAGAGTACTTAGTGTATGGATGTAGCCTTGTGTGAATTCACCACGTTTGAATGATGTTGAGCATTTTTCTTTGTCACCCTTCGTGTTCTTTCTTAGTTCCTTGATTCTCTCTCTTTCATTCAAACTTTTTGTTCACTTCTCTTGCCCTTTTTCATTAATTCACTGAGTCTAGGTAATGTAAACGTAGAAATAGTTTATATGATCCATTCACATTTAATCATGACCCCAATTAATTATAACTCTTATGTTGACCATCACCTTCATCTGCTGGAGTTTGTGGTTTTAGATCTCATTTTTCCAAATGTTTCACCTATCATGCGTCATCATGAGTGGGGTGGGAATGGTAAGTTGGCACAGAGGATTGTGTGTTCCATCGACATTGTTGAGAATCATGGTAGGGTGTCCAAAATATTGAAATTTTTCTTTTGTTTGAAGTCTATCCAAAATGTCTTTCATATTTCCTAGTTGAGGAGGTATATACAAGTTCCTTCCCATATTATTTAACAGGATAATGTGGATTTTTAACTCTACTCAACACTAGTTGAGTATCCATTTTAGATTATCAATCCCTATGATATGGTTATCCATATTATAATAATTCCCTAGTCCGCATACTATGACAACACAGATAGAATTTCCAAAAGATGTGGGAGTGGGAATCATTTATGAGGTAGTAGATTCCATATATTCTTTTTCATCTAGGATCTTGATCAAATTTAATAGGAAAATTAATATTTTATAGTGCGGTGATTTCAAATCCATGTTACCTTTTTAGGTATTTTTTCATCATTTAATTTGATCTATTTTTTAAATGGGTGAATATTTCCAGTCATGAAATTATGAGGTACCTGTAACGGAGAATTCATGGATTATTTTTGGATTTTTTAGATTAAAACACTATAGATTCTGATGTTTTCTAGGTACATACTCACATTGAAAGTGAAGTACACACCATCTAATGTCTATTGGGAAGAATATATGGAATTGACATACATAGTAATTTTTTACATGAGATTTAACAAGTACAAACCATGTGTGTATAAAAATGTCATGATGTTAAATAATAGGAGATGTTAATTTTGTTTATACTGACCTTGGGGGTTAAATAAAATTAAAATGGGTTACTCACCATGAAAATTTCACAGTTTTGTGTTTTTAGGCTATCTTGTTGGTGATAATTTCCACTCAGTATCTGTAAATCATTCCTTGACCAATCTATAGATCTCCCTAGGTAGATTTGGTTGAGACCTCCCCATTAGGATCAATTTTTTCATTGATTGATCACCATTTTCATTCAATTTAACCATTCCAGGTAATATTTCCTCTGAGACCTTCATTGGTTTTTCTTGCAGTTGGGATTTGGATGTGGTTTTGTAATTTGACCATGTTTTTTGATCAATCATTATCAGTCTATTAGTGCGTGTTTTTTTCCTGAAAGAATATATTGTAGTTTTCAATCCATATTTTCAATGGAGTTATGGTTTTATACATACTTGAGGTAGGATGATCTACACATTCATTGTAATTTTAGGAAATTCTATTTATCCTTTTTAATTATTTTTTATTTATAAATGAAATTGTCTATGTTAACGTTGAAAATGTAATGGTGTTTTGTTTTATAGGGGGCTTCATTGACAAAAGAAATTATTTGATTTGGAAAAAAATGGAATTTCAAACACCAAAGTATTTTTTCATAGAATTTAAATGGTTTCTAAAAAAATTATCATTGAATTTAAAATGGAAATTGAAAATCATTACACATCATAATAGTTGGGAGCATTGATAAAGAGACACATGTAGCCTTAGTATGTGTGGTAATACATTTAGGTGGCCCCTTTCATATCGATGGAGTATTGAAGAACTCTATATTATTTGGATCCAACCACATTCCTATTTATTCTTGTGAGTGTCTATTATATGTTGTCACATAGGATAGATCATAGATAGTAGGTGTATTGTTGTTTCTAGATATTGATTTCTTGATAGATTAATTTTAGTTTGTTGTATCTCAAGAAATTTTATATTCGTTATGTTTTACTTCTATTTTTAATTATTTGAATGTTTTAAGAATTTGAAAATAGCTATCTAATTTGTGGGAAACACAATGAATAATTAATAAATTCTTAAAAATGGATTTATTTATAAATTTTCATAAAGATCACTTTTTTTATTAAATATATAAATTTTTAATTCTTGATATTATAACATGTATAGTTTATTTGGTTGTTTCAAACTGAGTTTTATTTCACACGCCCTAATTATATATTTGGGTAGCTGTTGAACTTGTTTTTCAAAACCCATGTAAAGGGATGTGTACACTATTTCATCATGTCTTTTCATTATGTAATTATTTTGTTTTTGGTTGAATTATGGAGGTGATAGATGGTCACATGGAGAAATATTAGTAGGGTCATGTGCTTATTTTCGGTTTATCCTGTCTATGTTAGTTTTATCTCCCTTATTTCCACATTGTAATTTAGTTTTTTTTTCTTATTTTAAATAAATACATTATTTTATTTGTTATATTGTACCACGTAATGGGATGAATTGGGTGACTAGTCAAGTGGACATAGGATGGTCTTAATAAAATGAAAATAAAATATGTTTTCTATTATATTTCTACCATTTTACTTGTGTGAAACCCCGTTTTAATCTCATTATATCTTTAAAAATGGAAACACATGTTTTACTCTATTATGTTTTAATTTTAAAATTAATAATTTAAAATTATTATATCTTATTAATAGTGATGATTATAATTTTTTGACGTCTATTACATGATTCAATTTCTTAAAATAAAATATATTAATATAAAATGAATGGTAATAATGAAAAAACATTTTTTATCAACATACATTTTTATGAATAAAAATGATTTTACCTTTATTCCTTGTAGGGTAAAAATAAATAAAGAACTAAAAAAAATTCATTGAATATTTCATCTAATAATTAATTTTAAATCGTTCATAAATTGAGGTATTTTTTTAATTAGAATGAATATACAATGTGTGAATAAATACAATTTTTTAAGATAGAGATCATTTTTTTCCTTCAAAAGAGTTTATTTTTATTTTTCTCAATTAATAAAAAAAATTAATTATATATATATTTTCACATTACTTTTTCATAATTTTGATATTATTATTAATACCCCCCATCCAATGGAATGATGATAAATTTAAAATAAAATTATCATATTATAATAGTGTGCCACTGTACACATAAACAAAGTGTTGCGTGAAAAGAATGATATCAAAAAAATTAAATTTATTTAACGTGAAATATATCATAAAAAAATTGATTGTAATATTCAATAGCACTTATAATATTTTTTCCTGAAAATTCCATTACTCTGATATAGTAAAGTAAGGATACTTCTTCCAAAGTACATCTTCGTGTTCCCACATAACTTCCCCAAATTTATGGTTTCCCCAAAAATCATTGACTACGTGAGTCATCTAATTTAACCACATCAACTCATATTGATAGAAAATATCCACTGGTTATTTATCATAGTATATTTCATCTTCTATTTTTTGAACTCAGTGTAATGTGTTTGTGAAGGATGAGGGATGTTCTTCCACTACAGAGATTCATTGAACACAAAATGGCCCTGAGATAGATTTTGTGGGCTCATCATCTGATAAGAACCCATCCTAATACAATAAACTAATTCAAAAGGAGTGATATATATTGGGATGAACATTCCCTTAATTGAAAACTTCATAAACATCATCTAATGGAATATTCAAATGAATACATTGTCTTAACCATTTAACTCTAAATATCACCAAATATTTTCAGCATAACTATTAAATCAACTAATATCATCCATGATGTGTTGTTGAATATATATATCTTTAACAAAAATTACCTTAGCTGGTTTTTGTCCAAATATCATTCCTTATCCAGCATCATCCCAACAAAATGGATTTCTACACATCCTACAATTTGGAGATTCAAAACAATACTTTTGTATGCTTGTGTAAAAACTATTATTGAAACAAGATTCTATCAAATTATGGTTTTGATAGAAATATTTTTTTAAATCCATTTATAAATCTCTAAACATATCTTACTAGTTTTTATTGGTCCTGTCAGACTACCCATATTCATAAGTATAATATGTGGTATTGAATCTCAATTATGTATCTAGAGCCTATTGAGAAGATTTATAGAACATCAAGTAAAAAATCATATCATCATTAGATGAAATAAAATATGGTACTTCGTATATCAATACTTATTACATTATGTAAATCCTATAAATATAATCATGATATAAATACTTTCTTATAGAAATGAAAAGTGATGATTTACTATGGAGATCCACTATGAACTAAATCATATGATTCCATTTAGATGTACGAGGATGTTTTTTTAAGGAAATCCATTTTAATGTATTCCCATTTCCAATATAGTATGGGTAATGGATGTAAAAACCACTTTATAAATTATTTTCTCATCTATATATTTTTGACATAAATTTATTTAGATATAAACCTTTGAATAACCTCTTTCAAAATATTGTATAAATGTAACCTTTTATATCACTACAAATATTCACAGTTCATTGATGAAGAATAAAATGTGAACTATAATCATAATTTAATAAATCATTATTTATATATGATATCGAATATTCACATACACTATTATTGAACATGATCATTCAATTAAAATCATGTTTAAAATCAAGAACATTTCTCACAATATTTTTTAGTTTCACATCCTCCTTATATAGGTCAATATTCAACACCTATATAGATGGTTGAACATGTATCATAGAAAGATATGATCTATATATTTTCCACAAAATTTCAATATATATATTTTGTATTTCGAAAAAAAAAAATATCCCATTCAATCTTCTAGAGGGATTATCTATCATAGTGGTTCTCACATTGTACATCATCCACCTTATTCAACTTCCCATGGTGGTAGTCTATGAATCAGTCATAATCATTAATAACCCTAATATGTCTCCATTGGATCATATTCAACTCTTTTATCTTGAATATACATATCATGGTTTTATGATCAATATGTATATATATATAATTCAATATAAATACAAATATTCCATATTTTTAGGGAAAAAATTACCTCTTATAACTCTAGAACATGAGTTGATTAATTTTGATCATTAATTTTATATTGGTGAGATGAACAATATAAAAATATACTATTCTTTATGAGGACCCAACCTAGTTCCAACATGGGTGAATTACCATAGATAACAATCTCTCACTTAATGAAGAGTATTTTAACCACTAGTGAATTGAACAACATTGTTTTTAGCTATTTGAATTTTTTCTCACATCCATCTATAAATAGGATTGTAGATCCCTTCCAGGTAAAAAAGTATATTATATTTTATATCCCTGGGAAATATCACATAGGGAAATGGTTATATTCATCAATGAAAGGGGAACTATAGGCCACAAATACCTTGCTTCATCTGTCATGTTGTTCAAAAAAATTTATCATTGTTGGAGATATTGATATACACTTTCATGAAATTATATGACTATAGATTGTGAGTTTATGTACCCAAAATTCACACATGGTTTATTTTCAATAAAACATAACCTTACATATAGAATTCAACAAAATCCTCAAATATTATTCATGTCCATAATTCTATTAAAAATATCATGAATTATTACAATTAAAAAATGATCAAAGTAATGTCCAAATACTTTATTCAATAAATACACGAACATAGCAGTATCATTGGTAATCCAAATGGTAGAAAAAAATCATCCAATTACCATAACATATATTAATTGTCGTATTGGGTATATCCTCCTTCTAGGATCTTAATAAATGATTTATATATCAATTTTTATTATTGAAAAATTATTTGGATTGATGTATATAGAAATATAGATAATTGATAATGTGTTGATGATAAATGATCATGACAAATAATATTTTTAGATATCAATAGTAAATGTAATGATAAAATGACACATATTTATACTAAATAAAAATGAATTTCTGTTATCCATGATGAATCACTACAGTCTTGGAATCGATAATCTATAGTCACCTAGAGTTTCTTATTCAATTTATACAACCCAATTAGGGAAATTCTATATTGAGTCATTGAAATTAGTGTAGAATCATTTCTGATTTCTATTGAAAATTCAAAATCATCATTCAGGTTATGACTAAGAAATCATCATGAAATTATTCAAAATAATATCATGAAACACACATATATTCTCTGATGAGTTTCTCCCCATATTTTTGAGAAAAATATCCCTCGCTAATAGGTAGTATGATCTATTTGAATAGAATATTCTATTTGATTTTCATACCAATACTCACAGTGAAATATTATTTCAGGTTTCATTTTATTATCACATACAATATATCATCCACACAAATTGACCTAAGAACTATATTGAGAGACCCAATAAATTCCCACAATCAAATAAAAATCATCTATATGGAGAATAATAATATTTACCAGATGTAGATTACAATAAAAATCTATCGAATAGGAGATATATACTTGATATAAAATTATCATACAATTACATGTTATTACTACTAACTCAAAATCTAATAATTTAGGTCATTACTTGATACCATTTTTAAATTATTTAAATTTAAAATAAAGGGTTTATCAATAATCAAATATACATTTTGAATTCTAATTTGGATGATATTTATAAATTTTACCACCTCATTCTCATGATACACATTAGTAGTAGAGATTTCATGAGTTTGCCTTTTAATATTGAATTAATTGGTTGCTGACCTCAATTTATATCATTAAAATTAATATTCATGCACTAATGGGTATAGTTTCTATACTCATAAAAATTATATACTTGGAATTTAGGTGAAACAAACGATTGGTCTTTTTCTTCATTCCATTATCTGATTGTAATCACCATACCCAACAAAATTTTCATGGACTAATCAAATTATTTTCCAAAAATTATATATTTACCCAACCTGATATGGAAATGACCTTTATTCAACTTTTACACTTCTAAAATGACGTAAGATTAATTTTATTTCCTCCGCATTTTATTATTAAAATTTCCCCAAAATTAATTATTTCATTTTTTCAAAAAACATGATAACCATGAGAGTCTCCAATCTCAATTTCATTCTTGAGAGAATGTATAATGATTTACTAATAGATATTAAATACTCTTATTGAGAATAAATTTTAGAGACATGATATGATGAAACTAAACCATCAGTCATCATTAATTTCACGAACAATGATATAACTAGAAGTGTACCTTGGAAGTCTTTTGAAACATTACTCAAATGTAATAACATATTTTTAATAATTATTAGATAGTTATATAACTTCACATTCCATTTCCAAGTGTTATGTTTGGTTAATAATGTAATAGACAAATATTTTGTTAAACTCTTCTTATTTCATGGAGTCAATATTATACCTTTTACAAATATATTAATAATAAGCTCCACCATTGATCAGATTCTCATGTAAAATATTATACTACTAGGACATCAATTTAATGATCCACATAGTATATAATATAATATATCATTTCAACTGTAATAATCAATTTCATAGTGATTAGTGGAGAAGTGGAACCACTAGTGGATGGAAGATGTGTTTACGTAAAAGTATATTTAGTAAGTTATTCCTTCCTTTCTCCATTTCGAAGATTGGTATATTTATTGTTACCAATCACAAAATGAGAAATTTGGGTGAGAATAGAAACATAATTTCATTTAACACCACCAAATTCATTTGGTTTATCATGAGTGTCGTCAATATATTTAAAATCACAATTTTCATTACCATGATTCTCCTAGAGCCAATCCATGTACTAAGACAAAATTACGTAGTAATTACAATGATAATCCTAGTGAGAAATAATGGAGTCATGAAAATTCATTACTTATATGTCTTAATCATAATACCTTCTATTTAATCTATGAAAACATAGGTTTATCCTAGGTCACCATAGTAATCATATATTAATATCATTTATAGAGGTTTATATAGAAAATGTGAATTTACCGAACTGTATATCTGAGGATATTCTATCATGTTGTACGTCTTAGGGCCACTTATCATACACTAGTGACAATCATGTAAATATTTTAAATACACCTCTTATATTTCTTACCCCTAGTTGAAACTATTTAAAAACGACATCCCCTTACCATTATCAATACAAGAATGTTTTCACTAAAAAAGGCATAATTTTTAAATTATTAAGAAATGATTTTTTATCCCTTACATATACTTATTATTGGGGTATTTAAAGAGATTTACTATTTCTAATCTCCAAAAATAACTAAATCATGAACTAACACAACCTTCTGTATCTGATGAATATAATTCATAAAAAATGATTAATTTTTAATGAATATTAAAAATATATGACAACAACACATTCCCAAAAGCATTAATGTTTTAATATATTTTGGCACTATATACAAGATCATTTTATATAATTTAATATTATCAATATATTTCAAAATTGTCCTCTCACCTAATACTCTTCATATACATAACCTACTCAAAAAATTGTTTTATTACATGGGGAAGGGATACATAATAAAGGGTAAGATCAAATGACCAGTAATGGAAAAAATTCACATATAAATTAAATATTATAAGGTATAATAAAATAATCCAATATTTATAGGAAAAAAATAATATCATAAAAAAATCACACCCAAACTATCTTTGATTTTTTATTATGAACCATGATAAAATGGATTTTGAATCAAATGTTATATAAAATATCAATGAGGAATAATCCAAAATCAATAACAAACCATGAGAAAAAATCATAATCATAATTCACATGTTTTTGGAATTCACATATGAATAGAAACTATTCTTTTTTGTAGGAAATAAATCAAAATACAATCACTATAGTCAAATCTCAATAATAGAAATCCAACCATATAATTTATAACTTTCATTTATGATTTAATTTCATATATGTTTCTCTATAACAACTTAGGATTTCATCCACTCTAATATCTCTTTATAGAATCTCAACTCTAGCATAATTAATAAATGTACTAGAGGGATATATAACTCAAATCCCACCTATTACTTAATTAAATTCATATATAAGTGTGCCACATGATCGTAAAACATTCCTCATATCATCATAACATAACCTATGAAAAGAAATTGGTTTTTCTGAACATCTTGTCCTTCCACCATAGCATAACCCATGGATAAGATATAGGTTTCAAAATTGATTCAACATAAGTTCAAAATGGATCTGTCCTGAAGAAAAAAACCACATGATTTTAAATAAATGATGGAGAAAAAAAGAATTAATATATCAACTGGTGTCAAAAACGGACATTACATTATTCATAAAATAACAATATTATTATTGATTGTAATATAATAATTCATTTTCACCATACTAGTCATATTTAATACCAAATAACCCCTATAAATATGAATTACCTTGATTATATATCCAATGGATGACACATTGGTTCTTACCTAATCCAATGTATGCTTAATATAGATTCTATGAAAGGAATCTCATAGACATTTTCCAAAAAGGTTGTATTAATCTAATTTTGGACTTTTTTTCCAAGTAATATGCATGAAACCATCACTATTTATTATATTTTCATTTCAATTTTTAACAAAATCCTTCAAAATGTTATAATCACCACTACATGAAGTCCTGAGAGGATAATTACCCTTCCCTCATTAGATGGCCATCCATTGAATAATATATTTTTAATCATCTGAGATATTACCCTTTTTAACAATATAATCATGAATAATAAAAAAAATTAATACTATATTATTAATAATTTATATTTAATTTATCTATATAATCCTTCAGACCATATTCTAATAGAACATGTCTGATAAAATCAGTTTCCATAATCTGTAAAATATATCCTTGATCTCTAATATTATCCCTTGAAGGAACATTCTATAATTTGGAACACTGTATAACCTTTTTATAATTCTATAAAATAATTTAAAACTCTTCACTAGGTTCTTAATCCCCACCACCATATGCTCACTTCCTAAATGGATCACATTCGAGGCAGTAGATAACATTGAATATAAAATTATATTACCCAAATTTCATATTATGATTATAATAATGTTACAAGGTAAAACCCCTTGAAATTTAATTTCCATATCAATACATAAAGAATCATTATCATCTATTCATTCCCACTTCAATTTAATTTCATTACAATAAGAATCAAAATAATACAGAAAATATCATTTAAATTAAAAACATTATAACTATAATTTAATAACAAAATTTGTAAATAATTTAAATTTTAATGAAAAAAATTTAATTTAAATTTATTATTCACATAAAACAACAATCCATTCATTGGAAAAATTCATTCATGATGTATACTTTAAAATTACACATTTAAAACATTTGAAAAAAATTTAATATAATTTTTCCCAACATATTTTTAAATGATTTATTTTTGAAAAATTGTATAAAATTTAAAATCCAATGAAAAGGAAAATCATATAAAAATTCATGAATAAGTGGGATCATTTATTAATTTTTTTGAAATAAAATTATGGAAATATATGATTCTTTTTATTAAGAACAGATATAGTCGTATTTCCCAAAAGTAAAATTTTCCTAAAAATTTTATGAACCAATGAGATAAAAATGATATTATTTCCAAAAAAACAGTATATAAAAATATGATAAGAAAATATATTTGTATTAAATTATAAAATCTATTACTTTTATATCAACAAAAATTTATCATTATTTTTTTTAAAATTGTTCATGATGAACATAAAAATCATACATCAAGGTTAATATTTCATATTTTTCATTAATTTCACATAAATAATAAATAATTATTTTATAAAAATATATTATAGAATTTTATTTTTTCAATTTATACCATGTGTCATCCCTTTATAATTTTTAACTTCACTTTCATGAAAACTTTCTTCATTAAAATGGATATTTGGATGATAATTGGTTTGTTTCCATCCTTGTTTCAATTCGAAAATTTTGGTACTTGAAACTCCTCCATGGTTTCATCTTATCCGAAAAATTAAGAAGGAAATATTTATAATATTTATTTATCATATAATATATTGTAATTATTCATAATGATCAATGATAATAAACTAATTACATCCCATCATGGAGATGTAGGTTTATGTGCAGGCATGAGTGATAGTTCATCTTTTATATTGTTGGAATGAAATAAAGGTACATAATAATTCACCTTTTCAAAATCACTATTATTTTATAAATATTAAACATATTATGGAATATGAAATTGTTACTATACATGTAAAAAATAAAAAAATGAGTTACATCACATTGTGGAGGTGGTAGTCCACACATAAGCGTGATAAAATATTATTGTTTTTCAGAGGACAGAAATTTAAAAAGGATGAGAATATAATATAACATATTAATAATAACTATGTCATAAAGAATATATATTATCATTAAATAATTACTAATAACCAACCATCATAAATGGTTATAGATAATGAATCATATAGCTATGTGGAAGTGATAGACTATACGTACACATAAGGGATACTTTAATTTCATATCTAGTTGAAATGATTTTTAAATAGGTTCCTAAATAAAAAAATATATATAATTAATATTTATATTAACAAATAAAATAATTTTTTACTGATTCCTCATATTTATATAATGAGTTATAATAGATAAAATAGATTTTTCTCAGTTAATTGTAAATCCTCTTCATTGGGAAACATATTTTTCCTAAAATTTGATGCCTCTTAATGATGTAATTTTGAAAAAACAAAGATCTAAATTTTATTCATATGTATTATTTTTTTCAATATATAGTTATTCATATTCAAAATAACATGTCATATGTCTAATCAATAACTATAAAACTGAATAATAATATATAAATATTAAATCGAGGTTCATTTAAACTCAGTGTTATGAGTATGGAAATATATAAAATATGACTAAATATTATAATGATTAAAATATCATATAAAATTTGTATTTTATATAATATTATAGTATTTACCACTTCCACATCACCATACTCTTAAATTTGATACATTTCATTCACTATTATCATTTTTCAACAGAAAAGGGAAATAAATTCAATAAAATTATCCACAACATATTCATTATTATTTTGAATACATTTTTTATTCGTAAAAAATAATTATTTTTCAACATCTCTAGTTTCTTTGCTTTGAAAAAATGTCAACACATTTTGAATCAATATATATCCAAGAATTGGTTTAGGAAAGAATAAATGATATTATTAATTTATATGGATCATTACATATACTAACATAAAAAAATATCCAATGACAAAATACATGAGGAATTCTAATATGTAGATGAATTTTAAAAATTCAACATATATGATATTACCAAGTATAAACATAATGAGATAATTATTTATTCTGTTATAAGTGTTCACATATAACATTCAAAAAACTATGTGTTCCATTATAAAATATTATCTCATAGTTGAAAAATATTTAAAAATATATTTTTGTAATTTTAACGTTCTCATCTTTATGGGATATTGTTATAACTTGTTCAATGTGATATATAATCTTAGAAATAATTATATTAATGTAATATATAACAACGAAAAAAATTATTAAGTTATTTTTAAATATCTAAATATTGTAATATACATTATATCAAATGTACACAAAACAATTTTTGGGACACTATTTTATCAATATATTGGGTGGTGGAGCTCAAAAATTTATATCATTGTGGCCTAGAAATTTGTTTTTCATGGATATATGACAAATACCTATCTTATATATAGCCATCTTTTCTATATCTACAATTATTTAATATATGGATTTAGGTTGAAGTATTGGGATTGATATGGGTTGAGTGGCTGAATTTTTTTTTTGTGAAATCGTTTTTGTGGATTTGGATACGACTATTATTTTGAGGACTTCATGTATTTCTACTTGGGTGTCAATTGATTGATTCTTTTGGACATTTTTATTTTTATTTTCCCACATACAAATGGTGAAATCCTTTTTTTATTAATTTCTATTTGTTGTTATATCCATGATGAAGTGTTTATTTGTGGTTATGTTATGGGGGAGCCCTATGTGTTAGTTATTATGTGTCGTTTTTGTGTTGTTATATTTTTGGGTCACCTAAGGGTGCTATTTTTTTGTGGGTTCTCTAGAAGATGCAATCATGTGGTTAATGTAATGGTTTACCATTATGCATTTATGTTCTGATATGTGATTGTATGTATTTTGGTGATAATGTTTTGTTGCGGTGGTTCCTCCTTTAATTTTTTTTCTAGGATTATAATGATGTATATAATGGTGATCTTGATGATGGTACTTTAAAATGTTGTTGGAAGATGATAATGTCTTGTTAGAATCCTGGATAAATGGGTGTTATGTGATTTTGGCAAGGGGTAATCTCTAATATTGGAGAATTCGGTCTTTTTTCTCTAGGTATCTTGGATGTATGTCCTTGACAGTGAATCATGTGAGTGGTTCACTATATTCTTGTCCATTCTGATCATTCCCCTCATGTATAGTCTCCATATATTTTCAATAAAAAATTTATTGGGCATGAAAGTCGAATGGCGAGGAGATTCTAATACCCCATATTATTTTATCCTGTTTTTATTATTTAATTTTTGGATAATTTGTTCTTTTAGAGTTATTGTATTCTTTTTTTTAATCCTAATTTTTTTTCCAATATCCATATTTATTGATCATTGATGAGGGAAAATCATTTTATGAACCTTAAATAGGGTCCATTGTTGTTCATTTTTGTTTTTTTATAGTTTTTTGGTATTGTTAGTTAATGGTTATATTAAAACAAAGAAAAACCTCTTAGAATGTTTTTACTCCCTTATGTTCCTATAGTTGGTGACATAATTATTTTGCACAACTACTAGAAACCATGCTTTATTAATTTTAAGGGATATATAAAATATTACTGAGGTGTTTTAGTGTTGAAAATTTATTAATTAAATAATTCACCTAATCCATAAAAGTTCCCATGTTTTGTTATGATTTACTAACATCATTGGAGAACCGTCCAACCAACTATGTTTTCAAATATTGTTTTTGTAAAAAAAAATTAAAAAATGGAAATATATATTATAGCCTTCCAAATTTAAATCACATTAATATATAATCTACTAACATATCACACAACACCTCAATATGAATCCATTCGCTTATAATCTCACTATATAGCCTTCCATTGAGGCCTTAAATCATAAATTATTTGTACTATTTTTGAGTTAAATAAATCCCCCCTATGTACTAGTTATTACCAACATGATTTTTACATTTCCCATGTTCAATATTTGTTCTTTTTAAAAATTATTATTTTTTATATTTTTACTTCTTTTTTTCCTCATGACAGTGTGTGAATTTAACATAGAGACGTACCGTCTCTATTCATGAATGTTTTATATAATTTTTTATTGACATGCTAATTTTATTCTTGATATTTCATTAATATTCAATTCATTGTGTGATTTATCTAGTTTAATTAATTTTAAATATAATTTTAGGTACTTTAGATTACAAAAATGTACTTTAGAAAAAAAAATATTATCATCCTTTCATTGCATAAATGTTTTTATCATGATTTCATCTATGATATATGTTTTTAATAATTCATACTTATTTATTTAATACCTATGAGGATTTTAAAATTGATTTTAAACATAAAAATAGTAATTTAAACATTTTTAAAATATTAAATATGTGATGTGTTTTTAATGAAACATTTTAAATTTGATGTGACTAATTTATCTTTTACTTATAGTGGTTTTTTTGGTATGTGTTATTCTAAAAGATATCAAAAGTGGTGTTGAATTCATTATCCTGGAATTAAGAAGGATCATTTTTAAACATTATAATAATTATTTGATTCATTTGAACTCACCATTAGTTTCACCCTAGTGTTTTCTTCTCCAGTTATGGGTTGTAAAAATGTTATTCATGTATGATGAGATATGAATTGTTTCATTAAAGTGAGCATGAGGTAATGGAGAAAAATTATTTTAATTATTATTATTCATCTGATTCAATAAATTGATTGTTTCTAACCACTTATATAGATAGTTCTTGTGATAACTAGAACTATATGGTAGTCTTTGATATATTTAATCCTTGTTGGTAAACATCTTATTACGTTCACCGCAAGTATAATATAGCATTGAGTGGTTGGTGATGTCCAGATGATGTCATTATAGATATAGTCTTGTTCTTTGTGTAATTATTGGACATAACACAAGCTGATTATTGGTCTTTATTGTCATAGATAATTAGGATCATCTTATATCATGACCAAGGGAGAGTACCATAACTTTCTAAATTCGATTGGTTCTATATTTTTGGGGATACCAGCTTTGTATTAATTCCACTGAGATTCTTTTCATGTGAAATCAGTATAATAACCCCTACCCTAGATGTCAACTTATATAGGTTACTTTATTAAACTAGAACTATATACAATTGATCACCAAAGAAATTAATTTTTTATTATTATTGATAAATGTGAAGCACACAAGAATTTCATTTACATTATAATTCATAAAATAAAAAATAGAATTTTCTTTGAGAACAAAATTAATCTATTTAACAAATTCCTTCATATCATTCATAAAAAAAATCTACAATCATTGGTAAATTAAACATTAATAATGGTTGAGTTCAGATGTTCAATAAGGGTTTGCATATAGCTAATGAAATCATCAATACATAATTCATAATCAATATGGAAATGTGAATAGCATAAAAAAATTCACTTAATCACCAACATGATCATGAATAATAATATCAAAAGTGTTAATGATGATAAAATAATGTCATATAACTACACACATGAGAATGGATCATCCCCATGTATATTATATATAATAGAATAATAAAATTAAATGTCAATAACTAATATCATAATTAGGGAATTAATACTTTTTCACATCATAACAATACATTTTATGCCCCATTCCATGACATACTAAAAATGTTTTTTAGGCAATCTCCCAATACCCAAGATATTTCATCATTAGAGACAATCCAATGTATCTAGGAACTATAATAGGCCCCAACCATATCATCATAGGACCGATTTATTCCTGATATGAATTTTGGATAATTTAATTAAAATATACATTCATATTGAAATATATTATAATAAAATTAAAAAAATTACCCAAATCAGCAAACATTATCATAGACTATAGAGTATAATATAGGTTAAGGTATTATAATAGTATATCTGAACACACACTGATCTTAAACCTTCTAAATAAATAATAATACTTTTATAATTAAAAAAATATCAAACAAGAATATGTAAAACATCAATTTTCATTATTGATGAATAGAAATTGAATTAAGAGATCAGAAAACCAACTGTGATGAAAATAAACATTCCAATTTGAAAATTAATTTTTAAAAATACGAAATAATGAAAATTTTAAAATCTAAATTAAATTAAAAATATTCCTTGATACATATAATGGTTTCATTGTAACATTGAGTTGTCATGAATGGTGGATGCTCGGTTCATTTATAGTACTTTTCATTAAAAAAATCCTTTCACACATTTGTAAAAAATCAAAAAGTATATCATTCATAAAATGACTAGTATATTTATTTAAAACAGTTTAGAAAAAATTAATACTGATGTAAATAATAACCGAATTAAATTTTATTAATATTATAAATTTTATTGAAACTATTTTCTGAAAAAATGGTTTTGGAAGAAAATGTTATTTCAACCAAATAGGGGAATAAAGTAAATTGTATTTAAAATATATATATATATATCATACTTTTGATCCTGAAAATAGACAGATTAGTGGAACCAAATTTATTCTCAAATAATAACCACTAGAATGTAAAATTAATGAGATACACAAAATACACATCATATGATTCATAATAAAAAAGATAATCAGGATCAATACTGAAAAATAATGAGAGTGTTACGTAAACACTTTCAGTTTTTGTAAATTATAAATCATAAGCCCATGAAAAAATAACATTAAAGGAACCATAAACTATAATGATTATATAAAAATTATATATATAACATATAAATGTGGTAGTATATACATCACAGAAAATAAATACGTATTGGAAATAGAATATCTCTCAGAGAAGTAATATTTAGATGAGAAACCCTTACCACGGGTCTTTTTCATTTATAAGTGCTTGAACCTAATTTATAATAAACACATATTTTTTAAAAATCATTTCCAATACAATAAATATAAATATAATACCAGATATGATATAATAATATTATTTAATGACTCATTTATTAAATATTATTTGTTAAAATCAATATTTTTTGGGGATAACTATGGTGAATTTAGTGTATATTTTTGTTAAGGTATTTTCAATAATTTTAATTTTATCATAGTCCCCAAAAATATGTAATTTTTAGATGAATAAAATATAAAATATATGTATTTATATATCTATTTATGGTAATCTATAAAATTTATAGATAGAAAAATTAATTAAAATATTCATTTATGTTGGTCGGAGTTGACACTCAATTGGGGGGGTGAATTGAGTTCCAATTTAAATTTCTATTAAGGTCTCAGTTAATTTAATCTAAAGATTAAATTGACTTTTGAAACTATCATACTGGTTTACAATATGTATAAACACTTCCTAAATTAAATATCAAAGTAACATTAAAAAAAATTATATTTCAAAGTAGTTAGCAGCGGAATATGAAATATATATAGTATACTTATGACTTAAACTATAATGCACAGCAGATGTAACAAAGAGGTTATGTCTCAAGCTGAGACATAGTCCTCTCAAATAATTTATATAAATTGATCTACTCCCTGGATCGGGGAAAACAACAGTAAACACACTATCCAGGTACAAAAACCTCTACCATAGTTCTACAAGGGAAAAAAAACAACAGCTCACAGCTATCCAGGTCTTACTAGACCTATACCACTATCCACAGTGGGATACAATGAGTTATAGAGTTTGAATGAGGAATTGAGAAACCTCCAGCTTAGCTCCAGAGATAGTGTGTGTGTAAAATAAACAGCGTACACACACTGCTCGAAAATGTAAATTAAATAATCACTAATGAATGTAAGAATGGGTTTAGAAAAGATTTAGTGATTGGTAGTGAAGCTTTGGACTTGTTTGATTGGTCAGAAAAGCTTCTCAATCCTTCTCTGGTTTTTTTCTAAAAAACAGAGTGGCTTTTTTTTCCTCGGTTCCAGGTTCAGCTTATCATCCTGAGTGCATGAAGTGTTTATTGTAGTTCTTCCCTCAGGGTGCAGCTTGTGTTCTCCTCTAGAAATCATTTACTTCGTGTATGTCCAGAGTACTTAGTGTATGGATGTAGCCTTGTGTGAATTCACCACGTTTGAATGATGTTGAGCATTTTTCTTTGTCACCCTTCGTGTTCTTTCTTAGTTCCTTGATTCTCTCTCTTTCATTCAAACTTTTTGTTCACTTCTCTTGCCCTTTTTCAGCTAGGTCTTTATCATCCATTATATAGAATTCGGCTCCAACAAATGGGAATTATTACCTTTTTCTTGTGTACTAGGTACGGTTCCATGACAAGCAAAAAGATATCAATAAATAACAAAAACTGCATTAAAAACATAAAATGTAACTGTTCGCTTACTAAATAAATAATATTGAGAGTATAGAGTTTGACTGGTTGGTCAATCATTAGTAGCCTTCTATTGGTAGAAGTGTTCAGTGGACTTTTTGCAATAGTGACCTTCCATCTGTAGCTCTTTGAACTTGTATCAATAGATCTTTACATCGGTAGCTCCTTGAACTTGTATCGGTAGGTCTTTGCATCGGTAGATCCTTACTCTGTGTATCGATAGCTCTGTACGTATCAGTAGCACCTTCTGTCGGTAGAATTACTCTATCGTTATCTCGGTAGACTTGTTCTATCGGTGACTCTATCTATAGGTATCTCTTGGTCTATTGGTATCTATGGTCTGTTGGTATCTCTACTTTGTATCAGTCACGCTTGGTTATTTCCAGTGATAATGTGTATCGGTAGACTTATGCACATCGGTAGCTCCATTCTGTACTATCGGATGACATTTTCTCTTGGTAACTCTGTATCGGTAGCTTGTTCTATTCTTACCGGTAGATTTGTACATATCGGTAGCTCTGCGTATCGGTGACCTTAGCTTATCTGTGACTCTGTCTATCGGTAGACTAAGTACTGGTAGCTCTATCAGTAGCTATATGCATATCAATGACTAACACTTATCTGTTTTATGCAAAACATATCCGATTGAATTAGAAATACATGAAAACTTATATAAACAAAGATAAACATTGATTAACATATTTCAAGTATTACTTTAATATTATTTTCATCTTGATAATAGAAAATCATATATTGAGAGAATTTTAATATAGATAAACATTAATTGGGATTATCAAAGTATGATAAAGCATAATTGGGATTATCAAAGTATGTGAAAGCATAATTGGGATTATCAAAACAGGTGAGGTCAAAAATCTCCCCATTTTTGATAATCACAACTTATGATACTATAGTTTTAAAACAATAAGTAGTTAAATCAAAGGATATATCATTAAATGCAATAATCTTAGAGAAAACATTATGGTGTAGAGAAAAATGTATCACAAGTAGAATTAAATGCAATGATATCAGAGGGGGAATGCATGGTATCTCTTCCTTAGATAATATTTTTCCCCCTTTGAGAATATTTCTCCTTCTTTGATAATATGATAATATTTCTCCCCCTTTTTGATAATCAAAATGTTGGAAACAATAAATAGAAAAAGTAACACAATGTGAAATAAATGAAATTCAATTGTATTATGTGTTGCAAAAGATTACATAGAAGGAAATAAATTACAAGGGATTCCTATCAAACATCTTATCCACATGTTCAATCCACATCCTCAATGTGAGATTTTTTCTTTGGATCAGACGAAGATTCAGACTGTGCGGATTCTGGTGAAGTCTTAGGAAAACTAGAAATGATTATAGGAGGTTATGCCATAGAAACTATGACTGGCCTGTACTGAGGAGTTCTTTGAGTGATCATAGGTGTAAGGATTCGAATGGCTTGGCCTGTAGTCAGTTGAACAGCAGAAGTAGTAGAGGCTGAGGCAGGTAAAGCATGAGGTACAATCACTAGCCTAGCATCAACATGTAGGAAAGGAAGCAAAAGATTTCTGAAATCCATAATTATTCCTCCTCCTATCTCCATATCAGATATGATATCATCATTTTTCTCCCTGAATTTGTCCAAGGATGGAGTCAATTCCCTTAGATTTTCGACTTTCTCTCTGAAGGCTTGATTGACAGGAGGTATCCTCAGTTTTTCCAAAAAAAGTTTTAATTGATTGTTGAGTTGATTTATGGTGTAAATCAGTTGGAAATAGGAGTCCACCTTGTCTTTCACTTCTTTCTGATTGGCAGAAGCTTCTCTCGTTTAGTCTTGAACTATTTTTATTATTTCTCTAGATGAATCTCTAGTAGAAAGCACAGCTTTGCTCAGGTCAGATGAGTCCATAGAGGCACTCATTGATGCGGAACCAAGCTCCTTCGTCATTGCAGCATGAAATTGATCCATATCCACTGAAGATCTAGAAGCAACATAACCAATAGAGAAGTTTACTGTTTCCATGTAGTTTTTGGTCAACCCACTGATCAGATTTTGGACATCGGAATCCTGGGTTGTAACATGATCTTCCATGGAGGTTTTAAATACTTCAAACAATAAATCCATCTAGCTAACAACACATTTGACATAGGCTAAGTCCTAGTCTTCTTGGGATTTTGAGCTAATGTTGATTCTATAGAGGTAACTGATTTCTTTAGTGCTTCAACATCTTCATCCAGTCTAGAAACTTTAGTTCGGAAATTTTTAACTTCTTCCACTATTTCTGCCACAAAGATTGAAAAATTACAACCTAGAGATAGTTCAAATGTTTTTTCCAAGATACTCATCCCTTCAACAAAGCAGTGCTTCATCTTAGCAATAGAAGCACTAAAGGACTCTTTAAGCTCATCCTTTAAGGATTCGAGATCAGCTCTGGCAATCATATCAGCAGGAGAAAGATCAATAGGTAATCTTTCAGATGATAAACTAACAACTGAGTAAGTCATGATCGATTGAACTGAAGACACTAGTGAGGATTCCATTTTCCTTGTCTCTTCCACAAAACTTCCCTTCAGATTTTTCATCAAAATATCCATGTCATGCTTTCTGACCACATCTTCAGGTAGAAACTCAGAGTCAACATCATAAATAATCATTGGTATATTGAGAGATGCCTCATTATCTGAATCAGGATAATCTAATCCACAGACCACAAAACCTGGTTCTTCTGTCCACTCCTCAATATCAACAGCCACTGACACACTTCCAATCTTGGTTTGATGCTCCCCCTCAATGGGTGAAGTATCTTGTATAGTAAGGGCATTCTTATCAGGTCTTTATTCTTGAGGATAATCTTCTACAATTAGTTCCATCTCTGCAACAGCTGGAGGGTCCTCTGGATTAGGTACAACTTCTTCCATTTCTCCTACTACAATCTCAGTAGGCACAACTAAGCTTCCAATTAATGGACTCAGACATAAACAGACATAATCATAGGCTTAAGATTCATTCTCCTATTCTTTTCTATGCTCAAGGGATAGTTGGGGTTCCTCATCAATACAAGTCTCTTCTTTTACAAAGATTTCATTTTCTGAAGATACAATTTCAGCAGAAGGACTTGGAGGCATGTCTGGATCTCTTCCCTCATTCATAGAAGTTTTTTCTTATTCAGTCTCACCACTGTACTCTGGTTCATCTTCATCGGGTCCTAGACCTGGATCCCTCACATCCTTAGGTCTTGAAGGATGATCCAAAGGATTAAATTTATCATATACATTATGGTCATCATTAACCCACTATTCTTTCCATGGGTTCCAATTTATCTTCATGTATTTGCAAACTGTGGTTGTGATACAAAAATTATTCCTTACTACAACTGTCTCATCATGAGACTCAGCTACCCCTTTCACTTTGATCATCACCGAGATCTACATGCAAAAGAATAGGGCATTTGTCTTTAATTTTGGTCTTGTCATGTCTTCCATTTGGATCATCAACAATCTGCACAGATTAACTTTTACACAATGTCTCTAGAGATGCTGGAGATAGATATCATGATATCTTAAATTAGAAAAGTCTCCTCTCCTTGGTATTAAGACTTGCTGAACAAATTTGAAAAGCAATCTGTTCTCTCCATCCATTTCAGTATCCACTGCTTGTCTTTGATTTCCATCACAGGTGATATCCTCCAAGGTTGTCTCATAATCGAATATATACCCTGTAGGGATCATAGATTTCAAGATATATCCAGATACACCTTCATGTGGAACATTCAGGCATTCAGCCAACTCAACAGATGAAAAAGACATCTCATTTCCATTCAAAAAAGAAGTCACTCGGTTCTCATATTCAGACATCTCAAAGCTTACAAACTCATAAAAGTGTTTCAATAGATTTGGATATTATTGACCATTGTTGTTCGAAAAACAATCTTCTCACTTTTTATCTTCACAAACTTCGAGCACTAATGACTTGCTAGGAAGAAACCATTCCACACACAACTCTTTTTCTATCATAATAACTCTATTCAGCAATTTGAGGGTTCACTTGTCGCCTACCCAAACAAGTTCTTCTGACACAACCACTTGCTTCTGGCATGGAATTATGCTTATTTTCATTCAGATCATCTGTGTCATCTCTGATGGTAGGAAGTTTGGTTTTCGCCATCACTGGTTCAGGGATTTAGGGCTTTCGAGAGATTCGGGAGACAATGATTGAGGTTAAGGGTTTGGCGCTCGGTGGATTGATATGTAACTAGACTTATTATTTATCATTTAGGAATCATAAAATAAATAAATAAAATTAAATAAAATAAGAAATGATTCATATTCTAGCGGAATACAGATTTTTAAAACAGCGCACTCATCGGTAGAGTGTATCGATGATAATTCCTATCAGTGATGTTACATCGGTGAGGTTTCTTCGGTGAGGTATTGCATCGGTGAGGTATTCACATTGGTGAGGTATTCGCAATGGTGAGGTTACGTCGATGAGTTATTACATCGGTGAGGTATTCACATCGCTGAGGTTACATCGGTGAGGTTACATTGGTGAGGTATTACATCGGTGAGGTTACATCAGTGAGGTAGCTACTAATCAAGGTTAATCATTCCTAACTCATGTCTAATGTAAATTAACCTATTTGAACTGAATGGTTTGGTGAAAATTTTAGCTAATTGATGTTAAGTACCAATAAATTCATGAGTAATATCACCCTTTTGGTAATGATCTCTCAAGAAATGGCGTCTTACATCAATGTGTTTGGTCCTAGAGTGAGATACATGGTTCTTCGAAATGCTTATTGCACTAGTGTTGTCACAGTGATAGAAACATGCTTAAAATCATATCCATAGTCCAAAAGAGTGTGTTTCATCCACATAGTTTGTGCACAGCAACTACCAGCAGCTATATACTCTACTTTGGCAGTGGAAAAAGCTACAGAATTTTGTTTCTTACTACACCAAGATACTAAGGATTTTCCCAATAAATGACATGTTCCAGATGTTCTTTTTATATCGAACATGCAACCAGCAAATTCATCATCTGAATAACTCATTAACTCAACGGATTTTTCTTTTGTGTAAAACAAAACTATGTTCACAGTGTGTTTAAGATACATAAAAATTATTTTAATAGAAAGTAAATGAGATTCTTTTGGATGATCTTGAAATCCTTTACACATACATACAGTAAACATAATATTTGGTTGACTAGAAGTAAGGTAAAGTAATCTTCCAATCATACCTCTATAATTGGTTTCATCCACTGGTTTCCCAGTTTCATTTGAATCCAATTTACAGACTATACTAATAGGAGTATCACTTTCGTCAATCCAATTGAAACCAAAACGTTTTAAAAGATCCTTTGTATATTTACTTTGATTCAAAATAATACTATTTTCATTTTGGAAAACATGAAATCCAAGAAAAAATTTAAGTTCTCCCATTAAACTCATTTCAAATTCATTTTTCATATTCTTTAAAAAATAAGAACATAAATAAAGTTTGTAATATCCAAAAATAATATCATCAATGTAGATTTGTACTATCAAAACATCTTTAGAATTTTTTTTTATAAAATGAGTTGGATCAACAATCTCTTTAGTAAAACTTTTTGAAATAAGAAAATTACTAAGTATATCATACCAATCTCTTGGAGATTTTTTTAAACATTATAAATCTTTACATAGTTTTAAAACTAGATTTGGAATATGAGGATTAGTAAATCCAGGTGGTTGTTCAACAATAACATCTTCAATAATAATACCATTTAGAAAAGCACTTTTGACATCCATTTGATATAACTTGAAATTCAGATGAGCATCATAGGAATGTAGAATTCTAATAGCTTCTAATCTAGATACAGGGGAAAAGGTTTCCTCATAGTCTATACCTTCCTCTTGACTATATCCTTTTGAAACTAACCTAGCTTTATTTCTAACTATGTTTCCAAAATCATCAACTTTGTTTCTAAATACCCATTTAGTTCCTATTGTCAAAGTGTCCTTGGGTCTGTCATCTAATTCCCAGAATTTGTTTCCTTCAAATTGATTTAACACATCTTGGATATCCATTACCAAAAACTCATTATTGATTGAATCATTGACATTTTTAGGTTCTAGCTGTGAAATAAAGTCTTGATGTTTATCCTGGATTCTTAGAGGAGCTTTAGTTTGTGTCCCTCTATCAATATTACCAACAACAACATCTAAATGATGATTCTTTAAAATCCTAGTTGATCTAGTAAATGTAGGACTAGAAATTGCAAGTTCATGTAATGTTTAGGCTTCAAAAAAAGTAGATTCTAGAATATGTCCAGAACTAGATATTTTTATAGCAGGTTCTTTAGATTTATCATTAAGGTCTAGAATAGTCAAATCTTCTTCACAATTTTCAATAGGGGTTTTAGGATCATGTGGACCAGTTTCATCAAACATTATGTCAACTTATTCTTCCACACATTTGGTTCTTTTATTAAAGAATCTATAGGATTTTCTAGTTAATGAATAACCAATAAAAATTCATTCATCAGTCTTCGAAGAAAACTTTTCAAGATTATCCTTTGTATTGAGAATAAAAATATTACAGTAAAAGACTCTAAAGTAACTAACTTTAGGTTTTCAATTATTCCATAGTTCATATGGGGTATTCTTTAGAACAGGTCTATTCAATACTCTATTAATAATATAACAAGATGTACTCATAGATTCATCCCAAAAATAAATAGGCAGGTCATACACATTAAGCTTGGTTCTTGCTATTTATTGAAGGGTTCCATTCATCCTTTCTACAACACCATTCTGTTGAGGTGTCCTAGGGGCAGAAAATTTATGACTATAGCCATTTTTTGAGAAATAAGATTCAAACTCTTGATTTTCAAACTCACAACCATGATCACTTCTTAGGGTTTTAATCTTAAGTCCACTATGTTTTTCTACAGACTTGCAGTATTTAAAAAAGTAAGAACAAGCTTCACTTTTGTGATCCAAGAATTATAACCAAGTATATCTAGAAAAGTAATCTACTATGACATAGACATAGTTCTTCCCATATAAACTAGAAACTCTATAAGGTCCAAAAAAGTCTATGTGAACCAACTTGAGAGGTTGAGAATTCGATACGTCATTTATTGATTTAAAAGAAACTTTAGGTTGATTTCCCTTTTGACAGGGATTACAAACATTGTCATTTGGGAATTCACGTTTGGGTAGGTCTCTAACTAAGTTCTTCCTAGTAAATTTTCTAAGTGAATAGATGTTTCAGTGTCCTAATCTTATGTGCCACAACCAATACTCTTTATGAAAAGCATTTGGGCAAGTAATATTTTTCATAGCTAAAGAATTCAGATCAACAGCATAAGCATTTTCATTTCTTTAAGCAGAAAACACTAAAACATTTTTAGAATTAAAAACATTACAAGAATCATTTTCAAACTTCACATTAAAGCCATCATCACATAATTGAGAAATATATAAAATATTATAATTAAGTCCATCAACAAATAAAACATTAGAAATCAAAATTGAATCACTGTTACCAATCTCGCCTAGGCCAATGATTTTTCCTTTAAAATTATCACCAAAGGCGACATAGCCTCCATCAACCCTGATTTAGCTTTTAAAGCACGAGTAATATCCAGACATGTGCCTTGAACATCCGTTGTCTAAGTACCATACCTTTTTGTGAGAACTCTTCAAGCAGGTCTCCAACAAAACCGATTTATATTGGAAATGATTTTGGTACCCAGATCTTCTTGGGTCCAGAAAGTTTATCAATCAATGCATTAGGTACCCAGATTTGTCTTATGGGTCTCATATAATTCACAGAATCAATATATTTTTAAAGATAAACATTATTTGATCTGTAACCATATTAATAACTAGTTTAAGCACACGTATTTCTAGAAAAAGAATAAGAAGAATTTTTTCCATATTTAGCAATAAATCAAATTTAGTAAAATGTCTCTATCCAGGTTGGTATCCCAAACCAGTAGTATATTTTGGTGAAACTTGTTTACCTAAAATTTGAGTTATAGTATCCTTTCCATTTGTGAATTTTTAAAAATACCATTCTAAGTTTCTCATTAGACATTTTCAGTTCAGTACTGTTCTTTAACAGTTGAGCATTTTTTTTCTTTTTCCTTATCAAAGGAAGATTTAACATTGGCACTGAGAGCATGCTGTTTCTTTAGTGACTTCTATTTGTCCTTATGTTCATTACATGATTCTTCCATCATGTTACAATATTCAAACAATTCATCATTAGACATATCTTCATCATTATCTGAATCACTATTTTTTCCAGAATAATAATCATTCAACATTGGGGAAACAGTTACCTCAGATGTATTGGTCATGAGAACATATTGGCACGATTTTTTTCAGAATCAGAAATTTCAGATTCACTTGTTCTATCTTATAAATCACTCCAAGTAGCATTCATAGCATTCTTGTATTTCTTGTCCTTATAAACATGTTTCATTTTAAAATTTAGCTTCGGACAGTCAGCCTTGATGTGTCCTTTCCTTTTGCATTCATAGCAGACTATATCATCTTCCTTATCAGACATCTTTTAATCCTTCATCCAATGACCTTTATTGTCATACATACCTTTGTAATTAGATTTTTTGAAGAATTTCTATTTCCTATAAAACTTCTTGAATCTCCTGGCTATTTGAGCCATTTCATCATCACTATCAGCATCTGAATCGTCACCTGTTGATCTTTCAGTAGGTATATGTATTTTTCCTTGTCTTTTATCTTTGAAGCAGTAGACTTGAAAGCCACATATTTTCGCTTGGGTTCATCATCTTATTCTTTTTATACCTTGAGTTCTTCCTCATACATCATTAATTTACCAATAAGCTCTTTAATAGGAAGAGATCCAATTTCACATGTTCTATGATTGAAATAAAAGTGCCTCACCATCTATCTGGTAGACATCTCAATATCCTCATGATTTGTTCCTTTGCTGGAACAAGATTTCCATGTGAACTCATTGTATTGACTATCTCATTGAACCTGAGATACATGTCAGAAATAGGTTCATCAGTCTTCATCTTAATGTTATCATATTTAATAGTATAAGTTTTTAATCTCATTAATTTAACATTATTTGTTCCTTCATGAGAAACACCCAAAGTATCCCATATTTCATAAGAAGTTTTTCAAGAAGATATTCTATTGGATTCCTCATCTCTTAAAGCACAATACATGGAATTTATATCATTACAATTATTATTGTAAGCTGTCTTTGTAGGTTCATCCCAAGAAGTTTATTCAGTTTCTGGAATTTTATATTGTGACTCCATGGCAGTCCAAATATCAAACCCCATTATTTCTAAATGAATTTTCATCTTAAGTTTCCACTGGGCATAGTTTGTACCATTAAATAAAGGTGTCCTGTTAGTAGCAGCACCTTCTAGTCTATTGTCCATGGCTAGATTTTAGAAAGGGTATTTAAAGAGATAAAATTTAGAACTAACATAAATTTATGATCATTAAAGATGCAACTAAAATCACAGTTGAAAAAAAGAATGTTTTGAAAACTTGGATTAATAAATACATCCTTTGATACAAAATGTTGGTCAGCGTGGACACTAAAGAGGGGGGTGAATTGAGTTCCAATTAAAATTTCTATTAAAAATATTTCTCTTAAAATCCCCATATTTAAAAACAAAGATAAACTGTATTGAATTTATACAGAGTGTAAATGTTCAATTAGTTCCTCAAAGACTAATTAGGTCTCAGTTAAATTAATCTGAAGATTAAATTGAATTTTGAATCTAACTTACATGTTTACAATAAGTATAAACACTTGATAATTTAACTATCAAAGTAACATTAAATAAAATTATATTTCAAAGTAGTTAGCATCGAAATATGAAATATATATAGTATACTTATGACTTAATTTAAAATGCATAGCTGATGTAACCAAGAGGATCAGTCTCAAGCCGATACTTAGTCCTCTGAAATAATTTATATAAATTGATCCACACCCTGGAGCAGGGTAAACAACAGTGAACACACTGTCCAGGTACAAAGACCTCTACCATAGTTCTTCGTGGGAAAACAAACAACAGCTCACAACTGTCCAAATATTACTCAACCTCTACCACTATCCACAGTGGGATACAAGGAGTTATAGAGTTTGAATGAGGATTTGAGAGTCCTCCATCATAGCTCAGGAGACAGTGTGTGTAAAATAAATAGGGTACACACACTGCTCGAAAATGAAAATGAAAGAATCACTATAGAATGTTTGAATGAGTTCAGAAAAGATTTAGAGATTGGAAGTGCAACTCTAGACTCGTTTGATTGGTGAGAAAAGCTTCTGAGCCCTTCTCTGATTTTTGTCAAAAAAACAGAGTGGCATTTTCTTCCTTGGTTCTAGGTTTAGCTTATCAGCCTGAGTGCATGAAATTTTTATTGTAGTTCTTCACTCAGGGTACTGCTTGGGTTCTCCTCTAAAAATCAATTTCTTCGTGTATTTCCAGTGTACTTGGAGTATGGATGTAGCCTTGTGTGAATTCACCACGTTTCAATGATTTTGAACCTTTTTATTTTTCACCCTTCATGTTTGTTCTTAGTTACTTGATTCTTTCTATTCAATTTGGTCTTTATATTCAATTCTATTGCCATTTTTTAGCTTGGTCTTTATCTTCCCTTTTATAGCTTTCAACTCCGGCAAATGGGAATGATTACCTTTTGCATGGGTACTAGGTACGGTTCCTTTTACAAGAAAAAAAATATCATTAAATAACATTAAATACATTAAAAACATCCAATGTAATCGTTATCTTAATAAATAAATAATATTGAGAGTATAAAGTTTGACTGGTTGGTCAATCATTAGTAGCCTTTTGTTGGTAGATTTGTACGGTGGACTTTCTATAACAGTGACCTTCCATCGGTATCTCTTTGAACTTGGATCGGTAGTTCTTTTCATCAGTAGCTCCTTGGACATGTATCAGTATCTCTTTGCATCGGTAGCTCCTTACTCTGTGTATCGGTAGCTCTGTACGTATCAGTAGATCCTTCTGTCGGTAGACTTACTCTATCGGTAGCTTAGTAGACTTGTTCTATCAGTGACTCTGTCTATCTGTAGCTCTTGGTCTATCGGTAGCTCTGGTCTGTTGGTAGCTCTACTTTGTATCTGTCACTCTTGGTTAGTTCCAGTCATTATTTGTATCGGTAGACTTATTCACATCGGTATCTCCATTCTGTACTATCGGAAGACTTTTTCTCTTGGTAACTCTGTATCGATAGCTTGTTTTATGCATACCGGTAGATTTGTACATATCGGTAGCTATGCGTATCTGTGACCTTAGATTATCGGTGACTCTGTCTATCAGTAGACTAAGTACCGGTAGCTCTATCAGTAGCTATACGCAGATCATTGAATAATAGTAATCTATTTTATGCAAAATATATCTGATTGAATTATAAATACTTCGAAAATTATATAAACAAAGATAAACATTGATTAACATATTTCAAGGATTATTTTAATATTATTATCATCAAGATAATAGAAAATCATAGATTGAGCGAATTTGAATATAGATAAACATTAATTGGGATTATCAAAGTATGTGAAACCATAATTGGGATTATCAATGTATGTGTAATCATAATTGGGAATATCAAAACATGTGAGGTCAACAATTTAGTAGTTTGGTCATACATACACTTGAATGTTGTTTCCATTTTTTATGGATAGAAAAAAAAGAAATATGAATAATAAATAACCTTTAATAAGTAACTATTATTTCATTTATGTATGTTATATTCATTATCTATATTCATTATTACCATCCATGTCAAAATATTTTTGAAAAACATATCATCGCTAGGTGGAGGTAGTAGTCTATATGTACACACAAGAAGTGTTATTCTTTCCAACTACATTTTTAGGTCAGAAGGAATATTAGATATTATTATTACAAAATTATATTACTATCATAAATATTATATAATTATGTTAAATATAAAGTTATATATGTCTGTGAGGGGCTATGATGTAAAATGAATTACATCGGTTTGCGAAGAAATAGTCGGTCGTAAACACAATCAAAGGATTCAATTCACAATTGATAGAAGTGGAGATGGAAATATGTTATTACATTAATATAATAACATATAATAATTTATTTTGTATTAGTTTCATTTCTTTTTTATATATGGACAATATTTGGAGGATCTATAAGAATATGTATAATTAAAACTCATGGTTAGGATTTTAACCCCTCCTTTAGACTAACTCATTATATTAATTCCTAACAGATTCCAGGATTAGATTTATGATCAATAAAAGGACTATAAGTTGTCATTATGGATTAAATGATTAAATTTTTGTTGGTATTATCCCTAAAAAAGTATATGGTAGTGTGAATAGGAGGGGGAGTGTGTGGCCTTTTAGAAGGGGATAGTGAACACATGTGGATTTTTTTAGAAAAGAATCATTTATACCAATGATTTTCATCTCACACAATGTTAAAAATGGATCATAAATGAACCATGGAAAAAATATGTTAAAAATAAATCCATATAATTTTAATTCTTAATGTTTTTAGTGAATCTTAACCATTTTCATTTTGGTTTCTCAACCCCCATATAATATTGTAACAAACATAACTTTGGTAATTAATTTTTTCTATTTTAATAGTTAATAATGAATAAATATTAATTTATAATTATTACAGATTATAAATTATTCTTATAACAAATATTTAGCCTATTTTACTAAATTCAATTTACATAAGTGTATTAATTTAAACTAATATCCAACACTCAATATTGAGGAAAAAATTATATTTTTATGAATTGTTATCATAAGTAAAAATAGTTGGATAGTCAAAAATAAAAATATAATTAATTTAAATGGACACATTTTAATTATGTTTTATATAATTGAAAAGGTATTCCTTAAAAAAACATATAACAAAAAATATCTTTTAAAATTAACTAAATGAAATAACGGGAATCCTTAAAAATCAGTATATTTCAATATTCCTTGAAACACTAATTTTTTCTGAAAATTACAAATGATTCACTGTAAGATATTTTTTTCATTATGATCTAAATTTTTTTGATAATTCGTTTAATGTTTTTTCAAAATTAGAAAAAATAATTTCTAAATAAGTGTGTAATGCATGATAAAAATGTCTCTTTGAAAAATACAATTTTTGAAAAAATGTTTTTTTCTTTTAAATAATTTTTATACAATTTAAAAATAATATTTAACCATTGATTATATAAAATACTTCTGTTAACCATTTAATTATAAAAATATATTTAATCACATTCATACCTAATACTCCATCCACTATGTGATAATTGTCAAATTAAATTAAAATATTTTAATATTATATTACTAATCTTTTAAGCATGACATTTCATGTCGTTAAACCTATAAATTCTCAATATGGGTTAATGGAGAAATGATTATAATATAATTGTTCCTTACATTACACCCCCATAAATAAATTATTCCATAATATTTCATTTTTTTTCACCATTGGTATCACCTTTTAAAAAAACCAACATCATAAAATGAGTTTCTTAAACATCTTTTTAATACGAAGGAAAGGTAAGTATGAAGGTAATCTAAAATAACACATAACATAGATTCAATGTACGAACAAAATATATTTTTGTGAATATATGGACAAGGTGTAGAGAACTAATTCCCAAGGAATAGTATAGATTGATAGTGAAGAAGGTAATGATAATGTTAATAAACAAAAATACATAAATTAGTGATGTGTTAATATATCATGGGTTCATTAGAAGTGAAGTAAGTAGTAATTTGGTTTTTCAAGATCCTTTTACAATAGTTTTAGAATTCAATTACTATATGGGTGAAGAACCTAAGGAAATATACTAACAAAATAATTATAATTTATGTTTTAATAAATTTTCAACATAATATAATATTTTCTCCATATAGTTAGTATTAAATATTACTTTTTCGATATTGAAGAACATAAATTTACTTTTAAAATATAATTAGAACCATAAATTAATGATAATACATTCTTTTTATTTCTATAAATTTTCCCAAATTTTAATGGTTATCATGAGTTATCCAATAATAAATTAATTTTTATAACATCAATGAAATCTCCAAATTTCATCTTAATCGATTATATAAAATGTCAACATTATGTCTCCTCAAAAATATATCAGAACAAATACAATATTAATAAAATTAAAATAATGGCCACCAAATTTAGAAAATAATCATTAGATTAAAAAAAATACACAATTTATCTCTTAATTTCGCATTATATATAAATTAATCCATTAATCAGTATAAAACATCAATGAACAAATTCATTCCTAAAATAAATGAATATGAAATAATTAAATATGTTCAATAATTCTAAAAAAGAAGAAAACTCCGAAAAATATAACATAAAACATTAAACGAATAACCAATTTGAATGTAACCAATAATATCTTTTAATACTCATTATTATATCAATATTAGTAACATTTTAAGGGTTATGTTCCCTCAATATTGTCCTTTCTAGAGAATTTTAACTTACTACAAAATCAGTAATCTTGGTCATTGATTCCATTAAAAATATGCATTAGAATCTATTATGAAAAAAATATATTATTAAAATTATTATACACTTCATGTTTTTATAACCAGAAAATTATTTATAATATAATTTGCAACATTATACTTGTTTTCAAATACCCAATAAAATTTTTACCATTCAATTGTTGTAATGACAGAATATTTTTTGTGATACCATAGTTTTTCATAATACATATTCTCATGGGACTTTGGGAGTTCATTTTTGAACAACCCCATTACCTAACATATAAAAAATGGAAGCATAATTATTTCATTCATACCCTTTCATTCATGAATCTGATATCTTTTATATCAATATGATGAAAACACTCATTCCCATCATGAATGTACCATGGTGTATTCTTTCATAATTATCACCTCTTGGAAAATACATCATTCCCATTTACCATTATCTTTTTTTCCTATCAGCCAAATTATCTATTTCTATCCATTGAATCCATAATAGATATTTAATTCATTCTATTTATAGATATAACATGTTATGATTTCCTCATATGATTTAAATTTATAGGAAACTATATATCTTTTATTGATTTTATTGATTTTACTTTACCTATCAATTAAAATGGTAATCAACATATTTTTATTGCATTAGTAGGATTCACCATGACGTTATAAAAATATAATGTTTAATTCATACATACAAACATGTTCATTTTCCAGTTGTATTAGAACACATAATTGACTCCCCATATATTTTATTTGTGTGTGAGGAAAACATGTTCCCATGATGATTTCTTTAAAATCATTCAACTCCATTTATTTATTTATTATTTCAAATAATTAATTAGAATAAATAGAGACTATTAAAAAGAAACCCCTCATAGATGGAATACATACCTAAGTAATTTCTCCATTTCATTACATCCCTTAGTGAAAATATGTTGTCTAAGGAACTTATCCATTTTAAAATAAAAAATGAATTTTTTGTCCCATTGAATGATGGAAGTTTCTGATTCATAATGGGTTATTTCTATGTAGCACAATGTTGTGGATCAACAGTATTATCCTTATGGACATGTTTATTAATCATAAGAATATTTATTTTCCCTAATATAGATATTTTTTCATCATCTCTATATGTGTATCCGTCTATAGATTCATTTTTATTCATATGAGTGTTATCCCAACTTGTGTTATGTGCATTAATATGGCTCACATTACTTATACTAGTATAAATTTTTATATAATTTCATACATATTATTATATCATAACCTAATGAAAAATAATTAATAATAATAAATTTTTTAAATATTTAATATAAATTGTGAAACCTAATAATATATAATCTCATTACCATTTTCATATTTTCCTTCATAAGAATTTAAAATAATAAATATATTCTCAAATATTTCATAATGGTTTTTAAGGATAAGGATAATTAACACCTGAATATCCCCTAGGATTGAAAACCATGGTTCATAGTAAAAGAACAATAATTCTACACCCAAATGATTGTCGAGGTACACTAAAACTAACTCTTATCCTAGTTATATCCCCTATATTAATTTTTGTTAGAGTCCAATCAAAATTAATTATCTAGAATGGGATGAATTTCTAGGAAATCAATATAATATCTATGGTTAAAAACATTATGATGTTTTTTATATACTTAGACATATCCAGAAATTCACTCATAAGGATATGATATACAATCTATGCATTCAAATATCTAGTTCCCATGGTTTCTACTATGTTTTATCTTATATAAATTGCAATGAACCAAACAGCAGTTACCTTGAAGCTCTAGTAACATTATATCATTAGATCTAGATAATTCTATCACATCAAAAATATGGAGTAGTTTATTTATCCTAATAAACTAGATGCATTGTTCAATCTCATTTAAATTTGAAAATAGAAAATATATAATTTTATTTTATTTGAACACATTAATATCCCATTCAAAATTTAACTTCATAAAAATTGTGAATCCCTTCTTGATATTATATGGATAGGAAACATATGAATTTGGTGATATTAAATAAATTTTTACGGTATGATATAGTTGAGGATGTTTGGAATATATCATGCATAATCAATAAACATGAATGAGTTACATAATATAAAATCATTTAATGAATAATATGAACATGATGAATAATATAAATGTAATTAATAATTGCAAAATAAATAAAAATAAGAAATCATGGGATCTCAAAACATAACCATGATTGTTCTAAATAATTATACAATCACATGTTACATAAATAACATATCTTATATTGAGGTAATTGATAATTTTGGATATCTTAACTATATATTCAGGGAAACATTCAATGAAAAAAATGTTGATAACATTTCAAAATACATATTTATGGTTTTTCTAATGAGAAATAAAGATGCATATAGAGGTTGTAGTGGTCCATTCTGGTCACTTACTACAAACAATTCATTACACATATGAATGTTTTAATACATAATCTTGTAATAATTCAAATTTAAAACTAGCGCATCAAATTACAATAGTTACCCCAATCAAAAAATTGATAATAAATCATTTCGAGTAAAATAGAGAATTGTATAAAAATAATACTTTGTCAATCAATCTATTAAAAACCCATTTGAATAAATAATAATGATGTTATACTGGACTGAAAGTTATTTTTTTATTAAGAAGACATGAAACTCAAAGGGTAAAAATCACGGAGGGAGAAAGTAGTGAAGACCAAGTGAGTCCATCCAGATCACATTGACACACTCGCAAGGAAGAGAATTAAGACTGTCATACACTATTAAAGTCTCCTCTGGCCTGCCCCCATGAGCCAATGCATCAACTGCAAAGTTGGATTCTCTCACACTATGATGGATCAACCTTCCCTGATTGGTCTCCGATTTTCACCTTCTAAAAACGTACACTAGATTCCAAGCCACATCGCAAGCACCCTAAAAGGATCTATCCAGAACTTCCGAATCTGATTCAACCTCCGTCACCCAGAGACCTCTCCATCTGCATAGAGTGAGACCCGTAAGGAGGGCCCTAAACTCCGCACCTGTAGAAGTGACGGGCCCATAATAGGCACTGAAAGAAATGTGGACTGGAACCCAGCAATCCCGGAGAACACCATCGCCCCTCATGACCCCCCCCCCCCCCGAACAGGAACCATCCACGTTCAATTTTAACCCGCCAACCGGGGCTTTCCATCTAACTCATCTCCCTCGTTGTAGGGCATGAGCTCACTGTCCACCCACAGAGGTCCCCAGAATACCCGCATGAAAACCATTCTTGAAAAGGGTATACAATTATATAATGAGAAATCTCATACGGATCTGAAGTGCTAATAACGATCTCTTGCCACCTAGCCTTACCTGATTGCGAGCTTCCCAAAGCGTCCAGTATACAGATACTAGTATGATCATACCTGCTGAACGATCCTCAAATCTCCTGCCGAAGCCCGAGAACCATGCCAGGAGATACTATCGAACAGAAAGACACTCCTTATCCGGAATCCTATACTGAGAGAACTGAGACCAAAGGAACACAGCCCACCGCCCCTGGAAGAACAGATGTAGAATTGTTTTCGACCTTCGGCTCTCGCAACAGAAGCAGAACGAAGCCATGTAGACCCCGCTCTTATGGATGTTCTCCTCTATGGGTACCGCTCGATTCTGAACCCGCCACACCCGAAAGTTCATTCGCGTCGGGATTGGTTTACACCACATGGGTCCCTGCTCTGTTTCTCTAGTAGTAACCATGTGACCAATTCTCCTGTAACCATTCAAGTTGAACCGCCTCGACTCACCTAGAGAAAAACAACCCCTGTCTGGATCATTGCTCATAACAACGCTGTTAAAAGAATTCAGTTCCGGTGAGTTGAGGTTCTCATGCACAAACTCGTATCTCTCACACGACTCCCTGAAAGAGATATCAGGGAAGGGGAATCCCTCGTAGCCAAGTCTCTCTTCCAACCATGCATTCTCCCAGAATCTGATCTCCCCACGACCAATCACCCATCTGACATAACCATGCAGCACCTCCAGATGTGATACAATGCACCTGCCGAGATCAGTTTCACCGTGCATGCTGCGTTCACCATGCCCTCCATATCTCATTCTGAAAAACTTGGCCCAAAGGGACTTACCTGCTATCACCTCCCAAGGAAGTTTTGCCTGTAGTCCCCAAATAATTCCATGTATATCACGAATACCAACCCCACCCTCTTCCACTGGTCGGGCCATCCACTTCCAAGACGCCCAGTGGCATCTCCCCTCCCTTTTCGGATCCCAATGAAACGACGAGAGAATGCGCTCGATCCTCTCCAAAATTTCATTCGGGGGTTTGATGACAGCAAAAACATGCATGGGAATCGATAGAAGTACACTATTGATCATCATGATCCTACCCCCAATGGATAGAAACCTGTTCTTCCAGTTGAAGATCCTTCCCAGGATGCGGTCCACAATCTCGTTGAAGTGAACCTTCAAGATCCTCACACGTGATAGAGGAACTCCTAAGTAAAGAATAGGGAGTTGTCTCTGTCCACAGCCCAAAACCTCCTGAATATGTTTGCACCTCTGCCCCGAGCATTTGTTGGAGATGAAGAAGTGGCTCTTCGACCGGTTGATTTCCTGGCCACTTAGTTCCCCATCCTCAGACAGAATAGCCTTGAGATTATTCAACGATCTCCTCCCTCCATTCAAAAATAGCAAAATGTCATCAGCAAACATCAAGTGAGAAACTCTGAGAGAGTTCCTATGACCAAGAAAAGGTCTCAACCTCCCCTCTGTTGAGCCCTTCTTCAAGTTTCTGGATAAGACATCCTGAGCAAGAACAAACAGAAAAGGAGAAAGCAGGTCCCCTTGGCGGACTCCCCTCACCGATTTGAAGAAACCGAAGCATTTCCCGAGCAGTGATATAGAAATCCAAGGATACGCAAAGCACCAGAAACACAGATCACAGAGGAACTCCTGGAAACCAAACCCTCTCATTACCCGCAAGATGAAACCCCATTCCAGATTGTCGAATGCTTTGTTCATATCCACCTGCCAAATAATATTGGAACCCACAGAACGCTTGTTCAGATCATGCACCAACTCGCTCGCTATGCCAGTTTTCATTGATGAATAGAAACTCCATTATGAGATCATCAAAAAATTATTTACAAAAATAGAAAATCTACATTGAAAATAATATTTAAATACTAGAAATACATAAAATTTTGATGAAATAAATTAATTTTAATGTAATCTTTAACATATAAATAATAATATATAATCCTTTGACTGTTCATTTTATTGTTATGTTATTTTCAATCCATCTCCGTTAAATGAAATCATTTCTTTCAAACAACAGTAAAATGTAAAAAGGTACATTTATTGGAAATTAACAAGTGATTTTTTTAAAAAAATTTACAAAAATTTTAAACATTGGTAAATATGTTTTTAATGAACCATTATAGGAAAGTAATGTTTTTTCATAATTTTTTTGATAACATGGATTTCAATTAAAACAAATTTTCTACCAATGAATGAAATAATGTGAGTGTTATTTAAAAACATTCATATGTTCTCTTTTAATTCTAATAAAATACAAATGTAATAAAAAATGATTTTTTCAAGAAATATCATGAGACAATAAAATTAATTATTTTATTTGTAGATCGATCATTAGATTTTAACATCGGTAATTTAATCATTAACAATTATGATTAATAATGATATTAAAAAATTGACCATTACCACTATGTTATGTTCTGAATCATAATCCCAGTTAAATGAATAAATTTAAATGAAAAATAAAATACCATGAATATCAAAGGAATTTTTATATGTAAAATAAAAGGGTTAGTATATAATCCACACAAACAATTAGTTGGTCATATAGCATATGTCTCATGAATGTAAAAGTGAGACAAGAAACCAATACCTCAAATATGACTTCCATCATATGTGTTTGAATATCATATTATATATATATTTATATATATATATTTATTACAGAAATATAATAATATATATAATTCAGTATATGATTTACATAAATAATTTATCACCCGTTTCTAAAAAATTTATTTCTAAAATCATGTTTTCGATTGACAACGACTTAGTTTTTCTTATCTGTTTTGGTTCGATATTTGGAATCATTTTAATTTAATGATGATTCAAAATAATAAATATTTTTTTCCATAAAATAAATATCTAATATAATAATCTAGTATTTACTTATAGTAATTTATAAAATAAATATACATATAACTGAATTACTCTGTTTATAGAGACATGAGGTTATATGAATGCATGAATTATGATTCTCTCTGTTTAACAGACAGAAGAAAAGAAAAGAAAATAATATTAAACCATTATATAATCATTAATATATATTATACAAAATATATATAACATATGTTCATTAAATCTATCCTTATTTATACCCATGTAAAAATGTATTGAAAAACACATCACATCGCTATATGGAGGTGGTAGTCCACACATACACAAGAGGTTCATTTTTTATTTCCAAATAATTTGATGGTTATGAGTAACATGTGATATTATTTTAAAATACGTATAATATAATCATAAATATTGAATATTAATTTTGTCCAATCATTATATCCATCCGTGATAAGAAGTAATGGAAAAAATTTACATCATTTTTTATGCTGTGGTCCACCATACAAATGTTTAATTGTTTTGGTTACCAATTGATAGAAGTGGAGATGGATATCGGATAATCCATTAAAATTGTAATATATCTGTATAATTTAGATACTATTTTATAATATTATCATATTTTGAGAATATTTGAATTTTTTATACGAATAATTAAAATCAACATTCATGGAAAATATGTTTTCAACTTATTAGTAAACGAGTAATGGATTATAACTATTGACATTAAATATTGTATTTTTATTAATACAATGTCTTGTAGAAATTGGTATGTTATATACATAATTCTGTATTGCAGGTATTGTTAGATTCAATGTGTTTTTAAGTGTTAATATGTGATTATATGGGTGCCATTTTGAAAATTGATGGATGGGACACAAAAGGAATTCTTTAAATAAATCATTTGTGTCTACATAATTTTAATTAAAAAAGGATATCAAATGAGTAATAATATATTCCTGGATAATATAATGTTGAAATATGTCCATGTAATATGAATTTTACATGTATTGAGTTCATTAAAGGACTTATCATTTTATATTTAACCCCTATAGAATCATTTTACCCTTAACCGTTGGAATTAAATTTTAATGTTTTTACTATTAACTGTGAGAAAAAATAAATTTTAAATTATTATATTATATAGATAAATAACATTACATTTATAGAATACATTCATCCGAAGTAATTTCACATAATTTTCAAAATATAATTTCAAATTAATGTCGTATGCATGATAAAAAAGGTTTTTCAAAATTAATGTTTTCTTAAGTACAAAGTTATATTATATAATAAATGAAAATATAAATAATTATAATGTATTAAATTGAAATAATTAAATTAAAATTGATGTTATAAAACATTTAAAACATTTATTTAAAAATAACTTTTAAAATGCCTTAAATTAAAATGATACATTATAGAAAAACCTATATATTTAAATATTTATTAATAAATTAATCATTTTATAAAATTAGAAAAAATTCACAATAAGATCAATTTCACTTGATTATAATTAAAATTATGTTAGATATCTTAAAAAAATCTAAAATCTAAAATCTATTATATAATTGCGAATGGTAGGACAGAAATGCATTGTTGAACAATACTAATAATCAAGGAACAGTTTTTTTATTAAAAATGGATTTTATAATATTTCATTTTAGTAGATGACTATTTAATTTATTCTATAAATATGTAATATTTTTTTTCATAATTTATTTATTACAATTCATTCTTTCCCTTCAATGACTATTTGATAACAATCACATATAATAAAAATGTTTTAATATTATTATTAGGTTTTTCTATGCAATATGTTTCCTGAAAGGCAAGATAATGATGATATAATGTTTATTTAAAATGTAATATATTATGAAATATAATAGTTTCAGAGCCATTTCTTATTTAGATAAAAAAAATTGATAGTGGTTTTTTTTCACATACTATAATTTTGAACATTATATTTATGTTTTTTATTTTAAAAATGAATTCAAATTGATTCTATGAAGGGTAAATTATAATGAAATAAAAAGTGATTTTTTTAATAGAAATGTGAAAAATAATGATTTTTTTCTTACTTTATTCTTTAATATAATATCCAAAATTCCAAAATTATTTATTTTTTCTACTATCTGTTGATACAACGTGATTTTAGATAAAAAGGGAATGTTTTTTTCTAAATAAAAATAAGTTGTTTGGTTTCAATTAAAGTAATCCTATTTTGTTTTGATATATCACATATGAATTTATTTATGAATGGATATTCATTAAATCATTAGTGATATCCTACTAGGCGAATTTTATCACATAATTCTTACACAATGATGTGTTTGGGCCTTTGTAATATTTTCTAATGTTATATATAGGTTTCAGGTTAATTTTCACATTATATTATGTTTCTATTGGATCATATAAGATGATTTTGGATGTTTAGTGAATATATGTAATTCATGGAGGTACTTGGGTGGTTGGATCATGAATTGTTTATATTGGGATGTGTTTTAACATCCAAGAATGGTTTTAATTAAATTTATTATGTTAATTTTGTTTTCCCTTGTTTTTTAGTTATTTATGGATGATGATTCACATTTATATATTTGGTTGGATTTATTTTATTGGATATGATTAATTTTATCACTTATTTATTTTGTTTCACTTATACTGTTTTTAAATAGAAGCCTATCATATGGCTGAACCTCTTCAACATTTCAATATAATACCCTCAAGGATAAGAACATATATTTATTGTAAATACCAATCCCATATTGAATCTATATTTCCCATTAATTATTTTTCAATCTCTGGGAATCTGGAACATTTTTTTCAAGTAGTGGTGAATCAGCTTAGGATCACTCAATCGGCTCTCGGCTCTCGGCTCTCGGCGCTTGGAGGCGATGCCCAAATCCGCAATGGTGAGGGATTCGGCCTCCCCCCATCCCAATGTTGGAAGGGGGGAGAAGGTACCTCTGGATTTGTTAACTCCTTTCTCCAACCCAGAGGATCGACCAAAATTTCCTCCTATCACGCTCAGCCCGAAGGTTTCCAATTTGCTCGATGGCGCACCTCATCGGGATTTAGCGGAATTGGAATTTACGGAAGCTTTAGACCTCTTGAAGCTCACTATGGTGGCTCTTTTCAGCCAACGACGAACTTCAGTGGTTGATTTTGACTGGTTAGTTTTGGATTCCTAGGGGTTACAAGACCCTGCGATTGTTGGACTTCTTGACAAGCGTCATCTGATGATTCGCTTCACCTCAGAGCATGACCTGAGTCGCGCGTTTTCCTCTACTCCGCGCAAATGCCTTGGTTGTAGATTCATTCTCTTTCGTTGGACTTACAATATTAACTTGAAAAAGGATAAGCCTTCTGTTTCTTTATGGGGTTTCTTCCCTGAATTACCGTTACCATTTCAAAACCCTACCATCCTTGAAATGCCAGGGATCATGGTAGGGCGTTATCTTTGCGCTTACAATAGGACTTGTTCTGTCAGCCACCCGATTAACCCTCGGAATTTTGTGGAGGTGGATGTATCCAAACCACCGGTGAGTGGGTTTGGGTTACAACTGGTGAAGAATTCAGGTGCAAACAAGTTGAGGTATTCGAAATATGGGTGGACTTTTGCTCGGTTTGTAAGCATCTCATACATCCAGTTTCTGGGTGCAGATGTGTCAAAAGGAAAGGGCCTTTGAGGCAGAATAAGGATACCAAGTTGGTATCCATCCAGGGTGATGGAAACATGGGGGATACTGAAATATCGCTACAGAGAGAGGCAAGACCCTCTTCTGTCACGAAGGTTGTGGAACCTCTGAAGATGGACCTTGTGGAGAGACCAGAGCAGGACCCATTGGTTTCAAGGAAGGAGGATTTGCCTTTACAGGCTGTTGATGTTAATGGTGGTGGCAAGTGTCGGGTCTTCTTTTAACATGTTACTCAAGTAGGCATGGAGGGACAACAGAATGGTGATCCTCAAGTGATGCAGGTGCAGGAGGGGATCTCAGTTGACTCATGCAGCATGCTGGATCCTAAGGTGATGGTTTGGAATCCAACCGAGGTTGGTAATGGTATCCTGCCTATTTCTTCGTAGGGTACCCCTACTGAGATGGTTGGTCATTTGTCATGGGCCAGCATCAGGGCCTAAAGGCCATCCAAACTTGTAACCGGTTTGCAGGATTAGAGGGACTGGCTCAAGTCCAAGAGAATGTCATTGAAGTTCAATCAACATGTGGAGGTTGTTTTTTGATGACAGGGAAGAAGACCAAAGGGCCCAAAGATTACTCGTACCTTCCAAAACCAATGGGGACCAAGTCAGGTAAAAAAATTAAATCAAAGAAGATGGCATGCTTGTATGCCTCTATTCCTAATATGAAGGGAAATGTTGAGGTCAATGCGGGTGAACCTGTTGTGGTGAATGTGCCTAGCCTTCCTGGTGTGGTAGCTGATTTTGACAAATCCTAGGAGCCTCCCATGCACTTGAATGAAGACTTGTTAGAGGAGTCTTTCCTAATTAGGATATCAAAGGAGGATTATCACATAATATTTGAATGTCTATTGAGTTTCAGTTTGAATGAAGAACAATCATCATGGATTGACAATATCCTCGTTGATTGACTATCAATTCAAGATATGTTTTTTGCGGTTGTAATGAGGGGTTGCTGGCCTGAGGGTGGAATGGAGATGCAGCTGGATTAGACCACATGGTTCAGGCCCATGGGATGTTTTAGAGTTGGCGGTTCAACTTTACAGTTCTTTTTGGACTCTTGCGAGCGGAAAAGCAACGCAGCGATGGAAAGCTTAATCATGTTCAATGTTGGGGAGGGGCAGCACCATGCTGTCAGTCTGTGTATTTCTCCTTGACCTTCAGGTGTCATTTTCGCTCATGATGTTTTTCTGGGTTCCCCCATTCCTCCCTTAAAAGGGGGATTTTTCTTTATAATAAAAATTTGAAGGCCTCCTGGCCGTTGGATGTATGGTGAATCAGCTTAGGTTAGAGATCAGTTTATCCAAAACTAGTTTTTTACAATGGTGGTTCCCCATTACCACATGATACCACATTTGGATCCCCAACCTACTGAATAGAAACATACATTATTTATTTATAATAATGAGGTATCTAATATATCTCATTCATCTAATATGAGTCATTTAAAATAAATATTGGAAACCATGAACCTCACCACAAAGACTCAGTCTCAAACTCTTTAGAAATTTCATTGGATGATCATAACCCTATTTAATTGGATAGGGTACCAAGATGTAGAACATCTTACACAGATATTTACCCAATAGGTATAAGAATTTATTTTAGTATAGGCAGTGTTAGAATACACAATGACCTAATAATAAACCTACAAACACATTTATTCGATAGAGTAAAAAACTAATAAGATATATTTTATTTTATGGTATAGTTATTTCATTTAATGAAAAAATGAAACTCATAATTAATTGAACTAAAACAAATAATTATTATGGGTAAATCATATTTTTTAGGGATATAATGGATGTAATTGTTTTCCTAAGAATTTTTATTTCACAATTGCATGATTTATCAAGTTATTGAGATAAGTACCCAATATAATTCCCCATTTTAATTTATACAAAAGAAAAATGATAATCATCATTAAAATTATAGGATCGCTTCCACTATTATTCCATGCAATTTTATTGTAAATGTACCCATAATATGTAGACATTATAATCAGTGGATACAATAAATAAAATATTTTATGTTAATGAACTCTTAAATAATTGAAACAATTTTTGAATTCGATAACATCCAATAACATCAAATCCATCCCCAATTAACTCCCTAGAATCAAAACATAAAAGGGTTATACTTACATTTATTCAAGGATATCACTAGAATAATATAGTTTACATAAAAATGCATAATTCAATAAGTAAAAATTAATAAAATAAAAACCACTCCACCATTGTGTGAGGAATTTTACAATTATAGGTGTAAATAAATTCACACCTTCATTCAAATTTATAAATTTTAAATAAAAAATGGTAGAAAAATATAATAAAATCAATAAAATTTTTTTTTTAAGAAAAGATGGTGATATTAAAATCTTTTATAAGTGAAATGGATGATGTGATAACTAAATCACATCTTCTAATTAATATTGAATTAAAAACAGTAAAAATTTATTTATTCACCATAAAAACCTTAAATAGGAAATATTGGAGCCGTAGGTCAATCCACCATTATATAGGATAGCCAATGAATGGAAATTTTACATTTACCATTAGATGATAAAAAACTGATTGAAGATTCTTCCATCATGAGGGCCCGGAGATTTTATTTAGAACATAAGTAAACTTAAGAAGGTCCTAGAAAGAAAATATTTTCTTCCTTGTATTCTATAAATGATTAAATGTATTTTATTCAATTGGATCAACCATTCTATATTTATGGTCAAAATATTGGGTTCATGTTTCAGGACATGAAATATAACCTACATATTAACAATCAAATTGGGCTCCATAGAAGTCATTGAAAAATTCAAAATTAACCCCAGCCACAATTTAATGAATAGTTCTTAATAATTTTATCTATCTATGATTATATTTTGAGCTCCATTTGGATACTATTTTAGGCCCCATATTTATTTGATGTCCCTAAAGACCATTATGTATTTTTATAAATGTTTATATCCATTTCCAAACATGTTCATCACCCCTTATGAGTTTTCAATTGATCCTAATAGAAAAAATGTCCCATATTTTTTTCAATAATTTCATGATATGTAAAAAAAAAAAAATTCATTTCAATTTCTGATTATGACTTGGTCAAAAATTGACACAATGTTAACATTAGTTTCACAATGATGATAATGAGGTTCAAATAACAAAATAAACAAAAATCCCACGTTTGTGGACATTGAAACAGATGAATATTAAAATATCTAAAATATATATTTTCCAATTTCAGTATCTAAACACACCCCAAACATGATTAGATATTTTATTAAGAAAAAATGTATCTCTATAAAATGAAAATTGAAATAGATTTTTGAAAATCATTTTAAAACACACATCTCATCAAGAAAAATAATTCTGAACAGTTAAAAATTCATTAAATCTTATTTAACAAATGATAGATTCAAAATAATTTCCAAATCCCAAGTTAATTTATGTGATCATATTCAAAAAAACATTTAATCTAATTATAATAATGCATGAGGTCGTTTTCTGAATAAAAATACATATGTGTCACATTTCTTTTCTCAATGGGAAAAATAGAAGTGCTATGTGGGAATCATATTATACCTTAATATGGGTGTCCCATGTTTATATTTTTCAATATTTTTTTGTTCTGTTTTTTTGTACCACAATAGAATTGAATAAACCAACAATGGGCTATAAGTCTGTAGATTCATGATCCCCATGAGTCAAATTCGATTAAAAATATCAATTCCATTCTCAAAATTAGAGATGTTATGCATAACATTTTTTATGAAATCATGTGAGTCATGATCCCCAAGTGTCCAATTCCAAGCATTTGTAAAAAATAATTATATTTTTTATCATTTTATTCATTTTTAGGATATTAAAATTAAACTTAATGTGACCCCAAACCAAATTCAATGATTTAAGTGAACTATAAACTCAACCATACACCAAATATTCAATAGAGATATATTTTGTCATATTGATTAAATGTAGGAATATTTGAAAGATGAAAATCACATTAAAAAGAAAAAAATTCCAATATTTATAGTAAAAACATAAGGTTTTCATAAATAAAATAATTAATTCATTCAAATTAAAATTTAATTTATTTTTCATGAATCTTAATGTACAAACTCATTCACAGATAATGAGTTCATATATATTTTAAAGAGCATTTTTTTATCTCAAATGGTCACTCCCCATAATAGTAAATGGCCCTTCCCTAAATGATGAATGAGAATATATGATAGTGGTCATAATTGTGAAGAAAGAGATTTAGAATGTGATTAAAAATGAAATCATGTAACAAAAAACATCCTGACTGATGTTGTTATCATTTCAATAATTAATTGATAACTTATCCGCCGTTACACATGTATTCTCCAGAGAGATGATTAAGGGTTCAGTAAAGGCTCTGGAAGGCATTTGTTTAATTTTATAATTCTAAAATACATAATATTTTATATATCCCTCACAATAAAAAATATATCTCACTGTAAACCATATATGGGTCACTAAAAAGACACAAAATAAAATCAATACAATGGTTTTGTTTCCTATCAAAATTCACATAGATTAAAGTCGTTATCTCAACAAGGACCCCCCCCCCCCCCGACATACCCAATAATAAAAAATCCGTTCAATATATTATAATATTGTTCCCAATAATAAAAAATCCGTTCAATATATTATAGATTAAAGTCGTTATGGATTTACTTTTTCAATATATTTATAATATTGAGATTTTTATATTGTTTGATATATATTATATATACAGACATATGTTCTATATTGAGTGTAAAATCCGTTCAATATCAGAATGTCTTGATCCAATTGATTTGTAGTATTTCATGAAAATTATGACTTAGTTCCCATTTGTGGGATTTAAGAGCAGAATCCATTATCACTATATGTTTATGTTTATAAAATGTGAAGTGAAACATGATTGGGGAATGAATGAAAATAATTTTAATTTTTATATGGATGAAATTTCCTAATAAAGATCGGAAACATTATTCCAATTTAGTTTCTTTTACATATATTTTAAAAACAATTGTTTCTATTAGAAATGATTCTTCAAGAAAATGGTTTTCATATAAATGACAGTGGATGGTATGAATCAGATTTATATACTTTCCCAAATGGCTTAGTTATTTTTTATTCTTAATAATTATCATCAATGAAATATTCAGGATATTTTATCCCCGATTTCACATTTCCCTCCTGTGATTTATGATATGATTGACTGTGGATGTTCAATTTTTATACCCTTCTTGGTTTATGTTTTAAGAATTGACATTCTGTATGCTACTTTTAATATAAATGTTTATTTAATTGTTCATTATTTTTCATATGAGGAATTCAATGGAATTAGTAAGTGATGGGTTGCTATTGCAATAGCCCCTTGATGAATTGATTGGTCTCAAGAGACAGGCTAGTGTCTCAGCACATGTCCTTGAAAAAAAATTATTTGTAGTCTTGGAATGAGGCCTTGACTATGTAATAATGATGTCTAGCGTTTGACATTAAATCGTTATGAAATTAATTATTACATGTGATTTTTCAACTAATATAATATCCATGTGCATGAATATATGGTAATGTTGGATTTATTTTCTCCATATTATGATCATGTTTATGTTTAAATGGGTGTTGTTTTTATTACACATCATGACACAAAATTTAAAAGCATCTGGTAAATTATTTACGGTAACACCCCGAGATTTTATAAAAAATATTCTTTTTAATTTTATTGATGTCGTGTGTTGTAAGCTACAAAAAAGGATTCTTGCACAACACACAACCCTAACTTGTCTATATTACACGCAATCACGACCTTCCTCGATAGCGTGTGTTTTACGCAATACCGAGTTTCACTAAACAACGATATGCTATTAAAATATTATTAAAACTAGCTGTTATGAATAGTAATAACCACTTATTGAAATTTTGTAAATTTCATCTTTCAAAATGGACTTAATTTTTGGATTCAGAATATCGAAATTAGCCTAGGGTGAAATTTTGTTATTTTTCTGAAAATTTTCAATTTTTGCTGAATAGTGAAAACACTAGGTTACTATTTAAAAACCGACTTTTTATTTAAATAATTATTTATTTTATTTAAATTTATTTTAGGTCATAATTGACACATAATACCTATATAAGTTCAATGTAAGTCATTGGAGTCATTTTATAATAATTTTAGAAATATAAAAATTTTATTTAACTTTTGACCGTCTTTTACCCTCCTCCTAGGAGAATTTTCAAATTTACATAAAACTTAATTTTACCGCTTTTGTGAATGGAATTTCAAAACTCCGAGAGACACAGTTGATGTGAGTAAGTAATATTTGGTTCAATGAGATGAAAATAATTTTTGGTGAATAGTAACTTTTTACTTTTATTTACCACGGTTAAAAGTAAATAGGGTAATTAAAGGTAAAAATGATATTATTATTACCCTAACACATATCCTAATTCTATTGGAAAAGTGTAATTCAACCAAAAACAACCTTAAGAATATAATATGACCATTTAGGACCACTTGGATTAGATTAGGACATTTACTATTAATTTATTTAAAGAAGGCTTAAAATAGTTAAAATCAAAGTTTAATAAGTAAATAAATTTTAATATAGGGTTATACATAAGAAAAATTAGACTATAAATATAAATTATAAAGATAAGAATATTTCCTACATAATGGTATTTTATTTTTAATTTTTATACTTTAAATAATTTAGTTTATTTATGACCAAATGATGATGCAGTAATTATATTATTAATGAAATATTGACATAATTTATGTTATAAATACCCAAATAAATGTAATTTCAGACTTTTTATGAATTAAAATAATTTTCTATGTTAATATGACATTTTAGAATTGATTTAATTAACTTTTTTTGAACTAATATTTCTGTTATGATTTTCACAAAAATCAATTACCAAATATTGTCAAAATTGATATAAAATAGTTTTTTAAAACTAATATTATATTATTAATTGTTATTTTATTCCTAGAAATCTAATGTTCGGAAAAATGACTTATATAAGGTTATATATATTAATAATAAACAACCTGGGTTTTTTTGGCTTTTTATAGTAATTCTATTAACCTTATAGTGTAAGAAAACAAGAAGACACGGTAAAAGAAAAATTATTTAACATAAAGTTAAATCTAAATGATAAGGTTAGAATAGAAACCTAAACTTCTATAAATTCTATTGGATGAGAGGATTTCGACCCATCCCCACCTTATCTTCTAAATAACTCAATTTGGAGCTATTAAAATAGAATATGACTTTATAATAAAATTATATTTTTAGTTATTCCAAAGGTGCCCCTCTCCTCCCTTAAAAAAGGGCACCTCCTCCCTCTCTTCCTCACACCACTTTGAGCCTTCCAGCTCGTCCAAACCCTGCCAAATTGTCTCCTACACTTCCCTAAAACATCCTAGAGGTCCTGGTCTTCTTCAAAGACCAATTTTAGTTCCCTAAGAGGAGGTCTCAATGAGGCGATTCAAAGAAGAGGTAATGTCTGTTACAGATTCTTTCAACTTTTTTTCTACTTTTTCTTTCTTAGTTGTTTCATTATAAAGTAATAACATCAGTATCACAAATATACTGATATGTTATTATTCGTATGAAACAACCCTATTTCACCATCTATCCATCCTATGGAAAACGAAATCACCACGCGTGTGTACGTACGGAATACCGTCTCCACGCCGTGGTGTAATCTATTTTCCATCACCACCTTACCTGGATGGCTATAATGGTGTAAATAATGACTATATATGATTATTGTAAAGTTATATTTATTATGAAATAGTATACATACACTCCAATACAATTCCATGATCATTGGAATGATATCATCGCTCGTGCGTACGTACGGACTACCATCTCCACGAACGCGATGAGATTCATTTTCCATGATTAACCATTAATGAATGATTATAAAGTATATATAATTAATAATAATGAAATATATGACATAATAATTCTACTGGATTTATGTATATATATATATATGTATTTCAACTATTTTATTTCATTCAATTCAAAAAGGAAATGAAAACAGCGTTCATGCGTACGTACGGCCTACCGTCTCCATGAACGGTGTATTTCATTCATTTTATAGATATATAATATATATGTATATGATGAATATATATTATATATAAATCATGTTTTACTTTATGGAATTATGTATATCAGGATATAAGTAATAATATCAAGAACGACAAGTCAAAACACATACGATAAATGAAATTATTTTACCCAAAACGCTTCTTTAACATGGAATTTACAAAAGAACGGGTAAAATAAAGTCATAAGTGAAACATATATGATATCATAACAATTAATATTATTATTTAATAAGTCAATAACATTATTTAAATTATTATACAGGAGGTTCGGATCCATACGAAGCATATCGGACCTAAGGTAAGGGATAAATTTTCAATCTAATTTTTTTATCCGAGATTGCTTATACCTAAGTATTTACTGGTGTTACGTTTATCATCCATGACCATGTTTTCTAAAAATGTTTTCATAAAATGTTTACTATTCTTCCATGGTTTTTAAAATTCATTTTTACCCTTTATTGACTTTTTAACTCATTGTATGGATGGAATCCTTCCTTTGGTTACCATATAAGGTACTTTTTGACTTTTTGGACAAAAGTACGTGGAGAATGTTATTTTTAACTTATACGGCGTGAACAGATTTTTATGGGTTTATAAAACCTTATTTTTATGGAGCGTCCTCCAAAATATTTCATGACTATTTTCACCAAAATCATTTTCTTTTAAAATTGCATGACATTTTGTGAAAAGAAAATGATTTTCAAGAAAAAGGATATTTTCCTCATTAATTCATTTCAAGTGTTTTATCAAAACCATTTTTCCATGTAAGATGACATTATTTCATATGTTTATGTTTCAAGTATCATATCTCTATGATTTACATGGATTCACTTTTCTTATTATGAAATGATATCCGTTTCTTTTATATGGATTATTTGATGATGGGATGATGATTATGAAACCCATTTCATTTATTGGGTTATTATGAATGATGTATGTCTATTTTGTGTAACAAGTAGGAATGATTTCATTATGGGATGGGTGGGACCAATATCTACCTCCAATGCATTTTGTAATGATTTATATCTCATGAGATAGACATTTATGGAACGGTAAGTTAATCCGGTTCAGTTTTACAGGACTGAAATGTGGAGTGAACTCGATTCAGAAAGAGACTTTGTCCACTAAGATGGTCTGGCTAGCAATGCCTTGGCTACTATGGAAATCATAACAAGTGTTGAATGGTTGCCACAATTACATGATTTATTCCCATGCTATTTTATCAAGATTGATGTTACTTTATGATATATGCCTTACATATTTCCATGATTTATGTCCTTGCCCAAGATTTTGATGTTTAGATTTTATGTTCAATCTTTTGCATTAAAATGTTTATGGATTGTTTTATGTTCTATATGCTTACCCTTACTGAGCATTTGAGCTCACCCTTTTTATGTTTTCTTTTTCCAAGGATATAAAGAAAGGTTTTAGTTAAGAAAAAAGGGGGAAGATCTTTATGGGAGAAGTTGAAGATCATTCACCATGATTAGAAGATTAAATTCTGAGTTTCCAAAGACACTAAACTATTACGGTCCTTGTGTGTCTGTGTTTGTTATGTATTTAGTATTCCGGTAAAGTAATGTAATATCCATGTACGTCAAGATTCGGGTCTCTACAGTTGGTATCAGAGGAAAGGTTTAGTCAACCTTTGGAAACTAGGATGCAAGAACATTATTGAGATCTCTAGAGATATTTCTAAGGTATGTCTAGGGATGTCTCTAAGGATAAGTATATGTATAGGATATAGTCCTAGAACTATGGTAACGATCTTAGAATTTAACCTAAGATGTTAGATATTGAGGATACTCCCCCTTTACTATGTTGTTTTCCCTATCATGATTTTTGCCTCTCACACTATTCTTTTTAGGTTTTAGACGATAGCTGGAACTCGAAGGAACTGTGTTGATCAATGTAATGTACAATGCAATGATTGTCCTCCTGACCAAACCAATGTCATGTGAGATGGAGTGCACAATCTTATTTCTATACTTACACAAGTTATGAATCATTCTAGACTTCAAAATGAGCAGAGAAAGAATAAACTTTTTGTTGAATCCTTCATGAGGTAGAATCCACCTTCATTCAGTGGGTCTTCTGATCCCTTAGTGGCTGAAAAATGGATCAGTACTACTGAAAAGATATTTTCAGTTCTATAATGTTCTGAGAATGATAAAGTAATCTTAGCAGTATATTTTTTGGAAGGTGATTCTGATCAATGGTGGAATCTTATCAAGAATACGAGGCAAAGAGTTGAAATTGAGTCCATGGAATGGGACGAGTTCAACAAGTTGTTTTTCATTAAGTACTTCTCTCGTATTCTTCGAACAAAGATGGAAAAGGAGATTCTTGAGCTTAAGCAGAAGGATGAAGAATCTATTGGTATATACGAAGTGAATTTTACAAGACTTGCAATGTATGCATCTAGCTTTATCATACAACCTGAAAGTAAAGTTGATCAATTTTTCAGTGGCTTAAAACCAAGTCTTCGAAGGGCATTAGATATAAGAGACATCAGTAGCCATGAAGAAATTGTGTGTTGTGCTATTAAGGTAGAAATGGAAGTTGGAGTTACATATCCATCCCAAGGTTTTGACAAGAAACAAAAGATGGAGTTCAATTAGAAATCTTAGAATAATGGTGAAAAGAAGATGAATGTTTCCTTATGCTCAAAGTGTGGAAAGAAGCATGGTGGAGATTGTCTTAAAGGGACTAGAAAATGTTTTATGTGTGGAAAAGAAGGCCATCGAGCAGTTAAGTGTCAAAGTAATGGAAAAAGGGTTACTAATAGTGTGAATAAAGAAATGACTGCAGAGAACGCACCACCAATACTTCAATGCTTCAAGTACAATGAAATGGGAAATTATGCTAATCAATGCCCTATTCCAAGGTTTAATGATGATCGACATGAGCAACCACATAAGGCAAAGGACAAAGGGATGTCACATGCGATCACTATTGGCGATGTTGAATATGACAACGATGTGGTGGAATGATTAAGTGTTTATGTAATGGGATTCCAAAATAATGTTGTATATAGTATCATGGAATATTGGAATATTTATGTATTGGTCTATTGTGGTTTTCAAAAATTTTATGGTACCGGTAACCATGAAAAGTGATTGAGATATTTTTGGAAAGAAAATGATATGTGCATAATGAAGGGATAAGGAGAAAATGAAATGTTTGACAATATTCATGGGATTATGACTGATATAAGGTAATAGTTATATCATGGTTTGAGTATATAGAATTTTGGGGTTTTAGTATGTGGAAAAAGATAACTTTTGACAACACTCATGTTTTCACTAAGATTCAATGGGTATTCATTTGTCAAGAGAATACATGATTAAGGACTTTGAATGTTTGGAATGTGACCAAAAAGACATATCTTATGATATATGGGGATCAACGATGGTATTAACATGCTTGTTATATGAAATCTCTCGTAATCGTTTTCACTATATTATGAGAGTGGACTACAGTATTATGGATATGCCTAAAGATTGGAATGGATTATGTTGGACATAAGTTAGTATTGTTTAAGGATAGAAGTTTTTTTGATATTATTGATGGGATGTTATAGTAATGTAGTTCTAGAAAAAGGACAACCTGCAGGATGGGAGACAACCCATCGCGTCGGACAAGGATATGGAATTGAACCCACAACCGAAGTGCGACTGGCCTTTATCGCCTACCACTGGCCTACAGGAAGTACATGTTTAGTAGAAACTAGTTTTATTATATTAAGAATTATGATATATGACGTATAAGTCCATTTTAGGAACCATATATGATTAATCTCACTATAGATCGACTTATGTATATTTAATAACTTTTGCTAACCTTTTGTTTGAGAAAGATGGAATGAACCGTAATTCTATCACATGATCTGCTATCTCTTCAAAAATAACAAATTCAAATTCATTTCATTAATAGATGAAGTGGAAATTGTTCAAGGCACGAACAACAGTGACATTGTACCAAAATAAAGTAAGTATTTATTCTAATTCAAATTCTTCAACATTAGGGAAATGATCTTGAAAACCAAAAATGTTGTCCTAGTGCACTTATATCTGATCAATCATATGGTACCTTAGATCATCAAAAATATATATATTTGTGATTTTTGTCTTTTTCATAGCCATTTTCTCTACCACTCTCCATCAGAACATGATTGTTAGGATTCTCTTCCATATCCATATTTTCACCTATGTTCTCCTATGTGGAAACCCAGTGATTAGTTAATTTGGGTAACCGTTATGTTTCATACTTTAGTTTTTAAAGATTGGTTTTGGTATTCCTTTTTATGATATAGGATTATTTTAAAGAAACATTCAAGTAGTAAACCATTTATAACCCCGACGAATTTCAAGGGAGAAATTCATTTTAAGGGGGTAGAATGTAACACCCCAAGATTTTATGAAAAATATTCTTTTTAATTATATTGATGTCTTGTGTTGTACGCTACAACAAAGGAGTCTTGCACAACATGTAACCCTAACTTGGCTGCATTATACGCAATCGCGACCTTCTTCGATAGCGTGTGTTGTACGCAATACCGAGTTTCAATAAACAAAGATATGCTATTAAAATATTATTATAACTAGCCGTCATGAATAGTAAAAACCACTTTTTGAAATTTTGTAAATTTCATCTTTCAAAATGGACTTCATTTAAGGATTCAGAATATCGAAATTAGCCTAGGGTGAAATTTTGATATTTTTCTGAAAACTTTAATTTTTGATGAATAGTGAAAACACTGGGTTACTATTTAAAACCCGACTTTTTATTTAAATAAATATTTATTTTATTTAAATTTATTTTAGGTCAAAATTGACACATAATACCTATATATGTTCAATGTAATTCATTGAAGTCATTTTATAATAATTTTAGATATATAAAAATTTTATGGAACTTTTGATCGTCTTTTACCCACCTCTTAGGAGAATTTGCAAATTTACATAAAACTTAATTTTACCTCTTTTGTGAATGGAATTTCAAAAATATGAGAGACACGGTTGATTTCAGTAAGTAAAATGTGGTTCAATGAGATGAAAATAATTTTTGGTGAATATTAACTTTTTACTTTTATTTACCACGGTTAAAAGTAAATAGGGTAATTAAAGGTAAAAATTATATTATTATTACCCTAACACATGTCCTAATTCTATTGGATAAGTTTAATTCGACCAAAAACAACCATAGGAATAAAATATGACCATTTAGGCCCACTTGGATTATATTAGGACATTACTATTAATTTATTTAAAAAAGGGTTAAAATAGTTAAAATCAATGATTAATAAGTAAATAATTTTTAATATAGGGTTATATATAAGTTAAATTCGACTATAAAAATTCATTAGAAAGAAAAAACGATTTAATACAGAATGATATTTTTTTTGTAATGTTTAGACTTTATATAATTTAATTTATATATGACAAAATGATGATGCAATAATTATATTATTAATGAAATATTGACATAATTGATGTTATAATTACCCAAATAAATGTAATTTGAGACTTTAAATGAATTAAAATAATTTTATATGTTAATATGACATGTTAGAATTGATTTAATTAACTGTTTTCGAACTAATCTTTCTGTTATGATTTTCACAAAAATCAATTACCAAATAGTGTCAAAATTGACATAAAATAGTTTTTGAAACTAATATTATATTATTAATTTTTATTTTATTCCTAAAAATATCAGGTTCGGACAAATGAATTATATAAGGTTATATATATTAATAATAAACAACTTGGGGTTCGTTTGGCTTGTTATAGTAATTTTATTTACCTTATAGTGTAAGAAAACAAGAAGACACAGCAAAAGAAAAATTATTTAACATAAAGCTAAATCTAAATGATAAGGTTAAAATAGAAACCTAAACTTTACTAAATTCTATTGGATGAGAGGGTTTCGACCCATCCCCACCTTAGCTTAGAAATAACTAAATTTGTATGTATTAAAAATAGAATATGACTTTACAATAAAATAATTTTTTTAGTTATTCCAAAGGTGCCCCTCTCCTCCCTTATAAAAGGGCACCTACTCCATCTCTTCCTCACACCACATTGAGCCTTCAAGCTCGGCCAACCCCTGATGAATTCTCTTATACACTTCCCAAGAAACATCCTAGAGGTCCTGGTCTTATTCAAAGACCAATTTTAGTGCCCTAAGAGGAGGTCTCAAAGAGGTGCTTCAAAGAAGAGGTAATGTCCATTACCGATTCTTTCAACTTTATTTCTTCTTCTACTTCTTCTTCTTTAGTAGTTTCATTATAAAGTAATAACATCAGTATCACTCATATAAAAATATGTTATTATAAGAATGAACCAACCCTATTTCACAATCTATCCATCCTAAGGAAAACGAAATCACAGCGCGTGTGTACGTACGGAATACCGTCTCCACGCCGTGGTGTAATCTATTTTCCACCACCACCTTACTTGGATGGGTATAATGGTGTAAATAATGACTATATATGATTATTTTAAAGTGATATTTATTCTAAAATAGTATACATACACTCCAATACAATTCCACGATCATTGGAATGATATCATCGCTCGGGCGTACGTATGAACTACCGTCTCCACGAACGCGATGAGATTCATTTTCCATGATTAACCATTAAAGAATGATTATAAAGTATATATAATTAATAATAATGAAATATATGACATAATAATGCTACTATATTTATGTATATATATATTTATGTCTTCTATTTAATTTCATTCAATTCAATAAGAAAACGAAAACATTGTTCATGCGTACGTACGACCTACCGTCTCCATGAATGGAGTATTTCATTCCTTTTAGCGATCACTAATATATATGTATATGAAGAATATATATTATATATAAATCATGTTTAAAATTCTGGAATTATGTAAATCTGGATATAAGTAATAATATGAAGAACGACAAGTCGAAACACATAAGATAAATGAAATTATTTTACCCAAAATGCTTCTTTAACATGGAATTTACAAAAGAATGGGTAATATAAAGTCACAAGTGAAACATATATGATAACATAAAAATTAATATGATTATGTAATAAGTCAATGAAATTATATAAATCATTATACAGGAGGTTCGGATCCATACGAAGTATATCGGACCTAAGTTAAGGGATAAATTTTCAATCTCATATTTTTATCCGATATTGCTTATGCGTAAGTATTTACTGGGTTACGTTTATCATCCATGACCATGTTTTCTAAAAATGTTTTCATAAAATGTTTACTATTCTTCCATGATTTTTTAAAGTCATTTTTACCCTTTATTGACTTTTTACCACATTGTATGGATGAAATCTTTCCTTTGGTTACCATATAAGGTACTTTTTCACTTTTCCGACAAAAGTACGAGGAGAATTTTATTTTTAACTTATACGGTGTGAACGGATTTTTAGGATTTTATAAAGCCTTATTTTCATGAAGCTTCATCCAAAATATTTCATGACTATTTTCAACAAAATCCTTTTATTTTAAAATTGCATGACATTTTGTGAAAAGAAAATGATTTTGAAGAAGAAAGGATAATTTCCTCAAGAATTCATTTCAAGTGTTTTATAAAAACCATTTTTCCATCTAAGATGACATTATTTCATATGTGTATGTTTCAAGTATCATGTCTCTATGATATACATGGTTTAACTTTTCTTATTATGAAATGATATCCATTTCATTTATATGGATTATGTGATGATGGGATGATGTTTATGGAACCCAATTCATTTATTGGGTTATTATGAATGATGTATGTTTATTTTGTGGCACAAGTAAGAATGATTTCATTATGAGATGGGTGGGAACTATATCTCCCTACAATGCATTGGGTAAAGATTTATATCTCATGAGATAAACATGGATGGAATGGTAAGTTAATCCGGTATAGTTTTACAGGACTGAAACGAAGAGTGAACTCGATTCAGAAAGGGACTTTGTCCACTAAGATGGTCTCGGCAGCAATGCCTTGGCTCCTATGGAAATCATAACAAGTGCTGAATGGTTGCCACAATTATATGATTTATTCCCATGCTATTTTTTCAAGATTTATGTTCCTTTATGATATATTCCTTATGTACTTCCATGATTTATGTCCTTGCCCAAGATTTTGATGTTTAGATTATATGTTCAATCTTTTGCTTTCAAATGTTTATGGATTGTTTTATGTTCTCTATGCTTAACCTTAATGAGAATTTGTGCTCACCCTTTTTATGTTTTCTTTTCCCTAGGATATGAAGAGAGGTTTTGTGTAAGAAAAAAAGGGGAAGATCTTTATGGGAGAAGTTGAAGATCTTTCACCATGATTAGAATATTAAATTATGAGTTTCCAAAGACACTAAACTATTACGGTACTTGTGTGTCTGTTTTTGTTATGTATTAAGTATTCCGATCAAGTAATGTAATGTCCATGTATGTCAAGCTTTGGGTCTCTACATTTACCCATACTGAGAATCTGAGCTCACAACTTTTTTTTGTTTTGTTTTCCTAGGATTCCAAGAAATGTATTATGTTTGATATGACGAGTTAAGGTAGTGGAATAAGTGCATTTTCAATAGTTTATTTATGATGTGTTTTATGTTTGTATGTGTAATGTAAATTTCATGTATGTAGTATATTTTACAAAAATAATAAACTGATTGTTTATTTGGGGATTGATTCCTTGTAATCATGCCAATGTATAAAAATAGTCCCCTAGTTCTGAGCTTCTGGGGCCGGGCACTACTGTTGGTATCAGTGGTATATTAGTACAAACCATGGAAACTTGTTTTTGAAATAATCTTATTAGTGAAAATTACCCTAAGATATCCTTTGAGGATTAATATAGAATAACATCCAAGAATTTTGGTATTGTAAAGATTTTGTTTATTTTATAAACAATACATACTTGTATGGATATGAATAGGTAGAGGTAGCTCTGGTACAAATGTACCTAGGTGTGAAAAATCTGACAAGGAGATTCGGGCATGACTCGTGGTGTCCGGGTAATAGAAAATGGGCCTTGTTACAATATTGGTTATTACACTCCCAGGGGATGTGCTTTGGATAATTCACATTTTCTATACAATCAATTAAAAATGATTTAGGAGTAAATAATTCCTCACAGAATTTTTTTTATGATTATAGATTATATGAATAATCTTTAAAAATTTTATTGGGTATTTTACATGTTTCGAATTATTCGTTGTGATTAATAAACTAACCTAGTGTATTCCATTGTTTAGAAATGGCACCCAGTAAATGAAATGCGAACACCAACAATACACATGATCCAAATAGTAAGAAGGATCATATCTTTCATGGTATTAAGAAATCATTTAGAATGGAAATATTATCTCACATATTATCAACATATAAAAAATTATATCATGTTTTAATAATATAGTTTATGAATTCGATGAGTCATATGGATTTTAATGGAAGCCAGATAATAAGTGGATGGTAGAGAGAAATATGGATAAAGGGAAGTGGGGATTGCTTGATTTTCACATATGTGATAATTGTGGAAGGAATAACCATGGTAAATTCTTGAAGGGAATGTTAGGTTTTTATAAGTTTTGAGAAAAAGGAAACCATGTACAAAATTTTAAGGTTAAGAAAAATGATTCAAATGTACAATGATTCATCTGCAAGAAGATAGGACACCTGGGGAATCAATTTACAAATCATAAGAGAATGCCTCAAATGATTCCCTTAGATAATTATCAAGTTATGATACTACCATATATGATGAGGAATTACTAGTTTTATTGTGTTGTTATTACCAAATTATTTCATTTTAGTGTTTTATCATTGATATACTGCTTATATGAATTATGATAATAAATAAGGATTGTATTCCCGTACTATTTCATTGAGGATTTGAGATTATTTGGTTCTATGAAAAGTGACTCAACATCAAGTTAAATTTTTGGAAAATACATGTTTAATTGAATGATAATCCTTAATATGGTTTTTATAAACATGTAGTGTTTTTGGAATAATATGTGATTGATTTGGATAAATTATATTCGATATTCAAGACTACGTTGAAACTAATTAATTGTTTTTTCCAATTATATTTGGATTTTAAATTATTTTTGGATATAAGGATTACATCCAATATTATATAATTTAAAAGGGAGAATTAATTTAATGAATAAGGTTTTATGGTAATTTTTGGTGTTATTGTTTTTTAAAGAATACACGATGAATGTATTATCATGTTATTATGTGGTAAAAATGATTTTAATTGTGTTTTCATTTTTTATAAATTATAGACTATGAGTTTGTACAGAGGTATTTTGGATAAATCTATTGGTAGTAATGGATTAAGTTTGATATTGGATACTTTTTTTAATGTTAAAGAATTTCGTAAGATTACTTTTGGATTTTTATAAAAATGAAAACTCAGAGGTTGAGCGAAAACCCGTCACGTCCGATAAGGCTGCGAGTCAAGAACCCGCAACTGAAAGGCGAAAAGAGTACATTAACATCCACTGGCCTACGTGATGAAATTGTTTATATAATAAATTTTTTCAAAAATATTATTAAAAATTAAATATAAATTCATTATTTTTGGAACCCTATATGATTAGGATAAATTGAATATTTTTGAATTCTATTAGCTTTTGTAGTGAAAGATAAGTTTGTGGTAGAAATTAGTTTAATTATGATTCTAAACATATCCAGTATATTTTTTCCCACTTATCAAATGAATAAATTAATTCGTAAACATTAGTGAAGGTTTCTTAAACTGAAAATTGTGTTATCCTAATAACTTTTGTTTTGTTGAACTGGTGATATTTTAAATCATCATTGATTTATTTTTTCAGACCCTCAATTTTACATTTGTTTGTGATTGATGACCTCAATCAATCACTATAAATATTTATGTTTTTACTCCAATTATGTGTCTTTAATTCCTACCAGTGTTCTCCTAATCAAGATTATATTTTGGTGTTGACTTTTTCATTTCACATTCCCACTTATTAATAAAAAATTTTATTAACCCAATTTCCGAAGTGGGTTTTCCACAATGGTATTTATCTATTTTTAAGATTATATTTTCAAAGAACAATTTCAAATTGCGAGTATGATATAAATTTTAGGATTGGAGAATTTAACAACCCAATCTTTCATAGTATGTAATCTACTCAATTTAATTCAATAAATTGCACTACACGCAATACTGAGTTCGAGTGCACCACGACTTACCAAACTAGTCGTTCCAAATGTGGTTATAAATAGTACTAACTGAATTCTGAATTTGATATACTACATATAATTTAACAATCCATATTATGAGTTTCTTAGACCTAATATAAGAACAAATTCAAATTTTTAGATAAATGATGTTTTTTTCAAGAAATGCAATTTTATTGTCATTTAAGGAGAACCCTTTTTAAAACCAATATTTGAAGTTTTATATATTCAATTTATTTAAATTAAATTATTATTTTTATTTGGGACCTAAAAATTTAGTTGGGATATATTTTTGGTACTTTCATAATAAAATTCATATTTTGATGAATAGTAAAAAATACAAAATTTTAATTGAAAAAAAAATAAATTGAGATAATTTATAGTGTTAAATTATGCATTTAAATGGTTTGAATGTATAATAAGATTATATTTTTATCTTTTAATATAATTTATGAATTTCTATGTAAATTCACATTTAAATTTGACATAAACACATGTCTATCTTTTTATAGTTTTCACATTTTAAAAACCCTCTTTTTGGTTTTGACAACACAAAATCATTTTAAATAATTAATGCAACATAAATGTTATGAATTAGGTAAAATATACTTCATTTTTGAAATCGGATTATCAAAATTATCTTAGGGTGAATTTTGGTATTTTTTTAAAATCATTCAATTTTTGATTAATAGTGAAAAACACTACGTTATTGTTAAAAAGTGAAATATTATTTAAATAATTAATTATTTTACTTAATTTTATTTTTAGTAAAATAGATATATAGTACCTATAAAATTTCAATTTAATTAATTGGAGTTATTTTATAATAAAATTAGATGTATATAAAATTTTATTGAACTTTTTACCATCTTTTTCTCACCTTCTAGGCGCATTTGATAAATTGCATAAAACATAATCTTACCAATTCTGTGAATTGAATTTAAAAAATCTTAGACACACTGGGGACATAATTAAGTTAAATTTGGTTTAGTAATATGAAAATAATTTTTGGTGAATATTATCCTTTTACTTTTATTTACCACATTTAAAAGTAAATAGGGTAAGTAATGGTAAAAAATAATATTATAATTACCCTAAAACATGTCATATTTCTATTGGATATGTGTAATTTGACCCGAATAAATCATTATAATAAAATTTTATCCTTTTTTTCACATATGTTAGATTCATACATTTGTTATTAATTTATTTAAAGAAGAGTTAAAAGTGTTAAATTAAATGATTAATAACTAAATAATTTTTAATATAGGGTTATACATAAGATACTTTGAACTATAAATATTCTTTAGAAAGATAACAACATTTATTATATCATGGTATTTTATTTATAATTTTTATACATTATATAATAATTTTATTATGACACAATGATGATGATGTTATTACAATATTAATGAAATATTAAAATAATAGACTTCATAAATATTAAAAGAAGTGTAAATTGACCCTTATGATGAATTAAAAAAAATTTATATGTTACATTTACATGATAGGGTTGATTCAATGAATTTTTTTTCAATGCAATCAGATTGTTATGACATTAACTAAAACCAATTAATAAAAAGTGTCAAAATTGAAATAAATGAGTTTTAAAAAAATTACCATGTCATTAATTTTTATAATATATCTAAAAATATATGTTTCTAGAAATGTACTTTGATAATGGTAGATATATAAATAATGAACAACATGGGGTTCTCATGTCATTTTATGGTATGTTTATTACCCATTTATTAAAATAAGACATGAGGACATGGTAAAAGATACCTATTTAAATTAGAGTTTAACCTAAATGATAGGGTCAATAAGGCGACATAAAAATGACTAAAACCTATTGGTTTAGAGTATTATGACCCATAACCACCTTATCTTTGATATAAATTGTTGGTCAGAGTGGATACTCAAGAGGGGCTGAATTGAGTTCCAATTAAAATTTCTGTTAAAAAGATTTCTGTTCAAATCCCCCAATTTAAAAACTAAGTTAAACTGTAATGAATTTCCAAAACTATAAAGGTTAAATTTAGTTCTCAAAATATTGATTAGGTCTCTGTTAATTTAATCATAATAACAAATTAGCTTTTAAAACAAACCTACAGATTTACAATAGTTGCAAACACTTTCTAGATTAACAATCGAAGTGTCTTTAAATCAATTTTATATTTCAAAGTAATTAGCAGCAGAATATAAGATATAGTTAAATCCAAAACAAATAAGTATAGCAGTTTTAACAAAGAGGATCTGTCTTAAGAAGAGACTTAGTCCTCTCAAATAATTTATATAAATTTGATCCACACCATGGATCATGGTAAAAAACATTATAGAGACTATCCATGTACTAAGACCTCTACCACAGTTCTATGTGGGAAAATAAAACAATAACACACTGGTTGTCCAAGTCCTACATGACCTCTACCACTATCCATAGTGGGAAACTAGCGTGTACGGGAATTATTGAGTAAGTATTTATAAATCCTCCAGTTCAGCACATAAGACAGTGTGTGTAGAGTATAGAGAGTATACACACTACTCAAGAAATAAGTAAAAGAATCACTAAGAAATAGTATATATGAGTTTAAAATGTTCTAGTGAATTGATGTGTAGCCCTAGACTCCTTTGATTAATCAAGAATGCTCATGAGTCCTTCTCTGGTTTTTGTCTGGATAACAGATTGTTGTTTTATTCATGTTCAGTTTGATAAGCTTTAGAAAAGGTGCAATCGTTGAAGCTCTTCACTCTTTGTCCTAGGTTCAGCTTGTGTTCTCTTCTTGTATTAATGGCCTTGTTTATGTCCCATGTTCTTCATTAAAGTGAGTGTCTGGATGCAGCCTCTCTGTTGTGTGTATTTGAAACCTACTTTACTGCAGCTTGATCATCCTTTTATACCTTTTAGCTCTGGAAATGGGAATGATTGCCTTTATTTAGGTATGAGGTACGGTTCATGAAATTGCAACCACTATTATTAATTAATATCAGGTGCATTAAAAACATCAAATATGACGGTTCCTAAATAAACAAATAGATATCGATTTTAGAGAAATAGTGATCAGTTTCCAATCGGTAACTCCTTATAAATGTATGCTTGTAGCGGTAGGTCCTCTGTAACAGTAGTTGTTACTCCTTGTAGCGATAGCTCTCTGTGTAGCGGTGGGCTCCTATCAGTGGATCTTTGTCCTTGTAATGGTACCTCTTTGTATCAGTAGACTTGAGTAGCGATGACTTCCTTATATCAAAAGAATCTGTCTTTCTGTATTCGTGGACTTCATAACAGTAGACTTGTATATACCAATATTCTTACTCTAACAGTAGCTCTGGTGTTATGGTAGCTCATATCGGTAGACTTCCATATCGGTAGCTTTGTTCTGTACCATGCATAGTAGTAGACTTATTCATACCGGTAGCTCTGTTCTGTACCAATGTACTTAGCCTTATCGGTAGCTGTGTAAATCAGTGACTGTATCAGTAGCTGTTTATATTTGTTTGTCTATATCAATAGCTTTGTGTTTGTTCTATGCATAACAAATCCAATTTGAGTTAGAATTATTTCAAAGTATGTATATACATATATAAACATTTATTTACATATATCAATGATTATTTTAATATTTATCATACACATATATAATTATAAGCACATATCGAGATTATCAAAAAAAATTAATGTATGATTGGGATTATCAAAACAGGTGAGGTCAACAATCTCCCCCTTTTTGATAATCACATCCTATGGTATTATAATCTAAAATAATCATGAATGTATCAGAGGATATCATGTTTTTTAATGCAATTGTATCATGGCTAAAAAAATAAAAAATAAAAACAAATGCACTAGAGTTACAAAACACATTTATCAGTAGTAAAAAAATTATAAATGTATCAGAGTTAAATAAAGAAAGAAAAAAACATAAATTTATTAGAGTTAAGATAGCAATGGAAATGAGTAAATTCATATTTCTTGTTTTGAGTACAACAGATGAACCCTTCTATATCAGAGATAAAGTTATAACAAGAAGTTCAGATGAAGTTCATATTTCTCTCCATTATTCTCCATAGTTCTCTGTTATTCCCCCCATTTATGTCTCTCACTTGTCATAGGATTTGTTCTAACCCTTTGTGATTAGAAAAACGAAGGAAACAAGAACTGTGAGAAGTAACAGCAATAGAGAACAAGACGATATTTATTAAAGTGGGAAAAAAGCATAGGTGAAATACAAAATTGAATCTGATAAAATACAAATGATCCCTATAAAAAGTCTTAGATACTTAATAAATTCACTTCCTCAATATGAAATTTTCCCTTGGAATCAGCAGAGGTTCCAGACGGGGTGGATGCAAGTGGAGGCTTAGGAACACCAGAGATGATCAAAGGCGGCTGAGCTACTGATGAAGTTCTTGGCAGATATTGAGTAGCTCATTGGGTGATCATGGGAGTGCGACATTGGATAGCTTGAACTGGAGCCATCTGAGGAATAGAGGTAGATAGAGTAGAAGTAGGCAGAAATGGAGGCACAATGATTATAGTACTATCCACATGCAAAAATGGCCGCAAAAGATTACAAAAGTCCATGATGATCCATCCTCCTCTCTCAATAGTAGAAATGAATTCATCCTTGTTTTCTATAAATTTTTCCAAAGCTGGAGTCAGTTCCCTTAGCTTGCTTACTTGATCTCTGAAGGCTTGATTGATAGGAGGTAATTTCATAATTTTCAAAAGAAGTTTGAAATGGTTGGTCAATTGATGCTTTCTATACACTTTATGAAAATAAGAGTCAACTTTATCCTTGACTTCTTTCTGAGAGGCAGAAGCATCAATCATATAATCTTGGACAATTTTCATGATATCTCTAGTGGTATTTACCACATGACATAGGGTAGATGAGTCTACAGAGCCACTGGTTGATGCTGAACAAAGCTCTTATCTCCTCACTGCTCAAAACATATTAACATCTATAGAAGCACTGGATGAAGCAAGAGGACTAATAGAAAAATCCACAGTTTACTTGAAACTTCTAGTTATCCCACCGATAATATTTTTCACTACTAAATCCCGGTTTCTAACATGCTTCTGTATAGAATGCTTAAATTCCTCAAAAACTGATTCCATCTGGAAAAATACTCTCTTCACAAATGCCAAATCATTTCCTGCTTGAGATTTAGAACTCATATATGATTCCAGAGAGACAACTGATTTCTTTAGAAATTCAACATCCTCTTCCATTCTTGATAGTTGATTCTGGAAATCCTTGACTTCATCCACCATATTTTCCACATAGGATGACACAATATAACCAAGAGAGAGTTCACAAAAAAATTTCTATGTTGCACAACTCCTCAACAAAACAATTATTTAAATTGGCAATAGATGCATTCAAAGACTCTTTCAACTCATCCATTAAAGACTCAATGTCAACCCCGGTTACCATATTAGTAGGCAATACAATAGGTGTTCTTTTTGACACAATACTATCCGCTATGTTATTCATAATAGATTGGATGGATGATACTAATGAGGCTTCCATTTTTCTTACATATTCAACAAAGAAGGCCTTTAGCTCAGACTTTAACTGATCCATATTAGGTTTCCTGACTATATACTCATGTAATTGCTCCGAGAGAATATCATAATTGACTTTAGGTCTACAGAGGGATGCCTCATTATCAGAATCTAGATAATCCAATCCACAAACCACAAAACAAGGGTCTGCGGCCATGTCATCAATTCCATCTAATACTGAGACACCACCAAGTCTAGTTAGATACTCCCTCTCAACTATGTCATTCTCATGTATAGCAATAGAATCAATAAAAGCTATTTATTCATCATAATAATCTTCCAAAACCATCTCCAATTCTCCCGCAGCAGTAGGCTCCTCAAGAATTGGTGCAGGCTCTTCCATCTTAGCCAGAATAGCCTCTATAGGAATGACCGAGATTCCAATCAATGGACTCAGACATAAGAAAATATAAGAAGATGCTTCAGTTTCAGATTCCCTTTCTCCTTCATTCATTCTGGTAGGCTGGTCTTCCTCATCAATAGGTGCTTCTTCTTTATTGATTACTTCCAACAATGCTTCCTTTTCAGATGTTATAATTTCAGTAGTAGGACATGGGAGAAAGTCTGGATCCCTTCCATCAGCTACAAATGTATCCTCTTCATCAGTATCATCACTATATTGAGGTTCTTCTTCATCAGATCTGATACATAGATCCCCCACATCCTTAGGTCTAGAAAGATGATCCACATGATTGAACTTATCATACAACCTCTCTTCATCACTGACCCATTCTATTTTCAACAGATTCCAATTGATCTTCAAGTATTTCCCGACAGTGCATTTGAAAAAAAAAATTGTTCCTCATTACTACTGTCTCATCTTGAGACTCAGCTACACCTCTTAACTTGATCATTACTGATATCAGCTTTTCAAAGAATAATGCATTGGTTTTTGACTTTGGCTCAGTCATATCATCAAATTGAACCATTAACAGTCGACACAAATTTACCTTAACACCATTCCTTAACAGATGCAACAAATTAAAATCCTGATATTTCATATTTTTAAAGTCCCTTCTCAATGGACTTAGAACATGTTGAATAAACATGAAGAGTAGTATGTTTTCTCCATCCATTTCGACAGCCACTAATTTCATAGGAGTTCTATATCATGAAAACTCTTTTAAGGAAGTTTCATATGAAATGATGTTGCTAGTAGGTGGTACTGATTTCGAGAAATAACTGAATTCTACTTCATGTGGAACCTTTTGGCATTCAACCCACTCAACATAAGAGAAAGATATCCCCTTTCCATTAAAAACATATACCATCCTATTCAAAATATCTAATTTCTCAAAATGAACAAACATAGAGAACTCTTTTACCAACTTTGGATAATAGGGGCCATTTTGTATGAGAAGCATTCTATCCATTTCTGATCTTATAGAACTTCTATGACTAACAACTCACTGGTCATTAGCCATTCTGCACACAACTCTTTCTCAACTACTATATCCCTTTAAATAGGATGTAGATTCGTGGGGTTATTCACATCACTTCCACTACTAGACTCACCTTTGAGACTCTTAGCATTCATCTCATCTTCTTTTCCACTGACAGAAGGTATCTTTACTCTTGTCATTGTGGATCAAAAGTCTTAGAGTTCAAAAGAAGGTTTTGGGAGCTTCGACATGAGGGTGAAGGGATTGAAGTGGATTGAGAGAGGTTAAGACTTGTGTCTTATCTTTTAGGAATCATAAAATAAATAAATAAAATATAATAAGTAAATTTTAAATGATACTGATTCCGGCGGCTAAAAATAAAGAAGATTAAAAATAGCACAAATATAATGCTAGGGTAAACAGGTGAGAATTACTAACAATAAGGTTTATCTATTAGTGAGGTACACTAAAAGTGAAGTATACCGGTGAGGTTCATACCGGGGAGGTATAACAGTGAGGTTTCTAACAGTGAGGTTTCTAACAGTGAGGTTTCTAACGGTGAGGGTTCTAATGGTGTGGTTTCTAATGATGAGGTTTCTAACTGTGAGCTTTCTACCGGTGAGGTTTCTAACGGTGATGATCTATCATTCCTAATTCATGTCTAATGTAACCTAATCTATCCTAACATAATGGTTGGGTGAACATGTCATGTAATTGTTGTTTAGTACCTATAAATTCAAGAGTAATATCACCTTTTTGGTAATGATCTATCAATAAATGGTTCCTTACATCAATGTGTTTGGTCCTAGATTGAGACATGTGATTCGTAGGTATGTTAATTGCAATAGTGTTATCACAGCTTATTGATAAATGTTTAAAATTAAATCTGTTGTCCAACAATGTGTGATTCATCCACAGAATTTGTGCACAGGAACTACTAGCAGCAATATACTCTGCTTCAGCAGTAGACAATGAAACATAATTCTTCTATTTACTACTCCACGATACTAAGGACATTCCCAATAAATGACATGTTCCATAAGTGATCTTTTTATCTAACTTGCATCCAGAAAAGATAACACCTGAATAACTTATTATGTCAAGAATTGTCCTTTTGGATAAAAATTCCTAATTTTGAAGTGTGTTTAAGATATTTGAAAATTCATTTAACAAAAATAGAATGGGATTCATTTGTATTATCATGAAATCTTTCACACATACACACACTAAACATAATATATGGTCGTCTAGATGTAAGATTATGTAATCTCCCAATCATACCTATGTAATTTTTTTGATCTACTGGTTTCCCATATTCATCAACATCCATCTTATAGGTGGTACTAATAGGTGTATGACATTCCTTAATACAATCTAAACCAAAACGTTTTAAAAGATCATTTTTATATTTACATTGATATAAAATAATACCATTTTCATTTGGATAATCTTGAAATCCAAGAAAATATTTGAGTTCTCCCATTAAACTCAATTCAAATTCATTTCCCATACATATTGAAAAATAAGTACACAAAGTATTTTTAGAAGATCCAAAAATAATATCATCAACATAGATTTTTACTATCAAATATTCTTTAGAAATTATTTTAATAAATTGAGTTGGATCCGCAATCACTTTAGAAAAACCATTTGAAATAAGAAAATTATTGAGATTATCATTCCATGCTCATGAAGCTCGTTTTAAACAATATAAATCATTAGAGAGTTTAAAACCTTGATTTGGAAAATGAGGATTAGTAAATCCTAGTGTTTGTTCATCAAAAACATCTTATATTATGAAACCATTTAGAAAATAACTTTTAACATCCATTTGATATAACATTAAATTCAGATGAGCAACATAGGCTTGTAGAATCCTAATGGCTTGTAATATAGTTACAAGTGCAATGGTTTCCTAATAGTCTATTACTTACTCTTGAATATATCCTTGTGCAACTATCCTATCTTTGTTTCTAACTATATTTCCAGATTCATCAACTTTGTTTCTAAAAACCCATTTAGTTCTTATGGTCAGAGTATCCTTAGGTCTGTCATCTAATTCCCAGAATTTGATTAATTCAAATTTATTTAATTCATCTTGCATAGACATTACCCAAAATTCTTCATTGATTGCATCATTTATATTTTTAGATTCTAACTGTGAAAGAAAGGCTTGATGTTCAACCTTATTTTTAAGAGAAGCTCTAGTCTGTGTCCCTCTCTCAAGATTACCAACAACAACATCTAATGGATGATTCATTATAATACTAGTTGATCTAGTAAAGGTGGGACTAAAAATTTCACGTTCTTCTATTGGTTTTGGTTCAACATAATTGGGTGCTTGAAAATTTCCAGAATTACTCGATTTTAAAGTAGGTTAACTGTTTTTATCATTAATATCCAGGATAGACATATCATCTTCATGATTTTCTAGAGGAGACTTTGGTTCTTGTGGATCAGTTTCATCAAATTTGATATGAATAGATTCTTCCACACATTTAGTTCTTTTATTGAAGACTATATAGGCTTCTCTTGTTATAGAATATACTATAATGATTCCTTCATCACTTTTAGAAGCAAATTTGTCATGATTATCCGTATTATTAAGAATAAATACATTGAAACCAAAAACTCTGATGTAACTAAATTTAGGTTTCCTATTATTCCATAGTTCAAAAGGGGTCTTCTTAAGAACAGGTCTAATAAAGACCCTATTGATAATGTATCAAGCTATATTTACAGCTTCATCACAAAAGTAAACTGGCAGGTCATACTCATTAAGCAATGATCTTGAAATTTCTTGAAGAGTTTTATTTCTTCTTTCAATTACACCATTCTGTTGATGTGTGGTAGGGGTAGAAAAGTTGTGACTATAACCATTGTGTGAGTAGTATGATTCAAACTCATGATTTTCAAACTCATGACCAGGATCACTTCCCATGGTCTTAACCATAAGTCCACTATGATTTTCTACAGACATGGAGTATTTAATGAAGTAGGCGCAAGCTTCACTTTTGTGAGGAAGAAAGTATACCCAATTGTAAACAGAATAGTAATATACTAAGACAACGACTAAGTGATTCCAATTTAAACTAGAAACTCTAGAAGGTATAAACAAATCCATGCGAACCAACTCGAGAGGTTGAGAAGTTGAAACTTCTATCTTTGATTTAAAAGAAACATTATGTTGCTTTACCTTTTGACAGGGTGTACAAACTTTTTATGTTAGGAATTCAAGTTTGGGTAGTTCTAAAACTATGTTCCCCGTAGTCATTTTTCTAAGTGAATTAACATTGAAATGTTTTAATCATCTGTTCCAAAGCAAATATTCTTTATGAAAATCATTTAAAATAATCACATTTTATTTGGCTAAAGAATTCAAATCAACTCCATAAACATTTTCATTTTATAAAGCAGAAAATACTAATGTATTTTTAGAATTATAAAAATTGCAGGAATCATTTCCAAATTTAACATTAAAACCATCATCACACAACTGATAAATACTTAACAGATTGTATTTAAGTCCATCAACAAGTAATACATTAGAAATTAAAACTGAATCAGTGTTACCAATCAGGCCAAAACAGAAGATCTTTCATTTTGAGTCATCACCAAAGCTGACATGGCCTCCACCAACCATTATTAGGCTCTTGAAACATGAAAAATCTCCGGTCATGTGTCTTGAACATCCAATGTCCAAGTAACATACCCTCTTATGGGAGCTCTTCAAGAAAGTTTCCTACAATATAAGTTTAAAAAGAAAATCATTTTGGTACCCAGATTTTTTTGGGTCCAGAAAGGTTAGCATGCAAAGCTTTAGGTACCCAGATTTCTCTAATGGGTTTTATATAATAAATAAATTCAAAAGATGTTGAAATATAAACATTATTTGATCTATATAAATGTGAATAACTAGTTTAAGCATATGAATTTCTAAAACTAGAACTAGCAGCATTCTGTACAGATTTAGAAATAAATCTTGTTTTAGTAATCTGTCTCTTTCTAGGCTGATAGCCTATTCCAGTTGTATATTTTGGTTCTACTTTTTTTCCTAAAATTTGTGTAATAGTGTTCTTTCCATTAGTGAACTTCTCTATTTCCTTCTTTAATTTCTCATTTTTAAATTTTGGTTCAATATTTTCCTTATTTAATTGAGCATTATTTTCCTTTTCTATATCAAGGGAAGATTTAACAGAACTAGTTAAAGCTTGCTATTTCTTTAAGGCTTTATACTTGTCCTTCGATACATTAATGGTTTCTTATAGCATATTACAATATTAAAATAACTCTTAACGAGGCATATTTTCAGATTTAGAATTAGAATCAACTCCAGAATAATATGACTTTGAAGCAGGAGTATCTAATGTTACCTCAGATGTGTTTGTCATAAAACAGATGTTAGATTTATGGGATTTTTCATCCTGATTAGAATCAGAATTACTTGAATTGTCATTTTAAGCACTCCATGTTGCATTCATAGCATTCTTATACTTATTGTCCTTGTAGAAATATTTCTTATTGAACATTAATTTTGGACATTCTGCTTTTACATGTCCTTTCCTTTTGTACTCATCGCAGACAATGTCATCACTTTTATTAGGCTTTTTCCAATCCATATACCAATGATAATTATTGTTATATTTTCATTTATAATTTGATTTTATGAAGAGTTTCTTCTTCTTATTGAACATCTTAAATCTCTTGGCTATTTGATCCATCTCATCATAACTGTTAGATGCACTCTCATAACTACTTGAGCATTCAGTTGGTATGTGAACTTTCTCCTTTTCCTCGCACTTTGAAGTAGATGTCTTGAAGGCTACTGACTTCTTCCTTGGTTCATCATCTTCTTCCTGATTCACATTATTTTCTACTTCATACATCATTAACTAAAAATATGTTCCTTGATTGGAAAAGTACTAATATCACATGATTATCTATTTGAAACATATGTGCCTCTCCATTTGTATGGTAAACATCATAATATCCTCATGATCTGTTCTTTCATAGGACCAAATTTTCCAAGTGAGCGCATTTTATTTACAATTTCGTTGAACCTGAGATACATGTTAGAAATAGGTTCTTTAGGTTTCATTTTCAAATTATCGTACTTAATAGTATAGGTATTCCATCTCATTTACTTAACATTGGTTGTTCCCTCATGAGAAACATCCAAAGTATCCAAAATTTCATAAGCAGTTTTACAAGCAGATATGCGATTACATTCTTCATCTTCTAAAGCACAATACATAGCATTCATTGCTTTACAGTTATTATTGTATAAAGTTTTAGTAGGTTCATCCTAAGTAGTTCATTCAGTTTCTAGATTCTTATATTGAGTCTCTATAGCAGTCCAGATGTCAAATCCCATACTTTCTAAATGAATTTTCATTTTAGGTTTCCATTGGGCATAATTTTTACCATTAATGAATGGTGGCCTATTGGTAGAGACACCTTCTAGCCTATTATCCATAATAAGATTTTATCAAAAGATTTAAATAGAAGAAATTTAGAACTAACATAAATTTATGATCATTACGATACAACTAAAATAACAGTTGGAAAACATAGTTTTTCCAAAACATTTAATAATAAAAAATCCTCTAATACAAAATGTTGGTCAGAGTGGATACTCAAGACGGGGGTTAATTGAGTTCCAATTAAAATTTCCGTTAAAAATATTTCTCTTCAAATCCAAAAATTTAAAAACAATGTTAAACTTTTGTAGCGACTCAGGTTTTTTTTCCTGTCAGACTCTGGAATATTTCTACGAATAATCCCAGAGCTAGGCGCGAAGACGGCGTGCGATTCCGAGGCCCGGTGTGCCCGGAATTAATTTTATAAAAATATTAAGTATTTTTATACTATGCACATGGCGGGGGTGTGATATCTCCTAAATGGTAGCTCAGAACGGGAATCTGATGGCACAGTTGCATCCGGAACGTGCCGTTTACCCTAGGTGGGGTATCAACTTTGCGGGCGCGGGCCTGCGGTGAGAAACGCCACCAGGGACGTTTTTGTAAATAAGTGGCGAAGTCAGTGGACGAGTGTCGGCTCGAATATCTTCTGAATGGAGTCTCGGAAGGAAAATCTGAGTCCTCCATTGTGTTCAGAATGGTGTGATTACCCTAGGAGTGACCTTACTTTTGTTTTCATCGGGCGTTGGGTCTGAGGCGGGTTTGGCGCCGGCGGGTGGCTGATATAAATATCAGCGCCCCCCCCCCCTTATCGTTCCTCTCAGCGTTCTTCGCCATTCTTCTCCGCTCTTCGCCGCCGCTCTGCTGAATCGAGCAAAGGAAGCGCCCATGAGCTCGGAATTCGATGGCGAACATTCTAGGAGTGTGCAGCGGAAGCTCTGGAGCGCGGATCTAAAGCAGAACGTCGGTGTTTCGCCCGCGAGGTAGGAGGTTTGAGTTTTGAAATCCTGGACCCCATTTATTTTTTGTTTTTCTTCAAATCGTTATAAGGGTTGAATAGTTTGGGTCCCGAGGTTTCTGAAACATGTTTCGGATCTGATTTTGGAGCACCGGGTTGCTCCCGGGGGTCCCCGGAAGTTTTCCGGCGGAAATCATGGATTCCGGCGGTGCCCATGGAGGAATCCGGCAAGGCGGGGCAGCGGCGGCGTGGCGGTTTCCGGCGACGGCAGTGGCGGCGCGGCGGAATCCGGCGGCGGTGCGGGGGTTTCCGGCGAGGCTGGCGGTGGTCCGGCCAAGATTTTCCGGGGGTTCTTTAAACCCCCGTAACTCGCAAACCAAAACTCCGATTTGCAAGCCGTTTGCGGCGACACGTTCCTTGCGTCGAGACAGACCTTTTGAAATCACTTTGAGAATTTTATGGTTCGGGATCGTGGCCCAGGAGTTAGAAACGTCATATAAAATAATAATATTTTATTATTTTACGACTTCGGGTCGTTGTTACTTCTACCCGGAGCGTCCGAATGACATGCTGTCAGTGGTGTCATGACCCTGACGATACGACAGAATTTTTGATATGGTTTCCGGGTGTTGGGATCGAGTTCGAGTTGCGGGCCCCATGAGGCCGGGTTTTGTTTTTTGCGGAGAAACGCAGCTTTCGCACTAGGAGTCCGATTTTGGCGGATGAATAGTCGATACTATGTATTTTTTCGAGAGGATCGCAATGGTGCTATCCGTTCGATGAGTTTCACTATTGAGGTGTGGGTCCCACCCGATCTGGCCTTAGGTGAATAGTGCCTTTTTCACCGGGTGTCCGTTTTGGACGAACGAGTAGTCGATTTCGCTTGTTTTTCTGAGGAGATCGCCATGGTATGATCCTCTCAATGGGTTTCGGGATCGCTGTGTGGGCCCCGCACGAGTTATCTATGGTGAATAGTGATATTTTCACCGGTAGTCCGTTTCGGGCGAGTAGGCAGCCTATCATGCGTGTTTTTCCGCGTGGATCACGATGGTGGCCTCGGTATCGGCCTTGGAGGTGCGCAGTGAGGTGTTGTTGCGGGTCGCTCGGGTTAGCGACGTTTGGACCGGCAGTGGTTGACGGAACTCCCTTGGTTCGTTCTAACAAGGGTTCTTGTGGCATCACAACCTTCGTATAGGATTGTGATCCTCTCGATGGGATGTTTAAACTGTTTGAGTTGTGGCATCCCTCCGGTGGCCCCGGAGTGGGATCCTCTAGCATCTTTACCCAAGATTGGGTTCTTGGTATCGCTGTGACCGATTATTCGTGGTCGGTGATCCCCTATCTAGCAGGTTAACCCCATAGGGTTTGTGGCATCATCGGGAATATGATCCCCTATGTGGTGGGTTATACTCAGTAGGGTTGTCGCATCGTCGGGTATACGACCCCATAATCATCATGAGGTTTATAGTAGGGTTGCGGTATCGTTGGTTATACGATCCTCTACTCAGCGCTTTGTGTCGATAGGGTTGCAGTATCATTGGTTATGCGATCCCCTACTCAGCGCGTGGTTTCGGAAGGGTTGCAGTATCATCGGTTCGATCCCCTACATCGCGAGTTATACCAGATAGGGTTCTGGTATCATCGTGACCATATTTATATGGACGATGACCCTCTATCTGAGTGTGGAGTTTCTGTCGAGCACCAGATCAGGTTGTGGTATGCCCCAGCGGATCCTGGGTGTGATCCCCTCTCTGTGAGAACTACGTATGCCATATCGGGTCATGGTATCCCCCAGCGGACCCTGGGAGTGATCCCCTATTTGTGAGCTACATATACCGGAGTGGGTCTTCGTATCCCCTAGCGGACCCTAGCGGAGATCCCCTATCTGAGGAGTTTGGTGGTTATGTTGTTTCAGTGATGTTTTCTCTGTGATGTTATCCGACGAGCATGGTCTCTCGGGTGAGCGTCTGAGATGTTTGTTTGAAACCCGATGGAGTGTATCTCTCGGATGAATGTCATCTGGTATGAGAGTGTTCATGTGGTGTACTCTCCTAGTTGGGGGCAGTTTCTGGTGATGAGGTTGGTACCTCTTGTGGCTTTATGGCACGAGCTGTGTATATCTGGATTGTTCAAGGTGTTTGTATGGGCATACACCTGAGCTGAGCTGACTAGTTGTGTTTAGCCGAGGATGGACACGAGATGGAGTTTCTCTCTCGTTTGGGTTCCCTCTGGTTGGGATGAGTGAACTGATGCCTTTCAGTTTCTCTCTTTGGTTTTGGGTTTTGGGGTGCCTACTGAGTATGTTTATACTCACCCCTGCACGGGCTTTTCCCGCACATGTTTTTGTCTTGTGCAGACCAAAGGACATTGACGGAGTTCCAGGAGGACCCGAAGCAGGCGGAGCATAGTGAGCTAGTTGACCGGGGTGTTTACCGGAGTTGTGCCAAGGGAGCTTTCCGGCGGGTGTTTGTGGCAGCGTTCCCCTTCTTCAGAGCAGGTTGGATGCGCTTTGTAGTTTTCTTTTGGTGGGCCCTGTTTTTCCCTTTGTACTTTTGCTGTTGCACTCTAATTTGGGATAGATTGTATGCATGCATTTACTTTTCAGTTTCTATATCTCTGCATTGTTGCATGGAGTTTTTTGTGGGTGCGTGTATACAAGTACCTTAGGTTAATGCCTCCCATGTGTGTGATAGCCTACTCGGTACTGGTTGACAGCCCCTGGCCTATTGGAGGCGGGCTTGGGGAGTCGCGGCTCGAGCCCCGTTGGGTCGGGTCATGACAGAGTTGTATCAGAGGAGGTTCCACCTTTGGGATCTCAGAGCATAGCTGGTCTAGCTGTGAGCTTGGTTTAGGTTGCATAGCGGCAGTGTTAGGATGTTTCGAGTTCGGATTTTAGGCCAGAGACTCCAGTGTTGGGGCGGAAGCTAATGTATCCATACACCAGGACTCTGTTAACCTGCCTTTCGACTCGGGACATTCGTACACTGGTCGCAGGGACATAATGGTACATGAATCATATAGGACTGGGTTTTTGGGTTTTCCTTGTCCTTCTTGAGTCAGCTCTCCAGATATACTCTTTGACTATGGTTTGTCTTCAATGTATTTCAGGATGCCTCCATGAGCACAACCAATGAGGGTTCCATATCAGGATTGTGCTGACGACCCGCCCTGTGTAGAGACTGTGGAGCAGGGCGCAGGTTCTGAGGTTGCACCTCCAGGTGGTCTGCCAGTTGATCCGCCACCTGTCGAGAATTTGGTTGTGCCAGTAGTGTAGGACGAGGTTGCACGCAGGCTGAGTGCACTGCATGAGTTCCAGAGGCAGTGATCTCTGATGTTTCGGGGTGATCCAGACCCCCAGGCAGCTGATGACTGGCTTGAGGCAGTCACCCGAGTTTTCCGCCTAGTAGGGACACCTCCTAATCAGATGGTCGTCCTAGTAGCGATCCTTCTGCATGGTTCGGCCAGGCGATGGTGGAGTTTGGTGACGTAGTCCCATGACGAGGAGATGCTCATGTGGGCAGAGTTTGAGCGGCTCTTCAGGGAGGAGTTCTATCCGGTGACGCTAAGGTCAGTGCAGATTCAAGAGCTTCTGCAGCTTCGACAGGAGGGCATGACCATGTCGGAGTACTCAGTGAGGTGTACAGACCCGTCGCGCTACTCCCTGGATATGGTTCGAGACCCGTTCTTTAGGGCTCGGACCTTCGAGCAGGGCTTACGCAAGGACATCCAAGCAGGTGTGGTTTCCTTGTGTCTGCCCACATATGCTGGAGTGCTCGAGCGAGCATTGGTGGTGGAGAGTTTTCTGGCTGAGCAAATTCCCCCTGTTAGTGCTGGGCACTCGAGGGCTAAGACTTTGTCAGTCGGATCGGCATCTGGTAGCTGACGACAGACTTAGGGGTTAGGACATGGTCGATGTTTCAGGAGGCGACCCCAGGATGGAGGATCTGAGGCTTAGGGCTCGCAGACCAGTTTTGGTCAGCCTTAGGAGAGGCGGTGCTACGCTTGCGACGGTCAGGGACATCTTTCTAGATATTGTCCAACCCGATGTGCTGCTGAGAGGGAGCCGGTCGATGGACCGCCTTGGCAGAGGCAGCGTCTCGAGCAAGGAGGTCCGTAGGGCGGCGGACGTGGCGGCGGAGCTAGTGCAGCAGGAGGCAGTGGTAGGCAATACCAGTTGCCACCACCCCCACCCCCAGGTGGTCCACGCCAAGCTCAGGGAGCTGGTGGCCGAGGGCGAGGACAACTACATGCCCTGGAGGCAGTCTACCCAGAGGCACCGCAGATGGATAGAGGTATGCCTTGTGTCTTTTCTACTTACTGCAGTAGTTTGTCAGACACTGTTTAGCGGTACTCATTCCTTTTGTTGCTTGCTCGAGTTTTGTTCAGGGCGTTGGTAAGACCCTGTGTGGGAGTTGTTCCGCATGCTTCTAATGCGTGAGGAAGAGGGATCCTTCCCCCAATGAGACACATTTTTGTGAAGCGATTAAAATCATGTGGGCGAGTCAGTGCCACCTAAAGAGGATAGTATTGAGGTGTGGAGGATGAGTCCCTATGACTTATACGTTCGGGCATGGATGTTTGTTGGTGAGATCGCTGGTGTGTGAGACCCAGTTGAGAGTCCAATTGCTTTCCTTGTACTTAGGGCTTTTCGGGGACGAAAAGTTATAAGGGGGGGAGGATGTAGCGACTCAGTTTTTTTGTCCTGTCAGACTTTGGAATATTTTTACGAATAATCCCAGAGCTAGGAACGAAGACGACGTGCGATTCCGAGGCCCGGTGTTCCCAGAATTAATTTTATAAAAATATTAAGTATTTTTATACTATGCATGTGGAGGGGGTGTGATATCTCATAAATGGTAGCTCAAAACGAGAATCTGATGGCACGGTTGCATCTGGAACGTGCCGTTTACCCTAGGCGGGGTATCAACTTTGTGGGCGCGGGCCTGCAGTGAGAAATGCCACCAGGGACATTTTTGTAAACAAGTGGCGAAGTTAGTGGGCGAGCGTCGGCTCGAATAACTTCTGAATGGAGTCTCGGAATGAAAATCTGAGTCCACCGTTGCGTTCAGAACGGTGCGTTTACCCTAGGAGTGACCTTACTTTTGTTCATATCGGGCGTCGGGTCTGAGGCGGGTTTGGCGCCGGCGGGCGGCTGATATAAATATCAGCGCCCCCCCCTTTATCGTTCCTCTCGGCGTTCTTCACTGTTCTTCGCCACACTTCGTCGCCGCTCCACCGAATCGAGCAAAGGAAGCACCCACGAGCTCGGAATTCGATGACGAACGTTCCAGGAGCGTGCAGCAAAAGCTATGTAGCGCGGATCTAAAGCAGAACGTCGGCGTTTCGCCCGTGAGGTAGGCGGTTTGAGTATTGAAATCTCAGACCCCATTTATTTGTTGTTTTTATTCAAATAGTTATAAGGGTTGTATAGTTTGGGTCCCGAGGTTTCCGAAACATGTTTCAGATCTGATTTTGGAGCACCGGGGTGCTCCCGGGGGTCCCCGGAAGTTTTTCGGCCGATATCCCGGATTCCGGAAGCAGCCATGGTGGAATCCGGCGAGGCTGGGCGGCGGCGCGGTGGCGGCGGCACTGTGGTTTCTGGCGGCGGCACGGCAGAATCCGGCGGCATCGCGGTGGTTTCCGGCGAGGCTGGCGGTGGTTCGGCCAGGATTTTCCAGGGGTTCTTTAAACCGCCGTAACTCGCAAACCGAAACTCCGATTTGCAAGCCGTTTGCGGCAACATGTTCCTTGCGTCGAGACGGACCTTTTGAAATCACTTTGAGAATTTTATGGTTCGGGATCCTGGCCCGGGAGTTAGAAACGTCGTATAAAATAAAAATATTTTATTATTTTACGACTTCGGGCCGTTGTAACTTCTACCCGGAGCGTCCGAATGACGTGCCGTCAGTGGCGTTGTGACCCTGATGATACGGAAGAATTTTTGATATGGTTTCCGGGTGTTGGGATCGTGTTTGGGTTGCGGGCCCCACGAGGCTGGGTTTTGGCGTTTGCGGAGAAACACAACTTTCACACAAGGAGTCCGATTTTGGCGGATGAATAGTTGATCCTGTGTGTTTTTTTGAGAAGATCACAATGGTGCGATCCATTCAATGAGTTTCAGGATCGAGGTGTGGGTCCCACCCGAGCTGGCTTTTGGTGAATAATGCCTTTTTCACCGGGTGTCCGTTTTGGATGAACGAGTAGTCGATTCCGCTTGTTTTTCTGATGGGATCGCCGTGGTATGATCCGCTCGATGGGTTTCGGGATCGTTGTGTGGGCCCCGCACGAGTTAGCTATGGTGAATAGTGCTGTTTTCACCGGTAGTCCGTTTCGAGCGAGTAAACAGCCTATCATGCGTGTTTTTCCGGGTGGATCGCGATGGTGGCCTCAGTATCGGCCTTGGATGTGCGCGGTGAGGTATTGTTGCGGGTCGCTCGGGTTAGCGAAGTTTGGACCAGCAGTGGTTGAAGGTACTCCATTGGTTCGTTCCCACGAGGGTTCATGTGGCATCACATCCTTCGTATAGGATTGTGATCCTCTCGATGGGATGTTTAAACTGTTAGAGTTGTGGCATCCCTCCGGTGGGCCCGAAATGAGATCCTCTAGCATCTTTACCCTAGATTGGGTTCTTGGTATCGCTGTGACCACTTATTCATGGCTGGCGATCCCCTATCTAGCAGGTTAACCCCGTTGCGATTGTGGCATAATCGCGAATATGATCCCCTACGCGGTGGGTCATGCTCAGTAGGGTTGTGGAATCGTCGGGTATACGATCCCCTACCCAGCATGAGGTTTATAGTAGGTTTGCAGTATCGTTGGTTATACGATCCCCTACTCAGCGCTTCCTATCGGTAGGGTTGCGATATCGTTGGTTATGTGATCCCCTACTCAGTGCGTGGTTTCGGTAGTGTTGTGGTATCGTCGGTTCGATCCCATACATCGCGAGTTATACCAGATAGGGTTCCGGTATCGTCGTGACCATATTTATATGGACGATGATCCTCTATCTGAGTGTGCAGTTTCTGTCGAGCGCAAGATCGGGTTGTGGTATCCCCCAGCGGATCCTGGGTGTGATCCCCTATCTGTGAGAACTACTTATGCCAGATCGGGTTGTGGTATCCCCCAGCGGACCCTAGGAGTGATCTCCTATCAGTGAGCTACGTATACCGGAGTGGGTCTTGGTATCCCCTAGCGGACCCTAGCGGTGATCCCCTATCCGAGGAGTTTGGTGGTTATGTTGTTTCAACGATGTTTCCTCAGTGATGTTATCCGACGAGCGTGGTCTCTCGGGTGAGCGTCTGAGATGTTTGTTTGAAACCCGATGGAGTGTATCTCTCGGATGAGTGTCATCTGTTATGACAGTGTTCGTGTGGTGTACTCTCCTAGTTGGGGGCAGTTGCTGGTGATGACGTCGGTACCTCTTGTGGCTTTGTAGCGCGAGCTGTGTATATCTGGATTGTTCAAGGTGTATGTATGGGCATACACCTGAGCTGAGCTGACTAGTTGTGTTTAGCCGAGGATGGTCACGAGATGGAGTTTCTCTCTCGTCTGGGTTCCCTCTGGCTGGGATGAGCGAAATGATTCCTTTCAGTTTCTCTCTTTGGTTTTGGGTTTTGGGGTGCCTACTGAGTATGTTTATACTCACCCTTGCATGGGCTTTGCCCGCACATGTTTGTGTCTTGTACAGACCACAAGCCTTTGACGGAGTTATAGGAGGACCCAGAGTAGGCAGAGCTTAGTGAGATAGTTGACCAGGGTGTTTACCGGAGCTGTGCCGAGGGAGCTTTCCAGCGGGTGTTTGTGGCAGCGTTCCCCTTCTTCAGAGCAGGTTGGATGCGCTTTGTAGTTTTCTTTTGGCGGGCCCTGTTTTGCCCTTTGTACTTTTTCTGTTGCACTCTGGTTTGGGATAGATTGTATGCATGCATTTACTTTTCAGTTTCTATATCTCTTCACTGTTTCATGGAGGTTTTTGTGGGTGCGTTTGTACAGGTAACTTAGGTTAATGCCTTCCATGTGTGTGATAGCCTACACGGCGCTGGTCGCCAGCCCCTGGCCTATTGGATGTGGTCTTGGGGAGTCGCGGCTCGAGCCTCGTTGGGTCGGGTCATGACAACTTTAGTGAATTTACAAAACTGTAATGGTAAAATTATGTTCTCAAAATATTTATTATGTCTTAGTTAATTTAATCAGAAGATCAAATTAGCTTTTGAATCTAACCTACTGATTCAAAATAGTTGCAAAAAACATGCTCGATTAAATATCAAAGTAACATTATAAAAAATTTATATTTCAAAGTAATTAGCAGGGGCATATAAGATATAGTTAACACCAAAACAAACAATCACACCAGTTTTAACCAAGAGGTTCAGTCTCAAGCCTAGACTTAGTCTTCTCAAAAAAATTATATAAATTTGATCCACAACATGGATCGTGGTAAACAACAGTACACAGACAATCTAGGTTCTATGAACTCAACCACAGTTCTACTTGGGATAACAGAACAACAACACAATGGCTATCCAGGTCCTACTTGACCACTACCACTATCCACATGGGTAACTAAAGTGTATATGAATGATTGAGTAAGGATTTATAAATACTCTAGTTTAGCACAGGAGACAGTGTGTGTGGATTATATAGAGTATACACATTTTTCAAGAAGTAAGTAAAAGAATCACTAAGAGAGAGTAGATATGCGTTTAGAATGCTCTAGTGATTTGAAGTGTAGCTATGAAGTCCTTTGATTAATCAGGAATTCTCTTGAGTCATTCTCTAGTTTTTTTCTGTAAAACAGAGTGTCATTTTCTTGATGTTCAGTTTGATCAGCTTGAGTGTGGGTGTAATCGTTGATGCTCTTAAATCTTTATCTTAAGTTCAGCGCGTGTTATCTTCTTTTACGAATGGCCTCATGTATGTCCAATGTTAATCATGTAAGTGAGTTTCTGGATGTAGCCACTCAATTGTGTGTATTCGAGACCAACATTACTGCAGATCGATCATCCTTTTATAATTATTAGCTCCGGCAATGGGAATGATTACCTTTATCTTGGTACGAGGTACAGTTCCTGAAATTCTAACCATTATCATTAATTAAGAGTAGGATCATTAAAAACATCAAATATGACCATTGCTAAATAAAAAAAATAAATAGAGTTCAGAGAAACAATGACTGGTTTCCAATCGGTAACTCCATATAACAGTAAGCTTGTAGTGGTAGGTCCTCTGTAACGGTAGTTTTTACTCCTTGTAATTGTATCTCTATGAGTAGCGGTCAGCCCCTATTGGTAGCTCTTTGTCCTTGTAAAGGTATCTCTTTGTATCGGTAGACTTAAGTTGCGGTGACTTCCTTATATCGGTAGAATTTGACATTCTGTATTGCTGGACTTCATAGAGGTAGACTTGAATATACTAGTAGACATAATCTAATGGTATATCTGGTGTAATGGTAGCTCGTATCGGTAGACTTGCATACGGGTAGATCTGTTCTATACCTTGCATACCGGTAGAATTATTCATACCGGTAGCTCTTTTCTATACCAGTGTACTTAGCCTTATCAGTAGCTGTGTATATCAGGGACTCTATCAGTAGCTGTTTATATCTGTTTGTCTGTATCAATAGCAATGTGTCTATTCTATGAAGAACATATCTAGATTGAGTTAGAAATATTTCAATGTATGTATATATATAGATAAAATTGAGTAACATATTCCAATGATTATTTTGATATTTATCATACAAATATAGAATTATAAGCACATATCGAGATTATCAAAACATATTAAAGTACGATTGGGATTATCAAAATAGGTGAGGTCAACATAAATCAATTTGGAGCAATTAGAAACCGAAAAATATATTATAAAAAAATAATATTTCAAACTTTTCTTAATGTGACCCTAAACTCTATTAAAAAAAGGTACTTCCTCTTCTCTCATAATCACACCAACAAATCCATTTTTCTCCCCCAAACCATGTCCAAATATCCTTACAACTTCCCTCAATTATTTCTAGAGTCCTTACCATGAGCAAAATGCCAACCTAAAGAGCCCTTTTGTTCAAATAAAAAGGAAACACTCAAATAAGAGGTAATTATTTTATCACCTCTTTCAAAGTGATTTTCTTCTTACACATTCATTTCCATTGTATTTTCCATACCAAAGTAATCACTCCAGTAACTTCTACATACTGTGATGTTATTATAAATATGGTTCAACCATACTCATTATTTTATCCATCCTATAAATGATAATTTCACTATATGTGTGTAAATATTTCTTACCTTCTCCATGCCTTGGTGTAATTTTCTATTCAACACTATGTTATTTGGATGGATATAATGACGAGTAATATGTACATATAAAATTAAAATAATATGATACTTTCATAGTACAAATTAATATACCATCCAATTCCTCGCCTTTTAATCATTAAGCCAATAATATCGTTGATCATTTGTACATAGAGCTTACCATCTCCACGACGTGATGAGATTCATTTCCAGGTTTACCATTAAATGATGATTATAAAAATATATATTATTAATAAGTATTTAAAATATAACATAATAATGATGCTAGAAATATATATATATATATATATATATATTTATGCACTTACATATATATTATTCACTTACTTCCATTTAATATGATATGAAAACCGAATCAATGTTTATGCGTATATACAACCTACCATCTCCATAAACGTTGTTTTCCTTTTCATTAATCTATCTATTATACATATTTATATTATAAAAATATATTTTATATAAATAATATTTTATATTCTGGAATTATTTATATCATGGTCTAAATGATACGATCATGAACACCAAGTTAAGACACTTACGATAAAGAATGTGATTGATAACCAAAATGATAATTTAACGTTGAAATTTTTATTTAATGGGTTGTGTAAAATCATTAATGAATCATGTATGATATAAAAAATATGAATATGGTTCAAGTATAATTTAATGACTTACTATGGTCATTATACAATGGTTAAATTTACCCTTTACCAAAGGAATGTTCAAGGTTAGGGTTAATTCCTAAATCTCATTATTATCTAAGATTGTTAATGTGAAAGTATTTTCTCGAAAATATTTATTATCCATGTGCATGTTTCATAAAAGACATTTGAAACTGATTCTTTTAAGTTACTCTTAATGTAAAAAATCATCTTAAATGTCTTAAAAATTTATTCTTCTAAATCATTCTCAATTATTTACATGTTTTCAAAATGTTTTTAAGGATTTATTTATTTTGTCATTGTTGTTTTAAAATTTTAATTCCTTTCAAAATATTCTATGTGGAATGGGACACTAGATTAAAAAATCGATTTTAAATTACATCCTTTATAAATGTGGGACTTTTAAATGATTTCACATAAAGGGATATATCTATAAAAATGTTTTAATGATCATTTTAAACTATGTCAACATTCATTACTAGAAATTATTCATGACTATGGTTTATTTATTATAATACAATCTTCCATATTGTATCGTGTGAGTCAAGACATGTTTGAATGTGGATGTTCTATTTTTATATCCTTCATGTTTTATGCTTGAAGTATTGAAATTTCATATTCTTTTTTTAAATCAAATTTTAATGTTATGTTTCAAAATTTTCATATGAGGAATGCAGTGGGCATAGTAAGTGACGGGCGGTGACCAATATACCCTCTCAAAGCATCAGTAGGACTCATGAGACATACTAGTGTCTTGGAATATGGCTTTGAAAAAAATTCTATTCGAAGACTTGGCATGAGGCCTTTACTATGTGGTTATGATGTCCGGTGTTAGGAATTCTCTCATTATGAAATTATTTTTTACATTTGATTATTCGACTAGTAAAATATCCATGTGCATGTTTATATGGAAATGATTGTTTTATTTTCTCCAAATAATGTTCTTGTTTATGTAAAAAATGATTTCGTTTTTATTACACATCTTTCCTTAAAGGATTATAGCTTCTGGTAAATTATTTACGCTTACTGAGCATCTGAGCTCACCCCTTTCTTATGTTTTCATCCCTAGGATATCATGAAATGTATTATGCTTGAAATGATGGGTTATTCTAGGGGAGTAATGGTGTTTAAAAAAATTATTAATGTTGTGTATTATGTTTTAATGTGTAATGTTACATTCATATATGTACTCTATTTTCCCAGACTACTAAATTGACCAGTCCTTCAGGAAATGATTACTTGTAATCATCCCAATGTAATAAAATAATGCACTGGCTCCAGGATTCTAGAGTCTGGGTGTTACATTTAATAATATCCTAGAAATTCAAATTCAAATAAATAAAATAATTCTTTCCGCAATATGATGATTTATATGTACCAAATTGAAACACATTAAATATTAATTACACAATGATGTGAAGTGTAGTTAAAATGATGAAATTCACTGAAAATCATGTTTAATGACATTAATATATATTAAAATTAAATATAATTTTTTAATATCATCCCCTTTCATTTTTCAGTAAATAACCAACTAGTTAAAATTAATCCCAACCAATTTAGTGGAGGTGTATCCCATAAATATATTGTATATACCTCCTGTCTATCTAAATATATCAATGGTATACTTGTGAGAATTCTAGAAAACACAATTTTGGAGGCCCGAAACATCCTTTGGGAATTATTCTTCAACCCTTCTAACAACATAAATCCCATACAGTTATTATAATTGTTAGGGATAAGTTATATTTGCACTAAAATATTTATGTAATATTATAGAATATACCCAAAGATATATCATGTCATATACATGTGATGATTATCAGAGAATATTATAAAATGTTATCATATAAGGAATTTTATTCATTTATCATAGAATACGATAATATTATGATTTGTGTTCATGTAAAAATCCTTGTATTTATTAATTTTTACTTCTGTTTTGAATAAAAAATGTTGACTCGTTTATGCCATGGAAATTCCATTAAAAAATAAAAAATATAATATTCTAAAGAAAAATCTGTTATATGTTACGAATTATGGAATCTATGAATAGAAAACTGACCCTTTTCTATTATCATTGAATAATTTGATCCTATATTTTTTATGTGATATCCCAACTAAGGAAAGATATGATTATTTTTAGAAAAATATGAGCTCACTCTTCCCCCCAATACATTAATAATATTTGAAATGAAGGTTCTATCACACATTTAGTATTTGGTTGTACTCAAATTATGAAGGAGGATTATATTGGTTGGTGTAATCTCTATATAGGTAAGATTATATATCATTTTTTAGGTGATTATCATCAGTAAAAAACATCCATGATCATAAGTTATTCTTATAGTTTAATTTCACGTCCATATGATATTTTATGTTATCTATAATTTTTAAACATGAATGATAGATTAATAAATTTAAATGGCCTTCTCCAATCAACATTATTGTTGATGAACTTCTCAAATACATGTGTTGTATCATATAAACATTCCTTATTAAATCAATATTTAGATTTTAAAATTTCGTGAATAACATACATATCTTTGTCTTGTAATTTCCATTTCATAAGAAATTTATATTTTTTATATGAATGAAAACTATCAGATCAGATTAATATGATATATAAGATCTAATAATTATATTTTTCATTTTTGTAGGGCATGAATGGTTTGAGTTATATAGTACAATATAATTAATTCATATGGGTTTCTTGTTCCATAATCTATTATATATGAAAAAATAGGTTATGAATTGATCATCGGTTGTGTAAAATCAAACTATAGAATTTTTAGGGTCACAATGTTTATATCACTGATTATTATTGGAAAATATATTAGAATCTATCTAATACATAAATAACTCTTTCATATGAAATTTTTTACTCATTTCCAAAAATGAGAATTTGTAGAGAAACACCAGGTTTTTGTGAAACCTAATGATTTTGTTTTTATGTTATAAATACTCTTATATATTGCATACTCAATACATAAGGTTTCTCCCTTTGCATGATAGATTCGCTTTTGTAGGGTTTACTCAATAGATGATTTTTTCTCTTTATGTGATAATTATTATCATAAGGATCATTTTAGTCCTATATTACAATATATAATACCTAATATCTATCATAAAATAAGAAATAAGTTAAAAATGATGCCATTTTATATATTGGAACAAATGTGTATGTTTATAAAAGTTATGTGTTATTCATGGTATATATGATATTTTCAAATTTTTTTTATTAAGAAACAATATAAATAAAATAATTCATTTATATAACATATCTATTATATATGTATTAATATAATATATGAGTAAAAACATATAGATTTTGAAGGATGTATAGAGGAATAATTTAAGAAAAATTTATGATTTCATGAGATACATAAGTTACATATTTAATATGCATATGATGTATATTAAATAGGTCAAACATATATTCCATGGCATATAATTGATATATATATCCTATTTATATTGAATATAAAAATTTTATTTATAAACTATATATATATTTTAAAATATCAAAATACATAATATGTATTTATGTTGTGTAATTATTTATTATTCATAATAATTAATTTAAATTGCTCAATTTAATGTCTTTATTTGAGGGTATAATTTCAAACATATAAAAAATTGTTTTTGTTTTTTATTTTTACAAGGATTAAATAACTACTAAAATATGATATTCAGATTGTATAAAAATATTACAAAATAGAAATTGATATTTCAAATGAAAATATTTTATACAATATCATATATTTAATATAAATCCTATATGATGAATTATTATCAAGAGTTCATATGCTAAAAATTTTATAGAGTATATATATTTAAATTTTGGAATGTATCTACGTTTATAGAAATATTAAACTATTTATTTTAATATTTTTTATGGATTTTTCAAATTTATTTATCACATATTTAAGTATTTAAATTGTTCACATACATAAAAATTATTTTGATACTTATTTATAGATGAAACATTTATATAAAGAATTCTTTCTTATGAATTAGTTTACATTTTACACTATTTTTTAATTTATTAATCATGTATCAATGGAGTAACATGATTTGTATGATACCATATTTTTTCATCTACCTGTTAATTAGGTTGTAATGAATTTTACCATATCATAATTGATTTTTAATAAAATTTTGAAATATTTGGTATTATTTTAGTAATCCAATTAGAATCACTCTTTTGAAAAATATCTATTGATAGAAGGAAATTATGTCAAAATTACAACTTTACAGGAGGATTAATTATTATTATACAAATGTTGGGTTTATCTAATTATAGATCCAAGATTTCTCATATCATGATTATTAATTTTATATAATTATAAGACATTATATATTATGTTCATGTAGCCAGTTCATAGGATTAATTTTGATATGTTTAATTATATTTCAATTTTATTTATATGTGACTATCATAAAGTGTGAGTTGTGTAATAACATAAATGTCATTATTTTTTAAAAATATTTGTTTGGTAGGAGAAATATGATTTCAAACTAAATCACAAGAATAAATCAAAAAACTAAATGGATAAACATGAGATAATTTGGTGATAACTAAAAACCTATTCAAAATTCTGAGTGTATGAATCCGTACAATGAAGCACTTGTCATGATCTAGATCATATAGCTAGGAATATTAATGACATAGTTTCGTAACACCAGTATTATATTATGTATGTATAGAAGATAATGAGTTAATACTAAGGATTAAATTTATTATTCATTTTTTTGTTAGAGATAGTTAGGAAATACTAATCTTTAAGAAAGTAGTGGAATTTTGTTTGGTGAATCAATATGATATATTAGGATAAAATACTATCTAATTATAAATACAAGATTATTATATGATTTTTTTAATAATTTTATACCCTAAGTGTCTATAATTAATTATATTCTCAAAAATGTGTATGTCAATATGAAATCGGGGTTTCAACCATTAATTTTTTTTCAAGTTCATATTTTCTTTGGGGCAACATTACATAAAATGCCTCATCAAAATGATGTAAAACATTGTAATTATAAGATAAATTATTCTATTATTGATAAATGAAATTCTCATCATCAACCTTTTTATTGAGATCAAATTTTTTATAAGGTTATTCTTAATGGATGTAACTCTTAATACGTATAACTTTTGATAATATCTTCTGTATGAAAAATTATAGATGTTATGTAAAATAACACTTTTCTATGTAACAAACTGTTGACATTTTGAAACACATGGAATACTTATTCTAATGTAATTAATTTAATGATTTACCTATAGATTCAAAGGAATTAGATGAATCATTTCATAAGTATTGTTAAACTCAAATCTAATAAATAATATTATGGACTGTTCGAATGAATTAGTGAGATATGAAGGTTTAATTTGGCTATGATATTCAATATTTCCACCTTGGAAATACCCAAGAAATCTAAATGTGTTCAATAATAGTTTACACAATATTATTAATTCATTGATGAAAAATTAACAAGTTATAAGATGTATATATTATGGTACATTGTAAAATTTTGAAATTGGTAAATTTTCCAATTGAAATTAGAAAAATTTTATATAGATACAAATAATATTTCTTCTAGTAGTCTACCTATTTAATTGATGATTGATTTTTCATAGAAGAAGAGTAACGAATTTATACAGTGTAAATATCTGTAATAGTTAAAGGTGTATAGTAGTCCTTATGGAATGTCCATTTCATATATCATTGATATAGTTGATTGATATCAAATTGTTTTTCCTAAATTAATATTTTTTAGGAAAATAAATTTATTATGTTCCAATGAATATTTATAAAGGAAGTATATATTCATCTCTTTTCTGTTAAATGATAATGGAAATTGTTTATTCAAAATTTGTGTTAATAAAAAAATTTTGATGATAAACATGGTTTATGATTAATTAGATTTTACAAAATTATTTATGTGGGGAGAAGGAAAATTTTTATAAGCATAAAAGTGTTTTTCATTATATTTGTTAAAATTTAAAGGTAGATGTTCCCGCCACCCTTCATTGGGATATTTAATATAATAGAGAAATTATTGAGTTTAAACCTCTACACCATTATAATTATATATATGACATGGACATAATTTTTTTTGGTTAAATATTAAAAATAAAAATAAATATGTTTTTTCTACTAAAAATATATTTTTTGTATCTGCACAAGACATTCTAGAGAGAATATAGTGCCGAGTAGACTAGTGGGAGTATGTTTTGAGTAATATAATATCAATGTTATCAAATAAAATATGTTTTTAGAAAATTAAGAGTAATTTTTAGGGAAAAAAATATCCTTCATGCAACAGGATTTATTATCACAAAATTAATCAATAAATTTAGATTCGTTACAATAATTTTTTATAGAAAATATTAAGGGAATATTTTAAAATAATGACGATGATGACAATATAAATTGTTCTAGGTGGAAAAGACTTATTTAAATAATTTTCAAATTTAATGGTATGGAGTTATGGAATTTTAATAACATTTAAGGTGTTTGGAATTAGGAATATGATTCCAAAAATATATACATTTTTCAAAATAACATACTTCATTAATGTTACTCACTAAATAGTTTTGTGGGAGTGTTTTATTAGATAGTCAAATAGAAATTTAGTATGTAATATATAGTGATGTAATTATTTTAAAAAATATTCATGAATGTGATGAAAAAATATAGATAATGTTCAATTATCTCACATATGATTTATTATATTAGATCTTATATATGATTTTTTCAGGTATTATTAAACAAATATAAGATTATATAATATTTCATTTTGTTTAAATGGAAATATCCACATTATAAATCATTCACATTGGTTTCTTATTCTTCTAGATGTTAAATTATAATAATCCTCTCAAATATATATCTTTAGATTATGTTATTAATGATCATCATTGTGGTAATATAGTGATACTTATTTTCTAGAATAACCCAATAATGTTTTTATCATGTAATATCACACCATCGTTGGTTTTCGTAAAGGTGTATTCTTATTATGAATACACATTAACTTAATTTAATATGATACACATAACAATTTCCTTTCTACATTGATAAATTTATTATGAAAGTCTCGAGGATAAGATAATTAGTGGTGGTTGGGATTTTTCATGATCATGTCACCAATTTAAGCTCAACAAAGAGATAAAATTTCCACTCATATGATTAGTTTAAAAAATATGTTCCCATGATTCATTTATTTTGTGGTAATACATGTCCCTTCTAATTTGAGTGACTTCAAATATGCATGAAAACTGCGATGAATGACATGTGGTGTATTAATTATAATTATACATTCATTTTTGGAGAATCTGTATTGTATGATAAAGTGTGTATAAGATTGGCTTGTTTTATGCCTAGTTATAAATAATGTTTTGAAAACAAGGGTTATAATAGTATAAAAATGAAGTATAGGTTATATATTATATTCTAAATTTTCATATATATAAATATATATGAATAAGTTTGATCAAGATCAAACCAAACACCTTTTATAAGGAGTCACACCGATGATTTTTAGAGGACACTCTTTTCAACCATTAATGAAACTGAGATTTAATTTTTATTGATTCTTTAATGGTATGTAGGATCACATATTTAAGAATTGTTACAAGAATAAAATTTTCTAAAATAATTTCATTTCAAAATAAATTGTTATTGAAGACGAATATTCAAAAGATTTTGAATAGATTCACAACAAGATTATTTTTTTTCATAAATTTCTTATATTATTTTAATGTGTGTTAGGTATTGTTTTAAGTTAAATAAAAATTGTGTATCATATTTTATGATATACACAATGATGTATCCTATGTTATGATTGTGATTCATTTCATAGGTTATGATATCTTTATATTGAATAATGAATTGATTCCCCTATCATTAAATATGATTTGATAATTATATGGGTGAATGTTTAATACCACATCTTTTAAATAGTTTCCAATGGTTATGATTTAATGGTTTTATTTATTTACTGAATAAAAATAATTTGAAATGTTCAAATAATATTATTCTCAATAGGAATGTATAGTGGGTGGTAAATGGTGACTTCCATTCGATGGGACATGACCCATAAACCCAGTCTTTAATTAAATAGAGCCTCTATAATGTAGAGGATTCCAGCTATTGAGGTATGCATGATTCTAAAAATATTATTTTGAGGTTATCTCTTCCTCCGTATTCACTATTCATATATAGAGTCAATTTTATAGAACAATATTTTTTTAGGGGTCATCTAATTGAAAATAATGAAACAAGTTGCTGGTGTCATCCATGTGGATGAAATAATCTATTCTGTGTTGTTGGGTTATAATAATGTTGATAAAACCTGATTAATTCAAAAAGGATCATTATTTATAATAGATACAAAATGAAATTTATATTATTCTTATCTAATTTTTATTTGGGATGATATCATAGGAACACTAGTTTAGTATATATGGATTCATTCATCTTATGATGATCCACCAAAACAAACTAGAAGGTAACCCAATGGTGACTTAATATCTAAATATAGATTTTATCACCATTCAAATAAGGAAAAAATCAAGTAGTTCCTCTCCATTGTATTACTGATAATAACTATTGTGATACCCTAACCATGCAAGAGATCAACAAATTTCATTATTGGTTCTACCTATAATAAATAATATCCATAACACAGAGGTTCTCAGTATGTTACAAAATTTAGCCACCTTGGAGGTCATACACACATTATTGCCTATAAAAACACCACAAGGTATTCTATATGCTGAATAAATAAATAGTTTTATATTTCTTATTCATGAGGAATAATTAAAATGATATATATGACATCATAGATTTAAATAAATTATCATTCTTGGAGGTCTTACCCCAGGTAGCACCAACAAAAACCATCAAACAGGTCCTCCCATGTTATTAGTAGTTCATAATAGTAGAGGAACTCATATTGAAAAAGAAATATACCCCTATCATGGACATTACCATGGTATATAAAATAATAAGAACACTGTAGGTCCTTTATTTGATGAAATAATAAGACAATATGATGGTCCTCTATTAGAGAATATAATTTTACATAATTAAGGTTCTCCCCATAGACGCACCAACAAAAACTTCCATAATGTTCTCCTACATGACCATTAAATAGTCTGATATTGTGGTTTTTTCTCTCTTTAAGATCCAAAAAACTTGTTGGTCCATACCATGATAATATGAATTACAACCACCATTTTGTTCCTCTATTCAATTTTAATGAAGGCCCAAAATGGGGTCAACTAAGTCCTGGGTCTAAAATCTATTATGGTTCAAACAAATTGAAATATTATAAATTATTAATAATATTTCATTGAGTAGATTTTTTATTATAATAATATTTTATTTTTCTAATATAATTAACAATAAAAATTAAATAATACGAAAGTTGAAGTGGTGGTTTGAAACATCAAAAATAAAAAAAATGTGTAGGAAAATTATAACTTTAAAAAAACTATATGAAAGATCATTATTGATATAACAAATCCATTATTTTATTACTAATCACCCTAAATTAATGAAAACACATTTAATTATAATATTTTAATTTTTTCAACCACAAAACCCTTTACATTTTAACATGACTACATATATAGAAGGAACTTAATCATTGGTTTACTATGAGATATCCCATTGAGATAGCTAACATTGTCTTTCATTCGAAGTATAACATTTGGTTAGTGACTAATTATGGTAATATATCCATCTATAAAAATGAAATTTAATTGAGTTTAAGGATTTACTAGAACCGTATTATTTGATCCGAAGATGAATATATTAGAAAATTGATGTTTTTATCTCACTATTCTCATACGTTTGATCATTCATGCTACGTCCTAGTTTTCTGAGTATATTATTATTTTAAAAATCAATTTTTTGAATTATAAAAATATATTATGATAATGGAATCAAAAAAATATGCATATGATTTATTATAGTATTTACTATGAAAGGAAATTACTCTTATATTGGCGGAAATGTTATCATAGAAATAACATTTAAGGAATGGTTTAGTATATAAAGGTTATAGTATCATCTTACCACTAAGTTTATATCCCAATGATGAAATTATACTATAATATTATGTAGTGCAATCAAGTTAAATTAAAAATAAAGAAAAATAACAATTCACATAAAACAATTAAAACAATATAGGTGAATTGGATGAATAACTCATGGATATAATCATTTAATATAATAATATGGTATTTTTAATGGTTTAATAAATGGAACCAATCGAATACAAATTATATAACTCACCTTATAAATGAAAAAAATTGTTAAATCTAATAAAATATGAATAATTAAAATATTTAGATTCGATAGTATGTTGGATTTCTTATTGTTTCCAGGGGAATTTATAATTTTTTCCAATATCATACTCACATTTCCACAGAACGATTGACATTGATAATGAAACAACCAAACAACTAACTACTAGGATAAAATCTTATCCTATTATTTAAAGGATATATTTCAAATAATATCCCAGTTTTGGCTCATATATATAAGTTAAGACCATATTAATATTGTGTTATCCACTATGATATTTTTATTATATCAATAAATTCATCACACATTTTATCATTATAAATATAGTGAATAATAACTATAATATAACTAAAAATATAATATTAATCATTAATGAATATTTTTAAAATGATTAAATTCAAAATATGACATAAAATTATTTCACTGTTAGAAATAATAGAGTGTAGTTGAATGGGATAAAAAATGAATTTTCACGAAACATTAACATAAAATAAAATATTCTCAATTTTAATTGAATTGAAATATTTTTTTAAATATCAATAAATTATATTTAGTTATAATAAATATTTCATTAAAAATAAGAATTTTCATCTGACATGGGGAGTCAATTTCCACATTTTTCGAATCCATTAACATGGATAAGAGAAAACACATTATTCTTCCATGATATCCCAATCAAAAGAAGGTCAAAGGGGTAATATTTGATTTTCGTGACTATATTCTTCATTATAAAAGACTCCCAATAAAATGGAATTGGTTTTTGTAGATAAGTATATGAGGGAAATCATTAATCCCTAATATTTATATATTTTTGTTTAGAATATGATTCAATATAAAATATTATGATCCTCTAGTTGAATGTTTAATGTTTTAGAATTAGTATAACTAATATCCCATTCACCTAGAGATATTACCAAATATATCCCCAATCTAAACTTGGATTTCGACTCCTACATGGATACCCAAAAAAAATTTGGTGTGTTAATGTTTCTCTCCAACTCCAATATGCTACTAAAACCATAAATAGTGATTTTAGAATATATCCATCTATTATTGTTGTCAACCCACATCCGCAATTAGATGGAAAATATATAGGTAATAGTATTTCATAGAACTAGATTAAAATTATTTGGGTGATTTTTATAATTCCAATGGTAAAAAGATATCACCAAATAAATTATCTGTAAAACAAACCATGTGGTTTGAACAATTAGACAATCCCTTCATTGAGAATGAGGTCGACATATACAACATGATGAAAATGTTGGAAAGTGTCACTTATCTACATACCATGGAAGCACCCAAGATGATGGAATTTCATAAGTCACACCGCAAGGCTACCTCAAAAAGGCAAAGGTTTGGCGACTACCATAGAGTAGGAATATCACACACATGGGAGGCCAAAACCTATAATAATTATTAAAAAAATATATCTCTATTACAAAAAAAATAAATTTCTTCTTGATATAATGAAATGATCAAATAAAAAAATAAGCACATGAAAAATATATAATTTAAAGAAAAATTTAAAATGAAAAATTGGTGTAATGGAGAAAAAATACATGACCATTATCCCAGATGGAAAACTATCACATGTCCAAGCTATAGAGGCCCTCATTAAATCTATGAACCAACTCAAACATCTATTTCAGTCAACTTCTCCCAATACCACCCATGATATTCTATCACTAGATACCCAGACACATCCCAGAACCATCTCCAACCATGTTATTCCAAATCAACAATAATTAATACAACTTCAAACTATATATCATATTCATTCACAATACATATCTACGCATGTAGATCAATAGGGGTGAGTATAATCATACTGAGTATGATTCCTAGAAAGCAATGAAAGGGTATCAAAGATATAATCAGATCAAATTGAATCACAGTAGGTGTTCAAGAAGAGGGAAATAATGAAATTCAAAAAACCCAAGTCAAATCTAGGTTCCCAACACTAAGGAGTATCTATAATTAATGAAAGTAGTATAAACCAAAAATTCTCAACTACTAGATATATATTGAATAATGAGAAGTCACATTCATCATATCTCAAATCCAAGTAATCCAACACACACGAGAACTATAGGATCACAGAATAATGATGATTAAATGTTTTTTATGTCAATGATAACTATAAAATAACATCCAAAACGAAATCCTCATGGTGATGAGAAATCATAAGTCTCACATAATATTCGATTAATGAAACATTTAGCAGTAATATCATCACATGAATCCAAACATGGGATCCCACTATTACATAAAACACTATAATAGAAAGATGGTGAATATTTATTTATGTTCTATCTAAACTGAAAGATCATTCATATACATGATCTACCAACCTATGTTTCAAAATAACATCATTATTAAGGGACATGTGCCTCAATGATAGAAACCATAGTATTGGGACAACTAAACCCAATGAAGGACCCTTAACCCATCAAATCTCTATATGGGGGAGTAAGGAATACACATATTTTGTTCCCTTATCCTAGATTAGAGTTGGTGCGCACCAAATATACAATAAAATATGATATTTGAACCTCATTATCTTAAAAAACTTGGAAATATGGGAATATTTAACAAAACAACACTTTGATGACCCCACTGAAACCCTACCATCTTGAAAACAATAATGAGCGGATGAATCATCTTGAATTGTATCATAAAGTTTATAAGATATTGAAACTAAGACCACTATAAAATCATAAAACTAATTACACTCATAATTTAATACATAAAAGTTAAAATATAAATTCATAAATTCAAAAAGAAGACACTTAAAGAATGTTTGATGTCCAATGATGATAAAACATAAATATTAGAATCTCACCATTAAAATGACATCAAATGACTAAAAACATTTTTTGTTTTGATATATATAAAATATTACTCATGATATGACATTTGATTTCCAAAAATGGATTATTATTTAAAAAGACACATTTAGTCATATCATATATGAAAACTGATTCATTTAGAAACGCTGACACTGGGACGGTTGTTTGAATTTAATAACTAATATTTTTCCTAGATTACCCATCTCAATATCAAGACCATAAGCCTCAAATAGTTAGTAAATATGGAATCATATGAATAGGCTATGTGAAAAACAATATTCAATTTTAATAATAAAATTAATATCATTATTTTATATTATAAAATTGATGGGGATTTTGATTCACACTCAAATCGCTCTCGAGAAAATATTTATAATTCAGTATTATGAATTATTATCTTAATTAAATTAGATAAAAAATTAATAGAACTTGACATATCTCTCCAATAATGCATAATTGGCAATATTTCACTCCAGAGGTTGCCACTGATTCCAATTTCATCAGTAGTCATCATCAAGGATGAATTATTTGGAAAACCATAATCCCCTTCTATAATTATCTCCCTGGATCCAATTTCTTTGTCTCACTATGATCATCCTCGTCTATCTAATGATGAACGATTTTTACAAAGAATATGGAGGGTCTATCCAAAGGCCAATTTGATCATTGATCACCTCTTATCCTGAGATCAGATCAAAACCCACACACCCATAGAGTGATAACTGGGTTTTCAAAAGGTATCATAATTTATTAAATAAATTCCATTCAGTGTCATACATCATATCCTCGCCATAATATCCATCCATTGTAAAATAATTCTCCCAATGGATGGATATTGGATTTCATTCCTAAAATAGGAATAAAAATTGAAGAATGGTGGTCGGTTCACATACCTACCACCAGATAAACCACCCAAAATAACTAAATATTGTGTTTCGGTAAGGATGTTCCTAATAGAGAATCTAAAATAAGAATATATTAAAAATATCATTGGAAATATAGAAGAGACATATAAACAATTTATTATCATAGAATTGTTTGAGTTAAATTGAAAAATAGAAAAATATTATGTAAATAATCATAACAATCAATGAAAATTTCATATTAAATTAAAAATTATGGTCATTGAAATAACACGAGGAAGAATTCCTACCTAAACATTAAATTGTTATCTAGGTAAAAATTCACTGGAATATGGTGGCATTGATTCTATTACATTCATTGTCGATCCCTGGCCCAACAATATAACCACCAAGTTCTATATATCTACCCCATCCACAAGGGAGTAAAATAATTAAATCATGAACCCGCTATAATAATTGATTTATAGAAATTTAAATTGAGGGATGTTTGGTAAAAAATATTAATTAGTCAAATAAATTAGATATTTTATTTATTCCCGAATAACATGCAAATACTATGCTTCTTCCCCACGTTTAAATAATCAATATGTGCAACAAGCCTAAGGTAAATCAATTATTCTATACTCAACATCAACCTTGATTTCCAATTATTCATTTTATTCAAGATATATAACCATTTCATTAGAAACGCATGTGAGTGATTCCATGATATTATAATATTTTTATGATATTATTTATAGGGACAATCCTTAATCATTATTAAATTATATCAAAGTATGAGTGAAATACCTATACGCCTAAAACAAAAAAACTCAAAGAAAATTTTCATGTGATCTTTTTCTTGGGTATAATTTTCATTTTCCCCAGTATCGGTTTTAGGTCATAAGAAATCACTAATGATGAAAAGTCTAAACCCACACATGGCCCCAACTATCTCCCATTAATAGTCCACTGATAATATCATCTCAAGGGAAAGTTCACCAATCCTCACATGTTTTAGTCATTACTAGATTGAGTTTGGAAGATATAAATCCATAAATTCCATATCGTAATACTGGGTAGATAATTTTTTTTCCTCAAACTATAAAAACGCAGTTTATATAATTTTTTTAAATTCACATCAACAAAATATGCCATAATCTGCCAACAAGGTGCAAGATCCATCACTACAAGCCTATATCACAATCAAAACACCAGTCATCTAATAAAACCATGGAAATATCATCCCCCAGCATTTTCATATTAACATAATCCTGGTCTACCGAATAATGGGTATACCAAAAAAACAATGCTTAACATATAAGTGAACTGGAATTACTAAAAAGTCATCCAATCTGGGTTCCCATCATGCTACACAACACATGTATCATTGAAAAACATATATCAACCTGTGGATATTAATTATATTCTCCACACCATTAATGAAACCCAAATATTATTCCACTACGAAATATCAAGTAACATTAGAGAACAATGACATAATCTCCACCACAACATTATTCACACTTTAGAAAATTGTTCTGCCACATTCATCAAATGAAGTTGAGAATGATCTCCCACTCTATGTTAGAATCAACTACAAGATGATAACAAATCATAAAATTTCACTGCTACATATACCTATATTCCCACACTATGAAAATCAAACTACCATGATTCTCTTCAAAGAGATATTCATTTTAAGGGAACTAAACTTGTTAATGGTGTTCATCATCTAACACTATAAAATCAGCATCCACCACATAATGAATTTCAATACATATGAATTCCAATAAAAAGGTGTAAATAATTGGTCACACATTGAATTATTCCCCAAATTACTCAATATTTACATGAAGTTAATTTATTATTCATAAATATTCAAATGAATCCATGATCACCCATGGCGGGGGATAAAATTTGTCATCCAAAGAATTGGCTCCACTTTGAGATCTTAATGGGTGGAGTTCATTACTACATATAAAAACACCATATAAAAAAAATCAATAATACCTCATAATTTAAATATAGGGTAATTATTTCATATTGATGTTAGTATCATCACACATCTTTTATGTAATATTGTAACATTGGAAAATGGTGTTTACTCTACTTGTGTAAATTTCACTCAATTTTAAGGTTGAGGGGTAACAATCATCATTAATTGAATCATTATTGATTATAATGACCTTTTGAAAGGTTTTACCAATGTCTATAACTCTTAGACATGTGACACTAGTTGGAAATATATTTTCATTGGAATATAGCATGAGTGTCTATTGTAAAATGTAAAGAAATCATATTTTGGTTCACATACGTTGTATCTCAGATATAAGAATTAACTTTATGATTCATCCTAGAACCCAAATAGTAATAACTCCATAATGTTCTGTATCTAAATATAGGTGGTGTTAAAATAAAATAAAACCACCTCTTAGAATCATTTCATATGTAGTCCTTATAGGTCACCATAATTAATAACTACACTATAAAAAATTCATGAAAAGAACCATGCAAATACCATGTGTTATTACATGTATTTAACCACATTAGTTAAACTCTAAAGAAATGATAAATATGCTAAATTAATTACATGATATCTATCATAGTATGAAATTCCAATATTAATAGATTAGTCTTATCGTGATTTCATTAAGTCTATAATCCTTTAATGTCTCTTAATTCTAATTAATATGGTCAATACATGAACGATACTCTTGGAAGTAATGGTATCTAATGCATTGGAAACTAATTTCCATGCTCTAGTTGAACCCTTGTCACCTAAGGATCATGCTCACCATACATACACATGAAGTTTATAAAATCATAAACATGTATATATTAACTTTATTACAATTAGTCTCATCCAACCAAATCATGATAACCATATTATCAATGTGAAAGATCAACACTGTTCTCATTAGAAATGTGTCTATCTCAAATCATATAGAGATAACACATTTGAAATCTGTGTTTGAAAAAACAATCTCATCAAAAAACTATCTAATATTGACAGTTCCAACCATAATTACAATATCATTATTTCTCTACATCTATAAAATACATTTTTATCAGTAGGTAACACCAAGAAATAAATAGGACCCACCCATTAGGGTTTGAACATATCAATATGGACTGACATAATATGTACATGAAATATCAAAAAAGGATATTATAAAATTCAAGTATCAAGATACATGTACGCTATAATTGATGTCTGAGGATCCTAGGACCACTAACATGTTATGGAGGTCATAAAGAAACTAAATATAGTTTGTTACATGAATGTTAAGTTCTACCATATGTCAACTAAACTCAATAACCATTAATAACATTATACTACTTCTATATCCAATCAAACAAAAAACTAACTCAAATCAACATCCATAGGATTGAACTTCATTGATACCACTCAATGATGTCCCAATATATTGTGGAGCAACAGAGAGTGGTGACAAATTAAATTTGATTCTCGAATCCTAATTCCAATAGGCTCGTTGATATTGACTTACATTGATATGGCATATAACACTTGGTATACCTACACCTATAATAATATGTAATGAATACATAAATATTATGAAAAAACCATCAATGGTAGAAGGATATTCATAAAATGATTAAAAAACTAAATAATAAAGATTTATTGGACATCTACAAAAAACATAAAGATAACCAATATAAAAAACTAGATTTAACTGTGGAAAATTTATTCCATAGATACATGAAGGAAAACTATCAATCAACCATGATGAAGGGGATCCCCAGAAGAGGTCCCCAACTCAAACATCCCTTTCCAAAATCATCTCATTGTACAACAAATTTTTTATTAATAATACATCACTAATGATCTATAGAATCATTTTCCTAATATTTTATATCACGCGTCCACCTAGGACTTGTATGCCATCTTCACAGACACAACATGTGTGTATATAAAGCTGTTGTAGGGGTGAGTATAATCATATTCAATAGGAATCTCCAAAACAATACAAGAGAAAAGTTTAATATAATCAACTCCTAGTACGCGAGGAGTCAAATATGTCGGTAACAATGGAAATAATATAAACAAAGTCAGAATGAGAATACTAGTATTAATGAGTAACTATAGAGGAAACATATAGAATAATCATGAAATATCAATCACTAGTCATTTAATGAAATGTTATAATTTTTGGTCAAAAATGTTCCAATTCTATAAATCAACGTCACCAATGTAGTTGGTGGTTCTAGGAACATTGATGATCCAATGAGTATTTATGTCAATAGAAAACTATAAGATCACATCTCCAAAGAAATACATAAGGTGTTGAGGAATCAAACATATCATAGAAGATGATAATAATCAATATTATAATAGAAATGTTGTTCCATGACACAATAAAGGGGAACCCATTCACCCATAAAAAATACTTCTTAAATGAATAATCACCACTTTTTATGGCATATATATAATAAGAATCCATTAATAGAACCTCACTTTATACACATGTAACCATAGGTGATATATAATAATATAATATTTCTTTATAAGTGGACAACTCATTTGATGGAGTAACACTCTTTATAAAGTACCCACACCCCATTAAATTTCTAGATAGGAGAGTAATGACACCAATTATAAGAGACCCATGCCCAAATACATGTGTGTGAAGTACTTGAACTATTATAAAATTTTTTATGGGAGACTCATGCCCTATAAATTCTGATTATCATTGTTGTAGTGACCTCAACCTCACTCTAATGATCATGTATTGTCCCTATCATAATCTAATATATTCAAAATGGAGAATACCATAATAATTATCCCACATTGTATTTACTATATAAATATAATGTCCACCCTTACATCCAACATCAAATTTCACTATGAAATGATTACTCATAAAACAAAATATGAATCCCATAAATGGATAATTAATGATAAAAACCCCTTAATTATCCCAAAAATGATTGAAAAAATATACCTATCGCATATTTAAAATTCCCTTAGATGGCCAAATTGATTCTTTATTTATGATATATGAAAATAATAACCATGTGATAAATTTAATTGGAAAAAGAGGATTATCATTTGAAAATATATAATTTTTTCTAATAAAAATTAAATTCCCATCAAGTAGGGACTCTTAGACCAAGACATGAGTCAATAAAAAAATATAATATTGTTCATGAACCGAACACTAGGATACCATGATCATGATTCCCGAGACGGATCATCAATCTAGCATTATAAAAAATTAAATGTCCGAGACAAATTACATTATAATAAAATTATTATTAAAAATAATAATGATACTATTTTTAGTTATATTTTTATTATATAATATAAATTTTTAAGGGGTAGATATTGAAAATAGGAGCCTTTCTTTTTATGATACATTATACAATAGGGGGAATTTATTAATGTATTACAATCAGAATAAAAAATATAATATACCCATCCATCAATGGAATCACATGTAGTAGGGAAAAGTTCATTTCAAAAATCAATTCCACATCCAAATATGATGATTGTAATAAATATTTCTTGATTCTCCGGAAAGACACCAGTTACCATAATGGTCAACGTCCCATGGTCCCTCTCCTTAATCATGTATTGATATACCTCATCAACCTTTTGATCCATCATTGACTGGGATTATTGAGGTTCCTTCCCAGTTCCAATTCATTCATTTTTCACCTCCTCTAATGAGACCTGGTTTATTAAATTATACCCATGTTGTGCCACATAGTTTTTCTAATAGTCGCATCAATACTAGAATCTAGTCACATTAGTGTCAAACATCATATCATCACCCTACTAATCATCCATTATATAATCACAAACAAAAATGATGGAGGGTGGTGATCATTCATAACATTCGAATGAAAAATGAATAATTGTGATATCTTTGAATAGTGTCCAATTGGTAATCCACAAAGAATTGTAGAATTGAGTGTTTGTGAGAAATGAAATTATCACAAGGGGAGCATTACCAAAAATACTATAAAAGCAAAGAATAATTATATAAAAATCCCTATAAATCATAAAATTATTTCATATAAAAAATGATGATAAAGCCACCAATATAAGGAAGAATCTCTTCCTTATTTTATTAATAATTGGTGGTGATGAACACACCCAAATTTGATTCCATTGATTCAGTTGCACTTGACATCGACCCCTAATCAATAATTATCTCTATAGTGATCCATCATTAAATCCATCTACTATATGGTTGCTTCCAAAATGGAATCAACACACCCAATATAACATGTCATAACATGACATAAATAATTCTGTAATTAGATCAATAATTTAATTAGAGTAATAAATTAAAGATATAATGTATTCTGTGAAATTCTTCATTAGAAAGTGAGTCACTATCAAGTCTAATTAGATCATGAAATGTATCACTCCTAAGTTAAATCACACATTATTGGTTCAATCATGGTATTTATTTTCCTGATAGAAACATTTTCATGAGAAATAATCATTATATTTAAAATTTCATCATCAAAAATAAAATATATATTATTTTTATAATATTTTTTTATCCAGAATAATATCTCTATTCATAATGACATGATATGGGGGTAAACCCCACACATTTGTGAAATAAATATCATAATATTTTTTAGGTAATCTTCTAGGGTAGATTTATATTTTTACCGATGTGAAGGTCATAGGGTCCAAAATATAAAGATGGTTTTATGACAAAGTTAGAGAAAATATGAGTCCCTACAGCTAGTAAAGGGATAATAGTAATTAACTAGACTCTTGACACAAATTAATCCATTATTTTTATACCTTTGAATAAAAAACAATTCATTCCTCCATGAAACCACACGACTATGTTTTAAGCACTATAATTATCAATGCATCCAATTTGATTGGTATGTTGATAACATCATGCTTCATGATGATTTCTTTTCACTATTTAATGTTCCTACCTCACCATTAAGGAACCCTATGTAGAATTAGTTGTGATTTTTACCCTAAAAAATTTACATGGAAAACCATTGGGTTATTCCTAAAATCCTTAATGATGTTTCCCACAATTTTTCCATTCATTTAATGAACCATGTCTACGACACTCCTAAACTAGGCCCCTAGCTTAAGCCATTGAAATACATGAGGGATGTGTCACTTTGTTCTAAAAAATAGTTCTATATGATCAATATATTTTTAGTTTGAATGATTTTACCAATTACTCAATATTTTTAACATGGGACCGAGCTTTATAAATCAGGTATGAATAATCTATGTATCAATGTTACTTGAACAATTATAAATGAAAAGTTTTAAAATAATAAGAACAAAACATGCCATAATGAACAAAAAAAAGAAAACTATCCATGAAAAAAATAAAATATATATCTGAATCGATGCATTTAATGATACAGTAATTATGAAAAACTAAACAAATACTCATAATTCCTGATGAATTCTCCATGTGACCTTTATGTCACTAAAAATCCTCAATACCGAAATTTCTTTGTGGTGGTTGATGTAGAACTAGTACCTAAAATAGAAATTGAAATGTATATCTAGATATATATGCCTTTATAAAATCCCATTATGTATTAAGAAGAAAAATCAGGTCTTGAATTTCTTTAAATAATATATTAAAATATTTTTGTCATTTGTAATAGTTTACAAATTTATATTTTTCAATTTCAGTTTTAAAAAAAATATTAACATATATTTTTCCTTTTCCATTATAATTAGTTCTATTTCGAAACATGTGGAATAAAAATTTTAAATTAGGCGGTCCTTAAAGACTTATATATTGGAAGTTGTTTTAATTAAAAATTTATTTGGAATATCTATAAAATTAATTTTAAAATATAATAATGGGCATCTTAATTTTTTTTCATAAAACATTAAATACATAATTTTAAATTAAAAAAAATGATGACAATTGTAAAAAAAATAATTGAACCAAAATGGAGATAATTAAATAAAAAAAAATACACACACTAATATCACATTAATAATATTAATTTAAAAAATAAAAAAATTAGGAAATATTTCTCATAGGAATAAAATGGAGCTAAGATGAAAGCCATGAAGATACTAAGACACGATACACCATATCAGCATGTGTTATGAAATACAACCAACCAAAACCATGTTTGTACCAGACCTATAATAACTGAGGGAAAACCACAACAATCATGTTGTAATCGATACTAAGAGTTAGTAATCAAAGGATAATCCTAAGCTACCACAACCTGTTTAATAATTTTTTACATTGATATATATAGGTTTCCATGATGTATATAATTTATGGTGGGCTAATAATAAAAAAATAGTATTAATGTAATTATATATATTTATATATATACTTATAGTGAAACCCTTAATATAGCCTAACCCCTAGAACAGTTCACATTAAAAGCACCATACATACAAGAAAAATAATTATACTGTGTTTTTTTCAAAAACAGGGACACATTCTTCCATTTGAAAACCAATCACTTTGGGGAATGTATTGAGGTCTTATTTTTCAAATGAATATATTCATTTAATTTGACAATGGGTCCTCAAAATAATTCATTAAAATCATCTCTAGAAAATTATCTTGCAAAAATTTTAAAACTGATCTAGTAAATTATATATCTATTTGGAGACCAAATCACCTATCAATAGATTAAAATACCTTTATGAATGCCATTCTAGAATTTTAAAAAATGATTATAAGAATGGATGAATAAAAAATATTTAAATTTTTTTAAAGTATAAAATATCACGTTATAAAGAAATCAAGGTATATCATAGTTTCCTTCCAATGTAACTATCAAACCAATATAATACTATCATTTTGAGTCAAAATAGTATGTTTAAATGTCCAAAAATCATGGTTATAAAATTATAAGGGTAATAAAAGGATTTCCCGACTTCATATGTATCTCTTTAATAAATAATAAAATTTAATACCATAGAAAGTTGATAGATCCCCAAAGGAGCCAACATTAACCCTAGATTAATTACAATATTCTATGTGTTTTAATCGAAAGAAAACATATGATGACCATGACCAGAAATATTGTAATAAGAGAAGTGGAAAATGATGATAACGGTCTAGGATGGACATGTATTGATGAATCAGACCAAAAATCCTAAGAAGGATGTGAAATATCCATGGGAAAAAGATAGTATTGGGGGTAGGGGGTTCCCTCATGGGTGTAAAGGAATTTTAAAAATGTTGAAAAGATCACAGAGATGTCTAAAAATGAATTGGTAATAAATTTTAACATCACCTTACATACACACTTATAACATTCTATAAATTCATTGGAAATAATGTGTATCCCCATTACATATATCATAAAATATTTTTACCTCTATAACTACAATTTTTCCTCCAAAATAACTGAATGAAGCCTCTCAATCACCTTACCTCCATGATGTGTTTATTATTCCAACAACACAAGGATCCCTCCTATGAGAAGCTATATAGAACCCATGATCCTATATCATGGAACACCTTATATCCACCAAAAAATGGATTAAATAATGGGAAATTATTCTACCCACCCTCACTATTCCACTCCATAAATCTGATAGATGTACATGGCCTATTACTACATCATTATAAACCCTTGAACACTCCAATCCATTTAAAACATTCCCTTAGATCTATCATGGAATTTAGATATTCATGGGAATTTGTAAGGTTAAATATATATAAAACTACCACTATACCACAAATTCATGAAGCAAGACATGTTCCTACCATACCATGCCCACCAAAGCAAAACCTTGAATCTTTCATGTGTTAGAATGAATCATCATCAGTCATTACATTTCAAAATAACATTTCCAAAACTTATGGAAATTACTATAAAATAAGAGATAAAATAAACCAATGAAAAAATAAAATATTATTGAATATTTATTCTAGGTGGTGGAAATTATAATCACCACAACACTTTTTATCCATATGAATATTTTAATGGTGTGGAAATTTAATTAAATAGAAAAGGTTTATCTTCCCCAAACACGAATTAATTCTGAGTTCCAAGGTGCACTGTGATAACCACTTGGAAAAGGCTCTAGAATCTGAATGAAAAAATCACATTAATCTTATGATGGATCTAATATAAGACAATCATAACTATATATCTTTCTCTATGTCCAATAATAATCACACAAGGAATATTATTATTGAATTTAAATCAAATTATAGTAAAAAATGGTACCCCGATAGATAATTCACATTATTTAACCATTAATTTTGGAAAAGGAGACAAGAAATTTAAAAATTCTCCATGAATAAGATCAACTATGATGTTATCCCCACAATATTAGTGACATAAAATGTTATAAATTTCATCATAATCAAATTAAAATGTATGGAAGAAATACAAAATGATAATTTACATAAGCAATAAATCCACAATTTAAAACAAATGGTGTGATAAATTATCTATATGAATTAACACACATTACAAATTTTTTATAAAATAGCCCAATAATACCACATATATGGGAAAAACAAGAATATAATTAAGAAGCCCTCATTTGGGAGATGGATCCAAAATTGGTTCTACAAAATAATTTTTGGAATCCATCAGAGTGTTAGAACATGATCCAATATATTTTAGGAAATTGTTATTGAGAAATCAGCAATGATGACCCAAACATCTATAACCATAAAATCTTATCAGATCATTTGTTCATGAGTGATTATTTTGACCAAGTGTTCCATAATTGTTGAATACCAATTTCTAGCCACTAAATGTTTCTTATAAGATACTGGAATACCTATTGGAATCAATAAATATCTTATAAGACTCAGTCTTCTTCCAAATTCCCATTACTTGATATCCAATCAGTACTATTAGGAATTGAAGATGTATCATAAAACCTATGAACTCATCATTAAATTATATTAATTCATACAACATTCCACACCACTTCCATATAATATATCAAACCAAACTCGAAAACCCTATACAAATGATTGGGATGAAGGGTCATATTGAAATATTAATCATTAAATTAATATTCAGAAAAAAACTCTACAAGATATGGGACTATATTATAAAAATAATTAAAACACTCTTATCTAATTGATCACCTTATTGGAGACTGTATAACCCCATCACTATATCCGATTAATAAAATATGACAAATATATATAGATAAATGAAAATGTAAAACATTCTAAAGAATAGTCATATATTGGCTATTTAAATAAAATAATCCTCCACTGATTCTAACATGTACCTTCAAGAAAAAATGTCTTTAACATTATATATAGAAACTCTAATAAGTCATGAAGATTGAAGAGCCTTTAAATACTAAAATAAGACAATTCTAAATCATAAATATAAAACTAATGTTTAAAGATAGTATATTTCACCTTTTTAAACTCTATGAAGAAAATATATTTGTTGATCAATTGATGGGTTATATTTGGGAAAAAAATGTGTATATTTCCACTGAATATCTAAGAAAATTTAATTCTGTTATAGATTATTGTGAGGAGAAACAGATTACATAATCAAGACTAATAAATATATTAGTATCTTGAGAAACTATATTCCAATTAAACATTAAATTCAATGAATCCATTCACGAAATTCCATTTAAATCCACTCACAAAACATTAAAAACACTTCCAACATACTCAAATTATTTATTTAACCACCTTACACAAAAATGATGTTCAATTTATTTCAAAATTCCCATGATTTACTTCCCCAAACAAATTTTTTATCTTAAGTTATCCCATTACACATAATGATACTTTTATGTAACATTGAAATGAACACTCATCATATATTGAAATGGTAGGATACAAAACGAACTTATTTTATAAAACCCCGTTTTTTAAAGTATTAAATTAGAAATCCAAACACCAATTTTACATGCAAATTAATTTATGAATTTTTTTTATTAATTCTCCATCCAACATTATTCAATATTAAACCTTGTGTTTATGGTGTAAAAACAAATTCCAACAATTTTACATGACCATACAATAATCAAAATAAATTGAAAAAAAATGTTTTTCATAAAATAAAATATGGATTTTTGGCTATTTTATGTCCATCCACATGCAATATAATTTCATGAAACAAATATGGAATTTCCACAGAGAGATAATTCAATCCATTTACTCATCCTCCACATGACTTCCAAGGCCATGAAGGAACCCCATTTACCAATATTTCCAATCCTATTATCATGTAATAAAATAATAAATATTCAAATAACTCAAAAAACTACAAGGACACCATAAAATCCAAGACTAAATTATAAAAAAACTATTAAAAAATTAAAACAAGACAAAAATCAAGTATCAAGGCCTAACTTCCCATTAAACTCAATGTTTAGTATGTAAAATTATAGGAAATTTCTTCATTATACCTACACTCAGTGTATTGATAGTTCTATCAAAAATATAAATTTACGTCTTAAATAACATAAGGTTTTCCTAGAAATAATTCCATCTTAAAAACCTAGTATTGAAAACAAATTTTCAAGCAATAACTCTAGTAATCTCCAGAACTGAGCCCCTAGGCCTACCCCTGACAACCCCACGGTGTGTTATTGAATTCATAAAATTGGAAACCAGCTCTAAGGTAATTTTTTTTAAAATGTTTATTATTTCATCCATTTATCATATAATTAAACATGGAATGAACAATCAAAATAAAACATGAACATTCTATAAATCATATTTACACACTTGATAAGAGATGAATTGTTTTACAATAAGAATTTGGAAATTAACATTATAAATACAATTAAATCTATATCAAAGAAAAATGTAAAAATAAAACAGTTAAGGATACAATAATGGCCACCATGGCTAATAAAAGGAATATAGAATGAAATAAAATATCATTAATACTCATCATAATCATTATGTAACCTGGAGGTCAACATCCTTCATTAGTACCATCACACCTACTTTTATAATGAATTAGAACAAAAACCAAATCATGAAAATAAAATTTATATATATTAAAATTATAATCAAATTAATATATTTATAATAAAAAACACACACTATATAATTAAAATAATTAAAATATCAAATCCATACCCATTTTAACTAAATTAATAAACATTTTTTTAAAATTTCACATTAAAAATTCAATAATGATCTATTTATATATTTAATAACATGTAATTCCATTTCAAAACATAATATATAATAATTTTAAAGGATATTATACATAAAAACATTCATATGTATTGTATAATTCATGAATAATTATTTTTTAAATATATATATTTGTATAATAATGGTGTTTTGAAATTGAGTTTCAATAAATGTTATATTCACAATTTTCCTTCAATACTAAAGGAGCACAATGATAATGATAAATATGGAAACGTAAATGATACAAGATAATAGAATTAAAATAGATACCCTAAAATAATAGTTATATATGTAATGTATAAAATATAATCCAACCAGGTATCCTTACTCATTGGAATACCTATGAGTTAAGGGTAAATTCAAAAACAAACTATAACATGATCCAATATATCAGTATTCCTGATTCAATACAAATTCATTAATACTACGCAGTATCATACCTAGCCTAAGTATGGGATAAAATCCTAAAGAAATGAATAATTCTTACAGAGGCACACTAACTAGAGCTTTATATTAAACTACACCAACATGTTCTATGTAAACATTCTCTAGATAATCTTGGATACTATGATGTACAAAAATGGAAGTGAGATTGTATGAAATGAAAACACTAATATAAATATAAGTTCATATATAAATATGAATATATAAAACTATAAGAAATACTAACCACAAAGAACTCTTCACCAAAATATCCACTAAAATAAAAATAACAACAATAATAAAGAGATTGTAATATAATAGGGAAAATTCATCCAGATGAAAACAAATAATTATGGGATTTGTTATAAGGGTGTTTTTGTAAGAAAAATAATTACATAGTGTTTCCAATAAATCATTTTAATTAGAAAATAAACAAATTTCTTGAATATTCCACAAAAAATAAATATAAAAACCATTTATTCATTTAGAAATAATTTTCATTACCAAATAAAATCTTAAAATTTTAGAAACCATTTATAAATGCCATTAGGGAATTTCTCCAAACTCATGTTGTGCACGGTTGAGTAAAAAACATTTCATCATGTAAAAATGGGATATCATTATAATATATGAAAATAAGTTGAAAACATATCTTTTTTCAAAAATATAATTCTACAATAGTAAATAAAATCATTTAATCCCCAATATATATGTTTTATCATGTATGTAATAATGGATCAATAATTCAATGGATATTACTGTGGGAAGCATACCTCAATCACATCGATTCCATAAACCATGAAATTAAGGTCCTTATGAAGACATGATAAACCTAGTAATTACAGAAGGATTACTATGTAATACAAAAACCCATGGTATTTTGATTTATAAAAAACCACTAGTTACCCTGACAAAAATTTGGGGAAAATTTAAGATGAAAATGAGGATAATAGACTTGTAAGATCATACATAGAAGAATAAGACCTTAAATTTGGATAATTCTATGAAATAGAAATTGTATATGTATAGGAGTGAAATGGTTTATTCTTGATGGTTAAAAAAATTAGCGAGTGGAGAAAATATCCCCCTAAATCCATAAACTGGAAAATGTGAAAATTTGTAAAAATATATTAAAAAATTGGGTAAATTGAGACAATTCCAAAACCATATTGGATATTAAATGGTTTGGACCCCATAGGATATCCCATATAGTGGTCATATATCATTTCTATAGTTTCCACTAAAATAAAATGACTAAGCCACATGAAATCAATGCTTCAATGACATCTGCCTTTAACGTACATAACATGGATCCCTCCAGGAAAACTCCTTGGTGCATCACTAATCATGCCCCATGAAGATAAATAAACCCACACGTAAAGCATTTGTATATGGTTAAAACCTTATTAAACACCTCACCAAAATATGTCACAAATCCCATTGTTATAGTGTTTCAAGATTCAATATACGGATAAATCCTTATAAACTCCCACGAATGTTACAATATCTCTTGGATGAATCATGTCCATCCACCATGTAAGTGAATTTATAAGGGAAAAATCTTATGATATAACCCTCCATTATTATAATCATTAATAAATGGATAAATAACCCCTTTCGTGGATAACAATGGTGTACACAATACATTATGGTGTTGGCAAATGAAAACTATAGTATTCAATGTAGTTCCTACAAAATATATTTTGAGAAAACTAAGGGAACCTATATAAGTGAAATGAGACAAACATATAGAACCCATCATAATAGATGAATAAAATTTGAGAAATCTTATTGAATTGGTATCATAGAGACAACTATAAGCTAAATTGATGGTGGAATTTTTACACCCACCACAATCTTATATGGTTAAAATAGAAATAGGTTTCCTTGAGTATCACTATTACATCATCAAGGAATTATAATTTTTTTGGTATAAGGGGAATCCCCAAATTTAAGAACTCTGCCTTCCCATTAACATATCTTTCAATTAGTGGTTATATGAGTTATTTCAAATTGAGCCCCTGTCAATGGGATATATTTTTTAACCCCTCATCAGGAACAATAGAGAAATTAGAAAAATTATAAATGTTTGAATATTTCATAATAAAATTATATATATTAGTTTTAGGGATAAATATTTATTATTACATTTATTATTTCCATGTTATTGATGAAATAATTATATATATTGTAGTGGTGATATTGATCTAATGAGGTTATCCTTAGTGAACATTATTGAATATGGACTCATCAATTCCATAGATTGTTTTGTTCTTGATGAACTAGAATGGAAGAACCCATCAATGTAAAACTCTCATTGTATGGGAAAACATAATGAAATAGTAAAAATAAAAAAAAGTAATATCTAAGAAATAAGGTCACATTAGCAACTACATAAATAGAATCTCATGAAACCATTGGGTAGGGAAAGAGATATTCTATTTCATTAACTTAGTTGTCATTGGAGACCATCAAATCGATCAATAATTATTTTCATATAACCAAGTCATAAAAGAAAATTTATATCCACTGGATAACTAACACCATGTCATTTTAGGGATATATATGCAATGATGATAGCATTTTTCATGAATATCTACCCCCAATGACTAAATAATTTTAGAAATATTAATTTTCTCATCAAAAAAGTGATGTAATGATCTTGAAAACTAGAACAATATCACATCAATACAATTTTATTTCCACATACATTGTGAACTATTAGGATATTCCTTCTTTATACCAATATCTCAACCTGGTTGAAGAAAACAATATATATAGGATTCTGATATTTTGAAATAAATTATCATTTAAAATTATTTTCATGTTAACTACCCAACTAGATCCCATAAAATATTACTATGAATAGGAATAAACGAAGTGAAATATATACTCTAAATGGGTATTCTTAACTCCATATATTTTGGATTTTAACAACTTTAGTATCTATTCCTTAAATAGCATAGGTCACACATAGTGTAACAATTCATGTTTTTTAGTTGAGTCAATTCTAGTTTAATATTAGCTTATGAATACGTACAGAGGGGGACTGTTGTGTCTAGGTTGTTAATAAAGGCCTTATATCAAGTATTTGTGTCCTTAAAAATTCCATGAGGACAATGTATAACCCAAAAAAACGTTTCAGTTCTAGTGTTTTGATATTCATATGGGGAAAAATGTTGTTTCATTAAAAAAACGTCATTTTATTTTAGTTATTATTTTAGATAGAAATATTACTAAAAATGTGAATTTCCTTCTACTGGAATAGGTTGGGATATCCCTATACCAATTATATTCTCACCCAAATGAAGATCATTCAGATAATTCTCCCCTTACTGGTTCTATGGTTATTAGAGGTCACCACAGGTAAGGATAACCCGCATCTGCTTCTCATCACCATCATTATTTGGTATTATTGTAAATTTGGTGACTTTAATATACATTTTTAAGGTATATTTATTGAGTTTTACAATTTCATCCACCTTTTGTAGAATTTTTAGGTGGAATCAGATGTTCATACCAATGGTAGTATGGGATGGGTTTATCATTATAATATTAGATTTTATACATGTGTCTATATCTCACGTGAAATGAGGATTTGAGTAGGTTAATGTGGGATACCAGAAATGGACCAATTTTTTGGTATCTGTTTTAATTTAGGGATGATATAGTGTTATTTAGCACCAGAATGAGTGGATATGGGAATGGGACCAAAAATGATATGGGGTATAGTGGTCCTTAAATTTATTGATTTTCACGGAAGGCGTAATTTCAGAAATTAATTTTGGTATACTTAATTTTAATTCAATAAATATATCGATACATATATAATGAGATGCATTGGTATTATGATGGTGATATAGATCACCAGAGATGTGGTGATAGTGGTTTAATATATTTTTTTTACCAAAGGATTTTGGATATTTCCACTCAACATGAGGTCTAATTAAATTCGGTTTGTGAGACAACATGACAATGCGCTTTTAGTGGTTTTAATGAAATATTATTTATGTTATCATGTATATATTAATAATTATAGGTTTGATATTGATGAATGATTTTTTTAAGATGAATAAATTATTGGTGTCAAGGACATTAGAGATATGATATGGATAAATATTTGGGAGCATGATTCTTTTTATGTATATTTAATTGGGTTGGGCTAATGGGAAAGTCTTAGTAATGGATGGAGATTTCTCATTCCATGGTTTTATCAATCAATTGACCAATTTGGTTGATATGGTGGTTGGATAACCATTTAACTTGTCATGTAAAATCATATGTTCTTCTTTAGACCATCCTTATGGACTTATAATGGATTGTTGTGTTATGGATTGTGTATAACACTATATGATATAAACAATATTTGAGTTTCAGGGGATCTTCGAGTTTTAAATAAAACTGGAATCTCGCCCAACACTCACACTAGAGAAACAAATAAAATGAATATTCCATCCTATAGAGCATTGATAGAGATGGAGGACTGGTTTTAAGTAGTTATCATAACCAGAAATGCTCAGTTAGAGGCGAGCCATTGACCATTTGTTATATATAATAGAAAGGACAGAAATTAGACACAACAAGGTGAGAAAGATAATTACAGATCATTAAAATCAGACCCATCACCACATCCATGATATACTACTTTCTCCAAGGTAGCCGATTACCACTATGAACATTCATAGTGTTTTAAAATCAGGTCCTACTTCCTTCTAAGACTCATCTTATCCAAAGAATGAATCTCCATAGAATATTGTGTAGTCCATCCATCCTTCCTGATATAAGATCTGTTAGCTATAGGCATTGGCAAGTAAGAATAGTCATTCTGTGGCCTTCTTCGTGGTGGGTCAATACTCATTTTCTCATTCTTAGACACATTCTTTTTGAAACCCTAAAAACATCCCTATAGGATGTTTGGGCCATCTCACCATCAATTTCCGTGTCACTATTAGAACAATCCCCCCATTTACCAAAAATGTGCACCACACGATAGCCGTCACTCACTCCCCAATCCTGTTGAGATTGGCTATTAGCATCAATCATGGCAAGGGAGTGGGAATGATCCACAAATTCATGGACACCCTACATCCCCTTCTGCAAAATAAATTCTCTTTATAAAGTATCCAGCAATATACTTCCACCCACATTTATTACAAAGCCCTCCCCAATAGTGTAGGCCTTCAAATTCTCCAAATCATATTCTAGTTTCCAACAGATACAGTCATTGATTCGACACCATCACCTAGAGATGCAGAAATTTGACCCTCAAAAGACCTTTCAGTCAAAGGCACATCCCACTCATGATCCAAAACCATGTAAGATTACACCAAACCTAAAAAAAACCTGAGCTCAATGGTGGCCTCCAACCTCCAAGAAAGTGACTACGTCCCATATGAAATCCGCATCCGCGCACCACTATCATCAGCAACATTCTTCACTAGGATCCTATGTTTTTCAGTCAGCTTCCCAAACCCATGTTCCATGTGATGAGTATAGATATTGATACCCTCCTGAACTAAATCAATAGGACCATCATTATTTCTTGTACAACATGAACTACATCCTTTGCTGCAGGTACACCCACAGGTTCGAAGAAGCTGGAGGCCTCACCACCCACTTGTCCTCCAAGGGATGCAACCTTCTCCACAGCATCAAAAAAAGGTTCTGAAGGAGTATTCCTCTCTACAATCCTGGTATCTTCAGACTCTATAGACATGGATAGTTGTTCACACCGATCTCCCAGTGCAACATTACCCACTACCTTTTGTGGACTTTCCATCAAAGAGGAACTCTCAAGAACTAATGGTTTGCAAATACCCCCTGTAGCCTTAGTAGAAACACGATCTCCACCAATACCATTCATGGAAACACCCGAACACAAATCCTGCTTCAATGTGGTGAAGATATCATTTACCATCAGTCTCGGAGGCACCACACCTGATCGTTTCAGCTTAGCCCCCTTGTCATTACCACCATAGTCCATTACATCCACCACCTGATGTTGAGGAGTCTTGGATTGCTCTCCATGAAACCCACCACCTGACTGATCCTTTCCCTGCATCTTCAAGATCTCCATAGAAGAACCTTCAAAGGATACCAAAACATAATTCTCCCACCGGTGCACCTTCTTATTCAAAAAACTGCTTCGGTAAGCCAAAACAACATGACCCAACCGATTGCATGAACTTCGGTAGTCAGCGCATGATTTAAACGTATTAGCCTGTCTCCACCAGAATTCTTTCCCATCAGTAATTCACACCCAATCTACCGGAGGCATGGAGAAATAAATCTCCACATATATGCAAGGGCAGATGGGATGACACACAACATCAGTTTTGGTATCGGAACACAGGTAACTACCGACCATGTTCCCCAGAATAGGCCAAATAGAAGGGTTCTGGAATGAGAGAGGTAGGATAGGGAAACATACCAAAATCACCATGTTAGGATTATCTCTCTACATATAAAAATCAAAATTTCACTAAAGAAGATAGAAATAAAAACCACTGCATCTTCGAGGAGGTTTTGACCACACAATGATGAGATCATCCATATACCCAAATCGGATTATGATATGCCTTTGATCGAGAATAGCAATAACCACCCAATCATGGAGATCCCATGCTACAAAGAAAAAATGATTGAACACATCCACTGAGGTATGCTATTGATAAAACCAAGACACCAGAGTAAACTTAAACAGATCTGTCGAATATTTGAATTCTCAAAGTGCTAAAGATTGTTGAGGTGATCCGTGGTACAAATCTAGAACTTTATGGAAAATCAGGATACGCAGGAATGAGGGCAGGAACTTAGGATTATAAATTGGAATTAAGCTATGAGGGTGAATCTATTAAGATGAACGAGAATGAGCTACCCCATCGTTGGGGAGGGGAGAGGTAGGACCTCCATCGGCAGAACTATACCATCACCAACATCCTTGATTGCGAAATAGGTCTGTTGGTATCAGTAGTTATCATACACTACAATTTTGATACACTCATATAAATAAGGATAACAATTGTGGATGTTATTTGTGGTATATTAAAATGTTATTACCCAAAACCTATATAGGTACTCCATGATTCAAAAATACTTTATTTCATTTTATATAACAAAATTAATTTTCAATAACCCAAACATTTATAAATGAAATTTTATTTTTTAATGAGTAAATGCAGTACTAATAAATGATGTTATGAATATCACACCCCAAACATTTATTTCTTTGGACAATAATATGATATATATATATATATATAATTATATTTAATTATTTTAATAATAATATAAATTGATATTATAGATATTTTATAGTGACCATTAGGATTAGTATATTATGTGTTATGATAATGGCTAGTTGACATGTATAGAAGTTGTGATGGGCTCAACTAGTTAGATTGAACCCTATAAGACCAATTTATCATATATTCTTAGGGATATATTATCCTAACTATTATCCCTCAACCAATCCAATATAATGAATAAATAAATAGAGATGAGAAAAAAATAGTGTGGAGATGTTCATGCTCATCAATAGGGCAATCCAAACCATGTTTTCTTGAAACACTCTAAGAGAATCTCAACATCAAACACCATGCCTTTTGGGTTTATGATGGGTGTAATAAAAAGTAATGTATTTAGAACCTAAAAATATAAAAATATAGATTAATATTTAGAAATCTAATAACTATATTTATTTGATTTTATTATTTATTATAAAATGATAAGATAGTGTGTTGGATGAATATTAGATTACGATACAAAAAAAATTATTTTGTGAAACATATAAATTTAATAAAAAAAATATTTGATGAATTCATGAATTTTAGAAATAATTTAAATTTTAGAAAATTATTTTTATTAAATAATATTTATTTAAATATAAATTTATATTCTATTTTATGATTTCAAATTCTATTTTTATAATGGTTATATAGTCGTTATTTTAAAGAATCTATTTTTCAATAAATTTTTTTATTATTTCAAATTATAAATTGAAATTTTTAGAGATTGATTTTTTAAAACATAAAAATATTTATAAAATAAAAACGTCTAAATTATTCATCAATAAATATTTTTTAATTTTTTATTATAGCTAATTTTTAGGGGGAAAATTTAATATAGTATAAATATAATGGGTGTATTATGAAATCATATAAGTCTAAAAATTTTAATTAATACAATAAATATTATCAACAACCCAAATTATGTTTCTTTTAAAAAACACTATTATTTGTTAGAAACCATTATTAAAAATGAAGGAATGGTTTTTTTGATCGATTTATGAAATTTATTCCAACACATAATATTATAAACTAATATTGAATCCACCCCACTAAATTTCCATATAAACATACCCAAAATACCATTCCTTCTATCATAAAATCCTTCTATCATGATGAATCATTGACCTTTTGTCACTAGAGACCTCCCATGGTGACTAAATTCTCTTAAAAAGCTACTCCCATTCTTTTAGTATTACCCTGTGAAGGTAAGGCATCATCTCCATCTCGTCTTAATTCACGATCCTTCTATATATTATGCCATTTGGTTTCCAATTTTTAAATTTGGGATATATTATAACATAATAATATTTCTATCATAATTAATCCAATTTGAATTTAAAACTCATTAAATCTCTTTAACAAATTCAATAATCATTTATTTAAAACTATGGTACTGGTAAAATTATCATATTAATTCCCAAGAAAATATTTATTGTACATAATTAACATCACAATATATACATAAGGTTTTTAGCTATTTGTAAAAATACATCACTGATTTTATATTTCCTGATATGTTACCAAATATCATTATTCATTGGTTTAATTGTGATTAAATACATCACTATTTATTATTATCAATGTGGCACAGATATGTATCTAAATGGTATGAACGTTATGTGTGGGAATATAATTATATATCTCCATAATGGATAGGTAATGTTTTGTGTCCCATGTGATTCCATGTATTGTGTATGGGTTAATATCATAATCAAAAAATTAAATGATTTCTCATTTATTGACCATGAATTAGGATTATGATTTCCTATTTTTTTGAAACCACATTCCCATGTTGTATTTAGGTTATCACATCATATAATGCTTCAATGTTCAGGATTATAATACATATCTCTATTGTGATTCATTTTTATACATATTGAATGACTTGTATTTATTTTATCATGTAATGTGCTTATTATTCCCTTACCAAATGTTATATATTAAAAACATCTAATGTAATTTTCTAGGTTATCATGTGTATTTTAAGATAAAGAATGTGAATCTAAGGTAATTTTTATGGTGTTTCTTCTTATGTTTCACTATTTCAATTAAAATATTTTTTTCTATCTTCTTAATTGAACAAGGAAACTATTCCTCATGATAATCGAAGATTGTATTTTGAGTTAATTTATGTATTAAATACTTCAGTAATGTGTTTTATGGATATGGTTTTCATAATTGCTTTCAGAGGAAAGTATAGTTATTTTGTGGTTATGATTAGAGGCAATTAATTAAATAAATTAAAATAAGACAAAACATATGAACAGTTCAATCAATTTATGTAAAGTATTATGTAAGGGGTTTCTATGAAAATACATCCATGTATGGATTCTATAAGTGTTTGTGGATCTTATACAGTTCTACCTAGGGGTAATTATAGTAAAAAGAGAAAATTGATCCTAACTTAGTCATCACATAGTTAAAGAAAATGGGGATTTCTCATAAACTGCAATGATAATCCCAATATATAATCCTAAATATTTTCATAGGATATTTATGAAAAATAATAATGTGTGTAAAATAGAAAAATCTATTAAATAAAAAAATATATCATGTATAAAATATATATAACCCAAAAAAATCAAATGGTATATAATATATTTAATTTTTTACATATCCATTAATTTTTCATGGTTTTCAATTTAAATTTTAAAAATTTTAAAAATTTTAAACGTATTCCCTAATAATTCTTCCATTTATTTTTATCAATGTTTCAAAATCTGAGAAACCAATCAAAAACCAATGTGAGGTGAATTTTGATGACTATCCAAATATAATTCTTAACATAATAAAATTATTAATTTCATAATTCTAGATGCTAAATTCACAATTGAATCATGTTTTCAATAAGCACATGAATCATGAAGATCTTTCAAATCCCCCTAAAATGTCAATGATTAAATTGAGTCCATTATTAGAGAAATACCTCTAATATTAAGTCAATATTAGGATTGATTAATCATTGAAAAGTGGATATACTCTAATGAAAACTTATCCACTATCTTTCAATGATCTAATCAATAAAAGGGATGCTCGAGTTATTTATCATATAGATGGAAAAAATATTTAATGGTATATTTTGATCGAAAATAACAATCCCAAGGAATATTTCAATGATATGGAGTAGAAGGGATGATATTATAAAAAATTAGATAATATATTCCACATTCTCTAATACATAAAATTGGTCAGAATTTATGTATCCTTTAGTAAAAGGTGATGAATACATTCATATGTATGTAGATAATATCACAAGAGTTATAGGAAACACCTTCGTCATTATCAACTCCCTTGAATGTAATGTTGACCACTACATTGGTGTGATAATTCGGTGTCTATAAAAATAATTTCCAATTCATGAATTTTACAACTATGATGATATTTTTTAATGTTCTCTTAATGTTGAAATAGAGATAAGTGAGTCTCAAAGATATGACAGGTCAGGAGATAAGAAGTGGAGTATTAATTTTAATTATGGTACAGTTATGGACCAGTATTATGGCCGAAATAAATTAAAACACCCCTCTTCTGAAATTTTATTGAAGTAAAATCCCATAAATTGTTTTAAGTGGAATTTGGAATTCATTTGGCATGAGAATGAAGGGAACATGACCAGTGATCGCCAATAGGATTAACCCACCAGTGTGATTGAATATTGGAATGATCGTGTCAACCCTCAGCCTATTTAATAATGTTACAATGACACAGGAGAAGGAAACTATATGAAATAACTCACCTTTCCAATAGTTTTTATGAATACCAATGATAAAAACTACTAGGGATTGTAGAGAAAGGGAGAGATTATTCCATCAAAACAATTGGGGTGGATCCTAAAAATGATGTGGTAGAATGTGCTAATTTTATTTAATCATGGATAATAAACATTCACTTTGATTCTAGATTTATGAAATATTTCATTACAAATTTGATTAGTTCCAAAAAAAGGTTCTTTCATATCTGTATATGTATGTGTACATTCATGACTGAGATATAATGATGTGATATGGGCATTATCTAGTAGTTTCGTATTCAATTATTGTATTTAATGTGGACATATTTTAGTAATGAATGATATCATTCTACATGGGTCAAGGAATATCTTTTGAATAATTATATCATTCTATCAAATATCCAAAAAATATGTTCACAACTATTTATTATTTGGATGGATAATGGTTTAATAGACATATGATAAATATGAGATTTCACCCCTCACCATAATATTTTACAGTTTATTATATATGAATACATATGTAATAGATCACTAAAAATTATAATCATTGAAAACTAGAATGTCTTATCCAAATAATAGATTCAGTATTATTTTATTCCATGAAATTGTGGTAATGTTGTGAGAAGATTGAATCATTAAATAAATCCAACTATATCCTTTTTTGTACATTCAAATAATTCTATGGGAATATATAATTAAAAATGTTATGATAAGTTTATATATATAGAATCATTCACCATAGGTGTAATGTCTCCATATTTTGAAACAAACATACCTCAACTATATCATAACAATTTTTTTTCTTATTTTTCTCATAAACTATTAATTTTCCAGAGACCTACACTACTCCCATGCCGTTTTTCATCTTAACAGATCCATATCACTTCATTGATTCATCACAATATGTATCAAACCCTTTTCTATAGTTGAGTAGTGAAACCAAAAGTTCCCTAACCAACCTTCACACCATGTCATTGAATATATTTTCACATTAATCTATCTTATGGAACATGGATCCTATCTTTGTAAACATAGTTATATGATTTAATATCCATGATGAATTTATATGAAATATGTGATTGAATCTATCTTATATAATAAAAATATGGATATCAATATCTATTGTTTTATTAGGACATTGTTTAATTTCATTCTTCTTTGATAGACACACCAATATACACAAAAATTTAATTATGACACACAATAATGAACATTCTTCTATATAGAATTCACATTTTATAAAATTAGAATGAAACATAACCCTTCTAATTATATTAAACACAATATTAAAATCATACGCATGCTCTCCATTACTATTATAAAACATGATAATTTCATCTATAATGTCTACCACATTCATATCAGGGTAATATGTAATGAATCTATTCATTAGATCCATGATGATAACTAGGGAATATTTGAGTAAAAATCCAATCACAATAAATTATCAGTGACCATAAATCATATAAAAGGTTGTATTTTGTATATCAAATTTTATGATCATAAAATTACTATATCCATATTAAATATATATATTTTAAATTCATTGATCTAAAGGAATTTGATAAAAAAATTCATCAATATAGGCTTTATGATACATTTTTTGTAGTGATAATGTTAAATTATCGATTATAGATGAATTGTCCTATCATTATTTTAAAAAAATATTAGGTGAACCCATATGGGATACACTATAGTGAATATATACTTTATTAGATTCCCTTAGTGATTCTTCTTCAATTACAAAAAACATAATTGGTCATATATTATAAGGACTCCTTGACTTGGGTTTCTTACGAGAATGTGTTCTATTGAGAACTCATCTTCATGATTGGGGGGACTATAAACTATTAGAGTAATTCATTTTAATATTGCATAACAATAAACATATATAAAACCATTAGTTTCTCCATGACCATTGGAGATGAATACAGCTCATGAATAGGTATTAAAACCAATATAGTGAATGTAATTTCCACTGGATGACTATTTTCATCCTCACCCTGATAGGTGATCATATGTGATTCAAAATATCAAATATGACTTCCCTTACTTTTTTATTTGTTGTTGGCTTCATATATATATATATATTTAAAAGATTCCTTTTATAATATTATATTCAACTATAGGTAGAATAAAATTATTTTTATGAATCATATACCTATGATGTTATATTCAATATTATATATGTAATTGAGATAAAATCATTATACCATTTTTCATTTCCACTAGAATACTGATATTTCTTCATTTGGGTGGTGTGATAATCAATGAAAATTTAATAGATAAAAATGAGTAGATAAAATCTCAATCAGATTATGCATTAATAGTTTTAGAGTGAATGATATATAAAACTTTAACCACATTTTTTCATTACCCACCTTAATTGTAAGGATTAGATAATATTTTTATTTTTTCCATTGGATGAGGATGTTGTTAGCATAATTTTTTTAAATAAAACTTGGTTTATTTTATTTTTTCCGTAATTATAATTATCTATTCAAATGAAAATTTTTTGTATGGGTATTAAATCCAGTTGTGGGATATATTCTCCAATATCTCTATAGAATTCATGTTCTAGATGACATTATATTCCACAAATAAAAAATATAAATTATTATTAGAGAAAATTAAGAAAATATTAAATAATAAAATTTTCCATAATTGATCTTTAATTTTCATTCCTATATGTATTTTGTTATTTTAATTTCATTCTCTACTTTATACTTCATTCTCCCAAAACTGAAATAATGATAGGAGTACGAAATCACTATTTTCACCTTTATATCATTGAACAATGTCAGGTGTCTCCAATTTTTCTCTCATTACTCAAAATGTATCCAATAGATGATTCCTTTTAAATTATATATTTTATAGGGTATAATAATACATCCATGTTTATTTTAGTTTTAATTTTAAAACATTAATAATACCTTGGATTCATTGTAATTTGTTTTCACATGTATTAATAGATTCATAATTTTTTTTGAAGCATAAATTCCCACTGTATAATAGTCTGAGAATTTTTGTGAATTTATTTATTGGAAAATATATATTTAAACTCATCCCATTCCATTGATCAGATTCCATTTTCTTGAAACATGTTATAGATTGGAGTCTAACATCAATTAGATTCACCTACCAAATGATACACAAACATCACAACCATATCATGGTCTAAGAACTAGATAATGAAAAATATACATTCTATAGAATTAATATAGTTATCAACAACATGTTAATAAGTTGACCCAATGGAGAAAGGTGGTACTTTTAACATAGTAGACTCAGTGATGAGATATTAAAAAAAATTACATTTAAAATTTATATATGATTTTTATAATAATCTGTATCATGAGATAATTGAGTCATAACATCCACAATATGATTCATCCGGATTCTCATTCCATTTTGATTCCCCTCAGTATGGTCATTTCACTATGTCTGACATTATTTATTCAGATGATTCATCATGCTCATATCAAGTTTATAAAACAAAAAATAATAATGTGTGTATCAATAATAAATAATTATAATGAGAATACATTTAATAATTTAAATAATTAGAGAGTTTTCCAAATTTAGGAAACCTTCATATGGACATAATACATTTTAAGTTTCAAAAAATGTTTTCTGTGGTAATTAATTATTAGGTTTCTTGTACTAAATTCATTCAACTACAATATGATTTTTTATAAGGGGAATTTGAATTCATCAAATAATATTCTCCATGAGTATCAATCTAGGTGTACAATTAGTATCATATCTAGATACCATGTGTTATTTATGTAATACAAAATATTATTTTCCTTTATATTTCATCTGGGTGAACCTATTCTAGAACTTTTATACACTACTGTGTATCCATATAGGGATTCCATGGTTTGGAAATCAAAAACTCTATGAATTTACAAAATTTTAGCATATTTCCAATATTTATAATAATCCTAAATACCCCCATTAATTGTTTCAAATCCTAATAAATAATATCTTACTAAACCATAATTTGATACAATCTTATATAACTTGAGTATCACTTACATAAATATTACATAAATGTTTATGAATATTCAATTAAACACAACATAATAAATTCACAAGTTCATGAATGGTGTATTATATTTATATATTAGATAAACTAATATATTAATTCATGAAATATCTTCAATATATCCCATAACATTATTCTCACTCTGTATCCACCTTATATATATTTTACCTAAAAACATAATTCATATCTTGAGAAATGGAAACAAAATAAAGAGAGAGTTTAAAAGATCTGTAAGAGTATACATGGGTGTCATAAGTTGCTAAACATTAGTAAGAATAAGATAAGTATAATGGTATAATAATTGGTCAAACTTATAAAAACATGTCCACTAGATCATAGTAAAAAAAATATGGGTCATGGAATAAATCATTTTTATGATAAAATACATGAGTCATAAGAGTGAAAATTAATCAATATTCAATAATGTACTATAGGAGAACATAAAATTTATAAGATATAAATTTTAATAATTAATCTACTTATAGTAATCATATTTCAATTCCATGAACAAAGACACTAATCAAAAAATAGTCTTTGGGTAACCCCATATATACTATCTTAGGATTGGGACAACTACCCATGTACCATTTTGTGATAATTCTAACCAGCCTTGTATCATTTATGATTGAGATATAAAAACAATTACCCAATTAATTTGTGTTATATAATTGAAAAAACAATTTTATAATGATAAATTTGACTTTTTTATTCCACAATATCCCGATAACATTCAACCCTTCATCATAGATTAATTAAACTACAGGAATGTGACAATTTTCATGAACACATCATTAAAACACCATCATAATATTACTTATAAATAATTAAAGTGGATGATATTTTAAGAGAATATAAATATTGAATAATAAAATTGCATAATATATGGTGAAATAGATTTTAAATAATTATACAATATTATTATAAATATTTTTTAAAAATATATCGAAATATCCATTTCCCCTTATAACTTAAAAAAATTATTATATAATGGAAATGAGATTTTACTTTTGATATATGGATTTATTTTGATGTAATATTAGTAAAGAATAAAATAAATAATTATGGGAATATACATTCATGATATTACAATTAAAAAATATTCTTTTATCACATCTGTAGTGAAATTATAAAATGACCAAATGAGAAAATGAAAAAAGAATAATTTGAAATGAATTTAATGAAAGTAAAATATAAATATAAATTCAATTATTAGAGTTTTATATTTATATTATAACTTATAAAAATATTTTTTATGAATAATTATATATAAGATGAATATTCATGATGATAAATTAAAAATAAGGTCATTTTTAATTAAAAACATTTGTCTGGTCATTCTTAGTGTGAGGGGGGTTAAATGAATAAATAAAAATCATAAAAATAACAATATAACAATAACAACTTTTAGGATTATGTTACCTATAACATGCAATTCCCTATATTGTTAATTCAAATATTAAAATCCTGGTAAATTTGATATTGTAACATAAACCTCTTGCCTCACACACATACTTTTGTCATAAATGATCTATCCTCCTATTATTTTTTTATTATCCTTTGGATTATACAATAATATAAAATAGTATATCATTGTAAAGAGAAACATCCACTAGGTACTGATTATATTCTTCACGATGTGACTTAGGGTGTCCTTTGTCGAGATATAGTTCATAATGTGTGCGAGGAATTAAGGAAATGGGTTTACTATTTATAAGTGAGAGGAGAATAAACCTTTAAAATAACAATAACATTAAAATATTTTAATTTCATTTTCAAAGGAATGTGGAAAAAATGGAAATTTTCAGTAATAGGAATCGTTAAGGTCTAAATCCTCTTAAAAAATAAGACTGATATATTAATTAATGATCATTTGGACCTTATCTCTTAGGTTAAACCCCACCCCCTTATCCCTTGTAGTGGTGAAATCATTTATAATAGAAACTTATTCTTATGATGAGAAATTATTTTAACTATATTACCTAAAATTTATTATTATCATTTAAAATATGTAATCCATTTAGAAATATCTACATTCTATATATGGATGAAATTAATTTTAATATTAAGAAAAAACACATAAAATTGATTTTAAAAAAATATATATTTCTGAACAACAAAATTATTTAATTATCATTCTTTTAATAGAAGGAATAATTAGATGTATTTTAATTTTGTTTATTTAATATATTATATTTATATTTTGTTATAATCATTCAAAAATATGTATATATTAATTCTATTAAGATAAATCTAAATTATAAAAATAAAAAATAGTTAAATAATAATAATGTTGTTTCACCTTCAAATGTTTTTCTAAATATTTCATAACAAATAAAAATAAATTTATTAAAGGTAAATATTTTTTATACGTGAATAAACATTTCTATTCCATAGGATTAATACTAAAAATATTATAAATTATCTTTTAATTAAAAACATATCCAAATAATTTATGGTTTGTAAACAAAACATTTCCTTTTATTAAATATTTATAAAAATATTATTACATATCAACAATTATCCATTTAATGGATAACCAAAATTTATTCTATTTGTTCTTAATAAAATTATTTTAATAATTATTATTTATTTAATTCCCAAAATAAGACATAAATTAATGAAAAAAAATTTAAATCATATTTCAACATATTTTCACAAGAATTAATGTTATTTTATTTACTAAATGGAACCCAGTTTAAGAAGTCAGATATTTTCTAAATTTCATTTGAATATTTAGGAAATTGTTCTATTTTATATTTTTATAAACAATTATTGCGTTATTAACTTCTTTATGAGTATAAAAGTTATCAAATATAATGAATTTACTAAATCAAAATATATTTTAAATTATCGGGGACTTATATGCTTATTCCTCGGACAACATAAAGATTTAATAAAGAGGGGTTTACAAGGTTTTTCATCTGATCATCACATATATTCTAAGGAGATTAAATATTTATTACATATATGATATAATAAAATCATTGGACATCATATCTTTTGAGATCCTCACTAAATAAAATTCATAATGTGGTAAAGATCCTTTGGCCTAAATTCTCCAGCCATGTAATGTTTTAATAATCATATTAGTCAAATGTCTAGTATTGAAAATATTATTCTATACATAAATAAATGTAATATGATGTGTTTTTGATTATCCCATTCCGTTAAAAAATAATGATATGTGTAACTCCAAAAAACTATTCTTCAAACATAAATTCATTGATCATTTGATTCTTTTGTTCGGGTGGTTGATTCAAGACATAATGGCATGTCAACAATTTACAAACCAAATTATATTTTTCATATTCCATGAAACCTAATAAATTATTATAATAAATTTATTCATCTAACTCTACAATATTTATGGCAATATTTACATCCATATATTAGAGCTATAGATCTTCAAATGCTAAATTAACTTGCACTGTATGGATAATTAAATTCCAAATAACATCTATCATTGTTTTCTATAAATTAACACATTATTTATATTCTAAAAACCTTCACTATTAACAACACATTATAAAATTTATTCCATAAGTATACTCATTCACATGGTAAATCTTCTTGTTCTGATGTTCATGCTTTTTGACCAATAAGTATGTCAAATCCTAGGATCTATTTTTAAATGAATAAATTAATTTATCCATTTTTTCCATATTAAAAAATCCATGATTATGACTTATTCTTCCAAATTTAATGGTTATCCTTGATGCATTATGAGAATAAAATTTATATCATCCCAAAATCACTGAACTAGGTTTCTAAAATAAATTGACCTCGTTAGCTATATTTTTTCTCTAAACTACATGGAACACCTCTACCTCTAGATTCATAAAAATATGACACTCCCCCATTAACCTCATCAACATTTTAGCTATCTATAATACCTTAGTCTAGTCTTAACTATTGAATTTTGGTTAATTTTTCCAAATTTGTTATAATTTATTCCCTTCCATATATCTTTCATAGATCAACCACGAAAAAATAATATATATATTACCTTAAAATTATTTTCCGATAATATTTTGGTCCTTCAAATGTATTGTTTAGTTGATGAGACCATTATAGTTCTCAATGTCATGCATCGTTCCTCCATCCTGTATAATATATTAGAATTCATCACCAACATCCCCAATCAATGAAAAAAAATTCAACCTAACATCAAACATTAGAATGACTTTGGAATAAATATGTATATATGTTCTAATTCTATATACACTATTATTCACAATTTATTTGTTTTTTATCATATAACTTATGAATATTCCTACACAACCACTGATATAGACGTCTATTAAAAATTTGTGATGTAGTGATATGTTTCTCAATCCACATTCCCTCAGACATTCGATCACACACCACAAGATATGAGCCTATTCTATTAAGAAATCATGCATACATTCATTCATTTAATTTTTTGATTTATTTTTGATATTTTATTCTCTTTCCTATTACACTTATATTTGAAGGAGTTATAAAACTTGGATATTATTTACTATCCCTTTTGTTGTTATGTGTACATATTAATATTAAATAAATATTATATTCCACAACATATTTATAATATATAATTACCTGAAAAAAATCATAAATGTGTTTCAAAATATAAATCATACATTCAATAAAACTCCATCAATGATTGTAACAATGTAGGGTTCACCACTGAATGATCAGTTGGTATAAGGTTCACAATCCATTAATTATTTACCTCTATATTTGGGTATATTAGATTTTATCCATTCTTATTGGAAAAATTCGTCAATTTACTCAACATATATCTCTCGTAATTTGAAATATCAATGTATTCAATATTTATTATTCCTATGTCAATTTTTTAAAGTAGTATGTTCCCATAGAGGTCACCCAACATGTTGTGTGAATCTTCTAAATAATTAGATGATTTGTTTAAGCTTGTGAAAATCCATCTAATAATATATGTAGATAAAGGGTTCCATCATTAACTCCTTAATAAACAATTATAGATACTTATGTAGAATTATGAACCCTTTTTTACAATACTAGTCTTATTTCATACTCCATCAAATTGAAAAATGTAAATTAGGTTCTTTAGAAATATATGTATATTATATGATTATTTTAAATTCATGATACATTCAATCAAATTTTGATTGTTTCAAAACATTATCACATAATCTCTAGATATTTATCATTATCAAAATTATCATTTTTTTAAATTTTTAGATTCTTCATTATAAAAGAATATATTCATTATTATAACATTTATTGATAAACCTTAATCAATAATCCATCACAAAAATATATTTTTAACCTTTTCAAATATAGTGTTACATAAACTAATAACTATTTTTCATATTGAATTTTTTAGTACTTAATAATATTCAATGATTTTCTACAAAGACGGTGTCTGGGTCATGGGCCAACCCTCATTCCACCACGTTTTCATATTTTTAAATATTTATCTTTATATGTCTTATTTGATTTGGTTTTCTCCTATTGAGGTCATCATACTCCTCCATTAAACATAAAAAAGTAATAAAATGGTTTGTCGACATCACCATACCTAAGATACTCATTACAGATAAGGTTCTTGATAATATCAAGATTTGATCTATATTTCATGGTGAATTACACATTACAATGACCATCAAATCCAAAATTTACCAAAACAGTGATAAAATGACTAATTGTCACACAATATCCATGTAATATACCTTACCCTCATTAAGGTTAACTAACATCATATTGGAATAATTCATGTTTTATGTCGTTTATCTCTTATTGAAAGCACTAAATTGAATGAAAACCACTCCATGATGTATTTTTCATGAATTGTAGGTTTCTTGAACATATCCATGTTAATTAAATTATATCACAATTTTATTTGTTTCATTAAATTTAAAAGTAACATATATTTACAAATACTACTGAATAAATATCGGTACATTCCATTTAATCTATTCACATTGCACATTTTCATTCATTTATTATGAAATCTATTATATAGAGAATCCAGAACCATCTAGATCATGTGATATTCTTATATAGTCTCGACAAAAAAACATTACATAACCAAGAATTATGTCCAGAAATTACATTGAGGATCTTTTCAGGTTTAGTGTTTTAGAGAATTATCCAATAACAATTACATAACAACATGAATATTACAAGTACACACTACCACCCATTATCCATTTTTAATAAAATATAAACACTTAAAAAGAAACATGTCTAGTTCCATTTTTAGACTGCATGAATTTTCCATGATCCCATAATTGACCCTATACATTTTTATGTCATGTAGAAAAAATTTCAAAAACATGGGATGATCATAAAAATCTTACTAAGAGTTATAAAATAAGGAAGGAAAACATTAGACTATCAATAAATAAAAATTAACAAAACCAATAATTCTCAATCACATCATAACTGATGAAATCATAAGATTTATGAATAACCCAAAAAAAATAATAAATCATTAAGGTATCTTATGAAATTATTTACATACTTACACTGTAGTTATCACAACGACATATGGATTCACAATTGGAATACCCATCATAGTATATTCACTAAATCACTTTGGAGAAACTATAACATTTACCTCTGTCATGTTACCCAATGCATTGTAGACTTATCTCAGGATCACTGGCCCTAGGTTTATCATGGAACCAACCATATACATAAACAGTTTCGAATAACTATAACAGAATCATTACACATAACAGAAGAATAAAAGAAGATAACATTTCCACATTCTAATCACAATATATCTTATCAATATAATGATATAAACAATTATTTATCAAAAAAATTTCAAAACCATTTAAATAATTTGATAAATAGATTTTTGAATTCAATGTGTCCCATACCACATTTAAAATGTTAAAGTAATTAACATTTTAAAACATTAATTTTCATATAAATAAATCCATAAAACCCTTTTTAAAACATGGAATTAATGATAAATTTTTTAAAAAATAAATTTTTTAAAATTTTAAAATGATAATTAACTAAAGTGTTTTTATCAAAATTAGAGACACTTGAATACAAAATATTGAAGAATAACATTGAATCATAACATTATAATTTCATGAGAATAAACAGATTCTTAATGTAATATGTCAAAGTGCAGTATATACACTATATAAGTGTAAATTGGTGCATAACGACCATGAAGAATCAATGGATTGTAAATTGAGATGAAATACCATATAAATACTGTATCCTTAGATTAAGGATAAATCAATGACATATTTATGTGTGAAAAATATAAATAAACCCAATATAAGTAAAACAATCCGTGTTTATTCACACATATTCATAGCACAAAATAATCATGAAGTATACGTTTAACCCAAAGAATTGAAAATTGGTGAAGAAGTTCCCTTACAAAAATTTGAAAGCCTAACAATGTCACATTAAAATTAAGAAAATGAATTTGTGAGAGAAAAAATGTTATCTCATCACTTGAACATAAAATTTACAGAAATAAGGAAATAGAGGAACTTATCCCATAATAAGAATATTTAAATTAAAAGATATAAAAAATATTTGTCTTTTTTAAAGTGGAGGGTGATAGGTTACCTTAATGATTTCATAACATAAGAAAAATAAACCAAATGAAAGAAGGAAAAAACAAGGTATATGTAAATACCCGTAAATTAAAGGATATTACAAAAGTAATATAATCAAGTGCCGTACATACACCACACAAAATTATATAGTGGAAAATATTGCATGAATCTCATGGTAATAAAAAGTTATATGAAAATCCCTTACCACGTTGTAATCAACAGATTTGTATGACCAAAAGTTAATAAAAACCGAATGATTCCCAAAATAACCTGAATATAAAGATAATAATGATAATATATATCAAATGGAATTAAACAATGCAACCCATGCAAAAAATCAGTGGCGAACAATGGAAATATCATGGAATTAAAAGTGAGATAAGAAACAACTTAGCTCCTGTACGACTTGACTCGTTTGTTCCATGTTCATCGTGGATAAAAAATTTAATTTAATTTTTACATTCTTAAGAACCATTTTCATGTTTATTATTTCTTTTATATCACTTATTACCATCTTATAAAAATTATGTAATCATTTAAGTTAATAATGGTTGTTTTGTCAATATTTGTTACGTGAGTCAAAAATGGACTTCTTATAATTACAAGTTGTTCATGTGGACAAAATTTCATTATATCAAGATTCATATTAAGGATTTATATAGTATATATATATCATATATATCTAGTATATATATGTGTTTATAATATTACATAACATTTGGATGTACGAAATGAAATGCAATGTTCATGGAGATGGTAAGTCATACGTACGCTTGAACGCTGATTTCATTTCTATTTTCCATTTTAATGAAATTAAAAATAATGATACATAGGAATATTATAATTCCAGTATAATTTCATATATAATTTCAGCAACTCAATACTGTATACATCCCAGTATTGTATGAACGATTCATATCACTTTGACGGGACGTAGTCTGCACTTCCTCAAATGAAATTATTGCGCTTACCTAGAATGGAAATAATAAAGGTATGATATAAATGGAAGACACATGATAATAAAGAAAACAAAAACATAATATATATCTTATATAAATATAATTCCATCATAATGGCCACCATGAAATGTGGTCGGATAAAATTGAACAATCATCATTTCATGATACCTTATTTTTTCATCCACAGAAACAATATGTTCTTTACCCATTAGATTGAGGTGTGTGTAAGTGTAGTTCAGATAATTCTAATAAAAGTATCCTAGTATATTTATGATACTTATCGTTTTATATAAGAATGTAATAAAAATATTTTAGGGGTCATATAATTAAAATAAAATAATATAATTAAAGAGAAATTTTTCCTTTATTTCGGGTAACTCCCATTGGATTGAACCAAAAGGACTTTTTGACATGCATTCTGCTTAAGGTAAGGCTTATGGGAGAAATATAGGAATCATGAGTTCTTCATTGGGCATGGGTTGGACAAGCCAATGGTCTTGAGAGGTGTGAGTAATGGGTTAGAAGTGAGATATTTTTTAAGAGGGAGGAGTGGCACTTTAGGAAATTGTGAAACTATTATTTTATTGTATAATGATTATCGGTTTCTAAAGATCAAAAACATATTAAATTAATGGTTAATATTACTCATGGTCAAAATAAAATCATCTAATAAAAATTTGATATGTTTTTTACATTATTTTAATCTTTATAATCTTATTTATTTAAATATTATATTAATAATGTAAACACTGCAACATTATTGTGTCATAAATAATTTAATATATTTGATGTCTAAAAATTATAAAAAAATTACCATTATGTGGGAACTCTTTTTATATTTCAAATGAATATTTATATTTGAAATGATAACTTATATAACCATATGTAAAAATCAATTTACAAAAATATATACGTTTATGTCATTTTTTACTTTACTTTATGTTAATTAAAATAAAGTGTCATTATCACTCTTACGTGTCTCCCTGGGGTCCCAAAATCGACCCAAAGATGACCATAGTCAGACAGGACACAGAAAATAAGTTTAGGACAATTGTTAAAGTAATTTTGTTTTATTATAATATTTTTTCCATGAATTACCCTATTTACATTTAATCGGGGTAAATAAAAGTCAAATGTTTTTATTCACTAAAAAAATTTATATTCCTATATAACATTTTACGTACTAATAACAAAAATGTATTGTGGATTTCAAAAATCCAACTCACAGAAGCTGTAAAATTTCATTTATATGAAAAAAGTCAGTTTTTAACTACAACTTTGTGGTATCACTATTCATTAAAAATTTATGTTTTTCAGAAAACTACCAAAAATTCATCCTATGATATATTATATATTACATATTCAGAAATTATATTTATTTATCCAAATTAAAAACATATATGTTGGATTATTTAATTTAAATATAATTCCCGTTGTCCAAATGAAAATTATTTTTTTAAGAAATATTAACTATCAGAAGATTGACACTTGTTTATGCCCAATTTCAAAGTGAAATTAATTACAATGAACAACATTAGATTAAAAGGTAAAAATATAATCTAAATAAACATTAAAACCAATTAGAAAGATAATCTACTCATTTAAATAAATTAGATTAAAACCCAGTTTTGAATTAAAATACACACTTTTCCATTATTCATCTAAAATTGGATTTTATCACGAAATACCAAAATTTTGGCCAAAGTGAGTTTTTATGTCCCTATTATAGTGATTAATTTTATGTTATATAAATTAACATACAAATGTGACCAAAACTAGAATTAAATAGGGTTCACCATTAAAAGCTGGTAAATCAATGTTTTAATGTAAATTAGATTCATTCACATTTGGAGACTTTATCATTTATTTGGTAAATGTGAAAAAATTTAACAAACATGTATATTAATATTTTAGTTAGTTATATCCATTCCCCACAATAAAATGGCTAGGAATTTACTACCATTTAAAATAATAATATTATTATATTATTTTTTTGTATAGCTCAACTTTAGGTGCAATGTAAGATTTCAAAGAAACAAGTTGTTGTGTATCGTGTATGCCATCAAATATAGCATCCCCTTAAAATTATAAATAATAATTAATTTAAAAATATTAATAAATATGAAAATGTCATATTCATTATTTACCAGGGATGTTACATCCTCTCCCCATTTTGGAATTGTGTCCTCGCAGTTTTAGAATTGGGCTAGGAAACATCATTGAAAGTCCCACATTGGTCAAAGAGTCAATAAATATATCACTTTAAAATAATGGAAGAAATTTTACAAGGTCACCAAAGACAAAAATTACTGAGATTCCATGAAAACATGGATATGTAGGAGAAAACAAACCATCATTTTCTGATAGAGAGTGATAGAAAACATGATTAGGATAAAGTTAACCATAAGAAAATCATGAACATTTGATGGGATAAACAGTCTTTGATTCCCCAGTAGGAAAAGTTAATAGACAATGTTTTTGTTAATTTTCATAATGTTGCTGTAACACCCCAAGATTTCATAGTGTGTTATTTCTTCAAAATAATTCAATTACTTGCACTACACGCAACACCGAGTTCAATCACACCATGACTTACAAAAAAAATCCATTCAAAAGAGGTTATGAATAGTATTATCTAAATTTTAAACTTTATATAATCGTTATAATTTTAGAATCCATATTATGAGTTTCTTAGATATAATGCAAGAACAAATTCATTTTCAGTATTGCACATTTATCAACTTTTAATAGTTAACACTTTTTAAATAAAATATTTTAAACTTTTGACTAAATGGGGACATAAAAAATTTAAAATGAAACATCCCAAGCTTCCACGGTACGCTCTCTTTGAATAATACAGTAGCGTGTGTTGTACGCAACCTTGAGTTTTAACACACACCACAACCAATCAAACTGGCCGTTACGAATAGTAATACCTAAATTTTGAAATAATATATATTTTATATTTTGAAATGGACTTCATTTTTGGATTCGGAATATCTAATTTAGCCTAAGGTGAAATTTTGGTACTTTTCGGATAACTTTCATATTTTGATGAATAGTGAAAATTACTAAATTTTAATTAAAAACAACTTTTTTAATCAAAATAATTAATAGTGATAAATTATGAATTTGAGTGGTTTTAAAGTATATTTAGAATATATTTTTAAAATTTAATATAATTTTGGTCATTAGACAAAATTTTACAATTAAACCGAACATAAACAAGTGTTAATCTTTTGATAGTTATTATCTCTTAAAAACACGCTTTTTGTTTTGACAGCGGGAATTAATTTTAAATTAATTTCTGCCACTTCTGTGTTTAGAATTTAGGAAAATGGATTCCATATTTGGAATCAGGATGTTCAAATTGTGTAAATAGGTAACTTTTATTTTTAGACATTTTGAATAATTACTGCGGTAAATATTTTATTTACCATGGTTAAGGGTAAATCCGGTAAATAAGGGTTAAAAAATAATATTATAATAATACTAAATTACCCTAAAACGTGTCTTAACCCTAATGGTTGATACATGGTCGACCATGGGCATCTTTGGGTCTATTTTGGGACCCCATGGATCCACTTGTAAGTGATAATGACACTTTATTTTAATTAAGTTAAAATGAATACAAAAATGACACAAGCATATATCTTTTAGAAAAACAATTGTTACATAGGGTTATATATGTTGGATTTTCGATTATAAATATTCCTTAGAAAGCTAAAACGATTTCCTACATAATGATATTTTATTTATAATTTTTAGACATTAAATAATTTATTTTATATATGACACAATGATGATGCAGTAATTACTATAATAGTGAAAAATTAAAATAATTGATATTATAAATACCCAAATAAATATAATATGAAAGTTTTAATGAATTAAACTAATTTTCTAGGATAATATGATATATTAGGATTGATTTATTTGACTTTTTTCGAAGTAATCAATCTGTTATGCGTTTCACAAAAATCAACTATTGAATAGTGTCAAAATTGACATAAGAGTTCTTAAAACAAATATTATATTATTAATTGATATTAAATTCCTAAAAATCTAAGGTTCGGCCAAGAGACTTATATCATGATAGGTTCATCATTAATGTACCACTTGGGGGTCTCTTGGATGTATATAGTAAGTTTATTAACCATATTATATAAAAATACAAAGAGACATTGTAAAAGTGAAACTAATTAACTTAGAGTTAATACTTAAAGATAAGGTTAATATAAGTACCAAAACCTGTCTAAATTCTATTGGTTGAGTGGTTTTCGACCTATCCCCACCTTAGCCTTTGAATAATCAACTTTGGATCCATTAGAAACCGAATATGAATTTATTATAAATTAATATTTCTAGCTTTTCCAAAGGTGCCCCTCACCCCTCTTATAAAAGGGCACTCCTCCTTCTCATTTCTTCACACCTTCAAAGCCTTTTGGTTCGGCCAAACTCTGCCCAAATACTCTCCTAACATCCCTCAATACAACCTAGAGGCCTTAGTTTGATCATAAAGCCATCCTAAGGAGCCCTTTTGATCAAATCAAAAGGAAGAACCCGAAGAAGAGGTAATGATTTCACCACCCTTCTCCAAGTTCATTTCTTCTTCCACTTCTTCTTCCTGTGTTCTTACCATTCTAAAATAATAACTCCAGTATCTCACATATACTGTGATGTTATTATAAATATGGTACAATCATATTCAGTATTCTATCCACCCTTTGAATAACAAGTCACCATACGTGCGTACGTACGGCTTACCGTCTCCACGTCGTGGTGTAATTGTTATTCAATATAATATTATTTGGATGGGTATAATAATGATGTGTAACTCATGTAAATAATAAATATAACATGTTAATGATTCTGTATATATGATATACCATCCATTTATATAATATTTTAATATCAAAAGAATGATATTGTCGCTCGTGCGTACGTACGGACTACCGTCTCCACGAACGCGATGAGATTCATTCTCCATCGTATCCATTCAAGTATAATTATCATTTGATGATTTAAAAATGATGTTTAAGGACTGGATATCATTCTGGATATGAATAAGATACAACAACCATGGCTTATGTAACAAAACATATAAAAGAAAATGAGTAAGTTAACTCCCGAAACGACGATAATTCTAAGATATTATTAACAAATCAATGTTAAAAGATCATATATGATATCATATTAATATATATGATTCTTGTATAATTTAATAACAATTATTTCACCATTATACAGGAGGTTAACCTACCCCAACCAAGGAAAAGTGCAAGGTAAGGGTTATTTCACAATCTCTTCATTATCCGAGGTTGTTTATACGTAATAATCTACTGGGATTTCTTTATCATCCACATCCATGTTTCTTAGAAATGTATTTCAAAACATATTTATTATTTACAAGAATATGGGTTAAAGTCATTTATACCCTTGTTTGACTTTTTATAAGAGGTTTATAAAGGAATCTTCCCGTTGTTTTCAAAACAAGGTCATTTTTAACCTTTTCGACAGAATTAAGGTAAGAATGTTTTTTTAACTTATACGGCGGGTGCGGCTAATTTCCGCCGTTATAAAATCTTCAAAACTTCCCTTACAAGCTTATAAGAATAATTTCAAAGAAAATGTTTTATTTTATATGGATCTTAAATGATTTCAAAATAAAGAGATATTTCTTTAAAAAGAATTTTGATTTCATCTATGTCAACATCCTTTGATGGATTTTACGCTTATTTGAAGTTGATTTATTGTAATACAAAGCTTCTATATTGTATTGAAGGTTTTGTGATATGTTTGACTGTGGATGTGCTATTTTTATACCATTCATAGTTTATGGTGAAATTATTGACATTTCGTATGCTAGTTTTAATACGAATGTTTATGTTATGTTTAAACCTTTTCATATGGGAATGCATTGGACTTAATAAGTGACGGGTGGAGCCCGCTATAGCTCCTCGATGCATCGGTAGGTCTCATGAGACAAACTAGTGTCTTGGCACAAGGCCTTGAAAAAATCTTATTTGTAGTCTTGGCAAGAGGCCTTGGCTATATGGTTATGATAGTCTGGCATTATGCATTCCAACATTATGAAAGTGGTTATTGATTTTGCATGTGATTATTCGATTAGTAGAATATCCACGTGAACAAGTAAATGGCATTATTTCATTTTACTTTTTCCATACTATGTTGAAGTTCAAGTTTAAAAGGCTTTTGTTTTAGTAATTCATTGCCTTAAATGTTTATGCTTATTTTTTGAATGTTACGCTATATTGTTATCCTTACTGGGCATTTGAGCTCACCCCTTTTCTATGTTTTATTTGTCCCAGGATGTGAAGATGTAAGTTATGAATGACCTGCAGGGATTTTATGAGGGGTTAATAGTGTGGATTGTGGAAACATTATGTTGTTGTAGTAGTTTTTCATTTTATGATGTAATGTAAAACTTATGAATATATCTAGTGTTTCCAAGGCTACTAAACCAATCGGTCTTTCGAGATTTGATCTTTCTTGTGATCATGCCAATGTTATGTAATAATGCACCGACTCTAGGTAGCTGGGGTCGGGGCGTTACAGTTGGTATCAGAGGAAGTTTAGTACAAACCTTGGAAGCTAGATTTAGATAAACTCTGATTAGAGCACGTAGACCTAAGATGAACATTGAGGATTAGTATAGAAGAACTTCCTAGAATTTTGGTATTGTAGAGATTTTGTGAGTTTTCCGAGCAATACATCCCTGTCTGGATACGAGCAGGTAGAGGCGGCTCTGGCACAGATGTACCTAGGGGTAAAACCCGAAAACACCGCTTTGAGCTAGACTCGAACGGGAACTGGTGCACGACAACGGGCCTTGCTGCACTCTTGGTTACGACACTCCCGGGGGATATGCTTAGGATAACTCTCATTTTCTTTACAAATCATTTTGAAGGGATTATGAGTATATACATCCTCAAAGAAAACATTCTTATGATTATGGATTATATCCATAAATAGTTCAATTATGTTAAGTGTTTTATAAGTATGGGATTATGTATTTTGATTCATAAACTGATCTAGTGTATGCCATTGTTTAGAAATGGCGCCCAGTAAAAGGAATGAGAACTCCAGAAATGCACATGATCCAAAGAGAAGGAAGGATCATATCTTTCATGGTCTTAAGCTAGAATTTATAAGAGAAATAGTCTCCCAGGTATTATCATCATATGAAGAAATAATATCATGTGTTGATAAGATAAGTAAAGAGTTTACTGAGTCCTATGGATTTGAAGGGAAGCAAGAGAAGAAAAGGATAGAAGAGAGAAAGATGGATAAAGGGAAGAGGGAAAATAAGAATTTTCCCATATGTGGTAACTGTGGAAAGAAACACCCTGTAACTTGCCTGAAAGGAATGGGAGTTTGTTATAAGTGTGGAGGAAAAGGGCACAAAGTACGTGACTGCAAGGGTAAGAAAATGGTTTCAAATGTACAATGCTTCATTTGCAAGGAGTTTGGACACTACGCGAACCTATGTCCCAGTCATCAGACTATGACGCAAATGATGCTATTGGATAATAATCAAGTTATGATACTACCACAGATGAAGAGGAATGATTAGAGTTCTTATGTTGATTATGTCAATTGAGTGTTGTATCAACAATGTACTTGTTATAATAATTATGGAGTATATAAGGATTGTACTGCAGTACTATTTCATTAAGGACTTGAGATTGTGTGGAACAAAGAAAATTGACTCAATAGCAGGATAAATTTTTGGAAAATATATGGTTGAGAGAATGATAAACCATAATATAGTTCTGATACCGAGGTAGTGATTTTCGAATAATACATGATTATTTTGGGAAAAAATATATTGGATATTCTTGACTACCTTGGAACTGATTAATGATTTGTATATTCCATCATTGTTGGGGTTTAAAACATTTTTGGATTGATGAAGTATATCCAGCATTCTATATGGAATAAGGGAGCATGAATGTAATCAATAAGGAATATGGTAATACATGATGAAGGTATTCATATGCTATTACGGGGTAAAAAGGATCTATATTATGTTTACCTTCCTTATAAATGTTAGACTGTGAGTTTGGACAGAAGTATTTTGGATAGTTCTAGTTTGGATTATTTTGGATTTCCATAAAAGGACAACCCGGAGGTCGGGCGGCAAACGGTCGCGTCCGGAAAGGCTGCGAGACTTGAACCCGCAACCGAAGGGCGACAAGGATGTATCACCCACCACTGGACCATGAGATATCCTTGATTAAATAATGTAGTTTTTATTAAAAGATCATGTAGATGAATTATAAATTCGTTTATTTTGGAACCCTATACGAATAGTGTAAATAGAATTTTTTTACATTCTATTATCTTTTAGAGTGAAAGATGAGTTTGTGGTAGAAATTTATTGATGGATAAAACTCTAATTATAAAGTAAGTATATCTCCTTATGATCTTAGCCAATCTCATAAATAAATTCCTCAATATTAAGAAAAGCAACTTTGAACAAAAATGTTTTCCTAGATGGTACCTTAAATCATCACTAATTTATGGCTTTGGGATTGTTGGCCTTTTTATAGCCATGTTCTCTACCACTCTCCATCAGATAATTGATGGTTAGATTTTTCTTCCATATCCATATTTTCCTACATGGAACCCTAGTATGTGTTATTTTAGGTAATCTTCATACTTTCGACTCTTTATTTTAAATAGAGGCCTCATTAATTCATTTTTCGATGTGGGATTTCAACTAGGATATTTTGAAACGTCAAAAATGTGTTATCCTAATACCCTATGTTTTGTTGAACCGATGGTATTTCAATTCATCATAGATTGATGAATTTAAGGACCTCAATTTTATACTTGTTTGTGATTGATGACCTCAATCACTACCTATAAATATTTACGTTTTTCCTCCGATTATATGTCTCCAATTTCCACCAATGTTCTCCTAATCGAGATCATAATTTGGTGGTGACCCTTTGATTTCTCTTTTCCTCATATTTAGACTAAATTTTAGTAACCCAATTTCTGATGTGGGTTTTCCCACAAATATATTTTCTACTTTCAACATTTTATTTTCGAAGAACAATTTCAAATTGCGAGGACGCAATTTATTGAAGGAGGGGAGAATGTAACACCCCAAGATTTCATATTGTGTTATTTCTTCAAAATAATTCAATTACTTGCACGACACGCAACACTGAGTTCAATCACACCATGACTTACAAAAAAAATCCATTCAAAAGAGGTTATTAATAGTATTATCTAAATTTTAAACTTTATATAATCGTTATAATTTTAGAATCCATATTATGAGTTTCTTAGATATAATGCAAGAACAAATTCATTTTCAGTATTGCACTTTTATCAACTTTTAATAGTTAACCCTTTTTAAATAAAATATTTTAAACTTTTGACTAAATGGGGACATCAAAAATTTAAAATGAAACATCCCAAGCTTCCACGGTACGCTCTCTTTGAATAATACAGTAGCGTGTGTTGTACGCAACCTTGAGTTTTAACACACACCACAACCAATCAAACTGGCCGTTATGAATAGTAATACCTAAATTTTGAAATAATATATATTTTATATTTTGAAATGGACTTCATTTTTGGATTCGGAATATCGAATTTAGCCTAAGGTGAAATTTTGGTACTTTTCGGATAACTTTCATATTTTGATGAATAGTGAAAATTACTAAATTTTAATTAAAAACAACTTTTTTAATAAAAATAATTAATAGTGATAAATTATGAATTCGAGTGGTTTTAAAGTATATTTAGAATATATTTTTACAATTTAATATAATGTTGGTCATTAGACAAAATTTTACAATTAAACCGAACATAAACAAATGTCAATCTTTTGATAGTTATTATCTCTTAAAAACACGCTTTTTGTTTTGACAGCGGGAATTAATTTTAAATTAATTTCTGCCACTTCTGTGTTTAGAATTTAGGAAAATGGATTCCATATTTGGAATCAGGATGTTAAAATTGTGTAAATAGGTAACTTTTATTTTTAGACATTTTGAATAATTACTGCGGTAAATATTTTATTTACCATGGTTAAGGGTAAATCCGGTAAATAAGGGTTAAAAAAATAATATTATAATAATACTAAATTACCCTAAAACGTGTATTAACCCTATTGGTTGATACATGGTCGACCATGGGAATCTTTGGGTCTATTTTGGGACCCCATGGATCCACTTGTAAGTGATAATGACACTTTATTTTAATTAAGTTAAAATGAATACAAAAATGACACAAGCATATATCTTTTAGAAAAACAATTGTTACATAGGGTTATATATGTTGGATTTTATATTATAAATATTCATTAGAAAGATAAAAAGATTTAATACATAATGATATTTTATTTATAATTTTTAGACATTAAATAATTTATTTTATATATGACACAATGATGATGCAGTAATTACTATAATAGTGAAAAATTAAAATAATTGATATTATAAATACCCAAATAAATATAATATTAAACTTTTAATGAATTAAACTAATTTTCTAGGATAATAGGATATATTAGGATTGATTTATTTGACTTTGTTCGAAGTAATCAATCTCTTATGAGTTTCACAAAAATCAACTATTGAATAGTGTCAAAATTGACATAAAAGAGTTCTTAAAACAAATATTATATTATTAATTGATATTAAATTCCTAAAAATCTAAGGTTCGGCCAAGAGACTTATATCATGATAGGTTCATCATTAATGTACCACTTGGGGGTCACTTGGATGTATATAGTATGTTTATTAACCATATTATATAAAAATACAAAGAGACATTGTAAAAGTGAAACTAATTAACTTAGAGTTAATACTTAAAGATAAGGTTAATATAAGTACCCAAACCTGTCTAAATTCTATTGGTTGAGTGGTTTTCGACCTATCCCCACCTTAAACTTTGAATAATCAACTTCGGAGCCATTAGAAACCGAATATGAATTTATTATAAATTAATATTTCTAGCTTTTCTAAAGGTGCCCCTCACCCCTCTTATAAAAGGGCACTCCTCCTTCTCATTTCTCCACACCTTCAAAGCCTTTTGGTTCGGCCAAACTCTGCCCAAATACTCTCCTAACATCCCTCACTAAAACCTAGAGGCCTTAGTTTGATCAGAAAGCCAACCTAAGGAGCCCTTTTGATCAGATCAAAAGGAAGAACCCGAAGAAGAGATAATGATTTCACCACCCTTCTCCAAGTTCATTTCTTCTTCCACTTCTTCTTCCTTTGTTCTTACCATTCTAAAATAATAACTCCAGTATCTCACATATACTGTGATGTTATTATAAATATGGTACAATCATATTCAGTATTCTATCCACCCTTTGAATAACATGTCACCATACGTGCGTACGTACGGCTTACCGTCTCCACGTCGTGGTGTAATTGTTATTCAGTATAATATTATTTGGATGGGTATAATAATGATGTGTAACTCATGTAAATAATAAATATAACATGTTAATGATTCTTTATATATGATATACCATCCATTTATATATTATTTTAATATCAAAAGAATGATATTGTCGCTCGTGCGTACGTACGGACTACCGTCTCCACGAACGCGATGAGATTCATTCTCCATCGTATCCATTCAAGTATAATTATCATTTGATGATTTAAAAATGATGTTTAAGGACTGGATATCATTCTGGATATGAATAAGATACAACAACCATGTCTTATGTAACAAAACATATAAAAGAAAATGAGTAAGTTAACTCCTGAAATGACGATAATTCTAAGATATTATTAACAAATCAATGTTAAAAGATCATATATGATATCATATTAATATATATGATTCTTGTATAATTTAATAACAATTATTTCACCATTATACAGGAGGTTAACCTACCCCAACCAAGGAAAAGTACAAGTTAAGGGTTATTTCACAATCTCTTCATTATCCGAGGTTGTTTATACGTAATAATCTACTGGGATTTCTTTATCATCCACATCCATGTTTCTTCGAAATGTATTTAAAAACATATTTATTATTTACAAGAATATGGGTTAAAGTCATTTATACCCTTGTTTGACTTTTTATAAGAGGTTTATAAAGGAATCTTTCCGTCGTTTTCAAAACAAGGTCATTTTTAACCTTTTCGACAGAATTAAGGTAAGAATGTTTTTTTTAACTTATACCGCGGGTGCGGCTAATTTCCGCCGTTATAAAATCTTCAAAACTTCCCTTACAAGCTTATAAGAATATTTTCAAAGAAAATGTTTTATTTTATATGGATCTTAAATGATTTCAAAATAAAGAGATATTTCTTTAAAAAGAATTTTGATTTCATCTATGTCAACATCCTTTGATGGATTTTACGCTTATTTGAAGTTGATTTATTGTAATACAAAGCTTCTATATTGTATTGAAGGTTTTGTGATATGTTTGACTGTGGATGTGCTATTTTTATACCATTCATAGTTTATGGTGAAATTATTGACATTTCGTATGCTAGTTTTAATACGAATGTTTATGTTATGTTTAAACCTTTTCATATGGGAATGCATTGGACTTAATAAGTGACGGGTGGAGCCCGCTATAGCTCCTCGATGCATCGGTAGGTCTCACGAGACAAACTAGTGTCTTGGCACAAGGCCTTGACAAAATCTTATTTGTAGTCTTGGCATGAGGCCTTGGCTATATGGTTATGATAGTCTGGCATTATGCATTCCAACATTATGAAAGTGGTTATTGATTTTGCATGTGATTATTCGATTAGTAGAATATCCATGTGAACAAGTAAATGGCATTATTTCATTTTACTTTTGCCATACTATGTTGAAGTTCAAGTTTAAAAGGCTTTTGTTTTAGTAATTCATTGCCTTAAATGTTTATGCTTATTTTTGAATGTTCCGCTATATTGTTATCCTTACTGGGCATTTGAGCTCACCCCTTTTCTATGTTTTATTTTTCCAGGATGTGAAGATGTAAGTTATGAATGACCTGCAGGGATTTTATGATGGGTTAATAGTGTGGATTGTGGAAACATTATGTTGTTGTAGTAGTTTTTCATTTTATGATGTAATGTAAAACTTATGAATATATCTAGTGTTTCCAAGGCTACTAAACCAATCGGTCTTTCGAGATTTTATCTTTCTTGTGATCATGCCAATGTTATGTAATAATGAACCTACTCTGGGTAGCTGGGGTCGGGGCATTACAGTTGCAAATTTATTTATGAGCTTTTGTAAAAACATTAGTAAATGTACTTACTTTTCATGTAGACTTTCTTCCATTAAAAAATTCCTACAGCAAAATCATTTTTTCTTTGAACGAGGTGTATTCAATATAACTTGTTCACATTGAAAGACATATAATCTACTTCTATAGAATCAATAAATCCACAAAAGATGAACTATATTATTCCCTTTTCTTTAGACATTAACCAAATCCAAAATTTTCAGTAGAAGAATGGATAATCCCTCTAAAAGGATAATCTATCCCAAAAGAAAAACTACTATTAATCCCCAAAATTTATCAAACAATACCCAAAGTTCAACAAAGACCATTCAATAAACAACTGTCCATAACATTTTTTAATGTATTCATATTATTATTAAATCCCAAATCTTAGAAGGATTTAATCACATAGTCTTCCATGATAAATCATATCATTTATCTCCAAATAACATAAGTTACTATTAAATTCTCATATTTAAAAGTAAATTACCTATTCACATATTTTAAATTATTGGTTAATAATTTCCTTAGATAATCAAAAATCGACTTATTCTTGATTCATAAGATCATCTAAATAAAGATAACTATTCATACTAACCCGAGAATTCGCGTAGTCGAATGGTATGTGATAAATCCTAGTTTAACTTGGGTTGTGGGTTCAATTTCCGCAGCATTGTCCTACGTGATGGGTTGTCAGGTGGCCTGTTGGTTGTCCTTTTCCAAAAACTATATTATTTTATAACGTTCCCAAAAAACGAGATAAATTAATGAAAAATAACCATAACATATTTTAACCACAATTTTTATCTAATAACATTCATTTTGCATCAAAAAATGTATTAACCTGTAATTGCCTCAAATTCAAGGATCATATAAACCCAAATGGTTCCTTATATCTATATTCACAAAAGAAAGTAAAATTATTCCTTGAATTATATTTTTATATATCAAACATCAGGGTTACACAAACGATAAAAATTATTCTAATTTAATACCATCGTGAAAAGAGCCTTAATATATTAAATCATTTCATCATCCTAAAATATACAATAACACTTTAATCCCTTACATGTTGACTTATTACACATTCAACATTCATCATGATCTATTAACCATTCGTTTATAAATTATTCTAAAATAATTCATTCCTACATATAAAATCATGATTCATATCCTAAGATTCAATAATATCAAAAGATATGTTAAGAAATAATCTATACCTTTAATTGGTTAGTATTAAATTATTCATCTTCAACTAGAATGGAATTAGGTATTGGTAAACAGATATTTGTATGATTCTAATAACTTTGTAGGACATCTGTTTGTAAAATGACCATTCACACCACATTTAAAACAGTTAATTGATCCCTCAGAATGAACTTCTTTCCCTTCCTTAGAGTTAACTAGATTCTTCCTTTTTCAATGGAAGGTTCTTGCTTTTTGACCTTTATTTCTACATCTATATCATCTTTCTGTCCCCTTGAAACATATTATTATGTTTTTCTTACCACATCCTTGACACATAGGTTATATAATATACATACCATTATGATTATTAAATGAAATTTCATGGGGATTTTGTTCTCACATATATGATGACTTATAAAAAACACTAATTTTTAGGTGTTCTATCATGACTCCATATATTTGGTTGAGAATAACCCCAAGATTTATCATTTTATCCCCCATTTAATTCTGTTTCCCATTCAGAAACCCATCACAGTTTTCTTCAAATCCAATGTTACTTTGGTTCTAGGTAGATAAAACCATTTACTAAAACCCAAAAGGTAAGTCTGAGTATATCATTAAAATCATCATATAATATCTTATGAGGAGGGTAAATACTAAGATACACTTGTTCATGTTATCTTAAACTCATTCACTTTATGTGAAATAACTATGACTATTTCTAAAATTATAATCATTAAAGTTATGTCACTTATTCTTACAGTACTAACTATCATATAAAGATATCTAAACCGACCTATTATACCAACTATAAATAAGTGACCGTAAACATTACATTATCATTAATTTTGTGAAGAATTCACATTAAAGATCTTTTTAGGTTTTGAGTTTTCAAGAATTAGGCCATAACTATTACATAACTACATAAATATTACATGTAGACACTACTACCCAATATAAATTTTTCATAAAATAAAAACTCTTAAAAATAAACATGTCTACTTCCATGTATTAGTAAACATGAATTTTCATTGATCCCATCCTTGACCCTATTCATATTAATGTCCTGTGGAATACAATTCAATAACATGGGATGAGAATAAAAATCATAGTAAGGGTTATAAAACAAGGATGGAAACATTATCCTATCAATAAATTAAAAGCAACGAAACCAATACTTTTCAATCATAACATACTTTATTAAATCATAAGATTTATGACTAACACACCAAAATCATAAATAATAAAGGTAACTTATGGATTTCACAACATACATACATTGTAGCTATCACATGTACATAGGGAGTCACAATTGTAATACCCATTCCTTTATATTCCATAAATCTATTAGGGGAAACATTAACGTTTACCTCGGTCACGTTACCCAATGCATTGGAGAGCAATATCGGGCTCACCCACCCTAGGTTTATCATGGAACCACCTGTATATGTAAATAATGACGAATAACTATAACATAATCATAACACATGAATCAAGCAGAAAGGAAAGATCACATTTCCACATTCCAATCCCAATATATCATATCAATATATATAGAAAGAAACAATGTCTTATCATACCATTTTCAAAACCATTTAGATCATTTAATAAATAGATTTTTGGAATCCAAGTTTCCCATACCACTTTGAATCATTTTAAGAATTAGCATTATAAAATATTAGTTTACGTAAAAATAAATCCATAAAACCATTTCTAATACATGTAAATTAATTAAAAATATTTAGAATAATAATTTATTAATAAATTTAAAATGATATCTTAGTTAAAGTGTTTTTAACAAAATGATAGACTCTTGAATACAAATAATTGACGAATACCATTGAATCAGAACATTATTATATCATGAGAACAATTATATTCCTGATGTAAATTGTAAAATAGAATTATATACATCATATATGTGTGAATTTGTTCATAACGACAATGAAGTCTCAATAGAGTATAAATTGAGACGAAATCCCTTATAAAGACGGTATCCATAAATAAATGATAAATCCATGTAATAATTTTGTGTGAAAATTATATATACACCCCATATAAGTGGATATTATGTGTAAAATAATTAGACTCTATTCACACATATTCATATCATTACATAATCAAGAAGTGGAAGTTTAACCTAATAATTTGAAATTGGGTGAAGAAGTTACCTCAAAGAAATTAGACGGTCTAATGGAGTCACATTAAAATTCAAGAAATGAGATAATGAGAGAGAAAATGGTATCTCATAACTTTAAAATAAAATAAAAATAATAAGGATATATAGGAACATATCTCAACATTAGATGATTTAAATTAAAAGACAAAAAAATTTGACTTTTTAAAAAGAGGAGAGTGAATTGTTCCCTTTCCAATTTAGTATGATACGAAACATACATCCAATGAAAGAATGATCATACAATAAAGATGTAAATACACATAAATTAATTTATATTACAAAATTAATACAATCATGTGCAGTACAAACACTACACAAAATGAAATAGTGGAAAATATAGCATGAATCTCATTGGAATAAAATGTTAGATGAACGTCCCTTACCGTGTTTTAATAAATCGATTCATATGAAAAAAATTTAATAACCATCATGCGATTCACAGAATAACATGAATATAAATATAATCATGATAATATATATCAAATCGAATTAAAAAATACACCACATGTAATAAATTATTGGCGAACAATGGAAATCTCACAGAATTAAAAGAGAGATAAGAAACCCCTTACCTCGTATACAACATGAATCATTTGTTCCTTGTTATCCCTGAATAAAAAAAATAAGTTAATTTCTACTTTCTTAGAAACATTCAACAAGTTTATTACTCCTTTTATATCACTTATTACCATGTTATAAAGATTATGTATACATTTAATTTAATAATGGCCATTTAGTTGATATTTGGTACTTGAGTCAAAAGTAGACTTTTTATAATTACAAGTTGTTCACGTGGTCAAAAGTTTATTATATCTAGAATGATATTCGTGATTTAGAAATCATATATATAATATATATACGAACTTTAAATATATCCAGAATGATATTCGTGATTTAGATATCATATATATAATATATATCGAGTATATTAATGTATTTATAATAGTACATAACATTTGGAGGAAAGAAATGAAATACACCGTTGATGGAGACGGTAAGCCATATGTATGCATGAATGCAACAGTTATTTTGGTTCATATTTTAATGAAATTAAATCATAATTATACCTAGTAATATTAAAATTCTAGTATAATATCATATATAACTTCAATAACTCTATCCTTTATATGTCCCACTATTGCTATTAAGGAGTCATATCACTTTGAGGGGGCGGTAGTCCGCACTTCCTCAAATGAAATTATCACATTTACTGATAATGGAAACCATATAGGTATGATATAAATGAAAAATACATAAGAATAAAGAAAACATAAACAAAATATATATCATATATATATATAGTGCCATCATAATGGCCACCATGAGAGATTGTATGAGAAAATTGAACAATCATCATTTCGTGAGGCGTTAGTTTTCCATCCATAGAAACAGTATGCTCTATACCCATTAGATGGATGTGTGGGTATGTGTATTTAGAATCCTTCTCATAGAAACATTCTAGAATATATATGATACTGATTTTGTTATTAAATAAAGGAATAAAAATATTTTAGGGGATGGAGAAGTAAAATAAATGAAAAGAATTTAAGAGAAACTATTACCTTTAATTCAGATAACTCTCTTTGCTTTGAACCAATAAGACTTTTTGAGGAGACGTATGCCTAAGGTAAGGCTTTTAAGATAAATATAGGGATATTGTGAGCTTATTTTTTTTAGGGATTTGATGATACAAGGGGCTTGAGATGTGTGGGGAATGGGTTAGAAGTGTTGGAATTTTATAAGGGGGAGGAGGGGCTCTTTATGAATGTGTGAAACTATTATTTTATTATACAATGTTTTTCAGTTTTTATAGGTCCAAAACATATTAATGTTGAGGACTAGATGACTAATGGTTGAAATAAAATCATCCAATAAGGATTGGACAGGTTTTGAACATTATTTTAATCATTATAATCATATTTACTTAAATATTTTATTGATGAGGTAAACAATGCATCATTATTGTGTCATAAATAATTTAATTTTATTGATGTATAAAAATTATAATAAAAATTATCATGATGTTGGAATTATATGTAGAATTGAAAATAATATTTATAGTCGAAAAGATAACATATATAACCCTATATAAAAATTACATTACAAAAAGATATTTGTTTATGTCATTTTGTCTTTACATTATATTAATTAAAATAAAGTGTCATTATCACTCTTATGTGTCTCCATGGGGTACCAAAGTCGACCCAATGATGCCAATGGTCATACATGACTCATCCAACAATCTTAAGACATGTTATAAGGTAATATTATATTATTATGATATTATTTTTACCTTTAATTTCCCTATTTAACTTTAACCACTGTAAATAAAAGTCAAAAGTTACTATTCAATAAAAATTATTTTTATCTTATTAAATAAAATTTTACTTACTAATAAAAACCATGTATATCATATTTTTAAAATTCAATTCATAGAAGCGGTAAAATTTAATTTAAATGAAAAAGTCATTTTTAAACTACTACATAGTGGTTCCACTATTCATCAAAAATTGACATTTTAGAAAACTACCATAAATTATGCGTAGTCTATATTTTATATTACAAATTAAAAAATGATGTTTGTTTTTCAAAATTGAAAATATATAAGTTGGAGTAATTAATTTAAAATTAGTTACCGTTGTCAAAACAAAAATCATGTTTTTATGAAATATTAGCTATCAATAGACTGACACTTGTTTATGCCAAATATCAAAGTGAAAATAATTATAATGAAATTTATTTATTAAAAGGTAAAAATATAATCTAATTACACTTTAAAACCAATTACAACTATAATATTAACATATAAATAAATTATATTTAAAGAATGTTTTTAATGATAATACATTATTTTCCACTATTCATAAAAAAATTGTATTTTATCAAAAAAATACCAAAATTTTACCCAAATTGAATTTTGATTTCCTGATACTAAAGAAAAATTTTAATTTATAAAAAATATCATATAAAACTAACCAAATATAGATTTATAGAGGGTTCAACATTAAAAGGCGGTAAATCAACCATTTAAAGCAAATTCAATACATTAACATTTTTAGCCTATAACTATTATTAGGTAAATGTAAAATCATTAAACAAACATTTATATTTATATTGTAGTCAGTTATCTCCATTCCCACCAATACAATGTCTAAGTGTTTAACTTCCATTTTAAATAAGAATATTTTTATATTATTTTTCAGTAGAACTGATCTTTGTGAGCAATGTAAGATTTCTAAGAAACACATTATTGTGTATTGGGTATGCAATCAAACATATCATCACCTTTAAGGTAAAATTAATAATTAATTTTAAAATATTATTAAATATGAAAATCTCATATTCATTATTTACCTAGGATGTTACAATTACATTTTATTATTCTAAAATCAAAATATATTGCATAAAACATGTATATAGAGAATATGATTTAAATTTTTTTGATCTATTTTAATGATATACAATTCCCATAGAAATCAAGGTATAATCAATCCATGAGTGAGTAATTATACTAGATATGCTTGATAGATCAATTTTAATTCCACATTATGGGACTCTTAGTGAATATTATTCCAATAATACAACTTAATTATGTCTGTTAAAACCCAAATTGGATCCCCATAAGAATAAGATCATTGGACGATTTGTTAGGGAAGATGGTCATTTTTATGGAATACCTCAACTATTTATATTGTAGGTAGATATTCTCCCCACCATACACACCTTAAAATATTTTCATAAACCACACACAAAATTTTATATAGATTTGAATCAAAAAATAGAAATTGAAAGTAGTAATGAAAAATATCGATTAATTTTATCTGTATGGTGATTCCTATATACATGGGATAAACACTATTGTTTCCTACCCATTATTGTTGGTGGATAATATAGATTATGTATAATATTATTATGAAAAAAATTCAATATAATCATTCATTAATGAAAAATTAATCTATTAATCGAAAGGTGCCACCATCGAGTATAAAAAATGTAATAAGTTCAACAAAATAGACATAAAACTCTGCCATTGTAGACAATTGAGGATGACTACTTCATCATTTATACCAAACTTGTGATCTACAAACTTTAATGAACATCCATAAGTCCAATGATTCTTGATAAATCCATCAGATTATGAAATAAATTGATGATCCTATCACCCATGGATATATATTTCTTCTAATATATTAACTTCTTGCAACATCACCATATTCTAAATATTATTTTTTAATGAATGTCTTATCACCTGAAATCTATTTAATTAAATCATACTTCCCCAACAAAAACTCCCCAGTTTTTTTTTCATGAAGAGGTTTAATACGAAGACAAAATTGACAATTTTAATTATTATGATTTTTTTAAATTGAGATGGTTATTGTGTGGAGTCCTTGTCTAGATTTTAGAAATATAAAAAATGAAAATAGTGTGTCCATTATTGTATGAAAACATATATGATATTATTTCAACCTTTGGTAGTTAGCATCATCATTTTTAAAAATTACCTTATTGCATATTGTTCCTTCAGTTCACTAATTATTACTATAAATTTATATCTAATTCGACCAATGAAAAATCACAATGAAAAAATAACCTTTTTATTATTTCCTTTAAGATAAATTGATTTAATTATATAATAGCATTTGTTAAAAAATAAGAAATATATCCACTCTTCATGAATTACTAAACCAAGACATTGATGTTAAAATAGTGTGAAATGATTGCAAAATAAAAATGGATATCAGAAAAAATGAATAATTTATAATATCAGTTTCATATGTTTTAAAATGAAAAAAGAATAAATTTATGATTTAATTTTTGAATCAATTATTCACGAAAAATATTATTAGAAATATACATGAAAATAATTACAATGATTAAATTCTCAAAAAATGTAAAAAAAGTAATAACAAACAAATTATATCTCATGTATCCACTTTACATACACCCATAATTGGAAATGAAAAACATATCCATGGAAACTGGACACTCAATATCCCTACTCACCCCCCAAAAATATAAACTCTTTATGATTTTATATATAAAATGTGTCTGATTTAGTGGAGGAAAAATGAATTTGAATATACTTCTCCCTTAATTTTTGAATAGCCATTGACTCAATAATTCATGACATAATACTCCATAAGGATGTGTTAGAACTTATTCTCATACATACATAAACATTAGATAAAATAATTTAATTGAAATTTATCCTAAACAGGAATTTGGCCCCATCTTTTGACAAAAATCACGTGGTCACAATTTGAAAAATATCCAAACTCCACTAAACAGCCTTAATAAATATTAAATTGTTATATATTCATAATTATAATATATGTATTTTTAGATTCTAGATTGTAAATATAAGGTCTGATTAACCTGATTAATTAAATGTTTTAATCTCCCATTGGTTTTTTAGTAAATACATCATATACCATGTATGATCTTGATCATTCTGACATAGTCTTTTGATTTCTCACTTAATTTTAAATCATTGAAATTATTTAAATATTATATAATAAATTGATATGGGGGTTAATCATTATATAATTTAATTCCGATAACATTCCAGTTAACCAAGTAACATCCTATTATCCACAAATTTAATCATACATTGGAAATTAATCTATGAGTGAAAAATTATTTTAATATGTTACTGAGAGTTAGGGTTAAACACACCAAAGTATCAATTGTTGGACGAAAATATTTTCTATAATTTGTAGATAAATAATGGTCTACCAAATTGGATATCACATTATAATTGTTTCAATCTCATATATATTCACAAATAGCAATGTTGATATATTGTGATCCCAATAGTGTAGTTAATAATAGATGATCTCCTAAAGGGGTGAATTTTTCTACATCAATGATATGGAACTCAAACCAATCTATTGTAGAGACTCCTATAAATCAAGACCACTACAATCCTATTTTTATGCAGATCATTATACACAATGGAACATAATTAATTTTAAATACATCCAATGACCTTTAAATGTAATTAAATCTAATAAATAATCATTCATTAAACATCTAAATCTATGTATCTATTTAAACTCCCAGTTAATATGATTACCATTAATTAATTAATTCTATTTATTTTTCTTTTTAAAAATTAATCTCAAAAGTGTTTATAGAATTCATCATTCATTGAGGAATTTAGAATATTTTCTCTACAATTTAGAGTGAAAAATCTAGTGAATGTTATTCGTGTATGAAAAACAAAATTGTGACACAAATCCAATTTCATATTTTAAAAATTTTGATAAAATTTATAATTAAATAGATACAATATTAATTTCTATAATTTAAATTCAATTATACCTTTAAAAAGTAAATCTTTAATTATTGTGTAAACTCACACAATAAAACTGTTACCATCTAATTGTTAAGTAAAAATATTCTTTCTGAATTTCCAAATCATTTTGTTTTTGAAATCACAAAAACATTCATAAATAATTAAAAACCTATTCATTCTTGTCCACTTTATATTAATAATGTTGTTTTAGATGAAATATATTTTTTAACATTCATAGAATTGTTTTAAAATATATTAATGAAAACAACACTTCATTATTCATGAAAATTATTTTAATGAGTATAAAATAGATAATGTTCGGAACCACCTCTATCAAATTGGATTTAAAGATATTATTTATTATATTTAGAAGCAAAAATACTTTTATAATATGTATTCACCTAAAACCCAAAAACATCAGAATCATACTCACAAAGAAAATCATACTGAAATTCTGTAAGGAAATCCATCTGATTTATCTATGATGGACATATTATTCTGGAAAACCATATTATCTCAGATGTGAATACATTTTACACAGGAAATGGTGCATATCAAAATAGTTTAATACATTCCGTAGTAATATGATCCTTCATGAGTAAGGTGTTTATTTACATGTGAAAAATGAAGATAAAATATGAATGTTTTATGATCAATATTGTATTCATAATATTTCCTATAAATACCTATTAAATTAAATAATTTAAAATAAATTATATACTAGATTAGAGATTAAAAAATGTGTTAATAATTTTCATTTTGAAAAATATCAATGTTTGAAAGCTCTAAATCTTATAATATTGATGTACTTATTCTTATTTACTAGTATTTATTTTAGTTTATTTTTGTAATCATAATGAACAATGATGTGAATATGATCGAGGGGTTGAATGGATAGAAAGAAAGAGAAATGTATCATTATATTGAGCTATTTTGGGGATAAAATGAGACAATAGGATACATCATATTGAGGGATATTGTGGTTATATAAACATAGATATCGATCACCGTATCGATAGATCAGAAGGATAATGAGTTATACCGATGATTTGTTTTGAGGACATTTGCTGGAATAGGAAATACAAAATTTCTTGTAATTAGAAAACAATAAACCATTATCCTAGGATGTTAGATAACTTAATATTATGCATAATATAATTGTATTCATTTGTTTTAATTGTTTTATTATAAGTGTTTTATTTTTTATGTAAATAATAGAAAGTGATAGTTTTATAATGAAAATAATATTTTCACCATCTTTATCAAAATAATATTGATTTACAAACAAATATATTTTCTCTAATTATGATTTTATATGATTTAAGATATAATCATTACTTTTTTCATAATATGATTTATTGCAACTGTTTTGATTATGTTAATTTTTTGAATACTCTAATAAATTGGTTTCCTTTTTAAACATGATTAAAATATAATTTTTTTTCACTGCTTATTGATTATGAATATATATGCTTTTAGGATATAATATCATTATGATATGATTATTCTCATATTCAAACATATGCTTGTAAAATATTTCACTTATCTATCCCAATAGACAAGAAAAGATATCCATTTAATAATAAATATTTTGTTGTGAATATTATTTATTTAACATTGTTGAACTATTATTATTATAATGATAAAAAGATTTTTTTAAAAAATCCCCCCATTAATTAGATGTTCAACTTATTATAAATTTCAACAAAAATAATTTTTATCATATCCATGAATTTTTAATACTGATACCAAAATTTGGTATCATAGGATGTTTCCACTTTTTAATTCTCGTAGGGAATTTTAGCTTCTATACATCTTAATGTACAAATGAATTTTTTTTATAATCAATTTTTTATGAAAAATTATTATAGTATCGCGCCTTATGTAAAATAAATCATTTTTTACATTTTTTAACTGATGGTAAGAGAGAATGTTGGATCCATTGATAATCTCAATTCCACTAGTCCTCTAATTTTTTATGTTAATGGTTTTAAATTCTAGTGGGATATAATGAAGTATTTTTTACCAATATTTTAGATGAATATTTTTTAATGATCACTATTGATTATAATATTCATAAAAAAGAAGTTAGAACCATTAAAAATCAATAAAAAAATAATATTAATTGAATTCTAAGGTAAGGATGAATTTATCATGTTCCATGTTGTGAAAAATAGATATCTAATTTTCCTCTTGTGAAACAACAGATATTATCCACAAAATTTTATAAATTAATCATTTTTGAACATCCAATCATGGAGAAACTAGATGATAAATTCTCAGAGCTGCAAATCATGCATTTGAATTCACATTTTATGAACCTATTGCAATGTTAAGAAAAATATTTATGATGATAGCCAATATTATATAATTTATTGGAACCCAAGGGTTATAAGATGAAATACTTTTCCAAATGATAATTGATATCATTCCCATTGGGTGGGAATATATGAGGATAGTAGATGATGAATCATGGAAGATAAAAAATCTTAATCTTGATGTATCAATCTAATCTCTATTATAAGACTAGGATATACTAAAAAAGAGAAATTGATAATTAAAAAATAATCGTGGTGTTTTTTCAATACTAATATAGTTCCTACTAATGATAAAATACATATAAATGATTTAATGTCTTCAAGAAAGAAAAAAAGATTATGTTCTATCTGAATCATGTGATTATGAAAATTCTGAGAATGAGTAATCCAATCGTGTGTGAAGAATGAATAAAATTATTGGTAAAAAGATTTTCTGAATCATTGAATAAAAATTAACATTTATAGGACTGGAAATAAGGCCTCCAGAGTTACTTTATATGAATTAAAATTGGATATACATATCTGACATGATAGTCCCATGTTAAGAATAAAATATTAGAAGGATTGACATTATGATTTGATTCGAAACATTTATTCTACATCAAAAAAATGAGAATAGACATATTGATAATTACAATTATAATTCCATTTAATATGATTCTTCAAACCATTAATAAATTAATGAATGTATTTATCATAAGAATTTTGGTATTCTTTCTAGAGTACCTATTAAAAATAAATGTTTTATGGTCAAGGTTTTCATAGCCAATTATTTAAATAATTTTTAATTAAATGAATATTTTCGAAATGTTAATAATTTTATAACCATCAATGATGAATCCCCCTTAGCGAGGGATAATAATTAAATACCTCCTAAGGAAGAAGTTTCTCATTTTGTAAAAAAATTTTAAAATGAGAAATGAAATTTTTGTCAACAATTAATAAATAAAAATCACGGATTAATATTATAAAAAATGAAGTATCATATCATTCTAATGATCTTGATAAAGATTCTTTTTAAAAAGGTATTACATCAAAAAAAAATATATAAAAAGTAATTTCAAAAAATGATAGGTTGAAAGCTTGTTTTTTGGAACACAATTCCAAAAATAATAAAAATTTTGATATGAATTTAGTTGTGAAACTAATATTTTAAATATATTTACTGAATAATCATTTAATAAACATTACTACTAAAATGTAATGTTTTGAAAAAATGTATTATAAAATCCATCCACATGGTACTAGTTTAGAAATGTGATATATTTATAAAAATCCAACCTAAGTAATAACATATTTGTTTACTAAAAAGTCCCCTTTTGTCGTAAATCCAAGTAGTATGAAATTGGAAAATGCATTTTTAATTTAATAGACATTATTTCTTAGGGTTCCAAAAATATTTTTTTTGAAAAAAATTTCCATTCATTTATTATATTTCAAAATGTTTTGAACAAAAAATATATTGAGTGCACCAAATCTAAGGTTACTATTTTCTAGAAAACAATGAAAATGTCAACAATAAGAATATATAGTACATTAATTGTGGTTTTTCTTGATATATGACTTGCTGCAAATATTTATTTGAAATGACTATAAATACGAAATGTGGAAAAAATTACATAAAAATAATTCCCAAGGATAGATTATTGATATATGTAATAATGATCATATTGATGATTCTTCTCCAAAAGGAATTAATTAATTATTTTATAAGTTATCTCTAATGCATTATGATTAGTTTTATCATTGTTTATTTTTATTCTTATTTAAATTATTTTTCTTATTCACCGAAAATAAAAAAACATTTTACAAATCATCATGAGATTATTATTTTTATAAACCCTCCTAAAATATTTTATCAACATTCAGATTAGTTAGATCAATTCTTAGTCATCATCTTTGTTTTGGAATAACAATTATCACTATTATTGCCTATATAAATTGCACCCCCTTTGTGTTCAAAATCAGTAATTTCATTAATTCTATATCAAATTTCGTCCTTACATAGGACTCCCAGTCTGATTTTTTCTTCATCTAGGAAACTTATGTTATAGGTAACATTATGATGGCACCCATTAAGTATTATAACACAATATATTTTGAGAATGTTTTGTAGAAAAATTATTTTTTGGAAAATTTGGATTCATCTCTAAAAAGGATTACATATTTTCATGGTTGCAATTCATTTTTTCAAGATGAAGACTATCCAATTTATGATTTCATTTACATAGATATGGCTATTGATTTTTATGATTTTTTAAAATTCATTAAATATGGTAGAAATAAATGTTTTATTTTCATTACTATTATAATAATTCCAAGAATAATTTTAGACCATCTACTGGTTTCCTTGGAATTTCATATGAAGGAGATACTTTCCATCCATATCATACACTACCTGACACTAAGGATTTGTTTAATATTGAAAAATATTAAAACTCATTGTTTAAGAATGTATCATAATATGAACCATCTATAGTCACTCATCTCATTCTGGATCAGAGAGTAATAACCTTTTGTATGAAAGGGATTATGATTCTAAGAGAGTTATAAATAGATACTCAAAAATATTATTATATCATTAATTTTTATTACCTGGTTAGTATGTGAAAAATCAACATAGATTAGTTTCATTATTTTGATTATAATAAATATCAAATCTGGATCAATAATGTGACATATTATAATTTTTATTTCGTTGATTAAAAATATTATTTAATCAAGTATGAAGTATTTCATCCTTGAAAACAAATATAATGAAGTTATAGAAATTTTGTTTTTATATGTGATGATATAATGAAACGAATGAAGTATGGAACTGATTCTGAAGAATTGATTTTTGTAAATAATATAATTATTTTTCATCATATTAAAAACATTCTTATAATTCAAATAATATTGAGATTGTTTGGAAGAAGAGAGAGGAAAATTCTCTTCCTCCAAACGAAATGAAAAAATGAATGTTTGTTATTTGGTAACCACAGTGTGGATAAGAAAACAAGAAAAATTTGAAGAATGTGACCCTCAAATCAGACTGATCCTAGAAGAATATTATACATTAAATATCCATAATTCCAAAACCATATAAAGATACGTGACAGAGATTAATACAATGAAAAATGTATCAAAATCTCATTTCTATAAGATATTATTAAAGTATATTGAGTGTGCTACTCGAAGTGTTTTTTCATTATAATGTCATATTACTTTTTCATGAATCAACTACTATTCATGAAGATGTTCCTTGTATTGTATATAGGTTAAATGCTATTATGGAGGAGAAGGACTGAGTTCCTATTAGAGAATGTGATTTAATATTACATTCATATCCTTGTGACGAGTTTCCTAAATAATTAGACTATGGAGATATTAAAAATGATATTCCACTCAATGATGTAATGGAATTGAAGAAGAAGAAGGAAATTTACAACATAAAAAATGATAATTATAATAATAATATTTAGAGGAAGAAATGTAAATTTCTTATAAAGTATATATTCCTTTCATCAATCATTCCATTAGGACTTTAATGTCTTCTTCAAAAGAATTATCTTCCTAGGGAAATTAAAAGGATAAATCTTTTATTCATGAGACACAAAATTACCAATAAATTCCTGAAGTAAAATAATCATCTAAACAGACGATCATGATCTAAAAAAAATTATAAGATAATACAAGTATGGATGTAGATGCAATGACATTTTCTGAGGGAATTTATGATCATCAGAGAATTGATAATATTGTTTCAATTAAAAAAATTAAAAACAATTCATCCATATATTAGAACTAGTCGAAACATACCTTCCAAAAACAATAAATCAGATTCTGAATCACCCAATATGATCGATGATCAGAAAATCAACTACATCATTCATATCATGATCATATTGGAAAATAAAATTATGTACATTCCCCAACATGAAGCCAAGTATGATTTGATTTCTTAAATTCAACATGAAAAATCAGACTTGGATAATGATTTAATAGATATGTTGATACATTTGGAGGTATATTTCAAGATCTTTAATCAATGTTCGCAGTTCACATGAAACAATTCACAATGTTATTCAATTAGTCTCATGGGATTGATAAGGATATCTATCATCACGATGATAATTTGGATGTTTTTTATAAATAATTCAAAGAAACCAATGGTGTTATTACTATTCTTGAAAAAATCATGTCCAATAGTGCAAATTTTTTGGATTAGGTCATCATTTCAACTGAAAAACAGAATCAAGATATCATTAACATATAAGGGATGATAAATTATTTGTAGCATAAGATATCAATATTCAATTTGAATAATGATAAAATTGTTGATTTCAAAAATCATAATGACAACTTCTAAGAAATATTTAAAGCTCTAGAAGATTATAACAATATTTAATATGGATGAATTTTGTCTTTGTAATAAATAACCCATCATCAATATGAAATTACTGAATATTTTTTGGAAAAAATAAATTATTTTAAAATGATGAAGACCATTGTGAATGAAATGATTCCAAAAAAATATAGTTTTTTTCTCTTATCTATTTTCTGAAAATACTATTTTTTAAACATTTTCGTTAATGTGTATTGCTTTTCATCCCATCAATTTTTTTTAATGTCATATAATTCCTATTTGATTGATTTTCATTTAATTTTTTGACGATAAAATACTTAATTATACTATTTTTTATTTTCTTATCTATCCCTTTTTAGAAATTATATTACATTTCCTTATTCATGTTCTAAAATCTCAAAGGATGATAAATTCAAAAATTAGGAGATAATTTCATAGAAAGGGGAAATGTTTTCTTATGGGATAAATTCATGAAAATAAAATAATACTATACTTAAGGGAAATCAAATCGTTATTAGGAGTCAGTTGTATTTATCATATTATTCAGAAGTGTTATAAAATTATGTGGAGATAATAATAAATGATTTAACTAGAATATATGTTTTTATAAATAATAAGTGATATATTTTGGTAAATGCTATTTTATGTTTATGTATTTTGTTTTGTGAATTCCAAAAACGGTGAGATTGTTGATTATAAAGATCCTTTATAATGTTTCCATTACCTTTTTTTGGTAAAAAATCATTTTTAATAAATAATTAATATCTATTTATTTCATTCCCAAACTATTTTATGAATGTTATTGTAGAAAAAAAAAATATTTTTAACAATTCATAAAATTATATTAAAAAATATTCATGAATAAACAAATATTTATTTATTACAATTATTCAAATGAGTATGAAATTAGTAATGATCAGAATCCCATTTATCAAATCAGATTTAATAACAAATTTTTATTCACTTTATACTATTAATTGATTTTATAATCAAACATTACATCAGATCTTATATCATCAGAATCATAATCATACAGAAAATTGTAATGAAATTCTATAAATAAATCTATAATATTTATCTATACATTAAATCTGAATACAGAAAACCAAATTCTATAGTAATGGTATACATATTAATCTAAAAATGGTGTATATAAAAATAGTTTCATACATTCTATTGTTATATGATATTTTATGTTCCAGGTGCCGATGTCTTTCAGAAAAACTGAGAGAAAATTTGGTCGTTGGAGGATTAAGATGAACTTTGGAGTTTTTCCAATAAATATATGTTCATTTTAATAATTCGAAAGAGGTTTCAGACACATGTAGAGTCTATGAGTGATGTTATAATCGAATTTATTTTCAAAATTCTGATTCTCGTGAGAGCTACAATTATTACATGAGTGAACTTATTATTCCTTGTTACTTTAATATTCATGAGTTTTTTTAATCGTACTGATTGATCGGATGAATATGAACAAGGGATCAAAAGTATAGTAATACATGGAATATTATCATGGTATTGATGGTTTGCAAGGATATCAATATAGATTCCAATCCATTTGATTGAGGGCTTCTAAGTTCATTCAGACAGAGAATCTCATTATGGATTCGAGCACTAGTAGGGATTTCAAGATGCATTGATCATCGTATCAAGTGATTTTCCTCGCATCGGAATGATTAACTTTTTTTCAATACAATTCTACCAAAATTTATCCCATTATTTTGGATACACTATTTTTTGGATGAAATAATTATATTATTTTATATTTATTTTTTTATTAAAGGACTTTTATTTTCACATCATACAATAGAATGTGATAGTTTTATGTTCACATTTTTTTAATTTTCTTTTCTCATAATAACATGCATTACAATATTTTTTTTACCCTATTTACTATTCTATATGATTAAATATTGAATCATTACTTTTCTAAATCTCTGATTTACCATCACCACTTTGATTATAATTCTTTTTTAATTAATCTAATAAATTGATTTCTTATATGAATACAATTAAATTGAGAATATATTTCTACTTATTTTTTATTACTATTGAATATTATTTCATGATTGAATATCATTTAATATTCTAGATTTACATATCAAAATCTAATTTATTATAATATTTATTTTATCATACCCATGGTATATGCCTAATTATCACATGAAAAAAAGTGTTATTATAATTACGATTTGTTTAACCCTATTAAACTAACAATATCATAATGATAAATTTGAGTTTTTTTAGACATACAATCCCCCCCACTATTGTAAATTTTCATCTTCATATACATTTTCATTCAACTATCATCAATATTTTAATTGATGTGTATGTTTAATTGAAAAACAACTACATGTGATATATTAAAAAATCATCCACCAACCTTAAATAATCAAACACACAAATGATCTATTGGGAGTAAATATATGTAGATTTTAAAATTTTAATATAATTCATTAAATTATAATTGAATTGAATGTATAAAATATACAATTACGGTTGAACTATGATAACTTTTTAAAGTGACTAATAATAATAATTCAGTAGATTAACCATTAGAATAAAATAAATTAAGGACCACGAAATTTAGGGAAAATATCATTGTATATTAAAAACATACTTTATTTTGTATAACAATTATTACATTGAAAAGAATAATAATTGTTAAAATATATTTTATTCCAATTAAAAAATGTTTTTATGAAAAATATACCCTTTCCCCAAACATAATTTGTAGCAGTATATCTAATTTTTTTCCTATAGCGGTGGAATTAAATTTGGTCATTAAAATATAATTTTTTTTTAATTTTTCCTTTTGTAAGATAATTTTATACAAATTGGTTTTGGCATTACCCTTTTAAAAATTTCTTCATTTTCCACTTTAGGTAGTTTTTTTAATTAATTTTTTTGGGATTTATAAAAACAATTTAGGGGCACTTCCCATATTCATCATTTAGGGAAGAACTATACACTAGTGACTATAATTTCATTCCATGATATGGTTTTACTTACATTTATGATTGAATGGTAATACTTTCACTAAAATTCTTCCAGGTAGTACAATCCACTTATAAACCTATAAAAAACAAAAATCATCCCTTCTTCACCTCACCATCTTCCGATTTTTTTGTCTTATTCATCATCACGATAATCTAAAAGTATCCATTAATTTTTTTTAAAATAAAATGTAGAAGGGAATAATGTTTTATTCATCTCTGAAAAAATTTATGAATATTGGAAAAATTAATGAATAAAATACATGTATCAACATCTGTTCTAAAATTTCGTACATTTGAAAAGTTATTGGATGATTTTGATCAATTAAGAAAAGAAAACAATCACTTTTTACATAAATATCACACCTTCAATGGGAATCTCATCCTTTTTTTCGTGGAATGAATCAGTGGTTTCCCATGATAAATGCATAAAATATATAATGAAGATGCTACACATAATATATTATGAATATAATGAGGAAAAAATCACATTTAATGACGTCTACCTAATTTGGATCATTTCTATGATATTTCCTTCTTCTTAAATCACTAAAACTTATTATGATGGTGTAATGAATATAATCATGATCCTTCCTATTATATTCAAATTTAATTATTAAAAATTTACATCATCTATACCAGGAAATTATATCATATTAATATATTACTGATTCGCACTGACAGGAAGATCAATAGGAAATTTGGTTTCTATATCGTCAACAAAATATTAGTTAAAATTTCCTTGATCTCTTATAAAAATATTATGAACAATTTATTTTACTATTATCTCTATTAATATTATTATCATAGGTTTTAGGAAAATTCTTTATATTTTCATCCTCTCATGGTTTATTAATGAAATAAATATTCTAGAAAATAACTATTTTTTTCATAACCCCTCTTTTGGTTTTTAGTTTTTTAAAAGCACTAAAAATATTATCCATTTTCATAAATAATTATTTTATTTTATAAAATTTTCCATTATTATTTGGTCCATGATAACAATTAATTATTTTTTCATAATAAATATTCATCAAATGACTAACAAATACATTTAAGAAGAAGGGAATAGCCAATTAAATGACTAAATAAAAAAGAAAATATCAAAAAATGTTTCACATATAAGTAAAGAAAAATGGAAATTTGAAAATACAACCATAATAAGAATAACTATACTGTTATTATTCATTGTTCATAAAAACAAAATTCAAAAAAATGTGATGTTCATAGTAAAATCATAGAATAATATACCAATGTTATACCTTTTTATTTCTTGTTCTTTATTTTTAGGTTTATAATTACTTTTCAAAACATTGTTTAGAGAGATCATACATCATTTAAAATGGTTCCAAAATGAAAATAAATATACAGTATGAATAATATTTTTATGAAATACTTATTTATCTAAGTAATTAACTATACTGCAATGATAGATTGTAAAAATCAAAAATGGACCACTTACACTGACTAATTTTTCCGTAAAAACTATTATTTAACTATTAAAAATATTAAAAAATTATCACAAAGACTTTTTATGATTTATTTTTTAAAAAACTAATTTTTCATTAATATCTTACATTACCTACAACACTGGGTAATCTTGCATCACATGAAAGACCTAGTTTTAACAAACCAATGATATAATATTAAAATAGTTTTCTAAATGTAGCTTTTATAACATTGTCTTTATAAATATATATATGAATAGTAATAAACATTTTTAAATATTAATTATTTGGGTTTTAAATAAATTAAATTTAGGGATAAAAATGTACTTAAATTTTGGTAATTTCTTTATATGTTTCCAAGCATAATACTTTAAAATTTTATTATTTATCTACATGAACATTAAAAAAAATAATTTATCTCATATAGAGATAATTAATTTGTTACAATAGTTCTAATTTATTAAATTATAATTTAAAAAATTATCCTTCGTTGATTTATTATTATTTTCCAGAAAAGATTCATTTTTTGGTGAATAGTTATGAAAGATTGTATTTTAATTGAAGAAAGCCTTTTATTTTAAATAATTATGATTTTAATTTATATTATGGTTTCGTTTTAATATAAACTTATAACAATTTTATATCAATTAATAAAATTTAGTTCATTGAAAAAGTTCATGTTGAACTTATTTATAAAAACATTGTCTATTTTTCGTCATGTTCTGATTAAAAATTGTTTTCTCATTATGCATGTGGGATTAATTTTAAATAATAGTTTTAAACATTTATAGAATTAAATTATCTAAGATTTATTCCATATTTAAAATCATAAATTTTTTAGAATTTTATTTTGTTAAACAATCATTTTAACCAACATGAATAGTTAAAATAATAAAAATTACCATTCATGGTTATTATTAAAACTGATTTAATGGCCAGTGAAACTACTAGGTTATGGCATTAAAATGAACTAAAAACGTTTACAACCCCATTTTTGAAATATATATATATATATATATATTAATACCATATATATTTTAGTATGTAAAATGTACCATTTTGAATAATTTTGAATGATAAAATAATTGCAATGATAGAATGTTGTAAAAAAATTACAAGTATTCCACTCACCTCACTTATAAAGGGTCACCCCTATCATCTCTTCCTAACACCATCAAACAAAATTGTTTTAGAAAATAAAATACCAAATATATTAATTAATTCGATCAAATATTTAATAATTCTTATGTTTTACATGAATATAACATACGAGGACTTTTTTTCAAATAAAATGAGGATACCAAAAGAATACATAATTATTATCAACATGAATTTTTATTATATTAATTCCTCAACATATTAAAATTATTATAATACCATGTTGATATAAAAATTAATAATGTTACATATACTGATATTTTTATTTTATATTAATTAACTATAAACATCTCTTTATCCATCAACTGGTTTATGAAATCACCCTTCATATATACGGTGGCCTATCGTCTCATGAACTGATGTCCTTAAATTTTCCATTTACACCTCTAAATGTTATAAATAATGATAGATTTTTTATTCATATGTTATACTAATGATATTATTAGGCTTCTAGAATTATAAATTAACACATACCTTTAGGATTATCATTTTTTTGGAATTCAATAACATCAATTATGTGTACAACCACCTGAATAATCGATGTGATTTATTCATGATTTACATAAAATGTATTAAATATTTTTTAAATTAAATATGTGATATATTTAAAATAAAATAGACTTTATAAATAAATTATTTAATTTAAAATTATTTCTTTCAACTTGAAAATACAATAGAAACAGGGTTCATGTGTACATATGGCTTATCATCTCCCATAACAGGGTATATCATTTTAAACCAACAAATATTAGGGTTACTATAAATAAATAAATATTCACTATATATAAAATTTATGTCATTGTCAATATTTTAGAGATTTTAATTTCATTATTAATGTAATGGTAATAAAGATAAAAAATCATGAAGCATACGAAAAAATTTGATTATTACACAAAACACAACACTAACATGGAACTGTTAATTAATGTGTTATAAAATTTAATAAGATTAATTTATATGGTATAACTTATATTTATAATTTTATTTAATATATTTATAATTAACATATATTAATAATATATGTGGAGTGAATCTTTAAGACGAAAGTCAATTATTATGGTAAGGGGTTTTGATCTCACTTTTACTTTCATTGAGACAAATTCATTATTCACCACATGATTATTATATTTAGTGTATAAAAATTCCATGAATATATTTTATTATTATTATATATATTATTATTTTTATTTTCATGTCCATTTTTTTATCACTTTAATGGGGATTAGAGTTCTTTTGTTAAAAAATTGTTGAGTTTTTTTGTCATAATTTTCGTAAATTAAAGAAAACATTTTGTTATGCACCTAAAAAATTCCTGAGCATTATATAAATCACATTTGACATGTATTACAATGAATTTATTTATCGTAATTATATTTTATCTTCTATTTTATTCTATTACTTCAAGGTGATTACTATCCAAGTTAACAAAATTGTAATGATTTTTGGATACAATCTTCCCATTTTTTGGGATTGTTTATTATTATGTTTATAATGATATAAACACATTAAAAATATCTTATGAAACTCATGTATTTTATTCCATAGTTAATTATGAAATATTCATGTATTGGTACCAATTGTTTACTCATAGATATATAATATATCTGAGAAAGTTATTTTATGGAAATCTGTCATTATTCATCTATTCGGTAAGAAATACATTTTCATGTCATAAAATTACTTTAATCTCCTTATAAAAAATTTTATTCTCCTACTATTTTTAAAATAAAAATTTACCCATGTTTTCCTTTTCTTTGAAATAATTTAAAAGGAATAATTTTTCTATTTTTCAAACAATTCCTATTTGTAATTTCTAAAAAAATTTAATGGAATATATGTTTTAACATATAAAACATGAACACATCATTTCATCATCATGACCATTATTTTCTTATAATATTACTTTAAATATTTTCCTTCTTATTTTAAAAAATATTATTTTTAAAATGTTTTATGTTCTGAAATTTTTTTCATTGTGTAATAGATATTTACCTTTAGAAAAGTTTTAATTAAATTTAAGGTCTTCCTTTATATGTATTCAATGTTATATTCAATGAAAATGATTTAATGTTTTAATGAAATTATTGAATTTCAATGAAAGTATTTTTTTTCTTTATGAAACATCCACTGAAATCTTTCAAAATTATTTTCCATTTAACAAGAAATCCATAGACGGTACTTATTATTTTCTGGGGAAATTTTCAAATAATACCACTATTATGAATTCATTGAATGTGTATGATGGAATGGTGTTAATGAAACCCATATCTCTTCCTAGGGTTATACCATGATAGATCTATTATAGGAAATACTTATTTTAATTACTTATTCTATTATGAACAGATTTAATGATTATATATATTACCATTGTCTATAGGCTAGGTTGTAATGATATGATTATGAATCCTTCTTATTTCATGGGTTATTATAGAGTTAATTATTAATGATCATGTGCCACACATATGTATGCCTTTCATTATGTGGTGGTGGTTACATTATAACAAAGGATAGTGGTTAAATTATAACAAAATATGGATGGGAATTATATCTCCATAAAATGAATTGGGTAAATATTTATATCTCATGATATATAAATGACTGAAATATGGAATATAATTGGTTTATTAATGGGTTTTTTCCAATATAATGTATTTGGAGTTCTCATTGACTAATATTATGGTTTGGTTAGTCAACCAATTACACAATGAAGAAAGTAATTTCAATATGTAAGATGTTGTGTCCCTATAATGAGTTGTATCATCCTATAAAGAGAGATATAAATAGAATGTACATGCCACTATAATGTTTTTCATGTTTAAATAGTTCTATATCTATGTGAATAAATTCCACAATTAATGTGCTAATGTGGATGATAATCCAGAAAAACAACAAAATAAAATGTATAAAATGGATATCTTATTAAATTACAATGGATGAAGTGAATCATTATAATTAGGGAAAATTTATCCTCGTCTCCTTAATTGGGGATTTAATATTTTGAATTTTTATTATTGAAAATTGGGAAAATATATTTCCATATCATTTAGTAATTTTCATTTCATTATTTCACATTATTTGGGTTCATGAATAATAAAATCACATTTGATATTTTATCAATACAATGGTGAACCATTGATTCCATTCAAAATAGATTTGTATTAGATGATAGAATATATAGGTAAGGAATTGTGAATTAGAATTTGGAATTTTTTATTGCTTTATTCATTAATAATATATGATTTATGGCCACAATCATTGGTTTATGAGTTCGTGGTTTATTTTCATGACCCTTCCTCTGTAAAAACCCGAATCTTCATTTCATGTATGTTTTTCCTTTTTCTGGAGTATTTCAGAAAAGAGGTGTTTCTGGAAATTTTTTTATGTACACAATGTGTACTTTATGAGTACACAACATGTACTTCGTTGTCGCGTGAGGTTGTGTGCTGGCCGTGTCATGGCCACACACACGGTTGTGTGGGGTGATGTGGAGGACACCGAAAGTGGAGTACGTAATAGGTAAGCACATGTCATGTACATCAAAAGCACACCCCATGTATTCTGTTTTTTTCATTTAACACACTGGGGCATGTCTGACGAACAAAACTATCATTGTTAAGGTCTCATTCGTCTAAGATAACCCGTATGGCCATGGATTTTCGAAGAACCTCCAAACCTCCCTCAGTTCTCCAAATCGACCACCGTCAATTGCATTGGAACCACGCCAGTAAGCTCATCCTTTTCATAGATCTTCATTTCCTAATTTGTCTTCTTTTCCAAGCTATCATGGGTTAACCGTTTTAGATGTTTTCTTAGATCTACGACATTATAATGAGATTTAAGATATGAGTTTAAATTGTATTCATCTTCTAACACTGAGGTAGGAGGTTTCTTCCATCCTATAGACTGTATTTGAGTTTTAGGTGAAAATTATCCCAATACCCACTAATGGGGTATTGCGCATTTACCATTTTAGAACTATTGTTTTCTTACTTAGCATTTATGTCTGAGTAGAGTTTATTTTTTGTGAATAGAGCAATTTGATGTGCATTGGATGTATTGGACATGCATTTTTTTTCCTATTTATGACAGTTTAGTCTAGTTCTTCATGTTCGGCAATTGCGAGTTTCCATGCCTAGTGTTGTATGATGGTGATAGTTTTGTTCTAGCATGCTATTATGTTGTGGACTACTATCCAAGTAGTTCTTGAGGTATGCATGGCTGTTAGGCGATGCTATACTTGTTGATTTACACAAGTCCATGAGAACCTAATGTAGTAGACCATATGGAGAATTTGCATAAGGGATTCTCCAGAGTGTCTTTTATAATTACGATGTGAGACCACAAGGGAGTTTGAGGTTGAGTTCTTCCTCAATGGGTATGTAGTTCCTTGACGAGGTCCACATGGGGAATGAGATGTTGAGTTCTTCCCCATAGCGCCTTTAGTATGATACTAGACTATTTGGGGAATTGACAGTGATTTCTTCCCCAGAGAGTCTATACATTAGCTGAACTAGTGGGGCGAGACTGTTTGTGCTTCCCATAGGTTTTCTAGTATATATTAGGTAGGACCAAAGGGGATATTCTATGTGTACATCCCATAGGGTTACCTATTTGTGTTTACCATCTTTGATTAGTTGTTGCTTGTTTTTTGGACTTTGTATTGTTTAATGCTGAGAACTTTCTTGTTTACTACTTTCAGTACTTTAACTGCCACATATTGACTGATTTTTAGGCACATATCTCATGGTGGTTGCCTAATGGGATTCGTCTCACAACCTGTTTGGGCCATGCTTTTGGGGAGAAGAAGATTATATTGTTGCATGTATAGACAAGGGAATGCGCCCTTCTACATCAGGTACTCGATATGATGCGGAGCTGGAGAGCATGGGACCAAGCTATGGATTTTGTTTCTGAGGTGTTTATCTGCTTTATTTTTCACGTTTTCTTAGTACTATATTCAGCATTGTGACTTGTTTAGATATTTTCAGAGACATATATGTATCATGAATCATATTTATATATATGTGTATGCTCCAGTTATTTCTTTATCACAGTCTTCTGTTGTTTATTGTTGCTGGACGTTTTCTGCTTTTGCTATTGTTTATTTCTCTATACAACCACAGGGTACTCTACCAATGAGGGCATAGTTTCCCCACTATCACACCTAAGGCCATCACTTCTAGTCAGCAACCTCTGGCATTCGGGGAAATGTGCTTGAGGCCATGTGACCAACTGGGTACGGGGCACCTCTTGGTGGCTTCTGGAACAGGGACATTACAATGTGGTATCAAAGGAATTATTTCTTCTTGACATAATGTATGTGGCCTATATCTAGGGATATGAAAGAATTGGTGATTGGTAATAAGTTTTTCCTAGGAGTAGCTAACCCGTTTACTAGGAAAAGCCTATCTACCTCGGTATTGCAATATTTCTGGTTTTCAATTTTATAGTTGATTGATTTAATCGTTGGGTGATTCACATGTTTTGTGTTATTACTGTTGACATTATTGAGGTTCTATTTCTGTCACAACCCGATTAGATGAGGGTATTCCATTTCATGCATCATATAGCCATCTATTAAAAATAACATGTCATTCATTCTTTCCATGCCAATTAGGATGCATTAGGAATTGCATGTTGTTTTGATAGATGTTGTGTGAAATATTAATGCTATTGTGATAGGTGTTGTGATTGAAAATACATACTGTTTGATAGGAAATTGTGTGTGAGGAATTGTTTGGATGAATGCCAAAATTTAGTTCCTGAGGTGTCATTGGCCCTCATGGACCAGAAATTGGTGGGTCATTGCACTGTTTTCTGGATTGTAACTTGTATAAGATTCAAAACATTGATTCACACAGAGTATGTGCCCTCACTGATCAGAATTTGGAACTTCCAGTGTTCGTTTCAGTGATTTCTGGGCTACAAAGTGGTTTATGAGGCTTATTGTCCAAGAAAACCTAGAATACGCACCGTGTAGTTTTTACTACATGCCATGTGTTCTTCTATTCAAGAAGAAACATTTTTTATTATGTACATGCCATGTAATTTATGTACATGCCATGTAGTCTCTAACTATGTCATAGGCCGTGTGGGTAGAGGCACGTAATGGGAAAATTATGGAGGAAATAAGTTGTGTTCGAGTTGAACACGTTTTGTAGTATAATCCTAGGAACCCTGTCTTGTAGCTAACAACACTGGTCTATGGAATCTATTCTTATACACACCGTTTTCCCCATGAACACTCTATGTAGTCTGACCCAGCTACACAGCTGTGTCACAGACAAAACGGGTCAATGTTCTATTTTCGCGTACACACCCTGTGTATAAGGAACATGCCATGTGTTTGGAGTTGTGGGTCTCACCGTTCCACTAATAACCTGGGATAGGGGAATCTTGTCCAGTATACACCTTGTCTGTCTTGAACATACCATGTAGTCTTGTCTTAGGAGAGCCATGTGGCATAACCGTGTAGAAGGACTCAGGCAGAGGAAGAGGGTTCATGTACACACCATGTGTTTTGAGAAAATGTCATGTTTTTGGGGTGTTACATGACCTGATTAGAAAAAATTACACACCCATGTAAATAAATTATGGGAACACGACATGTAGTCTTTATACACGCCATGTAGTCATGTTTTGTAAAACTTGAATGTTTTCTTTCCCTTGCTCCCTTCTCATGATCCTAGTGTCCAGTCTTTGATAATGTGGATCTAAGGTGCGCGTATGACCTTGCAGAGTCATGCCACCAAGACATCCTCTGGTCATATGCCAGTTTCCAGTCAGTGATCAGACACTGTACATGGTTGATCAGGGACCACATGATGATCCTCCTATTATTCCTGTCATGGAACCAGCAATTATACCTATTTTTGGTGCAGATTCATAGTTTACGGAAGGCTTAATGTGGATGATGCAGACCATTCAGGGAGCGCCACCTCCTGCCCCGTCGATGGCTGATTTGAGTCGGGTCTTCCAGCATAAGAATCCTCCCACATTCTTAGGGGAAGGAGGACCTCAGGCTGCAGAGTCATGGCTAGAATCCATGCTGAAAATCATTGAACATCTAGAGATGTCTCCAGAGAGTAGGGTGATTCTTTCAACATACTTTATATAGAATTCCTCTATGAGGTGGGAGGATGTGATCTAACAGGCATTTCATCAGTACGTCATGGCTTGGGAGGAGTTCCAGTGCATCTTCTATGACTACTTCTATCCGAGGACCCTGAGGGACGACCGAGACCGAGAGTTTATGACCCTTGAGATGGGTACCCTATCGGTCATGGAGTATTCTTCTCATTTCACCGAGCTCAAGCATTTCACACCCTTCATTTGAGGAGATGTCTTATTCTTGAAAAGGAAGTTTGAGGATGGATTCAGACAAGACATCCTCTCTCAGGTAAATATCATTTGGTTGACTTCCATCACTTATATCGTCAACCAGGCCCTGATCACGGAGCGCAATCTGAGGGATTCTGGATTTATGAGCCAAGGCAGCTCTGTATCTTGAGTTTGAATCCCTCCTACTGATAGTAGGATGCGTATTAGGGAGTCATCACGTGGTTATATGAGGAGGCGGGAGACATCTTCTGGTAGTCATGTTGTGTGCTACCAGTGCGGAAGTAGAGGGCACACTAGGCCGCAGTGACAGAGAGGCCTAGTGGAGTGCTGATCTGATGGCATGATGGGTAATATTTATAGTTTCTATTAGGTATTCTCTCCAGCAGCTTCTGATAGGGGTTCTTCTATGACTCCTTGTATTGGAAAATCTACGCCAGTTTCTCACCAGTATGGAAACTGTAATTCTTCCGGTTATTCAAGCTGAGGGGGAGGTCGCGGCCGCGGTGGTTAGTCACCTTGCTACTAGTTACATCAGGGTGGATCTGTTCAAAGTAGTCAGGCAAGGTCACAAGGCCATAGAGCAGGTGAGGACTTTGTGGTGGAGCAGACCCACCCAAAGAAGTATCCCAGACCTTCTACGGTGTGAGGTACAATCCTAGTTGACTCTGCATTATCTTCATCTATTTTCGATACCGGTGCTATATATAGATTTATATCTGTCACTTTTGTGGAGATCCTTGGGCCTTGTATCTTTTCTTCTGCCATTGACATGACACTAGACACTCATTTGGGGACAAGAACAACTAGTGTACGTATTTGAAAGGAGTTCCCTATTGAGTTTGGTGGGGGTCACTTCTGTTGGGACCTTTATGTTCTGGAGATGATAGTCTATAATTTCATTCTCAGAATGGACTGGTTTGTTTCTTTCAAAGCAGTCGACGACTGCAACTGTTGAAGGGTGAGTTCAATATCACTAGAGTTTGGTTCTTTTCTTCATAATGGAAAGTGGGATATTTATGCAAGCGGAGTGGGTCCAGAGCATCATGGGTTGGGAGAAGTTACATGACAGATTTCTAGTCCTTATTTGGATGACCAGGGGACTTCACAGTTATACTTCCCTCCAGTGGTGGATCATTTCAGAGATGTCATTCTAGAGAACATTTCTGGTTTTCCTCTAGAGTGTGAGGAAAAAATTTTGATCGGTCATGTGCCAAGAGTATAAATAGTGTCCATTCCTCCTTATAGGATTGCTACACCTGTGTTGCAGGAGCTCAAGAAGTAGTTAGAAGAGTTGCATGAAAAAGGTTTTATCTGACCCAATACTTCTCCTTGGGGTTCTCCAATTCTGTTCATGAAGAAGGAAGACGATATCTTAGGCATTGCGTGTAATATATGAAGTTTAACCAGTTGACGATCAAGAACCGATATCCCTAGACTTCTATTTGTGATCTCTTTGATCAGCTTTGAGGAGCCAGGGTATTCTGGAAGATTGACTTGAGATCCGGTTACCATCAATTGCGTGTTAGACTATTTGATATACCTCTCACAGCCTTCTGGAGGAGGTATGGTCTATATGAGTATATGGTTATGCCGTTCGGTCTCATGAACGTACCTACAGTTCTCATGCCAATAATGAACTGAGTGTTCTATCCATACTTGGATGCTTTCGTGGTGGTATTCATGGACTATATCTTGGTGTACTCCCAGACTCGATACGACCATGCTATCCATCTTGAGATCGTTTTGAGAACACTGAGAGAGCATCAGTTATATTCTATGCTCTCAAAATTCCACTTTTGGAAGGATCAAATTCACTTTTTGAGTCTTGTTATCTCCGAAACGTGAGTATCAATAGACCCAGAAAAATTGAGAGCTGTAGTTTTCTGAGAGCATCTGAAGAACATCTTTGAGGTGAGGAGTTTTCTGGGGCTGGATGGATAATACATACATTTCATACAAGACATTTCATACGTAGCAACACTGTTGATGGTTCTCACTACGAAGGGTGCGATGTTCTTATGGTCAGATCCTTATGAGTCAGCCTTTAAGGAGCTGAAAGGGAGGTTGACATCAGCACCGATACTAGTATTGCCAGATCTTGGAAAGAGATATACCATTTTCTGTGATGCTTCAGGTATCGGGATGGGAGTTTTAATTATGTTGGGAGATGGTGTCATTTCATATGGCTCTCGGCAGTTGAAGACACATGAGAGGAACTACCTGATGCACGATCTGGAGTTTCCAACTATTGTTCATGCCTTACACTATTTGAGACATTTTCTTCTAGGAGAGCACATTGTTTTTTTCACCAACCTCAAGAGTCTCAAGTATATATTCACTCAGCCTGATCTGAAATTATGATAGCACATGTTGGTTCAGTACCTACAATCCATTTACTATGAGCTTGCCTATATGACTGGGAAGGGAAGCACAGTGGCTGATGCGTTGAGCAGGATGACTCAGATACAGGTTTTTCGGGAGGCCAGTAGTGAGTGAATGCTTATGGCTCTATTCTCTGTGATACATTTTTGTGTGAAAGACTGACAGGTGTAAAATTTTCTATCATCTATAGCCATTACATCTACACTTCATGATCCAGTACGAATGAGGCAACTATCAGATTCTGAAGACCTTGTCCTAAGAGATAGTGTGTCAGGAGAGGACACTATTCTTGGATGGAACATAGTCGAGGATAAGATCTTGAATATCTAATGATGTGTATGGCTTCATAAGATATACTCCAGGAGCTAATACGAGACTTCAATTCCTCGGTTTGGGCAGTTCATCCTGGTGTCACCAAGATGTATCGTGGTCTACATCGTCAGTATTGGTGGCCAGGTATGAAGAGGGATGTTGTTGGGTTCTCCATGAGGTGTTCCACTTGTGAGCGGGTGAAGGTGGAGCATTAGTGACCGGTATGGATTTTACAAAATTTACCCATTCCCGAGTGGAAGTGGAATGATGTCATGATGGACTTCGTGACGAGGTTGCCGAGGTCACATCGATGGAATGCTACAGTTTGGGTTGTCATTGACAGACTCTCGAAAGATTATCACTTCTTGCTGATAAAGGATATGATTGGAGTTGATGACCTGGGGTGGTGTTACATCCGAGAGATTGTACATCTACATGAGGTTCCACACTACATTGTTTCAGACCAAGATGCTTGTTTTACTTCTCGGTTTTGGGAGGGGCTTCAGAAGGCCTTGGGTGTACAGGTAATTTTGAGTACATCTTACAATCCCCAGACTGATGGTCAGTCCGAACGTAAGATTCATGTGCATTTGGAAATGTTCCGATCACTCATTATAGATTTGGAGGTTCTTGGGAGAAGCATATACATCTTTTTGAGTTTTCCTACAAGAATAGTTTTCAAAAAACTAATCAAATGGAACCTTATATGGATTTGTATGGTAGGCCATACCGATTTCCCTAATGTTGGCTTGATGAAGGAGAGGCAGCCTTCTGGGACCTCATCTTGTTCAGGATACCACAAGGAAGATAGTGTTGATTTGGAAGAGTATGTCTACTGCACATTCTCTTTAGAATTCTTATGCTAATTAGCGAAGAAAACCTCTAGAGTTCGATGTTGGGGATCAAGTTTTCCTGTGTGTCACACCGAGTTTGGGACACAAGAGAATTAGGAGGCAGGGTAAGCATTCGCCGAGGTACGTCAGGCCGTTTGAGGTGTTGGAAATAGTTGGGCCGGTTTCCTATCAGTTGTAGTTACCTTAGAGGTATCGTGCTATGAATGATGTTTTCCACCTTTCTCAGCTTGGATGTTACTTTTCAGACTTGTCTCAGGTTTTCCAACTCGAGGTGGTTGAGTGGGAAGTAGATGTGTCGTTTGCGGAGCATCATATCCGGATTATCTATCATAGTACAAAAGTACTTCATGGCCGATCTATTCCTCTAGTACAAGTGCTATGGTAGCATGGGCGAGTACAGGACTAGACATGGGAGAGGGAGGTCAATGTGTGATCACTATAGCCAGATTTATTCAGGGTTTCTTTTTCTATGCCACAATAGGTAAATTCAGGGGAGAATTTCTTTAAGGGGGATGTTTGTAATAACATAGATCTTCTTTTTGGGTATTTTTTCCATTTTCTGAAGTTTTTTAGAATAGTGGAGTTTCTGGAAATTTTATAAGTACTGGCGGTGTACATTATGAGTACATGCCGTGTACATCATTGGTGCATGAGTATGTGTACTGGCCATGTCATCGCCACACACACGGTCGTGTGGGGTGATATGGAGGACACCTATTGTGGGGTACGGAAAATTCAAGTACACGCCATGTACTTAAAAAGTTCACAACATGTATTGTTTTTCATTAAATGCTCTGGGGTCATGTCTAACAGATAGAACTATATTTATTTAGGTCTCGTTCGTCCGAGGGAACCCGTACGACCGTGGATCTTCGACGAACTGCCGAGCCTCTTTCTGTTCTCTGAATCAACCAATTTCAATTGTGTTGGAACCACAATAGTATGATCTTCCTTATCCTAGAGACTTGTTACCTGATTTATCTTAATTTCCGAGTTATCATCGGTTGAACGTTTTAGATTTTTTCATAGATCTATGACATTCTAAGGAGATTCAATATTAAAGAATCAATTATATTGTTCTTAGAACCCTGATGTAGGTGGTCTATTCATTTCTGTAGAAAGTCAATGAGTATTATGTGCAAATTCTCCCAATACCCATGAATGGGGTATTGCACGATTACCGTTTTAGCCCTATTGTTTGCCTGATTTGCTAGTATGCCTTATTTTAGGTTATTTTTTGGGAATTGGGAAATTTTTTGTGTTATTGATTTATTTTCCATGCATGTTTTTCCTATTTATATCGTTTGGTCTAGATTTTTCATGTTAGGCTATTTCCAGATTTCATGACTAGTGTTGTAGGATGGCGTGTCTTTTGTTCTGACATGATGTTATGTTGTAGACTGCATGCCAAGTAGTTCATGAGGTATACATGGCCATTACACAATTCTATACATGATGATTTAAACAGGGCCATGAGAACCTAGTGTAGAAGTACATAGGTAGAATTGACATAAGGGCTTCTATAGAGTGTCTTTTATAATTACGATGTGATACCACACAGGGAATTGAAGTTGAGTGCTTACTCAGAGAGCATGTAGTTCCTCTATGTGGGCAATAGGGGGAATGAGTCGTTGAGTTCTTCCCTAGAGCACTTATTGTACAATACGAGACGGTAGGGGGAATTGACAGTGAGTGCTTTCCCAGAGAGTATATACATTAGCTGAACTAGATGGATGAGACTGTGTGTGCTTCCCATTGGGTTTCTAGTATCTATTAGGCAGGACTAGAGGGGATAGGCTGTGAGTACATCCCAAAGGGTAACCTGTTTGTGTTTACCAGCTTTGATTAGATGTTTCTCGAATTTTGGACTGTGGATTGTTTACTGATAAGCACTTTCCTATTTACTGCTTTTTGTACTTTACCTCCCATATATTACCTGTCTGTTTGGAAAAGACCTCTTGTTGGTTTCCTACTAGTATTCATCACACACCCTATTTGGGGCTTTCTATTTTTCCCAAACAGATTAGTTTTTTTCTTGTATAGACAAGGCCATGTGCCCTTCTAGTTCAGGTACTTGATATGCTGCGGAGGTGGAGAGCATGGGACCAAGCTATGGAGTGTGATGCTGAGGAGTTTATCTTCTTTCTTTTGTACATTATCTTAGTATTGTATTCAGTATTGTGAGTTGTTTGGCTTCTTTCCCAGACATATATGTATCATCCATCATATATATATATATATATGTATTCTCCGGTTGTTTCTTTGTCACAGTCTTCCGCTGTTTACCATTTTTGGATGTTTTCTGCTTCTTCTATTGTATATTCGCCTTTACATCCACTGTGTACTCTACCAATGAGGGAATAGGTTGCCCACTATCACACCCAGGGACTTTTCTACTAGTCAGTAGCCTCTAGATTTGTGGAAATGTGATTGAGGGCATGTGACCAACCGGGTATGAGGCACCTCTGGGTGGCTTCTGGAACTGTGACGTTACATCCTCTAGGGCCCATGATGTGACTACCCCAAGCATTACATCCATAGGCCATGGAATGGATACTAACATCAAAAAAGAATATCCCAATAAGGGAAGTCATTAATATTATCTGGAGCACACACACACATTTCCCATACTATAGAATGTAAGGTCAAACTAAAACCAACAACAAGTACAAGTACAACAGAAAGTAAATGGAACCGGAAAACAATCTCAACTGAAAGGAAAGTATAAAAAATGAAGTAAATTATCCGAATGTTTTATTCAATGATTATACATGAAGGGTAGGTACCAATCACTATTGTTTTTCACTATAGAAATCCTCTACTATCATTCCACCTACGAGCACCATCTTGCCATGTTTCCCCAATGCCCCAGTCAACGCTGTTTGTGATCTGTACATGACACAATAGGTTCAGGCGAAGCATCTGCATGGGTGAGTATAAAAATACTCAGTAGAGACCTCAAGACACCCTATGGTCTCTCATAAATCCATAATGGAAATATGACAAAGCAAGATCACAACGTTAAGAAGAAAAAAAAGACAGACCACACTATGTATAGTTTATGTACATAAGTAAAGATGATAAGTCTTAATGCTCGATCTTATTATTTTATTTACATGATTTTCTACTTATCCACGAATCATTTCTTTACTTCTGATCCAAAATGGTTATCTCTACTCTGGATCAACAATGGGTCACTCTACAACAGATCCACGACGAGCCTCACTACGACTTATCCATGAAGATTCTCTCTCATGCTGATCCATGGAGGGTCACCCTCATTTTGATCTATGAAGGGTCAATGTTATTTTATCCACAAAAGTTAACTCTATTGTTGATCTATGAGGGGTATCTCTACGGCTGATCCACAATGGTTCACACTACTATTGATTGATGAAGGGTCTCCCTCATGCGGATCCACAAAGGGTCACTCTCATTTTGATCCGTAAATGACCTCTCTTATGTAGATCTATGATGGGAAATGCTACAATTGAACCATCAAGGGTATCTGTCATACTGATCCATAGAGAAATATCTCCTGTTGATCCATGAAGGGTCTCACCACTACTGATCCATGAAGGGTCTCTCTATTGCTAGTCATCGAAGGGTCTCTCTGTTGCTGATACACAATGGTCACTCATCATTCATCAAATCACAGTAAGCACTTGATTCCTGAATATAGAACACATGATTTCGAGAGGATAATCTTATCAGGCCATCATTCATACCTCAACTGCCATTTAGTCCTGCATAGAGTAAACCAAAGGACCATCTCGTCGTTAGGGTCCCAACGCAATAGACGACACCTCAAACAGATGCCAGGTCTGTTAGATATGACACTTTTTGCTAAAATGAACCAGTTTGATTTAGGTATGATCCATCCTTTCTATATTCCATCCTTGGACAAAACTCAAATAGAGTATCATATAAGGCTATCCACTTCACAAGGGTCCCTACACCACAGATGGTGTGTCGATCGAATGTACAATCTAAACGATATAAGTGTTTTTTTAAACAGGGACTCGTTGCGTCCGGGCCTGGTTTGACAAGTTAGGACCATCCCAACCATCATGGCATGGGGTACCATATAACCCATTATATTTGCCTGGACTATTGGGCCTCATCGAGCCCAACCCATGATGGATGTGGTTCTAGTCTGTCGAGTCTCCCAGGGAACTAGGGTTATCATGCCTTGCTCGCACTGGTTGGCTTGACTCTTTTCCCAACCCGAGCCACATAGCAGTCCGACTATAAACCACTAGACCGGTCCTCTAAAACAAACCATCTCAAAGAAATAAATGTGATGATCGGCTATCCCAGTCGAACTAGCCTGACCAGTAATGTTTATCCTAGACCGGTTAGGCCGATCCAAATGGGCGTGTGCACGACCATTCAACTCAGCTTCTATCCTCATCAATCAACACATGCTAATGTTGTGGGCAGCCTCCTCCTCCATGCAGTGCTATGTGGCACCGCATCTCCAGTGCACCACCCACAACTCGTGTCGGTGGCCCCCTTAATGATATTATGTGGCCCCCATCAGTTGAACAATGTTGATCCACCACAGACTGCTCTGGCCATGTCCCTCCTCGGCGTGCCGTTGTGGCGTGTCGCCACCACCTACGACTGCCACCACCATTTTCTAGTGTCGACCTGAACTTTCACAGAACACTGGGAATTCTTCGGTCATCCATTTTCTAATCTAAATATTCCCATGGGACTCTCAGGTTGTTTCAATTACTACAATGACCTCAGGGAATTTTTAATTTTGATTCCAACGTTCTGTCTCGAGGAACACAAACACCCACAATAGAGGGAGCCATTCCGTATTCAATTAGCCCGATACTTCGACATTATATCATATAATAAATTTTCATAGGGGTTCAATAATGCTAATGAATATTTAAAAATCATGCATCTCGCCATAATATGAAGACCCAATTCCACATGAACGACCGAACCATGAGTAAACCTATTCCTTGGATGATCCATGTTAATTTTTGGAATGAATAGCAGTGAACTGTTATCACATAGAACACATAAAAAACTCCATACCTGGATTTCAGATATATCGTTGATGAAGGATGGTTATCTTAAGCATCATTGACCTGTGATCCTCCATCGTTTTATTTTATTCATCAATCCATGATCCACTGGTGTCCTCTACCTCTCATCAATTCCCAAATTCGATCTCGTTCTCCAGGAGTGTTCATCATTCATTGTCTTCAGAGAGAGAGAGAGAGAGATTCTCATCAGCAGAGGTTTTCCTATAGTTTTTTGTCACCCCTGTATATCTAATTAATTAGAGGTGGGAGACTTGTTTCTAGTTTCCATGAAGATTCATTAATGAGATTCATTAATGAGTCTGTGTTACCTCATTGATCCACCATATCACTAACTGGTCGCTATGTCAAAACATACTCATTTTAAGTAAAATAATCATTAAAATATTAAATGATTATTTATAATTTCTTATATAAGGTCTGAAATTTATCATTTTCATTCGACCCACATCGGTCTAGGTTTTTCAATTTCATGGAAAATACTGGAATTCTGAATTCAATAGTTCCACTCGATTTTTTTGGGCACCGGTTCAAAATATAGAAAAAAACCGCTCTCATGATCACTGAATGTACATTAAATAAGGTTTACAAATATGTTACTACATTCCCATGACCCAGAATAATGTGTTGTCTCATAGAATAGTTCTAGAAAATCCAATTCAAATGAAAAAAATTTACATGGAATTTTCTTGAGTGTTAGAATCCCCCTACCATAGGGAATTACATCCCTAAGAGCCAAGAAATGGCTAATCAAAAAGAAGGGGGTGGGGTAATAAGAATGAAATTGGTCCCCTCACTCTTACATAAAATCCTAGAGGCTCTTGTGCTACCAATGAAAAAAAACCAGAGGAATCAACCATATATAAAGTATCCTCTATTTTCGAAACTCAATCTCCAATGGGTTCTCCACAAAAGTCGCCCAATCATCAATCTCTGGCTCTCCATGGTCGATGATGTAATAAGTGTCATTCACGTATCTCCCCAAATGAGATACGAGGAAGAAATCGTGCTCCTTCTCCAACTATGGTGGTAGAGCTAAGTGAAATTCCATCTCAATTAATCTACACATGATTGAAAAAGTTTTTGATGAACCACAATGATAACTTGTTTCCGCGGCCAAATCACTGTATCCCCAATCGAGAAGAGTCCCTTTATAACGCGTGATCCCACTCCTCAAAAATCATGGGACACTATTTCCTATAATCATAAGACTTTTTTTGGTTTTGTTAAGAAATTATAATCTATCTAATGACATAAACCTTCTTAGTGGTAGCATGTACCCTCTTTGGACCCATGAGTGTCGATTCTCGGGGTCAATCCATTATAATGGTGATCAGAATGGTAGTTCATAAAATGACTCGAATACACCATAACATTTGTGTACATGTACTTTTGTTGTAGGAAAACTCTACTTGTGATAGGTGGTCCTCCCAAATGAGACAAAAAAACTATGACACATGCATGAAGCATGTCCTACATGGTTTGAATGGAATACTCCGTCTGACAGTCGGTTTTTGGGTGAAAGGTTTTACTCAAGCATATCTGTGTTTTCCAAAAGCCTCATATAATAACTTCCACAACCAGGATTCATAGTGTGTATCATGATATGATACTATAGTAGATGTTACTCTGTGTAGTTGAAAAATCTCTTACACATAGAGGCATCCCATACCCACTACTAAACCCTGCTCTTGAAAGGGTCAGAATTTGTACAATTTGGTAAGTCCTTCAATGATCACCCAGATGGTATCATGCCTCCTAGACATATATGGTTTTCGCCTAAAAAATATCACTAATTAAACATACTAATTCCACTTGGGTACCTTGAGGGGTTGTGTCAAACATGATTGAACCTGGGTCCCAGCCTTCACTTGATGACATGTGAGGCATATAGAGAAAATAATTTCCACTACCTTTTTCATTCTCGGCCATAAGTAGTAACATTGGAGGACCTTGTATAGCTTTTCAACACCTGGATGTACCAAAAAATGGGATGTATGGGACTCCCTCAACACATAATCCCACAACTCACTGGTACCATTGTGTGCCATTTTTAAATAATGTCGTGATACCCAAATTTGGAGTGTCCATCAGAAGCATGCCTTGTAGATAACTGTGCACCTGTTGTATCGTAATTGGAATCCCAGAGTTTTGCCTTTATAACCCACTGTAAGAGAGTAGGTAAGACTACCATTGACTAATTAAAAGTTGTCTCATCACTATACATGAAGGCTATCTGAATAGATTCAAACTTCTTAGAGGTCTCATTAAGTAACTATGAACTCGATCTTCACTTGGGAGTGTCTGCCACAACATTCTGCTTCCCAGAAGTATAGACTATCATGAATTCATTATCATGGGATAACTCCTTACATCGTAACAATATCTTATTTATATCTTTGTAATAAATATATACATTAGTGCCTTTTGCACTGGGTATATGATGAAACGCTTGGCCAAATGTTAGTGTCACCTGATATCCAGTGTGTAGACTACCTCTGAAAACTCACAATAAGGAGTTGTATCAGTCTTCTCAAATGGTTATGAATTTCATGACCCATAAGAAATAACCTCTTATCCCTACATAAAAACACAACTAGGGCCCAGACTTGAGGCATCATAGAAAACCATGAGGTCATTTCCATCCTCTAGTACCCTCAAGAAAAGATCACTCATTAAGCTCGTCTTGACCTGCTTAAAGATCCACATGCATCGTTCTATCCAAACAATGATTTTACCCTATTTTTAAACCAAGATAAGTGAGATTATATTCTAGAGAAGTATGGTAAAAAACTATGATAGTACCCAGCCAGCCCATGGAAACCCCGTGTAACACCCCAAGCTTCTACGGTACGTTTCCCTTCGAATAATGTGATAGCGTGTGTTGTACGCAACCTCGAGTTCTAACACACACCACAACTAATTAAACTAGCCGTTGTGAATAGTAATACCTACTTTTTGAAATCATATATATTTTATATTTCAAAATGGAATTCATTTTTGGATTCGGAATATTGAAATTAGCCTAGGGTGAAATTTTGGTACTTTTCGGACAACTTTTATATTTTGATGAATAGTGAAAATTACTAAATTTTAATTAAAAACAACTTTTTTAATCAAAATAATTAATACTGATAAATTGTGAATTTGAGTGGTTTTAAAGTATATTTAGAATATATTTTTACCATTTAATATAATGTTGGTCATTGGACATAATTTTACAATTAAACCGAACATAAACAAGTGTCAATCTTTTGATAGTTATTACCTCTTAAAAACACGCTTTTTGTTTTGACAGCGGGCATTAATTTTAAATTAATTTCTGCCACTTCTGTGTTTTGAATTTAGAAAAATGGATTCCATATTTGGAATCAGGATGTCCAAATTGTGTAAATAGGTAACTTTTATTTTTAGACATTTTGAATAATTACTGTGGTAAATATTTTATTTACCATGGTTAAGGGTAAATCCGGTAAATAAGGGTTAAAAAAATAATATTATAATAATACAAAATTACCCTAAAACGTGTCCTAACCTTATTGGTGGACACATACCCGACCATGAGCATCCTTGGGTCAATTTGGGGACCCCTTGGAGCCACTTGTATGTGGTAGGGACACTTTATATTAATAAAGTTAAAATAAAAATAAAAATGGCATAAGCTTACATCTTTTAGAAGAACCATTTTTACATAGGGTTATACATGTTGTATTTTCGATTTTAAATATTCATTAGAAAGATAAAAAGATTTCCTACATAATGATATTTTATTTATAATTTTTAGACATCATATAATTTAAATTATTAATGACACAATAATGATGCAATGTTTACCTCATTAATAAATCATTTAAATAAATAAGATTATAATGATTAAAATATTATCTAAAACCTGTCCAATTATTATTGGTTGATGTTATTTAGAATATTAGTCATCTTATATTCGACCTCAATGATTTTTGGACCATTATAAACCGAATATAATTATATTATAAAGTAATACTTTCACTCTTTCCTAAAGAGCCCCTCTTCTCCCTTATAAAAGGAGACCACTTCTACTCATTCCTCACACCTCTCAAGCCACTTGGCTCGTCCAAACTCTACCCAAATAAGCTCCCCACATCCCTCTCCTCCTCCTTGAAGCTTCCCCTTAGGCCGAAATCATTTCAAGAAGTCCTTTGGTTCCAACCAAAGTGACTTACCTAAATTAAAGGTAACGATTTCTCTTAAATTATTTTCCTTTATTTTGCATCTCCAACCCCCAAACTCTTTTTATTTACTTTCTTTTGTAACAACACCAGTATCCTCAATATACTAGGATGTTGTTATAAGAAGGATTCAAACTACACATACACACAACTCCATCTAATGGATGATGAACATAATGTTTCTGTGGATGGCAAACTAACGCCTCACGAAACGATGATTATTCAAATACATCTTACCGCCTCTCATGGTGGCCATTATGATGGCACTGTAATTAAATATGATATTAATGATATATATTTTATATATAATCTTCTGTAATTCCATTTTATTTCATACCATTATTCGTTTCATGTTGTATATACATACGATAATTTCATTTGAGGAAGTGCGGACTACCGCCCCCTTAAAATGATATGACTCGTTCATACCACACATGGAACGTATAAAGGATGGTGTTAATGAACTTAAGTAACATATATAAAATATTATATTATACTGGAATAGTAATATACCTATGTATCATTTGGATTCAATTCTTTTAAAATAAAAATTAAATGGAAGTAGCGTTCGTGCGTACGTACGGACTACCGTCTCCACGAATGCGGCGAGATCCATCCTCCATCGTATCCATTCAAGTCTTATTCTCATTTTAGGGTTAAAAATAATGTTAATATCATTCTGATTATGAATAAGATTTAATCTATCCATTACAAACATGTCTTACGTAACCAAACATTTAAGAAGAACGAATCGATTATCACCTGAAACGACGATAATACTAAGATATTATTAATAAAGCAATGTTAAAAGATCATATATGATATCATATTAATGTATACGATTCTTGTATAATTTAATAAAAATTATTTCACCATTATACAGGAGGTTAACCGACCCCAACAAAGGAAAAGTACAAGGTAAGGGTTATTTCACAATCTCTTCATTATCCGAGGTTGTTTATACGTAATAATCTACTGGGATATCTTTATCATCCACATCCATGTTTCTTAAAAATGTATTTCAAAACATTTTTACTATTTACAAGAATATGGGTTAAAGTCATTTATACCCTTGTTTGACTTTTTATAAGAGGTTTATAAAGGAATCTTTCCGTCATTTTCAAAACAAGGTCCTTTTTAACCTTTTCGACAGAATTGAGGTAAGAATGTTTTTTTTAACTTATACGGCGGGTGCGTCTATTTTCCGCCATTATAAAATCTTCAAAGCCTCCCTTACAAGCTTATAAGAATATTTTCAAAGAAAATGTTTTATTTTATATGGATCTTAAATGATTTCAAAATAAAAAGAGATATTTCTTTAAAAAGAATTTTGATTTCATCTATGTCAACATCCTTTGATGGATTTTACGCTTATTTGAAGTTGATTTATTGTAATACAAAGATTCTATATTGTATTGAAAGTTTTGTGGTATGTTTGACTGTGGATGTGCTATTTTTATACCATTCATAGTTTATGGTGAAATTATTGACATTTCGTATGCTAGTTTTAATACGAATGTTTATGTTATGTTTAAACCTTTTCATATGGGAATGCATTGGACTTAATAAGTGACGGGTGGAGCCCGCTATAGCTCCTCGATGCATCGGTAGGTCTCATGAGACAAACTAGTGTCTTGGCACAAGGCCTTGACAAAATCTTATTTGTAGTCTTGGCACGAGGCCTTGGCTATGTGGTTATGATAGTCTGGCATTATGCATTCCAACATTATGAAAGTGGTTATTGATTTTTGCATGTGATTATTTGATTAGTAGAATATCCATGTGAATAAGTAAATGGCATTATTTCATTTTATTTATGTCATACCATGTTGAAAGTTCATGTTTAAAAGGCTTTTGTTTTAGTTATACATTGCCTTAAATGTTTATTCTTATTGATGAATGTTTCCGCTATATTGTTATCCTTACTGGGCATTTGAGCTCACCCCTTTTCTATGTTTTATTTTTCCCAGGAAGTGAAGATGTAAGTTATGTATGACCTGCAGGGATTTTATGAGGGGATTATAGTGTGGACTGTGGAAACATTATGTTGTTGTAGTAGTTTTTCATTTTATGATGTAATGTAAAACTTATGAATATATCTAGTGTTTCCAAGGCTACTAAACCAATCGGTCTTTCGAGATTTGATATTTCTTGTGATCATGCCAATGTTACGAAGTAATGCACCGACTCTAGGAAACTAGGGTCGGGGCGTTACAGTTGGTATCAGAGGGAGGTTTAGTACAAACCTTGGAAACTAGATTTAGATAAACTCTGATTAGAGCACGTAGACCTAAGATGAACTTTGAGGATTAGTATAGAAGAACTTCCTAGAATTTTGGTATTGTAGAGATTTTGTGAGTTTTCCGAACAATACATCCCTGTCTGGATACGAGCAGGTAGAGGCGGCTCTGGAACAGATGTACCTAGGGGTAAAACCCGAAAACACCGCTTTGAGCTAGACTTGAACGGGAACTGGTGCACGACAACGGGCCTTGCTGCACTCTTGGTTACGACACTACTGGGGGATATGCTTAGGATAACTCTCACTATCTTTACAAATCATTATGAAGGGTTTATGAGTATATACTTCCTCAAAGAAAACATTTTTATGATTATGGATTATATCCATAAATAGTTCAATTTATGTTATGTGTTTTATAAGTATGGGATTATGTATTTTGATTCATAAACTGATCTAGTTTATGCCATTTTTTAGAAATGGCGCCTAGTGGAAGAAATGGAAACCGTATCAATGCACGCACTCCATGTAGGGATTGCCCTCCTGCTCAAGATAATTATAGTGGGGCTGGTGATGCAATCGGTGCTGATCAGCTAATCACCATACTGGGACAACTTACTCAGGTTATGAATAATAACCTTACCCGTATGGAGCACCCTGATCCGCAGCATGGAGGATCAATGTTAGATCGATTCATGAGGCAACAACCACCAACTTTCAATGGGAATACAAATCCCTTAGTAGCTGAGCAATGGATATTTTCCCTAGAGAAAATATTTCAGGCTTTGGGGAGCAGTGAAAGGGAAAAAGTTATCATGGCAGTTTACCGCCTCACTGGAGATGCTGATCAATGGTGGTCTTTGATTCAAAACATGAAGGAAGATGATGAAGTATCAAATATGGAGTGTAGGGAGTTCAAAGATCTGTTTTTAGAAAAATACTTTCCTCGCGACCATCGAGCAGATATGGAAAGACAATTTCTGAGTCTGAGACAAAAGGAGGATGAGAATGTCACAAAGTATGAGGCTAACTTTACAAGGTTAGCGAGGTATGCTGGAGATTATATTCGCAACCCAAGAAGTAAGATTGATCGTTTCTTTGATGGGTTAAAACCATTTCTCTGTCGAGCATTAGTCTCACAATCCTTTCCATCGTACGAAGACATTGTCTCATGTGCTATCAAGACCGAAAAGGAATTATCTAAGTCTTATGACTTTAAAGCAAAGCAAGAGAAGAAGAGACCTGCTGATCAATCTGGGAATGGAAATAAGGGGATGAAAGGAAAGGTTGAATATCCATCATGTGGTAAATGTGGGAAGAAACACCCCGGTACTTGCATGAAGGGAATGGGAGTCTGTTACAAGTGTGGTGAAAAAGGCCACCAAGCTCATGATTGCAAGTGGAAGAAGGAAGCTACCAACGTTCAATGCTAAAATTGCAGGGAGATGGGGCATTATGCAAATGCATGTCCTAAGCGTCAGTAGAACTTACCTCAGAAAAGGCCAAGGGATCAAGGCCAGGCTTATGTTATCACTACTGCTGAGGTAGAAGCTCCGAAAGACGTGGTGGTAGGTAATTTAATGGTTTCCTCAAGTATAGCAAATGCATTATTTGATTCTGGATCATCGCACTGTTTCATATCTTCCCATTTTGCTAAGAAAATTAGATATTTCCAATTTGATTTAATAAGGGATTTGTCAGTTAAAACTCCTAAGGGAAGTATCGTTGCAACAAAGTTTTGTGAATCAGTCCCCATTAGAGCACATAAATTTTCTTTATCTGCTGATCTCATCGTCATACCTATGATTGAGTTTGATATAATCCTCGGTATGGACTGGCTTTTGGACTATGATGCGAAGATTTATTGTAAGAAGAAAGAGGTTACGATTCTTGATGATAATGATAAGGAACACCTTATTTTTAGAGCAGAATCGTCACCACCTAATTCTTATTTAGATCCACCCCCAGTAGCTCAACTAAATTCAATTATTGGGGAGGAAGAGAATGAAATAACTTTCGGTGAGGAAAGAAATGTTCAAATAGAGGATGTACCTGTTGTGAATGAATTTGTAGATGTATTTCCAGAAGATTTACCTGGACATCCTCCAGAATGAGAAGTTGAGTTTTCCATTGATTTGATTCCTGGATCAAGGCCTATATCGAAGACCCCTTATAGAATGGCCACTGTAGAGTTAGTCAAACTAAAGAAACAACTAGAGGAATTGAGTAATAAGGGATTTACTCGCCCTAGTGTTTCTCCATGGGGAGCCCCTGTTCTTTTTGTTAAAAAGAAAGATGGATCTATGAGGTTATGTATCGACTACAGGGAGATCAATGCTATAACGATAAAGAACAAGTATCCCCTACCTCGTATTGATGATTTATTTGACCAACTGCATGGAGCTCAATACTTTTCAAAGATTGACCTTCGATCTGGATACCATCAGTTGTGTGTGAAGAAGGAAGACATTCCGAAGACAGCATTTCGAACCAGGTACGGGCATTACGAGTTTACTGTAATGCCGTTTGGATTGACTAATGCACCCTCTGTATTCATGGATCTGATGAATAGATTTTTCAAGGAGTATCTCGATGAATTTGTGGTGGTATTTATTGATGATATTCTGGTATACTCCAAAACCTACGAAGATCATGAAAATCAATTGCGCATTATCTTGAAGACTCTGAGGAGGCATGAATTATATGGGAAGTTTAGCAAGTGTGAATTCTGGCTTCAGGAGATTTCTTTTCATGGCCATATTGTCTCTAAAGATGGAATCTCTGTTGATCCTTCTAAGACCAAGGCAATCCAAGAATGTCCAGCACCTACGAGTATAACTGAGGTACGTAGTTTTATTGGTTTGGCAGGTTATTATCGACGTTTCGTCCAGAATTTTGCCCGATTGGCTAACCCATTAACGAAGCTCACACGTAAAGGGGTTAAATTTGTTTGGACAAAAGAGTGTGAAGAATGTTTTGAAGAACTGAAGAGAAGATTAGTCAACGCTCCTATATTGACTCTACCATCGGGGAATGATGGGTTCGTTATTTATAGTGATGCATCGAAGAAAGGACTTGGCTGTGTCCTTATGCAGAATGATAGAGTTATTGCCTATGCATCACGACAGTTGAAAATTCATGAACAAAACTATCCTACTTATGATCTCGAGTTAGCAGCAGTGATCTTTGCTTTGAAGATATGGAGGCACTACCTCTATGGTGAAAATTTGATATTTATACTGATCACAAGAGTTTGAAGTATATTTTCTCACAAAAAGAACTCAACATGAGGCAAAGGAGATGGCTTGAATTACTCAAGGATTATGATTGTACGATACACTACCACCCAGGGAAGGCAAACAAGGTGGCAGATGCTTTGAGTAGAAAAGACCATGGAGTTTTGAACAATATGAGAATTGAAAGGGATCCAATTTTTATGGATCTAGTGAAGATAGACATGGGAATAACCAGGGAAGGTGAAACATCAATGCTTTTTCAAATGGTTGCCAAACCATATTTACTAGAAAGGATTAAGAGTTCTCAGACCAATGATGAAGAATTCCAAAAGAAGATTAAAGCTGTGAATGATGGGAGATTGAGAGACTTTGTGTATGAAGATGGAATTTTGAAATTCGGGAAGAGACTTTGTGTTCCCAATATACCTGATCTAAAAAGGGAATTGCCGGATGATGCTCATAGTTCCAATTTCTCTATACACCCTGGTAGCACCAAAATGTATAGAGATTTGAAGGAACATTTTTGGTGGGACAACATGAAGAGGGAGATTGCTGATTTTGTGTCAAGATGTATGGTTTGTCAACAAGTGAAAGCTGGAAGGCAACAGCCTGGAGGAGTCATGCAACCTCTTCCCATACCGGAGTGGAAATGGGACAATGTTACGATGGACTTTGTCATGGGGCTACCGAAGACTCCTAGAAGGAACGATGCAATATGGGTTATTGTTGATCGTCTTACCAAGTCAGCACATTTTCTTGCTATAAGATAAGATCTACCCCTGGAACGTCTAGCAAGACTATACATTAATTAAGTTGTGAGACTTCATGGAGTACCCCTATCGATTGTTTCTGATCGTGATCCCCGTTTTACTTCAAGATTCTGGAAAAGTCTTCAGAAATCCCTGGATACAGAACTTCATTTGATCACTACTTACCACCCTCAGACAGACGGACAATCAGAACAGACTATTCAAACCTTAGAAGACATGTTGAGATCTTGCTCACTTGACTTTCAAGGTATGTGGGATCAATATTTACCTCTGGTAGAATTTTCCTATAACAATAGCTTCCATTCAAGTATTCAGATGGCACCATATGAAGCGTTATACGGAAATAGATGTCGTACACCAACTTTTTGGGATGACGTTGGTGAAAGAAAACTTGTAGGCCCAAAACTGGTGGAGGAAACGGTGGAAAAGGTGAAGGTAATCCAAAATCACATCAAATCAGCTCAAAGTAGGCAGAAGATCTATGCCGATAATCGAAGGAAGGATTTGGAATTTCAGGTCGGTGATCATGTTTTCCTAAAGGTATCTCCATGGAAGGGAGTCATACGTTTTGGTAAGAAATGTAAATTGAGTCCCAGGTACATCGGACCTTTCGAAATTCTAGAACGAATTGGGGCTGTAGCTTACCGATTGGCAATGCCGCCAAGTCTCTCCAAAGTTCACGATGTGTTCCACGTATCTCTGTTGAGAAAATACATGCCTGACCCAACGCATGTACTCACCTATGAGGAATTAGAACTGGAACCCAATCTGTCTTATTGTGAAGAGCCCGTCAAGATTCTTGATACAAGAGAACAAGTACTGAGAAACCGGACGACACGTCTGGTAAAAGTTTTGTGGAGAAATCATAAGATGGAAGAGGCAACGTGGGAACCCGAGGAACTTATGATGAAGAACCACCCGAGTCTTATCATGTGATAAGTATTCTAGAAATTTCGAGGACGAAATTATTTGAAGGAGGGGAGAATGTAACACCCCAAGCTTCTACGGTACGTTTCCCTTCGAATAATGCGATAGCGTGTGTTGTACGCAACCTCGAGTTCTAACACACACCACAACTAATTAAACTAGCCGTTGTGAATAGTAATACCTACTTTTTGAAATCATATATATTTTATATTTCAAAATGGACTTCATTTTTGGATTCGGAATATTGAAATTAGCCTAGGGTGAAATTTTGGTACTTTTCGGATAACTTTTATATTTTGATGAATAGTGAAAATTACTAAATTTTAATTAAAAACAACTTTTTTAATCAAAATAATTAATAGTGATAAATTGTGAATTTGAGTGGTTTTAAAGTATATTTAGAATATATTTTTACCATTTAATATAATGTTGGTCATTGGACATAATTTTACAATTAAACCGAACATAAACAAGTGTCAATCTTTTGATAGTTATTACCTCTTAAAAACACGCTTTTTGTTTTGACAGCGGGAATTAATTTTAAATTAATTTCTGCCACTTCTGTGTTTTGAATTTAGAAAAATGGATTCCATATTTGGAATCAGGATGTCCAAATTGTGTAAATAGGTAACTTTTATTTTTAGACATTTTGAATAATTACTGTGGTAAATATTTTATTAACCATGGTTAAGGGTAAATCCGGTAAATAAGGGTTAAAAAAATAATATTATAATAATACAAAATTACCCTAAAACGTGTCCTAACCTTATTGGTGGACACATACCCGACCATGAGCATCCTTGGGTCTATTTGGGGACCCCTTGGAGCCACTTGTATGTGGTAGGGACACTTTATATTAATAAAGTTAAAATAAAAATAAAAATGGCATAAGCTTACATCTTTTAGAAGAACAATTTTTACATAGGGTTATACATGTTGGATTTTCGATTTTAAATATTCATTATAAAGATAAAAAGATTTCCTACATAATGATATTTTATTTATAATTTTTAGACATCAAATAATTTAAATTATTAATGACACAATAATGATGCAATGTTTACCTCATTAATAAATCATTTAAATAAATAAGATTATAATGATTAAAATATTATCTAAAACCTGTCCAATTCTTATTGGTTGATGTTATTTAGAATATTAGTCATCTTATCTTCGACCTCAATGATTTTTGGACCATTATAAACCGAATATAATTATATTATAAAGTAATACTTTCACTCTTTCCTAAAGAGCCCCTCTTCTCCCTTATAAAAGGAGACCACTTCTACTCATTCCTCACACCTCTCAAGCCACTTGGCTCGTCAAAACTCTGCCCAACTAAGCTCCCCACATCCCTCTCCTCCTCCTTGAAGCTTCCCCTTAGGCAGAAATCATTTCAAGAAGTCCTTTGGTTCCAACCAAAGTGAGTTACCTAAATTAAAGGTAACGATTTCTCTTAAATTATTTTTCTTTTATTTTGCTTCTCCAACCCCCAAACTCTTTTTATTTCCATTCTTTTGTAACAACACCAGTATCCTCAATATACTAGGATGTTGTTATAAGAAGGATTCAAACTACACATACACACAACTCCATCTAATGGATGATGAACATAATGTTTCTGTGGATGGCAAACTAACGCCTCACGAAACGATGATTGTTCAAATACATCTTACCGCCTCTCATGGTGGCCATTATGATTGAACTATAATTAAATATGATATTAATGATATATATTTTATATATAAGCTTCTGTAATTCCATTTTATTTCATACCATTATTCGTTTCATGTTGTATATACATACGATAATTTCATTTGAGAAAGTGCGGACTACCGCCCCCTTAAAATGATATGACTCGTTCATACCACACATGGAACGTATAAAGGATGGTGTTATTGAACTTAAGTAACATATATAAAATATTATATTATACTGGAATAGTAATATACCTATGTATCATTTGGATTAAATTCTTTTAAAATAAAAATTAAATGGAAGTAGCGTTCGTGCGTACGTACGGACTACCGTCTCCACGAACGCGGTGAGATCCATCCTCCATCGAATCCATTCAAGTCTTATTCTCATTTTAGGGTTAAAAATAATGTTAATATCATTCTGATTATGAATAAGATTTAATCTATCCATTACAAACATGTCTTACGTAACCAAACATTTAAGAAGAACGAATCGATTATCACCTGAAACGACGATAATACTAAGATATTATTAATAAAGCAATGTTAAAAGATCATATATGATATCATATTAATGTATATGATTCTTGTATAATTTAATAACAATTATTTCACCATTATACAGGAGTTTAACCGACCCCAACAAAGGAAAAGTACAAGGTAAGGGTTATTTCACAATCTCTTCATTATCCGAGGTTGTTTATACGTAATAATCTACTGGGATATCTTTATCATCCACATCCATGTTTCTTAAAAATGTATTTCAATACATTTTTACTATTTACAAGAATATGGGTTAAAGTCATTTATACCCTTTTTTGACTTTTTATAAGAGGTTTATAAAGGAATCTTTCCGTCGTTTTCAAAACAAGGTCCTTTTTAACCTTTTCGACAGAATTGAGGTAAGAATGTTTTTTTTAACTTATACGGCGGGTGCGTCTATTTTCCGCCGTTATAAAATCTTCAAAGCCTCCCTTACAAGCTTATAAGAATATTTTCAAAGAAAATGTTTTATTTTATATGGATCTTAAATGATTTCAAAATAAAAAGAGATATTTCTTTAAAAAGAATTTTGATTTCATCTATGTCAACATCCTTTGATGGATTTTACACTTATTTGAAGTTGATTTATTGTAATACAAAGATACTATATTGTATTGAAAGTTTTGTGGTATGTTTGACTGTGGATGTGCTATTTTTATACCATTCATAGTTTATGGTGAAATTATTGACATTTCGTATGCTAGTTTTAATACGAATGTTTATGTTATGTTTAAACATTTTCATATGGGAATGCATTGGACTTAATAAGTGACGGGTGGAGCCCGCTATAGCTCCTCGATGCATCGGTAGGTCTCATGAGACAAACTAGTGTCTTGGCACAAGGCCTTGACAAAATCTTATTTGTAGTCTTGGAACGAGGCCTTGGCTATGTGGTTATGATAGTCTGGCATTATGCATTCCAACATTATGAAAGTGGTTATTGTTTTTTGCATGTGATTATTCGATTAGTAGAATATCCATGTGAATAAGTAAATGGCATTATTTCATTTTATTTATGCCATACCATGTTTAAAGTTCATGTTTAAAAGGCATTTGTTTTAGTTATACATTGCCTTAAATGTTTATTCTTATTGATGAATGTTTCCGCTATATTGTTATCCTTACTGGGCATTTGAGCTCACCCCTTTTCTATGTTTTATTTTTCCCAGGAAGTGAAGATGTAAGTTATGTATGACCTGCAGGGATTTTATGAGGGGATTATAGTGTGGACTGTGGAAACATTATGTTGTTTTAGTAGTTTTTCATTTTATGATGTAATGTAAAACTTATGAATATATCTAGTGTTTCCAAGGCTACTAAACCAATCGGTCTTTCGAGATTTGATCTTTCTTGTGATCATGCCAATGTTACGAAGTAATGCACCGACTCTAGGCAACTAGGGTCGGGGCGTTACACCCTGCATCTTAGTAACTCTCACAGGGGTCTCCCATGCAAGAACCACATCGATATTCTCTGGATCTACTACAACTCTAGCCTCTGAGAGGATGTGTCCATGGAAATGGAAACATTGTCTCTAGAACTAACACTTAGACAAATTTTTATAAAAATGGTTCTCTTAGTGTTCTATAGAATCATCCTTAGGTGTATTGTCTACTCCTCCTCAGAAACTACACACACCAAGATGTCACCAATGAAGGCCACTACAAACCGGTCTATATACTACTATAAAATCATATTCTTGATTCCCATGAACATTTCTGAGTAGTTATTCAATCCAAATAACATCACTATGATATACTATTATTCATCCACCAGTACAAAAAATCATGGACTCATCTCATCAACTGCACTTAGGGTCATGCAAGCCCACTAAAGAGTGATTGGTTTCACCCTTCTATGTGGGATTCCATCCTACACGGATCCATTTTCATTCTCACTGACAAAGGAAAATTGGTTACAATATCCGTAGATACACCACACTGTGAACCTAAAATATTCAATGCGAGCATTAATCGTGGTAGTCCACAACCAAAATGACATCGTTTGGATTTGTGTCACTAATCGAAGATCCCAACTGAAGCTCTCAACTACTAGAGTATTCTCACACTATCAGCATTATTATTTGATCACTAAATCCCCTCCCATATGAGTATATAATATTATGGACCATGCCAGTAGCTCTATCAGAATCTCCACGCTCTGAAAGTGGTTCGTGGAAATGAAAGACTGATGGGAAATGTGTATATAAGAGCTAAACCTAAGGTGGAGTAGACACATATCATACCACTTGTCACCTATAGACCACCATGATCCTAGTACTCCATCACATAATGTTTCCCTACCCCTATCCACTAGCTCATAGAGCTCGTGGTGGACTTCCTGGAAGTGGCAGTGGTAGTATCTCGTACCTATTCACACGTCCTATCGTTTTGTCCACTCATATGCCACTTCTTCCTCTCATCAAACCGCCTTATTTGATAGCCTTATAATGATATCATCTCTGGAATTGTCATGCTCCATCATCTACATGTCACATCCTGAAGAAGGATTGCATAAATAACCTTCATCTATTCTGAATGTGTCCTCGCTAGATTGAAAACTCACGTCACCACCTTCCTGAAATCCTCATCTATCTCCGGATTTGTCTCGCCTTCAATACTTAGAGGTGTCTACCTCTCAAAATAATGAAATGTGCTCCATTAACATGAATCCTCCACTATAAATGACGGTAGAAACTTATGATCAACAGTTGGTGGTTCCTCTGGTGCACCAAACATAGGTGTTTTCTCAAGAACTAGTCCCTACACTCACGCCTTAGCGCTCCATATATCATCATCATGATCCCTCACAAGAATATTATCCAGATGTCTACGTGGATTCATCCATAGAGAATTCAAGGTGGAACATGGTCGGTTAAGTTATCCATGGTGAGTTAACTCAAATGATACCAAGAGAAAACACTATCAAAACACATTCAACAAATTCCTCCATGCACCGAGTCGAAAAATAGAATTCAAGGTTCTGGTGTATGGATATGTGATACATCAAACCCACACTAGACTCCCTAACCTAAAATCCATACTCAAAACAATTGACAATATTTTACCATCAGAATTAAAGGCTATTAGTTCATCTGTTAGAACATACCTTCCTATGATACCTATTTTTATGGAACCATCACCTGAGGCCCGTGCGGTGACTACCCCATGCCCACCTTAAATTGGCCAGGGGCAGGCGACTAGAACCAAAAAATCATATCCCAATAATGGAATACATTTACTTTCAACCTGTACACACACATGCTGCCCATAATGTGGAATGTAAGCAGCATGTGGAACCAAAGACATGAAAAAGTACAATAGAAAGTAAAATGGACTATAATACAATCCCAACTAAAAGTAAAGTACAACAAAGGAATTGAATGCTCCTAAGGTCATCCGTAAAGGACCCTATATGAAGGTTAGTTACAAATCACTCTCAGATGACACTATAGGAGACCATGACTACTGATCCACCTCCGAGCATCGTCTAGCCCTGACTCCCAAATGTCCAAGTCAATGGTATCTGTCGTTTGAATAAGACACAATAGGTACGGGTGAATCCCAAGTAGGTGTGACTATGAAAATAATAATTAGGGACCCTGAGACCCCCATAGGTTTCTAAGAAATCAGAAAAGGAAATAACACAAATCAAGATCTCAATGTAAAGCACAATGAAAATGACATCTCACATAATGTATAATGTATATATATAATTAAAAATGATTATCGTAAAGCTAGATCATCTTATGTTATTGAGATGGTCTGTTGAGGATTGATTAAAGGTCGCTCTATTACGGATCCATGATGGTTCACTATGTTTTTTATCCTTGATGGGTCACTCTATGGATGATTCATGATGGGTTATAATACTATTGACCCAAGCATGTAACTCTCATGTTGCTCAATGTAGGGTTTCTCTTCTGTTGATCCATGATGGTCGCTCTGTTGCTGATATATGAAGGGTCACTATTTCTAAGATCCAAAAGGGTATATCTATGGCTGATCAACAATGGGTTTCACTTTTACTGACCCAAGAGGGTTACTCTCAGGTTGACTCATAAAGGTTAACTCCCATGTTGATCCATGAAAAGTCATGCAACTACTGATCCTCGAAGGGTCGGTTTCATGTTGATCCATGGATGGTCTCTCTCTTAAAGATCCAAGAAGGGTTCGTCTTTTACTGATCCATGAAGGATCGCTCTGTGTATAATCCAATATGGGTCTCTTGGTTGCTATTCTAAGTAGTGTTGATCTTCATTATTCACATCACAACCATCAAATGGATTCTTAAACATAGCACACTTGATTCCAATGGATCCTCTTCTCAAGACATCAGTAATACCTCATCTAACAGGAAGTCCCACATACAGAAACCCAATATACCACCTTGTATTGTGGGTCTGAATGAAATAGACAATGCATCGAATGAACAAATTATCTCTAAGATATGGAAATTTTTATAAAATGGTCTTGGTTGGATTTGGGTCTGATCAGACTTGGCCATATTCCATCATCCTCCCAAACACACGTAGAGTATCTCAAAATTACCGCCTCATCTCAAGGGTCACAACAATACTGATTGTGCATCGATCAGACGCATGGTCTGCAACATATATGTCTTTTTGTAAACAGGGGACAGTTGCATCTGGGTTCGATCAGACTTGTTCGGACTGAACAGACCAACACAGATCGGGGTTCCATATAACCAATTCTATTTGGATAGACCATTGGGCCTCCCTGAACCCGGCCTAGGATGGTTGTGGTTCTAATTAGCTGAGTCACCCCATGACCGTGTTTTTCTATCTCGGGCCGTACTAGAAAACTCGTCTCGTTTCCCATCCTAGGCTCCATAGCAGTCTGACATTAAACCATTGTCTCAGTTCACTTAAATGAACCGATTCAAGTAACTAACAGGGATACATGGGTAGCCCAGTAGATCTTTCCTGACATGCATTGTTCAGGACCAACTCAGTTGATCTAGTTTATCCTGGACATGTTTGGATGGTCTGGTTGTGGGCGTGCATGACCAATCAATCTTATTACCCCCCTCATCAGTCAAAGTGGCCAGCAGTTGTGGGACACATCATCCAACACAAGGTTCTATGTTTCATTGCATCTCCCTCACACTATCATGTCAGTCTGTTAGTGGTTCTTAACGGGCACGCTGGTGGCCCCCTATTAATCTGCCATGTCGCACATCTGTGGCCACCTATTGATTCTTCATGGCCTGCTCTAGTCTCGGATCTCCTCAGAGCGCTGTCATGATGCGTCGCCACAACATACGGCCACCTCCGCCGGTGCCCGACACTGGCCTAAACATCAACAGACCACCATGAATGTTCCGGTGGTCCGTTTTCAAATCTAATTGTGCCCCTGGGCCTTTCAGGTCGTCCCCATTATTTCAATGGTTTTGGGGCCTTCTTCATGTCTATTCCGATGTTCTGTCACGAATAACAGCAACACCCGATTTATAGGGAACATGGCATTGTTCGATTGGCCCGATATATCCATGTTAGAGCTTATAAAAATGTATCAATGGGGTAAAGAATTCTAACTATGATTTATAAATCGTGATTATCCCTACTATATCAAGACCCGATCCTACACGAATTATTAAACCGTAGAGTAACATCTTCGTGGGTGGATCCACATTCATAGTTAGAATGAAGAAAAGTGATGGGATATCACATAGAACATAAAAACGCCCAACCACGATGTTGGATCTATCATTGATGAGTGATGGTGAATGTCGTCCTTGATCCGTGATCTATTGTCGTTCGCCGCTGTTCGTCGATCCATGATCTGCTGGATTTCTCCGCTACTCGTCAATTCCTGGAATCAATCTTTCTCTCCACGAGTGATTGCCATTCATCATAATTATAGATAAAGAGAGATAAATTCACATCTCTGGATGTTTTCCAATGGTTTTTCTTTATCCCTAGATATTTGATTAATCAAATGGTGGAGACGCGTTGCACGTCGCCATGGAGATTCATTAATGAGATTCATTAATGAGTTAGTGGTTCCTCGTTGTTTCTCCACAGTGTTGACTGGTCACTATGTCCAAATGAACTCAATTAAAATAAATAAAACATCAAAAGAATTTATTTTTATTTTATCTTTATCTTAAGAAAGTCTGAAATTTATCTTTTTCAGTTGACTCGCTCCGGTCAAGGTTATGCTCTTTTTACGCAAATTATAGTGTTCTGAATTCAATGGTGCCCTCATATTTTCAATCTAGACACTAGTTTAATAGTTAGACAACATGATCCCACTATTACTGAATGTAATTAAATAAATATTAAATATACATTTTGGCCTCTCCTAGCCACGGAATAGCATGAGGTCTCAGTGTCAGGTTCTAGAATAATACCATTTAAATGAAAAAAAATTACATATAATTTCTTGAGGGTCTTATATTTATAATAAGATCTATGTTATAGACATCCCTACTAGGGTTCTATGTGTTAGGAGTTTATAATTAATTAGTATATTTCAAAATAAATTTATGTTATCAAAACCATTTTATTTATATATTTTTTGGTGAAAAATGTATTAAAGGTACGACACATATACAATTACTGAAAAAATCATTCAACATACTAGTAAACATTAGGGCTTACTAAAGCCATGATATTGACATAATTTTGGGTTGTACTTGATAACCATAAAAATTCAACACATATTATAACTATGAGTGTAGATTAATATTTTTATCTACTTAGAGTAATATATATTAATGATGTTATATTGTTTCTTGTGGTGAAAAATATTAATTGTTTCCGATTGAAATATAATGTTTACCTCAATGGTTTAGTGAATTCCTGAGTAGTATCTTGATATAGTGTTGGGTTCCATCACCATGAGAACAAATCATACCCTATAGGATATAATAATTCCTTATTCAATATACTATAAATGTTGTTTTGGAACACACCTTACACAAGTTGATTATTCTTAAAAAAATTTATTTCAGATGAGAATTTAAATAGCTCTATACGAATATGTTTTTATATATATCAATGTGTTTCAAATAAAATTATATTTGTATATAAACATGATAATGAGATAGAAATGATGTCTTCAGTATTTCAGTGTCATGTAAGTACTGCAAGATGTTTATAAAAATTTTATGTTGAAAATGAATGAGGTGATAGGGAATTTGATGTTGGTGAGATGTCCGTTATATGAATTTCTCCCTAGATTAAGTAAGGAAAAACTAATCCAATAGTTATCTATCACCATAAAATTCATGATTCTATTGTGACAATGGATTATCATTTGGAACATCCACCAAACCTCGTTTAGGCTCACAGTATGATCCCTATATCAATCACGTGTAATTTTATATATGTTCCATCAGATCTTATGAACTCAATGGTCATACCACTGGAGAATGCCAAATAATATGAATAATCACCAATAGATACTGTAGATCGAACATGGATAGATCTTAGAAATAATACAACTAATGTAGTCAATGATGTTTTGTGCAACAACTATCAAATGAAATTTAAGAGGGAACTATATGATCTGGCAATGAAGAAGTATTCTTTGTTGTTTGTAACAAAAAATAAAAATTTTAAGGGATAAATTAATTTTAACGGTCGTAGAATTAGAAACAACATGATTTTATTATATATATTTTTATTAAATTAAATATCAGTTCTTTTTTTCTTTACACTGAACACTGACTATGCTAGTGTCACATGAAACACTATGTTTTAAAGAAATCAATACATTTTATAAAAATAGTTATTTATACACAATCATTATATAATAGTCATTTAACATATCAAAATGAATATTTATAAATAATTTTCAAATATTAATAATAATTGATTTAAATAAAATAAACATATAGATATAAAATCTTAAATTTCAGGTAAAGTATTTATATGTTTCAAAACAATGAAAAAAATTATTTCTTTTGAAAAAAATTAAAAAAATATATTTTACACACTTTTATAAAATATATTTGATTAATTTTTTTAAAAAATAATCATTTGAAAATTTCAATTTGTTTAATTTTTATTATTTTTCTAAAATGATTAATATTTTTTATTAATATGGATAAAATACTGAATTTTGATTGAAAACTGCATTTTTTTAAAAAAAAATATGTTAGTAATTTATAATTTTTTATATGTTGTAAATTAAAATTTCATAAATACTATATAAAAAAATAAAATTTTTTCATTGGAATAATATACATATTTAATTTAAACATATAAATTTTGTAAAATTTTTAACATTTAAACTTAAAAAACCTACATTCTCATCACATCAAAGAGATTAACATTAAATTTATATATCATAATTATTTGATTTTAATTTGAAAGAATAGATTATGTATTTTTTATCTGAATAATTTTTAATTTTTAATAATCTAAGAAAAATGTTTGACAAAAATTCATTATGGAAACAGTAAAAATAAATTACCAAATTTAGGGTAAACTCTAATTAATTCAGTGTGGAACAAATATTAACAATATTAAAAATTACATATGAACTTCAAAAAAATTTTGATGGCCATATATTCACCTTATCTATAATCAGATCATGATTGTGTGATTTATTATTGTTATTGTATGATAAGAACTTGTGTATTAATGAATCTTTTTATAAAATTACAAGTTTTTCAATCACATCAATTATAAAACGCCACCCATGTGCTCTATTAATGAAACCTTCAAACCACTATGGTTCATAAAATACATGGAAAAATAAATTCCCAAATTCCCTCCGCACATTATAAAATCCATATTTTGTACCTAATTCTAGGTAAAAAGGCTTTTGGTGAAAACCTTAGAGGGATACCCAAAGAATTGGTAATAATCATCACAGATCCTCTTGGTTTTATTTCATCCTAAACCTAATTAAATTTTTATTACACTGTGATGATATAATAACAGAAATATATGATATATTCTGGGATTTTTTATCTTATGTTGATTACTTATATAAATCTCCACTAACTTCAAATGGGTTATGAAATCATTGTTCATGTGTGTGCCAGACTACTGCATCACGAACTAATGCCATTTTCCATTATTTCTTCTCATGGTTGGATATAAATAAGGATTTATTTTATATATATGATATTTCTGATGTAATTAATATTTTTAATTATTGTATCTTATATACCATCAAGGATTCCATTTTGGAGAATAGGACAACATCGCTCTATTGTACTACAGACTACCGCCTCATGGAGAAATGTGATTCCTTCATGCTTTACATAGATTTTATTAAGGATGGGTTTAATTAAAATATGTGATATAAATAGCATAATTATTTTTAATGTTAATATTTAATATAACTTTATTTCATTCAATCTAACAATATATTTGTATCATCTTTCATTCGTACATATGGATTAGTGTCTCCATGAATTGTGTATTTCATTTTTTGTAAAAACATTTTATAATTAACTATAAATACAACGATGAAAAATATATAATATATGGATATAATTTTTATGAATTTGTATACCATTAAATACTGATTAATGATTGAGGACCAAAAAATAACAAATCAAAATGTGTTATAAAAGATACAACTGTTATTACTCGTTATGTAACATTATTATATAATTATTAATAAACGGATGATAAAAAGTCATAAGAAAATAATATATGATATTATATATATAATTATTATTATTCAATATATTTATAATGAATAATAATTACTCTAAATAGTTTTATCTTTTTATATTGTAATTCAATAATTATGGTAATGGATTTAGATCCAACATTTAATTTTTGTGGAATAAATTCCATATTACTCATATGTTTATATTATGGGGTGTATATAAAACCATGAATTTAATTTTGGATTCTTCTAAATAAAATTATTTGTATTAATAAATCCATTTTAGTGTCTCTCTTTCTTTTTGATTATAGGATAAAAGTTACCAAATCATATTTAACCAATTTTTTATTCATTGAGGTGTATGTTGTATTATTCACCAACATCGTTTCAGAAGATATATATATATATATATATCCCCTTTTACATGTAATATAATTAATTTAATCATCCTCATTATATTTTATGTTTCATTTTTTATTATTAATTCATGGAGATTATGATTTATGTTATGAATTAGTAATGTTTTTATTTTACAATCTCATAAATTTTTTAGGAATGTTTACAATTTTGTTTTCTTATGATAACAAATTATAATACAACTCTTAAGAAACTCATTAATTTTGTTATAAAATTTCCTCTAATGTTATTTTTATGTAATATTTCATTTTTTCGACACATTGTTACTTAATATAATTGAAAACATGTTTCTAAGAAAATTAGACATTATTCCTCTCTTTGGTTAGAATTATATTTTCTACAAAAACCATATTTTATAAAACTACATCAATTTTATTATTTCATTATTTAAAAATATTTATTACTATATTTTAATTTCTATAAAAAAAATTTGACTGAAATATTCATTTAATTATCCTAACAATGCCTTTTTATATTGTACCGAAAATGTGAATGGAATATTTTGAAAATGTATATGGAATGAAGGAAACATACCATCACCATGGCCATTATTTTGATTGATGTTTACATTATAATTTTCACATTTTTTTTTAAAAAGAAATATTGTACAACTTTTTTATGTTTTGAACTGTGTCTTTCAATGATTAAATTAAAATTTCTTCCATAAATGTTATAAATTATTTCTCAATTATTAAATTAAAATCCACAAATGGGTTATGAGGGAAATAAGTTTATGGAATCCATTTGTCTTCATATGTTTTAACCATGATTGATCGATTATGAGACTGAATTCATTTCAAGGGTTTGGTTTTGATGAAATGATGAAACTATTATAAAACAATCCCCTTTTACACGGTCAATAATGTGATGATATTTTTATGAAACCCTTTTCATTTAATGGTTTATAATATGAAAAAAAATTATGATCTTGTTGCATGTAGATGGATAATTTTATTCATGTAAGGATGTTTAGCATTATAACCAAGAATAGTGGATACATTATAACTATGGACTGTGGTTATGTTATAACCAAGGTGGGTTGGAACTGTGTCTCCCTCCAATGCACTAGGTAATGATTTTTATATCATGAAATAGACAAGACTAAATTGTGCAGTAAACTAGGTATAATAAATGACTATTTATGCAATGATTGTCTTGATAGTGATCCTTGACTAAAATAATTTCAAGGACCCGACCTTAGAACATTACATAATACTGATCTAAATGAATAATTAACACTGATAATATTTTAAGGTATAGTATTTTATATAATTTTCCCATACCTACTACATATAACTATTAAAATTACATGTAGAAACTACTACTCAGTATCAATTTTATTTATAAAATAAAAGCTCATAAAAATAAACATCTCTAGTTCATTTTTTTAGACAACATAACATCTCTTTGATCCCATCCTTGATCATATTTATCTTTATGTCTGTTCCGCGGTTTGGTCTTGAAACGCCCAACTGTTCCGTATCCGATGACGCATGGACCTACTTTCCAAAGGCAGGTGTTCGCCGGATGGTCTGACTAGCAATTATTATGAACTCACATTGGTCGAGAGGATGGTAAGTCGGTCTCATCTCACCCTTTTGGGGGGAATTATTGCATGTTCCGGGACTCACTTATAGATTTAATATGTATTCATATGTTCACGAATCTTTGGATTATACCCAAGCATAGTATCCACCGTTTTCTCTTGGTTGGCAATGGTCAGCTGAACGCATGGGTTTGGAATCATTTATGCTCGAGGTTTACCATTCCTCATTGGATTAATGACACCGAGGAGTCAAAACTCATTGAGGCGGCACAATGAGTGGCGTGGTGAACCGATTTGAAGATAGTCTGATCGACCGTTTGTTGGTCTTGAACCTCATGGAGGCTTCCTATATACCCTACATAGGGGACAGGGATCAATGTCAACATAGTTCAAAAGGGGAGAGTCGGAGAACCGATGTGAAGGTGGACCCGGGGGTCCGTTGGTGATCGGGATTGAACCTCATGGAGGCTTCCTACGTATACCTGTGATAGTGAATCAAAGTCCTCGTAGTTCACATTGGCTTGGGAATTACACTCTAAGGAAGCCCAGAGTGATGGATTGGGGCTTACGCTCTGAGGAGGCCCATATTGTTGGATTGGGGAATACAGTATAAGGAGGCCAATAGTGATGTATTGGGGCTTACACTCTGAGGAGGCCCATAATAGGATGTCATGGTTGATTCTTACTCTAACCCCACATGAGTCGTCCTTGGTGTGAGAAACAAGAGGCGACAGGGACTAGAGGATCACGTCGCAAAAGGTGTGTCTAGGAGAAGTGGATTGGGGATTACGCATGGACCAGCCCATAAAGTTGGGGCTTACTCCGGGATGGATGCCCATGGCGACAAAGCGCAACAGGAGAGGGAAAGGGGTGCTCCTGTTCCTGTCACCTCTCCTGTTCTCCGGGGAAGTACCTGGGGAAGTACCGAGGTGCATGGGGACGGCTGCCTTCAGATGGGTATGCCTCCCCCTCTCTGGGGAGGAGAGAAGTACCGACCTCTGAAGCATGTAGTCCCCCTTCTTGGTGAATATAGAATGAAAGGGGGCTCTTGGGCTCAGACCCCGCATTACCATGGGAATGTCAACCAAGACATGCTTCAGGAATCCACCCAAGGGTCGGGGAAACCCCATTTCCCCAATTTACCATGGGTATGTGAACTCCAAACGGCGCACTGATTCACCTAAGGGTTACACCACACGGATTTGGTGGCTCTGGTGGAGGCCTCGGCTCGGGGCCGATGAGTAGGCCAATGAGGAGGTTGCGAAGGATCATGCCCGATTGAAATTGGAAGGATTTTATCTAGCTTGGGGAATGGGAACTCTGATGGTTTTGGACGGCCACATAGGGATATGGGTGGTGGCTCCCTTCGCGTAAGGAAGTTCTACGTGGCTGGAGAGGCCATCCGTGAACCAGAGTTGTTAGTGGACTGATGGGTATCCCGCAAACCAAGGTGGTTCGCGGCTCCGGGTTCGATCCGGGAACTAGGGTGGTCCGCGAACTGATGGGAATCCCATGATCCAAGGTGGTTCGAAGCTCCGGGTTCGATCCGTGAACTAGGGTGGTCCGGGGAGGGATCTATGTAGGTAGCGGCGGCCAAGGGTGGCGCCGACTGGAGGCTCGTCAGTCGGGGCTTCGCCTGTGTAGGAGGGTGCTACGCGGTGCAGCGGATCGAAAAAGAGGCATAAACTCCCTGGTCTGTAGGGATTACATCCACGGAGGGAAACAAGTTTGAAGTTCTCTCTTCATAGATATTTTAAGTTCGCGGTTCACAAAGTTATTATGCGTTTCATTGGTTCCTTATTAGTTCATTCCCAGGTTTATACCTACTATGGTTCGCGAACTAGATCTTCCAAAATCCTAATCCTTTCTTCGAAATCCTTCCACGAGAATCTGACCAATCTCATCCCCATTCTCCCCTTCCACCATTTTCAATCTCCTTTTATTGAGCGGGGAAAAGGATGTATCTATGGTCATGTGGCGCCTTTTTCGGAGGCCCAGGAATGAATACCCAATTCACGGATGACTTGGTCAATCCGTAATTTGCTGGGTATTAAACACTCCTCCGCGAACCAAACTCAGGGAGTGCTTCGCGGCCGAGGAGGGTTCCACCTCCATTTCGCGAACAACAATGGAGGCGGTTCAAGCTAGATGATGCAGTTCGTGGTTGGGGCGGTCTGGAATGGTGAACCGAGTTGGCGCCTGTCCCGCCTCGTGACCGCGGAGGATCTCCACCTCCATATCGCGAACGATGACGGTCCGCGGAGGCAGGACGCTTCGCGGAACCGGTCGTGCGCCATTAACATTAGACCGGTCTACAGTCTGGTTTCTCATTCCCCATCCTTTAGTATTTACCACATTTTCCCAATACTTTTGAGGGGAAATTGGGAAGAATCTCACATGAGTTAAAGGGGATCATCATTCTACTTTATGGATTTTTCAGGACCCTACAAATTCCCCCCATCAGAATGGGGTCTGATCGGAACAAAGAGTAGGATATTCCGATGCAGAGTGGTCGTGAAACTCGGTGTGTGATTGGACAATGCTCTAAATTTTACATGAGCCAAGGGACTTAGTTAGCACATTTTGACTTTTTCTAGTGTTTAGTATAAAAACCCAACAAACATTTTGTCTTTTCTTTTAATGACCTAATTTTTCCTGGGCCCATTACTTGTTGGCGCAGCGGGTATGGCCTGACTTTTTCTCAGGTCACCCTTTTCGGGTTTTCGGCCTCACTGGATTTGTGCCTCTTTTCATGGGCGTTTTAATGTCCTGACGTCAAGAATATCATTACAGATGTTTTATGTCAAACAGTTATGACCATGTTTGGTGGGGAAAGGGACCCAATGGGGTTTATCTTATTAAAATATGTCTCAATACTCTTCATACGCACATGGGGGAACATGTTTAAATTTGAATGATATTCAGGGCTTGTCTCAAGGCATGGGAGCCGCATCGGCGTACAGAGGTAGGAGGAGCATCGCCTAAAGAAATATTTCCATTGGTAGATAGGCCAGGGGCGATCAATAACTCTGGGGTCTCTCAGATCAGGAAAGATGATATGGGGGCTCTGAGGCTGGTAAGCCTATGGGTCCAGGAGGAGTATCACTTGAGGAAATCATTCATTTGATGGATGAGCCAGGGGCTATCATTATGCAGATCTGCTGAGGGTATGGTATGCATAGTCATACAAAGGTGTCCACAGGACGATAACATTCCACTCTCGATGGCCATGAATGATTATGAAAATCTGAGATTGCTCTTAGCACAGAGTTCGGCACATGGGGATAATGGTGTCTCGAGCACAAAAGATACAATTTCACGGTAGTTTCCCACTGAGTCAGAGTATCCCAGTTCTGGCTTGATGCTTGTAGATGCAAATTGTTGGGCGAACCGCAGGGGGATACATAGGCTCATTGAGCAGGGGTGCCCTAGAAACCCTTGGATGCGGGTGAGGAATGAACTTGTACACCACTGCTCCATAAATTTTTTGGATCGAGAGATATAACATGGGGGAACTGGGGTCGGTGAGCATACGTAGATAGGAATATTATCGCGTGGGGAAATCATGCCTTTGATGGACGATCCATGTGCTATCATTATGCAGTGCCGCTGAGGGCTTGGTATTCATAGTCGTAAAAAGGTGTCCACGGGTCGATGGACTTCTGCCTCCGATGGCCATGAGTGGTTATGGAGGGCCACAATTATCCGGGTCATGGAGTCTGGTGTATGAAGAGGATGCATCCAAATGTGCTAGGAGTATTCATTTCCCCTTTATCCGTATATCTTTGGTGGGTCTCGACAATGCCCGTGTAGTTTAATGTCGTGCGGTATGGACGAACTTAAGGCAGTTTAATGTCATGCGGTGAAGACGAAGGTGAAACAATGTGAAAGGAAAGGGGGTCTGCAGAGTTTAACGTCGTGTGGTGAGGACGACTTCTGTGAAGTTTAATGTCATGCGGTAAGGACGAAGGGAATTTTTAAAGGGTGATGTGATGTTTTACGTCATGCAGCGAGGACATTGGTATTTTTCTTTCCTTTGCCTATGCTGGACAGTTTACCATCGTGCAACAAGGACGATTGACCGTGCAGTTTAATGTCGTGTGGTAAGTACGAGGAGCATTATTAAACCAGTGAAAATGACTTTTGTTGGAGGCATTCCCCTGGATGTTTAATTCTTGGTCTTTTCCGACTTACGCTAAGCGGCCAAGATGTAATTTGGGAGGTTTGACATCATGCGGCAAGTAGATTGTTAAAAAGGATTCTCTAGATTAGAATGTAACTGGGTCCGAGTATCCTGGCATGTCCAAGATTTGGAGGGGTGTTGATGGTGTAAATCTTGGTTCTGAGGCTTCTTGGCTCAGGAGAGATGACATGGAGGCTCTGAGGCCGGTAAGCGTACGAAGATAGGAAGAGTATGGCCTAGGGGAATCCTGCCATTGGTAGATGGGCCAGGGGAAATCAATATGCAGAGCTGTTGAGGGAATGGTATGCATAGTCATGAAAAGTTGTCTCCGAGTCAATGACATTCCACTTTCGATGGCCATGAATGGTTATGAAGATCCGCAATTGTCTGGGCCATGAAGTCTTTCATCGGGGAAGGGAATGTCTGAACATGTCAGCCATACTCAACCCTGGTTACTGTTAAAGCATAGAGAGCTCCCTGCACTGATTTATGTTGCGAACAGGGGTGTGCCTCACTCCATGTAGTTTAATGTCGTGCAGTAAGGACGAGGTACTCCTAGTTTAGCGGTCATAGAGCTCAGACCATTTCGTGACTATTATTGCAGTTACTCAAAGGTTGATTGGGTTAACATCCTATGATATAATTGGAAAAAGGTGGGGGATGAAGGTTGTAAACTACGACTTTGAGTTTTCCCAGATCAGGAGGTGTGATAATGGGGCTCTAGGGCTAGTAAGCGTACGGAGCGAGGAAGAGTGTCGCCCGAGGAAATCTTTCCTTTGGTAGACGGGCCAGTGGCTATCAATATGCAGAGCCGCTAAGGGCATGGTATGAATAGTCATGCAATGGTGTTTTCAGGTCGATGACTTTCCACTTCCGATGGCCATGAATGGTTATAAAGATCCGAGATTGCTCACATTGCAGAGTTTGGCACGTGGTGATAATGGTGTCTGAGTATACAAGAATCATCTTCACTGTAATTTTCCGTTGAATCAATGTAGCCTATTCATGGCTTGATATTCGTTGATGCTGGTCACTATGAGAACCACCAGCGGACACATAGGCGAGCCATATAGGGATACCATGGAAACAATTGGATGTGAAAAGGGGAATGAACTTGTAAACCACTACTCCATAAATTTTGGCATTGAGAGATGTGATATGGGGGATCTAAGGCCATTAGGCGTACGAAGCTAGTAAGAGTGTTGCCCGAGGAAATATTTCCTTTGGTAGACGGGCCTGGGGCTATCAATATGTAGATCCGCTAAGGGAATGGTATGCATATTCATGAAAAGGTGTCTCCGAGTCGATGACTTTCAACTTCCGATGGCCATGGATGGTTATGAAGATCCCCAATTACCTGGGTCATGGAGTCTGAGGTATGGAGAGGATGCATCCAATTGTACAAGGAGTATCTCCATCTCGTTTCTCCATCTGTATCGGGTGGGTCGAGACGATGTCTGTGAAGTTTAACGACATTCAGTGAGGACGAAGTCCATGTAGTTTAACATCATGTGTTTAGGATGAAGTCTGTGCAGTTTAAATTCACGCAATAGGGACAAAGTATACACCCCATGCGGGTCTGGTCCGTACACGGGGTAAGGGGGAATTTTTAACATTATTGTCCGTGCAGTTTAACGTCATGCGACAAGGATGCAAAAATACACCACGTGCAGGTCTATCCCATACACGGTGAAATGGGAGCATTTTTAAATCTTACTATCAGTGGAGTTTTACGTCGTGTGGTAAGGACGAGGAGTACACCCTATGCCAGTCTGATCTGTACACAGGGGGAAAAGGGAATTTTTATCTTTTATTCAGGGGACTGGGCTAGGAAAGGGAACACTAGTATCACTACGTATCCTGTGAGGGCAGGAATCAAGCTGCACATAGTTCTCTGGCAGAAGTAAACCCCGTGCAGGGATGGTCTATACACTAGGGAAGGGGAAATTGTATAACTTTTATTTTATTTAATTTGGAGGTGGCTGGTCCAAGACGGGGAACCCTGGCGTCACTACTTATCCTATGGGGGTAGGAATCAATCCATACGTAGTTCTCTGAAAGAAGCACAACACGTGCAGGTCTAGTCCATACACGGTGGGAGAGGGGCATTGTTAAAACATCTTGTCCGTGCAGTTTAACGTCATGCAGTGAGGACGAGGGATACACCCCGTGCACGTCTGGTCTGTACACAGGGGGAAGAAGGAATTTTTAACTTTTATTTGGAAGTGTTTGGGCCAGTATATGGGATCCCGACATCACTACATATCCTACGAGGGTAGGAATCAAGCCGTATACAGTTCTCTGAAATCTATGCAGTTTAATGTCATCCGGTGAGGACATTGAATACACCCCATGCAGGTCTGGTCCATACACTGGGTCAGAAGGCATTTTTAACTTTTATTATCCGTGCAGTTTAACGTCGTGCGGTAAGGACGAAATCCATATAGATTAACATCATGTGGTTATGATGAGGGGTATTATTAGATTCTCTTTCGTTTAAGATCGTGCAGCAAGGACGAGATACTATTTTTTTAAGGTCATAGTTTTTGGACCGTTGGCTGATTGGCAGTTTAATGTCATGCAGTTCGGGGGAAGAATACACCATTAGTTATCATGCGAAATTCTTCTTCAGGAATCTCACATTTTTAGGAGGCATGGTGAATTCCTCGTCCATGGGGATCATGGTATATGCTCCGTTGGAGTAGACCTTGTGTACAACGTATGGTCCCACTTGGGCTCTATCATTGGAGGCTTCTTGTTGGGTATCATTGGGGTATTGAGGACCACCACTAATTCTCCTTCCAAGAAATACTGAAGACGAACCTTTTTGTTGAAGGCTCGTGCGATTCGGTTCTGTTATACTTTCATATGGTGCAATGTGTGCATCTGATTCCCTTCTAGATATTCCAATTCACCTAACCAATTTTCTAACTACACATCATCAGATAATTTATCATAAATGGCAACACAGAGTGAGGGATGTTGGAGTTCAATGGGAAGGACCACCTCTATGTCGTACACCAATGAGTACAGAGAAGCCTGAGTAGCGGTGCATATTGTGGTTCGATATGCCCACAATGAATGGAGGAGTTTATCCGACCATCACTTCTTGTCTTTGTCTACCATTTTCTAGATAATGTTGGATAGGGTCTTGTTGAAAGGCTCTATCTGTACATTGGCCGCTGCATGGTAGCAGGATGAATGGTTATCCTTGATACCATATTCGGGGTATAGTTTCTCCAATTCGGCAAAGCCGAAGTTGGTGCCGTTGTCCATCAGTATGGTATGAGAGACACCAAATCAGGTGATGATATTGGTCTTCACATTGGTGACAATATTTCTTTCCCCGACATCCTTTAGGGGTATGGATTCTATCCATTTGGAAAAGAAGTCGGTTGTCATGAGGATATACTTTAGCTGTTTGGTTGTGGCGAGAGGATATGGAACCACGAAGTCCATCCCCCAGAAGGAAAATGGCCATAAGTACTTGGCATGATGAAGATACTCCTAGGGTTGGTATATGAAGTTTGCATGAATCTAGCATGGTGGAATTTTGCTGTAAAATGATCGCAGTCTCGTGCCACTATGGGCAAGTAGTACCAAAGCCTTCGAACCTGAAGGAAAAGCAAGGTCCCCGATTGATGTGGTCCACACGCTCTAGCATGTACTTCATTCATTGAGGCATCAATTTCTTCTCCATCAATGCATTTAAGGAGAAATCCATTAAGGATTCGCTTGTATCGGACCTCTTGCTAACCCGCGTTGCCATATAGGACAATGTCGATTTCTCTTCTCCATATTTTCTCTCATTCAGCCCTGTCGGATGGAAGTTTTCCCCGTTTAATGTAGTTTGCAATGGGGGTCATCTAGCCGATGATAGGCGAATATGGCACGGGGACAGGGCTGACTTCATGGATTTCTTTCGTCTTGGTCTGAACAAATGGCAATACCATTCGACGGTGAGAAATACTGATAACCATTTCATCTCGGCTTGGGTCAGCTAGGGCTGCAGACGAGTTGGCTAATGCATCATCCTGAGTGTTCTCAGACCGTGGAATATAGGTAAATGTTGGCTCTATGGAGAATTCCTCCATTAAACCTCAAACATGGTCAAAGAGGGGATCATCTCCTACTTTTTAATAGCATAGTCACCATTGACATTCTTGATGACCAGTTCCAAGTCACCTTTTACCTTAAGGTGATGTACTTGTGTCTGGAGTGTGAGTTCCAGGCGTGCAATGAGAGGTTGATATTCCACTTCATTGTTTATACATCCTTTTGATAGGAGGAAGGTATATGGCAAGACTGCCTTTTCTGGGGACACGAGTATTATTCCCAATCCCTCATTGTTGAATATGGGATCCTCCATCCTCTTCCCGGTTGGGCTTCGAGATGCCCCGTCGGAGTACATTTCCCATGCTGGGAACTCCTCTTGAACCGAGAAGATATCTTCATTAGGTAGATCAGCGTTCGGTGCAATGGTCCCTCTCAAAGGGTCCTCTTCCAGAAAGTCTACTAATGTCTGACCCTTGATGGATTTCTGACGCACAAACCGGATGTCAAACTATTGCAAGATTACCGCCCATCAGAATAGGCGTCAAGTTAGAATCAGGTGGCTGAGGATGTACTTGAGCGGGTTACTCCACTAGATCAAATAGACTTCATGATGCTGCAGATAATGTCGCATCTTTTGAACTGCGAAGACCAAGGAAAAACATCTCTTCTCAATAATTGAGTATCGAGTCTCAGCAGCAATCATGGTTCAACTGAGGTAATATAGACTGTTTTCGCTACCAGCATCATTCATTTGTGAGAGGAAGGCTCCCAGTGACTGTTCTAGGGCCGTCACGTATAGGATGAGAGGTCTTCCTTCGACCGGGGGCATGAGAACCGGTGGGCTTAAGAGGTACTTCTTCATGTTGTCGAACGCCTCTTGTCAGTCATTCGTCCATTGGTACATGACCCCCTTCTTCATTAACCAGGTGAAGGGGAAACATTTTCCTACCAAGATGGCTATGAACTGCCAAATATAGGTTAGGTGTCCTTGGAATCCCCTCAACTCGGTGAGATTTTGGGGAGGTGGTAATCCAATGATAGACTTTGTATTCTCACGGTCAACTTCGATGCCATAATGGCATACGACGAAGCCAAGGAATTTCATTGAGGTAACCCCAAAGGCTAATTTCAAGGGGTTCATCTTCATGATATGATGTCAGAGTTTGTTGAAGACGGTCTCAAGGTCTGACAGGTGATCCGAGCGATGTATATTCTTGACCACCAGGTCATCCACATAACATTCAACAAATTTTCCCAGGAATAGTTTAATGGCCCAATGCATGGCACGCTGATATGTGGCGCCAGCGTTCTTAAGACAAAAGGGCATGACCCTATAACAGAATACCCCAAGAGGGGCCCTGAAGGCAGTGGCTTATTCATCTTCATAGGTCATCCTGATTTGATTATATCCAGAATAGCAGTCCATGAAAGATAGAGCCTCATACCTAGTCTTCACATCGATTAATAATTCGGTGATCGGGACTAGGAAATCATCCTTCGAACAATGCCGATTGAGATCTCTGAGGTCAATGAAGACGCAGAATTTTGGGTTCTTTTTCTTGATAGGGATGTTGTTGGCCAACAAAATGGGGGTACGGGACCTCTCGAAAGAAGCCTACTTTAATGAGATTATCGAATTCAGCCTCTATTTTGGCGTCATTTGAGGGAAGCGTCCTTTTAGTGGCTTGTTTATAGACTCAGTGGTCTTCTGGAAGACCCATGTGATGGTCACCTCTTCGGGATCGAGTCCCAGGATTTCTGTGTAATTTCAGGAAAAAACATCCCGATGTTGCCTCAGGAAAGCGGTATATACCACGTGCTCCTTGGGGGACATGGCTGCACTAATGAGAGTAGGCCTCAGATCTTCCTCGGTACCCAGGTTTATTTCACTGAGCTCATCCACCGTGGTTGAGATACCCTCTTTAAATGTTGGAGGTGCATCCCGGAGATCCTCCTTCTCTTATCCTCCCATGTCCTCATATTATTGATCTGATGGCAGGAGAGCTCCTGACATGGGCTCTCGGGAGTCTGGAGGAGAGGTGTCGTGGGTGTCCTTACTAGAGTATTCTTCTCTAGATCGAGGGTTGATGGACGTTCCCTCATTTATGTGCTCAGACATCGTGGCTGAAGTCATGAGGACATCCGAGTGCATGTCCGTACGTGAACTCCTACTCTCAACATGGTTTATGGGTAGGAAATAATCTCTTCCAAGCTGCTTGAGGGGGTCATCGGGATCCATTTTCAGGCCATTTGAATCGGGGATCCAGTCAACACCATCGACCAAAGGCTTTTTTTTCTTTTTCTCATCGAACCCGACGTCAATGTAATGTGACTTGAAGAGCTCAAAAGTGGCCTTGTTAGTGTGCAATGTCCCACTTTGTCCATTGACACGGGTGGTAGGATGAAGGAAAGACCATGTGCTTATGAAGCCATGACCTTCCTAGCATGGCATTGAATGTTGTGCTCTGCCGGACCACCAGGAATTCTGTGTAGGCTAATAGATCACCATAATGGGTCTTTAGCTTAATTTTTCCCATTGGTTTCTGCTCGCTCATTTCATAACCCAACAGAGTTGTGGCTGAGGGGATTAGATCATCCCCACTGTAGCCCAAATTACAGAGTGTCCATAGGGGAAGGAGGTTATCTCCAGAGCAATTGTCTATAAATAAATTCTGGATCTCAATACCATTTAGTGTGTCGGACACTTATAGTGGTCTTATGTGGCCTTGCATAGTGGAATCTTCATCCTGATCGGTGAAAGAAATCACACACATTGCATTGAACTGGGTCAGTTTCTGTCTGGTAAATATCGGCTCCAGCTACCTCGGCATGAAACTATTAGGGGATGATAAAAGCTTCTATAAGAAACTCCCTGAGGTCTACTGACAGACTTAGGGCATCGAGTATTGATAGCTTCGTAGGTACTGATGCCAGATGCTTAAGGATATTGTATTTATTCACCAGCAGCTGACACTTCTCCATTGGAGGGAGAGTCTTAGCGGGTTCTTTAGGGGATGGAGAATTTGATGAGAAGGGACCGACCGAAGGGTCGGATATCGATGGTGTTCCCTCATTATACATTTTTTCATAAAATAAAAACTCTTAAAATGAATCATGTCTACTTCCATGTTTTATACATCATTACTTTTCCATGACCATATCCTTGTGATTTTTAATCTTTAAGTCTAGTAGAAAAAATTTCATATACATGGGATGAGAATAAAAATCCCAATAAGGGTTATAAAATATGGAAAAAAAACATTAAACCATCAATAAATACAAATTAATGAAACCCTAATTTTCAATTATAACATACGTCATAAAATCATATTATTTATGAATAACACCTTGAAATAATAAATCATAAAGGTAAATTGTAGAATACTAAACATACTTACATTGTAGCTATCACAGCTACTTAGGGAGTATCGTTGGAATACCCATTAATGTATGTTCCCTAAATCTCATTGAATAAACATTATCATTTACCTCTTTCACATTACCCAATGCATTGGAGAGCTATCTCAGGCTTAGCCACCCTAGTTTTATCACTGAACTAGCTGTATACGTAAAAAATTCCCAATAACCACAACATATTCATGACACATAAATCAATCTTAAAGTAATGATAACATTTCCACATTGCAATCACAATATATCATTTCATGATATTGACATAATCAATGATTTATCCAACAATTTTTAAAATCATTTAATAAATATATTTTTGAATAAATGTTTCACATACCACTTTCATTATTTTATAGTAATTAATATTTTAAATTATTATTTTACATATAAATAAATCCATAAAACCATTTTGAAATCATGGACATTAATGAGAAATATTTCGATGATTAATTCAATAAAATGATAATTTAGTCAGGGAGTTCCTAACCTAATGATAGATGCTTGAAAAACAATTGAGGAATAACATTTAATAAAAATGTTATAATATCATGAGAATAATGTTATTCATGATATTTTATGCCAACGTACTGTATATACACCATATAAATGTGAATTGGTGTATAACAATAATGAATTCTTAATGGAATATAAATTCAGACGAATTCCCTTATAAAGATGTTATCCATAGATTAATGATAAATCAATAATATAATTATTTGTGACAAATATAAATACACTAAATATGATATTATATTCACTATAAAACCATCATAGGTCGTTCAAAAATTTTTATAGCATGACATAATCAACAAGTAGATGGTAAACCCCAAATAATTGAAATTAGGTTATGAAGTTATCTTATAGAAATTCGACAGCCTAAAGGCATAACTTTAAAATTTAGAAAATGAGTTGATGAGAGAAAAAGGGAATATCACCACATTTATATAAAATTAAATCAAGAAGGATATATATGAACATATCCCTATATAATAAGATCTAAATTAAAAAACACATAACAAAAAGATGTCTTTGACTAAAAGAGGAAGGTGAAATGTTCCCTTACTGATTTTGTAACTCATGAAACATACACCCCCTGAAAAAAATATCACAGAATAAAGTTTTAAATACCCATAAATTTATGTATATTAAATAATTAATACAATCATGGGCTGTACATACACCATAGAAAATGAAATAGTGGAAAATATAGCATGAATCTCATGGGAATAAAAAAAGTGAGAAGAAAACCCCTTACCACGTCGTAATCAATCTAGTCATATTACCAGTTGTTAATAATTGGTAAATAAATCATAGAATATCATGAATATAATTATAATAATGATATTGTATATAAAATGGTAGTATAAATATACCAAATACATGAAATATGTGGCGAACAATGGAAATCTCATGAAATTAAATGTGAGATTAGAAACCCCTTACAACGTTGTAATCAATCAAGTCATACAACCAAAATCTAATAACCACCAAATTAATCACAGAATAACATGAATATAAATATAATCATGATAATATATATCAAATATATGTACACAATACAAAAAATGAAATAAATAAGTTGTGAATAATGGAAATCTCATAGAATTAAAAGTAAGAAAAGAAATCATTTACCTCAGGTGTTACTTGACCCGTTCGTTCTTTAATCTCTTTTATAATAAGATAAAGTTAATTTATACATATTTAAGAAAAATTTCAAGTTTATTATTCATAATATATCACTTATTACCATGTTCATAATATTATGAAATCATTTAAGATAATAATGGTCGGTTTTTCGATATTTGTTCCTTGAATCAAAAATGAACTTCTTATAATTACATGTTATTAATGTTGTAAAACTTAAACTATCCCTAGAATGATATTCACTATTTAGATATCATATATATATATTATATATTCAATATATATATATATATTCATTTATAATATTACATAACAGTTGGAGATAAGAAATGAAATACATCGTTCAAGGAGACTGTAAGCTGTACGTATGGATGAACACTACTTTCATTTATATTACATATTTAATCGAATGAAAACATAATGATACAAATTTCTATTATAATTCATTTATAAAATAATATAATATATATTTTACAATTCTTCATTAACACCATCATTTATACGTTCTATGCATGTCATGAATGAATCATATCACCTGGAAGGGGTGGTAGTCCGCACTTCCTCAAAGGAAATTATCTCATTTACATATATTGGAAAGAATAAAGGTATGTTTGTAAATAAAACATACCAAAGCCTAGATAAAAAATAAACATAAAAAATATCATATATAAATATAGTACCATTATAATTTCCACCATGAGAGGTGGTAGGAGATGATTGAACAATCATCGTTTCATGAGGCAGTAGTTCATCGCCCACAAAAACAATATGTTCTTAACAATTAAATAGAGTTGTGTGTTAGTGTAGTTAGAATAATTCTCATAAAACCCCAATTATATTGAGGATACTATGTTTGTTATAAAATAATGTAATAAAAAGTGTTTATGGGGTTGGAGAAGTAATATATAACAAAAGAACTTAAGAGGAGGTGTTAACATTAAATCGGGTATCTCCCTTTGGTTTGAACCAAAAGGATTACTAAAATTTCTTTATGACTATAGGAAGGATTCTAGGAGGAGGATAGAGATGTAGGGAGATAAATTGGTCTGAGTTTGGACTATCCATGGGGCTTGAGAAGTGAGTGTAATGGGTAAGAAGTGTGGGGTATTTATATGGGTGATGAGGGGCTCTTTAAGAATGTTTCAAAATATTATTATATTATATTACGAATTTCAGTTTATAAAGGGAAAAACATATTAAATTAGAATATATGATCACTCATGTTATAAATAAAATCATCCAACAATAATTTAACTATTTTTGGATATTTATTTAATCTTTACAATCATATTTATTTATATTATTCATTAATGAGGTAAACACTAAAACATTATTATGTCATAAATAAGATTATTTATTTGATATCTAAAAATAAAAAAAAATTAAATGATGTTAGAAATAGTTTTAGATTTCAAATAAATATTTATAGTCTATGTGATGACTTATATAACCCTATATAATAATTTATTTAATAAAAGATATATGTTAATGTCATTTTTTCCTTTACTTTAAATTAATTAATATAATGTGTCATTGTCACACTTAAGTGACACCATGGGGTCCCAAAATCTACCCAAGGATTCTCATAGTTGGAAATGTATCATCCAATAGTATTAGGAAACTTTTTGTGGTAATTAAATATATTTATAATAATAGTTGTTACCCTTATTTAATAGATTTACCCTTTAACCATGGTAAATAAAATATTTACTGATGTAAATATTCATAATGACTAAAACTAAAAGTTATGTATTTAAAAATTTTGGACCCCATAACTCCAAAAAGTTAATCCATTTTAAAAAATTCAAAACACAAAAGGGGTTAAATTAATTTAAAATTAATTCTAGCAATCAAAACAAAAAACTGGTTTTTAGGAAATAATAACTGTCAAAAGATTGAAACTTATTTATGTACAATTTCAAAGTGAAATTATTTCCAATTACAAAAATTGAATTAAGTGGTAAAAATATATTCTTATTAACCTTTAAAACCATTTAAAAATATAATCTATTAATATAAATAAATTATATTAAATGAATGTTCTGAATTAAAATACAATATTTTTCACTATTTATAAAAAATTAACCTATCAGAAAAATGAAAAAAATTTATCCAATGAAAATATTAATGTCCCAAATCTAAAGAATAATATTATTTTGTCTAATATAACATTTAAAAATGACTAAAACTAGATTTAATGGGGGTTCTCCATCAAAAGTCAATAACTCAACCTTTTAATAAATATTATAGTATTTATGCTTCAAATCAGATTCATTTTTATATTAAGCATATAAAATTTATTCGGTAATTGTAAAAAAATTTAACAAACAAGTATATTCATATTCTAGTTAGTTTTGTCCATTTCCTCTAATACAACTTCTGGCATTAACTACCATTTAAAATAGTATTATATTATTATTTTCCAGTATGACTCAACATTTTGTGCAACATAAGATTTAAAAGTATTTCATTGTTGTGTATTGATTAAGTCACCGAACATAGAATCCCCATTAAAGTAAATTTAATATTTAATTCAGAAAATTTAATAAATATAAAAATGATATATTTTTTATTTACCTAGGATATTATAATAATTCTTGGGGAGTGATTCAGTTCCACTATAAAGAAATGGATTCTATTGTGGTGGGTGGTGTGCACCACCTAGTACGTTTAGATTACCATAAGGTTATCTTATAAAATTTTTCAGTGATCATTGACTAATATGAAAATCATTTCTATGTCTAATACATGTTTTATTCTCTTATGGATAATGTTATTTTATTATCTTCTTATTTATGTCTAATGAACCACCAATCTTTCTTCCATGACTGAGGATTATGATCTTTGATATGCATACATTGATTTTGAAATGTTATTCTAATATTATCATAAAATTATATTTATTTATCTATTTTATTTACTCTTAAATAGAATCTTATCTGTCCAATTACTATGTTTCCATTAACTCTGTCATAAATAAATATTTTCGGTTGTATAAATAAATGGGAATATATTTTGGGGAGACATTAAATATTATTCTTGAATTAAGAATATTGTGTTAAAAGTTGGAAAAGGCACGAAAATATTATGGTTATCATGTGTTTGTTTTTAGAATGTAATTAATATTCATAAAATTGTGTTTAATATCTTTGAGAAAAACATATTTCACTCAATAATAAATATAATGAGGAATGGGGTATTATAATTGCAATACCCAAGGTATGACTATAACATGTAAAGACAATATCATTTATTATCAATGAATGTATACTGTAATGGTTCATTATTTATAAGTATAATTAAATGTTTAATTTTATAATGTTATATTTTTATTTAAACAAAAAAAACATAATTATTTAATTAATCATAAATGTTATTATTGTATGATGAATTTATTTGATTTTTTAAATATGAAATTCTTAAGAGAAGAATGTTATTTTAAATTTTTTTAATATGTTGAATTTAATTCCATTTTTAGTGTATATTCATGATATATAAATGTATGAAAATTATTTATTTAATAAATTTTTTATACATTAGATTATTCATTTTAATATATTTAATATAGTTAGAAAAAAAATTTAAACTGAAGTAAAATGAATAGAAAATAATTCCTTAATATATAAGAAATTTATTACCTTAACATTAAATTTTTTCTTCATAAAATTCTATTAGAAATAATTATATAATATTTTTATCTATAAGGTCTAAATTATTTTATATTTATTAAATTATTTGTATGAAAACTATTTACATTTCCTTGGGTATAACATGTAATCGACAAAAAATCTAAAATGATAAAATTATTTATTTAATTGGAAAAGGGTTTGGAACTTGATAAAAAATATCTATATTTTAATGGTTGAAATATATAAAAATTATCTAAAACATCACTAAATAATTTTTTATATTTGGAGCCACCATCCATGTTTAATATTTTCTCTACCTATATTAAGTTGAAATATTTTGAAAAAATTGAATTCGTTCCACTTATAAATGTGGTCTCTCAAAACCCCTTCATTACTAATTTAATAAAATTTCCCTAATAAAACCCTTCCCAAAATAATTCCTGTAGAATCATATTTCACTTTCATAATCTTCTAGTAGTAATATAATATAACAATCCATTCCTTTCCAAGATTCCTCCAAGTGAAACCCAATGTTCTTAAACAAGTTTATTTTTTTCCCTAAAATAATTTCCATTTATAATTATAAATAAAATTATTATTTACCAATTAAATATAATGAAATATTTTTTTATTATATAATTAATTTTTTTTATTGTGGAAACAAACACTGAACATCTTTTAAAATTCACTTATGAAATAGAAACCATCATACCTCCATAATGAGGACTACCACCAACAGAAATTAGTTAGTATCATTTTAAATTTCTAGGATTTGTGGGTGGATATAACAATGGGATAATATGAAAAATAAGATATTTATGATATATTTATTATTATGATAAAACAAATTTGATATCCAAATAGTGATATGATAAAAAATGTCATTATTAATTTATTTTTTTAAAACCATCATACATAGATCATATTTTTTTCAAACAATGTAATAATTTTATATCAGTTACTTCTTCATCTAATATATCAATATTCAAATATATATTAATAATTAAAATAAAAAATATCATTATTCCTCTATTATTATAATAGTACAATAATACATCCTCAAAATCATTTATTAAATCTGGGAAGGTTCATATTTGGGTCTGCTTAACAATGTACATGAACGATACTATTAATTATTATCATGAATGGATATGGGAAAATAATTTATAATTTAAAGTATAAAATAAATATTTATTAATTAATCATCAGATATTGTGTCAATTTTATAATTATTAATTATGAAAAAAACTTTCCATCATCTTGAATATCAAAAAACATTCTTGTTACTGATTTAATCATTAATGATAACGACTAAAAAATCATGAATGGAATATGAAACACCATAAATATTAATAAACATCCATATTAATAAAATTTATTATGTTATATTGATTATACCTTTTAGAATAATTAATATTAACACTGTTATAATAAAACTAATACAAATGATTCAGACTATAAATACCCAATGTGAAAATATTTGGAATTCAAATAGGGAATGACTATTTCTGAAAAGCATAAATTAAAATGGATATGATTAAGGTTATAAATTAAAGTTCCATGATATCTAATATTTTTATATCAGATATTAATTTATGTTAATGGATGTCTTGATATGAGGTATGATTTTTTTGTAAAAAATTCCTATTTTATAAGAAATATTTTGTATTATTAACCTAATTTCATTTATATTTTTTATATATAATACCATTTTAATATTTCGTTTATTGAAATGAAAATAATCATTTAAATTGGAGATAATTTTATGACATATTCCAAATGGTTATTATTATATTTCTACACAATTCATATGTTGGTATTTCTATCATAATATAAATTATTTGAGACACCTTCTATATTCACCAAATATTACCTTTTTGGGGGAAATAAATATCATTGGATGATTTTTTAACATATTATTTATAAAATAAAATCATTTAAAAATTCTATATTTATATCCCCCCATGTATTCCTATGACTCAAGATTTACCAAAACCGTTGTAAAACACAATGTACTCGATATGAGATAATGAAATTATGTTTTATTAATGTAATGGTGTTCATGGTTTTTTATAAAATATATCAATCCATGTTTAATGGAATATGGATATTGATATTTCACAGATGAACCAATGAATAATCAACATAAAATGTGTTGGTTAGAAACCACGATACATGAAAAATGGGTTGAAGACTCACACCTGGTAATAGACTCCAAGGGATATTCATGATATATTAACATTATATTAACTAACCTTGAGGAAATATTTATCTTACCCTTTTGAATATCTTCTTAATATGAAAACTATTCAATCAAAATACAATCCTCTATTGATAAACCTCACATTAAAAGTATAATTTATGCTATATTTGAAACAGATTTGGGAGAATGATGTTGGGAGACTCAAGCTACTTGGTGAATGTTTGTCTTGAAAACCCTAAATGTCATCTTTTCGGTGATGACTGCCCATCTCCTTGATAGAATAGATGAATCATGGCATCCCTCAACCCTGAATAGTAGTGTTTTCTTTATCCTATTCCTCGGTAAATGAAGGAGGAAAAACACATCGAGAAAGCTAACCCATATCATGCTACGTTTGATAAAACTAAAGTAACTTCATCCCTTGAGGTGCTCAAAGTCATGTATCATCTCATGCCTGCATCTATTAAACCTCCTTTGTGAATGAATCTAGATGATGGAGTATTTTTTGTTGAGACTAATCCTCAAATACTTCACCAACATGCCCAAATGTTTATGTTCTCGGTAATACGACACATATCATACATAAAAGGTGATAAACCCTTGTCTTTTTCCAATCATAAACATCAAATTGATCATTATTGGGGTTTTTTAATTGGATTCTCATACATATAGGGAAATGATATTTTCTTATGATTACATCCTATGATGATTTAGATAGAGTCTGGTAGTTAGAAAATGATCAACTCAAATATAGTCTACATCGTATTTCTAATTGGGATGATTATTTCAATATGCACATCCATAAGAAAACTACATCCCAAATATGGGTCAGATTGCATGGTATAAATTTGTACCTGTGGCATCCGAATATATTAAATTACAAAACCTATTTCATAGGAACACCCCATAAGATTGATCATCGAACATTGAATTGTGAGCATGGCCTCTTTTCTAGAGTCATGATAGAAGTGAATTTAGAGTCTAAGCTTCCGCAATCTATCACCTTCAATGAGAATGATTATAGAACCGAAATTAGAAATGAATATGATTTTTAGCCCCCATTTTTCAATCTTTGTATTATCATTGAAAATTCTATTTTAAACTTTAGAGTGGTGAATAAACTAGTCACCCATCCAACAGACACTAAATAGTCTACAAATAGATAAAAATAAGGAAAAGGGCCACACCCTTAATATTATAGATCCCTCTATGAAGAAAACTGAAAAATGGGTGAAAATTTCAATGACATTGAATCCCAATGGGGATAATGTGAAGAAATATTATGCAAAATTAGTCAAAGAGGATGATCAATAATCTTAAGATCAATTTTTGGATGAGGAAATAGGATATTTTATTATGGAGATCATTAAACTGTATCATCTGGAACCAGAACCTATGTTGAAAGAGCCATACATAATGTTTATCTTTAACAAGTAGTCACCTGACTCCTCAAACACACCTTCTCCTTCTGATCATAATGTCTAATATGCCATTTCAGATCTCCCTGTTAGTGATTTGGGTGACCTGTCTGATGGACTCTCGATTTACACGACTCATGGGAATGGGGACCATATTCTTTCTCTGTTCTAGAGCACCCATTCTACCTCGCATGTAAGGGATGACAACACTATAAATGATACCATTCTAGAGCCTCACCCCCCTTCTGTTAATGAACATAACTTTTCTCCTACTACTACTGAGGTCAATTGTATCCCAATAGTTTCAGTGTCAGATGTAGGGAGGTACACAAATTCAAAAAATTCTAATAAATTCTCCCACTGCACTACAAACCCGGGCTATACTCTCCCATACAAGGATTTTTCTATAGTAAATGTTGGGCACTCATTAACTATTTCAAATAACATAAAATCGACTTCTCCTATAGATCCTATATTGCAGGATTCTTCCAATGCTGAGGCAAAGGCCGATACTTCTATCATTTCTCCTATTTCTATTAGGTGAAAAATAGGAAAGATGTCCCAGAAATGTTCAAAAAATCACATAGAAGAACTTCCAAGATGAAGGATTCATGGAATAATTGAACGGGGGGTTGCAACACCAAAACAAGTTATAATGAATATTTTTTTTAGAATTATCAGGGAATTGTAAACTCAAGAAACATTTATTTTATGGAAAATATTTATTAATTATCATCATCATAATATTTTTGCTACTGCTGAACATAATATTTGTTTCTCCTCTCATTCTTCTAATATTTTTCAATCTTGTAATAACTTCTTTGGTTCTTGTAAAAATTGTTCCTCCATTGATACTCATTGGGTGTTCAATCACTATACTCTCTAGAATGTTTATATTTATATACAATGGATCAGGAGTTCTGTTGTGATTTTTATATAGGCCACCAAAAAATTTATTTTTCTATTATATATGATATTAATAAATACCACGACAGAAGAAAACATTGTATGGAACTTTCTTTCATAATCAATTGTTTTCATGAATCATGGTTAGTGGGTGGTGAATTTAATTTTATTCATTCCCCTTGTGAAAAATTGGGACCATCTCACTCCACCATATCTTCAAGAATGTTTAAATCTGTAATTTAGGCTAACAACCTAGTTGAAATTTATGTTACTAGTGCCAAATATACATGGAATATAAGACACTATAACTAGTTGGTGTCTAACAAACTAGAAAGATCATTCACCAATGAAATTGATCTAGTTAAGTGGAATACCATTTCTAGCATTACCCTTACAAAACATTATTCTAATCACCATCCTATCATAGTCAATCACACTAGCAATCATCAGAACCTTACTCTTCCCTTCAGATATAACAACACTTTTTATTCAGTCCCAGACTATGTTAACATTGTTTAACATTATTTGTATTCCATGAAACAATATAACTATGTTTTCTATGGTACCTTGTAATTAAAAAATCTCAAATAGAATCTTAAAGGTTGGTGTCACACCAAATCATAACAAATTGATAGTTACATTTATCATTGGTAAGAAGAACATAACCAAATTCAAAACACTACTACTGAAACCAGTTTTGTCACAAATAAACAACATTAAAAAAATATTATGAATAAACATGTTTCTTTTCTTTCTTTTAAAGAAAACACAGTAATAAAAATTTCAGAACCAAATGGCTCAAAGATGGTGACAGAAACCCTAAAGTATATAACATCCATCAAAGAATCAGATAATCTAATAGACCTATTTCCTTTTTGAGAGATGGAGACAACCTCTATAATAATGAGTATAGCATTTCCAATCATATTATCTCTTCTTTTGAGGATATACTCAATGGACACGACACTATCATGGACCTTATTCATAAAACAATTTCAGATGTGGCATTAATTTAGATAATTCCTTTATTACTAGAGTCCAACATGATCATGAGATCAGAGACATTTTATTTAGTTTAAATCTCAATTTTTTCCAGGCCCTCATGATTTCAATAATGTATTCTATTAGAAATTTTGGGATGTCATTCATGTTGATGTTTGTAGGCTAGTTAGGAACTTCTTCTCTAGTGGTATGCTTCCTCATGGTTTTAATTCCTGGTTTCTCTCCATGAACCGCAAAGTGGAAAATTCCACATAACTCCACCAATTCCAACCCATCGCTTTTATAAATACATATATTAATATTCTCAACAGTCTACTTATCAATGGACATTATTTGATTATAAATAAAATAGTTTTTTGGAACCAATTTAGCTTTGTTAAAGGTAGGTCAATCCAAGATTGTATTTGTATTGCCTCTGAAATTAATAACATATTAAATAGAACATACATGGGAGGAAATATTTCTATTATACATGATATACGAAAGGCCTTTGATACTATGGATTGGGGTTTTATTTTCATTTTTCTTCAAAAAATTGGTAGTAATGTTTCATTCATCAATAGAATTAACACACTTTTCAACCTGGCCAGCATATCTATCTTTGTTAATAGGTCTCTTAAGGGATAATTGAAATGCACCAAAGGTGTCCTACATGGTGACCCTCTCTCTTCCATTCTTTTCTCAATTGTGGAAGACTACCTAAGTAGATTAATCACTCGCCTGGTTGAGCAAAACAAGATTTTTCCAAATAAGGATTCTAGGAATTTGAATGTCCCCACACACCATTTATATAAAGATGAAATTATTCTTTTTTTAAAAGGGGATAAGTAGAATATTAAAAACGTCTAATGATACCTATTAGTCTATGAAGTCATTTCTGGTCAAATAATTAATTGGATCTAATCCTTTACATTTTTTTGAAAACTTTTTCCTACTAATAATAAATCTTATATTAATGCTTATTTAGGTATTAAGAAAGGATATATTCCCTTCAACTACCATGGTGGTCAGATTTTCTAGGGAATACATAAGGCATGTTATATCTCTAAATCCATTGATCAAATTCTACACCAAATTTCATCATTGAAAGAAAAAACCCTCTCTAGGGATGGAATGATTTGTTTTATTAAATCTATAATTCTTTCTAAAATTGAATACTATTAAATAATTTATAAATGTCCTTATAGTCTTCATAAATGTATTAATGTATCCATGATAAATGTTTATTGGAGAGGAAGCATGATTGAAAGGAAACAAGTGACTGTCCCTTGGTCTACTTGTTGCAAACCACTATTGAAGGGTGGGATCAATATAAAAAATCTCAAACTCTTTAATGATACTTTACAAGCCACACTCACATTAAACCAATTATATAACAACTCTGAATCTATTTCATTCCTTAATAAAATATTTATTAAAAAACAAAGGAAGGGAATTTTTAATTAAATGGGCTCTTCCATTTGGACATCCATTAAGAATTATTTTTCCAACATCCTATCTTACTCCATATGGATGGTGAGAAGAGATACTTCCATGAATTTCTGGCTCGACAAATGTGTTGGTGAACCTCTCATAACTATGATCTCTCTTAATAAACTTGTTTAACACACTCTTTATATTATCAATGAGGTTTTTAGCTCTCAAATCCTTTATTTTCCCAAAAATAACAATCATGTCATTGAAATCTACCCGTTTTCTAACTCTGATGTTTATTTTACTTTGGGAACCTTCACATAATGGCATTCTCAACTCAATTTTTTTTTATATCCATGGATTTATTAATTTTGAAAATTCTTTTAGTTGGATAATTTTGTTTAATAAATTTTGGGAAAATCCATCGCGATTCACACTGATATGGTGGATTACACCCAAGAGGATTACCAATGACACTTGTCTTCAGTATTGTGCCTTCATCCGTTTCTCCAAATGTTGTCTATGTAATAAAAATCACGAAGACATTAACCATCATTTCCATTCTTGTGTTACTATTACGACTTTATTGAAATATGTGCTTGATCTTTTTTAGTGTAGATAGTTACTTAATGACTCTATAAAATCTCATATTAAATGTTGTATGGATCATTGTTCCTATCAACCAATCAAGAACATTTTCTTATCTGTTTTTGCAGAACATATTCATGTGCTTCTGTATAATGGTAATGCTATTATTCATAACAACTACTCAGTTTTTTGGCATACAAGCTAGATATAGTTCCTCATATCCATTCATGGAGCTGCTTCGATACAAAAGATATTTTGAAACAACATGATGAATGACATTGGGATTATGCATCAGCATGGGGTTAACGTTATTTATCCTCAACCTAGATGCAATTTTGAAGTGTTCTGTCAAGCTCCGCTCCCATGATAGATTAAAGTGAATGATGAAGGGGATTCAAAAGCCAACCCATATCCTTCAGGTTGGTATGATTTTTTTAGAAATCACATTGGGAAGGTTCTTTGATGTTTATATAGATCATGTGGAAACTCTTCTTCTCTAGAGTTTGAAATGATGAGTGTGATTTTTTCTACTTCCATTCACAAAAAATATCGTTGGATCAACATCTAGATTTAAAGTGACTCAACTACTATCATCAAATCCTTTTGGAATAGAGTGATGCACTACACGTGGCCTCTTACAACAAGCTAGATGGATTGTCTTCATTCACTCATGGAAATAATATTCATTATTATGCATACATTTTGGGAAGAGAACATAGTGTCATATGGTCTCGTATACATGGGATTCATCCAAGTCACTACATGGTCAGATATACTCCCCATTGATTCACTTTCCATTTATGATAGAGATTGCAAAAGAATCTCCTCTTTTAGACTCATGTAATTACTTGTCTTAATAATATACTCCATACATTGTTCATTTCCCATGGTAGCACATTTAGAAAACATATTATGCTATATTTTATTGATAATTGTAAATTATGTTACATTTACTATATCCCACAATATCTATGTTATATGTGGGATGTCACTATAAAAATCCAAATAAATAAATTTAATGGAAATGTATTATATTTCAACATTTCATATTATATATATATAGTTGAATTAATTCTTCTTGGGTTCTCATAGAGAATGGAATATATAGTCATTTCATTTACTAAGGAAAATTCATTTGAATTAATTATGTGATGGGTGTGGCCGAAAACAATATATATCCCCTCATTTCATCGATAAGTATCTTGAGATAAAAACATGGTGATTGGTGTGGGAATCTCCCCATATCAATATAGTGTCTTGGAATAAGTGCTTGATTTTTATTATTTTATAAAATAATCATTCCCTCATTATGATTTCAATTTTTAATATTACCGATTTTTACAATTACATTCATGGGTATATCCTACCCTAAGATATAATTAATTATTGATTGACTTTTTTTAGTTATTCCTTTCATATCACATTTTCCACAATTATGTTATGGTATAATCCACATTTTTATAAAACATAATGAGTATTTACGCTCACCCAAATCATAATCCTTTCCTTGGGAAAGATATAAGAGAACTACATATAAATTCATGGGATATAATAGAAGAAAGTATAATATTCCTGCAATGTTTTCATTTTGAATCCCATTTTTTAAAATGTAATGTATTTTTGTATATAGATATAGAAGAGTGATAAATTGATGGATCCGTTGGGAACTATTGTATTTTTTACCAATAAAATTAAATAACAATAGCTTGGGTTTTCTGGATTCTGATATGTGATAGTTACTATTAGATAATTATTTGTAGGAACCTTTCCAACCATAATTCAGGAAACCTAGATAGATAGAACAAGTACTATAAAATCGCTATTGGTTTTTAGGTAAAACTCTTAAAAAGAATGTAAATTTTGTTTAAAAATTAAATATCATTAACTGATTATGTGTACAAAAATTTCAAAATATGGATACTAATTCAATGAATAATTACCATATATGTACATATATTAAATTCATCAATGTTACCCTTAAATGTTTTAAAAATTTGGTGCTAAGGATAATAAAATTATATAAGTATTAGGGATGTTAAAAATGATTAATAATTAGAATTTCCATTGCATTGTGTGAAATTGTGTTCTAAACCAAGGTGTAACTATTTTGGATGACATCATGTGACAACAACTTCCATCATTTAGTTGAACTAGAAATAAATTGGAAGATGAACAATGGATCATTCCCCTAGATAAAATCAGGGATTATTTTGGAATTTTGGGAAAAAAATTCATTAGGGAAGAATATTTTCTAATGGGCGATATGGACTAATTTTGGTCACTAATTCAATAAACTGAATAAGAATAAGTGACAAAGCACACATAATCGGGAATTAATAAGGATGTGTTCTTTTAAAAATACATTCATTGTTTGAATCAAATATAAATGGAATAGTAGTCATTAAATATGAGAAAAATTTATGTTTAATTATTTTCATTATATGTGTAACTACACAATGTTACAGAGATATTATATAGAAAATGAATATATACAGTAGTGGAATATAGATCATTTCATTGACGTCTTAATTACCATCCTACAAATGTATTTAGTTTCGCTGACAATTTCAATATATGAGAATATTGTCTTGTTCTCCATTAAGATAGAATAGTAGTTCTCCCATACATACGTATTCAATAATTTTCACGATAATTAGAGATCAACTAGGAATCTTTGGAATAATAGATTGAAAATGGGTAGAAATGAATAGTTGTATTTCCCACATGTGATAACTATGGAAGTAAACATTCTAGGGATTACGACATGGGATTTTGAGATTGTTACATGTGTAGAGAAAAGGGCACATAGATTTAAAATTTAATGGAAGGGAATAATTTGATGACATTTGATGAATTTTCTGTAATGATAAATGAAATTATTCAAACTAATAACGCAGAAAATCAAGGGAATATTCATAATAAAATCCTAAGGATGGAATGAGATTCATATAAAATTACCAAATAATGAGGAATACATACTAATGATATTGTTTGGGTCCATTTATTGTATAAAAAATGTTATATTATGTTTTATTTAATATAATATCTTTAATGCCTTTAATATAAAAAATATTTTGAAAAAATAGATATTTACCTAGAACTATTGAAAGTGACTTATCAGTTAATACATTATTTAGAAAAAAATTTTCAACTAAAATTTGTCAGAATGTTCCATGAATGATGCATGGGCATAAATTATTATGAAATTAGGTTTGTATACATATGGTTGGTTTTAATATGATTTTTTTAATTGAGGTACTTAAAAATTATTATGGAAATTTATTTATTGTGAGAAGGATATTACGAAGCATATGATTGAAGTGGAACCCATTTAATTTAGAATAAATATATAAAAACCTAAATCGTGACTGGATACTCCCGAATAGCTCCCAATTAATGAATTTTTTTTAAAAGTATAATATCTAGCACATTCTAAGGAAAAGGATGATATTCCAAGATTATAGGATGTACCTATTGTTTAAAAAATCTTTAATGTTTTCCAAATGAATTACCTAGTAATCCATCAAAGAATGAATTCAAGTTATCCATTGATTTACTTTACAAAAAATGTATTATAGTTGCCTCTTTTTTTATAAGGGAACTAATATAGTTAGTGGAATTGAGAAATATTTGAGGTATTTTTATGATAAATTATTTTTATACACTAGGGTTTGAATGTGGATATCCCCTATTATATTATCGAACAAAAAGGATGGGTCTATTAGATTGTGAATATATTATAAGGGTATAATATGCATTTACTAAAAATATTGACAATCCTTGACCACACATTGATGAAAAGTTAAATAATGCTGCAGGAGTCCAATAATATTCAATGACTCATCTTCCCTATTTTTTATCAGCATCTAATAATGATGAAGGATGGACTAAAAATTAATGTATAATAATTATTTATATATGAAAATTCGTTTTTGGATTGAAAATTTATCATATATATTTTTGAATCTAATATATACATTATTCATGGTTTATATTTATAACATTTTGGTATTATTCATTAATGATATCATGTTATAATGTAATATCATAGAGGAGTGTGATAGTGATCTGAATATAATATGTCATACTCTAAAAAATGATTTATTTTTTAAATCTATTTACTATGAATTTTGGTGCAAGTAATATTCTTTCGTCGACATTTTTTCTTGAAGGGTGGTGTATATGATTCCCCTTAAAATAAAAAAGTTATTCCTGAATATTCTAAACAGTGGAACATAAATGATATATAATGATTCATGGTTTTAGTATTTTATTTTATATGGTTCTTTCAATTTTTCCCTAGTTTTCAACAAGTTACCCACACATAAATTAGTTATATTCATAAAGTTAATGAATGTTAGTTATATTTTGATGATATTATGATAGTTTTGATTATTTAATAGATATTAAATATACCTTTATGTAAGGATATATTATAAAAAAATATTGATTCATTGATGAAAGGACAATGTTGTCTGCTTATACAGAATAATATTGTGATTTTCTAGACAACTTTTCAAGAGAAATATATATATCCAAATCAATACCTTGACATACTAGTTTTAATATTTTCATTGAAAATGTTGATAAACTATATATATGTATATATATGAAGATAATTGGAGTTTGATGTATATATTCTCTTATAATGTAATCAATAGAGGAAAAGAAGATAGTTGTAACTACTTGATCGGTACTATTACAAGATACACTAATTCCATAAAAAGGATAATAATATCAATGATACATTGATTATGATGGGAAATATAGGTTTTACCATGATTAGGATTAACTACATTAAAATATAATAAGATCTAGTAATGATTTTTATATTGATTTTATATGTATGTGGTTTCAATTTCCTTTTCCAGGAAATACATAAAAGTCCATAGTAAAAAATTTAAAGAGGTCCTAATATGATATGGAAGAATTAATTATTAGATTAATATATAAAATTATTTAAAATTGAATGGATTAATCTATTGTGTTCGTGGGTTGTTGTTTTGAATGATATTATTTAATATATTCATAAAAAGGATGAAGAGGGAACTGAAGCATGAAGCACATAGATCTAATGTTTTTGTAGACCTAGGTATCATATTGAGGTATATGTTTTCAAGTGGTAAATTCTTGTGATAAGTTATTAATTTCGAAATTTTGGACTTTGTGTCCTCATATATAGTATACCAGCGTATAAAGCGTAAAAGGAAATATCCTAAGGATGTAATGCAACATCTAGAAATAACAATATTGGAGTGGGACAACGTTACATAAGACATTATAAATTTTCATCTACAAACACCCAGGATCAATGATGATATATGTGTTCTTATAGATCATCCTATCATTTCGTATAATTTCATAGAAAAAATGTGGATATACACCTTGATATCCTTCACCTACTATATATTAATGAAATTATAATATTTTGGGGGAACCCCTATCAATTTGAACTGATCTTGACCATCAATTTACATAGAAATTATAGAAGATTCATCAAGGGAATCTTGACACTATGATACATTTAAGTGTCACCTATCATCCCCAAAATTATGGTAAATCATAATGGGTTATCAAAATAATAGAATAAATGTCTTGATCATCTTCTCTTTAATTACAAGGTATATGGGATCAGTATCTACATTTTGTGAAAAAATTAATACAATAATATATCCAATTCATGTATCCAGATCATGTTATGTGAGTAATTGTATTTGTAGAGTCATTGTACTCTAACCAGTTAGCAGATATTTTTAAAAATTGAGCTTGTTGGAAAATAGCTTATGAATGACATGAATGTTTATGTGTAGACTATTCTGATCATATAAGAAAACCACAAAATAATAATAATCATTTAATATAATAAATGTAATGTCTTTGAATGTCATGTGGGGGATCACATATTTTTGATGGTTTAACCATGAGTGGATGTTGTAATAGTAGTTAAAAAGTTGAAGGAAATCCCTAATATGAATGGGAATTTTGAAAATAAATAATTAATTGGAGATGTAGTATACTGATTAGCTATTCTTACAAACCCCAATAATGTTTAATACATCTCCAATGATTCATTACTACGGATGTACATGGAAGTTCCAACACATGTTGTCTCATATTAGGGAATATATTTGGATAATGACTTTTCATATAAATGGAATCCTATCTAGATTTTTTAGAGAAGATAATATGTATTGAATAATCAAATGGATCGACTAGAGATTGTAAATTGTTGAAATGAAATAATACAATTGGAAAACTGGGAGGCTAAAGAATATATGATGATTCAATATTGACATTTTTTATATACTCATAAATTCCCTAATTTTTATGATGAAATTATTTAATGTGGTAGGGTAATTCTAGAGACCCTACTATAAAATGAAAACAACATATCCTGAACTGTCACACAATGCACATTCTAAAATGAATTTATTTCTAATTAAAATTAAATGATTAATTTTTTATTTAATTAATTTTAATATAAAATGAAAAAATAATAATTTAATTTTACAAAAGCTTATTATCATAATGTAAATGTTTTGGTTTTTTCTAAAATTTGATTTTTTTATTAACTATTAAATTTATTGTTACTTGTGATACTATAATATTTATTCCCTTATTATTATATAATTATTACATAGAAATTTGTGAAACCATTTTATTGAAAATATATATTTATTATATTTGAAATTAAACAATTTAATATAGTGATTCTATTTTAAATAAATATGATTGATATTGTTGATATCATTTAATAATTTTCTCAAAAATTATTGATATATATATTATAATTATTATAAAAAATTAATTATTAACACATATATAAATTCGATAAAAATGGATTTATAATTTATAATCAGTACATATAAATTAGCTAATATGGTTAACATTTTAATTAGTCAAAAATATTATCTTTCTATAGTTGATAACAACTAACCACAGTAAATTCTAAAATGGTAAAAGTAATAATTCAAGGGATATATGGATTGATACAGTATAAAAAGTATAAAATTTGTTATTTGATGAATAATATACATAATCTCTTCCTCCACTCAATTAATGTTTATTTTTCAAGCCACATGACTTGTCTAACATGTTCTATGTTTTTATTTAGTTGACATATTTTTAAAAATATTATTCCCACTAATTATAAAAGGATCCTCTAACCCGTCATATAATACAAATCTAAAAATTAAATTTTTTCATAATATTAAGTGCACATTAATTCCCAAATAATCTTATTCAACTCCAATATTATTATATTGGACTAGATATTAACCTAATCCATCTAATTACGAGGATTCCACCAAGAGAATCTCTATGCAATAAATGTAAAGAAAATATTATAGTTAACTTATCTTCTTTGATCATTATACATAAAATTTATATTATTCATACGATATAAATAATTTAGTATTTAATTTATAATTAATGTTTTTATATTCTTTAAATAAGGACTGACTACATATTTACCTTCTAATTATAAAATTTAAAACCTCAATTGTGCATTGTCTAGACTCCCACATCAACAAGAAAAATACTTTTTTTCCATCAACACATTAAAATGATTGATCTAAGGAAGGGATTAGGTTATTGAAGTTATTTTTTTGACATCATTATGGTTATAAATTTAAAAAATTGTATGTTTTATTACTAATTTGATAAAAAATTGATCTTTGATAATCTGATCATCTGAAACAAGAACAATAAGAGGATAATCCTATTATCATTTTTTTTAATATTTTCATGTCAATTAAATAGTAGTTTAATTCCATAATATTATAATATATACCACTAATAATAATTAAATATGATCATTATGATTTTAATATACTTATATTACAATAAAATACCCTCATGATAAATCATTAATTCTTGGATGCATCATTATTGGGTATAATTAACCTCCTACAAAAACAACATATCCAATTTATATCATGGATGAATATAACAAAAAAATAAAAAATAAATATGTGTAAATTATTATTTTATTAGATTTTAGGTATTTTTTATCAACATTTAAATCATTATAATTGAAAACATCCATTCATAGTATTGAATCAGATAATGATTTTTGGTATTACTTTAATCATTAGTGATAATGAATACAAACTGAAAAAATTAATATGAAACACCAAAAACAATTATAAGAAATACTTAATATTAATATTAACGATCTTCATATGAATAATGTTGGAATTATAATAAATTTGAATATAATTATTATGAATTTAGAATGAAACATATTAACTATTAACAACTAATGATTAAAAATGGATGAATTATTATAGAGAATAACAATTTTAGATATTATAAATGAAAATAGGATTGAGTATGGTTTTTAATTATGTGGTTTGTATTGATATATTGTTTATATACTTGGTTAATGTATGTATGTCGATTTCTAGATCATTATTAAGTGTTTTACATATTAGGATCCTCTATTTGAGACATTTTTTATGTGACTTATTTCCTTTTTGTGGTCAATATATAAAATATAATTTAGATTAAATGTCATAAAATTAATTCAGTCATTATATCTAAAGAACCAATTTAATTCCACTCTTTCAATAGGTTAAGATTGAATTGATACCCATTCCATAAGATGGTATTTCAATCAAAATTTTCATTCCTTGGGTCTCATGTTATATTCCCCACCTATTTTCTTTCGGATGGGGAAGGAGTTTCCATGGAATAAGTATTATCATATTACTAATCAAATTTAATGAATTCAAAATTCAATATTTATATATCTCTAACATATTCATTTGATTCAATGGTTGCCCATATAATTGTATAACTCAATCGTTTATATTGTGGAAAACCCACTGTATGTTTTATTAATATAAACGTATTTGTGGTTTCAAAGAAAATAAATCCTTTTCTAGATAATTGATAAATGATGTGGTTGTCTAACATTTCCACCATTGTATAATCACCCTATTAATTATTATTGAGCATTGATGTAATCACCACCCTAATGAATGATGAGTGGTACTATGACCTAAATCCTTATTGGAAACTATATAGGTGTATGAATTAGTATATTCAAAATCCATTTATGAAACGTGATAAATGATTTTTCCTACCATTTCCTTGGTATCTTACAAATACAAACTATAAAAACCAAATATGTTCTCCTATGGATAACCCAACACATTTAATTTATCATTCCCACTATATTCCATTGATAATGGTAAATTTTTTTACATTGCTGATATCTCATATCTTTTATATTTATTATCATATTTTCCTCGAGTAATCCAAATAATTATTTTGAATTAGGATGTACATTATTTCAATAATTATCTTTATACAAATAATGATTTTTAATTAATCTAGTTATTCCATAGAGAATGTATTGAATGATATTATTTATTCATATTTTCAATAAAATATACATAATATTTTTGTGGGTGGTGAATTAAATTATGTATCACATCGATGCATCGATATGTATTAGGAGATAAAATAGTTTGCGTTTTTGTGACTACATATTCCATATGTGTATAGTGTCATGGGAAAAGGCCCTAAAAATAATTATTGAGGGCCATAATTAATTGATTAATATAATATGAAATAAATTATTAATATTATATATTTTTCAATTATTTTTATGCATATAACATTAACATTGTTTTCCCTCATTTTGTATTTAGCTCATTTATTTTTTATTACAATATCACAGAAGTCATGTTTATGTTATGATTTCCTTGGACGTATGAAACACCTTAATAATAATTTGTGCTAAAACATATTTTTCATCCATCATCTATGTAATTTAGATGAAAAGTATGTATACTATCTTGGGATATGATGAAAGGGATAGTAATGTCCTAGCAATGGGTTACTTTTTTTCTTATGTTTTGAAATGCAATGTATGTATATACGTAAAAATACATGACTAGTAAACTATTAGATCATTCATGAATTATTTTATTCTATAACATTAATGAAATATAACTAATATAACTGGTAATATATATCATTTTAGGTTATTAAATAGAATATATATACATATATTAATAAATATATATTGTATTTACAAAATTAATATAATAAAAAACAGAACAAAAATTACTAAGAAAAAAATGTTCTCAAAAATTACTAACATAAAATATAATTATTCTATTAATATAGTTTTTGATCCTACATTTTTTAATGATAAAAATTCTACGGATATTTTATTATCATACCTACTATTCAAAATAACATTAATCATGCACAAAGAACTATGATATTTTAGATAAATATTTTCAATTATTTTTTAAATAAATAAATGTTCAAAACTATTGGATTCATTCAGAACTCTTGTATTATATATAAATAATGAAATATAAATATAATATTTTGGTTTATAAATTATTTCATTTTAAAAAATGAAAATAAATATATTAATGAATATAGATTGAGGACATGTAAAAAAATTAATACAAATTCAAAATATTATAAAGATTTGGATGAAAAATGTTTTTCAATGGAATTACCAAGTAAATATATCCTCCAAAAATTAATAATGTTATTTATTATATAATACCTTACAAGTAAAATAATCAATTTACTTTATCAGTCACATATAATGTTAAAAAGAATTATGCATTCCCCAAAATCTATGACATTTTAGAGAAATAGTTTCTATAATTTAGGTAAGAAATCGCTTCTATAAACATAAATTCCATATAAAATCACTATTAATTTAATTACTAATTAGTAAAAAAAATGTTAGAGTATGAATATGAAATATAGAATTCATATTATAGGTAAAATAAAGGCAATAACACATTATAATCACATTAATGTTTATCGGTATCTTAGGAAAAAAGTAATTAATTATATAAAGTAACTGATTATAACTAAATGATTAAATTATTACCTAAATTGAATAATTGTTGAATGTTATTTCTCCATCACTATTGGAGAATAAATATCAACACACACAAAATTTAAATAAATATTGTAGAATAAATAGATTAGAAAATTAAGTAAGATTATAGAGAGAAGACAAAAGAGAGTAGCCAGTCTTGAATCCTCTAAATATGTAATCCCAAATATAGTATACACCAACAAGAAAATTCAAAAATCAAAAATGAAAAATCTTAAAATTGATATCTAATAGTACGCCTTAATCTGTGTGTCTTACGGTACAATGTTATTTGGATTAGCTTGAATGACATTCATTATATCCTAGAAATTTATCATAACTGGATAAAATTCAACATGTGATCTTCAATTATTGTAATACCTAGAGATATTCATAACCATTATTTATTCAATAAACTATCACTTAGTTATTTTACCTTCATTTTATACTAAAAAAAGCTCTGTTATTTTCATATTCACCTTCATTAATTTTTTAAAATATTACTTCTCATAGTGTGATTAGTGGATATTTTTATCATGAAATGTTTCTTATTGAATCCGATTAAGGACAAGCTAATGGTTTTTTTAAAATTGATTCCTAGATAATATTATGTGGGTAATTAATGATTAGTTAAAAATGAAACTTGTGAATTAGAATCCATTTATACTCACATGAATCTTTAAACTAAATGTTAATCTCATATAGATCATATCCTAGATTGTTAATATTAAATATGTAGTAAAATTTTTAATCCATTTTGATAAGATTGACATAATAAAAAAGGGTTTTCATACATAGTTACATGTAAACATTGGTGTAATCTTACTCGTGATCCTTTTCATGAGGATATTTATCTATACTGATATGTTATTGGATTTTAATACAAGTGAGATAATTACCCATATATCCACATAATTTATCATATTAAACACCATATGAATAATTTTTTGGAATCATCATCTCTAATATAGAATAATGAATCTCATTATATGTTTTACATAACTATATAAATTATTAAATTACACATACACATATACAAAAATTCTTCCATTAACCATTGGAAATAATGAAACACATAGAATACAAAAAAACTAGGGTAGGATTTATTATATAAATTATTAAAATAATAAGAATGTTAATATATCATGAATTTATTATTATTTAAAAATTTATTCAAAACCACACAAAGAGTCTCTAAAATAATATTACACTAATTAAATAATTATAAGACATGAAAAATTAATTGTAAAAATATTTTATTTCAACTATTTTGGTAAGGAAAATATATTTTCACTTAATTTAAATAGAAATTAAATAATTAATTTAAAATATTTTCCTAAATAAAAATTAAATTAATTAATAATGTCAGAATGAATGTGGAAGACATCATAAAATAATGAAAAATCTAGTGATACATGTTGCAGATGCTATAATGTTTAATTTAATTTGTAATATATAAATTAAAATAAGTTTGTTTTCTTATTAATTTGGATAAAGTTTATTTTAATTATAATAAAATATTCCTAATAAATATATAATTGTTAGAATTTAGATAAGTATCCCGTTTTTTCCATGGCCACCACATGTTTAGGTTCATGTCTAAATATTTTTATGAAGTGTTTTTTTAGTATTTATGTTTATAATTGTGTAATTTGATATGGATTATTTGTAATTTCTGGGTACTATATTGTATATTAAACACTTATTCATAAAAATCTAGATGAAGTACTGATGTGTTGTGGTAGTCATGTGGGGAATACATGACATGCATCTGCATTCTTGTAGTTTCCATTTTTTGTCTAGTTTTTAAATTAGAAGTGTTTGACTATTTAATTTATCATCATAAAACTTTATTGAATTTTACCATATAAATTATCATGGGAATTATAATAAACATGGAATGGGTTGTGATTATTATTTTTATTTTTTTTAAAGATCCAATATGTTTGTGGTGTGTAATATAGTTGGCCCAATAATGTGGGAAGTCAAGGTCTTGAGGCCAAAAGGCACATCATATGGTTACAGATATGGATGTTTATGTGGGAGTATGATGAGGTTAATGTTATAGATTTCACTATATTTTATATCAATATTATCATATTAATAGAGATCATATTAACTGGTTCTCAGTGAGATTCCAACCAGACATCCACATCAAGAGTGCTAGGAATGTATCAATCTTGTATTACCATGCAGTGAGTAGGTTTATTCCCTTTAGGTTGGATATGAATATGGTCCACAATTACAATTATTGATGTAAAAAAATAAATCACAAGTGATAGAGTTTTTATATTTGTAGTTTTATGAGGAACTCAATTCTGGTATAATATGGTTTATATAGATCATTGGTTAAGGATCATAGGGCGTTTCACTTTAAAAACTGTATTTGATATGATAGTTCCATTCACACCATCCTTCGTTTTTCCATGGACATGGTTGACCCCAATTAGTAGAGTTTTTTATTTAGTCTTTATATATGATCTTTTATTAGATAGGGAGGCTACAAGGGGAAGCATAAATCTAACATTATATATTATTACTGTGACAACCAAAGAATTATTATTATTTTCCATTATTATTATTTTTAATAAATGTTATTTTATAATTAAATCCAAATAAGTTATTTTTTATTGAAACATCATCCATGAAGTTATTTATTTCAACAAATTATATTTTTTCTAAACATAAAATCAAAATATTCAAATTAGAAATCAAATAATTCTTTATTTTCTATGATATAATTTTTTTTAAAAAATATTTTTATTCAAATATATTAAATTATTCATATATGTTATAATTAAATAGGATAAATTTTTTCCCATTCTATATTTTAAAATATATGATTATTATATGGTAAATATACATTATTAATTTTGATACTAATTACTAATATATTATTTAATTATTTCATAAATTTAAATATTTTATAAATAAATGTAAATTAAAACTAAAGAATATTAATAATAATTTTACAAGAACATTTATTTTTAGATGAAATGTTATTATTTTAAAAATAAGTTGTTTTTAATATAATTAGATTGGAAAAACTTTTTCTTTTATACGAAAATAGATATGAATAATTTATGAAATTTCTGAATTCCTCAGTTAAAATTATAATAATAATATTTTTTATTAATGAAAACTCACAAAATATATTAAAATTAAATTAAAAATATTTTTTTATATAATAAATCATTTAGAAGGTATGAAAAATATATACACATAAAAATAATATAATATGCTTGGAAATTTTATTTTATTTTAAATATGTAAAAATATTAAATAACTTATTATTTGTATTCAAAAAATTAGGATAGAAACACAAATACATGAAAACCATGAGCCACACATGGGGGACTCATAGTGTATACCATGTTGTACAATATCAACTAGGCCAGCCCCCTGAAGAAGGGTGTGTGAGCACTTATGAATGGGATTCCACATTAGAACACATAGAACTCACATGGTGCCTGTGGAACACACAATCGGATGGTGTCGTCCCTGTGGGGTGTGTGTGAGATGTGTGTCTAGGATCCACTCCCATGATACCATGGCAGGATCATATATTGGGAGTGGCTAATATTTATAGAGGGTCGAAACTCAGTGTTATTTTTTGGGATCATGATATGTTTATTGTTCACCTGTATTAACAAATTTTTTGGATATAAACATCTCCTGATAAAATACACTTGACCCCTTTGATATATTCATATTTTTTCCTATCCTAGAAATACAACTACGTCATCATATTCTTCTCTTTCAGACGATGGATCATTCCTTAAAGAATGTATTTCTTAGAATGAGGTTGAGACCTTCGATAGTTGTCATCATGTTCATCAAATATGATTTAAATTTGTTATGAAATATGTAACCCTAACCTCCTCATGACTAATTATACCATGTTAATGAAATATATAAAATTAATTATAACAATTATATATTTTTTCAGAGATCATATATTTTTCATTTAATGTCTCCCAGTTTCATCTCTAGTCCCTTGAGTTACACTAAAGGCTGCAACGATATATATATAAGTATATATTAAAAATCAAAAAAACCATTACAAATAGTCAATTCATATGATTTAAAAAACTATATTAACTTATCAGTAAATAATAATATCTATTTTCCACATCATCATCATTTTTCCATTCAAATTAAATCATGAACTCATATGGTCTACACCTATAGCAACGAAGATTCATATATATTTATATATTCTCTTTTAAATGTAATTTTTGATATATTATTGGAACCAAAAAAACATAGAAACTCGTTTTCCAAATAGAATCATCTTTTTTTGAACATAAAATGGATGAAATATGATTACCAGTCATGAAATTTATATTTTTTGATGGAGTCGTTAATATTGACATATTTCTAAAAATCTATTTTTGTATGAAAATATTATTTTTATAATTTAAATATTAATGAATAATTGATATATATATACATATCAATATTCCATTCAGATCATACAGCATATCAATACCATTTTGAAACACAGTAAATTTTATAATGCATTAGTCGAAGTGATGAACATGTTGAAAACTAGTCTACCTTCAAAATAATATTTTTTTTATGTTGAGATAAGAGAATATATAATTTAAAACACCAATTCCAATATATGAAAAATAGTCCTACAATAATGTTTTATTTAATTTTATATATATTGTAAAACAAAATTAAATAAGGAATTATATATTTCTTAAATATCATATTATTATATTATGAAAACCTAGTTTTGGGGGAAAATAATTTATACTATTTTGAAATCCATATCCAAATAATAGTTTATTATAATAATTTTATGAGTTCTTTAATGGTATCATATTATTTAAGAGAATTTATTTAAAATTCTTGGATTTTAATCATGATTAGTGGACTGTCTATAAACTATAGTTTTCATCAAAATTTCATGAATGTTTATAATGAAACTTTTTATGAGAAAATTTCAAGAAGTGTTTATAAACGTTGACTCAAAATGGTTAAATTTATTTAAAAGTAAGCACTATAATATAGGGAAATATTTGATAATGAGTAATTATATTAAAATAATTTACATATATTTATAATTTTTGAAAGGGTGTTTTACTTAATTATAAATGATAAATCCAAGCTTCTTAAAAAAATATAATTCAAAATCTCCACATCGCTATTGAATGTGGTGATGAGGAATACAGTGATCTAATGACCTCAAGGGAAATTTTTTTTATGTTTTTTTACTATTATTAGAATCATGTATTTACTATATATTTGAATATATCTTTATATTCCATGAAATTGTATTATATTAAAAATAATGTTTTTATGTTTTTAATGTGAAATCTAGGTTTATTTCAAGGATTATTAAATATTGAATGACATTTGGGTTTCATGTGATATTTTTTTAAAAGGATTTGATCAATATTACTTATATATATATATATATATATATCTATTTTTTAAACACCAATCATCCTATTTATTATTAATATTAGAAATAATAAATTTATATATTTAATATAAAAAAACATTTAGAAACTTTCAGAGTATTTTAATAAACCAGATTTTCCATCTATTTTAATACCACAAACTAGGATATTCTATGATCACACTATGTATTTTAAATTTTCTTCACATTATATTTAGTAATTGAAAAGGTGTTTGGAATCAATTAATGATCTTGTGCACGTGAGGAATTTTTTTTCAATAATTATTTTTAAAACAATGTTATGATTTAAAATTTATTTTAATACTCAGAAAAACAACACCAAAACATGAATATCTATGTAAAGGAAAATATTTTTAGTTTAGTTATTTTAAAAAATATTTTACAGAATATTTATATCACCAAAACTGGGAATGCAGGGCTCAGACATTTATAGTCAGTATCATAAGAACTACTTTGAATTTTTTTGATATTAATACTGAAGTGCACTGTGTTGCATTTGTTGTCAATGAGGCATGATGTTGTCATAAGATGAATGGATGTCATGGAATGTCAAGATGTGAATGACAATGGATGTGATCGTGTTGGTGAGGAAAGGAGAATGGCCATGGTACTAAGATGCATGTCACTTAGGAGATTCACTAAGTGACATAGGATGTTGCAGTTGAAACATTCTCTATGAATATCAGATGATTGTAGAACTGATCTTAATGTTTCAATACTTGTATCAAGATGATACTAAGTTACACCACTTGAAGAATGGATGATGATGGAGCATCATCATTAAATCTAACGATTATTGAGCTGTTTTTTAAGTTTAAAGAACATGTATCAAGATGATACAAAGTCACAACATGATTAGAATACCATTCATTGTAGTGACAATGCATGAGGAGTTGAAAGTGATCCATCCATAAGTTCTAAGTGGATGAAGTGGATTGAAGAAGTCCATGCACTAATTATTAGTGCATGTGAATTGGATGATGAGCCAACTTGATCTCTGATTAGATCAATGAAGTTCGTTGAAGAATTTATGTGATTCAGGAGCTCTGTTGAAGAAGAATTCCATTCCTAAGCATTGAATTCATGTTGAAGAAGAATTGGAGGAATTATAATGAAGAACATAAGAATTCCATGTCCTAAGTGAAAATAATATGAAAAGAGAATAGAGGAATTCTTAAGAAGAAGAAATGAGGAAGAAGGCTTGAAGTGGCTCTCTTGATATGGATTCATTTCATGGAGGACTTTGTTTTTGACAAAGTCTTATTCAAGACTTAGCCAAAAATTAGGCCAGTCGTGGGCACCTTGAGGGTTCAACCCCAAGGCATGTGGGCAGTAGGCACCACGCCCATGGGGGAACCCGTGGGGAAAGCCCAGGGGGGCAGGGCCACGCAGGGGTGTCACGTCCACGCGGCAGGGGCGAATAGAGCGCGCCCAGAGTGCATGGTTGGCGCTAGAGCACGCCCGCCGAGTGGCAGGGGTGGGCGCAAAGCGCGCCTGCAGAGAGAACACGGTGCAGGGCGGCACCGTGGAGGGGGAAGTTCAATTGTAGAGTGGCAGGGAGTGCTAGGTTGATAAACCACGGAAAATCCGCGGTCCGTTTCGATGTGGGATGCGCAATTTTCACCGGGAGCGAATCTTGGCCGCTCGATCGATCGCGCGCCAGATCTCGACCGCACGATCGATCCCGCGCGAGATCTTTTGATTGCGGCCGTCCAAAGATCCGATCCAACGGCCTACAAGTTGTCTTCCTCCTCGAGCTCAGCCGAAGGCCACCCGACGTCCCCGCTGAACCAGTGGCACCTCCGAGAGATGTTTTCGAGATTTCGGCCACCTCCGAGCAAACCAAGGTGTCCCTCGTGATCGTCTGGCCACACCGAAGATGTCCATGCATTAAAATGATTCTGCATGCAACAAAGGAGTGATTTTGGAGTTTGGCCGAAGGCAAGCAAAGATGCCGAGGCCATGTGGTGTTCGTGCTATGCATGGACCGATTTTAAATGAAGCCATGCATGCGTTTTAAAACGCATGCACGTAGAGAAGGCTGAAGATAAAAGATCCTGCGTTGAACAGAGGATAAAATTCAAGATTTAAAAAATCTTGAAGATCCGAAATCTTCGAGATATAACGCGGATGACAAAGGCACCACCTCTGCCTATAAAAGGAGAACCCGAGGCATAGTTTTTTCTTGCTGAATCATTGATGATCCGTGAGTGCTCCCGAGCCTCACGAAGAAAGAGCCACCGCGCATACTTGCGTGGCTGAATATCTCGGGGTCACCTAAGGTCCCAAAGGAGTTCCTTTTGCGCATACTTGTGCAAAAGAAGGTGTTGGGTGAACCCCTGCCCGCTACCCCTTGCGCGACAGGGAGGAGAAGTTGGGCAGCGCACTTGCACGCCCTTCTTGTGGTCGCGGCAGTAGCACCTGCGCGCCCGTGGTAACATCTGGCGCACCCAAGGAGCCCTGCATCCAAGTGAAACTTGCATGGCAGTAGTGCACCCTGTGTGGCAGTGTTGAGTTATCTTTCACCCTTGGTGCTTGCGCGACCCAAGGCCAGCACACCATGCACGATGCTTAAAGAAGGACATCCTACGGGTTGGATGCATTCGGGCAGTGTGTATGAGTGAAGAAGATCCCACACAATCTTTGTGTGTGTGCAAGACTAGGATGAGGCCTTAGCATCATGTGTGTGCAATAACTGAAGAGGCCGTATCTAATTGGGTGTGGAAGAAGAAGTGGAGGGTGTACCTTGTATTTGCATAGTGAACAAAGTTGGTGCAAACAAGAACAAGTGAAGGCCGAGCATTTGTGTGTGCAAAGTGATTGTGCACACTTAGAAGAATAAGATGATTCTCACACAAAAGAAAAACATACACTTAAGTGTGTGTAAGCAAACTGAAAAAAGTGTGTGAAGAAGCGAGAAGGTGTGTGCTTAAAAGTGTTACACCCTTTGAGGGTTTATCACACCAAAGAAAGAAGAAGGGGAGTGCATGCTTGCATGCATGCACGTGCACACGTGAACAAGATCAAATCTGGTTGTGTGCATCTGAGTTGACCAAGACCGGATGTTCTTGAAGATTATTGAGAAACCATGCAGTCAGTGCATGAGGAAGAAGAGATGCCATGCACTCAGTGCATGAAGATGATGTGAAGTGAGACTGAAGCCAGACTGAATTTAAAGACATCAGCTGCCTGAGTTTTCAGTAATTGAGAAGAGCCTGATCAAAAGAAGTGATCAGAAGTTAAGAGCACGACAAACAGACCTTTTAAGAGGCTGTTGAACATTCTTGAAGAGAGAGGCCAGGTCTTCCTGAGAAGTAGGAGATAAATCCTGAGCAAGACGAGAAGACCTGAACAAGTGATCAGAAGTGATGAGCAAGGCCAGCAGTCTTTATCCCAGACTGCTGAAGATACTTGAAGAAGATTAAAGTGAAGAAGAGCTACTCGTGTGACTCAAGGAGCCAGGAGAAGCCCCCTGTGAGACTCAGGGTGGAAGAAGTCTTCAGTGGGATTCTGGAGCAGGCCAGTGGGACTCTGGTAACACTGTGGGACGCAGTATAAAGACCCTCCTGTGGGACTCAGGAGAGATACTGTGGGACTCTGTATCGACCATTGTAATTCTAACAAGTTATAATGGAGAAACCATGTTGGGGCGTATAACCAACATGGCAAGGACATAGGCCTTTGGTGTCGAACCTTGTAAATCCTTATGTCCTGTGCCTTTACATTTACTGCATCACTCGAGGAAAGGCTGAGAGATACAAGAAGAGTGGATCGAGTCCTTAACAAGCCATAGAGGTTTAATTGATTAAGAATCAATTAGTAAAAAGTTTTAAGGGATCACTGATTCACCCCCTCCCCCTCTCAGTGATTCACACTGATCCGGGCACTTCAAATACATTTTTGTCTAAGGATTTTCTTCTTGATAAAAATTTTAGTTTTATGTTATATGTAATTAGATTATAGTTTACTCTAAAAAGAATATAAATTTTTTGATACCTGATTTCATAATCCATGATAAGTTTTCATTATAATACCCACATGTATGTTGCATGAATTCTGGGGGGACATTTCCTTTATGAAAGGGACTGTTTAACATTCAATGGTTTTAAATTTATGTTTTATGTTAATAAAATTTATGTAAATTTTTTGTTTGGTAATTAAAACCAAACATTATGGGGTTTAAGATAAAGAATAATTTATGAAATTATTTTCTTTGAACGAAATATTTTATTGATATAACATAAGTTAAAATGTTAAATTATAAAAATATAAGTTCTTTTATCAATGAAATGAAATTTTTATTGATGAATAATGTGATGAAAATATTATAAATTTTTATTAAATATGAAAATAAAACAATAAAAATATATTTATATTCAATATTTAAAAATATATCATTCATTAATGAAAAATAAAAATAATTATTTTTTGAATAATTTAACAATCAATTTAGTAAATATTTCAAAAATTATGATATATTATTTATAAAAGCATATAAAAAATTAAGGTGGTTATTAAATGGTTTAAAAATATTTTTTTTGATATGAAAATTTATCATTTTCAATATAATTTGTTTTTAATGAACTTATAATTTAATATATTTTAAAATTTTAGGATAGATGGAATGTATCAATTATGTTATTTATAGAGGCCAAACATAATGTTTTGTCATTATTTTGTAAAATAATTAATATTGAAGTATTATATAGATATTGAAACAATTAATAAACGTAAATTTTACCGTAGTAAGATTTTTAGAAAGTTGAAATGAATACATATACATACATTACATATTATATGGTTTTAATTTTACTTTTCATTTAAATAATAGTAGTTTTTAAATGTACTTTTTATATATATTTACAAAATAATTAATCTATAGGCCCACAAAACAACCCCTCAACCAATCTTGTTGGGCTCTTTGGGTCTACAATGTGGGTGAGGATCAACTTGGCTAGCCAATGTTGGAAGAGTGATTGTGCTCCTATGCCTAGATATGTTACTGGGTAGGCATTCCGCTAACATGATTCTCAATGGAATGTGCAATGGGATTTCAAGAATGTGGTTTTGAATGTCTATGACATGTGTTTGGGTGATGATCCCAAATTTTTATTTAATGACCAACAATTTGGAGTAATTTATATTTATAGAATTGATCAAATAAACATCTGTTTAATGTAGATTTGTGGACGTTGTTACTATTCACTACTATTAAAATCATTTTCTTATATCATCATCGTCCAATAAAATGCATCAAATCCATGTGATCTATCCCTAAATCAACTTCAAACTATTCACATAATGTATCACAGTAAACACCATATAGTGAAATTTTTGGCATAACCTACTCCTATTCATCGCAGTGAATATCATTATAAGTTTTACATAACTATGTAAATTAATTTATTAAACATACACAGCAACCAAAATTCATCCATTATACATTTTAAATAACAAATCAAATAGAATAAAAAAAACAATAGAGTAGGATATATTACATACATTTTAAAAAATAATAACCTTATAAAAATTTCATGAATTTAAGCCAATTTAAAAAGTAATTCAAAACAGAATTAAAAATATTTTACAGTAATTATATCATTAAAATAACTTTAATATTACATTGTAAAAATAATTTGATTTTTGGGTAAATAATAGTTTAAAAATTTATACTAGAAACTAATTATTTCAAATATTTTGCTGATGAAAATATATTTTCACTCAATTTAAATAGTACCTCAAATAATAATTGAAACTAATTTACTATACAAAAATAAATAAATTAATAATGTCAGAATAAATTTGGAAGGAATTATATAACAACGAAAAATCTAGTGATACTTGTTGGGGATGCTACAATGTAGAATTCAAGTTGGAATATAGAAATTAAATAAAGTCTGTTTTCCTATTAATATGGATCTAGTTTATTGGAATGTTATAAAATTATTCCAAATAAATATATAATTGTTAGACTTCCGATAAGTATCATGTTGTTTTCCTGCCACCACATGTTTAGTTTCATGTCCAAATATTATAGTAAAGTGGTTTTTTATTATTATTATCATTGGGTTATTTAATATAGATCATTCAGAATATTGGGTTACTGTATTATATTTTATACACATATCCATAAGACTATAGAGGAAGTACTAATGTGTTGTGTCAGTCATGTGGGGATTAACTGACCCGCATCTGTATTCATGTGGTTTCCATTTTCTATATAGTATAGAAATTAGAAGTGTTTTACATTTAATTTATCATCAAAAAAATACATTTAATTTTAGAATATAAATTATAGGTGTAATTCTGCTCAATTATTCATGGGATGTGATTATTAGTGTTATCATGTTTGTGGATCCAATATGTGTGTGGTGTGAAATGTAGTTTCCCTATAATAGGGGTATTCTAGGTCTTGAGGAAAAAAGTAACATCATAAGGTTATGAATAGAGAATTTTATGGGTGAGGTTGAGGTGATTAATGATATATATAACACTACTGGTTATATCCATATTATTATATCAATACTGGTAATAGTATTTGTTTCTCAGTAAGATTCCAACCAGACATCCACTACAAGAGTGCCAAGAAAGTAACGATCTGGTATTACTATGGAGTGAGTAGGATTATTCCCATTTGGGAGGATATGAATATGGGCCACATGAATAATTATTGAAGTAAAAACATAACGTACTAGGGATAGAGGTATTGTAGATGTAGTTTTATAAGGAACTCGATTCGTGTATAATATAGGTTATATACATCATTGATTAAGTATCTTAGGTCATTAGGCCATAAATGATGTATCTGATATGACTATTGCATTCAAACCATCCTCCATTATTACTTGGATATGGTGGACCCCATGTAGTGGTGTATTATATCCAGTTGGATCATATGGTCATTAATTAGATCGAGAGGCCACTAGGGGAAGAATAACTATCATAACATATATTATTAGTGAGAAAATCGAAGAATTTTAACACTTTCCCATTATAATAAATATTTATTAAATTTTATTTTATTATTTAAACAAATAAATATGTTTTTAATAGAAAAATCATACAGAAAGTTATTTTATTTAAAAAAATTAATATTTTTCTTTAAATAAAATCAAAATATTAAAATTATAAAACAAATAATACATCATTTTATAAGAAATAATTTTTTACAAAAAAATATTTTGATTCAAATATAGTAAATTTTTTATTCATGTTATAATTTTATAGGAAAAAATTATTTCCATTCTACATTTTAAAAGATATGTTTATTCCATGGTAAATATAATTTATTAGTTTTAATTAATCTAATTATTTCATAAATTGTAATATTTTATTAATAAAAGTGAATCAAAATTAAAGAATATTATCAAACAATTTATAAGATATTTTATTTTTAGATGAAATGTTACAGTTTTCACAATCATGTGTTTTTAATGTAATATATTAGAGAAAAATATAATTTTTCATGAAATAATATATGAATAATATATGAAATTAATAAATGCCTTCGTTAAAATTGTTGTAATAATATTATTATTAATTCAAATTAAAAAAATCTTCAAATAGTATTAAAGCATGTTTTAATATAAGACAACATTTAGAATATAGAAAAAATACATATACATACATATAATATTATATAGGTATGAATTTAATATTATTTTAAATCTTTTATACAATAAAATTACATATTATTTATATTAAAACCATAAGGATTAAAATGGTAATCCAAGTAACCGATGAGCCACAAATGAGGGACTCAGAGTTAATACCACATTGTACAATATCTACCTGGCATGCCCCCATGGTAAGGTGTGTGCGAACATATGAATAGACTTCCTTGTTGGAACACATAGCACTCATAGGGTGCCTATAGACCACAAAATCCGGTGTTGTGGTCTATGTGTGGTGTGTGTGAGATGTGTGTCTAGGATACACTCCCCTAATACCTTGGAGGGATAATATATAGGGAGTGAATAATATTTATAGAGGTTCTCCACTCAGTGTGTTTACGTGGGATCAGATATATGTGTATTGTTCAACCATGATAACATCTTTTTTTTATATAACCATCACCCAAAAAAATTCATCCAACCCATTTGATATCTTAATATTTTTTCATTTACTAGAGAAACTATTATTTAAACATATTCATTACCTTCATATGATGTCTCAATCCTCAAATAATGTATGTCTTAGATTGTGGTTGAGACCATCGCAGTTGTGATCATGTTATTCAAATATGATTTAAATAAGTTATGAAATATATAACCCTAACCACCCAATGAATACTTATAATATGTTAATGAAATATATACAACTAATTATTAAAATTATATATTTTCCTTTGATCATATATTGTTCATTTAATTTCTTTCAATTTCATCTTTAGTCCCTCGGGTTACACGAAATGATGCGATGAGTAATATATAAGTACATATTTAAAATTAAATAAACATTTACAAATAGTCAATTCATATGAATTACAAAAATATATTACCATACGAGTAAAATATAAATTCAATTACCCACATCCTCATCTTTTTTCCCAAGGCATTTGGATCATGAACTCATATGTTCTACACCTATAGCAACAAAATGACATATATATTTATATATTCCATGTTAATTGTAATTTCTAATCTCATATTGGAAGCACAAGAATATAGAAACTCATGTTCTGTAGAGATTCAACAATTTGGTTCATAAAATGGATTAAATATGATTACCAACCATGAAATTTATATTTCATGACAGTGTCTTTACTATTCACATATAACTAAATATCTTTTTTGGATGAGAATGTCAATATTATAATTAAATTATTAATTAATAATTGATATATATATATATATATATATATATATATATATATATATCGATCATTCCTACAGATCATACACCATATGAATACCATTTTCAATCCAATTAAATTTTATAATTTATTGGCCAAAGTGATGAAAATATATAAAAGCATTATACCATCAACATGATTTTTTTATATTGAAATAAGAAAATTTAAAAATTCAAACACCAATTAAAAGTTTTGAAAAACACTCATACACAAATGATTTATTTAATTTTATATATATTGAAAAAAACATTTTATATGGACTTATATATTTCTTAAATATATCAGTATTATATTATGAAAAAATAGTTCATAGAAAATACTATTTATACTATTTTAAAATCCATTTCAAATTAATAGGTTATTTCAAGAATTTTATGAGGTTTTTAATGTTATCATATTAATTTGGATGATTTATTTAAAATTCATGGATTTTATTCATGATTAGGGGAGTTTTTATAAAATATAGTTTTCATTAACATTTCATTCACATTTATAAAGAAATTATTTATGAAAAATTTTCCAAGAACTTTTTATAAATGCTTACTCTAAATGTATTAATATCGTTAAAATTAAGCACTTTGGCATAAGGAAATATCTGATAATGATTAATTATTTGAAAAATAATTTACATGCATGTATAGTTATTGAATGGATGTTTTAATCAATTGAAAATTAGAATTCCAAGCATCCTAAAACAATTTAATTCAAATTCTACATAGGGTATTTCAATGTGATGACGAGGAATACAGTGATATTGTGACCACAAGGTGATGTTCTTTTAAATGTTGTACTGATATTGGCATCATATATATACAATAGTTTTCCATGAATCATTATATTCCATGAAATTTTTTATATTAAATGTAATGTTTTCGTTTTTTTAATTTGAAATCTATGTTTATTTCATGGATTATTATATATTGAATGAAATACAGTTTTCAAGTGATATTTATTTATAAGGATATTATTAATATTAATTATATATATCTCTTTTTGGAAAACCATATCATCCAATTTATTTAAAAATATTTTAAATAATAAAATTATATATTTAAAATAAAAATAAAGTATTTGGATGAAAGTTTATACTATTTTAATAAAATATATTTTCAATATATATTAATACCATGTACTATGCTATTATATTATCACACTATATTTTAAATGTTTTTCAAGTAGTATATAGAAATAAAAAATGTATTTGTATTAAGTTAATGATCTTGTGCATGCAAGGAAAGATTTGTTTGGTCAATTTTTTTGTATAAAATAATGATATGTTTTAATGTTTTTCCTAATACCAAAAAAACAATCCCAAAAAATCATTGGATATGTAAAGGACATTATTTTAATTTTATTTATTTATAAAAATATTTAACAGAATTTTCTAGCACCAAATCTTGGAATGTGGGTATCAATCATTTATAGTTAATACCAGAGGAACATCATAGACAATTGTACATATTAATACATCATTATCTGTGTATTTACTTTGAGATGTAAATTTTAGTTTTAGGTTATATATAATTAGATTATACATAACTCTTAAGAGACGATAAATTCTGTGATCCAATAATTTCTAATCCATGAGAAGTTATATTTATAATTCCCCTAACTAATATGAAAGAATTGTGATGGCACATTTCACATAAAAAAGGGAGAGTTTAACATTCAAAGAATAAAATTTTATTTTTTATATTAATAAATGATAAAAATTTTATGTATTATAATTAAAACCAAATATAATGGGTTTTATGAAAAAGAATCATTTAGGAATGGAATTTCTTTGATCAGAAGAAGTTATGGATATAAATAAATTTAAAATGATCAAATTATAAAAAATTACTTTTTTAAATGAAATGATATTCATATTGAAGAATACTATGATGAAAATATTTTATATTTTTATAAACTATTATAATAAAACAATAAAAATATATTTCTAATATATATTTAAAAATATATGTTTTATTTATGATAAATTTGTAATATTATTTTTAAAATTATTTGACAATAAATTATTAATATATTTCACAAATTATAATATATAATTTATAAAATTGTATTAATAAAAAATATGCTTAATCAATTATTTAAAAATAATTTATTTGGTTATGAAAATTTAATGTTTTCGAAATAATATGTTTTTTATCAAATTAGAATTTAATATATTTTAGTCTTTTAGGATATAGGGTATGGATAAATTATATTATTTATAATGGCCTAACATAAAATTTTGTTCATAATATTTCAAAATAATGAATATTGAAATATTATATGTATACTGAAAATGTAATAAAGTAAAATTTTATTATAGTAGGATTTTTAAATAGTTGAAATAAATTCATATACTTACATTACATATTATATTTTTTGAATTTTAATTTTTATATAAATAAATAATTTTTTTAAATGTTCATTGTATATATATTAAAAAATAGAACATCCATAGGCCCACCTAACAACCCCTCAAACAGTGATGTTGGACATATTGGGTCTACCATGTGGGTGAGGATCAAAATTTCCAGCCCATTGTGGAAGGGTGATTGAGCTCTTATACCAAGAGAGGCTGGTGGGTACGCATTCCACATATAGGGTGCTCAGTGGAATGTGAAATAGGGTCTCATAAATCATGTGGGGAATTTTTGAGACATGAGTTTAGGAGATGTTCCCTAATTTTTTTGCATGACCATCTGTTTGGAGTTGTTGATATTTTCAGAATTGATAAATTCATCATTTTTTAAATGTTGATTCATGGATGTGTGTAATATTTACAACTACTAAAAACTTCTTCCTATATCATCCTTGTCCAATCAAATTCATTAAAGCCTTGTGATCCCATTCTAAATAATCTTCAACCTATCACATAACCTAGAAAACCATCCACATTATCATCTTCTTCCCCAATTGATGTCAGTCCCATCATCAATGATTTTATGGTCATGCTCTATATCTAGTCCTTATGTGGGTATCATCATGTCCACCAGTGTATATTTAAATGATTTATGAAATATATAACCTATATATCATCGATTCATATTTTATTGAGTTAAATAAAAATACATAAATGAATATAATAATCATATTAAAACCATAGATAATCTATATTTCATCGCTACTCCTATAGGTTACACCAGCAGCGACAAAAAGGCTACATTAATATATATTCCGCATTGAATAGGACCTTCAGGAATACAGAGCTCATCTTACTAAAAATATATATTTCATTATATGTTAACATTAAAGTCATATATATATATCTTCAACTTCTCTAACAAGATAGATGTATCATGAAATATTCAAACCTAGACCTATACAAATGATGGATCTTATATATATATATATATATTCCATTTTAATTTTTATTCTCTATATAAAATTGGTCAGAAATCTAGGAGGAATTAAAAATCCTTTATGTTTTAATTTTATTATTAATTCGAATATTAAAAGGATGAAATCTGAATACATACCATGAAAATAATATTTTATAACAGGGTCATTGTAATTGATATTTCCCTAAATATCTGATTGTGGATGAGATTGTCAATTTTATTATTTTAATATTAATGATCTTTTGAGATATTTTGATATAAATATACCAGTCCATTGGATTACTCACTTAATTAATACAATTTCATAACCTAGAACAATTTTGAATTCGTATGTTTGAGTGAGAAAAATATGGAAAACCCATGAACCATGAATTTTTTTTACGGACAATAGAGGTAAGGGAATTAATAATTTAAAACACATATTCCATTATTTAAAAACCCCTCTTAAATAATTATATATATAAATATATATATTTTCAGAAACATATTTTTATATGAAATTATATATTTCATAAAAATATTATTATTATATTCTAAAACCCTAGTTGTGGGAGAAAATTATTTATTTAATTTAATAATAGGATTCAAAAAAATTGAATTTTTTTTATTTATTATAATGTATCATTTTATGAATAAAAAAATCTTTTCATCTATGGGTTTTATTTCTGATTACAGTAAAGTCCATATAATATATTTTTCACTAAAAATCAATGCATATTTATAAAAAAAATTATGTACTGTTTTGATGAATATTTTTTAATTGTTACATTTGAATTTATATATTTGATTTAAATAAATACATTTCCTTAAGGAATCTAAGTTAAAATATTATTTAATTGAAAAAAAATTCATATATGTAAATATTTATAATGGTTTCTCAGAAGAAATTTAACTGATAAAGAGAGTATTTATAAAATAGTTTTTATATAAACAATTTCACTTCGGTAAAAATATTATGAGGAATGTTGTGATATCATGACCACAAAGGGGTGTTCTAATAAAGGTTATACATATAGTAGCCTAGTGTAAAATTTTTCATTCATCATTATATTACACTGGAAGATATTATTTTTTAAGTTATTTTCTATATTTTATAAGAAAAAAATAAGGTACATTTCGAGGAATTATATATTATGAAGAAAATGGGTCATTAACTGATTCATATATTAATGGTTTTGAGTTGTATTAATTATGTATATTTGTTTTTAAAATAACGTACATCATGTTTTGGAAATATTTTACAATATGAATTGTTTTATATCAATTATAAAATAGAGTTATTTCAACGGAATTTTATCGTATAAATATGAAATTTATGTTTCCTCTAATTTTAAAACACCTTACTTGGGAATATTTTTATAAGGCCCAAGACTTAAACCTTACTTAATCTTGAGTTAATACATGATTACACATTGAGGATCTTTTCAGGTTTAGAGTTTTAGAGAATTAGATCATAAAACTTTCATTACATTCCACATTTAAACAAAGTGGTTACATAAAAGACAGTATTCATTCTTCCCATCAACGGAAACATATTTAAAATAAAACTTGGATTCTTTCTTGTCGCATCCTTGACACTAACATCACATCACGTACCTGTCCCTTGACCTGTGAAAAACATTTCAAAAACTTGGGATGAGCATAAAAAGCTCAGTAAGGGATATAAAAATATGGAAAGGAAACATGAGTTCATATATACATAAGAATGAAATCATACTTTACCCATAAAACATAGACACTTTAACATACCTCATCAAATCATGAATAAATCATAGAAATCGTAAGACATAAAAGGTAACTTGAGGCATTCATAACATTATTACGTAGGGAGTAACCCTCTTGGTTACATTTTGGAATACCCATCACATTATATTCCCTAAATCTCTTCGGAGAAACCTTAACGTTTCACTGCTTCATGTTACCCAATGCATTGGAGAGCTATATCGGGCTCACCCGCCCTTAGTTTATCACAGAACCACCCATTTTCATAACAATGCTCAATAACCATAACATAAATGTATCACATATAACATGCATAAAGGAAATATAACATTTCCACATTTCAATCACAATATAACATTTTAGGATATTGAAATAATGAATCCATAAAAAAACCATTTTCAAAACCATTTAAAACACTTAATAAAGAGATTTTTGAATCAAAGTGTCCCATACCACCTTGAATATTTTAACATTTTATACCATTAATATCCATATAAATAAATCCTTAAAACCATTTTGAAAAGATGGATATTAACAAGAACAAATCATTAAAACATTTAAAGGGATATTTTGGTTAAAGGGTTTTTACCAAAATTAGAGACACTTGAATACAATAATTGATGAATAACATTTAATCAGAAATTTATAATATCATGAGAATAAATGGATTCATGATATAATATTCCAAAGGAAAGTATATACACCATATAAGAGTGAATTGGTTCATAACAACAATGAAGTCGCAATAGAGATGTAAAATGTGATGAAATCCCTTATAAAGAAGGTATCCTTAAATTAAGGATAAATCAATCTCAAAATTATGTGTGAAAAATATAAATACACCCAATATAATTGGATATTAAGTGTAAAACAATAAAAGTTCATTCACACATATTCAAAGGATGACATATTCAATAACAACATGTTGAACCCAATGAAATCGAAATTGTGTTAAAAAGTTCCCTTGGTAAAATTCGACAGCCTAACGACGTCACTTCAAAAATTCAGAAAATGAGTTGATGAGAGATAAAAAGGGAATCTCATCACTTGGACATAAAATTTACATCAATCAGGATATAGAATAACATATCCCAAAAAATAGTATGTGAATTAAAAGACATAACAAACGAAGTCTTTTAAAAAGAGGAGGGTGAAAGGTTCCCTTACCGACTTGGGTAACTTTCGAAAAGTACACCCCATTGAAGAAGTGACATAAAATGAATATGTAAATACCCATAAATGGAATTATATTACAAAATGAGTGTAATAATGTACAGTACATAAACCACTCAAAGGAAATTGTGGCAAATGTAGCATAAATCTCACGGGAATAAAAGTGAGATGAAGAATCTCTTACGAAAACTCGGCAGCCTAACGGCGCCACTTAAAACATCCAAAATGAATTGATGAGAGTAAATAGGTTGTCTCATCATATGAACATAATACATACGATGTGAGTACTATAAGATAACATCCCAATCATAAGAAAGATGAGCTTAACACAGAATGACATAAAAGAGTGTACTTAAAAAGAAAGAGAGGTGTAGGATCCCTTACCTCGGGTCCGACTTAACTCGATCATTCTTTAATCTCCTGAATAATAAACTTGAGTTAATTTCTACTTCCTTAAGAACCTTTTTTAAGATATTTATTTCTTTTATATCACTTATTTCCATGTTATAAACATTATGTAATCATTTAAGTTAATAATGTTTATTTTGCGATATTTGGTTCTTAAGTCAAAAGTGGACTTCTTACAATTACATGTTGTTCATGTGGTCAAAGGTTCTTTATATCCAGAATTAAATTCATGATTTGGATATAATATATATCATATATATCTATCATATACATGTATTTATAATATCACATAATCATTTTGAGGTATGAAATGAAATGCACCGTTCATGGAGACGGTAAGCCGTACGTACGCATGAACTCTACTTTCATTTCTATCTCATACTTTAATGGAAAGAAATAAATAATGATATATAGGTATATTATAATTCCCTTATAACATAATTTATAATAACGTTAAATCCACCCTTTATACGTCCCACATATGGCATTAACGAATCACATCACTTTGAGGGGGCGGTAGTCCGTACTTCCTTAAATGATGATATCGCGTTTACCCATAATGGAAACCATAAAGGTATCCCCAAAATGAAAAATACAGAAGCTTAAATAAAACATAAACATATTATATAACATATATAATTATAGTGTCATATTAATGGCCACCTTTGAAGGTGTTAAAAGAATGTTGAACAATCATAGTTTCGGGAGGCAGAAATTCTCCATCCACGGAAACAGTATGTTCTTTAACCATTAGATATAGGTCTGTATAAGTATAGCTCGAAACATTCTTATAAAAACATCCTAGTATATTGAGGATACTGGATTTGTTACAAAAGAAAAGAATAAAAAGAGTTTAGGGGGTTGGAGAAGCAAAATAAAACAAATGAACATGAGAGAATGAATTACCTTTAAAAGTGTAACTCCTTTTGATTTGAGCCTAAAGGCTTACTATGAAAGGATTATTCCCAAAGGGAATCCTCTATGATGAGGAGAGGAATTTGGAGAGAGTAAATGGGCAGGGGTTGTCCGAGCCAAAGGCTTGAGGAGTGTGTGAAATGAGGTAGAGGTGGGGGCTTTTTATAAGAGGATAGGAGGGGCACTTTTGGAAAGTAAGAAATATTACTGTATTTGAAAATGTGTTTCGGTTTTAAAAGGTCCCAAATTAATCTAATTCATGGATAAGGTGATAAGGGTTCGAAATACACCCATCCAATAAGTTTTTGACATGTGTAGGTCATAGAGTTTACATTATCTTCTCATTTTATTTAAATCATCAGATAATGATGTCATCGCTGCATCATTATGATGTCATAAATAATTTAATTTATATAATGTATAAAAATTATAAAAAAATTACTATGATGTATGAAATCTTTTTATCTTTTCAATGAATATTTATAATAAAAAATCTGACTTTTATAACCCCACTTAAAAATTGTTTTAGTAAAACATATCATGTTTGTGTCATTTTTACTTTTGCATTAAATAAAAAGTTATTTATGTCATTTCCCAACCAAAGTGGCTCCATGGGGTCAACAAGTTGACCCATGGCTTTTCTTGGTCGGCCATTACACATCCAATGCGGTTAGGACATGTTTCAAGTTCATTTCATATTATTAAAACATTATTTTTACCTTAAACTACACCAATTACCTTTAATCGCGATTAAAAACTTAATAAGTTACTATTCACCAAAAAATTATTTTTATCCCATTGAACCACATTTTACATCTTAATGAAAACCATGTATGTTGGATTTTTAAAATTAAAAACACAAAGATGGAAAAATTTCATTTAAACAGAAAAATCAGTTTTTACAAGTACCACTTAGTGGTGTCACTATTCATAAAAAATTTATGTTTTTCAGAAAAATCCCAAAAATTAACCCTATGCTATATTTGATATTAAGAATTCAAAAATGAAGCCTATTTTAAAAAATTCAAAACATATAAGTCACATTAATTAATTTAATAATTAATTTCCGCTGTCAGAGCAAATAGCGTGTTTTTATGAAACAATAAGTATCAAAAGATTGACACTGGTTTAAGTCTGTTTTCAAAGTGAAATTAATTCCAACGACCACTACTAGATTTAATGGTAAAAATATATTCTAATTTCACTTTAAAACCAATTCAAAAGATAATATAATCATATAAATAAATTAGATTAAAAAGAGGTTTTGAATTAAAATACAACATTTTACACTATTCATTAAAAAAAGAACTTTATCGGAAAGATACCAAAAATTTACACAAAGTAAATTTTGATGTCCTTATTCTTAATAAGATTTTTATTTGGTCCAAAAAAATTTTTAAGAGTGAACAACACTATATTTAATGATGGTTCAACATCAAAAGGTGATAAGTGAACCTTTAGTGAAAACTAGGGAATATACGCCTAAAATTGAATTCTTTCCGTATTTTAAGCCTTTATCTTTTATTGGATAAATGTAAAAACATTTAAAAAACATATATAATCATATTTTAGTTATTTCTATCAATTCTTGGAAATACAACGGCTACATGTTAACTACCATTTAAAATAATATTATTTTATTATTAGAGTGCAACGTAAGATTCCCAAGAAACTCGTTGTTGCGTGTTGGGTACGCCATCGAGCATAGAATCCCCTTTAAAGTCATATTAATATTTTATTCACAAATATGGGTAAATATGAAAATTTCATATTCTTTATTTACCTGGGGTGTTACATCCTTCCCCCCTTTTGGGAATTGCGTCCTCGCAATTTTTTAAATTGGGCTTGGAAACATCCTTGAAAGTCCCACATCGGAAGAAGAGTCGGCAAAACAGTCACTTTAAAATAAAGAAAGATAAGTACAAAGGTCACCCGAGTTAACCCATACTAGGATTCCAAGTATGAAAACATGGACATGGAGGAGAAAACATAGGGTCATGTTCTGATGGAGAGTGATAGAAAACATGTTTAGGAGAAAGTTAACCATGAGAAAATCACAAAATTGTGATGGGTTAAACGGTATTCGATTCCCCAGTAGGAAAAGTTAATAGACAACATTTTTGTTTTATGTTACTTTTTATTGAGGAATTTATTCAAAAGGAAACATAATCACTTATCATGTTGACTTTCAACTTTTACTAGATTTATTACACAAACTCATATTTTCTCCCAAAGACGAGTATTTAGGAAGACTTGTTCACATTAAGAGTTCTATAATAAACTTCTTGAGAATCACCTAATCCAAAAAAGAGAACTATATACATCCCATGTCTTTATACTTTAACCAAAACCTAAACCAAAAAGTTCAGTACAAGATCAGATAATCCAGAAAAGGATAACCCTTTATAAAAAGAAAATCTATTCTTAATCTTAAAATTTGACCAACAAAACCCAAAGTTCAACGAGGACCATTCGATAACCAATTTGTCCATAAAATTCTTCAAAGTATACCAATCTAAGATTGAAACCCAAATATTTGAAGGATTTAGTCACATAGTCTTCCTATTTAAATAGTATCATTTATCTCCAAACCACATCAGTTGCTCTTAATGTCTCGTATTGAAAAGTAATTAATCCTAATCACTTATCCTCCATGATAGGTTAATAAATTTAAATAGATAACCCAAAATCAAATTACTCTTAATTCATAAAATCATCTAACTAAAAAGAATCATTCAAACTAACTAGGGACTTCACATAGTCCAGTGGTAGGCGATAAATACCAGTTTCACTTTGGTTGTGGGTTTGATTCTTGCAGCTTTGTCCGAAGCGACGGGTTGTCACATGGTCTGCGTGTTGTCCTTTTTCCAAAACTATATAATTCTTAAGGCATTCCCAAAAAGAGATAAAATCATCAAAAATGATCATAACATATTTTAACCTCAAGTTTATCTCATGCCTTTCATTTTCCATCATATCATATAATAATACATAATTACCTCAAAAGTATGGATCATATAAACTCTAATTGTTACCTTTATAATTATTACCTGAACTTCCACATCGATTGGTCATCTCGTACATGATGCATTACAGAACATACCAAGGTTCAAGTGGTTGATCATGACTCCTTGATAGTTGTTTTATAACAACCACGAGTTTCCTCATTGAATCCCCCATTTTATCTAGTATCTTAATCATAGAACCACCACAGTTTCCTTCAAACCGGTTGTCTCTTTAGTGCTTTCTAGATCCATCCATTAACTAAAAACATAAATGTCAGTGTGAGTATATCAACAAAACCATCATGTACTACTGAGGAAGGTAAACACTAAGATATACTTACTCATTCACTTTATCTAAAACTAGGACTCTTTCTGAAATCCTAACCATTATGGTAATGTCACTTATTCTTAGAGAATACCCTAACCTCTAAAGTTATCTAAACCGACCATTGATACCGACTATAAGGCCCCAGCCTTAAACCTTACTTAATCTTAAGTTAATACAAGATTACACATTGAGGATCTTTTCAGGTTTAGAGTTTTAGAGAATTATATCATAAAACTTGCATTACATTCCACATTTAAACAAAGTGGTTACATAAAAGGTAGTATTCATTCTTCCCATCAACGGAAAAATATTTAAAATAAAACTTCGATTCTTTCTTGTCGCATCCTTGACACTAACATCACATCACGTACCTTTCCCTTGACCTGTGAAAAACATTTCAAAAACATGGGATGAGCATAAAAAGCTCAGTAAGGGATATAAAAATATGGAAAGGAAACATGAGTTCATATATACATAAGAATGAAATCATACTTTACCCATAAAACATAGGCACTTTAACATACCTCATCAAATCATGAATAAATCATAGAAATCATAAGATATAAAGGTATCTTGAGGCATTCATAACATTCTTACGTAGGGAGTAACCCTCTTGGTTACGTTTTGGAATACCCATCACAGTATATTCCCTAAATCTCTTCGGAGAAACCTTAACGTTTCACACTTTCGCGTTACCCAATGCATTGGAGATCTATATCGGGCTCACCCGCCCTTAGTTTATCACGGAACCACCCATTTTCATAACAATTCCCAAGAACCATAACACAAATGTATCACATAAAACATGCATAAAGGAAATATAAAATTTCCACATTTCATTCAAAATATAACATTTTAGGATATTGAAATAATGAATCCATAAAAAAACCATTTTCAAAACCATTTAAAACATTTAATAAAGAGATTTTTGAATCAAAGTGTCCCATAACACCTTGAAAATTTTAACATTTTATACCATTAGTATCCATATAAATAAATCCTTAAAACCATTTTGAAAACATGGATATTAATAAGAACTAATCATTAAAACATTTAAAGCGATATTTTGGTTAAAGGGTTTTTACAAAAATTAGAGACACTTGAATACAATAATTGATGAATAACATTTAATCAGAACTTTATAATATCATTAGAATAAATGGATTCATGATATAATATTCCAAAGGACATTATATACACCATATAAGAGTGAATTGGTGCATAAAAACAATGAAGTCTCAATAGAGATGTAAAATGTGATGAAATCCCTTATAAAGAAGGTATCCTTAAATTAAGGATAAATCAATCTCAAAATTATGTGTGACAAATATAAATACACCCAATATAATTGTATATTAAGTGTAAAACAATAAAAGTTCATTCACACATATTCAAAGGATGACATATTCAATAACAACATGTTGAACCCAATGAAATCGAAATTGGGTTAAAAAGTTCCCTTGGTAAAATTCGACAGCCTAACGGCGTCACTTCAAAAATTCAGAAAATGAGTTGATGAGAGATAAAAAGGAAATCTCATCACTTGGAAATAAAATTTACATCAATCAGGATATAGAAGAACATATCCCAAAAAATATTATGTGAATTAAAAGACATAACAAACGAAGTCTTTTAAAAAGAGGAGGGTGAAAGGTTCCCTTACCGACTTGGGTAACTTTTGAAAAGTACACCCCATTGAAGAAGTGTCATAAAATTAATATGTAAATACCCATAAATGGAATTATATTACAAAAGGAGTGTAATAATGGGAAGTACATAAACCACTCAAAGCAAATTGTGGCAAATGTAGCGTAAATCTCACGGGAATAAAAGTGAGAAGAAAAATCTCTTACGAAAACTCGGCAGCCTAACGATGCCACTTAAAACTTCCAAAATGGATTGATGAGAGGAAATAGGATCTCTAATCATATGAAAATAATAATTACAGTGGGATTACTATAAAATAACATCCCAATCATAAGAAAGATGATCTTAACACAGAATGACATAAAAGAGTGTACTTAAAAAGAAAGAGAGGTGTAGGATCCCTTACCTCGGGTCCGACTTGACTCGATCGTTCTTTAATCTCCTGAATAATAAACTTGAGTTAATTTCTACTTCATTAAGAAACTTTTTTAAGATCATTATTCCTTTTATATCACTTATTGCCATGTTATAAGCATTATGTAATCATTTATGTTAATAATGTTTATTTTGTGATATTTGGTTCTTAAGTCAAAAGTAGACTTCTTACAATTACATGTTGTTGATGTGGTCAAAGGTTATTTATATCCAGAATTAAATTCCTGATTTGGATATCATATATATCATATATATCTATCATATACATGTATTTATAATATCACATAATCATTTTGAGGTAAGAAATGAAATGCACCGTTCATGGAGACGGTAAGACGTACGTACGCATGAACGCTACTTTCATTTCTATCTCATACTTTAATGGAAAGAAATAATAATTATATAGAGGTATATTATAATTACAGTATAACATAATTTATAATAACTTTAAATCCACCCTTTATACTTCCCACATATGGCATTAACGAATCACATCACTTTGAGGGGGCGGTAGTCCGTACTTCCTTAAATGAAGATATCGCGTTTACCCATAATGGAAACCATAAAGGTATGCACAAAATGAAAAATACAGAAGCTTAAAGAAAACATAAACATATTATATATCTTATATAAATATAGTGTCATCTTAATGGCCACCTTTGAAGGTGTTAAAAGAATGTTTAACAATCATCGTTTCGGGATGTAGAAATTCGCCATCCACGGAAACAGTATGTTCTTTAACCATTAGATGTAGGTCTGTGTAAGTGTAGCTCGAAACATTCTTATAACAACATCCTAGTATATTGAGGATACTGGATTTGTTACCAAAGAAAAGAATAAAAAGAGTTTAGGGGGTTGGAGAAGCAAAATAAAACAAATGAACATGAGAGAATAAATTACCTTTAAAAGTGTAACTCCTTTTGATTTGATCCTAAAGGATTCCTTTGAAAGGATTATGCCCAAAGGGAATCCTCTAGGATGAGGAGAGGAATGTTTAGAGAGTAAAATGGCAGGGGTTGGCCGAGCCAAAGGCTTGAGGAGTGTGTGAAATGAGGTAGAGGTGGGGGCCTTTTATAAGAGGAGAGGAGGGGCACTTTTGGAAAGTAAGAAATATTACTTTATTTGAAAATGTGTTTCGGTTTTAAAAGTTCCCACATTGATATAATTCGTGGATAATTTGATAAGGGTTAGAAATCCACCCATCCAATAAGTTTTTGACATGTCTAGGTCATAGATTTTACATTATCATCTCATTTTATTTAAATCGTCAGATAATGATGTCATCGCTGCATCATTATGATGTCATAAATAATTTAATTTATTTAATGTCTAAAAATTATAAAAAAATTACTATGATGTAGGAAATCTTTTTATATTTCCAATGAATATTTATAATAAAACATCTGACTTGTATAACCCAACTTAAAAGTTGTTTTAGTAAACATATCTTGTTTCTGTCATTTTTACTTTTACATTAAATAAAAAGTTATTTATGTCATTTCCCAACCAAAGTGGCTCCATGGGGTCCCCAAGTTGACCCATGGCTTGTATTGGTCGGCCATTACACATCCAATGAGGTTAGGACATGTGTCAAGTTAATTTCATATTATTAAAACATTATTTTTACCTTAAACTACACTAATTACCTCTAATCGCGATTAAAAACTTAATAAGTTACTATTCACCAAAAAATTATTTTTATCCCATTGAACCACATTTTACTTCTTAATGAAAACCATGTATGTTGAATTTTTTAAATTAAAAACACAAAGATGGAAAAATTTCATTTAAACGTAAAAATCAGTTTTTATAAGTACCACTTAGTGGTCTCACTATTCATCAAAAATTGATGTTTTTCAGAAAAATCCCAAAAATTCACCCTAGGCTATATTTGATATTCCGAATTAAAAAATGAAGCCTATTTTAAAAAATTCAAAAAATATAAGTCACATTAATTAATTTAATAATTAATTCCCACTGTCAGAGCAAATAGCGTGTTTTTATGAAACAATAAGTATCAAAAGATTGACACTGGTTTAAGTCTGTTTTCAAAGTGAAATTAATTCCAATGACCACTACTGGATTTAATGGTAAAAATATATTCTAATTTCCCTTTAAAACCAATTCAAAAGATAATCTAATCATATAAATAAATTAGATTAAAAAGAGGTTTTGAATTAAAATACAACATTTTACTCTATTCATTAAAAAATGAACTTTATCGGAAAGATACCAAAAATTTACACAAAGAAAATTTTGATGTCCCGATTCTTAATAAGAGTTTTATTTGGTCCAAAAAAATGTTTAAGATTAAACAACACTATATTTAATGATGGTTCAACCTCAAAAGGTGATAAGTGAACCTTTAGTGAAAACTAGGGCATATACGCCTAAAATTGAATTCTTTCCGTATTTTAAGCCTTTATCTTTTATTGGATAAATGTAAAAACATTTAAAAAACATATATAATCATATTTTAGTTATTTCTGTCCATTCCTCCCCATACAATGGCTACATGTTAACTACCATATAAAATAATATTATTTTATTATTAGAGTGCAACGTAAGATTCCCAAGAAACTCGTTGTTGCGTGTTGGGTACGCCATCGAGCATAGCATCCCCCTTAAAGTCATATTAATATTTTATTCACAATTATGGGTAAATATGAAAATGTCATATTCTTTATTTACCTGGGGTGTTATAATTTTTATCACCCTACATTTTTTTTAAAACAATCACAGGACCCTTAGTAGATCTTGTTATTTTCTATCTTGTAAAGAGATACAATAAGTGAAGAAAGATAGTTTTTTGTAGAGAGTTTTAATGAATCTATGATATGTGGTATGGTTTTTACTAATCCTCCAAAACCAAAACCAAAATGATCATTATCTATGAAAAGGAATATATTTTTCAGTTTAAAATTTCTATATAAAAAATATAAAACATGTATTTGCACATAATTTTGGGAATGCAGGACTCAAACATTCACATTTAGGAACTACTGAAATGTTTGTGGGATGTAAAAGTACCTAAAGATATTCATAACTGTATTGCATGTAAGAATTTCATGAAAATCATATTTGTTCCCAAATGTTTTCGAAATTTTGATTGTCAACCCGGATTATAAAATTATAGATATAGTGATTTCAGATGGTTTAGTCATGGATTATATTTCACCATTCAGAATCCTAGTACATTTCTAAAAAAATTAGTGGTTGTTGACATCATAAAGGTGTTGTGAAATTATGATGGATTATGGAATATAATCAGGATATAGGTTAATATATTTTGGTCAACCCCATTTTGTGTTTTGTTAATCCGTGTGATAATAATGTATAGTAATTTGACAAATAAGAGTATACTAAATGGGGTAATGGTTTTAGTCAAGATATGTTGTGAATCTATATGTGGCTTGAAGTGAAGGCATGAGACCACCCAACGTGGATGTTAGAGTATACGATTTAAATTAAACCATTAGATAAGTTTATCGATGAGGTTATTATTATGAGGATATATATTACATATTTGGGGTTAGTTTTATTGGTTTGTGAATTTATATCATTCTTTTGTACAACTCGGTTATTGGAGATGTTTTTTTGGGTGTCTAAACAGTCAGTTAGAAGTCATGGATCAGGTTAGAAAATGATGTCTAATTTTGGATTATGATCAATTCTAGGTGGTATTATCATAGATTAATCTTCACATATTGGTTTTGGGGTGGGGGGTTATATAACCTTCCATGGGGTTCATGGCTAACATAGTGTGATACTCCATCCAGGGGACAGACATAAGTGATTCAACTGTTGGGTTTGTTTCTCATGATCACATTGATGTATTTAGAGTTGGACTAAGAGTGTTATAAATTCAAAGTTATATTTTTAGTGTATTTAGTTTTGGTTTTTTGTGACAGATTGACATATGAAACGTGGGTGTTAGGATAAATATTAATAAAATATGGTTAGAATTTAGTATTGTAAAGACCAAACGTTATGCCTAATGAGGGGTGAAAAAAAAACCCAATTTTATAAAATGGGGTTTAGATATTTTTTTATTTTGTAACACAAAAAATAATTGTATGAAAATTTATTTGATTTCTTTGAAATGGATTTACTGATTTTTTCATGAAATAAATTTCAATTTTCAATACTATCATAGAATGACATTTCTCAATCCTTTTACTATTTTTGTGATCAAGAAAATAATCTCTAATCATTTATCTCTCAAAATGGGATTATTGTTAATGTGTGTTACAAATTAGAAATCATCACATTTAAATCATAATTATTCATATGTCTATGGTATGATTTTATATAGTAATTGTAAAATATTAACAATTTAATATCTAAATATTAATCCATAATGAGCTATATTAAAAAGTATCTCTTAATAAACCCAAGGAGAACCACTAAGTTCATCAGATGTATCAATAATATCATAATACATCACTTCTAAACTATTCACATTTCATTTTATATATTCTATATAGAGTTGAGAAAGAATATTATTTATCAACCCAAGAATAAAATGGTTCCACATATATAAAAAAACAATCACATACAATTAAATATTCCAACACTATGACAAGTAAAAAAATAAGGCAAAAATTTATTGATATTCGTACTATATAATTATGAAATTATTCTACTCTCCACAATCCCAATCGCAAAAATGGTTTTATGCTAATATAAATGTAGTTACAATCTTATAATAATGGAGTATATAATAGAGAAATACAGTAAGAATAACCCATAGGCCACCATCATATCATATCAATTGGAATATTAAATATAATCTTCCTTAATTACTTGTTCGCCATAATAAATCCATAAAAATATTTTATTGATCTATTCTCTAGGTATTTATATATTTTCGCTAAGATTTATTGTTCTTGAAATTACAAAAATGAATATTATATTTCTTTTATTATATTTTATCAAAAATATTAATCTCATTATCTTTTATTATGGATATATATTAATTTGTTATGATATTATCACAGTCACCTCATCATACACAAATTCCAGATAGCGTAAAGATGATATTTATAGATGTGACTATTCCTGATTAAATATTCTCACAAGATAATATATTCTCCTATATACAAAATGGGTTAGTTCATAAATATAATGAGATCCCTCTTTATACAATTGAGAAAAGTAACATGGCCTACATAATATAATGTTACATCCCGTAATATATCAAGAAAATATTTCGAAAAGGGAAAATTATAAATGAATTCTTTATAATATTTCATATTTCAAAATGTATATTACATACAAAAACATAATCCTTAAATATGACTAAGGAATTATAATGTATATATGGTAGTTCTAGATATTTTCTTATGCGACTCATTGAATCTATGCGTCTACCCTCAAATGGTAATATAAAATTGATTACATATCTAGGGACCTTACAAAATTAAAAAATTTATATATTAATGGGAAATTAATACATACCATTTTCATGATCATATTTACCACAAAATAGATGTTAAAAATTAAATTGTTATTTTCATAATACATTTCTAATTCCTCCATAATTCATCACTACATCTGATATTCTTTTCAGAAAAAACATTATCAATAGACTATTAATATAATTCAATTAATTTTATGATAATAATTAATTAAATATAATAAATTAAAAATATTGGATATGTTTTAAAATATTCCCAAATTTCAGTGACAATTTCATTCTTTTCCAAAGCAATTTAAACTGTAATTAATAATGTAATGTGAGGAAATCTAAGGAATTGGTTATCAAAAAATAAAATGATTTAATTATTTATTCATTTTCTCAACTCGTAATCCATGTACTATTTGACAAGTCAACATAAAAAATATTACCCAATAAAAATATAAAATGTAACCCAATATGAATTCACTTTTTAAGAACCACATTATTCAACAATGTCATTCTTAATTCAAGATTTTATTCAATTTTCCCCATTAGTTAGGGTCGTGTAATTTCCAATTTTTCTGTAACCAAATTCCCAATTATACTTACCTTCCTTTAAATTTTTATCAGAATAAAAATTACAAATTTAAAAAAAATCTCATTCCCAACACATAAAGGGGTCACCAAAGACTTTTTTTGTCTCAAAACCCCAATATTATTAGTCATGTACATTACTTATCATGATGAAATTATAAGGAATTTATTTTACTGTGGGTTGGTATATTAAAATATCAGGATCATTAATGTTGAATGATGTTTATTGACATTAAAAGAGTAAAAATTCATGATTAATAGTTAACACATAATAACAGTAACTTTAAAAACACTCCAATTAAGAAATTATACTAAATATATATTAAATTCTCATGAAATTTCCAAAAAAAAATTATTTTAGCATTATAAAATATTAAATATCTCTTATTTATTTAGGTATTTTTTGTATATCAATTTTTGAAAGAAATTGTATCTTCGAGATAAAATGGAATATTACAAATTTGAATTTCGTTGTGAAAATAAATTCATGATTTTGAAGAAAATTTTTCTAACTTACTTTTTGAGACATCAAAATTAAACTCTCAAAATATTTTTCATCCCAAATTATATTTAAACTTTGATCATGATTTTTTTTATATAGTTGGGTAGATACGGAGTTTTGGATTATAATGTGGATTAATAATAATAATGTTCAAGGATGTAGAGAGAAAATATAAGAATTATATTTTATGGACATATTTGAATGATGTGTAATGAAATTTGAAGACTCGTTCTTATTTTGGGTTCTATGTATCTAGAATGATTATGTCTCGGACATGGGTTACCAAACAATGTAATGGTTTCTGAAAAAAAATTATTATGGTAGAAATTTTCTACATGTTACGATCTAGAAGAATGAGGTTTATCTTCTTAAACAGATGATGGTTTACTAATTTTATGAAATATAAAAGGTTTATCTTTGTCCATTATATGGAAAGGGTTTCCATGTGGTTATTGTAAATGGGTTTTCGTAATATTTTTATTATAATGTTATGTAAGACTTTCGTTCATACATGATGGAAGATAGTGTTCATGTGATAATTAACTATGGTAAATAAAAAATAGCCATGGAATACTATGGGAACCCAATCAAGATAGATATATGGTTGAAAAAGTAAACCGACTGGGACCCACATTAATTGTAGGAAATGACCACATATAAATTCATAGGATTAATTACTATTATAATATAATATTTAATGTTTTATACTAATTGGCATTATAGTCATTCAAAACATCAATTAAATGAATGGAAATAACAGTGTTATACAAGGATATAGAAAAAAATTCATAAACATATAAATATTTGTTTTTCTTTCTTGTTTTCATTATTTCCCATGAATATCATTTCCCAGGAGCTATGTTTGTTTGAGTGTGTGATAGAATCTACTCAATTTGGAAAATTAAGTGACATAGGGATTCTAATTTTTGATTCAAGAGCGTTTTCATACACTCCAGGTCCAAGATGTTCAAAGAATTATCCAAAAATTGAGTTTTTAAAAAAAATTGGGGTATTGTGGTTCACTATAATAATATGTGGATTTATTATTTATGTTCATCATGGGTCTATACTCTTCATAGTATACTACTTTAAAAAATAATTTTAATTATATATATATATATATTGTTAGATAAATATTTTTGAGGAGTTGAAAAAATTAAATGTGACGTATAAATAAAATATTGTAATGGAATGGACGTCAAATTATAGAGGATGTGGATACACTTCCACAAATCATCCCAGATACCCTAATAACTAAGATGACACTAGAATAACCTATTTGGAGTTCTCGATCCCCAATGGATAGGGCCTATAACCAGTAATTATCCAATATAAAAGAGGGAATATGTTTTCCAAAAAAATTGAATTATTAATATATATATCAGTATGATAAAAATCATTAATGGGATAAGGTATCAAGAAAAAGGCATATAGAAACCGAAATAGGTCTTCATCAATAGTCTTCAAATACTATCATGATAAAACTAAAACATCCCAATTGAGTGGAGACACCAGGACTAAAAGAACAATAACATCATCAAAATACAAGTGGTTTATTCCCCTTGTTCGAATCTGGAAGAACAAAATATAACAATGTGTTATGTAAAATGTAAGGTGTGACATAAAAATACATTTAAGGTATCACCTATTGTTTCATAGATGTTTCCATAACAACTATAACAAATCACACATTCAATTTTTTAAAACAATGTATTTCTGTGCATTTTCATATTTATATCAAAAAATGCATTTAGTATAATGGATGGAAGCATTATATATAAAGTCTTTATCAAAAAATATTATAAACAGTTTTTTATAAAATAAGATTTATGAGTAAAGAAGTTTTATAATCAATTGAATGAATTTCAATTAAAAAAACTACAACCCCACTTAAGGTAAAATAATATCCCCTCACACATATAAAAATATTACATCCAGCCCAAATTAGGGAAAATAATATCCTCCTAAAAATAATGGTAAATGACAACCAATCCAACATACAACAATATTATATTCACTCACACATTATGAAAAATGACTTCAAACAGATTGGTAGTCAATCATTTTGAAAGACAATAAATTTAAATTGTCCCACCTAAATTTTATTATAATAAATAAATTTCAAAATAACATCTTGGATATTTAATAATTTCATGTATATTAAAAATATAACCACTCATATGTTTTATAAAATTCAATACAATATGTTTACTATGATCAACACTCAAATCAATTTACCACTTCCATCAATTACATAAATACAAAATAATTTCCAATTTCATTAAAATTTGGTGGTTTTCTCAAAATGAATAGAAAATAATTTTAAAATTCCCATACACATCATTTTGTGTAGTCACAAATAAATTTAATGAAAAAAAATCAATTCACAAAGCTACATGGTTTATTAGAAAGATTATCTCAACAGAACAACCTGCCTTTAACATGAAAACATGAGTCAAAACCCCCACAATGGTATTTTCAAATGATGAATGAAGACAACAGATATGAATGAATTAATACTTGATTAATGATCCAAAAAAATTATATTAATATCAATCAAACACATAATGATATAAAAACCCTTATGGCGGATATGAAGCGTGTGTGTGAGAAAAGGAATAGGATAATTTCACTTAATAAATAGAGAGATCAAATGGGTTTCACAATGATATAAATTTCCTTCTAAGGGGTTTGTAGGATCCAAAAATTGTTATTGAGAACTTCAATGACCTATTATTTATAGTAACCATGAGGAAGGTACATGAAGGTGCTGAAATAGTGGAATTCACATTTTGAAAATACATTATAAATAATAATAACTAACATGAATGGTCAGCTATGTGGGCCCATATTGTTTTATAATACTTAAAACCTATCCATAGGCCCCTATAATTGGGATTAGTATTTATAGAATGTTGGAGCATAGTATATAAAATATTATTCCAATAAAAAAACCACTTTCTTGGTTTTCATGGTTTACACTGAGTGGGTACATAGTTTTGGAACACCATGCTCTAAACATGCATGGAGAATAATTGTCAAACAAATTCGAACCAATGAAACAAAAGATGAACCAAAAAATTATTAACAAAAATTATTCTTGTGGATTAGATGAAAACATTAATTATTTGATACAACCCCCCCAATAGAAAGATTCTTTTCCTAAAAACTCTATTCATAAGTTTCCATATCAAAATTATTAGTCACCTTCTCCCTAAATTATTCCACTCTATCATAAGTCAAATTTGAATCTGAACCATATTTTCATAACAACCAAAACAAAGATAACATGATCCAGTTATGGAACACAGTTTTAGAGTCAATAATCTATACTGGATGCTCCGTAATTGATAAATTGGGATCAAAATTAATATCACTCTATCCCAAAACATAATTTTCATTAGAAATATATTTCTGAAATTTTGATCCATATAACACCTTATGTATATACATTAAATGTGGTCAAAGATCCAAATGGTAAGAGAGTTTATCCACCTTCTTGAAAAACTCAAGGGGTTTAGTAAAATGATTTGAAATATTCCCTAACATACAAAACCATCAATGATCTCAATGTGATTAAATATTCTAGAAAACCAGACCGCTGACTGAAAATTACAATGGTCTACACATAAGATCATCAAATATATTTATAATGGATATGTGATGTAAAAATTCTCCGATGAACAATCTAAATAAATTTTGTAATTTCCTAATCTATGATCTATCTATATAAAAAACATTCTCTGATCCCATACCAACACAACATATATTTAAAAGGACATCCATACAGGGCATCAAAAGGATAAATTTTGATCATGGATTGGTAACATTTTTTGTAGGAGAACTCAACAAGTCCCAAATGGAATCACAATATCTTCTGAAATCTAGGATGTTGCCTTAAAACTTATCCTCAAGAATCCATATTACTCTATCTGTCCTGAAATCTATTTACTAATGTTATATCAAACTAAAATGAACCTATGATCCTAGTTCCTCCTGAATTCATATATAAAAGGGATAAGTAAAACAAGGATTCCAATAATAGAATATAAAAAATGGATCTCTATGAAATTGGACAATCTCTATCACATAGAGATTTTTAAAAAAATAATATATTGATGCATAATGAATGGATAATAAGTGATCTGAACTATGGTTCATATAAATCGTACCCCATATCACATTATTCTTTCACTAGGTATTTTGAAAACCTACCAAAATTTCCATATAAATATCATCCCACTACCATGTCAAAATTGGATGTTTCTAATGTAAACTCAATTTTCTCTTCTTCAAGGACTGTAACTTTTTAAAAGTATAAAAAAGAGAGGGAAAATAAGTTATTCCTGATCCAATACCTATCCACTGTAAGGGATGTCATATTTCATTGATCATCTATGTTGTTCCTGGGATCACATCCCAATGGAAATTATAGAAATACACAATCAAATATATCCTCACAGGAAAAGGTACAACCCCCTTTATTCTAGAAACATTAGATACAGTCCCTATAGAATGGACACTTATTTTTGGTCTCCCCATAATGAAGACAATTTGTAGTGCCACACAATTCACCATCAAGATGATGTTTTTGAGTAATAATCTCATGATTAGTGGATCTGAACTTTAGACTAGTCAAAAAAACTATGGAACCTGTTTCTTGAAATCAAATATGAATCCATAAAAATAGTGCCATCAAGTTCCACTCTCCTATTGATTCATTCATGGCCTTGGTCGAAAGTTTCCTTCTTAATGAATTTGAGTTGACATTCCATTTCCCTAGGGTATTTGTGATTTCAAAGTCAATATATTGTAGGTACCCCACCAAATTCATCTATAAGAGATTTAAATATTTTTATAGAATATATAAATCATGCTATTGTGGTATTACTACACAATATAACATTTCCTGAAATTATTATGCTTCCAACTCTAAAGAGAATGCATCATAGAAACACGTTCATGGAAATTGGTTGGGTAATTATTCTCATGTGTCCTGTGCTGAAAATATCTATAAAAATATTCATGATCACCCTATATATGAACACATCCCAAAACTGAATGTTATGTGACATAGAAGGAATATACCCTTTCACTCTATATAGAAGGGAAAATTGTGACGTAGAATTCAGATGATGTTTCATCTCAACAAAATAACTCTCACATTTCTCATCCCAAAATAAATCATCTCCCTTGTGAGTGAGAGTGGTCATTAGACAATCAAACTTCTAGAAATCATTAACGAACCCTCCATAATGACCAGCCAAACCCCATAATCTCTAAATATAGAAACAATTTTATGGGGTTTCCCAAGTCATAACAACTTTCACCATATTTGGATCAACTATGATATCGTGTCCCAAAAAAATATCTCCCATTAACTTCACCTCATCGAACCATAAATTAAATTTTGATTTAATGGAATAATGTTGATGATTCTCAATAATTGTTGAACTAATCTCAATTTATGTATAAAATCCTCCTTGGATATAGAGTAGATAAGGATGCAATCCACAATGACAACCATGAAGGTATCAATATACAAGTGGATTATCTTGTTATTAAAATCCACTGATTAAGAAATATCATTGGTTAAAATAAATAGAATCAATAGATATTCATAATGTTCATAACTAGTCTAGATGGTGATTTTTTGAATTTCAAATTCTTTTGTTCTCAACTATTTATTGACAGATCATTGATCATTCATTGAAAATACGACTTCCCCCCCCATTCATATGGAAAAACAGATCATCAATCTGTATAAATGGATACATGTTCATTTTAGTAACATGATTGATCTTTCAGTAATCAACACATTGGAGAAGTGACACATCATTTTTCTTATAAATGAAAAGAGATAGTTCTCAATGTGAAATCACTTGTCTATTAACAAATTCTATGAATGATAATCCCAATGGGTCTTCAACTCATTCATTTTATCTGGTTCCATAATTTAAAAAATGAATATATAATGAATGAGTACTAGAATATAAATCAATATAAAATTCAACAACCCTTATCAAAGGAAAACTAGAGAAGTCATGATGAAAAAACATTGGGAAAATAAATAAAAACTGAAGAGTGGACTTCAATCATTGTCTATTTATCATGGTCAACAAAAAACAATGATATTAATTTCCCCAACATTAGAAAATAGGTTACTACTCTACTTGATTCATGTCCTATTCTCAATAAATTATATGACATAACCGATCGAGCATATTAATGGAGAGCAGTCGAAGATAAAATTCAATATAGGATTTCATAGAAATCTTCCAGTCAATGTCGAATATTAATACATGATTTTTCATTATGCGAACCATAACAACCCAATTAATATCAATCTCGGATAAATAGATGATTCATATAAGACAATGATGACCGTTTACTATCTTCTTTTTGAGGGGTGTAGTAATATCTGTCACATAAGATAAAATATCTATTTGATTGTCTAACTAGTTCAAAATATGAGTCAAAATTATCAAATTTAATGCACTAGTATCAAATAAATTAATCACCAAAGATGATGCTATAGTAATGGTTACTCTCATAGTAACTAAACATGTATCTATTTCCTCTGGATTCTATACCACTAAGTGAAGAATCGCTATTTTGGATTCTTTGTGTGGATCCCCTTATATATTGAAGTATATGATTTTACCACATAACCTTTACGGGATGATGATCCCATGACACTACTTGTAGTAGAGTATATAAGACAAATCTTATAAAATTTACCTGATCATATGGAGGATCCACAAGTCATGGGTTCCTCCGTGTCAATTTGTATCGAGTTCCTAGGATTTCCATTCCAGTTTCTAGTTAAAAAGCCTATACTAGGACCTATAGGACGTCTATATAAACCCAAATATATACTTACATCTAAATTATAATCTCACATTATCATTCCATTTGTTGAAATAGGGGAACTACCCATATGAGAAAAAGGAACTCCCACTAAAACTGACATACCATCCTATTCTTTTTCAACCATCAACACTCTATCTGGATAATAAAAATAAGAATATAACATCAGTAATAAGACATTAGAATGAATATCATTTCAATATCCCATATTAAACTGTCAATACCACATCATCTCATTCAATAATATATTTGGAGAGAACCAAAAATGATCAGCTAATTGTTTTTCATATTCTATCATAGTCCTATCATCTTTTTTTATTTTGAAAAACACCATAGCCATGACTAGATTAATATACTCTTGATAGAAATGATTAGTAAATATAAAACTACATTATTTCCACTATAATATCTTATGTTTCATCCCTATAATAGTTGATTCCCACCATCTATTTCTACGTCCCTCTTTTTAATATGTGGAACATTTCACATTGTTCACATCTGAATTGTAAAATAACTAAAAAAAATTCATTCATGCTCAAACAATCAACATCTTATTTATGATCATTAAAATCATAGAACAATGTTGGATTTTTTGGAAAGATATTAAGATAATGAATAAGGATTTCAATCCTCTGGGGTTCCATAGTTTGAGACTAAATGGGAATGGGGGTAGTTTTTAGTCAATGATCTTGGATATGATATTAAGTAAACTAAATCAGATTATGGTCCAAATGAGGAGTTGATGATTTTGGTTCATCAATAAATTCCCCTTATATCTTATAAATTTTTTTTATTAGAGGAATGATTCAAAAATTCATTAGTAAAAATAAATAAATACAAAAAATACTCAGACCAAAACTCAAACAAGAGAAATATATATATTGATCCATGTAAATAAGAAAAAGATTCATATATCTACTCATTAAAAAATAAATCAGGTTAAAATTTGACCTAATTGTCAATAAATCTTTCCAATGCTCCCATGGTGACATTTGTCTCATTACAACAAGAGCTGTCAATGAACTCGAATGAAACATCCTCCAATGTCCTCAAAATTTTTCACAACTACATACTCACTTTGAGGCAAGATTCACAACCTCCCCTTGATACCAGTTAGGCACAAACCAACCCAGATGCCCTGATACCATGATAACCTAGTTAAAACTGACATATACCTATAGAAATTACTAATCACTATGGGTCTGGGAATAAAACCATGCATTAAACAATGTAAACCATGGATGTAATTTTCTCTAAAACAACAAGAGATAAATATGCAAATGAGTTTTCTCAGAAAATAAATAACAAAAAAGGAGAAATAAAACAAAGAAATATATCAAAAAAACAAATATTAAATCATCAATAATACTCATACAAAATCAAACTAAAACATAAATATCACAAGAAAGTCAAAAATCCAATATCAAAATGTCAACAACATTTTCCATCTCCAATTGGAGCCTTCCCGTTGCATGAACCTGAAAAAAGGAAATCTATAAAATTCGTTATTAAAATCTAGAGTGTGAGATATAAATACCATTAGGTTATCTGTAGTTTTTATATTATTATTTTCCATAAAAAATAGACCAAATAATGATTTCAGTTTTAAACAAACATTCTTGGAATTGAAGTTGAATATTTTTATCAAAACATTTTCTATTTGAAAAGATGGAAACATATCAAATAATAACATAATAAATAATTTATAAAAATTTAATTATATAATTAAATGGTATTGTGTAAACCAGTTTCATAATAAATTTGAGGTATATCAAATCAATCATCTTCGATCCCACTTAAGGTATATTACACCCACTCCATCTTAAGAGAAAATTTCATCCTCCCCGACATATGGGAAAATTACATCCTCCACCAAATAAGGTAAAATTTAATCAACTCATATATAATGTAATAATAAATGAACTCCCACTCATAAATGTTTAGATTCTGAATTCAGAGAACTCAGAGTCAGAACTCATAAGAGTTCGGAGTTTGAATTCATAGAATTTGGAATCTGAATTAAAAACCTAAAAACAGAGTACTCTAAAAATAAGTATTATATGATTCCATGGTTTCAGATATGAAAACGAATTTTACACATAGACAAAATAATGAAAAATTAAAAAAATGATAAGGATAAATTTCATTGAGAAAGGAAAATATTCTTTTATCAAATAAATCATTGGGTAAATGAAATTTTCCAGACGATAAGGTGTTTGTTATTTTCAAAACAAGATGGAATGGAAATTCCATAAGGATAACTTATTGAATCAAAATCACCATGATTCTTGATTTTCCTCAGAATGTGTATCAATCCTATAAATACTATTATTCACCATGTTAGTGTGTTTTTTAGATAGTTTGATAGGTTATAAATTTATAGAAAAATAGTGATCATGGTCTCATTCGTTAAAGGAATAGATCATCACATCTTCATTTTCACAATGAATAATAAAAATCATATGGTAATCATGATATTGGATCCATACACTCAATATTATAATGAATAATTTGGTTCTGTGATATATTTTGATATGGTCATTATTATTACACGTGATGATAAAAATTGAATGAACATTTTGAGGAACCAAAAATTGTGAAAATTTTAACTTTGTTTCCTGATGTTGAAACACCTAGGATACACATACTACATTGAAAAATAAATATTCTCATACATTGAATATATATTGAAATATAGATCTTGTGTGCAATAATTTTTCAGACATATATATTTTTTTGTATGTTTCATGGAATCTATAACATGTATAAGACTATACTCATGAATATCTGAAATATGGTACACGATAGATAGTTTGTGTTCATGATTTTGTGATAAAGGAATGAGAAACAAAGTCTATATATAGTATGTGTTTATAAAGGTACTGTACATTTAAAAATCTATTGAGAAGTACATGCATGGTCAGATCCATATATTAATTCACATGAATTAATAAATCATTAGTAGAAAGTGTGTGGATTTTCCGGATGTTTTTGACAGGGACATAAGATAGATTATTTTTGAGATAGGTGCGTTGGAAAAAATGTATCACTACATGTATGATTTTTAGATGAAAATATTCACATGAAGGATGTTTTTTATACAGTTTCTGTTTGTGATGCCATTTTTTAAATTTTTACTAAATAACATTCACTTATTACATTATATCATTGTTCAATGGATGTCAAAAGCTAATAAAGTAGAAGTTTTCAATATATATAAAATATGATAGTACGATATCATTATATAATTTAAAAAAATTCATTAAAATAATACACAGTGTTGTGAATTTTTTATTTGAGATTAAGAAGTATTTATTAGTGATGCAATGTAGAAGGCAACATGCAGTGCATTGGGGCATATTTATTTGTTCATTCGGGTATTTCAGTGAGTTGAAATGGAATTGATCTATTATATAATTTAGATTTGTAAGATGATTTGACTATAATGTATTGTTTTTTATTACATTAAATGGAAATCATGGAGTTTTACTTGAAGTGATAATGGGTGGAATTAGCATATTTTAGTGGATCAAAGAAAAAGATCAATTATTTTTGTAGTGGAAGCTTGATGTACATCTGATCTTTATTATTGTTTTAGTGTGGTGTTTACCACTCATTGATTGTATTATAGTTTAAACAACATTTTTTGAATTATGGTAAAATTTGGGAAATTATTTATACAAACCCACCATGGTTTCATTAGGATACGTGAAAAACCCACTTGTAATTGGTGATTTATTCCAAGTGGGTAATCTATGTACTGATAATTCCAAAAAAATAAAGGATGAAGTCACCAACATTGGGGGGTGGGGAACATGTAAAAATAATATGTGTTGTGATTAATTTTGTGTAATATTTTCATGTGGTATGATTGGGATTGATAGCATGGAAGATCCATTCAATCTAACATGTGTAGAGGTTCAGATTAAAAAGGTGTAAATGAAAATGAAATTTAATTAATAAAAACATGTGTACACATCATCACCGCACACTCAATGAATGTACATGGTCCACTAGGAATATCAATCTTCATATCCTTAGGGCCACTCTCTAAACTCTATATTTACTTTTAGATCACATTAAAATAAATCTTTATAACTGCCAAAGACAAAGATATATAGAGTATTTTTATAGTGTTGTTTAAAAAAAATTAATAATATATCTACATTCTTATAAATGTTGTTAAAAAATCATAATGTGTATCATGCATGTATTGTGAAATTTCCACACAATCTATTCAATAATCACTCTTTTTTTTTAATTACTTGAAATTCATTCTCCATCCTTGTTCATTTATATCAGGGTTTGCAATTGTTAACAAATATATATTATTGAATTTATTCCCAATCAATTTATTTCTTTACATATTTTTTTGCATCATATTCTAAAATGATGACCACCATGGATATTCCTCACCATATAAATGATATTTTACCAATGTATACTTCACCTTCATAGGAAAATCGTAAATAGAAAATAAATTTTTCATTTAATTATCCCCTCATTTTGAGACTAGAATACTCACGAACTAGCTAAATTTCGGTGGCCCTTGTAATTTAATAGACAATATAAATAGTTACTACTTATTTGGAATTGGAAAAAACACTCCAAATGATTCATTTTATTGATTTAATCTGGAGACATCTAGGTATGAATCAACATGATCATTTTAAATATACCCATTTTTCATCGGGAATATCATTCAAACAATTGTTTCATTATCCATTAGATGTTTTCTTGATATAGTTTCTCATGGTCCAACCATTATATAAAGAATAAGATGATTCAAGAAAACATAGTTCAATAATTAATTAAAAAATAAATTAATCTCATGATAAAACTAAATCTATTTTCATATATTATGGGATCATAATGTGTAGCCTTTTTATCAAATGGTTGTTCTATTATTTTTTAAACTGAGCGATATCCCATGAGAGTTTCAAACGAGTAGCTATCAAGTGACACATTTATGGTGACTATGTACATTTTTAGTTAATACCCAAGGACCCCTTACGTGATTTTAATCCCATGGTATATTTACTCTAGTGCAACATGAACATGTAGTATTTAGCTATTGATTTTACTTATAAATATTTACATGCTCTTATACAATAAAAAAACATTCAGATTATTTGTAAAGAACCAGAAATTTCAATGAATATTTTTCATAAATACTTTCTAATTTTCAGAGTCCATGGCTTCTGACGTCACATGATTCCAAGGCCTGTTGTGCCCGGAATCAATTACTGATGTTTTTTTCGGGTAGGTTATGTAAACGAACGAGCGAGATTTTTCTATCTTTTGAACTGGTACTCGGAATTGAAATCTGAGGGCACTGGTGAACTCGCAGCGCTAGAAATTTTGTAAGAGGACCTTTACCGAAGATGCTTTTTCACGGGAGAAGAAGAAAATTTTTGTGGATTAATTGAGAGGTGAATAAAATTTTGGGAAAATTTTAGTTTTATGTCTTAAGTGGTTATAACCTAAATGGGGAAGTTAGGGTGGGACCCACTAACATACTAACTACCCATGTGAAGCTAAATGTGATGTGGGCTCACAAGAGCCCCAACCCTTCACATTTCCATAACTCTCATAAAGTCCCCCTTTAAAACTTGTTAACTCCCCTTAATTAAGTATCTCTACCTCTCTCCCTCTTTATTTCATGCCAACACAAACATTAATTAATTAATTGAAACTCTTCATTATTTAATTAAGTGTTTGAATTTTCTATTTTGAAATGAATTGCTTACGTAATTTAAATAATGGATGACCTTATTTTATTTGGGGGTTGAATTGTTGTGTGAGGATTTTGAGAGAGAGCCTTCGTGTGAAAGAAGAAGAAAGCTCATCCTTCGTTAAATAACGTCGTCCTCTCCATGATGGACAAAACCTCTTTGACGTAGAGAACCGACTCCACGAAAAACAATGTCGCAAAATACTCTTCTTATCTCCCTGATAAAATGAAAGACACTACTTCCTCGGGTGCACACCGACGACGACGGGAACGATGCCATCATCCAAGGTACTTGACTACAGCGAATGTCTTTTCGAGTTAGGGTGTGTTGATTCATTTTTATTGAGAAAAAAATTGTTCGTTGTGTTTCATGTACCTTGCGCATTCATGGACATATTATCCGTCTAACGTGGGAGGGAGCGGGCTGAACGAACACTGCCCGACAAACCTCCGCTTGAACATTATTCTTTTGGAATTGGAAATGACAGGCAGAGGAAAAACATGGCACCATCGTTCCATGCCGGTATTGTGACGAAGGGAACTGGTACTGTCTCGCCAGTTGTGCTGAATGATCCACGACCCGCAACGCTAGCCGCTTCGGTGGAAGAACCGGCCGGCCCGTCAGCTGGCCTGGCGAAAAGGAGCCGCGCTGCCAGGAGGGTGCCACATTAGAGGACCGGTTGGCCCGTCAGCTGACTGGGCGGTGCTGGACAGTGGCGCCGCGCTGGAGGACCGGTGGCCAGCCCATGTGGGGTGTGTGCGAAGAATATCGGCCAGTCTAACCGGCCGGTTTGGGGAATGGCGGTGTCACCTGGCGCCGCCGGTGCGGAAAAATGGGGGGGGGGCACCCCCCCTATAGAACGATCTCAGCATCAGCCAATCCGCTCGGCCTGCCGGCTGAGGCAGCCGGGCCGCGCCATGCCGGCCCGAGCCGGGCCGGGCCAAGTCGGGCAGCACCCTGCTGTGTCGGACCGTGCCACTTCGGGTCGGGCCGCGTCCCTTCATTCTGACTTGAGTATTTCCTTCAGATCGGTCTGACACGACTTCTAGGTCGGACCCGTCAAATTGGGTCAACACGACCGGTCGGCCCACTGGGCTAAATGGGTCGGGCCCATTAATCACTTAAACAGGGATAACATAAAGACCTCTCGTCCGATCGACTCGACGTCTATGGAACTAGGACTCTTTCGATGAGATGGTCCATTTGCGATACTCTAAATGAGTTTCAGATGATTTTTGATATCATCCGAGATAGAAATGAGTGTATTTCTAATCGGCCCCCTTGGACGGAAAAGCCAATATCTCTCAGATCGGTCATCTGATTGATGCGTAGTCTGTTGCGTTGAGTTCCTTTTGACGAGAAGGAACTTCGAGATACATAAAATCTAGACTTTATGATATTTGAGGAATCTAACCCCCTTGGATCATGGAGCAGACCATCCCAGAATTGAGCATTCTGTGTGTGAGGACCCTAGAGATGGCTATGACTGCAACGATGATGACAAATGTACTTGGATCCTATGTGGGATCACTAGCAAGGATGACTGTAGTTTGATCCTCTATGGGTTCGGCAGCGATGACGAATGTAATTGGATCCTACATGGGTTCGACAGTGATGGTTACTCTACTATGATCCTACATTGGGTTGACAGCGATGACTTTTGTACTTGGATCCTACGTGGGATCGGTAGGGGAGATGATTCCGAGGCAACATCTATCATCTCCAACCCTCTTTGTGAGTATTATACCTATGTGAGATGTGTCTTGACTTTCAATCATTATCATCGATGTGTTGACTTTCTTTCCTGTGTGGACTGGGTTGTGCTTTCCTATGTGGACTGGGTTGTACTTGGGATCGTGAGTTAAAACCGAAATGGGATTGATGATTTAGGTATATGTATGGGCATATACCTAAGTAGAGTTGGTTGATACTTTGTGTTTGTATATTTCATTGTGGTTTATCCTTTGTGGATTCTAGATACCTTTTGGGGTCCTGGGGTCCCTACTGAGAATCATATAGTCACCCCTGCTTGGGCTATGCCTGCACTACGTTATGTTGGATGTAGGAGACGGACAACAATGACCCTTGGTGGAGTCTTGGGGAGTGGGACGGTACCTGGAGGTGCACCACTTGGCGGGACGTACATAGTGTGGACGACCAGACCCGAGAAACCGACGAGACTATATGTACCCACCGTTCAGCTGGGATATCCAAAGGATGACTCAGGGGTTACTGGTTTACTTTACAACAGCTGTTCTTTCTTTTCTATTGTACTGTACATTCAGTTGAGTTTTAATTCTGGCCCATTTATTTTCCAGCAATTACTTCTGTACTCAGTTTACATAGTGTTTACTTCATCTTGCATACTCTGTTGTGTTTGTTTTCTTATATAAAGGCAATGACATACCTTTTATCGGGATTTACGCCTTTCATACTAGTCGCCAGCCCCTGGCCTATGGTAGGTGTGCTTGGGGTAGTCACGGCATGGGCCCCGAGGATGGGTCATGACAAATTGGTATCAGAGGAGTCGGTTCTACCGTAGAACTCAATACTATGATAATTTATTATGTGAAGTAATATTGTTATGAGTATTGAGTGTGGTTTTCATTTTAGGGAGTCCAGTGTTGGTGCGGCGGCCAACGTATACATACACCAGGACCTAGACCTCTGATTTCCAACTCAGTGTTCGGAAACACTGATTGCATGTGTGTTTCAAATGTTTTCTTTGTGATTACTTTGTGTCAGCTCACCAGGTATATTGTATTAACCATGGTGCACCTGTTGTTTTTCATGATGGCCCCACGTAGGCAGCAAGCTATGGTTCCGTGACTTTTGCGAGGTGGCATCCCACTGAGCAACGGGGCCTCAGTGCAGGGCCCCATTACAGTAGAGGAACTAGCGGTACCTCTACCTGCTGGGATATCGATACCACCAGCCCTAGAAGCGGAGAGTGCACGTCACCTGAGTGTACTGCACAAGTTTCAGCGTCCAAGGCCGCCCAGGTTCCATGGAGAGACGAACCCTTAGGCAGACAGGGATTGGCAGGAGGCGATCGTCCGAGTCTTTATATTGGCAGGGACACCAGCTGATATTATGGTGATCCTTGCCGTGATTCTCCTACACATAGTAGCAGGTAGATGGTGGAGCCTGATGCTCCAGGTGCATGAAAAGGCGTCTCTACATTGGATGGACTTTGAGAGCCTCTTCCGCTTGGAGATCGTTCCAACCACCCTCAGTGCGGTGTGCATCCAGGAGTTACTACAGCTGCGGCAGGGAAGCATGACAGTATCCCAGTACTCGGCGAGATTTACCGACCTCTCGCGCTACTCCACGGACATGGTACGAGAACCATTCTTCCGGGCTCTGACCATTGAGTAGGGACTGAGGCAAGATATCAGGGCATCGATGATCTCCCTCAGAATTCAGACGTAGGAATGAGTACTAGAGTTAGCCCTTCGTGTGGAGAGATTTTATGCTGAGCCTACACCAGCAGCGAGGCCTACCACAGGGTGACACGTAGCGTAGTCTTCTGCAGTCGGCTGTAGATATATATTGTAGAGGTCCAAGCGGACCAGGCCATCAGGTGGGTGACCTCAGGATACTGTTTCGAAGGTGTGGGGCACACGCAGCAGGGCCAGTAATACGAGAGGCAAACAGTGCTATGAATGCGGCGGGCAGGGCCACATGACTCATGACTGCCCGACCCGCCATGCAGAGGAGCAGCATACGGTTGAGGGACCACCGAGGAAGAAGCAGAGGTTCGATCGTGGAGGTTTTCAGGGAGCGAGCGGACGAGGAAGATGAGCTGGACGAGCAGTGGGTGGTGGGTGAAACTTTGAGGCTCTACCACCACCACTACCAGGAGGTCCACCCCGACCATAGGGAGCTGGTGGACAGAGGTAGGCTTAGCTTCAGGCAGTGGAGGCTTACAACCATGGTGCACCTGAGATGATTCCAGGTACTATCTGTGTCTACTCCACCTTTTCTACAGTACTTATAGACACATGAGCTAGTCATTCATTAATTGCCATTGCCCTTGTTCAGAGCTCGAATATTCTGAAGAATCCGTTGGCTCGATCTTTACAGCTAGAGACTCCTACGGGAGTAGACTCTATGATTAATCATTGGTGTCGGCAGTGTGAGCATACTCTAGGAGGCAAGAGAATCAGCTGAGATCTTCTTGTAGCGGCGTCGAGGCCTTATGCCGTCATCTTGGGCATGGATTGGTTATCTACAGTCCATGATCAGATCAACTGTATTAGGTCAAAAGTGCGGTGTTTCCACACAGATGGGAGTAGTTTCACCTTCACCGGTGAGAAGGGAACCTTTGAAGTGCAGGATAGACTTACAAAGAGGATAGGGCAGCCGATCATAGATCAGTTGTCTAGTCGCATCCTAGGAGCAGTGGATGTGTGGAATCTATGTTTACTTGTTGTGGTGGATCAGTATACAGGCGTTTTTACTGACGAAATTCCAAGACTACCTCCTCGCAGAGAGGTAGAATTCAATATTGACATCTACCCTAGGACATCCCCAATATATACTCCAGCATATCGGATGGCTCCCGCTGAGCTTCGAGAGCTGCAGGTACAGCTGGAGGACTTGCAGGGCAAGGGATTCATCTGACCCAGTGTTTCACCAAGGGCTTCTCGGATTTTATTCAAAAAGAAGGCGGATGAGAGCTTCTGACTACGTGACGACTACCGTCGCCTGAATCGGTTTCCTACAAAGAACAAGTATCCACTCCCAATGACTGACGACCTCTTTGATCAACTCAATGGAGCACGATGGTTCTCGAAGATAGACCTCAGGTCAGGATATCATCAGCTCATAGTTCGAGACGAGGATTTGCAGAAGACATCCTTCAGATATCGGTATGGACACTATGAGTTCTTTGTTATGAATTTCAGAATAACCAATTCACCAGAAGTGTTCATGAGTCTCATGAACATGATCTTACAGCCTTACCACGATCGATTTGTCGTCATCTTCATCGACGACATACTGATTTACTCGACTACTAAGGAGGAGAATGCCTACCACTTGCGAGTTGTACTGGACACACTCCAAGAGAACCATCTTTATGGTAAGCTCTTGATGTGTCAGTTCTAGATTCAAGAGGTCCACTTCTTGGGGAACATCATCTCTGAGGCAGGAGTTGCTGTGGATCCTGCGATGATCGAGGAATCACATGCTTGGGAGCAACCTCGGTGCATGAAGGAGGTGCGAAGTTTCCTAGGTCTGGATAGGTACAATCGAAGATTTGTGCCAGAATTATCCAGAGTTGAATAACTTCTTTCTGCTTTGATTAAGAAGGGGAAACCCTTCATGTGGTCAGATATATGTCAGCAGAGCTTCCAGGAGCTGAGGCAGAGATTTACAATTACACCCATCTTGAGGCTACCGTAGGAGGGCGTAGGGTACGTAGTTTACTGCGATGTATCTGGGACTGGACTCGGGTGTGTAATGATGCAGGAGTGGGCGGTGATTGCCAATGATTCACAACAGTTGAGGCAACACGAGCAGAACTATGCTACTCATGACCTGGAGTTAGTAGCAGTGGTCATCGCCTTGAAGATGTGGCGGCACTATCTGATGGTCGAGCGCATTACAGTCTATTCTGACCACCAGAGTCTTAGGTACATCTTCTCACAGAAGGACCTGAACATCAGACAATGGAGATGGCTCGAGTTCCTCCATTACTATGAATTTGAGATAGTATATACTCATGGGAAGGGGAATGTAGTAGCTGATGCTCTCAGTAGGAGATCAGGAATTAAGCTACTTGGAGAGGAGACGGAGCAGCTAGCCCCATTGCAGATATTCTTTGTGGATAGAGATGGAGAATATTTTCTACAGTCAGTCATAGTCACTCCTCTACTACTACAGCGGGTCAGAGAGGCACAATGTGGGAACATTGACTATGAGAAGCGACGTGCTCAAATTTCCACAGGGCAAGCACCTGATGGTTTTTCTGTAGGAGGAGAGCACGTAATCTTTTTTAGGGGATGTACCATGGTACTAGTTGCATTACAGGAGGAGGTGCTGAGGGAGTTTACACTTCCCCTCTAGTGGTACATCATAGAGTAGCAAAGATGTACTAGGACGTCAGACGACAAAACTGGTCGCCGGGTATGAAGAAGGATCTAGCAGAGTTCATTTCACGATGCCTCACCTACCAGAAGGTGAAGGCAGAGCACCAGGTTCCAACAGGCTTCGTGCAACCCTTATTGGTCCCAAAGTGGAAGTGTGACGGGATATCTATGGATTTCGTGACAGGGCTTCCACGTACTTCTAGAGGATACGACTCTATCTGGGTGATCATCGACCGACTCACCATGTCGGCCCACTTCCTACCTATCAGAGAGCAGGGCTCAGTGGAGTGATTGGGATGCCCCTACACTAAGAAGATCATATGGCTTCATGGTGTGCCATCATCTATTGTCTCTGATTGAGACACTATCTTTACTTCTAGGCTTTGGAAGGGGTTGGAGGCGTCTTTTGGGATGCAGCTACATTTGATCACCTCATTTCATCCTCAAACGGATGGCCATACAGAGAGGACCGTTTAGACACACGAGGACATGCTCCGTGCATGTGTCCTTGACTTTGGTCGCAGTTGGGAGGATCATCTACCCTTGGTGGAGTTTGTGTACAACAATAGCTACCACTCCACCATTGGGATGGCACCATATGAGGAATTGTACGGTCGACCATACATATCACCTCTATGCTTGACTGGCATTTGGGAGTCAACACTCGTAAGACCATAGATAGTCCAGGATACGACAAAGAAGGATCAGATCGTCCAGGAGAGGATGAGGACTTCACAATGTAGACCGAAGTCCTATGCCAACAGGAGGCGGAGACCACTAGAGTATGAGTACGGCGACCATGTTTTTATATGGGTCTCATCTCGACGTGGATTACAAATATTTGTTCGGGGATGAAAGTTATTTTCATGCGTCATCAGACCATTCCAGGTCCTTAGCAGGGTAGGGGAGGTGGCTTACCCCCTGGCCCTTTCACCTCAATTGCACCGAGTGCACGATGACTTTCACGTATCTCAGCTGAGGAGTTATGAGCACGACCTGACGCACATCATTGATCACGAGGAGCTGGATATCGATGACTGGGAGAATTTTGCAGAGGTCCCATTGGAGATCGAGGATCGACAAGAGAGGGTCCTACGTGGATGGTCTATTCCTCTTGTGTGCATTCGATGGTAGCACAAGAACCTCCAGGAGAGCACATGGGAGCAGGAGGCTTAGATGCATGCACAATACCCTCATTTGTTTTCCTAGTCTATGATATAGCTTTATGGGGACATAAATCCCTAAGTTCAGAGTAATTTAATGACCCGGAAATTTCATTGGAAATTTTTTCTTTAATAATTTGTAATTTTACGAGCCAATGGCCTCTGACGATACTTGATCTGAGGCCTAGTGTTCCCAAAATCAATTTCCGAAGTTTAGCTCGGGTACGTTCAGTAAAAAAACGAGCGGGATTTTTCTATCTTTTGAACCGATAATCAGAATTGAAATCTGAGGGCACCGGTGAACTCGCAGCGCCTGTAATTGCTTATGAGGACCTTAACCAAAGATGCGTTTTCACAGGAGAAGAAGATAATATTTTTGGGTTAATTGAGAGGTGAATAAAATTGTGGGACAATTTTATTTTTATTTCTTAAGTGGTTATAACCTACATGGGGAATTTATGGTGGAACCCACTAACATCCTAACTACCAATGTGAGGATAAATGTGATGTGGGGCCCACATGATCCCCAACCCTTCACATTTCCATTACTCTCATAAACTCCACCTTTAAAACTTGTTAACTCCAATTAATTAAGTACCTCTCCCTCTCCCCCTCTTTATTGCATGCCAACACACACATTAATTAATTTATTAAAACTCTTCATTAATTAATTAAGTATTTGAATTTTGTATTTTTAAGTGCATGGATTGCTTAATTAAGAAAAGGGATGACCTTAATGTATTTGGGGGTTTAATTGTTTTGTGAGGATTTTGAGAGAGAGTCTTCGTGGGATAGAAGAAAGAAGCTCCTCCTTCTTTGATGAACGTCATCCTCTCCGCGAAGAACGACACCTCTTCGGCGTAGAGCACCGACTCTATGAAGAACAATGACATGCAATCCTATTCTTCTCTCCCAGATAAAAGGGGAGACGCCACTTCCTCGGATGCACACCGATGACGACGGGAACGACGTCGTCATCCACGACGCGTGACAACCACGAACATCTTTTCGAGGTAGGTTCTGTTGATTTTATTTTATTGAGAATAAAATTGTTCATTGTGTTTCGTGAACCTTGTGAATTCTTGTCTATGTGATACCGTCTAACGCAGAGGGTGTGGGCCGAACGAACATGGTTCGACAAACCTCCGCTAAAATCTATATTCCTTTGGAATTGGCAACCAGAGGCGGAGGAAAAACGTGGCGCCATCATGCCATGCCGGGATCATGATGAAGGGAACCGACATAATTGGGGCGGTTGTGCGGAACGAACTGTGGCCCGCAATGAAGGCATCTTCGGCCGAAGAAGCGGTCGGCCCATCGACCGGCCGGGCGATGTGGAGCCACGACTCCAGGAGGGCACCATACTGGATGACTAGCAGCCCGCCCATGTGGGACATGTGCGCAGAAGACCGGCCGATCTAACTGGCCGGTTCAAGGAAAGGGCAGCGCCGCCAGTGCGGAAAAAGCCCCCCCCCCATGGAACGTGCTCGACTTCGGCTGAGCCGCTCGGCATGCTGGATGAGCCAGCCGGGCCGCACAAGGCCGAGCCGGGCCGTTCCAGGCCAGGTCGGGCCGCACCCCGACAATCTAGGCCGCGCCACTTAGGGCAGGGCCGCACCCCTTCGGGCCGACTTGAGTATTTCCTTCGGACCGGTCCGACAACCCTGCTAGGTCGGACCCGTCAAACTGGGTCAACCCAACCCGTCAGCCCACTAGGCTAATCGGGCCAGGCCTGTTAATCACATAAACATGGTTAACATAAATATCGTGCATCCGATCGACGTGCCGTTTGCAGCACTAGGACTATTTCTATGAGACGATCATTTTGCGATACTCTAACTGAGTTTCAGATGAATTTGGATATCATCCGGGTTAGAAACGAGCGTATTTCTTACCGGGCCCCTCGGACGGAAAAGACAATATTTCTCAAACAGGGCGTCTGATTGACGCACTGTCTATTGCGTTGAGTTTCTTTTATCGAGACAGAACATCGAAATACATCAATTCTAGATTTCTTGATAGTTGATGTATCGACCCCCCTTGGCTAGTGGACTAGACCCTCCTTGAATCGAGCGTGCTGTGTGCGAGAACCCTAGAGTTGGCTGCGACTGCGATGACAATGACGACTGTACATGGATCCTACGTGGGTTCGAAAGAGAGGATGATTGTACGTGGATCCTCCGTGGGTTCGACATCGATGAAGATTGTACATGGATCCAACGTGGTTTCAGCAGCAATGGTTACTGTACTAGGACCCTACGTGGGTTCGACAGTGACAACTTCTGTACTTGGATCCTATGTGGGTTCAGTTGGGGAGATGATTCAGAGGCTACATCTATCATCTCCACCCCTCTTCGTGTGTTGTATTCCAGTGTGAGCTGAGTCTTGACATTAAATCATTATCATCGATGTATTGACATGCTTTCATGTGTCGATTGGGTTGTCCTTCCTGTGTGGACTGGGATGTACATGGGCTCATGAGTTGGAACCAAACTGGAATTGATGACTTAGGTATATTTTGGGTATATACCTATGTAGAGTTGGCTGATAATTTTTGTTTGTATCTTTCCTTGTGGTTTATCCTTTGGGGATTATAGAGACCATTGGGGGACTCAGGGTCCCTTATGAGTATCGTATACTCACCCCTGCATGATCAATGTCCGCACTACGTTGTGTTGGATGCAGGCGACAAACATCACTGACCCTTGGTGGAGTCTTGTGGAGCGGGATAATATCTGGAGGTGGACCACCTGGCGGGACGTACACGGAGCGGACAGCCGGACCCGAGGAGCTGACGAGACTATCTGTACCCACCCATCAGGTGGGATATCCAGAGGATGACTCAGTGTTTGCTGGTTTAAATTACAGTAGTTGTTATTTCTTTTCTGTTGTACTGTACTTTCAGTTGGGTTTGTATTCTGGCCCATTTACTTTACATCACATACTTTTGTACACAGTTTACTTAGTGTATACTTCATATTGCATACTCTACTGTGTTTGTTTACTTATATAAAGGCAATGCCTTCCCTTTTATAAGGATTTATGCCTTTGGAGCTAGTCGCCAGCCCCTAGCCTATGGAAGGCAGGCTTGGGGTAGTCACGGCACGGGCCCCGAGGAAGGGTCGTGACATTATCCTTTAAAACTCAATAATATCCCTACTATTTTATACCGTATTTCGTTGTTTTAATTTTAAATTAACTAAACTATGTTATAATGCCATCAATAGTGACCCAAATTCTTCTTACATGACTATTAAATCCTTTTAAAGATTAAACGAAAAATTGTTAAATATTATATGATCAAACATTATAGTATCCTATGAGAATTAGGTTCATATATTCATGAATTTAAATGAAGAAGTATTAATATTATTTAAATCCATCTTTTTTATCCTCTTAAATTTTCCCTCATTCTCTTTATTACACATTGTCCCCATTGAATATACATCAAATTATTTTATGACAGCTAAGAGCCTAAAATGGATTGGAATAAAAAATAGGGACTAAGAGAAATTAATCAATAGTATATGCATGATAAAAATAATCTTTATTATATCCTTAGAATGGAATAATTATCACAATCAGGAGGGAAACATTTTATTAAAGCCTGGAATGTGTCATATGAATAATAGTGAAATATCAAAGGATATAGTTAAAATACTAAGAATAATTGTAAAAAAATCATGGAGAATGTTCACGTATATCATATGTGAATAAATTGTAACATCGTAATTTTGATAAAAGAAAGAATATTTTTTAATACAAAATGACTATGTAATATTTTATCTGTAAATAAATATAATGTTTTTGAAAGCATTTGTTAAACTCGTAAATGAGATTAGATAAACCATGATATACTATAGATAAATTATTAGTTAATGTTGTCACATAGTTGTTGCATTAGTGGTTATAAATATGAAAGAATAATATGTGAAAATTCAAAATTAAAACATGTATCAAATAAATTATTTGTTATCAATTATTAAAAAATGAAAATATTATACGAATATAGTGGAGGGGTTTCAATGAAAAATGATTTTTATTTTGTAAATATGATTTTCTCTTAATAAATTAAATTAATAATTATTGACAAGATATTTTAATGAAATTTATATATTTTATATGCAATCAAATGTTTTAATAACAATCAAGTATAATTCAAAGATTTGGATATGAATAATTATAATTTATTGCTTAAAACCAAATTTTTTTAAATGTGGTTTTAATAGAATTTTATCAAATTTATTTAATATTAATTTCCAAAAATTATTGTTGATAAATGTTTTTATATATATACATATTTATAAAAAGGTAGCTATAATTTATTAAATATAACCTCTTATTTTTTGGTCAATATGATTAGTAAACATGGTAAAATTTATCACACTATAAAAGGGTAAATTGTGTAGATGTAGGTGAACCATAAGTGATAAGTCCCCAATACTTATTTATTATTTTTTGGATTAATGGAATTCAATCCTTGTCAACATAATCTATAAATGTTTTGTTTAATAGACAGTAACCTTTGAAAATGAACAATCTTATATTTATTTGAAAGAAAGATAAAAAATATGTCTCCCTTGTTTTATATATCTCTTATATGTCCATGTTGGGAAAAAACTACATTATGAATTAATATAAATGTCGATTTTTATATTTCTGAAATTAACTCTATGATGGATATTTATTTATAAAATTTTTATATTATATAATTACCATAAATTCTTATGAACAATGAAATAATATTCATTCAATTATTATAAAAATAGAACAAATTGTTTTAAAATTATTAAAATTAGAAAATTTTATTATTTTATAGTGTTACAAAAAATATATATATTAAAATAATATATTACTATTTTAAGGAATAAATACTAATTCCAACATTTTATTTATTTATTTTAACTCAAATAAAATGAATAGTTTTAAAATAGAAATTAATGATATTACATTAATACAATATTTTATTAAAATATATAAAAATATAATACCCCTAAATATTCAAATAAGGGGAATATATAACGTAAATTGATTTAATTCATTCCAATTTTTATTCAATATTATCAATATAAATAAAATTACAACCCTTTATGTGTGAAAAATTTGTTTCAATGGTTAATGTAAAGATAGGTAAACTAAGAGGTCAAAACAAATGATATGGTTTAAAACACCATATAAAACTATCCAAATTTAATTTTATGATTTTATTTAAACCGATAATGATCATAGATTATAATATATTTCTATTTGAAATAATTTTCCTTAATATTAATGTCATTATATTATTTTATTTTATGAAATTCCATGTGTGTCCTCTCACTCCTTAATAAAAGACACCCATCCTTTCTCTTATTAAGAGAACATCGATCCTTTCAGAACGGTCGCACCAAGAAGAACCCAAAAAAATATTCATTCAATAGGTTCTATTATTCTCAAATGTCTATCCCTAGTATCTCTATGTAGAGATCTATATGAGCATTTTAAAAGAACAATTAATCGACTAAACTAAAGGCTCTCATTTTTTTACTTCGTCTTTATCTCCAATAAATATATTAGATTTATCATAGAATACAAATAAAATATGTTTAATATTCTGAAATAATTTTATTATTATAAAATCACCATTATCCAGCATATTTACCATAAAATGGTAATTGAATGTATATCTCATGAGTAAATACAACTTACCATCTCCACATAGCAATGCAATTCATTATACACCACCATATTTCATAAATGGTTATTCTAAGGGTTTTAATGAATCTGTATGATATTGATGAAAAATTATCATTTTTCAATTATAATGTAATATCTTCATTATTACCATGTAATCTAATAACAAATAATATTGTCTCTCATGATTACATGTTAACTACAACCATGGAAAAGCGATGTGATTAGTTTTTCATTTCTATTTTACCTAGATGGTAAGAAATATAGATTTGATGAAAAAAATATTATTCATTTTATATAATAATTATTTTGGAAAGAAATTTATTATTTAACAATCTTTCTTTTAATCCACTTAATAATGAAAAAAATATTTATCTTTACGTATGGTCTATTTTCTCAATGAACATTGAAATTAATTTTCCAATATATACTATTATATATGACTTTGAAAAATATATATAATTAATATAAATTCTATAACAAACATGAACATGATTCCATTATAAATTTATAATAATAATTATTATATTATATAAGAGGTTAAATATATTTTGAAGCCCATTAATTTCAAGGTAAGGGATTTTCAACTCACATTTTTTCTATTGGACACATGACATATTCAGAGCTTTTTTAGTTTTTGTTTGCATATATTTACAATGAATTTATTTTATTATTATTTACATAATAATTATGGGGATTTTCTAATCCTATGAAATTTCATTCATTCATGTGGATCACCATTCAACTATGACACATGTGGTATGTATTTTTGGTCCATTCCCATTATTTATTGATATTGTTAATGATTTTATTTTTTATGGTAAAATAATATGATATATTTTTCATGAAACAAATTATTTTTCATCTAATATTGTTATTTATTTTCAATAAATATTTTTTTCATTATAACCACTTTATGTCCCTAAGAGATATAAATAATTTTATTAGGGAAATCCAAATATAATTCTCTCTTCGATTGAAAATCCATTCACTTACATTTTCATGTTTTCAAAAATTATCTTGAAGAATTTTTTTATTAATGTACAATGGTTGTTTAAATTCATTATTCACCACGATTTATCTTAATGAAAATGAAATTAAAATAATGGTATTAAAATTTTCAAAATGATATATTTTTTTAAAATGTTTTAAAAAGTGTAAATGTAATTCTTTTTTAACTTATATGGAATGAATTTAATTTCCCATCGTCCTGTCTACTTAATTACTATTAAATTACTTTACATGTTCCCATGGTTATTTTGTTATTTTTTATTTGTGTAAATGGAATGTATTATTTTAACTTATATGGAATAAATGACATTTCATACAATCCTGACTGCTCAATGTGTTGAATCTTTGTATATAGGTTCCTGTGATTATTTTGAATGAAATTTTTTTCCATATTATTTTATAAATCCAAAAATTTTAATGATATAATTTCATTGTGGAAATTTTTTATTTCTCAAAATTTTTTAATGATATTTCTATACATCAATGACAACTACCCTTGATTCTATTTATTCTATACTAGTGATATGATACAAGGATACTATGATTTTTATTTTATCGGGATGGATTATGATTAAAATGATAAAATGTTCCTAAAACCATTTCATTTAAATTGGTTATTCCATAATGTAATAGTTGTGAAACACATATATTTTTCATGGGTTAGGATATGATTTGTATTTTATTTTCTTATAGGATACACATGTATGATTATAATTATTATATTGGGGGGACCTGTATCTCCCTCTAAAAATTTTGTTACATATGGATAAATCATAACGATAATTAATTATTATGAGAACCTGATTTCATGATAAAAAATTTATTCATGGACTAACTTTATTAACAAAAAGTGTATTCATGGACATTATTTCATGTCCAAAATCTTATACATTGTCTAGATTTCGTGTGAAAAATATTATGTATGGACCTAGTTCATGAATATTAGATTATGAATGGACATTGCATCATTTCCATTATTTAATGTGGAGTTGTTTCATGACATTATCATAATGAATAAAACGATTCTATTTTAATGGGTTTAAATTGTTATTTACTTTTTCTAGAGTCTTTATTGACATTAGAATATGTTTAATGTTTAATTTATTATCATTTCCCACATCTATGAGACATTTATTTTGAAAGGATAAAGTTTAATTCCATCTCTCATGTTTACAATCCATGATATAATATGTATGAATATTTTATGCTACATTCATGATCTCATACCATTACACATTTATTTTTCATTAACATGATATATAATTGATATATCCCAATTTTAACCTTAATAATAATATGATCACAACCAGTTCATCTTTTCTCCTACATTATAATGAATGGCCAAATTAAGGTATGTATATAAAGTCTTAAAAATACAAAGATCGTTTTTTGAGATATTTAATATATTTCAAGTAATATGATGATTATGTATCCATTCTACAAATACACAAAAACATTATAGTTCTAGGGAATGTATTTGTGTAATTTATTGTATATTCATCTAATTTGATGTAATATTTATGAATAAAAATTATGGGTAATTATAGTTGGACTCATGGTAAAGGTCAAGTCAATATATTGAGATTAGGATTTGATAAAAATGGTGACAATCCAAGGTATAAGTATATTTATTAGATTACATGCCAATTTATGGTAATGATAATTGATAAACCAGGTAAAACTGAAGGGTCTGTAGACTGAAAATAAGTTTTAATGATGGAAACATATCATGATTTATTTTTCATGATTATATGATTGATCACTCTAATTCACGATTGTTTATATTAAGAAAAACTAAATTTTTTTACAAAATCAATGATAGAATGATGATGTTGAGGTTGTAATATGTAAAATAAAATATTTCAGAATCCTATTTTAGATTAGTTATATGAATTCATGTGTATCATAAGAATTCTCAAGGAATGTTAATTCATATCCCTAATGAATATATATTGAGTTATTTGTCATAACTTTTAATGGTATGAATCTTGCTTCTAGTTTTTATTCTTACTCTTTAATTAATGATTTTGGTAAAATAAATCCTAATAATCATGTGACCCTATCTTTAGGATAACATTTTGTTATTATATATATGAATTGGATTTATTTATTTGAATCACATATCAATTAATAGGTGAGGGATATCACATTTAGTGTTCCAAAATATCCTATGATCATTTAATAGTGTGAGGATGAAAAAACATACAATTGAAATTAAACATATCTTGTGGTTCTTAATCCCTACCCATAAAATATATTAATCATAAATAATTAGGGAAACTCAATATTGAAGACGTTCCTATTGTTATGGTGTATTTTTATGTTTCAATTAAATAATTTCTTGTTTTTCTTCACAGTCATGAAGTTGAGATTTCAATACAACCCATTTACGATTCTACACATATTTCAATGACTATATAAATAATTGAACCAATTTAGTTGTAGTAATTGAGGAAGAAACTCAAATAGAATATTGAAAATGGATTTATTTTTCTAGCCATATCACGGTGGGTTTCCCCAGTTTATTTAATGAAAATGTATGTTAAATGAAACTATGAATTGATTACCAAGAACATCATAAGATCACTATCAAGAATTGGTATCCTCTAACCCATATTTGTGAATTCATTGATGGATTATATGGAGTACACCACATTTCTATTGTTGAGATAAATTATGGATGTCATCTATCTTAGTGTCATAAAAGAGGATATACCTATGAAATCATTCCATTCGTGTTGTGAGAGAATTATGAATATATGGTTCTAGAATTTGACCTTAATAATTCCACTATTATCTCTAATGATTTAATGAATACTGTAGTTTTATTTTACGTTGATCAATTTTTGATAATATTTTTATATGATTTTGTTAAATTTTTAACAATAATGGAATATTATAATGATATTTCGATAATTTTGGTAAAGACCCTACAAATGGAAAATGATTATGAAAAAATTTATATGTGTGAATTTATTATTCTAATACACTTATTATTGGTTCATATAATATTAATTGAATGTATAATTATTAGATCCTTCATCCACATAAGTTATTAAGAATTGGCCAAGGCCAATGACTATAAATGATATCCAATGTTTTCCAATTTTTCAGGATATTATTTGTATTTTTTGGATAATTACACTGTCCCATATAATCCAATAACCAATTTGACTTGGAGTGGTTCCATGATTCATTAGGTTTATGAATGTCAATAAAACAAAATAAATCATAAAATCAGTATTGAACTCCTCTTCTTATAATTACCCAAAATGGAGAAGGGTTTTTTATATGTATTAATGAATCAAAAAATGGTCCATGATTTGTTCTCTTTAAGTAATACATTGTGATATATTTTTTATCATTTAAATTGAATGTTCATGATAAAACATTCCCCAAAAATTATATGGAGTTGGCTGTGGCAATTTTTTAATTAGATGTACATTGACATTTTCTTTAGGGAGAATTTTTTTATTATATATACTTATCACAGTTGCTAAGATAAAATATTCACTTTGAAATTGGTGAATATAGATCGGAGAATATTGTTTTAAATGAATAAATATAATTATTCACAACACATTACCACCTCAGGAAGAATATCAGGTGGACACCGCTTTCGTTAAAAATAATTAAACTAGATTATTTATGATGAGGATCGTAAAATAACTAATATTTATGTGTTTGAAAAAATAGATATGGAAATATTGTTATAAGTGGAAAATATTATCTTTCTGAAATAATATTTCAACTATCCATCCAATTGATGATTAATGAGGAGAAGAATAATGATGTGGAACAATAAAAAAGTGATAAAAGTACTCTTAAGCCTTGATTTTGTTTGAGTGATAAGTTTATAGATCCCTGTTTGTGTTTTAAAAATACATTATAAAATGGAGGATCTACTGAATGAGCCACATAATTCATCATTCTCTATTCATCATACATATATAAAGATTCATAGATATCTAAAATAGTAATTCTGGAGAGATATAATATTAGAGATATCATATATTACGTATCAATGTTATTGGTTTGTTAGTGTTTGAGGAAAAAGATATAAATGATTAAGAGTATTTTCAACTATTAAAAATATCATAATAGAAATGGGAAAAGGTCACCATGGATTTTGTTGTGAGAATCCCCAAAACATCTAAAGGAAATAACATATTTGGGTTATAGTTGATCACCCCAAAAATTCATCACAAAAATCACTAATACGGAATATTTTATTTGGATAAACTATCCAGTATATACATTATTTAATTTTTATTGTTTCATATAGTACCAAATTCCATTCTATATTATCAATATGTGATGTTTTCTGGAATGTTTTTAGAGAATGCATTATTAGAATTTTGATACAAAGTTATGATTAACCACTTCATATCATAATTAAATAGATAATAAATATGATAGCTCCATTCAAACTCCATAAAACATGCGGACAATTTTCTCTCTGGATTTCATCTATGTTTTGGATAAAAACCTTAATTTCATGGAAATTTCATTAAAAAATTTCTTCTACTAAGGAATTAAGATAAATCCTTATGAATCCCACTGTGTAAGGAATTTTAGAACTCTAATGTGTTGGAATTATGTTGGAGAAGGAATGATATTGTTTCTTATCCTATTTGGGGAAATGGAAATGAAGTATAAATCCATCTAATATATCCTATGTTAATCTTATTGTAGATAGAATGTTTTGGTGACGATGATTAAAATGATATAGAGTTTATAGTTAGTGATAAGGAACAACTAAGAATATATCAAAAGAAGAGGGTTATGAAATTTTGAAAGAATTTAATTTTAATACATATGTTTATTAATTCATTTCAAATTATTTCCCATATTTGGATAATATCATATTGATTTGTGCACCCACATAATCCCTCTCAAGTTCCTGATGTATTCCAAGTATCTCTCATGATGGGGTAAATACCTGTTCTTTCACATATACTGATATATGAGGTCCTAAAATTGGACAAAATAACTCATTAAAGGAATAATGGGTGTAGATTTTTTTATTTTATAGATAATGTTATATGAAACAACACTACTCACCTCGTCAAATATTTATGGCGAAACCACCATTTCAAGGAATCCATTATAAAATCTAAGGATCTGATGTGGGAGAAATAAAATAATTTTTTAATACAATGGTGAATGAATTTATAGGGAGATATTCTTTTTAAGGGAGGTATAACATAAAACACCATGATTTTATGAAATTATTTTTTCAAAATAATTTAATTTTATTGAGAGATTTGATTTCATGTAGCAATGAGTTTAGATAAAAAAACATACTATTATGATTTTATTATTTAATATTAACCCGTATATATTGTATTATAATTTATGAATATAACAAACATAATTAGAAATTTTTTTAAGGCATGTACAAAATAAATTCCTTGGCTATCAATTATTTAGAAATCAAAAAAAAAATTATTTTGAAAAAAATTATTTTTTTCAAAACAAAAAATTTCTATGTGAATTTTGATTTCAAGTTGTTAAATATAGATCAATATCATTTAGGAATTATTTTAAGGAAATAAATATATTATATACTGAATAAATTGTTATAACATGCATCCAATGTTATTCTATTCATGGGTTATGAATTATTGCAGATTAATTCTTTTAAAACATACTTTTCTAAGAAGTATTTTTTTCATGTGCTTTATGTACTTATAGTAATATAATTTCTTACACTTATAGTAATTTATTTAGAATAAATATATTTCATATTCCTGAATATGAGTTTAAAATTCAGTAAATATGCCACAATTAGCATTTGGTAAAATCAATCATAACCTTAGTTAAATTTATCATCTCAATAAAAGGTAAATCAAATAAATCAATGTTAAAAATAATTAATAATACCATAATTTTGCATATAAATTTTTATTGGATTATGTTAATTATCCCCTAATAACTTTTTAATTTTATTTTATTTGTTTAATGGATGTTTTTTATGAAATTGATATATATCATAATTAATGCAATGAATGTTAAAAAATGTCACTCTCTTACAATTATATTTATCTTATGTGTAAAAATAGTGAAAAACAATTTTATGAATGATTATAAATGTATATTTTAAGAATAGAGAATTTATTTTCAAGATATATATATTTTTATATTTTAAATATTTTTTTAAAATACAATAAATTCTTATGAAATTCAATATGAATATTTCATCAATTGCTAGAAAAATAAAATTAATGATGAATAAATTATATAATGTAAAAATATTTGAGTTATTTATAATTATATAATAATTTTATTGACTAGTATAAAATATTATTTTTCTTATAATGCATTGTAATAAAATTCAATTATTTTAATGTTGTTTTTAAGTCAAATTAAATGTATTTAATCAAAATTAATATTAATGATATTTTTTTAGAATGATATTTTTTATAAAATCATTTAAATTTATAAAAAAAATTAATCATGAAAATTATTATTATTGAATATCTAAAAGTTCCTCTTTATTTCATTTATGATTCAATAGTTACCTTATATATAAAATTTTTACTCCATATAGTAAAAAATATCTTACCTTGTTTATTGATAAAATATGTTAACTAAGGGGTTAAACCAAATGGTATGGATCCAAATACCTCATAAACATATAAAATTTTTAATGGGTGACGTCATTTCGACAAAATATTATATTATAATAAAACATATGGACATATATTTCATTTTTCATTGTAATGGTTTTATTATATTTTAATATTTTTTGAAATTCCATGAATTTCCTCTCCCATAATTATAAAATGACACCCCACAATTCCCTTCAACACAGGACATTTATCCTTCCAACATGACTTTTCTATTCCCAAAAAAAACTCTTATAGAATTACTTATAAACACTAGATGTAACGACCCAATCTTTTTGAGTAGTATATTAACTTACTCTAATTGATTTATTAAGATGTTAATGGTTAATGCAGAAAGAGGAGTTGATGGCTTCATCCAGTAGACTCAACCCTTACGAAGCCCACTTATCAGAGCTTGGGAAGGAGGTAGCATCTGTGGGCTTCGCTTTGGACCAAGCCCAAGCCGAGCTCCAGCGTGTCAAGCATGAACGAAAACGCTTGCAGGAGAAGTTCAAGTTAGTGGAGATTGCTACTAGGGCAATGTTATCTGAGGCTCCCTCAGATTCTCTCACCATAGCACACCTTACACTTAGGTCTTATGCCAGTGTTATAAGGGGCTATGTGATGAGACCCTAGTTTCCTTGTGTAATCCTTTCGGGTGAATAAATTGAGATTTCTTCCTTTAGTGATGTTTGTGAAATTTCAAATGTCTAGATAATTTTAGAATGTATTTTATTGGTGAATTTTGAAAATGGGATATTTTGAAATATTTATGTAAACCCTAAATAACTAATGATGTGTAATGATTTTCAAAAAATGGTCTTCTACAAAAGTGTTCAGTAAGGAATTTGGAGTCTAATAAGATCAACTTAATTTTTGATGAATAGTAAATTATGAATAGTGATTTTACGCTTAGGATTAGTAATGTGACCAAATGGATTAGTAATTTTCACTCAAAGAATGTTTTAATATAATCTAGGCACCTTGATTAAGTAATGTGATTCAATAAAATGGGTAAATAACAGTTTCATAAATTATTATTCAAGTATTAGTTTTTTCGGATGAATAGTGTTTTTTAATTAAAAATTTAATTAAAAATAATTAGAAAATTATTTTTATAAAAATGACTTTATTTTTGAACTCAGAGCATCGATATTATGTTATGGTAATTTTTGGGGATTTTTCTAAAAAAATAAATTTTCGGTGAATAGTGTATTTATTTAAAAATAAAATTTAAAAATATTTAGAAAATTATTATTATAAAATGGAGTTCATTTTTGAAATCATAGCATTGATATTTGGTTAAGGTGAAATTTTGGGATTTATTCTGAGAAAGTTGAATTTTCGGTGAATAGTGAAAGTATAGTTTTTAAGTTACGGGTGTTTAATGACATCATTAAATGATGTATTAAGTATATATTCAATATGGCCGAATTATGAATAGTAAGATAAGGTGTGAGGTGTCCCAAGTGGCCAATACCATGGGAAAATACCATGGGCAAGCCCATGGTTTTGCCAAAACCACTAGTGAGGTGTCCCTTGGCCTTTAATGCTTTGTCCCCTCACTTTCCCTATAAATACCCACCCTTTCCTCCTTTAGTTTTCACTCCCAACTCTCCCCCAACGAAGTTCTGGTCTTATTACCTTCCAAGGAGTCCTCCCAAGGTGGCCCCAAGCCCTCAAGGTCCAATCCTTTGAGTTTCAAGAGTCACATTTTAAGGTAAGGGATCCGACCCCTCTCTTTCTTTTCATGAAATCTCTTTTATGTCATTCCTATTATGCTCCATGTTTTTACGTGAGAGGATGTTCTTATATATTCCTCTTACTGCCCTTTCATGTTTATATGATGAGAGATCCCCTCTTACTCTCATCATTTCGTTTTATGAAAGTTTAAGTGACGCCGTTAGGCTGCCGAATTTTTAAGGGATTCTTTCACCCTTCTCATTTTTCAAGTTCAATTTTCATGTCAAGTCTTTCAAGTTCCTTTTTATTATGTTGGGGTATGATCTCTATATCAATCATACTGATCTCTTATGATCATATGATGAGGGACCCTTTTTGATCTTGTCAAATAATTTTCTTTTGAAGTTAAGTGACGCCGTAAGGCTGCCGAATTTTCATAAGAGAAATCTAATCTTTTTCCTTCCATGTTTTTCATTTCAAATGGTATGTCCCTAAAATTTCGTTACCATGTCCATATGTCCTTCTTATTCTTTCACCCTACTGTTTTATGGATCATTTATGAGTGGGTGACCCATGTCCCCTCTCATTTCAACATTTTCTAAAACCCCGAAACTTAGCCGTTATGCTGCAGAATTTTCCCCTCAAAATGCCTCTCTCTTTTCTCAAAAATTATTTTATGTTATAAAGTGAATACTCAAAGCTCTTATTTCCACAAGGGTATTCACATATATATCAAAATGTTCCATTTTAAATTCTGGGATTTACATACATGAGACCCGCTTTCCCTTTCCGTGGGTTTAATGTGACGTAAAGATCATGTCTTTAAAGCAGTTTTTAAAACGTTATGATTATGAAATGAAACCCAATTATTTTATGCTATGTGGGTTATTTATGAAATGTTTGATGATGATATATGTGGCTCACATGATAATAAAGGCAAATTTAAGGGTGCGCCCTGATAGCGCTCCAATGCATTGGGTAATGATGTAACCACTAGAGATTACAATTTTCACGATACCATGGTGAATAACCTTGGTAATTTTCAAATGACACCTTGGGGATGGACCTTGGTGATATGTTCATGATTGTCTATGTTAAATGATGTAGCCACATCTTCAAGTTATGAAAAATGTTATTTTTATTATGAAATGCCTCATGATTTCTTTCTCATGCCTTAAAGTTCTTTTCATGTCCTTATTGAAGTATCTCATGTTCACATGTAAAATGTTCCTCTTGTTTCCCTTACTGGGCCTTCTGCTCACCCTTTCTTTTTGATGTATGTCCCCAGGTTATGAGATGCAGTAATGAACCTAGAATGAACTTAAGGAGACGCCTTGCAAGTGTTTAAGAAGAATGTTTTATGTTTTTTTATGTATTATGATCCTTGTTTCCAAGACACTAAACCTTAACGATCCTCAGATTTGTGTAATGTAATGAAAGTTTATGTTATAAAATGGTGGGATGCTATAGTTGGTATCAAAGGATGGTTTAGTTATTTGTGGAAATTAGGATATAAAAACTTTAGGAAGAACCCTATAGAAAAGTTTAAATATAGGAAAACTTCCTGGTATTTTGGTAAGTATTGAGTAAGTGGTCTATCAAACAAATACATCCCTGTCTGGATACGAGCAGGTAGAGGCGGCTCTGGCACAGATGTACATAGGGGTAAAACCCGAAAACACCGCTTTGAGCTAGACTCGAACGAGAACTGGTGCACGATAACGGGCCTTGCTGCACTCTTGGTTACGACACTCCCGGGGGATATGTTTGGTTAATCACGAGCTTTTTATGAATCATTATGAAGGAATTATAGAAAAGTGTAATTGTATAAGCATGAAGTCTTAGTTAAAAGATTCATAAATGAAATAAGTTTCTCACTAAGGTTTTATTCTTTTAGAAAATGGCGGGCAATAGGAGAAACCGTGCTGATGGTGACCGCAATGCACCATGTGCTGACGGCCCTCCGATGGAAGCCGGAATGGAAACATTCATGCGAATGATGAACCAACTGACTCAAGTTATGAGTAATAACTTGAATCAAGCTGAGAGGCCGACCTCACCACGAAGGGAACAACTTTCTGTTGAGTCCTTCATGCGTCAACGACCGCCAACATTCAGTGGATCTACTGACCCATTGGTTGCGGAACAATGGATAAGCTCCATTGAAAAGATCTTTTCTGTACTTCATTGTTCGGAACAAGAAAAAGTCACCCTTGCTGTTTACCGCCTAGAGGGAGAAGCTGATCAGTGGTGGTCACTGATCAAAAACACGAAGCCACGAGGAGAGATGGAAGCTATGGAGTGGGAAGAATTTCAGGGGATTTTCTTTAACAAGTATTTCCCTCGTTCCATGAGAACAAAAATGGAGAAAGAGTTTCTCGAGCTGAAGCAGAAGGAGAACGAATCTGTCGGAAGCTATGAGATGAACTTCACAAGGCTTTCCTGTTATACCTCAAGTTTTGTCATGGACCCTAATGGGAAGGTTGATAGATTCTTTGGTGGACTAAGACCTCATCTGCGGAAGAATCTAGCCAACAGGGACTATGATAGCTATGAAGAAATAGTTCGAAGTGCCATGAAAGTTGAACAAGAGTTTGGGGAGACACAGTGGTCTCACAAATCTAATGAGAAGAAGAGAACTCTAGAACCAATCCTGGGAAGAAGTTTTGATCAGGAAAGAGGTGGAAAGCATATGCAACATGCCACATGCAATAAATGTGGGAAGAAGCATCCGGGGAACTGCTTGATCGGAAGTGGCAAGTGCTATAGGTGTGGAAAAGAAGGCCATATTTCTCGGAATTGTCATGGTGATGTGAAGCCTCAACTTCCCAACACTAACGACAGAGGAAAGATGGTTCTGGCCCTACCCGAAGTCACATGCTTCAAGTGTGGACAGCTTGGGCACTTTGCTAATCAATGTCCAAATCCGAGGGCGGTGGAGGGGAATCACCATCAACCTCAGCAGAGGCCAAGGGAGCAAGGTCGTGCTTTCGCTATCACAACAACTGAAGTTGATGTTCCGAACGATGTGGTAGCAGGTACTCTTGTTGTCCTCTCAAAACTAGCAAGTGCTTTATTTGATTCTGGTTCTACGCATTCCTTTATTTCTTCCAAGTTTGCAAAGAATATAGAATCAATCCCCGAATTGCTTGAGGTAGAGTTGTCAGTTAAGACTCCAAGTGGGATTATCCATGCATCAACAGTGTTTAGAGACTCTAGTGTTTACTTTGGTGAGCACAATCTTATCGCAAATCTAGTAGTCATTCCCATGATGGAATTTGACATTATACTAGGGATGGATTGGCTCTCAAAGTATAATGCTAATATCAAATGCAGAAGTAAGGAAATCTCAGTAGTCTTGAATGAACGACCTACAGTTATCTTCCGAGGAGAGATATCCCGAACTGATCCCTATCTAGAAGAACCTCCTATAGCTTTCTTTATGGAGTTAATCGGTGATGAGGAAGAAGGGAAAGGGAGTATACAAATTGAAGATGTTCCGATTGTTCAAGAATACATGGATGTATTTCCTGAGGAGTTACCTGGACCTCCCCCAGAAAGAGAGGTAGAGTTCTCCATTGAACTCGTACCTGGGTCTCAACCGATATCAAAGACTCCGTATAGAATGGCAAATGTGGAGCTAGAGGAGCTAAAGAAACAACTCCAAGACTGGTTGGAGAAGGGGTTTATCCGACCGAGTGTGTCTCCTTGGGGAGCACCAGTTCTCTTTGTGAAGAAGAAGGATGGATCAATGCGGCTATGCATTGATTATAGAGAACTGAACGGGATCACAGTGAAGAACAGATACCCTCTTCCAAGAATTGATGATTTATTTGACCAACTTCGTGGGGCTCAATTCTTCTCTAAGATTGACCTTCGATCTGGTTATCATCAACTGAGGGTGAAGAAGGAAGATATTCCAAAGACTGCCTTCCGATCAAGATATGGGCATTATGAGTTTACTGTTATGCCCTTCGGCTTGACTAATGCTCCTGCTATTTTCATGGATTTGATGAATAGAGTCTTTAAGGACTACCTTGATAACTTTGTGGTAGTTTTTATTGATGATATTTTGATATATTCAAAAAGTCGGGAGGAGCATGAAGATCATCTGAGGGTTATTTTGAAAACTCTACGGAAGGAGAGGCTCTTTGGGAAGTTCAGCAAGTGTGAGTTTTGGTTACAACAAGTGGCTTTCTTGGGGCACATCGTAACCAATGAAGGAATCTCGGTTGACCCTGCAAAGACAATGGTTGTGGAGGAGTGGCCTCAACCCACAACAGTAACTGAGATTCGTAGTTTCCTTGGTTTAGCGGGATATTATAGGAGGTTTGTGAAAAACTTTTCACGGCTTTCTAATCCACTAACCAAGTTGACTTGAAAAGGGGTTAAGTTCATCTGGACAAAGGAATGCGAGGAAAGTTTCCAAGAGCTGAAGAAGAGATTGGTTACTGCACCTGTGTTAACACTACCCTCTATCGGAGAAGGATTCATTATTTTTAGCGATGCATCTCCGAAAGGGCTTGGGTGCGTCCTCATGCAAAATGACAAAGTAATTGCTTATGCATCTCGACAGTTGAAGATTCATGAGCAGAATTATCCTACGCATGATCTAGAGCTGGCGGTAGTTGTTTTTGCTCTAAAGATATGGAGGCACTATCTTTATGGGCAGAAATGTGATATATACACTGACCACCAAAGTCTAAAGTATATTTTCACTCAGAAAGAATTGAACATGAGACTAAGGAGATGGTTGGAGCTTATTAAAGACTATGATTGTTCAATTCATTATCACCCTGGAAGAGCAAACAAAGTCGCGGATGCGTTAAGCAGGAAAGATCCTGTTGTTCTGGCAACAATGAGGATCCTGGGAGATCCCTTGATTAAAGATCTAGTAAAACTGGACATGGGAATTATAAGGAAAGGGACATCATCAACCCTATCCCAAATGATTTCTCAACCTTCATTACTAGAGAAGATCAAGAAGGCTCAAAAAGAAGATCCTTTGCTGCAGGAGAAGTTCGAGGCTGTAAAGGATGGGAAGTTCCCTGATTTCAATATTGATCAAGAAGGCGTGTTGAAATTTCGTACCAGACTATGTGTTCCATCCATTCCGGAGATAAAGAAAGAACTGATGGATGAAGCTCATAGCTCTACTTTCTCTATAAATCCGGGAAGCACTAAAATGTATAGAGACCTTCGTGATCATTATTGGTGGGATAACATGAAGAGGGAGATTGCCGATTACACTACAAGGTGCCTGGTGTGTCAGCAAGTAAAGGCAGAAAGACAACTTCCCAAGGGGGTATTACAACCGCTACCCATACCAGTATGGAAGTGGGATAATATCACCATGGACTTTGTAACTGGTCTCCCGAAAACATCCAAAGGAAACAATGCGATATGGGTTATTGTGGACCGTCTCACCAAGACAGCCCATTTTATCTCTATTCGGGAAGATTTCTCTCTGGATCAGCTTGCCAAGATATACGTGAAGGAAGTGGTTAGGCTTCATGGGGTACCACTATCCATCGTATCTGATCGTGACCCAAGATTCACATCAAAATTCTGGAGAAGTCTTCAGCATGCTCTGAATACGGAATTGAATTTTAGTACGGCCTATCATCCTCAAACTGATGGCCAATCTGAAAGGACTATTCAAACACTCGAAAAAATGTTGAGATTATGCTCAATGGAATTTAAAGGTGGATGGGATCAACACCTCCCATTAGTGGAGTTCTCTTATAACAACAGCTTCCATGCGAGTATTCAGATGGCACCCTATGAAGCTCTGTATGGAAAGCGGTGTAGAACTCCTACTTGTTGGGATGAAACTGGTGAGAGGAAGCTTCTTGGGCCTGATCTCGTGCAAGAGATGACAGAACAGGTTCATGCCATCCAACAACACATAAAGGCTGCTCAGAGTCGGCAGAAGAGCTATGCTGACAATCGTCGAAGGGACTTGGAGTTTGGTGTTGGTGACAAAGTCTTCCTTCGAATTTCTCCATGGAAGAGATTCATGCGGTTTGGGAAGAAAGGGAAGCTCAGCCCTAGGTACATTGGCCCCTATGAAATCCTTGATCGCATAGGAGCAGTGGCCTATCGTCTAGCACTTCCACCGAACCTAGCTCAAGTTCATGATGTCTTCCATGTATCTCTCTTGAGGAAGTACATACCCGACCCTTCGCATGTACTGAACCCAGAGGTGGTACAACTTGAACATGACCTCTCTTATGAGGAGCAGCCAGTGGAGATCTTGGACCGTAGAGACAAGGTCCTACGAAACAAGACTACCCACCTTGTGAAAGTGTTGTGGAGGAATCATAAATATGAATAAGCGACTTGGGAGCCTGAGGAAACGATGAAGCAAAAGTACCCTCACCTTTTCAACTAGGCCTCAAGTATAAATTTCGGGGACGAAATTTCTTAAGGGGGGAAGAATGTAACGACCCAATCTTTTTGAGTAGTATATTAACTTACTCTTATTGATTTATTAAGATGTTAATGGTTAATGCAGAAAGAGGAGTTGATGGCTTCATCCAGTAGACTCAACCCTTACGAAGCCCACTTATCAGAGCTTGGGAAGGAGGTAGCATCTGTGGGCTTCTCTTTGGACCAAGCCCAAGCCGAGCTCCAGCGTGTCAAGCATGAACGAAAACGCTTGCAGGAGAAGTTCAAGTTAGTGGAGATTGCTACTAGGGCAATGTTATCTGAGACTCCCTCAGATTCTCTCACCATAGCACACCTTACACTTAGGTCTTATGCCAGTGTTATAAGGGGCTATGTGATGAGACCCTAGTTTCCTTGTGTAATCCTTTCGGGTGAATAAATTGAGATTTCTTCCTTTAGTGATGTTTATGAAATTTCAAATGTCTAGATAATTTTAGAATGTATTTTATTGATGAATTTTGAAAATGGGATATTTTGAAATATTTATGTAAACCCTAAATAACTAATGATGTGTAATGATTTTCAAAAAATGGTCTTCTACAAAAGTGTTAAGTAAGGAATTTGGAGTCTAATAAGATCAACTTAATTTTTGATGAATAGTAAATTATGAATAGTGATTTTACGCTTAGGATTAGTAATGTGACCAAATGTATTAGTAATTTTCACTCAAAGAATGTTTTAATATAATCTAGGCACCTTGATTAAGTAATGTGATTCAATAAAATGGGTAAATAACAGTTTCATAAATTATTATTCAAGTATTAGTTTTTTCGGATGAATAGTGTTTTTTAATTAAAAATTTAATTAAAAATAATTAGAAAATTATTTTTATAAAAATGACTTTATTTTTGAACTCAGAGCATCGATATTATGTTATGGTAATTTTTGGGGATTTTTCTAAAAAAATAAATTTTCGGTGAATAGTGTATTTATTTAAAAATAAAATTTAAAAATATTTAGAAAATTATTATTATAAAATGGAGTTCATTTTTGAAATCATAGCATTGATATTTGGTTAAGGTGAAATTTTGGGATTTATTCTGAGAAAGTTGAATTTTTGGTGAATAGTGAAAGTATAGTTTTTAAGTTACGGGTGTTTAATGACATAATTAAATGATGTATTAAGTATATATTCAATATGGCCGAATTATGAATAGTAAGATAAGGTGTGAGGTGTCCCAAGTGGCCAATACCATGGGCAAATACCATGGGCAAGCCCATGGTTTTGCCAAAACCACTAGTGAGGTGTCCCTTGGCCTTTAATGCTTTGTCCCCTCACTTTCCCTATAAATACCCACCCTTTCCTCCTTTAGTTTTCACTCCCAACTCTCCCCCAACGAAGTTATGGTCTTCTTACCTTCCAAGGAGTCCTCCCAAGGTGGCCCCAAGCCCTCAAGGTCCAATCCTTTGAGTTTCAAGAGTCACATTTTAAGGTAAGGGATCCGACCCCTCTCTTTCTTTTCATGAAATCTCTTTTATGTCATTCCTATTATGCTCCATGTTTTTATGTGAGAGGATGTTCTTATATATTCCTCTTACTTCCCTTTCATGTTTATATGATGAGAGATCCCCTCTTACTCTCATCATTTCGTTTTATGAAAGTTTAAGTGACGCCGTTAGGCTGTCGAATTTTTAAGGGATTCTTTCACCCTTCTCATTTTTCAAGTTCAATTTTCATGTCAAGTCTTTCAAGTTCGTTTTTATTATGTGGGGGTATGATCTCTATATCAATCATACTGATCTCTTATGATCATATGATGAGGGACCCTTTTTGATCTTGTCAAATCATTTTCTTTTGAAGTTAAGTGACGCCGTAAGGCTGCCGAATTTTCATAAGAGAAATCTAATCTTTTTCCTTCCATGTTTTTCATTTCAAATGGTATGTCCCTAAAATTTCGTTACCATGTCCATATATCCTTCTTATTCTTTCACCCTACTGTTTTATGGATCATTTATGAGTGGGTGACCCATGTCCCCTCTCATTTCAACATTTTCTAAAACCCCGAAACTTAGCCGTTATGCTGCAGAATTTTCCCCTCAAAATGCCTCTCTCTTTTCTCAAAAATTATTTTATGTTATAAGGTGAATACTCAAAGCTCTTATTTATACAAGGGTATTCACATATATATCAAAATGTTCCATTTTAAATTCTGGGATTTACATACATGAGACCCTCTTTCCCTTTCCGTGGGTTTAAAGTGACGTAAAGATCATGTCTTTAAAGCAGTTTTTAAAACGTTATGATTATGAAATGAAACCCAATTATTTTATGCTATGTGGGTTATTTATGAAATTTTTGATGATGATATATGTGGCTCACATGATAATAAAGGCAAATTTAAGGGTGCGCCCTGATAGCGCTCCAATGCATTGGGTAATGATGTAACCACTAGAGATTACAATTTTCACGATACCATGGTGAATAACCTTGGTAATTTTCAAATGACACCTTGGGGATGGACCTTGGTGATATGTTCATGATTGTCTATGTTAAATGATGTAGCCACATCTTCAAGTTATGAAAAATGTTATTTTTATTATGAAATGCCTCATGATTTCTTTCTCATGCCTTAAAGTTCTTTTCATGTCCTTATTGAAGTATCTCATGTTCACATGTAAAATGTTCCTCTTGTTTCCCTTACTGGGCCTTCTGCTCACCCTTTCTTTTTGATGTATGTCCCCAGGTTATGAGATGCAGTAATGAACCTAGAATGAACTTAAGGAGATGCCTTGCAAGTGTTTAAGAAGAATGTTTTATGTTTTTTTATGTATTATGATCCTTGTTTCCAAGACACTAAACCTTAACGATCCTCAGATTTGTGTAATGTAATGAAAGTTTATGTTATAAAATGGTGGGATGCTATACTAGAGAGGTTCTATTTTTTTTTGAAATGACTAACATTAGGGTCTTTCATTATAGATCTACAAAAAATTTCTTTCAAACAATAGTTAATAACCATATCATATGGGCTTCATTTTAAATTATTCATTTACTTCTACATATCTATATATCATATCATAAACAAGTATATTTAGTATCCTAAATATAGTGATATATTATTATTATTTTTATATAAAAATTATTCTACATCTTCTATATAATATGGGAAAAGAATGTACAACTCGTTTGTATGTATGGCTTACCATCTCCATGTGAAGATAAACTTTACATTCCATCATTATATTTTAGAGATTGGTATTAAGATTCTATTATTTTTTATATATAATATTTATGATGTACTTATTATTTTTTGAAGTATAATATTTAATCTACCATCTTGCATTCTAATCCATTGGGAAATGATAACATCACTCATGTGTAGTTGTGAACTACCACATACAAGATGCAACGCCATTCATATTTCATTTATATTTTACCTGGATATTTATCAAGATAGATTGGATTATTATTTATGATTCATATTATATAATAAATTTTAGTGAATTTATAATTAATATTCAAATTTTATTGTTTCCATCCATATAAAAAGGGAAACAATGATTATACATATTCATGACCTACCATCACCAGTAATGGTGTAATTAATTTTTTAATCTCTATCAATATGCATGACACTAAAAATATATATACCATGAATTAATTTTATATAATAAAATTTAATAATATTATGGTATAGATTTATAATAATTATGAATTTATTACAAATGGGTTTGATGGGATTTTGAAGCCCGGCGATCTCCAGGTATAAGATTCTTGTCTAAATTGTTTTTTCCATAGGAAACATTCTATATTCATATCATGGTTATTTTATGTGATATATATACCCATGAATTATTTTTATGTATAATCTTATGAAAAGTATGAGGATTTATATGTCCATATAATGTTATTTCACTCATAGGGATTATAACTGATAATTTACCAATGTAGTAACAGTTTTAGGTTACTATCTCTTTGTCAATCAATATTGTTGATTATTTAGTTTTTTATGATGGAGTTTTATGATATATCTCTCATGAAAATATTTATTTTGTATACCCACTAGTTATTTATGTAGAATAAATTTTAACCATTAATTTTAATATCTTTTATTGGTTATGAGGATGATATTAGAATTTTATTGAAGAACAAAAAAAATTGTTTCTTCTATCAATATTTATTTCTCTAGCATATCCATATTTTTTAATAATTATTTCTCAGATTATTTTACAAAAATTTCAAATGGGTTTTAAAATTATTTTTTACCCATATTTTAATTATTACATGATAGTTTCAATTCAATATTTTGGTCATTTTTTGAATGAATATTACTTTTAAATTGTTTATAATTATGTAAAATTAATGTATTATATTAAATTATATTAAATGAATAGAATTTTACATAATAATGAATACTCAATATTTTGAATATTCCATTGCATGTTGCAATTGTTATTTTCATATTCATAATAAATATTTAATATTAATTCTTAAATTGTTTAAAAAATATTGCGGCAACACCCCTTTATTAAAAAAATAAATTGCGAAAAAAACCCCATTAAACTTGGTAGGGGGAAAACCCATCATAATCACATAGTCTCATATACATGAATCCTTTGAACTAACAGACCCAAAGGTATATTGGTTCAATGCCTAGGGATAAAGGTCCCATTAAAAGTGATACCAATGAAAACACACTAACCAATCACAGAATCCTAATTGGTATCTAAGGTTAAACGCCACCAGAGGCCACCACGGTCTGTCATTTCCTTCATAGAACCAACATTCCAAAACAACCAAGTTCAATCCATATCCTTCCATCAAGCCATGATTTATTAATCTCTGCACCATAGCTTTCAAGAATTGAAATTGAATCCTCTGCTCATGTCGTAACCAGAACCACACATCTACACCATGAACGTTCCACATATTTTCACCACCATCGAGTCCACACGAATTCCATATGGATACATCAAAATCATGCACATATGATATAGATAAATGTGACATAAAATGGTCACATCCCTTGGAATACCAATATTTACACTGCACCACAGTAGAGGTCGCCTGACGAACACTCGACTGAATACCAACTCAAGCATTGATGACCATGTGCTGACTCTACCCCGATCCCCTACCACTGATCAACTATGATAAATAGAGATGTCTTAGAATCACCCCTCAACCACTATGAAGCCTCCACTAAAGGATCCATCAACTATGAAGTTCAGACCATCACCTGGTGAAATCTTCTGCAATCCAGCCACACCACACAACCACCACTGTGAGAAAAGACACAAACCATGATCGCACCAAGATATCACAACATAAGAGAGATATGAATTCATACAACACAATTCATTAAATATTCTATTACATGTTACCACCATTATTTTAAATGAAAATGTTCTCCATAATAATTTACTTTATTTGAAATTTAAATACATATTTTCATAGTGGAAAGGGTATTTCCCAAAAAAATTAAATTTATTTCAATACATCGAAAATAACAAACCTTGATTTTACATGTTATATAATATGGATATTATCCTTGTTTACCATCATTATTATTTCCCTAGATTGTTTATGATTCTGAATTAAAAAAAATTATGAAACCATTTTATTTACAATGCTTATTCTATATCAAAATATTCATAGAACTCATTTACATTTCATGAGTTATGATATAATGAATTATTAATATTATTGCGTCACAAATATATAATATTTTCAGTATTATATGGGAGGGACCCCTATATATATCAAATAAAAAGGGTAGTTATGGACAAATTATGATTTTTTATGTAAGGTGTTAAACTTATTTAATGTTCTAAATTTAATGTGTGGATATTATTTCATCTATAAAGGAGTTTCCAAGGATCTTATTTATTGACCAAACACATATATTTGGACCTGGTTTCATGTAAAAATATTTATGTCTGGACCATATTTCTTTTACATAATATTATGAGTAGACTAGGTTTCATGTCCATATGATTATTTAAGTTTATGATTTCATGTCATTAACAGAATTATTAAACTGGTTTCTATTTATACATATTCAAAATATTATTTTCTAATGGGTTTTCTACACATAAATGGAATGAATATATAGTTAATGATTGTTTTATGATGGTTTTCCATAACAACGATACATGTATTTCTAAATGATATATTATTATTCCATGTTATGTTTTTACTATCCATGGTCAAATTGGTATTAACATTTAATGATATATTCAGGAACTTGTGCCAATATTCTTGTCTTATAAGTTCATATGATCATCGATTGATATTTTCCATGGTTACCCATGACTGATCTTCTAAGCTCACCCTTTCTTTTGATTCCTTTCCCCACATTATGATGACTGTTATATAGAGGGAATGTATATGAAGGGTTATAAATGGTAATATTTTTGTGATATTTGTTTAATATATTATAGGAAATATTAAGACTCTATATCTATTCTCAAAAGAAAAAAATCCTTTAAATTCCTATGTACTATTTTTCTAAACTCAATTTAATATTCTACTTTAAGGATATAATATTTATCTGTGAAAAAAATAAGTCATTAGAGTTAATATCCTAGAGAAATTCTATTAAATCATTGTATTCTTTGATTAGAGTACAGTGCACAAATCCTTAGGTATAATATTATTTGTAGGATAACAAAATAGTGTTTTAATATGTTGATGGATGACCATGGTTAAAAAGGTTGTTTCATAGATTTAAAATATGGTTTCATGATTGTAACGTCGTATGAGATATTTTCATGATTATATGTTGGAGCACTCTAATTAAAATTTTATCATGATCACAAAAACCATTTTAGTTTTAGAATGGGATTGAAGATAAAATGATTATGATAATATGTACGCTCAAATATAGAAGTACAATATTTTAAATTACTAATATGAATTCTTTTATATCATCAAAACAATAAATGAATGATATTTAATATCAGCAATTATTATATATTTAAATATCAATTAGATTTTTTAATTTTATGATCACCTCATCACAACTTAATATTTCTAAACTAATTTTAAATTTTGATAAATTTCATCCTACAAATACTGTGATTTTATCTTTATTTTCATTTTATGAGATGATAGGTAAGTATTTAAAATATTTATATATATACTTATTCAATATACGAAGAAGGTATGCAACATTTCAAATTTCAAACACATCTTTACTAATTTATGGATGTGAGGATTAATAAAAAATTCAAAATATAATTACTTTTTTCATGGGGCTATTAATTAAATTCAATGAAAGATATTTCACTAATATAATTAGTGATAAATTCATCATAAATGTTATTCATATTGTAAGTTGTTTGTTGATGAATTTCGATAAAAAATATGAGGTCTTCCTCTGAGACATAATGTTATGTTTTCAATAAATCTCTTACATGATTCTATAACAATTTAAAAGTATACATATATAATGTCCCGAATCAAGTTTCATGAATTTGATAAGTAACTCTATGAGAATATTTAAAAGGTGTTTATTTATCTATATATAACACTATCGGGTGGGATAATTCTTTTATTTTGATGAAATATGGACAGATGCGACATTGTATTGATTTTGGGGAACATAATAAGATAACTTCTATGAAATAGTATCCTCCACTATATATTGATGACTTTTTTGACCAAATTTATTGAGTGAAATTTATTGATATAATAATCTATAAATAATATTATATAAATTAATTTTTTTAATCCTAATATTGTGTGATTTCCTGGGAAAATATCACATTTTTAGGTTTTAGTAATAAATTGTGTATACATTAAAAAATTGTCTTCTTTTGGATTTTAAAAGTTTTAATTTATTTCAATGTTTTATCTATATCATGTTATTAAATTAATTTAATTATTAAATTCAATATTTTATTTTCTTTCTTATTTCATTTTATTCATTTAATCAAACTTGATAGAATGCTCGATCCATCATATTGAGGGTCATAACCAGCTCACAATCTCCTCCTTGATATCATTTTATAGATTTTTATATTTTTTATGATGAAATTATATAATAAAAATCCAAAATAGATAAGATATTATTTTACAAGTTTATAGATAAAGATATGGTAAAAAAATTATCTTTTACAATAATAAGATATTTTTTCATTTCTCAATGTCATAATTTTATTGAATCATGGTGAATTGCAATAAGAATAGTACACTAAAATAAATTAATATTCATATTAAAAAATCCATAACTCAATCACCTATTGGATAATGAAGCTTAAATTCAATTGGTGATGTATTATGTAACATAAAAAATTATTATTAACACACTTCCTTTTAAATACATTTAATGGTGATATAATGTGAAAAAATATGATGGACAGAATTAGAGACGAATTTTCCACACCTCTCACTATAAAAATGATTCTCATCTTAATTTCAATAGGTTTGGATCTTATGGGAGATGGGTGTTATAAATTTCTTAAAAATTATGTAGTATATTATATTCTGTATGAGTAATTTATTTGTAATATATTATTCTTTTTCATCACATATCATTCATCCATTTATTTGGGTTGTTTTGTTATTCAATCATGATTTTATTATCTGTGTTTAAATAGAACTAACCTTCACTATTTTTTTGGGGGCAGTGGAATTTTAAAATTATTATACATTAATTAATTTTCAAATTTTATTCATATATTTCATTGGAGGTTAAACTTATTATGGTGAGCAGTCACCCCACCTTCTCTACAACCATCTTCTTCCTATTTATTCGCTTATATTCTTTAATGTTGACATCTGAGTCATTAAAATAGTGTATTTTGGCATAATAAATTTTGTTGAAGAGATTACCCATACATTTAGAGGTGTCGATTTCGGTAAATTCCATTAGAACAATAGGGTGTCGAGTGACAAGTACTGATATATACATTGATTAAATTAATGATGAAATATTTTTAATAATAATGATAAGAACAAGATAAACCCACAGGAGCAACAATTTTATTATCCACGCTTCATTATATATTTTCATTATTTTCATTATATTTTTTATTTTAGTTAATATATATCAATATATATATATATATATATTATATGTTTCATAACATTAAAAATCAAATCCCTTTATTATTATTTTAGTCGTTCTATATTATTTATATTATGAAATGATGCAATAAGAATTCAGTGTGTTTTATGCAGCCTCCTTGGGATCGACAGAAATATTTTTGAGCAAAATATTCTCGCACCATACATTATAAATTTCCAGTTCATCTAAAATTAAAAAGGATGTCTATTTTTCATAGGTAAAGATTTATTTTAGTTATTTTAAAATGTCTTTTTAATTTCAATTTATATAATGTAATTTCTCATCCTCTTCCTTTAAATACTTTTTTGTTCTATTTTGTGTATCTCCCACTATGTTCCCATATTAAATCCTTTAAAAATGTAGTACTAAAAACATTATTTTATTGATGGAGGGAATTGTCATTTTAATTAGTTTTATTGTGATTAAATCATAGTTTTTTTTGACAAAGTGATAAAATCTTAGTTACATTTTTCTTTTCTGGGAATTTTATTTGGGTTTAAATTGATTTTCATGAGTGGTCTCCCTGTATTCTATACCATAATGTTCTTATTCTTGTTTTTAATTTTCCCCCATTTCTTTATTTGTATCATTCATGCGGTGGATCATGGAATGTGTAGTGAAGTTTAGTTAAGAGTTATTATAGATAATAAAAAAAAGATAATTTATATATATACAATGTTCTCAGTAATTGGGGATGATAATTCAAACTATAAGGTAAGGTGTGACAGGTAAGGTTCATATCATTGAAGTGAATATTGAGATGACTAGTTGAAAATGCATTCAATCATAGTTATCAACCATGAAATTTTTATTAGATTCTATTAGTTTTTTCATTGAATGATACTGAAATATATCAAGGAATATTTTTGGATCCATGAACAAAGGAAATGTCTGAAACTGAGGCATAGTTTTACCATAATTTACTATATTAAATCATTTAATATATTTTATATCACATGAAAACATATTTTCATAAATATTGGTTTATGTATTAAATGGATTCCATGACGTAAAACATAATACCGTGGTTGAAATCATTGAATGATATTTAACGTAGGCATGACCAATATTTTTGCTGCCAGAGATGTTTTGATATAGTGACCGTATAAAGGTACGTTCAGTGGATTAATTAATTATTTTATTTAATCTATTTATAAAATGAACTAAACTAGTTTTCTATATAATTTTTTTTATTTAAAAACACTTTGATTAATCACAAAACCAAGGGATCATTGAGATGAATTTTTACCCCCATCATTTGGTAATTGAGATTGTACAATGATTGTATTCGAGAACCACGTGAATAAAGGCACAATAAAAGAAATTTTTCTTCCCCATCATGGATGAGTACAGTTTTCCCCAATGATCAATTGAATCGTGAGAAAGGAAGCATAATTTGTATATTCCTATGTTTTTATTAAAATTTATATCCTTATCATATTTATTTTGTTGTTATGAATTTGATTTTTTTCATTTCAATGAGAATATTCAATTTATTTCAATTTTATATTTGTTTTATCTCTATTATTCCATGTTTCACTTCCACCCCTTGTTCATCAAAAATATATATTCATTAGTAATGAATTCATAGAAAATTATTATTTCACTTTAGATTATGTGAATTACCCCATAAATCCATCGGATCTTTCCAGTTGGCCTACGTGGCCACAATTTGATTTTTACATGTGTTCTCAATCTGGGTCCAACCCTTGTATTCATTAAATTATCATACGAGATGATAATATTTGAGAATCTAATATGTATTGTGATGGTTCATACGATTATAGTGATTACACTGGGGATTTGGGAATCTGGTGAGACCATGAGTGGTTCCTCGAGTGACAAAAACATTAGCTGACTTCATAAGGGAAGACCATATTTAATTTTCAGGACAACAGAAGGCTGAAAAAATGATTTAAGGTGATTATCACCACTTTTTAGTAGTAAAATGGAAATTTTCATGTGTCAGAGGTGGACCATAGATCCATTGTGATGGTCAACATTCTATAATAAACCCAACTACCCACCTTGTTTTTTATGAACATATTATTTATATACCCATACCCATGATGTTTAGGGTTGTTGGGTGACAGGAAATTCACATTCCATGTGTGACTCCCACATACCGTTTGACTATGAACTAGTGTTCCAACATGTAGTCTAGTAGTATATAGAAATGTGCATGGCTTGAAACATGCATTATTTTGGCACAAAACCTGGTACACAAGAATGGATTGGCTAAAACTACAATGGTAACATGGCTTGAACATGGGTCGATGAGACATACCACGTAGTTCCCTTACACTCAATGTTGTACTACATGAATAGAAATGCCTGTGTTGTCAAGTACATGACCAGGAAGAATGTAATTCCCAAACATAGTGTGGGACACTATTATGATGTCAAATTTCTTTTTATAAATATCAATATCTCATATCTCTTTAGTTTGGACATGATTTTGGAACAAAAGTACTCAATATACTTAATTTTCTTGCATATAAAATGATAGTAGAATTCATAGTGGAATTTTAGATATGATACAAGATATTCCAATTGTTATGAATCTTTGGAGATGCTCAATTACAAATGAGACTGGTAATGATCATCAGAGAGATCAGAGTGGCACCCAATAGGTGGGAATGGAAATGGGTCCTCTACCTATAATCAGATTAGAACCCAACAAATATTACTTGACATAGATCCCATATCTACCATCAGAGTGATAATATCATGTAGTTTTAGGGAATGGTTTATCTACCTATAGAGTGTCATCCTCAAGTTGTATTGAGGTAAAGATCTTATACCATGAACATAGAACCCTCTCATAGTTCTAGGGTTTGTTTACTCAACATATAAAGTCAATCCCATCTATTGTGTTAGGGAATGTGTCTTAAACCAGTGGAGTAATACCCTCTTCTACTTTCAGGTTGTGGGTCTTCTTTCATAATAGTGGAACCCTCCTATGGTGTATTGGAATGAGGCTTATACATATAGAATATAACCCTCCTTTTGGACCAGGTCATGGGTCTCTACCTACCAGGTTGAACCCACCTTTTGGATTAGGTCATGGGACTTATACATTATAGTGGCACACTCTTTTAATGTTGGGGTTTGGGTCCTCTACCATCATAGTGTAACCCTATTACATTATCAAGTAATTGGTCATCTACATATGTAGTGACACCTTCTTATTGTGCTATGGTATGGTTTATATACCTCGATATTGTGTCCCCATTATTATGCATCATAGTGTAATCTGGTGGTTCAAAATAGATTATTAATCAGATAAGAATGTTAGATTTTTTGGACTCATTGAATAAAATTTTGAAACTAATGGAAGGATATTTTCCTATGATGTGATATATGATAGAGATATCATTTCTTTATCATCTAGGTTTCTTTTAATATCATAAATACCGATTGATTTGTTTCATTTCCCACTTCCCAACTATAGTGCTCTTTTTTTATATGGTGTCACCATTTTCATCCCCCTCATATTTCTAGGAATCCTAAATTGTATTTATATACTCAACAAATCATGGCATTTTCCCATAGCTTTTGTTTCTTGTGAAGATGAGAAACTAGTAAGTGATGATGAAGAAGAACATTGGGATACCTTGGTGAATTTTACTGTATATGGTTGTCAGGGAATGAAGAGATAGAGAAAGTCCCCCACATCAGTTAATTATCCAATTATTATTATTTAGGGATAAATTTATGTATTTTTTGTTTATTTTTCACCTTTAGATTGGATATTATGTTGTCGTACTAGATCATTCCTAAGAGGTTGTTACATTAATGGTTCTTAATCATGATGTAACTTCCTTTTTTTCACTGAACTCTTTCATGGAGGTGGTCGGGTGTCTATTTACAAGTACATATGAAAATGTAATCATATATTAGTTATTAATTTCTGAACTTGTCTCCATCCACTGGCCAATAGAGGTAGGATTGGAGTAGTTATTTCTCAGATATCTTCCCACTATGTGGGCTCTAGTGGTTCAGGTCATGAAAATATTAATTATTAATTTCTCCTAACATAAATTTGTCATTTATATCATTTACATATATATATATATATTTAAAATTATTTTCTACTTCATTAGATAACGCATCTTATTTTTGTTCTGTTAGCTTAATAATAATTAATATATCATAGTGAGAATATGAAGATACTGTGTTGTGAGAGGCATCCTCCAGAGATCAACCCTGGTTATGCACACTATATTGCATTATTTTGTAAAAATTATTTACTAAGGTAATAAGAATGATCCTTATACCTTAGAAATTAAATCCCAATATTATTCTGACTTTTGTATATCATTAAATAAGGCTCAATAAAGAGTATAAAACATTTACAAAACTCCATATCATATATGGAAATTATGTAGATAAAGTGATGGAATTGGTATGCCACCCTTAAATTCATGGATGTGATGTGTAGAATCATTACATATTACATATATCAGTATTTTTAATTATTAATAGATGATATTCTTATATAATCAATAATAATGTAAGATAATAAATTTAATTTGAGAACTGCTCTAAATAACTGTAGAATGGAGAATATTGATGAAATTTTTAGCAAATATTAATTTCAGTTTTGAGAAGATTCAGTCATGGATCATATAATATCATGTGATTGTATGATCATTTTATCCCTTAATGATATATATTATTCAATGTTATCCTATTCAAACCAATATGACATAGATTTATAGTTTTCTTGGTATGGATAGATATTATTCGTGGTTTCTTGATAATTTTTCTTGACTATCTAATCCACTAACAATGATAAATAAGAAAGGATACATGTTTATTTATATTGATGAATGCGAAGAAACATTCTGTTAAATGATGTAAAGGTTATCACACCTATTGACAGACTACCCTGTTGTTAGGAAGAGAATATAATCTATAGTGCTACTTTGAAGGTGGATTTTGGATGTATTCTCTTGCAGAATGATATAATGAAAGTTTTTGCCTCATTATAATAGAACGATGATGTGAAAATGACTCTACTTACATTTTGGGGTTATTTTCTTTTATATATTAATTATATTTATCGGTTTTCACTATATATGTCACGAACTATCCTCGGGGCCCGTGCCGTGACTACCCCAACCCCGCCTTCCATAGGCTAGAGGCTGGCGACTAGCACCGATGGCGTAAATCCCGATAACTGGGAAGGCATTTCCTTTATAAAAGTAAACAAAACACCACAGAGTACATGTGGAAGCAAAACAATAAGTACAAAAGAAAAGCTGAAAAGTAAATGGGCCAGAATACAAACCCAAAAGAAAGTACAACTACAACTGAACAAGCTACAATAGCAAAAAGACAAATAGCTGGAAGAAGGAAGCAGCTACTGGGTCGTCCTCCTCGGATCCTACCTAAAGGGTAGGTACAGATAGCGCAGCTCCTGGTCGTCCACCACGGATCCTACCTGAAGGGTAGGTATAGATAGCCTCCTCAACGCTCTCGTCCGTCAACCTCCTCTGTGTGTCGTCTCGTCGTGTAGTCCACCTCCGCGTACTGACTCGTCATGTAGTCCACCTCTGGTTACTGACTCGTCGTGTAGTCCACCTTCGGGTACTGACTCGTCGTGTAGTCCACCTCTGGGTACCGTCCAGTCCTCGAACACTCGGCTTCCATCAGCACTACCCATCGTCTGCAACCAACACAACGAGGTGCGGGCATAGCCCGTGTAGGGGTGAGTATAACGATACTCAATAGGGACCCCAAGACGCTCAAGGTCTCACTAAATCAACCAGGATAACCACAAAGAAGATCTCAATAGATATCCTCTACTTAGGTATATCCCATACATATACCTAAGTTATCAAGTAACCCATCTCAATCATTAGGAAACACAAGGATTGTGAAATCAACGGATAACCACTACCCAGGTATATGCCCATACATATACCTAAGTTAGCAAGTGACCCAACTCAATCATGAGGTAAACACAAAGGTCAAAAGATTCAGCTCAAAACATGATTTTCATTATCGAAACCGTAATTGCTGAAGAGCTCCGTCTCTGGAGTGTACAGTGGACCTGTCACGACTCCGAGGTACTGCTCACTAACCTAAGACTGCTGAGGTACTCCTCCTGTCGAGTACCGCGGGTCTGCGGCCAACTACCGGGTGCTCCGTCCGTTGTGGGTCTGTTGCCAAATACCGGGCGCTCCCCCTAATAGCCTACAGAGGTACTCCTCCTCTCGAGTACCATGGGTCTGCGGCCAACTACCGGGCGCTCCGTCCGCCGTGGGTCTGTCGCCAAATACAGGGCGCTCCGTCCACTGGGCTAGTCGACTCACTCCAAGTCGAGTCGGTCAAGCAGTCATCAGGTCTCAGCCGGCTACACGGTCTCCGTACTCCGCACACTCGTCTCCAGGAGGGTCCACTCCACGAGCTACTGGTCGATACTCCAAGTATCATAAAGTCCCACTAAGAAGTATCTCAAAGGACCGCCTCGTCATAGGGGTCTCAACGCAACAGTCGGTGCGTCAATCAGATGCCCGGTCTGTGAGTTATTAGCCTTTTCGTCCTCGGGGCCCGGTTGGTTTCATGTGCGAACCAGTCCAGCTGTAACTCAACTATACCCCAAAAAATCATAGGGTATACTCATAGGGACCGTTTTTCAATGTGATCACCAATGCCGCTGACGGTTCGTCAAGCGGACGTCTGGTCTGAAAGATATAATCTTTTCTCCGTTCTAGGGGCCCGGTTGGATTTCGGGCAGAATCCAACCCGGCTATAACCCAACTGCATCCAAAAATCGGTCGGAGGATGCCAAAAGTTCCGTATCGTCAACAGGAATGCAACGCAACAGACGGCGCATCAATCGGACGCCCGGTCTGGAAGTTATTGGCTTTTTCGTCCCGGGGCCCTGTTGGTTTTTAAGTTAAAACCAACCCGACCGTACTCCAACTGCATCCAAACCTCGAGGCGAGTAAGCCAAAAGATCCATCTCCCTTAGAGGAATCCATTAATGTCGACGGCACGCCAATTGGACGTCCGGAGCTCAAGATATGAGCGTTTCCACTCCGAGGGCTGGTTGGTTTCGTATCCAAACCAACCCGGACGAACCCAAAGTAATCCGAAACCTTGAGTGCAATATACCGAAATAACCGTCTAGATCCATGGATCGCGTTTCCGCTGACGGAGAGTCGTTTGGCGGCCCGTATCTCATGTTACGAGCATTTGACCGAAAGTGGTCTGAAAACGGGGGGTCTGGGCCCGGGGCGACCCGACCCAGGTCCGACCCAGCTGGGGCCGGACCGGCTCGGTCCGACCCGACCGGCCGGCCGCGGCTCAGCCAGCGTGGCCGAGCCGAATCGCGGAGCGGGGTGTCCCCCGCCCACCGGTAATTGACGCTGGCGGCGGATCCGCCGGCCGCCAACCCTCCGGCGGCGTGCCGCCGCCGCCTTCCGTGGGCCATTGGAGTTGTTCCGGTGGTCCGTTTTCCTTCCCATCTGTGCCGTTTTCCCTTCCGGGTTCCGTTCTTCACTGCGGGATCATCAAAATGCCCTTGCGTCACATTTTGTCGTCGCCCGACAAATCCGCACACCACGAAGAACGACAGAGGGTTGTCGGGCCGTGTTCGTTTGGCCCGCACCCTCTGCGTTAGTTAATAACGACGGGAGAAATATTAAACACATGAAACAACAATTTTAATAAATTAAAATTGTTCATATGAAACTGGTTCTATAATTTTAAAGAAACGTTCACAGGAATATAAAGGTATTTCCCAAATAAAAATCCCTACCTCATCAAGTCGTCGCACGTGCGTTCTTCCCGGATTTGATCGCCGCGGAAGGAGGAGATCGTCGCATTGCAGAAAGGCATCACGTCATCGCGGAAGGGCGTCACGTCGTCGCGGAAGGGCATCGCGTCATCGCGGAAGGGCGCCACGTCGTCGCGGAAAGAGGCGATTGTCACATCGCGGAAAGGTGACGCGTCGACGAACTCCGAGATTCAAGAACATAAATATTTAATTATATCGATTAAATCCATGTGTTGTTATAAACCACAAATAAGATTTAAAAGAAACCCGAAATCTCCTACCTCAATCAGTTGGTGATCAGAGATCGTTGCAGGGAAGAACGTCTCGGAAGAAGCATCGTCAATCTCCGAGGGTGACGGCGTTCTTCGTGTTCGTCGCGTTTTTCACGTTCTTCGCATTCATCGCAAAGGAGGATGAAGGCACAAAGTTGTCAAAACCTCTCAACGAGCATTTTTTCAGAAGTCGTGCGTTGGTCTTATTTTATTATTACGCCAACAGATTGAAAACAGGTTAAGAAACGATTAAATTAATTCATCGAATTAATTCAATGAATAAAACTGCCCAATTAATTCAACGAATAAAACCGCCCAATTAATTCAACGAATAAAACCGCCCAATTAATTGGTGCGTTAAGAAATTTAGAAAACACGTCAGTTGACTTTCATAATGACGGGTTTTCACGGATGCGTTACTTAGCGGAAAGAAACTATGGGGCTCGTGCGGGCCCCACCTCATAAATATCCTACCAAGAGGGTAGGATATTTCTGGATTGCACCCTATCCTCATCGACTCATCTTAAGCAGCTTTAAGTGGCTTCAAGTGGCATCCAAGCGGCTTAAGTGAAATAAAATAAAGTTTGTCGTACAACTTATTTTATTTCTTAACTTTAAGCCCAAAAATTAAAAACCACACTCGAGCAAACGCAACTCCGGAAGAGGAGTTTCTAAGCAATTACCGGCACTGCGATTCCATCAGTGCCCTCATAATTTGATTCCGAGCACCAGTTCAAAAGTTAGAAAAACCCGCTCGTCCGTTCACTGAACGTACCTGAGCCAAACTTCGGAAAATGATTCCGGGAACACCGGGCCTCAGAATCAGGTGCCGTCAGAAACTGCGTTCTGGTAAAATTCCAAAAAAATATTAAGAAAAAAATTTCCTTGGAATTTATATGTCTTTACAATATAAAATGGTATAAAATATAAATTAATAATTTTTTTTATAAAATACACATTCCAAAATAAGATGAATAATATAAACTAGAGAAGATGGCTGGAAATGATCATATATTATGATTTATAAATACATTACAACTTTAGGAATGAAAACTATGAGATATATTCTTAGAGTCAAAATATTTATTTTTTCATTTATTTTATAGGGATCCTAAAAAATAAAAAATGAATTGTTTTACCAAAAAATGATCTTGAGTTATAGAAATAATGAGAGAAATTTTTTATTTTTCAATTTATTGTTCAACCATCTATCCATGTGAATATTAATGATACGTAGAAGGAATATCTAGAGATTTAAAAGCGGGTGAGAATTTTTCCTTACTCCATCCTTGATTTTCATTGACTAAGAAGGCTTAGGAACTATGTATGTTTCCCTTCAATTAATGATTTGAAGAAAAATATATTGGATGAAGCCCATATATCTTAATTTTCTATTTATTATTGAAGCATGCTGATGTATAGTTATTTGAATGTCAATTTTTTTTGGGACAATATGAAGAGTTATATAGTAAAGTATGTTTTTAATGATTGGTATGTCAACATGTTACATCTACGATACAAATTCATAAGAGTATTTTCGAACAATTACCCACACTATTATAGAAATGTGTGTATGTCACCATGGATTTTTTCAGTAGACATACCTAAAAAATATAGTCCATAAGGATATTTGGTTGGTTTCCAATCACATTAAAAATTATACGCACTTCATCACTATTAGAGTAAAATTATCATTTGATTAGATTGTTAGGATATATATTAAGAAAATTGTAAATTTTTTATGTAGTACCATATTCTGTTGTATCTAATAATGATCTAAAGTTTACATTAATGGTTTGGAGAAGTCTTTAGTAGGCTCTTGATATAGATTTTTGTTTTTTCATTGTATATCATCATCTTATAGATGGTATGTGTAACATGAAAAATCAAAATCTAGAGCACATGAAATGACTTTTATATGTGTATTTAAATGGTGGTATATATAAAAATTCTCTTTGGTGTCATTTTCATAGAAAAATAAATTTCCCTCCACCATTATCATGGCTCCTTAAGAATCCATCAATAGTTTTAACTAAAGAACTCCAATGTGTAAGAATAAAGTTGTATAGAGAATTTTATTGAGACATATTCTAGGTGGGAAAATAGTATATAATGTCAATTCATTCAACAAAACATATGGGATAATAATATTCGAAAAGTAAATTTTTTTACGATCATTAAAAAGATCTAGATTTTGAAGTCTGTGAAAAGGCAATCTAGTAAAAATTTATGAGGAATATAGTTATGTTATTTGGAGACAATGGATGGTTAATACAAATGTATATCAATCCTTTCTAAGTTAAATTTCATATATGATGGTAGCATAATGTTGGTCTCTTCCATTAAATCTCTCTAATGTTCACGATGTGTTCCATGATTTCCTCATGTGGAACTATATTACTAATCCTTCACATTTACTAATACTAGAGGTCATACCACATGAGAATGGTCTTTCATATATGGAAAACAAATATTATATTCTATATCATAGAGAGAACGTTCATTGAAAAAAGAACACTCAAATATGGTACCTTATTTCAATGAAATTATAATAGGAATGGTTACAAATTATCAAGGGTTTTATATTAAAATATCATTTTTATTAGGATTTTTATATAATTTTTTGAAGAATGAAATAATTCTATAATCCTCTCAATAAAACTCAATACTTTCCATAACATTATGGTACTTGTGGTGAATAATCCTTTTCTACCATATTCACCCTATATGTAGTCATGATATTGAAATAAATATTTCAATAAAAACTGAATTCTTTTATTTCATTGATTAAAAATTCAATATCATCCATGAAAATATTTTCAAAAATAATTTTACTATCTTCCATTGGTTTTCTAACATTATTTTTTCACTTGAATTAATTTTTTGAAAATGTTTTTAACAGATTATTTTTCCTTTTCTAAAAACATTAATTTTTAATCATATTATAAAATTTTAAAAGGAATATTTACTTTTAACATATATAGTATGAATGGAATCTATTTCCATAATTACCACTCTATTCTTGGTATTATAGATAACATTATCTCATGGTCATTTTTGCATAAAATTATATTTTTATTTAGGAACAAAGCACATTTAATGGGTTGATTCAAAACCAGCACATTTAAAACGCAAAAAGCAGAAAATATTCATAAAAAATACCCACATTGATCAATAAGAAATAAATAAATAGGTGAAATTCACCCTCATACATTCAGTGATGATAAAAATATGGATCTAATCATATAAAGCATTAAATATTTCCTTTGAATTAACCCCATGTTCAAATACTCGTTTAAACAGAATATTCAGAGTTCACATGTAAAACAATTTCCTCCAAAACAGTCATGGAGATAGGATGGGTAATATAGATATTCAGATTAATGTTTCATAATAGAGGCCACACCTCATTTCTAGAACATTATTTTAAATTTTATGAACCACCACACTGGTCTAAATGAGTATATATCGTACCCTTCCAGGACCTTCTGAATGACAGTCAAACTGAATGAATAAATCCCCCTTCACCTGGGTTTCATATACCGACCTATGGGAAGTCGTGATGCCAGTTCATCGGTTTCATTGCCCTCAATGATGATGACATGGGAGATTCCATAAAAATGGAGTTTTTTCTCACTTATATCCAAAGAAATGATAATTTTAATTCTATCATTGTCTAAATCATTTTCTAGTAACTACATCAATTGTGATCATATAATCCATGTTTTTTTACATTAATTGGAAAATTATTATTTTTAAAAAAAATCCATCCCTCTATCACCTTGAGATTACCAAAGGTATTACAATATTCACCACCATATTTTGAATACTTTTTTATTCCTTGTTAATTACCTTATCAGATGGAATTGAGAGTGAATTAGTACACATTTTAACTAAGTCTTCCCTTTTAGGAATTCTATAGAGACTATAATATTTTTATAGTATACAATTGTTCACAATGAATCCTTATACATCCACAATTGTATTTTCTTCATTATACTTTGGATAAGAACCTTTCATAACCAAATTAGTTGGATGAGCCTTATAAGAAGAATGATGGTCCATATAAGAATCATCAATCTCTTATCCATCTACTTTGGTATGAGAATAATGAGATGATACCTATAATGTAGAAGGAGAATCTGATGTAGAGACCACCTCCACATGATCACGAGTTACTTGGAATACAAAATAATATTGAGAATAAGGATCTTAGCTGTTTGGGTTCCCTTATGAGTATGCATAAGTCCTTCATAAGATAAGACATGTCATGTAGAAGCTAAACACAAGGGGTGATATAGTCTTCCAGGATTTAAAATCATTAACATATATAATTCCCACATTAATTACCCCAGTGTCACTGATGATGAAATGAATGATTTTATCCAAAATCCCCATCTTTATGAATATATTACTAGACTCCAGCCTTTGCACCAACAAATATATGAATCCACTTGGGGAATACCAAACTAAGATTTTGTTCATTAACCAGAAATTCATGATGTTGAAATTCATTCATTGAAAATGGATATTCTACTAGACCCTAAATCTAACATAATCTGATGTGAGTACAATGAATAATGTTTTAATACTCTAGATTTTGTGATATATTACTTTTCAAATAAATTAATATATTTGATAGCTCGTGATACATGTATTCATAATTATAAATAAACCATAATATTTTATAAAATTATAAAATATCAATTTAATTATAAATATAAATATGAATAGACACATAATAAAATATTAATAACATGTCAAGATAATTAAAATATATTTTTAGTAAACTATTTATATTTATATTCATATAGTTTTTCCAAAAAATTATTTTATTACTATTTTCTAGAAAGTAATATAATTTTTTTCAACTATAAGAAAATGTATTTGAAAAAATTAATTAATTTTCATAAATAAATATATCATTGTTATTTTGGAGTGATATTTTTTATGAATTTTTATAAAAGATTAATTTTTCAATAAATTATGAATAATATAGTTTATTATTAAAAATTAACCATTATTTTAATGAATTTATGATGTTCCGTTTATTTATATTTTGTTAAAAATAATTGTTTGATTACATTATATTACAAATTCTATAATATAGACAATTAGATCAAATTTTATGTTGATATTTGATATTAAATATTTTCATACATGAGAAAACCTTTTCATTAGAATACTTCTTTTAATGTTGCTAGGAAGTATAATTTGGAATTAAATTATCCCACATATGTGAAGTGTTTTTTATAATATAGTCACATATTTATTATTACTATAAATAATATTATGTAATAATTTTAAAATAAATTTTGTTCATATTTAATATAATATATAGTTAAAATTTGATACCATAATTAAGGATAATACACGAAAAATGGGGGATAATAAAATGAAATAATGTTTTAAATGACATTAAAATATTTATAAATTTTATTATATGGAATTTTTTTAACCTATAAAATATAAATTTCTATAATGGTCTATTTTGAAATGAGATTAGTTTAACAAGGCAATGACATATTTTATTCAATTAAAAAAATCTTGGTGTATCTTCCTCTCTATTTATAATAGAAAATCCCATATCCTCTCTTCTACACACATAAAGATCTATCGTTTAGATAAATAAATATGAAAATCCTTTCCCTAAATCCATCCCCCTTAACTAGGGTCTATTTTTTTATAATACAGTCATGTAATGGATTTTAGTATTAATTTAAAGAGGTTATCTAATGATAAGTATTGTTCTTAACCATGCATTTACTTTTTTTTTCTACCTCCTAAAAATATTTTTCAAACATGTTCAATGAAAAAAATTATATAATATAAACTTAAACGGTTTTATTTTGATGAATTAACATATAATATATTTCTTTTTATATCAACTGATGAACAAAAACGTTGATTGTGTGTACTGCGTACAATCGCCTCACGAACCAATGTAATTTTTTTTCAATAATCGATTATCATTAATCGATATAATGATGTATTAAATATATATATATTATTTATGAAATTATTATAATTTTTTAATTATAATATCTTATATACCTTCTAACCTACAATCTTTTTTTAAACAGAAACGCCACTCGTGCATATGTATAGACCACCAACTCGTTAAAGAGATGTTATTTATACTCATTTCAATTTTATATGAATGGTAATAAAGTTTTATTTGATGAATATATAGGATTTAATGATAAGATAATAATTCATTAAATTTGAAATATTATTAACCATTATTTAGTTCCATCTATCAAAAAATTAAAGGGACAATCTTGTGTACTTATATCTAACCAAATTCATAAATAGTGTAATCAATTTTTTCTATCTCTATCATTTATTGATGAATATAAATATGTATATATTGAATATATATTATATTCATATTATTTTTAAAATTCAAAATATTATGTAACCATTATCAAATTACATGGAAAAAATAATTTGAAAAAAAAAACGAGAATAAATGAGTTGTTATCTCCCACAATAGTGATATTAATAATTAATTTTTAATAAAAAATTGATAAAGGATCATATATCATCATATATGGTAAAATATAAATGGGTGTGGTTTTATAATATATGTTAGAAAAAAATTTATTTCATTTAAATGAGGATTGAACACAAATGAATAATATTGGACTTATGGTAGGGTTTTTATGTAACCATAACATTTTTTTGGAAATGTTTATAATTATGTTTCAGATGATGAAATTTAATTATATACCATTCATAAATATAATTAATTTCACTCTCATATGGTCTTTTTTATATAATACATAATTTATTTTTATTTTACAATATGTAAGTATCAATGGGACTAGAAAAATTATTTTCATGAATATAAAATTTATTTCTCACATTCGTTGGAAGTAATTTCTCTTTAATTTCCAAATTTTAAAAAAATATGATTTTAATGTTCTGAATTTATTTTTTAAAATATTTTTGGAAAAATCATCATGTATGTTTCTAAATTATTTACTTGTTTCATTTTACCAAAAATGTGAAAGGTATATATCTTTGAACATATACATAATTCATGTAATTTTATTCCATCATGACCACTTAATTATATAAATATTTTCATACATGATTAGAATTTTATTGTCAAAGAAAATATTTTCATTAAAATTCAAAAAAAAAATCATTTTTAAATTTGTGTTCTCAAAGTTAAAAATTTATTTTCCTAATGAAATGTTCTTGGTGATCATTAAATGAATTTTTTATATATGTTCAAATCCTTTGATTTTTAATTTTATTTCATGGGAACATTATGCAATGATACAATACACATTCTATTTATGTATTATTTTTCATAAAATGATAAAAAGATGTTTATGAATCATATTATCTTCCTATAGGTTATGTATTTATGATATGATGAATTTTTTATAATCTTTTAGTATTTATATATATGGTTTTAAATATGTGATTTGTGAGAATGAAATTTCAAATCCCTAAAATATATTATTAAATTACTGATATCCCATAATATATATATTGATAGAATGGGGAGAAAAAAAAGTATAGTAAGGGAATATTTTTAATTAATTAATGAGTATAAACGTACCCTTGTTAACGAAGAACTAGTAGTTGGATGGTTAAGGGAAATATTGAGGGATATGACCCAAAATGAACATCCATACAGGGAGCATGAAGCACCATTTGTGAAAGATGAAGATGAAGGGGAACAGTTTGGAGATAACTTTGATCACTTCAAGCACATCATGGAGAGAGACCCAGGGACGGTTTATAAAATCATGTTGCTGTTGAAAAGGGAGTTCCAGCTGCATCACTCTCTTACTTTTACTCGACTGGGTAGACCTGATGGAGCTGAATTCTCGATTGAATCCATGGAGACAATACATGAACATTTCGAGTCTTTGGCTGGTAAGAGGGTAAACATGGATGCTTATATTATACAGGGTTCAGTGAAGTGTTTGTGTGACATTCTTGTACGATTTGGACAGACTGATGAGATGTTATGGAAGGATTTCTAGATTAGTTCTTGGAACACTACTATCTAGACATATTGAGATAGGTGAAGGATTCATATATTATGCATCTAAACCAAGAACCATGTCCATAATGGAGTACAATGAATGTTTCCCATATTTATACAATTTTTATCCATCCTTGGTGGAATATGTGGCTTCTTCAGAAAAATGATTTCAGGATGGACATAATTATGATGTTATATCCTAGGTGAATATCATTAGGCTGAGGAAATTCTCAGAATTGGTTAATTTGGCACAATTTTTTGGGTCTAACCAAAATGAATCTTATATTAAGCACAAGTATCTATAATTGAAAAATTATGGTGTGTTTCTTCTGATAGTAGGAAGATTCAATATGAAAATCACAGTTTGGACAGTGGAAATCAAGCTGGATATTTAAGTGGAAAAGATTAACCAGATCGTACTCATGTTATTTTCCACCACTGTAATATGTAGGTACAATATCATAAACATTTTCCTTAACCACCAGTGGAGTTCCAGTTTTGTGGAAATATGGGGAACTTGTAGTAGTTCTGAAGGAAGCAGTTGCAGGCTAGTGCTGGGGGAGAAACTGCTCAGAGGTAGAGTGTGGGTAAAGGGGTTTTCTACTCTATATTGGTGTGGAAGATGGAGTTCTACGTGTAGAGTTCGTAGAGAAAGTAGATGTGGTTATTCAGGGTATGAGAACCCATATTAGCATTGTGGTGGTATATAGGGGACTCAGGTGACCCCTTATGGAATAGGCACAGGATAGTAACATGCAGCGCGGCCTACACATGTGGATAAATTGGAAGGTCCATCAACTATGATAGGTACTATTCTAGTTGATTAAACATCCAATACTACATTATTTGATATTGGTTCCTATTATTCCTTTATATCTACAAATTTTGTAAATGAATTCAGCCTATAGGTGGAGTCCAAAAGTGGGGTGGTGAATATCGATACACCATTGGGAACACGGTATATGGATATTTATATATGTGGGCGATCTTCTCTAGATATCAGAGACTATAATTTTATTTTGGATATCTATGTCAATGATATAAAAAGATTTGACATGATTATGGGTATGGACTGGCGTCTCGCAAACTGATCCCACATAGACTGTTACTATAGTAGGGTGACCATTGTACCTCCTAAGGGTGACCCGTATGTTATTTGTGGAGAATGTTATATCCATACAGGCTGAGTTGAACCAATTACTCAACAACTAAGATAGATGACAACCCATGTTTCAATTATTTAGGTGGATAATAGAAGTGGTATGCAATTCATACTTTCAATAGTATTAGAACTTTTTCAAGATGTCTTTGATGGTTTCATTTTAGGGTTTAAAGCTGAGATAGATTTAAAATTCACTATACAGCTCTTTCCTATAGAGGAGATATAATCTATTCCACATTATAGAATGGAACATACTGAGCATTAAGAGATCAAAACAAATTTGGAGGTGTTTAAGGACAAAAGGTTTATCTGTCCTAGTATGTCACATTGGGGATCACCTCTTTTGTTTGCAATGAAGACTGATGGGAGTTTACGCTTATAAGGAAATTACCAAAGGATGAATAAAATGACTGTGAAGAAAAAATATCTTCTTTTCTTTATCGATTATATGTTTGACTAACTGAAGTGGTAGTGTGTGTTCTCAATGATCTATTTGAGATCAATGTATCATTTATTGAGAGTTCGGACATCTGATATACCAAGAACTACTTTCAAAAGTATATATTGACTTTATGAGTTTGTAGTAATGCAGTTTGGGTTGAAAAATACTCCAAACGTGTTTATGGCCTTTGTGAACATGATCATTTATCCATACTAAGATCATATTGTGGGGGAGTCTGTGGTTGACCTCTTGGTAAGATCATTCCCAACAACGTGAAATCATCTACGGTACACTGAGAGAGCATCAAATATACATTAATTTATCTAAATGTTACTTTTTTATTGTTAGGGTACACTATTTGGGGAATATCATCTCAGAAGAAGGTGTTGTAGCGGACCAAGAAAAACTGAAGGTAGTTGTTTCCTTGGAGTAGCCCTAGAATGATTTTGATATCTAAACATTTATGAAATGAAATGGTTATTAACGGAGGATCATCAAATAAATTTCTTGATTGGAAGAACCTCCTACATTTTTAGAAAATAAAGGGATACAGTTTGGTTGGAACAAATCATGTGACAATTCATTTTATGGGTTGATGAAGATCTTCACATTGGCACTAATTTAGAACCTACCTGATTCGGGTGAGGATTGAAAGGCGTGTTTTGATGCTTCAGGGATCAGACCTGGAAATGTGTTAATGAATGGGGATTGATTTGTTGCTTATGGGTCTCATCAACATAGGACACATGAACAAAATTATCCTACTCATGACCTTGACTTGGAAGGAGTGGTTTATTCTCTTATGTGATGATGACACTATCTTTTGAGTAAAAAATTACATTTTTTACGGCTCAAAAAATCATGAAATATATCTTTTCACAGCGTGACATTAATCTTCAATAGCGATGATGGGTATAGTGTTTTAATTACTTTGATTTTGAACTGAAATATACTCTCAGTAAGGGGAATAGTGTGGCTGATTCCCTAAGAAGGGAAACTCATACATTGTTGATACGTCAGTCAAGTGTAGAGTGGAAGATGATGAATTTTTTGGTAGAAATACATGTTGTAATTTAGGGGAGTCTGAAAAGGATGTCTCCAGCTTCTATAGTAGTGGATTCTACCCTATTGATATAGACTAAGGACATTTATTATTAGGATCTGGTGTGTTTAACCTTATGGGAAAGGCTTGAAGGTGGGGTGACACCTTCAGACTAGATAATAGATGAGGATGAGATCATCTATATGAAAAATTGGGTTGTTGTTCCAACAAGTATGCAAGAGGGTCTTGTGCGTGAATTTCATGCCTCAAAATGGATAGTACAACTTGGGGTAAAAAAAATTATTCTGACCTATGCTGACTTTTTTGGAGGCCATGCATGAAAAAGGAGATAGTAGGGTTCGTAACAAGATGATTCACCTCTATATAGGTAATAAAAGAGCATCAATAACCTAAAGGACTATTGAAGTCATTACCTATTCTGAAATTGAATTCAGATGATGTGACTATGGATTTCGTGGTAGGACATCCAAGTACTATTAAAAATAATGATGCTATTTGGGTCGTTTTGGATTGACTCACGTATGCATCACACTTATTTTTTTATCATGGAAATTGTTAAATTAGAATAGTTTTGATAACTGTATGTGAGAGAGATAGTTCTTTTTTATGGGCTTCCACATACTATACTTTCATATTGTGTTTGGTGCATTACTTCACGCTTCTAGTAGGGCTTATAGAAGGCGCTAAGTATAATGATTCTGTTATGTATGGACATCCACCCATAGATAGATGGGTAGCTGAAGAATACCAATCTGGTGTTAGAAGATATGTTGCGATCATTTGTGCATGAATTTGGTGGTTACTTAGAGAATAACATTGCTTTTGGGGAGTTCACCTATAACAAAACATACTATGAAACTAATCAGATGACACCATATGACGAAATTTATGGTATAACATGTAGATCAATACTTTTCTTTGTTAGTGTCAGGTGAGTTAGAGCTGTTGGGACTTAGTGTCATTTAGGAGACATCAGAGAAGGTGAATTTGATTAAAAAATATACGGCTACAGCTCAGAGTTGGCAGAATTCATATGCAGATCTACAGAGATTACCCCAAGAGTTTTCTTTCGGTGATCGTGTATTCCTTCGGTCGTCACCAATATTGGTTCACCACAGGATATAGAGGTAGGTCAAGACTTCACCAAGGATTGTAAGATCATTTGAGGTGTTGGAGAGAATCTATCATGTAGCATATCGATTTACACTTCTAGAAAAATTCATCACTATGAGTGATGTATTACATGTTTCAGAACAATGGTGTTATCACCCCAAACCTTCTCATGTTATTTATGTGGATGAGATTGGCCTGGAGAAAGAAGATTCCTTTAAGGATCATCCAATTTGTGTGTTCGGTCATAGTCGGAAAGTGTTATGGGGAATGACCATGTCATTAGATCATGTGTTATGAAAACATGGATGTGGTCATGAGGAAACATTGGAATATGGAGAACACATTTGGGATCAATGGACCAAATTTTTTGCCTCGGAATCATATTGATTTCCAAGAGTGCAACTCGAGAAGGGGCTATTATAAGGGGGGAGATTATAAGATCACTACATTATCTAGAGCAATATCGAACATGTTTTCATGTACCTTTTTTTGTAAATATGTACCTTTGGTTTGGGAATGACCTGTGGTGTTTTTGGGTGATTTTTTAATGGATCATGTAAAGAAAAGGGGACGGGCATGGTTTTTGCACGGTTTGGAAAAACTGCGTGAAAGCTAATCAAGCAGAGAGTGGATATCAGCATGGTTGGCATAGAGTTTGGCCTAATAGTGCAACCTCCCATGTGAAACCATGTGTGTAGAGAAGATTAATCCAAAAATAGGTTTTAAAACAACACAAACCCCCTAAACCTCATTAATTAGACCAAGTGTCATGCCTGATTTTTTATCAGTGATCTCAGAGTCTTCTGATGGGATTCCAAGGCAATCCGAATGCAATTTATCGTGATAGATATCCAGAATCTAATATTCATCATTGTTCCAATATCTATATTTCTTCTCGTTTCTTCTCTGATTTTCCACTATCTTTTCAAGAAATATTCATGCAAGATCCACCTCATTTTCTTGGATCTAAATACTTTTGATGAGATATACATATAGGATTGTGTATATATATATCTATATTATCAATATCTTGAAGCCTTAGATCTAAATTTTGGTTTAGGGATTTAGATCTGAAGCATGATTGGTGATGTTGTGTTGCTCGGAAGTTGTGGAGTTCTGTTGGGAAAACAACCATCAATAAACTGAGGTATGCGGTCTAAATCGAACTCCTATAGTCATGTATTTGATATTTTAATGTGATTTTATGATTTTTTAGACTTCCTTAATGATTTATTTCCAAAAATGGAGATATTGGGAATGGGGAATTTAATTTGTTTGACATGGTGATTAATTGTCAATTGAATCATAGAACAATCAAATGGGGGTATCCCAATTTGATATTTTAGATAATTTTTTATGGGTTGGGATATTTTAATAGTGATATTTAATTGTTTGTTTTATGTTATGTAATTGGATGGAATTAATTAAAAAAATATATTTTTCTATATATGATGATTAATTTTTATAATTAATTATACACCATGATGTTGATAAAATATAGTTAACTGAGAGAATTAGATATGAAATGTTTAGGTTTGATGAGGATAATTAATTAGGATGAATTCATTTTGGAAATATAATTGTGTATATTGATTAATTAAATAATTAAATAATTAATTGGTTATTTTCATAGTTTATTCATTTGTTAACTAATGGACTTTGAAATATTTAACTAATCATTGGATTAGTAATGTAATGTTGTGGAAAGGTATTGTAAATTAATTAATGATTAAATAGTAGAAATTTTTGTGGTTCCATACATAGATTTCTAGACCAATAAGAAGTTGGGACTTGGACATGGAATTCCTCACCTTGTTATCCATGATTGAGATTATGGGGTGCTAGGCATGATGACCTATAACAAATGTGAAAAGTGGTTCAAGGAATGACAACCTACACTCAATGAGATTTTGGTGAAAGGCATGATGGCCTCCACCAAATTAATGATAATAATGGAATATGATTCAACTGAGATTTGGGGTGCTATTCATGACGACCTACACCAAATGATTGAAAATAATTAATGATGAATCAAATTGGAGACATGAATTGAAATTATTCTAATGTGATGATTAATGATTAAATGACAATGTGAGAACTTTTTAAATTATGCACTGTATTTATTGATTCATAAACTAATATGCACTATATTTTGACAAGACACATTTTAGACAATGTTTGTGGTTTAATACTATGTTTTACTCACACAATATTATGGTTTCATTATTGGAACCCAACAAGACATTTATGATGTAGGACATGATAATGGAAATGCCGTACGATAGGTTGGATTTTGGGATTATAAAATGGAAGAGGGTAATAGACATGATTCGAGACCCACATGGGAGTCATTGTGTCTTTAATTTTAGTTACATTATAGACATGAGACAATTTTATTAGCATAACATGTTTTTCATTTCAGGGAGAATTTTATTTTCATGTTTTGGTTATCATATTACATGGATTGGTTATGATTATTTATACTCTTCCACATGTGTTTATTGTGATATTCTTTTATTGATGTGTTATTATGATAAAAGTGTGTATATCCCCCCCAAGACTAACTTACCGGACCCTCACTACTAGTACGCACCCTCTGGTGTACGGTGCAGAACACTTGAGAGTACGTGGCCAACTGGCTTGGGGAACTTTTTAGTTGCACCCAAGATGCGACATCACACTTATTTATCCTGAATAAAATTACAATTTGTTATCAATATTGGAACACAATATTTAGATACTTCAATAATTATTCATAATCCTCTATCCCTGATTTTTAATTACATTACATAATTATTCCTTCCTATATGTTCCATATCTAAATAATTTCACAAACATAGTTATCTCAAATTCATCATGAGAATTGATCAAGGGAATAAAACACAATATCTTGGAAAAATATCTAACATTCCATGCATATTATCATAATTCAAATACTACCCATGATCATTATAATTTTATTCCCTTGGTTCCTACTAATCTTTCTCTCATACCAATTGTAATATCCCATAGTCCAAAAACCATAATATATTTACTAATTATCTCAATGGTACAATATAAAAATGACCACACCACCGACGATTGATCAGTTTAGTAGACATGGAAATATACTTACATATTAGAATTTTATATTGCATTCAAAATTTAAAACATTTAATTGAAAATCATATTTCATCATTGAAATTATTTTATTATTCCTTCTCCATATCCTAGGGAAAGGAAAAAATATACAATATGATCAATTTCTCAGTAATGGTTTTATATTATGGAATATATTAATAATGATTAAAGAATAATCATCATGGGATAGTGGATAATGGAAATACTTTAAATTTAATAGGCAACAAGAGTTAAACATAAATCGATGGCTAAAATAATAATAGAAATCACATGGGTATTGAAAACTGAATTCTAAATAAAGGAAATTCATAAATCTAGACCTTCATTATCATACCATCATGTCCCTTTCCATGATATCATTAATCTCACCATCAATGCCTTGTCTAGAGAAAATATATAATTTTTTTAGGTATACACCATTTACAGAACTAATATGGAAATTTTATTTATATCTTATGGAAAAATGATGCATCGAGTAGTTAGTTATATAATTGGAATTCTCATCACATTCATGAACAATTAATTCATCATATATATTGAATTATCAATACAATTAATTCTCAAATTGAATTATAAATAAACAATTATCAACATTGAATAAATATATATTTTAGTTACCTTATCCTTGAAATAACATTATTCCTTTAAATAAAAATATATATATATATATATATATTTTTTCATTTAGAAATCATAAATAAAATAGAAATTATATTGAATTCATCAATTTTATTGAAAATATTAACAAATAGGTTAAATATGATTTCTAATGAATAATTGAGTGAGATATAAAACATGGTCACATGAATGTGAATGATGAAAAAATAATTTTTAATACATATATCAGTAAAGGATTAACAAAATCAGTCGATTAAATATAAATGATTACTTTTTAATTAAATCCAATCAATTATAAAATAATGTAGAAGAAATATATTAAAAATAAATTCTGTCTATATTATTGTATAAAAAGATTTATAAATAAATATTTAATGTTATTTTCATTCTATTAAGAAAATAACACTCTTTTCTTTTGAAATCATTTATAATAAAAAATAATAAAATATTTTGATTTAAAATTCAATAAAAAAATACATGAAAATATGTAATGGAATATTGATAATTCATAACTACTATGATTGTGGGAAATGGTGGTCATGCTATATATATTAGAAAACATTCTTTTTTTTATATTTTTATAAATAAAAACAAACTGTAAAATATTATAAATCACTACAACATTCCATTTGAAACCTGAGAAATTAAAAATTATTTGAAAATGAATTTTAATAATCAATGTTTTATAAATAATAAAAAAATTCCATCATTTGATGAATATAGATATGTAGGATAATGATTCCTGACCAAACAGAGATATATGGTCATTTTTTATTATAAATATTTTATGTTATGTTTGAACCACTAGAGATTGAAGAATGAAAGTAAAAAAATAAAACCATAAATAAAAGTAGAGGATATAAAAATATAAGTGTATTAAAAAATGATCATTTAATTTATCTCAATGAGTTTTATTGAATAAAAAATTTATATTAAAATTATATAGAAACATAAATCCCTATCAGCATTTATAATTATGGGATCATGACCCATTATCATATTATACATTAACTGAAACATTAAATAACATGAATAATTATTAGTAAATGATATAATATATCAATTGGGTATAATATAAACTATATAAATGAACTTATTTAAATAATATAAAAATATCTGGTTGGACTATAAATTAAGAAAAATAACTATTACATGTAGTAAAAATTTCATTTTACGAAATGTAATATCGTGTATAATAAACATTAATTTATTATAACACTATTTGAAAATAGAACTATTATATTTATATTTGGATGATGTATATTTCAATCAAGAAATTAACATCCTTAGGAATTGATCAAGGTTTAATTGACTCCAAATAAAGATGAATGTATTTTATATCATATTATTTCATAACGTCACCATATTTCAACAATCCTTAAATATTCATTTCTTAGTCATTATAAAATCACTCATGTTTATAGTAAAACCGACCTCAACAACAGTGTGTTATAAATTCCAATGACTTAGAACATTCCATGTTATAATAATATTGTAGCATTTATTTATGATTATTCATTTCATAAATCAAAACTATATTTTCATTAAATAGATTTATGATTGTCAATAATAGTTTTATATTGTATTTGAGATATATCGCATAGGGAGACAATCATTTTTATATAATCAGGAACTATACTTACAAATTCTAATGACCAAAAATTAAATTAATTATATAATATATAATGATTAAAAAATAATTATTTCTTCATAAATAACACATATATGTATATATAATCCTTATTCATAACTGTAAATTATAGTATGTGATTAAAATATAACGACATTAATACATAGAGGTGGTAGTCTATGTATATGCATGAGCCCTATATTCATTTCTCATTTTATGGAAATTTAGAGGAAATTGTAGTATCATAATTAAAAAAACCAAATATATTTATGATATTAGATTAATATATTTTTTCGATATAATAGATTTTGAGGAATTACAATACGTAAAAAAATTTAAGGAATAGGGTAAGATTATTCTGTCTTCATTGACTAACCTCTTTTGTCAGACAGTATAAGACTTATAATGTTGGACTTAATAGATGAAAAAAACTTCTTGGTTGAGGGTAATAAAAATAAAATGTTTTTTGGTTAGGGTGTGTTTGAGATATAGTGCATAATAATTTTGAATAATTTTGAATATAAAGATCCCCATTATAAGTGATTGGAGTGGAATTGTTGTAATTATTCAATTTTTTTGATTATTAAAAGGTATTATCAACTCTCAAGAATCACCAAGGCACCCTAAATCAGTGATCCCATTTTTCCTATTAAAAATTATTACTTTTTCTAGATGACTATTGATTATTAAAAATTGGATCCACTCCCTTTTTGTCTCATATACACACCTATATAATGTAGTAATGATAAGAAATATATCAAATGGATTTTCAGGGTTCTCCTCTGGAAGCGTAATTCCTTCTAGGGTCGGTTTTAGTAATGTGTTCTAGATTTTAAAATATAAATTTCCTTAAATATAGATACAAATTTCCTTAAAAAGTCACTTTTATACAGTTTATTATATTTTTGGGACCCAATTAATAGAGCTGTCTCCTCTAGAAATTTTCATTATACCGGTCATCTCAAATTAAATATCTCTAATGATTGTCTAAAAATATATAAATATTATTTTCATTTCCATGTAATATATCCTTAACACAATTATTTCCAGTATAATTGATTTATTATTTTCATTTTGTAAGAATCTAGAGAATAATTAATATTTAGTTTATATTTTAATTTATAATAGAATATTTCATCCTTTAAATAAACAATAATTTTTAAAATAATCTAAATAATGAGTGATTGAAATAAAATATTCACTATCATACTTTTTTTAATTAAATTTTCCAATATATATAATATTAATTTTTTATTATTTAATTAATTTTGAAATAATTGAAATCCAAAGATTGATTGTTTTTGGATATATTGAATATCATATCAAAATTAATATTTTAATTTTTGTATAAAATCTATAATTAAAATTACTTAAGTGATTGAATCTTCAAACATATTTTCTATCCAATTAATGACATGTCAATGTTTTCCAAATTTATTTGATTAATAGATACAATTTTTATATATTTATTATATAAATTATATAGGAATAACCCCATTAAACATTTTTAATTTGAAATGTTGTTTTTTTAAAAGTCATCCAATGAGACAATATTGAAATCATAAAGTAACTATGACAACTAGTTCAATGAAAAAAACATTTCCAAACTATCATCGGTAGAAAAATAGAATTTGAATATAAAAATTGGAGGTGGGGGATTTTGATGGCCACATGATCAGTGTGGTATAAGAATTTAACTATGAAAATAATAATATCTTCAATATGTTTGGAAGTTACATCCACTTTTAATGATGGAATGGCATTCTCTACACTGACTACAAGAGAACACCTCAACCTTCACACTCAACATTAAGTAGTTTTCCAATTAAATGTGCTTGATGAAAAACATAGCATGATCCTCCCAATATAAGTGTCCATGACATTGATTCTATTATCCAATGCCCTCAACAATCCACCACACCATATCATCATATAGTTGATCATATAATTCTAAAAACCACTGAATAGACAATATTTCTTCCCTAGTCGACCATGAGAAGGAACTACATAGACCAAATGTGATACTTGGAGGAGATCTATATTGAACCATTACAATTAGGCTGAACTCACTCATCAATCAAAAAAATTCCATGTAGAGGCCCAATAAATATAAAAAATAAATCTATAGAAGATTGACTGAGTTTTGGGGAATACCAAACTGAGATTTTGTTCATTAACCAGAAATTCATGATGTTGAAATTCATTCATTGAAAAGGGATTTTCTACTAGACCCTAAATCTTAATTAATCTGATGTGATCACTGTAACACCCCAAGTAAATAAAGAATATGACATTTTCATATTTATCCATATTTGTGAATAAAATATTAATATGACTTTAATGGGGACGCTATGCTCGATGGCGCACCCAACACCCAACAACGAGTTTCTTGGGAATCTTACGTTGCACTCTAATAATAAAATAATATTATTTAAAAGGTAGTTAACATTTGGCCATTGTATTGGCGGGAATGGATAGAAATAACTAAAATATGATTATATATGTTTTTAAATGTTTTTACATTTATCCAATAAAAGATAAAGGCTTAAAATAAGGAAAGAATTCAATTTTAGGCGTATATGCCCTAGTTTTCACTAAAGGTTCACTTATCTCCTTTTGATGGAGAAACGTCATTAAATATAGTTTTGTTCACTCTTATACATTATATTGGACCAAATAAAACTCTTTTTTAGAATCGGGACACCAAAATTTACTTTGTTTAATTTTTGTTATCTTTCCGATAAAGTTCATTTTTTAATGAATAGTGTAAAATGTTGTATTTTAATTCAAAACCTCTTTTTAATCTAATTTATTTATATGATTAGATTACCTTTTGAATTGGGTTTATAGTGAAATTAGAATATATTTTTACCATTAAATCCAATAATGGTCATTGGAATTAATTTCACTTTGAAATCAGACTTAAACTAGTGTCAATCTTCTGATACTTATTGTTCCATAAAAACACACAATTTCCTCTGACAGTGGGAATTAATTATTAAATTAATTAATGAAACCTATATGTTTTGAATTTTTTAAAATATAATTCATTTTTGAATTCGGAATATCAAATATATCTTAGGGTGAATTTTTGGTAATTTTCTGAAAAACTTCAATTTTTGATGAATAGTGAAACCACTAAGTGTTACTTATAAAAACTGATTTTCCGTTTAAATGAATTTTTTCCATCTTTGTGTTTTGAATTTTAAAAATCCGACAAACATGGTTGTCATTAATAAATAAAATGTGGTTCAATGAGATTAAAATAATTTTTTGGTGAATAGTAACTTTTAAGTTCTTAATCGTGATTTGAGGTAATTAGTGTAGTTTAAGGTAATAATAATGTTTTAATAATATGAAATGAACTTGATACATGTCCTAACCTCATTGTATGTGTCATGGACGACCAAGAAAACCCGTGGGGAAACTTGGGGACCCCATGAAGCCACTTTGGTTGGAAAATGACATTAATATCTTTTTATTTAAAGTTAAAGTAAAAAATGGGACAAACATGAAATGTTTTACTAAAACAATTTTTACATGGGGTTATATAAATCTGATTTTTGACTATAAATATTCACTGGAACTCTAAAAAGATTTTCTACATCATATTTTTTTTTAATAATTTTTAGACATTAAATAAATTAAATTATTTATGACATCATGATGATGCAGCGATGACCTCATTATTTAACGATTTAAATAAAATGGAAAGATAATGTAATATCTAATACCTACACATGACCAAAAACTATTGTATGAGTGGGTTTCTAACCCTTATCACCTTATCCTCGAAACACATCAATGTGGGACCTCTTAAATCCGAATACCATTTTAAAATAAAGTGACTTTTCTTTACCTTCCAAGAGTGCCCCTCCTCTCCTCTTATAAAAGGCCCCCACCTCTACCTCCTTACCCACACTCCCAAAGCCTTTGGCTCGGCCAACCTCTACCCATTATATCTCTTCAATTCCCTCTCTTACTCTTTGAAGCATCACATTGGGAAGAAGTCTTTCCAAGGAAGCCTTTGAGCTCAAACCAAAGGGAGTTACCCGATTTTAAGGTAATGTCTTCACTTGAGTCCTTTTGTTTTATTTTGCTTCTCCAACCCCCTAAACTCTTTTTATTTATTTCTTTTGTAACAACTACAGTATCATAAAAATACTAGGATGTTTTTATTAGAAGGATTCGAGCTACACTTTCACACAAATACATCTAATGGTTAAAGAACATATTGTTTCTGTGGATGGTGAATTTCGGCCTCTAGAAACGATGATTGTTCAACATTCTTTTAACACCATCAAAGGAGGCCATTAATATGACACTATATTTATATATGATATATAATATTTTTATGTTTTCATTAAGCTTCTGTGTTTTTTATTTTGGGAATACCTTTTTGGTTTCCATTATGGGTAAATGCGATATCTTCATTTAAGGAAGTGCGGACTACCGCCCCCTCAAAGTGATGTGATTCGTTAATGCCATATGTGGGACGTATAAAGGATGGATTTAAAGTTATTATATATGATGTTATAATGTAATTATAATATACCTCTATATCATTATTATTTCTTTCCATTAAAGTATGAGATAGAAATGAAAGTAGCATTCATGCGTACGTACGACTTACCGTCTCCATGAATGGTGCATTTCATTTCTTATCCCCAAATGTAATGTACTATTATAAGTACATGTATATAATTGATATATATGATAAATGATACATCTAAATGATGAATATAATTCTGGAATTAAAATATACATACGTCTCATTTATTTTTAATTCAATTAATATGACAAAGAAATGAAAGTAGCGTTCATTCGTACGTACGGCTTACCATCTCCAAGAACGGTGCATTTCATTTCTTACCTCTAAATGATTATGTGATATTATAAATACATGTATATTCTAGATATATTTGATATATATGATATCCAAATCAGGAATCTCATACTGGATATAAGGAACCTTTGACCACACGAACAACATGTAATTGTAAGAAGTTCACTTTCGACTTAAGAACCAAATATCGACAAAACAAACATTATTTACTTAAATGATTACATAATGTTTATAAAATGTAAATAAGTGATATAAAAGGAATAATGAACTTGAAATGGTTCTTAAGAAAATATAAATTAACTCAAGTTTATTATTCAGGACGTTAAAGAATGATCGAGTCAAGTCGGACCCGAGGTAAGGGATCCTACTCCTCTCTTTCTTTTTAAAGTACACTCTTTTTAGTCATTCCTTTTAAAGCATATATTTCTTGTTATTGGGATATTCTTTTATATTAATCTTACTGTAATTTTTATGAACATATGATGAGAGACCCCATTCTCTATCATCAATCCATTTTGGAAGTTTTAAGTGGCGCGTTAGGCTGCCGAGTCTTTGTAAGAGATTTTTCATCTCAATTTTATTCCCGTGAGATTTATGCTACATTTGCCACAATTTCCTTTGAGTGGTTTATGTAATGCCCATTATTTTACTCATTGTGTAATATAACATCATTTATGAGTATTTACATCAATTTTGTATTGTACTTCTATCACGAAGCGTATGTTTCGAAGGATACCCATGTTGGTAAGGGAACCTTTCACCCTCCCCTTTTTAAAAGGCTTCTTTTGTTATGTCTTTTAATTCACATACTATTATGTTGGGATATGTTCTTTTATATCCTTATTGATTTAAATTTTATGTCCATGTGATGGGATACGTTTTTATCTCTCATCAACTCTTTTTCTGAATTTTGAAGTGATGCCGTTAGGCTGTCTAATTATTGCAAGGGAACTTCTTAACCCAATTTCAATTCTTTGGGATAAACTTGTACACCTTGAATATGTCGTTCTATGATTATGTGTGAATGTCCTCTGATTGTTTTAAACTTAATACCCACTTATATTTCATGTGTTTGTTTGTTACAGATAGTTATGTAACTGATTTATCCTTAATCCAAGGATACCCTCTTTATATGGGACTTCGTCTCAATCTTATTTCATTGAGGCATATTTTGTTTTATACACAACATTATTTTATATGGTGTATAAACCCCTTTGACTTTTACATTTATCCAAAATGAATCTTTTTATACGAAGCGTTTTACTAAACGACAAAAGGGAATGTTTTTGTCGTACGTATGCGGTGACAACGACTTCTCCGCCGCCGTGACCATTATTTGAGTTTCAGCTTCCTCTACAAGCCATACCTTCTTTTTAAAAGAAAAATAAATACCATGTTTTACTTTTCTTTTATTTTGGTATTGAAAATGGTTTTCATAAAGTATTTATATCAATGTGTTGTATTCATATCTTATTATTGAAAGGTGGAAATGTTATGTTTCCTTTATGCATGTTTTATGTGATAAGATTATGTTATGGTTCTTGGGAATTGTTATGAAGATGGGTGGTTCCGCGATAAACTAAGGGAGGGTGAGCCCGATATAGCTCTCCAATGCATTGGGTAATGCAAAGGAGTGAAACGTTAAGGTTTCTCCGAAGAGATTTAGGGAATATACTGTGATGGGTATTCCAAAATGTAACCAAGAGGGTTACTCCCTACGTAAGAATGTTATGAATGCCTCAAGTTACCTTTTATGTCTTATGATATATATGATTTATTCATGGTTTGATGAGGTATGTTAATGTGCCTATGTTTTATGGGTAACGTATGATTTCATTCTTATGTATATATGAACTCATGTTTCTTTTCCAAATTTTTATATCCCTTACTGATCTTTTTAGGATCATCCCAAGTTTTTGAAATGTTATTCACAGGTCAAGGGAAAGGTACATGATGTGATGATATTGTCAAGGATGTGTCAAGAAAGAATCCGTGTTTTATTTTAAATATGTGTCCGTTGATGGGAAGAATGAATATTGTCTTTTATGTAACCACTTTGTTTAAATGTGGAATGTAATGAAAGTTTCATGATCTAATTCTCTAAAACTCTAAACCTAAAAAGATCCTCAATTTGTAATCTTGTAATAACTCAAGATTAAGTAAGGTTTAAGGCTGGGGCCTTATAGTTGGTATCAAAGGTCGGTTTAGATAACTTTATAGGTTAGGGTATTCTTTAAGCATAAGTGACATTACCTTAATGGTTAGGATTTCAGAAAGTGTCTTGGTTTTAGATAAAGTGAATGAGTAAGTATATCTTAGTGTTTATCTTCCTCATTAGTACATGATGGTTATGTTGATATAATCACACTGACCTTTTTGGTTTTAGTAAATGGCTAGATCTAGCAGGCACCAAAGTGACAATTGGTTTGAAGGAAACTGGGGTGGTTCTCTGATTAAGAGACTAGATGAAATGGGGTATTCAATGAGGAAACTCGTGGTTGTTCTAAACCAACTATGAAGGAGTCATGATCAACCACTTGAACCTTGGTATGTTCTATAATTCATCATGTACGAGATGACCAATTGATGTGGAAGTTCAGGTAATAATTAAAAAGGTAACCATTAGGGTTTATATAATCCTTACTTTTGAGTAATTATGGGTTATTATATGTTATGATGGAAAATGAAAGGCATGAGATAAACTAGTGGTTAAAATATGTTATGTTTATTTTTGATGATTTTATCTCTTTTTGGGGAATGATTTAAGAATTATATAGTTTTGCAAAAAGGACAACACGCAGACCGTGTGACAACCTATCGCATCGGACAAAGTTGCAGGAATCGAACCCACAACCAAAGTGCAACTGGTATTTATCGCCTACCACTGGACTACGTGAAGTCCCTGGTTAGTTTGACTGATTCGTTTTAGTTATATGATTTTATGAATTAAGAGTAAGTTGATTTTGGGTTATTCATGAAAATGATCAACCTATCATGGATGATATGTGATTAGGTTAATTACTTTTCAATAAGAGACTTTTGGAGAAACTGATGTTGTTTGGAGATAAATGTTACGATTTAACTTGGAAGACTATGTGACTAAATCCTTCAAATATTTGGGTTTCAATATTACATTGGTTTACTTTGAAGAATTCTATTGACAAATTGTTTATCGGATGGTCCTCGTTGGACTTTGGGTTTTGATAGACAAATTTTTGAGATTAATCATAGATTTTCTTTTTAATGGGTTATCCTTTTCTGGATTATCTGACCTTGTACTAACCTTTTTTGTTTTGGTTTTGGTTAAATCCTAAAGACATGGGATGTATATAGTTCTCTTTGGTGGATTAGATGATTCTCTAGAAGTTGATTATAGTACTCTTAATGCGAACAAGTCTCCCTAAATACTCATCTTTTGGAAAAAAATATGAGTTTGATTAAGGAATCTAGTAAAAGTTGAAAGTCAACATGATAAGTGATTATGTTTCCTTATGAATAAATTCCACAATAAAAAGTAACATAAAACAAAAATTTTGTCTATTAACTTTTCCTACTGGGGAATTGAATACCGATTAACCCATCACAAGTTTGTGATTTTCTTATGGTTAACTTTCTCTTAGACATGTTTACTATCACTCTCCCTCAAGAACATGACCCTTTTCTTTTTCTTCCATGACTATGATTTTCTACATATGGGTTAAATCGGGTGACCTCTGTACTTATCCTCCTTTATTTTAAAGTGATTGTTTTACCGACTCTTGTTTCGAAGTGGGACTTTCAAGGATGTTTCCAAGCCCAATTTTAAAAATTGAGAGGACGCAATTCCCAAAAGGGGGGAAGGATGTAACACCCCAGGTAAACAAAGAATATGACATTTTCATATTTATCCATATTAGTGAATAAAATATTAATATGACTTTAAAGGGGACGCTATTCTTGATGGCGTACCCAACACACAACAACGAGTTTCTTGGGAATCTTACGTTGCACTCTAATAATAAAATAATATTATTTTAAAAGGTAGTTAACATTTGGCCGTTGTATTGGAGGGAATGGATAGAAATAACTAAAATATGATTATATATTTTTTTAAATGTTTTTACATTTATCCAATAAAATATAAAGGCTTAAAATACGGAAAGAATTCAATTTTAGGCGTATATGCCCTTGTTTTCACTAAAGGTTCACTTATCGCATTTTGATGGAGTACCGTCATTAAGTATAGTTTTTTTTCACAATTATACATTATATTTGACCAAATAAAACTCTTCTTTAGAATCGGGACATCAAAATTTACTTTGTGTAAATTTTTGGTATCTTTCTGATAAAGTCATTTTTTAATGAATAGTGTAAGTTGTTGTATTTTAATTCAAAACCTCTTTTTAATCTAATTTATTTATATGATTAGATTATCTTTTGAATTGGTTTTAAAGTTAAATTATAATATATTTTTACCATTAAATCCAATAATGGTCATTGGAATTAATTTAACTTTGAAATCAGACTTAAACTAGTGTCAATCTTTTGATACTTATTGTTTCATAAAAACACGCTATTTTCTCTGACAGTGGGAATTAATTATTAAATTAATTAATGCAACATATATGTTTTGAATTTTGTAAAATAGGCTTCATTTTTGAATTTTGAATATCAAATATAGCTTAGGGTTAATTTTTGGTAATTTTCTGAAAAACATCAATTTTTGATGAATAGTGAAACCACTAAGTGGTACTTATAAAAACTGATTTTCTGTTTAAATGAAATTTTGCCATCATTGTGTTTTGAATTTCAAAAATCCGACATACATTGTTGTCATTAAGAAGTAAAATGTGGTTCAATGAGATTAAAATAATTTTTTGGTGAATAGTAATTTTTAAGTTCTTTATCGCGATTGAAGTAATTAGTGTAGTTTAAGGTAAAAATAATGTTTTAATAATATGAAATGAACTTGACACATGTACTAACCTCATTGGATGTGTCATGGCCGACCAAGACAACCCATGGGTCAACTTGGGGACCCCATGAATCCACATTGGTTGGAAAATGACATTAATATCTTTTTATTTAAAGTTAAAGTAAAAATGGGACAAACATGAAATGTTTTACTAAAACAATTTTTACATGGGGTTATACAAATAATATTGTTGACTATAAATATTAACTGGAAAGATAAAACTATTTCCTACATCATAGTATTTTTTTATAATTTTTAGACATTAAATAAATTAAATTATTTATGACATCATGATGATGCAGCGATGACCTCATTATTTAACGATTTAAATAAAATGGAAAGATAATATAATTTCTAATACCTAAACATGTCCAAAACCTATTGGATGAGTGGATTTCGAACCCTTATCACCTTATACTAGAAACACATCAATGTGGGACCTCTTAAATCCGAATACCATTTTAAAATAAAGTGACTTTTCTTTACCTTCCAAGAGTGCCCCTCCTCTCCTCTTATAAAAGGCCCCCACCTCTACCTCCTTACCCACACTCCCAAAGCCTTTGGCTCGGCCAACCTCTACCCATTTTGTCTCTACACTTCCCTCTGTTACTCCTTGAAGCCTCACTTTGGGCAGAAGTCTTCCCAAGGAAGCCTTTGAGCTCAAACCAAAGGGAGTCACCCGATTTTAAGGTAATGTCTTCACTTGAGTCCTTTTGTTTTATTTTGCTTCTCCAACCCCCTAAACTCTTTTTATTCATTTCTTTTGTAACAACTACAGTATCATAAATATACTAGGATGTGTTTATAAGAAGGATTCGAGATACACTTTCACACACCTACATCTAATTGTTAAAGAACATACTGTTTCCGTGGATGGCAAATTTCGGCCTCTGGAAAAGATGAATGTTCAACATTCTTTTAAAACCTTCAAAGGTGGCCATTAAGATGACACTATATTTATATATGATATATAATATATTTATGTTTCCCTTAATCTTATGTATTTTTCATTTTGGGCAGACCTTTATGGTTTCCATTATGGGTAAAAGTGATATCATCATTTAAGGAAGTGCGGACTACCGCCCCTCAAAGTGATGTGATTCGTTAATGCCATATATAGGACGTATAAAGGATGGATTTAAAGTTATTATATATGATTATATACTGGAATTATAATATACCTCTATATAATTATTATTTATTTCCATTAAAGAATGAGATAGAAATGAAAGTAGCGTTCATGCGTACGTACGGCTTACCGTCTCCATGAACGGTGCATTTCATTTCTTATCCCCAAATGTAATGTACTATTATAAGTACATGTATATAATGGATATATATGATGAATTATAAATCTAAATTATGAATATAATTCTGGAATTAAAATATACATACATCTCATTTAGTTTTAATTCCATTAATATGACAAAGAAATGAAAGTAGCGTTCATGCGTACGTACGACTTACCGTCTCCATGAACGGTGCATTTAATTTATTACCTCTAAATGATTATGTGATATTATTAATACATGTATATTATAGATATATATGATATATATTATATCCAAATCAGGAATCTCATACTGGATATAAATAACCTATGACCACACGAACAACATGTAATTGTAAGAAGTTCACTTTCGACTTAAGAACCAAATATCGACAAAACAAACATTATTTACTTAAATGACTACATAATGTTTATAAAATGTAAATAAGTGATATAAAAGGAATAATTAACTTGAAAAGGTTCTTAAGAAAATATAAATTAACTCAGGTTTATTATTCAAGACGTTAATGAACGATTGAGTCAAGTCGGACCTGAGGTAAGGGATCCTACTCCTCTCTTTCTTTTTAAAGTACACTCTTTTTAGTCATTTCTTTTAAAGCTCATATTTCTTGTTATTGGGATATTATTTTATATTACTATTACTGTAATTTTTATGTTCATATGATGAGAGGCCATATTCTCTCTCATCAATCCATTTTGGAAGTTTTAATTGGCGTCTTTAGGCTGGCGAGTCTTTGTAAGAGATTTTTCATCTCACTTTTATTCCCGTGAGATTTATGCTACATTTTCCACAATTTCCTTTGAGTGGTGTATGTACTGCCCATTATTTTACTCATTTTGTAATATAATTTCATTTATGAGTATTTAAATCAATGTTGTATTGTACTTATTTCACGGGGTGTATGTTTCGAATGATACCCATATCGGTAAGTGAACCTTTCACCCTCCCCTTTTTAAAAGCCTTCTTTTGTTATGTCTTTTAATTCAAATAATATTATGTTGGGATATGTTCTTCTATATCCTTATTGATTTAAATTTTATGTCTATGTGATGAGATACCCTTTTTATCTCTCATCAACTCTTTTTCTGAATTTTGAAGTGACGTCGTTAGGCTGTCTAATTATTGCAAGGGAACTTCTTAACCCAATTTAGATTCATTGGGATAAACTTGTACACCTTGAATATGTCGTTCTATGATTATGTGTGAATGTCCTCTGATTGTTTTACACTTAATACCCACTTATATTTTGTGTATTCGTTTGTCACACATAGTTATGTAACTGATTTATCCTTAATCCAAGTATACCATCTTTGTATGGGACTTCGTCTCAATCTCCTTTCATTGTGGCATATTTTGCTTTATACACAACATTATTTTCTACGGTGTATAAACCCATTTGACTTTTACGTTTATCCAAAAGGAATATTTGTATACGAAGCGTTTTACTAAACGAATAAAGGGAATGTTTTTGTCGTACGTATGCGGCAACAACGACTTCTCCGCTGCCGTGACCATTATTTGAGTTTCGGCTTCCTCTACAAGCCATGCCTTCTTTTTAAAAGAAAAATAAATACCATGTTTTACTTTTCTTTTATTTTGGTATTGAAAATGGTTTTCATAATGTATTTATATCAATGTGTTGTATTGATATCTTGTTATTGAAAGGTGGAAATGTTATGTTTCCTTTATACATGTTTTATGTGATAAGATTATGTTATGGTTCTTGGGCATTGTTGTGAAGACGGGTGGTTCCATGATAAAATAAGGGCGGGTGAGCCCGATATAGCTCTCCAATGCATTGGGTAACACGAAGGAGTGAAATGTTAAGGTTTCTCCGAAGATATTTAGGGAATATACTGTGATGGGTATTCCAAAACGTAACCAAGAGGGTTACTCCCTATGTAAGAATGTTATGAATGCCTCAAGTTACCTTTTATGTCTTATGATTTCTATAATTTATTCATTGTTTAATGAGGTATGTTAATGTGCCTATGTTTTATGGGTAAAGCATGATTTCATTCTTATGTATATATGAACTCATTTTTCCTTTCCATATTTTTATAACCCTTACAAAGATTTTTATGCTCATCCCATGTTATTGAATTGTTTTTCACAGGTCAAGGGAAAGGTACATGATGTGATGATAGAGTCAAGGATGTGTCAAGAATGAATCTATGTTTTATTTTAAATATGTCTCCATTGATGGGAAGAATGAATGTTGTCTTTTATGTAACCACTTTGTTTAAATGTGGAATGTAATGCAAGTTTCATGATCTAATTCTCTAAAACTCTAACCCTAAAAAGATCCTCAATGTGTAATCATGTAATAACTCAAGATTAAGTAATGTTTAAGGCTGGGGCCTTATAAGCACAATGAATAATGTTTTAATACTCGAGATTTTATGATATATAACTTTTCAAATAAATTAATATTTTTGACAGCTTGTGATACATGTATTCATAATTATAAATAAACGATAACATTTTATAAAATTAGAAAATATCAATTAAATTATCAATATAAAGATGAATAGACACATATTAAAAATATTAATAACAGGTCTAGATAATTAAAATATATTTTTAGTAAACTATTTATATTTATATTCATATAGTTTTTCCAAAAAATTATTTTATTATTATTTTCTGGAATGTAATATAATTTTTTTCAACTATAAGAAAATGTATTGGAAGAAATTAATTTATTTTCATAAATAAATATTTCATTATTATTTTGGTGTGATTTTAATTATGAATTTTTATAAAAGATTAATTTGTCAATAAATTATGAATAATATAGTTTATTATTAAAAATTAACCATTCTTTCAATGAATTTATGATGTTCCATTTATTTATATTTTATTAAAAATAATTGTTTGCTTAAATTATATTACAAATTCTATAATATAGACAATTAGATCAAATTTTATGTTGATATTTGATATTAATTAATTTCATACATGAGAAAACCTTTTCATTAGAATACTGCTTTTAATGTTGCTGGCAAGTATAATTTTGAATTAAATTATCCCACATCTTTGAATTGTTTTTTATAATATAGTCACATATTTATTATTACTATAAATAATATTATGTAATAATTTTAAAATAATTTTTTTTCATATTTAATATAATATATAGTTAAAATTTGATACCATAATTAAGGATAATACATGAAAACTGGGGGACAATAAAATGAAATAATCGTTTAAATGACATTAAAATATTTATAAATTTTATTATATGGAATTTTTTTAACCTATAAAATATAAATATCTATAATGGTATATTTTGAGATGAGATCTGTTTAACAGGGCAGTGACATATTTTATTCAATTAAAAAAATCTTGTTGTATCATCCTCTCTATTTATAATATAACATCCTATATCCTATATTCTACACACATAAAGATCTATCTTTTAGATAAATAACTATGAAAATACTTTCCTTAAATCCATCCCCCTGAACTAGGGTCTATTTTTTTATAATGCAGTCATGTAATGGATTTTAGTATTAATTTAAAGAGGTTATCTAATGAAGATGTATTGTTCTTAACCATGCATATACTTTTTTTTTCTACCTCCTAAAAATATTATTCAAACATGTTCAATTAAAAAAAATTATATTATATATACTTAAACGTTTTTATATTGATGAATTAACATATAATATATTTCTTTTTATATAAATTGATGAACAATAACGTTGATTGTGTGTACTGCGGACAATCACCTCACGAACCAATGTAATCATTTTTCAATAATCGAATATCATTAATAGATATAATGATGTATTAAATATATATATATATATATTATTTATGAAATTATTATAATTTTTTAATTATAATATCACATATACCTTCTAACCTACTATCTTTTTTAAAACAGAAATGACACTCGTGCATATGTATAGATCACCAACTCGATAAAGAGATGTTATTTATACTCATTTCAATTTTATATGAATGGTAATAAAGTTTTATTTGATGAATATATAGGATATAATGATAAGATAATAATTCATTAAATTTGAAATATTATTAACCATTATTTAGTTCCATCTATCAAAAAATTAAAACGACAATCATGTGTACTTACAGCTAACCATATTCATAAATAGTGTAATCATTTTTTTCTATCTCTATCATTTATTGATGAATATAAATATGTATACATTGAATATATATTATATTTATATTTGTTTTAAAATTCAAAATATTATGGAACCATTATCAAATTACATGGAAAATATAATTTGAAAAAAAACAAGAATAAATGATTTGTTATCTCCCACAACAGTGGTATTACTAATTAATTTTAATAAAAAAACTATAAAGGATCATATATCATCATATATGGTAAAATATAAATGGTTTTGGTTTTATAATATATGTTAGAAAAAAAATTTGTTTCATTTAAATGAGGATTGAACACAAATGGATAATATTGGACTTATGTTATGGGTTTTATGTAACTATAACATTGTTTATTTGAAATGTTTATAAATATGTTTCATATGATGAAATTTAATTATATACCATTCATAAATATAATGAATTTCACTCTCACATGGTCTTTTTTATATAATACATAATTTATTTTCATTTTCCAATATTTAAGTTTCAATGGGACTAGAATAATTATTTTCATGAAAATAAAATTTATTTCACACATTCGTTGGAAGTAATTTCTCTTTAATTTACACATTTTCCAAAAAAAATGATTTTATTGTTCTAAATTGATTTTTTAAAATATTTTTAGAAAAATCACCATGTATGTTTCTAAATTATTTACTTTTTACATTTTACCAAAAATGTTAAATGTATCTATCTTTGAACATATACATCATTCATGTAATTTTATACCATCATGACCACTTAATTATATAAATATTTCCATACATGATTAGAATTTTATTGTCAAAGAAAATATTTTCATTAAAATTAAAAAAAATCGATTTTAAATTTGTGTTCTCAAAGTTAAAAATTTATTTTCCTAATGAAATTTTCTTGGTGATCATTAAATGAATTTTCCATATATGTTCGAATCCTTTGATTTTTAATTGTCTTTCATGGGAACATTATCCAATGATACAATACATATTCTATTTATGTATTATTTTTAAAAAAATGATGAAAAGATGTTTATGAAACATATTATCTTTCTATAGGTTATGTATTTATGATATGATGAATTTTTTATAATCTTTTGGTATTCATATATATGGTTTTAAATATGTGATCTGTGTGGATGAAATTTCAAATCCCTAAAAAATATTATTAAAATACTGAAATCCTATAATATATATATTGATAGAATGGGGAGAAAAAAACAGTATAGTAGGGGAATATGTTTACTATTACAAATTGGGGAGTGAACCTTGACTACTAAGATTGATTTGGGAGTGAACCCAATCACCAACAATAGTCTTGGCATTATGAAATAACTTCTAAGGAAATCATTTTAAATTATCAGGTGTATTCCAAATAATGAAATCTCATTTCAATTTTATCCTCTCATATATCATGTTATTTGATTACTTTATTATTAATAACTTATCAATATCCAAGATTTATGAAATGAATCAGGATTATGATCTATGATAAGCATGGTATGGTGACTAAGTTTATGTTCATATTATATTACCATTGTCATCATTTTATTATTATGTGGTCATTGATATCAACCATGTTAACCCATAATGATCCTATGATCTCACACATATTTATTTATAAGTTCCCCAGCTTATGAAGAATTGTATTATGTATGTTACACTTAAGAAGGGTTTGATTAGCAATGAAAATATTCAGAGATTATCTACTTCATTTGTGAACATATTCATTACCTATCAATGTATCCAAATATCTTAGTCATATTTGATTAGAGGATTTATTTTATGTTATGTATTGAATATATATTTAATAACATGTAATACCTATGTATGAAATAGATGGATTGTTGTAGTTGGTATCTAGTTAATATTTTTTTTCCGTTGTAAACTATGATGAGAACACATTATGTTGAATTCCTAAGAAAATACTAAATATAGAATAATGTTATCTGTTATGTTAATTGAAGTAGAGACTATTCTATATAAAATCATCCCTTTTATAGATACTATAAGTGTGAGTGGTCTCAGGGAGATGTATCTTTTAGTAATAACCCAAAAAGGAGCTAGTTGAGTCTATATAATCCATCATCATGATGCATGGTGAGTGTTTACTTAAAATACACCTATATTTAAACTTCCATTGGATATTCTTGTTTTATTTCACATATTAATTACAAGACATAATTAAGGATTTCAATAGATATCGATCATTAATAACAAATCTAAATCCAAAGTATTCATTGAATGAAAAAAATTATTCATCATTTTAATATACTATATATGAAATTATTTTGTTTATATTATTTTACACTATTATTATTATTACTCACATTATATTATATAGTTGAAATCAACATATGTAACCAAAAAGAACTATATTAATTTCTAATTTGTTAGATAAATAAATGAATATCTTCCCAAGAGACCAAATTTCATTGGATAATAAATACAAAATATTATTGTTGTGACTAGAAAAAAATTCTAAATCCATGAAAAATTTTGAACATAGAAATGTGAAAATGTTGAAGGGTGTTCTATTAAGTCCTTAATGTTGAATCAAATCTTATTTTAGTGGGCTTAGTGATTCACTTACTTCCAAGGAATAGAACATTGAAATTTAAATGACATTTTCTATTTTAATGTGTTTAGATAATCAATAAGTCTTTTTATTATCATTTGTAAGGATAATAAGATCAATAGTCAAATATTATCAAGAATACCTAGAAATAAGAATAAATTGACAACCAATAGTGATACGAGTTCAATGGTTTATATTTTAATAAGTAGATTCATCAAATTCATCTAATAAAAATGAATAAATAATTCCTTGAGCGGAATCAAAAGAATGATGAATCTATTCGTACCTATGAGGAATGTTTTACATGGCTTGTGAGGTATGATTTTGGCATTACCATTCAACCTGAATTTAGGGTTGATTAACTCTTCAGTGATATAAAACCAAGTCTCTAAATGGCGTTCTCTATAATAGAATTTTGTAAAAATAATTAAATCAGTAGATGTTCTATCAAGATTGAGATAGATATTTTAGTTACACATTGATCTCATATTCTTGATAAAAAATAATGTTTTTTTAATGTAAATTCATATAACCATGGGGAGATAATGAAAAAACATCATTTACACTTGGAGTGTGGGTCGAAACATGTAGGAATCAATATTAATCGGATACGATAATTTCTTATTTTTCTAATGGATTGAAATTGGGAAATTGAATTTCAATGTGACGGGAAAATATTAGCTAATTATATTAATAGAGAAAAGATCCATAGAATAAACATGAAACAGTATAGTGTTACAAAAGTATAGTGTATTGGAATTATGCTAACGAGTTCTCAAATTTTATTGTTGATGATGATGATCATTGTGATCAACCACTTATGCTGAGAGAAAAATGGAAATTTTATGTTATAACTATTTATAATGAGATGCACAACAATGATGTTGAGGAAGGTAAATTTAGAATTCAAAACAGAACATCTAATGTCTTCTTTAAATCTATATTTCCCCAATATTTTATTTATTAATAATTTGGTAATAGTAACGTAATTCCACAAAAATAATAGATGTTGAAATATTAATGAAAATGATTAATGTTTTTTACAATAAAATATCAAGTCACTCATTAAGATTTTTTTGATGTTAATGGTACTGGGAATCATACTAATCATTTTCATCTCCATCTAATTGAGTTTGATATTATCTTAGGAATATATTATCTTTATCTTTATAAATCCCACATGAATTTACAAGGAAGGAAAGCCATGAATTTTTATTTTGAACCTACATATGATATTATTTAAGGATGATGATAAATAAAAACGTCTGATGATATCTAATAAATTATAGTGGTCTCAATTAAAATTAAAAAGGTGTTTTTATGTCATTTAATTTGGTATAAAATCAATATAAAAAATATCTGTATTTTTGATGACTTTATAATGTCTTTATAGAATATATTTTTATATTTACTCCAAATCATGATTTTAATTTCTCAGTAGTACTCATATATATTTATACAACTATTTAAAGTATATATATTATATAGACTATATATAGTTAGTATAATTAAATAGAAAACACCAAGATATTCTTGATAAGGTATTTATTTATCTAATAGCATCATTATGGGGTAAATCTATTATTTTTGATAAGAAGAAATATGGACCAATGAAACATTACATTGATAATAAATAATATAAGAAGATAAAAATAAATAATAATTATACAATGATTCATATTGATGACTTATTTGGTCATTTTCCTATTGATGAATACTTTTTCAAAAAAATGATATTAATTATGGATATCATAATTTATTTTTTAAAAAATTATATAACAAAAAAACATTCCATAAAATGTACATACACAAGGAATATATACTGATTCAATTTGGTCTTATAATGTACCTTAATATAGTTATGGATTTAATGAAAGTGTATCTATATATTACATTGATAAGATTTTCATAAACATTATAGAAGATGTTCATATATATTAAAAAATAAATGAAGAGAGTGATGGTCACATGACAATTTTATAGAAGACCCATTAGATGGAGAAGATATATGAAAAATTTTCAAAGTGTTAATTTTGATGAGATATGGTTTCATTTTGGGACATATAATCACAAGAGAGATATATTATTGGATTTGTAAAAAACATTTTTTGAACATTTTCCCAGTCCAAACTATATTATTGAGAACCATATATTTCTTTTTTTTATCTAGATATTTTTGGTGAATTGTGGGTAATTTTTCATAATTATCTAATGTACTCACCATTTTAACTCTAATGAGAGATTTGATCTATTAAACTTCTTATGGTGACGAAAATTTCATGTTATAGAAGATAATTTTATTTAGTAAACCTATTAATATAAATCCCATTAGTGGAGAATTAATTATGATATTTTGTGATTCATTAATTAAATTTCTTGGTTTCTTTCTCATGAAAACTAATATGGTCATACTATTTTCACATGAATTTTTAATATTGTTTAATTTTTTTTTCTAAATAACGAATTTGAGTAAGTAGAAGTGATTTTTTCACTAATGATATAGAGGAATAATCTATATGATGAATGGAGTGATATACATAATTATCATGAAATAATGATGTATATTTTTACAAGGAAATTATTGAATATGTTCCAAATAAGATGGTTGAATTTGATTAATGATTACGACACAACAATACATTACATCACTAGGAAAGAAATCATGGTTGAAGATTCACCGAGATGAAAGGATCATTATTGCATATCCATGATGGGGATAATAAAATATTCATTTATTGTTTTCAAAGGATATACATGGAAATCATAACAAAATGGAAGATATAATATCATTCTCATATGAGTGTTGAAAAATATATTAATGTGATGATTAAGTATTATCAAGAGGAAGATGTCAAACTACAAAAAAGAATTTTACTAATGGTCATTATTCCAACATTGATTTTAATAAAATTATACTTTTTAGAAACTGTGTATTTGTTTCTCTAATACCATATTAGGAAAATTATATTTTTAGGAGGCTTATAGTTATTTATTATCTATTATCTAAATAATATAAAAGATGTTTAGAGATATAAAAGGGTATTTCTAGTGGGGAAACATGAAGAGTGATATTTCTGTGCATGTATCTCGGTGTAGGATATTTTTGAATGTTATCATTGAGAGACAAGATTATAAATGATTGGTAAACAAATTACCCATACAAGAATCGAAATCTAAAAACATCCCTACTATTTTTTCTGTAAGACTCGCCATAATGTCAAAATGCCATAATTTACATGGGATTTTAATCTGCATGCTTACTAAGTCATTACAATTCATTTAAATCAAAGATGATTTATCATGTGATAAAATCTACAAAATATACATTAAATAATTGGTATTGTTTCATGTAGTACCACATTCTATTTTATATGATCAGGATCTGAGGATTAATTAGTTGTTTTTTATGTATCTAGCAGTCTATGGGTAAAAATTTATGTTTCATTTCATCATATCAACCATAAAAATACATTCTTTCTAATCTAACAATTCAAACCCCATTGAATATTTTTTTATCATTTTATTATAAAATCAATGGTGGGTGAGATCAAAACATTCATATAGTTGACTTTTCATAAAAAAAAGCTTTCAATTGAGAATTGAAATGGATCTTTATGAAGAAAATTATTGAAATAATAGTATAAGAGTCAGAGAATGCAAGCTATTGGGACCTAACATGGATAATGAAATTTAAGAGAATGCCCGATAAATTCAAAAATACAATAAGAAAGCTCTGATTTGACGAAATATTTATGTTGATAAATGCTGATCTGATATAGAGTTTGATGATGTTGAGAATTGTTTAATATGAAAATCACCATAGAATATGTGTATGTTATTTTGAATGAAATGAATGTTTATCACCAGGTATATTATCCCCTTACAGATTCTTCATCTTTAAGGGATGGTAGATTATCTACTGGATATTGAAATGAACCTCTCTCATGTTCATGATGTGTTTCATTATCTTTATAGATTATGTACATACACAATCCTTCACATGAAGTGAAATCAGAGGTTATACCAATGGTGAATTATCATTCATAGAAATAAAAAAGAGAATAAATTTTTTATCGTAGATATACAGTGATACAATTTACGATTACTCACCAGGTTAAAGTTAACTAGGGGAATAAATGTTTTTAAAGAAGTTACCTTGGAACATATTTGTGTAATGAAATATGGATATTTAGGTATATTTTTATTGGATTAATAATTTTGAGGAAGTAATCCATTTTATTTATTTTAAAAACTAACAACTAGAAATTTATTCATATAATTATTTTGAAATTAATTTATTTTTTATAGAACCTTATACATGAAACCATAAGTTTAAATGAACTACAATATAGTACTATTGAGTCAAAAGTATTCTTCTAATTTCTCTATTTTATTTTATTTAGAAATCACAAAATCCATCTTTAACACCTAAATAGTAACTATGTTATATTAAAAATATTTTAAGAATATAATCTTATATCAATTAGCCATACTTTCATTAATATTTTTGATTCAATTTTATAAATATTATTTTCTCAAATCAATATAATAATAATAATACACATAATTTCTTGTAGAAATTATTCATTTAATGATTATCATAACGAACCTAAATACGATTTATATTTTATAGACTAAATATTATTTTTATTTAACTCAATCTCTAGTTTTCAAAATAAAAATATTTTTTTAACGATATATATTGTACATAATTATATAGTAAAAATCAGTAGACCCTTTTACATTTTGTTATCCATTTATATAGAACTATATCATAATGATTCCAAAAACATTAAATCAAAATAATTTCAAGTATTCTTTTCCAAAATCAATTATAAGATGTCATTGTTTCAGTTATATGATGAACATTTGAGTGATAGGTGACCCATTCCCTAAATAATTTCATGAGAAAATTTTACTATTGGATCCTAATATGATAGTTGGAATGAGTTCCCATAAATTCCTGATAATTTGAATGAGCTCAGACTTGATGGCAGCTATATTTTCATGACTCTATGTGAATACACTACTAAATCTGTAATATGAGAAAAATCTAAAGTGAATAGGTCATGAACATCTTATTCCACATACTTGTACGATTCAACTGTTTTTTTAATTGTGTGATGACGATCATTGGGATTTCAATTGAAGGATTCTATGGATAGGAAGACAGTCATGCCGATCTTTTACAGGTCTAGGGCTTCTAAGGCTAGGCATACCTATGTGTTGATCGCTTTCTAAATCAAGTTCTACTGGCAATAATAATATTGAACAAATCATATCATTGTAATGAGGGTGTACCCTATTGTTAGGAAGACATAATTTATGGAGTGTATCAATCAAGGGGCCTCTATCCAAGGTTAGTAGAGACCATTATCTTTGGGTTAAAATAATTTAATTCATTTAATTGTTTTTCGTTTCTACAACATTGTAATAGAAATTAAATATTTTTATATAATCAATTTTTTATTCTATATTATGTAATTATTGTATTTTTAAATATTATTTCTATGATTAAGATCTCTTTATTTACGTAATATGATTCTATATGCTTTCGGATAGAATAAATAATTGCATCACTCTTTTTATACTAAATATTTTGATTACGATCCATATTATTCTTACTCAGATAAAGTTTTTTTTGATATGAATAAAATTAAATTCGACCTATGGAATACATATTATAATTGGCCTAATTATTATAGTTTTATATTATGATAGGTTTAAAACCTAGACTAATGGATAATGTGATTAATAATTTTACATCATAATAGGTTTTGTGAATTGAATTTGTTTAAATCCCTTTAAACTAAATTCCTTACGGATAAAAAAAATGTTTCTAAATAGAAAATTAACTCATCCTTCTATATAATTCCATCAGCATATACATTATGATCCAAAAATTGGTATAAAAAAATGATTACACTGGTCATTTAATTTATGATTATTTTATCATTGAAAGTTAGATTTATTTGTTGCTATAAATTTTTTTTATAAATACTATTTACACTAATGGGTATTGGGGGAAAAGAATTTCTTTTATTTTAAATACGGTCGGACTTAATTTAAGTTAAATTGATAATAAAAATCCAACTTGATCACCATTTTTTGATGATAATGATTATGAATATTATAGATAATGAATAAAAACTATTTTAATCAACACTGGAGTTGATAATTTTTTTAAGACTAGAGACTATAAAATTCATGACAAGGATGTTTGAACCTTTATCATCAGGAGAAACAAAAATATATATCAAATTATAATGTATAGAATACATTACCTTATTCTATAACTAGAAATATATATATCCAGATTTCATATTTTGAATTGGACAATAGTATTTGGAAGAAGCTATTTATTACTCATTTTGGACAACTAAATTTTTTAAAACAAGAAGGGCCATGCAATGAGTAGATTATCAGGCATTTCAATTACCTTATGGAGAAGCAATTGTTATGGTACAACAACGGTTCATTATAATTTTTATTAGATTAAAATATATGTGAGAGAATGAATTAGATGATGAGATCCTTATAAAATATAATATAGATATTATGAAAATTGTAGGTGTATAAGAGATAGTATTATATTATTGGTAAAGGATAGTCATAAATGAATCTTTTGATGAGATTTTTGGAATTTGTTTTTCAAAAAAAATATATTTTAATTATAAAAAAAATTACAAAATGAAGAATGGTGTTGTTTCCTTTACATATACTACAAATAAATTGAATGATATAACTCCAAAAAATAATTTACTGTTGTCATTGAAAAATAATTTGATTGTTCAATCAGAATCAATAGAATCCGAAAATTTAGAGAATGAGTTAAGAAATTTTTTTCAAATAGTGTGCAAGATTATTTGTGAAAATGATTTTAATTATCATTACTAGAAGAGTTATAAGGAAATAAAGGATAATAAATGTTCTATAGTTACTTTTTATGAATGTAATAGTGCTATAAATAATCGATCTGACTATCAAAAACTGAAAACAAATTAAAGAAGGGAATAAATTCTGTTAGAAAAATTAAAAACATATTAAAATCCTAATGTAAATGAGGTCCTAAAATAAATTACTCATGGTGTGATAGAGGAGGATATTCGTTAGATGATTATTCAGAAAATTATTATTCTAAAAACAAATTCTTGGTCTCAATGCAGGAAAACCATTTAATCATGAATATATTATGTATAAGGTACACAATTATAATTCTTTAAAAAAATATGTTTTAAGAAAAACTATACTCATGAGAGAGGTTATATTTATTCTAATTAATAAAATTATTCAACAGAAGATAATTTTTTACCTTCATATAACTACGTGTCTATATTTGATAAATTACAAAAAATGAGAATTCTAATGTAAGTATGAAACATGAGAAAGAAAATTATGGAATATATATTTTGAATAAAGAAGTATCAGATCTTGAGAACTATCTTGATAAAAAAATTGAAATTGATTATAATTCTAAAAATTTGGAGTAAGGTAATTCTGAGAACGATAAGCTTTCAAAAGATTTTGAAAAAATCATTTATGCGAAAATTCTTTTAGAAACATATATCACTTCAAAGATTATTACAAATGTGGAAAATATTGTAGTTTTAAATCTATAATATAAAATTTTCTCTTTAAAAAAACATTTTTCAGAAATTAACACTAGTTAGTATGGTTATGAAAAAATTTATAAAAAATACGGTATGAAAAGTAATAGAATAGGAATGGGATATACTCATTAATAAACATTTTTTAGTAATAATTATATGATTAAAAAATGACCCCTTTTTCACTAAATTATATAGTGGTGGTCATTGGAATAAAAATGTCTCTTTAAATAAAATATAATCCATGGGTTTCCACAAATCCCTTTTATCAAAAAAAATTACATTCCTAAGATCTTGTTTTTTAACATTTCAGGGTCTATGAAAACTGGATTTGAAAAGCCTTATATTTTTTCTTTCGGGAAAACAAAAGAAGAGCCTTAAAAAAGAATATATGGTTCATGGATAGTGTATGTTCCTAGCATTAGAATGGTAATAAAAACTTCGTTGAAAATATTATTTCTAGAAATGTGGAAGAATTATCTTTATAGATAATTCTCATGGAAATATTATTATAATAGGTATCATTTTACTTCCTAGAAAAGATTTAATTTAAAAAGTTTTATTGGTAAATGTTCTTAAGCACAACATTATAAAAATTAGTCAATTATGGGACGAAGGTTACATAGTGAATTTTAGGAATGATAAATATGTAGTACACAATCCTAATGATAAATTCATTCCTTCAACCCATCAGCATGAGAATGTTTACACAGAAATCTTAAAAAACCATAGGATCCAGGACATAGCATGAATTAGTGAAAAGGAAGATCAATCATTCATATGGCGTAGAAGGTTAAAAAAATGTTACCATAGAAATATAACTAAATTAACTAATAAAATACTTATAAAGGATATTCCAGAATATATATTTTATTCTTCAAATGTTTCAGACCCTTATCAATATAGCAAGAAACATAAGTTATGTTTTATATCAATTAATGATGTTTCAAACTCTGACGGTTTATTGTTAGTGAAGATACATATTATTGGTCAGAAAACTATGTTTATTGTATGAAAGTGTTATGTATTTGTTTCTGTTGATTACTACAAATGATATTCATGGGTCTATTTTCTAGAAAGGAAATATGGGGCCCTTTTTTTGAACTTTTTTAAGCAATGTTAAAATTATAACAACCATATGTTGATAACTATTCAAAGTGATTATGGTGGAGAATTTATTAAATTATTATTTGGAAACATTTTGAAGTAAGAATGGCATTACTCATTACTTTTTATCACTATGAAATACTCATTAAAAACGATTTTTTTAAGAATAAATTATATTTTTCAAGAGATAACAGGAATCATGATGAGTGAATACTCAATTTCTAAAATATTTTGGTATTAATCTATGTGTTCTATGTTCTATACTATAAATCGTGTTTTAATTAGACAATCTCCTATAAAAGCACCTTATGAGGCATAAAGATGCAAAAACAAATAGTTTCTTACTTCATAGTATTTGGATGAAAAGTATTCATTTTTAATAAAAAATATAATTTTCACATATTTTATTCTAAATACAATGAAGGTATATTCTTATGGTATTCCACTAATTCTATGTGTTAAAGAGTTTTTAAAAAAATTCATGTACTTTTGAGGAAACTGTACATGTTAAATTTGATGAAACCTATAATTTTTTAGCATTTTCAACCAACATGTTCTGATTTGTTTTCCAAAAATGATTATCAACATATAATAGATGTTTGTTCTAATATGGAGAATAATAAAGATTTTTTTTTTTCAAATATTCACTTTAGAAGATGTTGTAGCTTATGTTTAGGTATAGGTTTTCGAAACCTATGTCAGTGGTTTATTAAGAATCAATCTAGTGATATTATCATTGGTGATGTAAATCATACCATAAGGAATAAAATTATATTTAGAATTAAAGTGAAAAATCTATAATTTCATTATCAATTCAAACATTAATGTATATATGAAGTATTAGGTAATAAATATTGGACTAATAAAATGAAATATCAGCTAAATGAATTTGAAGGGTAGTTCGTACCTTGGATGAAAGACCTAAAGAATCTTCTATAGTTATAGTAAAATGGGTCTTCAGAAAACAAAATATAAAAACGATATCATTGTTATAAAAAAATAATGGATAGTTGCTAAAGGTTATAATCAACGAGATATAATAGATTATGAGTAAATATTTTCTCTGATTGTTATAAGTGAATTTTATTTAATTTAATTAGCCTTGTAGGATAAATTAATTTTTATACTTTTTCAATTGGATGTAAAATGTTCTTTCATTAATGGATATGTTTTATACGATGTTTTGGTTGAATAAACTCCAAGTTTTTAAGAAAAAAAACATCTAGAATTTGTTTTTAAAATTACCAATAATATATATGGACTCAAACAAGACCATATATTATAGTATGATATATTTAATTGATTTTTTATAAAAACCAGTTATGTTAGTGGAACTACTGATCCAACACATTATATAAAGAAAGAAAATGAAAATGTTTATATTGTTAAAATTTATGTTGATGTCATTATATTCATACCAACTCAGCAATCTCTAACTGATTCTTTTGAAAAATTTATCAAATATGAAATTGAAATGATTATGATGGTTGATTTAACATTATTCATTGGTTTTCAATATTATCAAAAACCATAAGTGACTTATATTTCACAACATTAGTATATTAAAGATCTTCATAAAAGTCATGGATATGAAAAAACTAGAAATATTGGTACTCCAATCGGTACATGAAATACTCTTGATCATGTTGAATCTAAGAAACCAGTTGATCAATCAACTTTTAGGGGCACGATCGAAGTCAACTATACTTAATAACTAGTAATACATTATCAATGTTTTTTGTATACTTGTGTTCAATGTTTCAAGAATGTCTTGAATAATCCCATTTAAAATGTGTTAGAAGATTTTCTCATTATCTAAAGGGAACATTGGATTTTGGAATTTTATATTCCATTGGATGTGATTTGGTTTAGAAAATATATTTGAAATATTACATTAGTGGTTGTAGAACAAATAAGAAAATTACACCTGAAACATGTCATTTATTAAGAGAATCATTATTTTTCATGGTATTTTGATAAACAATACTCAGTAGCACACTCCACTTTGGTAGCCAAATATATGGCAGCCTGGATGTTTTTGTGCTCAAGTGTTATTGATGCAAAACACACTCACAGAATTCAGAATGAGTTTTAGTAAAACACAAATATTGTGTGATGACACTAGTTTAATAGAATTAATTAAAAACCCTACACATAACTTTCATGAAAAACACATTGATATTACACATCATTTTTTAGGGATCACACCGAAAAAAGATATATCAATTTAAAATTTATCAGGACTCAAGAACAACTTGCTAATATATTAATAACATAATTGTCTTATGATATATTTTAATACATCAAACAGAGTCTATGAATGATCAGTATAATTTTATCATTTATATATACTTATTTTTCAACCATCTAATAAAATTATGTTACTCTTTTTTAAATGCGGGGTATATATGTTTGATGTTTTATAAAATTATTAATTTTAATTTTGTTTCTTAATTAATATAACTTTTCACATGAATATATATTATATACTAAAAAATATGTCTTAATCAATATTTTATCATATTTAGTCTATTTATTTCATACTCAGAAAATGTTTTGCAATTTTTTTTATCATATTCAATTTCGTTCTTCTCATACTGAAAGAAATATTCATATTAAAATTGTATTCATAATCAAAATATTAATTGAAAAATATATTGAAACTAATAGATCTATTATAAGACTATGAATGGTAAAAATTCAAACCATACTCTTTCCTTTAAAATTATCTTTGTTGGTATTTTAATTTTTTACTTTTTTTAAAATTTATCTGATTCATGATCAATATGATCAATCTCATTGATATTTTTTATTTTAATGAAAACCACAAGTGTTTTAATAGTTTTAATGGTTGGATTTTTTATTATCTGATATGAGCTGTAGAATATCAACATTCATATTTACTCACCTATATAAATGGACCCCACACCATCCCAGATTTATTTTACTCATATTTTTGTAAAACCTCTACCACCCTTCAAGTAGTTGAGTCTAATAGCTTTTCTTGATCAAAATATTTAATCGTACTCATGTAAGAAAAATAGACTACATCCCCAAAATAGTTCCACCATAATATTTCTCGAGGATGAAATCATTCATATAAATTATATTAAGCAGTGATTTCTATGATATGTATAAATATTCCATGAAAGATTAATTAAATTTCCAGGATGGAAGCTAGTTTTTGTAGAAAATCCTAACACCAATCATCAAATTATTCATCCTCATGATGTTAAAAATTATTATACTATTGTGAATGTTGATCATGATATAAAAGTAACATTTTCTATCTACGATAGAGATATTATCATGTTACATAATCAAGTTGAAAACCTCTTAGGTGTACCATTTGAGGGTGATGTTTTTCCCCGTCCTGAAAACATCCAAAATAAAAGGAATTCTCCTAAAATGTGTATACAAATAATAACTTTTTGAATTTTAATAACCTAAAATATATGTCACTCATCTATCACATGAAAATATCCTTACATAGATGTAATGGTTTTTTAATATCTAAAAAAGGCTATAGAGTAGCTCTAAATATTTTAGATGTGTATATTATTGATTATTTGGTCAATATGAGCTAAAACATATGATGGGTTATATTTTCATAACCATAATCAATTTGAGTATGATGTTATAAAGTATCAATTGATTAAATTTCATGCAATTTTGACTAATACCATTCATTGATGTTGGATTTTTTATATGATTCAACTGAAGTTACTACAGAAAGTTTTGAATGTTCCTTGGATTAGTGAATATATGATAATGAGGATTAAATTTAATTTTCATTAATAATCAAGGAATTTTTTTAAGGATGCTATAGATGATTCATCCAAAGAAATGTTTAGAGGAATTCAGGGTTTTATAAAATAATCCGTGCCGATTTTTTCTGAGAAATAAATGATATCTATATCTGAATATGCCTTAAATTTAAATAATAAAAAGAAATAATCTGATGGCATAGATTCCAAATGAAGATATTTTCACATTGAATGAATAAAATTAGTACTGTAGTTTGGTATTAATATATAAAAAGACCTTAATGAAAAAACATGGACTGAAGAAACTATCAAATAAAATGGTAAGAAAAACAAATTGAAAATGATAAAGGGATATATTATATATGTTGATAAGTTGTTAAAATGATTTCAATAAGAATGTGTTGGAATCATAATTAGGGAAACAATGAGAAAAGAATCACTCATTCCCTCTATCCAAGAGAAGGTATTTGATAATGTAAAATATGATGATGAATCAGATCCACTAAAAATCCAGCTAGAAATTATTTCAAAAGTATAAGAAGATACTAATATGAGAGAGATGTATGGGAATATTGGTGAGGAAGATGAAGGAAATGAATAGGAATAAAACAATGAAGATGAAAAAAATTAGAAAGATGAACATGAAAAATAAGATGATCAACAACAAGAGTCCTAATCTAACACAATAATAGTAAGATCTTCTCAAGTAACATCATGAAAGATACGAGATACAACTTTAGATTTTTCAATGACATCTTCTCAGTGAATCTAAGAATAAAAACCAATTATTATATCACATAAAGAGAAAGAGAACATATATGATGAAGACCAGAATCAGAATTTAAATGATGATGCTTCTGGAAGTCATATGGGAGAACTTCTTAATTATGAGGAAGATAATGACTCAGACAATACAATATCATCGAAAAGAGATCAGTATATAGTTCAATCACATACAATAATTAAGAATACAATCCATTATTTCCCAATTATTAATGGGATTATTTTTTTGGTTTAGTATAACAAAAAATGATAGGACTCAATAATATTTATAATAAAAATACTGATAAGGCTTGATGCCAACATCAGTGTAGTTGATGAATGTTCTAAGGAAAACTGAAAGGCTTTCAATAAAGTGGTGAAGTGGTCACATAAATATAATATAATCTTCAAATATATTGATGATAAAATTTAAGATATAAAAAGTATTGTGAATAAATTCATTGTTTCATTCAACATGCAGGATAGTAATACCACTTGAAAAATGAATGACTTTAGAAGCCTAGATTATTATCAATCAAAAGAGGTCAATGAGATTGAAAATAAGATAATTCTAATTAAATTAGATGTTTCAATGTTTAATTTTTTTAAAAATGTGATAATCCAGTTCAAAAATAAATTATTTTCCTAAATAATAGATTTAATGTTTAAGATCAAAAAATTAAATCCAAAGAAGTCATGATTTGTACTTTAGAAGAAAAGTTTCAATTAGAGTAGATGGAAAAGATTCATACATAGGACCAATTTATTGGAAAATATAAAGAGTTTTGTTTCCCCAAAATTAATCTCATGATATGATGATGGGTGATATAAATGAATTCATGAAGATGAAGATATTCATCTTAGAACACTTAATAATTAAAATGAGAAGGAGAAGAAATGATTTGATTCAAAGCCTTGTTGTTTTTTTTAAAACAACAATGAAAATATTTGTCATCTATTTATAGATTGATTGAATATTTTTCAACACTTTTGGAGGAATATTAATTCCTTAATTTTAGATGATCAAATTATTTATTTCATCATATATATTTTTATCTATCCCTTTTCCAGGTTTTTGAAGCCTTTCCCAATTCAATTTTTGAAAATTGAAAAGTGGAGAATGACTTATATTCGGGGATAATGATACATTTTGTGGGAGACATATTAAAAAAAGGGTATGATGTTTTATTAGGGGGGTACATTTTTTTTAACAAAGGATAATATTATCAAAATAGATTTTCATATCCAAACGGGGTCCTAGTCGTATTCAAAATCATATTAAAAGTGATTTAAAAATAAATGGGAGATATGTATATTTATTTACTTCTATAGAAGATAGTAAATTAAATATATATTATACTCACTTTTTACATTGTAATTTTCTATTTTAGACTTGTGGTTTTTGATTTCAAAAAAGGGGGATATTTCTAAGTCAAATGTTGTTTTAACTTCTCAATTAATTTTGTTTTGGAAATCACAAAATCGTCCCCAAATAACAAATTATTAACTCATTTATATTAAATGTATTTTATGAATTGAATCATATATCATTTTATAATAATTTTAATAAGAAATTTGATTCATATTTCTGTCAATATTATTTTTTGATATGCATACAATAATAATCGTACTCATGAGTATTGTAGAAATGATTCATTCCTATATTATCATAATGATCTAGGACATGATATCTATCATACACACCTCAAAAAAATTATCATGTACACTGTATATTTTTGATATTGATAATATTTTAAACTGATATAAATCATACTGACTCTCGTAATGAAAAATATCACACCCTTTTACATTTAGTTTTATGTATGTATATATGTTTATCAGTAAATGATGGAATGTTGTTAAATCAAAATATTTCATAAATTATTTTTCAATATAAATTATAAAAAAATATCATTGTTTTAGTTATATGATGATTGTTGGAGTTCTTGGTGTCCATGTCCCTCTAAGATTTTAGGATACAATTCCACCATTAGAGTCCATGATGACCATCCAGATGAATTCTTATAAATAACAGATTATTTTAATGTGCTCAGATGAGATGTTAGCTACATTTCCATGATACTTCGTGAGAGGCCATCTAATATTCTAGATTCAAAAAAATTAATGTTCACAGGTTGTGAAATTTTTGTTCAATGTACTTTTAAATTTCAAGATATTTTTTTGGCTTCGTATGACATTGATCATTGTGGTTATATTTGAAGGCTTCCATGGATAGGAAGATAGTGGTGTAGATAATTTTTCGATCTAGGTATTCAAGGGATAAAAAAATATAGGTACTAATCACCATCTTCATCAAGGGATTACATGGATAGTCAACCATACTAATGGCGATCATCATTTTGAGGGCCTATTGTGTTGTGGGTAAGGAACAATTTTTTGGAAGTATAAATCAACATGCCTCTATCCAGGTTTATGGGATACACTTCTATTTGTGTTTGAATAATATTATTTATTTTCTTTTTTACAATTCTGCAATACTATAAAATACATTAAATCATTTTATAAAATAAATTTTCTCTACACTATGATGTGATTATGATATTTGTAAATACAATTTTTTTGTGTGAAAAATATCACTTCAATTACTCAATATGATTCTATAGGATTTATGATAGAATCATTAATTATTTCTCCCTATTTATCATAATCATTTTGTTTATAACCCATATTATACTTACTTGAATTAATCTGTTTTCTTTATATGAATACGATTAAATATAACTTATGTAATTTTTATCAGAATCACCTTAATTTTAATATTTTTATATCCAGACCCAAGGGCCATTTTGATAAATTGTTTTACTTCATAAGAGATTTTTTGAGATCAATTATTTTATATAATTTTAAACTAAATTCAATTATGGATAAGAAAAACAGTTTTTAAACATACAATTCACCCCACCTCTTGTATTTTTCTATAATCATATAAATTATGATAAAAGAACTATACCATTACAGCCTAACCATTAAATTTTATATATTAATTTTATTAAACAACTATTCATATATATATATAGTGGTATTTGATAATGGATTTTTTTAAAGGTAACTATATGCTTAAAAACCTTTTTTCTTTAAAAGTGGTATTATATCATTTTTTGGGAAAATCAATAGAAATACTTCTTCCACTTTTTAAAAATTTATTTAAAGAATGAAACTCCATTTTTTAAGTAAACATTTCAAGATTAAATTAGAGTTACTTTTTGAATATTTTCTATAACTATTAATTTCTCAAAAAATATTGAAAAATAATAATATCTATTGCCAACTATCTTTTAATTTTAATTATTTAAAATATTCTTCTATATTTTTAAATGGATTAAAATATAAAAATATTTATTTAATTGTTATTAATCAAATTTATTTGTTTTTAATAAATTATGTGATTAATTATTATAGAAATCCTTTTATAAATAATAGAACATATTCTTCAGAAAAATGAATTTAATCCTGATAACTGGTGTAATTTAAAAAACAATTTCTGTAAATATATGAATTTAATTTTTCAAAATGGATTCAATAATTTTAATCAACATAATTATTAAAATTAAATTAGTTCAACATAATTATTGTTCATTAGGAATGGTTAAAATATAAAAACAAATAATATCATAATTAAGGTTAATAATGGTTTACAATGAGTTAAACTAATGATAGAAGAGTTAAAATGTAATAAAAATAACTAGAAAATTTTTTGGATGGAAATATATCAATCTTATATCATCAACTATTAGATATTGGTCAATTTTGGAGCCATATGGGTGATAAATGATTACAACAACATTGCTTATTATGATATTTTATGATTATTTTTATGATGATGAAATTTCATGTCCTACCTATAAATAGTTATTATATAATTATTTACCAATTTTTATTTATAGATAGCACATACTTTTTTTTATTTTTCATTTATTAAGCACTCAAGATTCCTAAATCCTTTTATAATGTAAAATCGACTATATTTCTCTATTTAATGAAATATCCTTTCTCTTCCATGTAAATGTTTTATAAAATTATTTTCAATAATTATGTTACTATTTTCCTCTTTTTTCTTAATGTAATTTTTAACAATGGTATAAATTTTAAAATATTTATTAAAATTATTATTCATATCATTTTAAAAATTTGGTACATTTTAATTTATACCAATAATGTGAAAGGAATAAATTTTTAATATATATATAATAAATAGAATATGACACCATTATGCCCACCGAACTCTTTTATGTTTTCATTAAAAGAAAAAAAATTCAAATAAAATACTATCATTAATATTTTAGAATTTTTCTTTATTTTTTAAAAATCTATTTAAATGAAGACTGTTTTTTTCATAAACAATTGTTTTCTATGTTGTTTTAGATGTATTTTACATCTATGATAGAACTACTTGACATTTCCAAATATTTAATGTAGTTATTATAAAATGATACCACCATTATTATTTCTCTATATGTAATATGAGATAGATGAATAGATATTTATTGATCCAATTTTTATTCTGTTGGTTTTGTTATAATGAAATGGTGAATTTATTATGATATTGTGGAACACATAAATAAATTTTCTATTACGTGACATGTTTGATCCGAATTATATATTCATATAGTTTATTGGGTAATGATTCATAGAAAATGATATTAACATGAATGTAATGGGGGGGGGGGAACCCAGTTCAGAAATGCAATCTATCCAGTATGATATTATTTTTAGTGAACCATGAATATTATAGTGGTTTGGTGAGTTTACACAATCTAGTTTGAATATCTAGTTATTATTTCTTAATGAATAAGGACATGAGTTTATATTCTTATGTTTATGCATCATGATTAAATATTATTCCAATTATTTTCTCTCAAAGTTCATATTACTTGATTATTTGTAATTTCTAACTTATGAACATCCAAGGATCATGTTATAAACAAATATTGGGAATGATGATATAAAACTTATGTTTTTCAAATTTTGTCTTCATTTTATCAATCACATATTCTATGGTAATGATTATGTGATTATTTATATCTCCCTTATTTACCCTGACTGAGTATATGAGCTCACACATTCTAATATTTCATTTCCGTAGGATATGAAGAATGCTATTACATGAGATATGTCAAAAATGGGAGCAAGATATGATGAAATTAGTGTGAGATTATGTAGATTGCTTATGAACAAGCTATATATATATATATATATATATATATCATTTTTTCCAAATATTGTTGAACTAAATGATTCTTTTTGGGATAAATATTTTAGATAATGAATATTCATCTAATAAGATTTAATTTCCATGTTAGAAAACTATAGGCAATAATATTCTAATCATGACTAGTTGATCATGAATAAATGTATCCACAAATTAGCTAAATTAAACATGCATATACACACATGTTCATGTATGTATTGGATGTTATTTTATATCAAATAATATAATTGGATTGTGGGAATAAAGAATTTATTATTAATTTATTATTTTTTTCCATGAATTGGTGTTCAAAGATGATGGTAACACATTCATTCCCAAGGAATTAATTTCATAATCTTGAATTAATGTATATGATGTCCTTAATTTTGTTCCTAAACCATAACAATGAATGCACCAAGATAGATCCACCATATATAATTAGCCGTCTACATATAAGAAAACAATCCACTTCAATAGAACCTACGTATATATCCACACCACATTCAATGTAGAACCTGATCCACCTCTATATGAATTATTACATGTGATTCATGTTCGAAAATTCTACAATGAGAAAAATATAGAATTATAAAATATCAATATATTTTCCTGCTTGGTACGGAATTAGAACCTATACAATACAAGCCCCATGATCCTTCAATATTCATCACTATATGTGTATTCATTTAACTGAGTTATATACATATGAATTATACAATAGGTGATTTTACAATTCAATGATTATTTGATATAGGACAAGAATCATCTTGGATGATCATTAAATAATTATTTGATTACACCTTGATGATGAAAGATATACCATGCTATTAGTAGGTGATATAAATGAATAATAATCAGTACATAGTATCAAAAATGATTAAAGTATGAGGGAAATTCTTGTTAAATATATTTTTTAGAGGTGTATTTTTTGAAAGGACAATGTAAAGATTAAATTACCGATCATTTAAAACATGATCATCCATGTATCAGGATAAATGTTTAGATTTTGAGTCAAAAATGTAGTGAAATTAACATATAATGTTCTAAGTATTCCTATATCTATTAAAACATGACCTTCTTTGTCCAAATCATCCCATTTGAGAGGCATTTGAAACTTATTTTCTATTCATGTTAGCGTGCTGAGTACAGTAATATTTTCTCTGTGTTTTTTATATAGTGATGTAATTCCACGTAATGTATTCCAAATTTCTTGTGGAATCAATTATCGGATCATGGGAGGAGAATTTTTTTAATTAAAAACTATTTTAGTAATACTAATACGGATAAATATCAACAGCCGCACTCTGAACATCGTAGAAATATAAAGAGATCCAATTTTTCTTTTAATTTGAGTAAAAATTCATACATAATAGTATTATGTTGGAAGAAGAATGTGCCACTAATGTGGAAGGAACTCTAAATAACCTGAATGAAATTTGACCACTCTATAATTAAGAAACTATTCAATGCTTCTAAAGGGGGGCTTCCATTATCACTTGGAAGAGATGGTATACGACTATTCTTATTTTCATTCATTTTTTATTTGTTGTAATTATATAGTGATGGAACACTAATCCATTATGAATATTCTAAGGATATTCCCGCTACTCCCTATAATTTAATTCTGATCATTATTTATTTATCTCTTATATTTTTTTTTATAAATTTTTATATTTGGATATTCATATAATTCTATGAATTTTTAATTTTTCATCTATGTTTCACTATATTAAACACCTCGTCCACTTAGATTTTATCCAATGTATCTACAGATTAAAATTGAGTATTTCTATGGATGATTAGAGATCGGTGATCATTATACCATATCAAAATATAGGTTATATTAATTCTTACATTCCTTTAATTATTCTAAAACAACCCATTGATGGTGGCTAGCGACGATTCTTCTGAAATGAAATAGAATATTTGATTTCAACTATAATTATGTTTTTATATGGTAGGTAAAAGGATATATATGTATAGTACACTTAATAAAAGTTTAATATAAATACCAATATAATTTAATCTCACACGTTTTTTCACACCATGGTCCCATATACAGGAATAAAAACATACACCTAATATATTATAATTTGGATATAACCCCCGAAGAGTACTATAACATTCTTATTTAGTTAAAAACTCATTTGATGTTGTCCTTGGGATAGATTAAACATCAAACTGACATCTTCTTTAGAGAGACAAGGGTTTTCAAGTTCTTTTGGTAAATTAATTCATCAAATTAAATAATATAGTTCATATCACCTCAATTTTTGAACTTGTAGATGAATGAAAATTATTTGAAAGACATAAAACATAAATAATAATTGTGTTTGTGTAAAATATGTTATTTAAATACTACTGAATGAGTCTTTATATTCTTCTACTTATTCTAGAATAGTGAATTTTGTGGTGAGAATATTGAAAATTACATGGAATAATTTATTATAACTTCAAGAGACCATTTTGAATTAAATGTTAATAATTATAATCGTCATAATAAATAATATTATAAAAAATGAGTGGAAATTATAATTAGGTTTATCCATCTCCTTTCAATGTTTCATGGATTCAAATGATATGACCCTAACAAAATCTAAGTGAATAATTTTAATGTTTTTAGAAATTTTTATCCAATATAATTATCAAAAGATCTATTTAGTTGTAGGTTACTCAATTTATATATTAAATCAGTATCCAACTGATGTTTAATTACCCACTAGCCAGGAAAATTATCTATGTGGGATGGAATAAAAAAGGCCTTCCTATAGAAATACTTCCTTACCTCATAGACCCTTGATTAAAGCGAGAATTTTATAGAAAAAATAAATTATGTATAAAAACTGTGAATGAGTTCTAGGAGTGACGCAGAATTTTCGAACCAACATGTTAAGTCAAAAGTTCCCTTTTGGCTTTTACATCGTGTTTTGGAAATCACAAATATATTCTGTCTTGTTTTGGAAATCTCGAATGTATTATATCATATGTTTGTAAAATAACAAATTGTCTTTTATTATGTTTATCGTATCGTACGATGTTGATCGTATCGACCAAAACGTATCGTACTGACTCTGTCAAACGTATCGTACTGACTCTGTCAAACGTATCGTACTGACTCTGTCGATCGTATCGTACTAACTACTATTCAGATAATCATTATTTGTTTTGGTACTTTGTCAAAAATACTCTCTCTGCATATGAATCATACTCATGTTTTACTTTTCTATATATCTCTTGTCCTAACAAAACGATGTCGTTGAGTTAGTTATATACTAATCAAAACGATGTCGTGCTTTCTGTTTCAAGATGACCGTTGGAGGCAATATGACCGTTGGAACCCGAGGCCTATAAATAGGAGGTCATTTGAAGCTGAGAAGACAACGATGAGCAAAGAGATTGAATAAAGAGATTGTGAACTACGAAGATTCTAGAGAGAGAGACTCTGACTTCTCTCATCAAGCTTTGTGCGTCCGATCATCGTATCGAGGGCTTTCAAGTAATTGAAAGACAGAGGTGCCGATTACCTGCAAAATCGAGGGCTGCTGGGGATAGGCAGACAGACAAGCCGATCATCGTATCGAGGGCTGCCGGGGATAGGCAGACAGACGAGCCGATCATCGTATCGAGGGCTGCCAGGGATAGGCAGACAGACGTGCCGATAATCGTATCGAGGGCTCACCAAGGTGTTGGTGAGACAGACCTTTTATCCTAGGTGAAAGGATAACCCTTCTCTTTGGGTTAAAAGAATTGTATTACTTTTACATTTCCGCTGTTTGTTTTAGAAAGGGATTGTATTGTTTCCTTTCTTCTTTTACATATTCAATTGTAATTGTTTCAATTACAATTGTTCTATTACATATTGTATCAATTGGTTCTATACGCTTTAAGGTAGAATCAATCATATTTGTATTACTCTGATTATTGTGTTCATCTTGAATACAATTGTTTTACTTTACAATAGTATTACAATATATCTTACCTTTTACTTTCAATACAATTGTGGGTGTTTGTATTTGTATTAGTTTAAGTTCATTTAAACTAATCTCTTTGTTACTAAAACTCAAAGTTTTTAAACCTACAATTCACCCCCCCTCTTGTATTGTTCCATCTAATAGACTTTTATATCTACTATTCGATCCAACAATTGGTATCAGAGGAGGTTTTCCACTGATTTGTATTACTAGCTCTATTTCTTATCTTAAATACTTACTACACTAACGTGTGGAGTGGAAAAGTTGTTTTTGTTATAGATGGCAGGAATGAATATCGGATCAATAGATAATCTGAATCCTTCTAGACCACCAATCTTTGATGGGAATGATTACGAATATTGGAGAGATCGTATGAAGACTTTCGTCATCAATACTGGTGTAGACAATTTTATTATGCTTACTGGAGGTTACAAAATACCTGACAAAGAAGTTAGTACTTTTACCAATCAAGAGAAGCAAGAATATCAACTGAATTACAAGGTACGCAATACTTTATTATGCTCTATGACCAGGAATATATATAGTCAGATATCTTCATGTGAAGCAGCCAACTGTATTTGGAAGAAATTAGAAGTCACTCATTTTGGTACATCCAAAGTTATAGAAACAAGGAGAGCAATGCTTCGAGCAGAATATCATGGTTTTGTTTTTCCTTATGGAGAGCCAGTATGTAAAGTGCAACAGAGGTTTATGACAATTGTCAACAGCTTACAATCTATGGGAGAAAAGGGTCTTGATGATGAAGCTCTTGTTGACAAGATTATAGATATCATGCCAAATGAATGGGAGTCAAAAAGAACAGCTATTGATGAAAATAGAAAAGTTTCCCAGATTACTCTTGATGAACTCTTTGGAACTCTTCTACAGCATGAGACAAGAATGAAGAGAGATGCTGATTTCAATAAGAAGAAGAATGGGAATGGAAGTGTAGCTTTTGCATCTAAAGCCAAAACACCTGAAAGGGTTACGAGGTCTAAATCCAAGAAAGTTGTTGTATCTGATTCAAGTGAATGTAATCTTTCAGATAATGAGTTAGCTAATCTTGCTCGGAGGATGAACAAGATTGTTGGAAAGAAAGATTTTCAATATAGATTCAAAAAGAAAGACAGGAAAGATAGGAAAGATTCTGAGGTAACTTGTTATGAGTGCAAGAAAGCAGGACATATAAGGCCTGATTGTCCTTTACTAAAGAGGAGAGATAGAAAAGAGAAACACTCTGAAAGAAACAAGAAAAAGTTTTATAAGACAAAGAAGGTCTTGAAAGCTAACGATACATGGAGTGCAAGTGGTAGTGATTCCTCAGATGATTCTTCAGATAATGAGACGTCAGGACAAAGGAATATTGGACTTCTAGCCAGACTACCAATTGAAGATCATTGTCTCATGGCTAAGGTACATAGTGCTGAAGCTGTTACAAATGTCTCTTTAAATGCAAATTGTGTTGATAATAGATATTATGAATCTTCAAATGATGAATCCTCATCATCAGAAGATGATACTTTACCTTCTTTTGAAGAAGTCTCTAGATTTGCTAAGTTACTTGAGAATGAAAATTCTAAACTCAAAAAGAGATTTGAAAAAGCGAATTCTAGAATTTCTATCTTGACAAAAGAAGTTTCAGATCTTTCTAAAGATCTTGATGGGAAAACTTCTGATTTTGAAAGTATTTTGAAAACCCTTGAGAAAGTCAAATCTGAAAAGGATAAACTTTCTAAGGATCTTGAAACTGCTATTTCAAAGAAAGATATATTAGAATCTAACTCTAGTTCAAATTCAAATGTTTTAGAAAACAAGAATTTGGTTTTAAAACTAAAGTCAGAGATTTTATCCTTGAAAAAGTGTTTGTCAAACTTCACTCATGGAAAAGAAAACTTTGATAGGATGTATTCTCAAATTAGACCATTGAGAAATCGTTCTGGTCTTGGTTATACTTATTCCAAACCTGTTTTTAGTAATAACTATTTTGTTCCTCAAAAAACCATTTTCTGTTCCAAGTGTCAATGTGGTGGACATTGGAGAAGAGATTGTTCTCTTAACAAAACTCAATCCTTAGGATTTCATAAAGCTCATTTTGCAAAACAAATGTGGATTCCTAAAATTCTTTTATCTAACTCTTCTGGATCCAAACAAGTTTGGATTCCGAAAATCTAATTGTTTCTTTTTCAGGAAAATCAGAAGTGTACCAATAAGAACATTTGGTACATGGATAGTGGTTGTTCTCGACATATGACTGGAAACAAATATTTCTTTGAAAAGGTTATCAAAACAAAAGGTGGAAAGGTTACCTTCGGAGATAATGCTCAAGGAATGATTGTTGGTATATGTAATATTGTTCCAAATTTTTTTTGTAAAAGGAGATATTATTTTACAATTCATCGGAACACAAGAACAACTTGCTGACATTTTTACAAAACCCTTACCTTCCGATAGATTTGAATTTATAAAACAGAAGCTAGGAATGATTACATTAAAATAATCATTCATATCTACTTCTTGTTTTAAATCTCTCCTTATAGTAAGAAACTCCTCGTAGAAAGGGGGAGGACATGTCTTTATGTCTTTATGTTTCTGATCCTTAAATATTTACTCTATATGTTAATATTTCTGTTTATCGTATTGACTATTTCAATATTTCTGTTTATCGTATTGACCATTTCAATTTTTCTGTTTATCGTATTGAAATTCTTTTCCATCGTACCTTTCAATAATTTTTTGAATCGACCGATGATACTATTGAAATTCTTTTCCATCGTACCTTTCAATAATTTTTTGAATCGACCGATGATACTATTGAAATTCTTTTCCATCGTACCTTTCAATAATTTTTTGAATCGACCGATGATACTATTGAAATTCTTTTCCATCGTACCTTTCAATAATTTTTTTTGAATCGACCGATGATACTATTGAAATTCTTTTCCATCGTACCTTTCAATAAATTTTGAATCGACCGATGATAGTTTTGAGATTGTTTTCCATCGTATTGTCACCAAAACCAGCAATCACCTTACGATCTTCGACAGGTATTCTTTTTCATTTTTTTTTAGTTTTTATTTTATTTCTAACCGTTGATCTGCTTTTCTTTAATCCTGACCGTAGAAGATCAACCGTCATATCTTTTTGCCTATAAATACCCCCCTCCCCTCCCCAAACCCACATCGTTTGTCCAAGATTTGAGGCGAAGCTCTGCTCAACCGGCTATATTCAATCGTACGATCTTCTCAATCGGCATCATCTTTATGTCTCAGTCTTCTGCCAACACTCCCGCTGATATGTCTTCAAAGACCTTTACAGAGAAAGACTTTCACAGAGAAAGGTTAGTTTCCCGAGAATTCTTTGATACGTACGATTCTACAATCAAGAGGATAATTTTGTTTCAAGGATGGGAACATCTCTGTGTGGAAAAGCCTGATAGTCAAGATCCAGTTCTGTTTGATGAAGTGTGTCAATTCTACAAAACCGTTTCTTTTGACAAGGATATGAATATTAACTTCGCTGTGTACGATAGGAAGTTATCTATGTCTGTGAAACAAGCGGCGCATTTTCTAAATGTTTCTATAGAAGGTGATGCATTCTGTCCATCTCATAAACTTCCAGAGGAAGTTGGTACTTTCAATAGAGAAAATGCTGAAAAGTCTTTGTTTGTTGTTAATGAGGGAAAGAGAAAAGTTTATCATCTTTCACCGGACAATAGGTTTGTAACTCTATGGATGAAAGGTTTCCTTGTTCCAAGGAAAGGGGATAGAGAAACCCTTAAAGTTTCTGATGTTTTTCTGCTTGACTACCTTGTGAATATGAGAAAGGTAAATCTCATGGGATATATCTTTGAAACAATCAAGAATGTCAAGAAAGGAGGGATTAAATCCCAGATAATAATGTATCCGGCCATCCTCACAAAATTCATTCTTGAGAGTATGAAGTTCTGTAATATTCCTTTGAAAGGAAAACCTATGGATTTGTGGCCGTCTTTCATTAATAAGAGTACGATGAAGAAGCTGAATGTTTGTTTTGATTCGAATTCAAAACTTTTTGTCAGAGATGAAGAAGCTGAATTGCCTGAAAATCAATCGGCACCTATGCCTGCCAAGGACAATCAATCGGCCGGTGTTACTCGAAAGTCTGATCCACAGACTAGTTCAAAGCCGAAGAAGAAGCCGAAGTATAGTAAAGAAGTTGTGGCAAAGTGGAGAAAGGACAAGGAACAGAGAAAAGAGGGTGATCCAAAGTTTGGACTTGACCCTGCTGAAGCCTTTGCAGAAAGGATAAGGGTAGAAGAAACCCTTCAAGCTGAAAAGAAAAAGAAGACTCTGTTGAAAAGAAAGGCTCAGGACTTTGATATTTCTAAAGTCTTGAAAGCTGTTGAAGATGCAAGTGCTCAATTAACAATGGAAGTACATCAAGAGCCCATCGTACAAAGTCAGTCTGAGAAAGAGAAAGGGAAACAAGTGATGGAAGAAGTGGAAGAAGAAGAAGGAGATTTTCTTTTAGAATTTCTTCAAAGCTCTAAGAAAGGTAGAGAGGAATCGGTTCAAAAGCTGAGCGAAGGTGTTCAACAAACTTCTCATGCCGATCAGGAAAGATCACCGGACAGGATGTCATCGAAAGAAAAGAATGATGCTCAATCTTCTCATTCTGACAAAGTTGTTGTCATCAGTGATAAAGTGGATGATGGAAAACAGAAAGAAAAGGCGAAAGGCAAACAGCTAGTTGTTGAATCAAGCAAATCACATGAACTAGAATCGTACGATGATGATACTGATTCAGAGCACACAATCTCTCTCAAAAAGAGTGATTACATTGTTCATGTTTTGAGGAGAATGGAGAAAACTATTCCTTATTTTCCAAGGCTGGAAGGAAAGATTGACTTTATTACTGAAAATCAGAGAAAGAAGTTTGGATCCGTGAAAGAGTTAAGGAAGAAAGTCTTGTCTGTAGAAGCCGATTTGAAAGTTCTTTCTGAAAGCTCAGTTGTTCACAGGAAGGCATGTAATAAGATGACTAAGTGGTCGTACAAAACAGAGAGCTCAATCAATGACCATGAAGTTGCTATTGAAGATATAAGGAGACTTTCAAATGATCTTGCAATTGCTTTCAATAAGCTTGATAAAGAAACGGTTGAAAGGCTGAATCTTTTATCTTCTCAAAGAACCGATGTTCCTTCAGTAAAAGACTTGCAAGAAAGGATGAATGTTTTCCAATCAGAAGTTTCGAAGGTTTCATCTTTCAAAGATGAAATGGTGTTTCTGAAGAAACAAAATTCTGAATTGTCTAAGGACAACAAAACTTTGCAAAGCAGAATTGATACCCTTGAAGAGGTAATCAGAGTTCAGGAGGAAACCATCAAAAATCAAGATCAGATTTTTGCGGATCAACAGGAGCTTCTCAAAACTCAGGGTGAATCAATTTCTGAAGACAAGAAGGAGATCAAGAAGATGAAAGCCGTGCTTCATGAGCTGATAAAGAAGGAGAAGGAAAGAGAGAAATGATTGTTGTATTTGTTTCTTTTGAAACTTTGTGTTGTAATAACTCTTATAATTCTCTCTTTTATCCAATTGTCTTGTTTTACTTTACTAATCCTTTCAGACAATTCGAGAATATTCCTTTCTTTTTGTAAATCACAAAGGGGGAGAATATTTACAAAGTTTGTTTTTACAAAGGGGGAGAATGCAATACAATGCTCTTAAGGAAAATCTCTGAATACAATCCTTAGGAAAGTCAATACCTAAGGGGGAGTTAGTTGTATTCAAATTCTTATTCAGAAGAGTTTTCAATAACTCAGGGGGAGATAAGTATTTCTTGTTTCATTTACTTTGTGTGTTTGTGCTTTCCAAAAAGGGGGAGATTGTTAAGTCAAAAGTTCCCTTTTGGCTTTTACATCGTGTTTTGGAAATCACAAATATATTCTGTCTTGTTTTGGAAATCTCGAATGTATTATATCATATGTTTGTAAAATAACAAATTGTCTTTTATTATGTTTATCGTATCGTACGATGTTGATCGTATCGACCAAAACGTATCGTACTGACTCTGTCAAACGTATCGTACTGACTCTGTCAAACGTATCGTACTGACTCTGTCGATCGTATCGTACTAACTACTATTCAGATAATCATTATTTGTTTTGGTACTTTGTCAAAAATACTCTCTCTGCATATGAATCATACTCATGTTTTACTTTTCTATATATCTCTTGTCCTAACAAAACGATGTCGTTGAGTTAGTTATATACTAATCAAAACGATGTCGTGCTTTCTGTTTCAAGATGACCGTTGGAGGCAATATGACCGTTGGAACCCGAGGCCTATAAATAGGAGGTCATTTGAAGCTGAGAAGACAACGATGAGCAAAGAGATTGAATAAAGAGATTGTGAACTACGAAGATTCTAGAGAGAGAGACTCTGACTTCTCTCATCAAGCTTTGTGCGTCCGATCATCGTATCGAGGGCTTTCAAGTAATTGAAAGACAGAGGTGCCGATTACCTGCAAAATCGAGGGCTGCTGGGGATAGGCAGACAGACAAGCCGATCATCGTATCGAGGGCTGCCGGGGATAGGCAGACAGACGAGCCGATCATCGTATCGAGGGCTGCCAGGGATAGGCAGACAGACGTGCCGATAATCGTATCGAGGGCTCACCAAGGTGTTGGTGAGACAGACCTTTTATCCTAGGTGAAAGGATAACCCTTCTCTTTGGGTTAAAAGAATTGTATTACTTTTACATTTCCGCTGTTTGTTTTAGAAAGGGATTGTATTGTTTCCTTTCTTCTTTTACATATTCAATTGTAATTGTTTCAATTACAATTGTTCTATTACATATTGTATCAATTGGTTCTATACGCTTTAAGGTAGAATCAATCATATTTGTATTACTCTGATTATTGTGTTCATCTTGAATACAATTGTTTTACTTTACAATAGTATTACAATATATCTTACCTTTTACTTTCAATACAATTGTGGGTGTTTGTATTTGTATTAGTTTAAGTTCATTTAAACTAATCTCTTTGTTACTAAAACTCAAAGTTTTTAAACCTACAATTCACCCCCCCTCTTGTATTGTTCCATCTAATAGACTTTTATATCTACTATTCGATCCAACACAACATTCCCACATTAACCATTCATAGATCACAAATTATTCATATTATTTTACCATGGATTGATGGAATATGACCAAAATTTTATCTATTTTTCATCCGGAGGAGAATTAATAAAAAAATACCTCATGGAATTCAGAGAGATGATTTATAGGATCTCCGAAAAGACTCTTAAATTATATAAAGGAATAAGAAAAATAAAATTACACAAGATAAATTGTTAAAAATATCTTTTATATTAAAATGATGGATATAAACAATAATTTATTATGATATTATTAGTTGTTAAAAAAGGTATATTTGGAATCACCCAACACAACTCCTCATGTCCTCTTTCTATAAGATTCTGAAGACAAGTATAGTGATATAATCTATTATTTCATGGGATTTAATTATATAAATGCATTTCCTATAGATGGTACAAAAATTACAAGTAAACAATTAAGGACTCAATGAGTATTCTCACACATATATTGGAGTAGAAAATAAATTATAATATAGAGATCCATTTCAGTAATGTTTTTAACCATACTTCCATCACCCGCCATTAAGAAAAGGTACCTATCACCCCTCTACAATATACAAGTAGTGAAATAATCAATATCCTTCCCTAAAGGATGTTTTGAAACAACATACGAAGACTCACATTACTCATAATGTTTCTGTAAACATTCAGGGATTAGAACATAAGGATATTTACATGTAGGAAAAAAGATTATAACCTCAGTCATTTTCATTTAGAATCAAGGTTCAAGTAATCTTTCTGAGGAGTAAACATATAAACCTAATTTAAATTTCAATTATATTCCATTAATGATTGACCATGATATGGGAAGCATTTAATTATCACCATCTGTAGAAGGAACTAGATGTGAATTGACACACATATATGATGAATTTACACACGATGAATAGTATAGATCACCTGTGGATATAACAACTATACAGATTGATAAATGGAATCAAACTTAGTCAATACTGCATCTTCCTCATCCTCCAATCCCATTTAAAGTAAACCACTCCATGAAAAATAATAAATACACACTATAACATGAGATTTATGAGATATTCATGAAGGTGGGGATTATAAACCCTATACAAGAATCTATAATCCAAATTCCACAGTATGAAAAATTCATTATATACATGTGAATTTGGAAATGAATAATATTAGGTAATTAATATTTTTTTAGTTAGATATGGGTTTTCAATTTATACCCCCCAAATAAAAAAGAAATTATAAGATCTTTTTACCTTTATTATCTTGTTCACTATTGTTGAGATTAATGTTTGAAATACAATTTGTGGTTTAGTAGAATCTATTAATTTAATAATTTACTCAATTTTTTTTATCTCAATAGATAAGATATGTCAAACTCAATCGAGTAGTTGTGCCACATTCCATGGGAGACATTTCCAACCCAATAGGTGTTCTAGATGTTTATTTGGTATGTGTATATAGATTTATGATCCCAATAGTTTTCTATATTATAAATATCAATTAAGGAAATTGTAATGATCATTCCCTTGTCATCCTTGGTAGGATATTTCGTAGTACTACAAAAATAATTTTTAATGTTAATTAAATAACAAATTCATTTACATTGGATTACAAACTCAAAATTTTTACATATTCAATTGAATGATATACACCTATAAAATGTAATATAAATTTAATTTAAGACATTATGAATTTCATTTTTAATCTAATGATGAAATTGAAGTTATTAATGGCATAATATGATTATGTGTAGCAATCAAAATAACATATTTTTCTGATGAATAAATTTTTTAGGATGATTTGAATATAGAAACCTGGATGTATGCTGATAAAAGAAAATTTGATGATAAATGTTTTGATGATTCTCAATACACCATCAATAACATTTTGTCATTTAATGTACTAGCTTCCAATATGGAGAACACTAAGTAGGAATAAATAATATAAAACAATACTGGGATGAAATTGAATATAATTACATCAAATTTTTGATATAATTATTTTAAAAAAATTTAAAAGTATCAACTAATAATTTAAAAAAATGTAACACTCAAGCTACATTATTAAAATTTTTAAACACTGAAATAGAATTCTGGGGAAATTGCTTTTTCAGAATGAAAACTTCCATATATTAGGTCTACCACCTACATGCAATGCATTTTTCTAAAAATATTATTCTAAAATATTGAGATATCCCTAATGAATACTCAATGAAACTATTATAGAATTACTGAAAAATAAATCTATATTTATTGATACTATCTGGAATAATTTACCCTATCAATGACTCAAAATGGGTTATTCCCATCGAATTCTTAACAAAAAAATATGGATCCACCATTTTTCAATATGAGAAAAATGAATTGGTACGAGAGGAATTTAAATTAGTTGGATAGATTTCATTAGTTACAGGAAGTTAAAAAATGTATCCAACATAGACCACTTCTCATTTCCCTTCACTAATGGAAAATGATCAATTTGCATTAATAAATTTGTGACAGTTTCAAATAGTAAATGGACGGTTGTGTAAAATGGTGTCAAAAAATTTACATTTTGCGACGAACCATCACAAAAAGTAATTATTTATTGTGGGCTGTATTACCCTCGCAAATAGGATGGGAGAATGTTTTTGAAAAACATACTGTAGTAGGGGAGCTACATGTCGCAAATAATTTCCATTTTTTAAAAAAAATTAGACAAATCATTGTAAATAATTGAAATAAATTAAATATATATATAATATTAATAATAATATAATAATAATATAAATTAAATAATTAAATTAATATTAATACTATAAAATTATTTATAATTTAATAATAATAATAATAATAAAATATAATATTAATATAAAAATATATAAATATTTGTAAAATAAAATTAATTATAAAATTATAAAATCATATAATAATAATAAAATTATTAAAGATATAATAATATTACGATTATTAATAAAATTAAATTCTCAGTATTCGCAAAAATATAAAAATGTATTAATTAATAAAATTTACAATATAATCAAAAAAAATTAAATAAATAATAAAAACTATAATATTCATAGTAATATAGAAAAGTCACTAATTAAAATTTTAAATAGTTAATATTAAAAAAACATTCAAAAGTATTATTATGAAATTAAAATACATCACTAAGGGGAAGGGCGTCTGGGGGAGGTAAAAGGGATGGGGGAGTGGACATCATCCCTAATCTACAAGTCAATCATCACATGTACGCCATATTTTCATACTGTTGCTGGTGCTTTTATCAATGCATCTCATCATGAATCTCCTACAGTTGATTCTATTTCTTCATTGAAACTCTTCCTGCTACCACCTTTGCCTCTGATGCATCTCCTACTAAACCCAGTGCATGGTCTCTTAAAGCTCACTTTTAACTCACAGATGCTCCAGATACTGTGTTGTAGATGATGATGACTCTCTACGAGCTCCTATTAAGCTGGATGAAGACATCACAGTGGTTCCATAAAAATATACCTGGGTTAATCGAGAAATGATACAAAAAACATGGCCTTTCTGGAATCCATATTGGGTCTCCTGCATCCATGCTACCACATCAAATCAGGTGGGGCAGTAGTCTGACGATCGGTCTCGACCTGTATCTCACTATGTGTCTAAGTAATCTAAGCCTCATGTGACTCCTTGAATTGAAATATAAAATTAGAACAGTTGAATTGATATTTATATTTAAATTTAAAACTCAAAAATAAATTATACTGACCAAAATTTGACACTAGCGCGCACCATTAATCTATCTTGTGGCTGGATCACTGTCCACCCTCTTATGAACATCTTAATTGTAATATCATGTTTTTTTTCTGCCTATTTGAATATAAAATAAACCATTAACATTTAAAGTTATATACAATATATTAAAAAACATACTATAGGTAGCCAATGCATAATGAATGTACGACTACCGGCTGGATGTGTCAACTCCAATCTCCCCCAAATTCTCCAACCTACTAATTATATACTCAGATACTACCTACTCAACTAGTGTTTCCATTATCCATCCCAAACCAATGATTAAATATAATAAGAATGTTAGATGTGACATGTCCCATCAAACTCATTCACTCTTTCTTTCACCATTACATTCCATTTAAAATTGCGAAAAAATTGGGGCAACGTAGATGCATAGCTCCATGAAATTCCTTCTAGATAGCCTCATTCGTTATCTCCTCAATGAGATACCATAAATCCGACAAAAAATTTATAATGTTATGTTATTAAATAAATTAAATTAAAAATAAATATTATTTATTTTTATACCAGCCAATTATTGTACTTGTGGAGCTGAACAAAAATAGGAATATAAACCCATGTAACCCATGACTCAGAAAAATAATTGTGAAATATCATGGTCCCCTATCCAAAATATATATTCATAATGCTATGTAAACAATAACAATTAATAAAACAAATTTAATATAAATATATTAATGAAAACTAACAAAAATACAATGATAAACATAACTCTACATGTGTGGATCGCACCCATGACATGGAAAACTATCAGGGATAGGGTTGGGAATCATCAGTCAAGCAAGACCACGTTCCCTCTGAGTGCTCCCTGGACTTCCTACAGTCTGATGGTCAAATGAGCCAACAACCATATCATCCAATGCTAGATAGACATCCTTCAATAGATGATACAGATCCACGTCCATCTGAAACATGAAATAAATATATTTAATAAACAGTTGAAAATAACTATTATATATAGATATATATTAAATATGATTATAACAATTATTTAACTGTGCCATTTTCCATCTTCATCCTCATCATCATAGGTGTTGAAGTTAATGTATTAATTTTCTTCCACTACATCATAAATTTCTGTATTTGTGACAATTTTGTCCTATAATTTAAATAAAATTTCATTTTTGACATCATTAAATTCATCATCACCCTTGGCCATTAAATATGGGGGTCATCAATGATATTTGTGTCTCTTCATGAAACAGATGGAATTGGAGCAGTCTCTTAAAAATTTTCAATTACTTAAACATCATCTGAAAAACATTCACTTTTAGTAAACTTATTATTTTGATATTTAAATTTTATTACTCTCTACTAATCATCCAACTCTTTAGTAGTAGGATAGTAATTTTAATAAAAAAATTATGTTCCTAAAAATAAAAAAAATGGTTCATTTTCTACAAGAATACCATTATATTCAATATCACTGATTCCATTAATTAGATGAACACACAAGCCTCTCTCAGTATCCCACCAAATAATTTTAATCATCATTATATAATGTTGTTCTATATAAAATAATTTAATTATTTATTCATTCATTCAGTAAATTGAAAATTAGTTTCTCTATGATGGGAAACAATCATGAAAGCATCAATATTCATTGTCACTTCCCCATATGAACATGTAAAAATTTAAAAATAATTCAACACATATTCATTATAAAATTTACCTATTTTTATTGGGGGATACTCTATACGTACAATCGATTATCAATATTATCATTAGATAGAGATACCAAAAAATTAAAAAAAAATATAATTATAAAGAGTTTTAAAACTATTTATAATGTGAAATCAAAAATAATTTATGATACATGTTTTAGAAACCTTTTAGAATCTAATTTTACTATATTCTTCAAGGGAAAAAACTGTAATGTATATACATACTAAAGTAAGAATTTTCTCCACCACGTGTCACTCTCTCCATCAGCCACACCACCCAAAACCCACATTCCCTCTTTCCCACACCGTCATAGGCCCGATCTTTTCCCCACGCCTCTGCCCCCCGAATTCTATTCCCTCCCCAACTAGGGTTTCTCCCACCTTACCCTACCTCTTTCCCTCTAATTCCCACCAGCTTTTGGCAATACCTCTCCCATTGTCTCCCACATACCCGATGATCTCCCCACACCCCGCTCGCGTTTCCAATCGTCGTTGTCTACTTCGCTTAAATCCTCTCCACCTGCTCCACCTGCTTAGCCTGCTCCGCCACCTGCTCCTCCACCTCGCACTACATCAGGCTTTGACCACATCACCTCATGCTCCAATGTTTTACTATGAAGGATTCAATCGAGGAAGACAGGTCTTCCCGCCCGAACGATGTGCCCTCTTCCTATCTGATTTTATGTTTCGAGGTAGCGGCCTGCTTCGACACATAACTTTGATACACTTTCTCTTTTATACCACACCGTTCATGATGCCATTCTGTGAGTGGTACGATGTGTAATCTTATCTACATATCATGGTTTCGACCTAATGGATGGCTTCGATGAAGGACAACGAAACAAAACTCAGCCTCTTCGATACGGCTTCCGTATTGCTTCATCCAGGAAAAGATTCTCTATATGCATGCTCCTATCGTTGAATAAATGTTCAGATTTCTCCATTCTACAAGACGATGTCCAAATGAAATCTTCCAGTAGTTATTTTCAAGTGTATTTTGTCTCATTTCACACAATAATAAGAAAATTCAACCCATGTGTGGGTAACTTTTACTACATTCCATTATATTCAGATTGCATATTTGCTTGTATATTTTCAGTCTAATTTATAACTGTTTCTTTGATGGTGCTATGACTATGGTTCAGTGCAATAATAGGACAGTGCTTCGTGAGGATTACAGAATATTTACTCTCATTCTTTCTTTCGTCTTCACTGTATAAATATTCATCGATAACCATCTGAGGTATTCATTGTAAATTTTTTGGATATTTGTGTCTTTGGTTCATTATTTTTAATGTAATTAACTTTCCACTGATTTTTTAAGGGTACCTTTTAGTGGATAATTTGACATTCAATTTTTAGTTATGATTTTCTATTTTCTGTGCAATCTATATACGTTTCCTTGATGTTGGTGTAAGTGTGGTTCATTTCAATCAAAGTACAGTTTTCATTCTGTTTTATATAATACTTAGTTGCAATTCCATCTGACATCACTACATATATATTCTTCAATATAAATTTTAGGTATTCATTCAAACAAATTTTCAGATGTGTTCCCATATAGCATTGTTTTTACTTGAATATTCTATTTTCAAATGATTCATTTCTGTATAGTATATACATTTGTTAATGTAGGTATAAGTATCGTTTAGTAAAATTACAGGACAATTCATATCAATGGGTACCTCATACTACATTATGTGACATTCAATAATGAGATTTCATTGTATTTTTTGTGTGTAATGTATATATGTTTCTTTGATGTTGGTAAATCTGTGGTTCATTGCAATCACAGTACAATTCTTATTCAGGTTTAGAGATTACATAGTTTCTATTCCATCCATCCTCACTGCATAAATTTTCCTCAATATCCATCCAAGTTATTCATTCAAACCATTTTGCAGATCTGTTCCTATACTACAGTCTATTTATTTGAATATGATATTTTCAAATGTTTCATTTCTGGGAAATCCATGTTTTCATGCTGCACAATTTTCTTTATACTGGACGTCACTCATGCTGGAGGAGGAGAATGCTTCTCATTTTTTATTACGCTATAGGTTTTTAATGCTGACTGTTTATGATGGATGTGTTGAATGTTTTCGTGAAGAATGATGATGTTGGGATTTTTTTTGTATTTGATGATATCATTTTTCTAGAATGATAAGAATTTTATTTAAAGTGAAAAGTTTTGATATGTTTACATGAGTTGTATGAACCTTGAGCTCTTTGTATGCACATTCTACTGTCTATTTGAAGCAGTTTTTTCCTAGAAGTTGCATGGTGGGTTGTACCACTATATAATAAGTGGTGATAAGGGTATAAAATTTATTTATGAAATTAATATTTCTTATGTTACTACTGCTTTTATCATCCTATTGTTTGAAAAGGTGAGGGTGGCTGGTAAAGGGGAAGGATTTGCATATACACATTGTGCATTATTCCTGTATTTGATGAAAATATTTATGCGGTCTTCCAATGTTCCTGGGCTGTCTACAGGTAAATGTTTTTTATGATATTCTTTTATTTTTACCATATAATATTTAATATCAATACTTTTTTTGATGGTACAGGAGTTGTAGATATGATATTGATATTGGGAAGATGGAGGGGGGTTGCCACATCCATGCATGTGGGTATATCTGTTTATGTTTAAGTAGAATTAGTAGCAGGTATTCTTACTGCCTCTAAAATTTTGAATATTTAAACGAATTTTTTCGTTTTCTGAATATACTTTCCAATTAACATATTCAATGATAAATAGAACACTCTAAACAAGTTTGGGAAGCCTAGTTTTTCCATTTTTTAATCAGTTTCGTGAAATTTTATTTCTTTATAAATTGATAACTGTACAGGTTTTTCTTTATTCATTTTGTAGATTTGAAATGTGTTCACTAATTAATGTTGTGTGGTTTCCCCATTCTTGAAATTTCATTGAAGCAAAGTCCTATTTTTTACAAATGGATCATTTCAATATATTATATTTCAGTATTTTTGTTTGACATGCCATTATAAAAGGTATCCATAGACTAAAGTTTTTCCAAATTATTGGCCTTACATTTTACTTTATCAGACTGAATTTTTTCACTTACAACATCTATCTTCAAATTAGGGGCATGATAGAAGAAGATATCATTGCTTAGCATGACCCCTCTCTATCCCATAATTCCATGTCTGTATTTATTCAGATTCCATATTACAAAAACATGATGTAATATTAACTCCTGACTGAATAAGTGTCTGTTTATTGATTTCCATAGTACTAAATATGTGTCTGCTTATGGGTTCTTGAGTACCATAGAATATGCATCCAATTTCATGTGTCGAAATAACACTTTCAGGAAGTGGAAGAACACTTATCACTATGAATAATTCACTTCTGCAAAATTCCTACATCCTCCTATATCGAGCAAGGTATGTGACACATCCTTTGTACTGTCTAATGTGTTATTATCTCAGCTTTTATTTTCATGGACTCGAATTTATTTTATATCACATAACAGGGAATCAATGCATGTTTTCTGAAAAATAAGGATTGTCATGCTAAATGTGACAACTATTCTGATATAGATTGTATGGAGAGATTAAGAGGAAACTAAAGAGGTCGCAATATCAACAGTTCATTCTTGTATTCCTTAGCAGCTACACAAAGGATGCAGATAATCCAAATTAATGCAATTACTGAATAGTGGCAGATTGATATAATATATATCCTCCACTTTCTGATAATGTTCTCCATATGTAAACATAACACCATATCTTTTTGTTGAAAAATTAGTTCTCTTTATGTATTATAATTAATCCTCTGCACATCTCATACTTATTATAAGAACAATTATTTATGTTCGTTATTAACATTTATATTTATTAATGTATTCATAAAAACAATAATTGAACCATTTTGTCATACAAACATATAAAAAATTATGTTTTAAATAGTTCTCATTTTCTAAATAACCTCCTGTCATGATACTACTGTTCCCTTTATCCAGTTTTTCATGTATTATCTGTGTAGTTATATGTTTAGAGAATTCATTGAGGCTAACATTCCAGTAGCTGAGTATTGATTGGTTAGTGTAATTCCTCAGGTTTCCTCAGCTGTTTATTTCTCATTTGTCTAAAATTGATGCAATGGAGTGAGAAGTCATGGTTTCTGATTCAGGTTTGTATCTATCTAGAAGAACATCACATATCCACATGTATCGGTTCATTTTTTTTCATTTCCTATATAGTTTTTACTTATGACATGTTGTGTGTTGAATGTTATATTACATTTTGTTGCATGAAAGGGAATAAAAAAAGTATAGCAGCTACAATGGAGATACAGATTCAATTGAGGGAGAAAAATTTGAAGATATACCAAAAAGTATTGGAGTTGATACTTTTTATGTAGTCATTATTTCTTCTTTGTATTGGTGTTTTTTACCTATGTAACTCTATGTTCACTAAAATGTTTTATGATTATTTATAATTTGAGCTTTGAATGTGTTTTACTGTCATTACTGAATGATGATGGGTTACAATTATGGGATTATAAGGATGTTTGTCTACCTAAAGGTATGTGTCACTACTTCAAATTTCATGGGACCCATATGATAATGAAAAATTTGTTTTGGTTTTTATATTCAGGGTTTATGTTTACCTGATCCATGTATTTTCAAAATTCTTTTATTTATTTATTTCTGTTGGATCATTCAACCACAATTTGGATCATCTACGATATTTTCTTGAATGTATGTTTCATTAATCTGAAAAGATGTATGACAAATGTTATGGGAAAAGATTATATTAATGCTTGAGTAACATATTGATTTCCCATATGATTATTTATGTATTTATCTTAATGTGTTTCTATTTGATGTAACAAATTTAAATGTTTCAAACCATAACTGTTCAACTGAACATAACAGCTATAAAGTGGTTTTTGTCATTGATAATGACAATTAAATCAGTATCATTATTTACAGCTTAGAACACAGTTATGTAACTATCTATTTATTACTGATTTTCATTGTATGAAAAAATCACAAAGCATTACATTTTCATTCATTACTATACATGAACTTTAAACCGGTGGGTCTTCATAGTGACTTATCATAACCCGAAATTTCTCTCTCACATTATACCTGACTGCACATAAACAATTATACAGAGTGATTAAATTAATTTGTAATTTTTTAACAATTTTTTGCAGTAGTCTGTACCACAAATTTATAATTTCAGTATATTCAATATATTCAATATTCATGCCAGGTTTCGATCCTTCATACAAGGTGACATGGTGTACTTAAACTCGATTTTGGAGAAGAACAACATCATGGAATAATGGAGCAAGGGTACATTTTCAAGCATTGGGTCATTTTATTTTGTTTCAGTTAATAGATCCTTTTAATTGTATTAAATATGATATGTGATCCATTTTTTGGACTACATATACTCTCATTGAGAATTGTAGTTATTTAATTTGATCGTGGAATAGTTTTTTAATCCTTTAAAACATGTATTGAATTTGAGCAGTGAATCATGCTTTTTTATAGAGCAGCTGGTCATTTATTAGAGCATTAACTAAATATGTTAATTTCTATTTCCCACAAGCTTATTTAGGAAATCATTGGTGATAATTTAGTATTTCTTATGTGGCAATATGGTGTTGATGCTATAGTCCAGATTCTAAATGAAGATACTCGAAACTGTGGAACAACTTCTTCAGGTGCGTTTGTCATCTAATTTACAGAATTCTAAAAATATTTTGATAGTTTAAATCCTGAAATATACTATCTTACTTTGAGCATAGTGTTGTTTCAACTCCTCAGAATTTTTGATAATTATGCTGGACATGTTTTAGTAATGATAGGAAAATAATTAATATTTTGAGGTATATATGATGCAATGCATCATTGTACATATATCGTACAAAATAGGTTCAATAAAGTCGAGTTGTACTCCATAAATTAACTATATCATTGCATTGTTATCTCATGATATATTTCTTGAATAGTGATAGATTGTTATCTTATAGATTGAAGTTTTTGAAAAATTATTAATGTTGATGTCTACATGGTTTGAGTTTCTATTATTAGAGGTGGGTGAGAAGCAATGGTGCTGGAGATTTGTGCGATTTGTTTTAGTGTAGTGTTTTGAATAAATAACATTGGATCTGGATAGATCTTCTATTATTTTCTTAAATAATTTATTACCTGTTGGTGCATCAAAACCCACTATTGGATTTTGAAAATGTTGAAATTTTTGGTAGATGATGAAGACAGATGGGCTGAGTTGCAGCGTGTGTAAAACACACCTCTAATTTCTCCTGCACGTTATCATCTCTAGACAGGGTATTATACTGAATACACCACAGAAGAGAAAATAATTTTACTGGAAAATCTTTTCACCATAAGAACTCTCCCCATAGGTCATGAGAATTAGTCACAACCTAGATAATATGAACTTCCCTGCAATTGAAAACACCTGAAGCAGAACCAGTGAAAATAAAACAATCTATATCATTATTCAGAACAATATTGTCAAATATGCTCCTCTGATATTCATCTAGAGTTTTTTGAATAAGTGTGGGATAGGTGTGGGCATCCCTAAAATAGAATCTATGGGTGTTTCTATGGGGGAATCCGATATAAATCCTTTACCAGTTGTAGAACCAATAGCTTATATCACCCTTACCAACTGAACATCATTCATAATGGATTTTTTTGAATAATTTGTTCTCATATGTCAACTTAATGGGATTTGATCATTCGTCGGGATTTCTTTGTTTGGATTTATTTCATTTGAGGATATGGGTTCGAATCAAATAACATTTTTAGGAATGGTAAATTGATGGTTCAAAAAAAGTTGCATCTTGGAAATCCCAAACTAGTTTCTATTGAAAAACATGTTTACGATTTCTGCAATCTATAAGCTGTAGATTATTACCATTTTATCATTTTTTGAAAAATAGATTTGTAGCATCATCTCCTTAATATTTTAATTTTTTACAATCACGTGTATCATGTAATCTGTAAATTTTTTGAACAAGTTTTATCTCATATTTTATTGAATTCTACATTTCTTGTAATCCATATAAAGATTAAATTTGTATTTTCCAGTTGGATGATCTTATATTTGCAATACATGTAACAAAAATTTATGACATAAATCATTAAGTGTTTATGTTTTTTTGCAGGGTACTCTATAACCTAGTGAATCGATTATGGTTGAACATACTACTGGGGTCGTGTTTGGTGACCTTTTATTTTTCATCTGTCGTTGAATTCGTTGGTGGCCTTGATTATACTATTCACCAAATCATTTTCTGATGTAACATTCAGATCATTAAGATTGAGCTTTCAGTTCCACAACTTGCAGCCATGGATGGTGGACCTAAAACATATCGTGGAATGATTATTCATGCCCCCTCTGTTCATAATGTTGGGATTGAAGTTGTAATACATTATAAAATGGCTGTTGAATCAAACAAATTGTTGGTTTCCAATTACTCCATATAATTCCACAAGGTACCCTCTTCTCCCTTTCTATAATTGACCTCTTTAACCTGAATTTTACTTATATTTGATTGAACCACCAGTAGTTACTATTCTATTGAAGTGATATAGTCCATTAAAACACTACATATCATTGAAGCTGATTTTGTGGGAATTAGTTCACGAATTCATGGAGGTACATTAATTTTTATTGACAATACCATTGTCATAAAGTGCAGACATTGTTGCCGTGAGAAATAATCGGCGGCATACTCATGTAGAGTCCATGACTTTGCACATCGAGCCTATGAAGTATGGACATGGAGGTCTCGCTAAAATTTATTTCTCCTATGATGAGGTTCATTCCCTTCTCTCTTATCTCAACCCTATGAGAGAACTAACATTTACATGTATTCTGTTTTTGGTTAGAATTGTTACATTTGTCCAAACATAACTTTGTTTGGAATCTCTTTCTATGGAATAATTAATTTCTCACTATGGTTTCCAAATTTGAAGAATTGTTTTTTGTTGTTTGTTGGATTTAGCATGTTCGTGGGGGAATTCGAGCGGATGTTTGTGACCATGAAAGCCATTGTATGAGTGCTACTTTCAAGAGAAATATTGCATATGCATGAACCATTCATCAATTTTATTTCTTATTACATATATATTTTAGATGATTCAAGGATAGATATAATTGATCAAAATAATCTATAATTTCCACCATCATATGTTCAAAATACACCAAAGGCTCATAAATATTCATGGAGAAGAACTCATGAGTTATTCATATCATTTATTTATTCTACTGTATAGATTAGTTTTCATGGATGATACCATGATTCTAGTACCAACTAATAATCTTGTAATTGGAATATTTTGGTATTCTTCTAGACATAACAACATATATATATATATTACTAATGTTAAAATATCCTATGATATTAAATCAAGGGTTTGTGATAATATTATGTATCATAAAGTGAAATATAATTATGATGATTAGGTTAAAAAGATGAAATCTGATTTACATTATATTTTAAAGACACCACACTGAATGCAACCATGTTTCCTACTAATCCTCATCCCAACATCTTCACAAGCCCATCCAATCCAGTCAAATTCTAGATACCTTAAAACTTTGTACGTTTCCTTCCATCATTTATCACAATCTCACCTCTTGCCTCCACCTCTGCCCTCACCTCCACCTTCAGTTTCTTCCATGTCTCTTATATCTACCTTTTCCATTCCATCATGTCTTATCTCCATCAAAATTATTCTTTACTTCTTTTCCTTCAATCACGGGTAACCTAATAACTTCATTATCATCGTTTTATTCTAAACATTATATGAAATACAACGACAGTGAAATTTATTTTAATGACACAAAACCAGATGATTTGAATGAAAATTAAATAGTCTCATGCATTTTCACGGGCAGAGTAATAGTTTATATCTAATAAAAGGTTGAAAGAATATAAAAATTGATGATGAATTGGAACATCGTAAAGATATTTAGAAAATAGTTTCATAAGAAGAATAAGATTGTGATTTAATGAATATTGATGAATATTTTGGTGATGAAGAAGATGATGGCCTGACATCACATTGTTTGGATCGTCTTTGGGTTGCTACGTTGACTGTAGTGGTGGTTGAGAGTCAGAAGAGAAATGTGGGGTGGAGGCTGACTCATGGACTGCTATGTGATGCAGCTGGATTTTGGTTTGTGCTGCTCATTGTTTTAGGATTCCACATGTTCTTGGTTCGATCCCAAAGGTGGGAAGTCTGTGAAACCAAGCTTGACCACTTGGAACAAGCCCCAGATGAGGATTCTGAGCTGACTGTTCATCTTTGAGTGCTTTACGGCTTTGGTTGTTGAGAGGTTATCTTGTCAGCCATCAGATTGGGCCTATGCTTTGACATAGGAAACTTTCATGCTGGATAGCCCTGTAATGGTGGGGATTTTTGTCATGATCAAATTCTTGTGAGGGGTGTTCTTGTTGTTAGTATGGTTTTACACTTTTTATCATTTGGATGTGATTAGTCTTATGTCCATGAAGTCTATTTGGGTTTCCCCCATTCTTCTCTTAAAAGGGGGCTTTATCGAAATAATAAAAATTTGAAGGCCTTCGGGCCATTGGATGGATGTATAGAAATCATTGAAGTATGTGTAGAATAAAAACAAGAAGAAAGTAAATATGGAAATGAAAAGGAGGAATAAGAAGATAATATAGAACAAATTTTACCTATGATATCTTCTGTTGAAACATCATGAAAAATACCATCTCCAGGGTTTGACAATTCCTTGAAATACACTTAGAGAACTCAAGTTGTTAAATTCATTCAAATTTTAGATAATTTCTAAGGGAACATATCTGCTAAAAATCATAACAGTAACACATAAGATGATGTATTCAATAATAATTATGGATATCATTCTGATTTCACAGGTGTCATTAATTCCGACAATATAGGCTCATTAAAAACATGTAATTATATTTTTCACGCAATAAGGATAATTGAAAAGAAAATTCCAGACACCCCAGTGCTCAAAATAAACATTTATATGGGTTCAGAAATAAAAGAAAGATAACATTAAATCATATTTATGAAATATAGAGTAATCATTCATGAAGAAAATCATAATGTGTATGATGAAATTACCCAAGATCAAACCATTTCCTAAAATAATATAAAGTTGTATCACAATATTTATTCAAATAACAAGGTTCTTAAAGATTCAGTCAAAGACAAAATGAAGTATGTTAATGAGGCCACTATTTCTTTTATCAAATTGTATTGTGATACTTCTATAAAATTGAAATATTTCATAATCCAATATGAATCCCAATATGATGAATTCAATGAAATAATGAAGAATTTTAAAATTATTCAATCATAAGATTCATGGAATAGGTTTTACAAGGGTGAGATAATTTAATTTAAAAAATAAAAAGTTTTTATTGATATATTTGACGATAAATAATATATCAATATTTATCTAGATGAAACACTTTAGGTTCAAGAAAAAAAGAATCAAGTTCCAAGAAGATATGATTTATACACCGGAAGTGAAACTGCAATATTAGAACAAAATGATTCATACTCAATATTAGTTGTTTTCAGACCATGATGAAAATATTATATGTTACCATGAAACTCTTAAAATGAAGATGTATGATAGAAATGAGTTGAAGATGATGAAGAAACTTTTATTAGGCCTCATAGGGAATGAGAACAAATTAATTTATTGAACACAAGTTGTATTTTTTAATTAAAAAATAGAAAGAATTTTTTTTGATCTATATATTGTTTGTTTGAATGTTTTCCATGTATTTTGGATGAATGATATTTTTTTATTTTTTATGATCAAATTAATTATTACATTGCCTATATTGTTTCTCTATCCCCTTTTTAGATATTGGAATACTATTCCTATTCCTTTTTTTAAAATCACATGGGTGGAGGGGAATTTTTTAGAAATGGGAGAAATTTTCAATATATATGAGAATACCTTATTAATTGGAAATTTCTAAAAGAAAGATAATACAATACTTAATGAATTTTTAATACTAAGGTGGAGTTAGTTATAATCAATATCATATTCAGAATAATATTAAAACCTTGGGGGATTTATGTATAAGTGTATTCTAATGAATACAATAGTTTAATTAAATTATTTTTGTACATAATTTTTACAATGTAATTTTCAATTTATGTATTGTGGTTTGTGCTTTCCAGGGTGGCGTTATGATAAATTTCTCTTGTGGACATCTCTATTATTTTTGTTTTGAAAATAACAAACACTTTTTGAAATACCAAACTGCCAAATTATTTTTGTCTAATGTATTTTAAGAATGGATTTCTAAGAAATCAAATTTTAGTGGTATCATACTCATTTTTAGGAAATTGTTTTTGGAAAATATAATCATATTATATCATTGCCGTTTTCATTATGCAAAAAATAAAAATTTTACTCATGAGAATTAAAATAATGAATTCTTCCATGATTATCATAATGTGCCTAGATATGATTAATATCATATAGAATAGATATGATTTATATTATAAATGTTGTCCAATCCTTCATCCAAGATACAATTTATATCATACACACTAGATAAGATTTATATCATACATGTTGTCCAGTTATTTGTATTGAAAATATATTTTTATAATATAAATTGTACTGACTATCATAACTAAAATAATCGTACTCGTCTAAAAATATTTTCATATTGATAAATATTAATCCTAATGAAATTAAATAGGTTAAATAAAAATGATTTCGTTTTTTATTTGTTAATCCAAACGATGTCATGATTTCGGTTTCAATACGACTATTACAGTGACTGATGTACAAGTCTATCAGAGAATTTATGAGAAAAAATCGAATTTGGATATCATGATGACCGTTTGGATGAATTTTTATAAATACCATGTCATTTTAAAGTGAATTATATTCATTAATTGGACACACAATATGAGAGATTTAAAAAATTATCTACATGTGAAAACCTAGAAGATTACAAGTCATGAACATCATGTTGCATATACATATATCTCACATGATTTTGTTTTTCATTTTGTGACACCAATTTTTTGGGAATAATCTTGGGTGATTGTCAGGATTGCAAGATATAGATACACTAACATTTTGAGAATCTAGATATTCTAATTCTATGAATATAAAGGTATTGATCATGTTCTTGATCGAGGGATTATAGGGATTGTCAGATATATCAAATCTGATAATCATAGCATGGGCTTTACTTATTGTGGGTAAGATAATCATACATCAATTTATAAATGAAGGTACCATTATCCATGGTTATTAAATAATTTTCTCTTTGTGTTAAAATAATTTTAGTCATTTGAATGTATTTCTATCCCACCATTAATACAATAAAAATTCATTGTTTTATTTATTAATATTTATTCTCTGTATTACGTTTATCATAATTTCTATGATTATGATACTTTTGTATTACGTTGTGACTGCATTTTTTGTGATTAAATAAAAATAAATAACTTTTATTATAATTATATATAGTATAAGTTAACAAATATATTTCTTATCCTATGTGTCATACAAATATTTTAATCAACTTGATTATGATATATTTACAATCTGACCAGAGGGAGAGATCATATTCTTTTTTAGAGACTTTTTGAATTCCATTAGAATATTATTTCATTAAAAAAATTTCATTATTGATAACAAAATTCTTTTAAAACTAAAAATCACCCCTATTATAGTTTTTCATCTTCATATACATTACGATCCAACACCTAAGGCCCTTAGAGAGAATGAATTGAATAGAAAAAATAATAAGTTTGAGTTTTATCTAAAATATTATTCTTTTCATCATTATATTTTCTCAATGGATTTAATCATAGTTTATCTTATATAGACATAGGTAGAATATGAATTTCCTTCACAGAATAACCTATCTATGGTTCATACTTTCATTGGTTTTGATTGGTTCAATAGATGATGTGTGGTAAATGTTTCAAAATAAGTTAACACAGTATCCATTATACATGTAATAGGGATAATATTGTATTAAAAAAGTAATGTGAATTTGAATTAGAATAATTGAATAGGGTGTTAGTCAATTCTCCAATTTCGACCAAACCATCTAGAAATTATGGAATTCTGTTATATAGTGATACTTAAAATATAGGAGATTGTTGTGTCCATGTGAAAAATTTAAAATAAATATTTCATATTCATCATGGAGGTTAATTATGTTGGGTTAATAAGTATCCTTATGACTTTTCCATTCATAGATTTTTTGAAAATCATATACACATTTTTATATGGAAAATTATATATCTATATTAAATAGTTTCTTAATGTTTTATTTTCTAAGAATGGTTTTGACCTTACCCATGGATTTTAATGCCATATATATTTTTTTCTCAATCAAAGTATAACCATATTTTTCTTAAGAAAAAAATCAAATCCGTATTTCTATTTATGAACCCTATAGTTCCTTAGACTCTGATTTCTTTTGAAATCAGGCACAAATTTCAACTGAAACCAGTGTCAAATTTCTCCCCAAATTATACTTTGATATCTAATCAAATCAGACAATTACTTCTTCTAAAATTAATCTCTATGTTGTTTTAAATTCACAATTATATTTCTTCTCACGTCAGACTCCATTTTCATTTAAAATCAAACTCCTAATTCATTTCTAATCAGGATTTGATTTCATAATATTCTAACTTTGAATTCAACACAATTCATAGTCTCATTTCCTTAGAAATAATGATAAAAATCTCTACTATTTATGAATATGATTTTCAAAATTTATAGACTCTCATTTTAATTATCTTAGGAATAAAATTAATTAATTTACAATTATCATATTTCCATCTTATAGATAATCATTTTATCATATCCTAATTGTTGTAATGATTCTTAGGAATAGTAATTTCCCTCATACCTTGATATATAAAATGATCATTTCCAATCTATTTTAAATTATACATTTTATGAGTACCACATGTATAGGTTCCTAAGAAATTTTAGGGAAATATTGATTTTCGATGTGGAAATCAATTGGTGGAATTCTTGCCTATAAATACCTATCCATTATATTAATCATGATACAACAATCATGTTGAACTCCTAAATGTGATGTGAGATCTCTGCACGATCTCCCTTGTGTTAATTTTGTGAACTACTAGTTCGACTTTGAATAGTTTATTCAACCACACTAGTGAGAATTGGTTTGTTACTTTTATCAACGAGGGATTAGAGATATAGGAATGTAGATGTGTTGAATACCTTGTTAATGGTGGTTTAGTGGGGATATAAATACAGATATCGATCTTCATATTGAGGGATTACACTATTGGGTGTAAGCCATGATTTCATGAAAGTACATATCAATGTTCTTTTATCCATGGTTCATGGATACCATTGTCATTGAGTTAATAGATTTCAAAAACATGTCTTGTTTTGTTAAATGTTTTATATCTACTGAATTTTGTTGACATTATAATTTGTATTTTTCTTATGCATTATCATACTTGTACAAACACTAATATATTAGATTCTATATGATTCAAGGTTGAATCGTTCCTTATTTAAACATGTTTGTGTTTCCATATCAGATCCATATTATTAGATCTAATGCATTTTTGTTTCTTTACTATGGTCTAATGATGGTCTTTGAATTAATCTTATTTAAAATTATTAAACATAGATTTTATTAAAGATAAAAATAAATGTCTTAAATCCTAAAATTCAGCCCCTCTTGTAATGGAGCATTTTACATCTTTATTTTAATCCTTCAAATTTTATCAGTGTAGGTCACACAAATAATTATTCTTGTATATATGTTTATTCTCAATCATTACATACTTAAAATTACTTATTCATGTTTTTAGAAGGATTCCATTGTTCATAAAATTTTTCTACTACTAGTTTTGGGGAAATGAATTTTTCATAGGAATGATAACAAAGAATTTTGGATCAGTAGAGAATTTATATCCAACGAGACCACCAATTTTAGATGGAAATGACTATGAATAATGCAGATATATGATAATAATTTTATTATCAATACCATTTTGGCTAAAAATGTTTTTATTACTATAGATCACAATATTCCATACAAGGAAATCAAAGAATTCAACAATCCATAAAAGAGAGAGTATCAAAATAATAGTAATGTATGCAATGATTTATTATGTTCTATGACTATGAAAATTTATAGACATATTTTATCATATGAAGCTACTAATATCATCTGTATGAAATTAACAGTTACACATTTTTGGAACATCCAAGGATATTGATACAAGATGAGATATTCTTATAGATGAATTCCATGGTTTTATGATTCCATATTGATATGCTAATTTCAATGTTTTAACATGTTTTATGACTATATTAAAAATCCATCAGTCTTAAGGTGATAAAGGAATTTATTTTTATATTCATTTGTATAATGTAATAGATATTATTTCCAAATAATATGAATCCAAAATAACATAAATTGATTAGAATAGGAATGTTTCAAACATCACTCTTGATAAGTTATTCGAGAATATACTACAGTATGAACCTAGAATGAATAGATATGTAGAGATCAATATGACATAGAATGGTAATATAAGGGTTTCTTTCTCTAAAACATCAAATCAAGTGAAAAAAAGAATGTTGAATGAGTGACTAGATCAAAGGAAAACAATGCTACTATTAAATATGAATCTGTTGAGAGTGATCATTCTGTGAATGAACATGACAATAATTTTAAGAGAATTAAATAGATTGTGGGAAAGAATGATTTAAAATGTAGATACATGAAGAATGAAAGAAAGGGTAAGAATGATTCAGAGGGGAATTATTATAAATTCAAGAGGGAAGGTCAAATATGACTAGTTTTACTTATGATAAGAAAAGATATATGGAATGGATATTCATTAATAATGAATCATTAAGTACTACATGTCTAATTATAAGAATGGACTGAAATGTAATGAAACTAAGAGTGCATGTTGTTGAGGCTATTCTAATGAATATTCAGATATTGAATCTTCTTGGAAGAAGAATATTTGTTTTATATCCAACAATCCTATAGAATATCAATGTCTCATGGCTATGGTAAACACTAATTAATATTTAAACAATATTTCATTATGTATTAATTATCCTATGGAAGAATTTTATAAATATTCTGTTGAAGAATCATTATCATTAGAATAAAATACATTACATTATTTGGAATAAATATCTAGGTTTTTTTGTTACTTGATAATTAAAGTAGTAATATCACTATGAATCCTAATAAAAAATTCAAGAATCTTTATTGTAACAGAAGAATTATTAAATCTATTAACAGATATTGATTAGAGAACCCTTTATTTTGAAAATGTTTCAAAAAACATTAAGAATGTTAATTATGAAAAGTATTGTAAAGACCCGTAAATTCAAGGGAAATTTTTTTCTTAATTTTCATTGGGATTTTACAAGAACACAGTTTCAGACAGCACTTGATTCCGAGGCCAAGTGTGCCCGGAATTTCTATCTGAAGTTTAGCTCGGGTACGTTCAGTGAATGAACGATTGTGAATTTCTAACATTTGAACCATTGCTCGGAATCGAATTCCGAGGGCACCGATGGAACCGCAGCGCTGGTAATTTCTAAGGAACGCCTTTTCTGGAGTTGTGTTTGCTCACTATGAGTTGTTTAAATTTGTGGATTAAGTGTTAGTGAAATAAAATATTTGTTAAGAATTTTATTTCTCTTCTCCATGAGTTAGAACCTAAGTATAGGAGTTAGGGTGGGACCCACTGTTTGTTAGTTTCTCTTGTGTGGATTAAAGGTGAGGTGGGGCCCACATAATCCCCCACCTTTTCAATTTCCTTAACTCCCTAAATCCACTTAACTACCCACTAAAGTTGTGTAACACTTTTGACTTTTCCTCTCCTCTCATTAAGTATGCCAACTTAACAATTCAATTAATTAATTTAAGTTTTGAATTTTTGAATTGTGGGTTATGTTAATAAAATAAGGGTGAGTATTATTTTATTTTGGTTGGATGTTGTGTGTGGGCAATTGAGGAGAGAGCTCTTCATCTTCATCATGAAGAACACCAAGACTTTGACGAAGAACACCAAGACTTCGACGTAGAACGCCGTCACCGTAAGAAGAAGATCAACGTGCCGCCTCTTCTCCTCTTCACAGCCGGTGGGTTTCCGAAGATCAACGACACACCCTCTTTCGATCTTCTTCTCGTGTCAATGAAGAAGAGACACCACTTCCTCCTCGGGCGTTCTCCGTCAACTTACGGAGGTTCACCTCATGACGTCGTTTTCTGCGTTGAACCCCCATTCTAGCTACACTGAAGTAGGGGTTTATTTATTTATTTTCGTTCGTGAATTCTACTTTGTCGTCCTTCGTGAATTTACGACCAGTTGCTATCGATTGAAGAGAGGGGGCCAGACCCCACAAACACGGCTGACCCTCCTCCATTTTTGATATTGTTTTTAATATGGTTGGAACGGAATAGCGTGGTGCCGTCGCACCACGCAGGAATCGTACGGTAAGTAATACGCCGCGCCGTGAAGTTGAACAAGGGCGCGACGCCGTCGTGCCGCGTCGAAGAGAACTGAAGATACCGCAACCGGAGTGGGTCCGCGGCAGAGGGGCATGGTGCCATCGCACCGCGCTGGACGAACCAGGCCGCGGACGGTTATGGGCCTGCGACAGAGCAGGGTGACCGGCGGCCGGTTTCGGGCCGCCGGTGTCGTCGAAGGAAGAAGGACCGGTCGTCGCCGGTCCTTGTTGGCAGAACCAGCCGGCCGGACAAAGGAAAACATGGGGATTCAAATCCCCCAGCCGGCCAAGCGAGCGGCCACATTAATGGGGCTGCGGTTATAGGGTAATGGGGGGGGGGGGGCAGCGCCCCCCCCCCCCCCCCCCCCCCCGCGAGCCGGAACGGCTCGGCCGCTCGGCCGAGCCAGCTGGCGCCAGCGCGCCGGGTCGCCGGCCGAGCCGGGCCGGGCTGCGCCTACCCGGACCCAGGCTGCGCCGACCTGGACCCCGGTCGGGTCGACCCGGTTCGGGCCGACCGGGGGGTCTCGGGCCGGGTCGGTCCGGGCTCGAAGCCCCCGTTTCGGACCGTCTTCGGTCCATTGATCATAACATGAGCTACGGGCTTCCGAACGACGCGTCGTCAATGGAAATGTGATCCCTAGATCGATACGGTCGTTTCGGTATATCACACTCAAGGTTTTGGAATACTTTGGGTTTGGCCGGGTTGGTTCGTACACGAAACCAACCGGGCCCTCAGAGCAGAAACGCTCATATCTTAAGCTCCGGACGTCCGATTGATGTGCCATTGACTTTGTTGGATTCCTCTAAGTGAGATGGATCTTTCGGCTTACTCTGCCCGAGGTTTGGATGCAGGTGGAGTACGGTCGGGTTGGGTTTTCCTTAAAAACCAACCGGGCCCCTAGGACGAAAAAGCCAATAACTCTCAGACCGGGCGTCCGATCGGCGCGCCGTCTGCGGCATTGAGTTCCTATTGACGATACAAAACTTTTGGATACATCAACTCTGGACTATGTGTCAGTTGATGTATCAGCCTCTCGGCTCGTGGAGCGGACCCTCCTGAGCGAGCTTGCTGTGTGCGGGAACCCTAGAGTTGGTTGCATTTGCTTCTGTGGCGACGACGACTATACAAAAATCCTCAGTGGATTCGACGGCGACGACTATAGCACTCAACGATCCTATGTGGATCAGTGCTACCGATCCTGTGTGGGTCTGATCCTGTGTGGGTCAGCGCTCAGCGGTTCTGTGTGAGCCAGCGCCTACAGATCCTGTGTGGGTCCGATCCTGTGTGGGTCATTGCAGGGGTTAGTTACCTATCGATCCTATGTGGGTCAGATCCTTTGTGGGTCATTGCAGGGGTTAGAATCTATCGATCCTTTGTGGGTCCGACGGCTTAGATGAATCCGTGGATATATCTGATAATATCTATCGTCATACAAAAATGTATACCTGTGTGAGATGAATCCTATTTTTCTTTCCTTTGTGGATTGTGTTGTGTAATCCTGTGTGGATTTACGTTTTTCTTTCCTATGTGGACAGGGTTGTACTTGGGCTCGGATGTTGGAGCCGAACGAGAATTGGTGACTTAGGTATATGTATGGGCATATACTGTAACACTCTAAGATATTATGAAAAATATTCTTTTTAATTTCATTAATGTCTTGTGTTGTACGCTACACCAAAAGGATCTTGCACAACACGCATCCTTGACTGGCCTTGCATTACACGCAATCGTGACCTTCCTCGATAGTGTGCGTAGTACGTAATACCGAGTTTCACTAAACAACGATATGCTATTAAAAATATTATTAAAACTAGCCGTTATGAATAGTAATAACCACCTTTAAAATTTTATCAATTTTATCTCTCAAAATGGTCTTCATTTTTGAATTCGGAGTATCGTATTTAGCCTACGGTGAAATTTTGTTACTTTTCAGGAAACTTTCATATTCTAATGAATAGTGAAAATTAATAAATTTTAGTTAAATAAAACTTTTTAATCGAAATAATTAATAGTGATAAATTGTTAATTTTAGTGGTTTTAATGTATATTTAGAATATATTTTTACAATTTAATAAAATGATGGTCATTTGATATAATTTCACATTTAAACCATACATAAACAAGTGTCAATCTTTTGATAGTTATACGCTATTTATTTTGACGATGGGAATTAATTGTTAAATTAATTAATGAAACTGATATGTTTTGAATTTGGTAAAATATACATCATTTTTGAGTTCATAATATCAAATATAGCTTAGGCCTAATTTTTGGTATTTTTCTTGAAACTTTCATTTTTTGATGAATAGTGAAACCACTAAGTGGTAGTTAAAAAAATGAATTTTTCATAAAACATAATTTTACCACTTCTGTGAGTGGAATTTCAAAAATCTGAGTGACACGGTTGATGTCAGTAAGTAAAATGTGGTTTAGTGAGATGAAAATAATTTTTGGTGAATAGTAACTTTTTTACTTTTATTTACCACGGTTAAAAGTAAATAGTGTAATTAAGGTTAAATATGATATTATTATTACCCAAACACATGTCATAATTCTATTGGTCAAGTGTAATTCAACCAAAAACAACCCTAGGAATAATATATGACCATTTAGGCCCACTTGGATTAGATTAGGACATTTATTATTATTTAATTCAAAGAAGAGTTAAAAGAGTTAAAATCAAAGTTAATTTACTAAAACACTTTTAATATAGGGTTATACATAAGATAAATTCGATTGTAAATATTAATTAGAAATAAAATAAAATTTCCTACATAATTATAGTTTATTTATAATTTTTAGACATTAAATAAATTAATTTATTTATGACACAATGATGATGCAGTAATTAACATAATAGTAAACAATTATAATAATTGATATTATAAATAACCAAATAAATATAATTTTAGACTTTTTATGAATTCCACTAATTTTCTAGGTTAATATGACATGTTAGTATTGATTTAATTAACTTTTTTCGAACTAATCATTCTGTTATGATTTTCACAAAAATCAATTACTAAATAACGTCAAAATTGACCTAAAAGTGTTTTTAAAACAAATATTATATTATTAATTGTTATTTTATTCCTAAAAAAATAAGGATCATCCAAATGACTTAGATAAGGTTATATATATTAATAATAAACAACATGGGGTTCTTTTGGCTTGATATAGTAATTTAATTAACCTTATAGTGTAAGAAAACAAGAAGACACGGTAAAAGTTAAATTATCTAACATAAAGTTAAATATAAATGATAAGGTTAAAATTGATACCTAAACTTGTCTAAATTCTATTGTATGAGAGTATTTAGACCCCTACCCACCTTATCTTCTAAATATATCAATTTGGAGCTATTTAAAACCGAAATTGACTTTATAATAAAATAATATTTTTAGTTTTCCCAAAGGAGCCCCTCTCCTACCTTATAAAAGGGCACCTCCTCCCCCTCTTCCTCACACCACTTTGAGCCTTCACGCTCGGCCAACCCCTGCCAATTTCTCCTCTCCACTTCTCTAGAGAAATCCTAGAGGTCCCGGTCTTCTTCAAAGACCAATTTTAGTGACCTAAAAGAAGGTCTCAAAGAAGCACTTCAAAGAAGAGGTAATGTCCGTTACCGATTCTTTCATCTTTATTTCTTCTTCCACTTCTTCTTCTTTAGTTGTTTCATTATGAAGTAATAACATCAGTATCACTCATATATTGATATGTTATTATATGTATGAAACAACCCTATTTCACCATCTATCCATCCTACGGAAAAAGAAATCACCGCGCGTGCGTACGTACGGAATACCGTCTCCACGCCGTGGTGTAATCTATTTTCCACCACCACCTTACATGGATAGGTATAATGGTGTAAATAATGACTATATATGACTATTAAAAAGTGATACTGATTCTGAAATAGTATACATACACTCCAATACAATTCCACGATAATAGGAACGATATCATCACTCATGCGTACGTACGGAATACCGTCTCCACGATGTGATGCGACTCGTTCTACATGATCTTCATTTCATAATGATTATATAAATGAATTGAATAAATGAATATGATATATATTACACTAATAAAATTCTGGAAATAAGGTATCTATAACCTAAAGAGAAGAATAATAATTTATTCGACAAAACACACATAAGAACAAAAAGTTATAAACACCTGAATAACAAGTAGCAATGAAATATTACTACTAAGAAGCTAAGAATATGACCATATATGATATCATAAAAATAATTATGATTCTGGAATAATTCAATAGCATTATTTAAATTATTATACATGAGGTTCGGACACGTACAAAGCATATCGGACCTAAGGTAAGGGAAATATCACAATCTCATTTTTATTCGAGATTGTTTATACTTTGAAATTTACTAGGGTGTATTTTATCATCCACATCCATGATTACTAAATATTTAATATTGTTTCCATCCACCTACCATTGTTTAAATCCAAATTTACCCTTCGGTGAGTTTTTAGTAAAAGATATAAAAGGAATGTTTTGTCATTTTTCGTACGAGGTTCTTTTTGACTTTTCCGAAAAAAGTACGAGAAGAGTGTTTTTTTAACTTATACGGCATGAATGGATTTTTAAAACATTATTTCCAAGAAGCTTCCTTTACAAGTTTTCATGTTTATTTTTAATCAACTTCTTTTACTTTAAAATTGTATGACATGTTAAGAATGGAAAAATTATTTTTGAAGTAGAACGAATATTTTCCTCAAGAATGGAGTTCAAGTGGTTTATCAAAATTATTTTCCATCTAAGATAATAAAGGGTTCTGTTTCTACCCCTATTATTACATGGATTTGATTATGTTGTGATGGAAATATTTTTATGAATTCCTTTATCTTATATGAATTGTTTTATGATGTCATGATGTTTAAGATTCCCATTTTTATTACATGGGTTATGCAATGATGTATGATTTATGATTTTGTGGGACACATAAGAATGGTATCATTATGAGATGGGTGGGACCTATATCTCCCTCCAATGCATTGGGTAAATATTTTATATCTCATGAGATAGACATGGATGGAACGGTAGGTTATACCAGTTTAGTGAAACAGGAGTGAAACGAGGGTGACTCAGTTCAGAAATGGAATTTGTCCACTAAGATAGTCTTGGCAATGAGTCTTGACTAATAAGAAATGAATCTCTATGATTATGTGTTTATGCCACAATGTTTCATGTTTTAAGTTAGGATTATTGGGATTTCATTTCACTTCTATGATTTATCCCATGTTATGAAATTATGCTCTCTTTTGCAGGTTATGATTTCCAAAATGTTATGTTCTTATGAATATGATGTAATTGATATTTCTTTTGTTTACCGTTAAGGAGCATTTGTGATAACCCTTTTATGTTTTCTTTTCCCCAGGATATAAAGAAAGGATTTAGGTAAAAAAAAATGACGATCTTTATGGGAGATGTTGAAGATCTTTCACCACGATTAGAAGATTATATTCGGAGTTTCCAAAGACACTAAACTATTACGATCTTTGTGTGTGTGTTTTTTTTATGTACTAAGAATTCTGCAAAAGTAATGTAATGTCCATGTACGTTAAGCTTTGGGTCTCTACAGTTGGTTTCAGAGGAAAGGTTTAGTCAACCTTTGGAAACTAGGGTGCGAAAATGTTAGTGAGATCCCTAGAGATATTTCTAAGGTATGTCTAGGGATGTCCCTAAGGATAAGTATACGTATAGGATATAGTCCTAGAACTACGGTAACGATCATATAATTTAACCTAAGATGTTAGATATTGAAGGTACTCCCCTTTTATTATATTGTTTTCCCTAGCGTGATTTTTGCCTCCCACACTATTCTCTTTGGGTTTTAGACGATGGATGGAACCCAAAGGAACAGTGTCGATCAATGCAATGGACAATGCAATGATTGTCCTCCTGCACAAACCAATGTTATGGGAGATGGAGTGCAAAATATTATTTCTAAACTTCCACAAGCTATGAACCATTCTGGACTTCCAAATGACCAGAGAAGGAAACAATATTCTATTGAGTCCTTCATGAGGAAACTTCCACCTTCTTTCAGTGAGTCTTCTGATCCACTTGTTGCTGAACAATGGATCATTACCACTGAAAAGATATTTTCAGTTCTTCAATGTTATGAACATGATAAAGTCATCTTAGCAGTATATCGTTTGGAAGGTGATGCTGATCAATGGTGGAATCTTATCGAGAATACGAGGCAAAGAGATGAAATTGGGTCCATGGAATGGGACGAGTTCAAGAACTTATTTTTCAATAATTACTTCCCTCGTATTTTTCGAACAAAGATGGAGAAGGAGTTTCTTGAACTAAAGAAAAAGGATGATGAATTCGTTGGTATATATGAAGCGAATTTTACATGGCTTGAAAGGTATGCATCTGGATTTATCATCCAACCTAAAAGTAAAGTTGATCGATTCTTCAGTGGCTTAAAACCATGTCTCCGAAGGGCATTAGCTATAAGAGACTTCAGTAGCTATGAAGAAATTGTGCATTGTGCTATCAAGGTAGAAATGGAAGTTGGTGTTACTTATCCATCTCATAGTTTTGATAAGAAATGAAAGATGAAGTTCAAGGATAAATCTCAGAATAATGGCGAAAAGAAGATGAATGTTTCCTTATGCTCAAAGTGTGGAAAGAAGCATCGTGGAGATTGTCTTAAAGGGACTAGAAAATGTTTTATGTGTGGAAAAGAAGGTCATCGAGCAGCTGAGTGTCGAAGTAACGGAAAAAGGGTTTCTAATGATGTGAATAAAGAAAAGACTGCAGAGAATGCACCACCAACACTTCAATGCTTCAAGTGCAAGGAAATGGGGCATTATGCTAATAAATGCCCTAATGCAAGGGTTAGTGATGATCGACATGAGAAACCACTTAAGGAAAAGGACAAAGGGAAGTCACATGCGATCACTATTGGCGATGTTGAATATGACAACAATGTGGTGGAATGATTAAGTGTTTATGTAATGGGATTCCAGAATAATGTTGTATATAGTATCGTGGAATATGGGAATATTTATGTTTTCGTCTATTGTGGTTTTCAATAATTTTATGGCATCGGTAACCATGAAAAGTGATTGAAATATTTTTGGAAAGTAGATGATATGCACATAATGAAGGGATAAAGAGAATCTAATATGTTTTATAGTATTCATGAGCTCATGATTGATATAAGGACTAAGTGATATCATGGTTTGAGTATAAATAATTTTGAGGATTTTGTTTTGTGGAAAGTGTTAACTTTTAACAGCATTCATGTTTTTAATAAGGTTCAATGGGTATTCATTTTTCCAGCGAATACATGATTAAGGCCTTCTAATGTTTGGAATGCGACCAACAAGACATATCTTATGCTATATGGGGATCAACGATGGTATTAAATCTATGGTAATCATTTTCACTATATTATGAGAGTGGACTGCAGTATTATGGATAAGCCCAAAGATTGGAATGGATTATGTTGGACATAAGTTAGTATTGTTTAAGGATAGAATTTTTTTCGATATTATGGATGGGATGTTATAGTAACATAGTTTTTGGAAAAGGAAAACCTGCAGGACGGGCGACAACCCATCGGGTCGGACAAGGCTGTGGGAATCGAACCCACAACTGAAGTACGACTGGCCTTTATCGCCTACCACGGGCCTATAGAAAGTCCCTGTTTAATAGAAACTAGTTTTATTATATTAAGCAGTATGATATATGAAGTATAAGTCCATTTTAGGAACCATATATGATTAATCTCACTATAGATGGACTTACGTATTTTTTTTGATAACTTTTCTAACCTATTGTTTGAGACAGATGAAATGACCCCTCATTCTATCCCATGATCTGCTAACACATCACGAATGACAAATTCAACTTCAATTATTTAAGTGATGAAGTGGAAATTGACCAAAGAACGACTAACGGTGAGACTATACCAAAATCACGAAAGTATTTCATCTAATTCCAATTTCATCAACTTTAGGGAAATGATCTTGAAAACCAAAAATGTTGTCCTAGTGCTCTTATATCTAATGAATCAGATAGTACCTTAGATCGTCATAAATTTATGGCTTTGTGATTACTGGATTTTCCATAGCCATGTTCTCTATGACTCTCCATCAGAATTTGATGGTTAGATTTTTCTTCCATATCCATATTTTCACATATGTTCTCCTACATGGAAACCCAGTGATTAGTTTATTTGGGTAACTATTACGTTTCATACTTTTTATTTTAAAGATTGGTTTTGGTATTACTTTTTATGATGTGGGTTTCTATTAAACAAACTTTCGAGTAGTAAACCATTTAAAACCCCGATGAATTTTGAGGGCGAAATTCATTTTAAGGGGGGTAGAATGTAACACCCCAAGATTTTATGAAAAATATTCTTTTTAATTTCATTAATGTCTTGTGTTTTACGCTAAACCAAATGGATCTTGCACAACACGCATCCTTGACATGCCTTGCATTACACGCAATCACGACCTTCCTCGATAGCCTGTGTAGTACGCAATACCGAGTTTCACTAAACAACGATTTGCTATTAAAATATTATTAAAACTAGCCGTTATGAATAGTAATAACCACCTTTTAAAATTTTAGAAATTATATCTCCAAAAATGGACTTCATTTTTGAATTCTGAGTATCGAATTTAGCCTATGGTGAAATTTTGGTACTTTTTGGGTAACTTTCATATTTTGATGAATAGTGAAAATTACTAAATTTTAGTTAAAAACAACTTTTTTAATCAAAATAATTAATAGTGATAAATTGTTAATTTCAGTGGTTTTAAAGTGTATTTAGAATATATTTTTACAATTTAATACAATGTTGGTCATTGGATGTAATTTAACATTTAAACCAGACATAAACAAGTGTCAATCTTTTGATAGTTATTATCTCTTAAGAACACGCTATTTGTTTTGACGACGGGAATTAATTTTCAAAATAATTAATGAAACTGATATGTTTTGAATTTGGTAAAATATACATCATTTTTATGTTCATAATATCAAATATAGCTTAGGCCTAATTTTTGGTATTTTTCTGGAAACATTCATTTTTTGATGAATAGTGAAACCACTAAGTGGTAGTTAAAAAAATGAATTTTTCATAAAACTTAATTTTACCGCTTCTGTGAGTGGAATTTCAAAAATCCGAGAGACACGGTTGATGTCAGTAAGTAAAATGTGGTTCAATGAGATGAAAATAATTTTTGGTGAATAGTAACTTTTTACTTTTATTTACCACGGTTAAAAGTAAATAGGGTAATTAAGGGTAAATATGATATTATTATTACCCTAACACATGTAATAATTCTATTGAAAAAGTGTAATTCGACCAAAAACAACCCTAGGAATAAAATATGACCATTTAGGCCCACTTGTATTAGATTAGGACATTTATTATTATTTAATTCAAAGAAGAGTTAAAAGAGTTAAAATGAAAGTTTATTTACTAAAACATTTTTAATATAGGGTTATACATAAGATAAATTAGATTTTAAATATTCATTAGAAATCTAATAAGATTTCCAACATAATGATATTTTGTTTATAATTTTTAGACATTATATAAATTTATATATTTATGACACGATGATGATGCAGTAATTACCATAATAGTAAACAATTATAACAATTGATATTAAAAATACACAAATAAATATAATTTGAGACTTTTTATGAATTCCACTAAATTTATAGGTTAATATGACATGTTATTATTGATTTAATTAACTTATTTCGAACTAATCATTCTGTTATGATTTTCACAAAAATAAATTACTAAATAATGTCAAAATTGACATAAAATAGTTTTTAAAACAAATATTATATTATTAATTGTTATTTTATTCCTAAAAATCAAAATATCAGCCAAATGACTTATAAAAAGTTATATTTATTAATAATAAACATCTTGGGGTTCGTTTGGATTGATATAGTAAGTTAATTAACCTTATAGTGTAAGAAAACAAGAAGACACGGTAAAAGATAAATTATCTAACTTAAAGTTAAATCTAAATGATAAGGTTAAAATTGATACCTAACTTGTCTAAATTATATTGGATGAGAGGATTTCAATCCCTACCCACCTTATATTCGAAATATATCAATTTGGGGCTATTTAAAACCGAAATTTACTTTATAATAAAATAATATTTTTAGTTTTCCCAAAGGAGCCCCTCTCCTCCATTATAAAAGGGCACCTCCTCCCCCTCTTCCTCACACCACATTGAGCCTTCAAGCTCGGCCAACCCCTGCCAATTTCTCCTATCCACTTCCCTAGAGAAATCCTAGAGGTCCTGGTCTTCATCAAAGACCAATTTTAGTGCCCTAAAAGAAGGTCTCAAAGAAGCACTTCAAAGAAGAGGTAATGTCCGTTACCAATTATTTCATCTTTATTTCTTCTTCCACTTCTTCTTCTTTAGTTGTTTCATTATGAAGTAATAACATCAGTATCACTCATATACTGATATGTTATTATAAGTATGAAACAACACTATTTCACCATCTATCCATCCTACGGAAAAAAGAAATCACCGCGCGTGTGTACGTACGAAATATCGTCTCCACGCTGTGGTGTAATCTATTTTCCACCACAACATTAATTGGATGGGTATAATGGTGTAAATAATGACTATATAAGACTATTATAAAGTGACACAAATTCTGAAATAGTATACATACACTCCAATACAATTCCATGATCATCGGAACGATATCATCACTCGTGCGTACGTACGGAATACCGTCTCCACGATGTGATGTGACTCATTCTACATGATCTTCATTTCATAATGATTATATAAATGAATTGAATAAAAGAATATGATATATATTACACTAATACCATTCTGGAAATAAGTTATCTATAACCTAAAGAGAAGAATAAGAATTTATTCGACAAAACACGAATAAGAAAAAAAAGTTATAAACACCCGAATAACAAGTAGAAATGAAATATTACTACTAAGAAGCTAAGAATATGACCATAAATGATATCATAAAAATAAGTATGATTCTGGAATAATTCAATAACATTATTTAAATCATTATACAGGTGGTTCGGACACGCACAAATCATATCGGACCTAAGGTAAGGGAAATATCACAATCTCATTTTTATTCGAGATTGTTTATACTTTGAAATTTACTGGGGTGTATTTTATCATCCACATCCATGATTACACAATATGTAATATTGTTTCCATCCACCTACCATTTTTTAAATCCAAATTTACCCTTCGGTGAGTTTTTAGTAAAAGATATAAAAGGAATCTTTTGTCGTTTTTCGTATGAGGTACTTTTTGACTTTTCCGACAAAAGTACGAGAAGAATGTTTTTTTAACTTATACGGAATGAATTGATTTTTAAAACATTATTTCCAAGAATCTTCCTTTACATGTTTTCAAGTTTATTTTTAATCAACTTCTTTTAGTTTAAAATTGTATGACATGTTATGAAAGGAAAAATGTTTTTGAAGTAGAAAGGATATTTTCCTCAAGAATGGAGTTTAAGTGGTTTATCAAAATTATTTTCCATCTAAGATAATAAAGGGTTCTGTTTCTATCCCTATTATTACATAGATTTGATTATGTTGTGATGGAAATATTTTTATGAATTCCTTTATCTTATATGAATTGTTTTATGATGTCATGATGTTTAAGATTCCCATTTTTATTACATGGGTTATGCAATGATGTATGATTTATGATTTTGTGGCACACATAAGAATGGTACCATTATGAGATGGGTGGGACCTATATCTCCCTCCAATGCATTGGGTAAAGATTTTATATCTCATGAGATAGTAATGGCTAGAATGGTAGGTTATACCGGTTCAGTGAAACAGGACTGAAACGAGGGTGACTCGGTTCAGAAATGGACTTTGTCCACTAAGATAGTCTTGAAAATGAGTCTTGACTAATAAGAAATGATTCTATATGATTATGTGTGTATGCCACAAAGTTTCATGTTTTAAGTTATGATTATTGGGATTTCATTTCACTTCTATGATTTATCCCATGTTATGAAATTATGCTATCTTTTGCAGGTTACAATTTCAAAAATATTATGTTCTTATGAATATGATGTGATTGATATTTCTTTTGTTTACCCTTACGGAGCATTTGAGCTCACCCTTTTATGTTTTCTTTTCCCCAGGATATAAAGAAAGGTTTACGTAAAAAAAGGAAGATCTTTATGGGAGATGTTGAAGATCTTTCACCACGATTAGAAGATTATATTCTGAGTATCCAAAGACACTGAACTATTATGATCCTTGTGTGTGTGTTTTTGTTATGTACTAATAATTCCGCAAAAGTATTGTAATGTCCATGTAAGTTAAGATTTGGGTATCTACATATACCTAAGCCGTGTCAGATGTTACTTCGTGATTGTATCATTCCTTTGAGGATTATCCTTTGTGGATTTTGGGAGACCATCAGGGGTCTCAGGGTCCCTACTGAGTAGATTATTCTCACCCCTGCACGGGCTATGCCCGCACTACATTGTGTTGGTTGCAGATGACGAACAACGCTGCTCATGGTTGAGGCTTGCGGAGCAGGACGATACCTAGAGGTGGACCACTAGGTGGGACGTACTCAGAGCGGTCAGATGGACCCGAGGAGTAGTGGAGGCTATCTGTACCCACCATTCAGGTGGGATTCCTAGTGGATAGCTCGATGTCGCAGCTTTACTTTTTAGTTGATGTTTTCCCCTTTTCAGTTGTACTTTATATTCAGTTTGGGTTTGTGTACTGGCCCACTTACTTTCCGCACTTACTGTTGTACCAGTTTTTACTTAGTGTTTACTACTCCCTATTTTCTCTGTGGTGTTTGTGGTATACTTTACAAAGGCAATGCCTTCCCTTTTTACCGGGATGTACACCTTGGTGCTAGTCGCTAGCTCCTGGCCTATGGAAGGCGGGCTTGGGGTAGTCACGGCACGGGCCCCAAGGACAGGTCATGACAAGTTGGTATCAGAGGAGTTCGGTTCTACCGCAGAACTTGGGACTCTGATCTTTTTCTATGTGAAGCAATAGTGTTTAGCGTATTGGGAGTGGTTATCAGTCCAGGGAGTCCAGTGTTGGTGTGGGGGCCGACGTATCCATACACCAGGACCCTGACTTCTGATTTCCGACTAAATGCACAAAAACATTGATTGCATGTGTGTTTCATGTTTTCTTCATGATTACTTTGTATCAGCTCACCAGGTATACAGTTCTGACCATGGCGCACCTATTTCCTTTTCAGGATGGCCCCACGATGGCAGCCATCTAGGGTTCCGAGAGTTGAGCGTGACAACGGCCCACCGAGCGACGAGGCCTCGGTGTAGGGCCCTTTGTCAGCAGTGGCACCGGCTGTAGCTCTACCCGCCGAGCCACCGATTCTTCCAGCCCAAGACGCTGACGATGCACGTCGCCTTAGTGCACTACATGAATTCTAGTGCCAGTGACCGCCCAGGTTCCATGGGGAGACGGACCCCCAGGCAGCCAAGGACTGGCTGGAGGAAGTCGTATGAGTTTTTCGGTTAGTGAGGACACCAGCAGACCTCATGGTGATCCTTGCAGCGAGCCTACTGCACGCAGCAGCGGGCCAGTGGTGGAGCTTGATGCTCCAGGTGCACGATGAGGCATCTCTTCTCTGGACGGCTTTGAGAGCCTCTTCCACTCAGAGTTCGTCCCAGCCACCCTCCGTGCGGTACGCATCCAGGAGCTTCTTCAGCTACGGCAGGGTAGCATGATGGTCACCCAGTACTCAGTGAGAATTACCGATCTCATGCGCTACTATACAGACATGGTACGAGACCCATTCTTCCGGGCCCGAACCATTGAGCAGGGATTGAGACACGAGATCAGGGAATCACTGATCTCCCTCAGCATTCTGACTCTGACAGGAGTACTAGAGCGAGCCCATTTGATCGAGAGCTTTCTTGCTGAGTCTACACCAACGCCAATACCCACCGCAGGGCGGCACGTAGCAGAGTCTTCTGCAGCAGGCAGTCGACGGATGACTCATGGGTCTAGGTAGAGCAGACCCTCAGGAAGACGACCTCAGGACAATGGCTTAGCATTGCGGGGCGCACAGTGAGGAGCCAGTCTTTCGAGAGGCAGGCAGTGCTACTCATGCGGTGGGCAGGGCCACATGGCTCGTGATTTCCCGACTCGCTGTATCGAGGAGCAGCAGACCGTTGAGGGACCACCCAGGCAGAGGCAGAGGGTCGATCGTGGCGTTCCGCAGGGAGCAGTCGGATGAGGCAGTGGAGCTGGCGGAGCAGCAGGTGGTGGGTGACGCTTTGAGGATCTACCACCACCACCACCAGAGTATCCACCCCGGCCACAGGGAGCTGGCAGGCAGAGACAGGCACAACTCCAGGCAGCGGAGGCCTATGACCACGACACGCCCGAGATGATTTGAGGATCTATTTATGTCTATTACACCCTTACTGCAGTACATATAGACACAAAAGTGAGTCATTCATTCATAGCCGCTGCCTTGTTCGGAGTTCAGAGATTCTGGCAGAGCTTTTGGCTCGATCCTTAGGGCTAGAGACTCCTACAGGAGCAGAGTCGACGATTACGCACTAGTACCGGCAGTGTGAGCTTACTCTAGGAGGCGAGAGCTTCGGCTGGGACCTTCTTGCAGTGGCGTCGAGGCCTTACGACGTCATCTTGGGCATGGATTGGTTGTCTACATTCCATGCACAGATTGATTGTATTAGGCGCAAGGTGCGATGTGTACGCCCCGACGGGAGCAATTTCACCTTCACCGGTGAGAAGGGAGCCTTTGCAGCACAGGATGGACTTCCACGGAGGAGAGGACAACCCATCACTCATCAGTTGGCTAGCCTCATCCTAGGAGTAGTTGACGTGTGGAGTCTTGGTTTTCCTGTAGTGGTGGATCAGTATGTGGACGTTTTCCCCGACGACGTTCCAGGGATACCTCCTCACATAGAGGTAGACTTTTATATCGACCTGTACCCTAGGACAACCCCGATATCGACTCTAGCATATCGGATGGCCCCTGCCGAGCTTCGAGAGTTGCGGGTATAGTTGGAGGACTTGCAGTGCCAGGGGTTCATCCGACCCAGTGTTTCACCCTGGGCTTCCCCGATTTTGTTCGCCAAGAAGGCGGATGAGAGCTTGCGACTTTGTGTCGACTATCGTCGCCTGAACCAGGTGATAGTGAGGAACAAGTATCCGCTATCGGGGATTGAATACCTCTTCGATCAGCTCAAGAGAGCACAGTGGTTCTCAAAGATAGACCTCAGATCAGGCTATAATCATCTCAGAGTTCGAGACGAGGAGGTGCAAAAGACAGCCTTCAGATGTCGGTATAGCCACTATGAGTTCTTGGTTATGCCATTCGGCATAACCAATGCTCTAGAGGTGTTGATGGACCTCATGAATAGGATCTTTCAGCCATACCTCAATCGATTTGTCGTGGTCTTCATCGACGCCATTTTGATTTACTCGACGACAGAGGAGGAGCACACCTACCACTTGCGGGTTGTACTAGACACACTCCGAGAGCATCATATTTATGGTAAGCTCTCGAAGTTTCAGTTCTGGATACACGAGGTCCACTTCTTGGGACACGTCATCTCTGAGGCGGGAGTTGCGGTGGATCCTGTGAAGATCGAGGCAGTGCTAGCTTGGGAGCCACCCAGGAGCGTGACAGAGGTGCAGAGTTTCTTGGGACTAGTTGGATACTACCGCAGATTTGTGCCAGACTTCTCCGGAGTTGCGACACCACTCTCAGCTTTGACAAAGAAGGGGAAACCCTTTGTATGGTCAGACAGATGTCAGCAGAGCTTCTAGGAGCAACAACATAGATTGACCAGCGCACCTATCTTGAGGTTGCCAGAGGAAGGAGTTGGGTATGTAGTCTACTGTGATGCATCAGGGACCAGAATTGGATGTGTATTGATGTAAGAGCGGGCTGTGATCGCCTATGGATCACGTCAGTTGATGCCGCATGAGAAGAACTACGCTACCCATGACCTGGAGTTAGCATCAGTGGTCTTTGCTTTGAAGACATGGCGACACTACCTGATGGGTGAGCGCTTTACAGTCTTTTCTAACCATCAGAGCCTCAGATACATCTTCTCTCAGAAGGACATGAATCTAAGACAGCGGCGATGGCTTGAGTTCCTCCAAGACTATGACTTTGAGATATTCTATACTCCGGGGAAGGGGAACGTGGTAGCCGATGCTCTCAGCAGGAGGATGGACATTCAGCTACATGAGGAGGCAACAGAGAAGCTAGCCTCTTTACAGATATCCTTCGTCGATAGAGATGGGGCAGCCTTCCTTCAATCTCTTACAGTCACTCCTCCACTACTGCAGCGGGTCAGAGAGGCATAGCGTGAGGACGTTGACTGTGAGACGCGGCGTGCATAGATATCCTCTGGACAGGCACCTGATGGTTTCCCCTTTGGAGCAGAGCATGATGTCCATTTCAGAGGATGTTCCTTGGTACCAGTTTCTTTACGGGAGGAGGTTTTGAGATAGTTTCACACTTATCCTTTGGCGGTACATCGTGGAGTGGCGAAGATGTACCAGGATCTCAGATGACACCACTGGTGGCTGGGCATGAAGAAGGCTATGGTAGAGTTCGTTTCTCGATGCCTCATCTGCCAGCAAGTGAAGGGTGAGCACTAGGAACCAGAAGGCTTAGTACAGCCCTTGGAGGTCCTAGAGTGGATGTGGGATGGGATATATATGGACATTGTGACTGGACTTCCATGCACTTCCAGAGGTCAGGACTCCATCTGGGTGATTGTCGACCGACTCACCAAGTCGGATCACTTCTTACCCATCAGAGAGTCGGTCTCAGTGGAGAGCTTGGGAAGACATTACGTTTAGGAGATTGTACGGCTTCACGGTGTGCCATCATCTATCATCTCCGATTGAGATGCTCGCTTTACTTCCCGGCTTTGGAAGGGGTTTTAGGAGGCATTCAGGACGCAACTACGTCTGAGCATAGCTTTTCACCCTCAGACGGATGTTCAGACAGAGAGGACCATTCATACTCTCGAGGACATGCTCCACGCATATATCCTCGACTTTGGTCGCAGCTGGGAGGACCACATACCCTTGGTGGAGTTTGCGTACAACAACAGTTACCACTCCACCATCAGGATGGCACCATATGAGGCATTGTACGGCCGACCTTGCAGATCGCCTTTATGCTGGACAGATCCTGGAGAGTCAGCACTTGTGGGACCAGATATGGTCCATGCCACGACAGGGAAGGTCCAGGTCATCCAGGAGCAGATGAGGACAGCTCAGAGCCATCAGAATTCTTAAGCTGATAGGAGGCAGAGGCCACTAGAGTTCGAGGATGGCGACCACGTCTTCTTGCGTGTCTCACCTCGACGTGGATTATGGAGATTTGTCCGAGGCGACAAGTTGTCTCCACGCTTCATCAGACCATTCCAGATCCTCAGCAGGATTGGCGAGGTGGCTTATCGCTTGGATCTACCACCTCAGTTGCACCAGGTGCACGACGTCTTCCACGTATCTCAGCTGAGGAGATACGTGCACAACCCGACGCATATCATTGACCATGGGGAGCTTGGCGTTGATGAAGGGGCGGCTTTTGTGGAGGATCCAGTGGAGATCTTGGATCGACATGAGCGGGTCCTGTGTGGATGGTCGATTCCTCTAGTGTGCATCAGATGGCAGCACGAGAACCTCCAGGAGAGAATTTGGGAGCGGGAGGCTCAGATGCGTGCTCAGTACCAACTTCTGATTCCCTAGCTTATGATGTACCTTTACGGGGACGTAAATCCCGGAGGTGGGAGTAATTTAAATACCCGTAAAATTCAAGGGATATTTTTTTCTAAATTTTCTTTGTGATTTTACAAGAACGCAGTTTCAGACGGCAGTTGATTCAGAGGCCCGGTGTGCCCGGAATTTCTATCCGAACTTTAACTCGGGTACGTTCAGTGAACGAACGAGCGTGAATTTCTAACTTTTGAACCGGTGCTCGGAATCGAATTCTGAGGGAACCGATGGAACCGCAGCGCCGATAATTAATTAGGAACACCTTTTCTGGAGTTGCTTTTGCTCGTTATTAGTTGTTTAAATTTGTGGATAAAGTGTTAGTGAAATAAAATTTTCGTTAAGAATTTTATTTCTCTTCCCCATGAGTTAGAACCTAAGTGTAGGAGTTAGGGTGGGACCCACTGTTTGTTAGTTTCTCTTGTGTGGATTAAAGGTGAGGTAGGGCCCACACGAGCCCCCACCTTTTCAATTTCCTTAACTCCCTAACTCCACTTAACCACCCACTTAAGTTGTGTAACTCTTTTGACTTTTCCGATCCTCTCATTAAGTATGCCAAATTAACAATTCAATTAATTAATTTATGTTTTGAATTTTTGAATTGTGGCTTACGTTAATAAAATAAGGGTGAGTCTTATTTTATTTTTGTTGGATGTTGTGTGCGGACAATTGAGGAGAGAGCTCTACATCTTCATCATGAATAACTCCAAGACTTCGACGAAGAACACCAAGACTTCGACGAAGAACGCCATCACCGTAAGAAGAAGATCGTCGTGCCTTCTCTTCTCCTCTTCGCAGCCGGTGGGTTTCCGAAGATCGACGACACACCCTCTTTCGATCTTCTTCCCCTGTCAACGAAAAGGAGACACCACTTCCTCCTCGGGCGTTCTCCATCAACTTACGAAGCTTCACCTCACGAAGTCGTTTTCCGCAGAGAACCCCCATTCTAGATACACTCAAGTAGGGGTTTATTTATTTATTTTCGTTCGTGAATTCTACTTTGTCATCATTCGTGAATTTACGACTAGTTGTTATCGATTAATGAGAGGGGGTCGGACCGCACAAACACGGATGACCCTCATCCATTTTTGATATTGTTTCTAATATGGTTGGAATGGAATGGCATGGTGCCGTCGCACCACACGGGAATCGTACAACAAGTAATGTGTGGCGCCGTCGCGCCGCACCGTGAAGTTGAACAAGGACGCGACGCTGTCACGCTGAGTCAAAGAGAACCAAAGATACCGTGACTGGAGTGGGGCCGCGGCGGAGGGGCGCAGTGCCGTCGCACCGCGCCGGACGAACCAGGCCGTGGACGGTTCCGGGCCGCGGCAAAGCAGGGTGACTGGCGGCCGGTTCCGAGCTGTCGGTGTCGTTGAAGGAAGAAGGACCGGCCGCCGCCGGTCCTTGTTGGCAGAACCGGCCAGCCGGTGCGGGCCGCCCGGACAAAGGAGAACCAGGGGATTCAAATCCCCCGGCCGGCCAAGAGAGCGGACCCATTAATGGGGCCGCGGTTACAGGGAATCCGGGGGGGCAGCGCTCCCCCCCCCCACCGCGATCAGGAACAGCTCGGCCGCTTGGCCAAGCCAGCTGGTGCCAGCGCGCCGGGTCGCCAGCCAGGCCAAGCCGCCGGGCCGGGCCACACCCAGCCAGGCCAGGTGGGGCCGCGCCGACCCAGACCCGGGTCGGGTTGACCCGTTTTGGGCCGACCAGGGGGTCTCGGGCCGGGTCGGTCCTGGCCCGAAACCCCCGTTTCGGGCCGTCTTCGGTCTTTTTCTCATAACATGAGCTACGGGCCTCCGAACGATGCGCCGTCAGTGGAGATGCGATCCTTGGATCGAGACGGTCGTTTCAGTATATTGCACTCAAGGTTTCGGAATACTTTGGGTTTGGCCAGGTTGGTTCGTACAAGAAACCAATTGGGCCCTCGGAGCGGAAACGCTCATATCTTAAGCTCCGAACGTCCGATTGACGTGCCGTCGACTTTGTTGGATTCCTCTAATTGAGAAGGATCATTCGGCTTACTCCGCCTGAGGTTTGGACATAGGTTGAGTAAGGTCGGGTTGGTTATGCCTTAAAAACCAACCGGGCCCCTAGGACGAAAAAGCCAATAACTCTCAGACCAGGCGTCCGATCGACGTGTCGTCTACGACGTTGAGTTCCTGTTGACGATACAGAACTTTTGGATACATCAACTTTGGACTATGTGTCAGTTGATGTGTCATCCACTCAGCTCGTGGAGCGGACCCTCCCGAGTGAGCTTGCTGTGTGCGGGAACCCTAGAGTTGGCTGCGTTTGCTACTGTGACGACGACGATTGTATAGAAATCCTCAGTGGATTCGATGGCGACGACTACAACACTCAGTGATCCTATGTGGATTTGTGCTACCGATCCTGTGTGGGTTCGATCCTGTGTGGTTCAGCGCTCAACGGTTTTGTGTGAGCTAGCGCCTATAGATCCTGTGTGGGTCTGATCTTGTGTGGGTCATTGCGGGGGTTAGTTACCTATCGATCCATTGTGGGTCATATCCTTTGTGGGTCATTGCAGGGGTTAGTACCTATCGATCCTTTGTGGGTCTAATGGCTTAGATGGGTCAGTGGATATATCTGATCATCTCTATCGTCATATGAAAAAGTATATCTATGTTAGTTGAATCCTGTTTTGCTTTCCTTTGTGGATTGTGTTGTGCTATCCTCTGTGGATTTACGTTTTTCTTTCCTATATGGACTGGGTTTTACTTGGTCTCGGATGTTGGAGCTGAACGAGAATTGGTGACTTAGGTATGTATGGTCATATACCTAAGCAGTGTCAGATGTTACTTCGTGATTGTATCTTTCCTTTTTGAATTATCCTTTGTGGATTTTGGGAGACCATCGGGGGTCTCGGGGTCCCTACTGAGTAGCTTATACTCACCCCTGGACAGGCTATGCCCGCACTACGTTGTGTTGGTTACAGATGAAGGACATCGCTGATCGTGGTTGAGGCTTGCAGAGCAGGATGGTACCTAGATGTGGAACACTGGGTGGGACGTACTCGGAGCGGTCGGCAGGACCCGAGAAGCAGCCGAGGCTATCTGTACCCACCCTTCATGTGGGATTCCCAGTGGACAGCTCGACGTCGCGGATTTACTTTTGAGTTGTTGTTTTCCCCTTTTCAGTTGTACTTTACTTTCAGTTTGGGTTTGTATACTGGCCCACTTACATTTCGCACTTACTGTTGTACCCGTTTTTACATAGTGTTTACTTCTGCCTGTTTGCTCTATGGTGTTTGTGGTATACTTTACAAAGGCAATGCCTTCCCTTTTTACCAGGATTTACGCCTTGCTGCTAGTCACCAGCCCCTGGCCTATGGAAGGCGGGCATGGGGTAGTCACGGCACGGGCCCCGAGGACGGTTCGTGACAAGGGTAATCATTATAAAGACATTGAAAATTTTTGTTCAAATAAATATGTTTTTAAAAAAACTCACACTATAAGACTAATGACTACGATGATAATATTTTAGTCATTAAAATATATTTTGAAATAATTTTCTTAATGAAACATTTTCTAATCATTACACATGGAAAATACCATTTTGATAAAATGTATTAGAAATTACTTATACTAAAAAAAGTTCTGGATTTTGTTATTCTCATTCAATACCAATTTTTAGTCCCAACTATTTTGTACCCAAATTTCATTCTTTTTACACTAAGAGCCAATGTAGTGAACATATGGAGAAAAAATGATTTTTAAATAAAAACCAATATTTGGTTTTCATAAAGACCATTTATAAAAGAAAATATATACCTAATATTTTATTTTCAATAATTTTGGATACAAGAACATTTGGATTCCAAAATTTTATTTATTTTATTTTCAAAAATATATATTAAGTGACAACCATAATACATAGTTCATGGATTGTGTTTTTTCCTAAAACATGACTGGTAATAAAATGTTATTTGAAAAGATTATTATGTTGAAATGTCTACAAGTATTCTTTTGAGGTAATGATCAATGAGAAATTTTTGGTATATGTGATATTTATATTCTTGGGGAAATGTTAATTTCAAATGTTTAATGTTTTAATGTTTTTAAGAACTACCTTATAATCATAAACTAGTTATGTGATGATAGCTACTTTGGGATTTTTAGGAATTCTAAAAGCCTAGTAAATAATTAAAAGGAAGAGTATATTCCTTTTTCCCATAGGAATGTGAATATTTATATATATTACATAGATTACCAATGGAGACAAGAATGACATTACCTTAGTGTAATGAAATATTATTCATGGTTATGGAATAGAATACTTGGACACATTAACCATATGAATTTTTGAAAACTCTTAATGAATATAATTTTAATGGAAATAGTGTATCATAGAAATGATTCTTCAAAAGTATGTGATACAATTAAATCTATAAAGAAACATTAGTCAAGTACTAAATAAAATATTGAATTCTCAACTATAGTTACATTTCATTTTTTGTGTATGTATCTTTTTGATCCAACACAATTTGGATGTATTGTGGGAAAATACTTTTTTATTTTGTTTTGACGATTATTATACAAGATTTTCATGGGTCAGTTTTCTAGAAACGAAATATAAATCATTTTATTATATTAATTATTATTTTGAAAATGTTAAACATGATAAAATTAATCCACTAATAACTATTCGTATTGATAATGTGGGAGAATTTGAAAATTCATTATTTTATAACAATATGTAGTATGAAAATTCATTATTTTTTGTACTATAAATATTCTATTTCTAAACTAATTTGTGATGATGTTGTTATTATTGATTTTTATTTTAAAAATCATTTATTAATCAATCATTTTCTTAATAAAACAACTTATGAGTTATGAAGTGGTTGAAAACCTAGAAATTTATACTTAAAATTTTTTGGATGAAAAATATTCATCTTTAATACTGAAGATAAATTAAATAAATTCATACCCAAATCTGATGAAGGAATATTCGTAGGCCATTACACTACTTAGAAGGATTATATAGCTTTTATAAAAAATTATTGTACTTTTGATGAAATAGTACATGTTAAATTTAATGGAACTGATAATTGTGTTATTAAATAACCCCAAACTATATCATTGGACTTGGTTTCAAAAAATTATTATCATCCATTGATGGATTATTTTTTTAAATAAAATAATAATCACAAAAATATTCATGAATTATTTAACGTAGAATATTTTTTACCTAATTTTGATGAACTGTTTTTACAAAATCCAAATCAGTTTTTTCATAAGAATCATCCAAATGATAGTATAATTTTTGATATAAATCAACATGTAAGGACAAGATATTCTCTATGAAATAATTTAGAAAATCTATCATTTCATTCCAATTTAGAACTGAAAATTACTAATGAATATTTAGGCATTGATTAACTGATTAATGCTATGCCAGATGAACTAAATAAATTCAAAAATAACAATGTCTGGACATTGGTGGAATGACCTTAAGAAACATCTATTATTGCAGTGAAATGGTCCTTTTGAAATAAATGGGAGAAAAATAGAATCATTATAAATAAATAAACGAACAACAGTTAGTAATGGATACAACCAACATGATGGAGTATACTATGATGAGACCTACTCTCCATTACCTATATATAATATTTTCTAAATCAACAATACTTTTCATTGTTTTTCAATTTGAAGAATTTTAATATGGATGTGAAGTTTGATTTACAAAACGGATATGTTCAAGAAAAAGTTCATGTTGAACATTATCATTGTTTTAATGACACAAAACATCCTGAACATTTTGAAAACATACCAAAGCATTATATGGATATTACAAATCCGCTGGAACCTTCTATAAAAAGATAAATGAGTTTTTTTATGAAAAAATTTATGTTAAGAGTACTGTAGATCGAACCATATTTATAAAAAAAGATAAGAAAAATTTATTTATTTCCAAAATTTAGGTTTATAAAATTATATTCGGATCAACTTAGTAATCCTTAAATGATTCATTTGTGATTTTCATGAAATTTTTGTTTTATATGATCATGATGGGTGAGTTATCATTTTTTCACGGTCTTAAAATTCCTCATAAACAAAAAAGAACATTTATATCTCAACATAAGTACATTAATTTTTTTATTAATATGTATCGATATAAAAACACTAAATGTAAATGCACTCTAATTTATAACTCAAACACTATTAATATTGATGAAGTTGGGGAAGAAAAATAACAAATATATTTTAGAGGTATGATAGGATGTCTCTTATACATAACATCTAGTCATACATACATAATGTTTTCTGTATTATTATGTGTAAGATATAAATCTAATCCAAAATAATCCCATTTAATATAAGTAAAAATCATTTTTCTCTGTTTAAATGGAATTATGGAACATGGACTTTTCTATTCATCTGAAAATTATTTTACTTTAAATTTATTTTTAGATGCTGACATTGGTGGTTGTGGAATTGATTAGAAATGTACATATAAAAATTTTATTTTTATAGGAGATTCAATTGTTTCTTGGTCGTGAAAGAATAAACACCCAATAGTACATTGCACTAATAAAGTGGGATGTGTAGCAACTGGATATTGTTTTGCTCGTATGTTGTGGATGCAACATACAGTCAATGATTATGGAATGAGTTCAACAAAAACATAGATAATGTGTGATAATACTAGTTTAATTTACCTATTTAAAAAAAGATACATAAATCTTGTAAAATGAACTTAGTCAGAAGGATTTTTTTCATAGGGATCCCACTCAAAACAGAGATATCATACAACAATTTATCAAAATGAAATATCAACTTTCTGACATGTTTACAAAAAGGTTATCCTCCGATATAATTTAATGTATTAAAAAAATATATAAATGATAACCATAATGTAAAAATAAATAATAACTTTTATTCGAATAATATATCCTAATATTAGGATACTCATTTTTATAGGGGGAGTACATATGTTTAAACATTTATAAATCATTTTTCAAAAAAAATTGTAAAATAAATGATTAAAAAACAACAAAAATATTATTTTCCAAATAATTTTTTTGAACCTATGATTTTTAATAGGAGCCTAATCAATACTGAAAATTCTTTTTGAAAAATCCAGATGGTAGTTTTTCTTAATTATATCATCTTAATTGTTTTTTTTGTTATTATTTAAATATATTTTTAAGAAATCCATATTGCATTGAAATACCTTATATCCAATTTTTTTCATAAAACATAAAATGATCGGAACCTATTAATAATTATCATTATTTTATATCAACCATCAGATTAGATCAAGTAAATATCAACGGTCTGACTCACCTGGTAAGATGAACATTCAAATCTATGACAATATAATGGGACCCCTATCACATTCCAGATATCTTTTCTTAGTGTTCTTCCACTGATGCTCTTCCTCCTTTCAAGTGTGCTTATTTGTTTTATATTTCTCATTATCTAAGAATTAATCTTGAGGTATTTTCACAGACTCAGATATATTCTATAATGTACTTAATCATTTTAAAAACATTAGAGAATGATTAATGGATCCACATTTATTTTCCATCTATAACTCATGGATTTCATGGGTTGTAAAACATCAATGGATGGGAACACCATAAATTGAAATGGAAATTTCTCAGGATATTATATATGCTGATTTAGTTATAGAGTTTTGTGACACCATTCAGTTATATGAACATAGTGGGTAAAATATATTTTAATTTTGGATATATAGAAAAACAAAATCTTTGTCTACAAAAAAGGCTACTCACATTTTGGAGATACACTATGAATGATATGTAATATTTTTCCCACTCTATTGTATTGATAAAGAAGGTAATTTTGAGAAATTTTAATGCTATTGAGTGTCATAAAATTATGGTTGTTAGTACACAAAAGATCACATATCATTCAACAAAAAATAGACCAGTTTTCTATTAGATGTACGGTTTTTGATTATGAAGAAGTTAGATAAGGATTTTCTAAATATATGTCATATCATTATGATTAACTTAATTTAAATGTAATAATTATAATCCTCATAATTTAAATTCTTTTAAACTTAATAATCAATAATAATTGCACCATCAAATCTCAAATTTGAATGTACCGTACAATATTGTTTAAGATCGTTTTATTGGTCCTAGACTCCTTAAAAATCCAAATCGTGTAAAAGGAAAAAACCTTTATGATTATGATGTTATGTGATGCCAAATTCAAAAAGAAGAAGGTTGGTTTTATTGTCAATTCAGATGAATTATTTGATATTCATGATATGAGTGATCATGCTGCTTGTATGAAAGGAGATGTTGGAGAATTACCCAAGCCAACTCCTTTGAAATGAAAATCTAATGAGCCAGAAAAATATGAAGAATTAGCAGTTGCTAATCTAATTTCTTCTCCAGCCAACCCCTTGATGAAAAAATACTTTTTTATGAGGTTTTAGTCAAATGGAGAGTGATATAAATGAATAAGAAATAAGGGGATACAATTTTCTAGATTGACCCTACCGAGGATAAGGCCATAAAATCCATGGGGCGGAAGTGCTATAGTATCATGCTAAAGAAAAATTTTGAAGAAGAGAATTTAGGAAGCTGAGATTATCCAATCCATACTATGAGAGATAGATAAGGCATCTGAACCAGTCTAGGTAACATAATCATTAATGTAAGAACCAAATATTCATGAGGAACTATTGGAAACCAAAACCACATTACTATACATGAGAAAGAACAATATTTCAATTACCAAAACCATAGATAAGGAATATTAAATCCATCAATAAGAATAAGATGAGTAGGAATTTGAATATATGATAATAATTATAGAAGAATATGAATAATAGGATATACCTTCTGACAAGTCGTCAATAAGAAGTTCCAAATCATCCTCCCCCATGATTATTTCACAAGCATATTCTATTCATAAAGATGATGTTAACAGAGAAAAGGTAAATAATATCCCACTAGATGATGAAAGAAGTAACGATAATATTATTATATATGTTAAAGAAAATGCTAATTAAGTTGATGATTTCAAAAAATTTGATAATGTTCCTTATAAAGGTGTTCATGAAAAAGATGATGTCTGTGATGATAAAACAGTCCATGTTTCTAATGGAGATCATGAGGATCATATTATTAAGAAGAAATAACAATGAATGATAATGTAAAGAATTTTGTTGTCGATAAAACTAAAAAATTTTTTGTTGCAAAAGTAATGAAGGAAAATGTTGGTACATCTAAAAATACATAATATGAAAAAAATGATTTTCTGTCACCATAAAAGGAATCTGTTTTGGATTCTTCCTCTTGAGTAGAACATTATTTTGTTTTTCAGTTTGTGATAAATATTTTTAACACCATCACATTATTTCTTATCATTGATTAAATATGTCAACTAATTCATGAATCAGTGAACCAAATATCAGATTCTACAATAATTTCAATGGAGATGATAATCAAACTCTAAGATGTGTTCAATTTTTTTTGGATCAGCTATTATGCTCATTGAAGGTCCTTAAAAAAATTAACAAAGAGATCAATGTAAATTCTAGATGATAATTAAATATTTAATTATTTTAATTACTAGAAAAGAATTTATTTGATAATTTTTATGATAATATCGTGAATCTATCAACTAGTTTTGTATGAGAAGAAAAAGTAATAACACGTTGTTGATTAATAAGAAGACAATGTGATAAATGGGAAACTGAATTGTTTTCCTTTTAATTTAAAATAGAGATGTAAATCAATGATGAGTTGGATGAAAAACATAATAACTATGAATATTTTATCATGTCATAAGGATAAATGGTTATGTTTCATGAATATAGAATCACATATCTTGAAATTAAAATAGAGGATCTAAAATATATTCTCAAGAAGATTCATGATGATCATAGTGAAATCATTAAGCTGAAGGAAACCCTGAAAAGTTTGATTTTGAAAATGAAAAATAATAAAGAATAATTTCCTTTTCAAATATGAATTTTTTTTAATAAATTTTTAATGTTAATGATATTTTTTATCATTCTGGTTTTTAATTATGTACTTTTTCTAAACTATTATGTAATTTTTTCCTACATTCATTTCATGAAAAACACAATGGGGGATAAAATAATGTTAAAAAACGTAATTTAATAGAAGATAATGTATATGTATTATAGAGATTACATAAAGAAGAAATTATTAATTAATTAAGTGTTATTTATATAAGAATGAAAATAATTCGATCATTACAGATTTCATAACCTAAGGGGGAGTTTGTCAAATTCACCATGAGACATAAACAAAAAAGATATAATTATTTATTTTATGAATATAAATAATAACCATATTCATATATATAATTTTATCAATTGTTTAATGTTATTTCCATGAAGGGGGAATTTATTGAGTCAATAATTTTTCATATTACCTTTCCATTCCATTATGTTTTGAAAATCAAAAACACATTTTTCTAAGGATAATTATATTTGTCTATAACAATATTTTCTTAAGGAAGATTTTATTTATCTATGAATGGGGTTGACCTTACCCATGGTTTTCATCATCTTATCTAATGATTTCTCAAACCATGAACAACCACATTTTTCTAAACAAAGAAATAAAATCTTTATCTCTAATTACGAACCATACTGTTCCGGGGACTCTGATTTCTCCTAAAATTTGAAATTGATTTCTCTTGAAATCAATATCTAATTGATTCTAAAATTTGAATCTATTTTCTTTTCAAATAAGTTCAGAATTTCATCTAATGTGATACTCCAAACTCATCAGAATTCAGACATTGATTTCCACAAGAATCATAGTCCTATTCCAAATTATTACTGAATCATAATGTCAATGTTAATAGACTCTGATTTTCATTATCATAAGAATCCAAATAATTTTTTGGTTATATTTATCATATTTACATGAGGTAGAGTTTCATTTGATCGAATCTGAAATATGTTAATGATTCTTTTGAAGAGTAAGGATTCTCGTAGTTTGTTATATAAAACGATGTCATCCAATCTGTTTAAAATTAACTATTGGATAAATGACACTTATACTGGGCCCTCCAAAATTTCAGGGAAATATTTCCAATGGATGAGTAATTCATATGTTGGAAGTTATGTCTTTAAATACCCATCCATTACAATGTTCGTGATATAATGTTCGTGTGGAACTCTTAGACGTACTGCGAGATCTCTACTCGACCTGCCTTGTACAAATCTTGTGAACAACTTTTTGTAAAGTTAACAGCATGATCTACCTTCATAGTGATATTCTAATTGATATTGTTATCAATCAGGGTCTTTTGGGGAATGGAAGTTGGAGGTTCTGATTACATTGTTAATCAAGGGCTTGTAGGTGTGTCATGAATGATACTGATCATTGTATCAAGTGTTTACCCTGGTGAGGGTAAGTAAGACGTTCTTGAAATTTTTAATCAACAGACCTTTATACATGGATATTTGATACATTACTCTTTGGGATAAAATATTTATCATATTTTCCATGTTAAATTGCTTGTTTTTTTTGAATTTTTTTAATGTTTTAAGTGTATCTTTAATGTACTTCCTCATACATGTAAAAACACAAATATATTAGATTCCATATGCTTTATAGTAGAATAATTTGTTATGTAAACATGTTTAAGTCTCATTATTGGATCCCCATCATAATATCATAAGGAATTTAGTTTCATTATGAATAACTAATATGAGTTTTTAATTCATCTAGTTTAACATTTTTATACATATATTTTCAAAAAGATAAAAATCAGTGTTTTAAAACCTAAAATTCACCCCTACTTATAATAGAGAAATATACAACTTAATTTCTTATATAAAAATGAATCATGAACAGAACAATCTATCATGTGATATTTATTCACTAACACTAATCATTTCATTAAATATATAGATAAATATTATCTTTGGTGACTTCTGTGATATATACATTTATCATAAAATTAAAAAATATATGTTTTCATGGAAAGTGAATAATATGAATAAAATTTGATAGATTGAGATATTGAAGTATTATAACATCTTAATAGACTACCTCTTATGTAGGAATATTTTTTATAAGATTCATTAATAAGGAATGATCATGGATTTCCAGAAAAACGAGGATTGAAAGGGATCCACTATTTAAGGATCGAGTAAAGATGGATATATGAATTATTAAAATGGGATAAAAAGAAGTATTTATTTATTGGTTTCCACCCTATATATACTAGATAATGTAAAAATTATTAAGTCTCATGATCAAAATTTTCAACAGAATATTAATGTCTTAAATTATTGAAAAATTTGAGACTTCATATATGATGATCATGTTATGAGAATTTGAAAGAGACTGTGTGTTTCATTTATACATGATATAATGATTAAATTAATGAATCTTTCACAATCATTGAATTTTCATTTAAACATAGAATCACCACAATGTATACTAATTTTAAGGGACACTTTTTGGATTGATTATATGAAGTTTTCAATTGATGATTATGCCTCAAGATGTTTTATTTTTACACAATTACAAATGAAAGGAAAACTCCTTGAGGATTAGTGAAACCTATATGTATTAATAAATGAAAATGATGAAATATTACTCTGTAAGACTAAAAATATATTACAAAAAAATCCAATAATTAAGGATGAAATAAGGGTTTTTGTTTATTAAACAACCAAATATGATAATTCTTTCACTATAAATAATATTTTCCTCTTGATCTCTTTTCATGAATCTATATTAATGTTGTTATAAGACATGATGGTTCTCTATTTTCAATTGTTTATGATTTTGATACATGATTGATATGAAACATATTGAAATGACTTCAGAATACCATTGATACTATTTTATTTTTGAGAAACCCTTATAACCCCCAAAATAATGGGAAACCAGAAAGGATTATTCCAATGTTAAATGAAATTTTGACATTCTTCTCACATAACATTCATGATATGTGTTATGATTATTTACCATTGGTTGAAATATTATATAAATATATATTTTATTCATATAGAAAAATAATCCATATAAAGAATTATACAAAAAAAATCTACTCAAAATTTTATGGGATGAAGTTGGTGAAAGGAATCATATTGGCCGAGACCATGTTGAGGGGAAAATATTAAACGTAAAGACTATTGTAAGACTTTTCAAAGTATCATGATGTAGGAAAATGTTTTATGACGACAACAAGAGGAATGGTTTGGAATTTAAATCGAGAGATTATGTATTACTTAATATGTCTCCATGTATATATGTTGTTAGGATCAGTAAGAAAGGGAAACTGAGCCTTAGGTAAAATAGACACTATGACATTCAAAAGATATTTGGGGTTATTTCATACCTTCTTGTAATGCCTCCAATTCACTATAAAGAAAATTATATGATCCAGATATAATTTTTAAGTAATTACCATAAATACCAAACACATGTCCTTACCTCTGATGATTTAAAATAAGAACCTGATTAATCTTACTTTGAAGTGCCCATCCAAATTATATAAACTATAGAGAACGTTTTGAAGAACCAATCAATTCAGTAAGTAATGTTATTTTGAAAAAAACATAGTGGAGATGTGGAAATATTGGAATCGTAGGATGTAATGATGAATAAATATGGAATTATATTTAATATATTATATTATATAAATATTAAGAAGATTTTTTATAACAATGGAGGAATTTGAGGCTAATGAATTTATTTTCTTTATATTTGTAAATATATTTAATAATTTTAGTAAAAATCGTTGAACTCAACATCAATTTAAAACAAAACATGACCTATTAGGAAATTCCCTTAAATTTGGGGTAATAAATTTTTCTAACTAAATTTTGAAAATATTAATTAAAATAAAATCCATTGGTTATCTATTAATTAGAAATAAAATATATAAGAGGTATTTTTCTGAAAAAATAATATTGTGCACACAATAAAGTTATATAATAATAATTTGAATTACCGTTTATTGTTGAATGATTTTAATGAGATTTATATATTATATAATAATTTATATGATTTAAAGATCATTTATTATTTTTATTATGCATGTGATATGAATAAATCCAATTCAATTCATAAAAATAATATTTTAAAAAAATTTGATTTATATAACATTTTTAGAGCATATTTAAAATTATCTTCTTCCAATTATAGAAATAGTATAAAATAAAATAAATTACATATTTATAATCATGAGTATCAATTTTTTTCAGTCCCCTTTTACTTTTGTTCTTAATTAATAGTTACCATATTAATTTTTATTACTATGAAAAAGGTTAAATTGTGTAATTATGGGTATAAATAATATGAAATGGAATATAAAATGAAAATAAATTTTGATATTTATTTATTTTATGAGTAATGTTCATCCATATAGAGTCAATTCTTGCATATATGAACATTTATGACCCTTTAGATGACAATATGTACTTTATAGAATTTTATTTTAATAGATGTAAATGGTATCCCATTTACGTTTTTAATAAAAATAATATTTTTTATATATGGTTATCTAATGGATAGGTTCTACTATAAAAAATATTTTTAAATATAATATATTTATATACATTATATTATATTATATTAAATTCATAGTGAAGAATCAATTTCCTTGATCTTTTATACAATTTTGATGCTATATTTATTAAATCACAAGAAAAATAAAAATTATGATATTGACATTTTCAAATATATTTTAATTATACATATCTAAGGTGATTCACAAGTTTAATTGATTAATATGACATACTAGAGTAGTATTAAATGATTTTTTAACATTATTAGGTTGATTAATAAAATTAAAGTCAATGTAATGAATATTATCATGATTGGATATAATGAAATTTTATGAATATAATATATTATTATATTATTTAAAAATAATAAAAATAATAACCAAGGGGATAATATATGGTCATCATATTTTCCCCATATCCATTAATAAGACTTTATGATGTATATATCTCTTCAATATTCATAATGTATTCTATTATTTTGAGGAATTCCAATGGTTCCCATTAACTCTATTATAATATAGAACCACCTCCCTCTAATAGTTACAACACATTGAGCATTCTAGTATAACCTTTTCAAACAAATTATAATTATAAAATTTATTATCCATTTTTTTATGATTCTAGTCATCTAAAAAGGCATTAATTATTTATATAATAAAGGATCTCAATAAGGTGTCCAGAAGAATATGTATTTATTTTTACCGACTCATTTGATTTTATTTCATCTTTTGGTTCTACATAATGCGTTATTTCAATACTAAATTAAAAAATATACTATAATTAATATAATAACATGTTATTATGATTAAGATGAAACCAAAATCCATGTATTTCTCATCCTAATAAAAATAAAATCACCACACGTGCATACGTATGGATTTCCATCTTCACATGTTGGTGTAATTTTATTTTCATCACCACATTATTCATGTGGTTATAATGATGTAAATAATGGTTTTATATTGTAATTTGGAAAGAATTTCGTTTGTGAAAAATTAATACACCATCCATTTACTTACCATTTCTAACATTTAAAATTCATATAATTTCTTGTGCATAAATATGACATTCCATCTCCATGATGAGATTTGATTCATTTTATATGTTCAATTTTCATGAATGACAATGAAAATTTAGTTAATGAATACTTATTATATATATTAACTTATTATAGTTTTGGATATTATGGAACAATATCCAATGAACAATAATTGTACCGTATATGAAAAAACATTAATTGGAAGATGAGGTAGTAAAAAACCTAGAAAAAGCTTAATTATATTTTTTTTTACAAACTGAAGATAAGATTATATAAGATGATCATATATGTTATAATAAATTAGAGTATGTTTTTGGAATAAAGTAATAAATTTTTTAAATCCATTGTGTAGGATGATAAATCATGACCATCAAATGGGAACTGCGAGGAAATATATTTTCATCTCACTTATATTTCTATGAGTCACATGCCTTATTCCTCACTTATATCAACTGTTTGGTTTTTGTACTACCATTTGGAAATATTCTATCATGAATATATTTATATTTATGATCTATAAATATTAAATTTAGGTTATTTATTTCATGTGGTTGATAATTGATATGATTCCAATGTAGTAAGGGTTTATTTTAAAATCCAATCATTATTCGAGATTGTTTATTAGTATGTCCCCACTATGGAATATTTCCATAAAAAGTTCATGTTTTATGAAAGTATTTTAAAAATGTTCTTACTATTATCATGTAATTGGTTTAGGTTATTATTATATATAATTTACTTTTCTAAAAAAAATATTAATTTGATATTTGATTCATTTTACAACAAAGTACATAATGAATTCTTATGATCATACATGGAATGGAATGATTTTACTGAATTTATGAAACAATTATTTTTTAATCATTAATACATGTTTAAAAATTAATTATTTATAAATTTTCTTCCATAATATTTTTTACTCTCTTTTTAATATATTTAAATTTTGAGTGATAAACATATCATCCTAAAAACTAGGTTCAATTATAATTTTATGGAAAATTTATTCATAATTGAAATCAATTGTTTTTTATATATTCTCTAGAGTAAGATTATTTTGAAACGTTACCATACCTTGTGAATTAACTTAATTTTTATCCATGGATACTTCATTTCTATTAAATATACATATTACTTGTATCATGTATTTGATTATTCCTTAGTCCTTATAACATTTTAACATATGGTAATCACAATGAATGTTATTTCAATAAATGGGGACGTTATGTTATATTTGAAATTTTTACTCGTTACATATATTTTTTATATTGAATATTTTTTTATGATTTAAACAGAAAATTAAATATATGTGGAATGATGTGGACCTATTATGGTGGGTGGGGGACAAAATTATTTTTTTCATTTATGCACTGATAGTATCATGAGGTGAATCAGTAAATCAAAATTAATCAAATTTATACCAATAGTTTAAGGCCGTCTTTTTTAATGTACTACAAGTATAGTTATAATGTATCTAAGAACATGATATCTAATTATTAATACTATCATGCATTTGGATTTTAATTATTATTATCCCTGAAATTTTCTGAATAATATCATCTATTGATGTATTTCGTTATAAATTTATAGATTAAATGGTTTGTGATTTTAGTTATTTACACTTAGATATTGATTAATCTTATTGATTCATGATATATTATTTTATAATTTACAATTGTTTGGAATCTAGGATCACCCTTAATTTCCATAACTCCTAGGATACGAAGATGAAATATTTATATTTTCTCATAGTTGTTTTTACATTCCATTAATTTTTTATTTATAATAATTATATAATAATGGACCATGTATGTATCTAAAAAATAAGTCAAAAAACATATCAATACTTGGTGATTTTATCTCTTATATCTTCTCCAATTATAAGAAAATAACTAATTATTCTAGGTTTATAGGGTTGTGGTTGCAATAGGAAATAACATGGTACTATATAAACCATATAAATTTAAGTTAGTTCATTTTATTCCACTAGTTCATTAGACCAATGTTGGACGAAAATGGAATAAAATGGAAATGGACAATAGTGATCATATTAGATAAATCTACCCACAATGTCAACTACAAAAAAATTGATGATGAGTGGAAACAAATATTAAATATTCATGGGGTGACCTCCTAAGATATATAGAACCACAAACATACAAGTATTAGAGTGGATATATATCATGGAGAAAAAATTAATGGAGTATGGGATTCATTTTAATTATTGATTGAAGGCATCCCCTCTCTCTAAACAAATTAATTAATGTATTTATTTATATAAAAATATAAAACCCCACCCAAAAATCCATTGAATTTTTATGGACTCCATTGGATTACTAGTAAGTTAGATAGGTATATAGTACCTATTCTAAGGCCACCAAATATCTGGTTACTTCCAATACAAACACCACTATGAAATAATCACATCGACAAATATTCCACTGATGAATCATTTTACTAACACTAAATCTTATGCCTCTTACCAAAATCATAACACTACAAGAACATGTAATTATTCATTATTAATCATTCCTTTTGAAAAAAAATACCTCATCATTTAATCTGTAGATTTTAAATCACTCCAAATATATAATAACTCATCTATGACATATTTTCGACTACACAAAGACGAACACATATAAAATCCAGATATTCACACTCTCTATATACAAAAAAACAAGGAAATTCAAATTATATACATCTCTTCCCATTACCATGACCTACCATTTCAATAAAAACACATATTTTCAAAATGGAGACAATTGTATTAAGTTTATTGTTATATACACTATTATCAAGTTGGTATGATAACATATTTTATCCCACCACTTGTTCATTCCAATATATAATAATATGGGAACAACATAGTGTAAAATTATCCATATACTATTAATATGTGTATGGAAGGTTGTATGTATCCTTAATTTCATAAGATTAAATTATCATTATTGGGTGTATAATTTTTAATTTTAGGAGATTATATTGTTCACATATTAAGGGGATTGTTTTCAATCTTTTAATATACATAAGAAGGAAAATAATTTAGTATTTACCATTACTGATTTTAATCTCACATTCAAAATAAACCATATAAGGGATATAATTGACTCTGAATTCCCTCATTAATTTTGTAAACATGATATCGAGTAATCATTTTCAGATTTGGATAACATAGATATTTTAAATACACTCCTAAAATAATCACTAAATTAACTTCAAAAAAATGATCTTTATTTATGAGAACTATCATGTCTCACAAGTCAAAAAAAATAAAAACCCAATATTGACTAATTTTATTACATGATTATTCAGCCCTATTTTTATAAAACAACATTTATTAACATAAAATATAATTATCATTTTGGGAATCCATGATAATAATCTAACAAAGATGTCATGGTTGTCATGGTGTTATGGAAAATCCATAAAACCATACTAAATAATTTGTATGACTAGACAACATACTGACTATTTTGTCACCCCTGATCTTAAGATTGGGTGAAGTAAGAATAATTAATACACTAAAATATAATTTTTAAGACATTTCATTGAGATAATTGGGAGAAACACAAAGTGATAATTATTTAAATTTAATAATTTATTGAAATTATATTGAAAATATTAGGGTCTTTATTAATATTTTTTAAAAATTTAAAAAAATACCTTATTCAATCACCATAAGTTGTTTTGGATCTCAAACCAGAATTTACTAATATTTTTCATACATTTCGGGTCCATACAGGAGATGATATAAAAATGAATATTAATGAATTCACTATGTTTTTTGACAACCCTAAATGTATGTGGTGTTAATGGGGAACATGAATTCTGGGGAGGATTCTCATTATATCTCAAAAGAGTAGATAATGAATAAATACAATATCTATAACATTAATAAATAAATCACTCATATAGACGTGATTTTTTTTCTGTAATGGATCGCTGAAACCTTCAGGATAACTTCCTAAAGAATGATTATATATGCAATCAGATAAGAGACAAGAGACAACCCATAGGGGTTTTAGGATAGATTTAATATGATGCGGGTAAGATTCCCATATCAACCAAAAAATGAAAATACATTTATGTTTTCACTTAAATCAAGCACTATGTGTTATTGATTGTAACATATTGGATTTATAAAATTTAGCATAATTTTTTATTAAGACACCAACCAAAACATTATGATTGATCTAGATGATCAATAAAAATCCAGGAAATCTAGTTGAACAGGTTGTGGTACTAGAGGATTTCATTAATTATTATTTGTTTACTTAACTATAAATGAATCCAAAATTATGAAACTGAACACTTTTTTGATGTTGGCCCTTATGTTATTAAATGATCAAAACACATCAGAGAAGTTATATGGTTATTATTCTTCACAAACTAACTTCAATGACCGATGTTTAATGAAAAATGAGGGTTAAATTTTATTTCCATCTATAAATAATGGTTATCAAAGTCATCTATAAAATGATGAGATAAAATTAACATGACTGGTATGGGTTTAGAACTAAACAAAATTAGGACAATACAACATACTGAAATCAATTCTACAACCCTATACATTCCTACATAATATAAAGAAACTATACAATATTTTTTCCAAGAACCACCCTTTAAACAATAGAAATAATATGAAAAAAATTATCTAGTCAACAAACACTTGAATAAAACCACCTCAATTCATTAATTGAGTTTTCTATAAATGGGAAGAATCATTTTCTAAATAATCTAGGATGCCTATCAAAATTGAGATAAAAATATTACGAAACATCATTCACAACACATTCCAAATAAAAAGGTAAATATGAATGTGTAAATACCAAGAGTTATCTGGTGATTAAATATGTCCCATTAATTAATTTTGAACAAAATAGGTTTACTAATAAGTAATATGAAATACGATATACTCTGTGGAATTTTTAATGAGATTTATTATTCCAACATTTGTACTGATTTTGAATAATTTTATAACATGTGATTATATATTTTTATGGTGCTTAAATATAGATGTATATGGTATCATATATTTTCTATAATGTGGAATATCATGAATTATTATATTGAGGATGATAAATGTAAATGATTGATCTATTAAGGAAATGATGAAAGGGTCATTTTGAATATTAATCTAGAAATTTGTAATGGCATTTTATGGATTTCATGAGAATAAGGATCATTCCAAAAAATATAAGTTTCCAAAACATTGAAAATCATTTAACATGTAATTAATTTATATGATGCATCTATGGAATTTAATAGTCAATAAATTTCATATGGTTTTTGATATCTATTATTATACCATGATATTCATATGATTTATATATTAGGAAATTATTAAACGAAAATAATTATGGAAATTTATTTTTTATATGAAATTAGAATGACTGATAAAACTATATGTTTAAAAAATTTAGCCTCTAGTTTTTTTTCTTTAGTTAATTTATTTATAGATAAAGAATATGTAATTTTAAAAAAATCTATAATGAAATATATCAAACAGTGTTTATGGAAATTATAAGTCTTTATTTAATATGAGAGGATATAGTTTTTATGGATTTTGTAAATTTAACACATCGGATTATGATTCTTATAGAAAACAATATAACATTTACTTGTGTAGAGTTACTCATTTATTAATTATAATTGTAAACTATTTCATCGATCAATCTTCATGGATATTAATACATAAGTGTATTTATGAAATTATCATGTATATATTATCTTTTATGTTATAATAACATCATTAAAAATATTTTAGAGATGGTGATGTGAATACTAAAATATTGGAACTATTATGTATGATTATTCATTATTTAATGAAAATATTATTTTTGATGTTGATGCATATTGATGAATTCTAATTATTTGATTAACTCAATGAAGAATGGTTAATCTATATGAACAATGGATTCTATTATATATATCACCATTTTTTGGTAAATGGATTGTATGTTCCCCTTTGAGTTATTCATCATATCTTGTCAAACATTTTAGATGAATTGAAATGTATTATATAGTAATATAAATAATAGTTTTTATATATTATACGATTAGAACAAAATAAGGATTAGGCTCACTCAACAGTGAGAAACCATTAAAAATATTTAATGTGTTAGTTGTTCTTTTTCTTTTTCATTATAGGGATGAAGATACTCGAGAGTTAATATGAAAACATTATTTGGTAATATGGATTTTATTAAAAAGAAAAACTATATAGAAATAGTTACCATTGATCCACCGACATTGAGTAATTCCATAACTATTCTACTATCAAAAAGTATTAGGTGAGAAATCATATCCCCCTTTAATTATACTCTTTAATTATGAGTCATGTATATGTTGAATTCTATGAATAAAATAGAAAATTCATCATTCATTATGTGAAGAACACTAATGGTTATAAGTAGTTTATTTTCCCATATTTTCTTTAATATGGATTAATGGTTGTGATGTTGTAACTATGGTTTTTATACTTGTTTCAAGAGAATTTCAATTTAATTTCAAAGACATTACATATATAATGGTAGCTAAAATGTCTAGAAATTATATTTTATTATCCTTGATAGAAAATTCTGGAAAAAAGTAATGGTTCTCACATAATCCAATGATGTTTTGGTCAATGAAGAAGCTTGTATTCAGGGAATTTCATGATCAAGGAGTTTAACCTCTAGATTTGGAGTGAAAAATTTGTATATATAATGATGGCCCATGATTAGAATGTAAATGACTACATTATATAGGAGAGTTAAATAGTATGTCGTATTTATGTCACGATGGGAGATTGTACTATTCATAAGAAATTAATGAGAAAATGTATATATTTATTTGATTTATTATTTATTTATATTAACTATAAAGAAGATATTTCTCATAATAATTTACACAATACTCATCTCAGTTATTCAAATAGGAAACATATTGTTCCTAATATAATGACAAAACATAATATAGAATTTAAATCCAAAAAATATGTTAAATTTAAATCTATTGGGATATAGATATATAATTTAATTTGAATATGTTAATGAATGTGAAGAAAAAAATTCCATACCTTATCTTTTGAAATCATAAATGGGTGATGGAAAAATATGAGAGAAATACCGACTCAAATTTATTATTTGTGGAATAATTGGGTACATTATAACTACCTTCCCAATGAGAATTAATTTTTAGGAACTTGATGATGAAGTTTATGGAGAGAGTCCTAAATTGTAAATTAAAAACCAATATTATGTCAACATGAGGTCTAATTAAGGCATACTAAATAATAAAATAAAATAGGTGTGTTGACTAATGATTAAGAATTCTATTCTTCCCCATGTAGTGAATTAAAGGAATATTTGTCTTGGAATGATAATTATTTTTGGGAACATGATTAAAAATTAATGAAAACATATCTAATGAAGAAAAAGAATGAGATTATTTCTATACAAAACACAAGTTGATAACTTAGTTTCTGTTGTGTCATGATGGAATAATTTACATAAAAAGGAAGATTGAAATGAATATAATGATTTAAAAATGCTTTGGAAAGTGTGGTTTAATATTTATTGATGTAAAAATCATTAAAATGATTTGATTAAACATATAAATATGGATGCATCCAAGAAGTAATTAATTATAGTTGAGATTGAAAAAAATATTTCTACTAAAGAATAAGATGTTAATTTTATCATTTTAATGTATCTTAATGATTCTAATAATTTTTATAAAACTTAAGAGGAATATAAAAGTAATTTTAAATATATTCACAAATTATCTATATATTTTATAATTATTTGTGATCATATTCAGTTTAATCTTTGACCATTTATATAAAAAAAATTAATATCTATTCCAATAAACAGAGCACGATCTAATAGAAAACATAGAATAATTCGGATGATAAAATAATATATAATATAAAATTTATATCTATTTAATGGTATATGAATCTAAAAAATGTAAATTCAACCAAATATAGAAGATTAAAAATAAAAATGATCTAGTCCTCATGCATATTTTCAATGATAGACACAATAATTACCAAAGAGAGATTCCTTGAAGGGATATTGATGGTGTTACAAATATTATGGAAATAAGTAATTTTTTTGTATAATATTTATCACTAATTAAATGAAAAATATATTTAATTATAGGATATCAATATAGAAAATAGATTCAACAAATATACGAGGAAGAAAAATGTGACTTCAAATCCACCATTGGTACTTATCTAAAATAGATTTTTTGATCATGAAGATATTTTTGGATTATGAAATAAGTATTATCACCACGATGAAATTTTTGTAACACTAAATCCATGTTAACAATAAAATATTACTCTATTATAGATGAATCAATTTAAAATAATGTTAAAATATCACATAGTGTTGATGTTTCTCTCAATAACAACAAATGTATCATGAGATGGATACATTGAAACAGTTTCTCATCAGACATTTTTAGAGACACATTAGTTATGGAAAACATGTTAGATTAAGATAACTATGATTTAATCAGTTAAAATAAGATCACACTGATTATTACTTGAATAAGTTCACTAAAATGGAGTCATATTGGTTTAATTAATAATAATACTTGTTTTTATGGACTCAATAAAAATATTCTAATTGTGAGTGAGTTTTAATGAATTAAAAGATTTTTTTAAAAGGTATCTTTTCACTTAAATTTTTTAAATATTTTAAAATCATCTCAAATAAAAAATTTAAAAGTGATGATCTTATTTAGATAGGCAAACCAAGTGATTCTTATTATTTAAGATCTATAGTGGAAATGAATTTATCAAAAATAAGGATTGATACCACAGTCAAAAAGAACTAATGAAATGTATCACAACAAAATTATATGAGATATAATCCATAATTGAGTAAGGAAAATTATATTTTCATAGATAATTTCATATAGTAATGGCTGTAGATGGAATGTGTAATAGATTAGAGGTAAAATAAATTAGGCCACCATATTTGATTCAAAAATATATATGTTTTCCATTGAGACACTATTCCAATTGAGCTGATTTATATTTCATTATATTTAGATATTTCTACACAATAATGTAAGATTTTCAATCATGATTAACAATATATAATCTATGTAAATATCTAAATTCATAAAAACAAATCATTATATAGAGAATTGTGTTCAAATAAATGTTACATGGACTTATAATGGGGAGATATTTATAGGGATTTCCTTTAAATAACATTATTCTAAATACTAAATTAATGAATAATACAACAACATAAAACTATTAAGAATAATTGGGATGTAGATTAAATGAAAAAACAACTTATCTAAAAAGGGGGAAAATACTTTCAAGGTTTTAATGTTCAATGCTGTTATAGAGATAATCTATGTGTATAGCTCTTCAAAATCAAAATAAATTACTAGTAAATAAAAATTCAATCACAACAAAATATGATATATGGTATTATATCATACTATATTATTTCAAAATAAAAAATTTATCTTAGATGAATATTAATTACAATTACAAATACATGGTTGATTATTTTAAATGTTTTCTGTAATTATAGGAAAGATACTACATTCTATTATTTCATACAAGATCTTAAACATATCTCATAATAATCTTCCAACATTGTATTCATCATATCCATAACCTAATTAAATGTTTCATTATATAATAGGTAATGGGAACGTAATAAAGATTTATTTTATATTTATATCCCGGGAAACAAGGGAGACATCCATTGATGATCTTAAAAATCACAACATAAGATTAATTGTATGAAATGATGAACAAAACATTAATTGTACACTGCGAATATATCATGGAACAAAAACATGACTCATGTAATAAAATTTCATCATTTAAATATTCACGCATAATAATAGTGGGAAATATTTAATAATCTTGAAACATATTCTCATCTCATAATAATGTGGTAATATAAAATGATTAGAAATCATATTTTATGTCATGTTTAACTACCCAGACCATCAAATCATAACAAATAATTCCAAAACACATGATTCCCATTTTGAATAAAGAAATTAGACATGTTTCCAATAATAAAACCATCACATAAAATTCATTATTAAATTGAATGACAATCATCAATTGATTTCAATAATATATCGTTCACGTCAACTTATTGCCTATAATTGATCAAATAGATAAAATTGTTTCCCATAGATTTCTAATATATTATAACAAATTATCAATGATTTAGAGCAATATATAAATGTAGACTAAATAATCATTGAATGTAGAACATAAATATAATTCCCTCAAGATCATGATATATTCATCACATGATCATATCATAATCCATGATATGAAAACGAGCATCATAAATAGTTTATCAATCTACCAAATCATGACCCATGGAAAATAAATTGGATTTCTAACCATATACTAATTATTATCATTAAATATCATGAGAAAGAATATGTATTGTATCACAGGAATAAATAAATTTTAAAGAATAATTAAAAGAAAAGGATTCTAAAATATTTAAAAATTCCATTGAAATACTATTGAATCTTTTCCTAAGGAAAAATATTATGAATTTTGAAATAATTTATAAAAAATAAGAAAAATTCAAATATATTATGGAAAATATTTTTAATAAAAACGAATATGTGCACATATAATGGAATCATCATCATATTTATTGATCATGATGATGTAATGTTTTAGTTAGTCGATATATGTTTAATTAAAATTTTCCATTCACAGATTCCATGAAAAAGACAAAACGTAACTCATAATAAATATTATAAAAGGACTCCTTTTAAAACCCATTTTCTAAAAATTGGAAAAAGCAAAAAAATAGAATAAATAATACTATTATAATATTATGATTATTATAGAATTATTTTTATAAAACATATACTTGTAAGATAAAGGATATTTTACGAAGGAGGAAAATAAAATCTATTTTCCTTAAAATAATTTATTGGATATATTGCGTTATTATAGTGTGGAAAATGAAAATAGATATTAAATTTTCTAGAAATAAAAATTGGATAGTAAATTTGAAATTTATTCATTAGATAAGGATCACATGATTTCTATAATTGGAATTATACTATAATCAATGATTATTAAATTGGGATTAAAAAATAAATCCCTTTCCACAAGTGTCAATTTTATACATACAATATTGAACCACATATATAATAAAAAATAAATTTTTTATATGTGTATTATATAACCATATTAATATCTATATTACAAATTAGGATTTATTTATTACTTTTTATTACCTCTTTATTAACATGTTGTTATTAAGAACACTGTTCTCATAGAAAACAACATCATTTTTCATGCATCATCATGTTTAGGAGTCTTGGTCGGTATACTATTACCATGGTTCAATCATATAAATAATGTTAATAATAATATAAATTCCATATTATATATATATATATTCATCGATGATTTTTTTATATTGAAAAAAAGAATTATGAGTTTCTTGGAGATTTTAGGTGGTACATACACATGAATTTTATTTTCAATTTTCGATGGATGAAACATATTTAAGTTAAATAAATATCATTTAATAAATAATAATTAAATAATATAAACCATATATTTTCATGAAATACATCCTAATTATCATAAATTTAATTTTCATGCGAAAATAAATAACATCGCATCGTGGAGGTCGTAGTTCACATGTACGCATGAGTGATGATATAGTTTTCCAACGAGTTGTAAGGTAAGAAGGTAGATATGATATTATCATTAAATATTAATAATAATATAATAAATATCAAAAATAAAAATCACATCGTAATTTCAATCCATTAAATATGGAGATAAAAATGAATTTTATCGCTACATGGAGATGGTAAGTCATACATAGCCTTGAGCGACATATTCACTTCCAATTTGATGAGAAAGTGGTTGGACAATTATGGATTCAAAATAATAATAAAATTTCAGTATATTTATCATACCTAAATTATTATATCATTATAAATATAATATTTTTATAGGATTTACCATAATAATAAAATACAATTTTATCGGCTAAATAGTTTACATCATCTTAGAATCATCCTTTTTAGACCTCCCCTTGAAGAAAATAGGGGTGTGATTTTTGGGAGACTAGAACCACTAGAATGTGTCTAAGTGAGTACAAATGAGAATGTTTTTGGGTATATTAAATGTATAAAAATAAATTTTATACCATACCATCATGTTAATTAATATATTCAACATCATAATTGGTGAATATTCATTTCATTTCATAAATACACAAAAGAATACTATAATAGTATATTGTGTTTAGAAACATGGATACATAAAATTCTGTTTCCTATATGATCTACCACATATCCTAATTAATATGTCATATTCATGCCCTATATTAGACACATCATAAATAAATCATCTTTTCATAAGTTTTTGAAATGATGTATACGTATGTAAGATATCTGACACTCAGTAATTGTAAATAAGGGAGATATCATTGTTCAAATAAACATTTAATGATAATATTTGTATAATAAGATGATCTAAACATTTTAATCTCATATTATTTGAATAAAATATCATGATTTTGATACATTTCACAATTGTCATATGATTATAATATATTAATCATAATGGATTCAAATAAAATGTTCCATGATAGCATAATAATATCATATGGCAATTTTTTTTAGCATAAATATAATCAAATAAAATAATTTTCTTAGGAGTCATGGATTAAAACTATTAATATCATAGTGGTATAGGTTGAATCCCCAATCCATCAAATTTTTCATGGATTACATTTAAGATTATCAAAGTGGATTTTTTTAATATCATAAACTATTTCAGCTGTTAACATTCTCTCCCAAGACAATCATAGTGGATGAATTTCTTTACTAAACTGGGTACACTCTGAGTTATAGTCCTTTTTATATCAATAGATATTCATAATTACCCAACTAATGGGATGTGGATATAGTTAACACCCATCACATAATTGAAATAATACATATTTCTTCTGTAATATCATTAAATATTAATTATTTCAGAACAGTTAAATGAAAATAGGTTTCATAAACACCTCATAATTGCATAACTCAAGGAAAAGTGATGGGGTTTAAAAACAATTCATTTTTTATCATAGTATAAGCCAAGGAAGATGATCATGTTTTATAATATTATTTTATGAATAATTATAAACCCTATATAAAAATATTAATGATAATATTCATGGATCATGTACCTAGTATGGAATATGTGGAATCACAGTTTTCCATCATTGTTGAATAGAAATCCTATCTAAAGATCATTAATACATTTTTAGGAAAATAATAATTAATATATTAAAAATATTATTTAATGTATTAATATTTCCCATATACTATAAAAAATTTCATTTAAATATCTATGTTATCATATAAATGAAGAAATAAATCATTAAGCCATATTGATGATACAAAATTCTTTTTAGCCATAATAAGCTAAAAGAAGAAATTACACTCTCATTTTTATGTAAAATAATATAATATACCTAATTTTAAAAAAAATTGGTTTTATTTAAAAAATATTTTATATGAATAAACATAATATAAATTTAGGGTAGTAATATAAATTTAGGGTAGTAATATACCCCACATAAAATGAAAAATATTTAATGTATATGTAAATATACATAAATTTTATATGAATAAACAGAATATAAATTTAGGGTAGTAATATACGCCAGATCACTGAAACGAGTTTTAATTACGGAACCTATCTAAGAGAAATAAAATATTAATGAAATCACATACCTTTCATCCATATCATTACAAATATATTTTATAATTAATATATGATTATTATATATCTCTTAAAAAAATTAATAATATATATAATACTATATAATTTTTACATACATATATTTATAACCCATTTGTTAGAAATTCTATATTAAAATATATATTTTGGGTGATATCATATTCATTTTTTATATATGTTTTAGTTTTGTGGCTTTGGTCCTTGTACATAGATCATTCATAAATCATCCATATAATTCTAGTCATGATATAAATATCATATATTCTAAATATATACATATTTATATTTATCTATAATATTATCTATATATATATTAATTACACCATTTATGTGGACGATACACTCTATGGACGCAAAAAACAATATGGAATTTTAAACTAATGGAATGAAAAAAGGTAAATAATAATAAACTTTTACAGAATAATTATTTTAACATTTATATCATATATATTAATTAACTCAATCTAAATCACCATCCATGTAAAAATTTGAAAAGATAATCACATATATTCGTGGTGGTGGTAGTCCATATGTTTTAACCAGAGGTTTTACGTTGTTAAAATGAATTTGACGTTTTGAATATTGTTGTAATATTATGATTCTAGAAAAATTTATTATTTATTAGTATCATATATAAACATTAATCCAATCATAATAAGTATTAATGAAATATATTGTTGGATAATGAATTGTATCACCATTTGGAGAAGGTAAATTGTTGGTACATAGAAGCAATAATTACACTTATTATTTGAGGGGAAAAAGGTAGATAATGGAGAGTTCATAATAAAAATAAATCATCAGTATATTTATTATAATTTTTTCTTATTTTATGATAAATAATAATAATATAAATGTTATAAAATTTAACAAATCCTAAATTTATTAGTATAGGATATTACCACATCTTTGAAAGGAACCCGTTAGATAGCTTCTAAATGAACATAGTATTATACTTAGGGGAATCCTCAAACCAACATAATGCGATTTTGAAATATTATAATGAGTTATTATGTCATAGAAGATATAGAGTGATCAATGTTTTAGAACATGATAAAAGAGGGAATATCTTTTTTAATCGAGGTGATGGGTAGTCATTGGATTTCATAAAATATTAAAAAAAAATTATTTTCTAACTCAAATTAAAAAAAAATATAAGGATTAGAATATAAATAGGATGGGGTGTAATTCCCATAATAATATAAAATATTGAAATTTTTATTCCATATTTAATGATTATCATTTTTTCTAACCCCTTAGTTATCCTATTTTAATAATAACCACGACAAAAAGGATATCAATACTGAAGGGGTATAATTTTACTTATAAGGTCAAAAATGAAAAAATGTTTAAATTGTGTACCACATATCAACCAAATTTACTACTTTCTAGTTATTATAATTAATATATAATTTAATTAAATATTATAATTATGAAATAAAATTAATATCAATTTTGACACAATTCATTTAATTTGATAAAGATAACATAAATACATTATTTGAATTCGAATATAATCCTTTAACAGATCCACAATAATTCATATCAATCTATTAAAATAATTGAACACAATAATTCTCTAAAATTATATTACATTTAATATTTTTAAATTCCTTTGTATTATATTTTAAATAATTGAACAAATATTGTATTGGTTCTATGTAAGCATTTCATAGAATTTTATAATTTATAAAATTAGAAAACAATTTGCAATATAAATTTTTTTCGATAATAAATATATAGATATTGATATTCATTCATAACATTATTTTTCCTTATGTGTATACATAAAAATTATTTAAAACCAAAAGAGTGGAATTTGGAAACATTCATTTCATTCACTAGTATGAATGTTACATTTTATTGATCAATGTCATATAAAAAATTATTTTACTATATATTGTGATAATGGTGTAATTCCATTTATCCATTAAAATTTAAGAAGAAAAATAATAGCTTTGTTAATAATTTTAAACCATTATTGACCTCATTTACTTGTTATCAATTTGAAATTTTTTACCTCATTCAGAATTTATATTGGGAAAAAATAAAAGGGAAATATTTATAAAATTTTCACTAGAAGATTATATATATTGAAATAATTCTTCATGATTAATATTTCAATATGTGGAATAAATTAATTTAAAAATAATTATATAAAATAATAGTAAAACTATTATTAGGAAAAAAAATTATGTTTGAATAATGGTTAATTCAAAACCCATTCACTGAAAATATTGAATGATAATAATTATTTTTTAAACTAAAATATTTAAATATGACTAAAATAATTCTAAATTTATAATTAATTTAATTTATTTGGATACAAATACTATATTTAAACAAAAATTATTTATAAAAAGAAATTATTTATTTTTCATTTAAATATTTTTTATTTTCATTTTTAAGAAATTTATATGCAATGGTTTTATGTTATACAGTTATAGAACATGAATTTTTTATTATTTATTTATTCATATTCATAACCTACAATTCAACATATGGGAAATAACTATCACAAAACAATATTTTAACAGTATTTTATAAATTTTTTATACATTGTTTTTAAGAAACACAATATATCAATTAAAATATATTTATTTAAAACAAATATTTCATAAAGCCTTGGGGTGTAACATTATACACCTATTAAAATGAATATAAAAAACATCATTTTTTCATCAGAAATCATATAAATGTGGATATATTTATTGTAAATACCCGGAAATTTCACGGAATGTTTTTTATTATTTTCATTGGAATTTTGTGAGTGAGCGGTTTTTGACGGCACCTGATTTCGAGGCCTGGTGTGCCTGGAATCATTTTCTGAAGTTTAGCTCAGGTACGTTCAGTGATCGAACAAGCAGATTTTTCTAACTTTTGAACTGGTGCTCGGAGTCGAAATCTGATGGCACCGATGAAACCGCAACGTTGGAAATTTCTTAGGAAGACCGTTTCTGGAGTAGCGTTTGCTTGGGTGTGGTTTAAAAAAAAGGGTTAACTAACGAATAAAAATAAAATTTGTACAACAATTTTTATTTTCTATTCTATGTAGTTTAAACCTAAGAATGGTGGTTGGAGTGGGACGCATTATATCCTAACTCTACTAGGTAGGATATTAGTGAGGTGGGGCCCACACTATCCCCACCCATTCAAATCCCATAAAACCTACTTCGTGCAATTAATTAAGTAACACACCCGCACCACCACTTAATGCCAAGTCAACTCTTGATTTTATTTGGTTTATTAAACGCCTCATTAATTGGTCAACACACCTTAATTAATTCGTGAATTCATTTGAATTTTGATAGGGTTGACATGAGGAATAAAATAAGGGAAAACTTATTTTATTATTGTTGTTTGTTGTGAGAGAAGATTTGGGGAGAAATACTCTAGTTTTGAAGAACTTCCTCTTCTTCGTGAAGAACACCAAGGCTCCGAAGAAAAACACCGAATCGACAATCACAGTTCTTCATCCTCTTCTTCCTCCACGACAAAGGATAAGTCTCCGACCGCGGTGATAATCACCAACGACAACATATCATCCTTCTTCATCTCTGCAACAAGTGAGGAGACGTCGTTTCCCCTCGGACGCACCCCGGTATCCACAGAATCTACATCCGACACCCACAACGTCGTTCACCACGACGCCCGACCTGCGACGTCAAATATCCATGTAGGGGATGTTTTGAAAATGATAATACTCCCATGTTTGTTATCCTCAAAAAAAATATGGACCAACTAATTAATAAGTTTATCTATGGATTATTATTTTGGTTTGGGATTTATCATTTTCCGAGAATTGTTTGGAGTTGTTTCAATCCACTAACGCGGTCGATGTGGATCAACGAACAAGTCCGAACCCACCGTTTTTCTGTTCATCATGGGCGGAGTTTTTGGAAATGACGGAACGGGACCAGAATGGCGATTGGAGGCCTTCTCAGTAATGTACGGGTCCCGGGAGAGCCATAGGCCCAGATAGCGTGCAAATCCGACCACCAGAGAGCGTCTGGTGGTTTGTGGAAGACGCCGATGGCACGCAGCACCAGCACGGCGGCGGTGCCCGGCACGCCACCACGAGGAACTGCAGCTGCTTCAGCCGCGGCGGCAGGCGGCTGGATCCCGTTTCCGCACGGGATCCGCAGGAGGAGGAAGCAGCACTTGCCGCGTCCATGGGTCGCCAAAGGGGGGAAACGCGTCCCCCCTGCTCGGCCGCTGGCCGAGCCAGTGCACCCCCCGGATAGGCCCGGGCGGGTTGCACGGACCGGGCCTGGCCGCTCCCAGCCGGGCCAGACCCTGACCCGGGTCTGGTGGACCCGGACCCGGGTCGGGTCGACCCAGTTCAGGCCAACCCAGAGGGGTTGGGTCGGGCGGGGTCGGGCCCAGACCAGCCATTTCATACTGTTTTCAGTCTTTTTCTCATATCATGGGCTTCAGACCTCCGATCGATGCACCGTCAGTTGAGTTGGGATCCTTGGATCGAGACGGTCATTTCAGTATATTATACTAAAGCTTTCGGAATACTTTGGGTACAACCAGGTTGGTTCGAGCACGAAACCAACCAGGCCCTCGGAGAGGAAACACTTATAACATGAGCTCCTGAAATCTGATAGACGTGCCATTGACTTTGTTGGATTCCTCTTGGAGGTTGTTGGATAGTGACTGGGTTGGAATGAACCCAAAATCCAATCGGGCCCCTAGAATGGAAAAGCTTATAACTTTCAGACCGGACGTCCGTTTGACAAACTGTCAGTGGCGTTGGTAATCACATTGAGAAATGGTTCCCTTGCGTATAACCTATGTGATTTAGGGGTACAGTTGAGATACGGTCGGGTTGGTTCATACACAAAACCTCACGGGCCCTTGGGACGAAAAGGCTAATAACTCACAGACCGGGCGTCCGATTGATGCGTCGTTTGTTGCATTGAGACCCCTATGGAGAGGAGGTACTTTGAGATAAATCTTAGTGGAACTTTGAGATACTTGGAGTATCGACCTGTAGCTTATGGAGTGGACCCTCCTGGAGATGAGCGTACGGATTAAGAAGACCGTGTAGCCGGCTGAGACCTGACGACTGCTTGACCGACTCGACTTGGAGTGAGTCGACTAGCCCAGTGGACGGAGCACTAATGTGTTTGTGAGTAAACCCATGGGGGAAGGAGCACTATTGTGTTTGGGTGCAGAACCGCGATACTCAACAAAAGAAGTACCTCTGCAGGCTATTGGGGGGGGGGGGGGGTGCACTACTGTGTTTGGGTGACAGACCACGGCGGGAAGCACTACTGTATTTGGGTGGCTGGCCCATGAAAATCGACAGGAGGAGTACCAAAACAGTCTTAGGTTAGTAAGCAGTACCTCAGAGTCGTTACATGATCATTGTACTCATCAGAGACAGAGCTTTTCAGCAGTTACAATTTTCATAATGAAAATCCTGGTTTGATCTGATTCAATGACCTGTGTGTTTTCATCGTGATTGAGATAAGTTACATGATAACTTAGGTATACGTATAGGATTATAACTAAGTAGGAGTTTTCAATTGAGAACATTCTTTGTGTTTATCCTTGTTGGACTTACTGAGACCTTGAGGTTCTCAGGGTCCCTACTGAGTATCGTATACTCACCCCTGCACGGGCTACGCCCGCACCTCATGTGTTGGTTGCACACGACGGACATCGATGATCGTGGTTGAGGCTTGTAGTGTTAGACGATACCTGGAGGTGTATCCCACGACGAGTCGGAACCCGGAGGTGGATCCCATGAAGAGTCAGTACCTAGAGGAGATGGATGGACATGAAGTGTTGAGGAGGACATATATACCTACCCTTTATGTAGGAACCCGGAGGATGATCTAGGAGCTGCTTGTAACCTTTCAGTTATTGTCCTTTTAGTTGTACATTACTTTCAGTTTTAGATGTCCCTTTGTTTTTGGCTTGTATTTCCATCCTCTTGTACTATCAGCATGTTTTTTTACTACTATAATTAATGTAGCTTCTGCTTGTACTCTATTTTTGTGTTTCTTCGTTTCGTAAAGTCAATGCCTTCTCTTTCTATTGGGATTTACGCCTTTGGTGAAAGTCGCCAGCCCCTGGCCTTTGGAAGACGGGATTGGGGTAGTCACAGCACGTGCCCCGAGGACGGGTCATGAATAATTGGTATCAGAGGGAGGTTCTACCACAGAACTTATAACTCTGATGTTTCCTTTCTATGAAGAAATAGTGTTAACGGTACTGAGTGTGGTTTTCAGTTCAGGGAGTCTAGTGTTGGTGCGGGCGGCCGATATATCCATACACCAGGACCCTGACAACTGATTTATGACTTTGTGCACGAAAACACTAATTGCATGTGTGTTTCCAAAAGTTTTTAAATGTATACTCAAACTAGGTCAGCTCACCAGGTATAAATCGTTTGACCATGTCACATTTGATTCTTTCAGGATGCCTCCCCACGGACGACCAGCTATAGCCTCGATAGTTGTACGTACTGACAGCCCGCCGAGCGACAAGGCCTCAGTACATGGCCCTCTTCCAGTTGAGGCACCAGCGGAGGCACAAGCGGTACTACCACCCGTTGGGTCACCGATGCCACCAGCCCCAGCAGTAGAGAGTGAACATCGCTTGAGCACACTGCACGTGTTCCAGCGCCAGAGGCCAACCAGGTTCAGGGGAGAGACGGACCTGCAGGCGGCTGAGGATTGGTTGGAGGCTATGGTGAGAGTCTTTAGGCTTGTAGGGACGCCAGCAGACTTTATAGTGATCCTTGCTGCCAGCCTCCTTCAGGCAGTAGTAGGAAGATGGTGGAGCCTGATGCTCCAGATGCATGACGAGGCGACACTTCAGCAGGCGGACTTTGATAGCCTATTCCAGGCAGAGATTTTACAAGCTACCCTTTGAGCGGTGCATATACAGCAGCCACTGCATCTACAACATCGTAGCATGACAGTGGCATAGTACTCAGCGAGGTTCACAGGCCTCTCGCGCTACTCCACAGATATGGTATGAGACCCGTTCTTCCAGGCCTGAACCTTCGAGCAGGGGATTAGGAAAGAGATTTGATCTTCTGTTGATTCTCACAGCATCCCGACGTAGAAATGGGTGTTGGTGCGAGCCCTCTTAGTGGAGATTTTCCTTGCGGAGCAGTCTCCAGCAGCATGACCCACCACTAGCCGGTATGCGGCACAGTTTTCAGTAGCGGGCAGTAGACAGATGACGCAGAGTTCCAAGAGGACCAGACCTATAGGTGGTCGACCGCAAGACACAGGATCGTGTGTGCGTGGCTCCTTGGGTGGAGAGCAACTTACCATGGGAGGACATCGCTACTCCTACGGCAGGGTTGGTTACATGGCACGTGACTGTCCGACCCGCCATACAGATGACTAGCAGATAAACGAAGAACCTACCAGGAAAAGGCATAGGTTCGATTGAGGCGGACCGCAAGGAGAAGAAGACCGAGGCAGGGGAGATGGACGTGCAGCTGGAGGTGGACGACGCTTCAAGGTGTTTCCACCACCACCACCAGGAGGTCCACCCCGACCGCAAGGAACAACTGGACAAAGGAGAGCTCAGCTTCAGGCAGCAGATGCATACGACTACGGACCTCCGGAAGCTGGCGCACAGGAGCGGGACTAGTTCCATGCATGGGACCTTTGATATTGGCGCTTCTAGTTTCCTTGTTGTCATTTTTGTGTGTCATTGTACATCGATCTTCAGAAATAAAAGTCACATGTCCTTGTGAAATTTGATTCCTTGTTTTTTGTGTAATAAGGGGTTCCAGTTAAAACTGTTGACTTGACCCTCACATTTGAGATTCCTACTGGATGAGACCCAGTAACCTCACGCTGATGTCGACAGTGTGACTCGACCCTTAGAGGAGAGAGTGACAGTTGGATCTCTTGGTGGTAGCATCGAGGCCTTATGATGTCATCCATGTAATATATTAGTATCATTTATGACAGGACTGACTGTATTAGGCAAAGAAGGTGGTTCATCCAGGGGATGAGACCAGATTTATTTTATCGGCAAAGAAGAAATCTTAGCAGCTTATGTGGGACCAGAGATTGTCCAAGCCATGACATAGAAGGTCCAGGTCATCCATGAGAGGATGAGGACAGCTCAGATCCGACAAAAGTCTTATGCTTATAGGAGGCAGACACAACTAGATTTCGAGGATGGCGACCACATTTTCTTAAGGGTCCCACCTCAATGTGGAATTACGGAGATTTGGTTGAGGCGGAAAGTTATCTCTGCGCTTCATCGGACCCTTCTAGGTCCTCAACGGAATAGGCGAGGTGGGTTACTGGTTGACCCATCCACCTTAGTTCCACCAGGTGCACGATGACTTCCACGTATCTCAACTGAGGAGATACGTGCTTAACCCGATGCATATCATCGACAATAGGGACCTGGACAATGGCGATGGGGTGAATTTTGTGGGGTTCCAGTAGAGGTTGAGGATCGACAGGAGCAGATCCTACGAGGACAGTTGATTCCTCTTGGGCACTTTCGTTGGCAGCATGGGATCCTCCAAGAGAGCACATGGAATTGGAAGGCTCAGATGCGTGCTCAGTACCACTTTTGTTTCACTAGTTTGTGTTATAGATTTACGGGGATGTAAAGCCCTGAGGTGGGAGTAATTTAAAGACTCAAAAATTTAAAGAAGTTTTTTTCTTATTTTTTTTGGAATTTTGTGAGTGCGCGGTTTCTGACGGCACATGATTCCGAGGCCTGATGTGCCCAGAATCAATTTTCAAAGTTTATCTCGGGTACTTTAAGTGAACGAACGAGCGGATTTTTCTAACTTCTGACCTAGTGCTCAAAATAAAAATCTGAGGGAACCGATGAAACCGCAACGCCGGTAATTTCTTAGGAACACCTTTTCTAGAGTTGTGTTTTCTCGGGTGTGGTTTTTTAAAAAAAGGGGCTTAACTAATGAATACAAATAAAATTTTTACTACAATTTTTATTTTCTATTCTAAGTAGTTTAAACCTAAGAATGGGGGTTGGAGTGGGACCCACTATATCCTAACTACACTAGGTAGGATATTAGTGAAGTGGGGACCACACGAGCCCCACCCCGTCAAATCCCTTAAAACCTCCTTCGTGGAACTAATTAAGTAACAGACCTGCCCCCCCACTTAATGCCAAGTCAACTATCGATATTACTTGGTTTATTAAACACCTCTTTAATTGGCCATCACACGTTAATTAATTCGTGAACTCATTTGAATTTTGAAATGGTTGAGATGAAGAATAAAATAAGGGAAACCTTATTTTATTATTTTTCTTTGTTGTGCGAGAAGATTTGGGGGGAAATACTCTAGTTTTAAATAACATTATCTTCTTCGCGAAGAACGCCAAGGCTCCGACGAAGAACACCGACTCAGCAATCACAGTTCTTCATCCTCGTCTTCCTTTACAACATGGGAGAAGTCTCTGACCGCGGTGATAATCTACAACGACAACCTACCTTCCTTCTTCATCTCCGCAACAAGTGGGGAAATGTCGTTTCCTCCTCGGACACACCCTGACGTCCACCGAATCTACGTCCGACCCCTAAAACGTTGTTCTCCGCGATGCCCGACATGCGACGTCAAATATCCAAGTAGGGGTTGTTTTGAAAATGATAATACTCCCATGTATGTTTTCCTCTAAAACATGAATGCGGACCAAATAATTAACAAGTTGATCCGCGGATTATTATTTCCGGTTGGGATTTTTCATTTTTGAGGAATTGTTTGGGGTTGTTTCAATCCACTAACGCGGTGGGTGCGGATCAACGAACATGTCTGAACCCACCGTTTTTCTTGTTCCTCATGTGTGGAGTTTTTGGAAATGACGGAACGAGATAGGAATGGATATTGGAGCCATTTGTAGTGAAGTACAGGTCTCGGGAGAGCCGATGGAGCAGACAGTGGGCAAATCGGACCACCGGAGCACGTCTGGTGGTCCGCGGAAGATGGCGCATGCCGCTAGGAGGCGGTGGCGCCCGGCGCGCGGCCAGGAGGTTCGGCGGCAGCTGAAGCTGTGGCGGCAGGCGACCGGATATCGTGACCTCACAGGATCTGGAGCAGGAGGACGTGGCGCTTGCCATGTCCGTGGGTCGCCAAAGGGGGGAAACACGTCTCCCCTGCTCGGTCGCGGGCCGAACCAGCGCACCCCCCCGGCCGGGCCGGGGCAGGTCGTGCGGACCCGGCTGGGCCATGCCCAACTGGGCCGGACCCGGACCCGGGTTGGGTCGACCCGGTTCAGGCCGACCCAGGGGTGTTGGGTCGGGCCGGGCCGGGCCCAGACCCCCCATTTCAGACTGTTTTTAGTCGTTTGCTCATATCATGGGCTTCGGACCTCTTATCAATGCACCTTCAGTGGAGTTGGGATCCTCGGATCCAGACGGTCGTTTTGGAATATTATACTCAAGGTTTCGAAGAAATTGGGGTACGTCTGGGTTGGTTCGATCACGAAACCAACCGGGCCCTCAGAGCAAAAACGCTTATAACATGAGCTCCGGACGTCCGATAGATGTGCCTCTGACTTTGTTGGATTCCTCTTGATGATAAAGAACTTTTGTCATACTTCTCCTGAGGCTTGGATGCTGTTGGATAGTGGTCGGGTTGGATTCAACCCAAAATCCAACTGGGCCCCTGGAACAGAAAAGCTGATAACTATCAGACCAGACGTCCATTTGACGAACCGTCAGTAGTGGTGGTAATCACATTGAGAAACGGTTCCCTTGAGTATACCCTATGTGAGTTTGGGGTACAGTTGAGATACGGTCGGGTTGGTTCGTACATGAAACCAACCGGGCCCATGGGACAAAAAGCCTAATAACTCACAGACCGGGTGTCCGATTGACGCACTGTTTGTTGCGCTGAGACCCCTATGGTGAGGCTATCCTTTGAGATACTTCTTCGTGGGACTTTTAGATAATTCGAGTATAGAATAGTAGCTCGTGGAGAGGACCCTCCCTGAGACGAGCGTACAGAGTACATAGACTGTGTAGCCGGCTGAGACCTGACGACTACTGGACTACATCGACTTGGATTGAGTTGACTAACCCAGTGGACGGAGCACTACTGTGTTTGGGTGTAGACCCATGGCGAATGGAGAACTATTGTGTTTGGGTGTATACCCACGGTACTAAATAGAAGGAGTACCTCTGCATGCTATTAGGGGGGATTCACTACTGTTTTTGGGTGGCAGACCCCGGCGGGAAGCACTGTTGTGTTTGGGTGGCTGGCCCGTGGTACTCGACAGGAGGAGTACCTTAGCAGTCTTAGGTTACTGAGCAGTACCTCGGAGTCGTGACATGATCACTGTATTAGTCAAAGATGGAGCTCTTCAACAGTTATGGTTTCGATAATGAAAATCTTGGTTTGAGCTGAGTCAATGACCTTTGTGTTTTCATCATGATTGAGATGAGTTACTTGATAACTTAGGTATAAGTATGAGATTATACCTAAGTAGGAGTTATCTGTTGAGAACATTATTTGTGTTTATCCTTGTTGGATTTAGTGAGAACATGAGGGTCTTGAGGTCCCTACTATGTATCGTATACTCAACACTGCGCGGGCTATGACCGCACCTTATTGTGTTGGTTGCAGATGACGGACATCACTGATCGTGGTTAAGGCTTGTAGAGCTGGATGGTACCTGGAGGTGGATCCCATGATGAGTCGGTACCCAGAGGTGGATCCGACGACGAGTCGGTACCCGGAGGAGACAGATGGACATGGAGTGCTGAGGAGGACATATGTACCTACCCTTCAGGTAGGAACCTGGAGGACGATCCATGAGCTGCTTGTCACCTTTCAGTTTTTGTCCTTTGAGTTCTACTTTACATTGAGTTGTAGCTGTACCTTTCTATTGGGCTTGTATTTCCGGCCTCTTGTACTATTAGCACGTTTATTTTACTGCTTTACTTATTTTAGCTTCTTCTTGTACTATGTTTTTGTGTGTTTTTATTTCGTAAAGGAAATGCCTTCCCTTTTTATTGGGATTTACACCTTTGGTGCTAGTCGCCAGCCCCTAGCCTATGGAATGCAGGCTTGGGGTAGTCACAGCACGGGTCCCGAGGACGGGTCGTGACATTAATTTTATCAATTCTTTATTTTCCCTGGTAGTTTCATTGAATATAATATTTCATGAGTGAAAATTCACCATGTGAGTAGTATTGTTCATATAACATTATCTATTTGGTCGAAGATGTCTACTTTATTTTATTATTATGAAATATCACGATATGGTGGCCCAAAAAATATACTCAATACAAGTTATATATCTGTTATGTACTACATAGGATATATAAAATGAACACATCATGAACATGAGTGAGGTTCGGTGGAAGCATCATGCGATATGTTACCATCAAAAATAAATCGACAATTTAAAAATATATATATATAGGTCTCATATTTAAATTTTTAACAACTCTCTAAAAATAATTATATGGATAAGTTTATAGGACTACATTCTCCCCAAGTTCAAACCACAAATATATTTTGAAAGTATCAGTATAATGTTTTTGTCAACTATAAAATTCCTTGATGTTCTTTTGAAGGGATATAAAATCATCAATTTATTAATCTAGATCTAGTTTTAATAGACATCATAATATATTTTCACACTATCATTAGGTATTTAATCATATTTTCCATATTGTTAATTATAATGATAGATACAAATAGTCAATTTAATGTTATTATTTTCTAAATACTCATACATAGTAACAGAGTGATCACAACATCCATTGAAATTCATATTACAAGATCTCAAAATATCCTCTTAGGTTTAAATTATTAATTCACAATAAACATCTTTCTGAGGAAATTATATAATACTGAAACTGAAATCTATTTTCTAATCATATTAAATAGTTATAATATTTTTTTGGTAATCATCATATCTTGATTAGATACATTGTAATCTGTTACATCATGAAATGTAAACACTTATTAATTTATATTAACGTATGATGATCCAAATATAAATATTATCTGATAGTGATAAAGTGAGAACACATTGTTTTCTAATAAATTACAACACAATATCAAAATTTTACCATAATATATTTTTTGGATTCCAATAAAAAAATACATTATTTGGTTTCAAAATTTCTACACTGTTATATTGAATGATTGTAACATTCCATTCGTATTATATCGCTCAATTTTATCTTTTCCAAAAAAAACACTGAAACATACTTTTAAATTTCTACCTCTATGAAATTAATCTATAAATACTCATTAAAATAACTTACATCATCATTTTTATAGAGTGATTGAAAATAATGAACTAAGATAACTATCGAATAGATCAATCTCCAAATTTATAATTCATTTTAAACATACATGGTTTTGGAACCAAATTATTCAATCACAATCAATGTTGAATTGATGAAAATTTAATACATTATTCTATATATCTATATCATTCATATACAGATATTAAATATGTACTTCGTTAGGTGGTTTAATAGTCATTATGAAAACATAATATTTATCCCATAATCATTATTCAAAAATATATTCCTTAAAAATATATAAATACTGGAACATTTGTGATTATCATCATAGTGAAGATATGATGATACATTTAACTAAAATGATCAACCTCCTCATTTTCTTTCCCTAGGTGGACATTAATTGGTAAATCACTATAATTATTAAGATAAATCCATCATCCAGAGTATATATTTATCTTCTCAAAATATATTATAATCCCTTCTCCCTTATTGGGTTAAGTAAAAAAAATTAGTTCTTATTAGACTTCTCTTCTATTTGTTCAAAAAATACACACATTTATCTATCCAACGAAACATGGATCCCATAAAATTTAATTTCATAAGGGGAGTATCTTTTCATTTCCTAACATATTAAACATTAATAATATTCTGTCTGGTTACGTATTTTTACTAAATACCATGATAATAGTGTGGGAAAAAATATAAATATTTAAACACCACATAACATTGACAAATCATTTATAGGATCCATGAATTATCTCACATCATTTTATAACACCATATTTTTTACACACATTATTCGTGATCACAATCAAAATGTTAGTTTTTTTATCTAATTAGTATACCTATATCCAGGTTTATCAGTAATAGTTTATCATTCTAGTTTTCAGTGAACATCTAAAACCATCCACTAATACAGACTAAAGAGAACTAAGATTTCCATTCATAGATATCACATCTTAATTTATGAATATTGAACTCATTTCACAATTAAAAAAATGAATACAATAATGGTTTAGTGGCTTCAGAATCAAGTATAAATAAAAAAATTGTTCATAAAATATCTAAATCATCTTTCACATACTTTATAATAACTATTTCCATTCTTATCCATGTCATACCACAAAATTCTCTTCAAATTAAATAGAATGGAAACAAATGAAATGGTGATATATGATTCTCATTAAGGATAAAAAAATTGTGATTTTATAGTCCACATAAATATAACTCAGGAATACGTTTATCATAATAAGAATATAACATTTTAAAACAAGACCCTCCATAAAAAACATCATAATCCTTATTTACCGTATTTTACTTGTTATTTAAAACACATGAATCATAATGTAATAATGGTAAACGATCCATGAAATCATTATATTGGTATATAACATATGTTATTATTATAAAAATAATGATGTAAAAAACATTCTTTTAGTCAAGTCTCATTAGAATTACTATCATAGTAGATTTGGTTCATTGAACAAACTATTCTAATTTTCATGGATCACTACTAAGTCCATCAATGAAAATTTGTATCACTCCAATAACTATCTTAGTATTCAAGGATGAATAAAAATTATATCATAGTGGATAAACTCCCATAATGAATATGCTTCACTCCCCATTATAAACATATTTATCTCATGATATATTAATGTTTACCAGATGCATTGAAGGGAGATATAGGTCCCACCGAAAATATAATGAAAATACTAAATATTTGTTCCATGAAATCAAAAAAAAATTACTCATACCAAAAATCATGAAAATAAATGTAACTCATTAGAATTTCATCTTTGTAATATCAATGAAAATTAATTATTTTTTGTAAATATTGCATCATTTTATAATTTTATAACCCATGGAAAAGGAAATTTGTCATTAAAAATATTCTCAAACTATACATAATAAATAAATATATAGATTTAGGGTGATGTACATGGATCATATACCTATTAAATAATATGTTAAATAAATGGTTTTTGACATTGAGTAGAAATACCATAAAATATCATTAAACAATACATGAGGAAAATAACATTTACACATTGAAATAACATATTTTATATCTAAATATTAAAACAAATTATGGAAAAAATTTAATTGAAGGTAAGGTTGGAATATTATATACAATGTTATATTTAATTTGGTAATAATGATGGTGATAAATTCTTTTCATTCGATATATGTTAGATGGATACATTCTATTAACATGTTTTGTGAAAAAGTCAAAATGTAAGATGATAATAAAATGAAATGGTGATTCATTTTATAAAAATTTAAAAAATTAAATACTATGTAAATATTAAATTAAAAATAATTAGAGAATTTATAAAAAATTATTTAAATATTTTTTATATAAGATTAATTCACTGGAAAAAGGGTGTTTGGCCATAGAGAGAAAATAATTCAATTAACCTTAAAATGATATTTTTTTATTGAGTAAATATGAGGAGGAAAATTAATCAAAAACACATGTTTACATGAAATAATGAGACAAGAAAATTCATGAGTATATTTATATGTTTATCATAAGTTTTAATTACTGTAACATAATCATGTACCATCCCAATTAAAAATGAAAATGTAACAAAAGAACATTATATATTTGGGAACATTTTAAACATAAAACCCAGGATAGAAAGGACCATTGGATGGTATTTAAGTCATGATTCTTTTAGTATCAATAATCATAAAATAAATTTATGTTTGTTATATACACCACATAATAGAAGCATGTTGCGACTGTGGAATGGGTCTCAAATAAATAATAGTGAAATGAAAATCCCTTACCTCAAATCCAACTTCCTTCATATATGTTAAAACATTATTATCAGTACGTATTTTTAATTATTCATAAATTCAATAATAATAATAATATATATCATACAATATATTATTTACTAATAACTATTTATTATAATTTAATTAATGGATCTTTAATAAAATCATTGTTACAGGTGAATGACACATTTTTCTTGATTGTTTTGGTGTGGTAGTTTTGGTCCTTGTATATTGTTAATAGTTTCATTACATCCAAAAATTTAATTAGGATATACATATCATATATATTCATAATATAAATATTTATTGTCTTATATAGAATTAGATATTTAAATATGAATTAAACTATGAATGAGGACTATAGTTCGAACATAATCATATACATTGTCATCATTTTTAATTGGATGGAATGAAATATTAATAAATAATAATTAAAAATTCAATAATACTTACTATATAATATATAAAATATATATCCACTAAATCCCACATTATTACTATATAAAAATATATGAAAATGGAATGGCATCACATAGTGGAGGTGGTAGTCCGCATTTATGCTTGTGGGATGCTTGTATTATCCAAAAAATTTTATTTCAATATTGTAGAAGTGATATTTTGTTTAAAGAAGTATAATTTATTGATATTTAAAATATTTAATCTTTAAACATATTATAATAACACTCAATGAATTACTATGGTAGAAAATGAACAGTATCACTACATGAAGATGGTATGTCATACATATAAAAGGAAAATACTTTCACGTCAAAATGGTTGGGATATATGGTGGAGAATTACGATTTCATAAAAATTAAGAAAATTTTATTATATATATTATACATTGTATACTATTTTGTCACAAGTTCCTCTAAATTATAAGTGTTAATGAACAATAAAGATGAATATGATCAGTTAGGGATATTAACTCATCATTGATTATAAGAAATTATGGGTTTGAAATAAACTCAACCAAAAAAATCTGTACATATTGATGTGGAATTTAAAAACATATCTTTATTTTAACCCCATAGTTCACCAATATTATGATTTAGCCCAACAATAAATATCCCACTCTTAAAGGGAAATAATATTTCATATATGGTTTGTATTGAATCATAAATGGTTAATTACATATATTAAACCATAAATTATCATAATCATATAATTTCATGTTGATTTATTTTATAAATAATTTAATATATCAATTTTTTAATAAAATCGATTTAATATTATTTTTTCAATGTTCATTTAAATTAAATTAATGGGAAAATGGAATTTTTTAATTTTATTATAATCATTTAACAAAAAAACCAATTTTTCACAATAATATATAAAATTATTGGAACATAAAACATTACTCATATTATATACATTTTAATATTTAAAAAATATTTTATTTTATTTTATTAATAATTTAATCAATATAATTCAGATTTTTCATTAGAAATTAATGAAATTATATAATAAATCAATAAATGAATTTATTTATGTCATAGAAATAAATCCAAATATCTCAAAGTAGAAATTTTTATTTCAAAACACTATTTTCCCCAATGTGTACATATAAGATATATTTTAAACTAAGATAGTTTTTTTCATCATTCCCTGATTTTAAAATAATCTATGTACTTATCAGGGAAAAGGATCAAATAAAAGAAATATAGATAATAAAATTATAATTTTCAAATTAATATCATACAATAAAAATTATTATGAAAACTATTGGAACTTTGAGTTAGTTGTAATATATATTAGCATGATTTACAATTTACCATTGTGATAAATTTTACCATAATTATTTTTCATAGTGGAAAAACAAATGTGTCCCATTTACAAAATTTGATCCTCATAATTATAAATATTGGATTTTTTCTATATATATTTAATATAATTTGTATAATTTAATATACAACCAATAATGAAAATTGTGAAAAAATTAAATTTTTAGGAGATTTTTTTAATAGTATATAATGTTATATTATTATCCCACACATAGATAAAAATGGATTTTGAAATTTTTTTATTAATATATTTTATATAATATTACATAAAATCATTACAAATAGTCTTAATTTTATTCTATTTTAAAAAAATACGATTCATGAAAAAAATACATTGCAAGATAAAAATTCTTTTTTATTTCATATTAATATCATTATTTCATATCTGATTGATTGACTGAAAATAAATTTATTTAAAAATTTTGTAATCCATTCAGTGTTTTATAGTTTTGATATTATATTCATAGCCATCAATCCAATGACTATGACTTAACTATAATATAATAATATTTTCTTAATATGTTTTGGTTCACTTACACTCGGATTCATGTGTAACAAAACTTTTCAAAGAATTATTTTTTATAAAATATTTCTTAAAACCTCATTGTATTGATAATTTGGTGTAATGAAAAAGAAATAGAGTGGTCCTATTTTTTATTTATGGGAGGGGAACCCTTGAGATTTCATTATATTTTAAAATTTTATGAATTGATTTTCTAGCCAAATGAAACCAAATAGACAAAAATGAAATCTCTAACAAAATATAATCCTCCTAGTACTCCTTCATTATTAGTATGATTGTTAAATAATTTAATAAAATATTAATTTGAGAAAATATTATTAATATATATTTTGAAAATATTCATATAATTTGTCTTAACAAACATAAATAAGTAGTTTTAATTCAAATATATTCTTATAACATAATAGTATAATGTCATAAATAGCTTTAAAATTTATAAAAAATCATAAATCATTCAAATTATATTATATTATATTTTTCTAAAATCTTTTACATAACTTTCCTATTAATCGAATAAAGACTACTCTAATGATGATTATGAATTTATTTTAAATTAATAATTTTTGAAAATTAAAAATAAATCTACCTTAGGAAAATCGACTCATTGTTATCTTAATAAATATTTATATTAAATCATAAATATACTTTTCTCTATTTGAACACTTTATGGATATTTAAAACTTCGAGACTCCCTCTCTGTAATATTAATTTCTCAAAATATTATATATGTGTACTTCATAGTCATTTATCCATTAAAAATATTAATTTCGTGAATAATATGATGGGTTTCAAATTACCATCATCTAATATTAATTAGGATGAAATATTGTCCTTCTCACATATTTTTAACATATATTAACCTGATTTACCATGTAAAGTGTTGATAAATTATACAACTATTACAATTTATATCTTTTTTAAAATAGTAGTGGAATATTTACAAATTACGACCATCCTGACTCTAAATATGGATCAAATTTTGTAAAATTATATTTTCATATCATGGAGAAATTAATTTTAAAATAATATTTCAAATGGATATGAGAACTATTTTAAAAAAAATACATTTTAAGACTGAAACATGGTTTATAATTATCCCAGACAAATAAAAAATTAATTAAAAGGTTAAATTATTTTATTGAATAAATCATAAATAAATTTTGTTATATTAAATGAATACTAGTTATTATTTTATGTTTTTAATAAAAAAATTGTCCGTATAATAAAATTTTTCCAAAAATATCTCCTTTATTCTTAAATGATTCTTATTATTTTAAATTAAATCCAACAAATATAATTTATAAATATATAAACCATATGTTTTTTATAATGTATTTTTTGTTATTAAAAACATTAAACTGTGTTTCTATGATATAATATTTATAGTAAATAATAATATTTTAATTATATAACATTGTTTGGTTTACTCAGCTCTGCATGTAATAAAATTGATAAATGAAATAAAATTTATTTATAAGGACCTATTACATTAGATAAATTTTTTTATACTACCTATATATAATAAATCTCAACAAAAATTGTTTGTTACTCTAATAAAAACGTATGTGGTCATTTATACCTCAATACATCATTTAGTTTCCATGTATCATCCTCCACATTTTTTCATCACATATCATGGACCATATTTATAGTCATGTTTTTTAGATAATTCCCTCTATGAACTCATATTACCACCCATTTTTCATCATTAAAAATATCTTTTTCATGTTGTGATACTTCTAAGTTTTTTACGTGTAAAAAATGTGGTATATTCATCTATAAAATTAATATATAGAACAATTCATTAACATGATATATATTTGGATGATAGACCAAAATATAAGCTAAAATCCTAATATAATAATGAATTTAAAAATGTTAAATATATCTATGTCTCAATATTCCTTTCTATCGTAAACACATAACACTATTCCATGGATATATTCATTGTAATATATTGTCAACAACTTCAAAATCAGGATCATAATGACCAATTTTGTGATAACTTTTTCTTCATCATTATTGAACCTATTGGTGTAAATGAATGGATATGATGTTCTATTCTATCTGTTAAGTTAGCTCAGGTATCAATATCATTCTTTCTATAAACTCATAAAATTATAGTGGCCATATTCAATTCATTCCATAAAAAACATACTAAGGATGCATAATAATTATCAAAAGAAATATAATATTGTATGATAATTCCACCAAAAGTACGATCCAATACAATAAAACATTGAATTTGGTAGGTAATGATATAAAAAATGTGTTCAATGGTTTAAATTTTCCCCCAAGATCTAATATTTTCTATTGATGATATTTTGTATTAAATTCAAAAACATTATCGCTAGCATTCAAATGACTTCTCCAAATTAGTGAGGTAATCCTCAGATCCTAAAAGATATAATACAATTTGAATCTCATTGAAACCATTCCAATCTATATTGTATTGAAACCCATGATGAACATGGGAATACAATACCATATAAAAATTATTTATTATGAATTTGAATGGAAAATGAATAAAACCCAAATATCATTAAAAACATTAGTTGATTTGGATGTCTGAGGAAAAAATTCACGGTATTGTATTCCCATTTTCTTTCTGGAATTTCTAAGAGGTGTAATCCCCCATCAAATATTTATTATCATCTTTATTTTTTTAAAATAGCATGACGTTAGATAAAAACTCCAAAATATATATCTTCATTCGATCCTACCATAAATACTCTTTCAAATATTAATATATTATCATATATGATTGATAATTGATAATGTTGAACAATAAGCATCCTCCAATAATTCCCTCTTGAAATATGGTATACAAGAGACACATATATATCTTATATAATAAACAATTCTGTTATAATAAGTCTTGACATCAATAATATACATATCCTTCTTATATAAATCTACATATTATTTTTGTACCTCTTTAATATTAATTTGGATATATGGATGAACCTACATTTGAGAATGTTAATAATTATACCCTTCCATAATGATCCAATATATATACATTTAAAATATTTAAATATTAGATATTTTGTGATTCTCATCAAATATAATAAACCATGATCTTTTTGACGCAAGGCATAAGCATCCCTGAAGAGATTTCATGGGTTATAAAATATTAAGAACGAATAATCAATAATCAGTTCATATTACCTTCCTCAGAACATATTCATCATTTATAATGTAGTATATACATTTAACTATAATGAACAAAGTATATATATTATACTGGTCTACAACAAGATAATCCCACCACATATTTAAGGGTAAAATTACCATATCTAATTTCAAATAATGATTTTTATAATTTTACTCATGAACCTCTTATTTCGGTGAGACATAGGCAATCTCTATATCACTCTAAATGGTAAATATTCCCAATTACATAATTGATTCATATATATTTAATAATAAAGATTATCATCTATTGATTAATTTGGTAATTGGTTTATTGAATAACCTATAATTCATTCCATTGATTTTTTTAGATCTCTATCTTTCCAAATGATCTTGTCATCCATTTCAGTTATATTTTTCAAAGGGTTGGATGTACATGAGAAATACTCCCCAATGATTCAATAATGACCATATATTCTAGGGATGAACTGATCTTATTGACCATGATTATTCTAGTCCAATACTCAATAAAAATTATCATTGGTGGATCCATAGAAATACCCTAACATGAGATTCTATGATCCGAAATTGAAACACTTTTGTTTCCAAATTCCACAATTTGTAAAATTATCATACAACATAATATTTAGTAGTGTATTCATTATTTTATTCATGAGATATTAATTATTTTCATCACGCATTCAATAGGCAAAACTTCAACCTATCAAGTATACCACAAATGGATAATGGTAATGTATAAATCCTCTATTAATTAAATGAAAAATTAAATTAAGGTATTTAGTAAGAAAATATGAAATAAATATAAATTCAGAGTGTTCATACCTTATTTTTAAAGATATATTGTGTATATGTTCTCTCATAAACATTAATTTATGTTATATATACTGATTATTAATCTTTGAAATATATTTATCTTCATGTTTTTAATAAAAATAAATCCTTAATATTAGTTTGTGGATTATGGTTGAAGAATATTTTCTTCTTCTCTTCCGAGTAATCATTTTATAATCCCATATCTCCATTATTATAATTAATAAAATGATCATGTGCACCCCATGATGATTCACTTCATTGAATGAATCAATTGTCATAATTAACGTAGATTTTATTTCTTAATTATTGTAACTCAATCGAGGCTGTTCAATATGATGATTTTGAAAATAGTACATCATGGGGTATGATTTATATTGGAAACTAATCAAATATATTTTTATTAAGGGGATAAAATATTTATATTTTGAAATACATAGTCTCCCAAACAATGGAAATTTAATCTATGTTAAGATTCTCCCCAACCATATGAAAAAATATCATTTATTCATGTGAATTAAACCCACACCATAGATTTTATTTCCATCAAAAATTTGTATTCATCCTCACACCTACAAATGAGTAGTGTATTTCTTGGAATATGAAATGTGACTTCCATTAATTCGTTATCCATATGGAATCCAAAAAAATAATACAAATCCATTCATATAGTCAAACAAAATTCAATGAAATAGTGAATGAAATTATATTCATGATGTAAATTATCAAAAAATTCATCGAGAGGGTATTATCATATATAAGAGGAGAATGTCATACAATTATGTTTTTTACCACTAACTGAATATCTAATCATTGAGATATTAATTTGATACCCCTTTAAAATTTCAAAATACAGAATAGTTTTCATAGAAAGAATAAAATAATATGTGAAATTTTCAAGATTGAATGATAAGTGTAAAATTAACCAAGTCATTTTCATGACACGCTTTTACAGTTATAATCACATGATATTTTTGTTTTTTATTAGGGTTATGAATTTGTTGTTACAGATCATAAAAAATTTCAAATTCATGCACTTTTTGGTCTAATAACCCCATTCCTTATATGAAAATCATTATAATTTTGGCGATTCATTACATTGTTTACTTTTTTCTTCTATTTTATTAGCCATCCTATTAATCCCCAATCAATAGTGACTGGAAATATGTCCCACCTTTCCACATTTAAATCACCACCATATTCTAATATAGAAATTCCCAAGATGATTTATTCAACATTTCTTGCATGTAGATGGAAGAAATTTCATTTAGCCACATGATTTATTTGATATTTTATGAGATTTGATCTTCATTTTTGATAACTACCTTGGTAAATATGGGATTCTCCAATATATATTATCAAAATATGTTCACATTAAATTATTTTGATAATATGAATATATTATCTTATAGATACGTCCACTTAGATAATTTTTTATGCTAGTACGGAATTGATCAATTTTTCTTTTAGGTCCAATGATTATACACTAGGTGTACATTTAATGTCTTGTGATATATTTATCATATGTATAAATGTATTTAACATCCCCTTTATTCAACATAAGATATTATTTCTCTATATCTGTACATATAAAATGAATGAAATGCATATTGAAAATGTTTCTTTTAAAATCGCTCAACTCTATAGAGTAAATTTATTCATGTTGTCTTATGTCTGTAATGAGATTCCATCAAAGTACTAAATTTCAATCCAAGTGATATATATTATGGATAAAATTTTCATAATTTGAGAGCTATAGAATATAAAATATATAATCAACCATGATAATCTATCACAAAGCTATAGGTGGAGTGGAATAACCCATAAATGAAAGTGATTATTTCCATTTAAATACTCAATAATATGTTTTTCCCACCATTAAACATTTGGAATGCAACTGATATTCATAGAAATTGAATGTTATATGTATAAGTGCCTGGCCTTAATCATTACATAATATTGAATTATGTCATGTATTCACGTTGTGGATATTTTTTACATTTAGATTTTTAGATAATTATTCCACAACTGTTACATAAAAAATTTAATATTACATGTAGACACAACTACCGAGTGTCCATTTTTCATAAAATAATAACTCTTAAAAATTAACATGTCTAGTTCCATGTTTTAGACAGCATGAATTTTACATTATTTCACCCTTGACCCTATTAATCTTAATATCTTGTGGATAACAGTTCAAAAACATTGGATGAGCATAAAAAGCTCAGTAAGGGTTATAAAATAAGGAAGGAAAACATTATCCCATCATTAAATTCAAATAAATGAAACCATACTTATCAATAAAAACATAACTTACGAAATAATAACATTTATGAATAGCACACACAAATCATAATTCATAAAGGCGTATTATGGAATTTATAACCTACATACATTGTAGCTATAAAAGCTACATAGGGAGTCACATTTGGAATACTGATCACAATATATTTCCAAAATATATTATAAGAAACATTAACGTCTACCTCCATCACGTTACCCAACGCATTGGAGAGCTATCTCAGCCTCACCCACCCAGGGGTTATCACGTAACTTCCCATAAATGTAGACAATGACCAATAAACATTACATAATCATAAAAAATAACATTAGAATAAAGGAAAGATAATATTTCCAAATTCTATTCAAAATATATCAAATAAATATATTGAAATAAACAATTCTTTATCAAATAATTTTCAAAATCATTTAAAACATTTAATAATGATATTTTTTAATCAATGAGTCCCATAACACATTAAGGATTTAAGTGAATTATCATTTGAAAACATTAATTTCCATATAAATAAATATTAAAAACAATTTTTAAAACATGGACATTAATGAGAAATATTAATAAGAATAAATCATTAAAACATTTAAAAATAATATTTTATTAAAATATTTTTCATCAAAATGAGTGATAGTGGAATACAAATAATTGAATAATTACATTTAATCACGAAATTATAATATGATGTAAATAAATTTAGTTATGTTATAATATTCCAAAATATAGTATATACACCACATAATAGTGAATTGGTGCATAACAAAAATGAAGTCTCAATGGAAAGTTAATTGAGACAAAATCCCTTCTAAAAATGTATCCTTAGATTAAGGAAAAATCAATTACATAATAATGTGTAAGAAATATAAATAAACTAAATATGATCAGATATTCAGTGTAAATAAATCCGAGAACATTCACACATATTTTCATAAAAAAAAACCAATGAAATAGATGTGTAACTCAGTCAATGGGAATTGAGATAAAATTACTCTTTTCGTGTTTATATCGATGAATTGAGAATTCATCAATGGAGTGTTTATATGTATCAAAAGTATATCTACACAACGGAGAGTGGGAATAACAACATAAATAAATAAAAATTGATTCCACAAATAATCATAGCATGATATAATTAAGAATTATAACATTATACCAAGGAATGGAAATTGGGAAAAATATTTCCCTTACGATTTGGTGACTTATGAAACAGACATCCCATGACTGAATAATCATCAAATGAAGATATATATACTGGTAAGTTGATGTATATTACACAATGAATACAATCATGGTTACTATATACACCACACCAAAGGAAACAGTGGAAAATATAGAATGAATCTCATAAGAATAAATAGTGTGATGAAAATCCCTTACGACGTTGTAATCAATCGAGTCGTATGACCAAAAGTTATTAACTGCCAAATTTTTCACATAATAACATGAATATATAGATAATAATTATAACATATATCAAATGTCAGTACACAATACCCCACATGTAATAAATTTTTGATGAATAATGAAACTCTCACAAAATTAAAAGTGAGATAAGAAACCCCTTACCTTGTGTCCAATTTAACTCGTTTGTTCCTTGTTATTCCTGAATAAAAAAATTAACTTAATTTCAACATTCTTAAGAAAATATTTCAAGTTTATTATTATTTTTATATCACATATTACCATGTTATAAACATTTTGTAATAATTTAAGTTAATAATTTTAATTTTGTCGTTATTTGGTACTTGAGTCAAAAATGGACATCTTATATTTACAAGTTGTTCATGTGGTCAAAATTTCATTATATCCAAAATTATATTCATGATTTATATATCTCATATATCAATTATATCAAGTATATAAATGTATTTATTATAGTACATAACATTTGGAGGTTTGAAATGAAATGCAATGTTCATGGAGACAGTACGCAGTACACACACAATAAGGAAAATTTCATTTCTATTTATTACTTTAATGAAGATAAAACATAATTATACATAGATTAATATTATAATTACAGTATTATATCATATTTAATATCATTAAATCCATCCTTTATACATCACACATATTACATTAACGAGTCATATATCCTTGAGGGGGTGGTAGTCTATACTTCATCAAATGAAATTATCGCGTTTACCCGTAATAGAAACCATAAAGGTATTCGATAAATGAAAAATATAAAAACATAAAGAAAACATAAACATAATATATATCATATATAAATATTTTTCCGTCTTAATGGTCACCAAGTGTGGTGGTAAGAGATAATTTAACAATCATCATTTCGTGAGGCGTTGGTTTTCAATCCACAGAAACATTATGTTCATTACCCATTAGATAGAGGTGTGTGTAAGATTACATTGAATCATTCTCATAAACAAATACTATTATATTGAGGATACTGATTATGTTATAATGGAAATGAATAAAAATTGTTTAGTGGTTGGAGAAGAAAAATAAAATAAATGAATTTTAGACAAACTGTTACCTTTAATTCGGGTCACACCCTTTGGATTGAATCCAATGGACATATTGAAGTGACTTATATATATGTTAAGGATTATAAGAGGAATATAGGGATCTTGAAAGATTATTTGGTCAGGGTTTGGATGAGCCAAGGGGCTTGAGAGGTGTGAGGAATGGGTTAGAATTGAGTTCTTTTTATAAGGGGGAGGAGGGGATCTTTAAGAAATTGTGAAACTATTATATTATTATATAATTATTTTCGGTTTCTAAAGGTCCAAAACATATTAAAGTATACGATAAGATGACTCATTTTCCAAATAAAATAATCCAATAAGAATTGGACAGGTTTTGGAAATTATTTTAATATTTATGATATTATTTATTTAAATCATTTATTAATGAGTTAAACACTAAATCATTATTGTGTCGTAAATAATATTATTTATCTGAGTTCTAAAAATTATATAAAAATAACTTGACATATTAAAGTTTTTTATCCTTAAAATGAATATTTATAGTAAAAAATATAACATATATATCCCTTTGTAAAAATGTATTTATTTAATGATAATTGTTTATGTCATTTTGGTCTTTACTTTAAATTAATTAATCTATAGTGTCATTATCACTCTTATGCGGGTCCATGGGGTCCCAAATTAGAACCAACGATTCCCATGGTCGTCCATGACTCATAAAATATTGTTTGGACAAGTGTTGAGGTAATTTTGTATTATTATGATATTATTTTCACATTAAATTACCCTATTTAAGTTTAACCACAGTAAGTAAAAGCTAAAAGTTATGATTCATTAAAAAATATTTTCTACCTAATGAAAAAAATTTTACTTAATAATAATAACCATGTATGTTGAATTTTCAAAATTCTATTTACAGAAGTGGTAAATTTTCATTTGAATGAAAAAAATCAATTTTTAACTTCTACTTAGTGGTTTTACTATTCATAAAAAAATTGATGTTTTCAGAAGAATACAAAAAATTCAGCCTAAGATATATTTTATATTCTGAATTCAAAAATTATTACTATTTTTCCAAATTCAAAACATTGAAGTTGTATTAATTAATTTAAAATTAATTTCTATTGTCAAAACAAATACCGTGTTTTTAAAAACAATATCTATCCAAAAAATGACACTGGGTTATGCCAAATTTCAAAGTGAGATTTCTTCCAATGACCATAATTGGATTAAATGGTAAAAATATAATCTTATTAAACATTAAAACCATTTAAAAATATCATCTAACCATATTAAAAAGTTATATTAAAAGGCAGTTTTGAATTAAAATACAATATTTTTAACTATTCATTAAAAATGATTTTTAACAAAAAAACTACCAAAAATTTACCTAATGTAAGTTTTGATGTCCTGGTTCTGTAGAAGAATTTTATTTTGTCAAATAAAGCATATTAATGTTACCAAAATAATATTTAAAAAGGGTACTTCATCCAAAGGTGGTAAATCAACCTTTTAAAGAATATTAGGGTATTTAAGCTTAGAATTAGATAATTTCTTATTTTAAGCCCCATATATTTATTGGATAAATTTAAAACCATTTAACAAAAATGTATCATCATATATTAGTTAGTTTTTTTCATTCCATCCAAAACAACAACTAGGATTTTACTACCATTTTAAATGATAATATAATATTATTATTATGCAATGTAAGATTTCAATGAAACCCATTGTTGCGTATCGGGTACGCCATCAAACATAGTAATCCCATTAATGTAAAATTAATATTTAATTCCAAAAAAGTTAACTAAAATGAAAATTTATTATTTATTCATTTACCTGGGATGTTGAATCCTCCCCCCCACCTTTAGGGAATTGCGTCCTTGAAATTTTTAAATTGGGGTCGGAAAATTCCTTGAAAGTACCACATTGGAAAAAGAGTCAATAAATCTATCACATTATAATAATGGAAGAGAATTATAAAGGTCAACCAAGTTGAAAGATAATTGGATTCCATGAAAACCTGGATATGGAGGAGAAAAAAAACATTCATGTTCTGATGGAGAGTGATAGAAAACATGATTTTGAGAATGTTATCTCCCAAAAAATCAAAAACATATGATGGGTTAAACCGTATTTGATTCCTTAGTAGGAAAAGTTAATAGACAACGTTTTTTTTGTTACGTTTTGTAAAAATTAGGAATTTATTTATTATCTCAAGTAAAAATATAAGGAATTATACTAACATATCTTGTATACTTTCATCCTTTTCTAAATTCCAACCACAAACTCTTTTTTTTTCAAATGATGAGTATTCAAGATGACATGTTCACATTGAACGTGCTATAATCAACTTCTATAGAATCACACAATCCACATATGATGATCTATATTTTTGTCATTTCTTTAGACTTTATCCAAAACCAATGTGTTCAGTAGGAGATAAGATAATTCCCCAAAACGGATAATCTTTAACAAAAGGAAAAACTACTGTTAATCTCAAAAAAATTTCATCAATACCCAAAGCTCAACAAACACCAATCAATAATAAACTATCAATATATTATAAAATTAATCAATAATAATATTTAAACCCAAAACATAGAAGGATTTAATCACATATTCATCATGATAAATCAAAAAATTTATCTATAAATAATATAATTTATTCTTAATGTCTCATATTGAAAAGTAATTAACCTAATCACATATTTCTCATGATAGGTAAATCATATAAATAGATAACCCAAAATCAACTTATTCTTGAATCCTAAAATAGTATAATTAAAAATAATTAGTCAAAATAACCAGGGACATCATGTAGTCAAGTTGTAGGTGATATTTTCCAGTCTCACTTTTGTTGTGGTTTCGATTTCCACAGCTTTGTCCGACGCAACAGGTTGTCACACGGTCTGCGTGTTTTCCTTTTTCAAAAACTATATAATTTTATTAAATTCCAAAAATAGATATAAATTCATCAAAAATAACCATAACATATTATAACAACAAAGGTTATCAATTCACTTACATTTTTAAGTCCCCACTCACCTCCTCTACGCTGATGATATTATATTGTTTCTAAAAGGAGATCAAAGAAACATTCAATGTCTTAAGAACGCTATCTCTCATTATGAAAACATTTATGGCCAAACCATTTCCATGAAAAAATCTCATATTTTTTTTTCTGAAAAAAATTCCCTGTTATATGGAAAACTACTATCACCAGTTACCTTGGAATTAAAGAAGGATTCTTTCCCTTAACGTACTTATGTGTACCGATTTTTTGGGGACGTCTTAAATCCTGTTATTTCTGTAATATCACCGATCAAATCATCAATAAACTCTCTAATTGTAATGGGAAATCCCTTTCCATGGGTGGTAGAATTTGTCTTTTCAATTAAACCATTGTCTCAAAGTTGTTTTACTCCCTCATGATTTATAAATGGCCCACAGGTACTTTCAAGAAAATTAATACCTGTATAAAAAATATCATTTGGATGGGAAGTAACTTTGAAAGGAAACTAGTCACCATCCCGTGGAATACCTTCTATAAACCTCTTGATAACGGATTCATTGACATCAAAAACATAAAATTGTTTAACGATGCCTTGCAAGCGAGATTCACTTGTTGTCTCATTAATGGAACCTCTAATGCCTCTAAATTTTTAGAACATAGATTCCTAAATAAAATTTTAAATGGAAATTTTAATTTTCATTAACTCCGAGATCTGTCCCTCTATTAGAAACGTGTATCAGACGATTATGGGTAACTCTAGATGGATGGTCAGCGCTGACTCCATCATTAATTTCTGGTGTGACAACTGGATGGGTAATCCATTGATATCCTTTCTACCTCCTAATAACACTCCTGAAGATACCATCCATACTATTAAAGATGTTATGCAGCTTCAAAGGCATGATCTACATAACAACATTTCTCAGATCATTGAGAATTACACTTTCTCTAATTCTGGGGACTTCCTTATTTGGGACCCTGCTACTAATGGCATCCTTGACTCAAAAAACTTCAACATGCACAATTTCTCTGGAAATGAACCTAATTATCAATGGGTGAGCACCTTAAATAAAACATGGACCAGACCCTGTACGTTCACCCTTATTTAGTGCATTGCTCATAATATGATTCCCTCTGAAACTCACCTTCAAGACTTTGGCATTCAACTATGCTCTAAATTTCATTTGTGTAATAAGCACAGGGAGGATTCTGATCATCTATTTTTGTCTTGTAATACGGCCTCGGCTTTATGGAACTACATTTTTGAGTTATTTAATTTCCCATGGTCCTTATCTGACTAGATTTTTTTTCTTTTGAAGAAATATACTAATCATGAATCCTCTCAGCAAGTTAAAATCATTTTTCTTGTAGCAGTGGCGGAACTCCGGCATGAAATATGGTACGTAAGAAATGATCTTATCCATAATAATCACTCCTTGAGTCACATTACAGGAAAAGCTCAAATTGTCATTGCGATACATGAAGCTTCCTCAATTCAAAAAGACTGTTGTAGAAATTATATTGGAGACTTCGGTATCCTCAGACGTATCCGTGTCCCGAGTATTTTCTCGTAGACTAGGCACCCCTTTGAAGTTTTCTGGCAACCACCGATGCCGGGTTGGATTAATGTGAACATTGACAGTGCCTCAAAAGGAAATCCTGGACCTACCAGCTATGGGGCCATTATTAGAGATTCTGTTGACTAGTGCCAGGGTTGCTTTTACAGTGGGTGTGGGATTTCCTCATCCCTTGAAGTGGAGATGCTAGGAGTCATCCATGATGTTGACTTTGCACTTCATAGAGGATGGCGAAAATTTTGGATTGAAAGTGATTCTACCACCATTATTCAAGCCATTTAGAATGGACTCATTCATCTTAGCTGGCCACTCACTATGCTTGAGATGAATTACCTGATTGACTACAGGAAATTGACTACATTTCCAAACATGTCTTCCGTGAAGCAAATGCTATTGCTGATGCCCATGCCAACAAAGGTGTTCACTAGAGCATGACTTTGCTGGATGTGATGCCAGCTGATTTATTTCACCACTTTGAAAGAGATTGTAATAAGATCCCATCCTTTATACTCATGTAAAATTTTGCTTCTTTATTTATTAAATGGTGCTTCAGTCCTTGATCTAGGCATTACCAAAAAAAATTAACTTACAATTTTAATCCCCAAATGTATTAACCTATAATTGTCTCAACTTCAAGGATCATATAACCCAAATGGTTCATTATTACCCTATCCAGAAAATAAAAGATAATTATTCCATGAAATTTTCTCATATATCGAACTTCACGGTTACACATACAATAAAAAGTCTATTAGTATAATCCCATCATCAAAAGACCCTTAATAATTTAATGCATTTCACCATCCTAAAATCTTCCATAACACCTAAATGCCTTATATTTTGACTTCTAACTCATTAAAAGTTCATCATGATCCATTAAACATTTCTTTCCAACTTATTATGAAATACTTCTTTAAAACATAATAAATCATGAGCCATATCCTAAGATAGAATAATGTCTAAATACAAGTTAAGAAATAATCAATAACTTTTGTTGGTCATTGTCAGTTTGCTCATCCTCAATTGGAATGACATCAGGTACAGGTAAACATATATCATTATGATCCTGGTTATCACATTGCAGAACATTCTTTGTAGGAAATCTGTTGTTATAATGACCATCCACACCACATTTAAAAAATTCAATTGATCCCTCTGAATGAACTTCTTTCCCTTTCCTAAAGTCAACTGGATGCTTCATTTTTCCATCGCAGGTTCGTGCTTTATAACCTTCACATCCACACCTATAGCATCTTCCCGTCCCCATGAAACATTTTCCTATGTGTTTATTTCCACATCCTTGACACATAGATTTTTGAATATACTTACCCTTATGATTATTAACTGAACTTACTTGGGGAATTATTTAATGCATATATGATCCCTTATAAAAATAACCAAGGTTTAGGATGTTAATCATGACTCCAGATAGTTGGTTGAGAATATCTACAAGAATTCTCATTGCATCTCCCTTTTCATTCAGTTTCCCATTCAAAAAACCATCAAAGGTTTCTTCACATCCACAATAATTTTGGTTCCTACTAGATCTTTCCGTATACTAAAACCAAAAAGGTCAGTGAGAGTATATCAGTACAATCATAATATAATATCTTATAAGGAGGGTAAATACTAAGATACACTTATTCATGTTATCATAAACTGATTCACATTATCTAAAATAACTATGCTTCTTTCTAAAATCCTAATCATCATGGTTATGTTACTTATTCATAATGAACTCCCAATCCTCTAATGTCATCTAAATCGACCACTGATACCAACTATAAGGACCCGACCATAATCAATAAATCATCTTGAATAATTTCATGTATTCCCATTTGGGATCTCTATAGGTTTATAGTTTTAGATAATCAGGTCATAACTGTTACATAACAACTTTAATATTACATGCAGACACTACTACTGAGTATACATTTTCCCTAAAATAAAAACTCTTAAAAATAAACATGTCTAGTTCATTGTTTTATACAACATGACTAATCTTGGATCACATCCTTGATCCTATTGGTCTTTAAGTCCAATGGAAACCATTTCAAAAACTTGTGATGATTATGAAAAACTCAGTAAGGGTAATAAAATAAGTATGCAAAACATTATACCATCATTAAATACAAATCAGTGAAACCAAACTTTTCAATCATAACATACCTTACGAAATCATATGATTTATGGAAAACACACACAAATCATAAATCATAAAGGAAACATATATAATTTACAATCTATTTACATTGTTGAAATCAAAACTCCATAGGGAGTCAGATTTGGAATACCCATCAATGTATATTCCAGAAATCTATCAGGAGAAACATTAATGTTTACCTCCGTCATGTAACCCAATGCATTTGAGAGATATCTTTGTCTCATCCACCCTAGGTTTATAATGGAACCAACCGCATACATAAACAATTCCCAATAACCATATCATATACAAAACACATAACACATGAATAAAGGAAAGATAACATTTCCACATTCAAATCACAATATATCAAATAAAGATATGGAAATATGAAATGATTTAACAAATCCTTTTCAAAACCATTTCAACCATTTAATAAAGAGATTTATAAATCAATGATTCCCAAACCACTATGAAGATTTTTAATGAATTATCATTTGAAAAAATTAATGACCATATTAAGAAATGCTAAAAACAAGTTTTAATACATGGACATTAATGAAAAATATTTATGTGAATAAATCTTTAAAACATTTAAAACTATATTTTAGTTAAAGAGTTTTAAAAAAATGACAAATACATGAATACAAATAATTTTGGAATAAAATTTAATCAGAACAATATAATATCTTGAGAATAAAGGTATCCATTATATAATTTTCCATAGAAGTGTATATACACCACATAACAGTGAATTGGTGTATAACAACAATGAAGTCTCAATGGAATATATATTGAGACAATATCCCTTATAAAACTGTATCCTTTGATTAAGGATAAATAAATTAAATAATAATTTGTGAAAAATATAATTACACTAAATATGATTGGAAATTTAGTGTAAATAAATCAGAGAACATTCACACATATTTTGGAAAAAACAACACCAATGACTTAGAGGTTTAACTCAATGAATTAAAATTGAGTTAGCATTACTCTTATTGTGTTCATATCGATGACTTGAGAAATCATTAATGGAGTGATTATGTGTATTAAAAGTATATCCATAGAAGTGTATTGTAAATCTCAACATAAAAAAATAGTAATTACACACATAAACATATCATGACATAATTTAGAATTAAAAGATTATCCCAAGGAATGGAAATTGGGTTAAAAAGCTCCCTTACCGATTTGGTGACTTAGGAAACATAGAACCCATGAAATAATGATCACAAAATGAAGATGTAAGTGCCCATAAATTTATATATGTTGCATAATGAATACAATATTTGGCAGTACATACACCACAAAAATGTAAACAATGGAAAATATAGCCTGAATCTCACAGGAATAAAAAGTGAGATGAAAATCCCTTAACACGTTGTAATCAATCGAGTCATATGACCAAAAGATAATAACCACAAAACGATTCATTGAATTACATTATATAAAGTGAATTATGATAATATATATAAAATATTAGTACAAAATACACCACATGTAATAAATTAGTGGTGAAAAATGGAAATCTTACAGAATTACATGTGAGATAAGAAACCCATTACCTCATGTCTGACATGACAAGTTTGTTCCTTGTTCTTCCTAAATTATAAACATAAGTCAATTTATACATGATTAAGAAATTTTTTCAATTTTTTTGTTAATTTTATATAAATTATTTCCAAGTTATAAACATTATGTGTTCATTAATGTTAATAATGGTCATTTGGTCGATATTTTGGACTTGAGTCAAAAATGGACTTCTTATAATTACAAGTTGTTCACATGGTCAAAAGATCATTGTATAAAGGATGATAATAATTAATTAGATATCATATAAATCATATATATGTATATATATATCCAGTATATACATGTGTTTATAATATTACATAACATATGGAGGTAATAAATGAAATGCACCGTTCATGGAGACGGTAAGCCATACGTACGCATGAACGCTACATTCATTTATATTTCCTATTTTATTGAAATTAAAACATAATGATACATAGTTATATTATAATTATAGTATAATGTAATATATATTATCATTAACTCCATCCTTTATATGTCCCACATATGGCATTAACAAGTCATATCTCCATGGGGGGCGGAAGTCCGCACATCCTCAAATGAAATTATCACGTTTACCCATAATAGGAACCATAAATGTATGATATTAATGAAAAATAAAAAATCATAAAGAAAACATAAACATAATATTAATCATATATAAAGATAGTTCCATATTAATGGCCACCATGTGAGGTGGTAGGAGATAATTGAACAATCATCATTTTGTGAGGCATTAGTTTTCCATCCACAAAAACAATATGTTCATTACCTATTAGATGGAGGTTTGGGTAAGTGTATTTGGATTATATATCATAAAAACTTCCAATTATATTGAGGGTAATGTTTTAATTATAAAATAAATGAATAAAAAGAGTTTAGTGGTTGGATAAGTTAAATAAAAGAAACTAATTTAAGAGAAACTATTAACTTTAATTCGAGTAACTCTCTATGGTATGAATCAAAAGGACTTCATGAATTGCCTTATGCATATGTTAAGGATTATAGGATTACTATAGGGATCTTGAGAGATTATTTGGTCATGTTATGTATGATCCAAGGGGCTTTAGAGGTGTGATGAATGGGTTAGAAGTTAGGGATTTTTATAAGGGGGAGGAAGAGCTGAGTGGGAATGAGTGAAACGATTATTTTATTATATAATTATTTTCAGTTTCTAATGGTCCGAAACATATTAAAGTTTAATATAGGATGAATCATTGTCAAAATAAAATCTTTCGATAATAATTGGACAGGTTTTGACATTATTTTAGTCATTATAATATTATTTATTTAAATAAATTATTAATGAGGTAAACAGTACATAATTATTGTGTCACAAACATATTTAATTTATTGATGTATAAAAATTATTAAAAAAATACAATGATTTAGCAAATATGTTTATCTTTCCAGCGAATATTTATAGTCTAAATTATAATTTATATAACCCATTGTAAAAATTAATTTACTAAAAGATATTTTTATGTCATTTTAGTCTTTATGATTAAATTATTAATATAAAGTGTCATTATCACTCATAAGTGGCTCCATGGGGTCCCAAAATAGACCCAAGGATTCCCATGGTATTTCATGACAAATAAAATAATGATAGGATATGTGTTCTGTTAATTTATTATTATTATTATATTCTTTTTACCTTGACTTACCCTATTTACCTTTAAAGGCGTTAATTAATAGTCAATAGTAAATTTTCACCAAAAATTATTTCCATCTTATTGAACCACATTTTACCTACTAATAACAACCATGTATGTAAGATTTTCAAAATCCAATTTATAGATGTGGTAAAAATTCATTTAAATGAAAAGGTCAGGTTTTTATTTACTACAAAGTGGTTTCACTATTAATCAAAAAAGTTGAATTTTTTCATAAAAATACCAAAAATTCAACCTATGCTATATTTCATATTCAGAATTCAAAAATTTTGTCTATATTAATAAATTCAAAACATAAAAGTTTCATTAATTAATTTACAATGAATTCCAGTAGTCAAAAAATAGCGTGTTTTTAAGAAACAATATCTATCAAAAGATGGCCACTTGTTTCTGCCCAATTTCAACACGAAATTTCTTCCAATGACCAAAATTGTATTAAATGGTAATAATATAATCTAATTAAAAATTAAAACTATTTTAAATGATAATCTATCTATCACAAAGAATCCCCTGCGTCCCGTGCTGTGACTACCCCTTTTCCGCCTTCTATAGGCTAGGCACTGGCGACTAGCACCAATGGCGTAAATATCAAAAACTGGGGAGGAATTTCCTTTTTAACCTCTATACACACACACAAGCAAGCACACAGCTGGAAGAAACACCATGTAAAATGTATAAAAATGTTTTCTAGAAGTAAAAGGGTCCAAAATATAAGGCCAATTTGAAACTAAAATTAAAACAGTGATACAATATAACTAACAGACAAGGAAATACAACTATTGGATTGTCCTCCGGGGTTACTACCTGAAGGGATGGTACAAATCGACTCATTAGCACTCCACATCCATCCGTCTCCTCTGTGTATCGACATGCTGGATAGTCCACCAATGGGTACCATCCAGTCCTGGTACTCTCAGTCTTAGTCAGTGATGTCTGCCATCTGAATCAAACACAACAAGGTGCAGGAATAGCCCGTGCAGAGGTTAGTATAATGATACTTAGTAGGGACCCCGATACCATCATGGTCTCACAAAATCCACAATGAATAAACCGAGAAGAATGAAATAAATAGATAACCTTACATGGGTATATGCTCATTCATATAACTTAGTTATCAAGTGATCCATCACAATCGTGGTGAAAATACCGAAAAACTAACTTAGCTCAACCAGGATTTTATTCCAGTTGAATTATCATATAACATCCCCAGTAACATTATCGAAACCATGGATGTTGGAGAACTCCTCCCCTATCGAGTATAGTGTGCCATCCGTGACACCAAGAGTGCTTCCCACTAACCATGGATGCTGGAGAACTCCTCCCCTATCGCATTGTGAAGATGTCCCAAATCCTTCTGCCTAGCACCACATATATAGGGGAGGGGGGAAGGTAGGTAACAGTCGTGGAATTTATGATGGTTTATTTATTAGGAACCATCCTAAATTAAAACGACGAAGTTAAACTAATTAAAAAGTGGAAAGCCAATTAAATAAGTTGGCATAACTAAATGTATGTGTGTTGGCACAATTAATGTGGAGGAAGCTCAAGTGGCTCCTCCACATTAATGATGAAGTTGAGGTTTTTCTCCCAATTAATGGAGGGTTTAATCCTCGATGGTCCCCACCACTATAACCTCTCATTCGAGGTTAGGCTCGGTTGGTCCCCACCACCATATCCTCTCATGGAAGGATAAGGTTTGGTGGTCCCAACAACCAACATATACATGGAGGATTATTTCTGGTGGACACTGACTCCCAACACTCACATGGGGGTTTCAAATAAAAATAAAATGACTGCACAATTTTATTTTTATTTTATTCTTAGATGAAAATTCCAAAAACTAACTTTCACCCTCGACCAACTGACTTCATTATGAAAGTCATCTTAAGTGAATACCGGTGATGTGAGTTCTACAGTTCCCTCAGATATCAATTATGAACACAAGTTTAAAAGTTATAAAAACCCACTCGTACATTTAATGAACGTACAAGAAAAAAAGTTTAGAAATTCATTTCTGGCACATCGGGCCTCATAATCAGGCACAGTAAATTTTTGCGGATACGTAAAATTACCATTTATTTAAATAATAATAATTTACATGGAAATTCTAGGTCATTACACTACCCATATAAATATGTTATATTAAAAGTCAATTTTGAAATATAATCTAGTATTTTTCACTATTCATTAAATAATTAATTTTGTTAGAAAAATACCAAAAAATTACACATTGTAAATTTTGGTTTCCTGGTTCTAAAGAAGAATTTTATTTTTTCAAATAGAACACACTAAAGTGAACATATGCAGATTTAAATAGGGTTCTAGATCAAAAGGCTGTAAATCGACCTTTTAAATAATATTAGAGTATTTATGGATAAAATCAGATTCATTCATATATTAAGACTCTAAAATTTATTGGATAACTGTAAAAGCATTTAACAAACATGTATAATAATATTGTAGTACGTTTTGTTCAATCCCACGAACAAAACAGATAGGTGTTAACAACCATTTAAAATAATAGTATTATTTTATTAATATGCAACGTAACATTTCAACGAAACTTGTTGTTGTGTATAGGTTATGCCACCAATCATAGAAACCAATTTAATGTAAAATTAATATTTAATTCACAAAAAAAAATTAATTAAAATGAAAATGTATTATTTCAGTATTTACATGGTATGTCACATCCTTCCCCCCATTTGGGAATTGCGTCCTGGAAATTTTAAAATTGGGCCCGAAAAATTCATTAAAAGTCTCATATCTGAAAAAGAGTCAATAAATATATCACATTAAAATAAATTAAGTGAAGTAAAAGGGTCACCAAAGACAAAAGATAAAAGGATTCCCTAAAAACATGGATATGAAGTGGAAAAAAACCATAAATTTATGATGGAGACTGATAGAAAACATGATTAGGAGAATGTAAACAACCAAAAAATCGAAAACATGTAATGAGTTAAATGGTTGTTGATTTAGCGGTAGGAAAAACTCATAGTCTACATTTTTGTTTGAAGTTACTTTTCATAAAGATGAGGAATTTATTAATGAGCTTAACTAAAAATATAATGAAACATACATACTAGTAATGTAGACTATCATCTTTTACTAAATTCATACAACAAAAACATCTTTTCAAATGATAGGTATTCAAGATCACATGTTCACATTGAATGCTCTATAATCATCTTCTAGTAAATTATATAATCCACAAAAGATGAACTATATATTTCTCATGTCGTTAGACATTAACCAAAACCAGAAAGGTTAGTAAAATAATATACAATCCCCAAAAAGTAAAAATATTTACAAAAAGAATAACTACACTTAATCTCCAAAAAATTTCAATCAATACCCAAAGCTCAACAAAGACCATTCAATAATCAATTGTCCATAATATTAAAAAAATTAGGCAAAACTATTCATGAAACCAGTATGTAAAAAGGATTTAATCACATAGTCTTCATTATTAATCTTAACATTTATCAATAAATAACATTAGTTACTCTTAATGTCTCATATTGAAAAGTAATTAACCTAATCACATATTCTCCGTGATAGGTTAATCATTTCCATATATAACCCAAAATCAGATTATTATTTATTCATAAAATCATATAACTAAAATGAATTAGTCATACAAATCGGGGACTTTATGTAGTATAGTGGTAGGATATAAATCAAAGTCGCACTATGGTTGTGGTTTCGATTCATGTAGCATTGTCCGAAGTGACGGGTTTTCACGCAGTAAACATGTTCTCCTTTTTCAAAAACTATATAATCTAATAACTTTCCAAAAAATGAGATAAATACATCAAAAATAACCATGACATATTTTAACCACAATGGTTATATAATAACTTTCATTTTTCATCCCAAAATGTATTAAACTATAATTGCATCAAATTAAAGGATCATATAAAACCAAATGGTTCTTTGTAACAATGTCTGCAAAATAAAAGATAATTATTCCCAGAATAAGATTTTCATATATCATACTTCAGGGCTACACATACTATAAAATGTTTTCTAATGTAATTCCATCATCAAAGGATCCATGATACATTAATGTATTTCGCCATCCTGAAATCTACTAAAACACTAGAATAACATATATGTTTAATTCATACTCATTCAACATTCATCATGATCTATTAACCATTCCAATGCAACTTCTTCTGAAATACATCATTCATACATAAAAAACAGTAGTCATATACTAAGATTCAAAATTTTCCAAATATTAGTTAAGAAATAATCCATACCTTTCATTGGTCATTTTCATTTTTCTCATCCTAAATTGGAATTGAATTAGGTACTGGTAAACATATATTTGTATGATACTAGTGATCCCATTCCTGAACCTTTTTTCTAAGATATCTATTTGAATGATGACCATTCACTCCACAATAAAAAAATTCAACTAATCTTTTAGAAATAACTTCTTTCCCTTTCTAAGAGTCAAAGGGATTCTTCCTTTTTCCATGGAAGGTTCTTGATTTATGACATTCACTTCCATATCTATAGAATCTTCCCATCACATTGAAGCATTTTCCTATGTGTTTCATTCCACATCTTTGAAAGATAGTTTTTTTAATATACGTGCCCTTATGATTATTACCTTAACATCCGTGGGGATTTGTTTCCCAAATATATGATTCCTTAAAAAAATCACCAAGGTTTAGGTGGTCAATAATGACTCAAGATAGTTGGTTTACAATAAACACAAGAGTTCTCACTGGTGCTCCCATTTCATGTAGTTTCTCATTCAGAAAACCATCAATGTTTTCTTCACATCCACTGAAACTTTGGTTCTTGTAGGATCCATCCATTTACTAAAACAAAAAATTCAAGAGAGAGTATATCTATAGAATCACCATATAATATCTTATTAGGAGGGTAAATATTAAGATATACTTCATCATGTTATCTAAAAATCATTAACATAATCTAAAATAACTATTAATCTTTCTAAAATCCTAACCATTTTGGTTTTGTCAATTATTCTTATATAACACCCTAACCTCTAAAGTTATCTAAACTGACCTCAAATACCAAATATAAGGACCCAGCCATAAACATTACATAATATTCAATCATGTCAAGAATTAACATTGAGGATCTTTTCAGGCTTATATTTATAGAGAATTAGTCTATAACTAATACATAACAACTTGAATATTACATACAGACAGTACTACCAAGTATCCAATTTTTCTAAAATAATAAAACATAAAAAATTAAAATTTCTAGTTCCATGTTTTAGATAGAATTATTTTTCCTTGATCACATACTTAACCCTATTCAGCTTTAAGTGATGGGGAAGAAATTTCATAAAAAGGGATGACCATCAAATGATCAATAACAGTTTTAAAACAATGAAGGAAAAAATTATCCCACCATTAAATATAAATCAAGTAATCGATTCTTTTCAATAATAACATATCTTACGAAATAAAATGATTTATTAATAATACACACAAATAATAAATCATAAATGAATCTTTTGGAAATCAGATCCTACATACATTGTAGCTATCATAAAAACATAGAGAGTGACATTTGGAATACCAATCCCATTATATTCTCTAAATTTCTAAGGAGAAACCTTAACATTTACCTCTGTCAAGTAACCTAATGCATTGGAGAGATATCTCGGGCTCACCTGCCATAGGTTTATCACAAAAATACCTGTATACGTAAAAAATTCACAACAACCATAACATATTCATAATACATAACAAAATAATAAAGTAATGATCATATTTCCACATTCCAATCACAATATATCAAATCAAGATTTTTAAATAGACATTTCGTTATAAATTCATTTTCAAAACCATTTAAAATAATTAATAAAGTGATTTTTGAATCAAAGTGTCCCATACCACATTGAATCTTATAAATTAATTATCATTTAAACATTATTTACCATAAAACAAATCCTAAAAACCATATTTAAAACTTGGATATCAATGAGAAATATTTAGATGAATTAATCTTTAATACATTTAAATTGATATTTTAGATAAAGAGTTTTAAAAAAAATGAGAGACACTTGAATACAAATTAATTGAGGAATAACGTTTTAAAATAAATTTATAATATCCTGAGAATAAATGGATTCATGATATAAAATACCAAAGAATAGTATATACACCACATTAGAGTGAATTGGTGCATAACTACAATGAATTCTCAATGGAATGTAAATTGAGACAAAATCCATTATAAAAATGTATCCTTATATTAAAAATAAATCAATTACCTAATAATGTGTGTCAAATATAAATACAGTCAATATGATTAGTTATTCAGTTTAAATAAATAAGATAACATTCATAGATATTTTTTTAAAAACAACAGCAATGACATGGATGCTTAACTCAATGAATGGAAATTGAGTTAAAATTACTCTTATAGGGTCCCTATAGATGACTTTAGAATTAATCAATGGAGTTATTATGTGTATAAAAATTATATCCACAAAAAGGGGAGTAGGAATCATAATATAAATAAAAAACATTGATTCCACAAATAATAATTTCATGACATAATTAAGAATAAGAATATTATCCCATGGAATTGAAATTGGGTTAAAAAGTTCCCTTACCGATTTGGTGACTTACGAAACATAAAACCCATGAAAGAAGAATTATATAATGAATATATAAATTCCAATAAATTGATTAATATTGCATAATTAATAAATAATTGGGTAGTATATACTCTACAAAAAGGAAATAGTGGCAAATATAGCATAAATCTCACAGGAATAAAAAGTGAGATGAAAATCTCGCACCACCTTGTAATCAATCGAGTTGTATGAACAAAAGTTTATAACCACCTAATGATTCAAAAAATAACTTGAATATAAAGATAATCATGATAATATATATCAAATGGTATTACACAATACACCACATGCAATAAATTAGTGTCGAACAATGGAAATCTCGTAGAATTGAATGTGAGATAAGAACCCATTACCTTATGTCTGACTTGACTCATTTGTTCTGTGTTCTACCTGAATAATAAACATAAGTTAATTTATACTTTCTTAAGAACATTTTTCTTGTTTATTATTCATTTTATATCACTTATTAACATGTTGTAAACATTATGTAATCATTTATGTTAATAATGGTTGTTTTGTCGATATTTGGTACTTTGGTCAATAATGGACTTCTTATAATTACAAGTTGTTCATGTGGTCTAAATTTCATTAAATCCAGAATTATATTAGTGATTTATATATCATATATATCATATATATCCAGTATATACATGTATTTATAATAGTTTGTAACATTTTAATGTTATAAATGAAATGCACCGTTCATGGAGACGGAAAGCCGTACATACGCATGAACGCACCATTAATTTTTATTTATTATTTTAATGAAATTAAAACATAATGATACATAGTTATATTATAATTCCAGTGTAATATTCTATATAATATAATTAAATTCTTCTTTTATATGTCCCACATATTGAATTAACGAGTCATATCACCTTGATGGGCGGTAGTCCACACTTCCTCAAATGAAATTATCGCATTTACCCATAATGGAAACCATAATGTCAATATATAAATGAAAAATACAGAATTATAAATAAAACATAAGCAAAATATATATCATATATTAATACAGTTCCATATTAATGTCCACCATGAGAGATGGTAGGAGATAATTGGACAACAATCCTTTCGTGAGGCATTAGTTTTCCATCCACAGTTTCTGTATGTTCCTTACCTGTTACATGGAGGTGTGTGTAAGTGTAGTTAGAATCATTATAATAACAACATACTGGTATATAGAGGATAGTTCTGTTGTTATAAAATAATATAATAAAAAGATATTATGGTTTGTAGAACTAAAATAAATGAAATGAATTTAAGGGATATCGTTAACTTTAATTCAGGTATCTCCATTTGGTTTTGTCAAAAGAACTTGTTGAAGTTCTTATTCCTATGGAATGGCTTCTAAGAGGAACTGAGAGATATTTAGAGCTTATTTTTGAATGGTTTGTATGATCCATGGGGCTTGGTATGTCTAAGTAATGGGTTAGAAATGAGGTCTTTTTATAAGCGGGTAGGGGCTCTTTAGGAAAGTGTGAAACTATTATTTTTTTATATAATTTTTTTCAGTTTCTAAAGGACCAATACTTATTAAATATGAATATAGGATGTCTTGGGGTCGAAATAAAATCATCCAATAAGAATTGTATAGGTTTTGGATATTATTTTAATCATTATATTATTATTTATTTAAATCATTTGTTAATGAGGTAAACATTGCATAATTATTGTGTCATTAATAAATTTTTTTTATTTGATTTATAAAAATTATAATAAAATACAATCATTTTGGAAATTTATTTATCATTCCAAATAATATTTATAGTTGAAAAGATAACTTATATAACACCTATTAAAAATAAATTTACTAAAAGAAATTTGTTAATGTCATTTTTGTCTTTACTTTAAATTAATTAATCAAAAGTGTCATTATCACTCTAATGTGGTACAACGGGGTCCCAAAAACACCCAACGTTGCCCACGGTCGTCCATGAATCATAAAATAAGCATAAGACAAGTGTTAAGGAAATTTTGTATTATTGTGATATTCTTTTACCTTGAAAGAACCTATTTACCTTTAACCACGGTAAACAAAAGTCAATAGTCAATACTCACCAAATGTTATTTTTATCTTGTTGAACCACATTTTACATAACAATAAAAAAAAATATATGAAATTTTAAAAATTCAATTTACAGAAGTGGTAAAATTTCATTTAAATGAAAAAGTCAGTTTTTTAACTACTACGTCGTGGTTTCACTATTCAACAAATAATTGATGTTTTTCCGAAAAATTCAAAAAAAAAATCATCCAAATATATATTTGATATTCCGAATTCTAAAATGATTTCTATCTTACAAAATTAAAAACATAGATGTTTCATTAATTAATTTAAAATTAATTTGTGTTGTCAATACAAACACCGTGTTATTAAGAAACAATATCTATCAAAAGATTGACACATGTTTATGCATAATTTAAAAGTGAAATTTCATCCATTGACCCGAATTGGATTGAATGGTAAAATTATAATCAAATTACACATTAAATATATATAAAAATATAATTTCACCATATTAATAAGTTATATGAAAGGCAGTTTTAAATTAAAATATAGTATATTTCATTATTCATTAAAAATGAATTTTATCGGAAAAATACTAAAAAATTACCCAATGTAAATTCTGATGTCCCAGTTATTAATAAGAATTTTATTTTTTCAATTATAACTTATAAATGTGACCAAATGTAGATTTAATGTGGGTTCTCTATTAAAAGCCGATAAATCAACCTTTAAAAATATTAGAGTATTTATGCTTAAAATTGGATTCGTTCTTATTTTAAGACTCGAATTTTTTTTTCATAAATGTAAAAACATATAACAAACATGTATAATCATATTTTAGTAAGTTCGGTTCATTATCTCTAGTAAAACGACTAGCCGTTAACTTCCATATAAAATAGTAATATTATATTATTATTATGCAACGTAAGATTTCAAAGAAAACTGTAGTTATATATCTGGTATGCCATCATACATAGAAATACCATTAAATTAAAATTAATATCAAATTCACAAAAAAATTATTCAAAATGAAAATTTATTAATATCATTATTTACTTGGGATGTAACATCCTTCCACCCTTTTCAGAATTGTGTCCTCACAATTTTCAAATTAAGCGTAGAAAATTCATTTAATGTCTCACATCAGAAAAAGAGTAAATAAATATATCACCATAAAATAAAGGAAGAGAAGTTAAATGGTCACCCAAGAAAAAAGATACTACTATTACATGAAAACATGGATATGGTGGAGAAAATAAACCAACATGTTCTGATTGAGAGTGATAGAAAACCGTATTAGTAGAATGTTATCCACTAGAAAATCACAAACATGTTATGGGTTGAATGGTCTTTGATTCCCTAGTTGGAAAAGTTAATAGAAATCGTTTTTGTTTTATGTAAATTTTCAAAAAGGTGAGGAATTTATTTGTGAGCTTAAATGAAAATATAAGGAAGCATACTTACTTGTCATGTAGAATTTATTCTTTTACTAAATTTCTAACACAAACTCTTTTACTTCAAATGATTAGTATTCAAGATGACTTGTTCAGATTGAAAGTGTTATAATAAACTTCTGGAGAATCAAATAATCCACAAAAGATAAAATATAATTTTATCATGTCTTTAGACATTATCCAAAACAAAACTTGTTAGTAGATGATCTTACAATCCCCAAAAGGATAATATTTTATAAAAATAAAAAATAATATTAATCACCAAAATATGTCATGAAATACCCAAATCTCAGCAAAGACCATTCAATAAATAAATTTCCATAAAATTAACAAAAGCAATCGAAAATAATATTGAAACCCAAATCTTATAAGCATTTAATCATATATCCTTCAAGATAAAACATAACATTTAACTATAAATAACATTAGTTATCTTAAATTCTCATATTGAAAATTAATTAACCTAATAACATATTCCCCATGATAGGTTTTTCATTTCCATAGGTAACATAATAAAAACTTATTCTTGATTCATAAAATAGTCTAACTAAAATGAATTAGTCATACCAACCAGAGACTTCACATAGTCCAATGGTAGGTGGTAAATCCCAATCAGACATTGCTTGTGGATTCGATTCATGGAGTGTTGTCCGAAACGATGGGTTATCACATGGTCTATGTGTTGTCCTTTTTCAGCAACATTATAATTTTATAACATTCCAAAAAGTGGTAAATTCATCAAAAATGACCAAAAAATATTGTAACCACCATGGTTATGTTATAACTTTAAATTTCCATCCCAAAATGTATTAACCAATAATTACATCAAATTAAAGGATCATATAATCCGAAATTGTTCTTTATAACTATATCCACAAAATAGTAGATAATTATTCCAGGAATAAAATTTTCATATATCCAACTTCAGGGTTACACATACTTTAAAAAGTCTTCTAATGTAATCCCATAATCAAAAAAGCCTTAATAATTTAAAGCATTTCACCATCCTAAAATCTAGCATAACACTTGAATCCATTATATTTTGACTTCTTACTCATTCAATGTTCTTCATTATTCATTAACCATTAATTTACCACTTTTTTTGAAATAGTTATTTCCTACATACATAATAATGAGTCATATTATATGATTTAATAATGTCTAAATATCATTTTTGAAATAATACATACATTTCATTGGTCATTGTCAGATTCCACATTCTCAATTAGAATTTCATTAGGTACTGGTAAACATATATTTGTATGATCCTGGTGATCTCATTCCCGAACCTTCTTTGCTGGACAACGGTTTGTATAATGACCATGCACACAACATTTAAAACATTCAATTGATCCCTCAGAAGGAACTACCTTTTCTTTCCTAGAGTCAACAAGATACTTCCTTTTTCCATTGCAGGTTCATTCTTTATGACCATCACTTCCACATCTATACCATCTCCCCATCCCCATAAATCATTTTATTATGTGTTTCTTTCCACATCTTTGACACGTAGTTTTTTTAATATACTTACCCTTACGATTATAACCTGATCATCGATGGGGATTTGTTTCTCGAATATAAGTTGACTTATAAAAATAACTAAGGTTTAGGTGGTCAATCCTGACTCCTTATAGTTGGTTGATAATTACCACAAGAGTTCACATTATAGATCCCATTTCATTTAGTTTCTCATTCAGAAAATCATCACAGTTTTCTTCAAATCCACTGTTACTTTGGTTCCTTCACGATTCATCCATTTACTAAAACCAAAAATGTCAGTGAGAGAATATCATTAAAATCATCATATAATATCATACGAGGAGGGTAAATACTAAAATAGACTTATTCTTGTAATCTTAAAATAATTTATTTTATCTAAAATAACTAGTAATCTTTCTAGAATCCTAATCATCATGGTCCAATCACTTATTCGTAAACAACACCATAAACATAATATTTATCTAAATCGTCCTCTAATACCAACTATATGGACCCATCCTTAAATATTATATAATCTTGAATTATGTAATGTATACACATTGAGGATCTTTTCAGGATTAGAGTTTTTGGGAATTGGTCCATAACTATTACATAACAACTTAAATATTACATGTAGACACTTCTACTATGTATCAATTTTTTATAAAATAAAAACACATAAAAAGAAACATGTATACATCGAGGTTTTAGAAAACATGAATTCTCTTTGATAACATCCTTGACTATATTCATCTTTATGTCTTGTTGAAAACATTAAAAAACGTGGGACAAATATAAAAATATCAGTAAGGGTTATAAAATAATGATGTAAAACATTATCCCATAATTAAATAAAAATCAAGTAAACCATTAATTTCCATCATTACATACCTTACGAAATAAAAATATTTATGAATAACACACAAAAAACATTAATCATATAGGCAAGATATGAAATTCATAACCTACATACATTGTAGCTATCATAGATACATAGGAAGTAACATTGGGAATACCCATCATAGTATATTACCAAAATATCATTGGGGAAACATTAACATTTACCTTTTTCAGGTTACCCAATGCGTTAGAGAGCTATCTCTGTCTCACCCGCCGTATGTTTATCATGGAACCCCTCGTATACGAAAAAAAATTCCCAATAACCAATAAAATATTCATAAAACATAACACAAGCATGAAGGAAATATAAAATTTCCACATTCCAATAAAAATATATCAAATAATGATATTGAAATAAACATTTCTGTGTCAACTAATTTTCAAAACCATTTAAAACATTTAATAAAGAGAGTTTTGAATAAAAGTGACTTATACAAATTTGAAGATTTTAAATGATTTATTATTTGAAAAAAATATTTTCCATATAACTAAATCCTAATTTTTTTTAAAAAATGGACATAAATGTGAAATATTTAGAATAATAAATCTTTAAAAAATTTAAAATGATATTTTAGTTAAATAGTTTTACACCATATGAGAGACACATGAATACAAATTAATGAGGAATAAAATTTAATCAGAACTTTATAATATTATTAGATTTAAGGGATTAATGAAATAATATACCAATGGAAATTATATGTACCACATAAGAGTGAATTGGTTCCTAACAACAATGAAGAATCAATGGAATGTAAATTAAGAAAAAATCACATATTAAACTGTATCATTAGATTATTGATAAATCAATTACCTAATAATTTGTGACAAATATAAATACATTCAATATTATTGGATATTCAGTGTAAATATATCAGAGAACATTCATGCATATTTTTTTAAAAACAACACCAATTAATTTGAAGTTCAACTCAATCAATGGAAATTGAGTTAAAATTACTCTTATCATGTTCATATCGATGACATGAGAGATCAACAATGGAGTGATTATGTGTATCAAAATTATATCCATAGAAAGGGGAGTGGAAATGAAAACATAAATAAATAAACTATTATTCCACACATAATCATAGCATGACATAATTAATAATTAAAATATTATCCCCTGGAATAATAATTGGGTTAAAAAGTTCCCTTATCGATTTGGTGACTTACGAATCATACAACCCATGAAAGAAGTATCATAAAATTAATATGTAAATACCCATAAATTGATGTATATTATACAAAAAAAAACAATCATGGGCGATACATACAGCACAGAAAAGGATATATTGTCAAATATAACATGAATCTCACAGGAATAAAAAGTGAAATGAAAATCCCTAACCACGTTGTAATAAATCGATTCATATGGAAAAAAGTTAACAACCACAAAATGATTCATAGAATAACATTAATATAAATAAAATCTTGACAATATATATCTAATGGAAGTACACAATACACTACATTAAATAAATTAGTTTTGAACAATGGAAATCTCATGGAATAAAAAGGTAGATATCAAAACCCTCTTTGACGTGTCCGACATGACTCGTTTTTTCCTTGTTCTTATTGAATAATGAACATAAGTTAATTTATAATAGCTTAAGAACAATATTAATGTTTATTATTCCTTTTATATCAATTATTACAATGTTATAAACATTATGTAATCATTTATGTTAATAATGGTCGTTTTGTGAATTTTTGGTACTTGAGTCAAAAATGGACTACTTATAATTACAAGTTGTTCACGTGTTTAAAAGTTCATTATATCCACAATTATATTCATGATTTATATATATCATATATCATATATATCTAGTATATAATTGTATTTATAATAATATATAACATTTGGAGGTAAGAAATCAAATTTACCATTCATGGAGACGGTAAGTCGTACATACGAATGAACGCTACATTCATTTCTATATCATATTTTAATGAAATTAAAACATGATTATAAATTTTTATATTATAATTCCAGTAAAAATCACATATAATATCATTATCCACATCCTTTATACGTCCCACATATTGAATTAACGATTCATATCATCATGAGGGGGCGGTAAACCACACTTCCTCATAAAAAATTATCGTGTTAACCCATAATGGAATCCATAATGGAATGATATAAATGAAAAATATGGAAGAATAAAGAAAACATAAACCTAATATATATAATATATAAATTCAGTTCTATATTAATGGCTTCCATGATATGCAATAGGAGATAATTAAACAATCATTATTTCCTGAGGCCTTAGTTTTCCACCCATAGACACAACATGTTCTTTACCCATTAGATGTAGATGTGTGTAAGTGTAGATCAAATAAATCACATAAAAACCACTGAGTATATTGAGGATTCTATTTTTGTTATCAATTAAAAGAATAAAAATAGTTTAGCGGTTGGTGATGTAAAATAAAATAAATGAATTTAAGGGAAACTGTTACCTTTAATTCAGGTAACTCCATTTGGTTCGAATCAAAAGAACATATTGAAGTGCATTATTCCATTGATAAGTATTCTAGGAGGAAGAGAGGGATCATGAGAGATTATTTGGGAAGGTTTTGGATGATCCATGGGGCTTGAGAGGTGCGGGGAATCAGTTAAATATGAGGGATTTTAATAAGGCGGAGGATGGGCTCTTTGGGAAAGTGTGAAACTATTATTTTATTATGAAATGATTTTCTATTTCTAAAAGACCAAAACCTATTAAAATCAAATATAGGATTACTAATGGTAAAAAAATCATCTAATAAATATTGGACATGTTTTGGACTTTTTTCAATCTTTATAATAATATTTATATAAATTATTTATTAATGAGGTAAACACTACATCATTATTGTGTCATAAATAATTTTATTTATTTTATGTAAAAAATCATAAAAATTAAAATTATGTAGGAAATTTTTTTATCATTCCAATTAATATTTATAGTCAAAATGATAATTTATATAACCCCTTGTAAAAATTAATTAACCAAAAGATATTTGTTTTTGTCATTTTTGACTTAACTTTAAATTAATTAATCTAAAGTGTCATTTTGACTCTTAAATGGATCAATGGGGTCCAAAAATAGACCCATGGATTCCCATGATCGGCCATGAATCATACAATATGGTTAAGAAAAATGTTATGGTAATTTTGTATTATTATGACATTCTTTTTACCTTGAATTACTCTATTTACCTTTACCCGCGGTAAATATAAGTCAAAAGTTACTATTCACCAAAAATTACTTTTATCATATTGAAACATATTTTACATAATAATAAGAACCATGTATTTCAGATTTATTAAGTTTAATTTACAAAGGCGTTAAAATTTCATTTAAATGAAAAATTCAGTTTGCTAACTAATACTTAGTGGTTTCACTATTCATCAAAAAATTGATGTTTTTCAGAAAAATACCAAAACTTCAGCCTAAGATATATTTGATATTCCAAATTCAAAAATTATGTCTATTAATAAAAAATTTAATAATATATAACTTTCATTAATTAATTTATCATTTATTCTCATTTTCAAAACAAATAGCTTGATTATAAGAAACAATATCTATCAAAAGATTGACACTTGTTTATGCCCAATTTGAAAGTGAAAATTCTTCCAATGACCAGAATTGGATTAAATTGTATATATATAATCTAATTATACTTAAAATCCATTTAAAAAGTTATTCTAACCATATAAATGTTTAATATTGAGAGGCCTTTTGGAATTAAAATATAGTATTTTTCACAATTCATTAAAAAATGAATGTTATGAGAAAAATACCAAAAATTTTCCCAATATAAATTTTGATGGCCTGGTTATAAAGAAGAATTTTATTTTGTTACATATTACCTATAAAAGTTAGTAAAACTATATTTAATGAGGGTTCTCCATCATAATGTATTAAATCAACCTTTTAAATAATATTAGAGTATTTATGATTAAAATCAGTTTTTTTTCATAATCTAAACATATAAAATTTATTGGAAAAACATAAAATCATTTAACAAAAATGTATAATCATATTGTAGTAAGATTTTTTCATTACCTACAATTAAATGGCTTGGCTTTAACTAACATATAAAAAAAATATTATTATATTATTATTATGCTATGTAATATTTCAAAGAAACCCATTGTTGCACATCTAGTACGCCATCGAACATAGAAACTCTTTTAAAATAAAATTATTATTTAATTAACAAAAAAAATTAATTAAAATAAAAATTTATTATTTCTTTATTTACATATGATTTTACAATATGAGAATATAAAAATTATTTTTCATTCCATATTCTATTGAATATTATTTCATAGATGCAGAATCAATTCATTTTCCATCACATTATTTCTCAATACTATTTATTTTATTACCACCCCTTGAATAAAAAAGAAGGTATTATATAAAAATCCATCCATATCAATTAGAGTTAAGTATGATATGATAATGATCTATATTACATTGGATGTCTAAATAATGACCCCATCTATAAAATATATCGGGCAATAATTTATTACTATTATATTAATGGTCATTAAAAAAATTAGGATATTATAATATAATGAAACATATTACCATGGATGTCATTAATTATTTATAATCATAATATCTAATTATTTGATATACCTTTCTTCTGATACCAAATCATATAACCTCTTCTATTCATAAATAAAAATATAACTTTTGAGATGAATATTAAGTAAATTTAAAAATTATATTGTTGGGAATCACACATTGTTTTTTGTATTTAGATACTAGACCCACAATTCTCTTATTTAAAAAATGATACTCAATACATCAAATAAATTACATCCCATATATTATTAAAAAAGGACCTAAACAATAAATATAATTTGATATATCATGGAAATTAAAAACATAATAAATGGTGATCATAAATTATATATATGGGAAAAAATGTTAGATATAAATTGATGACAAAAATAATGCATCAAATAAATAAAATGGTACGATTTTATGAAAAAACAATTAAATAAAAAGTTATCAGTATTCATAAGGAATACTCTTTAATTAAAATATATTCATTTAAAAATAATATAATTACTATATCAAGAATCCCTCATCCATCAAAAACCATCAACTCGTGTCATAAATGCGTAGTACCATCATAGGTAGAGAAATCAAATTATATGTTGAGGCTAATTACCAAGACCATCAAATCATAATGGATTTGGGCTCATCACCTACTTCACAAAGTGGATCACAAATATTAATTATATTTTTCTATTTGGGATCATGATGATAAACATGATTCCCAATATAGATCCAGAACATCGACTTGTTTCCCATAAACGATGCCGCACATAAATGTGTTTCCATTTATTATCTCCTGAAATATAAAACATTACCATAATAATTGGAGGGATATATAAATTCAATACCACCCATCAAATTATGAAAATCATATATTTTTTTTCACAAAGGATCATAAAAATTATGAAATCATCATATCATAATATTTTGAATGAAAACAAGCTTCCTAAACATTGAATCTATCTGTTATTACAAAACCCATGAAAATGAAATGTTTTTTTATAAAAATATCATATTAGAAATAATAAAAAACATATATAGAATAAGTATGGTACCATTGGATCATGTCTGTAGTATAGAATAATTAAAATTACTATTTGTTTATAAGGACCCAGCCTAAAACATTTCATAATATTGAATTATGTCTAGAATTCACATTGATTATCTTTTCATGTTATGAGTATTATAGTTTTAGGACATAACTATTACATATCAACTTGAATATTAAAATGTAGACATTTCTACTATAACTTATTTTTTACAAAAATAAAACTCATTATATAAAATAAGAGATCATTTCATGATATAAATCATCTTGAATACTTCCTTTCACTTACACTTCCTTATAACATGTGAAAAATATTTCAAAAACAAGGGATGAGCAGACAAAACTCAGTATGGTTTATAAAATAAGGGAAGGAAATGTTAACCCATCAATAAATACAAATCAATGAAACCACAATTTTCAATTATAAGATACCTTCAAAAATAATAATATTTATGAATAACACAAAGTAATCATAAATCATAAAGGTTACTTGAGGCATCCATATCATACATACATTATAGATATCATAGATACAGAGGGAGCCAAATTTGGAATACCCATCTCTATATATTTCGTAAATCTCTAAGGGGAAACATTCACATTTACCTCTGTCACGTTGCCCAATTAATTATAGAGATTTCACGGGCTCACCCGCCCAAGGATTAACATGGAACCATCTGTATATGTAATCAATGCACAATAATGATAAACTAATAATAACACATAAAAAAATAATAAAGGAAATATTTAATTTCCAAATTCCAATTACAATATTTCATATCGTGATATTGAAAAAAACAATGCTTTATCAAACCAGTCTCAAAACCATTTAAAACATTAAATAATTTGATTTTTGACTCAAAGTGTCCCATAAAAATTTGAGTATTTTAAAGGAATTAAAATTTAAAAATATTAATGTTCTTAAAAATAAATACTAAAAACAATTTTGAAAACATGTAAATTAATGAGAATGATTTATATGAATAAATCTTTCAAACTATATTTTAGTTAAAGTGTTTTTAACAAAATGAGAGACACTTGAATAAAAATAATTGAGGAATAAAATTTAATCAGAACATTATAATATTATGAAAATAATGGGATCCATGATATAATATTCCAAAGAACAGAATATACACCACATAATATTGAACTGGTTCACAACAACAATGAAGTCTCAATGGAATATAAATTGAGATGAAATCCCTTATAAAAAAATATATCCTTAGACTAAGGATAAATCAATTAAATAATTTTGTGTGACAAATAAAAATTCACTAAATATAATTTAATATTAATTTTGAATCAATCAGAGTTTATTCAAACATATTCATAGCAAGACATAATCAAGAAATTGAAGTTTAACCCAATGAATTGAAATTGGGTGAAGAAGTACACTTATAGAAATTTGACGGCCTAACAACATCAAATTAAAATTCAGAAAATGAATTTATGAGAGATAACGGGTATCTCATAACATAGAAATAATATTTATTCCAATAAGGACATATAAGAAAATATCCAAACATAAGAAGATGTAAATTAAAAGACATAACGAAAAGATGTGTTTTAAAAAGTGGAGTGTGAAAAATTCCCTTACCGATTAGGTATCTTAAGAAACATACACCCCATGAATGATAAATAATACAATGAAGATGAAAATAACCATATATTTAGGTTTATTAAACAATTAATAAAATCATGGTCAGTATATAAACCACTAAAAATGAAAATAGTGGCAATATAATATTAATCTCACGAGAATAAAAAGAGGGATGAGAAACCCTTACCACGTTGTAATCAATCAAGTCATATGAGAAGAAGTTAATAACTACCAAATGAATCATATAATAACATGAAAAAATAAAATAATGATAATATATATTAAATTTCAGTACACAATACACCACATGACATAAATAATTTGTGAACAATGTAAATCTCACTGAATTGAAAGTGAGATAAGAAATCCCTTACCTTGTGTCCGACCTGACTTTTTTGTTCCTTGTTCTTCCTGAATAATAAAAAAATGATAATTTATATTTTCTTAAGAACCAATTTTATGTTTGTTATTCCATTTAAATAAAATATTACCATGTTATAAATATTATGTAATCATTTATGTTAATAACGTCTGTTTGGTCGATATTTGGTACTTGAGTCAAAAATGAACTTCTAATATTTAAAAGTTCTCTATGTGGTCAAACTTCCATTTTATACAGAGTGATATTAATGATTTAGATATTATATATAACTTATATATCAAGTATATATATATATATATATATATTTATTTATAACAGTACATAACATTTGGAGGTAAGAAAAGAAATGCATCATTCACAGAGACAATAAGTCGTACGTACACATGAATGCTACTTTCATTCCTATTTCATATTTAATGGAATTAAAAAATAATTATGCATATGTATATTATAATTCCGGTATAATTTCTAATATAATATCATTAACACCATCCATTATACATCCCACATATGGCATTAACATGTCATATCACTTTACAGGGGTTGTAGTCTACAATACCTCAAATAAAATTATCACATTTACCTATAATAGAAACCACAAAGGAATGATATAAATCATTAATATAGAAGAAAAAACATTAAAATATTATATATCATATATAAATAGTTTTCCTTATTAATCTCCACCATGAGAGGCAGTATGAGATAATTGAACAATCATTGCTTCGTGAGGCGTTAGTTTGTCATCCACAGAAACAATATGTTCTGCACCCATTAGCTAGAGGTGTGTGTAGGTGTAGATCAAATAATTTTTATCAAAACATAATATAATATTGAGGATATAGGTTTTTTATAAATTAATGTAAAATAAAAAGTTTAGTGGTTGGAGAAGTAAAATAAATGAAAAGCATTTAAGAGAAACATTTACCATTAATTCGGGTAACTCCCTTTGGTTTGAACCAAATGGACATCTTAATGTGTCTTCCACCTAAGGTAAGGCTTCTAGGAGGAATATAAGGATACTAATAGATTATTTTTGAAGTGTTTTGGGTGAGGCAAGGTGATTGAAATGTGTGAAGAATGTGTTATAAGTGACAGCTTTTTATAAAGGGGAGGAGGGGCTCTATAGGAAATTGCGAAATAATTATTTTATTAGAAAATGATTTTCTGTATCTAAATTACGAAAACTTATTAATGTTGATTATAAGATGAATCATGGTCAAACTAAATTCATACACTAATAATTGGATAGGTTTAAAATGTTATTTTAATATTTATATTCTTATTTATTTAAATAATTTATTAACTAGGTAAATACTACATCATTTTTGTGTCATACATAAAATGTTTTATTTGATGCCCAAAAATTATATAACAAATACCATGATGTAGGAAATAATTTTATCTTTATATTGAATATTTATAGTTGAAATGATATATTATATAACCCCATGTAAATATTAATTTACTAAAATATATTGGTTTGTGTAATATTTTTCATCATTTAAAATTAATTAATCTAATGTGTCATTATCACCTCCATGTTGCTCCATGTGGTCCCAATATCAACCCAATGATGGCCATGGTAGGATATGAATCGTCCAATATGATTATAAAAACATATTAAAGTAATTTTATATTATTATTATTATAATATTTGTTTGACTATATTTATCAGATTTACCCTTTAACCCTAGTGAATAAATTTTTTACTGAAGTAAATATTAATAATAAATACAAATAAAAGTTATCTATTTACCAATTTTGGACCACATGATTCCAAATATGAAATTAATTTTTCCAAATTCATAACATATAAGTGTCTAAAATTAATTAAAAATTAATTCTTGATGTCAAAACGAAACCCTTTTTTTAAGAAATATCAACTATAAACAAACTGACATTTTTTATGTCAAATTTCAAAATGAAATTAATTCCAATGACCACTAGTGGATTAAATGGTAAAAATAAAATTACTTATATATTAAAAAAAATTAAAAATTTAACCTAACCATATATATTAATTAAATTAAAAATCATATTTGAATTAAAATACAGTATTTTTCAATATTCATTAAAAAATAATTGTATTATAGAAATACAAAAAAAATAACCATTGTAAATTTTGGTATCACAATTCTAAAAAAAATTATTTGGACAAATAGAGAATATATAAGTGACCAAAAATATAATTAATTAGGGTTCAGCATCAAAAGGCAGTAAATGTACCTTATAGTCAATATGAGAGTATTTACGCTTGAAATTGAATTATTTTCTTATTTAAATCCTCTATGTTTTACTGAATAATTGTAAAAACATTTAACAAACATGTATAGTCATATTTCATATATTTATGTTCATTCCCAACAATACTATTTCTAGGCGTTAACTACCATTTAAAATAATATTAATATATTATTATTATGCAACGTAAGATTTCAAAAAAAACACATTCTTGTTTATCAGGTATTCCATAGAGCATAGTGTCCCCATTAAAGAAAAAATCATATTTAATTCACAAATATTAATAAATATGAAAATTTTCATGATTTATATTTACTTTGGATATTACATCCTACCCCCCCTTTTGGGAATTGTGTCCTCGCGATTTTAAAACAGGGGTTGGAAACTTCATTAAAATTCCCACATCGAAAAATAGCCAGTAAAACAATCCCATTATAAGAAATCATGAGAAGTACCAAGGTCACCCGAGATATCCCATACTAGGATTCCATGTATAAAAACTTAGATTTGGAAAATAAAAGAGACGTTCAAGTTCTGATTGATGGTGATAGAAAACATGATTATGATAAAGTTAACCACTAGAAAAACTCAAAATTATGATGTGTTAAATGGTTTTTGATTACCCAGTATAAATAGTCAACTAAAAATGTTTTTGTTTTACATTATTTTTCATAATTATTAGGAATTCATTTACTTCATAAAATTAGTACATATGAAAATATACATACCTTCAAGTATATTTTCAACCTTTAATAAGTTTTGAGAAAAAACTAATCTTTTATCCAAACAATGAGCATTCAAAAAGACTTCGTGACATCAAAAGCTGACGAATCATCTTCTAGAGAAACACATTATCCACAAAAGTTGAACTATAAATTTCCCTTGCCTTTAGACATCAAATAACACCAAAATTGTTAGTACGAGATCACATAATCCCCCAAAATGGTAATCTTTATAAAATGAAATAATACTGTTAATCTCCAAAATTCAGAAAAAAGTACCCAATGTTCAAGTAAGACCATTCAATAAAAAATGTTCATTAAAAATATTCAAAATAATTCAATATATGATTGAAACCCAAAACATATAATGATTTAATCTCATTGTCATCCATATTAAATCAAAAAATTTAACTCCGAAATCATAAAATACTCTTAACGTCTCATATTGAAGCATAATTAACTAAATCACATATTCTATATGATATGTTAGTATTACCCATAAATAACCCAAATATATATATGTACACAATAAAATAGATATTCTTCCAAAATATAATTTCAACCATTACATCACAAATTTAATCCCATAGTATAATATTTTTCTTATGTATACAATATTTCTAAAAGGGATAATATCTTCCAAATCACTTTTATCACTTAATTAACAAATCATTTTCATGTACTATGAATATCCATTTCATAAAACATATGATCCCAAATAAACATATTATTGATTAATAAAATCATTTAACTTAATATAATAAGTCACACAAACTAGGGACATCATGTATTCTAGTGGTAGGAAGAAATCCCAATCCTACCTTGTTTTTGGGTTCGATTCCCGAAGTATTTTTTCGACGTGATGGGTTGTCTCACGTTCTGCGTGTTGCCCTTTTTATAAAACCCAAAATAACCCTAACATGTTTTAACCTCAATGGTTTCATTATACCACTCATTTTCATTCTAATACATTATGATCTTATCATAAAAATTCTTGATGTCATATATATATGTTGTCATTTTATTTATTTAACCACCATATGATAAAATTAATCGATCCACAAAGTAAAAAACATCATACCTTGACCATGGTGTACATTTGGGTTCATCGTCATATTGTTCAAGTAGGTAGAAGGATCATTAATTGCAAAAATGATTTATAGATCATTCAAAATCATTCGATTCCTTCATCCAAATACACAATGTAAAAAATGGGTCATATGGGTGTTCACAAAAAAAATATTTTGGAAAATAATCATTTATGACTTATAATTTCAAAACATATAATAAAATTTGATATATATAAAATAGTTAGACCTAATTTGAGTGGACATTTTAAATTAATAGTCCTTTTAACATACCATAGGTATGTACTAAGAGACTATAATTTAAAAGTGAATATAAATAGGTTTTGCAAGGGTCTCCTTCTTTATCACCCTTTTCAAGATCATAATATTCTTCACAATATTCTGTAAGGGAAAATATTTTAAAATTTCTTGATAATATTTGCCTTTCATAAAAATATGAGAATATTTTGAAAATAGGATTAGTTTAAATACAACCCAATATCCATGATGGTAATGAGATATAGTGGAGGTGTATTATAACTCAAAAAACTTCTTTCATGTGAGTTGTATGAAAGAAAATGTTTCATAGTCATCCAAACATGACTTTGCAATAATTATTGAAAGAATGTAATCAGGATGGGATAGGAATTTCATTTCAGATCCCCCTCCTTCCATTTGTAACTTACTTTCGTTGATCTGAAAAAGTTATAAAATAAGGATTTAACTGAAATAATAGATATAGGGACTAACCATGTGTCTAACGAAAACTCATAGGCCCTAATGTTCTCTAAACCGACCTCGAATACCATCTATAAGTAACCGTCCATAAACATTACATAATCTTGAAAAATGTCAAGAATTCACAATGATTATATTTTCAGGATTAGAGTTTTAGAGAATCAGGACATAACTATTACATATCAACTTGAATATTACAAAGTAGACACTTCTACTATAACTGATTTTCACAATAATAAATCTCTTTATATAAAACAAGAGTTCTTTTCAATTTATAAATCTTCTTAAATACTTTTTTTTCCTAACCTTGCATATAACATGTGAATAAATTCTCAAAAACATGGGATGAGCATAAAAATTTTATTATGGTTTATAAAATAAAGAAAGGAATCATTAACTCAACAATAAATACAAATAAATGAAAACTTAATTTTCAATCATAACATACATTCTGAAATTATAATATTTATGAATAACACATTGGAATCATAAATCATAAATGTATCATAAGGGATCCATATCATACATACATTGTAGCTATCACAGCTAAAGGAAGAGTCCCATTTGGAATACCCATCATAGTATATTCACTAAATCTCTTCGGAGAAACATTCACGTTTACCTCAGTCACATTACCCAATGCATTAGAGATCTATCTCGTGCTCACCCACCCTAGGTTTATCATGAAACCACACGTATACGTAAATAATGCCTAATAAACATTACATAATCATAAACAATAACACAATCATAATAGAGGGATTAAATTTCCACATTCCAATTACAATATATCATATCAAGATATTTAAATAAACAATGCATTATCAAACCATTCTCAAGACCATTTAAAAAATTTAATAAAGAGATTTTTGAATCGAAGTGTCGCATTCCAATTTGAATCTTTTAACAGAATTAAAATTTTAAAACATTATTTTCATTATAAATAAATACGAATAACCATTTAGAAAATATGGACATTAATGAGAAATATTTATAAGATTAAATGAATAAGACAATATTTTAATTAATGAGTTTTTAACAAAATGAGAGACGCCTGAATATAAATAATTTTGGAATAACATTTAATCTAAACATTATAATTTCATGTGAATAAATGGATTAATTATATTATATTCCATTGGACATTATATACAACAAATAATATTGAATTTATGCATAACAACAAATGAAGTCTCAATGGAATGTAAATTTAGAAGAAATCAGTTATACAAATTGTATCCTTAGATTAAGGATAATTTTATTAAATAATAATATCTGAAAAACAATAATAAACATAATATATATGGATATATAGTGTGAAAGAATCATATGATATTCACACATATTTATAGAATTACATAATGAATAAGTATAAGTTTAACCCAGAGAATTGAAATTGGGTGAAGAAGTTCCCTTAAAGAAATTGGATTGCCTAACAACGTCACATTAAAATTCAGAAAATCAATTGATGAGAGGAAAAAAATGGTATCTCATCCCATTTACATATAATTTACAGCAATATAGATACAGAAGAACATATCCCAACATAAGAATATATAAATTAAAAGGCATAACAAAAAAGAAGTTTTTTAAAATGAGGAGGGTGAAAGGTTCCCTTACCGATTTGGTTACATACAAAACATAAACCTCATGAATGTTGGATCATACAATGAAGTTTTAAATAAACATAAATTTACATATATTACAAAATTAATTCAATCATGGGATGTACATAAACCATAAAAATGGAAAATAGTGGCAATATATCATGAATATCATGGGAATAAAAGGTGAGAGGAAAACCCCTTACTATGATGTAATCAATCGAGTCATATGAAAAAAAGGTAATAACCACAAAATGAATCACAGAATACTATGAATATAAAGAAAATAATGATAATATTTATCAAATTTCAGTACAATATACACCACATGAAATAAATATGTGGCAAACAGTGGAAATCTCATGAAATTGAAAGTGAGATATGAAATCCCTTACCTCGTCTCCGACTTGAAATGTTTGTTCATTTTTATTCTTTAATAATGAAATAAGGTTAATTTATACATTCTTAAGAACATTTTTTATGTTAATTGTTCCTTTTATGTCACATATTACTATGTTATACACATTATTTAAATATTTAAATTAATAACGGTTGTTTTGTCGATATTTGGTACTAGAGTCAAAAAATGAACTTCTTAAATTTACATGTCGTCTATGTGTTCAAACGTCCATTGTCTCAAATATGGTATTAATGATTTATATATCATGTATATTTTATATATCTAGTTTATATATATGTATTTATAAAAGTACAAAACATTTGGAAGTAAGAAATGAAATCCACCATTCATGGAGACGGTAAGTCGTACGTCTGCCTGAATGCTACTTTCATTTATATTTAATATTTAATAAAACTAAAATATAATTATAAATAGGTATATTATAATTCCAGTATAATCTCATATATAATATCATTAACTCAATCCTTTATATGTCAGACATGTGGAATTTACTAGTCATATCACTTTGTGGGGGCAGTACTCTACACTTCTCAAATAAAATTTTCACGTTTACCGATAATGGAAAACATAATGGTATGATATAAATTAAAAATATAGTATAATAAATAAAATAGAAAAATAATATATATCATATTAAAATACAATTCAATCTTATTGGCCACCATGGGAGGTGGTGGAAGATAATTGAACAATCATCGCTTCGGGAGGCGTTAGTTTACATCCACAGAAATAATATGTTCTTAACCCATTAGATGGAGATGTGTGTAAGTTTAGTTGGGATACATCTCATTACAATAGAATATTATATTTAGGGTAATATATTTTCTATAGAATAATTTTATGAAAAGAGTTTTGTTTTTAGAGAAATAAAATAAAAGAAAAGAATTTAATAGAAACCATTACCTTTAATTTGGGTAACTCCCTTTAGTTTGATCCAATAGGACTTCTTGAAGTGCCTTATGCATAAGGTAAGTCTTATAATAGGAATAAAGGGATATTTAGAGATTATGTGGTCCATTTTTGGATGAACCATGTGGATGTAGAAGTGTGATGAATGAGTTTGATGTGAGGGCTCTTTATATGGGGGAGGAGGGGCTCTTTTGGAAAGTGTGAAACTATTATTTTATTATATAATTATTTTCGGTTTCTAAAGTTCCAAAACATATTAAAGTAGAAGATACCATGACTCATAGTTGAACTAAATTAATCCAATAATAATTGGAAAGGTTATGGATGTTTGAATAATATTTATAGTCTTATTTATTTAAATCATTTATTAATGAGATTAATAGTGCATCATTTTTGTGTCTTAAATAATTCTATTTATTTTATGTAAAAAAATTATTAAAAAATACCTAGATGTAGGAAATATTTTAAAATTTACAATGAATATTTATAGTCTAAATTATTACTTATATATCCCAATGTGAAAATGAATTTACGAAAAGATATTTGTTTGTTTCATTTTTGTCTTTACTTTAAATTAATTAATCTAAAGTGTCATTATTAAAACCATGTGGCTCCATGGGGTCCCAAAATAGTCCCAAATATTCCCCTGGTAGGATATGTATCAACAAATAGTATTAGGAATCATGTTTGGGTAATTTTATATTATTATTATAATATTTGATTACCCTTATTTTCCAAATTTATCCTTTTACCATGGTAAATAAAATTTTTACTGAAATAAATATTCAAAATGTATAAAAATAAAAGTTACCAATTTATAAAATTTGGAAAATCTAATTCAAAATATTAAATTCATTTTTCCAAATTTAAAACATATAAGTTGAAGAAATTAGTATAAAATTAATTCCCGTTATAAAAATGAAAAGCCTATTTTTTAAATATATTAACTATCAAAAGATTGACACTTGTTTATGTCCAATTTCAATGTGAAATCAATTAAAATTACCACCATTTGATTAAATTATAATAGTATAATATAATTATACTTTAAAAAAATTACGTAGATAATATAAACATATAAAAAATTAGATTACAAAGCTGATTTGAATTAAAATATAGTATTATTCACTATTCATTACAAAAGAATTATATCAGAAAAATCCAAAAAATTTACCCAAAGTACGTTTTGATGTCTTGATACAAATGAACTATTTTATTTGTTCAGATATAACATATAAAAGTGACAAAAACTAGATTTAATTTGGGTTCACCATCATAAGGACTGAAATCGTCTTTCGGTGAATATAAGAATATTTATGTTTAACATTGATTTAGTTTTCTTAATTTAAGCCTCTAAATTTTATTGGATAAATGTAAAAACATTTAACTAAACTATTATAATTGTAATTAAGTTATTTTTGTTGATTCCCACCAAAATAATGTCTAGGAAATAACTACCATTGAAAATAACAATATTATATTATTAGTGTGCAACATAAGATTTCAAAGAAATCCATTGTTGCATATCAAGTATGTCATCGAACATGATGTACCATTTAAAGTAGAAATAATATTTAATTCCCAAATATTAATAAATATCAAAATTTTCACGTTTATAATTTACCTGGGATGTTACAATTTGCTTCATTGATGAATATTCTATTAATAAATCATTGATACATTTTACGAAAAAAAATATTTCCACTATAAAAATATAATTTCAAATTTAATGTGTTTCCAAAATAGTAAGGAAATATTATTATTTGAAATGAATATTGGAATAGTGTTTAGGAATCCTCAAAATACATTTCATTCATGAAGGTGGGAAATTATATTCATTCCATATATGTTATATAGAAACAATTATATCAAAATTTGGTAGAAATATTCAAAATGTACCTCGTTCATAAAATTAAAACAATATACCATTAATTTTTTATAAAAAATTCTTTGGAATACATTAAATTAATAAATCATTGGATAAAATTATATTCATTCATTAATTTTATTATGATCAAATTAGCATTGATTTAAAAAAAATTATCGAATAATTATATGAATTCGATTTTCATTAAAAACATTATTTTGTTCTCATGAGTGAATAAAGTGTGGAAAATGAATTGAAAACATGTATACTCCCTAAAGAAAACATCGTAATAAAATTAAATTTATTTATCATATATGTATCATATAATTTCTGTAATTGTAAATCAACCATAAATAATCCCTATTAAAATAGCATGAGAACATTAATAACCGACCCCATGTAACTCCTTCCTCCATTAAAATTATAATATCCTATCATATTAACATATAATTATTATATGTGTATTCTATAACTATAATTATATCTATCACACATCTTATTATTTACATGTGCAATCTCATCAACCATTTATTATCAAATGAGTATAAACCGACCTTTCCAGGTGATAACTACTTCATTTTTCATGCATGTTTCATTCTGGTACTCGTGGTCATTATACATTGATGATTATTCATTAATTTAATGATTGATAATAATGAAACAATGATTATAATTGGTTACTAAATATTTGTTTCATCCAGTAACATTATATATTGAGATATGAATTTCATTATTCTGGGAGAGGTTTTTCCATATATGTACAAGAATATAGTTTTTAGTTTTCAATATATTGAATAAAATAAATGTAAATAATAATTCACATATACATAATAATTATTATTTATTATATATTATATAGATCATATATATTCATCCAGTCCATCCTTATTATCCTACCTATAAATATAATAATAATAGTCATTCACAATGATTCATAGAGGATGTAGTCTAAAAAAACAGACAAGTCATGTTACCATTTTCCTAAATTTTGGATGTTAAAATGAAATATTTTATATTTTCATTATATAATATTAATTATGTCAGAAATATCATATATAAATATTTAACCCTTCATAATAAGCATTTGCAGATTATGGTGATAAAAAATGAATATTACCACAATATAGAGATGCTAAGATGTATATATATTCTAAAGATAATTTGAATTTTGATTTTATGAGAAATAGAGAGGATATTGGTGTTAACATAAACACTATAAAAATTTAGTATATTTTTTATATTGATGTTATTATTTTATAATAAATAGAACAAATTTAGAGAAGGAAAAATAATAAACTTCAAAGGATGTGATTACATAAGATGATTTTAAATACATTGAATCAAATATATTAGATGTATTATTAAGTAAAATATGCCTATATTTTTAGGAAACTATAAAATATATGTTATCTATAAGGGAGTGGAGAATATAATTTGGAAGGGTTTGGGGGAACTAGGATTATCAATGTGGGGTACAGAAGATAAATTTGGGGTTCCATTTTATAATATTGGGGAGGGGAACTCTATGGATTTCTTACAGTAGGGTAATGTAGTGGCGGCATTACTATTGCAGTTACTATAGATGTGCGGGTACTGTTGCAATACTTTTCACCAAGGGGTCCTTTGGGCCAAAAAATGGGCTTTCTGGCCCTGTATGCAGGCTACTTGGCCTGGGGCCTTCGGGCTATATAATGGGTCACCCTCTACCTAGTCTAAAGAGTTCTTTGCATTAAAAATAAATTGAGTCTTCAGCCCCAAACTTTTAAAATAATCTATGTAACTTTCATAGAATTAAATCTAATGTGGAGAATTTTAATTGTCTAACTTCTATTAAAAAAAATCAAAATATCTAATTTGGTGTTAATTTTATATTATTATAATACTATAATGAATTATGATAAATAATTATGTCCTTATCACATTGTTATTACTATGAATAACAAAATTTACAATTATCGATATTGTAAATTTTACAAATGTTATAATTTGTATTAAAAAATATATAAGAGTTCTACATAAAAAAAAATTGAGAATCAATTTAAAATTTAAAATTTTGATTAAAAAATAAAAATTTTAGAACAGATTAGAAATTTATTTCAAATTATTTGTTAAAAATGTAAAGAAAAAATATTTTTGATAAGTACATTTTCTTGAATGAGAAATATTTATTTTGTATACCAGTTCAAGAAAATATACTACCTTATGGTTAAAATAAATTTTAAATATATTATATTGTAATTTCATTAATGAAAATCACCAATAGTGATTAATTGTATTTGTTATCTTAAAAACACATTTCATGCTTAAATTATTTTTCAGAAAAACAACACCTTTATTATCATATGTTTTTTTGTTTTCATGTATAATCATTGCATTCAATTTATACAAAATAAAAATATATATTTGTTCAAATTTTATTTTATTTTATTCAAAACCAAAATTTAAATTTCTTGGAGATACCCATCGCATTATACTATAATATTTCAACAGTATATAATTGTTTATTTAAAAATGGAGTTGTTTGTACGAAAAGATATCATGGAAATAAAATTTATTTTTTGAAAACTAAATTTTAAAATAATATGGAATCACATATATAATATGTGGCCTATTGTGAGCTATTTTAGAAGCATTGGTATCAATTTAATAATAATTATTAATTACTAATTTCTGGAAAAGTTTGATTGAAATGTTATTTGAGTGGATCTTTGTTGGATACCTATTAAAAAAAGGCTACAGATGGTTGAATAAAAGACATTCTTCTTTGATTGAATATCATGATGTTGTTATTAATAAATATAAATCTGAAATATTTTTTGGCAATAACATAATATTTTATGTTTTTCATTAAGGATAATGAGCATATATATGAAAATAATATCATTAAAAATATTAATTGAATCAACCAGACAAAAAATGGATTAGAATTGAAAAATGTGTTCATATGACCATTATTATTAATTAAAAAAAATTAAGAAAAGTAGATTATTCATCTAGAAACCAAAAATATCATTTCATGATGTTGCAAACATATAATAAATAAAATAAATATGTGATTAGTGAAAAAAATTCACTCTCAAATATATCCACTATTAATGGTCTTATAAATCACAAAATGTTGATTTGGAAAGAGATAATAATGAGGATATATAACGAATAATAACTAATTTTTCATTGGAACTTATTCCTAGAATGTGTTAAAATATTTATATTTTGATAATTATGGTATTAAGGAAATCATAAATAAAATTGGACAATTCCTATGGAATAACGAAACATTTTTTTGAAAACAATTCTCTAAATATGATTTTATTTATTATGTGATAAATGTTTCTATAGATTCAAGGATATAGTCATTTTGAATTTCCCAAGTAGTTACAACTCATCGAAATTAATATTTTTTCTAGTATATTTCAAATTTAATTTCTTAAAATGTGTAATAATTGAAGGGGATTACATTTATCATCATTATAACATTTTTTGTAAAATTTCTAGCAGTATTGAGTGAAAATTTAAGATGGCTATGTATTAATTAATAGAGGACCCTATGGATTGGTATTGAAATCTAGAAATCTACATAAATGAAATGAAATTCAGTAACAAGTTGGTCGAAAAAATTATTCTCAAAAATGGGTTTGATATAGATAATCATTTAATAATCTTATAAATTAATGATATTCGCATTACAAGTGTTCAAGAGGGTATATGGAATGCATATTCTAAATATATAATGAAGCAGTATGTCTAGTTTTATATTATTGAGTTGAGATATATAATGGGATAATAAATAAGGTAAAAAATTAATTTTTAATCCCAAGAGAAATACGTCAAAATATGTTTTTAGGATGTTTGATTTGGTGGAATAAAATAATTCTTCTACACACATAAAAGGGTTTTTAAAACAAGATAATGATATTGATCATATATGTATAAATAATGTTATTATAAGAATTATTTGTTTCATATTGTTTCCTAAAATAGTATTGAAGTGAGTTTTGGTTATAGGTATCAATGTGATCAAGACAAAAATAACATAATTAATTCAAATTGTGTTATTTCATACCTTAGAGGTAGTTTTGTATTTAGACTACTATACACGAAATTCAATGAAAAAAATATATCCACATTATCTAATTCATATCAGATAGATTATTTTGATGATTTTAATTCCACCAAATGAGGTTTATTTATTTTAGGAATATATTGTGTGATTTCCCATTATAGACAGAATTTCTCAATAATTTTAAGCACTATATAGTATGAATACATTAATTCTACTAGTTTTTTCATTCAGAAGATTTGGATGAAGGATTATCTTGATGATTTAAGGTAGAATATTAAAATACCTATAAAATTTACTGTGATAATTAATATTTTATAGTTCGTTCTGAAAATATTTAAAAAAAAGATCCTATCACATTGGAATCATCTTTTATATTATCAATTATACGGTACCAAGAATTAATATAATATTGTAATTCAATCATATGAGAGACTTACAAGATGATATGCTTACTAAGGTAATTCTAATGTTCATATGTGACAAACTCATGATGAAAATGAACATTCAACCTTTCCCTTTCAGTTATGATACATTAGGAATGGAACCCCCCCAAACAAATTTAGATAATGATGTTAATGTGGAACAAAAAATAAAAAAAAATTATATTTAACATGTATTGATGGTTTATTTTAATTATTTACATTTGGAAAAATATTATAGGTGAGTGCCTGAGTAAATAGGAGATAATAAAATTACATGGAGAAATTTTTATTTTCATCATGGGATGTAATTTTCTCAAATTCACTATAAAATCAAATGATTTCATTTTAATATGTACCGCAATTATTTTTTTTAATTTACCTTTTTATTTCATGTATTATATTTTTTGTTTTGGAATGACTTGTGAATGGTTTATATGAAATTAGAGATTTCAGTATCCGATAAAACTGTTTTATTGATTATATTTATTTTCAACTATTTTATTGAGACTATGATTATTTAATAGATCTATATTAATGAGTTTATAGGGTGCATAATTTTGTTTAGGGAAATGTCTGAAATTGTAACGAACCGGACGCGAACAGCCACCCAAACAATTCTAAATGGGTCAAGTGTAACTACCTTATGCACAACTCCCCGAACTCCAAATGATGGCGACTAGCAGTGACGGTCTTATTGGTATAGTGTGGAGGCCATACCCTCTCGGAGGATAATAATTGTACATGTATGAGTGTAATAATAAACATGCAATCGAATTAACAATCATGTAGACCCAACTAGAAACGCAAAGAAGAATCACATTCAATATCTATAAACAACGGAAGCTGTAAATATAAATAATAGCAGCGGAATGTAAACACAAGAGCATGATAATCACTTGTAACTACTACAGAATGACAAACATGCATCAAAGAAGTTCATACACATCTATATGTAATGGGAACCAATGGATAACCAACATTAGCTACAAAACATGAAATCATGTTGATATTGGAAAGATTTGAAAACATGTAAACCCCATCTAGTCAAGACCTCAGGGTCACCACCAGCTCCATGCGACAGCTAAATCAATCCAGTTCCTGAAGCTGCCTCATTCATGCACGTAATTCCATAATGACTACATGCATCTCAAAGGGCCATTGGGGGGTGTGACACTAATATTAATTTGTTACCACCCAATAATGCGTACATAATATATCTGTTTAATCATGCATGCACTTATATGGTAAACATTAAATAGAATCATGCACACAACTGAACACAAAGTCCACTGGTGCTTAGTAGCCACCATGGAATGTCTCCTACTTCGGCCAATGCTGGAATCTCTATCATGTAACCCAGCACCATGTTCCCACTGACACAGTGTGTCTCAAGTACCGATGTCCCGAAGGCACACCCAAGAATTAGTAACTCATCGGAACAATGAAGCATGTCCTCAAATAATTAATTGGAGGGACAATGATGTCTACCCTCAAATAAGGTAATCGGAGGGTCAAAAATGGCTGCCCTCAAATAATGTACTCGAATGGACAATGAATTCTGCCCCCAAATAATGTAAGAAGAGGGAAATCAATGTCTTCCCTAAAATAATTTATCTAGAGGGAAAATAATATCTGCCTAAAATAACGGTGAGCCTCTTCCCACAAACCGATAGCCTTAATTCTATTCCCTAAAGGCTCTTCACATTCCATGTGCCTTCCTATGACATGCACCCCTAACCAATTGTACCTAAAATGCAACTAACATGGGACTCTACCAACATGAGTGGTCATAACCACCTATTCATGGAGTCTCTCTATGTGCACAGTACTCAAAGATCTGGGTGAGAGGTAATCACCAATATATTACCCAAGTCATAACCTCTCTAACACCTTGTGCCCCTGTGACCATGCCGCTCATGTCTGATGGCCTAGCCATCCAAGTAACCCAGACCATGACCAACCTGACTATCACCCTGCCTCAAGCTGGTGTCCAAGATGCCCAATCCTGTGGTCATAACCACAAAATGTAACTCAGACCAAGCCCAACTCGTGATCAACATCACTCAAGAATATACATGCCATGTCTAGTATAACCTAAAGGTTCCAATATATGAAATATCACTCATCACATATATATATACACAATAAAAAGAAAACCATTAATCTGAGAAAACAAACTAAAAAGTATAATTTCACCAATAATGTGATACCCTAAACCAGTACCATGGTATTGGAAGCCTCTAAAAATTCATATCACAGCTTAACCAATAATTCTGTAGTTTAACCAAATAAATCAACTTGTACCATTTTTTCACCAATGGCCAAAATGCCACAAATGAGCAACGACCCCTCGCCCGACCATGCTCAAGGAAAACATGAAATTGGAAATACCAGAAGGAATCCCAAAGGTCTAATAAGGAATTGAATACACAATAGATGATACAACAATGTCTCTCTCAAAATAACCAAATATAGGATTTATGCCACACCACCCAAAGGTCTGAAAAAACAAAAAAATTAGTTATGTACCACCTACCTGCGACTCATACATGTAGTCACGCCTGATATAAATATACAATTCAAAGACAATATTCATAGATCTATGTATCATTCAAATAACAGAAATTCCACGTGGATGGAAACTGCGATGCGTGAGGCAATGAAACTAGAACGAAACAGGTTACTCTGGTTCAGCCTTGCTGTTGAGATCCCACAACCACCAATGTATTCAAGAACGGGCATCAGATAATGATTCTAGTTTATGAAACATTCTTTAGAAATTCAGAATGAAACTATTCCAATGTTGTGGAAGACGAATGTATTTTCAAAAATAATATGTGGCACAATTTCATTTATGGGAATATAAAAAGTTACCTAGCGTGTATTTAAGGACTAAATGTCATGTAGTGGCCTTTTTTCCACTCATACATAAGAGGAGGTAACCATACGGCTTGGGTGCTTCACACAGAATGACACATGGCTTGAACCCAGCTGGTACGTTAAAAGGAAGATACACGGCGTGTCAAGAAACACTACACGCTGTGTATTCAGAAATCACCAAAAGTTCATCACACGACATGTAATCATCGAGCCCATGGCCGATACTATCCTAACCCATACAATGCATAGATTTGAGAGTACACGCTGTGTAGTATAGAAATTTTTTGAACGTCCTATATTTTACCAGATTTTCCTAGTTTTCAAAAGAATAAGCCAAAATTCAAACAGGGTCTGGATTTTCACTCGTTCTAAAAACTCAGTTTCTAAAAATCACCCCACCTTAACATAGCACATCCTTGAGATTAAAAACAAATCCTGGAGATGGCACCGAACATGCCATCCCAATCAACGTAACATGGAGTCTCCTGATATCAATGGTTCTTGATAAATTCCTCAAGGGGCTCCCAACCTTAGGAATTTCCTAGCTTAGTCACAACCTTAAAAAACTCAACAAAGCTAGGGTTTACTATGCTTTTTCTAGACTCACAGTCCTCTAGTGACACATCATCACCCATACACCTTAGTGGTCATCCCGTTTTGTTTCTGAAACCCATTGTATCTCGAACCGCATTGGTGTCTGCTGCCATAACATCCTACATCCCATGGATTCTCCAAACAAACATGGTTCCTAGTACATCATGTAACATGCATCCTCGATGCCCTAATGCACAAGGCACCTCAAGTAACCCACATCACTGATGCTCATGATTCTATGAATCTCATATATATATATATAATATAACATGCCCCTGATATGGAGCCAATCCAACTGACAAACATCTAGTCAGTCTATATGAATCATTTTCACCTCTTGCAGTCCAAACAGACATGCCTCAATAGGACATGCCAATGTGAAAACAAGATGTCGTGACCAAACTCGCTGTGTACCTGTTACTGTCATCGAATCACCAGCCTGCTCAGCCTTTGGAATCTCCATGACATACACCTATCTTAAAGAACGACTGCCTGGTGCCTGACCTCCCTATGGTGCTATTCGAGTCGCCAACCACTAAACCCTCAACTGTGTCCCACTATCTCTATCACGTCATCTGCATGGAGCTCAAAATCGACTGCCCTCCTGGTACTGAACCTGAACCAACTATAGATATCCCCATCTGTCCTAGTCCCTATCTACCAGCTATCAGAGAAGGCTCCCGGTAGAACATCTCTAGATACCCGACCTATCCCCATGACTGACACTCCTTTGGAGCCCTATCACACTAAGACTGAACATGTCCTGGCAGCCCACACTGAAAGAAAACAACTTCTGAACTGCTACAAAGTGGTATAGCTATGTCATTGGCCTGACTACCCTACTAGTACTCATCCCGTCCCTGGTTCCTACTATTTGGACCATCACTTGATGGAATCACCCAGCCAACCTGGGACCTATATCTCTGGTTACCCTCCGCTATGATTGCCTGATTCACCACCTCTGAGAATGAACCCAAACTAAAGATATTCACCTGGATCCGAAAGGCATGTCATATTCCATCCTTGAAGCGCCTCACCCTAGTCGTGTCATCGCTTAACATACCGGGTGCAAAGTAAAAAAACTCAGTGAAATTAGCAGCATAGTACACGACAGACATGCATCCATACTGAAGGCTCTAGAGCTCCCGAGCTCTCTCTGCCCTCAAGGTCACTGGGTAAAAGTGCTCAAAAAACCTATCCTCAAATTCATTCCATGCTATTCATTAGTGCCTGTGAGCATGAACCTGCACATCGCAGAAGTGCATTTCTGGTCCATGCAGCATGTACGTCGCCAGCTTGACCCTCCGCCCTGGAGGCATCTCGAGCAGCTCAAAAATCATCTAATTGGTCTCTATCCGTTTTTTAGCCACCAACGAACCACCATCACCCTGAAAGAGTGGCGGGTTCTTTGATTGTAACTCCCACGTCTCATATACCATAGATGACTCTGTACCCTGCGCACCCCTGTCAATCCACTGTAAGACACATACCAGGATAGCTCAGAACTTCTCATTGACCCATAATCATAATGCTGCTAAACTCTGCTATTGTCGTACCTACACTGGATCATGGACCTAATCTTGCACCTGCGATACTATATCATCACCCACATAATGCTCCATCTAAGTCAACTAAATTAACTCGTTGAAAACCATAAATAATCATACAACCCAAATATATATTAATAAATATATTTTCAACACAAATAAGGAATGCAGTAAAGAGGCAGTATAAAACAACTACCCATACACTCCCCTATCGCAACCCATGCACATGGCATCCCTGCCTCATGGCCTCCATACCTTCCCTTAACAGAGTCAAGTATCAAAAGTACCTTGGGCCATTCCCTTAATGAAAACTAATGTCCCCTCAAACCGACGATGAAGTTTCCCAATCCCAATGATCATAATCACCCCAACCACAGTACCCACCATCTAATAAAAGAGCCAAAATCATATACCCCTCCATATGAAATTCTACAAAAATATAACCCATGGACTAAAAAATTGCAATAAACAATAAATTTTATCAAGAATTTCACCTTTCTACATTTCAAGCATACAATGTATGGAAATTTGGTATTATTCACATAGTATTTTCACTTCATAAACATTCTTGTTTTTATGGGATTGAAATACCAAAAAAATTTCCTATCAAAAGACATGAAACCAAACCCAAACATACCAAGCTAGGGACCAATTCTATCTTAACACACAGAGTCGAAGGCCACATATCACAATCAATAACATCACACACCATGTGATCCAGTGAGTTGGATATCATATAAATTGTAATCTCCGCAAAAAAACAAACAATAATTCCCACCCATCGCAACATGGTCCATCACTCATTCCTAGGGCTGCATACACCCATGCACAAGCAAGAAGCCCAGTTCCAGTAATGACCTATATCCATTCTTCCATATCCAGAATAGTAAAACCAGAATAAATAAAATGAGAGGCCACAATCTCATTAGAAGGCAGCAAAACACTACTATTAAATGCCTTTAAAGAACTCCTATGATACCAATTTTTAACGAACCTGAACAAAAAAACCACCAATACTATGCTAAAGGTGACATGTGTTACTAACTTAGGTGCACCTCCCCGATTCCCAAATGCGGTCGACTAGCAGTGAGGGTATTATAGGTATAGTGGGGAGGCTATAGCATATCGGAGGATAATAATTGTACTAGTCCGATTATAATAATTTATATGGAGCCGAATAAATGACTCAGTAGACTTGAACCAGGCCCACAGAGAGGAAGACCATTCATTGTCTATAAACAATTTAATCAATAAATACAAAAAATATTAGTGGAAAGTAAACACAACATCATGTTGATTACTTGTAACAACTACTGAATGAAAAACATACATCCATGAAGATCATACATATCCATTTGTAAATGGTTCCAATATATAACCAACTGTATCTACAAAACCATTAAGCATATTGATACATTAATGAAAGAAAAACAAGTAAAATCCAGCTAGGCAAGACATCAGTGTCCCTACCATCTCCATGAGACAGCTAAATTAGTGCAACTCCTTAAGCTGGCCTCTTTCCTGCACGTAAATCCATAAAACCTACATGGGTCCCGAAGGACTCATGCATGGTGTGAGACTAATCATAGTAGAATACCACCCAATGGTTAATAACTAATATATGTGTTTATGAAGGCATGTAGTGATAAGGAAAAAATTAAACAGTATGTTGCACAAAAACAAAAACAAACCCCACTGGTGCTCATTAACCACTATGGAATGTCACCTGCTTTGGCCAATGCGAGAACCCCTGTCATGGAACCTATCACAAAATGCACCCTAACACCACATGAACCAAGTAACGACATTATGAAGGCATGCCCAAGAATTAGTAACTCGGAGGAACAATGTTGGTTGTCCTCAAATAAATAACCAGAGGGAAAGCGATGTCTACCATCAAATAAGGTAACTGTAGGGACAAAAATGTCTTCCCTCAAATAATGTAAAATAGGGACAACGATGTCTGCCCTCAAATAATGTAACCTAAGGGACAAAGATATATGCCCTAAAATAATGTAACTTGAGGGACAATGGTTTCTTCCCTCAAATAACGGCGAGCCACTGCCCCCAACCTGATAGCCTCAATGCTATACCCTGAAGGCTCCTCACCTTATACATGGCTTCCAATGACATGATCCCCCAAACCAATAGTATCTAAATAGAAACTATTGGGGACCTCTACCCATATGAGTGGATAAAACCAACTTATCATGAAGTCTCTCTGTGTGCACCATAATCAAAGTTCCGGGTGAGTGTTAATCACAAAAATAGTACACCAGACACAACCACTCTGACACCTCGTGCTCCTATGACCATGTTTCTCAATTCCGATGGCCTTTCCATCCATGTAACCCGGGCCATGCCCATCTTGGTAGTCACCCTACCTGGAGCTAATGTCCATGATGCCCAATCCCGTGGTCAGAACCACAAAATGTAACTCGGACAAGCCCAAACTGGGATCAATATCACTCAAGATATTCAAGTCTGTGCCCATCAAAAACATGAAGGATCCAATATATGAAATATCAAACACCACATAAATATATTTACAATAATAAGTATAACATTAATCAGTAAAAACAAACTAAACAGTCGAATTACACCAACTATGTGTTGTCTCAAACTAGTTCAATGGTCCTAGAAGCCTCTTACAAATCATAAAATTACACAACCAATAACTCAGTAGTAAAACCAAATGAATAAACATGTTCCATTTTTGGCATCCCGACCAAAATGCCCCAAATGATAAATGATCCCTCGCCCGACCCAGCTGAAGGAAAAAAGGAAAATGAAATACACAAAGGCATCCCATAAGTCTAATAATCAATTAAATATAAAATATTATATAAACCATGGTCTCTCACCAAATACACGAATATCCGCTTTAATCCGCGACACTAAACGGTCTATGAATACACAAAAGAAGGTATGCACCACCTACCTAAAACTAACATATGTAGGAATTTCTGATATCCATCTCCAATTCAAAGATGATCTTCGTAGATATTTGTTTCCATCAAATCCCGGTAATTCCACTCGGATAGAAACTTCGATGCATGCGGAAATGAAACTAGAATGAAACAGGGTCTGTGGGTTTATCCTTGATTTTGTGGTCTCAGTACCACCAAAAGATTGAAGAACGTACGTCAGATGATGATTCTAGAGTTGGAAATGTTATTTGGAACTTCGTAAAGGTCCTTTTCTGATTTTGGAGAAGAAGAAGTTATTTTCCAAAAATAGACGTTATTCCCTTCCATTTAAGATAATTAAAAAAAACTCACAATGTTAATTTAAGGACTACATGCCGTGTAGTGGACTTCTCCATACTCTGACTTAAGCCGAGATAACCACATGGCTTGGGCACTCCACATGGGTTGACACATGACCTGAACCCATCCGGTACACAGAAAGGAGGATATGTGGCATGTCGAGCAACACTACACACCATGTAGTAGTAAATTCCAACACAGTTATCACATGGTATTTACTATGTGAGCACACGACTGAAACTCGCCTAACCCATACACGTCGGGTAATTTAGTGTACACATCGTATAGTCGGTAAATTTCAAAAACATCCCACAATTTCCCATATTTTCCTAGTTTTCCCAGGAACAAGCCAAAAATTCAAACTGGGTCGGGATTTGGACTCATTCTAAATAATCGGCTTCTTACAAAAATTGTCTTTGATTATTTGGTAAAACCCAGAATTTTGAAATCTATGCTATGAAATTAAAAATGAAATGATTACCATGGAACTTTGTATGGTTCCTTTTCAATACTGATATATAAATGTAAAAAGGCATTGAGCTAGACTAGTTAGTATGTGTATTATTTTTTCCTTAAAATGATAAATTTTAAAATTCATTGAGGCTTCATAATGTTGTTTGGATTTTTGGTATAGATTATTTATATTAATGATTAATTTAATAAGTATCATGTAAGTGTTTTGTATGGATTATCATGAAACATTATAATATTCAAAATTTTTGTTTAATTGTGTCTTTCTCTATTTATGGATTCTGGAATTATTATTATTTGTAAATTGACATATATTTATTGACAAATTTTAAAACTATAAGGGTGTTTTTGACAATATTTTCATACATCACCTGTGTATTGATTATAATAGGAAATATAAGGATCCAAATCATTGAAAATATATGAAGACAAAATTATCAAATATGTGGAACTATTAGAAATGAATGTGTTTTATATATTAAAAGATTATTTAGATTTTGTTTATACCAGTATCTATGCGTATTTTAAAATTGATTCATTTTGGGGAATATGTGATGAAATTATTCAATTTAATTAAATTAAAATTTAGATTCAATGCGGCTAATAAAATTATAACCCTTGATATTTCATTCCCATATTCTTTTATTATTCCTTAAATAATTTTAATAGTATCGATCATTATGGAATTTTGATAAAATAATGACGCAAATAGTTCATGTAGTGTCCATCAAAAATACAAGATGATGTTTGATAGAATATGAGAGTGTGATCTTATATTTATAATAATCCATAATATGAAGTATCAAATTTACAGAATACGAAATACCATAGAATATTAATAATTCATTAATATTGAAGAGGTAGAGAAAATATATTTTATATAATAATATTCTTGAATGATGTGATCGATGATGATATAGACCATTTTAATTCAAACATTCCATCACATATAAAAGATTATCTTTATAATATTATAGATAACGTGATGAATTTTAATTAATATACCAAAAATGTTGATGAGCTCCTCTTAGAATATTATATTATTTTTTATATTGATGATTCTATAGAATTCATAAATATATGATTCACTCATTGAAATGTATTATGTTGAAGAACCAATAAATTAAATATAAACAAAATCATTCATTGTTGATGTAAATGAATGATACATTCACATTCTTGACTAGATGATATTTAATCAAACATTTTATGGGACTTTAAAAACATTTTTAGTCAATTTAAATAATAGTTATAAAAAATTTTATGTCTCAAAAAATGTTAAATATTTTAATTTGCAGGAATGTTGAAAATGGAGAGTAGTAGACTCTCACACATGAAATAAAACAATGTAAAATTGTCAGGTGTATGATTGGAATTCATTAATTCTTTCATATAATTTTCGTATCAATGGTATATTGTTTATAATAATCTTGAAATTCAATGAATTGTGTTAATTTTTGGAAGCATATATGAATTTCTCATAGTTTAGCTTATTTTCTATGGATTCCAACATTTTTATGGGATTATTTATTGTACTATGTTAATTGTATTAAAACCCCTTTTTGAGGATATATTTGATTAGTTTTTATCATGATTAAGAATAAATTGTGGTAAATTTATGACAATATGACCATCTTTTTTGAGTGTACATTTTACTGAATATTTTATTTATGTAGAAATTCAATTAGAAATTTTTATAACAAATAAATTATTTTGGTAACATTTTTGGTTTATCATGAAATATATGTTATTTAAATCATATGATATTATAGTTTTGTAATGGTTTAATATTTTTATTAAAACTCAAAACATATCAAATCTAGAAAAACCGTGGGGATTTAAACCAAAAACTGCTTAGTAGTAACAGAGAAATCCATAATGATATCCTACATGATTTATTAGTTTTTATGAAATTAAATTTTATGTATTTTATAGAAAATAAATATTAAGTTGTTTTTGGGAACATCTGTTTTATTATCTTGATGACTATGACATTAAAAAATGATTTGGTGAGTAATGTAATTTTAGAAGTCAATTAATTTTTTGTGACACCAAAATGATTAGTGTAAAAATAAAATTATTGGATATTTTCTATAGAAAAATGGATCAATATTAATTTGTGAATCAACTCTTATGTTAATGTACCTTAACTATGATTCAATTTATTTGTGTAAATTGTCCTAATATATAGGAGAACATGTAATTAATGAATATATTTTATTGGAATGTGAATTAAAAAATGATTTAAGTCATATTGAGAATATTGTTAAATTTATTGTGTATGTGTATGAGATCAAATAAGATTAATATTTATGTTTCAATGTTAGTTTTCATTATTTTGGAAAATTTAACATATATTTCATTATGGAAAAATGTTTAATGATCTTTTTTTATTACAATAGATTCTTGGATATTAATGTAGTAATTATTTTATAGGTTGTTTATTCGTGTTTTTAATTATCACAACATGAGATATTAATTTTTCAATTTCATGTAGTCTAAAAAATAATAATTTCATTTTATTATTTTTCCGATGTTCCTTTTCTGTTATATGTTACATTATTATTTCATGAATTAAAAAATAATGATGAATTTTCAATTTTTGGAGAAAAATAATTGACTATAGTGGATATTGATTAAATGAAGAAATTATACATATCAACTTATAGTATTTTTTATGATATCATATAGATAATAAAGTAACTACACTACTCTAGGAAATGGTCATTGAAACAAAAATAATACCGTATTGTAATCATTTCTGATGAAAACAATGGTATTTCTCAGACCGTTTTTATGGTTTTTGGTTGATAAATTTCACATTATCATCTACAATGTTAAGATCAGTGTTTTATTCCACACTTTGTCATTATATTTTAATTACACTTTTCTTCTATAATTTTATTTTTACATCCCACCAATATTTTCTTACATGGAAACTATTATATGTCATATTATAGAAGAACATCATACATCCCTTTCTCTCTAATCATGTGGAAGCTTTATTAACCATTTCTACAGTGTGGGATTTTAATTTTTTTTAAAATAAGAACATTTTATCTTTTAATAGATTTTTAAAATTAGAGGATGAAATCTTTTTAATGTGTGAGGGAGAATATTCGAAACTAATATATTAAAATTGTAACATTTAGTTTGATAACATATTCTATATGAAACAACCATCTTAAATGAAGTGAAAAATATATTATTTATATATTTCCATTAAAATATATCCATTAAATTGGTATGTTTGAGTAAGAATAACAAAATTATAAATAATTTATGGTTTTGAAATTTATATATAAATTTATATGTTATCAATTGATTATAATGAAAATAAAAATCATTTGAATGTGAAAGAAGTTTTTTAATATGAACTATTATTCTGATAAAAGTTCTTTAATTTTGATTAATTTAATTAAACAATATAATTGATTCATTAAAATGAAATTAATACATTACATATTAATAAAAAAATTACAATTCTTTAAATATTTTTTTAAACATTACATTATTGTAAATCATGTTTTACGCTTAAAAGTTGTAATTAATCAAAATGAGTTTTCATCGAGTTATCCACAACGAAAATACAATTATTTGTTACCTATTTTAGAAAATTTATTTGGAAAAGTGAAATAAAAATTTTAAATCAGAATATCATAATTATCTTATAATAAAATAGAAGTAATTTTATCAAATGGATAATGTTTTGATAAATACTGAATGGTTAATGATTATTATTATTTAACTCCAATACTTTTAATGAATTTATAAATTTGAAATTTTTTGAAATTGATTTTAAAATTAAAATCGATTAAATAATTTTTTAATTATTCAAATTTCTGTCATTGAAATCAATTACTTGATCATTTTTTTTAAATGTTCCTATATTTTTTAAAATATTTCATTGAATAATAGTTCTGTCATCGCTTCTGTGTGATTAATTTAAAGTTATGTTCCACATCATATATTAATTAATTTTTATAAAATGGATTAATTATTTTGGATTAGAATTTATTATACTTTATGAAATGGGTAACATAACTTTTTTTAGAATGACTAATAATATTAATAATATTAATTTATGTGGTTTAGGTTATTACTGCATTACAGGAGGGTAAATATAAATGATAAGTGATAAAATTACTTAAATACATATACAAATCCGATTATATGGACATATTTATACCTAATGACATAAGTTTATCATGAATTATCTATTTTTAGGCTTGATTCATTTGATAAACATCAATATAATTTATTATTTTTAATAACTCAAAATGTATCCTTCACCACTTATAGAGGACTACCCCCCTGAAATTCTATTCAGATATGTAAAGACTTTTTTATTGGAGAAACCTATCCAAATATCTTCCTTATATATATATATATCCAAACATCGAAGATGCCTATTTTTATCATAAATCCAGTCTAGGAGGGATTTAGGAAATTACCTAAATATGTTGTATGATGAATAGGTAAATCCCATAACCATGTCTTTTCATTTTATATTTACGTATATTAAATAAAATATTTTCAGAATATTATCAAATTATAACACAATTATCTACTATTCATTGATATGTTATTATATTGTCTGAATAAAAAATATTAATCTCCACTAACATCAAATGGGAATCAAAACCATCGATCATGTGTTCAGAAGAATATTTCCCCACGAACCGAAGTAATTCATTATCTATCACCACCTATCATAGTTGGATAAAATGTTATATTTAACATATTATTATGATATATAATAAATAAATTTACATCAATAATTATAACACCACATCTTATATCATACCATTCATTCCATTAGAAACCAATAATGTTTGTCGTGTGTACATATAGACTACCTCCTCCACATATTGAAGTGATATGATTTTAAATTAATTTTTACATTGACTATAATTTCGATAAAATTAATTAATATAAATGATATATATGATATAATAATGATTATTGACTTTTTATGTATAATGTTACTTTTATTTATTCTTTTTTTTAATAATAAAAAAAATGTTAATTATTACCCACAATTTATAGTCTCCATGAATGATGCGATAATTTTACTTCTATTTATTCATTACTCACCATATTCAAGAGGCTCTTGGTTAGAAATGTGGATATAATATCAATCATGGGGAGTCTATACTCTATTTATCATTGAATACATACAACTGATATAAATAAAAAATAAAAAATTAGAAAAAACCCACATCCAGAAAAAAATAATAATAACTAGAACAACCCATGTCACATGATAAACAAATAATGAATGTTATATCCAAATATAATTGCCTATATCTGACATGATTAATATTAGTTAAATTTCAAATGTGAACCCTGAAATAAAGACACTTTGAACTTTCAATAGTATCCTAATATAATGTATGGTTCATAATTCCATGATACATCTGATATCATACATCTAACATCGGCCCCATACCTTCTCTAATCCTTTAAACATGAAACAGATTCATGTACTAATCAGAAATCCACTACAGGATTTGAGTATAACATAGTTGGAAAAAAAAATAGTTCCAAATACATTATCTATTCAATAAAATTGTATGAAGTTGTATACTGTATATAATAACAGTAACAAAACAAATAGTTTACATATATTTAATTATCTATTATTGAACCAAATTATCCAATGGGTTCATGAGGACACCTAAACCCTCGATATCTATTGCAGCCTATGTCTAAGTATTAACCACAATAGATATTCAATTCATAAATAATTATTACACATGTGATGTCATTATCCATTTCATATCAATTTAATATTATGTCTACAAGTAACTATAGACCAATAAAAATATTTTGGTCCTACAACACCATGTCTAGAGCCTCATGTGTATTTATAGAATCAACCCTGTTCACACACCCCTTTTATAAGTCAATCACATAAGGGTATTTTAGGAATCATTTTGTGTCCCACACTTATATATTAATAAATCACATATGGGTATTTAGAGTATCATACTATTTCCCACAATCATATTTTAGTCAATCAATAATTTTTCACATATATCAAATTCTATATGGTAAATTAACATTAACCCCCTTATCATTTTTAACACCATGGATAAAATTTAAATTAATAAAAAAATTAGTGTTTAATATATGAATCACATGATATAATTTTAACAATGATTCATTAAATGATTTTTCAATATTTAAATCATATATCTAATTAAATTCAGTTCATCTATCTCCTAATTCTCATTATCAATTAATTCATAATCATATTAATTATCCAATTTCAAAATCCCAATATCCGTTAAATTACACAATATTTTTTTTTAGTAAATTAATTAACTAATTAAATAATCTAAGTCCACAATTCGAATTTACCATCTTTTAACTTAATATATATCATTCATAAATTAAAAGAAACAAATTCCATCTGGAATATTGATTCCCAATCATGGTAATTAAATCACCACAATTTAATTCACATAATTATATCCAAACTATTATATTTTCAATTTATACCTATAACCTCTATTATGATGATGAACACTAACCAAAAAAAAATTCCTAATTGAAGTGGAACGTCCATGATCATGATGAAGAATGATATCTATATCTGAAACCTAGATAAATTGTACAAAAAATAGATCCATAATAAAATAGATCTAGAATAATTAACGACATCTAAAAACAAATATTCAATGGTTAAGTTAAAATTGGGAAACGTGGAGGAAACTATTCAAGATGAAAATCTCTTACAGAGTGAGGTGCAGATTTGTCAAGGGATATTCGATTCATCGAGATGAGAGGTTAGAATGGTTTGGATTTAATCCAGGAGAGTCTAAAATAATTAATTATCATTTTAGGTTTGATTGGTGGTTATTATTAATTAATTTTAATGGATTATAATTGTAATTTAAATTTTAGGTTTTTAAAAGTTTTTTATACACGACTTCCTGTAAGGGGTGCACAATTTATCTTAAATGCGAACAAAATATGGGCTTTTTACCTAGGGTCCTCATGATTATTACTAGGATAGTGGATAGTTTAAGAACCCATCGTTATTGGGAATAGATTCTATACCAAAACCCATATACCAATGGTTTTCAATAATAATTGGTATAGGGTACATATTTTTATAGTTATGTTGAATAGTTGGGATACACAACCATTTGACATAGACTATGGATGATAATTTACCAACTAGGTTTATTGGGGGTGAGAAACAATTATCATGTGTTGGATTTATATTCCCCCATTATCATAGGTTTATAAAATCAAGGAAAATTTTATAATTTTTATTCATCTATTGTTTATGGGGAAACTGAATGTTAATCCAACGATAACCTCTTAAATAAATTTTGTAAATATTTTTTTTTCCTGCAATATACTGTTCACTGTCGGAAAATAGTTTTGGAAATTTTAATGTGTTTTAATTTTAATCTAATATTTAATTTATTAAATATTAATTAATAATACATCTTCATTCAAGGATTTGTTATGATAAATGCCTCAAATTTATATTCCAACTTCACAATTGAGTTTATAACTTGTATTTTTTATGTGAGGAATAATTACATTGTAAAAAACAAGCCCATTATGAATCAACATTTAATGAAAATTTTATTATATTGTTTTTTGGGGACTTCTACAATGGATATAGTTTAAATGATTATTGATATGGTTTGAATACAATAGAAATTTTATGATTGAATCATCAATATTTTATTCCATGATGTAGTTTATTGATTTTTTTTGTTGATATACACATATAATTTTTATTTTATGTCTTAATATTGTTTATATATATTGATGGTTTCATAATAGACAATGTGGGTTTTTTGGTGAAAAAGATGTTTTGAGAAAAACTCAATGGTTATATATTTGTGAAACCCAGCTACAAGAGAGGTAGTTTTGAAAACACAATCTATTTATCATTTTTATGGTAGTGTGGTTGAATAATATGATGACACAACATGTGCATTCATCATAACCCATATTGGTGTGACTCATATGTGGTTTAGTAATTTTCTAGACACTTCATGTAAACAGAACATGGTTGTATAGGATACAAGACCACATTCCATGGGAATTATAAGGATTGGTGTTGTGTGTCATATATGGATTCACCCATGTGGGTTACTTGGAAAAGTATATGATTCGGAACAAAATTTGGGGTACATAATAAGTAAAATGAAGGAATGACTTTTACTTTTGAAGGTACACAATGGGTCATGACGTTTTACACAACTAGTGTGTTTACATGATAGTATGTGTCATGTAACTATGGTATAAATCATGTACTCTCTATCTTGTTGTGTTTCACTATATTTTTTCCCTTTTAACAATAATAAGTCATTTTAGTATTCTATTTTAATATTTATCAAAATTTATAATGATATTGGAATAATGTTGGAATGTAGTGGCTGTTTAAATGAAATTCTGGATATATTGAGGTCTTTTAGGATAATTTCATGAGGTATTAATTTTTCAATTACACAATGGGTAGTATGATGAGGTGTGAGACTGAGTGGGAGTGGTGATATTTCATGTAAAATTATGTTTAGGGAACCTTGATTCATAGTTTGAGATCCTTTAGTATAGTTCCTTGAAGTAAGGATCTTGTTTCTTATTGAATTTGATCTATTAGATTAGTTTCATGGGGAAATGTTTATTTAGAGCCTTTGTAAGGAAAATAGATTTTTTAATTTTCAAAAACACTTTTGGGTTATGTGATAACTGAAAGAGGGGAAAAACAATTAAGGCAACATATCCCTTGGATACATCATTTTAGACAGTCGTCGACCAATAGAAACATAATAAGAGAAGTTGAGATTTGTATTGGGGACCTATTCATGTAATTCAAATGTGGGAGATGTTCATGTTGAGGATTATCACATTGAATATGAATTTCATGATGTTTGGTTTCTATTATAGAGATGATGACCTGGTTTTTATTTGAGGATATTATCCCAATATATGAATGTGATGGACTAAATCCAATTAGTAATCTACTTATGTAATTCATTTTTTGACCATAGGTTCCACCCCTTCATCACGATATATATGATATCATATTTTTGTTTCAATGGTTTTGTATAATGTATGAGATAATTACATATTTAATGAGTTTCAATAGATGGAGATATCATTAGGTGGTACTGGTTCAAATTTTTATCGGAGAGGAGACATTTATTATATATTTTTATTAGTCATTGGCTCAGAGTATAATATTGTGATATATTCAATATTCTGTTAGATTTCATGTTGTTATAGGGAGCTAATGTATGATCTAGATGAGTGCAATGTATGATATATATTTTTATTATCTTCTAATAGGTGATTCGGTCCCATGAGATACTGAGGGACTCATAGAGTTTATATTGTTTTCATTTTGATGTAGGATTTCCATCTAATTGGTATATTTGGATGTTTAGAACACCAATTTAATAGAATAATTTCCCACATTATTCTACAAGACATATGGTGAACCATGACATTCATAGATTGTTATTATAACTTTATATATCAATTTTCATTATATTACATAAATACTGAACAATAGTTCCTTATGTATTACTGTATTGGAAAACATGGATACCCAAAAAACTAGATAATAAGTTAAATAAAATATAATCCACTAGTTTTACATAACTAGAACACTTATTAGGAATATTATAACAAATACCATAACTCATAACATAGGGGAAAACAAAAAAATGGGTGAGTTCATATTATTAGTAAGGGTAAGAAAATTAGATAAATATATATAAATGTAGCATAATTGTATGAGAACAATAGAATAATAATTGAAAAATACTCCCCACATATCAAATTTCATAATCATGAGTCATGGAATAAATATTTGATGTTCAGAAGACCTGAATAATAAATTAATAGAATAACATAATATAGGAGATCAATATATTAGCTTATGGAATGGAATTGTTCAATACACATAAGAATTTAAAGTCATTTCCATGATAGTCAGGGATCACTACCATGTCTATCACTATATAATGGTTTCAAAACCCTAACCGTAATAGTAAACAAGGGTCACTCCGAAGAACATTCTAGTAGTAAAATTTAGTTACTAAACTGGGTTCACTCCCCATTATTTTCATCTCTATATGAACTGATATAGTTCATTTCAGAATGCATTGGAGTGAGATATAGGCCCCATTACTCACATAATGTATATAATATATAAATGTTACATATGATCATAATGAAATTATCATATCATAATGCAGAAAACCAATTAGGTTTTATTAATCTCACCAACATAACCTAAGGAAGAGAGAAGTGTTTCAAAATCATTTAATCATTTATAAAATCACTGATCATTTAAGAGATATATCATTACTTCTATTTTTTAATCCTATCTTTTTACCCATGTTTATGAATAAATGGACATGAGGTGTCTTTTGAGTGTATGGGTCCAATTCATATATCATATATCTAATGGTTGGGAAGGTAGCAGGATGGTTGTATCTGATTATATGGGAAATACATGGTGTCAATACATTTCACAATTAAACTATCTAATCATTTTTTCATGAGTAAAACATGATTTTAATTACTTTATATAAGATAGTTGAAGACATTTTTTTTAAATGAAGAGTGCCTAATTTTCATTTTCACCCCCTCCATCCTCTTTTCGTTCCATACACCACCCGTTTATTTCATTGTGATTATCATTCACCATCAAAACATTGTTTTGATATAACCTCTATCTATAACATAAAAATTAGATTCCATTTATTATGTTGGGTTATGAAAAATATGTTATTCGATCTTCTATTTCTATTGTTAGTTTTTCTCACCATCTTCTACATTATTTTGGTGACAGCTATTATGCCATATTTTAGGGTGTTTGTATAAAATATATTTTTTTATCATTCCATTACTAACTATGGTCTAAAATTGGATGAGGAGAGTACTAAAAGAATATAGTATATAGTATATTTATTTTCTATTAGTGTCCCATTATATTTATTATTCACTATTCCACCAGGCTACTCACTCCTCTAATGATTCCTCCTAATTGTAATGTTAATTAAATTAATTCATGCATAATTTTTAACATATCCCTAACATCGCTTAATTAGCGTCCACTTGGGTGTGACTCACCCTAATGGATATGGGACTTATTAGTAGATTAATTTGAACAAATAATTGGAATTTTGAATAGTTTTGTATAATGAATTTGTCAGATTTAATTTTTTTTACTAAAGGGTTATGGTAGGCCATGTGTATATTCACCTTTCTCTTATTATATGGCCAAAATGGATAGAATTATATGAGTTATAAAAATTGTTTCAATTTATATTTTGAATTCATTATGTTAAATGGTATATATAAACTCACAATAATATTGTATTCTACCATTCTCTTATCATAAGGTTTTTATGACCACACATGATTGTTGTTTACAGGCACGGAGATCCATAAATTTGTGATACTCAAGAAAGGAGTCTCATGTATTTCTGCCTCTTATGTAGGGTGTCTCATATATTTTTTTTATCACACAGTTCAACCAATAAATATTTTTTACTTGAGAAGGGAATCTCATACAATTTTTATAATAATCTTGTGCATCCCTTGTATTTTTTATACTCGAACGTAGAATCTGATACATATTGACACTCGATAAAGGAATTCCATACATTTTTTATACTCAAAAAATGTATCCCACACACATGAGATACCTTGGATTCGGATCCATCTATGAATATGATATAAGGTCATGTATTCTCATGAAACAATATGAGATTCATACTACTAATATTGATTCCAGAGTTATGCCCCCATTACTAAATAACTATATTATTCATATATATATGTCCATAAATTTCAATATGTACATTATAAATATATATTCATACATATTTTTACATAAATGGAGAAATCTATAATACAACAAAAAAATTAGTGCCAGACAAGAAACCCTTCAATAACCTGATATGAATTGTTTTATTTAATTACCTATTTCATTACATTCTTATTACATATACACTACTCAATTTATATGCACGTACATGGTAGTTATAAACACTATTTGTGGTGGCCTATTTTGTTTACCACACACCATTCTCTCTCCCCCATGGTTACCCAAAATTACTTGATCATTTTTGTGGTATACAAATGTATTTTCTCTCCTTATGAGGATTTATTCACAATACTCTGATGGTGTGAGGTAGTAAAGGACCATGAATTTTCTCTTATCTATAGTATATGAAGGTTTTGATCATTTTTTCTATTGATTAGAATTAATTATATACATTTACCCATTTATCTCAAGTGCATTACTTTTTGTATATAACAATAATATTATAAATATTTTTATCTATAATTTTCTTATTAATTTTTTTTCTTGAAGGTTTATTTATATGGATATTTTATTATTCCATTGATGGTCATTTATTTATATTTTATCTACATATCACTTATTTATTCCAATTTGATACACTATGATCATGAGGTTATAGTATCCTCAGTATACCACTATAGACCTTCATTTCCCTGTCGCAGCATCTGGAGTAAGGGGAGAAATTCTTGAGGCCATGTGGATAACCGGATTGGGGAACTGATCAGTGGATTCAGGTAGGGAAAATATAAAGTGGAGTCATTGTAACTATTTTTCATATGTTTTTATTTAATGGAATTTTAATGGATACATGGAAGGTATCAAAATTGGCTAATGGTCACAGTCCTGGGTGTAGTATAACAATGTATAAGGGAAACAAAATTTTATAGGATGGGATGTCATTGTTCATTTTGATCCTTTTATAGTGTACTCATTTAACCATTTAGTTTTACACATGTCTTGTGACGTTATTATCATTAATATAAGATTATTTTTCATTTTCACTCCATATATTTGATTACTAAGGATATATTAATTCATACATCATAATAGGCTTCTCCAGACTCACATAACATACATTATAAAATTCCATATATGTGATTTTTTTCCTTAATTCCATTTATTTCCTATAGTTTCTATGATTTCCTAGACTATTTATATATTGAAATGTTCTAATATTTCTTATATGTGAATGAGAAAATTGTATGGTTAACATAATAGGTCCTCTCCATCCTAATATTGTTTTCCCATGTAGATTGTTGTAGACATCATAAGTAGTAAATTATTGAATTTTATGTAATGGAGCATTTATCTAATAGAATATAATGATATCTCATATGTGATTAAATTGAAACCATTATTATCTTTATAAATTTTATATTCCATTATAAATCGAAAATGACGATCCAAATAAATCCAAAAAATTCATATTTTTAATACATGAATGTGAATGATCATAAGTAATTTAAATATATAAAATTTAATGGTTAACATTAAATGATTCCTCAATTTTAATAATAATGTGTGTTTTAATCGATAACATTAAATTTAAACTCTTTATAATCGGCCCTCTTATTTTTATTTCCAGACATTGATCCTAACCCAACCTTAATAGTGGTATGTACACACTGTCTCCTATGATCTTATATGATCCTTCATATCGCATAGACATAATGTTTAAGGGATGATGTTAGTTAGGAAATTTTTCAGAGGAAGGATGTGTACTTTTCTTTTCTAGTATTACAGAACATATATGTTTTTTGAATCATACCTAAGGAGTGTAATTGGTAATTTTATGTCTATTCCACAATATAGTCCCCAAGTCATGTGTTCACGGTATTCTTCTGTGGTGGTGGTCATGGAACCACCATTAATTCATCCTATATTGAATCATGAGGGACCTCCAATCATTCATCCACTAGGTAACAATGCTCAGTTCTGAGATTTGTTTCCCCAATGTGCAGTATGTCAAGGTAACCCCGTGACCTACAACATCCATATCAGAGATGGTGTTGGAATTCCAGTAGTATAATCCTCCCACCTTATTGGGGGAAGTTAGTCCTCCAGCTGATGAGAAATAGATAGAAGCATGTTTATCTATATTTTATCTTTTATAGATTATTCTATATAGGAGGTTTAGCCATGAACCCTATATGGTTTATGTATCTACTAAATTATTGTGGGATACCATCTATCATGATTATTGTTATCAAGGATTGGTCTAGGCAGTCATCTATATAGACTTATATGATTTTAATTACTTTATGAAAAATTGTTTGGACTAGAATTGGATATTTATGAATATATATTATATACCTTTGTATGTGATGGAATATTTGGATCATTTCAATGAGCTTTATCTATTCTATACATCTCTCACGAGTAGAGTGTTATTTTTTGTGGGTCAATTTTAGGATGGGATTACAAAATCCAGCTAATCATTGGGAAATTTTTTATAATTGATAACCATTTATGATCTAATGAACCAATACATCATCACTGAGTGGAACATGTTGGATTATTCTAGAGAGAATCATGTTTATTTATCACTAATGGCAGGAGGAAGTTCTTCTTGCAAATTGATGTTTCACAATGTGTCTACTCGTAGTGGGATAATGGGTCATATGGCACATAATCTAATTTATTTAGTGACCAGAATTGTATAATAATAGTTCATAAGAATCCATCGTTTCTTAGATATCATTTTGAATATATGTTTTGAAAACAATTAGGGAATATTTCTTTTCTTTTATAAGAGTATTCTATCCATTCCTAGTGGAAGCGAATCTCTATCAATTCTCGCATCGGGATTAGTAATATCTCTCCGAGAATGTAGTTTATTTACTATTGGAAAACCCAACCAAGGATTGGTTTTGGGTGACGTAGTAATTTTTTTCAAAATTTGTGTCAGTATAGAGGACAAAGATAGGGGAGTCAAGTTCTATTTCATTTCCATAGATTAGGTTATATCTATGCAATGCAACAAACTAAAAATAAGAAGAGTGTTGAGTATTCTAGAGATAGATATACCATTATATTAAAATAAACATTTGTATCCAAATTAATTGATACATGAAATTAAAAATGTTTTATGTTAATAGTAAGTATTGAAATTATATTTATATAGATTGAATACTTATGTGGAATGCTATCTCTCAATACCCTAATAAGAGATTGGTCAGAGAGTGTTTTCTTGTTTAATGAGTTAACCCTATGGATAGGTGGTTTCTAATTAATATGGAACCACATAATCATTTAGATTATTGGTGTCAATTTCATACATGAAGTTGATATGTTCATGCCTTTTAATGCTATAATTGAATTAAATTTCTAGATTGTGTCCATCAAATCACTGAAGGGTGGAACCAAATTTCATAACGGTGGATGTGATAGCAAGTGAAATTGAGATGGACATGAGATATTTTATCTAGTAGTTGTTAGAGTCCAGATAGATAGTTTCATTATGTGAAATTATGGAAAATGGGGAATTTAATTCCCTCTTATAGTGATTTCTTATAAAATTATATATCATATTTATTTTTCTTTTTTACCTCTTATATAAGAGGTGAAATATTCAAATTTTCAATTTATTATTCTGAAACCACATTCCATTCCTCCATAAAGGATATCATCAAATGGGATTTTAAAACTCTAGATAAATCTAGAGAATTGGTGGATATGGGTTTATTATGAAATAGAATATTTCCATGGTTATAAAATGTTATTTTTTCTAAAATGGATGATGATATCTTCTTATTCTCTGCTAAATAAGATTGGTGGAATCAGTTTAAGATTTGTTATCTGTATTAACATTATCATAAATATGTCTTGTTTGACTATCATTGATTATTGATGTATTTTCATAAGATATGATTTAGATTGGAATACCATCATTTGTGAGAGAGATTAGAAGTTATAACATGCATTACATTCCAATTTAGGTATAGATTTTATGATTATTTCATTTTGGTGTTCAGTATCACGAACATGGCTGTTGTATTAATGGATCTGATGGATCTCATTCATCAACAATATATTGATTCATTTTTTTAGACATTTATATGAGATATCAGTGTGTTTCCAATGTTTCTTGAACAATATAAGCATCAGGATATCATTCTTGATACACTATTAGAGGACCATAAATATGCTCAGATTTTCATATTCCACTATGGGATCTATAAGGATCACTAACATGGTCATGTCATCTTAGAGGATGAAGTATCCATCGACTCAATGATTATGAGAACAATAGTTTCTTAATAGAAACCCATGAATGAATTTAATGTAGAATGAATCATGTGGATGGAAATAGATTACATGTGTTTCAACATAGCAATATCATGTATAGTACTTCCAGTCATGGTCTTGATTAAAAAGAATAATTTTTTATTCTATGAATCTATTGATGTATAATTTCAGTTGATGAATGTGAGACTATCATTAGGGAAAATCCATTTTTGTCTAGTGTTGAGTAAGTGCTACATAGTTAACTTTGATGCTTCCTGATTTGGGGTGGAATAATTTATAGTGTAGAAATATTATGTGGTAACATTAATGTCTCTCGAGAAATGGTATCATGAGTGGAATTAAATTATTCTTTAAAACAAAATATAAACCATGGTTTAATCTGTACACATATGGATGTATTATCTTTTGGTATAATGGTTCATCATTTATACTGACCACCGCAGTCATAAATTATCTGAACATAGCATGTCTTCAGTAATTGGCGGTGTAGGTGTTTAGAATAATTGAAGCCAATCAAAATTGAGATCACAAATACACATGTTAAGTGAAATGGGGTAGCTGATTCACTTGTATTTTTATGAATATCATTGTAACCTTATTTTTTGAGCATTTTAATTGATATCTTCCCTAGTGGAATGGGTAGGGTTGAGATTTATTTTAGATCACAAGGGCGTAGAATTAAGGGATATTTTCTCAAATGTGAACTAACAAATATTTTTTATTGATGATAATGTGACCCTTCACCTTAATATATGTATATGGATGCCTCTATATGTATGACCATAATATAGAATGGATACTCATTACGCTATTCTGGTAGGTCACCCAAGACATATAAAAATGTACAGATACTTATTTCATAATTCATGGTGGAAAGTTATGAAGACATTGTCTATAGGATTTATCAAAGGGTGTTCCACATAAAAGAAGGAGAAAAGAGAGAAAATGTTACTTAAGGGAATTCTAAACCCTCTATCAATTAATTATTGGAATTAGGATGACATAACCATGGATTTCATGATGGGCCTATTGAGAACATATTGATATAACGACGAGGTTTTTGTGATCATTTATATGTTTAGTAATATGTCGTAGATTCTAAAAACATGGATGTCATTGTAGATTAAGAATCCCGAGAGGCATTAAATCCAGAAGATTGTGTGCCTTCATGGTGTTTCCCATTATATCATATCACCTTCATAACATCAGTTGATCTAGGAACAAAATACATGTGTTATAAGAAATTTTCCAGGAATAACCATATTATTTTGAAGGATCTTGTGAGGGAATATTACTACTCATCAATTATTCCTATAACAATAGTTCTCATGAATATAATTAGATGGATCCCTATAAGGCCCATTACGGCAGGGCATTCCATTCAACCCAATGTCAGAATGAGTAATGGGAGGTAAAACTACGTATAAATGGTCTTATTCATGATATTTTAAAACATACACATTTGGATTATATGTTTATGTCTATACTTCGTCCATAATGTTTTCTTACACCTATAGTCACCGCTAACCTCTAGTGTTCAAGGTGCGACATTAGGAATTTTTGTGTGTTTTTAATAGATTGGTTCATAGAATTATTTTGATACAGGTAATTCTATCACCAATTTATGTTATTTAATTATGATCATAGAGGTATTCGTGTCGGTACCCTATTAGATGGATTTACATCAGAGGAATTGGAACATGAAATAAATCATAAATTTATCATAGCATTGAGGTTATTACTCCCAACCATTTCAATCAATAGATCAAGAGTATATTGATATGGATGATGATGCATCCTTTGATGATAATACCTTATATATCATTCAGTAAAGAATGATGTATCTATAAGGATGTTAGATTCTATTGGCATCAGTGGTTTGAAAAAATGAGCATGTACATGATGATTACTATGAATGATAATCCAATATACATGCTCAGTGGGAAAAACATTTTCCAGTCGATTGTCTACCACCCTCGTAGGGGAAACATGGGGATGAGATATTTTATGGAGGGGATGATTTAACATCTACCCATTTTAAATAGGTCAATGTTTATATAATTTTGGACAAAACTATTGTTTTACACATTTTGAATATTGAATGTCAAAGAGGTGTAATGTGTGTTTGTCGGCGTATTTGGATCCTATATCACCAATTTTATCAAATTTTGTATGAGGGATGTAACAAGATATGGAGGAAACATATTGGGATAATTCAATTCACGTCGTGAATTAAATATATGGATTTAATTTAAAATTTACAATATTGATTGATCTATCCATACCATTAGTCTGAGTATTACATAATGTGAATTAAAATCGCCTCATGTATAGGCCAGGAGGTTGTCTTTAATGTTGAAGAACTCATTATTTTATTATTTATGATCATCCTTCATCTTTTTATTTCAAAACATTCCTCTTAGTTGTTCAATCTATCTCCCTCAACTAATGTAAGGCTTTGAAGAACCATATGTGATTGGTGTATGAAACATGATCCATTTGTCTCATTGGGATCATCAGAGTAATTGATTCAATCCATTTCCATCATTTCTGGATTTGTGTAACCATCAATTGAGTTATTTTTTTCTAATATAGACTATTCTAAATGATTTTTTTCTACGATTAACTTTATGTACATTATGGGGTAAACCAAGATATGAATCCTGTAGATAATAGTACTATTAGATTAAGGTAGGTGGTCTAGTTTTTATTCAATATGATCTCACGGTATTTATTAATCACTATTATGTTGTGCACCAAAATCTGTTGATGGAACCTCCATATTGTCTAATTTGTAAATTTTTTTGATGTTCCATGCCTCTTTTATCCCTAGAATCCTGACATGAGCCACTTCTTGGTTCTTCCTCTCTATAAAGGATATTGTACTTATTCCTTGAATATGGAGAACAACTAATTAGAGTTTTGAATAGTTATAATTATAAAATTTTAATGTGGAATTATTCTTAACTAATGTGTAGTTGTAGGTCCGGTGTATAGGCCCATTTATCTTATGATATGGCACTAATTTAAAATATTATATTGTATATAAATCATGTTTAATATTTATTTATAAATATATTAATTTATATTTTATATTTAAAAAAACATTCAAATGTATATCAACCATTTTCATAGAGTGATGTGTGACCAACATTACATTGTTATCATTTGAAGGAATGTAATTACATATGTTTTTGATACTCTAGAATGATGCCCAAAAAATATGTGATAATCTGGAATTGTATCCCATAAATATAAGATACATATTAATGGAGCCTCATAAAATTGTTATACTAATGAATGGATCCCCATTCATTGTTGATATTCCATTGGTGAATCCCTTGAATTTTTGATATTCATGCATGAAATCACATTCACCATGATACTATAGATATGGTATCAATAAATTTGTGACACTTATGAATAGAATCCCACATTCATGTGATACCTTTGAGTAACATCCATAAATGGGAATGGAATACATTGATTCCTTATGAGATTAATACTATGACCATGGTCACCTAAGTTATTCATCATTTCATGGATGGATTTAATATCAATATATTTGGCTATAAACATCATTTTATATATAGAAATAATTATATATTCTAATGGTTAATTTAATGTAGACATCCTTCTTAGGCCAAAGCTGGTTTTTTCGGTCAGGTAAGCCCTAAGGAAATATATATTATGTATTGTTTTTATTTATCTATTTCTTTATCATTACTATTACATACAAACAACATATCATATATGCGCATGATAGAATTTTATGCACACAATTTTTGGTATAATTCTATATTTATACCATTTATTTTTCAAGCCACCCAGGATTACTAAATAAACATTATAGTTCCATGTGTAGAATAATGGATTCCTTAAGTTATACTGTATGATTCATACTATTATTATGGTGTGCAGTAGTAGAGGAATGATAATTTGATTGAGATTATTGCAGTGGTCTCTAATGAACATTTTTCTATTATTTATCATTATTTTTATAATAGTAACCCTATATCCCATGTACATTCCTTTTTATATATATCAATTCCTTAGTAACAGTTTTTGTATATTTTATTAATTAGTTTCTTATATTTATTTCACTAGATTGTTTATCATCCACCTAATGGTTATATATTACATTTTGTGATTCATATCATATTTTCATTATATTGAATCATATTGATCATTATGGTATAAAATCTCACTATACCATTATAGATCCTTTTTTATAGTCATAAAACATTAGCAGATGTGTAGGTGTGACTGATGTTTTTTGTCAAACCGTCTTGGTTTATCGATCAATGGAATTTATGTCGGGATGCTACAATTTTATCTCAAAATTACTGATGAAAAAAGAAGGGTTTTCATTAATCAAATTTTTATCTCAATATTGTTAATAAAACATATATAAAAAGAATATCTATATTATAATTATATCATAACAACAAATTTTATCTTATATGAAAATTATTTTTAAATACAAATTTTGGAATTCCATTGGGAAAATATCCTTTTGTTACGTTGAAATTTTTTTCCCTTTTAACAAATATGATTTTATAAAATACTGAGGTAAAAATATTAATATAGAATAGTATTTAAAAATTAAATTAATATTCAAATAGTGGAGTTTTTAGGAGTGAAGGGATTTTAATATAAACTATATATATATATATAATGAAATAATAATTTAACTTTATTCTTAAATTTTATACCATCACTTTCAATAACATTATATTATTAATCCTTTAAACCCATTTATTAAAAATTATTCATGTAAAATATAATCATTAAATAATCATATGATAATATTGAGATCATTTCTGAAAATTTTTAGAATACATTGATATGCTGAAAAAATGTTTCCCGCTAAATATTGAAATACAAATGAATAATTCTTTAATAAATATTTATGATATGTTGAGAAAATAATGTGGGGAAAATTAATTGAAAACATATATATAAAAAAATTAGATGATAAAATTGTAAAAAAAATTTGTGTGACAAAACAAAATATTACATCATTCGAAGAATAGTCACAAATAATCATGATTAATAATAAGATTGTGTCATAAAACCCTTACCAGAAGGGAAAGTTTACATATTATGCCCCATTAAATAATAAAATCCATGAATCTTTTAAATATCATTAGAGGAATCATATTAATTATATATCATGTCATATGGTATATATATTCACCTCATAAATGATGTTGTGTCCATAACATAGCTTTTGTCCCATTGACGTCAAATTGGGACTAAATTCCATCACAATATGTATTCAATTTCACATCATACACTCAAAAATAAAATATAATAAGTAAAAGAATATTATAAATATATAATAGAATAATATAGAAACATATAATATCATATATTATCAAATTTTAAAATTCCAACACCTTTTATTAATAATTCCTTATTAAAATCCTATTTTCTATGTTTTAACTATTTCATTTATCATTGAATTATTAGTTCATTATATCCAAACATTGTAAATTGATCATCATTCAATAATATCAAGAATTTAAATGTTATTATAAATATCATATGTATTTATTTTATAAAAAATTATAATCATTCAAAAATTTATAGATAATATAATTATATACATTGTTCAATTAGATTATAGGTCGTACATATGCGTGAAAGATATTTACATTTTTCAATGAATGGAATGAATTAAATGGAAATTGTAATTAAACATTAATTTTTTTTAATTATATTATATATCTCACATAGATTTATTTTCAATATCATTATTACCATTCATTTACGGAATAAGTGAAAAAACAAAATAAATCGCTTTATGAAGCAGTAGACCACCATAAAAACTGTCAATATTATCGTATATCCCATGAAATGGAATGAAAATAAATAACATCGTATATTATATATAAATAAGAATAATTGTGATAAAATAATCATATATATATATATATTATAAGCATCATCATACCGAATAGATAATGGTTTCGATGTAAAATGAGTCACATAGATTTCAGGAGGTGGTAGTCCACCATATATAAGGGGGATATTATCATTACAAATTTACTGAATGAGGATATGGATCTATGTCATAAAATTATCAAAATACTATATCAATATATTTAATTTTTATGTTCATTATAATAATTTATTTTAATAAAATGTTTTATTTACATGTTTCTATTTTATTTTACCATATATCCTTTAAGATTATTCTCCCGATAAACTCATTTTCACTATAACAGGGATAATTAATTTTTTTAATATTAATCATGGTAAAAATTTATAATTAAAATATTTAATTATTATTATTATGATAAAAAATATTGAATATCTTTTTTAAAATTTAGTTCACGAAAACTGGCTTAATTAAGTTTCATTTCATTCCGACATATGTGAACATTTTTTATATTTTTAACTTATTTTAATGAAATGAAATTTCATAAAAAACTTATGTTCTCAATATTCAATGAAAATATTATATTTTCTGAAAATACCAAAAAATTAATACAATGTTTTTATCACAATAAGGATTTAAAAAATTATTTTTTAAATTTTAAATTATGTTTTTGATATTGGAAAACATTAATTTTAAAATATAATATCATAATGTGATGAATATACTTTTTTAAAAATTAAATTCCTTGAGAAATAATTTTCATTATAATCAATTGGTTAATTATGCTTTAAAATCAATATAGCAACAACTAATTTATATTATAAATGTATAAAAAATAAATATTCATAATTTAGTTAATCTTATTCATACCCATTATTCCAATGGATAGAAAACAACTATCATTTTTAAATAATAATTTTAAAAGAATATTTTACCTTGGTAAAACTCAATATTCATTGTAGTACATAATATCTAAGATACTCATCATTTTATCTAAATAAAATTGAATATAAAACTTATTTTATAAATATATAAAATATATTTTCATTAAATCATGGGGTACCACTTATTATTTTCCATAAAATGAATTTCTACAAAATAACATTCACTCTAAAAAAACATTTGAGGATAAATTTTCCTCATTGCATATTTCATCTTCAACATTACATAAAAACGTATAGTTTGGAAAAAAAAACATTTTCCACGTGAGTTATATTTTTTTTATTCAAATTTCTCTTTGTGACCCAGTATCACTCTTTGTATCTCTTCTAAAGAAATATCATTATCTATTAGTCTGACCATTTTATTTATTAAATGTGATAGACCTTTTATGTACTTCGTCATAAAGGGTTCAATGGGAACATTTCATACTTGTAATAGATTGGGTGGGATCTCCAAATGGAAATATGCATTCCTAATATAGTTAGAAATTTTGAATATCAAAATATATGTAGGTCTCAACATCCCTTTCATTGAAAATTTCCTAAATTTATTCCAGGGATATATTTATTGAAAGATGACATGAAAAACATTAAATTATAGATCATTTTGATGATTATCATCATAAAATTTTTATCAACATTGTTTTGGCATATGTTTTGTTTAATATATGTAAAATTATGAGAAATTTTATCATATTAGATGGTTACAATAGCTTTATATATCCAATAACATCAAAACATGTCATAATTATACAATTATTTTTCTATATAGACTCTTAATGATCCATCTAAATGATCTAGTTAATGATATTATTTTAAGGAAGATAATATAGAGGATTGTGTTGGTCCCAAAAAACATTTATATCTAGAATAATGGAACCAAACATGTCCGCTAGGAATTGAATTTGTCTTTCAAACTATCAATCCTTTTGATGTTAATAAATTTTGATGTTGATTTGTTTCTATATCTAGATCATACTGATGAATTACCCACAACATTAAGTAAAATGATATATCTCGATCAGATATAGCATACATTGGTATTCCTTGAAATATTACCACATAATGATTTCATATCATATAATACTTATCGAATGATAAGTATTTTCTGATAGTAATAAATTTTTATTGAAATATTATGATGATCATCTACTAAACATATAACATAACAAAAATTAGACATTTGGGGTTTCCAATGACAAAATGTATTATTATGTTTTACCATTAATATTTTAGAATTAATAATGGCTATAAAATAACCATATAATATTATCTATCATCATTAATGTTCATTTATAAAATGTATCCATATAAAAAATTTTATATATCTCACATTATTCCATCCCTCTAGAAAAATTGGGTCAATTATTGTAAATTTTTTTATATATAGGATTAAAAGAGAATGAATAACTATGAGACTTATCCAATAGCTCCCTCATTGAATCTTGTTTTTATAGAACACATACATGATTCATGAACATCATAATTACATAAAAATAATTATTAATCTAAATATTATTTCCCAATATCTTTTATAGATCTACAACATGTTTATGAACCTCTCTAATATTTTCATGGATAGATGGAAAATAATCATTTGGGAAATATAAGATCATTACACTTCATGATTTCAATATATATCTTTTGAAAAAGCTAAAATATATTCACTTTTGATATCTTCCTTATGGATAATCAAGATTTCTACTTTCATAAACAAAATCATCACCCTCCATAATCTATTTCCTATGGTTATAACATTTTGAGAAATAATAATTTATCATCACCTTTAACCACCTTTTGTTGTAAATATTTAACTCCTTCTAAGTGAAAATATACATTACTATTTTTTCAATATATATCTCAATAGTTTCTCCAAAATGAAAATTCCTTGATATTTTGAAAGAAAGTGTCAGTTTAACTAACTCCATATCAAGAGTTGGGTAATTTTTCTCATGGACCATAATTTTTTTTGATTCATAATGAATGACCATAAAATATGGCCTTAAGAAAAATCCCAATACATATTTAGATGTATCACTAAATTTTACATTCCCATACAAACATTACATTACCATATTCTTGGTTTCACTGACCAAAATTCTCATTAGTTCCATAAAATTTAACATACATTCATTTTTTTCATCAGAACGTGTCTCCCTTCTATGTCAACATAGTGAGTGGATTGGATTTCATCTAAAATCAATCAAAAAATTCAATTTATTATCAATTCAAATTAATAAAATGAAGTATCATAGTAATTTTTTTCATCTCAGTCTATGTTCCATAACTACCCATTATAATGGAAGAACAGATATTACATATCATGGGACTTTTTGAAAAAGATTGGAAGTCTTTATCATCCAAAATTCCACCATCATAAATTTTCCATACAATCTCAAGTCCTTTACTATAATCCCCAATATACCAACAAACTTCCCCCTTCCCATTGAATATATACTAATATAAACTATAAATGAAAAATAAATTCTATTTAAGTTTACCTTTAATAAAAATTTTCATTAAACCCATGATTATAGTAAGGGGATTTGTATGACAAAATTTAATCACTATATATTCATAGTTCATATTCCTTTTAAAAAAAATTCTTCAGTATATCCTCATTGTTGAGATCTAATTGATGATATCTAGGGCCAAGATAAATAATGGATAATTATTTATCTCTAAAAATAGATAAAAAAGTTATAATTATATGGAGGAGGATAAATTTTCTTCACTATGATCATTATTATCTGCTAATAATAATTTTAGAGTTTAATTAATTCACATTTCCTTATATGAAATAAAATAGGTTTATCCCAATTTGACATACTCAATCGAATGAAGCATTTTACATTATTTTATTATTTTCCCTTCTTCTGTTTTAGAAACACAATTACAGATATTCTATATAGATTCAAAAAAATAGGTGCGAACTAATTATGAGTTCAATTGTGTACTAAATATATTTACTTACTAGAAGTTTATAAAATTATTCCTGAAAGAAATTAGATAACTCCCTAATAGTTTTTATATCATTGATTTTGTCTTTTAGCATAATCCTAGGGGATAAAAAATTCTTTTGAAATAGAATATAGACCCATATAATGGATGTGATTTCCATAGGATGATTATATTTATAATTTCACAAATTTAAGATCATATCGTCATTTGGAATTTCATACATGACATCACATCCTCAAAAATTGATAATGGTATTATGTATATAAATATAATCCCTACATACGATATAAAAAAATTAGACTACATGGAGAATAAGTAGATTTATTAGAAGAACATTACCATGATATTCAACCAGATATGAATCATATACATATTATGTGTTTTTCATACCAGCATGGTTTTTATAGAAAATTCAACATCTAATTATTATAGTGGAATATTGATACAATAGGTAAATTTTTTAAATACAAAATATTTTGAAAACCCAAAGTCCAAGAACACATTAATAATTATAGAGTGAATGGTAAGTGTAACATTCAAAATGTTGTTATTAGTGAACTTCATAAAAATAGTTATATCTTGATATTTCCCTTTGTATCTCATCAAAATTGGAAACACATGTTGATAATAATCATTACACTCAGATCTTCTCAATGGATTGAATAATGAAAATTCTACTAACACATGAAAAAGTAAAAAGTGGGAGGTCAATTTTCTGGATATCTCTATATCTCTCTCTATTTATATCATTGGATAAAAATTTTCTATAATTTCGACAATCAATTTCACAATTTCCATTATTTCAACACATAATATGTTTTTAATTCCCAATAATACAAAATACAAAATCATTATTTACATGTTTTTAGAATAATGGAAAAATCAACTTCTCCTCTACATGGATATAAGTATATCCCTTTGATTCCATAATTATATTCATATTATACCAATGAGATTGATGTGAAACACCCACCTCCGTTTTCACATTGATAGAACATAGATTAACATCTTCGTAGCCACTAATGTTTCTTATGGATAACACCCTTTAGATAAATTCTGATGTTCAATTAAATAATTGATGAAATATACATCTGTGTTAGAGGATAATTCCAGATTCATACATCTCAAGTCTTGAAAAATATTTTTCATATGCCGTAACAGATTCATCATCCTTTTAAATAATTTCAAGGAATTCAATCTCCCCTTCTATAAAAAAACATAGAATTATAGAACATAATGCATATAATCCCATGAACTCATCCCTATCAATGTATTATGGTTCATGATGTTTCTAAATATATTTTATAATAATACTATATTGATCCTATTCACATTTAAAATTATAGAAAAACAAAATTACATTATCATCTTCTAGATACTGGATAAACATATATCTTTTTGTGGTACCGATCCATTTCTCATCATCTAATGTATGAGATGACCCACTGGTAGAATGTTGATGTTTCCTCACTTTGTACTGAAAAATTCCCTCCTTTTTCATTTGAATTTATAAAAAATTTCATTGCAATATAATATTCAGTGAGAATGAAAATAATCATTTCATTCCCCCTCCCATAGCATTTGGCTTTATCAAGGGGACAATTATTTCAATGAAAATCACATTCCAAAGTAGCATGATTTATTCATGTTTGAGATAGAAACTAAAACTAAAAAACCATAGTTTGGTAAACAATAATCATATTTGTAAAACCACATATTCATGAGATATTACACATGAAATTTAAATCTATGACAACATAGTTTTATCCTAGTTAATACTATATTACTATTTGTCAAATTTACAAAATAATAGTTCTTAATAAAATGTTTTTGGAATAAAGTATATCCCAAGGTGGTGTTAAAATATGTGAACTATAAATAAAATTCTCATGTACAACGTAACAGTCAATTAAATTTTGAAAAACATTTTTCTGATATAATAAACTTAGGAAAATATATTATAGATGCAAGCACACTATTTGTATCCATAATATGTAATTATTTCTTGGAAAACATAAAAATTTATACCTTACTAAAATCATTTATATTATCATAAACATATTCTTCTTCAAATGGTCCTAACTAATGTTTTCTCATCATATTTACAAATTTTAACTAACCATATCCACATATACCTTATATTGAGACCTATTATTTTAATACATATATATTATATATTAATTGGTGAATAAACATCACTTTACATAAATATATTAAAATATATAATATAATTATATAATTTTTTTAATCATTGATATATAAAAAAATATATTATATCAATACAATAAAATATCTAATTTACTTATTCATAACTAGAATCCTTACAAGTAATATCCTAAAAAATACATTTCTCTATAACACCGGTAGTTGAATCTTAATAATAGGCAATACCAGCTTCTTAGTAAGGATAATAAAAGGATCCAAAAATAAATATAATAAAAAAATTAGGGTATAAGAACTTGATAATCACACCTTGAAAACATTTCTGACATATTTATGAACATAATAAGAATATATTGAATAATTATTGACCATTTATAAGACATTGATTAAAAATTAATCAAATAACATAATATATAATAGCATAACATCATCGTGATTAATGGAGTTGTGGAATACACATAAACATATAAAATAATTTCAAAAATAGTCATGTATCACTACTAAGGATATCATATTGGAATATGATAAATTCCAAAACCAACAAGTAGTAATAGTTCACTACCATGACAATTATAGTTTCCAAATTCTTTCATTAAACTGGGCTCACTCCTTATTTCAATAATATCCAAATCATGATATATACACATATATCAAATTAGAGGGAATGAGATACAGGTCTCATCCATCACATAATGATAATAATACCTATGTGTATCATAAGATCATTAAACATTCCTCATAATATATTCCAAAAAAAGTGATTGCTTTTATAAACATTTATTACTAAGATAACCTGTAGAAAAGGGATCTGTTTCATAATCATTTCATCATTTCACCATAGAATTACTCATAAAAATTAATGGATTGAATAAACATATAGTAACAATAATAATGAAAATTCAAACAAGATAAATAATTTGTATGGTATCATTTTATAATATCAATGGATGTCAAATTAGATGTAAATTAATTTTAAATTAAAAATAATTATTTTTCAGGAATAAAATATCATTTATATTTTGAATTATTTTTTCCCTTTTAAAACAATAAAAATTTCCTACTATTATGGGAAAAACATTATTTGAAAATAATCTTGAATACCAATATAGGCGATTCAATTAATAGATATGTCATGATTGAAGGTAATTCTATACAAGCCATTTATGTAAAAACAATTATTCCTTTCATATTGTCATTAAATTTAATAAGTTATTATTTATGAAAATTAACTGATATAACCATTTAAATAATTATAAAAAATATATCACATGGGTAAAATTTTAATTAATAAATCATTATTTAATTTTGAAAACATTCTTTAAAACATTTTATGAAAACATTAAAAGATAAAAAAAATGTTTTCTTGATCGAAAAAATAAATAATGATGATTTATTCTTAAAAATATATTTTTGATAACTTCCTTAAATAATTATATGAAAATTAATGTAAAATAAATATTCATAGGAAATAACTAGGGGGTTATAGTTCTTGTTAATTCAATATATAATTATCAAAATATTTCTTGGATTTATGTACAATCATAGACAATCCCATTAAATAATGATATTTTATCATAAAACCCTTACAACATTAGTAACATTTGAATCGTAAGCCTTTTGAAAAAATATCATCAATGAAAAATTTAAATATCACTTTTTTTAATTATAGTAATGATATATTAATAGAATAGATTTTATATGTGCCTTATAAATTTTGTTAGGTGTATAACATGGCTTATGAACCACATAATGAATATTAGACAAAACCCTTACCTTAGGTCTTGAATTTATTCACATAGCTTAGAACATCTTATAAATAAAATATAATTTTAATATACAAATATAATAATTACATATTAATACATATAAAATCTTACATGACTCCTTTATATATTTTCAATACCATTTTATTAATACTTCTGTATAACAATCCTTATTTCTCAATTTTAAATGTTTAATTTTTCTGATAGTTTTTTTAGGATGATCCATTAAATGTATATTTATCATCATTATATAATATAATGAATTTAAATAATTCTATAAATATAATATATGACCATTATAAATATAATTATATTTATCCAAATTAATAGCGATAGATAAATGAAATACCCAATTCATGAAGATTGTAGTTTCTACGTACAAATAAATGTTTCTTCCATTCTTAAATGAATGAAACAAAAAATGGTATAATCTAAATATAATTTAATGAAAAATTATTTTTTCATATATTTTTTCATATATTCAATATATTTATCATTAACTATAATAACCCATATTTTCCATGTAATTTTTTTTAATTATATGGAATTATTATGAGTTTCTGAAAATTGACGACACGTGATTCTGAGAAATGGTTTGCTCGAAATGAATATTATAAACTTTTTTTAGGTAAGTTCAGTAAAAGTGCGGGTGGAAAATCCTAACTCTTGAACTGGTGCTCAGAATTGAAAACTGAGGGCACCTTTGATCTCGCAATGCCAAGATTCAATTATGGGATCCTTAACCACGATCGTAGTAGGTTGACAAAGGATGTTGGATTTTGTGGTTTTCCGAAATAATTAAAAAAATAAATCTATTTTATTTTAAACACCAAGCATCATTAATTTAGGTTTTGGTGCCGGGTATTAGAATGAGTAGTTGGGCATTTACTACAGGACAAAAAATGCCTGGTTACACAAAAATGTGTAGCCATCCTACATGTAATTAAGGAGGTTCTTTAACTTCACCAATTAATGAATCACTCTTAATTATGTGTTGTGATTATAACACCACTATTCTCTCTCTCTTGTTGGTTAGAGTTTTTGTTGTAAATGTAGGGGAGGATTTTGATGAGCCCCTTGAAGATGAATGGATATGTCAATCGAAAACTGAATAACATCATTGGAATGACAACATTGGCAGCATACTTTGGGATTGGAAACCACTGAACCATCTTCAAACATGGGACACCTTCAACGATGTACGAGGTATAGATTTTTCTTGTTTAAATTTGAAGAGTTGTTGAATCATTATCGTCTTCCTTGTTATGATGCTAATACAAAATGCACGAGCCAAACAAACTAGGCTTGGTCCCTCAGCCACTTGTTTATGGTTTTGTTCATCGCTTGTAAATTTTCAGGTTGAACAGAACCCAAATATGGGGGTCAATAAGCGAAGGAGATGACCTGGGAAATCCGTAGGTGTGATCGGATGAAAAAATAGACCATCAGAGCTCACCTGTTGGCCCGTAGAAGACCACTGGCATGACACCGGCCTGGCGGAACTGACGACCAGCTCCGGCTACCCACGCCGATAGGTGATGGCGGCGGCCGCACTGGCCGACCACGATGGAAGCAGAGTGCCATCGTGCAACGTAGGAGGAGGTCATGGTTGTATTCCATATAGTTAATCATAGAAGCTGACATCGGCCGGCCGCAGAGGCGCTGCGACACATCATCATGTGCTGTTGGAGGAGAGGGTCGTGGATTTTCAGCCACTGTGGTGGAGCAGGGTGGCCGACACAGGCCTGCCTCTGAGACAGAGCGACATGAAATTGTGTGCCATTGGAGATGGCCATAGCTCGATGTTGTGGTAGTGGAGGATGGGGTCGCCCATGCGGGTCCCGTAGTGACCTCACAGCGCCACAAGGCCCCATCGCTCAAATTACGAATGACGGGGATTTTCGGAAATGAGAGGTGTAAATACCTCCAACCCACGTGACTTTTAGGGTGGGCCCCATTCCCACTAACAGGCAGAGCCACAGCCCCTTGTGGTTTGAGATGCGCCCTTCTGCGGGCTGGGCCACACCTCCCTCTGGGTCGGGCTATGACAACTTGTCGACCGAGCTACGCCCCTTGAGGATTGATCTGCACACCCTGCGGGTCGGGCTACTCCCCTGCAGGCCAGGTTGTGCCCCCCTATGGGTCGGGCTATGCCTCTTGTGGGTTGGGCCAGGCCTCCTTTGGGTCGGGCCGGACCACTGCCAACAGGTCATGCCTGCCACGGCCTGGCCTCGCCGGACTGACACAGTTCAGTTCGGCCTGGGCTGGGCTAGAAAATGGTTGGGTTGGGTCGACCCAAACTGGGTGGGTGGGTCAGAACGACCAGGTCGAACCGAACCAAGACCGAACGAGTCCAAATTTATCTTAAATTTAAATAACATCTAATATAGACTATTGTTTGATAAACTTTCCATGGCGTTGGGATATTTTGGAGGATGAAAAACCTTCATGTACAGTCTAGTCTAATTTTGGTGAATGTTGGAGTATAGACAGGTTGGGTCAAACCCAAATAAAACCATGCCCTAGGTAATAAAACACATATAACTCTCATACCAATCATCTTATTGATGGACCATATATCAGTTTGGAACCCGTACGACATGTAGATCCTTTCGGGTTCACGTTTTTGGAGCTTAGTAGTGGTCGAGGTAGGACATATATCTAAAGGAGCATATTCTACAGACCTCGAGTGCACCGAGTGAGAGGAATCCTAGAGATGGATGACTTTGAAGTAGCGAAATTGTGTGGATCAATATTATAGCAACCTTGATTGGATCAACATCGTAGCTAGCTGAATATGACCAATTTTATAGTGGCCCATCATGGATCAGTACCTAGCGACCCTGTGTTGATCACTATCGAGCGACCCTACGTGGATATGCATCAAGCGACCCTTTGTGGATCATCATTCTAGAGACCCTGTGTGGATTAGAAATCTAGAGACCATTTGTAGATCATTAGTAACATGACCCAATGACTACATTCCTTATAGTGGCATGTCGGGGAAGAGATACTTATGTCCAAGAGTGGACCAATAGTAGAACAACTTCTTTGTGGATCAGATGTAGAACATAAAATTGGAATAAGATGATATTGCTTATGACTAATCATCCATATTCCAGAACATTGAGTTGTATACATGGTGTGAGCTGAAAATTCCTTTCTGCATTGTTATTGAGGTCTTTTGTTCTAGTTTTTCCTTTGTCGAACACTAGGAGACCATTGAGGGTCTTGGGGTCCTTAATAAATATTGTCATACTCACCCCTACAAGGGGTTTTCCCAAAAATTATTGTTCTTAATGCCGAAAACAGAAATCCTTTACCATGGATTGATATCCAGGATGGAATGGTGCTCAGAGTTGAGCCTATAGACGTGACATTCCACAATGGAAACCGACCCTGAGTTGTACCTACCCTTTTGGTGGGATCCCTGGAAGATGAATCCGTGAGCTATTTTTCTCTTGTAGTTGATCTTTTCAGTTGGTATTTTATTCTTATCCCCTTTACTTGAAGTACTCACCCTTTATTAATTTCAGTACACATATTTTCACTACATCTGTTTTACTTTGTGGGATGTTCTCATTGTATTCTTGGACTGTGTGTTTGTAGGTTAAAAGAAAATACATTCCCATTTTTCTTGGATATTTCTTTCGGTGGTAGTTTCAAATACATGTCCAATGGAAGGCGGGCATGGGTTAGTCATGACACGGGCCCCGAGGGACGGGTCATGACAAACTGGTATCAGAGGAGTCTTATCTAACAATGAATTAGAACACTGATATTTTGATACAGAAATCCTGTTAGGTTTTCTGAGTGAGGATTATTGTTCAGGGAGTACAGTGTTTGTACGGTGGTCGATGTTTCCATACAATGGGACCCTGATTTCTGATTTCCGACTCATTGCACAATAACACTTATTGTGTGTGTTTTGGAAGTGTTTTATTTGTGATCATTCTGTGTCAGCTCAGCAGGTATAACTTATTTACTGTGGTGCATATGTTTTCTTCCAGGATGCCCCCACATAGACAACCAGCTAGGATTCATGATAGAGTACAGAATTATGGCCCACCAATCGATGAGGCTTCAGTGCATGGCCCTCTTACAGTGATAGTACCATCAGGTGGTGTACCAGGAGCACCACTACCCATTGAGAATACATTCCCACCATCCCCACCAGCGGACGATGCACGCCAATGGAGCACATTTCACAACTTCCAACAATATATTCCTTTGAGGGTCCGAGGCGAGACGGATCTGGGGGTGGCTGAGGACTAGCTGGAGGATGTGGATGGTGTTTTTTCACTTAGTTGTGACAAATTACAACTAGATGGAGATATTAGATTCTAGTCATTTCTAGGGAGCATCAGGATCATACTATCTAGGATCTTGATGGTTTAAATTTCATTAGGTAGCTTTACTTATGTTAATTTCATTGTAGACTTATTTTTTATCATTGTAAATTTTGATATGCGTTTGTGATGGATTTTGGTATTCAATGTATTATGTACTGGAGTTTAATTATGTTTTATTTATCTTATCTCCAAATATTTTTTTATAAACTAAATGTGTAACATTTTGTGAGAATTGAACACCATTGGTTATAGTTTCCAACATATGGCCTACTAGAGGTGGGACTAGAGGTTCATTATATTCCTTTCTACATTGCCAAACTATGAGGTGTATCATTAGAGGGAGGGGGTCATTACATAATCCTTATTGATACACCACCTATCATCAACAATTATACAAATTATAAGGGTTTTACTAATTTTTCCCTATTTTATTTCACCAATAAGAATATTATTTGAAATTTTATCAGCAAAATTTTTTATTATTCATTAATTTATTCCAAAAAATCATTATTTATATATATATATATTATCCTCATAAAAACATCTAAAAATTTAAAAAATGATAATAAACTTGTATCATGACTACATTATCCTACAAAATTTATGGATTATAAATCTAAATTTTAGATTATATATTCTTAAAATTTGTTTCTTTATTATTTTAAGCCTCTAAAATTTATTTGATAAATGTAAAAACATTTATAAAAATGTTTAATAATATTTTAGTTAGTTCTGTTCATTCCTTCCAATAAAACGGCTATGAGTTAACTACCATTTAGAATAACAATATATTATTATTTTTCAGTATGACTCATCCTTGTGTGCTACATGAGATTTCCAAGAAACTCGTTGTTGTGTGTCATGTACACCATCTAACATAGCATCTCCTTTAATATAAAATTAATATTTCATTAATAAATATGAAAATGTCATATTATTTATTTACTTGGGATGTTACATCCTTCCCCGCTTTTGGAAATTGTGTTATCAAAATTTTATTCACTTATCAAATAAATGGGGGTATTTATAACTCATAGCATTATAAGATTCCCATGTTTTCTATTCAACCATATAGTATTTACCCAAAACATTTCCATAATGAATTAACTTATTTTGCAACACATGCTCTCTTCATTCATGAATCTAGACTGGCTGTTCCTCATAAGAATGATTTTCTCCCAATTGATCTACCTATGGACCCAAAAGAAGGGATGAATCGTGCATATACTTTCTCATCATTTAAACATTAAAAACAATATGTACCTAGGATAAGCAAGAAGGTAATGGTATGTTGAATTCAATTGATCCAAAATTCAATAGGATTTCATATGGTCCAATGAACCTTTAAATGAGTTATCCCTTCTTGAAAAAACCAATCACACTTTTCCATGGATTAACATTATGAAAGACATTATCACCTACCCCAAATGAATGATCCTTCATCTGGTTATCAGCATAACTTTTTTCCTACTCTATGTTATTCTCATGTGCTTATAAATCAAATGAACCTTTTATCTCATCTCTTCTACCAATTTTGGTACAATAAACATTCTTTCACCTACTTTATACTAAAAATATAGAGTTCAACACTGCTTCCCATATAATTCCACAAATGGAAGAATATTTATATTGGAATGAAATAAATTAATATATTAATACTAAAAAAAAGAAAGATTTCTATCCAAACATCCCTGGTAATGTAATGAACAAACACATAGAATATCATCCAATGACTAAATTGTTCATTTTGAATAAACATCTGATTGAGGATGAAATGAAAAACTAAAATTTAACTCTATACCCAATGACTACTGAAGGCCTTTCCAAAAAATCAAATGTATACCAGGGATCACGATCAAATATAATGGGGAGTGGAACTCCATGCAACCTGACTATCTATTTAACATACATCCAAGAATGTTGATCTAGAGAAAAGGTATTAAGAATATAAATGAAATGTCCATATTTATTCAATCTATCAAAAATATCCCAGATTTCATTATTACCTCAATATGCAATTTGTAATATTACAAGGATTTCCATGAATATATTTTCCCATTTCCACTATAGAACCAGTAAATATTGAAGCATTCCTTTTAGTAATTGCCGATTTTCTTTTACCAGTTCACCATTCAAACACGTCACAGTAATGTCAGCAATATCTCTTTTCATTCCAACCCACTAGTAATACTCTGGATGATCTCTTTTCAACTTAGTACATCCCGGATGAACTGAAAATTGAGAACTATTAGCTTAATATAACAAATCATTCTTTACCTATGAATCATAAGGAATGCATAATCTCTTTCCAAATATCAAAATACAATCATTATAAATGTTAAATTCTGAAAACATACCCTTCTAAACCAAGTCTACCATTTTCTGTAACTAACTATCTTCCTTCTATGCTTGATTAATTGGGTCTGATAGAGATGATTTCACCAATAGTTGAAACCAAATAGAAGAATTTCCTGCACCAACAAATTCAATGTCAAATTTCATCAAGTCTTTAATCAAAGGATCTTGTTCCAAACGTAACAAAGATAATGTTGCATTACATTTTCGACTCAAAACATCAGCCACATTATTTTACTTTTCTGGATGGTAATGAATAATGCAATCATAATCCTTGATTAATTATAACCATATCCTCGTTCTCTTGTTCAATTTTTCTGAGTGAATTTATAATTCAAACTTTCGTGGTCTATATATATTTCACAATTAACTATATACCGATGATGCCTCTAAATATTTAAGACAAAAACAATAGAATCCAATTCAAAATCATGTGTAGGGTAATTTAACTTAGGATATTTCAACAAATGTGAATTATAAGAAATTACCTGATCATTATTCATTTGGATACATCCAATTCTATTCAACAAAGAATCATTGTTGATTACAAACTCACCATTTCTGGAAGGCAGTTCAAAAACTAGTCAACTCACCAATCTTCTTTTCAATTCCTAAAAACAATAATCACATTATTTTTTACAAATGAACATAACACCTTTTCGAGTTAAAATATTAATTAGGATTGATAATTATGAAACATTTTCAACAAACCTCTGGTAATAAACTGCCAATCCAATAAAACTACGGATCTAAATAATATTTGTGGGTCTTTTCCAATTTTCAACTAATTTTATTTTAGCATAATCAACTATTATGCCATTTTTTGGAATAATATGACCAAGGAATGAATGTTTTTTAACAAATACTAACACTTTCTGATATTCCCATATATTTTATTTTATATCATGTCTTTCAAGACAACCCTAAAATGAAAATCATGTTCTTATATACTTTTGTAATAATCCAAAATATCATCAATGAACACAACCATAGACATATCTTGGCACTCAATGAAAATTCTATTCATAAGATCCATGAATACTATTAGAGAATTGTTGAATCCAAAATGCATAACCACAAATTCTTAATGGAAATATCTAGTACGAAACACTGTCTTCAGAATGTTTTCTTCCGTTACTTTCAACTGATGGTACCCCCAACTCATTTCAATCTAAAAAAATACTGAACTCCCTGGAGGTGATCAAATAAATCTTCGATATGAGTCAAAGCATTCTTGTTCATAATAATGATATTTTTCATTAATATATAATTAATGAAAAGTATCGTTGAAACATCTTTATTTTTAACCAACTAGATAGGAGCACCCGATGGTGATGTGATAGGTCAAATAAAACATTTATATGATAACTCATGAAATTGATTCTTTAATTATAAATGTTCAATTTGAGAAATTAGCTAAGGGGGTTTTGAAATTCTCTTAGCCTCAGGAACTATGTCAATAGTGAATTCAACATCCCAATCAAGTGTTATACCAGGAAACTCATAATGGAAATCATCAAGAATCTAACTTACCCCTAGAACATCAATAATCCGAACAGTTCCATCATTTCCACAAATAAGGGCAACGTACCATTAATTTCCATATTTTACTATTTTCTCATCTTCTTGGTATATTATCAGAATTATGGATTCATTCCTACACATAAACTGAAATTATTTCTAAAAATTAACCCATTTAGCTCTTCATTCAATCTTATTATAGTAAATGGAAAGCTAATACATATCCAAAGTAACATAAAAATCTTCTAGAGGGAAAAAATAATGTATGATGGTATATTTTTTCCGAATAGAAGGAAATAAATGTTCTTAAAATTTCTTTTTGACATAGCATTTCCTCCCAGTGTTTTTTACCTTAAGTTCAGGATTAATATCATGAGATGGAATTTCGAATTTACTAAAATAAATATCATAAATGGAAGGTTGTGTAGAACATGAATCAAACAACACATTGGCATAATCTGAATAAACTTACAGTGTACTTTATACCACTTCATTCGATGGACTAACTTCTGCAGAAGGAATTGCAATGGATTTCTACAACCCTTTCTGCATATAGATCGGCTGATTTCACTCAGTTGAGTTATTTGTTGGACAATCAGTTTCATAATTCACCTTTTCATTGCTCTTAAACATTTTAATGATAGTAAATCATATTTTTTCTTACTATTACCATTATTTTTTAGTGATATTATGAGCCTTATGTCCCATTTTACCACATCGGTAGAGCATACTAGAATTCAAAATGCATTCCCCAACATGCAATTTTCCATGATTTTCATATAAAAGAAACTTATGTTTCTTTCTACTGTACATTTTGAAAATATTATCCCTTTTGTCAGCACCTCAACCTCTTATTCTATTGTATTTTAAAGAACACATGATCATTAGAAAAACCCATATCCACCTTCTCCACACTTGAAACTAGTTTTTCATAACTTTTGAACTCACAAGAATCCGAAGCCCTTCAATACTATGGAATTTATCCCGAGTAAAAATGATTGATTTTAATATCATTATATCATCTGATGTTTGGATCATACCATTCGAGTAGAGTTGATTTTTATTCCTAAGTATCCACATATTCATCTTCCTACCTGAATTCCATATATTTTCCCCATCCTAACACTATCCATCTTAGGAAAATATTTCTCAAGAAATGTACCATTGAATTATTTCATATCAAGAGAATCAATCCCATCACTATCCTTGATATTTTTCACCATTTACCACCACTGATCATCTTCACCTTCAAAATGGTAAATATAAAGACTACTATTTTGATGTTAGAAACACCCCATGACATCAAAAATCATCTCCAGGGCATGAATCCACCCATTAGATAGAATAAGGTCATATGATCCTCTGAAATATGGGGGATGATGCCTCTTGTATTTCTCCACTATAGACATGTTCCTCTATCATTGATCTAGATGATCTCATGCATGTATACCACCACCATTTATTGCCTGATTCAACTGTTCCACCAATACGACAAACTATTTAGTTCCGATTTCAGCCATCTCAACTTTCTTAATTGGGAGGATGTCTCCCTCTTGATGTTGTCCCAACATATTTTCCCTGTTTCCTCTTCAGAAAACCATTCTAGACACAGAAATATCTTAGGAGAAGAAACATGTTTATATGTAAATGCTAAATCATTAACATGAATTAATTTATGGATATTGATTTAACAATACCCGAACTCCTAATTTTGCCTAATCTGACCTCTAACACCAACTATATGTACCCAACCTTAAACATTACATAATATTTAATTTAGTTAATAATTCACTTCATGGATCTTTTCAGGTTTATATATTTAGAAAATTAATTAATAACATATACATAAAAATGTGAATATTACATGTAGACACATCTACAGAGTATCCATTGTTTCATAAATTACAAACTCATGAAAAAAGATGAATTTATAGTTCCATGTTTTAGAAAGCAAAACTTTTATATAATCCCAAATGAGATCCTATTAATCTTTATGTTCTGTGAAAAACATTTAAGAGAATTTAGGATGATCATAAAAAGCTCAATAATGGTTAGAAATCATGGAAACAATGTTTTTTTTCAAATAATACATACATGTCAATGAAATCATACTTTTCAATCATTACCATAAAAAACTAGATGATAAGATTTATGAATAATACATATAAATCATAAATAAAAAAGGTAACATGTGGAATACATAAAATAATTACATTATTTACTTCATAGAAACATAGGGAGTTATGTGTGGAATACCTGTGACAAAATATTCCTTAAATATCATAGGAGAATCAATAACTTTTACCTCCATCACATTACCAAATTCAATGGAGAGCTATCATGGCTCACCCTCCCTAGGTATACATTGAACCACCAGCATACATAAAAAATACCAAGGACCCATAACATATTCAAAACACATAAAACAAGCATAATTGAAAGAAAACACTTCCACATTTCAATCACAATATAACATTTAAATATATTGACATAATAAATCCGTTATAAAAAACATTTTCAATAACAAAATACATAAAACGAGTATATGTTATTTATTTTCCTTATAAAAAACATTACAGTTTTTAAGGAAGAGAATGATCAAAACATGATCACGGTAGTGGAAGGGTCTTTGAAACCGTGTATGTAAAAAATAAAATTTGTTTTTATTATTAAAATGATTCATATAAAATGATGTTGGGAAAAAATACCTCAGGGTATCATTGAATCATTTTTTAGGTGATTGTGTTTGTTAAAAAAGTGGACATCTGTGTTGTGATTGTTGACAAAACAAACCATGATATAAAAATTTGTAAAAAAGGGAAATTCATGGTGGAATGTTGAGTTCAATAGTTGTGGTCAATGATCCATGTTTAATTCATGAACGTCGACAAAGGAATAGATCATCTGGAGGCAGTAAAAAAAATTACAGATACAAGGTGGCGCTGTTTTCCAGTGTTTGCCAAATTTTTGGGCTTAAAAATCAACAAATGAATTTGAGTAGAAGAAACTTGCATGCCATCTGTTTTTTATGATCAGAGCATCAAAATATAGAAAGGGAAGGAGGGTCGTGCAGGTATTGGTGAGGTCGCGCAGGTGAACTGTGTGCTGTGATAGGACCTACATGTCGTTTCCTATGAGGGTTGAAAAGCTATGTTCCATATGTTTTTCAAGATCAGATCTTCGAAATATGGTAAAGGAAAGAGAGTCAGGCAAGTGACTGGTAGGGGAAGAGACCTGCGCGCTGATACCTGCGCGTGTGATGGGTGACTTGTGAGTTGCCGCGTAGGTTGACCAAATTCCAATAAATACAGGACCACACCTCCTCATTTATAACGGAGTTCAACACTTAGATAAATCATAGCTCCTGTCATGTTGGTGTGGTGGTCACGCAGGCGGTGTGTGGTCGCGTAGGTAAGACCTACACTCCTGGTGATGGTTGTGCGCCTAAGGTAGTTTGGGAAATGAAGGAAGTGAGTCACGTAGGTTTGGAGTAGATGAAGGTTTTGTCACGTAGGTCGTTGAGGTGGAAAAGCATTCCAGTTGTGACCTGCGCTTCGATACCTGCGCACCTAGTTAGACCTGCATGCCAAGTAATGTTGATTCCCGACAGTGTTTTCAGGCTTTGTGGAAGCTGGAAATTTGTCAGATACCTTCGGTGCAAAGAGATATTCATCTACGGGTGAAATATGGACTTCAACAGAGCATCCACAAACAACAGATGACGTATTTATTAGAGATAATGATGAGACATACAAGTCTATAAACTGTGAGTGGATCCTTTCCGGAGTAGTGAGCAAAGGAAGTGTAAGAAGGTGATCCTCTCCACCGTCAGTGATCCACAGAGAGAGAAATATGGAGTGACCCTTGGGAATGTAGTGAGCTGACCCTAATCCTTGAAAAGGAAGTGTGCCTGGGACAGAGTGACTATTACAAAACCTTGTAATCCACATCTAGTGATGTTTATTGGAATTTGGTATGACCGAAAACTTGTCAGTGTATGCTCCATGGACGTAGCCCTTAGCGGTGAACCATGTAAAATAATCTTTGTCGTGTGCATGCTTTACTTTATGTTTATATTGTGCAACATAAAGGAGGGAGAAGAGTGTTTTTCTTAACAGTGAAATAAGATCAGAATGGGATTTAATTTTAAATTAGCCATACACAGATTCACCCCCCTCTCAAGGTACTCAGCCTAGTGGACCTAACAATTGGTATTCAAGATATGTTTGATATTTGTTCTTCTCTCAATGGAGGTCACTAATAATAAAGGGATTCTGATCTTCGACGAATGTAATTTTTAGATATTGAAGAATTGTTTGCAACACTATTTCCGATATTTGGGAATGGATGTGTTTTCAGTAGCTATGCATGGTATCACAACTAATATTATTAGATCTGCATTATCAGAAGATGAGCATAGAGAGTTGGATGCTAATTCCAAAGCAATCAATGCCATAGGGGGAGCCCTTTACAATCCCATATATACAAAGGTGATGTCCTGAAAACGTCACATGTATTGTGGGAAAGACATTTGAATATATATGAAGAGGATAAAAAGGTCAGAGAGGTTATGTTTCAAGTGTTGTGGAATAAGTATGAGGACCTGAGAATGAACCCGAATGAGTCTTTTGATGCATTCTTTGATAGGGTAAATGGTGTGGTAGAAGACACGTGGGGTCATGGTGAAATTATCGAAGACATCAAAATTGTGAAGGGCATCTTGAGAAAACTTCCACCTCGGTTCAATCTGAAAGATTCTATTTTGGAATATAAGGTCCTGAAATAATTACATTAGATAACCTGCACAGCACCCTTGTTGCATATGAAATGAGAAATAATGATAGCAATGCTGTGGAAAAGGGGAAATCCAAAGAGGTGGAATTTAAGGAAATTAAGAAGCTCACCATTAATGATTTTCAGGAGGATGAAGATACAGATAAGGTAATGTCATTCCATTACTCAAATCATCAAAAAGGAAAAGGAATGTTCAAAGGGAAACTTCATATTACTTGCTTTAGATGTGGTAAGGTTGGACATCTCATATCCGGATTCCATAAGAAGATTCAAGAAGAAAATGATGAAGATGATGTTGAAATTCCCAAGAACAATCTTTAGCCTATGTGAAAGGAACGAAGCAGTTCAAGTGAAATTTCTTCAAGAAGAGGAATCTTCTTTCACATGAAATACACATCTCAGATGAGTCTGAGGGTGAAGAGGTTGAGGAGTTTGAAAATTGTAATGATCTTGGAAAAAATGAAATGGTTGCTGTTTTCGGTAGTCCTCAAGAAAAGGAAAAAACTGACACTGATAAAGAAGAAGAATTAATTTAATGGAGAGTTCACATGGAAGATGAATCAGAAATAGCACTTGAAGAGATTGATATTGGAGAGAAAAAACAAAGAAATCCAACAAGGTGGTATGCGATGCCAAACTCTATATGCATCAACATGATGAAGAAATGTCTGAGCAGTTAGAAGATATTGGAAGACTAAAATCCTCCACACTAGAGAGCTCAAAAAATATTGATGAGTATAAGATTAAAATTGTGGAAAAAAAGAAGGAAGTTGATTGTTGGACTAACATAGGAAAGTAGATGGTTAGACGTATCAGAGATCTTGAAGAAGAAGTGGTCAGTTGGCGACAAAAAATGAAGGATCAAGAAAAACTCTTGACCAGCAATGTGATGTCAGGAAAGCAGGTCATTCCGATGACTAAAAAGGTGAAAGAAGAGCCTAGTTTTTCTGCAGGGAAGAAGTATCAATTGAGGTCAGATGTTAAGTCTGATTCAGGGCTTAATAAGAAGAAAAAATATGTGGCAATTGAAGTCAGACCGCAAGCACCCGTCCCGAAATTGAATGTTTATTTGGGCACAAAGAAGAATCAGAATATTCAGAGATCTCAAGGGGAATCTTGTTGCACTGAAGTAACACAATGGAATGCACCTTATATCAGGTGATATTGTTGTGGGAATATGGGAAATTCACATTATGTGTGTTCCATAGCCAAGTGATATCGAAGGGAATAAGAACAGAGGTGGAATCCAAACAGAGAATGGGTTTCCGGAACATATTTCGAAGGACATTGCTTTTGGTGTGGATGATTTGGGAACATGGCTAGGTACTTCACTTTAACCATTCAGAGAAATTATCCAAATCAAAATCAAAATGTTCGCAAGTAAAAGATCAATAAACTGAAAGGTGAGTTAAAAATGCAGAATAGATTTGCAGCATTGCAAGATGAAGCTGGTCCATCATACTCTGAGAAAGAACAGAATTCTCGATTCACGCTGAGTGTGAAGGAAAAAGTACGGACCATGAAGAAGAAAAATGAGAAGGTCTTGGTGGCAGAGATTTCCGTTAAGAATAAGATCGCTCTGGTGTGTGGATATTTAATAGTGGTTTCACATCTCACATGAAAGGTAATAAGGATCTTGTTACAGGAATAAAATATGACAGTGAATGAGTTGTCAAATTTGGAAATGATGGAGGCATTAAGATTGATGGATCAGGGAAAGCCAAGTTTGGAAGAAATTAAATGAGATGTGTTGATGTCCTGGTAGTAGAGGGTCTTAGCCATAATTTTCTCAGTGTCATTCAACTATGTGACTATGGGAATTCTATCCTATTTACAAAAAAGTTGTGTGTTGTGAAAGGAAAAGATAGATCAGTTGTTCTACAGGGAAAAAAGGCAAAGGGAAATATTTACCTTATAGGTGGGGAAGAAGATACATGCCTTTTATCCAGAGATGTAGAAAACTAGCTGTGGCATAAGTGACTTGGTCATCTAAGACAACCATCCATGAAATATCTTGTACATAGTGATGTTTCTAGAGACCTTCCCAAACTATCATGTGATCCCACTCATACGTGTGACGCTTTCCAACAAGGGAAGATCATCAGAAAGACATACAGGCCAAGGGAACATAAATAATCTAGAATGCTCGAATTGGTGTATGCAGATGTATTTGGACCTATCTCACCACGAGCTATAAATGGGAAAAGGTAAAATGTTATTTTCATTGATGATTATAGAATAATAGCCTGGGTATTTATCATTACCATAAGACAAAAGTGTTCAGTTGTATCATGAATTATTGGAGAGAATCAGAAAGGATTCTTTGGCAGAAAATTGTGACGTTTCATACAGATAATAGTACAGAATTCAAAAACAGTCAAGTGGAAGACTATCACATGAAACACGGGATAAGGCATCAAGTTTCATCAGTGAGAACTCCCCAATATAATGGAGTTGATGAAAGTAGAAATCAGATCATCAACAACATGGCCAGAACAAGGCTTATTGAAAAGGACCTACCTGATTTTTTTTGGAAGGAAGTAGTTTTGACATCGGTTTATATTTCGATGAGGTCTCTGTTGTGTCCGAAGAAAGAGAAGACCCCATGTGAAATGAGATACAGAAAGAATCCAATGCTGAAATAAATTCAAATCTTTGGTAGTAAGTGCTTAATTATCAACAAATAAAATCCTAGGAAGTTTGAGTCATGAAGATATGAGAGGATATTCCTTGGCTAATCAAGGAAAAGAAAATGATATAAATGTTTCAACAAAAAACATGGAAAAATTGTTGAGAGCAATGATGTCACTATAGTTGAAAATGAAACAAATACTCAATGACCCAGTGAACAGTTTATAGATGAAAGTGATGATGAGGTATGCAACACAGGAGGAGCAGAAGTGGCAAAGGCTGACTCAGAATAAGATATTGATGATGAATAAGAAAGTTTCATATCTGTGTCTGCAAGGAAGCCAAAGAGTCAAGCTGAAATTGATAAGAAGAATATCATTGGTGATCAAAACGTTGTAGTTCAGACTCGAAGAATGAAATCATTACCACAAACATCATTTTTATCTTAGGTCATGCTGAAATGTATTTATAATGTAGCTGAAGATGAAAACTGGGTTCAGGAAATGAATGAAGAGTTTGATCAGATTGAGAAGAAACATACATGAAATATTGTTTCGAGGCAAGCAGACAAGAATGTCATCAGGGCTAAATGGGTCTATCAAAAGATGAATGAAGATGGAACAGGGATTCAGAACAAATCATGGCTAGTGTGCAAGGGATACCCCCAGATAGAGGGAATAGATGTTAATGAGTCATTTTCACCGATTGCAAGGCTGGAGACAATCAAATAATTTTTGGCCATAGTAGTGCAATGAATGTTCGAAGTGTTCCAGATTGATGTCAAATCTGCATTATTAAATGGTGTTATATAAGAAGATGTGTATATAGAACAGCTAGCTGTTTTTCTTCTTTATGAGGATGAGATCAATGTTTTTAGGCTGAAGAAGGAGTTTAATGGGCTGAAACAAGCATCAAGAGCATGGTACTCAAGGCCTCATCAGTACTTGAAGAAGCTTGGTTTCTAGCTTGGGGGAGATGATTACAATATCTATTTCAGAAATGATAGTAATCAAAGGATGATGGTGTTATTCTATGTCGATGACATAATATTAGGCAGATCAGATGAAGCTCAATGCAGACAGGTTTTCAAATTCATGAAAAATGTGTTTGAAATGTCAATGATTGGTGAACTAATGTTTTTCCTTGGTCTTCTGGTGACACAATGAAGGAATGGAACATTCATTTATCAATCCAAATATTCGAAGGAGTTTTTATGAGGGGTTTTAATGGAGAATTACAATGAGGTGAAGACTCTGGTTTCTACCCGGATGAAATTATCAAAAGATGAGGATGGAAAGGCGGTTAATATTAAAGAATATAGGAAAATCATTGGAAGTTTGTTGTACTTGACCGCAACAAGGCCTGATATTGTTTTCGACACATTCCAAGCAGAGAGATATCAGAGTAATCCCAAGGAAAGTCACATGATTTCAGTGAAAAGAATATTTGGTATATCCAGGGCACACTGTATTTCGTCTTGACATATACTCACAAATCTCAAACAGAGTTATTGGGATATACTGATGTAGACTGAGCTGGTTCAGCGGATAATAGAAAATCAATGTCAGGTGGTGGATTCTATCATGGTGGATGGTGTATTTATTATTACAGAAAAAAGTAGGATTTCATTTCATTAAGCACCGTAGAAGATGAGTATATTGTGGCAACTCAATCTTGCACATAGTTATTATAGATGAAGTAGCAGCTTGAAGATATGGTAGTAGAATTGAAGTCTCCGATCAGAATCCAGTGCGATAACTCACGTTCTATCAATCTTAGAAAAAATCTCATCCATCATTCCATGAAAAAGCATAATGAGATAAAGTATCATTTTATCCAGGAGATGGTTGAGCAGGGAATCATGAAGTTGGAGTATGTGCCTATAAAGCTACAGGTTGCAGACATTCTGACCAAGTCCTTAGCCAATGAAGCTTTTGAGAGGCATCTAATGGCTCTGGGAGTTTAGTTGACTCTCCACACTTGAAAGAGTGTGGATGTGGAACCCCCTCTCCCTCTACCCAAGGTAGGATGTGTTTTCCCTACTATGGTAATTTGTGTTCTCTACTCTGTTGCAGACTGAAAAGGAGTGACCTTTGGGTTTGTTGAAAAAGGGGGAGAAAATAATTATTTTTCAAGGGGGAGAAAGTGTGGCTATTTGATAAATAATGAATCATATGGGGAGGAGCTGAGAAGTGGGGCAGCGAGATAGGGGGAGAGTAATGAGAAAGGGGGAGCGTATTAAATCTGATGACGCTAGAAGTGATTGGTCAATGACTAGATATCGTGATAGTTTAGGATCGTGATAAAAGGAGAAGAGTAGTGTTGGAATGTGGTAAGAATATTTCAAAAAATAAATTGGTCTTCCAACAATTGGTATTAGTATAGAAAAAATTGGTATCAGTTTGGTGTCAACTATGGATTTCAGAGTTGAAGTGATTCATTGATGAAATTTTCATTTTCTCTTGTTTCTCATGTCGATAATTTCTCATGTGTTTCTTAGAGTATGTGTTGATTAAATCTTTGATCGCTATCAGAATAGGAAAAGGCGAATGGAGGCTGAATAATTAACGATATATCTTTTTATAGAAGAGTTTTCAACAAACCCAAAGGGGGAGATTGTTGGGAAACAAATCTTTCAAGGTATCATTGAAGTATTTTTGAGGTGATTGTGTTTGTTGACAAATTGGACATCTGTGTTGTGATTGTTGACAAAACAAACCATAACATAAAAATTTGTTGAAAAATGAAAATTTATGGTGGGATGTCGAGTTCAAGAGCTGTGGTCGATGATCTATGTTGGATTCATGAACATAGACAATGGAATGGTTGATCTGGAGGCGGTTCAAAAAGAACAGAAACAAGGTGGATCCATTTTCAAGTGTTTCTCTTATTTTTGGGCTTGAAAATAGACAAATGAATACAAGTGGCTTTTGGAAAAGGTATCTGTTCACCGTTGAATTGGATTAGAAGAAACGTGCACGCCATATGTTTTTCAAGATCAGAGCATCAAAATATGGCATAGGAAGAATGGTCGAACAGGTATTGTTGAGGTCATGTAGGTGACCTGCACGGCGTGAATGGACCTGCTCGCCGTTGCCTAGGAGGGTTGAAAAGTTACACGCCATATGTTTTTCAAGATCAGATCCTAGATATACAGAAAAGGAAAGAGATTCATGCAGGTGACTTGCAGGGGTAGAGACCTGCGCGCCGAGACCTGCACGCCGAAGGGTGACCTGCGCACCGCCGTGTATGTTGAATAAATGCCTATAAATACCGAACCACCCATCCTCATTTCATACGAAGTTCAACACTTAGAAAATTTAATAATCCAGTCACGCTTGTGTGGTGGTCGCACAGGTGGTGTGTGGTCGCGCAGGTAGGACATGCGCGCTAGATGATGGTTGTGCGCTTAAGGTAGTTTGGGTGAGGAAGGAATTGATTCGCGCAGGGTTGGAGTGGAAGAAGGTTGTGTTGCGCAGGTGGTTGAGGAGGACCTGTGCGCCAGTTGTGACCTCCGCACCGATACTTGCACACCTAGTTAGACCTACGCTCCATGTAAGGTTGATTCCAAGTAGTGTTTTCAGGCTGTATGGAAGATGTAAGTTTTCCCGATACCTTCGGTGCAAAGAGAGATTCATTTATGGGTGAATGCTAGACATCAACAGAGAATCCAAATACAATAGAGGATGTATTCGTTAGAGATAATGAAGAGACATACAAGTCTATACACTGATAATGGATTCTTTCTGGAAGAGTGAGCAAAGGAAGAGGAAGAAGGTGATCCTCTCCACCGACAGTGAGCCAGAGAGAGATAAATAGGGAGTGACCCTTGAAAAATCAGTGAGATGACCCTAATCCTTGTAAAGGAAGTCAGAATGGGACATAGTGACTGTACCTGAATTTTGTAATGCACATTTAGGGAATTTTAGTGGAATTTGTTTCAACCAAAAACTTGTCAGCATATTCTCCTTGGACGTAGACCTTAACAGTGAAACCAGCAAAATTTGTTGTGTCATGTTCCTACTTTACTTTCTGTTTATATTGTGCAACATGAAAGATAGAGAAGACTGTTTAGCTTAACAGTGAAACAAGATCAGAACGAGATTTAATTTTAAATTAGTCATACCCTGATTCACCCACCTATCAGGGTACTCTGCCTAGTCGACCTAACAAAAGAATCCCTTAGAATGAAATGGAAAGTCAATGGTTTTTGTATTCAATTTAAAAGAATGTATTGTATAAATCTAAATATTCCTCAATGAAAGGGTATTGAGACAATGTCCCTTAACTTCTGTCTATCTTGAATCTTTTGATCATTAATATCTTGAATAATAAACTAATGTTGATTTAAACATTATTAATAACAATTTTCATGTTTATCACTTATTACCATTTTATAAAATTTATGTTATAATTTAAGTTATTAATGGTTGTTTTTTCGACATCTGGTAGTTGAGTCAAAAAAGAACATCTTATAATTACCAGTTCATCATGTGGTAAAAATTACATTATCTCAAGAATGGAATTAATGATTTAGAAATCATATTTATCATATACATAAATTATATATATATATTTATAATAGTACATAACATATTTAGGTATGAAATAAATTGCACCATTCATAGAGATAGTAAGTCATATGTAGGCATGAATGCTACTTTCATTTATATTTTGTATTTAATGGAATGAAAACATGATGAAACATAGGTATATTATAATTAAATTATTATATCATACATATAATTTTAGTAACTCCATCTTTTAAACTTTCCATGTATGGCCTGATTGAGTTCTATCACTTTGAGGGGGCGGTAGACAACACTTCATCAAATAAATTTATCGTGTCTACCGATTATGGAAGATATAAAGGTAAGATATAAATGATAAATACAACAGTATAGAGACAATATAAATATAATATATATCAGATATAAATATAGTGTCATCATAATTTCCACCATTATAGGCAATTGGAATTATTTTAATAATCATCGTTTCGTGAGGTATTAGTTCACCGTTCACAGAAACAGTTTGTTTGTATCCATTAAATGTTAGTGTATAGAATTATAGTTCATATAATTATGATAAAAACAACCTATAATATTGAGTATATTGGTGTAGTTGTTAAGTAAGGAAAAAATTTTGGATTTAGGGGGTTTTATTTGTAAAATAAAAAAATAACTAAAGTAAATATGTTACCTTTAAATCGGGGTATCCCCATATGGTTTGAAAAAAAAAGATTACTTCAATTTCCTTCTTCCTTGGGTAAAGATTCTAGGAGTGTAAGAGGAAAATATTGATATTAATTTAGAGTAGGATGGATGATACAAGGTGCATGACAGGTGTGTGTAATTGGATAGAGGTGATGTCTTTTTATAAGAAGGAGGAGGGGATCTTCAGGAATGTAGGAAAATATTATTTTATTATATAATGATATTCGGTTTCTATTGGACAAAAACAAATTTAATTATAATATAAGGTTTATATATCTTGACATAAAACCATCCAAATAGTGTTGTAATGGTTATGGATATTTTTCAAAATTTTATAATCTCAATTATTTGATTCAGTCATTAATAAGGTAATCACTACATTATAATTGTGTCATAATGAATATTATTTATTTGATGTCTAAAACTAATAAATAAAATACCATAGGGTATGAAATATTTTTTTCTTTCAAATGAATATTTATAGTCTAATTATAACATACATAACCACATGTAGAAATTGATTTACTAAAGATATATGTTTATGTCATTTTTTTCATTTCTTCAAATTAATTAATATAAAGTGTCATTATCAATTCTAAATTGCTCCATGGGTCCCAAAATCAAATAAAGGATTCCCATGGTGGGAAATGATTAATCCAATAGGATTAGGACAGATGTTAGGATAATTTAATATTCTTATTATTATATTTTTTTAGCCTCATTTACCAGATTTACCTTTTAACCATGGTAAATAAAATATTTACAGATGTAAATATTAATAACATATAAAAATAAAAATTACCTATTTAAAAAATTTTGAAATCATGATTCCAAATATTGAATCCCTTTTTACAAATTCAAAACACACAAGTGGAATAAATAAAATTCACAATATTTCTCGTTGTAAAAAAATAGGCATGTTTTTTAAAAATTAATAACTACCAAAAGATTGATACTTTTTTATGTCCAATTTCAAGGTGAAATTACATAAAATGACCAAATATTGATAAAATGGTAAAAATATAATCTAGTTAAACGTTAAATTTTTTTAAAAAATAATCTATCAATATAAATAAATTAGATTAAAAGTTAGTTTTGAATTAAAATACAGTATTTTTTACTATTTCATTAAAAAATGAACATTATCAGAAAAATACAAAAATTTCATCCAACGTATATTTCGACTTAATTATTCTAAATAAAGATATAATTTTTTCAAATAGAACATATAAATTTTGAAAAAACAATATTTAAAAAATGTTCACCAACAGAAGTTGGTAAATTAGCTCCTTAATGAATATTAGTTGTTTATGCATAAAATCAGATTCTTTAATATTTTAATCCACTAAAATTTTGTGGATATATTTTATAAAAATTAAAGAAATGTATAATCCTATTTTTGTTAGTTCTAGTAATTCCGTCCAATAAAACTACTATATATTAATTAGCATTTGAAATAATATTATATTATTAATTTTTCGTATGACTCAGCCTTCTGTGAATCCTAAGATTTCAACGAAATTCATCATTGCGTGTCGGGTACACCATCGAACATAGCATCCCCTTCAATGTGAAATTAATATGTTATTAAAAAAAATTAAAATATCATATTTTTTATTTTCCTAGGATGTTATATAGAGTGGGATCATGATCCACTAAGGGATGATGGTGTTGGTAGAGGATGACCATTGGGTGTTCCTCAGGTAACACAAACTTGGAATAGTTGTAATGGAATTTATTTGCGGAGCAGAATAGTAGCTTGGCGTGGTCATTTACAAGCCATGGATGCAGAAGTTCTGGGTAGATAAGTGATTATTATAGGTAAGATAATAATTTTTATTACCCTAATTTTTTATTTTTTTATTTAGAAGCTTCACAATCCATTGAATCACCTAGTATAACCCATGATCTGGGACTAATCATAGATTTTCTTATCTTGTCCCTCATGTAGTTTATTCCAGTTAGAGGTCAGACCACAACGTTTAATGTGTGTCAAGGATATAGAGTGATGATGATACCACATTATTCTCCTAGGGATATTTTATTTATATATATCCACCAATATGACATCATTCTCATTGTATACTAGTTATACCCTTGAATTTCCACTATTGAATGATTTTCTATATGATCATTTGTTCATACATTAATGGATGAAAAGTGGTTTTCATTATTGATCTATACTGTACAGTTTGTAGTGAGTGTGTAGATCATGTTCCTTCTTTGTTTTTTGAGATGTTAGTGGAATCAATAGATGATGGGATGGTTGAGGTTCACAATGTTGCTGGAGAGTTAATTTTTGTTCTAACAAAGGATATTAGGACTCTACCCCCTTAACATGACATTGATTTCTAGATAGTCTTATAGTCCGGTTCTCTAATAACTTCCATGGATCCATATTGGATAGAACATTCTGAGTTGTAGGAGTTGTGGATTTAGATAGTTGATATGATGAATAAGGCCCTTATCCAGCCCAATGTGTCTCTATAGGGGGTGTCGTTATTATTTTCAAAGAATTTGGTTTGTGGTCTGAGGTTTTGTATAGAATATATAATGTTGAATCATGTGATGGTCATGAATGGTTACCTCTTTCAATGATAGAAGTAATTTTCAGCCAACATACAGGGGAATTTTTTATTTCTATGAACTATTTTCGGTCTAGATAACACTAGATATGGGTGAATTAGGGGGATGTTCCAAAGACATGATTCAGATGTAGGTATGGGCACATCGAGTTCATTGTCATTCCATTTTGTGTTTTGAATGCACTAGTTAGGTTTATGGTACCCATGAAATCCATCCTCGATGATTTGAAAGATTTGTTTCCTATCATTTAATCCCTGATATGCTAATATAATCAATGTGAGAGGAGGATCACATCATGAAATTCATAACATTTTAGTGGGTTCTTCAACACGAACAACTCTACATAATGATTTCCACATTTATGTTCTGGACACGAGAGATTCATTTATATTGTAATTTTTTGTCTGATCGTTTTGTGGAAGTTTACTTATTAAATCATGAAGTTGTTTTTATTGGGAAGTACCCAATAATTTGGAAGAATGTTTATATTATTATTCGTCTAACATTATATAAATTTCTTTTTTTTACCATATTTCACTTGAGATGTAGCTCCATTGGACGCTCTGATTTGAAAGTTACATGCTTTTTGTTTGGGGTGAAAAATTCTAAAAATAGCAAGTTATCTGAATGGAAAGATGGTTAGTGCTCCAGGGATCCAGTTTTTTGAGGAAGGATTGATGTTTGAGTTGTTGGGCTATTCTTATCGTATGGGTTTGGGATGCATCATGATGTTATATCAATCATTGATCACTTTTGGATCAAGCTAGTTACACCCCCCAGAGAATAAATATGTATCCCATGTTATAGAGTTAGAAGCAGTCAAGATTACACTGAGGTTGGGGTGGAATTATCACAGTGGGGAGCACTTAGTGGTTTTCACAGATCACATGATTTTGAGTTATATTTCTCCCATATTGATCTGAATCGGTTGGTGTAGAGGATGATGGGGTTTTCTTTAAGACTACAATTTTGAGATCTCGTACACCATTGTAATGCAGAATTTAGATGCTGATGAATCGAGTATAATTTAGTAGAAGGTGGTTGTTCGAGAATCTATTAATGCATGTAATGTGATGAAGTTGTTCGAAGACTAAAACATATATTCGGTAATTGATGGTGGAATAGGATGTTTTTTTCATATGATAGATTATTATAATCTTGTTGATCTAGTGGAGGATTCTTAATGTGGGGACACAAAAGAAGAGGTTTTCGTAAATCATGTTGGCTATGGTGATGCTCTAGAGGGATGACTAGAGGATAGTTAGAATTAGAAGTTGTTCTGTGGGAGGTTTTGTGTTCTGATAATAATTCCGGAGGGATTTATTCATGAGTTTAAAAAGTCACCATTAGTGATTAAAAATGTAATTTATAATATTTTTAGTGATGGAAGAGGTAATTTTGGTGGCCCATGAGGAAATGAGTGTTAGTAGTGTTTTTGGAGACATGCTTGGCCTGCTAGTAGGTAATGTCCAAGCATTGTAGTCCCAATTGCATGTTTCATCCCTTGAATAAACCCAAGTGGAAGTGGGACAGAATATCAATGGATTTTTCCACAAGGCATTAAATAATAATATAAATGTTGTAATTATATTTTGGTAGTAGTGGATTAGTTTGTGAAATCATCCCATTTCTTAGCGATAAAGGAGTAAGGATTCATGGATCCCCGACCAAGAGGTATGTGTATGAAGTGGTGCGATGTTATAGAGTTTCAAGGTCTCTTGTATCATACTGGGATGTGAGTTTTACCTCATATGTTTTGACGGGATTACATCATGCTTTTGGAATCCATTTATTCCTTTTCACATCTTTCTACCCTCAGACAGATGCGCATATTGAGCGTATTATCCCAACATTGGAGGATATGTTTCGGGTGTGTTTTTTAGAATTTTGTTGATACTGTAAAAAAACATCCCTTTCAAGGGTTCACATAAGATAATATATATCAATATTCCATTGGCATGGTTCCATTTTAGGCATTGTATGGGTGATCGTTTCATTCTTTGTAGAGATGGATGGTGGTTGGGGTGATATTTTTTCTTGGTCCGGGTATGGAGAATCAGAAAACATAGATGGTGTTGATTTTTCTTGAAAGGGATAAAGTATCCCAAGATTATAAGAAGACATATACCAATCATTGGATGTGTCCCCAGGATTTATAGGTTGGGAACAACATTTTCGGGAAGGTTTACAATTGAAGTAATTAGTAGAGGTTTGGAAAATGGATCAACCTTTCTCCCAGGATTGATGGAATCTTCATGTTGTTGGGACAAGTTGAAATGTGGAATTCCAATTAGTGATCTCAGCATAGTTTGAGATGATCTAGGATGTATTCAATGTATCTCATATTTATCGGTATCTTCATGATGAATCTGACGTCATTAATTGGGAATAGTTAGATATTGAGGATGACATGATGTGTGTAGAGTGGCTGGTAGAGATCTAGGATTGATCAGAGACGTTGATTTATAGAAAAACATATTCCTTTTATTTTCATGTTATGGATACATAGTGGCATGGTGGTGTGTAAATGGTAGTGGGAAACACTAAAGTATTCCCGTTAACCAGTGTTGTTATTAGTTTGGATTATTCTATTTTATTTTGGAATGTAATGTTTGAATGTTTTTTTATTAAATGTATTATTTTAACATGGGTTGAGATGTTTGTGGTGAATGTTTTTATTCATTCATGACAATTGAAAAGGGGAATACCATATTTCTAATCGTGATTCATTAACAATGATGTGATTAAACCCATGCAGTTGAGTCAATGCCGCTGATATTAGATATTATATTGACAAGGAGGACAGAATAACATGATTCATGTGTTTGATATTGAGTGGTTGTGGTGATAATATGGTTCTTTTCATGTTCATTTGGTTGGTATGTTGTTTCCTAGTTTTCTGATGATGTTGAAGGGGTTCTATGATGTGGGGGTTTCCACTAGAGCATTAAAATAATTTTGTGTGTTTTATCATTGAACATTAATGTTTTTTGTATGTGGTGGTTCATGTGTAGAAGGATCCTTGAGAGGTAACTCATTGGGTGGTTGTTTGGACCCCTTTTTCACATTGGATTTTTAATGGATTCATGAGGATGATAATGCTTTGATTGGAATCTAATGTAATTTTCGGTCTCCTCCTAGTATGTTACATTGTGTGTTTTAGTGGTTGGAAGTGTTCAAAGAAGGATCTAATGGATTTTAGAGAGTTTTGGTTGATAAATGCTAGAAAAATTTATATTTCACACTTTGTAACTATATTACACAATGCGAAACTCCTTTTCACAAATTTTCCAAAAATGCTTCAGAATATGAATTCTTTTACTTGGAGTGATTGAGGGATTCCAGACATGTAATATTTTGGTGTTTGAAAAATAGAATAAAAACAAGAGGTGATGGATTGTTTAGTTGAAGTGCTCAGCGTGGGTTTTCACAAAATGAAATGGGATTACACGTCATGTAATATCCTGATGATATATGGTTATAAAATATTCCAACATCATGGTTTTTTATAAATCCTATGACTGTAAAAATATACCTCATTCTAGATGCACCATTGGAGCCACGAGATGTTCAACAACCCACCTTCCTCCATATAGGTTTTTTGGATATTGAAGAATCATTAATTGATGAACTATGCTTATAAAATGTATGTTTTCCCTTTTTTAGTAGTTTCCTATGATTGGGTCTCATTATCTTCCATTTCTCCACGTTATTCTATGATCTGTTCTTATCTATGATTCCAAATGAGATCTATCTCAGTTTTTTGTAAGTTCAGAGGTTCCATGGAATCATATTATAGGCTTAGACCATGATGGATAGGTGATCACAAGTCCATTACATGATCCATTCTTATGAGGTGATTGATGACACCCCGTTGGGATAGGGATTACCATATAACTCTTTAATTGTGCATTATTCAGAAGTGGTTTTTCTTTTTATACACTTGGATTGTGGTTGCGTCATCATAATCATTGATAATGAACTAAAAAATTTAATTTAAAAGGTATATGACTTCATTTCATTTTTTTCATATCATTTATTTTTTATTTTCTGAGTTTATGGGATAAACACCCCTTTGAAAATGTGGGACATTTGTGTCTTAGTTTATGCTGGTTATATCCATTGTGTGTGCTTCATTGGATTTTGTTTATGTGTTATCTCCCTGAATGGAAACTGGTAAATTAAGTACACCCAGCTAATGAATGTATGACCTATGATTGTATAACATCTATGATAAACCTTGAATTTAGCAGAGGAACTAAATAAGGGGTGACTTATAAAATTTAGATTTTGTATTTTGTTTGTTTTGTGTGCTAATATAGTTTCAAGAATGGTTGTGTAATTTTTGTGAGTTTCATGGTTGTGTATTAAAGGATGGAACATCTAATGACCCAAGAATGACATACATAGAAATTAAATTACATTTATGGAATACGTAATAAATATCCACAAACAAACACCCAAGGACCATATTAGTTTATTGTCTTTTGAAACTTATATCATAATCTTCTATCTTGGTTGAAGTTCATTAATATCTCTCATAATGTTCTTCCCCATTCATTTTCATACGTAAAACCGTTCATTATATTCGGCAAAAAACCAAAAAAAGGCTGATCTCAAATGCGTAGTAAGGAAAAACATTGAGAACATAAAATATTCCATAAACATAAGAATGTTTAAATTTGAACATAATGATTAAATATAAAAATCTTGTGTTATGAAATAAAATTTACTAGTTTGTAAAGAATATATCATAATGGAATGTTTACCATGAAACAATAGAATTTGTATAAAACATGGAATTTTGGTACACAAAAAATATCATAATATGATTTCTATATAAGCTAAGGCATTACTGCCCTAACCTCCATAGTGAATAATGTTCTTTACTGAACCAAGATTAAAGAACGTTCAAGATATATATTACTAAACAATATTTACATGTCATTCTATCCCTGTATTACTGATCCATATTTAAATTCTGGTCCATACATCTTTGTTTCATGAGATATAAATCTTCACTAAATTCATTGGAAGGATATATAGGTCCCACCAAAATTATAATTAATTCCTTCTTACATGTTCCTCAAAAACATAAATCATTCATCATAACATAACCAAATAAATAAAATGAGTTTCATAAACATAATTCTATTATAACCCAATCCATATAAAATATCATTCCATAATTAAAAATATAAAATAAATGTATTGATAGTGTTAGAAACATAACCATATTTGAAGAGCGTCATATTAGCTGGGAAAATAATTTCGATAATAAACATGAACATTATTCCAGAGGAAAAAATCCTTTCTTCATCAAAAATGTTTTCATTTCTTAAATTGTGATTATAATTTAATAGAAAATAATTTACATGAAATAAAATCCAATATTATATAGGATGGTTCATTTAAAAAATGAATCATGAATCCTTAAAATCACATTCATGTTGTATATGTTAAAAAAGAACATTCTCCACATACTTTTGCTGGAAATGTAAAATAGTACCTCATGTGGTAAAAAAAGAATGATTCTTTCCATCCTATGTAGTAAAAGTAAAAAATGGGTAAAAATGAAATTAAACACACATTGATGAATATAAAAATAATTTTTGAACACATTATTAGAAAACATGGACATGGATTATAAATACATCTCCAGTAAATCCTTACTTATAAATAATCTCAGATTAAAATGAGATCAAAAAATTATTCATTAAAATGGATCTGATGTGTTTCTTATGTGTCTAAACCTCATATATAATTAATTTTATAATGTTTTTAACTTATTCCAGAATCATTTTCATCGTATATGGTCATATTATCATTCATTTGTTACTAATAATTCATTGTTACTCATTATATGGTTTTTAACTTATTTATGATCTTATACATGTTTTGTCAAATAAGTTCTGGTTATCCTTCATAGGTCATATTTTTATAATTTAAAAATATTATTAATATAATAAATACCATATTTATTTATTCATTATAGTTACATAATCATTATTTAGTTGTTATCATGTAAAATGAATCATATCACATCGTGGAGATTGTAGGTTGTACGTACACACGAGCGACGATGTCATTCCCATAAATGTGTAATGTTATTTTTTTCATGGTGTACTATATTTTAGAAATGATATAATTTTATAGTAATTATATATAGTTATTATATCAATTTATATACCCATCCAAGTAATTTTGTAGTGAAAAAAAGATTACACCATAATGTGGAAACTGTAAGTCGTACGTACACATGCATTGTGATTTCTTCATTCTAAGGATGGATAGAAAGTTAAATATAAATGTTTAATAATCATAATACCATTTAAATATATAATTTATACTATAGTTATTCTTATATAATGAAAAAACTCATGAATTGTATTTATAAGTATAAATAAATATGAAATATTTGGTAGAATATATTACATCTTCTTTGAAGTGTATTCTTCAGATATCCTATTAAAGGAATAGAGTTGGTCTTCTGAGATGAAAAGAACCTCAAGAATGTAAGTATTGAAGTGGAAAAAAGGAAATTATCAGGGTATGGATGAACATTAAGGATTAATGGGTTGTATAGAAATGAGGTAGTAGGTGCCCTTTTATAATTGAGGTGAGGGGCACTTTAGAAAATCTCAAAATTAGTAATTTCTAATAAAATAATGCAAATAAGAATATCCAAAATATAACAATTGTAATGCTTAGATGATATATGGTCTAAATTTAATAAAAAAATTTATACAATTTTCTATTTCCATTCAGACCTTATATTTTCAATTTAACACATAGTTAATCTATTTCATTTTAACAAGGGTATCAAAAATATCAATATTAAAAGGGTAAAATATTTAATTATTTGATTTCAATTATATAATTAATAAATTATTTATAGACTTCATTAAAATTTAATAAGTTTTATAAATTTATAATATTTTATTATGATTTTTAATAAATTTAATAAATTATTATGTTGAAATTTGTTCAATTTTGTCAATTTGGACAGTATTCGTATTATACATTTCAAACAATAAAAAGATAAGATTATATTCTTTATCAAATAACATTATAATATATCTATGGGGTTGAGGAAATATAGAAAATTAATTGGATAAATTAAATATCCCAAATATTATTTATTTTAATATAATTAATATCATTTATTCTATATTTTCCTTCATAAAACAATTAATACATAAATATTGTGTAATTATTTAATATAATTGATTTATGAATAATAATTAAAAATAAAATATAATTATGCATATAAATTTTTTATATTTTATAATAATAAATTTTTTCAAATTTATCTTCTTTGAAATAAAGAATTAAAAAATTTGTACTTATTAAATTATAAATGCTATAATTTTAACACTACATTATATAAAATAATATAATTGCCTTAATCTATTCCATATGGCTCCAAATGGTCCATAAAAATCCTATTAGAAGTTTATGGTCAATATATACTCTAATAATAAAATTTGGTAATGTTTCATGGCTCTATAATGGTTATTATCATGTTAATAAAAATTAGTTTATTGATTTATTATCTGTTAACAAATATACGCATCATCCATATATAAATCATTAATGTAAATAATTTTTCCTAAAAATGAAATATATATACAATGATAAATATATTCTTTTTAGCGTTTGAATAAGTCTTTATAGTCTAATTTTTCTTCAGTATACCCTTATTTTATAAATGATATATTATCTAAAACATGAATTTGACTTCTTTAAATTTGCATTAAATAAAATATTATAAACACCAAAAAAATCTCCCAAATGGCTCCAAAACAAAAAACATAAATTTATATTAGAGAATTATGGTTATTAAGTTAAAATTTATTATTTATATTTGTTTATACCACCTATTTTTCCATATGTGGAAACATAAATGATATTAAAGACAAATAAAATGACACATTGTGCCTTTATTTGATTTAAATGTTATTTAAGTAATTTTATTTGACAAATGTCCATTAAAATACATAATTATGATTCTTATCTGTTAAGGGTAGAATTTAATTCATAGAATAACATTTCCCCATTTTTCGGTCACTTTATAGTCATTGCAATTTTATTTTTATCGTAAATTTAAATATTTACCCTTTACCTTGGTAATGAAACATTACCATTGTCATTATTCATATTTTAAAAAATTAAAAGGGGCATAATTTCCAAATAAATACATAATGAATCCAAATATGACATCAAATATTTAAAATTCAATACAAAGATTTACATAATTAAATTTAAAATAAAACTGTTAAAATGTCAAGAAAAACTGTATTTGTGGGAAAATACAACTTTTTTAATCGAAAATGTTTCTATAATGAATTCATGTATAAATTTATATTAAAAAACATAATTGGAGAAAAATTATTTATTTAAAATTTTAAACAAATCTAAAAAATATACTATTTAATAGATTTAAAATAAAAACAAACAGTATTTTCACTATTTCTCAAAAAAGGAAACATAACCGAAAAAAATATAAAACAAATGTATGTTTTTATATTTTTCAATATAAATAATAATTTTAATTTGAAAAATTTAAAAAAAATGGTGTCAATAATTATATTGAATATGGGAGTTCCCTCAAAAGGCGTCAAAACAAAATTTTTTGAAGAGTAATTATTTTATTCGAAAATTGTAATCTGTAGTTATATCACATCTAGAAAATAAAAAAGACAAATTTTAATGTTATATAAAATTCACAATCTGGTTAATACATTCAAAAATATAAGGACCCAAACCCGGTTTCTTGGGGGAGGTGCTTTATTTTATTACATGGGCATGATTATAAGGAATAAAATCTCAAAGGATTGAGTAGGTTTTTAGTTATGGAAAACTAGATAAATACATAAGTTAAATATTACAAAATGAAAATAAATATAACATAAATGTATTATGGCGAATATCGACAATTGTATGATTATCCCTACAGGTAAATCATAATATTGTTATTCATGTCCCAATAAAATGAAACATAAGAATTGGGAGAGCTAAAATGATCAGTAAGGGTAACAAATATGGTAGAAGATATCATAACATAATCATTAGGCATGTTGAATAAATAAAAAATATGCCTTTAACAAAAACATAAACTCAATATGGCAGAAATAAGAGCTGAGAATGTAATTCCATAATAAAAAATAATCATGGGTATTTTACTAGTCGAATAACCACATGAAATATAAATATGGTAGATAATGTAATTAGAGATAAACCTCAATTACATACATTTTTCAACAAATGATGTTGACATAGACGAAGATATTTTTAATGTGAGCATTGAAAAATCCATGAGGAAATAATTCATAAACATTCCAAACTGTCCCATACCACATTTAAACATTTAAATCATAATCCCTTATAATATCATGGGAATAATGGGACTCTTGATAAGATATACCAACGTGAAAAACATGCACCACAAGTAATATGTATGTGTTTATCAAGGAATATATCTCATAAAAGATAAAGTGAGATGAGAAACATCATTTTTACTTTGGTAAGAAGAGTTTTTTTAGAAAATCATTTTTGTTTTACATGAAATCCATTTTAAAACATAAATATCCCATAAAATAATGTACTGGGCCATTGAAATTATATTTTAAGCATAACAGATCTCCCACTCAAGTGAAATCATCTAAAAAGAGTTCTTATGATTCATTAGAACTAAATCAAAATAGGGCATTTTAAGGAAGGTATTAAAGGCAATTTTAATGTGGAATGAAACAATTGTTCTATTAAATCATGAAATTACCCAAGATAATAATTCATGATAAAATGTGTATTTTTAAAAAAATAATGGTTTCTTAAAATAGATTTTTTGTACACATAAAAATAGGTAACAATTCAAAAATATCACGTGAATCTGGTTTTTATTTCAAAAATAATTTAGTTTGTTCCTTTTAAAATAAATGTCCATACATAAAACAAATAAGTATTATTGTTTTATTACATATATATAATACTCAAAAATAATCTATTAAGAGTACATAACAATAAAAAATAATTTAATTGAGGTAATTAGATAATGATAATAACCCTAATAAAAATTGATGTTATTTTGGAAAACCATTACCACTTTGTAATCAAACAATTTTAATTACCCAAAATTAATAATATTAAAATGATACATTTAATACCTTTAAAATAAATATATTCATGATATGTTACATCAATTATATGTATACATACAATATACCCATGTATTATTAGTGAAATGGAAAATCTCATAAAAATGGAAGTGAGATAATGAAACGCTTACCTTAAGTCTGAATGTGTCACCATATTGAACATAAAGTCCTAGATTATGAAATTAGATTGATTAATAACTTAATTCAGAACCTATTAATCATGTTTTTTATTTATAATAATTGTTTTTAGTTGATTTATGTCTTTATTAATAAGTTAATATATTGAAATCTGTCATTCTGATGTGTTCATTTTCATGATTTTCATAATTGGTTCACTTGTTTTCATGTTATTGTATTCATTTTGAAAGGATTTAAATCTCCACAATTTAAATAATATATTATTTATGATCATCCAAATGTGTTAATTTCCATTTCTATTATTTTGTTACATGGAAAGAGAATGAATCATAACATGAAATATTTCTGACATTCACTTAGATTATTTTAGCTATATTTGGATTATTATGAAATAGATTTTTTATATAAATTAATAATATGTACATATAATAGTTATTTAATAACAATTTGGATATAATACATATATATTAGACTCTTTCAACCATCAAAATGGTTTCATGATCAGAAATTAAGGACAAATTGATGAACAAAAAATTGCCTTCAAATAAGGTAATAAATTGGATCCTCATGGACGTTGATTTAGTTTATAAAAATAAAAGGGAGGGAGTAAGAATACTGATGATGGTTCTTCCAATAACAATATATAATTCTAGTGTATATATAATACTTAAGTTATCATGGTCATTCAGATAGAGGGGGTGAGTATTTTAAAATAAATGAAATGAACATGAATATAAATGAAATGTTGAGCGATCCATTATGAAAATTCAGTAGCCTAACATCGATGGATAAAATTTAATAAAATGAATTTATGTGAGAAAAATGGTATATCATAATATGGATTTCATTTGGATAGTAATAGAAAAACATGACATCAAGCTCTATCAAATGATAATGTAAATTCAATGAGATAACATCAATGAATTGTTAACTAAAAGATGAGGGTGAAACGTTCCTTTACCTTATAGAGTAAATGCTAAATTTTGATTATGGGACCTTGGGGGATTAAGGACACCTTTGGAAGACTCATAGGGAGGTAAAACAACCATATATCTTAGTATAAGTGATTTATAATTAATGAAAACGAATTGATGAGTGGGTATTTATAGTAAAAGAGAGAAATTCTTTTATTAATTTAAATAGACACATCATTATTGGTTTTTGTAAGAACATGGGCTTTCCCATGGTATTTACCCATGGTATTAGACACTTGGGACTCCTAATAACTTATATTACTGTACAAATTTCGAAAATAATTTTATTTTAATTATTAATTCATTATGATCTCATTAAACATACCAAAAACTCACTTATGTATTTGTACTATTCACTAAAAATTCATGTATTTTAGAAAAATCACAAAACATCACCATAATAATTTATTGAAATGTATAATTAACAAATGAAATAATTTTTTTGGAAAATTATTTTCTAAATATTTTAAAATGGATTTTAAAATAAAAACCTAAATTTTTATAGAAAACCAACTTTAAAACCATAACCCTTTTTATAAAACATTGAAAAATTATTCAAGGTCACATAAAATTATTTTATAACCATAAGAAAGTAATATAAAAATTTATGATTAAATATTATGATATTAATTTTCCATTTTAAATTATTAAATTATTCATAAAATAGTATTTAAAAAATTTATGACCTTTAAAAATACCAACACTTATACTATGATTGTATTTCCACATTTACGATTTCTTAATTGTATTTATACATTCATGGTTGAAGATTAAATTTTCATCCCATTTACTTTTCATTAATATTAAATGGTGTAAGTTACTATTCATACGAATATGTTACTATTCATAAGGGTATGTTTCTATTCTCAAAAAAATATGTTTGTCTTGTTAGACTCTAAATATCTTAATGAATGCAACCGTTAATGTCAGTTTATCAAATGTAAAAATGTAGATGTGGAAAATTTGTATTTAATTGATAGTTTATTACAATTATGTGTTGTGTAGAGACACATAGTTTTATGAATTATATAATAAATCAATTTTAATATTCATTGTGTGTTACATTATTCATTCCTAACAATAAATTCATCCAAGAAAATTGATGTTGAACATCCATAGTTAACGGTTGATAAATGAAAATTCCTTTGGGGAAAAACCATATCATGATTGTAGTTAAGATATTATATTAATTAGTGTAAAGGGAAAATCACCAGTTATAACAAAATAATGCATTCGAATTAGAAAAAATGTTCCTAGAATAATCAACAAACAATCATGTAGCAACATTGAACTCTAAAACTCATATAATGATCAACTTAAACAATTCTGTAAATGGTTAAAACATCAAATATATAATCATTCAATACATTATAATGAAGGCCTCTTAATTTACAAGATGAACATATCATTAACCCTTAATCGACAAGAAGCATCAATAAAATTCACATTCCTAGCATGAGAATAACATCATTATGTATCCCTTTAAAATATGGTAAAAAACATGAATTACCATAAAAACCACATTAGAAACATTCATTCCTCTTTATTCATTATGTAGGATATAAGTTATTGAATATATTCCCTAAATCCAAAATTTTAGTAAATTCCATAAATTATTTGCTAGACCACTTCTAGACAAGTCAATAATTAGTTCCTATGTAGTCAATAGTAACTTAAATCAATAATTTCTACATCATTATCTCAAAATGAGATATATATTAATGGCGGTGTTCCCCTAAATCTTATGTTTTCTAAAATTTTTAACTTTCTACTGAATCAATTTTTCTTATGTACCATTCACCATATTACCTAAAATCCATAATGAAATAGTACTATTGTATGATAATTATAAACCTCATAATTTTTAGAACCAATATAACACATAAAAAATAGTCAAATGACACAATTCTAGACTAAGAATATTAATCATTCTACTTCATATGTGGTATCATCATAACATAATCGTTATCCAAAATCATCAATTGGGGTATATTCCCTTGACTCTTGAGACATTGATTCTCATAGGGTCACATCTCCTGGCAGTTGAAGCATTGAATATAGGTCAATTCGTTCCTTGTTCCTATTATGAACATAGTGACCATTTTTTCCACACATGATGGAAACTCCTTTTCCTCACAAGAACATACCAATGTGATTCCTTCCACACTTATCACATGTGGGAAAATATATCTTTATTTTATTCATTTTATCCATTTTTTTCCCTGCCATCTTCTTATTCTTTTCCTACCCTTCACAGCCATATGACTTAGAGAAGACTCTACATACCTTTTCAACACATGAAATAGCTTTCTTATATGATGATGATACTAGGTAGACAATCTTCCATTGAAATGATTGATTAAGATCATCAAAGATACGACCCTTCCTACTCTTCAAATCTCATTCTTTGGGGATGTTCTCAATTATTGTTCTAGGATCCATTTCTAATCTATTCCATATTAAATATTAGAACATAAAATTATGGACTCTCTATATCTCTATACATAGTATAACAAATAGCAGAAATTTATTTAACATAAATTCTAGAACCATATAATTTGGTTACATTTGGGTCATTAATCCTTCATAATGGACTATAAAGATAATCAGAATTATTATAATCATATACCATGGGTGTGTCAACACAAAGAGTGTAGAATGGAATGGTTTTGGGTTCTAGGATTCCCCAGTTCAATCCTGAAACTCCTTATCAGAGTTTTCACTCCTAGGTTCATCTGTGCCAGTGGCACTTCTATCTATTAGTATCTAGAAAAAGATGTATTTTATCTAAATATCAATATAATATAGTTTTTAACATCAATTTAGGATTTTCATGTATCATTACCCTCATGGACTGTCATAGGGAATTTTTCCCTAATCTATGTTTCCTAAATCTAGTTTCCGAGTTTTATACTAAACTACAATTGATTCAAACTTTAAGGACCCGACCCCAGATTCCAGGAGCTAGTTCCTTATTTTATGAAATTCTCATGATTAAAAGGAATAAAATCCCGAATTAATGAGTAGTTTTGTAGTTTTGGAAAATCAAATACATATATACGTTCAACATTACCACTTTAAAAGATATACAAAATAAATGTTTTATTGAGAACATTAGAAACTCTATGATTATCTCTATTGGTCATTAATAATAAAGTTCTTCATGTCCCCGATGAAATGAAACATATGAAAGGGGTGATATTAAACTCTAAGTAAGGGTATGAAATACAATTAAAGATATCATAACATAAACATTATTCATGTTGAATAAATAAAAACATATGGCTTTAACGAAAACCTGAACTCATTATGGGTGGAATTAGATCTAAGTAAGTAATTCAATAATAAAACTTAATCATGGTAATATACTAGTCAAATAACAACATGAAACAACAGTAATATTTTCATAATGAGGGAATTAATAATGTGTGACATCATCAATATACTGTCAAGGCCTCATGACAAGACCATAAATAATCGTTTTGTCAGGGGCTTGTGCCTAGACCGTAGATTCTCTCATAAGACCTACCGCTGCACCAAGGGGCTATAGAAGGCCCCAATCGTCTCTTAAGTTGTCTAATACATTACTCATAGGAATGGGGTGAATATAAACAACATATACATTCATTTTGAAACTAACATATGAAATTTAAAACTCATTCCGTTGTCATTAAGCGCAAACACTAACCATTCAGAGTAAATTGGTGAATGCTTTAAAAAAATACACATCCATAGTCAAAATAATCATAAAAAATTACATTAAATATGGAAGATGATATTATAAGATATATACCTAATTTAAGTACAAGATTCAATAATGGATTTTGACATGGATAAAGTTACTTTCAAAAGTGACCATTGGAATATCCTTGAGGAAATAATCCTAAAACATTCCAATGTGCCCCATAAATTCTTGAAGCATTAAAATCGTAATACCTTATAATATTATGAGAATAATGAGACTCTTGATATGATATAAAAATTTCATTACATAAACCACATGTATGATGTAATTGGTGAACAATTAATATATCACATAAAAGATAATGTGAGATAAGAAAAATCCTTTTTACTTTGGTAAGAAGAGTTCATTATGGAAAATACTTTGTATGATTCATGAAAATAGTTTGTAAGAATGAATATCCCATAAAATAAAATAAAATTAAAATTATATTATATTTTACCCATAAATGTTGTACCACTAAAGTGAAATCATGTAAAAAGTTTTATTATGATTCTTTAGAACTAAATCTTTTTAGAGCATTTTAAAGAAGGTAATAAAGCGAATTTTATTGTGGAAAGAATCATTTTTTATTAAATGTAGAAATTATCCAACAAAATTAATATTGATAAAATGGGTTTTTTAATTAAAATAATCGTGGTTTGAATCAATTTTTTGTGTGCAATTGAAAATAGGTAACAATTCAAAAAGATCACTTGAATCGAGTTTGTATTTCAAAAATAACTTTGAAGGTTCCATTTAAAACGTGTAACAATCCATCAAATAAGTATGAGTTTTGTTCAGTGTAAATATATATATTACTCAAAAAATATTTATTAGGTGTACATAATCATAAATAATAATTCTATGGAGGTAATTATACAATGAAATTAACCCTAATGAAAATGGAATTTCAGGTGGAAAACCCTTAACACTTTGTAATCAAAAGATTAGTATTCCCCAGAAATAATAATATTAAAATGATACATTGAATAAAATGAAAATAAATATATTCATGATATTTTAAATCAATTGTATGTATACATACACCATGCATATGTATTAGTAGTGAATATGGAAAATCTCAAAAAATGGATATGAGATGAAGAAACCCTTACCTTAGGACCGAATGTGTCCCCCAGATGAACATAAGGTACTGGAATATGAAATTATACTCATTAATAACATAATTAAGAGCACATTTGATAATTTTATAATTTATCACAATTATTTTTAGATTATTTATTTCACACATGATATGTTATTATATTTAATTTTTTCATTTCGATGTTTTCATTTTCTTTATTTTCATAATCGGTTCCATAGATTATAAGTAATAGTGTTCATGTGGAATGGATATAAATCTCTATAATTAAAATTTCAAATTATTTATGAACATACAGATGTTTTATTGGTAATTTAAATAATTTAGATACATGGAAAGTGTATGAATTATTAGATGAAATATTTATGACATTCATGTAGATTAATTTAGTAGTATTTGGATTATTTTAAACTAGATTTTTCTTATAAATTAATAATATGTACATGTACTAGTTCCTGAATATTATTAAGGTCATAATACATATATTATAGACTGTTTTAACTATCTAAATTATTTGATGACTAGTAAATAAGTATAATTTAAAGAAGTAAACTTCGTCGTACACAAATGATAGAAATTGGACGTCATGGACGTTGATTTCCTTTATAAAAATAAAAGAGAGGGACTAAGAATGTTGATGATGGATATTTCATTAAAATTACATACTTCTAGTATATAGATTATACTGGAGTTACATGGTCATTTGGACATATTAGGTGAGGATAGAAAAATAAAATTTATGAACATGAAAAGAAAAAAAAGTTGAGAGATCCCTTATGAAAATCTGACAGCCTAACAGTGTTTCTTAAAATTTCATAAAATGTATTAACGAGAGAAAAATGATATCTCATGATTTGGAAATAAAATTTAATTAATGTGGAATAATTAATAAGAAACCCCAAAATATGAGAATGTAAATTCAATGAGATAACATTAAAGAAGTCTTGACAAAAATATGAGGGTGAAATATTCCCTTAACTTATAGAGTAACTCCTAGTACATGAAGGTTGGGACCTTGGGGGATTAATGACAACTTGAATGGACTCCTAGGGAGTCAAAACCACTATATATTTTAATATGATGTATTTAGAATGAATGAAAACCAATGGATTAGTGGTTATTTAAAATAAAAGAGAGATAATTTTTTATTAATTTAAAACGATACCTCATTAGTAGTTTTTCTAAAATCATGGGCTATCCCATGGTATTTTCCCATGTAAATATCAATTTGGGACACCTAATATATTATTTTAGTTTAAAAAAGTCTACGATACATTTATTTTAATTATTACATCATTATGATGTTATTAAACATTCTGAAAAAAAACTGTATTTTTAATATTATATGACAATTAAATTATTTTACTAAAATCAAAAAAATTCTCCCTAACCATTTTTCAGTGTGTAGAACTAAAAAATGAAATCAATATTGGAAAAATAATTCACTAATTATTTTATATTAATATTTTAAATAAAAACATAATTTATTCCAAAAAAAATTAATATCATTACTCATTTTTTAAAACCTTGTTAAATTAATCATGGTCCCATTAAACTCTCTAATGACCATAGGAAAATAAAGTAACAATTTATGAATAAATTTTATGAAAATTATTTTCTATTTTAAATTATTAAATTAATCACAAAATTGTAATTAGAATATTTTTGACACATGAAAATACCAACACTTATACTATGATCGTTATTCTACTTTTAAGATGTCATAATTGTATTTATACATTCATGGGTGAAATTTTTATTGATTTTTACAATTTAATATTCATTACTATTTAATACGATTCTTTAGGGTATGTTAATATTCATAACGGTATGTTTGTATTCACCAATAATTATATTTCTCTTGTTAGACTCTAAATATCATACTGAATGCAACCATGTATATAATTTTTCAAAAAATTCAAAATGACAAGGTGTAAAAATTATATATAATGGATAGGTTATAAAAAAGTGGTGTTTATTAGATACTAAATGTTTCATGACTTTTATAATAAATCCATTTGTAAATTCATGGGGTGTTACAAAAATAACTAGTTTATATCCCATTATATAATAATATTATAATAAAATCTATTTTTTAGTAAAACTCGGTATTGTGTAATACAAATGAATTCGAGGATGGTCTCTCTTGTATGTAATGAAATCTATTTAAGTCTTTTATTTAGTGCAATATTCTATTGGTGTTTCATATAACATAATCCATTCATAGTTATTTTTTACATTGAATAAAATCTCTACTCAGTGTTGTCTGAAATTATTTCTTTCAAAAGAAGTTGGAATTGTCTATAACATAAACTAAAAATTGGGTTCTGTATATGGAAATCAAATAAATTGCCATGTATATTGCATGATAATCTTGGTGTGTCTTAAAACACACGACATCAAAGAAATTAAATATAATCTATCTCATAAAATCTATAGGTGTTATAGTTTGAAAGCTGTTATTGATTCTCAGGTTGAGAGATTTATTGAATATGAATTGGATGAGCATTGTTATACATCGAGTTTATAATCATGTCGTTCTTGGTTTTTGTTGTAGGATATGGTTTACATATAGAGATTTTTTTTATTTTCATGGGTAATTTTCCTGTAGTTTTTTTCATTTTTGGACTTGTTTGTGTATCTTGTTATGTGTTATTTGGTAGTTTATAGGATTTTAATTGATTGGATGAATAAATAATTCATTAAATATGTTTGGGAATATTATGTGTTGTTTTTTTTAATATAATGAATAAATGAAATTTGAATTAATAATTATAATGGTTGAATTAAATTTCATAGAAGTATTATTTTGGGATGTGGTTTTATGAGTGGTGTTGTGCATTTATAGGTTTTAGCAAAGATCCAATGTTGTGATATGATTGTTTTTTTAGAACACATAGGTTGGTATGGAGTGTTTGGTACTATATCTAAATATGCATGTATTTATTTTGTGATTTCTATATGCATACCACTCTAGTTGATCACAATGTCTTGAACACCCACATCGTTTTGTGGGAGTGTGTCTTTCCCAAGACCCTGGTGGGTGGATGGATGGCCTAGAACCAAATCTTCCCTACTTCCTTTTTCAATGTAGTGCTAGCCCAATGTTCTTCGAGATGATCATGTGTTAGGGGGACCATGTGTGCGTGGGTGAGTTTTGTTTTACTAGGTTTCTTTGGGATGATATGTGTTGTGTTTTCCCATTATTTATTGGGAAGTGAAATGATTTTATTTCCCATTTTTTTATTAGGATGTGATATAGTATATAGCCTATATGTATACCAGTACGATGTAATGTGGTATTTGGACCATGTGTTTGACATCAGGATGTGATGTGGTATGTTTCCTAGTTTTCTTCATGTGGGATTTAGTTTTGAGGCACAGATGAGTGTGGGGGGGTTATGGTGCGTCTTGTTCGTATGTGGTGGGAGGGCCCTGAAATTTTCAATTTTGGAGTGAGAGAATCTAATAAATGGTTATGTGGTCCGGGAAACACTATTATTGAGGTGAATTATATTACATTACATGAGTTATGTTATTTTTGATAATGTCTTAGTGAGGTTGTGGTGGTTAGAATACTAACACATGTGATTTTTGGTTCTCAATTTTCCACATAAGTGCATTATTATTCTTTTTACACATGTTCATGGTAGACCATTTATTCATAATAAGTATACCTATATGATAACCATACATATATAAAATAGTTTTCTAGTTTCCAGGAGGAATTCACGGACCATGCCTGAGCTTACAATCTTGGATCTTGAAATTTTCTATGTCTCTTTGTAGCTTTACATTTGTTAATTGCTTTGGAGACTTATTTTTATCATTTTTTGTTTTTCAATTGCATACGTGATGTATTTTGGTATTCATTATATTATGTACTTGAATTTAATTATTTTTTATTTATCTTATATCCCAATATATTTTTGTTAAAAAATGAAATGTGTTACATTTTGTGAGATTTGTAAACCTTTGTTTGTAGATGAAATTATATTGCATACTGGTGGTGGGACTCGAGGTTCATTATATCCCTTTCTATATTTCCTTACCAAGAGCTGTATCATTTAAGGGATAGGATCATTATATTTTCCGTATAGAAAACCCCACATTTCTTCTACCATTATAAAAAAATGTTTGGTTCATTTTCCACACTTTTATTGAACCAATAAGAATATTATATGAAAAGTTATCAGAAATATTATTTATTCGTCATTGATTCCTTCCACAAATCAATAAAGTTTTATATAAAAATTATCCACATAAAAAATCTAATAATATAAAACATGATAATAAACTACTATCATTATTACGTGATCCAGCATAATTTATGAATTATAAATCTACATATTAATATTTAATAATCAGAGGAAACAATAATTGGAAACATTTAGTAGAGAATGAAAATTCTACAGTACCGAACTTCGGAAACATGGTATATTCAATGAATTAAAACTGATACATCAACTACTCATATAAACAGATATTACAATTATAATAGAAATTACTCTAATAGATTATGGGTTTGTTTATAATATGAAAATCCATATTTTTTCAATAATATTATTCTTATGTCATTGTATCGAGACAAGGTTATCAAAAAGGGAACACTACCAATGTCATTATTTTTATCATTTCGAATATTTAGTTCTAGTTGATTATTCAATACTCATTAATAAATTTATCCAAATTGGGGTCCCTCCATTTGTTTCATTTTTGGTCATTGAAATTTTAGGATAGAAGAAATATTTTTCACCCATGACACTCCCTTTTCGATTTTATCTTTATCTCCCAAGAAAGATGAACATGATCCATATTCTCTTATAAACAAATAAATCAGATTATACACTTTTTAACGAAATTAATGCATATATGGAATAAATGTATAACAATTTTCTAAGGATACCATCAATTTTTTCTTTTTGGACCTCACTATAATATTGATATCATAGAAAAAATCATTAATATTATATCATCCAATTGAATAAAAGTAAAATCTTCTAGGTATTATTATCATTCTTTAAGCACATTTCATTTTTTATAATTTTGTGATTGTATATTTTAAAATAGTTATATTATAGTATTGGAGGGTTAATATTGGAATATCATCTGGAGGGTGAGATGAAAAAATTGTGGTGATGGAGATACTGTGTTGGGTAACCATGTGGTGTAGTAAATGTAATATTATGTAGACTCTTCAGATGGCAGTGTCTAATATCACTATTAGTTATATCATGGAAATCATGTGAAGGTAATATGAGTCGTATGTATCTATAAGGTTATATTTAGTAGTAGATTCAATTTTTTATTGGGTACACTCTAGGGATTTGGTTTTAATATGTTTGGGATTTCGGTTTTAGTATTTGTGGAATAGAATCAGGCCATGCCAAAGGGTTTATATTTGCCAAGGAGCATTATTAGAATTGATTTAGGGGCTTCTATGACATCATGAAAATATATTCCAAATCCTTGTATTGGGTGTAAAAGATAATGGTGTTTACTATAGAGTTGATTTGGTATAAGGTTCGACAGGGGATCATTACAGAATTGACCAATGTGTTGGAAGTGATGTTGTGCAGAAATTGTTTTTATAGACGGGTTCTTAGTGTAACATCATGGATTTTATAAGGTTTGAATGTGGAATTAATTTTTAAAACCTTTTATTTTACAATATAAATCTGGACTAAGGGGTTCTATAGGTTTGTTATTTAGTTTTATATTATCAACAATTACATAGCTTTGTTCATAATAATTTTGGGATTGATTCATGGTGATCTATGGTGAGTTCCTTAACTTTTTCCATAACGAATCCTTATTTCCCTCCATCCAAAAAGGATCCACTATTTTTATGATATTTTTTTTTATGTATAAATTTGGAATTTTGTTTTATTGGTCATTTACATTCCCATTGTGTGATATTGGTCTTGAAGGTAATTATTATTCCCATATTATTTTCAAAATTGTTATGACGGTATTTTTACATATAGAAGATCATTAAAAACTACTAATTTATATTCATATATGAAACTAGAATTACTTTGTCACTATTTTAATTGGAAAATATATTAATAATTTGAAAATTACTCATATAAAATGAAATTTTACTATGATGGATAAATTCACTAACATTTAATAGATTCCATGATATTTCTACATAATCTATCATTAAATATTTAATGTAATTGTGATGTTTCTAATATGGATATTGTAATATTTTCCCACATGTTATTATTAATTATTTGAGATTATATTACATAAAATTATAAAACCTAATTTTATAAGTGAACCAATTGTTTTAAAATATGAATTTTTTTGAATATCGGGTATTGTAAAGAAGTTGAATCAAAATTAAAGATCTATTTAATTAGAAATGTATGATGTGAATGACGATTAATAATGATTCTATATTATATTTTTGTTCATTATTTAATATTGTTTCTTTTACAGTTCCATGTTGGGTTTGTGGGGGCCAGATCGTATACACAATTTTTTGAGATGTAGGATTTTTGTTTGATTTAATTGGGATATGTTGATTATTGGATTATGGTGGATTGTTGATGGGTTTTGTTGTGTGATGGATGTTCTATTGTTATTGTGTTGTTATGTGTAATGATGTATGATATTGATATTTCATTGGGTTGTTTTCTAGTGTCATGTTAAGGTACATTCATAATAAATATTTGATATTGATTATAATGATGAATTTTTAATGGCATATTATAGAATTGATTTTTAAATGATTGGTAATTATATTAAAAAAATAAAAATAATGAGTAATTATTACATAATTATATGATGTGATTGAGAATATGGATTTATTATTCATGGAATAAAATGGTTTAAGTTAATTTCCATTATATTTAATTTCAAAACAAGGAAACTATTGAACCTGTGAAAAAAGAAAATTATTTTTTATGTGGATGTATCTTATAGTGATTCACATTGTAGAGGATGAAAATTTTAGTTTTAGATGTAATGGGGGTTGCGAAATTGTTGTGTCTTGGGCAAGGGATGTTTACAGTAACCCATATTTTGTGATTTTATTTGATTATTATATAATTTTGTTCATGTTAATTCTTTACTCACCATACTAAAGTTGAGTATATAATAATGACATCCAATTGATTTGGGTTGCACCTCGTTTATCCAATATCTTGTTTAGTGAGAGAGGATGGTTTTCCCCTATCTCCTAATATACCAATGATATGATTGTGAGAGGAATATGGAATAATTGCTGATAATTTCATGTAATTATATAACCTATATGATGATAATAGTGGTGGGATGTGTTGTGTGGGAAATGAATGTTAAGAGGACGGAACACTGTTAATTTTCATCATGATCATGATTCCCTACTGCCTTGGATACGTGTGATGTGGATGTTGATGATGTTATGATTTGTTATTTATACATATAAATTAACTGATGATATGAATTGATAATGAACCATAAATAATACAATGATGTAATGGAGTGTGAATTGACCCACATCACATTGTGCATGAAAATGTTTGAGTGTTCGAATAAGGGATGATGGAAAATGACACCAGAACTTAGGATGGGAGAATTGGAAACTAGTGGGAAATATTTTATTAGGACACTTAATTATATAATATTAATATTATTTTACTAAATTATTTTAATAAATTTTTGATATATCTTTGTAGAGGATTTTTTTAACTAGAAACAATGTTTTAGGTTTACGTTAGTTCTAATGTTCATAGATTGTTGCATTATAATAGTATTTCCAAATTTTTCATGATGGACCTAGTGAATGATATATCGTGTATAAATTCTACTTTCTCCCTTATTATATAAGTTTCATTTTTTGTTCTGTATATGTGTTTATATACTCTTTCAGGTTTTGAAATCGTAGTCACTAGAATTATCCTAATGTAGATACTTTAGGATTTACATTTTGTATATTCTTTTCGAGACTATTATTTTTATGATTTTACATGAATAATGGAATGAATGATGTATTTAAATTTATGATTCATTTTTATTGGTTTTTTTCATATCACATTATTATTATTATTGATGGAAAATCCTCCCACAAATTATTTAATACAAAAAGTGTTGTTTTCTAACACTTGACCTGTTGGTGGTTGTCATCGAGGACAATCTCCCTCTGAATTTATTTTAATGTAAGGGTAATAAAGACGGTAGGGGTTGTGATACTCTATCTAATTACAACTAGTCCTGAAAAATTGAAAATGATTTTTGGGAATTGATCTAATGCTTCTATTTTATTCCCTTATCACATATATTTTCAAAATGAAAATATCAGACAAATTTTATATAGAAATGGTTTTTCATCATCCAATTATGGTCTCTTATCCATTGAAAACATAATGAATTCTATGAACATTATTACCCTAATTTAGAATTTAAAATTTTATTGAATCATTGTAACCAATTTCTATTATCATTTCATGGTTTTATTCTCTGATAACGCCTAATTTGACAATATCTTTTTGAAATAATTTATGATCTTCTACACCTATTCTAAAACAGAAAACTGTTGTGACTAACAGTCCAATTTACCTACCATTTTTTTACATCCTAGAGTTTTTATAAAAATATATTAATTTATTTATATTCATTATATTATGTGAATCAAAATTTATGCTTGATCACTATATATAAAATAATTTGATAAAATATGTAGACGAAAAAATTAAGAAGGCGAGAATAGGATATGAGAGATCATATGTTTTATCATCCATGGAGTGGAAGAACATATAGATCTATTTAACCTTCAATCACCCATTTCCTCCCTACAAAATTTTTCCACCCCATTAATTGTAAAAAATATCCCCAAAATTAATTCCCTAAACTACTCCAAAAACTACAATGAATATAACTATTCAAAAAACCCCATCAGATATTTACAATATTTTCCCTAGTTGTTACTCTTTATCCACAACACCTGACCACCTTCCTTTTATAGCGTTACAAATTATTATCCTCCAAAATAATTATGTTTATTTTATCCTCTATAATAATTAAGAAAGTTTTATTGGGTTATCTAACAATTTATGAACAATCAGAGTGTATCCTTCCAAAATATCACTTTAATGATTTCTAATTATATTATTATATTAATTGAATGTGGGAGAGGGGGAGTTACACTATATAATTTTTTTGTTCCCCTTATAATGAATTTTATAATTATTTTTGAAATATATAATAGAAATTATAATTTCACAGTGTTTTTGATAATTATTGAGATATTTAACTATGATCATGTTTTTTCAGTTTTGAATCTCATTTCTCATGAGAAATTTTAAAATATGCATACTTATTTTTTTTAAAAAATATTTTCTCTTGATGTAATCCATATTTTTTATGATTAAAGTTAACCATATTGTAAAATTTCATATGCACCCTAATTTCTTTTATTTTACAATAAATGTGGAAAATAGTGTTCTCTTTGGAATATATTAAGAACCTTAGAAATGCTTTAAACCATGAAAAATTGGAAATATAAATGAAATTGTAGTTATTTTTTCAAATCCACTACCTTATGATAATAATGGGGGAAAATATTAAAATTATATATTGGGGGACTATTATCATGATAAATTTATTTATATTTTAAATATAATTAACATTCATCAAAAAATAATAACTTCTAGGTTTATATTATTATTTTTCTTCAAATTCATTAAAAATCTTTTCAATGACGGTATTTACTTATTATCATGGGTTTATCATTATATTTTTTCATTATGATAAATATAAGGAAATTAGATATATTAATATATTTAAAATCATTTTATACTCATTGTTTATGAGTGTGTCATAAATTTTCAATTGAATTTTTATTTTATGAATTTTGTTTATATTTTATGATCAAAAGTCAAATAATTTGGACCAGTTTATATTAATAAATGATTGTTTTTTGAGACTAATTTAATATTGGTTATGTGGTTATTATTTATTGTTAATTAATATTTAAATTATTTATATTCTTCATTTTCAATTTTATTTATTTATTTTTATTTTCTAATTATTATGTTATATGAGTTTCACCCCTTTTGAAAAATTAATTTATTGATGTTATATATGCTTGAAGAATGAAAAATGTTTAACGACAAACATATATTTGGAATTCAATAAATAAATTTATAAAAAGAAAGAAAATGTGTCACACAAAATTCATTTTGGGTGGTTAATAACATTATCCCCAATAGTTTAAGTAACGGTGAAAAACATTTTACATATGGTATATTGTATATAATTTTTTTCAACAAATTTTTAGATGAGGTTTCATTATGATAAAAATGATAATTAATTTCATGAAGAAAATAAAATAATATTTAATATTTTAAATGGATAATTATAATTAAATGAGAATATAAACTAACACTATGAAATTAATTCAGCTAAAAGGTCCTTATTTGAGATTAAAATCATGGAAAAGTATTCATAGGAGATTTAAACTTTTCATCCAATTCCCATGAGGACAATGGAAGGTATTAAATTAATCATAAAACACATATAGTAAATTTTTGATAAAATATAAAGTAAATGACGTGTGGGGATTTTATAACATGAAATGAGCTTAAAAGGATTAACTATGGGGGAAATGATCAATGGTGATAGTTCCCTTTGGGATTTTTTAGTTGGGAGACTGAAATTAGTTGTTGTATATAAATTTGTGGTGAATAAATTTCAAATAGATTACATCCTCATCAAAAATTCATACCCTTTGGACTATTAATTATTGAGGGGAACTATTTATGGATAGTGGGGAGAAAGATTATTTTAGTTTCCTTAGGTATATCTAATTGATATAATGGTGATTGTGAATGATGTGGATATCTATAGTGTCAAATCCTATTTCTACTATAATTTTTCTATTATTTGTCATAATCATTTCATGAAATTATTTTGACATAAAATGTTGGTATAATTATTATTGAATAGAAAATTAGTTTTTTAATCCACAAATCAATTCATAAATAGTTATTTATTAGGTATTTTTTCTGTATAATCATTTACCAATTTATTGTTATATCCCTTCTCATTTCAAATCATTATTCGCTATTTTAAATTACTAGTATTTTATATGTACTAATATTATTGTTGTTATGTGTATTATTTTTTTCTAGATCCAATGGAAAATAAGATATATTTTCTTAAAAGTTATTTTCAATAATATTTTTTTACTATTATAATTTTTTAGGGATAATCCAATGTCATTTTTTATTGACAAATATTTCATTGAAGTAATTATATGAAAGAGGAACATATTTCAAAATGATGAAGAAGAATATTATAGGATTAAATTATCTCGAAGCTATTATGTCAATGTTATTTTACAATATAATTATTTAATTTTTTATGTTTGAAAATATTATTAGAAATCAACTATAGAATCACTATATACCATTGGAAAGCATAAAAAATTAACAAAAAATTAAAATTTGATAATTTTTGACATTCTGCTTGTTAGATAACACTTGGGTATGGTAATCACTACATACCTATAGTATAAAAACCATAAAAGAAGATTTTCATGAATAATATATACCTTACATTGCCTAAAAAACATTCATGTTGGAGACACACTGACCTCAAGGGAACATTCCTATAAACTATAGGTTATCAACTAGATTTAGTGGTCAAGGTTGTGATTAATTTATGACCATGACACCTCAATATAAAATGATAATAATATTAGGAGATATAAAAATACAATTATACCAAAATATTAAACATATAATAATAAAAATATAAAACTCAATCGATGAATCACATTTCAAATCAATTTTTATCATGGTAAAACCATATAAACAGTTGATCACATCAAACAGAAAAACAATTTCTTTCCAATAGGGGTGCATTCTATAAAACTCAATCCATTTATATCCACACATGAAAAATAAAACCATGAATTTTTAAAAAATTCATATATATTAGTCACTTTCCCTTAACTATATCATGTGATATAATGATATCATTCATCTTAGAGGACCATTGTAGGTCCCGATTATAAACTCCACAATACACCACCATTGAAATCCAAATTAATATTCATATGTATATGATTATATGAATATATATAATTACAAAAACTATTAAAAAAATGTACCCATGACACCACATTAGTAATAAACACATTTAATCCTTTACATAATCTCATGAGTAGTAGCATTGGAAAAAACCCCAACTATTTTTCTTAGTAAATGATCCTTTTGAATTTCTATTATGGTTTCAATCAAAAAATAATAATCACCAACAAATCCAAATGAAACCATACAATGTAAGTCACAATAGATCATGGTATTCCACTACATCCTCTTAATGAATGAGTTCCATTATCACCTTACAACATTAAAAACACTCCATACATGCATCCCAATGAATCTCAGGGAAAGAATAATATTAATTCCTAACCAATCTAAACCCATCAACCCTAATTCATTACAGATACAACACAATCATTCCAATCCCAATTGGTGATCTCAATCACCCCAAATATATTCATGGAACCTATGGTGTATCACATCTATAAAATGATTCTCATCTCCATCACCCCTATATTAAATGGTTTAAAAATTATATAATAATAAAATGTTGTCAAAACCACAACATATTTTATTTCTTATTTGAAAATGACCCTAACATCCTCAGTCACCATGGTGATCAACTATCATAAAAAACCTATAAACAATACCCAATTGGAGAACAAAAAACATTCCTATAATTTTGATCAATGTCATCTATATAATAGATAAGTTTAACAGGCAACCGTTATCTATTTTCTAATTCATCCTCATATAGAAAAATCCAAATCAACTATAACTATAATGAGATAATAAATATTCCATTGGTCTAACAAACACTCTGGCATAAATTTTCATTATTCCCAGAAAAATATCCACATTCACCAATCAATAATAATCCTTGGAAATTCCTAAATTAACCCAAATAACATTATTATTAATAGTTTGGGTCTCACATGCAACCCAACCCAAGGACAAATTCCGAAAAACCATTAAGCACATGTATATCCTTTTAAATATGTAGGCACTAACTACATCACACTGGTACATGTCTGGAAAATGTTTTCAATTTTTTTAATAGATGAAAATATATTCAAATAACTAATTAAAGACCTAAAATAGAAATCATACATGAAACACTCAGTAGAATGAACAATACCAATATAATATCATGAAGATATGAAATGAATGTATATACATATATGTGTAGATGTACTATGATACACAGAACAATTAAAAGAAAACAAATTGGGGAGATCAATTTTATCAGATAAAACAACAGGCTATGAGAATTCATTTGATTTTTTATTGATTTTCATCTATCATTATTTTATATATTTCTAATTAAATAATTTATTATATAAAATTTTTCAATTAATCAACCTAAGGCTCCACTGGAACTCCAGTTCCATAACAGAATATCTAGATCTCTCCAATGAAATAATTGTTTCTTTTTTTTGTAATGCCACTATTAATCCCATGAAAAATATATTGGCCTCCAGCAAAAAATGTATAAAGAGTTTTACCCCTCAATATAAACATACTCTAATGAACATTTTTCAAAAGAAATACTGATCATTTTTCTGCACCCTAAAACAACATGACAACTTACTAAGGAATTATTTAGTTTGGGGATGGACTGGAATTACATTATCAAATTAATCATGAATGTTACACTCTATGTGGAAACATGATATTAAATTATTATAATCTATTGAATATATTGATCGATAATGGGGGAGTCAAGTCCTCCAAGTTTGGAATGACATTATACAATGTCATATCGGGTCACACTATGCTTCATCGAACACAATATATGATGTTATGTTTTCAATTATATCCACATATTATGCCTTCCCCAATATCATAATGTTGAAATAATATTTTTTTTAAAATCTAGGATTGATATTGGCTTAATTAAGGATAATTATTTAACAATAAAAATAAAAAATTTAAAAAAATTGGGATTATACGATCATGGACCAGTTATGCTCCTCATTCTTCCCATAGGAGATGGGAATTGTTTACTAATATGAGTCCAATATTTGTAGTGGGTATTCAGCAAAAAATAATCTATATAAGAAATGTTACCCTGAAATAACATAGTTTTGATTTTTCTAATTATTAATATATGATATCATTTCATGGTGATATTTCTATTAATATTAATTGATTTGGAGGTATTAGAAAATTAGCTATTCAAAAATCTGTAAAAACAATATTCATTTGAAATTCTATTCTAGTAGTATATTAATAGTGTTTCAAGGGATTCATAGAACTTGAACAACCTTTAATTATAATAAAGTAGTCTTGGATGGTTGGTGATGATATTAACTAATTTATTTGACTGATTTATAAATGAATTAAATAAATAGTGTTATTGGGAATATGAAAACATTTAATATAATATTTATCATTATAATATAGTGAAATATGATGGTAAATTTATACTCATGAAATTGGTTAATATTCAATAAAACTATAATATTATAATTTTTCGGTGTTTTTATATAGACTCACATTATAGTGGTGGCAATAATCTGTGTCATATGATGTTGGAATTATAGTAGTATTATTAATATTTCTAGTGATGTTGAATTTGTACCATATATTGGGTCAATTTTTAATTTTTATACTATTAATTTTATTGGATATCTATGGTAACCCCACATTAGTTGATGATCTAATTATGTCACCTTATGGTTTTAGGTACCATATATTTTCACCAATATCATTGTCGAAGAGGGATGATTTATAGAAACCACATATTCCACCAACTGATTTTTAATGTTATTTAAACATTTGTGGAATCAATTATTTATGAGGAAAATATAGGAATGATCCAATTTGGAGATGGTATTTGTGTGATGTGTTGTAGGGGAACTGAATGGTATGATTTTGTTACAATGGTGATATCCATCTAGTTTTTGATACATTAATATATTGAATATGTGATATATCAATAGTTATGATGTTGTGATTTGTGATGTATGGATAATTAATGACTCCATCAAATAATGTTGGACCCTAAATGAGATTTGGATATGTTGGGCTACAAACCAACTCCTAAAAGATTCATCTTAATATGTGATCCATTTTTATGTAATAGATGAGAGAATACGATGTTATACGTTTGGGTATGATAGTGGAAAACTATTAGAACAGAATTAATGTGGATAATTTTATACATATTATAATATAAATTTCCTACAACAGCTACTTTATTTGATGATCTAAAAATAGAATAGTACAAATTTACTAGTTATAATTTTGTAGGTGCATGTTAGTAAAAAAGACCATTCACTAGAGAACTAAATTTAACTATAATAATATTCACTAGAGACCTTGGGTATGATCCTACTAATTATACATGTTAGGATAATCCCAATAAAGTGATCTTCATTTCAAATTCCAAGGGGTGTTTAGAGATCGAGATGGATATGACTTTTTTGGTTTTGTAACCTTCATAATGTGGAATCCCTATGATTTAGTTATTGAATTCTATTTTAGAGACTCTTATTTTTTCATTTATTATTAACTACGGGATGATGGATATATTAATATTTATGATATTATATTTATGGTAATATTTCTATCATGTTTTAGAGATTATTTATGTTAATGCCTTCCAATGAGAATTTTATACCGTCGGTGGTTGTTTCAAACGAAGGGCCTATTGATGGTGGGATTTTTGGGTTATTACCTATCAATGATTTTTTTCCCATGAGAGGTAATATATATTTTGGAGTGGTCTTTTGATAATCTAAATACTCACAATTTACCACACACAATTCTATATGTATACAGTGTGACATTTTCATACCTATATTGTGTCTCATTATTGCTGTTATTTCTCAAAGACGTCCTTGGAACCCCCTTATCCCAAAAGGGTATTTTTTAATCCAATTATTGCCTCAAATCAAAGAGAACATACTCATATTATATTGAACAATAGAATTCCATTTTTAATTATATTTTTTATTGTTTCTCTGTATCCCATTGATGTATTCACTCTATGATTTTATCTTCTTTTGTGGAAAATTTCAACAATAATGATTTGAATTACGTTATGGAGATATCAGCCACTAAAAACCATATTGAAATTTCCCCTAACCATCAACAGAACATCTCTTTATGTAGGAATTATCATGATGGTTAAACTAAATTATAAATTCTCAATCATGATTCCCAATATGGAGTCACATTTTTTGTCTAAAAATACATGAATAAGAATTAAAATAATAGTGAAAATAAAAAGTCTAGAAAAATAGAAAAATACAGAGTGATCCTAGGTTCTCCCCCTATAAAATGATGAACACTCCAACACCTCCCTTTAAAAAATCACAACCCACACGGGATACCACACAGCCCACATGTTAATTCACTAGAAAAATCTCATTAAATCAATCCACTATAGTTGTCTCAAAAAACTAAATCACAAATTTAGTATATTTCCCCTAGTCATTTCACTATGGTAAAAACACATCCACACTTTCCTATAATAGGTATAAAATTTCATGTCAAGAAAAATCATTTTGAAAAAATTACGGCGTTATCATCCTGTTATTCAAAATATGGTTTTTATCTATTCAACCAATCCATTTTCTGTGATTACTTTTTTATATTATACTGAAATATAATTTGTGGAAGTTAATCAATATAATTTCCTGATGATACATCTAATGAGGATTTTAGTGTCCATGAATTATGAAATATATAACAAAATATTTGAGTTATTCATAAAAATGAATATTATTGAGATCATGAGCTGAGACATGTGACCACTGTGGATTAAATTTTATTCATTTTCTAAAATGAGAATATACTTGTAAATTTTTTTTACATTCATTTTATAAGATATTTCATCTATCTTGTTGAAGATAATATTGGGATATACTGAAAACTTTCATGTTCATCATGAAAACAAAATTATTTTTTCATAAACTGTGGAGAACATTGTTTTATTGGATTTATTTGGTTCTTTTAGATTGTTTTAAACCATGAAATACCAAAAAGTAATTTAGATAATAATTTTTTTGAAAAAAATAATCTACATTAGGATAAAAAATTTGGAAAATACTAACAATATGTGTGTGGGGGAGTGGATATTGTTTAAATATGCTGATTAACATTCGAATAAAAATAAATTTTCATAAAAATTGATTTCTAATAAAAAAGAGATACTTTTTATTCCCAGAAGGTGATATTGTTTCTTAATATTGAAAGGGGGTTTTATAAAAAAATTTAATAATAAATTTATCATCTACTTATGCTTAATATAAGTAAGTTAACTATATTGATATAATGAAAATAATTTCTTGTGGAATTTTTGGGAATACGTTTTACTTTTTCAATTGAATTTGCAATTTACTGTTTGTATTCAACATTTAAAATTAACACTAAATTATATAGAATATTTTCTCATATTCTATGACTACTTTCGATTAGTATTTTTAGATGGTTTAGGGAATTATTAATATTTTTTATTTACTTAATAGTTAAATAGACTCATCCATTATAAGTTAATTTTTTATTTTTAATCAGTTACAATTATTGTATTTTATGAGTTTCAATGATAGGTAAAAAGAATGTGTTTTTAATGTTAATTAAATATAAAAAATATTGTTTAATGAAATTCAAGAATTCCAAAAAATTTAAACATTTTAAGAATTTGAAATTATATTAATTCAGAATTCATTATTTTTAGTGTTTAATATAACTATTTACATTTGTTTATATATAGGTGAAATAAATAGTCTAACTACTTCATTACAAAAATTAAATTTCAGATCATTATGAGATGAATTTTTTTATGTTGTATAATATGAAAATCTTCATTGAGTATAAGAAAAAATAGCTGAAATTCTAAATATCTATTCAATATTATTTTGTAAAAGGAGTTGGTTTTCTAAAATAATATAATAAAAAAGGTATATATTTGAGATTGAAACTATCTATGAGTCCTAACGGTATATTAACAACAATCACTGAATGATAATTATTTATTAACAAAACCATGAAGGAGTGGCTATTTTACTATATTGTTGCATTTAACTTACTGTCAATGAAAAACTCATTGTCTATAGTATATTATTTATGATTAACTATACAATTGATTATTATTTTTATTAACTCCACTTATTGTGATGTAATGTGAGAAAAAAATCACATCTCATGTTTGATTGAATTTCCAAGACAATTTTTTATATAATAATTAATGAGGGGAGCCACCAAAGTGATTGTTACTATCATGTGATTATCTATAATTCTCAAGAGCATATTATGATTGTTATACACTAATGGATGATAAATTTAGTTGTCTCTAAATTTAGGAATGAAATGATTGTAAGAGGAGAACATACATGTTCTATGTTCTATGTGATATTCAGAGGAACCTATATCATTTGAAATATTTTAAAACTAATTTAATTCTCATAATTTATGATGAAGTGTGATATAAAATTTGTATGTTATAATGAACGTGGTCGAAAATATAAAATATGTGAATAATTAAAAATCCACTAGAGATTAAATTATACAATTAAAAAATATCAATTAACTCCATTTTATAAATTTATAATCAAAGAACTATAAACCATAGCTTGATAAGTTTGTATAAAAGGGAAGCTAATAGATCAATCTTGAAAATGACCAGGTGGTGTCAGTTAGAATAATAGTCAAAAGTCACGGGGAGGAGTATGTCAATTCATCTTTCATAAGATGTATATCTATAGTTTATATGATTAATAATGACAGTGACATGTTGAGTTCTGTTTTTTGGTGTGTTGACTTTGTTGCTATGAAGGAAATTATGGATAAGTCGTTAAAAATTGAATATTTTATCCTTAAATGAGGATGGATTTTAAATTATGTAATGATGAGGTAAATTGTTTATAGTGAGTAGTGGATATATTTTATACATTCCATATCCCTATATAGCTATGACTATTTTAGAATCTTGATTGGAAGATACCTATAGTGTAATCTTCTGTATCAATTCTATTTTGTAATTTCATTTTATATTCTTTTATTCGAATTATATTAATGTAAAATATTGATATAATTTTTCATCAATAATTCATATATTTTCTCATAAATAACTATTATTTAGTAGTTCAATATGTTATGTTTTCTTATCATTATTTTTGGGTTTTATTTTGATATACCATATATTTTCTAATATGTTATGAATATTTAATATTTTTTATTGGTGATGTATTAATGAATTAATGGATTTGTGAATTTTATTTTCTAGGTTATGTTGTATAATTCGACTAATTTATCTATAATTACATCACACACACATTATGGATTCATTATTATTTTTCATATACTGAATAAAATTTATATTAATAGTTATAAATAATTAAATTATGGAATTAAAAAAATGAGAACATATCATCAAATGAATAAAATGAATTTTGACGGGTTCACTACTCTCACAACTATTGGCTCATAGTTTATAAAAACAATTTTTTTTCGTCTGTATGTTTTCCATCATTAATAAAAAACATATAAACAATATCGACCTCACAATGAAAATAATAATGATATTAATATAATTTTTCAATATGAGTATATATTATAACATCCGTGTGAAATAACACTTGTGTACTAATATCACAATATAATAAGGGGATAAATATAATTGAAAAAGTGATTCATGAAAAATACAAACATTAAAACACCTTATAAATGCTCAATTTGGAGACCCACTAACCTCAATTGTGAATCCCTATATAGTAAATGTTTTTTATGAGTGTCATGTTTCATGGGGGTGATCATGGGGAGAGTATAACCAATGAATATAGAATCTATAAAATAGTGTATGAAATTATAAATAAATTTCTCACAACTCTGGAATAGAAAAAATATCTAATATACCATTATGTAAATTCAACAGAACATAATATTTCACATTAGATTATCATTTTATTATATAATCAAAATAACCAAGAGAAACATTATCTTGACACCAAGATTCCTCAAATTCCATCTCTAACAAATAACATCTATCATGTGTATCCACAATACATATAGCTAATATGATCCCGATATATGGACATTACGCAAACCAATGTCTTGAGATATTACATCAACATACATACCAATAGTTATGTGGATGGTATAAGTATGAATTAACTAATCCAACACAAATGATGTCCCTAGTTAATTTCCATAAGTATAAGAGTTCATGAAATGTTAAAAGTATGGAAAATAGAAAAAACCACTCAACCCATTGCTCACATGCTCAACCTTCCACATGAAATACTTTAACAACATTGACCAATTCTAGTGTGGGAAATGAAACACAATATCAATAATTATTAATGGCACTATGGACATCAAGTATTTCATTAATCAGATGACATCATACACAAATGACCAAACATGAATCCATTCAATATCAACAACGAAATATCTAATTCATGCACTTTCCTCTTATTAGAAATCAATTACAAGTTTATATGGAAACAATAACATCCCATAAGCTCAACATGAACTGAAAAATAAGGCATTATAAACAATAATTATATAATATGTTCACAACATTATCCATAAGATATTACACTAACATGAAAATCATCCCCTTACTAACCAGTGATCTAAATCCCCTATAAAATATTGATTGCTATTGAATGTCTCTCCTATAATGTGATGTTCATCACCATATCCTCTATATTGGTTATTATTAAATGGATATAACCAAAAAAGTTGTAAACCCACATAATGGGCCATTTTAAAAGGCAAAAAAATCATACCAACCTCAATACCCGTTGTGAACAACAATCACCATAAACATACATAAAAAAAACATTTAGCGAACCTCCATCTAACCATTATTGGAGTTCTATATTACCCATTTCGTACCAATGCGAACGAAACCAATTTTATATGATACACTTGTGTAGAACTTATATATGAACCCATTTCATGTACAATGTCCTTGTGTGACTGAATAATAAATTGGTCCAATAGAACACATATCCTTCAATTTAAGCATAGATAACCATAAAACCACACATGCAATCCGTAAATAAGTACCTGAGAAAATTAGAAAACCATGGATACTACAACTATATAATGTTATGGTATCATGCACCAAACTAAAAATGCCACATTTAACACAACTTATGAGCACCAATATTACAGAGGAAGCCAATATTCACTAACCACGTCATACTACTATAGTCCTACACATCATATTCCACTAGATTATTTGACATATAGTTGAAGAAATTGGAATACAAGAAAAACTTTTCTAAAATGAAAATATTAGATGATATTTGCAGATGTTACAAAAATAACAAAAAGGAAAGTGATTAGGAAAAAACATTGTTTAGACTAATATGTGGAAATTTTAAATGAAACAAATAAAAAATAAAAACCCAATGGGAGAGATATTATTTTCGGGGAGAAATCATGATGAAGATGTGTTATTTTATTAATTTTTTAGTACGTGACCAATCATTTTGAACATATTCATTTAATTGAAAAAAAATAAAATCACACGTAGGACCATACTTGGACTCCATTAACCTCCACTAAAAATATGGTTGTCCCCACATTAACTCTATTGGGATAGATAATAGTTAAATAGAACTTTTATTCCCAGTAAAAATATTGTGGCCTCTTTGTGGAACTATACATGGAGTTATATACATTCCCAAAAACATCCACCAAAAACAATTCTACCAAACTCAATCATGGGCCTGCATTCAATACATGAAAAAATCATGAACAATTAATTAATCATGTTAATTATTATCTTCGATTCTAATTAACTCATCAAAAAATCATAGGTTCTTATAATCAATATTGACGTATACTCATAAATAATGAGTAACTATGAATACCAGTGTTTTTAAATGAGGTAATAAAGTCAAATTTGTCAAGTATGACATTATGTTAGGTTAAATTAGTTTACATTAAGCATTGAGTGTTTCAAGTTTGGTATTTAGGGGTGCAATTTTTTCAAAATATAATGTCATCTGATATATCAGATTCAACTATATATGATTTTGTTAAAATAATGATTTATGTGGGATTAATTGAAAAATACTATAGTATAAAACTGTGTAAAAAACCATACAATTGGGTCAATCTAATTAGGGACCAATTATGATACTAATTTTTTCCAATTTGGGTTGAGAAAATAATTCATACTTCGACGATTAAGGTCATGGTTGTAGGTCATCACCCCAAAAACATATGTAGTGGGTATTTTTTCATAAAATAACATGATTTTATTTCACAAAATTATTTTTCTTTATTATCATTACCAGATACTATTCTCATCAATACAGGAATCATCTGTAGTATCATATGAAATGTCAATTGAAAATGTTGAATGTCCCTAGTAATTTTCAAATTTATGATGAGAGGATATAAACCTAGTTTGTCCTTTTATTCCAATTATTGAACTATATATAACATAGTTTTGAAAATATTGGCAGATAGGAAAATGGTATAGGGTATATCGTTTAAATGAATGGATTTTCCTATTTTATGTTCAATATTATTTGTTCTTCTGAATCACAAAAATATTTTTTAGAAATTACAAAATGCATTAAATCACATATCTTCTATGATATTGAGATATTGAGGTCCCCATTAGCATAAAATAATTATTTTTTTTCACAATTATTGGTTGTTACAAAATATTGTGATGAAAACTTATTCATATTATGACTGTTTCATAGAGGGGTCTAGTATTGGGATCATCAAATAACTTTAGCGATAAAAAAGAAATGTTAATTACTGTTCAATATACCTCCCCAATCCATCATATGTACATAAGGGGAATCATCTTCAATGATTTAAAAAAAACAACCTATGGGTTTTCATATAAATATATTAGAGTCCTTAAACTTTTCTATAATTTATAAGGTTTCCTACTAGAAATATAATAAATTCATCCTACAAAAATAACTCACTATATATCTCAATATATACAGTATTCCTATCATATGGATTGAATTAATAATTAATTCCACTAAAAATCACCAATAGTTATTGACATACATGTTTTTAGTTTTTTATCAAATATTATTTAAATTACATACCAATTTTTTATTGGAGGATATTAAAAACATGATAACCTAATACTAGAAATAATATTCCACATGTTTTATGGGATGACATTGTTATGAATGATGTTCTTGTCATTTTTTCAATGAAATTTGTTTTTTTGAAAAAACATTTTCTTGTATGTTTAAATCCCTATAGTAATTTTAAGCTTCCCCAAAATTTATGTGATCAAGTAGATGATATAAACATTATATTTGTCTTTATCTATATATTTTTTGAGATTTCTTGTGATTGTCATTGTTGAGGGGTCCATCAAACCCAGTTATATTTTAGTAGTATCATACAATATGAGGGAATATTTACACCTCATTCAACATTAAAGGGATAACATTTGGTGGTTGGGTTATATTTTGTAATGAGGAATTATTATGTTTTATTTCTATTGATATTTTTTGTCTGTGGAACCTAATATAAGTCCATATTCCTGGGGAATGATAAAAATAGTGTGGAAGATAAATCCTAGTCCCAATATAAATATATTTACTAATTAGATCAGGAGTTATTAATATCCTCTACTAGTATTATTAATCCATTGATTGTTGGAATTTTATCTAATGCATAATTATGTATATAAAATGCAATAGTACCCCGTTAAACCGTTCAATATTATGATATTTGGGAATAATTGATAAATATTCATTCTCCTCGTTGATGGATTGATCCATAAAAGAATGTCATATACCCCAGAAAGGTGATTTAAAAAATTATTAATAATTAAATATTTTAATTAATCCATTAATTTCTCACATTTAGATAAATATTATTCATCAATTCAAGGTTTGTCATTGACCAAATATAATGAATTTTCTAAATCAAATTTTAATAAATAATCTAATTTACTAATTCTTTTATGGAATTTTTTTTGATATCTTTGAATATTAAATTTCATAAAATTTATCTCATTTATTTTGATACTATATTAATATTCTTTATCATTATATGATTCGATTTTATATAGGATCTAAATATTGATAATATGAAATATCTACTATACCAGTGACCTTGGATACCAGTTCACTATTTATGTCAAAAATTCGTTATATTTGATTTGACCAACATAATCTATATATTGATTTCATATAAAATTGAGTAGAACATTTCATTATCAAATAAATATAGTTGGTTCATGAGTTCCTATAGTCATCCAATTCGTGATAATGAAATTATAATAGATTCATAAAATTCTAGTTTCACCATTTTTAATATTTGAAATCCTACAAAAAACGTAATAAATATTTTTAATTTTATTTTATTTTTGTGATTTATTTTCTATTAAAAGTGTTAATATGAAAATTTGGTTCTTGTATTCCATTTTGGCAACAATTTGTATGTTGGAATAGTTTCATTAAAGGATCTCCTCTATGAGTCTCTCCTATTTTTCATTTATATTATATTATTTTTTATTTAATCAAATATATTAGATAATATCTATTTATTTTAATTATCATATTTTAAAATTTATATTATTTTTCCAATTTTGGAAGTAATGGGACACCGTATTTCCATTTTTTTCAACACAGAGGTCTAATTGTATCATTTATTATTCCCAATATATTTTTAAGAGGACCCCAATTGGAGAATTGATGGTGGGGATAAACAAGATTCACAATATTATGGTGGATTTTATAGGTGAATTCATGGACTAAGAAAAGGGGCTTCTATAGTTTTCTTATTTAGACATTGTGTTATAGGGTTATCCATTGGTAAAATTTGGTTGGAGATTAGGAATAATGTATAATGAGTCTTCTATTGGGAAATGAGGATAGTAAAATGGTCCGAGTGTGTCCTATGAATGGGAAGTTCGAGTGGCACAAGCATGTCCGAAAAGGGGAGAACAACATCCCCACATTGAAGTTGTTTTTTATTGGGGTTGTTAACCTATTCATAATGTATATTGTTATAAATGTGCATAGAAGTTTCTAGAATTGGGTTTTGTGTGTTAGGAATCTACCTATATTATATGAGGAGAGAAAAAATAGTAAGGTGATATTTGTGGGTGTTCATGGGGACTCTTCTTATAAAGTGTTTACTGTATTATGTAAATATACATGGGGTATATTGCATTATATGACGAGAGATACAACCTCTAAATATGGTGATAGAGGATCCAATATTCCATAATCCACCTCATTATTACTCTCCACAAGGTTATGTGTGGTCAGGGGCACTAGTAGCCTATTAGGAACATCATTTTTGTCGTGCCAATCTTATTCATTTTTAAACTGGATGCATTAACAACCAAATCCTATTGAGGGGGAGTTAGGAACTCCTTAGGGAAATGATATGTTTCATTTTAGGTGTTTTATGAATTGGATTTTGTAAAATATTATAAAAATGACAACCATTATTGTCCATATTCTCTACTAGGATTTCGAAATACATTATAAATAAGGATGACATGTTATATTCTCTTCAATTAATGATTAATTTTAATTTTTTCATGAAAAATCATATTAGAGATATGTGTATTTTTCTCGAACCTAACATATTTAAATTACATGAAATGATGAATATTAATAGATTTAAATTTTCATTTTAAATATATTTAATTTTTAAAATTCCATGGATGAATGTCATCATATGAAAAATAATTTCGGAAGATGTTTACTCAATAATATTAATGAAATTATTATTATGAATTTTTTTTTCAAATATATGTGTTAGTTTTTACATTAATACAACATTATATGAGATATATTGATGCAAACATGGATTTCAATGATATTGAAGTTGGTACATTTGTTTTGAATTTTCCTTTGATGCGTATATTCATGATGTAGAACAGTTTGTGTAATTGTTGATTATTACTTTTATATCAATGAAATTGTAGATGTTTTTGTATATTACTCCATAAAGTTATATCTTGGGTATGATGAATGAGTTTCTTATCACTAGTTTTGTTATATTATATTAGATTTTCATTGACGGGGTATTCATTCATCGGGGTGAGTCATGGTGCTTATAATTTTCGGTAAATAATAAATATTTAATGTAAATTTTTGACTTTTTTCAAAGATACATACATTCATTTCATGGATTATTGATTGAATTTTTCATCTCTCATGTGTTTTATAAATGTGATCTAACAAATTAACAATAAAGTGTTGTCTGTGGTAATCCATTTGGTGAATTATTACTTAGTTTGTTTACTCACCCCTTCGAATGAATATCATTTCATATGCAGTCATTGATTGTATAAATTTAGTAAAGGGGATATTTATCTATTTTATATAAATGAATATAGATTTTATTTTCTTGTTTTATGGAGATAAGATCATATAGTAAGAAATGTAATAGAGAATGATTATGATCGATGTTGTTATTTGTTATTACTTTTAGTCCTGGATTTGTAGTCTTATTTTTACTCATTTTTGTATGTTATGATTATGAATATTTTTTTATTATAAATAGGATATTACCTTCTTGTAATCATGAACCATATTTTATATATGTTTTTTTGGAATTTATTAATGTATGATGTGTTCTTTAGATGGGTACTTTTTTTCAACGATATTGTTTACCCATCAAATTTATTCCCAACCAATGTTATTATAGGGATCCACATAGGTATTATATAACTTTTGTCCATAGTAATAAAATTAGGTGTGGCCATAATGTTTAAAATTATTTTACTTTGGTATGATTCATAAGTTGGGGTCATAGTTGTGGCATGTGAATCTAATTCCCGACTCCTGAAGGTTGGAGTTGGTGGATATTTTATTACTTTGGAATGATTACAAAGAATAAAATCCCAAAGGACTGAATATTTTTTCAGTTTTGGAAAGATTTATTAAATATATGATACTAAAAATAAATTCGTAAAATAAAACATGATACAAAATAGAATTACTTAAACTACATCATTAAAATATCATTCCAATTTTTCTTCTTCATATCCTAGGGAAGGAAACAAATAAGGATAAGCATGAATTGTCATTATTATTAAAAATAAATAAATATATTATGAATAAATGTGAAAAATTATAATGGAATGGTACATAATATATTTCGCATTCCATATATTAATCATGATATGGAACAATCTATATATAATTGTAGATAACTGATTCATAAAAAATTTAACAAATAATCTAATAATGAAATGCATCCATAGGTATGCCAACGAAAAAATATAATGGATTATAAAAATAGATTAGTTATAAATATTGGAAATGATAAATTATTGGATGGAATGTCTCATGAAATGGAAAACATCTACTATCAAGATTTATCGTCCAAACTATTTAAAACTACAAGTATAAACCTATTTAATATGGAAAAATAATTTGTCTCTTGATAACCTACCTTGAACAATGCAGATATAAAATGTATGGGCCCCACCCATTACTACATATCCATATCATTCCTCATATAGAGTAATTAATTTAATTAATAAATAATATTCATTATCAGTTATTTGTAGATAATATTTATTTATCAATAATTCCCTAAATAATTGAATAACTGTCAAAGTGAACATCATATTTCAAAATGATATAAATTTTATTAAATTAAAATATCAATTTAATGAGAATAATTATATGTATGATAAATTCAATTTACAATAATAATTATCATTTTCAAGTGAGTGTGTCAATATAATGTTACCAATTGGGAAAAATACGAGAGTGTAAAGATAACATTTAACACTTAGTATTTTTTAATTCAAAAACACATAGATGATATAATTCAGTGAAAAATATTGAATACCCTGATATATGATTGAATATTTATATTAAATTTCAATTTTTTTACATAAACAAAAAAATTTGTTAGTGGTGAACATGACATTAATCTCAATGATGAAAAAAATGAAATGAAAATTCCTTACCATGATATTCCTTTTTTGTTAACGGTCATTAAACTCATCTGTACCAATTTGAATTATTTTAATAAATTACTCAAGACAAACGTTAATATTTATGATACCATATATGATCCTCTAATTATACATTATTACCCATTTTTTATTAATCCTTCAACATCATCACTATTTTGGTTGTTAATTGACGGGTTTCGTGAGTAAATACTGAATTGATATTTGTTTTTACTAAATCATAGATCATAAAGAAATCATTTATAATATGTGAAAAATTATTTTATTAAAATATATTTTAATTATATATGTATTTATGAAAATATAAAATATTTGAGTATAGTAAATGAAATGCACCGTTCATAGAGACTATAAGACATATGAATGCATTACTAGAACATTAATTTATTTTTAGATTATAAATTAATGAAAAAGAAATGTTACATTTATATATTATAATTTTATTTTCATATTTATTTCATCTATTTAACAAATTTTAATTAAATCCACATTTAATGCATTTTATGTAATGTGTGAACATATCACATCACTTTGAGGACGCGATACTAGGCACTTCCACAAATGAATCTATCTTATTGAAACAAAAGGAATATTATAAATGAATTTGTTATAGGATAATTTAAGAATTATAATTACATAATTAAAATCATATATATCATGTTGAAAAATTGTTTCCAGCATCATTCGCAACTGTTAGAGTATGTAATGAAAAAATGAACATTCATCAATTCACGAGGTTGTAGTTTTCCATACATGAATATTATGTTAACTACCCATTTGATGAACATGTGTAAATATGTTGTTCATGACCATAATGTAATAAAATATCATTGTATTTAGGATACATATCTTATAATATATGTATCTATTAATAATATTTTAGGCAGTTTAAATGAAAATGATACAATACAACTTGAGGAAGGATGTTACCTCTTCTTAAGGTAGCACGTTTTTTGTTTTCTCCAAAGGCCATGCTTGGATGGATTTCTGGGATAAGGTAGGATTATATTAGTTTATGAAGGATTTGGGGAGAATATTTAGTATGCTTATTTGGGAGAAAAATTGCGTGATATTTTTTAATAGTGGTATGGTTTGGTGACTTTTTATAGCTAATGAGGAGTGGAATTCCAATAAAAATTTTACAAGGGAATTCCACCCATGTTTTTTCCATGTACATTGTCTCTAATACATATCCTAATTATATAAAATGGAGTTTAGGGTATATATATTAACATAAAAGGCCTTTTAGAAAATGTTTTATGTCATTTAGGGATACAAGCCTCAGCTTTGTTCCATTGTTAGGATAATTTTCACCTTAATTGTTGCAATAAAGTTTAATCCACTTCCCAAATTTTTTTGTTGAAAAAAATAATTTATCCTTATTATAAATTAAATATAATATTTATTCCAATTATGGAATTAATTTATAAATATTAAAATCAAATTTTAGTTAAATATTTATTTAAAATTAATATTGCAGATGAGACAACAATGAGAGTATTTATTGTAAATATGTCCAACCATTTTATGGGTTTTCATATCCAATGTCAAAGTCAATATTTTTAAAATTACCAAAATTAGATTAATTAAAATATAATTCACTTAAATATATATCATGATTAATTTGAAATATAACATAATCTTATAAAATATTTTAAAAAAATGAAATTTCTAATTAAAATTTGATCATTTTCAAAAATAATCATATCATGAAAATTCTAGAAAAATTTAAAAAATATAATTATTACATAATATTTAGGATTATATTTCAAAAAATGAAATTTATTTTTTATATTAAATTTATAAGATTGTAACTATTCTTATTTAAAATAGTTTTTATATTTTATTGAAAAAAAATATCCTTATATAATATTTTATTTTATGTGTATATATGGGTCTGTTTTTTTGTAATGAAAATAAAATATATATTATATTAATGTAAAATTATTTTACTAGAAATATAATGTTTAAATATATTATATAAACACTCATAAAGTCTTTTAATTTAATTTACTCTCAAAATGATACTAAATAGTTTGTTCTTTGAATCAGTTATTCTGTATAATCCATGGTAACTTAGGGTTGTGTGTTTGCAAGATATAAAAATAATTAAATCTATTATAAGAGAAAAATATTTTATAGTGTTGGGGTTCAACATTCTTACCTCATAAAAAAATTATTCATCAATATTTTAGGGGCATTACCAATAAAAATATTTACATGTATCTACTCCATAAAAACCTCTAGTTCCCATGCGGCTTCATACATTTTTTGACTTATCCAGAGTAAATTAACCAAAAAAGTTGTAAATTTCCTCAATACAATCATTATTTTATCAAGAATCACGATGGGTTCTTTAGAGTATGAAAATTTAGGTTCATATTTAATTTAATCTTAGGTTATTACATTCATTGGGTCAAGCATGTACTCCCATGTAAATGATAAATGAAACATATTGTGTACTTTTGATATATTTGGAGGAACTACCAGATGATAAGAACAATAACAAACTATTTCAATAATATCCAATGTTATGATGTACCTAGGACAGAGTTTGTCATTCTCACCGCACCATACAACACCCTTCCATGGAGGAACATTTGATAGATCTGGCTCTCCCACTATGAATTCTAAATATTTCATTCGTTTATCTTCAAAACAATTTTTCATAAATTTAGTTTCATTAAAATGTTCATAATTAGAGAATACCATTTTCATCATCTCTTGAAAAAGATCATGGTATATGAGTTTCCATTCACCAATATATTTGCACAATTCCTGAGTTAGGCATCTATTTAAATATAACTCATCACACAAAACAATTTAAATAATTAAATGAAAACTATTATGATAGGAAAAATTTTCCAAAGGTAATTATTCATTATGAGGTGGTCATGATTCATGTATTGTCATAGAGAATGAAAATGTGATGAATTGGATAAGAGTAAAAAAAAACCTATATTTCCTATTTAGTTATATATGTCATTGGATTCCATATGAAAAAGTCCCAAATAAATTCCCAACATTCCTAGTCAAGCCTTAAAATTGGTTGTGTAGTTTCTATTGGATACTTCTTCTGAAAATTGACATGAAGTTAAAAAAATAATTTGCACACATAATTAGAAATTTCCCACTTAATGTTATGCAACAAACTATGATCTTCACGTCCCAATAAATAATTTTTCTTCCAGGGTGTATATTGAAATTGATATATGAAAATAATCCAATAGTTACATTTTTTTCTCATGTAAAAATGGAACATAAAAATTAATTCAACATTTTATGACACCATATTCACAATCATTATTTCCTAATTTTTAATTTTTCAACCCATTTATTTACATCTAATATTCACTATAATTAGATTGAGAAATCATTATCCCCTCTAATAATAATGGTTGTTTAATAATATAAAAAATTCTTTATGAGTCCCATTCTTTAGAAAATAACATATCCATATTTACATTTTCCCTAAACATAGGATCCTTCTTAATCATTTTTTGGATTAGATATCCATTATCCATCCTACTAAATTAAAACACTTGAATATTTTCATTCCTAAAGCCATATTTTTATTAAAAAATCATATTCCATGATTATCTCAAGCTATTTTTTGTCCCCTATTGTGCTCTTTTTTCTAGAAGATATATTTCCATATTTTATGATCCATGTTTTTATCATATCGATCTCTATAGAGAAAATGTCTCCATAATATCAAAGAAAATGTCATATAAACTATATTAATATCATGGGTTTCATTGTTATATTTTCATCTCATCAATTTCATTGAATAAAATGCGATAACAATATTATTTTTCATTAGTACACAACCATTTCCATACAATGATTCATCTAAATATATAAAATCATCATTAATCCAAGACCGTACAGTCAATATTTGATAATTTATTATTATTATCTTTATTTCATCTATGTATTCTTCAAATTACATTTTCCAAATAATTATAGTCATATTACTTTCATTTTTTCTTAATGGTTTTGCTAGTATAGAAAATTTATAATGAATTGTCGATTGTAACCATCCAACCAATGAAAATAAGTACTTCAGTTATGTTTGTTAGTGTATGAAATTATATGACCACTATTTTCTTTCCATAATCCAATGGTATACCAGCCATGAAGCCAATATGGACAAGAAATGAAACATCATTAAATTATAAATCTCAAATATTAAATTTATAGTATAACACTTCCCATTCATGAGAATTATGAATGATCCGAACGAGATTTTCATTAACTTCCAATAATTTAGAATTCCTAAGAATATTATAAATGAATACCAGAAGAAAATAATCAATATATTTCTTGAATACTATATTCATTATGTCCATAAATACCAAGGAATCATTAGTAAATAAAAAATAATTTTTCTAAATTAATAATATCCACACTTCATTAGATATCCTATCTTCGAAATATCTTCCTTATTCTCTCTCAATTGATGACACACATAATGAATATCAATAATTCAAAGAATTTGGTCCCCAAGAAGTTAATAAAATATTTCTTAAATGAGACTTATAAGATACTTTATTTTATTATAATGATATTTATTTCCCTATGATCAATGAATAACCTCATTTATCTATCTTCTTCCTTAATAAAGAGGATGGGGGCTCCCCAGGGTGAAGAATTAGGGAGAATAAGTCTCTTGTTACCCAATTCCTATAGTTATATCTTGAATTTAACTAATTCCATAGTGAATATTATTATAGATTATTTGATATTGTCCTTTCATAATAGATTATATTAAATGATGATTCAACTTCACATTATATGGGATGTCCAGGTAATTCCATAGGAAATACATAAATATATTCCTATACAATGGTATATCCTCAATTTTATGGTTACCATATTCATAAATAGGTTTTTTCTCTCTTCATGCCCAATAATATATGTCTTTTGTTCTAGTGGTGGTTGATCTATAGAATAATCAGTCAACGAAACTTATGATATAATGATAAGGTATTCAATATATTTCTCTAAATTCATACATTTTATCCCGTTGCATAAAATTTTTTCATAATATTTTGAGATATAATCATTACAATGTATTATATAAAATTAAAACAAAGATATTATAATATTGTAATAATATAAAGGATGATTATATTTCATAATGGGGATAGTTTGGAACATTTTTGTTATAATGAGATTTACGTTATGAGTTTTGGTAGATAATTATATAACTAAATCAAAATGGTAAAATATAATTTTATTGGAACAATTGGTATATATAAAAGAAGTAAATTTTATATAATTATATAATGAAGTGTATAAATTTTAAGATACGATAAATATACCTTCCACTAGATAATTAAGTACACTAACCTCTTTTTAGTGATCACATATGTTTTGTATCTCCCATTTTCATCTTCTATTATTATTCCCTTATTGCATGGGGAATTAAATTTAATAGTTCTCAATATACCGACAATTGAAAATTGGAAATGATTATTTTCATTATTATCCTTCCACTCATGATCCTAGTGACCCATGTCACCAACTATATGAAAAATGTCTAGTGACATCAACCATTTTCAGGGGTTATTTTTTTATTGTTGTTACAAGGTATGAAATTGTTGGGGTTTCATAAACAATGTGGGAATATTCCATTTTTTATGATGATCATATGTCATCCTCATCTATTGGTCACCCTTGAATATATTAATTTTAAAAACCCCATTCTATATTTTGAGGAAACAACAATATTTTTCATCATATGATAAAAAATTAAAGGAATACAATTTACTTCAATTAATTGGTTTAAGACCCTCATGTAATTGTTTATTCACAAACTAAATGTTTCATATGTTATTCATTGAAAACATAAATAATCCTACTAAATTAATCATTATTATATTCAAAAGTATCATCTATATTTTTATTTAATGTTAGGAACCCCCTCCTCATCTCATTTTTTTCACGAGCGATGTTCCTATAAAAGAATGAGTCTAGAAAAGTTATTTGTTCCATGTGTCTTATCGTTTCATACTACCTAGTATTCTTGATCAAGGACCACCATTGATCAAAATCACATTCGAGTCAATAACCCGAATGTGTAATGTTTACCATTTAATTACATCATAAGAATGTAAATATCATTTCTGGAGACATGATCCATTACACATCTAAAAATAAAATAATAATCCCACTAAACATTTCATGATTCTATCACATAGGGAGATTAATCATCAGATATTATCTCTTTTGAATATGTTTCCCCATCCTAAAAAGGATATTTTCAAAACCATATAAATTTCCCTAGAATACCCTTAATTTTATGATTTTCAAATAACTGATGTATTGGTTTCATTTATAGAAAAATATAATCAATTTCCATGAGTATTGATCCCCTTAATCCTACTATATTCTTTTTCAAAACAATGGAATTCATTTTATTAGATCTTAAAACCATAATATATAATTAGAAACATGTTATAGAACATAACATATATTTATGTATCATAAATCATAGAATCATAAGAATTGGTTTCTTTAAGTACATATATACTTTTAAATAATTCATGAGGGTTTTTAATAAAAATGTGAATTATCCTATGAGTATCCCCATGGATTTTGAAAACAAATGAGTAGTAAAAACAACTGTTTTGTATATTGTTATGCTTGAGTCTTGCATGTTGCACCGTTATGGACTTATTACCCTTATATGTATATGTGATAGATCAATATCCACTAGCAGTATCCAAACATGGATATATTTCTAGGAATACCCCCATAATCTCCACCATAAAAAAATTCAAGGATGTTATTTTATACTTATCCACAATGTATATATTATGGTTATAATATATAATAAAAATTCTCTAAAACTATTTTCAATTGTTGATTCTAAACATCCAATGATACCAAATATAATGCTTATACTCTATAATCACGTAGCTGGTGTAGTACATTATCATGTTTTCACGATTAGAGAGAATAAAATCCCAAATACTGAATAGTTTAATAGTTTTTGAAAGATAGTTTACAGACATGATAACTATAAAAAATTGGGAAAAAATAATACAAGATTCATTAAATATGTAAATAAACATCACCCTTGAAATCTCATTTAGATATTTATTCATTATATCATGGGGAATGGGGAAAAATAAGGTTGTGATTAAAATAATTGTAATAGTAAATACAATGGAATATATAATTAATCAATGGAAATAATTATAATTTTAGTTCAATAACTGAGAATATATTCTATATAAATATCAAGATTAAACAAAATAAATATTAAATGATATATAATGAAAAAAAGTCCATAAATATAAAAATTTGAAATCAAATGCTTTCATAGATATGTGAAATTGAAAAATCATGGATAGAAATAATAGGTTAACTCTAAATAAGTAAAATTTATATTTGTTGGAAGTCACGTCATAGGAACATTAAAACCTCTACTTTCCTAATGCAACCTCATGAAATTTTATAACTATTGATAGAAACATTAATAATTTATAAATCCGATTTGTCTCATGAAAATCTATCAACTCATCTAGGGTCATTATATAATCTACAACCCACTTATCAATGCAAGTCCAAATTTTATATTATGTAATTTTCATCTCAGAACCCCTTAGATAAGGTAACACAACGTGAAACATTGAATTCCATGAAACATGTGTAAATCATGTTTTTAAATGAAAAATTGGTAGTATATACAACACAAAAAATAAGATAGTGTAGAATATTACATTTGTCTCACATATGTAAAAATTGATATAGAAATCCATTACACTACATTTACATTCATAATTATTACAGTTAGCCACATGAATAATTATATTAGTTATGTTAATAAATTAATATATAACCATATTAATTTTTATTAGATCATATATGATACCATTATAATATATTTTTAACAATTTTTTTAATCCACTATCATTTTCACTATTTTAGGTTTCACTGTCATTGTTTCTCAAGATAGTTTTTACTTGTCACTTGTTTTTCTTAATACAAAGAAAGTTATTTAATCATTATATTATTGAAAAAAATTCATTATCATATATATATACATTATATATTTATTTATAAAAAACAATTTTATTTAGTGATATAGAATAGAATGCACCGTTTATGGAGAGGGTATGACGTACATATGCATGAAAAATACTTTAATTTAATTCATATATTTAAAATATTGATAAAATAATTAATATATGAATATATTATAAATATATTATCATATTTATTTCATATTTGTCACGTATATTTGTTAAACCTACAATAATACCCTCTATGTAATGTATTAATGCATCACATCTCATTGAGTATGTGCTAGTCCACACATTCACAAATGATGTTATCGTATTTATAGAAAATAAAAAGGATAAAGAAATTAGTTATAAAAGTTTTACTAATTAATAATTAAATAATAAATATCATTTATATCATATTTAACGAACTATTCCATTATAATTTTAAACCCTGATTGGTTGTAAAGGGAAAAATAATAATCACCACTTCGTGAGGAGGTTTTTTAGTGTATGTAAATGATAATTTCATTTCCAATTTGATGGAAGTGTGTGTGATTATAGGTATATAGTTTAATGTGCCCAAATATCATTATATTGATGATAATATGGTTATTATTAAATATTGTAATAATATGATTTTCTGTGGTGTTGAATGAAAATAAAATAAAAGATCTTGGGGAAGGATGACACATCGTCATTGGGTAACATCCTTTTCATTGCAATAAAGGGATTCATTGGATGGGTTTAATATAAAAGTGGGTATTATAGTATTAATTTATGGATATTGGATAATATTTCATTAGATTTTGTTTGAGAAATAGTTTTGGATTAGTTAGTATATGGGGATGGTTGAGGAAATTTTTATAGTGGAGGAGTGGAAAACATGTAATGTATCGTAATTGGAATTCCAACAACGTTTTTACCATGAAATGTGGCTACAATAATGGAAAAATATAGATCCAATGGATTGTATGTCATATATAAGAATATAATATAAAATTTAGAATATATTATAGACTATTTTGGGCATCATGTGTTCGGGTTTTTCATTAGTGAATATAAATTTCCCCTTAAACCTTATAATTCATTTTAATCACCTAAACTAATATTTTTAGTCAAATACTATGTTGAAATTATTATAAACACTAAATGATTATTATTTCAAACCATTAATACATTTTTACAAATTAAAATCAATGAAATGGAAGAAATTAATTTAATAGTAATACAATGGACTGAACAACAATGTGTTTTTAATTAAAAGTATACAGATTTTTTATATTTTTTTATATCAAATTTTAGAGTAAAATGATTCATATGATCTATATTGAATTAATTTATGTATAATTCAAAAAAATTTGCTTTTTATCCAATTTAAAATATTATTTAACCATATAAATAAATTATATTAAAATAAAGTATGTATTAAAATTCATTATTTTTAATTATTCATCAAAGAAATTTTTTTCATAACAACAATGTGTTTTAAATTATATGCTTTTTTGGAATATCATTTTTCTTCACACTTAATTGATGACAACCATATTGAAGATCAATCTTAGAGAAGAATTTAACCCCACTAAGTTGGTCAAATAAGTCATCAATTATTGGGATACTGTTTTTTATCTTCTTTATGATCTCGTTAAGTTCACTATAATCCATGCATAACCGCATCGATCTATCCTTATTCATCACATTGTGAACTGGTGCCCCCCAAGGAGACCATGTCATTCGGATATAACAATTATCCAAAATATCATGGAGTTGTTTCTTTAATTCCTCCATCTTCACATTTTCTATCCTATAAAGGTTTGATGAAATTGGATGAGATCCAGGTATGAGTTCAATGGAGAACTCTGCCTCTATTTTTGGGGGAGGTCCATGAAACTCCTCAAGAAATACATCAACATATTCGAAGAATATGGGGTCATTTTCTATCTTTAAACACTCATTTTTTTATTCTTCTTCAATGATCAATTCCATAAATAAAGAAATAGGAGGTTATTCGAGACAATGATCAGGTTGAGATATCTCTATTTGGAAGATAATTGTTTGTTTTCCATTCAAGGATACTGAGATTTTCTTACTTCTTCATTTGATCATAGCGTTATACATTGATAGTCATTCCATACCTAGTATAATGTCAAATTCCAGCATGGGAATGACTACTAGATTTCTGATATTATTTTTCTCAACAAAGTAAATACTAGAGTTTCTAAACACTAATGATGTTTGGATAATCCCACCTAGAGTGTTGAATTATAATTCTACTTTTAACTAAATGGGGGTTGATTCTAAAATCGTTGAAAACATAGAGGTAATAAAGGAACATGTAGAAGTATAATTGAACAATTTTATTGCTATCATTGAGAACACAATAATAGAACCCTCTACCACATCATTCTTAGATTCAACATTAGCTATCGTGATATCAAAATCATGACCTTGCTCCATTGGCCTTTGCTGATCTTGATGGTGGTCCCCCTTAACTACACTCATATTTGGATAGTGATTGTAAATGTTCCCGAGTTGTCCACAGTTAATGATCTCTACATCAGGCAGTGACTACACCATATTAAACATGTTTTTTGTGTTTACATGTTGAGGTTTCTTCTCACTATGACAATTCCTCACAATGTAGACTTCTCTTCCACACTTGTAGCATTTCCCTCTCCCGAGCAGGCAGTTCCCCGAATGTTGTTTCCCACATTTATTACACATGAGACATTGCACTTTATAGCCTCCTCTCCCCTAATAAAAGATCCTCCCTAAGCTGGGATCCGTCAATATTTTTTTCGTTTCATTTATGAGACCACTAAGTCTCACTAAACTCCAGTTAGAATTTTATTGCACTCTGTGCAATCTCCTCATAGCAACCATAGTCTTAGTTGGATAGATACTTCCGAATATGAGGTCTCAGTCCACCATAGAATCTATCAACCTTACAATTATGATCCATAGAGAAGCATGAAGTATAAAGGGAATGTCTTTTATTGTTAATCTTAGAGCTTCCGATAGATTCATTCACCTTCTTCATCAGCTCGAAAAACTCCTGCTCCATTCTTGTTCTCATGGATTTAGGGATATACCTGCTGAAGAAGATCCCTTTGATCTCTTCCCACTACAAAGATTCAACATACACTCTTTGCCTTGTGTTTTTAATCAGTTCCCTCCAATGATTAGCTTCTCCATCTAAGAGATAGACAGCCAGGGTGACCTTCTCTTGCTCTGAACAACAGATCACATAAAATATCCTTTCGATAGAGTTGGTCCACTATTCATCAATCAATGGGTCGATCGATCCACTGAAGGTTAGTGGTCATTGCCGCATAAAGCACTCAACAAAATGATGTTCCCTTTTCAGTGAGATCGGTCTCTCATCATGATTTAATTTATTTCACATAACTTTACTGAGTTGGTTCATCATTCACATGAATGTTTCCATTCCAGCATCCATTGGAGGGCTATCAGCGCATGGTCCATTGTGGTCAATATTTTCACGGTTCCTCCTATTTCCCACCATTTCTAAAATAATATAACCTTAGTGAGAAAATTATTTAATTTAATAATCATCTAACAATAATGTATTTTATGTCTTAAAAACTCTATAAAAATTTACTTTTCTCTATAAATCCATCATAATGATTAATAAAATTAATATGATTAACCAAACATATCCCCAGAGAGTGTCATACCAAAGTGTGAAGCAAGGCCCAAGGTCATGTACATGATACCTCAGGTCAAGCTCAAAATAACTTGTCGGTGTTTCAACTCCTACGTACCTCGGTTCCATAGCCACCTCTACCTACTCGTATCTAGATAGGGATGTATTTTTTTGATAAACCACTTACTCAATACTCATCAAAATACCGGGAAGTCTTCTTATAATTAATCATTTATATATGATTCTTCCTATTGTTTTCATAGAATAATGTCTATAAATAACTAAACTTTCCTTTGATACCAACTATGACATCCAACCTTTTTATTACAAAACTTTTCATTACATTTAAAAAAAGAGGATCAATAATGTCTACTGTATGGGAAATCAAGAACATAATAAATAAAAACAACATAAGAAATTATTCTAAACCACTCGTAAGAATTAATCATAGGATTATAATATGTACAATTACTTCATCTAATATCATGGAGACATACATAAAAGGAAAGGGTGAGCATAAGGCTCAGTAATGAAAAAGAAGTGAAATAGTAGACATGTTATCTTCATCAATACTAATAAGAACATGATAAAAGTCATAAAGGCATTAGTAATGGAAGAATAGGAATATCATGATAAAAACAATGAATCAAATTGTGAATATGTGTCTATAACATTTAATTTAGACATTCGTGAACATATCACCAAGTTTTATCCCTAAGGTGTCATAAAAATTATCAAGTTTATTCACTAAGGTATTGTGAAACTTGTCATCTCTAGAGATTAATTCAATACCCAATGTATTGGAGAACTATTATGGTGAACCCTTAATATGACTTTAAATTCATGTTAGACATTTATATTAATATAAAACATTTCATAAATAACCCATAGAGAATAATATAAAGGGGTTTCACTTCAAAATTGTGACATTTTAAAAGTGTTTTAATAAAATATGATCATAATATCTTTTATAACCAATGGAAAGGTAGTGAGGGTTATATGTATGTCAGTTATAGATTCAAATATGTAATTTTTCTGTATTAATTAACACCCATATAAAGGAAATTGTTATGGAAATTCACATAAATAAAACCAGGGAATTTTTTAAGAGAAAGAGAGTGGAATTTTGAGATGAAAATTCTGCAGCACAACGACGACATAACATCCTTTTTGAAAACATTAAAAATAAAGGGTAAAAGGGTAAACCACTCATAAATAACATATAATAAAGTAAAAATGCAGAATATCATGGTTATACAAACATGGTATGGATATTTAAATGACATTCTACATGAAAAGGAAATTTGAAAGGAAATGTAAGATGTGATTTCTTTTACCGAAAATTCAACATCATAACGGCGTCACTTAAAAATTTAGAAAAATAATTGATGTGAGAGGAAAGGGTCTATCATCATTTGTAATTGAAATATATTATAGTAAATATATAGAATAATAATACACCACATAATAAAATGGAACTATAAGATATAATAGAAAGGAAGTCATGACTTAAAAGTGGAGGGTGAATGGATCCCTTACCATGAAGATAATCTTCGAAAGGATGATGTTCAGGACATTGGGAGGCTTGAGGGAACCTTGGGAGGACTCCTTGAGAGTTAAGGTGACCAGAAAATCATCAAGGATGATTTTGAAATGAAATGAAAGGGGGGAAATGGATTGATATTTTATAAAAAAAGTGAGGGAATTTTTTTTAAAGGGACACCTCATTGGTGGTATTTGCAAAACGATGGGCCTGCCCTTGGTATATGATAATGGTATTGGACACATGTGACATGTCATAGAATATATCACTATTCATAAGTCGTCCAGAAATCTTACATCATTATTACATCAATAATGATTACATTAAACACCCGAAACTGAAAACTCTATTTTTAATATTCACTGAAAATTCAACTGTTTCAGAGAAATCCCAAAAACTCACCCTATCCTAATATCGATTCACTAATTTCGATAATGATATCCATTTTATGAAAATAATTTTCCAAATATTTATAATTTAATTTTTAAATGAAGTCATTATATATTACAAAAATAGAACATTAAAACTAGAACTCATTTTTTACATCATAAGAATAAAATCTAGTTCCCATAAAATTATCGTAAAACCATAAGAAAACAAAGTAAAGATTTATTATCATATTTTATGAAGTTACATTTCCATTTTAAATTATTAAACTATTTATAAAATTGGAAATACAATTTTTATGACATACACAAATACCAAAACTTATACTATGATCATTTTTTCACACATACGATGTTTTAATTGTATTGATACATTCATGGGTGATGTTTCTATTTTTTTGGAAAATTTACTATTCATTACTATTCATATAGGTATGTTACTATTCATACTTTACTATACACTAAAAATCAAGTTGATCTTATTAGACTCTAAATTTTGTACTGAACAGAACTGTAGAATACCATTTTTTTTAAAATGAATACACATTATTAATTATTTAATGAATACAAAAATACTTTAAAATACCCCTTTTTCCAAAATTCATCAATAATACACATTCTATATTCATTAAAAAATTTAAATTCCCAAACTTTTCCATAATATGAAATAAAAATTTTATTTATATTAAAGGATTAAACAAAGTAGCTAAGGTCTTGTTACATGGCCCCTTATAACACCAGCATGTATCCTAAGTGTATGATTTGATATGGTGATAGAATCGTGGGGTGGCTCAGACAACATTGCCCGAGTGGTGATTTCTATCAGCTAGGACATATCCCTTAGGAGATTTCATTCAAGCTTAAAATGTTGAAGTTTGGCTTGGGCTTGGTCCAAAGAAAAGTCCAGTGATGGTACCAACTTCCCAAGATCCGACAAATGGGATTCATATGGCCTGATTCTACAAGAGGAGGCCATCCAATATTTTTTCTATATTAATTAACCAAGATATCTGTATTTATAAAAATAGAATGTAAATATTATAGTTTCTAACAGTCATCTTGACCAAAGGTCATATAATATTCTAAACCCAATAGTCCCATTTTAATTATTCCCACTTTTTTAATTAATGTATATTGTTTTTTTGAGTAGAATATAAAATAAGTCAAAAATTTAGAAAAAAAATATAACAAAAAATATTAGGTCATTACATTCCCATCATTTCAATTTTGTAGGGATAGTTGTCTTTTAGTTATAATTAAGATGGGTCATAACCGTTGAATATATATTTCTAAATATACTTTTTAACTTCGATGTTCATTTAGAGGGACATAAAAATATGGTTTACCATACTTTTTTAAAGATATTTATATTTAATTTCTCATTTAGTAATGGTACACTAGTAGTGGTTTCAGGATTGGTAACCTCCTTTCTAATTTCCCATTGTGTGGGAATGTACAAGGACATGTCACTGGATATAAAAATGTATTAGATATTTTCCTAGCACAATTGAATTTTATAATTTATAGACATCGTGAGGACTCTTAACATTCCATTCAGAGTTGATTATTTTATATCCTTCTTTATGTATTCTCATTTCTATTTACACCAAGGTATACTCATACTAGGTCTAATAGTTCCTGATCAATTTTGAATTTAATGTATTAACTTCATAGTTATTGGTTTATCAAGGAGTGAAATGTTCCATCATTGATTATTTACATGATAAATGACAAAAATTCACTTCATACATGTAATCTAGGATGATTTCACTATTTATAATCTGGTGTCTACCATTTTAGATTTATGTGAACATGTTCTAGTATGATTAGTGGATTAATTTTGAGATTTATAAAAATATGAAAAAAAATCATGCTGGGGAGATTTTGATGGGTGGAGAGTGGAAAACAATTATGTACATTATTATAGGATCCTATTCTTGTTCGTTATAGGGTCATAATGATCTCATGTAGTTTTTACATTAATCTATTATGATGGTATTGATAATCCAATTCTAACCAAAGTTCAAGTTGTATCAACTTCCTATATTTTACCTAAAATTTGATATATTTATTCTAGTGTTTTCTCAATCAGAATGCATTTAGAAGAATGTTGTGATCATGGTGCTACTTGACCAACTAATTGTGTTTTCTCATTTAATTCCAATTTGGTTATGTATAGTATGTATATGAAATAACTAGTTTTAATATCCAAGTATTGCTATAATTTAATAGTTTATTTATTTCCATGGTCTCTCATTGAAACAATATCCATCCAAATATGGTAATGTATTAAGATTCTTTTTTTGTAATATTTTCATAAAAATATGTTCATCATTTTTAATTTCTAGTCTTCCAATATCATTTTTTCATCCATTGTTATTATAGGGGTAATTTTTTATTCACCAGGCATTCCCAATAATGGGGATCCAACACCACCATAAGGGAGGGATTTTATCTCCATAGTGCGAGTAAATATCAGTTTTTTTTAATATGATAGGTTTATCTGACACTTGGGTCAATGGTTTTTATGAGTTCTCAGCATATATGATATCATTGTATGGCCATGATAATAAATTTCAAGGATTAAACATACATTTGTTACATTTTTTCCATAGTATGGTGAGGTTTATTATGTTTATTTGGAATTTGAACCACTATTATGGATCTGTGCTCTGAGAATATATTTAAACACCAAGAACATCCATATTTCTAGTTGTTAAATCTTTATGGTGAGGAGAATTTTAGACCATATATTTTTAATACATATATGATTCAATATTTGCATTAATGTTTCAATTTTGATAGATATAGTCAAAAAAGGTTTTAGATAGAAAATCAATTGGCTAATTGTGGTAGGGGTTCTTTCGGAATCACCATGCAACGGTATAGGATTTACCATTCTATGGGAATTTACAAATTTGGCTGTTTGGATTTTTTTATATAGGGTGAGACACATAGTAAAAAGTGGGAGGTGATTTGACATGTTTCATAGGTATTATCCCACTATTTCATGAATATATCACCAAAAAAAGTGATCTACACATTTTTTCAACTGCATAAATTTTTTTGGGTGTGAGGGTATGTTTGAAAAAGGTGTGAGAGTGAACTACACCATCAATGAGAGTAATTTACATGGCATGATTTACCAATGAAAAACCTATATGTATGAAAAAATGAGTGTATGGTGATGGTCGAGGTTGTGGTTTATTGGGTGTTCACCAAGGGTAAATGTGCAAAAAACCCAATGGAATGTTCAGGGAGATGGGTATTTAAAGAGATTTATATGATAAAATTTTATTGGAACGTTAGTAATCAGCCATTGTGGGACCTATATGTTGTATAGGGAGTTGTGAGCATTGAAAATGGTGATGGTGGATATAATACATCCTTATCCTCGCTATGATGGATCTCTATAGAGTGAGGGGTGTTCATCGTCACCATGATCATGGTGGGAACAACAATGATGGTGAAAATCACCACTGTTTTATGGAATTAAAATTCATTCAAAATTGAGCAAATAAATATATTTGTCTTATGGGGAGTTATTTTTAATTTATACAAATCATATGTTATTATTTAAGAGGGTTATTAATTTTGTTTTTGACCATATTGACATCCTAAAAACAAAATTTTTAAATCTTTTACAGTGGGATCTCGAACAAGGTTTTCCTAGAGTTGATTTTGGATGATTATCTAATGGAAAAACATTTTATTGGTGAATTATTTTTGAATGACATGTTTTAGGTCGGTGTCTTTACACTCGCAATACTTATTTTAATAACAAGGAAGCATTTTTTACTTTTATATATAAATTCTAAATCTATGAAAATAATTATTTTTGACCAAATGATCGGTGATTTACCACTTTCTATAAATTATTTATCAAAATTTATATTCCCTAATTTTTTATTTAATTTATTATTTTAAAAAAAATTCTATATAAAGGATTGGTTCAGAAATTAATATTTAATTTTATGTTTCTATGTTAATGAGGTGTAGTATTATAATTTCAATAATTTAGAAACATTTATTTCTAATAGTCATGGTTTTTTTATTGATGATTTTTATGGTTGGGGACTTATTAAAACAGAAATTAATACTATTAAAATTGAGTCACATTGGAATGTTATTCTTAGTGTGATGGAATTAGATGAATGAATGTGTTTATGATACTAATAATAGGTCTATTTTGGTGTTTATCCATTACTGGGGACATTATGTATTGGTGCGAGTTCATAGAACTGTTGTTTGAATCAGGGAGTGGGTTATTTCATGGAAATACTATATTTAAATCAGTAAATTTGGAGTTTTTTTCATTTAATTTCCTAGTTTTCCTTGATTATACATGTTATTCTCCAACTCTTATTTTTTAAATAAATTATTTTCAACTTGTTCATATATAAATGTGGTGTGTGTGACATATTTTGGGGGAATTCTTATATTCATTATCTATTCACATCCGTCATATGAATCCAAGTTCATTTGAAACATCCTTTCTATGTTATTCATTTAAGCAGTGATCACTCACATTTATATTGGAAAATTTTGAATTCAATGGTATTATGAGAATGAACATAGACCATTGATTTATATGTCATGTGGAGTGTGGGAGTGGGCCAGGTTAGTACTAGATTATCTTTTGAGTGTTGACCTTTTAGTCTCTTTAATATTAATTTTTATACAATATAACATTGATGATTGTATTTGGTTAATCATATTGGGATTTCATAGTCATTAAACAAATTAGATACATGTTTTCATGTATTTTTCAACTATAGGATTTATTGTTTGGAAGGATTCATCTTCCCCAATGATGTTGTGTACCCATGTAAATTCTTATTAGGATTTGGTGACGGATGGATTTACCAATGGTTAGTATAAATACATTTAATCCCCTTACAATAGGATTGTGTCATAAATGTAACACCCCAGGTAAATAAAGAGTATGACATTTTCACATTTATTCATATTTTTGAATAAAATATTAATATGTCTTTAAAGTGGACTCTATGCTCGATGGCATACCCAACACGCAACAATGAGTTTCTTGGGAATCATACGTTGCACTCTAATAATAAAATAATATTATTTTAAATAGTAGTTAATGCTTGGTCATTATAATGGCGGGAATGAACAGAAATAACTACAAAATGATTATATATGTTTGTCAAATATTTCTACTTTTTATAATAAATGTTATAGGATTAAAAATACGAATGAATCCAATTTTAAGCGTAAACATTCTAATATTCTTTAAAAGGACGATTAAACGCCTTTTGATGGAGAACCTCTTTTAAATCCACCTTTTGACAATTTTATGTGTTATATTTGACAAACTAAAATTCTTCTTTAGAATCGGGATATCAAAATTTACTTTGTGTAAATTTTTGGTATTTTTCCGAAAAAGTTCAATTATTAATGAATAGTGAAAAATGTTGTATTTTAATTCAAAACCTCTTTTTAATCAAATTTATTTATATGATTTGATTATCTTTTGAATTGGTTTTCAAGTGAAATTAGAATATATTTTTACCATTTAATCAAATAGTGGTCGTTGGAATTAATTTCACTTTGAAATCGGACTTAAACTAGTGTAAATCTTTTGATACATTTTGTTTCATAAAAACACGCTATTTGTTGTGACATCAAGAATTAATTATTAAATTAATTAATAAAACTTATAAGTTTTCAATTTTGTAAAATATCCATCATTTTTGAATTTGGAATATCAAATATAGCTTAGGGTGAATTTTTGGTAATTTCTGAAAAACTTCAATTTTTGATGAATAGTGAAACCACTAAGTGGTACTTATAAAAACTGATTTTCCGTTTAAATGAAATTTTTCCATATTTTTGTTTTGAATTTCAAAAAACCTACATACATGGTTGTCATTAAGAAGTAAAATTTGGTTCAATGGGATTAGAATACTTTTTTGGTGCATAGTAACTTATTATGTTTTTAATCACGATTAGATGTAATTAGTGTAGTTTAAGGTAAGAATAATGTTTTAATAAAAATAAATGACCTAGATACATGTCCTACCCTCATTTGATGTGTCATTGCCGACCAAGAAAATCCATGGGTCATCTTGGGGACCACATGGATCCACTTTGGTTGGAAAATGACATGAATAACTTTTTATATAATGATAAACTAAAAATGACACAAACATGAGATGTTTTACTAAAACAATTTTTACTTGGGGTTATAAAAGTCAGATTGTTGACTATAAATAGTAATTGGAATTCTAAAAATAATTCCTACATTATATTAATTTATTTATAATTTTTAGAAATTAAATACATTAAATTATTTATGACATCATGATGATGCAGCGATGACCTCATTATTTAACAATTTAAATAAAACGGAATGATAATGAAAAATCTAAGACCTAAACATGTCAAAAACCTATTGTATGGGTGGAATTAGAACCTTTATCACCTTACCCTCGAAACAAATCAATGTGGGACCATTAAAATCCTAAAATCATTCTAAAATAATGTAACATTTCTTTACTTTCCATGAGTGCCCTCCTCTCCTCTTATAAAAATGCCCCCACCTCTACCTCCATACCCACACTTCCAAAGCATTTGGCTCTGCCAAACCCTGACCATTTTGTCTCTCCACATCCCTCTCTAACTCATTGTAGCCTCACTTTCGGCAGATGTCTTCCCACGGAAGCCTTTGAGCGCAAACCAAAGAGAGTTACCCGATTTTAATGTAATGTCTTCACTTGTGTCCTTTTGTTTTATTTTGCTTCTCCAACCCCCTAAACTATTTTTATTCATTTATTTTGTAAAAAATACAGTATCTTCAATATACTAGGATGTTGTTATAAGAAGTATTCGAGCTACACATACACACACCTACATCTAATGGTTAAATAACCTACTGTTTCTGTGGATGGAGAATTTCTGCTTCACGAAACGATGATTTTTCAACATTCTTATATCACCTTCAATGGTGGCCATTAAGATGACTGTTGATTCTCCATTCATCACAGAATCTAAAAATCGGAAAAAGGGAATATCTGAGCTCAAAGAGATTCAACCTTTGAAGAATATATCAAAAATCGACAAAGGCATAAACAAAGAATCAAAAGCAACTTCACCGCGCAAGTTATATAACTGTCGCGCAAGTGCACTTGCGCGACGCTTATGGTCGCGCAAGTGAATTGCGCGACCTAAGTGATAACCGCCCGGTAACCGCCCAGGGTCTTCTCCTGCCTATAAATAGACCCTGTGGGCCCCCCATTGAAGAAGATCTTTTCCAGAAACTCGAATTGAAGCTCCCGACGCCCAAGTATCTTCGAAAAGATTCCGGAAAACTTCTAAGGTAATTTCTTACCTAGAATGGAAGATCTAAAGAGAGGGAGGAAGGCCTAAGTGTTGAAACTCATGAACATTTACGCGCCTGAGTGGCCATCCCTTAAGGGAAGTGGCCACACTTGCGCGCCGCCTTCTTTCTTCGATAGAACTTGTGCGTCACTTTTCTGGAAGAACCTCAAGAGGATTTTAAAGTCTTTAATAAAGAGTCGCTCAAGTATTTCAATGCTGGTTGAATATCGCACAAGTACACCATTTGTCGCGCAGGTATACATGCGCGACCAATAGTTGCGCGCCCCCGCGATACTTGCGCGCCTTCCAAGACTTGTGCGCCCCTTCCTTTTTGGGTGCCTTTATTGCCCATTTCACTCCTCTTAAAACATTACACCTTTCCTTTTTAAGATTCAGTCTTCAAGACACTCTTCAAATCCATTTATGGCATGATTTCTTGATTTGAATTCCTTATCTGAAAAGAATTCGGTGGAATATTGTTTCCGACGCTTTCGTCGGGGCGCGCGCATCCGTCTGTGGAGGACGCGCAGCTTGTTTCCCCGCATTCCCACTTTCCAAAGGCGGGTGGCATTCGTTCCTTGTTCAGGTACGTCTGCTCCTTGATCGAAACAGGATGATGGGATGTCGGTTCTTTCTTCCGTGGATTCCTCCTCGGAACTCGTCACCTAGTCCGGGTCTCCCTCATAGATTTAATACGTTGTTCGTGAATCTCATTCCCGGTGCCATATTGTCATGGACGCCGGTTAATTACACTACTTCCTTCAAGACTTTCCATAGGGTCTTGACATGGTAGCGACCTTCGGTCGGAGTAGACGGCAACATCAGGAATGTCGGGGCATCTCTGGGTGCGTGGACATACGGGAACCTGTATTCTTCCTCATAAGAGGGCATCTCAAGGGTGCAGAACCCGAGGCGTATATCTGAGGTTTTCCTCATCTTCCTATGTTTAACACAGGGTATGTTGCAAGATTAACGTCTAGCAGAGACGGTTACACCAAAGGCGTTCCATCCGAGGTTTTCCTCAGGCATCTCATGTTTATCACAAGGTAGGTCGTGAGTTTAACGTCTTACGGAGACGGAATACGGGTGATCAGAACGTCCCATAGAGACAGATCAGATTGGTATATCTCATAGAGACGGCTATGGTCCCATAGAGACGGATCAGAACGCCCAATGAGGACGGATCCGAGCTGGTGCACTCCCTATAGGGGAAAAGGGTGATGAATCGGGGTGTACACAGAGGACAGCGACCCGGAGACATGATGGGGCTTACACGTGGAAAGCGGCCCATGCGCTGCTAGGAGCAGCGAGGAGGTGGATGGCATGATCCCACCAGGATGTGGCGGCCCGGGTGAGAATCGGGATGGGTGGTGGATGAATGAATGAAGTGGAGGGGGAATGAAATGGGACCATCGCAGGGGGGCGACAGTGAAGTTGGGCTTGAGCCTTGAAGAGGCTTCCTACGTATCCCCGTGGCAGGGAATCAAAGTCCGCGTAGTTCGGGATGGTGCCGGTAAACCGACGTGAATTGGGTGATGGGTGGGCTTGAACCTCATGGAGGCTTCCTACGTACCATGCCTTAACACGGATCAAAGACCTCGTAGTTCAAGTGGGGCTCCGCCGGTGAACCGACGTGAAAGTAGACCTTGGTCCACTGGGTGGTGGGCTTGAACCTCGTAGAGGCTTCCTACGTACCATGCCTTGACACGGATCAAAGACCTCGTAGTTCGGAGAATACAGTTTAACGTCATGCGGGACGATAGTGAACCCTGACGTGAATAAACGACGGGTGAGCTTGAACCTCGTGGAGGCTTCCTACGTACCATGCCTTGACATGGATCAAAGACTTCGTAGTTCAGAGGTTGACGATCGCAATGGCTTACCACTGGACCAGGATGGGACCCGACGTGAAATGACGGGTGGGTGTGTCGGTGAGCCGACATGAAAGTAGACCTTGGTCCACTATTGGTGGGCTTGAACCTCGTGGAGGATTCCTACGTACCATGCCTTAACACGGATCAAAGACTTCGTAGTTCAGAAAATACAGTTTAACGTCATGCGGGACGATAGTGAACCCTGACGTGAATAAACGACGGGTGGGCTTGAACCTCGTGGAGGCTTCCTACGTACCATGCCTTAACACGGATCAAAGACTTCGTAGTTCAAGTGGGTTTCACCGGTAAACCGACGTGAAAGTAGACCTTGGTCCACTATTGGTGGGCTTGAACCTCGTGGAGGCTTCCTACGTACCATGCCTTGACATGGATCAAAGTCCTCGTAGTTCAGGTGGAAGTAGACCTTGGTCCACTGATGGTGGGCTTGAACCTCGTGGAGGCTTCCTACGCACCATGCCTTGGCATGGATCAAAGACCTCGTAGTTCAGGTGGAAGTAGACCTTGGTCCACTGATGGTGGGCTTGAACCTCGTGGAGGCTTCCTACGTACCATGCCTTGACATGGATCAAAGACCTCGTAGTTCAGGTGGAAGTAGACCTTGGTCCACTGATGGTGGGCTTGAACCTCGTGGAGGCTTCCTACGTACCATGCCTTGACATGGATCAAATACCTCGTAGTTTAGGTGGATGTTTGTCAGTATCGGTGCTCACTCTAAGCCCACGCGAGTCATGCTCGGTGTGAGAAACAAGAGGTTGCAAGGACCTGACGATCACGTCGCGAAGGGTGCGTCCGTGAGAAGCGAAGAGGGGCTTACGCATTGAGCGGCCCATGGTGTTGGGACTTACTCCAGGATGGAGGCCTAGAACGGCTTACCGCTGAATGGGGGTCACAACGGCTTACCGCTGGATTGGGTCACAACGGCTTACCGCTGGATAGGGATGTCAACGGCTTACCGCTGCATGGGATCACAACGGCTTACCGCTGGATTGGGTCACAACGGCTTACCGCTGGATAGGGATGTCAACGGCTTACCGCTACATGGGGTAACAATGGCTTACCGCTGGATTGGGTCACAACGTCTTACCGCTGGATAGGGATGTCAACGGCTTACCGCTGCATGGGGTCACAACGGCTTACCGCTGGATTGGGTCACAACGGCTTACCGCTGGATAGGGATGTCAACGGCTTACCGCTGAATGGGGTCACAACGGCTTACCGCTGGATGAGGATGTCAACGGCTTACCGCTGAATAGGATCACAATAGGGAATGGGGCTTACGCTAGAAAGCTGCCCGGGTGCCGCCATGGAGCGGTAATGGTGGATGGGGCTTATGCAAGAAGCTGCCTGTAATGTCTTCCTCATGTCTGGCCATGAGGGCATCCCAACTCACTGGTGAATTAGGCATCCTATCATTTGTTAGATAGGGAGAATACTACGGTTTAGAGTCATGTAGGTAGAACTATTGGAATCTCACGCTTGGAGCATGAGGCATCTCTCGCTTGGAACAAGAGGCATCCTATCATTTGTTAGATAGGGAGTGCTACAGTATAAAGTCATGTAGATAGGACTGTTGGCGTCTCATGCTAGGAGCATGAGGCATCTCTCGTATAGGGCGAGAGGCATCCTATCGTTTGTTAGATAGGGAGTACTACAGTTTATATTCTTGTAGATAGGACTATTGGCATCTTATGCTTGGAGCACAAGTCATCTCTCGTTAGAAGCAAGAGGCATCCTATGTTCGTCACATAGGGATTACTACAGTTTATAGTCATGTAGAAAGGACTGTTAGCATCTCATGCTTGGAGCATGAGGCATCTCTCGCTTGGAGAAAGAGGCATCCTATCATTTGTTAGATAGGGAGAATACTACAGTTTAGAGTCATGTAGGTAGGACTATTGGCATCTCACGCTTGGAGCATGAGGCATCTCTCGTATAGGGCAAGAGGCATCCTATCATTTGTTAGATAGGGTGTACTACAGTTTATAGTCATGTAGATGGGACTATTAGGCAGAAGGTGCCTAGAAATGGTTGGTGTTGGGACTTACGCAAAGCATCCCTTTCTGGTTGAACCTGGCATAGGAGCCAAGTGATTGGGTTTGGAGGAGTTGCCTGAGGAATGGTTCGACTCAAGGTACCCGGGGAATCGATGATGAGAATCTCAACTCACGACATGGAAGGAAACCAAGAGGAATATGTCAACTCAAGGTGTTCCATGGTGTGTGGAGGAGTATCTCAAGTCATGGTGTTCCATAGGTGGTAGGTGGGAGCGCATAAAGGCGCAATGGAAAATCAAGGCATCCCGGCCCGAAAAGTTCGCGGTGCGACTCTCCATTTTTCAGGGGGGTCTGTGACGGAGCAATGGTCTCTCGCGGAGCAAAGGGGTCTCGCGGAGCTTGGTCTCGCGGAGCAGCATCGTGGAGGTTGGTCTCGCGGAGAAAAGGGCTCTCGTGGAGCTTGGTCTCGCGGAGCAGCATCGCGGAGCATAGGCTCGCGGAGCATGGACTCCTGGAGTCTCGGCTCGCGGAGCAGCAACGCGAAGGAAGCTGCTCGCGGAGCATGGCTTCGCGGAGCCACAATGCGGAGCTCCACTCGGCCACCCAAGGGGAGAAGTGGCCGTGGCCGTCCTCGGCCGCCCTCGGCCGTCCTCTCGAGAAGGGGGGTGAGCTGGGTATTTATAGGCAGGGGCGCCGCGAAGCAGACCTTCCGCGCCGCCTCAGGAGCTTCGCGGCGCGCTCGCAAACGTCAAATGCGTTCGCGGAGCATCACTGCCTCTGGAGCTTCGCGGCGGCTCACGAACGTCAAATGCATTCGCGGAGCATCACCGCCTCTGGAGCTTCGCGGCGGCTCGCGAACGTCAAATGCGTTCGCGGAGCATCACCGCCTCTGGATCTTCGCGAGGCCACGATGGTCGGGGCGCTTCGCGGCGGTGCTTCGCGGGACCGCACTGCACGGGTGCTTCGCATCGGTGCTTCGCATGAGTGCTTCGCGAGGGGTCTTCACAGCGCATTGAAATCGTCAAACGGGTTCTCGGAGCCTCTCGCCTCATTGCTTCGCGGCGGCGCTCCGCGACCACGGAGGGGGGCTTCGCGAATGGGCTTCGCGAACCAGATTTCCAGCCCAACTTCAAACGTCCATAACTCCTAATCCGCAACTCCGTTTGGGCCCTACGACCTACCAAATCGAAGCTTGCGAAATGGACTACGATCTTTGATCTTGTATGGAAGCATTTGGAAAATTTTGGGGACGCGTTTTCCGGGGTCTACAAATATCTCTCAAAACCTAGTGATTTAAATATCTTTTTGTCACTAAATATGGAGAGTTAATTCATTCAACCTCATCCTTTATGGTGAGAGAATCCTTAATTTGGGAATCCTTCTTAGGAGTAAGCCCCAAGTCCTCTAATTTGGGCATCCTTCATAGGAGTAAGCCCCAAGTCTCCTAATTTGGGCATCCTCCTCAGGAGTAAGCCCCAAACCTTAATCCTTAACCTGGGCTTCCTTTTCAAGAGTAAGCCCCAGTATCCTAATTTGGGCATCCTTCTTAGGAGTAAGCCCCAAGTCCTCTAATTTGGGCATCCTTCTTAGGAGTAATCCCCAAGTCCCTTAAATGTTTGGGCATCCTCTTAAAGAGTAAGCCCCAAACCTTAATCCTTAACCTGGGGTTCCTTTTCAGGAATAAGTCCCAGTCATAAATCCCTTAACCTGGGCCTCCTTTTCAAGAGTAAGTCCCAGTCTCCTAATTTGGGATTCCTTTTCCGGAGTAAGCCCCAAGTCCCTTAAATTCTCTTTAACAAGTCCTAATTTACGTTTAATCTAGGATTCCTTCTCAGGAGTAAAACCCAATTATCAATCCTCTCCTAATCATGGGCTTCCTTTTCAGGAGTAAGCCCCAAGTTAGAGTATTCAAATCTCCATAAAGCACGTATACCTTTATGGACCCTGTTCCTAGATTTTCTCCCTAAAGTAAATCCTAAACTTCATTTATCTGGGCAGTCATACATACATAAGCCCCACATTATTTCTTATGATTGCATCTTTCATGGAACAATTGTCTAATTTTTACCAATACCTCTTGTTTCTCACACCGATCATGACTCACGTGATCTTAGAGTGTAAAAGTAATTGTGACATCCTTCATTGAGCCATCAATCATAAACATCATACTCCCTTACTCGAACTACGTGGGTTCTGATTCCTTTTCCAAAACAAAGGATATGTAGGTAGCCCTTCTATGGGTTTGATCCCAACTCTGAAATAATTCATTGTCCTTATGAATGACAATAAACATCAAGTTCCCCACTGAGTGGCTTTAAAACCAGCCTGGTCATCATAATGAACAAGAGACTTTTATATAAATCTTTTGAAGGTTACCATTGACCAAGAATCTCTAAATAGATATAGATGATTCTATATTGATGAAGAACCTCAAATAAATATAAAAGATTCTCTAAATTTCTTACATATTTAATCATTGATTGTCAACACTAAAGGAAAATCTAATTTTATACTTGGTAATGTAATAAGGATTCACGAACATAACTTAAATCTATAAAGAGAGTCCCGGAATAGACAATAATTCCCCTCAAAAAGGTGTGATGAGTCCGACCTCCCATCCTCTCGACCAATGCAAATTCCTAAGCCTCATCAGTTCACAAGCTAATGAGCGCCCACCTTTGGAAAGTAGGTCCAAATGGATATGGAATCATTAGATGTTTCCGGTTCTACGAACAAACCCGTTAGAAACCGATCGGAACGTTTGAATCTCCCATCCAGGAGGTCATCCCTGAATTTCGAGGGAAACAAAAAATGGTGAACCCGACATGAATCCTTAACCAAGTAAAAATGTTGTTTTACCTATTTGTTAAGCCCCTATTTTTAAGAGGGATAACAAAAATAATCATTGACATGTGTGCTCATCCAATGGATGAAGTAGCTGAATTTTATCTTGATTACGTCTGTTATATAAAACAGGCACTCTTTTCCAAGATTTTTTGTATTTCCATAATGGATGCTCTCAAATTCACATCTGTGAATACTGCTGCTGCAAATACCACTACTGATATTCCTACTGGATCGTCATCCACTCTGAGGATGACATCACCTACTCAGCGTCTTCAATGCTGGGTATCAAATGCGCTGGTTAAGGAGTAATGTCAACACAGTACCATCCCAACTCTGGAGGCTACACGACATGCCCTCCAAGTGAACAACTCACACAGGTCGTCCGGACAACGACGACCAGTGATCAAAAGGCAGGCGGTGCTGACTACCGTCTCCAACTGTTTCAGGTCGTTATCCCCAGAATGCAATTTCCATTCACTCCCTTACTCTGAGGAAGTGAATGAGCATGTCCCTCAGGGCCTTAATACAAAAAGATATGATTCCTTCCCGAGAGCTCCCATCAACAATCGCCACCAGACTCGTGCGGCAGTGCACCCTCAACATGATGAGGGTACCAACTCTAGGAATTCAGGTCAGGTTCCTCGAACCAGAGCAGGCAAGACGAACCACTAGAGACAGAATCCGGTTAACAATGGGCAGTTTTTCATCCCTGCCATCTCCGTAGAAGTCCACCAACCTAACTTGGTGGCAAACAACGAGCATGCACACACACCTGTCCGTTTTAATTCCGCTGTCCAGCAGACTCGTCTGGCAGCATCATGCCAATCCCGCCAGGCAATTCCGGCGGAGTACTATAGACAGGAACATACACCTGCTTATACATCACCAGTTAGTCAGCAGGCTCTCCTGACTACATTTGATGGATCTCGTCAACCGCGTTTGGCGAAGTGTACTCAGCAGGCACATACACCTGCTAGTACTAATAAATCCTACCAACAATCTCGCTTGGTAGCGCACGGAGAAGTCAGTAGGAAAGCTCTGACGACAAACATGAGGCATACTCAACTCTATGCCTCCACACTTGAGTACTGTCAGGATTCACTGACAGGAAAAGGAGGACAGGAGCAGGCACATACACCTACTCCTAGCCCAGAATGGACGTATATCCCCGTTCCGGCAGCTGAAGTCACCAAACATATTTTGTCAATGGTGAAAGAGCAGAAGCAAATTCCTACTCATATTCTGGATCCTTGCCAGGATATCATAACAGCTTCAGCATCATCTCAAGGAAATACACATAAATCTATCCCTAGCAGTGGAGTGACACATCAACGATTCACTCCGGAACAGACACACACATCTGTTCTAGTCCAAGAGGGTTATGGGGCATACTCCCCCATATCATATGGACAACCAAGTCAGGAACATACACCTGATTTGAGTGGAGATCATCAGCCTAACCTGACCATCTTTCCTGATCAGGCACATACACCTACTCAGATCAATCACTTTCATCATCAAGTGCTTTCTAAGGCGAGTAAGAAGGCATCTAAGAAAAAGATCCGCCTAGCACAGTCAGGAGATCAAAGGCCAATCTGTAACCAAGCCTTGCTCGATGCTGGAGTTCTTGAAGCCCTCAGACATTTATCTGTCGGAATTCAAGATTCTACTCCCTCAATTCCCAATAACGGGAACATTAATTCTGAAGGTCTTCAACAGACACTTCCTCATGAAGGCTTTCTTTATGAAAATTCGGTCAATCTTGAAGTTTATTCATTAGATGAGAGACACAGGAAACCTCTGTGTGGTCAGAAGACCAAGGAGCAAGAGATCTCATCTTTTGCTGTAACCCATTATGGTGGTCCTCCCCATGATGATGAATTTCGCTGTGAAAGTCCTCTCCGCAGTAGTGATTCACATTTCCTGGAAAATACTCCAGTGGAAAATGTAGTGGCGAGAAAGCCCTCTAATCTTGAGGCACTTGAAAATGCGAAACTAGTCATGTATGATTCTTTATCGCTAGCAAGTGAAATACTTTCTTAATCAGAAGATAGCCCAAGGTGTATTCCATTATCCGAACAACCCCTAAGTAATGCATCTTCTAGTTTGATCAATGATCTCTCTACCAATCTTGTTGAATCCGATGTAGAAACAAGGAAACACCAACTCTGGTCAATACAGGTAGAAAAATCTTCATTTAATGATAAATATGAAATGCTAAACATGAGGAAAAAACTAGCGAAAAGTGAGGTACCAGTCATGTTTTGGCCTTTGGCTGACTCCCAATATGACATTCCAAAGATGTTGACGGAAGATGGAGTCCATGATATTCATTTCAACATATGGAAAACTCTTTGTCAATTGAATAATAAGGTATTATCTTATGATGAATATGAAAATCATCTTAAGATAATAGAAGGACTACAATGTCAGATTTATTTGGCATCTCTATCAGTCTCTCCGTATCTGAAGGCTGAAAAGCAAAAGGGAACCCTTCAACGTTCATGCCTTGGCACACTAAGAAAATTGCGTCAGTTAATTTCCAATTCTCCATCTAGTGTTCATATCAGAGGATGGGGTTTTCACGGAGCAGTACATTTCACTGTGCTTTCCAGTCATCAAAGCCCTCTGAAAATGGTCTTATGCAATGTTATTGCCCATGGTCGGCCATAGTCAATGGGATTTGTTCATAATCAAAAGCTTGCTCAAGAACATGCTTCAACTAGTTCCTCTAAAAATCAAGAATATAGAGAACAAGTTGTTGAATTTCTCCTACATCAAGTAGGCGAGAATATTGCACAAGCCTCTCGTATGGAGCAAACAAATCATCAAATGACAGAAGTGTCAGAAATCATCCAACGGTCTGTTGAACCAGGTGATAAAAGTGGATACAAGTTAATACATCCAGCTAATTTCCGAACTAAGATTCGTAAGATCAAGAGATCTTTTAAAAAGATCTCAGACATAGAATTTCAAGAGCCCCCCCAGCTTGTCAGACTGGGGACTTCTTTAACCCAACCCTCAGAGTCAACAAATGGGATTCGAGGAGTTGAGCGGAAGCAGTAGGAACATCCCCAGTTCACAAGACTGGGGACTCCTTCAAATCATCAATCCCCTTCTCAGAGAATGTCGGTCTTTTCTCGATTGGGTAAGAATCCCCAAGAGGAACGAAGAGCCAAATTATCAAGAGATTCCCTCCAAGTTATAGCTCGTCAAGAATTTCCTAAAAGATTAAATCAAAAAAAGGCAATTTCTCATCAAAGACATGAAAGAAGAAAATATCCCAGAAATGTTGATAGAAGGGATGCGATGAATTATGCATCAATCAATGTCATCAATGTCATTGTTGCTAATCCACCAGTGGAGACTCACTTAGGGGACTCAGATGAAGAGCGTCCTACTCAAGAAAATGCACGCACCGATACAAATGAAGAAGGTGTGTGTACACGAAGTCAAATGATTACTCAGAACCTAGGTAATCCACTTCCCTCTCTCCAAAAAGTATCCAACAAACCGAGGGGAAAGAATCAGGTTACATATCCTTCCTCTGGAGAAGGTCAATCGCTCTCGTTATAGAAAATTTTTTCACAAAAAGAGGAAGAAATGAAAGAATTAAGAAGGTTGAATGCAGAACTACTTCAGAGTAGTCTTCTTTTTAAGAATACTGAAGTCCGACAGCCGAAGGAATTTGTTGCAGTTACTAAGATGGATCAGGAATATCCTCCACTATCAGTACACCCTCAGAGGTCTAATCCTATGGGTCAAACGCAAAAACGGTTGGCAGTGCTACCATCAGTTGCAGCACCAACCACCACATCTGTTCAAGCTCCATTCATTGACCCTACCCAAGACCAGGTTCAACCGGATGTTTCTCAAAAGTTAATAACTACTATTGAGTCATTAACAGCTCGGTTAGAATCTATGGAAGGGAAACAGGCGCAAGTTCAACCAGAAAAGAAAGTTTACCCTGAATGGGTAGATTCAATTTCTCCTCCATCTAGTTTTGGAAACCCTATTTTCCCTACTTCCAATGGATCAGGCGACCCTGAAAAACATTTGACGCATTATGTGTCTTGTTGTGATCCTATGATGGGAACTCCAGAGCAGCAAGAAGCAGTGAAACTCATATGCTTCGTGCGAACCTTGCAAGGACCAGCTTTTGTCTAGTATACAAGCTTGCAATCCCGGTCAATCATCGGATGGGAGGATCTTCGTCAAAAATTTCTTCTCCAGTTCGGCTCAACTTTGCCAAAAAAGACAGTTTTCGATCTTACTAACTGCAAGCAAAGGGAGAATGAATGAGTCTCTGATTTCATTGCTCGCTGGAAGGGATTAACATATTCCCTGAGTTTAGCACTCCCTCAGGATGAGCTGTTGCCAATCTGTGTGGAAAATTTGCGTGAGGAATTACGCACGCCATTGATCCCTGTGAAATACACAGGAGGGTTTCGAGACCTTACTTCAATCGCTCAGCAGATTGAAGGTTCCCATATACATGCTAAGGTTAAATCTCATGTAATTCCATTAGCTTTAGGAAGGAGAATGGGTAATGCAGAAACTGCTGCAGTTATTCTTAAACAATCACCTGTACCTATTTCTACTTCAAAACCTTCATCTTCTCGAAGGGCTCCACCTCCTGAACGCCAGCAACAAAGGACGTTTCGTCCAAATGATCAAAGAGATCAACGACGAAAACAATTTAAGGATTTAAAGAGTAAACCATACTCCTTCCGAAATGAGAAAGTTCCTTGTTACTTCATTTCAGCTCTGGAAAATAATTTGGTTCAATTACCAGTGCCCAAGAGGCCAAAAAAGGAAGGAGATGAAGAATGTCCCAATTATTGTCCCTTTCATCAAATTTTAGGGCATCCCATCCAGGAGTGTTTTGTCTTCAAATACCTCCTGCAAAAGATGGTCGACTTGGGACAGGTCAAGTTGAAAGGTTCTTTGACTTAGGCAGCATGTGTTACTGCTACAGTTCCAGAGGAGGAAGGTGAATGGCAAGAAGTCAAAAACAGAAATTCACAGAATTATAATGATTGGATGGTCAGAAAGACAATCAATCAGACTCATTCCATTTTACGAACACAATTAAAGAAACCAATTGTGTCTTCTGCCATGAATATTGGAGTAAAACCCTCTTCGTCAGAGGGAAAGTACTCAAAGAAACAGTTTGATTCAAACAAGAAAAAAGAATCAGAAGAAGATGAGTATGTGTCAAAGCCTAAATTGTTTTTGACTCTGACAGACTTTATGCCATCTACTTCAAAACCACGGGCACCGCCCCATCAAACGGCATAGCCTAAATAGGCTAGTCAGGCAGATTCTTTATTAGATGAAGAGTTAATCTTCAGTTCTGTTAATATGATTCAATTAACAGATCCGTATTCCAGTCGTAATTTCAATTTTGATTAGCATGAATTCCTTGTATCAAGTAAGGGAATCCCAGGAAGTTCTAGAGGTTCAGGATACAGGGGAATACGTGGATCTTTCCGAAGCCACTACTCCATTTCTACCCCTGCTAGAACTGTGCATGCAGTAGAAACTCGTGGTAGAGCCCTTCAGCGAGCTCAAAAAGAACAAGAAAGTTCTTCTGCCAATAGTCAACTCAGTCTTGGCACAATTATTTTGGATGACCGATTGAAGATTCCATCTTCTTAATCTCTGCAAGAATATGGATCTATTAGGTCTAATCTTCCATAACCAAGAATGTTTTCAACTTCTATCCCAATAAAAGATGCATTAGCTTCCAAAGCATCTACTTCCAATGTACCTGCTAAACCGTATATTCATGTTGGGAAACACAGACCATTAGATGAAAAGTATGATATATTGAAACACTTGGCCCAAGTACCAGCCAAGTTATCAATTTTGGATGCTTTGAATCTGTCAAAATATCTTCGGGAAGCACTCAACGAAGCTTTGTCAAGTCCTCAGGAGTTTTAAGCTGAAATTGCTGCAACTGAAGTCTATCACATGGAGAATAATCCTGCAGAATGCCATGCAGTGATATCTTTTACTGATAAAGATGAAGATGATGTTGTGCATGGGCACATAAAACCTCTGTACTTATCTGGAAAAGTCAATGGTGTAGATATCCGAAGAGATTTCATTGACAATTGTTTGGGAGTCAACCTCATGCCCATTCGTACACTTCGTCGATTGGGCCTCACAGAATCTGATTTATCTCCTTCTACCATGATGTTACATGGATATGATAAAAATGAAAAATAACCACTGGGCGAAGTTACACTCAGACCTCATTTTGGAGATCTTCTATCCAATTCAGATTTCGTGATTGTTGATCAAGACTCGGCTTTCAACGTCTTTCTTGGAAAACCCTGGCTACATCAGCATGCAGCTATCCCTTCATCATACCATCAATGTCTCAAATACTGTTTCAATGGTCAAGTTGGAACATTGTATGGTGATAAGGCCCCATTCAAGACATGTGAGTCTCAATACATTGAGACAGAATTTTATCACATGAAGGGAAGAGAGAAATCTACAATGAAGTAAATTACCAGAGTTAATGCTCCATATTGTTTGGAGAAAATTCTAATAAATCCACTTACACATGTGAGTACATATTATGTGTTACCTATCAGTCAAATTGACAAAATAGTCTCAAATCAAAATACTCTTATGGAAAGATCCATAATGTCAATTACGACAGTTGAGCCAGACAACATGGGAGAAATTGGTAACCTACCAAACAGTGATGAAAGCAGAAGTGGTGACGTCTTCATTTCATCTGCTGAAATCCAACAGGTCTATACTTCGCCAATTAGGCCAGAAGAAGTTATAGCAACATCGGAGGTGAATAATGATGTCAATTCTAAATCCATAATCTCCTCTTTATTTCCCAAAGAAGGCCCCTTATCATCAATAGGGTCAGAAATGGAAACTTCTTCTTCAAAATGTACAAATTTTGACATCTCTTCTGATCACAAAAATTTCGTTTTGTCATCTACTATGCAAGTAGAAACAGAAGAAATAGCACATGATGAAGCAGAAGAGGAAGATCTTAGAGATACTCCTCCAGCATTTGAAGAGGGTATCTCTACCACTGTGGATGAACTCAGAGAAATAAATCTGGGTACAGAGAAAGATCCATGCCCCACTTTAATTAGTCCATCCATGACCCTTGAAGAGAAAGAGATGTATATTTATTTTCTAAAGCAAAATAACAATATTTTATCTTGAAAATATACAGAAATGCCTGGGCTTGATCCTGATATTGCTACACATCATTTGGGTTTACCAAAATAACATCGAGGATGTAAGCATGCCGCGAGAAGAACACACCCAACTTATGCTTCCAAAATTGAAGCTGAAGTGGATAAGATGATCAAAGCTAACATCATCAGAGAATTTCAATATCCCAAGTGGTTGGCTAATATTGTCCCTGTAAAGAAGAAGAATGGACAAAGTAGGGTTTTCATCAATTTCAGAGATCTTAATCGGTATTGTCCTAAAGATGATTTCCCAGTTCCGATTACAGAACTCTTAATTGATGTGACAGCTGGCTATGAAGTAGTTTCCTTCATGGATGGATATTTCGGATATAATCAGATCCGAATGGCCCCAGAAGATGAGGAATCTATAGCCTTCAGAGCCCCTCAAGGTGTGTTTTGTTACCGGGTGATGCCCTTTGGTTTAAATAATGCAGGTGCAACATATCAACACACTATGCATCATATCTTCAATCATTTCCTAGGGAAGTTTGTTGAATGCTATGTAGACGATTTGGTGGTTAAATCCAAACAACGTTCTAATCACTTGGCTGATTTGGAAGTCATATTCCACAAGCTTCGACAACATAATTTGAAGATGAACCCCTTAAAATGTTCTTTTGGGGTAACCTGAGGAAAATTCCTCAGCTTCATTGTACGCCATCGTGGTATTGAAGTCGATCCTGAGAAGACCAAATCAATTCTTGGTATGTCACCTCCTCATAATTTGAAAGAATTAAGAGGACTTCAAGGACACTTAGCCTATATTCGGTGTTTCATCGCCAATTTGGAAGGAAAAAGTTTACCATTTACCAAATTATTGAAAAAAGGAGTCACTTACCAGTGGACTGAAGAATGTCATGAAGCGTTTGATGTTCTCAAGAAATACATCTTGAGTCCACCAGTTCTCATGCCACCTATTGAAGGTAGAACACTTATCCTCTATGTGACAGTTCTAGAGCGATCATTGGGTACCTTTCTCACTCAAAAGAATGATGCTGGGAATGAAAATAGTCTCTACTATCTCAGTAGAACTATGCTTGAAGTAGAAACCCGGTATTCATGTATTGAGAAGTGTTGCCTGGCATTAATCTTTGCAGTTCAGAAACTGAGACACTACCTGCAACATCACGTGGTCCAATTGGTATCTCGCAATAATCCTCTCAAATTCATCCTTAGTCGTCCAATGCTTACAGGACGTCTAGCAAGGTGGGCAGTTATTTTGCAGCAGTTCGACATTCAGTATGTATCTCAAAAGGAAATTATCGGCCAAGCTCTGGCTGATTTCCTGGCTGAACATCCTTCAGTGGAAGACACATCTTCAGATATTGAACTCCCTGATGAGGAAGTTTTCTCTATTCAAGAGAGTCCTCAAACATGGGAAATGTATTTTGATGGTGCTTCCAGAAGTCCAACAGGGAAGAAAATGGAAAATCCTAAATTCAACAAAGTTGGTTTAGGAATTGTACTCATTTCTCCAGATAAGGCATTGTTACCTTATTCCTTTTTATTGTGGGAAGGTGGTACTAATAATGAAGCCGAATACCAAGCTCTTATCACAGGCTTGGAGTTAGCGCTTCAAGCACAAGTGAATCACTTAAAGGTGAAAGGTGATTCAGACCTGATAATTAAACAAATCAATGGGGATTATGCCATCATAAAAGAAGAACTAATCCCTTTGTATGATTACGTCAGAGAGTTAATGAGGGAATTCCCTTCAGAACTGACATTTTCTTATGACCCAAGACCACAAAATGCTCAAGCTGATGCACTGGCTAATATAGCCATAGCTCTAGCAGATCCAAATCGGGACGAGACAACCATCAGTATTGCCCACCGTCGTGCAATTTCACCTTATGTTCAAGCCAGAACAGAGGAAATTAATGAAATTAGTCCCATTCTTGAACCGTATGGTCATACTACAGGATGTATGTCACCTATCAGGGAATACCTTCAAAATGGAACACTTCCACCTGATAGAGCCGAGAAAGAACAAATCTGGCGACGTGTGGTCAATTTTACTCTTTATGATGGCCCAAACCACCTAGAGAAAATTCTCTACAAATGTGGTTTTGATGGAGTTCTCTTCAGATGCATTGATGGGGAAGAAACAATGGCTATCATGAAATAAGTACATGCAGGAGTCTGTGGTGCCCACCAGTCTAGACATAGATTGTCTGATCAAATTTGAAGGCTTGGATACTTTTGGCCTTCAATGATACAAGATTGTGTTGATTTCACAAAGAAATGTCATTCATGTCATGTACATGCCAACTTCATTCATCAACCTCCAGAGTTGCTTCATACAACTAAATACTCATAGCCATTTTCCACATGGGGAATGGATGTGGTGGGACCTTACCCTTTAGCTACGACCAAACAGTTTAAGTACATTCTTACTACTACTGATTTCTTTTCCAAATGGACAGAGGTAGTACCTCTCGAAGAAGTCAGTTCTAAATGCATTGTTAGCTTCATCAAGTCTATCATCAATACTATATTTGGTGTCCCTCATACCATATTGACAGAAAACGACACCAACTTCTGTTCCTCTGAGGGGAAGAAGTTGTATCAAGAATACAACATTAAATCCAACCATTCATCTCGGTATAATGCGGCATCCAATGGCCAAATAGAAGCATTTAACAAGACTCATTCAAATATATTTCAAAAGATGGTGGATAAAGATAAGAGATCATGGCCTGATAAACTCTTTCATGCTTTATGGGCTTATCGGACTACCATCCGCAATGCAATGCGGTCAACTCCATATTCGTTGGTATATGGAATAGAAGTAGTCTTGCCAATTGATGTTTAATTGCACTCACTCAGAGTAGCCATTTGTGATCAGTTATCTACAGATGAGCAATCCAAAAAGTGATTGAATGAATTGGAACAGTTAGATGAGAAAATATTGTGCACTTTGCACCACTTGGAAATCTATCAGAATCGAATAGCACGATCTTTTAACAAAAAAGTTCGTCTTCGCTCATTCATTCAGAGAGAATTGGTATTAGTTCTCAGAACTCCAATGATACCAGGAAAGAAACCTCCCAAGCTTAAGCCAAAAATGGGAAGGACCTTATTCAATACATAGGGTCTACTCCAATGGAGCTTATTCATTAATATCGATGGATGGAGAACTCATTACTACTCCAACTAATGCCAGATTTTTGAAGAAATATTTTGTATAAAATACAAAGTATTCATATTATGTCCTCGCAACATGACAATAAACTGTACGGCTCTAGTTCGTCCTTGATATATGACGATAAACTATAACGCAACGGTCTAAGAAAATGACCCTAAACTATTTGCACATACGTCCAACAAGACATTAAACTGTATTTTGTCCCTTCTACATGACACTAAACTGTGCGGCACCAGTTAGTCCTTACTATATGACGTTAAACTGTACAGAAATGGTCTAGTATGACCTTAAACTGCAACATCGTCCCACACGACGTTAAACTATGAAAAACTTCCCTTAATGGTCCAGTATGACCTTAAACTGCAACATCCCTGATCCATGCATTTCACCATAAACTATTTGCAAGTCCCTTACGTCCAGCAAGACGTTAAACTGTGACGTCCTAACTACATGATGCTAAACTGTATGAAAGTCCCTTACATCTGGAAAGGCGTTAAACTATATAATCATCAAAGGTCCTGTATGACCTTAAACTACACCACTGTCTAGCATGACATTAAACTGCACCATCCACGGTCCATGCATTTGACCTTAAAATTTTCGCACTTTCGTCCAACATGACGTTAAACTCTATTGTTCCCATCGTCCTAACTACATGATGCTAAACTGTACAGAAAGTTCATAATACGTCCTACATGACATTAAACTGTATTTTTTCCCTGCTACATGACACTAAACTGCACAACACCAATAGTCCTAACTGCAAGACTTTAAACTGCATAGTCCCTTTATATGTCCTACATGACATTAAACTATGCATTTTTAAGGTTGTTGTTACCTCTTGTTTCTCACACCGAGTATGACTCACGTGAGCTTAGAGAAAACCTCAACTGTAACAATCTCTATGGGCCGCTAACCATGTATGAGTCCCAACGACATTTCTTTATTTTATTTAGATCGTTGTCCCCAAGAACAACATGATCATTAATTCATTCTTTAATTGAACTACACGGACATTGATCCTTTCCCTCCAGGATGGGTATGTAGCCAACCTCTGAGGGTTCAAGCCCAAAAACAATCTCTTCACATCGGTTCACCACCATCTCATATGATGTTGATTCGTGAAACCTCCCCTAGAATCAATATCTTTACATTGATTCACTTTCGTCCTTGTTATATGACAATAAACTATGCAACACTTTTTGTCTGGTATGACAATAAACTACAATACTCTTTGATTTCCTCATTTGAGAGGGAACCATTATTGGCATTGATTTTTCAATCATGTTTTCATATCAAAAGAGTACGTGAATACATGGTAATACCTAAACTTTTTATCTCAGGTTAATCCATCATTGAACTAAAGTCCCCTTTCACCCGTACGAACCAAATTTGTACAAAGGGTAGTTCTAGAACTACGTGGACTTGATTCCCATCCTTATGGGATACGTAAGAACATTCGAGTGTCCCTCGAATCTATTCCCAAGTCTTTTGGGCCTAACCCCAAATTTCACTTTCAGTCCCTTGGCTGAAAAGTCCTCATGAAAACACACATTGTGTATTCATTATTATGGTCCAAGCTTTATGACCCTAAACTAAGATCTCTCATACTTTCGTCCTGCACGACATTAAACTATATTTCAAGAACTAGGTATGACTTGATTCTAATTCTTATGAGATACGTAGTGAAGTCCAAAATTTCAATTCAGGACCCAACCACAACATAATTATGGTTATCATTGACTTATGTATCTCTATAAACATTGGACAATACCCATATTTATGTGTTATAATCCTAACCTTAAATATTTTCAGATCTTCATAACCCTTTTCATGACATTTAGTCACAAAAATGTCAAACTTCTGAGAATTCATTTGCCTGACTATGCAGCACGTGCCGATAGGTGGCCTTGCATAAACAGTCTACATAACAGACTTGTCAGCCAAAAGATACTATTTTATTTAACTATGTAGCCAATGCCCTTAGGTGGCCCTGCATAATTCAACCACCTAACATGTTTGTTAAATAATGGTAACTTCATTCTTGGGAAGAATGCCTCTTTTGTCCTTATTTGTCTTAAATGAAGGTATGTAGGGATTTGCAAAAAATAGCCATCCTTAACATATTTGTCCCATGTCCTTTTTCATGATCTGAAAGTATTCAAGTCTATGGTTTATACTCTCCATATTCTCTTTCCCTACGTTTTTATCAGACCTTCGTAGGAGTGATATTTATTCAATTCTTCGATATTCTTGTTCGGAAATATCTTCTCCATATTCAAGTACCTCTTTCCATACAACAAACTCTATACTTTAGAGAATTTGAATCTCTATAAACATTCACTGGCTTTTAGCAATAGGAAAGTAAATTTCTGAGAGTTCTTTTTGCCTGACTATGCCGCACGTGCCCATAGGTGGCATTGCAAAAACAGTCCACATAACAGACTTGTCAGCCAAAAGATGCTATTTATTTGACCATGCAGCCAATGCCCTTAGGTGTCCCTACATATTTCAACCCCCTAATGGGTTTTGTTAAATAATAGTAACTTCATTCTTGGAAACTACTTCTTCTAATGCCTTTTAGCTCTTTTTCATATCATTCCTCAGATTCAACTATTCTTAAGCCATAGTTTACATATTTTCCCTCATACTTGAGTATGGTAGTATGTTTTCAGATGACTTTTTCAAGGAATTGTGTCAATTATAATCCATTTCAGTCAAAGCTATTTCGACCTTAAACATTAGCCCCTTTATGTCCGACGTGCATGACTTTAAACTGCCCACAAAAGACAAAGGAATTCTGAATAAAATTCAAGTTCCATCTCACTAAATATACATTTTTATGATTTAGTTAATATTGAGAAATTAAAAAGGTACAAAGTTTGTAGGGATATTTGTAATAATCCTAGTAAAAATCAAACTATGCTTAATAAGCCCATTGGATTAAGTAAATTTGAAGCAGGTAGTGAGAGAATAATGTTACAAATAAGTGAAAGTGAAAGTGTTTTTCATTGATGCACAAGAGTTAGAAGGACATCCATAGACTGGAGTCTCTTCTCTTTTTTTCAATAATTACAAGAGGCTTTCAACATAAAAATTCATTTGATTTACGGCATCCCGAGCTTCATCAGCAACCACCTGGAATTCATTCATTCAACTGGATACAATAAGAGATGCAGTGATACCGGCACTTCTTGGAACAATTGTAAAAGGATGTTATTGAGTGCGGTTTGAGAAAATTTTCTGCTGATCAAACAGTGACTATGTTTCTGTCCAAGAGACTTGGAAGATGGATACATGGATTTGAGAATGGAGCATTGGAAGTAAAGAGCCATTTGGAGAGAGTACTCTTTCCAGATATTTCTCTAATACCATGTTTGTCTTCTCTCCACCAACCGGTAGTGGAAAACATTTTAGCCCATGGGCTTGCCATTTTCATATCTGCAAGGAAATGATATAAAGGAAGAATTTGAAAGTTCACACCACTGTTGTTGCTCTTAATGCACAGCATAACCGAAATGAAGGAGTAGCAGCGCAACTGCATTTCAGGTGTATAGTTCTTTGCATTTGAAACATTGACTTCTTGTAGGTAACCATGACCATATAGTGGCAGGTAGATGCTATGTGGGAAATTAAGATGATATTTATTCAAGTGCTTAGCCAATTCTGAGAGAGTGATGTTGCAGATATCATAGTAATCATGGCCAATGATGTTCATCATGTCATCAATCCGCTTTCTAGCTAGTTCATCAGACGTTTTAATTCCCTTTGGATCCATTGAATCTGCCCAAAAGTTGAAATTAAACTCTTAAATGGGTTTATTTTTCATAAAATTTGTGAATGATTTTGAAAAAATGGATAAGGCATTAAGGCACGCAAGTATAAAAATGGCGCGCAAGTATTCGTGTGCCGCGCTAGTTTTTTACGCGCAAGTGTAAACCACGCAAGTACAAATACCTTTACAGTAGAGCGACATCAAGGAAAACACTGGAAAACAGAACAACTTGCGCGGCTATGGTGACCTGCGCGGTGAGAGCTCAAGGGTATGATGTTTGGAAATCCAGATGCTTGTACGGAAGTGAGGCCCTCTATTTATAGACGTGGTCGGGACCCTGCGCGCCGAACCTTTCATGACCGAGGGTCGTATCCCTGCGCGATGCGCACTTGCGCGCCGCCCTCTATGTCCTGAAGACTTTCCCACCCCCTTTTCCTATGGATAGATTTGATTTCCTCAGAGTCAAATCCTCATTTCTCTCCGGATCCAACTCTGAGGGGGGGACTTTTGTTGATGCTCCTTTCGTCACAGAATCTAAAAATTGGAAAAGGGGAATATCTGAGCTCAAAGTGATTCAACCTTTGAAGAAAATATCAAAAATCGACAATGGAATGAACACAGGATCAAAAGCAAATTCACCGCGCAAGTTATATCACTATCGCGCAAGTCCACTTGCGCGACGCTTATGGTCGGCAAGTGACTTGAACGACCTAAGTGATAACCACCCGGTAACCGCCCAGGGTCTTCTCCTGCCTATAAATAGACCCTATGGGCCCCCATTGAAGAAGATATTTTTTCCAGAAACTCGGATTGAAGCTCCCGATGCCCAAGTCTCTTCTCAAAGCTTCTGTAACAGTTCTAAGGAAATTTCCTACCTATAACGGAAGATCTAAAGAGAGAGAGGAAGGCCTAAGTGTTGAAACTCATCAACACTTGCGCGCCTGAGTGGACAGCCCTTAAGGGAAGTGGCCACACTTGTGTGCCGCCTTCTTTCTTCGATAGAACTTGTGCGTCCCTTTTCTGGAAGAACCCTAAGAGGATTTTAATGGCTTTAATAAAGAGTCTCTCAAGTATTTCAATGCTGGTTGAATGTCGCGCAAGTACACCATGTGTCGCGCAGGTATACATGCACGACCAATACTTGCACGCCCCCGCGATACTTGCACGCCTTCCAAGACTTGCGCGCCCCTTCCTTTTTGGGTACCTTTCTTGCCCATTTCACTCCTCTAAAACCATTACACCTTTCCTTTTTAAGATTCAGTCTTCAAGACACTCTTCAAATCCATTAATGGCATGATTTCTTGATTTGACTTCCTTATCTGAAAGGAATTCGGTGGAATATCTCTCAAAACCTAGTGATTTAAATATCTTTTTGTCACTAAATATCGAGAGTTCATTCATTCAAACTCATCCTTTAAGGTTAGAGAATCCTTAATTTGGGCATCCTTCATAGGAGTAAGCCCCAAGTCCTCTAATTTGGGCATCCTTCTTAGGAGTAAGCCCCAAGTCTCCTAATTTGGTCATCCTCCTCAGTAGTAAGCCCCAAACCTTAATCCCTAACCTGGGCTTCCTTTTCAGGAGTAAGCCCCAGTCTCCTAATTTGGGCATCCTTCTTAGGTGTAAGCCCCAAGTCCTCTAATTTGGGCATCCTTCTTAGGAGTAAGCCCCAAGTACCTTAAATGTTTGGGCATCCTCCTCAAGTGTAAGCCCCAAACCTTAATCCTTAACCTGGGCTTCCTTTTCAGGAATATGTCCCAGTCATAAATCCCTTAACCTGGGCCTCCTTTTCAAGAGTAAGTCCCAGTCTCCTAATTTGGGATTCCTTTTCAAGAGTAAGCCCCAAGTCCCTTAAATTCTCTTTAACCAATCCTAATTTATGTTTATTCTGGGATTCCTTCTCAGGAGTAAAACCCAATTATCAATCCTCTCCTAATATTGGGCTTCCTTTTCAGGAGTAAGCCCCAAGTTAGAGTATTCAAATCTTCATAAAGCACATATACCTTTATGGACCCTATTCCTGGATTTTTTCCCTAAAGTAAATCCTAAACTTCATTTATCTGGGCAGTCATACATACATAAGCCCCACATTATTTCTTATGATTGCATCTTTCATGGTACAATTGTCTAATTTTTACCAATACCTCTTGTTTCTCACACCGAGCATGACTCACATGATCTTAGAGTGTAAAAGTAATTGTGACATCCTTCTTTGAGCCATCAATCATAAACATCATACTCCCTTACTCGAACTATGTGGGTTCTGATTCCTTTTCCAAAACAAAGGATACGTAGGTATCCCTTCTATGGGTTCGATCCCAACTCTGAAATAATTCATTGTCTTTCTGAATGACAATAAACTTCAAGTGCCCCACTGAGTGGCTTTAAAACCAGCTTGGTCATCATAATGACCAAGAGACTTTTATATAAATGTTTTGAAGGTTACCATTGACCAAGAATCTCTAAATAGATATAGATGATTCTCTATTGATGAAGAACCTCAAATACATATAAAAGATTCTATAAATTTCTTACATATTTAATCATTGGTTGTCAACACTAAAGGAAAATCCCATTTTATACTTGGTAATGTCATAAGGATTCACGAACATAACTTAAATCTATAAAGAGAGTCCCGGAATAGAAAATAATTCCCCTCAAAAAGGTGTGATGAGTCCGACCTTCCATCCTCTCGACCAATGCAAATTCCTAAGCCTAATTAGTTCACAAGATAATGAGCGCCCACCTCTGGAAAGTAGGTCCAAATGGATATGGAATCATGGATGTTTCCGGTTCTACGAACAAACCCGTTAGAAACCGATTGGAACGTTTGAATCTCCCATCCAGGAGGTCATCCCCGAATTCCGAGGGAAACAATGAAACTATATTTATATATGATATAATATATGTTTATGTTTTACTTAAGCTTCTATATTTTTCATTTATGGCATACCTTATTGGTTTCCATTATTGGTAAATGTAATATCTTCATTTAAGGAAGTGCAGACTACCGCCCCCTCAATGTAATTTGATTCGTTAATACCATATGTGGTGCATATAAAGGATATATATTTAATGATATTATATATGATACATAGCTGGAATTAAAATACTATTCTGTATCATTATGTTTTAATTCCATTAAATATGATATAGAAATGGAAGTAGCGTTCATGCGTACGTACGGCTTACCGTCTCCATGACCCGTACATTTCATTTCTTATCTCAAAATGTTATGTACTATTATAAGTACATATATATAATGGATATATATGAAATATATTACATCTAAATTATGGATATCATTCTTGAATTATAACATATATATATATCTCTCTCATTTTGTTTTAATTCCATTAATATGACAAAAAATGAAAGTAGCGTTCATGCGTACGTACGACCTACCGTCTCCATGAACAGAGCTTTTAATTTTTATCTCCAAATGCTATGGAATAGTATAAAATGAATATAGAATGCATATATATGATATTTAAAACATCAATACTATTCTGGATATGATTTACCTATAACTACATGGAAAATTATTTTCCAACAAGAACAATTTTTTACTCATGTACCAAACATCGACAAAAACGTCTGATATGAACTCATATTATTAACCAATTATTATAACATTAAAATATGTTATATGAACTGAATAATAATCTTTATAGGAGGTACTTAAGAAATTATTAATTGACCAAAGTTTATTATTCAGGAATATAAAGAAACAAACAAGACAAGTTGGACTTGAGGTAAGGGATCCTACTCCCATCTTTCTTTTTAAGTACACTCTTTTTTGTCATTCCTTTTAAAGCTCGTATTTCTTGTTATTGGGATGTTCTTTTATATTACTCTTACTGTAATTTTTATGTTCATATGATGAGAGTCCCTAGTCTCTCTCATCAATCCATTTTGGATGTTTCGAGTGGCGCCGTTAGGCTGCCGAATTTTCGTAAGAGATCCAACCTCTCTCTTTCTTTTTAAGTACTCTCTTTTATGTCATTTATTTTAAGCCCATCTTTCTTATTTTTGGGGATGTTATTTTATATTCCTCTTTCTGTAGACTATATGTTAATATTATGAGAGACCCTATTTGATCTCATCAATCCATTTTGGTAAGTTTTAAGCGGTGTCGTTAGGCTTCCAGGTTTTCGTAAGTGATTTTTCATCTCACTTTTATTCCCGTGAGATTTATGCTACATTTTCCACAATTTCCATTGAGTGGTGTATGTACTACCCATTATTTTACCAATTGTGTAATATACTTTCATTTATGATTATTTAAATCAATGTTGTATGGTCCTTCTTTCATGGGGTGCATGTCTTGAAAGATACCCATGTCAGTAAGTGAACCTTTCACCCTCCTCTTTTTAAAAGACTTCTTTTGTTATATCTCTTAATTCACATACTATTATGTTGGAATATGTTATTATAAATACTTATTTATTTAAATTTTATGTCCATGTGATGAGATACCCTTTTTATCTCTCATCAACTCATTTTCTGAATTTTGTAGTGACGCCGTTAGGCTGTCAAATTTTTGCAAGGGAACTTCTTAAACCAAATTTGATTCTTTGGGATAAACTTGTACTCCTTGAATATGTCATTCTATGAATATGTGTGAATAAACTCTGATTGTTTTACACTTAATATCCACTTATATTTCGTGTATTCATTTGTCACGCATAATTATGTAATTGATTTATCCTTAATCAAAGGATACCGTCATTGTATGGGACTTCATCTCAATATCCATTCATTGAGGCATATTTTGTTTTATACACAACATTCTTTTATACGGTGTATAAAACCTTTGAATTTTACGTTTATTCAAAAGGAATATTTTTTATACGAAGCATTTACTAAACGACAAAAGGGAATGTTTTTGTCATACGTAGGCGGCGATAATGACTTCTCTGCCGCCGTGACCATTATTTGAGTTTCGGTTCCTCTACAAGCCATACCTTCTTTTTAAATGAAAAAATACCATATTTTACTTTTCTTTTATTTTGGTAATGAATATGGTTTTCATAGTGTTTTTATATCAATGTGTTGTATTGATATCTTGTGATTGAAAAGAGGAATTGTTATGTTTCATTTATGCATGTTTTACGTGATAAGATTATGTTGTGGTTCTTGGGAATTATTATGAAGACGGGTGGTTCTGTGATAAACTAAGGGTGGGTGAGCCCGATATAGCTCTCCAATGCATTGGGTAACGTGAAGGAGTGAAACATTAAGGTATCTCCTAAGAGATTTAGGGAATATACTGTGGTGGGTATTCCAAACGTAACCACGAGGGTTACTGCCTACGTAAGAATGTTATGAATGCCTCAAGTTACCTTTTATGTCTTATAATTTATATGATTTATTCATTATTTGATGAGGTATGTTAAAGTTCCAATGTTTTATGGATAATGTATGATTTCATTCTTATGTATATATGAACTCATGTTTCCTTTCCATATTTTTTATAACCCTTACTGAGATTTTTATGCTCATCCCAAGTTTTTTGAAATGTTTCTCACATGCCAAGGGAAAGGTACATGATATGATGATAGTGTCAAGGAATTTTCAAGAATAGAATCCATGTTTTATTTTAAATATGTTTCCGTTGATGGGAAAAATGAATATTATCTTAATGTAACCACTTTGTTTAAATGTGGAATGTAATGCAAGTTTTATTATCTAATTCTCTAAAACTCTAAACCTGAAAACATCTTCAATGTGTAATCTTTTAATAACTCAAGATTAAGTAATGTTTAAGGCTGGGACCTTATAATAAAGCTATAGTAAAAACTAGATAAAAGACCACATTAGTCCATTCAATTTTTAAATCATTTTTAGTTATGTCATTTCCCAGATGACCCCTCCACCCATGGAAGAATGGTTTCATTTCATTTTTGATCAAAATATTGCATGTTTAAATTATTAATTTTAAATTTATGATCCTTATGTAATACGACGAATAATTACCCACTATTCATATTGGTAAATAATAACATATTTCATTGACGATATAATAGTATGTCAGTTCGAGAATCAGTGATTCATTATAGAGAATAATTAAATTTCTAATGAAATTTTTATGGAATTAATTTATAAGGTTATATATAATCCCCAAAATCTAATAACTACTATTTATAATGTGGTCATTCTAGTCTATATGTATGTTGGTGTTATGTTGGAGTTAGAATGAATATCAAATATGGGTTTCATTATTGGTTATTTTAAGTTTATCTTATAGTTCAATAACTTATTTATTTATATTAATTTTATTTTTTATGTAATTTTTGATCAAAATTTATGTAACTATAATTAAATGAGTGTTAATTTTTTTATAATGATTAATAAATATATAATTTCATAGGTTAGATAATCATACTAATTTAAATTCATTATTACAATGAAATACATTCTTTATAACTTTTTTTAATTAAAATACATCAATAAATACTATAATATTCAAAACAATTTTGTTTTAATTTTGATAATTCTTAAAATATTTTACGATTTTATCGAAATCTTACTTCAAATGAAAATATTTGATGTCACAAAATGTATTTCAAATAATTAAAATAATATTTAATTTATTAGAAACCACTAAATTACTCAACATTGGAGTAATTTATTATCACAATAGAGGGGACCATTATTTTGGTTTTAATAATTATTTTCATGGAGATGTCCTTAACAAATTTTTTATTCGTATACACATATAATGCCTAGACATAATCCAGTAATATTGAAAATTGAAGGGGCATTTTTGTGGCTATTTTCGGTGCCCCAATGTTGAGGAACTCAGTGGTTGTTAATTACACTAACAAAGTGTTTTTTTATTTCCAATATTCTTTTTCATTATATAGGGGGCTTTAGTGTGGTAAGTGTTGGTCCCACTAGGGGTAAAACCTACATGGTGATGAATTTCCTTAATATTAAAAGGTTTTTTGGGTAATATGTCTTTTTATTCATGGGTTAATGGTTATTGTTGGTGTTATGATGGGTAGTTCCTTAATGATATTGGTTCCATAACAAAATTCTAATAAAATAAAATAAATTTATTATGTTAAAAATTACATGGATCATTCCTATGTTTGGATTGTGAACCAACTATATGGTGACTTGAAATTTGAATACACATTGTACAATAGTCACCGTAGTAATGAATCAGACTAGGCTTCCCTATGAACTAGAATCAAAATTGATTTTCCACATACCAATTGGGTTTTCATGATCACCATAGGATGATAACTAGTGTATTTGAATACATGAACCCTAATCTGTGAATTATTTACATTTTGTAATATAAATAAAAGTGCCTAGAAGAACCCAAAAAGGGTCTTACATGACAAGACTAGGCATTTCCCATCAATGCATAAAAAATATGAATGAAATAAAATTTAAAACCAAAAAATCTAGGCATAATGAAATAATCATAAAATCCACAAATCATAAACAAAATAACATAAGATCTACATAGTAATATATGTATATTTATTACATATTTCAATTTCCAAATTTGATAATAATGTAGATAAAATAATTTCATAAACTATATACTAGGTAGAAATTTTATGCATGACCACCTAGTGTTTTTGATGACTATGAGAAAACTATCCCAATAGGATTTCACTAAGGAATATATAATATTTCACACATGATTAATTTTATATTTCATAGACTTAAATATATTTGAAAAATAAAAATTAAATTTTCATAAAAACATAAAAAAAAATCACTTACTTCATAAATTTTCATTATATCAATTGATAAATGCAATTTAATAAAAAAATTAATAAAACAAACATTAGGGAAGTATTGAAACTACAGAAAAAAAATCTATTCCTCTTTAATTTGAATAAAAATCCCAAAACCATCATTTAAAATCATTTTGGAAACCAATATATTCATTAAAGAAAAAAACATGTTGAGAAGGCCCCATTATATCAAAGACAGAAAAACAAATGAGCAGTTGTGATGTATTTGATGCCATGAAAAATCTCCACGGGATACATATTAAGTGGAAAAAATGTCATCAACAAGGTAAGAATCCATTATATAACCCACTAATCAAGTAAAAAGAATCATGTGTTCTAACTTGGGTCCAATAGTGAAACAAAGCATTTCTTAACACAACCATCGGAAAATTCTTTGGTGGTGTATGTTTAGTGAATAAAAACAAAACAACTTGAATCACTCACAAACATTGTCATAATGGTAAATACTATATCCTTATCCCTAATGTTAAACTATGGGATAATATATTAGTGTGTGACCTTGGCTGTTGAACCATAATCCTATGGTTTCCACATAGTTCATGATTTTTCATTATGAAGATATACTGGAGATGAGTAATGAGACAAATAATTGTTAATAATATGGGATAATAAATAACACTCTCATTCAACCAATATCCAAAAATATAAAAATACCACTTTCAATTCTATATATCTATCACATTGAAATAATTAGCAAAACAGTAGGCACAAATATGAGGGGTTTATCAATGCAATTTTATAGCCAAATAATTATTCATTTGACAATGTTCTAAAAATATCAATACAACATCAAACAAGATTTTAATTAAATATACCCAATTTTAGAATATTAATTTCCATTGTTGAAACCAAAAAATTCCAAAATCCTTTCATTTTTACTAAACACACATTAATGACTGATGAAGTATTTTTGACATGGTGTTTCCCCAAAATAGTCAATTATTTCAAATAAACATTATAAACTCATATAACCATTCATTTATAAGGTAAATATTAAAATTAAAAATTTAAATACAAAACATATATATCACATATTGATTTTTTCTAGTAGAAAGTAATTTATAAAATTAAATGACTCTATGAAATTCAAAAAATTATATTTCATAGAAATGCAAACCCAATAATGTTGAAATCGATCTAAGATACTAAAATGTGTCACAAATGGATAGATAAAACCCAAAATACAATTAATATGATGTCTAAAATTCCTAAAAATCGAAATCCCATTCAATAGGTCTACATAGAACTCTTTATTTGACATAATAACACAAGGTTTCTTTAGAGATTATGGAACGATGAGAAAAGAGTGAATATAAAAGATGATAAGAGAGTTAAAGGGAATTAAAATAAAATCATATATTACAAAGGAATATATTTAAAATTTTATGTCTCAAAATAAAACATGAAATGCTAAATGAATTTATTTCTCTTATAATTTGATCTGATAATTTATACACTTATTTTTCAAACTATAATTCTATATCATAATTTACACCAAAATGTAAATTCACGTATACAATGTTTTTTTATATAATTTTTTTATAAAATCTTATTTAACATATTCATTTTTCCATTTAAATAATTATATTTATAACTATAATTGATATCAATTTTAGTTTCATATCATCATAGTTATTAAATAATAAATTTTTATCATATTATGAAATATATTCTCAATGTCACAAAGGTATAATATATAAAAATAATATTCATGTCAATATTTATGTGAATCATATGATTAATGATTATTTATAAGTTTTATATAAATGAAATATCATAATATTTTTTTATTACATTATATATCATTTAATATCTAAATTTATTTTATCATATTCAATGTGAATATTTTAATTGTAAACAATATCATTTTTGACCATTATATTTCATATAGTAAATATAAATTAAACTACGAAATATTTACTATTCTATTATAAATTGATTTCAATTATGTATAATGTATTATTTTCAGAATTTTTTCTAATGATTTTATATATTATTTTTTATAATGTTAATATTTTAATTTATGTATAATTTTGATAATAATTTAGATCATTTTTTACATTAAAATATTTTTTGGATTCTCTATTGAAATTTTCTTTTCCACCTAATTAGAAGAATAATTTCATAAGATTTATATTTTATTGTTATTTTAAATATATAATTATCAATCATAAAATTATCAAGTGATGACGAATAATACATGTGTGACCACCCATATTAATATAAATGGTTATATTATAAATAATTTACCATCAATACATTTTTTTTATTGAAATTCTATATTAAAACTATTCAGAATTCTAATTGGATAAAATGTACAGTATTTATGAAATCACTAGATTGAAATTGTTAAACATTGAACTTATTATAATTTTCAATCATTGAATATTTAATTCAAAAAAAATTAAATATAGATAAATATATGTTATATTTTATGGTATTATGTTGCAAAAAATGCTATACAATAAATATAACAAAGTATCTTCTCACCAAAAATTAGTTTTTTAATATAAAATAATTTATTCATTTGGAATAATACTTATTATTCCCCAAAAATAATGTATCATTTAAAATATCTAATATGTTTTAGTGTTTTTTGAAACAGATTATGTATGAAAATAAATTACTTTCAGCAAAAAATTATTGTTAATTAGATAATTTTGGTCCCTAAGGTATAAAAATATTAAAAATAACTCTGACATAGAATATTCCATTGAAGGAAAATAATTTTTCTTTTTCTATTAACAATCCATTCAATAAAAATATTTATAATTTTAAATGAATTATACTCATTTTTTCAATAAATAATACCCTCCCCACCCCATCCCATTCACTCCAAATCTCAACCGAATATATATCCCTATTTTATTCTCTAATTAAGACATTTTGAGTACCCCCACACTTTGAATGAGTTATAGGAATATACATAGGAATCTACAAATGAGTTAATTGTTCTCAATCCCCATCCCGCTGATTTCAGTTTTAAATATTTTGTTATAGTGTCATTTATAATTTATTTTTATCATACATATATTATTTTTTTATATGTTATTATCATCTATTTGATATATGTTTATGATATATTATTTGACCCCTCTTATTGTGACCTTTTCATAAGACATTATTATGATGAAGTAAGTATTTATACATACAGTTAACAAATTCCAATTCACATTTCAAATGTTATATTTTTTTGTAAATTTCAATGTTTCATTTCATGTAATATCATGATATAATTTTATGGTATTTACACAATTTATTTCATCCTTATGATTAACACCCTCACTCACATCATGACTAATTATTATGAAATTTCAATGAACAAACATTCTTATATCTAGAAAATTATGTATAATTGTTGTAAAATAAATAGGGTGTATGGATTTCTAGATGTGAGATCCAATTAGGTTTACAAATTATATTATAAGTAGTTTTTATTACTTCAACAAGATTTTATAACCCTATAAAATTATGGTATTTTAGTAATTCTATCATCACTTAGTGAATAAATAGTGGTCATTATTGTAGACCTTATTTGACACACACTGAGGATATACAATTAATGAAATAATTTCTAATTATATACCATAATGAAGTGTTTGAATAAATATTTCTTGCATTGGTCACCTAGTACTAAAAAGGATTTTATTCAATTTTAATTTCCTTTGGATGTTAATCCAAATTTCTTATCCCAATACTTGAATAATTTCTTATTTAATTTCCACCACAATGATTACATTCCATACCTTACATTCTTCGAATGGTTTTCATTCCCAATAATTTGTTATGTTTTGATTATTTTATCCACCAGTCTCTACAATTCACTTGAATTAATTTATATTCACTATTCTACAATTCTTATATACATGTGGTTTAATGGAAATAAAATATCATTGTGAGTAATTATATATCGCATCATTTGTTTTATCATCTTCAATAAATAACTTTTTCCCCAATTACATTTTCTTAATGTATAACATTTATTCCCCCTATTTTCTAGTGTGGTCATCTTAATACCCTTATAATTATTTAATTGGAAATTTATTGGTTAAACCATACGAATGTAATTACTTATAGTGTAAATAATGCATAGTTCATTATGTTGATTGAGGGGTATTTACAAAGGTAATGTTATTTATTTCCAAAGGATGACTATTTAATCTCTATTGGAATATAATGTTTTCACTAGTGATTTTTTATGTATGTATTTATTATGTTATGAACATATAATGATTTTATTGGTGTGAACAATATTATATAACCATAAAATTTATTTTCCAATGTCTTGTATCTTATAATAGATAGTTATGAGGCTGGGGATGAAATTAAATCTAGTATGGGTCTTTTTCACATTTGTTATGTATTCATTACATCAACTATTAATTAAATATTTCTACGATATTTGTATGTTTTTATAAATTTCATACGAGAATCATGATTTCCCATCCTTATCACATCATATATATTATTGAATGCTTCAATTAAATGTTCGATTTTACGCTTGTTTACTCTACTAAAATAAAACCACCTCAAATTTGGTGAATTATGAATACAATCTATTTATTATTTTATAATTCCCAATGAAATACTATATTAGTCCTAGAATTTCGCACATGATCATTTTTATCAGTAATAATTTAATTACTTGTCATTATAACATATTTAATCCTCAATAAGGGTTTATCGTAATGCTTTTGTTTGGATTTATAATTTTCCTAGGTATTTCTATGTTTAGATAAATATTGATGTGTTATATGTGCTCCAAACTGTTTTGAATGAAATATTAATTGTACAATGAGTTTATATTTATATGTATGTAGTCCATAACGTCCTAAAACATTTAATCATGTGTGTTCCTTGTAATTAAATGGAGGTATTTAAATATTGAATAATTTTATCAAAATTCAGAAATGTGGGTTGGGAAACCTCAATTACCTCAAGTAATAAAGATTAAATAATGTAGTGATACATGGTAAATTATAAAGACTTTGAATGTATTTAAATTTATTATTTCCTAGATGGTCAGATGGATATGGACGAGGATAGGGGATTCTTGGGGTAAAATAATTGCTAGGAAACTTAATAATCTAATAAAAATAAAAAATGGGTGATTGTATGGTATTTCAATATAGATTGTGGTTTTTATGGATGAATCATGTGGGGTCTTTCTTATGTATAATAGTTATCTAGAATATTTTTTGTGGCCTCCCAATTTTTTATATTCCATCTTTATGTACTATAATACCCCATCATCCCCAACAAGTCACCTTTAAAACAATTATCACATTGTTAAACATATCCATACAAAACTCACAAAATTAAAAATATTAAAAACATTTCATGACTAAGAATTAGGAAAAGTTAAAATAATTCCAAAAAAATATTAAATTAAAAATTAACTAACGACTATAACATATTGGTGTTTCATTTGTATGAACACTATTAAATTATTCCCCTATAATTTTCTTTTGTGAAATCAAAATAAAATAAATAGGCCACATCCCCAAAATCTTCATATGTGTTTTGTATAATGTGGAATTTTTCAATAAATACTGAACTATGGTGAATCACATAATATAATCAATCCATGTTTTCATCATTATATTACCATAAAAACAATCGGAAAAAATATCCAATATTTCCATTACCCCATGAAAAAAATTAATGTATGAGAATTTATATAATAATATAATTATGATTTTAGATTTATCATAGCCTCCATAAATTTAAAAATACTGAATTTTTTTTCAATTGATGGAAAAGAAGGAGTGGTCCATCCAAAAAACATTTCATCAACCATAAAAACGAAGTCACATAAAATTCATAAATACATCCAATCAAATTGATGATAGATAATCCCATAAGAAACCTATATGAAATATATTACTTTAATCATTGTACAGAATGCATGTGGATAACCTATAATCACAAATAATACCACTAACATAATTTGAATCCATTCGCATTAATTATAATCACTTACCAATGCATAATATCAATTCCTCAGTCATTATAAAAATTTAAAAAAATATGAAAAATTCCATTTCCATAAATCCAATCCATGATAAACCACGAATATCATCATACTAACCTTGACAAATACAAAAGAACATAACATTAACACACACAAAATAACACAGAACAACATAAAAATTTAAATTCCCATCCATAATAATATAAAACCACTAGATTGAAAAAATAAATTAAAAAATAACAATGTTCCACATAATGTAAAACCAAGAATTGAAATTATTAATAAAAATTGTCATCTATTAATATATATAAAAATAAAAAATAAACAAAAACATCATAATTTTTTTTAGTGATGAACAAAATATCCACAAAAGTGGAATGTTCGTTGAGGCTAATGAAATGATGTATTCTAGATCCTAATATACACAAAATGGAATCACATGCGAGATACCTTCTTATCTTTATATTGATCTCTATTTATTATTTTTGTTCATAATACTTCGGATTCACACCTACTGAGATACCATAATTCCCATATATAGGAACTAAGGCATCACCAAGAACATGTTTCCTATAAGATTAAAATTTAATAAAATTGTCCTCCTTAGTGAAATTCTTGAAATAAAATAATCTAGAAGATAGAACAAACCTAAAAAAATATGGGTGAAGACAACATCTGATGATATTTCATCTCTCATAATTATTGATGATCAAAATTTGAGGGAATATAATGAATTATAAGAAATGTCTGATACCCAACTTCCCTAAACACTCTCCCTGATAAAGGATCATAAACTAAATATACCACACTACATTCAAAAACATAAGATAAGAAAACATAATAAATGTCATGTTATATAACCCATATAAACTAAAATTATGTAGTTCAGAAGTAACCAATGATTCTATACACACTCAATTAGTCCTAATAATAAAACCCATTGTATCTTCCAACCACAAAGCATTATACGATCTATGATAATTTAAGATTACATTAAATCATTCCATACACCCCACAACATTAATCAATCCCTATTAAATATAAATATATACTGGTCACTAATCAATGAATTTTGATGAAGGGTTCGAGTGATGAATATTTTTTGAGCCCATGACTCTAATTGGATATGTATTTATTATAGAAATTTTTAAACAACATCCAATAGAAGTGATTATTCAGTAATAAGATCATCCTCGATTAAAATAATTATACTTTTCATTATTCTAATATTGTTAGGACTACTCTTACAGATATTTGAATGAACATATCACTTCGTGAATAAAAATTTAAATAATAAAATAAATAATAAAGTATTAAAAAATCATAAAACAAAAGTTATTTTATTTCTAAAAGTATATTTCTATAAATATTCCACCAATGTATATTATTTAATTAAAAACCAATCCTCTCTTCGGAAACAAACCATTCATGGTCAAACATAGAACACTACATTTTAAATTTTATCAAAACCCTTTCAAAATATAATGTCATCTAAAATAATTCATAGATTAAGTAGGATTACATACAGGAACAAAACTACAATAAATATTTTCATTCTAAATCATTTTCACATCACGATTATTAAATCATTAACTTTACCATAAATATAAATGATAATTAATAATTATATATTCCAAAAACCCAATATTATAATTTGTAAAACATATAATTTTGTAAGGCTCTTAAATATATCTCAAACAAATATTTAGAATAAAAGAATAAAAAATCCACAATAAATGAAAAAAACTACCATCATTGTAATTAAAACCATAAAATAGAATAATCCCAATTTATATTATATCTCTTGAGTGAAACAAACTTTTTGATAAATTATAAATCAAGATGATTCAAAACACCAAATCTATATTATGGATGATTGTAAAATTATTCCCATAATGGATGGGGAGATGTCTACCCTCCATAACAATAAATCCCTTGGTATCTCCCACCCATAAAGCATTTTATGATATGTGAGAATTTATGATTACCTCAAATCATTCCCTAAACCCCAAAAAATTAATCAATTCCTACTAAAATTAAATATGTAGTGGTCACTAATCCATGAATTTTGATGAAGAGTTAGAGTGAATAATAGGTTCTGAGTCCACCACTCTAATTGGGAATGGGTTGATTATAGAAATTTATAAACTACATCCAAGAGAAAATATTATTCATTAATAGGATTATCCTCGATTACAAAAATTATTCATTTTATCGTTCTAATGTTGGTAGGATTACTATTACAGACATAAGGATTAACATTTCACTTCATGACTAAAAATTGAAAAAAAAACATGAATAATAAAGTTGTTAAAAAAATTATAAAAAAAAATTCATTTTATTTCTAAATGTATGTTTGGATGAATATTCCCTCATAGTATATTTTTTAATTAAAAACCAAAACACTCTTTGGAAACAATCCATCCATGGTCAAACATAGAACACAACATTTGATATTATAACAAAACCCTTTAAAAATCAAATTCCCTATGAAATAATTCATAGATTAATTATGTTTACACACATGAAAATAACTACAAAAATAATTTAATTCTAAAACAATTTCATGTCACCATAATTAAATCATCAAATTTACTAAAAATATAAATGATAATTAATAATTATATATTCCATAAACAGAATATGATATATAGTAAAACATATAATTTTCCATGGCTCAAAAATGTACATAAAAAAGTATAAAAAATCCACCAAAATTGATATAAAACTACATTAATTGTAATTAACACAATAAAATCGAAAAATCTCCATTTATATTATATCTCATCAGTGAAACAAAATATTTGATAAATTATAAATCAAGATGATTCAAAACACTATCTCTATATTAAGGAGGACTGTAAAAGAATTACCATAATATGTGGGGATATGTGTACCCTCCCTAAAATAGGATCTTTTACATATTCAAATAAAAAGGTAATGATCTATAAAGGTTTTAATGGACCATGATAGATGACCATGAAAATCAAGTTATCTATCATTATCAACCTAAAACCAAAAAGAAACCTCACATATCATATTTAGATAAGACTCTGAATTAGAGAGAGAATTCTAGACTCTCACACAATCACATACCAAGACTCAACAACCATAATTTCATTTCTATAGAGACACACACCAAATTATTATATGGTTATTCAAGAAACAAGTTATAATCTATCAAACCTATTATTTTATACAATATGTGTAGAATTATGATCGTCAAACACCTCAACTAGAACATGAGATTATTCGTCTATCATCCAGAACAATGTTTTAGATCCCAATAGGCTATATAATTTTTGTTGGGAATCAATGTACACTCCATTGGGATTTTTTTATCAATCATAATAGTAAAATAAACATGTAGTTGAACCAATAATAGGTTAGACATGACCATTACAAACATTTAACATCTACATTAAAATAATGGGTGAAGCGAAGATAATAAATAAACTATAAAAAGTATAATCAAATAATCACATATTCCAAAAAATTATCAACTAAATAAATTAAAAGACATTTTTTAGGATGAAAAAAATGATATAGTATTTTTAGTGAATCAGCCAATCGTTGATTATAAAATAATGAACTGAACCAAAAGAATATATTGTAGGACCCCCGTCAAGAAACTGTTGGTTACCCATCACATTCCAACTCACTCATCGAAGACCATGAAAATGTAATTCATGCTGAAGGGAATAAAAGGAACTTGTGGAAAAGGTAGAATCTATTTGCACACAATAATGAAGTGTATGAAATATGTTAGCAATTATGAATAGTAGTATCTCTATATGGATTCTATTAAATTTCATTTATGTAACAATTCATTATTATATGTTTTAAATAAATTTAAAATTTTTATTTAAATTATTCATATGATGAAGGGAAAATAAATTAATTTTACATATGATATAAAATTAAATGAAAATAATATATTAAAAAATGTATTTGAAACGGAATACGTATACTTCATTAAAAAAACAAATAAATTTATCTTTCATTTACAATAAATTATCAAATAAAAAATATAAAAACCATATATAAAATAGAAATAACCATATATAAATAATATAATATAATCATGAACCATTATATAAGTGGATGTAAAAATATAATAAAATTGATGTATGTGGTGCCGCAACCAATGATAAAATTATTTTTAAATTTAATGAATATAGTAAACGACTAGGTAATAATCACATATATAACTCACTTATTATGGTATATGTTTCATAAGATATATCATGTTTCCAGTAGTGAAATGACTCTAGACATTACACAGCCAAGGGACTATACATATTCATTTATTGAGTTCTATGAAAAAAAGTGACTTTAATCAGTCACTCACAACCTCATATGGGGAAATCCCATATATAGGGACATATCATAAAACATGGGGAGATAAGACGAGTGAGTAAACTAGTCAAATGTATCACAATCAAGGGAATCCAAATTAGTTCTTAGGATCTCGTGATCATTGTAGCATTGTGAGGACAATACATAGATAGACATTCACAAATATGGAATAATCACATAATCTCCAACACCTATTAATCCCTCACATTGAAAAAACCAAATTTAACACCATAATCCCATAAAAATTATATATATAACAAAATAATATACATGGAAATATGGGTTACCAAATTAGGATCCCTCATGGAAAACCCATTCATCGTAGAATGTTCCCAACATTCAATTAATGCAACATAGACCATTTTAATTTAAAAAAAACTTATAATACATTTATTGTGTTCTATGAAACTAAAAATTAAATAATAAATCCATCTTAATAATAAATTCTTTAAATATCCATTAATGAATTTCCAAAATGGTGTTGGAAGAATTAATAACGTAATTGAAAAAAAAAACATATTATATTTATAACGACACTTTTATTCCATGAAAAATGTTCATGGGAAAAATATAAAAACCCAAAAAGATATCACATAGAGAAATATATTTAATAAAAAGGAAATTAAATAAAACCATTACATGAATTGAAAAGGAAATTCCACATAAACATATACAACAAATATTTAAAAATTATATCCAGAAAAGAATTTTTTTCAATATTAGTGGTGAAAACCAATAAATTGATGATGATGATTTTTATAATCCCATGACATGAAAATCGTCATTACTAAATGAAAAATTAACCCTATATCAGTTAACAGGAATAATAGGGTTCATAGTAGAGGGTAGATTTGTGAGAAAATAGTGATATAAATGTATAATAAAATGGATCGAGGGGATTAACCTATGTTATAATGAATAATCATTATACGATAAAGGTGAAATTCAGTAGTGATATAGAGGAATATGGTGGATTCATTGTTAGGTATGGATAAGTATATTGAGAAGTTGGGTGGGGTTTAATGTGTTGAAATCTGGGAGGGGAAAATTTTGAATTAAAACATGTTTTAATTTTTTTAACTACACGTTTTAACCAAAAATATTTGGGTAAATGTGTGAAAACAATGTGATATCATACTTTATCACCACATTAGGTCACATAGTTTTTTGGTAACCCATCATTGTAAGAGAAAACATACAAGAAAATATAAAAATTTACACTAGTAAGACCACATCATTCATTACATGTTTTACAAAAGATTTTTAATGACAACATATGATAATTATGAAGATCATATAAATAATTAAAAAAGTTATATTTTAAGTTCAATTTTTTTTATAAAATTACACCCATTTATATTAAGCTATATTTATACTTAAACACAATATGTTTCTTCAATAGATTTTGATACACAAAACCATGAGAAAAAATGAATAATAATATTGTATATAATTGTAAGATAACTATATAATTAATTGTATGAAAAATAATAACTGAATAATTAATCAAATATTAAAATATTATATATAATTAAAATATATTTATAAATAAACCAGAATTTTATAATAAAATCATTATATTTTTAAAATTCAATTTTCCAGAGAAATGCTTTTTCATGTCATCCAGGAGAAAATATTATAATAAATTTTATAAAATTTAATTTAAAAAATTAATATAATTTTTGAAATAATTATTTCATAAATTTATTATAGTTAATATTTGAAAATATTCTATATTGGATATATTTCTACCAGTAGGGAAAATATTTAGTTTTTATTTAAAATTATCATTCCATTAAAAAAATAAACATAGTTATTTTATTTAAAAAATTATTTTAAAATTATTTTACTTTTATTAATCATATTCCTGTAACATTCATCATAATTATATTCATGTGAAATTTGGTTTAAATAATATTTTACTATTTTGAAAACATATTTTCTCGACACCGACTCTTTATTATTCATTGCGATTTTATTGGAATTATTTTCTACCACATTGAGTTATTTAATTAGAAAAAATGTATTCTATATTTTCAATTTGAATATAAAAATTTGGTAGTAATACTGCTTTTATTTGTTCAATTAATGAATAGTAAAATACTAAAAATGTGTCACTTGGGTTATGATTAATGCTAGTATACTGAAGGCTAAACTAAGAGATAATGGTGTAATTTACAATGGTAATTTTTGAAATCCAATTTTATTTCTATATCTTGAAGTCATAAAATAAAAAAAATTATGTTTTTCCTTTTAAAAGAAATTTTATTGATAATGGATTTATTATATTCTAATTATTTAATATATTATATATTTTTATTCTCTCCCATATAAAAATATTCACCCCTACTTTCCCATATGCACACTAATATGAGCATTATATATCAACCAAAAAATAAAAATTGTCTTATAAGCTTTTGTATCTTCAAATAAAAGGGTTTTCTACACAAAATACTTTTAATAGGGTAATTAATAAATGACATAATATAGGCTAATTAAGGAATTGATAATCAGCTTACCAGATCCGTCTAAAATTAGTTCTTATACTAAAACATAAAAATTAGTGGTATTTATCATAACATTATTCCTTTATTATCATAAAAATAATAAAAAAATTATTAGTATTTTTTTATAACCAATATCCACCTTATAATCCAACAAATAGGATGTGAAACTATCAGTTTAGTGTGTGGTTCGATTACGTCCTCGAAGTAGTGATAAAAATAATTTTCCACAGTCATATTTTATGGATGGTTATTATGATTTCTAAAATAACTATATATATATATATATTATATTTATAACATTATTATTATTTTAATTTATAATAAAATATCTAGCTTATTACCTCCCAATCCATATGAAAATGAGAATATCACTCATGAACACATGTATACTACCAGCTACATGAATGGATGTGATTTGTTTTGTTTATGGTTTAAATATATGGTAATAAAGACATATTTAATGAATATATATGAAATATTTGATATTATAATAATTTAGTAATGTTGAAATTTTATTTAAATATCATAATTTATTTATTTCGAAATGTTAAAATAGTTTTCGGGCATATTTCATATCAACCATCTCTATGGATGTTGTAATTAATTTTTTGAACTCTAAATATTATGAATGAATAGAAATTTATAAATAATGAATATATATGATATTTAAATCATGATTAATATTATGGATATTTTTGAACAATAAAAAATTTAAATGGTTCAGAACTACCATACTTAAATGATCTATAATTTTTTTCTATACTTGGAATCGATGATTTATTTATTGAATTATTATTAAATTGGTTTTAATTTCTATAAGTACATATTATATAATTTTATAATTATTCACATGATTCTGGTATACAATAAAAAATTAATAAAAATATATTATACAAGTGTTTAGATTAATTTCAATGATTGTATTAATTTTCTTTAATGATTTATTTTATAATATCATTTCTTATTAGTATTATTTATTATTATGTTTCCAAGAATGGAATTTGAGAATATACCACTCAATTTAATCATTAATTTAATTTTCCTCTAGTTATTTTATTATAATTCATGTTTTATATTCATTTTTAACTTTATATGAACTCAAAGGATAGAACTAATATTTTATGGACATTCAACATAATTTCACTCTTGAGCCTACAATCCTATTTTATACCTGCCCATGTTTTATAAAAACTAATTTCAAGATATTATTTAATATTCTCCAATGATGGTGTAAAATAATTTTTACCCATGATTCAGTTGTTTATAAATATTAATTTTTTTAAAATTGAAATTTTCAAAATGGGGTATTTTTGAATTTTTTAGAAAATTTAAAATAAATAATGTTTTAACATATAAAGGATGAGTAGAATATCCCACCATTATGACCACTCAATTAATCGATGTTTTTTTAAAAATTATTTAATGTTATGTTTTGTGAAAATGTATTCTCTTTCAATTTTAGGGATATATAAATTTGAAATGATCATTTTCAATATTGAAAGCATATTTCGACCAAAAATTGTGAAATTGAAAATTTAATGGAATTTTTTGTCCATGAAAAATTCAATAGATGTTACATTTTGTTTTCATGGGATATTATAAAATTAAAACATCTATTTTCATTCATCTAATGATTACTGATTATTAATTCATGATATTCTTTGTTAGGAACTAGTTTCTTTCACAATGGTTAATTATGTAATGATGAAACATGTACGAAAACAGTTTCATTTACTTGAGTTACTTTTTTGTGATGTGATGAAATGCTTATAAAACCCATTCCATCCTACGAGTTATATATGGATAAAAAATTATGATCATTGGGAAAAATAAATTTTATTTTCATTACTTTATTGGTTGTCCAAAAATTATATATATCTCAAATGAATAAGGTAATTATGTACATATCCTAAGATAATAATGACTATAATGGTGAGTTCTTATAGTTTGTAAATGGTTTGTTTTTGAAATGATAGTATTTATATTGATACTTGACTAATTATTTGATGGAATGGGGAGTGAAAACAATCTACTATCATAGCATTTGAGGTGAACCATTACTTTGGTAATTATTTTATAATCTTATGTGTATGTAATATAGTTTTATCTTATGAAAATGGTTTTCTGTATAGGGGTCAATTTAATTATTTCATTTTTGATTCATGTATTAGTAATTTCATTGTTGTATGAAATTACAGATTATTATTATATTTTATATACTGTGTACAATATTTAGATATTAATTCTACTTTCTCCTACATTTATGATATTTTTGTGTTTAAGGGATCATTTATATATTCCTTTTTAACCATTAGTATGAATTTTCACATTTCTTTTCTTATGTTTCCATTACCATGGTCATGATTGTTTTAAATTTTTATATGTCTAATAAGGGTTTTGTTTATGACAAATATAGTAAGAGATAATATAGATCTATTATGAAATATTTTTTAATTTTTAAAATATTCCCCTAAACCTAAACATATATGATTATTTTGTGGATCATAATGTAATGTATTTAATACACATATATTGATATATAGTTTTCGTATTTGAAAATTAGTGGTCTTTATAGTTGTTATAAGATATTATTTTGTTTTCCTTTGGAAACTACTACGAAAAAACTACAATGAAAACCCTAATGAATATGTTATGTATATGTTAATGTCTATTGTTAGGAAAAATAATGGTCTTTGGTTTTCCAAGAAAAATAAACATGTATGGTTATGATAATTAGATGTTTTTTTTGAACATATTTAGATTGAGGTAACAATCTCAAATATATTTTTCAAGTATATCTCATGGATCATTAAAGTGCATATTTGGTTTTCACTTATTACACATAGTGTTTAAAACACATGGGGATATGTTTTGGGTTGATTATAATATTCATTATAAATGTTTATGATCTATTTGAATGGACAATGACCATGAATGACATATGTTAACAATAACATTTCATAAATTGATGAAAATGTGTCAGGATATAGATATCATTTGAATACATTTTCAGTATTTCATTATTAATCACATTGATGTTTGATTCTTCATGAAAAAAATTTTGGTTTTAGTAATGGAATAGATATAGAAAAATAATTTTTGTGTGGCGATATGAATTCACAATGGTCAAATAATCTTAATTGATCATAGTTATATGGATTCACATATATCACAATAACTATGATGGTTTTTCAATTCATATCAATAATTATTAGACAATTAATTATCATAGAAAACCAATATGTAGATCATGAACACATATAATATATTTTATTTTTTTTCTAGTTAATGTTTATTAGAATGTACATCCTACAAATCTCATTATTCAAACTATAGTAGAAATTTATGTGGTCCTAGTCATGGGAGGCATTTATATTCACAAATCACTCTTCAATTATTGATGATGTGCTATCATAATTGATTTTATGAACAAAATTAATATCATTTATCTAATTGATGAAAAATAATAACATACCAAGGAAATTGAAACCATTATATAGGTATTAATTCCTATTTATAAGTGTTTTTATCTCTTATGTTTTGGGAGAGATTGAACATTAAACATATTATTATTTTGAAAGTGTTTTTTCTTTATTTTTTTAATATTTTTAATGTATTCCACTGAATCGTGATGCTGTGTTTTCTATAGAACTCATACATGATTCTTCAACTATTTAGAAAATTCTATATAAATCATTGATGGTCATGTTGAAAGAGTTAAATAAATACATTGGGAGAATCCTAAAATAGGATTAATTTGGAAAATTGAGTCACCTTGAGGTGCAAGAGTTAATGTTTCCCGGAATATATATAGAACAATGTGACATTGAATTGATTATTAAGAACATAAAAATATCAATGTCATGAAAAAGTATATTGTAACCTATATTTATTACATGATTTATCAACTTAATAGTGATCCGTAATTTTTCAAGATTTTAATTAATTCTATATGTCATCAATTTAATATTAATAAATAGAATATAACCTATACTACATTCTATAAATGGTATAGACAATAATAAATTTTAGTGATTGAATTTCATATTACTAATTTCCCCATTATCATTATGGAATTATTGAATTGAATATCTAGAGATTTCATTGAAATGTTTGGGTAAGTATGTATATAAAATATTTTTATAGGTTCATTTATAGAGTAATATAATAATTACCAATAGATGAATCTATAAAATACCCTAAAAAGGTGGTGTTTTATAAAAAATGTATCAATTGATAATTTTGGATCTAATAAGATTCATTTTTGTGTAATAAAATTTCTAGTGACGGTATATTTGTGGGACCATCATTGAAATATTCAATTAATACATTTTCTTGGATAATAACAATGATATTGATATGTAGTTTTTTAATCCTTTAGAGGTTATTATATATGGATTTAATAAAACATACCAGGTGTTTCTAATCCACAAACAATGCAATCTAAGAAGAGATACAAGTTCCTTTGAACATTTGATTGTGAGAAAAATGTGAACAAATAGAAGTGAATGCTACTCCAAACACATATTCTTACACAATCCAATAGTGGATATTTGTTGGTGACCTATAATGATCCATCAAAGAATGTGATGGGATGAATCCGCATTTAAAATTATATAATAACTGTTTATGCCTCATGATAATTAATGTTTCATGTGAAAAATTACATGACTTATCATTCGTAGTTATCTCTGGGAATTTTTTAACAAATGGTGTTGAAGAATAAATTTTTCCATGAAAAATTCGATATATAATAAAAAAATTGTATATATTAACCCAAAAAGAGTGTCATAATTTGTTGATAATATGTATGGAGTCGATTTAACGTTATGTCTACTTAAAACATTAAAATAATAATAATGATAAAATGTTTCAATATTACCAGAGTTAAAATTATCATACAATCAAATTTATTTTGATGTTCAAAAAACAAAATATTTTCATATTTCTGTACCGTGGATATAGAAATCATGAACACCAAGGGAAAATCATATCTTTCTAAAATCTGTGTTCTGACACATTTCAATTTTAATTTTAATGAGGTTTAGAAAGAATATTTAGAGAATAAATATATGATGAGAAATGTTACTATGTTAATATAGGATTATAATTTAATTGTACTAATAAGGAACCATTTTTGTGTCCCAAAATTAATTATAAGATGTTGGATATTTTTCATAGATCAAAATTATATATTATTCAATGATATATGAATATGTTTTCATATCTGAAATATTTTTTATAGTGGAATAAAATAAATATCGATATTATAGACTATGTATCGAAGTCTATTGTTTAAAAAAAATTGGATTAGTGTTATTTCCATAAGGTTAAGAGGCAATAATCACTTATACCCAAATATATATGGGGAAACATCGGTATATGTATTCTGACTTGAATCCAAAAAATAATTGAAGGATATAATGTTATATGGGTATTAGTCAAACACCATATAAATTTGTGATGTTAACTTCAGACATAGAATGTTTATCTCTTCCTTCTATTTAGATATATTCATTATAAAATAGTTATTGTTCATGAATCATATACATCAATTTTATGTTTTTGGGATATGATTTTTTCTTAAATTTATTATAATAGTCTACATTAAACATTTGATTATAATTTTAATTTATGTTTTTCTTATCACTCTCAATAACATGAATAATATGATTTAATAAGTGAAAACATAGAGGATATGTTGATATCTTTTTCCATGAATTTAATATGTCATTGAAATCATCATATTGATCAAATTTATTTTCCTTACAACGATTAATTTACATGATCATTTAGATGGATCCTTATGTAGTCCTCAATGGAATGATATTTATAAATTAATTTTTTTTGATGAAGCTGGTTAAATAATGATTTTTTGATCTAACGTAAATATTTATATTTTATATAATTATAAATAGATTTTGAAAAAGATAACAGAATGTCATATTTGATAGAAACATTATACTAGAAATCATTAGTGAAATCTATAATAAAATGATTTTTTATTAGGTATTCCTATGAATCTATTCTAGGAATAAGATTATATGATTCAAAAAGTAAAGAGGATATATTTTATTAATTTTAGGGCAATCATGATTATTGATCATGTTAGTATGACAGACTGTCAATTATCACTTCCAACTAACCTCATTCATGTTCACTATGTTTTCCATGTATCTATCGAGAGGGAGTACAAAACTGATCAATCACAGGTACTGAACTTAGATGTCAGGCCTTTGGATGACTCAAAAATTCAATGAAGTTACATGGGAACTAGAAAATGGTTTAAATAAATATATCCTTATTTATATTATTGAAGTGATGGAATTTTGAGGTTAAAATTAATTTTATGAAATGTAGAAGTAAACACCTAAATATTTATCTTATATTTTCCTTTAATTGAATTCTTTTTAATTTCCATACGAACAACCTGGAGTCTAAATGAACCCTAATATAATATACCATTATAACCTAGATGTTAAATTAGATGTATGAAAATGAATAATAAAATTTTAGATATAAATATCATTGTTATATAAAGATAATATATATTGTTAAATATATACTCAATTTTTTTCCTGATATTTCATTTTATGTTTGAAAAATATCAGTTTCTAAAAAAAGTTTATAAATTATTTTTTGAGAAATTAATAAAATTATTTTTTCTTATTTTAGAATGTTTATTTGAATAAAATAGCTTCATTATTTAAATAATTTTTTTTATATTATATTTTTATAGCTTTTTCTAAAAATTAATTATTTAGTGTGAATGAAAATTATTGATTTAATTTTAAAATTTTATTTACATGAAAAATTCAAATTGATCAATTTTTTAAAAAATATGATTTATAAATTTATATTATAAATAATGAAATTGTGGTCATTAGAATATACATTATTTGGATTTTGGTATATTCACATGTCACACTGATGAAATCAATATATCTTCAAAATATTTATTCCCCATATTTTTAATGATCATTTAAAAAATAATTTTTTGTAATTTTTCTATATTCAACAAGATACAAAATATATTATATTTTGAATCAATATTTAATATTTTTTAATGATTAATATTTTATGTTTGATCATAATTAATATTAAAAATAGTAAAAAAATAAAATGGTTATGTGAAAATGTGTTTACTGGGTGTTAAAAATTTAGATAATGAAGGAATTTATCATTTGAAATGTCTAAATACTATTGGATGGTCATATTTTTACCAAATACAATCCCAAATATTAAATTAATGTCCATTGAAAAAACATTTTCTTGATAATGACATTATTATTTTGTAATCCCTAAATAATTTTCAAAACCAGAATATGTATATTCCAATGTTACCAGGGAAAAATTTAGAGTTATTGGCCCTCTTAATATACCATTCAAAGGGTTCTAAGTAATTAATCATAATGGGGTTTACCGATAAAGTGTTAATTATAGTACATGAACATTTTGAATATTTATCTATATATACCACCTTAAAATATATGATATTTATAATCAAATAATATTTTAAATATACTAAATAATTTGAAATGATATTTACATTATGTAACAAATTAGACCCACAACATATTCCATTAAATTGGATGTGAATGAATCACTCGTTTGTACATCTGGATTATACCACAATATGGTAACATAATTAATCTTCCATAAACATATTTAATGGGTTTATATTGTGATGGTATTAATATTTACATATTATAAATTTTTCATAACTATTATTCCATAATTATATTATCATATCTTAATTATGTCCTATATATCCCATGGAAAACAATATTTCCTCTCATGTGTATCTGTTGAATACCACCTCATAATAGCAATGGGTAGTTTTCTTATACCATTATATATATTAGTTTTAATAAGGATATATCTTATGGATATAAATTATATATATTATATCAAAATTATCCTATAAATTTGAATTACTTTTTACATTACTTGTGGTCTATAGATAAATTATTTTGAATTATGTACATCTATACATACAACCTACCATATCCATTAACATTTTAATTAAATTTCTAACTATATTAATTTGGGATTTATCTAAATATATATATAATTAAAATATTTAATATTTATATCCTTATTAAGATTGTTGAGGTGAAGGAACCTATGTATTCTCACCTTTTTATTATATAACTTTTCATTACATTGTACTAAGAGACACTATTTTAAAGATTAGTTTCATGGAAAAAAGGTATATAATACATGAAAACACTAAATACTATTCCAATAAACAAGAAATTATTCCTCAATGGTTCTCCCAACTTACATTTATTACATCTCAGAAACAGGTGTATAAACATTAAATGATAGGGAGAGCATATATTTCATTAAGGGAAATAAATTGAATCATTTTCCAAGTGATATTGAGTAACACCAATTACAACATAAAAAATTTCTTTATTTCATCGAAAATAGAAAATGAGGAATATAATGAAATTATTAAAAATATTATGAACATGAAAATTGAAGGTCCCGAGCGCAGTAGAAGCTTGTGGATGGATGTGTCCAATTGACAATTTTTCATTAGAAATGATCAATACGGGATCAATATGAATATAAATGCTATATTCCATGGATCAAATCAAAAAAAATATACAATGAATAAGAATAGCACCAGAACAAAAATAGAGGATCATCGTAGGTTGATTATAATTAATTTAATTAATTGACAAGAAGTACCTTTTATGGAATTCCTTATTCGTTGATATTTCTTATCACATACTAAGGTGATTCATCATTGTGTTGTTGAATCCAAGTGTAGACTTCCCCTATTGGTGTTCTACACATGCACCACGTATATCAGGACATCACCAAATTTAATTCTGGTTGCTAGCATGAAGAAACCTTTTCTTGTGTTGTCTACCTTAGATCACCTTGATCTGGTAGAGGAGGATCTCTCTCTATCTTGAGAGCGTTCTTGGAGGAAGGAGTTCTTTCCGGCTTGAAAAAATTTGTAGATTTGTTGTGAACAACGATTATGGAACAGTTTTGGGGTTGTGAGGTTATTTATAATCGGGTTTGTTTTTATAGAGTTATGACCATAAATAAACGTGTTACATGTTTTATTTATTTCATTAACTCTTGTTGAATACCCATATATCAAATAATTAATTCCTTGACATGTTCCCATGTTGATTATATTAAATATCATTTAATAAAATGATATTATATCCTCAAAATCCTGACTGGAAAAACTACACGGTATGTAATCATTAATACACACCGTGTACTCATTTTTCCTTTCCTTTCCAAAATGAAAACTACACGGCATGTAAATTCAATGTACATGACATGTATATATTGTTTTAATTTTATTATTCTTCCATCATTTAAACAATTTAGAATTACATGAATAATTTTTAAACCACATATGATAATAATCATTATTCTACTTGAGATACTAGTATACACTTAGTGTGTGACCCTCTTGGCATCTTTCTATTTTCCATTAGGCGGGCTTGCCCAATGTCCAAGATTACTATCTAGAAATAGTTCTAGGAACCCAAGAGAATGAATTTGATGCCACAATGGCATATCACCTCATACGAATGCTTGTCCTGTAATTTAATCTAATTTTCTCAATAACTCATAAAGAAGGTTTCATGGAAATGTCATAAAACTATATTCTTCATCATTCATTCTTTGACTTCTAGAAATGAAATCTTCGTGACACCATGGCCATGGAATTTGGGTGACAGTTCAATTTCAATGAAAGGTGCCGAGATATCTACTTCAATAAATATAGACAGGACAAATCCTTCCTCGACTTATCCATTAACAACATTTCATTCATAACGCACCCAACGTAACTGACATCCCTCCAACTGTCTTCGTTATGGTTTTTGTTAGCAAATATAAGTGTGTAAAACATGACATGAGTTGATGATAATCTCCCATTCTAGGTACAATTACACATGATCATAGATATCAATGTACGATGACACAAAGACATGTAGAATTACTACTGGAAGGTCTATTCTCGTAATCTCCCATCTTGAAGATTTCTATGTGCGAACACCATGAGAGAGAGTCTCATCTTCTTATGAGTACTCGGACATGAAATTCTATATACTATGTGTCCTATCATAGTATGTCATCCAACCGTATATCATTATTTAAGAATACTGTCATAGAGGTTCATAGTTCTCATCATAACATGGATCCTCTATGAACTTATTAATGCAACAAATATTACCGGAGATTATTATATTATAGTCATGTATAACAATGAAAAATATATAATAAGTGTACATTCATGTAATCAATGTATAAAAAGTTGGTTCTCAAGACCCCAACACTAAAAAACTCCCACATGGACTAGAGCCATCAGCCTACAACTTTTAGTCAGCTAGACCTCACATGATGATCATGTTCATTCTTAGTCAATGCTTTAATCAAAGGTTCTGCCATGTTGTCTTCCATAGAAATACTTCTCACTAAAACATCACGTATCTGTGAAAATTACCTCAAGAGATGATACATCCTATGTATGAGATTTGTCCTATGATGTGACCTTGGATATTTTTTAAGTGCCACTATTGTAGTATTATCACAATAGAGTGTGATAGGATCTTTACTCCTTGGTACCACATCCATAACTAGGATGAAGATTCGCATTCATATATCATCATTAGCTGCCTCAAAATATATGATATACTCAGACTCTGTAGTAGAATCTATGACCACACCTTTCATTGATATCTTCCAGGTCACTACACATCAATTCAAACTAAATATGTATCCATTCTACGACTTCATGTCATCTTGATCAATCTAGAAACTAGAATCAACAAGTCCTATGATGACTAGTTCCTCTTCTCCTCCAAAAACCGAGAACATATCCTTAGTATTCCTCAGAAACTTAAGGATAGTCTGGACTACCATCCAATAGTGGTCTCTTGGATCAGCTTAATATCTTCCAACCTCAGTTAATGTGTAAGAAACATCATGCCCTATATATACCATAGCATACATGACTGACCCAATTGCGGGTGCATAAGGGAAACTTGACATTTTTGTTCTTTCCTCATGTTTCTGAGGACAAATATTCTTGGAAAGATGAATTCATTGTGACACTGGCAATAATCCACTCATGGGGTGTTCCATTATGAATCTCTTCAGTATCTTGTTAGTGTCTATACATTGACACATGCCCTCCATTCTCTTCTGTCAATCATGATGGATCTTGATCCCAATAATATATTCTACCTCACACAAGTCTTTCATAGAGAGTAATTTGTTCAAACAACCCTTTACTGACTGTAATATAGGTACATCCTTTCAAAGTTTTAATATGTTATCAATATTTACCATTATGAAAAAGACTACAGTTCCTCTAATACTTTTGTAGACTCACGGATCACATTCATTCTTAACAATGTCAAATTCTATTACAGCTACATCAAAATGAATGTACCATGACCTTGATACTTTCTTTAATCAATTAATGGATTTTTGCAACTTGAATACCTTTTCGGGACCCTATGAAGTCCCAAACCCTTCAAGTTAGGTCATGTAGATATCTTCTTATAGGTTCCTGTTAAAGAATTATGTTTTGACATCCATTTTAAAAATCTCACTGTCTTAGTAAGCAGTAATGACCAATATGATTATGATGGATTTTACCATCACAACCGGTGAAAAGGTTTCATCATAGTCAAATCTAGGATGTTGTTTAAAACCTTTTGCAACCGGTAATGCCTTATAGGTGCTGGCATGTCCCTCTTAGTCGAGTTTCTTCTTGAATTCCCTTTTATTACCAACAAGATTTACATCTACTAGAGTATCTACCAAAATATATACTTGTTTTTGGTACGTGGAATCCATTTCAGAATTCATGTCTTTTTGCCACATGGAAATGTATGTGCCTTCAACTTCTTCCTTACAGGTAATATGATCAACATTGTCAACCAATAATGAGTCTCCATCCTTAGTGACAAGAAAACCATATTGTTCTGTTTCTCCCACCTCTCTCATTCTCCTATGTTGTTATTGTGTCTCTGGAATAGATTGTTCTTTCGCAGGGCTTTGTGGAATCTATTCATGTACCAACTCTTTTGTATCTTGATCCTCAACTTCATCGAAGTCTATCACTCTCGCAATATATCTTTTGGAGATTTTCTCCCTCTGAAGGAATATGGCATGTCTTTCCACTGTGACTTTTTTATTTTAGGGGTTGTGAAGGAAATATCCACTTGTTTCCTTGGGATATCTTATATAGGTACACTTTGTGCCTCATGGTGCATGTTTGTTATCTGAAGAGGCCCTAAGAAATGCTTCGCTCCCCACACATGTAAATTTGATAACATGGCTATGTGTCAAATCTATAACTCATATGAAATACCATTTATCGATTTAGTTGGTACTTGTTTTAGAATTTGTGTTGCTGTTTTTAATGAATATCCCCAAAAAGATAATAGAAGACTCGCATGACTCATCAATGATATCACTATGTTCAAGGGGGTGCATTTTCTCCTTTCACATACATCATTCCACTAAGGTGTGTAAGGATGAGTGAGTTGACATAGAATCCCAATCTCCTGTATGGAATGAATGATTTCATGATTAAGATATTATCCACCTCTTCTTGAGTAGAGTTTATTAATCTTCTTACCATGATGGTTCTCAACTTAATTATTGTATTATTTGAATGGATCAAATGAATCTAACTTATACCTCATAATGTAAATATATCAATATCTACCAAAAACATCTGAAAAAGTTATGAAGTACAAGAACCAAACCGTTGATTCAACTGGAAATGGTCGACACACATCTATGTAAACTAATTCTATAATATCATCAGCCCTTTCACCTTTCCCACTAAATGGGGATTTGGCCATTTCCCCTTGTAGACACGCATGGCATACAAAAAGTAATTTTAGTTCGAAAGAATCTAAATATCCATCTTGATATAATTTCTTCAAATGTTTCTCATTGATATGACATAGCTGGTGATGATAATGTTAGGTGTGGTATGAGTCATGTGAATTAACATTGTCATCGATTTCCATTACATGGTCGGTGTAGTCTAACACATAATGGTTGTTATATAAATGTGCCCTATCAAAACAAACGTTATCTTTATAAAAGTTGCATCATTAATTTCCAAACATGAAATGAATCCATCAGTATCTAATCTAGATACTGAAATAATGTTTTTGGTTATAGATGGTACATAAAAACATCCATTTAATACCAAGACTATCCTAGTATGCAATGTGAGCTTGTAGTCTCTGATAGCTAAAACTACAAGTCAGGCTCCATTTTCTGCTCGCTGATCCACCACACCTCGGTCAATCTTTTTGAATCTACTTGGTTATTATATTTGGATACATATTTGAGTACCACAAGCAGTATATAATACCCAATTGGTAGAAATAGATAGTTTTTATAACAAACTCAGCTTAATCTTCCCCTTGCTTTAGTGGCTAGGTGTAGTTTTTCTTCCAGTGGCCCTTCTTGGCACATGTGAAACAAACAACCTCATGTTATCTTGCCTCCCTTTTGATATTCCTTTTCCTAGAAGGCCTTAAAGAAGATCTGGGATTAAATATCTTTGCCTTACCTTTCCTTTTATTCACCATACGGACAGAATGATTTTCACATGTCATATCATTGTCCACTTGTCGAATGAGGATAAGAATATCAGATTGAGACTTGTCAATGTTGTTCATGTTGACATTTACAACAATGTTAGAGAAGCTCTGGGAAAGTAATGAAAGAATGAGATTCATACCCAGTTTTTCAGGGAGTTTAAACAATAGAACCTACAAGTTCTCAATGTATCCTATCAGCATGAATACATGAGGTCCATATGGGGAACCCTCTCCAAGCATTCTCTATAATTGAGGATTAGAGATCTCAAACCCTTCCTATATTTCTCACTCCTGGTATAGACCACAGAGGTTCTCGAGCATGCAATAGGCATCCATGTCCTCATGAGACTTCATGAGCTCACTAGAAATTGATGTCAACATCAAACATTGAACGTCGAGTGCATCATTCAAATGTTGATCATAGACCAGGAAATCTTCACCACTCGCGCTTTGGGAAGGCAAATCCCGAATTGATGAATCTAGCATGCAAAACATTTATTCCTGAAATAGGATAACCTAAAGGCTCCTAAACCATTACAAAATTTACTATTGGTGAGGATATTTTCATTATCCACAATTGATCATAGCGAAAATGTGGTTGAAAAGCTTTTTATATGGATTCTATAAATTAAAATAGAAGATTTACCAATTCCTTTTTTATTACATTTTTTGGTAAATAATAAATTAATTTATTAATTCTCCCATTATTTTATTGGGTTCAAATGGTACCCACCATTGAACATGGAATGCATATTTGCAATGAAATTTCAGTGTCTTGGATCCATATTCCCCTTCATATAACCCTAACATGGGTTGGTCGTTCTTTTTAAAGGTATCTAGGTAGGCATTTCTTTGCCAAATTTGAGCTTACAATTCCTTGATATGTTGAGTGGCCTCCCTAATCCTAAAATTCTGACATAGATGACCTCAACACTTGCCTCCATTTTATAATCATTCTAGCAAGGGCTATGACACTAGATGTAAAATGATTATGTCTACCCGAATCATTCATAAGAGATTCCATTATAAAAGTAGTTTTCAAAACAAGGGTTGGTCAAAGACATAGAATTATTGAGTCTTTCCCTTAATCAAGTAATGAAAGGCTTGGTCTGACATAATATGGTATATGAGGGACTTCAATACTTTATGAGTAGTTTTTTCATTATCACATTCTTGTTAATATTAAGTGATTCTTTCATAAGTGATGAATCATGTTCTAAAAATGATTATGCATAGTACAGTTTTTATTTTATTCCATCCTTTTATGCTTTTTTATTTCATTAACTATATGATCGTGACAACACATACATAATAAATACACTATACAATCAGACAGAAATAATATAATATGGAATAATCATGAGCTTCTATTGGTTAGATTATATAGATGTTTTGATAAGAGAACCCTGACCTGGGTAAAAACACCTTGACCCTAATGGTTCGTGTTTGGGAGCTCCCACCTGTCCACTTTTTAATCATCTTGGGTTAGTTTTTCCTCATCTTCATATTTTTAATCGCCTCCACTAGATTGGGAGATCAACCATTACGTGATGTTTATATTAATGAAATCACGGGCACACATGCCCTACATTGTATTGGAAGAAGTCTCGAAGGCCAATGAAGTTAAATTAAATAAATACAAATGAAACCATACAACAACAAATGGTCTTTTGGTCTAGCTCCTGATCATACATAGAATGCAACGACATTTACACATATTTAGTATTCAAATTCTTATAATCATTATTTTTTTCATGATAAGTCGTGCTTGAAATAAATTAATTATTATCTTATAATTATTCAGTTATTTATATTAATTTTCTTTATGAATTTCCTTGTGATTCTTCTCATCCATATTACTTGTATAGGTCTTTGTAAATTAGAGGAAACCTGGGGAAATTCCATTTCTGGAAAGTACACGGTGTGTAGGCTGTATTACACGGCATGTATTTTTCTCACCCTTTATCCAATGTACATGCCTGGGGTTTTGGAGTGTTTTCTATAGTTATTAATTTTTTTATTAAATATCGTGTAGATTAATCTAACACGACATGTACTTCCTTGTTACATAGTTACCGGCCTGGTAATCTTGTGTACGCGGTTATACGCCTTCTACTTGTACACAGTTTCACCTAGGCCGGATCAGGTTACACTATGTGTTTTTTCAACATACACATTTTGTATTCGGGTTTCAACGCATCGTTCAATTCTGGTCAACACGGTGTATGAAGAGAACATAGGTATGCTCAATTCACGTGGCATGGTTTGGAGGACCAATACTGGTTCGGTGAACTTAAGTATACGGCGTGTAGATTTCAATTCATGCCATGTATTCATCTGTTGCACAGAGAGAATAAGCGGCTCGTCTGGATGAGTTCCTCATTTTTATTTTAATCAAAATTAAAATTAAAATGTTGTTTATGTGATGTGAATCAAGATACGAAGGGGAAAAAATAGATCTTGTTCATTCAGTTTTATAGAATTATTTATCTTGAATTGAATCAAATATATATGTGTAAATTACATGTGAAAATTAAATAACTATAACCAACATTATGACCCCTCTAATACCACTTGAAGGTCCCAGACATAGTGGAAGCTCGTGGGTGGATGTGCCCACATAACATTTTGATATTAGAAATGATCAATCTGAGATCAATATGATGATAAATTCTAGACTCCACAGATCAAATCACAAAAATAGGCCAAGGAGAAGAATATCCCCAGAACATCAAAACAGAATCATCAAAGGTTTATTATAATTAATTTAATTAATTAACAAGATGTACCTTTTATGGAATTCATTCTTTGTTGATATTTTTTATCACGTTCCAATGTGATTCGTCGATGCGTCACAGAAGCCATGTGTAGATATCCTATACTGGTAACCCACACATGCACCACATATCTATAGATGTCGCCAAAGGAATCTCTTATTACTAGTGTAGAGAAGCCTTTTTTTCATTTTCCACCTCAGATCTCCTTGATCCGATAGAGGAGTATCTCTCTCAATCTTGAGAGTGTTCTTGGAGGAAGGAGTTCTTTCAGAATTAAGATAAATCTCCAGAATTGTTGTGCACAACGATTAGGAAATATTGTTAGGGTATGAGGATATTTATAATCAGGATTATGGTTACAGAGTTATGACAATAAATAATCATTTTACACATTTTATTTATTTCATTAACTCTTTTTGAAAACCCCATGTAGAACCATTATTTCCATGTCATGCGCCCAAAATAATTATAATAAATTTAATTTAATAATGTTATATTATTTCGTCTAAATCCATATGGGAAAAACTACATGACATGTAATCATTAATACACAGCGTGTACACATTTTTTATTCCCTTTCCAAAATGTAAACTACATGGCGTTTATATTTAATGTACATGGTGTGTATAACTTGTTTTCATTTTATTCTTCCTACAACATTAATATGATTTAAGTTTCCTTAAATAATTATTAAAACACATATGGGAATAATCTTTATTCTACATGAGATACTTGGATACACATAGTGTTTGGCCCTCTAGGACTCTTTCTCGTTGGTATTAGGAAGGCTTGCCTAATGTCCAATATTACTGTCTAGCAATGGGTCAAGGCCCCCAATAGAATGAAAATGACGCCACGTTGACGTGTCAGCTCGTATGAATTCTTTCCATGTAATTTAATCCCTTTTCCTCAATATTACATCAATCATTTTTCGTGGATGTGTCATAAAACAAAATGTATGTTCCTTCATTCTTTGACTTCCAGAAATAAACTCATCGCGACACCATGGAAAAAGAATTTAGGCGACAGTTCTATTTCAATCAAAGGCCCTGATATATCTACATCCATATATATTAAATGGAAAAATATTTCCTCAACTTATCCATTAACAAAATTTCATTCACAACACACCCAACATACCCTACTTCCCGCCCACTGTCTCCGTGATGGTTTTTGTCAGCAAATCTATGTGTGAGAGTCATGACATGAGTTGACGAGAATCTACCAGTCTAAGGACCATTACACACTCTCGTAGATAGTAATGTTTGATGACACCAAGACACGTGGAATTACTATTGGTGGATATGTTCTCATAATCTCCCATATTGGAGAATACCAAGTGGAAAATCCAATAGAGAGAGAGTGTCTTTTCTTATTACTAGTACTCTCACATGACAGTCTGTATACTATTTTTCCTATCACAGTATATCAACCAAAAATATAAATTTATTTTAAGAATATTGTTATAGCATGTCAAGGTTCTCTTCATAGTAGGTATCTTACTTGTCCTTATTAATAAAAAAAATATTCCATGACATTATTATATTATAGTCATGCAGAACAGTGAACAATATATAATAAGTATACATTCGTGTAATAAAAGTATAAACAGTTGGTTCTCAGGACACCAACTCTAACAAAAATGTGGCTAAAACATTTAAATGATAAATTTATAATAATATCACAATAGTTTTCCACAAATTTTTCATTAAAATTAGAAGGGTTATTCAGTATGTTATCATTAAATATGTCATATATATATATATATATTAATTATTTAATAATTGTATTTGTGAGTTATCAGGGTGAACCCTTGATATTTCATAATAAATATGATATAAATATATCATAACCCAACAATTCTTAAATAACACATTATGAAAAAATAAAATTTGATTCATATTTAAATCATTCCATTTCAAAAATGATTTAATGCATAATTATTGTGAAAAAATTATCCCATGGAATGGATACATGAGTTTAATATATGTTAATAACATATTAAAAGAAGAAATTTTCACAATAATATGAATACCCCTATGAAGTGTTTTGATTAATAATAAAAATAAAATGAATGATTATTTTATTGAGAAGAACACAAATTTTTTGATAATTACATTCAACAACATAACTATTATGAAATTGAGTTTTATAAAAGTTTAAAATAGTAGAAGAAAATGATTTATCATTATTAAAAGAATAATATTTTAGTAGTGGAATAAATTAATGTTAAAAAAATAACATTTTTTGAATATTGTAAGACATAAGATATGAATGGGATCAAAATTCTAAAAGACAAGATGGTATTTCCCTTACCGATAAGAGTTGCTCCTAAAACATTAAGACATGGACGTTGGGGATTGAGGACGACTTAAGGAACTTAGTGATAGGTAAACAACCATAAATTTATGTAGGTTGGAATGTGAGTTAGTTTAGATAGAGAAATATTTGTACCAGATTTATTTATAAATTTCCAAATATGTCCTTAGAAAGCAGTGTTGTGGAAAATGAAATACCATAGTCATGATCATTGTTTATGCACAATTTTTCATAATTGGGTAATACTTTCTGTTATTTTCAACCAAAAGTTTCTATCATCATATAAAATTACTTCAAGGGGAATTTAGTGGAAATGGTTTCACAAAATTCTAGTTATTAAATTCATGAAATATTTTATTAATCAAATCTTATCATGAAATGGAATTGATATAAGACGAATTTTATTTATACTGTGGAATAAATACTCAAATTAATAAGGATTTGACGCATAACCCAGTATAACACCAACATAAAACATAAGGGTGGGGTGCGTGATCAAAATATTTTCATGGTGAAGCTTGGTTAACTTCGTGTGATTAGAAATATAAATTAACATGAACTTATTTGGTATGATATTTATTTATAGATTCACAAGTTAAATCACATCGTGGGTATACAAGATAGTAATCCTAGTGATGTTGCATCACCAACAATGTTACACCCTGATATTTTACAAGATATATATTTTTAATATTTCTTTGATTTCTCAAGTTGTACGATACACCAAGATTATCTATTAATATACACAACATCATATTAGATTACATTATAGACAAACATTATATATGTCTTGTGTAACACACAATTTCATGTTCGTTTGATATAATTGGTTTCAAACTACATTAAGTATATATTTTCATCAATATTTTAATAAACTATGATTAGATTTTTTTTATATTCAATACCAATATAATCTTTCACTAATGGAATCCCTGAATTGGCTGTTATTACCCACAAGTGTGTCCTTCGTTAATAGCTTGTGTTGTGCACAATACCTTGTTTCTATGAAAAATGATATATTATTATAATACTATTATTAAATGGCATATAAACTATACATTTTTAATATTATCAACCAAAATTTTAAATTTAACATTAATCTTATGTATTTTATAGAAATTAAATAAGAACAAATAATTTTTTTTTGAATAAATTCAGTAATGTTTTAAAAAAATATAGTTATTCGGCCTAATGATGAAACAACCATTTTAAAATTCGTTTTTAAAACATTTATAATTTTAATTTGATGAAAAATATATTGTTTAGATGTTGTATATCATATATTACTATGAATTAATTTTTTGATATTATTCTGAAAACATTAATATTTTGATGAATAGTAAAAATTCATTAAATTTTAATTGTAAAAATCATTTCCCATAGAAATAAAATATATTGTAAAATTATATTATAAAATGGTTTTAATGTATTAATATAATATAACTCATTAATTAAATACAATTTAGGCCATTGAAATTAATTTTACATTGAATTAATATGTAAAAACAATTCAATAAATTGAAATTTTTTACCTTTTAAACAAACTATTTTTTTCATTACGAGAACAATATTAAGATTAAATTAGTTAACCCAAGTTATGTGTTTTTAATTTTTGAAAGGTGGATTTTGTATATTGAATTAGTGGATAAAAATTATGTTATTAGGTCACATTTTTTATTATTGTGAATAATAACTATGGTAATTTTTATTTATAGTGGTTTAAGGTAAATCATGTAAATTAGTGTTACAAATAATATGATAAAGACAATAAAATTATCATAAAACCTTCCAATATACCATTGTATGAAAAAAAATTCAACATTTAAAACTTATGTTATAAATATAGTAATTTAATGGAAAGATGATGAAGAAAATGATATAGATATTAACAAAACCAATTAATGTGACAAAATGTCAAACTCACATTTCATATAAGTATAATAATTTTAATATTGGGATAAACATGTGATATAATTAAACATAGATAGTCCATTTAATGTATAAATAATTACATACATTATGGTATTTTATTTTAATTTTTAGTAAATATATAATTACATAACGTCTTATACTTCTATGATGTAAAAATTAATTAATTTATTAGAAATCAATAAATAAAAATATTAAAATATTGATAACCATAAAAGGCCAAAAGACAGGACCAAATATAATTGTTCTATTATATATAGTCTGTAATAATACAAGAATCTATATAGTAACTATTTGGGGCCGTATAAAATATATTATGGCATTTATATTATTTTATTATATGTAATTTTAATATTGTAACATTCATACTTTAATAGGTATAAACTATTTATGTTAGATTTTATAGATGTTAAATTATACTAAATATTTTATCATGAAATAAACTAAATCTATCTTAAATCTTATAATTATATATTTAATTTAATCAAAAAATTATTATATTAAAAAACTACACAAAATAATTGTAATAATTATTTTTTTAATGGTGATATCATATAAATGTTTTAAAAATATTTAAATAAATATATTTTTGTATAATTAACATGTCCAATTAATTTTTAATAGTTTCAAAATTGACAGTATTAAATATTTTTCAAAACAGTGTTTTATTAAAATATTTAAAAATAATAAAGATTTTTTAAAAATATATTTTAATTAAGAAATTGTAAAAATGTTGTAAATTATTTATTTAGGTTATAATTAACATCAAATTAGTAAATAAATTTCACATTTAATAATAGAATATTTGTGACCCTAACGAAAAATAAATAGCATAACTAAGTCATAAATTGAAAAAATAAGGAATAAATTGAGATAGAAACAAACATATTTGTTTGGTTTATGATAATAAAATCATATCTCAAATCACATTATAAAATCGGAATTTTTTTTCTTTTTTTATTGGTTTTTAATTTTATTATATATAAATATTTTTTAGGATTCCAAAAGTGTCCCTCACCTTGATTATAAAAGGGTACCTCATCCCTAATTTCTCCACAACTCGTTAAGCATTACTGATCGACCACCCCTTGCAAATTTATCTTCTCAAATACCATATTTACATTATAATGGTTTTGGTCTTCTCAAATGTCCATCTATAGATCCATTAAGAGGATATATAAGGTGATCACATCAAAGAAAAGTTAATCTCCACTACTAATTCATTCATACTTAATTTTTCTACGACTTCTATTTCATGAGTTATTTCATTATAGAATAATAAATTCAGTTTCACATATAAAATTATTTGGTATTATAATAATTAAACAATAATATTCATCAATATATCCATCCTAAGAAACATGGAATCACCATGTGGGTGTATATATGACTTACCGTCTCTATATCGTGGTGTAATTTTTTATTCAACAAATCATTATTTGAATGGCTATAATGATAATTATAATGGTTGTAAATAATTATTATAACATTCTGATTATCATGTATAATTAATAGACTGTTAAATTCCATATAAATTAACCATTTTTTGAAATATATCGTTGCTTGTGTGTACAAATGCTCTTCCATCTCCATGAAATGAGGAGATTCATTCTCCACGCTAACCATTCAAGATTGATTATAATGTATATATAATTAATAATAATGAAATATATTAAATAATAATCCTAATAAATTTATTTTTATACATATGTGTGTGTCACATTTACATGAATTCGAGGAATCAAATAAGGAAACAGAAACATTGTTCATACATACAGGTGACCTATCGTCTCCATGAACAGTGTATTCCATATCCTTTATATATCAGTTAAATATAACTATATACATAATATTTATGATATATAGACCATTTTTTACATTATTTAAGTAATAAAATATTTATCTATATAATAATACCAAGAATAACAAGTAAAAACATGTATGATAAGTAAAATAATTATTATCCAGAAACATTAGATTAACATGGAATTGATAAATAGATTGTAATTTAAATTCATAAGTGATAAATATGTGATATATAATATATTATTATGGTTCTTTAATATGTTATTAATAATTTTAAACTCACTATAATGGAAATTTAGACACATATGGAAGAAATCAACTGAAATATACTAGATTATTTTGTCACATATTTCTTTTTGTGGGAAATATTCCTTATAGACCCTATTTCATTTGTGTGGTTTTTATGAATTAAATGAACATTTTTATGAATAAAATTAAAAATTTAATGATATTTAAAAATGTATATAGTTTTTGTTATTTTATGAAGAATTCTATTTGACTGATTATATATTGTTAAGGGATAAATTAGCCATCTCATTTTTATCTGAGATTATTTATACATATGTATTTACAAGGGTATCCATGTCCATGATTTCTAAAAATGTTTTCATACAATGTTAAATATTATTATATGCATGTTTAATGTTATTTTAACCATTTTATTAATTTAAATACATGGTTTGGACTAAATATTTCTTTCATTTTCCTTATGAGGTACATTTTGACTTTTCCGGCAGGAGTATGAGAAAACTATTTTATTAACATATATGACATGAATGTATATTTATGTCTTATTATCCACTTATTTCGTTGAATATCCCTCTAAAATATTTCCTGTTTGTTTTCATCTAAATTATTCCCTTTTAAAATTTCATTGAATTTTTATAAAAGAATGTTTTTTGCAGATGAAAGGATTTCTTCTTCAACAATTATGTTCAAGTGTTTTATCATATTTATTTTCCATCTATGGTGATTGCTTCTTAAATAGTGTATGGTTTATACCCTTATTATTAGAATTATTATGTTGTGTTAATGTTGTAATAATAATTTATATAGATAATGTTATGATTTATTGAATTTTAACAATAAAATTTTATTCCATGGGTTATGATATGGTGAATGGTTTATGTATTGGTGGAACATGTATAAATGATTTCAGTATGATATGGGTGTGACATATATCTCCCCCCAATGAAATCTTTATGATTTATATATCATGAGATTGACATGACTGAAATTACATGTAAATATTGTTTTGTAATACATGGTTAGAATGGTATATATACCTTATTTAGAAGAGGATATTATCTACAATGATAGTCTTGGCAGTAATGCCTTGGTTACTATGGAAATCATATTATGTTCTTATTTTTTCCAAATTTCAATGTTTTATTCCAATTATATTTTACCTTGGATAATTATTCTTTATGATCTATTCCTGATGTACTTCTATGATTTATTCACTACTAATGATTTGGATATTTAAATATTTATTAATGTTTTTACATTATAATATTTATGGTTTTAAATATGATTTCATTGTTTACCCTTACTAATCATTCGAGCTCACACATTCTATTTTTCATTTTCCATAACATATATAAAATGGAATTATTTTTGAAAACTAATAGGAAAATATATATGGTAGATGGTGTAGATCATTCATCTACCTAGTTGAATGTGTTTCTATTTTCCAAATACACAAAACTAATATGGTCTTTGGGTGAAAAATTGTGTAATATATTATCTATTTCAAAAAAGAAATGAATTATCCATGTAATTCAATATTGTGTGGTTAAAAACAATTTCTACGAGAAGATTTTCATACATTTTGATCACACTGGTTGAGGATATCATTTCTCTATTATGAATTAAATATTCAGTATTACTTAAAATTATAAACATAAATTATAATGTAAAATTGTATTCTTAGAACTATAGTTTCCAAAAATCATGTTGAACAATTGTCAATTTTGACTGATTACCAAATAATGGTCGAATCCAAATTGTCACATTTTCCATTATACTCACTTAATTATTAAATATATGTATTTTAGTTGAGTTTAACATAATATAACACAACTTTATCATGAAAAATATATCATTTTAATTATATGGGTCATTAAATAATCCCCCTTTACAAAATTTCATCTCTATGATATTTAATCCATACACTCATTTGAAAAAACTTGTGGGTACTATTATCTAATTGTCTCATCTAGTTCCCCCATCACTTGTTCACATTTCTGGTTCACCTACAACCATTTGACGAGGATGATAACATTTTCACACTGAACCATCACATTATGTTGAAATATCTCAACTTGTTTCTCCTCATAAGAGTGGTCATGTTCCAATTATATAACATCTGTAATCAATACATGTGAGGGATCATGTATGTACTTCATCAACAGAGAAAAAAGGATCACATCATCAATATGAGATAGATTTTAGGGATGTTTTTTAAGATATTACACTCATATGATAGGTTGAAAGATTTCATAGTGGTGAATGTACCTAGGGTAATCTTCCCTTTCATCCAAAACCACATAACTCTATTCCATGGTGATATTTGAAGATACCATTTCTCACCAACATCAAGCACCATGTCCATTCTTGGTTTTTTAGTATAGATCATCTTCATAAAATTAAAAGACATATTGTATTGTAGAAAAACATGTTACTTTTTTTCATATCCCATACAAGTTCATGCCCAATATGATTCCTCTCACTAACTTACTACAAAAACTTAGGAGTTATACAATGTGTTTCATATTGTCCATCATAGAGTTCCATTTGAATACTTGAGTGGATGTTTTTGTCGTGTGAGAACAAAAGTAATGGGAGTGCATTATCATATCCACCATTTAATTCAATTAATCATCTTATCAACATTTCATTAGGTGTATGAATAGTATATTGATATTGGGAAATAGTTTTGGGGTGCTATGCTATATTGAAATTCAATTCAATATTTATATTATTTTTAATATGTCTCCATAATTCAGATGTAATGCTCATATCATGATAACAAACGATATAAAGTGGTTCCCGTTTCATAAACACCACTTCTTTTACATATCTATTGGAATGTTGGTCACGGGATAAATCTTCCATGATTATGAAGGTATGGGAACCCTTGATGATTATTTCCACTATAACCAATGCCATATTGTTTACATTGGTTGTTTTTGGGAGATTATTGAATATTTAAATAATGGTATTGTGCCACTACCATGTAAATTGTGGAAGTTGTTGTAATAACACTTTTGTTATTTTTCATAGCTCCATCACCTGTTGACACACTATGCACCTTTTAGATTAGTCATAAATCTACCTTTTTATATTATTATACAAACAATGATCATGAAGGGGTTTTTAAATTTTATTCATTCCGTGATTTCATGATAATTTAAAGGTATGAGTTCTATCCAACATCAACATATTATTTATGAATAGATGTCAATCATAGGCTTGTATAAAATTTTAGTACACATTATTGATCAATGTAGAACTCTTGAAACTTCCCTTTCACTATAGCCTCAATAATCTTTTGTAACAATTCATCTTCTCTTTAGGATTTCAAGATCTTATGTAGTATATTGTTGAGGAATCATTCAGGTATGGGATGATGATTTCCATTCCATTATGATTAAAATGTATTTTTTTACATGTTAATTGATCAAAGGGTCACCTTTAATACAATTCATTTCCATGACCACATTGTCATTCCAACTTAATACATCAGATAATTTTTCCCTTTCTATGGAGATAGTGAATTGTGTAGTCATTATGTTTATGAAGTTTGTACCATTACCTATGTATCTTGTTAAATTAATCATTCATGATAATATTATTCAACCATTTGTGGTTTTTTATATATCACATTAATCCAAATAAACATATATCATGTATATCATTAGAGGACATAAACCTGAATCAATCTCTATGTTATGAGTTTGATAATTATTCTCATGAGTATTTTACATAGGATTTGTATAACCAATAATTTTTTCACATTACATGAGGATTCATCCAATCAATATCAAAGATGTATCATTAATAAAAATTAATCCTTCTCTAGTAGAGGGATGAGTTAACAAAGGTGATGTAACTAATCACTTCATTATCCCTTTTGAACATTATTCAAAATACTTTTTCCAGATGAACATACCCACTTATCACATTTTCATTGTTTGTGGATTTGAAAGAAATGAATTTCTGTCACAAACAACCTATAATATCATTCTACACCAAGGAAACTATGTATCATAGTTACTGTGGTAGTATGATTCCACTAGTCCACAAATTTTGTCTTGGTTGGATCAATTGAGATTCCGTCATTGGATACAATGTTTCCCAATAAAATAAATTGTGGAAACCTATATCCACATTCCCAGAATATTCAAAACAACCTCTCCTTTCTCATTGATTTCAATATTACTATAACATGATCTCCATTAAACTCATGACATTTGTAATATATCAATATATGATCAAATAAATACCACTACATTGTAATCATGGAACTATAGAAACGCTTTATTCATCAAATCCAAAAAAGTAGAATGAGAATTAGTCTGGATAAAGGGAATAATTACAAACTAAAAATTTACACATCTTATTCGTATGGAATAATTTATAATATATCTCTTATCCACCTTCAATTGATGATAACTATATCAAATCTCAATCTTAGAGAATAATTGATCCCCCAATTTCTGATCAAATAAATCTTCAATAATTTGGAGAGGGTGATTTTTCTTCATTGTGATCCATTTATGTTCCCCATAATAAATTCTTAACCACATTTATCCATGATTCATCTTCCCATAGATAATAGATTCTCCCCGAGTAGATATAATTTGATGCATATATCACTTATCCAAAAGATCATGAAGTTATATACATAATTCCCCTATCACCGTATTTTCTATTCTACATGGGTTCATTGAACTTATCTTATACCGCTGTATGCTTTCAATGGAGAACACATCTTATCTTTCTTGGGGATTTCAATTCTAAATTTTAGGAAATAAATCAATTTATTCCAAAATTATGGTGAAATTTTCTATTCTTATACATTAATTTCCTCCTTCATCTTCAATGATCAACTCCAAAAATGAACTATATTGTTTGTGATTCTTATAAAAGGTATGTTGATGATATCTATCCATTGAAAATAAATACAAGTTCTCCCCCCAAAACAATAGATATTTCATAGCCTCTATAAATTGATTGTAGAATTATATATTTTTTTGAATTCCCACCACTAATATATTGTAAAATTATATCATGTGAATGAAAACTGAATTTTATATGAAAATGTTCATTTAAAATTCAATTACTGAGTTTATATACATTTTTCATTCTTAGATAATACATACAATAGTATTGGATGTTAAATCCACATTTATAAATTCAAGGATTGATCCTTTAATCATTAAATATATAGAGTATTTAATGGACTTTGTAGAACACTAATCAGACAAAGTACATTCTATCATTGAGGGAAATGAGAGTAACTTACACAACAATATTTAGAGCATCTACTTCAGCTATTATGGTATAAAAATCATAGACTTCATCTTGTTACATATAATATGTTTGATTGTGATTTACCTATAATATCATTAGATTTCGATATTGATAGGAAAGGTTTTGATGTTTCCCACACATGAATGATTCGAATTCATGATGGGATTGAACCCTCGGACCTACAATATTTGTGTGTAAAATATATGGTTTCACTGCACTTTGACTATTTTATTTTATATGGACACCTTTTCTACAAATGTATCATTTTACACTCCCGAGTATGTATTTCCTTGAATGGTTCATCCCATATTTTATTGATGTTTTATTTTTTACATTATTTCCACTTGTTCTATGGTCAATGTTCATCCCTATGTTTATCTCTAATGATATTTTCTTTTAATTCTATTGGTGGGACCACAAAAACTCTCTGAACTCCTGTTCATCCAAAATATAACTCTACATTATCACCTCATATCATTCAAAGTCATTATTATCTAGATTCCCTGGTATATGAGATTTTATTCCACCATAAAATCCTTCAATCCTTCCATTATGATACAAAACAATGATAGATGATCGATGAGAATGTCCTGTAAATATTATCACATATTTTCACATAGATTCATTTTCCTCATCCTTCAGCTCTTGGAATTACTTCTCAATGTTCATTCGGATTGAATGGTGGAAATATTTATGGAAAAATATTCCCATGAACACCTCCCACTCTAAAGAATCTATATCCCTTATTGTCTTCATATTTATAATTATTTTACACCATAGTTATGTTTCTCCATCTAACAAGTATAAATCCAAGGTGACTTAATCGTATTCTGAACTACAAAGTACATAAAAATTATTTTCTACAAAGGATATACACTAGGAAGAAATCAATGGGTTGGTAGATTTACTGAATGAATGTGTTCGGTAACACTTAAAGGACTCAACATAAATTTTCTCCCTTCGAGGAGAACTCGATATATCAGCATGATTATTGTTGGGGATCATAACTAATGAATGTTGATTCATCATTCTCATAATTTTTTAATTCTGGATGTCATCAAGGGGTTTTCAACACATGTTCCAATTGACAAATCATTTATATTGTTCCCCTAATTTACATCCATTTTATAAATCAATAAATTCATAGTGATAATTTAGTTTCTTCTAATAATATTTCAATTGTGAAATAATTTTATATCATAATACTACATGCTTAAATATGATATTAAATAATAACAATTAAATATCCTATAAATACATTCTAATTTTTAATAATAATCATTTTATTAACGAAACATATCATCAAGATTGAAAAAATCGCTGGCTAAAAAGGAATGATTTGTTGTAATAATTCCTAGTTTAGTCCTAATAAAATAGATTTTTTGGGGGTTTACCCCAACATACACTTGTACCTGAGCCACATCCATGTGTCCGTATACATTAGAAGATTAATTTTTTTAGAAACAAAATACTTAATACATCTCCAAAATTCTAGTAAATGTTACTATATTGAATAACGTAATAATGTATCTTCATAATGTTTTCAAATCCTAATTTCCACAATAAAAAATATATCATTTTATAACAACTATGGAATCCCTCCATTTTAATATATAAATTTTAAATACAATGTACAAAAATGATATCTTTTAATGTTAATATTCTTATAAATATTGTACGTAAAACCAAAAAACATAAAAAAGTATTTTAATTAAATTGAAATTGATCATTATGGATTCATCTAATGTATATAAACTAATTCTAATAAACTGGGGAAACCCATCAAAGGAAAGGGTTATAAGAATCCCCAATAGTGGAAATCATGGGAAAACATGAACATGTAATCTTGAGAAATATCAATAATAATATGAGGAATAACACTATGGAATGAGAAAGAAATCATGATTCATATAATAGTTTAATTATTATTATTAAAGACCAAAAATATATTCTAAAAAATTTATATAAGACATTCATTTTAATATCAAATTTTTTTCATGATGTATCATAAAAATTAATAGTGTTATTCAACAAGATATTGTTAAAAATTTCATTTATAGTGATTAAATTAATTAAAAATGAAATGGAGAGCTACCAGGGGTACCCATCATATCTATTTATAAATTTGACTAATATAAATAATTATAAAATATTTCATACATTAATTGTGGGGAATAAATATATTTAGTTTCATATTAAAATAACTTTGTTTAAAAATTTAATTAAAAATGATCATTATATCATTTTTAACCAATGTAAATTGAATGAGGGATTAAAATATATTAAATATAGAATCAATGAAATAATTTTCAAATGTATGTGAATACCCTATGAAATGAGTTATCTATTAACAAAAATGACATAAAAGGAAATTTCCCTGTATAGAAGAGATATATTTTGAGATGTAAATTCCACATCATAAAATGTATAAAACAAGGTTTTAGAGAACGGTAAAATGGGAGAGGTAAATGGAATATCTTCTATTAAATTCTATTATTATGGTAATTGGTTAAAATATTTTGAACAAAACAAGTTAGTTTAGACCATGTGTTGTGTGAAAGAATCACATTTCTTTGAGGGGGTGGTAGTCAAAAAATCCTCAAATGAGATTATCTTATTAACACCAAATAGAATATAATGTGATCTAAGATATAAAAAGAATAAAGAAGAACAACTACATAATTAATATAATAAATTTTATATATAATTATATTTTCCATTAAAATTTCAAACCTGATTGGTTATAAATGAAAATCGAAGATTCATCATTGCGTGAGGTAATAGTTCTCCATATAGAGAAACAATATTTTCAATATCTATTAAATGGAGGTGACTATAAATTCAGGTGTACATATTTGAATAAAAACATAATATTATTTATATGATACTATTTTTTCACACATTAACATAATAAAGATATAGTTGGGGATTATTTCACCCATGTTTTTCAATTTTTAAGTGATTCTAATAATGGACCAAGGATGTGAAATTTTATTATAAGGTCTATATATGGATATAAAATGGTTTTTGTAAAATATTCTAGGTTCATTGGTGTCTTAAATTTAAGGTTTAGTAAATTTGAACAGAATTTTTCTCTTAAGGGATGTAATTAATATTAATGGAAATTAAAAAAAATCTTCAATTTTTTTATTATAAATTATAATTAAATATTATTCAAAATAAGGAATCCATTTTTCCAAATTCTAATAACACATGTTGTATAAATTAATTAAAAATTAATCCCACTGTTCGGATGAAACTGTGTGTTTTTATGGTAAAAATGATAAAAATATTGAAATGTTTTTATATAAAATTTAAATGTGAAATTTGTTAAAATTGCATATATTGGATTATTTGTTAAAAAATAATATCTAAAAACACTATTACACAATTTAATATTTTAATTTATACTTATAAATATGTTAGATGAAAAAGTTGTTTTGAAATTAAATCATGTATTTTTAACTACTCATTAAAAGATGAAACCTTTAAAAAATAACCATATAATTATTATAAAATAATTTATATGTTTTTATTCCAAATATGAAGATTATTTTGGATAATTAAATCTATAAATGTTCAATAAATTTGATTTTATATGAGTTCTCTATTAAAAGGCTATAAAACTACATTTATTAAAAAATGTTTTTCAATGGAAAAAAGTATGGTTGTTCTAATCATTGTATAAAAATTATATTGGCTGAATATAAGAAATATTTTATTGATTATATAAAATTTGTATATCATTAATATAATTTAATAATTTTATTTAATTTAATTTTCATAGTTAAAATATCATTGGGACTATATTAATACATTCCTTTATATTCAATCAGTTATCATATACGTTAATTGATAACCTATGAATTCATATTATATTTGTTTAAACCACGTATTTTCATAATTTATTTGACAATATTTCATATATATAAAATTAGAGGATATGTAATATTCCATTATAATATTATTTCTGTTAATATATTTTTGTTAGGTATCAATCAGTCTTACATGTTATACAAGCCATCGGGGAAGGATAATCATGCATGTACTGTACTCTATACATGTTATTCAATGTAAAATATTCCAAGTTGGTATTATATTTAACATAGTCCAAGTTTGAACCATGTAAATTGAATGTTTAACTAAGTGAATTCTATTATCAGTATTCATGAAATGAATAATATCGAAATATTAAATTAATTCTGAAAAAATTTCAAACAAACTCATTGTGTTATATTCTACCCCCTTAAAATTAATACACCTTAAAATTTTCTATGTTTTCAAATGTTACACACTTTATTGTGTCAATAATAGAAACCCAAATCATAAAAATAGATATGAAATCTAACCTTAAAGGGTAAATTTGTAAGAACAATGGTTACCCAATGTAATATATAACTGTGATCCCACATTAGATATCTTAGGTTTGAATTGGTGTTTATATGGAAAATAATAAATATTTAAAGGATGTTATTGACATACAGAGTTACAAATAAGTGAATTATGAACGGAATTTTATGGGTTTCAATGTCATAAATCTATGATGATTTAACAGGCCATCAATGTGACAAAAAATAATGTATTATGACAATAAATTATGATCACTTTCATAATGATGAGTAATTAGTATTATATTTATATAAAAAATATCATTATAGGTTTATAAATTATAAAATTTCAAATACATCCATTACCTCATGGAATGAATTTCATGAAATTAATTTTGATTAAAAAAACACTAAAATACATTTTCAAATGATATTATGAAACATAAAATAATAAAATGTCTAAATATTTGTCCCCTAAAAATAATTATACATTAATCTATAAACATAAAAAGTAACAGCACTAGTTCACACAATATCTTTACTCAACAACTATTATTATACATTAAAAGGGACATCGTGAATGCCGGTGGTATGTGTGAAACCGCTATCATAATTCATTTGAGGGTTTAAGACCTATTGGCTTTCTCGACATGATTAGTTATCAGCCTTCATAGAATATGTAATTTTCAAAAAACAATGAAAATATAATTTATAATATATTAAATATTTACATCACAGAAATAATTATAAATACTAAATAGACATTTTACCATAATTTCCAATTCAAAATCACTTAGAAAATAATACCTCGGAATCATAAAATAAACAATCCAAAAAAGTTATCCTATAAGTCCATAATATTTGAATGAATGAAATGAAATTAGAATAAAATTGATTCCCAGTTATATCACAAATTCCATATTGGTTTTATCATTACAAACATGTGAATATCCACATAATATATTATCTTGAAACGTGGTAACAACTTGAATTTCAATTAGAACATTTTTAAAACATTATTTCTTCCTTATTCTAATGTTTATTGGATTTACTCTTAAAATACAAAAATACAATAATCATCTTATGTGATAACATAAACCAACTATCCTAAAGTCCTTAATTAGTTCCATTTTAATCATTTATATCAAATTTACTTAATCATACCCCAGATATATTTATCCATCCAACATTATCTTATCCTATTTGACATATTAATTGTTATCATCCATGTGTCAAAATACCATCATGTTATTAAATCACCCCATCATTCCAACATAAACATGTAACTAATAAGTTAAAAATATATAATTATAATAATTCTATTATATTTATTAATTAATTATTTTTGAATCAAAATACATAAATACATAGATTACACAATCCACAATATTTTAAAAATAATACCTCATTCGTTAAACATATCATTTTTATTCTCATCATGATCCAAAATGTAACCATTACTCGTACAACCTTGCTGATTCTCCTCCGGAACATTTATCGTTGGTAATTGGGCTTCATAATGATCAATTACTCCACACATAAAACCCAAAACATTCTAAAATGACACTGGGAGGCCAAAAATCACAATAATTTGTTTTATCCAAACTCATCATTTTCCCATTTAGTCGCATGGTTTTAGTCCTCATTTTCAATAGTAATAACACATTCTTTTCCTTATAAGAAAATGCCTTAGTTGATTTATTCCAATTTTATGATAGACGTGAAATTAAATATTCTTTATTCTAGGTTCTCCAATACATAAACTCTCAAAAAGATCCTTATTTCAATTACTTGGTTAGTGTTAGTGATGGTTAATGAAAACATTGTAAATAATATCCCATGAAATCTAATTAAGAGGGATCATGGAATAATACTCTCTAGTGATCATCCCAGTTGTATTACTATCAAAAAATCATCCATCAAATTCAAAATTAATCTTTTTCCTTTCAGATCCCACAATTGACCAAAACCAAACCCATAGTCTGATAATTATTTATCATAAAAAAACCACATTGCATTGAAATTAATTTTTTATTGTATTTCTAATTCGTGAAACCTTCAATACTACATAACACCTTGGATTTTTCCTACATTATTCATAAATAATATATCTAAATCCTTAATTATTTTTTAGGATGAAATTTTTAATTCCCAAAGCATATCCCCTAGGAGTGTCCAACCTGGTGGGTAGTAAGGCCAGTTTTTGTGTACCAGATTACCGCATGTCACGCCCAAATCAACATTTCATAGTTGGTATCCCAATTTAAATCTATTCTAGAGAAATATCAAATTATATTATCCAAAAATGGATTAATTTCATGGAATCCACTCACACTAATCTTCACCAAAATTCTATGATATTTTTCAAAACATTAACTCAACCTTATACATATTCATAGAGTCATACCAATACATTTACTTATAAATATTCATAGGGATCTCACTATGTTTTTCTATTCCTAGTTTCTAATGGATAACTATAAAAATTATTTGATAAAAACTGTAGAGACCATAAATTTTGAACCATTAACATTACATTACATTTACAAAATAATTAAACATTATACAATCAGAATCCCAATGACTATGATTGGTATAATTATTTTAGAAACATTGAATCCTAAACACCAGTACATGTGAGAGATACATCATCACACACTAGATTCTTAATTAATATTACCCCTCATGGAAAAATCCTACATAGTACATCTCATCATAAACTTTGTTAAATGAAACCAAAAACAGGGGATCAAAAATGCATAGTAAGGGTAAACATAGATGACATGTAAAAAAACATGAGTATAATGGTATGAGATCATGATCTTGAATTTAGAATATCATACTCTAGATATCAAATATCATAACCCAAATCATTGAATAAGTATTGGTTGTACATAGTACATGAATCATATGAAATAAATATCACAATCCATTAAATCATTAAATAGGAATAATACATGGAATTGTTGAAAACACACATGCATAAAATGATTTACATAGTATCCAATGCATCTCTCTAAAGAACATATTAGTAGTATGGTTTAACATCACATACCATCATAGTAGTTATAGTCCACTCACATGGACATAACGATATCATGATTTCACAACTCGTAAAGTCTTATTAGTCATGGTTTACTCACATGAACATTACAGTGGCATGGGTTCCATACTCATTCTATCTTAGTGGTTGTGGTTCACTTCTGTTGCAATCAATGTATTCATGGTTCACTCTTATGAACATATTATATTTTTTCATGAGACATAAATAATTAGAATATTCATTGGAGTGATATATATAGGTCCCACCCATATCATAATAAATTCATTCATACATGTAGGACATGATAATAAAATATTCATTATATCATTTCCCAGAAAAGACGTAGGTTTTATAAACATCTAATTATAACCCATGAAATGAAATTTTTATCATTATCATTTAATCTCATAATATTCTATACAAAATAGATAGGCTTCATATCCATTACATCAATGAATAAACCATTAAAAGAATTTGGTTTCTTAAACATGTAACACATGGAAATGAAAAGGATTTAAAAAAATATAATCTATGGAAGATAAATGGGTTACATAAAGACCAAGAAATTTATCTTAACACATTCATAAAAAGGATTTTAAAGGATCCTTTACATAATTTCATTGAATCTAAATAGTGACATCAATTAATTTCACATTATACTGAAAATAATATTAAAATATCATTCCAAAAAATTTCTTGAGGATAATATCATTTCATGTTTGAAAACAACATTTTATAACATATAGCAATTTGAAAACCATTTTCATTGAATATATATTTGAAAAAATATAATGGAATCATTGAAAAAAGTAGAACATTTTAAAAATAAATTTTCTTTTATGATTATCTTAATGTATCTTTAAAAATTTTGATTATTATTAAAGAAATCATTTTAGAATGAAATAGATTTTTGACCGAGGATGGAAGTGGTAATATTTTACAGGAAACAATATAGTCTGTAAAAACAAGTGAAAAATAGAGCTAACACATGAGGATATATGTAACAAATAGGGGAGAAGGAACCTCATATATGTTCGCGAGAGATGGATCATAAGAATTCATCAAAGGAAACCTAAACCTAAACAATCTCTAAAATAAATGAGATTGTCTAAATAATATATTATTAATTGGAAACATGGAATCATAAAAATTTTGTAAGAAAAGGAAATTAAATTAGTATTTAAATATCATGAAAATATTTTTATTCATGATAATCAATGTCAAATTGGAGATTATACAAATCAAAAAATTGTTTAGGTGGATAACAAAACATGTGTCTCAAGGATGGAAAATTGATACAAACTATTTTACTGATTTGGTAACAATTTAATCATAAACACCATTGAAGAAAGATAATAAAATAGAAGATTAAATTTTTTATATTTTATATAAAAAATAAAATGTATACAATTTTGGGTAGTAGATACACCACAAAAAAGTAATGAGTGGAGAACACAACATGTATGTCACAGACAATAAATTTGATATGAAATTCCCATACCTTGGGTCTTGAATCTCTTCGTACTCATTCAAGATTACTATATAATAAATATAAGTATATTATAAATCCTTTATAGAAGAATATTATTATTTATATTATTATATATTTTTGTATTATTACCTTATGTGAACAACTTCTTAATGATTCAATGTTTTGGTTTTACTTTGGGTAATATTCTCTTTGTTCATCACATGTGTCTTAATTTGTTTTACCGTTTGTCCATATACTTACATAATGATTCAAAAATGTATATCATGATACAAATATCATTTATATACAGTATATATATATTATAATAATATTTAATAATAATGAATAATGAATTTTAATACACTATTCATGGAGATGGTGATCCATATATACACATGAATGGTGTTTCCATTTTTATTGTCATATTTAATAAATGAAAGAAAAATTAAAAAGATAATGTTTATATATTTATAAATATTCCTGTATGATTAATATATCAAATATGTAATATAAATTAAATAAAACCATCCTTAATACGTTCGATGCGGTGTGTGAACAAATCACATCGCTTATAGGGGCTGATATCCCACACTACGTCAAAAAAGATTATTTTATTAACATAAATTGGAATTTAATGAGATGTGTGTTGTAAAATGAATTAATAAGAATATATAATTGATAAATATAATTAATTAAACATATAAATATATTTTTCATTATAATGTCCCTTATGATTGGTGTTAAATGAATAATGAACAATCACATTTTTTTGATGCAGTAGTTCCCCGTTAATAGAAACTGTATGTTCAATATCTATTATATATATATGTGTGTGTATGTGTGTGTTTGTAATTTTTGGTCTAAATATTTTTATAACATCATTCAAGTATATTTAGTATATTTGTATTTTTTATAGAATAATGGAATAAATAGAGTAGAGGGGGTGATGGTGGGAAATAATTGAAATGATCTTTAGAAAAGACGTTCCCTCTTAATCAAGTAACCCATTTTTGTTTATTCGAAAAGGACTCCTAGTGAGGATATATTCATGAAGGCATGATTAATTATAAAATTAAGGATTTTTTAGAAGTAAATGGGGTTTGTATTTCCGAACATAATTGGTTTGAGAGGATTGAGGAACTGTTATAGGTGGTGGCATATTATAGTGGAGGAGTGACCATCTTGTAAAATTGGAAGTGAGAATTTCAACAACTTTGTTCATATTTAATATAGATCCAATAATGGATCATGTCCAGTCCAATTATTTATTTTGTTAAAATATAGACATCCCAAGTGTTTTGGAAATTTATCTCGGTCGATTTGGTTCTTGATTTTAGGGTTAGTACTTCATTAACCTACATTCTCTCGACACAAATGAAATTATTTTTAATTAAATTCACTCATAGTTTTGTTAGAAAAAACTGTTTAACTAATTTGTAATTATAAATTATTATTATTCCAAATATGGAATCGATTTTTACATATTCCAATCACATATTTTGTAGAAATTAATAATAAATTAATTCCACTATTGGTACGACACTGCATGTTTTAAAAAATGATTAAATGTTTACATTGTTTTTATATCCAATTTCATTATTAAATTGGATACAATGAAATAAATTTTAATAATTGGTATAAATATTATCTAACTAATCTATTAAACCATTAAAAATTATACTTTATCCATATAAATAATTTATACGAAAAATCAGTTTTGATATAAAATCCAATATTTTTAAATATTCATTAAAATATTATTCTTTTAAAATAAATACAAAAAAGTTTCCTAACATAAATTTTATGTCTAAATTCCTAATATACCATTTCTTTTGGAATTTTAAAACTATTAAAGCTCTTACAATTGGATTTAAAACTACCTCTCTATTAAAAGGTGGTAAAACTACAATTATAAAACAATTAGTTGTTACTCCACAAATTCGGTATGTTCTTATCATATGTATATTCAGTCTATTGAATGAATATAAAAATACATGATTTATTATATAAAATATGAATTAAATTAATATAACATACAAATTTTGAATAATTTAGTTTACTTGGTTAAATTAGCTTTGTGACTATAGTAATATTTTTCATTATATTAAAATAGTTTTAGTAATAATTTGTTTTAAGATGGGAATTAATATAATATTTGTGTAAACAACATATTTAATTAATTATTTTACTCTATTAGAAACATATAAAATTAAAAACAAGCTTATATTCAATTATAAATACAATTTTAATAATATATTGCAGTTTTTTGCACTCTGTCATGCTAGTTATGCATGCTATTGGGGAAGGTAAATTTTGAGTGTAATTTTTGATATCTATGTTCAGTGTAATGTATACCTAGTTTTGATTTCATATAATATAATCCATGTTTGATCTATGTGAATGGAATTTTAAAATTAGTGAATTTTTTTCCTGGATGCATGAAATGAATAATTTCAAAATATTAAATTGATTTGAAAACAATTCTCCGAGATATATGGGTGTTACCAAAATACCTTCAAGATATCAATGAAATATTATTCTGGAAAATAACCTCACCATTTAAAAATTAATTCAATTAAATAATATAATTTCATAAATATAATGTCAAAAATAAATCTTTTAATATATAAATTTGTTTTATAAATTTATTAATAAATATATTAAGCACACATGAAAATTAGAAATTATATACATTCAATATAAGTTTAATTATTATTTTGTTTCATACATCAATCAACAAAATCCCCAAAATACTTCATAAATAAAATTTCCAAAGCATTTTTTTAAATAATCTATAAAAAATAAACCATTGGTAAAAATTACAATAATAATTTATATGATAATTGTAAAATAATATTCAAAACAATTTTATAAAACATGGATATTGAAGAGAATGTATTTTTTCCCAAAGAGAATAATAAATAACATTTTAATTAAAAAAATTAGTCTCATGCATACTAATGTTGTGGAAAATTAATTGAAATTATAATTGTATATAAATAATGGGTGGATAAATAGTTAAATGAGTACATTTAGTGGTAGGTCATAATATCTTATCAAAAAAACATTATCATAAACAATCTCTATAAAAAATAAAATTGAAAAATTAAACACTTAGAAAGGTTATGAATTCATTCATATGTTATTGAACCTCATATAATATATATATATATATATATATATTTATTATACCTCCCTTTCATCACCCGAATCAAAAATATAAATCCATATGTGAATTACTTGTAATGTTTTGTCACTAGTTAAATAACAATTCATAGATAAAATCATTAATATGAGTGGTAAATACATTGTTTTTCATGTATGATTTTAATCAATAATATTTGTTACTTGATCATTAATGATGGTAAAAAAATATAAAAAATATTAATCCGAATTTCTTTATCTTATTTGTTGATTATAAAAATATTTAGAGTCAGCTATAAAATTTATTGATTGAAAAATGACTTGCATCGTTCATGGAGATGGAAGGCCATACGTACACATGAACGTTGTTTCAAATTTTTGATAGATATATTGAAAAATGAAAAACAATTTATAAAAATTATACATTGATTATTATAAAATATATTTATATTGATCAAAAACATAATTAATAAAATCGATTAAAAATAGAAATTAATAACAAATCACTTCACTTCATTAAGGTCATACTCCACATGTATGAACACACGATCTTACTATATTCAACGGATTAGAGGGTAATAATTTTTATATTATATTAGAAATATGAAATCATAAATAGGTTATAAATTGCATATTAAAATTTTGAAAGCATAATAATAGTGATCTGTGAATGATGGTGATGGAAAATAATAATTTCACTACAAGGTCATGATATGCAGTATGTACGTATGAGCGAGGCATTCACCTTCCATATAATGTACTGTTCATGATTGAAGGATATTATATAATAATAAAAACATTCATTATAAATATGTTATATAATATATTATTTTGTAAATAATATATTATATTTAATGATTGTAATTGAAGAATTACAAAAAAATGTGATAATTTAAGGTGAATACCTCTTCTTTGAGTTGACACCTTCGAAACACTTCTAATGGAATCTATGTTTGGTATTTTTATTGGGAGAAAACCACCAAAAATTGGATAGAGATGTTTATATCTTAAATTTTCAATGTTTGTTAGATCTAGAAGGGTCAATTTTTTTAATAATATAAATAGACTTTTATAATTGGTGGAGTTGAATCATTGAATTATATAACTGATATAAATATATTAATTTTGTTCCCAAGAGAAATTATAATAAATTACATATAACTGATAAAATTATTAAATTTTAGACTATATAATTTCCAATAATCGAACTTTTAATATATTGAATATTATTATGTAATTTAATAAAACATTATATTAATAAAATAACATCATATCCTAACTGTACAAATTTATTAAAATATAACATAAAATAAGTATATATATTTTTCAAATTATAATATAATTATTTAATGTATCTTATATTTTTCCTATTAATATAATTCTTTTGTAACACATTTACATAATTAAATTATAACACATTAAATATTTTGAATCGTTCATTATAATTTTTTTTAAAATTGTAAAAAAAATATATCGATGTTTTATAATAATTGAAGGTAATTATAGAATTATAAAAACTTATAAATAATATATACACCATGAAAATAAATTCATTGATATCAAAATAAAATCCTAGGTAAAATGATAAATATCTTTTCACCAAATATGGAAGAATAAAAGATATTTAAAACTAAGAGAGTATCAATTTGTTACATTCGATGATTTTAACATTATATAAATCATTTTAATAGAGAAGTATCCAACAATAAAATATATCTCAAAAATATGATGATAATGATAATATTAAATTCATTATATGATTATTATAATAAAAAAATATTATCTTATGAAAAATGATTGAACTAGATCAATTTGATTTATTTTTTAATAGGGTAGTATTGTTTTCTATGGTTTCAATTTCTGTAGGAAAATAATTAGTTTTACCTATTTACAAATATTTTTCAAACTAATTCAAAAAATGAAATCCATTTTATAAATTTCATTACCTGTTAGTAGAATAAATTATAATTATATAAGCATTCAATATACAACAAAAATATTCATTTAGGGAATAAATTCTGTTAATAATTAAATTTGATCTTATTAATATTTAATGACTATAAAATATATTAGAATAATATTTAAAAAAATTTGGTAAGATATAAATTATAAAATTAATTAAAATAATTATATAATAATATTAATTTAATTTAATAATATAAAATTCATTTTCCTATATAAAAATTGTTTTCATTTAAAATAATGCTTTCACATTAAATTGATTTCATTTTTACTCCTACAAAATTGGTAAATACTGAATTTATTTTATAAAATGATTTTATCATAATTTAGTGAGAAATATTAAAATTGTACAATTCAATTTCTATTAGGTAACCTGAACATATTAATTATTAATAGTATATATCATATTTCAAAAACACGATGATTTATATATCCCATAAAATTGATGATTATTTTAATTATATTCTCTAAAAACATTTGGTGATACATTATACCACACCCTTAAAATGAATTTCTCCATTTAAATTTATAAATATAATAAAATAAAATGAAGATATATCTTTTTCATTGCATCTTTTTATTCTAATGAATTTTCCTCTATTTTGTGATTCCTCCAAAAAAACATTGACCAACTGAGTGGTAGTGTTGTTTAGAATGTTGTCCCTGAGATTATGAATATCCATATTTTATTCATCATAAGATAGATATTTATTCAAATATATTAACTCTGGGTACAATATTCATGATGGATTAGGTATGCGCTTCATTATGTGGGATACATGGATCACATCCTGATATTGAATATATTTGGTGGATGTTCCAAATAAAAAACAATAATCACTAATCGATCAAAATCATTATAGGTCCACTATACCTAGGGTACTATATTTCTTTATTTCTAAATTTCATAACCTCAATCCATGGAAAAATTAATAATTTTTTTAACATCAAATTACAGATTACACTAATGATTTTATAGATAAATGTTTTAATTATTCAAAGATTCCCTGATGCCATCATGAATGGATCTAGAATTTTTTCAATTTCCTCATTAATACCATGTCCCAATAGTTTTTATTCTCTATCATTATTCCAAATGGGTGGGGATCTATAATTCCATCCATAGAAAGAATCAAGTTGATCTATGTGAAGGATTTATTGAATGTTATTTGCCTATAAATTTTCCACTTAATTAATCTATTGAAATAATGAAATAGTAAAATAAATAGCGATTGTAATGAAATAAAATTATAGAGTTTTAATAATCATATCTTATGACCAACTGTCTATGGATTTTATTTATTGTTGAAACATAACTTTATATTCAAATTCATATGATGAATTCTCAAAATCATTTATGTTATACTTGGATCTCGATATGATACAGTGGAATGTGTTATCCATGAATCCAAACCACCCAAATAATTTATATAATGAAAATATTATCATCAGATAAATAATATATGATTGATATGTTAGGTGTAGAATTTTTAAGGTGATCCTCTATAACACATATAAAATTATTTCTTTTTAATTATCTGGGAATGTCTGATGAAAACATCCATGTGTACATTTTTAAATTTCTATTCTGGTATGGTTAATTGATGAACATTGGAATATATATAAAATAAGCTCTAAAACATATCTTTTCCAGGAGTCGAGCCTAAAATATTTTTACAAATCTCTATACATCATCACAATTATTGGATGAATATAGAATGAATAACTATGATAAGACCCTATAATATCCATTACTAAAAATGGTATGGATGAGAAAAATATATGGTTACAGAATTATATCATTCCATCATGATCAGTGTCACACTATTGAAGATTTCATAACTTATTTTTATGTTACACATATTCCTTTTATCTCCCATTAATCATAACTAGGATAGATGGTTGAAAACTCAATTGATAATGACATAATATTTCCCCTTCATTTAATATTTAATATCCATCCATTGAAAACCTATAAATATTGAATCTCTTATGATCCTTATCATAGATAACATATCACGAACCATTAAAATTAGTACATCATCAACCTTGTTCTATTTCACAATTTAGTACTGTATTGAGGAGTAAAAATCCTTAATCATATATGTCTATTTTCACAGGAACATAGTGAACACTTTTTTATAAAAAAATCATTAAACATATACGATCATTATAAATATCACAACATTTTAATTTTATATTATTACTCCATATATTTAATGAAACAATCATTGTTTCTTACCCGAAATTATGTGTTGGGTAATACGACTGATAGAACATCAATTTTCTTGAGGCATAATATATATTCATGATATTCTACATACAGAAAAATCCCAACCCATTCCTTAATGAATCAATATATATTATAAATAATTACCCAATTCAATGTACAACATGAAAAAGTGAAATAAAATCTATATTAATTAGTTCATTAAAAAATTCCTCACATTCATATTTCAAATGGTAGATGGCTCTCTTTAGGGATAACTTGTATAATAGATTAGATAGTGTTGGGAAAGTTTCCACAAATTGTTGATAATAACCAACCAAACAAATAAAACATGGAATCTTTATCATTGTGGATGGTATTCTCAAATATTCGACAACATTTAATTTCAATGATCCGTAAATATACACTCTATAGAAATTATATATGAAGAAAATATAACTTTATTAAGAAAAAATTTATTTTTGGAAAATGTTTCATTCATCATCTGTTTTCTTTAGGTCTTTCACATAATTCTAATGTGATATGCATGAAAATAAATTATATTTAATAAATAATAATATTTTCTCATAAGACTAAAAAAATGATCAAGGTAATATGTATATATTATATTCCTTAAAACCATCACTTGAGAGGGTTAATTAGTAATAATGAATTGCATCATAATAAATTTATAGTGATTTTACAATTTTTAGAATTTAACATTGGGTATATATTGCATATTGAACTGTAATTGATGATACCCAAAAATATGTTATTTTTTGGAAAATTATTTATATACATGAAATATATCATGAAAATCAATTTAACTGGGCTATTATATATAGAGTCCTTGAAAAATGACTTTCATATGGTATGAGTTTTATCATAAACATATCTTCATGGGTTGATGGAAGACTAGGTATCTCATCACTATTATCATTTAAAGACTCATTTATAATATTCATATTATTGATTTTGAGTTTTATAATAAGAAATGCGTATAAAAACACATTTTTAAAAAGAATTATATGAAATATAGTGTAATACATTTATGATAGAATTTAATATTTATCCTCATACAGATTGGTGATAATAGGATGCTTTATAATATCAAAAAATCATTCCTTTCAATAGGAATTTATTTTGAAATTATGATGATAAATCTAATATATTCTTAAAATAATGTCAAACACCATGAAAGGATGAATAAAACTATTTTTAGGAATAAAATAACCACACTATTTAATTAATGAAGAATCAATGAATTGATTTGTGATCATCACACCATCGGTTTTTACACAAATTGACAGGATTTTTTAGATCTATATTCAAATAAGAGATTTAAATTTTTAGAGTGGTGGGTATGTGTATCTTTTACCACATATTTAGTAAACCCCTCATATAAAAGAGTAATCAGAAGTAAATTTCTATTAATTATTGGATTCAGTTGTTTTTTAAATTAATAATCATCACTGTCCTTCATATTAGAGAATTAGTAATAATAATTACCATACATCACCGAATTCAAACAATGATGTGTGTGTGGTTTGTTTTCTGGTTCTATTTCATTGTTACATTCCTCGATTGGTATCTTCACATCAATTTGTAATTTTTTTGAATGATAATCTTCATTTACAATCATAACACATTTAGCAGTCACCTTAAGAGAATTTCCACCATGTTTCTTTCTACAACTAGACTATAATAAAAATATATTCTTCTTCTTTCCATGATTTTGGAATATCTTTTGAATAAATTATTTAATAGATTATAAAAATCATGATATTAAAGTGTGAATAATTTCACTCTCTATTTATAGAGAAAAAATAGAATAATTATTCCACTTATACTGATGTATTTTATCATTACCACCCATTTGAACCATAGTTTCAGGTCGTTGAAAAATCGATCAACCATACATTATGTTTGGATGATTATATGTTAGCATACGTCAAAAGTATAATGAAATTATCATAATATATTATAATAGATTCATTATTCCTATATATTAGACCTATTTATTCATTATAATTTTTTATGAATAATATGAAAAAATTATATATCTATATGTAAACACAAAAACTCATCTCACTCCTTGGAGTATAATTTCATTATATTCCCAAAATTTCATGACAAGAGTTCTCCAATCATCCAATTCTTCATCAAAATGATAAATATAAAAAATACATTTTTCATGTTCGTAGCACTATAAATGGAAATTATATATTTATTATTTCTAATTAATTTTTTAAATAATAGTGGATCAGTGGAATCAATTTTTTTTTGGGGTTTTCATTATAAATTGTTTAATATAAATTTGATCCATTCTTTCCTCATATGGATTATATATGTGATTTATAACATGATACAATTTTTTGAAAATAGAAATAATACATTCCATTCTAAATCTGATATTATTTCTTGCATTGGAGAAAAATAATTTCATCATCCATCACATTTATTATTAACATGATTCAATAACAATCATAACATTGAAAAAAAAATCATTGTGTGAAAAAAAGAGTTTGAAACAACATACTTATGAGTAATAAATTATATAATGATTAAATAATGACACCATATTCAATTATACGACAATATTAACAAAGTTTATCCATGGTCACTATCAAAACAATATGATTTTTTCCTATTCAAATAAATATCCCGATAAGACTGTATAATTATTTCCCATAATAGTTTCTGTGTTTTATATTCACATTTATCTAATACCAACTATAAGAATCCATTCATTTCATACATTGATATCTCATCCTAATATTTGTATAGTCATTAATAAATATAACAATCCTATCTATAATCGTATATTTCTCGTGCCATTGGAAAATTATAATAATAAAAAACTATTAGTTTAGTAAAAAAATCATTTCACACATAGTCCCTCAAAAATTGTACCATTTATTGACATGTAATACATAAAAACAATCAATGTAACCTAGAAAAAACATAATAGAAAGAGATATCTAATTATCATTAATGTTTAAAAAGGTAAATATTAATTGTTACATTTACATTACATTATATTTTGACTACGAGATCAAAAGATTATCATTTTAAAACCATAACATAAGCGATAATTTCTGGCATAAACATAACATATGGGAATCATTTAATTAGATGTAAATACTCAGATTGAAGGATAATATAAGAGAAATAAGTTTGGTCCTAAAATCATCATTGTATTCATGCTTCACACCCTTGATAATCATAATGGAGAAATACCATTAATGATCTACGTTCATACACTATTACATTCTAGATTATCTAATGAGATATCAATATTTTCCAATTTCATTCAATGGATATATAGGTCACACCCATAACATAATTTAAATAATTAATACAAGTTCCACAAGATAATTTGATATAAATTATATTGTATCCCATTAAATGAAATAAATTTCCTATGAAAATCATTAGACCATAACCCTTGAAATGGAATTTCTTTTATAAATTTTACAACATTTCCTCATAGTATAATCAATCCAAATAAAATGTATTTTATAATAATATTTTTTTATATAGGTATAAATATACATTATGAATGTGGATTGCATTATTGGATAATATCCCTAAAAACAAAAGTGAAGTCAAGGTTATTTATCATTTGTGAACATAAATACAATCAAAATATCACTAAAAATTCATATAGAAATAAACCGTTCAATTTTGGAATAAAAAAATTTAATTTCTAAAAAATTAGAAATATACTATGGAATACAATATTTTTTAAAATATCCATGGAAACATTTAAGGGAATCATCAAGTCATTGAGAAACAATGACAGTTTTAAATTTCATTTTTACTATTTAAGTTACAAAACATTCCCATTTCAATTTTTTTTGAATTAATACCTTATAATGTTATAAGAAGATTCCTTTTTTATCTATATTTAGTTGGATTAATATTGATAAATATGAATTCAAACAATCATATAAGAATATTATATCATTTTTAATAACATTTTATAGAAATTGTAGACATATAAATGAATGTTATTGATTGAAGAGATAAATCATGTTTAATTTCATTAAAAACATATTTTTTTCTCATGAGTACATAAGGAAAGGAAAATGAAATGATAAATGGTATTTTTAATATATAACTATATTTAAAGATATTTTATCATTATATTTTCTATTCCATCATAAGATTTCATCAGTGACATATGATTCTCACCTTCACTAAATCTAGTAAAATCTATATAATATTTATTTCATTAACATGATTTTCAATATTTTTAGCATTGATCTATATCATTTTTAAGAACAAAAATAAATTAATATATTTTTCACCACTTCGGGTTTTTATACATCTCTACTGGGTTCATCATGAGTTTTTAAGTGTTCCTCACAAAACAGATGTTTATACAACATTATAAGTGTGTGAAATAATTATTATCCTTTATAATTTCTCTTATAAACTATTCTATTATATTAACATAATTATATATAACATATTACCCATTAATGGATGATGAAGGTACATTAAAAATTAAAATTCCTCTATCAATATCTTATAGAATCTAACATACATCATTCCATATAATTCTGATAGGGACATACCCCAAAATAAATCAATTCTTATTAATGATATTACACCTTATAGTAATAATAAAAAAATTTAATATAATGAACTACATAGAAATATATTAAAATAATGATGAATGTTGAATATTGAAACATAACCGAGCATTGAATTATCATTGATGTGGTCTGGAAATCTGGAATAATAAAATATTGAATTGATAACACATGTCAGATCCCTGAAATAATTTACATAAATACACCCCATGTAATTTAAAAAGAATATAATTAGAGAAAAATTATCACCATTTTAATAACATGCAATATTTATCACAATATAGAATAAAAAACATATTAAACTCATCACTCAAAAACAAAAAAAATCTAGAAAATTAATCAAATCGTAACTACTAGAAGATAATGACTGGAAAAAAAATTGATAAATAATACCACGTGATTTTTACATAGTTTATACTATGGTCCTAATCCATTTGTTAATAGTATAATAATTTTATTCATGTGAAAAAGTGAATGATTAAAACAAAATCTTTTATACTTCTAAATAAATTAATCATCACATTATTATACTATAGAACCCATCTATTACATCTCGTATCTACCAAAAAAAGTTTCATGTAGAGATGAGTGCCTATAAAAGGATATTCATAGAAGACCATCCATGTGGAAAATGACTCTCACCACCCCATATCTCTCAACTAGTGTAAATTTCTTATTTTTAGGAATATTGTAGTCTCCCAAAATAATCCATACTTCATAGACCATACATATTATAATGGGTAAGTAAAATTAGATATATTTTGTAAATCATAATACTAATGAATAAGATTTAATCATCTAGATATTATTTCCAAGACTCATAAATAATCTTAATATCATTAGATAATATGATAATAGATTTCATTATTCTATTAGTCATTGCACTACAGACTAAAAATCATTTTCATAGTCGATAAAAACACATGATATATTATATATTGATTATATAAAAGACTATTATATTATTTAATTCATCTTTATGGGAAGGAACTATGCAGATGTTGATTTATTCTCTGTGGGAAAGTGAATTTACATGATATTTATTGTTTCATCTAAGGTGATGACCCTATGGTGTCTTATTTCATTGAATCATAGTGAAAATCAAATATTTGTGTTTGTCAATGAAATAAAGAGCTATGTGACAGTTGGACGAGACATGAATGTGAGGTATTGTGGTAGTAGTATTTAGAACTATCATTTGGGTGAAATGTATAGTTATACCCTTATCAATAAGTATAGAGCCTCTATATTAATAGATTAATCCATCATAGGAAAACCTCCCAGTATATTTTCTTACCATAATGTTGAAATGAATTGTTGTAGTGTATTCAAATAATGGTCAGATCATGAATGAGGGTTACTACCCAGTGTGAGAATCAATATAACTCAGTCTACCATTGAGATGAATTTCTGGTTTTGGAGTGCCTCAAAATTAATGATTAAAACTTCCTACCCTATGATGGTGATATTGGATTCTATTTTTTTCTATGATAATTATTTTCTAGGATAAGTGTTGGAAACTCTAGATGCTCATTATATTGAATATTCACGTGATTCATCCTATATACAGAAAATAATTTGGTGCATTGGAGTGTTTATGTTTATGTATAATATTTTATTATAACTGACAGAAAGATTTTCAGTTGATTGAATGATCTTCATGATCCATGATGTAATATAGAGAGTATGAGGATGTTTAAGAGTGTGAGCATCAGAATGTGGGCCTAGTGGAACCATCTAGATGGATGAGTACAATGGATTTACGATAGTTGTGTTATATTGAGTTTGTGAAGTGGATGATTATGAATTCATTACTCAATGTTCAATATTTTCCTGGAGGTTGGGGTGAAGATATCATATGGAAAGGATACTATTTTCAGAATGAAATTCTCAATTATATGATTTAATATTATAAAAATCAGGTGTTCTATGAACTCAGATTAATAAAATTGTGAAATATTTTTGGATGGGTGTAGAAAAGGGGGATTCTTAAATTTAATTATAGTAAATAAGATGATGATAAAAACTATTCAATAGGATTCAGTTGTTAGAGTGGTTAATGTCATGGGAAATTAGGGGTTTTTTAGAAGAGGTCTACCTTGAAAGTTATCTGAAAATGTTTAATGTTTAATAGGAAGAGAGACAGTATATAAGTGGATTAAGAACACATATGTTATGTTATTATATGATTAATGATGAGTTGTGACTGTGATTAAAACAACCAAAGGTTGGCCATTTTGGTTCTCATGTAACATCCTGACTAGACTAAATATCGAAAACAGTTTCCATACATACCACCACATGTCCTCAGGTTCCCCACACCATATACTAGAATATTTTGAATAGAAGCAACTATTTTATGGAAGTATAGTGGGGAGACTATAAAATCAAGATTAGAGTATCATAGTTTTGTATTAGATAAAAATAAACATATAGTAGAAAAAACTGAATAAATGATAAAGAATATAAAAAATAATAAATATAATAACTATGTAAAAGTGTTTTAGGTCAAATATAAAATGATAAAAGAAATTTAAAAATAAATATAAAAATAAATGAATAAATGTTAAAACATGATTTATATTAAAATAGATTATATAAAATAAATAAAGGACATAGAGTCATTAACCATGAGCATCATGAGCACTAGATTAGTAATTTTATCCTACGCTCCCATGTATAGTAAACAACACAAGAAATTAACCAAGGTCCTATGAACATGATAGTATTATTGGATACCCCAATACAATAAATTTCCATGATGTGGGTGGGATATAATCATTAGATATCAACCAATTTTTTCTAAAGCATAATCCATTCTGTTTATAAAAAGATCAATATTGTACAAGTATTTCATGTGAGTTATAATGAAAATAAATAAAATAACAATTATAGCCTATGATCCTATGAAACAATATAATGATAATACCTGATCTGACCTATGTTAGAATGGATTTTACTAAATTGAAGCTATAGGAATGAGATGTAATTTAGTGACGGATGAAAATGGTAATATGTAACATTAATGTACTGTGTCCATGCAAATTGTTTTTCCTGGGGCACTCATCTTTGAGAAATATCTATATAAACATACACATTATTATTTATGCTTTCAATCAAATTTTACTATAAAGATTCACAATCCAATCAATGTATAAACATATAGAGTAACCTAGTCAATGCACAATTAGAGTAAAAAATATACAATGTTGATGGATTCATTCCATTGAATCCATATATGAAATTTCAAGTAAAAAAATATGAATACTGAATAACATGTCCCCTCAGAGAAAATGACTAGTTTCTCAAAAAGGTCTCTGAGTCACACTAATTGTATGGTGTAACCATATATCAACTGATCTTATCCATACAAGATCCAATGGGTACTAATATCTCTCAAATATATGTAGGTAAAAAACATGGTGAGCCCATCCATAATATTTCATGTAACACTATCATTCAATAAAACATTAACAACCCATCATACCAACTTCTACATTACCTAAAATAGATTCCAATTATTTCTAATGTAATAAACGTGTCATTCTACTTCATTTTGATAATAAAGGAAAAGGTTATTATTGTAAACATTCCCCAACAGCAAACAAGTATATCCTAAGGGATTCATGCCCAATTTACCAATTTAATTACAAATAATTACCAAAGGATAATAATGAAAATGTACTAAACATGAAAAATGATGATGAAAATCACAAGATGAGGGCCACATCCAAGAGGAAAAAATATAGTATATTTTATTTTCCTATCCATTAAAAGGAAAATCCTAGCATGTATTACTTTAATTTTGGCATGGTGATCCTCCCATGGACAAAACATTTTACATGAATTTGGTATAAATGGAATTTCTAAATGAAATTCTATATATTTAATCCACATAATTTAACAAAAGAAGGATAAAACTACTATGTAGGTGGTTCAAAAAATTTGACCAAATATTGGGGAGTTCCGTATTCTATCAAATTCCAAAAAAATAAACGAATACATTTTCGAAGACATACCACCATATCCAGTAGTATTGATGAAAAATAAATTAAATAATTAAATAAATCCGTGTGAAGAACATGTTAGGGATAATTAAACAAGAAGCAGATTACGTTAGAAAATGAAAATTTAACATTACATGGATACAAGAGGGATTATAATAGGGCATATAATTTAGAAATCCTATTTTTGGGGAATCACAAGAAAATACCTACACGATAAAAATATAACATTATAAATAAATGAAATAATATATGAAATGATATATACCAACAAAAATTTATAATGTATGAATTACATATCCTTTATCTAGGATTTATTAGCGATGGTTCAAGTGAAATAGATGAAACTAACGAACATTATGAAAATAGGGTGAATTAACTCAACACATGAGAACATTATCGAGAGTGGAATTAACATAAAAATGATCAAGGTTAATATAAATCATACAAAGAAGAATCCATAAGGGATATATTATCCTTGATTCTGAAATGAATGCAGGAGATTAAGAAACCCGAAGAATATTCTTATGTAAAACCCATGAGTGAAGGGGAAAGAGTGGTTCCCTATAAATTAAGAGATAATAGAGACATGTGAGGTTTCAATTTCATTAATTAAAATAATTTATTTTCCCCACCAAAAGTGTAGTTTTGTGGTCTTGACATATGGATTGGCTAGAATATATGTTATCCTAGTGGCACCCACTGCTTACGAACCACACCCCACAATGTTTGATCAATATTCCACCCACAATGTGCAATGTAGTTAAAAAATACCTAATTCTTACTATGTATTATTTAAGACCCACATGGATTGAAAACTGTAAGAAATTCATTTGTTGAAAACATTCTATGCATGATTTATCCAGTTTCTCCTGGAGGGCCACACAATTGTTTGAAAAATATTTCTCCTCTTCCATGTTATCTCATTTGTTTATTTCTCAGAACCAGAAGATCCATGTACACAATGGGGAACCATAGGACCCTCTAATTCCTTCATCCAATGATAGTTAAATCACATTTTTAGTGTTCCTTGTATTGAAATTCCAATTAGAAAATTAGTTTTTAAAACAACCTTCCACCAAACTAAAAATTCAATATCAATTGGATTATCCTATGCCCAAAAAACATAGGATATTACAATATATCTTCATTAAAACATGTCATCCATGAGAAGCATTTGGGAAAAAATAAATGTATAACCCAATATACACAACTTGTGAACCCTCATCCAAACATCAATGATGTGTTTCCAAATTCCCAATGCAACTTCAATAATTATTAAATGTGGCTGTTCCGAAGACGTGGAAACTGGATTTAATGATAAAATTATAAATAGGAAAATTCATATGGAGCTTACCTACAATCAAAATGAAGACACAATCACAATTTATTCACCATAAAAACTATATGTTCTAGAATACTAAATAAAATCCATGAATTATGATAGCTCCACAATATGGAAAAATGATTTAATAAATCTACTAGAAATATGATGACACTCTATACACATGAAATGTGTAGTTAAAAACGGTCTAAAACAATTTCACCTCATTATTACATGAATAGTCAACTATTCTATAATATAACATGAACAAACTCATTGAACTATCCACAACCCAACAAATTCTATTATGAATTTCAATACCAAAAACATATGAAAATGGAGATTGATCTATAGTTTAAAAATTCTTTTCTCTACTACTAGTACAAAGATATTTGTAGTAGGTTGATGCATTTAAAATTCTAGACCTGGTTCTCCTTTGATGATGGAACCGTAAGATTCTCTCTAAGGACACTTACTGAAGCCCAAAACAGATGTCCAATGATATATATTTCATAAATTCCCAATTAAATTGTTATGAGCAAACACAAATTTGGGTGTATAAATGATCACGTACAATAGTATTTATACCATTAAACATCTCATTAGAGCAAAATTGATGTCCTAGGTGACCATAGAATCAACAATTAGTGTCCAAGGAGCTCATAAAATGTTGTTCATACACCAATTATACAATATTGAGATCAGTACCAAGATAAATAGTAAACATATTAAGGTTAATGTGAAATCCCAATAAGAAATAATTTCAACTGTTTAGTGTCCAGGAGTCCATTCATGGGGTTTGTACTGTTGAAACATGGCATCACCAATTGTTAACCAAGCATCATGAAAATCATTTCTTCTAAAGAACAACATTGTAGGAGACTACTAACCGTCCCCAATATTGTTTTACATAACATTATATTATAAACCCTTTCCCCTGAGTGTAACCATAAGATACCATGATAGTGAATGTGGTCATAATTAAGACAAGGTAGACTAAGAGGATAAGAATATTTACCTGTTATAACAGAGACATTCCAACCACATCCAAGATGAGGTGCTCAATATGGTCATGAACCAACCATATCGAACTCTTTTTTAAAAGGTCATTAATGCCACTCTGATTTAAATATATAGGAATAAAATTGTTTCATCGACCATCACATCTACAACTCATCCACAATTCCCTCACCGCATGAGGAATTCTCCTGATCACTCAAGAATGACCACCCATTCCCATCCATGAATAATGGAGTTTCAAAATGATGAAAAAATTAAAGTAATATTATTATTTGGCTACCATTCAAGCACCAATTTAAGTAATCATTCAAAGAAAAAACGACTTTTAATAGTGGCCAACCACTTCAAAATGATTCCAAATTTTATATTCTACTATATGGACACATTTAACTATAATATACATGATTTACCACCCTTGGGAGTGTGCTCATCATCAGATTCACTATCAATGAGAACACCTCCCATGACACATGGTTTATTGACCACTAACTGTAGCCACTATATATGGTCTATGTGATTTTACATGTGTTATACCTAATGTTTAAGATACCAACTACATAAATAAAGATCGAGTATATTCTATGTAGGTGTACGTGTGACACTACATCCGAGTTATGTCCATGAACAATATATTCATTTATAAAATCAAATGATTTATTCTACATGTAAAATCTATTTATTATATTCAACACATCATCCCAATAATTTTATATTAGTTTTCATTATATGAATTCCCCTATCCCCAAAACCATAGATTATATGTTGTTGAATATGGACAACTCAACATTAAATGATAAAAACTAAACTCAAATTTTTCAACATAGAGATTTAATAAATCAACGCATGTGAAATTTATTGATTCATACTACCTTGAAGAGTCATGAGAAAACATAATATCCTAAACATGAACCATATACACATAAAACCCATTTCTATTTTAGTATATCATGAACCTAAAAAATTAAATATCTAAGTTTCATACTTTCCCATACCACTATAAGACACGATGATGACTTATCAAGACAACCGAATTAGAAGAGAAAAAATATGATAAGCCACATGACCTACTAACAGGCTAAATATTCCCTAGGAATTAATAGCCTTTGAAACTAATCATTACATAATTCTCCATACCGCAACAATATTCAAAACACCAAAAAAACACACCTCCTTCAAAAGTGGATTTCAGTCAAGATCTAAGAGAACTACGATGGTCCCCATCACCCGTACGATGACAAATTCCTTTAAATTTCCATATGTGATAACATAGTCTGGTCCATGGATAAAAATATAAATAAACTGAAGTATCTCTATTGGAGAATAACATATATGAAATTTTTTACGATATCATCCATTGAATCTATTAATAAGATTCGATGTATCAATATCTATGTAAATTATATCTTGTCCAATATAATCCCATGAATTTTATCTCGCAATGTGGTCTAAGTCTCAATTGTGAGATGGTATAAGAATTTTTCCCATGATCCCATCCACACACACACACATGGGAACTAGTATTGCTCATATAAATATAAGTGACACACGCTTTGAGTTCATACATTAAATAGATTCTATATCTCTTGGTGTATAAACCCCAATAAAGCTTGATATTTCTTTATGAATTCCATATAAAGGAACAAGAGTATCGCTTAAGGCATCATATGTCATTCATATAATTTAAAATAATAAATGGAATGGAAATTATCATAAACATACCACAACACTAAACATTTATACTCTAAGGTGGAGAATTCTAGTTTACCTTTATAGTAAATAAAATCATTATGTATAATAAATACCATATATTAGTCAATCCAGTACATTAATTATGTTACTAGAAGATGGAAAATTCAATTTGAAAAAATTATATTATATAAAATGAAACCATCCATTACTAGTAAAATCTAAACATGTACAAATTTAGTTATGGACAGGTAGACATCCCATTGAGGTAAAACTATATATGAATTCAGTATAAAAGTCCAAGATAATTGTAATTCAATATAACTCAAAATATTTATTTTCAACATGAATTAACCACTACTAAATATGTGGTTTTGTCACATCTATCAAACATAGTGGATTTCCATATTCTTAGACATTATTAATAACTATACCATTATATATTTGATAATATAAAATATCATCATGGGTTATTTATTAGAGACCAATTTTTTAAGAAAGGAAATTCAGGGGGCACATTATTGTGGGAAAATTTACTCGAATCACAAGACCCACCAAAATGATAATTAAACATAACATGACTAAAATAGGGAAGGTATTAGATTATAATTTAAATATCATATTTTGTAGGCATTTCTCAAAAATACAAGTTTAAGAAAAAAACACTTATAAATGAATTAATATTTGTATTAAAATATATATATTATCTACCTTATAACATGGATTAATCACACATCCAAAATCTTGTAATGATTTTTTCTGATTCGAGAGAAATGAAAAAAACTAATTAATTGCATTAAAATAGAGATAATGACCTCACACCATGAGAACCTTATTGAGGTGTAAATAAACTGAAAACATGATACAATTTAATATATAGCTTAATATGGGGAATCAATCAGGGCTTACGTCACATGATTCCGACAATGGAATTAAGATATTGAGTATATCCTAGAATACATTTAGGAGGAATCAACATGAGAGATGATAGATGACTAGTCTAGTGGATAAAAATAGAGGAAAGAGATGAGTGAAAATTTTATTTCACTAATGAAAAAAAAGAAATTTCAACTTTTATTGAGGGGTGCACAGTATCACAGAATAGTTTGGCCAAACTGTTCACCATACATTTGGTCCCCACTGGTTATGAACCAAACACAAAATAGTTTTCCAACATGGTTTGACCAACTAGAGTTCTACTGTGAACAAATGAGTGTTAAAATTCTACCTAAATTTAAATATGTATGTGGTATTAGAGGTAGGTTTTTAAAAACAATACATACTCTAACTTCTCAAAATGTTCCATCAGGGTTTCTCCTAGAGGGTCTCATGGCTTCAGATAAGTCATTTTTTCATCCTAGCTTCACCCATTTTAAATTTTTTAGGTATTGATGTTCTCATAACATGAATAAGCACTTGATAAACTTCTCATGACATCAACCATGTATAGAAACATCACTTTTATGTATTACGAATCTTAGAATTTCATTCTGAAGCTTTGATTTATAAAAGAACCATCCACCAAGATGAAAATTCCAACTACATTATATTTTCATTTATTCAAAAAAGGCGTGATGCTAAAACCTTTATTGTAAAATCCATGTTTTAGAAGTAGTAATAATTAAGAATGATTGTTTCAAATTATTTAACCTCTCTATAATAGGTGATAATTCTCCATATTAAGTAGATGGATTATCAAAAAATATAAATCTATTAAATTATATGTAAATTTTTTTGTATTAAAATAGAAGACATTGTTATCTAATTGATGAATGAAAAAATTTATTAAACTTATTATACACATATATATAATTAATTTTTCATGCTTAAGTGCGTGGGTCTGTTTTATAATCTAGTTCATTATACATTTATTAGAAGGTATATTATGAAGTGAGAAAAAATAGAAGTGATTGATGGATCATTTTGATGGATCGAGTGATTGGTATTACCAATTCATACAATGAATTAGATGGAGACACATTTGATTGTCGGTCTTCAACAACATAAGATTTCACATTTGGTTGTTAGAACAAAATCTTTTATCATGCTAAAAATTTATAGAATGTGTATTTTGATTCACAACCAACATGTAATCAAGAAGAAGTTTCCTTGGCATCCTTGGTTTCTATTAATTTTATGTTAGAAGAAAGAATAACAGTAATTGTGGTTGAGTAGGGTGGAGAAATAAAACAATCTGACGATATTAGGGGTATTATAATCCCTCTAGAAATTCCTTCCCCATCTCGAACAACCTAGGCCCCGATATGGGGGTGTCATTATGAGGTTGAAACCCCAATTGAGTGTGTATATATTGTTTCTATAGACAATGACGAGGAAAAATTAATAGTAGTAGCTTAATTGGGTGAAGATCCATAATTGTCTTAGATAGATGGGGGGATCTAGGTCTTGAGGAGTCACCTACCACAGAACAGATAGACCCTACCATTATGGAGGTAATGCCTTTGGAAAATGAAACCACAATTGAGCATTCTAATCTTGCTCCACTAGCAGCCACACCCATAGGGGAGGCCACAATCCCATCTCATGAAAACATAGAACAAGATAGTGTACCTTTTTCTGTGAATATAGGAGCAGTTGTTGACTGGGTTCCCTAAAACTCAATTGCACATTGAATACACAACACCATCTTCATTTGGCAGAAATGCAAAAATGGAAGTCGAGGGGATGGATGTTTGGAATATTGTAGTTAAGATTCCCAATACTCATACCACCTCCATTCAATTTATTATTTTTCATTGTTCAAGTGTGATTATTTGATTTTTTTATACATTAGGATCCCAACTACACGCACTGTTAATTGCGGTTAATACTTTGATCCTTCCCTCTATTGTGACTATCATTAGTGAGGCTGCTGAGGGATCTATTCATAATGTTGATGAGGATATAAAATTTATTTCGTCAATTTTTTTTCTTGTGGTCAAAGACTTTGACTACAAAATATTTTATAACATAGTGAGGCATGTGTATTTTTCCAGGGAGAACAATGGCTCACTCGATTCCCATCATTTTACTACAAGGTATGGGTCATTATCAAGGGTTGTCTGAAATGTGTTTATAAGGCATATAATGAACCTATGTAAAGAATGTTTGAAATATAATGGGTAATGGTTGAGATATTCACATAATCAAATAGTAATACAACAATACCCTCAAATGATGGATGCATGATTTATGAATGATGTTGGAAATAATATGACTATAACTTTCAGGGATGTTTTAGAAGAACATTGTAGTCTTGGAATTAACCTTTTTATTTAAAGAGAACTAATTTTTGGTTAAAAATATCTACATCAATGAAATCATGATATTCCTTGGAATTATGTGCTAATACACAAGTTGAACATGGTTTTCAATACATATTAATGTGGTAATAATTTTAATCATGTGATGTGTTTTCAATTTAATGGTCAATTTTCATTAAATTTTATGTATTTAATAGTAATGGAAGTTTTACAATTATAAGGAAACCAAGATTGGATATATCATAATAGAGGATATAATGTGATAATTTTTATAAAGTATCTCATATAACAAATTAAGATTTATTCATGTCATTCATGAAAATTTGATATTTAACAATATGTGGGGCTCCTTCAGGACCATTTCTCATGAGTGGGAATTCTGGAAGACACTCCATAATAATAAATATTCTTTGTTTGACAATGAAATTAAACATTTGGAAGTTTTATTTCAATGGTGTTTTTATTGTTAAATGTTTTTGGATTTTTTAATTTTGTAACTTACATAGAGAGTGTACATTTGAAACTATAAAAATAATTCATTGTTGATGTGAATATGTGGATTTCTTCACTATAGTAAAATGTGGGTTTTTACCCAAAACACATTTTCATCAAAATTTAATTTAACATTATGTAAATATTAATATCATGTAATTAATAATTTTTGGTCATCTATAAAGATAATAAAATCAAATATAATAAGATGTTTATTTAAAAAATTTAAATATTGAATAATTCATCTTGAAATTCATAATTCCACAAATAAGGAAATCCTAAAACAAGGAAACATTATATCATTATAATATCATTTATACGAATAATAATTATAATTTCCAAAACCATAAAACCAGTAGATATGGTATAGATTAAATTTTATCAATAAATAACTAAAAAACTACAACATTGAAACCATCAACCAATAAACATTAACTTGAAAATTAAAATAATTAAAAATGGAATCATAAAACCTAGAAACATATTACTATAATAAAAACAAATTAATAAAATATAATTTATCATATAATTTACATTAATCTGAAACCCATAAATTTGTATGAAGTCACTCCTAAAAAACTAGAAACAAATATACATAAAATCGTATAGACTCACAACATAAACACATAGAATATTACTAATCTATAACTAGTAACGTGAAAATAAAAACCCATTTACAAAATGATATAAAACATCCAAACCCACAATCCTATAAATATGGAGACATAAAACTGATATAAATTTACCACCCTGAATTTTCATCATTCAAATATATAAATAATAATTCTAAAACTACATCCAATGTCCAAAAAACATACAATCATTAAAACATAAAAATTCACAAAAACGGATCATTCTAACCTATAAAAAGTATATTTATAGATTATAAAATATAACATGTAATGTTATTATATACAATATATAAATAATGAAAAGGAAAAAATAAAAACATGGATGAAATAAATTACCAAAACCAAAAAAAAACAAAAAATTCATAAAAATAAAAAGAAATTTATATATAATCATATAAAATATTTAAAACATATACCCATTAAAAATCATAATAATACCTAGAACCCAAAAAACATAACATAAAACATTTAAATTTAAAAATTAGAGAAAATATAATCATGGAAACCAATAAAATGTAATCATTTTTATTCTAATAAAAAAAAGTTGGAGACATGTATAATTAATGATTAAAACCTATAAAATTAAACATAAAACCAAGATACCTTCATAAAATATTCTTAAAACACATGACAAATAATGTAAAACTGGAAAAACCAAAACCAGTAACCTATAAACCAGTAATATATAAGAACACTATAAACAAAAAAATGAAATCATGAAAGTTGTATCTTGAAACATTTAATAAAATGGATTTTTAATAAATACCCTTAATATTTTAAAACATATAAACATGTATATATATGGCCTAAAACATATAAAATTTATCACATCAATATGAATCATTAGTTAATATTGGTAAAATTAAAAATATTTTTCCTTTTTATATGGAATTTAATTTTTTTTAGTTTTTTTCATTGATCATAGTCAATTTGACAAAGATAAATATATTCTATCTGTTATGACATTTCTTAAATATTATGTATGATTGAGTGAATATGATTATTATTTTATTAAATTAAAATAAAATGAAAAAAATTGTGAAGAATAATTAAAATTGATTTAGGATTTAAAATACCAAAAATAAAATATCCATTCAGTATCCAATATTATTATAGGTTAAATAAATATTTTAGAAATTAAATCTAAAATAATGATTTTTCATATTTGTTCACCAATAATGATAAAAAATTATTTCATTAATCTAATTTATAAATCAGTTTAATGGGTACAAAAATAAAAAATATTTTTTTTTTCATTAATAGCTCAAATATATTCCATGGTCTAGAATAATATTAATTCTAACATTTTACATATTAAATTTCATTTCATTAATTAAAAAATACTGATAATCCATTTGAAAAAAAAATTATAACAAAAATTTAGAAGAAAAAACTCAAGAACCATAATTTAAAAAATATATATACGTGAATAAAATAATAACTATTAAATGAAAATATGAATCCAAAATAAATAGACATCCAAATATTTAGCACTATACATGAAATAATGAGAATAAATAAACAAACGCATTTTATTATAAAAGAATTTTATTTTTAGTGCTCCATTAATGATACTCCAGCAGCCGATTATTCTACTTTAGTTTTAATTTCATGTTTTTATTCCTATGTTTTTATATATATATAAATTTATCTATATGAACAAATGTTTTTATTTGTATATATTTTTATTTGTTTCAATAATTTAATAGTATATCAATCATTAGTAATATTAAGGGTTTTATGAATATTTTTAGCAATAAATATTTAATTTATGATAAGACAGTCATAAAAATGTGTTGTTTCAAATATCACTTTATCCACATAGACACCATGGAATAGTCCCCATCAATCCTTGATGTGACATAAGTTACCATAATACTAAAATTTAATTTCTCAAAATTTTTAAACTACATGGGTTGTTTTTCGATTTCATTTTCAAGTGAGATCATATGACCAATGAAATATTCATATCGACTATATATTATGGAATCCAATAAATATAATCATAATGATATTTATATTGGTAAATACAATAGATAACATGGCGTTTTTTTATCTTTTGATAGAGAGTCCAAAATGACATGTTGATGCTTTCATAGTAAATCATTATAGTATGCCATTATTATGATTTTTAGAACATTTGTGGTATCTAAGTGGAAGGTTGATTCTATGTTCTAAAAAAGGAAATTATTATTTCCCATCTCCAAGAGAATGGGTGATATTGAAAACTTATTCTATTCCATAATCAATGGTTCCAATGTAACATAGTGTGATAGATTGAATCATTTTCTCCAGGATAAATTTACAAAATCGATCCAAAAATTTATACATATCCTCGTATGGAATGATCTGTCACATGACACAAGTAATTTTCTATAATGCATAATGTTTTAGAGAAAATCGAATTAGTCACTATTCATCCTTATCTAATTAGGATATTGTGAGCGAATGTTCAATTTACCATTGTATGTGCTGGATTGATCCATTATGGAAGGGTATTTCATTAATAATTGCGACAAAAAGATATTTTTAATGAATATTTTTATTTCTAATTAATGAAATTATTTCCCCAGATAAAGAAAAATATGTTCATTTAATTTATATTTTTAATTTTAACTAATATATTGAAATTATATTAATATTATAGTATTGAACATTTTAAATTAACATTGTAATTCAAATTTCTTATTGTAATTTTTATTCGAAATATCTTAAATGGATTCCTCACTCATTAGGAATCAATTTTAATTTTCCCAATCATTAAGAGGACCAATTTTTTTGGATCATAGGAGACATAACATCAATGTAAATTTTCATATCTCACATTATATATTGCATCAAAATCTTTAATCTAAAATCTACATGTTGAATTTTAGTTGAAAAAAAATTGTGATATAAATTATACAAAATTTAATAGAAATATTCATCCTTAAAGGCATATATGTGAGACCCATCCTTTGAGGCCCATGTCGTGAAATCCCCTAATCCAGTCTCCAAGAGGCAAGAGGATGGTGACTAGTACCAATTGAACCAACAATCATGTGGGAGGCATTTTACTGAGTACCTATATGCATAAACACAAAACCACATCCCAATGCTAGAAAGGTTAACATGCATGACACTAAAAAACCACTTCTTATATGTACCTATGGTAGGTAAAAATGGCCAAAATACAAAAACAAAGACCAAATTTGAAACAAGATTGTACAAGGAATCTCAGGGAGATGTCTGCTAAAAACCCCACATGATGGTTATGTGTAGAGTATCTGCTAGAGGCCTTAAAAGTACACCATGTATTGTTGGTATCACTAGGAACTACCGAGTCCTGGTCATGTAAGTCCTCTGTCAAGGTAGTGATCATCTGTACCAGACATAACACATGTGGGAGACACCATATATGTGCGAGTTACATAATAAACGGTTGGTACCCCATACCACAAAGCAATTTCACCAATGAAATCCATAAAACAAACCATGAAGAACGAAATCACACAAAAGTATAATTTAACGTATAGAAAACAAGACTAACATTTGTAACATTCAATACTATTGATTGTTAAGGTACTCATCCCAAATGAGTATTGTGGGTCTGTTAGGTAACACAGAGCCACTAGTAGATGATTAATACAATTCATCTAAGATCTAATTAACACAGGTTCATAGAGAGGAAATACACACATGGTTTCAAGGAACTGATCCACAGATGGTCGCATAGAGCGGATCCACACAGTGTCTCTAGAATCTGATCCATACAGGGTTTCTAGGAGTATATACACATAGGGTCCCTATGATATGATCAACATAGGGTCTTTAAGATCTCATCCACAAATTTTTTCTAAGATATGATCCACACTGGTTCTCTAGGAGCTGATCCGCATAGGGACTCTATGATCTAATCCACACTGTGTCTTTATGAACTCATCATCAATGGTTCATTATCATCTAGTCTCCACTAGCCATATTATTCCCTCATGAAGCATTTATTATTTTGGGAGAAAATAATAATCAATAAAATCTTCATAATTCATTATCCAAAAAAATAACCGTAGTTAATAAATGTTGAACCCCCTTATCGTGATGGATCTAATGCCACAAACATCTCTTCAATTAGATGAACGATTTGAATTATATTGGTATTTTAAAAAAAAGTTTAATTTTGGGTCCATGTTCGGTCCGACCCGTTCGGTCCGACCTTACATGACCCAGAATGGGGTCTACCAACCCAACCCGGTTCTATTGACCTGTCTCGGGTCTATCCACCTAATTCGGATTCGTCCTGGACAAGATCTACCCCCCCTGGGGTGGCCCTTACCCTACCTGGACACATGGTGGTCTCCACATCCACATCGTGGCCATCTATCCCTACTTCCCATTACGCCCCACAAGTGCTCAGAGAATGTGTTCCATGTGACATCGTGGCATGAAGTTGTTGTACACTCTGAAGAGCCATCCATGCGGTCGTGTTCACAACTACCATCCACCATCATAGAGGCCAGGAGCTACTATCACAACGTCGATACCCGAGCTAGCCACTTTACTACTTCTGGTATGCCAGAACCAGCCTGCACCTCACAGCTCTAGTATTCTGATGGCTACATCCTCATATCATTGGGTCCGCTCCAATGGTCTGTTCTTTATTCCACTTGCTCCTACTCACTTAAGTGGAATTCCATATTCCATGCGATGGACTAGAATCCTCCATGATGCGATTTTTAATTTCAGGCAATGATGAATGCACTAGAAACTCACATGTAGGAGGGGCTCGGGCCTTGTTCACCCTGCACCCTCCACATTCGGGGTTTAGAAACCATGAGATACAAGATTGATGTTCCATCCCAATTTAGCCCTGATGGAATCCTACAAAATGGGCACTCTCTGTCATGAACAAGTGGACCACATATCAACCTATTCGTGGGATGATACACATTGGTTGTTTAGAATGAAAAAATAGGATATTGTAATTCAAGAACAATAAACCACTACCTGATTCAGATCATTTATTAGCGATGAATGGTGTCACATTGTTCTTCATTTTGTTATCATGGGTTTACAAACATTGATTGATAATTTTTTTGTGATGATTTATTCATGGGGGTGGGTTGGCATTCGTCGTTTTCACCCACCAGTGTGTCAATGCAGAAGTAGGATTGTCCCATCAATCCTGCTATGGCTGCACGACCATTAATGGAAGTAACATGAATGAACATTTTATGTATGTTTGTGTTACGAAGTTGTTATTCTGTTTGTTTTAATGGATCATCATATTTATTTTCACTTGGATGGAATACCATTGACATGAAACAATTTGAACTTTTATATATATGATATAAAAAATGATTATTTTATTTTTTAACATTTTTTGTAAATATTATGAAAATATCATTTTACCTCAGCTCACAACGGTCATGGTTAGGTCCATTCTATTCGAATATTGTTCTAAAGAGTTCAATGATGACCTCAGATTTTTTATCTAGGCAATAGTTTAAAAGTTATTAATACCCACTCACTTGTATATTTAAATAAAAACAAAAAAATTTAAAATAGTATTCAAGGGTCACCGAGCATCAGAATCAGGTTCCGTCATTGCATCTTTCCATGAAATAATTCAATATAATTAAAAAAAATCACTGAATATATGGGACATTACATTACCCCAACCTATAGGGATTTACATCCCGATAAGAAAGAACATAGATAAATGAATATATGTGGCTAATGATCATGAATTTGAGCATCCCATGCATATGCACTCCACTAAAGAATCGCGTGCTGCTACAGAATGTGCATGAGAGGAATTGACCATCCATAGAGGACCCACTTTTTACAATCCTCTATCTCCAATGGAAACTCCCCAAACTTTCCAACATCATAAATGTGTAGAATTCACCACATTATGTCGTGTGATAGGTCATTCATATACCATCTCAATTAATATATGGTAAAAACATTGTGTACCTAGTGCATATGTGGCAGGAGGGATTATTTGTAGGTCAACTCGAAAACAATTCTAAGAATCTGGAATGGTCCTATGTACATTAAAGATAACATTCAATCTAGGTAAAATCTCTACAATCACCCTCTGGGTGGGACCCAAAAGAACTCATGGTCTCTATCCTAGAACTCCAATGGAATTCTTATCTTGTTAGCATATGATTTCATCCTACTATGTGTAGTCCTAATCTGTTCCTCGATGATCTGCACCTTCTCAGTGGTAACCCGTAATAACTTTAGGCCAATGACTACTGACACCCCTAGTTATATCCAAAATAGAGGTGATCTAGAATTCCGCCCATAAATATCCTCAAACGGTACCATGAAAATTTTGGAGTGATATCTGTTGTTGTGTGAAAACTCTTCCATTTTAATGTGGTCCTCCAAAATAATAAAAAATTCAAGTGCTCAAGCACAAAGCATGTCCTCCATGGTCTATATGGTCCTCTCTATCTAACCATCATTATATGGGTGAAAATATGTTCTCATGTGTAGTTGAGATCCAAATGCCTCCTATAATCCATTACAAAGTCAGGATGTGAAGGGAGTATCATGGACTAAGACGACCTTTGAAGGAACCCCGTGGAGAACAAATATCTCTTGGATGTAGAGGTGTCTGGAGCCCTCTACTGATCTCTTCTCTGAGATGGGTAGAAAGTGATATGACATGGTGAGTCAGTCAACGATAACCCATATAGAATCTTGGACCTATTATGTTCATGGTAATATAGTCATGAAGTCTATAAAGATTCCATCCCACATCCTCTATGGTTCATCCAGTGGCTGAGCCATGCCAGCTGGAACCTGGTGGTCATCTTTCACTTGCAGAAAAATTAGGAATCATGAAATGAACTCAGCCACATCTTTCATCATCCCTTGACACCTGTACTAACATTAGAGATCCTGATACATATTCTTCACACCTGGAATTAGAGCCATAGTCTGTGAATGGAACATCCTTTAAAACCACCTCCCACAACGTCATAAGTACTACAGTGAACCCTCTGAAAAGAATGATGTGATCCACTCCTATAAAAAATCCATATGTATCCTATCCTTAGGATGGATGAGCATTCCTAAATATTTAGCAAACATCCACTAGTTGTTCCTCCCGAACACACTATAAGAGTGGGGGAGTTACAGACTTAGACTCAATGTATGCTGCTTCATCATCACACATGAAGGATATCAGCATCGCGAATAGCTTTTATATCACGTCAATCAGCATCCACAAACATGAAATCCTTCTGAGGGCATCTCCCACCTCTTTCTCCTTATAAGAGTATATCATATCACAATGTCATGGTCATTTAAGAAATCCATCCATATTTATTATCTCAAAACCAGGGCCTTTTGGGATAATATATACCTGAGACTCTTGTGGTCGGAGTAGATGGTAAAATGTTCACCCATCATGTATTCACATCACATCATTAAAGAAAAACCATTGTTACAAACACTAGGTAATGGGTTTTATAGTACCTCCCATTCTTCCTCAACTACCTTGAAGCGTTGGTTGTCACTTCTCACTCATTCATCATGACAGAAACTAGTTCAGACCCTAATGGGTCACAGAAAATAGCATACCCAATGCACTCCTTTTGTAGTCTTAAGATTGGTGGAACTATTTAGTCTCCACCTTAGATCTTGGAAAATCTCTCAGCAAATCTCCGTCATCAAAATGGGTAGTATCTTCTTTTTAAAAACAAACAAGGGATCTTATACTCTTGAAAATTTATCCACAAACATCATATAGTATCCAGCCAACCCCACTAATATTTACATTTTAGTCATGCTACTGATTGGATACTAAATAAGAACTACCTCCATCATCAATTAATCTACTACAACTCAAGACTCTAAGATGATGTTCCTCAAAAAGGGGACCCTGCGAATCTAGAAATAAAACATTGAGATATTCCAATAATATTGGTGCTCTATGATTGAATCTTGGACTATCTTTAGGTGTGTATCCTTCTCCTCCACTAACGCTGGGTAAAATAAGATTTCATTAATGAATAACACCATGAAACTATTAAGGTATGGTTGGATGATCTTGTTGATGAGTTCCATGAACACTAATAGGACATTGGTCATGACAAAGGGAATCACCAAGAACTAATAGTGGCCATGCCGAAATCTAATTGATCTCTTCAGTATATCCTCATCACACACCCAAAGTTGGTGATAGCTTGACGTGAGTTCTATATTCAAGAACCACCTTCCTCCCTTCATCTGGTCGAATAGGACATCAATTCACTACGGTGGATTTTTTTTTCACAGTTACCTGATTCAGGAACCGGATGTTCCTGAATATCCCCATGCTCTGGTAAGCCTTCATTGAAAACAACACTAGGGATACCCATAGTAAAATGATGGGCCTCATGAAGCCCTTTTCTATCAAGTCCTCCTGGAGTACCATCAACACATGAAGCGACACAGGAGCCATCTGATATGGATATGTTGATATTGAAGTCGTCTCATGGTACAATTGGATTCCAATGTCTACATACTAGTGAGGATGTTATCAAACAACATTATCATTAAAGACATCCTCTAACCTTTCCACCACTATAGGAATACTCAGACACCTATCATCCATCGCACAAATGGTGAGGCCATCCAATGGACAAGTGATCCTCTCCACCAACCATTGTGAATTTCAATCATGTGGAACAAAAGTTCCCTTCTCTCAAGTGAAGGAAAACTTAGTCCCATACTCACTAACACACCACACATCACACCAATTATAGTTAATAAAAACATGAACTATAGATAACTAGTCCATACCTTATAATATGCCATAAGGCCTTGGAACATATACTTGGAGATCCCTAACGAAGCTCCCAATTCATAGAGAAATATCAAACTTCTGTCAGTAGTGTATAATCTTTGAATATCCTTATGTAGGAGTCTCTAAATGAAAAGATATAGATAATGACACCACCAGAATATCCGAGCTCCAACCAATGTTTTTGGAAATGAAAGAGATATTGGAATCTATGTCTATAAGAACTAAATATATGGTGGAGAAGAAATATATCATACCTTTAATCATCTGAGATGTGCAATGATAATTTCCCTCCATCGCCAAGAGCTTTCCTCACCCCTGTCCTCCTGCTCTTTGTGCATGTGTTGCACCACCTATGTGTGGTAGTGGTAGCACCTCAAATTATCTTCCACACACTGTCGGCCGGCCTGCTCCCCTATCATGTACTCTACCATAAATACCACCCCTACTGGAACCACTTATGATACCTTGGTTGTAAGAACCTGGTTCTTATTCATGAGGTATGGGTTTCTTCTTTTTCTTTTTCCTGATGTGTTTTTAAAAAAATAATGAAAATGGGGAAAAATCCAAAAATTTGTACTTTTCCACACGCCATGTACTTTGGTCGTGTGTGATGAGTATATAGGGTGTGTAGTCCTGTCAGCGATGAATAGTGTAAAGACTCACTACACACCATGTACATAGTATATTCACACCATGTAATCATTTGGAAGGTGAACAATAAGGCGGTGGGAGTAGCGATCATAGGAATGGTAGTACAGGCTGTGTACTAAAAAATACACGCCATGTAATCAAGTCGGCAGATGAACAATGGGGCGTTGGAAAGTGGCCACCAGACGAACAGTTAAAAAATGGAAAGTACATGCCATGTACTTGTGATTACATGCTATGTAGTTATGTATTTTGTGTTTTAAACTGGAAGTATCCTCTTCATTCGGTAGAGGAGAAAGTGAGTTCATTTGGAGCACTGGGAGTGGAGTTTGAAGCCCATAAGAGCTCCCGATCACATGCCGGAACTCAGATTCATCCGTCTTTGATCACGTTTAGACTGAGAGGGTATGACCTTCCCTCTCCTTGAGTGTTTTCAGTGTGTTCTTTCCCGATGCGATGTTATTTGAGTTTGAACAAGTAAATTTTTATCGCATATCTACATCGTTATTGGTTATTTAAGGAGGCATTTTTCATGAATATCGATCCAAGGAGACCGAGGTATGTGGTCTGGTGTTTATTTCCAACTTTTCTGTTCTTTTTATGTACTATTGTGAAATGAGCCCATGTTGGTGTGTCCTATGGCTGAGGTCTTAGCTGTTTAGATATATAGAATTGTAGATATTATCTAATGATAAATAGAAACTTCTATTTGGGATAGTTTCTTGGATCTAGGGCCACCCAAGGGTGAATTTCCCTTATTTAGTTGTTTGGAAAAGATATCTATGGGTATTCCATAATGATATCATGTTTTGAGTTTTCTCAGAGGAGACATATTTATTTCTTGCTAATGCGTTGGGCTCGGCTCGGTTACTTGGTTAGCCTAAGGGCAGTGTTTTGATTCACCAGAGGGAAACGTATTTACTCGCCTAAGGGAAAGAAATTGATTCGCCTGAGGGAAATGATTCTTATGCCTAAGGGCAGTGTATTCGGTGCCTGATGGAAATATCTTGTACGGCTGAGGGAAATATTCATTATGCCTGAGTGCAGATACCTGATATTTTCTTTCTGTTTATCCTGAGGGCGAGGTTCTAATTAGAATGAGGGCAAGGTACTCTTTAGCCTAAGGGAAATGATCACTTGAATATTCAGTATGGTGTTTTCGTGTGTTATACCTACAAAGTGAAATCCCAGGCATGGTATTTTTATACCTTCTATTTGTTAGATAGCCTGTTGTAGTTTTTTTTTGGCACTATTTAGAAATTTTCAGCCAAAGTTGGGTCCTGGGAACTTATAATTAAATTATATTGAATTTTAAAATAATAATTAAAGGCAAATGGATCTAGTAGGAGTAACTGATTTTGAGTACTTCCTAGCTTTTTGCATTTCTCTAATGTACACTATTGTTGCACATTTTCACTAACAGTTCGGATAGGGCCATTTGTGGTTGCCTTCTGAGATTTATTTCTCAAACCCATTTTGGGTCATGTCATGGGCCCAAATAGATCATTTTTCTACAAGTGTTGATAAGTTCTAGAGTCCCTATACAGGTACATCATTATTGCAGAGGAGTAGGAGAGCAAGGGACCGAGAATAGGATTGCGATGCTACCGAGTTCCTATTGCACAATTTTGTTTTGATTTGTAGTAGTTATTACTTGTATTGTATTGTATTTGTATACAGTGTATCCTATTTTAACTACTTTCTTAGCAATATGACATATTTCATCATCATATGTATGACTGTTGGTTATCACTTACTTCTGCATAGTTGTCCATCCATCATTATGTCATGGACTGCTTCCATTTTTGGCATGTTTATATTTTTTCACTGCACTGCACATTGAAAAATGATGTCATAGTTTCCCCACTATCAGACCTAGGTCCTCGGTAATAGTCAGCAGCCTCTGGCGTTTGGGGAAATTCACTTGAGGTCATGTGACCAACCAGGTTCGGGGCACCTGTTGAGTGGCACCCGGATCTGGGATGTTATAATGTGTTATCATTGGGGTTTATTTTCTTTTACCTACAATCATGAGCAAATAGTATGGTATATGAAAAAATATGTACTTGGTAATAAGAATTTCCTAGGATTAGCTAATCTGGGTACATGGAAATTCTAATTTACCTCGTGTTGCAATTTTACTGATTTTTCACTTTTATAGTTGATTTGATTTTACCATTGTGGGACACACTTGGGGTGTGCGGGTTATATTTTTGTACATTAGTTCTATTTTAGTGAACCTTCTGAGAAGAGGGTATTCCATCCCATCCATCATTTAGGCACATCTTAGAATGACATTCCATGCATAGTTTATATTCCATGCAGGTGAATTAGAAATTTCATGTCGTTGTGATAGATATTGTGCTAGTTAAGGCATGTTGTTGTGATCGTTTCCTGGATAAAAATACCTCCTATTTGATAAGGTATTATTGTGGGAGGTTTTGTAGAATGAACTCCAAACATTGGTTCTTGAGGAGTATGTGTTCTCATTGATTGGAATTTTTTGTATAATTGAATTGTTCACTTTTCTAATGACATTTATAAGATTCCATGCTTTGATTCACGGGGAGTATGGGCCTTCACGGATCAGAATTTAGATCCTAGGTGTTTGTATCAGTTTTTTTTATGGACTCTGGATTAGTTTCTAAGTCATACTATCTGGAAAAACCCAAAAACATGCCATTTAGTTTTGAAAACATGCCATGTACTCTTCTTTTCAGGAAGAAATTTAAAATTTTTATGTACATGTCGTGTACCCTATGTACATTCTATGTAGTCTCTCACTGTGTCATAGGCCTTGTGGGTAGAAACACTGGATATGGAAACTTTTTAGTGAACACTCCATATAACGGTTGGACATGCAATGTTGTATTGACCCTGTGCCCACCATGTAAATAACAACACAGATGGAGGAATCATTTCTTATATACACCATGTCAATGTCGGACACGTCATGTAGTGTAATATGGGAACTCGACCAAGTTACTAATAACACGAGTTGGTGTCATCCTTTCTGGTACATGTCATTCCATTTGGAACACTCCATGTATGGTGATCAATGTATTTGGCCATGTCACAAACATCATGGGTTGGTGATGCTCATTAAGTAATTTTCGTGTACCAATGTGACATGTCGTGTAGTCTTGACCGGTAAGAGACTGTGTAGACTTGGTAGTGTGGCTCGGGAGACATAGTGGTGTACATGTCGTGTGTGGGTGTAACACTCCTTGTACTTGGGGTTGAGAGATGCCCAAGCCAGCCTCAGAACACGACCATTTAAGGGATTATGGGTACCCACCGTATAGACTTTATACACACAGTGTTGTTTCATTCAAAATAGATTCATGTGGATTAGCCATGTAGAAGGACTCGGGCAGGGGAAGGAAATTCAAGTACATGCCGTGTGTGTGGAAAACATGTCGTGTGGTTGGGGTGTTACACAACCAGTTCTGGCAGAAGTACATGCCCATGTGAACAACTTACGGGAACACACTGTGTAGTTATTATACATGTCGTGTAGTCCTTTTTTGAAAAACAAGAATGTTTTATTTTCCCTGTTCCCATCTTATGTGTCCATCTCATAGTCTTTGATGACCATAATCGAAGGTGTGTATTTGGAAATTTAGAGTCATGATGTCGAGACGACAACCATTTTTTTTCAAAGAGAGCGGCTACGATTATACTCCGGAAATGGTAATCCATGGGCTACCGATGGACCATCCAGCAGTACCAGATGCGGTGCCAGCTGTTATACCAAACTTAGGCACGGATGCACAGTTCTGTGAAGGCTTCATGTGGTTCTTGCAGACCTTCCAGGGAGCATCGCCTACTGCCACATCTATGGAAGAGTTGACACGTATCTTCCACCATCAGCATCCACCTATGTTTTTATGGGATGTAGGTCCACAGGCTGCGGAATCATAGATGGATTCATTTCAGACTATCTTCGAGAATCCTTAGATTCTTCTAGGGATGAGGGTCATTCTCGCTACTTATATGATGCGTGATTCCTCCAAGAGATGGTGGGATTCTACCACCTAGACTGAGCATCATCGAGACATGGAGTGGGAAGATTTTCAGGTAGTCTTCCATGACTTTTTCATTCCGGAGACGGTAAGGGTATATCGACATCGAGAGTTCATGATTTTGCAGTAGGGCATAATGTCAGTGTGGGACTATTCTACCTGCTTCACTGAGCTAAAATTTTTTGGGCATGTTCTGGTGGGTGATGATATGTTGAGGGCTAGGCGCTTTGAGGATGGTCTTCGATATGACATTCGGGCACTGGTGAATGTTTTCATGTTTCCTATCATGCATGATATTGTGAAATAAGCATTGATTATTGAGCGGAACCTGTTGGAAGCTAGTGGTGTGGACCAGCGTGGTTCAACACTTGTCTCTGGTAATATTTCTACCAGTAAGAGGACGAGGCGGATTGATTTCATTCACAGTGGTAGTACTAGCTAGAAGATTTCATCAGGTGGCCAGATAATGTTATACCAGTGTGGTAAATAGGGGCACAAGAGACCTCAGTGTCCACATGAAACAATAGAGTGTCGAGATTGATTCCATATGGGTCATCTTCATCATTTTTGCAGGGAATTTCCACCAGTGATTAGTGATAGAGGTTCTATGAAAACTCTGCATACAGGAGCAGGGCCAGCTCCTTCTCACCAGTCGAGGAATTAGAAAATGTCGGGATGATCAGGAAGAGGTGGTGGTCTTGGATGGGGTATCCAGACACCCGAATCTCATAGAAGGTAGGGCAGGTCAGCTCTAGGTAGATAGGTTGTGTCACCAGGTTGCAACACTAGGAAGACATATGCAGAACAACAGACCCAACAGGACAGGATCCCAGACCATCCACTATCATAGGTACTATTCTAGTTGCTTTTGTTTTGTCTTAAGTACATTTCTATACTTTTTCTAAACATATATTTATATCTTTGCCTCTCACGGAGATCCTTGGGATCTATGTTTCTTCATCTTCTAATATCATGAAGAAAGAAAATCTTTTTGGAATTAGAACGGCAGGTGTTCATCATTTCAAGGAGTTACCCATAGAGATTGGCGGTGTAACATTCTATGGGACCTCTATTTCTTAGATATTAAGAGTTATGATGTCATTCTCGGGATGGAATGTTAGGTACCCTTTCGAACCTTTGTAGATTGATATCATCGCAGGGTGTTTTTACCATCACTAGAGGGTGGAGAGTTTCTATACAAGGCAAATGGGATTTCAAGGCGAGTCGAGCTAGACCTGAGCATTGTGGGCGAGGTGGTGTGACATCCCATTTTGTGAGTTTATATTTGGTTGACCCGGTAACTATTCAGAAGTATTTCTATATAGTGGTTAATCATTTCATGGATGTCTTCCCGGAGTAATTTTTAGGTCTACCTCTGGAGTTAGAGGTGTATTCCTCTTTTGAGCTTGTTCCAGGAGCAGCACCGGTCTCCATTACTCTTTATATAATGGCTACACCATAAATCTAGGAACTCAAGAGGTAGTTAGAGGTGTTGCAAGCAAATGGTATCATCTGAGCAAGTACTTCTCCTTGTGGTTTGCCTATCCTGTTTACGAAGAAGTCAGAAGGTACCCTCAGTCACTGTGTAGAATATCGTAAGCTGATCTAGTGATAGTTTACAACTATTATCCCTTGCTGAGGATTGATGATCTTTTTGATAAACTTCAAGGAGAATGAGTGATCTCAATGATAGAATTGAGATCCAGATATCATCAGTTGCGCGTTAGACCATCGGTCATACCGCATACAGAATATTGGAGATGATATGGTATATACGAGTACTTGGTTATGCCATTCAGGCTCATGAATACACCAGCAGTTTTCATGGCTCTGATTAATCACGTGTTCCACCCATTTCTGGATTCTTTGGTGGTATTGTTCGTGACCATATATTGGTGTACTCTCACACTCGACACGACCATTCCACCCATCATGAGATCATATTAAGTACATTAATATATCATAATATATATGTTATGCTCTCAAAGTGAAACTTTTTGATAGACAAGATACACTTCCTAGGTCATATTATTTTAGTGGAAGGGGTTGCAGTAGATCGAGATAATTTGAGAGTAGTAGTTTCATTGCAGAATCCTATGAACGTGTTTGAAACACAGAGTATCTTTGGGCTGTATGGCTACAATAGCTAGTATAAACAAAACTTATCCCGCTTATCAGTGTTGTTGATGTGTTTGACTAAGAAGGGTGTCATGTTTGTTTGGTCAAAAGCATGCAAGACGGCCTTTCAGGAGCTGAAGGGAAGGTTGATATCATCACCAGTCCTGATACTCCCAGAGCATGGGAAGAGCTATACAGTTTATTGTGATGCATCAAGTATTGGGCTATGAGCAGTGTTGATGTTGGGTGATCGAGTAGTTGCATATGGGTCTCGGTAGTTGAGGCCATATGAGAGGAATTACCTGATGCATGATCTCGAGTTGGCTGCAGTTGTTCATGCGCTACACTGTTTGAGACATTATCTCTTGGGAGAACACATTGTGGTTTTTATGATCCAAAAAGTAATTAAATACATATTTAAATTATGTGAAATGAAGTTTACACAATGAAGGTTGGTTGAATACCTTCAGTCCTTTGACATTGAACATGTTTATACACCTTGTAATGGTAAGGTAGTAGCTGATGCACATTGTAGGAGGACTCCGATATAGACAGTGCAAGAGGTAAGTAGTGAGTGGCAGCTTATGGCTTTGTTCTCTGAGATGTATTTGGAGGTACATGACTCTCAGGTGCAAACCAATCTTTCATCCTTAGCTGTAACCTCTACCCTCCTGGATAGTGTGAGGATTATATAACTATCATATTCAGAAGGCCTAGTTCTCTGGGAGTTAGGGAAAAGTGAGGACCCTCCTCCTGGTTTGATGATAGGTGATGATGAGGTAGTACATATACATGGATGAGTGTAGCTTCCAGGGGATATAAGTGAGGAGATGATAAGGTAATTTCACGCTTCAGCTTGGTCAGTGCATCCTGGAGTTCCCAAAATGTACTGTGAATTTAGACATCAGTATTGGTGGCTTGGTATAAAAAGAGGGGTAGTTGGTTTTGTTATGATATGTTCCACATGTCATCAGGTGAAGGCGGAGCATCAGAGGCCAGTTAGACTATTAAAATAGTTACCAATATCAGAGTGGAAATGGGATGATGTCTTGATGGACTTCGTGACCGGGTTTCCAAGGTCACATCAAGGCAATTATTCCATGTGGGTTGTGGTGGACAGACTTACGAAGGTAGCTTACTTCTTGCTGATCAAGGAGACCATCGGTGTTGACGAGCTCGGGAAGTTTTATATCCATGAGGTAGTATATCTTCATGGGGTCCCTCGTTCTATAGATTTAGATAGGGATGCCCATTTCATGGCTCCTTTCTGGCATAGTTTTTAGAGGCACTGAGTAAAGATATGCTTCTGAGCACATCTTACCACCATCAGACTTATTCCCAGTTACAGCGTACAATATAGGTTCTAGAGGACATGTTGTGTGCATGCGTCCTAGACTTTGGGTGCTTTTGGGAGAAGCACATACCCCGAGTCTAGTTTTCCTAGAATAAAAGTTTTAATGAAACTATTAAGATGGTACCTTATAAGGATATATTTGGTAGGCTATGGCGATCACCATTGTGCTCATTGGAGGCAGGTGAGGCAGATTTACTAGGACCACATCTCGTGCAGGAGACTTCAGAGTGGGTCTAGTTGATTCAGAAGCAGATGGCTATTTCACAGTCTCATCAGAAATCATATGTTGATCACTACAGAGGACCGTTGGAGTTCATGATCGAGGATCAGGTTTTCTTGAATGTTTCACCAAGATTAGGACACATGTGGATGAAGAGACAAGGTATAATTTCACTCTGGTATGTAGGGTTGTTTGAGATTTGAGAGAGAGTCGGGCCTCTTTTTTATCGTTTGTAGTTACCATAGAGGTATCCGGCCTTGCAAAAAATCTTCCACATATCTCAGCTGCGCCGTTATCTTTCAGAACCGTCTCACATTTTTCAGCCTAAAGAGGATGAACTACAGGTCGATGCAACCTTTGAAGAGCATTCGATTTGTGTTTTTGATAGGAGCATGACGATTTTCCGAGGGTGGTTAGTTTCTCTCGTATGGGTGTTATGGAATCATAGTTGAGTGAAGGACAAAACCATGGAGTGGGAGACCGATGTATGTTCTCAATGGCTAGATTTTTTCAGATATTTATCTTCACCAACATTTGAAGGGAAATTAGGAGAAGATGTTTTTAATGGGGGGATGTTTGTAAGAAACCGATTCTTATTCATGAGGTACGAGTTTATTCTTTTCCATTTTCCCTTAAGTGTTTTTGAATAAATTAGAAAAATGGGGGAAAATCCCCATATTTGTTGGTACAGGAAGTTTACTTTTCTCCATACCATGTATTTTGGCCATGTGGGATGAGTATACAGGGCATGTAGGCCTGTCGGTGATGATGTATATAAATACTGACTACATGTTCTGTACTTAGTATATACACGCCATGTAATCGGTTGGCAGGTGAACACTAAGGCTATGGGAGTAGCTGCCAGTGGAACAGTTGTACACACCGTGTACTCAGAAATACATGCTCTGTAATATAGTCTTCAGATGAACAGTGGGGCAGTGGAATGTGGCCGCCTGAGGAACAATTTAAAAATGGATAGTATACAATGTTTACTTGAGAGTGCACGCTTTGTAGTTATTTTTTTATAAATGGGCAGTATCCTCCACATTCTGTAGAGGATGCAACGATATCGTTTAGAGAACTAGGAGTTGAGGCTGAAGCCTAGAAGACATTCTAATCACACAATGGAACTAAGATTCTTCCGCTTTTGATCACGTTTGGATTGCGCGGGAATGACCTTCCCCCTCCTTGAGTGTTTCCAACAAATTATTTTCTTATGGGATGTTATTTTTGTTTGAACGGGTAAATGGTTAGCTCATATCTTTGTCGTTATGGATTGATTCTGGAGGCATTGTTCATGTATATCTATCAGAGGAGATCATGGTAGGTGGTCTGGTGTTTATTTACAACTATTGAGTTGTTTATTGGTATTGTTGTGCTACGTGCCCATGTTGGGGTATCGTATTGATGAGGCCTTAGCTGTTTAGATATCTAGAATTTCATAGATGATCTAATGATAAATATAAACTTTTGTTTGGGATCATTTCGTGGAACAGGGGCCAACTCGGGGTGTGTTTCCCTTGTTTAGTCGTTTTTCCAGGATACCAGTGGGTATGTCGTAATGATATAGTTTTTTGAGTTTTCATGAGAGGAAACATGTTTATTTCTTGCTTATATACATTGGGCTCCACCCGGTTACTTGTTTAGCCTGAGGGAAGTGTTTTGTTTCACATGAGGGAAAGGATTTCATTCGCCTGACGGAATGTTATTGATTCGCCTGAGGGTAACGTTTCTTATTACTAAGGGCAGCAGATTCTGTGCTAGAGGGCAGCATCTCATACGCCTGAGGGAAATATTCATTATGCCTAAGGGCAGATACCTATGTGTTTTTTTCTGTTTATCTTGAGGGAATGGTTCTGATTAGCCTGAGAGAAAGGTACTATTTATCCCGAGGTCAATTTTATCATTAAGATTCACTATGGTGTTTTCTAGTGTTATACCTGCATAGCTAAAGCACATCCGTTGTATTGTTATACCATCTATTTGTTAGATAGTATGCTATTATCTTTTTGTGGAATTGTATAGAGATTTTTGGCTAAGGATGGGTATCAGGATATTATAATTCAATTATATTGAATTGTAAAATAATAATTAAATCGTAATTGAACTGGTAGGAGTATCTACTTTTGAGTACTTCCTAGCTTACTTCTTTTCTCTAATGCACACTACTGTTGCACATTTTCACTGATAGTTGGGCATGGGCATTTGGTGGTTGCCTACTGGAAGTTATTTTTCACACACTATTTGGGTCATTTCATGGGCCCAAACGGACTATATTTCTACCAGTGTTGATAAGGGAAAGAGTACCTGTACAAGTAATTGATTCTTGTGGAGGAGTAGGAGAGCATGGAACCGAGCTTAGGCTTGCGATGCTGCAGAGTTCCTATTGCACTATTTTGTTTTTCATTGCTTCACATGGTACATGTACTGTATTGTATTTAACTGTAGAGTATCCTATTTTTACTTATTTCATAGAAGATGACATATTTCATCATCATATGTATGAATGTTTGTTATCTCTTACTTTAGCACAGTTGTCTATTCATCTATTTATCAGGGACTGCATCTGATTTTGTTATGAATATATTTTTTCACTGCACAACACACTGAAAAATGAGGGCATATTTTCCCCTCTATCAGAACTAGGTCCTCTCTACTAGTCGGTAGCCTTTGGTGTTTGGGGAAATGCGGTTGAGGTAATGTGAACAACTGGGATTGGGGCACCCGTTGAGTGGCACCTGGATCAATAATTTTACATTAATGGCTCATTGATCTTATTATAATCCTCAGTGTGGCATGATAGGTAGTCATGAGCCACGTGTCCCTGAACTCCGCATGATTATCATGACATACACCTCTGCTGACCCCCACTATCTTGGTTGCCTCACACCACCAATCATGTGTTATTAGGTTTCCCTCCTGATGGTCTAGCCTGCTTGGAGCTATGCATCATCTGTTTGATGCCCACCATTGGATGACTGAACCACATGTCACCTAGTGTTATCTCTAAGTGTCAGTGCCTACTCTGTGAGGATGCTTTATACCAACAGTGCTCACATTAGAACCCCATCATGAGTGGGGATGTTGAGGATGGCATTGGTGCAATGATCTCCAATCGGAGTCCCTACTCAACCCTCTAGGCTCTAAATAAAGGGTCTCATATCAAATACGTGGAATATGGGGATAGGCCTATAATCCTCATAGAGTACTCAGTCACTGACAATCTTTCCTTTGGTAGATTAAGCATCTCATATATATGCACTGAGTGCAAGGTCATAGGGAAGAACTACTCTAAGAAAATATTCTGAAATATATCCCAAGAGATGGTCGCCTCATAATGATTATGAGTCATAAAACTCCACCATATTTCTATAATGAAATTAAGAAGGCTATCATATAATATCAACATCTATACAAGTATATTCCTCATTATGTGAATGACCTACGTACCCACCTATATCCAGTACTCAATGACCATGGGGTCTGTCTCTCCCATGAAACTGGGAGGTCTCTGTCTCTGGAACACTAAAAAGGTGCTGAGCATGCGTGAATCCTCTACTGGTAGTGCCACTAGTAACTACTAACCAACTGATAGTGGTAACAATAGTGCACCACTATGTGTGACCATCTCTAGCACTGGTCTTTGATGTGACACATCATCATTATGTGGGTTTTCCTGATGGCAACGTATTAGAATCCTTGTAGGTTGTCTCTGTGGAAGCATCATCAAACATATCAACATGTACCAAAATCAGCATGGTATAATTGGTGGGAAAATGATAATATAAAAAGAAAAAGAGGAAACACTCAATTACTAAATGGTGCATGCAACAAATGTTTTTATGTATAGAGCTAAAAAAAGAATTCAAGGTCCTGGTGTATGGATACGTCCGCTGCAACACCAACACTGCACTCCCTGAATCCGAATATTGAACTCGAAACATTTAAAACTATTTATAAAAAACAATAGATGCACATTAATTTAGGTATAACTAGAACCCTTTGATACATTTTTTTCAGGACCCGTCTATGGGGGCCCATGTCGTGACATCACCCATGTCATCATCACGAAGGCCTCATTTGGAGACTATCACTAAAGGTCTCTAACTATAAGAGGAAGGAATTTTCTTGGGTACCTGTACACATGAACATACAACCACGTCCCATAGCTAAAATGGTAAACATACATGCAACTAATAAACCAAAATGTAAAAGCAAAAATAATAGGTGAATAGGGCCACTATACAAACACAACAAAAGATGAACTAAAAATAGGAACGTAAAAGAAATCTATGAGATCCGTCCACAAAATTCCTACATGATGGGTATGTATAGAGTAGATGATAGTATCCTTATATGTACAATATGCCTACTTGGTCTCACTGGGCACCACCCAATCATGGGCCACTAAATCCTCCTTCAAGGAAGAGGTTTTATGAACCAGAAACAACATGTGTGTGTGAAGCCCGTGCATGGGTGAGTAACAAAATACTCAATATGAACCAAAAACCACAATGTGAAGAGCATGATGAAATCCAAAAATTAATCCATGAAGTGAGATAGCTCACCCATGTGTATTCTAATGAATAGAAAATAGTTCTAATAGTTGTTACACTAAACTGCTTGGACTGTTGAGGTACTCAACCCAGATGAGTATTGTGGGTCTACTAGGTCACAAAGATCCACTAGTATCTAATCCACACACTGTCATTTAGATTTGATCCACATAGGGGTTATAGGACCTGATCTAGCTAGGATTTCTAGTTGATGATCCACAAAGGTTCACTTAGAGCTGATGCACATAGTGTCTCTATGAGATGTTCCACATAGGGTCGCTATGAGCTAATCCACATATGGTAATTAGGATCTAATCCACACATTCTTTCTGGTAGATGATTCACAATGTTTTCTATGATCTTATCCACACTAGGTCACTGGGATTAGATCCACACAGGGTCACTAGGATCTGATCCACATAGGGTTCCATGGAGATGACCCACAGAGGGTGGTTATCTTCTCATCTCTGCCAGCAGAAGGATTCCAATACGAAACACACTTCATTCCAAGAGAAGATAATACACAAGAAAATTATCATATTTCATCTTCCAGGAATGTCTACATAGAACATTACAATAGAACATCCACTTCGTGATGGTTGAAACTCCAGAAAATGATCCTCAATTAGATGTACGGTTTGAATGTTATTCGTGTTTTTCCAAATATGGGCTAATAATTTCCAGGTTCTATCCAACCCAATCAGACCGACCCAATCCAACATGGAACATAATCCACCAACCTAACTGAGGTTCGTCGAACCATCCTGGGTTCGAGCCAACCCAGATCCACCTCGTCCCAGATCTATCATGTTTGCCGCATGCCCATTTTGGATGTGGATCTAGCTCATTGGGGTGGCATATACCCTTCCCAAAGGCATAGTTTGTCTGATCATGTCACATTTCATTAAGCCGTGCTGGCCAACCATTATTCCTCCCATTTGGTTGGATAACACATTCCATGTGAACTTGCATGACTCCACCGACACAGCCAGGATACCGCGTCTGCCAATGCCAATCGCTATCATGGAGGCTATCAACTCCTTCTGCACCACCAAGGCCCGAGTTGGCTATAGCGCGCTGTCATGCCCCATGCAAACAGCCACCGGTGCACCTATATGTAATTATGGGGACCATCGGTTCTACTTTAGTGGTCTTCTTTTTTTTCCACAAACACCTACGTTCTCCAAGGGATACCATTTTCCCTATAATGGCCTTTAATCCTCCTTGCCTCGATTTTTAATTTGTTCCCATGGAGAGTGAAATGATAAAACTAGGTGTAGGGCATCAGTTCTTGTTCATGCTGGCCAGCGACATCCACATTTTGGTTTTAGAAAACATAAGAGAAAGGATTGAAGTTCCGTTACAATTTTACCCCTATACATTCCAATGAAATGGGTAACCTACCACAAGAACAAGCGATTAGTGGATCACCCTATTCTTAGGTTGGTCCACATTCATTGTTTTATAATGAATAACATGATATTCTAATTCAAAAAAATAATCCAATACTTTATTTTGGTCTTTCATTGGTAATAAATGGTGTCACTACGTTCTTTGTAATGTGAGCCACCATTTCTGGTCATTGGTTGATAAATGATAGTGATTATCCATTCATGGGGGGTGTCATTCGTCATCATCACCAACCAGAGCATCAGAGTAAAACTAGGATTGTGCCAACAATCCTGATTTGTCTTCTTCACCATTAATGAATAAAAATAATATTAGAGTTTTAGTTATGTATTTGTTATGAAGTCATTAGATTATTTCATCTAATGAAACAACATATTTAGTTTCACCTGTATGGAAAACCATTGAGAATCAATGATTTGAAAATTACTACAAATAAAATAACAAAAGATAATTTTATTTTTTAACTTTTTCATTAAAATTCATTAAAAAAAACATTTTCACAAGACCCACACCGGTCGAGGTTATGTCCATTCTAGGAAAATACCACTATTCTGAGTTCAAAAGTGCCCTTAGAGTTGTGATATTTTCACCAATTTATAATTATGAAATCCCCACTCATCTGTTTATTTAAATGAAGTTAAAATAGTTCGAAATTCTATTCTAGGATATCCGAGCCATGGAATAAGGTGTCTTCCGAGCGTCTGGTCTGGAAAGAATTCCATATAAATTTAAAAAAATACCCAAAATTTCAAAAATATTAAAAGATAACTATTAAATAGATTATGATAGTAAACCAGTTAGTGAAATTGTGTTAAAAATATTTCGTATTACTTCCATATTCACCTATAAAAAAATTTTAGAACCTAACTAAAAAACAATCTAAATGTTTTAATTTTATATTTTTTTGAGAGTTATCCATGTATTAAATGGTTAATATCCACTGTAACTTATTTCATTTCATTAACCTAACCAATTTTTAGAGTGAAGTATTTAATGAAATGATAAAATCAATGTGGTTTTCATTATCTTATTCTATATATATTTATTATTTTTCAAGGAATTTTAGTTTTTTAATTAATATATTTTGACATAATTATTTCATATCGAAAATTAATATGTTGTTTTTTATTTTAAGTTATGTTATGTTGAAGATGATGTTTTTTTTCTAATATAATCTATTTTATTAAAATTCATTTCCATGATGGAAGAACCCATATACTGTAGTTGTTCTATTTCCTAATTTATGCAATTATCAATAACATCACCATAAAAATTTAAATCCATTACCATACTATATTTTTATAAATAAAAATCTATTTTTAAAATTTTATTTTACTGTATTAATGAGTCCATAACATGTGAGTTTGTTATATAGATAATTAATGGATAAAAAATTCAATCCACTATTGTAATTAGCAAGGGATAGACTTGTATGTTTTTAATAATGTCTTATATGATAATTAATTTTCATTGATAAAGTAGACATTATACAATAATTGGAACCGAATTATTATTTATATTTAGAATGATATTCAAAATAGGGTGTCAAAATTTATTTATGTAGGGTTGAAAAACAATTCAATTAAATTTATATGTTAGTTCTTGTAAATTTTCATAAATATTAGGTCTTTAAATAATTATGGGATCATAAATAAATAGATTTTTTACTTATGTTATGATGACTAATAAATAAGTATTTGGGTATATTATATTGATTATGCTCATTCATATAGATGTATAATAGATAAAATAAATTTAAATCACTCTGATATATGGGTTATTATGATTAATTATAATGGGGAAACATTTTGCACTTAATTTTTTATTAAATGATTATAAAATAATGAATAAAAAGAAAATAATAGTTTTTAAAAATATATGACTATTCAATAAAAATCGGTATTATTCAGTACTAATTGAGAAATAAATATTTTATAAAAAAATTAATGTTACCCTATATATATTTATAACTAGTTATTAAGGAAAATAATTTTTTATATATATTAAAAATTATAACAGTTGAATAAAATATTATATTTATTTACGAAAAAATTAATATAAATAATTTTTTCACGAAAATAATTTTCCCAGCATTAAATGATTTTACAAAAAAAAATTATGTACTTATTATAAATAATTTTTATTTATCTAAAACCATGATATATTACTAAGAAAAAGTTATTATTTATATTCATACAATCATGTTCGATTACTAAGATATAATAATTTATTTAATTAATTATATTATTAGTATATTAAGGTTCATTAAAACATTGACCTTCATGTTACATTATATTTCTATGAAGGTGAATATATTTTCAAATAAATATATTATAAATACTTAGGGTTTCAATTTCTCATATAACCTAAATGTTTAATGTTTAATACACTATGAAACATATTGATTTAGCATTAAAATCTATAGGAATTAGATTCTACTCCATATAAATAATTTTCACCCTCGAAATTAAATATTGATCATTCTAGGTTTGACATTTTTCCAATACCCACATCATAAAATGGTAGTAAAATATATTTTTTATTAGAGATAATGTATTGTATAGATGTCATATATAACAACACATAACCATGTTTTCATATATTAGAACATGGATTGGATGTGATGATGGGAACATGGATGAAAAGTTTAAATAATTATATAATGTTTATAGAGAACGACCCATGTAGTCAATAGTATATCATTACTCCTTTATATTATAATTAGATACAAAGAATCATGTCCTAGATAAAGTAATTGTACAGTAGTCTTGGTAACAATATATATACAAGATAATCAAATTACATTTGAAACATAAAATTTGATAAGGGTTTTCCTTACGAAAATTGTTATTCTCCTTAGAATACCCATTCATATCAATCCAATAATACTTCTTGATATGCAAGTGAAATGAAACAAAAGTAAAGGGATGATCACAAACACTTATTAAGGTTATGGGTATATCAAAAGTAATAATATGATATGTCAGAGTAATAAATGATTCATTTTAATGAACAAAGAACACATTTATTTTGTAAATAACATGATGATAATGAGAAATACTGAATGAGTAAACACTGATAAGATGATTAATTTTATATAAGCACAAGAGCTTGAATCATATCCATTAAAAGTAATAAAAAATTGAATAAATACATAGAAGAACAATAACTGATATCATAATTATGTAATGTGTGACTTAAGACAACTAAAACAAACTATCAATAAATCCCTTTAGAAAATTACTATTTTCATCAGTAAAAAAAAGTTTAATACAGTCTGGTAAAAACCCAATTAGATTTTGGAAACTCATTTGTGAGATGATCCTTCAAGATACTATTACTGTTAATGCCTTGGATAAGAATGGTTAAATTCTCTGTGTATAAAACCAATCATGCATGGACAACTCATTTGTGTAAATACATTTCACAATAATGTTATTACGGATACCATCTATAAGATATTATAAAACTACGGGTTAAAATCAAAATTATGTTTGGAAATATCATTTGACTCCAAAAGTCTACTGATGCATCAAGGGGATGTGATAAAACCCTATACTAAATTAATTGATCCAATTAATTATATCCCTGAAAGGGGAGATAAATTAAAAAGATAAATATTCATACTAAAAATATTTTATATGAAATGTGAATACCTTCCCTGATTAGTAAACATTATCTTAAATCACCTAGATTAGTAAGAAGAATGGTATAAAAATAACTCATCCATAGTAAAAATGGAAAACTGAAATTAAAATAATATAATATAAATGAAATCCATAGAATATATCCATTCTTGGTTATAAGTATAAAAAATTAAGGATTTCATTCATGTATAGAAATATGCTTAAAATTTCATTAAGAATATTTTTTAGGAAAATTAAAACATATCTTTTAAAATCACATTATAATTATTTAATTTTTTTTTAAAAAATTAGTATAAAATAAAATATAAAAACTTTTCTATTACGCTTTAATATAATTTTTGTTCACCACAAATCAAAATTCCATTCATTCTGTACAGTTTATTACAAATATTCCCTACCCAATATTGGTAAAATCCAAAATAGATTTATTTTATAAAATTAAATAATAATTCAATTAAAGTATTTATTAAAAAAAGATTAAAAAATTCTTATATAAATAATTTCTAAAATGGTTGAAATAATTTTGAAATTGTTTTTATGAAATTAGGGATTTGATGAATAAGAATTTTTCATTGAAGAAATGTAATGATCAGATTTAAAAAAACATTTACTCAATAATATTAATTAAAAAATATGGAAAAAATATTATTTCATTAAAACATAAGGAATACCAAATTAGGATAATATTAATTTATCTAAATGTAAAATTGTCACAAAATTCCCCCAACCGACCCTTAAACAAAAATAATCCCGAATAATAATGATATTGTGGAAAAAAAGTTTTACAACATCTATGACATATTACTAGAATGTCCCATAAAATAAATAATCATAAAAATAATCATTCAATAACTTGAATATAAATATAATAAAGACATGAAATTTAAAAATATTAATTATATAATCCTCACAAAAGGATATGTTGTGACTATGGTATATGTATCACATAAGTAAAAGTTAGACCAGAAAACACTTACCCCATGTATCACTTTCTTATTTGATGTTAAAAAATATGTAATTATAGATATATGATTATTTTTATATATTAAATAATAATATATACATTTATATTGAAATATGTTATAAAATTATTTTTTCATTAAAAGTTTTCTAAAAATTTCTTTATAAAAAAAAGTAAATGTAAAAACATTATAATTTTTTAAAATATTTTGGATAGGTATTTTTGGTAATATTACATTGAATATAGTATAATAAAATCATTAATGATATAAATGATATAAATAACATAAATATTTATTATATATTTATTTATAGTAATTAGTAAATTTAGAGATAAAAAATGAACTGAACATTCATAGTTATAGTAGCTTGTACGTAAGTATGAACGTTGTTCCTATTTTTTAAATAAATGGAATGAAATAATAGTACCCAATAAATCACCCTTATTGAATACATATGAAGTAATATATATAATATATAAAATGTCCTGATATAAATCATCTTTATCCATTTAATTAAAACATACTACCATAAAACTAAAATATAAATGATACAAAAAACACATCGTTTGGTGAGGCGGTTGTGTGTCGTACTCACAAGAAAAAATATTGTTTTACATGGGGATCAAATTTAGTAAGTTATATGTGATATTAAATTTCAGTGAATATTTTTATGTAATAATTATATCCTATAATAATTAACAAAATCAATTTTACCTTCCATTAAAAGCATTATTAGTGATTGTATCACATCGCATTGTGAGGCAGTAGTCCATAGTACACATGAGCAATGTTAACATATCCCCAATGGAATAGTATTTAACAAATTATATATGAAATTAAAATTAATTAAGGGTAATTTTTAATATATATATATAATATATATAATTTAAATTAATTATTAGAACATAATATGACTTGTGGTGATGGAAAATGATCTATGTATATTAGTGAGGTGGTAGTCGGCCATACACATGATATACTATTTCATTTCACATTTGAGAATAATAGAGATGATTGAAAATTCTTCCACAAAAAATTAAAATATTAATATATATAATATAATTATGTTATTATATTGTATTTAATAATACATAATATAATTTGAAAAAATAATAATGATAATGGATGTTATTTGTTAATCCAATTACATTATATAAGAGAAACCTCCTTTGTATCTCATATTAACGGTAGTAGGGTACGCATTACTGTATTACCATAACTTCTATAATTGGACTAATGATGTTAGTAATGGATTATATAACGGTATTTTAATCAAAATGGTTTTATATGTGTGAATAATATACAGGGGTGACTATCCTTTTGTTATTGAGGTGGAGTGGAATTCGTGTAAATACCCCAAATTATGCAAGAATAAAAAGTCACTATTACTTCATGTTCCACCAAAATAGATAAATATTTGAGTTTAGTGAATATATATTCAATAAAACCGTCCAAAACAAAATAATAAATCTTTTATCAATGTTTTTAATAGTTTTTAATTTTAATTGATTTTACCCTATTAGTATTATTCCATGACAATGACTGTCTATTTTATTTACCAAGGATACGTATTATTTAAGAATAAAATAAAAATGATATAAAATGGATAAATTCTACCTATATATTCTAAAAATTTATCACAATTTACTAAAAAAATTATACTATGTGATTGTCAAATTATTTTTTACAAAACCCCATTTAATGCGCAAAATACCATTTTAACCGTAATTAGAGTGATTAATTTTAAATCTTTTACCAATAATTTTGGTAAAAAATCTATTATAACATAACATACATTTTGTTTTTTTCTTAATTTATGAAAAGAATACACATTTCTAAATTCAATTTATATTTTATTAGTATTAATTTTAAATTCATTCCTAAAAAAGAAATGAGAAAAAATTACAAAAAGGAAATTTTAATATGTTTAAAAAATCTTAACATTAAAATTATATAATAAATTAAAATTAATGAAATAAATTGTATTAAAAAATTAATAATTTATCACTTTATAATATAAAAGAATTTAAATAATAACTTAACCATGTATATTATTTATGTTAAATGGTATTTTTTTAATCAAAATATATATTTCTCGTTATTCATCAAAAATGAAACTTCTAAAAAACTCCCAAAAAAGTCACTAATATAATATCTAAAAAATTATTTAAAAACATTGATTATTTTTTAAAATAAATTTTCTAAATGGTGAAAAAATAAATTTTATAATATGTTTGAAATAGTGAGAAGAATAAAATTTTAAGTAAAATACAATTTTAAAAATAAATTTTTTTTTTCATGATATTATTCTTATCAAAAAAAATTATTTGAATGTTAAAAATATAAGTAAAATTTATTATATAAATTGAATTATATCGTGAAATTATAATGATTATCTTTATTTATGATGCTACGATTACTTTTCCAAAATAATAATGGTTTATTTATAAAAACATTTCTTAATATTATATTTTTAATTTTCAATTATTATTTATTTATTAAAAAAAATATAAATATTTTGTTTTTGTAAAATGAATTTATTCATAATTTAATTAATCCTATCCATTCCCTCCAATTCAATTGCGTGGTGATAAAAATCAAATTAAATAATGTTTTTATATATTGTTTTTGTTTGGTAAAAGACAACCTTTAATTTAACAAATACAATTGAAGAAAATCATGTTTTTCTAAAACAAAAGATAAAATAAATTATTCTTATAACAAAAGATAAACATGTTGTTTCATTGTCGCTAGGTATTTAAGGAATTAAATTATTTTATCAAAAAATAAATTCTAAATTCATTTGGAGTTATTTCGTCCCCTCCTTCAATAAATGGAATATTAAAATTTTGATCCCAATTAGAAATGATTTAACATTTTTAAAAATTCACTCTGTAGAGTTGGTTAATAAGATATATTCTTGGTAATAGAGAACTCGAAAAAAATGTTCGTTACAAAATTAGGATTCCATATATAATAACATTGTTAAGAATTCAAAATATGTATTGGAGTAAATGATAAATAATTATGGAGAGTGTTAGATACCATGCTAAGGAGAATGATAATAATCATAAGTCCATAAATCTATAGTGAGTTAAAATACAATTTATTTATCAAATATCATGGTATCCTAATAAAAAATATATTTTATGTTTATTTTGCTAATTTTTGGGAATTACATTTCCATATAATTAATGAACATAAGAAAATAAATTTATTTATTTTATTCCCTGTGAAAATATTAATTTCAACCTTTTCATGTTCATTAAATAATTTCTGTTTCCTCAATTATTCTATGGAATGGATCTTTTAGATAAATATCTTTTGATAAATCATAATAACCACCAATCAGTTATTTAATCAAAACCAAAAAGCGGCAGACATGTTTCCCAATATCGTACATCAACCTCAAAAAATATTATGAAAACAACATCTGAATTAATTCCATTTGTAGTTAATATGTTGGATACTCCCCGATATGTATGAATAGATCCAAAAACATGGTCGATAAATTATAATTTTATTCCCTAGAAAAATTAATTTTCTTTTCAATGTAACCTTCCATGTATTTGAATATCATGATCACCATAAATCCATTATTAATACATTCATGCTTCCAAACATACAATCCTAGTTTTTCAAATATTTTTATTAAATAAAAACATGTTTTAAACTATTGAAATGATAATATAAACAAAAAATTTAATTAACAATATTAATGTTACTAATAAAATCTAAAAATAAATCTATACTATCAACATTTCAATATAAATCAAATATAAAGTGTTATCCTCCCTAAATAATATATTTTATTAGCAGTTCAATATTCCAATAGATCACATTCATAGTCCCATGAACCATTAAATTTATTTTCTCAAATCATTAATGAAAAATTAATTTAGTAAAATATTTATTCAGTTTAATGTTCTTATATCCATAATATAATTGACAAAATTAAAATATAAAATAATTTTAGAATCACAAAATATAATAACATTATTCATTTTACTTTGGTTAATTTAATAGTATAAACCATTACATTATCACTTACCTTCTTCAATGGAATATTACCTTAATGATTAGGGAATTAAAATATGTAATACTACACATCCTTATAAAACAAATTATTTAAACTTTGTAATTTATTTCATTCTATCTCAATTATGAATGTAGTGGGTTTTCACTCAACAATTATAAAAAACTCTCACACCCTTTTTACACGTACTAGGGTTTTTATTTCATCATTTTCACATGTGAGAAACCACTACATTCCCATACTTCCAATTCCATGTTTTTTAATAAATATATTCTTAAATATATTTCATTATAAGACCAAATACTTATAATATTAATTCTATATCTTCATAACAAAACATAATATGTCTTCGTATGATGATAATGTTTCAGAGACTACTTCTCAAAGGAATATAGGATTATATTCATCAATAATGTGATCATTTTCAGCCATTAGATAATTTGAATTTATATATTTCGCATCCATTCAACTAGGATTTATTTTTAAAAAATGTATTATAATATATTTACAACATATTTTTTGGAAACATAATGTATATTACATAAACTAGTAAAAAAATTGTCATAAATTGATAAATTTATACATAGAATATAATATAATTAAAATCATGCTTAAATTGGAAATGTTTCCAAATTACAAAAATATTTTCCAATACATAATTAATTGTTTGTAAAGAAAATGTGAAATATTCAATTAATATCCCATGGGTGTGTCAAATCTAGTTCATAGAAAGAACTATTGTTTTCTATGGGGAAATGTTAGATTCAATATAAATTCTCATTTTTCAGAGTTATTACCCATTGGTATATCTGTGTTAGAAAAACTTCCACATGTAGTATCGTAACATTGATTTCATTCTATGAAATACCTAATAATATATATATTATAAAAAACTCTTGGAAATTCTTAAATACATTTCCCTAATTATTTTCTTATATTTTGATTCCTAATATAATTTTTCATAAATATAGTTCCTATAGATTTTAGTATACTCTAATACATAATTTAGATAATGAAAACACCATAGTTCAATACCTATTATTAATATACTAAAGTAGAACTAGATTCAAGCTATATAATACTAATGGGAAAATTGTTTATTGGTCTTGGTAAACTAGATATATGCTTGCAATTCATATTATAATTGTAAATTTAAATACAAAAAGTGTTTACTTTGAGAACTCCATTAATATCCATATCTTACACCTATATATCAAAGTAAAAAATATTCTAGTATCATGGGGAAATAAAACTTAATAAATGGGTGAGAAGAACTGATAAATAATTGTATGATTATTTTCCATTCTGTAATGAATAAATATAGAATAATTAATATGGAAAATAAAATAATAGGGACCACATTCCATTTCTTAGTTACTATATCAAAATTACTACTATAGAATAGATTAATATAGATCATTTAATTCCATATAAATCAATACATGATACTAAATCATATACATGGATATCTTTTCTAATAGAATAATTACACAAACATCAAATGTTGATCTAATAATGGGGGAATTCATAATTTCTTACATCATAATAACACTTTAAAGACCTTCCACCAGATAGTTACTATCGAGAACATATAATATATCATTTAAAACTACTAGGTAGTAAATATAATGGGATTGGATGAATCGTTTTTTTCAGGAACACTTTCAAAAGACAAATATTCCATACCATTCACAAGACAGTTTAAAAATAGATACGCTATTGTGTCCAGACCCAATTGAATTTTAAGTACTCTATTGTGTGTATAAATTTCACATGACACTTACTATTTTGAGCTTTCAAAAGATAGTTTAAAGTTTATGAGTAAGAACCAAATCAGGGTTTCCAAACTCATTTGTCTCATGAAACTTCTCATTCATCGAAGGGTTATAAAAATCCCCTCCATTAATATAATATATCAAAATAATTTTTCATATTAATGTGGAGTGACATAAACAAGAGATACTCATATTGAAATACTAGCTTAAAAAAGTTGAACACATTTCACGATTAATAAACATAACTGTAAACATTCCATTGTAGAATGATGAGTTATATCAAAATATAATATCCACAATAAAACTAGTAAATAAACAATCCAATGAATGAATATGAATGATATCAATAAAACATATCTATATTCTATAAAATTTACAACATGAATTATGTCGTTGATGAATATAAATACTGTAAAAATATCATTAAATTTTAAATAAATATATTTTCACACTTATAATATCACCTAAAAAAAGTTTTTAATACAATATAAAAATATTTTTCATTGAAAAAAAATTATTAATACATTTAAAATAATTATTTAAATATTTATTGGTACTTTTTTTGGAAAATTATAATAATAATGAACACTTTTAATAAAATATACCATTCAAATTTTCAGTAAAAAAATTAGATTGTCATTAAAATGAAAAAATCATTAATTTTATTCAAAAAAACAATTTATATAAATTTAATTCAGATATAATTTTTTGAAGGATTAAATAATTTTTTAATTGTTTGGTTTTCTAAAAGAGACATTATACTAAAGATTAATAATGTTTTTATTTTCTTAAAAACATTTTCATAATCATTTTAAGTTCCAACGAATGAAAAAACATAAATGTTCATGAATAACTAAAGGATTACAAAAGATTGATTTTAATATAGACACACCAAATAAATCTCCCAAATGAGAATTAAATAAAATAATTTCAAATACTGATGATATATTGAAATATAATCTTATCACATTGGTAACATTGGAATAATAATACCCATAAAAATAATCATCAAAACGCAAATCAAAAACGATGAAGATAAAGTGATTCATGGTATAACTTGTAAGAATTGGATGTATATAAACCACACAATGGAATATATTTTGTATATAGTATATGTCTCATAGATGAAAAAGTCAAATGTGAAAACCCTTTATTGGGGTCCGACTTCCTTATTACACATTCATACATCCTAATTAATTTTTACAAGATCATTATAAATATAATTCAAAACATAAATTTATTCAAAATACCTTATATTATTTATATACTAATTTTACTACACTTTTAATAATAGTTCCTTTATAAAATTATATTTTTTGTAACAACTTCATAATTTTTCATATCTGTTTTCAAACTTTAATTTTTAGTACTAAATATTTGATCAAGGTAATATAACTTTTATAATGACAAAATTTATAAAATAAAATATAATTTATTAAAGTATTTATGGTAATTCATTTATAATAGAGATACTAATATGAAATTTTCCAATCTTCGTGATGTTAATATATAAAAACATATGAACATTGTTTCTATATTTTTACGGATCTAAGGTAATTATTTAAATTAAAATAACTCTTTCATAGTTATTAATATGTCATTATATATTATATATTTTTTACGGAATATTTATCACCATACAAATAAAACATAAATGAAAAACACATAACATTATTTTGTGAGGTGGTTGTCCATGATACACATGTGGGACGTTATTATATTACATTGAATTTTAAGGTAAGAAGTTGTATGAGATATCATATTAATGAAATTAATTTTTGGTAGACTATATCTCATAAATAAATTAACTTTTCTCATTAATATTATAAACTAAATTGTTTGGAAATATGAATCGCATTACCTCATGAGGTGGTAGTCTTCCATACACAAGAGCGATGTTATCATATCCCCCACTGAGTGGAATGTAAATGTAATATATGATATCATTAATAAAGAAATATAATAATTGTATACCTATATCATACATATATACTGAATTAATCATTATAAAAATCTTTCATAAGAGGTAATGGAAAATTATTTATGTTTGTTTGTGTGGTGGTAGTCTGTCGTACACAAGATCGATTATTTCCCTCCCCATATAATGGATGTCGAGAAGGAAAAAATTATTTGAAAAACCAAATTTCATGTAAATATTTTTAATATAATGGTTTCATTATATTTAAATGGTTATGAAATAATTTTTTTATATAAAATAAATAAAATTTAATATCCTTCTTATAAAAATTAACTTCCATCTAAGAAACCTCTATTATATCTCTTATTAATAGTTGTAGGGATGGTATTTTTGAAATAATAGAACCTCTAAAATGTGAATAAGGATGTTGTGGTATATTTTTTAGGGTTTTACTGACAAAATTATTATGATAGGTGGGAATAGTTGTGGTGATTGAATGCCATTTTATAATTGATGATGAGTGGTATTCATGTAAATACCCAAAATTATAAAATAAATGGTGCTCACTATAAACATTGATGTATCTAAAAAATATTACCAAGGGATTTGAGGGATTATATTTCTTAGAAACTCCTAAACCACCAAAAGGAAAATAATTTATCATTATCATTATTATTTTTTATGTTTACTCAGTTTTAACCTTTTAGTATTGTACCAGAGTTAGATATATCATTTTTTATATATTACTTCAACTTTTAAAAATAAAATTAAATTTGGAATTATTAAATTAAAAATAGAATAAGAATCAAAATATGGTCATATATATATATATATATATATATTAATTAAGTACAATATTTATGTGCACACCACACTTTATGCTAGGCATATGTAATGCACAATGCTCTTTTTTATCCTTATGCTTAGTAATTAATTTAAATAATTTAAAATTAACATTTGGTAACCAAATAATTTAAATTATTAGATTATAAATGTTTTCGTTATTATAAATATTAAATTCTTTTATTGAAATTCATTTCACAATTATGGGTTTAATTAATTTTTAATTAATCCCAAATATGTAATAAAAAATTGGTTTTCAGAAGAGGAAATTGCATTATGTTTTAAAATTGGTAACCTAAAAATTTTATATAAATTTGAATATAATAATAAAAAATATTACTAAATCCATAAATAATCAAATTTTACTTTATAAAATTAAATTATAATTTATCATAATAAATTATTTAAACGAAAATGATTATTTTAATAAAAATAATTCTGTTTAGTATTCATCCAAAATTTAAACATTTCATATAATACAACACATTTCACCTTAATGATAATAAGAAATTATGATTTTAAAAAATAAATATATTATCATGTTCTTTTACACCTTATTACAGAATTTTTTTTGAAATTTTTTTATAAAATATATATATTTCATTAAAATCATTCAATTATTGCGATAAACAAAGTATATAAAGATTAAATTCATTTGTGCACATAAATATTGATTTTTATTAATTTTTTTCTTTATATTCAATTTATATCTAAAATCATTAATAATTTATTGAATGACAAATAATTCATTTTATATATCCCTAAAACATATATATTATTAAGTAAGTTAATCTTATTCATACACTCCATTCATACATTAATGCGATAATTGTCAAAATAAAAAATAATATTAATAATATATTATTGTTTGGAAAAACATAGTTATTAATATAACACTACACATTGATGGAAAGCATTTTTTTGTGCAATATAAGTTAAAAAAAATTGTAATGAAAAAAAATATTTTTCTAGGGACACAATATATTAAAGGAATTACATTTTATAAAGATAAAATTATTCTATAACATTAGGGTGTTATGGAGAGTGTTAGAGATAATTTATCAAATGAATTTTCAGGATCATGAGAAGGTATATTGTTTTTAAAAATTTAATATATGATGATTTAAGATACAATTGATTCATCATATATCATGAATATAAGGTAATGTTTTTTCAAAACCCCTTGCTACACATGAGGAATTAATTTTGCATCCAAGAGCATAAGTAAAAAAATCGTTTTTCATATAATTATGATCTCTAATGTTTTTTAAATATATAGTCATGCTTAGGTAAATTTCAACATCATCTGAAACTACATGAAATGAATTGAAAAAGTGATTTTTTATTGTTGATGATCTATATTTAATATTAATAGTTCATTTGATTCTATAAGGTGACATCATGTTATTCATATAGTGTATTGAAAATTAACGAAACAAACTTGATGAAAAAAATTTATCCAATAACATCCAATATTCAACATTTTCCATTTATTAAATAGTTATTCTTACTACCTTTCCAAATTAGGACTTTCCAAAATCAATGTCCAGAATTATAAATAGGAGATCTATAAATTCCAAAATCAACATAACATTATATTCATTAAAATACAAAATGTGAATCAAAATATATAATAAAAAATAATTTAAATATTTTTTCATTATAAAAAATACTCAAAAAATTAAATGTTCTAAATTTCCCCTAATTAAATATAATATTGTTACATATATTCAATATTTCTAAAAAATGAAAAAAATTGTTTAAAATATAACATCTAACATAAATTTCTACCAAATTTCATGGTAAGAAAAACTATCCCATAAATAAAATGTTATCATTGTTAAATTATCATAGGGTACAATTTTCAGGATATCTTTGCAAAACCATGTGTTTTCTATAATGACCAAAATTCCCCAGAGTCATGTTTCTCGGATAATTTTTCTTTTTAAAAAATTCATTAAAAACATTAAATTTATACTACTATGGAACAATAAATACTTTTATGATGATTTTCATAAAAAAATACCACTGATATTATTTCTTCTAAAATATAATTATTGGATTGTAAATAAAAAATCATATATTCCACTTCCTCCTAACATTATTAAGCGATATTCATAGATTTATACCATAACGATCCTTTACATTCCAATATTATTTTATTCTCTTCATAATGAAATGAAAACCTATTCCACATTAAATCTATCAAATCCTATTTGTGAGAGTTCCACTGATTACATCACTTTTTATAATTTCCATAATCTATACATTTGAAAAATGCATCCATTTACAATTCCATTGGGATTCCATTGTTTTCATTTGTTTCATTAACTATGAATTTGAATTTTATTCATCAAATAGATACTATGTTAACTTATTCTCCACAAATAAAACACAATCACATTTCATATAATGTCACATCATCATTTTTAGGATCACATATACCCCATATTTGATCATGAAATAGTTTGGTCTCATTGAGGGTATCATCTGGTGAAATTTTCAATTTTTTCTAGGGATTTTGGGCAGTGCAAGGTTGGTTCCTTATTTAAAATAACTATGAACCCAACAATGAGAAACTATGTTAACCAACCAACAAGGTATCATGGTTAGGTCTCATGGTTGGATAAAATATGTGAACCATCCCATCTAACTATGAATGAATGTATTAATTATTCATGAAATTACATGATATTTTCTCAAACACCATTTTTACAGACAAACAATGATAAATCTATATATTATAATTTCATTAGATTAGAGGGATCCCAATAAAAAATTTTATGAATATCTAGACTATATCCAAGATGGATCGATGGTAGATGATTATCTTTTGATCCTCATGTGGTAATAATTAATTCCATATTCATTCTCTCGTACTCAATTCTACTCTCCTCCATAGGGATTAATAGATCCTCTTGTTGTAGTGGATTTTATCCACTTTTTTGGATTTGAAATCTACGGTTGATTTCATGATCTCTATTTAAAAAAATTATATATTGTAAATTCACAATGTAGATGATGGGTCACGTGATATTGCGATATTTAGTTGGTTGTTTCCTTTAAGACTGACAATTAATAAAACCCTAAATTGGTATATTATGATTTATATTATTTTAACTCAATTATGAAGACAAAAATTACCATTTAATTGTTATTTTATTTTTCTATTCCATTAAATTACATGAAAACTCTGATTTCTATTGAATTAGGTTGTGATTGTGGAAATTCTATGGTAATTGAAAGGGAAATTGTCAGAATAAATTTTATAATTAATATAAAAATGTTGATTTAAAATTTTTATGTGAGGAAATTATCATATAATTTATTTTCACTAAAACCAAATGTGATTATCCTATTAAATAATAGAATATATAAAACACCATTTTTTGTTTATAAATGAGAATTAGAATTTTTCAAATGAAAAAAATGTGTTAATATTATTTTCTCCCTATTTTGAAATAAATTTTTCATTCCTTAATATTGATAGAGAATATAAAATAATATTTAGATTTTGGGTAATTAAGGAAAAAATATTTTGACACTCTATAACTCAAAAATATATAGATTGTGTCACATCACCGATGGTGTGGTGATGTGTCATCTTTAACCATTTTCAGAGGGATGTGTGTAATCATATTTATGTGATCACTTATTCGAAAGAGGGATAATCCGATAACATTGAACTTTCGTACCTCTTGGTATATGATCATGTTGCTCGTTTGGGATTACTTTATTATATCCTATTATTAAAAAAAATTAAAATATTCCAAGTGAATTTATTAAAAAAATATTATAATTTTTTTTGTTAAGACAATGTTTTAAATATCCACCAAACTTGATATGTAAAGGGTGAATTGTTAATATTATTTTCTAATTCTAGGAATGATTAATTAATATAGAATTATATTATTTGTTAAATATGTGTTGAATATTCATATAAAATTCATGGTGATATATGACTGGGATTTTAGCATACACCCTACCAGTACCTTCATGAGATTGTAGATTTCATCTTTCTAGGTTTGATCAAGGGGAAATCACAACGTGAAGGTCAAATTTTTTTTATCTTTAGGATTTTATCTACTATGTAAATTGGGACATAATATTTGTAACACCCCAGTTAAATAAAGAATATGACATTTTCATATTTATCCATATTTGTGAATAAAATATTAATATGACTTTAAAGGGGATGCTATGCTCGATGGCGTACCCAACACGCAACAACGAGTTTCTTGGGAATCTTACGTTGCACTCTAATAATAAAATAATATTATTTTAAATGGCAGTTAACATGTAGCGGTTGTATTGGCGGGAATGGATAGAAATAACTAAAATATGAATATATATGTTTTTTTAAATGTTTTTACATCTATCCAAAGGCTTAAAATACGGAAAGAATTCAATTTTAGGCTTTTATAACCTAATTTTCACTAAAGGTTCACTTATCGCCTTCTGATGGAGAACTGTCATTAAATATAGTTTTGATCACTCTTATACATTCTTTTGGACCAAATAAAACTCTTCTTTAGAATCGGGACATCAAATTTTACTTTGTGTAAATTTTTGGTATTTTTCCGATAAAGTTCATTTTTTAATGAATAATGTAAAATGTTATATTTTAATTCAAAACCTCTTTTTAATCAAATTTATTTATATGATTAGATTATCATTTGAATTGTTTTTAAAGTGAAATTAGAAAATATTTTTACCATAAAATCCAATAGTGGTTGTTGGAATTTATTTCACTTTAAAATCGGACTTAAACTAGTGTCAATGTTTTGATACTTATTGTTTCATAAAAACACGTTATTTGCTCTGACAACGGGAAGAAATTATTAAATTAATTAATGTGACTTATATTTTTTGAATTTTTTAAAATAGACATCATTTTCGAATTCGGAATATCAAATATAGCTCAGGATGAATTTTTGGGATTTTTCTGAAAAACATCAATTTTTGATGAATAGTGAAACCACTAAGTGGTACTTATAAAAACTGATTTTTCCGTTTAAATGAAAATTTGCCATCTTTGTGTTTTGAATTTCAAAAATCCGACATACATGGTTGTCATTAAGAAGTAAAATGTGGTTCAATGGGATAAAAATAATTTTTTGGTGAATAGTAACTTATTAAGTTTTTAATCGCGATTAGTGGTAATTAGTATAGTTTAAGGTAAAAATAATGCATTAATAAAATAAGATGAGCTTGACACATGTCCTAACCTCATTGGTTGTGTCATGGCCGACCAAGACAAGCCATGGGTCAACTTGGGGACCCCATGGTGACACTTTGGTTGGGGAATGACATAAATATCTTTTTATTTAATGTAAAAGTCAAAATGACACAAACATCATATGTTTTACAAAAACAATTTTTACATAAGGTTATATTGATCAGCTTTTTGATTATAAATATTCATTGGAAAGATAAAAAGATTTCCTACATCATAGTAATTTTTTTATAATTTTTAGACATTAAATAAGTTAAATTATTTATGACATAATAATGATGCAGCGATGACATCATTATTTGAAGAATTAAATAAAATGGAAAGATAATGTAAAATCTATGAACTACACATGACCAAAACTTATTGGATGGGTGGATTTAGAACCCTTATCACCTTATCCACCAATTATATAAATATGGGACCTTTTAAAATCGAAACACATTTTCAAATAAAGTAATATTTCTTTACTTTCCAAAAGTGCCCCTCCTCTCCTCTTATAAAAGGCCCCCACCTCTACCTCATTTCACACACTCTTAAAGCCTTTGGCTCGGCCAAACCCAGCCCATTTACTCTCTCCACATCCCTCTCCTCATCCTAGAGGATTCACTTTGGGCAGAATCCTTTCAAAGGAATCCTTTAGGCTCAAATAAAAAGGAGATACACTTTTAAAGTTAATTCATTCTCTCATGTTCATTTGTTTTATTTTGCTTCTCCAACCCCCTAAACTATTTTTATTTAATTATTTTGTAACAACAACAGTATCTTAAATATACTATGATGTTGTTATAAGATTTATTCGAGCTACACTCTCACACAACTACATCAAATGGTTAAAGAACATATGGTTTCCGTGGATGGCGAAATTCTGCCTCCCGAAACGATGATTGTTCAATACTCATTTAACACCTTCAAAGGTGGCCATTATGATGTCACTATTTTTATATATGATATATAATATGTTTATGTTTTCCTTAAGCTTCTGTTTTTTTTCATTTTGGGCATACCTTTCTGGTTTCCATTATGGGTAAACGCGATATCTTCATTTAAGGAAGTGCGGACTACCGCCCCCTCAAAGTGATTTGATTCGTTAAATACCATATGTGGGACGTATAAAGGATGGAACTATGATATTATATATGATATTATACTTTAATTATAATATACCTTTATATCATTATTATTCCATTCTATAAAATATGAAATAGAAATGAAAGTAGAGTTCATGTGTACGTACGGCTTACCGTCTCCATGAACGGTGCATTTCATTTCTTACCTCTAAATGATTATGTAATGTTATAAATGCATGAATGTACTGGATATATATGTCATATATTAAATCCAAATCATGAATATAATTCTGGATATAATAATCATTTGACCACACGAACAACATGTAATTGTAAGAAGTCCACTTTCAACTTAAGAACCAAATATCGACAAAACAAACATTATTAACTTAAATGTTTACAGAATGTTTATAACATGGAAATAAGTGATATAATAGGAATAATGAACTAGAAAAAGGTTCTTAATAAAGTGTAAATTAACTCATTTTTATTATTCAGGACGTTAAAGAACGATCGAGTCAAGTTGGACCCGAGGTAAGGGATCCTACTCCTCTCTTTCTTTTTAAGTACACACTTTTATGTCGTTCCTTTTAAAGCTCATCTTTCTTGTTATTGGTATGATATTTTATATTAAATTTACTGTAATTATTATGTTCATGTGATGAGAGACCCCATTCTCTCTCATCAATCTATTTTGGAAGTTTTAAGTGGCGCCGATAGGCTGCCAAATTTTCGTAAGAGATCTAACCTCTCTCTTTCTCTTTAAGTACTCCCCTTTATGTCACTTCTTTTAAGATCCTATTTGTTATGATGGGGGATGTTATTTCATATTCCTATTTCTGTACATTATGTTTTAATGTGATGGGATAACCTATTTGATCTCATCAATCCATTTTTGGAAGTTCTATGTGGCGCCGTTAGGATGCCGAGTTTTCGTAAGGGATTTTTCATCTCACATTTATTCCCATGAGATTTATGCTACATTTTTCCACAATTTCTTTGAGTGGTGTATGTAATTCCATTATTCTACACTTTGTGTAATATACTTTCCTTTATGAGTATTTACATCAATGATTTATTTTCCTTCTTTCATGGGGTGTATGTTTTGAAAGATACCCAAGTCGGTAAGGGAACCTTTCACCCTCCTCTTCTTAAAAGACTTCTTTGTTGGGTCATTTAATTTACATATTGTTATGTTGGGATATGTTCTCATATATCCTTATTGATGTAAATTTTATGTCCAAGTGATGAGATACACTTTTTTATCTCTCATCAACTCATTTTGATGTGATGTCGTTAGGCTGTCAAGGGAACTTTTTAATCCAATTTCGATTTCATTGGGTTCAACATGTAGTCATTGAATATGTCATCCATTGAATATGCGTGAATGACCTTTTATTGTTTTACACTTAATATCCACTTATATTGGGTGTATTTATATTTGTCACACATATTTTTGAGATTTATTTGTCCTTAATTTAAGGATACCTTTTTTATAAGGGATTTCATCACATTTGACATTTCTATTGAGGGTTCATTGTTGTTATTCACCAATTCACTCTTATATGGTGTATATACTGTCCTTTGGAGTATTATATCATGAATCCATTTATTCTCATGATATTATAAAGTTCTTACTAAATGTTATTCCTCGATTATTGTATTCAAGTGTCACTAATTTTGGTAAAACCCCTTTAACCAAAATATCATTTTAAATGTTTTAATTATTTGTTCTTATTAATATCCATGTTTTAAAAATGGTTTTATGGATTTATTTATATGGATATTAATGGTTTAAAATTTTAATCTTCAAGGTGGTATGGGACACTTTGATTCAAAAATCTCTTTTAAATGTTTTAAATGGTCTTGAAAATGTTTTTTTTATGGATTCATTTTTTAAATATCCTTAAATGATATATTGTGATTGAAATGTGGAAATGTTATATTTCCTTTATGCATGTTTTATGTGATACATTTATGTTATGGTTCTTGGGAATTGTTATGAAAACGGGTGGTTCCGTGATAAACTAAGGGCGGGTGAGCCCGATATAGCTCTCCAATGCATTGGGTAATGCGAAGGAGTGAAACGATAAGGTTTCTCCGAAGAGATTTAGGGAATATACTTTGATGGGTATTCCAAACGTAACCAAGAGGGTTACTCCCTACGTAAGAATGTTATGAATGCCTCAAGTTACCTTTATGTCTTATGATTTCTATGATTTATTCATGATTTTATGAGGTATGTTAAAGTGCCTAAGTTTTATGGGTAAAGTATGATTTCATTCTTATGTATATATGAACTCATGTTTCCTTTCCATATTTTTATAACCCTTACTGAGCTTTTTATGCTCATCCCAAGTTTTTGAAATGTTTTTCACAGGTCAAGGGAAAGGTACATGATGTGATGATAGTGTCAAGGATGTGTCAAGAAAGAATCCGTGTTTTATTTTAAATAGGATTCCGTTGATGGGAAGAATGAATATTGTCTTTTATGTAACCACTTTGTTTAAATGTGGAATGTAATGCAAGTTTCATGATCTAATTCTCTAAAACTCTAAACCTGAAAAGATCCTCAATGTGTAATCTTGTAATAACTCAAGATTAAGTAAGGTTTAAGGATGGGGCCTTATGGTTGGTATCAAAGGTCGGTTTAGATAACTTTAGAGGTTAGGGTATTCTTTAAGCATAAGTGACATTACCATAATGGTTAGGATTTCAGAAAGAGTCCCAGTTTTAGATAAATTGAATGAGTAAGTATATCTTAGTGTTTATCTTACTCATTAGTACATGATGGTTTTGTTGATATACTCACACTGACCTTTTTGGTTTTAGTAAATGGCTGGATCTAGCTGGCACCAAAGTAACAGTGGATGTGAAGGAAATTATGACAGTTTTTTGAGCAAGAAACTGAATGATATGGGAGCTGCAATGAGAACTCTTTTGATTATCCTCAACCAACTATCTGGAGTCATGATTGACCACCTAAACCTTGGAGATTTCTCTAAGGCATCATATATGCAAGAAACAAATCCCTACGGAAGTACAGGTAATAATCATAAAGGTAAGTGTGTTCAAAAACCTATGTGTCAAAGATGTGGAAAGAAACACCTAGGAAAATGTTTTGAAGGGAGAGAAATATGCTATAGATGTGGAAATGAAGGTCATAAAGCAAGAACCTACCATGGAAAAAGGAAGTATCCAGTTGACTCGAGGAAAGGGAAAGAAGTTCTTTCTGAGGGATCAATTGAATGTTTTAAATGTGGCGTGCATGGTCATTATGCAAACACATGTCCTATGAAGAAGTTTCGTGAATGGGGTCACCAAGAGCGTACCAATATTCGTTTACCAATACCTAATGCCATTCCGATTGAGGATGAAGAAACTGACAATGACCAATCAAAGGTATGTACTATTTCATGACTATTGTTTTCTTATTTAGGAATCTTAGGATATGATTCATGATTTTGTTTGTAGGAAAGAGGTATTTCGGAATAAGTTGGAAAGGAATGGATAATGGATCATGAAGAATGTTGAATGAGTAATATGTCATCATATAAGGGCTTCAAGAGTTAGGGTGAAGTTATTAAGAGTATTAAGTCTCTTTTGATGATGGGGTTAAATTAGAAGACTTTTTATATTATGTGTAACCGTGATGTTTAATATAGGCAAATTTTATTCAAGTAATAGTTATCTTTTCTTTTGTGGACATAGTTATAAAGAACCATTTGGGTTTATATGATCCTTACTTTTGAGGTAATTATGGGTTACTATATGTTATGATTGAAGTGAAAGGCATGAGATAAAATTGAGGTTAAATTATGTTATGGTTATTTTTGATGATTTTATCCATTTTTGGGTAATGATTTGAGAATTATATAGTTTTGGAAAAAGGACAACACGCAGACCGTGTGACAACCCGTCGCGTCGGACAATGCTACGGGAATCGAACCCACAACCAAAGTGCGACTGGTATTTATCGCCTACCACTGGACTACGTGAAGTCCCTGGTTAGTTTGACTGATTCTTTTTAGTTATATGATTTTAGGAATTACGAGTAAGTTGATTTTGGGTTATCAATGAAAATGATTAACCTATCATGGAGGATATGTGGTTAGGTTAATTACTTTTCAATGCGAGACTTTAAGAGCAACTGATTTTGTTTGGAGATAAATGTTACGATTTAACTTGGAAGACTATGTGACTAAATACTTCAAATATTTGGGTTTCAATCTTAGATTGTTTTTACTTTGAATAATTTTATGGACAATTTGTTTATCTAATGGTCCTCGTTGATCTTTGGGTTTTGTTGGAAAAATTTTGGAGATTAATCATAGATTTTCTTTTTATAAATGGTTATCCTTTTCTGGATTATCTGATCTTGTACTAGCCTTTTTGGTTTTGGTTTTGGTTAAATTCTAGAGACATGGGAAGTATATAGTTCTCTTTTGTGGATTAGGTGATTCTCTAGAAGTTTATTATAGTACTATTAATGGGAACATGTCTTCCTAAATACTCGTCTTTTTGAGAAAATATGATTTTGTGTAAGGAATATAATAAAAGTTGAAAGTCAACATGATAAGTGATTATGCTTCCATATGAATAAATTCCTCAATAAAAATTAACTTAAACCAAAAATGTTGTCTATTAACTTTTCATACTGGGGAATCGAATACCGTTTAACCCATCACAAGTTTGTGATTTTGTCGTGGTTAACTTTCTCCTAAACATGTTTTCTATCACTCTCCATCAGAACCTGACCCTTTGTTTTTTCCTCCATGTCCATATTTTCATACTTGGAATCCTAGTAGGGGTTAACTCGGGTGACCTTTGTACTTGTCTTTCTTTATTTTAAAGTGATTGTTTTACCGACTCTTCTCCGATGTGGGACTTTCAAGGATGTTTCCAAGCACAATTTTAAAAATTACGAGGACGCAATTCCCAAAAGGGGGGAAGGATGTAACACCCCAGGTAAATAAAGAATATGACATTTTCATATTTATCCATATTTGCGAATAAAATATTAATATGACATTAAAGGGGATGCTATGCTCGATGGCGTACCCAACACGCAACAACGAGTTTTTTGGGAATCTTACGTTGCACTCTAATAATAAAATAATATTATTTTAAATGGCAGTTAACATGTAGCCGTTGTATTGGCGGGAATGGATAGAAATAACTAAAATATGAATATATATGTTTTTTTGAATGTTTTTACATCTATCCAAAGGCTTAAAATACGGAAAGAATTCAATTTTAGGCTTTTATAACCAAATTTTCACTAAAGGTTCACTAATCGCCTTCTAATGGAGAACTGTCATTAAATATAGTTTTGATCACTCTTATAAATTCTTTTGGACCAAATAAAACTCTTCTTTAGAATCAGGACATCAAATTTAACTTTGTGTAAATTTTTGGTATTTTTCCGATAAAGTTCATTTTTTAATGAATAGTGTAAAATGTTGTATTTTAATTCAAAACCTCTTTTTAATCTAATTTATTTATATGATTAGATTATCATTTGAATTGTTTTTAAAGTGAAATTAGAAAATATTTTTACCATTAAATCCAATAGTGGTTGTTGGAATTTATTTCACTTTGAAATCAGACTTAAACTAGTGTCAATCTTTTGATACTTATTGTTTCATAAAAACACACTATTTGGTCTGACAGCGGGAATTAATTATTAAATTAATTAATGTGACTTATATGTAATGAATTTTTTAAAATAGACTTCATTTTCGAATTCGGAATATCTAATATAGATCAGGGTGAATTTTTGGGATTTTTCTAAAAAACTTCAATTTTTGATGAATAGTGAAACCACTAAGTGGTACTTATAAAAACTGATTTTTCCGTTTAAATGAAATTTTTCCATCTTTGTGTTTTGAATTTCAAAAATCCGACATACATGGTTGTCATTAAGAAGTAAAATGTGGTTCAATGGGATAAAAATAATTTTTTGGTGAATAGTAACTTATTATGTTTTTAATCGCGATTAGTGGTAATTAATATAGTTTAAGGTAAAAAAAATGCTTTAATAAAATAAGATGAGCTGGACACATGTCCTACCCTCATTGGTTGTGTCATAGCCGACCAAGACAAGCCATGGGTCAACTTGGGGACCCCATGGAGACACTTTGGTTGGGAAATGACATAAATAACTTTTTATTTAATGTAAAAGTCAAAATGACACAAACATCATATGTTTTACGAAAACAATTTTTACATGGGGTTCTAATAATCAGATTTTTGATTATAAATAGTCATTGGAAATATAAAATGATTTCCTAAATCATAGTAATTTTTTTATAATTTTTAGACATTAAATAAGTTAAATTATTTATGACATAATAATGATGCAGCGATGACATCATTATTTGAAGATTTAAATAAAATGGAAAGATAAAGTAAAATCTATGAACTACACATGTCAAAAACTTATTGGATGGGTGGATTTAGAACCCTTATCACCTTAGCCACGAATTATATCAATATGGGACCTTTTAAAACCGAAAAACATTTTCAAATAAAGTAATATTTCTTTACTTTCCAAAAGTGCCCCTCCTCTCCTCTTATAAAAGGCCCCCACCTCTACCTCATTTCACACACTCATCAAGCCTTTGGCTCGGCCACACCCTGCCCATTTACTCTCTCCACATCTCTCTACTCATCCTAGAGGATTCACTTTGGTAATAATCCTTTCAAAGGAAGCCTTTAGTCTCAAATAAAAAGGAGATACACTTTTAAAGGTAATTCATTCTCTCATGCTCATTTGTTTTATTTTGCTTCTCCAACCCCCTAAACTCTTATTATTTACTTCTTTGGTAACAACACCAGTATATTCAATATACTAGGATGTTTTTATAAGATTTATTCGAGCAACACTCTCACACAACTACATCAAATGGTTAAAGGACATATGGTTTCCGTGGATGGCGAAATTCTACCTCCCGAAACGATGATTGTTCAATACTCATTTAACACCTTCAAAGGTGGCCATTATGAAGTCACTATTTTTATATATGATATATAATATGTTTATGTTTTCCTTAAGATTCTGTTTTTTTTCATTTTGGGCATAACTTTATGGTTTCCATTATGGGTAAACGCGATATCTTCATTTAAGGAAGTGCGGACTACCGCCCCCTCAAAGTGATTTGATTCGTTAAATACCATATGTGGGAAGTATAAAGGATGGAACTATGATATTATATATGATATTATACTGTAATTATAATATACCTTTATATCATTATTATTCCATTCTATAAAATATGAAATAGAAATGAAAGTAGAGTTCATGTGTACGTACGGCTTACCGTCTCCATGAACGGTGCATTTCATTTCTTACCTCTAAATGATTATGTAATGTTATAAATGCATGCATGTAATGGATATATATGTCATATATGAAATCCAAATCATGAATATAATTCTGGATATAATAAACATTTGACCACACAAACAACATGTAATTGTAAGAAGTCCACTTTCAACTTAAGAACCAAATATCGACAAAACAAACATTATTAACTTAAATGTTTACATAATGTTTATAACATGGAAATAAGTGATCTAATAGGAATAATGAACTAGAAAATGGTTCTTAATAAAGTGGAAATTAACTCAAGTTTATTATTCAGTACGTTAAATAACGATCGAGTCAAGTTGGACCCGAGGTAAGGGATCCTACTCCTCTCTTTATTTTTAAGTACACACTTTTATGTCGTTCCTTTTAAAGCTCATCTTTCTTGTTATTGGTATGATATTTTATATTACATTTACTGTAATTATTATGTTCATGTGATGAGAGACCCTATTCTCTCTCATCAATCTATTTTGGAAGTTTTAAGTGGCGCCGATAGGCTGCCGAATTTTCGTAAGAGATCTAACCTCTCTCTTTCTCTTTAAGTACTCCCCTTTATGTCACTTCTTTTAAGCTCCTATTTGTTATGATGGGGGATGTTATTTAATATTCCTCTTTCTGTAAATTATGTTGTAATGTGATGGGATACCCTATTTGATCTCATCAATCCATTTTTGGATGTTCTATGTGGCGCCGTTAGTATGCCGAGTTTTCGTAAGGGATTTTTCATCTCACATTTATTCCCATGAGATTTATGCTACATTTTGCCACAATTACTTTGAGTGGTGTATGTAATGCCATTATTCTAAACTTTGTGTAATATACTTTCCTTTATGATTATTTACATCATTGATTTATTGTCCTTCTTTCATGGGGTGTATGTTTTGAAAGATACCCAAGTCGGTAAGGGAACCTTTCACCCTCCTCTTCTTAAAAGACTTCTTTGTTGGGTCATTTAATTTACATATTGTTATGTTGGGATATGTTCTCATATATCCTTATTGATGTAAATTTTATGTCCAAGTGATGAGATACACTTTTTTATCTCTCATCAACTCATTTTGATGTGATGTCGTTAGGCTGTCAAGGGAACTTTTTAATCCAATTTCGATTTCATTGGGTTCAACATGTAGTCATTGAATATGTCATCCATTGAATATGTGTGAATGTCCTTTTATTGTTTTACACTTAATATCCACTTATATTGGGTGTATTTATATTTGTCACACATATTTTTGAGATTTATTTGTCCTTAATTTAAGGATACCTTCTTTATAAGAAATTTCATCACATTTGACATTTCTATTGAGGGTTCATTGTTGTTATTCACCAATTCACTCTTATATGGTGTATATACTGTCCTTTGGAGTATTATATCATGAATCCATTTATTCTCATGATATTATAAAGTTCTGACTAAATGTTATTCCTCGAGTATTGTATTCAAGTGTCACTAATTTTGGTAAAACCCCTTCAACCAAAATATCATTTTAAATGTTTTAATTATTTTTTCTTATTAATATCCATGTTTTCAAAATGGTTTTAAGGATTTATTTATATGGATATTAATGGTTTAAAATTTTAATCTTCAAGGTGGTATGGGACACTTTGATTCAAAAATCTCTTTTAAATGTTTTAAATGGTCTTGAAAATGTTTTTTATGGATTCATTTTTTAAATATCCTAAAATGATATATTGTGATTGAAATGTGGAAATGTTATATTTACTTTATGCATGTTTTATGTGATACATTTATGTTATGGTTCTTGGGAACTGTTATGAAAACGGGTGGTTCCGTGATAAACTAAGGGCGGGTGAGCCCGATATAGCTCTCCAATGCATTGGGTAATGCGAAGGAGTGAAACGATAAGGTTTCTCCGAAGAGATTTAGGGAATATACTGTGATGGGTATTCCAAACGTAACCAAGAGGGTTACTCCCTACGTAAGAATGTTATGAATGCCTCAGGTTACCTTTATGTCTTATGATTTCTATGATTTATTCATGATTTTATGAGGTATGTTAAAGTGCCTAAGTTTTATGGGTAATGTATGATTTCATTCTTATGTATATATGAACTCATGTTTCCTTTCCATATTTTTATAACCCTTACTGAGCTTTTTTATGCTCATCCCAAGTTTTTGAAATGTTTTTCACAGGTCAAGGGAAAGGTACATGATGTGATGATAGTGTCAAGGATGTGTCAAGAAAGAATCCGTGTTTTATTTTAAATAGGATTCCGTTGATGGGAAGAATGAATATTGTCTTTTATGTAACCACTTTGTTTAAATGTGGAATGTAATGCAAGTTTCATGATCTAATTCTCTAAAACTCTATTCCTGAAAAGATCCTCAATGTGTAATCTTGTAATAACTCAAGATTAAGTAAGGTTTAAGGATGGGGCCTTATGGTTGGTATCAAAGGTCGGTTTAGATAACTTTAGAGGTTAGGGTATTCTTTAAGCATAAGTGACATTACCATAATGGTTAGGATTTCAGAAAGAGTCCCAGTTTTAGATAAATTGAATGAGTAAGTATATCTTAGTGTTTATCTTACTCATTATTACATGATGGTTTTTTTGATATACTCACACTGACCTTTTTGGTTTTAGTAAATGGCTGGATCTAGCTGGCACCAAAGTAACAGTGGATGTGAAGGAAATTGTGACAGTTTTTTGAGCAAGCAACTGAATGATATGGGAGCTGCAATGAGAACTCTTTTGATTATCCTCAACCAACTATCTGGAGTCATGATTGACCACCTAAAACTTGGAGATTTCTCTAAGGCATCATATATGCAAGAAACAAACCCCTACGGAAGTACAGGTAATAATCATAAAGGTAAGTGTGTTCAAAAACCTATGTGTCAAAGATGTGGAAAGAAACACCTAGGAAAATGTTTTAAAGGGATAGAAATATGCTATAGATGTGCAAATGAAGGTCATAAAGCAAGAACCTACCATGGAAAAAGGAAGTATCCAGTTGACTCGAGGAAAGGGAAAGAAGTTCTTTCTGAGGGATCAATTGAATGTTTTAAATGTGGTGTGCATGGTCATTATGCAAACACATGTCCTATGAAGAAGTTTCGTGAATGGGGTCACCAAGAGCGTACCAATATTCATTTACCAATACCTAATGCCATTCCGATTGAGGATGAAGAAACTGACAATGACCAATCAAAGGTATGTACTATTTCATGACTATTGTTTTCTTATTTAGGAATCTTAGGATATGATTCATGATTTTGTTTGTAGGAAAGAGGTATTTCGGAATAAGTTGGAAAGGAATGGATAATGGATCATGAAGAATGTTGAATGAGTAATATGTCATCATATAAGGGCTTCAAGAGTTAGGGTGAAATTATTAAGAGTATTAAGTCTCTTTTGATGATGGGGTTACATTAGAAGACTTTTTATATTATGTGTAACCGTGATGTTTAATATAGGCAAATTTTATTCAAGTAATAGTTATCTTTTCTTTTGTGGACATAGTTATAAAGAACCATTTGGGTTTATATGATCCTTACTTTTGAGGTAATTATGGGTTACTATATGTTATGATTAAAGTGAAAGGCATGAGATAAAATTGAGGTTAAATTATGTTATGTTTATTTTTGATGATTTTATCCATTTTTGGGTAATGATTTGATAATTATATAGTTTTGGAAAATGGACAACACGCAGACCGTGTGACAACCCGTCGCGTCGGACAATGCTACGGGAATCGAACCCACAACCAAAGTGCGACTGGTATTTATCGCCTACCACTGGACTACGTGAAGTCCCTGGTTAGTTTGACTGATTCTTTTTAGTTATATGATTTTAGGAATTAAGAGTAAGTTGATTTTGGGTTATCAATGAAAATTATTAACCTATCATGGAGGATATGTGGTTAGGTTAATTACTTTTCAATGCGAGACTTTAAGAGCAACTGATTTTGTTTGGAGATAAATGTTACGATTTAACTTGGAAGACTATGTGACTAAATACTTCAAATATTTGGGTTTCAATCTTAGATTGTTTTAACTTTGAATAATTTTATGGACAATTTGTTTATCTAATGGTCCTCGTTGATCTTTGGGTTTTGTTGGACAAATTTTGGAGATTAATCATAGATTTTCTTTTTATAAATGGTTATCCATTTCTGGATTATCTGATCTTGTACTAGCCTTTTTGGTTTTGGTTTTGGTTAAATTCTAGAGACATGGGAAGTATATAGTTCTCTTTTGTGGATTAGGTGATTCTCTAGAAGTTTATTATAGTACTATTAATGGGAACATGTCTTCCTAAATACTCGTCTTTTTGAGAAAATATGATTTTGTGTAAGGAATATAATAAAAGTTGAAAGTCTACATGATAAGTGATTATGCTTCCGTATGAATAAATTCCTCAATAAAAATTAACTTAAACCAAAAATGTTGTCTATTAACTTTTCATACCGGGGAATCGAATACTGTTTAACCCATCACAAGTTTGTGATTTTGTCGTGGTTAACTTTCTCCTAAACATGTTTTCTATCACTCTCCATCAGAACCTGACCCTTTGTTTTTTCCTCCATTTCTATATTTTCATACTTGGAATCCTAGTAGGGGTTAACTCGTTTGACCTTTGTACTTATCTTTCTTTATTTTAAAGTGATTGTTTTACCGACTCTTCTCCGATGTGGGACTTTCAAGGATGTTTCCAAGAACAATATTAAAAATTGTGAGGACGCAATTCCCAAAAGGGGGGAAGGATGTAACACCCCAGGTAAATAAAGAATATGACATTTTCATATTTATCCATATTTGTGAATAAAATATTAATATGACATTAAAGGGGATTCTATGCTCGATGGCGTACCCAACACGCAACAACGAGTTTTTTGGGAATCTTACGTTGCACTCTAATAATAAAATAATATTATTTTAAATGGCAGTTAACATGTAGCCATTGTATTGGCGGGAATGGATAGAAATAACTAAAATATGAATATATATGTTTTTTTAAATGTTTTTACATCTATCCAAAGGCTTAAAATACGGAAAGAATTCAATTTTAGGCTTTTATAACCAAATTTTCACTAAAGGTTCACTTATCGCCTTCTGATGGAGAACTGTCATTAAATATAGTTTTGATCACTCTTATAAATTCTTTTGGACCAAATAAAACTCTTCTTCAGAATCGGGACATCAAATTTAACTTTGTGTAAATTTTTGGTATTTTTCCGATAAAGTTCATTTTTTAATGAATAGTGTAAAATGTTGTATTTTAATTCAAAACCTCTTTTTAATCTAATTTATTTATATGATTTGATTATCATTTGAATTGTTTTTAAAGTGAAATTAGAAAATATTTTTACCATTAAATCCAATAGTGGTTGTTGGAATTTATTTCACTTTGAAATCAGACTTAAACTAGTGTCAATCTTTTGATACTTATTGCTTCATAAAAACACGCTATTTGGTCTGACAGCGGGAATTAATTATTAAATTAATTAATGTGACTTATATGTAATGAATTTTTTAAAATAGACTTCATTTTCGAATTCGGAATATCAAATATAGATCAGGGTGAATTTTTGGGATTTTTCTGAAAAACTTCAATTTTTGATGAATAGTGAAACCACTAAGTGGTACTTATAAAAACTGATTTTTCCGTTTAAATGAAATTTTTCCATCTTTGTGTTTTGAATTTCAAAAATCCTACATACATGGTTGTCATTAAGAAGTAAAATGTGGTTCAATGGGATAAAAATAATTTTTTGGTGAATAGTAACTTATTATGTTTTTAATCGCGATTAGTGGTAATTAATATAGTTTATGGTAAAAATAATGCTTTAATAAAATAAGATGAGCTGGACACATGTCCTACCCTCATTGGTTGTGTCATGGCCGACCAAGACAAGCCATGGGTCAACCTGGGGACCCCATGGAGACACTTTGGTTGGGAAATGACATAAATAACTTTTTATTTAATGTAAAAGTCAAAATGACACAAACATCATATGTTTTACGAAAACAATTTTTACATGGGGTTATAATAATCAGATTTTTGATTATAAGTAGTCATTGGAAATATAAAATGATTTCCTACATCATAGTAATTTTTTTATAATTTTTAGACATTAAATAAGTTAAATTATTTATGACATAATAATGATGCAGCGATGACATCATTATTTGAAGATTTAAATAAAATGGAAAGATAATGTAAAATCTATGAACTACACATGTCCAAAACTTATTGGATGGGTGGATTTCGAACCCTTATCACCTTATCCACGAATTATATCAATATGGGACCTTTTAAAACCGAAACACATTTTCAAATAAAGTAATATTTCTTTACTTTCCAAAAGTGCCCCTCCTCTCCTCTTATAAAAGGCCCCCACCTCTACCTCATTTCACACACTCCTCAAGCCTTTGGCTCGGCCAAACCCTGCCCATTTACTCTCTCCACATCCCTCTACTCATCCTAGAGGATTCACTTTGGGCATAATCCTTTCAAAGGAATCCTTTAGTCTCAAATAAAAAGGAGATACACTTTTAAAGGTAATTCATTCTCTCATGCTCATTTGTTTTATTTTGCTTCTCCAACCCCCTAAACTCTTTTTATTTACTTCTTTGGTAACAACACCAGTATCTTCAATATACTAGGATGTTGTTATAAGATATATTCGAGCTACACTCTCACACAACTACATCAAATGGTTAAAGGACATATGGTTTCCGTGGATGGAGAAATTCTGCCTCCCGAAACGATGATTGTTCAATACTCATTTAACACCTTCAAAGGTGGCCATTATGATGTCACTATTTTTATATATGATATATAATATTTTTATGTTTTCCTTAAGCTTCTGTTTTTTTTCATTTTGGGCATAACTTTATGGTTTCCATTATGGGTAAACGCGATATCTTCATTTAAGGAAGTGCGGACTACCGCCCCCTCAAAGTGATTTGATTCGTTAAATACCATATGTGGGACGTATAAAGGATGGAACTATGATATTATATATGATATTATACTGTAATTATAATATACCTTTATATCATTATTATTCCATTCTATAAAATATGAAATAGAAATGAAAGTAGAGTTCATGTGTACGTACGGCTTACCGTCTCCATGAACGGTGCATTTCATTTCTTACCTCTAAATGATTATGTAATGTTATAAATGCATGCATGTACTGGATATATATGTCATATATGAAATCCAAATCATTAATATAATTCTGGATATAATAAACATTTGACCACACAAACAACATGTAATTGTAAGAAGTCCACTTTCAACTTAAGAACCAAATATCGACAAAACAAACATTATTAACTTAAATGTTTACATAATGTTTATAACATGGAAATAAGTGATCTAATAGGAATAATGAACTAGAAAAAGGTTCTTAATAAAGTGGAAATTAACTCAAGTTTATTATTCAGGACGTTAAAGAACGATCGAGTCAAGTTGGACCCGAGGTAAGGGATCCTACTCCTCTCTTTCTTTTTAAGTACACACTTTTATGTCGTTCCTTTTAAAGCTCATCTTTCTTGTTATTGGTATGATATTTTATATTAAATTTACTGTAATTATTATGTTCATGTGATGAGAGACCCTATTCTCTCTCATCAATCTATTTTGGAAGTTTTAAGTGGCGCTGATAGGCTGCCGAATTTTCGTAAGAGATCTAACCTCTATCTTTCTCTTTAAGTACTCCCCTTTATGTCACTTCTTTTAAGCTCCTATTTGTTATGATGGGGGATGTTATTTCATATTACACTTTCTGTAAATTATGTTGTAATGTGATGGGATACCCTATTTGATCTCATCAATCCATTTTTGGATGTTCTATGTGGCGCCGTTAGTATGCCGAGTTTTCGTAAGGGATTTTTCATCTCACATTTATTCCCATGAGATTTATGCTACATTTTGCCACAATTACTTTGAGTGGTGTATGTAATGCCATTATTCTAAACTTTTTGTAATATACTTTCCTTTATGAGTATTTACATCATTGATTTATTGTCCTTCTTTCATGGGGTGTATGTTTTGAAAGATACCCAAGTCGGTAAGGGAACCTTTCACCCTCCTCTTCTTAAAAGACTTCTTTGTTGGGTCATTTAATTTACATATTGTTATGTTGGGATATGTTCTCATATATCCTTATTGATGTAAATTTTATGTCCAAGTGATGAGATACACTTTTTTATCTCTCATCAACTCATTTTGATGTGATGTCGTTAGGCTGTCACGGGAACTTTTTAATCCAATTTCGATTTCATTGGGTTCAACATGTAGTCATTGAATATGTCATCCATTGAATATGTGTGAATGTCCTTTTATTGTTTTACACTTAATATCCACTTATATTGGGTGTATTTATATTTGTCACACATATTTTTGAGATTTATTTTTCCTTAATTTAAGGATACCTTCTTTATAAGGGATTTCATCACATTTGACATTTCTATTGAGGGTTCATTGTTGTTATTCACCAATTCACTCTTATATGGTGTATATACTGTACTTTGGAGTATTATATCATGAATCCATTTATTCTCATGATATTATAAAGTTCTGACTAAATGTTATTCCTCGATTATTGTATTCAAGTGTCACTAATTTTGGTAAAACCCCTTCAACCAAAATATCATTTTAAATGTTTTAATTATTTGTTCTTATTAATATCCATGTTTTCAAAATGGTTTTAAGGATTTATTTATATGGATATTAATGTTTTAAAATTTTAAGCTTCAAGGTGGTATGTGACACATTGATTCAAAAATCTCTTTTAAATGTTTTAAATGGTTTTGAAAATGTTTTTTTTTATGGATTCATTATTTAAATATCCTAAAATGTTATATTGTGATTGAAATGTGGAAATGTTATATTTCCTTTATGCATGTTTTATGTGATACATTTATGTTACGGTTCTTGGGCATTGTTATGAAAACGGGTGGTTCCGTGATAAACTAAGGGCGGGTGAGCCCGATATAGCTCTCCAATGCATTGGGTAACGCGAAGGAGTGAAACGATAAGGTTTCTTCGAAGCGATTTAGGGAATATACTGTGATGGGAATTCCAAACGTAACCAAGAGGGTTACTCACTACGTAATAATGTTATGAATGCCTCAAGTTACCTTTATGTCTTATGATTTCTATGATTTATTCATGATTTTATGAGGTATGGTAAAGTGCCTAAGTTTTATGGGTAAAGTATGATTTCATTCTTATGTATATATGAACTCATGTTTCCTTTCCATATTTTTATAACCCTTACTGAGCTTTTTATGCTCATCCCAAGTTTTTGAAATGCTTTTCACAGGTCAAGGGAAAGGTACATGATGTGATGATAGTGTCAAGGATGTGTCAAGAAAGAATCCATGTTTTGTTTTAAATAGGTTTCCGTTGATGGGAAGAATGAATATTGTCTTTTATGTAACCACTTTGTTTAAATGTGGAATGTAAGGCAAGTTTCATGATCTAATTCTCTAAAACTCTAAACCTGAAAAGATCCTCAATGTGTAATCTTGTAATAACTCAAGATTAAGTAAGGTTTAAGCCTAGGGCCTTATAATATTTATATATTTAATTTTATGCTACATTATGATTTTAATTTTTATGGTTTATACTTGTTTGACATATGGTAAAATTCTCCATATGATGTTATTTTTTAAACAGACGAACTTATTTTTTCCAAAATTATATAATAAAACAATTCCAACAATATATTTTACAATACTAGGTGGTATTCAACAACACATGGGGATCAAGAACGACCATCTAAATGTGATAGGATTTTCTAAAGTATCAGGTTACCAGCAAATCATTGATGGTACATGATAAATTGGTATGATAGTTGAATGTTAATCACATTTCCATGATATCATCATGCAATTGAGTAATCTATTTAGGAATTAGGAGATAGTTATGAATGAGTGGATTCTTATATCTTTTTAAAATGATCCTAAAGTAACATGGGGTGATTTATTAAATATTAAATGATTATTATTTCTATTATTTTCCCTTATTTTGATTTTCATCGATTTATATAAAAATCTTGTTTATTTATATGTTGGGATTAATCTTATTTATTGATTATATTGAGTGTTAATTTGGTGTCCTCAATTATGTAAGATGATCTTTAGTATCATCATGCATTTCAGAAGAAATATGATTAGGATCTAGAAAGAAGATTTCGATGAGCCATAATGAGAAAATCCTCATTTGGATAAGAATCATGTTGATGTAATTTGATGTCCTATCCAAGAACTAGGATATACACCTTCACTATTTCCAATTTAGGATCCTATTGTTAAAACATTGATGGAAGCCTTTAGGAATCATTCTCAGAATTTTCTTATACAAGAATCCAACTGAATTCTATGGCTCTAATGATCCTCAACAAGCTGAGGAATGGTAGGGAAATATCAACTTTCTATTCGAGTTCATGGATATGCAAAATGATATCTAGGTAAAATGTACCGATTTCAATCTAGGGGGAACTAGAGGGAGATTATTGGACATTTTTGTGATTGTTAATATTTAGTTGGGAATGGATTTGGAAGAATTTAATTATTTTTTAATGAATATTTCTATCCATAGTTAATGGCATTCGATAAGGTAATTGTGTTTTCAATCAAGTGGTGGGTGACAAAACCATGGCACAATAAACAATTTCATTTGAAAAAGTACTTTTAGATATTACATGAGATTATATCGATTGTAAATATGAAAAATCCAAGAATTGAAATGTGGCTCTGTTAAGATAATTTTTTCTTAGGTTTTATCACTTAAGATTCCTTCTTTTGTTGATGTGCAAGATAGATTATTGATGGTTGAAATGGATCTGGTAGGTATGTTAGGGTTTGAAATTGTTCCTTTTTAACCCAATGGATGTTATTCGAGTTTTTGTATTGGGAATAGATTTTTTTATTATTCTTGTGGCCATTATCCATAATAGTATTTTTCTAGACCACTTATTGTTATAGAAAGATTCCCTTAGATTTTATACCAATGCAAAAAAACATGGAAATCAAAAAGGGTTTGACTAAAATAACCAAAATATAATGTTCATGTGGGTTATTAGGTGACTTTCAGATGTTATTTGATGTATATTCTACTCCACACCATGGAATTTGATCAATAATTCCAAATAAAACATCGGTTCAATTAGATGATTCAGTGATACTGTTCATTATCCAAATGCTTCTGGAACGAAGAACCTTTACACAATTGATGAGTCTCCAATTGAATTTGATTTGCATCTAGAGACTCTGATAGGTACCCTCCATATTGTTTGATTCTAAGTGAATTACTATTTTAGATATCTATAAATAACATTCATTCATTTATACAACTATTGTGAATATTCTATATATCTTAATGAGGATTTTATCTTATATAATGGATATTATTACACCCATATAAATGATGTGAGGTGATGATCTTCATTATACCACATGACTGTTATCCTTATCAGTGAGTGATAATGCTTCTAATTATCAAGTTATCGACCATAATCCTATTGAAATCATACTCTGTATGTATTGTATCATTTCCAATATGGACTATAATGATTTTCATCTTTTACTAGTGTCCTTTATAAGGACCATTGGAGTATTTCTTATCATCAAGGGAGACTTAGAGCTATGATTAAATGAAGATGAAATTTTTATATAGTGTTGGGGATTGTAATATCAATTTTGTTTTTTGATATTTAAGTGGAATCATTTATCAGTTATCTCCTTCATGTTTTCATGGAAGATCATGAATTTTTTCCATTGGAATTACTAGATTTTCCACTGATAAGGGACTAAGCGTCAGTTCTTAGTACTCAACAAGTATATACTCTTACATACCGTATTCCACCAACCGAAATGAATGATTTCAAGAACAAGTTGTATGATTTTTTAGGAAAGGCATTACATGTGTGAGTTTTTTCCACTAAGAAGTGCATGTTCTATTTTAAATGAAATATGATTGATTTTTTCTCATTAATTAATGACTACCATTAATTCAATCAATTTATGGTAAATGATATATTCACTTCTACATATTAACAACCATATTGAATAGTTTAATGGGTAAAAGTGTTACATTATGGAAGGAAATATCTCATTAAGACATTATCCATGACCACATCAAAATAATCATCAATTATTCTTCTTAAAGGAATCTATCAACCCCGGCTATAATGGAAACACTGGAAGCATAGATCATTACTGATCGTTCTCTGTAGTTGAAAATTGGAGTCCTTGAATTAGGGGTCAAGGATTCATTGGATGGTGTTATGATTATATTCTCATTTATCAGGAATATATTTCATGAATTAAAGATTGATTATGAGTTTTGAATAATTAGATATTCTCTATATGGTTGAGAGACAATTACTGAGTGGTTATTCTCTATTAAGTGAATTATATGTTATCCGAATTTAATTTTGGAACTATTCTAGGTCATAAAGTTATAATGGTGGATTTTCATAATTTTTAGTGGGATATGAACCTCGGAACAATGAATACATTCTATGACTTGTGAAGATGATTATGGTTTCTAGGGATGAGACATGGGATTGATGATTTTATCTATCGATGATTTACTTGCAAATATGTGATGGATATGGACCAAAGAGCATCAGATTTTCTTTAGCCACATCATTTATAACTTATATGTGGGACGAGATCTATATGTTTTTTTAATTGGGTTGAAACATGCTAATTGAAAAAAAATATTTTTATTTTTGTTTTAATTGATAAGTTGAACAATTTAGATCCATTTAGACCAATTCATGATACAAATGAAAATGATGATCTTGGAAGTCTCTACATGAAATAGATTTTAATTTTTCTTGAAGATACATTTTTTATTATTTATAATTGAGATCCATGATTAAATTTCCATTGTTAGAGACACATTGAAGATGCACTAGGATATTATGTGCTACTTTTTAAGGCATATTTCAAATAGTCATATATCCATATAGAATGAGATATACTAATTCTAGTGGTTATTCTTCACGCCATGGATAATGAATTTAGCCGAAGATTTTGATGACCAATTGGGGATAGTTGAGTTTACATTTACAATTGTATATCATTACATGATAAAAGGATCTTTTTGAGGACTTGTATAAATTACTATTAAAATATTTGTTTTTTTGTCACAGATCAGTGGATGTTACTAGCTTGTATTGATCATTGTTTAAGAGTTGACCAAATAGATTTTGTTTGATTTATCAGATAATTATTATTAAATATATATGTAATATGTATTATTTCAACATTATTCATAGACCATTCTAGTTTTTATTGGTTTTCAAGGTGTTATTCAAAATACTCTCCCCTATTGGGTCATGGATCTCATGGGTGGCATGGGAAACATGTTGTTATTTTTTCGAACCTTCTGAGGTTTTTGAGAAGGTGAAAAATGTGAAATTTTTTTTTTACTAACTCCATAGTAGACAGTGACACATAACATGTTTGAAATATCCCATCTATATGTGTATCTTTATGATCCATCACATGTTATGAGTTGGATAAATATTGGAGCAGAGCCTCATTTGTCTAGGACTATTAATCAAATAATAATAGATCATTCTGAAAACAATGTATTCCTAAAAAGATGATACATGTGGTTTGAGTGATATGGTATCATGGTTCTATTACATATGAGTCATGTTATATTGAGGAACTGTTTACAGAAAGGAGAGCTCATTTTTTTTAAATTTTTTCATCTAAATAAGATAAATGGGGAAAAACAATTTTTTAGGTGGAGAGGTTGTAACATATCCATATGGTTTTTAATTACTCTTTAACCTGAATTTGGTATAATCTATTACTTGGCTATGGTTAAAGTGTAATTTGGAAGAAATAATGATATTTCAATATGTATATTGGGATTTTTTTTATTGGGGAATAGTTTTCCAAATACGTTCACCCTGGTAGTAAAAATTGATCAAACATAGAACGTATGGGTTTATATAGTTGGAGCACGAATTGAAAACTCAGGATCCCATAAAATAGATTACATAATCCACACAAGTAAGGGTGAATATTTTCAAAAACAATTTGGTCCTTCCTAGTTAACCCTCTCACTGTGACTTAATTTTTTGGAAAATTATTAAAAAATTCATTACTCCCCTTTTTGAAACACACAAGGGCCTAGCTCTTCATATTATGTTTCCTATGTTGGGAGGAATACATAAACCAACTATGGAACCTCCAATCCATCTCCAAAATATGATCATGTATAGGGAATAATTTTTTGATCCTTTCAAAATAATTATTCATTGAACATATATTTTCCCTCTCTCTTCAGCTCTCCCCCTTTGCATTAGATGGATATTAATGTTATTGAGGGAACAAATCCCATTTGTTTTTTTATCTTGAAACTATTGTTTATTTTAGGATCTCAAATTTTGATATTCCTTATTATGGAACTCCATTGTATAAGTTGTTATATGTGATTATATAAAAATTTATGTGTTTTAAATTATTAGTTCTAATTGATTTATACGTAAATTGATTGTTTTTAATTTAATATATTTCAATTAGATTATTATTAAAACAAATTGTTTTGAATTTTGATTTCAATTTTATTCAGAATAAAATTTGTGGAAAACCCCCAATTTCATTGAATTGGTGAGTGATTATAGAAATTGCATTTGAAATTTGATATTAAATTATAAAATTAATTAGTGAAATTGATTATAAATTTATATTTGTGGAAAATGGAAAAAAAAATATTTTGATGAAAACACATTGGATTTATCTTGGATGTTGCATAAATTTATTAATGACCCATTTTGAATTTTAAATGGAAATGACATTTTATATTGGAGAAAAATGGGTAAATTGTTTTTTGAATAGTTTTGAAATTAATTTCATCGTATTGACTGTTGTAAGAGTATATTAAAGACATCATAGTTAGTGAGTGAGTTGGGAAACACTATATCTCAGCATTAAAACTATTAAAATTATTATATAATTGGGTCAATTAATGATTGGATGGTGACAAGTCCTCAATGAGCAGTTTTAGAGGGATGATTATTAATATATTAACCTGGTCACCTATTCTAGTGTGAGAAGATCCCATAACTTGCAACTACTTAACCTCTATAATGATAACAATGTTTCCCCTTTTTTATTAAATTTATTTATTCCATTATTTCTAAGGTGTTCTACATGTTCTAAAAGATTTTTGATAAAATCTTTTAAATAAAATGGTTATTAAATATTTGTTTTCAATATTTCTGTTATTTCATATGTAAATCATGATTTTTAAAATTCTATTGTACTACCATAACTGTTTATTAAATATTTAATGTAATATTTTCTTAAATAATTGTTCTATATTCTTATGAAATGTTTTGGTGGGAACTTAGAATACATTTATCTCACACCCTACCTATGTCATTAATTGTTGGGAGAATCCATATTTTCAGGTTAGATGAAGGGGAAATCACCACATGGAGGTGGTAGTCTCAAAAAATAATTGTGCATTTATATATCATGTCAATTGGGACATCCGATTTTTAGTTTTTAGAAAATGATAAATTTGGGATGTACATTGGGTTTTTTATTCCTTTTATACATAATATACTATTCTCCATGTTGAGCTATCTTTTTATCACACTGAATTGTTTCAATTTTTTCTCTATAATATTGAATATATATTCCCACATTTTTCTTATATGATTCTAGGTGAATGTCTCCAACACATCGGTATTATGAACTCCAATCGATATATGTTGGGAAGGGATGACATTTCAGGATACTATGGTAAACGGGATGTTCATACCATTCCCTTTAGAAGATAAAATGAGTTTATCGTCCCTAATTAATGAAATATATGAATCTAAATAATATTTACTATATGGAATCCAACACTAGATCTCTTAGAGAACTCTATTATCTCTAATTTTGTGTTTCTAAGATATGGTAAAGGTTTATTTTATTAATCATACATTTTTCTAACTTACTGGGCATAATTCAAAATTTAATTCTCTATTTTTATCATCCAATATGGATTATCTATTACATTTTTTCCAATACATATAAGTATAACAAATTTAAATTTGGTTCCAACCATTGAATAAAAAAAAATTATATTGATATAAAAAGTAATCATAGTGTGGGTCCAAAAAATCTTAATGAATAACATACAATATGTATAAATTATTATTAATTATTTCCTATTTTTTATTCCTTATATTTCTCCTAGGATATTCCTTATCATATTATATTTTAATATATTATGATGGTTCATAATGATAATTTGAATTAACTAATCAATATCCCCTGAGATTTTCAAACATAGTGTGTAGTGAGTCCCATTTTCATGTACAAGGAAACATATGAGCCAATCCTGAGGAAGATTTTTCAGATCTCTTAAACATATGTACATCTATTCGAGAACTAAATCGAATGGTAAATTCATATATTGAAGTACTTCTAGTAAATTCCATATAAAATATCAAATGCCAAAACATGAGGATTATCATCTATGCTTATCCTCAATGTAAATCATATGATTTTGTTCTATAATATATGTTTTCTAAATACTAGTTCCATATGATTCTACTAATCATTATTTGATACTAACTCTAATGACCTCAACACTTATAGACTATATTTCGTGGTTATATTATTTTATTGGAACTAGATATATGTAATTGCATCCCAAAGGACTGAATTGTTTTGTAATTTTCGTAATAATAGTACATAATATTATGTCATATTATAATTAAAAATAAAAAACATAATATAATATATTGTTTTTTTGTTTAATTATTTACTCTATAATAACCCTAGATAACATTCACAATACACATCTTAAATCACGGGGAAAGAAACACATGAAATGGGTGAACTCAAATTCATAGTATGGGTAATCGTACAGATGAATATTCATATAAATAATAAGGCATAATCAATCTGAAAAGTTAAAAAGTAAATATATTTAATTTAATTAATATATTGAAGTTTATGAACAATATTTAATGAATAAATAATGATTATATAATTACATATACATAATCACAAGACCTTGAAAAATTTCCTCATAAATACATAATAATTGACGAAAATCATAGAAGTCACCAACTAATTTTCAATTAATTATATAAAATATGTTGTATATCGAAAAACATTTATCATTTCATTGTGCCAATACATTTATAATTTGAAGTCATTGTTCTATGAAATAATAAATATATTTGTACGACCTAATCTATAACCCCAATATATACTATCCCATGGGACATACTGATGCATCAATAGACTATAATGGTTCCCAACCATCACTTACATAGTTAAGTGTATTATTTATCATAATGGGGTGAATCATAAAAAATAATTTCATTTGTATATAGTATTATCGTATGAAATGTTACTTATTACCTAAATAATTAAACATAATAATTTACAATCTAGAGTAATATGAATTGTATCAAACCTGCACATACTTGGTAAATATAATCATAAACCATCTACAGAAATAATAATGATTTTATAATTAAAAAAATATTTATTGGGTAATATATAGAACAGTTGTTTTTTCATTGATTGAAAAAAATTATTTAATGATATCAGTATAAAAATTCTTGATGAAAATAAATATTCCTTATTGAAAGTAAATTTTAAATAAAAAATATAATAAATGTAATTTAAAAATAATTTTCATTGAAAATATTCTTTTATAATTATAAATGATGTTTTTTATCATTTATTTTTCTTCGTGATGGAAAAAAAATTATTTATGTACTTGTTATAATAATTATTCCTTTCACATTTTCAGAAAAATCCAAACATGAATTATTTGTAAAAGAACATGAATACTACTTTTTAATTTTTCTTATAAATAACAAATTTCTAAAATTTAATTAAGTCAAATATATATAGAATTTTAATTTCATTTTTGGAAATATTTTTTTTAATCTTGATTTATAATAAAATTGGATTTTTATTCAAGAGAAAAATAATGATATACAATCCTAAAAATATCTTCTTAGTAAATTAATGATCAGAAGAAAAAAATGGCACTATTACATATGAATTAACTGGATAAACATAGGTTCAGAAAATTCATAACATTCATAAAATATTGTTCATAATAATTTATCATAAAAATCATAATGATGAACAATCACAACAAATGAGTTGATAAAACATTACCACATTAGTAATTTCAAAATCATATTCCTCCATAAAGAAATAAATTCAAATTTAAAATAAAATACCATAAATAAAAATAATTTAATTATATAAAATATTAACTGTGGTTTTCTATAAAACACAAAATGTAATAACAAGTAAATATAACATACATCCAACAGAAGTAAAAGTGAGGTGAGAAAACCCTTACCTCAGATACATATAAAATTATTAATCTTTTAGCATCATATACATATAATATAAATTTTTATACCACACAAAATGAAAATAGTAATATATGTAACACTATATTTTATATAGTATAATATTTTATCTCCCTCTATTAACCCCTCTTTTCATAGATTGTTGTTTCAAGTTATAACTAAATCATTTTTCACGTGTCACTTAGTTCAATAGATTCATTAACATTACAACGTTCAAAATTAAATCATATAAATAATTTTATTCATGACATATATATATTTATAATATATTAATTATATAACTTTTTAGATTAATATATTATAGTTATTAATAGAAAAATTATTTATCCCATTTAGGGAGAAGAAATGTTTTATCTATGCCTGAACATTGTTATCATTTTTTATCCTTTGAATTGAATGAAAATTATATATTAATTCAACATCATATAATAATTTTGATTAAAAATATTGTTTTTATGTTAATAAAATCATTCATTATTACCATCCATGTTATAATAAGATGAAAAATACCACATCACTCTGTGGAGTTGGTAGTCCACAGGTACACATGAGCAATGTCATTATTTTCCTAAATATTTTAAGGTAATAAGATATAAGTGAAATTATAGTTCTAGAATTATTATAATTTATTAAATGTCACTAATATTCATTATTTGTTTCTTTAATTCCTTCCATGTAAATATTATGGAATAAAATAATCACACCACTTCATGAGTCAGTAGTTCACTATACTCACATGCAACGTTATCATATCCCCTATGAAATGGAATGTAATAATGAATATATGTGATAATAATTTTATACATATAAATTATTTATATATTTTATAATATATATTAAATCCAAAATTCTATACATCTATTAAAGGTGGTTATCGAATAATATAACATCATTTAATGATTGGGTTGTCTTTCGTAAACATGATTAATGGGGTTGTTTTCCATTTAATTGAAGTGGATATTGATAGAGATTATGTGATTCATATAATAACATATATTTATATTGGAGATAATGGTGTTATTATATTTTATGTTTTAATAAATTATTTAATATAAAAAAATAATGAAAAAGAAGGATCTTAGTGAAGATAGTTACCATCACCTAAAAGAGTCTTCGTTGTATCTCATATTATGGACCAGAATATCAGTCTTTTTGGAGGATAATATATTATATTAAACCATTATGGTTATTGGGGAAGGTATTTTGTAGGGTATATCTTGTCATGATTAATTTATAGTTGTAAATATATAGAGGGATGTGGTTCTCTTTTATTTGTGGGCAAAGTGGACCTTCATGGATACCACAATGAATTTTCGCTAAACAATCTATAATGAGAAATTAATTTTAAATATAAAATAATAAAAATAATGATATATTATATGTTGGGAAGTATGAGATTTATATATGAATATAAAATAGAAAATAGACGTATGTTAGGTAATTTCAAACCCTTATCGTATTAGTGTGTCCCTCAATAAACCAATTTTTAACTTTACCTCGATATTTATTTTCTTACTATAATAATTATTCATAATGGAATGAAATTTCAGAGAAAATATATTTTAATATAAATTATTATAATTCAAAAAATGTTTTGAACTTTTTTTAAGTCCATTACTAGAAGTTTTATAATATAATTTAATATAATACTAGGAGATTCCATGAAAAATCAATTTTGGAGAAATTTAATTTTTAGAGAAACTATAATCTTATATTGACTATATTAAAAGAAATAGTTATTATAATAATTTAAAACTATATTAATATAATGATTATATACAAATGTTATGAAAAAACTTTACATTATTGGTTAATTTGATTTTATGAAATGGGGAAACGTTATGAACACTAAAGTAGATTTATGGAAATTGTTACTATTTAAGCCAATGAATAAACATACTCTAAAATATAGTTTATATATGATTTTAATGTAATGAACTAGGTAACATATATATAAATTAATATTTTTGTACATTTAAATTATATTAAATAAAAAATTAGTATTTTATATTTCCTATTTATATAATTTAAAATCATGTTTTATAAAACATTTATGTTCTCACTAAGCAATGAAAGATCAATAATATATATGGAATCCTAAAATTTCTTCGCAGTTAAATTTCATTGTCATTATTACCAAATGTTGGATAATTATAACAAATGCATTTTCTAAAATCTGATGAAATTATTTATATTCCATTATAAAAATAATGTGTAAAATTAATATTCTAAAAATTGTATTTTCAAATCATATAAATTAATTTAAAAAAAATAAAATTTTATAAATCATAATATTTTAATTATATAAACCATTATAAATATTTTTTAATTGTGTTTATTCTTACAAAAACCCTAATGTGAAACCACTATGTTATAATGTTCTGGTTTAAATTATAATATTTATATTATTTCATGGTTCATGAAAATCATTATATCTTATTACACGAAATATTAATGAGATAATTTTTTTTGGAAATGGAATATTTAATAAAATATAGTTTTGATGATCTATCTTCTAGGATCATTGTTTTTTTCACATATACTATCAAACAAAATGTTCTTCTTATAAAATATTTGGGAGTTACAACATTGGTGACATGAATCACGAGGATTCGATCTAGATGAATGAAGAGGATTATACACTCATGATAAGTTGTTGAAGTGTTATGAGAGGTTAAGGAATAAAATGCGGTTCATAATAAAATATTTATATATAATCCATGAATGATGGGAGACCTATTTATAAAGGATTTTCATACATTGACCACCATGGAATTTTGATATCCCTCCAAAATATTGTTCTCGTTTATCATGGATAATTATGAACTTCTTTTCATTATAAATCCATTATCTCCCTATAACTCAATAATGTTATAATTTTTTTTGATCATTTGGATCAGTAAAACAGCATACACTATCTTATGGTGAACTGAATTTTACCATCTAGAATATTTCCCTTATATGACACCAATGCATACAGTAAAACACATAGCCATATCACCCCACCTTGTACATTGTATCAGTTTTTCATTTCTTCCATCTCATCTCATTGAAGGAAATGATATGGTTTCACCTATATCAATGAATACCAATTGGAGATTTATCATGCACCACACTAAAGAATATAGAGTGCAGACACATATAATGATATTTTAATATTCCATGCCATAGGCTATGACCTGGAGGCCCCTTTTGTTATCATTTCATCCTTTTAATGAATATCATCATGTCTCATGAGGTCATCTCTACTCAAAGACAACATTCAAAATTGTATTTCTATATTCCAACTAGCGGTTTCACACACATGGTTCAAAATATCCACAGTCCAATTTAAAATAACCATAGTTTCGTTATTATTTTTAGCCAAGATGCCTTTTTAGTTCCCTCATCTAGACAGGTGCTACCACACCATTCAATACACAGATTCATCCTTTCTATTTATCATAGGTGTTCACCCAATGAAATCTAAAAAACACGATAGGCATTTTACTACCCATTATGCCCAAAAAAAAAATTACCATGATCTCACATCTAAAATAAATATACCAAATATTTCACAATTAATATGAACAATACAAATTAAATAATGTGTTATCCTAAATAATGTCTCTAAAATATCTTTTCACTCCTATAATACCATTTAATTCCCTCTTAACAAATATATGAACTGTGAAAACAATAAAATAATGGATTTAAAATTGTATGAACATTCATAATATTCTATAAAAAATAATAAAAATTTGAAATCATAACCTATAAAGTAAGGAAAGAGTGAATGGTCTTAGAAATTTCCCCATAAAATACTTTTCATAATTCATATTATATCCCAGGAATGGAAATCAGTATATAAGATCAAGGTTCTCAAAACAAAAAAAATCATTATCCAATATCAAAATATTTTGATTGAAAACACTCAAAAAGGATTAAAACCATTCCGAAAAAAATATTTCATTGTTAAATAATAATTTATAACAATAATAAAAATTAAAATTATTCAATAATAAAGAATCCTTTAAAAATGTTAAAAATAATGTATAATGATGGGGCATCTAGGACTCAAATTACCACATAATAACATGTACAACACCATTACTACACAAAATTAACACTGAGGGAGTAACTCATACATGAATAGCGATCTATATATTTTCATGGGTCTATAACAACCATTATACAACCATATAACCATCTTCTACATCACATAGTCCCGTGTTACTGACATGAGATACATCTTAAAGATACTAGTGGGGTTGGGACATGTGGATGAAACTATGTACTCTCTATTGTTATGGATGAAGCACCAAATTTTAGGCCTTTAATACAAATTATCCTAGGACATCCAAAGGTAAACTGAACAAGGTTGAAAATATACACCCCTTGAAAAACATTTATTTCCCAAAATGAGGGTTTACATTCATGAACACAAAATCCCTAACCAAAAACACCATTGAACTCTATATATGATCAGTATATGACTTCTATTAGTCCTATGAATCTTTAACCAACAATTTTATAAATTTAACAATATCATTCATTCTCTACAGAACATTTGGTCCATGGAAACCAATCTCTCCCATCATGGTATAAAAAAATTGATTAACATGAATTCAAAGAAAAAGTTGTAAAAGGAGTTATAATGATTCAATAGTGATGTTTTTAATGTTAATAAACCCTACTAGTGAAATGTGATAAACTCTAAACCCTCAAAATGATAAGATGAAATACTGAATTATATATTCTAATGACTTCATATTCAACAATGTTTTCCAAAAATTTTGTGTGCGAACAGTTACGATAAGACATAATTGGGTGATGATAGACCAATAATGACCCACACCATAATCATATGGTGAAATTTTGATCGATATCGTACATTATGGTCATAGTTACCCTAGGATCCCACACTAAATCATCCACAAAAAACCTCCCTTGGGAATCCATATAACACATGTCTTTCTTTTCCATGTAATTGGCGGATTCATTCATTTGGTCAACTATAAACAAAATAACATCGCTTCCCCTAATTCATGGGGTAGACCAACGATTAAATCCACAATGATGGCCTCAAATTTATAGCATGAATTATATAATAACTACATAATTATTAATATAACTCAATTATCTAACTTCACCAATCATCTAAAAATTCATATATAAACAAAACATATTACCATCCTCCACATCATGGGTACTAAATATCCACAACAGAAGGATGATACTTAATTTTGAAGAAAATATTCAATATATATTGTAACAGCCCGAGATTTTATTCTTTTTTATTATACTAATGTCTTGTGTTATACTCTACACCAAAAGGAGCTTGCACAACACGCATCCTTGACTTGCCTTGCATTACACGCAATCGCAACCTTCCTCGATAGAGTGTGTGGTACGTAATCCTGAGTTTCACGAAACAATGATATGCTATTAAAATATTATTAAAACTAGCCGTTATGAATAGTAATAAACACTTTTTAAATTTTAGAAATTTTAACTCTCAAAATGGACTTCATTTTTGGATTCGGAGTATCGAATTTAGCCTAAGGTGAAATTTTGGTACTTTTCGGATAACTTTCATATTCTGAGGAATAGTGAAAATTACTAAATTATAATTAAAAAACAACTTTTTTAATCGAAATAATTAATAGTGATAAATCATTAATTTGAGTGGTTTTAAAGTATATTTAGAATATATTTTTACAATTTAATACAATGTTGGTCATTGGATGTAATTTCACATTTAAACTAGACATAAACAAGTGTCAATCTTTTGATAGATATTGTTTCTTAAAAACACGATATTTGTTTTAACAGCGGGATTTAATTATAAAATTAATTAATGAAACCTTTATGTTATGAATTTTGTAAAATAGACTTCATTTTTGAATTCGGAATATGAAATATAGCTTGGGATGAAATTTTGGCATTGTTCTGAAAAACATCAATTTTTGATGAATAGTGAAACTACTAAGTGGTAGGTTAAAAACCGAATTTTGCATAAAACTTAATTTTACCGCTTCTGTGAATGGAATTTCGAAAATCCGAGAGACACGGTTAATATCAAGGACTAAAATTTGTTTCAATGAGATGAAAATAATTTTTTGGTGAATAGTAACTTTTTACTTTTTTTACCACGGTTAATAGTAAATAGGGTAACTAAGGGTAACTATGATATTAATATTACCCTAACACATGTCCTAATTCTATTGTACAAGTGTAATTCGACCAAAAACAAACTTAGGAATAAAATATGACCATTTAGGCCCACTTGGATTAGATTAGGACATTTTTTATTAATTTATTTAAAGAAGGGTTAAAATAGTTAAAATCAATGTTTAATAAGTAAATCATTTTTAATATGGGGTTATACATAAGATAAATTCGACTATAAATATTCATTAGAAAGATAAAAAGATTTCCTACATGATGGTATTTTATTTGTAATTTTTAGACATCAAATAATATAATTTATTTATGACACAAAGATGATGCAGTAATTATCTTATTAATGAAATATTGACATAATTGATAATATAAATACCAAAATAAATGTAATTTAAGACTTTTTATGAATTCCACTAATTTTCTAGGTTACTATGATATATTAGTGTTGATTTAACCAACTTGGTTCGAACATATAATTCTGTTATGACTTTCACAAAAATCATATATCAAATAGTGTCAAAATTGACTCAAAATAGATTTTAAATCAAATATTATATTATTAATTGTTATTTTATTCCTAAAAATCTAAGGTTCGGCCAAATGACTTAGATAAGGATATATGTATTAATAATATACAATTTGGGGTTCGTTTGGCATGTTATAGTAAGTTTATTAACCATATAGTGAAAGAAAACAAAAAGACACGGTAAAAGTTAAATTATTTAACTTAGAGTTAAATATAATTGATAAGATTAAAATAATACCCTAAACTTGTCTAAATCCTATTGGTTGATAGGATGTCGACCCATCCCCACTTTAGCTTCGAAATAAGACCCTTTGGAACCATTATAATCCGATTTTGACATTAATATAAAATAATATTTTGAGATATTCCTAAGGTGCCCCTCTCCTCCCCTATAAAAGGACACCTCCTCCCCCTCCTCCTCACACCAATTTGAGCACTCAAGCTCGGCCAACCCCTGCCAAAATCTCTTCTCCACTTCCCTAGAAACATCCTAGAGGTTCTGGTCTTCCTCAAAGACCAATTTTAGTACCCTAAGAGGAGGTCTCAAAGAGGCACTTCAAAGAAGAGGTAATTACCGTTACCAATTCTTTCATCTTTATTTCTTCTTCCACTTCTTCTTCATAGGTTGTTTCATTATTAAGTAATAACATTAGTATCACTCATATAATGATATGTTATTATAAGTATGAAACAACCCTATTTCACCATCTATCCATCCTACGAAAAAAGAAATCACCGCGCGTGCGTACGTACCGAATACCGTCTCCACGCCGTGGTGTAATCTATTTTCCACCACCACCTTACATGGATGGGTATAATGGTGTAAAGAATAACTATACATAGTTATTACAACATCATATTGATTCTGATATATTGTATAATCCACTCCAATTCAATTCAATATTTATAGAAATGATATCATCGCTCGTGCGTACGTACGGAATACCGTCTCCACGACGCGATGAGATTCATTCTCCATGTTAACCATTTAAGAATGATTATAATGTATATATAAGAAATAATAATGAAATATATGACATTATAAAGCTACTAGAATTATGTATATATATACATATGTATGTCATCTACTTACTTCCATTTCAAGACAATAAGGAAAGGAAAACAACGTTCATGCGTACGTACGGACTACCGTCTCCATGAACGGTGTTTTTCATTTTATTTATATACCTATTATATATATATATACTGAATATATATGATATATAAATCATATTTTATATTCTGGAAGTAAGTAAATCATGATATAAGTCATAATGATGTCAAGAACAACAAGTCAAAACACCTACGATAAATGAAACGATTTTACCCAAAACACTTCTTTAACATGGAATTTACAAAAGAACGGGTAATATAATGTCATAAGTGAACCATATATGATATCATAAAAATGAATATGATTCTGTAATAAGTCAATAACATGATTTAAACCATTATACAGGAGGTTCGGACACTTACAAAGCAAGTCGGACCTAAGGTAAGGGAAATATCACAATCTCATTTTTATCCGAGATTGTTTATTCGTAAGTATTTACTGGGGTGTATTTTATCATCCACATCCATGTTCCCTCAATATGTAATATTGTTTCCATCCACTTAAAATAGTTTAAATCCAATTTTACCCTTCGGTGAGTTTTTAGTAAAGAATATGAAAGGAATCTTTTGTCATTTTTTTATACGAGGTACTTTTTGACTTTTCCGACAAAAGTACGAAGAATGTTTTTTTTAACTTATACAGAACGAACAGATTTTTAAGGTTTTATAAAGCCTTATTTTCTTGAACCATCCTCCAAAATATTTCATGACTATTTTCAATAAAATCTTCTTCTTTTAAAATTGCATGATGTTTTGTGAAAAGAAATTGATTTTGAAGAAAAAAGGATATTTTCCTCAAGAATTCAATTCAAGTGTTTTATCAAAATTATTTTTCATCTAAGATAATAAAGGGTTCTGTTCCTATCCATATTTTTACATTGATTTGACTATGTTGTGATGGAATTATGTTTATGAATACCTTTATCTTATATGAATGGTTTTATGATGTCATGTTGTTTAAGAATCCCATTTTTATAACATGGGTTATGCAATGATGTATGATTTATGATTTGGTGGCACACATAAGAAAGGATTCATTAAGATATGGGTGGGACCTATATCTCCCTCCAATGCATTGGGTAAAGATTTTATATCTCATGAGATAGACATGGCTGGAATGGTAGGTTATACCGGTTCAGTGAAACAGGACTGAAACGAGGATTACTCGATTCAGAAAGGGACTTTGTCCACTAAGATAGTCTTGGCAATGAGTCTTGACTAACAAGAAATGATTCTCTATGATTATGTGTGTATGCCACAATGAGTAATGTTTTAAGTTATGATTTCATTTCACTACTATGATTTATCCCATGTTATTATGCTCTCTTTTGCAGGTTAAGATTTCCAAAAATGTTATGTTCTTATGAAAATTATGTGATTGATATTTCATTTGTTTACCCTTACTGAGCATTTGAGCTCACCCTTTTATGTTTCCTTTTCCCCAGGATATAAAGAAAGGTTTTAGGTAGAAAAAAAAGAAGATCTTTATGGGAGATATTGAAGATCTTTCACCACGATTAGAAGATTACGTTCCGAGTTTCCAAAGACACTAAACTATTACGGTCCTTGTGTGTGTGTTTTTGTTATGTACTAAGTATTCCGAAAAAGTAATGTAATGTCCATGTACGTCAGGCTTCAGGCCGTTACAGTTGGTATCAGAGGAAAGGTTTAGTCAACCTTTGGAAACTAGGATGCGAAAACGTTAGTGAGATCCCTAGAGATATTTCTAAGGTATGTCTAGGGATGTCCCTAGGGATAAGTATACGTATAGGTTATAGTAATAGAATTACGCTAACGATCATAGAATTAAACCTAAGATGTTGGATATTGAAGGTACTCCCCCTTTATTATGTTGTTTTCCCTAGCATGATTTTTGCCTCTCACACTATTCTTTTTGGGTTTTAGACGATGGCTGGAACCCGAAGGAACCGTGTTGATCAATGCAATGGACAATGCAATGATTTCCCTCCTGAACAAACAAATGTTATGGGAAATGGAGTGAAAAATCTTATTGCTATACTTACACAAGCTATGAATCATTCTGGACTTCCAAATGAGCAGAGAAGGGAACAATATTCTATTGAGTCCTTCATGAGGCAACGTCCACCTTCTTTCAGTGGGTATACTGATCCATTAGTTGCTAAACAATGGATTAGTACTACTGAAAAGATATTTTCAGTTCTTCAATGTTCTGAACATGATAAAGTCATCTTAGCAGTATATCGTTTGGAAGTTGAAGCTGATCAATGGTGGAATCTTATCAAGAATACGAGGCCAAGAGATGAAATTGAGACCATGGAATGGGACGAGTTCACAAACTTGTTTTTCAGTAAGTACTTCCCTCGTATTCTTCGAACAAAGATGGAGAAAGAGTTTCTTGAACTAAATCAAAGGGACGATGAATCTGTTGGTACCTATGAAGAAAATTTTACAAGACTTGCAAGGTATGCTTCTGGAATTATCATCCAACCTGAAAGTAAAGTTGATCGATTTTTCAGTGGCTTAAAACCAAGTCTTCGAAGGGCATTAGCTATAAGAGACTTCAGTAGCTATGAAGAAATTTTGCGTTGTGCTATCAAGGTATAAATGGAAGTTGGTGTTACATATCCATCTCATGGTTTTGACAACAAACGAAAGATGGAGTTCAAGGAGAAATCTCAGAATAATGATGAAAAGAAGATGAATGTTTCCTTATGCACAAAGTGTGGAAAGAAGCATGGTGGAGATTGTCTTAAAGGGACTAGAAAATGTTTTAAGTGTGGAAAAGAAGGTCATCGAGCAGCTGAGTGTCGAAGTAATGGAAAAAGGGTTTCTAATGATGTGAATAAAGCAAACACTGCAGAGAACGCACCGCCAACACTTCAATGCTTCAAGTGCAAGGAAATGGGGCATTATGCTAATAATTTCCCTAATCCAAGGGTTAGTGATGATCAACATGAGCAACCACTGAAGGCAAAGGACAAAGGGAAATCACATGCGATCACAATTGGCAATGTCGAATATGACAACGATGTGGTGGAATGATTAAGTGTTTATGTAATGGGATTCCAAAATATTGTTGTATCATTGAGTATTGCAATATTTATTGATGTGGTATTCAAAGTGGGAATAAGATGATATGCGCATAATGAAGACGAGAAAATGAAATGTTTAATAGTATTCATGAGCTCATGATTGATATAAGGACTAAGTGATATCATGGTTTGAGTATATAGAATTTTGAGGATTTTGGTATGTGGAAAGTGTTAACTTTTAACTGCACTCATGTTTTCACTAAGGTATTCAAGAGAATACACGATTATGGACTTTGAATGTTTGGAATGTGACCAACAAGACATATCTTATGATATGTGGGGATCAACGACAGTATAAATCTCTGGTAATCGATGTCACTATATTATGAGAGTGGACTGCAGTATTATGTATAAGCCTAAAGATTAAACTGGATTATGTTGGACATAAGTTAGTATTGTTTAAGGATAGAAGATGGGATGTTATAGTAATGTAGTTTTAGAAAAAGGGACAACCTGCAGGACGGGCGATAACCCATCGCTTCGGACAAGGCTCTGGGAATCGAACCCACAACCGAAGTGCGACTGGCCTTTATCGCCTACCACTAGCCTACAGGAAGTCCCTGTTTAGTAGAAACTAGTTTTATTATATTAAGCAGTATGATATATGAAGTATAAGTCCATTTTAGGAACCATATGTGATTAATCTCACTATAGAATGACTTATGTATATTTAATAACTTTTTCTAACCATTTGTTTGAGACAGATGGAATGACCCATCATTCTATCACATAATCTGCTAACACTTCACAAATAACAAATTCAACTTCATTTATTTAAGAGATGAAGTAGAAATTGTTCAAGGCACGAACAAAAGTGAGATTGTACCAAAATAAAGTAAGTATTTATTTTAAGAAAATTTTCAACTTTTGGGAAATGATCTTGAAAACCAAAAATGTTGTCCTAGTGATCTTATACCTGAGGAATCAGATGGTACCTTATATCATCACAAATCTATGGATTTGTGATTACTGGCTTTTCCATAGCCATGTTCTCTACCACTCTCCATCAGAACATGATGGTTAGATTTCTCTTCCATATCCATATTTTCACCTATGTGGAAACCCAGTGATTAGTTTATTTGGGTAACCGTTACATTTCATACTTTAGTTTTTAAAGCCAAGTTTTGGTATTCCCTTTTACGATGTGGGTTTCTATTAAAGAAACTTTCTAATAGTCAACCATTTATAACCCCGACGAATTTCGAGGGCGAAATTCATTTTAAAGGGGGTAGAATGTAACAGCCCGAGATTTTATTCTTTTTTATTTTACTAATGACTTGTGTTATACGCTACACCAAAAGGAGCTTGCACAACACGCATCCTTGACTTTCCTTGCATTACACGCAATCACAACCTTCCTCGATAGCGTGTGTGGTACGTAATCCTGAGTTTCACGAAACAATGATATGCTATTAAAATATTATTAAAACTAGCCGTTATGAATAGTAATAACCACTTTTTAAATTTTAGAAATTTTAAATCTCAAAATGGACTTCATTTTTGGATTCGGAGTATCGAATTTAGCTTAAGGTGAAATTTTGGTACTTTTCGGATAACTTTCATATTCTGATGAATAGTGAAAATTACTAAATTATAATTAAAAACAACTTTTTTAATCGAAATAATTAATAGTGATAAATCATTAATTTGAGTGGTTTTAAAGTATATTTAGAATATATTTTTACAATTTAATACAATGTTGGTCATTGGATGTAATTTCACATTTAAACTAGACATAAACAAGTGTCAATCTTTTGATAGATATTGTTTCTTAAAAACACGCTATTTGTTTTAACAGCGGGATTTAATTATAAAATTAATTAATGCAACTTTTATGTTATGAATTTTGTAAAATAGACTACATTTTTGAATTCGGAATATGAAATATAGCTTGGGATGAAATTTTGGCATTGTTTTGAAAAACATCAATTTTTGAAGAATAGTAAAACTACTAAGTGGTAGGTTAAAAACTGAATTTTGCATAAAACATAATTTTACCGCTTCTGTGAATGGAATTTCGAAAATCCGAGAGACATGGTTAATATCAAGGACTAAAATGTGGTTCAATGAGATGAAAATAATTTTTTGGTGAATAGTAACTTTTTACTTTTTTTACCACGGTTAATAGTAAATAGGGTAACTAAGGGTAAATATGATATTAATATTACCCTAACACATGTCCTAATTCTATTGGACAAGTGTAATTCGACCAAAAACAAACTTAGGAATAAAATATGACCATTTAGGCCCACTTGGATTAGATTAGGACATTTATTATTAATTTATTTAAAGAAGGGTTAAAATAGTTAAAATACAAGTTTAATAAGTAAATCATTTTTAATATGGGTTTATACATAAGATAAATTCGACTATAAATATTAATTAGAAAGCTAAAAAGATTTCCTACATGATGGTATTTTATTTGTAATTTTTAGAGATCATATAATATAATTTATTTATGACACAAAGATGATGCAGTAATTATCTTATTAATGAAATATTGACATAATTGATACAATAAATACCAAAATAAATGTAATTGCATACTTTTTATGAATTCCACTAATTTTCTAGGTTACTATGATATATTAGTGTTGATTTAATCAACTTTTTTCGAACATATAATTCTGTTATGACTTTCACAAAAATCATATATCAAATAGTGTCAAAATTGACACAAAATAGTTTTTAAATCAAATATTATATTATTAATTGTTAATTTATTCCTAAAAATCTAAGGTTCGGCCAAATGACTTAGATAAGGATATATGTATTAATAATATACAATTTGGGGTTCGTTTGGCATGTTATAGGAAGTTTATTAACCATATAGTGAAAGAAAACAAAAAGACACGGTAAAAGTTAAATTATTTAACTTAGAGTTAAATCTAATTGATAAGGTTAAAATAATACCCTAAACTTGTCTAAATCCTATTGGTTGATAGTATTTCGACCCATCCCCACTTTAGCATCGAAATAAGACCCTTTGGAACCATTATAATCCGATTTTGACATTAATATAAAATAATATTTTGAGATATTCCTAAGGTGCCCCTCTCCTCCCCTATAAAAGGACACCTCCTCCCCCTCCTCCTCACACCAATTTGAGCACTCGAGATCGGCCAAACCCTGCAAAAATCTCTTCTCCACTTCCCTAGAAACATCCTAGAGGTTCCGGTCTTCCTCAAAGACCAATTTTAGTGCCCTAAGAGGAGGTCTCAAAGAGGCACTTCAAAGAAGAGGTAATTACCGTTACCAATTCTTTCATCTTTATTTCTTCTTCCACTTCTTCTTCATAGGTTGTTTCATTTTGAAGTAATAACATCAGTATCACTCATATACTGATATGTTATTATAAGTATGAAACAACCCTATTTCACCATCTATCCATCCTACGAAAAAAGAAATCACCGCGCGTGCGTACGTACGGAATACCGTCTCCACGCTGTGGTGTAATCTATTTTCCACCACCACCTTACATGGATGGGTATAATGGTGTAAAAAATAACTATACATAGTTATTACAACATCATATTGATTCTGATATATTGTATAATCCACTCCAATTCAATTCAATATTTATAGAAATGATATCATCGCTCGTGCGTACGTACGGAATACCGTCTCCACGACGCGATGAGATTCATTCTCCATGTTAACCATTTATGAATGATTATAATGTATATATAAGAAATAATAATGAAATATATGGCATTATAAAGCTACTGGATTTATGTATATATATACATATGTATGTCATCTACTTACTTCCATTTCAAGACAATAAGGAAAGGAAAACAGCGTTCATGCGTACGTACGGACTACCGTCTCCATGAACGGTGTTTTTCATTTTATTTATCTACCTATTATATATATATATATACTGAATATATATGATATATAAATCATATTTTATATTCTGGAAGTAAGTAAATCATGATATAAGTAATAATGATGTCAAGAACAACAAGTCAAAACACCTACGATAAATGAAACGATTTTACCCAAAACACTTCTTTAACATGGAATTTACAAAAGAACGGGTAATATAATGTCATAAGTGAACCATATATGATATCATAAAAATGAATATGATTCTGTAATAAGTCAATAACATGATTTAAATCATTATACAGGAGGTTCAGACACTTACAAAGCAAGTCGGACCTAAGGTAAGGGAAATATCACAATCTCATTTTTATCCGAGATTGTTTATTCGTAAGTATTTACTGGGGTGTATTTTATCATCCACATCCATGTTCCCTCAATATGTAATATTGTTTCCATCCACTTAAAATAGTTTAAATCCAATTTTACCCTTCGGTGAGTTTTTAGTAAAGAATATTAAAGGAATCTTTTGTCGTTTTTTTATACGAGGTACTTTTTGACTTTTCCGACAAAAGTACGAAGAATGTTTTTTTAACTTATACGGAACGAACGGATTTTTATGGTTTTATAAAGCCTTATTTTCATGAACCTTCCTCCAAAATATTTCATGACTATTTTCAATAAAATCTTCTTCTTTTAAAATTTCATGATGTTTTGTGAAAAGAAATTGATTTTGAAGAAAAAAGGATATTTTCCTCAAGAATTCAATTCAAGTGTTTTATCAAAATTATTTTTCATCTAAGATAATAAAGGGTTCTTTTCCTATCCATATTTTTACATTGATTTGACTATGTTGTGATGGAATTATGTTTATGAATTCCTTTATCTTATATGAATGGTTTTATGATGTCATGTTGTTTAAGAATCCCATTTTTATTACATGGGTTATGCAATGATGTATGATTTATGATTTGGTGGCACACATAAGAAAGGATTCATTAAGAGATGGGTGGGACCTATATCTCCCTCCAATGCATTGGGTAAAGATTTTATATCTCATGAGATAGACATGGCTGGAATGGTAGGTTATACCGGTTCAGTGAAACAGGACTGAAACGAGGATTACTCGATTCAGAAAGGGACTTTATCCACTAAGATAGTCTTGGCAATGAGTCTTGACTAACAAGAAATGATTCTCTATGATTATGTGTGTATTCCACAATGATTAATGTTTTGAGTTATGATTTCATTTCACTACTATGATTTATCCCATGTTATTATGCTCTCTTTTGCAGGTTAAGATTTCCAAAAATGTTATGTTCTTATGAAAATTATGTGATTGATATTTCTTTTGTTTACCCTTACTGAGCATTTGAGCTCACCCTTTTATGTTTCCTTTTCCCCAGGATATAAATAAAGGTTTTAGGTAGAAAAAAAAAGAAGATCTTCATGGGAGATATTGAAGATCTTTCACCACGATTAGAAGATTACGTTCCGAGTTTCCAAAGACACTAAACTATTACGGTCCTTGTGTGTGTGTTTTTGTTATGTACTAAGTATTCCGAAAAAGTAATGTAATGTCCACGTACGTCAGGCTTCGGGCCGTTACATATATAATGATCCATGGAACTAGAAAATTACCATCAATCACATCACCAACAGAATGATCAATATCCCAAAGAATCTAGTTAGATTTTTCTCATCCTATGACCAACCATTTAGAGAATAACTTTGTGTATCCATATCTCGAATCCCATACACATATATGTATTATAAATAACACTACTCAAAAATATGTAACACAAATTATTATACATCCATATAAAAAACATACCCTACAATCAATGTAATATTAACATATGGGTGTAAATACATTCTCCTCAATTCCTCTATTAAAAACATTAGACTCTTGATTAACAATTCTTCATGATTTCCTCCACGGCATGCTAGTGAAAAAATTTCCATTTCCTTGGTTATATGAGATATCAAACACATAATCATTCATAAAATACTTCTAATATAACTAAAATATATTTTATTCTTTTTATTAAATGATATAAGTCAGTCCCTTGTAATCTATGATGAAAATAGTTATTCCAAATAATGTAATGTTGTCACATTATTAGATTAAAAACCCAAACATTTAACATGAGGTCATGGGTGGAATACGTATTCTTATCTTGATGAGATATTTTATACCCATATGATACTATAAATATCTATGGTCACAAAAAACCTCCCAAATATGATTGGAACCCCATGTCGAATTAAACAAATAATATTACTTTCTGTAGAAGTTGGACAATTAGATCTCTAATGAGCTAATATATTAGTATTTTAAAATATTCATAACAATACCCATTTAACAATAAATGTTGATATCCCTATGATGAGTTTAAAATGTTCCTATTAATTCATTAATTTGGGTCATTACACTCTAATAATATCCCATAATACTTAAGAAATTATGGTCCATTTACACATTCCTTGATGATTCCCAATAAAAAACAACATTAATATTCTGAGGATCCACAAATACTATATATTGGGATACTTCATTTATATGTAATTTCACTTAAGAAATTGAGAAAATTAATTCAAAAAACTACCCATAAAGATGATAGTGTATAATGGTCTACATGATTGATCTTTGGCATAACACATGGCTGTCTTTTAAACTTTTTTATTAATGAATTTCATCATTGAACATGACCAAAAACATGTAGAGGAACCCATGGCACAAGAAATTCATACAATATATAAAAATAGGTGGACTCATGAAACCAAAAAATATTAACAATAACTCTATGTCATCATATCAACACCAAAAATGATGTATTATATATTTAATCATCAATAAGATGAATATAATAATACAAATTCGAGAAAATGACATGGAAATCAAACTAAATCGCATTAACTAATAAAAAAATGGTATAAATCCTCATAAGGATATAAAAATTATTTATTTTCACATTTTCTAACCATCAATGGTCTCCACATAGCCTCAAAAAAACATTTCAATGCCTTGAAATCAATATTGGAGAGCACCAAGGAGATACACTATGTTTTTTGAACCACATATGAATCAATTCATAAACATGGATCCTCAATAACTATAGCTCATGATGTTACATACAATAATAAAAATCAAAATTTATCTCATATGTGGATTCCATTATATCACAAACATGATGTCACATTATGGAAGGTATTAAAATATTATTTGCAGATAATTTTTAAATAATCAACAATTATTTCGAGAAAACCCATTAACTGAACCTATAACAAGTCCAAGGACAAAATTTTTATATATAGAAATAATGGTTTTGAAAACATATGAGCTCTTATATAACATTTCTCACAAAAATAAATATCACATTATTTCACCAAACATTAGATAATTAATTCTTCATATGGAATAATTCTATTATTGGGCCAAAAAACATCCTATGCTTTCTAATGACTAAATTGTATAGATTAATCTATAGATAAAAGAAATATCAGGATAATTATTATTCTTTAATATGTATATACATGTTTGTTAAATGTTTTTACATTTATCCAATAATATTTAGAGACATAAAATACGATAGAATCCTATTCTAGTCATAAATACTCTATTATTAATTAAAAGGGTCATTTACCACCTTTTGATGGTGAACCATCATTAAATATAGTGTTGGTCACTTATATATCTTCTATTTAAAAAAAATATTATTCTTCATTATAATATCACATCGAAATATACTTTGGATAATATTTTGGAATTTTTCTGATAAAATTCAATTTTATGAATAGTGAAACATATTGTATTGTAATTAATAATTGATTTTTAATATAATTTATTAATATATATAGATTATAATTTTAAATGGTTTTAAATTTAAATTAGATTATATTTTTACCATTTAATTAAATTATAGTGATTGGATATAATCTCACTTTTAAATTGCACAAAAATAAGTGTCAATCTTTTGATAGTTGATATTTCATAAAACATTCTTTTTTTATTTGATAGTGGGAACTAATTATAAATTCATTTCTCCCACTTCTGTGCTTTGAATTTGTAAAAATTTATTGTATATTTGTAATTATGAGTTCCAAATTGTGTAAATAGGTATCATTTATTTTTAGACATTATGAATATTTACATCAATAAATATTTTATTTACTATGTTTAAATGGTAAATATGGTGAATAAAGGTAAAAAATAATATTATTATAATATTAAAATAATCCAACATCTGTCCTAATCATATTGTATGATACATTTCCATCCACTTGCATCCTTGGGTCGATTTTGGGGCCACATAGAGCCACTTAAGAGTGATAACAACAATTTATATTAATAAATTTAAAATAAAAAAAAAGACACAAACATACATCATTTAGAAAAATGATTTATTACATAGGGTTATATAAGTTATATCATAAGATATAAATATTAATATAGAATCTAAAATGATTTCCTACATTATGTTTTTTTATTATTTTTAGATATCATATAAATAGAATTATTTATTACACAATACTGATGTAGTGATTACATCATTAAGGAATGTTTTAAATAAATATGATTATGAAGATTAAAAAATTTTTCAAAACATGTCCAATTTATGTTGGATGATTTTATTTCAATAATGATTCATCTTATCGTCGACTTTAATTTGTTTTGAACCTTTAGGAACTGAATATCATTATATAGTAAAATGACACTTCTAAACATTCCTCCCTCCTCCCCTTATAAAAATCTCTCACTTCTAACCCATTACTCACACTTCTCAATCCCCTTATCTCGTCCAACCTCTACCCAATTAATCTACGTACATCCCTCCCTCATATTATAATACTTCCCCTATTAATAAATCAATTCATTTAAATATTTTGGTTCAAACTAAAGGGAGATACACAATTTAAAGGTAATGTCTTCTCTTAAGTTATTTTGTATTATTATACATCTCCATCGACATAAACTCTTTTTATTGCATTATTTTATAAAAAATAAAGTATGATCAATATATTAGGATGTTTTTATGATAAGTATTTGAACTATAATTACATAATAATTCACTTAATAGGTAAATATCATATTGTTTCTATGGGCATCAAACTACTACCTCACGAAATGATGATTGTTCAATCTTATCCTACCATCTCTTATGATAGAAATTATGTTGGCACTTTATTTTTATATGATATATATTATGTATATTTTTTCTCTATGTTCATGTAATTTATATTTACAAACATAACATTATTCATTCCAATATGTGTAAATATGATAATTTCATTTGAGAATAGTGGGACCACCACCCTCTAGCGACGATATGATTTGTTCATGAAATACATGGAATGTACAGAGGATATAGTTACTGAAATTATGTAACTTATATAACATATGATATTATATATTAAATATAATATACCTATTATCATTATGTTTTCATTCAAATAAATATGAAATAGAAAAAATGTAGCGTTCATGCGTACGTACATCTTATTGTCTCCATGAACGGTGCATTTCATTTATTATATCCAAATGTTATATATTTTTATGAATACATATATATACATGAAATATATAATATATATGATATCTACGACATGAATATCATTCTGGAGAAAATTTAATTTTTACCACATTAACATATTTTTATTATAAGAAGTTCTTTTTTTACTCAAGTACCAAATATCGACAAAACGACCAATATTAAATTAAATGATTTCATTTTGTTTATAACATAGTAATAAGTGATAAAAATGGATTAATAAACTTGAAAATTGGTCTTAAGAAAGTATAAATTTATATAATCTTATTATTTAGGAGAATAAAGAACAAACGGGTCAAGTCGGACACAAGGTTTAGGATTTCTTCTCTCACTTTTAATTCCATGAGATTTCCACTATTCAAAACATATTTATTGATTGTGGTGTATTGTGTACATACATTTGATATATATTACCATGATTATATTTATATTCATTGATTTATGTGATTCATTTGGTTGTTATTATCTTTTGGTCATATGACTTGATTGATTACAACGTGGTAAGGGGATTCTCATCTCACTTTTAATTCAGTGAGATTTCCATTGTTGGCCACTTATTTCATGTATGTTGTATATGTATACTACCATTGGATATATAATATAATTATAATATTTTTATTCATGTTATTATGTGATTCATTTATTGATTTTTAACTTATGGTAACATGACTCGATTCACTACAATGTGGTAAGGGGTTTTCATCTAACTTTTTTATTTTCGTGAGATTAATGCTATATTTTCCACTATTTCCTTTTTGATTGGATTATATACTAACCATGATTTTATTAATTATTTAATATACATCAATTTATTGGTATTTACATCTTCATTTTATGATCCTTCTTTCATGGGGTTTATGTTTCATATGTTACCAAATTAGCAATGGAACCATTCACCTTCCTCATTTAGTCATATACATCTTTTTATTATGTTTTTTTTTTCATTTACATCTTATTATGTTGTGATATGTTATTCTATATCATTATTGTTTTAAATATTATTTCTATGTGAAGAGACACCTTTTTTTATCTCACCAACTCATATTCATAAATTTTATGGAATGTTGTTGGGCTGTCGAATTTCAGTAAGAGTACATCATAACCAATTTTCAATTCATTGGGGTTAATATTCTACTTGTAGATTATGTCATGATATGAATATGTGTGAATGACCTATGATTTTTTACAAAAAATTTAAAATCATATATAGTGTATTTATATTTTTTACACATAATTATATATTTTATTTATCCTTAAACTAAGGGAGCTGTCTTTATAAGGGATTTCATCTCAATTTACATTCCATGGAGATTTCATTGTTGTTATGCGCTAATTTTCATTTATATGGTTTATATACTATCCTTAAAAATATTATATAATGAATACCATAATTCTCATCATATTATGATGTTTTTATTAAATTTTATTCCTCAGTTATTTGTTTTCAATCATATCTCATTTGGTTTGGAACTCATTATCTAAAAAATGGTTTCAATGACTTAATATTATATATTTTTCTAAATAATGTCAATATCATGAAATGATATATTGTGATTGCAATGTGGAAATTTTATCTTTCCATTATGATTGTTTTATTTGTTATGAATATGTTTTGGTTATTGGGAATTGATTACGTATATGGGTGGTTCTGAGAAAAACTTGGGTGGGTGAGCCAGAGATAGCTCTCCAATGCATTGGGTAACGTGACAGAGGTAAACACTAATGTTTCTCCTATGAGATTTAGGGAATATACTATATGGGTATTCCAACGTAACTCTATTTTTAGCTCTGATAGCTACAATGTATGTTTTCTATTGCCACAAGTTACCTTTATGATTTATTATTTCTATGTGTTATTAATAAATCTTATGATTTCATGAGGTATGTTATGATTTAAAATTAAGGTTTTATTGAATTTTTTTTATTGATGGGTTAAAGATTCCTTTCCTTATTTTATAACACTTACTGATCTTTTTATTCTCATCCAATGTTTTTGAAATTTTTTCAACATGACTTAATGAGGAATAGGGTCAAGGATGGGATCAAGGAAAAGTCAAACTATCTAAACATGGAAGTAGACATTTTTCTTTTTACCAGTGTTTATTTTATTATTAATAAATGTATATTGAGTATTAGTGTCTAAATGTAATTTTCAACTTGATATATAACAGGTATGGACAAATGATCTAAAACTCTATACATGAAAATATCCTTAATGTAAAATATTCATTTATTTGAAGATTATGTAATGTTTTATGGCTGGTTCCTTATAGTTTGTATCAGAGGTTGGTTTAGACAACTTATAGGATTAAGTGATTTAGTTAAACACATGGTTAGTCCATGTGTCTATTATTTCAGTTATATCCCAGATTTATAAATCTTTCATATCAATGAATATTAGTTACAAATTTAAGTGGAGGACCTCAGTTGACGTTCGTATATCTTCCTGATGACATGCTTTCAATAATTATTGCAAAGTCATGTTCATATGATTGTGAAACGTTTTCAAGCCTACAACTCATTTTCTAGCAGTTGATTGAGATATCATACTCCTCCACCATACATCAATTTCTTCATGGGTCCTGGGTTTCGTTTAATCATATCATTTTTTCTCAATATTCTCATATTTTCAAGAAATGTACATATTATCGAGGCATATTCAAATATTTTACCTTATCACAAGATTTTCCAGAATATTATGATTTTGAAAAAGGTGTGGATGAAGTATACCCTTGCGCAACATATTTACACTTTCTTTTAAAATATTGTCTCTCATCACATATTTATAGTATTTTAAAAGGACCATTTATTGAATGTTTCAACCCAAATTCTGTATTACTGTTTTATAATAATAATGTTTTATTAGATGTTTTGAAATTATATTTCATACATTATTATTTTCAGAAAATGTTTTTCTACGAACACCCATATGAACCATTTTGTAAAAATTAAATTGGGACGAAGGAACCAAATGGTTTTGAAGGATCTCAAAAGCATTGTTGGGGTGCATGTACCTTATACCGATTCGAACAAATGATTATGAAACCATATGGACACTATGATCCAGGTATGTTGTTCTTTATACATGGAATAATTTTATTTTATCATATGGAGGTCAAATAATGAAAATATATAAGATGATGAGGTCTTAATGTATTGGAATGAAAATGAAAGTTATAAGAAAACCATTAGGGTTAAAAAATGTTAGGTATATTTTTGAGTTTTATAAAAAGGACAACCCGTAATATGGGTGAAGACCCATCATGTTCGGCAAGGCCACATGAATCAAACCCACGACCGAAAGGCGACAAGGGTGCATCACCTACCACTATCCTACATGATGTCCCTAGTTAGTATGACTTATTCATTAAAGTTAAATGATTTTATGGATCATGAATAAGTTCATTTGGGACCTTATGTTTCATCATATAGGAATCCATAATATAAGAAAATGATTTGGTGATTATATAATAATTGTAATTTTGGATGACTTTCTTTCTTTTGGGAACACTATATACTTAGGGAAAATAAAATACTATGGGATTAAAATTGCGGATTAGTGTTTGAAATATTATTTTGTAAGAATCTATGTTATAATTTAGGACATAAGGTGACCTGGGTTATTTATGGAAATGATTAATATATCATAAGGAATATGTGTTTAAGATACTAACACATCAGAATGAGTCCTTAAGAGTAGTCAAAAATTTTGGAGATAAAAGTTAAGATTTACTGTGGAATACTATGTGATTAAATCTATCTGAGCTTTTGGATTCAATCTTAGTATTTATTATTTTGATGAATTTTATGTACAGTTGTATATTGAATGGTCTTTCTTGATCTTTGGGTTCTTTTTGTTAAATCTTGGAGATTATGAGTTGTGTTTATTTTTATAAAGGATTATCCTTTTGAAGATAATCGGATCTTGTAATGACCAATTTTGGTTTTGGATAATGTCTAAAGATAATGGAAATATATAGTTAATCTTTTGTAGATTATGGGATACTCTAGAAGTTTATTCTTGCACTTCAGGTCTGTCCAAGTCATCATGATTACTTACCATTTGGGGAAAAGTTGAGTTTGGGGTAGAATTTTATTAATGGATGACACTCTACATAACATGAATGTATATTTTTTTAATGATCTTAGTCTAGTAATTAAAAAACAAATTCAACTCTATAAATAGGGTCTTGAAGAAAAAATGTTGTAATATATCATTTATCATCAGACTTTTACACAAGCACAAATTTATGGTATTGTGGGGGTTCAAATTCCACGATCATGTTTTATATCACTCTCTATTAATCTATGAGAGTTAGTTTCTCTTATAAATTCATTTTTCATGGAATCCTTATATATGTTTTCCTGGGTGACATTTTTATTCTTCCTCAATTTTTTAATGTGATATTTTTATTGACTCTTTATCTGATGTGGGATTTTTAATGAAGTTTCAATGCCCAATTTTAAAATTACGAGGATGAAATTCCCAAAAATGCTGAAGGATCTAACATCCCTAGTAAATGAAGAAAATAAAATTTCCATATTTATTAAATTTTTTGAAATAAATATTAATTCTACATTAAAGGGTATACTATGTGTTATGGCGTACCTGATACAAAATATCATGTTTCTTTGAAATCTTATGTTGCACACAATGCTGAGTCATACTGAAAAATAATAAAATTAATTTTTTTAAATGGTAATTTATACCTAGAATATGTATTGGTGGGAATGGATAGAACTAAATAAAATATATATATACACATTTTTTTAAAAGTTTTTTACATTTATCCATTATATTTTTGTCACTTCAAATAAGAAAGAATATGATTTTAAGCATAAATACACTAATTTTCATGAAATGGTCAATTTAACTTGTTTTGATGGTGAACCTTCATTAAATCTATTTTTGGTCACTTATATATGTTCTATTTTACAAAAAATACTCTACTTTATAGTAGGTCCTCAAAATTTAATTTGGGAAATATTTTGGTATTTTTCTGATTAAGTTCATTTTTTTATTAATGAAAAATTCAGTATTTTAATTCATCAAAACCATTAAATATAATTTATTTATATAGTTATATTTTCATTTAAATGGATTTAATTTCTATTTAGAATATATTTTTATCAATTTATCCATATTTGGTCATTTGAGGGAATTTTATATTGAAATTGGACATAAATAAGTGGAAATCTATTGAAAGTTATTATTTCATAAAAACATGCTTTTTGTTTTGACAGCTGGAATTAATTTTATTTTAATTTCTACAAATTATTTTTTTGAATATGGAAAAATGTATTAGATATTAGGAAATAGGAGGTCCATATTGTGTAAATAAGTAAATTTTATTTTTACATATTATCAATCTTTACATTAGTGAATATTTTATTTACCGTGGTTAAAAGGTAAATCTAGTAAATAAGGGTAAAATCTATTATTATTATAATATTAAATTACCCCAACATGTGTCTTAATCCTATTTTTTGATACATTTCCGACCATTTTAATCCTTCGATCTATTTTGGGACCCAATAGAGACACTTTAAAATGACAGTGAACCATTATATTATTTAATATAAAGTAAAGACTATAATGACATAAACATATATCTTTTAAAAATTAAATTTGAGCATATGATTATATAATTTATCTCTTAGAGTGTAAACATTAATTTCAGATCTAAATATATTTTATACATAATGGTAATTTTTTATAATGTTTAGACATCAAATAATTATAATTATTTATGACACAATAATGATGATGTGTTTACCTCATTAATGTGTGATTTAAATAAATAAGAATATATGGATTAAAAAAATATCCAAAACCAGTCCAGTTATTATTGGTTGATTTTATTTAAATCATTAGTCATCTTATATTCATCTTTAATAACTTTTGGATCTTCATTAATTGATAATCATTATTTAATAATATTATAATTTTAAAACTTTTTAAAGATCCCATCCTCTCCCTTATAAAAAGACCTCACTTATAACCCATTCGTCACACATCTCAATCCCCATTTCTCATTAAACCTCAAACCAATTAAGTTCCAAACATATCAGTCCACTTGTTATAATCTTTCCCATAGGATGAAGGAAATTCAAGCAAACCATTTGGTTCAAACAATAGGAGGATACTAGATTTAACTGTAACATTTTCTCTTATGTTCTTTTGTTTTATTTTATTTCTCTATCCCAATAAACTATTTTTTTCCTTCAATTTATAAAAACACCAGTATATTAAATATAAAATGATGTTTTAATGAGATTAATTCGATCTAAATTTACAAAAACCTCCATCAAATGGGTAATGAACATATTGTTTCTGTGGGCGGTGAACTACTGCCTCATGAAACGATAATTGTTCAATCTTCTCCTACTACCTCTCATTGTGGCCATTATGATAGAAAAAATATATATATGATATATATAATGTTTATTTTTTCTCTATTATTCTATAATTTATATTTTTAAAGATACCTTTAATCATTCCAATATGTGTAAATACGATTATTTCAATTGAGGAAGTGAGGACTACCACCCCCTCAAGGTGATATTATTCATTCATTACATATGTTGAACATATAAATAAAGGCATTTATGAAATTGAATAACATATATATCATATGATATTATTCAGGAATTATAATATTACTATGTATCATTTAGTTTTCATTCCATTAAATATGAAATAGAAATGAAAGTATCATTCATGCGTATGTAATGCTTATCGTCTCCATGAACGGTGTATTTCATTTCTTATCTCCAAATGTCATGTACTGTTATAAATAAATCCATATACTTGACATATATGATATATATGATTATATATCATGAATATCATTCTGGATATAATATATTTTTTACCGAATGAAAAAATGTAATTATAAGAAGTTCAATATTGACTCAAGTACCAAATATCGAGAAAATGACAATTGTTAACTTAAACTGCAGCATAATGTTTATAACATGGTAATAAGTGATATAAAAGGAATAATAAACCTGAAAAGGTTCTTATGAAAGTATAATTTGTTTAACTTGTTATTTATGAGATAAATGAACGAACGTGTCATGTGGTTCATGAGGTAAAGGATTTCTTATCTCACATTAAATTCTGTGAGATAACCATTGTTCACTACTTATATATTTCATGTTGTGTATTGTGTACTTCCATTTGACAAATATTTTCATGATTATAATTATATTCATCATATTATATGATTCATATGGTTATTATTAACTTTTGGACATATGTCTTGATTGATTACAACGTGGTTAGGGTTTTCGCATCTCACATTTAATTCTGTGAGATTTCCATTGTTCGCCACTTATTTCATGTATTTGGTATATGTCTACTAAAATTTTATATATTATATCATTATTATCTTTATATTAATTGTATAATGTTATTATTTTAAAAATTATTATATTTTGGTAATATGTCTCGATTGATTACAACGTGATAAGGGTTTTTCATCTCACTTTTTTATTCTAGTGAGATTCATGCTACATTTTCCATTATTTATTTTTGTGTGGTGTATATACATCCCATGATTTTATTAATTATGTAATATAAATTAATTTATGTGTACTCGCATCTTCATTGGGTGATCCTTCTTTTGAATTGGTGTATGGTTCATATGTTACCAATCTGAAAGGGAACCTTTCACCTTCCACTTTTAGTCAAAGACTTATTTTTGTTATGTTTTTTTAATTTACATTTTATTATGTGTGGATATGTTATTTTATATCCTTATTGTTGGAAATTGTATGTCGAAGTAATGATATACCATTTTTTCTCTCATCAAATATTTTTTTTTTGAATTTTAATGTGATGTTGTTAGGTTGTTGAATTTCTATAAGGGAACATCTGAACCGAATTTCAATTCATTGTGGTTATACATCTACTTGTTGATTATGTCATGATAGGAATATATGTGAATGACCTCTGATTGTGTATCACTAAATATAAAATCATATTGAGTTCATTTATATTTGTCACACGTAATTATATAAATTATTTATTCTTAATCTAAGGATACCGTCTTTATAAAATATTTCCTCTAAATTTACATTCATTTGATTCTTCACTATTGTTATGTGCCAATTCACATTTATATTGTGTATATACGTTACTTTGGCATACTATATCATGAATAGATGTATTCTCATGATATTATAATGTTTTTATTAAATTTTATTCCTCAATTATTTGTTTTTAATCATAATTGATTTGGTTAGGAACTATTTAACTAAAATATCATTTCAATTTTATAATAATCTAAATCTTCCTCATATATGTCCATGATTTAAAAATGGGTTTCATGATTTATTTATATGGAAATTAATTTTATAAAATGTCAATTCCTTTAAAAGCATCAAAGTTGTATGGGACACTTTGATTTGAAAATCTCTTTAATAAATGGTTTTCAAAATGGTTTGATAATGAATTGATTAGGTCAATATATTGAAATGATATATTGTGATTGCAATGTGGAAATGTTATATTTCATTTGTTCTTGAATTATTTTTTATTAATATGTTCTGTTTATTGGGAATTGTTTATGTATACGGGTTGTTCTGTGATAAACCTAGGGCATGTGAGCACGAGATAGCTCTCAAATGCCTTGGGTAACATAACAGAGGTAAACATTAATGTTTCTCATAAGAGATTTAGGTAATATACTGTGATGGTTATTCCAATGTAACTCCCTATGTTGTTGTGATAGCTACAATGTAAGTATTTATCATATGCCAAAAGTAACCTTTATGATTTATTATTTCTATGTGTAATTCATAGATCTTATGATTTAATGATGCATGTTCTGAATGAAAATTATGGTTTCATTGATCTGTATTTATTGAGGGGTTAATGTTTCCTTTCTTTATTTTATAACCGTTACTAATAATTTTATGGTCATCTGATGTTTTTGAAATGTTTTCTGTGTGACATAAAGATGAATAGGGTCAATGATGGGATCATGGAAAAGTCATGTTCTCTAAAACATGGAACTAGACATGTTTCTTTTGAAGAGTTTTTATTTTATGAAGAAATGTATACTGAGTAGTAGTGTCAACATGTAATTTTCAAGATGATATGTAATAGTTATGGCCTAATTCTCTAAAACTCTAAAGCTAAAAAGATCATCATTTTGAATTATTCATTTAATTGAAGATTGTGTAATGTTTTATGGTCAGGTCCTTATACTATGGATTCATTAATACCATATATTTTTCTATTAAATAAGTTTGGGATAATCTTGATAGCACTCCTGATAATCAATGCCTCAATTTTTCATGATCTAACAAATATAAAATGTTAATTTTCCCATAAATATGATTCTAGATGCGACATCATCCATCACCTAGATAAACATTAGGCTTCACTCCTAATATAAAATTTCCTTAATTATACTCATTACATAGTATTTTTATCATTAATGATGTCAATTCTGGTGTCACCATTTGAATGGTGATTCCCAAACCCATTTATAGTTTCTTAGTTGGTGTCACTCTACTACTTATGGTTATCATATTTTGATGTCAATTTACATATTAATTGAATCTAAATATCTATTATCATGGAATGAATATAAAAAAATAAATTTTCATGGAATAATCAATTATATTTTCAAACATAAATGAAATTTTAATCAAATGTTAAGATATATTTTTATTAATTCCCCACACACTTCAAATGATTAATTTCTAGATTAATAAAATTTCATTATACAACAATGTATGCTCTTGATATCATGTTATAAATATAATGTCAATATAATTACATGATTCAAAAGGGAATTATATGATCATTAATAAAATGATAAACTTTCATCTACTACTCCACATTTAATGAAATCATGTAATAATGTATTTTTCTATTCTATTTATGATTAACACAGGCCTCTCCTCCAATAAATTCATATTTATAAAATAATTATAATTTTTTATGAAATTATTAATTTACCTCTCCCTAATTTTTTTTCCAACATCAATAACGGTAAAAGTATAAATAGATGTTTTCTATGACCTCATATCAGAATCCATTTAATTGGATTTAAATGAATCAATATTCTCCAATACATAGAGTAGACATCAAAAATATCATGAGATCTTCATCATTCAAATAAATAATATCCAAGTATTTGTTTTTATAGTAAATGATGTAAAATATCATTCATGTTAATAATAGGATGATACATTATAATATACATTCCATCATAATAGTAAAATATCAATAAATATATATCATTTAGGTTATGATATATCTACATTGAACAAAAATGAAAACAATGTACATAAATAAAATAAATTATAATGGCTGATGTAGACAATTGATTTTTTCTCATTTCATTCCTAATTTTATTTGTTTGTAAAAATATCACATCCCCATAAAACAGAAAATTAACTCCTTATGAAAAAAAAATTGTTACAACAATTTCATTAGTTATGATAATGTGATTTTTCAATTTCCCAATACAAAACAGTTATTTTTAATTTGTATTTTTTAAAGATGGTTTCATAAGATGTTCAAAAAATGTAAATAATAAAATTGAATTACAAAGAAAACACACCCACACGTATCATTTTAAATATTAAAATCCTTTCCTTTAGGGTCCCAAAAATCCCATCGTCATCTTTTATTAATAAATAAAAACATTCAATTTAACCTAGAAAATGATATGATTTCATGTTATTATGTCTCTTACTTAAAATTTATAATCATTGATTCTATGAACTAGTTATGAAAGATTAAATATATGGGTTATATGATAATTATATTAATAAAAAATTCCTACAAATAAGAAAATTTTATTTTTCCATCATCAGTTCCACATGATTCAAAGAATGTTCTATAAAAAATCATCCTCCTCTATCTAAAAAAATATATTTATGAAAATATTGAAATAATTAATATCTAAAATTATAATTGTAATTTGGACATGTGATGATACACAATCAGTTATGGTATTGAATACTAAAAAAAATTAATCTCTAAAAATTGTATAAGTATAAATAATTGGAATTCTAAAAAAATTTATTATATCAATTAAATAATCTAAAAAATTAATGATTTTTGAAATTTGTATCCCTTTGTTAGTCCTTAAAATTTCATTTTCACATTTTATAAGAAAAATTAACAGAAAATAATTTTAAAACATAGTACAATATTTTTCTCCTTTATATCATTGTCTCCTATGTTTTTGATTAAAAATGTCCTAATGTGGGGAATTTAATTACAATTAGAAACTAAAAATCAGGAATATATGTGGGTAACAAAAAATACTAAAATTAAAAACTCATAAATCACTATTTAAGTGGTTTTATTCCTATAGTGGGTGGAAACTATTTGGATTTCCATAAATGTGTCTTATTTTATTTTTGATAATGTGATATCATCATTTATGGTGTTATCATCCTACAAGAAACAACCTTGGTTTACTTATTTTTTATTTATTTTTTCTTCATTATGGATCTTAAAATTAATATTTACTTTTTAATGTTGAGGCTCTTTTTAAATGATGTTTCAAAATATAATGGTGGTTTTTCCACAAACAAAAATAGTAAATAATATTTTTATTTTAAAACATGGGTTTTCTCGTGGATAAGTTTTTATTAATGTATTCTTCTTCAAAATAGCTCTATTTATATTTAGTAATTATATGTTTGACACATATTTCCTATTAGGATGGATATATTATTACATCCACATCATCACATTCTATGTGATTTCATTTATTTTATCTTATTTTTCATTAATCATCTATTTTTATGGACCTATTTAATTTTCATTGGGGCATTCTACAAAGTTTTTTTTAATCATGAGAAAATGTAATCAAATTTATAGATATTCCAAACATGTTGAAAATCATCAAGATTATTATATATGGTCATTAATATATCACTAAATTTATTCTAAATTAATTTTTAATTATTTTATCTAAAATATTACATGCACATTCATAATATATATGTTGTCAAAAGCTTCCAAATGTTGAATACATCCCTTCCCTATATTTTAAATTTCTTCCTAATAATTTTTCAAAGATGAATATTTATTGAAACTAACATAGTTAATTATTATTCTGAAACACAACGAGCTTATTTTTATATAAAACGGTTGTTATATAATTTCAATGAAATTTAATCTAAAAATACTTTTCCCCCGAAATAAATCTATCTCCAATTCGATATAATCCACTAAGAAGTAAAACATGTCTACCTTGACTTGAAGAAATTAAATGGGTCCTCATAAATACATAACTATTAAAAATTTCATTTCTAGTTTGACCCATGTGATCTTTATTTCTTGATATATCATGATCATAAATTTGTTATTTTTCATTATTTAATCATTAGAAAAAATTTAAAACTAATACCTCCAAAACACATTTTATCAAATATTAATTTGAATTTAAAAGCAAATTGGATCATTTTGTTACTTCATGAGCTAGATTAACAGCAAGATAAACACTATTCTGTGACTGTGATCATTGTTATTTCCTTTATGCCTATTATTATTAGAACCCATATATATCTTTAATTTAACATAAATTGGAATGTTGGCGATTAATTAATGATATAAATATTGATGAGAAATATCTTACTATTTTCTATATACACACTCCACTATGAATAAATATATCTTTTCATTATCCAATATGAAATTTTATCTGGGACACAAATTGTGGTTGTTCATCTCTCCCTTCTTCGAACGATAATTTCCATTTCAATTCTATATCTTCTATATTTTTTATAATTATATAAATGTTAATCATATTATATTTCATCATCATAGTATTATGGAGTTTACATCTCATTATGATGACCTATTTCTATTCTCAATAATATTCATCATGATCTATGATTAAGTTTTTCAATATTCTTTCCCACTTATAACTCAAGATTGCATAGTTCATACTTTACAACCACTGATTCATCAATAAGATCCTTTAGTTGTTTTAGATTTTATTTTGAATAACCCATCCGTTCATTGAGGGATCATCATTTTTTGGTCATTAATATATCCATATTCTCCATTAATGTGTAAATATGGCTCTATAGAGAGGCTTTTATTATATTTTCAAGATTTATTCCATTTAAAGATATCATTTTCCATATTGTTTTTATTCCCTATAACCCTAGAATTTATGATAATTATTTAATTATACATACATAACATATTCAGTGTATATTCCATGGGGTTATTATCGGGGTATCATGAAATCTATCATTTTGTTAAGGGAATCCATCTTAGAATGTATCATGTTATTTTTTCAACTAAATTTACTATAAAAAATTTATGTCTCTTCATATTTCCATATGTTTATATTTATTAATATTTAATTTATTTAAAATTATTTTTAATCTAGAACTATTTACATTATAGAACCAATGACAAAAAATTATAATATTTAATGGCTTCCCTTTGGATAACATTTTGAAAATTAAAAAAGTTTTAGTAATATTTCTGTTTTCTAGTGATGAATGTTTACAATGAGGTATTTGAAATACAACCAAGAATAATGTATTTATTCGTAATCTATTTACATATAATTTTAAATATTGACGTGAATATCCATTTACATTGAAGTAGGGTAGAATCATGTCAGATTATTTCATTCCAGGACATCAAATGTTGTAATAGAATGAGGTTGTATGCTTTGTATCCAATAAAAAACATGACCTATTAATTAAAAAATAATAAATAATAATATAAATTAATAAATTTAGATGTTATTAAAATGGATTATTTAATAGAATTCATATAATATCCCTGGATGTGTGTTGGGGTCTACATTTGGTATCCCATTGAAATATTTTGGAGATCGTCAAAAAGAGGGGTTGTTTAATCCCAATGAGTATTTCCTCCAAGAGTGGAACAAGATAACTAGATTGAATGAATAAATGGGAAGGAATTTCATAATCCAAAGTTTCTCTGATCCCATTATTTCTAGGTGGTCTACCAAATTCATATTGTGGATTTCATTTATCACTAAACATGACTGCAACATTCATCATCATTCAAAACGTTATCTGAAACATGGGATAATTCTTAGGGATTAATTTTCAATTCCAATGAGGGGAATTATTTTTCATAAGTATTTTAAAAAGATATTTAAAACACTAGAAAAGACAGTGTAAAATTTAATATTATTTTGAAATAAATTATTTTAAAATCATGTGTATACTTTATAAATATTCCCAAAAATGGTACTAGAAATTTAGTCACCACATGGTTTTTGTTTTTCCAAAGGGGTTATTGATATTTAAAAATTAAAAAATTTATAAATCCAGTTATTAATAATTGAATGATCGATGTAAAAAATATGACAGAGTGTTAAACCCATGAGATATATTATGTTTATGTAAGAAAACATAATAAATTTAGTATAAATAATATGTAAGAGAGTTTATTTATAGAGAATTTTAATGAGGGAATATAGCATAAATTGTTATTATATGTTCAATATAAAATTAATTTTTGTTCAAAATAGTGTTTTTAGAATGTTTTAGAGTTGAGACTCAACAATTCCATGGTCCATTTAAATTCACTCTAATGATAAATCCCCCGATAATTATTGGAAAATTATTTTGTTTATTAACGGTATAGGTTAATAAAGCAAATATTTAAGAATAATTACTATATATTTATCAATGTTCATGTATAATTGATTGTTATTATTCATGAATAAATAATCATTTATAAATTCAAATTCTAATATTCAATATTTATGTTTCTGAATGGAATTTGAATTGAAATATGACTGTTCCACCAAAAAAAAACTGAAGGACAAGAAAATATTTTCTAATAAATATAATTTTATTCATTAATATACACATATCATGAGAAGACTATCCCCTAATTCTATTCGATGTAGAGTGATATATGTTGAGAGATATGATAAATCCTAATTAATTGTCTAAATATCTTTAAATAAGCGGCAACATCAGCCACAGTTCATACCAATGGATAGTTTTCATTATTAATTTTGAAAAGGATACAATGAATGACATATATTGTAATATATTAGTCAATATTGACGTTTCATATCCATAAATACATATATTAATTTTTTTTAGTTAGTTCTTGGGTGTTTCAATGCTTATCAATGATGAATTCATTCAGCATGTGGAAAAAAGAAAAATTTCTCATTTTTTCTCAGTTGTATTCACTTTTTGATTGCCTCTAGTAGGATTTGAATATTTTTAATTCAAATTTGTTTTATATTTTATGGGATTATTCTCTCAATGTCAAAAACCAATTTTTCCAAATTTGACTTTTGGTTTCTTGGTATGAATGTTTCTTCCCAACTCACTTTATTTATTTTCATCTAGTGTCATTATATTATGTATAATGGACATTTTTCTAATTTATTTCCCTCTAAAACAAATCCAAATATCCCTATCCATGGAATGAATATAATAATTATTTGAACTTAGATACTATTTTTTTTATTTTCAAAATTTTATTTACTTTTATATTATAAAACCCTCAAAATATTCATATCATAAATCCCAATTCAATGAAGAAAAATTTTATCTTTTTAGAAGATGATATTTTGATCATTAAATGAGTTTTAATGATGGAATTAATTTAAGAAAAATAATGTTAAATTAAAAAGAATATTTATTATTTTTACTATATTTAAAATCATATCATTAATTTTAAAATTTGATGTGTTTTCTATCATTTGATCTCCTACTATTCTATCAAATCATGGAAGTCAAAACATATTCTCATGGAGACTTACAAACCTTTTTAACCAATTCTATCTGGATTCTTCTAGATTCTTGAACTATGTTCACCTATTCCTTAAAATTTATTAGATGAAGTAAAATCATAAATATAATCACCAAGAAGGGGTTCTTATTTCTCACTATTAATTATTATTATCTATGGTTGATCCATTATTTTGATTACTTTATATTAGAATATGTGAATAATAATAATTAAATAAAAATTAGGATATTGAGATGAATGATAATTTTATAATTGGGGAATTTATGAAAGAGTAAAAAGATGGTGTTATATAGTGAATCATATTCTTGTTTAAATTCTGGAATATAAAATATCAAAATGTAATATTACTTTTTATTAATATTTAAAATTATTGTCATTAAATGAAATAAAATGTAAAATCATAATGTTTGTAACATTTATTTATGAAATTATCATGGAATGTTGAAAAAAAATGTATACAAAATTTTAAAAAATGTTAATTTTAAATTAAATCATTGAAATATTATGATAGTTAATTAAGTATTGATACTCATTCATGTTTCAGTATTGATAATATTTTTATAATTATAGTAATTATAACATTAACATGGAATTATCACATATAATATAATAATCATACTACTTATGATGCATTAGTAATAAAGATTGTTTAATTTCAATTACATGATATGAAATAAATAATTGCAATAATGGATGATATGTTTATGTATCTATGAGTACTAAAATGTTCCATGTAGAAACTAGATATCTAAAAGATAGTGTGCGAATTGGTTGAAAATGATAATTTTTTTTACCATGGTTGTAATTACTAATATAAAATGAAATTTAAATCATTCAATTCCATGTGAAAAAATTTGATGAGGCATGATATTTAATTATTCCACCCCATGAAAATGATTAAGCGAAATGTCGTATAAATAATTTTTAGATCTGGTTTATATTGATTTCAAAATATTTAAATCTAGTTACCATAAGTTTATTTATTATAAATATTTTTTCATGATGAATTGTATTGTAGAGAGTGTTCTTAAAAGAGTTTGTGATGGATCTCAGTTTTTCTGTACTTTTTTTAGAGATATTATGGTTTGATGTATAGAACATACATTTATCCATTCATGGTTTCTATGCATTCCCATGAGTGTATAAGAAGGGTTTTTTGGCTTGAGATATATGGTATTGAAAACATTTCTCTAAATTCTGGGAATACACAAAATTACTAATATTTTTTTGTTTATGGGGAGACATGAAACAATATATTAATAATGAGTATGAAAAAATGGATGTTTTTTAGGATATTCAAAGGATCGTATGAACATGATACATTTTTAATTAGGGTGTTATAGTAAATAAATGGTCGAATTATAAGCTCGGTACTATTATATGTATATATATATATTATTTAGAATTTTTTACATTGTTACATTACCTAGTTAGAGATTCACTTTATGGATGAGAAACATAAAATTAAAGGTTTATGTTATGAGTTAGTTTCATTTTTTTATTAAAAGGAATTTATTTTTCTTCATTCATATTTTTCATGAGTGGGGTTTCTTTATACACTACATCCAATACATGTTATACCCACCTGATATACAATATATTTTTTCATGGGAGAAACATGGGGATTGAGTTTGGCATTACAAGATCTAAAGAGTTTTTGAATAGTTGTTGGAGATTCATGATTACAACCTAGGATTTAGTTTTTGATCACTTGTATGAAATAATTTGAATTCCTATTTATTAAGTATTTATGAATTGTATTTGATGGTGGTTTCTTTTCGTGTATCTTACTCCTTAAATAATAATAGAGGGAAATTCCTCCAATGTGTTTATTTTGTATAATATTGGTCACAATATCCATCCTTTTTCCAATTAGAGGTCACATTAAATTGTAATTGTCTCTTTTTCCCCAATTCAGTTCAATGAGGGATACTTTTTGATTGATGGATCATGAGAAAATAACTATCCTATAAACCAAGGGTGATGATGTTCACACAAATAATATAGCGTATGGATGGGATAAATATATTATATATATAAATATATATATTGGAATTTGTTTATAAAAAACCCTTATCATACATTATTCCATGCAGAACTAGCAAGACCCAACCTCAACAAACAGGTCTTCCATGAAAATATTTTTCTTCTAGACCAAAGTTTAATCCCATTAATATAAAAAAAATATGGAAAATATACAAAATCATTTAACGCATTATTAATATAATAAAATTATTCTGAAATATCTATAATTTCAGTATGGATAATAAGATAACTATTACACTGCGATTCGACCATTTTAAATTGGGTTAACTTATAGTTTGTTGTTTCTAAATGATAAAACAAGTAATATTTTATAAAAGTTAATTATAATTTATTATTCTTGAATAATTTTCAATTTTCACAAGCATATATACTATATTCAAGATCACGTGTTCCAAAATTTAAATTTTAAATGTCATTATCAAATCAAATAAATCATTCTTCTTTTTAGAGTTATATTATTTTAAAAAAAGATATCATCATGAAGATTTGGTTTGATAAAGGTCTCAGAATTAGATAAATCAGGCAATAATACATATGTGAATAATGACACTATAATATTAAGTAGACAGATAGATCATGTATTTAATGATGGGGGTTCTTTAAGGGTATCATTTAATATAAAAACCACAAGATGAATTTAACATTATAATATTTTTCAGGATAAAGAATATAATAATATATTAATTAATTTTTTAAAATTGTGAATTAATATTATATTATTTTGTGATCATATAAGATAATTAACACATATAAAGTGTAAATAATGAATAAACATGTAATGAATGATTTTTATTTACATCTGGTCAATTGTTTGGATGTTAGATGATTTTGAAATTAAAAATAATAAAAAATACATTCATTTACCAATTTAAATATTAATAATATATATTAATATAATATTAGGTCATGAAAAAAGATAACATGAGATAGAATTGGACTATATTTTTTTGTATTATGGAATACTGGATATAGGAATAATAAATTATTTTTTCAAAAAAATGAGAAAACTAGGTAAAATTATATAAGTAAATGATGAGGATAACAATATGTCAGAATTATGTATTTTCTAATTAGTCACTATATAAACATAGATGTATACCAATTCAAAAAATTTGAGCGCAAGAAACATGGTAGAGTATTAGATTAGATGAAATCCAATCACAAAATGACCTCACAATGCAGTGTCGTTCCTCAGTAAATTTTATTTGAAAATGTTATATTCATAATTTATAAAATCATTAATATAGTAATAGTGTTTGTATGTTAATGAAGATCGAATAATCTATCAATATAAAATCTAAATGATTCAATACTTCCTTTTCAATTCCCACACTACTACAATATCATATTTGGTGTCTCTAATGAAGTCTAATTCAAAAGGATTGTATAATTAAAATTCATCCAAAATTTTTGGAAGAGTTTGATTGTTCCATCAACATCAACACATATATAAGGAAATTATGATATTTATTCCCAGTAATATAGATTAATCGTAAGTAGTTAGAAAACAACATTATATGGACGAAAATTAATATTTTATAATTGGGGATCTTCTTAACTATATTTTTAGGTTCTATAATCTATTTATGATACTTAATAAGATTTTCTAGATGAAACAGTTAAAATTATTGTCAAATAATTATTCATATATATATAAATAGTATATTTTAAAGGAAAAATAATGAGTAAATGAAACACTACATTTTTGAAAAATTATTTGAAGGTGTGAAACTCTTTTGGAATATAGAGTTATAACTAGACATTAAAAATAAATTTTCAGCTTCTATGTTTTGAATTTCAAAAAACAGTCATATACGGTTATGATTACTATGTTATTTGGATTCTGATAGAACCAAATTATTTTTTGGTGAATAGTAAAATACACTTAGTAATAGTAATATAAATAATAATATGACCCTTATGAATAGTACACAATATTATTATTTTATTTTCTTATGGATTTATGATAATGATATATTGACTAATGTTTCAAAGGGATGAAATATTTGTTATTGATTTAAAATTTTTATTTCTGAAAATACTGAGATTTTATTTAAAAAATTAAATAAATAATGTTTTTAAAATAATTTTAAAAAATGGAGATCATTTTTTAATTCTACAGGTTGAAAATGGTTATGGTTAATTTTTGGGAATCTTCTAAATTTTTTAATTTATGATAAATAGTACAATTCGATAAATTATGATAAATGCTAAATAGTTGTTTTACTGCATCATAGGTGATGCATAACTGATTTAAGCCCACTTGGTTAAAACTCAAATGCAATTATTACAATTTGGGGACACATTAATCATTACTATTTATAGTCTTGAGACAGAATATTATAATATTTATTTAAAAAATGTAAAATCATTCCTCACCTACACTATAAATTCCAAAATCATTACACTATTTCTCACTCACCTCTATATCCATTAGAATTGTCTATTTTCCTCCAAATCCGAACATCAAGGATATTCCCCACATATAAGAAATTATATCCTCAAAAAAATTCAAAAACCAAAGGCCATAAGGAGGATCTCAAGGAGAAGAGATAATGAGGTAATAATCCTCTTCTTTTTTCATGTGTTTATTTCTAATTCCTGACTTTTCTTAAACACTATTTCGATCCACTTATCATGGAGTTTTGAAATATCTATTTTAATTTATAATATGTATGAAATCATGTTCATGTAAAAGATTCATCATATCCCTTCCTCTCCTCTCTCCCTTATTCCAATAATAAAAACATCGTCCATGATGTCCCGATTTACCCAAATCATAGACAATGTTTTAGAAACATCCATTACATCCTTAAAATACTATGTAAAGACCATGATTTTCAATGTAATATATTTATTGAATAGATGTATTCTGAGTCTACAATAATTGATGGCGCGTGATTCCAAGGCCCGATGTTCCCCAAATGAATTGTTGAACCATTATAAGTTATGTTTAGTAAATGTGGTGGTGGCATTTAGTATCCATTTTACCAGTGTTTAGATTAATAATTTGACGTAACAGTTGAATTCGAAGAACATAGATTTTCTTAAGGGAGGATTCACATCGACCGCTGATGTTTGGGCGAAAAAATATTGTTTTTTTGACATTTAAATGAATAATGAAATAACCATTTTAATTTTTTTTCATTAACTCCAACAGAAGAGTGACAATGTTGGGACCAATGACATGTCAATCCATTAAATGGCTTCACTCTCCATTTCTTGTAACTGTTCCATTGGGAATTTAGGGGAACCATTAATTAAATGAACCCCATAAATTTCTAAGACTGTCTGCCACCTCTTCCCCTACCTATTTATATGGAAATCAGGGATGGGTGTTGGCACAGATTCACTAGGAAATGAAGCACTACAATGTACAACGACACCAACCACTTGGAGGATGAGATGGGTTTCTATGATCCATGAAAAGCACCACTGAATCACAAACTGACGACACCGATGAAGGAGGTTCCGTCAATTGTCATAAGTGGATGTTTAATCCGTGTAGGGTTTTAAGTCATTTAATTTCAAGATATTGTTAAATCATATATCCTCCCCCTTGATAAGAGGCTAATGCAGAGGGTGTGGGTCAAAATAACCAGGCATGCTCCCTCCGCCACATATTTTTCGTTGCGTTCTATGCGGTTAAAGTCATCGGGTTAGACAGAACCCAAATCTGAGGGCCAATAAGTGAAGGAGATGACCCGTTTATTAAATAAGTGTGATTAGATGAAAAAAAACAAACCCCCAAAGTTCACCTAGTGACCCGTGGAAGACAGTCGTCACGACGACACCAGGGTGGTGGAACCGGTGACACGCACCAGCTGGTACAGGCGGTGGCTTGCATTGTCTAGCCGTGGTGGAGGGGGCATGCCGTTGTTCACCACAGGGGTATCCCAGGACACAATGTCATGGCGGGTAGTAGTGTGGCCGACACTGGTCGGCCGCAGATGTGGCACGGTGCACTATCACACGCCACAGGAGGAAAAGGTCATGGATTTTCGGCCACGATGTTCATTCTAGTTAGCTAGAGCCGATCGGCAATTGAAGCCTAGCGGTGCTCCATCGCACGCCGTAGGAAATGGTCACAAGTTGATGTTGCGGTGGAGGAGGTGGGTCACTCTCATACAGGTCCGGCGACTACCAGGTGATGCCATCGGGTGTCGTCGCTCCATTACACAAATTGCATAGCTGTTTGAGATAATGGTTTGTAGCGTTACCCCCACCACCACTTGGTATCTATGGAGGGCCCCACACCTCCAATAGATTATGTCATTCCTCCTATGTTCTGGGTTTCACCCCCCTTGCGGGAAGGATGATGCTCCCCTACGGGCTGGAACAGAGCCCCTATGGGCCGGGCCAAACCTCCTGCTGGCTGGGCCGGACTGCGGCAAAAAATGCCGAGCTCACTACGGCCAGCCCAACTGGGCTGACCCAGGCTGGTTCGGGAAGGGACAGTTCGGACCCAGTCATCATTGGGTCGACCCGAATCGGGTACGTCTAGACGAGGACCCATCTTGGCCCAATTTCGATTAATGAGCTATTACTTGAAATCCAGATGCATATTTGACGAAATATATATAGCACTGGTATCCATGGAGCGGGAAATTCCTTTAGGTATACTCCACCCAAGTTTTGGAGAATGTTGGAGTACGGCTAGGTTGGATCGAACCCGAATCTAATCGGTCCTTCAGTACTATAACGCTTATAACTCACAGACCGAGCATTTGATTGATGCGTCGTCTATCGCGTTGGAACCCTTTGATATGGAGGTTCTTTGGGTTACTCATTGGTGCATCATAGTGGGAGTCAATTTACTTCCGATATCCTGATGATAATATTATACGAAACTCAAGTGCACTGTGTGAGTGGAATCAGGTGGGTGGCTGTATTGGAAATAGTGATCCTGTGTGGACCATCATCATAGTGAGCTTGTGTAGATAAAAATCATAACTACTCAATGAGGACTAGTTTTAGAGTGTCCCTTCAAGGATTAGAAACTATTGACCCTATGTGGAACAGCATCGAGCGACCCTATGTGGATCATCATTTCAGAGACCCTGTTTGAATCAGCATTTAGTGACCCTGTGTGGAATAGAATTCCATCAACCCTGTGTGGATCCAGATTCTAGAAAGCCAATATGGATTAGCAGTAGCATGACCGTATGAGGACCTACCATACAGTTTTCTGTCATAAAAAAAGGTCTTAATTACATTACTGAATCAATAAAAGATAAACTTATTATGGATTAGTTATGTAACTTCTAAAGGAACAAGATGATATTGCCTTAGATTAATCGTCTATATTGTTGAACACAGAGTTGTATATCTATTGTGAGTAGACTATTTTATCATTCTATTTGATTGAGTTCTTTCTAGGGGGATATTTCTTTGTGGAACTCTTGTGAGACCTTTTGGGTTCTCGGGGTCCCTACTAAATATTTTTATACTCACCCCTTCACAGTCATCAATCAAACCTTGTTGTGTTTTTCATGGCGAGGAGTAGATGGGCTAAGACATGAGTGAACAAAGACCTGGTGGTACACGGAGGAGACAGGCTAACATGGAGTGCTGTGGAGATGATTTATACCTACCCCTCAGGTAGGATCCTCAATGGTCAACTGAGTAGTTGTTTTTTCTTTTCAGTTGTACTTGTACTATTCATTCGGGCTTTCATTTCAGCCGCTTAACATTGAGTACACTTTTAACTATAGTAGTGTACTTCATGGTTTCTTCTTTTTGTGTTCATGGATTGTGTATTGTATGGGATTAAATGAAATTCCTTTCCGTTATAGGAATACACCTTTTTTATTCTAATCACCTTCCTCTTTCCTATGGAAGGCGAGATTGGGGTTTTCACAACATGGGACTCGAGGGACGGGTCGTGACAATGTGGTATCCAAGGAGTCGGTTCTATTGAATAACTGGGACTCTGATATTTTAATAAATCATTAATTTTATTTGTTTTGAGTGTGGTTTTCAGTTCGGGGAGTCTATTTTTGTTTTGGCGGCTGGCGTATCCATACACCAGGGCCCTAAATTCTGATTTCCAACTCGGTGTATAAATATACAGATTGTGTGTGTTTTGGAAGTGTTTTATTATTTACCCCATTTGAGTCATCTCACAAGGTTTAACATAATTATCATGGAACACTCATTTCATTTCATGATGCTGCTATATAGACATCCATCTTGGATTACTTAGAGAGTATATGATGATATCCCACCAACTACTAATGCTTCGGTGTAGGGCCCTCATAGAGTGATAGTTCCATTGGGTGTTGTACCAACACAACCACTACACGTTGGTAATCCATTGCCACTAGCCCCACCCATTGAAAGTGCATACCGACTGTGCATGTTGCACGAGTTCCAGTAGAAGAGGACTCAGAGGTTTTGAAGCGAGATGGATCCGCATGGGATAGAGGATTGGCAGGAGGTTGTGGCCAAATTTTTTCTCTTGGTTTGGAAACAATCTGACCATATGGTGATCCTAGCTACTAGGCTTTAATTGGGTGAGGCAGGGAGATGGTGGAGCCTAACTCTCTAGAAACATGAAGAGGCGACCCTCAGATGGGCATATTTTGAGGTCCTCTTCTAGGAATACATCATTCCAGTTCCTCCACGCTCAATCCGTATATAGGGGCATCAATATTTACAGTATGGCAACCTTACTGTGTCCCAATAATCAATGAGGTTCACTGACCCCTCATGATACTCTACCGATATGGTACGAGACCAAATCATCAGGGCATGAACCATTGAGTAGGGAATCTAAAGGGAGATCATAACTTGGATGGTATCTATCAGTAACCCAATGCATGCTGGTGTGTTGGAGAGAAAACACTTCGTGGAGAGCTTCTTGTCGAGAATTCTCTAATTATGAGACCCACCACCGGGTGACTGGTAGCTGAGTCATCTATTGCTGGTAGTAGGAAGAAGACAAAGAGGTCCATGTAGACCAGACCATTAGGGGGATGGCCCCATGATATAGTGTCAAATGTGTGAGGAACACGAGGTAGATATTTCTAGTAGAGGATAAAAATATGCTTCTTTTGTGGAGGGCAGGGTTACATAGGTGGTGACTGTATAATATGTTGTATAAATGACTAGCATATGGAAGAGGGACCACCGAGATAGAGTAATAGATTCAAGCAAAGAGGTCTACAGGGAGTAATACGTGGTAGAGGAGAAATCTGTGTAGTAGGCGGTGGGAGACTATATGACTTTCTACAACCACCAACTTCAGGTGGTCCACCCCAACCTCAGGGATATGGCGGACAAGGTCGAGCTCCACTCCATGTTTCTAAGGCCAATAACCACAATGCTTAAGAGATGATTCTAGGTATCATCTTTGCCTACTCTACCTAAGGTGCAGAAAATATAGTCATAGGTTCCAGTAACTCTTTCATTACCCAGTCCCTCGTTTGAAGTTTTGAGATTCGTGTTGAGGCGTTGGCCCAATCCTTTTGATTAGAGATTCCTACAAGAGAAGCTTTGATGATTACACACTAGTTCTGGTAGTGTGATCTTACTCTAGGAGTTGAGGGATTTGGTTGGGATATTATAGTAGGGGCGTCGAGGCCATATGACTTAATCTTGGGTATGGAATTCTTATCCACAATTCATGCACATATTGATAGAATTAGGCGTGATGTGTGGTGTTTCCTTGAGTATAAGGCAAGGTTTTTCTTCATTGGTGTAAAGGGAAACTTTTCAGCATGGGATGGACATACCCAGATGAGGGTTCATCTAACCACATATCAGTTGGATAGCCTTACCCTCAGATAATTTGATGTTGAGAGTCCGAGCTATCCTCTACTAGTGGACCATTATACCGATGTCTTTGCTGATGATGTTCTGAGTCTACCTTCTTATACAGAGGTGGAGTTCTACATTGACATATACCCTGGGATGACACTGATATCTACACCATCATATCAGGTGGATCTTCTGGCATGTTTTGAGTTGTGGTTATATCTGGTGGACTTGTAGAGGAAGTGGTTGATAAGGCCTGTTTTTCTCTATGGGAAACCACGATTTTGTTCTCCAAGAAGGCATTTGGGAGTTTTAGTCTCTGTATGGATTATCAGCACCTGAACTAGGTGACCTTGATTAAAAATAATCGATTTATGAGGATTTATGTTCACTTTGATTAGATAATGGTAGATCGTGGGTTTTTTAGAATAGAACTCTTATCATGCTTCATCATCTTATTGTACGAGATGAGTACATGCTGAAGATGAACTTCAGATGTCGGTATGGACACTATGTGTTCTTGTTTATGCCCTTTGGCATGGCCAACTCCCATGTACTGTTCATGGAACTCATCAAAATGAACATTCATCAGAACCGCGATCGCTTTGTGGTGGCCTTCATCTACTACATCATTATATACTCAGTGCCAGAGGAGGATCATGACTCTTATCTGTATATATTTATAGATACACTTCGACAGAACTAGCTTTATGGAAACCTCTCGAAGTGACATTTTGGGTTACATGAGTTCCACATTCTGGGACAAGTTGTCTTGGTGGCTAGAGTTGCAGTGGACCCGACAATGATACAAGATGTGCTTGTTTGGGAGCCAAACAGTTGTTTGAACGATGTGCGGAGTTTCCAAGGGTTTTCTTAGTACTACACGAGATTCATACCTGGATTTTCTATAGTTTTTACACCCTTTTCAGCATTTAAAAAAGGGATAACCCATTGTGTGGATGGGGAGATGATATTAGAGTTTTTAGTAGATAATGAAGAGACTGACGAGTGCCACCATATTGATTCAACTATTCGAGTGTGTTGGGTATTTATTCTACTGTGATGCATTAGGGAACAGAAATGGATGTGTCCTGATGTTTGAGTAAGAAGTGATTGATTATGTATCATTAAAGTTGAGAATGCATTAATAGAACAATACTACCCATGACCTAGAGTTAGCAGTAGTGGTCTTCTTCTTGAAGATGTGGTGAAACTACTTGATGGGAGAACGTTTTACAGTCTACTATAATAACAAGATCTCAGGTATATCTTCTCAAAGAATGACCATAACATGAGACAATGATTTTGGATATAGTTCCTCCAGGAATATGGCTTTGAGAAATTCTACACTCCTGGGATGTGTAATGTATTATTAGATGCAATCAGCAGTAGCTCTAGTCTACAGTTTGTGAGTGAGGTGAAAGAGAAGCTAGCCGCATTGTAGAAATAATTTTCATATAGGGATGGTGCAACATTCAACTAGTTTATGACTATCACTCTCCAACTTATTCAACTTTTTTGGGAGGCATAGCATGGGGACATTAACTGCAAGGCTTGACATGCTCAGATATCCTCAAGAAATGCACCTGGTAGATTTTCTGAAGGTGGGGGCACATCAATATTTTTAGAGGATGCACCATGGTACCGATGGGGCTACTGGAGGAGGTGTTGAGGGAGATCCATATTTCCCATCTAGAAGCACAACCTAGAGAGGAGAATGTGTATCAGGACCTCCGACATCCAGAATAATGTTTAGGGTTACAGAAATTAGTGGTTGTGTTTGATTTAGGATGCATCACATGTCAGTAAGTGAAGGCCGAGCATCTGGTTCCAACAGGCTTAGCACAACCATTAAATGTACCAGAGTAGAATTGGGATGTTATATCCATTGATTTTGTGACAAGTCTACCACATATGTCTAGGGAACATGATTTCATTTGGGTGATCGTTGACCAAATCAACATGTCGGCCCACTTCTTACCCATCCAAGAGAAGGGATCAGTAGAGGGATTGGGATGCCACTATATACATGAGATTGTATGGCTTCGTGGGGTTCCATAAACTAATGTCTCTGGTCAAGACACATGTTTTACATACCATTAGTGGAAGGGATTGTAGGAGGAGTTCAGGACTCAACTACGTTTGAACTATGCCTTGCATCCACAAAAGGATGGTTAGACATAGTGGACCATTCAAACACTGGAGGACATGATTCATGCTTGCGTCCTATATTTTGGTCACAGTTGGTAGGATCAATTTCCATTGTTGGAGTTCATGTACAATAATAAATATCACCCCACCACTGGTATCGCACTGTTTGAGGCCTTTTATGGTTGACCATGCAGATCACCTCTATGCTGGATAGACCTAGGGGAGTCAGCTTTTATGGGTCCAGATTAGTGTGAGCTACCATCGAGAAGGTGAAAATCATCCAGGAGAGAATTGAGAATGCACATAGAAGTCACAAGTCTTATACTGAAAGTAGATGGTGACCAAGTTATTTTGAGGATGGGGACCATGTCTTCCTACGGGTCTCACCTCGACGAGGTTTTCGGAGAATGGGTTGGGGCGATAATCTATCTACAAGGTTCATTGGACCCTTTTAGGTTCCTTCCAGATACGGTGAGGTGTCATATCACCTTGATCATCACCTACAGATTCATTGTATTCAAGATTTTTTTCTTGTGTCACAACTGAGGAACTATGTGCCTGATCCATCACACTTTATTAACTAGGGAGATATGGGAATTGATGATGGGGTGACGTTTATGGAGTTTCTAGTTCAGATTGAGGATTAACATAAGTGGGTCCTTCATTGATGATTGCTCCCTCCAGTGTGTGTTCATCGATAGCACGAGAACCTCCAAGAGAGAACATAGGAGTGGGAGGCTTAGATTTTTTCTCATTACAACAATTATTTTCCTTATTATATGTTTTTGATTTTGGGGACCAAAAGCCCTTAGGTGTGGAGAATAAAAAGACCTGGATTTTCCATGTAATGTTTTTTAATTAAATGGAACTATTACATGTTTTAAAAAATTTACAGCACGTGATTCTGAGGCATGGTGTGCCTAGAATGAATTTCTGATACTTTTTAGGTGTGTTTAGTTAACGCGCTAGAGGAATTTTCTATATTTTGATCTTGTGATCGGATTAAACATTTGAGGGCACAATTGAATCTCCATTATCAGGATTCTCTTAATGGTGGATTTACATCGACCGCAGATGGTCAGGAGATGAAATACTGTTTTTGGACACTTAAAATAATAAAAAAAGAACAATCTTAATTTTTTACTTTCCCCGAACGGACGAGCGGTGGTGGTGGGACCAATGACATTTCAAGCTATTAAATGTCTTGAATATATTTTTCTTTCAACCGCTCCTTTGGGAATTTGGGTGGTACATTTAATAAATAAACTGAAAAAATTCCCCAGAGTGTTTCCCACCCATTCCCATTCCTATTTATAAGGATCTCGGAAGTTGGGGGTTGTTGGAATGACTTCACCAAGCGACAAATATCTAGAAAAGTACCATGATTCCAACCACAAGGAGGACGATACCGGTTTCAGTGAGAGGTGACAAGCACCACTAAATCAAGAATTGATGACAACAATGAAGGTGGTTCCGTCAATCATTGGCAGCAAACGTCTAATATATTTAGGGATTTACCTAATTTAATTTCAAGAGATTGTTGAATCATATATCCTCCCCCCTTGTTAAGACACTAATGCGAAGGGCTCAGGACAAACGAATAAAGATCGGTCGTTCTTCCACTTATTTATCATTTCATTTTACACTGGTAAATTCTTCGGGTCAGAGGGAACCCAAATCCATGTTATAAGAAGTGATGGAGATGACCTAGGATGTCTGTAGGAGTGATCAGAAGGACAAAAAGAACCACCGGAGATAACTTGGTTGCTCGTGAAATACTGTCGGCATGACACCGGTGCGGGAGTACCGACAACCAGTGCAAGCAGGTGAAGGCGGTGGCCAGCATTAGCCGGCTACAGTGGAGGTGTCACCCCATCGCAAGCCACATGGGGAGGGTGTGACACTTTTCCAACATAGTCAGCATAGTGTGTTGAACCGGTCGTTCATAGATGTGGTTCAGCACATCGTCGCATTCCGAAAGATGAGGAGGTTGGGGATTTTCTTCCACGACATTCGAGTAGGGTGGACAACCACTAAGGTGGAGTGGTGCGCTGTCACACGTAGCTGGAGGGAACCGTGATTCGTAGCCACAGAGGAGGAGGAGGACCTGACACTGTGTGTCCCGCGGTGACCATGCTACACCAATGGGCACCATTGTTTGGGGGAAATGGGGGTGTGTTACCCCCGTTCCAGCTAGGGTGGTCCCGCTCCTCCAGTGAGCTGAGCCGCACCCCCTAGTGGGCGGGTTTGCGCCCCCCTTGCGGGCCAGTGTGCACACCCCATGCTAGCCAGGCTGAGCCATCCTTGCGAGTAAGGCTGCGCCCCACTACGGGTCGGGCCGCTCCCCACTGCGAGTCGGGCCGTGCCCCATGCGGGGCATGCCACACCCCCTACGGGTTGACCCACACCACATGCCAGTCGGCCCGTACCGCAACCCCGAAGGCTATGCCCACCGCCGCCCAGCCCAACCGGGCTGGCCCAATCTAGTTTGGGTCCTGCTGAGTCGGACCCTAGTACGGTCGGGTCGGGTCGGCCTGACCCAGTCGGAGTGGACCCAAACCCATCCAGGCCCAATTTCGCTTTTAGTGCCATAACATGAAATCTAGCCGTCCATTTGTCGAACTGTCTATGACACTAGGATCCATGTAGTGGGATAGTCGCTTTTGTATACTCCACTCATATTTTAGAGAAATCTAAACTATGTACTGGTTGAATCGAAGCTGAATCCAACCGGGCCCTCAGAAATAAAATATTTTCAACTCATAGACCGGGCATCTGATTAACCTGTCGTCTATCACGTTGGATCTCATATGACATATAGGTCCTTTGGATTACTCGTTTACGGAGATAATTGGTGGTGAAGGTATGACCGATATCTCAAGGAGACGATTTTATAGAACTCTAGCTCACTGAGTGAGAGGAATCATGTGGCTAGCTTTCTGTGTAATTGTGATCCTGTGTGGATCATCATCATAACACCCCTGTGTGGATCAACATTGTAGCTACCAGAATTCGACCAGTTTTAGAGCAGCCCATCATGGATCAAAAACTAGAAACCATGTTCATATCAACATCTAGCTAACTTGTCTGGATCAACATTTCAGTGACCCTGTGTGGATCATCTTTTAGTAACCCAATGTGGATCAGTATTCTTGCAACCCTGTGTGGACCAGTATTAGTGTGAACTGAGGAGGACCCTCATTATAGTTCCCTGTGGTGAAAAAAAAAACATATTTCCAAGTGTTAAATGATAAAATAAAAACTTATTGTGTATTAGTTGTGGAACATCTACTGTAATATGATGATATAGCAAAAGACTAATCATCTATATTCCTTATCTTCGAGTTGTATACGTATTATGAGATGACTATTGCATCTTGCTCTGTAATTGAGGTAATTCATTTTTATTTTTTTCATTTTGGAACTCTGTGAGACCTAAGAAGGTCTTCGGTAACTACTATGTATTGTTATACTCATCCATTCATGGTTTTCACCAGCACCATGTTGTGTCTTCTGCAGATGACGAGTAGCTGGGCTGAGACTTGAGGGAGCCAGGACTAGGAGGTACATGGAGGAGAAGGGATACAATGAAGTGTTGTAGAGTTGATCTTTACCTACCCTTTCTAGTAGGATCCTCGGCGGATGACCCATGAGTTGTTTTCTGTTTTCAGTTTTACTTTTACTTTTCAGTGAAGCTTGTATTTCAGCCCCTTTACATTCAGTACAAATTTTACTACAACAGTTTATATCATTTTTTATTCTATTTGTGTACTTGTATTGTGTGTTGTATAGTTTTAAAGTCATTTCCTTCCGGTTATAGGGATAAAACATTTCTGTTCTAGTCATCAACCCTTGGCCTATGGTAGGAAATATTGGGGAAGTCATGGAACGAGCCCTGAGGGACGAGTTGTGACAGATAATCATAAAACACTTTAAATGGCTGAAATGGAATTTAATTTTTATTCTATAAATTATTGTATGTTCTGAAATGAACATATTGGCATGAAATTAAATTATATTATTAAAAATGTTCTTGATTATCTTGGAACCGAAAAAAATGATCTAAATAAACATCATTAATGTTTTATATAACTATCCATTAACATATATGATAAAAAAATTATTTATGGTATAATTATATATTCTATAAACATATGAATACCATTTCATTCACCTAGTGGAATTTATTTTCCATATGAAATGAAAATCATATACAAACCATCCATTGATATCATGTCAGTAACTCACCCAAAACATTGGATGGAACAAAATAATAATAAATAAAGGGTGATATTATTTTATGAAATGGTCATATAATGTTTAATAATAATTAAAATGTGTCAATAATATATTAATAAAACTATTTTAACCATTATACATGATTTTTAAATGATTTTTATGTAAATATAACATGAGGTTGGGGAATTCATAACCCGATTTCAGTTCATTATGTTTACATTCTACTTTATTATTTATGTGGTATTAAGAAATTTGTGAGATGATTTTTGTTTATATTATGTGTGTTTATGTGAATTAAAATTTTATACACATATTACATCCACTATATTATGTCACACTTCAGTGAAATAATATTTATAAAGGACTTTTATTTTAAAATCCTCTTTTAGAATTTTGTTTTATAAAATTCAAAAGAAATGTTTTTATGCATTTATTTGTGTTTTATGATAGTGTTATAGGTCGTGGTCATTGTATATGATTAAAAGTGGGAACCATATCTCCTGAAATTTCATTGGGTATGTGTTTTTTGGAGGTTAGTCATATAGTTAATCAATGTGTAACTATGATGGTCACACAAATTGAAAGGTAACCTTGAGGGTTAAAAATCATATAGATGTCGAGAGGGTTACAAGATTATGTATGTAATGAACAATGATACCATTATGGTCCTATTTATATTCTATTTGTTTTTTGGATATATCATAGTAATATAATGTTTCACAAAGTGTGTTTATATGGGTAACATGTACATTTATTTTTTTAAATTATTTCTTACGTTACTAGTATTCATAGACTAATGTTTTATGTCCTTTTTTGATATCCCTTACTGTGAATATTGTTCTCATCCAAAAATTTTAAATTAGTTTCATAGGTTATGAGGACGTGTAGGCTAATGAAGGAATCCATGAATATTGTTATGATTATTTGGTAAAGAAAACATGTATTATTGAAATAGTCATATATTTTTGGATGAAATGTAAATTTTTTTGTGGTATCTCCCCTATATGATTGTGGAATATTAGTTATTTATTATATCCCAATTCTCCAAAAAACTAAACATGTAATGATCCACAATTTTGAGGGATGTTATTTCTTGACTATAATTCATGATTATGTCTTGTAATAAGGTCAGGTCCTTATAGTAAATTCTATCATATAAGTATTCATGGAAATTGTTTTGCAAATAAATGATCTGTACATTATTATTTTTTTCTAACAAAATGTTTATCTTGAAACAATCCACGTGGTTCTGTATAAATATATGTTACTATGAAAAGATTTTTACGGTATATCCCTACTATAAAATTCACTATACATAACATTCTACATCAAATAGATTAACGATATAAGTTTTTTTATAAAATATTTTAATAAATTTATGAGTTTTACATAAATAATGTCAAAATTGTTTATAATAATTGTAAAAAATAAATTGACTATGTTTTATTTTGTAAAAATTAAAACATAATACAACATAAACATAATATGAAATCATTGAAAAAGAATAAGGCCATTCAATAATATCATTCATGAGTTTTATTGGTATTTAAGAATATTATTGGGGAATACAAGAAAATTTGAAATGATTGATTCCCAACTAACTAAGGATCACCCTAAGAAATAATGATAGGGTTAATAATATTAACATAATAGAATCATGGATAATTTATTTGATTAATACATAATTAATCTATCATTAATTTCAATTGATTTTTTAAAAAAACATGAATACAATAATAGATGCAGAATGTATTCTCTTCTTTATGAATATTAGGTGATGAAATTAAAATAAGAAAGTAATTATATTATAAATACAATTAATACAATATTATGAATTATGTAATACATGAAATTAGTTATGTACTCACGAATATAATTTACAATGATTGATTGGAAGCGTTATGATTTAGGTTGATTAAGGATCCACTCATACATCACCTATATATTTACTAATGATATTGTTTTTCTAGTATCATTTAATAAAATAAAATGAACTGTAGGGATAAATCAATTAAATATATTTTATATACTATTCTACAATTGGATAAGAACACAATATGAGATGAATATTCACCTCCTATGGTAAACAATAATAAATTAATGTTTAAATGTCCATTTTTGAGTATAATATGAATGTCACCTTCACAATATTCATTATGGAATAAAATTATTAAGATGAAAAACATAAAATGAATGAAAATTGATTTTACATATAGAATGAAAAACAACTATAATAGAAATTTAAATGATATAAAGAATAATAATGAAAAATCGTCTACATCATGTTCAACCATCATTTTTATACAATTTATGTTATACTTTTTGGGTATTATTTATATTTTCTTGAATACACATTAAAATTGAAATACTAGAACAATGAATTGGTGAAAAATTCAAGATATTAAATCGATATTCCTTATTTTTATTTAAAATGAATCTTAAATCAAATACATAAGGTATAAATAACAAATTCCTAGTTAAAAATTTATCAACATTGAAAAAAAATTAATTTGAGTTATGTTTTAACAAAACACAATCTCGTTTTCATGTTTAGACAAATGGGGATCTTATTAAAATGATGGAAATAAACCTTACAATGGTATATTTTATTTTTATATATTATTAGTTATACACGATTATAAGATATCCAATGCTTTTAATAAATGTTTAAATTATCATATATGAATAAAATTATAACGAGTGGTGGAAATGTAAAACTTCAAAAATTGAAATTAAAATCCAATGAAAAGTATAAACCTGGATGTTAATTTGGACTTTTTTTGAAATACCCTTGTTTATTTGAAATTTTTGATCATGATGAAAAATTCCCAAGATGAATTTTTGTATTAAAGGTGATAAAATCATTAAATATACGAATATTTAACAAATGAATATCAAATATGATTCCTTTAATAGATATAATAATTTCAAAAGTAATTTATAGAATAAGTGATTACAGAATATAATAAAAGCATTAATCAGGCCATGTATTATAGTTTAATTTCAAGAAATCATAAATATTAAAATGGTGAGTTGAAATTATTTATAAAATAATAATTTCTAATGATAATTTCTCTCATCGTGCTATTGAAAGAATAAATGAAGCCATTTTTTTTCATTTTATTATTGAAGATCAATCATTTAATACATCATTTATCCTTTTGGGACATGCATGGAAAATAAATAAATTTATAATTTACTATATACATTTATAAATTAGAAATGAGGCATCATATGAGTTATAATATAAAATTAATCCATTGTTTTATTGATTTAAATTTATGGATGTGATGTGTTCAATAGATATAATTACATAAATTAAAATTCATCAATAAATATAATAAAATTAGAGAAATTGATTCTAAACCTATTGATATACCCTTTCAAGGAAGCTATAATTAGTTGGTTGGGGTGAATTATTGTTTTATAATAAAAAATTAAACTTCTTAGTAATCATGTTTGATGATTTTTTCACAACTCTCGTCTATCCTTATGAGAAAATAAAACTAATAATTTATAAATAGATACATAGGATATTTTACATAGGTCACCCATACTATTTTTTGACTATGGAAAATAAACTCTATTTTTTGTCTGTGCAAAAAAAGTACAATAGTACTAATTGATTGTATAATTTTAAATAAAACTAACTATAAATTGAGGTTTCTAATGAGTAAATTTATTTGATAACTAAATATTGTCCTCATATTTTAAAATATCATTGATTCTATAAGTGAACTAATTGATTATAGATCAACTAATAAAAAATGGTTACAAAATTGTAGGTGGAGTGATATTTTCTATCATCATCATAACTATGAACTCATTAATCATTTGTGAATGATGGCATGAAATCCCCTTGATCTCTCATAGTCTATAACACCTTATATTACAATAAATCACATTTCTATTCAAATTTATAGTATTCTTTATTTTTTAATGTATATTTATCTAACCCCTTGATTAATTCATTATATTTATCTTATTTTAAAAGATTTAAATTATAAAAATTCATCATTAAATATCACAAAAATTATTTCATAAAATCCTTCCTTATATCCTAAAAAATTCCTATAATTATTATAAATTTCATATATAGTGAAAAATAAATTCATTATGTAATCAAAATCTAACATGTTTCATCATTTTAAAATCCCCCCTATTCGAAATTTCATGGATCCAATTGACTCAAAACATATTTTTATTCATTGTAATTTCTCATCAGAAAATATACTCACTCCAAAAATAATATCCTACTCTCTTCATCGAACATTTAATACATTCCATACTTATATATAAAACTATTTATCATTTTTTTGGGATTGATCCCACATTATTTTTTAATGAACAATAAATCATTATAACATGAACATATACTCTTGTGGCGTGGCTCTCAAACATTACTAAATATCATAATAAAAATTATTATGATTTCATTAGTGAGTAAAACGACAATTATTTTCACCGTGAAAATATTCCCGTAATCGAAATTTATAAAAAAAACATTCATAAAAATCATGGAGTAATAACCTTCCTTGTCGATGAATGAATTCAACAAACACTAGAAAACCAATACATTATTATAACAATGAAATCATAGAGAATTATGGTATTATTTTTAAATACAATACTCGATCATACTTAACATTATCCAAACTCCATAACACTAAATCATATATAATCCATATTCCATTTAATTTAAAATTTCCTATATTTATCATAAATAAAATGAAAATTATATATAATTTATGATAATTTTTAAAATAAATTATTGAAGTAATTTTAATAAAACTAAATAGAAACTAATTTAATTTGTTGGGATATACATTTAAAACAATGTTATCTATTATACAAAATTAACTTATTTCTACTATGGTGTTACAAGAAATAATGGATTAATTATTTTATAAAATATGAAGAATTGTTTTTATAAAAAAATTGATCCTTTAAAAGATGTTCAAAACATTTTGATTAAAGCTAAGGATATGTGTAGGTGTTTATTTCTAGAGGGTTTACTGATCCTTGATTTTATCTTATTTTCCAAAAAAAATTAATAATTTACATTTATAATCATAAATATATAAAGGGTGATATATATTATATGTAAGGTGTTAGGTTAAGAGATCTGGAAAACCATGAGAAAGAAATTGTACATGGCCCTAATATCCTTATCCCAATTTAAATAATCAAAATTCCTAAAGATAGAAGAATACATAAATATATACTGACTAAAATTTTATTGAGGCCTATTACCAATCACTTATTCATATAATATAAGGTTTATAATAATTTTTGTAGTGATGATTACACAAATTACCCTTACCATTCCAAAGTGTTCATAAATCATCATTCTCTATTCTAATGTTATCACATCATTCAGCCATTTAAGAATTGATGGGAATAAATTGGTATGTGTAACATCCATTTTTGAGTTTTATATCAATTTATTTATGATTATTTAGGTATAAAATGATTTTTATATGAATCTAGATGTATATAAATGTTTTTTTATTAACTTTGGTACATTTTTATGGTTGAATAAATAGAGAATAAGTAAGATAAACCATGATGCTTCGGTATGAAACTATTTGTGAAGAATATGGATGTTTCTATGATTGTAAAAAGTTTCATAATATTTCAATTTGATAACCCCATTATGAGGAAATCATCTTTTGTTATTTTATTATTCTTATTATTTGATTGGTATAAATCATAGGATGCTTTATTACGGTTTTGGAATGTGATTAAAGCTTTTTATTACATGAATAACTAGAGAATAGTTATGAAAAATGATGTGGAATATAGTAAAAATAATGTGAGGTGACTATCTGTGTTACTATGAAAATCATTATTGGAACGCATTTTCCCAAAAGCTGTAGCCTATCCATGTGATTTGAATTTTTTTTGTAGTGATTCACATAGTTGACTCACAAATTACCATAACCTCATAGAAAAACCACACAACATTGAATTTCATGGGTTTTTGTTTTTTTTATTAGTTAAAAATTAGATAAATCATGCATCATAAACATGGAACATGAATTATAATATATTAAAATTTTAACAAAAAAATACCAAAAAACTATCATCATTATATCTCAATGATAAGATATTTATAGACATCATTACTCAAAGAATTTTTGTGGATCATTAAATTCTAGTCTCTATTTTTGACAAATATTTTCTTATTTAATATTTTGATATAAGATAACAGATCTATTATTTTATTGTATAATTTATCCATTCTATGGCTCTATAACATAATAATATTACATGATTGTTATGGATGGATCTTTGGGTTCATATAGGTTTTAAACAAATCATCTTGTGATTTGATAAATAATCAAGGGAATAAATATAAATTATTCAGATTGTTTGAAGGTTAATCATGTCCACCATTTCTAGTTATGTGGAATTTGAATCCTTCCACATTGTCAAAGGGATTATTTGGCCAAGTATTATCCACATGCGTTGAATTTTTGAATTATAGATCTGTAAACATTATAATGGGATGTTTCATTATGATGAATGGTTGTGAGCGATAGATCATTAATGAGATATTCCATGATACTAAAAATGATTTATATTTTATACCAATGATATTTTTATTTTTGATGAACTACTGTTCATAGTCTTCCTTCCTATTTTATTTATAATTTTGAAACAATGTTATATTCGTTGGAATTTTATAGTATTTTATAAAAAATATGTGAACTAACATACTTATTATTTTAGTGACACCTAAAAAATGTATTTTAGGGTTTTAATTATATGTAATTATTCACTCCCACTGAATATTCACATTATGAAACATTTAGAATTGTTTTTTATGATTGATAAAAGGTGAAGGATTTATATTTTTCAATAGGTTCTTATTATTATATATTGGATGAATCATACATTATTGGTTTGATTGTTTTAAATTTTATATTAATATGTTGTCTATGATTAAGGAGGAAATCACCCCAAACTATTTAGTAATACACTGTAATTTACATATTGATTTTTTTGTGGGGGATTTCACCCAAGGATACTGGAACATCATCTATTTAAAAGACAATGGATAGGGTCATGTTGTCAAAAATTGTATGATTATGGATGGTCCATTAATCAAGATAGTATCTCATTGATATGAAATATTAGGACATGGAATGTTTTGAAAAAAAATTCATATCTATACAGTTTTTGTTTAATAGTAATTTGTGATGGTGTATAATGTATACAAAGTTATCTAAAAAAATGTTAGTAATTTAATTATCAAATCGTTGTGAATTTAATTGAAATTTTGTTAATAATGAATTAGAAAAGATACTCACTGGTATGTATAAATTCTTAGAAGACTATTTTATTAATATAGTTTTCTACTAATTTTTTTTTAGTTTGTGTATGATATAACAATGAATAAGGTAAAATTAAAATAAATAATTAGAATAATTTTAACTGGATGTATATAGGAAACTCCACACATAATGAAAATTTTAAACTAGAAAGAGTGTTTACTATAGAATGTGGTTCCACATAAACCATAGGTGATCTAGTAGCTACTTGAAATTATTATTCAAGAATTTAAGGTAGTCAATAAGGTACCTAGGGATGAGAAATATCATCACATTAATAACATATTTAAATTTTAGAAATAGAATCTTTTATTTTTTGCGAGGATCAGGACCCAATGAAGAATAATTATAAGAGGTTTACATGAACAAAATATTCAACTTTGTCAAAAATCAATATGAAAAATAGTCAAGCTAAAGATAATAATTCTTTAATACATGGTGCATCAGTGGTAAGAGTAAACTATATAAGAGAAGATGGATTATAGTCTTAATTTTTTATGTTTTTCCCCATAATAAATTAATTTTTTCCACAATAATTCTTTTATATTATTGGATTTGATGAATAATACATTACAAATAAGGATATTATTATGAAAAATATTAATTTTTATAATGTTATAGAGTATTTAATACACTGAAAAGTTAGTTCTTGTTTCCCACCATTTTGAGAACATTAATGTTACAATATTACATACTTTAATATTTTTCTACAGTTATATAAAATTCAATGAAGGTACAAGGATTATATTTACTATCATTTGTCAGTACTCATAATAAGATAACGATTAACCCCATAGTGATTTAACTATTAAATCTCTATAATGGGATATTTTGATTACAGATCTATATATTGAAATTCATCATGTCTATGTGTCATGGTATATTCCTATCTGTGATAGTGTGTAATTTTATATTGACTTTATAATAACAAAGAATTCATGTAATGACTATTAAAAAATAATATGCATTGTAAATCTCGATTATATAATTCATTGTGATGTTTTGTACATTAGAGATTCAGAAATGATGTGTTATTAAAGAAGATTTTGAGAAATGATTTATCCCTTCCATAGTTAATGATGTTAATAAGTCATCCCTTTAATAGAAATTGAACCATAAAATTAAATTTTAATGGACATGATGTAATTAAATTTTTAGTTTATATAGTAATATAATGTGTCATCAAGAATATATATCGACAAAAATGAGTCAATAAATCATGATTAGATATTAGAAAAGAGGGATTAAATGTCACAATGAGTGTTTTTATGTGGTTGTTTTCATTGTGACATATCCCATTCAATTTTATATTCCTTTACAAATTTCATGAAATTAAAAAAATATTCTTTTCAAAGCCCCCCCCCCCTTAATTCCACTAATAATTATTCATAAAGGGTCATAAACAATGTTTTTGGCAAAGAAATACATTTAATATTAATTATATTAAATAGTTTCCATTAATATAATAATATAGGGAGATAGTAAATATATATTTTAGTGTTATTAATAGATTGAAATTATTAATTAAATATACATTCATAACCTAATTATTTATTTACATGATTATATAATATTTAATTATCTATGGTTATTCACATGGTAATAAAAGAATATATATTCATTATTAATGAAATATTTAATCTAGTGAAAAAATTGTAATTTCAATATCTAGACATTGAAAAAATTATTTATCTCTATTTATTCACATAGAATAAAATAATTTTTTATTACTAAATACATTCATTAATTATATGATTATATAATGAAATAATTTACTTAGTAGAAGAAGAATATATTTTTTTATTTATGATATTTATTTAAAAAATAAATAAATTTCAAGAAGGAAGGGTAGCCCTATTAATTTTTCCAGTTAAAAATATTTTATCACTATACTGAAATAAAATTGTTAATCATGATGTTTTCACAAACAATAGAATAATATAATAATAAAATAATACATTACATGAATGTCCTTTTATATTTATCATATTTTTGGAGGACATTATCAAATTAATTGTTATGAAATCCTGACACTAGGCCTATTAATTACCTATTTTGAGAATACTGAATAGTTGGTCATTATGCATAACATTATCCTCGATAAATAATTATCTCTAAATGAGGATTGGATCTAGTGTTTTCTCTCGTGATTGAGAGATTTTATCTTCTTCATTTTCAGTCTACCTATATCGATTATGATATGAACCATTCTAGATTGAAGAGATCATCTTGCTGATCCACTTAGTATCACAAGTTTATTAGAACCATTATGGTAGCACCCAGAGTACCAATAATGATGTTTTTTTAATCAATGGATCATATGTTGTTCACTCATATATGAGATCTACATTGGGTCCTCATCAACCTAATGAAAATTCAATATGTATTACATTATTCAATCAACACCATAATCAAATAATGATATAATTACCCCTTGTATTTAATTAGGCTAAAAAATTATTTATAGATTAAAACCAATAAAATGAACACATATTTATGGTGAAAAGATTGTTAATATTCATAAAATAATTTGAAATAACTATCATAACAAGTTAATTGAAAATAATACATTAAACTCAATAAAATGTTGACATACCTATATCCCCCACTTTTTGTTCTAATACACCAACAACCATAATCTAGAAGCAATGGTATAAAAATAAATTAACAATTATTTAATGAAAATTTACCTATTAAAAATTTTAATGTAAATAATCACTTCAACAAAATCAATATTTAACCAAATTATCGGGATACCTTCTTCTTCACATTGTTTATCACTCATATTAACAAAATAATTGATTAATCAATAACGGACATATAATGAATAATTCGATTTTCACGCATGGTTTTCATTGTTACACAATTTATATACCTCCATCATATCATTTATCTATTGAAGTAAAGGGTTCATGTGTTCAATGTTTTAAAAATAAATAATTAAATCACACAAGATATAAATAATTTACAATCATTTAATTTAACACATTTGTGGTACTATTAATACACTCATACATTATTTAATTAATATAAATTTTGTGAAGGTAATACATATGCATCATTATTATTTCAAAATTGGTTTAATTGGTTTTTATATGTTTTAATTAATTCTTATATTGAATTATAAATTCAAATATAGTGTACCAAATTCATAAATTTTGAAGTTAATTCATATTACATGTAATTAATTGAATGTTTTATTGTATCCATTACATTTAATTGAAGATTAAGTATGCATGTTTGTTTTCATGTGCTGAACTAAAATATATTTATTAGAATCGGAAAATCATGAGTAGGAATATCAAGAACATTTAATTATTTAATCGGTCATATCACATATTGAGGTATGAGTGAATGATGTAAAACAAATTCAATTCAAGTACTTGAAAAACTCCATTCATTCTTTTATAATTTTAATAACATTTAATATCGCGTGAAATTTTTCTCACCTGGATGCACTCTAGAGGTCGTTTGGTGCTCTCCACCATGTGGGTATATTAAATGAAAATGTGTGGGTTCCTCAAGAGGTAACCTTGGTCCGTCAAATATTTTTGGGGTTTTATATAGAGCAATTGTATTTTTATGAATTTAACTTATGGAACTTGGGGTACTATGACAACATTGGAGGAAGAAATGATAGGATTGATCAAGTAAGTAGATATATAATGAAAAATAGGATGGAATAATGAATGGATTGATTATAATTAGATCAATATTGTTACAGATTTAATAAATAATGATCCTTAGTTATCATGGAAGTTGACAGCTTAATTGAAAAATTTCCTTGACAATTTGTTGATCATGAATTACTTCAACACAAAAACAATTCAAGAGAAATATTATCTCATACATGGTCTTGAAAAAAAGGTGTAATAAATATATTCCTTATATTTTCTAATGATTTTTTTGATGATTTTATATCTCCATATAACTGAAATTAATGTAATATCCATTCCATTAATATATTTTAATTTTCTTATATAGTCTTAGTTTCTTCTCCATTGTGAGATGAAATTTTCATAAAAATCATTATCTTTTAATAAAATTAATTTAGGTATTTCATTTGAAATCCAAGTCAATATCTATATCTATGATAGATTACACGGTTATTATCATAAGATGAAAAAAAACTGATTAATCAAATAATAGATCATTTTTATTTGTGCATTTTTTATCATTGTAATTGATTGAATAAAAATTAATTATTTATAGTTATTTTAAAATTGACTTGGTTTCACTATGGGATGTTCATAATCATACATTGTCCTATGTTACAGTACGTTTTTTTCTAACCTGATTTTTTTTAAAATAATTTTATATTATATAATTTAAAGTCTATTATACATACCTCACTCTTATTTAGGTATATGGAAATAACCCCACGATTTCATTTTTGTAAAACCAGCATATAGGTCTACTCACTTATGATTAATGTTAAATAATTTTAATCATAAATCTCCCTAGTGAACAAAGTATCATCAATATAGTTTTTTACAAAAACTAGACAAAATATAAATATATGAAAATGGGGAATGCAGAAAACTCTATCCTAGAACAGATTGAGGATATTTTCATTTATGGTAAATGGTTATTTCATTACCCACTCTATAAATATTCCTCTTTTTTCTTCTCATGATCATACAATGATTTATTTATTATATTTAAATATTTGTAATGATTTATAACATTGACAAAATACCATAATCTGAAAAATAAATGGATTGATATAAAATGATTGAATTCAATTAAATGAGTCGTGATTCAATATTTTATAAACCAGTTAGTTAATATCGTATATGAAAAAGACATAAAATTATCAATACATGTAATTTACTAAGCTATAAATAAGTTACCAAATTTCCTATCAATTTATATTTAATTATTTACAGCATCTGTAATCCAAAATAAAAAAACATAATTAATTTGTCGGTTTAAGCATTATTTAGGGATATTTTCAATTATCAATGAAACATCAATATGATGATGGGTTGACATAAATAAACATGTTATTAATTTTTTGACCATATTAGGTTCAACAAAAATTTAGAGTCATGTGTTATAGCAATAAATTATTGGATTCTAGGATTGGGCAGTCCACTAAATAAAACATTGAACTGAAATCCCATATTTAGAATGAACATATACCTAAAAACATTCTTAAATTTTTCATGATTATCTTCTATATCAAATAGAGGAAAATATTAATAGTTTTGACTGTAACGACATCATGATAGGATATTTTATTTATAATGTGAATGGGAATTGAGGATTGATAAAATAGTGGGAGAATCAATAAATTTAATTAAATTATTTTTCATTACATAATATAAATACAAAAATATACCAATATTAAATTTTTATCATTATAAAAAAATTAAATAGAAAAAACAAATAATACTAATATCAGTACATATCATTGGGAATTTACTCCCTTGAACAATTTACCTAATGTAGCATTGATTTTGGATACGTCTTAACTATTAGATAATTTATGCTATGTTATATAATTGTCTAAGCGTGATCGTCTTCTAACCAAGTGGAGTTGGAAAATGATGGCTACAAAAGAAATATTAATAGTTATTTATACATGATATATTCTCTTATATATTTTAATTATAAAAAATAGATGATCTATGATAAATTTTATTCTCCCAACATTATTTTAGTGAAAATTGGAATGGGGATGTTTTTATTGTAATCTTGTTTTCATGTTTTGAAGTACATAGTTTAATGTTAATCTTCAATTTTGACACGTGATTATCCAAAAATCTCATATATTAACCATTATGAACATAGTTATCCATATCCATTGAACACATCAAGAAAATATGATGTAATTTTTTATAATTAAACTTTTTCAATAAATCACCTAGAAAATAAGGGTTTTGATTAAACAAAATTCCTCCAACCATATGGTGAAATGAATGAAATAATGTATTATGTCCTGATGGAGTAATAAAGGAAATAGAATCATTCGATTTTCATTTAATGTTATAAAAGATTTATATGGAAGGAAATGAATTTAATGTTATTTAATTATTGTTTGGTATGAATGAGTTTTCAATTAATTTCATTAAATTAATTTGGATATATTTATAATCATCAACAATAATCATCATTCCAAATAATACATGTTATGGAATTCTTCTAAAAAAATACATTATTTTTAAAATATGTACTCATTTTTATTATTAGTTATTGTAAATATAATAATTTTTTAGTTGAAACCCACTATAGACATTGAATTGGTGATTCCTTTGTCTGTACTAAGAAGTAATAAAATTAAAATTTGTAGAATGAATACATTTGAGTTTTTAATGAGTGTTTCCAAAACATTTACCTAATTATCCAACAATAAGAAATGAGAAATTATTTTATATTTGGAATATATGTTTCCATGATACTTCATACTATTTTAATTGTCAAGTTACTCTATAATCATAGAAATCCATTATGATGTATGATTAATTAAAATATTGTACTCTTACCAAATTTTTTTAATAATTATTCTTTTTTAGATATAATATCAATTGTTGAGATTTTATGTCTGGAAAAGTGTTTTAATCTCTAATGATAAATGATAATAGGTATACTAACAAAATTCTTATCTCGTATTACAAAAAATACATCTTTACAATTAATAGTATAATCAAAATATATTGTACATTGTTCAACCAATACATGTAAACTATTCAAATGATTGATTTAAATTCACATAATGCATTAGATATCATTAAAGTTTTCTATAAATGAGTATTCGAGATATTGAGTGAATTAGATTAATATTGAGGAATATTTGAGCTTGTTTATGAGAGAATATATAATCCAAATAATCATTTTTCATTCCAATGGAGTTAACATATTCCAATACTCACATTCACATATATAAATCATCATAATCATTTAGTGAAGGTAAAATATTTGACGAGATTGATTTATATTAAGAATATTCAATAATTTATACACATATTTTTCTATTATATTATTTAACGTAGTAACCCTATGAAAACTATGTTGAATTGGGAACCCAAGTGGTACATGATTATGCATGGAATCGAAAAGACCCATGATCAAATATTGGATGAGACATAAATTCCTGGTACTGTAGTATAACTGTGTCGGTGCATAGTAGTAGTATTGCAGCAGTGGAGGAACTGTAGCAGCATTGAAACTATAGCAGGGAAGGGATTGTATCAGGAACTGTAGAATCGACAGTACTATAGTAGGTAATGTAGCAGCCCATTTACTATGGTAGTACTATTCATCGAGGGGTCATTAGGGCCAAATAATGGAATTTCAAACCTTAAATTTAGGCCACTTGGACTTTGGTTTTCTAGCTATGTAATGGGTCTCCCTCTACCCAGTCAAAAGGGGACATTTCCTTAATAATAAAATGAGGCTTCCACCACAACGTTTTAAAAAATGTATATCATATCAATAACGATATCATAATTATATATTATGAAATTTTCATCTGTTTTTAAATGAAGTCCCTTTTTTAGAATTGATATTTAGTGAAAAATGGACATCAAACAAATAGTGAATTATTATTATTATTCTAAATATACAGTAACGATATTAAAATATTTTCATGACCAATAATTTTTCTATAAAGGGCACATATCTAATTATGTATTTTGTTAAAAAAATCCTAAACAGATTAAGGATATATATTTACATGAGTTGGTTTAAGAAATATGTATCCCCAATGAACCATGGGTGGAGTAGTTAAAAAAACACATTGTGATTAGTATAACATAACTGATTATGTTATTTACATTCACTATATTTTGTGATATATTTTAACGAACATAAAATTTTTAAATATATTCGTGAAAAAATTTAAATGTATGTATAAATCTATGTAACTAATTCTCTAAATCTTGATGTAATGACATAGTATTTCGATTGATTCTATGACCTGATAATGTAGTTCATTGTTCATGTTATATAGGAAATTGATGAAAGAATCTCGTAATAATAATTCATGGTTTATCGTTGAAAGGGTTAATATATAGAAAAAATGATACAGAAATAACCTTGAAAAAAATCCATATAAATTCTTCAATTCAAAGTATAATTATATAATCCTCAAATTATATTATCGAGATATAAATAATTTTTTTAATGAAACCATATGGAAAATATCTATATAATGTGACCACAAGGATACCCTATAATAAATTTATATAATAAATAAATTAAATAGATTACGATTTTAAAAAAAATAATAAAATATATAAAGTTAAATCCAATTAATTTATATACAAATCATTCAATGTGATCATAAAATATTCATATAAAATAAATGACTCTCATCTTTCTATAACAAGTTATTGGGAGAATAATAATTTTTTTTGATTGTAATGATAATATAATATTTCAAAAATAATGTTTTGTATTTACAATTATAAAAGACTATGGAATGAAATCAACCTATAATGGATTAATGTGTCAACAATGTCTAGGGAACATGATCTACCAAATAGATCAATTTATTTACTATATATATTCTAGTATGCATATAATAATATGATGATAAATAAACATTAAAATGATTAATAATTGAATTTATATTTTTATATAACCATTCAATTAGAACATTTATGGGAATAGTAATAGATCAATGAGATTAAAATAATTTCAATAGATTAATCAATATAATTGTAATCATATTTAAGGATATTTATTGATGGTGTATTTTACTTATTCTTATTGAATAGTATGTGACTTTTTATCAAATATAAATAAATTGTACCATCAATCAATTAGGAATATTATAAAATATATATCAACATATTGAGGTATCTATTCTTGGTGTTTACAGAAGTGGAATTATTAGTGATTAATAGAATTGGACTATCATATTGTCTTATTACATTTTTAAATACCATCCTAGTAAATATAAAGTAACATACAAAAAAATATATCCAATGGATTCCATGTCTAGAATATCTATTTACATTATTGTTTTCTATGGAGCATTAAAATATTTTTAGCACTGTTTTTTCCTATTTTGGTTTATACAAAAAGTTATTTTTTTCTTTTTATTATAATATTGGAATATGTACATAACAAATATATTTTTTTATAACATGAGTATAATATTTGGATGTTAAGTAACATCACAAGAAGTAATATTTTCTCATTGTTTATATGTCGTAGTATGAATCTTGGAAATAGAATCTAGTTCATAAAGTAACAATTTACACATAAATTAGGGTGTCATAGTAGTCGTAGCCATTCCTAGTGGATTTATATTTAAAATCTTATAACAAAATGGTCATGATTAGTTTTCTCATGTCAATATGTGATTTTTGTATAGTTGGTTCCCTATAACCGACAACTTTTTACATTATAATTCATATATATTATGTATTTTAACATTAATAAATTAACATATATTGATTCATCATTTCTATAAAAATAATGAGAATATATTCTAGAATACATGTCATATTGAAAGTTAAACAACAATTCCAATCATTGAGGAGACCCTCGATGTTCTGTGATGATATATTTAAATATATTTATGGTTAGATGACATTATATGAAAAGAAAAAAAGATTTTTGACTATCTGGAATGAATTATAATAATAATATGATTATTTTTCTAATAAAGATCCCACTTGATAATCTTCATGATTTAGATTTATAAATGATTTAAATATTATAAGAATTTATCACATTTATGTGTCATCTGATATTCATTTCTTTTAGAGTTCGTATGGTCCCATGGTCATTAATAATATTATCAAAGAAATAAATGAATAAAAAAAATTTCGTATTTTTTTAATCAATGACATGATACTTCCATTATATTTTTTGTATATTGGGAACATTAAAAACAAAATCTACTTAATGAATAATTACGGGAATGATTTTTATATGCACTCTTTAAGAAGGTTGATATCTCAACCCTTTGATTTAAATGTAACCAACACATTTATTTTTCTTGATCATGGTGTAACGAAAATATTATTTCATACAATGAATAATGATGTAATTAGAATATTGGTTGATAATAGGGGTGTGAAACCAGATTTATTAGATATCATGATAATGGTATTATATTTCATTTTTATCATTTGAATGTTGTTTTTGTAATTTGAGAATATATACTTTTTCTAGGGTACCATGACCCCCTGCTTGATAGTAATCTTAAAAATTAGACAATACTTCCTAATTTAACCATAGAAGATGCCTCTAGATTTACATAGAATGTGTTTCCATTGATCCTAATTAAATGATATTTATATATAAATGTTTTTTAGGTATTATTATTTTGATAAATAATTAAAATTATTCAACTATAATTAAATAATTATAATTATTGAATACATATTTATACATAAAAAATAAAAAATAATTTTAATATATATGATTTATGTATTTATTTTTATTATCAATGTAATAAATAAATAATTTTTCATAACAAATTTAAATATTTATTTTTTCACCTGACATAGAATATAATATTTTTTTTCTCTATTGAACGTATACAATTTATCGGTTATTACTTTTGAGGTAATAAATAATTATTTTTTAAATATTTTTTAAAATTAAGAAAATATTATTAGTATTGTTTTTTTAAACTATGAATATAATATTTATTAATGATATATATGGTTAAATTAAAAAAAAATTCAAACCCGAAGAAAAGTCCTAGAAATTGGTCTTGTGATAAATTTGTATTTACCTATGTATAATTAACATTTATCATCGAATATACTTGTGTACACCATGTTATACAATAAAAAAATTATTATTTACATGGTATTATTATTATTTGATGTTTAACATATTTGAATGGTGTTTTTTAAATTAATTATTATGATTCCCCAACACTAAGATTATAAATAATCTATTATGAAAATTTTAATTTGTTAGTCCTCATGTCAAACAGTATCCTCCATATATAATATTCAAACAATGAAGTGATTCACTAGGCTTACTCCGCTACATGAGATATTCTTTATTCCATAATTATTCTCAATTTGAAGAGAGCTTGTGATGATATATTCCACAACAAATGGATCATTGTTGGGATTAAATAATTGGACCAAGGAAATTATTACCAATGAGAAAGTACCTATAGTATCATCAGTGACATTAAAAACTGATTGATCATGAATGGATCACCACCCTAGGTAATCAACTATTGATTCTAATTAATGAAAAGAAATAGATGAATAGACATCCAATGATAAGATCTCTCATAGAATAAATAACACGTGTCTGGTGTATTTCTCAATATTATTAAGATAAATATAAATTAAATTTACAAAATTCTTCTCATTGTTATGGTGAATAATCATATTAATATTATTTAGAAAATTTCCTAATGGACATGTCTTTCACGTCATGTTAATTGTGGTTGATTCGTAGAATCCATCCGATGATATTCTTCTCATATGAGAAATAGGAACATCTTCTATATCTAAAAACATAATTACATTGGGTTGGTTGAGGATTAGTTTAATAAATTATATATTCTTATAGCTTCTTTCTAGAAAAGATGATATAATTATTCCGATTGATGTTTAATGGTATGTCAGAGAAGTAATATGTATCGTAATTTATTAAATTTTTTCCCTTTAAAATGGATGTAGATATTTGCTGAAGGAAATTCAATAGATATTGGCGGATATTAAATGACCTAACATTCACTCTATTCTAGTCATGTTCTCTAACTAATCACATATTTCATAATATTTATAATATCTTAATAGTATAGTATACATCACATCACAATATGACCCATGGATAAACTATTTAGGTATAGTTCTATTAGAAACACCGTAACATAAACTACTAGTTCATAACAGTCATCTATAGTATCGAAAATAGTTCCTTAAAAACCATATTCTACATATCATACAATATATCATTATTCATTACTATTGAAAAATGAAACACGAGTAAGAGTGAGCTGAAATAGATAATAAGTGTAAAAAAAGAGACATAATTGATGACTCAAACATAAAATTAGTATAAGTGTCTGAGAGTATTATCATAAAACTGGAATCTCATACCATCCATTTCAATGTTCATAATATTATGAAATTAAATAAATATGGGTACTTTATATGACATTTATATTATTTTTATAAATTTACTTAATTCATAAAAAAATAACATTGGCATAATGCAATGAGTAGTCGAATACATGTAATAACCGAAACTCATTTCCAAATATGTAATAGTTTAATGGTTTTACTCCCTAACATTTAGTTATAGTCAAGTATAACTCGAAGTTAAAACATAGTAGTGGAAGTCCATAATTAAACCCGGTACACTCTCCATCCATTCCCCTTTCCTCGATAGATATAATGTTTTATGTAATGCATTGTAAATGGATTTATCTCTTACCCATCATATAATGTTAATCATGCATATATGATACAAAATATCATAATATATGCATCATATCTAATTCCATTGAATGATGTGGGTTCCATAAAAAATTCTTCATAACATAACCCATGGAAAATAATATCCTATGAAAATAATGTGCAAGATGGTGGTAAATCCCATTCATTAAATATATGTTAAAATAAATCATCCCTTTCATATTTTTTGAAAAAAATGTCAACATTACCTAATTTATAAATTAAAATTAATATTCATTTAAATTTTTTTTAAAGGTGAATGAAACATATATAATATTTTTTTAATATTTAAAAACATTTTTTAAAATATTATAATAAATCATTGACATTGATGAAAAAGGGTTTTGAGCTGATTATAAAAATAAATTTAAATTTCTATAAAACATCCACTTATTATTATTATTACATATATAGAAGATAGTGAATAGAAAATAAATATTTTCTTGAGTCACATTCATAAACAATCTGGATAAATAGTGAGATTGTAACATTAATCATTCATGACATTGGTATAATTTATTTTAAAAGAACCCTGAAAGAAATTATATTCCAAGGAACTATAAAATTATTTAATTGAATTATATTAATTATATATCATTTCATGTGTGTATTATATATTCAATATAAAACATTAGTTTTTAATATTGAAAATGTACCTAAATTAAAAATTGAGTCATCAAATACAATTCCCCTTGTATAGAATACCTTCTAACACATTAAAAAAATAATCTATAATAAAAATATATTTATTATAAACTACACAAAAATAAATATTATATATATATAATATAATATGTGATTATAGTATGACCTTTTCATACATATTTATTAACAATTCATCACTAATGTCATGTTTCGAGTAATACCTGCTTTGTTTTTCATTTATTTTTTTGGATTGGTACTTTCAGTAATTTTACATTTAACATGGTTAAATCATCTCAATAATTTAAATCCTGATATAAAAATAAATAAGAAACATTAGATATGTGTTATTAGTAATACATAAATGGTAGTGATATTTAATGCATTACACATTCATAGATATGGTAGGACATATATATGAAGGAACACGTTTTTTTTAATTTCATGTGAGATGGAATGAATGAAATGTAAATATTTTGTTCATTATGTAAAATAATTATAATGAGAAATATATTATTATTATTTATTAAATTTTTCCTTATTAACAAATTTTTAAATTAACGTGAAAAACTATTTGAGAGTCTACGTTTTGGCTATATTCAACACATACGCAAGATGCATGTTATCATTTCCCAATTGATTCTTAATTTGAAGTTATATGTTATATTATATTTATAGAATTATATTTATGTAATATATATCAAATATAGTAATTTTTTTCATTTTATTCATTTTATTTATCCTTAATAACTTTATTTAAACGCTTCATTGAAAAAGAATTCATGTCAATTTGCTAGGCGGTAGTCCGCCGAACACATGGGAGACATTATAATATCTTCCAAGGAATGGACGTTAAGTAGGTATATATCAAATAATTATTAAAGGTGTTTAATAATTTTATAAAACCATAAATATATGTTAAATAAATAATTATATCCAACAGTGAATTATCGTGAAGCAAAAACAAGGACATATGTTCTGATATGTGGTAGTTCGTTGTACACCCATTCAAGGGTTTCATTTTCTATTTGATTGTATTGGATATAAACATTGGTTATTACAAAAAATTAATTAAATATAATTATATAATAAATTTGTTTGTGACTATATTAACATACATGAATAAAGTTTCATGGATGTTGATGAATAATTAATACAATGTCACCGATTATGAATTTTTCATATTTGTAGGAAAACACAAAGTGGTTTCTACATAAACCCTTCTTAAATAAGAGTTCTAATATATAAAAGCACACAAGGATGTGTTTTTAGATTTATTTAGGCTATTATTCTAGTAATTGATATAATGAAATGGTTTTATAACTATGAATGGGAAGAGGAGAGGGGTATCCTTTTATATATTGGGGAGTGGACACATATGGGATTTTTTTAACAATAATTGATACAAAAGTTTTCAAATTTAAAAGGCAAAAAATGTCCTATTATAGATCTTAAGTATATATATGGTATATATTTTACTAAAATAAAATAATTATTCTTGTTTTAGGTCATATTTAAAAATTATCATTTTAGTTTAACTCCTGATAAACTAGTTTTCACCTTCACCACATAAATAATTGATAATGTTTTAAGTGTTTGTTAAGGAATATAATTATATTATCCTTTTTATATAATATAAATAAAGAAAATTTGAGATATTAGAGATATTTCACAAATTATATTCATATTTGAGGTAAAATATAATTTATAATTTATGTAGCAGATATGATGAAATAGATTGTCTCAAAAAAAAGAAAATTTATATAAATATTTGATGATTTAATATCAAGATTCAATATGAAATTGTCTCCAATTTCCTAAATAGGATTAATATTTATATTTTTTACGTATATTAAATTTAAAATAATTTTAATAAAACAATTTACCTTATAATTTGTTTAAAACTAATAATAGTTTTTATTATAAATTAGTATCTTCCACTGTTCCTTGAGAAGATATTCTTTTTATGAAAAAAATAAAATTAAAACAAATTAATTTTGATATTTATATTTTAAATGTCAATATCATTTTCCAAAAAATGTTTATATATTTCAAAATATAATTAAATTATTCATTTTTTAAATTAAAAAAAGTAATTTTTTTTCAACATAAATAATGAATTTACCAATAATTAGAAACATTTTTATTAATATTATTTCATTACATAATTCCATTATAGTCTATATTAATTTTTTTAATCCTATGAATACATATATATTTAAATACTTGGAAACAACGTTATAATTTAAAAAATATTCAAAATTTTATATCACTGTTTCATTAAACTAAATTTTGTGAGAATCAAATGGTAAAAGAGAAACATAATTTATTAGACTTTTTTATTAATAACAAGATCTTTTAAATTATGATACCCCAAAAAAAATTATCATTAAATTCAATACATTGGTATAATAAATAATTACACTTCTACCTAATCATATCCTTTGGTTCAAACATAAATTCTTAAAATTTGTTGTTTTTCCAAAAAAAAATTCGAACAAGTTTTCTCGTATGGTTTAAGAGAGAAATCTCTATACAGTCTTTAATCTCCATTGAATAATTCTATTATAAAATTTCACTGTCTAGTATCATGAACACTATGATTATTACATGTTATTTATTAGTTATGTACATCTTCATGGGATATATGTCCCAAACATCATGGACATGAAAGTGGTTTTTTTGATGCTCAAATTGATAATGTACAATCCTGAGGTGATAAATAATTATAAAGGGAGTTATTTAATGTGGGAATAATTTTCTCTTATTTATCAATTAAATTCCCTCATTTATTTAGAAATTAATATAAACATGATTTCACCAACTTAAAATTCAAAATAACATTAGTAATTATAACTATAATATTTTTATTGAATTTATTCCACTATGATGTTTTTCAAAATGATATAAAATTTTTAAAAATTTAATTCACTAGCATATGAACTATTAGATTTTTTATCGAAACTCATCCTGTAAAATATGATTACTAAACATGATTTTATAAATGTATTTATAATGTATAATATGAACACTTGGGTGAAATATATCATTGAAACAAAAATCATCTAGGTGAATGTGTTTATCAAAAATGACATTGAAATTAATGGAACATGATATTAGTAAACCCAAAAGCATTAGTATCGTTTTATCAGATAGAAATTTTTTTGAGGATTATATATTATTTAAACATTTCTCTACATCCACGTCCTAGTAAATATTTCTCCAATAAATTGAGGTAAACATCAGATACTAATTAGATATAATAGAATGTGGTACTCGATGAAACCAAAACAAAACCATAATGTATATAATTATTGGATAATAATGTGTATAATATTCTGTTATGTATATTATTTTTTATGAAATTTTATTGATATCCATTATAACACATATTTTCTTTCTATCATTAGATGTTTTGTGGATTCAAAAAAAAATTAATTGCATTTTTTCCCATTCCATTCTAGTAAGAGAAACAGTTGAAAATCCCATTTTACATTGGTCTCATATCCTTGAAAAACTATCATTTCTTGAAATGAGTTACACAATCTATAATTTCTATTTTTATTTCATCCCATCATAAATATTACATAAGATATGTCTAAATTTTCATAATCCTAGGATTAATAGAGGTTAACAGAATATGCGACTTCTTTAATATATCATTATTAAATAATTTTATTTAGGGGATGGATGATTGGTTCATGGTAATTAGAAATATACCACAATAAGGATAAAATACTGAATATTTAACATCTTCTTATACAAAATTATATTTTCATAATACCCCACATTAAAAATATTTGTATCGAATGTGGAATAGTTATTTTAGATTATTAACATGTCTTCATTTCCTTCTTGATTTCTAGATCCTTCCATTAAAAATAAATACATATTTGAACAATTTTTAACATTAATATGGATAATATATGATTATCAATTTGACTCTAAGAATCATTGATCATGTTTTATTTATATGGGAGGGTACATGTAGAGAATTCATAATCGTCAACCTACTATAACTAAATTTTATGTTGAATTTACAACTACTTATATATCAATATATAAAATTATATTTTGTGGTCTGTCTACATAGTACTATTTTATTCATAAAAATAATTTACATATATAATTATTGAAAAACTAGAACTGTGAATGTAAATATGTATATTGGTAATTTATTTCATGAAACCTCTATTATCATGAGGTATAAGTTATTGCAATGTTATTCAATAAGATAAAAAATCACAATACCATCATGGATGTACCACCATATATCATAAACCCTTCTTGAATTTATTAAAATTTACAAGGGGGAGAACTAACAAATATTCTACTTAGTTCCATAGAATTTTTCCTAGAATTCATTTATCTAGATGAAAATTTACCCATATCACATTAACATGGTTCTTATATAATATTATAATGATAAAACATTAAAAAACCATTTATGAAAACTGTAGAAACAAATAAGATACAATATCTAAATTTTTTTGGGTTCATTTTTACCATAACTGCATTCTTTTTTACTTTTATAGATTCATATAATTATTATTTTCTGAGATTATATTAATGAAAAATCTATATTTTTTAAGCTGAAATTTACAATTTGAAAATTTTACATTCGGATTCTCCAGCTATAGGTTATTTAGTGAATTTCATATATTATCATCATTATATACACTTATATTGGAATATATATTAATATCATTTATATAGACTACCAAAAATTGATCAAGGTAACATATAAATATTGTATTCATCAAACCCATAAAGATTGCATGGGAATAAGTAAGACCGATTGATCATTATATATACCAATTTTGTCTATACCATATATATAATTATATTTTGGAATAACCTCTTTCTCGACCATCAATAGATTATATATTATAATGAAACTAAACAATTGGAATTCAGTTATATCTTTTCATTCTATAAAATAATACAACAATACAGGTTATATGATACATTATATTAATTTTTAATTTTTTATCATCTTGATAAATAATGAATATTTTCATTTATCAATATATATTCTTTACAGAAAGAACATATGTATCCTAGGGTGAAAAAAATTATGGAAAGAATCCATTTTCATGCACGTCATAATTATTATTCATTAATTCCGTCAACTCAATCGGGTCCATTCCATTTGGATCCTTGTTAATTTTTCTGGAATATGGTATGAGTTCTACTGATAAGTCAAAATAATGATCCTTGGAAGAAAACCAAACTATTTTGGAAGAACATTAAACAACTACTTCAAAATAAGAATTTCATAAATGAAAAAATTATCATTACCCATCACTGATATACACCATATTTTGAGAGGAATCAAGAACCAAATAATGGTTGTTATTTATAAGGGATGTTTATATCTATCATCAAATTGATAAATAATTATTTTATAGTTGGAAATATTGAATGTGAAATCCCTTACATTGACATTTATGAGGTTAGTTGGTAGAGAAAACTAATCTATGAATAAGATAACATCAAATTTAACCACAAGTATACTTATAAAATTTTTAGGATGGATTTTATTAAACACATCATCTAGGGATTAATTATAGAAATGTGATGCAATAATTTTATTATTATGTTTTTACACTTCAAATTTATATATATAATAGTTTTGGATAGGAATTAAAATTATTATACACCTTTCATTATATATTGGAATCTATATATCCAGTATCAAACAACAAGCATCAATATTTGTTCATATCATTTTTCACCACAAACTAATTATTCTAACATAATTCCCTACTAAATCCAAAATGGGTTACATGACTATTATAAACATTTTATCAGAGTGATCAATCATCAACGATAAATTGTATTATGTCATAGTCATGTCAGCTTTTGTTAAATCTATCAGTCATTGGGATTAACATAGTTCATTCATATCCAAAATTTATTCAAATCATTTATGATGGTTCATAATGATATTGGGAACATTTAAAGGACATCCCTTGAGATATTCAAACCATATATCTAGTAATTGAACACTCACTATGAAAAAAAATGTTGGTTGAGATATTGTAAACTAAATATTTTTTGAAATTTTCCCATAAATTCATTGAATCCAATAACATTCTATTTTGTTGTATCCATAAAAATAAAAATGTCTTACAAACCTCCCTCTAATATTTACCATAAAATATGTTGTTATCTTCGACATAGTATTATCTTAATGGTTCTAATCTAATTTTTCCCATCATCATTTCCAAATGATAAATATACCATTCTCATATACTAACTAGAACTATCAACAATTTTCAACCATATATGTTACATCATTATTGATAGATATTCATTGAATAACATACTGAACAACACTAAAATTGTTAATATATAGTTTCTTTGTAGTAATGGAAACATAAAAAAAGGTTCATAAAAGTTCTACATCATCCCCCATATATATCCTTACAATTACCATCATTTTTTGACATATCATATGTATCATCGTTCTTCATTACCTAGGAATAGGAAACAAAATGGTGATCACATATACTCCGTAATGGAATTCTAGGGAAACATCAATGTTCACATAATAATAACATCAGTATAGTGGTTTGATAATGAGTTTATTATTTGAAATACATTCCCCGCATATCAAATATGGTAATATTGATCATGCAATAGTTCATTGTATTTCATAACACATGAATCATAATGGAATGCTGGAACATGATCTATGATAACATTTAATTGGACTAGTATGAGGATTTTTGGTATACACATAACCATATTAAATTATTTCCTTATTATTCAATGATGATTTCAACATATATCATACTGAAATGTGTCATCCCCCCCAAACAATTAGTAGTAATGTTTTTATCTCATGACATTTATATATTGAATGGACCCTTACTAAACTGGTTTCATTCACTATTCTATTTGTTAATATCTATTGTGACATAAATCTTTATCAAATTTTTTATAATGATATAGGGGTCCTACAATTCAGATAATTAAAATAAAGAATATAATTACCACAATTTTATAAAACATTTATCATATTAGAACACATGAAAATATGTGGGATTCAATAACATTTTTGCATAATATAATAGGTAGGAAAAAATGAGTTTCATAAAAATATTTTTAGTATACAGTATCCCAAGACAAAATAAAAATAGTATAATTTTATAATAACCCTTTTATAGAAAATATATAACACTAAAAGATGTCATATTAAATGTAAAATTATTTTCAAACATCACATGGGACATTTCTTGTGAAAAAAAAACATTATTTGGAAATTAATATTCTCAAAACAAGAAATTCAAACATCATTGAATAAGTTATTTTTATATGACAATAGTATATGATAAATTTAAATTATTCTTATAATAAATTAATGGTCTTAATTTCTAGCAAAAATATTAATGAAGAATATTTTAAAATAAAACATTCATAATATTTTATTGTAAAAATGATCCAAATTACCTCATTTATAAAACGAATAGAGGTTTTCTTTTAATCAATTTTATAAAAAGTAAAAATTCTAAAAATGAAATTAATAAACGTTTTTCGTTTAATTTTAAAAAATAAAAACATTTATATAAGACATGTATATGGAAGAAAAGTGGAATTTGACCGATGATGGAGATAAAGTCAATTTCCATTAAATACATCCCATTGGTCTCTTTTTTACATTAATAGAGAAAACTTAAATTTAAAATTTATTTTAATTATATAACTATATGGTAATCAAATTAATCAATTCTTATAGAGATGGATCATATTATATCATCCTAAAAACTTAATAAAAACAATGCTGATAATGATTTTTATTATAACCTAAAACTATTACAACTTTTTAAAATTTTAATAACTAGACCACTAGAAGAATAAATATAAAATAAAATATAAAATATAAATAAATGAAATATATTTATGGTATAAACATTCAATGATGAAGTATACAAAAAAAATGATTGGTTAATATGATATATATCTCTTATAAATAAAAGAGGGATTATAAATATCAAACATTAAGTCTCAACTACCTTCATACGTGTTATAAATACAATAAAAATATGTTATTATTATGTATATATAAATTATCCTTAAAAATATAATGAATAAAATATATGACTGAATTTTGAAATATTATTACGTATTTATTAATAATTAATTTTTAAAGTCATATTTCGGGTATTAACAACTTTTTTTCCTTTAATGTTTTGATTTTAAAATGTATGACCTCATTCATTGATCATGGATAAATCACATAAACTATATTTACCATGATTTATGATCTAATTATAAGCAGTACATATGAATATATTGGTACCCATAAATGATTATTATTTAAAATTTATTATGCCATTTATTGAGATAGTATTCCTTACGTATGAAAGTTTTTATTTCGTCAATTTTATAACTAAGGGAATAAAAGGTAAATAAAAATTATTTCAACATTATTTAACAAATATTATGACATATAAATAATTTATACTAGTCAAATTTATCAATATTACAATCCTTGTAAAAATATTTTAAAAAATATTTCACATTTCTTTGTGGAGGTAGTAGTCCAATCTTATGAATGTGCGACGTTATTATATTTAAAATGACATATTGGTATGAAGTTAGATGTTATATGAAATTACCAAAATAATGGAATAGCAAGAATAATTACATATATTAATTATTATTGATCATACTATGATCCTTGTCGAACTTATGAAAAAATGAATCACAATGTTTTTCTAGTTGGTAGTCCAAAGTACACACAAGCGACATTATCATATAGCATAATGAATGGAAAGTAAGAAGGTATATGTGATATAATAATTTAAAATTTATAATAATATCATTAATATAAAATTATTATGTTAAATGTATAATTAAATCAATTCATGAATGGTGGTGAATGGAAAATGAATTAATCTAGTTTGTGAGGTGGTACATCATCGTAAACTCGATGGACAAATTCATTTTTCATTTGATGTAATTGGATATGGATATATAATATGAAATTTATATAATAAAATATAATAATATATGGGATATGTTTTTTTATAATGTCATTATTTTTGTATATTTGGGGGTTTTGATGAATTAATTAACCAAATATACATGTTAAAAATATTATTTCTTTTTCTGATAACTCATTTATATTTATACCTAAAGAATTCATTGATTATAAATATCAAATATAAAATTTAATGTTGGATATAATTAGGGAATTTTTAAATATATATTTGTATTTGATGGTTGAATAAAATATTATTTGGGTTTTAAATCTGAGAGGAAAATAGGTTGTAACATCCCGACCATGCTCACATCTAAGACGGTGGTTGGACCGGTGGGTTACAGAACCTCAAGCACATCTCCATGAACACCAGAGGCTGCCGACTAGCAGCGAGGTTCCTTTTTTGTGTCTATGGGGGAGACTATTCCCTCATTGGAAATATATAATATCACAACGGAAGTAAACAACAACAAATAATAAATAACAAAACCATTTTAATAAATAAACCGCAGTATAAGAAATATAAATTAATCTATTTGAATGTTAATAACCATGTGAGGAAGCTTAAAAAAGGATGACATGCCATGATATGGGTCTAAATTGAATGTTCAGAAAACATAACTCAAACACACAGTCAACTAAAAGAAAAGACACAAGCAGCAGATTCATAACTAGCAAGGCCCGGTCCTCTGCCCCAATCTCTATCCAAAGCAGTAATGTACAGTCAAGCATCAGAAGTAGCACACATCCCCTTGTCAATACCTGTGATCATGTAATCTACCCAGGTTTCCATGATGCCCGAGTAGAAAGTGAGATAAAATCCTAGTAGGCCGACACCCACGATGTATAAACCTTTCCATTTCGTGCAGGAATAAAAATGCCTTATGCCATTACTTAATATTTTCAGATAATTAAATTAAACGCAATGAAATAAATAAGTCGGATTGGACTCCAAACTAAACCCATGCCTAATCACCTGCTTCAGCCTAAGATGGTAGTCTGAAAGGGTTCATGCCCTCAAAATTCATGAACACGTATATATATAAAACCAGAAATCACTGTAAAGCAGGTAAGATGTATATTCCCCAAGCTTGTTCTTTGACTTGGGGTCTAAGTCAAGTGTCCTCCAGGTGCACTTCAATATATCATAAGGAAATCTTAATTCTCATGAAAAACTCAAATGCAATCAATATAAACCTAAACTTTGTCATTATTTAAGGTTTATGTTGAGAGTCGAAGTCTAAGCCCATACTGAAGGAATCACTATATAACATCCTTCAATTTATCCAATTCCACAGATCCCATCCCAAGAAATATTTTGGAAGACCAAGTATCACCCGAGGCATGGGTTTACCCTTAGTCCATCCCAATCTCGCAAAAAGGGGTCAAGTGTCATCTGAGGCTGGCATAGCCACATTTCCAATAGATATGTCCCGATGGGCCCTTTTGGAACAGGTATCATTCAAAAGTATTTGAAATCCCAGGGATGTCTTGTTCTGGCAATGCCAACGACACCACCACCTGGTACATTAAGGTAACCCATCAAGAAAGGAGGAACTACGTGTGGCCCATCACATGGGACCCACCTCCTTTCCCCACCCCGAATATAATTAATGTCATCACCGCAACATATATGACATAATCCATAAATAAAAATGCACCTTGAAAGCTAACCAGTTACACCAGTGCGTCACATGGCATAAATTTATAATTTACAACATGAAAACATTGAAGGCAATATACATATCATATCAACCTCAATAGATAAAGCACATTTAATATAAAATAGATCCGCAAAACAAGTGCCAATGATCCAATAATTCATGTTCATGTTCAAAGCATCTATTTATTAAATTTAATTACAATAAAAAGGGGGTTTCACAATACTTGTAATTAATCAAAAAATAACCCCAGCTTGCGGAAGATTACACTGACCATGTCAGAATTCCCAAAGGGGTGTCCGATATTATTGAAACAATTCAAACAATTATTTATCTAATTTTATAATAATAAAAAGGGGATGCACAATACCCGCAGTTAATTAAATTAATTACCGAGGTAACAGAAAAATACACCGACTATGTCAGAACACCAAAAGGAGTGTCTAATCTTATTTCAACAATTCATTCAAATTAATCTAAGATTATTTAGGTGGAAAAAATTAGGGAAAACAATTAATGTTGTTAAATTGGGTAGAATTTCACAAAGCTTGTAGTCACCGACTAATGGCACAACGGTGCGTTTTTATTAACTACAAGGAAACTAAGGGAAACTGAGTAGAAACCCCACCTTGTAGTCATAAGTGACTCTATGATCTGTGGTATGATTTGAATTGACCTAAAATAGAAGGAAAGGAAGGATTTCAGAAAACCATCAAAATAGGGTAAATTTATTCCACAATCAATTGTGCACAGATTACTCAACAAAAATGAATGATTCCAAATGTGAAGTGTTAGATATTTCCTAAGGCTTACTGTGTACTGAACAATGAAGGAATCAGCTACTGGATGGAGGAGAAGGGGACCTCTAAACGAGTTGCAGGTTGGTGCACCATCTAGGGGAGAGGAGGGGTGCGAATTGAGTGAAGGGAGAGGGAGAGATGAGAGGATAAAAAGAATGAAAAGAAAGAAAACAAAAGAAAGGAAAAAATAAAAGAAAAAAAGATAATGGAAAAAGGAAATAAATAAAAATATTAATTTAAAAGGATAAGGATGGAAGGGAAAAATATAAAAATAATTAAAAATAAAAATACCCCATTTTTTATTTTTATTTTTCCCGTAGCACCCTTTCTATTTTATTTCAAAATTTCCATTAAACCTTTATTTATTTATTTTAAATGATCATTAAATATCTTATTATTATTTTCAACCATTAATCATCTATTTAAAACATGAACATTGCACCAATGTGCGACATGATATATATATATATATATATTTATAAAAAGACTGCGGTTAATTAAAATAAATTAAATCACTGGCCGGGACACACAGTGAGGTGTGGAGGTGTGTGCCCCGTGTGATTTAATTTATTAGACTACAATAAATTAAAAATGGATCGTTCCGGATTGAGGTAGGGATGTTACAACTTCCCCTCTTTAAAACAACTCATCCCCGAGGTGACCTTCTGAGGGTAGTGGAATGTCACAATGGAAATGTTTTTGGGCACTACACGTGTACATTTGTATCTTTCTCCCAGGTCTCATCCTAAATGTGTCTGTGTTTCCACAACAACCAAACTAGTGGGACTATCTTGCCTCAGAGGACATTCATGCTACGATCGATGATACAGATCGGATGCTCCACAAAGGATGCATCAACATCAAGCTCGAGGTCGTTAGGGTCAAAAGAATGGGACGGGTCTGGATGATATTGTCGGAGCTGAGATACAAGGAAAATGTTGTGCATGGCATTGTACATCTGAGGTAGGAGTAACCGGGAGGCTACCTCCCCAACTCTTTCAACATTCTCAAACGATCCGACATACCTCATTGATAACATCCCCTGCCACTAGATTCACCTGTGACCCAACCTCAGATAAATACACAAAAAGACTCGATGTTCCACCTTGAACTCTAGAGATTTGCGGTGATGATTGGTATAATATTATTTTTTGCACTATGTTGTATTCATATGCTTCTGAATAAGAGGAACGTTCTTAGAAGTCTCCTGAACGATATTAGGAGCCAATATAATTGCCTCACCAGATCAAGCCAGCATAAGAGATAATGATAAGGACTACCAAATATTTCCTCATTCGGTACCAATTGATTTTTTTCCTATAAGCTATTATTATTGGTAAACTCAACTAGAGGAAAATTCTACTCCCAGTAATCTCTAAAATCATGGATGCATGCCCGTAACATATCCTCTAACAATAGTATAGTTCTCTCGGACTACCCATCATTCTGAGGGTGATATACAGTACTTAGAAGTATCTATGAGACTAGTGCCTTGTGAAACCCTTTCCAGAACTGTAAAGTAAAACATGAATCTCTTTCTGAGAAAATAAGACTACGCACACCATGATGTGGAAAAATCTCTCAGATAAACAACATTCCCAACTCATCAATCGTAATGGTCTCTTAGATGAGCAAGAAGTACGCAATGGTGGCCAACCAATCATCAACCACCCATACTACGTCGCTGCATCGAGGAGATCTTGTAAGGAGTATAATGAAAACCATGGTGATTTCATTCCATTTCCATACATTAATGGATATATGTTGTAGGAGTGCAGCAGGTCGCTGGTGATCTACCATCACCTGTTTTCATGGGGAGAACCGAGTGATGAAACCTACTATATTTATTTTCATACAAGGCATCCAATACTGCCGACACATGTCCCTATATAGCTTGGTCAGCCCAGGATGTACTGCCCAAACAGAGGTGTGAGATTCTTTCATCATCTCTGCTAGTATACCTGAAGGTACCCATACATGGAAAGGGTAAAGGAGGGTTCCACTTCCATCAACAACCCAACAAGGAGGTGGTTTCCCTTTATAAAACATTCCCTCAAAACGATCCCCTCATAATCAATCAAATATTTACTGCTGACTACCTATAAAAAATAGGACGTCGCTGTTAGAGCTGATAGAACTGATTGTCCACTCTACTCCTGAACCTCCAGATGAATCTCTTAAGACAAGGCCATTATCTGCCACTCACTGGTGGAAACCTGCACGTCCTGTGCCTTTGTCTTGCAGATTAAAGTATCTTCCATAGCTTTACCCTTACTAGGGATATAATTAAGGTCAAAGATGAACTACTATAAGTATTTGACCCACCCGCACTGCCTTAAGTTCTTTTCTCGTTGAGTTGATATATATTTAATGATTTTATGATCTGTTGAAATAGCTAATCTCTCACCCAACAAATATTGTCTCTAACAGTGTAGATCATGAACATTGCTGCCAATTCAAGGTTGTGGGTATGAAAATTCCACTCATGAGGTCTGAGTTGGCGTGATCCATAAGCCACAACTCAATCACCATGCATCAAAACTGCACCAAGTCTGATTCCTGAAGCATCACAATATATTGTATAGCCCGTACCAGGTTTTGGAAGAACCCGGATTGGGGCTGAGGTTAGTCTTAATTTTAATTCTAGAAAGGGATTTTCACATGATTCTGACCCGATGAAATGTACACCCTTCGTATTCAGGGCCGTAAGAGGCTCTACTAAGTGGGATAAATCCGAGATGAATTCCCTATAATAGCCAGCAAGCCCAAAAAACAACGGATCTTGACGACACTCTTGTTCTTACCCCATGATACCATGACGACATCCTTTTATGGGTCAATGGTTACCCCTACTTCATGTATAATGTGACCCATGATGTGTATGATATTAATCCATAAGTGGAATTTATTGAGCTTAGCGTATAGTTGGTTCTATCTAAGTGTACTCAACTACGATCTCAAGATTGGTGGGATGGTCATGACTTGAATGCAAATATAGTAATATGCCTTCTATGAAGACTACCACAAAAGAATCAATATAAGGATGAAAAAACATGGTTCATTAGAGCCATGAAGATTGCTGGTGCATTCGTCAGTCCAAATGGCATAACTAGACACTCTTACAAGCCATACCTACATTATAATGTTTTATGTGGTATGTTAGATGGTCTCACATGACCCTAGTGTTATTTCGACCATAGATAAATCCTGGAGAAAATAGTTTCTCCTCAGAGATGGTCAAAGAGATCCTCTATACGCGACAATTGATATCGATTCCTTACCGTGAGCTTCTTGAGTTGATAATAATTCATGCATAACCTTAGGGTACCATCTAACGTCCTGGAAAAAAGGATAGGTGAACCCAACAATGAGGCGGTTGGTCTGATAAAACCCTTATCCATGTGGTCTTCAAGCTTCTTTTTGAGTTCATGAAGCACTAGTGGTGCCATCAGATAAGGAGGAATAGACACTGGTACCGCACCTGGCATGAGATCGATAGAGAACTCCTTGTCTCTCATTGGAGGTAATCTGGAGAAATATTTATGAAAGACATCTCTAAAAAGGTCCACCGATGGAGGGAATTCTACTTGCTGTTTTCCCAGCTCACTTATTAAGAGACTTCACAACATAGAGGTCACTCTTCCCAACCCTGAATATTTAGTCTTAGCTCAGTCTGCCTAGGGATCCCATTATTCTTCATGAGGATATGTGTCCCCCTCAATGGATGTGAAGGACACCCGACGGTGATATCAATCCACTTGATCATGATAAGGGGAAAGCCAATTCATATAAATAATGACTTTGATGCTAGAAATATCAAGGATATAGATATTCCAAATAAAACTGTATGAGCCTATCTCGAGGGGCACTCTTGGCACTGGTGCATGCCCTCATCCCTGACCCCAAGTGGATTATCAAGAGACATGACACCGTAATGATACTCAATTAGAAAATCAAGACACTCAACAACAGCAGCAGATATAAATTTGTGTGATGATCAAGTATAAAAAGGAGAAACAACTAAAGTAGAGGGTACTAGGATAGTACCTCTCACTATAGATGGCCCTGCACTCTGATCCACTAGTGCTGATTGCACTGCGCAAATGGGACCTAAGCCATGACTCAGATGCGCTGCCTAGTTGGCCTAAGCAGGTCCACTCTGCTGACACTGATAATCTAGGACTTGATTTCCTCACCCAGGACCTCCACCATTACATCGACCAGATCCATCGGAGGAAAAGGATCTTCCATGTTGTTGTGGAGTCATAGATCCCATAACTGAATGTGGTGCAGGTGAGGATCCTCTTCCAGTAGAATCTAAAGAGAAGGACCATAATAAATGATGAAGGTGACCCATCCTGACGCAAACTCGGCACTCCTTCAGATCAATTGTGCACTTCAGCTTCTTACGACCATCCCTACCGGACACAAAACAAGTGACATAGCTATCAAGACGTGCTCTTTGGCTAGAATTTCCCCCACATTCACTTTCAAAATGGCGTTTCATGATGCTATAAGATCCATCACCATGTCTCGGAAATGAACCTCCATGGCTCACTGGTTTAGCTTCCCGGACATTTTGCTCTAATATTAGAGCATGGTTCATGATCTCCATAACAGTGGTCAAATGGTAGATGTTCACCTATGAGCGGATAGTATACTCTTGTCCATCCTCAAAACGCCTTAGAGTAGTCTCTGCGTCACCATTCAGAGATGGGTAAAACGCTGAAGTTATGTGAAATGATTAGAATACTCTAACACAGTCATATATCCCTTCTAACAATTTATGAACTCCCACACACGATCATCTCTGAGAGTCAATGGGAAAAAGTGGTCGTAGAAAGCTGCTTGTAAATCGGCCCATACCATGCCACTAGTCTTCTCAGCCTGAGAAACAACATCCCACCAGCGCATGGCGGAGTCATAGAGAATGTAGAAAACAAGCTTGAACCTTCACTCTGTAAGCGACTCAAGGTGGTCGAAGTTAGACCTTATAGCTTCTATCCATCAATCTACAGTATGAGCACCACCACAACCTGAGAAGGTGGGAGGGTGTTGCTGCAGAACGTCCCACATAAGGTCTACCATAGATGGGGAAGGTCTGGGGATATTCTAAATCAACTACATTAACCTGAGGAGACTATTCGTGAACTGAGTTTCAGGGTCCCTTGGACGATTGATTGGAGGTACAACAATAGGAGTCTCTATGAGAGGAACCACTGGTGGTTCCAGATCCACAATCTCTGGAATGTGCTCATTTCCACTCTCTTTAGTCACAACATGAAGACGTCGTAGTGGCATATTTCTACACCAGCCAAGAAAACACCTTTAGACATGGAGTAAAGAAGGTGAGAGTACATGTAAGGCACAAATAAGGTTAGTTACAGATCCTGCCTCTGAGAACTAAACTACAGACAACCCGCCTCAAGAGATGGGTTTTGATATGGAAGAGAGAACTCAAGGGGATTACTAAACAAGTTATACAGTCCACTCCTAGGTTGAGTCAGGCTATAATATAATAGACTAACACAACCTTATATTCAATAAACCAGTAATTCAAAATTTTACCAACAGGCATATCAACAATCACATGAAAACACAAAAAATCTCACTGAAAGTAGATATGGCATGGAAATATGCATGGAATTTAAATATTATTGTGCATATTATGAAGATAGAAATTTATATCCCTCGTATCATTGACCTGAAATGGTATACCCATTATATCAACAATACCAGCACTATAAAAACACAATACAAGTGAGTCACCCAACGTGAAATCATACCAAATGTAACTGGAAAATCATTAATAGAAATCCCAACCCAATATTTTTGATATTCCCCTGTACATGGTTTAGCTACCTCCATGGACAGGGTATATTCAAATTTCCTATATCCTAGTATCCTGTCTATCCCAAACAGTAGGACAAAAGGAAAAAACCACCTCTAATACCACTTTGTAACATCTCGTCCCAGCTCCCCTCTAAGACAGTGGCCGGACTGGTGGGTTAATTAACCTCAAGCGCATATCCTTGAATGCAAGAGGCTGTCATCTAGTAGTGAGGGCCCTTGTTGTGTCTGTGGGGGGGTGAGTATTCCCTCATAGGTAATATGTAATATTAAAGTGGATGTAAACAACAACAAATAATAAATAATGGAAGCATGTGGATAAAAAAACTGCAGCATAATAAATACAAATAAATTCAACTGAAATGTAATAACCATGTGTGGAAGCTCACAAAAGGATGTCATTCCATGATATGAGTCTAAACTAAAAGTACAAAAAGCAGAACTAAAACAAACAGTCAACTAAATGAAAAGACATTAGAAACTACTGCATCACAAGCAGGGCCTGGTCATCTTCCCCAGTATCTATCATAAGAAGTAATGAATATTCACGCATCGGATGTAGAATGATTCTCTTTTTAGATACCTACGAGCATGTAATCTACTCAAGTGTCCATGACAGCTGAGCTAGGTGTCAGATAAAATCCCAGTAGTCCGACACCCATGGTGCCTAAAACATTCCATTTCGTTCAGTAATAAAAATGCAGTGTGCCATTACATAATATTTTTAGATAATTAAATTAAACGCAATGAAATAAATAAGTCGGCTTCACCTCCAAATGACACTCGTGTCTATTCGCCTACATCTGCCTAAGCTGGTAGTCTGAGAGTGTACCTATCAATAGATTTCATGAATACATATATATATATAAAACTAGGAAGCACGTTAATGCAACGAATTTGAATATACCACAAGCATGTGCTTTGTCTTGGGATCTAAGTCATGTGTCAACCAGGTGCACTTCCACATTAGAGAAGGACATCTCAATTCTCAGGAATAACTCAAATGAATATAATATAAACCTTAAGTGTATCATTATTTAAGGTTCATGTTCAGAGTAGGATTCTGATCCCATCCTGATTGTTTCGTTATAGAACAACCTTCAATTTATCAAATGCCACTGAGCTCGTCAAAGACAATCTTCGGAAAGACCATGTATCGCCCGAGGAATAGATTGTCCATAAGTCTGTCCTGATATCGCAAAAAGGGGTCGAGTGTCATCTGAGGCTGGCATAGCCACATTACAAATGGATCCATACCAATGGTCCCTTTTCGAACTAGTATCAATCAAAAGTATTATAAATCCTAGGGAAGTATCGGTTCAGCATAGCCAACGACACCTCCCCCGAAACATATATGTAAACCATCGGGAACAGAGGATCTACGTGTGGCCCTTAATTCAGGACCCACCTCTATTCCCCACCCTGAATTTTATTATAGTTTTCACAGTAACAGATATGACATAATCCAATATAAAAACATAGCTTGAAAATTAACCAGATACATCCATTCATCACATGGCTTAAATTTATCATTAACAATAAGGAAACTTGTCAGGAAATATACATATCATATCATCCTCAATGGTAAATGCACATTTAAATAATAAACATTTTAGAAAATATAGGTGCCAATGATCCATCATATCAAGTTCATGTTCAACACAACTGTTTATTAAATTTAATTACAATAATAAGGGGGCTTCAGAACACAATCAATTTATCAAAAAATAAACCCAGATAATGGAATATTACACCGACCATGTCGACACACCCAAATGGGTGTCTAACTTTGTTTCAATAATTAAAAAACTATTTATTTAATTTTAAAACAATAAAAAGGGGGTGCATAGTACCTGTAACTAATTAAATTAATAACTCTGGTAACTGAAAAATACACCGACTCTGTCGATTCACCCAAAGAGGTGTCTGATATTTTTGAAATGATTCAAAAAAATTAACTTAAGAAGAATTAAGAGGAAAAAATTATTCAAAACAATTAAGGTGATTAAATTAGGTAGAATTGCACAAAGCCAGTAGGCACCAACTAATGGTACAATGGTTCATTTTTATAAACTGCAACGAAATAGAGGGAAAGCGAGTAGGAACCCTACCTTGTAGTCATAGATGACTCTAAGATCCTCGGTAGGCTTCGATTTAACCTAAAAATAATGAAATCGGTGTATTTTAGTGAATCCCCAAAAAGGGTAAAAAACTTTCATGAGGAACTGTGCGAACATTACTCAACAAAAAATGCATGATTCCAAATGTGAAACATAATCCTTTCTCTAAGGTTTATTGTGCACATAATGGTGAAGGAATCTGACATCGGACATAGGATCAGCAACCTTCCGAAGGGGCTACTGGTTGGTGCACCGCCTAGGGGAGTGGAGGGGTGCGACATGAGTGGAGGGTGAGGGAGAGAGGGGAATAGAAAAATAGTGAAAATAATGAAAATAAAATAAAGAGAAAAAGAAGAGAATAAAATGATAGGGAAAAATGGAAATAAAAGAATAGAATAATATAAAAAGAAAAGGATGGTCGAGAAAAAAAAGATAAAAATAATAAAAAATGGAAATCCCCCATTTTTATTATTTTTATTTTTCCTCTAGCCCCCTTTCTATTTTATTTAAAAATTTTGTTTCATCCTTTATTTCATCCTTTTATATAATCTTTAGTTCTCTTATTATTCATTTCATCCCTTAATCAATTATTTAAAACCCAAACACCATGCCATAGCGCAACATGATAAATATATTTTTTGAGAAATTGATTGAGGTAAAATAAAATAAATTAAAACGCTGCTCGGGACCCGCTGTGAGAAGAGCATGCGCACATATCAGGTTTCTTAATTTTTTATACTGAAAATAAATTAAAAATTTCTCGTACCTGATAAAGGTCGGGACGTTACATCAGTTGCCTTTTATAAGTGGTGTAGTCGACAGAAATGTAATTCTTGGAAAGAAAACGTGCTATTTTTTTCAAATGAAAAGGAAAAAATTGTCTATTTTATATAAATCAGATAAAAAATATATAAATATTAATATAAAATAGGTTTTAGTAAATTTATAGTTAATTTCAAACCCTTATCTTTTTGGATAACCCCCGAAAAAAACCATTTTTACATTAACAATTATAAATAGTTCATTTAATTTTCTATATTCATTATAGTAATTATTTAATATTGAAAATTTATATAGTAAATATTTATGTATATTCTTGATATGGAATATATTTTTAGAAATTTAATTTATAAAATTTATAAAATTTATCTTTTAATTAAATCCATAGACGGGATTAAAAACATTATTTTCCAATAAATAATTTTTATACAATCAAATATATTGGATAAAAAAATTATATATGAAATAAACTAAAATGATTTATATTTTTTAATGAATATATAATTTATTCATTTTTTTTTGAAAAAAATTCAATTAATATATTCTTAATTATTCTATAAATGAAGTGGAATTTTGACTTAAAAATAATTATTTACCACTATTCATTGAAAAATATTTATATTCCAAAAAAAATCTACCTATAATAATTTTGATATGATGATATAAACTTATATTTTTTCATTTATGAGAATAAATTTCAAATTTTGGTAAACATTATTGTAATTTTTCTTCGTGAAAACCCAAGAAAATTTTCCTTCATAAAAATAATTTTCAATGTATTAAAAAAAACATTATAAAAATTTAAATATTTTTTATCATAATTTATTGATATTATAATCTCATAATAAATAATTTTATATATATGTTAATTAAAAATCATATAATTATTTTTATCGACTACATAATTATGTTAATGTTTAAATAATTGTAATTGTAATAGTATGTCATGGTTCTTTATTACTCAGTGTTGCAAGCAGTGAAAACCATCAATGAATGTAATTTTTTGAGGAATAATTATTCTATAACAAATTATGGTGTTACATGTTCCATATTAAATATTATATTTAAATGTTAAATAATTATATGGTTAGAGAGAGATAGGGTGATGTATTTTTTTCTAATGTCTTAGTGGATTGTACACCATTTTCTATCTAAGAGAATGTTGTAATTCAAGTGCATGGTATAAAAAAATATAGATATTCATAGCATAGAATGAAATTAGATAATTTGTGTAATGGATGATTCTATTATCCACAATGTCATAAAAAATTACTGATTTTTTTTATTATGCATATCTTCCCAACAATAAATAATACATTCCTATATAATGATGATATTATCACAATGGTTAAAAATATGGAATATTATGATATTTTTATATAGATATATATAGTCAATATGAGAATATGTGTTGATGTAGCCTGATATATCCAATGATCAATCAGAATGATGACATTAAATTATTTCTCTCACTTCGTCAATGCTTCTCATTGGGCACCGTCTCATTCACCTAAGGGGAAGGAAACAACGCGGCCCATCAGCTGGAATCCTTAGGCCCATTTGGTACTAACCAGTTCTGGCTGGAAATTTTCCCTTCATGGCTTTGCACATGTACTTCTTCTGATCTTTGTCATTAATGTTATATGCTTTTATAAAAAAAATTAATTCAATAACTTGTGCTACACGCATCACCGAGTTCGATCACACCAGGACTTACCAATATAGTCGTTCAAAAAAGGTTATGAATATTATTAACTGTCGTTTTAATTTTATATAATCCTTATAATTTTAGAATCCATATTATGAGTTTCTTAGACATAATGTAAGAAAAAATTCATTTTTTCAGATAAAAAATGTATTTTTAAAAAAATTTAATTTTACCACCTTTGAATGGAAAACCCTATTTAAATCCAATATTCGAAAATATTATATAATTAATTTTAGAAAAAAAATTATTCTTTTTAATTGGGATATAAAAATTTTGTTTTGGTAAATTTTTGGTGTTTTTATGATAACGTTCATATTTTGGTGAATAGTGAAAAATACTAAATTTTAAAAGTAAGCAACTTTTTTAATCAAAATAAATTATATTAAGAAATTATACATTTGAATTGATTAGAAATATAGTTAGATTATATTTTTATCACTTAATATAATGTTGTTCATTATCAGTAATTTCACATTTAAATTTGACATAAACACATGTCAATCTTTTGATAGGTGTTACTTTTTTTAAACCCGCTTTTTTGTTTTTACAACAGGAAATAATTTTAAATTAATATATGAAACATTCATGTCGCTAATTTTGTAAAATAGACTTCATTTTTGAATTCAGAATATGAAAAATAGATTTTGGTAAAATTTTCATATTTTTCTGAAAACATTAATTTTTTGATGAATAGTGAAAAACACTACGTTATTATTTAAAAAGGACTTTTTATTTAAATAATAAGTTATTTTATTTTATTTTATTTTAAGTCAAAATATAAATATAATACCTATATAAGTTGAATGAAATTTATTGGATTCATTTGATAATATGATTAAATATAATTTTTTTTATCGAACTATTTACCGTCTAATACCAACTTCTTAGAAGCATTTTCAAATTTGCATAAAAGGTAATTTTACCGCATATGTGAGTTGATTTTCAAAAATCCAAGAGACACAGTGAAAATAATTATGTAAAATTTTGTTTAATAAGTTGAAAATAATTTTTGGTGATTAATAACTTTTGACTTTTATTTACCACGGTTAAAAGTAAATAGTGTAATTAAGGGTAAAATGATATTACAATTACCCTAACACATGTTCTAATTCTATTGGATAAGTATAATTCGAAAAAAATAATCCTTATAAATAAAATATGATCCTTAAGGTCCAATTCTATTAGATTAGGACTTTTATTATTATTTAATTAAAAGAAGAGACAGAAGTGTTAAATTCCAGTTTTCATAACTAAAACATGTTTAATATAGGGTTATATATAAGATATATTAAACTATAAATATTAATTAGAATGGTAAAAAGATTTCCTACACAATGGTATTTAATTTATAATTTTTATAAATTAAATAATTAAATTTATTAATGACACAATGATGATGCAATAATTACCTTATTAATAAAAGATTAAAATAATTCATATTATAAATACAAAAATAAATGTAATTTGAGTCTTATGATAAATTGTAATAATTTTAAAGGTTTATATGCAATGTTAGATATGATTCAATCAATTTTTTTACAAGTAATCATGCTGTTATGATTTTAACAAAAAATCACATACAAAATAGTGTCATAATTGACATAAAATAGTTTCTAAAACAAATACTATATTATTGGTTGATATAATATTCTTAAAAATATATGGTTTGGAAAAAGGGATTAAATAATAGTATACATGTCATTAATGATCCACTTTAGGTTCTCTTGGATGTTTAGATTAAGGTTATTAACTATATATTATAATATTACAAGAAGAGAAGGAAAAGGTTAAAATATTTACCTAAGAGTTAAATCTAAAAGATAAGGTTAAAATATAAACATAACATTTTCTAAAACCTATTCAATGAATGGATTACTTCCCATAACTACATAAGTCTATAACTAAATTCATTTGGATACATTATATAAAAAATATTATTTTTTAATAAATTAATACTTTGATCTTTTCCTAAGGTGGCCCTCACCCCTCTTATAAAAGGGCACTACGCCTTCTATCAAAAAAACACCTCCAAATCCATTTAGCTCAGCCAAAACCTAGAAAAAAATATCCTCCCAACATTCCTACCATCATCTTAGAGGCCTTCCTTTTGTCCTAAATCAAACCAATGGAGCCTTTTTGATCATGTCAAATGGAAGTACCCAAAGAAGAGGTAAATATTTTATCCACTCTATCAAGTTCTTTTCTTCTTCCATTTCAACTTTATTTGTTGTTCCCATTCTAAAATAATAACTACAGTAACATAAATATATTATTAATGATATTATAAAAATGGTAGAACAATATTCGTCACTCTATCCATCCTATAATCAGAAAGTCATCATATGATCGTACATACGGATTACAGTATCCATGAGGCGTTGAGATTCATTTCCACGTTCACCATTATCTGATGATTATAAATATATATATATATTATTAATAAGAATTTAATATATTACATAATAATTCTACTGAATATATATATATATATATATATATATATATTTTTATGTATATACATATATCTTATTCACTTACTTCCCTTCTATAAGATATGAAAACAGAAACAACATTTATGCGTATGTACGGTCTACCGTCTCCATAAACGGTGCCTTCAATATCATATACAAATCTACTATAAATATATTTTTTCTAAATATTTATAATACATCAATCAATTTTTATATTCTATAAGTATTTAAATCATGATATAGATGATAAGATCAAGAATAACAAGTTATAACATGTACAATAAAAAAGTGATTATTTCCTAAAATGTAAATTTAACATCGAAATCATTATTAAATGGGTAGTATAATGTCATAAATAAATCATGTATGGTAGAATAAATATGAATATATTTCTGTTATAATTTAATAACAGACTATTTTCATTATTCAGGAGGTTAATCCTAACATCGACCAATGGAACGTGCAAGGTAAGGGTTAATTCTACAATTTCATTATTATTTGAGGTTGTTTTTACGTATGTATCTACTCAGACCTCTTTATCATTATCATCCATGATTCATAAAAATGTATTTAAATTTTTATTTTTATTTACTAGAAAATGGGTGAAATTCAATTATACCTTTATATAAACTTATATGTTTTGAAATGAATCTTTCAAATGTCTTCCAAACAATGTACTTTACGAACTTTTTGAAAAAAATAAAGTACGAATGTCTTTTTTTAACTTATATAACGGGTGAAGATTCTCTCTACCATTATAACATCATCAAATTTTCTCTTACATGAATATAAGAATATTTTCAAAATATTTTTTTAAAAAAATTATGTATCTTTAAATGATTTCAAAAAAAAGACATAGAAAATTCTCTCAAATAGTTTTGATTTCATCAATGTCAACATCTTTTGAAGGGTTTTATACATTTTTGAAGTTGATTAATTTTGATAAAAATCTCTCATATTGTATTAAAGGTTTTATGATATGTTTTATTGTGGATGTTTTATTTTTATACAATTCATGGTTAATGGTTAATGTATTGCATTTCATGTGCTAGTTTTAATACGACTATTTATGTTATATTACATCCTTTTCATATGAGGATATTATAGGACTTAGTAATTGACTGGCGGAGCCCTATAGAGCTCCTCGATACATCGGTAGGTCTCATGGGACAACTAGATGTGGAACTAGAAGAGGCCATTCCCAATTTGATATATTGTTTTGGATGAGGGCTAAATCTTTTTTTAGACACCTTGGTCGAGGCCTAGAGAAATTGTTTCAGAAGGTATGGAATTATGCATTACCTTATTATGAAATTAGTTATTAAATGTGATTATTAGACTATTATAATATCCTTGTTCATGATGATATGGTAATCTTTGATTTATTTTTTCAATATTATGTACAATTTTAAGTTTAAAAAGATGTTGTTTTTATTACACATCTTGCCTTAAATGTAAAACCCCAGGTAAATAAAGAATATGACATCTTTATATTTATCCGTATTTTTGAATCAAATATTAATATTACTTTAAAGGGGTTGCTATGCTCGATGGCGTACCCAATATGCAACAACGAGTTTCATGGGAATCTTACGTTGCACTCTAATAATAAAATAATATTATTTTAAATGGTAGTTAACATGTAGCCATTGTATTGGCGGGAATGGATAGAAATTACTAAAATATGATTATATATGTTTTTTAAATGTTTTTACATTTATCCAAAGGCTTAAAATACGGAAAGAATTCAATTTTAGGCTTTTATACCCTAATTTTCACTAAAGGTTCACTTATAGCCTTTTGATGATGAACTGTCATTACATATAGTTTTGATCACTCTTATAAATTTTTTTGGACCAAATAAAACTCTTCTTTATAATCGGGACATCAAATTTTACTTTGCGTAAATTTTTGGTATTTTTCCGATAATGTTCATTTTTTTAATGAATAGTGTAAAATGTTGTATTTTAATTCAAAACCTCTTTTTAATCTAGTTTATTTATATGATTATATTATCATTTGAATTGGTTTTAAAGTGAAATTAGAAAATATTTTTACCATTAAATCCAATAGTGGTGGTTGGAATTAATTTCACTTTGAAATCGGATTTAAACTAGTGTCAATCTTTTGATACTTATTGTTTCATAAAAACAAGCTATTTGCTCTGACAGCGGGAATTAATTATTAAATTAATTAATGTGACATATAAGTTTTGAATTTTGTAAAACAGACTTCATTTTTGAATTCGGAATATCAAATACAGCTTAGGGTGAATTTTTGTGATTTTTCTGAAAAACGTCAATTTTTGATGAATAGTGAAACCACTAAGTGGTACTTATAAAAGTTGATTTTTCGTTTAAATGAAATTTTACCACTTCTGTGTTTTTAATTTCAAAAATCCAACATACATGGTTGTCATTAATAAGTAAAATGTGGTTCAATGGGATAAATTTTTTTTTTGGTGAATAGTAACTTATTATGTTTTTAATCGCGATTAGAGGTAATTAGTGTAGTTTAAGGTAAAAATAATGTTTTAATAATATGAAATGAACTTGAAACATGTAATAACTTCATTGTATGTGTCATGGACGACCAAGAAAAACCATGGGTCAACTTGGGGACCGCATGAAGCAACTTTGGTTGGGAAATGACATAAATAACTTTTTATTTAATGTTAAAGTCAAAATGACACACACATGAGATGTTTTACTAAAACAATTTTTACATGGTATTATACAATTCAGATTTTTGACTATAAATATTCATTGGAAAGATAAAAATATTTCCTACATCATAGTTTTTTTAATAATTTTTTAGACATTAAATATATTAAATTATTTATGACATCATGATGATGCAGTGATGACCTCATTATTTGACGATTTAAATAAAATGGAAAGATAATGTAAAATATAAGACCTACACATGACCAAATCCTATTGGATGAGTGGATATCGAACCCATATCACATTATCCTCGAGACACATCAATGTGGGTCCTCTTAAATCCGAATACCATTTTCAAATAAAGTAAAATTTGCTTACTTTCCAAGAGTGCCCCTCCTCTCCTCTTATAAAAGGCCCCCACCTCTACCACTTTTCCCACACTCTCAAAGCATTTGGCTCGGCCAAACCCTGCCCAGTCTGTCTCTCTACTTCCCTCTCTTACTCCTTGAAGCCTCACATTGGGCATAAATCTTTCCAAGGAAGCCTTTGAGCTCAAACCAAAGGGAGTTACCTGATTTTAAGGTAATGTCTTCTTTTGAGTCCTTTGGTTTTATTTTTCTTCTCCTACCACCTAAACTCTTTTTATTCTTTTCATTTGTAACAAATCCAGTATCCTCAATATACTAGGATGTTGTTATTATAAGGATTCGAGATACACTTACACACACCTACATCTAATGGTCAACGAACATACTGTTTCCGTGGATGGTGAATTTATGCCTCCCGAAACGATGATTGTTCAACATTCTTTTAACACCTTCAAAGGTGGCCATTAAGATGTCACTATATTTATATATGATATATAATATGTTTATGTTTTAGTTAAGCTTCTGTATTTTTCATTTGTGTTTTACCTTTATGGCTTCCATTATGGGTATACGCGATATCTTCATTTTAGGATGTGCGGACTACCGCCCCCTCAAAGTGATGTGATTCGTTAATGCCATATGTGGGACGTGTAAAGGATGGATTTAAAGTTATTATATATGATGTTATACTGGAATTATAATACAACTCTATGTCATTATTATTTCTTTCCATTAAAGTATGAGATAGAAATGAAAGTATCATTCATGCGTACGTACGGCTTACCGTCTCCATGAACGGTACATTTCATTTCTTATCCCCAAATGTAATGTACTATTAAAAGTACATGTATATAATGGATATATATAATGAATGTTATATCTAAATGATGAATATAATTATGTAATTAAAATATACATAACTCTCATTTATTTTTAATTACATTAATATGACAACGAAATGAATGTAGCGTTCATGCGTACGTATGGCTTACCGTCTCCATGAACGATGCATTTCATTTCTTACCTCTAAATGATTATTTAATATTATAAATACATGTATATGCTGGATATATATGATATATATGCTATCCAAATCAGGAATGTCATTCTGGATATAAAGAACCTTTGACCACACGAACAACATGTAATTGTAAGAAGTCCATTTTCGACTTAAGAACCAAATATCGACAAAACAAACATTATTAACCTAAATGGTTACATAATGTTCATAATATGGAAATAAGTGATATAGAAGGAATAATGAACTTAAAAAAGGTTCTTAATCAATTAGAAATTAACTCAAGTTTATTATTCAGGACGTTAAAGAACGATCGAGTCAAGTCGGACCCGAGGTAAGGGACTTCGTCTCAATCTCCTTTCATTGAGGCATATTTCGTTTTATACACGACTTTCTTTTATACGGTGTATAAACCCCTTTGACTTTTACTTTTATACAAAAGGAATCTTTTTCTACGAAGCGTTTTACAAAACGACAAAAAGGAATGTGTCTTTTAACGTAAGCAGCGACAACGACCTTTTCCGCCACCACGAGTATTATTTGGTCTTTGGCTTCCTCAACAAGCCGTAATGTTTTTAGAATAAAATAAATACCATATACTATTTTATAGAATTATTTCATTTGAGTGTTGAATAAACAATATACTTGTTATATGAATTAGGGAGATAAATTAGGATTGTATAGCTGTACTATTTTATTGAGGATTTCAGATTATATGGTTCTAAGAAGAGTGACTTAATTGTAAGCTACACTTTGGAGAAGAAACATGGTTGAAGGAATGGTAATCTTAAATATGGTCCTGATAACGAGGTAGTGATTTTGGAATAAGAGATTGTTTATTTGGATAAATTATATTGGTTATTCATGACTTCCTTGGATCTGATTAATAATTTGTTTATTTCATCATTGTTGGAATAATAAAAAAATTTGGATATAAGGAATATATCCAGTATTCAATAATGAATAAGGGAGCATGAATGTAATTAATTAGATTTTATGGTAATTTACTATGTTACCAGGATTTAAAAGAATAAATGATGTAGGTTTTCACATGTTATTACGTGGAAAAAAGGATCTTCATTGTGTTTATGTTCCTTATAAATTTTTGACTGTGAGTTTGGATAGAAGTATATTGGATAATTCTAATGATTGGAATGGATTAAATTTGAATTAGGATACAATTGTTATGGTTATTTTTGGATTGTCATAAAAAGGAAAACTAAGAGGTCGGGTGACAACCAGTCACGTCCGACAAGGTCGCAAGACTTGAACCCGCAACTGAAGGGCGAAAAAGGTGTATCACCTACCACTGGCCTACATGATGTCCTGGATTTGTATATTGTATTTTGTTTTTAAATTTCATGACAAATAAATTATAAATTCATTATTTTTTAAACCTTATAAGATTAGGATAAATATAATATTTTTATGTTCTGTTATCTATTGGAGTGAAAGATGAGTTTTCTGTAGAAATTCGATAATATATGTAATTTTACTTGTCATATATATATATATATATTTCCCTCTTATTCTATGGCTCAATTAATTCTTTAAATTTTGTTATGGAAATTCCTCTCAATATCCTTTCATTGAGCAATATTTTTTTTATTACATGGCTTTCTTCTATATGCTGTATAAACACCTTAGACTTTTCAAGTCATTCAAAGGGAATGTTTTTCTATGAAGCATTTTTTAATGCCAAAAAAGGAATTTTTTTAACGTAAGTGGTTACAATGACCATTCCACCGCCACGAGTTTTATTTGATCTTTGGTTTCCTTAACATGCTGAAAAGTTTTTAAAAAATAAAATAAATACCATATACTCTGTTTACATATTTTGGTATTGAAAATCATTTGGATAATGGATTTGTTATGTAAATATATTTAAATGATATATTATGATTGATAACCTCAATCACTCTCTATAAATTTTTACATTTTCCCTCCAATTATGTGTCTCTAATTTCCATAATGTTCTCATAATCGATATCATAATTTGGTGGTAACTTTTTTATTTCCATTTCCCTCTTATTAATACTAAATTTTATTAACCAAATTTCAGATGTGGATTCTCCACAAAAGTATTTTTCTATATTTTACCATTTATATTCAATGAAACATTTAAAATTGTGAGGAAAAATTTTATTAATGTAGGGGAGAATGTAGAGTCCCATGATTTCATAGTACATTATCTCATTAAAGTGATTCAATAGCTTGTGCTACACGAAACACTGATATAAATCGCACCACGACTTACAAAACTAGCCGTTCAAAAGTTTTTATGAATAGTATTAACTGAATTTTTAATTTTAAATAATCCATATAATTTTGGAATCCATATTTTTAGTTTCTTAGAAATAAAGAAAAAACAAATTTATTTTATCATATAAAAGAAGTATTCTTCAAAAAATGCAATTTTACCACATTTTACTGGAGAACACTATTTAAATCCAATATTTTACATTTTTATATATTAAATTTCAAAAAATAAACTTCTTTTTCTAAATGGAACATAAAAATTTATTTTTGATAAATTTTTTGTGTTTTTCTGAAAACATTCATATTTGGGTGAATAGTGAAAAATAGTAAATTTTAATTGAAAGAAACTTTTTTAATCAATATAATTCATAGAGATAAATTACACATTAGAATGGTTTTTAAGTATAATTAGATTATATTTTTATCATTTAATAAAATGTTGGTCATTAATAGTAATTTCACATTAAAAGTTGACATAAACACATGTCAATCTTTTGATAGGTTTTACTTTTTTTTATAACCCACCTTTTGGTTTTGAAAACCGGAATTAATTTCAAAATAAAAAATGAAACTTCTACATTTTTAATATGGTAAAAGAGAATTCTTTTTTGAATTTGGAATATCAAAATTAGCCTATGGTAAAATTTTGGTATTTTTCCTAAAACATTCACTCTTTGATGAATAGTGAAAAACACTATGTTATTATTTAAAACCAACTTTTTATTTAAATAATTAGTTATTTTATTTTAATTTATTTCATGTAAAAGTAGATATATTATACCAATATATGTTTAATGTAATTTATTGGAGTCATTTTATAATATGTTTAGATATATAAAATTTTATTGAACTTTTTAACGTCTTTTACTCACCTCCTAGGAGCATTTGAAAATTTGAAAAAAACATAATTGTATCGCCTATGTGAGTTGAATTTAGAAAATTAAAGAGGCAGTTAATATAATTAAGTAAAATTTAATTCAATAAGGTGAAAATAATTTTTTTCTGAATAGTAACTTATGACTTTTATTTACCATGGTTAAAAGTAAATATGGTAATCAAGGGTCATAATGATATTAAAATTTCCGTAAAATGCATCATAATTCTAATGGATAAGAATAATTAGACCAAAAGTAACTTTAGGAATAAAATCTGATCCTTTAAATCCACTTCGATTAGATGAGGACATTTATTATTATTTAATTTAACGAAGAGTTAATAGTGTTAAATTCATGTTTTCATAACTAAAACAATTTATAGGGTTATACATAAGATAAATTAGACTATAAATATTCATTAGAAATATAAAATTGTTTGCTAAATAATTTTATTTTATTTATAATTTTTAGAGCTTAAATAATTATATTTATTCATGACACAATGATGATGCAGTAATTACATTGTTAATAAAAGATTAAATAATTGATATTATAAATACCCAAATAAATGTAATTTGAGATGTATGATGAATTATACTAATTTTATAAGTTAATATGATAAGTTATGTTTGCATCAATCATGTTTTTTCGATGTAATCCTGCTGTTACGATTTTAACAAAAAAAATACCAATTAGAGTCTAAATCATCATACAATAGTTTAAAAAATAATATAATTGGTTTATATAAGATCTTAAAATTCTAAAGATAGGAAAAATGTATTAAAAAAATATTATATACGTCATTAATGTACCACTGGAGGTTTTCATGGAAGTTTAGAGTAAGATTATTAACCATATAGTGTATGAAATATAAGAGGACACGGTAAAAGTTAACCTATTTAACTGAGAGTTAAATCTAAAAGATAAGGTTAAAATGGTAACCTAAACATCAATAAATCCTATTTCATGAGAGGATTTCGACACATAACCACATAGGGCTTGAAATAAATTCAGTTGGATCCATTATAGACTGAATATGATAGTATAATAAATTAATACATTAAGTTTCTCCTAAAGTGTCCCCCACCCCTATTTTAAAAGGGCCCTTCCCCTTCTCTCAAAATCACACATCCAAATCCATTTGGCTCGGCCAAACCCTACCCATATATCCTCCCATGATTCCTCCATTCATCCTAGAGGATTTTAGTTGGTTAAAAAGCAATCCTATGGTGCCCTTTTGATAAAGTCAAAAGAAAGCACCCAAAGAAGAGATAAATATTTTATCACCTCTTTCAAATTATTTTCTTCATACGATTCCACTTTATTTGTTACTTACATTATAAAATAATTACTCTAGAATCATTTATATACTATGATGTTATTATAAAAATGGTTCAACTATATTCATTATTCTATCCATCGTTTAAAATGACAATGTCATCATATGTGCGTACGTACAGATTACCGTCTCCACGACACAATGAGATTCATTTCCACATTCACCATTCAAATATGAATATAAAAATAGATATATTATTAATAAGTATGTAATATATGACATAATAATTCAACTAAACATATATATATATATATATATATGTACTTACATATATGATATTCATTTACTTCACTTCAATACGATATGAAAATAGAAACAACGTTTATGCCTACATAAGGCCTACCGTCTCCATAAACAGTGCCTTAAATTTCATATATAATTATTTTATAAATATTTTTATTCAAAATATATATGATATATAAATCAATTATTATATACTGGAAGTATTGAAATGATGATCTAACTGATGCGATCAAGAATAACATGTTAAAACACGTACAATAAAGAAAGTGATTATTACCTAAAATGTTAATTTAAAATGGAAATCATTATTAAATGGGAATTATAAAGTCATAAATGAATCATATATGATATAATAAATATGAATATGGTTTTGTTTTAATTTAATAAGATACTATGGTCATTATTCTGGCGGTTAATCATACCCTCAACCATATGAAAGTGCAAGGTTAGAGTTAATTCTACAATATCAATATTATCCGGGATTATTTTTCTGTAAGTATCTACTGGGTAATCTTTATCATCACATCCATGATTCTTAAAAATGTATTTCAAAACATTTTGAATATTTACTATTCAATGGTTTAAAGTCATTTACACTCTTATTTTAACTTATATGTTTGGAAAGGAATCATTCCGTCATTTTCCAATCAAGGTACTTTACGATCTTTACGACAAAATTAAAGTAAGAATGTATTTTTTTTAACTTATACGGCATGTTCGGTTATTCTCCGCCAATATAAAATTGTCAAATATTCCCTTAAAAACAAACATTAATATTATCAAAATAATTTTTTTCTTTTATATTTATGTAACTCTTAATGATTTCAAAAAAAGAATGAGATATTTCTATCAAATAGTTTTGACTTCATCAATGTCAACATACATTGAGGGATTTTTTACTTGTTTGATGTCGATTCATTATGATTCAAATATTCCATATTGTAATGATGGTTTTGTGATTTGTTTGATTGTGGATGTTTAATTTTTATTCCATTCCTGGTTTATGGATAATGTATTGTCATTTTGTATACTAGTTTAAATACGAATGTTTATGTTATATTTCAAACTTTTAATATGAATAATGTATTGGACTTTTTATGTACCGAGTGGAGCCCAATATAGCTCCTTGATACATCAGTATGTCTCATGAGAAAACTAGAGGTAGAATTTTATGAGTCCACTCCCCATTATATATATGGTTTTGGCTGAGGCCTAAATCATTTTTTAGATGTCTTGGCCGAGGCCTTGAAAAAAATGATTCATATTGTCCGGCATTATGAATTTCCTCATTATGAAATTATTTACTACATGTGATTATTCAACTAATATAATATTCATGTTCATATTAATATTGAAATTATTCATTTATTTTTTCATAATTATGTACAAGTTTATGTTTTAAAGTCTGTTATTTTTTATTACACATATTTCCTTAAACTTTAACAGCTTCTGCTAAATTATTTACCCTTACATAGCATCTGACTTCACCCCATTCTTATGTTTTATTTTCCTAGGATCCAAAGAATTGTTTTATGATTGACATGTAGGGTATTATAAGGGAACATTGGCATTATCAAAGGATTTTTTTTCTATTTAATGTTAGATAGTGTAATGTAACGTTCATGTATGTAATCTATTTTTCAAAACTGAAAAACTGATCAGTATTTCGGGACATCATTCCTTGTAATCATGCTAATGTATTAAAATATTGCACCGAATTTGGACTTCTGGGGTTGGGGCATTACAAAAACTAAAATAACTCTTTGATTTTCCATATGATCCCATATTAAATAATAATGTATAATTATATATAGATGATCGGTATTTTTATCATACCATGCAGGTTATCTCAACTAAGAAACATGGCCCCTTAATGGTTCAAGATGCATTATTATGGAATAGACAATTATTACTGTCTTCTATGAAATTGGTGCACCCAATTACATTAACACATCTTGTGTAGTATAATAATTTGTCTTCATTGTAGATATAATGCATCATTTCATGAGAATAATAACACTGCCAGTCAGTGAGAATATAAAGTATCCTTGTGCCCATCTTTTTTCATTAAAATTGATGCATTATATAACCACATTGTGGTCACTGTCATAGAAATGGGTTATTTTAATATATTATTTATGGGTAAATGTTTAGATGGATTAAAAATATATATTAATTAGTATACTTGAAAAATAATTTAACATCATTTGATAGAGATTTCCATTTATATAGAGGGGATTATGAGATAAATGGTAGAATATTTTGACAATTACTAATAGAAAATGGAGCCATCAATAGTCATAAAAAAGAAATAATTTTTTTTAAAAAAGTTGAAATTTTAAGTAAGAAACATTCTATAATAGTAGACCAATATAAAAATGACATTAAAAATGATTTTATTGGAAAACTGACAGAACATGAAATAAAATATTTCATTAATGTACACTGGATAATAAGAACAATTCATCTTTTATTATAATAAATGGATCCAATAAATATGTTTTAATTTATGTTATAACAAGAACAATTTTTTGGAATTATATTTATTATACCATTTAAATATCCCAGGAATCACTATTTCTATTCATAATGAATTCAGATGGTACCCTTTAATTATGTGTTGGATATCATTAATTGAATTAAGATGATATCCATATGTATAATTATATTCATAAAATATATTATCTATTTAATGATTTTATAATTTACAATTGATTACAAAATGATGATACAAGAACATTATATGTAACTCCCTGACCACAATTACCTAGAGTCGTTGCATTATTATATAACATTGGAATGATTTCAAGGAATAAAATCCCGATGAAATGATCACTTTAATAGTCATGGAAAATAGATTAGCAAAATGAACGTTACATTAAATTATAAAATTAAAAACAACAACAACATTGTCTACATTGAGCACATTTATATCCGTTAGACTATCGCTCTAGATGAGTCATAATATACATTTTCACATCCTAGGAAAAATAAAACATTGAAAGGAGTGAGATCAGATGTTCACTAAGGATAAAAATATATCAAAAACATTTATAAATGAGAATAAATATTTAAGGCAACATATATAACTGAAACAAAAGCCCTTTAAACATTAAATAACATATAATATGGTAATGGTAAATCAAATAATTCCATTTACATATTCACATTTATATTCCACTTGTCGAATAATCAAATTTAATATCAACAACCAATTTCATAATGATAGAATGCATAATTCCAGACTTTATAACCACATAGTCAAGTCCTTGTACAAATACTACAAATAAGATTTTGTTAAGGCCTTGTGCCAATACACTAGTTTTTCTCATTAGACCTTTCAATGAATCGAGGAGCTAAACTGGGCTCCACCAATCACTTAGTAAATCCAATTCATTCGTTATATGAAATGTTTTAAACATAACCTAAACATTCGTATTAAAAATTGCATTTGAAATTTCAAATTTTTATCTATAAAACATGAATGGTATAAAATTAATGTATCCACCATCCAAAATATCACAAAACCATCAATATAATATTGATGATTTGTATTATAATAAATCATCTTCAACCATGTTTCAAATCCATCAAAGGATGTGACATAGATTAAAATAATTTGTAAAACTCTTTGACATAAATATCAATTTTCATGAATATATTAAAAAGTAAAAAAATTTAGAAAGGAATTTATTTAAAGAAATTTTTGAATCAAAGTGTCCCGTACCACTTTGGAATGATTAAAATGAATAAACATTTAAAATACATTCAGGTCCATATAAATAAATCCTTAAAAACCATTTTGAAAACATGGACATTAATGAGAATGATTTCGAAGAATAAATATTTTATCCATTTAAAATTATGATCAAGTTAATGAGTACCTTATATAAAACCATAAAATATTACTTTTAAAAATATTTTTATGAAACACAGATGTGGATGTTAATGATTTCCCAGTAGATACTCATGTAAAAATAACCTCGAATAATGACAAGATTATAGAATTAACCCTTACCTTGAAATTTATTTTGGTCGATGGTAACATTAAACTGTTGTATAATAACAACTGCATGTTATTAATTTATACCATAACCATATTCATATTTATTATTTCTTTAATGATTCATTTATTGCTTTATGCTACCCATTTAATAATGATTTCCATGTTAAATTAACATTTTGGGTAGTAATCTCTTTCTTTATCATACATGTTTTAACTTATTATACTTGATTGTATCATTATGATCATGATTTAGAAAACTTCAAGAATATAATACAATATTTAAATATCATATATTTTTTCAATATAAATATTTATAATAGATAGATATATGAAATGTAGGGCACCATTTATGGAGATGGTATTTTGTACATAGTAATAAACGTTGTTTTCGTTTTCATGTCGTATTGAACGTAAGTAAGTTTATAAGATATATATAAGTACAGAAACACACACACACACCCACACACACATATATATCCAGTAGCATTATTGGTTCATATTTTAAAAAATTATAAAAAATATATATTTTTATAATCATCGATGAATGGTGAACGTGGAAATTAATCTCATCGCATCATGGAGACAGTAATTCGTACGTACGCATGAGCGAATATATCATTATATTGATGGTGAAATAGATTTTAATTGGATGTAATATCATAGACACATAATACATAACATGTTATAATATTTATTTATTTTAGTTATAGTCATTATTATACATAACCAAATAATGAAGTGTTTGAATAAAAAACTACACCACGACGTGGAGACGGTTAGTCGTACGCACGCATGTATGGAGAATTTGTCATTAAAAGGATTGATAGAATAATGAATATGGTTGAACCATATTTATAATAACATAAAAGTATATAGAAATTATTTTAGTTTTTATTTTTGTATGGAATCAATAAATAATGATGAAGTGGAACAAGATAAAATTTTGAATGAGGGTGGTGAAATTATTACCTCTTCTTCGGGTGCTTTCTTTTGAGTTGATCAAAATGTATCTTTAGGATGGATTTATGATAAATGTAATGACTCTAGGGTTATTTTAAGGATTTTTGGAGGATATATTGGTAGGTTTGGTTGAGCCAAATGGCTTTAGAGGTGTGATTTTGAGAGAAGGGGAAGTGCCCTTTTATAAGATGGTTGAGGGTCACTTTAGGAAAAGATTAAATTATTAATTTATTATTTAATCATATTATATTTATAATGGATAAAAATTAATTTATTTCGAGCCTTAGGTTGATATGTTTTGAAATAAACTCTTACAATAGGTTTTAGACATGTTTAGGTTACCTTTTTAACCTTATCATTTCGATTTAACTCTTAGATAAATCGTTTAATGTTTACCTTGTATTCTTCTATTCTTACACTATATTGTCAATATACTTACCCTTAACATTCACTAGATCCTAAAGTGGTTCATTAATGAGATATATAATATTATTTAAGTCCTTTGGTAGAACTGTATATTTTTAGGAATATTATATCAAACAGTAATATATTGTTGGTTTCAAAAAATAATTTATGTCAATTATGACACTATTTGGTATTTTGTTTTTGTGAAAGTCATATAAACCTTTTCACTTAGAATAAAATTTATAAAATCAAACCTAAAATGTCATTTTAGACTATAAAATTAGTGTAATTCATCAGAGGTCTAAATTTACATTTATTTGGACGTTTATAATATCAATTATTTTAATATTTCTTTAATAGGGTAATTATTACATCATCATTGTGTCATAAATAAATTAAATTATTTAATATCTAAGAATTTAAATAAAATACCCTTATGTAGGAATTTATTTATCTTTCTAATTAATATTTATAGTCGAATTTATATTCTTTGTAACCCTATATTGAAAATGGATTAGTAATTAAGCATTGAATTTATCAATTTTTACTCATCTTTGAATAAAATAATAATAAATTTTGTAATATAATCCAAGTGGACCAAAGAGTGTAATACATTATTACTATGGTTGCTTTTGGTCGAATTACACTTATCTAGTATATTTTGGTCATGTGTTAGGGTAATTATAATATCATTTTTACACTTAATTACCCTTTTTATTTTAACCGTGGTAAATAAAAATAAAAAATTACTATTCAACAAAAATTACTTTATTATTATTGAACAAAATTTTACTTAATGATATCAAACATGTCTCTCGAAATATTCAAATTCAACTCACAGAAGTAGAAAAATTAGGTTTTACAAATATTTGCAAATTCTCCCACAAGGTGGGTAAAAGGTGTTAAAAAGTTCCATTAAATTTTATATATCTATTCTTATTATGAAAACAATTTAATGAATCAAGTTGAACATATATAGGTATTATATATATATTTTAACATAATAAAAATTAACATAAAATAAATAATTGTTTCAATAAAAATTCGGTTTTAAAAAATATCACAGTGTTTTCACTATTCCAATGAAAATGAATGTTTTCAAAAAAAAAATACCAAAACATTACCCAATGATAATTATGATACTTTTAATTGAAATATGAATCATATTTTTACAAAATATAAAAATATAAGTTGAATCTATTAATTTAAAATCAATTCATGTTGTCAAAAACAGAAAGCTGGTTTTTTTTAAAAGTAAAAACTAAAAAAATATTGACATGTGTTTATGTCAAATTTAAATGTGAAATTACTTATAATGACCTAAATTGTATTAAATCATAAAAATATAATCTAATTATACTTCCCAACCATTCGAATTCAAAATTATGTTTTTTTCAATTAAAACATAGTATTTTTCACTATATCTCATAATATAAAAGTTATCAGAAAAGTACCAAAAATTTATCCAAACTAAATTTTATGTACCCCTTCTAAAGAAGAATTTATTTTTAATTGATTGAAAATATAAAATTATCAATTATTTTATTTAAAAATGGTTCACCATTAAAAGGAGTTAAAAATGTTTTTTTTTTGAAAAATACTTCTTTTATCAGAAAAAATGATCTTGTTTTTATATTATGTCTATGAATCACATGATTTATATTTTGAAATTATATGGAGTATATAAAATTCAAAATTAAGTTAGTACAATTCACAACCATTTTTGAACGACTAGTTTGGTAAGTCATGCTGTGTTCAAACTCCTTTTTACCTATAACACAAGTTATTGAATTACTTTGAAAAGATAACATACTATGAAATCATGGAGTGTTACATTCTCCCCACCTTCAATAAATTGTGTCTTTGAAATATGAAATTATTCATTTAAAATAAAAGGTTAAAAAATGAAAAATACCTTTGTAGAAAACCCACATTGGAAATTGGGTTATTGAAATTTAGTCATAATATGAGGGAAAGAGAAATGAAAAATTCACCACAAAATTATAATATCTATTTGGTCTAAATTGTTGGAAATTAGAGACACATAATTGGAGTAATACATAAATTCCTCTAGTGTGTGATTGATTTCATCAAACAAAAACAATTGTAAAATTGAGAGCCTCAATACCATCAATATATGATGATATAAAATCTCATCGGTTCCAGAAAACATAAGGTATTAGGATAACCCTTTTTTGGTTTTTAGTTCCCTTCCATAAAGTTTAAGAATTATTTTATTTATAGAATATGAGGAAAAAATATACATCACATGTAGAGTGTCATTGTTTATCTAATTAATACCACAAACTCATCTTTCACTCCAGAAGATATAGAAATGAAAAATATTCTTTTCATCCAATTCATATTGGGTTCAAGAAATAATAATTTTTTATTAATTGTTTATACAATTAAAAACATGAAATTATACAAGCTATGACATCAGGTATACCAGTGGTAGGTGATCCACCCTTGTTTCCCTTCAGTTGTGGGTTCAAGTCTCGTAGCCTTACCGGACGCGATGGATTGTCTCCCAAACATGAAATCAGTGTTTTCATGCACTGAGTCAGAGATCAGAAGTCAGAGTACTAGTGTTTGGATATTCCAGCCGCTCCACCAACACTGGTTTCCCTAAAATAATTACCAAACCCAAAACACTTACCACTATTTACGTTTAAAGATATTAATAATTAGAGTTCTGAGTTCTACTAAAGAACCGACTCCTCTAATTCGAATTTGTCTGGAACCATCCTCGGGGCCCGTGTCGTGACTATCCCACACCTGACTTCCATTGTCCAGGGGCTGGAGACTACCACAAAAGGCGTAATCCTGATAAAAGGGAAGGAATTTCCTTTAAAAATTAAACAAAAACAACAGTTTATGCAACTATAAGTAAACAAAAAGTAAAACTGTATACAAAAGAATGTGCTAAAAGTAAAGGGGCTGGAAATACAAGCCCAATAGTAAAGTACAATACAACTAAAAAGCTAGTACAACTGCAGTATGTAAAACCGAAACTACTAGGTCGTCCTTTGGGATTCCCACCTGAAGGTTGTGTATAGATGGCCTCCTCAGCACCCCATGTCTGTTTGTCCGCTCCATGTATGTCTCGACAAGTGGTCCACCAACGGGTGCCGTCCAACTCTACAACTCTCTACCTCGATCTGTGTTTCCTGTCATCTGCAACCATCACAACGAAGTGTGTGCATATCCCAAGCAGGGTTGAGTAAAACAATAATCAGTATGGACCCCGAGACACTCAAGGTCTCATAATATCCAACAAAGAAAACTGAAATCAAATGATATTTCCACGAAGTATCAATAAACCATACTTAGTTAAATGCCCATACATATACCTAAGTCATCAATCATAGTCCGTCTCTAAATCTCGAGCCGATGCACGACCCATTCCACAAAGGAAGTAAAGTAAATCACTACAATGATAATTGTTAAAAGACATGACTCACCTCACCATGGTATTCATATTTTGCAGAGAGATAGAGATGATAAGATAATCACTGATTCATCTAAGCTATAAGACCAACCCAAGATACAGGAACAACTAAGTTGTTAGACCCACACAGGATATAGGACCAGCTCTCTCATCTAAGCTGTCAGTACCACACAGGATACAGGAACAACTAAGATATTAGACCCACACAGGATACAGGACCAGCTATGATTCATTTGAGCTGTCAGACCCACACAGGATACAGGACCAGCTAGGCTGTTGGACCCACATAGGATACAGGAATAGCTATTCAGTTGGACCCATACAAGATCAAAAAATAGAATTCATAACTATTGAACACATGGAGGATTCCGGTATAGAAGTCATCGAAGTTTCATCCATCCCTAGGGTTCCTGCACATAGCACACTCCATTCCGCGAGAGTCTTCTTCTCGAGCCAGTTTCCGATACATCAACTATCACAAATTCATAACTTGATGTATCTTGTAGTTATGTCTTATCATAAGGATCCCAACGCAATAGACGATGTGTCAATCGCACTCCCAGTATGAGAATAATTGGCATTTCCGTTCTAGGGGCCCAGTTGTTTTTTAGGCTCAATCCATCCCGGCCGTACCCCATCTATGTCCAACCCTCATGTTGAGTATGCGAAGAGAATCGTCTCAGTCCAAGAGTTCCATCGCCGTAGGCGGTACGTTAATCGGACACCTGTAGCCCTAGATACAGGCTTAAAGGTGTAAACACCCATAGCGGGTCTGGGTCTAGTCCGACCCCATTGGATTGACCTTGCCCCACCCGGTCTGACCCGGTCTGTAGGTCCGACCTGGTCTGAGGGAGTTACCTGATCCGAGAGGGCGGCCCGGCCGAGGGGTGGCCCGACCATGGGTGGTTCAGCTCGTGGCGGCCCGACTCATGGCGGCACAGCCAGCCAGTCGAGGTAGGGGGTGCCCCCGACCCCCCCTGCTTCATCAAACAGAACCGGCACGTAGCACCGGTTCCGGGGCTGCGGGACCCCGCTGGACTAGCTCCATGACGGCGGGCTCGGCCGACCGAAAAAAAATTTCCTCAGAATATCCAGTTCATTAAAAATATGATTGTTCATATTTAGTATATTTTTTCATTATATATATCCCAATATTTAAATCTAATAAATGAAAAACAAAATTTATGAATTTTAGGGATTACACTTAAATGGAATTATGTTTGGTTAATAGTGATATAATGAAATATATGGTATTTAACATTATAACTAAATAAATGAATTTGTGAGTCCTGGTAGAGGCATGGAAGTTGTATGTAGCCCTTATATTGAATAGAAATTCTATAGTTACTATACATATTCATAAGAAAATACACATTTTTTTAGTCCTAAACAAAAACAATAGAAAAATTAATAACATAATAAAAAACACCTCTTTTCTCCAACTAGAAACACGAAAGCTCACCAGATAATCTCTTTGATCATTATAAGATTTGGATCATGATCATATTCCAAAAAATTCTTCTCATGCCCTTATTCCTCAAATTATAGTCCCTTTTTCCCCGCCAAATGACCATTTACATGTTCCTTAAAGAGGTTCTTATGTGAAGACACTCAGAAGGTAAAACCTTCAATATTCCATAGTTTTTTTTATTTGAATCCTTACATAACATACCATATAAAAAGTATCGTGATAATTAATGTATCATATATATATATATATATACTAATTTTTTAATGGAATATAAATAAAAAATTTAATTTCCTTCCACATTTATTCCAAAAATGAATACATCATCCATGATGCATCTGTTTATCGCCTTCGTGGATGATGAGTTTTTTTCTATACCACATTCATATATCACCATTAAACCATTATTATATTTGTTAAAACAAATGGAAAAAGGTATATTATAACTATTTTCATGTTTGGTGAGTAATATATTTTAGATATACTAAATAATAAAAGAAACAGGTTATTGATAATTGAATCAATGACCACATTATATAACAGTCAAAATTTACTTTTTATCTCATTAATAATACTCATATATGGAAAAATGATATGAGAGAAATTTATAACTATTGACAAATAAAAATACCATTTCAAACCAATAATATAGTTTTTTATACAGATTAATAACTATCATAATTAAACACAACAGAAATTATCATAAAATTATGACATTAATTCTCCTGGAACGAATGATTTAAACAATATAACTCATTGGAATTACCATAACATAACATAGTAAAATTATTGAAAATCAAATATATATAGGCTATTTACTCAATTAAGTAGATATTTTATTTTATTTTATTATCATATAATTTATATATAATTTTAGATCCCTTTCAAATGTAAGGTGTATAATTTACTGTGAGCGACCATTTGTTTCCATCTGGTTACAGCTTCTCTCCCTTTAACCAAATTTAAAAATTCATTATTATAATATATATCTTTTTTATTCTATGTGCTTTATAAAAAAAACTATGCATCATGAACAATTATTCAATAATTGATGTATGAATACATGTTTTATATTATTCCCATCTAAATTCTCCCTAACAAGAAATCACAATTAAAATGAACCTTCCAATTTCTTATCAAATTTCTTGTACAAAACATAATATGTTATAAGAATGTTTTTTTAAAATATTTATTTTTTTTCCATTTAAAAACTATATTTTCTCAATTACTTTTTTTTCAAACATTTAAAAAAATTTCTCTTTAATGAATCTTATATTTATGGTAATTTTCTCCAATGTGGAACATTTGTAATGATTCCTAAAAAATATTTTGACATTCTTTCAATTATGATGGACGTCATTTACCATTATCTAACTGTATTTTTTCTTATGAATGTCCGAGTGTTATTTAAATAAATGTTTTATTGAAACCATCTTCATATTAACTTGGATATTCATTATGAAGTGATTATGATACCTATTTGTTAATATTGATAAATCTTAGGTTAATTTCAATTGTTTGATTATGCATGTGGAATAAATTTTAATGAAGATGTAATGATGAGTTCTCTGAGACAGAACTCCAATTCATTTGTTAATTTTTATTCTCACGATAAATCATGATGGGATAAGAATAAACATGATTCCATTTTGGGACATTGTCCATCGTGTTATATAGTCATGGAATTTGGAAATGATTCATATTTATGACATTTTTAATTTATCATTCAACATTCCATTGATTCCATGATTACATAAATACATTTCCTACATGATATTATTCTATATGATTTTGTATGTTCCATTCCTTTTTATGAACTCATGTTATGCCTTCGATTATTTGTAATATGCTTTATTTATATGTTAAATTGTCTACTAGGTTATTTAGATCATCAGTATGTCTATATACTCAATAGGTTATTCAATGAAGAAGTAAGATCCTATATGAATTTAGTAGATAATTATCTAGATTTTATTAAATATGTTTTTTGGTTTCATGATTTCTAATTATGATAAAAATCCTCTAATGTCACTATACATTGTGATCTTCGGTTGGAATTTTATTGTTAAATATCATTATAATCCCAGAATAATATGTGTAAAATGATAAGGACTTTATAAATACCTACTACCACTCATCCTTAACTTGTTAAAAATGTGTGGATAATGTCATATATTTAAAATGAAACACCCTTCCCTGAACATCCTTTATTCTTCAAAAATTCATAATCAATATTCAATCCAACTAATAGATTTCGAACATATAACTATCATTGTAAATTGGCCAAGGTGGTGGAAGAAGTTCATTAATGATTCAATAAAAACTCAGTGAAATTTTGATTACCAAATACATATTTATGAATTTTATTAACTCCTTATGAAATTCATAATATAATTAATTTTCAATGAATAAATATTCATGAATTTATGATAGGGGAAACTAATTGGATCAACAATATGATTACAACGGTGACATAACTATTGTATCAAAATATGAATAAAATGAAAATAAATCTTATGACACTAATACAATTTGTAAAATCAAATTTAAAGTATTTTTTCAATAAAATACATGATATTTATGTTTTTCAGTTTCCCATAAAAATATTCCTTCTCTTGGATGATTTCTAAATCATTTTCTTGATGATTATGGATTTATCTACTATTTTAACACACATTAAAATTTAATAATTTTATATTCTACACATTATCACTTAATACCATAAATGAAGTATTATTTTTATAGGTATCATTGAATTATCATTTCCTAATGTTCACTTTGAATGTGAATTTGGGCTTTATAGTTCATTTTAATCTCTGTTGAGTTTTTTTCAATTCCAATATAATCTTACATGTTGATAATTTAATTTTTTTAATCTAAATGTACATCTTGTATATTGGTCTACTAAATGAGGAATTCCTTTTTTAAAATAGGCTTGGTATTTAGATGAATGATTTTAATTTGACTTGACAAATAGTTGTGACCCATTTATCTTGATTTCATATTCATATATTATGAGAGTAGAAAACATGTCAATCCTCAATTAATAGTGTATGAATATTATGTTATGACTAGTTTGACTTGTTTAAACTTACATGGTCTTCTAAAATGACCTTGTTTATCTCAAAAAAATATCATGGATGAATGAATTTGTTCCCACATGTGCTTTATTCCTATTTATTGTTATGTGTAACTAATAGACAACAAGTTACAAATATAAAATACACAAGGCCTGTCCATTGGATTTAATCTGATGTAAGGTCTTCTGCAATGTTTTAATTATATCTAGATTCCAAAAAATTCATTAAAGAAAACTCATGACCTAAATTTCATTAAATATATATTTCAATATTGTTGGCATTTCTATCAAAATTTGTAAAATTAACAAAAATCTTTTCATCCATGAAAGTATTCGTTTTCCAATTCAGAACACCATTTAATTAAAAAACATAAATGAATTTATTTACAATATTCGAATAGAAAATATATATAAATTCTTGTATATTATATACTAAAATATTAATAAATTTTGATCAGTCCAATGAATTTGTAGATACATCATACAATTTTATAAATAATATTTTTTACAATGATATTTATTAGGACTTAAACACCTAATGTAACTAAAATGTAAATATCGTATTAATGTAATTTTATTCATCTTTTATAATTCAAATTTATTAATTTTATATGTAATTATGGTACTAAATACATTTTGAATTACTGTTTTTATTGAATTTTTAAATTTTTATATATGGAATTGTTTTTAAATCCCTTCTATGAATTTATAAATAGAGTTAATTGGAGTATGATGATCAATGATTGAATCCTATATTTTTTAATCAATATGATATCTATTTACTCCAACATAATTAATAAGATATATTTCATTCCTAATGATATGAACACAAAAAATTTTATATAATAAAATATCCATACTAATGAAAATGATTTAATGTTTTACAAATAACCACATTATATCAATTTCATAATTGTATCACCCACATTCAACCTTATGACGTATAATATCAAAACATTAGGGCTAATTTTATAACTTTCTATCATGTTATTCAGTAGAATGATTGTGAACAATATTAAATGGGATATTTTCAATAATGTAATTTCATATTTATTTTCATATATTTTGTTTACTAAATATAAATCATATATATATATATAATTCATTATTTAATTTTTTGTTTTTACTAAATTTACTATCTAATTTTTTATTCTGTTAGTTTTTTTATCCAAAAATAAAAAAAAAGAACATTTTTCTTTCTCTGTATTTTATTTATATTACTGGGAAATAGATTTTATAAATTCAAATATATTAAAAATACAATAAAATTAGAATCCTACAATTTATATTTCAAAATGTAGTATATATAAAATAATTACTATATCCTAAAACACAATATGGAATGTATTTATTAATTTCTAAACATTAATTTTTTACCATAATATAATTATATTTTAATTTTTTAGCCTATGTAGATTAACTAATTTTCCATATTACTAATTATAAAATATGGGCATTATTGTTTATTTAATTTAATTAATACACAGATGAAATATGTTATTTGTATTAGAGTTTTTGTGATATATATTAATTATGTAAAAACAATATAATAATTGTTATTATTGATAATTCATGTGTTAGATATAAATTATTTAATAAATTATTAATCAAGTGGGAATACGAAAAAACATCCACCAAATCAAACATAAAACATCATTCTCTAGACCACATTTATCACTTGTTAGTATATATTTATGAATCATAATGATGTTAATGATTATTAAACACATTCTGTGCTTGATGGATCATTGAGATTGTTTTATACTATATCTAAATAAGAAGAATCAATCTTGTACCAAAATAAAATGGATTTTATATTTTCAACCATGACTGGACTAGTTTAGAAAATTTCATTTGAGATATTAATTAATTATTCAGGGCTTTATTTCTTCAAAAATAGAGTATTATTTATCACAAGTATCTAATTATTTTCTTTTTATGAATTTGAATTTTATGGTTGAATTTATTGCAAAAAAACATTGTGATAGATATAGATATCAAATGTTCTGATGGATTTTTGTTTTGTATAAATACAGAGATTTAATATATATAGAAATATGATTTTTTTCTCTATAAATAACTATTAACAACAAATAAATATTATTTCAATGAATTATTATGAACACTTTATGGTGTATTTTTAAATATGATGATTACAGTTTCTTCTCAAAATATTCAATCATTGAAAGGTAATATATTGAAAAATATGTCTTTAAATATCATCATCTATGAACCAAAATATATATAAGAGGTAAATGTTTTATATATTAAATTTATCAATAATTATATGATTAGATTTGGGTTCCAATGTAATATTATTATTCCTGTGAAGGTCAATTATTTATTTCATAATGGTATCATCTCTACATGGCCTAGGATTATAGTGATTTTGATGACTAATGCTGATTTAACAAAGTTGACACTAATTTGAAATATAATTCCAGTTTTTAACTCATTATAAAATATAGGTTCTTCGAAAATATATATTATTAATGTGTGGATTAATTTATATAATACCATTTATAAAATTTGATATCCTACATTTAATGACCTGAAAATTATCATTTTCTTGAGAGTGCAATGAGTCATTACTATGCCATAAGCGATATCCTGAAGACACCAAAGGATGGAAATAAATGGCTAGGGGTTTCAAATAGATGTGGGGGATTATTTTCCCTTTAGAAAAAAACTTATAATTCAAAAAACCATAACCAAACATATAACGAAATGAAGTATGAATAGAATATAGACAATAAAACAACATCATGTATCATAAACCCACATCAAAGTCCGAAATAATTGAAGGACAAACATTTATCAATGTAAAAAATTTATAAACAACTAAAGACTCTCAAGAGAGCACACCACTCCATGTTTCGCAAGGTCTAGGCTCCACAATCATCATACAACTGAAGTATCTTGAGGAAGTGCTAAAAATTTGAGAAACATTAGCTTTACCCCAGTCCCAAATGATAGCATCATCAAAAGAAAAAATGTTCCAAAGAATGGGTGAGTATAAAACATTGTATGTTTTCCCCCAGTTACATACCTACTCACGCCACTACGATATAATAATCAGCAAATTTTATAAAATAGTTTATATAAAACAATTTTCCAAAACAATTTTTAACCAATTATAACCATGTAAAAAATGGTCAATGAAAACCCATTTCTAGTAGGATGGTTTCCAAAAAATAACTAACCAAAGAATAAAAACCAATTCTGATTATCTATTTTCCAAAACCATTCCATATTTCACAACACATCCACACATGCATGCTTCCCTTAATAGTTCCATATTCATGAGCGGTCTCTTGTCCAATCACATTTTGTCACCCTAACACATTCCCTCAATCCAGGGTCACGTAACATATACAAAAATTGTAGTCATCCCATATTGAGGGCCTATTATGCAAAAACTGACACCCACACCATTTATCAAAAATATTTCTATTACTAAAAAAACTACTTCAATTTAACTGAATATTTTTTGAAAAAAAATCTCAAACAATTTAAAATAAACATTTCATTTTGATAAAACATACCCTTTTATTGAAAACATATAATCAAATTCATTTTCCAAAAATAAAAAAAAATATCTTTTTAAGGTAATTTTTTTAAAACTAAGAACAAAAGCACCCATTTAAAATCATCAATTTTCCAGATCTCACAACAGCTACTGATGAAATTTTCCAAAAAAATTTCTCCAACAAAATTATTATCAATTCATCACAATAAATTAAATTTAAAATTATGTCAATTAGTTATACTAATAGCATTTGATAGTGAGTCATACAACCTCAAATAGATTGGTGAAACTGATCAATGGGAAAATAACTCTCACAAAAACTGAGTAGATTCTTCAATGAAACGACCTTAGATACCTTCTCCTAAAAACAAAAAATCCATCTATCTTGTTATCTGAAAAAAGAAAACCAATGTCTACCCATAATAGGAATAGATCATAGAACCAAGAGGAGAGGATAATTATATCCACATGAAAAATTACTCAAAGAGATGTACCCTAGGCGCAATGAAGATCCAGAGTCGATCTGATCGATTTAGAAGGAGTGCATATGAATGTCACCTTGGGAGAGTCTAGGGTCGAGAGAAATGAGTTCTATAAATAATATATTGAGTGAAACTTCCTAACACATGACATTAATCTGGGTGTGCACCAGCTAATGATGTGTACCACATAGTCACAACGTGATGGAAACAATAGATAAGTACGCTAAAAACACTTCGGCTCTTGTTAAAAAAATAAAATCTAATCATTATATGAAATGTACCTCAGGTACACGGCCTGACCCCCACTCCACAACATGAATACGTAATCATGTACATGGCATGTACTTTAGGTATATGACCTAAATCATACTGAAAACCCCATAAAAAATATTTAATGATTATTAATCAAAAGGGGACATAGAAATGTTTGAAAAATACTCTATAAATGTAACATAATTTCACCTCCCAGAAACCGGGGGTACTACACCACCCTATAATAACCATACTAGGGACTCATATCTGTCGACTAAAGTATCCTTAAAAGAGAAATTTTTCATATCATCTTCTTCTATACTATCAAAAAATAATATAATAACCCCTCTGTTGGCAGTAATTTTTTTCAAGGTGTAGTAGGCCATACAATATAACATAGTGAAAAATAAGTTCATTTTGAAAATGTAAATTCAAGTCATGTGTTCACCATAAAAAAAAAAATTTAATAAGGATCATGAGGAATTGTTCATGATGTTGGGCCACCATGACAAATTATTTTTAAAATAACATGGATATTTTTTATGTAGGTATATGATATATGAAAATTTAAATATTTAAAAACAAAAAAAATAACTTAATATGTGAGAAATTTTCCCATTCCACTAGCCATTTTAATATTCATAGAAAATGAGGAATATATAATCTAAACACACACTACACTATGAATAGGTCATCGATGGTGTACAATAACTTAAATTTGTACATTATATGATAAAAAATTCATATAAAAAACATAATGTAGTTTGGATTGGTTGAAATTCTCAACAGATTTGGACCTTTTCATTTGATTGTTGGGTGAAATCATATTATTTTAATTAGAATAATATTATAACAAATGGATGTCCTTGACAGAGTAGTTTTTAGATGGTGCTTATGGAATAAGAGGTTTCTCATGTGTCCCATTAATGTTTATGATTATAGGGAAACTAATACAATTTTTTGAAATCCAAATAGAGGCACACAATTATAGCATAATTACTACTAACTATGCACCACCACCTTTCAGAGAATGGTGGGTGTTACATGGTTTTCCAGACCATATAACTAAGGGTGAATGAATATGAAAAAGGTATATAATAAATTATACATGTGGGTGTATGATCATAAAATAGTTTTCTAAACATTTTGTCTATCCTACATTGGTAGTGCCACTTAACCGGTAGGAATGCACTATTAGTTCATAGTTAGCCACACACAGTAGCTAAACCATACTAAATGAGGATCCTGGTTTGTGAAGAATTCATTATGGGTTGAAACGTAACTAAAATATACATCCTAACCATGTACCTCATGTATAGGGTAAAAAAAATTACTTATTTTCTACTAAAACCATAAATGGGGTTTTACCAAATTTATTCCCCAATTTCTATAGGCGATCACCAACATGTCCTCTAACATCCTCTCCTGTTAACTTTGTGGTTATTCAACATTAATAGTCTGATTCCATCATAATATAATGTGTCTATATCCCCATTATAATTCTATGAATCATCTTTATTTTTTTCATTTTATATCTCTATAATTAATATTATTTAAAATCAATGTCTTATGCCATATTTTTCTAGTTTACCCATTCATCTAATTTCTATTATTTTATATTTGTTCAAGGACAAACAATAAAACATAAAGGGTCATAATCATTGGTAATGTGGTATATATTCCATTCTCTAATGGTTTCATCTATTTTATAACAATCTCATTGTGTCATATGCCCGACATTTAGAGAATTTCTATCAAAAATTTAATGTTGCTAAAATAAATTCCTAGAAAATATAAACAACTATGACACCATTACCTTGTAGGAGGTTGACTCTATCAACCTGAATCAACCCTATAATGTGTTGATTCACATACTATATAATTCCATAACTACCATATGAAAAAAACATCCTTGGGTTGATCTACATAAAATCTTGTTATATTTAAGAATTACATTGTTATTTGAAATGATTTGATTATATCATGAGGGTTTTGAATTTGTGTCATCTATTAGATAAAAATGAGGAAATGTGCCTATAGAATTAAATGTATTGAAACATATGATATGACAACCAGATGTAATTTTAAAATAAATTCACCATTGATGTGAAATATTTAAATTAAATTAAAGCATGTGCTTACAAAGATATTTTTTATTCTATTATGATAATAGTGAATACATGGCATTATTATATTTTATAAATCAATTAGACCCGCATTATAGTAGATTTTATAATGTCTTGGGAGTATTAATTAAACATTTTCACTATTATGGAAGGTATAATTTCATGGACTATTTTTATACTATTAAATGTTATGTATTAATAAATTCCGAATATTCTTTCAGTGATATCAGGATCCTTTATATAGAACACCCGGGGTATGGGATCATAGTGAAAATGGGATTACCCAATATAATATTATCATGGAGAAACCCAGATTATGGTTTTGGAAATGGTGTTTCAAACACCAATGGTAGATGATATTGTAAAGGCGGATTTACTCAACAAGGTTTGTTGGAAATTATGTTCCATTAACTCACGATTAGAATTATTGAGACCACTAAACACATCATAAATCATTATTCATGGCATTGAGTCCTAAATTACATTTCTAACATGGGCATGGGGAACCATTTTCAAAATAAAAGTTCATAATAATTATCCATGGAGACCTTTTTTATGCCATGATTCTTATCCAATGATACTTTTACATATATATACCAACAAACAATACAACATATATACATCATTAATTCAAATACATCCATATAAATAGTTATGTAAATTTTTTTTTCACATTATTAGTGATATCCCACCTTTGGACGAAGAATATATTCTACAGCAGGCATCCATGGGGAACCCGAGCCAGAATTTTTACATTTATCGGTAACACACTAACTATTTATTTATTTTCCTACACTGAATAATAATTTTTATATATATGTGTGTGGGATTGATTTAGGCACTATTGTTGGTTACCTAAAATTTATTTCTAAAATATAATTTAGGATCAGGTGTGGAACCGAAACAAATATCATTGGTGTATATTAATGGTCATGGATTATTATATGTGATTTTATGGTTATGAATGGGAGAATAGGAGAACATGATTGGACTAGTTCTCAAGATGCTAATTGGGTTACCATTTTTTTCTTTTTATTTTTTTATTTTTTTATTTTTTATTTCACCATCTATTTATGTTACTTCATTGTAATTATATTCAACATGATCATGATTGGGTATTTATGCATTATTTATTAATTTTTATTTTTTTCATCCAATTAAATTTATTGATTTTTAAATATATTGTATTTGTTAACATTTCAGAGGGTACATTCTTCTATCAATTTCAACTTTAGAATCTTGCATTTATTAGGATACTTTAGAAAATGGGAATGTGTACTTGATACCTGGTGGCTAATTCGATCGAGGTTATGGTACAATGGCCCATGATCCAGTACATTACAATTTGATACTATTGATTTCTTATTAATTTTTTATATCTTTAAAAATATTAAACATTAGACTTGAAATGTTTCCGAATGAGATAAGAATATGATGACGGGGTCTACCTAACCCATCTATGTGGGAAAAATATTGTTACTAGGGATGATACTAATGTATTATTGTTATTTTTTATAGTCTATATTTATTTTAAAATGGGTGTTTTTTGTAAAGACAATAGTTATTTATTTATATATTTATGTGATTTACCCTTCGAATGAATGACAATGTCGTGTTGTTAAAATATTCATCTTAGGTACATATAATTCAAATGTTTTCAATAATCCATTCCATATAGACTGAATTATAAATTCATTGATGCTAGATTATTTTTATACCATTCTTGTTAATATACATTTTTTTATTATATTTTATAATTTCTTCTATAACATTCCTAGATGATTTTTTCATAAATGTATCATACGATTTTGATGTAGCATTCCATGATTATTTAAATGATTAATAATATTATATACATCAGTAATTTGGGCATATAATTGGTTAAATAGAATTTTCTAGTTAATATAAACATTGGAATCCCACATATATTGATGATGGAACTCTATTTTAATAACATATTAATGACTGTTTAATTAATGAATAATTAGTAACATTTACAGAAATAATAATGGTTCTAATTTAATATGTGATAATTGAAAGTTAATAATTTTATGGTCACTCAATTAATTTTCAATAAAATCATATATAATAGAACAATCATAAATGATGTTGTTATTTTATGTATCTAGTTGTAAAATCCTTTTTATATTTACATCAATTCCAACTGTAACTTATACATGAATGTGTTAACAAGAATTATCTTTATTACACACCAAAACATGATTTATTACATAATAATTCAATTATGAAAAATCTGGGTATCTAGAGGTCTAGTGTATTGGGTGAATTAGGAACAATACATATTAACATAGAACATAAAACGCAACAACTTTAATGAAAACATATTTTAAATGACCACACACATTCCTTTAGACATAGTATTGTATTGGACCACATGAGGACAATAATAAGAAAATGGTGAGCTAAAAATCCCACTATGGGAGTAAACAATGAAAAATAAAAAAATACCATACATTTTAGGATATAGGTATATCAATGGAGCCTAAGAGAAACATGAACATAAAGGAATGATATTACATTATTATCATACATGGAAATGTGGCATCAACATTTAATATGACTTTATCATGATCCAAGGCTCATTGCACATGGAAGATGAGTAATCCCTATTTTCACATAAATTATCATGTTTAAAACCACATTTCACGTGACATATCATGATTCTAATCATTACCCAATGCATTGTAGCTCTATCAAGGTGCACGCTTCTTAATCTATTCATATCATGCATAAGTGTGCCACATGGATAATGATACAAGGATTCATGAAACATAATCATTTATTCCATGATAATTTAATTTGAAATAAATATATGAAACTATAAAATAAATAATATAATTTATAAAATGGTGATTACCCTTGATAGAGAAATGGGCATCGCATTCAAAACAAAATGACTTTGGCTAGGAAAATCACAGTGCATTTCGGTCACATAATGGTGTGACATTAGAATTTATAAAAATGGTTGACTAGAGAATTTTGTGTCTCATTATAATTACATGAAATATAATGTAACTGTGTAATATAAATACATTTCCCAATATATGTAATGGAATTTATATTTATTATAAATTATATTTTCGTGAATGTTAATGAAAATAGGTAAATTTATTATGAAATCTCGGCATGGTATCAGATTTACATGGGAAGCATTAATTAGAGAGAAAGGGTATACAGCCATTCAAATAATGGAGGTATGTAATGGGGAGGTTCAAAATCATACCCCAAAATTTTTAGTGAATATAATATGGTATAATAATATATTGAAATTTGGAAAAAAAATTGAGAATGGAATAAATCCTTTAATTATAAATGTGATACGAAGGCCTAAGAGTGGCTTGAGAGAGGAATAATGGGTTCTTTGGGTGACTTGAGAGCATAATAGTGAGAGGAAGGCTATGTAGGGTCATTTTCAAAGGGTTTTTAGTGAATAAAAGTTGGATCATGGGTGGGATTATATAGGAAAATGGAGAGAATTCATTATTTTTTAGGATTTGGACACCACACAATACACTAATAAAAAACACAAACAAAATAATGTTTTTTTACCATGGTTTCAGACAAATGGAAGTGGAATACAATATTTTATAAGTCCAATGGCCTAAATTATTATAATATAAGGAACTATTATGAGTATTTGACTCACATTCTCATGGAAATAAATTTAAAAAGTTAAAATGTTTTATAATATTTTTAGGGTACACTATGGCACCATAAAATTAACAAAACAAATATAAAATAAAATTATTTTAATGGATTAGAATTATTTCCCAAAAAAACAATATGTATTATTTTATTACATCGCTATTAGGGCAATATGGTGTTATAAAACACTTTTTATATTAAAACTGTATTTAAATTTTAACTCAAAAATTATATTATCTCAGAAAATTATGAAAAACTCATTGTTGGATAATTTCTACATCCTTATTCAAAAGATAATATTCAGTTCATCTAAATAATTCAATATACATTTTAATATTTAATTATAAAATTAAAACAATCATTTATCGAAAATTCAAGGATTTGATAAAAATATTTTCCAAACTAATTTAAAAATTACAATTGTATTCATAAAATTTTACGATAATTGATATTTAATAAAAATTATTTTAGTAATAATATTTTATTAAAATATTATTTAATTAAATAATCCATTATTTAATCCAAATTTATTTCTTAATTGAATATTAATAAAAAATACTATTTATGATTTAAAAACCATTTACATGTTAACAATAAAAAAATGAATGTATATTCCTCATTATATAAAAAATAAGGCACATAATCATAGGGCTATGATCTCGTTAGATAACCCAATATAACACCCTCATAAGAATGAAGGGTAAGGTGTTTGATGGTGAATGACTCTTGGGGTAGCCCAGATAACTAAGATTGGGTGGTAATCTCTATCAACTTCCACTTCTCCCTTAGTCGGTTTCGTTCGATCTTAACCTGTTGAAGCTCGTCTTGGGCTTGGTCAAGAGAAAAGCCCAATGATGCCACCACCTTTTCGATCTCTGACAAATGGGCTTCATATGAATAAATTATACTAGATGAGGTCATCACATCCATTGTATGAGTAAATTAGATATTTTAAAGCCCTATATTTATACTAATCATGTGATCATTGTTCAAATGTTATATTTTCTATAGTAACAATTCTTAATAGTATTTTAAATTCCAAAAATCATAAAAATAAGAATGTGAATAAGTTTTATATAACCATTTTACAAAATAATACATAAAATTATATCAAGAGGAAATTTAATTAATAAAATCTTGGGTCATTACAATATTCCGCCCTTAAGAAATTGTTCCCTTAAAATTTCCATTTGTCACACTAAAACAAATGCAGGTAACTCTACTTCATCCCTTCCAATGATTCCCACATTTCCACTTCAAACATGTTGTTTCTCCACAATACCATGAAGAGTGGAATTGTCTTATTTCAAGTAATTTCTTCCTTATGATCTAAGATCTTTAATGGATTCTATTTATAATAGAAGTAATTATCCAATGGCACCACCTCTGAATTGTGTACATGAGATGTGTCAGGTATGTACAACCTCAAGAGTGATACATGGAATAAATAATGTACATGAGATAGGTTTTTTGGGAGTTCATATTGATAGTCCACTACTCTAATGTGATAAAGGATCACAAAAGGTCTGATTTACCTTGAACTATGAATTCCCTTATTCCCCAATCTGTTAACTATCATCCATGGTGACATGCAAAGGAATACCATGTCTCCAACAAAATACTCTAGGTCTTATCAATGATTATTAGCATAGATATTTTGTTGACTCTGAGTAGCTTCAATATGAAGCTATATGGTCTTAACATTATCTTCAATTTCAATGACTATTTCTGGACCTAGGAGTTTTCTCTCCCCAATATCTTCCCAATATGCCGATGTTCTACTCCACTTCCCATACATGGATTCATAAGGATCCATTTTGATGCTTGAGTGTAAATTGTTATTCTATGATAACACAACCTATTGAAGATGTTGATCCCATCATCCATTGATGTCAATTGAGCATGCTCACAACATGTCCTCAAGTGTATAAATAGTCTTGTTAGATTTTACATCATTTTGAAGATGATAATTTTTACTGATGTTCATATTAGTATTCATAGCATGTTGATGAATCATTCAGAACATAGAGGTGAATCTTGGATCTTGATCAGATACAATAGTACTGGATCTCCATGCAGCCTTACCACTTCTCTGATATATATATATATATCCATTCCAGTTGATCCAGTTATTATCCTCTCAAATTTCAATGAATTGTGCAGTCATTGTAAGATGATCTGCAATAACCCAGATAGCATTGTTTTCTTTGAATGTATTTGGAAGCCCATTGAAAATGACCATGATGATGTTCTCCCCTTTCTATGCATGTATGGGTCATGGTTTCATCATCCCATTTGACATATTTCTCTCTGAAGTCAATTACCAACATACCAAGAACATTAATGTACACCCACCGATCTCCTTCTTCATGTAATCCAACCAATAAATCTCTAGTGGATCCTGATAAATCATTGTGTTCCTGGGGTGAATTGAAAAATTAAAAAAATGTGGATCATCCAAAAGATCATTCTTTAACCCTATATTTGATAGAACATAATGTCTTTTCCCAAATCTCATAGTTCATCATTACATAAAAATGATCTCTGAGTATTTACCATTTCTGAATGTTTCCACATACATCTGAATTCCCAAATCATCTCTTTGAGCACCCTTTTTCCTTCACAACAGAGATAGTTGAGAAATCATTTGTCAAAATATTGATTATTTTACCTTATTTATGTTTCGCATTTCCATCTACACCAAATCTATGAAGATTGGATCCTTTTATATTCTCATCAATTATATAATCTTAGGGTCCATAATACATAGATCTTCTTCTACCTTGTTCTATATCCCATGGTGGTTATTTACTGAGCAGTAATATTCTTATATTAGTTCTAACCTTATTTTTTGGTTCATGTTCATCTATTTCTATGTGAAAATATACATTAGGATTTTGTGGTCTATATATATTTCACAGTTTTCCCTAGTGTGTAAATGTAGAAAATTTTTCAAAGAATGTATTACTGTAGTCAACTCGGAAACATGTGTAGTATAGTTTTTCTCATGAAAATTATATTTCCTTGCATAATAGGCATTGAATTTTCAATTATTCCTCGACACATAGCGCATGACCTTCTCCAAAGCATCAAAAAATACCACAAAAATTTCTCCACTTATGGGTAGTGTGAGCACGTGCACAGTGATACGCCAAATTTTATACTCATTGATGCCCCCTCACATTCATCACTCAAAGAATACTTCACAACCTTCCATTTTTTCTTGGTAAGAGGGTTGGATAATCATGTGAAATTTCTCACAAATTGGAAATAAATATCTAACTAATCATAGGAAGATACAGAGAGTTGTTACTGATGTTGGACTCAGCCATCCCTCAAGTATAGATGTGTTGGATGGATGCAAAAATATCTCATTGCTTGTAATGATATAAACCATGAATGAGTCTTCCTTCAACTATAACACACAATTTTTGTACATTAAATAGATCTTTTCCTTTCTCAAGGCCTCTAGTATAGTTATTAGATGCTCTTCATGATCCTGCATAGTTATGGAGTATATTAGAATATCATCTGTAAAGACAACCAAGTATTTGTTGACGTAATCACTAAATAATCTAGTCATGAAGTTCATGATAATTTTTGGGGAATTAATTAGTCTAAAAGAAATTAATATGAACACATAGTTCCCATTAATAGTTCAAAAATAGTAATTGGGATATCCTCTTTCTTCACCATTACATAGTAATACCTTGACCAAAAATGCACCTTGGAGAAGTATTTTTCTCCTTGTATCTGATTGAATAAGACATTAATTCATGTAGGGGGATAGTTTTTCTTTATTGTGATATTTTTGGGCTCACGATATTCATTTCAAAGGCTTATTGACCCATCATTCTTTTTGATTATGAGGACTCGTTCACCCCATGGTGAAGAACATGGACATATAAAACCTTTATGCAGATTCTCATGTAGTTATTTCTGTAACTAATAAATCTCCCCAACATCCATTCTAGATAGAGTCTTGGAAATTTGGAAGGCCTCAAGTATATGATCAATTGAGAATTCAATATCTCTTCTAGGAGGAAGACTAGGAAATTTCTCAGGAAACACATCAAAAAATTCTATCACAATAGTCATGTCTTCAAGGATGGTTTCTTCCTTAGACTCAATCACCTGAGAAAGATATAAATGATCATAGGGTAGCAATATCCATGCTTGAGATGATGGTGATAAATATGATTCATCCTTATCCTTGAACTTGTACAGAATTTGGGGTTTGATTCTCTAAATGAAGAGAGATTTTCCTCTAATGGAAATTAATGTTGGATATATATAGGTAAAGACAATCCGTGCCCGGAATTTCATAAAATTCCCCCATAAGGAATATGACGTGGTTTATTGGGATGTTCAATACAAAAATTAATACAAGGGAGGATTTATATTTAGGGGATGCAATGATTTCCCCGTTTTCAATTCTCATGGACATCTTTACTTACATGATTTTTTTAGGATTGTGATTGTTCTACTAATATTTTGGGATATAAAAGATTTTGTAGAACTAGAATCAAAGTGTATGTTCTCTACTCATGAATGAATAACAAGTGTAACTATCACCACTTCATTTTTGGGGTTCACATCAGTAGTAGTGATGGAAAAAGATCACCCATGCTCCCTTAGAGGTTTTTGGTGGCCTCTGAAATGCCTCGTCCTAGTGAACTAGTTTGAAAATTATAATGGTTATTTGTAGTGGAATCATTGAACAACACATTGAGGGTCGAATGGAGCGTTACTCTAATCGGTCAAAATAGCGGGATTAACTTTTTGGAATTTAATGGCCAAGATTCCTTCTCTTCCAAACATATAGAATTTCATTTTCCCCTGTAGGAAATTTCTAAGGTAAGTCTTTCCACACTATTGGCAAGTGGTGTGCGGGATTTTCTTATCACCGTTGAATTTATCCATCGAATATCCAGAATTAATGTCCACCGCACATTTATTATCCACATTATACCCTTGATATTCACAAATATCCATTTCAACTTTATGGTTACATCAGACAATATCCTCCCAGCTCGCAAAGACACATATAACTACGTCTTTCATATGAAAGGATTTCCCCCAACAAAGAAGTTGTTAACATTGTAATAGTGTGTAAAGAAAATCCCAGAGGCATATCATGCAAGCGTTGTGATGTTTTCCTCAAACACTCTAGTAGATTCATTATATTTTTCCATGGGGGAAAGAAAGGACCATTCAATCTTATGTCGGCGGGTGTGAGGAAAATATTTATCCAAAAAACATTTTCCCAAAATTCTTCCTTTACAACACCTCGATATTCTCCTTTATCTTAATATTTTTTATCATTTTACACCATCGATCAGGTTCAACCTCTATATGATAAAAATCAATAAGTGCATTCTCCTGTTAAAAATATTGTTTGATGGAGATGATATTCTCAATGGAGTCGATCAATTGTTCGGCGATTGAGGGATCAAATGATCCATCACATGTAGGTGGACTTTTTCTCATGAGGCTCTCGATTGCGATTGGTTATTTCATGGGGGGTTGAATTTTCAGCTAGAACCATGATTCTATTAAAAATATGATCTAATATAGAGATTATCATAAAAAAGTTCATGATTCCTGGTCCAATCGGATTGGGCATCCCATTAAAACATTTTTCACATTTATCATTACATTTTTTGTTAACCCAAGTCCTCATACTACAGGCCACTGGAAGGATTAAAAATAAATTTATTGGTATCACATTAAGGCTTATACAATTGAAAAAATAGAGAACATATAAATTATTATTTTTCCTTAACTTATGAATTTATTGGCTTCAATATATGTTATCCCTGATCCACATCTAAAAATATATTCATTGGGTATTTTTTTAATTCCCTTAAAAGTTGTTAATTATAAGATTATGAACTTACCAAAGCATATCCCACATGAGTGACATTACCAAGAGTGCATCACAACCCATTTTCATGCACAAATTCTAGTTTTAGTCTAGCTCAAAGCGGGTTTTTTGGGTTTTACCCATAGATATATCTATTCTAGAGCCACCTCTACCTACACGTATCCATGAAAGGATGTATTTTTTTAGACAAAACACTTACTAAACACTCCCAAATAATTTGGTATTTCATCATTATTATTATTCTTATACCTCTGTCTTTCACTATAATTTTCTAATCCTAATCCAATAAATAACAAAACATATCTGATGATACCCACAATAACAACCCTACTCTTTTTTACACACATAAACATGATTAATTACATAAAAATATAATTAATAATACACTGATCATTGAGTGTTCTAGTGTCTTGGGAAAATTAGGAATATTACATAACAACATAGAACATAAAACATAACAACATTAATGAAAACATCTTTTCCATGACCACAGTCATTCATTCGTACTTAGTAGTGCATGGGATAACATAAGGACATTAAAAATAAAAGGGTGAGATATAATTTATAGTAATGCAGTAAAAAAGGTATAACATTATGAATATATTACATGTTAGGAAATAGGCATATCAATGGAGTATAAGAGAAACATGAACATACAGGAAAGATATACCACGATTATCATAACATGGAAATGCAGCATTGAAATTTAATATGATATAAGCATGATCCATAATTCATTGAACATGGTGCATTATTAAACCTTCATTGAACAGAAATTACTAGGAGTAAAACCTCATTTCACTTGTCAAATCATGATACAAATATTTACCCAATGCAATGGATTGTTATCATGGTGCAACCTTCTTCATCATTTCATTTCATGCAAAAGTGTTCCGCATGGATCATATAAAATGGATTCATTAAACATCATCATATATTACACGATAAAGGAATTTCGAATTCATAAATGAAACTCTATAATCAATAAGTAAATGTGTATAATGGTGAATACCAATGATAGAGAAATGGGTATGGTATTCACTAAACAATGACTTCGGCTTCGAAAATTGGGGTGCAATTTCGACATCATAACGACACGACATACGAATTTATAAAAACAGTTGTTGAGAGAGAAAGGGGTGTCTCATAATATTTACATGAAATGGACAGTATGGGGGTAATATATATACAATTAAATACATATTTAATGGAAATAATATTTATAATACAAAAGAGTTTCCTGAATGTAAATGATAAGAATGAAATTCCCTACGGAATTTTGGTATGGTAATAGCTATACATGGGAGGCATTAATGAGAGATAAATGGGTCTCACATCACTAAAACATATGAAAGGAAGTGTTTAAGAGGATTTAAATCACAGCCCAAAGTTTTCATTGAAAAAACGGGCATAATAAGATAAGGAAATTTGGAAATAAAATGCTAATGGATGAAATCAATTACTTGGATGTCTTATCCAATGGCTTGGGAGTGTCTTGAGAGATGACTCTTAGGTGATTTTGGAATAATGGGAGGATAATAGAGAGAGTATGGAGGAGTACAGTTGTGATCCAAGGGTTTTTAGTGAAGATAATTGGGATCATGGTTGGGTTTATATAGGAAAATAGATGGAATTATATTTTATTTAGGATTTTGACACTACACTTTAAAATAATCAATAACACAAAACAACCATTGGTTTTTTCGAATGGTTATTTACAAAGGGGATTGGAAAATATTATTTTATAACTTCAATGTCAGAACATCTGAAAATATTAGGCTTTCCTATGTTGAGGTGAGTCATTCTCTCAACGATATCAATATAAAAAGTTAAAATGATTTATAAGCATTTGAGGGTCTACAATGTCTCCATAATATGAAGAAAACAAATATAAAATTACCTTATTTTAAAGGTAAAACAAATATTGGATTAAAACCCCATTTAAAGTATTCTATTAAATCATTATTGGGTCGGTATCATGACATAAAAAATTATATATTAAAATGGTATTTTATTTTTACCCAAAAAATAAATTGTCTTAGAAAATTTATGAAAAAATCACCATTGGATAATTTCTATCTCTTGATTCCGAAAATAATATTCATTTTATCTATATAATTCTCTAAACAAGTGAATTATTACTTTTTAAATAAAAACTATAATTTATAAATAATTTAAGGGTTTGACAAAAACAATTTTGAATCCTTTATAAAAGTTTCAATTGTATTCATAAACATTATTCGATCATTCCTATTTAATAAATGGTAATTTAGTAATAATATTTTATTTAAATATTATTTTATTGAAAAAATCCAATAATTCATCAAAATATATTTCATACTTGGATATTATCAAAATATACAGTTTGTGCTTTAAAACCATTTACAATGTACCTAAAAATGAATGTATGTTCATTATTATATTCAAAAATAATTAACATAATCATAGTGCAAAGGGTATGTTACATAACCCCTTATATGACACCTATAACACATACGGGTAAGGTATATGATAGTGATAGACTCTTGGGGTGGCTCGGATAACATTGCTCTGTTGGTAATCCCTATCAACTTCCACTTCTCCCATAGGTGGTTCCGTTCGAGTTTAACATGTTAATTCTCAGCTTGGGCAATATAAAGAATAAAGACCATTGACGCTACCCACATTCAGAGCACTGGAAAATGGGATTCGAATGGATAAATTCTGCTGGTTGAGTTCATTGCTTCCTTTATCTCAGTAAATTGGATTTGATAAATCACTATATTTATATTAATCATGTGATCACTATTCAACAACTATATTACTAATGGTAACAATTCATATACGTATTTTTAAATCTAAAAATCATAAAACTGAGATTGTGAGTATGATTTAAATAACCATTTTACATAGTAAGTCATTAAATTTGATAAAGATTAATTTTCATTAATATAAGACTGTGTGGTTAAAAATGTACCCTCATCATATGGGAATGATAATTCATCTAACTAAACCATGGAGAATAAATTTTTTCTAAAAAAATCATATATAATGTGGATGAATTTTTTATGGAACTCATTATTCTAAAATGTTTGATGCATGTTTTCAATAATGTCCTTAAATTATAATATATGAATTCCTAGTAAATCTATAGAGGTAATTACGGTGTCTAAGTCTTGTTCGGAGAATAGTGCCCCAATTTTTGGAAAAACTATGGGGCTGAATGGTTAGTGGAAATGGTAATACAATGTATACCTATCTAGATTACATTTTTTAGTCTACAACACTACATAGAAGAGGGTGCACGGTTTTAACTTACCATGTGACCAAGGCCCATGACCATGTTTGTGTTGTACATTTTTTAAAAGATGGAAATTGAAAGGATGGAACTTGGGTTTTCTTAATGTGAACCCTGACCATGAATGGGGGGTTTTAGAGTGGTCATGGGACATGAATTTTACATAGACTATCCAACCATGAGACCAGAACGCGTGATCTAGTTTTTAAAAAAGAAGTTATTATTTGGTTGTTAATACATTTATGAATTAATCATCCTCCTTATTTCACTTTTTCATTAGTATCCAACCTTATATTCTCCCGGTTATGATATCATAGGAGCTTATCTATGTTAATTATTGAAATACTCTATCTCACATTTGATATGAGTGATTTTGGCCTCATATAATAGAAACATGTGATTTTTATATTTGTTAGGCTCCTGTTTATCATTCCATTTATATCAGAGAACATATTTTGGTTTATGTACTTATGCACTATTTTTAGGGTGCTAATATTATATTCAATTTTACACCAATCGAAACTAAATTTGTAATACCCTAGGATTTCATGGTACGTTATCTTTATAATGATGTGTTCCATGTGACACATTGCTTGAGAAAACGTTGATCTATCAAATTATTATTTTAAAATGAAGCTATGAGTATTATTAACCACCTTATTGAAATTTATAAATTTTATTTTTTGAAAATAGATATCATTTTTGAATTTGGAATATCAAAATTAGATTTGTGAGAATTTTGGGTATTTTTATGAAATGCTTCAACAATTTATGAATAGTATAAAATACATCATTGTTTTTAATAACCATATTTTTCATTTAAATAATTATTTTTATTTCATTTTATTTTCAAGTCACAATAAATAAATAATAAATATATCAACCCAATTACGGTCATTGAACTGATTTTTTTTATATAATTAGAAATAAAAATGTATTGAAATTTTGAACCTCACTTTTACCCGCCTTCTATCCAGATCTGCAAGATTACCATTTACCATAAATTTACCACTTCTATTAATCAAACATCGAAAAATGGAAAAAATTATTATAATAAGTATGAAAATTTTGGTCTAACAGGATCAAATATTTTATGTGAACAGTAAATTTTGAATTTTATTTACCACAATGAATGGTAAATATTACAATTTATGGTAAAAAAATATCATAATGAAAAAAAATTATCCAAAAAATTTTCATAATTTTTATGCATATATTTGTTTCGACAAAGACAACCTTATTTAAAAAAAATTATTCGTTATATGCTATTAGTGTCTGATTAGGACATTTGTTATATTTTATTTAATGAAATATTAAAACTATAATATTTAAATTTTAAAAACATTACCATTTTTATATAATGTAATATATCCATTATGGTAAACTCTAAACAGTAATTGTAAAGATAAAAATTTTATCTAAATCATGTGAATTTATTTATAAATTTTTTAAATATAAAACAAAATAAAATATTGACACAATGATGATGTTGTAATAGATTTATTAATTGATTAATCACATAAATCGTATAAATAATTTTAAAATAAATAACTTTTGATAAATTTTATTCAATTTTTTTTTGGGATTAATATAATACTTTAGGGGGGAAATAAAGTTGTTTTGATGATGTAATATATTTTCCATGAGTTTTTAAAAAGATAAATAATTAATAGTATCAAATTATACATAAATAATATATTAAATAAATAATATATTATAAAATGATTTAAAAATAATAAGAATATATATTTTTGTATTGTATCTAAGATAATATTAAATATTTCAAAAATGTTCTATTTAGGTTTTTTTGGAAATTTATAGCGACTAAATTAATCCATAGTGTAAATATAAGATGTTTTAGTGGTGAAGGTTGAATTGTTTATCTAAGGGTTAAATCCAAATAATAAGGCTAATATTGTGATATAAGTTTGTCTAAACATACTTGGATGATAATTTTTATTCCCATTTTCGTCATATCTTATAATTAACTCACCATTTATTTATTTTAAATATAAAATCAATTTATAATAAATTAACAGATACAGAGTTTCCTAAAGTGCATTTCCCGACTCTTATTAAATGGAACCCATCATTACATATTATTCACACCTTTAAATACCTTTAATTCTTAAAAACCCATTAAATTTCACATCACAATATCCTTAACATTTTCAATGATTCATGATTTTGGTCATAAATCTAACATACATAGACTTTTCTGCAAATCAAAAGGAGACACTCGAATAAGAAGAAATTGGTTGACAAACTCTTTTAATGTTATTTCCATTTTAAACAACAATTTTATTTATTTTTTACATAATAAAAAAATAAATAATATAATATAATATAGTTTTATTTATCTTTATCATTTTGGAAAAACCATATCCCTTATTTTACCCATCATATGAAAAAAATTAACTGTGCATGCATTAGTATGGCTTACCATCTACAAAGTGTGGTGTAAATTTGTTTTCATATACACATTATTTAAATGGGTATATTGATTAATATAATGTATATACATGAAATATATTAAATGATATTGTTTATTTATAATATACATACCATCAATTTCCTTACACATTAACCATTAAGGAGATGATTTCATCACTTTTGTGTACGTACGACTTATCTACTCCATGACAAGATTATTATCCACATTAATCATTCTGTAATGACTCTAAAAATATATTTGATGATTCATTATGAAATATGCAACATAATAATGATAATTTAACAATATATATATTTATATCTTTCATTTATTTTCTTCTATTCAATAAGATAAGAAAATATTAACAACACTCATGTGTACGTGCGACCCACCATTTTCATGAATAGTGTGTTCCATTAAATTTATATATATATAATATATGTATTTATATATTAAATATATATTATATATAAATTGTTTTTTACATTCTATACATATATAAATCATCATCTGCATAATATCATCATGAAGGAAATGTCAAATCATGTCCGATAAACAATTTGATTTTACCCGTATCATTGATTTATCATGTAATTTTTAACAAATTGTTAATATATATCGATAAACTAATAATATGTTATGTCATAAATATTATCATGATTTAGTTATATTATATTAATATTTCAAATAAATTATATTGGTTTCTCGGACTAATATGAACTTCATCGGACCTAAGGTCAGAGTATTCTATCTCACCTAATATTTCTGGAGATATAATCCATGTTCACAACATATTTCTCATGTGTGGTGTATGTACAACCCCTATTTAATTTCATATCATGAATTAATTTATCATAATAGTATTTAAATATTCACTTATTGATATTTTGCTTATGATTTTAATGTTCAATGTGGTATTGGGTGCTTTGTATGTTTCACAAATTAATACATTGTCTATTTCGAAATTATTTATATTATTTTACATAAATATTTATATGGACATAAAAGAATTATAAAAGGGATTATATATATTTATTTAATATCATCAAAAAAATTCATAGTGAATCATTTTATGGTTTTATGAATGGTAATCTTTATCTAAAATATCATTTTAAATGTTTTAATTTTTTATTCTTCTAAATCATTCTCCTCAGTGTCCATGCATTAAAAATTGTTTTAAAGACTTATTGATAAGGACATGAGTGTTTTTAAATTTTAATTCCATTCAAATTTTTCAATGTTTTATTGGATACATTGACTAAAACAAATCAATTTTCATTTTATATTGTATTACTACATGGCTTTTAAAAAAATGTTTTCCAAGGAAATGGGTTATTTTTTTGAATATATTTTTTAATGATACTAATAGTTTATTTTCAAATATGTAATAATAATTTTATGGATCATATTATATGTTTTGTTTCATCTCATATAATACCATTTACCATAAATTATGTAATGGTTTATAATAATTATCAGTGTGGCCATTCTATTTGGATACCATTCTTTGTTTATGGTTAATTTATTCCTATTTTGAATAAAAGTTTTTAATATGAATTATTATGCGCCTTGTGTTTCACCACATTTATATGGGGTGTATTGGAAATAGAAATTTATTTTCAAGGCATTCTATAGCCCCTCTATTGATCAGTAGGATTCATGAAACAAAATATATATTGTTGTTACTATGGTCATACCAATTTATTAGATTCTTGGCATGTTCCCTTAGCAATATTAGATTAGTTACATAATGCCTTGAATATATTATCTTCATGTTATAAGAAATTGATAATAATATATTCATGGAACTAATCCTTGATAATAATAGTTTCGTGGTATTTAGCCTCTTTGGTATGTTTTACATATCCAAAATTATGCATTCCCTAATTATGAGATTAGTCAGTGATATTACTTGTGATTATTTATTTATTATAATACACATGTTAATTATTAAATGAAATTATTTTTATTTATTAATTCCATTTTATTTACATGTTCATGTTTGAAGAGTGTATGTTTTAGTTATACATAGTTCCTTTAGTTTTGTGATTATTTATTCAGATTATCTTCCATTGTATGATTACCCTTACATAGCATCTGATCACACCAAATTGCAGTGTTTTATTTTACCATAATTATAATAATTGAATTATAATAGATATTACTGGATAATCTAGGAGAATAATAGTGTTCTAAAATGACTATAGATTTTATATTTTATGTTTTTGAATTTTTTTTGTAATGTTAATGTATGTAATATATTCTCCCAGACTACTAAAGTAATCAATCATTTGGGTTGTGATTCCTTGTCATCATGCCAATGTTTTATAATAACACACTGGATCTATTCTTCGGGGTTTGGGGTGTTACATTTGTTATCAGAGGATGTTTATAAAAATCCATGGAACGTAGATTTAGATAACAATAGAATGAAACGTAAACCATATGCATGACATTGAGGATAATTCTATGTATATAATATAATTTGTTAGAGATGGAATAATTTAGAGATCATATTCATGATTCCCCAATAAAATTACATTGTGATTAGTGTTTCAATCCTTGTTCTCTACAATTTTTTGATGGTGAGAATCAGCACTATTATTCAATCAATGATTATATCGTGGATGATGAAAAAACTACAAAATTAAAATTAAATAAATGAGCTATTAAAGAATAAGTAGTTATGATTAGTTAATGGTTTTTTATTGAATTTTAATTATTATGGTTATCATTTATTTGGATTACATAATTATTACATTAATGGTTCTATGGTTGCATGCTTTATGAGATAAATAATGACGTTATTAAAAGACTTCTCATTAATATATTTGAAGAATAATAATTTCATTATTTATTTAATTGTGATAAAATATTTTGTACATAACAATATCTTCTACATTTCATTGATTGGGGAATCTGATTTTAAAATTATTTTTTTAAAATTTATAGTTATTATTATACTGTTAATTTGGACAGATTTATATTAGAAGTGTATTATGATTCGAATGGAGTAATATAAATAGTCAATATGATATTTTGAGGGTAATGATTGAAATATTGGATACATTGAGATACTATTTTTGGGTAGAGTATGAATTTAGAGGATGAAGGATATAATTTAAGGCCTTAAGATTTTTCAAAATTTCATATGGAGTGAAAAATCTGTTTTGAACACTAATTTCTAGGTGGATGGGATGAAGTGAAAATATATCGAAGCACAACAAAATATATATTTTTTGAAATCAATTAAGTTTCTCATGTTCATATCTATATTGTAATATAATCACTAAAACCAATACAAAGTTATAAAAAATGTGTTTGAATAATTTTTTTTGAACTATTGGTGTTTTAAATCGTTATATATTTATAGCTTTGAGGTCCTCAATTTTTTAATTGAATGTTCACTGGTTTGGGATTTCTGACCTATGTCGCTCACTATAAATATTTAATTTCTTCCTATATGTATATATATCTACTTCTCACTAATGTTCCCCTACTTGAATGAATTGTTTTGTGATGACCTTCACATTTCCATTATCCTCTTATTAAGATTATATTTTATTAACCCTATTTTAGATATTGGTTCTCCATAATGTTATATTATAGTATAAACCATTTATTTTCAATTTGAAATTTGAAATTGATAGGAAATTTTTTTTTGAAGTTGGGGATAATGTAACACCCCATATTTTCACAATACTGTAGTTGGTACTACAACTGTAACTATAAGTATGTACTTTTTTGCATTGTGGCAGCTTCGACTATTCCCATGTTTGGGCTTTCGGGCCACCAATTTGGTCCTTGTGACCTTTATAGCCTTCGAGTGACCCAGGCATTTGGGTAGCAGGGCCTTCGGGCCACCTCAAGGCCTTCGGTCCACCATAAGTGCTGATGAAAAACATACAACCTACAAGGAAAAAGCACCAGAAGGAGGATGAGAAAGGGGAATCCACCATAAGAGAAGGTAAAAAAATTACAAGAATTAGAAGGTATGGCACATGCCATCGGGACAAGCCTGTTCATGCCTGGAAAATCCTCGCCGAAAAGCCATGCAAAGGTGAGGAGCTGATTTCACGATGAAGATGCTGGGTTGGAGCAGTTCCATGTAGTCAGTCTGGGTTGTATGTAATGTTTGAAGCCTATAGAAAATGAATTCCACTAAGGTGTACAATCCATGTAATAATTACACCTATGAGACATGTAAGGGTTCCACCTCACCCCTTGAAATGGGTATTTTCAAAAATCAATAAAAATTGAAGGCCTTCGTGCCATTGGAGAAATATAATGGTTTAAAAAGAACTAATGAATAATATTAACAATATTATGAAAATTTATACTTTTTTTTAAAAAATTATTTCATTTTATATTTTTTTTATATTAATATTAGATTATGGTGAAGTTTTGGTATTTTTTTAAATTGTTTCAACTTATGATGAGTAGTTAAAAGTTCTCCAATGTTGCAAATAACTGACTTATAAATTTAAAAATTTATGTTTATTTCAATTGTTCATTAAGTCATAATAGATAAATAATACATATACTAATCCAATTTATGTAAGTAGACAAATTATTATAATATAATTATATATAAAATATTATTGATCTTTTGAACGTCTCTTTTACCCACCTTTTAGCAACATGTGTTAGATTAGCATTAAACATAATTTTTTTTGTTCTCTGAATTGAATATCAAAAAACCAAAAATACATTGATATAATATATATGAAAAAATTTGTCTAATATAATAAAAATGTTTTTTTTTAGAAAATTACAATTCGAATTTTATTGACCACAATTAAAGGTATATAAGGTAATTAAAGAAAAAAATAAAAGTATAATAATATTATATTAACATAAACAAAATCATAATCTAATTGTATGTGTATTATTCAACTAAAGACATTATTATATATAAAATAGGATCATTTTTAAGCTAGTTGTGATAGATTTAGACATTTATTGTATTTTTAATGGAAGAGTTAAAAATATCATATGTAAATTTTAATCAAAATATCATTTTTTAATATGAATTCATTTAATTTATATGACCAAATATAAATATTCATTATAAAGATAACATGTTTATATACATCATGGTAAGTTATTTATAATTTTCAAAAATATATAAATGAATTAAAATGTTACACAATGATGATGCAATAATGAATTTATTAATGAATCAAATAAATGATATTAATAATATTAAAATATATAACATTTTAATTATTTTATCCGATGAAAGATTTATTTGGATTAAAATAAAATATTATATATTAGTAAATTTAGTGTTATGGTTTAGATAAAGTTGTTATGTTTTTTTAAAATGGTAATTTTAAATAGTGTTAAAATTGACATAAATGATATTATAAATTAAAAAAAATGTTTTATAGAATGGTATAAAGGTTATAAAAATATTTAATTCGTCCAACTAACATGGATAATGTATTATATTTCATAAATAATAATTTTTTTGTTTTTCACATTTTATTGTAACCATATTGAACCTACAGTGTAAAAATTAAAGTTGTCACATTAAAAGATTAATTGTTTGACTAAGGGTTAAAGGATAAATATATGGTTAATTATTCCAAATAAACATGTGTAAAATTCATTGGATTATAGTATTTAAACCCATTATCATCTGAAACTAGATATAACGAACATTGTTCTATTGGAATTTGAAAATATTGTTATAATAAATTAATTGTTTTGGGGTTTCCTATAGTTCCCCTCCCATATATTATAAAAGGTAACATATCCTTTTATGTTATTAACACCATTATAGACCTTAATATCATCAAAAACGTAAAAACATATTAACATAAACTCCCTAAAATCACCCTAGATGTCGTAAATTTGTATGTAATCCCACCAATGATATCCTTTTGTGCCAGTCAAATTGATTCACATGAAGAATATATAATTATTTTTTCAACTCATTCATGGTTGTTACATTATTATAATTCATTTTATTAAGATATTTATATACTAATGTAATAAATATAGAATATATTATATTCTATGGTTTTTTATGATTATGGGACAACCATATTCCTCTTTTTGACCAACATATTAAATAAATTTCATTTTATGTCATACATACAACTTACCTTATGCACACTGTGATGTAAAGTATTTTTCATATATACATTAAATAAATAGGTATACAGATGAATAAAATACATTAAAATAATACATATGACATTTTATTTATTATATATAATTATAATACCATCCATTTACTTACCCCTGTACCATTAAGGATATGAAAACATTGTTAATTCATACATACATCTTTACGTGTCCACAACTCATGAGATTTTTTATCCACATTAAGAATTGATGAATGTTTATAAAAATATATATAATTAATAAGTATAAAATATATTAAATAATAATGATATTTTAATAATATTTATTTATATATGTTTACATATATGTCATTTACTGATTTCCATATCATATGATAAGAAAACCGAAACAATTCTCAAACAAACATATGGCCCACAATCACTATGAACAATGTCTTCCATTTCAATTATCTAGCTATTATATATATATATAGAATATATTTGATATATAAATCATTTAATTCATATTGGAAGTAAAAAAATCATGGTCTAATTATTATTATCATGAATAACATGTCAACACATATAAGATAAACAAAGAAATTGTTACATGAAACATCGATTAACTAGGAATAGTTATTAAAAGGTTAATGTAATGTCAGAAATAGATCATATTCAATATCATAAATATTATTACAATTCTAATATAATTTTGTAATTAGTTTAAAAACATTATACAATAGATTTTTACCTGTGTGAAGAGTTTCAGTCCTAAGGTAAGGGAATTTCTTGTAACATTTAATTTTCATGAGATATTATCAACATTAACCACTTATTTACTATGCATGGTGTATGTAATTAACCTATTAAATTTTGTATCATGATTATCATTATATTCATGGTATTTAAATATTCATTTAATGATATCAGGATTATGATTTAAATGTTCAAAATTGTATGATACTCTTTGTATTTTTAAATAATTAATCCTTTCTATATTATAATATTATTTCTATTATTTTACATAACTATTTATATGTATATAAAAGTATTAAAAATGATATTTTTATATGGTTTTTTCATTAAATTTTTTTCAAAAAGGAATCTTTTAATGGGTTTCTGTAAGGGACTCATTACTTGAAACATTATTTTAAATATATTAAATATTTATTCTTCTAAATAATTATAATTATCATCAGTGTTTTTAATACAATTTTATGGATTTAATTATATTCATATGAATATTTATGATTTTAATTATATTCTAATTTTTCAATTTGGTATGGTACTCATTGTTTCAAAAATCTCTATTTCATTTTCTTCTTTTTAAGGTGTGAGGCTTGTAAATAATTATTTCAATGAAAAAGGGCTATTTGAATAATGATATTTTTATTGATTTTAATATAGTATTTTCATATATTCCAACAACCATTATTGGATCTTCTGATTAATTGAGGTTGATCTATTATAATATATTTTACCTTGTTTTTATTGATTGCTTTATGATCAGTTCGATTATGGATCTGAAATTTATATATAATTCTTAGTTTATGGATAATGTATTCTGATATCATACAATAGTTTTAAATACGAATTATTTTGTTTTTTATTTTTCAACATTTTCATACGATGAATTTATTGCACATAGTATATGATCGGGTGGGCCCATTATAGCCCCTTGATGCATCCGTTGGTTTAAAAAACAAAATAAATATATATTTGGAAAAGGACATACACATTTATTAGATTCTTGGAAAGTGGACTTGAAAATATTAGATTCATGGCATGAATCATTAAAAGTATGGGATTTTGGTCATGATTCCTTGATATTAATAGACTCTTTTCATAAATCCATGATAATAATAGATTCTTGTCACATACACTCGATGATATGTTTTATATTTCCAAAATTGTGCATTCCCACATTATGATATTAGTTTGTGATATTACATATGATTATTAGACTAGTTTAATTACCATGTGAATGATTAAATTGAAATATTTTGATTTATTCTTACCATATTATGTTTAGGTTTATGTTTAAATGGGTTTTTTTCAATAATATATAATTCCTTAAGGATTATGATTATTTATGAGTAGAATCTTCCATTGTACGCGTACTGTTACTCAACATATAAGCTTATCCCTTTATTATGTTTTATTTCCCCATACTTATATATAAGTCTATGATGATTGAAGTCCAGGGTTATGAATAGAGAGTAATTGGGTTTTCAATGAATTATCTATGTTTTATTTTATTTTTTGAATGTTAATGGTTGTTTCATGTATGTAATATATTTTCCAAGGCTATTAAAATGACAAATTTGTTGAGATTTGACTAATCGTAAACATGCCAATTTTTTAATATAATATATTGTCTCTAGGATACTGGGTCGGCGAGTTATAAAATCATAGGCATATATTAGATGAAATTATTTTTATGATAATAATCTAGGTTTTCTATCACTCTTCCATCAATTTCGTGTAGGATATAACCTATTTTAAGAATGTTATATTCTCTTCATTCTAGGTATTTCATCTATAATTAACAATCCCTTGAGATAAACATTCAATTCATATTTGAGACACGTTGTGACTACCATTGTTATGGTTTTAGAATTTGGGCCTCAACCAGAAGAACCTATAGTTTGGTTTCTACATTTATTAGTTGATTATGAATCCCTTGGCCTATATTGAGATCGTATTAAATTTTATATTATTGAATTTGTTCATTAATTGTATTATTAAAAAATTTATTCATAATATAAAACATTTTCAATTGTATATTAATGGTATAAAATGGATAATCACATTCATTTTATATGATTAAGAAGGGATTTATGAAATAATTAATTTAATTGTTAATGATGGATATAGGAAATGATTATTATGATAATGGTGGGTTTTTGATTCATCACTGATGACACACATGGATCACATGTACATTACTACTCTATTGATCAATTTCAATTTTTATAGTTAGATTATAAAGATAATTATGCTACTTGGAACTAATTAATTTAGAATAATTATATTTCATTGAAACATCTACTCTATAGATTTTATTACATGAATTACAATTTTTTATATGATACTATGGGAATTTCTACTCCTTAGATCGATATACTTATTAAGATGCACTAATCATTTCTACTACTCAGATCCGAAGTCTTTTTAGGAAGTGTAGGAAAATTCAACACCTAGGATCTAGTTCATGTAGATTAACTATATTTCAAGATCATTTGTCTGCCTTGGATTGTATTTATAAATCCTATAAGGATTCAAAGGATATTTCTAATATATGATATGAACCAATAGTGTTATATATAATTTCTACTCCATAGATTCAATTTAAATTTAATATATGATTTTCTTGGTGGACTATGACATTTTTACTTTTTGGACCATTGACCATATTTTTCTGATACATGTATACATGGAATAGTTCATTGATGTTTCATGAAATGATTTGTAAATATTATTAATGAAATAGTTTCCTAAATATAGTAAATCCCAATAAAATGGAAAATATGTATATAATTATTAGTACTTATTATATTTTAATATCAACACACTGATTTTGATTATATAGATTGAATTTATTTTTATATATTTAATTAATTACTATATACTATTTTTTATATCAAACACTATTATTGGCACCGTTGTCTACAGATACAAATTTGTAGATGCATGTAGGGACTAGGAAAACATCCTTCTAGGTGGTGCTTCATTTACTATTGCATATGATATGGGGTGATCTTCAATGGGATATGGATTGCGATTCTATCTAGTAATAGTTTCATTATGGAATTTTTGTACTATTGATTCATGTATCGTACTAGATTATTATAACTGTTTATTTCCTTCTGTTTGTATATCATTCCATTATCAACATTTATATACAACACTTTTGTTCAGTTTAAATTGGTAATTATGATGATTTTTTATGTGTATGATATTTTGTTAATTAATACGATTTCGATATTGATTAATATGATTTAACAAATGAATTACACTTTGATAATGGGGGTAAAGTATCACTATTGTTCAACATTGGATCCTGTATTGTAGACATATTTTTTTTTTAAAATGTGTGACTGGGGCTCATTGGACAACTTTTAGGTGGAACTGTTTAGTGTTGTTCAAGATTGGTCATAAAAAAGTGGTAAAACAGTGATGATTGTTTTATTTTTCTTTATTATATTGTATTTTTATATATTATATGTATAATGTGTTGGGATTTTGAAATATGATTTTTCATACGAGTAGTAAGTGAATGTATAGTGAAATGTCTAATTATAGAGGATACAACATGTTGTTCTGGATTTTTCTTATTGTATATAAATTGATTTCACGAATGGGTGATTCACCTGATCTCTAATGTTTCTTATATTTACAAATTTATAACATAATAATGGTATGAAAATGAAATTTTACATCATGTATCATCATAGGAACTTTAGGATTTTTATTTTTTACATTATTCCATTTCATGATTGCACACTATGTACATTTGTTAAAGTATATTATGGTGAAATTTTGATATATCCATGAATGTGTGCTAACATTTCATAAGGGTAATTAATAAATTAGTTGATGAGATTTTTTTGATTCCACCCATTAATTTATAAGGTGTATGTGATCATATAATTTGGAAGGGGTTTTCCATATAGTTCAAATTTTAAAAATAATTTTTTTTATAAATGAAAATGATTTTAAATGAAATTTAATTCTAAAATAAATGGGTACCATTGAAAAGGGGTGACCATTAAAATTTAAACGTGTTTCACACTTTAAATTTCAATTGATACATTGTATATAATGATCAAAGGAATTTATTAGTGAAAATTCCTCACAACTGACCTTAGAATTTGATATTATGATGTTTTTTTGTGTTCTTATTATCTTATATCACCCAGAACACTATCAAGGATTAGTAATATGGATGGGACTCGTTTTTATGAAATATTATAACTTTAATTTTTATATATCTACTATATATTTTCTACAGAATCATTTCTATGTCAAAAAATTTGATTTTTTAGACTTATTCCATATTGATGGCCTATAGTTGTGTTCCCTGGGGGTGGTGTTGACCACACTTAGGATGTGGTGGGACCTGCACTACTAGTCGAATATCAATCATTTCCCCTTGAGGATCCTCCTGTTAAATCACAAATTGGTATAGAGGCCCAGTTTCTAGATGGATTCAAAAAATTCATACTGACTATTCAGGAAGCACCATGACATTCCGTAACTATGGCATAGTCAATGTGTGAGTTTCTGTGGAGAATTTTCCCATTTCATTCGGTGATGGTGAAAAATGTACTGAAATAACATTGGTAGATAACATGATATCAAAAATACCTCACCAAGAAGATATTGATGCTTCCTATAAATATTCAGTTGGATTCATCTATGAGATTGTGGGATGTGATTACTCTGATTTATCATCAATAGGATATACATTAGATGGATTTTTAGGCATCCTTAAATGATTACATATTTCCGAAAATAATTAGGGATGATAGAGATAGAAGTTTTATTTGTATATAGAAGAGAATATTATTAGTCATAGTATATTTTTTCAATTTTCTAGAGCCCCATCATTTCAAACATATTCTATTAGGTGATAATTTATGAAATTATTATTGAATCAAGGATGGTATCTTGTATGACATTTAATTTCATGTGAATGTTTTTCATCATATAACTTTGTTAGAAATTGTAAATAATGAACTATTTAATGAACAAAATATTTTCGATGATGCGAGCATAATGTAATGTTGACCATCGACTCGACCGAGTGGCTATGTTTTTTGTGGATGGAAGTGATGTTTTAAGGTATCTCATATGTTGAGTATGAGCCAACACATGAGTGCAAGTAGATCTATTTGATATAATTAATTTGGGTGGTAATGAAACATGAGGATCCATTATAATATAAATCTATATTTAGTCCAATTAATTTTGTAAGATGTTCCATATATATAAATTTTTCATGAACATTATTTTAGAATTCAGTTAGGGAGGGTTTTAACTATCTCTGTGTTAAATAATAGGGTCGTACATTTCTCATAGATTATGGTGATGGATTAAGACTAGCTGATCAAAATGAGGTGGGGTTCATTGATTACATTTCTATTTATCAGTTTACAAAACAAATATTGGGCACCTATATTGGTTAGACTATCTATATCATCGGGTTTTGGTTCAATATAGATGTATACAATGGTGCCGAATCTTGAGGAACATATTTTAAGATATTCTATATTGAGAGGTTCTATTATAGTATCCTACAAATTAGTATATTCATTATTTAATATTTCTTTTCTTCCATTCATGTTTATACAAATTTTTTAGATCCCTGGGCTCAGTGATCATTTTTACAAAGGTGCTACTACCAGCTATACCCCACTGTTGATATGATCAGAGGGTGTATACTGGTTTTGGTTGCACCACCTTGATGAAGGTGGGTACAATTTTTATGTGACCTCATCTTTAATCATATGATATGGTTTGAAATTAAACTTAATATTGATTAGTTGGTTTACTATCAAGAATTCATATACTACTATCATTTGAGGGTGAGGTTCATATCCCCAATAGGTGGATTATTTTATTCTAAAGGGAGAATGTGATGTTTATGTGAGTCTATTTAGAAAAATACATCATGGTTTTGGATGGATGATGACCCATGTTGTTTTTATATGTCTACATGATCAGAGTACTCAATAATAATACTCCCCCCCAATGGTTGATTATTTTATGGGAATTTTCATGGATGAATTTTTAGGACTACATCCCAAGAGAGAGGTAGAGTTTTCATCAACCTAGTTCCTGAAACTAAACTTGTATCCATTCATTTTTTATAATGAATATTACGATGATACAAGATATTAATAATGGCTATAGGATTTCAAGGCATTGTGTGTTATATAACCTAATAATCTCATTGTGGTTCTCATTTTAATTTTTAAAAAAGGTTTTTGGAACCCAAAATTTATTTGTTGGTTACTAGAAATTGAACCATTCAACTATTAAAAAACATCATACCCTTTCTCAAATAAATAATAACATCAACTAACTATCTATGTAGCTACTGTTTATAATGATTTATAAGAGATCAGTCTATCATTATGTGTGAGTTGGATGTTCATAAATATCATTTAAAGCTTAATAATGTAACTATTGTTAATATGAGTAACTGGTTATGTAGAATGGTCTCTTGTACTCTCTAGTAAATTTAATGTCATTGATGAACTAGGATTCCCCATCATATATGTATTCCATTGTATTGGGGTTTGTGGATGACATCATGGTGTACTATCACACAAGAAAATACCATTTCAAACATATTCTGAATATGTTTCATAAACTGAGAGAAAATTAGTTATATGTTAAAATCACAAATCTAATGTATATATATAAATAAGATACAATTCATGGGTCATGTTATATCTGGGATAGGAGTATTATCTGACCTATATATTTCTAGAGCTATAGTTTCTAGGGAGCATCCTAATAAAATCATTTAAATGTAGAGTATCATGGGGCTATATGTTTCTTAAAATTATCTAAAAAATAATTATCTTTCATTGAAGACCCTAATAATGGATTCACTATTAATAGTTTGAATTAAATATTTTTAGATGCCTATAATATAGTTTTTTAGGAGATAAAATGTATACTAACATCCACTTCAATCCTGATTTTCATTATCAATGACAAATTTTTATAGTGTATTTCAATGCTTGAGTTATTAGACTAAGATCAGTTCTGATGTGGGAAGAGTTATTTGCTATGTAAAATACTTTTATGTCGATTAAGCATTAGAGGAACTGCCTAACACATGATATTGGATTATCCATTATTGAATATTCCTTGTGTTATTAGTTGAATTATATACTTGGATCGGGTTTTATATCATGTATTTACTATAAAATCCCTAAATTTATCATTAAAAAGTGTCACATGAATCTAAAGAAAAAAACGTTGGAATGATACCTAGTGTAATTCAACATTCAGCATTCTAATCTGTATGGGAATGGAAATATAGTAGCTGATTCATTCTGTAGGAGGACTTAGACACATGTAGTTAAAGATTATATAAGTGAGTTGTAGCTTATGGACTTATTTCTTAAAGGGCCTGTAAATGTGAAAGATAGTAACACGAGGACTTATCTATCATCCTTTTAAGTGACTTCCAATCATATTTATATTGATAGGATGATGAATTTATCATATTTTTAGTTCTATTTCTTATTTTTGACTGTGGAAGGTTAGGACCCCAAAATTTTTGGACCTTGCGAGGTGATGAAATTCTATGCATACATGGGAATTTCGGGGATCCATAATACATCTATGAGGAGTTTATGTGTCAGTTTCATGTCACATTATGGGTAGTATATCTCAAATTCTCAAATATTTATAGAGACATATGACTCTTGTCTTTATATCCAAGTATGATACATGAGATATCAAGCTATATAACATAGTGTTCCACCTTTCAGCTAGTGAAGGCAATGTAATAGTGATCACGCAAACTATAAAAATTAATGACTATTCATGACGGGAAATTGGATGACATCCCAATGAATTTCATTACATGTCTTTCAATCTGACCCCAGGGTATTGATACCGAATGTGAGATTATATAAAATTTGACAAATTACTCATATTTTATTTCTATTGGTGACAATCTTATAGTATTTGGTCATTATAGGATGCATTTTCATGAGACCATAAACATTTATTGGGAAATAAATACTTATAAATCCTATATATATTATAATATCATATCATGGTTCCAACCAAGATTATAGAGGGAATTATTTTCATAGTTTTTCCATTGTAAAACCTATCATTGATCGACCATTGGCTTGTCATAATGTATGATATTGGTTCTATATTCCATCCTCCAAGAAGGAATCCTTGATATAAGGGGATCATGGGAGAAACCTGTACCCCTCATGGAGTTTTCCTATAATTATATATTTTAGGAATCCTAGTAGAATGATACTTATGAGACCCAATATGGTTGGTCATTCCTTTTATATGTATGTTGGTTAGGGGAAAGAGATGAATCACTATTGGGTCATCCTCTTATTCATGTGAATTTGGAGATGTTTCATAATATTAGGAATTATATTTATACAAATAATCTTATATTTAAATTATATTATGGTCATCAACATAAAACATTAGAGTTTGATTTGGTGATATATTTTTTCTTACGAGTTTCACCAAGGCATGTACATATCCAAATTTCAAAAAACTGGAAGATTTATCTCCTTAATTCTAATCTCATTTAGATTCTATATATATTCATGCTAGTAGAATATCAATTTTTTTTACCATAGAGGTACATTTCCTGGAAAAAGTCCTTAACTAATCATATCTCCCCTAAATCATTGTAATCATTCATATATACATAAGGATGATGAGGTGGGGTTAGAGGTAAAGGATTCCATTTATTATAATTCTATTTGGGTTGTTCATTAGTTCACAGTGTTTAACCATAGATTGGTAGTTGCTGTAGAATTGGTTTGATGGAAGTAAAACCAAGTTCAATATGAGACCTAGTGTAGGTGGCCAATGTACATGCCCAGTGGAATTATTTTTTCTTTAATTATTCTAGACCACACATATAAAGGATATATTTATAGTCTAATTTCCTTTAGGAGGTAATATTGTAAGAACATGGATTTTTGAAAACTTACCATATCTTTTTTAATTAATTTTTTCTAATGCAACATTATCTAAATTCATAGTTAGTTAATGGATCAAATGATGGTGTTTTGTCTTGTTTGAATCCTAAATCCACTGTTTTTGAATAAAATTCATAGGCCATATGTTTATTAGAATCCATGATACACACTATGTATGGTTCGAGTAACCCGTGTAAGGTGTCTTAGAGCATAATTATGGGAACAATGATTTCATCTAAATGTGCGACAAAGGACTCACATCCTTCATGTGTGATATATTTTCTAATAGTGGTGAAGCACATAGTCGGTGGAGGGTTTGTGTTACCTTATTCAATGAACATGTGATGTGGATTTTTTGATAGAACATGATGATTGATTGGTTCTTAGTTATTCCAAATGAATGTAAAATCATGTGACTGTGAATTTAATGGGGAAATGAATATTTTCCCCAAAATATTTTTAGTTGATATCCCTCATCATTCTATTTCTTTTCCTCTATTATCCATCCTAATAATCTCCCATTTGAGATTCCCCCATTCTTTATTATGGTTCAATTTAAGTATAGAACCTCCTCATTTAATTATTTTCCATTAACTAGGTTACACTATTTAATTGAAGGATATTATTCCCTGTTATTATAGTGTTATACCATTCATCCATTTTCACATTATTGGGAGAGAATCAAAGGATCAGACTGCATCAGTTAAAGATTCATATTATATTTAAGACACATTGTGAAAATCTTTGATAAGGATGGAGTATATCATCATTAACCTAAAAAACCTATTCGTTGCTTTTTTAATAATTGATGTTATTTTATATAAATAGAGAATAAATTGTATTTATTTTCAATCCTCAAATGGATTATCAGGTTGTTTGCAAGGTATGGGATCTTATTGTTTATACTGAGAAAAATATTGATGGTGTCATCATTTCCTAGGGGTTACCATCTTTTTAGGGTCTAAAATTTGAAAGATGAATATCATTTTTAAATTTATATTTTCTTGAAGGAATTATTCAAATCTAGTAATGTCATGAATTTCAAGAATATGGGATTTTCCACTACTGTTTCATGGAGGATTAAATAATTTGGACAGTGTTCTCCACAATTATAACAAGTGCCACAAATGATGAAGAATTAGCGCATCACGAATGTTGACAGTGTTCTCCCTTTTTACAATAATTCAATCATTGTGGTAGAATGAAGGTTTTGATTGAGGTCATAATGACAACATGAAATCCAAATAGTGCATTGAGAAAGGAATTGTTCCATATTGATGCATATGACTAATCTGAAAAATGCTCTAGATTCTATAGAGCTACGAAAATGACTAACCATATATATAATGGGATACATCTCTTAAATAAGAATAAATCCTCCAAAACATTTCTCTAATCACTCTAATATGATGATGTTATGGGACCTCCATTTAATTGAAATTCCATGTGAGCATGAGAGTCGCAAAAAATACTTGTAAATTCTTAACTGATTCTAATGGTTTTAATAATGTGGTTCTTCGGGATGATGGGTATTCCACATTGACTAATCAAGCATCAATGATGAAGGTTTTTCTGTGATGGAAGATGTTCTGCCAGAAGGCAGTGTGTTGCACAATGGAATGTGTGCTTCTCCAAGGATGGTTGTTCAATGAATGATGAAGAGAATCACAATGATAGTGTGTTATTTCAAGGAATGGGTGCTTCATAAAGGAATGATCTTCGCGATGGTGATTCTCAAAAATCAGCATTGAACATCCGTTTTAAGTGAGCATGGATTTCAAAAAGAATTTACTCAGAAAAAAGGTGAATGTAGAGTTCTGTGATATGTCAGGGAGAAATAATTTAATGCCAAACCATTTAAGTGACCTTAAATTAAAAAAATATGTTTCGAATCTATCATAGTATGGAGCTAGGGGGATTATAAGGAAATTACATGAGGGACCTAATATGCAATCCCATTAACATTTTAAATAATGTGCACATGGAATGGTGTGAATGTGTTAAAACATTTGTCTTCCACGTCTATTGATAATTTGATGATTTACATTTTATAGAATAAATATTTGTGTAAAATCCATAGACTACCCCTAAGTGATGAACCAAGTATAAATTTTTATGTGGTATTGCTGCATGATAATGTTTTAATTGGTATACATTACCATCTGACAGGTTTAACAGGTTCCTACCTATGAGGGAATACGACACATCACTTTAGTATGAAAATATTTACACCCAAATTTAACCCTCCCCCCTCAGAGTGTTATGGGTTCCTTCAATCTGTTATATTTTGACAAGGATTATTACACTATTTGGATTGTGGTACTTACCTTCATGTTTTTATTTCATTCATGGAAAAGTTTATCATAGGACTTTTGAGTTGGGCCTTGTATTTCTTAATGATTGAGATGGGTTTACTCGACAACATAGTTATATGTATGGGCATATACCTAAGTAGGGTTGTCATTTTTTTTCTATATTTATTATTTATCCTTTTTGGATCTTGTGAGACCCTCGAGGGTCTCGGGGACACTACTGAGTACTGTTATACTCACCCCTGCATGGGCTGAGCCCGCTCATTCTTGTGTTTGGTGTAGATGACAGATAGTGATGAATGAGGAAGAGAGTAACAGGACATGATGAACATCAGAGGTAGACATTATACATGGCAGACCACAGAGATGACAGTTTATGATTTGTAACTACCCATCAGGTAAGATCCTTGGCGGTTGTTTATAGGAGCTGTTTTCAATTTTACTTGTACTTCTCCATTTAATTTTACTTTTATGTTGGGCTTGTTTTCTGTCCCCTTTTTCATTCTGTACACACAATTTTTACTATATAGTTTTAAATTGTGGTTTGATCTTACATTGTCGTTAGTTTTGAGAGATTACAGGTGATAAAGGAAATTCCTTTCCAGTTTTAGGGAATACATCTTTTGGTGCTAGTCTTCATCCCCTCGTCAATGGAAGGAGGGATTGGGGAAGTATTGGCACGGGCCCGGGGGATGTGTCGTGAAAAATAAATATCAGATAATTTGTTTATATCATATAACACTAGACTCTGATCCTTTAATGGGAATAGTGTTATGTGTTATGAGTATGTTTGCTAGTTTAGGGAATCCAGTGTTAGTGCGGCGGACGATGTATCCCCACACCAGGACCATGACTTTTGATTTCTTTCTTAGTGCCTGAAAACACAAATTTTGTGTGTGTTTTGAAATCTTTTTTTTATTGATCCCTTTGAGTTAAATCATCAGGTATAACAAATTGATTGTGGCGCAACTATTTAATTTCAGTATGCCTTAACCCAGACAGCCAGCTAGGGTTCCAAGAGGGGTACGTGATGACAGCCCACAGAGCGATGATGCCTCGGGGTAGGTCCCTTTATCAGTAGAGGCACCAGCAGTGGCACCAGCAGTACCATTATCTATTGGGACACCAATTCCACCATCCCTAGGAACGGAGAGTGAATTCCACTATAGTGTGTTGCACGGGTTTTAGTTCTAGAGGCCACTCATGTTCAGTGGTGAGACAGACCCACAAATAGCTGGGGATTGGCTGGAGGCCATGGTGAGAGTTTTTCGACTGGAAGGGACACTAGCTAATCTCATGTTGATCCATGATGCTAGTTTTTTATAAGCAGTAGTGAGCATATAGTGGATCACGATGCTCCAGGTTCATGATGAGGTGACAATTCTATAGGAAGACATTGAGAGCCTATATTGGGAATATTTTTTCCCAATGATCCTTCACTTAGTGCACATATAGGATCTTCTTCATCTGTTTCATGGTAGTATGACTGTGGCTCAGTACTCAGTGAGGTTCACCGACCTCTCCATCTACTCTACTAACATAGTGTGGGACCCATTCTTCAAGGCTCAGACATTCGAGAATGGACTCAGGTAGGAGATTAGGGATTTGATGATTTCTCTCAGCATTCTGATGTAGGTGGGGGTGAAAGAGTGGTCCCTCTTAGTGGATAGTTTTCTGGTTGAGAATTCAAAAGAAGTGAGACCCACCACCAAGCGTCACGTAGCAGAGTAATCGGCAGATGGTAGTAGATAGATGTCACAAAGGACTAAGAGGACCAGTGCTAAAGTTGTACTACCATAGGATTCAGTTTTGGTTACATGGGGAACTCAAGATAGAGTCAATCATGTGATGAGCATTCAGTGTTACCCATGCGGTGGGTAGGGTCACACACGTTGCGACTGTTCGACCCACAGTACTAATGATCAGATGGATGTTGAAGGACCACCCAAGTAGAGATAGTGGTTTGATCGAGGAGGTATTCAGGCTATATGTGGACATGGAAAAGGAGAAAGTCATGCAACAAGCAGTGGGTGAAGTTTTGAGGTTCTATCTAGACCACCTCCAGGAGTTCAAACCGACCAAAGGGAGCAGGTTGACAGGGATGCGCTTAGCTCTAGGTAGTTGAGGCCTATGACCATGGAACTCTAGATATTATTAGAGGTATGATCTGTGTCTAGTACTCCTTAGTTTCTGTCCTTATAGACACATGTTCCAGTCATTCTTTTATTGCCACGACCCACATTTTGAGCTTAGAGATTTTGATGGATCCGTTGACTCAATTCAAACATCTATAGACTCTTACAGGAATGGATTTGACTATTAAACACTAGTGTAGGCAGTGTGAGCTTACTCATGTAGGTGAGAGCTTTGGATTGGATCTCCTAGTAGCGACATCGAGTCCTTACTACGTCATCTTGGGTATGGATTGGTTATCAACAGTTCATGCTCAGATTGTCTATATTAGGTGAAATGTGTGGTGTGTATTCACTGATGGTACTAGGTTTACCTTCACTGAAGATATGGGATCCATTGATGCACAAGATGGACATTCCTAGAGAAGAGTGCAGCCGATCAGTCATTAATTCGCTAGTCATACCCTCAGAGTAGTTGATGTGTAGAGTACGAGTTATCCTGTAGTAGTGGACCAGTACACGAATGTCTTCCCTGATGATTTTCTAGGTCTAACTACTTATATATATGTCTACTTTTACATTTACTTGTACCCCGATATGACACTGATATCTACACCAGCATATCAGATGGCTACTGCAGTGCTTCGTGAGCTATGTGTACAGCTGGAGGACTTTTAGGGAAAGGGGTTCATCCGGCCCTGTGTTTCCCCTTTGGAAGCTCTGATTTTGTTCGCCAAAAAGGCAGATGGGAGAATGAGACATTTTGTTGACTATTGGCACCTGAACAAGGTGGCCGTGAAGAACAATTACCCACTTTTGAGGATTCACGATCTCTTTGATTACTTGAAGGGAGCACAATGGTTTTCAAATAAAGACATCAGATTATGCTAGCACCAGCTCATAGCACAAGATAAGGATGTGTATACGACGGTCTCCAAATGTCGTTATGGATAATATGAGTTCTTGTTTATTACATTCGGCATGACTAATTCCCCAGTAGTGATCATGGGACACATGAAAAAGAACTTCCTTCCATACCTTGATCGCTTGGTAGTAGTATTCATCGATGACATCCTGATATACTCAGCGATGGAGGGGGGACATGCCTATCATTCGTAGGTAGATTTAGACACAATTCGAGAGCACAAGCTATATGGTATTCTCTGGAAGTGCTAGTTCTAGATCCGAGAATTTTACTTTCTGGGACATGTCATCATAGAGACTGTAGTTGTGGTGGATCCAGAAAAAATTGAAACGATACTTTCTTGGGAGCCACCCAGGTGTGTGACTGAGGTACAAAGATTGTTGGGTTTGGCCAGATACTACCATATATTTGCTCAAGATTTATATAGAGTTGCAACACCATTATCAGAATTGATGAAGAAGGGGGAACCCTTGGTGTGGAAAAAGATATGAAAAATTAGTTTTCAGATGATGAGGTAGATACTGGCAACTTCCCCCATATTGAGGATTCCAGATGCAGGCGTTGGGTACGTAGTCAATTGTGACACATCATGGAACTGGCTCGAATGTGTCCTGATGCAGGAGAGAGCCATTATCACATATGGTTCTTGAAAACTGAGACCACAAGAGAAGAAATACGCTACCCATGACCTTGAGTTAGCATTAGTGGTCTTCTCTTTGAAGAATGCAGACATTATCTGATAGGCAAGCATTTTATAGTCTACAATAATCACCAGAGTCTCTGGTATATCTTCACCCAGAAGGACCTGGATCTTATACAGTGACATTGTATTGAGTTCCTACAGGACTATGACTTCGAGATAGTCTATTATCTGGGTAAGGGGAATATTGTAGGAGGTGCACTCAATAGTAGATCTGGTATACAACTTCTAGGTGAGGCGATGGAGTAGCTAGTATCTTTTTAGATATCCTTGGTGGATCGAGATGGAGCACCATTTCTTTAGTCTCTCAGAGTCACTTTCCCTCTCCATCAGCAAGTCAGAGAGGCACAATGTGGTGAAACTGACTTTGAGGCTCGACATGCTCAGATATCCACAAGACATGCACCTTATAGATTTTATTAAGGTGGTGAGAATTCCATCATTTTCAGATGAAGTACCATGGTACCAGTGCCGCTTCAAGAGGATTTGTTGAAGGAGATCACCACATCCCCTCTAGTGTTACATCCAGGAGTGGCGAAGATGTACCAGGAGCTCCGAGGATAGCACTAGTGGCTGAGAATTAAGAATGTTGTAGCAGAGTTCATCTCTCGGTGCCTCTCTTGTCAGTATGTGAAGGCAGAGTATCAGGTACCAGTAGGATTATTTCCACCAATAGAGGTCCCAGAGTTGACGTGGGACAAGATATCCATCGACTTTGTGACAGGTCTTCCATGTATATTCAGGGGTCATGATTCTATCTGGGTGATCATTGTCTGACTCACCATGTCGCCCCACTTCCTACCGATCAGAGAGCATTGATCATTAGAGTGATTGGGACACGACTATGTTCCATAGATTGTTCAGCTACATAGAGTACCCTCGACTATTTTCTTCGATCGTGATGCATGTTTCACTTATTGGATACGGAAGGGGTTGCAAGAGGATTTCGGGACACAACTTCGTTTGAGCACCACCTTACATCCTCAGACAGATGGCCAGACTATGCAGGCCATTCAGACCCTCAAGGACATGCTGCGTTGTTTGGTCTGCAATGTCGGCCACAGGTGGGAGGGTCAATTTCCCATTGTGGATATTACATACAACAAATGATATCACTCTAAAATTGGGATGGAACCTTTCTAGGATCTGTAGAGCTGACCATTTAGATCACCTTTGTGTTGGACTGACCCAAGGGTGTCAGAACTCATTGGACTAGAAATAGTATAGGCCACCATGGAGAAGAATTCGATCATCCAATAGTAGATGAAGTATTCACAGAACATGCATAAATCTTATGCTGATAGGATACAAAGACATTTTTAGTTTGATTATGGAGACCATGATTTTATACATGTCTCACTACAACGTGGTTTGAGGAGATTTTTCTGGGGCACCAAGCTATCTCTTAGGTTCATCGGACCCTTTCAGGTCCTCAGCAGAGTTGTTGAGGTGGCTTACTGCTTAGCTCTTCCACCTCAGGTGCATCGGGTGCACGATGTTTTTCACGTATCACAGTTTAGGAGATACGGGCATGATCATACTCACATTTTTGACTGGGGTGAGCATAACATCAATGATGGGGCGGCGTTTTCAGTTGTTCGAGTGGATATTGAGGATCGACAGGAGTAGGTCTTTTATGGGTGGTCGATACCTATAGTGCACTTTTTTGGCAGCACAGTAACCATCTGGGGAGCACATGGCAGTAAGAGGCTCAGATTCATACCCCGTACCCCAACTTCTTTCCCTATTTTTTATTGTGGATTTCGGGGATGCATAGGCATGTGGTGGGGAGAATGTATAGACCCTGATTTTTCCATGTAAAATTTTTTATAATATGGAAATATTACGAGACATCGAAAATTGGCCACACATGATTCTAATGTCTGATTTGTCTAGAAAGAATTTCTGAACTTTATTTTTTGGTACATTCAGTATACACAATAGCAGTGTATTGTAACTTATGTACCGGTGCTCAGAATTGAAATATGAGGGCACCGTTGAACTCGGAGTGCCGATATTTTATTACGGAGACCTTCACCATGACCGCAATAGGTCGAGGGTGAATGTTAGTTTTTGTTCATTTCGTGGAAGGAAATAAAATAACGTAGCTTTATATTATTTATGGAATTTAACCCTATCATTTTTATTTTTGGCGGTGGGGACCACCCGAGCTTGAGAAATCCCAATTTGAATTCAATGGTGGGGACTAACTAACCCTAGAACTCCCCCATTAATGTGAGGTAACTCTTGTTTTCCCCTAAAAAGGATGTGCCTACTCAGTTGGTTTAATTAACAAACATAAACTTTTTAATTGGGAATTTCACCTCATGGTTGGGGGATTTGTTAGAAAAGGAGAGGTTGTGAGAATTTTGGAGGAAAAATCTTTACAATGAATAACCCTTTCTCCAATGAAGAACTCTGTTGAAGGAAAACCAATGAGTAACTCCTTCAATGAAGACGAACCACCATCCTTCCATTATTATCCTCACCAATTTCAATGAAAAATCGAGGTAGGAAATGTTGTTTTGAATACCCCTTATCATGTTCTTCTCAATCTTCCTGATTTAAGAGCAATTATATCTGTTGCTACCATTCTAACATGGACGGTGGGGTCCAAATGAAAAAGAGAAGACCTATAAACATACTTTGTGGCTTATGATGGTCATGAATCAATGGTGATGCTTTCGGTCGTGTTTGGGAGATTTACTAATGAAGAACATCTCACCAGGGCGAGCATGGTTGCCTGAGGAACGTCGTCAGCAACTCATGCCAACGACCTTTACCAATGGGGATCAAGAGCAGTGTCTGGCACTCTATCCGGCCGTGACGATGTCAGTGGAATGACCACACCGCAGGGGAAGAGCTGCAGACTATCCACTGCGGTAGAGCAAGGGCAGCGGTCAGTGCACGATCGACCGAGTGAAGAAGGAGGCGGTGCGTGACCGCGCCATCTGGCGTGCCAGACCCACGACATGAGGCCGAAGTGGCCAAAGAGGGCATCTGAATCACTACTGGCTGCTAGTGGTGGGGTGGCGCGTGACCACACCACGGAGGATGGCTGGTCGTTACGCCATCCGGGGAGATGAGCAGGGCCCCGGGTCCCGCGTGCCAACTGTCTATGCCTTGTGGAGCTGGCCGGTCAGCAACCAAACCAAATGGGCAACGGTTTGAGGTACCTATGGGAGCCTCCGCCTTGGGTGGCTGCTAGGTCGGTCCCACCAGCCCCCCCCAAGCGGTAGGCCACTGCGGGCCACCCAGCGCGGGAAGCCCCACGGTCCATCCAACGAGCCGGGTCTCGCCTACAAGCCAGGTCACACCTGCAGGCCATGTCTGACTGAATGGGCTAGGATGGACCCCACATGTTGGGTCGGACCCAGGACCGGTCCCGGGTCGGGATGTGTTGGCCTAGTCCAGGTCTGAACGGGTCAGACCGGACACGAACCAACTTCGGCCCCTTTCCACTCTTTCTTCAATAACATGTCCTACGAGCGTACGTTGGACAAACTGTCTGGGGTGATATAAACCATGGATTTAGATGGTCATTTTGGTATACCCCACATCAGTTTTGGTTAAATTTGGGGTATGTCTGGGATGGATTAAACATGAATCCAACCAAGTCCTCGGGACTTAAAGGCCAATAACATACAGACGGGGCGTCTAATAGAAGCACCGTCTTTTGCATTGAGATACCTATTATCTATTGGTACTTTTGGATAATTCGTTGTGGTAATTAGTGGAAGATAGAGTATCTACCTATGGAATGAGGAGCGTACCATCCCTAAATTTTGCGAGCTTAGTGCGGGAACATTGTGGTTAGCTATAACATGAGAAAGGGATCCTATGTGGTTCTGTGCTATGGGATCCTATGTGGGTTTGTGTATCAGTATTTTACTTGGATTCACTCTAGGAATCCTCACGTAACTACTCTAGGATGCTACATGGTTCTTCCATACTCAGGTCCTACGTGGGTCTGATGATTTAGAATCCCATGGGGTCTTCCTCTCAACAGAGAAAGATGATTCAGTAGTTACATCTAATTATCATTACAGCCGTACCTAATTTATACGTTGTGTGAGCAGATTCTATACTTTTGTGGAAATCATATATGTGTCGTACCATTGTGCTACATAACATAGTTTTGATACCTTTGTGGTATTCACTTGTGTAGCATTACCTTTATGGTAATTACCTTCGTGGTGTTACAATCATGGTATTCTATCATTTTTTGGACAATTGATATTTGTACTTTTGAGTTGGGCCTTGTGTTTTATCATGATTTATATGGGTTGAATCGACAACATATGTAGGTGTATGGACATATACCTAAGTACGGTTGTTATTTTCTTTCAAGATTTTTGATTTATCCCTTGTGGATCTTGTGAGACCATCGAGGGTCTTGGGGAGCCTACTGAGTGTCATTATACTCTCCCTACATGGGATATGCCCACTCCATGTAGTGTTTGGTGCATTCGACATATAGTACTGACTGAGGATGAGAGTACTAAGACTGGAGGTAGCTCGATGGTGGATAATAGATGTCGCTTATAGTAGAGACAAAAGCTAGAGATCTGTACCTAGCTTTCAGGTAGGATCCTTGGCTGGTGTTTATAGTATATGTTTTCAGTTTTACTTGTACTTTTTAGTTTACTTGTAGTTTTCAGTTGGGATTGTATTTAGGCACCTTTTTCTTTCTGAACACACCCACATTACTATATAGTTTTACTTTGTTCATGTATCATACTTTGTGCATAGTTGATATAGTTTACAGGATATAAATGCAATGCCTTCCCACTTTTAGGTAATATGCCTTTTGGTGCTACTTGCCATCCCCTGGCCTATGGAAGGAGGAAAGGGTTAGTCATGGAACCGGCCCCAGGGGATGGGTTGTGATATCTATATTCTAGGATGTGGTTGGAAAGATCTTTTCAAGTGGGGGTATATTTTAAAGAGATAACAAATGTGAACGAATGAATCGTATTCATCCATTGGTATATATTAAACTGTTATAAAATAAATTTGAATATACTATTATGTTAAAATGATGTGTACATTTTATTACAATAGTAGAACATTACACCATAGATAATGTAATGTAATAGGCTTTCCATTTAACAAATTTATTTTATGGTTTCTATCATAGATTACCCACACCAACCAATGGTATAGTGCACTAGCTTTCATAGTTCCCTCGCAACCAACAACTGAATAATTATACCATGGATGGTGCCTTCTATTCCTATAAAATGCTGGCTATATTATTTATGTCCCATAAATATTCATTTATTTTGTATCCTTCCCTAAAACACTTCAATTATTTCCTTCTCCCTTTATGGTAGTTATCATGGTGTTTCATCCTGAATTTTTGACAACATGATGTTTGGATCACCATTCATCAATTATTTTATTTCTAGCATGAAACTCTACCTTTCATTTCACACCTCGATAACCAAGGGTCCATTCATTAAACTCCAAAAATGAATTAATATTACACGAAAAAAAATTATATATACAAATATTTCATATATCTAGAAAATTTCATCAACGTAATTTTTAAAAACTATTGAATGGATCTATTTTTATATAATTATTTACTAGAAAACTAGATGTAGATCCGAAAATCCATGTAAAATACTCCTTATAATAAATTCCTTTTTTACGTACAATTATCTTATGTGGTTCTAATTTTATGTCTTTCATTGTTCAATTTTTTATGGGATAAACTAGTTATAGAACAACATCAGAAATTTTTGCACTCCATTTCCTCAATTACAAAAAATGGATTAATATTATATAATAATTATTAAAATAAATTAGCCTCTCTATATAATTAAGAGATGGTTAGAGTCGTCTTTTTCATATCACAACAACAGAGTATATAAAAGGTAATCTCCAATGATTTGACCCCCTATTCTGAGATTGGTGGATCATATGTCCAACTGAAAATCAATTATCGTTGTTTTATAAAATAAAAAAAATATATATTATCCTTTTTGGGTAAAAAATGTGGTCATATGTTATTCATGTTATTCTTCATAGCTTGAATGTTCTATTTAATAGTATGAACGATGTTCTTGAATTAACATTCCATGGAATTATAGATGTTGTTTAGAATATCATTGTATTTTCCCTCACATGGGTTGTTTTTATGGATTATTTTTGACACCACAATTTAATTATTTAGAAAATTATTAAAAAAGTTATTATTTAAAAAGTTATAATAATTTATTATTATATGAATTTTTTTTCTAATTTAATGTCTTATAGTATCCATTTGTCTAACAGTTTCGTAAAATCATTCTTTGTAGATTATATTATTTAATTTATTCCTATATTTTTTAGGAACAGAAAGTGGTTATATGTCCTTCATAATGGTTTTTTATGAGTTTTTATTTAACCTAGGAATATCCCACAGGATTGTCAAATCATGCAGTTAACAATGCCCACTTAAATGAAAAGGCTGATGATCGAGTAAATTTACAAGCTAACCATTATTTGGAAATTTTCTAGATGTAAAAACGTTATAGATCAACAACAACATGTAGTATAAAACTATGGATTTCATTTCTCAGAACCCAAAAATGCTTATTCATCGAAAAATATTTAGATATTTAGATATAATTATACATATCATAATGGATTTCACAATGATTTTCTAATAATAATTGATAAATTATCTAAATTATGATCTGATTAAAATTGTCAAAGTAATATTATTTCACTATTTGTTATGATAAACTTAATTATAGTGATAAAAACACAGAACCAATAGTTTGGTATATTTGTAATATTTTTTCATACGTCACATGTAAAAAATAATGTATTATATTATAATTAAATCCTTCTCCATTATCATTATATTTACTCTAATGATATCTATTGAATATGTATTAACTTAATGATTTACATCAATGAAAGGGGTGAGGTAAAATCCCATGAAGGGGGAAATATGCGATATGAATCAATAAGACATGGGTGAGAATAATAAATAAATCATGTCGTAAAAATATCATAATCATTATATGAATTTAGGGTATATTTAATAAATTCATGGACATTGGAATATGTATAAAATGATGCAGCATAACATTTGGGTCATGTACAACACATTGTTGTAAAACAAGATATCATAATGTTCACAAATTACATATTTTCATAAAAAAATATAATCATCATTGTAAAAAACTATATCCTCATGTTTATAGATAATACACATATTCTCATGAGATATGTCACATTACCTTGTTAATTTCAATGTTATATATGTCTAGGCCCAACTTTCACACCATAAAATGATAAAAATTATTCTTTCTACATATATCATTATACAATATTAGCCTAAAAACAAAATCATGTAATGAAATGTGATTTATAAATTTTTATAAAGAATACTTTCATGAAAAACCATTGGGATTCAGAAATGTATGATGATAATAAAATTCTGTCCTATGACATCCTTCTTCTTATGTAGATAAGAAATAAAACAACATGATTAAATGTGATGAAATTGGATAATAATTTAATTTAATAAAAAGTATAATAAATTGCATTGAAGACATTTTAAAGTGCATAATGAATATATATCCCTAGAATAAAATATAATATATAGTTAATTTTATTTTTAGTATCTTTTGAGTAATATCAATACTAAATAAAATGATAGTGTGGTAACCCAAAATGAAGATTGTTTCATTAATCCTCATTCACTAAATTTTACATTATTTCATCGTGATTTATGAATAAATAATAAAAATTGATTTAATAAAATATTTAGCGAGTAGAGAATTAGGTTAATTTCAATCATTATTTTCAATTAAAATTATTGAATTACGTTTATTATTTTTTGTTGTTAAATTTGAAGAATTTTGATATCATGTTTTACTTAAAAACACAATGTTTGATTTTAATTTTTATATCCATGTTCACGGTCATTTAGAGGATATTAGTATTAATTATATATAAATAATATAATTATTTTTATTCATTTATAAATTATAACAATTTTATTATAATAATAGATAAGTTATGTTATTTGAAATAAGTCATAAACTTCATTATTTGTGGTTAAATGACCATTAAGGGGAACAATTTACAAGGTAACGGAAACTAAGATTTATCAAAATATATTGAATAAAAAGGTAATAAAATATATGGAAAATATCAACTGAGATCAGAAAATTGGACAATTGATGAGAAAAAATCAGAATTCTTTAATTAAAACAAGGCGATGAAGACATTAGTTTTAAAAAATATTGTGGGGATTTAAGATCTTATTATAAATTAACATGAATACTTTTTGGATAATAATTATCTAAAATAGAATACTACTGAACAAGTAATTATGTATCATTAATAATTATGCTACTAAGGAAGATGCTTATTTTTTTACTCGAAACCGATTTCTCTAGGAAGCTTGTACATTAATGAAATAGATAAATAAATTCTATAATGTTTCATAAGTAATTGTGGATACCTCTTGGGATATGGACAAAAATCATTTTATACATCAGGTGAAATCTAAAAAGAATAAATATAAAATATTATATGACTATTATAACAACAATGGTCTTAGAATCATTGTTAGAAACTGTTGAATTGAGAAATGATCTATGACACAATTAACATCTATAAATATTGGAAGAAAACACAAAAAAATATAGTTCCACACAACTAAAAAAATATTGTGCTCATATTTTTGTTGAACCTCACTAAACATTATATAGGGAATGATCCTATATATACAATAATTATGATAATTTGAGATTATTTGTGATATATAGTATATACACATAAGGAATAGAGTTTTTGGATGAACATTTATCTTCTTGTAAATATTCTTCAACTACTACGTATAAATAGATTTGGAATAGATACTAACATTCTTATTTTCGATGAAGAGTGAAATTATTGAAATGATATGTCATTTGATGCTAGAAATTTTCAATTGCAAAACAACTTTGATTTCTAGGAGGATTTATATAGATGATGTGAGAAACTGGGTAACATTTTCTATTTTTTTTGAAAAATATTCAAGTATATGTTTCCACTTCTAGGAATAAAAATGATACGGGAAAAAATAATGTTTTGAAATGTTTTTTGTTGTTATGAGACATCTAAAATGAAGGAAAAGGTGTAATCCTTGACTTATTAATTGTTTTTTACTAAAATATAATTGGTGATATAAGGATCATGAATGTTATTGAATAACATTATGTATGATCATTTACATTCAAAATTGATAGTTCCATAAAAATATGTGGAATAAGAACAACTAATATTGATGTTCACAAATTAAAATCAAAGGATGGTTTGTATATTAATGATCTCAAACAAAAAAATTAAGTATTATCCATTATTGTGATGATGGTACAGTTAGTACCTTTAGGAAATATTAATGTATCATTGTAACACAATGATATTGAATGAAATATTTAATTTCAATTTTATTGAATTTCATTAATATCCAAAATTACATATAATACCATGCCTAAACAAATAATTATTTATTATAATTTGAGACCATTATATCAATGTTATAAAATGTTCAGGTATAAGTATGATTGAATAAATTATGAAACAAAAATTGATTTCGATTAAATATTAATTTAATTATAAATTATTATTAAATAATCAATAAATTTTTGTTAATCATTTTTCCTTCTAAAATTTATTTTCATTAAATAATAATATTATTCATCTTTGTGTGAAAATAAATTATTTAATACGATGAATTTTAAAAATTATATATTATAAAATGAAAATCAATTTTAAAATCATTTTATTATAAATATCTTATGATAGAGTTTTATAAATTATAAAAATATTTATTTTTCCAACTAATAGTATAAAATAGTAATTTAATTAGAAACATTATCTTTTAATTTCATACCTTTTCAATATTACATAATATGATAAAACAATTTAAAAGTAAAATTAATACACCTATATTATTAATAATTAAAATTTTTTTAACTAGAATCAATTTTAATAGTTAATTTGGTATAATTATTTTAACATATAAATCAATTTTTATGAAAATATATTTTCAGAACATCTTTCAGGTTTAATTTTAAAATAAATTACTCAACACCTATGTATTTATTTATAATAAATTGTTTTTATATTTGTAATCTTGTGTCCTATTTTTTTATACTTCCCTATTATTTTAAGTGTATTATGAGGTGTAAATTTGTTGATTTTTGTTACTGTGACAAAATTTAAATTAGGTAATTTTTAGTTAAATATAATATGATAAGGATTGAGAAATAAAAAAATTATCTTAATTTTATTATATTATTTCATTTCACCTATATTCATCAAATATTCAGTTATATGACATTTTCATCCTTCTATATTTGATTATGAACTATTTAATATTTTATTTAATAAAAAATAAAAAATTACATACTCTTGTTTTGAATAAATACAATATTTCATACACGATGCTAGATATAAGATATTTGCATTAATAAATAATCAATGGAAATATAAATGATTTATCATCATTAATGTTATTTATTTTTAATTAATCATGAATAAATTAATACATTAAATTCTTACACAATTATGGTGCAATAATTATTATATTTATTCAAAAATATAATAAGTGATATTAAAAATAAAAAAAGTAATATTAATTTAACCAAATTTTCTGTTTCAAGAATTATTACACAAAATTGAAATATTATAGTTGTGTAAATCCAATATATAATAATTATATTTTTATTTTGTATATAATAGTCAAAAAAAATTAGTAATCCCTAAATTGAAGTTATTAATATTTTTTAAAAAAAAATTGTTAAATAAATAAAAATTTCTAAAACTACTATATTATTTCATGTGATTATGGTATGATTGATAATAACATCCATGTCTTATTTATGTTTATTTTTTGCTTTCATTATAACTAATGTAATGTATTAATTGTAAACTTCATTGACATCATCACAATTTTCAAATTGTTTAATAAAGGGGTGATAGAAGACAATAAGTGTAAAAATATGATCCAAACATTTCCAACTATCATAGCACCGTAAGCCCACTCATTCAAATTCTGTGATGATATATGTTGTGATATTTTTTAGAAGATACTGAATAATTACAAATCACATTACACAATAGAGGATCATTATTGGTCTATGTTTTTGAAATTTAGATATAACTTTGGCATTTCCTCAAAACATTAAAAAAATAACATTCGTTTGATTCCATCGCAAAGATACATACATCACTGGTAAATCTAGTAAACCAGTAGAAATGATTATAATACTTAAGGTGATAGTTAAAAATTCACTACAAGGGGTTATAAATCAGTAGAAACCTGTTTTTAAAAAAATCACAAAAATAAGAAAAACATACATTGGATCATTATCATGAAAAGAAAATACATTTTTCATAACTTGTTATAAATTTTTTTCCAATGATACAAGAATCATTTTTAAGGAAAACCCATGCTCAGAACAGTCTATACTTATTTAAAATATTCATATACATAATAAAATATTTACAAACATGAATAAAAATGCACGGAATGCCATGTATAAGTTAGATGACGATCATAATTAATCACATGTTTCATACCCAAAGTGTAGATACAAATGATCACATAGAATAATACTTATTCATATATTGAACATAAAATTATTTCAATTATCATTTATCTTGTAAATGAATACCATGAAGTGATAGATGAGTTTATAAAAAAAATTTATAGTTTTTAAATAAAATAACAATCCTTTTTAAACGAATTTATATATAATTATATACATAAATATAAACCATGATATAATGTGAATTTGATAATAAACAAGCAGTTAATTAATTCAATATAAATTTTCATAAATTAATTATTAACAATAGTTAATATTCTAATAGTTGAATAATAACATTAGAGGTCAAAAACAATATTCATAATGAGGGAATGCATAATATGAGACATTGTAACTACACTCTAAAGGCCTCATTCCATGACTGTATATTACCATACCATCATGTTCATGTTACAAGACACTATTTTGTCTCATGATACGTACCGATGCAATGTGAGGCTATAGCAGGACCCTCATATCACTTACTAAGTCCAATGCACTCCTCGAGGGAATGCAGAAAGTGTTACATCAAAACCATTCGGTAAAGGCCTCATGCCAAGACACTTGTTTTTATCATGAGACCTTGTAATGTACTGAGAGGATATATCATTAATTAACCATATTGTAGTAACACCAATGAATTCCAAATATTAATTGTGTTGAACATATCCAATGTATACATACACCATATAAATAACCATCTTTTTTTGGAATGCACATATAATTAGGATAATGAACTAAATACCTACATAACCCCTAAAATGAACAGAATATCATTTATAAATTAGACGTGGGCCATAACTAACTATGAATGACATACAAAGTTATGTGATTGTTTTTTCACATGATATGATCAATTTTACACATAAAATAGTATCCTGAGAAATTAAAATTATATCTATTATCATTTTAGAACCAGGATTTCACATATGCATAATCTATAAAGCGATATGTACATATACTATACACATAAAATTATGTGTTTTGGAAATCATACTAAAATCATTTTATAGAAAAATTATCATTCAAAATATTTATGTAAAGATAAAATTTTAAGCAAGCCATTGATTAAAAAAATATAAATATTATAAATATAGATACATATATATATATATTCATTAAAATCAACAGAAATTTACCAATAATCAAACTAAATTCATCCATACTATAGATATATAATTAAAAGAAAAAGTAATACCCTAAATATATTTTTTAAAAAATATACAGCTGATCGTAAATTAATATATATATACACACACACATTTATAAAACAAACCGAATTTGGATTATTCTAATTTATTAAATCCTTAAATAAATCATTAGGAATGATGGACATATTAGGAATTACATAAAACATAAATTTATAATAAATATTTATCATATTAAATCTAAAGTGAAATAGGTACATGTATACAATTGTGTATTCACACACTCTCACAAACACACACACACACATACATATATATATAGTTATTGGTGAAATCAATCATAAAAAAACTGAATCCCTTAAATCATGAATTTAATACAATTTTATTTCATTGAAAATTCATTAACCAAACATGGTAGATATATATATATATATATATATATTCATTTTTATATTTGAATATTCATACCTATACGTCTTTCCTTTTCATAAAAAAAAATGAACCTGTATTTGTATCAAAACATGAAAATGGATATATGAAAATGAGTAAAAATAATGGGTAACATTATGGATGAGGGTCGGGTAAGGATGGGTGTGAATGTATAGGTGTTTGTATAAATATATTGTACCCCAATCTTCAATTAGAAAATACACATTATGAAATACAAAATTCACCAAATAAAAATGAATCAATGATGACAATGATAATCAATCGGGTTGATTCAAAAAAATATACATTTATAAATGAAATTTGGAGGGGAATACCATGGGTTATATATTAATATAAATCAGGAAAACAGTGGATTAGTTTGAAAAGGAGAGGGAAATAGGCCATGCGTTGATATATAAGGAATCATAGTTCGATGCCTACTGTCTCATAGTGTAATAGACGAACAGTTGAGGAGGAATAAAGGAGGTTAGCAGCTAACCCATTTTTTGATGCGACCTGGTGTGTGGTGTTACTCAATGACGGAGAAGTGGAAAAAATTGGTGACTTCGAATATAAACATATAGATCAATGGGTTTGAATAAATACTACTATTATTAGAGTAGGGGGTATGATCGGTTATAGAGGGGATGTCCTGGATTGATTTGAGATTAATCTAATCGATGGGATCAAACCCATCATATAACAGTAGTACCAGATGTTCAATTGGGTTATGGACAGGAGGATTGAGATCTCACGTGACAAAAAATGAGCATTTGAGATAGGATCCTTGTTTTAAAAAACTCATCCCACATTAAATCACCCATGCTTCCGTGGCTATTTTATATCCCCTAATTCCATTTCAGCCTCTCAATAACATGATCCCATACACCATGTGATCTTTAAACATAATAACCCTCCATAGGCAGTGTCCCGACCTCTGCATGTGCTTGACTAGGACCCTACACATAGATTCATGCTTGAGTTAGTCCCAACTATTCATGGTTATCCCCTTGCATAACTCAAGAGAACATGTGGTATGTACCCACAAGTACATGTTGGATTCTCCTATAAGGTTTCTCTCTGTTTTGGATACACAGACACTGTTTTTGAAAATCATTTTTAAAATAACACTTCAAAATAAAAACATTTAAATATACATAATATATAAATTCTTATGTGTATAACATAGAAAAAATAATATATATTCATATATTTGTATAAATTCTGATACCTCAAAATTATTTTTCTGTTATTATATTTATATATGGTTATATAACCCAATTACTAATTAAATCATTATATTTAGTTAATTTTAATTCTTTAAAAAATAATTCTAAAATAATTTAAATAATTTATACAGTCGACTATTAAAACAATATTTGTTACTAATAATGTATAAATAACCATGTTATAATTTCAAAATCTATATACTAAACTATATGTTAAAATAAAACCATATTATTATTTGAAATATATTAATATATTAAATATAAAAAAACTTTATACTCTTAAATTAATTATTTTATATTATATTATAATGGTTATATATAAAAATTATGAGTCACTTAAAATAAAATCCCAGGGACTACACATTTTACAAAGGCCATAAAAATTTGTACAAATACCCAAATCTATGGGAAATAATGATACAAAATTCTCTAGTGTTCTTTTACATAAAAAATGGGTTTGTAAATTCCTCTTATTCTAAACATTTTCATTGTTCTTCTAGATATTATTATTCTATCTATATAAGACCAAAAGAATGATTAATACTATTTATTTCATTTTATATTTCTCTGTGCAGCACCATTTTTTGTTTTGATCAATTTTTTTATGGAGTTGTAGAAGAAATTTTCATGTATGTTGTAATGTATTAGTGTTTTATTGAATAAAATCTATGTTATATTGGTCTTATTCTTTTATTTCATCTAATTTGTTTTTCATTTATTGGAATAAATTATTAATAAAAAAATAAAACAGTAAAAATAATAATAATAAAACATTTGAAACACATCATTGGGGTGTTAAATTCTCCCCCCAAAATATAATTTCACCCTTGCAATATAACTAAACTCACATATTCCCACATGCATTGATCTTTCTACATCCTCAATGATGTCGCTACAAGGACATATTAACTAAAGTTACCAAATAATATTTAATGGAAAAATATCAATTTATAAATTCACCAAGTCTACCATTGTGAACAAATCCCTGATGTCCTATAATTGATTACCAATGTAGTTTTATATTTTTCAGTTCCCCAATCAAAAATATATCTTGAGTAACTAGGGAAAAACTTATGCATTTATCAATTAGGTCTCCAGAGAGAGGTATAGAAGGTGTAAAGCTTAGAGATATCAGAATGACCTCTGTCCCTATAGTCTAGTGAGATCAATTTATTTTCAAATTGTTTGATATCATAATTTCTCCCACAAATACTAGTGTCCATGACTTCAAATAGATAGACTGCATGGGGGTCACCCACCTCTGTAGCTTCTCAAAGACAACCTAATGCTAGATAATTTTCAGACGGAGTAAAACATTTGAAGAGTCCTTTATAAAATTTTCCATTACTCATATATTATTCTTATTGTTCATAGTCCAAAATAAAATATACATAACCTGATCCTTGAATGATTCAAAAAATATATAAGGTGTTAGATATCTAGTAGTGGTGTTTGTTCGATAATCACATATTTATGAAATGATCTGTAATCCCCAACCCCAGTAACCTAGAGCTGGTGCATTATTTTAATACATTGGCATGATACAAAGAATCATGTCCAGAAAGACCGATCAGTTTAGTAACCTTGGATGTACTAGATACATTCATAAGTTTTACATTAAATTAAAAAATGAAAAACAAAAACAAAAATGTCTCCATTGACCACAATCATATCTCATAGACTTTCCATAAAATTAAGTCATTATATGTATCTTCACATCATGGGAACACAAAATAAAATAAAGGGGTGAGCTCAGATACTCAGTAAGCATAAATAATTTAGCGGAAGATAACATATACATTAGGCATGGTGAATAATTTAAAACACATGCCTTTACAAATAGTAAACACGAACACTTTATGGTAAGAATATGAGATGAGTAAATAATTCCATAATAAAAAATAATCATGGGTATTCTACTAGTCGAATGACCACCCGAACCATTAATATTATTTTGATATTGAGGGAATATATAATGGAAGACATTCTGAAACATTTTTTCAAGGCCTCAGCTAAGAAGTCTAAAAATGATAAAGGCCATTTCAATAAAAATATATATAATTGGGAAATTCCTCGTCCAATTCCCCACTTAGTTGTCTCATGAGACCTACCGATGCATCCAGGAGTTATAGAGGGCTCCACCAATCACATACTATGTCTAATACAAGCTTCATATGAAATGGTTGAAACATAACATAAACATTTGTATTAAAACTATGATCAAAATGTCAAAACATTTTCCATAAACCATGTATTGTATAATTATAACTCATCCACAGTCAAACATAACACAAAACCTTCAATAAAATATGGAATATTTTTATAATAAATCTACCTTGATTAATAATAATATACCATTAAGGATGTTGGGAAATATGGAAATGATTGGTAAAATCCTTTGGGAAAAATATCACTTTTTCAAGAAATCATTTAAAATTCACATAATTTATAAAATAATTCATATAAAAGATAGTTATGAATTAATGTTTCCCATATCACTTTGAAACTTTTTAACGGAATTATCATTTTATAACATTCATGTCCATATAAATAAATCCTTAAAACCATTTTGAAAACATGTACATTAATGAGAAAGGGTTAGAATAATAAATCATTAAAATATTTAAAATGATGATTTTGTAAAAATTACCTAAAAAATAATACCTTTTAATACTATTTTTGGAAAAATGAACAAGGATAATTAATATGTTCTAGTAGATACTTACATAAAAACATCCTCGGATAATAAAGAGATTGTGGAATTAACCATTTTCTAGCACTTTCATTTGGTCGAGGGTACTTTTATCCTCATGTATGATGAACATAGTATTTTATTAAATTATACCAGAACCATATTCATTTTTATTATATCATAAAATATTCATTTATGACATAATATTACCCATTTAATAATGATTTCCAAGTTAAAGTATCATTTCTGGTAATAATCATTTTCTTTATCGTACGTGTTATAACTTGTAATTCTTGACCGTATCATTTATCTCTTAATTTACATAATTCAAAAACATGACAAATTATTTGTATATTATTTATATTTAGAATAAAAATATGTATAATAGATAGATATATGAAATGGAAAACACTGTTTATGGAGATGGTAGGTTGTATGTATGCATAAACGTTGTTTCTGTTTTCATATCATTCTGAATAAAAGTAAGTGAATAATATATATGTAAGTACATATATATATATAAGTTTCATTATTATTTCATATATTACAAACTCTTTAATAATATATATTTTTATAATCATCATTGAAGGTTGAAAGTGAAAATGAATCTTATCACGTCGTGGAGACGGTAATCCGTACGTACGCATGAGTGAAAATATCATTATATTAATGGTAAAATAGTATGTAATTGGATGGTATATTATATATATATAATCATTAAGATGTTATATTTATTATTTAAATTATTTATACTCCCTATTATACCCATCCAAATAATGATGTGTTTGAATACCAAACTACACCACAACGTGGAGATGGTATGCCGTACGTACACACGTGTGTTGAAATTATCAATTATAGGATGGATAAAATAACGAATATGGTTATAACATATTTATAATAAAATTATAATACTTAGGAAGCATGAGATTTATAATTTTGGTATGGAAACAACAAAGAAATAAGAACTGGAAAAGGAAAGAACTTGAAAGAGGGTAGTGAAATTATTACCTCTTTTTCAGGTGATTCCTTTGGAGTTGATCAATAGAGATCCATAGGTGGAGTTTGGATCAGAGTAATTACTCAATGTTTATGTGAGGGAAAATGGGAAATTATTTGGGTTGGGTTTGGATGAGCCAAATGGATTTCGACGTGTTATTTTGAGGGAAGTGGAAGTGCCATTTTAAAAGTTTAGTGAGGGACAATTTAGGAATGGCTTGAAATATTAGTTTATTATACAGTCATTATAGATTTATAATGCCTCCAAAAGGATTTAGTTCCTAGGTAATGTGTGTATGGGTCTAATTACTCTCAACAAATTGGTTTTATACTGGTTTAGGTTACCATATTGACATTATCTTATAGATTTAACTCTTAGTAAAATAGTTTAACTTTTACCATATCTTCTTTTATTATTATAATAAATGGATAAAACATACAATAAAATGCCAAAAGAAACCCAATAGGTTCAATAAATTCATATATTTTATTATATATGACTTTTTGGAGATCCTTATATTTTGAGGACTATTATATCATTTAATAATATAGTATTTGTTTTAAAACCCCATTTATGTCTATTTTGACATTATTTATTTTGTGGGTTTTATGAAAGTCATCAAAACTTTATTACTTCACAAAAAATACATTGAATCAATAATTACATGTCATATTGACATATAAAATAATTGTATGGCAACAAAACATCCATATTAAATTTATTTTAATATTTATAATATCATTTATTTGATTCTCTCATTAATAAGTAAAATACTCCATCATTTTTGTGTCATGTATAAAAATATTTATTTTTTGTATTAAAACTATAAATAAAATATAATGATGTAGGAAATAATTTTATATTTATAATTAATATTTATAGTCTAACATTTCAATTATATAACCTCATATAACAATTGTTTATTAAATGATAAATGATTTTGTTATTTTTGTATTTAATTTAGATTAATTAATATAAAATGACATTATCACTCTATTGTGGATCCATGTTGTCCCATCATCGACCCTAGGATTCCCATGTAATGAAATGGATCAGAAAATATGGATAGAACACATTTTATGGTAATTTAATATTATTATATAAATATTTTTTTACCCTTATTTACCAGATTTACTCTTTAACCATGGTAGATAAAATATTTACTGAAGTAAATATTCATAATGCATAAAAATAAAATTTACCTTCGTAAAAAATTTAGACCTCGTAATTCCAGATATGGAATCCATTTTTCCAAATTCAAAACACATAATTGGGAGAAATTAATTTAAAATTCATTCTCGTTGTCAAAACAATGATTGTGTTTTTATGAAATAATAACTATCAAAAGATTGACAATTGTTTGTGTCGAATTTCATAGTGATATTGTATACAATGAACAAAATTAGATTAAATGATAAAATTATAATCTAATTATACTTCAAAACCATTCAAATTTATAATTTTACACTATTAAGTTTTTAAATTAAAAAAGTAGTTTTCAATTAAAATTTAGTATTTTTCACGATTCATCAAAATATGAATGTTATCATAAAAACACCAAAATTTTATCCAAACTAAATTTATTTGTCCCAATTTAAAATAAGAAGTTTATTTATCCAAATTTAATATTAAAACGTGTCAAATAATGTTTTCAAAAAGGGTAGGCCATTTAATGGCGGTAAAATTTCAATTTAAAAAAAAATACATCCTTTATTAGAAAAAAGTGAATTTGTTCCTATATTATTTCTAAAAAGAAAAAATATCAATGATAAAATTATATAAGATATATAAAAATTTCATAATGCAGTTAATAAAATTCATACATTCTATTTGAATGGCTAGTTTGGTACATTGTGGTGTGCTCGAAGTTAGTGATTCATGTAGAGCACATTATTGAATTATTATGAATAAATAAGGAATTATGAAATCATGGGGTGTTACATTCCCCCCATTCAATAAATTGTATCTGAGAAATATGAAATTTTTCTTCTAAATTAAACGTTTAAAAATATAAAAATACATTTTTTGGAAAACACAAATAGGAAATTGGGTTGATATAATTTATATATAATAAGAGGGAATGGGAGATAAACAAGACACCACAAAATTATGATCTCTATTAGTAGAACATTGGTTGAAATTAGAGACACATAATTGGAGGGAAAATATAAATATTAATAGGAAGGGATGAGGGTCATCAATCCCAAACAAGTGTACCATTGAGGGCCTCAAATCCATCGATCTCTGATGATTTAAAATATCATTGGTTCAACAAAACATAACATATTAGGATAATGAATTTTTTGTTTTAGGATCCCTTAAATAAATTTTAAGAATTATTGTATTCGTAGAATAAAGGGAAAAAATATAATGGACATGTATAGTTTCATCCATCAACTAGTTTTTTTGCTAACTCACCATTCACTCCATAATATAATTGAATTCAAAAATATTTTCTTTATCCATATCATAATGGTTTACACAAATAATAAATTTATAATTCATTTTTTAGAATATTTAAACAACTACATTATATAAACTATGACATCACATAGGCCAGTTGTTGGTGATGTACCCTTGTCACCCTTCAGTTGTTGGTGGAAGTCACGCAACCTTGCCGAATGCGACGGGTTGTCGCCCGAACTCTGGGTTGTCCTTTTTATGAAAATCTAAAAATAATCTCACGGAATGATTTAACCATAAAAATAGTATCCAATTTCAAACTTAATCCATTCCATCCTTTAGACATATCTAAAATACTTCTTTCCGAATTCATAGTCCAAAATTTATAACGAAGGTAAACATAATGAATATACTTTTTTCCACATAAAAACATTTTAATACCTTCCTCGTGTATTCATTTAAGACACTGTAACACCTTTAATTACAATAAAACCTTATTGATTATATTCATTCTCCTTTATTCATTATAGACTACAAGATATTCTCCTTGAATCTAAAAATGTTGTAAACTCCAACAGTGATGGAATATACAAATCATTAATCAGTGTCAAGGTAGTCAATAATATCTAATAATATTTATCCAAAACAATCATATATAATTCCAAAATAACTACCTTAGTATCAGAACCATATTATGGTTATCTTTTTCTCAAAAATGTATTTTAAAATAAACTTTAACCAGTTATTGAGTCACATTTATTGGTTCCACACAATCTCAAGTCCTTAATGAAATAGTTTTTTTCTACAATCCTCATATACTCTATAATTCAAATAACATGTTCATCATTAATACAATACTAAAATGACACAATACATTAACATGATACGAATTCTAATGATTCCCCTTCAACTTCTGTAATATCATAACATGATTATTATCGAATATCAACATTTGTGGTATACTCTGATGATTTGAACATTGATTCATGTAGTGTCCCAAATCCATAGAGATGGAGGACTGTACAATTATAACAGTGTTATTACCCTTGAAATCAGGTACATGGTATCCATTTTATCCACCCATATAACAAAATATAATTCCTTAAAACATTTACCAAGGTGATTGTTTCTGTAGTTATCAATGATTAGAAAATCATTCTTTCCCATCTTACCTTTATCCTCCTATCTCTCTTCTATCCTTTTCTTCTCTTTCACTCATTCAAATCGATAGGACATAGATAATTCATTACATATCATATTAAAACACAATATTATTTTTCATATGATGAGAATATGTTGGATATTTTTCCCATTTAAATGTTAGCTTAATACCATGAATTATTTGATCCTTCTTAATCATTCGATCATATGTATTGCAAGATTTCTCATCCCATCGAGTGAGAGCCATTTCTAAATAATGGCATTCACTATGTTAGTTTATGAATCATAATGCACAATTCCAAACATGTATCAAAAATATCTTAAATTGAAAAGATTATGCATATAATATATAATAATAAAACTTTTTCTTTGAGGAATTATTTACTCATAAATCCTTCATAATGGATTATAAGGAAAATCTGAATTATCCTAAGAATATCCCGTTGGAGTGTTGTAACCAAGAGTGCAGCAAGCCCCGTTTTCGTGTATCATGATATCTCGTGTCATGACCGAAACACCATTTTAGAGTTTTCACTCCTAGGTAAATTTGTTCCAGAGCCACATCTACCAACTCGTATCCAGACTGGGATGTATTTCATGGAAAATACACAAAATTTCTATAGTAGAGAAATTATAGGACGTTCTTCTATACTAGTCCTCAATGTCTATCGTAGGGTAATGTTCTCTAATCAGTGTTTTTCTATATCTAGTTTCTATGGTTTATACTAAACTTCATATGATACCACCTATGACATCCTAACCATAGTTACCAAGATACAGTGCATTATTTTAAAACAATGGCATGATACATGGACTCGTGTCCTGATAGACCGATCCCTTTAGTATCCTTGGATGTACTAGATACATTCATAAGTTTTACATTACATTAAAAAATGAAATGGAACAACAACATTGTATCTATTGAACACAATCATATCCCTTAGACTATCACAGTAGTTTCATCATAATATAATTCTTCTCATCCACGGAAAGCAAAACATAATAAATGGGTGATCTAAAATTCTCAATAAGGGTAAATAATTTAGTTGAAGAAAACATAGTCATTAGGAATAGTGAATAATTGGAAACACATGACTTTACAAATAACAAACATCAAAACATTATGGCGGTATTATGATATGAGTAAATAATTCCATAATAAATTATAATCATTGTTAATCTACTAGTCTAATAACCATTTGATCCATAAATATTATTTTCAAAATGAGGGAATGTATAATGTTTGACATTCTAGAACATTTTGTCAAGGCCTCGGCCAAGAAGTCTATGAATGATTAACGCCTCGGCCAAAACCATATATAAAATTGGGAAAGGCCTCAGCCAATTTCTTGTCTAATAGTCTCATGAGACCTACCGATACATCGAGGATCTATAGCGGGCAACACCGGTCACATACTATGACCAATACATTCCTCATATGAAAAGTATGAAACATAACATAACGATTCGAATTAAAACTAACCTACAAAATGTAAATACATTAATCGTAGACCATGAATGGTATAAAAATAACACATAAATAGTCAGACATATCACAAATCATTTAATACAATATGGAATATTTGTATAATAAATAAACCTTTATCTTGAATAACATCCGATAAATGATGTTGACATAGTTGAAATTAATCTGTAAAAATACTTGAAAAAATATCCATTTTTTATGAAATCATTTAAAAGTAAAAAAATTTATACAGGAAATAATTTAAAATATAGTTTTCAATCAAAGTTTACCATAACACTTTGAAACTTTTGAAAGGAATTATGATTTTAAAACATTAAAGTCCTTATAAACAAATCCAAAAAACCATTTTGAAAACATGGACAGTAATGAGAATCGTTTATATTAATAAATTATTAAAACATTAAAAATGTTTTTTTGGTAAAAAGATCCATAAAAATAGTACCTTTTAAAACTATTTTATGAATCTTGTACATGGAATATAAATATCTCCTAGTAGATACATACCTAAAAACAACCTCAGATAATAATGTGATTGTGGAATTAACCCTTAACATTCAATTTATATTTGTCAAGGGTACGTTTAACCTCCAGTATAATGAAAATAGTATGTTATTAAATTATAAAATAACCTTATTCATATTTATTATATCATACACGAGTCATTTATGACATTATACTACCCATTTAATAATGATTTCCTTGTTAAATTAACATTTCCATTAACAATCGCTTTCTTTATTATATATATTTTGACTTGTTAGTATTCATCATATAATTTAGATCAGGATTTACATAACTCCATAAAATAACTCATGATTTATATATCATATATATTTAGTATATAAATATGTATAATAGATAGATATATGAAATGGAAAAGACCGTTTATGGAGAAGGTAGGCCGTACGTACGCATAAACACTGTTTCAATTTTCCTATTATATTGAATAAGTGTAAGTGAATAAGATATATGTAAGTACATATATATATATATATATTAATTAAAAATTTTATTTGATATATTAAATAATAATTAATTATTTTTTTTTATAATCTTCATTTAATGGTGAATGTGGAAATGAATCTCATCGCGTCGTGGAGATGGAAATCCGTACGTACGCACCAGCGAAAATATCATTATATTGATGTTAAAATAGTATGTAATTGGACTTCATATCATATATAATTTATCACTACATTTTTATATATATTATTTATATTAGTTATACTCATTATTATACCCATCCAGACAATGAAGTGTTTGAATAACAAACTACACCACGACATGGAGACCGTAAGTCGTACGTACGCATGTATGGTGAATTTTTTATTTATAGGATGGATAGAATAACGAATATGGTTGTAACATATTTATAATAACATCACAAAATGTAGGAGGTAAAATGGTTATTATTTTGGTATGGAAACAACAGTGAATGAAGAAGTGGAAGAAGGAATGAACATGAATGAGGGTGGTGAAATTATGACATCTTCTTCGGGTGTTTATATTTGAGTTGAATGAAAGGGATCTATAGGTTGGCTTTATGATCAATTTAAGGACTCTAGGTTGATGTGAGGGATGTTGGGAGGATATATGGGCAGGGTTTGGGTGAGCCAAATAGTTTTAGAGGTGTTATTTTTAGAGAATGGGATGTTCCCTTTTATAATATGGGTGAGGGTCACTTTAGGAAAGGCCTGAAATATTAGATTATTACACAATAATACTATGTTTGGAATGGATTTATTTTGAGGATATGGTTTTGATGGTCGAAATCCTCTCAGCCAACCAGTTTTAGACAAGTTTAGGTTCCCATATTAACCAATTCTTTTAGATTTAAATATTAGTTAAATAGTAAATCATTTACCATGTATTCTTGTATTATTATAATTAATGGTTATTAAAAATACTATAAAATTTCAAGAGAATCCCATGTGGTTTATTAAGGTCATATAAATTATTATATTGGTCTTTTGGAATAACCCTTGTTTTTTTGGACTAGGATATCAGTTAATAATATAATATTTTTTTTATAAAACTCATTTTTGTCAATTTTGAAATTATTTAGTTTTTGGTTTTTTTGGAAGTAGTAAAAACATGACTACTTCGAAAAAATACATTTAATAAATCATAAAATTTTATATCCACCTATAAAATTATTGTATGGCATCAAAACATTCCAATTAATTTTTTTTTAATAATTATGATAACATTTTATTGATTCTATCATTAATAAGGAAATTACTCCTTCATTATTATGTCATATATAAATATATTTATTTTATGAATAAAAATTATAAACAAAATATAATTAATTATGAAATATTTCTGTATTTATAATTAATATTTATAGTCAAATAGATCAATTATATAACCTCATATAAATTTTTTTTTTCTAAAAGAAATATTCTTTTTTTATGTTTGTCTTTACTTAATATTATTTAAAATAAAATTTCATTATCACTCTCAAGTCGCGCCACGGTGTTCCAAAATCGAGAAAACTATTCTCATGGCATGAAATGTATAATCCATTTGGGATATGACACATGTTAGGTTAATTTAAAATTATTATAATAATATTTTTTTACCCTTATTTACCTTATTTACCCATTAAAAATGGTCGATAAAATATTTACTCAAGTAAATATTCATAATGTGTAAAAATAAATGTTATCAATTAACAAACTGTGGACCTCCTGATTCTAAATATTGAATCCATTTTCCCAAATTCATAATACATACGTGGTAGAAAATAATTTAAAATTAATTCCCAGAGTCAAAACAAAGAGCGTGTTTTTATGAAATAATAACTATCAACTGATTGACACTTGTTTGTGTCCAATATGAAAGTAAATTTACATTTAATGACAAAAAATATTTTAAATGTTAAAAATATAATCTAATTATACTTAAAAACAATTGATATTTATAATTTAACATTACAAATTATTTTAAATAAAAAATTTGTTTCTATTAAAATTTTGTATTTTTCATTATTAATCATAATATGAAAGTTAACAGAAATACCCCAAAATTTTATCCAAACTAAATTCTCATGTCCCAATTATAAAGAAGAAGTTTATTTTTTCTAAATGAATATACAAAATGAGTCAAATATTTTATTAAATAATTTTTCGCCAATAGAAGGTGGTAAAAATTCATTTTTTGAAAAATACTTTTTTATCTGAAAAATTGAATTTGTTCTTATATTATGTATAAAAACAAAAAAATATGGATGCTAAAATTATATAGGATATATATAAAAATCAAAAATCAGTTAATACTATTCATAAATTCTTTTTGAATTTCTAGTTTTGTATGTTGTGTTGCGCTCGAACTCGGTGTTGCGTGTAGCGTATGTTATTGAATTACATTGAAAAAATAATGTACTTTGAAATCATGGGGTGTTACTAGATGATATGCATATGAACATGATTTAAAAATAATATATTAATGTAACTTAGTAGTAAAAGACAAAATATTTGTCGCTGACTTGTCATCCTCTATCAAAATATTTATGAAAATAATTTTTTTAAGGATTATATGCTTAATATTTTAAATTATTCAAATATTCTAAAATTATATACATCATTCGTCTAATAAAAATTGTAACGCCCTGAGGATGTGCCTGTGGATTTGGTATCGAAATATTTTGTGTAATTTTATATAGAATTAACTGAATAATTAAACATCACATTACACAAAATGTGATCATTAAGGGTCTAGGTTTTTTTGAATTAAATAAAAGTGGATTATTCCATAAAAACTATACAACAATAAACTTAATTAGGCATCCTCCACAAAGTAATGTTCGCCACTTTTAAATCTACTAAACCTGGAAAAAAATATTATAATATATAGGGAGATCATTAAGTATTCCTAGAAATTGGTTTTAAAATAAATTAATTGATTTTTTAAAACAGTTCTCTAATATAATAAAACATACATTGAATCGTTTTCGTAAATAGAAAATAACATCCCCGTAAAATGAAATAACCATTTTTTTATTTTTAATGAAACAATTATTAGGGAAATCCCAAGACCAATAATTAATATACATTGTTAAATGTTAAAAATATATAATAATCCTTTCAATGATGTGAATAAAAAATCCTGAAATACCATATATATGATGGATAATGGTCATACATAATCAGGTATGACACACCATGGGTGTAGATAAAAATTTTCACATAGAATAATACATATTTAAGGTTCTCACATAAAACATTATCATTTATAATTTATATCATGAATTAAAAACCATGATGCTATAATTTAGTTTCTAACCATTATTTGTAGTTTATATATAAAATAATAATCCTCTTTATAAATAAATTTCTATATAAGTATATACATTAATATAAAATATTATATTAGGTAAATTCATGAATATGAAAAAGATTAATTAAACCCATATATATTTTCTTAAGGGAATTTTTATTATCCATGAATGTCATTCTAGTTGAATAATCACATGATAGGTGGAATACAATATTCATAATGATGGAATTCAAAATGTGGGACATCATAACTACATTTTCAAGTCCTTGTTCCATGACCATACATAACCATACCATCCAGGCCTTGGTCCAAGACAATAGATAGTCACATGGGTCCTACAAAAGAATCAATGGGCTATAGTGGGCCCCTCCCTTCACTTACAATGTACAATAAATTCCTTTAAAAATGCATAATGTGTGGCATCAAAACCATTCTATCAATGCCTCATTCCATGTCTCTAGATTGTCTCATGAGACCTGGCGAAGCATTGACAGTCTATTGAGGCCCTCACCGGCAACTTAATATGTCCAATTAATTCCTCATATGGATGGGTTTAATCATATATAAGGTATAAATATTCCATGTAAGTATCGTTATTTACATATAATGAAAAAATAAACATGATAATGATGTAAATAAATAAATGATTTATAAATGCATGGATTGTCATTTATAAATAAATGATGGCCATAAATTACTACTCCTTTCATAACGAGAGTTTAGAATGATGTTTCCAACATAACCTGATAGCCTTTACACATAAATTATATGGTTAATCACTGAAAATAATTACTATTATCATTTTAAAACCAATATTATAAGTAACCATAAACTATAGATTGATAAATTAAATATAATATCACATTTTATATATATTTTTGAAATGAATATTCATCCCTCTTAAATGAATAAATTGAATTGAATATGTGTTCATACAAAAATATATATATTCATTTAATACACACATAGAATGATGTTTTTTAAATGTATGCAGATAAATTGATAAAGGAATTATCTATATAAATATCTACTAAGAGATAAAATTTTAAAAAAACCATTCATTAAAAAAATATAAAAGTTAGAAATATTAGATATATATATATATTATTTTAATCAATACTAAATGTCCAATAATAAAAATAAATTCCTGAAAACTATATACTTAATATTGAAACTCAAATCAAGAGTAGAAAATTTATTTTCTAAAAATATGTAAGTATACATACATATATATATAAATATATATATGTTTGTGTAAAACATTGTAAAAAAAATATAATTATGAATGTGTAAATTAAATAAATCCTTAATGAAAATCCATTTGTATTATGGTATTTTTAATCATTCCATGAAACAAAAATTTAAAAAATATATATATTATCACAAAATAATTAAGTTACATAGGTATATGAAAAAAATTGGTATATAGTTATATATATAATTATATAAAATAATCAATAAAAAAAATACTTGAATACCTTATCGAATCAATTTAAAACAATGATCATTCATGAAATATTCTTAAAACAAACAAGGTGGTTATATATATATATTAATATAAACATATGTATAAATATAAGACTATAAATTTCAATGAAAAAATAAAATCAACCCTTAAATGGATCAAAATATAATGGTGGCTAACTAGAAACGAGTATAAAAAATTAGGGAACATTGAGTATGATGGTCAAGTAGGGTTGGGTGTGAAAATAGTGGTGTTTATATATATATATATTATAACCCAAACATAAATATGGAATTTTTTTTAAGAAATCAAAAATTTGCCTAATCAAAATAAAAAAAGGATGTAAATGATAATGAATGTGATTTATTGACAAAATATACATATATAAATGAAACATGAAGGGGAATTTGTTGGGGTTCGGATTAAAAAAATTAACCATGTAGGATCTGTGTACAAATGTGGAATCATGGGGACATGGATGCATAAAGATGGTATAGAGACCCTATACTTTTACATATAACATGACATGATTTTATGAATAATTATACATCATATTATAAGACAAGTATCATAATGTCTAGTATTTTTGAAGACTAGGTATGTCAAACTAAAAACATAGAACTAAATAAGTCATTTCATTATTTAATTTTTATATTATTATCTTAACAATAATTGTTCTCAAACTTCTACATAGGGTACCTTGTAGAAAAAATGAATGAAGCGATGAGCTATATAACCATATAATGGTGTAAGAACATAGTAATAACACATTTGATAAAAGGCATGAAATGTAGATATAAAAAGGCATGTAACATATTGAACCATAACATATAATCATGTTATCATATAAAAATGAAGTCATAATAATGTGGAAGAATGATAAAACATGAATTTAGTATGAGTCAAGGCTAACTACCAAGGCTGTTAAACTTTGTTACCCAAACTAAGGATAACCCCCAAGACCGTCACATTTGGTAGCACATACTAATTCTAATATCCAAGATCGTCGCTCAGAACATATCAAGAGACACAAATTTACCAAATGATTTTGATTGCAATATAGGTTCACCCATATTTACTTTTCATGAATATATTTTCAACATAAAAATTCATACATAATCAGTCTTATAAAAACATAATGGTTAATATAGGAATGAATTGGGGACCATAAACATGTCATAAATCATAAAAAATAATTCTATCCTAACGTGTCCTTGAATTAAAGGAGCTAAAATATACCAAGAAATTCATAATGGAAAATAAGAATGTATCAAGGTATGTGTTTTCAATTATAAATCACATCATGTAAGAAATTTATTAAATAAATTTTGACATAAATATATTTTTGTGGGGTTTTATGGAAAATATTATAGAGCCATTAAAAAAGAAAAGGGAACTAATCATTATTTAAAACCAAAAGGAACATAGAAGATTTTCATAATAAAAAGGAATGAATTTTAAAAACAAAATGGTTTCATAAAATAGAATATAATGTTCTTGTAAAGACAATTAATATTACATGTATTATTTTTAGTTATTTGGAAATATTACAAGTACGTGAAAATTGACGGCACTCGATTCTGATGCATGGTGTGCAGGGCCCATTTTTCAAGGACCGGACATTCAAGCAGGGGCTCAAATAGGATATTAGAGCATCGATGATTTCCCACAGCATCCTGATACATGATGAGGTGTTAGAGGGAGAACTATTAGTAGAGAGATTCCTTGCTGAGCAATTACAAGAAGCAAGACCCACCGTCAGACGTCACATAGCAGAGTATTCTACATCTTGCAGTAGATAGATGATGTAGAGGTCCAAGGAGACCAGAACTACAAGTGGATGATCGTAGGATACAAGGTTGGTCATGCAAGGCTCTCGAGATATAGCATGATAGGTAAGAAAAATTCAATGTTACTTATACGACGGGGAGCGTCACATGGCTCGCGATTGCCCGACCTGCCATACAAACGACAAGAAGATAGTCAAAGGAATGCCTGGGTAGATGCAAAGATTCAATAGATTTGGTCTCTAGGCATTAGATGGATGTGGCATAGGAGATGTTTGTGTAATAGGTGGGGGGGGGGGGTGGAGATACAAGGTTCTACCCCCACAACCACGAGGTGGTCCACCCTGACCATATGGAGTGGGGGGACCAGGACTAGGTCAGCTCTAGGAATCCAAGGCCTATAACCACGGTGCTCTGTAGATGGTTCAAGGTATGATCTGTGTCAACTACACCTTAGCTAATGTTCTTATATACACATGTTCCAGTACTCTTTTATTTCCACGGCCCTCGTTCAGAGCTCAGATATTCCAGTGGAGCCGTTTGTTCAATCCTTATGGCTACAGAATCTAACAGGAGAGGATTCTACTATTACACACTGGTGCCAAAAGTGTTAGCTTACTCTACGAGTGAAGAGAATCAGTTGTGATCTTCTAGTAGCAGCAACGAGGCCTTATGAAGTAATCTTGTGTATGGATTGGTTATATTATATCCACAATAAAATAAACTATATTAGGTGCAATGTGTAGTGTTTCTGCACTGATGCAACCATGTTTTCCTTCACCTGTGAGAAGGGATCCTTTGTAGAACAGGATGGAATCACCCGGTGGAGGGTGCCGCAAATCAAAAATAAGTTGTCGAGCCATACGATCCGAGAGGTTGATGTTGAGAGTCTGAGCTATCCTATAGTGGTGGACCAGTATGCTGATGTTTTCCATGATGTTGTTCTATGCCTACCTCCCCACAGGGTGGTGGAATTTTATATAGACTTGTACCATGGGATGACACAGATATCTGCACCAGCATATCGGATGGCTCTAGTGGAGCTTCGAGAGCACCGGGTATAGCTGGAGGACTTGCAGAGTAAGGGGTTCATTATCCCTAGTGTTTCTCCTTGGTCAGCCTCAGTTTTCATCACCATGAAGGCGTATGGGAGTTTGAGACTATGTGTGGACTATCGACGCCCAAACCACGTGATAGTAATGAACAAGTACCTACTCTCAAGGATTGAAGATGTCTTTGATCAAATGATGGGAGGACATCAGTTTTTGATGATAAAAAAACAAGATATCCATAGCTCAGGGTACGAGATGAGGATGTGTAGAAGATGGAATTTAGATGTCAGTATAGCCATTATGAGTTCTTCGTTATGCCATTCGTTGTGACCAACACCCCAGCAGTGTTCATTGGACTCATGAACAAAATCATCCAGACATACCTTGATCACATTCTAGTAGTCTTCATCAAAGACATCCAGATATACTCAACTATGATGGTAGAGAATGCCTATAATTTGTAGATAGTTCTTTATATGTTCCAAGAGCACTAGATTTATTGTAAGATTTCAAAGTGCTAGTTCTGGATCAGAGAGGATCACTTTCTGGGATACGTCATATCAGAAGCTAGAGTTGTGGTGGATCCAGTGATGATTGAGGCTGTGCTTTCTTGGGAGAAACTAAGTAGTGTGACAGAGTTGTGGAGTTTCCTGGGATTGGCCGATTACTACAAGAGTGTTGTAGCTTAATTTTCAAGAGTTTTGGCACCCTTATCACCATTTACTAAGAAGGGGAAACCCTTCGTGTGGTCAGAGAGATTCCAACAGATTTTCCAAGAGATGAGGATGATACTAATGAGTGCCTCCATCTGGAGGATATCAGCGGAAGGTGTTGGGTACACAATATACTGCGACGCATCAGAGACTGGGCATGGATGTGTCCTGATGCTGGAACTAGTAGTGATCGGGTATGGTTCTCAACATCAGAGACATCATGTGCATAACTACTCTATCCATGACTTGGTGTTAGCAGCAGTGGTCTACACCTTGAAAATGTGGCGACATTATTTGATGGGTGACGTTTTACAGTATAATCAGATCACAAGAGTCTTAGGTATATCTTCTCATAAATGACATGATCCTATGTCAACAGTGTTGGCTTGAGTTCCTCCAGGAATATAACATAGAGAGAGTCTATACTCTTAGAATGGGGAACATAGTACCATATGCACTCAGTAGAAGATGTGGTATACAATTGCTGAGTGAGGCAATGGAGTAGGTGGCAGCTTTGAGAATATCCTACATGGTTCGAGAGGGAGCATCTTATCTTATTTTTATGACAGTCAGTCCCCCATGCCTTCATCAAGTAAGAGAGGCACAACTTGGGTATACTGACTGCAATGCTCGACGTGATCAGATACCCACAGGATTGGATCCAGATGGATTTCCTGAAGTTGGGGAGCACATCATCCTCTTTAGAGGAATTGCTATGGTACTGGTGGCATTGTAGGAGGATGTGTTGAGGGAGTTCCATACATCCCCTCTAGAAGTACATCAAAGAGTGGAAAAGATGTAACAAGACCTTCAAACTTAGCACAAAATCTCGATAATGAAGAATGTAGTGGAAAACATGGTCTCACGGTGCCTCACGTGTCAGCAAGTGAAGGTAGAGCATCACATTCTCATAGGCTTAATGCAACCACTAGAGGAGCTAGAGTTGAATTTGGATTGAATTTGCATGGGATTCGAGATAGGACTTCCACGCATGACTAGGTGTCATAATTCTATCTAGGTGATCGTTGACCGACTCACCCAGTCATACAACTCTCTACCTATTAGAGAGCAGGGATCAGTATATGGATTGGGATACCTCTATGTATGAGAGATTGTACAGATTAATGGATTTCCTTCGATGATTGTCTCTGATCATGATGCATGTTTTTCTTCTTGTCTATAGAAGGGGTTGTAGGAGGCATTCAGGACTCAGCTTCGATTGAGCACAGTCATTCATTCTCAGGAAGATGGTCATACAGAGAGGATCATCCAAACCCTTGGGGAGATACTTGGTGCTTTAATCCTTGATATTATCCACAGTAGGGATGATAAATTTCCTTTGGTGGAGTTCACTTACAACGACAATTATCACTCCCCTATCCTTATGTCATTATTTGGGGAATTGTATGATCTACCTTGAAGATCACCTCTATGATGGACTGACACAAGGGATTCGTCACTCATGGGACCAGAGATGGTACAATCAACAATAGGTATGGTGTACATCATTCAGGAGTGGATGAGGAATGCACAATGCAGGAAGAAGTCTTACGCTGATAGGTGACAGAGACATATTGAGTTCAAGTACAGTGACTATGTTTTCCTACAGGTCTCGCATCGATGAGGTTTGAAGAGATTTAAATGGGGCAGAAAGTTATCTCTAATGTTTATCGAACCCTTTCATGTTCTCATTATAGTCGGTGTGTTGGCATACAGCATAGCTCTTCCCCATTAGTTGACATGGGTGCACGAAATTTTCCACCTATCCCAGTTGAGAAGATACGTACATGATCCCTCACATATCATTGACCAGGGAGAGCCAGACATCGATGATGGGGCGACCCTTTTAGCAGTTCCAGTGGAGATTGAGGATCGACAAGAGTGTGTCTTTCATGGGAGGTCGATACCTCAGGTGCACATTCGATGGATACACAAGAACCTCCAGGAGAGAACATGAGAGTGGGAGGCTCAGATTCATGCTTAGTACCCTCACTTGATTACCTAGATTTTTTTTGGATTTAGGGGATACAATGCACTATGGTGGGGAGAATGTAAAGTCCCCGAATTTTCAATGTAATTTTTTAATTATATAAAAATATTACAAGTTTTCTAAAATCGATGACGCGCGATTTCGAGGCTCGGTGTGACCAGAATAAATTTCTAAATATTGTTTTAGGTACGTTATGTTAACTTGCGAGCGGTATTTTGTAACTTTTGAACCGATGCTTGGAAATAAAATATGTGGACACTGTTGCACTCACAGCACCAATATTCACTTATGGAGAACATCACCTCAACCAATGTAGGATGAGGGTGGGAGTTAGTTTTCCATATTTTTGTGGGAGAGTAAAAAAAAATAATAAAATAAAATAAATAGATTTTTTTAATTCTTGAATCCTTTCATTTGAATCATTGATGTGGGACCACATGAAGGTGGTAGGGAAATTAATTCTGGTCATTAAATGTTTGGTTACAAGAAATGTGTAACCATGTTTTTTTTCAATTAATGGGATTCATTAATTCTAAAAATTAATGAATACACTTGTTAATTATGAGTGTTATTTACTCTCCTAGAGGATTGTTTTTCCGTTAGTAAAAGGGAAAGGAGTCTTTTGTAGTAGAATTCTAGACGGAAGAACATCCTCTAATGAAGATCATTCTCCGGATCAACAATGTGGATGGCGATCGAGCATGGATCAGGAGGGTGGCGGGAGAAATGAACGTCAATGTCTTCATGTTTTTCCCCACGCCATCTCCAAAAAATGAACAAGGTAAGGAATTTTTTTCAATTTGTTCTTCATGGTAATTAATTTCTTCCAATACATGAACCACCTTCCATTGATCTAATGAAGAGTGTGTGGGACAAAAAAATGGAATGATACCTCTCCTCCCTCTATGTTGATGTGTTCATCACGGGTGGATCGACGGTTGAGCCAAACTTGACCACATTGCAAGTGACCGACACCGGCGGGGTACAGGCAGCAACCATTACACTAGCCAGTCGTGATGGTGGTGGCATTTCAACTACACCACCAGAGAAGGTCGTGTGCCTTTGGCCGCTGAGATGGAGGACGGCAGCCGGCATTCCGGCTAGCCACGTGGAATCCGGGAGGCGTGTGTCTGTGCCACCAGTAGTAGAGGAGGCCGCGACACATCAGATGAAGCGGAGTAGGGGACATGTCAGCCACATGGAGGTAGAGCGGCACACATCTACACCGCCATTAGAGGAGGATGGATGGTCTACTTAGTCATGCCAATGTACCTAGAGGGAGGACGACATCTGACAATCCATGGGAGGAATGCCTCATTGTCGTGCCACTAGAAGGGGGGAGCCGGCCTGGACCGCCGACTGGCCGCATCACGCCGAACAGTACCTGCTCTAGCGTGTCCCACGATCTATCAGGCATCGCCACATGGAGCCTCCTGGTTGGAAAAGCCAAACAGTCCATGGGACCATTTGGAATACCAAGGGATCCTCCCTCTATGTAGTAGATAGGCTGGGCCCCAGCTCATTGTACCGCTCCCAGCCGAGCGGGCCAATTCTAGGACGTACCGGGCCATACCCAGCAGGCTGGGCCACCCCCTTTGCGGGCTGGTCTAGATAGCGGACCATTTGGTTGGGTCCACGATGATCTGGAAAATCCAGGCTGGACCAGAACCGGGCCGGGTCTACCCGACCTGGGTCAGCTCGGCCCCGGCCGAGTCATACCAGACCCGGGCCCATCTGGACCCAAATACAAATTTTTAGAAACAACTTGACAACCTAGCATATGTTTTAAGAACCGACTAAGGCACCAGAATCAATGAATCGAGAGGGAACTTTTGGTATACTCCTCTTGAGTTATGGATAATGTTAGAGTACGGACGGGTTGGATCCAACCTAAATCCGACAGGGCCATCAGAATGGAAACACTAATAACATATAGACATGGTGTCTGATTGACGCATCATTTGTCACTTTAGGTCCCTTATTACATGGAAGACCTTTGAGATACATCTTCATGGGTCTTTTTTGAAGTTGAAGTATCGACCAATGTCTTTATGTGCAGAACCGCCCACAATCAAGCGTTCTTAGTGCGAGAAACCTATGGCTGGCTATACCTAAGGGGAATTTAGATCTTCTGTGGGTCATCTTCAGATCCTATGTGAGTTAGCATATCTAGATCGTGTGTGGGTCATCTTCAGATCCTATTTGTGTCATCTGTGATATTCTGTGGGTCAAAAATAGAACTTCTCGACATAGTAAGATGATCTAGAAATACATCTAATCATCAATAATTCCATGTGTAAGTTATACCTGGTGTGAGCTGAGTCCTTAACTTTGTGGTACACTTCTGTGTGGAGATGCATTTGTGGTATTCATCTATATGGAAGAAAAATTTTGGTACTTGCCTTTGTGGCACACACCTGTGTGGTGATACCTTTTGGTTATTCTTCTGTGAGGTGTTACCTTTGTGTTGCATACCTTCATGGTATTCATTTCATAGTGGAACAATTTTACTTTTCAGAAAAGTGATGGGATTTAGGTTTCCTCATGATCAAGATAGGTAAACATGATTACATAGATATTTTTATGGACATATACATATGTAGGATTGATTGTTGCTTCATGCTTTGTAATTGAACTCTTACATTGTGGTTTATCCTTCATGGATTCTGAGAGATTGTTGGGGGTCTCAGGAACCCTACTAAGAGCAATTATACTCACCCCTACACAGGTTATGCCTGCACCTTGTTGTGTCTTTGGTAGATAACATACATCATTAATCGAAGTCGAGTGTACCTAGGCTGGAGGCTGCTCGAAGGTGGACATTATACGAGTTGATCCGAAGAGACAACCATTCGAGAGATGTACCTACCCTTCATGTAGGATCCTTGTTGGGTTTTCACAAGAGGTATTATTATTTTTACTTGTACTTTATAGTTTGGTTTTTATTTAATCCCATTTACTTACTGTACACATGATTTTTACTATAATTTTTACTTTGTTATTGTGTCTTGTGGTGTGCTTGGTTTGTGTGAGTTTAAAGGTATAATAGAAATGCCTTCCTGGTTTAAGGGATATGACTTTTTGCTACTAGTATCCCGCACCTAGCCTATTAAAGACGTGGTTGAGGTCATCACAGCACATGGACTAGGGATGGGTTGTGACAGTGCAGTTGAAATCGGGTAAGATTTCGGGACTTTCCTTCAAAACAAGTTTGCTTATCTGGAAGTATTGATGGGGGAATCACATAAAAACATGTATATCCCCAAAAGATGGTGGTGAATGAGTCATTGTAATTTTATTTGGTACTTGTTCAAAGAATTTATAATATTCACAAAAAATTATATGATATCATCAATTTGATAAAAGGAAGATAAGGCAACCTTAATGAACAAAGGAGGTTCAGGTAGAATCCCTTATAGAATATTTGCATGATATGAAGTGTACATAAAAGGGGTTATTGAGAGAGAAAGGGTTTTTAATCACTTATACAAATTGAGGGATGTATGTGGGAGATTCTATATCATACCCCATCATTAGGGATTACACATAAAACTAAATAACAAATATGAAATTACAGAATAAAAGTGTAACAGAGAGGATCCATTACATTAAGTCTGATGGTGTTCTTTGCATGACCTTAGTGACATGAATAATGAAATTATGATGATTAATAAATAATTCCCGAACCTATTATATATGTAAAATATTAATTATAACGTTTTTATGTTCATTAATGACCTTCTTGATGGGATATGTTGTTCAATTTCATTGTTTGGGTCTTCTTGTTTTCTTGGATTTTACGATCAATTTACTTATTTTAATGAATAGAGAATCGTGTAAAATGAGGATGGTTATCAAGAATTGCAGTTATATGTTATTATTTAACATAAAAAAGATTAAATGTTTTCAAATTTAATTTATTTACTTGATTTTATTTTATATAATTATATAAATCTTTAGTGATAACCATTTGGGTATATTGGTGGTTTTTGATCACCAAGAACTCAGTTAGAATTATAATTTAATATAATGTGTAAATAAAGATTAAAGAACCTCACATAGGATATGTTTCATAATAATATCGTGAAACCATAACAAAAATGGTTTCATGACCCAAATTGAGGATGGTAAATGAAATTCAAAACCCATCGTCCTTGAATGTGGTAAATTAACACATCTCGATCGGTGTCATTACAAGTTGTATGAAAGATGTGAAAGGGAGAGATGCTAATAACATATTCCATTATCATAAAAACATTACAGTAAATGTTTTTTCTCTAGGATTCATTACTTTTGTGTGAGGAGAGTGAATAATATAAAAGAAAACTAATGAAATTCAAAAAATAGTAAAATAATTCAAATGTGTAATTTACCTCATGAATCAATCTTCCTTGAGAGCTTCTACAGGGGAAAGGATTCGCTATTTGGAAAAGGCTACAGGCTTTTGGTCTTGTTCTATGAGCATTGGGAGAGATCTAGGTAGAATTTATTAAAGGAGCATGGCTTGAGAGGAGTGATGTGAATAGGGTAGTGTGGGTAGTTTTTATAGTGGAGGGGAGGAGGGATTTCTTAATATTTTAAACATAAGATTATTATTTTTTAATAAGACAAGAAATAGTAATGATTCATGTCACAAAAAAACTGTAATATATGTATGTGATTTTTAACCAATGTCCATTTACATCATCCATGGATAATGAATGATGCAGAAATTATTTTATGTAGGTTTTATCGTTAATTATATTCTTTTACAAATCACCAAAAATTCAAGTATTTTAGAAAAATATCAAAAATTTATCATAAATTTTTTTCAATGTGTTGAATCCTAAAATGTATACCAATTTGAGAAAATAATTTTATTAATACTAATAATTTTATTTTCAATTAAAATCATAATTTACTTGAAAAATACTCATTTTAAAATTATAATTGATTTTATAATGTTTTAAAATATTACACATGGTCTCATAAAATTTTTTTAAAACTGGAGGACATAAAATTGATAACTTATTAACATATTTTAGGAAAATATATTTTATTTAAAATTAACTACTTAATTCAAATTAATAATTTATGACATAAAAATACCAATACTTTTACTCTGGTGATATAATAACTTATAAGATGACATTATATTATATATACATTCAAGAGTTAGGTTACTCTTCATTTAAATTATTTACTATTCATAAGGATTATATTACAATGCATAAGGGTAACATTAATATTCATAACAGTCTATTAATATTAACCAAAATTTAATTTTGTCATATCTGACTCTGAGCATCATACTGATCGAAACCGTGTGTTTCAAATTTTTTATATTCAAATCACATAAGTTGAAATATTATGGTCAAAGGAAACATAGTACTTAATAGTTCATTGTGTAGTGATTTTATGTGATTATATGACATAATTATAAGAAGTTAATTTACATTCATAAAACACGGGATCTTTAAATTATTCCCCACTTATGAAATTTCACCCTTGAATTTTTTTTAAATCAATGCAATATACAAGTTCGAGTACATTTCTATTATTGCCTCCTACGGTTCCCATGTTGCCACTGTGTATTTATCCTTGCAACATAATACATTGACCAAGAGAGTAGACTTGTTATGTAGAACATTATCTATACGATACAATATCTAAATAATTTCCCGTCGTAATAAAGATCATTCTCCAATTGTACCTCCTCTATATAGAGTACATGTGAATGGTCACATATGCACTTATTTAATTGGGATACATGAATGAAATCAATTAATTTGGACATGGTAGGTGTAAGTGCCATTCAATAATCCACAACATCGACATGATCAAGAATATCAAAGGGTCTGATGGACCTGGGGCATAGCATTCATTTCTTCTTAATCTTCATGTCCTTTTTTCGTGGATATATTCTTAAAAATACAATGTATCAAACATTGAACTAGTGGTCTCATTGATAATTGTCTGTGTTAGTCTTTTTTTTACTTTGGGATGCCTTTATGTGATGATGAATTGATTTCACCTTCCCTAAAATTTCTTCGACCATCTTATGTCCTAGTAGCTTATGCTTAGTGACTTCATCCCAGCACACCTGTGTTCTGCACTTTTTCCCATAAAATTATTTGTATCATTCCATTCAAATGCTCTAGTGGAAACAATTGTTTTATGATAATTGGACAAGAGGAAAATTCTGGTATCATCCTTATTTCATGTATATCGAACAATATCTCAACATTTATTCTAGTGTTAAAATAGATCACTTGGATTTTCCATCTGTTTGAGGATGATATGACGTACTAAATTTCAGTTCAGTGTTTATAGCATGTTGGAGACCATTCCAAAACAATGAGGTGAATCTCAAATCTATATAGAATACAAAAGATTTTGGTACTCAAATAATCCTTACCCCATCATTGATATATATCTGCGAAAGTTGATCCAATGATAATTCATCTCGAATTGCGTTAAAATGAGTTATCTTTGTAATATGATCCATAAGGACGCATAGAGAATTATTTCCTCTGGATGTCCTTGGAAGTCTAGTTATAATGTCTGAGGTAATGTTTTCACACATATATGTTGGTATGGGTAGTGGATGCATCATCCTCTTAGATGTTTATCTTTCTGCCTTCACTTATTGACATTCCGTGTGCATTTATGTATATTCGACAATCTCATTCATCATATTGTCCCAAAAAAAGTTCATTCCAAGATCTCGATACATCTTTGTGCTCCCAGGGTGATTATAGAATGTTGAGATATGTGAATCATTCAAATGATTCTTCTTATATATGAAAAATATTATACATATAATCATGACCCAAATATATTGGCTCCATCCTCATAAATCTGAAACTCATTGGATTTCCCATTTCTAATGGATTCCATCCTCTTCTAAATTTCCACATCTTTTCATTGAGAATAATTTATTTTCTTTATGAGAGATGCTTGAGATATCATTCAAGAAATGACTGTTGATGTTCCAACATTATGTAATCCCTATGGACATATTCTACAAATCTATTAATATTGGAACTTTTTCAATTCTCATCATTGATAATAATGCATGATCCTTTATTCTCAGATCATCTTCTTTCTTGTTTGTCATAAAATGATGGTATAGGATTGAGAAATCATAAACCGTGATGAACTCAATCCATAAACACTAGTGAATATTATTCATTTTGTGTGTGAATATATTTTTTAGACTGTTGCGATCATTATATATATCACACTTCTCCCCATAGAGATGAGGCCTACAAATGTTTAATTCAATAATTATATCCACTAACTCCAAATCATTGGTATGATATTTTTTCTCGTGGATTTTCATCTACACTGAGGCATAGACTAACCCTTTATCATTTTTCATTAGTTCACAACCAATAAATCTCTTTGAAGTATCATTGTACACCCTAAATAGGTATACAAATGTTTGGAGTCTGAGTACTGGCATAGTGATTAGCATCTTTTTTAACTCCTTAAAGAAGTATTCAAATTACTATGTCCAAACAAACATTACATCCTTCCAAGTCAATATGGTCATTGGGTTGGATAATAATTAATATTTCATCACAAAATTTTAGTAATACGTTGTTAGAACTAGAATATTGTGGATCTCTATTACATATTATTTCTTTGGAAACTCATCAATAACCTTTTTCCTGGAAGGTACCAATGATATCCAATTTTCGGTGATAACATTCCCCAATAATGATACAACCTTCATCCAGAACTCACATCTACAGTACATTTCATACATCTTATACAGTCTCAATGTACATACCATAGTATTCAAATACTCTTCATGTTACTCAATGATCTTTGAGTATATATGAATATAATCTTTAAAGTCACCACAAATATGTCGAGGTAATCTCAAAAGAATATATACATTCAATAAATAAAACTTTTGGGGTCATTAGTGAGTTGGAATGGAATATCTATGAAATCATATTTTACAAAACTCTTTCTAATGGAATTCAAGGGAATATCTTCCCTCCATAGCATTAACTGTTAATATGTTGACTGAAGGTCTACCATTAAGAAATAACTGGCCCCATGAAGATGATCAAATAAAACATCTATACATGTTAGGGGACAATGATTCATTATTTTAATTTTATTGATTTCACAATAATCAATGAAAAGGTGCAATGATCCATCCATTTTATTCTTGAATATCATTAGTGAACCTCACGGTGAATCACTCAGTCTTATAAAAACCATCTCCAAATTCTTATGTAACTGCTTCTTCAACTCTTTTTGCTCTATAGTAGCAATTATATTAAGTTTCATTGATATATGAAGAGATACAACAATAATTTCAATTAAAAAATAAACCACAACATCAATATGAAGACACATAAACTCTTCAGGGAATAGGTAATTTTAATCCCTCATGATAGGAATATCATCGAGTAAGATTATATCCATTTTCATAAAATTTGGATCTAGAAATCCTTTCTCATAGGGAATTAATATCCTAACAATAAACAGTGACTCTAAAATAGATTCATCTTCCTCCATACAAATTTATATAATTGGAGGATGATTGGGGATGTAAATATTGATTTCTCTTTCTTAACCGTTGATTTGGATTTGAATAATGATAGCCAAACCCAGCCCAATATAACGTCCATCTGCATTAACAGAATAAATACATCATCTGATGAGAGTTTCAATCCACAAATGATAACTGTAGAGGATTTATAAAACATGTATAAAATAATGTCCCCATTCATTATTCTCACCGATTACTTATCCTCTAGTTTTTGAGTAGGTGTTTGATTAGTTCTACTAAACATTCATGATGTGATTGAACACATGAACACGAATCAAATAGTATGTTCCTAATTCCTGAATGAATAAATAGAAAACCTATAACTACTTCATTTTAAGCTCCACCTCTGCATGTTTGATAGCATAATCCCTTCCTTGTTTCCTTGGTGGTTGTTGTACATTTCACTGAATACCCTTTGCATAGAGAAATTGTTCACATAATTCCCATACTCCATGTAGTAATAACACTTCACTACTAACAAAGTGTTAATCCTAACATTCCTATCTTCATCCACATTAGTAGGATTATTCATATAACATCAGTAGTTTTCTGCTATAAATACCAACATTCCAAATTTTAATCAATTCTTGGTCCCCTATCAACATTTCAATGGATGCAGATTCCCAAAAATTTAACAAATTGGAAGATTAAGCTTCATTCCATAATTAAATTTTACTCAGTACATCCTAAATTATATTCTTCTTTTCCTATTCATGTCATAAGGCATGCATTACCAATAAGAGTCTCCGATCTAATTTAAAAATTTTGAGGGAAATACTGATATTCTCCTCATAACTGTCAAAATCTCTAATTGCCAAAGCATTTTGAATTATTGGAAATAAACTACTAAAGATGAAATCCACCATTCTTTCATTGTTTATGAAAAGTCCAGAGTCATAGCATTCAATACATGTAAATTTTTCTTCATGTGACCTAATTGAATCATATTCCTTATACATAGGTTCGAGGAACTCTTTTTTACTCTTGAGGTGGTGGGTTCAAAGAAAATATTTATTGAAAAACATTATCTTGATTTCCACAAAATCCAGAAAACCGATTTCCTCCTTGTGGTTTGTATTCCAAATTCGTTTCCACCACTAATCAACTTCCCCCTCAAAATTCTAAACCATAAGTATGAATTTTTTTTCATCTGTTCACTAGAGGACATAAAATATTTTTTCAATAGAGGTAATCCATTGTTCCGTGATATGGGGGTTAGAAGATCCACTAAACATGGGAGTTCACTTCATCGTGAAGAATGAGAGGTATACAATTTTAAAACTACAAATATAAAAATTCTAATGTATGTTAACATCAATAAGAAAATATAGAAATACATATTAACTAGTATTCTATACTTATTCTGAATGAAATTGGTAAAAATAGAATTAATATGGAATTTAAGAGGAGAGTGGATAAAACATACTCTTTCATCGGTATCTCTTCTCATGTACAACACTAAATGAACTTAATCATCATAGTTTGTTTCCTATTGGACATTAGAAATGAATATTTGGGACTGTATAAAGTGATTTTTGGTATATAAATTTCCTTAATAATTTTTAAAGAATTTGTTTCCCATGCTGAATCGGGGTTATTTATAATTGTTGAGAGATGTATTTATAGGATAAAATTTTGAAAAAAATACTATTTCCTTGGTAAAAAGTAAAATATTGAATATTTTTAGATTATAATTCCTATATTAATAATATAAAATAAATTTAGGAATATAAAAACTTATAAAATGAATTCTTTATTATGTTAAGTATAAATGTCGATTAAATGAAAAGTGTTATTTTAATGGATCAATTTTTACTTTAGGATTTGTAAAACTCCATTTGTAACTTTAAATTGTTTTTTTTATTTTTAAATGACATATTTTTATTATTAAATTAATTTTTGGATGGAATATCATATTTTTTTTTTTAATGTAATTATTACATCATCATTATGTCATAAAACATATAGTATTTCAAAATAAACGTATTTTTACTATACGTGTATTGATTTTATTATTTTAGAACTATACCCAAAATTAACCGTTTGATAATTTTGAAATTATGATTATAAAAATATAGTTCATATTATCCAAATAAAATATTGACATTGGTAATTTTAATTTTTAATATATAAATTATCTTTTTACAAAATATATTATTGTACGTTTATTTCAAATGTTCGTCTAATATATTTATTTTTTTAATCATCATATTTTTATAGAATAATTATATTTATATTATATTAAATTAATTATGATAAATATTATTTACATTAAATTATATTATTATGTTGAAACATTATATTTCTAATGGTTATGATAATGTTTTTGACTATTATGTTTCTATTCAAAATGAAATGGATACTATTCCAACAGTCGCATTTCAATGTATATATAAAACATCATTGAAAAAAAATCACTTAAATTATACCCAATGTTAAAAAATTTAATGTTCAATGATTTAAATTCTTTTTCATTTTGATTTATATTGTCTTGTTCATGGGGGAAATAATTCTAGTATATTAAAAGGATCGAAATTTTTCAGATTTAACATTCATAATTTTTTTCAGATAGTAATGTTGAAAATATTAAATTGTTTAGGATAATACTAATGTAAAATTAATCCAATATTTAATTACGTGTTATTAGTATCTATGTGTGTTTTATTTCAATAATATTATATAATACAATAATATCGAAAATTATACAGTAAAAAATATTACTAACAATCTTGAAATCATTACATTCTTCCCCGCTTTAGATATTACACCATCAAAATTTCATCTAATTTTATTGATTGAAAATATATGGGAGAAATCTTATTTTATTTTTCAATTGGGGTTCCATATATCCTTTACGTATATATGGTTCTACTATAGTAATTTGACAAAGTATCATATCTTGTTTCATATATCCATTTATCTAAATTCCATAATTTTTAATATGTCCTCTCTAAAAGAGATTTCATGCTGTATTATTACCAGTTATACACTCAGGACATGTGAGGGATTGGGTATGTTCATTATTTGGATTAATATGTAGAAAAAAATCATGACTGGGTTCTAGGGTTTCTGGAAGTGCTATCGTATGGGAAATATGTCATATGTGATCAATGATATTAAAGGATCAAATGTAACTTGGTATAAGAAACCATTTATTTCCAAACCACGTGACTTAATTATATAGTAATATCCTAGAGAAAATATTATCTAAAACATTGTAGTATGTTTTCAAAATATAGTTTCCATAATAGCTCTTTGGATGACTCTAAATATATATTATATGTTATGATATGGATTCAACATTCTATGGAATCACATGAATATGATATGACATAAGTATAATTTTTCAACAAAATTCATCCAAACATGTAGGTCTTCTGCACTACTTACCGTAATGATATTCACAAGTAGAAATTTGAATAATCATGTATAAGAAATTTTTATATGATTACTCGACTAATGAGAGATGATGATCCCTTCATTTATAAAATTACACGATCAAGGTCTCAGAATATCCTCACGTGTCTCAATGGTCTAATCTATTTTGGCCACTAGTTTGGGGATGATAATACGCAATGAAATTCAATTCAGTATTTAGATCACGTTGAATACATCTCTAAAATTTTGAAGTGAACATTGGATCATGATCATAAAAAATCAAAATATGTGCCCCATGATGCCTCATCACCAATATTATGTATATTTTAGAAAGAAGTTTGGGTAAGAAATAATCTAGAGTATAGAAGATGTTGTAATATTATCTGTTCCTATCTTCTAAAACACATAAAAAAGTGCATTCATTGGATGCCTTCAGGATACTAGTGGGAGTGTCCAGGGTGGTGCTTTCCCATTTCCACCTAGGTATGGGAAACAGTTCTATCATCCCCATAAATTATATCTCTATTCAAAAACATGATGGAATCCCAAGAACATTGAGGTGTATCCATAGATCAAATTTTTCTTATTTTTGAACATAATGTTCTCTAAAATATCAAAATCCATATTTTTACATCCAACGTGAATAATAAAATATGATTTATGATCCTTATTCAATATTTCATTCTTTATAACAAGTGATGAGGTCAAAAAATGTATATTTCCAAAAAATGTGATTCCACCTTCATTGATGTGAAATTCACGTGGATCCCCTTTCAATTTCATATCCTCATCCTTTTGAATTTCTATATCATCGATTAATACCTCCTTGATATTCTAACGGAAAAATGTTTGTGAAATTAAATTTGAAATTTAGGATGAATTCCCTACCATTATTATTTCCATATCCATCAATTGTGAATACATGAAGATATGGTATTTCTCAATTCACATCCCAAATTGTGCTCTATATTAATTCATTCTACAGGAATCATCAACCATGTTCTCCTTACAATGATTTTAGAAAATATATATGTCATAATCATTTACCATCATTGATCATATACTATGATTATTTTCCATCCCCTTTAATGTGTATATAATGCTTAGAATCATATGATTAGTTTATATATAACAAATATCTAGTTAGAAGTAGTTCCATAAAATATTAATGAAAAATATCATCGATTCTATCTTCAGATGATGCATTGTGTAGTTCTTCACATGAATCGATGATTATATTGAGGATTATGCTTCCAAATTTTTATTATTTAGTGTCTCCAAGTAAATTTATTCATTTATGACTGATTTTACATCACATAATAATTTAATATTATAGTATTGTCATTACATGTCCAACAATTATATTATTTTGTTTCCCCTTAATAATTTCATAACATTCTTCCCTATAGACATAATTTACCCATTTCCTTATTATCATTCATATAGGAAAAATGAACATTTAATATTTCTCAATAATCGTTTGTAGTATAAAACTATAATATTAAAAATATGGAAATATATAACACATGAGGGACTAGGGAATCCATTAATTGAAATTGCCATAAGATGGTCTAGAGAAATTCCAGCTCAAGTGATCATGTTCCATTAGAATGTGAACTGATGATTCCAAAAGTCACACTTTCATACATACTATAATGATCCTCGATTAATAATGTTTCCATCCATATCCCTATATTAGATTATTATCCTTTCATAAACATGGTTTAGAATATAATATGACCAATAGGAACCACCATGAAATTTCAATGGCACTATATAATGTTTTTATACATCAAATCCATGAATATTAATGGGGAATTAATAAGAGTAAAGTGAATCTCTATGAAATCAAGGTGACTATAAAATATTTATAATGTTTCCATCTAAATATCCTCTTATATAAAACCATATTAATGAAATAAATAATGAGTATCCTCCATTTATATGTATGTTATTTCTATATGTTGACAAAACTAGTAAAAAATCCATATATGGGTATACTTTCTACTTATGGGGATGTTTTAGAGATCCTGGTAATTGATATACAACCACAACGTTCCATACATTATCTGGAAAATGTGTTGTGGTTCACCCCCACGAGATACCCAAGAGAATATGATATATTTTAACATATTATCTTTTATATAATTTATAACTCATCTTTCTCAATCAGGGATATCATATTGTGGAGTTTGGATAGAGGTGTGTGTATGAGTATCAATTTTATTTAGTTATCTAAATCCAGTTATGAGGTATATTTGTGTAAAACTTCATGAAATACAATATTATATTCCCTTAAAAAATAAATTTTCCACATGGGTGTTACAAAACATAAATTAAACCATTTGGGAAATGTATTCTTCTTCACTGGATATCAACACCCACATCATAGAGGGGTTGTAAATGGATATTCAATATCATGATTTATCTTTTTCTAGATCATGGGTTGTATTTTAATATAGAAAGTGATCACATTTTATAAATGTATATTTCACCCAAATATAATAAGATCCAATCCATTCCTTTTATATAATCAAATCCCACCATGTATAGGATAATTAGAACTCCTTTCAAATTATATTCACACATATTCTATCTTTATAAGTGTCCAATACTTTTATTTAATTTATCACACCACTATGTGTTATTATGGATATATCTACAAACATGTATCTTGTTTGTTACTCACATTCATACATACCTATATATTTAGATTTTTTAATATAGAATAGAGATAACTAGGTTATAAATGACTTCTAATAAGTGAATACCCACAAAAAGTTTTCTTATAGGATTGGGTGATGGAAATAAAACAATGATCAATAATAACATAATCACTATGGCTCACACATATGGATAAGGAATCTGACAAAAATGATCCCTACTCTAAAAGTGTCATTAACCCAACATCAATGGTCCGAGGTTTTTCTACATTCTTGAATAAGGATGGAAATATCATTATTAGTGGGGGTATATTTTAAAGAGACAACCATTCTGAATGAAGGAGTAAGATTCATCAATTTTGTATATATTCAATTGTAATAAAAAAAATTGATCATATTTTTTTGATAAAATGATTTGTATAATGTAGTACTACATTATTACGTTCCACCATAGATACTGTAATATAATATTTATTTTATTTAACAAATTTATTTTATGGTTTCTATCATACATTACCCACAAGGACACATGGTATTGTGCACTGGCTTTCATTGTTTTCTTACACCCCACTACAGAATTATTAAAAAATAGAGGGTTCCTTCAATTCCACTAACATGTTGGCCATATTATTTATGTCCCTTAAATATGCAGGATTTTTTTTCCTTCTATATAACACTTCAATCATTTCAATATCCCATTATGGTAGTTCCCATGGTGATTCATCCTGAATTTATGACAATAGGATGGTTGGATCCACGTTCATCTATTATTTTATTTCTAGCATGGAACTATCCCATTCATTTCATACCTCCATATCGAAGGGTCCATTCTTTAAACTCCATCTATAATTTTATATTACAAAATAAAATTATTATATATATCTGAAAAGTGTTTATATTTCATGATAATTTCTACAATGTGGTTTTTAAAAAATAATGATTCAATCTTTTTTTATTTCATTATAAACTAGAAAACTAGATGAGGATCATAAATTCCTTGTAAAATACTCCTTATATGAAATTCCATCCTCTTGTACAATTATCATATGTGGTTTTAATTATATTTCTTTCTTTGATCAATGTGTTCATGAGAAATACTTATTATAGTACAACTTCATACATACTCACACTCAATTTCTCATATTTTAACATATGGATTCATATTCTATATATATCACCACCATTAATTGGCTTCTCTATATAATCAATAGATGGTTAGAGTCATCTTCAACATCTCAGAACAATAGTGTTTATAAAAGGTAATATCAAATTATTTGACCCACTATTCTGAGATTAGTGGATCAGAAGTCAAACTAAAAATCAATTTTCATTGTTGTATAAAATAAATACCAGATAGATTATCATTTTTCAGTAAAAGAATGATTTTACTTGTGATTTAGGTAATTCTTCATATCCTGAGAGAGGTACATAATAGTATGCATGATGTTCTGGGATCAACATACCATGGAATTATAGACGGTGTTTATAATATCATTTTATTTTACCTCATATTGGTAATTTTTATGGTTTCTCACGATTCCCAAAATGTTCAAATTTATAAATGGATTGAAAAAACTTATTTTAAACAGTTATAATTATGTATTACTAAAAGAAAAATAATTCTAATTTCTTGTCTTATAGTATCCCTTTGTCTAATAATTTCAAAATTGATAATTCTAATATTATATTCATTAACGTATGACTATATTTTGGAGGATCACATACATTAGTTATATGTCCTTCATAATGGGTTGTTTAGAGGTTTTGGATAACCTAAGAATATCCGCCATGTTTGTAAAATCATGAATATAGCATGTCCAACTCTCATGAAAATGGTGTTGATCAAGTAAATTTACAAGGTGAACATCATATGGAAATTTCATTGATCTAAAAATGTAACATATGAACAAAATCATATAGTATAAATATATGGATTTCATTTCTTAGAAACCAATCATTCTTATTCATCCAAAAATATTTAGATATTTCTATATAATTATACATATAATTAATTATTTTACAGTGTTTTTCTATTAATTATTTATAAATTAACTAAACCATGATCTGATTATAATTTTCTATGAAATACTATAACAATATTTTTTAAGATAAACGTAATGATAGTGATAGAAATATGAGATCCAATATTTTTTAATATTTTTATCATACATCATATGTAAAAAATAATGCATAATATTATAAATAAATTATTCGGATTTATCATTCCATTTACTCTAATGATATAAATTTTATATGTATTAACCTAAAGATATATATCAATGGAAGGGGTGGGATAAAATCCCATGAAGGGAGGAAGAGGAGATATGAATCAATAGAACATGGGTGAGAATAATAAAAATAATCATATCATAAAAATATGATAACAAAGATATGGATTCTGGGTATATATAATGAAATTATTGACATTGGAATATGCATATTAATAAAACTTCATAAAATTGATGCCATGAATAATCATATAATTGTGAACAAAGATACCTTAATGTTAAAACATAATATAATTTCAAAAACTATATAATCATCATTGTAAAAAACTATATCACCATGTTCATAGATAATACACATAATCTTATGGGATATGTCACATTAACCCATTAATTTCAATGAATTATAAGTAGGTCCTATCATTAACATGATAAAATGACCATGATCATTCATTCCACATATAACATAAAACAATATTAGTCATGAAATAAACACATTTAATGTAATGATATTCATAAAGGTTCATAATGAACACTTTCAGGAAAATCCATTGGGATTCCTAAATATAAGTTGATAGTAAATTTAATTCTTAAGACATCCCTCTTTCTTATTTGGATTAGAAATCAAATAACATAATTCAATTTGATGAATTTCAAGTAGAGTTTATTTTCAAAAAAATTATAATAAATGGCATAGTAGACATTTAAAAATACATGGAGAATATATATCCCTGGATGATAATTTAATTTATAGTTAATATTTTTTTAGTAAATTTTGAGTAATATAAATACAGAAAATGAAATTAATGTGGGATTACCCAAATGGGAGTTGGTTTAATTAATCCGAATTTATTAAATTTTATATTATTTTATCATTTTTTCCTCATAAATAATAATTTTTTTACGAAAACATGGATCTAGTATAAATTAGGTTAGTTTCTATCATTATTTATCAATTAAAATCATTGAATTTGTATTATTAATTTTTGTTGTTAATGTTGATGAATTTTGATATCATGTATTCCTTAAAACAATATGTTTGAATTTAATTTGTATATCCATGTTCATGGTCTTTTAAACACCATACAAATAATTTAATTATTTATCTTCATTTATATATTATAACAATTTATTATAATCATAAAATAGTTATGTTATTTGAAATATGTTTTACAATTCATCATTTGTGGTTAACGGACCGTTAAGGGGAACATAGAACAAGGTATAAAAAACTAATATTCATCAAAAAGTAATGAATAACAAGGTAAAAAAAGAAAGTTAATATCAAATAAGATCAGAAAATGGGACAATTGATGATGAATAATCATAATTCATTAAATAAATAATAATGATGAAGAAATAAGTTTTAAAAAATATTGTGGGGAATTAAGATCATATTAAAATTTAACATGGATACATTTTTTAGATTAAATAACTCAAACTAAATATTATCATATAATTAATTATGGCTTAGTAATAATCACACTACTGAAGAAGAAGCATATTGTATTACTTGAGATTGATTTCTTTAAGAGAGAGTACATTAATGAAATAAATTGATATATTCAATAATTTTTTTGAAGTAAATGTTGAATCCTCATTGGATATAGAAAGAAATCATTATATAAATCTTGTGAAATCCAAAATGAATAACTATAAAATATTATATAACTATTCTATCCATCCTAGTCTTAGAAACTATGTCAAAAAATGTGGAATTGAGAAAGATACTATGCTACACATAACATTCATAAATATTGGAATATAACACAAAAGAAAACATTTCCACATGGGTAAAGAAATACGGTGATCATAATTATGTTTATCCTGCCTAAAAATTATAAAGGTAATGATCCTATATATACAAAAATCTATAAAATTTTTATATTTTTTTGTGATATAGTGTATATTGACATAAGGAATTTAATTTTTTGGAAAAAATGTATCATCATGTAAATATTCTTAGATTAATGCGAATAAATAGTGTATGAATATATACTATGATTATTATTCTTAATGAAGAAAGAAATGATATACCATTAAATACTAAAACAAATTCATGCTGAACTGCTTTCATTTCAAGGAGGATGAGTGTGGATGTTGGGAGAAACAGGGTCCCATTTTCTATTTTGTTTAAAAAATCCTCATGTATATGTTTCCACTTATAGGAATAAAAATGAAGTGAGAAAAAATAATGTTGGGAATAGTTATTTTGTGTTATGACAACACTAAAATCTAGGAAAAGGTGTGATCCTTGTACTGTTAATTGTTTTTTAGTAAAATATATTTGGTGATATAAGGATCATGAATGATATTTAATAACATTAAGGATGACCAATTACATTCAAAAGTGATAGTTCTATAATAATAAGTTGAATATGAAAAAGTAATATTATTGATTAAAAACTGAACTCAATAAGATGTTTTCTACATTGATGGTCTCAAACACATATAATTAAGATTTATCCATTATTTTCATGTCGGAAATGTCTGGATCCTTAAGAAATATTTATATATCATTTTTATACCAATATTTATAATGATAAATTTCATTTCAAATTAATTTAATTTCATTAATATCCTACTTTACACCCAATACTGGGCTGAAACAGATAATAAATTATTAATATCTCTGAGAATTATAACGTAGCTATAAAAATTCCATTTATGAATAATTTTGAAAAATTAATGAAATAAAAATATGATTTCAATTTAATATTAATTTAATAACAAATTGTTATTAAATAATAAATCAATTTTTATTAATCATATTATTCTCTAAAAAATATTTTCATTAAAAAAGATTATTTTTCGTCTTTGGGAGAAAATAAATAAATAAATTCTAATAATTTTTTATTTATATATTATAAAATTACCATAATTAATTAAATAATCATATTATAAATTTTTCACCATAATATTTCATAGTATGTTATCTCTTTAAAGTAATTCAATAACTCTCTTTTCACGCAACACTAAGTTTGAGCGCACCACGACATACCAGACTAGCCGTTCAAAAAGCGGTTATGAATTGTAAAACAAAATTCTGAATTTTATATACTGAATATAATTTTAGAATCCAAATTATATGTTTCTTTGACATATTATAAGAACAAATTAAAATTTTTCATATAAAATGAGTATATTTTAAAAAATGTAATTTTATAGCCTTTTAATGGATAACCTTTTTTAAAACCAATATTTGACACTTTTATATATTCAATTTAATGAAACTAAATTATTCATTATATGTGGGATAAATTTTTTTTTTGTTTCGATAATGTTTTTTTTACTTTTCTTATAACATTCATATTTTGACAAATAGTGAAAAATACAAAATTTTAATTGAAAACATCATTTTGAATTGAAATAATTTATAGTGTAAAATTATAAATTTCAGTGTTTTTAAATTATAATTATAAAATATTTTTATCATTTAATATAATTTAGTTCTTTATATGTAATTTCAAATTTAAACAGGACATAAACATGTGTCAACATTTTGATAGTTATTATTTTTTTTAAACACGCTTTTTGTTTTGACAATGAGAATTAATTTTAAATTGATTTCTGCTAATTCTATGTATTGAATTTTTAAAAAGGGATTCTATATTTGGAATCAGGATGTAATAATTTTTTAAATAGATAAGGTTTATTTTTTAACATTATGAATAATTACGTCCGTATATATTTTATTTACTATGGATAAAGGGTAAACCTGGTAAATAAGGGTAAATAAATAATATTATAATAATATTAAATTAACCTAAAATGTGTCTTATTACTATGTTTCGATACATTTCCTACCATGTTAATCTTTTAGTAGCTTTTGGGACCACATAGAGCCACTAGAGTGTGATAATGACACTATATATTAATTAATTTAATGTAATGGAAAAAATGAAACACAGATATATCTTTTAGTAAAACAATTTTTACATGTGGTTATATAAGTTTTAATTTCATCTATAATTATGAATTTTAAAGATAAAATTATTTACTGCATCATGGAATTTTTTCTATAATTTTTTGTTATAAAATAAATAAAATTACTTATGACAGAATAATAATCCAGTGTTTACCCCAATAATGAATGATTTAAATGAATGAGATTATTTAAATTAAAACCATATCAAAAAATTATCCAATTATTATTGGATGATTTTATTTAATGCATGAGTCATATTATATTCATCTTTAATGAGTGTTATACCTTTGGAAACCGAAAATCAATATATAATAAACTAATATTTGAAAACATTCCTAAAGAGCCCCTTCTTCCCTTATAAAAACCCCTTATCAACAACACAATTCTCATACCACTAAAGCCACCTAGATCATCCAAAAAAGACACAAATAGGCTATATACATCCCACTATTTCTCCTAGAAATACTTACCTTAGGCAGAAGGCATTTTAGGAATCCTTTTGGTTCAAACCAATGGGAGTTACCAAATTTAATGGTAACATCTCCTCTTATGTTATTTTTATTACTTTACTTTTAAACCCCCAAAACACACTTTATTCAATTGATTTGTAAAAAAAGAATTATCATCAATATAATATGATGTTTTATGATATTTATTTTTCTACACATACACACAACTCCATATAATGGGTACAGTACATAACGTTTATGTGGACGACGAGCTACAGCCTAACGAAACAGTGATTGTCCAATATTCTACTACCACCTCTTATGGTGGACATTATGATGGAATTGTAATTATATAAGATATTTATGATGTATATTTTTTCTATATGCTTATTTAATTCTCTTTTATATTATACCTTCATTCTTTTCAAGTTGTATATATAATATAATTTCTTTTGAGGAAGAACGGACTACCGCCCCCTAAAAGTTATTTGACTCATTCATACCATACAAGGAACACATAAAGGATGGTGATAATGAAATTATATAACATATAAAAATATTATATTATATAGGAATAATAATATACCTATGTATCCTATGGATTTATTTCCTTTTAAAATAAAAAAAATGAAATGGAAGTATCGTTCGTGTGTACGTACAGATTACCGTCTCCACGAACATGATGAGATTCTATCTCCATCGTAACCATTCATGAATAATTTTCATCTTATTATGAAAAATAATATTTATAAACAAAATATCATTATGGATATGAATCAAAAACATCATATCCATAACCAACATGACTTACATAACGAATCATATAAATGAAAAACAATCAGTTAACACCTGAAACAATGATACTACTAAAATATTATTAACAAGGAAATATTATAAGATCATATATGATACCATATTTATGTATTTTGTTATTTTATAAATTAATAACAATGATTTAACTTTTATACAGGAGGTTAACGTAATGTCGACAAAATAAAAGTACAATTTAAGTGTTAATTGCTCAATCTGAGTATTATTTAATATTGTTTATCTGTAAGTATTTACTAGGAAATATTTATTATCCATGACCATGTAAGATAAAGGGGATAACAAAATGATTCTTTTTAGGGGACTCTTCAAATAAAATATCATTGTAACAGTTTAAAAATTTATTTTTCTAAATCATTCTAATTAATTTTCTTATTTTCAAAAAAAAATTAAAGGATTTATTTATATGTACATGAATGTTTTAAAATGTTAATTCTTTAAAACAGTTCAATGTGTTATGGGAGTCATTGATTAAATAATTCTTTTTAAATGTATTCCATTATAAATTGTGTTACTTTTAAATGTTTTCGTGAAAGAGGGATATTTCTCCCAATGATTTTTACTAGTCATTTTCAACTATGTCAACATCCATTTGGATATTATACTTTATTGTTGTTGATTTATTATAACTAAAATCTTCAATATTTTATTGAGTGAGTTATGATTTTATGGACTATGAATGTTCTATTTTTATTCCATTTTCGGTTTATGGTTAGAGTATCAACATTCCGAATGCTAGTTTTAAAATAAATTATTATTTTATATTCAACATTTTCTTATGAGGAATGATTTGGACTGAGTATGTGATGGGTGCAGCCTGCTATAGCTCCTCGACGCATCAGTATGTCTGATGAGACGATCTGGTGTCTTGTCACTAGCCCTTGACAAAATTTTATTTATAGTCTTAGCACGAGGCCTTGACTATTTTGTTATGATGTCCAACATTATGTATTCCAACATTATGAAATTAGCTATTGATGTTACATGTGATTATTTGACTAATATAATAACCATGTGAATATATAAATGGCATCATTTTATTTAGCTTTTCCATATTATTATGAATTTATTGTTTAAAAGGCTTTTGTTTTAGTTTCACACATTTCCTTAAATTTATATGATTATTTATGATAGTTTCCACTAATTGTTAGCCTTACTGAGCATCTGAGCACTCACATTTCATATGTTTTCTTCATCCCAGGATTCTAAGAAATGTATTATATTATATATGTAGGGTTAATCTATCTTAATAATGGAATTTTATTTGGATTATTTATGTTTTGTTTTATATTTTAATGTGTAATGTATCATCCATGTATGTAATATATTTTCTAAGACTGATAAACTAATCGTTCATTCGAGACATGATTCCTTGTATCATGCCAATGTATTAAAATAACACCCCAAATCTAGGTAATTGGGGTTGGGGAATTATAGTTTACATCAGAGAAAAATTAGTACGAACCTTGGAAACTACATTTAGATAAACTCTTATTAGAGCGAATTAACCTAAGATAGACTTTGACTATTAGAATAGAAGAACATCCTAGAATTTTGATAATGTAGAGATTTTGTGTATTATCCAAACAATACATCCATGTCTATATATGAGTAGGAAGAGGAGGCTCTGGAACAGATGTACCTAGTAGTGAAACTCCAACAAGGAGTTTCTTGCTTGACATGGGGTATCCTAGTACATGACAATGGGCATTAGTGCACTCTTGGGGAATATCATTAGGATAATTCACATTTTAATTACAAACCATTATAAATGATATATGCATATATACCTCCTAAAATAAATCATTTTCATGATTTTGGATTATATCAATAAATGGTTCAATTTATATTCAGTGTTTTACAAGTTTGTAATTATGTATTGCAATTCATAAACTAATGTAGTGCATTCCATTCTATAGAAATAATTCCTAGTTGAAGGAATGGAAACTGTATCAACACACGTAATTCATGTTTGGATTCCCCTCCTACTCAAGATAATTATAGTGGAGTTGTTGATGCAACTGGTGCTGATCAGCGTATCAAAATACTGAGACAACTCACCCAAGTTATGAATAATATCCTTACCCATATGGATCACCTCAATCCACAACATCGAGGATCTATGATATTAAAATTCATGAGTCAAAAACCACCAACATTCAATGGAACAAAAAATCCATTCATAGTTGAGCACATCTTAAGTTCCATATAGAAATTTTTTCATGCTTTGGGGTGTTAAGAAAGGGAAAAAGTCGTCATGCCAGTTTATCGTCTCACATGAGATGAGGATTAATGGTGGTAATTAATTCAAATCACAATAAAATATGATGAATTATCAAATATGAAATGGATGGTGTTTAAAAATATTTAATTATAAAAATAATTTCCTCATGACCATCGATCTGATATGGTGTTGAAATTTTTGAGTCTGAGGGAAAACGAGGATGTGAATGTTGCAAACAATTAGGATAATGTTAAAACGATAGAAAAACATGTATTATATTATATATTTAACCCAAGGATTAATATTGACCAATTCCTCGATGGGTTAAAACCATTTTCCCTCAAGCATTACTCTCACAATCCTTCTCATCATATGAAGATATTGTCTAATGTGTTATCAAGACAGAAAATGAATTCTATAAGTCTTACAACTTTATTGAAAAGATGGAGAAGAAGAGATCTCTTTTACAGTCTAGAAATGGAAATAAGGGAAAGAATGATTTTCCCATAAGTGATATCTACGAAAAATTCATCTTGTTAAATGCACGATGGTAATGAGAGTTTGTTACAAGTGTGGATAAAAAGGAAACCGAGTATGTGATCGCAAGGTTAAGAAAAAGGTTTCAAATGTACAATGATTCATCTTCAAGGAGTTAGGACACAACGTAAATCAATGTCTCAATAATTATAGTACACAACAAATGATGTTGTTGGATAGTAATAAAGTTATGATATTACCACAGATGAAATTAATTACTAGTGTTCTTATGTGGATATTAATGAATTATGTCATTTGAGTGTTGTATCAATGATGTACTGGTTATAATAATTATTAATTATATAAGGATCATAATAGAGTACTATTTCATTAAGGATTATAGATTGTGTGGTACCTGGAAAAGTGACTCAATAACAAATTAAACTTTTTATAAAATACATGGTTCAAGGAATGATAAACATTAAAATGGTCTTGATACTGTGGTTTTGATTTAGGAATAATATATTATTGATTTGGATAAATTATATTGGATATTATTGATTACCTTGGTCTTAATTAATGGTTCTTTATTCCATCATTCTTGGTGATTACAAATTTTTTTGAGGAGTATATCTAGTATTCTATGATTTACATAAGGAATAAGGACGTACATACCTATTCAATTATGGTTTTCTAAAATTTTTATTTATTACCACTTTTTAAGAGAATACACGATGAGGGTATTCACATTTATATTATGTTATTTTCCTTATAAATTTTGGTTTATGAGTATGGAAAGAAGTATTGTGGATAAGTCTAAATGTTGGTATATATTATATTGGAAATTGGGTACTTTTGTTAATATTTAATTATTTCTTTTGATTATTTTAAGATTTTCTTAAAAAGGACAACCCCGAGGTTGAGTGACAACCCGTCGAGTCTGGTAAGGGAGTGGGACTTAAACCCGATACAGTTGGGCGACAGTGGTACATCACCTACCACTGGCCTACGTTTCGTCCTAGTTTTTATAATGTTGTTTTTTAAATAGTATACAAAATATATTACAAATTCATTATTTTTGGAAACATATATGATTATGATAAATAGAATATTTTTTAATTCGATTATATTTTGGAGTGAAAGATGTGTTTATTGTATGAATTAGTTGAAGGATGAAACTCTACTTGTAATGTATCTTTTTCCACTTATTATATGAATAGATTAATTCCTAAATTTTAGGGAAGTGTTCTTAAAACAAAAAATTCGTTATCCTAATACCTTATGGTTTGATTAACATATGGTATTTTAAATCATCATGGATTGATGGCATTGAGGCCCTAAATTTGATGATTGTTTGTGATTTATGACCAAAATCACTCCTTATAGAAATTTTTGTTTTTTCCTCCAATTATGTGTCTCTAATTTCCACTAATGTTCTCTTAATCATGAACATAATTTCATGGTGACTTTTTCATTTATCTTTCCCTCTTATTAAGACTAAATTTCATTAACATAATTTCCAGTTTGCGTTTTCCAGAATGGTATTTTTCTATTTTTAACGATTTATTTTCAATGAAAATTTTCAAATTGTGAGAATACAATTTATTGAAGGACGGGGGAATGTAACAACCCAAGATTTTTTAGTATATTATCTCATCAATTTAATTCAATAACATTTTCTATATGCAACACCGAGTTCGAGTACACCACCACATACCAGACTAGCCATTCAAAAAGTGGTTAAGAGTAGTACTAAATGAATTTTGAATTTTATATAAACAATATATTTCATAATCCATATGATGTGTTTCTTATACATAATATAAAAAAATTAATTTTTTAAGATAAAAGAAGTTATTTTGAAAAAATTAAATTTTGTCACCTTTTAAAGGAGAACCTTTTTAAAAAACAATAATTGAAACTTTTATATAATAAATTTAATGAAATAAAATTATTATTTAGACTAGGGTCAAAATTATTTAGTTTGGATATATTTTGGGTTCTTTGTTGATAACATTCAAATTTTGATGGATAGTGAAAAAACCGGAATTTTATTTGAAAACAACTTGTTAAATCAACATAATTTATAATGTTAAATTATTCATTGGATTGGTTTTAAAGTAACAATAGATAATATTTTTATCATTTAAAATAATTTAGTTCATTTGATGTAATTTCACATTTAAACTGAACATAGGCAAGTGTCAATCGTTTGATAATTAATATTTCTTAAGAACATAGTTTTTTTTCAATGAGAATTAATTCAAAATTAATTTCATGCCACTTAAATGATTTTAATTTGGAATAATATATTCCATATTTGTAATCAAGAGATTCAAATTATGTTAATATGTACCATTCATTTTTAGTCATTATGAATAATTACTTATGTAAATATTTTATTTACCATTGTTAAAGGGTAAATCTGATAATTAAGGGTAATAAAATATTATTAAAATAATATTAAATTATCTTAATATTTTTCCTATTCCTATTGGTCAAAACAAGTCCGATCATGGGCATCCATGGGTCTATTTTGGGACCAAATTGAGCCACATTATAGTGATTATGAAACATTATATTAATTAATTTAATGCAAGGACAAAAATGGCATAAACTTATATCTTTTAGTATATAAATTTATAAAATTGGTTATATAAGTTATAAATTCGACTATAAATATTCCTTGGGAAGCTAAAAATATTTTCCACGTCATTTTATTTTTTTATAATTTTTATACATCAAATAAATAAAATTATTTATGAAAAAATAATAATGTTGTGTTTACCTTATTAGTGAATGATTTAATTAAATGAGATTATAAAAATGAAAACAATATCCCAAACCTATAAAATTCTTATTAAATGATTTTATTTCTAACATGAGTCATATTATATTAAACTTTATTGAATATTGTAACATTAGAAACCGAAAGTAATTACATTATAAAAGAATATTTTCATCGTTCTTAAATAGACCCTCCTCCCCCTTATAAAAACCCCTCATCTCTAACCCATTTCTCACACCACTCAAGCCCCTTGGCTTATCTAACCTCTGACCAATTAGGCTCTCTACATACCAATCATCATCCTAGAATCCTTACCTTAGGTATAAGGAAATTCAAGGAAGACTTTTGGTTCAAACCAAAGGGAGTTACCCGATAGAAATGTAACATCTTCTCTTTAGTTCTTTTATTTTATTTTACTTCTGCAACCCCCTAAACTATGTTTATTACTTTCTATAATTACCAAAACAATATCCTCAATACACTAGGAAGATTTTATGAGAACAATCTTATCTACACTTACACCCACCTCTATCGAATGGGTATATAACATAATGAACTTGTGGACGGAGAACTACTGTCTCACGAAAAAATGATTGATCAATTTTCTACTACCACCTCTTATGGTGACCATTATGATAAATCTATAATTATATATGGTATTGATTATATTTATTTTATCTATAATCTTCGGTAATTAATTTTTATAGAATAACATTATTCTTTTCATGTTGTATATATACAATAATTTCATTTGAGGAAGTGTAGAATACCAACCCCTCAAAGAGATATGAATCATTTTTACAATACATAGAATGTATAAATGATGGTCTTCATGAACATACGTAAAATATATAAAATATTATATTATTCTGCAATAAAAATATATCGATCTATAATTTTTTTATTTCCTTTAAAAAATTTAAATTGAAGTAGTGTTCGTGAGTACATACGGATTACCGTCCCCACAACCGCGATGAGATTCATTCCCATCATAACCATTAATTGATAATTTTAATTTGATTATTAATAATAATATTTAAGAACACAATATCATTATTTATATGAATCAAATACATTCTATCCATAACATACATGACTTACGTAACAAAAAATAAAATAGAAAATTAATCAGTTAACACCTGTAACAATGATAATATTTATATATTATTAGCAAATGAATATTAGAAGATCATATTTGAAATTATATTTATTTATGTGGTTCTTGTATAATTTAATAAAAATGATTTACCTATTATACATGAGGTTAAAGTAGCCTCAACCAATGAAAAGTTCAAGGTAAGGGTTAATTCCTCAATCTCATTATTATTCGAGATTGATTATGTGTAAGTATTTACTGGGACATATTTATTATCCATGTCCATTTTAGAAAAAGTTGTTTTAAAAATTATTCTTTTTAAGGTAATATTTAAATAAAATATCATTGTAACCGTTTATATATTTATTCTTCTAAATTATTCTAATTAATGTCCAGGATTTCAAAATGGTTTTCAAAATATTTATTTATATGGACATTAATGTCTTAAAATGTTAAATCATTCAATATTATCGAAGTTGTGTGGGACAAATTGATTAAAAATTTTCTTTTAAATTTCTTCCTTTATAAATTTTGTGAGATTTAAATGTATTCATGAAAAAGAGATATTTCTCTCAAAGCGTTTTACTAATAATTTTCAACTATGTTATCATCTATTAGATATTATTCCTGATTGAGGTTGATTTATTATAAATACAACTTTCAATATTGTATTGAATGAGTTATGATATGATTGACTGTGAACGTGCTATTTTTATGCCAATCATGGTTTATGGATCAAGTATCGACATTTCGTATGTCAGTTTTAATAAAAAAGTTAATGTAATGTTTCAAAATTTTCATATGATGAATTCATTGGCCTTAGTATGTGACGGCTAGATACCACTATAGCTCCTAAATGAATCGGTATGTCTCATGAGACAAACTAGTGTCTTGGTATAAGGCCTTGACAATATCATATTTGTAGTCTGGGCACGAGGCCTTAAATATGTGGTTATGATGCTTGAAGTTATGCATTACATCATTATGAAATTAGCTATTTAAATTACAAGTTATTGTTCAACTAGTAGAATATCCATGTAAAAAATTTAATGGAATTATTTGATTGATATTTTCCATACTCTACTGATGTTTAGTTTTAAAAGGGGTTTGTTTTAGTTTTTTTACATTGCCTTAAATTTTTATGCTTATTTATGATAGTTTTTTCTAATTTGTATCCTTACTGAGTATCTGATCTCCCCACTTTTTTATGTATTCCTTTTCCCAGGATTCCATGAACTGTATTATGGTCGATATGTATGGTTAATCAAGGTGAATAATGGTGTTCAGAATGTATTATTTATGTTGTCTTTTGTGTTTGAATATGTAATTTAACGTTTAAGCTTGCAATCTATTTTCAATGTCTGCTAATCTAATTGTTCTTTCAAGACATGATTCTTTATATCATGCCAATGTATTAAAAAAATGCACCAACTCTGGGTAACTCTGGTTGGGGATTTACAACAAATAATTTATGATAAAATTTTATATTTTTTAAAAACAATCATTTTTCTGACTAATAGTGTATAATATTAATTTAATAATAAAGTTTATTTTTAAATTTCATACATTTACTATCTTACATAATATATTAAAACTATGTAGAAGTAAAATTAATACACAATAATTAATAATAATAAAATAATATTAATAAGAATCATTTTTAATTATTAATTTGGTATAAATTTATTTTACTGATAGATGAATGTTTTTGAAAACTTGTTTTCGTCATTTTTTTCATGTTTAATTTTAAAATAAATTATCCAACACCTATTTATTTATTCATAAAAAAATTATTTCATATTTTGAATCATGTGTTCTATATTTGGTATATAGTTACATATTATTTTTTTTGTTTTATTATGTGGATATTTGTTAATTTCTTTTCCATGATGAAATTTAAATTAGGAAATTATTAGTTAAAATCAATATTATAAGGACTATAAAATGAAAAAAATATCTTAATTATATTTTATTATTTCATTTCACATATGTTCACCCAATATCCAGTTATATGACATTTTCTTCAATCAGGATTTGATTATAAATAATTTATAATTTTATTTAGTTATAATTAAAATTGATTATACTCATGTTTGTAATTACTATAATATTTCATACCTAATGTTCAACATAGGTTATATGAATCAACAAATAAATTTGAAATATAAATGATTTATCATCATCATTGAAATTTAATTACATGTTATCCAGAAATTATTATTATGTTAAATTCATACATAATGTTGGTGCAATAATTAGTCAATTTATAGAAAAATATAATGTAAAATATTAAAAATACTAAAAGAAAAATTAATGTAATAAAATATTGTCTTTCGTGATTTATTACAAAAAATTGAAATATTATAGTTGTGTAAATACATTATATTATATTTACATTTTTCTTCCATATTTCAAAGTCAAAAAAATAAGTTGTCCCCAAACTGGAATTATTAATCTCATTAAAAAATATATTTTGTTAAATGTTTTAAAATTTATAAAAATACTATATTTGGCCATGAGATTATGATATGGTTGATAATAACATCCATCACCCATTTATGGGTTTTCTATCCTTCCAGTATAACTATAGTAACGTATTAATTGTAAAATAGATTGATATCATTATAATTTTCAAATGGTTTAATGAAGGGTTATTTGATGATAATAAGTGTTAAAATGTGATCCAAACATTTCCAATTTTTATAAGACATTGAGTCCACTCATTCAGATTCAGTGATGATATATGTTTTGTAATTGTTTTAGAAGATATTGAATAATTACAAATCACATTACACAATAGAGGATCTTTATTGGTCTATGTTTTGGGAATTTATATTCAACTGTGGAATTTCCACAAAACTGTAAGAAAATAATTTTTCGTGTGATGCCTCTAAAAAGTAAAGTACCTCACTGGTAAATCTACTAAACTTGTAGAAATGATTATAATATATAGGGTGAGAATTAAATATTAACTATAAGGGGTTATAAATGAAATGAATAAATTCATTTAAAACATATTATTAAAATAAGAAAAACATACATTGGATCTTTTTCATAAAAAGAAAATTCTTTTCTCTTGACATGATATCATAATTTTTCTAGTGTTACTAACATCAATTTTCGGGAAATCCCCTGAACAAAAACTTCTGTACTTATTCAAAAGATTCAAATACATAATATAATATGTATGCACATGAATAAAAATTCATGAAATTAAACTTATATGTTCGGTTATTGTCATAATTAATTATGTATGACATACCCGGGGTGCAGATAAAAATTTTCTTGTGGAATAATACTTGTTCATACTTTGAAAATAAAATTATATCAATTATCATTTAACTCATATGTGAAAACCATAAAGTGATTGATATGTTTATAACATTTTTTTATATATTTAAAATAAAATATTAATATTTTTAAATTAATTCATATATATGTATATGTATAAATATAAAACATTATATAATGTGCAGTTGAGAATATAAAACGGATCATTAAAGCAATATAAATGTTCATAATAGAATTATTCCTAATTGCTGATATACTAATAATCGAATAATAACATGGAAGATCAATTAGTATATTCATAATGAGGAAATTCATAATATGGGACATCATAAAAACACTATCAAGGCCTCATTACAAGATCATACATAACCATACTATCATGTTCCTGTGACAAGACGCTAGTTTGTCTCATGATTACTACTAATGCAATGAGGGGCTATAGAATGCCCCTACCATCACTTACTAAGTCCAATGAACTCTGTGAGGTAATTCATAATGTGGGACATCATAACCTATCAGTAAATTCCTTATGCCAAGACAATGGTTTTTCTCATGAAAAATTTTGATGTATTGAGAGGCTATATCATGCCTCAACTATATCATAATAATTTAATGAATTTCTAATATGAATGGGGTTGAACATAAAAATGTATACATACACCATGTAAAAAACTATATTTCTTTGGAATGCACATAAAACTAGGTTCTTGAAGTAAATTCATGCATGCCCCAAAAAATGAACATATTTTCATTTTTAAATAAGACGATGGCTATAAGTAACTATTCATGGAAAACCATGTGGTGTGAATTTTTTTCACAAGATATGATAGCTTATATACATAAAATAATATCTTGATAACATAAAATAATATTTATTATCGTTTTTGAACTACGATTTCATATAAGCATAAACAATAAAGATATATATACTTATTCTATACACATAAAATTATGTGTTTTTGAAAGCATGGAAAATCCTTTGATAAAAAAATTATCATTCAAAATATTTTCATAGAGATAAAATATAAAAATAATAATTGATTAATAAAATGTGAATATTATAAATATAGATATATATATATATATAAATATATATATAGACACACACACACACACACACAGATATATATATATATATTTCAATACAATCAATACAAATTGTCCTATAATTAAACTAAATTCATTCAAGCTATAGAGTAAAAATTAAAACAAAAATCAAAACCATTAATAATTTGTTTCTAAAAATATGTAGTTAATCATAAATGAATTTATATACATATATATCTATTTAAAACAAGCATAATTTGGATTGTAAAAATTAATTAAATTCATAAATAATTCATTTGGAATGATGGAGTTATTAAGAATTCCCTAAAACAACAATTTATATTAAATATGTATTATAATAAATTCTTAAGTGAAATATGTAAATGTAAAAAATTCTGTATACACACAAATATATATATATATATATATACGTATATAATTCTTGATGAAATCAATCCTAAAAAAATTCAATCCCTTAAATCAAGAATTTAAAATATTGTTCTTTCGTTGAAATTTCTTAAACCAAACATGGTAGATAAATATATATTCATCTGTATAAATGAATATGTATACATATATGTCTTTCCATTTCAAAATTATATAAAATGAACACCTACGCGTATCAAAATAAAAAGTGGTACAAATGAAAATGAGTTCAAAAAAATTGAGAAACGTTGAGGACAACGATCGGGTACGGTTGGGTGTGAAAATATGAGTGTTTATATAAAAATATTGTACCACAAACATCAATTAGAAAATACACTTTCTGAAATCCATAATTCACCATATAAAAATAAATCAATGGTGATAATGACAATAAATTGGGTTGATTTAGAAAATATTTTTATATAAATGATATATGGAGTGGAATCCATTGGGGTTAGATTAATATAAATCAGAAAACATTGGACGAGTTCAAAAATGATAGAGCATGAAGCCATTGATTGATATGGTAGGAATCATTGGTCAATGCCTGCTGAATCATACTGTAAAATAAGAAAAGTGGAGGAGGAATATAGGTGGCTAGTGGCTAAGCCCCTATTTGATGCAACCTGGTGTGTGGCGGGACTCAATGAGGGAGAAGGGGAAAAAATTGGATGATTTGGAATATTAACATCTAGATCCTTGTGTTTGAATAAATCCTACTATTTTAAGAGGATGAGGTCTGATCAGTTATAGAGGGGGTGGCCTGGATTTATTTGAGGGGATCCTAATGGATGGGAATAAACCCATAATATAACAGGAGTACAGGTGGTTCAAATTTGTTATGGATGGGATGATTGAGACCTCACGTGACAAAAATTATAAGTTGATATTATATAATAGTTTTAAAAAACACATCCCACATTGAATCACATGTGATTCCATGGATAGATTATAACCATTGACACAATTATAACCATTAAAAAACATGAAACCATACACCATGTGATCCTTACACATGAGACCCCTCCATACCTCCGCATGTGCTCGACTAAGACCCTACACACTTGTTCATGCACGATGTAGTCCCCACTAGCCACGATTCTCTCCTTACATCACTTGAGTGTACATATGCTAAGTACCAAACAAACCATGAGGGGTTTTCCTATAAGGATTCACGCTAATGTGGATAATTATCTATTTTTTGTAAATTTGTTTTTAAATAACTCATCAAAATAAAACCATTTAAATATAAAAAATATAGAAATTTTTATATGTATATCATATAACAAATAATATATATTCATATATTTTTATAATTTCTAATACTTCAAAATTATTTTTCTGTTATTATTATTTTTTAGGATTATAAAACCAAATTAATAATTAAATCATTACATGTAGTTATTTTTAATGTGTATAAATGTAAATAAAAATTAATTTTAAAATATTTAAATGGTTAAATATTAAAAAAAACAATTGTTACTAAAAATGAATAAAAATCTAAGTTATTATTTAAAAATATATATCATAAAATATATCTTAAATTAAAACCATAATTTTATTTGACTTAAAATAATATATTAAAAAATAGAAAAATTTATACTAATAAAACAATTAAATTGTATTAAATTATAATGGTTATATATAAACATCATGAGTAACCTAAAATTAAATCCCAACGACAACTCATTTTCCAAAGGCCATAACAATCAGTATAAATACCCAAATTTACGGGTATTAATGTTAAATAATCTCTGGTGTTCTCCTACATAATAAATGATTTTGTATATTCCTCTTATTCCCAACAATTTGATTATTCCTCTAGATATTATTATTATATCTATGGAAGAACCAATGAAAGATGAATTATTTATATTTCTTCTTATATTTCACTAAAGAGCACAATTTGATTTTCTTGATCACTTTATGAGTTTCCAAGAGTTTTAGAAGTATTTTTTCATGTAATGTTTTAATATATTAGTGTTTTATTGAATAAAATGTACCTTATATTGGTCTTATTCCATTACTGCATATATTTTTTATTCATTTATTTTCATAAAATAATAATAATAAGTAAAAATAAAAAATAATATTAATTAAACCTTTGAAACATAGGTTTATTTCATTACATTATCTCCCATTAATATAATTAAACACTCTCAATTTCACTTTACTCACACATTCCCAACAGAATTGTCCTTCCGATATCATCAATTATATCCCTGCGAAATCATATTAAATAATATAACCTAATAAAATATAAAATAAAAAAATTAATTTATACATTCACCAAGTCCATCATCGTGAAAATCTCCTCGATGAACTATAATTTAATCACAATGTAGTTTTATACCATTCAGTTCTCTAATTCCAAATATATCATGTGTTTCTATGACAAAACTTATGCATGTATCAATTGGGTCTCTAGAGAGACCTATGGAAGGTGTAAAGCTCAGATATATCAAAATGATCTCGGTACCTATTGTCTGGTGAGACTATGTAATTCTAAAGGGTTCTATATCATAATGTCTCCAATACGTACTATGGTTCAATAACTAAAAAGATAGGTTACATGGAGGTCACCCAGCTCTGTAGCTTCTCGAAAACATCCTAATGCCAGAAAAATTTCACAGAGATGAAAATATATGACGAGACCTTCAAAATGTTTCCCTTTATGCATATAAAACTTTTGTAGTTCATAATACATAATAAAATATACCCATCTTGATCCTTTAATGAGTCGGAAGATATTTGATGTGTTTGATATCTGCTAAAAGTGTTTTCTAGAAAATCACATATTTATAAAAGGATCGTATGCATATTAACATGATTTAACAATAATAGATTCCTGTAACATAGTATGAAGAGACAAAAAATTGGTTGGTGATCTGTCATCTTCAATATAAAAATGAATAAAAATAATTTCTATAGGGAAAACATGTATAAAATTATAAATTATTAAAATATTCTAAAATTATCTAAATATTTCCTCTAATAGAAACTGTAACACTCTGAGCCCACTCTTTTGGATATAGTGCAAAAATATGTTGTGTAATTTGTTTATAGAAGGAACTTAATAATTACACATCACATTACACAAAATGGGATCTTTAGCGGTCTTGGATATGGTGAATTAGATAAAACAACCATATTTCTTCAAAATTGTCCAAAAATAAACGTCATTTTCTCCCTATAAAAAGTAATGTTCGTAACTTTTAAATATATTAAACCATTTAAAAAATATTATAATATATAGGGTGTGCTTTAAATATTACTAGCAAGTGGTTTTAAAATAAATGAGTTAATTTTTTTATGAAATTTCATTAAAATAATAAATCATACATTGAATCGTTTTCATAAAATGAAAATATTGTCCTCGTAAAATGTCATCAACAATTTTTGATTGTTAATAAAATCATTTTTAGGGAAATACCTTGCTCAATACATTCTACACATACATAAAAGTAAAAAATAAATAATAATATTTTTATGAATGTGAATAAAAAAATGGAATGCCACATATATGCTACATAATGGTCATACTAAACCATGTATTACATTATAAGGGTGCGGATAAAAATTTTCACCTATAATAATACATATTAATTGTTTTCACGTAAAAAAAATATCCATTATAATTTTTCTCATAAATGAAAACTATAATGTTATATATTAGTTACTCACCATTATTTATAGTTTATATATTTAATAGTAATCCTCTTTATAAATTAATTTTTATATATGTATATACATAAATATAAAACATTATATCATTTGAATTTGAGAATAAAAAACCAACTAATTAAATCCATATATATATTCTTAAGATAATTTTTATTATCCATTGATATAATACTAGTCGAATAGTCACATGTAATGTGAAATACAAGATTCATTATGATGGAATTTCGAATGTGGGATATCATAACTACACTCTCTAGGCCTTGTGCAAAGAAAATACATATAGTTCAATCAAGGGCTTCATCCAAGACACTAGTTAGTCTCATGAGACCTACTAAAGCATATAGTGGCTATAGTGGGCCTCTCCCATCACTTACATTGTTAAATGAATTCTTTTATGAAATTCATAATGAGTGACATCAAAACCATTCTATCAATGCCACATACCAAGTCACTAGTATGTCCCAGGAGACATGCTGAAGCATCGAGAGGCAATAAAAGGCCACAAATGTTAATTAATAAGTCCAATTCATTCCTCATATTGATGGATTTATCCATATTCAATGTATACATATTCCACATAAATATCCTTATTGATTTCGAATGCACAAATAAACAAGATAATGATTCAAATAAATACATGCTTTCTAAAAATCATGAAGTTTCATTTATAAATAAGATGATGGCCATAAATAACTATTAATTTCATTGAAAGAGGTGAGAATAATGTTTCTCACATGAAATGATAGGCTAGTACACATAACGTTCTATCATGATCAACAATGGTCTAATATTTTGGCTTGCCTTTTGATTATGTTTGTTCGGTTCTCACATAGCCACAAAGTGATGGTCACATGTGGTTTTGTAGTGTTCTTGGGCGGGTCTGGTCCAAGATAGGGTTATTTTCTCATCCCCTCAATGGCTCTTTGTGTTGACATGCTTGTTCTCACTTACCCTCAATGTGATTTGTAATGGTGGGTTCTCACATAACCAAAAAGTGTTTTTCAAAAATCAAAAAAATTAATTTTTAGTTAGTATTATCATTTTAAAACCAAGATTAAATATAAGAACAAACAATATATTGATTAATTAAGAATAACAACGCATTGTATATAGATATTTGAAATGAGTGTTTATCCCTGATAAATGAATAAATAGAAATACATATGTTTACATACCTAAATATATATATTCATTTAATATACACATCATATGATGATTTTTTAAATGCATAAAAATACATTGATAACTGAATCATCTATAAAAATATTTAATATGAGATACATTTTTAAATAATCTTTTCATTGAATATTATGAATGTTAGAAATATTATTTATATATATATTCCATTATAATCAATACTAAACCACCAGTAATAAAACTAAATTAATGAATGCTAAGATGTAACACCCCGAGATTTTATGAAAAATATTCTTTTTAATTTCATTAATATCTTGTGTTGTACGCTACACCAAAAGGAGCTTGCAAAACACACATCCTTGGCATGCCTTGCATTACACGCAATCACGACCTTCCTCGATAGCGTGTGTAGTACGCAATACCGAGATTTCACTAAACAACAATATGCTGTTAAAATTTTATTAAAACTAGCTGTTATGAATAGTAATAACCACTTTTTGAAATTTTTTAAATTTTATTTTTCAAAATGGACTTCATTTTTGGATTCAGAATATCGAAATTAGCTTAGGGTGAAATTTTGGTACTTTTCAAATAACTTTCATATTCTGATGAATAGTGAAAATTACTAAATTTTAATTAAAAACAACTTTTTTAATCGAAATAATTAATAGTGATAAATTATTAATTTGAGTGGTTTTAAAGTATATTTAGAATATATTTTTACAATTTAATACAATGTTGGTCATTGGATGTAATTTCACATTTAAACCAGACATAAACAAGTGTCAATCTTTTGGTAGTTACTATCTTTTAAAACACGTTATTTGTTTTGACGACAGGAATTAATTTCTAAATTAATTAATACAACTGATATGTTTTTAATTTGGTAAAATAGAAATAATTTTTGAGTTCATAATATCATATATTGCTTAGGCCTAATTTTTTGTAATTTTCTGGAAACTTTCATTTTTTGATGAATAGTGAAACCACTAAGTGGTAGTTAAAAAAATGAATTTTTCATTAAACATAATTTTACCGCTTCTGTGAGTGGAATTTCAAAAATCCGAGAGACAAAGTTGATGTCAGTAAGTAAAATGTGGTTTAATGAGATGAAAATAATTTTTGGTGAATAGTAACTTTTTACTTTTTTTTACCACGGTTAAAAATTAAATAGGGTAATTAAGGGTAAAAATGATATTATTATTACCCTAACACATGTACTAATTCTATTGGATAAGAGTAATTCGACCAAAAACAACCTTATGAATAAAATATGACCATTTAGGCCCACTTGGATTAGATTAGGACATTTATTATTATTTAATTCAAAGAAGAGTTAAAAGAGTAAAAATCAATGTTTATTTACTAAAACATTTTTAATATGGGGTTATACATGAGATAAATTCAATTGTAAATATTCATTAGAAAGATAAAAACATTTACTACATAATTATATTTTATTTATAATTTTTAGACATTATATAAATTAATTTATTTATGACACAATGATGATGCAATAATTACCATAAAAGTGATAAATTATAATAATTGATATTATAAATACCCAAATAAATATAATTTGAGACTTTTTATGAATTCCACTAATTTTATAGGTTACTATGACATGTTAGTATTGATTTAATTTACTTTTTTCTAACTAATAATTCTGTTATGATTATCACAAAAATCAATAACTAAATAGTGTCAAAATTGACATAAAATAGTTTTTAAAACAAATATTATATTATTAATTTTTATTTTATTCCTAAAAATCTAAGGTTCGGAAACATTACTTAGATAAGGTTATTAATTTTAATAATAAACAACTTGGGGTTCTTTTGGCTTGATATAGTAAGTTTATTAACCTTATAGTGGGAGAAAACATAAAGACACGGTAAAAGTAAAATTATCTAACTTAAAGTTAAATATAAATGATAAGGTTAAAATAGGAACCTAGACTTGTCTAAATTCTATTGGATGAGATGATTTCCACCCATACCAACCTTATCTTAGAAATAAATCAATTTGGAGCTATTTAAAACTGAACTTGACTTTATAATAAAATAATATAATTAGTTATTCCAAAGGTGCCCCTCTCATCCCTTATAGAAGGGCACCACCTCCCTCTTTTCCTCACACCACTTTGAGCCTTAAAGCTCGGCCAAACCCAGAAAAATTATCTTCTCCACTTCCCTAGAAACATCCTAGAGGTTCTGGTCTACCTAAAAGACCAATTTTAGTGCCCTAAAAGGAGATCTCAAAGAGGGGCTTCAATGAAGAGGTAATGTCCGTTACCGATTCATTCAACTTTATTTCTTATTCCACTTCTTATTCATAGGTTGTTTCATTATGAATTAATAACATCAGTATCACTAATATACTTATATATTATTATAAGTATGAAACAACCTTAGTTCACCATCTATCCATCCTACGGAAAACGAAATCACTGCGCGTGCGTACATACGGAATACCGTCTCCACGTCGTGGTGTAATCTATTTTCCACCACCAACTTACTTGGATGGGTATAATGGAGTAAATAATTACTATATTTTACTATTTTAAAGTTATATTAATTCTGAAATAGTATACATACACTCCAATACAATTCAACGATCATGATAATGATATCATCGCTCGTGCGTACGTACGGACTACCGTCTCCACGACGCGATGAGATTCATTCTCCACGTTAACCATTCATGAGTGATTATAAAGTATATATATAATAAATAATCATGAAATATATGACATAATAATGATACTGGATTTATGTGTATATATATGTATTTCATCTACTTAATTCTATTCCACTCAATAAGGAAACGAAAACAGCATTCATGCGTACGTACGGTCTACCGTCTCCATGAACGGTGTATTTCATTCCATTTACTGATCTATTATATATATGTATATTCTGAATATATTTTATATATAAATCATGTTTTATATTCTGGAATTAATTAATCATGGTCTACGTAATCATATGAATAATTACAATTCAAAACACGGATGACCAATGAAACGATTTTACCCAAAACGCTCTTTAACATGAAATTTACAAATGAACGGGTAATGTAAAGTCATAAGTGAACCATATATGATATCATAACAATGAATATGATTCTGTAATAATTCAATGACATTATTAAAATCATTATACAGGAGGTTTGTTCACTTACAAAGCAAATCGGACCTAAGGTAATGGAAATATCACAATCTAATTTTTATCTGAGATTGTTTATATTTTTTAATTTACTGGGGTGCATTTTATCATCCACATCCATGTTTCCTCAATATGTAATATTTACATCATTCTAAAATAGTTTATATCCAATTTTACCCTTCGGTGAGTTTTTAGTAAAAGATATGAAAGGAATCTTTTGTCGTTTTTCGTACGAGGTAATTTTTGACTTTTCCGACAAAAGTACGAGAAGAATGTTTTCTTTTAACTTATACGACATGAATGGATTTTTAAAACATTAATTCCAAATAGTTTCCATTACAAGTTTTCAAGTTTATTTTTAATCAACTTCTTTTAGTTTAAAATTGTATGACATGTTAAGAAAGGAAAATGTTTTTGAAGTATAAAGGATATTTTCCTCAAGAATGGAGTTCAAGTGTTTTATCAAAATTATTTTCCATCTAAGATAATAAAGTGATCTGTTTATATCCCTATTATTACATGGATTTGATTATGTTGTGATGGAAATATTTTTATGAATTCCTTTATCTTATATGAATTTTTTTATGATGTCACGATGTTTATGATTACCATTTTTATTACATGGGTTATGCTATGATGTATGTTTTATGATTTTGTGGCACACATAAGAATGGTATCATTATAAGATGGGTGGGGCCTATATCTCCCTCCAATGCATTGGGTAATGATTTTATATCTCATGAGATAGAAATGGCTGGAACGGTAGGTTATACCGGTTCAGTGAAACCGGACTGAAACGAAGAGTGAACTCGGTTCAGAAAGAGAATTTGTCAACTAAGATATTCTTGGCAATGAGTCTTGACTAATAAGAAATGATTCTATATGATTATGTATGTATGCCACAAAGTTTCATGTTTTAGGTTATGATTATTGGGATTACATTTCACTACTATGATTTATCCCATGTTATGAAATTATGATCTCTTTTGCAGGTTAAGAATTCCAAAAGATATGTGTTCTTTTCCCCAGGATATAATGAAAGGATTTAGGTTTAAAAAAAGAAGATCTTTATGGGAGATGTTGATGAACTTTCACCACGATTATAAGATTATATTCTTAGTTTCCAAAGACACTAATCTATTACGGTCCTTGTGTGTGTGTTTTTGTTATGTACTAAGTAATCCGCAAAAGTAATGTAATGTCCATGTACGTCAGGTTTCGAGTCTCTACAGTTGGTATCAGAGGAAAGGTTTAGTCAACCTTTGGAAACTAGGATGCGAAAATGTTAGTGAGATCCCTAGAGATATTTTAATGGTATGTCTAGGGATACCCCTAAGGATAAGTATACGTATAAGATATAGTCCTAGAACTATGGTAACGATCTTAGAATTTATCCTAAGATGTTAGATATTGAAGTTACTACCCCTTTATTATGATTTTATCCTCTAACACTATTCTTTTTGGGTTTTAAAAAATGACTAGAAACAAGTTGATTCACGATAATGGAGGATATTATGGACAATGGAATGATATTCTTCATGAGAACCCAAATGAAATGGGATTTGGAAGTCCAACCATCATTATTATTCCAAATCAGTAATCTCATAATATGATCAATAAAATCAAATTTGGTAAGTTTCCTGACTCGTCTAATAAGAGAAAGATGGAGTTTCATGATGATCATAGAGGAAAGGAAGTTCAATTTCCCCTATGTAAATCATGTGGGAAGAGGCATCGAGGAGAATGTTTCAAGGGAACTGGAAGATTCTTTGGGTGTGGAAAAGAAGGAAACAAAGCCATTAAGTGCAAAGGAAAAGGTTCAGTTAACACCATGGATGAGGATAATGGTATTTCTACGACATGAACAATGGTAAAATGTTTTAAATGTGGAATGTACGGGCATTATGCAAACCAATGCCCTAAGGGAAAGTCCCATGAAGAGAATCAGTACGGCAGTATGAGTAGTATTTATGTTGATGATGATGAAGAGACTACAAATGATATGTGAGTTGAAAGAATTGTTGAAGCTCAGTCAATTGTTTAAGAAGGTAGTGGAATGATTACATATTTATCAAGTGTAATGTTGTATAAGTAATCTCATGGTACTATGGAATAAAGATGCATCTATGGATTGTTACACTGTTCCCTTTCCTTGAGTTTTGAAAGTGTATGATTAATGGTACCAGTATCCATTAAAGGATATTCAGATATTTTTGGAATATAGATGATATGCGTATAATGAAGGGATAAGGAGAAAATTAAATGTTTGATAGTATTCATGAGCTCATGACTGATATAAGGAGAAGGTTATGTACTGGATTGAGTATATAGAATTTTTGGATTTTGGTTTGTGGAAAGAGTTAACTTTTGACAGCATTCATGTTTTCACTAAGGTTTAATGGGTATTCATTTTTCAAGAGAATACATGATTAAGGTATTCACATGATTGGAATGTGAGCAACAAGATATATGGGGGATAAATGATGGTATTCACATGCTTAGTTGATGACATTTCAAGTAATCATTTTCTTTATATTATGAGCTTAGATCGATGTATTTTAGATAAGCCTAAATATTGGAATGGATTATGTTGGACATAAGTTAGTATTATTTAATGATAGAACTTTTGATATTATATAGTTTTAGAAAAAGGACAACCCGCAGGATGGGCGACAACCCATCACGTCGAACAAGGCCGTGGGAATTGAACCCACAACCGAAGTGCGACTGGCCTTTATCGCCTACCACTGGCCTACAGGAAGTCCATGTTTAGTAGAAACTAGTTTTATTATATTAAGCAGTATGATATATGAAGTATAAGTCCATTTTAGGAACCATATATCATTAATCTCACTATAGATGGACTTATGTATTTTTTGATAACTTTTCTAACCTTTTGATTGAGACAGATGGAATGACCCATCATTCTATCACATGATCTGCTAACACATTACGAAAGACAAATTCAACTTCATTTCTTTAAGTGATGATGTGGAAATTGTCCCAAGAACAACCAACTGTGAGACTATACCAAAATCACGAAAGTATTTCTTCTAATTCCAATTTCATCAACTTTAGGGAAACGATCTTGAAAACAAAAAATGTTGTCATAGTGCTCTTATATCTGATGAATCAGATGGTACCATAGATCATCACAAATTTATGGCTTTGTGATTTCTGGCTTTTCCATAGCCATGATCTCTACCACTCTCAATCAGAACATGATTGTTAGATTTCTCTTCCATATCCATATTTTCACCTATGTGGAAACCCAGTGATTAGTTTATTTGGGTAACAGTTACGTTTCATACTTCTGTTTTTAAATATTGGTTTTGGTATTCCTTTTTACGATGTAGGTTTCTATTAAAGAAACATTAGAGTAGTAAACCATTTATAACCCCGACGAATTTCGAGGGCGAAATTCATTTTAAGGGGGGTAGAATGTAACATCCCGAGATTTTATGAAAAATATTCTTTTTAATTTCATCAATGTCTTGTGTTGTGCGCTACACCAAAAGGAGCTTGCACAAAACGCATCCTTGAATTGACTTGCATTACACGCAATCCGGACCTTCCTCGATAGCGTGTGTAGTACGCAATACCGAGTTTCACTAAACAACATTATGCTATTAAAATTTTATTAAAACTAGACGTTATGAATAGTAATAACCAAATTTTGAAATTTTGTAAATTTTATTTTTCAAAATGGACTTCATTTTTGGATTCGGAATATCGAAATTAGCTTAGGGTGAAATTTTGGTACTTTTCAAATAACTTTCATATTCTGATGAATAGTAAAAATTACTAAATTTTAATTAAAAACAACTTTTTTAATCGAAATAATTAATTGTGATAAATTATTAATTTGAGTGGTTTTAAAGTATATATAGAATATATTTTTACAATTTAATACAATGTTGGTCATTGGATGTAATTTCACATTTAAACCAGACATAAACAAGTGTCAATCTTATGGTAGTTACTATCTCTTAAAAACACGCTATTTGTTTTGACGACGGGAATTAATTTTTAAATTAATTAATAAAACTGATATGTTTTGAATTTGGTAAAATAGACATCATTTTTGAGTTCATAATATCAAATATAGCTTAGGCCTAATTTAGGGTATTTTTTTGGAAACATTCATTTTTTGATGAATAGTGAAACCACTAAGTGGTAGTTAAAAAAATGAATTTTTCATAAAACATAACTTTACCGCTTCTGTGAGTGGAATTTCAAAAATCCTAGAGACACGGTTGATGTCATTAAATAAAATGTGGTTCAATAAGATGAAAATAATTTTTGGTGAATAGTAACTTTTTACGTTTTTTACCACGGTTAAAAGTAAATAGGGTAATTAAGGGTAAAATGATATTATTATTACCCTAACACATGTCCTAATTCTATTGGATAAGTGTAATTCGACCCAAAACAACCTTATGAATAAAAGATGACCATTTAGGCCCACTTGGATTAGATTTGGACATTTATTATTATTTAATTCAAAGGAGAGTTAAAAGAGTCAAAATCAACATTTATTTACTAAAAAAATTTTAATATAGGGTTATACATAAGATAAATTCGATTGTAAATATTAATTAGAAATATAAACACATTTACTACATAATGATATTTTATTTATAATTTTTAGACATTATATAAATTAATTTATTTATGACACAAGGATGATGCAGTAATTATTATAATAGTGAAAAATTATAATAATTGATATTATAAATATAAAAATAAATATAATTTGAGACTTTTTATGAATTCCACTAATTTTATAGGTTACTATGACATGTTAGTATTGATGTAATTAACTGTTTTATAACTAATCATTCTGTTATGATTTTCACAAAAATCAATTACTAAATAGTGTCAAAATAGACATAGAATAGTTTTTAAAACAAATATTATATTATTAAATGTTATTTTATTCCTAAAAATCTAAGGCTCGGCCAAATGACTTAGATAAGGTTATATATTTTAATAATAAACAACTCAGGGTTCGTTTGGCTTGATATAGTAAGTTTATTAACCTTATAGTGTAAGAAAACAAGAAGAGACGGTAAAAGTAAAATTATCTAACATAAAGTTAAATATAAATGATAAGGTTAAAATAGGAACCTAAAATTGTCTAAATTCTATTTTATGAGAGGATTTCGACCCATACCCACCTTAGCTTCGAAATAAATCAATTTGGAGCTATTTAAAACTGAACATGACTTTATAATAAAATAATATATTTACTTATTCCAAAGGTTCCCCTCTCCTCCCATATAAAAGGCACCTCCTCCCTCTCTTCATCACACCACTTTAAGCCTTCATGCTCGGCCAACCCCTGCGAAATTATCTTCTCCTCTTCCCTAGAAACATCCTAGAGTTTATGGTCTTCCTCAAAGACCAATTTTAGAGCCCAAAAAGGAGATCTCAAACAGGCGCTTCAAAGAAGAGGTTATGTCCGTTACCGATTCTTTCAACTTTATTTCTTCTTCCACTTCTTATTCTTAGGTTGTTTCATAATGAAGTTGTAACATCAGTATCACTAATATACTGATATGTTATTATAAGTATTAAACAACCCTATTTCACCATCTATCCATCCTACGGAAAACAAAATCACCGTGCGTGCGTACGTACGGAATACCATCTCCACGCCGTGGTGTAATCTATTTTCCACCACCACCTTACTTGGATGGGTATAATGGTGTAAATAATTACTATATATGACTATTTTAATGTGATATTGATTCTTAAATAGTATACATACACTCCAATACAATTCAACGATCATGAGAATGATATCATCGCTCGTGCGTACGTACGGACTACCATCTCCACGACGCGATGAGATTAATTCTCCACGTTAACCATTCTTGAGTGATTATAAAGTATATATATATAATAAGTAATCATGAAATATATGACATAATAATGATACTGTATTTATGTGTATATATATGTATTTCATCTACATAATTCTATTCAAATCAATTAGGAAATGAAAACAGCGTTCATGCGTACGTACGGTCTACCGTCTCTATGAACGGTGTATTTCATTCCATTTACTGATCTATTATATATATGTATATTCTGAATATATATTATATATAAATCATGTTTTATATTCTGGAATTAAGTAATCATGATCTATGTAATCATATGAATAATTACAATTCAAAACCCGGAAGACCAATGAAACGATTTTACCCAAAATGCTCTTTAACATGGAATTTACAAATGAACGTGTAATATAAAGTCATAAGTGAACCATATATTATATAATAACAATGAATATGATTCTTTAATAATTCAATGACATTATTTAAATCATTATACAGGAGGTTCGGACACTTACGAAGCAAATCGGACCTATGGTAAGGGAAGTATCACAATCTCATTTTTATCTGAGATTGTTTATATTTTGGAATTTACTGGGGTGAATTTTATCATCCACATCCATTTTTCCTCAATATGTAATATTTACATCATTCTACAATAGTTTATATCCAATTTTACCCTTCGGTGATTTTTTATTAAAAGATATGAAAGGAATCTTTAGTCGTTTTTCGTACGAGGTAATTTTTGACTTTTCCGACAAAAGTACGAAAATAATGTTTTCTTTTAACTTATACGACATGAATGGATTTTTAAAAAATTAATTCCAAGAAGCTTCCATTACAAGTTTTCATGTTTATTTTTAATCAACTTCTTTTAGTTTAAAATTTTATGACATGTTACGAAAGGAAAATGTTTTTGAAGTAGAAAGGATATTTTCCTCAAGAATGGAGTTCAAGTGTTTTATCAAAATTATTTTCCATCTAAGATAATAAAGTGTTATATTTCTATCCATATTATTACATGGATTTGAATATGTTGTGATGGAAATATTTTTATGAATTCCTTTATCTTATATGAATTGTTTTATGATGTCACGATGTTTAAGATTCCCATTTTTATTAAATGGGATATGCTATGATGTATGTTTTATGATTTTGTGGGACACATAAGAATGGTATCATTATAAGATGGGTGGGACCTATATCTCTCTCCAATTCATTGGGTAAAGATTTTATATCTCATGAGATAGACATGGCTGGAACGGTAGGTTATACCGGTTCCGTGAAACAGGACTGAAATGAGGAGTGAACTCGGTTCAGAAAGGGACTTTGTCCACTAAGATAGTCTTGGCAATGAGTCTTGACTAATAAGAAATTATTCTCTATGATTGTGTATGTATTCCACAAAGTTTCATTTTTTAGGTTATGATTATTAGTATTACATTTCACTACTATGATTTATCCCATGTTATGAAATTATGATATCTTTTGCAGGTTAAGATTTCCAAAAGATATGTTCTTATGAATATGATGTGATTGATATTTATTTTGTTTACCCTTAATGAGAATTTGAGCTCACCCTTTCATGTTTTCTTTTCCCTAGGATATAAAGAACGGATTTAGGTTTTAAAAAAAGAAGATCTTTATGGGAGATGTTGAAGATCTTTCACCACGATTAGAAGATTATATTTTGAGTTTCCAAATACACTAAACTATTATGGTCCTTGTGTGTGTGTTTTTTATATGTACTAAGTATTCCGCAAAAGTAATGTAATGTTCATGTACGTCAGGCTTCGGGTCTCTACAATAGACATAGAATTAAAACACTAATCAAAATCATAAAATTTATTTTATAAAAATATTTGATTATACATAAACACACACACAAACACACATATATGTATGCCTTTGTAAAAAACATAATTTTGATAGTAAAAATTAATTAAATCATTAAAAAATTCTTATGAAATATGGGATTATTAAGAATTATATAAAACAAAATTTTAAAATAAATCATTATAATCAATTATTATTTAGTGACATAGGTTTATGAATAAGTTTTTTACACTCATATATATAAATATATATATGTATTTCTGAAATAAAAATTAAAAACCATAAATCCTTTAATGCATAAATTTAAAACATTGATCATTCATGAAATATTCTTAAACAAAACAATATAGATTTATATAAATTTTAATATAATCATATGTATACTTATAAGTCTTTAACATTCAAATAAATACTAAAATGAAACCCTACTTGGATCAAAATATGAAGTTGTTTAACTGAAAATGAGTAGAAAAAATGGGGAACATTGAAAATGAGGGTATATTAAGGATGGCTGTTAAAATAGTGGTGTTTATATATATATATATTATACCCCAAACATCAATTTGCAAAAAACTATTCATGAAATGTGAAATTGGCCTAATAAAAATGAAAATAGGATGATAATGATAATGAATCATATTTATTGACACAATATACATATATAAATGAAACATGCAGGGGAATCTGTTGCGGTTCAGATTCCAAAATCATACCATGTCAGATCTATGAATAAACGAGAGATCATAGGGACATGGGTGGATATGTAAGGTATAGAGACCCTATACATTTATATATAACAGGACAAGATCTTATGCATAATTATACATTTTATTACAAGACAATGATCAAAATGTTTAGTATTCTTGATGACTGGGTACGTAAAATTGAGAACATGGAACTAAATTAAACATTTCATTATTTCATGTTTATATTAATATCATAACATCAAATTTTCTCCAAAACCTAAAAATGGAACATTGTGGAACAAATGAACAAATGGATGAGCTAAATAGCCCTATAAGGCCATAAGAACACATATATAGAACATGTGATAAAAGGAATTACATGTTGATATAAAAATCCATGTAACATATAGAACCATAACATAGAAACATGTAATCATATAAATATAGAGTCACAATAATGATACAGTTACATAAAACAGAACTATAACATGAATCAAGAAAAACTACCATGAATGTTTCATATGGTAGCCCAAGCCAAGGATAAACTCCAAAATTTTCACACATGGTAGCACAAGATAAAGCTAATAGCCAAGATCGTCACACACAACATATCAAGAGACTCAAATTTATCCAATTATTTTGAGTGATATATGGGTGAACCCATATTAACTTATCATGAATATGTTTTCCACATTAAAAATCATTCCAAACTAGTCTTATAAAAACAAAATTCTTACCCATGGAATGAATTTGGGACAACAATCATGTCATAATGCATAACAAATAATCTTATCCTAAATTTTTCCCTGAATGAAAGGAACAAAAATATACATGGACATTCATAATGTAAAATAGGAATATATCATGGTAGGTAATTCCAAGTATACATTACAACTTGCATGAAAATTATTTTATAATTTTTAGCTTTAAATAATTTTTGTGTGGTTTTAAAGAAAATACTATAGATTCATTAAAATATAACAGAGATCAATACTTTATATAAAACCATAAGGGAAAAAAGAATATATTCATAATAAAAATGAATTATTTTAAAAATACAATTTTTTTTAAAAAAAAATAATGTGCAGTTGAAATCTGATAAGAAATCAGGATGTTCCCTCAAAACAAGTTTTCATATACGGAAGTATTGAGGGTGGAATCAGATAAAAACATGTATATCCTCGAAAGAGAAAGGTGAAACGATATAGATAAATCAATTTGGTACTCATTAAATTAATTTATAATAATCACATAAAATGATAAGATAACTTCATTTTTGTAAAATTAGATAAGGAAACCTGAAGGAAAAAATGATGATCGGGTAGAATCCCTTATGGATTATTGGCATGGTATCAAGTGTACTTAAGATAGGATAATGAGATAGAAATGTTTTCCTAATGTCTTATACCTCATGAGGGATGTATGTGGGATGTTTTATACTATACCCCTTAGTTAGGGATTACACATAAAAGTGAACAACGTAGAAGACATTCTAGAATAAAAATGAAAAAGGGAGGATCAATTACCTTATGTCTGATGTTCTTCTTAAATTGAACTTAATGAAATGAATGATATAACTAGGATCATTAATAAATTATTCCAAAACCTAATATATATGTAAAATATTTAATATAATCTTTTTATGTTCCTTAATGACATTTTTTATGGGTTAAGTGGTTCAATTTAATTCTTTGAGTCTATGTATTTTCTTGGATTTTTCGAATAATTTACTTATTTTCATGAATGAAAATTAATTTAAAATGGATATGGTTGTCTAAAGTAGGAGATGTATGACATTATTGAAAATAAAAAATTATAAATGACTCTATATTTAATTTTTTTCTAGGAGTTATGTTGAATCATTAAATAAATATTTATTGATAACCATTTGGGTTTATTGGTGGGTTCTGATCACCACGTACTCATTTTTCCATATAATTTAATATCATGTGTACATAAAAAATAAAGATCCCCGCATAGGTTACATTACATAATAATATTGTTCAACCATAACACCAGTGGTATCATGTCCAGAATTGATGATGGTAAAAGAATTTAAAAATGCATTGTCCTTGAATGTAGTAAATTTACACATCTCAGATAGTGTCATTACTAGTTGTATGAATGATGACTATGGCAGTGAAGATAATAACTTATTCCATTATTATAAAAACATTCCATTACATGTAATTTTATGGAGGTTCAATAACATTTTGATGAGGATAGTTAATGATTGAAAACAAAACAAATGATATTTAAATGAAAATAAAATAATTGAGAAGAGTAATTTACCTCTTGAATCAATCTTCCTTTAAAACATCTTTAGGTGAGTGGATTTGGAATTTGGAAAATACTAAGTGATGTTGGACATGGTAAATTATCATTGGGAAAGATTTAGGTACAATTTAGCCATGGAAAAAGGGCGTAGAGGAGTGCATTGATGAGGGGAGTGTGCGTAGTTTTTATATTGGAAGAATGAGGGTTTTCATAATATTTTATACATTAGATTCTTATTTTTTCATAAGAAAATAAATATTAATGATTCATGTCTTCAAAAATAGTAATATTTCTATGTAATGTTTAACTAATGACCATTTACACCATCCATTGTTGAAGCATGACACAGAAATTTATTTATTTAGGACTTATCTTATATTATAATATTTTAAAATTGACAAAAAATTCATGTAATTTTAAAAAATACCAAAAATTTTACATTACCATTTTTCAGTGTGTTGAATCTTAAAATTAAATACAATTTTATAAAATAATATTATAAATATGAATAATTCAATCTTAAAATAAAATCATAATTTACATGAAAAATACATATTTTTAAACTACAACTAATTTATAATGTCTTACAAAATTACTTATGGTCTTATAAAATTTTCATAAAACCAGAAGACATAAAACTGATAATGTATTCACACATTTTAGGAAAATAAGTTTTCTTTTAAATTATATAAATATTTTTAATTTAGTATTTATGAAATAAAAAATTCCAGTAAATTTACTATGTTCGTATAATCACATAGAAGCTGCATATATTTTATTTATAAATTCATTGGTGATGTTATTATTATTTAAAATGATTTAATATTCATAAGGGTCATATTACAATTCATAATGGCAACATTAAAATTCATATGTGTCACCTAAAATTCAACAAATATTATGTTTATCCTATCTTACTCCAAAATTATTTCTAATTGAAATCATGTATGTCAAATTTTCAAAATTCAAATCAAAATATTGAAAATATTATGTTCAAAGGATAAATAATACTTAGTATTTCATTATTATGTGATTTCATGTGATTATATGAAATAATTATAAAAAGGAAATTTCTTTTTATAAAACATTGTATCATTGTGTTCTTCCCCACTTATGAAATTCCACCCACAAAATTATTTTTTGAAATATAATGAATAAAGATGTGCATATACTTTTCCGTAATTGTGTCTTCTAGTTCCCATGTTTCCTCTTCGTATTTATGGTACCACCATAGTACATTGACAAACCGAGTAGTGTTTTTATATTGAATATTATCTCCACGATCCAATATATTCTCTCCTTTATCCTAGTAAGAAAAATAATTTTCCAACTATACTACCTCTAAATAGAGTACATGTGATTGGTCTCGTATGCACTTCTATAAGAGGGACACATGAATAACATCAATTACAATGATCATGCTATGTGGATGTTCCAGTTAATAATCCTCAACTCCGAAACGATCAAGAATATAGAAAGGTTAGATTTACATTGGGATTAGATTTCATTTCTTCCAAAACCTCATGACCTTATTTCATGGAGATATGAATATAAATAAAATGTAACCAACATTGAACTTAAGGCCTCATTGATAATTTTCAGCATTAAACTATTGACTATTTGGGATGCCATGATGTGAGGTGGAATGGTTTTGACCTTCTCTTTCATTTTTTCTACCATCTCATGTCCTAGTATCTTATACTCACTGACTTCATCCCAACCCACTGGTGTTTTTCACCTTCTCCCATAAAGGTATTTGTATTTTTCAATTTAGATTCTTGAGTAGAAAATATTGTATTGTGATAATTTGACCAATTGAAGAGGATGGTCCAATACTTCTTTCATATCTATCAAACAATATCTGAACATTTATTTTTGTTTCTAAATAGTTCACTCGGATGGCCAATGGTTTAAAGATAGAACGTTGTACTGAATTTCAGTTCAGTGCTTAGAAATTTTTGGAGTCCTTTTTGTAACATCTTGGTGAATATCATATGTCTATCAGATACAATATATAATGGTAATAAATTAATCCTTACCACATAATTCATATATATATATATATATATGTGAATGTTTATCCAATGTTAATTCCTATAAAATTTAAATAAATTGAGCTATCTTTGTAAGATGATCCACAGTGAACCAATGTGAATTGTTTCCTCTAGATGTCCTTGGAAGTCCAGTGACAATAGAAGATGTAATCTTCTCACACGTCCATGATTGGGTGGGTAGTTTTTTCAGAATCATATTAGACTTTGGTTGTTTATCCTTCACATGTTGACATACTAGTAACGTTGATGTATATTTAGCAATCTCTTTTTTCATAATGTACAACCAAAAGTTTTCTCGGAGATCTCGATACATCGTTGTGGTCTTTGGGTGAATAAATAAGGATGAGCAATATGCATCATTAAAAAGATTTGTATTATCTTTGTATCATATGATATACATTATCATGATCCAAATATTATAGCTCCATCCTTAAAAATCAAAAACTCATAGGATTTCCCATTTCTAATGGATTCCACCCTTTTCTGAAATTTCACATCATTTCATTATGCATCATTCATTTTCTCCATGAGATATGTTTGATAAAACATTTGTGAAATGATTGGTGATGTTCCTACCTTAAGTATTACCTTGCCTATATTATGAAAATCAAAAAATATTCGATCCTTTTCCATTTTCGTCATTGATAATGATTTATGATCCTTTGTACTTAGAGAATCATCCTTCTTCTTTAACTTACTGTGATGGTTGTGGATTGACAAATCATAAACCTTGATGATCTATATACATCAACTCTAGAGAATATTATTTATTTTTGGTGTGAATATATTTTTGAGTCTTTTGTGATCATTACATATCTCACACTTCTCCCTTTATAGATAAGGCCGCCAAATTGTTAATTCAATGATCACATCCACTGAATCCATATCATGTGTATGATAGTTTTTCTCATTTATTTTTAGAATCCTTGAGGAATAGGCTAGTACATTATCATTTTTCATCAGCACACAAACAAATCACTTCTTTGATGTGTCACTGTCCACCACCATGGGTTCTACACATGTTGGGAGTGTGAGTACTGGCACATTGATTCACCTCATTTTAAAATCCTTAACATTGTCTTCACATTACCTAGTACATACACTCATTACTCCCTTCCCATTCATCTTGGTCATTGGGTTGGGAAATCATTAATATTTCATAAAAAATCTTTGGAAATACCCGGTTAGACCCAGAATACTATGGATCTCTTTTAGAGATGTTGGTTTGGGCCACTCTTCAATAAAAAGTATCTTCGAAGGGACCACAGATATCCATTTTTCAGTGATAATATTACTAAATAATGATAAATCCATTATACAGAACACACATTTACTATACAATGAATACATCGTCTCCCATCACAATGACCTTACAACAGTATTCAAATTCTCATCATGTTCCTCCTTGATCATGGAGTATATACATATATCATTCATAATGACTACCACAAATTTAAAAAGGTAATATATAAATACTATATTCATTAAATCCATGCAACTTTTTGTTTCATTAGTTTGTCTGATGGGCATCAATATGAAAAAATATTTTCCACACCTCTTTCTAAAAGAATTCATAGGAATATCTTCCATCCACACCATTAATTGTTAATATCCTGACCAAAGATCTACCATAGGGAAAAAAGTGGCACACAAAGCTGATTTACCAATTCATATATCTATCAGAGGATATACATGTTCATTATGGTTATTTTATTGATTTCACAACAATCAATTTAGAGGAGCATTGATCCATCCTTCTACTTGATGAAGTGGACTAGTGAGCCTCAAATTAAAGCACTCAAGACTATAAAACCATTCCCTATAATATTCATTAACTACTTCTTCAATTATTTCATCTCTATAGTGGCCAATCTATTAGGTGTCTTTGATATAGGCCGAGATATGAAAGAACTTTCAATTGATAAAGAAACCTCTTCATCAAGAGGAAGACGCAAATAATCTTTACTGTGTACATCACTGTAATCCCTCATGATGGGAATATAATAAAGTGATATTATCTCCATTTCTTGAATCATTTGACCTAGATTTGATTTCTCATAATGAATTAAAATCCAAATACGACACAATGACTCTAAAGAAGATTCATCTTCCCCCTTAAACATGTATAGAATTGGATTATTCATTGGGATGTGAATATTGATTTACCATTCCTAACTATTGATGTTGGATTTGTATAATGATAATCATTCCCTACCCAATATCACATCAAACTACACTATAAAAGAATGACATGATCTGAAAGGAGGTTCACCCCACAAATGTTAATTGCGGAGGAGTTACAAACCATGGATGAAATAATTTCATTATTCGTTGTTCTCACTGATAACTTATATACTAGTTTTTGAGTTTGTGTTTGAATAGTTCTACTAAACATTTATGATATGAATGAACGCATAAGACCAGAATCAAATTGTAAGTTCACTATTCATGAATGAATTACAAGAAAACATACCACCTCATAATATTTTATCTTCACCTCAACAGTGGTGATAGCATAATCCCATCCTTGTTTCCATGGATGTTATTGTTGATTTCGACCGAATCCCTCCGTATTGTGAAATTGTTCACATAAATCCCATGCTCCTTGTAGTTGTAATACAACACTAGAAATTGATTTTTAAACTGAACCTTACTTTCTTCATCCACATTAGCAGGATTCCTCATATACCATATGTAGTTTTTATCTAGATATCCCAACATTCCACATTTGAAGCATATTTTTGTCCCCTTTCGACAGTTCAAAAGATACATATCTCAAAAAATGATTGCACATTGGAAGATTGAACTTCATTCCATCCATGAATTTGTTTTTAGGGGTGCCAAAATTCAATTACTTTTCCCCATCATTTCTATAGGACCACGATACCATAGAGCGTCTTATATATCTATATCAACCCTGAAGGAACAATAGACAATGTACTCATAACTGTAAAAGTTTCAAATCAACAAATATTTTTGTATACATGGAATTAGACCACTAAATATACACTCAACCTTGATTTTGGTTGTCAAGATAAGTCTAGAGTTAAATATTTAAAGCCAAGTGTTCTTTGCTTCATATGCCTTGACTGAATAATCTTCCATCTACTTGGGTCTGAGGAACTCTCTTTCCCTCTTGAGATGGTGTGTTTTGGGAAAATATTAATTGAAATACATTTCCTTGAATTTCACCAAATACATGATATAAATTTCCTCCTTTTTTTCATATTACATATTATTTCCCACCACTGATCATCTTCCCCATCAAAATTATAGACCACAAGTATTAATTTTTCTTCTTCTAATCACTGGAGGACATAAAATATATATTCAATGGAGGAAATAAATAGTTCCGTGAAGATGGGATCAAAAGATCCACTGAACAAGGGAGTTATTTGCTGCATGAAGGATTCAACGAAAACATTCTATTCTCTTTGAGGAGGATAGTTTCAAACATGATTCATATTAATTTTTATAAATTGAGCCATCTGAAAAAGTACATTCATTATGTTTCGAGGACATGTTCTTATCACATCAGGCATATAAATAGATAAATAATCACATTCCATATCACATTTATAGTTTGAATATGTTATTCAATTACCCACCATTAAATAAGAAAACACCACACTATTAGAGGAATGAATATTAATATATTGAGCATAAAAATGAAGCATTAAACAAAAGAGGATTAACAAGTAATGGATATGTATATTGTAACTTGTAATTCCCTATGTTTCAATCTTGGATATCTATGATATATTTCATTACATATATTATTATAGGAATAATGTTTTCCCAAAATAATGGGTTTTACTAAGCTAGTGAATTTACGAAATCATATCCTCTAAGAGTGTCAATACAAGAGTGTAGCACAACCCATTATCATGCACCAGTTTCTGTTCTGGTCTATCTACAAGTGGTGTTTTTGTGTTTTACCACATGATGAATATGTTGGAGTTCGACCTCAACATGTTTTTATCCATACATTCTTGTTTTTAATTAATAGGTCACTTACTCTATACTTAAAGAAAATTAGGTGTGTTTTCTAACACATAGTCTCATTAGTTGTGTTCTTACTAAGGTTCTCTTTTCCTAATATTCAATAATAACTAGACCATGCACTAATACAAATAACATGCACCATAGACAAATATATACTACATGACATGATTTTAAGAATAATTACCAATCAGAGTATTGGAAAATGATATTAAAGTCTAGTGTCTTGTAAGACTAGGTACATAAAACTGAAAACATGGAAAAAATAGAAACCTCTAATTAATTAAACATCAAATTAAGATAAAAATATCCATTTTTCTCAAACATCATCATAGGGTACCCTAGGGAACAAATGAACATACTGTTGAGATAAATAGCTGAGTAAGGGAATAACCATAAGAACAGAGCAATATCACATGCGATAGGAGGCATGAAATTATGATATAAAATAATAATATTACATATAAACATGTAATTATATATATATATATATATAAATAATAATATGGAACCAAAACATAACATGACATTAGAACGAGTGAAGTCTTATAAATAAGACCTATACACATGGTATCACAATCCAACTGTATCCTCTAAGACAGTCGCACATGGTAACACACTCCAAGACTAACCTCCAAGACCGTCACACATAACGTCTCATGAGACACAACATTACACAATTCATTGGAGTGATATCTAGGTTCACCCATATTCCAATTTTATGAATATGTTTTCTGTATAAGGAATCATACATAATCTGTCTTACATAAATAAAAATGTGTCCCATGGAAAGAACGGGGAACCACGATCATGTCATATAGAATTAAAAATGGATGCATCATAATAGTGTCCACAAGAGTAAGGAACTAAAATATAAATGGAAATTAATAAGGAAAAATAGTAATTTATCATGGTATGTGATTTCATGTATATGTGACATCATGTATGAAATGTTTTTATGGAATTTTAGAATTATAACCCTTTTATGCGGTTTGATGGAAAATACTATAGAGCCTTTAAAATTAAAATGGAATAAATACATTATATTAAACAAGAAGTGAAAAAAATAATTTTTTCATAATAAAAATTACTGATTTTATAAAGACAATGGTATATTAAAATCGATGATAGAGTGCTTTTGAAATCGGGTAGGAATTCCGGAAGTTCCCTCAAAATAGGTTTACTTATACAGAAGTATTGGTGAGGGAAACAGGTAAAAACATATATATCCCCAAAATAGGATGATGAAATGGGTTTTGATAAATTAATTTGGTAAATTTAATAAAATTTACAATATTAACATAAAAAGATAATAAAACATCATTTTGATAAAAAGTAGATTATACAACCTGATTGAACAAAGGAGGTTCAGGTAGAATCCCTTACAAGTTATTGGTATGTTATCAGGTGTACTTAAGAAATCATATTGAGAGTTAAAGGGGTTTCCCATCACTTATATATCATGAGGGAAGTGTGGGGGAGATGATAAATCATACCCCATCATTAGTTATTACACATAATAGGGAATACCATAGAGGGAATTCTTAAATAAAATTGACATAGAGGGATTCCCTTACCTTAATTATGATGGTGTTATTCACTTTATCTTATTGACCAGAAAAATCAAATTAGTTTCAATAAATAATTATTTAAAAAACCTCTTCAATATTTAAATTTTATAGTGTAACAATTTTATGTTCATTCATGACCATTTGGTTGGTTATATCGATCAATTTCATTGTTCGGGTATGTTTGTTTTCTTGGGTTTCACGATCAGTTTACATATTTTAATGAATGGATAATCATGTAAAATGGGGATGGTAGTCCATAATTGGAGGTATATTTTATTATTGATCATATAGAAGGTTTCATGGATATAAATTTAATCATTTTACTTTGTGTGAAATTGAATCAATATATAAGACGTTTGTAATAACCTTTTGGGTTTATTGGAAGTTTTTAATCACCATTATCTCATATTGAATTATAATTTATATCATGTTCATTGAAATATTATAGACCCTTACATAGGATATATTACATAATAATCTAGTTCAACCATAATAATAGTTTTTCTTTTCCAGAACTGAATATAGTAAATGAAATTGAATAACCATCGTCCGTGAATGTGGTAAATTAACACATCTCAGATGATTTCATTACTACTATTTTAAAATAAGATTAAAGGGTAGAATATAATCACTTATTCCATTATCATAAAAATATTATAGTTAATGTAAGGTACTGGAGTTTTCATATCATTTGGATGAGGAGAGGAATGGATCAAAATTAAAAAAAAAATGAACTCGAAAAAAATGTAAAATAATTGAAAAGAGTAATTTACCTCTTGAATAAATCTTCTTTGATAAACACTTATGGGGATAGGATTTCGTATTTTTAGAGACTTAGGGAAGTTCTAGGTGGGAGAGTATCTTGGGTAAGTATTTGGGTATATTATAGTCTAATAAAAATGGATTTATTGGAATGAAGCGATGATAGGAGTGTCGGTGTTTTTTATAGTGTATGGGAGGATGGTTATCTTAGTATTTTTATTGTTAGTTTCTTATTTTTCAATAGTAATATAATTAGTAAGTATTCTTGAGATAAAAATAGTAATATGTAAATGTTAGTTCAAAAAAATTGAAATTTAGATCAGGAATTAGTCAATTATGATGTAGAAATTATTTTATTTAGCATTTATAGAAAATTATAATATTTTACTATTGATATGAAATTCATGTATTTCAGAAAAATTCACCATTACCATTTTTCATTGTGGAGAATTAAATAATGAAATCCATTTTTAAAAAAATATTTTTTTGAATAATTATAATTTAATTTATAATTTAATACATAATTTACATGATAGAAGAAGTATTTTAAAACTATAACTGATTTTATAATATCATTAAAAATTACAAAAGGGATTATAAATTTATCATAAACCAGAACACATGAAATTGATAATTTTTGAACACCTTTTATGAAAAAATAATTTATTTTAAATTAATTAAATAATTTTAATTTAATATTTATGACATAAAAAATAACAAAAAATTTACTATGGTCATACTATATCTTATAAGATGCCTATATTTTATTTATATATTTATGGGTGAGGTTACTATTCTTTTGGAGGATTTACTATCATAAGGTTCATATAACTAATCATATGTATAACATTAAAATACATAATGGTCAGTTACTATTCACGAAAAATTATGTTTGCCCTATCAGTCTCGAAATAACATACTGATCTCAACCGTGTATGTCAAATTTTTGAAATTAAAATAACAGAGTTGACAATGTTACGTTTAAAATTCACAGAGTACTTAGTAGTTCATTGTATTGTGATTTCATGTCATTATATGACATAATTATAAGAAGGTAATTTCCATTGATAAAATATTGGCACTTTACAGAAGGTATCATGGTACGATTCTTACTAAATCATAGTGTAGATGGAGAACAGTAGAGGAGGATGAAAGGATGTAGCCGACAGACCCACTTTCTGACAAAATATACAAGGTCGTGCGACTCAATGAGGGAGAATAGCGAAAAGGGTTTGGCCATGATTGGAAACATCTCAATCAAAGTGCTGGAATAACCTATATTATTTCAAAAGTTGGGGGTATGGTCGGTTATAGAGGTGATGGAATGGATTGATATGAGGTGAATTTGAACATGAAAATAAACCCATCACATAATAAGAGCGTCGGAGGTTAAAAATGGTATGGGCGTGATTGGTTGAGTTCTCACATGAACCAAACGGGGGCCGAGAAGAGATTCAAATTTTAAATAATTTGTCCCACATCAATATGATAGTTATTTCGTGACTAGATTATAACCCTCGATGCCACTTTATTTAATTGATTTCCTGAACACAGACTCCATGGAGTCCTAACACACATGACCACACTATAGGCCTTTTCTCGGCCTCTGTACTTGTTCTACAAGAACCCTAAACCTAGGTCTGAGTAAAACCTAGTCTAGATTATGAATAGTTCACTCCTAGCACTGCTCAAGTGGACTTGTACTATCATCCCACAAGTCCATGAGGTGTTTTCCGATATAGATTCTCTCTGAGATGGGTTCTTGGATAGTTTTTTGGTAAAAATTTATTAAAATTTCTCTTCCTAATCTATTCATTTTAATATAAAAATATTTATTCTTATATATATATAATGGAAAAAATAATATATATTATTATATGTACATATTTTGTAATACATCAAAATTGTTTTTATATTCTTATAATATCATTGGTAATATTAACTAATTATCAATTATAACATTACATGTATTCGATCATACCACATAAAAATATAAATTTAAATTCATTTTAAAAATTTAAAACTACAATATATTAAAACAATAATGATAACTAAATATGAAAAAATACAGATGTTATAATTTTAAAATCTAAATACTAATGTTTATATTCTATTAAACCCATATTATTATACAACTGAACATAATAATTTTAGGAATTTAAAATTTTAAACAAATAAAATAAACAAAGATTATGAAATTTTAACTTATATATATAAACATAAAAAATAACTCAAAATCCAATACAAAAATTTAATTATTTTACAACGACCATAACAGTTAGTATAAATACTGATTTCAATGGGTATTAAAAATAGAATAATGACATGTTTAACCCTCCTTATAAAATGGACTTCCACATTCCTCTTATTAAAATTATTTTCATTAATCTTCTTCCTATTATTATTCAAACTATGGTTGACCTAGAGGAATTAGTCTAGTCAATATTTATTCATATGTTACTTGGTAGAGCCCCCATTTGTTTTCCTTGGACATTTTATTAGTTTCTTATTGTAGTAGATGTATTTTTCCATGTAATGATATAATGTATCTTTGTTTTATTGAATTAACATTTCCTCGTCAGTGTATTATTACATTAGTTTATGTAACATTTATTCATATATTTTCAAAAGATAATAATTATATGTATAAATATTACATTAAAATTAATTACACCAGTGTAACATTGGTTCGAGGTGTCATAATATATCTTTGATTAGATACTTTAAAATGGACACAATATAATCTTTTAATTGAATGAACTATATTCAATTTTAATTTTTTTTTTCTAAATTTAAAATGATATGAAATTAAAAAATGTACCTCCCTTCAATTATAAATGGGATCCCAAATTTTGTATTCATCACTCCATTGTGTGTTCTAGCTGAACAATTCCCATTAAATATCATTCTTAGAAATCATTTTTCCAGATTATAGAGGTTATTTTATTCACAGTAGACCAACACTAGGACCATAAAAATTGAATTAATAAAGATCCTTCAATGAATATATAATCAATATAATTGATCACTTTTTGATATTCTTATATTACATCCTGGAAATATATTATATTTTTCATTATATAATAGTTTCAGAATCATAATAATATATTATATTTACTATTGTAATGAAACAACCATTATTCCCACTTTTTTACATCATATAGAATGTGAATATATCTCTCGTGCATACGTACAGCTTAACATCGTTATTTTAATACAAATATCAGTTGTCATAAATAAATTATGTTGATGTGTATTAAGATGAATTTTATTTTTATAAATTATATTTATGAAATAATTAGTATTATATAATTATAATATAATATCTACCTTATTATCATCCAATCTATTGGAAAATGATACGGACACGTGGGTGTATGTGTAGACTACCAACTCCACTAAGCGATACAAATCATACATTATTTTTAATTTACATGGATGAAAATAATAATAAATTAAATTAATATATTATATTTATATGATATACTTGTTATTCTATAAAGACTAATTAAAATTGAAGTTATGTTATTTTCATCCATCAAAAAGGGAAATATGTTCATGCATACGTACATTATACCATCTCACGGAATAATTTATTTCATTTTTTAATCAATAAAATTCAATTTAAAATACGAATAATTATATTATGAATATAAATGATATTTACATCATTATTATCATTTTGGATGTTGTGAAACAATTATCAGTGTCTAATGACCGAATCTAGTTATCAAAAATTTACAAGAAAAATAATGCAATTATCACATACAACAATGTTTTTAATTAAATTTTTTTTGAAAAAAGAAGATAAATAGGGGAAATTAAATAATGTATTATAAAATCCCATGATTTTTCAAGTTGGTTTTCTCAAATTAATTTAATAATTTTTATATTATTTATTTCATGAAATATTGATTATTGTTTTTCTTAAATATATTACATCATTATGATTAGTTTTAAGTATATGAAATAAATTATAAGTATTGTGCCACACACAACTCTTAGAAAATCATTCATTATGAGTGAAACTATGTTTGTCTTATATGAAACACAGTACTGAGTACCTTTGATAACTTTCATAACATTCAATGCTGAGTTTTACAAAAATAAAATATATTATTAATATTATTAATAAATATTATTATAGCTACAATCTAGACATTGGAATAGATGTTATGAATAAGATTTTGAGAATTGATAAAATGTCAATCAGACATGTATATAATATTATTCATTTGGTTATATTTTAGTATAAGTAAAAGAAATAACTATTTGAACATGGTGAAATTACATTTATAATAATAGAATTTCTCTATATAAAAAAAAATATTAACCTAATAAACTAAATAAACCAGTATTGGTGATTTTTTTATTATATTAAAAATACAATAAAATAATTTTAAACTCATCTAATATTTCTTATAGGCCAATGATAAGAATTAATCCAACTATATTAATAAAATTATGTATTTTTCAACTAGTAAATTTTAGCTTCCTTTAATGGAGAACCAATTTTAAATATGATATTTGGAAATATTATAAATTTTATTTCTAAAATTAATCTTCATTTTCAATAACATGGATTAAATATTATAATAGTTTTATGATTTTGTTATTTTTCAAAGAGGTTTTTTGGATAAATAGTGAATGTGACTTTATTTTAATTCAAAATTAATTTCTTGTCTAATTTAATTAGTTGGGTAAATTATTAATAATTTTGGACTTAAGGTTAAATATAAAAAATTATATATGAATTAATTTAATTAAAATTCATTTTAATCAAATTCCCTTTAAAATTGAATAAAAAAATTATCAACTGTTTTGGACATGTTACTTGTAAACCCCACTTTTTAATCTCGTATACGAGATTTAATTTAAATAAATTTCTTACATGTCAGTGAAAGAATTTCTCAAAATAGATTCCATGTTTAGAATAATCATAGTTTATAACTTCTAATAATTTCAACTTATTTTAAGATAAAATATATTAGTTCATGTGATTAAAATTATTTATAGAGATTAAATTAAAATAATTCTTATGAAAGGAATACACATTAATAATAAGGTAAAATGAGTTATAATGTTATTCAAAATTCATTTTATAGACATATATTCACCCTATCCTCTGTATTGTATAATTTAACCTAATATTGGTTCAACATGACCTCATAACCAAATGGGTGGAATTCCATTTTAATATATTTATAAGAATGCCACTCCACCTCCACTATAAAAAGTAACTCTCACGTCCCACTTATTGAAACCAATCAATCCCTAAGGATCATTCAAACCCAACAAAAATTATCTCTCAACTTCCATATATTCATCATTTATTCCTCTTCATTTGATGAAATCCATCCAAGGTATCTCATTGATGTAATCCTATAGGAGTTACCCCAAACTCGGTAACTCCATTCCTCCATATCCTTTGTTTTATTTTCAATATCCACAAAATAAATATTATAATTACATTATTATAAAAAAAATTCAAAATATTATAATACATTGTTTCTATAGTTTTTAGATATAGTTACACACTCATTCATCTATAGTGTAATTAACATATAATTCTTTTGTATGGTGAACTACTGCCTCACGAAAAAGTATTGTTCATTCATTTACATTACCAGCTATAATGGGGGGGGTTATGATGTAATATATATTTTTATATGGTATATAATATTTATTATGATTCTGGAATTATTATATATAACATAACTTAAAAATATATCTTATTTTTACTACAATAACTTAGTTTGATGAAATTGTGACTACTGCCTCCTCAAAGCAATTGATCAGTTCACAAGTTACATTTAATGTTTTAAATATGAGTTTAGCCAATATATATTATATATATGAAATAATAAAACTATTTTAATTATAATATTTATATGTATAGTTATATGTGATTTACATCCATTCATTCAATACTGTAATAAAACCGGAGATGAGTTAATGTGTACATATGACCCACCAACACAATGAACTGTGTAATTCTTTAATTGTTTTTATATTAAATATAATAGTTTCAATATTAATTCAATGAATTTATATGACATATATATAATTATTTAATTTATATAAATATTTAAATCATGATATAAAAAATAGGATAGTGAATAAAAATGTAAAAACATGTACAATAATCAAAGCTGTTATTACCCATAACATAAATTTGGAATTCAATAGTTTATAAATGGGTTATATAAATTATAATGTGAATCATATATGTTATTATATATAGAAATATTGTAATTTTTTAGATAAATAATATTAATTCGTTTGTTACATTTTATGTCAAAATGTGTACAATGAAAGTTACGACTTATGGTAAGGAATTTTTGTACCACAATTTATCTATATGTGATACATGCAATATTAAACATTCACTTAGTTAGGGTGGTTTATCTAATTCTCAATGACATTTTATGACATTAATTTTATTTATTTAATTATATTTAGTTCACTAAATAATTTTACTCTATGATGGGGGTGCAGATTATAATTTTACCCATGTCGAAAGGGTTTTGTCATCTCAAATTTATTTTTAATGAGACATAATCCATGTTGACAACATATTTCATAAATATTTAATGGTTAATACCCGTGGATGTATTTTATTATTATTATAATTAAATTTATGGGTGTTTACATATAATATTAATGATATTTTTTTAATTGCGCAATTCATCAATGGATACCAAATAGGTAATGTGTTTTTTGGACTCAATTTGATTTATTTGAGAGAGATGAAATATTATGAAACTTTATTTTTATGTGGTGTGTATACATCCATTTGATAAATAATGTCATAAAACCCCTTATTTTTATGTTATTTTATGTATCATTTAAATTATTTTTATTATATATGGCCTTTAATAAAATGTTACCATGTGGTAAGTGTTTATTAAAATAATAAAATCATTTATCGAGATTATCACTACAGGAAATGAACCCTTGACCAACGGTTCCAAACCATTGGTATAATATATAAAAACAGTTATCCAAACTATTGGGAAGTAAGCCGTAGGGAGACACATATGCCAACAGTTTCTGGAAAACTATTGGTATATGTTTGGAATTATACATTGTTCTAAAAGTTAAGTCAAACCATTGGTATAAATTTTCACCAATGTTTTCAAACCATTGGAATATAATTTTTTATAACATTATACCAATGTTTTGTGTAAAACGCTGGAAAAGGATATAAATTTCACTATATGCCAATGGTTTCTAAACCGTTGGGAAAGTGTTTTTACCAATGCTTCTCTTAGAACCATTGGTATAAAACACATTCACAACCCAATGCCAAAGGTTTACAACTGTTGGCATAGAATTTGATGTGAAATTCAAGAAGAAGCAAGTTGCAGGCTGCCCTTTCTGAATTTTCAGCTTCCAATCTATAGTTACCTATAATAACAAACTATAAAACATACATATAAATAATTGATTCATATATATTTAACACATAAAGAACCATACAACTATACACATATAGAATTACAACATAAATCATAAGGTGATTATAAACATACATAATTGATTTATAATTCAATTTAGAATTGAGATGACAATTACATATTCAATCTGGAATTCAAATCATAATTGAAAATTAAATTGAATGCATACATAATTTAATTATCAATTAAGAATAAAATAAATAAAAACTTGATACGTAATTTTATGTGGTATAAATAATTAAGAATACATACAAATTTTCACTTTGTATAACAAATACATGACGGAATTCATAAATTAGAAGCGAATAAACCCAAAATAAAGAAATTGATAAATGAAATCAACCAAACACAAATATAATGTCCCTTGGTTTGTGGTGGGTGTTTTTGAACATAATGATTTTGGTAATTGGTGTGAATTAATGAGTTTGTCGTGTCTTATGGAATGTAGTTGTCCTTGGCATATTAAATGTCAGTTTTTTTAGAATAGGGTTGCGAGTTACTCACATGAGAAGTGGATTGTATGAGGCTGGACCATGGATCCATGTGCTAATGTATCAACAAAATCTGAATACATTTTTTCAGTTTTCTATATTCTAGTTGTTTTTACATAAAATGATGTCCATTTTAAAGAAATGGAAGACACGTTGAGTGATAACGGCCACACCATGCCTCGTATTGAGGCGGGGTTGAATCCTACATTATACATATGACCCATGGATCCTTTTCTTAATGTATCAAGACAATCCGAATGTGTTTGGTCGGTTTTCCATATGCCATTTTTTTCACATAAATTGTTGTCCATTTCAAATAAAAGTGAGGATCTTTGAGAGGTACTAGCCACACCTTACCTCATACCGAGGCGGGGATGACTGGTACACATCAAAAAATACCCATGGATCATTGTTCTAAAGTATCCATTCAATCCAAATAAGTTTGGTCAGTTTTTCATATTTCAGTTGTTTTTACTTAAAGGAGTGTCCATTTTAAACAAAATAAAGACACTTACATTGATACCGGCCACAACAATCTTTAGATTGAGGCGGGGCTGACTCATACATAGCATCAATGACCCATATATCATTTTCCTAAAGTATCAATATAATCCGAATGTGTTTGGTCAGTTGCAAGTATGTTAGTTGTTCTTTTCACTTAAAATGATGTCCATTTAAAATTAATGTGAGACACTTTCAGTGGTACCGGCCACACCATGCCTCCTAATGAGGCAGGGATGACTCATACATGTCAAAAATGACCCATGGATCCTTGGGCTATTGTATCAACAAAATTTCAATATGTTTGGTCAGTTTTCCATATGCTAGTTGTTTTTAATTAAAAAGGTGTCCATTTTAAACAAAAGAAAGATAGTACGAGTGATACAGGCCAAACCATGCCTCATATTGTGGCGGGGTTGACAAATACACATCAAATATGACCCATGGATAATTGTACTAATGTATAAATAGAATACGAAAGAGATCGGTTGGTTTTCCATATGCTAGTTGTTGTTTTCACTTAAAATGTTGTCCATATTAAATAAAAGTGAGACCCATTAAGTGGTTAGGGCCACAAAGTGCCTCAAATTGAGGCGGGGATGACTCATTCATGTCAAAAATGAACCATGGATCCTTTTTCTAAAGTATCAACACATTATGAATACGTTTGGTCGGTTTTCTGTATTCTAGTTGTTGTTTTTATTCAAAAGTGTGTCCATTTTAAACAAATGAATGACACTTTGAGTGATTCCGGCCACATCGCCCCTCCGATTGATGTGGGGGTGACTCATACATGTCACATATGACACAAGGATCGTTTTCCTAATGTATCAACACATAATGAATGTGTTAGGTTAGTTTTTCATATTCCAATTTTTTTTTACTTAAAATGTTGTCCATTTCAAACAAAAGAAAGATACTTCGAGAGATTCCAGCCACACCATGCCTCAGAATGATGTGGGGTTGACCTCTTCACGTCACATACGAACCATGTATCGTTTTACTATAGTATTAAAAAGAATCCTAATGAGTTTGGTCGGTTGACTGTATTCCAGTTGTTGTTTTCACTTAAAATGTTGTCCATTACAACTAAATGAGAGAATCTTTCAGTGGTACTGGCAACACCATGCCTCATATTGAGGAAGGGTTGACTCGTACACAGACAAAATGAAACATGGATTCTTGTGATATAGTATCAAAACAATACAACGACGTTTGGTTGGTTTTCCGTATGCCAGTTGTTGTTTTTACTTAAAAGGGTGTCCATTTTAAACAAAAGAAAGACACTTCGAGTGACACCCAATACATAATTCCATGTATTGAGGAAGGTTTGACTCATACATGTCTCATATGACCCATGGATCACTTTACTAACGTATCAACACAATCTGAATGTGTTAGGTTGGTTTTCCGTATGCTAGTTGTTATTTTTATTTAAAATGTTGTCCATTTCAAATAAAAGAATGATATTTCGAGTTATACCGTCCACACTGTGACTCAGAATGAGGCGTGGTTGACTTTTACTCGTCACATATGACCCATGCATCGTTGTCCAAATATATCAATAGAATATGAATTCATTTGGTCGGTTTTCCATATTCCAGTTGTTTTTTTCACATTAAATGTTGTCTATTTCAAATAAAAGGGAGAGACATCAAGTTGTACCGCCATCACTGTGCCTCGAAATGAGACGGGGTTCACTATTACACATCAAAAATGAACCATGGATCCTTATTCTAATGTTTAAAATCAATTAGAATAGGTTTGGTCGTTTTTCAATATGCCAGTCGTTTTTACTTAAAAGAGTGTCCATTTTAAACCGAAGAAAGACTCTTCATGTGATACCAGCCACATCGTGTCTCAGAATGAGGTGGGGATGACTCAAACACATCACATATGACTCAAAAATCATTTTCATTATGTATAAACATAATCCAAATGCATTACGTCAGTTTTTTGTTTTCCAGTTTTTGTATTTAAATAAAATGTTGTTCATTTCAAATAATGGTGAGACACTTTGAGTGGTACCGGCCACACCGGGCCTCAAATTGAGTCGGGGTTTACTCTTACATATCACAAATGACCCATGGATTGTTGTTCTAAGGTATTAAATCAATCAGAATATGTTTGGTCAGTTTTCTATATGTCTATTGTTTTTACTTAAAACAATGTCCATTTTAATCAAAATTTAGACACTTTGTGTGATAATGGCCACACCGTGCCTCAGATTGTGGAGTATTGACTCGTACATGTCAACAATGACCCATGAATCGTTTTTATAATGTATTTATAGAATCAAAATGTGTTTGGCCCGTTTTCCATATACATGATTTTGTTTTTACTTATAATCCAATCCATTTCAATCAAAACTGAGATAGTTTGAGTGGCATCGGCCACACCGTGCCTCATATTGAGGCGGAGTTGACACATACATATCATAAATGACCCATTGATCGTTTTCCTAATGTATCAATAGAATCAGAATGCATTTGGTTGGTTATCTGTATGCCAATTGTTTTTTTCACTTAAAATATAGTCCATTTCAAATAAATGTGAGAAACTTTGAGTGGTATCAGCCACACTGAGCCACAGATTGAGGTGGGGTTGACTCGTATATGTCATAATTGGGCCATGGATCCTTGTTCTAAGGTATAAACATAATCTAAATCTCCCAAGATATCTTAAGGGTGGATATGATTTAATCCTTGGGCGTTTTGAGTGCCGTCGAGTGCGGATTGAAGATCCATGTGAGTATAATCCTTTTATTGGTTCCTCTTTTCGATTAGGGATTTAACTATTCTCTCATCTTGTAATGAAGCTCTAAAACAATCATTTTCATTGGGATTTAGGGTGAATCTTGGGGAGATATTAGATTGGGATCCGAGATGTTGAATTAAGAGTGTGATTTTCTTCGGAATCAAGGTAGATGGTCCTTATCCATTCATGAATTGACGTGATGTTTTATATACGGAGAATTTCCTCTGGCCCAATGTTGGGGTTTCGTGTCAGGGGGCTACCGGGGTCCGTGGAGGAGGGTGGGGGGATGTCCGGGGGGTTGTCTGGGGTCCTGGGAGGAGGTTGAGGGGCTGTTCGGGGTCCTTGAAGGAGGGTGGGGTGGATTTCGAGGGTCCAGGTAGGAGTTGGGGGGTTTCCCTGGGTCCTGTAAAGAGGGGGGGCTAACTACGGTCCAAAGATGAGGATGTGGGGATGTTCGGGGGGATGTCCAAGGGGCTGTCTGGGGAGCTGTTCGACGGGCTGTTCGTGGTCCAAGGTGGATGGCGGGGGCTGTCCGGGGGGCTGTATAGGGGGATGTCAGAGGGTGGGGGGGGGGGGGGGGGCTGTTCGTGGTCCATGGAGGTGGGTGGGTGGGGACACTCCCGGGGTGGTTGGGGGAGCTGTATAGGTGGCTTTCTGGGGTCCAGGAAGGAGGGTGGGGGCTGTTTGGGGGGTTATTTGGGGTCAAGGAAGGAGAGTGGGGAGGCTGTCTAGGGGGCGGTCCGGGGTCCAAGGAGGAGGTTGGGGGCTATTCTTGGGACTGTCCGAGGTCTAGGAAGGAGGGTGGGGTGGTTGTCTGGGGTCCATGAAAGATATTGGGGATGGTGTCCGAGGGTGGTCTGGGGGGCTGTCTAGGGCCCAGGGAGGAGGGTGTGGGGGGTTGTTTGGGGGCTATTTGGGGGGCTTCCCAGGGGGCTTTCTATTGGTCTGTATGGTGGGATGTCCTAGGTTCATGGGATGGTATTTACATATTTTTTAAGAAAATTATTTCATGTTTAAAAAATTAATTTCATTATATCAACATCTTATTAGACCACCAATTTTCTAAATTCCACTAAAAATTACAATTTCATTAAAATAGGTGGATTTCACATCAAATTATAAAGTCAAGTTTTATTATTTATATATAATTAAATAAAGATAATGTGACCCACCTAATCACACATATTTTCAGGCATAACAAATAAATAAACATCAAAGGTCAATAATATCAGTCAAAAAGGTAACGGATCAATCTGTCCCTCATCACCATCAATATCATCACCATCAACTTCTCCCTCAACCTCATCCTCATTGTCATCCCCATCATCATACCCACCTTCCTATATTCCCATGTACTCAGCCTTGGCCTCCTCATCGCCCTCCTCCTCCACCTCAGCCTCCTCCTCTACCTCGGCCTCCTCCATGCCCTCTTCTTCCTCTCCCTCGGCCTCCTCCTCGCCATCATCTCAGCCACCACTATAAATTTCAGTTTGTGCAGAATATATATAATTAATAGATCAAATATATTCGTCACAAGAAGTAATAGCCTCTCTTGGTAGTGTTGGATATAAAACGTCCATTAGTATCATCAATTTAGTGTTTTCCCTTGAAGACGGTTATGCCGTCTCTATGGACTTATTTTCATCTAGTTCTACTTGTGCCTTAACATGATGCGACTCTGTGGAACTAAATCTCGTACCTGGGGAGGGAAAATACCACGTTGAAACTATACACTTCTCAGATCAACATTGTACTCTAATAGGATGCTCATCTCCCTACACCTATTGTAAGTGATTGTTTGGAAAAAACAATTCCAGTTCCTGGGCATCAACGACCTCTAAAGCATCCTATTGAAAATATAAATATATTAATAATTTAAAACATAGAGACTATCATTTTAAATCTACAATTTAAAACTTACAATCTGCGACTGAGTTGGTTCATTAAGCACACTTCTATATTTCTTCTTTCTACATGAGAAAAACAGCTTTTCTCAAGGCACACTTCCTTATATATTGAATTAATGCCTCTATAGTAACTTTGAAAGTAGGAACCATAATTAAAAATTGGATATAAAAACATAGTAATTTCATAACTAAAGTTATATAACCACTTTAGTAATTGAATTAATTATGGAGGAAGCAATAGAAATTCCAAGTAGTAATGAAAGATTATAAACATTCATACCTGTTGTCTTTCATGATATGGAATCATAGTACGTCCCAATATGTGCATGTATTTATTATAATCAATTTTTTTGTTTCTTCTAGATCCATCCTAAATAAAATTCATTAATTACTATTACCGAAACACATGAAAATGTTCATTTAAATACCTCTAGTTTGATTAATACCGTAAATTTTCTAGTCATCGAATGAGTAATCATCTGTCGATATCTTTCTAACGGACAATTATCCATAACAGGGACCACCTCTAACACGATGCCCACTCTAGCATGCCATCCAATATACAACTCATTCTTATAAGCTCTCCAAAGCTCACATAAATTCGTTAGACGTGTGGGTCGTGTGCCATCCTCATCGGGGAAATTAAGCCGCCGCTGACACCAAAATATTAAATCATATAATTAAAAAATTTAATATATTACATTAAATAAAACATATTTTTGTACACATATCTCTGCCCAGGTTTTATCCATGACTTCATTTGGTAGTTGTCTCCGTGAGAGCGGGCTGACAGAAATTATGTCAAAGTATTTGTCAAGGGTCGCCAAATAACTCTGAAATTGCTGCCCTGATTTTTAAATAATCGGACTATCTTCAGTGTAGTACACTATCAACTGCGTGTGGCCGTTCCACACTACATGCATGCATGTACGCCCCCACCCTCGCCTCCTATCAGTAGATGTATCTGTTATGAATGAAAAACATATCTTTTATCAATTCATGTTATAAGGAAAATAAATAATGGTTTAAAAATTTGTTAGGGTTTTTTTAGTATACCTGCTGTAGTATAATCAATGTGAGCTGTTGTATCTGTAGAAACTGAAGTAAAGCCTATATATATGGAGTGAGTCCACATGTATGCTCTGCGGGGACAAACTTTGAAGATTAGTAGTTGAAAAAGATGAAATAGAAAATCACAGAGAGAATGAAACAGATGTAAAAGAAGATGACAGGGATGGTTGGCCCAATGCTGGATGGAGAGTGGGAATTATCATCAGATATGGTACAGACGGTTAATGAGGGTCAGATGAAAAGGGTGGTGAAATAATGGGAGGCCTAAATATCTTGTGTGTCCCTAACGGCACACCGGGATCAGAATGTGGGATGGATGGTATGTCAGTGAGAGGGGCAGGGTCTAATCGGGTGCACCGACTAGATCATCTAGCTCCGATACCACCCCCCTCGTACGAACACCCCATGTACTGGCACCACTACCAGGAAACTCATCAAATAACTATCTCCTAATAGATGGATCCTGAAAAAATGTTTATAACAAATTAATAACATGACATTATATATTATTTAAATAAATATATATGAAATAAAATACTCATTGCAGGCACTAGTGGTGTTTTCCCAGCTCATCCATGCGACGATTGTTGTCCATATTCTCTTTTCATCGCCTCTCTTAAATTGAATTTGTTTCCTGCATTTGAAAAAAATGGAAGTAAATAGTAAAGGATAACTAATGTGTGATCCAAAAAACAAAATAAATGACAGGTAATTGATGAATTCATGGATAATATAACTAACTATTTTGTTAGGTGAGCATGAACAAATATATAATGATGTCAATAAATCATACAAGATGTAATAATTAAATTTAATTTTAAGTATGATGATTATTTACTATGTTTCATATATCTATTAAAATCATGGAACATTGATTCTACCAAATTTATAAGTGGTAAAGCAATTTTCAAAATTAAGGAAAAATTTAATTTCATTAGCTCAGGTAGATGATGCAGGTTTCAATACGTGTTTTGTAGAAGAATACAAACCATTATGTTCATTAATTGGTAAAATTTTAATGAGTGATATTAGAGTTATAAAAATTTTATACAAATCACATTTGAATCATTGAAATGTTCACCAAGATAGAAATGGTGGTTTCAAATGTTTAAATACAGTTCAATTAAAAATTAGTAAAAGAAATTGAAATAAAATTTTGAACCAATAAACACTAAAAATTCACATAACGGTTCAGTCAGATACAACATATTTGTAATTAATATTAAATCAATTTTTATAGAACCAACCATAATAACCCAACTCGAGGTAAACCAAAAGAATTGAGAACATGAATGGATGATTTTATATATTTACCACCACAATGTCAGGTTCACAGTCAACTCTCACAATTGAGCTATTGGAGGCTTCAAATGAAATAAATGGATTGGTTCCAATGGCAGTATGGATGGTGTTAATTCCATCATCACCGTAATCAAAAATATATCATGGAATTACTTCAACAATGACACCAAATTCAGGTCAAAGTTTGTCTTTGACATAAAAAACATGTTTAACCATTGATGCTAATACATATTGTTCTTCAGTAGAAAGATTGGGATTCGTATTAATTAATCAAAATCCAAAATCATCAATAAATGTGCCATGTCTCGTCATCAAATCAATCCAATGGAATTTCATCATTGTGACTCATCCATGAGAGTAATATTATTATTATTTTTTCAACAACTCCATCATAACCCACATTTTTAAATCATGGTCTACTATCTGATGCACTGGCATAAAAATCTATTGGGTAAGTATCCATAACACCATCATGTTGTGTTCTCATGTGATTTTCTCGTTCAGTGACAATAAATTTGTTCGCATTGATAACAATTGATTAACAGTCATGAACCACGGTTTTAGGACCAAAAGGCATAGCTCTTATTTCCTCATAGATAGGGTCAGCATGAAAACTCAATACATGTAATATAAATGATATTTAAATTTAATTAATTATTGATTTAATTATTTGAATCACTAATATTTTTACCTTAAATTTTTACCACAAAGAAAACTCATTCTAATGAAAAGTCACCCTCCATCTCACTAAAAATTATGATGCTTTATATTTATCATGGTTTTAGGTTACCTATAGATAATTAATATGAATAGTTTAACAGATATATATATATATATATAAGATATACATATTCAATTTAGTTACCTGATGTAGTCATCAAACAAATTACAGTTGAACAAAACTGTGTGATGTGCCATCTCCCGCTCTTTGAGGCTTAATTTCATCAATGTATATGATCAAGGAATTACTCTGGATTGAGGAAGTGATGGAATACTAGGTTAAATTTTCTCATACTTTTCATCTTCATTTCTCATTGGTCTATCCATTCTTTTAGTAAGATCATACAATTACATTGAGCCGAAATCCATACATTTTTTAGCCATGTAACCATTCACGATAGAACCTTCAGGATGATTCCTGTTTATTACATAAGACTTTTCTGTGTACATATTTCTACCTGTTGGATAAATCCAATGAAAAGAAACTTGTCCTCAGAGAAGTATTTCAACAGGAATATAGATAGGTGATGCAACATGCATGTGAAAGATGAATGAGGAAATATTTTCTCCAACTCACAAAAACATTATGGGGCATCTGTCAAATTTTTTTGCAATAACAACATGGACAACATCTTAACAAAAAGATCTCTAAAAAAATGGCACAATTGAATAACACTCATCCTTATATTATTTGATAAAATATAATGTATTTTTATTGGAATAAACTTATGAATAAGAACTTGATAATCACGAGTCTTCAATTTTTTTAGATTCAACTCTCTTCTAATGAACACTTTAGAAATCATGAATGAATAGCCATCAGGAACTCCAATAGTCTTTAATACATCCATAAATTGTTTTCTTATTAGTTTTTATCACATAAGAAGCACCTGGAACATTCCATTTATATTCAATAATACACATAGGATGCAATTCTGGTGTAATGCCCCAATCTACGAAGACACGCCAAGACCGTAAATATTTTTGTGTCTTTCCCATTACATTTAGAAGTATCGAAAGCAACATTTATCATATATTCATTTCAATGTGCATATAGTCTACGAAATGACATAAAAAATTTGTTGACCAATAAGAAAAATAAAAAAAGATACTCCTCTTCCACCAGTTGTAACAAGTTTTATAGGAAACATTCATTCTCTTTCCAGATTTAATTTGATCCTCCCCGAATGAAAAAAAATCATTCAACTCATTAAGCACATCAATTCCACACATACGCTGAGGTGGATCATCAGTATATATGGTATTATCAAATATTCGATGATTATTTCTATATGGATGGTTCATTGGAAAGAATCATCAATGTCCCATAAAACTGAAACTACGACGATGTTTCAGTCTTTTTGGATCATGTATTCTTTATACAAATAGGACATGATTGTTTTCCCTTCATGCTCAATCCATATATCTTTGCATAAGCCGTAAAATCACTGATCGTCCACATAAGCGCATCATGCTTATGAAATATGTCTTTAGAATATGCATCTTATGTGCACAAAACCACATCCCAATGTAGATTAAACTCTTTTATTAATGGTTTCATGTATATATCAATATCAATGTCAGGATAAGAATAGATAGATATGAGAATACTCATGAAATTGAAGGGTTTTTTCATTCAAAACCATGTGGGATGATTATAAATTTGTATAAAAACTGTCCATGAGTTGTGCGATGTATGTATCTGCCAAAACAGATTAAAACTGTCACATGAAAGTCCCAACGTCACATTATGCATGTTAGCTGCAAAATCGGATTGTTGACGATTAAATATCATCTATGAAAATTCATCTGCAGGGTGAACCAACTCATCATTAGTCTTATTTCTTTCAATATCATGCCATCTCATTTTTTTGATATTTCATCAGATATAAAGTGATTCTAGAGTATAGGGATCAATAGAAAGTTCCACATTACTTTTTGTGGCATGCAGGATGGTGTTCCATTAGATTTTGACTTCCAGTGGGATCTGCCATATTTTATACATTAATTTCATTCTGATGGTTCCTCCGAGAATAAGCATCAATATTTCGAGCATGCATGAATTTTGTTTCATGATAATCTTTATTCCTTAATTAACTTACATGTCGTATAGTGGTTTGATGGAATATCTGCCTCATGTAGAAGTAAATCCATAATGAATATAAGAATATAATTGATTGTTGTATTACAAATTCCATACATAGTTTTCACATGAAAAAATTGTATTAAAATCACCAACTTCTTTAGTTTATCGCACAGTCAATATACAGGAGTCGTGGAAGCATCCTTCAATTTTTTCACCCTGAAAAAATCATCATTTTCATTAGATGCATCATATGTACTCATATAGTAGTTTTATTGAGTTGAAATCCTTTCTTTTTTATGATGACGAACAAAAGGAGACCGGTCATCTAATAAATTCTCACATCCAGTCCTTTCATTTCGATAATCATAAATTTGGGATTTCATTTTCTTCCCACTGTGATACCACACATAGTAGTTTTCTTGAAAACCTTATTTGGTATTGTAGTAGCTGACTTCTTTACGGCTCAACCAAGGACTATCAACACAATTAGAACATGGGTAGTGTTTACGACCACTATATGAAGAATTGTGAAATGAAAAACAAAATAATATATCTAAATGTTTTTGAAAATTGCATGAGATCCGATCCATTTCATACATGATACTTTTGTCCATTCTGTAAAAATAATGTTATAAGTCATTTCGTCAGAATAAATTCAATATGATTGAAGTTTAATCAAAAATATATTTATCTAAAAAATAATGGAATGAATTTCTAGTTGATGTATTCAACTATTAAAACAATGTAAATATATACTAATTTAGTTATGTGTGCCAAAATTTGAGGTGAGATGTGTTTTGTAATTTTTTTCATTAATCATATACAAGAAGACACCATTGACCTGATAGAACATTATTCAAGAGATTACAAAGTGATGGAATTTCATGAAATATGCTGAAAGTGTAAATATAATTTTTTATATATGTTATTGATGCTAAAAAATGGAATTATTTTGAAAAGTTAGTAAATTTTAAAACAACAAAACTAAGGTCCATAGAATGTAAAAAATCACCGCACTAAAAACAGGAAAACAACCTACCCCACTACCCCTATTGTCCCCAATCAATTCACTTGGATCATCCTAATATCCATTACCCAACTCGAAAAAATTTAACTAAACAAACCATTTACCATCTTTAAGGGGGGATACATCTCACCATCACCTCCATTAGTCGATATGATTCAATAACTACATAGAAGTAGTGGCTATAAAGACTTCAAATAAATTTGATTTGTATAATCATGAAACATGAATTGTAAAACGAAAATAGAAAACAAATAAAAATACACATATTGGGTATGTCATGACACACAACTCACCACCTGGTTTAAGTCAAATCAAAATAGAAAGAAAGAATAATAGATGAAAAACATTTAAACTAAGTTAAGCCTTACCGATTTGGAGTACAAAACCACAATAGGTGATTGACATCAGATGGATTTCGAGGGAGGATGGAGTTCCAAGCCTATGTATAGAGAGAGGAATATAGTTAAGAATCCTCGGGTGACTTCCCCAATGCTTCATAAATCATAATCACTATGAATCCAAGGTAGATTTCCCCACGGTACTCAACACCAAATGATTTTGAATCCAAGAAGGTTTCCAAATTGAATTAAAATATATTTTTTTCACATGAATCCTTGGTTAGTTTCTTCATGGAATTCCAAATCATTAATTAATGAACAATAACTCAAAATTAAATTAAAATTTATTTATATTCATTTTCAATAGGTCTCATTTAATTGGCACATGACTCAGGATACATTATGCTCTATAGGCATCCCCAATCATTCACTCATGTTCAATAACTAATTCTTGGCACCCATATGGTCATACCATTCATTTCATAATTATTTACACACTTCATGGGAACCCCATGGGAGGATATTGTTTCGGATTCAACAATAATAGGTTGTTCATGGATCGTAAAGAGGTTTAATTTCATAAATGATAGAGAAAAAACATTTATTTTTAAATTTCAGATTAATATGAATGTATGCTAATTACTCTACACATAATAAAGAAAAAAATAGTGATACTTTTAAGGGGTCATTTATAAACAATTTTCTATATACTCACAAATATCAACCAATGATGTAATAGTCATTGATTCATTATCAAATACTGTGAATCATAAAATTTTCCAAAATCCCTAGAAATAGAGAATAATGTTTTGATATTTCAAGATAGTGAAATAAATGGAGAAAGGTTGAGTATAGAGGGATATCCGGTGATAGTTGGTATGAAAAACACTAGAAACAGATAAGATACCTCAACTCACCACGTTAGGTCACAGAGTTTGGTAGACCACACACCAACCATGTTAATTATCTCAATGAGGGCTTCTATGTCAGAATTTGGGAAGAGGTTGAAGGAGTCTAACCAGAATGTGGGAGTTCTAGATGATCGGATGTGAGACCTTGGGTTAGGGATCATATACACAGGGGCTTCTAGAAATCGGGGGAAATGTCTAGATTCTGTGTAATGGGGGCCGGGTGGATGTATTTAGGGGGGGGGGGATTTCCCAACGGTTTTTAAAAACTATTGGGAAAATAATAGACTTTACCAACAGTTTTACAGACCATTTGTAAAGGGAAAAATTTAATATTTTCCATTAGTTTCTTCAAACCGTTGGGAAATCCTTTACATACTCATCCTTTACCAATAGTTTGAATTAACCTTATTTAAATGCCCCATATACTAATGGTTATGTTGAACCGTTGGTATAAAAGTGTTGGGAAAACCCAACTTCCCAGTAGTGTGTTTATGATTATACTTCCAATGATGAAATCCTGTTATCTATAACCTTAAAACTCTCATGAATTATATTCTCCACTTGATACTATTTTTATCATCTTGTATTGGTACAATTTTACCACTCTTTGATATATAATATAATTAAGATTATATTTTTATATAAACCCTACATTATTTATAATTCCCCAGCCTTAAACCTTACTTATTCTTTAGTTATTAAAAGATTACACATTGAGGATCTTTTCGGGATTAGAGTTTTAGAGATTTAGATCATAAAACTTGCATTACATTCCACATATAAACATTGTGGTTACATAAAGATAGTATTCTTCATTCCTATCAAGGGAAACATATTTAAAATAAAACATGGATTATTTCTTGATACTTCCTTGACACTATCATCATATCATGTACCTTTCCCTTGACCTGTGAAAATCATTACAAAAATACTTGGTATGAGCATAAAAATCTCAGTAAGGGATATAAAAATATTGAAAGGAAACATGGGTACATATATACATAATGATGAGATCATACTTTACCCATAAAACATAATCACTTTAACATACCTCATCAAATCATGAATAAATCATAGAAATCATAAGACATAAAGGTAACTTGAGGCATTCATAACATTCTTACGTAGGGAGTAACCCTCATGGTTATGTTTGGAATACCCATCACAGTATATTCCCTAAATATCTTCGGAGAAACCTTAAAATTTCACTCCTCCGCGTTACCCAATGCATTGGATAGCTATATCGGGCTCACCCGCCCTTAGTTTATCACGGAACCACCCGTCTTCATTATAATGCCCAAGAACCTCAACATAATCATATCACATAAAACATGCATAAAGGAAACATAACATTCCCACCTTTCAATCACAAGATATCAATACAACACATTGATATAAAAACATTATGAAAACCATTTTCGATACCAAAATAAATGAAAAGTAAAAATGGTATTTATTTTTCTTTTAAAAAGAAGTTATGGCTTGTAGAGGAAGCCGAAACTCAAATAATGGTCATGACGGCGGAGAAGTCGTTGTCACCACGTACATAAGACAAAAACATTACCTTTTTTCGTTTAGTAAACGCTTCGTATAAAAAATATTCCTTTTGAATAAACGTAAAAGTCAAAGTGGTTTATACACCATATAAAAAAAAGTTTGTGTATAAAACAAAATATGCCTCAATGAAAGGAGATTGAGACGAAGTCCCATACCTCATATCAGACTTGACCCGACCATTCTTTAATCTCCTGAATAATAAACTTGAGTTAATCTCTACTTTCTTAAGAACATTTTTCATGTTCATTATTCCTTTTATACCATGTTATGAACATCATGTAATCATTTAAGTTAATAATGTTCATTTTGTCGGTACTTGGTTCTTAAGTCAAAAATAAACTTCTTACACTTACATGTTGTTAATTTGGTCAAAGGTTCATTATATCCAGAATGATATTAATTATTTGAATAACATATATATCATATATATTCATCATATACATGTATTTATAATATTACATCACATTTAGAGGTAAGAAATGAAATGCACCGTTCATGGAGACGGTAAGCCGTACGTACGCATGAACGCTACTTCCATTTCTATTTCATATTTTCTGGAATGGAATCATAATGATATAAGAGTATATTATAATTCCAGTATAATAACATATATAATATCATTAACTTTATCCTTTACACATCCCACATATGGTATTAACGAATCAAATCACTTCCAGGGGGCAGTAGTCCGCACTTCCTAAAATGAAGATATCGTGTTTACCCATAATGGAAACCATAAAGGTATGCCCAAAATGAAAAAAACAGAAGCTTTAGAAAAGTATAAACATATTATATATCATATATAAAAATATTGACATCATAATGGCCACCTTTGAAGGTGTTAAATGAGTATTGAACAATCATCGTTTCGGGAGGCAGAATTTCGCCATCCATGGAAAGCGTATGTTCTTTAACCATTTGATGTAGTTTTGTGAGAGTGTAGCTCAAATAAATCTTATAACAACATCCTAGTATATTTAAGATACTGGTGTTGTTACAAAAGAAGTAAATAAAAATAGTTTAGGGGGTTGGAGAAGCAAAATAAAACAAATGAACATGAGAGAATGAATTACCTTTAAATGTGTAAATCCTTTTGATTTGAGCCTAAAGGCTTCCTTTGAAAGGATTCCTCCCAAAAGGAATCCTCTAGGATGAGGAGAGGTATGTGGAGAGAGTAAATGGGCAGGGGTTGGCCGAGCCAAAGGCTTGAGGAGTGTGTGAAATGAGGTAGAGGTGGGGGCCTTTTATAAGAGGAGAGGAGGGGCATTTTTGGAAAGTAAAGATAAGTTGCTTTATTTTAAAAAGAGTTTCGGATTCAAAAGGACCCCTATTGCTATAATTCTAGGATAAGGTGATAAGTCTTCTAAATACACTCATCCAATTGGTTTTTTCAATGTGTAGGTTTTATATTTTTCATTATCTTTCCATTTTATTTAAATCGTTAAATAATGAGGTCATCACTGCATCATCATGATGTCATAAATAATATAATTTATTTAAAGTCTAAAAATTATAAAAAAACTAATATGATGTAGGAAAACTTTTTATCTTTCCAATGAATATTTATAATAAAAAATCTGATCTTTATAACACCATGTAAAAATTGTTTTCGCAAAACATATTATGTTTGTGTCATTTTTACTTTTACATTAAATAAAAGGTTATTTATGTCATTTCCCAACCAAAGTGGATCCATGGGGTCCCCAAGTTGACCCATGGCTTTTCTTGGTCGGCCATGACACAGACAATGAGGGTAGTACATGTGTCAGGCTCATCTTATTTTATTAAAGCATTATTTTTACCTTAAACTACACTAATTACCACTAATCGCGATTAAAAACTTAATAAGTTACTATTCACCAAAAAATTATTTTAATCTCATTGAACCACATTTTACTTCTTAATGACAACCATGTATGTCAGATTTTCAAAATTCAATACACATTAGTGGTAAACTTTCATTTAACTGAAAAATCAGTTTGCTTGATTACCACTTAGTGGTTTCACTATTCATCAAAAATTGGAGTTTTTCAGAAAATTACCAAAAATTCACCCTAAGATATATTTGATATTCTGAATTCAAAAATTCAGTATATTTTACAAAATTCAAGACATATAAGTCACATTAATTAATTTAATAATTAATTCCCACTGTCAGAGCAAATATCGTGTTTTTATGAAACAATAAGTATCAAAAGATTGGCACCAGTTTAAGTCCAATTTCAAAGTGAAATTGATTACAATGACCACCATTGGATTAAATGGTAAAAATATATTCTAATTTTACTTCAAAACCAATTCAAAAGATAATATAATCATATAAATAAGTTAGATTAAAAATCATTTTTGATGTAAAATGCAGTATTTTTCACTATTCTTAAAAAAATGAACATTGTCAGAAAAATACCAAAAATTCACACAAAGTAAATTTTGATGTCCCAATCATAAAGAATAAGTTTATTTTGACAAACATAGCTTATAAAATTTTCAAAAGATAGATTTAAAAAATGGTTTTCCATCAAAAGGCAGTAAAACAATATTTTAAAAATATTAGTGTATTCCATGCTTAAGATTGGATTTATTTTCATTTTAAGCCTCTAAAACACTATCTTAATCATTAATAGAAATAGATAAATATATATATTATTCATTGCTTACTTGGGATGTTACATCCTTCCCCCCTTTAGAAAATTGAGTCCCCGCAATTTATTTACTTATCGAATAAATGGGGGTACTTATCCCTCATTACAATTTCAGATTCCAATGTTGCCTCCTCAATCATGTGGTTTTTCCACAACCAAGTTACGTAATGAGATAGACACACACCTGAATATTTATATTATTAGTGTGCCCCCAATATCTGTGATGTATGTGAAAAGGATGTATAACTGTCCTCGCATTCCAACTATCTCTTCCTGGTGTTTTATATATATTCATGTCCTAAGGATTTTCTATACAGAGTTATCATGTTGAATCATTGAGTATGTAGTGATTCAGATTATGTGGTAGTGATATAGATATTAAGTGGTATAATATATATATATATATATATATATATATTTATTTATATTTATATGAAATGACCTATGTAAATCAGTATGTTGTTGTTGTTATGTAGTTTTGGATGAGTTGTTTTTTGTGGCATTTTGTTATGTTTATAAGGTATGGATAAGAGAGACATGATGTATGTTTTTGGGGTGTGATGGTGGCTAATTAAGTGAAAAAATAGTGAGGGTGAATGTTGATATATATTTTCCAAACATTATTTTACCATATTTTATTGTGGTTTTAATGAGTGAAAAGTTGTTATTATTAGACGTAGTTGACATCGTTATGTAATGAGTTTTGTTTCATTGTATATTCACTATGTATTTAGATTGATTCTTCCAAATTTTTATGAGAGTTTCTAGTGAGGATCTTGCTAAATATACGTGTATGATTAACACTATCATACATATACTTTTCTAATAGATTTTTATGATAAATTTCATTATTGGGAATAGAATTACGATTTTGTATAACTTCATTAGTTTGAGTAACTTTTATATGAGTTTACATATTTTAGTATTTTTAATATTTTATATATTATATTTCATTTATTGTTGGATCGTCGTTTTATTATATATTATTTAGTTGGAATTAGTTGATTATTTATTTATTTATTATTATTATTTTTTGGGTAATAACTTTTAATTGTGTGACTTATAGCCTCAATGGTATTATATAACTTGTGCCCTATTATAGGCGGGCTTCGAGGGACTCGGTTGTCCTTAATGCTAGATACGATAGGTTCTAGTGAGGATGGGTCATATAAATTATCATATATGACTCCATAATAGTTTATTGGAAAAAATATTTGACCAATATATTAGATATATTATTCCATTATATTCCTCTCCGGTCCTAACATTTAGGGTTTCTTAATTAGGTGTGTCCAAAATGATTAGTGGGCACATAATAATATTAGGTTCAAACATAAAAATATTTATTTATTCACGGTAATCCCTTTAAAATGTTCATTGGGACGACCTACTCATTATGATGATCAATTACATGAAAACCCCTTCTTTAGAAGGATTCTAACACATAGTATCATTATGAGAATTTTAAAAAATCACCGTCTTTGTATCCTATACCTTGAATGGATTTATATGTTCAAGGAATATTATTGAATATCAATTTATAAAACTCATGTTTTTTATAGACCCAAATTTGAAATCTATTTAAATTCAATAATATCAAAATAAATCACATGTATAATGTTTTTGAACAAATTACATATAAATGATTATAATAGTATGAAGCTAATATCTCCACATGTGTAAAAATGGTGTGATAGGTAGTGAATCCCCAAATTTCATATAAAATTTTAAGGCCACAAACTTGTAATAAGTATGAACCAATGTCCCGCTATCCTTGTAATAAAAATAAATATACATAAGTCACAAACAGTCATTAATTTCATGTTCATAACCCACAGTGAAATTAGAGTTATAGTTCAATGTAACTAAATCAATGTTAATAACTGGAAAGAAACATCATAAATGCATGTTATGGAATTGATAATAATAAATTCAATATTTTAAAATAAAAAACATCAATTCCTAAAATTGAAAATTTATATTTCTCATTAATATAAATGGTCATTAACTGTATGTGTTAAAAACTCATAAATTTAAATAGAAGATAAAAATTATTAAATAATCCATAAAAAATATAAAAATTAAAAATTAGACATGGTCTATGGAAATTCATAGAAAAATAAATATTAATGTTACTCATTATAAATAATCCCTTTCATATTTTAAATTTATATTATGTTAAATATAATCTCATAATGTTTAGGAACATTTTAAAAAAATTAATAAACATGGATAAAATAATGACATTAACTGAAATAATTACATTATTTGGATAAATTTATATGGTAATTATTTTTATTATTTTATTATACTAAATATCATTTAGATGATGGATGATGTACACAAAATGATAAAATATAATGGATGTGTAAAATTTTGTCTACTTGGTTGAGACTATGATAAAGATATTTTGTATCCTTCATCAGAGGATGAGAACACAACACCTCTATAATATTTTCTCAAACCACTACCCTTATATGGTGTTCTTACTCCATCGGAGTTGGTGGTTACTTCTGGATATACATCATCTCCCAATATAGTTGGGGAGCATATTTTTTAAAACGAGTTATCGTGAAAACAATATCCTATAGTTGATCCTCACACAATGTGTAGATACCAATTTTTTACCTTGTAATACTTTTAATTATTTCTACATATTTATTCAAATATAGTTTCTAATATGGTGAGAAGTTTTGCGGCCTATTGTACCTTGAATTAATTTTATGAAAATATTAAATATATTTTATGTTATGTTCATAGAAATTAATTATGAAAATTCGATCACTCTTAAAAGTATTCTCGGATTAGATATTAGAGACCATGGTCGAGTCTGGAGTTCAATGTTTACTATATGTGTTGCCTAAAATAGGTTGGCTAGGGGATTTCAGATATCTCGCATGTTGAAAGTGCATTTATTTTTTTAATTAATTAATTAAATAAAATTAATTTATTTGTTTAACCGAATAATACTCCTATAAAAATATAGTTATGGACATTTTCCTTGGGTTATTCTCCAAATCATGCGATCGTTGAGAGTATCTCCTCCACTCCTTTCATTGGAGAATCAACTTATTAGGATAAAAAATCTCCGAATCAGAAGAGATCAGAGCACAGTGAATGAAATGACTTTTTACATTATCTGGAGAGCATGTTAATAAATGAATAATGATTTGATCTCTAATTAGGGCTCTTCCATTCATGTATTTCACACATTTTGATTAAAATAATTGATCAAAATAACCCCCTTTATGATCTATTCTAACTTTTTCACCATGACATGATCATATGTACCAATCTAATAGTTTATTCTAACGTATTATTAACCCATATACCATCATTCTTAATCTTTTGAAAAGAAATATTCAAAATGATTTATTAAACATTCGTTGTTCTTACTTTAATCATTGGTTCTTGACATTCCTCACTGGATGGACCCCATAGTATTGGTTCGATATTTTAGGGTGGTATCGAGCCTGATCGGGCCCCCAAAATTGTGAAATAATAATTCTAAAGTGATGGATCAAAAAAATGATTATTTTTTATAGATTAATGGATAAGGGAGATCATGTTAATTATAGTTATCTGATACATTAATGGTCGGAGAAACCACGGTCTGTGAGTTTAGCGACAAAACATTGATGCAAATGGATTCCAATTTCCATCCACTAGATGGCCAAAATGACCAATGGTGTCTAGATCTAGATTTTTCCAGTTATGAAGAATCCATAATTTAAGGTGGGGTGATCAGATTTAGCTCATAGAGAACAGATCAATGATACAATAATTATATAAAAAAATTGACTACATGTAATTTAGTTCAAAGAATACACCGCATTCCAGGACATAGCTATGGTTGATAGGGTTTTAGAGTATTATAAATATTACACATTGTGTTGGACCCCCCATTTCATGTATCCTCATACTGGTAGAGTTTTCACTTACTTCGGGAGTAAATGGGAATGATCACGATAAGGAAAATTGTTTACAAAGTTACACGGACACAGAAGTGATAAATGGACATGACCAAGAACAGTGGTCTGAAACCAAGTGGCTTGGTACCCCATGTAGATACTCTACAGTCCATGTATATCCTTATATTTTTGGAGATTTTTTACCTCTAGTGACACATCCTTGTGGTGGAGGTGGACCACATTCGATGTGGGTCCCCTCACATGATGTGTACCCCTTTATTAATCTTGAGGAAACATCAAACATCGTATCACCTTTTTTAGACATGGATTTTTTCTTGTGAGATTCCAATTCCTAGTGTTTTTCTATGTAATGTGTGATGGATACCTCCATTGTGTATTTTGAGGAAAGATGTATGCTATTTCGAGTGTCAAGCTTATTTAGGAGGTCCCCAATGATGGTAGAGTTTATACAGAGTATCGGTCGAGTTTTCAAAGGGGCCCCCATAATATTGTGTGTGGGTTCTCTACACACTTAGTGGAACCCCACCCCTAATAAAATAGGATGAGGTTCAATGATAATTATAGGGTAACTCACCTATCACACCAGGGAATAGGTCATCAACCTAAAGAGTGGAACCCCCAAGAATCTTTGGCAAAGGTTATCTACGTTTTTATTGGAATCCCCTATTAGATAAGTTGTGGGTCCTAGATGGACAATGTGGAACCCCTATATCACACCATGCACTAGTTAATCTTCTTATAGAGTGGAACCTTCTGCAATCATAGTAAAGGGTCATATATCTTATGCATGGAATTAACTATCAAATATGTCATGGGTCCTTGACTGATATAGTGGAACCCCCTGACTAATTAGGGCATTGGTCCTATATGAATACTAATTAATTGTCACCCACCCTTATTTAATAAGGCTCAGTTCCTATACATGGAAAATTTTCTCCATCACGTATGAAGCATAATGGTGAGGTGTGGGCCTCTAACCAATTACTTCAGAGAAGATGCGTGAGATATTGGGAATTATTAAAGGACACATGGAACTATTCCCAACTAATTTTTTAAGGATGATCAATGATATGGAGATCCCCTTTGTCTCTCATTTGGTTTTATTTTTCTCTGCATATATATATATATACATATATATCTATACATTTTAATTTGGTTACTCTCCTACCATTGGTTGAGAAGACATGCGGGTTATACCATGATATATCTTTTTTCATCTTCTCATGTTTGGATGAGGTTAATCTCCTATTATGTGTGCCATATACTAGACATGTATTCTATAAACACTTTATGTTGAACCATTTATTGTTTTAAAAAGATACCATTTATCTTGTTTTGAGTAGAGAAGTATCCTATTTACTATCTATTACCATTTTTTGCAATTCTGTCTCTTACTTCCCCCCACCCCTTCAAATTTTATGGTGTCATACAAATTATGTATATACTCACCCATGCATGGGTTACTCCCACATCTGTCGTGTATTATGTAGATGATGGATAGGTTGTTTATGACATCAGAGGAGCTTATGAATTCATGGTGCTTTGGACCACTCATGGGGGTCATTACATGGAGATCAGGAGTAGGGTTCTATAAATAGTTTTCATTTCAATGTTTTCAGGATGGGATATAATTTGTGGTTAGGCATGTATTTTTTCCTTTACATTTATGTTTTTATTGTCAGACTCTTATACAGCCTAGACTTTTTTTCATTCAATGATTATATTCTAGATGTTTCATCTTTTTATTAAAATTCCTTTTCACTTCTTCATTGAGATTTATGGGTGTGCAAGAAAATTTAATTTTGGTAAATTAATCCCAATGATAGATATGCCTTTCAGAACATGTCTCCATCCCCTATCCTATGAAGTAGGGCTTAGTGTAGTTGTGGCTCAAGCCCCAGTTTGGGTATGTTAATGAAACATTGGTATCAATGGTGGTCGATTCATGTGATGGTGTATGGAGTAGTCACTTTATAATTATTTGTTTGGTTTTAGGATAATAGTTTCATTGTTTTTATAGTGAATCTCATAGACTATGGAAACTAGTGATGGTACGGGTGACCAATGTGTCCATTCACCAAGACCATGACTACCTTCTTAACAACTCTTTATATCGATACATTGGTTTCATGGATCAATGGTACATTCATTGTATTTAATTTATTATTCATATATCCTTATTAAGTTATCTCACTATTTATATATATATATAAATATTTATTTATTTATTTATGTGACTGTGGTATTTCTTGATTGAATTTAATGAATTCCTCCGAAAAAGCAGCTGACCCGGATACAAGTTTCAGATTGTGATGAAGATTTAATGGGTGATGAGGCCTTGGTTTAAGGGTTAATCCCAAGATTATATGCCTCCAGTTTGATAGGTAGCCACACCTCCAAATGTTCAGAAGTAGATCGTCCCATTAGAACTCATTGAGGATGTGTTACGACTTAGTGCACATGGTGCGTTCCAGTTCCCAAGACTAATGAGGATCCATATATAGAAAGATCTACAGGTAGTAGAGGATTGGATGGAGATGGTGTCCCATATTATCAAACTTATTTTGACACCAACAAATTAGGTGGTTGTGCTTCTAGTTAGGATTTTCCCTAGATTAGCCAATCACTGATGGAGTACTGTTACCAAGATGCATGATGAGTCGACAAACTTACTTCCAAAAATATAGCAGTTGTTCCATGAGAAGTATTACACCTCCTACTTGTTATTGGTTTGTATTAAAATTATTATAGATCAGTATCAGGGAGGGATGATAGTGGTCGACTATGTGGTGAGGTTCATAGACATTACATGGTACTCCATTTATGTTTATCCGGATGGATTCTTCTATGCATGGTCATTCGAGCAGCGAAACCGCATAGAGATCTATTCCAGCGTAGTTCCCTTTTACATCCTCACCTATGTCATGGTTTTGAAGAGGTCACTAGATATTGAGAGTTTCCAATTATATGGTTTCCAATAAAACAATTCTAACTCCTGGTGTTATAGATATATGTTCTCTACAACATCTAGCATGCCCCAGTTGACAATATATAATCATAGGAGACCACCACGTGATCAAACTCATGAATATTGATAGGGGAAGCACAAATAACTAGGTATGTATGAAGAAAGGGGATTTTATGATTGTTGTGGGTGTGGTAACATTGAACATGACTCCACATCTAGACGAGATAAGGAGCCCAAACAGGTAGCATACATGCCACAATTAACAGAAAATTCCATAACTAGGGATCTCCCAGCAGAGGAAAGGGAGTTACCCTAGAAGTCAAAGAAGGAAAAAGTAGGAGGAGGTGATATGTGCTGCGGAAAATACTATTAGATCCTTACACAACCTCCACCAGGTGTCCCAAATTTGGTTGAGGGAGCTGGCGGCTGGGGCTGCGGAAAAGTACAGGCTCAAGAGGCTTATGAACCAGTAGTGGATGATATGATCAGATGTACGATCTATGAATTTTATACTCTTGATTAACTATTAGTAGAAAAAGGTTCTATCCAAACATTAATCTTTATTATAATGGTGTGATATATTTTGATCCTAATTTAAGAACAATCCCAACAATTTTTTCATTAGGATACTATAAGGAGAACCTCATCTATATAATTTATCTACAGGTACTGTGTTATATAACTTAGTAGAGGGAGGTTCACATTCCACCTTTTGGTTGTTAAAATGGAATCCTATGATGTTATCTTATGTATGGATTGGTTGTCCATGGTCCAAGCCCAGATTAACTGTCACCACAGATGACTCAGATTCCTTCGCACAAATAGGATGATATTTATCATTATGGGAGAGAGATATCTCATGGATGTATGAGTGCATTCTATGAATATAAATTAAAATCCATAACCCATAAATTAGTGAGTATATCTATTTGTTAAGTAGACTCATCGTGCATCTGAATTCCATCATTCATGGGTGGATTTTATGGATATAAACCCAGAGGAAATTCATATACAACCTCTGAGGCGAGAGATGGAATTTTATATCCACTCGCACCCTGCAACATCTCCAATATAATTTTTGAAATTTTATAAGGATTCTACCGATGAGATAAATGGATTCAATAAAATGAGCTTTGATATAAAGGAATCATCTAGCCTAGTGTGTCCCCCTAGACATCACCAGTGTTGATTATGAAAAAGGTGGATGCGAGTTTATGACTTTCTGTGGATTATCATCACCTGAACCTAGCTATAATAAATAAAAATTAAACCTTTATAAGCATTTATGACTCGTTTTACTAGAAATGATTTGTGGGATGGTTCTTGAATAATGAAATCAGGTCTATCTACCACATGTTGAGGTTTTTCATGGAAGATATACCAAATAAGGAATTTTTATAATGCTATATGCACTATGATTTACTATTGATTCCATTTGGTGTGATTAGTTACCGCACTACGTATATGTCCTTGATGAAAAATATCATCCTATAGAACATGGTTTATTTTTTTGTTTTCTTCATTAAATACATACTCATATACTTTTATTTATAGGGGTTTCATTCATAAAAATTGAGAATGCTTCTATATTTTCATAGGGATCACCAGTATTATGAGAAGTTATCAAAGATCTAGTTCTGGATCCCTAATGACCACTTTCTAGGGCATTTAATTTCAGATAATGGATTATCCATGGAACCAGTGATGATTGATACAATGCTTTCCTAAGATCCACCCAAGAATGGGTCAGAGGTGTGGAGATTTTTCTACTTCGCTGGTATACTATAAGAGGGTTGTGGAATAATTATCCTGGATTGTAGCATCTTTTACCACCCTAACACTGAAATGAAACTAATATTTCTACACTAATAAGTTAAACAGGGCCTTCCAGGAGTTGAGGCAGATGCTAATGAGTTATCATTTGTTGACACTATTAGAGGAAGTCATGGTGTTTATAGGGTAGTATGATTCCTCAGGATCTGTACTCTGCAATATACTGATGCAGTGGTAGGGAGTTATCACATACAGTTCTAGATAGTTTATGCCCCATGGGAAAAACTATGTGACTCATTACCTAGATCTAGAAACAGTAGTATTTTCCATGATTATGATGGGGAACAATCTTCTGGGGGAATGCTTAATGGTTTACATAGACCACCTGAGTCTTAGGTGCATCATCACTCTGAGATACATGGACCTAAGACATCAGTTCTGGTTGTATTTCATCAATGAATATGAATTAAAGATAGTCTCTACTATGAGGATGGGAAACTTGGTATGATATTCCCTTAATAATAAGCCTTAGTATCACTTTATGCATGTGGATTAAATGATATTGTACTTATTATAGCAAACTTTATTAGAACTAGAAGGTAATTTTTTTTTTAAATAGATGGTGTTGAATCCTTTCATTCCCAGGCGTATGGGAGAGTTGCATATGCAAAACAATGTCAGTGAGGTATTACGTGACCAGATATCAATGGGGGATTCACTAGATGGATGTTATAAAGGATTAAATCATGCAATACATTTCTTAGGATGGATGGTGTTCCCAATCATAATCAGGGATGAGGTAATGTGAGAGTTCCACAATTCCCCTTGTTGGACATCCCATTGTGGGGAAGATGTACAATGACCTTCAATGATTGTTTTGGTGTTCATTCATGAAATGGAGCACAGTTGAGTTCATCTCCAGATTCTACACCTATTCGTAGGTTATTTCTATTAATTGAGTTTAGGAAGGTTTGTTTTATCCCCATGAGATCCTATAATGGATGTGGGACGACATATCCATAGACATTGTAAAGGGTATTAAAATGATAGTTAAGGGCGATGATTTTTTCTAAGTGATAGTTGATTGAATCACTTAGTTGAAACACTTCATTTCTATTAGCTATAATATATTAGTGGAGAGTTTGGGGTAGCTTTATGTAAAAGATATCGTTTTCCTTCATGGGGTGACCTCAAATATTGTCTCAGATCATGATGTGTAGTTAACACCTTGATTTTGGAGAGGCCTGCAATAGGAATTCATGAACCAATTAAATATGAGCACAACCTTTATCACTAATAAATATTGGTAGACTGAGCATACTATCCAAGTGTTGTAGGATATGGTAAGGAATATCATGTAATATTTTTTTCAGAACTAGGAGAATTAGTTTCCCTTGGTAGAGTTTGAAAAAAACAATATCTACAACTCTAGTATCAGCATGAATCCTTTTAATCATTGAATGTGAGACCCTAAAGATCACCATTATATATGAAATTGGTTGGAGAGACATCTCTTGTGTGGCTAGAGTTTGTGAAAGTAAAAATAGAGAAGGTGTGCATCATCATGTAGTGGATGAATATGTCCTAGGGCTAACACAAATATTACACAGATAGCCATCATCAGACATTAGTGTTTGAGAAGGGAGACAACGTATTTTCTACAGTCTCCCCATGATGATTATTATAGAGGTTAATCCATGGAGGAATTCTTTCCCCATGGTTTATCAAGCCATTTTAGAACATGAAAAGGGTGGAGAGATTTCTTACCTCAATGCCCTTCCCCACAATTGGAGCGGTTGAAAGACATCATCCATGATTCATAGCTAAGAAGATACATGCATGAACCCACGAACACCATTGAATGGGGAGAGCTGAAAATCGAGGATCAGTAAAAATTTATGGAGAACCCAATAATGATCAAGGATTGATAAGAGAGGACCCATCCTAGATGGACCATCTACTTGTTGCACCTGCTGTGGAGGCATATGAACAGGTAGGTGAGCACTAAAGAGCATTACATCCATATGATGGATCAATATCCCAAGTGGTTTGTTTATTTTTTTTATTTTATAGGATAAAAGTATCAATGTATTGAATTATTTATAGACCCAATTTTTTCATTGTATGATTTTTAAATATTACTCTATATATTTTTTGATCTAGGGGCTAAGATGGCATGAAATTTCATGTCTCTTTGTGCCCATATTTAAATTTATAAAAATATTAATTATAATGTATATTACATTTACTCAGTTTCATAAACTATATTGGATAACACTTAAAGGGATGTTTCATAAAAAATATGAGACCATGGTTGAGTCTGAATCACATAGTTTACACTTGGTACAACCTAAAATAGGTCGGTATGGGGTGTTTAGATATATCACATGTTGGCGGTTCCTTTAGATGGTTAATTAATTGAATTATATATATTAATTTTTATATATAACTTAGTAAGAATCCTATAAGAAAACTATTATAGTGATTTTATTAAGATTTGCATCATAATATTGTGATAATAGAGAGAATATTCTAATATCCATCCATTGGTGAATCGACTTCTGATGATGATAAATATTTTAATCAGAGTATCTCAGAGAAAAATGAATGCAAGGACTTTTCCATTTTTTATAGAACACATTATTTGGTGAATGGGGATCCAATGTCTAATATGGACTATTCAATTCATGAATTTCTCACATTTTGATTAAATTGATTGAAAAAACATCACTTCTATGATCTACACCAATTTTTGATAATTAGTATTCTCATATGTACAGGTTTAATTAATTATTTAATTGTTTTATAAACCCCCAATATCATTGTTCTTGATTTTTAACCAAGAACTCTTGTAAATGGTCGATTAAACAATTTTTTGGTTCATTTTATTTTTATTTTTCACGTTCTTCCTCAGTTGCACTCTACAGTCCCCATTGGACATTTCATGTGGTACCAAGCACGAGCAGACAACTAGATTCCTATAAAATTCACATGTTAGGGATAAATAAACAAAAAATTGATATTTTTATAAAGATTTCATGTTTTGGGAGAACATTTTAATGATAATATACAAATCATCATGGATGGTACAACCTGAGGTCTGCTGGTTGATCGAAGAACCCCTGAGGTGAATAGATGCCAATTTTCATCCTTTATATGGATGGAAGCGACCAACGATAAATAGATCTACAATATTTTGGTGATGAAAAATCCCGAACTAAAAGTGGAGATATTATGTCAACAATATGTACACTAGATATGTTATTCTATAATTCTATAAAAATCAGAACTATGCACAATGTATATCAATGAACACACAATGTGTCGGGCCATGGCTATGACGACCAACATTTTAGCTGAATATAAGTATCAAATACCATGTGGGAACCCTATATGACTTTTGAACTTATTCTAGTGGACTTGATGTTTACTTCAGAAGTACACATGCTTGGGCATGGCAAGGCATGCCATTTAAAAAATTACATGATCATGGGATGGATACATGGCATGGCCAAACGCATAAGTGTGACCCTGAGTGGCGTAAAAAGGCCATGTAGATCAACTATAATTCATGTATCCCTACATGGTTTGAGATCCTTGTACCAATAGGGACATTTACAGCTGGTGGAGCAGGACCACATGTTGTATGGGTCCCCCCAATTGTTCTATACCACTAATTTCCTTTTGGGGAAACATGAAACTCTCATATATCTATCGTTTGGACTCATAGTTTGGTCTAAGAGTATCACATCTTGAGTGATATTCCGTTTAAAAATGGTTGGTTACCTCAATTGGGTCTTATGAGTTATAATGTATGATGGTCTAGTTGTGATTCATATTTAGACGGTGCTCGATAAAGGGAGTGATCAGTTAGAGGATTACCATATACTTTATAGTGAAACCCCCCATCAGCATGGGTGTGGGCACTATACATACCAATTAGAACCCCCTATCTCATAGTGTGTGTGTCATAGATTACTAAAGTGGATCCCCCATATCTCACAAGGGTGTTGGTCCTCAACCTAGATAGTGGAGCCCCACCACATATTCTTAGGTGTGGGTCCTCTACTTACCTAGTGGATCGCCTCTATCAGATAGGGCATAAGAAATCAACCTATAGAGTGGTACACTCAATCATCTTCTGTACGGGTACTCCATCTATGGAGTGAACCCACCAAGTAGATATGGCCTAGTTCCTTGACCTATATGGTGGAACACCCTAACACATCCTTGTGTGGGTCCTATATGGATAATTAATTATTGGAACCCCCTTAGACACTAGGTTGCAGGTCATCTACTTGGATATTTTTCCACCTTGAATTTGAGGCATAGTGGAGAGGTGTGGGCCTCCACTTGGTCAATTCTTGGATGACGGGTGAGGTGATGGGAATTGTTTATGGAAATTTGTAACTATTTGAAACAATATTTATCTACTAATTTGTGAGATAGACATACCCTTTCTCTCAAGATTGGGTTTCTTTTACTGATAATGTTAATACATACATCAGTTTCCATAAAAATGGATTTGATTTTTCTACGAAAATGGGTTGAAAATATGCATGTGATATGTTAGAGACTTTCTGTGTATAGATTCTCATGGATCAATGAGTTTACTTTCCTGATATTGTTGTAAAATAATCACTGTGTAGTATATCTACACACTGTTTTTATCCCCTTGTTCTTGGATGATGTTACTATTTCTCTTTATTTTTATTGATTTGTATCATTTTTACTATCTACTAACATATTTTTCCTATAATTTCTCTTTCTTCTCCCCCTTTCAACATTTTTTGTGTTCTACTGGATATGTTTATACTAACAACTACATTTACTTTTATCACACATGTCTTGTTTTATGAAGATGACTGATAAGCCGGTGATGACATTAGAGAAGTATAGGGAAACATGGTACTTTAGACTACATATGGTTGTAGTAGCATGGATATTAAGAGATGGGGTCTCATAGAAGATTACATTCCAGTTTTTTAGGCTAGGACATATTTCTTGTTTTTCATGTAATTTTCATTGTTACTATTTAGTTTTCACTAATGTCCTCTTATACACCATAGAGGTTTTTCATTCTTGGTTTATATTCTAGATACTACATCATTTTATTATTATTCCATCTTCACTTATTCATTGATATGGTTGGTTGTGTGTATACAGGTACATTAGGTAAAAACCATTTTGTGATAAACATGACTTTCAGAAAATTTCTCTAGCCCCTATCCTATAACGGATCGATTGTCGTATTTCTGGCTCGAGCCTCAGTTAGGATATGGTCATCACATTATAATTGCATCAATATACATTCTGAATAATAATGATGATTGAAACACAAGTATTGTTGGTCATAGAAACCCAACACACATTATAAAGTCCCATAAATTAATATATTATTATAATTCCATGTTTTTTGGGAGTTTAAAGAGCCATATAGTTGTTACCATAAGTGTACCAAAAGAGTATCAAGGGACAATTTCATGTGAGTCCATTCATAAATATCATCTCTCTTACCAAACATTATTTAATATATTTCCAATGCTATCTGAGGATCACACAGAAAACTATAATAACCACTCAATGTTGTATATAAAAATGAGTAAGAATATCTCAAAAAATAAAAATAGTCTAAATTTCACAATATATTACATCCACCTCCTGAATTATAATAACATAATTCTGATAAAAAAATGGTTTTTCTTGATGGGATAACTAAACTAGAAAAAAAAATATCTATGATGGTGAAGTTAAATAATAACCATCATGGATAAAATGATCTTTATAAGGATCCTATATAGAATATATATGGACGAGAATTATATTCATCCAAACTAAATAATAAAAATTCCGATAAAACCATCCATGTGAAGGGATAAAATTTTATGAAGGAGAATAAAAAGGTCATGGATTCTAGAGGTAAAATTTATTGATATGAAAGTACACCTCAAATTTTGGACAATCTATCACATATTTATTACAATACATTAGTTACCCACAACCCCAACTAAGAAATATATAGTAATCTTACAATAATAGAAGGAAGAAGAAACTGTTTTGGGGATTATACCTTAATTAATAGAATATAAACATCTAGAGGTCTGGTCCCATAATATTAGATATTTCTATGAGTGGACCAATGATGGGGGAGTATAATATCAATTAGTAGATCTGGAGAGAGTCTTTATATAACCAACTAAGCATTCCTACCCCGTGTTATTTTTTATTTGACTATGTGTGGCTCTGATTCAGTATTTGTGTAAATCTACGATTTGTATTTTTAAATGATTATACTTTTTATAATATTTTTTGTATATTTCTTTAATGATTCTATCTAATCACCTAATTAGTATTAGGATGGATGTTTCAATTGCACCGTATTTATATGTGTGCAGTAGATATAGTGGATGAACACCCACTCACATGAATATTTTTAAAATTATTACAAGGTAGATAATTCTCAATGTTGTATAAATATGAAATTTTAACCGACATTAATTATATTAGGAAGATAACTGTTGATCATATTGAAGATAGTGTAGAAGAGTGAAACCTTGAAATTTTTTATTTATAACTACACTAAAAAGAACCTTAAATCACCAATATAAACACTCAATCTATGATAAATAGTGGAAACCCACATTACTATGGAGATGGACAATCATTTTTCTTAGAGATGATATTTATGAATCCTTCCATGTATATTCAATACGAATAAGATTACATTGGGATTAAATCAGAAGAGTGATTCTAGGTAGAAAATTGTGGTTTACTAGGAATGATTCAAGAAAAATAGGTAGATAATGGTTAATTTTAGGTATTTACAAATTTTCAATGATGTTTTTGGAAATCCGGGAGGGGTGAAAATCCATGGTATAAATTATTAGATTGGCTTCATTCATTAGGTTTGTCTACCTAACATTACACACATCACTTATTTTTAATGCATTCCTTAGTACAGTCAACCGTGAATATTATTAAATCAACCAACTCCCTATAGAGATATGTGAACCTATAATTACTAATATTGTTATAAGTGGACCATAAATTAATGTTGGATATTTTTTTAGTATTATTAAATAATTACATATATAAAATTTAGAACTATTAGTGGTGACAGTTTGGACAGCTGTACATTTAAGGGAAAAAATAATTAGAAAAAAATAAAACATCAATAAAATAAATAAAATGAATAATATATAGGTACATAAACAAATAATATTTATTTCAATATAATTGATAGTTTTGATGAATAATATCTTCAATTTTTTTTGTTTACACAAATTATACATTATTATTATAATGTAATTTTTATAGAATCATGAATTTACTGGAGTGGAGTGGTAAAAATGTGTTTCCTTATAATATTTCTAACGCCCTTGACATCCATTTGGGAACTAAAATGGGTTGAATTAATAGAAACCCCAACTTGTAAAGGAATAATTAGTTATACCTACTATTAAAATAGAAAATTAAATATAGAAAAAATTCAAGGAACCAAAGTGGACCAAGAATGCATTAAAGCTCAATTGTAAGAGTTACATCCTATCATCCAATCTGAAACTCTAAGGTGCATTTCCATATTAATAAAATAAAAAATGTTCATCCTATATATTAAACAATATATTTTTCCAGTGGCCCAAAAATTGAGGTGTAAGAAGAGAATGGATCCATGAATTTATATTATAAAAAAAATTATTGAAACTTATTCCAATAATAAGGAAGAATAATATATGGATAAGGGATCCACCTTGAGTGTTGACCAATGATGTGAAAAATATAACTCTTCATAGGAGAAAAAACCAATTTTTTTCCACCCACTATAGACATGAATTTACTTATCTATATAAAAAAGAAAGTGGATAAATTGCTTAAATTTTGTGGCAAATGGGAAATATAACAAATTTATATTGTATCTATTTATATGGTTGGTTCTATAGAGCCTCTAAATTATGATGTATATTTTCTAAACACGAGGATTATAGGAAAAACATGAATATGGTGGTTCAAGCTGCAGAATCCAAATCTCCCAAAAACCTAGGATAGTTTGCTGTAGATTGTGGATTAATAAATATAAACTCAACAAATTCTTAGGAGGAAACCAAATAATCATAAAAGTTCTTGATATTTTAATTAGAGTATATTTAAACATAAAAAATTCAAATTTCATCACACTGAGTAATTTCTTGATATTTTCAAGATAGTTGAAGAAGGAAGAAAACATATGAAAATAGATGGATAAAACATGGTACAATTAGAATAATAAGGAAGGTTAGTATTTTACTATTACAATTATTACAATTTTATTTCCTGAAAAAAGAATTTCTTTATTTCAATTTTTTATATAATGTATGAATCAAGTGTGAGGGATAATGCGTGTATTAATTTTTGTGTGTGAGTAATCCAACATGAGATATTTTTTCTATAAAAAACATAGAGAAAAATCCACATTAAAAATTGTATGATAAATTTTCTAAACTCTTGGTAATGGTGTTTAATTGGATAGTTTTTGGGTAAATCAAATTGAATCACCTTTTTTTATTTTTATAATATTTTTTTGAATTGTTCACTATGAAAAATTAATGCATCAGGGAACCAATAAAAATTGTAATTTCATAATTCATATGAACATGAGTAAAATGAATTGATGGGATCCAACATAAAGTTTCCTATGATATATTAGAACTAGATATATGACTAAAAGATCAAAGTCGTAAATAATTTTTAAGGAAAATAAAAGTGTCACTTTTTTATCATGCTTCCATATCCATACTATTATGATTTTCTTTTTCAAATTCATACTATCAGTGATGTTTGAGTTTAATTTTTTTCTACACTCGATGAATAAGTGAAATTTATTAATTTTTTTATGTTCCTTGTTATTAAATAAAATATAAGTAATTGGAAAACTACACTCAAATGAAGAATTGGTAGAAGAACTAAAAATTAAAAATTTATTGGGGACCTTAAAAGGTTTGATTTTTTAAGATGTTTACTATAGTAAATTTTTATTTAACTAAACTTATATAATCAAACCATCCATGACTGAGACTCAATTTGGGACGAAAAGAACATGTGATACAATTTATTATTAAGTTATATTATATCGAGAAAATTTGACTCCCAAATTGGAGGAATGTTGATTTCATTTTTATGTAAAATATTTAATTATTTATTAATTTGTAAAATGATTTTTCTAGTAATTTAGTTTGTTAGATTATAGTTTTTATAATATTACTAAATTTGGATAATAAATAATTATTTTTTCCTAAAATGATGATTTTTATAAAAAAATTATATTAAATGAATCAATGATTATGTTCAAGATTCTGATTTCATTTTTCTGTTAAATATAATATGAAGTATAGATGTTGAATATAAATGAATAAATATAATTATTGTGTAACAATCGGTCTTATAGGTTAAAACCAAATTTGGGGAACTATGTATCATTTGTTTGAGGATGAAAATACACCAATTATAAATGTTTTCTCAACCTCAAAAACTTTTATGGTCTTTTAAACCTAATTGATCTAGCTCAATCCCATGATGATATATATGATCCTAATGTAGTCTGTATGATAACCCTGATGAAGGTATCACTACTTCAATATTATCCCATAGAAAATCCTTATACTTCATTGACATTATATAAATTATATATAGACCAACTAATATTACATCAACAATAAAATATATGCAGTAAAACTAATGCACGTTATGATGTCCAATCAATAACATCACTTCTTTTATAATGATTGAAGATTAATGGTCAAAGAAATTACATCATTTTAGTTGAATATTTCATACATTATAAAAAAAATTCCAAATGAATGTATTATTTTAGTGTGTTTAGAAACATTGAACACAAACATCTAGTCTACTAAGAGATCTTTAATTTTTTCCTAAAACAACACCCCTTTGTTATTCATAGCTAAAACATATCTTTATAACTTGGGGAAAATAAAAATAATAAAAGAATGATTTAAGTTGATCAGTAAGGGTAAAAAATTGACATATAAATAAAAACATAACCATAGTGAATAAGTACATAAAAAATAGTTAAATATCATATAAAGTATATGAAACATCATGATATTGTATTATAAAATGAATCATAGAAGTATATAAAGAATCAAATAACATATCATAACATATGAAATGGAATTGTGGTATACACATATGCATAGAAAATCATTTCCATATTAGTCAATTATCATTTCCAATAACATAATTGTGAAAAAATTATTTTACTAAATAAGGTTTTAATCACATTTTAAACCTATTTTCATGATGCGAGTTTACTCAGATTCCATCCCTATATTACTGAATTGAGTTTACTCCCTTTCCAGTCATATATTACTAAATAGAGTTGATTTCCCATTCCAAAATTGTTTATCTAGGGAGATATAAATTATTAAATAATTCACTTAAGGGAGATATTGGTCCCACCTATCAAATAATTAGAACCATATATATGTGTGTTCCACTTGAACATAATTCATTAATCATATCAAAACTCGTGAAAGGAAATAATTTTCATAAATATATGGTCATATAATATATCATTGAAAATTAAATGGATTAATAATCACCATTCCATCTAAAACCAATCCATTTAGTGATGTAATATAAAAGATGTCATTTGATCATATCCCTATTAAGGCATGAGTAACCCCTACAGATGTCATCACAGATGGAAAATAATTTTTAATGCTATTTTAAAATCATTTCTTTAAGAAAATATCCTTTCTTTTTTGAAATACAATTTTATGTCATAAAATAGTTATGAAACCATATTAATTTAAAATAAAAATGAAAACATTAAATGGAATCTTTTAAATCATTTTAAACATATTTAAAATCCATTTTCTTGAAAATGTTTAAAATATCCATTAAAACAGTTTTAATTTTTTTGGAAAACATTCTTTTGAAAGAACATACATTCACAATATAAGAGAGAATAAAATTAAATAAAGCTTAAAATAACCTGAAATTATGTAGATTAATAATAAAATAGTTCATATTGTTTTATATAAAACTCATAAAATAATACAGGTTCAAAACAAAATAAGGACTCAAAGAAGGAAAATCGAGACAAAATTCTCTTACCGATTTGGTAACATTTGAAATAAAAACCCAATGAAAAAACGTTCATAAAATGGATTTTTTAAATACACATAATATTATGTATAATGATCAAAAAAAATTATTATCATTATATACATCACAAAAAAAGAAATGGGTGCAAAATATAGCATTAGTGTCACAGAAATAAAAGTGATACTACACTTCCTCTTACCACATTATAATCAGTTGAATCCTATTCCCAATGTAAAAAATAAAATTGCATGGATATTTAAATACAATAATTTTTACTATAATACTCATAAAATACATTTAAGTTATGTATACACACTACATATAAGAATTAGGTTGTGAACATGCATTGTATCTCAAATAAAATTAACATGAGACGAAAATCTTTTACCATAAGTCTCAACTACCTTTGTATACATTCAAAAATCATGAATAATAAATATAATTTTTTAGTGATATACCATAGAAACATGTTCATATTTATAATAACATATATGATTTAACTTTGAATTTATATTACACTCTTACTAACAATTTAATGTTAATGTTATATTTTAGGTAATAACTACCTTGTTTTTCGTAGAAGTTTTGAAATTTGACCCATGAACTTCTTACTAACAATTTAATGTTAATGTTATATTTTATGTATAATGTTTTTTTTAATTTTCTTATCATATTAAAAGAGAGGTGGGTATAATATATATTATCATTACAGAATTATTTTTATGTCATATAAATCTTATATATAAATAAAATTCATCTTTATTTCCATCCACGAGATATATATAATAAAAACAAATCGCATTTCATCATGGAAATGGTAAGTCGTATGTACATAAAAGAGACATTATAATTCCCCAAAAGAATCATTGGTTACAAGGTAAATATGATATTATCCTTACACAAGTATAATAATCTCAAAAATATATTATAAAAATATTTTATCCCTAAAAATTAACACTCATTAAAGATGGTGATGAAAAATGAATTTTATCGCTATAAGGAGATGATAAGTTATACATTTGCACGAGCAATACTTTCATTTATTGTTCGATGGGAAATGGGTAGTACAATTGTGTGTTAATAATCACAATAAAATGTAATCATATTTAGGATTATGAATTTATTTATTCATTATAAATATCATATATTTATAGGTTGTATATAAGAGTAAAAAAATAGAGTGATCGGTTAGAGTGATTACCTCATCTTCAAAATGAATCCTTTAGATAAACTCTAATGGACTCTAGAGTTAGTCTTTTGGGAGGACCAAAACTAATAAAATGTGTCTTGTGAACATAAAAAGATAATTTGGAATATTTTGGTTGTGATAGAAGGATTAATGGGATATTAAGAAGTGAGAGAGTATGTTCCCTTTTATAATTGAGTTGTAGGGCAGTTTTGGAGTTTATTAAAATATTAATATATAATAAATTAAATATAAAAATACCACCAAAATGTTATGTATTAGAATATAAGAAGATTTAATGTTTTAATCTCATCATAAATTATATTTTAGACATTTTTTAATGTTATTTAGGCCTTATCATTTTGATTTACCCTTAGTTGACCCAATTTTCATTTAATTATGGTTAAAAATTCTTTAATATTAAAACATTGTATTTTTTAGTTATATTATAAAATTTTCAATAATTATTACACTTATAAAATAATATAATGTATCATAATAAATATTTATTTTTTAATGAGTATTATTATTTTTAAATTACTTGATTATATAATATTTTTTAAAAAATATCAATAGTGTCAATTTTGAAACTATTTCTTACATTGACATTATAAAAATATAAAAAATAAGATATCTTTGAACAAAATAATTTAATACACCCCCAATATGTCACAAGTACCTATAAATTCATTGCATCCCATTAATAAATCGAATTATATTTATTTTTGTGTTTTTAATATTATTTATTTGATTTTCCATTATTTTAGAAACTATTATATCATAATTGTGTAATTATTTAATTTTAATATTTATTAATTAATAGTTATAAATAAATTACTATTATAAATATAAATCACTATTATATCCTAGTAATATTTATAATAGTATATATCATATTTACACCCATATAATAAAATTATTATAGTTATTAAAAAAATATTATGGACACATTAAAATTAAATTAAATAAAATATGATAAATGTTATAATAATTTCCATCTATGTCCATAATTACATTAATTTTACCCTTGGATTATTTTTTTCGATATATAATCAAACAATATGACTTTTAATGTTTTTGTTCTATTAACAATTTTTATCATTTTAATTAAAATCATTGTATTGATTTTTTTCTGCATACACATGCACTGCCTTAGTGTTGCATATGAATTAAAGGTACTTTTTCCACATATAAAAATTCAAAATAAATTACCATCATAAAAATAAATAAAATAATTTTAATATAGTCATTTATATTCTTTCATAACAAAATAATGTCCATATGTGTATACATAAGAGATATTTAATACAGTGAAATGGATATTTTATTTCATTCATTGATTTAAATTTTATATAATCCATTTATATGGACAAGTATACATTAAAAATGTTATTTAATTCCTTATATATTAAGGGTATTATTAAATTTTTCAAATAATATTTTTACATGTGTTAGAGTAACTTTATAGTCATTATAATTTTTTTAACCGAAATTATCCAATTTATCCTTTACACTGGTAACAAAATTCACGATGGTTACAATTCATGTTGGCCAAAAAATGGAAACTATTCACTAAATTTCAATATTCTGAATCAAGAGTTTTAATCCATTTTTCAAAATTCTTAATAATTAGTCTTCATATTTCTATTTAAAATAAATCTTGTAAAACACAGTGAAGAAGAGTTTCTGAGAATACTCTCTTTTAAAACATAAAATGTTTTTATAATAAATTTGTGTATAAAATCCATCCAGAAACCATAATTGGATTATTATAAAACAAAATGACTTAATTAAAATTTAAAATTTCCATCAACATTATTTATCCTTGTAAAGTCTTTAAATGAAAATACAGATTTTAATAAAAATCTATATTTTCAGTATTCATCAAAACATGAAACTTCTCAGAAAATACCAAAAATATCATCCAAAGTAAATTTTGATATCTAGAATTCAAATAAGAATTTAATTTTTTCAAATAAAAAATATATTGATCTCAAAAAATATATTGAAAACAATTGTTCTTTCAAATGGTAGAAACTGTAATTTTTGAAAAATACATATTTTTGAGTAAAATTGGATTTCTTTTTATATCATTTCTAGAAATAACATAGGATGAATTTTAAAAAATATATTGAATATATCATATATATATTACATTAATTAAATCAAAAATAGTAATTTTTCAATTTTTTGGTTTAAACCTTACTTCTGCACAATAAAATTGTTTTAAGAAAAAGATTACTTTTTTATATTCAAAGGGGGTTTATATTCTTTTATAATCAACCGGTTAACAAAATATTATATATATATACATTTATATACCATAATTTCATAATATAGTTAATCTTATTCATACTTAGAATTTAAAATTCTTTTTTACAATTGTGTTGTGTAAATAATTAAGTTCATAAAATGTTGTTTTGTAGAAACATAGTGTTCATGTAGTGCCGACTAATCTAGTGTTGCGTGTAATAGAGGACATCAAAGAAATAAATTTTTTTTAAAACATAAATCTCATTAAATGATCATGGTGTTACATTCTACTACCTTTAAAATTAATTTATCACTTGAGATTCATCTATGTTATCAAATATTTATTTCTTGAATGTTTCCTCTATAGAAACCCACATCATACAAATGAATACTAAAAAATAATTTTAAAAAAGGAATGTTGTAAATATAATGGTTACCCAATGTAACTCATTACTTGATTTCCACATAGAATTACATTGTTGTAAAGTGAATACAAGGACATGGTAGTGAAAACTAACTATCTTGTTCTAATGGAGATTGGTAGAGAATATGTTTATTATTAGGTTAATGACCACAAAACCATGGAACAATTAGGTATGAAAAATGTCATTTTTATCATCCTAAAAGATGATAATAGGATACACTTTTATTTAAATGTATATTGATATGAAATAATAACTTGATTTCATATCATAATTACAATCTCACACATTTGGTCGTGCATAGATTAATACGTTCTTCATTTATTACTATAAGAAATGAAGATGAAATTTTAATACAAATTAAAAAAGTGGATTATAATATCCATAATAGGAAAAAATTTATTTCATTATATCTATAGTTGTCTAAACAAAATTTCTTATCACATGTTATATAATATAAAAAAATATTTATATTATGAATCATTAATATCTAAAGCGTTATCAAAATTTTGATGTAATTAATTTTATAAATGGTTACCCTTGCGAATATTAAAAAAGATTAAAATCCAATAAATTTGAAAGAAGCTCACTGAAATTATTATTTATCCCTCAAAAAAATGATTTATCTCTTAATTTTCACATACCAAACAAGTGAATACCATTATAATATATTCTATTGAAACATAGTAATAAATTGCATTACCATAAAATCATAGTGGAAGCATGAATCATTTCAAAAATTAACTATTTTCTCACAACATAAATCATGAAATTATATAAACACGATCCCGAATATCGTAAACCACATTTTCATCTTATGAACCTCATTTACAACAATATTATCCAATTTATTTTATCACAATCATAGACCACAATATTTCATTATCCAAACATCATGCCAATATTAATGGTAAAACTTCCCTTAATCATCTGTTTTTCAATTATATCACCTTGATACATAAATCATTTTTCCTTGATACCCATACCATTAAGAATAAAATCTTAAATCCTTATATAAAAACATAATTGGACCAATAGATAAGTGTTTTATTATTCCCTAATACCACAATATCACTTCTACAGTATTATAATTTCATATATATAAAAAAATAATTTACTCCTTCCCCACCATTGATTGGTATAAAATAGATACATCCTCTAACTTGACATTAATCATATGGTCAGGGAATTGATTTGGATAATGATAATATTCCCCACTCATAATTCAAATAACTATAAAAAAAATTTCACACTATGACATTCATTTTCACATAAATAACATTTCCCCCACCTATGTAAGATATTCTTCCATGTTCATCTTCCTACCTCTATGATCTGTAGAAATCCGAATATTCTTTCTACTTTGTTAATAACCACATGAACTTTCATAAAATTCCACATTCCACTTATTTTAAATTTTAGGAATATCATTGATGATCACATTGTTAATAATATATTTGGATAACATATTAGTAATTATCACAATATTTTTCTATCCATTCATCATCGATTTTGTTTTCTCATAGTGACCAAACATTCTATTAGATTCAATGTTACCATTATTCCTTATAGTTACAACATAAAAAACCACAAAAATAATATAATCAACACTAATCCTAGTTTGATAACCACATAATCTAGAAAATTTACCTATAAATTTTCATTCAAGAACACCACATAATCTAGAAAATAACCACATAATCTAGAAAATAATATGATCAACACTAATCATAGGTTATTCATTATCATTATGAAAACTCTCAAATTCTATCATATACATAGAGTTATTCTTATGGATCATACTAAGGTTTTATAATACTATATTACAATGGTTAACTAAAATTTTTCCCTAATACCAACTATAACAAACCAACCTTAATGAAAAAATTAATTACATCATCTTCTCAAAATATATCATACATTACACAAATAGATGCCAAATGATTGTATTAGTTTGGTCCTTTAAAAACTTGGAACAAAAAATTATATTATTGTGATTGATCTTAAATGTTTCCCACAATAATCTTCCCTTTTTTTATTCCTACATAAGAATATTCATCATTACCGGAGGAAAGAATTATATGAAAAAGGTTAGCTCAAATGCCTTGTAAGGGTAAATATGGGAGATTTCAATCATAAAATAATCATAATGTTTAAGTGCATAAAAAACATTTGAAAATCATATCTTGTTTATCAAATATCATGATATCATTTCAAGGAATGGATCATAGGTGTTTATAATGTATAAAAGAACATAGAAAAATTTTATACATGGAATTTTTTCATACACATAATAATAGAAAATCATTTCCATATTATTTAAGGATCATAACCAAAACCATCATGGTGGAAAAACACATTTATCTAACCATGTTTACTCTCCATTCCAACTTTATATTATTAAACTATGTATACTCCCATTCTATTCCTATATTAATGAACATAGTTTAATCTCGTTCCAGTCATGTATTACATAATTTAGATCACATCCCATTCATGTCCTATCCATCTCATGAGAGATAAATTATTACCCATTACACTGTAGGGAGATATTGTAGGTCGTGAGAACAATAGAAACATGTTGGTGGGTGTACCCAACATTAATTATAGCGTTAAAAATGATCAATCTGAGATCCATCACTATAATAAAAAACCATATCTTTGGAATATAACAAAGAATAAAAATGAATTTGGGGAGTCCCGGAACCATAAATAGGATAATCATATGTTGGTTATAATTAATTTAATTAATTGACAAGAATTACCTTGATGGAATTATTTCTTAGTTGATGTTTCCAGTCACGATCCTATGTGATCCGTATTTGCGTTATTGAATCTAAGTGTAAGATTTATCTAGTGGTGATCCACACATGCTCCACATATCTCTGGATGTCTCTGAAGGGATCTATAGGTGCTAGCGCGGAAGAGCCGTCACTTGCAATGTCCACCTTCGATTGCCTTGATCCGGTGAAAGTGGATCCCTCTCTCGTAGCTTGAGAGAATTCTTGGTGGAAAAAGAATTATCTCCAGGCTTGAGAGATTTTCCAAATCCATTATGCACAACACCAAAAATGGCTAGGCTTATGAGAATTATATTATTGGTATTTTAATAACATAGAATATTAAAATGAATTAATTACCAGAAAGAATTTATTCAATTCATTTAATTCTTAGTAATACCCCATGCCTAATAATAATAGTTGACTATTATTTTTACTTGAAATGCGCCCAATGAATTATACCTAATATTATTTAATTAAATAAAAAATATTATTTCTTATAAATTCTCAGAAAAAAATACATGGTGTGTATATTTAATATACACAGAGTGCACTTTTATTTTTCCATTTTTCTTTATTTCCTCTACCGCATTTATTAGACCTTGAATAATGGCGATTTATTTTTAAAATAAATATCACTAGATTACTCGATAATAAATATATTATTTCTCCCACACTATATTCTCTCGAATAACTAGTGTCAAAATAAATGCAATCAGGCATCCTTAAATAATTATTAAACCAAAATCGGGAATAATCTTTATTTAACTTGTTAAATTAATATTTAACTGAGATACTTGGACACACATAGTGTGTGACCCTCTAGGTCTCCATCTCAATGGCATTAGGTGAAGCCTGCCTAAAGTCCAAGGTTAGCATCTAGAGACAAGGCAAGGCACCCATAGAGAAAGAAGTTAACTCCGCAATGATGTGTCACCTCCTACGAATGCTTACTATGTAATATAATCCCTTTGTCTCGATATCTTGAATCAAGTGGGTTGCATGCTGGTTCCATTAACCCATGTCCTCGATTATTCTTTATTTGACTTCCCAAAATTGAACATTCCAATTCCTTACCATGGACTTGGATTTACTTAGGCTATATCAATTCTATCAAAGGGCCAGATATATCTACTTCTGTTATTTAATAGAAGCGAAAAAAATCCTTTCTCGCATTATCTATTATTGTTACATCACTCGTGACACACCCAACTTATCCTACCTTGTTGTGAATAGTGTGTTGTCACAGTTTTCATCAATACATCTAAGTGCATGAGTTGTAATACCCACTAATATTAATCATAAAGTATATGGACTAATACACACATATAAAGATAGGAACATCCAATGAAAATATGAAATGTTGAATTCCTACTGGTGAGTCTCGTTCTCAGAATATCCTCCTAGATATTACCAAGGGTGCACACCATGAGAAGGTACCTCATATTTTTATGAAACCTCACCCCTAATGGCCAGTATTATTTGTGTCCCACAAATAATATCATTCGACCATAGAACATATATATTCAAGAATAGTGTTATGGCACTTTCGGGTTCTCAACATATCAGGGATCCTCTATGACCCTTTAATGCAACAGTTATCCTTAGGAAATTATCACACGCATTGTCACGCAGAAGAACAATCAATATGTGATAAGGTATTTATTTAATGAATAATGTACAAAGTATTTGGTTCTAGGCCACCAACTCCAACAGACTCCCACATGGACTAGAGAAAACTACTAATAACCTTTAACCCACTAGCTCTCACATGATATTCATGCTTCTACTGACATAGGCCTTTACTCATGGGGTCTACCACATTCTCTTCTGTGGACACTCTGCTCACAACAACATCCCCACTTTTATAGAAATCCTTCAAGAGGTGATACTTCCGGAGTATGTGCTTTTTCCATTGATGTGACCTTGGTTCTTTTGAAAGAGCCACTGCTACAGTATTATCACAATACAATGTGATAGGATCTTTACTACTAGGCACCACATCATGCTCCTGGACAAAGTTTTGAATCTAGATGGCTTTCTTAGCTCCATCAGAAGATGCTATATATTTAGACTCCACTGTAGAATCGGTGAAAACTGGTTGCTTTGAACTCTTCCTGCTCACAACACCTCCATTGAGACATAAAACATATCCAGATTGTGATTTTAGATTGTTCTGATTTGTCTGAAAATCCACATCAGTATACCCTCTGATGACATGCTCCTCACCTTCTCCATACACCAGGAAGATATCCTTAGTTTTTCTCAGATACATAAGGATTGTGCTTATAGTAGTAAAATGTTGTTCTCCTTGATCTGATTGATATCTTCCTACCATGCTCAGTGCATAGGAAACATTAAGACTGGTATATAACATGGTATACATTATGGATCCTATAGCCAAAGTGTATGGGATCTTACTTATTCTATCTTTCTCTTGTTGTGTCTAAGGACACATTTTCGTAGAAACATGTAAGCCATGTGACACTGGAACCAATCCCCTCTTGGATTGTTCCATACTAAATCTCTTTAGTATCTAGTCAATATATGTACCCTGACATAGTCCATTCAGCCTATTGGATCTACCACGGATGATCTTGATCCCTAGAATGTAGGTTGCTTCACCCAAGTCCTTCATAGAGAAACACTTATTCAACCAGTCCTTAACCGACTGTAAAAATGGTACATCGTTTCCAATAAGAAATATGTCATCAACATATACTACTAGGATAACGACCAAATTCCAATTAAACTGCTTATAAACACATGTCTCACTTTCATTCTTAATGAAACTAAATTCCATTATGGCTTCATAAAATTAAATGCTCCACGACCTAGATACATTCTTTAATCCATAAATGTATTTCTGCAACTTGAAAACCCATTTGGCATCACCTGGTGTCACAAAACCTTCTGGTTGTGTCATATAGACATCTTCCAAAAGGTTCCTATTAAGGCATGCTATTTTTACATCCATTTTCCAAATCACATAGTCATGGTAAGATGCTATGTCAAGTATGATTCTTATGGATTTAAACATGGAAATTATTGAGAAGGTTTCATCATAGTTAATTCCTTGATGTTTTCTAAATCCTTTAGCCACTATCCTTGCTTTATAGGTGCTAACTTGACCTTCCATATCTAATTTTCTCTTGAATACCCATTTCCAACCAACAGGCTTTACATCAATTCGCTCATTGACCAGAACCCAGACTTGGTTCTGATACATGGAATCCATCTCCGAATTTATTATTTATATCCATCTTGTAGCTTCTGAGATTTCTAATGATTCCATGTAAGATAGAGGTTCTTCATTGTCTAAAAATAATCATTCACCATCTTCGGTGACTAGTAAACCAAATCTCTCTGGTTCCCTTACATCTCTTGAGATCATACACAGTTCTTGTGTTTCTGGAACCTCTTCCACGGGGACCTAGAGAACTTGTTCCTGTACCAATTCATGTGTATCTTTATCATCAACTTCGTCGAAGTTAATATTTATCCCACTATCTTTTTTGAGGATGTGCTCCCTCTCAAGAAAGACGGCTTGTCCGAAGATAGACACTTTCTTGTCTGAAGGGTTATATAGGTAATATCCTTTCGTTACCTTGGGATATTCTATAAAGATACACTTCGTGCCCGGGGTGCTTGTTCGTTTCCTGATAAGACCTTAACAAGTGCCTCACATCACCATACACGTGTGTGAGACAAAATGAGTTTCTTTCCATTCCATAACTCAGGGGGAATTCCATTTACAGCCTTAGTTGGTACTCAGTTTAATGTGTATGCTACAGTCTGTAATGTATATCCCCAAAAGGATAATGGAAGATCTTCATGACTCATAATTGACCTCACTATGTCCACAAGGTGCAGTTCCTCATTTTACTAACACCATTACACTGTGGTGTATAAGGAGGAATAAGCTGATATAGAATCCCATACTCCCGTAGAAGATCGATGAACACTTTTTTTAGATATTCTCTGTCTCGATCCGATCGAAGCTTTTTTTATCTTCTTACAAGATGATTCTCTGCTTCAATCATGAATTCTTTAAATTTATCTAAGGACTATGACTTATACCTCATTAATTAGACATATCCATATCTACTCAAATAATTAGTAAAAGTAATGAAGTACGAATATCCACCTATAGCTTCTACTGGAAATGGTCCACACACATCTGTATGCACCAATCCTAGAAGCTCTGTGGCCCATTCACCCTATCCACAAAAAGGCGGCTTGGTCATTTTACCTTCTAAACAAGCATGACATCTATCAAGTGGTTTTAGATCAGTAGAATCTAAATAAACATTTTGGTAGTGCTTTGTCACGTGCTTCTCGTTTACATGACAGAGATGGTGATGCCACAACTAGATGAGGTATGAGTAATGTGAGTTTGTTTCATTATCGATTTCCAACACGTGGGTTTCTTAATTTAATACATACAAACCATTATTTAAATGATCCATACCATAACATACGTTGATCTTATAAAAAAATCTACCATTATTTCCAAACGTGAAAATAAGTCCATCTATATCCAAACATGATACAAAAATTATGTTTTTTGTAACACTAGGAACATAATAACAATTATGTAAAACCAAAATCATCCCAGTAGAAAATGAGAGGAGGTAATTTCCAATAGCTAATGCAACTAGCATCATGCCATTGTAAGCTCAAAGATCCACCTCTCCTCTAGCGATCTTTCTAAATCTACTTGGTTCCTACATTTGAATATATATGTGAGCCCCAAAAGCTATATCTAATACCAAACGTGTAGAAATGGAAAGATTACAATCAATAACGAATGAAACTTTAGCATCGCCACACTTCTGGGTGCAGTTCCTCTTCTAGTGGCCTTACTTTCCACATGAAAAACATACCGCCTCCCATTCCTTGCCCTGCCTCTGGATATTACCCTTCTTGGAGGGACGATTCTTGGGGGCTTCAAACCGTTTCTAAGTCCTTGTCCCCTATTCCTTGTCCTTACTTTTCTTATTCACCATAAGGACTGTTGGTTTGTCACGCCCCATGTCCTTATCTACCTGGATAATTAAGTTTAGAAGTTCTGATATACTCTTCTCATTGTTTCTCATGTTATAGTTGACAATAAATATAGAGAAGATCTTGGATAGTGATGATGGGATGGCATCTACATGCAACTCATCCGAGAACTTAATATCTAAGATGTCCAGGAGTTCAATGTAGCCACTAATCATGAATACATGTGGCCCACCTGGCGTATAATCTCCATGGTTAGTTGTAAAAAATGCGTTGTAGATCTCATATCTCTCCTTTCTCACCTTCTCCTGGTAGATTTCCTTAAGGTGGGACATCATTCTATACACATCCATGCTTTCATGTTGCTTCAAGAGATCATTAGACATGGATGATAACATGAAACATTGGAAATTTGTAGAATCATCCATATGTTTCATATAGAGAGATAGTTCCTCATCACTGGCCTCTTTCCTAGGCACAATTGGAACATGCTCTTCGAGAACATTCAATTTTCTCTCATGGAGAAGCATGATGTGTAAATGCCTCTGCCACTCTTGGAAATTGTTGTCATTGATAACGTTTTATTTATCGAGTATGGTTTAAAATTATATGTTTGAAGTCATTTTTCTTGCCGTTTATACAAATTAAGATGAGAAAAGGTTTAGTAATTTATTATGATAAAACTAAGACAAATAAATAAATTAATACTTATTAGTCTCCCACTATTTTATCAAAATCCAATAGCCCTCACTATTGATTTCAGAATATTTTGTTGCCAGAATATTCTAATGGAAAAGATCCATATTTCCCTTTACATTACGCCAACTAGGGTTGGTCATGAAACATGAAGGGTTTTAAGTAGGCATTCCAAATTCCAACTGCATTAACTCACTGCTCCTTGATCCACTAAGTGGACTCCCCCATTCTGAAATCCTTTAATTTTTAGATTTCCTCAACCTTTGCATCTTGGTCACACCAAGTCCTGCTGTGGTAGTCAACCCTTGATGAGAACCAAGTCAAGTTAACCAAAAACGATGAATTATAATTCCCCAATAATTAAAATCACACCAACTAGGGTTGGTCAAGCACTTTGAACAATGGTTCGATTCTAACCCAGATTATGGAAGGCTATACCGACTTAATATTTACATGAGGGATTTTATCCTTATATGTAAATTTCCATTTTATTATCATTGATTACATGCTTGTTAATATTATGTGTGATATACTTAAGTGATTAACCATGTCTAAGATAATATTATACACATTAGTCAGTCTTATTTTAGTTCCATCTTGCATTCTTGTTTAATTCATTAATTGTGTGATCGTGACAACACACCCAAAATAAATAAACCATGCAACAGATTGAAATAAAATAAATGGTATGATCGTGAGATTGTTCAATTGGTTAGTTTATCTAGTTATTGATAAACTAACCCAAGACCTAGGGGAGAAACACCTTGAACCTTTTGGGTTTGTGTTTATAGATTTCCACCTGTCCACCTTTGTATCTCCTTGGATTGGTTTCACCTTGGATCCTAACTTGAGCCGCCTCCAATAGCTTGGGAGCTCCATTCATTACATATGATTTTATCTCACACACAGGTGAGGGATAAAATAGGGGTTTACATAAAAGAAACCTAAGGTGCGCAATCCATAAATATTAATGAGGAGAAGGCTCGCATACCAAAAATTTAATTTAAATAAATAAATTAAAAGAAACCATTCACATAAAAAGGTCTTGGTCTAGATCATGATCATCCATGCATGAAATGATATTTATATATAAGTAAAATTTTCATTCAATTCTTTAATCGTTCTTGTTTAAGATAAATCATTCTCAAATCAATTAATTATCTTTAATTAATCAATCCTTTTATATTAAACCCTTTTCTGAATTTCCTTGAGATTATCATCCATCATAATTTTAATCAAATCAATTCATTCAAAATTATCTTTGTACATAACTAGTACCTTGGAGAAAACCTGGTTAATTCTTGTTCATTACTACCCAATGAGTAGAAATGAACACTACACAGATTTTAAATTAAATACATATATATATATATATAAAACACCTATCATGTGTTGTGCCTCAAATTTATGCCTACACTATGGTACACGTATCAAGGGTTTGTATATTATAATAATAAATTTTAATAAATATGTGTAATTTGGATGAGTACACGTTTTGTAGTTACGACTACACGATGTGTACTTTTGTTCACCGTCAATACAAAGTACACGCCCCGGGACATGGTGTGTGGATATACTATAAAATTTTTTGGAGTAAACAGTGTGTTCAGTGGGACACATGACATTTTGTATCCACATTACATGATTTCTAGCCAGGTAACTAGTGTCCGGGGAACATGGTTCAATCCTAACCCAAAGGGAATATTCTCCGTGTTCAGTGGACCAAAAGGCATGTAATCTAGAAACCGAGTTCCACCTGTTCCTGGTCAACACACAGTGTCATTTATGACTTAGAAATAATCCAACACACAGTCTGATTTGGCGGACCATTCCAATACATTGAATATAGACTACATGGTGTGTACTTCCAAATACACTCTATGTATTCTGGTGTTGTAGGGCCATGAACGTTTGGCACCTTCAGATGAGATAATCTATTTTATTTTAATCAAAATTAACAGAATTTTTTTTATGTAAGGTGAACGAGAAACGAGAGAGGAGGAACAAATATCGAGATTCAGATTTTAAAGAACAATTAACTTGAATTGAAACAACTAAATTATTACATGCGTAAATCACCAATGAAAAACTAAATAATTATAATCAATAATATAACTACTATGATACCACTTGTAGGTTCCGGGCACAGCGAAACCGCATTGGTGGGTGTACCCAACATTAATTATAGCGTTAATAATGATAAATCCGAGATCCGTCACGATAATAAAACGCTGGATCTTTGAAATATAATAAATATTAAAAAAGAAATAGGGGAGTCTCAGAACCATAAATATGATCATCATATGTTTTTTATTATTAATTTAATTAATTGAAAAGAATTACCTTGATGGAATTCTTTCTTCGTTGATGTTTCTGGTCATGATCTGATGTGATCCGTCGTTACATTGTAGAATCCAAGTACAGGATTTCTCTAGCATTGATCCACACATGCTACACGTATCTCTGGATGTCACCAAAAGGATCTCTAGGTGCTAGCATGGATGAATGTTTACTTGTGATGTCCTCCTTCGATCGCCTTGATCCGGTGGAGTTGGATATCTCTCTCGTAGCTTGAGAGCGTTCTTGGTGGAAAATGAATTATCTCTTATATTGAGAGATTTTACAAATGTGTTGTGCACAACACCAAAAATCTCTAGGCTAATAAGAATTATATAATTGGGATTTTAATTATATAGAATAATAATATTTATTAATTACATGAAATCATTTATTCATTTCATTTAATTCTCAGTAATACCACATGTCTAATAACAACAATTGACTATTATTATTACTTGACATGTGCCCAGTGAATTATACCTAATTTTATTTAATTAAATAAACAATATTATTTCCCATAAATTCCCAGAAAAAAATACACAGCCTGTATATTTAATGTATACGGCGTGTACTTTTATTTTTTACATTTTTCTTTATTTCCTCCACCACATTTATTAGAACTTGAATAATGGCTATTTATTTCTAAAATAAATATCACTGCATTACTCGCTAATAAATATATTATTTCCACTACAATATATTCTCTCAAAAAACTATTTTCGAAATAAATGTGATCAGGAATCCTTAAATAATTACTAAACCAAAATCAGGAATAATATTTATTTAACTTTTTAAATTAATATTTAACTGAAATACTTGGACACACATAGTGTGTGACCCTCTAGGCCTCTTTCTCAGTGGAATTAGGAGGAGCCTGCTGAAAGTCCAAGGTTAGCATCTAGAAACACGCCAAGGCACCTATAGAGAATGTATTTAACACCACAATGACATATCACCTCTTACAAACTCTTACCATGTAATATAACCCCTTTGTCTCGATATCTCGAATCAAGTGGGTTGCATGCTGGTGCCATTAACCCATGTGCTCGATTATTCTTTCTTTTACTTCACAAAATTGAACTTTCCCATTACTTACCATATCCATAGATTTATTTAGGATATTACAATTCCATCAAATGGCCTGAGATATCTACTTTCGTTATGGAACATAAGGGAAAATCTTTTCTCACATTATCTATTAATGCAGAATCCCTCGTGGCGAACCCAATGTATCCTTCCTTGCTGCGAAATGTGCGTCTTCACAGTTTTCGTCAATATATATAAGTGCGCGAGTTGTAATACCCATTAATAATAATCATAAAGTATAAGAACCAATACACACGCCCGCAAATAGGAACATACAAGGACCCTATGAGATGTGGACTTCCTACTGGCGGGTCTCATTCTCATAATATCTTCCTGGTTATTACCAAGGGTGCACACCATGAGAAAGTGCCTCAAAGATTTATGAGTCCTCACCCCTAATGGACTGTATTATTTCTGTCCCTCAAATTATGGAATCCGTATATATAATAGATATATATATTCAATAATAGTGTTATGGAACTTCCGGGTTCTCATCATAGTAGGGATCCGCTATGACCCTTTAATGAAACAACTATCCTTAGAACATTATCACATGCATTATCACGTAGAAGAACAATCAAGATGTGATTAGGTATTTAATTAATGAATAGAGTACAAAGTAGTTGATTCTAGGCCACCAACTCCAATATATATAGTTCCCAAACATCACATAATTAAGAACATACATTTTTGTGACATAAGAACTTAAATCATACATCATATCATAATACATGAAAATAAATGGTTTCCTAAAAATTTCATCATAGAATATCTCGTTAAAAAGTAACAGGATTCATAAACATCATTACATCAAATCATAAATCATTTAGTTAAGGAATGTTAATGTTATCCTACGATCACATTCTCAGTTAGGCACGACTAACACCATCGAATGTCAACATAGATGAAAGTAATTTTTAATTAACATTTTAAATCATTTTTAGGGATGATATCCATTCATATTTAATGAAAAAATTTTAAATAATAAAACATTTGTAAAACCATTTTCATTGAATATAAACATAAAAAATATAATTGAATATTTTTAAACCATCATAAACATCATTATAATCAATTTTCTTGAAGATTCCTAAATGATCATTTTAAATATTTTTTAAATATTTTTTGAATACAATGTTTTGAAGGAACACATATTCTAAATCAAAGAGAAAATAACATTACATGAAGGATAAAATATCATTAAAATAATTATATTCATGATAAAACCTGTAAAATGGAATTATACATACCAAGTAAAATAATATTGGTGCAAAAAATAACACGTTTCTCAAAAAATGAAATATGGGAAAAAATATCTTACTGATTAGGGGACTTTTGAACTCTAAACCCCATGAAAAATATATCATAAAATAGATATTAAAAAAATATTTAAGGATATGAATCATATAATACATTAATGGGAATTATATACACATAAAAAAAATAAACAACATGAGAATTTGAAATAAATACTGTAGAAATGAATGTGAGGCTATAATTCCCCTTAATACATTGTAATCAGTTGAATCTTATGGCAGATGAATGAAAGACAATTATAAAGATCTTTAAACACCATAATATTCATGATAAGAGTCATAAAATTCATTATTTATTTGTATAAATACCCCATATAATAATTAGGTTGTGAACATGGCTTGTATCTCAGAGAAAATGAAAGTGAGATGGAAATCAATTTCCTCAAGTATTGACATAGTTCATAAATGAAAAAACCCACTATATAATAAATACATATTTCCTATACATAGATAAAAATAGATATATTTATATATAATACCATATTATATTTAATTATGACTTTATATGACTTTGTTATTAATAATTATATGTTAATGTTATATTATGTGTAATAGTTTATTTTCTTTTTGTACATGTTTTGACTTGTTATCCTTTATCCTATTACATAGATAATGATTTAATCATCCCAAAAATATTTACATTGATATAAATATCATATATATATTATATTTATTCATGTGTATTTATAAAAGTTAGATGTAAAAAATAATATACACTGTTCATGGACACAGTAGTTTGTACGTATTCAGGAACGATGTTTTCATTTTCTTTTTATATCACATGAATGAAAATTATATGATATATTATCATTATATAATAATATTTAATTAAAATTTATCATATATATTCATAAAATTCATCCTTAATACTATTGATTTGAAATATAGATGAAAGAAGAATCATATCGCATTGTGAAGATGGTAATACATAGACACACAAGAGCAACATTACCATTCTGCAAAATATTAGGTGGTAAGAAGTTAAAAATGATATTATCATTATATAAGTATAATTATTTCAATAATATCATATAAAAATTTTAAAACCATTATAATTTCCACTCATAAAATAAGGTGATAGAAAATGAATTGTATTGCTATGTGGATACGGTATGTTGAAAGTACGCATGAAAGAAACATTCCTTACTTGTTCAATGAGAAAGGGGATGTATAGTGATGTGTTCATAATCATAATAAAATATCAAAATATTTATGATGTTGGATCAACAGATTTTATAAAACCAAAATCGGTTATTTTTTAAGAATCATCGTTGTGATAGTATCATTGGTGACGTAAATCAACCTTTAAGGACTAGAATTTCTTTAATAAATGAAGTATAAAATCTACAATTTCATTCCTTATTATAATGAAAAAACACTGATGAAGCTTTAGGTAATGATGATTGTATCTATGAAAGATAAAATAAAATAATTTGGAAGGAATAATTTCTGGACCATTGTGGAAAGACCAATGGAATACTCTGTAATTGGAGTAAAATGTTTCTTCAAAAATAAATGTGGTGAAAATGGAGTCTTTTTAATAAATGAAACAAGAATAGTTTATAAAGTCAATAATCAACAATAAGGAATAGACTATGAATAAACTTACGCTCAATTAGTTAGACTTGAATCTATTGGTATTCTTATTTCCTCTATAGCATTCATTAATTTCAAACTTTTTCAAATGTACGTGAAGTGGGATTTCCTTAATTATTATGTTAAATAGGAATAGTTTTTATGAAAAACCTCATAATTTTGAAGACACAAAACATTCTGAATTTGTTTTTAAACATACCAATTCATTATTTGGACTTAAACATGCCCCTAGAGCCTGGAAAGATAGACTTACAAGATTTTTTTAAAAAAACATTATGTTAGGGGAAATGCTAATCTAACTCTTTTTATAATTAAAGAAAATAATTTTTTTGAGTGTTTAAATATATGTTGAAGACCTTATATTTGGATCAACTCAGCAATCTTTAACTGATTAATTTGAGAATCTTATTAAATATGTGTTTGAAATAAGTATGACCAGTGAGTTAACTTTTTTCATGATTTTCAAATCTGTAAAAAAATAAGAAAATTATATATCTCCACATAAGTATATTAAAAATATTATTAAGATGTATGGATATGAAAAAAATAAATTTATAACTACTTCAATCGATACCTAAAATTCTTTTAATCATGATGAAGCTGGGAAACCAGTAGATCAGATATCTTTTAGAAGAATGATAGGATGTTTATTATAATTAATATATAATACTCTAGAGTTAATTAATTTTATATTATTATGTGAAAGATATCAATCTAATCAAAATGAATATCATTTAAAAATAGTAAAAATAATTTTTTGTTATTCAAATTGAACCATGTATTTAAGACTTTTTTATTCTTCCGGAAATGATTTTATTTTAAAATGCTTATCAGATATTACCTTTTGTTGTTGTATAATGTATATAGAAAGTACATAGGGAACTTTTCATTTCATAGGATATTCATTAGTTTCTTGGTCTTGCATGAAGAAACATTTTTTAGCACATTCAACTACTGATGTTGAATATGTAGTAGTTGGAAGTTGGTGTGCTCAAGTGTTGTGTATGAAACACACACTCACAGACATTAGCATGTGTTTTACCAAGACAAAAATATTGTGTGATAATACATGTTCCATTTCCCTATGTAAAAACCCTGCACATCACACTTGGGCAAGACACATATATATTAGGCATCACCTTTTTGGGACCACACACTTAAAGAAGAGATTATTTTACTATTTATCAGAATGCAAGATCAACTAGCTGACATTTTTACAAAATAATTACCCTCTGATAGATTAAAATACTTTAAAAATGATAGGAATGATATCCATAAGTTAATCTTCCATATTAACATGTTTTTAAAACATATATCCTAATATTATGTTACACCTTTTCATAGGGGGAGTAGTTTTTTAGTTCTTAAAATTTTTCCCTTAATAAAATATTTGGGAAGCCAATTTTTTTCTGAACATAAAATTGCCTTTCCATAAATAAATTTTTTAGGAGTCAATGTTTTCCAAGAAGAACCTTATCCATCAGTAAAATTCATTCTATGAAATCTGGAAGGCATGTTTCCTTACTTAAATCTTCATAATTTTTTTACATTTTGGTATTTCTATATTATTTTAAGAAAACTCTATCATATTCACTTTCCATAAATCAGCTTTTTCCTTAAAAACTCAAAAGATCAGAACTAACCAAACCCTTATTCAGAATTCATCCCTACCGTCAGATCATATCAATCAAATCTTAACCATTGGATTAAATTTGGAATTTGAACCTTTGCTGCAAAGCCTCTATAAAGGCACCCTATCTTCGAGTCTCACATCAGATTTTAAAGTGTTTTTGTGTCAATGACCTTCCACCCTACAAATAAGTCATTCAGATTTCATAGATTGCTTACATTCTGAATGTCACTTTAAATTTTCTACAAAAATTAGATGATATCAAACAAGGATTAGAAAATATACATAGAAATAATGGTTGAACCATATTTCATTTTGAAGTATAACTCCTGGATTTCGAACTTTATAGATAAAAATAGTCAGGAATGTCTTATTGTATCCAAGATGAAGAATCAAGATCTGGTTTATCCTGATCATCTCATTGAATTTTATGATTGAGTAATTTTTTATGATGAATGATGAATGGAAATGTTTTCCTTTAAGAGATATGGGGTGACCTATTCATTATCCTTCAACATGGATTCAAACATTCTAGGTATTCCTTATGAAGGTGAAATAATCATTTTCACCAACAAACTACCAGAAAAGGAATGATGTTTTTAGAAGGAAAAGGGAATAGAGTTCCTTGGACACAAATGGTTCAAGTATCCAAAAATAAGTCATCTTATAACAAACTATCATTTGTCAGAATTGTGGATATATGGATTTTTTAATATGAGAAAGGGAGACATGAAATATCTTAATAAGAGTGATATCTTTACGATGGACTTCATGATTAAACTTAGAAAGGTATAACTGAACAAGTACATCCTTCTTACCATCAGTAACACAAAGAATAAAACCCTCATGTATCAGATAATCATGTAACTAGTGATCTGGTCAAAGATCATCATTATATCGTTATAATCCTTTAAAATTACATATAGTTCAAAACCTAGAACCTTTATGATTATGTTGTTGTGTGATTACACTCTTAGGAAGATGAAAGTTGGATTCAATATCATGTAAGGAGAGTTTTTTGATCATTCTGAATGTGAGGATTAGGATTTGATCAATAATGGGGACATAGGATAAACATCCAAGATTACATATAAGAAGAGAAAAGTGAAAGAAAAAAATCAATAGAAAAATAACCATTCTAGAAACCCATTCTTCTCTACCAAAGTCAAAAAATAAAAAAACCTTTTCTGATGATGTAGTAGAAAAGTAGAGATAACAAAATAATAATAATAACAATAAGGAGGGAGATGAAAGTTTTGGTTTAGACCATAATAACATAAAGTATTTGAAGATTCAGGTAGTAGATGAGCTTGAGAAATAAGATAATGAAAAGAAAATGAAGAATAAGTTTTCAGAAGATGAACTTGTCCAAAATTTTCTCAAAGATACTGAGAAAGAATATGAACTGATCCAGGTAACAAAATCCTTCCTTCAATAGTCAATTCTTGTAGAAACTTTGGGAAAGAAAATATCAATTCCAGAACCTATTATGGAGGAAGAGATAGTTTATAAAGAAGAATAAGAACAAGTATAAGAGGAAGAGAGTATATATGTGATGAAAAGGTGTAAGAATATCATGTGAAGGAAATTACTCCAAACAAGTTATCGATCAGAACTTCCTAGGTTGAATCAACAAAAACAATATCTCATGAGAATGATGATGATGAACATGGTGAGGATGATAAAACTTCTAATTATTATAGTAGAAACCATGATTTTATTCATCCAAATGATATTAAGGGATACACTAAGAAAAAATATGTTGATGAAGATAAGATAATACAAGTCTCAGATAGTGAACATGATTTTCCAAAAGTTGGTAAGGAAATCTCTAGATCTGATAAAGGATAATAGGTGGTTGTTTACTCACCTAGATTGGTTGTGGTTGTAAATGCTAATAATTATGTTGATGGAACATCCAAGAGGAAATCCTAAGAGATAGATAAAGATTCATTTCCAGTAAAGGAATGATCTTCTAAATCTTCATATTCCTTCAGAAAAAATTTTCTTATTCAATCTTTGAATAATTTAGGGAACACAATGCCGTTATTTCTAAGTATCGATACGAGATGTCAGTTAATCAAGAATTCTATTAATCAAAATTCATATTTGAAATAAATCGTCATGAAAAATTTTATCATGCATGAAATGGATTTAAACACTTTTCATATTGGTTATGTTGGTCATAAGAGAATGTTTAAAGAAATAAACAAATGGTCTAAGTTATTAATTATTGATCTGAAAATTATAGATGATTTCTGTGACTCAGTAAAACATTCATTTGATCTGTCATACGACTCCGTGAAAATCCTTATATAAAATATTTCAAACAATTTGAATCAAAATAATGCAACCTCGATTGAAGAGGACAAAGACCTGAATGGAAAGCTCAATTCAATGTTTTTAATTTTAAAGAGAGAAATAGAACATAGGGAAGAGTTGGAAGAAAAGTTCAAACAACAAGAAGAGGTAGTAAAGTCGTAGGAAGAAATTTTAAAGTCTCAAGAAGAAAGTGTCAAGGCTCTTTAATATAATAATCAGGACCAAGATCAGTTTCTCAAGAGCTTTGATGATGATCAATATGAGCTAATGAAAATAATAGAAACCTTGAGAAACCTCAAGACGAAGGAAAATAAGGATGTTGGATTTTCAGGAAACTATGATATTTTTTTGTATTCTTCTTGTAAATTTTTTTTCTATCATTATAAAATTTTGTTATCATTAAATTATTTTCACTTGTATATTTCAAATATTTCAGGTACAATTTTTTTCCTCATTACCTCCATTCCTTTTTGAAAATCAAAAAGGGGGAGAAAAGAAAGATCAAAAGAATATTATGTAAAAAGAAGATAATTACCTATGAAAGGGTGAAATTAAGTAATGTTGATCCTAAATAAAGAATATTTTCTAAAGTACAAAAAAGTAACTTCTCTAATAAAGATAGAAGTAGGATCCTTAGGGATTTCATAACCTATGGGTGTGTTAGTCATATTCATTAAAAGTCATAAGTAAATTAAGAATTGTTTTTTAATATTCTAAAATAAAAATCTTTATTCCTTATATTCTTTTTTGATATATAGTTTGTTCTTTCCAAAAAGGGATAGATTATTAAGTAAATAAGTATTACATATGACTTTTCCATTCTTCTTGGTTTTGAAAATCATAAACAGATTTTCTTAAGGGAAATTATCATTTTATAAAAATTATTTTCATAAGGAAATTTTTATTTCTCTATGAAATGTTTTACCCTTAACATGGTTTTAAATATATTATTTAATGTCTTATCAATACCATGTCTTACCATTTTTTTCTAAAATCCAAAAATCTAGATCCTTATAAAAAACAATGGAATCTTACAGTTTTTTATCCACGGATACTTACTCTTTTAAAACACTAAATTCTATGAAATTAAAACTCTAAATGTATGAAATTCAGACTTTGAATTCTATGAAATTTTGACTCCGAATTCCTTGAAATTCAGACTCTGAATTCTCTAAAATTCATACTCTAAATTTCTCAGAATTCAGACTCTGAATTCCTTAGAATGTAGACTCCAAAAATACATTTTACTAGAATTTTGTTGTTTTTATATTTAGACTCTGAATTCTATATTTCTTAGATTCTGATTATTCACATTTGTTTAAGCTACTTTATATTCCAAACATATTATTTCAATTTAATTAGTTCCTAGTTTCTTAACATGATATTATCTTCCTTACATATTATTGATTATTAAGGAGAATAATGTTTCCCATGTTTTTCCTATATAAAAGAATGTCATACAATTTTTTTCTAATTAATCATTTATTGAGTGACCCGTGTACTGGTCCCCCCAAAATTCCAGGTAAAACAAGAATGTTGGATGACTGAGCTGACCATTGGAATCCATGCCTATAAATAAGATATCTTATTAATGATATCAATATCGATTGATGATCCTAGAGATTACATGTTGTGAAGTGATTTCTACAAAGAGAAATACTAGCATGCGTTGTGTGATATGTGAACATCTTGTTTAACCATAAACAAATTGGTCATCTTTGTGTGAATTCAATTGTTGTTGTATACAATCAAGGGATTTTGGGGATAGGAAGACAGAGGTTCCAACAACCTTAATGTTCGAGAGCTTCCATGGATAGGAAGACAGAGTTTCCAACTAACATAATGTTTGAGGACTTCTAGGGATATGAAGATAGAGGTATTGAATATATTAATGTTTGAGGGCCTGCAGGGATACCTAGATAGACTCTGATATTATTATGAGGGTTTCCACGGGTTTGGTAAGATAAAAATTCATGAAAGTATAAATAAAGGGACCTTTAGACATGGGTATTTGATACCCTTCTCATTGGGTTAAAATATTTCCAACTTGTTTACATGATATGTCACATGTTTTATTTCCATTTTATTTTGTTAAATAATGAATGTATAACATTATTATTATCTCTTATACTTGTTTAAATATTATATAAATATGATTATATATGCCTTAAGAACTAATATTTCTCTAAGTAAAAAGTAATTGTGTTTTCTTATGATTATCATATTTAAGTTTAGGTTTCTTATAATAAGACTTGTGACCTTCCAATAATCCATATAAGTAAGAACCAAAGAGGGTTTTTGAATTTAAATTGTATATCATTATTCAACATTGATTTCCTTTTTGTTTCAATAAAAAAATTTAAACCTATAATTAACCCCCTTGTAATTCAACATCTACATCTTTATCAATCATACATTTGGTATAAATTTTTTATATTATATTTTGTTTGAAAAATGGAATATTATAATAAGTATAGTATATTAGAAATATATTAGAAATATTGTTGAAGTTTTTTTATGGAATAATTAAATGGAGTAAATCAATGTCTGAAACCATATATAACACACTAAATCAGACAACCACGTTGAAGTTAGTGACTACGATGAATAATTTATTGGTAAGGAAAATGGTAATAGATTAAGTGACTACTTTGAAAATGGTGGAAACATGAATATAAGGGAAAACGGACCAACATGGGCTTACACTGGGTGAAGGGATCAATTTTCTATACTGTGGAGAATGAAAATGGTAATATTTGAGACCTCAATACTAAATTTATGTTGATTAATTAACAAATATTTGAAAAAAATCAAATATTGATTCATTAAAACACATGTATGATTCAGTTTAAATTAGTCTGATGTGGCAGTATTGAAAAAATTCATTTTCCTTATCTTCCTCACCTATCAACAAGTGTTTTCTATTACCTCACTTAAGAGATCATCATCAATATGTGACTAAGAAATACCATGGAATCCTTTGAGTGAATCATTTTTCACTACCTCTAAGGATAATTAATACATCATGCCTATGGGTTTTCACTACAATCAACCAGAAGGAGGTGGTACATTAAATAGAACATGTCTTTATCTTCTCTTTATGTTGCTCACATGGGAATACATAGAGTCATCATGGTGAAATGAAAAACTCAATCTGCAAGGTAGAGTTTAATGTGATTCATCATATAAGATTGGTTATTCATGGTTGATATGGTTCACTATCTTAATTAAAATGATGACTTTAATATCTCTAATGTTGGGAATCTTAGGATGATATTCATAATACATAGATATTGAGTTACTTCCATATTGGGAATTCAGGTATGCATGGGGATTTTTTGTGACACTATCAAAATTTGTTATAGGAAGATGATAAAAGAATAAAGATAGTCATGGAATGAGGATATATAGGGGGAGTTTAATTCAAGGTATAATCCATAATAAACCTATATAGATTAAGGTTTTTCAAAGGGTGACTTGTCACAACATTAAAGAATATTTCACAATATGGACATACTTGAAGTAAAAATACATTAAATAGAAATATTCCTCACGTAATACACGATATATCTACAATTGTTATAATAGTGTGACCACCATCCCTCTCATAAGGATTTTGAGATATATTTTTGGAATTTTTAAGGTAGTGTTTCACTGAAACATTGGGGACAATATCCAAGGATTTGAACCTCAATGTAAGGAATAAAATATATGAATAGATATAATATGGATATATTATAAGATATAATGAATACTTTTATCCATAAAGTGATTATTATTACTTAGTAAAAGAAATTTCATTAGTGGGTCATGCCTTAATGGATCTTTCATCGACTATATATGATTCTATTGTTTTTATTTCTTTTAAATGTTTCTTTAATTTTCGGTATCTCATGTCTAGTATGAGAGAGTACACTTTGTTCCATGATTTTAATATGAAATAGTGTTCATGTTTATATATAATTATTTCATTAAATAATTTCTATCATGGGAATTACATTAATCATTTTATGTATCTCTCTATCTAATTATCTATGAAATTTCTATTGTATTTTGGGTGGTGGAATTCCCTTTTCATGTTATTACATATGCATGACCTACTCCATTAATATTTTGGTATATAATATACTATGTTTCAAAATAGTATATGATTAATAATTTCAATAATTATCTGAAGCACCTAACCATGATAAAACATGTTTTTGTGAGATATAGAATGGTTACTCGAACTAAGGGATTTACTTAGACCATATTCAGACAACTATGTGGGTATTTACTCCATATATTATTTTACATTTTATTATGAACCTAGATTTTAAATTTTTGGTTCACCTATCATCATTGGTTATTATTCATGGTAAATATTATTAGTTATTTTTTACGATTTATCTTATTAGATATAGATTAATAGTGGTTCGTATGCCTCATCTCTTTGGATAAAACACCGGTACTGTATATCTATTAACATAAATTAGTAATTTTAGTATTTTTTATATTTTTAATTATTAATTTATAAACTAGATAATGACTAGAATATAATATTTCCTTTTTTCCAGTCATGATGGTCCTTTAATTGGTTGCATTGACTATATAGTTATCATAGTAGAACTAGAACTCCACCATCCAATTTCATGCAAAATTTATCAGATTTGATTCCACCAATGAACACCATACGACAACACAACACCATTAGTATTCATGTATAAATAGTTCACCATCCTTAATTTCTCAAAATTTTTCTAGTTATAAAAAATTGATTAACTATAAATAGTTCATTATCTGGGAAAAAATCTTCACAACTCAAAAATTTCCCATAAAAAGTCTATTTCCAATTCATCTATTTAACCACCTTATGAACATATATCTCTTTTCTATTTCAATTTTATTACTGATCTTCCAAAAAAAATTTATCATCCGATAACCACTAAGCCAAAAAACTAATATTAAATAAACGCATGCATCACTTTCATAGTTATTATTTCATTTTAAAAAAATATATGCATAATAATAGACATACGGAAAATTAAACATTTTTTTTCTTTAAAATTAATTTTAATAGAGGTTGAATACACATGGTGTTTTAAACACTATTTAAAACAATTATCCTCATCCCATTAAAGTCCATAATCATAATTATAATACATGTTGTCACTTGAGGATATTCCTAAAGAGAAATATTGAGTTATATTATAAGAAAATATTGAATAAATATGAAATAACATGTGATATGAGTGCATTAGTGATCATAATTGTCACTATCAATGTCACAAATAGAATCTGGTCATAATAAAAATCATCCCGAATCTAGTTCCATGGAAAGACCCGATGGGTGTTCCTTATCCCCATGGGCTGGAACATGTGCCAGGGTATCCTAAATATAGGTTTCAAAACTTTTTACCTGAGTTTAGAATCACTTAACAACCAATGAAAATCAATAAACTAAATATGAAAATTACCAACCAAACAAGACAAATAGAAAAATTCACAACATAATACAAGGTTTTTAACATGACACAGGGGGTCCCAAAATAAAAAAAGTACTAGTAAAAACCCAAATACCACAAAATGATAAGGTTTCATCATGTATGAGTTGTGTCCACAACACCACACAATGGGAGAAATGAGAAACCTGAACCACCGTCTCCAAAAGCCTTGCCCTTACCTTTGTCAAAAATAACCTAGACTACTTACAACCAAAGGTCTAAGTAGGGTGTGCGGCTAATCCCAATAGGATACCACCCAAATTTTCCATGTGACATGAATTATAAGATAAATTTTTTTGCATGCGTTATAAACAAATAATGGTAGTAGTAATTTCTAATGTTGCATCTTTTAAATGGAAATTGCATTCAATGTTTATAACATTAATGAATAGGTACACTTTATTAAACATGTAAGATAATGAATTTTGTATCCAAAAACACCATAAACCAATGATAAATGAAAATTAGTGAATGAGAACTCAACATGGGATCCCCCTAGGCACTAGTTAGTTGTGATCCTCATGTACCTTGCATCTAGGTGTGAATGTACCCATAATAATATTTGTTCTCATGAATGATCCACTAATATGGGAATCAACCATAACCTTGTAGTCCCCAAAATCAACAACAAAGTACTTTCTAGTGTTGTCAATGTCAAACTTTCTAAGTGAAATAGGGAAAAAACCACTCTGAATAACCAGTATCCTAGTACACTTTCTCCCACCTAGATATCCAAGTATCCCTCTTTGTGCTAAAAAAGTTCAACATGCTACCAAATTCCATTTAAAAATAACAACACTAGTTCTGGTCATACACACTCAATATAGGAAAAAAATATTCTTTTCACCATTTCTATAACTCAATCAAACTCTAAGATTTTCTATAAAATAGTTAAATAGGTTATAAAAAAAATTTCACGTAGAATGCATATAAAACCCCTATTTAACACAAAATGAATACCAATATTACACCAAACTATAATTTTCAACAATACAACATTTTTATAAATTAAATCCATGAATTATAAAACAAAAAATGGGTATATCATGTAATACACAAGTAAAACACCTATTTCCACACAAATTTACCTCTTAAATATCATCCTCTTAACAAATTATAAAAAAAATAGTATTTTCACTAAAAATAATAAAAGAGGAATTTAAAAGAAATATAATTCCAGTAAGCTAACTCATTCTACAACGATTACACATGGAATCACCTACCATATATGTAAAAAACCTCAAATAATTATGTTGAACTTCAACCGCACCACTGTCACAAAATAAGGAAGTGAACAATAACATGAGTGATCAGGAAGAAATCTCCCCAAATATAATAGTAGTTGAATCTCCATGCGGCCAAAATTGATATGGAGGTTCGAATAAGGCATTTAAAATCTGGATGATTTGATAAATCCTATGTAGTTTTTCCCTAATCTGTGATCAAGATGAGCTTTATAGAGGGAGAAATGTACATGGTGGTGTGGAAACGGTTAGTGGTCCCATGTAAGAGTTGGAATCATCGAAAAAAATTAAAAAATGAATAAGATATAAAAGAAACAACTTTTTTTTAAAACTGGTAATAGGATCACGATCTTTCCCAATAACTTAATAAATAAATGTGATCCACCATGATTATATATTTTTAAGGGGACCAAATGAATTTTTTAGTTTTAATAGGTCAGGGTAGGATTGGTGGGAAGTGGAATGGGTGATTTTTTTTGAAAAATATAGGAGTTATAAAATAGTCAAAATTTGTTTTCAAATCTAGAAATGAGCTCACTATTTGGCCCAAATCTTGAAGGAACACCCTTTCCTCCAAAAATGTATGGGAATCCCCCAAAAAATGAAATAATGGAAATTACATGAAAAATAACTTTAAAATAAGTCATGTATGTGACAATTATCCAACCATGAAAGACATTCCACCTCGGATAGTCAACCCGAAAAATGATCAGAAAATAAGAATGGGTACTCTTTCTCATCCCACAAATTTCAATCCCATTTTTTCATGGAAATAATTATCATGCTGCCATAGGACCTAAACCAGTGGAATAGAATCAGCCGCACAAAAACAGACAAATTGGGCTCTATATCCATCTCCTCCAAATACAACAAAAGTGATGGATCCAGTTTGTACTTTTTCAACTGGGAGGCATGGAAGATGTCATGAATGGAGGAAAAATGAGAAGTAAATTCCAACCGGTATGCCACCTTTCTAATACTCTTGTTGATTTCAAAAGGTCTAACATACCATGACATCAGCTTCCCATTATTTCACAAATGATGATTTCCAAAATGAGGGGACACATTCATGAATACCTGGTCACCCATATAAAACTCAATTTATCGACACCTCTGGTCCCCATATGATTTATGGAGACTCCAAGCTTTCAATAAGTGATTCCTGGTCAAATTGACCTTCTCAGTGGTCTCCTTAACAAGGATTACCCCCAACAGTGAAGTCTCATTTATCTCATCCCAGCATAGGGGGACTGACTAGGCTGACCATAGAGCACCTCAAAAGGATCCTTTCCAATCAAGGATTGGTATCTATTAATATAAAAAAATTCAAACAATCCCAAATGTCTATCCCAAAAACATAAAAAGTCCAAAACATAATAACCAATCATGTCCTCCAGTATCTGATTCTCCCGCTTGGCCTAACGATTCATTTGAGGATAGTATGCTATGCTCATCTTAATCTGCGACACCAAGGTTATTTGAAGGTGTTCCGAAAACTGAGAAGTAAAATTGGGGTCTATTTCTGAGACAACGGCTAATGGAACCCCATGAATCCTTACCACCACTTGAAGATAAAAATGGTCAAACTCAACCACATTAGCTATATCATTGATCAGAATGAAGTAGGATGATATGGTCAGAGGATAAATCACTAAACACATGCCATTCTTACCCCGATGTGTACAAGGAAATACAATAAGGGAGTCCTTGTAAACCTCATCACACTTCCAGGTAATAATGGTTAATGGCTGGAGCAAACCGAAGGGCCTTTGGTTCTCCACATTCACCTTCAGGGATGTGTAGCATCTCAACACAAAGTTAGCTATGTGTCATCTCATAAATGGACACCATAACTACTGACGCACATCATAATACATATTAGTGGCACTAGGATGGACATCCCACTATGGGTGGTGGATATCTTTCCTCACAACCTTCCACAGAGATGATGGAACTATCGATCAGCCCTTAAAGAACAATATTCCCTCAGTAGACGATGACCAATAAGAAGATGTCACCCATCATGAAGAAACTACCATGAATACTGAAAAGGTTTATCACTAGGCTATTCTCACGGTTCAACTCTAAGAGAGAATGAATCAACTAAATTCTCTCCATGAACGCACCTCCACTGTAATCCTTGGTCTCCACATGAATCTAAGAAATGAGACCCATCACAGTCTACTAATCACTGGAGTTTCTTAATGGTTTAAATATTACTTTCTACTCAAAGAATCTGCCACCAAATTTCCCTTTCCCAAGTTATAGACAATGTTAAAGTCAAGCCCCTGAAAGTACTCGATCTAGTGGCACTACCTCGGATTGAGATCATTATGAGAGAAGATGTAGGAAAAGATTTTGTGATTAGAGTAGACCACAAACATACCCCCAAATAGGTAGTGACACCAAGTCTTCAATGAATTAATAACTATTTCTAACTCTATGTTTTGGGTCAGATGATTTTTTTGGGTGTTTGTAGTTAGTGAGAACCATATGCTACCACGTGATCACCATGTTTCTGCACACACCCAAGACCCATACATGAAGCATCACCATACACCATATACCCATTTTCAAGCAACTAGAAAAATCAGAACAGGGGAAGTAGTCAAACCTTGCTTCAGTTACTAGAAGGGTTTATGACACTCAGGGCCCCATACAAAATTCACCCCTTTTGGGTGAGTGGGGTCATGGGAGAAGCAAGACAAGAGAAATCCCAAAAAAACCACCTATAGTAACCCAGATAGCCAAGGAAACTCCTGACCACAAAAACATTATTTGCATGAAACAATGACATATCCACACTGATATTCATGGGATCCACTGAAACACCATAATCCAAGATCACATGCCCTAGAAACTTCAACTCCTATCTCCAGAAAGTTCAATTTTATAACTTTTTATAATGTTGTTTATCATGAAAGGTTCCCAATATGATCCAAAAATGATGTTTGGGTTTCTCCTTGGATCTAGAGTAAAGTATGATTTCATACAAAAATACCACTACAGATTAATCACGATTTTGGTGGAACACCCTATTCATGAGTTCCATAAATACTATTCGAGTATTGTTCAATCGTAAGGGAATGACAATGTTCTCAAAGTGTCAGTACCTGCTTCAAAAGGTTGTCTTTGCGATATATGACACTTTCACCCTTAGTTAATGTTATCAAAAATGAAAATATATTTTGAGAACAACTTTTCCCTCTTCAACTCATCAAACAAATCATCTTTTCAGAGAAAATAATATTTATCTGGATGGTAACCTTGTTTAGATTTCGGTAATCAATACACAACCAGATGGATCTGTCGGCCTTCTTCGCAAAAAGAACAGGAGAGGCCCAATTAGAGATGCTCATGCGAATAAATCCTTTGGATTCTAAATATTACAGATTTATCTTTAAATTAATCATATTTGTGGGGATTATACAATACGAGGGAATATATATTAGTTGTGTTCTCAGGGATAAATCGATCGAGAACTCCACATAACACACTGGAGGAAAGCCTGAAAAATCATCTGGAAATACCTCTGTAAACTCATCCAATACATGAGGTACTCCATATTCTAGAGTGAAACCATCATCTTCTAGCATGAGTGACCATAACTGGAAGAAAATATTCCCCAATGCTGGGAATGGAGGTCCTACGTGACCTGACCTAGGATCCCGACCCCCAAAGAAAACGTGACGACTCCAATCAAGGGATATGAAAATGACCTACCTCCAATAGAAATCGATGTGCACATGAAAGTGTCCCAGCCAATACATTCCATGTATCACATCAAATATATCTATATTTGAGTTCACGAGGTCCCACTACATCTCAACCTCTGACATGGAAAGTACAAAACATGGGCACCTAAGACCCTACTCATTCTTCTTTCCAAGCAGCATCACGAACTCCATGTAAAAGAAAAAATAACCATTGGAAAATTTAGTGTGGTCACAAAATGGGATGATATTAATGAAATAGAGGTACTAAAATCAAGAAGGGTAGTAGTTATGAAGATGAAATCAAAATAGTACTTGAAACTATCCATAGTCCTTCCTCTGATCTCGCTACTACATTATCCACCGCATGAAGATGGAAAGTATCTGATTGATTACGAACACTCTCATGTGAATCTACCCTAAATTAGATCTACCAAGAAGAGGATTCAACCTTACCCCCATAGCCAATGACCTGAGATCACATCATTCTAGATGGATATGACTTATCTTACACCACTATCGAAACCACAGATCCTACCCCAATATGGAGAAGACATTCCATCCTGCAAAATCATTGCATGTTTCCCATACCATCACACTGATAACAAGGGTTTGGAGGAGATGTGAATTCTGGTCAGATTTTCCCTGAACTCCCACACTGGTGGTACATGACAGACCTCACATCAGAATCCACCAATGAAAACTACCTAGAAGGTAGGCCTGAGCTACCACCTCCCTTCTTCCCCTGCCCCTCTTGCTTCCTTTTCTTCTCAGAAGAACTACCACTTACCATTCCTAATACTGTCTGAGAGAAACCATCCATCCCCTTTTGGTTGATCTCCACCATGAAATATTTTTGAAACACTTCATCATAGGTTTTCTACTAGAACAAGAAAACCTAGGAATAGATATTTTTTTTCTGAAGACCCCTCTTGATCTTCTGGGACTTCATCTTCTCATTCGAGACCATTTTCACAGCATACCAGACCAACTCAAAAAAACAATTAGAATAACTTGCAATTTAAAGATACCCCTAAACAGTTATTATAAACTCTCTAGGTTGACCATATTCCAAAACATCATGGTATTATTGGTAGTTGAAGATAACCTTGAAGTATGTCCAGCTCATCTTCTCGTGCATCCCAGCTTGAAGAATTGATTTCCACCACCTTTGGCTAGGACCCTCTAACAGGAAAGTGGGACATTTCACCCTGATCTCATTAGGTTTTTCCTTGAACTCAATCATGTGCTTGAACATTTCAAGACACTACTCCGCTTCCTGGGGTTCTATGCTTCCTCGGAAAGTAGGAGGATTGTTTTTCAAAAAATCCTGGGCTTTTTTCCTTCCTAGTAATGGTATAGTGTTCTCAAAAATAAGTTTTATAAGTATAAATTCCTTATCCTGGAGATTTTACTGCCCGAACCATAGCCTCTACTAGCCTCAGACCATGCGGCGAGGGAGAACTCTCTCCGGTATCCTCCTGTGGGTGCCTTGGAACATCCTGGGAGTTAGGTTTCTACAAAATGAAATAGTCACTAGATCAAAAATCAGTATAATAGTTCTAAAAATTTTCATCAACAACATAAAATATAATTAATCCAATCACATTTCAATAATAAAATAAACTACTTCTTCCCCACCCAAGGTCCATGTACAGTCTGCAGCCCACACATCTCACCTAGAAGTGATGTCAAACAAAAAATTCCAATGTCAATTGGTGACTAGAGATATTTCATCAGAGGTATGGGCCATGAAACATACTCATGGACAAAACTCTGAGACCCGACAGTCCTAGAACCTATCTAGACCGACTCATCCCAAAAATAATAATATAACCCAAAAATATTAACTTCCCCTAATACCATGTTGTGACGAACCGAATCTGGTCGCAATCAAAACCATCACTAAACCTGGCCAATTGAACAACCCAAAGGGTGTTACCTATCCCCATGGGATGGATATAATGTCCTGGTCTCTTAAATATTTTTTTTGGATCAATTTACCTATGTTTAGAATCATTTAACGACCAAAGACAATTAATAAACTAAATATGGAAATTGCCAACCAAAAAACACATAAACAAAAATTATGAATTGAATACAAGGTTTTTAACATGAAAAATGGTGTCCCAAACTAAAAATTTAGTAGTAAAAACAACCCAAATACCGCCACATGATAAGGGGTCATTTCCAACAAGTCCTCTCCACATCATCACACAATGGGAGAAATTTGCAAACCGAACCACCGTCCCCAAAATCCATTACATTACATGTGTAAAACATAACCATGTATACTTACACCCAAAGTGGTAAGTAGGGAGTTAACATAACCCCAATATGATACCACCCAAATATTCCTTTTGACAAGCGTTATATGATAAAAATATTTCAAGTGTTATAAACAAATAATGGTAGTAATAATTTCTAATGGTGCATCTTTTAAATGAAAATAGTTTTCAAAGTGAGTAACACTAAAGAATATTAACATTTAAATAAATCATGTAAGATACCTACTTTTCCCACGAAAAAATCTATAATCCAAAGATAAATTCCAAATATTCAATGATCTCTCAACACTAGAACACCCCTATGCACTAGTTAGTTGTGAGCCCCCTGTACCTCGCATCACGGTGTAAAAGTAACCATAACAATATCTTCTCTCATGCACGAGCCAATAGTAGGGGAATCAACCATAACCTAGTGATCCCCATAATAATCATCATCTTAGTTTTTTTATTGTTTTCAACATCAAACATTATATGTAAAATAGGGATAAAACCACTCTGGATCACAAGCATTCTAGTACACGTCCCCCCACTCAGATACAATGGTTTCCCTTTTTTATTCTCAAACAATTTCCACAAGCTATAAATTTCCATTTACACATAAAAACACTTATTCTAGTAGTAAAGACTCCAAATAGTATCTAAAAATTCTTTCCACCATTTGTATAACTCAATCAGACACTTAGAATTTCCATAAAATAGTTTCACAAGTTATAACAAAACATTGCATATAAAATCCATATAAAACCCCTCTTTTAACACAAAATTCATACCAATATTACACCAACCAGTATTTTCAGCAATTAAACATTTTTATAAATCCATTAAATGAATAATAAACCAAAACCAATTGGTACAACATGGAATGAAAAAGTATAACACCCATTTTCACAGAAAATTGTCACATAAAAATCATCTTCTTAACAAATTCTTCAAAAAACAAATTTTTCACAAAAAATAATGAAATAGGAACATAAAATAAATATAAATCCATTAAGCTAACTCACTTTACAATGATTACACATTGAATCACCTACCATATATGTAAAAACCCTCAAATCCTTGTGTGGAACTTCAACTACACCACCACTGCACTATAAAGAAGTGAACACAAAATTGATAGATCTTGAAGAGATCAACCCACAAACACCAATGGGAGAATCTCCAAGAATCCAAAATTTATATGGAGGTTTGAATAAGTCTTTTCAAAATTTGGATGATTTGAGAAATCCTGAGAGATAGTTCCCTAATACGCGATGATATGAGATCCAAAGTGGGAGAAATGGACATGGGGGTGCACCTAGGGTCAGTTTTCTCTAGTGAAAGGTGGAATCACTTAAAAATATTAAAAAATGAATAATATATAAAATAAAAAAAATTAAAAATTGAAATGGGCTCACTGGATTTTCCAATACCTTAACAAATAATTGAAATCGACCAGTATTATGGATTCCGAAGGGGTACAAATGGATATGTTAGTCTTAATAGGTCTGGTTAGGACAAGTAGAAAGTAGGATGGGTGAAAATTGATGAAAAATGGATGAGTTATAAAAGAAACCAAATTTATTCTTAAATTTGGAAATGGGATCACATTTTGGACCAAATCTTGAAAAACCACACTTTCCTCCAAAAATGCATGGGAAACCCCCACAAAAAAGCAAGAATGGTAATTACATGGATTCTAGACTTAATATATGTCATATATGTGACCATAGAATAATAATTGGATCATATTCATACTATTTAGAGAGCCATATGATGAATTCATGGAATTTGGCATATTTATAACAATGAAACAACTTGAACATAATAATTTAATACTATGAACACATAATAGCATACTAGAAAAAGCTACTTTTCCATGTCCAGTCATAACCTAGTGGATAGAGATAACTACGTCTTCTCCATGAACAATATTGTCATGAGATGAAAAACATTACCCAATTTATTTTATTATTGCATAATTATAATCCCACCAATCACCTTATAATATTTTTAAAATCATAATATATATATATATTATAATGTAAATATTAGTTATATGTAAATCCATAAGCATAACATTGATATCCCATGTTGAAAATGGAAATATTATTAAAAATAAGCTCTTACACCATTATATAAAAAATAATTTTTTTGTAATAATTTAAAATATGGGAACATATACATAATATTAAAAAATTTATTGAAATACATATATGATAGATAAGTATTCTTTTAGTATCATATAATGGGGAAATATAATCAATGAGGTAATGAAATAACTTTGTTAAATTGATTATAAGTAGATAGGGGACTTGAGAATAATTTGAATAAAAAATATCGTAATTTATGAATATATAAGAAATCCTTTAGAGAATGAAATTTAATTACATAGATAATAATACTAAAATAAAAATAAAAAGATTAGAATATTTCATGTAATGATTTTGAAACTCGATTTTTTATTAAATAGAGAATGAAATGTTGTTTTCATAAAATGTTGCTATCATAATAATCCAGATGTCAGAAGAATTATATTCCTAAATAGAGGTGAAATTTGTAAATAGATATTTATTGGGTAGAATTTAAAGTATTTATTATTAGTTGGAAAAGATATACCATTTAATAAAAAATGTGAGACAATTGTCGAGGAATACACATATCTTATGTCCTATTTGGATTCTATATGCTTATACCATTTTTATAAATAGATAATATTTATTAAAAAATATTTTAGATGTACTTTTATTTTATTTACTTTATTTATTATCATTTATAATCATTTGAAATTACATATTAACATTACATTCAGGATATAAATTTAAGGTGTCATGTTTGATTAAAGTATTCAATTTTCATTCAATATTAAGGATTTGATTATTTTTATCTAATTTTTTTTCACATTACCTCTTATGCCTTAAAATATAATGATGAACATAGAAACACATAAATATATTTTACATAGGATACATTAATCAATCTTGAGTGTGGTTATAAATAAATAATTTTCACCGTGCTCATTGGAGATAAATCCAACTATAATTAAGAATTCTCTAAAGAGGGGGGGATATAATATAAATTATAAATAATATTTAAAAATTATACAATAAAAAAATTGCTCATATATAAATTATAATCATAAATTAATTTTATTATTATGGTTAAATATTTAATGAAAATAAGATAATTGAAAAATTAAATTTAAATGAAGGGAATGGGTAGTTTCCAGTTCTCTAATGACCACAACATTACTTAAGAACTAATTCCATGAAGGATTTAAGTGGGATGCGGCCAGAATATATCCATGGCTCCAAGGGGGATTAATTAGAGGTATATTAGTCGAGATTTCATAGCCCCAATAAATGAGCCATACTATAATTTTAGGTTCATGAAATAATTTTATAGTTAATATTTTAACTCAAAATACCCCTCCCCTAAAAGTATAAATAAGAGATCTTATCCCTATGGAAAATCACATTCAAAATTCATCGAACATTGAGGTTTGACCTTGTAATTAACAATATATATGTAAAATATTTTCCAGAATAACTATATAATAATTGGATCATAGTTCCATGTAACCTTAGGTGAACTTCCGCATATTCTAGAGGTGACCAACGATAAATAAGGGTCTAAGGTGATACCCTAGGGAGACTATGACGATATATAATAATAGACCTAAATAGCTATAATAACATACAACTAGTCATTATTAATCCTAGTTAAAAAAAAGGAGACATTGGAACCAATGATATAAAGAAATAAAATTTGTATCACATGCTATAATAGAATAAACTATCCATTATATCCCACAATTCATTTAGAGATCAAAAAGATCACACATTGGTAGATCATAAGAATCCTATAAAAGAATAAAAACTGAAATAAAAACTACCTAGTTCTGAGTACAAACCATGTCACATCTCCTGAACCATCCAAGAAATCTAATTCAAACATAAATTACTAGGCCTATGAATTAAAAATACATATGATCCAATGGTTATCCCAGGTACCAATGAGTTAAGGAATCCTAAGAACGGTGTGTGTATTATTCAATAATACACTGCCAATAGTGTCATAAAAATATCCAATATATTTTGGGCATGTATAATATAATTATCTTATATGAAATAAAAAAGAACATGAATTGAATTAAAATCTTAGTAAAATAGTTATTCTACATGTCACATGGCAGGGATTATACTTTCGTTGGCCATTGATGAGGAATATCTAAACAAGTCACACATGAGAACCATGGGGTTGAATAGTACCCACCCAAAACACCATTGATACTTCACATATCATTGGGGGGGGGGGATTGGCCCCTACCCTGTATATCATCATATATCAAAATCGTCAGGGGGATTAGTTCGCACCCACTACTAACATATTTTATCATAATAATCAAGGTGATTAGAGACTACCATATATAACCATAATATATGACAATTTTCAGGGAGATTATGACCCACCACATATAACCATCTTTTACTATAGTTATCAGGGGGATTATTTCCCATCTTTTATTACCCTTTTATGTCATATACATCGATGGGATTGGATTGTACCCCATATATCCATCATGGTGATAAGAGAACCTCCCATATATAACCATATATCATTAAACATCAAGGTTAATAGTATCCCTCCATGATATCACCATATATCATAATCATAGAAGGGATTGCGTACATCAATGAATATCACCATATATCAAAATCATCAATGGGAAAAGTGACCAACTAAAAAAATATGCACATATCATAATTATTTATGGGAAACAACATACTTACATAATCACAAGCATACAAGGTTAACACCATGTTATCCCCTTTGTTTTAATCTTTTATAATGTTATCACCACATTATCTAACCCACTATGGCCCCCTAAGTCACATCATGGTTTGGAAACCACACATGGGTTACTTTTTATCATTTTTAAAAAAATATCTCAAATCTAATTAATCAATGGAAATATATCTCTCCCCATATTAATAATTATATCCCATCCAAATTGGATACATGGTAAATAAAATATAAGAAAACCATTAAGGGGATGACATAACAATCATCTCACTTCCATGGTCAAGATAGGCCTATCATCACACACCCAACCAATAAATAACCATTTACTTAGTAAACGTACCCAAGTGAATATATAATAATGATCAAAGAATACTCACCCCATACACTATTAATCAATAAAACTAGTAATTATAGATCTTATTATTCCATACAACCTATCCTTAGGCCAACTATTACTTATCCATCACCGTACTAAACTTAAATTATACTAATGGAATATATCCAAAGGTCTACTGTATTTCATTCATATACTTCATTACCCTATAGATTCAATATTCTACATGATAAATTTTTATGATCAAACCCTTAGCTTTCAGATATCGATCCATCGACCTTAGTGTTTAAGTGTCCATCATATTGTAAGGCACATCAATTCCACTCACGGTGTTTTAAAAAAACAAATCTATATTCAATTGAATGTTAATAATACAATATTTGTCATATGTATACCACTTGATATATAATATATTTCATAAACAAATGAAACATTTTTAGGGACCACCTATAAAAGACCATCGTAATTTACCATTACGAAAAGGCTGACCACCAATTTCTACCATCTCAATTGGGCATCAACCATGAACACAAGGGCCTAACTCCATAAATAAGAACTCAGGTGAATTATAAACCAATCAAAAATATGTTAATTTTTTTAAAAAAATTTTAATTCTATAATTAATATTTCTCAAATTAATAATAAATGGTCTCACTAGATGGAATAAAAATGTAGAAGCCTCAGGAAATATGGTTAAGATCACTCCTAGAACACCCCTGACCACATAGAAATTAAAAAACCTAACACCCGATGGTGATTCAATAATAAAATAAATTAAAATTGGATTAAATAACCCCAAAAATATGGGGATGTGGATTATATAAATAAAACCATCAAAATCCTAGGGTGTAAATCCTCTTGAAACCTCCTTTAACCAATACACACTAAATACCCCATCCAATGGGTGTAATTGCACCATGTCATAGGGTAATAATCTATCTAACTTGTTCCCAGTGACACTAAGGTCAATGATTAATAGTGTAGTAGATAATATAATGAAGAATGAAAATTTATTTTTTTATATAATGATTAATAATACAACCAGTCACCATAGATTAGTGAGGTTCAATGTGAGAAGATAAAGGGGAGTGGAGATCAACCCCCCAATTCACACATCCAGAAAATGTAGAACCTAAAAGGGGGAATATATTTTAACGTCCCAAAATAAATAACTTTCCCAGATTTAGAATAAATTACATAAGATTACAATTGAATAATGACATATATGGCTCCCAATGCAATAAATTATCCCCCATCATACATTACGAAATGGATCATCAGGACAGAGCATGAAACAAATCCAAAAATAGGAACCAAAACCCTATCTTTTGTGCCTTGTATCATGTTGCAACATAACCCACTTCGTCATAATGAAATACCACAACCCATACACTTCTTGGGTATCCTAATAAATTATAGAAACCCACAAACACCTATTTGGGTTCATCACAATGCAACCCCAATCCTTACGGTGAAACCAACAACCTGCAACATCCCTATGGTTCTACTTCATAAGGACCATCCAACACATAAATCAAAAATTTTAATTTGGCCCTAATCCCTTGGGAAACCGTCATACTACAACAAATGGTGTCACACCCTAGAAATACATCAAAATATATTAGTTTAGTATTATGTTTAAATAAAATTGCATCTCATATAGGCTGCCAATTATTATTATGAAACAAAATTTTATGTGGAATTAACCAAACTATGGATCCCATATATCGTGGTAGGAATCTACAATAGATAGATTCTCATTATTATGTAAATGGATATGACATCACATTAAATAAATTAATAATTTGATCTATAACCAACCTAATAATTTAATCATATGCCACCCCATTGATACTCATGATACACTCACCACCTTGTAATAACATTTGTAGTGGAAAAATACATCACTAGCCCTAACATATCCATTATTATGGAAAAAATAATGACATAGTTTAACTCAAATATTGTGTGATAAATAATCATCACAATAACTTTTAATTTGATATATAGGGATTACGGTGTGATCCATAACAATCACATCACAACCATAATCCTTAAAATTCCCTATCTCATGTAACACATGCCGTAATATAGTTCCAATTTATTATATCATGGCCAACAATCAATAAAGAAAATATACATTGAGGATACCCCAAACCCACTCCAACACTAACCTAGACACCTGAGTCACCTCACAACCTTTTAACACATCGAAAATTACTGCTTGGAGATATATCAATTCTTGGACTTCATATAGGAATCCAAATTCTAAAAAATTCAGGTACTTTGAGTCAAAAATAAAAATAAAAATTGCCTTATTCTTCCACAACCCTTAATGATGGTGATAATTAAACCCCCCCAATAGGAATTTCAACCCCTATAAATTCTTCTCATTCATCCCCCATGGTTCAAACTGGTCTTTGAGACATAATGAATAGTCTAAATCGTGATCTCCAAAAAGTCATGGACACATTTTTAACGCACCTAAACTGGTGATAATTACCAAAAGACCAAATTTCTCTCACCTTTTCCCATATTATGGATTGAAATTACATAAATGATGTATGATGACCCTTTTATATGCTATAACACTTAATTACATACGAATTTCACTAGTAGGTAGCATGTCGGGCCATGTTCCTATGAAAACCCCATCAAACAACACACTAAATCACCTCCTAGTGTAACTAAATCAAGGATTATTCTCCACTTATAGAGACATTCATCGTTAAAAATACCACATATATCAAATAACACTAGTTTATGTCACTATAATTCACCATAAAACACTCATTCTAATCCACATCAAACTATTACATGATCATTATTATCTGAATCCATAGCCTCATCCTAATGACAACACCCATAAAATGAAAATTCACTCCAACATTACACTCTTTTCACTCTCCCATGAGTTCCTATATTTTATTTTCTCGATCACCAAACTAACATATTTCCTACAAAACAAACTATATTTATACTAAATGTACTAACAATTCCCAATCCACATTGATTGATATCCATACACGGTTATTTTCTATTTATTGTAAATCATCTGGTCGTTTACATTCAAGAGCCTTCTTGAAAGTGTTACCAAATTTTATTAGTTAAACAAACATATCTACTGATACATTTACTAAATGCTATAAAATTTATATCCATTCACTCATATCATTTTGGTGTAATCCACACCATAAATGTTTGGGTGAAATCCACTACCAGAATATGGACGATAATCAAAATTCTCACTTATATTTCATCAATAGGTATACACCCTATTCCCCACTTGATGTTATAATATTACCACCATAACCAATTTAATTGTCTTATAATACTAAAAATTACCCATTTTTAAAATTTTTCCCTAGAGTTTTTAACCCATAGTTCATGACCTTCATTAAAATCAAATTAATGTCACATTCCATCCTAAGATGGGATCCATATTGTCCAACTGGAAACTCTCAATCTATGTGGTTCCCAACTTAATATAGTGGTGGAACTCTCACTAGTCCAAAATCATTAGGCTGATCCACTCATCCAGTCAATGTTTCAATATTCCCAGGTGTCATGTCCCATATTTCTCATTTTTGAAAAATTATACAACTCATCTCAAATTTGAGGTGACCATATTGATATAGGTTGAATTAAATTACCACTCTTTAATTACCCCTATACAATAGAAACATCTCATCTCATCCACCATTCATACCCTGATGCAACTTTTCTATATGGTAAAACTACACCTATACATACCCAGAGAAGTCCATGCTCTAACAAGCATATATCAATGCATCAAGGGTTAAAACCCTTTCTCTACTTCTCAGTTGTAACAAGATGTGTCATTCTGTGGAAATATCATGTCATATCCACTAACCACCCAAGAATGAATTCCCACTAATCCCATTGGAAACATATTCCCTCACATAATATAATAATGGAACTAAGGAATCATATACTCTATGCAACACACTGGTATTTTAAAATAACACTATGTTCAATAGTTTATACCACACACAACATTGAGAATTAGCGAATAGTGAATTATTATTATTTTATGACCATTATAACATAGTAGGGTCTACATGTAATATTCAAGTTGTTATGTAATAGTTATCACCTAATTCTCTAAAACTCTAAACCTGAAAATATCCTCAATGCGAATTCTTGACATAATTAAAGATTGTGTAATGTTTAACATTGGGTACTTATAATATAATCATTGTATTTACCATTCCCTAAAATCTATGGAAATTTTATTAAACTATTTTTATTATATGGGCTTTGAATAAAATAATTTTCAAATATTAAACCCTTTATTAAAAATAAAAATTCAAATTGATATAATTTAATGTATTTAAGGTTTTATAATATAATTCCCTATGATTTTAAAAGATTACAATGTTCGATAGCATATACATCACACTACACTGATCTTTAAAAAACAGTGAAATATAATTAATTTATAAATGTTATAACATCAAAGTTGAATTGGAAGGTATTAGATAAAGTAACGAAATTAAAAAAAATTTATATGAAACTCTTAATAAATAAGAATATAATAATATATGTGAAGGAAATATGAAATAAATATTTTGTAAACATAATTTATTTTTCTAAATATGTTTTCATCAAAAATGGTTTTCAAGGATTTTTTGAGAAAATATAGTTTTTATTGTATCTAAAATTTTAAAAAATTATTTGATAAAAACAATCATCATTTAAATCATCAAAATTAAATTATCTTACATTAATTTTGGTAATTTTATGAAAAGAATTATTTTCATGTAAATAGTGAAAATGTTGATTTTTAGTGGAAATTGTTTTTTTGTTTTAGGATTTTACCATGTAAAAATATGAATTAAAATGGATTAAATTAAATTATTTCTCTTATGTAACTAGTAACCCAATTTTTTTCATTGTAAAATGTTTTATGGTTGAATTTGGAAAATGTACATTTTTATACAGAAAAAGGCATTTTTTTTCTGAAAAAATTTATTTCGTTACACATTACATTTTTTAAAGTAATTTCATCCAAATTTAGATATTTAATATATAAAACTAGATTACATATTGTAATTTATGTGGTACATATTATATAAATAGGCCCCTCTTATTATTGTTTATTATTAATAGCAACTATACTAAATTGTAATTAAAATGAAATGTTAAAATCTGTTAATTAGGGTAAAAACTAATGTTCTATGGAATTAAATTCATTAAAACACTTTTATTTATTTAATATGTTTATTATATAACTTATTTAAATAGAAAAAATTCTATAATATTACCTTTGGATTCCATTTTCTTTAATTGTGTCATTTATAATATTTATGTAAAATATAATATAAAATATGTCAATTTATTGATTTTAATATCTATATATTTCATGATAGGGATAAAAACAAATTATGATAAATTTTTAAAAGAAGTATAGAAAAGGAATTATTCTATTATTATAACTTTCTATTTTAAATTATTTGGGTCGAAATAATTATTGGTAATGCTTATGCCACGCTAACACGGTTCTTATCCTAGTAGAAAAATAAATTAAATGAATTTAAAGGCAATAAAATAAATATTTTAGAGTGATTTGTAGTTTCAAAAGAATTTTTAAGATAAATATGACATATTTTAGATGTTTATAATATTTATATACAAATTCATTGTTTTCATGGTATTTTCAATGTCAAATTCTGTGAATAGTTCTTAAAATGAAATTAAGAGTATTTTATGTTAATTATATTTTATTTTATATTTTTAAAACCATAAAAATATCAAAATAGGTTAGAGAGGATAAAAAATATTATATATATTGATCCCTTTTATATTTATCATCTAATTTTTAACTTATAAGTAATATTATAACCCATTAATATTTACATAGTCATTGACCTAGTTAATATTATAATTGGTTAACCAAGGAGTTGAACAAAACCATAAGGTTTAAAATTATATATAGACATGAAAAATAATTTTAATAATATTATTAATACCATATATTCATAATATTCTATGGAATGCCATTTTGGAAAAATTTTACCCAAATTAGACACATATTATATTATAATATTCATGTACTTAATAAAATGACATTAATAATATTTGATAATAAACAATATTTTAATAAATTGAATAAAAATATTAAACATATATTCATAAATGTTATAATTATATGGCTGAAAAATATCATTCATGGTACATTTATTGATCACATGTCTTTTTATGGTAACTTGTTTGATTTCTAAAGAGTAAAAAACATTTATATCACGGTAATTGTAAAAAGGGTTTATGGAGGGATAAAAATAAATGATAAGGGTGAAAACATATCCGAAACATGAATAAATTTTATTGGATGATAATATTTCTACTTATAAAAATATTATACTTAATTATATCCATTTTTATCCATTTTTTGTTGAAAATTAATATATATTAATTTAATAAATTAGGAAATTCCGTAAGTTCCTCTCTCCTCACCTATAAAAGGCCGCCTGTTATCCTATATTCTTTTTACCTTTTGATCCTTAAAGATCATAATAAACCATAATAAAAACCCTAATATATTCCTTCACCACAATATATGTTTTATGGTCTTTTAAAGAGACAACCTTTTTAATGATTAATGTGTAATAAAAAAGAGGTTTCTTAATGAAGAGTTTTAACTCTAAACTGATAATTTTCATTTTTATATCATCATATACGTCCTATAAATACGTAGTATCCTGTTGGAAATAATTAATTCAGCATATTAAATATAAAAAATTAAATTATGATGATTTAAAAACTATTATGAACCATCTTCCCATCTGCTGGAAAATGATAACGTCGCTCTTGTGTATGTGTTGACTACCACCACCACGAAGCTATGCGATTCATTTTTTAATTATATTTTTTTATTGATGTTAATAAGGATAAATTTAATGAAAATACATGATATAATAATGAATCTGGAATGGTTATTTATTATTTACATTTCTTTAATTTTATCCATCAAATAATGTAATAGTGTTCATGTGTATGTATATCATACCATCTCCATGAATAGAGAAATTAATTTTCCAATAAAATTTTTTTATGGATGAATATATTTATATAATGAATATGTGTTATACTAATATGATGATAAAAATTCTGGGTATTATGGAACTATGGTCAAAGTATAAGGATTGTAACTATAAAATAAAAATTCTCATGAAAAAGAAAATATCTAAAACCTAAGAGGAATTATTAATGAATGGTAGAGAAAATATTGAAAATAGATCATATAAGATGTTAAAAATGTGTGAATGATTCTGATATAGAATTATAATAATTTTAAATTTATTATACATGTTCTATGTGTTGTTTCATAGAAATTCAAACTTGCGGTATGGTTTTCCAACTAACATTAATTTCTGTGATCCTTATTCCATTATCCCCATATATAAATTCTTTGTGGTATATAGATTTCCCATAAGTTTATTTTATAACACCTTAAATAAAATTATGGTAATTTAAATATCCATATATGGTTCTATCCTTCAAATTTTTTTATATGGAGATTAGGAATGCAAAAATGGTTTTAGGTTACACCCCCATTATTTAAGAGGACTATTTCAGATGATGTTTACAATGAAAACAATTTTTACTCTACCACTCCCAAAAAAATGACATTTATTCTCAAATACAAATTATTGGACATTAAATGTTTTCCTTCCATTTTTATTTATTTATGTACTCAAGACACTGATATAATATTTTAATGGAAAATGAACTTTATTTCTATCTTTCATAAAAAATATTTTATCTTCTAAATCTATGTTTTCTAAAAATCCCTTTCAAGAATATTTTCAATATTAGCCTATGAATTTTTAAATCCATTTTTACCATTGATTGAATTATTACAAAAATTTATTAAAATGAATATTCTTGTCATTTTCTAAATGAGGTACTTCTGAATTTTTACAATAATTGTGAAATCAATATTTATCTTAATGTACCCATCATGAAAGGAATTTTATATCATAATGACCTCTCAATGTAATGAAAATTAAATTAAAATTTCCAATATTTCTTTTCAAATAATTTTTTTCCTTTATATTTTTAATATTTTTATATTTTTAATAAGTGATTAAGAAATGAAAATGGTATTTCCAAAAATAAATATTCTATGTAATTTTTTATAGGAATTTATTGTATATGAAACATCTGTTGATATCACTTGTACATTACTAAGAATATGATTCAATGATATCATCCATATTCTTTCTTTGAATGGTTTATGGTTATGAGGATGATATATGTGTGAAACTTTATTATTTTAGAACGATTATTCTAAAATGAAATAATAAAATGTTTAGGAAATATATTACATTTCAATAGGTTATATTGATAGATGAATGATATATGATATTGTGGAAAAAATATATATGATTTATATTATGTGAATAGAAGTCATTCAGTTATATTTCCCATTAGTTTATTAGGTAAAGATGAATTTCTCATTTGATAATAAAGAAAGTCGTGTGGTGTGAATCATGTTACTTAACGGAATATGTCCACTATGATAGTATGGGAAGGGAATTGTGGCTAAGGATGTGAGGGAATGGTGAGTGATCAAAATCCACTATAATAGTATTAGAGGTGGCATATTACTAATGAAATGGTTTTCTATGCAAATATTTATTTTAAAAACTAGTGTATATTCCAATGTTCTTCTCTCATCGCTCATGTGCATGGATTTATTTAGTAATCCTTCTTTATTAACTACCATGAAATCTTCCATGACTCATTATTATGATATATAATATGTTTTTATGGGTTTTAATGTTAATTTATTGTTATCATACACATATATTAATTTTTTTCTTATATGAAAATTGATATCTCCCTTGTTAACACTTACAAATAATTTGTGCTCACCCTTTATTATGTTTCCTTTCCACAAGTTATGAAGAATACTTTTAACTATGTTATGTATAAGTAGAGAGATAGTTTTTAAAATCAGAGTGGAAAATTATGTAGATTTCTTATGAACAAGTTATTAATATTTAAAATTTTCCAAATACACTAAATATATATGATTTTAGCATGTATTGTTGTGTTTTAAATTGGTTATTTATCCAAAATAATGTAATATATTTGTTTGAAATTCCTAGATCTCTATACACAATTACATAAATTCGATCCCCTTAGTGTCCTACTATCAATATGAGTTTAAGGTGACATAGATTTCTGATAACCAATCGATTCATATACCATATGGAAACTAATGAAATGCCCATGAATTTCCATTCAACATTGTGAAATCAACCTAGGATTTACATACCCTACACAATGTTATTGCTGTATATATTTCCCAAATTACACCAATTTGTATAACACACTTTTCATTTAGATCCAATTTCACGTAACCCATAATTATGATTATCTTTCTTAGGCCAAGCTTATGAAATTTCAATCCACCTAAAATATAGGGTTATGAAAAATCCTAGTCTCTTGAGCCATGGTAAGAGTGTATCCATCTAACCATTATCACAATGGTATTCCTCAACCAACATTAACAAAAACATGTATACCCAAGTGGTCTAACACCTTGGTGCTGCCCTACCTCTATTATACTAATGAAACCTCATGTCATATCCTCTAATTATTAGGCTCAAATTCCTAACAAAATGTAATTAGGTATCACATTCATGTTCATCTCATAAATTATTGGATTTCTTGTCTAATTAACCAATTGAACATGTCTCCTAATATTGTTAGATTAATCTCAAGCATAAATAATAATCTATGATTATTATCCAAAATATATAACCTAATATCTCTCACATTTATATAACGCATAATTTATATAACCTCTTATATATTATTATAAACCACAATCTGGTATCCTTTCTCCCTATATATAAAGTGTTTCATAACAAAAGGACATTGATCTCTCAAGACACTCTCATACCTCACAACTCATCTCAACAAATACATGAATGTGACAGTCTAACCAATTCTAAATATCATTCAACCAAAATTAGGAGTCACATATCAACTTCATTACATTATCCAATTGATCCCCAAAGTCACATCCCACATGGTTTATATCCAATATTTGATCATCATTACCCCAACAATAGATATCACTAGCCATCACAAAAGATAACAATGTATCTCTAATGTTATAATATATATATATATATATATCATTCTTTTTCATACTCAACCCACTTATCCACTATTGAGTACTAATACTAAAAGATAATCTATGTACCGAACTACCCCCTCAAGGATTAAGGTTATATCCACATGCATATAATAACATCTCTCATTGATGATATGTATTTGGGAAAACAATAACCATATGGTCCTATTTATTAAAATTTCACCAATATGGTACTTATTAAAACCCAAAAAAACTGTTATTGGGGAATCATTAAATAGAAATAACTGATTTTATTTACAGGAATCTTATAATAATCACATATATTCACGAACAAGTCATATGAACCTATATTCTTCATATAATACATAAAAATACTGACCTTCTCATCTAGGGACAAGTGAAGTAACTATAATCATATATTCTAAATACTGTAAATCAATAATGAAATAAAAGAAAACATTTACAAGTTACATGATTAACTCTTACTCTCTAGTTTCATGGACATTGACACATCTAGATTATTTCCCTGAACGAGACATGGCATCCATTCCAAGTTCAAAAAAATCCTACAACTTGTCTTCCATATCCAATGTAATAAGGGAAAAAATAAGGCTTTGTAACTACATTGTAATATATCAATTTCAATCACTCTACAGTAATCATATTGAAGCATCATATGACCTCAGTTCCTCCTACTCATATTTGAGTGGCTACTAACTAGCAACTAGAGTCTTTGGTGACACTATAATGAGATTGTACCTTAATATCAAAGTAGAAAAAAATATCATCATTACTTAATATTGGTTATCATAATATCATAATAATAGATGAAACATCACATCTAAATCCATAAAAAATTAAATTTCATGATACATGAAATAAAATAAGTTACAATCCAAAATATTGTACTAGAAATGTAGACATCCACAAGGTATTCTTCAAGAAATTCCTACACATCCAAGAATGAATATGGTAAAACTAAAATGACCACCACTATGTATCATGTCCTTAAATTGTCCCATCATCTAATTCATTATATGATATATAGATAAAATCTCCATAACTAGGCATATTCACTTCCTATACCTATGATGAGGAGGTCTTATGGGGTATAAATGTTCTTAGGCTACTAAAGTAGTGTGTGAGTATAACTCAGTGGGCCACATCAAACAATGTCTATTAATATATGATGTATATATAGTGAATGTAAAATTTGATATGAACATATATAATAAATAAAAAAGTTATCACAAAATGCATGTCATGACCATGGGTACAATCAATGAAACACAGGAGTTATAATATCTTCATCATCCTATTCTAGAATCAATCTGAATAATAAATATTTTAGAAGCACATTTTGGAATAGATACCAAAAAAATACCATAAATATATCTCTAATCACTGGTGGATAGGCACTAAACTTTTATATCATAATATATCAAAAAAATTAATGGGATTATCTCCAGCCTCATATAACCATCAAACATTATAATCATCATGGGGATTAACACCTATCATGGAGATGAGTACCCTCCCATGTAACTATAATGTATTACTATCATTTGGGACAGTATAAATATGTCCATATAACCTTAATATATCATAATATTTAGGAATATTAGTTCCAAACCATATAAACATCATATATAATAATCATCTAGGGGTTATTACTCACATAATATCACTATTTGTTGGATAGAAATACCTCAAATATTTATCCATATATCAAAAGTCCGCAATATGGGTATAGTATCCCCCCAAAATTTCTCCATAAATCATAATATTAGAGGGTATTACTACGCAACCCATATAATATCATACATCATAATCATGGAGGGGATATCAACCCCACCTAGATATCACCATATGTCATTATCATCAAGGTAATAGTTCCCAACATGGATACAAACATATATCATAATCATTAGAGGGATAATCTCCCTCAATGTATACCATCATATAACATCACTCATTATTTAAATTGTAGTTTTCAAGTGGTTTCCACTCATTTAATCAAATAGAAAATCTTATATATGGTATCCAAACATTCACAAAGCACATTCCCATCAGTATATTCAAACATATCTATCTCTATGTTTTTCAATTTTTTAACCCTATCTAGTGTCAACACAAGTATGGGGAATCCACTATGGTTCCTCAGGACACATCAAGGTCCTACCACCCATCCTGAGTTCCTTTATCTAATTAAAAAACTCTCAACTAAAATACCATCACTAGAAGGAAAAATATCTATTAATACAACCATGATTTTATCAGGGTTTAGTTGACTACTTGTTCAATATAATATACGCAATTCATAAAAGGGATGACAGAGTTACTATCTCCCATCCAAGGTCAGGATAGTAAATCCTCTCAAACCCAACTTACAAATTACCATTTCTATAGTAAATCCACTCTTATACAAATGTAATTATATAGGTTGAATAATCAACCAACAAACTAAAAATTAATCAATGAGTCAATAAAATGTCTCAAGACTTCATACATCCTACCTCTAGTCCATCCATTCTGAATCTATTTACATCCCTTATATAGAGGATACTAAAGGAACCAATCACAATGTCCTCTATGTTTAATTCCCTAGTTTAATAACCATATTTGATAAATATACCATATAATGCATATTTATGTCCCATAACTCAGAATTTGATGACAATGGAATCAATATTTGTGTTTAATGGTCCATCATAACCTAAGGAACTTTTGATCTACTAATGGTGATTATGTTAAATTTTTTTATAAAAATTCATGGTTGATAACAAACACATTTATATTAATGAAATAATATTAAATAAAACAGAAAACATAAATATTGTGGTGTTTTTTTCCATACAACTGAACTCAAATAAATGTAATTTACTTTTACATGAATCATATCCACTAATATTAACCAAGACCAACAGGTCATCATAAATCCTCACAAGGACCTAACAACATTAATAACCACTCAAAAGAATTGTAAAGTAGTCATAATTAATCAAAACAAAAAATAATTACAATTCTATACCAATACATTTGGTATAAATAATTAATATCTCACTAGATGGTGTAATGATGTGGGAACCTCAAGCAATGAGGTGAGAATGACTCTGATCACATCCTCATACCCATAACCAAAAAAATCACTAACACCCAACATCGAAGCATCAATAGAAAAATTATAATTTGATTGAACTCTAAAAAATAAGTTAGGAATGTATCTCAACTCATGAATATATACAAAACATAGTCTTTAAATCATCTCATGTCCTACTTTATATAAACAACAAAAAATCCTACTCATATTGGGGTTATTTGACCATGTACCAATGGAATTTTCACTCTAATTACCATCCTGGAGACCCCACAGTAAGTGTATAATAGTGGAATTGAAGAACCAAGAAGAAAGAGAAAATCATTCATTAGTGGATAAGGATACCCACTTTTGATCAACACCATTAAAAGTGCGGTAAAGGTATAATATAAAGAGGATGATCTCATCCCCTATTAAAATATCATAAAAATGATGAACCCAAAAGATGGTATTCAATATAAAATATCAAAATCCTATCAGGATCATTGTTTTAAAAAAACAGGAGAAGAGTCCAATTATGGAATGAACCATATTGCTCACAACACAATTCTCTGTCCCTAATCATCCTCCATAGCAAGGACCATCAGTTCAAGATACAACATAACTCCCTTAAACAGAACAAAAAATAATAAATTCATTGGAAAGGTCAGGTTAAATCATGAAACTCATTACCATAGCATAACATCATCCTTCCAGGGTATCCCATGGAATCACAAATACCCACTGGTGCATTGTTGGGTTATATATTTGAAAACCCCAACTTCTACAGTGCAACCAATAAACTTGGGTAGACCATTATTAATTATTATTAATGACCCTCCACAACACATCCCACTAGTTGTAGTGTGATCCTCTTCCCTTTAGGCATACTCATGACACAACCATAGGTGTCCTGTGATGAACATTTGTTTATATAAAAGGGATTATTATTATGTACCAATAAAACATAATCTCACATAGGAGGATAGTTATTCCTACGCAAACTACACCTTATTAGGGAACTCATATATTATGGCATGTTTCTCCAATAAATTTAAATTCATTCTTATAAAAGTGGGTTCATAGCACAATACATCAGGTTGAATTATAATCAAAAGTAATCATAAAAAATTATATCTTTCACTACCCTATGTTTTTATCATATATCACTCGCTTTTCTGAAATACCCTATTCCACATTATATTCCTCAAGAATTCATAAAATATCTATTATCGCATATATTTTTCACTCCATTTTCCTCATGGTTGAGGCAAGACTAGTTTTACACATTAACTTTTTAATCAACTAATTCTTATGGTCTAGTCCTAATCCATTAGATTTCATGCATCTCCCATGAAATTTTAAATCTTATTCAATGCATAGCTTGTCAATGAATTCATAATGTGTGTCTTATTCTTCTAATTTTATAAAATATTTATAAATATGTTACATAGTCCATAATGAGAACCCTCACATGAACTCAAAAGCACCATACCACCTCTAAAGACATTCAAAAATACTCTTTGTGGATGTTTTACATTCACTATTCTAATGTAAACCCCATTTCTCAATACATCCGCTTTATTGGGACCAAAAGTTTAAAATTCATTTTATTTTCACCAAAAAATAATGTTACAGGTCTATATAATATAAAATAAATATTAAAAAAATAGTGTTTTAATATAATATATTATATTTTTAAACATTGAAAATTAGTGATTAGAATTAGAAATAAAATTTATTGTTTATCAATAAAAATTTCATTGTTTATCTTATATTGGATTTTTAAATAGGTAAGGCCCCGGGTTATTAGGAAGTATACTCTTTATATAAACCATGTGTTTAAAATTTTAATCTTTTTCCCTATTTAATAAAAGTAATTTGAATATTTTTTAATAATACTTATAATATAGGATATAAAAAACATTATTATTTTATTGAAAATGTTATGAAAATGTCATATGAAACTAATTATTACACATAAATGATTACTACTCCATGTGGATTATTACATCCTTTAAAAGTGAATAAGTTAATATATAATAGTAAATAGAGAATAATTAAATATTAAAAACTAATATATCTTTTGGATTGTATTCACCCTTTACGATAAAAAATACCCTAAGAAAAAAATAATGAGGAAGAACATGATGAAATGACAATATTTATTGTGATATCAAAAAGGAAAACTATGAAAAAGAGAAGTGTGAATTAAGAAGTTAGAACATAATACATTATTCTTGACTTTCAATATATAGGAATGAAATTTGGAAATTATAAATAAGTTTTTTTGAAATATGATCCCTAGAAATATGGATTTTGAGAATATGGTAGTTGAATATAAAATTATGCAGTAGGTATACTGATTTTTTTATTTTTAGGTGTAAATTTAGAATACCTCAACTCATAGTGAAAAAATATAATATTCAAATTTTATATATATATATAGTTGTAAAGTATTAATATAAATATATAAATTATGAAAATATGATGTGATATATTTAAAAAATTCAGATAAATATTCTAATATCAACGGATTAGTAAAATTAAATATTTTAGTATAAATAATTAATTGTAACTGTGTTTTATTACAACATATTTAATATAAAAGTAATATTTGATTTCGAATAACTAATTTATTAAGTGTTGTATATATTATCCTAATAAATAAAATTCACCAACTTTTAAATATTTTGAGACAATATATTATTTTTATTTAAATTAATAATTATTACTAAATAATAACAAGAATACATAATGTTTAAAAATGACATTTTATAATAAAACTAATTTATATTTATATATTGTATGTTTCTATATAAAATAAGTATAGAATTTTTATAATTTACATAAAAATGTTAACATCATTTTTTGGACTTATAATAGTAAAATCTCCTAATGATTAATGTTTTGGATTTTTCCAATATAATTGAATTTGAGGTGAATAGTGAAAAAATAAAGATTTTAATTATCCCTTTAAATTTATGACATTATCATAATTAAAGAATGAATTATTTTTTTTAAACACTGTTTATATGAAAATAAATGTTTATAATGTAAAAAATGCATTTAAAATTGCTATTTTTAATTCCCAAAACCAATGTTTAACATTCTAAAACATAAGCATCCTTTTATTCGAATAAAAACTATTCGTCATTAATTTATTCTAATTATATATTACTGGGATAAAATTTGATAATGGAATAATTTGAAATATTCTTAACCTAATTTAGTTAATAAAAAACTAATTAATTTCATGTGAACCGAAAAAATATTCATACTTTTTTCTATGCATATTTTTAAGAAAAAAAATATATTTTTTAAAAAAATTGATCTATTGAACATCAGATATTTTTTAAGAAAAGTATCCCCTTAAAAATTAATAAATTAAAATTAATTTAATATTTGGAATAATTAGCTTCAAATTATGAAATATGATTTATTTAAATTCTTGTAATAAAATAATTTACTTAGTTTAAAATTTAAATACTTTTGTAAAATCATAAATGGTGAAAGTAAGTGGACATAGAACTTGTTAAAAACAAGTCAAAAAATATATGGATGATTTTTGATAAACCAATGACCCCACCCATATCAATTATTTTTCACTTTTAACCAATTTACATTGGAATATTTTCCTAATATTATCACAATTAATGAGAATTTAAACCAAATATCATTTTAGCATACTGATAAAAGGGGATCACTAAAGACACATTTATCCACAAATAAAAAATATTTTGTATAAATAAATAATTCCATATATCTTATAAACCCTATAACAACTTCGCAAAAGCCTATAAATTCCAAAAATTATATGAAAATGATCTTTAACGAGTTACCCATGGGAGATAATCCTATATGAGAGATAAAATACTCAACTTATCTTCCTTAATTAATTTTTTATTCTCCCAAAAAATATAATTTATTTCCATTATAATTTGATTACATCAGTATTTTTAATATTATAAAATTTATTATAGTAATTTAATATCACTTTTCAACATTCCCCTAAATCCATTCTTATAGTGAATACATTGTCACAACTTTGTGTGGAATACCACCTCTATGAACGATGGGTTCTATTTTTCATAAACTTTTTACATGGATGGTATTAAAGAGAAATTTACTGGAAAAATATATAATAATAATAATAATATTATTATTATTAAATGATAAATATTTTATTTTCATACCCCCACTCCTTATATGTAAAATTAACATCATTGTTAATGTACGTGCGAACTAATACCTCTACAGAAAGATGCATTTCATTTTTCATTTATTTCATAAACTATGTTATTTTAAAAATGATTCAAATTGGGACATGATATTTATGGAGCCATTAATATTGAATAAAATAAATATTAGGAATAATATATTAATTATTAATGAGTATTGGTCACAATAATTTAAACCAAATCAAATGAGCTGATCAAGGCACATTTCTTAATTTTGTTCCATTTTTTGAGAAACTATAAAAAATTGTGAATGCTGTGCTAATTTAATAATAAATAAATAAAAACTCTAGAATTATTGAAATCATGAAGTCACTTTATGTAAATTTTGACAATGTTCATTAAAATAAAAGGGTTGTTGATAAATTAACCTAATAAGCCCGATTAAATACTGAAAAAAATTATTTTAAAATTACATAAAAAATGAAAAAAAAATAGAAAAAAAATATTAATAGGATTCATTTGAATTGATTTAATAAAATTAAATTTCTCATACATTATATAAATTATTCAGGTAGAAAAAATTAATAACTATATTAAGGGTTTTTGGATCTAATTTTTAATTTTGGGGATATGATTTGTGATCACCACTTGTTCTTTATTTATAGTTATGTATTTGAAATTGATTTATTTAAAAAATAAAATGAAATCAAGTTAATTTTAAAATAAATTTAATGTACTACCTTCTTTGGAATTTTAATTCAAATGATTGAGATGTTATAAGGCTTTTTGAAAACTTACTCCATCATTCCTTGTGTCACATGGTCTTTAATATGAACATATAACTTATATTCATTTTTTCACCAAAAGAAGTTTAATATTAATTTTTTCATTAAATATAGTGAAAATAAATCTTCTTATTCAAATAATCCTCATCAATGAATATATTCCCCAAAAAAATTTACATTTCTATGAATAATTCTCATTCTCTCTAATGATGATTTTTTTTCACATTTTTCACATTCTACCTTCCCATTAATGTTGTAAATTATAATTGGAAACGAAAATATGTTTCATATATTTTAACATTCATATTTACCTTTTAAATTTTCATGATAATTTTTCATTACCCTTTTTATGGTATTGGATTTCAACAATATCATTTTATAACATAAAAAGGGATTTTCCAAACCACCACCATTTCATTCGGAACACATGTTCTCTTTATTATTATCCAATTTTCTATATTTTATTATCATTTATTTCATTCATATAATTCACATTAGTTATATATATATATTATAATAGATTAAATTTTTAGGTTGTAATAAATTTTTATGTTTCCACTATAATTTTCTCTTTTGAGTAAATCAATTTTTAAGGGAACTTGCATTTATTCATTTTATGCCAAGTATCACATCCATAAAATTATTGTAAATATGAATAGATTATAATAAAATTATTATATTTTCTATAACCTTGTTAGTTCACTTTGTATTTAGTTTAAAATAATAATAAATTTTCTTCCTTAAAATACACATTACTCATTTCAAAAAGTGTCATCCATATGGTTAGTTTTTGTATTTATAATTATCATTGATCATTATCTGGAATGTTCCTACATTAAAACCCAATTATCAATTAGAAATGTTTATTTACTAAAATTTTAACATTTGAAATTATTTAGTCCCTTTTTATATTGGTAATACTAATGATATATCCATTAGTTATACTTTAAAATATGATTATAAAACCCACTTCCTTCTTGTGAGTTTTATCAAGATTTTTCTTTATGTATGGATTTTTTTCCCATTTGGAGAATATAAAAAATTAAATTTAATGATTTTAAATATGATAAGGGTGGTACTAGAATTATATATCACCCTAGTTCCTTCGGTAATGCTTTCATATCCTGAGTTACCATGTATGGTGCATGAAATTCTTGCCCATGACGACTTTATTGTGTGATGGGTGGGACGAAAATTATATAAATATCAAATGAATTGCGTTAAGATTTATATATAATTATATATTATGTATGGTTTTATATAGTGAACTAAATAAAATATTGGAAATTTCTATTATTTGATGATGGTTTTTGTATTGACCATTAACTTATGGTTATGATGTCATTATTTATTTTCATTACACATATCTATGATTAAATGATCTAATGATATTATTCACTTACACAAAGTATCAATAATTATTATCAAACTCTTCATGATATCATGTTATTCCTCTTAATTTATTTGTATTTTCCTACCATCCTTCTTTATTATAATTATCCCCCTATTGAGACTTTCATCTCACCTTTTTCTTATATTTTAATTCCAAATGTTATTAGGATTAGTATACCTTATTATATGTATAGATTGATTTTTGTGTGTCCACATTATGTTTAAATGTTCAAATTTATGATAAAATAAATTTCATATTCTATTGGTCCTCAATGACACTAATCCTTCTATTTGTAGTATTTTTATATTCTTTTTTGATGTAATGTTTATATTATTGAAATTATGAAAAATGAATATGTGTTAAGATCAGGTCACTATAATTGGTATAAAAGTACATTATTTATTTTCAAGTATTAAATTATTTATTTTTGGTTATTATGATAAGATAAATTTAGTGAAAACCCTATTGATATGTCTATGAGAATAGATTAATTATAAGGTTACATTACGAAATTTAGGTAATGTTTTCATCATTTTATTTTCCATGAAATTACATCACCGTTCGAATTCTAGATATTGCATGAAGGTTTACCACAGATACTCCTAGGTGTAGTCATACTAAGAATTTTTTTTGAGTATTAACTCGATCTTCACTCACTGTATAATGATTAGACCTAAGACTTCACACTAGTCATGAACACTTTTGGGTGATAAGATTTTTTAATCACATTCTATTTATGATATATTATGAATGATTTATTATATAAAGGTGTTAGCTTATGTAATAGGAAATACACTAGCCTAATGAATCAATAACTGAACCGATAGTTATTTAGGTTGAAATTCATATCGATTTTATGATTTTAAAGAATAAAAAATTTCAAGGATTGTTTTTTCAATATATATATATTTTGATAATTCTATTATAATGTTAATAATTAATTAATCATATTTACCCTTTTTATTAGTAAAATTTGAACTATTTTTGATAATGTAATAGTAGATTTGATAGATAATGAGATGATTTTTCCCATGATAAATTTAATGGGATATGAGAATTTTTTTTAAACGTTGTGATTATTCCAAACTATCTATCAAGAATAATGATTTAAAACCTGAATGTATTTGTGTCTCTAATAAAAAAATAAGATTAGGATAAACTGTCTTGGGAATTTTATTGTAAATTATTATAACATAAAAAATATTCAATATCTTTCATATCCAAAATTTGGTAAGCGACTACTAAATGAATGTCCCAAAGGAACTAGATTTTGTTTGATTTATAGTAATAGATGGAATCAAACAAAAAGATACTAAAGAATAATTTAGAGTTCTATTAACAGGTTGCAAAATAATGTTCTCCTAAGGATACACTAGAAATTTGATTTTGTGATAGTGAGGAACTTATTCTCTATGAAATCCACTACAAAAATCCAAGGGGTTAACAAAGTAGTCGACAACAATAACCCATTTAACCTAGTTAATACAGAATATTTTTTGTGATGACTACTATATAATTTGATGGTGATAATTTAATGTAGGCAGGTATTATACACTATAGATTTTTTTTATTATGTTTTATATGTTATCATAAGCAATTATATGTTGAGTTGTAATAAAAAATTATAGTTGTATCATCAATTTATTCAATTTATATGGTAACCCATCATGGTTTGTAGAAATATGATTCATGCATTTCTTATAATACTTCAATAAAGATTAATAAATTATACTGGGAAAATATATATTTCATAAGTTTTGAAGGATTGAATCACTATAGAACGTTATATAATGAGTCACACATATCATTTAGAAACTTTTAGATACTATCATTAGTATGTAAAAATTAAAATCATGAAGACACAATTTATTTAATGAAGAGATAATGTAACAACCTAGTTTTTTAGGATTTATATTATTTTTTGTAAACTATATGTCTATAATTATAAAAAAAATCCATATTTTTTGAATAGAATTGGAATAGATCTAGTAATAATTCATACAAGATATGAATTAAAATAACAACCCTTTAATCATTCATTGTATGTAATTAAAAAAGAAGGCTCTAATTAGGGAAGAATAGAATTTACAATACTAAGATATCCCTAAGATCATATTTAACCTTATTTTTCCCAATCAAAAAATAAAACCTATATTGAGGAACAAAATAATGAATAGATAAATCAATTTGTGAGACCTCAAATATGAAATATGAAAATGAGAGCTGTGACTTATGAAGTGACAATGGAATTCATGAATTTAGTACATCTATATACAATAATTAAATATGGTCATTATAAATATCATTGTTGGAAATATGGTAATTCGGAATATTATCGTTTGATATACATGTATTCTGTCAGTATATTAAAGTTTGTTATTTTTATTAGTAAATTTATAAAAAGAGAACCCAAAATGAAATGAAAATATAATATCAAAATATTATATATATATATATATATATTCATGTTAGGAATTAATATTGATAATATTAATATTAAAACATGATATGATATATTTATCAATTTCAAATAAATATATTCATATTATTGTATTATTAAAATAAATTTTTATAATATAAATATATAAAATTAATGGTATTTCATTAAAATTTATTTGGTATTAAAGTAATACTTTTTTAAGAACTGCTTTTTTAAAAGATATATATTTTAATGAAATAAATTAAATTTCCCAATTTTTTAATATTATGAAAAAAAATATTAAAATTATTTATAGTGAAAATTGATTTGAAATTATATTAAGAACACATAATATTTAAAAATTCCATTATTCAATATATTAATTCTGTATATTTTATTTTTTAATTAAAATAAAAAATTATTAATATTATAATAATTATTTTAAACATTTGAAAATAATTTTTTTTCTATTAAAAATATTATTATCCAGGGATTAATTTTTGACATTTTTCCAAAATAATTGATTATTAAGAGAATTGTGAAAAATACCTGTTTTGATAACACCATAACTTTTATGGGAATTATTATAATAAAATAATTGACTAAATGTTTTTGAAATAATTTTCTATTAAAATATATGTTCAAAAGTATAATAAATAATTTAAAAATAATGAATTGAATTTATAAACCCCATGTCTGATATTTTAAAACCTAAATATCTATTATTTGGATGAAAAATATTTTTTTATTCATATTTTATAATTACATTATAACAAAATGTCATTTTTAGTAGATTGATTTTAAATATTAATAAATATAATTTATTGAATTATAAACAAATTATTCTCATTTAAATAAAAAGTTGTAACAAATTTACCCTACATAAGTTTTTAAGCATTAAAATTGATATTTCCAAAAAAGAAACTATTATTGATGCATAATACATTTATTGTTTTTTAAAATTGTATAAACACTATAAATACTATAAAATAAAAATAATTTTATATCTTTAATCGTATTATCTAAAATATATAATGTGGTTAATTTAAATTACGAGAATAAAAATAAAATAATTAATTTTATATTTAATTACTTGGGTAAATTATAAATGCTAAAAGTAATTAAATAGGGGGTAAATAACATAAAATATGTGATAAAAATGTCCCAAAAATGGTGTATTAGACCCGATTGAACAACTATACTCCTATATCAATTATTTTTCTCATTAAATCACATTTAACACTGAATAATGTCATTACATCATTGATATGTAATGTTATTTTACAAAAAATGATGTTTTCCCCCGCTTATATATGGGGATCACAACCAACAAATTTATTCACCAATTTAAAATATTTATACTAGAAAACTGTACCCAATTCTCTCCTAAATCCTCTCTAAACTTACCTAATGCCTTTTAAAAAAAATATTTGGATAAGGAGACTCAGGGCATTACCTATAATGCCCCGACCCCAGATTCCCAGACCCAATGCATTATTTTAATACATTTTCATGATCACAAAAAATAGAATCCTGAATGAATGATTAGTTTTGTAGTCCTAGTAAATAGAGTAAAAACATGAACGTTACATTAAAATATTGAACATAAAATACACATAGATAATCATTTTAGAATTCTATTAATCTCCTAGCTTAACCCTGAATATCAATCATAAAATACTTCTTAGAATCTTGGAAAAATAAAACATAAGAAATGGGTGACCTTAGATGCTGATTAAGGATGAACAATATAGTGTACACTATCATAAATAAGCATAAACTCTTATGGTTAGGTATAAAACTTAAAAAAAGGACATTAAAAAATAATTATTAGCATAATATGGAAAGAATAAATGAAATAATTCCTTTTAAACATTCACATGAATATTCTACTATTTCAATAATCAATGAAATATCAATAACTAATATCATAATGAGGAAATGCATAATTTAGAACATCATAACCACACTGTGGATGCCCCATTCCAAGACCATTACCATACCATCAAGGCCTTATGCCAAGATAGTAGTTTTTTCTTGAGGGATTCTGATTCATTGAGGGGATATAGAGGGCCCCACCCATCAATTAATAACCCAATGCATTCCTCTTATGAAAAGGGTGAAACATGACATAAAATTTTTATTAAAAAAACCATTTAAAAGGAAAATAATTTAATTATAAATAATGAATTGTATAAACATAGAACATCCAACGTCAAATATATCATAAATCCTTCTATAAAAATTGGAAGACTATATCAGAGTATGTCAACTTCAAATAATCATTAAATCCAACAATTTATGTTGACATATATGAAAAGAAATTAATAATTTCATTAAAAGGAATTTATGGAAATATTTGTTTTTTACATTGAAATCATTTACAAGCCACGCAATAATAATAGAAAAAATTTCATTTGAAAATATCCTTTTAATCTTGGAAGAATACTTCAAATTTTTAAGGCATCATAATGGTGTAAAATATCCTCTTGCACCGTATAATATAAAAAAATATTCTTTCTTTAATTTTTCAAAAAGTTGATAAAGTATCTTATTTGGAAAATGATTGAATGAAGCCTTTCAAAATGTTTTTAAAAAAGTCATACTTGGTTAAAACATACATTAAACAATTTTCTATAGTATTGAAAATTATATTTTAAGAAACATGGCCAAGGATGATAAGGATTTCCCAGTCGATACTTATGTATAAGCAATCTCAAATAATAATGAGATTATGAAATTAAGCCTTATATAAAACCTTAAAAATAATCATTTATTAAAAAATTTGAATAAACCTAAAAATATTCCTAAATTTTACTTTATAATCCTTTTATATCTATATAAATAGTTATCAAGAATAATGAAATGGAGAAAGGATTTATTATTTAAACATTCAATGTGTCCCATTCCACTTTGAACATTTAAATAAGAATACCAATATATTCAAATGAATATTTAAATAAATAAAGATAAATATACTCATGATGTTAAAAATAAGAGGGGAATTTCATAAAACACACATAAGAAATAGATGGTAAAAATGTCTTATATCATATGAAAATTTAATGTGACATGGAATTACCTTACCTTAGGTCTCATACTCTATGTATGTGTCCAAAAATCATCTTTCTTGGGTATCTCCTTTTGATTTGCACAAAAGAACTCCATAAGATGGAATTATTCATGAATTATGGACTCTATGATGTAGTGAGGAATGTTTGGAGAGGAAAGGTCATGTTTGGTTGAGCCAAATTTCTTTAGAGGTGTGAATTATAGATAAGGATAAGTTCACTTTTATAAAAGTGGTGAGTGTACTTTTAGAAGATCATAAAATATTAATTTATTATGAACAGTTATTCAGTTTTAAATAGAATGAAAGTGATTTATATATATTATAAAATTATTATGGGTTAAATTCATCTCAAACAATAAAATTTTTACATGTTTAGGTCATAAAATCAACATTATCCTTTGGATTTTACCCTTAGTTAAACAGTTTAACTCTTACCGTGTCTTCTTGTATTTTTACAATACATGGTTACTATATTTACAATAAAATGAAAAACTAACCCAAATTAGATCATTTATTGGATATTTTACATTATACAAGTTATTTTTCCTAACCTTATATTTTTTTGTCTTTTATATCATTTAATAAAGTAATATTTATTTTAAAATCTCATTTATGTCTATTTTGACACTATTTAATACTTGATTTTTTTAAAGTCATAAAAACAATATTACTTAGAAAAAATCCATTAAATCATCTCTAATATTTAAATTCTGTCGAAAAAATTATTTGATGTCAATAAATGTTTGAATTTATATTTTTTATAACATTATTAATATCATTTAATTAATTTTCTTTTTAATAAATCATTTACTGCCGCATCATTGTGTCATAATTAAATTTAATTATTTAATGACTAAAATTTATAAAAAATTTATCAATATGTATATATATTTATTTTATTTCTAATGGATATTTATAGTCTAATTCATCTTATGAATAACCCTATCTAATAAATAATTTTGTTATTAAAATTTGTATATGACACTTTTTACTATTCTTTAAACAAATCATAATAGATGTCATAATTTAACACATGTGGCTTAAAAAGATCATATTTTTGACCCATGTTTGATTTTGGTCAAAACATACTTATCCAATGAAATTATTAAATGTGTTAGGGTAATTTTATATTATTATAATATGATTTTTACATTTAATTTCATTATTTACCTTTAATTGTGGTAAATAAAATTCAAAATTTATTATTCATCAAAAATTATTTTTATCCTATTAGACCAAATTTTTTATACTTATTAAAACCATTTATGTTGTATTTTCAATATTCACTTCACAGAAGTGGCATAATTCTATTTAATGCTTATTTGCAAATGTGGCTAGAAGGCGTGTAAAAAAATGTTTCTAAATTTCAATGAATTCTTGTATCTAAATATATTATAAAATTTATTACAATAACCTAAATTGGTTTAATATATATATTATTTATCTATTGTGAAATTAATGTAAATTTAATGTAAAATAATTATCTAAATGAAAAATTTGGTTATTTAAAATTAATGTAGTGTTTTTTAATATTAATCAATAATTGAATGTTTTCAGAAAAATACCAAAAACTCAACATTAGAAAATTTTGATATTCCAAATTTAAAAATAAATTTTATTCTACCAAATTTATTTTCTATCCTTGTATAAAAATAATTTTAATATTTTTCACAAAAAGATATAAAAATTAGTTCCTCTAAGAACATAATATTTCTAAATATATAACCATATTACCAAAACATATACATTTCATTATAAATATGTATAATTTATGTGAAAAGATTATAAATAACATTTAAAATAAGTTATTAATATTTATATTACTATATTTCATGTATATGATATAAATATATCATTTAAATAATTTTAACACTAATGTTTTGTTTTGAAAATACTCAATCATGTGTGTTATGCAAGACAAGAAGGTTTTGCATGAAACATATGCTATTGAAGATAACATACCCTGAAATATTGGGGTGTTACTATAAGGAACCGGCCTTAAGCCTTACATAATATTGAATTAAAAGAATAATTCACATTGAGGATCTTTTCAGGTTTTGGGTTTTATAGAATTAGGACATTACTATTACATTGAAAAAGATTACAAAGTAGACACTTTTACCCAATATCGATTTTTTTTACAAAACATGAACTCTTGAAAAAAAGAGTCATGTCTAGTTCCATATTTAAGACAGCATGTCTTTTCCTTGATCCCATCCTTGACCCTATTCCACATTATTTCCTGTGAAAATCATTTCAAAAACTTGGGGTGAGCATAAAAAGCTCCGTAAGGGATACACAAAGAAGGAAAACTGTTAGTTATTCAAAACAACAAGTAAACCATGAATACTTTAACATAAGTAATACTTTTCACCTTTATGAAGTAGTAAATACTCTTCACTGAATAAACGATCATTACTTACCCTATTATAACAAAAAGATTACTAAAAACCCATATAAAGTACACATAACATATAAAGGTAACTTGGGACATAAACATGCTTAAATGGAATAACCATACAGTTGACTTCCACACATATCACTAAATGGAATAGCCATACGACCGACTTCCATACCCAATGCATTGGAGGTTATAACGTAACCACCCATCCTAGTATTCACAACACCACCCGTTATATGGTTTATCACATAACCACCCGTCAAATGTCCAAGTACCATCATAACACAGAAAATATTTCAAATATAAACATTTCACAAATAACATTTCATTTGCAATAACATGAAGTAATTTCAAGATATTGAAATAATCAATCCATTTTCCAAAACCATATAAAAAGATATTTTTGAATCAAAGTGTCCCATACAACTTTGAAGATTTTAATGGAATTATAATTTCAAAACATTAATGTCCATATAAATAAATAATGAAAATAATTTTTAAAACACGGACATTCAAGATAAAGATTTAGAATAATAAATCATTAAAATATTTAAAATGATATTTTAGTTAAAGAGTTTTTAACAAAATGAGAGAATCTTGAATACAAATAATTGAGGAATAAAATTTAATCAGAACTTTATAATATCATAAGAATAAAGGGATGATTGATATAATATTTCAAAGGACAGTATATACACCATATAAGACTCAATTGATGCATAACAAAAATAAAGTCTCAATGGAAATGTAAATTGAGATGAAATCCCTTATAAAGATGGAATCCTTGAATTAAGAATAAATAAATCTCATAATTATGTGTGAAAAATATAAATACACCAAATATAAGTGGATATTAAGTGTAAAACAATCATTGTTTATTCACACATATTCATTGGATGATATATTCAATAAGTACAAGTTGAACCCAAAGAATCGAAATTGGGTTAAGAAGTTCCCCTGTAAAAATTCGACAGCCAAACGATGTCTCTTTAAAACTCAAAAAAAATTGATGAGATAAAATGGGTACCTCAACACTTGGACATAATTTTTACATCAATAATGATATATAATAACATATCCCAACATAATAAGATGTAAATTAAAAGTCATAACAAAAAGAAGACTTTTAAAATGGGGAGGGTGAAAGATTCCCTTACTGATTTGGTAACTTAAAGAACATAGGCCACATGAAAGAAGGATCATAAAATGAAGATTTATATACTAATAAATAAAATTATATTAAACAAGGAGTATAATCATGGGCAGTACATACATCACACAAAAGGAAATAGTGGAAAATATAGCATGAATCTCACGGGAATAAAAAGTGAGATGAAACCCTTTACCACGTTGTAATCAACTAAGTCATATGACCAAAAGTTAATAACCACCAAATGATTCACAGAATAAAATGAATATAAATATAATCATGATAATATATATCAAATGGTAGTAAAAAATACACTAAATTAAATAAATTAGTGGCGAACAATGGAAATCTCACAGAATTGGAAGTGAGATAAGAAAATTCCTTACAAAAATTCGGCAGCCGAACGATGCCACATACAAAATTGGTAAAATGAATTTATGAGAGTAATAGGGGGTATCTCATCATATGAAAATAAAAATTATAGTATGGTGAATATAAAAGAACATCCTCCAACATGAGAACATGTAGCATAAAAGAAATGACATAAAAGAGAGTACTTGAAAAGAAAGAGAGAAGTCGGATCCCTTACCTCGTGTCCAACTTGACTAGATCGTTCTTTAATATCCTGAATAATAAAGTAAAGTTAATTTCTACTTTATTAAGAACATTTATTAAGTTTTTTATTCCTTTTATATCACTTATTACCATGTTATAAACATTATGTAATCATTTATGTTAATAATGTTCATTTTGTCAATATTTGGTACTTGAGTAAAAAATGGACTTATTAAAATTACATGTTGTTCATGAGGTTAATAGTTAATTATATCCATAATTACATTAATTATTTAGATATCATATATATTATATATATCTAGTATATACATGTATTTATAATAGTACATAACATATGAAGGTAAGAAATGAAATGCACCGTTCATGGAGACAGTATGTCGTACGTACGCATGAACGCTACTTTCATTTATATTTCTTATTTTAATGGAATTTAAAAATAATTATACATAGTTATATTATAATTATAGTATAATATCATATATAATATCATTAACTCTGTCCTTTATACATCTCACATAAGGCATTAACGAGTCACATCACTTTGAGGGGGCCGTAGTCCGCACTTCCTCAAATGAGATTATCGTATTTAACCACTATGGAAACCATAAAGGCGTGATATAAAAGGAAAATATAGAATCATAAAGAAAACATAAACATAATATATATCATATAAAAATATAGTTCCATCATAATGGACACCATGAGAGGCGGTATGAGATAATCGAACAATCATCATTTCGTGAGGCGTTAGTTTTCCATCCATAGAAGCATTATGTTATTCATCCATTAGATGGAGGTGTGTGTATGTTTAGTTAAAATAATATTCATAACAACATCCTAGTATATTGAGGATACTGGTGTTGTTACAAAATAATTGAATAAAAAGAGTTTAGGGGTTGGAGAAGTAAAATAAAAGAAAATTATTTAAGAGAAACTATTACCTTTAATTTTGGAAACTCCCTTTGGATTGAACCAAAGGACTTCTTGAAGTGCCTTCTGCCTACGATAAGGCTTGTAGGGGGAGGATAGAGATGTAGGGAGCTTAATTGGGAAGATTTTGGACGATCCAAATGACTTGAGAGGTGTGAGGAATTGGGTAGAAGTGGTCTCCTTTTATAAGGGAGAGGAGGGGCTCTTTAGGAAAGTGTGAAAATATTATTTTATTATATAATGATATTAGGTTAATAAAGGTACAAAAATCATCAATGTCGAAGATAAGATGACTCATGGTATAAATAAAATCATCCAATAGGAATTGGATAGTTTTTAAATTATATTTTAATCATTATAATCTTATTTATTTAAATGATTTATTAATGATGTAAACACTGCAACATTATTATGTCATAAATAATTTATAATATTTGATGTCTAAAAATTATAAACAAAATACCATGATATAGGAAATCATTTTATCTTTAAAATTAATATTTATATTCGAAAATATAATTTATATAACCCCTTATAAAAATTAATTTACTAAAAGATATTTGCTTTTGTCATTTTTGCCTTTACTTTAAGTTAATTAATCTAAATTGTAATTTTCACTCCCAAGTGGCTCAATGGGGTCCCAAAATAGACCCAAAGATTCCCATGGTCTTTAATGACTCAACCAATATGGTTTGAACAAGTTTTACGGTAATTTTGAATTATTATAATATTCTTTTAATCATGAATTACCCTATTTACCTTTAACTGCGTTAAATAAAAGTCAAAAGTTACTATTCACCAAAAAATTATTTTCATCTTAATGAACCTAATTTTAGTTCTTGATAACAACCATGTATGTTATATTTTTTAAATTTAATTCACATAAGTGGTAAAATTTCATTTAAATGAAAAAGTCAGTTTTTTAACTACCACTAAGTGGTTTCACTATTCATCAAAAATTGAAGTTTTTCAGAAAAATTCCAAAAATTCAGCCAAAGCTATATTTGATATTCTGAATTAAAAAATGATATCTATTTTGACAAATTTAAAACCTAGAATTGGAATTAATTAATTTTAAAATTAATTCCCCTTATCAAAACAAATAGCGTGTTTTTAAGAAACAATAACTATCAAAAGATTGATACTTGTTTATGTCCATTTTCAAAGTGATATTAATTCCAATGACCAACATTGTATTAAATGGTAAAAATATATTTTAATTTCACTGTAAAAACAATTAAAAATATAATCTAACCATATAAATAAATTAGATTAAAAGACACTTTTGAATTAAAATACAATATTTTCCACTATTCATTAAAAAATGAACTTTATCAGAAAAATTCCAAAAAATTACCCAAAGTAAATTTTGATGTCCCCATTCTAAAGAAAGATTTAATTTGGTCAATTAGAAATTATTAAAGTGAAAAAAACTATATTTAAAGAGGGTTTCCCATTAAAAGTAGGTAAATCAGCATTCTAATGTAAATTATGCTTAAAATTCGATTTATTCACATTTTAAGCCTTTAACATTTATTGGATAAATGTAAATACATTCCACAAACATGTATAATCATATTGTAGTTAGTTTTGTTTATTTCTTCCAATACAATGGCTAGGATATAACTACCATTTAAAATAATAATATTATATTATTATTTTGCAACGTAAGATTTCAAAGAAACCCATTGTTGCGTATTGGGTACGCTATCAAACATAGCATCCCCTTTAATGTAAAATTAAAATATAATTCAAAAATATTAATAAATATGAAATATGAATTATTCTTCATTTACCTGGGATGTTACATCCTTCCCCCCTTTTGGAAATTGCATCCTCGCAATTTTAAAATTTGGGCTCGGAAACATTATTAAAAGTCCCATATCGGAAAAAGAGTAAATAAAAATATCACTTTAAAAGAAAGAAAGAGAAGTACAATGGTCACCCAAGTTAACCCATACTAAGGTTCCATGAAAACATGGATATGAAGGAGAAAACAAAGGGTCATGTTCTGATGGAGGGTGATAGGAAACATGATTAGGAGAAAGTTAACCACAAGAAAATAAAAAACTTATGATGTGTGTAAACGGTCTTTAATTACCCAGTAGGAAACATAAACCAAAAACATTTTAGTTTTACATGCCTTTTCATAATTTTGAGGAATTCATATTCTACATAGAATAAAAACATAAGGAAATATAATCATCTTCAAGTAGAGTTTCATCTTTTACTAAGTTTCTACTAATCATTTCTCTAAATGATGAGAATTCAAAAAGACTTGGTCACATTAGAAGCACAAGAATCATATTCTAGAGAATCACATAATATAAAAAAGGATAACTATTAATTTCCCTTATATTTAGACATCAAATAAAACCAAAATTGTTAGTACAAGATCAGATAATCACCAAAAGGATAATCCTTTATAAAAAGAAATACTACTCTTATCTCTAAAATTCAACAAAAAGAACCTAAGGTTCAAGAAAGACCATTAAATAAACAGTTATCTGTAAAATTATTCAAAGTAATCCAAACTAAGATTGAAACCCAAATCTCTGAAGGATTTAATCACATAGTCTTCCAAGGTAAATCTTAACATTTATCTCCAAATAACATCAGTTACTCTTAACGTCTCATAATGAAAAGTAATTAACCTAATCACATATCCTCCATGATAGGTTAATCATTTCCATAGATAACCCAAAATAAACTTATTCCTGTTTCATAATATCATCTAACTAAAAATAATTAGTCATACTAACCAGGTACTTCACGTAGTCTACTGGTAGGTGATAAATACCAGTCGCACTTTGGTTATGGGTTCGATTCCCATAGCTTCGTCCGACGTGACGGGTTGTCACACTGTTTGCGTGTTGTCCCTTTTCAAGAAATAAAAAATTTTATAACATTCCCAAAAATATATAAATTCACAAAAAAACCATAACATATTTTAACCATGAAGGTTTTCTAATAACTTTCATTTTGAAACCCAAAAATGTATTAACCTATAATTTCCTCAAATTCAAGGATCATATAAACCCAAATGGTTCTTTATAACTATATCCACAAAAGAAATGATAATTATTCCTTGAATAGAATTTTCATATATCAAAATTCAGGGTTACACATACTATAAAAAGTCTTCTAATGTAATCCCATCATAAAAAGTACCTTAATAATTTTAAGAATTTCACCATCCAAAAATATACCATAACTCTTGAATCCCTTATATGTTGACTTATTACTCATTCAACATTATTCATGGTCTATTAACCATTCCTTTCCAACTTATTCTGAAATACTTATTTCCTACAAACAAAATCACGAATCATATCTTAAGATTTCAATAATAGGAAAACATATGTTAAGAAATAATCCATAACTTTCATTGGTTATTGTCAGTTTCTTCATCCTCGATCAGAATGGCATTAGGTATTGGTAAATGAATATTTTTATGATCCTGGTGATTCCATTCCCAAAACTTATTCATAGGACATGTGTTTGCATAATGACCATGAGCACCAGATTTAAAACATTCAATTGATCCCACTGAAAGGACTTCTTTCCCTTTCCTAGAGTCAACTAGATGCTTCCTTTTTCCATGGTAGGTTCTTGCTTTATGACCTTCAGTTCCGCATCTATAGCATCTTTCTGTCCCTTTGAAACATTTTCCTTGGTGTTTCTTTCCACATCTTTGACACATAGGTTTTTGAACATAAATACCTTTATGATTATTACCTGAACATCTGTGGGTATTTGTTTTTCGCATATATGATGCCTTATAAAAAACACCAAGGTTCAAGTGGTCAATCATGACTCCATATAGTTGGTTGAGAATAACCACAATAGTTCTCATTGAAGTGCCCATTTCATTCAATTGCTCATTCTGAAAACCATCATAGTTTTCTTCAAATCCATTGTTACTTTGATTCCTACTAGATCCAACCATTGACTAAAACTAGAAAGGTAAGTGTGATTATATCAGTAAAATCATCATATAATATCTTATGAGGAGGGTAAATACTAAGATATAATTATTCATGTTATCTTAAACTCATTCACCTTATCTAAAAAAACTATGACTCTTTCTGAAATCCTAACCATTATAGTAATGTCACTTATGCTTAAAGAATACCCTAACCTCTAATGTTATCTAAACCGACCTCTGATACCAACTATAAGGACCCGGCCTTAAACCTTACATAATATTGAATTAAATGAATAATTCACATTGAAGATCTTTTTAGGTTTAGAGTTTTAGATAATTAGGACATAACTATTACATCTCAAAAGATTACAAAGTAGAAACTTTTACCCAATATCCATTTTTTACAAAACATGAACTCTTGAAAAAAAGAATCATGTCTAGTTCCATATTTAAGAGAGAATGAATTTTCCTTGGTCCTATACTTGACCCTATTTCACATTATGTCCTGAGAAAAACATTTCAAAAACTTAGGGTGAGAATAAGAAGCTCAGTAAGGGATACACAATGAATGAAAACTGTTAGTTTTTCAAAACAACATGTAAACCATGAATACTTTAACATAAGTAATACTTTTCACCTTTATGAAGTAGTAAATACTATTCACTGATTAAAAGATCATTACATAACCTTTTGTAACCAAAATATTTCCAACAAACCTATATAAATAACACATAACATATAAAGGTAACTTGGGATATAAACATACTTAAATGGAATAACCATACGGTCGACTTCCACACATATCACTAAATGGAATAGCCATACGACCGACTTCAATACCCAATGCATTGGAGGTTATAACGTAACCACCCATCCTGGTATTCACGGCACCACCCGTCAAATGGTTTATCATGTAACCACCCGTCAAATGACCAAGTACTATCACAACACATAACATATTTCAAATATATAAATTTCACTAATAACATTTAATTTTCAATCACAAGAAGTAATTTCAAGATATTGAAATAATCAATCCATTTTCAAAAACCATTTAAAAATAGATTTTTGAATCAAAGTGTCCCATACCACTTTGAAGATTTTAATGGAATTATAATTTAAAAACATTAATGTCCATATAAATAAATACTGAAAATAATTTTTAAAACATGGACATTAAATATAATGATTTTGAATAATATATATTTAAAACATCTAAAATGATATTTTAGTTAAAGAGTTTTTAACAATATGAGAGACTCTTAAATACAAATAATTGAGGAATAACATTTAATCAGAACTTTATAATATCATGAGAATAAATGTATGCATGATAAAATATGTCAAAGGAAAGTATATACACCATACAAGACTGAATAAGTGCATAACAAAAATGAAGTCTCAATGGAAATGTAAATTGAGATGAAATCGCTTATAAAGATGGTATCCTTAAATTAAGGATAAATCAATCTCATAATTATGTGTGAAGAAAATAAATGCACCCAATATAAGTGAATTTTAAGTGTAAAACAATCAGAGTTCATTCACACATATTCATAGGATGACATATTCAATAAGTACATGTTGAACCCAAAGAATCGAAATTGTGTTAACAAGTTCCCCTGTAAAAATTTGACAGCCTAATGACGTCTCTTTAAAATTCAGAAAATTATTTTATGAGATAAAATGGATACCTCAACACATGGAAATAATTTTTACATCAATAAGGATATATAAGAACATATCCTAACATAATAAGATGTAAATTAAAAGACATAACAAAAAGATGTCTTTTAAAAAGGGTAGGGTGAAATATTCCCTTACTGATTTGGTAACTTACAAAAAATATGCCACATGAAAGAAGGATCATAAAATGAAGATTTAAATACTCATAAAAGAAAGTATATTACACAAGGAGTATAATCATGGGCAGTACATACTTCACACAAAAGGAAATAGTGGCAAATATAACATGAATCTCACGGGAATAAAAAGTGAGATGAAACCCTTTACCACGTTGTAATCAACTGAGTCGTATGAACAAAATTCAATAACCACAAAATGATTCACAAAATAACATTAATATAAAGATAATAATGATAATATATATCAAATGGAAGTACAAAATACACCACATTCAATAAATTAGTGGCGAACAATGTAAATCTCACGGAATTGAAAGTGAGATAAGAAAATCCCTTACAAAAATTCAGCAGCCTAACAGCGCCACTTAAAAAATTATTAAAATTAATTGATGAGAGTAATAGGGGGTATCTCATCATATGAAAATAAAAATTACAGTATGGTGAATAAAAAATAACATCCTCCAACATAAGAACATGAAGCTTAAAAGAAATGACATAAAAGAGAGTTCTTGAAAAGAAAGATAAAGGTCGGATCCCTTACCTCGTGTCTGACTTGACTCGATCGTTATTTAATATCCTGAATAATAAGCTAAAGTTAATTTCTACTTTATTAAAAACCTATTTCAAGTTTATTATTCCTTTTATATCACTTATTACCATTTTATAAATATTATGTAATCATTTATGTTAATAATGTTCGTTTTGTCGATATTTGGTATTTGAGTCAAAAATGGACTTCTTAAAATTACATGTTGTTCATGTATTAAATAGTTAATTATATCCAAAATTAAATTAATTATTTAGATATCATATATATCATATATATACAGTATATACATTTATTTATAATAGTACATAACATATGAAGGTAAGAAATGAAATGCACCGTTCATGGGGACGGTAAGCCGTACGTACGCATGAACACTACTTTTATTTCTATTTCTTATTTTAATGTAATTTAAACATAATGATATAGGTATATTATAATTATAGTATAATATAATATATTATATCATTAAATCTATCCTTTATACATCCCACAAATGGCATTAATGAGTCACATCACTTTGAGGGGCGGTAGTCCGCACTTCCTCAAATGAGATTATCGTATTTACCCACTATGGAAACCATAAAGGCGTGATATAAAAGGAAAATACAGAAGAATAAATAAAACATAAACCTAATATGTATCATATAAATATACAGTGACATCATAATGGCCACCATGAGAGGCGGTATGAGATAATCGAACAATCATCGTTTCGTGAGGCGTTAGTTTGCCATCCACGAAAACATTATGTTATTCATCAATTATATGGAGGTGTGTGTATGTGTAGTTAGAATCCTTATCATAACAACATCTTAGTATATTTAGGATACTGTTTTTGTTACAAAAGAAATTAATAAAAAGAGTTTAGGAGTTTGAGAAGTATAATAAAAGAAAACAATTTAAGAGAAAATGTTACCTTAAATTTGGGTAACTCCCTTTGGTTTGAACCAAAGGACTTTTTGAAGTGAATTATGCCTACGTTAAGGCTTATAAGGGAAGTAGAGGGATGTAGGGAGCTTAATTTGGTAGAGTTTGGATGATCCAAATGGCTTGAGAGGTGTGAGTAATTGGTTAGAAGTGGTCCCCTTTTATAAGGGAGAGGAGGGGCTCTTTCGGAAAGTGTAAAAATATTATTTTATTATATAATGGTATTCCGTTTCAAAAGGCCCAAAAAATATTAAGGTAGAAGATAGGATGACTCCTGTTCTAAATAAAATCATCCAATAAGAATTTGATAGGTTTTGGATAATATTTTAATCATTATAATCTTATTTATTTAAATGATTTATTAATGATGTAAACACTGCAACATTATTATGTCATAAATAATTTAAATTATTTGATGTCTAAAAATTATAAACAAAATACCATGATATAGGAAATCGTTTTATCTTTCCAATGAATATTTATAGTCGAAAATATAATTTATATAACCCCTTATAAAAATTAATTTACTTAAAGATATTTGCTTTTGTCATTTTTGCCTTTACTTTAAGTTAATTAATCTAAATTGTCATTTTCACTCTCAAGTGGCTCAATGGGGACCCAATATCAACCCAAAGATGACCATGATAGTTAATGACTCAACCAATAAGGTTTGAACAGGTGTTAAGGTAATTTTGAATTATTATAATATTATTTTAATCTTGAATTACCCTATTTACCCTTAACCGCGGTACATAAAAGTCAGAAGTTACTATTCAGCAAAAATTATTTTCATCTTAACGAACCAAATTTTAGTTCTTTATAACAACCATGTATGTCTTATTTTTGAAATTCAATTCACATAAGTGGTAAAATTTTATTTAAAAGAAAAATTCATTTTTTTAACTACCACTAAGTGGTTTCACTATTCATCAAAAATTGATGTTTTTCAGAAAAATACCAAAAAATAAGCCTAAGCTATATTTGATATTCCAAATTCAAAAATGATGTCTACTTTTCTAAATTCAAAACATAGAAGTGAAATTAATTAATTTTAAAATTAATTCCCGTTATCAAAACAAATAGCGTGTTTTTAAGAAACAATAACTATCAAAAGATTGATACTTGTTTATGTCCAATTTCAATGTGAAATTAATTACAATGACCAACATTGGATTAAATGGTAAAAATATATTTTAATTCCTCTATAAAACCAGTTAAAAAGATAATCTGACCCTATAAATAAATTAGATTAAAAGGCACTTTTGAATGAAAATACAATATTTTCCACTATTCATTAAAAAAAATGAACTTTATCGGAAAAATTCCAAAAATTTACACAAAGTAAATTTTGATGTCCCTATTCTAAAGAAAGATTTAATTTGGTCAATTAGAATGTATTAAAGTGACCAAACCTATATTTATATAGGGTTCACCATTAAAAGGCATTAAATCGGCCTTTTAATGTAAATTATGCTTAAAATTAGATTTATTCGCATTTTAAGCCTCTAACATTTATTGGATAAATGTAAATACATTTAACAAACATGTATAATCATATTTTAGTTACTTTTGTTTATTCCTGCTAATAAGGTGGATAAGAGTTAACTACCATTTAAAATAATAATATTATATTATTAGTGTGCAACACAATATTTCAAAGAAACCTGTTGTTGTGTATCGGGTACGATCGAACATAGCATCCCATTTAATGTAAAATTAATATTTAATTCACAAATATTAATAAATATGAAATATGACTTATTCTTTATTTACCTGGGATGTTACAGTTACATTCTCTACTACTTCAATAAATTGTGTCCTTGTAAGTAAAACATTGAATCGAAAACTATGCAATGGAATTTTCAAAATATCATTATTGTAATCCCACTTCAGAAAATGGATTAATAAAACCAACATTTTAACACGAAGAAAGGGAAGTATAAAGGTCAGTATAGTTAAAACATACTACAGTTCCATTTAAGATTACATGGACATGATAAAAAATTTAACCATAATTTTAGGATGGATAGTTATTGGGAAAATTATTAGCATAATGTGGAAAACCACAAAGCTATTAATCTACGATGATCCAAAGGTCCATTTGATTCATCACAAAAGAAAGTACAAGGAAAACATTTTTTGTTTTAAGATCCATTCCCTAGAGGTTAATAATTAATTTAATTTATCTAATAGTAAAAAAATAAATCATAATAACATGACAAGTATATTTCTATCATTTAAATAATTTCTACCACAAACTCATCTTTATTTCAAAAAGATAATAAAATTTAAAAATATATTCTATTTATCATAATTGTATATGGTTCCAAAAATGGATTTGTACTTGATATTTTATAATAATTAAATAAAAAACTATGTTATACAAACCAAGAAATCATGTATTCTAGTGGTAAGTGATGCATCTTTGTTGCGTTTTGGTTGTGGGTTCAACACTTGTGGCATTGCCGGATGTGGCAGGTTATCACCTGACTTGCAAATTTTCTTCTTCTTAAAAATATATTATTATAAAATTTGGAAAAATTATTAAGATTTGTTTTAACCTTAAAAAATACTATAAATTGTTCATAATAATCAATTCCAACCATTATACTTTTCAAAAATACTTCTATCCAAACTCAAAGTCAAAAAATTTATAATGATTGTCACATAAGATAATGCAGATCTTTTTTGTCACATACCAAAAATATGAATACCTTAATCATGTATTCTTTTAAAACATGGTAATAACCAAAATTACCATAAAAACATATTGAATACGTTCATGCATCCTTATTCCTTACATAAAACATGGAATATTTGATATACCCCTTAAACCCAAAAATTATGTTAACTCGAACAATGATGGAATAAAAAACCATTAATCAGTTCTAAGATAATAAATAATATCCAATAAAATTTATCCAAATATATCATCTCTTTATACCAAGATCATTATATTAGTATGAAAAACATGTCATGGGTTATCTTTCCCTCAACTATATATTTTTCAAAAATCATAACTTGCAGCTGTGTCACTTTAGGTGAAACCATATAAATTAAAATCCATAATAAAATAGTACTATAGTATAATCCTTATTTTTTTCATAATTCATATAACCACTACATCATTGACACAATAATAAAATGAAATAATTATCCCATAAAAACATAAGATTTCTAATCCTTCCTCTACATCATTGGAGGTATGAAAACTTTATTATTATCCAATAACATCATCTAGGATATTATCTGAAGATTGGGACATTGATTCACATGGTATCCCATCTTCTTGTAGATTAATAAATGTACATTGGAAACCATTTTCTTACCCTTGCAATCAAGAACATGGGGTCTTTTTCTCTACTCAAATAATAAAATATCATTCCCTTCATGCATTTACTAGGGTGATTCTTTCCATAGTTATCACATGTAGGAAAATACTTATTTCACTTCTTCCCTTTATCCATATTTTTATCTAGCATATTTTTTTTCTACCATCCTTTTCTCCACACTTTTTTTCCTTTATCATTCTTCACCTTTTTATCCTTCTCTTTCTCTACCATCTCATCCTTATTTCCCTTCTACCCTTCGCATAGTATCCTTCTTTTTTCCCTTCACTTATCTTATTGACACATGACAATATTTTTTAATCTGATGAGAATACCTAGGAGAATATTTCCATTGGAAATTTTGGATTTATATCATGAAATATACGATCATTCTTAATCTTTAGATCATGTGTATTTGTGGAGTTCTCATTCCTTTTACTTGGAGTCATTTCTAAATGATGACATACACTAGGATAGATCATGTCGCAATGTATAATCCATAAAGTAGAAAAATTATAATAATTAATAGAATATTTACATATATCTAGTCTCATAAGCATAAAAATGGTTTCTTTGGGGGACATATTTACTCATAAATTCTTCCTAATAGTTTTTAATGAAAATTTGATTTATCCTAAGCATATCTCTTAGGATTGTTAAGCCAGGTGCATAGTAAGGCATGTTTTCATGTACCAGGTTACACCAAGACAAGACCAAAACACCTTATTAGAGTTATTACATAGAAGTACATATATGCTAGAACCACATTAGCTTGTACTATCCAAACAAGGATTTATTTTCTTGGAATACCCACATAATCTCTATATTAAACATGTTTTTGGATGTTCCTATGTACTTATCCTAAAATAATATATTTGGGTTATGATCCCTAATCATATATTTCAAAATATGTTTTCAAGGTTGTAGATAAACTTCCTATGATACCAAATATAACACCCTAACCTCATATACCTAGAGTCGGTGCACTATTTTAATACATTTTAATTATCTCAAAAAATTGAATCCTAAGTGACTGATCAGATTAGTAGTCCTAGAAAATATATTACAAACATTATCATTACATTACAATTTTGAACATAAAATACACATAGGTAATCATTTGATAATTATGTTATTCTCCTAGATTAACCCTTTATATAAATCATAAAAAACATATTAGCATCCTATAAAAATAAAACAAACTAAATGGGTGATCTCAGATGCTCAGTAATGATAAACAATATAGCAAGAGATATCCTTAATAAGATTAATATTTTATTGTTAGTAATAAAACTTAAACAAGAGCCATTTAAACATAATATTTAGCATAATATGGAAATAATAAATCAAAAAATTCATTTCAAACGTTAATATTGATATAATTCTATTAGAATAATCACATTAAATAACAATAACTTATCTTATAATGAGGAAATTCATAATTTCAAACATCATTACCATTTCGTCAAGGCCTTGTTCCTATACTATCACCATACCGTCAAGGCCTTGTGCCAGGAAATAAGTATGTCTCATGAGACCTACCAATGAATTGAAGGGATATAGTGGTACCCACCCATCACTTACTAATTCCAATGCATTTCTGTTATGAATAGGGTAAAAACTAACATAATCATTCATATTAAAACTAACATATAAAATGTTAATACTTTAACCATAAAACGTTAATGGTATAAACATATCACATCCAAAGTAAAATATTTCTTAAACCATTATATAAAATATGTAGGATTTTATTATAATAATTCAATATAAAATTATAATAAAATCTAACAATATATGTTGAAATAAATGAAGATAATTTAATAAATTCATTAAAACTACTGGAGGGAAATTTTCCTTTTTACAATTAAATAATTTAGAAGCCGTAAAATTATGAAAGATAACATTTAATTTGAAAATATCCTTGTAATCTAGTAAAGAATGCATCAAAATGTTAAGGAGTCATAACTATAAAAAATAGTTGCACATTCGATATAAGTTAAGTAATCATTGTTTTCTTAATTTGTCTAAATGTATATAAAGTTCCTCATTTGGAAAATTATGGAAAAATTCATTTAAAACTATTTTTTAAAAATTTAAACATGGGTAAAAATTACATTAAACAATTTTAAATTTCATTTTTAATATCATTTTATGAAACATAGACATGGATGATAAGTATTTCTTAGAAGGTAATTACATATATGAAATCTCAAATAATAATTAGATTTTGAAATTAACACTTACATAAAACCATAAAATGATTATTTTTTTTAAAAAATTAAATTAACCTAAATATAGACCTAAAATACACATTATAATCCTTTTAAAGAATATTAAAATGTATAAAGGATTTATTATTTAATCATTCAAAGCATCTCATACCAATTTAAACATTTAAATAAGAGGCCCAATATCCTTAAATGAATATTTAAATTCCATAACGATAAAAATACTCATGATATCAAAAATAATATGGGAAGAAAATATAAAACACACAAGAAATAGGTGGTGAACATGGATTATATCTCACTAAAATTAAAAGTGAGATGAAATTCCCTTACATTAGGTCTGATACTCTACGTACGTTTCCAAAACTCATTTTTTGGGTATCTCCTTTTGATTTGGACAAAATGACTCTATAGGATGGATTTATTCCCGATGTTTGGACTCTAGGATTTAGTGAGGGATGTTGGGAGAGGAAATGGGAAGGGTTTGGTTGAGAAAAATGTATTTGTAAGTCTAAATTAAAGAGAATGAGATACGAGAGGTGAGGGAAAATTTTGGAAGATCCTAAAATATTAGTTTATTATAAATTAATTTTTTGTTTCAAATGGATCCAAAGCAATTTATTTCAAGGATAATATGAGGATGGGTCTAAATACTCTCAAACAATGAATTTTACACATGTTTGGATCACAAAAAAACCATATCCTTTTGATTTATCCCTTCTTTAAACTATTGAACAGTTACAATGTCTTCTTGTATTTTTACACTATAGGTTTAATATAGTTACTATAAAATGATAAAAGTGCCCTAATTTGATAATTTATGACATATTTGATATTATAAATGTTATTTGGAGAATAATTATATTTTTATGACTTTAATATCATTTAAAAAATAGTATTTACTTTAAAATATCATTTTGATCGATTTTGACACCATTTTATAATTGATTTTTGTTAAGGTGATAACAATTTGATTCATTCAAGAAAATGAATTAACTTAAACCTTAAATTTCAATTTCATCCATAAAATTAGTGGATGGCATAAAATATTTCAATTTATATGTTTTAAATATTATTAATATCATTTTATTTTTTTGTTTTAATAAATCATTTACTGCATCATCACTGTGCCATAATTAAATTAAATTATTTAATGTCTAAAAACTATAAATTAATTATAATCATGTCATAAATTTTTATATATTTATAATGAATATTTAAAGTTTAATTTTTCTTATGCATTACCCTATATTAATTTTTTTTAGTAATTAACATTTGAATATGAAACAATTAACCATGCTTTAAATAAAATGTAAATAATGTCTTCATTTAACAAAAGTGGCATAAAAAGACCATAAATTTGACATAAGTTTGATTTTTGTGGAAATATACTTTTCCAATGAAATTAATACTACTATTATGATAATTTTATAATATTATAATATTATTTTTACCTTTAATTTCCCTATTTATCTTTAACCTTTGAAAATAAAATTCAAAAGATATTATTCCCAAAAAAATATTTTGATCCTATTAGGACAAATTTTTAATTCTTATTACCACTGTGTATTTCATATTTTTCAAATCAAATTAATAGAAGCAGTAAAATTATTTTTAATTCCAATATATAAATATGGCTAGAATGCAGGTAAAAAGGCGTTAAAATAGTTCAATGAATTTTTTTATATCTATGTCTATTATAAAAATGATTACAATGATGTAAATTGGTTTAATATATATGTTATTTATCTATTTTTTACTTTAAATTCAATTCAAGTTAAAATAATTATGTAAATGATAATGTTGTTTTTTAAAATTAATGCCGTGTTTTTCATTACTCCTCAAAAATTGAAATTTATTAGTAAAATACCAAAAATCCCTATAAAATATTTTTGATATTCCAAATTCAAAAATGAATTAGACGTTAATTAATTTAATTTCTTTCAGTGTTTAAAATAAATTTTATTATTGTTCGCAATAGTACATAATAGTAGTTCCTCTAAGAATGTAATATTTCGAAACATATTACTATTTTACCAAAACGTATACATTTCATTATAAATATGTTTAATTTTTGTGAAAGAATTATAAATAACATATAAAATTTATTTATTACTATATTTAATGGATAATTATTAAATATATCATTTAAAAAAAATTAACACTAAAGTGTTGATTCACAGAAACTCAATCCTGCATGTTATTGATGACAAGTCAGTGTTGCATGTAATACAAGTTATTGAAGATAACATACCATGAAATACGGGGGTATTACATTATCCCATCATTAAATAAATTGAGTCCACATAATTGAAACTTGTAATAAAAAACAATGCATTGGACATTTCAAAATATCTTTATTGAAATCCCACATCAAAAAATGGATTATCATACTAGGACATTATGCTGGCTTATGGTAGGTGATGCACCTTTGTCACCCTTCAGTTGCATGATCAACACTCGAGGCCTTACCAGACATGACTGGTTGTCTCTTGACCAGCAGGAGGCCCTTTTCTTAAAATAATATTATTATAACATTAAAAAAATATTAATAAATGTTTTAACCATAAAAAATTCTATCCAATGTTTTACATAATCTGTTCCAACCTTTAGGCTTATCCAAAAGACTTATATCCCAACTTAGAGTCCAAAAATTTATATTGAAGGACAGATAACATAATATAGATCTCTTTTTTGTCACATACCAACCATGTAAATACCTTCCTCATGTATTCTATTAAAATAATGTGACAACCTGGATTATGATAAAAACATATTTAATATGTTCATGATTTCTTATTCATTATATAAAACATTGAATATGGGATATACTCTTCAATTCAAATTTTTTTTAACTCCAACAACTATGGAATAAAAAACCATTAATTAGTTATAAGGTGGTCAATAAAATCCAATATATTATATTCAAATAAATCAACTCTTTATCCCATCATCATTATCTCAGTATCAAAAACATTGTAGGGTTTGTCTTTCCCTCAACCATATATTTTCCATAAATCGTAACATGCAACTGTGTCACATTACATAGTACTATATAATCTCAAATCCTTAATTAAATAATACTGTAGTATAATCCTTATTTTTTCATATTTCACATAATTAGTACATCATTGATATAATACTCAAATAACATAATTCATCAATGATAATATAAGAACATTAATCATTACTATAAACCTATAAAAGTATCATAACATGATTATTATCCAAAAACATCATCTAGGGTATACTCCCACGATCGGGACATTGATTTTCATAGTGTCCAATATCCATGAAGATTAAGTATTGTATAGTGGAAATTTTTTTATTACCCTTGCAATCACAAACATGGTGTCATTTTTCTCCTCACTTATAACAAACTCCCATGCCATTCAATTATATACCAGGGTGATTATTTCCAAAGTTATCACATGTGGGAAAATTCTTTTTTCCCTTCTTCCATTTGATCATCCTTTTATCTACCATCATATTTTGTTCTTTCATCCCTTCAAATCCATATGGCTCATATAATTGTTTACTTATCTTATTAAAACATGATAATATTTATTCATATGATAAGAATACCTAGGAGAATATGTCCCTTTGAAATGTTGGCTAAAGTATATTAATTAAATGATCCTTCTTACTCATAGGGTCATGTGTATTGGTTTGATACTCATTCCTTTTAATGGAAACCATTTCCAAATGATGAAAAACATTGGGTTTGATCATATAATATTGTATAATCCCAAAAATAATAAAATTTTAAGAATTAATTTAGGATTTCATGTATCTAGTCTCATAATCACAAAAAGGGTTTCATTAGGGAAATAATTACTCATAGATCCTTCATAATGGTTTATAATGAAAATGTGTATTATCCTAAAAATATCCCCATGAGTCTTGATATAGGTTCATAGTAAGGACTATTTTCGTGTACCAGGTTACATCGAGTCAAGCCTGGAACACCATATCAAAGTTATTACTCCTAGGTGTATCTGTACCAGAACCACGTACACATGAAGTATATAGATATGGATGTATTTTATAGAAATACCCACATAATCTCTACATTACCAAAATTTGTGGATGTTCCTCTATACTTATCCTCAATGACTATATTAGGGTTTTGATCCATAATATATGTTTTCTAAATATATTTCCATGGATGTCTATAAACATCATTTGATACCAACTATAATTCATTGACATTAGATTATCGGAGACGATAAATTATTTTAGTACATTAGAATGATCATATGAAATCAAATCCCAAAGGACCGATCAGTTTAGAAGTCCTAGAAAAAAGATTACAAACATGAAAATTAAATTACAATATTGAACATAAAATACACATAGATAATCATTTGATAATTATTTTATTCTCCCATCTTAACCATACATATAAATAATAAAATGATTCTTTTAATCCTGGGAAAATAAAACATATGAAAGTGATGATATCAAATTCTCAGTAAGGATAAAAAATATAGCATAAGCTATCATAAATAAGAATAAACATTTAAGGATAGGTATAAAACTAGAACACCATTCTTTTAAACATAATATTCAATATTATATGGAAATTATTAATGGAATAATTACATTTAAAAACACTAATTGATATTCAACTAGTTGAATAATCACATGAAATATCAATATCTATTATCAAAATGAGGAAATGAATAATGCTAGACATCATAACCATACCATCAAGGCCTCGTTCCCAGACCATTACCATACCTTCAAGGACTTTTTCCAAGACACCAAATTGTATCATGATACCTATAAATGTATTGAGGGGCTCTAGGGGTCCTTGTTCATCACTTTCTATGTCAAATGAATTCATCTTATGAAAAGGATGAAACATAACACAAACATTTGTATTAAATCTAGCATACGAAATGTTAATACATTAACCGTGAACCATGAATGGTATAAACATAGAAAGTCCATAGTAAAATATATCATAATCTCTTTAATACAATATGGAGGATTATTTTATAATAATTAAACCTAAAATAATCATAAAATCCAATAAATTATATTGACATAAATGGAAATAATTTAATGAATCCATTAAAACTCTCTACTGGAAATAAGACTTTTCCCGACACTTTCATACCAACGGTTCAAAGAAACCATTGGTATAGGTAGTCATTCCCAACAGTTGCATCAAACCGTTGGGAAAGATGTTTTAAAAGTGTCTTTTCCCAACGGTTTGATGAAACCGTTGGGAAAGATCGGTAAAAACATCCATTTTCCCAACAGTTCCATTAAACCGTTGGGAAACATTGACATTCCCCAACGGTTTTTAAAAACAATTGGGAAAAATGCCCCAAATTAGACAGAATCCTCCCCACGATTCCAGAACCATTCCACTAATCTCCAGAAGCTCTCTAGAAGCGATTCCTTCACAGAAACCCTTGAGAAACCCCACCTTTTCCATCGGATCAGCTGCTACCAGGTTACACTCCTTCAATCTTTTATTAAGGATATAGTTCCTCCCCTTATCAATCATATCCTTCTATTCTCAAGGATCTGGTTATTCCCAATTTTTAGGGTTTTGGTAAAATTTTATGATTCACTAATCCATGAATTGTGTACTCAAATCACTACATCGGTGTATGTCCAATTAGTGTTTTCATTACACATTTACATTTATAAGGGCAAGGTGTCTATTGTGTTATAATTTTAAAGATTCATAGTTTTTTAATCTCAATGATTCAAATATTACATATTTATGTATATAAACTCATAAGAATTTGTTTGTAATATTTATTGATATCATTTCATGAAAATCACTCCTTTCATTAAGATCATGTCAAACATGAAGATCTTTTTCATCTTAATTTTTTAACACTATGTGTATTACATAAAAGTATGTATCATGTTTCTATCAAAATCAATATATATATAAAATGACACACTGTTCAATTATCCTTTGCACAATAAAACATATGGAGTATCTTCTTTAACTTTGAAAAATAGTATGTGGTCCCTAATTAGCACGTCTTCCTTCTTCATGAAACTAATTCATAGAATGTAAAATTCACAATATTAGTGAATATTAGTTGTTCTAATATAACCATTAATCATTCTGCCTTCAACATCATACATGTGTTATTCAATCTCTTTTTTAAAACACAATGACCATTTTCACTGATTTGGGGTTCCTCAAAATGCTTGGGAAAATCAAAAAAATGCATGTATTGAATCATGTTTCTCATATGGTTTCATGGATACAAGTTCATCTCAAAAATCATGACTGCATGGTTCAAATATCATGAGGACCATGAGATTATTATTTTTCACACAAATGAATTTGTTTTCTGCAACTATGTGTTTTTGTTTTCACTTTTGATTTGGCCGAAAGGGGAGCTTTGTGGTCATTAATCATGGTTATGGGTGGTCATTTAGGATGTAAGATAGTGAGACATCATTTTACTTGATATATCCAATATTATTATTGATTTATGTTCAATTTGATTATCTTTAACATGTGATGTTGTTTAATAAGTTGTTATTAATGGTTGTAATAATTACAATATGGCCCCCCGAACACCCCCCGAACAGCCCCTCAGACAGCCCCCCGGACAGCCCCCCACCCTCCTCCCTGGACCCTAGACAACCCCACAGACACCCCACGGACACCCCCCGAACGCCTACAAATTATATTGAAACTTTAGGACAACGATCCATGGGTCATATGTGACGTGTACGAGTCAACCCCACCTAAATCCGAGGCACCGTGGGACCAGGACCACCCAAACTGTCTCTCTTTTGTTTAAAATGGACTAAATTGTATGATCCATGGGTCATATGTGACGTGTAAGAGTCAATCCAACATCAATCCGAGTCGTGGTGTGGTCGACACCACCCAAACTGTCTCTCTTATGTTAAAAATGGACAATATTTTAGGTACATACGGTAAAATGATCAAACGGATTCTGATTGTGTTGAAACATTAGGACAAAGATGCATGGCTCATATGTGACATGTAAGAGTCAACCCCGCCTCAATCTGAGGCCTGGTGTGGCTGACACCACTCAAAGTGTCTCTCTTTTGTTTAAAAAGGACTTAATTTTAAGTGAAAACAACAACTTACATATGCCAAACCGACCAAACGCCTATGGATTTTATTGAAACATTAGGAAAACGGTCCATGGTTCATATGTGATATGTACGAGTCAACCCTACCTCAATCCGAGCTGCGGTGTGGACGAGACCACTCAAACTGCATCTCTTTTGTTCCAAATGGACAATATTTTACGTACATAGGCCAAACCGATCAAATGGATTCTGATTGTGTTGACACTCTAGGACAATGATCCTTGGCTGATATGTGACGTGTATGTGTTAACTCCTCCTCAATATGAGGCCCGGTGTGGCCGAAAACACTCAAAGTGCCTCTTTTTTTTAAATGTACTTAATTTTAAGTGAAAACAACAACTGACATACGGAAAACTGACCAAACGCCTACGAATTCTATTGAAACATTACGAAAACGATCCATGGGTCATATGTGACGTTTACAAGTCAACCCCACCTCAATCAGAGGCCCGGTGTGGCTGACACCACTCAATGTGCCTCTGTTTTGTTTAAAATGGACTTAATTTTAAGTGAAAACAACAACTGACATATTCCAAACCAACCAAACGCCTTCGGATTCTGTTGAAACATTAGTAAAACGATACATGGATCATATTTGATGTGTATGAGTCAACCCCACATTAATCTGAGCTGCGGTGTGGCCAGGACCACTCAAAATGTCTCTGTTTTGTTCAAAATGGACTAAATTGCAAGTGATATCAACAAATAACATACGAGAAACCAACCAAACGCCTTCATATTCAGTTGAAAATTTAGGAAAACTATCCATGGGTCATATGTGATGTGTACGAGTCAACCTCGGATAAATCCAAGGTGCCGTGTGGCCGAGACCACCCAAACTGCATCTCTTTTCTTCAAAATGGACAATATTTTACGTACATACGCCAAACTGATCAAACAGATTCTGATTATGTTTAAACTTTAGGAAAATGATCCATGGCTCATATGTGATGTGTACGAGTCAACCCCGCCTCAATCCGAGGCCTGGTGTGGCCGACACCACTCAAAGTGCCTCTCTTTTGTTTAAAATGAACTTAATTTTTAGTGAAAACAACAACTGACATTATCCAAACTGACCAACCACCTTCAGATTCTATTGAAACTTTAGGAAAATGATCCATGGGTCATATGTGACATGAAATAGTCAACCTCGCCTCCATCTGAGCCGTGGTGTGGCTGGGACCACTCAAGCTGTCTCTCTTTTGTTGAAAATGGACTAAATTGTAAGTGAAATCAACAACTGTCATACGGGAAATCAACCAAACGCCTTCAGATTCTATTGAAACTTTAGGAAAATGATCCATGGGTCATATGTGATGTGTAAGAGTCAATCCCGCCTCAATTAGAGGGGCGGTGTGGCCGACACCACCCAAACTGTCTCTCTTATGTTAAAAATGGACAATAGTTTAAGTATATATGCTAAACCGATCAAACGGATTCTGATTGTATTGAAACATTAGGAAAATGATCCATGGATCATATGTGACGTGTACAAGTAAACCCCGCCTCAATCCTAGGACCAGTGTGGCCGACACCACTCAAAGTGCCTCTCTTTTGTTTAAAAGGGACTTAATTTTAAGTGAAAACAACAACTGACATAAGCCAAACCGACCAACCGCCTTCCGATTCTATTGAAACTTTAGGAAAACGATTCATGAGACATATTTGACATGTACAAGTCAACCCTGGCTAAATCCGAGCTGCGGTGTGGCTGAGACCACTCAAACTGTCTCTCTTTTGTTGAAAATGAACACAATTTTAAGTGAAAACAACAACTGACATATGCCAAACCAACCAAACGACTTCTAATTCTGTTGAAACATTAGGAAAACGATCCATGTCTCATATGTGACGTGTACGAGTCAACACCACCTCAATCCGAGCCGCGGTGTGACCGGGACCACTCAAACTGTCTCTTTTTTGTTCAAAATGGACTAAATTATAAGTGAAATCAACAACTGACATACGGGAAACCGATCAAACGCCTTTTGATTCTGTTGAAACTTTAGTACAATGATACATGGGTCATATGTGATGTGTAAGATTAAACCCCGCCTCAATCCAAGATGCCGTGTTGCCAGGACCACCCAAACTGCCTCTCTTTTGTTCAAAATGGACAATATTTTACGTACATACTCCAAACTGATCAAACGGATTCTGATTGTGTTGAAACATTATGAAAATTATTCATGGCTCATATGTGACGTGTAAAAGTCAACCCCAACTCAATCCAAGGCCCAGTGTGGCCGACACCACTCAAAGTGCCTCTGTTTTGTTTAAAATGGACTTAATTTTAAGTGAAAACAACAACTGACATACACCAAACCAACCAAATGCCTACGGATTCTGTTCAAACTTTAGGAAAACGATCCATGGGTCATATGTGACATGTATGAGTCAACCCCGCCTCAATCCGAGCTGCGGTGTGACCGGGACCACTCAAACTGTCTCTCTATTGTTTAAAATGGACTAGATTGTAAGTGAAATCAATAACTGACATACGGGAAAACAACCAAACGCCTTAGTATTCTATTGAAACTTTAGGAAAACGATCCATGTGTCATATAATATGTGTATGAGTCAACCCCACCTCAATCTGAGGCACCATGGGTTAGGACCACCCAAACTGCCTCTCTTTTATTTCAAATGGACAATATTTTATGTACCTACACCAAACCAATAAAACGGATTCTAATTGTGTTGAAACATTAGGAAAATTATCCATGGATCATATGTGATGTGTACGAGTCAACCCTGCCTCAATCTGAGGCCCGGTGTGGCCGACACCACTCAAAGTGCCTTTTTTTTAAAATGTACTTAATTTTAATTGAAAATAACAACTGTCATACGAAAAAATAACCAAACGCCTACGGATTCTGTTGAAACTTTAGGACACCAATACATGGCTCATATGTGACGTGTACGAGTCAACCCTGCCTCAATCCGAGCCATGGTCTGGCTGGAACCACCACAACTGTCTCTCTTTTGTTGAAAATGGACTAAATCGTAATTGAAATCAATAACAGTGATACAGGAAACTGATCAAACACCTTCTGATTCTATTGAAACTTTAGAAAAATGATCCATGGGTCATATGTGAAGTGTACGAGTCAATCCTGCTTCAATCTGATGCACGGTGTAGCCGACACCACCCAAGCTGTCTCTCTGATGTTAAAAATGGACAATATTTTATGTACATATGCCAAACCAATCAAACAGATTCTGATTTTGTTGAAAAATTAGTAAAATGATCCATGGCTCATATGTGACGTCTACGCGTCAACCCTACCTCAATATGAGGCCCGGTGTGGCCAACACCACTCAAAGTGTCTCTCTTTTGTTTAAAATGGACTTAATTTTAAGTGAAAACAAAAACAGACATACGCCAAACCAACCAAATGCCTTCGGATTCTATTGAAACGTTAGGAAAACGATCCATGGGTCATATTTGACGTGAACGAGTCAACTCCACCTCAATCCGAGCTGCGGTGTGGCCGAGACCACTCAAACTGTCTATCTTTTGTTCAAAATGGACTAAATTGTAAGTGATATCAACAACTGACATACGAGAAACAGACCAAACGCCTTCAGATTCTGTTGAAACTTTACGAAAATGATCCATGGGTCATATGTGACGTGTATTAGTCAACCCCGCCTCAATTCGAGTCACCGTGGGGCCGGGACCACCCAAAATGCCTCTCTTTTGTTCAAAATGGAAAATATTTTATGTACATACGCCAAACCGATCAAACGGATTCTGATTGTGTTGAAACTTTAGGAAAATGATTCATGGATCATATGTGACATGTACCAGTCAACTCTGCCTCAATCCGTGGCCCGGTGTGGCACTTATGGGGTCACAAGTGATGAGACTCCTAAGAAAATACCTTTTCACCATATATTAGAAAAGTGGTTGTCATATGAAGATTGAAATGGGTGTAAATAATATTTGAGTTATTAAAACTCTTATTAAACTATACTGGATGATTTTTGTCATTTGAAGATTCAAATGGGGAATTATTCACCATGTCTCTAATCAAAGAGGTGGTGTTCTTTTTTGTTGTTTTAAGTTTTTCACTACTTTAAGTGCTATTTTTTATGCAGGTGTATGCACTGGAGGGGCTACAGGAGGGGCTGTTGTGCAACAATTCCGGAAATACACAATACCAACGGTTTACAACCGTTGGTAAAAAACTATCCCAACGGTTACAAACTGTTGGAATAGTATTTTTTATTGATCATATGCCAACATTTTCATTGAAATCGTTGAAAAAAAAACTATACCAACGGTTGTAAACTGTTGGTATAATATCAAAATCATATAATTCCCAACGGTTCTAAACCGTTGGGTAAACCTATACCAATGTTTCAACAAGAACCATTGGCAAATCAATACATAGAGTGGGATATTCCAACGGTTTAGTTCAAACCGTTGGTATAGATCTTTCCCCATGCCTTACTTCCCTACGGTTAGGACAACCGTTGGTATAGAATATACCAACGGTTTTCCAGCCTATACCAACGGTTTAGAACCGTTGGTATATCCTCCATTTCCAGTAGTGTTTGAGGGGAATATCCCTATTTTACTTTCAAATCATTTAGAAGTCTCACAATTATAAAAGAAAACCTTTCATTTGAACATATAATTATAATAATGGATGGAAATCATTAAAATGTTATAGATCCATAATGGCGGAAAATAGCATCTTGCACTGTATATGTTGAAAAAATATTCATTCCATAATTTGTGGAAAAGTTTATAATGTACCACGTTTGTAAAAAATATGGAAATATTCCTTTCAAAACATTTTGAAAAAAGTAAAACATGAGTAAAAATGACATTAATAAATTTTCGAAAATATTTTAAATTACATTTAATGAATCATAGACATAGATGATAAGGTTGTCCCATTAGATACTTACATATAAACAATCTATGATAATAAATAGATTGTGAATTTAACCCATACATAAATCCTTAAAATGAATATATTTTGAAAAAATGAATTTTCATAAATATATATTTATATATATAATTTTTTTATAATAGTTTTATTTTCATATAAATACTTTTCAATAATATTGAAATCGATAAATGATGTATTCATTAAACATTCATATCATCCCATACCACAGTGAACTTTTATATAATAATCCCAATATCATCGAATGAATCATTAAATACCATGATGTTAAATGTACTCATGATATAAAACATAATAGTGGAAGTAGATACACCACACAAAAGAAATAGGTGGTGAAAAAGGCTTATATCTTATGAATATTTAATGTGAGATGGAATTTACTTACCTTTGGTGTGATACTATTCCTATGTGTGAAAAAATCTTCCTTTCGGGTATCTCCCTTTTATTTGAAAATCAATGACTCTTTTGATAACTTCCATCCCTAATAATGGCCTATAGGATTTATTGAGGGTTGTTTGGAGATGAAATGGGAAGGTTTTAGCTGAGCGAAAGGGCTATAGTGGTGTTAATTAAAGTGACGGAGAAGTTCATTTTTTAAAGAGAGGTGAAGAGCACATTTGGATGATTTTAAAATATTACATTATTATTAATTGATTTTCAATTTTAAATTGATCCAAATTGATTTATATCAAGGATAAGATGATTAGGTGTCACAATACTATCAACTAATTAATTTTACAGATTTTTATATAATAAAATCAACCTTATCTTATGGATTTATACCATCGTTAAATTTTTTAACTCTTACTATATCTTCTTTTATTTTTATAGCATAGGGTTATTATGGTTACTATACAATGCCAAACTAACCCCAATTGGATCATTTATAAAATGTTTGACATTATTCACATTATTTTTCAAGATATTATTTTTTTTGACATTTATATCATTTAATATAATAGTATTTATTTTAATATTTTATTTCTATCAATTTTGACACAATTTAATACATGATTTATTTTAATGTCATAAATACATGATTCCATGGAAAAAAAGCATTAAAAATACCAATCAAGTAAATGTAATCCAAACAATTCATGGATTTCATTAAAATTTTCAATTTATATTTTTCAAATATTATTAATATCATCAATTTATTTTTCAATTAATAAATCACGTGTTGCATCATCATTCTATCACAATTAATTATAATCATTTAATTTTTAAAATTATAAATAAATTTTGATGATGTAAATAAGTTTCATATATTTATAATGAATTTTATATTTTAATTTATCTTATATATTAACCTACATTAAAAATGATTTACTTATTAAAATTTGAATATGACACTTTTAACTATTTTTCAAATAAAAGACCATAGCATTCATTAATTAACAAAAGAGGAATAAAAAGAACATATTTTGGACTAAGTTTTACCATTAATCCTGGTAAACAAAATTCAAAATTTACTATTCACCAAAAATTATTTTGATTATATATGACAACATTTTTAATAATTATTACATATATGTATTTTGTATTTTCTCAAATCAATTTATAGAAGTGGTAAAATGACGTTTATTTATAATATGAAAATGGGGCTAAAAGGCGGGAAAAAAGACATTAAAAATTCTCAATGAATTTTTATATCTAATTATATTATTAAAATGATTACAATGAACCACTATGGGTAACTATATATATTATTTATCTGTTGTGACATTAAAATCAATTTAATGTAAAATAATTATCTAAATGAAAAAGTCGTATTTTAAAATTCATGCAGTCCCTTTCATCATTCATCAAAAATTTAAAGCTTTTAGAAAAATACCAAAAAAATCACCCTAAGATAATTTTGATATTCTGAATTAAAAAATTTAGTCTATTTAAGAAAAATCAATTTCTATTAGTTTCTAAATTTAATTTTCCTATTTTTCACAAAAGGTCATAATAAATATTTCCTTTAAGAAAATAATATTTCTAAAAATTTAACTATTTTACCAAAACAAATACATTTCATTATGAATATAATTTTTTTGTGAAAAAATTATAAATAACATTTAGAAAATATTTATTACTATTTATATTACTATATTTAATAGACAAGTTATAATTATATCATTTAAATTATTTTAACACTAATGTATTGTTTTGAACAAACTCATTCTCACGTGTTACGCAAGGCAAGTCAATGTTACATGAAATGCAATATATTGAATATATCATGAAATGAAATCTTGTGGTGTAACATTACCTGAGGGAGAACATCCAAATGGAGAGGTAAAATTCTCAAAAAAATCATTCTTAATATATTTCATATAATACCCAATAAGATATTAACATTGAATATAAGTGAACAAACCAAATTATCAATAATATTAAAAAAACATAGTACACTAATAGAATATAATTTTTATACATTCATTAAAACCCATTTGAAATAAAAAGACATCATCATGTGTTTGTGCAGACTACCGCTACCAATAACTATGGGTTATAATATTCCTTAAATAAATACATGGATTGTAAAAAATATTTTCAGTAAAATATATTATTACTATAAAAATATTAATTGTCTTAAATGATAATTATTTTAGTTCCATACCCCCTCCAATTAAATGAAAATTATAGAAAAGTCTATTTGTGTGGACTCACACCTCCATATAATGATATATTTAATTTTTTCAAATTTGTCTTAATATAGATTATTTAAAATATTTATTTAATGTATAAACATTATATTTATTTGAACATAATATTATATAGTAATAATATTGGGAATTATATATTTTTTATTAATTAAAAATAGTAGTAGAATATTTAACCATCATAAATGAAATAATCAAGGAACATTTCATAATTTGCATCCATTTTCGGATATCGTATAGAACTATATAAATATTATGATAATTTATCAATAATTTAATTGATCCAAAAAATTATGGAGATCATGAAGTTATTTTTTTTTAAAGTTTATCATGTTAATAAAATTGAAAGAATAATAAAAAAATTAACCAATAAATCTGATGTGACCATTTTAAGAGGAAATCGTATAAAAAATAAAAAAATATTGATTTTAAACAAGTAGTAGAAAATTATATAAAGATGAATAAGGTTTTAAAAAATGTATTTTTTGAGAATAATTTAATTATTTTTTATATTAGGTATATTCATTTAATGAATCATAAACTAAGGTAACAGTTTTTTGATCTATATTTTTATTCATTCGAATGTGATTTGTCTTCACCACTTGTTCCTTTTTTGGTTGTGCATATATTGAAAATTTATTAAATTTTTTATTAAATTCAATGAAATAAAGGGTATTTAAAAAACTATATCATTTTATACCATCCATTAATTTTCAATTTGAATGATTGTGATGTTGTAAGGTATTTTGTTAATGAAATCTGTTTTGGTTTGGGGTATATGATCCTTATCCTGAACTTCTTACATATATGTTAGGTATCATCAAAAAAAGTTTATATTGAAATTTCCATATTTCCAAAGGACAATAATGTTTTTATTTAAATAATCCTCATCAATGATCTTCATCAATGTAAAATTATTTCATTATTAAGAATAATTCACATTCTCTTTAATGATGCCTTTTCAACATTGTTCATGTAATACATTCAGGGAAATGTTAACCATTATATTTGAAAAGATATTTATGTGTTATATAATTTCAAAATCATATTTACATTCTCATGTTTTCAATATATTTTCTATTACCCCTTTTTATGATAGGGAATTTATATAATGGAATTCTAAAACATATAAATGTATGTTTTGAACCACCCATGTTACTTTTTGATTACAAATTATCCTTTATTTAATATATTATAGTTATTATTATTCACTTTTTTTTCATCCATATAATTTACATATGTTTATTAAAAATATAACTAGTATATATTTACTTTCTTTTCTTGGTATAATAAATGTTAAATACAACTCATTGAAATTCTATATTATGTAAAATATGTTTTAACTGAACATTATTTTTTCATAATTAAGTCAAGTAACACCTCTATAAAATGGTTTTAACCATGAATAAATAATAAAAAACCTAATTATTTTATAGATACACCTACAAGTTAAAAATCGGTTTAATGGTAAATAATAAGACATTAACTACATTAAAAGAACATTTTATCATTTCAAAAATCATTATAATTGTTATTAGTTTTTCTTATTCTTGATTCTTCTTGATTCTTATCATGGTATTTTTGACAATTCAACCCCATTTTTATTTGATTATGTATATTTATTATAATATTACCATCTTAAATGATTAAAACCCTTGAAAACTTAGCAATCCTTATGAAATATCATTCACTTATGTTTTGATATAATATTATAGTACCCACATATTTCTTAGGGGTTTTATCATTATTATTCCTTATGTGTTGTTTTTGTTTTGTTATGTGGAATGTGTATGAATATTAATATTATTATTTTAATTATGTTCTATTTGATATTGGAATAGTATATCCCTCCAAAAAATGGGTAATTTTTTTATCTCATGAGATACCATGTATATTGCATGAGAAATTCACCTAATCACACTGTGTTTTGAGACTGGTGGGCCAAGAATCATATATCCATCCAATGAATTGTGGAAATACATATATATCATGTGATTTAATTTATGGTGTTATGGAGTAAAAATAATCCACTATAGTACATTGTAAACTATGTGTTGTTTGTCTTTGGAGTTAACCTTTAGCTGTGATAATGATGTTATAATTTTTATTGATGTCATGTATTAATTATTCTGTGATCTTATTCTATTAATCCAATCTATCATGTCTCTGTTCTTATGATAACCCTGTTTGTGATATATTATTATTCCTCTTAACTTATATTTAATTTCATACCATCATTATTTACTCTGATTTTTACCTTATTGAGCAGTTGAGCTCACCCCTTTTCTAGTAATCCATTCCATAGGTTATGAGGCTAGGTATAACATATGAGAAGTCTTTAATGTGTCTGGTGTGACTCAGTTACCAAACAATGTCCACATGTATTATAATATAAATTTCTTATGTGAATTGTACTCAAAGACAATAAAGTTTTAATTTTTTGTATTTAGAGAATATTTTTTGAGATGTAATTTTAAATTAAGGAATTGATGTAAAATAGAGATTTTTTATCAAATAAGGCTATAAATACCATTATATAATTCCTTATTTCATTGTTATGACAATATTTTCCACAAAAAATACCATATTTGGAGAAATTTATTTTTTAAATTCCAATACAAATTTAATTAATTTCAAAAAAATTGAAACAACACATTCCATGATAATTTTTTAATTTCAATTCCGACGTTAACATAAGATTTTTTTAATTAATTTTAAATTTTAAGAAATTATAATTTTTAAATATTAACATAAAAATAAGGTTTTAAATAAATTATGTTAATATATGCATTATTAAAATATACACATGAAAATTATTTTATTTTCCTAATTTGAATATTTATTTTATATAATTATAATATTTTTTATTTACTTATATTATTCTTGGTAAATACATCTTACTAGTATTTTTTTATTTTTAATGTTCGTGTTACTATTCTCTCAACTAGATATAATTTTAAAATTTATTTTACTAATAAAATCATCATATAATCCTTATACATCCCCTAAATACCTCTTACTCATCCCTCATTATTTATTCACTTTGTTTTATTCCTTGTTAATTTATGGAAAATTACAATATTATATCTAATGTATCATTTTCATTTTGAAATATATTTCTTGGATAAGATATTTTTCCGTGACATTATATTTTTGAAATTTCAAATTATTCTTATATTAGTTTCCAATTTTTGTTATCCAACGATAATATTTTTAATTTTAAGGAATTCATTTATTCTTTATAAATAATATAATATATTGATGAAATAAAATAGTATTTATTTTATAGGAATTCCATGTGATTTTATTTACACTCTATATTGAAAAATATGGATTGATAAATTAGTACAAAATTGAAAGATTTCAATCTTATATTTTAAATTCAAACAACCAGGAAAAAATAAATTGTAGTAATTCTATTTCATTGCATCCTCATATTTTCTTGTCAGGATTTTGATGTATGGGTTTTCTAAAGTACATTGAAGACGTAAGTTATATTATTATGTATAAATTTTACTTTATGATTCGTGAACATCACTGATTTATCTTGATAAGAAGGGTCACTATCCATTAATACCAATTCACAAATTAGTACATATAACAGTTTTGATATACAATTACACGGGAGAGATACATGGGACATGATATGTTCCTTACCATGGTTTGGTGGAAGTCCAAGTGGACAGACAATAAATCCATTATGACCAAGAATTCAAATTGGACCAATATACCTAATTATGTGCATTACCTTTTCCAAAACCATGTTACTCTATTACAATGATATAACCAAAGGGGTACATTATTTCCAACACTAAACTCTATATCAAATAAATTGTTTTTTCTTGTAGTTTCACGACCCTACTCACTCTATGGTATCCTGATAAGATAACCACTTAGAAAATGGTATACAAAGAGGTATGCCTCATAAATAGTGAGGAAAATAAATCCATGAGTGATTCTCTTCCAAATGTCACTAATATTATCATCATGGGTGGTATGGACTATAAAAAAGGGTACTAATCCAGTACATACTTGATGTGTCACTGAGGATAGTGAGACATAAGGGGTTATATATTGTAGTCCCATAATGGAGTTATAGGTGAACGAATAACCCATTTGTATGTTTTTATGGATACCTCACCCATCAGGAGGTATTTTCTATAGATAAAGCCCCATTAAATCAATGTTATGGGGTATTCTATACCTAATTTAGTCAATATCATGATCATTGGTGGTCTAGGTGGTTATATAATCATAATTCTTGTATCAAATTTGTATTAAATTATTTTTTATTGAATAGATTAGACCTTCTCCATCAGCTATTTCACAAATATGGGACCTTATATCTTTCCTTATTTAACATCATCTATTTTTTTTTATTTCTATATCTTTTCTCATATAAATATTTATATGGTGAAAACTATATAATTGAGTGTAAATTGTTGTAGTATTATATTTCAACCATTTTAAGGTGTTGATCATAGCTATAACAAACCAAATTCTTTGAATAAATATTAATCTTATTAAATATTTTAGAATTTAAATAATATAAAATTAAAATTTTTAATATCTCTAATGATACAAAGTTTGATTATAGTTAAGGGAATCATTCATCATGATAGCGCACAATTAGAAATGATGATATATTTAGTAATTCAATGTTTTTACACGGTTTAGATAATCATAGAACATTCTATATTGAACTGAAAACTAATTTTCCATGTCCTACCATCTTGACACTCATCATAGATTATTGTGGGTAAAAATAGAGTTTTGATTAATTTTTTATTATGCTTATAAAATTTGAATGAAAATGTTCTCAGTATCTTAGTTGTTTTTTTTTTGATATATATATCTGTGGGTGTGTTTTCGTGTAAAAGAGTGTTACTATTAGTATCATTTTTATCATTACTGTTTTTATTATTATCATTATATTTATTAATATTGAATGAAATTATTTGGGAAATGGGAATTTATATGTGGTTACATTATTTTGTCATTTTTATATGGTGTAAAAAGAACGGTGGATGGATAATTCTAGATAAATATATTTATATTAAAATTACATTTTTTCTAAAATTATTACATGCAATCAAAAAGAGGTGGAATTTATTACCCTTCACATATTTCTAGCTGATTCCAAGGGGGAGATCCTACCATCCCCACTCTTTACTCCTCTCATAGTGGTTTCTTCAAAATATCAGTGTGGGAATTCACTATTAAGATTCTATTAACCCCCCTCTCTCATTCCATGTATATTCTCTTCTTTATCTCACCATCTAATAACATCTAGGATTCATTGAAAACATTATTTTTTTAAATATCAATTCATAACATCATATTTTCATGGGGATTAATGAATCATTAGTTTCAAAACATTTTTGATATACCTAATTTAGCATAAATTATTGAAGGTTTAATGGTTTCAACGAGATTCAGTTTGGGTTTACTATAAAACTCATTTTATTTTACAAAATCCAAATTCATATGATTTTAAAATAATTATTTAGAAAAATAAAATCTATTTATAATTTCATTAATGAAATGATAAATTATTTCTAAATTCTTTATGCCATTTTTGATTTACATAATAGGGAATTTATTTTTTACACCTTATTTATAAAAATAAATTTCATGCACAACAAGTGTTTATAAAAATATCCTAATTTCATGTTTTGATTTAAAATATATTCCAGAGGATACCATGATGTATATTTTATTTTAATTAATTTTTTAAAAAATAAATATATTTATTGATTATAAAAGACGCATTTTTCCCAAATAGGTTTTAATGTAAATTTTATGATACTAAATTTTCATTCGATGAATTTTTAAGGGTTATTTGTTATATGTTGGGATTTAAAAAGAAATTTACATAGTGTTTTAGGTTATTTTTGTGATTTAAAATTGAATGAATACCATTTTTTATCATTGAAATTTTTTAACAACCACCTTTATATATTCCCCTTTTTGTTATGGATAAGTTTATAAGAATTTATTAAATTGAATATTGTGATATGGATTGGGTAATGTGGATATTATAATAATTATTGGGTATGATGGGAGACCCAGTTACTTGGTGGGAAATTAATAATGAATATTTTCCTAAGTATGATTTCATCCTAGCTTGGCATCTCTATTTATCATTTCACTCCAGATAGGGTTTGCCACCCATAAATTTTGTATGTTTATATCATTGTTCTTTTCTATTCGAATCAAATTAGGTTGATACGTTCTCTATGAGTATGTTCATATATTGTCTCAGTTTTATTTTTCTTATTATACTATATATTTTTTATTTTGGTTTTTATTTTAATCCATGACAATATTTACATTGAATCATGTTTTTTTCCATTAGGATATAGTTTTCTTCTTGTTATGATCCACTTTATGTCAAATAATTCTTTGTATTTCTCATATAATTACTCAATTTTTTTATTTTTACTTTTTCCAAAAATAATATATTTTTGAAAGATATTGTATAATATTTTCCTTGCCATGTTAAATGAGAAATTGTATTTAAAAAAATATATTTTAAATAAGAATTTTTTATTTTGATTATAATATTATATATATATATATATTATTGAAAGGATCTTATTGGGCATTGGATTACAACCAATATACACACATAAGTGTGTTTGGGGATTTATATCTTACTGATTTTGTTACGCGTATTATCATTTTTTGGGTTTTTTAGAGTGGAATATTAGACAGATATGGATCAATATTGGTGTTGTAATATAGAGGAACAAGTTCCACACAAATACAGTTAGCTATTTATTTCATTATCATCTAGAAATATTAAACTTCATTTTTTCATTTTCTTGGTATTAAATATGAAGGAAATGAATTATATGATATTAAAGTTGTTTATGTTTAATCTATTTGATTTATATCAGCCTAATTTATAATTTAAAATAATAATGGGTAAATAGTTTAAAGGAATTATTATTTTATAACTTAGGAACATATTTTCGCCTAGGGTGGCCAAAAAATTCCTTTAGGGTTATGGAATATATGTTTTGGTATGATGGTCATGTATTTTGGTTAATATGCAACAAAATTTTATCATAGAATGACTTGGTAGATTTCTTGTATGTTAAGGTTGATCATTAGAATATGGGAACTAATACATGTGTTAACATGAATAGCCCATTAATGGAGGAAACTCATGTAACCATGGGATATCCAAGAATGAGTGGTTTATATCAACCCATTAATGGATTCTCATTTGTTTCGTTTTTTTATATTGATGTGTCATGAACATTACCATTTAATAAACATACTATCATTTTGAAACTCTTGTTATGTGAGTTATTTCAAATTGAATAGATACTAATAATAAATATTATTTTTTCTTTAAAAGTTATTTTTTAAAACTAATAGTTTGGGATACATCATGGTGTTTTTTGAACATACTCATATTCTTGGTTATTTATGTGTGCATAAATAATGAAATATATGAATGTGTGTGTATTTTATAAAATATCAAATTTGAAATATTATTTAAATTACGCATTATACTACTTCAAAATAATTTTATTCATAAATAAATTAACAAATCATTTCAGAAATTTCAATATGGAATGTGATTTACAGATGGTATTTTTGAAACCTTTTGGTAAAAATACATATATTTTACCACTGTACTGAAAATGTCAAAATTAACCAAATTTTATATAATATAACTTTAGAAATAAAGGGTTTTGATATTCTATTTTCATACTTCATGATATTAAAGTTTTACAATGCACTTTTATATGAATTCAAGCTCAAGGGGATGATCCTAGCAATCAAACACAATGTTCACTTCATATGGATGTCCTTATGGATTAAATATGATGCGACTCATATGGTGGAAATTATGAATAATAGGTAATGAAATTTCCCTTTGAGGCTTAAGGAATTTTGAAATATAGTCTCCAAACTGTCAATGGAATATATTTTCATGTGTCACATTCTTATTGAGTAGAAAATATTGTAGTAGATTCAATTTAAAAGAGAGAAATCATGGAATTTAAAACAATGTGTTCCTTTCTGAAACCAAACTTTTGTTCATCCGTACTGAATTTATAATCTAGTATTAAATGTAAGGACCTACCCCCATGGGGCCTATTTCATGACTGCCCTTATCTCACTTCCAATAGTCTAGGGGATGATGAGTAGTGCCGAGTAGGCATATCTGTCACATGGGAGGCCATTTCCTATAGTACATGTACACAAAGACACATCTCGAAGCCCATTAAATACAGAAACATAAAAACAATGATAATACATTCATGAATAATTATTAAACTCCCACTACTAAAGTATAAAAAAATGAATTGATAGAAAAAGAGGCAAATAAAATCTCACCAAAATGACTTTGAAAAAAATCCCAACAAAAAATTATTGATTTGGGATATTATCAAGGTAACTTCTAGAATACACCTTGATCAATATGGATCATTTTGATTTTCCTGGACCTTGACCCTATATGACTCTTTAGAGAGGTCGATATTCTACATAATACATGACATGTGCAAGAAAACCCCATGTCTGGGTGAGTATACAATACCTAGTATAAAACCCCCAAATCACTATTCATATAACAATAATAATAATAGTCATATCTATATAATTATATTTCTACAAATGAAATGAAAATATTATATAGAAATACTCAATGAATACACTCAATATCATGGTAATTTCACAATTGTAATGCCAGTGTAGGGATTATTCTCAATGGCTGCACATGTCACTTTTCTAGGATAACACACTCCCTATGTCATATATCACCGATGGTGTCTATTTGTGATGTACTACCCATCATGTCCCATCATAAGAAATATACATTGGGAGTTTTAAGTGAATAATATATAGATGATGATGAAAATAAAATAAATGGGGTATACAAACAAATCAATTCATAATAAAATACTATGATGAGGATCAGTTCCCCCATACCATTGGTCCTGATTATAACGGAAACTCTACACAGGGAAAGATGATGATAGTGGATAAAACTCTAGGCCCCATGGAAGGATTCCAAGATCTCTATCCAAGAAGTCCCACTGAATGGATAACTATCCTATGTGTAGGACATGATTTCATACTAACCCTCAAGGAATATATCAAGGGAAGCCACCCTAATGAAAATGTTCCAAGCTATAGACCATAAGAGGTTGAATCAATAATTAAAGGATTACATAGTGTTTCCCCTCAGTAATGGGTTCTTTCCATGTAAAATGGATTGTTTCCATGTCTGTGTCTTTTCCTAAGTACGTATTGTGTCTATGCCAATTACTCATTGTTGTGTTGGTGAATGTTTTTCCATTTCTGGTTATGGATATAGTTTCTTGATTTCCTCCTTAGGTATACACTTATGAATCTATAAAGGGTTACACACATTGTGTGATAGGGGTCACATTATGGATGACACATAACTTCATCAAAAAAACCCTAGCACATCACCAAGTCTGCCACACACTATGAAATATAGAATAACACACTGTTTTTATAGGATTTTCTATAACTATTTGGTTCATCCATAGTGAAATAGTATGATCAACCTACCCTCAAATATAAATGGGAAAAATGATTGGAGGAATAGATCTACTTAGATAAAGCCTCACCATTTCCAGCCACTGGGATCCAGTATTCTAATTCACTTGGAAATTGGTTTTACTACTTCTTTGTCACTACACCAACCACTCAAAACTGATGGTCTCTAATCTGGTCTGATTATTTATCTGCTACCATCCCTGCATGATCCTCACATCATATGAATTCTAGATATAAAATGTCAACAAAATTCATCAAGAGAAGTGTTTGAAATGGTTGATTTCACATTATTTTGGAGGAACCAATGATGAATCAAAACACTAGTGATTAACATGCAAGAATGTGGCGAGATATCTCAAAAACCTGAAAAGAGGAATAAACCTTTTGTATTTTTTATTTTCATTAATCTGACATCATTGGAATGAAGAAATAAAACTCAAAGAAAAAAATAAATTCTCCCATTACAATTCATATAGATAAAAAATCTTACAATACAACCAAATCGATAATTAATATATATGTCAGCTAAATCATGTTCATCATAGAAATAAATAATATGTAAATTTTTGAGATAAAAAAATATCCTACCTTTTTTTTCGATTAAACACTTCCGAAGATAGGTTCGATGCCGTTTTCATTATTGAGATATAGGAATTTGGTTTCACACAATTAATTTATCCAAGATCCAATTATTGTTCACCCACAAAATATCCTCTAAAAACCCATATAAATCTATAATATTATATAGATAACCCTTGGATTTTCATAGATCCATATATTTATAGATGATCTAAACTTAGTTGTTATGTCATATAATAATATAAATTATTAATTTATTTAAATTTATTGATTTCACTACGACTGTGCTCAACCTGAATTCCTGATGAATTCCAACTATATGTTGTACCTAGGGAAAACCCACACTTTATACACAACAACAACCTCATATTTCCAATATGAGCCTTTTTTTAGAATATATTCATCTTTTCTCATGAAAACTGAACACCAGTGCATTTACTATATTTAATATATTTCAATAGTTATTTTCTGGCACACTTGGCCTTGGAATATCACATTTTTAATGTGCGTTGCTGAAAAAATAGTGTATAAAATATTAAATAATAATACATCAATAAAAAATCATCATTAAAATCTCCCAACCTTTAGTATTTAAGTTAATGTAAGCCAAAACAAAAGGATATACAATAAGATGTGTGTATTGATCATTTTAGGATGCTCCCATCATCAATGTATATCTCACCCTGGTTGATCACATGTGAAAAATCATCCATATACCTCCTTTGTTGTGACACATAGAATATTTCATGTACTCAGTATAACATCAATGTAAGATATCAAAGGTACACCACGTAACCACTACTATGAATTATATGGAATTTTCCAATGATTCTCAGAGATATCATGTTTCCTAGGAAAAAGTCACATAATCCTAATCGAGGTGAAATCTAGGGGAATACATATTCCCCCTCATAAAACATTAAAGGAATCCATCATCATTTATAATAGGACTTCTGATGTCTTATTGTATTCCTCATCCATTCCTAGATAACCATCACATTCTCTATAGTGTATCACACCATCTCTGGGCCCATAAGTGATGACACTCTTAGGTCAGTCCTTAATAGTGGTGACCTGCCTGGTCACCCGCTGAAGGCCTCTAATGGTTCTATATCAATGGTGGAATGGTTTTTTTATTATACGCAATCTTTACCAATGGTAGTAGAGCCTCCCAACTATGGGAAAATTCTAACATGAAATCTCGCGTCATTTCCTCCATGATTGAAATGGTACACTCAATTTGGACATTAGTGTGGGAGTGAATATCTATGATCAGGCATTTTTCATTCCCAAAATCCTCTTACAATCCCTTCCATAACTGAGATGTGAAGCGCTCATCACTACCTTAAATGATCATCAAGTGAACTCCATGGATTTTGAAAATATCCAACACATAGAGGAATCTTAATATATCTACTAGTCTCTGCTCTCAGATAGTTAAGAAGTGGGCTATCATGGTGAGTAAGTCTATGATCACCCAAATGAAATCTTTTCACATGAACATATGTTGTAACCCCATAATTAATCCCATGGATATCCCATCCAAATTAAACTCGATAACCTCAAGGGGTTTAAATGAATCCAATGGAACCTAGTGGTCAACCTTCAATTTCTAACAAGGCATCGAGTGATAATCTCTACAACTCCTTCATTACAAATAGCCACCAAAACTGACATTGGAGTTCCTGGTACGTCATTTCAAGCATGTATGTTCCTCCAAAAGAGATGTTTAATACTCTATTATAACCTCCTCCTCTAGCATCACTAGTACCACAATTCTTCTAATGAAATGAATGAAATTCTTCCCACCTATATAAAATCCATTAGTAGCATGTCTAGTTGATGTCTATGCATGTAAGGTATCATTGTTGTCTTAACAAAGACATGCCTCCCTGACTCGTTTTAAAATCATATGGTAAACAACCATAAACTGGATGTAATCTCCTATATCTTTATCCATAAAGGATAACTATAACATGGCTAACTTCACTGTCAGCTCTCTAACAAACTACTATCATGATCCCCTTCTATGAGAATTTTCTAACATGTTCCCCTTTTATGGGTATATAAAATCACAATGTCATAATATTAGAAGAACTCTAATCATCACTATTATCTCATGTTAAGATCCTTCTGATACAAGATATACATGATACTCTTTTGGTCCGATAAGATGATAAATCACTCACCCATCAGGTATTTTTTCCACATCTTTAGTGATAAGACTATAACTACTAAATCATGATTGTGGGTTGGGTATTGTTTTCTCATGTTGTGTCAACTGACATGGTCTATATGTAATAACCAACTACTTCTATATCACAAGACATCACAATCTAGTTATAGATGCATCACATAAGATAATGCACATGACACCATCATTCTAAAATCTAATGATGGGAGAGTGCGTCAATCTCTATCCCAACTCATGGAAGCCTGTTAGAACCCCTTTTTCCACATGAAAGGATTCCCATTATAAGTCAAAATAATCATGGGAGCTCATATTCTGGATAATTCATGTATTAATATCAGATACTAATCTTCAAAACCAATGAAACTCTATGCCTACATCATTCTCTTGGGTGGATTCTAAGTTAACACTACCATGACCATTTTCGGGCCCACATCCACAACATCTACTCAAATAACATGTATCCAAATATTGACCTCCATAATATTGATCTGAAATTTTGTGAGCTTCCAATAAATTTGTTGCTATAAAATTATATCCAGAACCTACTGAAAGTGTCTCATGTAATCCTCCTCAGACATTGAGTACACTCAGCTATCATCAATGAATACTAACATGATCATGTCTGATAAAGTATAAATGCCCAAATTAATGATTCCCAGGAAACTTATTGGGGTATTTTTCATGTTGGATGTCATCACTATATACTCATTATGACTGTAGTGACATCTAAATTCTATCATTATTATAACCTCATCCCGTACTCACAACTATTTACAGCCTAATCTGAAGTCATCATCAAGAACAATAATTCCCCTCTAAATTAATCAAATTGTTCTTTGTTTCTTGGAGAGGGATACATTTTCTTTTTGGTCACCTTGTTTATGGGACGATATTCCACACTTGAACTTATTCTCCCTTCCCCCTCATTAAAAATTACTCAGGTTTACTAGGGATAAAAAATAGTATTTACAAACTCCTTCCAATAAAATTCCTCCAAATACACCCTCAGCATAAATTCTCACATGATACATTTGATATGCTGGTTAAAATATCAAGGTCACCCCAGTGGGAATATAAAAGCACAAAAATATCTTTCGATGGGTAGGAAAACATGTAACATCCTTAGGAAAAATTTCCTCACACACTTCCACCACTATAGGGAACTATGAACTTATAGCATCCACTACACCAATAGTCAATCTATACAACTATTTGGTAATTAGATGCACCCATCTATGCATGGGTCCACCCTTTTCTACCTCCGTTTCCATTTCACTGACAAAGGAAAACCTAGTCCCATATTTATGAACACAGTATATCCTTCTCCTAAAATAGTCTATCGAGGTATGAGATACATATGAGCAGTCCATAACAATGGTGAAATCAGAAGCCCTCATCACTAATACAAATAGATCCCAACAAAAAATGTCAACTCCATGAGCCCGGTCACACTATCGGTAGAAGCATGTGATCTCTGAGTCTCTTACCATAAGTGTCTCTAAGAGGAAGGGTCTAGCCAAAGGTCCTATTATAATCTCTATATAACAAACTAGAAATGTTTAAATAAAGTAATTAATATAACATGTTTCTCTTAGTACTTTATATATGGTATAAATGAAACTTATCATTCATTATATCATCCATGGAGCCTTTGGGTCTTATGTCTCGACTGCATGTAGTTTCCCCCACCCTTTTCCTTCATCTCACTCTGCCAAGCGTGGACCACTAGGAAGTCGTGGTGGTAAGAATTCAAAGTGTATACCTTCTCTAGATGATCTCCCAAATCCTATTCCATTACTTCCACCTTGGAGACATATATGATCCTACTTATTTCTCTATCATGGAATCCTATCAACTATCACTCTATCAGTTAATAAAACATGTCAAAAAATACCTCATGAGATTTATTCTATCATCACAAGAAAAGAATACCCTATACCTAGTATGGATACAACCATCTTATGATGCATGACCTTTAGACCCTCTATCTTTGGATCACCTACTGAAACACCTTTCACATCTAGGTCCCTATGACTATTGTCAGATCAATGATACCAAAGTCTATGCTATGGATTACCCACTACTAATAATAAATATATACATCTTCTTATCCAGTAAGCTCTCAAAAACTAAGGATTTCTCTTGAAATATAGTATATGTAATAATTTATAGTGGTGTAATGCTAGATCCAATGTCTCTACTAAGCCCTCTCTTAAAAGTTTGAGATTGGATGATGTGGTCACAAACAATAACCATTGAGTACTGGGAGAGGTTTGTGAGCATGGATAAATACATAGCCGCAATAGTACTACCCAGATGAAGTGATAGAATCTCTTGGATTTTCACATCCTTCAGTAAAACTGGAGATAACTCCTCTATGAAATGTTTATCAAACTCTAACTATGCTAGATATCCCTCCTCATGTGACTAGATCACTAAACCCCAAAATTTTATAGTAAAACCAATGATAATGATCACTTCCAAGACCACCATATAATATTTTTGTGTGTATAAAATATGAAAAACATGCTTCACCACTTCAATATAGTCCTCAGCCACCCATGGGTCAAGCTCTCCATAAAACATGATGGGTCCCTATCACTAAAACTTGGGAAGAATGCCCAATATGTGCAACTCATCTTCTGGTATAATGGGAACCATCTGTTTCTTAACACGTGGAGGTATAATTAGTTCACCACCTAGTTGTAAAACATCATGAAATGTTCCATGTATTTATGCCTTATCACATATGGGATTATACTCATGATCCTAATGTTGAATCCTAGTTGAAAAACATTGTGAAGGAATACTAATAATTATAATATGTACAATGGTCAATTAATATATCTATAGGGATGACTCAAGAAGGTCAAGGAAACAATAACCCATTCAGATATAATGCTTGTTAAAAAGTTTTCACATTAAATAGTTTGTTCAAATACTTAGTTGAATGATAGATGATCAAAGTCTTGTTGTATGGATATATCCATTATCGTACCAACAATGTAGTCTCTATCTAGAGAGCCAAACTCAAAACACTAAACACTTTTTCCCCAAACTGATCCCATGTACTTTGACACTAATGTAGAACTAAATCTTCTGATACCAATAAATCAAAACCCATTCTAGCACATCCCATTTTTTGAATAGACCAATCATTCCTTTAATTGTCATGTGGATACATACTATCATAGTGTTGGGATACAACTCACATTATAGGGCTCAACCAATGGTTCATGTACACATGAACACATCTCCAATGCCATAAAATGTTAAACTTTAAAAAATTTAATAATTAATGCATGCATATATCAAAATATACCACTAACACGGTATAAAAATGTATAGAAAGAAAAAAATACAATTAAAAAAGTACCAAAAAAATACAAAAATAAGGACATCCTGGATTTATAGAAGGGTTATATTGTCAAGGTAAGTATTGGAATACACCTTAGTCAATCTAGGAAACAAAGATCCTCCTGGTCCAGGTCCCTATAGGACTTTGTTAAATGGATGGTCATCTACATAATTTATGACATGTGTGGGAATATTTCATGCATGTTTCTGTATAATAATACCAAGTATGACAACCCTAAATCAGTAATCATACTATAGAATGAATAATAGTCATATCTATAAATTTATATCTTTATATCACATAAAATAAGAATATATATATTTACTAAATAAATAGACACACTAAGAATTTAAATTCCCAACTATAATGCCAGTCTATGGGTCATTATTGAAGGTTACACAAAGAAATAATCTCAAAGAATACACATCATGAGTCTAATAGCACAGATGATGTTCGTAGGAGATGTAGGGTCTTTCATGTCCCACAATAAGATATATATACTGGAAGTCTAAATAGAACTATACATAGATGAGGATCACACCCCTGACCTTGGGAAATACCAAAAACTCAAACTATAATAACCTGATTTACATAGGAAAAGAGCCATCATAGTATTGGTCACGATGATACCAAGAACACTACCTAGGTAAATATGAAGATAAAGGATCACACATCGGGCCTCGTGGAATGATTCCAACAACTCTATAAAACAATTACCACAGAATGGATCACTATCTTTAATATAGGATGTGATTATACTCAATCCCCTAAGGAATGGATCAAGGGTATACACCCTAACAAAACATGTCCACACACTAGAGCACAAAGGATTTATGGCTTTTTTGAAGGAGTTCACAATGTGTGATGGTTGTGATATGTGTTTCCCTTCAGCATGATGTCCTTTCCATGTAAAATGGCTCAGTTAAATTTCTATATCCATTCCTATGTACAGAAAATGTCCAAGCCTATATATTCATAGTATTTTCCATGTACGGTAGGTTGTTTCCATGTACGACTATTTGTGCCCATTCATATGGTCTTGTACCGCCTCATCCACATGACAATTCACTAAGAATGGGTCACACACCATTTGATGGGGTCACATATAATTTTATTAATAACCCCTCTTGAAACTCCTAGCACTTAAACAAGGGTCCCACACACTATGTTATCCCGTATGACACATCGTGTGTTATGGTATTTTCGAGAACCCTTGGGCTCTTCTTCTGTTTCATCATATGCTCCACATTAACCAAAATCTAGATGGAAATCATGCTGGGAAGAATTAATCTACTCCATAAAGGCCTCTAAATTACATCAATACAATATCTATCAATTCCATTTATTTATAAATTGGATATATTCCGTCCATGGAAACACTACATGCATCACTTGGATATAGAGTTCTCAAATCCAGTCTAATTCTCTTATCGCTACTAGCATCGAATGATCCCCACATCATAATGAATCCATATTTACAATATCAAACACTATCAACAATAAAATGGTGCAAAACTGTTCTTTTTCATGTATTTTGGTAGAATAACCCATCATTCAAAACACCAGTAAGGAACATGCAAGAATGGTGGGAGAATCCAGAAGGCCAAAAATTACGAACAAACCTCCACCCTATTAGGTCAGACTAAATATATTTCCATTACAATGACCAATAGAAATATAAAACAAATAATCAATATCATATCAAAATTACCAAAAATAAACCCATCCCACATATAACTGATTCACGAATCAATTTGTAGGTCAATTGATTTGCATTCCTCATGTAATTAAACAATTAGGAAAGAATACAAATAAAACAAAAACATACCATGATTTAGATCAACCATTTGAGAAATTTTTTTATTTGATATTATTATTGGTGAGATCCTTGAATTTCATTTCACACTAATCATTGAGCCACAATCCTGCTGCCATTGGCCCATGGAATCTCCTCCAATGACTCCTCTGAATATCCCAGGTTCAACAGAGTACCATAAGATTTTACCATAGAAATATATATATTTATTAATTATAATAGTTTATTGTGTCATCTAAAAATATAAATAAATAATTCCTCTAATTTTATTAATTTACCTATATTGAAGCTCAAACTGAACAACCACTACATTCCATGGTTAGGTAACTTCTAAGAAAAACCACATTTTTGGAACTTAACAACAACCTCATATTTCTAATCCTTTTTTCTGTTCAGATGTTATTCAACTTTGTTAGGTAAATATTCACACATTAATTTAATATATTAAATATATTTCAAAAATAAATTTTGGGCACACCAGGACTTGAAATATTATTCTATCTCCATGCCAAGACACAAAATTAACCTCTACAATATTCTAAAAAAATATAAGGATAAATCGATGTTATTACATTGAAAACATACTCTTATTAGAAATACCTCTATATAACATCTCATGCATATATATTTTATAAAGAATTTAGGTTTGTGTTTTCTCGGTACCTAACACATTTTTATAACATAATTGTTTATATTCATTATTTTAATATATTTGTATGTTTTATAACTATATCCTTTGTTTTAGATTCATTATTTTTTAATATTAATTGTTTATGTTGTACTATTTTTTTAGGATTATATATAGTGAGGTTAAATTTACATAAATTTCATTGACACAAAAAATTTTAATAGCTAATGTTAAATGAAAATTTTTAGAACCAACCTAATTGGAAATGTGTTTATGGTTCAATTTATTGAATGATGTAACAAATCATATGTTTTATTTTATGTGTCTTGTTGTAAAAATTATCTCAAATTCCAAATATCTTAATTGAAATTAATGAATGAGTGTTTTATTTGTAGAATAATCATCTAAAATATAATTCTCTCATCATTTTTTTAGTTGAGTTGATTTATATATTGTAATGGAATTAGGTATGGGTCATTAGTTATTCTTTAAATCGAAAGGGTTATTTGAAATCAAGTTATTTGGTAATCTATCTTGATGGAGTGTATTTATAAAATAATTAGATATATTGGAATAATGATAATTTTATTATTAACTATCATTCAATAAAATTTTATTTTTTAAAATCTAAAAACATTTTAAACACTTTAATAACATTTTTCCATATCCATTATGTTTTGTAAAGTTCTGATTATTTTATTTATTAATCACTCTATGAATTATTTATGAATTTATTATTATTTTCATTTTTTTAATTACAATGGTCTGTGGGTATTTACAATTTTTTTTTACAATTTTTTTAATATATATATTTATATAGCAAATTATACCTTTTAAGAGAATTGTTTTTGAAATGTATCTTAATTATATTCTTCCACGATGAATTATGTAGGAATATATGGGATATTATAAGGGGTCTAGAAATATATGGGATATTATATGAATTGATGTATATAACAATTTTAATGATGGGGGATTATTTTATTGTTCTTTAGGAAGTGTTTTTATGGTTTTACATTGATTTAAATTACTTTTTAACTCATGTAAAACAATAATTTTCAATAATTTTTTTAATATTTTTAATTTAAAATAAATTTTTTTTGAGTTAAAATATTTATCTTCTTATATAGATGTATGTTTTGAAAATATTTTTTGGATGACTGTTTTGAAAATATGTCTTTGGTTTCATGGGAATTGAATAATTTTTATCATGTTTGATTTTATTGGTTTCAATGGTTTAGTGATTGATTATAGATGTATCAATGTATTTGGATTTTAATAATGATTTTCATGATATATAGTGAATTTTTGGAGTAATTTTATGTTTGGTTGTTTCTTTGTTTGAAATGATATTATCTTGAATTGATTTCACTATATTTCACTTTTATTTTCAGACATTTGGTTCACAATTACTAAAAATCTATAATTCAATTTTGAACAATGGATAATATTTTTGAATAGGTATACTGTGAAATAATTTAATGTATTTTCATTGATTTTTATGAAAATCACATGTTTAGATATTGGAGAACATTCTAGTTTATGGGATTTATTAAATTTAGATTCGAAACAAGTTATGTAATGGGATAAAAATAATAAAACTTGTTTTCAAGATATAAAACTCATTTATAATAGGTGTTTATTAGTTATTCTAATTTCATGTGATATTTTTTGGTAGAAATTTTTAAGAATGGGTTTCAATCTTATGAATTTTTTATTTATGGGGTTTTCAAGAAAATGATCATAGTTGTTTAACTATTTTCAATAATTTCTATTTTATTTTTGTTTCAAATTAATTGTTATTTAAAAGATTAAAAAACCATTCATGTCTAAAACATTTTCAAAACTAATTGTAGGCTTAATATGTTATTTTTAAAATAATTCCTTTAGCACATTCAAATTAGATCAATTTCTAAAACATCAAATACTATTTGTGTATCATTTGTGAGTAATTTATATTAATAATGCATTACAAAGTGTGACTAAAACACATATTTTTAACCCAAATTTGACAATATAAATAGATTTATTCCTTCTTATGTCAGTGACACAAATTAAATATCCAAAATGATTTTAAATACATAATTTTCACTTGAAATTACCATAATCATTGACACATGTGTTTACATAGTCTCTCCAACATAATTCATTAGAGATTATAATGTGATATATGATATTTTATAACAGGGATTCCCCTAAGATAAATATTTATAGATCAATATAGACCTTTAAAACACTAAAATTTATTTTCATACTAGGATTTCATTTTTCAGGTGTTAGATATAATTTTTTTAAGAGTGAAATATGACCTTTAAATTTGGGTTTATGTTTATTTTTATATTAAAACTAATTGTTTTATATACTAAATAATATTTATAAATATGTAATGGTTTATTATTAAGAATATTTTTTTTGGAAAAAGTAGTTATTTTAAACATTCTAATGTATTTTTTAAATGTAATTATTTCAAGATAAATCAAAGTTTCAAATTTTATCATTCTGTAGTTATTGAAGTGTGATATGAATTTGATAATGGATCCATAATTTTCCGAAGATTTATTATGTTATGGTTTTTTATGGTGGGTTGTACCCACAACTGAATTTAATATTTCCAAAATTCATCATTTATTCTAATGAAAACACCTTAAAGTGACATTTTTAATCAATATATTTTTTAAATAAAATGAAAAGGGGGGTGTTATGAAGCAGTAAATGTTTTAAAACTAAGGAATTATTTTAATTTGATTTTTTAAAATGAAACATAAAGCGTCATTCCATGGGTTAAAATAATTATGGAGGGGAGAATAGGATATCCCATTAATTATTTCATTAAATATTAAATGTAATAAAAAAATTTGAATATATATAATGGATGATTTTTTTTATTTTTTTTAATAATGTGTATATTCATCATATTTTAAGAAATATTTCTTTGTAACCATTAACCATTAGAAATGATGAGACTCTAATAAATAAAAGGTTAGTACATGGTTTGTGTATTTTTGGATATTAAATGTTCATCAATTTATATTGACACACAATTTTTTTTTTCAGGTCCAAATATGTAGAGACTATTTATATTCAATTATGGGTTACTATAGTGATGTTATTTTGTGTTTATTAATATTATATTATATGAGAAATATGTACCTAATATTTTAGTTCAAAATTTAATGTAAATATGTTTGTAAAATATTTTTGTTGACATCATCATCATTATTAAAATTATTACAATTATTGTGTTTATTATTTAAAAATTTTATTGATTCCATGGGATATTGATTAGAATATTCATGATTCATTGTGAATTTAATTGAAAATGGGGGATATCAGTATCCCTTAATTGATATAGTGTAAAAAAATAATGATGTTTCAAGGAGAGTTTCATTTATACCAGGAAAACCATTATTCCATTTGGTGAGATTTTTGAATTACTTTCACTTTGGAGGCATGTGATGAAATGTATCTGGAGACAACACATTCATGAGTTTGCTGATTTTTCAATTTTTATTTACAAATATCATTTTTATGGATGATTTGGAATAATATTTTTAATTGAGTGGTGATATAATGGAATGATAAATATTTAATTTCAGGAAAAATGAATCTCTCTACACTATAGAATAGGGAATTATGGCATAGAGTTTATATGGTTAGAAATAGTGAGAAAAAATGGGTATTTCAGATTCCATTACCTTGGAGTGAAACTGTTATCATAAAACTTTTGTGGAACCATGGTTATACTAGAAAATCTCAGGGGGTGAGAGGTGTGGGGTCACCAAGGGTCGCTATTTTAAAAAACTACATTGTGGATCTCATTTCAGGAAACAAAAATTATTGTGAGAGGTGTTTTGGAGAAAAATAGTCATTGATATTCAATATTTCTTTTAGGAATTTGGTCTGAACACACTAAATTTCATGGGATAAATTCCCATGGTGGAAAAATAATGGACCAAGATGATCACAATGATCATTTTTTATAGGGTTTTGAGTGGGTGATATATATGAATATTTGAAATGACTTTAGATAACATATAGAGTTTATTTGACCTCATAGATATGATCAAATTAACATCCAAAACATGTGTTTTATTGAGAACCAAAATGTATAAATATATTTCCCTTATATAAAAGTGAACTAATCTAATGCAGTTGTGACTACGTAAATTAAAAAATTTAATTAATTTTTTTGGAATTTATCTTTAAACCATTCCAAGTAGGATTTATACAAAAATTTTCTTGAATAAAATTTTTAACATTCAATTCAATGGTTTTAGGAATATTAGGTATAGGAAAAAAATATAATTTTACTTTTATATTCTCAATTTTTCTTTTTTTTTAATTTGATTTCAATGAAATAAACTTCCTCTAGACCTTTTTTATTCTAATAAAAATTGAATCAGGGGAAGTGTTATTGTAATCATTTTGCACCACTGATTAGCCACATAACAACAAGGTTGTGTTAGCAATGTAAAATCCATGTGTTCATGTGAGTTTTTTCTTATTCATTGACTCATTATAAAATAACATTCATAAAAATATTTAAACTATAATTGGTGATGTAAATCACATAATTAAAGGTTTTTTATTTTTTGAATTCGCTAATTCACCCCCACTAAGACCCCCTTAGAGATGGTTTACTCTCTAAATATTATAGAAATTGTTATCAAATAATTCTGTTAATGGTTCCATGTACGATTCATATATATATGATCTTGTTTTAAATTTTTATATCTTTTAACAATGATATATACAGAGTTAATGAAAACCCTCATCCACATGGAATCCCCATTTTTTATTATAATGTATTAAACCTATATAAAAAGTGTGGATGGTTCAATATCTTATATCCCTCATCCCATTTATTCCTTATATCACTAATAATAGTGTTAATATTATTAATGTTATGATTTATGATTCTTTTCTTGATGTTAATAATATGTAATATGATTGGAGGGAATGTAATACATTACTCAAATCAATCTCATAAAAAATTTACAAAAGTCATGGGAATAAAAATGATGAGTAGAATATGGATAAATCTCATTAATATGCATGAAGGTTATAAGTAGTTTAAGGGGAAATTTTTAAAATCTTACCCTGGATAATTTAATTATATAAGAATGTGGGAAGATTAAATGATTCAAAATATATTTAATCATGTAAAAAAATTGTTATATAAATTTGAAGTAATGGTAAATATATTAAATATTAACTTACGAGGAAGAATCAGATGAGAATTATATATGATAAATTTGTTGAAATGGTCTCCCCATTGAGTAAGAATACATGTATTAGTATATCATCAATAAACTCAAAACAATTTGACAAAACATTTGATTAATACAGATCCATCCTTATAAATAAAAGGAGAAATATATAATGATGTTTTTTTTAATTTTTAATAGGTTTAAAAATTTCTGAACTAATGAAGTCTAATAAAGAATTATGCAAGGATTAATATAATTTCATGTATTTTCTAGATTTTATATAACTATTATCAAATGGAATGAAATAGATAAATTTGAATGATTTTTGAGAACATCTATTTAAATATATTAATTATTCTATTATTGTTTATTTTTCATTTGCAAACCCTAAAAAATAAAAAAGGATATGATAATGATAATCAAGATAAAAGTAAATTATTGATAAACCATATGGATATTAGATTAATTGACCGAATAATATTTAAAGGCAAATGGATATCCAAAAAATGAAGAACATAAATATCACATCAGAACATGAGACCATGCTCAATTATGCAGATGGTTAAATAGATCAAGGAGACACAGATAGTAAAGAGAAAATATCTTTAATTGGTTAAAATACATCCAAGATAACCCTCGGTTGATGAATAACGGATATGTACTGACTAAATTATTGATGAGTAGAAACTGAAGAAGTTTTAATTGGGGATGGATCTTTCAATTTGTTTAAAAGTAATCATGAATCTTGACAAAGTAATGATCATTAATGATTCATAATGATTAATTTATTAAATACTATAGATATTAATGAGATATAGAATGAGATCACATTAAAAATAGTAAATCACAATGTAATCCATGAATCTATTTCCAAAATTAATATGATAACCACTATATTTATAATTTAAAATAATTAGTATGTGAATGTTATAGAGTGAAAGATACTAGAATATAGAATATATTTGAAAATATATCATATAGTGGAGTTCAAAAACACTGTGAGTGAAGTTAGTGAATGCTATATAATAGTGAATACAAATAAAACTTTATATTTTAATATGGTTCCATGAACTATCATTTTATAAACTAAGAATTAAAATAAAATTATTTCCATAGTGAAAAAGGGATGAAGTAGGATATTTCATCATTAATGTATAAGGAAAAATTCAATGCTAAACCTTATGATAATTCTACGAATTCCAAAAGTGATTAAGTGAATAATAAAAAGAAAAAAATGGTTAATTTCAAATGAAATGATATGGTGAATGAGGAATTTAATAATAATAATATTTTTACAAATAATACAATGATAAATAATCATAATGAAACTCAGCATGTCATTTAGTATGAACCAATTTTTTACTAAGGAAAATATTTATTTAAAAGGAAGATGTTGCTGGTGTGGAGATTATGGGGAAAAATCCTATGTGTTGTATAAAAAATTAGTTACAAAATTTAATAGATTTAATATGTTCTGGGGTAAAAAATAAGGAGCTTCTAAACACCAACCTTGGATGTTTCAAAAATATATTGAAAATTTCAAATTCAATTTGATTCCATTCATGATACTTTTATGATGTTTGGTCAACATGAACACAATAAGACAAAATTTCTAAACATGATACTATAAATTATGAAATATAGGGAGAATCCCAAATCTATTAATATTAGGAATAATTTGGAGTAGGATATGGTGGTTTTGAAGGATACTAAATAATTAAAGGAGATAATATTTTGATACATGATAGTGATTTATCATCATAAAAAAGGTAACAAAATAACATTTAAGATGTCTAAATTTATCATGGAGGATATATTACTTTTTAAATTTAATTACATCTCAACATAAAGGGATTTTTATAGAATATCACTCGTATAACAAAAATGATATATATTATACATTTAAATGAGTTATGTTGTAATATCATGAGTATCTATAAAATTTTATATAATGATAATGAGGGTATAATTTATAGGAATACATGTTTCATTATACTAATAAAGAATGTAATAATATTTATGAAGGAAAAAAAATAAATTATAGCTTATTTCATATTTCTAGTAATCAAAACTCATTTTTCTTATGTATAAATGAGTTTAAGAATCTATGGAATATGATAATTGGTTATTTTGGGAAAAATATATTTAATTTTATAAACATGATGATATGAATTATTTAGTACGACAGTAATGAGAAAGACTCAAAATATGAATTAAATGTCATAAACTAAATATGGTTAAAAATTTTAAAAATCCATTCGTGATGAAGACATGGAAACCCCTTGTACTGGGACACTAAGATATGTATATTACAATCCTATAAATCTCAAATAAAATAGATAATTTCTTCATATATTTTCTTTATTATTTTTCACATATTAATTATGTCAACTTTATTTCTAATAATCCAAAGTTTCATGGGAAATTGAAACACTTTCATATGTGTGTTAAAAACCCAAAAGTTTATTCTCTCAAATGTTTCTAATATGATAATTCATTTTAATATAGGAATAATGATTTTTAGGAACATCATGAGAATAAATATATAAGAAATTAATATGGGGAACAATACACACAATTAATTTTTTTTTGTTACAGAGTATAATAATTTAGTTTCAATGGAAGTTGGAAGAATAATTATTTAGAAGTATAGATATGAAAAAAAATTCTGGATACAATAATCAACGTCGACTATAAATAATTTTAATTTAAAATTACACTAAAATAATTTAGTCAATAACCCATTTGATTTATTATTTTGAAATAAATCAGGAATTAAGAAACTAAAGGTTTTTGGAAGTCCATGAATTTTCAATATTAAGGGAAAACACTTTCAAAAGTTTAATGAAACAACCCTTAAATGAATCTTTCTTGTGTATATACAACATAATAAAATTTATTTGTGTTATAAAAAGAGAATAAGAAACATTATTTACATAATTGGAATTATTTTTAAGAAAATAAATATCCATTAAAATCATTATTGACCATTGAAGATGAATTTTAATAAACTATTGATATTTGGAAATATGAGAATATTCAAGATAAAAGTGAAATTTTTTATGTCACCATTTTAAATTAAATGAGTACTAGTGATGAGAAAATATTTAATGTAGAATGTTTTATGTTTTAAAACCAATTTGAAATTTTAATCCTAAAAATATAATTAATGAAAATAAAATAGTGTACAATGCAAAAGATGATTTCAATATTTCAATAATGACAGTTGGATTTAATAGGTTAAATAAGAGATTATAGATGAACCATTAAAACATGTGCATCTTATTTAAATGATTTATGATGAGTGGATCTAAATTGAGAATGAAGGAACATTGTGAATAATGAAATTTCCCAAAAAATGGATTAAATGGGTTTTTTCGAAAGAAATCATTGATGAAGGTGAATTAGCATAAAACAAAACAAGTCTTGTCTGAAAGGATACAGTCAAACTAATATAATATTATTTGATGATACAATTCCTCAAGTTTCAATATGTGAAAAAATTTATGTAATTTTTTAAGTTATAATCAGTTAAATTATAATGTTTTCCAAATAGAACTGAATTAAACATTTCTAAATGGTGATCTTGGGAAAGATTATTTCATAGAATAAATGGATGGTTTTATTCTTGATGGTGATGGTTCATCATTTTTTAAGATGAAAAATGATTTATATGGGCTCAAAAAGGCACCGCATGAATTGTTTTAGAAGTTAGAAAACGACATAAAGAGAATGGAATTCATGTGATAAAAAGTGGATTTATATCTCTTTGTCTTTGGATATTGAACAAACATGTTCATTATGATTGATTATATTGATCAAATAATTTTTTTCAAATATAAAAAAGAAACTTTAAAGTGATTTATACACAAATGATGTATTTTATTAGATGTCTATATTCTTTGAGAAGAAATTATTCTTCAATTATCACATTAAAAATACTATAGGATATATGTTTATCTCTTGAGAGAATAAAACTCATTAGTTATTACAAATGTTTGTGATGGGGGAATCATAAAAGGTTTACACTCCTATAGATTTTAGGAATATGCTTTCCATGGATTAAGAATTAAATAAAATAGGTAAATTGAGTTCTAAAGGTTTTTTATTAGCCTATTATATTTAAAAGTGTCTCCATTTGACATTATGTTTGTAGTTAATATTTGTGTATGATTCAAAAAAAATATGAAGGGGTCATATTTCATTATATAAAAAAATATTTTGTTTGATAGGAAAGGAACACTTGATAATGACTTGAGGTATGAAAAACCAAATAATTATATATTTATCTCTATTTACATTTATATTGGGTATGATATTCTAAATATATAAAGTGAAATTATAGATGTGATTTCATTATTAGAGGGATATTTGTTACATATAACTCCATGAAGTGTAATTTTATAAATCTTTACTCAATGAAATTTATGTAAACTAGAGAATTAAAAGACCACACTCAAATGATATAGATGTTCTCCGAATTATTTGACATGGGGAAACATATTTCATACCCATTGTTGATGAGGAGAAAAAGAATAGTGTAATAAATTAATTAAATAATCAATCATAGTGTTTGAGATCTACAAATATTGAAATACAATTCCACTTCATCATGGAGATGGTGGATCAAGGTAAGATTTTTTGGGAATTTGATTCATCCAAGTAGAGTGTCATGAATATTTAGATGAAGCCTCTATTTAACATTCCTTCTAGAATGTCATATTATTTCGGATTCAATTCCCTCCAATCATACTTGTATGTTTTCTTGGTCATTTTCCTTCTATAAATCCATTTAATTTGTTGAAAAAGTGGGAGAATTTATTAGGATATCTTCCTATAATGTTTTGGATACTCTCAATTCATTTTTAGGTTATCATCGATGAGGAGAAAAAGAAATATAAGTTTCACATAGAGGAGGAGAGCCGGAATTTCTAATTCTTCCTTAAGAACAATTTAATTGATTGATAAGTTTCTAATAAATACAAATTTGGTGGTTAAATATTACCTCATATATTTAATGGGTGATTTAATATTCCTAATTAATTTAATTTACAATGAGTAAGATAAGTTATTCCAAATTAATAAATAGTAAAATTGGTTTTATCTTACATGGATTATTAGAGTAATTTAATAAACTCTTGTTTATCTTATTATGTTATGGTTGAATTAATTTCACATTGTAATATCGTTATATTTTTCTTCTAAAGACGAGTCATTAAAGATTTATATGATCTTTCATGTTGTATTTTTTTTAAACTATATTTATGGATGAGTTGGATAGAATTTTGGAAATGAGTAGATACGAGAAATTATTTTTAATATCAAGTACAAAGAAAAACAGTTCAACTTATATAATAGAATATGGTGTTTCCACACTGAGATTGTGAGGATGTAAATGATGATCCAAAATCCTGAATTTCATTTATCTTTACCATGTACCGAAGAGTCTATTATAATTCCCTAGCCTTAAATATTACTTAATCTTGAGTTATTTCAAGAATACACATTAAAGATCTTTTCAGGTTTAGAGTTTTAGAGAGTTAGATCATAAATCATGCATTACATTCCACATTTTAACAAAGTGGTTACATAAAATATAGTACTAATTTTTTCCATCAACAGAAACATATTTAAAATAAAACATGGATTCTTTCTTGACACTTCCTTGACACTATCATCACATCATGTACCTTTCCCTTGACCTGTGAAAAACATTTCAAAAACTTGGAATGAGCATAAAAATCTCAGTAAGGGATATCAAAGTACGAAATGAAATCATTAGTCCATGTATGAAATAATACTTTACTCATAAAACATAAGAATTTTAACATAACTCATCAAATCATGAATAAATCATAGAAATCATAAGAGATAAAGGTAACTTGAGGCATTCATAACATTCTTATGTAGGGAGTAACCCTCATGGTTACGTTTGGAATACCCATCACAGTATATTACCTAAATCTCTTCTGAGAAACCTTAACGTTTAACCCCTTCGCGTTACCCAATGCATTAGAGAGCTATATCGGGCACACCCACCTTTAGTTTATCACAGAACCACCCGTCTTCATAACAATGCCCAAGAACCATAACATAATCGTATCGCATAAAACATGCATAAAGGAAACAAAAAATTTCCACATTTAAATCACAAGATAATAATACAACACATTAATATAATAAAAACATTATGAAAACCATTTTCAATACCAAAATAAAATAAAAGTAAAACATGGTATTTATTTTTTCATTTAAAAAAAAGTTATGGCTTGTAGAGGAAGTCGAAACTCAAATAATGGTCACGGCGGCAGAGAAGTTGTTGTCGCCACATACGTACGACAAAAACATTCCCTTTTTTCATTTAGTAAAACATTTCATATAAAAAATATTCCTTTTGAATAAACGTAAAGTTAAAATGGGTTTATACACCGTATAAAAGAAAGTTGTGTATAAAACAAAATATGCCTCAATGAAAGGAGATTGAGGCGAAGTCCCTTACCTCGGGTCCGACTTGACTCGATCGTTCTTTATTCTCATGAATAATAAACATGAGTTAATTTCTACTTTATTAAGAATGTTTTTCAAGTTCTTTATTCCTTTTATATCACTTATTACCATGTCATGAAGAATATGTAATTATTTAAGTTAATAATGGTCGTTTTATCGATCATTGGTATTTGAGTAAAAAATAAACTCTTTATTATTAAAATTAGTTCATGTGGTAAAATATCCATTATATACAGAATTATATTCATGATTTAGATATAATATATTTCATATATATCCATCATATACATGCATTTATAATATTACATAACATTTAGAGGTAAGAAATGAAATGCACCGTTCATGGAGACGGTAAGCCGTATGTACGCATGAACGCTACTTTCATTTCTATTTCGTATTTTATGGAATAGAATCATAATGATATAAAGGTATATTATAATTCCAGTATAATATCATATATAATATCATTAACTACATTCTTTATACGTCCCACATATGGCATTAACGAATCAAATCACTTTGAGGGGGCGGTAGTCCGCACTTCCTAAAATGAAGATATCGTGTTTACCCATAATGGAAACCATAAAGGTATTCCATAAATGAAAAATACAGAAGCTTAAGGAAAACATAAACATATCATATATCATATATAAATATAGTGAAATATTAATGGCCACCTTTTAAGGTGTTATAAGAATATTGAACAATCATCGTTTCGTGAGGCAGAAATTCGCCATCCACGGAAACAGTATGTTCTTTAACCATTAGATGTAGGTGTGTGTAAGTGTAGCTCAAATACTTATTATAAAAAAATCATAGTATATTTAAGATACTGTTTTTGTTACAAAATAAATGAATAAATAGAGTTTAGCGGGTTGGAGAAGCAAAATAAAACAAAAGAACATTAGAGAAGTCTTTACCTTTAAATCGGGTACCTTTTCTTGGTTTGAACCAAAATAGTTTATTGAAGAGATTTATGCCTAAGGTAAGGATTCTAGGATTAATAGAGGGATGTTGAGAGATGAAATGAGGAGAGTTTGTCCGAGACAATGTCTTGAGAGGTGTGTGTAAAGAGGTATAGGTGGGGGCCTTTTATAAGAGGAGAGGAGGGGAACTCTTGGAAAGTTATAAAATGTTACTTTATATTAAAATGATTTTCAGATTCTAAAGGTCCCAAATTGATTTATTTTTGAGGATAAGGTGATAATGGTTCTAAATATACTCATACAATAGGTCATTGACAAGTGTAAGTCTTATATTTTACATTATATTTTCATTTTATTTAAACCGTTCATTAATGAGGTAATCACTGCATCATCATGATGCCATAAATAATTTAATTTATTTAATGTCTAAAAATTATAAAAAACTACTATGATGTAGGAAATATTTTTAGATTTACAATGACTATTTATAGTATAAGATATCATTTATGTAGACAAAATTAAAAATGTTTTACTCGGGTGATACATTCTTTAGTGATATTCTCCATTCTTTAAAAATAAAAAGATAAAGTGTCACTTTCACCCAAAACTGATTCCATGGGGTCCCTAAGTTTGGAAGGCATCCCATGGTCGGCCATGACACAAATAGTATAATATGGACACATTTTGGGGTCATTTTTGTATTATTATGATATTATTTTATTATCCTTAACTACCCGATTACTAATTAATCATGATAATAAAAGATAATTACCGTCGTTACTATTCATAATGTCCAAAAACAAGAGTCTTAATTACATAATTTGGACCATTTGATTTCAAATATGGAATCCTTTTTACGAAATTCCAAACATATAAATTTCAATAATTAATTTAAAAATAATTCCAGTTGTCAAAACAAATAACGAGTTTTTTGAAACAATATCTATGAAAAGTTTTGCACTTTTTTATGCCGAATTCCAATGTGAAATTAATTTTAATAACCACCATTGGATTAAATGGGAAAAATAAATTCTAATTACACTTTAAATCCAATTAAAAAGATAATATAACCATAAAATTAAATTATATGAAAAAGCAGTTTTGATGTAAAATGTAGTATTTTTCACTATTCGTTAAAAAATGAACAATGTCAGAAAAATACCAAAAATTATTCCAAAGTAAATTTCAATGTCCCAATCATAAATAATAAGTTTATTTTGACAAATAGATCATATAAAATTGTCAAAATATATATTTAAAAATGGTTTTCCATCAAAAGACAGTAAAACAATCTTTTAAAAATATTAGAGTATTCCATGCTTAAGATTGGATTTATTCTCATTTTAAACCTCTTAAAACACTATATAATTCATAAATAGACATAGATAAGAAAATATATTATTAATTAATTACTGGGGATGTTACATCCTTCCCCCCTTTAGAAAAATGCGTCCCCAAAATTTATTTACTTATCGAATAAGTGGGGGTATTTATCCCTCATTGCATTTTCAGATTCCCATGTTGCCTCTTCAATCATGTGGTTTTTCCACAAAAACTTTACTTGATGAATCACCTTATTCTGTAACACTTGGTCCATGTGGTCAAGAATCTGGACTGGTTGTTCCTCATAAGATAGATTCTCTTCCAGCTAAACTACCTCTGAACTCAAAACATGAGATGGATCTCGCATGTACTTCCTTAACATTGAAACATGAAAAACATTGTGTACCTGAGATAAACTCGAAGGTAAAGCCACTTGGTATGAAACTGATCCAACTCTCTCCAGTATTTTGTATGGTACAATGAACCTTGGACTCACCTTTCCTTTCTTACCAAATCGCATCACACTTTTCCATGGTGATACTTTGAGAAAAACATGATCACCTACCTCAAAAGAGTGATCCTTCCTCCTGTTGTCCGCATAACTTTTCTGCCTGCTTTGAGCTGTTCTCATGTGTTTCTGTATCAGCTGAACTTTTTTTCCAACTCTTCTACCAATTCTGGTCCCATCAACTTCCTTTCACCTACTTCATCCCAAAAAGCTGGAGTTTGACATTGCTTCCCATATAATGACTCAAATGGTTCCATCTGTATACTGGAATGAAAACTGTTATTATAAGAAAACTCAACCAAAGAAAGATGTTGGTACCAAATTCCCTGATAATCCATCAAAAAAGCATGTAGAATATCCTCCGAAGTCTGAATTGTTCGTTTTGAGTGTCCATCTGATTGAGGATGAAAAGCTGCACTAAAAGTTAATTCAGTACCAAACGACTTCTGAAGGCCTTTCCAAAAGTTGGAAGTAAACCTATGATCACGAGAAGATACAATGGAGATGGTAACTCCATGTAACCTAACTATATCTTTAATATAAGAACGAGATACATGATCTTGGGAAAAAGTATCTCATATAGAAAGTAAATGAGCAGATTTAGTCAAGTGATCAACAATAACCCAGATTTCATTATTACCTCGAGGTGTCTTCGGAAATCCCACAACGAAGCCCATGGATATATTCTCCCATTTCCACTCTGGAATTGGTAATGGTTGAAGCATCCCTTTCAGTAACTGCCCCTCTTCTTTAACCTATTGACAAGTCAAACTCTTCACTGTAAAATCAGCAATATATCTTTTCATTCCGTCCCACCAGTAATACTCCCAAAGATCTCTATACATCTTAGTACTGACTGGATGAACTGAAAACAGAGAACTATGAGCTTCACATAGCAACTCTCTCTTCAACAATGAATCACACGACACACACAATCTCTTCCAAATCTCAAAACGCAATCATTATCAATGTTGAATTCAGGCAACTTACCTTTCTGAACCAGCTCTACCTTTTTCTGCAACTCACTGTCTTGCTTCTGTGCTTGCTTAATTCTGTCTGATAGAGAAGATTTCACTGATACCTTAAACAAAACAGAAGTACATCCAACACCAACAGCTTCTATGCCAAAGTTCATCAAATCCTTAACCAAATGATCACGTTCCAAATGAAACATTTTTAATGAAGCATTACTTTTTCGACTCAAAGCATCAGCCACATTATTTTCTTTTCTAGGATGGTAATGAATTGTACAATCATAATCCATGATTAATTCCAGTCATATCCTCTGTCTCATGTTCAATTCTTTCGGAGTGAATATATACTTTAATATTTGGTGATCGGTATATATTTCACACTTTGCACCATACAAATGATGCATCCAAATTTTTTAAGCGAAAACAACATCAGCTAATTCCAAATCATGTGTAGGGTAATTTACCTCATGAGTTTTCAATTGACGTGAAGCGTAAGCAATTACCTGATCATTCTGCATTAGGACGCGACCAAGTCCTTTCAATGAAGCATCACTATAGATAAAAAACTCACCATTCCTGGAAGGTGGTGCCAAAACTGGAGAATTCACCAATCTTCTTTTCAATTCCCGAAAACAATCATCACATTATTTTTTCCAGATAAACTTAACACCCTTCCAAGTTAGCTTAGTCATTGGACTAGATAACCATGAAAAATTTCTAACAAACCTTTGGTAATATCCTGCCAAACCAAGGAAGCTATGAATCTCAGTTACATTTGTGGGTCTTGGCCATTCTTCAACGACCTTTGTTTTTTCAGGATCAATAGTTATTCCCTCTTTAGAAACAATGTGACCAAGGAAAGAAATTTGTTGCAACCAAAACTCACACTTGATGAATTTCCCATAAAATTTCTTATCTTTTAAGGTTTGAAAAATAACCCTTAATTGTATTTCATGCTCCTATTTACTTTAAGAAAACACAAAAATATCATCAATGAAAACAATCACAAACTTATCCAAAAACTCATGGAAAATTCTATTCATAAGGTCCATGAATACAGCAGGTGCATTGGTTTCCCCAAAAGGCATAACTACAAATTCATAATGGCCATATCTTGTATGAAACGCTGTCTTCAGAACATCTTCTTTCTTTAACTTCAACTGATGGTACCCTGATCTCAGATCAATCTTTGAAAAATACTGAGCGCCCTGGAGCTAATCAAACAAATCATCGATATGAGGCAAAGGATATTTTTTATTAATAGTGATGTTATTCAAGGATCTATAATCAATGAAAAGTCTTATTGAACCATCTTTCTTTTTAAAAAATAAAACAAGAGCACACCATGGTGATGTGCTAGGTTGAATGAAACCTTTCTCTAATAAATCATGAAATTGATCCTTCAACTCTAAAAGTTCAATTTGAGCCATTCGATAAGGGGGTTTTGAAATTGGCTTAGCATCAAGAACTAAGTCAACAGTAAATTCAACATCCTGATATGGTATTATTTCAAGAAACTCATAAAGAAAAACATTAGGATACTCATTTACCACTGGCACATCATTAATCGGAAGAGTTCCTTTATTTTCAACAATATGTGCAAGGTAACATTCATTTCCATCTTTTACATTTTTTTCAGCCTCTTGATATGTTATCAACAGTAAGGGTTCATTCTTGTACACAAACTAAAATTATTTCTGAAAAGAAACTTCTTTAGCTTTAAATTCAATCTTATCATGGTAAACAAAGAGCCAATCCATACCCAGTATAACATCAAACTCTACTAGAGGTAAGACAATAAGGTTTCCAAGTAGGTTCTTTCCACGGATAAGGATAGGAAGATTATTATAAATTATTTTTGCCTCAAAATTTCCCCCAGGTGTTTTTACCACAAGTTCAGGAGTCATTTCTTGAGATGGTATTCCCATTTTACTAGAAATGTTTTCAGAGATGAAGGAATGTGTAGACCTCGAATCAAACAACACACTGGAATAATCTAAAAAAACAAAATAAGTACATGATACCACTTCATTTGATGGCCCAAAATCTGCTGATGTTGTTGCAAGGATTTCACCACCCCTTTCTGTTTGTAGTCTAACTACTTCCCATCACTCGAGCTCTTTGTCGGACATTCGTTTGCATAATTACCCATCTCACTGCACTTGAAACATTTCACTAACTGTAAATAAAATGTTATCTTACAGTCACCTTGATCTTTTCCAGTGCAATAATGAGCCTTATGTCCCATATTACCCCATCGGTAGCACATTCCAGAATTCAAAAGACATTCCCCAACATTATTTTTACCACATTTATCACAAACTGAAACTTATTTTTCTTACTATCAGACCTTTTTGAAGAATTATTCCCTTTCTCATGCCAACTTAGTCTCTTCTTCTGTTGGTTGTTATAGAACACTTAATCATCGACAAACTCCATTTCCAATTTCTCAGCTGATCGAACAAGCTTTTCATAACTCTTGAACTCGCGAGAAGCTAAATCCCTTCGATATTTTGGATTTAATCATGAGTAAAAACAATTGATTTTACTATCAAGCTCCCGGATAAAATTTGGAGCATACCTTGCCAATCGAGTGAACCTATCTTCATAAGCAGCCACTGAGTCCTCCACTTGCCTCAATTCCAAGAATTGTTTTTCCATCCTAATTCAAATAGCCCTAGGAAAATATTTCTTGAGAAACATACCTTTGAATTCATCCCAGTCGAGAGAATCAATCTCATCAGTGTCCCTGATATTTTTAACCATCGACCACCACTGATCTACTTCACCCTCCAAACAGTAAATTGAAAGACTAACCATTTGATTGTCTAAACACCCCATGACATCGAAAATCTTCTCCAGTGATTTAATCCACCCTTCAACTAGCACATAGTCAGATGATCCTCCGAATGATGGGGAATGTTGCCTCATTAAATGTTCCACCACTGACATGTTCCTCTGCGGTTGATCTGGCTGATCTCGTGCATGGATACCACCACCATTTATCGCTGGAGTCAACTGCGCCATTACTACAACATACTATTCAATTCCAATTCCGACCATCTCCAGATGCTGATTCAGAAGGTCATTTCCTTCTGTATGCCTTCCTAGCACTTCTTCCCTGTTTCCATTGCGGAAAACCATTCTGAAAAAACATGTCTTAGATGAAGCAACATGGTAATATTCAAATTCTATATCATTTCAATTTGACCATAAAAAAAATATATTTGGATAATCATTTAATATAATTCTAACTCCTAAAGTTATCTAAACCAACCTCTGATACTAACTATAAGGCCCCAGCCTTAAACATTACTTAATCTTGAGTTATTTCAAGAATACACGTTGAGGATCTTTTTAGGTTTATAGTTTTAGAGAATTAGATCATAAATCATGAATTATATTCCATATTTAAACAAAGTGGTTACATATAAGATAGTAATCATTTTTCCCATCAACGGAATCATATTTAAAATAAAACATGGATTCTTTCTTGACACTTCCTTGACACTATCATCACATCATATACCTTTCCCTTGACCTGTGAAAAACATTTCAAAAACATGGGATGAGCATAAAAAGCTCAGTAAGGGATATCAAAGTACGAAATGAAAACATTAGTCCATGTATGAAATCATACTTTACTCATAAAACATAAGCATTTTGAAATACCTCATCAAATCATGAATAAATCATAGAAATTATAAGACATAAAGGTAACTTGAGGCATTCATAACATTCTTACGTAGGGAGTAACCCTCATGGTTACATTTGGAATACCCATCACAGTATATTCCCTAAATATCTTCGGAGAAATATTAACGTTTACCCCCTTCGCGTTACCCAATGCATTGGAGAGCTATATCGGATTCACCAGCCCTTAGTTTATCACGAAACCACCCGTCTTCATAACAATGCCCAAGAACCATAACATAATCGTATCACATAAAACATGCATAAAGGAAACATACAATTTCTACATTTCAATCAAAAGATATCAGTACAACACATTGATATAATAAAAAAATTATGAAAACCATTTTAAATACCAAAAAAAAAAGAAAAGTAAAAATGGTATTTATTTTTTCATTTTAAAAAAAAGTTATGGCTTGTAGAGGAAGCCAAAACTCAAATAATGGTCACGGCGGCGGAGAAGTCATTGTCACCGCATACGTACGACAAAAATATTCCCTTTTTTCATTTAGTAAAATGCTTAGTATGAAAAATATTCCTTTTGAATAGATGTAAAAGTCAAATGGGATTATACACTGTATAAAAGAAAGTTGTGTATAAAACAAAATATGCCTCAATGAAAGGAGATTGAGACGAAGTCCCTTACCTCGGGTCCGACTTGACTCGATCATTCTTTATTCTCCTGAATAATAAACGTGAGTTAATTTCTACTTGATTAAGAACCTTTTTCAATTTCATTATTCCTTTTATATCACTTATTACCATGTCATGAACACTATGTAATTATTTAAGTTAATAATGGTCATTTTTTCGATCATTGGTACTTGAGTCAAAAATAAACACATTATAATTACAATTTTTTCATGTGGTAAAATATCCATTATATCCAGAATTATATTCATGATTTAGATATCATATATATCATATATATCCAGTATATACATGCATTTATAATATTACATAACATTTAGAGGTAAGAAATGAAATGCACCGTTCATGGAGACGGTAAGCCGTACGTACGCATGCACACTACTTTCATTTCTATTTCATATTTTATGGAATGGAATCATAATGATATAAAGTTATATTATAATAATAGTATTATATAATATATAATATCATTAAATCCATACTTTATACATCCCACATATGACATTAATGAATCAAATCACTTTTAGGGTGTGGTAGTCTGCACTTCCTAAAATGAAGATATCGCGTTTACCCATAATGGAAACCATAAAGGTATGCCATAAATGAAAAATACAGAAGATTAAGGAAAACATAAACATATTATATATCATATATAAATATATTGACATATTAGTGGCCACCTTTGAAGGAGTTAAAATAATATTGAAGAATCATCATTTAGTGAGGCAGTAATTCTCCATCCATGGAAACAGTATGTTCTTTAACCATTAGATGTAGGTGTGTGTAAGTGTAGCTAGAATAATTCTTATAAAAACATCCTAGTATATTGAAGATACTGGTTTTGTTACAAAATAAATTAATAAAAGGATTTTAGGGGGTTGGACAAGCAAAATAAAACAAAATAACATTAGAGAAGTCTCTACCTTTAAATCGGGTAACTCCTCTTGGTTTGAACCAAAAGGGTTTCTTGAAGAGATTTTTGCCTAAGGTAAGGCTTCTAAGATGAAGAGAGGGATGTGGAGAGATGAAATGAGTAGACTTTTACCAACCCAATGGCTTTAGTGGTGTGTGTAAAGAGGTAGAGGTGGGGGCCTTTTATAAGAGGAGAGGAGGGGCACTCTTGGAAAGTTATAAAATGTTACTTTATATTAAAATGAGTTTAGGATTTTAACGGTCTCACTTTGATATATTTCTAGGATAAGGTGATAAGGGTTAGAAATATACTCATCCAATAGGTCTTTGACAAGTTTAAGTCTTAGATTTTACATTATCTTTTCATTTTATTTAAATCGTTCATTAATGAGGTAATCGCTGCATCATTATAATGTCATAAATAATTTAATTTCTTAATTGTCTAAAAATTATAAAAAAAATACTATTATGCAGAAAATATTTTTATATTTCCAATTAATATTTATAGTACAAGATATAATTTATGTATACAAAATTAAATTTTTTTTACTCGGGTGATAAATTCTTTAGTGATATTCTCCTTTATTTGAAAATAAAAAGATAAAGTGTCACTTTCTCCCAAAAGTGATTCCATGGGGTACCTAAGTTTGGCACAAGGAATCCCATAGTAGGAAATGACACAACCAATATAATTAGGATACATTTTGGCGTCATTTGTTATTATTATGATATTATTTTATTATCCTTAACTACCCGATTACTAATTAATCACGATAATTAAGAATAATTACCGTCGTTACTATTTATAATGTAAAAAAAAGAGTCTTAATTACATAATTTGGAACTTATAATTCAAAATATGGAATCAATTTTACCAAATTACAAACATAGAAATTGCAATAATTAATTTAAAAATAATTCCTGTTGTCAAAACAAATAGCGGGTTTTTTTGAAAAAATATCTATGAAAAGTTTGACACTTGTTTATGCCCAATTCCAAAGTGAAATTAATTATAATGACCACCATTGGATTAAATTGTAAAAATATATTCTAATTAAACTTTAAAACCAATTAAAAATATAATCTAACCATATAATTAAATTAGATGAAAAAGTACTTTTGATGTAAAATGCAGTATTTTTCACTATTCATTAAAAAATGAACATTGTCAGAAAAATACCAAAAATTAATCCAAAGTAAATTTCAATGTCCCAATAATAAATAATAAGTTTTTTTTTGACAAATAGATCTTATTAAAGTTTCAAAATATAGATTTAAAATTAGATTTCCATCAAAAGGCAGTAAAACAATCTTTTAAAAATATTAGAGTATTCCATGCTTAAGATTGGATTTATTCTCATTTTAAACCTCTTAAAACAATATAGAATTCATAAATAGACATTGATAATAAAATATTTTATTCATTACTTACTTGGGATGTTACATATATTGTTAACATTTCATGGTGATTGTGATCCCCCAAATGATTCCGGGGGAGTATAGAAGGCACCAAAAGAAACCAAACTCAAAGAAGACTTAGTGGATCATGTTTAACGAAAAGAAAAATTATTATGTGAAATTTAATAGAGGAAAATAAGAGTGGAACGTGTTCATTTGAGTAAGGATGATGTGTTTAACACACTTATTTAATGTGATATTGTGTCATGGAGAACCAATGGGTGACCACAAATAGATTTATATGTTTTTACAACATTTTGATTTAATTTTTTAACTAAAGATTATAATTAACATACAATAATGGATATACGATATTTTTATTCATAGATAGAATATGACCAACTATCAAATAAGTAAATTTTTCTATTGAATAAATATAGAGTATTCCTATTTATAAATATAATTATCCAAATTTGAAATATTGAGATGAGTGATTGATGAATTTTTTGTGAATGTTGAGGTTCATAGCTATAATTTTTTCTGAAGAGTGTTATCTAGGAAATTGAGGAGAATATTAAGGAATCATAGAAAATCCAATTATAGGAGGAACATGACATATATGATTAAAATATTTGTTGAATCATTCATTCTTCTAATTCCTTCTTCTAATTGGATTTCAATAAAATAATCGTAATCCATTCCCTATTTCTTTTTCTAATAAAATTGGTGTGTGGGAAGTGATATAAAAATGGTTACACTCTAAGTATTATCCACCTGAAAATTGGAATGTGAACCTTCTGAAACCCTAGAGTATCTGTGAGCTGTTTGTCAATCATTATTTTATTATCTTTCATCATCATCCATATTTTTCTTCTATAAAAATCATTGGGAATAAAAAATGTTTTAAGGTTGGTGTTTCTTTAAATAAGTTACTATACTCCTAGTTGTGGTATACTATATCATGGTCTTTCCAATGGAATAATTACATGTACTGAGTAATGGGAATTTGATGTTCATGTGTGATTTTATTATAATTTTTTATGTAAATAAATTTTGTGATGGATAATACATGAAAAAATTTGTTCATATAATTATTTATTTTGTATTATTATTATTATTGGGTTGAATAAAAAAAGTAGTAAACCCCTCTAAATCTCTCATTCATAAGAGGCACCAATAATGTGATATCCTTACATCTCATTGGTCCACTCCTCCCATGGTGGTTTCATCATAATATCTTGATGTAAATGCAATTTTTGGATAATTTTAACCACCTAAATATCTGTCTTCTCTATTTTCTTCTTCTTATTCATTTCTTGTAACACCTTGTATCTATAAAAAACAATGTATTTTTCCATTTCATTGAACTGCCCACCCTCAATTGATATTTATGGGTCTAATGGATTTAATAAGTATAAAAATATTTGTTAACCCAGATTCATTTTCTCTTCATGAAGGTATCATGTTTTGATCAAAATTTATGTGTGTGTTTCTATATAACACCTTTTATATTACATAATAATAATTCTTAGGATTTCAAAATGCATTATAAATAATCATAGAACGTATATATGTTTTCATAGTGAAATTATATATTTTTAATCATTTATTTTTCCCTTATTAGTTTTATTTAAAAATTGAGTTGAAAGGTGTTGGACAACATTATGTATGAAAATAGATTCCATGTACACTAAGCTCTTATCCAAATATCCAATAGTTATATCCTATTTCAAAATATATTATAAAAGATTCCTTGAATGATGTTTTATTTATATAATCAGAAAATCAAAAGAAATATAATGATAGTTTATAAATGTTATATTTTATGACTAGAAGGTGTTAGAAAATATGTGTATTAAACTATTTTTTATTCATATGACTTTATAAGGGTGGTTAGAGATATATTGCTCTTTGTAAAATGAATTTTCTGGTTTTTTATTCATTTTTCATTTATAATGGAATGTTTGGATTTTTTTATAGTTATGATTTTTTCACACTCTCCATTTTATAATAGCATTGTTTTATCATTAAAATTATTATATTTTATTACACTGATTGTTGTGAAATTTATTTGATAATGGTATTTTTATTGTTATTACTATTTTACATGGGAGACGTGGGTAATATGTGAGAAATTGATGATGAATGTTACTCTAGCTGTGATATTTAAATGGATAGGTGTCCTTACATATCATTTCACTATTGTTTCGTGTTTCTTACCAACAATACCATGTGTTTAAATTAGGTTTAGAGACTATTAGGACTGTATTTGGCCAACAAGTGATATTCTAGGAAGGCCCTTGATTCTCTCCATATATAGTAAGTTTTATTACAATTTGTTGTTTATTTTATGTTTTGGTTTATTCCATGACATGATTTACATCCTTTCATGTTATACTTCATGGTTATTCTAACCTTATTTTATGAATTATTTTATGTTATTTATTACTTTATTTCATATAATTTTTTATCTCATAGATCCCCACTCATAGTTTATATGTTTATATTCTTTTTAATGAATGGATTTAGAACATGAATGAATAATTTGTTTTGAATTATTTATATTGTAAATATTAATATAAATGTATAAATATATTTTTATTATATATATTAGTTTTAAAAATAAAATCATTTATATTGTTCTTAGGGGTGGAATGTTTGCTCGAATATGCAGAAAATAAGGGGATAACGTGTTGAGGATCATGTCTGATATTGTGATAGTTGTGTGATTATTTAATTTTCATATTGAAATTTTGTCTATAATGTTGTATTTTTAATATTATTATATATTCATGTTATGACTTGTATAATATGTATGTGGTTTTTTATTTAATTGATTTATATTAGCCTTATTTATTTATTAGATAATAAAGGTTAATTCTTCCTGTGTTTTTACTAAAGAAACTCTTAAAACTTATTTCAAAATAGGGTGATTTGGAATATGTTTTAGGATTTTGGATTTCTAGTTTGGGTATGATTGATAATTATTATGCAGACTATATTAAACCAGTATCCATTTAGATCCATTAAGTATTATTTATGTGTGTCTTCATGTAACTATATTTTCCTTTTAGGTAAACCATATATATGGAGATCATAAAAAAAACTGAAATTAATTTTCTTCTTCAATTCATATTGATTACTTATCCAGATCATTGAGTAGAATTGTGCGTCCACATGAAATATGATAAAAATGGTTCCCCATACAACGTCACTAATTCATTGACATGTATATTAGATTGTTGATTATGCAATAATTCCCTATCGATTGGGATTTAATTATTTTCATTTTATGTATTCAAAATAATCATGATAAAATATATGTTGTTGTTCCCCCATTATCATGTTTTAATGGGTAATGATTGTATCATCAAATTAGAATTCTAATTCTTCACCTTATCATGATGGCATAACATCCACATTAAGGTGTTATATGAAATATACTTCATCATATTGTCTCACCAAAAGATTTTTAGAGTTATAAGTACATCATCAAACATCCTTGGTGGATGATGAATGATTATTTATTCATATCATACAACATATAATTAATTGCCCCATTTATTTATATCACACATAGTCAAGTTCCAAACTAAATGACTCTATATCACTAACCCTGGATGGAAATATTTTGAGTATCCCTATTGATTGATTATATCAATGTAATGTTTTTAACACATTCTCAAATACTTCTATATGAATATATAAACTAAGATCTTATGAATATTATATATGTCATGCCCCTCTCTATTGATATAGTATATCACAATTTTCGTTGAAAATATCAAATATGTAACATTGGATATTAATCCCAGAAATATTTCTCATGGTTAATCTATTCATTTGTGTTATAGGCTACCACTTTATCATTTTTTCATGAGGAGAAAAATCAATACCTTATTTAATCATAATCATATATAAAAAACACTTCCCCACTTGAGGGTAGTTTAAATACAGGTTTAGGGACTATTATTTTCTCTATACCCTTAAATATCTATTCACATTCACCATTCTATACATACATTACTTCTTTCCATGTTAACATACCCATTGAGATTTAAAATAATGGATATTTATCAAAAAAATCAATAAAATATTTATAATCTATGAAAATTATGGACATATATGAAACTTGTTGCTTTAGGATATTCCAAAATAAGTTATTTATTTTCATAATCCACAAAAATTACCTCCCATTTGATCACAAGCGTCAAACATGTGACTTTCATCATATAGAAGACATGCTTGATGATTTTTACAAGGAACTTCCACATCCCCAAATAATACAACCCAATCCTCCAATGTTGTTATATTTCCATCGAGTATATGATAATATCATAAATAAATACCCCCATATATTTATTTACTTATTAAATTAATCAAGTTATTTAGAAATTTTGGGATTTTATAAGTCTAATTAGAATCACTATGAACTCATTATTTTCATATCTCGTATATGGGTATTTATTGTGAATAACTTCTTTACTTACCTTTTACATATGACATCCAAAATGAAGATATAATTTTCATAAGTATTGTGATTTATAAATTTGATTTAACAAGTTATAAATACATGGAATGATATACTTATTCTTTGTTGTTATCGTTTCGACCTTGTGGTATTGGATGGAAACCTATATCATTTTATATTTCTAATTGAAAATTAGAATTAATATTCCCCATGGTCATTATCTAGGGTATACAAACCAATTATCTTAATGAACTTATAGTTTATTCATTAATTATTATAGTTCTATCGTAACTATTCTTTATACTATCATGAATATATCGATAACACCAGGTTTAAAAACTAATTACAACTCAAAATAAAGATGTAACTAAAGTAATAGGATTTCAATTGGGGGAATACAACTGTATATTTCCTTTAAAATGGAATAAATTAAAGTTTCAATTTATTTCCCAATTATCTGAGTTGTATATTTTTCTTTATTGGGTGTCAGTACTCATATTGTTGAAGGATTTTCTAAAATATATTCATAAACCTATTATCATTTTTATAAAATAATTGGTTATGTTTTCAATATAGAATGAAATTTTATTTTTATTTATAGTTGAAATTATCCCTATATAAATAAATTAAATCCATTTGTAGTATAAAATGAAATTACACTAATTGATAAATTATGATATTTTTTGGATGATTCTTTCTACAATCATTAATTGGGGAAGTGCCCTACACTTGGGATGCCTAATTTCTCCATTTGGTGATTTCATGAATATTTGGACTATAATATAAGAGTTAGATGATTCAATATTTATATAATACATACATGTTATAAATTAATATATAAGAGGTAGATGATTCATGTACATTAAAGTTGACACGTTTAATAATGTTTGTAAAATTGATTTTAAACATACTTATTTATAATATATTGATCGGACATTTCTTATACCTATAATAATATTTTTCTTGGTGGACTAATTTTTTTACAATTAATAAATTATTAATTACCCTTATTAAAATTTCTTGGGTGATAATTTACATATTTTTTTCAATTGGGTAGTTGGGTATTCCAATGACCATATCTATTGTCATTTGATCCTTCAATATTAAATAATCCAACTATTTACATCACCATGTCCATTAGACCATTTTTTATCTAAAAGTCAACATTAATAGAACATAAAAATACTTATAAGTAACTCAATAATCCTAAATAGATATATGTATTTGGAGATATTATTTTTATAAACTAATGATTTTATCTACATTTATTTAGATTTTATAATGAATCAAGAGATGCACCTTGAAATCAATGTGAAATTAAACTAAATGTTTTTAATTGATTCATTCAATTTTTTTATTCCCCATTAATTATCTCTCCATTTAAGTTTGAAGAGTATTGTAAAATATTTACATATAAATTTTTACATGATGGATTTCCACTCTAATGATTTAACACCATCAATCAAATTTGTATTCCAAGTCAATGTCCAACACTGATATCATAATCTGTATAAATGATATATGAAAAGACTACGCTTCTAATACATAGTGAAATAAATAATATAAAATACTATTTTTATATAAATTGATATAGGATCTAATTTTTTTTTGAAATTATTTGATTATTTATACATAACTACATGATATAAAATTTATAAACCAATTCATATGTTTTAATGACAACAGTAATGTCTAAATTCTATAATCCTGCCATACTTCTATTTTATTTTTTATTTGGAATTACATTTCATGTAATAATTCATCATTTCATTATTAATAATGTTCCATGAACATTGATAATATCCATATATTTTTTTAATAATGGAATTTCTCCTCTTATATGGGTTCATGAAAAATAATTTAACAAGATGATTTTTTTGTCAAATGATAAAAATATGGTTTTTCATGAAACAACTACTTTTAACCCTTCTTATAAATAAGTTATATATACACTAAAATATTGAATTTTTTTTTTCCAAATTAAAGTTCGGCTTACACCTCCTTACCTTTTCATTTTCAACAATAGTGATAGTTTCTTTCTACTTTATACTAATTACATTATAAGATAATGATCTAAATTTAACCCAAGATGTGTTCTCCATCAATGAATTGGTGAAAAATTCCCTAGTTATTTGGAAAAAAATTATGTGTTTTATATTCAAATTTCATTTCATGAAACATTTTTTACCTAAACAAAACATAATCCTTAAAAAATAAAATGGTTTTTGGATAATTTTATACATTGTGTGTTGGAATGTTTTAATTATTTATCTTGTGAATTGTATTTATGAAACCATATTTCCTTTATAATTTTAATGTCATATCTATTTTAAATATAATACTTATTTTACTAAAAAAATTGAGTGGTACAATTTTTAAATTAAAAAGGATATAGTTATTGGTTTTTACCCTTATAAAATGTTGTATTTAAAAGAACATATTTCAAATGTTAAGTGCTAACTACGGGAAATTTATACTGAAAAGGACACTACTTTTTAATTATTTTTTTATTAAATTTCAAAACTTCATTTTATGTATATACAGGATATGACCAAAACCATGCTTAATATCGTACTTGGATTATCTCTAATTTCATTTGTGACTCCCATGAGAATATACTACCATCTGTAGAAGGAAAATGATGCACTGTTGAGTGTTATTTATAATATATATATTTTTGGAATGTAATGTCACTAGAATGCTCCCTAGGTACCAATTTCTCATGAGTTGTTTCATGTTTAGTTTTATATTTTTATTTTTTTAGAATTCCTTGATATAATACCCATGATTTAGTCATGTGGTATAACATATTCACTTGAAATTTGTGATTAGGTTATATTGATCTTCTAGATGAAATAGCCTAAGAAATCATGTCTATCATTTTTCTTGTGTAAGATGTTTCTTTAATTTTATTGTTTCAATAAGCATGGATATAGTTTTAAAATTTGATGATAAATTTAAAATGTTAATGTATATATATACATATATGAATATATTTATTATATAAATTATATGTATGTATTTTACCTAATGTTTCATTTGGATAAATGGTTTGGTTGTTGCTCCATAAATATGGTATACCCAATATCTTTTTTTACAGGATATTCTAATAGTTCTCAAACATATTATACACCTAACCTACCCATAGAGATTGATTATTTATGGAGTCAGTTCCCTTAAAAAAACATCTATGTACATTAGCGTTACTTATATTCATGAATTTAAATTTTTATAAAATAAATTATCACATCATGGTTTTTATTTTATGTGACATAGTATGTGATAAAATCCTAAGTGTATTTGTTTCACTAAAAGGTCATAATTGTTCCCCATTATTATGAGGACTTAGGGGTTTCATAACAGAATAATATATATATATATATATATATATACGATCTATAGCTGGATGATATCATTTGATAGGACAAAAATGATATAGGTTATCAGGGGTTGATACTCAGAGGACATTGAGATGTCTCATCATAGTGTACACCCTTGTTAATATTCAGTACAAGAGATTGTGAGAAATGTAACAACTAATAGTAAGTCGACATTTATATTTCTTCTCTGATATTCCTATCTACAATTTTGTGTAATGATCCTTTAACATTAATATTAATATTAATACATATATTTAGTCATGTACATTGACTTATTGATGATAATTATGATTACAGATGCTCATGGTGAAGTAACATACATCGGGTGGGCCATGAGTGATGTCTTATTAATGAATAATGCGATAAAAAAGTTATCCCTTATCATCGTTAATTATATTAGATATATTAGGCTAATTGATGGGAACTGAACTAATTTATTAATTACATGTCCATGGAGATAGATTCGTTAATATCATTTATAGAAATTCAAAGATTGATAGATCATGCATATAGGTTGAAGACATTATCCAGAAGCCTTCTAAATTTGAGATATTGAGATTTTTGTAATATTATAAGTGGTGTAAACTCATAGGATGATAAAATAATTGTAATTTTAACAAATTTTTATATGGGATCCATGCAATTAATTCTTTGCTAACTTTGGACTTTACGTAGTGTATCCAAATTCCACTGAGAAAGGTGAAAAAAAGACCACACATTAAGTGTATTTGGAACCACACATAAATTATATATGAATTTTATATATTTGATAAATATTATTTACTAATATGGTTTAATATTTATTCCTATTGTTTAGATTGAAAATATTAAACCATTGGTTATTCAATAGAATATATATGTGATTTCAATATTTAATTATTATTTATTCACTAGGTAATTATTAATTTAATTACATCAAAATAACAAAAAATTGTATTATAGATTATTGAAAAAGCTAAAAAATATTTATTTATTTGTAATTAATTCCATAATGGATAAATACTTTTTCACTATTTAAAATGAGTGGAATGTTTTTATATTTATTGGACTAGATCATTGTGGTTTTATTTAATTAATTAAATATTAATTACTCATGGAATAATAAATATTGATAAATATTGGAGAAATGAGATTAATGGTTTGGTGAGAAATATTATTTGAATAGATTTTAATTTATACATCAAAGAAAAATAATATTTATTTTATCAATTAATATACGCGTATATCAAGTAAATAATATTAATATTATTGTAACACATTGAGTTTTTGGGAAATTTTTTTAATTAATTTAATATCTGGATAATTTTCACTTCATGAAATATTGAAAATAAATTTTCACTATGTCGGACATTCCATTCACATAGATCCAACTTAGCGTATGTTATATGAAATCCCAACATGGAGTATGGTACACAAAATCCCAAATTGGAGTATGTTACAGAAAATCCCAACATGGAATATGCTACATGAAATCCCAAATTGGGGTATGATACACAAAATCCTAACATGGAGTATGATACATAGAACAATATTGTTAGAGTACAGTACACGCAAGATTGAACATCCTCTATGACTTGCCTAATATCCAAGATTTAGTGTAACCTAACTATAATATATTAATAAAAATATTATAATAATGAGATATAAAATATCCATCAAGTTGATGGATATGAATAGTGTTTAATAATTTATTAAAATTTGTGTTTTACAGTAATACAAGATGAATTCATTGGTGTCCAATTAATTATAAATTAATATCAAAACTAATTAAATATAAAAAATATTCTTATATTCACAAATTAGTTTCAACTAAGTAAATTAAATTAATTAAAATTTGTAAATAATATTAATATAATACATATGTTATGTATTCAATCAAATATTATTGATATTTATCCAATATATTCTATAAATTTAAGATAACAACAACCACAATTTTATTCTTAAAAACCCTATATTTTTAAGCTATTATTTAACAAATTTTAAGGGTGAACCCATTTTAAATCCTATTTAGGGAACTTTTATAGATTTAATTTTTCAAAATAAAGATTATCCATGGAAGTGAAATATTAAAACTAGTTTAGGATAAATATTTTTTATATTTATTTATGGTTTTATCTTTTAATGAAATGTAAAAAATACTAGATTTTAATTCAAAACATCATTCTCGTATTATTTAATTATATGGATAAATTTTAATTTTAAGTGGATAAATATTTCAATTAGATAATATTTTTACCAATTAATCTAATTCAATTGATTTTGAATAAATTTTACATCAAAATTGGATATGAAAAACATACCAAACCTTGGTATATTTTTACATTAAAAACATGCAGTGTCATCCAGTCAGCGAGGGTATTTTTAAATTAATTTCATCCACTTATTTGAAATATAATTTGAAAAAATTGATTCCTTATTTGGAATGATAATAAAATATAATGTATAATATTTTCAATTTTTTTGAGTAAAATTATTAGTAAAATTGATTAAAATTAATCACATTGGTTAAGGCCATTATAAGCTTAATTTGGTATTAATCCTTGTATTTAATTTCCATAACGACCTAGAAACATGTCCAAACCCCATTTTATGGCCCTATTTCTACCCAAAATCAAATTTACCAATATTTTTACATTATTGGATCCACTTGGAACATGAAAAACATGGGTGGAATTCTCACTTCAAATACTTACAAGTGTCACTCCTCTTCCACTATAAAAGGCCACGACTTCTACCCATTCCTCACAGCAATAAAAAAAATTAATATTGGATAATATAAAACCAAGTAGCATCCTAAAAAAACCCCATTACACATTTCATCCAAACATTGGTAAGAAACATTCTCATGGAATTTGTTTGGAAAAAACCAAAAGTTGTTACCCGATTAAGGGGTAACGTCTACTCTCAATCTCGTTTCCTTTATTTTCACTCTTCAACCTCTCCACTATTTTTATTCCATTAATGTGTCAAAAAATTAGTATCCTAAATACAATATTAATTTTTTATTCATATATTTATATCTACAATTACACATGAATCCATTTAATTGATATTGAACATTCTGTTTTGGTGTACGGTAAACTATTTCCTCACAAAATAATGATAGTTCATTCCTATTTTACCACCAATCATGGGTGACATTATGATGTAAAATATATTTATATAATTCATATATTATATTTAGTATTTCATTAATATTATTTATTAAATTTCTATTAGGCATATCTTTAACTTCCATTTGGTGTTAATACGATAATCTCATTTGAGGAAATGTGGAATACCGCCACCAAAAAGTGATGTGATTCATTTACTCACCACATGGATTGTATTAAGGATGTGTTTAGTGAATTTATATTATATATATGATATAGTAATGATACTATAATAATTATATATATATATACACATAAAAATATATATATACACATTTCATTTACATACTTTCATTCAATAAGACAGTATGAAAGGAATCAATGTTCATGCATTCGTACGACTTATCGTCTCCAAGAATGGTGTATTCCATTTCATACTTAATTTTTATATATACTAATATAATATAAATATAATTGATATAAATTATATTTATATCATGTTATAAATTATATAATAATTATATATGTATAAGGATACGTGATATTACAAATTGAGGCGCATGCAAGGAACAAATCGAATATTACCTGACTGAAACCTTAATGTATGATCATTAATGAGTGGGTAATATAAGGTCAAAATAAAACCATATATTACTATATATATAAGAGTATGATTCTGTAAAATAAATATAATAAACTCATATTTATTATTAATGAATATTTCATGAGTACAGAGAGAGTAAGAATACAAGTTTAAGGGATTTCATCTCTTTTTAATTTCGATGAGATACATGTTATGTTCACCAATATTTACATTTGTTTGGTGTATGTAATTAACAAGATTGTATTCTATGAATCGTATAATTACATTTATGGGTATTAACATGTCTATTTAATGATCATTTTACATGGAGTATAACTTTAAAAGGTACCAAATCAGTAAAGAAGTGTTGTCTCAATTTTCTTTTTTTGACACTCGTGTTTTGTTATGCACCTAAATTATTTTATGAGGTGTATATATTTAAATTTTACATTATATATTTTGAATATCCTTATTTTAAATATATATTATGGTTCTTGTAATTTCCTTTCATACATGGAGAGTATGATCCCAAGTTACCAAGTTATTAGTGTTTATTGATACAATCCTAATGTTTTTTTGAGATTGTTTTTGTTTATGCATTTTTTTTGAAATATTATAAAAAATCTCTCAATAAATTAATTAAATTTATTATAATCTAGTTATTAATGCTATATTAATGTATTTATTCCATTTTTATATATTTGGTACATAATATAGTTAAGAAAGTGTTTTTAAAAAAGCCTAACAATACCCATTGTTTGGTTAGAAATCTAGGTTTTCTAAAAATGATTTTCCACGAATATTATACGATTCTATTATAATTAGTAAAATACACTTTTACCCAATTTTTTATTTTACCAATCTATTAAAATGATTCTTTAATTTTATTTACAAACAATGAAATTTTATATACTTTTTTACCATGAAAAAATAATGTTCTTTTGACCTCAAACGACATGTACAGATTTACACACCTTCATTTCATCAATGATCCAAATGATATTTTAAAAGGGTAACCTCTAATAAAAAAATTTTCAAATATATTTTCAATAAGAATTGTGTTAAAGTTAATTTTATAAGTTTTTATGACAAATATTGTTTCAATATTTTTTCAAGATTCTTTTATATGTTTTCATGAAAATTGGTTTTCAAAATGTTTTCATGTTTCTTTTATACATTTAAAAAAAATCAAAATGTTTTCAAGATTTTTTTATAATTTATCATTAATATTTATCTTCAAAAATTTTTCAATATCTATTTATATTTTTTGAAAGTGTTTTTGAAGAAAATTTTTTTTACAATGTTTTGAATCAAATTTGGTAATTTTTAAAGGAAAAATGTTTTTAAAAACGATTTAATGCCTTCTTTATAATTTTTCCATTTATTTTCTAAAAAATGATTTTCAAGTGGTTTTATGTATCAAAAATCATTTTTAAAATAAGAAAGGATATTTTCCTCATGAAAAGTTTTTAAAAGATATTTCAAAATTATTTTCATTCGATGAGGACATCTATTAATGTTACTCATTCCAATATAAATGAACCATTCATATCATCTCTATGAATGAGTTATTATTAATGTCATGGCCTTTATGAAGACCATATATCCTTCATTGTTTATATATATATGAAACGTATTACTCATTATTGTGTTATGCTTTTGATAAAATGATTATGAGTGCTGTAATGGTTTTATATGTTGTGATATGTTTACATGTTTATGATACCCATTTCATTTCATTTCATGGGTTATTATATATATATTAATGATATTATGAAATTTTTTGATATGATTCCATTATGTGGAGGGTTGGAACTATATCCTCATCCAATGTACAGGTTAAAGAGTTGTATCTCAAGATATTAACTAAGATGGTCTTGAGAGTGAACCTTGACTACTATGATGGCCATGAGAGTGAACCATGACTACTATGATGGTATAAGGAGTGAAATCAATATACTATGATTGACAAGGGTGTGAACCATGACTAATGTTATGGTAAGGGGATTAAACCTATACTAATAATATGTTCTTGGTAGCGATTCCTTGGCTACTAGGGAAATCATTATATGCTTATTTTTTTCAACAATTCCAAATCTTATTCCTTTATGATGCTTTCTTGGAATATTCTCTTTATTTATTATGATTTATGTCTTATGAACTTCCAATTTTATTCCGTTATTTAGGTTATGATCTTTTAATTGTAGTGTATGATATTATATTTTCTAGATCACATTCTCATACACTTATTATCATGTTTATGTATACAATACTTCCTTGTTTTCCTTTACTGATTATTTGAGCTCACCCCTTTTATGTTTCCATTCCCCCAGGTTATGATGATATGTACTATGTCTATTTTTTCTATGAAGTTTTATCATCAAGAAGAACCCAGTGGGAGATAATGTAGCTCACATATATACCAGTGTTTATGTTTTGAAGTTTCCAACAGCAAAATAACAACTATGGTCATTGGGAATATGTTTGTGTAATGATTAAGTATTTTGAAAAAGTTATGTCATGTTAATGTTTTGGAATGTGAGGGCCACTATGGTTGGTATCATAGAAAAGGTATAGTTAACCTTAGGAAACTAGAATGATAAAACCTTACCGAGAACCCTAATGACATTTATAAGGAAGAGTAATCATTTTGGAAAATGTCCATTAATTTTCGTGATGGTTAGAGTGAGTGGTTTCCTAGAAATACATCCTTGTGTGGATACTAAAAGTGGATTTGGCTCTGGAACACATGTACCTAGAGTTAAAATAACGATAATTTGTTCTGGGCTTCAATTGGGGTAATCTGGTACATGAAAATGAATCTTTTTTCACACATGTTTTAACACTCTTGGGGGATACGCTTATAGTATTTTCAGACTCTTAATGTACCATATTAATGGATTTAGCTATAATTTAGCTTGAAATAACCTATAATAAACCTAAGCTGTTTTATATTGTGGAAGTGTTTATGAATTATAAATCAGATAAGTTTTTATTTTAATGATTATGTGTTTTTATTAAATGACAATTAATGCTCACACTATGCCTCTGGTTTTAATCAACTATGGGAAACAAAATGAAATGGATTAATGTTGAATGTGATGGAATATTTTTTGAGGATTAGTAATGTGGGATGATCACTAGAGTGGAAAATTTCATGATCACACCTCATCAGTTTTCACCAAACATGATTAACAATGTTTACCTTAACCAACTATTAGACTCATGATTGAAGATAATAAATGAGTTTTCTGAGATTTTGGGTAATGGAGACCATCGAGGAAAGATGATTTGGTTTCCTTTTTGTTATGAATGTGGAATTAATCTCTTAATTTAATGTCTTAGTGGAACAAGGTGTTTTTTAACTATAGAAAAGAAGGTAACAAAGCAAGTGACTACAAGGGAAAGATGAAGAGTTTGATTAACAAAATAGATGGGGTGTTTGGCCTCCCTATGTCTTCATCAAAGGTTATGTGTTTCATGTTTAGACAAAATTTTTATTATAAAACCCAATTTCCGAAGAGAAATATCCTAAATAGAATCTGCAAGGTGGAGCAAGTAATGGTAACATTTTGGATGATGTTGATAATTCAGAAGAAATGTGAAAGGGAAGAGGTATTATTGTTAATGGATTAAGGACGATGTAATTGAAGTATTTATGAATTGGAATTCAAAATTTATGAATGATGAAATATACAAGGATAGTTATAATTATGTTTTTTTCTTAGTATTTATGATCATATGTTGTATTGGTGATGTAATATAATGGAAATATGATATTTTGAGTAAGGGAATGTAACCCCTAATATGTTCTTTATGATAAGATAATTTAGTCGGGATAAAGATACAGGGGATATGAATAAGTTAATTGGACAATATTGATTCCCTCAGAAATATATTAAGATTTGTTTATTGGTGGATTATGCTAAAACTGATGAAGTTTACAACATTTTTGGATTTAAGGAGTAAACCTAGTATACTTTAAAATGGGGAAGCATGGATGTTTTAGAAAAGTATTTACGGTGATTCAGGTTGTTACCATGTTTCAAAAGAATATATGATGAGGTTATTCACATGTTCGAAATATGACAACCAATATAAACATTGTGATATATATGGGAAAAATACTAATATGATTTCATGATACTCCTTATAAGGTTTTGTATTTTTATATTTGAGAAAGTTTATAAGGGTAATTGTTCATGAAAAGATTTAGGTATACTTCAGAGGAATTAGTTCTTCATTGATTTTTTATTAAAAACCTTGTTATAAAGGCCATTTGGTGATTAACATTATTTCAAGTATGTATACATTTTATATTTTGGAAATTATATTATATTTTTTTAGAAAAGGTCATTATGTATTCCAAGTGACAATGAATCATGTTCGGCAGGGCCATGGGTCATGAACCAATGACTGAAGGATGATAAGGGTTTCACGCATACCACTATCTTACATGATGTCCTGGTTAATGTATATTTATTTTTAATGAATAAATATTTAAGATGAAACTTATGTATTATTATTTTTGTTCATTGTATTGTAACAGACCTCTCCGACCCATTCCTTTGTCGAAAAGAAGGTCATGAAGTGTTCTGGAGGGTAGAATGGACTTTTTCCTCACTTTTCAGAATTTGGTAACAACACGCCGTGTAGTGTGAGTACACGCTGTGCACCACCTTTCTGGGTATACCTTGTGTTAAATCCGTGTCCCCTCCACATGAAATAAATGAGTACACGCCGTGTAGTTCCTCCCCGTGTACGCATTACCCTCAAACCGTGTGTTGACAAGTCAACGACCATGTGCCGTGTTGAAACCGTGTCCTTTCCGTGTGAAATAAATGAGTACACACCGTGTATCCCATAATACACTCCATGTAGTTCCTCCCCAGGTACGCATTACCCTCAAACCAAGTGTTGACCAGTCAACAACCGTGTGCCGCATTGAATGCCGTGTTGGAAGCCGCGTGGCGACTGTGTGAAATGGACTAGTACACACCGTGTACTAGGAAGTACACGCCGTGTACTTTAGTTTTTCTCACCTATAAAAGGAGGGGGATCTCCTCCTTTTCAAATCATTCCTCTCCTCCCGATTCCATTGACCAGAGCTCTCCCGAGAGACTCCAAAGCTCCTTTCTTCCATAACTTCTTCGTACGAGCTCTGATTTACGATCCTTCAGTGGCCACAAGACCGTAACAACGAGGCGGAACTTCTGAGATTAGATCTGTTGTTTTACCTTCGGCCTTTCCTTCCCATCATACTCCCGAGTAGGTTTTTGGTGGGATTTGATAGAAGCGACGGATGCCGACGGACGTCTTCTAAAGTTGATCTGGGGGAGCATTGTGATCAGAACCTATTGAGGTAGGGATTTTACCTTTGTCTCTCTAATTTGTGCATCATGTGGGATGGGTGTCCTCTTGCTTTCATGAGACACAGTTGAACTGGTTTAATGAAGATAATAACTGGCTTAAAGAATGGGGATGGGGAAGTTGTTATGTTTATCTTTGTTTATCCTATTGTTATGTTGTGAATTGAATAGGCTTATGCCTACTGAAAATCACGGTTGTTGGGGGCCTCTACTTGTGAAATTAAATGTTGCACTATCTTTTTAGACCATTTTTTGGATGGAAACTTTGTGGAATGTGAAAATTGGTTAATCACGTAAAGTTGTCTGATTAAATGAATATCCATAACCCTTATGTGATCACCCTGGTTGAACAAAATGGAATAATGAACATGTGGGTGATGGTTTGGTTACGTGGTGTGTGAGGGGGGGGGGTTAAATCCTAGGTTTTTATGAATAGGAAGGGCAGTAGGGCTGCGATAAATGATATTAAATGGACAATGATGTGGAATGAACTTGGTTTTTTTGATACGGTTGTGGAGATGTGGTTATAGTGGCAGCAGGGATACAATAATGGGTTGTGATATTAAAAGAAAGTGGAAAGTTGATAAATGAACTGTGGGGAATGATAATGAATTAAATGCGGATTGGTTGATGATAAAAAGGTTGGTTTTGTGTTTCTTGTGTTATATCTAACTTGATTTGTGGTTGGGAGGGTTTTGTTCTACGAAATGCTTGATCTGGTTTGATAATTTCCCAGTAGTTAAGGAACTAATAACCTAATACTATTGAAACATGAAAACCTAAATGGGGTTGGGATTGTTTGTTGTATGCATGCTTCATAATAGTAGTGCCGAGGCACATGATCATTTTCTCTGTTTGGAATCCATAGGTTGGGCTGTGTGTTTGATATATATATATATATATATATATATCTTTATCTTTGTGTTTTTGTCGCACCCCACCCATGTGGAACACTTAGTGCCGAACACTCCCATTTCATGGGAGTGGGTGTTTTCCCCTTAGTTACTAGCTCCTTTATTCTCCTTCTTCCATAGGCTGTAATTGCTTGAGGAGACCTTACACCCAAGACTCTTCGGGTAGGTTTCGATTCATGTGATTTTAGACCAAGACTCTTCTGTAGGTTTACTGTTCCCAAGAATCTTCATGATGAGGCCCACATGTGTTCGAGCGGGGATCTGATTGTGATTTGTGAGGCCCAGGTGTGTGCGGGCGGGATATGTGGTTTGTGAGGCCCAGGTGTGTGCGAGCAGGAAGAGAGTGGTAGCATCAGGACGTTCGCCGTTAGGAAGAGAAGCTAGATAGTGGGGGAAATGGTGCGGGGTACCCAATACTTTTGTTCTTATATACTAATACCTGTTGTTTTGTGTTTTGGTGAGCGTGGCTTGTGAGGTTGGGTGGATAGAAATCCTTGATAGGTTTTGGTTTCTTTTGTTGTTCTCACGAGACATTAGGATGTCTCCCCACCTGTGCATGAGAGCTTCAGGTTTCCCTACTGAGTATACTTGTATGCTCACCCTACATTTACTTTCAGGTTTCCTGGAGGACTACCAGGGCCGTGCGGGAGCCTACTAGTCGGGAGAGTTGGTTTTTTTGTAGTTTTTTGTACTCTTGTTCTTTTGGTATTGTAATTTTGAGTTTTCTTGTACTTGTACTTTGTTTCAGAATTGTTAAACATGCATGTGGGATTGGTTTGGGTTTATTTTCATTTACTTGATCTTTTTTTATTTTCAGTGTCGACTCATCCTATTTCCCGATCTTAAAATAATAAAAAGGGTAATGCCTCCCATATTTATTAAAACTCATACCCTTGGTGCTAGAAGCCACTCTGGGGCCTACTGTAGGTGGGAATCAGGGGTCATTATCTGCCTTTCACCATTTCCAGCTCAGGAGGCGCATCTTTGGTGGAAGGGGGTTGTGACAGAAAGGTATCAAAGGTGATGGTTGAGAAATAGGATGGAGTCTGGAGTTAGGCATAGTAAGGATTGCATGGGATGGTTGGGCAACAGTGTTAGGTGATCCTGGAGCGTGACATAGGCCAGGGAAGACCAGCTAGGACATAGGATTTTAGGGCCCCCCGTGATCCGATGCAAGGAATCTGAGCCTACCGAACAACCAAGTGAGACTACATCGATTGCAGGGTAGAGACCCAAGGAAAGGTACATGCATCATCATGTTTGTGTTTTACATGATTTGGGTGTTCTGGGAAAGAAATTGAAATAAAGTGATAAAATGAAACCTTGAGAAATTTCCTTAATACTTGGGCTTAGGCGATATTTGTTTACCGTACAACTATGGAACCTAGACGTCGTCCCTAGGTGACTCAGACAATTGAGGCCCAACAGATTTAGGCGGTCGATCAGTTGAGGATTGACCGAGAGGAGGAAGATGATCAGTGGCAACAGACTCTCCGTTCTTTCCAACAAAAAACACTTAAGAAGTATGAGGGTGGTACATCGGATATGGATACAGAGGGGTGGATTGAGGAGCTAAGGATTGCTTTTACTTTGATCCGTGCTCCGAGGGAGTACTGGGTTCCCCTAGAAGTCAGTCAGCTGAGAGGTGCAGTGCGTCAGTGGTGGACGCTCTACCTCGGGGAGAGGTTAGAGGAAGAGGTTCCATGGGCTGACTTTGAGAAGGAGTTCCGAGAGGAATTACTTTCATCCATGATCAAGGCAGAGAATTGGTAGGAGTTACTCTCCCTCCAGTAGTGGAGTATGTTAGTACGAGAATTGGGGATCATGTTCAAGGGTCTCCTACGATTTTCTCCGGATCTCTTTTTGGATGAGGAGTCTTGGGCGAGACATTTGGGGGAGGCGCTTCATCCTTCGCTCCAGTATGCTATCAACAATTTCACCCTTCTGACGTACTTGGCAGTACAGAAGAAGGAAGAGGTTTTAGAGAGGATGAACTCACAGGGAGGTGCACCATGAGAGGGGATCCAGCCAGGTTCGTCGAAGGGGAAGGCAGTTAGTAGTAGGTCTCCAGTGATAGGACCTTCCAGATTCAGGCCAGTATGGAGTAGGCCCCAGCAGTTCAAGTTTTGATCTTCGGGTCCTCGTCCCTTTTTCACGAGTCCAGGACTGAAGTGTTTCTCTTGCGGAGGTTTCGGGCACATTCAGAGTCGGTGCTCGACCCGAGCTCAGTACGGTGGAGGTGGGCAGGTTCAGCCTCGCCTCAGCAGCACCAGTTGTCGGCAAGGCCCTTCCAGCAGCAGCAGGAACCTGATCCTCCGAGGGTAGACTATGCAGGAGGTGGCCGACCTCAGGGTGCACCTCAGGGACCTCGACCAGGGCGTGTTCGGGGAGGTGGTCGACATTAGAGAGGTAGAGGAGTTGTGCATGGATAGTTTCACGCAGCAGAGTAGGCAGCTCCATTAGGACCAGAGGTGGTGCGAGGTACGATTTGTTTATTCAGCACTCTCATTTCTTCATTTTTAGATTCGGGAGCTTCACACTCCTTTGTTTCACCCGGTCTAGCCCATTCTTTGGTTCTAGATGTAGAGATACTTTCTGTACCCCTGGTGCTGAGTACACCAGTTGGAGTTCAGACCAGTGTATCTTGTGTTTTCCGAGGATGTGGGCTGACATTGGGACCGCATCAATCTAGTGGGGATCTTCTTTTGCTATAGATGCAGCCATACAATGTCATCCTAGGAATCGACTAGTTGTTTTCTGTTAGTTCCATTATAGAGTACTTCCGAAGAAGAGTCGTGTTCTCCGACGTGGATGGGCAGCGTGTAACTTTTGTTGGTGAGAGGAGCTCTCAGGTGAGAAGCCGGCATGTGAAGCCTTCCCTTTCCTTGCTAGGCGGGTTATTAGTGGTTTCAGCTGATACCAAGATGATGTATGTTCTAGAAGTTGTTGGGGAGTTCCTCGATGTTTTTTCTGAGGAGGTTGTGACTCTATCCCCCGACGTGACGTTGAGTTCGGGATAGACTTACAGCCCAGTGCCCTTCTGATTTCGATGGCCCCTTATCGGATGGTACCTTCGGAGATATGGGAGTTGCGGATTCAGATTGACGATCTGATGGTGAAGGGTTTTGTTGGACCCATCGTGTCACCATGGGGTGCTCCATTTTTGTTTGTGAAGAAGGCAGATGGTGGTCTCAGGCTATGAATAGACTACCGAAGGTTGAATCAGGTAATGGTCAAGAACCATTACCCCCTTCCATGTATAGATGATCTCTTCGACCAGTTGTGGGGAGAAGGTTGGTTTTATAATATTGATCTACGATATGGATATCATCAGCTGAGTGTAAAGGACAGTGACATCTCGAAGACAGATTTCAGGTGCAGGTATGGGTACTTCGAGTTTGTAGTGATGCCATTTGGAGTTACGAATGCACCAGCTGTGTTCATGGGACTTATGAACTTTGTCTTCTGAGAGTTTTTGGACTAGTTCTTCGTTGTGTTTATCAATGACATCCTGATCTACTCAATATCAGATGAGGAGCACGTTGAGCATCTCAGGGAGGTCTTGTAATTCCTTCGACACCACCCGCTTTTTGGGAAATTGTCGAAGTGTAAGTTCTTGATGAAAGAAGTACACTTCCTTGAGCATGTGGTGTTTCAGCATGGAGTGTCAGTGGACCCGTCAATGGTTGAGGAAATTGTTTCTTGTCCGGCACCCAAGAGCGTGGAAAAAGTTCATAGTTTCCTGAGGTTGGTAGGCTATTATTGGAGGTTCATTTCGGACTTCTCTCGAGTTTCTGCTCCATTGACAGCTTTGACTAGGAAGAACCATGTCTTCCTAGGGAGCGAGCATCGCCATAAAGCTTTCGAATACTTGAAGGAGAAGTTGGCCAGTGATCCAGTACTCAGGTTTCCAGAGGAAGGGTTGTTGTATGAGGTGTTTTGTGATGATTCTGGCCTTGGTTTGGGGTGCGTACTGATGCAGAAGAAGGGTGTGATCTATTATGGGTCTAGGTAGTTGCACCATCACGAGTGTAACTACGCCACCCATGACCTAGAGCATGCAGCAGTAGTGTTCACACTGAAGTTGTGGCGACATTACCTCTTTGGGGAGCACTTTTTGGTCTTCTCAGATCATAAGATCTTACGTTATATCTTCTCCCAGCGAGACCTGAACTTATGGTAGCGGAGATGGGTTGAGTTTCTTCAAGACTATGAATTCGAGATCTCTTACACTGAAGGTAAGGGAAATGTTGTGGATGACTCCCTGAGCAGGAAGTCGCATAAGGAAGTGGTTCGGGAATATGTTGATGCTTGGAAAGCGATGGGAGAGTTGGCTACCTTGTACTTGGATGCAAGGGTAGAGGGTGTTAGAGGCTGTTTGTTTCAGATGATGGTGCAGTCCTCCTTGTTGCAGCAGGTGGAAGAGTCTCAGTGGGGAGACTCCGAGGCAGAAGTAATGGGGATCCTATCGATCAGGGAAACACTCCAGAAGGATGGTCAAAGGACAACCGACATCATATGATTTTTCATGGAAGTTTTTTTGTTCTGGAGGCGATGCGTGAGGGAGTCCTCCGTGAGTTACATAGCTCAGTCTTGGAGGTACATCCAGGAGTTTCAAAAATGTACCGAGGCCTGAGGGAACAGTTTTGGTGGCCCGGGGTGAAATGGGCAGTGGCGGAGTTTGTGGCTAAGTGCCTAGTGTGTCAGCAAGTAAAGGTTGAACACGATGTTCCCAGTGGTTTGTTGCATCCATTAGATGTCCCAGAGTGGAAATGAGATGACACCTCAGTGGACTTCATCACAGGACTACCCAGAGCTCAGGGTGGTTATGATGCTATCTGGGTAGTGGTGGATCAGCTGATGAAATCGGCTCACTTCTTAGCAATTAAGGAGTCGGGCCCGGTGAGTACCTTAGCACAGAGGTACGTAGATGAGGTGGTGCCTTTTCATGGAGTTCTATATACTATCATCTCAGATTGGGATACTCGGTTTACCTCATGAGTCTGGGGCGGTTACAACATTCTTTTGGCACTGATCTACACCTTAGCACTACTTTCCACCCCCAGAGTGATGGGAAGACAGAGCGGACTATCCAGACATCGGAGGAAATGCTGCGAGCATGCATTCTAGATTTCATAGGATCATGGGTGTGACACTTGCCTTTAGTAGAGTTTGCCTAATACAACAGCTTCCACTCTACTATTGGCATGGCACCGTTTAAGGCTTTGTATGGAAGACCATGTCGTTCAACCATTTGCTGGGTATAGGTTGGTGAGACAGGTGCTCATGGGCCCAAGGTGGTACAAAGCACCACAAAGAAAGTCCATATTGTGTGTGAGAGGATGAAAGCAGCTCAGGACCGACAGAAGTCTTATGATGATCATCGGAGGAGGCCCTTGGAGTTCAAGGTAGGAGATCATGTGTTCTTGAAGGTTTCCCGTCGACGGGGGCAACAGAGGTTTGGGAAGGGGATTAAGCTCTCCCATAGGTTCATCAGACCTTTCAAGGTGCTGAGGCGTGTCGGCGAGGTGACATATCACCTGGCCCTGCCACCTTAGTTGGAGAAGGTTCCTAACGTCTTCCACGTCTCCCAACTTCGTCGGTAATTACACGGCGACTCTCACGTTATCGACTGGGGAGAGTTATATATGGGAGCGATTTTTGGGGAATGACCAGTCATAATCGAGGATCGTAAAGAGAAGGTGCTCCATAGATGAACCATCCCCTTGGTTCGTGTGTTGTGGAGGCATTGCGGCCTCGAGGAGATCACTTGGGAGTGGGAGGCTCAGATGCACGCTCAGTACCCAGAGTTGTTTTGACTTGTGTTTTTCATTGTTCTTATGACCTTTGTTCTGATGTTATACTCTGTACCTTTGATATATGGAATGCTTGGATTGTCGGTTGTGAGACTTTTTGTTTCCTTGTTATCTGGAAGTGTGTAACATGTCCGGATATGTGGGTAAAGGGAAACACCTGATCCTTAATCGAGACGCATTAATGCGGATGCGATTGAACCCCTGCGAGCGAGTTAGTGCCACCTAAAGCAGATAAAACCTCGACTTGGGAGAAGGAATTTCCCCAAGCCAGGTGTTTGGGTAGAGTGTTGGTTGTATAGTGTTGGGGGAAGCGTAAGTTAAAAAATCCTAATGTATGGAAAAACCCAATTCTTAATCGAGACACATTAATGTGGATGCGATTAAACCCATTTAGGTGAGTCAGTGCCGCCTAAAGCGGATAATATCTCGACATAGGAGAAGGAATTCCTAATGCATATGATTAGGATTGTTGGTTGAGTTCTTGTTATAATGAGAGCCCTAAGTGGTATCTTGTTGGGTTCCTCTGGGTTGGGTTTTGAATTCTCAGGGACGAGAATGTTTTAAGAGTTATCTGATGTAATGGCCCGGACCTCTCCAGCCCATTCCTTTGTCGAAAAGAAGGTCATGAAGTGTTATGAAGGGTAGAATTGACTTTTTAGGCACTTTTCAGAATTTTGTAACTACAGACTGTGTATTGTGAGTACACGCCGTGTACCACCTTGCCAAGTATACCTTGTGTTGAAGCCGTGTCCCCGCCACGTGAAATAAATGAGTACACGCTGTGTATCCCATACTACATTCCGTGTAGTTTCTCCCTGCGTACGTGTTACCCTCAAACCGTGTGTTGACCAGTCAATGACCATGTACTGTGTTGAAGTCGTGTCCTTGCCGCGTGAAATAAATGAGTACACATTGTGTATCCCATACTACACGCCGTGTAGTTCCTCCCCACGTACGCGTTACCCTCAAACCGTGTGTTGACAAGTCAACGACCGTGTGCCACGTTGAATGCCGTGTTGGAAGCCGTGTGGAGACCGTGTGAAATGGCCTAGTGTACGCCATGTACTAGGAAGTACACGCCGTGTACTTTAGTTTTTCTCGCCTATAAAAGGAGGGGGGCTCTCTTCCTTTTCAAATCATTACTTTCCTCCCCATTCCTTCGAGCAGAGCTCTCCCGAAAGACTCCAATGCTCCTTTCATACATAAATTCTTCGTCCGAGCTCCGATTTACGATCCGTCAATGGCCACAAGATTTTAATGACAAGACGAAACTTCTAAGATTGGATCTGTTGTTTTACCTTCGGCCTTTCCTTGCCATTTTCCACCTGAGGAGGTTTTTTCCTTGTTTTGACAGAAGCGACGGACGCTGACGGACGTCTTCTAAAGTTGATCTGGGTGAGAGTTGTGATCAGAACCTATTAAGGTAGGTATTTTACATTTATCTCTCTAATTTGTGAATCATGCAGGATGGTTGTCCTCTTGCTTTCACAAGACATATTTGAACCAGTCTAATGAAGATAATAACTGTCTTAATGAATGGGGATGGGGAAGTTGTTATGTTTATCTTTTTTTATCCTATTATTATGTTTTGAATTGAATAGGATTAAGCCTACTGAAAATCACGGTCATTGGGGGCATTTGCATGCGCAATTAAATGTTTCCATATCTTTCTAGATCGTTTTGTGGATGGAAACATTGTGGAATATGGGAATTGGTTAATCACGTAACGTTGGATGATTAAATGAATATTCGGAACCCTTATGTGATCACCCCAGTTGAACAACATGGAATAATGAACATGTGGGTGTTGGTTTGGTTACGTGGTGTGTGAAGGGGCGGGGGGGGGGGGGTGAATCCTGGGTTTTTATGAATAGGATGGGTAGCGGGTTGCGATAAATGATATTAAAGGGGAAATGATGTGGCACTAGCCTGGTTTTGTGATACGGTTGTGGATATGTGGTTATTGTGGCAGTAGGGCTGCAGTAATGGGTTGTGATATTAAAAGAAAGTGGAAAGTTGATAAATGAACTGTGGGGAACGATAACGAATTAAACGCAGGAACAATCAATGGGTATTGGTTGATGATAAAAAGGTTGGTTTTGAGTTTCTTATGTTCTATCTAACTTGATTTGTGGTTTGAGGGTTTTTTTCTAAGAAATGCTTAATCTGGTTTGATAATTTCCAAGTAGTTAAGTAACTAATAAACTTATACTGTTGGAACATGAAAACATAAATGGGGTTGGGATTTTTTGTTGTATGCATGCTTCGTAGTAGTATTGCTGAGACATGTGCTCATTTTCTCTTTTTGGAAGCCATAGGTTGGGCTGTGTGTTTGATATATATATATATATATATATATCTGTATCTTTGTGTTCTTGTCGCACCCCACCCATGTTGAGCACTTAGTGTCGAACACTTCTATTTCATGGGAGAGGGTTTTTTCCCCTTAGTTACTAGATCCTTCCTGCCCATTCTTCCAAAGGCGGTAAGGGCTTGAGGTGACCTTACACCCAAGTCTCTTCGGGTAGGTTTCTATTGGTGTGATTTTAGCCCAAGAATCTTCGGCAGGTTTAATGTTCCCATGAATCTTCGAGATGAGGCCCAGGTGTGTTCGGGCAGGGATGTGATTGTGGTTTGTGAGTCCTAGGTGTGTCCGGGCAGGATATGTGGTTTGTGAGGCCCAGGTGTGTGTGGGTGGGATATGTGGTTTGTGAGGCCCACGTGTGTGCGGGCAGGAAGAGTGTGGTAGCATCAGGACATTCGCCGTTAGGAAGAGCAGCTAGATAGTGGGGGGAAATGGTGCGGGGTACCCAATACTCTTGTTCTTATATACTACTACCTGTTTATTTGTGTTTTGGTGAGCGTGGATGGTGAGGTTTGGTGGATAGAATTCCTTTCTAGGTTTTGGTTTCTTCTGTTGTTCTCATGAGACATTAGGATGTCTCCCCACCTATGCATGAGAGCTTTAGGTTTCCCTACTTAGTATACTTGTATGCTCACCCTACGTTTACATTCAGGTTTCTAGGAGGACTACCAGGGCCGTGCGGGACCCTACTAGTCGGGACAGTTGGAGTTATTGCAGTTTGTTGTACTCTTGTTCTTTTGGTAATGTACTTTTGAGTTTTCTTGTACTTGTACTTTGTTTTAGAATTGTTAAACATGCATGTGGGATTGGTTTGGGTTTATTTTCATTTACTTTCTCTTTTTTTATTTTCGGTGTTGACTCATCCTATTTCCTGATCTTAAAATAATAAAAAGGGTAATGCCTCACATATTTGTGAAAACTCATACCCTTGGTGCTAGTCGCCACTCCAGGGCCTACTGGAGGCGGGACTCGGGGGTCATTATCTCCCTTTCACCATTTCAAGCTCAGGAGGGGAATCTTTAGTGCAAGGGGGTCGTGATATTTATCCAAGTTGATTTCAAATAGAAAAATAGTTAAACATTACTATACATTTATGGGACTAATGATCCATTAAAATGGTATGATAGTGCTTTTTAAATCAATGTTAATTTGGGAACATTAATTCAATGAGGTAATTTATGTATTATAAATTCTTCAATGTACAACCCAAAAAATAAATTTTTTATCAAGATTTACTAAATGATCTGAATTATATATATAAATTTTATAGTGCCCTAATTTTTTTGAACTAATGATTTCTATAAAAATCAAATATTTAGGACTTTGAAGCCCTTATTGTTCCATTGATCATTCACTTTTTGGTTATTTATGACCTCAATCATTCCCTATAAACATTAATGATTTTCATTAATGTCCAATCTTAACTCCCAAACTATGTTCTCCTATATTGAAACCCAATAATATGTTTCGTTGGGTAAATATTACGGTTCCAAATTTCCATTTCTATGGGAAGTTTCAGTATCAATTTTTATGATGTGGGTTCCTATGAATGAAAAATTTAAGTATTAAACCGTTGAAAACATAGATGATTTTTGAGTGTGAAAGTAATTTTAAGGGGGGAAGAATGTAATACTCTATGATTTTGGTGATTTGTTTAATCAAATTAGTTTAATATTTTGATATTTTTTTCTACACAAAACAAATAAAATATGTTTTAACTAAGTCAAACGTTCGTTTCACTTGGAGCCAACTTACCGTATGTTAAATGTAATCACAACATGATGTATGTTCCAAAAAATACCAAAATGGAATATGTAATATGAAATCCTTACTTGGGGTATGTTACATGCAATATAACCTTGGCGTATGATACACACAATGCCAAATTTGTGTACGTTACATGGACCAACATGGTTAGCATACATTACAAGCAATATTGACTTTCCTCGATGTCTTGTGTAACACGCAAGACCGAGTATAACCTAACTATAATATATAATTAAAAAAATTATTATGACATCTAACCTAGCCATCAAGTAGATGGATATGAATTGAATTGACTAAATTATTAAAATATGGGGTTTTAAAAAATAAAATATTAATTCATAGGTAACAAATTAATTATAAATGAATATTAAAATTGATTGAATATAAAGGAAAATATCATTATAGTCCAAAATCTATTTTAACCATGTGAATTAAATTAATTAAAAATTTTAAGTGATATTAATATAAAAAATTTGTTATATATTCAATAAAATATTTTTTATATTTATCCAATATATTTGATTGATATAAGATAATAATAAACCCAATTTTATTCTTAAAACCCTATATTATTATTAAGGCATTTTTTCCGCCTTTTAATGGAGAATCCATTTCATATAGATTTTTTTTAACATTTAAAGATTTAATTTGTCAAAGTAAACATTATTTTTTTAAAATAAACGTAAAAATTATGGAAGGATAAATTTTTGGTATATTTATATAAGGTTTCATCTTTTAATGATAAGTAAAAAATACTAGAATTTAATTCCAACCAATTTTTCATATAATTTATTTATAAGGATAAATTATATTTCAAAATTTTTTAATATTTTATTTAGTTAATAATTTTACCAATTGATATAATTTTTTACATTTTACCATTTTCACTTTTAAATTGGATATTAAAACATTGCAAAAATTTGGATGTTTTTACTTAAAAAACCAGCATTATTGCCTAGTCATCAGAGTAAATTATAAATTAATTTCTACCACTTATGTGATTATAATTTGGAAAAATGGATTACAGATTTCTAATCGGTATAATTTTTAATTTCTATAAAGGTAAAAAATTACTAAAAAATAATAGTAAAAGTGATTAAAATTAATCACAGTGGTTAAGGATAAATTAAGCTTAATTAGGTACTGAACATTATATTTAAAACCAAAAATTAACTAGACACATGTCCAAAACACAATATATTTCCCTATTTCGACCATATAATCAATCTTCCAGATCTTGGTCCATTATTGGATCCACAAGAAACATAAAATTCATGGGTATAATTCTCTCTTCAAATATTTACAAAAGTTCCACTCCTCATCCACTATAAAAGGCCACCACCTATACCCATTCCTCACACCAATAAAAAATTTTAATGTCAGAAAAGATATTCCCATGTAGCCTAAAAAAATCCTCACTTCTTACTGATGACTCAAAATGGTCATAAATATTCACAATGAAGCCTCTTGGCATAAACCAATAGGAGTTACCTGATTAAAAGGTAATGTGTTCTCTCAAGATCGTTTCCATTATATTTCCTCATCACCCCATCCGCTCTCTACATTCCCTTATTGTGTGAAAAAACTAGTATCCTGCATATAATATCATATTTTTATGCAGATATTTTTACATAAACTTATACACACTTCCATCTAATGGATATTGAACATACTGTTTCTGTGTACGGTGAACTACTGTCTCACAGAACGATGATTGTTCATTCCTTATTTACCACTAATCATGGTGGCCATAATAATGGACACTCTATTAATATAATTAATATACACGATTTATTAGGTCTTCCTGATTTTGTATTCATTTATATCACACATCTCTATACTTTCCATCTTGTGTTAATCTAATTTGAAAAGTATAGATTATCACCCCCTCAATGTGATGTGATTCATTCACACACCACATGGAATGTATTAAGTACGGGTTTAGAGAAAATATATGATAGATATGATATATTAAGGATAATAGAGTAATTATATATATATATACATATATATGTAGACATATTTCATTTTCATACCTTCCTTTTATACAATAATAAGAACAGAAACAACGTTTATGGGTATGTATAGCTTACCATCTCCATGAACAGTGTATAACATTTCATAATTCAATATGCTATACATTATAATAATATACATATGCTGGATATAAATTTTATTTATATCATGGTATAAACTTTATAATCATGATATGAGTATAAGTATCAACGATATTACAAATTAAGATGCATGTGAAGAACAAAGAGAATATTACCCGAAGTGAGACCTTAACATTGGATCATTAATAAATGTGTAATATATGGTCATAATAAACAAATATGGTTATAGATATAAAAATACTTTTAAGTAAAATATTTATAATAAACAGACATTTATTATACTTGAATATTGTAAGAGTACGAAGAGATTCATGATTAAAGGTAAGGGGATTTCATCTCACTTTTAATTTCAATGAGATACAAGATATGTTCACCCCTCTTTACTTTGGTTTGGTGTATGTACATACCATGTTTTTTTCAATGTATCTCATATATAAATTTATGGGTATTCACATTTCCATTTTATGATCCTTTTTTCATGGAGTTTAACATTCAAATGTTACCAAATTGGTAAAACAGTTTTGTCTCTATCTTCATTCATTGAGACTCATGTTTTGTTATACATATAGTTATTTTTCAATGTGTATATAAATCCATTTTACATGAAATATCATGATTCTATTTCATTTAATTATATAATTATATTTATATAATTTCTATTCTTACATATAGATTCTGATCCCATGTTACCATGTTATAAGAGTTTATTGAGAAAATATCATTGTTTTTTTAGATTTTTTATCTTTAAGCCTCCATTGATGAAATATTATAACCCATATCTCAATAAATTCATGAATTTTATTCTACTTTGTTTATTCATGCTATATTTATATATTGGTACTATTTTATAATATTTGGTACATAAGATAGTTAATAAAGTTTTTTTAATAAATACTGACATTACCCTCTTTTCGGTTGGAAATATTCGTTTTCAAAAAATGTTTTTCCAAGAATATTATACCATTCTATTATAATATATGAAAAACAATTTTACCCTTTTTTCTTTTACCAATATCTTCAAAGGAATCTTCTTGTCTCCTTTCTAACAAGGAAAATTTCTAACCTTTTATATTGTGAAAAAGGAATTTTCTTTTCCCCCGTATGACTTATATGGATTTACTCACCGTCGTTTCTTCAAATCTCACATCAAACATTTTAAAGGTTAATATTTACGAAAACGGTTTTTAAAATATATTTTCATGAAAAATGGTTTTCAAAATATTTTCTATATTCTTTTATATGTTTTTATGAAAAAGGGTTTTCAAAATGATATCATGCTTATTTTATATGTTTTCATGAAAAATTGTTTTCAAAATGTTTTTGACATTCTTTTATACATGTTCAAGTACAATGATATTCAAAACATTGTGAAGCTCTTTTTATTATTTCTCAATCTATTTTTGAAGAAAAAGGTTTCTAAAATGTTTTGATGCTTGTTTTATATGTTTTCAAGGAAAAAGGATTTAAAAATTATGCCATGCCTTTTTTATAGGTATTCATGATATTTTATAATAAAAATATTTTCAAATGGTTTTATGTATTAAAAATAATTTTTAAACAAGAATGTATATTTTCTTCAAGGAATGTTTTTAAATATATTTCAAAAATATTTTCCATCTCACATGAAATATATAGATGTTACTATTTATTATCCCAAGGTTCCATTCATATCCTTTCCCTGAATGGGTTGTTATTAATGTCATGGTCTTAATGAAACCTATTTATACTTCATGAGTTATATGTATATGAAACCTCTAACTCATTCACAGGTTATTCTTTTAATTAAATGATTATGAAACATGAACGTTTTCCACATGTTCTGATATGTTTACAAATTTTTGATACCGATTTCATTTCCAAGGTTATGATATCTATATTTATGATCTTGAGGTATATGTGTGTATGATTTCATTATGTTATTTGTGGGACATATATCTCCCTTCAATGCATTGGGTTATGATTTTTATCTCATCAGATAAAATAATATGATATTGGGAGTGAACCATTTCTACTATGATGGCCATGAGGGTGAACCATGACTATTAAGACGGTAGGAGGAGTGAACTCATGCTCTATGATGGCCATGGGAGTGAACCATTACTATTATGATGGTATGGGGAGTGAACTCGTACTACTAAGATGGTCTTGACATTGATTACTTTTCTACTATGGAAATAATTACATGCTTATGTGTTTTCCACAATTACATGTATTATTCTTATGTGATTCTTTCATGGAATGTTCTCTTTATTTTGTATGACACATGTATTATGAACTTCCAATATTTATTCAATGATTTTAGTTATGATATTTGATATGCATCGTATGATATTCTATTATCAGGATCAAGTTCTCAAACCCTTATACTCATGTTTATGATAATAGGTCTTCCTCTTTTACCCTTATCATTTGAGTGCACCCCTTTTATGTTTCATTTTCCTCATATTATGATGATATGTACTATGTTTGATAGGTCTAAGAAGGTTGATACTCAAGAAGAACATATCAAGAGATGATGTAGATCACATATATATCAGTGATTATGTTTCCATATTTCCAAAGGAAATATACCAAATACGGTCTTTAGATATCTATTTTTATAATGTTTATGTATTATGGAAAATTTATGCACTTTTAATGTTTTTAAAAGAGATGTTCTTTATAATTATTATCATTAAAACATGGGGTAAACTTGGAATTATGAAAATAATAAGTGAACATGCATATTTTTTAAATTTTTATCCCTTTAAACATAAAAACACTGTTATAATTTTTTTGAAAGATCTAGAGACACATTATTTCACTGTACACGACATGTTCTACAGGGAATACTCTAAATTCATAGTGAACTACCTCCAAATAATTCTATGATGTATTCATAGAAATTACCATTCCACCAGATTCTATTCAATCTCTCTAAATGGATTCTGTTTCAATGAAAATTGATCATCGCAATTTATATATTATTTTGTGCTAGAACATAGAAAATTCTATGGCAATGGTCGGAGGTACATGGGGTATGTGTGGATAACCACATGAGGGAACATACAAATGATTCCTCCAAAAAATGCACTCGTAATATAGTAGTGGTCTATCAATTCATTGATAAATAAAAAATTTGATAAATGTTATTTCTTCAGTTAAATAAATAAATTATAAATTATATACGAAAGGATATATACATTATGGATTCCTAGAAAAAATTTGTATCTATTTTGGAATAGAAATTTAAATATGATGATGGAAAAAATTAGGAATTGGGATAATCACTTATTCTTCAACAAGAAACATTTCAGCGGTCTCAAAGTGGTCACATAATAATTTATAATTATTTATTATTCCTAGATCTATTAAACAAAAAAAATTTAGTTATACTATTTTTGAATATTAATTAATTAATAAAAAATCTAATTATTTTTTTTAAAAATTATTCTCTATGTTAAAGTTTCATACCAACCTAAATAGTTTAATAACTGAGGAATAATGATCAGATTTTTCATCGGATGGTGCCGAGGATTCTGGGTAGTAGAGATGGATACAAGGTATGTGCCTAAAATTATATATTTTGTACCCAAGATCAATGCACCTAGAGGTGTTAAGTGATAGAAGAAACATTGAGAAGTATTGAAATTATTACTATTTAATGAACACTATGTATTGACAGGACTATCCTCTGACACAGTCTATTAGAGAACATGAAATATAGATGGTGTAATCATCATGTAGTCAAAATGGATTAGTGGGGAAATCCATGCTAACCATGTGGTAAAATAAATGGAATAAAATAGCGTCAGACAGAAAAACTATATCATTAATGAGATACCAAGAACATATAGTGTCTACACATCTTGTGAATCCTTAATCCCTATGTTTGAATAAAATTCATTCTCAACGGGATGGTTATGAAGAAACACTATAAGGTGACCACATTTTGTATAACTCATTAATTCATGATGTTTAATCCAATCAATAAACATGCCGATCACCAAGGTTTTTATTCCAGATACCTAGTTTGTAAGGAAGATGGGTTGTATCTAATTTTTACACATGATGTTGTTCCCCAAAAAATAACATAATTAATTTATAGAAAGAATAATTAATTACAAAATTATTAACATAATTACTCTCTTCATACAAGACATTTTGACAACGTAATATGGTTTTAAGAATTACTAAAGTGAAAATTCATTCCATATAATTATCTATAATTAATAATTGATCCACTTATTTTCTATATTGAATTTATGATTGGTACCTTCAATAGTCTTGGTATGATCGTTTTGACAAAGGAAATTAATTTATTTATAAATTAAATAAATAATTAATTAAATTTATTCAATAACATTTATCATAATATTAAAAAATTAATTGATTTGAATGTCAAATAGTGGAATTTTTTGTATACATTACCAATATATTGATGAAAAAGAACATAATCCATCATGTGTATGTGATTGATTTATTGAATTTATTATTGAATATTTTTTTAATAATTTATGAAATTAAAAAATAGATTTTGATTCATTCATCTACTCTCATTATATAAGGAAATTCTTGCACATGATTCTTTAATGTAACACCCTCATTAACCAATCAATTAGTTCATGTCAGCTGAGTGTGAGTAAAATTATGTAATAGATGGAGCTCCCAGGTGAGTGGAGGAGTTTCATGTTTGGGGAAGAGTCAGACTCAATCTGTTATCTATATAGTAGTATGGGTTGAATATTGAAACTCAAATAATGCATGGCACCTTGTGCTAATTTACTAGGGGGAAGGGTTTGTTTCTATTCCACTAGATAACCCAACCAATATTAAAGCTCAAATTCAATCATGTAAATTTATTTTTTTAGTCGTTTGGATGGTAGATTATTTACATATATTAAAATAATTATATAAACTGATTTTTAAAAATACAATATGATGTATAATAAATATTACAATATGCGTAGACAATATCTAGACATGGTCAATCACTAAATAAAAAACCATTAAATATTAACAATCACGTGATAAGATAAAATTGGATGTTTTTACATGATGATAAAAATACCCTAATTAAAATATTATATGGGTATTGGGTTACAATAATTTGCTAAAAAATCAAAACAAACTATATTGTTCATGACAATACTTATTTGGGGTTCTTTTAATTATAAGGTGATCTCAATCTTGAGTTTTGGGCCAACTTAGCGTATCTTCCATTAATGGTTTCTCACCTATCAAAGACATAGTGAAACCATTATGTAATGTGCTGCGAATATCCTAATCTAGGAAGCTGGGATTGGGGTGTCCACTCAACAGATCAAGGAGCTATTAGTTAATGTAGTTGAAAAATTTCACCTACCAAAATATTTGTGATTATCTTGTTAGGCCTCTATCTAGGTTATCAGAATATATATATAGATCTTTGAAACTATGATATCCATGTGGTGGGATATGCTAAAACAAATAGTAAGTTGTTTTATGTTCTGATAAAATAGAGGTAGATTAAATATTTAAATTAAACTTATTATATTAATTAAAATCAACATAATGTTGTTATGTTATTAAATTTTTTATTATTGAAATGGAAACTAAAACAACATAAAAAATATCACATCCATCCATTCTATATAATGATATTCTTATCAAAAGATCTTATTTATAGGAATGGTATAAAAAACCATGTGTTGTACTATTCCAGGAACAAGAATTATATATAATGTAAACCCTATTCTATATGTGAAGTGGAATGAGACTAGTGAGGTAGGACTATCTCTCTATCTAAAACATCTAGATGATTCCAAATATTTAAATTGATTCATGTGGACTTCCTTTCCTAGTGATATTCTAAAGAATCATGATGATATGGATTCTTATAGAATCCTATATCACCTTCGATATATTTATCATGTGGTGAAGATACAAAAGAGATATGATTTCTTTAATGCATTGTTCACATTGATGACTAGAGATTCGACACAATCTAGTCCTCATGTGCTCATGATGATTAAATACATCGAACTCTTAAATGTCATGTGATATATGATACATGATTATATGTTTGTAGATATTGTTTTATCCTCACTATCTAAAAGTTTCTCTAGATTAATTTTTATTTATAATATGATTAATTATGAAAATAATCATTAAAAATTATATAATAATATTTTTCATGTTGATAAATAAATGGGGTGTGATTTAAAGACCCAGAAATTTAAAGGAAATGTTTTTCTTAAATACATTGGAAGTTTACGAATTTGCGGTTTCAGACGGTACTTGATTCCGAGGCCCGGTGTGCCCAGAATCAATTTCTGAAATTTTGTTCGGGTACGTTCAGTAAACGTACAAGCGAGTTTTTCTATCTTTTTAACTGGTGCTCAGAATTGAAACATGAGGGCACCGATGAACTCGTAGAGCCAGTATTCGCATAAGGGGACCTTTACCGTAGTTGCGTGTTCTCGGGATGAGAAGTTAATTTTTGGGGTTAAAAAAAGTTAAATAAAATTGTTGTGAACATTTTTATTTATCTTGGGTAGTTATATCCTACAAGGGGAAGTTATATGTGGGGCCCACACCCACATAACCTCCCATGAGAGGGTAATGTGAGGTGGGACCCACACGAACCCCTAACCTTTCAACTCCCTTAAACTCCCCATTAACACCCCCTTTAATTTATTTGACAACTCCCTCTAATTTATTTTGGTGGTGCCTCTCCACATTCCACCCTCCCCTAATTAATGTGCCAACGTCATCAATTCAATTAAGTGAGCACCCTTAATTAATTGATTCAATTTGAATTAGTTCGAAAGGAATGAATATATTATTTTCATATGAGAAGACTATTCTTTCATTTTGGGTTGGCAATTATTTCTCTTTGGGAAGGCTCTGGATAAATAAAAAGAAAAGTGTTCTTCTCTAACGAAGAACACGAAGAGCACTCCACGACTCGAAGGATGTGAAGAAACTTCATCCTTTCTTCTTTCCCCGACGTCAACAGAATCAAATACTCTTCCTAAAATGTTAACGGGATGACACCATTCTTCCGCGACGCCCGACTATCGCGACGCTCGTCTTCCACAGCTCAACGATGTATGACTTCAATTTTGAGGTAGGGTGTTTGATTCAATTTTAATTGAATAAAATTGTTCTTCATCCCTCGTTGAAACCACATTTTTTCTTCTACCTTTTGATACTGCCTAATGCGGAGGGCATAGGCCAAATGAACATGACCCGATGAACCTCCGTTGATCCTCATTTTATTTCAATGGAGACGGTGATGGAAGAGGTTGCGGCAACCGAAGAGGACCACGACACCAGGTGCCGTGCAAAGAGGGAAAGACCGCGACCTGTAACTGCAGGTGGCTCAGTCGACGAAGAACCGGCTGGCTAAAGCCAGCCGGACAGAAGAGACCATGGCACTGCACTTTGGAGGACCATGGGCCGCGCTTTAAGGTCCACTTCAGTGGACTAACCAGCTGGCTCGTCAGATGGTCGGGTTGGAGAAGGCCGTAACACCCATAGGTGCTGCTCGGGAGGAGAGAAGCATGCACGGGCCGCTGGTTCAGGAAACCGGGGGGCTTCCCCCCCCCCCCACCCATCACGCGCAGCTCCGCCCGCCGGGCCGAGCTGCGGCTGGGCCGGGCCGTGCCCCGCCAGGCCGAGTCGCGCCGCACCGCGCCAGGCCGCGCCGCGCCCCGCCGGGACACGCCGAACCCCTCCGGGCTGAGCCGCGCCCCACCGGGCTGGGCCACACATTTAATCAGGCTGGTCCGACACCATCCGGGTCGGGCCCACCAAAACCGGGTCGACCCGACACGCCAGCCCACTGGTCTTAACGAGCCAGGCCCATTACGCTTAAATGCGAATAATTTCATGACCATGGGTCTGATCGACACACCGTCTACAACACTGGGACCCGTGAGATGAAGCAGTCCTTTAGAGATACTCTAAGTCAGATTTGGACGACTTCGAAAAACCCCTGGGTTTGGAACGAGCGTATTTCCAACCGGGCCATTGGAATGGAAAATCCAATAACACACAGATCGGGCGTCCGATTGACACACCGTCTGTCGTGTTGGGTTTCTATTATCAAGATAGAACATCAAGATAAATCAACTCTGGACTTCGTGATAGTTGATGTATCGACCCCTTGGCTCGAGGAGCGGACCCTCCCAGGATTGAGTATGCTGTGTGCGGGAACCCTAGAGCTGGCTGCGACTGCGACGACTACCGTACTAGAATCCTCCGTGGGTTTGACAATGACGAACACTATACAGGAATCCTCTATGGGTTCGATAGTGATGACTACTATACATGTATCCTTAGTGGGTCCGACAGTTTGACTTCTGTTCTAGTATCCTACGTGGGTCCGACAGAGTAGCTGGTCTATTATCCTACGTGGGTCCGATAGCTTATTTGGTCTAGTATCCTACGTGGGTCTGATAACTTAAATGAATCAATGTCTACATCTGATTATGTCTATCACTGTATGAAAGATATATACCTGTGTGATCTGAGTCTTCAATTTCAATCATTATTATCAATGTGATTGACTCCTTTCCTGTGTGGACTAGGTTGTGCTTGATCACGAGAGTTGGAGCCGAACAGGATTGAAGAATTAGGTTTATGAATGGGAATATACCTAAGTAGGGTTGGATGATGCACCGTGTTTTGTATCTTACTTATTGTTTATCCTTAGTGGATATTGTGAGACCTTGAGGGTCTTGGGGTCCCTACTAAGTATCGTTATACTCACCTCTGCATGAGCTATGCCCGCACTACATTGTGTTGGATGCAGATGACGGATAACAATGATCGAGGTAGAGAGTTGTGGAGTTGGACGGTACCTGGAGGTGGACAACTTGACGAGACATTCATGGAGTAGACAGATGGACCCGAGGTGCTGAGGAGACCATATGTACTACCCTTCAGGTGAGATTTCTGGAGGACAACTCAGTAGTTGTGGTTTTACTTTACTGCAGTTGAATTAGCTTTTCAGTTGTACTATACTTTACAGTTGGGTTTGTATACTGGCCCATTTACTTTTCACCACTTACTTTTGTATTCAGTTTTACTTATTGTTTACTTTTGTTGCATACTCTGTTGTGTTTATTTACTTCTATAAAGGTAATTACTTCCCTTTTATTGGGATTTACTCCTTTGGTGCTGGTCGCCAGCCCCTGGCCTATGGAAGGCAGTCTTGGGGTAGTCACGGCAGGGGCCTAGAGGACGGGTAGTGACAAATTGGTATCAGAGGAGTCAGTTCTACCATAGAACTCAGGACTCTGATCATTCATTTCTATGAATAAATAGTATTAAGAGTATTGAGTGTGGTTTTCAGTCCAGGGAGTCTAGTGTTGGTGCGGCGGCCGACATATCCATACAACAGGACCCCAGCTTTTGATTTCCGACTCGGTGCACGAAAACACTGATTAGCATGTGTGTTTCCTTTGAAAATTTTTCTTTGTGATTACTTTGTGTTAGCTCACCAGGTATACTGTTTGACAGTGTATCACCTATTTCTTTTCAGGATGGCCCCACGAAGGCAGCCTGCTAGGGTTCCATGTTACGTACGGGATGGTATCTCACCGAGTGACGAGGCCTCTGTGCAGGGCCCCATCACAGCGGAGGCACCAGCGGTACCACTACCCGCTAGGCCATCGATACCACCAGCCCCAACAGTAGAGAGTGCATGCCATCTGAGCACATTACATGAGTTCCAGTGACAGAGGCCGCCCAGGTTTCGCGGAGAGATGGACCCGCAGGCAGCTGAGGACTTCCTGGAGGCTGTCGTCAGAGTTTTTCGACTAGTAGGGACACCAGCCGATCTTATGTTGATCCTTGTCGTGAGTATCCTGTACATAGCAGCAGGTAGATGGTGGGTCTTGATGATCTAGGTGCATGACGAGGCATCTTTACTCTAGACGGACTTAGAGAGTCTCTTCCACTCAGAGTTTGTTCAAGAAAACCTTAATGTGGTGAGGATTCATGAGTTACTTCATCTGCAGAAGGGCAGCATGACAGTAGCTCAGTACTCATCGAGGTTCATTGACCTCTCACGCTACTCCACGGACATGGTATGAGACCCATTTTTCAGGGCCTAGACCTTTGAGAAGGGACTCAGACATTAGATCATGGCTTTGATGATCTACCTCAGTATTCCAACGTAGGCGGGAGTGCTGGAACGAGCCCTTCTTGTAGAGAGTTTTCTTACTGAGATGATACCAGCAGCGAGACCCACCGTAGGGCGACACGTAGTAGAGACTTCTGCAGCCGGTAGTAGATAGTTGATGTAGAGGTCCAAGCGGACCATGCCATCAGGTGGGAGACCTCAGGATATATGTTCGGTTGTGTGGGGAACACGAAACCGAGCCAGCTATAAGAGGAGCAGGTTGTGCTTTGCATGTGACGGGCATGGTCACATGGATCGGGACTACTCGACCCTCCATGCGGACGAGCAGCAGACAGTAGAAGGACCTCCTAGGTAGAGGTAGAGGTTTGACTGTGGTGGTCCACTGAGTGCGGGCAGATGTGGAAGAGGAGATGGTAGAGCAGCGGGTGGTGGATGACATTTTGAGGTTCTACCACCACCACCACCAGGAGGTCCACCCCGACCAAAGGGAGCTGGCGGACAGAGGCAGGATCATCTCCAGCCAGTCAAGGCTTATGACCATGGCACACTTGAGATGATTCTAGGTACTATCTATGTCTACTCCACCCTTGCTGCAGTAGTAATAGACATAGGTGCAAGATGCCCTTGTTCAGAGTTCGGAGATTCTGACAGAGCTGTTGGCTCGATCCTTATGGCTAGATACTCCTACGGGAGTAGACTCAACGATCACGCACTGGTGAAGACTGTGTGAGCTTACTCAAGGAGGTGATTGCTTCATCTGGGATCTTCTTGTTGTGGCATCGAGGCTTTACGACGTCATCTTGGGTATGGACTGGTTGTCTACAGTCCATGTTCAGATCGAATGCATTAGGGGAAACGTGCGGTGTGTCCGTACAGATGGGACCAGGTTCACCTTCACCGGTGAGAAGGGAGCCTTTGCAGTGCAGGATGGACTTTCGTGGAGGAGAGGGCAGCCGATCTAACATTAGTTTGTTAGTCTCATTCTTGGAGTGGTTGATGTGCGGTGTCTAAGTTTTCATGTTGTGGTGGATTGGTATGCGGATGTTTTTCCTAATGACGTTCCTGGACTACCTCCTCACAGAGAGGTAGACTTCTACATAGACTTGTACCCTAGGACAACACCGATATCTACTCCAGCATATCGGATGGCTCCCGCTGAGCTTCGTGAGCTGCGGGTACAACTAGAGAACTTGTAGGGAAGGGGATTTATCCGAACCAGTGTTTCACCCTGGGCTTCTCCGATTTTGTTCGCCAAGAAGTCGGATGAGAGCCTGAGACTGTGTGTTGACTACCGTTTCCTGAATTAGGTGACCGTGATGAATAAGTACCCACTCTTGAGGATTGAAGACCTCTTTGATCAGTTCAAGGGAGCACGATGGTTCTCAAAGATATACCTCAGGTCAGGCTATCACCAGCTTAGAGTTTGAGACAGGGATGTGCAGAAGACAATCTTTAGGTGTCTGTATGGCCACTACGAGTTCTTGGTTATGCCTTTCGGCCTGACCAACACTCCATCGGTGTTCATGAGACTCATGAATAGGATCTTCCAGCCTTATCTCGATCGATTTGTTGTAGTTTTAATTGACGACATACTGATTTACTCGACTACTGAGGAGGATTATGACTACCACTTGCGGGTTGTACTGGATACATTCCGAGAGCACCATCTTTATGGTAATCTCTCGAAGTGTCAGTTCTGGATTCGAGAGGTTCACTTCTTGGGATACATCATCTCGGAGGCTGGAGTTGTAGTGGATCCAGTGATGATCAGGGAAGTACTTTCTTGGGAGCCACCCAGGAGCTTGATGGAGGTGCAGAGTTTCCAGGGTTTGGCTGGATACTATTAGAGATTTGTTCCGGACTTCTCCAGAGTTGCAGCACCACTTTCATCCTTGACGAAGAAAAGGAAACCCTTCATGTGGTAAAAGAGATGCCAGTAGAGCTTTTAGGAGCTGAGGCATATATTGACCGGTGATCCCATCTTGAGGCTACTGAAGGATGGCGTATGGTACCTAGTTTACTGCGACGCATCAGGGACCGGACTCGGGTGTGTCTTGATGAAAGAGAAAGCGGTGATCATGTATGGTTCATGGATGTTGAGACAACATGAGCAGAACTACACTACCCATGATCTGGAGTTAGCAGTAGTGGTCTTCACCTTGAAGATGTGGTGACACTATCTGATGGGCGGGCACTTTACAGTCTATTCTGACCACCAGAGTCTCAGGTATATCTTCTATAAGAAGGACCTGGACCTGAGATAGTGGCTATTGCTCGAGTTCCTCTAGGACTACGACTTTGAGATAGTCTATACTCCTGGGAAGGGGAACTTTGTAACTGATTCTCTCAGCAGAAGATCAGGCATTCAGCTGCTAGGAGAAGTGATGGAGCAGCTGGCCGCATTAAAAATATCCTTTGTGGATAGAGATAGAGCATCTTTTCTACAGTCTCTCATAGTCACACCTCCACTCCATCAGTGAGTCAGAGAGGCGCAGCGTGAGGACATTGTCTATAAGACGTGACATGCTCAGATATCCATAGGGTAGGAGACTGATGGATTTTCTGAAGGAGGGGAGCATGTCATCCTCTTCAGGGGACAAACTATGGTACCAGTTGCACTACAGGATGAAGTGCTGAGGGAGTTTCACACTTACCCTCTAGCGGTACATCCAAGAGTGGCAAAGATATATCAGGACCTCAGACGAAAGCACTAGTGGATGAGTATGAAGAAGGCTATATCATAGTTCGTTTCACAATGCCTCACTTGTTTGCAAGTGAAGGTGGAGCACCAAGTACCAGCAGGCTTGGTACAACCCTTAGAGGTCCCAGAGTGGAAGTGTGATGGGATATCTATGGATTTTGTGATGGGGATTCCACGTACATCCAGAGGACATGACTCTATCTGGGTGATTGTAGACTGAATCACCAAGTTGGCCCACATCTTATCGATCAGAGAGAAAGGCTCAGTAGAGATCTTGGGATGAATCTACATTCAGGAGATCGTATGGCTTCATGGTGTTCCATCGTCTATCGTTTCCAATCGAGATGATCGATTCACTTCCCGGATATGAATGGGATTAAAAGAGGCTTTTGGGATGTAGCTTCACTTGAGCACTGCCTTCCATCTTCGGATGGATGTCCAGACTGTGAGGACCATTCAGACTCTCGAGGATATGGTCTGTGCTTATGTCCTCGACCATGGTCGCAGTTGGGAGGATCATCTACCCTTGGCGGAATTTGTGTACACCAACAGATACCACTCCACCATCAGGATGGAACCTTATGAGGCACCGTATGGACGACCTTGCAGATCACCTCTATGCTGGACTGATCCAGGGGAGTCAACACTTGTAGGAACAAAGATGGTTCAGGCTAAGACAGAGAAGGTTCAGATCATCCAGGAGCAGATGAAGACTGCACAGAGCAAACAGAAGTCCTATGCAGATAGGAGACGGAGACCACTAGAGTTCGAGGATAGTGACCATGTTTTTTCCTACGGGTCTCACCTCGACGAGGTCTATAGATATTTGGCCGAGGTAGAAATTTATCTCCACATTTCATCGGACCTTTCCAGGTCCTCAGTAGAGTAGGCGTGGTGGCTTACCGCCTGACCCTTCCACCTTAGTTGCACTGAGTGCATGAAGTCTTCCACGTATCTCAGCTGAGGAGATACAAACACGACCTGAACCACATCATCGATCATGGGGAGTTGGACATCGATGACAGGGCGACTTTCACGGAGGTCCCAGTTGAGATCGAGGATCGACTGGAGAGGGTCTTACGTGGATAGTCAATTCCTCTAGTGCGCATTCGCTGGCAGCACAGGAACCTCCAAGAGAGCACTTGGGAGTGGGAGGCTCAGATGCGAGCTCAGTACCCCCATTTGTTTCCCTACTGTATGATTTAGCTTTACTGAGATGTAAATACCTTAGGTTGGAGTAATGTAAAGACCCGGAAATTTAAGGGAGAATTTTTTCTTAAATACTTTTGAATTTTACAAGTATGTGGTTTCTGACGACACTTGATTCCGAGGCCCGGTGTTCCCAGAATGAATTTCTGATGTTTTGTTTGGGTAGGTTCAGTAAACGTACATGCGGGTTTTTCTATCTTTTGAATCGGTGCTTAGAATTGAAATCTGAGGGCACTGATGAACTCGCAACGCCAGTATTCTCTTAAGGGGATGTTTACCGCAGTTGTGTTTTCTCGGGAGGAGAAGTTAATTTTTGGGGTTTAAAAAAAAGTTAAAAAAATTACTGTGAACAATTTTATTTATATTGGGTAGTTATATCCTACAAGGGGAAGTTATAGGTAGGACCCACACCCACCTAACCTCCCATGAGAGGATAATGTGAGGTGGGGCCTATATGAACCCCTAACCTTTCAACTCCCTTAAACTCCCCATTAACACCCCCTTTAATTTATTTGACAACTCCCTCTCATTTATTTTGGTTGATCCTCTCCACATTCCACCCTCCCCTAATTAATTTTCCAACCACATCAATTCAATTAAGTGAGCACCCTTAATTAATTGATTCAATTTGAATTAGTTCGAAAGGCATGAAAATATTATTTTAATATGAGAAGTGTATTGTTTCATTTTTGGTTGGCAATTATTTCTCATTGGGAAGGAAATAGATAAATAAAAAGAAAAGTGTTCTTCTCCGACGAAGAACATGAAGAGCGCTCCACGACTCGAAGGAAGTGAAACAACTTCATCCTTTCTTCTTTCCCCGATGTCAATGGAATCAACGACTCTTCCTCCAAGGTTGATGGGACGACACCATTCTTCTGCGACGCCCGACTACCGCAATGCTATTCTTCCATGGATCGACGACGTGCGACGTTAATTTCGTGGTAGGGGGTTTGTTTCAATTTTAATTGAATAAAATTGTTCTTCGTCCCTCGTTGAAACCATGTTTTATCTTCGGCCTTCTGATACAGCCTAACGCGGAGGGCGCGGGCTGAACTAACACGGCCCGACGACCCTCCATTGATCCTAGTTTTATTTCAATGGAGACGGTGATGGAAGAGGTGGCGGTGACCAAAGAGGACCGTGGCACCGGGTTCCTCACAAAGAGGGAATGACCGTGACCCGCAACTGCAGGCCACTCGGCCAACGATGAACCGGGCCCGTTATGCTTAAATGTGAATAATTTCACGACCGTGCATCCGATCGATGCACCGTCTGCAGCACTGGGACCCTCGCGATGAAGTGTTACTTTTGAGATACTCTAAGTGAGTTTTGGATGGCTTTGGAAAATGGCCTGGTTTGGAACGAGTGTATTTCCAACCGGGCCCCTGGAACGGAAAAGCCAATAACTCACAGACTGAGCGTCTGATTGATGCACCGTCTTTCGCGTTGGGTTTCTTTTAACAAGATGGAAATTAGAGATACTTCAACTCCAGACATCATGATAGTTGATGTATCAAACCATTGGATCGAGGAGAGGACCCTCTAAAAATCGAGTGTGCTGTGTGCGGGAACCCCAGAGCTGGCTATGGCTGCGACTACTACCATACTAGAATCCTCAGTGGGTTCGACGACGATGACAACTGTTCTAGAATCCTCCATGGGTTCGATAGTGATGACTACTGTACTTGTATCCTAAGTGGGTCCGACAGTTTGACTTTTGTTCTAGTATCCTACGTGGGTCCGACAGAGTAGCTGGTCTAGTATCCTATGTGGGTTTGACAACTTAGCTGGTCTAGTATCCTACGTGGGTCCAACAGCTTAGATGAATCAGTGTCTACATCTGATTATCTCCATCGCTATACGAAAGATATATACCTGTGTGAGCTGAGTCTTGAATTTCAATCCTTATCATAGATGTGATTGACTTCTTTCCTGTGTGGACTAGGTTGTTCTTGAGCTCGAGAGTTGGATCCGAACTGGATTGAAGACTTAGGTATATGTATGGGCATAAACCTAAGTAGGGTTGGTTGATGAACCATGTTTTGTATCTTACTTATTGTTTATCCTTAGTGGATATTGTGAGACCTTGCGGGTCTCGGGGTCCCTATTGAGTATCATTATACTCACCCCTACATGGGCTATGCCCGGACTACATTGGGATGGATACAGATGACGGACATTACTGATCGAGGTAGAGACTTGTGAAACTGGACGGTACCCGGAGGTGGACCACTTGACGAGAAATACATGGAGAAGACAGATAGAACCGAGGCGATGAGAAGACCATATGTACCACCCTTCAGTTGGGATTTCTGGAGGATGACTCAGTAGTTTCTGTTTTACTTTACTGTAGTTGTATTAGCTTTTCATTTGTACTGTTCTTTACAGTTGAGTTTGTATACTGGCCCATTTACTTTTCAATACTTACTTTTGTATTCAGTTTCACTTAGTGTTTACTTCTGTTGCGTACTCTGTTGTGTTTTTTAACTTCTATAAAGGAAATTCCTTCCCTTTTATTGAGATTTACGCCTTTCGTGCTAGTCGCTAGCCCCTGACCTATGGAAGGATGGCTTGGGGTAGTCACGACATGGGCCCTGAGGATGGGTTGTGACATGTGAAAATAACTCAGACCATATGGAGAACATTAATAGGAAGAGTGAGGTAAATGGGTCTAAGGATCATAACATGTATACAACCCCTGATAACTATCCTTCTATGAAATGGAATATCTAATGATATTTGACAACTACTATCATTATTTCACATTAGTACATGATATATTACATAATAGTACAATTAATAAAACCATTATGATCAATAGGTATTGTGTAATTAGGAATTAAGTACATTATATAATAACTTGAAACAGAAAATACACCATATTTATTCAAAATATCCATAAGTGGATCATAATATTCCATAGATCAAAAAACTGGATGGGATAACTAGAAGGCATACATACCAAATAGGTGAGATATAAATCCTAATAAGAGAATAAACATGCTAGAACTTGAATAAGAAAATAATTGTTAGAAAATATTAAAATACAGGTGGAATAAAATGGGTGAGAATCCTAAACATGACCAACGAGGCATTATATAGCATGTCAATCATAAAGGAAATATCGAAAATGTGAACACAACTTAAAAAACTGAATTATAAACATATGTAAAGGATAAATGCCAATATATTATGATGGAAAAAGTCCTATAATGGAATTAGGTTCACTCCCTATCCCAAAACTAATTCTCTTTTTACTAATCATTAACCATTGCATTGGATCACTATATAATTCTATGCGCACCTATCATATTCTTTTAATTATCATGCTTAAGTATTCCACATAGATCATACAACCTATTTTCATTCATCATCATATTTTATTCCAAAATCAAGGAGCGTGGAATACATAAATTTATGACACCAATCAATAAGTATAAATATATAAAGGTTAACACCCTTGATATAAATTGATATGGTATTCACTAAAAAAATTTTCCATTTTGGAGAATCACGGTGATATTTTAGTAGCATAACCACATCACATAAAAATTCATAAAATGATTTGATGAGGGATAAATGGGTATATAATCATTTCGAAATTTAATTGGTAGTAATAAGGACTTTTTATGATATATAACAACATTAGAAATTTTAAATTTAAGGCATTATATAATAAATAATGTCAAATAATGAGGAAAAATAAAAGAATGATTACCTTCAGAGTATGTCTCCAAATTCCTGGGAGAAGCTTATTTATAGATTGGTGGAATATTAAAAGAACTATAGAGATGTTATGGAATATTAATGACATGATCCATGGATTTTGAGTGAATATAAGTGGGAGATTATGTTGGTTTATATAAAAAAGTTGTGTATAATTCTTCAACTATTCCTAAACATAGGTTTTGAACTCTATATTATAAAATAGCCCAATCAAAAAACCTTCCAATTATATTTTTCTAAGGATTCTTCCAAAAAGTAGTGGTTCTAATTATTTTATAATTCCATGGGCCTAAATTATTACAATAATACTCATTCCTAAATTGAAGTTAGTCATACTCTTAATGAATTGATTTTAAAACCATAACATCTATTAATTGTATTGGAAGATTCATAATGACTTTATAAAATTTATATAAAAAAAATAAAATTACATTATTATAATTGAAAAAAATTTGGTCTTGTTCACTCATTATTGTATTTATTAAATATTTTTTCGGTCATTTTTATGTTATAATACACATGTAATATTTATATGGTATTAAATTTTTACACAAAATATTCGACTGTCTTCGAAAATTTTGAATAATTCACCCTTGGATAATTTCTAAATTTTTATTCCAATATTAATATTCATTTGTCTAAATTAATTTTTTAAATATTTTTATTTTATCTTTTAGAATAATAATTGATATGTTTTTATAAATTCTGGGTTTTTTACAACATTAGTCTTTGGACACTTAAAAAATTGACTTTTGAATTCATGAAAATTATATGATCATTTATTTTTAATAAAAATTATTAAATTTTATTTTTTATTAAAATTTTATTCAATTCAAAAATAAATTAATTTAGGGGAATAAATTCATTAATTTAATTTGAACATTACATTCAAATTCGATTGTTTTAGAATATTATGAAAAGTTCACCATTGGTTAATTTTGAAATTATGATTCCAAAAATGTAATCACCCAGACCCGGATGACACTCAACAGTTCCCCGAGCCTAGTTGGCCACTTGGCCTCAAGCCTATCAACCAAAATGCCAGAGGCTACCGACTAGTACCAAGGGCCCAGGTGTGTGAGTGGGGATTCTATGCCTTTCTCACTAGAGTATAGCCTTGGGGACGAAAATACAATATCATACAAGTAGGAGACGTAATATAATGACCATACAATAAGTAAACTATGTAAGAATGACATATAAATAGTTCTATAAACAACCTCCTATAAAAATTTATGATGAATGTCATATGTTTCTAATAGAATATCCATAACATGTATATAAAGAAGATTTATAATTCATTTAACAAAATTTAAAATTTACAAAAACATCCTATATAGTTTGGTGGGCACATTCACAGTCTCATGCTCTCCTACTCCTATGCTATAATCAAGAACCTATATCTGGGCACATTCCATTATCCATTCCTATAACCGTATAGTCTATTTGGTTATTATAAGTGGCACAAATAGGGTGTCAGATATAATCACAGTAGGTAACCACCCATGGTTATGTGCTAATCAGTCAAGGAATATATATATATATATATATAATAGATAATGTGCATGATATAAATAATAATAAAGGATGTACTAATGGTAAAAATACAATAAGGTCCATAATCCCATTTATAATCAAATTCATTTAATCATTAAATGCCGTTTAATTATATATATCAGGCCATGGTGCATACCAAATGTCACTAATGATAACATAATCAATGGATTCCAAAATATTAAAATTTTAAAGTTTAAGGAAAATATTGAATCTTTTCATGTGCATTGGTATGGAAGATACATCATAAAAATATTTTCATTCATTAATCAATTTACAACTTGATTCAGCTTAGATCATGAAAAATAGATGAACAGAAGAAGAACCTAATAAAAGGGAATAATAGCTTTGACCTAAATAGAGCCACTGATATCCAAAATAATGAATAATGGCTAAATCTGAATCACATAGTCACCAATGTGGATCCAATGAGACAAGATTCACTTAAATTAGTGAATGGATAATGGAGGAGGATCAAATCCTGGAATATTTTACAAATGGAGCTCTCCAAATGTGTTATTTCTGTGTGGGTTGAGTGAATAGGATTTATGTTTGATTTAAATAAAATTTAAAGGAAAAATGGTTGTTTACCCAAAATATCTAGGTCACATGGTTTTCGAAAATGGTTTGACCTGACCATCCACAAACCTTGAATGGTCTACTGTATGGGTGGGTAGGTTACATGGTTTTTACAAATCATTTTACTAGCTATGCAGAAACTATTTCAAGCCCCAGTGCAATAATTATAGACATGTCTTCACGATCGTGCAGTGAAAATTGCATGGTTTTGTTGAATAGTGAATCCTGTAGGGCCCCATAGTCTAGCCTCACACAATTTTATATAACCAAGTAACCTCCCCTGCAAAGTTGAATCTAAGAATTCACCATGATTATTTCACTTGAAAACATGGGTTTTGGGATCCAAACTAGCCTCTTCCATCACCTATACCTCCATGACCTCAAAGGTTATTCATATTGTGTTATATTTATACCATTAAACTGAGAATTTATGGAAAGTAAATGATATTTCCCTCAAATAAGAACTATATTTTTGATAATATAATATTAATTTTATTATAATAATTTTCAATATATGTGTATTTTTAATTTTAAAATAAAAATAGTCATTTATTGAGAAATTTTGGGTTTTTTGGACAAAAACATTTTTCAAATCCTTATAGAAATTATATTTTATATCACCAAAATTATATGATTTTCTATATCTTTCAAAAAAATTAATAGTAATATTGTTTTTAAAATATTATTTCATTTTAAAACAATTTAATTCCTTACATCTTAATTCAAATTTATTTCTAATTTAAAATAGAATTGTTTTTTTATAAAATAAAAAATATTTATAATGTTATGATAAATGAAAATATATACACTTTTTTGTTGAAAAATAAAATATACATATTCATATTATTATGAACATGATAGATATCCCTATAATATACCACAGAATTCCCTCTAATTAAAGTGTGCGATGATGATACATTCACGAGGTTGTTCGACATACATGGTTTGGGTCATGATATCAATGAGCACAAAAGTCCCCTATAAATAGTCTCCCTCATACATAGGATGTTAGATCTCATCATGGTATTGGTCAATGGAAATGACTAGGGAAGTTTTCTCTCTTGGAGGCTCTGATAAAATGGATTTATAGGTTATGATTCTACTGGTTGAGGCCATCACTCTTTTTGTTCAAGTAAACTGGATTTGTTTAAATCCTATATTTATACTAATATTATGGTCACTGTTAAATTGAAATATTATCAACAATAATGATTCTTAATGGTCTTTTATTTATGATATGATATAATTAAACCAAATATGTGAACGTGTTTTTTAAAATCATATTACATAAAAAGAGATTTAACTAAATTACACGGGAAATTTTATTTATAACAGTTCTAGTAATTATAATCACCCCACATCATAAATTTCACCCACAAAATTTCTTTTCCCACACTAAAAAATTTGGTTAACTATGTCTTATTACCTCCTCTAGTTCCCATGTTTCTTCTTCAAAATTTTATTTTTTTCACAACAATTTGACCAGGTACATTGTCTTATTTCATAGAACTTCTTCTCCATGGTCTAAGATATACATAGTCTACTCTTAAAATGAAAGATCATCCAATAAAGGTACCACAAATTGATTTAGTACATGTGAGTGGTTTGGTAGGAACATCCTCAAGAGGGAAATTTCAAATACATCATGTACATGAGATAGGGTAAGATGGAGTGTTTGTCGATTGGCCACCGCTCTGATACAATAAAGGATCTCAAAGGGACTGATGTATCCTAGCATTATATTTCCCTTTTCCCCAAATATCATTACTTTCATCCATGGAGATATGAAGTGTAATTCTATGTCTCCAACATCAAAATATAGGCCTCATAGTTGATTCTATCGTACCACTTCTGTCGACTCTGATTAGCCATGATGTTATACTAAATAGTATTATTAATTTACACCATTTCTAGAAACATTTCATGACTAAGTGCATTAATTCCAAAAATTCATCCCATCATGTAGGTTTTATGTACGTCTTCCCATAAATGGATTCATAATTATCCATTTTTATGCTTTAGTGGAACCTTTTATTATATGAGAACTTGACATGAAGAAAAAGTTGTTCCCTTCCTCCTATTAATTCAATCGATCAAGCTCTTAATATTTCCTCATGTGCTTGAATAGTCCACTCATATTGGACATCATGTTTAGGGTGATGAGTCATTTATAATTTCAACCAAGTTATTAGAGGATGTTAAAGGATCTTCTAGAACATGGAGGTAAATCTAGGATCTTGATCATATTCATTCGATAGTGGTGGTTCTTGTAGCCTGAACGATTCAATAATCTATATCCTTTCAAACTAATCTAGTGATAAATCAAATAAAATCACAATTAATTATGTATAATTTATAAGATTATCCTCTACAACATATATATCACTATTCTCTATTGATGACGTCAAATGACCAGTGAAAAAGTCCATGGTGATGTTTTCCCATCTCTATCATTGTATGGGTAATGGTTTCATCATCCACACTGATTTTTCAATCCCTATTTCACTCACTGACATATGCGACATCATGATCTATATTCTATGACCTTCATATTTATGTTTCCCCCCAATAGTGGTCTCAGATATTTCGATACATATTTGTTCTTCCCTGATGGATAAGGATGATAGAATAATGTGAATCATCTATCAACTCCTTCTTTAACTAAGAAATTGATGTTAAACATAGTTGTGACACAAATCATTAAACATATTCTTCGATAAAATTCAACTCCAAGGAATTACCTTTTCATATAGTTTCCAAATTCTATTGAATTCCCACATCATTTCATTGAGAATAATTTATCTGCTCATGAAGGGATTCATGAGAAATTATTTTTGAAAGGACTATTGATATTCCTTCATTTTTTATTCCCATGTCCATCCTTTTCAAATATAATAATACTATATCCTTTTCAATTACCATCAATGATAAAAAATTTGGATCCTTTCTGCATAGAGTGTTTTCGAATTTATTATCTTTCCCTAAATGGTAGTGGATTTAGAGGTTATAGTCTATGATCATCTCTAACCATCTTCATTGTGTCATATTCACCTAATTATATGTGAATATATTCTTAAGGAATTTATGATCTATATATATTTCACCCTTCTCCCCAAATAGATAATGCCTAAAAATTTTCAATGCAAATATCATAATAGCGAACTCTAGATAATGTGTTGGGTAGTTTGGTTCATGATTATTAATATTTCTTCAATCATATGTTATCACTTTTCCATTTTTCATTAACACACATCCCAATCCATTATTTTATGCATCGTTTAATAACACAAAATGGTATGCACATGTGGGTATGATAGTACATGTGTAGTGATAATATTATTTTTACCTCTATGAAGATCTATTCACGTTTATCATTCCATGAAAAAATTTCTCCATTCCAAGTGATCATCGTAGGAGGGTTTGACAAAAAGGATAAATTTGTCAAAAATCATTGATAGAACCCAGCTATTACAAAGATACTATGGATATCTATCACAAATTTTGGCATCAAACATCCGTTAATTATTATTATTTTCATTGAAGGGTCCAAAATTCTCCCATTTCTTATGAGGATATTCCCCAATAAAGAGAAATCCTTCTACCATAACTCCCATTTTTTATAATATTCATAAATATTCTCCTTTCATAAGGTCATTAGCATAGTGCTCAGATGCTCCTCATGATCCTCCTTTATTTTGAAATAAATTATAATATCATTTATATAAATTTTTTTTTGAGGTTATCTCTATGTAATCTATTAATCATTTCCATAAATATTTTTATATGATTAGTGTTTCTAAAAGGCATTAATATGATCATATATTGCACATACCTTGTACAAAAATCAGTATTGGGGATATTCCACTTCTTCACACTAACAGTTTAATATTGTGACCACTGATCCACATTGGGAAACAATTGTGATCTATATAGTTTATCAAACAAGTCAAAAATCCATGGTAGATGATACTTTTTCTTTATTGTGAGCTTATTGATCTCCTAATAATGGATTCAAAGGCACGTTGACCCATACTAAACCTTCATGAAGAGGACTATAGCACCCCATAGTGAAGCAGTTGTGCATATGATCCCATTATCTAGAATCTTATGAATTTTTTTATAACCTCATGTTCCACAACAACCATTATATATGGTTCCTTGGATAATGGTAATACCAAAGGTATATTATTGATTGAAAATTTAGCCTATTTATAATGAAAAAACTAGGTAATTCCATGAGAAACACATCAATGTATTCTATCACAATGGGAATGACTTCAAGGATTATTATTACCATAGACACAATCATTTATGATTGAAATTATTTCTCATAGGGGAATAATGTCCAGTATTAATATGTTGCCCCTGAAGAATCTTCATCCAACTTGAGGAATGCATTCACAATTGGAAGATGATTCCAAAAATTGATATATATTTTCATCTCAAAATAATTTATATTGTCTCTATCTAAGGACTGATAATCTATGAAAATAATTGAATAAATATCCACTAATGGGAGTTAGATAAGTTTCTCAATGGTGTTCAGACAATAAATTTTGATAGGGTAGGTGTTATATACTTGGAATCTGATATTTTCCCAATTATCTAATTTCACTGTCATTTCTACTTCCATGATTTGTGGTGGTGTTTGAATACTTATCTTAAGCATTTATGATTTGAAGGAATACATATAACTATGGACTATAACCATACCATTCACTCTTTGATTCTATTTATACTCATTTACTCCATCAAAAAATGAATCATGGAATATTTTTTCAAACTTTTAATCACATAAATGGGGGTCCAATGACATTAAAGGGATAACATATAAATTACATTTATTTCTAAACATATGAATTTAATGGCTTCAATATATGTTATCCATGATCTATTACCAAATATACAGTTTAATTAAATTTTTTCCCTTAATAATGTTGCATACTGAGATTGTGAATTTTCCAAAAAAATGTCCCCTAGGAGTGTTAGTACAATTGTGCATCAAGTCCCATTATGGTGCACCTTTTCTCAATAGAGTCTAGCTATAAATATTCTTTTCTATTTTTACCCCTATATACATCTATTATAGAGAAAAATACACTTCTAGTATCCTAATAGGAATGTATTTTCAGGAAATTAAACTTAATATATATTTAAAAAATAGGTATTTTTTTCTTATACTTAGTCATATCATTAAGGTTATCGTTATAGTTTTCTAATCCTAATCCCAAAAATAACTAAACATTTCCTCTAATACCATCTTTTAATACTCTTCTCCTTATTTCACATTAATACAATTTTTATTACATAAGATTAAACATAATACAACCTAGATGATTGATAATTATAGTGTGTTTGGGATATATATACATTACATAACAAATTGAAATAGAAAATACATCAACTTTATTGAAATTTTTCTTATCATTATCATAAAATTCCATCAATCATAAGACTACATGGGATAACCTGGGGGCATACCTAAGAAAGGGGTCAGATCTAAAGCCCAGTAAGGGAATAAACATGGTATAACATGAAAAATATAATACTTGTTATAAAATAGGCATATAAATGTGGAATAAAAAGAGTTAGAATCTTAAATATGAAAAATGATGCTTTATATAGCATGATAATAATAAAGAAAACATGGGAAATGTAGAAACAACATAAAATACTGCATCACAAACATATCTCAAGGACACCTAAGAATATATCCTATTATAAAATATACCCCAATGGAATCATGTTCACACCCTACCCCAAAATGACATCTCATGAGATATAACATTACCCAATGCCTTGTATCCCTATATATTTATGGACACACTTGTCACATCAATTTCACTCTCATGCTTATGTGTTGCCCATATATCATAAAACATGGATTAAATCATTATAAAATTTTATTCCTTGATTTGGGAGTGTTTAATAAATATTTTTATGTACCCAATAAATTATTATAAGCTCATAAAGTTGAAGACCATTGATTATATGGGTACAGTATTCACTACACAATAGTTTGGTCATGGAAAATCGCGTTGATGTTTTGGAAGCATAATGACATCACATTAAAATCATTAAATGGGTTGATGAGAGAAAAATGGGTCTATCATCATTTTTACATCAAATTTGAAGTAATATTTTTATAGACAGACATATCCTGACATTAGTAATTCAAAATAGAAGGCATAAGATAATAAAGAAACATTAATAAATAGGGGATGGAAAAGATCCCTCACCTTGAGAGTGTTAAACCAAATTCTTTGGAGGTGCTTCATTAGAGATTATAGAAACAATGGTAGGAATATAGAAAGGTTACGGTAGAGTAATGATATTTTAAAAGGATTTTGAGTTAAGTGAAAAGGGAGATTCGATGGGTTTGTGAATGAAATTACTCGGTAATTCTTTGTCATTTAATAAACATAGTTTTTGGACTCTATAATAAAAAATAACCAAAAAGACAAACCATACAATGGATTTTTCCAATGGTTTATACCAATTTTTAGTGGGTTTTATTATTTTATAAGTGAAAGGGTGGGATATAATAAAATAACACCATTTCTAACTTATACGTCAATCATACTAGTAATGAAATGATTTTAAAAAATTAAAATATATTAATGGTTTTAGAGGATTCATAAAGGATTTAAAAAATTAATCAAAGAAACATAAAATACCATAATTTTTAATTTTAAACAAAAATTTGTTTTTGGGTACCCTTTATAGTAATTATTACATAATTTTTGGGTTATTATGAATTTTTAATAGAAATCATATATTTATATGGTATTTATTATTTACCAAACAAATCATCTTTCTCAGAAAATTTTGAAAAATTCACCATTTGATAATTTTGAAATTATGAATCCAAAAATAATATTCAATTTATAATTATAATTTTCTAAATATGTTTATTTATAATTTTAAAATAATTGTCAACATTTATTGGGATGTTCTGGGTTTTTGACAATTATATTTTTCAAATCCTTTAAACATAACATTTGACCTTATAAATATTATATGATCATTTATATTCTATAAAAATAATTAAATAATAATATCTTATTGAAATAGTATTTAATTATAAAATCCATTAATTTAAAGAAAAATTCCTTAATTGAATATGAATATTATTCAAAAATTACACTATCTCATAAAATTATCAAAAATTAACCATTTCATAATTTGGACATTCTTATTCAAAAAAATTTAATTTTATAAAAATAATTTTCTAAATATGTTTATTTTTAAGTTTAAAATATGAATTAATATTTATTGGTAAATTCTTAGTTTTTTTAAATAATAGTTTTTATATACTTATAGAAATTTCAATTGAAATTATAAAAATTATATGATCATGTATTTTTAATAACTAATATCTAATAATAATATTTTATCAAAATATTTTTTGTTTCAAAATTTCATTGATTAATTTAAGTGAATAACTTAATTGAAATTGAATAACAATTAAAAATACAATATTTTTTTTATAAAAAAAAAATTATAAATTAATGATAAGAAGAAAATATGAACAGTATTCAATTGAAAAATAAAATTTAAATATTCATATTTTTATGGTCATGATACATATCCCATTAATACACTAGTTAATTCACTATGATTAAGGTGTGTGACAATTTTACTTTTGTGGGTTGGTCTGGCATACATAGTTTGGATCTTGATCTAGATGAGCATGAACTTATCTAATAAATGGTTTCAGCCATGCTTCTGTTTTTAGATCTCATCTTGGTGTTGATCATAGAAAAAATCTTAGGGATTCTATATCCCTTATAAGCTCAGATAAATGGTCTTCATAGGGATTGATTCTACGAGTTGAGGACATCACTCACTTTGTTTGTGTCAATTGGATTTTTTAAATTGTATATTTATATGAATAATGGTGTCACTGTTTAATAGAGATTTTATTAATGGAAATGATTCTTAACTGTATTTTATGTCCGAAAATATATAATAAAATCAAATAAGTGCATGTTCATCCGATAACCATATTACATAATAAAAATATCAATTAAATCACATTGTAAATTTTATTTTTAACTGTTTGGGAAATTACATGACAGGTAAAGGAAACAAAATTATTATGTCTTTCATTTTGTAAGTTGAGCCACATTGAGAATCCCCCTATTAGGTTGAAAAAATAAAGGGGAAGCATTATGTGTTTTCATTATCAACTAAAATATTTCTATATATACACATTAGGTGTTGGATATATCTTTTAATTATCACAGATTTATTCAAATAAATGATATATATAGATTTGAAAATATTTTCATAGATGGTGTGGATTTTCAGGCTGCCAATGGTTTGAGTTTGGATTCTCTAGCCATTGGAGACTACAAACATCCATTTTTAACTGGGGTAGTCTTTGTTTTATTAGATTTTCATTATTTATCAACTATTAAAAAACATTAATTCTTTATCATTAATAAATACATGTAGTTTTATTTTAAGGTTTGGAAACAAAAGATATTTCTTCTAAAATGGTATCATATGTTTCGGTATAACACACTTAAGTAATAGTATTTATATATAAAATTATGAAAACCAAGTACTGGAAGATGATAACAAAACCAATTCTTATTACTCATTTTACACATTGCTATGGAAAAAATTTCTTTTTCATGAAAATGAGATGTATAAGACAGAGCTCTATCAGTATGGATACTTGTACTCATTTGAGCTAAAACAACTCGATAAATTTCATGCATGTTTACATGTAAAAATAACCAAGAAAACATTTTATAGAAAATTTGAAAGATCTATAGTTATTTTGGAATAGGTACTTATTGATATGTGGGGAGCATTTATAGTAAAATTTAGAGGTGGGTATTATTACTTAATTACTTTTACTCATTACATGAGTAGATATGAATATGTATACTAAATTATGAATAAGTTGTAACATTGTTTGTAAATAAAAATAATCTATGAATGAATTAGATAATCAATATTATATGAAAACAATGTTAATCATATTGGGGTGGTGAATATGTTATCCGAGAATTCATTTAATTTCTAGGGAAGTGTTAGATCATATCCCAACTCACTCCTCCTTATACACCGTAGTGGAATTGTGTTACTAAATAGATAGACCATAGGATTTTTGAAATAGTAAATTCAATGATTTTTCCGGAATGTCAAAAATTATCATTTTGGGGATATGAATTACACACTTCAATATATATTCTATACTGAGTACCAACTATAGTGGTTGATGTGATACCATATGGGTTAATTTATGGAATGAATTTTCTGTTTTCAAATACTCGTGCATGATGTAGTTGGTCATTTTTTAAGGAAAACACTTGCAACAGACTAGTACCATGACATATAAAATTTATCTTTATAGGGTATCTAATTGAAACATTTGGATAATATTTATACAATTACTCATACAAGAATATGGTTTTTGAAATAATGAAACTTTTTTAGAAGAAGAAAATCATCAATAAGGATTTTGGGATAAATATTCTCATTAATGAAGATAATGATCATGATGAAAAAGAGTTGGTATAGGAATAGTCTCTACAGGTCTATTTTTTTGATTTTGTTTCAAAAATAAATATACTAAAAAGGAGCACCAGATGGGTTAGGGGACCAAAAAGACATGATTTTATATTCACAAATGATTGTGACTCATTATTGTTTGAAAATAATGATAATCGTTCCTACAAGGATGTGGTAGGGAGATCCAAAATTGAATAATGGAATTAATAAATAAATTCAGAGTTGGATTCCTTATATTAAAACCATTTATAAGTTATTTTTTGAATCTATTTGATATAAATTTATTTTTATTGACATGGGTATTCAATAAAAAAACTTTGAATGGAAGGTAATGTAAGTATCTATAAAAATAGTGTGTAAATTGTATAAATAGAATAATGTAATTTAATATAAAGAAATATTTTCTCTATTTTACAATTTTAAATCCATTAAAATTATATATTCCATTTCTGTTTTCTATGCCAATGGGTTTTCTCATATGGATTTCAAAATAGACTCCATTGATGGAAATATTCTTGAATACATCTATATGACACAATAATAAGGTATTGTGACTCTAGAATATGCCAATATGATAAGAAACATCCTAAGATCCATTTATGGGTTATTGTAGGAGCCTAGGACATGGATCATTTTTTTGGATGAATCTGTAAGGGGATTTTTTTTAAAAATAAATGATTATGATCCATGTGTTTAAAGTAGTTTAGTGGGAGTGTGGTCGTATTCCTAATAGTATATGTTGAATACATGTTACTTATTTTAAATGAAATACCAATCATATAGTCAGTTACATACTTTTTAAACAATTGATTCATCATGAATGACATAGGTGATGTAGCATATATCCTTGGAATCAAGATCATCCAAGATAGATCTAGAATTATTTTACACCATTTCAAAGGAAAAATATAGATAAGATACGAACAATATTTTGAATAGAACATTCCTAGAGGGGAATGGTTCTAATTTTATATGGTATGAATATCTGCATGAAAATGATCTCTTACACACCATTGGAAAGATATTGGGAATGATTTGAACTCCGAATGAATATAAAATAGGAAATATCATGTTCACAATGTTATGTAATAGATTTGATGTTATATATTATTTGTGTATGGAGGGAAGATATAAGAATGATCCCGGGGAACATCATTGGTGTGTTGTTAAGGCCACCCTAAAGTGTCTAATGCATATAGAGCATATGTTCATGGTATTAAGAGGAGACGAGGAACTGTTAATTTGAAGATATAATAAATCTATTTTTTGAATATATCAGAACAATCTAAACTCAAATTCAATATATCTCTTTGGTTTCAATGGGGGAGATGTGAGAATAAAGAGTTAAAAAGGGAATATTAACGCAAATTATATAGCATTGGAAAATTATATAGAATATTTTGATGCATCTAAAGAATCAATTCAGATTCAGGATATTCTTTAAGTCCCTGATATCGTTCAAATCAGTAGAGTTTCTGAGACATTGTATTTAGATAATGTCATAATGGTGTATCCCACAAAGGAGCCAACGACAAATCTGTAACATCATGATTTTTTAAAGGAAACAAAATGTCATGTCATGTTCAAATAAACTAATAAAAATATGTGAATATTATAAATTTTCCATTAAAAAATAATTTTTCCACTTTTATGTTTTGAATTTTGAAACACAGACATACACGGTTGCGATTAGTAAGATGTTTTCAATCCGATAGGACACATGAAATTTTGGGTGAAAAGTAGCATACCCTTGTGAATAGTAACCTACCCATATGGAAAATAACTTACCATTATGAATAGAAATATGACACTTATGAATAGTAAATCATCCAAAATAGTCATAACCTCATCCATGAATGTCTAAATAAAATTTAGGCATCTTAAATGTAGAGACCCGAAGCTTGATGTATATAGACATTACATTACATTTCCGGAATACTTAATACCTAACGAAAACAGACACACAAGGACCGTAATAGTTTAGTGTCTTTGGAAACATGGAACGTAATCTTCTAATCGTGGTGAAATATCTTCAACATCTCCCATATAGATCTTCCACTTTTTGTTTCCTTACCTAAAACCTTTCTTTTGATCCTGGGGGAAAATAAAACATAAAAAGGGTGAGCTCAAATGCTCAGTAAGGGTAAGCATGGATAAAATAAAACATACCATATACATTTGAGCTTAAAACCAGGAACATAATGTTTAAACATCAAAATCTTGAGCAACGACATAAAACATGGAAGTACATAAGGCATAGATCATAATGGAACATAAACCATGATAAAATATCATGGGAATAAAACATGTAATTGTGGAATTCATTAAGCACATGTAATGATTTTCATAGTGGCCAAGTCATTGCTGCCAAGACCATCTTAGTGGACAAAGTCCCATTCTGAATCGAGTTCACTCCTCGTTTCTGTCTTGTAACATTGAATCAGATTAATTTACCGTTCCAGCCATGTCTATCTCATGAGATATAAAATCTATACCTAATTTATTGGAGGGAGATATTGGTCCCACCCATCTCAAAATGAAATCATTCTAACTTGTTCCACAAAATAAACATACATCATTCATAAAAACCAAATAAATAAAATGGGTTTCATAGACATCATCCCATCATTACATAATCCATATAAAGGAAATGGATATCATTCCATAATAAGGAAAGTAAAACCATGTAAACAATAGAGACATTATACTTGAAACATACACATATGAAAATAATGTCATCTTAGATGGAAAATGGTTTTGATAAAATACTTGAAATGAATTACTGTGGAAAATATCCTTTTTTCTTAAAAATTATTTTCTTTTCACAAAATGTCATGCAATTTTAAAAGAAAATGATTTTTTTGAAAATAGTCATGAAATATTTTGGAGGAAACTTCATGAAAATATGGATTTATAAAACCATAAAAATCCTTTCATGCCATATAAGTTAAAAAAACATTCTTCTCGTACTTTGGACGGAAAATTTAAAAAGTACCCCGTAAAAGAAAGATTCCATACATACCATGTAGTAAAAGTCATAAATGGGTAAAAGGACATTAAACATCCATGAATACACTTTTATAAAACATGGGCACAGATGACAGCAATAAACCCATTAAATACTTACGAATAAGCAATCTCGGATAAAAATGAGATTTGCAAAATTATCCCTTACCTTAGGTCTGATATGCTTCGTACGTACCCGAACCTCCTCTTGTTTGAAGCTCCTCTTTGAGACCTCCTCTTAGGGCACTAAAATAGGTGGTTGTAGAAGACCAGGACCTCTAGGATGTTTCTAGGGAAGTGGAGAAGATAATTTTTCAGGGTTTGGCCAAGCTTTAAGGCACAATGTTGTGTGAGGAAGAGAGGGAGGAGGTGCCCTTTTATAAGGGAGGAGAGGGGCACCTTTGTAATTCGTAAAAATATTAATTTATAATAAATATAACCCCAATTAAAAACCTCAAAAAATGACTCATATCCGAAGATTAGATTAGATAGGGGTATAATCTCATCAACAAATCAAATTTAGACATTTTAGGAATTTATTTTAAACCTTATCATCTGGATTTATCCTTATTTAATCAATTTAATTTTATTTGTGGTAATAACATTCTAAATTTTAAATTATAACACATAATTACTTATTTGTTGTGAATTGTCCATAAATGGATACTTTATAACATTTTATACCAAATAAATTTAAATTTATAATTTTAAATATTTTTGTTATTTTTAAACAATTTTATAATATATTATTTTTATAAAATAACAATAGTGTCAATTTTGACACTATTCATTTATTTGAATTTAAATAAAATATATACAGAAGATATGTTCTAAATAAAAGCTTTAATAGATTCATAAAAGGTCATATGTATCTATAAAATTAGTGGAGCACATTAAATAGTTAATATAATATTTATTTTATTATTTTTAAAACCATTTATTTGGTTTATCTCTTAATAAAATAATTACTACATCATTTTTTGTATAATTATTTAATATAATTATTTGTTGCATAAAAATTAAAAATAAAATCCTATTATGAAGATAAATCACTTACCTTTCACAATAATACTTTTAATCTAATTTATCATCTTAAAATCACAATATTTAAATTGTTATATTTATTAAATTATGAAGGTGACAACTTTGGAATCATTTAAAATAAAATAAAATAAGTGTCATAATCATCTTAATAAGGATCCAAATGGTCAAAAATTCGGCCAATGGATGATTAGGGTTTATATATACACTAATAATAAGTTTTGTGCAAATTTTTGGGCCTTTTGATATGTATTAATATTTCAATAAAAACTATATTATTGATTTTTCACTAAATAAATAATTTCTGCATTTCTATTGTGTCAAAAATAATGATAATTATTTAATACCTAAAAATTATAAATAAATTTATATGATGTAGATAATTTCAATATATTTCTGTAGACTATTCATGTTCGAAGTTTCATGAAGTTTATCACTAAATTAAAATTAATATACTTATAAGATTTAAGAGAATGACATGTTGTCACTTTCTTTGGTTTTAATAATAATTAAGTTATTTTCATGGAAAAAAGTCCATTAAATGATTCTAATTCGACCCTTAGGTGATATGGGTCGACTCTGAGTCATCAAATAGGATTTTTTCAGGTGTTAGGTTAATTTTATAGTCTTATATTTACCCTTAATTACCTGATTTACCTTTAACAATGGTAAATAAAATTTACCATAGTTACTATTCATAAAGCCCAAAAATAAAGAGTAGCTTATTAACATAATTTGGACCTAATGATTCCAAATATGGAATCCATTTTTCCAAATTCAATACACAAAAGTTGCAGAAATTAAATTAAAATTAATCCCGTTGTCGAAAGAAAACGAGTTTTTGTTTAAAACATTGCAAAAGATTGAATTGATTTAACCTATGAATTCAAGGTAAAATCAATGATAATGACATAAATTATATTAAATGGTAAAAATATATTCTATTTATACTTTAAAACCATTCAATATTATAATTTAACCTCATAAGTTATTACGATGAAAAAAAGTTGTTTTTAATTAAAATATAGCGTGTTTTTACTATTCATTAAAATATGAAAGTTATCAGAATAATATGAAAAATTTATCCAAGTTAAAATTTTATATCCTGATTCCAAATAATAATTTTATTTTGTAAAATTGAACTTATAAACATGTCAAAAGATATATTTAATGTTGGTGCGCCATCAAAAGGCGGAAAAACTACATTTTTTGAAAAATACTTATTTTACCCGAAAAAAATTATTTTGTTCTTATACCATGTTCTAGAAAATGTGTAAGATGAATAATAATTCTATAAAATTCAAAATTTAGTTAATACTATTCATAACGGAGGGTTCATAATAATATTATAATAATATACCATTGTTAGTAACACCCGGTATTGCGTACAACACACGCTATCGAGGAAGGTCGCGATTGCGTGTAATGAAAGCCAAGTCAGGGTTGCGTGTCGTGAAAGCTCCTTTTGGTGTAGCGTACAACAAAAGACATTAATGAAATTAAAAAGAATATTTTTCATAAAATCTCGGGGTGTTACATTCAAACCCCTTAAAATGAATTTCGCCCTCGAAATTCGTTGGGGTTAAAAATGGTTTACCACTCGAAAGTTTCATTAATAGAAACCGACAACGTAAAAAGGAATACTAAAACTTCATTTAAAAAAAATGCTAGAAACATAACGGATACCCAAATTACTCATCACCGGGTTTCCACATAGGAGAACATAGGTGAAAATATGGATATGAAGGAGAAATCTGACCATCATGTTCTGATGGAGAGTGGTAGAGGAAATGGCTATGAAAAAGCCATCAATCAAAAAGCCATAAATTTGTGACGATCTAAGGTACGATATGATTAATCGGATATAAGAGCACTAGGACAAAATTTTTGGTTTTCAAGATCATTTCCCTAATGTTGATGAAATTGGAATTAGAAGAAATACTTTCGTGATTTTGGTACTGTCTCACCGTTGGTCGTTCTTTGGACAATTTCCACTTCATCACTTAAAGAAATGAAGTTGAATTTGTCATTCATGATGTGTTAGCATATCATGTGATAGAATGATGGGTCATTACATCTGTCTCAAACAAAAGGTTAGAAAAGTTATCAAAAAATACATAAGTCCATCTATAGTGAGATTAATCATATATGGTTCCTAAAATGGACTTATACTTCATATATCATACTGATTAATATAATAAAACTAGTTTCTACTAAATAGGGACTTCCTGTAGGCCAGTGGTAGGCGATAATGTCCAGCTGCACTTCAGTTGTGGGTTCGATTTCCACAGCCTTGTCCGGCGCGATGGGCTATCGCCCATCCTGCAGGTTGTCCTTTTTCTAAAACTACATTACTATAACATCCCATAAATAATATCGAAAAAACTTCTATCCTTAAACAATACTAACTTATGTCCAACATAATCCATTCCAATATTTAGGCTTATCCACAATACTACTGTCCAATCTCATATTATAGTGAAAACGATTACCAAAGAGTTCATATAACAAGCATGTTAATACCATCGTTGATCCCCATATATCATGAGATATGTCTTTTGGGTCACATTCCAAACATTCGAATGCCCTAATCATGTATTCTCTTGAAAAATGAATACCCATTGAATCTTATTGAAAGCATGAGTGGTGTAAAAAGTTAAATCTTTCCATATACCAAAATCCCAAAAATACTATATACTCAAACCATGATATCACTTAGTCCTTAAATCAATCATGAGCTCATGAATACTGTCAAACATTTCATTTTCTCGTTATACTTTCATTATGCTCATATCATCTGCTTTCCAAAATATTTGAATCACTTTTCAGGGTTATCAGTACCATTCAACATATACTTTCAAATACTTTAGAAAACAAAATAGTGCAACAATCCTTAGATGATTCTTTATTCCATAGTACCATTAACTATACAACATAACTCTTGATAAACATACAATCATTCCACTACCTTCTTAAAAATTTGACTGAGCTTCAACACTTCCTTCATCTCATATATCATTTTTAGTATCCTCATCATCATCTACATAAACACTACCCATATGACCATGCTGATTCTCTTCATGAGATTTTCCCTTATGGCATTGGTTTGTATAATTCTCGTACATTCCACATTTAAAACATCTAATCATTGTTGATGTCGTCGCAATACCATTATCCTTGTCCATGGTGTTAACTGAACCTTTTTCTTTGCACTTACTGGCTTGGTGTCCTTCTTTTCCACACCCAAAGCATCTTCCAGTTCCTTTGAAACATTCTCCATGATACCTCTTCCCACATGATTTACATGAGGGAAATTGAACTTTCTTTCCTCTAGGATCATCATGAAACTCTATCTTTCTCTTATTATTTGAGTCAGGAAACTTACAAAAGATGAGATTATTGATCATATTATGAGATTGCTGATTAGGCATAATAACGATTTTTGGACTTCCAAATCCCATTTCATTTGGTTTCTCATGAATAATATCATTCCATTGTCCGTCATATCCTCCATTATTGTGAATCTTCCTGTTTCCAGCCATTTTCTAAAACCCATAAAGAATAGTGTGAGAGGAACAAATCATGCTTGGGAAAACAACATAGTAAAGGGGGAGTACCCTCAATATCTAACATCTTAGGTTAAAATCTAAGATCGTTACCGTAGTTATAGGACTATATCCTATACGTATACTTATCCTTAGGGTCATCCATAGACATACCTTAGAAATATCTCAAGGGATCACACTAACGTTTTCGCATCCTAGTTTCTAAAGGTTAACTAAACCTTTCCTCTGATACCAACTGTAGAGACCCGAAGCTTGACGTACATAGACATTACATTAATTTTGCGGAATAATTAATACATAACAAAAATAGACACACAAGGACTATAATAGTTTAGTGTCTTTGGAAACTTGGAACATAATCTTCTAATCGTGGTGAAAGATCTTCAACATCTCCCATATAGATCTTCCACTTTTTTTTCCTTACCCAAAACCATTATTTTGATCCTGGGGGAAAATAAAACATAAAAAGGGTGACCTAAAATGCTCAGTAAGGGTAAAAATGGATAAAATAATACATACCTTATACATTTGAACTTTAAAACATGATCATAATGTTTAAACATCAAAATCTTGAGCAATGACATAAAACATGGAAGTACATAAGGCATAGATCATAATGGAACATAAACCATGATAAAATAGCATGGGAATAAAACATTTAATTGTGGCATTCAGTAAGCACATGTAATGATTTCCATAGTAGCCAAGTCATTGCTGCCAAGACCATCTTAGTGGACAAAGTCCCATTCTGAATCGAGTTCACTCCTCGTTTTAGTCCTGTAACACTGAACCGGATTAATTTACCATTCCAGCCATGTCTATCTCATGAGATATAAAATCTTTACCCAATGAATTGGAGGGAGATATAGGTCCCACCCATCTCATAATGAAATAATTCTTACATGTGCCACAAAATAAACATACAACATTCATAAAAATCCAATAAATAAAATGGGTATCATAGACATTATCCCATCATTACATAATCCATATAATAGAAATGGATATCATTTCATAATAAGGAATGTGAAACCATTTAAATCATAGATACATTATAATTGAAACATAAACATATGAAAATAATTTCATCTTAGGTGGAAAATGGTTTTGATAAAATACTTGAAATAAATTCTTGAGGAAAATATCATTTTTTCTTCAAAATCATTTTCTTTTCACAAAATGGCATGAAATTTTAAAAGAAAAGGATTTTGTTGAAAATAATCATGAAATATTTTGGAATAAGCTTCATGAAAATATGGATTTATAAAACTGTAAAAATCCTTTCATACCATATAAGTTAAAAAAACATTCTTCACGTACTTTGGATGGAAAAGTCAAAAAGTACCTCGTAAAAGGAAGATTCCATACATACCATGTAGTAAAAGTCAAAAATGGGTAAAAAGGAATTTAAACATACATGAATACACTTTTATAAAACATGGACATGAATGATAGAAATAAACCCATTAAATATGTAAGAATAAGCAATCTCGGATAAAAATGAGATTTGCAAAATTATCCCTTACCTTAGGTCCGATATGCTTCGTACGTATCTGAACCTCCTCTTCTTTGAATGTCCTCTTTGAGACCTCCTCTTAGGGCACAAAAATTGGTCTTTGAAGAAGACCAGGACCTATAGGATTTTTCAAGGGAAGTGGAGAAGAGAATTTGGCAGGGTTTGGCCGAGCTTGAAGGCTCAATGTTGTGTGAGGAAGAGAGGGAGGATGTTCCCTTTTATAAGGGAGGAGAGGGGCACCTTTGGAATTCTTAAAAATATTAATTTATAATAAATCTAACCCACTTAAAAACCTCCAAAAATGACTCATATGCGAATATTATATTAGATAGGGTTGTAATCTCATCAACCAATCAAATTTAGACATGTTAGGAATTTATTTTAAACATTATCAACTAGATTTATCCTTATTTAATCAATTTTATTTTATTTGTGGTAATAACATTCTAAATTTTAAATTATAACAAATAATTACTTATTTGTTGTGAATTGTCCATAATTGGATAATTTATAACATTTTATACCATATAAATATAAATTTATAATTTTTAAATATTTTTGTGATTTTTAAACAATTTTATAATATATTATTTTTATAAAATAACAATAGTGTCAATTTTGACACTATTCATTTATTTGAATTTAAATAAAATATATACAGAAGATATGTTCGAAATAAAAGCTTTAATAGATTCATAAAAGGTCATATGTATCTAAAAAATTAGTGGATCACATTAAATAGTTCATATAATATTTATTTTATTATTTTTAAAACCATTTATTTGGTTTATCTCTTAATAAAATAATTACAGATCATTTTTTGTATAATTATCTAATATACTTATTTGTTGCATAACAATTAAAAATAAAATCCTATTATGAATATAAATCACATACCTTTCACAATAATACTTTTAATCGAATTTATCATCTTAAAATCACAATATTTAAATTGTTATATTTATTAAATTATGAAGGTGACAACTTTGGCATCATTTATAATAAAATAATATAAGAGTCATAATCATCTTAATAAGGATCCATGTAACATCCCAAGTATGTAATGAATAATAGATATTTTTATCTATGTCTATTAATGAATTAGATAGTGTTTTAGAGGCTTAAAATGAAAATAAATCCAATCTTAAGCATGAAATACACTAATATTCTTAAAAGATTGTTTTACTGCCTTTTGATGGCAAACCATTTTTGAATCTATCTTTTGACAATTTTATAAACTATTTTTTTTTTCAAAATAAACTTATTCTTTATGATTGGGACATCAAAATTTACTTTGTGTGAATTTTTGGTATTTTTCTGACAATGTTCATTTTTTTAATGAATAGTGAAAAATACTGCATTTTACATCAAAACTGCTTTTTAATCTAATTTATTTTTATGATTAGATTATCTTTTGAATTGGTTTTGAAGTGAAATTAGAATATATTTTTACCATTTAATCCAATGGTGGTCATTGGAATCAATTTCACTTTGAAATTGGACTTAAACTGGTGTCAATCTTTTGATACTTATTGTTTCATAAAAACACGCTATTTGCTCTGACAGCGGGAATTAATTATTAAATTAATTAATGTGACTTATATGTTTTGAATTTTGTAAAATAGACTTAATTTTTGAATTCAGAATATCAAATATATCTTAGGGTGAATTTTTGGTAATTTTCTGAAAAACTCCAATTTTTGATGAATAGTGAAACCACTAAGTGGTAATCAAGCAAACTGATTTTTCAGTTAAATGAAAGTTTACCAATAATGTGTATTGAATTTTGAAAATCCGACATACATGGTTGTCATTAACAAGTAAAATGTGGTTCAATTAGATTAAAATAATTTTTTGGTGAATAGTAACTTATCAAGTTTTTAATCGCGATTAGTGGTAATTAGTGTAGTTTAAGGTAAATATAATTCTTTAATAAAATAAGATGAGTTTGACACATGTGCTACCCACATTGGTTGTGTCGTGGCCGACCATGAAAATCCATGGGTCAACTTGGGGACCCCATGGATCCACTTTTGTTGGGAAATGACATAAATAACTTTTTATTTAATGTAAAAGTAAAAATGACACAAACATAATATATTTTGAAAAAACAATTTTTACATGTGGTTATAAAGATCATATTTTTGATTATAAATAGTCATTGGAAAGATAAAAAAATTTCCTACATCATAGTATTTTATTTTATAATTTTTAGACTTTAAATAAATTAAATTATTTATGACATCATGATGATGCAGCGATGACCTCATTATTTAACGATTTAAATAAAATGGAATGATAATGAAAAATCTAAAACCTACACATGGCCAAAACCAATTGGATGAGTGTATTTAGAAGCCTTACCACCTTATCCTAGAATTATAGCAATGTGGGACCTTTTGGATCCGAAACTCTTTTTAAAATAAAGTAACTTATCTTTACTTTGCAAAAGTGCCCCTCATCTCCTCTTATAAAAGGCCCCCACATCTACCTCATTTCACACACTCCTCAAGCCTTTGGCTCGGCCAACCCCTGCCCATTTACTCTCTCCACATCACTCTCCTCATTCTAGAGGATTCCCTTTGGGCAGAATCCTTTTAAAGGAAGCCTTTAGGCTCAAATCAAAAGGAGTTACACTTTTTAAGGTAATTCATTCTCTCATGTTCATTTGTTTTATTTTGCTTCTCCAACATCCTAAACTCTTTTTATTTACTTATTTTGTAAAAAAACAGTATCTTCAATATACTAGGATGTTGTTATAAGATTTATTTGAGCTACACTCTCACACAACTACATCAAATGGTTAAAGAACATACAGTTTCCGTGGATGGCGAAATTCTGCCTCCCGAAACGATGATTGTTCAATACTCATTTAACACCTTCAAAGGTGGCCATTATGATGTCAATATTTTTATATATGATATCTAATATGTTTATGTTTTCCTTAAGCTTCTGTTTTTTTTTCATTTTCGGCATACCTTTATGGTTTCCATTATGGGTAAACACGATATCTTCATTTTAGGAAGTGCGGACTACCGCCCCCTGAAAGTGATTTTATTCGTTAATACCATATGTGGGATGTGTAAAGGATAAAGTTAATGATATTATATATGTTATTATACTGGAATTATTATATACTCTTATATCATTATGATTCCATTCCAGAAAATACGAAATAGAAATGGATGTAGCGTTCATGCGTACGTACGACTTACCGTCTCCATGAACGGTGCATTTCATTTCTTACCTCTAAATTTTATTTAATATTATAAATACATGTATATGATGAATATATATGATATATATGTTATACAAATCATTAATATCATTCTGGATATAATGAACCTTTGACCAAATTAACAACATGTAAGTGTAAGAAGTCTATTTTTGACTTAAGAACCAAATACCGACAAAATAAACATTATTAACTTAAATGATTACATGATGTTCATAACATGGTATAAAAGGAATAATTAACTTTAAAAGGGTTCTTAAGCAAGTAGAGATTAACTAAAGTTTATTATTCAGGAGATTAAAGAATGGTCGGGTCAAGTCGGATACGAGGTATGGGACTTCGTCTCAATCTCCTTTCATTGAGGCATATTTTATTTTATACACAACTTTCTTTTATACGGTGTATAAACCCCTTTGACTTTTATGTTTATTCAAAAGGAATCTTTTTTATATGAAGCGTTTACTAAATGAAAAAAGGGAATGTTTTTGTCGTACGTATAGGGCGACAATGACTTCTCCGCCGTCGTGACCGTTATTTGAGTTTCGGATTCCTCTACAACCCATACCTTATTTTTAAAAGAAAAATAAATACCATGTTTTACTTTTCTTTTATTTTGGTATCGAAAATGGTTTTCATAATGTTTTTTTATCAATGTGTTGTATTGATATCTTGTGATTGAAAGGTGGGAATGTTATGTTTCCTTTATGCATGTTTTATGTGATATGATTATGTTGAGGTTCTTGGGCATTATTATGAAAACGGGTGGTTCCGTGATAAACTAAGGGCGGGTGAGCCCGATATAGCTCTCCAATGCATTGGGTAATACGAAGGAGTGAATCATTAAGGTTTCTCCGAAGAGATTTTAGGGAATATACTGTGATGGGTATTCCAAACGTAACCAAGAGGGTTACTCCCTACGTAAGAATGTTATGAATGCCTCAAGTTACCTTTATGTCTTATGATTTCTATGATTTATTCATGATTTGATGAGGTATGTTAAAGTGCTTATGTTTTATGGGTAAATTATGATCTCATCCTTATGTATATATGTTCCCATGTTTCCTTTCCATATTTTTATATCCCTTACTAAGCTTTTTATGCTCATCCCAAGTTTTTTTGAAATGTTTTTCACAGGTCAAGGGAAAGGTACATGATATGATGATAGTGTCAAGGAAGTGTCAAGAATGAATCCATGTGTTATTTTAAATATGTTTCCATTGATGGGAATGAAGAATACTATCTTTATGTAACCACTTTGTTTATATGTGGAATGTAATGCAAGTTTTATGATCTAATTCTCTAAAACTCTAAACCCAAAAAGATCCTCAATGTTTAATCTTGTAATAACTCAAGATTAAGTAAGGTTTAAGGCTGGGGCCTTAAAGTTGGTATCAAAGGCCGGTTTAGATAACTTTAGGAGTTAGAATTCTATTAAATGATTATCCACAAATATTTTTTTATGGTCAAATTGAAGTGATATAGCATTTGAAGATTACCATGTTTCTTTATCTAAGACATGTTTGTTTATAATGGTTTTCCGCAGAGGAAACAGGGAAGCAGTGCTAGGAAGGAATACAGAAGGAAATAACCTTCTGAATCTGCATCCTGAGATGGTCGGAATTGGAACTGAACAGTTTGTTGCAGTAATCGCGCAGTTGACTCAAGCGATAAATGGTGGTGGTATCAATGCAAGAGATCAGCCAGATCAACCGTAGAGGAACATGTCAGTGTTGGAACATTTCATGAGGCAACATCCCCCATCATTCAGAGGATCATCTGACCCTGTGATAGCTGAAGGGTGGATTAAAGCACTGGAGGAGATTTTTGATGTCATGGGATGTTCAGACAATCAAAAGGTTAGTCTTGCTATTTACCATTTCGAGGGTGAGGCAGATCAGTGGTGGTCGATGGTTAAAATTATCGGGGACCCTGATTAGATTGATGCTCTCGACTGGGATGAATTCAAAGGTATGTTTCTTGAGAAGTATTTTCCTAAGGCTGTTCGACTTAGGATGGAAAAACAATTCTTGGAATTGAGGCAAGAGGAAGACTCAGTGGCTGCCTATGATGAAAGTTTCACTCGATTGGCAAGGTATGCTACAAATTTCATCTGAGACCATGATAGTAAAATCAATCGATTTTACTTAGGATTAAAGCCAGAATATCGAAGGCAATTAGAATCTCGTGAGTTTAAAAGTAATGAAAAGCTTGTTCGATGTGCTGAGAAGGTGGAAATGGAGTTTCCCGATGACCAAGTGTTCTATAACAACCGGTAGAAGAAGAGACCGAGGTGGCAGGAGAAAGGTAATAATTTTTCAAAAAAGTCTGATGGTAAGAGAACTAAGTTTCCAGTTTGTGATAAATGTGGCAATAGGCATGCTGGGGAATGTCTTCTGAATTCTGGAAAGTGCTACCGATGTGGTAAGATAGGACATAAGGCTCGTGATTGCACTGAAAACGATCATGGTGAAGGTAAGAACAAATTTGATTTACAGTTAGTGAAATGTTATAAGTGCAATGAGATGGGTCACTATGCAAACGAGTGTCCGACAAAGAGCTTGAGTGATGGGAAGCAGTTATACTACAAGCAGAAAGGGGTGGTGAAATCCTTTGCAACTACTTCAGCAGATGTCGGGCCATCAAATGAAGTTGTATCAGAAACTTTGTTTGTTTTTTCAGATTATGCCAGTGTGTTGTTTGATTCGGGGTCTACACATTCTTTCATCTCTGAAACCATTTCTAGTAAAATGGGAATACCATCTCAAGAAATGACTCCTGAACTTTTGGTAAAAACACCTGGGGGAAATGTTGAGGCAAAAATAATTTATAAGAATCTTCCTATCCTTATACGTGGAAAGAACCTACTTGCAAACCTTATTGTTCTACCTCTAGTAGAGTTTGATGTTATCCTGGGTATGGATTGGCTCTCTGTTTACCATGCCATGATTGACTGTAGTGATAAAGAAGTTTCTTTTCAGAAAGACTTTCAGTTTGTTTACAAGAATGAACCCTTACATTTGATAACATATCAAGAGGCTGAGAAACTTGTAAAAGATGAAATGAATGTTACCTTGCACACGTCGTTGAAAATAAAGGAACTGTTCAGATTAATGATATTCCATTGGTAAATGAGTATCCTGATGTTTTTCCTGATGAGTTGCCTGGAATAATACCAGATCGGGAAGTTGAGTTTACTGTTGACTTAGTTCCTGATGCTAAGCCAATTTCAAAACCCCCTTATCGAATGGTTCAAATTGAACTTTTAGAGTTGAAGGAGAAATTGCAAGATTTATTAGAGAAAGGTTTCATTCGACCTAGCACATCACCATGGGGTGATCCTATTTTATTTGTTAAAAATAAAGATGGTACTACGAGACTTTGAGTTGACTATAGAGACTTGAATAATATCACTGTTAAGAACAAATATCTTTTGCCTCATATCGATGATTTGTTTGATCATCTCCAGGGAGCTCAGTTTTTTTCAAAGATTGACCTGAGATTGGCGTACCATCAGCTGAAGGTAAAGGAGGCAGATATTCCGAAGAACACATTCCGTATGAGATATGGACATTATGAATTTGTAGTAATGCCTTTTGGGCTAACCAATGCACCTTCTGTATTCATGGACTTAATGAATAGAATTTTCCATGAGTTCTTGGATAAGTTTGTGGTGGTTTTAATTGATGATATTTTGCCGTTTTCTAAAAGTAAAGAGGAGCATGAAAGACATTTAAAGGTTATCTTGCAAACCTTAAAAGAAAAGAAACTGTATGGGAAATTCAGTAAGTGTGAGTTTTGGTTCCAACAAATTTCTTTCCTTGGTCACATTGTTTCTAAAGATGGAATAACTGTTGATCCTGCAAAAACAAAAGTTGTGGATGAATGGCCAAGATCCACAAATATAACCGAGATTCGTAGCTTCCTTGGTTTGGCGGGCTATTACCAAAGGTTTGTTAGAAATTTTTCACGGTTATCTAGTCCAATGACTAAGCTAACTCGGAATGGTGTTAAGTTTATCTGGACAAAAGAATGTGATGATTGTTTTCAGGAATTGAAAAGAAGATTGGGGAATGCTCCAGTTTTGGCACTACCTTCCAGGAAAGGTGAGTTTGTTATATACAGTGATGCTTCATTGAAAGGTCTTGGTTGCGTCCTAATGCAGAATGATCAGGTAATTGCTTATGCTTCACAACAGTTGAAAACTCATGAGGTAAATTACCCTACACATGATTTGGAATTAGCTGCTGTGGTTTTTGCTTTAAAAATTTGGAAGCATCATTTGTATAGAGTAAAGTGTGAAATATATAACGATCACAAAAGTTTAAAGTATATATTCACTCAGAAAGAGTTAATCATGAGACAGAGGAGATGGCTAGAATTAATCAAGGATTATGATTGTACAATTCATTACCATCCGGGAAAAGCAAATAAAGTGGCTGATGCTTTGAGTCGAAAAAGTAATGCTTCATTAGCAATGTTGCATTTGGAACGTGATCCTTTGGTTAAGGATTTGATGAACTTTGGCATAGAAGTTGTTGGTGCAGGAAGTCTTTCTGTTTTGTTTCAGGTATCAGTGAGATATTCTCTATCAGATAGAATTATGCAAGCACAAAAGCAAGACAGTGAGTTGCAGAAAAAGGTAGAGATGGTTCAGAAAGGTAAGTTGCATGAATTCAACATTGATAATGATTTTGTTTTGAGATTTAGGAAGAGATTGTGTGTGCCTTGTGATTCACAGTTGATGAGAGAGTTTTTATCTGAAGCTCATAGTTCTCCGTTTTCAGTTCATCCAGGAAGTACTAAGATGTATAGAGATCTGCGGGAGTATTACTAGTGGGATGGAATGAAAAGAGATATTGCTGATTTTACTGTGAAGTGTTTGACTTGTCAGCAGGTTAAAGCAGAGCAGCAGTTACCGAAAGGGATGCTTCAGCCTTTACCAGTGCCAGAGTGGAAATGGGAGAATATATCCATGGACTTTGTTGTTGGATTACCGAAGACATCTCGAGGTAATAATGAAATCTAGGTTATTGTTGATCGCTTGACCAAATCTGCTAATTTCCTTGCTATACGAGATACCTTCTCTCTTGATCAAATTTCCCGTTTGTATATTAAACAGATAGTCAGGTTACATGGAGTTCCTCTCTCCATTGTATCGGATCGTGATCCCAGGTTTACTTCTAACTTTTGGAAAGGCCTTCAGAAGTCGTTGGGTACTGAATTAAATTTTAGTACAGCTTTTCATCCTCAATCAGATGGGCAGTCAGAACGAACAATACAGACATTGGAGGATATGCTACGAGCTTGTTCTATGGATTATCAGGGAAGTTGGGACCAACATCTTTCTTTGGTTGAATTTTCATATAATAACAGTTTTCATTCCAGTATACAGATGGCACCATTTCAGGCATTATATGGGAAGCAGTTTCGAACTCCATCTTTCTGGGATGAAGTGGGTGAAAGGAAGTTGATGGGACCAGAATTGGTTGAAGAGATGGCAGAATAAGTTCATCTGATTCAGAAACACATGAGAACAGCTAAGAGCAGGCAGAAGAGTTATGCGGATAACCGAAGGAAGGATCTATCTTTCGAGGTAGGTGATCATGTTTTTCTCAAGGTTTCTCCTTGGAAAAGTGTGATGAGATTTGGTAAGAAAGGAAAGTTGAGTCCAAGGTTCATTGGACCATATGAAATTCTGGAGAGATTTGGATTAGTTGCTTACCGAGTGGCTTTACCTCCGATTTTATCTCAGGTACACATTGTTTTTCATGTTTCGATGTTGAGAAAGTATATGCCAGATCCATCTCATGTTTTGAGTCCAGAAGGTAGTTCAGCTGGAAGAGAACCTCTCTTATGAGGAACAACCGGTCCAGATTCTTGACCACAGGGAGAAAGTGTTACGGAATAAGGTGATTCACCAGGTAAAGGTTTTGTGAAAAAACCACATGATTGAAGAGGAAACATGGGAATCTGAAAATGCAATGAGGGATAAGTACCCCCATTTATTTGATAAGTAAATAAATTACGGGGACACAATTTTCTAAAGGGGGGAAGGATGTAACATCCCAAGTAAGTATTGAATAACATAAATTTTTATCTATGTCTATTAATGAATTATATAGTGTTTTAGAGGCCTAAAATGAAAATAAATCCAATCTTAAGCATGAAATACACTAATATTCTTAAAAGATTGTTTTACTGCCTTTTGATGGAAAAACATTTTTGAATCTATCTTTTGACAATTTTATAAACTAATTTTGTCAAAATAAACTTATTCTTTATGATTGGGACATAAAAATTTACTTTGTGTGAATTTATGGTATTTTTCTGACAATGTTCATTTTTTTAATGAATAGTGAAAAATACTGCATTTTACATCAAAACTGCTTTTTAATATAATTTATTTATATGATTAGATTATATTTTGAATTGGTTTTGAAGTGAAATTAGAATATATTTTTACCATTTAATCCAATGGTTGTCATTGGAATCAATTTCAATTTGAAATTGGACTTAAACTGGTGTCAATCTTTTGATACTTATTATTTCATAAAAACACGCTATTTGCTCTGACAGTGGGAATTAATTATTAAATTAATTAATGTGACTTATATGTTTTTAATTTTGTAAAATAGACTTCATTTTTGAATTCATAATATCAAATATATCGTAGGGTTAATTTTTGGTAATTTTCTGAAAAACTCCAATTTTTGATGAATAGTGAAACCACTAAGTGGTAATCAAGCAAACTGATTTTTCAGTTAAATGAAAGTTTACCACTAATGTGTATTGAATTTTGAAAATCCGACACACATGGTTGTCATTAAGAAGTAAAATGTGGTTCAATGAGATTAAAATAATTTTTTGGTGAATAGTAACTTATTAAGTTTTTAATCGCGATTAGTGATAATTAGTGTAGTTTAAGGTAAAAATAATGCTTTAATAAAATAAGATGAGCTTGAAACATGTCCTACCCTCATTGGTTGTGTCATGGCCGACCAAGACAAGCCATGGGTCAACTTGGAGACCCCATGGATCCACTTTGGTTGGGAAATGACATAAATAACTTTTTATTTAATGTAAAAGTAAAAATCACACAAACATAATATGTTTTGAGAAAACAATTTTTAAATGGGGTTATAAAGATCAGATTTTTGATTATAAATAGTCATTGGAAAGATAAAAAGATTTCATACATCATAGTATTTTTTTTATAATTTTTAGACTTTAAATAAATTAAATTATTTATGACATCATGATGATGCAGCGATGACCTCATTATTTAACAATTTAAATAAAATGGAAAGATAATGAAAAATCTAGAACCTAAACATGGCCAAAACCAATTGGATGAGTGGATTTCGAAGACTTACCACCTTATCCTCGAATTATAGCAATATGGGACATTTTGAATCCGAAAATATTTTTAAAATAAAGTATCTTATCTTTACTTTCCAAAAGAGCCCCTCCTCTCCTCTTATAAAAGGCCCCCACCTCTACCTCATTTCACACACTCCTCAAGCCTTTGGCTCGGCCAACCCCTGCCCATTTACTCTCTCCACATCCCTCTCCTCATCCTAGAGGATTCCCTTTGGGCAGAATACTTTCAAAGGAAGCCTTTAGGCTCAAATCAAAAGGAGTTACACTTTTAAAGGTAATACATTCTCTCATGTTCATTTGTTTTATTTTGATTCTCCAACCCCCTAAACTCTTTTTATTTACTTATTTTGTAACAACAATATTATCTTCAATATACTAGGATGTTGTTATAAGATTTATTTGAGCTACACTCTCACACAACTACATCAAATGGTTAAAGAACATACGGTTTCCGTGGATGGCGAAATTCTGCCTCCCGAAACGATGATTGTTCAATACTCATTTAACACCTTCAAAGGTGGCCATTATGATGTCACTATTTTTATATATGATATATAATATGTTTATGTTTTCCTTAAGCTTATGTATTTTTCCATTTTGGTCATACCTTTATAGTTTCCATTATGGGTAAACACGATATCTTCATTTTAGAAAGTGCGGACTACCGCCCCCTGAAAGTGATTTGATTCGTTAATACCATATGTGGGATGTGTAAAGGATAAAGTTAATGATATTATATATGTTATTATACTGTAATTATAATACACTCTTATATCAATATGATTCCATTCCAGAAAATACGAAATAGAAATGTGAGTAGCGTTCATGCGTACGTACGGCTTACCGTCTCCATGAACGGTGCATTTCATTTCTTACCTATAAATGTGATGTAATATTATAAATACAAGTATATGATGAATATATATGATATATATTTTATCCAAATCATTAATATCATTTTGGATATAACGAACCTTTGACCAAATTAACAACATGTAAGTGTAAGAAGTCTATTTTTGAATTAAGAACCAAATACCGACAAAATGAACATTATTAACTTAAATGATTACATGATGTTCATAACATGGTATAAAAGGAATAATGAACTTGAAAAAGGTTCTTAAGCATGTAGAGATTAACTCAAGTTTATTATTCAGGATATTAAAGAACGGTCAGGTCAAGTCGGATACGAGGTATGGGACTTCGTCTCAATCTCCTTTCATTGAGGCATATTTTATTTTATACACAACATTCTTTTATACGGTGTATAAACCCCTTTGACTTTTACGTTTATTCAAAAGGAATCTTTTTTATACGAAGCGTTTACTAAACGACAAAAGGGAATGTTTTTTTCGTACGTATGGGGCGACAATGACTTCTCCGCCGTCATGACCGTTATTTGAGTTTCGGCTTCCTCTACAAGCCATACCTTCTTTTTAAAAGGAATATAAATACCATGTTTTACTTTTCTTTTATTTTGGTATCGAAAATGGTTTTCATAATGTTTTTATATAAATGTGTTGTATTGATATCTTGTGATTGAAAGTTGGGAATGTTATGTTTCCTTTATGCATGTTTTATGTGATATGATTATGTTGAGGTTCTTGGGCATTATTATGAAAACGGGTGGTTCCGTGATAAACTAAGGGCATGTGAGCCCGATATAGCTCTCCAATGCATTGGGTAACGCGAAGGAGTGAAAAGTTAAGGTTTATGCAAAGATATTTTAGGGAATATACTGTGATGGGTATTCCAAACGTAATCAAGAGGGTTACTCTCTACATAAGAATGTTATGAATGCCTCAAGTTACCTTTATGTCTTATGATTTCTATGATTTATTCATGATTTGATGAGGTATGTTAAAGTGCTTATGTTTTATGGGTAAAGTATGATCTCATCCTTATGTATATATGTACCCATGTTTCCTTTCCATATTTTTATATCCCTTACCGAGCTTTTTATGCTCATCCAATGTTTTTTTGAAATGTTTTTCACAGGTCAAGGGAAAGGTACATGCTATGATGATAGTGTCAAGGAAGTGTCAAGAATGAATCCATGTTTTATTTTAAATATGTTTCCATTGATGGGAATGAGGAATAATATCTTTATGTAACCACTTTGTTTATATGTGGAATGTAATGAAAGTTTTATGATCTAATTCTCTAAAACTCTAAACCCGAAAAGATCCTTAATGTGTAATCTTGTAATAACTCAAGATTATGTAAGGTTTAAGGTTGGGGCCTTATAATCCAAATGCTCAAACATTTGGCTAATGGATGATTATGGTTTATATATAAACTAATAATAAGTTTTTGGCAGATTTTTGGGGCTTTTGATATGTATTAATATTTCAATAAAAAATATATTATTGATTTTTCACTAAATAAATAATTTCTGCATCCCTATTGTGTCAAAATTAATGATAATTATTTAATAGCTAAAAATTATAAATAAATTTATATGATGTAGATAATTTCATTATATTTCTATAGACTATTCATGTTCGAAGTTTCATGAAGTTTATCACTAAATTAAAATTAATATTCTTATAATATTTATGAGAGTGACATGTTGTCACTTTCTTTGGTTTTAATAATAATTAAGTTATTTTCATGGAAAAAAGTCCATTAAATGATTCAAATCTGACCCTTAGGTGATATGGGTCGACTTTTAGTCATAAAATAGGATTTTGGCAGGTGTTAGGTTAATTTTATAATCTTATATTTACCCTTAATTACCCGATTTACCTTTAACTGTGGTAAATAAAATTTACCGTAGTTACTATTCATAAAGCCCAAAAATAAAAAGTAGCTTATTAACATAATTTGGACCTATTGGTTCCAAATATGGAATCCATTTTTCCAAATTCAATACACAAATGTTTCAGATATTAAATTAAAATTAATCCCTTTGTCGAAAGAAAACGGGTTTTTGTTTAAAACATTGCAAAAGGTTGAATTTATTTAACCTACGAATTCAAGGTAAAATCAATGCTAATGACATAAATTATATTAAATGGTAAAAATATATTCTATTTATACTTTAAAACCATTCAATATTATAATTTATGCACATAAGTTATTACGATGAAAAAAATTTCTTTTTAATTAAAATATAGCGTGTTTTTACTATTCATTAAAATATGAAAGTTATCAGAATAAAATGAAAAATTTATCCAAGGTAAAATTTTATATCCTGATTCCAAATAATAATTTTATTTTGTAAAATTGAACTTATAAAAATGTCAAAAACTATATTTAATGTTTGTGTGCCATCAAAAGGAGGCAAAACTGCATTTTTTGAAAAATACTTATTTTACCCGAAAAAATTATTTTGTTCTCATACCATGTTCTAGAAAATGTGTAAGATGAATAATAATGCTATTAAATTAAAAATTTAGTTAGTAATATTCATAAAGTCTAGTTCATAATAATATTATAATAATATATCGTTGTTTGTAACACCCGGTATTGCGTACAACACACACTATCGAGGATGGTCGCGATTGCGTGTAATGCAAGCCAATTCAGGGTTATGTGTCGTGCAAGCTCCTTTTGGTGTAGCGTACAACATAAGACATTAATGAAATTAAATAGAATATTTTTCACAAAATCTTGGGGTGTTACATTATAAGTGACAATATGGTCATAATAAATGTATTAGTATTTTTGTAATACATAAATAATTATTTAAAAATAATTAATTACATTTAAACAAAATTTATTTTCCTAAAATGTGTTCATAAATTAAAAATTCTATTTCTTCTAGTTTTAAGATAATTTTATAAGACCTTTTTAATTTTTGAAATCATTATAAAATCAGTTTTAATTTTTAAATATGTATTTTTCAAGTTAATTATGGTTTTAATTAAAAATTTAATTATTCATAATTATAAAATTATTTTTGAAAAATGGAGTTCATTTTTGGAATTTTACATATCAAAAAATAGTTAGGGTGAATTTTTTAGATTTTTATTAAATACATAAATTTTTTGATGAATAGTGAAATACAGTAATTTAAAAAATAAGTTGTGTAGATTAGTTATAGATTCATGGATGTTTTTATGTTGATTTAAGCCAAATTGGTTCCAAATCATATAAAATTGCTAATATTCTTGGTCATGGAATCATCACTATTTCTTGTCTTGTGAAAAAATAATAAACTAATGATTATAATATTAAGAAGACCCTCCTCCCCTCCACTATAACCCACCACCATCATTTATAGACACATATAAATCATTAATACTTGTATAAAATCATCCAAAACATCTTCCCTATCCCCTCCACCAATTCTAAGAGATTCTGGTCTCATCAAAAGACTAATCCTAGGTGCCTTAAAAAGGATCCAAGAGAAAATTCCTCTCTGTCTTTTCTTTCAAATTTTATTTCCTTTATTCTCTTATCCTCAACTTCTCTTTTCCAAAAATAATTATAACTCTAGTATTATTGATATAATGGTATAATATAATTTTAATATAACATTATTTATTATACTCCTCCCTCTCCCCCTTTGTTTTAAAAAATGAAATCATTGCCCGTGATGTCTTAGTTTACTCACATCATAGGTGATGAACTTCTATTTTCATTCGAATCATTCAATGAAATCAATGAATCCATTAAGTTTTTTGATAAGATATTTAATTATGTATTTTATAAATCCTTTTATGTTATGGAAACAACTGTTATTAGTAATAATTATTGATATATAAAAACATGATTGTTGTGATAAAAAAACTACACAAATTAACCTAAAATGATAATCATTAAATTTTATCTAATGATTCATCCACATGGAATATAAAATAATAAATTATAATATCATTGAAAATATTTTTATATAATTTATAATATGTAATATTAGTTCTGTATGTTATCCATGTTCTATATGATCTTCAATTCTTGTGTACAAGTGAACTGTCTAGGAAAACTAAGAAAAAGAACACCCCCGAACAAGGGATTTAAACTCTATAACTCATCCAAAGGGCCATAAAAGAACATAATTAAATCATAATTTACCATATTAATGTATAAAAGGTTCTTTAATTACTAATTAATGAATATAATTTCATTATACAGGACAATAAACTAACTTATTTTTTCGGATAAAATGTATGGGGAAATTCTCAAACCCAACATTCTTTCCTCGGGTTCTCCCTATTTCACTCCATTTTTGGAATGGTTACTAATTAAAAATAATTTTATCATAATTATAATAAAATTTCTGGGATATACATGTTGTCCACTGGATTTTATGTCAAACTAAATGTTTTGAAAACGAACACTTCTTTCAAAAACCCACCTTTCACTTCTAACTCATGGTTGATGGTTCTTGTATAAAGTATGTGGTTCCATCTTTCTTTTTGGAACCAAAATTTTATGAATGTATTCCTATAAGATGGAAAACATTACTTTACATGGGTTATTTATGTTCATATACATTTTATGTGGAATTAATGATAATGAAAATGTTATATTTTGTTGGGTATGCCCTAAATTATATAGAGCATTATGAATGTTTGAATGTGATGGGTGTGAATGAAATTATACAGTGCCCCAATGCCTTGGGTTAAGTGATGAACCTCATGAGTTAAAGTTAAATGATGTGTGAACATGATTATAGTTTTTTGACAACTATTTCTGGTAGTTAACAACTATGACATGATGTTTCATTTTTATGCATTACCACATTCAATGTCATTCCATAAAGTTTCGTCTCATTGTTATGGTAACGTGCCTATGTTATGATAATAATGATTATGATCACCACATGTTACATTGTTTCATTTTCATATCTATACTCATATTGGGATTTTATCTCACCCATTTTAGGTGTATATTCTTAGGTGACTACTTGTACTCAGTGGAAGTAAATTACCAATAAGAAGCTAGAGAAGAAGGAATTAAATAAAGGTTTCTATTTTATTATGTAAAAGTTATGTATGGTTATTGTAATCCTACAAAACCTAGACTGGTAGAAGATAATGGAATTTATTAAACCATTTCTACTTGTTTAGTTTCATTTTATAAAAAAATACACAGCATTTATATGTGCTGAACATATAAGAGTGGGTTTGGTTCCTTGCAGTTAGTATCAGAGCAATGGTCTAGACAACATTGGAGACTAGACATTATTGTTTAAAAAAGAATTAGCAATATAATTTTGTTTTGAATATATATTTAATTTAGTACACATAAAAAATAAATTTTTTATTATAAATATATAAATTCATAATTACAGTTACAATGAACGAATTGTGAGGGAACAATTAATTTTAAGGGGGTATAATATAACATTCTAATTTTTTTAAATAGTTAAAAATGCCATGTCATGCTCAAATGGACTAATAAATACTATGTGAAATTTATAAACTATCCATTAAATATAATTTTTCTTCTTCTATTTTTTCAGTTTTGTTAAACTGACATACACGGTTGTGATCAATTAGATGTCTAGAGTTCATTAGGACAAACATAATTTTTTGTGAATAAAAATCGACGATTGTGAATAATAACTTACTAATAAGAATTTTAACCTACCCTTATAATTATTAATATAATAATTATCAAGATTAAATCTTCCAAAATAATATTAATTTCACCCATGATTTTGTAAATAAAACTGAGGCATCTTATAAGCGACAATATTACCATAGTAAAAGTATTTATATTTTTATAAGTCATAAATAATTAATTATAATTAATAAATTAACTCAAAAGAAAATTTATTTTCTGAAAATGTGTCCATAAATTAACATTTCTATGTCATCTAGTTTTAAGATAATTTTATATGACTATATTTAGTTGTTGAAAGCATTATAAAATCAGTTTTAATTTTAATGACTTTATTTTTAAAGTAAATTATTATTTTGATTAAAAAATAAATAAATTATATTTATAATATAATTTTTGAAAAATGGAGTTCATTTTTTGATTCAACACATCAAAAAATTGTTACGGTGAATTTTTGGGTTTACCCGGAAATACTTGATTTTTTATGAATATTTGAATACTATAATTTTAAAAATAAGATATACACATTTATTATAGTGTCATTGATGATGTTATTATTATTTAAGTCCAAGTAGTTAGAACTCACATGTACTTTTTACTATTCTTGGTCATGAAATCATCATCATTTCTTGTCTTGTGAAAAAATGATAAACTAATGATTAAAATATAAAGAAACCCCTCCTCCCCTCCATTAATAAATACCACCCTCACACCCTCATTTCTACACACCTCTAAAGAATCAAGACTTTTATAAAAATTTCCCAAACATATTCCCTATCCCCTCCCCCACGTCCGAGAGCTTATGGTCTCATCAAAAGGCCAATTAATGGTGCCTTAAGGAGGATTCAAGAGGTAATTCCCCTCAGGACAAGTCGCGGATCGGCTCGGGTGACCAGTTTAGGGTCGACCCGGGTTGGTTCGTGAAACACAAGGGGGTTTTTCTTTAAAATTTACAAAAAAAATTAATGTAGTATGTTCCTTACATTTTCTAGCCCTTGTTTACACCTATTACTACAATATGTCACATTTTTAGAGACATAATAACAATGTTTGATTATGATTGTATACGAGTGTGTGTGTGTGTGTATTTGTGAGACCCTTATGTGATATTTTATTCCATGAGTATGTATGTAGCATGTTTTTCATGTTAGGTGTTTATCACATGTATTTTATGTTGATAATTTTAGTCATGATTTTATCCAATTATTTCTTTGGTGTTCTACCATATTATTTGTTCCATTGGAGGTATTTTTTATTTTTCCTGAAGAAATAGAATGATCATGGCATGTTTATCACTTATAGGGGGAGTGCACTAAACTAGTGACAATGGTGACAATAGAACTATGAATTGGGTTTGGATATTGTTATATCAGCTAAAATTTATGGGAATACAATCATTGACAACTATATTCTATGTATAATGTTACTTGATCCGTAGTTGATTTTGAGTAGCTCTTGATGCCAAGTGAATATTAATAAAATGATGTACTTTATTACTAGTAACTGAGGAGTTCTATGTTCACACAACAATATGTATGGTTATTAGCATCATATATTGTTCTTGAGAAATTTTTATATATTTATATTATACTATAATGGATCTGATTTAGATACGATTGAGGCTAGTGGTGACTTGGTTAATGCATGGGTGATCTGTTTGGCTATTGATTTTTATGATTTTTATTGTTTATTATAGAGTAAACTTGTTTACTTCAGTGCACTTGTTATTGATTCAATGGAGGTTTTATAATAAGTCATGTACTTACACCATACTCTGAAATTTTGGTGTGCCTATAGATTTCGTGACGTCCGATTTGGTGAAGGGAAAGGGCCTTATGGTTGAGGGATTAACAAAGGAGCATGGATTTAGTAGCGAATCAAGAAATACCCAAGAATATTAAACTATGTATATATTCACTCATATTATATTATAAATCTTGTTTTTCTTTCCACATTTTTATCATTATTTATTACCCATGTCTCATGTATTTCATTTATTATATCCCACATATTTTATCTATTAATTATCATTTCATTTATTATATATTATTTTTTCAATATAAAAAACTCTTATTTTTTGGAATAATTTTTTACCTTAAATAAATTAAATTTCAATGATATCTCTAATTAAATGAAATAATATGATTCATCCATTGTATAAATTACATTTAAGACTGAGTTTTACCAAACAATAATATATTATTTATATTATTAATATAATTTTCACCTAGTTGTTGGGATTACAGGTATGGAAATAATTAACTAAATATTAATATTTATGATTTACACATTTATAAAAAAAATATTTTTATATAAATTCATTAGAATGGAAATAAACCAATTGAACGTGTATGAAATATTTTCAGAAAAACTGTATTTTTAATAAATTCAGTCTCATTTTATTTTGGGAACATATTTTAAAATTAATATAGATTCAATTTTTAAAAATGAATTTTAGAAAATTAACATCAATTTTTATATAATAATTTTGAAATTATCTAAGGATAAATTGTTTCTAATTTTTTGGAAATTGATATTTTACATTGAATAGTGAAATATACATGTTTTTTATGAATTATAATTTCTTTTATAGAATATAAAAAATTAATTTTTTAAATATGGTTATAAAAGAATAATTAGTATATTTATATATCTATTATTCAAATTTATTTCATTTGAATATCTTTTATATTTAATATTTTTTTAAAAAACATTGTAAACATTTCAACATTATCGCTTTGAAAATATTTTCTCTCATCTTGTTTATGGGGTTAATTTTAAATACAATTATACCCGTTCAATTTTATAATTTGGAAAAATGATTTATTTATTTTGAATATAGATAATTAATATTATATAATATTATGGACCTATTTTTTTAACAATAGTGATTATTGAAAAAATTAAAAAAATAGTTATTGTTGTTAAGGTGAATGATAGTATATAAGGGGTTAAAAATAAATGATGAGGGGTAAAATGATCATGAAACTTATCCAACACCATATAATATCATTATTTCTACCATATAACTTTTTATATCTATATTGGAATATTATTTGACCCTTGTGGAAATAAAAATAATATGGTTGAAATTCACTCTTTCCAAAATATTCAAGGTGTCCCCCTCACTGCACTTATAAAAGGCCACCACATCTCTTCTCCTCCTCACAAATTTAAACACAGTTTGGTTGAAATAAAAACCCAAAATTATTTCTTACTTACCTACTCACATCATTAAATAATTATTTTAATCATAAATCACACATGTAAATGATTTTAGGGAAAACCTATAAAGTTTACCTGAAGTAGAGTTAATATTATTCGAGGAGCATTTCATTTCATTTCTTCCTCCAAAAAATAAATTATTATTATATCATTATAATAATATGACATAAGTATCTTACATATAAATATATTTCTTTATGTTTTGGTAATGACCATATCCATCTCTTATTCTTGCAAATGAAAAATGATATTGTCGCTCATGTGTTCAATAGACTACAACCATACGAAAATGATTTGACATGCAATCCATCAACACCATGTATTGTCAAATATGATGATAGATCTATTATATATATATATGATATTTATAAAATAATTATTCTTCTAGAAATATATTATCACATAAACATTTTTTACATTCCATTCCAATTGGAGATACAATAACATCAATCATGTATACGACAGACTACAACCACGTGAAGTGATATGATGGATTTTTCACAGACACATTAAATGGATGGTAATAAGGATAAAAATATTTAATATTTTTGATATATATTAAATCATAATTTTTCAGAAAATTATAATTTATATTTACCATTATCTCATTCAACTATTCTAAAAATGGAAACATCATTCATATGAATGTACGACCCACCATCTCTTTAAACATTGTATTTGTTTTTGTTATATCTAACATTTTGGATGACTATAATTATGTATATAATGAAAATATATGATATTTATAATTTTATTTAAATTAAATATATTATTTAATAATGATAAAATTATAAGGATCCAATTCACTGAAGAAAACTATCTTGAAATATAAAATAGTTAACACCTAGAAATGAGAATTTTAATAAGGAATTTTTAACAGAAGGGTGTTGAAATGTTATAATAAGATAACATATGATTTTATAAGAATGTTTATTTTTATATTATATATTTATAATTATATTATATTTATTATACATGAGCTTAAACAATTTGTGATGAAATTCGATAAATAAGGTAAGAGATTTTTGTCTCAATTTGTCTTCTACGGAACATAAGCTATGTAATTCACCTACCTTATTTTATGTGGTTTAAATAATAACACATTGACATGATATATCATGTATAGACTTCATTTTAAGATATTTATATTTATAATTGATGTTTTTATTTTATGGAGATTTTGATTAAAAATATTCCATTGTGGTTAGGGATTTATTACAATAATCTCATAGTTTATCAGGATTATCTATGCTTATACATCCAATGAATAAATCATAATATATATATCAAAATAATTCTCATGAGTTTTATAATCCTATTTTTATTTCTTGACGATACATGTTTTCCGGTCATTTTCCTCTCTTTATATACACAATATATCAAAATTAGTTTTTAGGAAAAATAGTCATTATTTCTCTCTATAGATGAAACTATATATCTCCAATATAAATATTTTCTAAAAATTATTTCATGGTGGTTATAGATATTATAAAGTTATTTTTAGAATAAAATTTTACCCATGATTTAATTTTTTAAAAAAAATTAAAATTAATCTTTTTGATATTTTCTGGAAAGTGATCATTTTACTTTTACTGATAATGTGAAACGAATAATTGTTTTTACATATATAAAATTCATGGTATTCCTCACTATCATGAAAAACTGTTTTATTAAACTTCAATTCTAGTTTTTAATGATTAATTTCTAATAAAAGTTTTTCCTTAACATATGGTACATTTTTTAAAGAAAAATAATTTCAATGTAAGAAAGGAAATCTTCCTTAAGAAATTGTCCAAGAAATGTTTTAAAATCTTTTTCAATATAATATATGAGACATTTATGTAACATAATGATACCAACCCAATTATATCCCTATACGATTTCTATTTATGATTATGATGAAAAAATATACATGAAACCTGATAATTTTACATAAATTATTCTATGACGAAATGATAAAATATAATCAAACATTTTCTATTTTCTACATGTTATGATATTAAGAAACGTTTATGAAACCCAAATGTCATTGTGGGTTCTGATAAGTTGAAATTTTTATGATCTTAGGGTGTGTATGTTTATTATTTTCATTATGTGGTGGGTGGGACCTATATCTCCCTCCAATGCATTGTGTAAATAATTTTATACCATGAAAGAGATATGAATATAATATTTATTAATATCAATTTTATATGGGACTTTTGCACTATAATGGTATTGGGAGTGAACTCGAAATAATATGATTTTTTCAGAACTGAACCCATTCCACTATTATATTCTTATTAAGTGACCCCTGATAGCAATGTAAATTATTTTATATGGTTTTTCATATTCCATATTTCCATGTATTATACTAATTTTATTTTATAATGGATTATGTTCTCTGATTCCATTATGATTCATGTTCTATGAACTGCTAAAATTTATGCCATGAATCAAAATTAAGGTCTTTGATATGTAGGGTATGATTTTAAAATATTTTGTTAATGTTGTCATACCCCTATTCCCATGTTATGTTTATTTTTATTCCTTGTTCAATCTTACTAAGCATATAATATCACCATTCATTATGTTTCCATCCTCTAGATTATGATGAAATATTTTGTATATTATATTTCATAGGACATTAGTTTTGTAGAACATAATGGGAGAGCATATAGTTCATTTATTAACTAGTTATTTATGTATCAATGTTTCTCATGTCGATAAAATTTTATGATAAATATGGATGTATTTATAAAATGAAATTAATATTCACCTATTATAATATAATATTGATGCATGAAAAGTGATAGTTTCCATAGTTGGTATCATAGGGAGCTTTAGTTAACCTTTGGAGGATAGTATGAGAAAACATTAATGTGAACCTCATTGACAATCATAATTATAGGATAATGTCCAAATGTTTTGGTAAGGAATATATAATGTGGTTAACCTATTAATAGACCACTATATGGATACTAAATGTGGATTTGGTTCAAGACTATATGTACCTAGGGGTAATTACTCTGAAAAAGGCACATCAGACTTGACACGAGCACTACCTATTACATGACAACAAACCTTATCATGCACCCTGTTTTATACTCCATAGGGATATTATTTCGATAGTCCCCATTTTCATTATGATCCACTATAATTTTTTTTAACAGGTTATGATCATGTATAACATATCTTTAGTCCAATTTTTTATTTAACGAAAAAAAGATGTCATTATTTAGAAATCCAGAAAATTATTTTTCATGATTTTGTGGTTTTCCAAAATGATTAGGGATTCTCAAACTACGTTTTTTGGTTTTAGATAATGGGTGGAACTAGTAGGAATTTTATTAACACTAAATGTGTTGGAAAATATGGTTATTATGATAAAAAAAATTGGATGATGACTATAGAGAATGATATTTTTAATATTCCCAATCAGCTTTTGTGATATATCATTAATAATGGTGACCTTGATAAGAATGAAAATTCATCAAATAAGAGGAAGATGGATATTCATGACTGTTTATGTGGTAATAATGATAGTGTAAAAATTATTAAACTTCCTTCATGTGAAGAAGGAGGGAAGAGGAACCTAGTATAATATCTCAAATGAAGGGGAATGTGTTTTAAATGTGTATTTTATGGACATAGAGTAAATAATTTGTAAGGAACTTTATATTTCACATTTTAGGAACATGGGGATTTTACATGTAAATTTACTAAACTAAGCGTTATCCCCTTGAAGAAGGAATGACATATTATTTAAAAAATCATCGAATAAAAAAGGTTAGAAGTATTTATGTATTGGGATTCAAGAATTTTGTTGTAGAATTATTTTTACCAATGGAATTTTGGTAGTAATAATCATGAAACATATAAATATTATGGTAAAATTTTCAAGTATATATATTCATGTAATATCATTTTTATAGGTACAAATACCATCATGGGTTTTTGGGTTTAAGGTTGATCATAAGATAAATGTCTTAGAAACCACCTTTTGGGTTTTATATGATAGGATTTTATCAATATTATGGTTAATTTAAGAGACATTTATGGAAATAAAATAATTGGGATTTTGATTTGTTTTTGTGATAAGTTATTTCAGGAAAATATACCAATACAACATTCCATACAATGGATGAACATTATAAATATATAGTCATTCCATTTTTTAATTCCCATAATATATTCATAGAATTAATGAATAAAGCCTTTTGAGATTAACATGATTAGGATATGGTTGTATTTATTGAATATATTGTTATATATTCAATGAGAAAGGAAGAGCTTGATGATCAATGGAGGATTATATAAAATACCCTAAGAAAAGAGTGGTTATAGAAAATTTTACACGGTATGAATTTTGGCTGTAATAGGGTTTTAATTTTGGGTTATATAATCTCCAGAGAGGGTATATCTATATATATCCAAGAAATATCTTACTGAATGCTGGATCAGACCAACAATGGTGATTGAGATCAATATCTTTCTTGGTTTGGTTTGAATTATTGGTTCTCTGCAGCGATTTTCTATTGACTTTCCAATCCACTCCCAATGTTAAGTCAAAATAATGTAATGTTACTTTGGGTAGATGAATGTGAATATAATTTCAATTATATATATATAAGGTTAGTATGTTCACATTTTCATACATTATATAGTAGTGTAGAATGGTATGTAGTCTATAATGAAACAAATAAAATGGTAATGGGATATGTTATCATTAATAATGATATGGAAATAACTTATTCATCATGAAAATATTGTAACCACGAGAAACATTACCAAACACATTATTTAGAGTTAGATGTGTCGGTTTATGCCTTAAAATATAGAGGAATTGTCATTATGGAGATATCTGGGAGATATATATAGAGAATAAATGTTTCATGTATAAAGTTTCTTAGAATGGGTTAAATATACACAAGACACGGTTGTTTTAGTTGATCAATGGTTATAATTGAATGACACATTACAACCCTGGGAATTAGAACATGGTGGATGATTCTTTGAGTAGAAAGAATCATTACAGCTTATATATGATTAGGATAACAAAAGATCCAATATTTAAGGATTTTCAACAGATGGATTCTGAATCCTTTAAGGAAGGTGAAAGATCGTATCTTTTTCTAATGAGTTTCGAACCTTATATCCATGTGATTATTAAGTTGGTAGGTAAGGAATATGTAGAGTTTTAGAATATGGGGAGATATGATCCAAGATTTAAACATTATTTGATGGAGTGATAAGGTTCAGAAAATATGTATGAGTTATATCCATACTAGATTTTAAAAAGGTTCTATTGGAGGAGGCTCATAGTTCATTATTCTATAATATTACTATCATTACAATGATGCATAGGTATTTTAAATAGTATTTCTAATAAGATGGAATGAATATATATATTTTAGATTTTGAATCTTGAATCATAATATGTTATCATGTTAAGGTAAGATTGAAAAAATCCAAAAGGTATGTTACACCTATTACCCGTAGTAGAATTTAAATGGGAAAACATCACCACATATTTTTTAATTGTATTCCTCAAAACATCTATAGGGATTAATTATATATTGGCTGTAATTTGTCACCTTATGAAGTAAGAACGTATAATTTTTATCATGGAATATTTACTCTAGATAAAAATTTTAGGATATATATTAAGGAAGTTGTAATATTTCATGGAGTAACGTTATAAATTGTATCTGGTTGTGAATTAAGGTTTACCTAGATGTTATTGGGACGTATTCAGCATGATATTGATACAAAATTAATTATAATCACTTTTTATCATACTTATACAGGTGATTACTATGAAATAAAAATCCAAAACCTAGTGTAGAATCTTAGATCTTGTTCCATGGATTCAAAAGGTAGTTCATGTCAACAGTAAACTCTAGTTGTGCTTTCTTAAAACAATAGCATTCACTTAAGCATTAATGTGGATCTTTCTGAATCCCACTATGAAAAGTCATGTATAAATCCAACAAGGTTGGATGAAATTAGGTAAAGAATGATATTTTCACTAGGACATGACGATTAAATAACACATAGAGTTATAGATATTCTAAAACACATAAGGTTAGCACAATGTTGAAAGAAATACTATGTTCAAAATCTTAGATGTAATCATGAATTTTATATCGGTGAGATTGTGTTATGAAAAAATTATCCCTGGAATAATGTTCTGATATTCAAGATGAAATGAAAGTAAATCCCTATATATGTTACCCATTTTTAAATTCTTGATCATATCAGGACATTAGCTTAGTATTTGGCGCTCCCCCCAACTATCTCAAAAGTGCATGATGTGTTCCATGTATCTCTCCTGAGGTAGTATATACCTGATCCATAACATGTACTAAACTCAGAAGACATATCACTAGAGAAAGTTATTTATGAAGAGGAGTATTCGATGGAGATTCTAGGATATAGATTCAATGTTCTATGATATAATACCAATCACCATGTGAATTTTTATTCGAAAACCACCAGTATGAAGAAGCCATGTGAGATATTTAGGATGCAATGAGGAAAATGTATCATCAATTGTTTGTACTAAACATATATAATTTCAAGGGATATATTAATTTTATTTCACAAAGAATGTAAGTACCCAAGATTTTTTAAATATTCTTTATTCTCTAAAATTAATATAATTTCTATGATATCTTATATAGGACACAAAATGAGTTTCCTCGATAGTTTTCACTACACACAAGACTGGTTTTTTATAAATTAAAATATATTATTAATATTATTATGATAATTATTTTTCTAGAAATTAGGATAAAATTTAATAATAGAATTGAAAAAATTATGAAAATTTATGTTATACATATTTATAAAATAGATTAATTATGGGAAAATTAATTATAAAATAAAATAAAAAACTATTTAAATTAATTTAAATGTGTTATGATAAAATCAATTCTTTGAAAAAGTGGTTCCATTTCATTTAGAAAAATTATATTGAAATTAATTTTTCTTAATTTTATAGAATTAATTTAATTAAATAGAACACATTTTTATGTAAAAATTATCTTCTGTTGATTTTTGATATTTTTTTGAAATCATAATTTTTTTTGCGTAAGTAGTGATAAATAATGATTTTTTTAATAATTGTAATTTATTTTAAATATTTTAAAAACATAAAAATTCTCTCAATAGTGTTATAATAGTAAAATTAGTTCAATTATATATCAATTAATATAATTTTTTACACTATAATTTTATCTATATTTAATTTTTATTAAAAATCATTGTAAACTTTTGATCATTTTCTCTTTGAAAACTCCCTTTCCCATTGTGACTTTGATATTAATATTAAATTATTTTCTTCCACATGATTGTATTGAATTTGGAAAAATTGGTTATTTATATTTAATAATTAAAAATAATATTATCTAATAATTTCAGAATAATTTTTTACCATAATGAACAGTAAAAAGAGTAAAAAATTTTTTCCCCAGTTTAGGTAAAAATGAGTTTACCGGATGTTAATCTTAAACGATCGGGCATAAAATAACCTAGAAAATTTCAAAATAAACCCATTTTCTCGAGAGATGTTGATATAATACCTTCTATGATTTATATTCTTCCTTTATTAGGGCCTTCTGTAAGGAAAAAATCTTGTTGGAATTCCCTCTTTTCAAAAACAATAGTTGTGCCACTCACATCAATTATAAAATACCACCTCCTTTAAAATTATATTCACACATTCAAACACAATTTTTTCATCCAATAACTACGAAAATGCATTACATACTTACCTCCTTACATCTAATAAGTATTATTTTTTCATAAATCACACCTAGGAATGATTTTTTTTGTGAAAACCTATAGAGGTTACTTGAAGAATAGGTAACGTTTTTCAATGAATGTTTTGTTGTACCAATTCATACAACTACATAAATTATTATCATATCAAAATATTATAGTAACATAATAATATTCCTTATAATAGGATTTTTTTATTTTATTTTAATGTTCTATATCTATCTCCACTTCCATCAAATGGGGAATAATAATGCCACTCTTGTGTGTAGAGGACTATACCCTCGCAAAACCAATGTGACTTGTTCTCTATCAACACCCGTAAATTTTGGTTATGATGATGAATATAATATATATACATGGTATTTTTAATATAATTATAAATTTTTGAATATAATATCACTGTTACTTCTTTTATATCAATTTCTTAATAGATACGAAAACGTTTATCATGTAAAAGGTGGATTACAACCTCATGAAGCAATGTTGTACATTTTTCAACGTCAGTTTACATGATATGTAATGAGTATAATTGTAATGAATATAAGTGATATATATGAAATAAAAGATATTTTTTCTTTTTAAAAACTATTTTTCGTTCTTTCATTCCATTCTTCAAAAAATGGAAATAGTGTTCATGCGAATATACGACCTACCATCTACATAAACAGTGTATTTGATTTCGTTATCTCTAAATTTTTTGGATGATTAAAATTATTTATATAAAAAATATATATTATATTTATATTACTATTTAAATTATGAAGATGATGGAATGACGATCAAAAGTTTAATGACTTGATCAACCGAACAAAAATATTCATGATAAATGAAACAGTTAACACCAAGATATAATGATTTAAAAAGGAATTGTTAGAAAATAATTGTTGAAACTATATAAAGGGATAAAATATGATATTATTTTTATTTTTATTATTTTTTTAATGATTTAAAATAAAATAATATTAATTATACCAGGGATTGAAATATGTATGAATAAATTCAATACATAAGATAAAGTATTTCTGTCTCAATTTGACTTCATAGGGACATAAGCTATGTTATAAACCAAAATTATTTTATGAGGGGTATTCACTAACACATTGAAAATATATATCATTTATATACATCCTATAATGTTTTTTAATGTTTCATTTATGTTATTTTTTATTGGGGATTAGGATTCAATACATACCAATTTGGTAAGGATTTTTTGACACAATGACATTGGTTATCAAGATTATTTATGATTACGATTCCGATGATAAAATATTATGATCTATATCTAAATAATTATCAATAATTATATTATACTCAAGTAATATCCTGATAATACATGTGTTTCTTCATTAACCCTCTTTATATAATCATAAGATCAAAAAATAGAAATTTAGGAAAAAACAAGCCTTATTTATCTGTTCATTCAAAACTGTTTATCCTCAATATCCATAATTTCTAAAAAAAATTAAAAAGGGTTTTTAATATTATGAAATTTTTCTTTAAATATTTTTTCACCCATGTATTACTTTTTTTTATAAAAATGATTTTTAGATGAATTTTTTTATATTTTTCTGAACAATTCCCTTTTAACTTTTATCAAGAATGTGAAATGAAAATGTATTTCTACGTATATTACATTTACAGAATTATCCACTATCATAAACCCTACATTTTCATAATGAAAAATTTATAGGGTTTAATGAATTTTTTCCAAGAATTTGTTTTCTATAAAATCTTGAACAATTTTATGATAAAAAATCATTTCAAGGTAAAAAGAGTTATTTTCTTCATGAAATGTTGATAGTGGAATTTGAAAATCCTTTTTAATCTAAGATGTCTCATTTAATATGATCCATTGATATAATACTTATTCATCGTCATGGGGGGTTTATCTCAATAACAGGGATGAAATTAGGTTCATGAAATCCATTACATTTTTGGGGGTTATGCTATGATTCGATGATGAAAGGATTATGAAACATATCACTTTTATATAGCTTATTATATAACGAAATGTTTATGAACCCTATATATTTTTATTTGTTTTGATAGGATGATTGTTTTATGATCTTGTTGATCATATATTTATTATTTCCATTTTTTTATGGATGAGAACTATATCACCCCCAATAAAGTGTGTAATGATTTAAATCTCGTGAGATATAAAGAACTGAAAAGGGATTGATCCGAACATAATAAGGGAATATTCCCACTATGATATTCTTGGGAGAGAAGCATGATTAAAATGATTGTTTGGGGAGTTTACCCATTCCATTATGATATCCTTGGAAATATTCCTCAACTACTATAGAAATGATTTTCTATGTATATGTGCCTATAAAAATTCCATGTAAAATGCTAATTTTATGATATCATGGATTATATTCTTTGATTCCTTTTATATTTATGTCATATGAACTATCAATTTTTTTTCCATAACAAAATTTTATAATCATTGATATACATGGTTTGATTTTCATCTATTTTTCTCATTTTCTCATACCCCTATGATCGGGTTGTGCTTATGTGTCTCCCTTTATTAACCTTACTAAGAATATGAGCACACCCATTCTTAGTATTCCTTTATCTTGGATATAAAGAATGTTATTTGGTATGATATGTCTAAAAAGGGTGATAGTTTTGAAGAACTAAAATTTTTGGTAGTTTACTTATGAACCTATTTATTATGTTTCCATGTTTCAAAAGACACTATAATTTTAAGAGACTCTAATTTTTATTAATGTAATGTAATGTATTTTCATCTATTAATATTTAATATCTATATTGGAAAATATGGGGTTGGCATATACTATTCCATTATAATAATGTTATAGTCACCCCACTTATGATCATAGACCCTCACTTCATTACGGATGAATCATGGATAAAAGGAGGTATACCCGAGGCCATGTGGAACTCCTGCCCAGATGTGGTGGTTAAGTTCAACGTGTTAAATAATTTTTGTAGAGTAATTTCTTATTCTTCTTTTTCTAATAACCAAGGAAATGGTAGAAAAAAGATATCCATGTGGAACTCTAGTAGTTTAAATTCCATTTTACTATCTAGTACATGTGTAAGAATATTATATGTTATTATATGAGTAATTATTCTTATTTTTATGATATTTGTGGTAAATACATGCATCATGATTAGTCACGTAGGTTCACATTCCATATATATACTTCTTCTTGTTTTACATGATAGTTCTTTAATTGAATTACTTTACTTGTTATATCTATTAAGTATAGTATATATTATTATATTGTATATATATGTTTTCATGTTTTTATGATATATCTCATTATGGAATTAATATGTTGAACTGATAAGGTTTTTTTGTTAGTATATATATAATTATTATTTTTACTGTGTCGGAATGGGTGTCGTGATTACTGCATGGTGGGTATAACATTCATTATTGGTAGAATACTATGACTTTTTTGTTCCTTTAGAGTAGTTAGTATCTTATTATCTTTCTAATGATCTATATTTTGAAATTATTTATTCAATACTAGTTCTTCCCATTATTTTACATATTCCCAATTAGTTTATATAATTGACCTACAATTAAAGTTATTCTGTTAGTTAGTCTCCCCTGATACTCCATTTGGCAAGAAGTTTCACTACATCCAGTGATTCCCAATGTTTCATATATTTTTCATTAGCTATGGAAATATACGGGAATTCTTGATTCTAGTGATGGAGACCTTAGATATGAATCTCAAATTGGATTGGTTATCTATCTTTGATCTCACATTTATTGATCTTGGATATTTTTTAACTAAATATTTTAAAGAGATAGAGGTACATTATTTAAAAAAAGTGGGAACTTTTAGAAGCCAATGATGGTCCAAATATGAGTCACCTATGGATGTTCATAGTGCATATGGAAAACATGGATCTTTCAGCAGGACCCATTGAATCCCCTGGATCATTTCCTCTGGTTTTGGATCTCTATCAAGAAAACGTTTTCAAATAAACCACATTAAATACTCCTAATATTTGAGTTTACATTGAGGTTAACCTCTTTCCTAGTGCATTTCCCATTTCAATGTACCGTTATTCAGTGGAACTAGCTGAGAAAAAAGAGATTAAGATATAATAATACGCCATGGATCTAAGGATGTGTACATCACCATGTGTTGCACTTGTGTTTTTGACCAAGAATAAGAATAGTAATCTTCAACATTGTATTGATTGTCAAAAGATAAAATAGGTGATGGTGGAGAACCAATATCCTTTTCTATGGATAAATGGTCATCTTAATCAGTTATAGAGAGCTTATTGGTCCTCTAACTTTTACCACTGATGAGGATATCACTAGTTATCGGAAAAAGAATATGGAATTCTAAAAAAATAATTTTGGAGCTGGTATGAACTGTATAGGTATCTAATTATATTGTTCAAACTAAAAAAAATTGGTTTTGTTCAAGGGCCTCATGAAAAAATGATTTCATCCATATCTATATTTTTTATCATAGTGTTAATTGATATAATTCATATCTTATTGCTCACACCATAGACACATAAAAATCATCTTAATATTATCCAAAGTATGTTATTAGCACATTCTCTTTTCACCAAGATATTGGAGTTTAACTTCGGTATTCAACAGTTATTTTTTTGGGAATGTAGTGTCTGGGATAGGGATATCTATAGGCCTTCAAAAAGTGGTTGAAGTGATTTCCAATAAATATCCCTTGAAAATGACTGTGATCAATAAATTTTTAGGCCTATTAGGATATTTCTAATTTTTAATGCAGTAAATATCTCAATTATTAGAACACATAATTGCACTGATGAAAAAGGGAGTGAAGTAATAATGGTCAGACTAGTGTGAAGAAACATTTATCGAGATAAGGTGAAGGTTGACTACAACATTAGTACATATAATTTCTGAGCCAATTATTGGATGTGAAATATATTTTGATTACACATTTGTTTTAATGAGAGAAGTAATAATGTATGGAAATCATGTAGTAGCATGTGGGTCATGAAATCTGTGACCCTAGTAGTGAAACAACCCTTCATGATTCGTGGATTTCATCTACGGTTCACGCTCTAATGTTTTGGAGACATTATATCATAGGTTAGAGGTTAGTTTTCTATAAATTTGAACATGGTATTCACTATATCTTCACAAATATGGATCTAAATCAGAGGTTAGGATTCATGGTGTACTATCTAAAAATGTTCAACATTAAATGATGTATACACTATGTAATGGTAAAGTTATTATTTATTTTCAAATCCATAAGATGTAGGTGGAGACAGGTCTTGGAGAATGTCCCTCAATAATCACTAGCACATGATGAGATTTTTGGATAACTTGAGGATGAATGGTTCTTTAGATTTGGGAATAATGAATTTTACTCCCCAAGTAGTCATATCTTCTCTTATAGATCGATTAAATGGGGTAAATGAGATTGAACCATAGTGTATTATGATATGGGAAATCATGTTGGATGCGATATCATAACTGGGTGGTTATTGGGTAATGAGGATATGATCCTTGTAAATGTGAGGGTATTTGTTCTCACTTCCATCATAAAAGATATAATAAGGTAATTACAAACCTTTAGGAGGGAGTTTTATCCTAGTGTAATAAATATGTGCCCTATCTTTCGATGATTGTTATGGTAGACAAGGAAAAAGAAGTAAATTATTGGGATTTCTTCTGGTTTCCTAACCATCCAGATGGTAAAGGTCAAGCTCTAATTTCATTTTTTTAATCCATAAAATTACCATTCCCATTTGGAATAATGATTATTTCATGATAGACGTTGTGAAAGTTTTATATATGACCTTATTGTGTTATGATACTATCTGGGTGATTTTCAATCAGCTATAACAGACTGATCACTTCTTAATAATTAGAGAGACTTAATCAGTTTATGCACATCAAATTCTCTATGTATGTGATATCATATTCTTACATGGAGTTCTCCGTAAAAATTTTCCTATAATAGATGCACATTTCTCATTGTAATTTTTATAATGGTGATCAGAAATCTCTTAGGACTAATCAATGATGGATCCCAACATACCATACTAAAATAAATAGATAGTATGATTAAAAAATATTCATAATATATTTAATTCTATGATCATTCATTATACATTGTGGAGGATAATGGGATTATCATATTTCTTTGGTTGATTTTGAAATAAAAAAATAGTTACCATGAATAGATTTAGAAGAAACCATATGAAATTATTTATGTGAGGCCATGTCATTCAATGCATTTTTTGAATGTTGGAGGTTGAGAGTTTTCTATTTGGAGGTTGCGGTTGGTAGCGTCGAGATATTGCTTTGGTTTGAGATGATAAGCCCTTGTTCCAAGGCCCTCTGCAGAGGTTTTTCATAGGATTTGGATGGAAGGGCTTTGTAAGTGGTGGTGCTTTTGTGCGGTATGGTTTGATTTTGACTTTACCCATTTCGATTTTGTGGATTTTCTCAAGACTAGTTCAGATATGGTTTTGATTCTCCCTTTCATCTCGTGAATTGGTGAGGTGATGTATGAATGTGTTGTTGTTTTGGTTTCTCTGTGATTTTTGGATATATCTGGTGAGGTGAGGAATATGTTGGCAGCGATACCATGGATGGTTTGGATGGAGCTCTGGTCATTCTTCAGGGGCGTTTTGGTGTTTCTTACGATGCGGATGAAGTTTTCTTATTTGTTTGAGGCAGTGTGGCTCATTCATCTTGTTTGTTTCTCCGGTGGACGGTTTGATGATATTGACTATTCTTCAGCGATGACGGCGGTGGATTAATGTTGTCGTTCTGCTATGAATGGTGGCGCGTGGTGAAGGACCACAGTCCGATGGCTGGTGTGCAGACCGATGCGCTGACAGAGGTGTGGTACGATTGCAGGTGCGTGGCTCGAGGGCCTGTCTCGTTGATTTTTGGTTTGGGTGTTTTGAATTTTAATTTTGAATTGGCGGTTTTGAAGTAGTGATGTAGATGTGATGAAGTTCTGTATTGGGTACCAGAAACCCTTAAACTGGCCTTTAGAAAATGAAAAAAAATATTAGCGTGGAATATGGAAGGTAATATAGTGGTTGTGGGGGAATGTTTGTTTCAGTATACCACATAGAGTGAGAAATTTATTTAAAATAGGTTTATCACCATTCATATATGATAAATATCATTTTTTAACCTTATGAATATGGCATTCGAATTCATTATGAGTGAGTGGGTGTTCAAGATAGTTACAACATGGTTAAGCCATCGATGTTTAAGGAAGAAAGGAAATATAGAACATTGTTTTTTTAGAATCTTATATACCACTGAGTGGTTTGGGAAGGTTTTTACCTCCTATATCATCACTCTCACTATCAATTTACACATAATGAGTTTCATGTGTCATAGCCCTAAAGGTACATGAATGATTCTACAATTCTCTTTAACTACGAGTATATTTACTAAGGTTAACATTTATATTATGGGGGTATCCCAATGTATATTATATACAAGAGTGAGAAAGTCCATTGAGGGATGGAGGTACAATTTTTTCATATTTTTTGGAAGCATCGATGGGTCTAAGAGAAGACAAGGGAGTGGGTGTACCATGTTCGAGATCAGTGGAATTTTTTGTTCATGAAAGTAAATTAAGGATACTTCATAGGGTTGAGAATCCATTAATGTGGGAGAATTTTAATTATATGAATTTTATTTGACACATAAACCCTCTTTCATAGGATATTTACACATGTTTTTATTTTGAAATATAATTTTATTAATAAAAACACCGTTACTTTGATTTTATTTATTTTTATAAAGATGAAAATAATGTCTAATGAAATTTATATTTGTCAATCCCTCCTTTCATGAATTATGTAAGGCTAAATAGCCTTTATCAAATAATAAATTATTGTAAATGCTTCTTCATAATAATAAATCTCTACCATTGTGAGGGAATGATGGATTTTCCATTGCTATGTAAGGGTGACTACAACTATGTAAGTGCAGTTCTGACTCACGTAATGGTCATACAAGGCATCTTTAAGTATATCATCCACATAAGGAGTCATACTTAAGCATAGTAAGTGCTACATAAGGGTCATACAAAACCTCTTAAGGGTACCCAGCCTTGTAATTCTATTGTGTATGGGTAGACTATGCTCTGTAAGGGTATCTTTTGAATCACATAAGGGTACTATTTCACATTGTGGTATTATGTAGTGACAAAAAAGGGTTATGTAAGTGTAACTAATACTTCCTAGGGGATATGAATTTTTGTTGAAACAATTTTTTATGGGTATTTTCCCGGAGTGAGTGTATAAGAATTTTTCCCGTATACAATGCATATGCCTTGCATAAGGTTAAATGATTTACCCCATTATACTAGGGTTTTCAAATTCTTATTCTATGTAATTCATATGTAACATGGTTTCGAATTTTTAAATGCAAAAAATAATGTGAAATAAATCCCTATAATTTTTTTAATCAAAAAATCATATTTATGGATGAAATTCAATCAATTCACATTATGAGATTATTAAAAAAAATTAAATTGTAAAATGTTTTTTATAATAAACATGAACATGAAAGTGGATTAGTTTTCATTAAATAGTCACAATTTTTTAACCTTTTATTGTCAATCCATTCATTTTGAGTATCTTTTCGGTTCTCATTCTCTAGTCATTTAAATCGTTTTACGAATAGTGTGGCCACTTCTTCAAAATTCTAGGTGAGGTAGAAACCTCATTTCCCCCTCCTCCTTCTAGTTACATGGGCAGTGAGGGATAGTTCAATGTAATAATATATTCCCATATTTTCTCTATTTCTCATTTAAAATTATATTGAAATTAAAAACATTGAAAAAAAATAATTATTGAATATTAATAATCCTTAAATTATTTGATTAATGATAATGTAATATTTTCTTTTAAATTATCAAAGGTAATAAAAGAATTACTATGCTGAAATTTCATTGAATAATAATAAATTATTATAGCATGCATATTATTCTATGTAGATAGAATATTATCACGTGTATTATTATTATTATTGATGAATAATATCCTACAGAATCATTTAAATGATTTTACATTTCAGAAATTATCTAATAGAAGGGAGAATTTTGTCGTATGTGATATGTTGTCTTTTCGAAATGAAATAGTTGAATAGGGTTCTTTGATTCATAATGAACTGTGAATGTTCATGTGTTAGAAACTATAATATTAAGGTCTGTGGGGAGGTTCTCTTTTCTTTGGAGGCAACAATCCATCTTCCAAACAAAACAGAGTGGTTTATCCATAACATAAACATCGATGAATTTTATTTAGTATGTTCATTACCTTTCATGACTATTGTTTTAAAAATATAACTCAGAATAATTTTTTTTTGACATAATTGATTTTAATGATTGAATACATTCCTTGTGGGAGTCTATTTATCCATGAAATCATCATATTTTATTTAATACCATTATTATGTTTGTAGCCTATTTATTCATTTCCAATTTTGATCCATTTTATTGTATGTTTCTATTTTTACTCATGAGGATATTCTATACTTTCCTACGTGTTTGACTATGTTATTTTTTAGTTTTGATTTATTTTTATTATATCTAAAAATAGGTGGACTATTATGACATGTTTATCCCTTTTAGGGGGGATTTCGAATGATATGTACTGATTGAGATGATGGACCTATCTATTTTGTATGGATATTGTGATTCCTCATAAATTCCACATGATTACACTAAATAACTAAAGGATACCATGGAGAATGTTACTCGATGATTAGTGGAGGATGGGTGGATATCAATTCCTAGTGAATGTAGATAACATTAAAAATTAATACATAGTAAATGACTATTTTTATGATCAGACGATGACATGTAGTTTGATTATTATCATCATCTCTAGTCCATGACTGTGTTTGATAGCATAACATTATTCTGGTATGGGGATTAAGTACGTACTTTTGGGGATCATGGTGGTTTGGTTAGTAAATGGTTTCTTAGTTGTATTGTTCTGTTTCTTTCTATTTTGTTTTTTTTATGGAATACACTTGTTTACATGAGAACACATACTGATAAAGCATTGGTGATGTCCTGGTGAACATTTTACCCACACCGTACTCAGGTATATAGGGATGCTTAAATATATCCTGACTATATCTTTAGTGATGGGAAATCTCCCTATCATGGATGGATATTTAATGGAGCATGGAGTTAATAGAGGATTTGGATAGACATTAAGGGATACATATTTTTATTTATTTATATATCTTTACTTATTACTCTCTTTTTCCTTCTAATATTGATATATCATTATGTTACCTGTATGACATAAATTCGATTAATTAGTTTCCTCATATTTACATTGGTTATTTATCATTATGTTTATTATTTTTTATTTTTATATAACATAATAGGTTGGGTATAGTCTCCCCACTAATAGAAATAGACATTTTCTACTAATTATGATCATCTTATGTTTGGGGATGCACACATGAGGTCAGGTGTAACTCTGGATCCCACATGATGGTTTATTTTGGGGTGTTACTGCACCACTATATGATTTTGAGAAAAACAAATTAAAAAAAATTCAATATATTATATATATCCCATTACATGAAATATAATATTTATCTTTCGTTATAGGAAACACTCAATTTAGCTAGTGTTACCTGTAACATTTACTTTAAACCAAACATTAATTTCAATAGAGAAATTATTATTTAATATGATTGTTGCCGCTTAGCCATTGAAATGGTGGGTATCAGTAAGATAATGTAAATTACTAAAATATATAGTTTACACATGTATGAAAAATTAATTTTTTTTACTAATTAACTATAAAATAAATTATAAACTATTTGAACAAAAATAGATTGTTTTTCCTAAAAACATATTTTATGCCCAATTTTTTTTACAACAATTAATTAAATTGACATAATTTTTGGAATTATTTTATTGATATTTAAATATTATATATTTAATAAATTTTTTTACATTCATTTTATGTGTTTTATAGATAAAAGAAAAGAATAAATCTAATTTTATGGTTAATTTTTTTTGTAAAGACCTTTTTCAAGTTGAACACACTTATTTACTAACTAGTATTTGGAATGGCCAGAAAATGATTTTCATAAAAATAAATATAATTAATAAAATAATAATTTTGAAATTATATTAGTGTTAATATTCATACTTTTTCTGATAATATTTACATCTTGATGAATAGTAAAAAATGTAGCATTTTATTGAATACTCTATTTTAATTTATAGAAATTATAAGGATCATTTTTCTTTTAGAATTTGATTAAAATTAAAATTACTTAAATTATATATTATTTTGTTCGATTTAGTTCATTTCAATAATTTTCTTGTAGAATCTGTATATAAAAATGTTTAAAATTATTGAAAAATTTCTCTTTCAAACCTTGCATTCTCATCACACCTCTAGGATTAATTTAAAATTAAAATTTTCCACATCTATGAACTGAATTTGGAAAAAAGGGTTTCAAATTTATAATCAGAATAATATACATTATCTTTTATGGTTTAATTAATTCCTCACTAGAATTAATTGTGAAAAAGTTATAAATTAATTACAACTATTAAGGTAAAAATGGGTTTATTTGGGGGAAAATATAGAAATATAAGGTTGAAAATTACTATAAAACGTAGAACATTAATATTTTGTAAAAATATTTAAATATTATCCTTTAATAGTTCAAATTTATATCCAATTGGAAGCTTTTTACTTTTTAATTACTATTTTATTTCTTATTCTTTTGGAAAATTTCCAAGTTGTTTCCAAGTGAGTTCATTTCCCCCACTTATAAAGCACCACCACTACACATCACACATTAAATCCTATCAAGAATTATTGTGAGATGTAACAATACAAAAATCCAACCATTATATCCTTATATTTTTGATAGATATTTTTCTCAACCCAAAAGTACAGCATTAGAGTACTTAATAATTGATCCCAAGGAGGTTCTTCTTAGTGAAGGTAAATGTCTTCACTAAGATATGGATTTTTATTTATTATTTATTCACCCTTATTTAGTTATAAAAACATAAAACATAATATAAATAGTACCTATTGTATAATGTGAAATTATAATGTTAATTGTACAACCTATATCCATATTCCCTTTAATCAACTAGAATATAAAACTATTGAACGTGTCTACATTGGACAACTGCGTCACCAACTGAGGTAGTTTTTTCCATCACCACCATTAAAGTATGGAATTAGTGATCTATTTAACTAATTTTTATGATATATAGGGAATAAATATACTTATATTATTATTATATCACTGATTAATTCTTACCTTTCACTCTATGGGGGATACGACAATATCTCTCATTTTTATGTCGAGCTACTGCCTCTCGAAGCGATGTGATTCATTTTCACTTATCATTTACATGAAATATAGTAATGTTAAATTAAATTATTATATAATATATATAAGTATGAAATTTAAATTCTTATATAATAGTAATATATTCTTTACATTTTTGTCATTCCATCGAGAAATGGAAACAATTTTCACGCGTACATACAACCTACTCTCTCTGTGGATAGTGTATTTATTTTTATATCTCTAAATAGTATCGATTAATATTTAAACATAAATAAATAATATATATTTTATTAATATCATGGTTTTTAGTTTTTATATTATATAACCATAATATGAAATTAGTACTAAAATGAACAAGTAAAAACATATATGACAAACAAAGTAATTAATTCCTAAAATGTGAATTTATCATGTAATTGTTAAAAAAAGGGTAAAAAAATGAACAATGTAAACCATATATGGTATAATATATTTAAATATATATGATTACGTAATAGATTTATAATAATCTTATATTTATTATATTTGATTTTCAAACATGTATGATTGACGTTGAGACATAAGGTAATGGATTTCCCTCTCACTTTCTTCTTTTCGGGGATATATGCCATAGTAAAACAAAATCCTAAATATATTTTATAAAATTAATATGAATTTATTTTTTGATTCTTCACGTAAAAATTATTTTTATTTACATATCCATTTGAGTATTTATCTTTCACATGAATTATTGTTCAAAATTTATACAAGTGGTAACAGATTTGTGTCTCACGTTTCATTCCTTTATACATATGTTATTTCATGCACCTATTATCCTTTATGAGTTATAAAAAAATCCCATTTGATAGTGTAAAATAATGAATTTTTTTATTCTCATTTTTTTATGTTTCAATTAATCATATTCCTTTACTGGTCATACAATACAATTCTACTTCAGTTGTAATTATTTTATATTATAATCTCAACTTTTAAAGAGATTCATTATGATTATGTTTCCAAAAAGAAAATATTATGATCCATCTATCATGAAAATACTTAATATTCATATCCTATGTTTAAGTAATTAAAATACACATTCCTTTAGTTTTCCTTAAATTATCTACTTGAGAATCCAAATGAACTTTTTATGTATAATCATCTGGATTTCCCTCCTTAGTTGAAAAGCTATTTTTATTCCAAAATAATGTTTTCTAAAAATATTTTTAGAAAAATTCTTCATCCATTATTAAAATAATTTATTAAATACATTTTACCCTTGTTTATTTTTTTTAATAATGGAATATTCATGCCATTTTCGATAAAAAATGCAAGTTTTTCTTTTACTAAAAATATGAATGAAATTTTTTGGATGAGTACAACGGGAATGGATTTTCAATTACTAATGAACATAATTTTCATTAAAAATCACTTTATAATTTTTTGTGGTTATTTTCATATAAACGGATCTTAAAAATGATTTATTTTTAAAAAAAATATTTATAGGAAAGTAAATTTTACTCAAAAAAAATTTAAATGATTTTCAAATCCTCCATTATATTTTTTCTGGTTTATTTTCAAAGAAAATGATTTCCAAAATATTTTTTGAATTTTTATTGTTACAAATAGATGTTTGAATGAAAATTTATCTTCTTTGATAAAAATTCCATGGTATTTATCTTTCAAAATCACATTCCATCAATGAAGATATCATTTGAGGTAACTTATGAATTGTTGTGGCTATGAACCAAGAAATCCATTCTCATTATCTATAAAAACTATTTATGATGATATGATTTTCATGAAAACCTTTTCTCTTAAATGTTTTATAACAAGATAAATTTCATATGATACCTGCTTCTTTTCTTATGTGTAATGATATGATGAAATGACTATAAAACCTCTCTCTTTTCCACTTAATATGAAAGAATAAAATTTTTATAAAACCAATTTCATTTCATGAATTATGACCTGATGACTATTTTATGATATTATTAAAAACATATGTATGATTTTAATTATTTGTTAGGTTGGACTATATCTCCCTACAATTAATTGCATAATGATTTATATCACATTAAATAGATGTATACATAATTGGGTGTGACCCAGTTCATCAAGGGATTTTTATACTATGATGGTTTTCATATTGAACCATGACTTCAGGGATCATTTGTGGTGTGAAACCATTACATAATAATATCCATATAAGTGGGAATTATTTATTATGGAAATTATTTTCAATGCTTATGTATATTCTCTCAATGTTATTCAATCATCACTCATGTACCTTTATTCCCTTATTATTCATGTATGATTAACTTCTGATCTTTATTAAATCACTCAATATGATGATCTTTGATATATAGGGTATGGTATGAAAATGTTATTTTCATGTTCTAATATCCTTATACGTATGTCATGATTACCTATCTCCCTTTTTTACTTATACTTAGAAAATGATCTCATGTTATCTTATGTTTCAATTCCTTAGGTTATAAAGAAAGGTTTTAGGTATGGTATTTTGGAGAATAGTGCTAAAGGGTAAAATCATTATGAGATATGTTGAAGATCATTGACCATATGAAAATATTGTGTACATAATATCTATGAACACTAAACAATCAAAATCCTCAGGTGTGTTTGTATAATATATTAAATATTTATCTAAAAATATGTAATATCTATGTATGAAATTCCTTGTCATATATAGTTGGTATGATAGTATATTTTGAGATATCATTTGGAAACCAATATGAGAAATATTTACTGAGAACCCTATGGATATTTTTAAGTACATATCTAGGGATATTTCTATGTATAATTCTATGGATGACACAATGTATATATAAATTTCCTAGAATTTTGGTAAAGGATAAAGTTAGTGGTTTCCTATCAATTACATCCACTTCTCGATATTATAAGTGGATGTGGATATCGCAAATATGTACCTAGGATAATAGCACTAAAAAGGGGGCATTGATCTGGAGTCAATTATCACTTAGTACAAGAAAACATGCATTTCTGCGCCACTAGTTTTACACTCCTATGAGATATGTTTTGGAAATTCAAAAATTATTTATTAAAAATTGTGATGGATTTGAATAATGACCATTAATGACCTAAAATATGTCCAATGATTCAATATTTGAATACAATGTGTCATTATTTAGATGTTATATAATGTATTTTTAATGATTATGTGGTTTCTCAAAATTTCTATTGTTTCTCACACTATGATTTCTGGTTTTAGTCAATTGATTGTACATAAAGGAAATATACTAATATTGAATTCAGTTGAAAATGAAATGACTTTACTTTAGAGAGAAAAAAGATATGGTAACTAGAATGTGAAACTACATTTTTATTTTCATAAAAATTTCTCAATCTATGAATCATGATGAATAATAAAATTAATAGAGGGAACAAAGTTATATTCACTTGTTTATAAGGAAATATCTACCCACTTTTAATGGGACAACTTATACACTAATAACAATGAAATGGATAAATACCAATGAAAATATATTTTCGATTTTCATGTATTCGTAGCCTGAAGAAGTTATTTAGGTTTTCTATCCTTTAGAAGGAAAAGTAGATCACTGGATAAACCTTATTAAGAGTACGAGTGAAGAAGATGTAATGGAATAAATATAAAGAGATGTGTCTAATAGGGTATTTTTAGTAAATACTTCTCTCTTATTCTAATAACAATTATTTATAAGTAATTTCTTAATCTGAAATAGAAGTATGTTGTATATATTAATTTCTATAAATATAATTTTACTAGGCCTTCACGGTATACATTCAGTTTGATCAGTAGTACAGATAGAAAAATTGACCAATTATTTGGGGGATTAAGACCATTTCTTTAAAAGGTATTTGTAATAAGAGACATTAATAGATATAAGTAATTAATTCGATCAGAAATAAATTTAATAATTGAAATTGGATATTCATATCATTCTTGTGGTTTTGATATGAAGAGGAATATCATGTATAATGAGGACACGAATAAGTCTCATGGAGGGAAGAATGTTTACCGAACTACATGCCAGGTATATCAGAATAATCACTCATGTGAATTATTGAATGGAATATGAGGGTGTTACTAGTGTGGTAAGTCTTTCCATAAATAAAAAGAATGTAAACATTATGTGAAGAGGCTGGTTAATGAAATAAATAGAGAGAGGGCACTAAATAATTCATTGCCAATGCTCTAGTGTGTCAAAATCAAGGATTTTGGTCATTATTAAAATAAATTACCCAATAAAATAGATAATTTTGAAGATATGACAGAAAAGTTTCTAATGGAAAATGAAAATGAGAAATATTATACAATCACAATGCATGTAGTAAATCATGATAATTTTGGAATACCTATCCTTTCATCCTTTTTTGGGAACATCCAGTTTTATTTTTTATGAATGAGCCCTAAAAAATCATATTGTTCATCCTTTAGGAAAATTTCATGTTATTATCCCCCTCTCTATATATTTTATCTAAATGAAATCCCATTTTATATTCGAACCATACAATGATGATATCAATATAGAAATGAAAATGTTTTTGTATAAGATAAGAGATTATATAATGAAGGAATGGGAATTTATCTCTTGGAAGTGTATATGTCTCCATGTAAGATTAATCTATGACTTATGGATACCATCATTGGATTATGAGTTTAAGTTTGATCATATGTTGAATATAATTGAAATCCTTTTCTAGGTTTTATATGATGGTATTTTAGAAAGATTAAGGAATTTCTAGGAGTATTCTATTACAATAAAACCTTTTGGTTTTGTATAAATTTATAGAAAAAGAAATTTATGGGAAATCATTTCAGATTGATGAAATATGGTTAAATTTAATGTAACACTTAAGGGTTTGTTCCATAATTGATTTTGAGGATATTATGGGTTATAGATGATCATATTATGAATATAGTACATAGAATTATTATCAAGGAACATTTCTATCTGGCCTGAATGGCCCAAAGGCCTTCATTTTTATTGATATTTGATAACCCCCTTTTCAAGGGATGAGGGGGAACCCTAAAAAGGACCGTAGGCTCAGATATTACATGGCCCATAGGCTTATAAGATTACATGACCTGAAGGTCTTATGGAATTAAGCCAGACTATCTACAAGGAACTGCCCCTCCACAGCATATGCATCTTGATTGTAGCTGGAAGATTTCTATCCGGATTATCTTTGTAGAATATACATTATGTAAGTTATATTCTTTCATGGAGTAACATATTTAATTCTGTATGATTTTTATACAATGATAAACTTCAGGTTATGGAAAATCCTATAATATGATCTGGATGTGGAGTTGAGTTTTAGAACTATGTGTTATCCTTAGAGAGATGGTCAATCTAAGAGAATAACGAAACCCCTATAGAATATGTTAAAATCCTATTTGATGGATTTAAATGGTGTTTGGTAATAAGACCATCCTTTAGTTGAGTATTCTTAGAATAATATATTTCACTAGAGAATTTAAATTTATCCTTTCGAACCCCTTTAGGGAAAGAAGTATAAATGTCCAACATATATGAATGATGTTGGAGAAATAATGATATTATGACCTGAGATAGCTGATGAAATGAAAGAGAAGGTTATACTAATTCAACAACACATAAGGAAGCATAATTCTGACATTAAGTTTCTTATAAATTTCATTGGCATGCTCTAAAATTTTATGTTTTTGAGAAGGTGTTTCTATTAATTTCACTATAATCTAAGGAAGGGAAAACTACACCCTAGGTAGATCAATCCCTTTGAATTATCCTATTATATCAGGATGATAGTTTATTATTTGATGCTTCCAATGAACCAATATCAGGTTCATGATGTGTTACATGTATCTCTTCTGAGGATGTAAATACCTTATCCTCTCACTTAAAGAAGTAAGAGGTTATAACAGTAGAGAATAATTATTCATACGAGGAACAACTATTGGACATTCTGAATCGAATAGTTAATGTTTTATAAAATAAGTCCACATAATTTGTAATATTTTTTTAGTGAAACCAATATCTTGAAAAATCTATGTGGGAAATGGAGTATGTAATTATGTAGATTTATCCTCAACCATTGGTAGCAAGGTGATGAATTTCAGTGGAAAAAATCATTTTAAGGGGGGTTGTATGTTACACCAAGGTATTTTGTGAATAATATATTTTTAAATGAATTGTATCATTTAAAAATATTAAATTACATGAAACACTGATTTTATTGTTCATTACACAGAAATCTATGCTTATATTTTGTTACACACAAGACTATGTTTAAACGAAATGGGACTTACTATTAAAAATTTTATCTAATAAGTTAGTCATCACCTAGATGTTGGAATGGAGGGTGTGAATAGGATTAATTAAACAATGAAAATATATGGTTTACATGAGTAAATAGAAAGAATTATATAGTGAATAATTAATTAGAAATTAAAACATAAACTATTTTAAAATAAAGGAAATATTTTTTGAAAAAACTATTTTTATGCGCACAAACATGTTTTACATCAAAAAATATAATTAATAACTTTTTTGAAATATTTTAATTAAATTAATATATTTTATGTCAAATAAAATGTCTATCATTAATCTTATGTGTTTTTATGAAGAAATAAATTAATAAATACAATTTCATGCTTAAAAATATATTTTTCTAAAAAGTACTTTTGTCTCCTTCTGTGAACTAATTATAAAACTAATGTTTGAAAATTTAAATAATAAATTTGACAAGATAATGTTCATTTTCCAAATCAACATGTAAAAACTATCTTAGGTATAACTAACTACAAAAAATATGCCTTTACTTGTTTTTAATACGTCCTTTGTCATTATATACTATCAGAGGAAGATTAAAACACCTAGGATTTTATCAGTGCTAGAAAAGAGCTGATAATGGGGTCCTTTATCAATGATTTTAGAATAGTTGATAAAGAAACCCATTGATCATTTTCCATAAAAGTGTTGATAAAAGATAACTTTATTAACACTTTTGAATGTGTTTATAAAGGACACATTTCTCATTCCTTCAAATAGAGCCGATAAAGAACCCATGTATCCACACATTTAATATCCCTTAAAAATGGGCATACTCTACTCTACTGTAACAACACACTGCAACACCAGAATTAAAAAAATCGCATACCAATAAAAAATTGAAATTAAAGAGAATATTAAAACAAATAAAAGAAAAATAGTATATTATAGACATTTCAAAAATTGGGTTATTCAATTGAATGAGTAAAAGAAAATTATTACATACAATAAAAAACATCATTATTTCATTTTCTTTTTCTGCTGACCCCACCTAATGCTATTTATGAAATAACTATTAATTCTCGTGAAAAATAATGAACCTATAACAGAATACAATTTTTATGTATTTAATATTATGAAGATATAAATTAATCAAGAATATTTACTTTCAAATTAAACATTTTCTCATACCTAGAACATTGTGTAATATATTGAGTTTTTTTATTCTTACCTGTCATAAAATTTCATATTCCTTATTAACAAGTGTATCTATAAAAATTATCTAAATATGTATACGGTATGAAACTATAATTATATTAATTCATTAATATAATATATAATTAATAGAAAAAAATCATGCCATGATTGCTTAGTTTTGGTGATGTGATGTGTGTTTTAATCTAAAATGAAAAGTATATATTGGAAAGAATAACATAGAGTCATAATGGTAACATAGTATGGTAGATTGTGTAGTGTATGATACCTAGGCACCCCATATTACTTATGGATCATTTTCATAAAATATTAGAATTATATGAATGTGGTTTCTTGATTTTTATTGTGTTATATACCTTTTTTATTAATATGTCATTTTAAACTTGAATTGAAAAATTGACTCAGGCCAGTAACATAATGTATCATCTAGATGTGAGACTAAATAAAAAACTGAAAATATGAATAATTAACCATTTCCTGGAATTATCAAGGAAATCAACGTGTGTTTTCTCAGTTTTTAGTGAGTGAAACTTTATGAACTAAAAGGTAAATTTAAAAATGATAACAGACACATTGAGCCATTCAGGTCACATCATGTATCAGATTGAGGTGTGGTAGATTCCAACATGTCAAAAATAACATATGTATCATTTTATAATGTATCAATGAAATATGATTATGTTTTCTCATTTTATAATGTTTCCATATTTTGTTTGAAAATAAAATTAATGTCAATTATAAATAAAATGATGCACTTGGAGTCATACAGTTCACACCATATGTCTATTTTATGTGTGTTTGATTTCTAAAAATCCATAATTAATTACAGATATTTTTTATAGAGTATAAAAACAATCATAATGTGTTTCATCAGTTTTGAGTACATCACCTATCTTTTTTACTAAAATCTTATTTTAAACTGAAAAAATGCACTTTGAGACATACTGAAAACATCAGGTGTATGTTTTCTTTTAAATTGATTACTATATTTAAAAAATTATTTATTTTCATTTTAATATATATTATGAAGTAAATCCAAATGTGTTTTCTCTGTTTTTAGTGATTGACACTTTTTGAAATAAAATGACAATTTTAAACTGGTAAAAGAAATTTGGAGTCATACTTGGAACGTCATGTATTGGATTAAGGTGAGTATAATTAAAATATTTAAAAAATTAAACATGGAAAAATTTCCTAGTGTATAAAAATAATACTTTTGTTTTTCTGGTTTTTTTAAGATAGTTGTTTTTTTTTCAAAAATTAATGGGAATTTTAAATAAAAAGATGCACTTAGAGTCATATCGATCAAACCATGCATCAGATTGAGGTGAAACTATTTCCTATACATACAAAATGATGTGTGTATAATTTTCATAATGTATAATAACCTTCCCAATGTTTTTTCTCATTTCTGACTGCATCACTTTTAATTTTTTTTTCTAAAATGTAATTTTCAACTATAAACTCACATTTTTTGTCATACTAGTAAAATAATGTTTATATTTTATCAATGAATTATTACCTCACATAACATGTGACTTATTAATAATTTTTATAAATTTTAAAGATAATCTGAGAACATTTTCTTGATTTTCTGTGAGATACATTTTATGAAATAAAATATCAATTTTAAAATGATAACATACACTTTAAGTCATATCAGGATCATCGTGTTTCAGATTAAGGATAAGAAAGTTCATAATGCTCAAAAATGACTTATGAAATGTTTTTATAATTTATCAAAACTATCTAAATAAATTTTCATAGTTTTTTTATTTGAGGTGAAATTTAAAAAAAATTATTGTCATTATTAAATACAAATCTTCCCTTGGACTCATATCAGTCAAATTGTGTGTTGGATTGGGTGGAATATGATTCCTACACATTCTAAATGACATATGAATCATTTTTCTAATGTATATAAATAATTATAATGTTTTTCCCAACTTTCATTACCTCATATGTCTTTATACTACTTTGAGTCACACTGGTCACGTTGTGTGATTGTTTTATGTGATATTGATTCGTATATGTCAAAAACTAAATATGAATCATTTTATAAAATTTTCAAGCTAATCATTTTTTTTCATATTTTTTAATTTTTGAATATTTTTCGAACTAAAATGTCAATTTCAAACTAATAATTAACACATTAAGTCATACCGGGAACATCTTGTATAGGATTAATGTATTTCTGATTTATACATGTCAAAAATGTCATATGGATCATTTTACTACAGTATGAAAACAATCCAATGAATTTTTATTAGTTTTTCATATGTTAGTTGTCTTTTTGTAATAAAAATAATGTAAATTTAAAATAATGAGAAACAAATGGAGCATTCACGTCTCACCGTGTGTTAGATTTTGGTGTGGATAATTTTTACATATCCCAAATGTCATATGGAATATTTTTATATTGTATAAAAATAATTTGATCTTCCAATATTACAATTCATTTCAATGCATTTCATTGTCCAAAAGATAACATTACATATTAATTCAATGTTCTTAGTTGAAAAATCATTGTCATTGTTAAAAAACAGAAGAGTATTGGAATTTAATGGTCTCTTTATACCATGAGAAATAAAAATAAAATTCATAGTATCCTCCTATAATTATTTGGTTTTAAATAATGATAATTAAATTTAGGCTATGATCATTGAATCAGTATGCAGTTTTGGCCATTTGAAAATGAAATGCAATATAAAGCACGGTGACATTGGAAGAAAGGATCATAATAGATATTTTGTGGATTTTTAAAGATATTTTATAACAAAATGGAACTTCCAAAATGATATTTGAGAAAAACTCAATAAGTATTAGATAAAAGTGAGAAGTAAATTAATATAGAGATATTAGAAAAAATGATGACAATTTTAATTAATGATGTACTTGGAATTCACCTATTCATGATGGTTATATCCATTCATGACCCATTTCCTTGTTATCATTATCATAGTTTCTACCATGACATCCAATCTCTCATTACCATTGGAATCTTCGAACAAAAAATCCAGAAAAGAAGAAAAGAATCCACCAATATAATGAAAATTTTCAAATGTGAGTAATAATAAAAAGAAATAAATTAAACATAAATATGTAATAGTACATTAATTCTTTTTAAAATTCTTTTACTGCAAAAACATCAAGATTTAATCTTTGATTGAGTAGAGGGAGCACCATTTCCCTTCTTATAGAGGCAGTGAATGGAAAATCACGTATAGTGATAATTTCCAAAATTACAGGAGTGGAATGATTTTAAGGACATAATCTCTATTGAAGTTTTGATCCAAAATGGCATAAATGGTGAAAATAAATCATAAAAAATAATAATACTACTCAGGGAATAATTAAAATTAAATCAATTAATCATTATAAAAAATTTCAATAAAATAGTGAACGTATATCGTAACATTACCTTTATAGCATCCCAAATGTTTTTTTCCACTGATGATTGTTCATCCATGGCATTGGTAACATCATCATGGGCATCAGACATTGTATGCATGAGTTTTAAAACATTTAATTTAATTTATGTAGTTGATAACAGATAATATTATCATACAAAATTATATTAAAAATAATTTTACCTTCTCATTGAACACTAATTCTTTTTTTAGGATTTAGAGATTTGGGTCCTCTATTAGGAATAAAAAATCCCACATTCTGGTCACCAATAAATTAAAATAAATTGTATTTATTAGGACTAACATGAAATTATTGTTATCACCCAATTAAAGTTTCATCCTTGATTAAATTTTCATCTAACTCAATATTTTTTTTATCCTTCAGTTGGAAAATTAACCAATTCTTATTTCATGGATATAAGACATAAAACACTTGAAATGCTTATTGTTATAATATGAACTGATCTTTTTTTCACCTTCTACATTGACATTGACCATTTTGAATCCCATTACATCTAAATTCACATCATATCTATTGTCAACACATTTGAAATGGACAATGAGAACTTGATATTTTGAATAATAAAACTCATATATCTATTAAATAATTACAAAATAAGAATTATATTCGTAAATTTTATTTTTATCCTTGGAACCATATATGTGAATCACTTCCACCATATGTTTAACTCTAGTGTATGTCATCATATTATAGTCATTGTGTTTTTTTATTGAACATATAACCATTTATTACAAAACTGGTGTATAGTATAAAATTTTTCAAACATTACCATGGATTTCCATTAATGTCATTCAGCAATTTAATTTGGATTTTCAGATAAATACTTATATAACTGATCTTCGAACCATCTTATATACTATTGACTATATGTATTTTATATCCCTCCTTAAAACATTGATGGATTCAAATATCTATGAATTGATTCATGGGATTTAATTCATAGATCACTATCATCACTCTTATTTAAAATGTAATGTGCACTTACTCCAACTCTGTGAATGTAATTATAAAAAAATATCTTCTATAAATCCATTCACTCATAAGGTATCCATTATGATGAGACATTGGGATATCGTTGTTATAAACATTTTAGGCAATTATTATATAATTCAACACCTTATTCAACAATATATTGATCTACAATACAACCTTCTTGTTGAATTCGATTATTGAAATACCCTTTCAAAATCATTATATATTTTCCAATGGGGTACATCCATTTTTAATAGACTGTACCTCATTGTTTGACCTATGTAACCATGCGAAACATCAAGTAGTACATTATATCAATGAATGGTGGTTGGAATAAATTATCTATTTAACATAACATAAATTCAACCACCTTATTCATTATTTGAAACTTTACAAGGTATATAAAATTACTATATATATATTTGAAAAATAAGTATGGTTTAGTTAATGTATGACATACTTTTCTATGAAGAATGAATGGAAAGAAACATGGATCAAATATTATATAAAAAATCACATTCTTATGGTTTTAGTTATTGTATTATCAAATTAGTTATTGAAATAACATTCTTTAAATTTGATGAATACCCCATCTAGAACATTTACACTATTATAGAAAAGGAAAAATTGTAATTTTTCCTATCCGAATAGAGTGTAATTTGATAGAGGAAGAAAATTCATCCCTTTAACCATCACTAGTCCCAACTATTCCCTTATCCCCATGAAAATCATGTAAACCCTAGACTTGATGAAAAATTTCATTTTTCTAGGAACATTTAGTAATGCTCTAATAACATTATCATCTAAATTTTTTCTACAAGACTGGAATCAGGAAAATTTTAGACGTAAAAATAATTCCACTTACGTAATTCATAGAAAATTTATCTCTTCATCAAAAATTATTTCAAAAAGTTTTTTGAAAATGGATTATAAATAAAAGTTTGAATATATTTCCTTTTATTTAATAGTTGATCTCGTGTTAGTAGAGATAGTGTTATACCTTGTTTGATATTCACATAGAGGGTTGTCATCCATGATCGGTTTTAATGTCATTGATGTAAAAGTTTATGATTTCCCAAAAAAATCCTTCAAGAAATATTTCAATAAAACCGAGTGTGTTCATTTTTCATAAATGGGACACCCAAAAATTATTTTAATTCTATAGCCTAATTGATTTCCATATGAATAAATGTCATTTATCATCCCATAAAATATGTCCCTCAATGTAAATTTTTCACTTATATGAGAATAAAATACAATAACACATGTATCCCACATCAATTTCAGACCTTTGATCTAGGGAAACGAAATTATATCAATATCATTACCAGTTTTCATTTTTCCAAATATAAAAAGGAACAACATAAAATATTTTCACTTTATTCATAACCATGGTGGAAAGTTATAATTAACCAAAATGATGGGTTGTGTACTTATTACTACTATGTACACCCAAAGGATTTATTTCATATGTAGATAATGCAAGTAAAAAGATTCATGGATCATTTCCAAACTGAAGATACTCAAGATAATTTTCCATCCATTAAGGAGAATCTGATGAATGACACAGGTCCCCATATTTAATTATTGTATTTTAATTCCCTATAAATTATCTCCCTGATTCTGGACAACCATATAGTCTTATAAACCATGTAATTATATGAAAGTACAAAAAATAATTCGATGTACTTGATTCATTTTCTATGTATTTATTAGCTCCACACATAAGTAAATTTATGAGTGATTCATGGTCCTTGAGAAATAATATGTAATCATTCAAAGAGGCATATATATATATATATTTATAGATCATTCCCATTGATTTTAGAATTATTTAACACCACATGTTTGATATGGAAGTTTATTTTCTTCTCAAATAATATCATTTAGGAGACCAAGTGGTTTTTCCAAGCTAGTTTCTATACATCCACTATCACCTTTAAAAAAATATTACTACAACAAACCTATAGTTTTTTATTGTATTTATCCCATCCGGTATACAATAGTCTCATATTAAAATTATATAAATTCTCAAAAAATATTTAAAAATAACTATTGTCATCAAATATTTCTATTTTCACTTCTACCTTGATATCTCCATTATCATTTACAATTGTATTCATATGAAATAATCCATAAATATCAGTATCACCCCAATCGATGTGTGTGTTCAGTTTTTCCCATTTTTTTTATATTATTTATAACTATAGGATATTTCATAACTAGTAAAATATTTCTCCAAATCATCCAAAATATTTTCAATATGACAATAAAAAAATAAACATAGAAAAAGGATTTGAGAATGTTTATATGTATACTCTATTGATATTTTTTTAACTTTTCATCTCTATCTTCGTACTATTTTTTTCAATGATTTTCATGTATCAGTTTTTGATTTATATCAATGCTATTTGGTTCATAATATATTCATTTTGTAAAATAAATAAATAAATACACATATGATATTCATTATCAAAGGTGAAATTTATATATAATTAATAAAATGGGAACCCAACATTTTATTGATTAAATTAATATCAATATTCATTTATATAAATGTGTAATTGAATTAAAGAAATGTGTTTCCCCACTATGTTAGTTTTTATCCTCTATATTAATCAAAAGGTTAATGTTATATACAACAATCATCCTCATCAGCTTCATCTCCCAAATAGTTATTATTCTAACGTTTTTTCTGGAGACACAACACCCATCTATTTTATTTTCCTTGACATATTCCAACCATTATTCCTCCCATAGATGAATACTTCTTAGAGTGGTTCAAGAAATATAAAATAGATGGGGGATGAGTCTCAAGAAATAAATTTAAATAATAACTATCTTTAAGATGATTTAGACGAGGATGAAAGTTGTACTCCATTGTGTTCACTAAAATTGTTAATGCCTCCCATTTGTAATAATTTAACCATTAGAACTGGTTATTATGTCATTCCTGATTGGAGGTGAGATTTGGGGGTGGGGATACATGTTCTGGTCCGTGATTTGTGGGGTCACGGTGGGTATATGTTATGATATTTGAATCTATGGGGCCTCTATGAATTCAATTTTTAGAGGATAAACCCTAATTTTAATAATTTCAATCACAAAACTAAGACTAGTCCCACCACTATTGAAATGATCCATCAAGTCTTTCTTAAATCCACTAAATAAATGAAAATATATTTTAGGGAACTAAGGAGTAATATGAAGCCTAAATATGATAAACAAGAATAATAAACTATCATTCCAACAACTAGAAGATTTAAAAATGTATAGATAATTTTTTTTAATGAAAAGCAATTTATTCCATATACGTGGTTGGTAATCATAGATTCCTTGCGGTAGAACCAATACATGATGAACTGAAATTTTAAATACCTAAAAATATTTTCTAATAATTGTTATAACATAAGTATAATTAGTTAACATTCATTATATTTTTTTGAACAATTTCTGTAACAACCTTAGGAATTATTTCATTTAATATTAATGGTCTATAAAATATTGTTAATATCTATAACCACTCTTAATTAATATTTTCTCTTAAATATCTGATATTTTATTGAATTAAGATTCTTATATACTCTGTAAATATTCTAGGGTTCTTGAATATGCCTCTTTATAAACATACTTCTGAGTAATAATATGTTATAATAAAATGAAACATTGGAATGATAAATAAATAAATAAATTCAACCAAATAAAAAATATTAAAAATTGGTCACATTATAATGGATCAATATAAAATGTTCTGTAAATAAAAAATAATATTCATGTAAATAGTATTAATAAATCATTTGTAATCATGGGAAATTACAAACCATATTGTGATGGTTACTCTAGAAATACATGGGTTCAACCCACCTATAAGAATGATGATGATTTCTTATATTTATAACTTACGAGAGACCTATAACTAGCCTACCCTGTCAGACTCCCATATGAACTTTGATATAAGTGGGGACCCAAAAAATATAATTTTTACTTCAATGTAACTATCTCTTATCCTTCACTAAGAAACATGTGATCCATATTGTGATATTAGTGAGAGGTATGTTTTCCTTTTCAGAAAACATATCAGTCAATAATCAACATAACTCAAACATATGTATTCAAACATATCCTTATAATTCCCATCAATATGATATCTATATTTAAATGAAAAATATCTTACCTTATCAAAAATAATATAGAAACCATACATTGATGGTTATATATTATTATAAAAACCATCTCAGGTAACCAACAATGCCATAAAACTTGATAGTAATACCAATTTTCAATGAAAAACAACTTTTGTTCAATATTATTGAAAAAATCAATGTGATAATAAAATTAATTTTTAAAATCTCCAAACATCCCTCAAAGTAGTAATTTAAAAAAATTACATTAATAGGGTCTCTTGGAATGCATTTTTGGAGCCAAGATAAAAACTTATCATCTTCTTTATTGAATAAATGATATCTATGTTTCATATGACTACATACAAAAATATACACATGAACTAATGTGTTAATTTTTATATATATTTTTCTATGTGTCTGTAGATCTCAATATTTAAATATAAATATATATATATATAGATTTTTATATAGGACTTGATGAGAAAAAAAGAGTTAAAATTCAGAACACTTATCATAAAATAAAAATCTCCCAATCATTTCACTGAATCATCAATATTGAAAAACCCAAAAAAACCACATATAATCTTAAATAAGTAATTAAATGATATAAATTTCAAATTATTATATAAAAAACATGGGTGTCATTTTAACAAACACTTTTTGTGCAATATTTCCATGGAAGGAAGTTCAAAATATCTAAAAATAATATGTAACAAGGATGAAATCAGTGTGTTAAATTATTTATATAAAACAAGATAGAAAAATATAATATTTAAATATATATATTTATAAAATTTTATTTACCAATATATTTTTAACACTATTAATGAATATATAATCTTAAAATCATGTATGATAAAAATGACTGAAATTGAATAATAGTGAATGTGTAGAGAATAAGAATATGGAAAAATTTTATATGTGTTATTAATTAAATATAAATTATTAAAAATATGTATATATATAGAAATAAATATGATTAAATTCGGAAAATATTAAAAAACAGTATATATATATATATATATAAAATAAAAAATGATTAAATTCCCCAAAAAATTAATAACAAGATATTTACAATGAATTAATACTTAATACTAATTGTATTACAAATAAATAAATAAAATTTACATATTAAAGATATAATATATAAAATATATTATGTTATCATGAAATTATTAATGAAATACTAAAATTTTATTAAATTACATAAATATTATGTGAATTTTTTTATATGTGATTTAATTCATTACATAAATATGTGTGTATTAAATTCTCTAATGAGGTGTATGTATGTGAAATTAATGTAACACATGCATAAAATATTTTAAATTTCAAATAAATGGACATTTTATTATGTCTATTACTCTTTGAAATTATTAACTATTTTTTATTAATATTAACATTTAATTATAGAATTTTATTTATTAAATATCTAACTTATTTAATGAAAATAATAAATATTTTTAATTATATAAATAATTTCTTAGTAAATATATATTAATATAGTTTTATATTATATGTATTAGTGAATAATTATGTATAAATCCCATTACAAACGAATCATTAATTATTATGTTTTATATTATTAAATTTTATTCATTTTATATATTTATATTTAATATATATTATTTGTTAATATTTATAATAAATAAATATATATTAAAATTAATTATTTTATATTAATAATAATTAAATTATTAAATGTTTTATTAATTTTGTAATTTATTCATTATTAAGGATTTTGTTTAATTATAAAAAAATTAGTTTTTTGATTAATTATTTCAATTTCATCATTTAAATTTTTTTTAATATACTAATTATTAATATTTGTAATATATAAGTATGTCTATTTAATTTATATAACATTATCAATAATTATCTAATTAATAAAACATTTAATATTCTTCTTAATTTACAGATTATTTTCTTTTTTTGTTTGATTATAACATTGTAGTCGTTTTATATATCAATATATTCAATATATATTATTTATTAGTATTTATAATTTATATATATATATATTAAATTGTTTAGTTATTATCAATAATTATTTAACAAATTAAATTTTTAATACATTTGTTAATTTACTAATTTGTAAAATTTATATATTATTTCATTATATTCAGACCATTTATTAGTGCTAAAAAATCTATGATAAATGGTACCATATATCATCACTAAAAATAAAGCATTGATAAAGGATACACATTATCAATGCAAACAAAACCGCTGATAAGGGGGTACCCACTGTCATAACTTTTTGCTAGCACTGATAAAGGCCAGTGTTGGAAAATGATTGGAATGTATTAGTGATTTTGTAAAATATTCAATGAAATTTATTTTTTTATGAATATTAAAAATACTAGTTTATTGAATGTTTCCTTTTCATTTTAAAAATTAATAATTATCATTTTTTGAAATGGATTTTTCAAATTAAAATAAGTTCAATTAAATATCAATTAATCGAATTTATGTCAATGGAATCATTTTCAAATTGAATTTTTATATAAAACACTTTAAACATTTGAGTAATCTCTATTTTAAAACCTAATTTCTTATCACATCTACAAGATTAATTTTAAATTAAAAATTTCTACTTCATTGAATGTAATTATTTAAGTAACATTAAATTTATGGAAGGAGAATTATTTAGATTATCTACAAATTTGAATTAAAAGTTTCACCAAAAATAGTGGAAACATTAAAAATTAATTTGCATGATTAATGTGAAAATGAGTTTATCAGGGGTTAAACTAAGAATAAAAAGTTTCAAATTTCCATAACATTGGTATTGTTCCAATTTTATGGGCATATTTCAGTATTATCCATTTAAATAAAGAATCTATGGAAAATGCAATCATTTTTTTTGGAATGATTGTTATTTTGGATTCTTTTGGAAATTTCCAAGAAATTTCCATATAGGTTCCTTTCCCGCCCTTATTAAATTCCCCCCACCACCCTTCATTTATAAACAAATATAAATATATATATATGTAAAAAATTCCAAAATCATCCCCCAGTATCCAAATCCATATAAAAATGTTGTTATTCCTCCTAAAAGACCCACAGTAGGGTTATTAATAAGAGAACCGAAGGAGGTGACTCTAAGCGAATGTAATTGTGTTCACTGAGCTCCTTAATTTAATTTACTCTTTTTCCACATTCTATTATTTATTATGAGTTACAATAAAATAATTCTACTATATCATATATATAATGATGTTATTATGATAATGTGATAATCTAAAGCCATCTCCACATCAATCAAATGAAAAATCAAATCTTTGATCGTGTGTCTGGAATACTACCACCACATGAATTGATGTAGTTTGTCTTAAATAACCTTATTTAAATAATGGATATAATGAAGTATTTAAAATATTTATTTTATATTTATGACATTTATATAATTCCATAATTATTAAATAAATTATAGATTCTTAGTTTCCATTCGATGGGGGATTCGATAATGTCGCTCGTGTGTACGGAGAACTACTAACTCGTAAAGCACTGAAATTCATTTTTTTAAAAAATTACATGAATGTTTTTAAGGATAAACCTAATGAATATAAATTCTATATATGCATTCATAATAATTGAATAATGGTAATATATTTTTTTCCTTTTTCAATCTGTCGAAAAAATGGACACAAAGTTTGTGTGTATGTAAGTCATACTGTCTCCATGAATGATGTATTTAATTTTCTATCCCTAAATATTTTTTATTACAATAAAAAATTAAATATATATGATATTTATATCATTGCTAAATTTATTAATATTTTGAAAAATGATCAATGAAGGAGGACCAAAAATACTAAATCAAATCATTCAAGAAAAACAATGCATTATTTCGTGAAACATACTTTAACATGTGATACATAATAAAAGTGAAATAAAAGTCCATAATTAAGTATATTATGGTATGATATATATATATATATATGTTTGTGTTTTTGTGGTACAAAAATATACGTATTGTAAACTTATATTTATTATACAAGAGTTTTCAATATGTATGATAGATGTCGAGACTTAAGGTAAGAGATTTCCTTCTTTGTTTTAACATCTATGAGACACCTGCCATATTAACCACCTATTTCATTAATGTAGTTTATATACTACCAATTAATGTTTTCTCTAACACTAATATTTAGAAATGTTGTTATTTACATATCTTTTTTAGGATTTCTCCTTCACTTGTTATTTGGTCCAAATGTTATAATATAGGTAAGGTATTTTGGTCTAAATATTCATTCCATTATACCAATGTTATGATATGAACATTTCCTAATTTATGATTTTTATAAACAACCCCATTTAAATGAAATATAATTTATTTATTTATTTTTAATATATTTTAAGTTTCATTCATTATAATTACTTCAGATGGCTTACAACGCAATGTTATCCAAGTGGTATGGATTTTATGTTAGAATCTCATTATTTATGAATTTTGTTTTATTATTTTATTTTTATAATGAAGTATTATAGTACATATATCAAGAAACTCATGAAATTTCTTATTTTATCTTTTTATTTTGGAGATTAAGTTTTTTCCTTTCATTTTTCTCTCTTTATGTACTCATTTTTTCAAAAGACTTATTTTACGTACAATCATCATTATTTATCTCTTAGATTATAAACCCATTTTTATTCCAAACCCACGATTTATAAAAAAATTCAAAAATATATTTTTTCTAATCATTAAATGATTTATTAATGACAGTTTTCCCATTTTTTTAATTTTAACAAAATTAAATGAATCTTTCCGGTTTTTCCAAAATATGTCTATTGGATTTGATTGAAAATGTGAAATAAAAATTTATTTTTACATAAAATACACAAATGGTATTTCCAATAATAAGGACCATTATATTTCCCAAATATTCATTTATAACTCATCTAGGTTATTTTTAAATAAAATGTTTTTCTGAATATTTAAAAAAAATCAAACCAGAAATGATATTTTCTCATGAAACGTTTTACATGATTTTTTAACGTCCTTTATATGTATTCTTGTTAATTTTCAATTAAATGGATTTCAAAAAAAGGATTTTTTGGTTTTATTAATTTATTTTTTATGATAATTTATCTTCTTCATTATTCATTCAATATGATTTTTATATAAAAATCAATATTCCTTATATGATGAGATCCATTGATGTAACATATGCCTTGTTGGGGATATTAACCTAGGATCCTATTTTCATTTTTTTGGATGGTTAATAATTAAAATATATTTATGAATACTAACTAAATTCTAGGGATTATACCATGATATAATTTTTATGAACCCCACTACTTTTTTCTCTACTTAAGATTTGAATAATTGAGGAATTGATTATGAATCCTTTTACTTTTCTATAGGTTATGATTTGATTATTTTTTAGTATGCCTATTTCATTTCATGGATTATGATATAATGAACTTTTTTATGATCATATAGATCAAGTATGTATGAATTTCATTATTTTATGGGTGGTACATATATCTCCCAACATTGTATTAGGTAAATATTTATATCTTATTGGATGGAAATGACTTAAATGGGGAGAGAACTTGGTTCAGTAAGGTATATTGTATTCAATGAAGGGTTTGAGAGTGAACCACGACTATTGTGATGGTTTAAAGAGTGAACCCATTCCACTATGATATTATTGGGAAGGAGCCTTTTTCCTATCGAAATGATTTTATATGCTTATATGTATCCCAAAAATCTATGCCTTCTGTCGATGTTATTATCTTAGGGCTCATTTTCCTTAATTCTTTTAGGATTCATGTCTTAGAAATTTCAAATAATTATTCAATGATGTAATATTATATTCTTTGAAAAACATGGTATGATTTTAAAATATTTTTGTCATGTTATCATACCATTAGGCTCATGTTATTCTTAGGTATCTCCCTTTTTGTACCCACAATAATAATTTATGGTCTCCCCCTCTTATATTTTATTTCCCAAAGTTATGAGATAGGTTTTTAGTAGTGAATTTCTATTAAGGGAGATAAAGGGGTATTTAATTATGAGATATGTTGATGATATTTCACCAATTTAGAATATTGTGTACATAGTCACCATAAACACTGAACTATTATGTTTTCTAGGTGTGTGTTTGTGTATTGAATATTTATCTAAAAATATATAATATATATGTTTTAAAATACTAATTAAATATTGTTATAAAGAAACATTCATTGGTATTTGGTAAATGTATCATAATTCCACTTTGAAAGGGGCCTATAGGGTTACAGACTAAGTATATTTGGAAGTTCAATTAAATTTGATATGAATTTGAAATTATGGATAAATATAATTAAACTATGTGGTTTAACAATTATTCATGTTTTTTTGGTAGAAAATATTCAATCAATGGTTATTAGAGCGAATATATATGTGGTTTTAAAACTTATAAAATTTTTATTCACTAGGTGATTATTTATTTAGTTACATGAATATAATGATATGTATTTATTCTATTTTTTCACATTGTAAAATATTTAATTATTTAATTACATTAATATTTAATAAGTTAGTATTCCCAAGATTCACATAATATAATATATTTATATTTATTAGAGAATATTGAAATAGTATTTGTATAATTAAAATTTTATTCATTATCTGATGACAAATATATTTTGAGGATAATCAGTGCCCCAAAATTAGTTTTCCTGTGAGAAATGTCATATATAATATAACATAAATAAATTTTAAATTATTTATTTATAAAAATTATTATTTATTTTATATATGATATCAAAAAATGTCAATTAAATATTAATATAATTATTTTTATTTTGTTATGGATTTATTCAGGAGTAAATAATTTATTGAAGGTCCATTCACAATTCTTCATTTTCTAACCCTAATATAATATAAATCTGGTTATGATGTTTGTGAAAGATCTAGATCTATATAATTTCATTATGTACAATTATCTCTTGAGAAATTACTTTAAAAACCTAGGTAGATATAAGGCCCCAACCTTAAAACATTACATAATCTTGAATTAACTGAATAATTCACATTGAAGATCTTTTCAGGTTTAGAGTTTTAGAGAATTAGGTCATAACTATTACATCTCAAAGATTACAAAGTAGACACATCTACTCAATTTCCATTTTTTTCACAAAATAAAACTTCTTGAACAAAAGAGTCATGTGTAATTCCTTGTTTTAGACAGCCTGACATTTCCATGATCCCATCCTTAACCCTATTCCACTTTATGTCCTGTGAAAAAAATTTCAAAAACCTGGGATGAGCATAAAAGGCGCAGTAAGGGTGATAACAATATGGAAAGAAAAAATTAGACCATGCATACATAAGAATCAATGAAATCAAAATTTACTCATAAATCATAAGCACGTTAATATACATAATTAAATCATAATATTTATGAATAACCCATAGAAATCATAAGACATAAAGGTAACATGAGGCATTCATAACATTCTTACGTAGGGAGTAACCCTCATGGTTACGTTTGGAACACCCATTATAGTATATTCTCTAAATATCATTGGAGAAACCTTAGAGTTTAACCCCTTCACGTTACCCAATGCATTGGAGAGCTATATCAGGCTCACCCGCCCTTAGTTTATCACAGAACCACCCATCTTCATAAACAATGCCCAAGAACCATAACATAATTGTATCACATAAAACATGCATAAAGGAAACATAACATTTCTAAATTTCAATCACAAGATATCAATAACACATTGATATAATTAAAAAATTATCAAAACTATTTTCAATACCAAAATAAAATAAAAGTAAATCATGGTATTTAATTTTCATTTTAAAAAAATTTATGGCTTGTAGAGGAAGCCGAAACTCAAATAATGGTCACGGCAGTGGAGAAGTCGTTGTCGCCGCATATGTGAGAAAAAAACATTACCTCTTGTAAATTTGTAAAAGGTTTTGTATAAAAAAGATTCCTTTTGAGTAAATTTAATGGTCACAGGGGTTTATACACCTGATAAAAGAAAGTTGTGTATAAAACAAAATATGCCTCAATGAAAGGAGATTTAGACGAAGTCCCATACACGTTCGTATAAATGATGTAAGAATTTATCAATGAGATGATTATGTGTAGAAATAGTATATCCACACAAAGGTTTGTGGAAATTACAACATAGATATTCCACAAATAATCATGGCATAATAAAATCAAGAAGTAGAGGTTTAACCCAAAGAATTGAAAGTGGGTTTAGAAGTTCCCTTACAGAAATTCAACAGCCTAACTACGTCACTTTAGAATTCATAAAATGAGATGATGAGAGATAAAAAGGATATCTCATTACATGGACATAATATTTATAGCAATAAAGATATAGAAGAAAATATCCCAACATAACAAGATGTAAATTAATAGACATAACAAAAATAATTCTATTAAAAAAGAGGAGGGTGAAAGGATCTCGTACCAATTTGGGTAACTTTCAAAATGTACACCCCATGAAAGAAGGAATAAAAAATACTGATATAAATACCCATAAATGATAGTATATTACACAATGATTAGAATCATGGTCATTACATACACCACTCAATGGAGATAGTGACAATATAGCATGAATCTCACAGAAATAAAAAGTGAGATAACATATCCCCTTACGAAAATTCGGCAGCCTAACAATGCCACTTAAAACTTCCAAAAATGGATTGAAGATATAAATTAGGGTCTCTAATCATATGAACATAAAAATTACAGTAAGTGAAATATAGAATAACATCCCCCAACATAAGAAATAAGAGCTTAAAAGAAGTGACATAAAAGAGAGTACATAAAAAGAAAGAGAGAGGATGGATCCCTTACCTCGTGTTCGACTTGAATAGATCATTCTTTAATCTCCTGAGTAATAAAATAGAGTTAATTTATACTTTCTTAAGAAACTTTTTTAAGTTCATTATTCCATTTATATCATTTATTACCATTTTATGAAAATCATGTAATTATTTAAGTTAATAACGGTCGTTTTGTCGATCTTTGGTACATGAGTCAAAAATAAACTTCTTATATTTACAAGTTGTTCATGTGGTAAAATATCCATTATATACCAAAATATATTAATTATGTAGACATCATATATATCATATATATCCAGTATATAAATGCATTTATAATATTACAAAACATTTAGAGGTAAAAAATGAAATGCACCGTTCATGGAGATGGTAAGCCGTACGTACGCATGAACACTACTTTCATTTCTATTTCATATTTAATGGAATGAAATAATAATGATATAAAGGTATATTATAATTACAGTATAATATCATATATATAATATCATTAATACCATCCTTTATACATCCCACATATGGCATTAATGAATCAAATCACTTTGAGGGGGCGGTAGTCCGCACTTCCTAAAATAAAGATATCGTGTTTACCCATAATGGAAACCATAAAGGTATGCCATAAATAAAAAATACAGAAGAATATTGGAAACATAAACATAATATATATGATATATAAAAATAGTGACATCTTAATGGCCACCATGAAAGGTGTTAGAAGAATATTGAACAATCATCATTTCGTGAGGCAGAAATTCGCCATCCATAGAAACAGTATCTTACTTAACCATTAGACGGAGGTGTGTGTAAGTGTAGCTAGAATTATTATCATAACAAAATCCTAGTATATTTAAGATACTGGTGTTGTTCCAAAAGAAAGGAATAAAAATAGTTTAGGGGGTTGGAGAAGCAAAATAAAATAAAAGAACATAAGAGAAGACATTACCTTTAAATCAGGTAACTCCTCTTGGTTTGAACCAAAATGGTCTGTTGAAGAGATTTTTGCCTAAGGAAAAGCTTATATGATGAATAGAAGGATGTGGAGAGATAAAATGCACATATTTTGGCCGATCCAATGGCTTGAGAGGTGTGGGTAAGGTGGTAGAGGTGGGGGCCTTTTATAAGAGGGAGGAGGGGAACTCTTGGAATTTCATGGAAAGTTACTTTATTATAAAATTATTTTCGGATATTAAAGGACCCAAAATTATATATTTCTAGGATAAGGTGATAAGGGTTCTAAATACACACGTACAATTGGTTTTGGACAAGTTCAAGTCTTATATTTTACCTTATCTTTTCATTTTATTTAAATCATTCATTAATGAGGTAATCGCTGCATCATCATGGTGTCATAAATAAATTTATTTATTTAATGTAAAAAAATTATAAGAAAAATACTATGATGTAGGAAATATTTTTATCTTTATAATGAATATTTATATTAAAAAATATGACTTGTATAACCCCATGTAAAATGTTTTTAGTAAAACAATACATGTTTGTGACATTTTTATTTTAACTTTAAATAAAAAGTTATTAATGTCATTTTCTTACCTAAGTGTCTCCATGGGGTCCCCAAGATGACCCATGGATTTTATTGGTCGTTAATGACACATCCAATAAGGGTCGGACATGTGTCAAGGTAATTTCATATTATTAAAACATTATTTTTACCTTAAATTACACTAATTACCTTTAATCACGATTAATAAAACATAAAAGTTACTATTCACCAAAAAATTATTTTAATCCCATTGAACCACATTTTAATTCATAATGAAAACCATGTATGTAGGATTTTTGAAAATCAAATCACAGAAGTGGTAAAGTTTCATTTAAACAAAAAATCAGTTTTTTAACTACCACTTAGTGGTTTCACTATTCATCAAAAATTGAAATTTTCCAGCAAAATAAAAAATATTCACCCTAAGATATATTTGAAATTCCGAATTCAAAAATTATGTCTATTTTAAAAAATTAAAAACATATATGTTGAATTAATTAATTTAATAATTAATTCCCATTGTCAAAACAAATAGCGTGTTTTTAGGAAACAATATCTATTAAAAGATTGACACTAGTTTAAGTCCAATTTCAATGTAAAATTAATTACAATGACAACCATTGGATTAAATGATAAAAATAAATTTTAATTAAACATTAAACCCAATTAAAAAAATAATCTATCCATATAAATAAATTAGATTAGAATGAGGTTTTGAATTGAAATACAACATTTTCACTAAAAATGAAATTTATCGGAAAAATAACTAAAATTTACACAAAGTAAATTTTGATGTATAGATTCTAAAAAAGGATTTTATTTTGTGAAATATAACATATAAAATTGTCAAATTTATATTTAAAAAGGGTTCTCCATCAAAAGGCGGTTAATCTACTTTTTAAAGAATATTAAAAGATTTATGCTTAAAATTGGATTCATTTGCATTTTTAAGCCTCTAACATGTATTGGATAAACGTAAAAATATTTGACAAACATATATAATCACATTTTAGTAAGTTATGTTCATTCCCGCCATTACAATGGCTAGGTGTTAAATACCATTTAAAATATTATTATATTATTAGTGTGCAATGCAAGATTTCAAAGAAACTAGTTGTTGCGTGTTGGGTACGCCATCGAACATTGAATTCCCTTTAGAGTAATATTAATATTTTATTCACAAATATATGAAAATGTCATATTATTTATTTACCTGGGATGTTACAATAGATCCCACTATACAATGCATAAATACACTCCCACATGGGATAATTTTTTCATCAAAGAAGGATTCAGTTGTTATTGAAATCAGTCATTGCAAGAGATAAATCCATCAGTGATAGAACCACAAAAATATACGATGATGATCGGAAAATTGGGGAGCACAATATGATCACCAAAAGAGGGAATCTATAATTGATTCTATATACACAACTATGGAATAAAAATTATATTATTCTGATTCATCTATGAAGAATAAATTTAATGAAATGTAATTCATTAATGAAATAAATTAACTATAAATTATATCTGAATAGATATTGTATTTATGGATTTTGGGTATAAAATTTATGTAGTTAAAAGGATATATCCAAAAATGATGTAGAAAAATATTTTTTTTCATAGGAACACCTGCTTCAGTTTCACCCCAATACCATCATTTATGTTGTGAAATTATTATATGTAACCATTATGATTAAATTTTTCACATGAATTTCTATTACATATTCATGTTAATTTAGATTATCATTATTTTCTTTTAATATTTATTTTTTTTAGAAAGGAATCTAAACATATTTTCTTGTTATGTTCCTTCATTTTCATAGTTATATGTGATTATTTAATTATAGTGTATTTCTTTATTGTATTAATATGTAATGGAATTATATATAATGAATTATATGGGTTGTTTTTTAATTATTTGATCATTCCTTTGCGTACATTGAAAAATTAACCCTCAGCTATAATTAAGGCAGTGGTTATTATCTTTTCAAATGAATTTACAAGCTACGCATCAGATAACCATGCATATTATTTTATGAAATAATAATAAAACCTGAATAGTATTTTTAAATGTTTGGAATGGAAACATTTAAACTATAGTTTTATATAAAATGTTACGATATTTTACAGGTGATTTATTTTGAAATTATTTAATGATTTATATATAATTTTTTTATTTGGAATTCTTACTCCAAGCCTTATGTTTTGGGGGATAAGTTAATGTATTTTATTCATAAGTTGAACTTTATTAAATTAAATATTTTATTATTAAGTTTTTATAAATTTTTTCAAAAATGATTTTAATATTACTTTGATGATTTCATGAACATAAAATTATCCATATCTTTTCTAAAAAATGGAATCCCACTTTTTATAAGTGTCCATGACATGGAATGATTTTAGATTATATTTGGGATAAAATATTTAAATATAGATATCCATGTAATTAATTAGTGTAACCATTTGATTAAATAATATATTTCCTTAAACATCAATATCCTGAGTAGTTTGAAAAATAATTCTAGGATTTCTCCTCCAGGAAAATGACACGACCAACTAAAAGGATTATTTCTTCTTACCATATCGTCATTGTCCTATAATACATATTCTAATTAGTACCGTAGGTATGTTTTTTTATTGATGGTACGGTGAGTGATGGTCTAGTTAAGTGGAAGGAAATGATATGACTCTTATAAATATTTTATCAAATAAACTCTATTTCTTCTAAAAAAAATCAATACATTCAAAAATGAAAACATTATCTTACTATAAAGTAAAAAAACATTACATGGTTTTATTTAATCCTTTAAAATTTTAATTTTATTTCTAAAAAACCATTTTTGGTAACAATATACTCTTCTATATTTTAAATAATTTTTTATTTTAATAAAAATTATATGAGAATCCATTATTTTATTTAAGGATTAATGTGAAATATTTTTTTCCACTACAAATGTATTTCTCTTAAATTTGTTTTCATTTATTAATATTTTAAGAAGGAAACTTATTTTTAAATGAATTTATCTTTTACTTGGGTATTTTAATTCAAATTTGTACCTAATTTTATGTATGTATATGTTATGACCAATACCATGATTAATCAATTATTTGGTTCCCCACTAATGCAATTTTTGATTCCTAGAACTTTTTATGTTATTGTTTGGATGGAAACTAATGAAACATAAAGTATTTTTTACACCATATATTATGTTGGAATAAAATTTCAATATAATGTTCCCTAGAAATTAATGGCCTATGTGTTTTTCCATGTTTAGTTTGATATTTGAATGCTTGTTTGAATTACCAGATATAATACCCATGAATTTCTAATGTTGTATACATGATGTAATTATAATGTACGATTATGTTATATTGATATGATAGATTATACCACCTAATAAATCCTATTTATCATTAAATGTAACAAGCATTTGTTTACATAAATTATAATGTTTCCATGTGAAAGGATATATATTTTATATATGATGGGATTTTAGTAAGTTGTATGTTTATTTTTGTATATTTTTACATAAAATCTAACAACGTATGTTGACCTATATTATATAGGGTTAAATTGGATCAATGTGGAACCTAGACTACTATATAGCCTATCCAATGTCCGAAAATATGAGCTAATTGTTCTTGGATTTAGTAAACACATTTCCTTGTCATAAGAAGGGATTATGGACTAATTCATGTATAGGATACCTTATGGATGGAATGTGATATAATGGATATCTTCCACATATCATGATATCATCACATTTATTGAACTGAAACATGTAATTATAGGTATAAAAAATCTTTGTATATTGAATTTTCATAGACATTTAATTATCTACCCACTACATGTGTGTTTTCAATTCCCTGATTGATTGATGAATCTTTATAAAACAATTTCATTATAGTTATGTACATGAGTAGAAATGTTATTGAATATAACTATTTATTCACTGTTATGCTCAATCATTTTGGTGGATCCCTAAGGAGCATGTATATGATCACACCCAGCATGGGCACTCCTGTGAACATGTAGTTCCACCTTATTTATTTAAATATTGATAATTATGTTGACAAATATTAGATATTTTTTAACCAGCTACTTGATATAGCAAGTTGGTGCATTCTAGCTTCATGTGTGGATGGAGTAGGAGGACATATATAATTTCCTCATACCATTCACTCAACTATACCCTACGTCAAGTTCATCATGTGAACTCATGTGTGCTACACCATATACAAATGGATACTAACAGGTATCAAGGTTATGATAAAAAAAGTGGGGAGACTATAGCTGCTAGAATGATTTTAACAATAATAAACACTGATGGAAAGGTCCAAAATAGAAATCAAATTAGAGTGAAGAACATACAATTATAGTGATATAAAATTCAAAATTGTAACAAATATTTTATATAAAATATGCATCTGATAAAGTTAAAAAATCAAACAAGAAATAAAAGATATCCCAATAACTATTGATAAATGGTATAGGATAAACTGAAAATAAAACATATCATTACCCAAAAAAATTATTAACCAGACCTTTGAATTATCTTCATAACCCAGAAGAGATTTTCAACCTCATCATCTTATACTCAGTACATTACCCAAACATTTGTGCCAAGCATGAGGTTTAAACATCCACAAAAGTTCCTATGTAGGGTGTGGACATAAAACATAGTAATATATCCCTAATGGTCTCCCTAATAAATAAGAATATATTTTTAATTAATTTTTCTAAATGAAAATAAATACATGAATATCACATTTAGAAAACTATCACACCATTGGGTACACAACAATCCATCATAATGGTAAACACATATATTATTCATTTAATGAAGGAATGGGATGACGCTATAAGGAACTTAACACAAAATTATTGTGAGTGATATATCGCCACATATTAAAATATTTATTATGAATATTATATCAGTAATAACATCCCCAAGGTGAATGATACATCACCAATCAGATAAAAAATAGTTTAAATTAGGTATGTTCTTGTGAATGATATATCACCTCCATATAATACCAAGGTTAACAATGCACCAACATAATACAATTTAAGTGTGTATAATCTACCAATGAATTTCAATACCATGTGAATGATCCATCACTATAAATAATCCAACAAGTAAAATTATTCAATACTAAAATACAATCCCATAGTATATAATCTACTACTGAATCAAAATCCATATCTAGAATGATGTTTCACTAGTTGAATAATTTTTCACAATCCTAAAAATATTATAGTGACTGATGTATCAATGGGTGAACAATATATCACCATCATACCAAAAAAATGTGAATGATGTATCTCCATTTGAATGATATTTCAATAATCATACACCATGGGAGGACGATATAACGCCACAAAAATCTGAAAGTAAAATGATCCATTCCTAAGTTAACAATGTAAAAGAAATTCCATATTCCCAATTTCCATGGAGAATTATGTATCACAATTATAGGATAGGAAAGGTAAAATCAAATCACTAATTCCATTGTAAATTTGAATGATTCATCACCATAATTATATAAACAATTCATCACACTACCAAGCCTGGGTGAATGAGAAATCGTCTTAGGAATCATTCCCACCAAACCAATTCCTCACTAGGTGACCAACACTAAGATGTCGAATACCAATAACATTAATGTCAATCCTAACACCCCAATACCCAAATTTTAATCCCATAAAACAAACCTATATATAAACGTTCATACCTTTGTGGAACTCATATTGATAAAAACACATCATAAGCGGTGAATTACTATATAGCTTAACCAAAACATGAGATCCTATTAACACGTAATTCTCAAGAATACCACATATGTATTAGTATTCATTTTAGGGATAAGGAAATCCTTTATACTTCCATTACATGAGTATTAAGGCACAATCCTAAGGACACGTGGCTACTGATATCCATGTGTTATAAAACCTAAATTATGGGGCCAATAATGGTATATATTATTAAAACTAGACACCTAAAACTGAAGGAAAATACATTTGTTTCCCATTTTGGACATATTCACAAACCCTCTCAAGGATTTATCTTATATGGATAGTTCTATAACAAAAAATACATACCACTAGTAACTTCTCTGGGTCAGTCTCTCTTCTTTAACATGAACACTCTATGTCAATAAATCCATTAAAAATTCTTTGAATCCCGCCTTGGGTATAATATTCTCATTAATTGATCCTCAAATATGGTGAACTTATCCATCAATTCCTAAACCATAAATACATAAACAATGAGGGATTATTAAGACTCTAAAAAACTCTCAAGCCTTTCATCACAAAATAAGAACCCCTGACATTTCAAATTCGGCTTACTCAACCTTACATTCCCAAAATTTCAATCCATATAATTATAAAAACATATATAATATAGTATAATTAGGAACCAACAGCCTTATGAAAAAAGTTAACCTCTTATGGAGATATCATCCACTATTTCCCCAGCTCTTCCAAATCTATGTGAGTCATCATCCACTATCAGAAGGTCCAATTCTAAATGGATATCGAAAAAAAAATTATAAAACACATATATTAAATTTTAAAAATTATTCCATAATTAGTCCCATTATTTATAATTATATAAAACATGCTAGTTGTTATATCCTCATTAAAACCTCTATAAATGGGGTGAAAATTACACTCATCTATCCCCAGATTCCATTACCAACCAATCACCAGCATATGACCCCAATTTACCAATAAATTTCATCTTAGTTTTATGAAAAAAATAAAATAGTTAGGTGTCTTATAAATTATATAATAATTAGAAAATACATATTTTTTACATCCTCAGACCTCCCCTTTTTATCTCATGGAAGTTTCTCTTTTTCCTAACCTAATTTCACCATGATCTAATGGAATTAACATAAAATCCATAATTCTCCTCCACTAAAATTAATGAATAAATAAAAAAGGATATTTATTGTAAAGTATGATGTCTAGCTAAAATCAATTTTCATGAAGAAACATGAAAAATACTCTCAAATAAACCAATCGATGTAGAGGATAAGGGGTAATGTTTTGTGGGTCCCCCTTTATCATAGATAACAAATAGAAAAACACACCCAGATTGGGGAGGTCTAACAAAGGGTAGAATTCACATTCATCCCCTCTTTTATATTTATGATAACTAGGTTATAATGGGTTTTTGGTTCACTTAGACCAAACACATGTCCCCATATTGTGAACTTAGTGTGGGGCTTTGGCCACATTGTGGCCCCATCTATGGGAACCAACATTGGAAACCCTGTATTGTAACTAGTTCCACCTAAATGAGTACCTAGTGGCTCACAATAGCTAGATACATATATTTTTAAAGCCCTTAAACATATATATTCAAAATTGACCCATTACCATATAATATTCCCCCATAAAAAACATCCTTCGAATCATTAAAAAGGTAACAAAAATTTCATTTCATAGTATGAATTATAAAATTAAAAATGTTCCTTGTTTAATTATCTATGGAACTAAACTTTTATCTAACTCTATAAAAATATAAGAGGTTTCCATTAAAATATAACTATAATATATGATTTTATCTCCAATAATCCTCTATATGCAACCCCCATATGCCATGTAAACACATTAAATGTGATGCAAGTTCAAATTAACCATATGTTAATAGTTATGGTGACTCTTCCAATATACACAAACCAATGAAATAGCCCACCAAAATATATGCCTCTTTCTCAAACTAATCACAATTTTGGTCATATCATGAATGTCATGAATTTAAAATTATATAAAATATCAGTCATGACCATAGTTTGATACACTAGTTAGAACATTACTACACCAATGGTTAAAAAATACTCAACGCACATGCATTAAACTATCAACTAATTCCACCACTATGTGATAATTCCCCACTTGAGATTTTATTTTTTTATTATTTATTCACCAATGTTATGATCCAATAGTTCACGCCATTGGTCTAAATTGGATCCTCTCTCACTCAGCACAACTTAGGAAAATATCCAAACCATTTGTGAGTCAAAACTAATGATTGAAACCCTATTCTATACAGATAACATGAATATTAGATTCATTTACATGTCATAGTTCTCTAAATCATGGACATAACACAATCCCATTTTCTCAATAGTTCACTTAATTATACACTTGTCCAGTCATAAAACTATATAATAAATTATAATATATGGCAGTCTATTAACTAATGAATTAGACTGATATAACCATCGTAGTTAAACACCTAAATCTAGGTACTTTATATATAATAAAGGCCTAAGAGAGATATATGCATCATATTTATTTGTTCTTGTAGATTAATTTGGGTGATTTGGGAAAGTCCAAATGAATTGAGTTTCTTTAACCAAAATAATTATCCTCATTGAATTACCAATATTGGTATTTTTTCTATGTTAACATACTATACAAAAGTTTTGTGGATATCAATGGGGTTATTAGAGATTCTATTTTCATTTTTGTTCCATTTCAATATGTTTCTCCTTTTTTCTCCTCTATTTTTTTGTTTTTTCTATATTGGGTTATATATATATATAGAAAAATGTTTTATGTTGATATGTTTGTTATATATGAGTTTGTATCATTTAACAATAAATAATTCTCTATCCTATTATAAATCATTAATTAATTTCACAAAAATTAAATTCAAAATGGTAATGTTTACAATTATAAAGCATTCTTCATTATTTTTTTGTTTTTGGGTGTCTAATGTTGTGTGTTATTAGATAAAGTTTATATATTAAGTATCCTAGAGGATTTTTTAATATGACAATAAAGTTTTCTAACTTTATATTTTATATATTATGACATTTGATAATATAGAAATTATAGTATTTGATTTATCAGAACGAAACTAATATTACATAACAAGATAGTGTCATATTAATAGATGAAAAAATATTAGGAATGTTTTTAAATGTTTTAGTCTAGTAGTGATTCAACAGATAATATCATTTTAGGTGTGATATGTTAAATTGGATAAATTAATTGGTAAAAAAAATTCTTGAATTAATTGTGAGATATTTCTATAAGTATGGTCTAGATTTAATCATGAAGATGTTGGAATCTATACCCCTGAAGTTTAGTTTTTTTATTATGCATAATATTTTTTACTTGAATTTATTATATGAAGAATTTATTTTCCTGTAAAGTTATTTCTTGTATAAATTGAAAATTTCCATTAAATAATTATTTTAACACTTTTTAATGTGATCATGAAAATTGTTTAGACTGATCCATAATAATACTTTGTGTTGATTTAATTAAATAAAATATTTAATTGTTTTTTATTTAAATACATTTTAAGGAAAATATAAAAGTTTCTCATTTTAATGATTTGGTGAATTTTCAATGTTTTAAATAAATGATTTTCATGGAATATATTTCTTATTTTTAGGTGAATGTATTGTTTTAATATCCTTTCAAGATTTTTTTAAGAAATTAAATTTATTTAAGGTTCTTCATTGTTTATTTGAATTGTTTATTTAGTTCATCTCATTAATTAGGTTATATACGTTCTTTTTATGGTAGGAATAGTTGGTTTAAAGAAGGATGTATATCTAATTTTTCTAATATTATGTATGATAGATTGTGGTGATGAATAAAATTTATATTAGATAAAGTAATGATATTGGTTTGATAAGGTTTTGAGATACATCCATGAATGATAAATCAAGTTAAAATTTTATGGACGTCGATGTGGATGTGTATCTTATGGGGTGTTTGGGTTTTCTCTATTATTAATGTGTAATCAAATTTTCTAACTAGAACTAGTTAATTTTGGTATTAGGCCAAAATATAGGTCATTTGATCCTCAATAAGGAATTTTTCATGGGAAGTATAAGATATATTCTAGGGAAAAGATTTTAGTTATATTTTTGTAGGTGATGGTGTAAAAGTTACTTCGTCTGGTGTTGGTCCTTACTGTTAAAAAATGGTAGGAATAAGTTGAGGGAACATTTTAGTTTATGAGGACTCTTGTTCAGTTTTGATTCACCTTATCTAGGGGGTTTCATGGCTTTATCATACTTTTAGATGAATCATGATTGGATGAAATTTTCTTCTAGTTTTGAATTCTATATCTTGGTAAGAAGGGAGTTCATTCTGTTGGTATAGATTAATGAATATTTGAATAATATCATAGATATCTAGTAGGAATGATTCAACATTTTTGATATCATGAGTCAATTTTTTTCCTTTCATAAATTTTTTCCAGACCTATTAACGGATTAATACATGTGTATGTGGCATTTCATGTCTTCATTGATTATATATATATTATAGAGGGAGGTGTGTTTGTGGTTGAAATCATGGTTGGATGTGAGGTATTATGACAATGTGATTGAAAGGAGTATCTTATAGGATATAGAGGATACTAGAGATATAACCAAGAGTTCTAAGAATTGTGTTAGTTAAAATCATATATTGAGGCAGACTGATAGAGCTAAAGAGTGGATTTAAGCCTTGGGATTGAGTAACTCGAGGTATCATTTGTCTAGTGGGTTTATCAGTTCTCCTTTTAATGTGTTGATGAACATGTAGTATGGGTTTCTAAAGATTCATTGATTTCATTATTTTATGTGTGGGTGTATATTCATTACATTTAAGGTTAAGTATTTTTTGGTAGTGGTTTAGGATGAAATCAACCGATTTTGTGAGTTTGAAAATATATTTTGAGTTAGTATCATTATCATTCTGATAAGAAAATTTATATAAAATGAAAACATTATCTTTATAAATTGTTCCATTCATTATATTATATTCATATTTATCATAAAATAGTTTTGGGAAAAGATTTAATTTAATTTACCTGGTTAGTGTGTTTATATAAAATTGAATTATTTAATAACTGAACATAAAAGCTAATTTCTACTTTCTCAAATAAGTAATGGTTCTTAGAAAATTAAATTTTATTGTTAATGGGAATGAAATTATTAACAAAATTAATTTCACATAATATAATTCAATATTAAAAAATTATAATCAGTAAGATGAATGTTGAAATTTGGGGTAGAGTATTTAGTGGTATATTTATTTATTTTGGTGAGCTTCCTATAGTGGTGAGAATTTGGTTTTAGAAAAAAAAATAATGCTGTAATTTTTTAGGACATTCCTTATTGAATGTAGGTCAAATAACAATATAGAACCCTTTATTTACTAGTTATAGAAGTGTGTATTTATTTTTGGAGTGTTATCTCATGTGGTTTAAAAGTTTGTGGGATTTTTCTATGTATAGGGATCCATTGGAATTATTAGGAGTAAACATAGTAATCTGACCCCTGTAATTTGGTGGATGTTTCATCATATTACATCAACCTTATTTAGGGAATTATATTTCATAACCAACATGAGATAATGTAGTAGTTTTCCAAGATCATATTGTTTTTACAGTGATTAATTCTATGTAATTAATATTAAAGTTATCACATTAATGTTTTAATAGTTTAATTTTACATGTTTTAAGGTAGTTCCTAGGGTGTATCAAGATTTGGAGTTTTTTGTAACAACCCAGAGTTTATAAAGATATTTTTCTCGTTAAATTATTATGTGTTATAATATACTATATAGTAATATATACAAAAGGAAACCCAAAATAATTTATTTCAATAATAAATATTGTTACATTAATCATTAATAAAACCAATTAAAATTCGAAACATTACTATCAGGTAAAATTATAAAATATAAAAACTAATATGGGAGAATATGGATCACCCCTATCTATGGAAATAATCACCCCCACTACCACTACTTTAGAATAGAAACAAAATATTAGTAAACTAATACAAATTATAGCAAATAGAAATATAGAACCATGATAGGAATTTAGTTTAATAATGAATTTATAAAATTATATGTGTTCATAAGATGTAATGTTGTTGTTGGAATAGTGATGTGAATGCCAGAATAGTGTCCTGATTATTTGGAATAGTAACATGGATTTTGGGAATTGTGACATAACTATCCATAATAGTATGTTGACTGTTAGAAAATAAATTTTACATCAATTTCAAAAATTGTGTTGTAAATAATATTTTTCATGATTAATTAATCTAAATATAATTATTATAATACCAAAAAAATATATATCATGATTAAAAAAACTCAAAGAAAATATTAGCTCATTTTTAGTAAACTGTATTTAAAGTACTTCATAGAAGTCATAATTTTTAAGTTAATAATTATAAACTCCTTTTTTTGAAATTTACTTTGATAAATTTAATATCAATTTTGAATTAATAATTTCAAAATTAATCAAGGGTGATTTTTTGGTAATTTTATGAAATACTTAAATTTTGAGGTGAATAGTAAAAAATGCAACTTTTTAAAATAATTTGTGTATATTAAATTACATCATTCATGTTGTAATAATGAAGTAATATGTTGATAAAATTTAGGATTGTAAATTATTTATTTAATTTCTGAAATTATTAATTAAAATAATGTAATCATAAATTACAAACCAAAAAATAAATATTTAAAACCTAACATTAAAAGTGCTTCTTAAAGTAAAAACTTTTATTTCAGATAAATAACCTTTTTAATAAACTAATGAATTATATTCTTAATGATTTTTATTGTATTAAAAATATTATATTATATTTATATTTTAATTTAATTTTAAAAAATTCATTTCTAATCCATCTCAAAAACATAAATCATTCATATAAATCCACTTATAATCCTTAATAACATTCATGACTAATCCATCTGAAAACCTAAAGGGATATTTATTGTCATACAATATAATTTACACTAAGGATTAAGTGAGTTTCGATCAACCCATCTCTCTATTATTTTTTTCTAATTCTTCTAATTATTTTTTTCACTAACCATTTTCTAACCAAACTATATATGATAAATTAGTTATTAATTAAAAATTATATTAATTAATTTAACCTACTATATGTATCACATTTTCTATGTATGTTAATCTCAATATTGTCCTTCCTGCTCTCTCAACAACATCCCGTAAATGGTCGGTTAACCACATATAGAGAGATTTCCTTGTCAACACATATAAAAATATTCATAGATGTATTTATTCAATTATATATAATATATAATAATGAAATAATATTTACTGTAAAATTATGTAATTAATAATACTAATATATAAATTAAATTTAAAAAATATAAAAATTTTGGGAAAACTGGAAATCATTAAGAAAAACATGATATCAAAAAGCCTACCCTGTAACAAAGGAGATTAATAAATATAATCAAATGAATATAATACATAAATAGTGTTAAAATTACAATAATTCACATCCATGTCAATGTTTTAATAAATCTAATTTTATTATCCAGGAGGCGCAAATGAAATAAAATAAATATGAAATTTTATTAATGTGATTTTAGAACGAAACTCCCTTTCTTTTATGAACCCCAAATTTTATTCATGGATATATTATTTAGAAAATATTTATTTAACTCATCCTTTCCATGTGATATTTCCAAACTACGATTGTAATACATTATATTTGGCATTGTAAGATTCTGCAAATATTATAATGAGACGGGTCGGCCCAAAATTATGTATACCACTAATGCATCGGGTAACGTGTTATATCTCTTGATATAATGTGTATAATGAGTGAACATGATTTTATATTCCATCATAATGATGACGTTATGATTATGAAGATATGTTATGCATGAAACTGATTCTAACATTGTTCGCAACTCTGTGGTATTTGACTACTGTGACATGTTGTTTCTCTTTTATGAATTTTCAAATTCCATTTCATTATCACTTGTTTCCCCGATTCTATTTATGATGATCTTATGATTATGATACGATGATAATTATTAATATCACCCAATCATTATTGATTCATATCCCTTACTCATCCTTTTACTGGGATTTTAGGTCACCACATTCTTTAATTTAAATCATCATGTGATTACATGTAATAAAGACAATGTGATATTTATTGTTTTTATATTAAGGCTTTAAATATATTTTTTTTCATTATTATGTTCATGTTATGCATGTGACTAATTTTTCCAAAGCACTAAACCTTTTGTTCCAGGATTTGTATCTCTTATATGATGTTTATATTGTAAATGATGTAATAATTATGTATGGGAAATTTGGGTCATTGAATTTTATTCATCCTTATATGTTGGTTTTCATTCTCAAGGATAAAAATAATCTGATATGTATCTAATATAATGTTTTATAATTTTATAGACTATTAATTTGTGTTCTTCCAATGGTTTAAGTTTCCAATGAATGATGGATGAAGGGAGGGGTTAATTTTATATTTTCTTTTACCTAGGCTAGAGGTTTCATGAAATATCCAATCATGTCACCGTGTGGTTGTTGTGCTAAGTCATAGTGGATTCTATTATAGTTTTATGGACTCTAAAGTGGGTTCTTAAAAGTTTTTAATACTCTTACATAATCATTTTTTTCTTATGTATGAAATTATTGTTATTATATAGTAAATTGGTACAATAATATTGGTTGAATCATGGAGACATTACTTCGTGTGTGAATTTGGTAAGAGGAGTTACTGATTTTTTTTGGATAGTTATCACAAAATATTTATAGTTAGTTCATTTTGGAAGCCTAAGAGGGCTATATTAGTTAGCCTCTATTTTTGGGAACATTCATGCCCTGTCTTTCATGTTAAGTCGCGGTAAAATATGAAGGTATACATTTAATTCAGAGAACCATGGCTCACATTATCACCCCTTTGGGTTTGACATAAACTACATTGGTTATATGTAAAGGTAAGGAGTTGACCATGATTTCAATAGGGGATGTTGACATAGATCATCATATAGATTTTGGATATTTTCTAAAAATATAATTATGAAAACATAGTAATGTATTATCATTCCATGACTCTATAAATTTATAGTTCATTGTAAATATAGAATCCTATCCAACTTTTTATTATTTTTGTCATTATTCCTCAAACTGTTGGTGATTATAGATGAATCTTGAGAGATTATGTATCCCAGTTTGGAATCCTTTTATTCAAGGATTATTGGGATCAATATCTCTATATACCTTGTGAGTTCCTCATTCTTTCTCAAGATTTCATTCCCAATCCTTCATATTTGAGAGGTTTTCATAGTGTTTTGATATCAGCAGTGTGTTCTTTGGGGACGAGATCAGATAATGATTATTCTAATTTAGGTTTTCCATATTTTCCATGTGAAACTTGACCCTATTGTCATCTTAAACTCCTTTTCTTACATAGGTGTTATTGAATATTTAGTATAGGTAGCAGATTTTGTGAATATCCCTTAATTTTTTGTAATTTTAGAATTTTAATGATTTTTTACATTCAATGAATGGTAACTATAGACCTAATGAAGATAATAAAATTGACTACATGATGTTAAAGGTAAGGGTGATTTAATATTGATAATGTGAATTTATGTTGTTGAAATTAATTAATGGAATGATTAATATTGTTTTTGTGAGGATTTTTAATTAATGTGAGACAAGAAACATTATTGTGAATAGGTTTTCGTAAAAAGTTCATCACAAAAGTATAACCATTTAAGGAGTGTTAATAAAATGATTATGATAAATATAAAGACTTATGAATGTGATATATACTAGAAACACTTAAATACTATGAAATTAATAATTTAAAAATGTTTTTTGTCATTTTTTTCCTCTTTTTTATGAGGATTACACTATTGAGATTTGTTACCCATTTCCTAGTGATAATGTTTCATATGTAAATAATGGATAAAGGGGGTTATTTCTAGTTTTTTTTCTAGTTTGAATATAGTTATTATATTTTAATTTAGTTTCCCTTAGGGAGGATACAAGGGAAATTTTGTGGATTTTTATAAATCTTTTTGTGGGGATGGAATGACATGTGTAGTAGTTTTTGGGTTTGTTTTTCCTTGGTTGGGTTGTTGAGGATATGGTTGATAATGTATTAATATTTTTTTTGGATTTTTTTGTAGGAGGGATAGGTTTGGGGATATTATGAGGGCTTGTTGGAATATTTCATGGGTATTTTGTATGGGGGTTAGTTTGTTATTATGGGTGTGTGTAATAGTTTCCTAGTGGAATAGAATGTGTTTGATAATAATGAATGTAGTAATGGGTATATAGTGTAATTTGATAAATAGTTGATGATAATGGATTTTAAATATTTTAAAATAATGATAAATGAATTGATTCAACATAGATGGGTGATATAAATGGTTTGATAAAAAATATATAAATGAATTAAATAATGATATAATTTGACAGTAAAATTGTGTAGACAAAAATGGTTTTATGTGAAAAAATAATGAGGCATAAATGATGTACTTATGTCAATATTATGTCAATGGTTGGGGATGGTTTTAATTGTAGTTGTAGAAGTTGTTGTTAATGTTTGGATGATATATTCTATTGTTTTTTGTGGTCCTGGGTAATCATATTTAGATGGAACACATAGGTTAGTCTTATATGTGATTTTTCTATGCCTTGTTTCTATGAGATTTTATACACACCTCACCCAAGTTAGATATCTTACCGAAACCTAATATTTTTGTGCTTTGGGTGTTTTCCCCAATAACCAGGATAGTGAACGAGTAGATTGTTGGATACTTCTTCTTCTCTTATCTCCATTTTAGTCTTTGAATGATTTTGATATCCTGATGTTTTTATGTATAGGATGTAATGGACTAAAGTTAGAGTGAATCCAATTTGATGTGTTGATCATGATATGATATGTAATCTTATAGGGATTATGCCTGGTAGGAGGAGGGAATGAGGTTGACATATTTCTTCATAACTACACTCTACAACTACGAGGACATGATATGTGGTTATGTGATATGTTTTGATGGGCAGTTCTATTGATGACGATGTGCTTTGGAAAATGATGTGATAATGTGGTAAGATGTGGTATGAGGACATGTGGATATATGATCATATAGGGATTCAAATTACCAGGATTTTTATTGTTGGGGTTTAAGTGATAAAAAACAATGGGTATGTGCTTACATGTGGTTTAAGATTACACAATGAAAGAAATTCCATTCAGAGGTGGGTTTTTAGAGTTTAGTGGTGGCTTAAAACACCCCTAAATGTTTTCACGACACCTTTTCAAACTAATAATGAAATGTGGTCATTTGAATCATTTCATGGTATTTTTGAAATACTATATCAAAACCATATAGTGGAATATTTATATTTTGAAGAATATATAATATTTTTTATTCCTTTTCATTATTTAATTTTCATTATTTATCATTAATTATTAATTATTAATTATTAATTTGTAATTATTTAATATTTAATATTTATTATTTATTATTTATTACATGTTACTTATTATTAATATCTGGGTATTTCTCATTAAATATTTATTATTAATTATTTATTCATATAGAATTTTCCTTAAATTTCTGTAGGGTGGTATTTTAACATCTTCTCACTTTTTTATATTGAAATTCCTATATCACTCCACCAAACTCTTCATGTGGCGGTTAAAATAAATAAATAAATATATATATGTGTGTGTGTGCATGTTTGTTTGTGTGTGTATGGTTAAATACATATAAATTCATATATGTGTGTGTAAATATAGTTATTCATAATTGATAAATCAATACATATTGTGATTAGAGATCTATTTTATTATTAGTTAAAAATGTATAACAGGATTGAGAAAGGGATCCGACAAAGCATCCATGCCCCCATTCAATAAAAACAAGATACAAAAATTTAAGGAAACAAAAGAAAAATATTCTATCTTATTATAGTAATTGTGGCCCTTATACAAATCAGAGTCACATTTCATAGGCCCATGATATATGGTAACCGTAGCTAGTTTCATGTGAGATCAATCCTTCAAACATCTTGATTTGGAATATATAAATATAAAGGAATAAAATTATTATTACATAAACGTATATGTAAATACACATAGGAACACACACCCATATATGTAATGACATAATATATATAAATATCAATAATTTTTTATAAAGATATAGAAATTTATATAAATAATTATAAATTTATATAAATATTTATAAATTTATATAAATGTAAATAAATCTTCACAAATATATATACATACAAATACATATATATATCTATATAAAACTAAATATATTGGTTTACATATACTTATACCCACATAATTTATATAAATATATATAAATTCAAATAAATATAAAATAAATACAAATACATACAAATATATATGTTAATAAATACATTTAAATAAGTATGAATATATTTAAATTTAAATAAATATATATTAAATAAATATATATATATATTTAAAAGTAATTATATATATATAATGACATATAAATGTATATGAATATAAATGTATCCATGTGTCTATATATATATCAATATAATATATGTATTTTTTTTGTCTGTGTGTTTATGTATATTTAAATATATATGTAATAAATACATATAGTTATGTATAAATAAATAACTATTTATCTATTTATATTTAAAAAAATATTTATAATGATTAATAAATATAAAAAATTACACACTCACCCATACTCAACACACCATTATATATATATGCATATAAATATTTAAAAATATATACAATTATATATACATATATACATATAAATATACATGAATATACATGGATAAAAATACATTCCTGTAATGAAGTATAATTATAAATAAATATACATAAATATACATAAAAACACATAAACACATATAAATAACTATATATATATATAAAAAAAAATATATAGAAACATATAGATATATATATTTATTTGAATATAATTAAATATATATATATTAACACATGTCAATATACATAACTATATATATTATCATGACCCTCTCCATACAAATGTATCCCCTCTAGGATAGAAATGAGGGGAGGGAGATAATTACTTTTGGTCCTGCCTTCACTAGGCCCCATGTTGGTGAAAAGCATTAAGTGTATAAAAATCTTATATATGGAAGGCATTACACTCAAAAGGAATATAAGATTAGAAGAAAGGATAACCAACCACCTAGTAACTCGGTCACATGAAAATTAACGTATTCCAAAATAATCTGAAAATTCATGAACAATGTCATCAATATAAATAAAAATTTCTATAAAAACCCAGAAGATAGGTCATACATTAGCGAATCAAAATAATCTCTAACATCCAACCTTGTAATTTATAACTTTGTCCTAGATTCCATTATGTAATAATAAAAAATAGTGTTTAGGTTGATTTGGTTATGATGATATGTATATTCAGTAGGATCATACCGAAGGTCTCTCATGCACATGGGAAAAAGGCACTATTAATGCACTAGTGAATAAATAATAGAAACGACATACACCTAAAAAAGACAACTGACAAATCCAATCTTCACCTTGGAATGCTCACCAAATAATACATTCAATATAGTAAAATAGTATAACACAATATGAAATAAAGGTGCCTCACAACCACTTCCCCAAGAATTTTCTATATTCAAGTTCCATTTTCAACCTTTTATGTTCTCGATTTTTTTATACATTTTTCATACATTCTATATAATTTTGAAATATTTTTTCAACATATATATGTTTTTCTATAGATAAAATTATTTATTTCAGTTTTCATGATGAGTTTCAGGTGTTTTCAGCCTAACACTAATCATGAATTTCGATTTCAAATATTGATATATACACGGTGTGTACTTATGAACACATGTCATGTAATTTCACCCAAACATGGATCGACCAGGCCAAGTACACACCCAAGTAGTCAGCTAGATCTTACACGCCGTGTACTTCAGTATTCATGTTGTGTCCTCCCTTATAGAAGTATTTGGTATCTGAAGTTGGTACTAAACACCCTGTGGGATAGTGCTACACACTGTGTAACCTCACCAACTGACCACTGATGCTTTCAGAGTCTTGAAGTCGTGCACCACTAACCTAATAATAGAGAAAAAAAGAAAAAAAGAGTTCAATTTACTTTAAACATTGTACATTATAGTAAATTCTGGGTAGTCTTATTTTCAATAAAGAAAAGGGAATCCCTCCATGGTCATAAGAGGGACATCAAAGGGGAGGTGATTCGGCTCTACTATTCAGTGCTCCCTCAGATCCATTTCATGTTTTCATTTCATGTTCTCATTTCTTATTTACTGTAATTCACTTGTTCCCCATCTTTATCTTGTATCCATGGTAGGGATTGATTTTTTCCCAATCCGCACATTATGAACATTTCCATAAGAGTGTAGTTTTACCCGTGTTGGGGGTTGTGATAATTATTTGGTGTTATCTATAATCATATTTTTTAAGTGTTTCTTTTATTATGAATTTGTTTTACAAATTATTCAAATAATTGAATGCCTTACTCACCATTGGTGTCATGTAAAACCAATAATGAAACCAATGGTGAAAACTAAATGAATTGAAATGAGAAAATCTATTACCATTGGATGATCCCGTTATAGCCTGATTTTGGGGAGATGAACTTAAACATATTTTAAGTAGCTAATTACCATACCAAGGGATTAAATTTTAAATGTGTAATTATTTGTTTTTTAACCAAGAATAATTGAATTATTTTAATCCCCATGGTAAAACACCTTTCATTAAAAAAATCAACGTTAAAGAATGACGTTTGTAAAAAACATGATCAGAGTTACAACCACTAACATGGTTGTTTTCCAATTCATCTATTCTTATTTTGTTTTATTTTAATGTTTTCAAATAGGTTTAATAGTTCAAGTTGTTCCCTTCACTCATTCTATTTTTCTAATCAACCAAAACTCGCCAAATCGCACTCATTCCATGCCTACCCATATTCCCTGTGGGAAAGACGCTAACTGCCACAAACTACCTAGTTGCTAGTTCAGAAGAGAAAAATCAAACAATAATTTGTCCCTATCCTTGCAATGGGAGCAGTGCCAATCATCTTGTGCTTCCATTCCATCTGTGAATATCTCACCACATATCTTTATATATCTGTTGTGTGTTAGGTTCACCCCTACATATGCCAGCCACCCATATGGTCTAGAATCTATTGTTGGAATTATCAATCATCTTATGGAAATATCTTCCACATATCTAGGGAAGTTGGGTAACACTAATGAGATGTACAACAACATCGTTGCCACTTCCTACCACATATAACCCCCACCGTATATCACATCAAAAACATCTCTAGTTAATTTTCATCACAAATCCATGTCACCATGTAGGTAATAGACAACACCAACCAACTTGATCACCTCAATAATATATTACCCTAACCAATGTCATCATTACTACTGTTGAAGGAAGAACCATAAACACGGTTTTAGTGGACATCTAATTCTCCTCCATCACATATGTTAGGGAAGGCACCTTGAGCCCAAAACGTTAGTGAATTGGAATAGTTATCAAACATGGGTAAGGTTCATAAAAAATAACATGTAAATACATGGTAGACAAATAACACACAATACACAACATATGTGTTAACATCAACTGCACTAGTATACTCCACAACACCATCACTACACGTCATGAAATATGTTTCCATATATTCAACCATTAAGTGCATCACACCAAACATAACCAAAAAAATTCCACTTTAAATTATAGGTTCCACCATTCCCGAGTTAATGGATTCCCAAAATTTCCCATTTAACGAGACATTTCATTTCACATTAACATAGCGCATTCATTTAACATTCATTTCATTTAATCCAATTGTCATCCCACAATTTCAACCAATGATAGTTGATTTTGTAAATTAAATTATTTCAATGGATAACCTATAAAATAATAAAGACATGATACATAACTACCCATTGATCTCAAATAAACCATTATAACAACAAAATGTAAGAAAATCCATCACCGTATAGGTTTCATCTGACCTCAATTTCCACAATAACAAAAACATATATCATCCCAAATCATATTTAAGGTCAACCAACCACCGCCTTGTTTTCCATCATATTAAACACGCAATATGTTCACCATTATCTCCATATAATCATGATAATTCTTTAAATAGCCCTAATATATTAATAAAAAGCACATCATCACAGATCAAAAAATTACAGCATACAAAAAATTACCATAAATTATCGTTCAGCAACACAATAATGTGAGAATTATTTCATTTTAAATACTATCAAACTAATGAAACTTTCTGGTACACCCCTTCCAATCAATTGTAGTTAATATGACTACCTATATTATTAAAATGACCCATAATATCCACCTAAACAGAATATAAAATCACAAAATCCCTACATATGCACATAAAATGGAGATAACGAGCACCCACTTACTCAAAACAATATTATAAATCACCATTAATAATAAAGGAATGGAAGGAACAATCGGGTAAACAAACCCAGTAGAGGAAATTGGGGATCACTTTAAATCACACCAAAGGATCGTCAAAATATCATTCAAAAATGTTCCCTATTAATATGTAACAATCCATTAGGAATTTAAAATATATGAACATAATAAATTTATTTAGAAATGGTATTTACTCATGACATATTTCCAAAGATCAAACTACAGAAGAAAAGGATCAGTTTTGGAAAGAAGTGTATGGATGAACAAAACAGTATACATGATTTTTCCTTAAAAACAAGATGATTAGATGAAATTGGGTGATAAATGTATTTTATAAATAGTCTAGACCTCTAAAAATTCATGGAATGAAAAACATGTTTACCTAGAGATTCTATTAGATTACGATTTTGATATCTCAAACACACTAGGAAATGAGAATTTTATTTCTTACATTTTAACTTGGAATTCCAAGGATATGTGATTCGAGAGTCCATGGATTTTTTATTGGGATGGAGGTTCTTTTACTGATGCGTTATGGTATGGGGGAAATCAGTGATAAAGGTTATATTTATTAGATGATGGTGTAATCACCCTTGATGTTCAAACTATAGGAGTTTTTTTGGGGAGACTCAGCTAAATATGTGATATATGACTATGTTGGACATGGATATGCTCCATAAGGATGGTCAAGTGATGGTTGGAATAAGATATTATTTTAGGTGGGATTTTTTTTCAATTTGGAATTCTTAAGGGAGTCAATTAGAATTTTTATATCTCACCTTTAGTGGTACAACAAAGAGTGTCTCTGATTAATCATACCTCGAGGAGCGATGTTTGGTGGCCTAAAATGATGTATTCGATGGAATAGGTCATGGTGTGTTGTCTAGCATGTAGATAGGTGAAGGATGAGAACCATGTTATTATAGTGTTTTTGCATTATTTGGATTTCACCAAGTTGAAATGGAAAGAAAGTTTGATGAATTTCTTTTTATGGCTACCCCATACACATGAAGAATGTAATTTGGTTTGGATGATAGTTGAATGAATTATGAAGTCAACATATTTTATGGTGGTCAATGTATTCAGTGTAATGGATGTTTTTTCAAGGTGGTATATGGATGATATTGTTAATATTCAATAGGTACCATGGACTAATGTCTCTTGTCTAGATCTTTATTTTACCTCATAGATTATGTGTAAAGACCATGACCCCATATTCCCAAATCTGGTGCCTTATCTTATTTCATTGTTATAATAAATAGGGAAATCACATCCTGAAAGACCAAATAGTTTAGTAGTTTTATAGAAATAGATACAAACATATGTTTTAATTTACAACATGAAACGAATTAACAACATACAAACTCCATTAAAATCATCCATTACTCATACATTATCCCTTAATGTCATTCATAACATACATCTTCACATCCTGGGAAAAAATATAATATAAAAATAGGTGGGATAATATGACCAGAAATGGTAAGATATATATAGGAATCTATTATAAAAAATAAGGCATGGTGAATAACTAATAACATATTCCATTTGAATATAAACATGAGAATAATATGGAATGAATAAAATCTGAATAAATAATTCAATAAAAATTATCACATGAGAATGAATCATAACCATCAATAATCTATTATTTGACTATTCAAATGGATAATAAATTAATAATACTAATGAGGTAATTCATATGTTGGACGTTATAAACTTACAATCGAGGCCTCATCCAATACAGATGAAAACAACTAGTTAATTCCTCATCCAAAATCCATCTTTGTTTGGTCTAATGAGACATACAGATGCATTGAGGGGCTATAGTGGGTCCGCTATATCACATACTAAGTCCAATTAATTTTCATATTTCTAATAAAAAGATATATTTGAATAAAAATATTCCATACCACATAGATATTTTAATATCATAGTGATACAATAAAATATTCTAAAAACATAATTGATAAATTCTTGAGTAAAATAACCCTTAAACATTGTGTCTCATACAAGTTTGAAAAATTTAAATCATATTAACTATATAGGAATAACCATAAATGAAACATATACTATCATTAGAATAATAATAATCATGATTTGATATACTAAATGTTAGTACATACACCTAATGTGAGGAATAAGTGGTGAATAAGTTATATATCTCATGGACGTAAAAGTGATATGAGAATAACACTTTTTACTTTGGAATGAATATTTCTTTTTGGAAAATAATTTTTATCAGTCATAAATCAGATTATAAACATGCATATATTAGAAAATAAAATATGAGGACAATTAAATTATATTTTATGCATAAATTATGTCCATCTAAAGTGAAAAAATGTAAACAGAGTGTTTCGTAATATTTAGAAACGAGCCTCTCTAATGTGGTTTGAGGAAAATATTAGAGTCCTCAAAATGGAATACAAATAAATGTTTGTATAAAACCAGAAATGAACATAAATATTTTTTCATACTAAAATGTCTGCTTTCAAAAAATTAATGGTTTCTTAAAATAGACTATGGATTGTACATTAAATGGGTAAGAAATCGAGAAGTTCACTATAGTTGGGCTTGTGAATCGGAATGAATTGAGAATGGAACCTTGAAAGACATGAATTTTTAATAAAACAAACAAGAAATGATATGGATACATTATTTTGAAACATATAAAAAGAATTTATAAAATTAATATACAAATAATTAAGAATTACATTGATTTATAGAGGTAGAAAGCATGACTTGGACGAAAATGGAGGTTTAAGAAGAAAGCATCACCTTACGTCTGGAAGTGTTCAGCAATTGAACTTAATGTCCTAGATAATAAAATTAAATCTATTAATTAATCAATTCAGAACATTTTATAAATTTATTTGATTTATTATTACTTTATTTATTTTATATATAGTTTTTTATGAATTATAGGATGCCATTTTATCATTCATGAGTGTTCATTTCCTTGGTTTTCATGATTTATTTACTTGTATATGTGTATGGATGTTCATGTAAAATTTTAATACATATAAATAATTTATTTTATATTTTACTAATGAACATATGAAACCTTAAATAGTTATTTAATTCATTTTTATATTTTGTGAGTATTAATCATTAGATAAGATGTTTTGGATAAACGTTTAAATTATTCTGGTAGTTCTTCAATCATCAAAAAATAGTTTTGTTTTATTGATTAACATCATGTATATATAATGGTTCTAGAAAACTTAATAGAATTTAATACATAGATTATAATTTATTTTGAGCATAAAAATGGTTTTTTGACCATATTAGAACTGTAAAAGGAAAATGAAAATTCATTGTCCATGATGTCGGAAAATTGACACAACATGGGTGATGTTTTCATTTATATAATAAAAGAGAGAGAGAGATAGAGAGAGAAATGTTTTATATTATTGATATTCCATTATCATGATATAATTAATGTATATAAATGATTCTAGAGTTATCAAGTCATTTTGGAATGTGTATGTTGCGGAAGGATAAGAAAATAACAAAAATTTAAAATAGAAGAAAAGAATAGAAAGAGTATTTTTACCTCTTAATTCTCCTCCTTGAGAATCTCCTAAAGGGGGTTGTTTTCTACCTTTTCATGAGAAAAATTCACCTATAAATGGGTAAAAATATTTGGAATAGTATTATGTATAAATTTGTCAAGCCTCAAATAACGAATAGTGTGAGGAGCTGGGGTGGTGAGGGTGGTATTTATAGTGGAACAGAACAATTTCAATTGAATATGGCATTTATTTTATTATTGTATTGGATCAATAGTATTAATAAGTTGATCATTATCACCAAATATATTAATATAATGAATTACATATTGTTATTATGTGCTGAAATCATACATACATCACTTATGACTCCATAATTCATGTATTTAACATTTATCCAAATTAGTAAATTTTATTAGTCACAAAAAATTCATGTATTTTAGGAAAATACCAAAAAAATACTGTAAACTTTTTTCATCATGTCAAATAATAATTTTAAATACATTTCTCGAATATAATTTTCCAAATATGAGAAAACCAATTTTCAAATAAACTAATAATTATTCAAAAAAATCAATTTTAATATTGTAACTGATTTTATGGCACATTTAAAAATTATGTATTGTCTCAAACAATTATCCTATAATAATAACACCAACATTTATTAATATATGAATCTATTTTTTGAAAATAAATTTTCTTTTAAATGATTATATTAATTTCAAAATTGTAATTAAATATTTATAATTTACAAAAATACCAACATTAAATTTATCATTTCCAAAACATTTATTTAATTATTACCTTATATAAATATACCATATTTTTATTTATAAGATACCAAATTTTTTTTAATAATTTAATAGGTTAGGTTATTTGTCTATTGGCCAAATTTCTATTCCTAATGGTCACATTAATATTCTAACATTTAAATTACTATTCATCATAAATGAATCTTATCAAAAAAATTCCAAAAATATTACCAATCTAAATTTTGATATTAATCATTATTAAATTTTGTTCATTTTTTCCAATATAATTAATAAATTTTTCAAATTTATATTTAAAACATTTTCTCTATTAAAAGGTGCTAAAAAAATTTTAGAAAAATTTAGTCTTTTATGTGTTAAATTGGATGTATTATCATCTTATGCCTCTAAAAATATTTTCGATGAATATATAAATTATTGGTTGAATATATAAATTTTGTTAATATTGTTACTTAAGAGTGTTTAATTTAATTTATTAATATAAAATTTATTTGTGGGCATACAAATTATTTTTATTAAAATAAATCCTTTGTGAACAATTGATTTTTATTTCTGATTAATTGGTAACGATTGAATTAATTTTCTTTGAATGTGTAATCTATATTTTCATTACTTAATTAATATTATTCATTCATGAAATTACCAATATATATAATATATCATTAATAATTAAATAAAATTATTTAATAATTTTTCATTCACATAAGAAATTGAAGATGATACATTCAGAAATAGGTATACCCTAAAATGTTGTGGTGTTACATTCACCACTACTTTAATAAATTATGTCCACACAATTTTATTTTTAAATTAAAAATCAGAGTTTGATACTTTAAAATTCTTTTGAGGAAACCCCACATCATAAATAGGGTAAATAAAACATCCTCTTAAAAAAGGTAAAGAAAAATGAGATGGTATGAAAAAACTACGAATTTGAATAGGATAACACTAGTGTGAAGTGAGACTGAGGACATTCATGAATAATATAACCATTAAGTTCTAATAAAGGGTGATAAAGAACATAGTCATTAGAATTATAACCATCAAAATGATTTATATGTATTATTTGATAAAAGATAAATGATTTTTCAGAAATAAAAGTACATGGATATCATTTTTGTTCCAAAATATATATCTTAGAGTTTAAATATTTAATATTTAGATAATCCATTGAGGTAGAAAAATTATTTGATTAATTTCTATTTGTTAAGTATAATATCATACTTTGGTTGTCCTTCGATCTTTCAGCAATTAATTTTATAAACCAACCAATTGATATTGAAGATAAATTTTTATTCTTAAATAACCTTTAGGAATAATAATATCCACATGTCATTACTTCATTAATTAAATATTTAATAAAAAGAATATGGTTATAAAAATATTATCAGATATGATAAATCATAATTTAATCATTACCAATAATATATTTAATCTATTCAATATGTTGTTAAACCTCAGACTCAGGAAAAATATGAATTTTCAAAATTGAAGACCAAAAATTTAGAAGGAAGGTCACTAAATATCCAAAATTAACATAACATAAGATTACGAAAATAAGATAGCTCTTATGGTTTCATAATAAATATATTAAAAACATAATTTTCTTTAAACCACTATGAAAACATGAATTCTTACAAGAGTAAAATTTTAGGTTATCCTTAATTCTAATCATCTAATAATTAATTAATAAAATAAACCATTTGATTACTAACCACCTTTATGCTAACCTATACTTTCCCATGAATATCTATTTATTACTATCTCAAACATGAAACACACATGTTGGGTTTTCATTCCCAGGTCATGTGCTTTAAAAAATATCTTCCTGCAACAGAATAACTTCACTTCATTACTAGTTTTATTTATCTCATGATACCTATATCATAAAGAGTATGTACTGTAGAATAATCCTTATATATCTCTTGGATAAATAAATAACCAAATTTTTGAATAAAAACACTAGAATATTATTTATTCCACCTCATCTAATGAAATAACAGAAGCTCGGCCATTATCCCTTCAATTATTATGATATATATTTCCATGGATCTTGGTATATTCACTTACATAGTGCCCTATAACCTTAAAATTGAATAGATGAATATTTTAAATGAAATCATTCTTATGAAATCATGAAAAGAGTGACCATTTTCTCCATACATGAAGAAACATAATTTACCTCTTAATCATTTTCCATGGTTTTTCCTTCCACAATTGTCACATGTGGGAAAATAAATCTTTTGCTTCTCCCCTTTATCAATTATTTTCCTAGTTTTCATATTCTTCTATAGATTCATTATGAAGTCATAATAAAAATAAAACTCTTTATCCTTCTTATTATAACATGATATTATCTCCTCATTCGATGATAATGTTTGAGAGACTAGTTCCCTTATAATGATGGTCTTAAACCCATTAAAGAAATTATAATTCTTTCTCTTTGGATTACCTATGGAGCCTCCAGAATGCCTTGATAACATTGTAAAATTGGATTCATACATCCCATTTTTTGTCCACTTTCTATTTCATACTCAATAATTTACTCTCCATATCCACTCATTGATTGAAAGGAAAATATTTTTTTTTCAGAAAATTTTCTTAAAATATTTTGATTCTATATTTTCAATCTCTTCCTCCTCTGTATTTTTTAGTAGTGACCATCATTGATTAGACTCTCCTGAGAGATGATAAACTGCCCTGATAACCTTTTCTCTTTTAACACATCCCAGTGTAAAAAATATCTTACCTAAGGGAGTTATCCATTTCTCTGTTACAAATGATTTTATAGTCCCATTGAATAATATAGGCTATTGTAGTATAAAGAAAACTATCATTACACCTCTACAATTTGGATCAAGATGCTCAATATGGGTATTTTTATTGTTCAAAACATGAGTATGTTATCCAAAAATAGTTATAAGTTTCTAAACACCAGTTTTATCTCTAGTACCAATATCATTATCCTATATTGAATGGAAATCCCTATATGGGATACACGTGTTGATACAGTTTCCATTCCTTATACAAGGATCCATTTATACATAATGGAATACTCTAAATTATGCTATAATTCATTATACATAATCGCAAACAAGAAAAAAATTATAATGAATTTAAAATATCTATATAGCTAACCTAATAATAATGGTTTCTTATAGGACTTATTTTAATTTAAATCATTCATAATGGCTTGTAATGAAAATGTGAATTATTCTATGAATATCCTCTAGGAGTGTCATCCTAGGTGCATTGTAAGGATCATTGTCATGTACCAAGTAACCCTGAGTTTGGACTGGGGCACCTTTTTGTAGTTGTTAACCTTAAGTACATATATTATTGAAACATTTCCACTTATAGTATCTAGGTAGGCATAAATTTCTAGAAATACCTAAATAATATCTACCTTAACCAAATTATAAGTCATTTTTCTTATCTTATCTTCATTTTCTATCTTATGGTTATACTCCCTAATATATGTTTTATAAATCTATTTTCGTAGGTTACTACTAATTTTCTACTAATGAAAACTATAATGACCCTAGCCCCAGTATCCTAGAGCTGGTTCCTTATATTATCACATTTGTAGAATAAACAAGGAACTCACCTCCCAAAGGACCAAATTGTATATTAGATTAGAAAACCATATAGAGAAATATGTTTTAAATTACAACATGAAATAAAAAACATCTTATAAATTCCACTTTATAAATCCATAACTCCTTGATTATCCATGTATATCATTCATAATATACATCTTCGCAACTTGGGGAAAGTAAAAATAAGAAATGGGTGAGTTCAAATGCATATTAAGGGAATTTAATATAGTGGGAGATATTGAAAACCATAAATAATGGTTGATGACTAATAACACATGATATTAGATCATAAACATGATAATAATATGGATTCAATAAAAATATTAATAAATAATTCCATAAAAATTGTCACCTGAGAATGAATCTTAACTATAGATATTATACTACTAGAATATTTAAATGGATAATAAATTACTAATAATAATGTAGTAATTTATATGTTTTAAATACAAAATATAACATCTAAGAATTTAAAAAGTCCCCCAAAAATGTTTAATTCCTTTTCCAAAATCAATTTTTTTATCTTATGAGACCTACCGATGCATTGAAGGGATATAGCGGACCCAACCCTTCCCTTACTAACTACAATGCATTACTCATCAGTCTAATGAAAATATGCATTTAAAAAAAATTGTCCCATTACATATTTATATATTTCAATAATAATAATATATGGAAATAATCTAATAAAACAATTGATAATTTCTTGTTGAAAATAATACTCAATCATTCCAAAGTGTGACACAACACATTAAAACATTTAAATCTTGATCCCTATAAAAAATTACATTAAATGAAACACGCAATATCATACTTATAAGAAGATTCAGGATTTGATATATGAAATTGTTGTACATACACCACATGCATGGAATAAGTGGTGAATAAGGAATATATCTCAAAAAACAAAAAGTGAGACGAGAAAAAATATTTTTACTTTTCAAAGAAGAATTATTTTCTAAATTCATTTGTATTTTTTATAAAATAAGTTTGTAGATATTAATATCCTAGAAAATAAAATTTAATTAAAATGAAATAAGATATGAGTCCAAAATGTTTTCCAATTGAAGTGAAAAGATGTAAAAATTCAGTTTAAGAAACTTTGTAAATGAACTTCTTTAATGCATTTTAAGGAAAATATTAGAGTCTTTAACATGGAAAAGGGAATAAATGTTTCTATAAAAATAGAAATGAATAAAGATATTTTTACAGAATAAAATTATTTATTATTTTTTCAAAAATATGGTTTCTTAAAATATATTATGAATGGTTCTTGAAAATAGGTAAAAAATTATGACATTCCATTTATTCGGGCTTGCATATTAGGAAGAATTAAGAGGGTAACCTTATAAAACATGTATTTCTAATAAATAAAAGATGAAATTATCTTGATACATTAGCTTAGAACATGTACACAAATGTTTAGAGAACTATTTAACTATAATGAATAATTGTATTGGTGTATAAAGGGATAAATCATGACCTGGGTGAAAATAGATGTTCAGGAAAAACCCTTACCTTATGTACGAAAGTTCTCTACACTTGACCATAATGTCTTTGATTATGAAATTAAATATATTATTTAATTATCTCTGAAAATTTTCTACATGTATTTGATTTTTTATAATGTTATTATTTTTATTAATCATATTTTTGTTGAGTTTTAAGATACACTTTTATTATCCGCTAGTGTTCATTTCCTTTGTTTTCATGATTGGTTTACTTCTATATAAGTATGGATGTTTATAAAAAATGGGAATAGATATCATGAGATGAATTTATATGTTATTAATGTATATATATCCAGATAAATATTTATTTAAGTCAATTGGGTATTTTTGTTGAGGATGAATCCTTATACAAGAAGTTATTGATAATATTTTAGATTTTGTTAGCGGGTTTTCAATCATCACAAACCAGTTTTGTTTTATTAGTTAAAATCTTATATATATAATGGATCCTGAACATTTATGATTTTGTAATACATACATTATAAATTTTTTAACCAAAAAAATTATTTTATAACCAGCCCATAAGGATTTATTGGAATACAAAAATGCATCGTCTATGATGTCGGTAAATTGACACATCCCTGATGACTTTTTCACTAATAAAATAAAAGAGAGAGAGAGACAGAGAGGATATTGATGATCAATTTTACATTAAAATGATAGAATTAAAGTATATAAATGATATTTGGGTAATAATATCTATTTTTACAGAGGATATGATTGTGGGATAATAAATTAAAAAGAAATTGAAAAGAAAAGAAAAGAAAAGAAAACAAAGAGTTTTTTTACCTCTTCAATTCTCTTTCATGAGAACCTCCTTAATAGGGTTGGTTTTGGACATGGGTTGAGACCAATGGGTCTGAGAATTGGGGGAGGGGATTGGGAAGAGGATAGGGCATAAATTTGACAATTCCCAAAGAATAAAAGGTATGAATGGAAGGGGTGTAGGGGGTATTATTTATTTTGGAGGAGAGGGTTGTTTTTTTGAATATTTAAATCATTTATTTATTTTATTCGCTCAAAACTATAAATAGATTTTGAATTATCCCAAAATATATTAAATTAATGATTTATTTTTTGATATTATGGGATTAAATCATCCTTATATCACCTAGGACTCAAATTATTCATGTATTATACTTTTATCCTAAATTATTGCACTTTATGATTCATAAAAAATTCAAGTATTTTAGTAAAATCTATAAAATTCAGCATTAAAATTTTTATATGTTTATAATTAAAAAAAGATACCAATTTTATTAAAATTAATTCCAATATATGAGATTTTTTTTTAAAAAATCATCATTTTAAAAAAATACCAATTTTAATATTATGATAGATTTTATGACACATTCAAAAATTAACTAAGGTCTCATAAAATTATCCTATAATCATAAGAAAATAGAAAGATAATTTATTAATCTATTTTATGAAAATAAATATTCTTTTAAATCTTCATATTAATTGTTAAATTCTAATTATTTATTTATAACTTACCTAAATACTAACACATAATTTATCATTTTCAAATCAATTATGTACTTATTTACTCATATAAACATAAAATATTCTCATTTATAATATAATTAATTTTTTTAATATTTTAATAGTTTATTTTATTATTCTAATTTATAAATTCCTATTCTTAATGTTCCCATTATTATTCCCTAAGTCACATTACTAATCATTAAAAAATGAAACCTATAAGAAAAATACCCAAAATTTAGCCAAATTAAATTTTGATGTCATGATTTCAAAAATAATGTTTATTTTGTAAAATATAATTTATAAATTTTCAAAAAATATATATATAACAAGTTCTCAATTAAATGGTAATAAAAGTGCATTTAGAAAAATATAGCCCTTTATGTGTTAATATAAATTTATTCTTATATTATACCACTAAAAATATTTCAGATGAATATAAAAATATTTGATTGAGTAGATAAATTTATTTAATATATTTCACTAATAGTGTTTAATTTAATTTATTAATTAAAAATTTTATTGTGGAAATAAAAATATTTTTTATTAAAATACATCCTTTATGTTTAATTGATTTTCATTTCTAATTAATTGGTTACCATTGAATTAATTTTTTAATCATGTGTAATAAATAATTTTATAATTTAATAAATATCATCCATTCCCTCCATTTCAAACTTTTAGGAGATAACTATAATATTTAAATAATTATATTTTATAATTTTGCAGGATCATAATATATTCAAGATGTTATTTTTAAAAAGAGGTATACCATAAAATCTTGGGGTGTTACCCCAGGAGGAGATTGCAACAAGCCTTTAGATCCCAATTATTGAATATTAATACTTTCTATCTATCAAGGAGTAGGAAATGGAGTAAAAAACCAATATTATAGTGGATATGTTATGAGATTGGGTCATTGATTTTATATGAGAATGGGTAAGGCAACATCCTTTGGTTAATTTTCATATAAATAAATCTTTCACACATCCATTAGTTTCACCCCATTTGATGCATTTTATAGGCCACTATGTGGTTATCTATTGTGATTTACTCAGTTTGGGGAGTTTAACCCCTATGTATTCTAAAATTACATATGATTGATAGCATACATTGCATAGAACTCTGAGCTTAAACAAACTCCAATACATTATTATTTTAACATAAAAATTAAAGATAGGAAATATAATTAGATGGATTAAATAATGATAAATATATTATGAAATTAATATTAAGTTTATATTTAATAAAAATTTAATTTATAACAAAAAATAATCATATAATTTTTAGTAAATTCATTTTATTCCTCAAATATATGTTTTCTTTAAAAAATGTTTTTATTTATTTCTATGAGAAACAAATAATTTTTTTTTAAAAAAAAATTGAAAACTTATTTGAAACAATGAATATCATTTTCAGATTTAGCATGTCAAAATAATGTTCTTATTAATTTTTTATAATCTGCTAAAAATATTAATATTTTAGTAAATCGTGAAAATTATTGATTCTTGTAAAAATGTCATTTCATTTCTATAAATTAATAAATTTAACTATACCATATTGTTTATAATGTGGTTTCGATTTACATATGTATTATCTAGTTATATTCCATCTACATAAATTATTTTCAATCATCGTTATATTGTATTTTAGAATAGGTTTATTTTATGGTTTTAAAACTGGATATTCTAAAAACTGTTTTAAAGTACATAATGTCTTTCCTTTTTAGTAATTAAGATAACCCGTAGAGGGGATTTTTATAAATGAAATTAATAGAATATATATCAGTAAATATTAATTTATTTTTATACAATATTAATTATTAGTCATAGAGTTAATATAAAATCAAATTTTTCATGAAAAATACACTTGTTAAAAAATCTTCTTTTTTATCGTGTGTGCCAAAAAAAAATTAAATCTAATTTTTAAAATTATATGAAGTGAATATAGTAAAATGGATTCCATATTTGTAATTTGAAGTTGTAAATTATGTTTTAATTTCATTTTCATTTTTATTCATTAAAACAATTACTATGGTAAAAAAATATTTACCTCATTATAGGCTAAATAATGAATTGAGTTAAACTTAAATGAGAAAAGATTAAAGTACAGTAACACCACAACATTAAATGGGTATTTGATATGTTTCTCTACCCTCACCAGCCGTTAAAACATTAATTTTATATATAATTAATAATAATTAATTCCATACAAATGTTTTTGGAATTAAATATTAAACTATTATTATTTAATCACATAAAGCACCCCTCCCCTAGTATAAATTCCGCTTCTCACCACCCAATTTATCCACAAAATACTTGAAGATCCTAAAATATATACCAAACCATATCCTCCTCAACCTTTCCAAATCCATTTGTTTCTTTTCTCACTAAATGAATTAATACAAGGTATTTAAATTATCCATCAAGGATGTTATATTCAAGAGGAGGTAAAAGTACACAAAACATATGGGAAATGTGAGGAAAGGGTTTCTCATATCACTTTTAATTCACTCGAATATATGTACTATTCAACTCATATTTCTTATGTGTTGTGAATATAATTCATTTTGATATATTATATCATGAATTTCAAAATCTTCATGGTATTCAAAGTTTCATTGGATAATAAATTTTAAATCCATTTTTATTCATGTTTGAAATTTTATAATATAGTTTGGAAGGTATTTTGTTCATTTTTAAAACAAGGTTCTTTGAGACTTTTCTGATAAAAATATGAACGGAATTTTTTTTAACTTATACAGCATGTGTAGATTTTTACACCATCATGATTCCATAATGTTTTCAATATTACATTACATTTTTTCAAGGACATATTCAAAGAAAACTTTTTCTTTTTGAATTTTGTGGCGTTTTGAATCCTCTATGATTTTAAAAGGTAAAAATGGTATTTTACTAATGAGTTTTACAATGATGTATTCTAAATTAGTTTCATATTTTTCAAGATCTATAGATGAATCATATTATTCATTGAGGTTTTTCTCTTTTGAAACTCCCTTCCTTATTTTACTAAATTGTTTATAATGAATTTTAATTGGGATGTAATATTTTGATAACATCTAAAAAATCACTCAAGATGAATTATGATTATGTTTATTGGTTGGGAAAATTACTAACTTTTGTATACTAGTTTTAATTTGAATGTTTATATTGATAATTTTCCATCCTTTAATAAGAGTAATGATTTGTACGTGAAGGACATGGGTTAGTACTAGTTACAGATATCAATTGATTCATCAGTAGGTCTCACGAGAAAAATCAGTTACCCAAACCAAATCAGTTTGTACCCAGTAGTTTTAAAATAGCTTGTAAAATTTATTGACAATATATACAATGTTTTCCAATACTAATTAGTTTGTACCAAATACTTTTAAATCTCCATGTAAAAGGACTAAATAGTATAAGAACTAAAATTAATGAGATCATGACATTTAATAATTAATCATTTCCTTTATTAAAATTTTACCTATAATTATCCATGATATTATCTCTTTTTTTATTATTTAAATGGAATGTATTTTTTTTTATTTCCCATTCCATATTAATCATTCTTATTGATTCCTTATATATACTATTGCACATAACCCTTTCTAAGAATTTGATTTCAAACATTTTTTATGTTTTATTTTTTCATAGGATTCCAAGAAGTTTATTAAGAATGAAATGAAATATTAAGCTATAAGAATAATGGTTTCCTCAAAGGATTTTCAATTTTGAATTGTCATATTTTCCCTTATAAGGCCAGGTTCATGTATGTATCTTGTTCCCAAAAAATTATAAATTGTTCAGTCCTCTTTGATTCTATTTATAGTATATTGTGCCAATATAATAAATTAACCACTGACTATGGGATCATAGGGTAGGGGTATTTATAGGGAGTCTGTGGTTCTTGGTCTTGATGTTTTGAAATGAATGACTTAAAAGATCCAGATGGTTCCAAAGTGGATAAAGGTGAAGTAAAAATGTCAGAATAAATATGAAGATCATATGTAGAGGCCATAGAGGTTTACATTGCAGAGAATGTGTTAATGTGGGTTTTCCCTTATTGGGGGTAACATAGGTTTACTAGAGGGTGTAATTTTTCATCTTAGTTTTCCATGACTTTTGAGGTATTGGAGCACCTTGGTGTGGTGGAATATCACTTAGCACATTCACTATGTTGAGAAAGGATCATTGATAAATTTTACATGTCCCAACATCATAGTTTTCTTCATGGTGAATCCCAAATCATTGACTAAGGATAGTTATATATCGAGTATAATGAAATTTTTCAGGAGAGACCAATAGAGATTTAAGACCATCAAGAGATGGTGTTTCCTAGGAAATTAACTCCATCGTTTTATGTGTTTATGAGATAAGGTTTCCCTAAAAATATTTCCTAGGAGTGTGATGTGCATATTCATTCTATGAAACCAGATTTATTTTGAGTTTTTCATTGATTTTTTTTGATGATATGATTATTGGTTAATTATTGATTAAAAATATGTGTATTTTTTGTTTTATGGTAGCATGTTTTATACAATAAAAAAATAAATATAGAATGTCCCCTTACCAATAAATATTTTTTAATATTTAAAATATGTTTTAAAACCATGTGGGTGATTTAGTGATTCCCAACGCATGAAATATATGGATATTTAGAGTGGGATTTCATGATTTTTGTGCTTGAGTTATTGCAATTGTTTGTTGTGGAAATTGTTGGCTTGGAATATTTTGAGGATGAAATGGTAGTATATATGTTTTTGTTGAGGAGTGGTAGATTTTGGAAAGTGTAATATGGTATGTCGTTTTCCATATTGATGGATTTTAATGTGGTAGTGTTTGATGTGTAATAAGATCCCTAAGATATATTTCACATGATTAATTTTTCTAGAACATTACATTCCCTTTGAAAAAAAATTATGATTGTAGGGTATGATAATTATCTGAGAGTTATCTAATGTAATAGTATATAATAATCATGCAGTTACATAGATAGTCTAGGAGTTTGAGGTGTTTTGAGGACACTCATGGATGGTTTGGTAGAGTTATAGTATTAATTGTTCTACATATGGGGTTTTCATTATTTGAGTTTGTGTTCAAAATGTGAATGGTTTTTTCATGGATAAAGGTTGTTGATTCATAGATAAATGTTTTAGAAGGAATATTTTTGATAAATTAACAGATGGCATAAAATAAATATTCACGTCATTAATAAATTTGAGGATTTGGCACCATGAATTTTTTTGAATAATATTCAGGATTTGAGTTTAATTAATGCATAGCTAAAGCTATGTTCACAGCCTAAATTTATTTGAATAAATGATGTTCTATGCATGAATAATTATTCCCTATATTAAATGTGTCATGGTCCAAATAGTTAAACAAATTTTTAAACCCTCTGATTTATATCATTCCTTTCTTTTTCCTCTTGTGTTTTGGGAAAATCCTTGGATATTTGGAAGGATTTTCCATCTCCGTCCCTCTATAAATGGTCTTTATCATTTACATGTTGGTTTTTTACCATCAATGGTTATGATATCCCATATCTCCTTTAATTTATCTTATTCCACTCTTTAGGAAATCATAATGGTGATTTTAATTTGATTGGGAGTGTTTGTGACTATGTTATTGATGGGCATTCGGTGTGATTCATGTTTATGTAAGGTTTATAATTTTGATTTTGGCCATTCAGTTGTTCCTTCTTCTCCCTTTTGTGTGAAGTGATTAAAAATGATTCTTTGTGGTTGGATACATGTGATATCTCTATATTTTCATGAACATGATGTGATTTCATTATTATTTCATCATATAGGTGGTTAATATGTTTCATCATAAGAATATGGTTAATTGGATTAAACTAAATTGAATATTTATTGGTGTTTTTCAAATGTGTTATCTTTTATAGATGCTATTATTGATGGAAATTATAAACTCTTTTCTTGATATCTACAGATCAAGTCAGTTAAGAGCCTTGACTGTGTTGTAGTTTTGATAGTTTTGAACAACTTATTATTATGATTATTTAGATTCACCATAAATGAAATTCATAACCCCTTATATATATGGTTAAATAATTGGTTACCAATGGGGATATGATATTTTTTTGATAATACCCTTTCTATGTAATGATGTAATGAGAATGAGTCCCTTGTTAAATCAGTTTTGTGAAAATAATTGGGGAAAAAAATATTCTACTATGTGTTGATGTGATTGGTTCGGTGTATTGTCCATGAAATATGACCTTGTGGGGGTTTATTATATAAGTTAGTGACTATTTTTGACATGGAATCTATTGGAAAGAGAATTGATTTTTGATTTACATGGGATGTGTTGTGGGGAGATTTGTGGTAGTTGTGATATGTTGTTATTAAGGTTAGATACTTGGGTTATGATGGTTGCTTAGAAAACAATATTATTTAGAGATGGTTGATGCAGTATATGGGAGACATTATGTGTTGTAATAGTGAAATTTTTCTAGTCAGAAATGTAATTAATTTCAAGTGATGAAACTGAGATTTCATGAGATAAAATAAAGTGTTTTAAATTTATTAAAGGGATTGAATGATATTTAATGATATGTGTTAATGTGAAATGAAATGTCTTAGTAGATGTGTATCGGTGGAAATCCTTAATACTGAAAATGTTTGAACCTATAATTACATGTGGATGTTGTGTTGCTTTGTATGGTTGTTGTTTTATGTAATGAATTTAGTGTTGGTAATGGTTGTGATAGATTTCATGAGGGGAAATGGTGGTGAAGTGGAGTATTCTATTATTGTTGATTATTACACATTGGATGGGTTTTCTATGTTATCTATCTTTCATTTAATTAATATTAATTCTTTATGCACACCACCTAAGTTGGATATACCTTCCAAATCACAAATATTTTATGTTATTGGTGTTTTCCCCGAACATCCAAGCTAGTGGTGAATCAGATGGCCTGCTACCCCTTCTTACTAACTATTAAGTCAAAAGTAGTGATTATAGGGATGGTATTGGAGAATAACTACCGATGATACACATTATTGTTGAGGATTATGTTGTGTTGATAATGGTTTGTGTTGGAGAATATATAGGGATGATGAGGATGTGATATGTGGTGGGGTCATCCATGGGTGGAGAAGAAAAATTAGTAGTTTTCCATTACATTCATGATAACATAAAACTGTAGTTATGTGTATGAGGACTTGATGTGATGATGAATGATTCTAGGAGTGGATTTTAGACCCTTTGGGAAGATTGTAAATTTAGGGATTACTCACAAACCACTATAGATATGGATGAATACATGATAGGATATACATGGAATGGATGAGAAAATATGACAATTGACCTTGTGTTGTGATGAATGGAAATTTGTTGGGAATTGGTTTTTATACTATTGTGATAATAAGAAACTAAATTTTATGAGTAAATTAGTGAGTTATCCATGGTGAGGAAGGAATTGTTTTTTATACCTTTTTAGGTGCATTTTTTACTGATGCATTAGTAATATCTTTTCACAGGTGCCTGGGATACGTTATGTATGATCCTACTGAGTATAAATACTATGATTACCGTACATATTTATGATTTTTTATGGATTCTAGGATGATTTTGGAGTCAAAGATGGATATTCCTAGAATTGATATTGGTGTTGTGGTTTATTTTTTGTCACAGGACTTGTCTTTTTATTTACCAGAAGTATTAAATCTATACATGTTTACTATATTCCTCCATTGTGTGATGGGATTTATTTTACTTTAATATTATGTGAGGGAGTCGGTTTTTGGATTATTTGGCAACCCAAACTTCTCATACATGGATATTAATTATTTGTAAATGAATTTTCATTGTATTTAACACACACATGACTAAGGACCTTGATAGTTCAATGCAATTTGAAACATGGAACACAATATTCTAATATGGTGAATGATCTTCAATGTTTCCCAAAATGATATTACAAGTGAGTAATATTCATTGGCATACCCTACATAAATCATTTATTCATAACATGGGGGAAGATAACCTTAGAAAAGTTGAGCTGAGATTCTCAGTAAGGTAGAACAAAAAATATATAAATCTTTGATCATATCAAGGCATAAGATAAGAATAAGGTTATATAATAATGAGCATAACTTATGAAGTTTGTTCCCACTCTGTTATAGATCTAAAATATGAGTCATGGAATAAATATTAGCATTTTATATAATATGAATAATAATGGAATCAAAGAACGTGGTTCATGAGTTCATAACATTGGAATGAAACAAGGCTTTATGGCATACACATCACCTTATAACATTATGATCATGTATAAATTAAAATGGGTTCACTCATTAAGTAAAGGACATGAAATCAGACCCTCATGAAAATATCTATACATGCAAATAGGTCCACACATGACATTATGGTTATGAAATAAATTTCCATTCATAACATTGTGAACATGTAATCAGGTTAATTCACAACATTTTGGACATGAAAGACATGTCTATTCATAACATCATTGTAGTCAAGGATGACTCCCTAGAACATCAAGGAAGAAAAAGTTCCTTACTAATCTTAGGTCACACTATGTTCCAAACCTATCTATATCATGATATATAAATCATTACCCAATTCATTAGAGAGTGATAAGGGTCCCACCTATTTTTGGTTATAACATTTCCACTATCCTTTGTTATATCATAACTACTATCACAGAATGAAAAAAAATATGTATTCCAAAAGATAATAAAATATTCATCATATCAAAACCCATAAAATTAAATGGGATTTATACAAAATTGATTATAACAGAACTTTCATAAAAAATGATCTATAATCATTTCACCTTTTTATCAATGCATAACCCATGAAAAAAGAAGCAGTTTTCATATGATTTTTAACGTGGAATTACCCATGAAAAAGAAAGGGTTTTCATAAACATATTTTCATAAAAAAATAAACTATTATGAGAAATAATAAGAATATTATACCTGTGTTATATCCCCAATATAGCATAATAACCCACAAATTATGTCTTATTATATGGAATATAATTTTAAAAGAGTACATCTGACACTTATATAGGAAATATATTTCTATGAAAATAAATTTTTAAAACATAAAACTTTATGAAAATACTTATATATGAAAAAATAATAAAAAATTAAAAATGAATCAAATAAAAATTATTTAAAACATTTTTAGGACAACATTCATTCAAATTCTAAAAAGGTTTATTAAAACATAGAACACTTTCAATATCCTTTTCATTTTGAAATCATTTATATAAAATATAAATTTTCATGAATATACAATAAATCATTTTATTTTAAATAAACATTGAACACATGAAAATTAATATTTAAATCACTAAGCAGTCATTACATAGGGAAACACTATTAATGCCATTCTTTTTAAAAACTAATATTCTTTTAAGATTTTTGGTAAAATCTAAATAGGAATAGTTTGGAATAATTTATAAATATTACTTTGAAAACATTTCATAAAAATTTAAAAAAGGGGAAAATTTTCTTTTAATATAATGCAAGGTTAATAAAAAATTTATTAAAATATTTTTATAAAACATTTTATTTGAAGAAAATATATTTATTAATGAATAGAGATATAAAGATGGGTTTTCTAAAAAACTTTTATTAATTATTTCATGTACCAATGATTGTAAAATTTTTAACATTGCATGATGATATCATTATTAATAAAAATCAATGAAAATTTATGTGAATTATTAAGAGTTAGATCATCTGGATTCAATAGTGGATACTTAATGTTAAAGAATAATGATAAATGATGAGATTGAAACATAAAACCATCACCAATTTGGTAACATTGAATCATAATATCCATGATGTAATAAAAAAATGAAACATAATATATCAAGAGTATGAATAGATCCATGATATTACATGTAAATGGGGGGTATACACACTTAATGAAAAAAAATATGTGCATAACATAATGTATTTCTCCCAGAAGGAAAATTGAGATAAATAACCCTTACTATATATCTTGAATTTCTTCGTACACAATGAAACTTACTATATAATAAATATAATTTTATTAAAAAAATATAATAATAACAAATTCATATATATAATACCATATATTAATTTTTTATGTTCTTTTATTATCAGTTTATTAACAATTCCAGGTTATAGTTGTCTTTTGGGTAATAACCATTTTATTTTTCATAAATGTTTTGATATGTTATAACTTTGGTCCTATTAATTTTATCATTATTAGAAAATTTATATAATTATAAGTTATATATAAATATAATATTTATTTAGTATATATGAATTTATATTATTCCATAATATTTTGTGATAGAAAATAAAATACTTCATTCATGGAGTCAGTAGGTCATTCTAACTCCTAGACAACATTTTTCATTTTTTTATCGATTTGAAAGAATGGAAATTAGATGTTATATATTATAATTAATTAATGATTTCTATGTAGTATATGTCACATATATTTTTTAAACCAATCTTTAATACATTCCATGTAAATCGTGAATGAACCATTTTGAATCACATGGAAGTAGTCTGTTATACACACGGGCGACGTTATCATATTCAAAAGAAATATAAATAACGATTTTATATATTATAAGAAAATTAAATAATAATAATAAAATAATAAATATAATGTATAAATAATATATCCATCATTAATTACCACTATGTGATTTGGAAATAGAAAAACAAATGAAATCAGTTCATGGGGTGGTAGTTCGCTGTACAAATGAATGATGATTTTGCAACACATTTGAGAGATGTGTTGATGGTTTTATGTCCTGAAATTAAAATGATAACAACTCAATATATTTTATATACAACTTTTGTTATATATTAATTGTATAATAAAAATTTAAGTGGGAGGAGGAAGAAATAAAAAAAACACTCATTCAGGAATTTTACCTATTCTTTGGGTATCCTTCTTATGTTTTCACTCAAATACATCCTAGGATTGAATTATTCAAAAATTAAGTATTTTAAGTTTTGGGTAGGGATTTATTTAAGTGATTTTTAGAGTTATTGTCCAAAAAATATGTTTTAATATGTTATGAAGATATGAGAGAGGTGTCCTTTTATAAGTGGGTGAGTGGATACAGATGGTATTGTTAAAAATGAATTAGTGCTCCCATATTTTTTATACGTCACAAGGGTAATCATTAGTCAAATTACAATACTTACAGGTTTCATGGTTGAAAACATTCAATAAATATGTTTTTATACAAGTTTATAGTTCATTTTCATCCTTATCTTGTTAGTTTAACCCCTTTCTATACCAATTTTTACCTTAACCGCGATAATTAATTTTTACTACATTCATTATTAATTTGATTTGAATATTATGTTTAACGTATTATAAATTATAACTTATTCTTATTGAAATAATGAAATCAATTTTTTAAAATTATATTAATAGATATGTTAATTTTTTTAATCTATTTCGGCATACATGAAAATAAAGTGGGTTTTATAGAGAATACGATCCAAAGTATGAATTGTTTTTATATAAAAAATCAACTTAAAATATAATAAAATGAAATAAATTGAATTAAATGATATAAAATTGATAAAATTTAACTTTAAAACATATTTATTTTATAATTTCTCCTTATAAATAATTTAAATGAAATGGCAGTTTTAAATTAAAATTCACTATTTTTTAATATTCATCAAAACATGAACCTTTTTAGAAATGTCCCAAATATTAAACATAAGTTAATTTTCTAAATTATGATTAAAAATATAATTTTTATTTTAACAAATTTATTTTATAAAATAATCAATATCTAATTCTACTATAATCACACAAAAAATCTACAAAATTTCCTCTTAGAAAAATATTGTTTTTATGAGTAAATATTGATTTATTTTTATTTATTTTGGAGAAAAAATATAAGGTGAATGTTAAAAAATTTATTCCATAAATAATATGTACATTTCTTTAAAATAATTAACAAAAAGGTATTTGGTTAATTTATTGATATAAAACACACTTGGGCTCATAAAAATATTTGTTCATGCATTTATTTCCTTTTATTTTCAAAAGTGCGTAATATTTATTACTAATTAATTTATCACTAAATAAATCATTCTATATACATGTTTCAAACATATATTCATAAATTAGTTTATATTATTCATTACAACCATTCTAATTGATATGTGTAAACTATCATATTAAATGATAATGTTTTAATAATATGTCACATTTAATTTAAACATGGTGTTATGTTGAAGGAAATATAAGCTTAAAGTTTATTATCACACAAGAAGAACTCAACGATGTTCATAAAATAAGATAAAAATATCATTATATGTAATGAAAATATTGAAAATATTAAATTAATTTAATTAATAAAAAAATATCAAGGTGTTACATTCTACCACCATTAAAATAGTTCTCCCTTGAAATCCATCACTTTGGTATCAACAATTGAGGATACATATGCCTCATTACATCCAATGGATCCCATTTAGAATCCTAAATTTGGATTTTTTTTACACAAAACATTGATTATGGAAGTAAAATTATTTATTATAATAATCTCTTTTTGATCCATAATCTCTAATAGCTATTCCTCAAATGAAATATCATGCTTGATTGGTACAACCACTGAGTTTAGTACATGTGATGGATCATGTAGGTACTTCCTTAAGAGTTTTACATGGATCACATCATAATCCTAAGAAATGTTTGGTCAGGGTTCATAACTATAACCCATTGTTATTGTACGATCATGTATTTTAATGGGTAGGATATATATTGGGCTTAGTATTAACACTATTATTCCCTGGGGATTTTAATAGTAATTACTTCTCAAAAACTTCAAATTCTAGATCTCATTGATGATTATCATTATAACATCTCTATAATGATTGTTCAATCCTTACTTTTTACTGAATGTATTTAACCTTTTCTTATATCTCATCATCATGCTCAGGTCCCAAGAGATTTCTTTTTACAAAATCATTACAGTACGTTGTTGTTCTATACTTCCATCAAAGAAGGATTCATATAAAGTCATCTATATTCCTATGTTACATCTATCATTGTAAGAAAAAATAACTTGATGAAGGTTTTAATCATAACCAATTTTAAATCAATTGTAAAATATTATAGTGTATCCTCTAATCACATGTCCACAAGTTGTAAAGTAATTCCACCTAAAATTACTTTTTCATTGAATTTAATACCAAAGGGTTTCATTGTCATAAATGTTTTAAAATATCTTTATTCATTATACACTCCTATTACATAAAACCTCAAAATGTGGTGTCAATAACTCTAAACTTATGATCGACCATAAACTCAAAAATTCACGATGGTATCGAAAACTATTAATTAAATCATGCATTGAGATAAATATTTTTCAAAAATATTATTCACCCATTATTAATTAAATACGATCATATCATATACAAAAATCAGTTATAATATAATCCTGGGTTCTTCCTCATGACTATAAAATATAAAATGGTATTTTATTATTCCAAAATCTATATAGAGGGGGATAATCACATGAAATTTCACTAAAGGATGAAATATAGGAGTTTCATTGGGCTTATTCATGAATGATAAATCATGAAATTTACAACTATTTAATGGAGGATAATTTTTACTCAATTATCATTATTTAATTCATCTATTGTGATTTAAAAATTATTCCCTTTACCCTTTTTATTTAGAGGTAGTTGTATCTTATCATCCATATTCGCACAATGATGGGGGGATGGATTCTCATAATTATGAAACTAATTGCACATGAATCACTGAATTATGGGTGTTGTATTCTGTTGATCTACCTCTATAATCCTTTCATTTACCTGCCTTCCCACATCAATTTAACATTATTTCACTCGATGTATATTCTTACCGCACATGAAATTCCTTCGTTCTATTTTCAGGCACTCCTCTAATTACTCGTTCCAATAGTTTTGGTAAGTTGGTGTTTGAAACATTTCTTCCCTCTATGTTCCATATCATTGGATTTTCCATGGATCCCTATTATCCATCTCTTATCACTAAAACCAATAGGGTTTCCAGTATCCATTTCTATATTTAGTTCACATCTAATGATTTATTCATATAATGTAATGTCCTTTATGGATAAATCCCATTCTGGAATTGGTTTCAGGCCATTGAAGTCATAGTCAAACTGAATTTCATGATGTACTATAATTCATTAAGATTACCTCCCATGTATTGCTAAATTTTCATCATAGGTAAAAATAGATTCATCATCATTTTTCATAAGCACTAGGAGTTCCATCTCCATTTTTGTTTGAATAATGAGAGGAATGTAGAAGGTTAATGATATTATTTTAAACTCAACCCACGCAATGGAGCGAATTTATTCTAATTACCTCTTATTATTAATAATGTTCCACCATTTATATGCCTAACCATTGAGATTATTTATTTCTATAAAGACCTTTTAATTCTATGAACATTAGAGAATGGAAGCAATATTTTTATTGGTAATGTTCAATTAGTTAGAACTAACAGATCTGCAAAAACACTAAAATAAGGTGGGGTTTCCATAAGAAGGACCCATCAAAATATTGTTCCCTCCTTTTCTCATTTTGACCATCACCACGACTTATAGCGTGATAATGTTTTGTGATCAAATAAATGAATCTTTATATTATAAATCACATAAATTTTGGTTTCATATGAGAAAAATCATTGAATTTTCCATTAATTTATTTAGTAATATGTTTCCTTAGGGTTCTACTTAGTGACTAGGACCATAAAACATAGTGTGAGAGAAGCTAATCATAGTTTGTAAAACTGTTTAATAGGCTTAAACCAAGAAACATCCATTTTAATATATGGAAAAAATTGGATTAAGATTGTTAATTTATATACATTAGATATTTATAAATCCTTCATGATGGTTTATAAATATATTTTTTATTCCCAAATCATATCCCATTGGAATGTCCAAAAATGTGTGTAGAAAGGCCCTTTTTAATACACTTATTCCTAATTGAGTAAATCTCAATATATTTTTCTCAGGGTTAATTCCCCTAGGTACATTAGTCCTAGATCCACATCCCCTAGTAGTATCCAAATAGGGATGTAATTTAATTGAAACCATTCACTCTATAATTTACAAAAATTTCCAGATATTTTTAAATACTTAAAATCTTATTAATACATATCCTTAGAGACATCCCTAAACATATCCTTAGAAATATCCCTACGGATACCACTAAAATTTTCTAATCCTAGTTTATAAATTTTAACTAAATATATCCATTTACACCAACTATAGAGACCGGGGCTTCTAATACATGGATATTACAACTTGAAAAATGAATAATCTTTATATTGCACCGACACACACCTGCTGATAATATTTTTTGTGAAAATGGAACACATCTAATACTTTAGTAAATTATCTTCACTTTTTCTGTCAATGATATTTCGTTTTTTTACTCTTCAATGATATACCCTATTAAAAATTTTATTAAAACCTGGGAGAAGGTGATATAATAATGGATGAGTTTAGATGATCAATAGGGGTAAACATAATAGATATAAATATATTATCCTGTGAACTGATATTTTTATAGTTAGTGTATTTTAAAATAGACATTTATTATTATGTTTATACCCATCCAATCATCAATAATATATGTAGTTCACGGAGTAAATATTGGATTTTATTAAGACATGAATCATAAGGTATTAAAATAACATGATCCATGAGATCATAAAAATTTCATAAAATATATATTATTTGTATATACAGGTTATTATAACAATTTAAACATGTATAAATAGAAATATGTTCACACATTGTGTTAAGAACATGAAATCAAGCCCTGACATAATGTCATGGTCATGAAAGTAGTTCTGCAAATGATATTATGGATATAAAGATAGGTCAATTCCTGACAATATGAAAAAGTCATCAGGTTCATGTTTAACATTATAGATATGAAATACATGTCCAAGAAAAACATTACGATAGTGAATGTTTACTCCAAAGATCATCAGGGTGTAAAAATTCACTTAATAAACTAGTTTCAATATATGTTATAGTCCTATCTATCTCATGAGATATAAATATTCAATCAACTCTTTTGAGATATTTATAGGTCCCACAAATCTGTTGTTATAAGCTAACCAACATTCATGTTTATAACATAAAAAATTTCACAGGATGAAAATCATACAAATGTGCTTCACAAGATCATGAAACGATTATTATATCAGAACCCATTAAATAAAATGGGTATCTTAAACTTTTTATTATAAAATAACATATGGAAAACAACCAAGTTTCCTAATGATTTTATCATTTCATGAAAGAATAACCCATGGAAAAAAGAAGCTGGTTTCTTAATAATTTTAACCTGGTATAACAAGTGGAAGACAAATTGGTTTCATAAATATCTTTTAATCACATTCTTAGCCCATTTCTAGAAAGACTAAAAATGGTATTCTTGGATCATGTCTTCATTCAAGCATAAGTAACCTCAAATAAATATATCATAGATGTAAAATAATTTTATAGAACTCCATGTGACATTTATTAGGGAAACTATATTTACATTGAAATTAATTATTTTAAACATAAAACATTAAAAAAATAATTTTATTTTAAAATATCCTTGAAAATTATAATTTAATATTTTAAAAATAATTTAAAACATTTCTTCATAAAAATATGTTTTCCACTTTTAAAATGATTTTAATAAAATAAAAATCAAGTTAAATACTTTTCACTTGAAACCATTTTTTAAAATTTATATTTTTTAAAAAAAAATTGGATATTATTTTCTTTGAAAATAAATTTTAGAACATTTAAACGATTATGTAATTCCTTAATTGGTCTGGATAGTGGGAAATATTATTCATGTAGTCCATATTAAAAATAGATTTTCGTTTCACATTATCAGTTAAATCTAAATGGAAATTGGTTGGAGAAAGACATAATGGTTCCTTTAAAAATATATTTTAATATTAAGACATGGTAAAAAATTTCATTTAAAAAAATAATATTGTAATAAAGAATTAGAAAACAATATTTAAAAATGATGTTTTGGAGGAAAAGAAATTTTTGACCGAAGATAGCAACAAAGTGATATTTTTATAACAATATTTTCTTAATTATTTTAAGTAAAAAAGAGTGGGAAAGGAGTACCATTTCATGATGATAATATGAATACGTAACATTTAGTAAAATCATTATAATTATTGGAAGATATATCATTTGGTTTGAATGATGGAGACTTAATCAAAAACAATTCCAATAAATGATGATAGTGTAACATAAAAACATTTCCACTTTGGTATCACTGAATCTTATTCCCCATGAAGAAACAACATAAAATAAAGAATTAAATATCATTATCAGGAATGTATTAAATATATTACTTGTCAAAGGGTTTTTATATTATCTTTATGAAAATAATATATGTATATAACATAACGTACATCTCATGGAAGGAAAATTTATAAAAAAATTCCTTACCTTAAATCTCAACTTCTAATGTGCAAATTAACATAACTTGTATAATAAATATTTTTTATATACAATTATAAAATATAAATATTCATATTTATAATTATATGTATTATTTCATTACTATCTTTTATTACATGTTTATTCACAATTCCTTGTAAAAGTTACATTTTGAGTCATAACCGCTATGCTTTTCATATATATTTTGGATTGTTATATTTTTTATAATATTACATTGATCAAAGTTATGTAATATTAAGAACTAAAAACAAAGATATAAATATCATATATATTCATTATATAGTTATTTATAATTTTCTATAAAATTTAGTGGTTGAAAATGAAATATATAGTTCATGGATGTGGTAGGTCGTACGTACACATGAACAATATTTTCTCATTTTATTTTCAATTTGAATGGTTGAAAATGTAATGATATATAATAAAACTACATAATAATGGTTATTAAATATATATAATTTTTTTAGTAAATTAATCTTTAACAAATTCCATGTAATGGGTGATTGAATAATATCTCTTCATGAGATGGAAGTCTGTCGTACACATGAAAAATGTTATCGTATTCCAAGAAAATGGAAATCATGAAGGTATGTTTGTTTTCAAATTTTATAAAGATTAATTACATTATAAATATCACATATATATAATAAATCCAACATTAATTAAAATCATTATAGGTGAGAATGTAAAAACGAACAACATCGGTTCGCGATGCGGTAGTCTTCTGTACACATAAATGATGATTTCATAACTCATTTGATGGAAGTGTAGATAGTTGTAGATAATGAAATTAAGATAACATCATCAATGTATATGTAAATACATAGTTTATTATATAATCATGGAATTAAAAAATTTTGGGGATGGAAGAAAAAATAAAACAAAAATGGTTGTTGATGAACATTACCTATTTTATGGGAATCCTCCTTAGGTTTGTACTAAAGGCCTTATTAGGATAAAAATATTACAAAAATAAGGATACTATGATGATGTTTGGGAAGTTTGGAAATGATTTGGGTATATTTTTTTTAAAATAAATAGGTTCTATGGTATGAATAAGATAAGATAGGGGTGGTATTTTTAAGTGAGGGTGAGGACACATATGGTATTTTTTGAAAACAAATAAGTGCTCCCACATTTTTCATATTTCACTAGGGTCTAAACTAAATTATTTTAGAACCATATAGGATTAATGGTAGAAATATATCAATAAATTATTTTTTAGAAACGTTTATAAGTCATTTTTACCCTTATAAATTTAGTTTAACCCCTGCTTAACCCATTTTTTACTCAACCACCTTAATAAATTTATTCTGTAGTCACGATTCATTTATTATCAAAGATTAAACTTTACCTTATTTTAAATTATATATTATCAGGTATAAAATTATAGAATCTATTTTCTTATATTTCATTCACTTAAATGGAAAATTTTAAATTAAAATTATTCCCCCAAACATGATGAGGAAGCATGTTTTTAAATAGAAAATGATGAAAAAAATGAAATGTTTTTAAAAAAATGAATTATTAAATTCACTCCAATGGCATAAATTGGATAAATTGATATAAATGTTAACTAATATTACTATAAAATATATAAAAATATAATAAATCATTATAAATAATTCAAATGAAAGTACGGTTTTCAATTAAAACTCTATTTATTTTACTATTCATCATGAAATAAATCTTTTTTTAAAATTACCTAAACGTTTATGCTAGGAAATTTTTAAATTTACATTAAAAAATTGAAATTTATTTTATCAAATTATTTTTATAAAATTCTCAAAATATTAATTTTTTTATTTGTTCACAAAAAGTTAACAAAACTTAATTTTAGAAAATTACAGTTTTAAAGTTATAATTGATCACTTTCTTACTTCTGGTATAGATAAATTGTAAGATGAATGTTAAAAAATTTATCTGATAAATAATATATATTTTTCATTAAATTAATTGAATAGATGTTTTTTGGGTAATTAATAGATATAAAACCCACTAGTGCTCAAAAAAAATATTTTCTTAGATAATGATTTCCCTTAATTTACAAATGGGTTTCATTTTTATTTATAATTTATTGATCCCCAATGAATTTTTTTATACAAGTGTAAACCATATTTTTATTTTTTATTTAATATAATTCATAAACACCATTCTAATGGATATGTGAAAACTATCATTTTAAATATTAATATTTTAATAATATGTCACATTTCATTTAAACTCATTGTTGTTCATAATGAAATCTATCCTCGGTCTTACATGTAACACAAGAAAAAATTAGTGTTATATGTATAATAATCTGGACATTGTTTTCTTTATAACAAAACATACGTAAAAGATAAAATTAATTTTAAAAAAATACTTCATAAAATCTAAGGTTGTTAAATTCTTACCTCATTAAAATGAATTTCTCCTTTGAAATTTTTTACTTTTGAATCAATAAATGAGGACACTTATGACTCATTAAATCATCAGGTTACCACATATCTTCCCCAATATGGTGGGTTTTTTACAATACTATTACTATGTGAATAGTATTTATTTTATGACCTTATCTTTTTGTCCTAAATCTCTATTGGTCATTCCTTATATGAAATATCAGGATCTAGTGGTACAACCTCTAAGTTCATTACATGTTATGAATCAGGTATATAATTCTTCATGAGTGATACATGGAACACATAAAAAACCTAAAATAGGTTTTGTGGAAGTTTCAAATGAAAAAATACATTACTGATATGACCATGTATTTTAATGGGACTAATATACCAAGGTATTAGTTTTCTCTACTTCCATACATGTTGAAATTCATACAAAGTGCATGTAACCTAATTCAATTTATAGATCACATTAATGATTATTAGCATAACATAACTGTCAACATTGTGTAGTCTATCCTTGTTGATGAATGTATTTAAACATATAATCAATCTCATCAGCTTTCTGAGGTCCCATGAGAATTATTTATGCAACTTCATTTAAGTAATATTTCTACACATCCTTCCATAGTGGGATTTATAAAGAGTCCTATAAATTCTCAAGTGAAATATATCATTTTAAGAAAAATCATATTGTGGAAGTTGATTATCCCATCCTCTATTTAAGTCCATATAAAAATTCCTCATTGTATCCTTTAATAATATATCAACTAGTTTTAAGGGAATTCCTCCAAAAATAATGTTTTCACTATATATAGTACCAAAGTGTTTCATAGACATAAATATATCATAAAATATCCTTAATCATGATAAAATCCCATCACATAAAACCTAAAGAGTTGAATAAATTTAAAATAATATTATGATTAACATTAAAATCATAAACTCATGATTGTATCCATAACTAATTAGTTAATCATACTAGGAGACATGTTTGCTTCCAAAATATAATTCACCATTTATTCCTTAATTAAGGTCTTATATTATATAAAAGAATTTTCATTGGAATCGAATACAAAAATAATTTCATTGGAATATCGAGTCCATCCTAATAATGATACAATATCAATTTATATTTTATTATTCCAGAATCTATGTTGAAAGAGATAATCACATGAAATTTCACAAAAGAATGAAAAATAAGATTCTCATATGGATAATTCATTTAACATCAATCATGAAATTACCAACTAAGGAGGGAAGTATTAGTGTTCCATAATTATCCTAACTCACATCATCTATTGTGACTTCATGAGATTTCCCTTTTTCCTTTTTCCTCATAGGTTTTTTGGAATAACATCCATATTAGACTTTGGATTGGTGTACTTATTTTCATAATTCCCAAACCCATTGTACATAAAATAATCAAGTGTGAGTGGTGTATTCTGTTGAGATCTCCCTCTAATAATTTCATTGAATGAACTCTTCACATCAAATCTACATTCTTTTTTCGATGTCTAGGCATAACAAACTTGAAAAACCTCAAGTTAGTTTCATACACTTACCAAATTGGTCTTTCCTATAGTTTTTCTAGGTAGGAGTTTGAAACATTTTTACTCTCCATGTGACATATAACTCGATTTTCCATGGAACCCCATTTTTCACTTCTTATCACAAGAACAAAGAGGGTTTATATATTCCATTCCCACATTTAGTGCACATGAAATTATTTATTCATATAATCAGATGTCTCTTATGGCTAATTCACTTCAGATATTTTCATTCATGCAACTATTAAATTCTTCTACCATACCTTTAGTCTGAATTATAATATATGAAGAGTACCTTGAATGTTTTGTAAAAATTACATCACAGGAACCAAATAATTCATCATCATTTTTCTGAAGATCTAAGAATTACTTCCCCCTTATTTTAGGAATAATATGGGTAAAGTACATATTAAAAATATTATTTTAATCTCATTCCCCATAATGGAGTAAATTTCATATCAATTCATCATATTCTTAATAGTATTCTGCCATCGATCAACCTTTCCTTTTAGATGGTATACATAAAATGTGTTTTTTCATGTTCTGAACTCTGGATAATGGAAAATGTATTTTCAATGGTATTGTTCCCTTTATCATCAAGTAACTAATCAGTAGAACCATTGAATGAATATTGGAATTTATTCATTAAAAAATTAACAAATTATATTTCCCACCTTCACTCATTTTTATTTTCATTATAAATTATAGTTCCAGAAACTTGTGTGAGCATATCAATGAGTTTTTTCATTCTATCAACCATTAAATTAAGTTTCCCATAAGAAAAATGATTTCATTATCTATTTCATTCTTCATTAACACAATTCATTTGGCCTCTATACATTTACTAAGTCCATAAATCTTACCTTGATTACTGTTACTCGTAGTTGGAAAAATAATTTATATGGTCTAAACCAATACACATTGTTTTTCATCTATAACACCTTAGTGTTATTATATTTCATTCATAGTCATAATTTAATTATATCCTTCATAACTGTTCATAAAGAAATGTGTATTTCTAAATCATGTCCCCTGACTGTGTAAAAATATTTGTGTATTAGGGGTATTTTTCATCCACTAGTTCTTGATTAGGTCTATCTAAATATGTTGTTTTTTGGGGTTGTTACCACTGGGATCATATGCTACATTTCCACATCCACTTTCATAATCCATAATGGGATATAATTTCATAGAATATACTCACCCTATCATTTACCAATATCCTAGGAAATTTTCTTATACTTCAAATTATCCTTATAAATTTCCTTAGAGACATATGTAGAAATGAAATTACAAATATAACATGGGATCTCACTAAATTTGTCTCGTTCTAGTTTCGAAAGGTAAAATAAACCTTTCTTTTGATTCCAAGTTCAATGACCCAGGCTTATCAAACATTGATATTATATATTTTTAGATCAATATTCACTACATTTCATAAACACATTCTTAAGAACAATAATTTTTTACTTTATTGGAAACTTTCAACACATTATTATACTCTAGTAAAATATCTTCAATGTTTCCCTTCATGGTCTTAAAATTTAGTTCTATTCATATAAATACCCTTTATAAATCCTTTCATCATTACCTGGGAAGGGAAACATGAAAAATGGTTAGCCCATATTCTTAGTTCATGGAAAAATATATATATTAATCTATGAGAATATAAAATCATAAGATAATAATAAGTTTATTTGACAACAAGCAAAACATTTGAAATCAGTACCCAACATATCATAGATAATAAACATGGGTAACAAAATAAATATTGGTTGTTTATATGAAATGATTTATAAAGGAAAAAATAGCACGATCCATGATAGAATAAAATTGGAAAAAAACATAGATTTTTGGAATACACATAATAGTATAACATTTTAAATATTTATAAATAGAAATAGGTTAACTCATTATGCTATGGAAATGAAATCAGGCCATTATAAAAACATATAGACATGCTACCAGGTCATTGAATGTCATTATGGACATTAAAGATAGGTCTACGCATAACATTGTGAACATGTAATCATGTTCACATCAAAAATTTTGGTCATAAAAGACAAGTCCATGCAAAACATCATAGTAGTAAATTTTCACTACTTATACCATCATGGCAGTAAATGTCCTTTAGTAAAATCGGTTCACTCTATATTCCAGTACTATCTTTCTCATGAGTTATAAATATTTACAAATTGCATTTTATTTTGATATAAGTCCCACCCATACTTGGTTATAAGGTTACCACCATCCATGTTAATAACTTAACAACTTTTACAAAATTAAATCCATACATATGTATTCCAAATTATTATAAAACATTCATCATTCTAGATCCCTTGAAATTAAACAGGTTTTATAAAAAATATATCTTAACACTACCTATGGAAAATAAATAGGGTTCATAATAATTTCAACATTTAATAAAACAATTACACATGAAAAACAAAAGTGGGTTTCATAAGAATTTTATCATGGCATAAATCATGGAAGAGAAATGGGTTTCATAAAAATTCTTACAACAAAAAAATAAACCATTCATGAAAATAATAATAATGCTATCCATGGATTATATACCTTTAAATCATATCTAAACTCTAGAAATTTTAAATTGGATCAAAATTATTTTGAAGTATTACTTAGGAAATTTCTTAAGGAAAATATATTTTCTTTGAGAGAAAATATTTAAAATATATAACATTATAAGAATAATTTTCTATTAAAATAAGCTTGAAACATATAATGAAATATTTAAAAATTAATTTAAAACATTGTTTGAGTAAAATAACCGTTAATATTTGAAAAAAACATTTTAAAACATAAAATAAATTGAAAATACTTATCATTTTGAAATCAATTATTTAAAATATTATTTGTTCCAAAAATTAAAGAAAAAATATCATTTTATAATTTATTTGAAAAAAATTAATAGAATCTTGAAATATTTGGGAGGTCATGAAAATGTGAAATATTTTTCTTGTTATACATATTAGAATGAAGGATTATTTTCACATTTTTAGTAAAAGACAAATAAGAATTTTTTGTAAAATGTAACGAGGATTCCTTTAAAAAAATTACAATTAAAAAATAGTTAAATATTTATTTTAAAAATAATAATTTGATAATTAATTATTTTTAAAAACATTTTTATAAATCATGGTTTTGGATGAAAATATATTTTCACGTGAAGAGAGGAATAAGGTTTTATTTTGTTAAAAACATTTTCTCAATTATTTTAAGTACTAAAGAGTAGGAAAATGGTACCATTTCATGAATATATAATTAATAACCATAATAGAATAAAATTAATTATAATTATTGATTTTTATATCTTATAGTTTCAACATTGGTGACTTAATCATAAACAATCTTGAGAAATAATGAAACTATTACTTAACATCTTTACCAAATCGGAAACATAAAACCATAATCTTCATGAAGGAATAACATAAAATAAAGACTAAAATATTAGTATGATTAATAATTTCAAGATATTACATAAAAAAGATCTGGTATATAAAACTTTTGAATAAATATATCTGCACAACATAACGTATATCTCAAGGAAGGAAAATTGAGACAAATCTCTCTTACCTTATATCTTGAATTACGTTTTACTCCTTCAAACCTCATGTATACTAAATATATGATTATTATAAATCTATGATAGAACCATATTCATATATATAAATATATCATACCATTTATGGTTTTATTTGGACCTCTTATTGTCGTTTTGTCAACAATTCCATGTTAATGTTAGATTTTGGGTAATAACCACTTTTCTAAATATTTTTTAATTTTTTATATTTTTTTCATAATAATTTTATCATGGTACAAATAATCCCAAAAATTATATCTATTATATAAATATAAAATATATAAAATATTTTTTTATAGTAATCTATAAAATTCAATGAAAAAATGGAAACATATCATTCTTGGTGACGGTAGGTTATACGTATGCAAGACCATTGTGTTTTAATTTTCTTGTCGGTTTGAAATACAGAAATGTAAATGATATATATTATCATTTCAAAAAGAATTTATTTAATATATATCACATATTTTTATTAAATCCATCCTTAATTAATTTCATGTGATGTGTTAACAAATCACATTGTTTTGTTAGGCGGTAGTTCTCCATACACATGAGGGATGCTATCGTATACCAAAAATTTAGATATTAGGAAGGTAAGTGAGATATAACTATTAAATAATCATAAAAAATCATAAAGAATATATTAATAAAAAATACATCATTAATTCCAACTACGATTGGTGCTAATTGAATAACGAAGGATGTAAATTCGTGAGTTTGTAGTCTGCCATACACATAAACAATGATTTTATACCCAATTTGATGGTTGTTGACTTGGTTTTAAGAAATTAACATAAAATAAAAAAATAAATATATTCAATTTAAAAATTGTAATATATAATGATGTTTAAATAATTATTTTCATATGTGTAGAAATAAACAAAATAGAAATTCTCATTAATGAACATTGCATCTGCTTCAGGTATCCTCCTTATGATTGTACTAAAATAATTCTTAGGATGGATTTATGAAATTTTTATGGATTGAAGGTTGTGGTGAGGAAATTTGGATTTTTTGTCTGGTATTGGATAATCCAAATAGGTTTTAAGGTGTGAATAATAGAGGAGATTAGGAGGCCTTTTATAAGCGGGGATATTACACACTATGTATTTTTGAATTAAAATAAGTGGTCTCAAATTCATCAAATGTAACAAGTGTAAAAATATGTCCATTAGTAAAAAATAGTCATTTAATGGTCTAAATATTCAAATAAAATAGTTTTATGACATATTATTACATCATTTGTACACTTATCAATTTATTTTAACCCCTGGAAAACCCATTTTTACCTAAACATAGTTATTATATATTACTACATTTAATATTAATTTTGGTCAAAAATTATTTTAACCTTTTTATAAATTATATGTTTCTATAATTTCAATTATAGAATCCAATTTTCCAAATTTCATTCACATAAGTATAAAAATAAATTTATCATTAATCCTACAGACACAATGAGAAAATAGGTGTTAAATGGAAAAAGATAAAAAGTATGAAATGTTTTTATCAAATAATTCACAATAAAATTGATTCAAATGACCTAAATTAGATTTAATTAAATAATATTTAAAAAAGTTTACTTTAAAATAAATTAAAATTAAAATTTATCATTATAAATAATTTAAATTAAAATTAATTTTTCAATAAAAATTTAGTATTTTGAACTATTCATCAAAAAATAAAACTTTTAAGGAAAATTCCAAAAAATTCCCTAGTAAATTTTTTTATATTTTGATTTAAAAATAGTTTTTTATCAAATATTTTTCCTGTGTCAGTGAAGTAATTATATCATTATATATTATCAAAAAGGAAAGAAAACTAATTTTTAAAAAACTATAGTTTTTAAGCGGACAATTTGATTTATTCTAATATATTATTTTGAAAAAAATAATATTAATTTCAAATATTGTTTGACTATATAATACAGATATTTTTAAAATTATTAAATAGATGTGATTTGGTAAATTTATTCATATAATATATAATTATTTTCATAAAAATAGTATTTTAGGTAAATATTTCCTTTTATTTTTAAAAGTGTTTACTTTCCATTTTTACTTAATTGAACACTAAAGAATAAGTTTTTTATGAATATTTAAACCATATTTTTATAATTTAGATAACCTTATTCCTAACTGCCATTCGAGTGGCTATGTGACAACTATCATATTAAATAATAATATTTTAAAAATATGTCATGTTTTTTTTAAACTCAGTATTGTGTGTAATTAATGCTAAGCTCGTTGTTTCATGCAAATAAAGTGACACTGTGATTTTATGTAACATAAGATAACATTAGTGTTAGTTGTAATGAAAAACATTGAAATGATTAAATTAATTGAAAAAAAATATTTCATAAAATATCATGGTGTTGTAGATGATTTATCATATTTCATAATCCTAATAATTAATATAGGTATTGCCTTCTATATATTGTATTTTTATACCCATAGTGATATTCCCAATCCTGGTTCCTACTAGGGGAGAGAATATATAGAAATTATTGCTTTTCCTTTATTTTATTTCCTATAGGGGTACCTTCGGTGGGAGGTGTTATTAAAGTTTGGTATCATGGAATAATATATATGATGAAATAGATTCCACCAATAATGTGTTTCTCCACATACTTGAAAAACTACATGTGAAACCTAAAACTCATCCTAATCATGAATAAGGAAATGATATATCATAATATATTCCAAAAATCACTCCATCTCCATATTCTATAGGATACACTCATAATTTGTCATTCTATATCTAGAATAATACTAAATAAACTAGTTGTTGTATATAATGTAAGATATACTTATTTTTTTCTTGTAACAAAAGATAAATTTGATATTATATGTAACATATTCTACTAATGATATTAAATCTATTTGGAAAAAAATCATCAAATATTAGAATGTATTTTTATAATCATCAACATGTAATTATTTATTCAAAGAAATAGAAGTAATACCAGAAAAAATAGGGTTCATATATACATATCAAAAGAAAAAAAAATAGAGGGGGTCTAAAATTGTGAAGACCCAGAGCATCTCCTCCAATGATGTTGATACCTTCCTTCTTCAAACTTTTCAAGTCATGAATAGGTAGATGTCTCAAACCAATTATATCCAACGATGTAAGTAAGTATGAAGCCTTATTACCTTCCCAAAAAAACATGGGAGACTATGATATAATCTCCAATAATACTCCTAAATTTTCTAATTACATAAGAGATAGACTAGGGAATTATACATTTCCCATGAATAGAATATTATAAGATCATAGAATCTGTTTCAGCTTCAGAGATCACCATATTCTGTTGCATGCTAATATTAAGACCACTAAAAAATTCCATCACCTCATCATAGAGAGAACTACCCTGTCCCACCCTTACAGTGAACACCAATAACAGTAGACCTGCATTTATCACCAACAATACCCCCACCTTGAATTTGACCAGTAACACACGAGTGATCACTATTTAATTTTAAGACACTTTTTGGAGGTTTCGAATAGATCTAATTACCAGCTGAAAAAGTTACTTTGAAATGAAAGATGGGGGAAAATAATGAACCTCTATAATGAAGGCTCCTCCCTCTTTTTTCCAATGTTCTTAATAATTTCAACGAGCATATTTATTAGGATGTTACATTCTACGAACAATAAATAGAATTTTTCCCTCAAAATGCATTTCAATCATCGAAGGATCAAAATTTTAATGTTCTTTTTTGATAACCCAAATTATACAAAGGAAAAAATTGAACATCTCTTAAAAATGGACCTTTGAAAAAAATAAAGTATTCATGAAGTAATTAAAAACTAGGTTTTCACAGAGAGAATATCAGTGGGAAATTAACAAATAGACATGAAAAAGAAAACCATCTTCCAATGAATAAATGTGAGTGCAAGATATCATGGTCAAGAGATGTGTAATAAACACAAAACCATATATATTTGTTTGGTTAAGAGTCCTTCTATTTGATATAAATGAAGGTAAAGAAATATCATTTTTATATCAAAATAATTTTCTTAAGGTTTAAGGATTCCTTCACCATATAAATGAAAAAAATAAGGAAATATAGTTAATTTATAATAAAAAATTTCATTCTTTAATCAATTCCCACTAGAGTCACATCCTTTCCTCTCAATTAATTAGTGTTCAATATGAATATTTCAATCTTAAAGAACTATAACAATCATTTAACGGGTCATATAATCATGAAAAGGGATAAAAAACTCTTCCACAAATCTTTATACAATAAATAGATCCAAAAGTTTTAGAAAAATATAAGATAATTCCAAGTACAAAATTCAATATAAACAATTCCACAAATAGCTACCCTTAATGCTCCTTGAAAATATTAAATCCAAATCATTAGAATTATGGTTACTAAATTAATTAAATCAACCCATCATTGGTCCTCAAAACAACATGACATATCTCTTAATGTCACACAATAATTATTTAAATGCCTTAATCCTATATTCTCATGAAACATGGTATTACCCTTAAATACGAAAATAATATAATGAAAACATGCATGTGTTCCAAAATTAAATCCTTACACATTCCTTAAATAAATTATCTTACTATTGAATATATAACATGCATAACAAATACTATAAAATCCACTAAATTATCATTAAATAACAAATTAGATCCAAAGTATTCAATATTTTTAAATTCACTTTCTAATAATTAAACATCTCTTTATCTCATTATAATCCCAACAACATACACATATTAAGGGTTATCTTTTCCTTAATCATGAGTTCAATAAAAATATCACCTTATAACCTAAATAAATTTCTTGATTATCAGCATCATTCAACATATAATTTCAAATCCATAAAGAAAAAATTGTTGGACAATTATTAGATGTTTTATTATTCCACAATACCATAAAATTACATTTATGAAATTGTTCTTGAGTTATAATATATAAACACTCAGCCCTTACACTTCCTTGTTAAACCATTAACTAGGCTTCATATTCTTATTTTGTAACACTTCTTTTCTACCATGTTTAATTTTTAGTTCATTCATCATAATAAATATAATGATTACAATAAAAACCTTGTTTATTCACTTCATGAGATTTCCCTATCAGAAATATATTTTCATAATTCCCATACATTCCACCATTAAATCATTTAATAGTCTATGATACCTTAGGGTAACCATTATTCTCATTCATTTTGTTATATAAATTTTCATTTTTCCTTTTCATTTAATTGAATTGTGTCTTTATTTTCTACACCCAAAACATATTGTTGTCCCTCTAAGACATTACCTTGAGTAATTATTTCAAAATTCTCAACTTAAAATAAAATTAATATGAATTCTTCTATGATCGTAAATACCCGAATACTTAGAGAACTATGCAATTCTCTTATTAGGTGAGTCTAAGAGTTAGTTAACATGAAAGTTTTAAATCATTTTTTATGACGACTAATTATGAATAGCCACAATATCATTCAGTCTAATCATTATCCCATTTGGAAACTCAACAATAAATTTCCCATCACATTAAATGTTAACACAATTCATTCTTTTTACATCCACTGACTAAAACCAAAGAAAGTAGAGTGTTAAACACAAAGGATAGTGATAAATAATATAATCATTAAAACCAATGTGTAGTTTGTCGAAATCACAACACCTTCCCTTAAATATATGAAACATTAGGTTTATCCCAATACATATATGATTATAATCTATTCTAATCCCTCATAATTTTTTATAATTAAAATGTGGGATAACCAAATCATATCACCAGGGAGTGTTAAAAGAAGTGTGTGGTAAATAACTTTTTCTTGTACTAGGAAATTCTCAAGCCAAGAATGACACACCTTTTTTGTGTTTATTACCCCTTAGTGTATCTATTCAAAAATGATGTCTAATTGATGTATCTAGTCAATGATGTATTGATATTTAACCCACATAATCTATTCATTACCAAAACATTATTATGTTATCCTATACTTACACTTTTCCCCATAGTTTTCACCATTTTTCTAATCATAATCTCTAAATTTTTACTAAAACATCCCTCATTTTAAAATGTTAATGAACAAGTATTTTAACACATAATAATTAAATTTTTTAATGTCTCCATACTCCCTAAAAACCTCGCCTCCTCCCCTCGTTCTTCTCCTCCTAACGCAGGAAGGAACATGCGAGCACAATCTAAGAAGCTGAGGGAATTCTCTCCCTCCTGCTCCCCAAAGGCCAAGAGTTCTAGGGCATGTACTGGGACACAATCTGTCCAATGATTCCTTTCCTCATAAAGAACACACGAAGGCTTGGGTCTCAGGTGAAAAGAGACATACTGGCTTTAACATCCCGGAAACACAAGGTCAATATCATGGCTATTATTAAGCACCAATAAACTTGTTCTAGAATTTCATACTTCTCTAAAAGGCTCACAATGCATGAGCACATGCATGAAGATCTATCAAACTAGCATATCTAGACTTTCTAGCATCATAGCATCTCAGTTGATCATGTTAGGTCAGGTGATCAACATATTACCACGAAGGTATCTCATGATAAAGATATTTTCAACATCACATTCATTTATGTGAGTTGCGACTCCCAACAACACGAGGTTTTATGGAAGGAACTCTCACTTTTTGATACTAGAAGTTGCCCCTGGTTTCTTGGTGTGGGCTTTAACATCATTACGGACCCATAGGAAATTAAGTGAAGAGGTCCCTTCCCCAAGAATTCTAGAATGGATTTTTTTTTCGTTTCATGGAAAAAAGGGCTCCTAGATCTCATTTTTTGGGGGATTTCTATATGTGGTGTAATAATCAATATAGTCCCATCGCTCATAGAGCTGCATCGATAAATTCTTGGAAAACATGCTGGAAATCTCAATGATTCCCAATATCTGAGTCCGTTACTTGGTGAGTGGAATTTCTGAACACTCCCCAATTCTTCTCAATATCTCAATGGGGTAGGCAATTCTAGACTCCTTCAGATACCTCTAGCATTGGACTAGACTACCTAGAATTCATGAAGTTTTTAAGGGGGGGAGGAATTCACCCAACTAGAGGAGTATTTGGACTTCCTTTCACAACTAACACTGAAAGCTTAAAGGCAATCTTTAGAAATGGGATGATATGGAAGCTTAGTGTGCCAAAGACATGGATAAAGTCATGCAGGAAATTCAGCATCTTGAAGTCATCCTCAATGGAGACTATGATGATGGGACCTTCGATAATCTTACTTTGAAGAAAAATATATTCTCTAATTTGATTCTGTGTGAGGAGTGAATGGTGAGGGAGAATGTGAGGATTAGGTGGCTGGAGGATTGGGACAGAAATACAGCTTCCTTCCATTCCTTTAAAAAGGAAAGGAAACAACTGGTTTAACCCAACATTGTGATGGAGGATGGGTCATTCTCAAATGAAAGGGAGGAGGTGGGGAGGATTTCTTTTTCTCATTTCAAAGATCTCTTGGTGGGACCGAATCCATGCATGCTTCATGGTTACCTGGGGGTGAAGCAGAGTTTATGGAGTCCATTTCTTCCCATGTCTTTTCTCAAGACTACGAGATGATGGGGACCATCTCAGAGTAAAAATAAATTCATGAATCTATTTTACACCTCAAAGGTAACATCGCCCTGGGCTTGGACATATTCCCAGGTTCCTTTTATAGAGATGTCTGGGGGTGGTGAAAGCCGATCTCATTGAGGCCATCTGGGATTTGTTCTAGGTTGGTAGCCTACTAGAGTTGCCTGCACTACCACCTTAGTGCTTCTTCCAGAAATTAAGAACCCCACATCCATCCACCACTATCTCTTAGTTAGACTTTGTAATTTCCCCTATAATGTTCTTGAAAGCATCCTTAATGCTAGATTATCGACTCATATTCCCCGATGGATTTCAATAGAGTAGCATGGTTTCATTAAGGGTCGCTCAATCCAAGGAGCAATTACGTTGGCACAAGAGATGATCTATGATATTAATATCAAGTCGCATGGATAAAACATGGAAATTTAGCTCGATATGAGAAAGGCTTATGATCAGGTGGAGTGGGGATTTATCAGCAAGGTCCTCTCAGTTATGGGATTCACTCCCCGGGTGGTTGATCTTTTCTTTCAATACATCAGTTCTTCCTGGATGGAGGTTCATTTTAATGGAAAATCTCATGGGTTTTCAAGTCAACCTAGGGTTTAAGGTAAGGGGATCCTATCTCTCTGAATCTTTTTATTCTTTCCTAGGAGATTCTTAGTCGCCTTATCTTCAAAATTATATCCACTGGAAAGATCGTCCCATATAAAAGGAAGGGAAAATCCTCTAAATTTCTCATCTCATGTTTGACGATGATACACTTATCTTATTAAATTATTCTAAGAGATCAATTTGAGGTCTTATCCAAGTTTTGGAGGAGTATTTATTTTTTTAGTGGTCAAGTTATCAACAAAATAAAGAGTAACTTATTCAACTCAGGGGAATGTACCCCCTCTCGGTAAGTAACTATTTGCAACCTTTTGAAGATTCACCACAGAAACTAGCCAATGATGTACTTGGGACCTCATTTTTCTCCAGGTCAGCTCAAAATTCATGACATAGATTATATCATTTGTAGGATCATAGAGAGAGTTCACAACTAGAGAAAAATTCTTCTCATTTGGGGGAAAGATTTATTTGGTCAACAATGTTCTTCTTGTTACTCCAGTTCATGCACTTTCTGGTGTTAAAGCTCCTAGAAGAGTTATTTCAAAGATTGGAAAGTTTCTTTCTAACTTTATTTGGGATTCTCGAGTGGAGGGAAAATGTGTTGGAGTGTCTTTGGGAAGAATGGTGAGGCCCATTCTGGAAGGAGGGATTAATTTTCGTATCCTTGTTGATATGATCATCTTCTTACATGCCAAAATAGTCTGGGAGCTTCAAGAATGCAGAACATTGTGGTGCAAGACCATGGGAAGCTCCTCAGTGGATGGTGTGTTAATAGAGGGATGAATCATGTCTCTTTTTTGTCCATGATTCTTCTCCTATATTATTCCATCCATCCCCATGTTTGGTGGGTCATTGGGTAATGGAATGTCTCATTCTGGCATGAAAACTGGGCAGTAGATATCCTTTTATTTCCAGGATTCCCTCCTTACAACATATCATACGAGGAGGCTAGCATATTTCCAGCCTTTATAGAGGTTATTAAGAACAAGGAACAAATGGATGTGCTACACCTCATTGATATCATTGGGGAACCTGATAAATGTATTTTTTCCCCATCAATATTAGGCAGTTTCTCCCCTAAGAACTTTCTCCACGCCATGATTCCTTAATCACAAGAGAATTAGTTTAATAACCTCCTTTTTTTCTAAGGGGATACCATCGAAGTATAACATCCTCACTAGGAAGATCATCCATGATGTTGTTTCTATGGATGAGAACGTAAAGAAATGTGGAATTGCACTAGCTTCTTGTTGAATGTGTTGTGTCGACTAGAGGGTGGAAAGCATCAAACATATGTTCCTCAAGGGAGAGTGGCCTCATGCGGCCTGGTCAGACTTTAGTGGATTCACCACTACTCTCCATCCATTTGTTGATCCTTCCTTATTTGTTCGCTTATTTCATGGATCATGGGATATGGGAGTGGAAAGAACAATGAGGTCGATTATGATGCTTTTCGGGGCATGGTGTATCCGGAAAGCTAAGATCAAAGCTATATTTGAGGGAATCAGTTCATCCAAGAAATCTATTGTCATGCATACTCGTAGACTGCTGCTTGTTCTGACCAGGAATCTGGATAATAGGAGTGAGGTTCCTTCTCTCTAGGTTATGTGTTCGGCTGTTCAGACCAGCCCTACTAATAGCATTCCTTGCGGCCATTAGGTCTGCTGGTAACCCCATCACTCGGGTTTCAAACTGAACACAGATGGTCCTTACAATGTAGTAATTATGAAGGGAGGAGGAGTGGTTCAAGACCTCCGGGGTTCCTTTGTGTTTCTTTTCACTGTCTACTTGTGTAGAGGTGCTTCTCCATAGGTGGAAGCTCTCGCTCTTATTTCAGGCCATTCCCTTTTTGGCATGGGGTCATTTGAATTATGGAAGTGGAAACCAAATCTCTTTTCCTTCTCAAATCTCTTCTCAGCACTGGTAATAGCCCCTGGTCCATCACATACTCGATCAAGATGTGTGGAGCTATCATCACTAATAGCGTTCAATTGAGACACACATGGAGAGAGGGTAACGAGGTGTCTGATGATCTGGTGAAGCTACATCTCATGGATCGAGTATGACATGTTTCTACAACCCAAACCAGTTGACACCCAAGATAGTTAATCTAGTTAGAGGGGATGAACTTGGAATTCATTATTTTAGCCCCCCCTAGATCTTTCCTTTCGTTGTGTTCCTTTCTCCCCCTCATTTATTTAAATAAAGAATGATGACGATGATCATATGAATTCATAAGATAAGGATAAGGGTATTTTATCATAAAAATAACTTGAAAGTATCATGAAAAACCATTCATTGATCATAAACATGATTGACTAAATAATACAATGTCATTTCAAAATACATAGGCCCTAAGAGGAAAAAACGTTATAATTAAATCATGAATCATAAGAACATATCATAAAATTAAGGAACCACCATAAATATATTAAACCATTTCATATGTCCTGCTTAATTTCCCAGACCATCAATATAGTGAAATAGGACTCATCACTTCTTTCCCATTATGGAAGAGGACACACTAGTTTCCCATAGTTGATCAGGCCCAATGACGTGTTTCCAATCGTTATCTCATGAGAAAATAAATCTTTATCCAATACATTAGATGGATATATAGGTCCCACATATAACATAATTAATATCGTAATTATGTGTTGAATAATGTCGTAAAACATGCATTATATCATTATATCCTAACCCATGAAATGGAAATGGGTTCCATAAACATTTAATCTTTTCCTCATAGCATAACTTGTGTAAAATAAAAGAGTTAAATAATCATTTCATCATGGTATAAACCAAGGAAGATAAATGGGTACATAAACAACATTTAATTATAAACATTAACCATTCAATGAGAGAATAAGAAGGGAATCCTTGGATCATATAAAAGTATCGCATGAATAATATAAAATTTTGTCATATTAGATGAAAAGCGATTTTGAAAGATCACATATGTCATTTCTTATGGTAGATAGAAATTATATTAATGTTATTTTTCTAAATATAGAAATTAACAAAAAAATAATAAAACATTTTCGTTGAAAATATTCTTTGAAACTTATAGTTTAAGATTTAAAAATCATTTAAAACATTTATTATGGAATGTATCTTTTCCAATTCAAGAAACACTTTTAAAAACATAAAATATTTGTCATAAAATGAAAATGGGCCTAAATTGAAAAACACCATGATGATTCATTTTTTTGATAAATTATAAAAACAAAATCACATGTATAATTGAATTTAAACACTCATGGTGTAATGATAAAAATATTTTTAAAATTGTTTTTGGAAAACATATAAACGGGAAGGAAAAAACATATTTGACTAAAGAGAGAAATAACATGAATTGGTCATATAATCATATTTTAGATCTATTGAGTTCATAAAGAGAGGAACATTAAGGGAATTCATGTAATATCAAGTCATAACTGGAGGATAAGAAATTTCATGAAAATTATTGAGTGGTATATCATAGGATTTCAATATTGAAGGCTTAATGATATATAATCTAGATAAATTATGATATTATACGATAAAATAATTACCATTTTGGTATCATTTGAACCATAAACCCCATGAAAGAGAGATCCTAAAATATATATTTAAATTCCCATAAATTTCATTATAATAATCATAATTGACATTCATGGGAATTATATACACCACATAAGATAAAAATGTGGTGAATATGGAATGTGTCTCATAGAAAATATATGTTGGATAAAAATACCTACTTTAGTTATTGACTTCCTTAATACATCTTTCAACCTAAAATATATTAAATATAAGTTTATTACACATCTATTAAAGAAAAATAATCATATTTATCTTACCATATATGATTTACTTATGACATTTTGTTACCCTTTTATTAATAATTACTCATTAGAATCATGTTTCGGGTAATAACTATTTCATTTTTCATGTATGTCTTGGTTCTTTATTCTCGGTTCATTTACATTGATTATGGTGAAGTTCCTAGTCAGGATCCAAGTATCACTAAGAGGGGGAGGGGGTGAATCAATGATATCTTTTTCTTTTTATGTTTCCTTAGAATTAAAACAACCTTCACCTCCTGTTAAATATTTTCTTCTCTGCTGAACACACACAACCATAGGAACACAATATTTACAAGGTTCACTACTCAATAAGAGTAGCTACGTCCTTGGTATGTTAAAAAAATAATCCAGTACCATACAATCCACTAGATAAAAATCCTTTGATGTGGAATACAATGAGTAGGATATACCCTTACACTCTTGTAGCACTTGGAAAACAATCCTCAATCACGTGTGCACCCTCTTATCAAAAATAGGGAATTACAGTATTTCAGTGCTTCTTTATAATTGAAAAATTGTATTCTATGAAGTACAAATCTTCACTTTCCTACCTAGAAGCTGGTCTAAACTCCCATATGTAGAACTGAATATGTGTGAAGACCCCAAATTTTTCACGCAACTTTAGGATATATTGCGTGCAATTCAAATGCCTTGAGCTTAAGAATTTTGTTTTGGCGCGAAAAACTGTTTTACGCAACTTCCCTTTTTCGTGCAACTTTTTCACTTTTCGCGCAACTTCTCTCTTTTCGTGCAACTTTTTCTCTTTTCGCGCATCTGTCCTTTTTTTTCTCGCAAAATCCTTTATTTTCGTGCAACTCACACAGCTTATAATTTTACGTGCACCAGAGCTCAGGATTTTTTCTAAGTTTCTAGCATTAAAAAATGAGAGGGGTTCACCTCCTATTTATACGCATTTTTGTCCCCACAGGAAAAACACTAATCCGCGCAAAAAAACCCCCTTAGTGATCGTAAAAACTCATTCAAACAACTTCATATTTCACGCAATTCTCCAATATTTAATGCACCTCATGCCTTTTCCAATTTTTGAGCTTCTGATCTGGAAACACCTTGTGCACATAAAACATCAATCCTCTATTTTGCGCACCACAACAATATTTCACGCAGCCTTCATTTTTCATGAAGTACGTTGATATTTCACGCACAACTATCTTTTTCGCACATCCTGTAGATATTTTGTGCATCCCGCAGATATTTCTTGCATCCCTCTAATATTTCGTGAATCCCGCAAACATTTTGCGTGACCTTCATTTTTTCGCGCACTCGGCCCATTTGTTTCGCACACTACATGCCTTTGTCATTTTTTGATGTTCAGACCATGATTCATGCCTTGCGTGGAAAAATTGAAACCATCTTTAATCTTGTGTGCAACATCCATTGCCAAAATCACATCATCATCCCTTTGATTTTCAGGCCCTAAAATTTTGCAGACATTGGAAAACAGCACCACCTTAAACAGTGCTTTTGTGCCGCCTCCTGATTGTCCATTTCTTTGTCATTTATCTCTTCACTACTTCCCAAAACCATTCTTTAGCTTTTATCATGGACTCCACTATCATGATATATATCCCTTGATAGACTAGATTTAGCATCGACATAATTACAATGGGAAGTACTCAAACTTCCCTATCTTCCAACAACATCACTCCTTCCAATCAAAACTATATATGACTAGAATCCTTATTTATCCCCCTTTACATCATAAAGCTTGCATCACATGTTCTCCAGACTTATGATATTTTTGAAATACATATCAGCAAAGCATCGTCTGGTTTCAAGCCCTTTACAAAGTGAGTTGATTTATCTTCTTCGACAACAAAAGACAACACTCTGTAAAAGCTAACACTTCAAACTTCCTTCTCCATCCAACTTTTTCCCAACACGTGGTTCCATAATTTACAGAATTTTAACCATGATATAAATATAATATATATTCATTATATATGTATTTATAGTAATCAATTCATGTTAGAGATAAAAAATGAAATATACTAATCGTGGAGTGGGTAGGTCGTACGTATACAAGAATGTTACTTAATTGTTCATAATAGATTGAACATAAGGAAGATAAATAATATACACCCATTATAGAATCATTATTATTTAATATATATCATATATTTTTATCATATATATTAATTAAATCTATCCATATTACCATGTATGTAAAATATAAATGAAATACACATCATAACAGTTAGCGGGTCAGTAGTTCATCCTACACATGAGCAACATTCTAGTTTTCTGATAAGTTTTGCTGAGAATTTAGATGAAATATTATATTTACATAATTATTTATAGGTGATAAATATAATATATAATCGTTAAAATTTTACCTTTTACAATCTATGTAAATTGATATTGAAAAATGAATCAATGCCTTCGAGAGACAGTAGATCGACATATTTATGAGCGATGTTATCGTATCCCCCACTGTGTGGAACGAAAAAAAACATTTGATATAATAATTAAATTAGTATAATGATGATATATATATCATATATATTCATTAAATTCATCATTATAATAATCCATGAAAATTAGTGATGGAAAATGAACTACATCATTTTAAGCTCCAATAATAGACCATTATTGATAATATAAGTCAAGTGAATGAAAAAATTGTTATTTTTTAAATGAAAAAATTACACCCAAGCTTTTCACATATAAAAATTCTCCAATAACGGGCCATTCTTGAAAATATGTGTTTTATGATCTCAAAATGGCCATAAAAATGGTGTTGGACATGTTTCTTGGTCCTTTAACCCCTAATCGGTTTTGTTTAACACATGGTAAACTCATTTTCACCTTAAATGTAGTAAATAATTTTTATAGATTTTACTATTCATAATGGAAAAAATATAATTTTACATTATTTGAAAGTATAAATTATAATGAATTCGAATATTTAATTTATTTTTATAAATTCAATTTATATAATTAGAGAAGTTTAATTCAATATTAAACCCACAAACGTGACAAAAAAAAACTTTTCCAAAGAGAACGTCTTCATATGTTTAAGAAGTTTTAATATAAAAATTAAATACATAATTGATTAAAATAAACTAAATTTGATTGATAAATGAAATATAGAACTAATTTTAATTTTAAAAACATCTTAGTTTTTTTATGTTTTAAAATTCATTAAATGAAATAACAATTCTTAATAAAAACCAGTATTTATTCTATTTACTTAAAAAATTAACTTCTTAAGATATTTTCAAAATTTCAGTCTAAGATAATTTTACATGATGATTTGAAAAAAATAAAGTTTATTTTTTAAAATTAATTTTTATATGTGAAAAAATTTAAAATATGTGCACAAAAATGTAACAAAACATAAATTCTGAAAAAAAAATTAGTTTTTAAGCATAAATTTTCATTTTTTAATCTTATTACAATAAAAAATTTTAGATAAAATTTAAAAAATATTGAATATATAATAATTACATTTCATTAAAATAATTCACTAATAGTTATTAATTTAATTTATTAAGATAAAACATCATGATGAAAAAAATAGTTTTCCATGAAATGATTTCAGTTAGTTTCAAACAGTTTTTATTTTCATTACAAATTAATTGGTCACCAAAATAAATAATTTTATATAAATTTTAAAACATATAATTTTTTAATTTATTTATTCTCATTCATACCCACCATTCCAATGAATAGTTGATAAAATTTATAATTAAAATAATATTATTGCATGGTTCATTGAAGATTTATGTTGTGTGTCATGCATGAGATCGAAAAAAATTGGTAACGCATTTATTATAACATATAATGACTTTTTTTGTGTAATTAATAATATATTTTTTTATTAAATTTAATTAAATATTGTGAAGAAGTTAAATTTATTTGAGAAAAAAATATTTCACAGACTCTCTAGATGTTAAATTCTACACCCCTTAAAATCAATTTTCCCATGAAATTTATTCCTATCATAAAATGTTTAACATTTGAATTTTTTTATAACCCATATCATAAAAAGTAATAATAAATTAAACTAAAACCCTTTTCATAATAAAATGAAATATTTTTTATAAATATCCATTTTTTATGGTCATGACTATGTTTTATATTAATAAATTAAATAAATGACTCTTGTAGTCTTATATTAATGAAATTTATATAGAATATATTCACTAAAATGTTTAACATTCATCTAATGGGTTTGTATACATGATATAAAATAAACCTAATTTTACACTAAAAACTAAATATTTTCCAAAAAAAAGTATTGCCACCTTTTTATGGTGCACTTATTTTAAAACCTATATTTAAATTTATTTATAAAATTTATTTTATAAAATAATCTTCATTTGTTGATGTTGAATATCACAATTTACTTTGGGTGAATTTTTTGGTATTTTCAGAAAACATTGATTTTTTAGTGAATAGTAAAAAATACATATTATTATAAAATGTAATTTATTTTTGATTAATTAATTATATTAAAAGACGCAATATGTTTAAAATGTGTTTTAAATTTATATATGTATTATTTAGTTACATTTAATCCACTAAATTACTTTTTAATCAATATTATATTAGTAATGAAAATAAGTTTGTTTTTCGATTTAAAATGACTTTTACTAAAACTATTTTAAAATATATAATGTTCCCCCTAATAATTAATTAAAATAATCCATAATGGGGGATTATTTAAACTACGTTTATATAATATATATAATTATATATAAATTTAGTTTCATTCCACTGTTATTATTAGTGATAAAGTTAATATATAGTCATCTTTTTCTAAAATATTTGTTTTTAAAAACTCGATATCACACCACGTCTACTATATTAATATTAAATTAAAATATTCAATTATGTGATTTTAACTTCAAAAAATGGATTAAATATTTTTAATATTCTTAATTTATAATTTATATTATGTTCAAATTATTTTTTGACAAAAAATATTAGTGAACGAAATTAAAATTAATCACGGCGATTAAGGTAAGAACAAGTTCACTATGTGACTAAACAATAATCCTATGTGTTTTAGTGACCTATAAACAATTAAATAACCCCATTAATGGGTATATATAGTACTTTCCACATATATTATTAATATTTGTGCATTCTTGGAGCCACCAAACATGGAATACATATGACTGTAACACTATCTTTCAAATATTTACAAGTTTTCCACGCACCCCAATTATAAAAGTCCACCCCATATCCTCCACTCATAAAACCACTAAATGAATTTTTCATGGACATGTGATACCAAAATAACATCTAAAACTCCCTACTAAAAACCTATAATCCTTATTCTTTCATAACTCGAACCAAATAATTGCTTTGGTGAAAACCCAAAAATAGTTACCCGAAGAAGAGGTAATCTTAATCAACATGTGTTTTTGTTTTATTTATTCATCCACCACACTAAATTATTCTAATACCATTATAGTATAATAACCTAATTATCATAAATACACTGATATGTTGTTATGATAAGGTTACTACCAAAACTAAATCATACTTCCATAAAAAGTGTAACAAAATCCTAGTTTCTGTGTACAACGACTACCTTCTCCCAAAATGATGTAAATCATTTTTCCATTACCACATCTCATGATTGGGAATAATGATAGAAATAATATTTATATGTGATATTTATAATATTTATAAAATTATTATACCTTTGGAGTCAATATATCATATACAACCTTTTTACATTAAATATTTTATGGGATACGATAATGACTCTCGTATGTAAGGTGGGATACAGCCTCACGAAGCAATGTAAAGAGTTTCCAGAAATATTTTAAATGAAATTTGACAAGGGTAAATATAATGAATATAAATGATATAAATGAAATAATTATTACATTTATTAAATAATTATATTTTTTTTAAAATATAATATTTCATTTTCTTCTTACCTTTTAGCAGAATGAAAAAGTTTTAACATTGTTCATGTATGTATAGAATACTGCCTCTTTAAAGCGATATGATTCTAATTTTTCCATCACCACATCACAATAATTAGATATATAATTATATAATAATTTATTTATTATAAAAATATCATTCAATAATGTTAAATGTTAGATAAATTCTTTCTATATTGATCATTGGAAAAATTGAAACGTTACTCATGGATACATATGGCCTAATGTATCCATGATTGTAATGTTATTTTATTTTTCAAAACCATATTTTATTATTTGTTTTAAATTTATAATTGATATATAAACATGATTTTTATATCATGGTTTTTATTCTGTATATGTTTAAATAATGATCCCTTTGACCATAGTCGACCAACCTAATGTTTTTTTGAAAAATAAGATTAATATGGTCAAAGGATCTAACATAGAATTTATTTACGGGGTAAATATTTATATCATGTTAATAAGTTAAATAATACTACTAAAGAAACTGAAAAAGTACTTAATCATGTAAAGAATAAATATTAGTTTTTTATTTGGCAATATAAAGAAACACATGACGAATTAAACTCAAGGTAAGGGACTTTGTCTCAATTTCCTTTAATTTAGGTTTTTCTTGATGTTATGAAACATTTTTATTTAATAGGGTATAAATACAAAAACAATTTCATTTTATATCATGGGATTTTATATTCTAATTATATAAAAAGTTTTTTTTTAAATTTTAATCTTTCACCAGGATTATGATTCATGTGTTTCCCAAATGTTAAGAAGATTTTCCATTAACAATTCAATTTTAAGGTTTTCCCCTCAAAATATATTTCTCATTGATGTCAGAGTTTTAAAAATTATTTTAATTTTTATTTTATATAGAATTTAGCTATCATTTCAATTTTTTTCAAAAAGGAATCTTTTTACGTGTTTTATACGAAATTTTTTGAAAAATGAAAAAAGTGACATTCTTTTCTTACATAAATTACAACAATGAATTTTCCACTTCTATGACTATTATATTATTTATATATTCATTTTTAATATTAAATGATTTCTTATATAAAAAACCCACCATTCAATTGTTTTGGTTATTTGGTTTGGAAAATGGGTTTTAATGAAAATTGGTATTTGGTATTAAAATTTGGTTTAAAAAAATTCGATTTTACCCAAAAGTGTGTCTCATATGTGTTTAAAAGAGTTTTAAAAGGGTTTTGTAATGAAATTTTTTATGTTCTCGATATGGTAGATGAGATTTATATTAAGTGGGTGAGTCTGATACAACATGAATAAAGGGTTGAACACCACTATATCTCTTGGTTGAGACTGATATAGCTTATATAAAGGCTTGAGCTTCATTATAGTTCATGAGAAATAGGTGATGCTGTTATATTTTATATAAAGGGTTCACACACATATTAAATGATGAGTGGGAGTGTTAAGGATTATATGATGTTTGATCCACATTATAGATCTCTAGTGCATTGAGTAATGATAATTTTTGAAGTCAACCTTATGGTCATGTCATCACCCGACCCATGTTGGGGATATAGACATAACAACCCTAAGCCCGCCTCCATAGTCTAGGTGTTAGCGATAAGAACTAAAGGAAAGTCAAACATAAAGAATAATTTTCCAAAAACTTGTACATGTGCACACAACCCACTCTATGAAAAAGTGGGGAGAAAAAGCAGAAACAGTGAAAATTGATATAAATATATAAAAAATAACAATAACCACTAAGTAGAATGAAGGTGGGGTTGTGTGAACTGGAATGTAAAAGGGGAGAAGACATGCCCAAACCAGAATTTTATCCCAACCTAAAAGAAACTAAAAAATATTACATCTGAGAAAGACTTGATCCTGAATCCCAACTCTTACCACTGTATGCGGTCCACACATCTAGTATCCCTATACTCCCTTGAGATTTTGATCGATATATCCTCCATCTACAAAATACATGACACTATTTGGGTAGCCACCATGTTTGAGTGTGTATATACACAACCAGTTGGATCCCTCTAATAGACGAAGGGAGATATGTAAGAGATACACTAGAAATGAAATTAATAGAGAGAATAATGTATTGTAAAAGTGAATGGAAAGAGTAAAACTCAAACCCACAAAAGAGTAAATGAGGACTCATCCAAACATAAGGAGATAGAAATGGTGAAGAGATAAACTCCTCATCAAGTCTTCAAAAAAAAATATATATAGAGTAGATTCGTCTAACCTCAAGAATCTAGACACAAAAAGCACACGGCATACCCCGAGTGTCTACGCCTCTCCTAGAATGAGAGTAACCAAGACACAAGGTATGTGTAATATAACAGTATATATTCAGTAAAAGAAGCCCAAATGAAGGAGTAAGGGGATCTCCATCTCACAGCTCATCCAGGGAAATTGAGTAGCCAACAGTTCCAAGGAAAGGCATCTACAATTCCAAGAATCTCAGATGTTTTCCTAAGAGGCACATGTCAAAGGGGATTAAATCAGAATAACTTGATATTATATTATATGTATGGAACTTAATCACCCACATGGTTATATATTTCATCACAGGAACATTTCTCAATTAGGAAATAACGCATCTTCTTTATGAGTACAACGGTAAGTCAAACCAAACCTCTACATGTGTCGCACAATCGAGTGTCTTCTTTTGATGTCAATGAGGAATTCCACTTCATAGTTCTATTGGAGGGTACCACATGGGTCATTCAGTGGGGATTTTCACCGCCTAGACACTTTTGGAGAGTATGCTATGTGATTATTTAGGGGGACATAGCTACATAGCCTACCTATTGGGTCAGGCCTGTAAGGTCATCGGGGAATACACTACCCATCCCAACTGGAGGGTCATATAAGAATGTTGAGGAACTCCACTGCTTAGATCCCACTAGAGGGTAACTCAAAATCATTAGGATCTACCCTTCCCTTTCCCGCTGGAGGGTCAGCCTAAAATAATCAGGGACTATACTACCAACCCCAGTTGGAGGGTCAGCTTATAAATTCTTTGGTAAGCCTTCCTAGATTTTTTCATCATCTAGTGTCATATCGTGGCATTCCAACCCTTAATTTTTATGCACTATCTTGTAAGACACTTTTGAGGGAACCGTCACATTTTATGTGAAAAAACACTCAGGATGGTCATCTCATGTGCCAAAATCTATGTCCAAATGAAGGCGATACATGTTTTTAATGATCACTCAAAAGAGCCTATGAATTGTGTGGATTATTAAGGGACCACCATATAGGTTATCCTCCACCACTTCCTTTCCATGTCATTTAGCCAGTACATGGGTCTCGTCTGTGTGGGTTTACATATCATGTTGGTGGACTACACTAATTGTCCCACATATCCAAGGACCGGGCCATGTTCGCTGGCCATTTCCTTGTACTCAGACCTCATGTCCATGTACAATAACACACATAGTGTTGGTCCACATGGGATACTATCCGTGTCACCAGCCCATGTAGCCATCACATGGTGTTTTCCCGACCATTTGTTCCATCACATGGTTTTTTCACACAAAAATGGTAATACAAGATGTTCCAATGGGAGTACACACTGATCCATCCCTATCTTCCCAGAAACCCTACTTCTACCACTGAGGGAGGATACACACGACATGTTCATAATAATACACTTCATGTAGTTGGGATTTTCCAGAATCCTGAGTATTTCTTCCATTCTAGAGATTAATTCGAAATATGCACAAACCATGAAGCAAGACACCATGTTTCTTTCTTAAAACCCTTGATCTAGCCGAAGAATGCTGAATCTCCTCACCGTTCCCCGTGAATCGGTCTCTTTTGTAAATGAGGGTTTGGATGAATCTTTTACACGTTGTCACAGCTTCGATCCTCATCCGATTGTCGTGAATCCTTCAGATTCTTCATTCTTGTGTTATCATATTTTCAGATATGTTCCTTGTTCATGATTCAATAACCTTTTGGAAAATACTTCTCGAATTAGAGTGCCCGATCGAGCTAGGGGATCCTAGAATTTGTTGGGCCGGGTAATAGAGGGTTCTTCCGGTAATGAATGCAAAATTTTGAGGGTGAAAATAACCATAAGCAAGGGTTTGGATTGTTTTCCAATCATTCTTGGCCATCTAATAAAAATGGGCTTCTATATTAGAAAAAAAATTAAAAAGTATGTTTTTAGGAATTGGGATCATGAAAAGGGGGAACAAATTGAAGAATTGATGTTCAACATGCTTAAACATTTATTGCAGGATGGAAAAACAAAAAATATGATTCCTACCTCTGTTTGGATAAATCTTCAGTGAATAATGAATGTGAAAAAAGGTTTGGGAGGTGTCACTATATTCCCTGCACTTCAATCTACCTAGATCCAAGTCTTCATCGTTCTTCATAGAGATTCTCCAAAGGGGGAAGAGTTCTATCGAAGGAAGATTGCAGAAATTGTGATTCCAACCTTGGACCAATCCCCATAATAACATATTGATAGTCATTTATTAGTTCAAGAAGGTATTTAATTAACTAAATTAATTAATCAGTTAAATCGCTTAAATTCACCACCAATGAGTATGTGGTCGGGACGTCCCGTACTGACTTATTTTATTTCGCGCCTTGGGAAAACACCACATTCCAAACATAACCAAAATATTAGATTTTTAATATGAAAAATAGTTTGAGAGTTATCCAATTTTCATTAATTAACCACACATGCGCAATAAAAAACATATTTAATATTTTAATAATATTATTTCCAGACACACCGGGGCTCATAATTGTATGTTGTCTTAAAACCTTTCTTTGGAAAATATTTAGAAAAATTTAAAATTATTAAAAGGAACGAATTTTGACTCTATATCATTTCATCATTCATATTTTTCATCCTTGAAAACAAAAAACTAATCAAATAACATAGGATACTAATCCCACAAATAGCTCCCACACACCCAGGTAATCTACTATATGTTTCCATGATACCACAACACTCGAACCAAAGGGATGGCTTGCTCCCACATAGTCTAATCCTATTGGTCCTCAATCACCACTAGGTTCTCTACAATGGTGGATCCTTCCTTAATATCTATCCCACTCAATTAAATGATGTGTGTGTGATCTTGTACATATCTCTTCAGCTCAAACACATGGAAAACGTTGTTCTCTCACTCCAGCTATGGGGGAAAGGCAAGGTGATAGGAAACATCACCAACCCTCTTCATGATCTCAAGTAACCTAATGAATCTCAGGTACATCACAACTCCCTAGAAGAATCTCTACATTTCACATCATGGGGATACTCCCTAGATGGCGTGGTCTCCATTTTCGAACTACGAAGCCCTTCTGCAGAAATCTACGTAGAGATTCTATATTCTGTGGGTCGTCTTCATCCATTATTGGATGACCTATACATTCATTGTGGTCACCTGCACCAACTCTGAGCCCATATGGGACAACTCTCTAATTTATGTCTATCACAATGGTGACCTTCAGGGTATCCCATACAAGGCCTCAAATGGTTCCATGTCGATGGTGGAATGGTAGTTGTTTTTGTACATAAACTCTATCAAGGGAACTTCATCCTCCTAGTTATAGCCAAAATCAAACACAGAGGCTCTCAGCATATCCTCTAACACCAGGATAGTGCGAGAAGTCGTCCCATCAGTCTAGGGGTGAATGGATGTACTCATCCACTAGTCAGTCTTGAATTCCTTTTATAATCCTCTCCATTTTCATGACATAAACCACGTGTCAGGATTATAAAAAATCTTCAAGGTCACACCATGAATGCAGACAATAACTCATACATAGAGTTTCCCCAAACTCTCCATTGAACACTACTCCCTGATGGTAAGGAAGTGTGGAGACGATTTGAGCCATTATGTTATCACCAAAATGGTTTCATGGCCTTTCACTATGTGTATAAGCCCTGTGATGGAATCCCTGGATATACCATCACATTTACACTCTGGAATATCAAGGGGATAAAAAACACCTGCCGATTCATAATGCTCAGCCTTCACATACTGATAGGTATGTCATTGTTAGACTAACTCAGCTATGATTTGTTTCATGTCTGAAAACCAAAACTATAACTAATGCCCCATTTACATAATCCCTGCTCCAGGATTTATTGTTAAGGAAAAAATGTGGAACTCTTGCATAACCTCTTCCAGCAACACAACTAGAACCACTATTCTCCCTAGAAACTATATCTCATGATTTCCTCCCACATAATATCTATATGGTTCATTTCGTATGGATTTATGATCACAGATAACTTTGAAGTCTATTTCCCATATGTGGGACTCTTTCACATGATCATGGAGTTAAGGAGTCAGTGCCATCAATTGTAAGAAAATTATACCCTCCTCCTCCACCTGGGTAAGTTATAGGGAATCCAACTACCCTGAAGCTTCCTGTGCTAGGGGAGCTAGGGACGTCCTACTATGGGAATCTTCTATAATGTTCCCTTCCCTTTATTATAGAAAATATCAAAATTTAGTGCTACAAGACCTCCAATAAATTTCATTGTCGTGGGTTTATATCTCTCTCAGCGAAAATGTACCTGAGACTCTAGTGGTAAGAGTGAACCACAAAGAGCTCTTCTAGAAGGTAGTGCCTCCACATCCTCAAGTTGAAGACTTCTGTTGAGATCTCTAGATCATGAGTCATATAATTATTCTCATATGTCCTCTATTCTCGTGACCCATATTCAATTACCTCCAGTTGTTACATCAACACGTAACCATACCCAGCCCCTGAGGAAACACAATAAACAATGAACTCAACTCCTTCCACTTGTAGCCTCAAAATTTTAGTGCTCATCAACCTATGCCTTAGCTCCTAAAAGGGATCCTATACCCTCTTAGACTATATAAACAATATTCCATCCCATGTTAGATTTATTAAAGGGGTTTCAAGCCTTGAGAAGTCTATCACAAATCTCATATAGTTCCATGCCCAGATTATAAAACATCGCACCTCTGAAACATTCTTGTGGGGATACCATGAAATTACTACTTATATCTTCATGGGATCCATTGATAAAAATCATTCTGAAACGATATTCCCTAGTATGTGAAACTATTTCATCCCGGAATAAAATTTCAAGAGATCTCCATATTTCTAGTGCTCTCAAAATAAATAAAGGTCCCTCATCATGTGCTTTTAATGATCATCATCTATCACAAAGTAATAAAGTATGTCGTCAATGAAGGCAACTAAAAATAGGTCCATGAAATTATGGATAATATAGTACATCAAATCCATGAAAATGGTGGGAATGTTTGTCTCACCAAAAGGCATAACTAGGAACACATATTGTCCATTGCGACATCAAAAATCCAACATCAAAATATCATCCTCAAGATCCCGCAAATGGTAATAGAAAGACCTGAAATCGATCATGGAAATCCTTGGAAGGGGATACTTTTCATTATCATGGCCCGGTTCAGGTGAAGATAATCCACACAAATCTGTAAGCTCCTATCTTTCTTCTTCATAATCAAAACTAGTACTGCCTAGGGGGACACAATGGGTCATATGAATCCTTTCTCACAAAGGTCTTATAACAGAAACCTCATCTCTATAATCTCAATGGATTTTATTCAATATCGTACATAAGTGATTGAAGAAGTCTTTAGTTTCAAGTAAATGAAAAACAACAACTCCCACCACAGATGTAATCCTGAAACATCTTTGGTATAAACATCCACATAATCCTCCACAACTAAATTAATCCATACACCTGATGAGTCTATTTCACCAAGGTTCATACATACTATCTAATGGGTAACAATTTGTTACCTCATTCTCACAACAACCATTTTTCCTTTTTTGAGGTATCTCTCAATGAAAAAGGGGAACCTCGTCCAATTAGTGCATAGGAATCTGACTAATCTAAAGTTATAGAGAATTTGGGATTGAACCATGTAAATCCAATCCATTTCCCAGTATAACACCATATATTTCCATCGTGATAACTAGTAGGTACCACATGATCCTCTATCCACCAAGTGAAACCTCTCAATGATGGAAGATGAAAGGTATGGATGAAGCATTCCCTATGAGAACCTCAAAGAAAAACTAATGTGCTACAGTATCCATGGGGAGCACCATCTCTCACACCATGTGTCGAGAGATAAAATAATATATAGAACCTATCTCCAATAATAAGGAGTAATGAGTGTATTAGACAAATATCGATCATTGGATCATCTGGTGTTCCGCAGGATCATATACTTCCAATACTAGTAGTTGAATACATTCCCAACTGTTAGCCCCCTGAGCCTAACATTGACCACATAGTGGTAGTCGATGAACCGCATACCATTATCCCCCACCTACAGATCCACCTACTATTTTACCAGCTCTACCTCTCTGGGGACCAATGAACCTTCTTGGGAGATCCCTAATCATAGAGAAGTATCTATCATGGTAGATTGTCTGCTGCCTATCTAGGATACTCAGCTCACCTATTTCGAAAGCCACATGCATGCAACCTCACCCATCACAATCATAGTACCTACCCTCTCTAGGCTTCACTGATTCTCTACAATGAACATTTACACATGTCTATGTTCTTGGTTCTACTCACAAAGGGGTCTTCTATTCTGAGTTATCTGAAATCTTCCTCCTACTACAGATGTCATAGCTCTTTCACACCTACCATTAGCTCCAGCTATATAACATACCTCCTTCGAGAATATCTCTTTAACATGTTCTACCTCTATCACCCCGACATAGTTTGGGATGGAATAGGGCACCATGAATTCTTGAATATCTCTGAAGAGTCCATGCTCAAATATTCATGCCTGGAAGTACCAATTTCTGATCATGTCGATGGAGTATCGCATAAGGTCTTTGATCCTCTCCGCATAGATTTCCAGATTAATCCCACACTTTGGAGCTCTATAAGCTCATGATTTTGAATGGAGTGTATGAATGAGTGGTATTAATCCTAATGAAATATCTATTGGAATTCTCCCCATGATAGTATCACCTCATCCTAGATATAGGTAACAAAGATCCACTAGTGCCCAGTTGATACAAAGAAAAGACTGACAGCCAAAGACACCTTCTGAAATAACGGTGTCTAAAAAAGCCTGAAGACACAGAATACTAACTCTAGCCAATCCTCTGATGCCTAAGGATATAGCTCACCATAGAACCTCCATGGTCACTAGTTCTAGAACTCCCAAAGGGTGCTCAGCCAATGCTCATCCTCATCCAACCATGCTGGGACTATATTCTGCTCAACTGGTGGGGGTTCCACTCCCTATACACCAAGAAGATGGGGATCACAATATGTATCCAGAACAGATGAATCATCATTCATTGTTTCTTCCTTACAAACTAGAGTCGGTATCCCTTCTGAATTTCATTACGGAGGCAACCTGAAAATTATGAATGAGTACTACAATTAGATGAGAATATTCATATATATATGTAAACATGATGGGGAGACGACTCAAGATAGATAGTAAATGAAACAATCTTATATGATGTATGTTCCATTGTTACCTGTAAAAAATTCTTCAGTATGCCGAGTCAACAAGCGAGTAATAAGGATCATATTGAATAGATACATCGGTCATTCTCACCATCACTAGACACACTGGCACAAGAAAAACTCTCAAGACACTTTTATACTATTTCCCTAAACGCAACCAAGACATTTTGAGGAAAATTTCTAAAAAAAATCCCAAGGGTCAAAAAACTACTAATACCACTCTCTCACGACACAAAAAAAACTTGACTCTAGCTGAAACTACCCCATGTCTTCCTCCATAGGATAGGGGATGGAAGGAAGGGCTGAAGCAACCAAAAAATCGTGGAGTCTTTTTCCTGAAACATGTACACACTCACAAAGACTAACCAATGAAAAAGTGCATAGGATATTTTGAAAATGTTAAAAATATATAAACATATAAAAACATGCATGAAACACTAAAAATAATGAAGGTATTGTAGTGTTAAATTACAATTAAATGGGAAAAACATTCACCCAAACCATAATCCTATCTGAACAAGAAGTAAACTAAAAATATGAACATCCAAGGGAGCCCCACTCCTGAATCCCAACTCTGACCACTGTAGGAAATCCATGTAGCATGTATCTCTACCCTTTTCTTAGATCACAATTGACCCGTCTTCCCTATAAAAAGGATAGGACACATTTTGGGAAACCCCATATAGTAGTGAGTATATACCTAACCAGTATTATTCCCTGGAGAGGTGAAAGGGGAAGTAAGAGATATAATGAAAAGGAATAGAGTATAGAGAGAAAGGTTTAGTAAAATTGAATTTAAATAGTATATTTCAACCAAATATGAGAGTGAAATTAGACTCATCTAAAAGCAAGGAGCTCGAAATGGTGTGGAGATGAACTATTTTTCGAGTCATCACTCCATATAGCTGGAGAGTGGACTCATCCAATAAAGAGATACTTAACATTGAAATCATGTGGAATACACATCCCTTCTTCGCCTCTCCTAGAATGAGAGTTACCAAGAACCATGTCCTGGGTACTATAATAGGATAGATATATAAAAGCTCAGTAAAAGAAACCCAAATGAGGGAGTAAGGGGATCACCATCTCACAGCTCAGCCCAAGAATGTGAGTATCCAATAGTTCCAATGAAAATTCATTTTTGATTCCTAGAATATCTTATGTCTTCCCAAGAGGCAGAAGTCGAAGGGTATCAAATCACCACACCATGATACTGTCATATTTGGATGGAATTGAATCTCTCGCAAGATTTTCAGATTGTTTCACAAGAACACGTCTTAATGGGGAAAGTTACCCTCTTCATTTTGATTCCAAATATATGAGAACCCCACCTCTCCACTGTGTCACACAGTAGAGGGTCTTCTCTGGTAGTCACCGAGGAATGACACTACCCAGTTCTACTGGAGGGTACTAGTTAAGAATGTTAGTGATGAACTCCCCTTCCTAGACACTTCTGGAGGTAAGCCCGGTGAGTCATCATGGGGAAACCACTAACCAGTTCAACTAGAGGGTCATTCATGGAAGAACATTGAGGCCAACACTATCCATCCTGACTAGAGGGTCATTCCAAATCATCGAGGAACTCCACAACCGAGATCCCACTGGATGGTAACTTAGAATAAACGAGCACTACACTACCAAATCCCACATGAGGGTCAGCCGAGAATCATTAGTGACTTCACTAACTAGCTCAGCTAGAGGGTCATCCCAAAAATTCTTTGGTAGGAATTGATGATTCTTGTCATCATTGGGTGTCATCTCTATCTGTGGTAACTCAGAAAATGCTTATCATTTCTTGAAATCCTATTTTTATGGAACCAACACATTATACACAAAAAAAACCCATGAAAGGAATAACTTGGGCCAAAATATGAGTCCAAATTCAAGGGGTGTGGGTGTTTAAATATCTCTTGGAAGAACTCAAGAAGAATAGAGTATCTAAGGGGCCCACACAAGAATGTGGTACTCCTCTTGTACCTTTTCGTGTCTTCTGGCTGGTATACAGGTCTCGTCCGTTTAGGTTTACACACTGTGTAGGTGGACTACATGGTGTGGTCACTTATTCAGGGATCGAGCTATGTTTGTTGGACATTTTTGTGTACTCATACCCCGTGTCCGTGTACTCCAGCACACGACATGTTGATATACACGGGATACTTTCTTTGTATTCAATCAGTGTAGTTGGAACATGGAGGGTGTCTGGCCATCTATTCCTTCCTAGGGATTTTAAACATGGAAAGGGTAATAAACAAAATTTTTAGGGGTGTACAAGTCTTGTTATCCCTATCTTCTCTAAAACCCTAGTGCTTCCATTGAGGGTTGCTACTTTCCAGGTGTGGTTTATACTACATGGTGTGTAGTAATGTATTTCTAAAAACCCAAGGGTTTCTTAGATTCCATTCACTCTATCCCAATAAGTACCAACTATGATAGAGATTAATGGGGTTTTCTCCCAAATCCCTATATCTGACCGGAGAATGTGTAAGATCATTGTCGTCCATCATGAATCAGCCTCGTTTGGAAATGTGGGTTTGGCCAAATATTCCACATGATATCACGGATTCGATCCTCATAAGATTTTCATCAATCATTTGGATTAATCATACTTGAATTGTTCTATTTCTAGATTAGTTACTTGCTCAATATTCCATTGGAGTTTAGAAAATTCATCCCAAATCTGAGCACCTGATTGAGTTAGATCTTCCTGACAATTGTCAATCTAGGAAAAGGATATTTCTACCAGTGATAAAAATGATGATTTGATGTAGAAAAACACAATAATCAAGGATTTTTATCATTGGAAAAACATTAATGTCCAACCAATAAAGAACGAGAATCCATATTTGAGGAATGATAAATAAAAAATATATTTTTAGCAATTGGGATCATGAAAAGGGGGTGAATATTGATGAATCAATGTTCAAAATGGTTAAACATTTAATATAGGTTGTATAAACACCAAATACTATTCCAAACTCTTTTTGGATCAATCTTTGGCGAAGAACACATTTTCCAACGGGTTCTGGAGTTTTTATTGCATCTGTTAGGCTGTGATATTCCTAGATCCAATGTTTTTTCATTCTTCAAAGGTATTCTCTAAAGGGGGAAGAGATATCTTACCAGCGGATTGAAAAAAATTTGAGTCCAAACCTAGACAAATCCCCATAACCAAATATTTATAATAAATTATTAGTTGAAAAAGGGTTATGATTAATTAATTAAATCTATTAGATGCACCACCAATGAGTAAGGGGTCAGCACGTCCTGTGCCTACTTATTTTATGTCACGCCTGGGGAAAACACCATCTTTTAGAACCGAACATTGTCTTTTATTTTTTATCTGATCACCTATTTAAGAGTTATCCTAGTTTTATTGATTAACCATGCACGTGAAAAAACTATATTTAATATTTTTGTTAAATAAATTATGGGCACTCCAGGCCTCAGAATTTCATTTCATCTCAGCACTATGATCTATAAAAATATTTAAAAATAATTTAACGTCTTACTAGTCTTAAATTAATTCTCTATAGTTTATTCTAATTAAAATGGATTTGAATTCTTTTTATCTATATGATGATTTAAGTCACTAAAAAGGGGCATTAATTACATTCTGTGAATTTGAGGGGTCTTTTTTGAGAAAAATGTGTGTTTTTATCTTATGAAAATGAATTATTTCATTCGCTCAAACACCATTGATGTAAAGTTAAATATTTCATGGTTTTCATGTTTTCACTAAACTAACAATTATCATTCTTTTATCCCTTACTGAGTTTTTTGTTCTCATCCTCTATTTTTAAAATATGTTCTTAGGATTTTAGGAATCAGTAAGGTAAAGGAATAATTCAGGTTGAATGTCATATAGATTTTCCTTGAATAAAATCATGCTTTATTTTAAAAGTTTTATATTACGGTTAAAATGGATACTTCATTGGAGTGTCCACTTTGTATTTTATAGTTTTTTTTCAAGAGACATGGCCTAATTTTCTAAAACTCTATTTCGAAAAATATCCTCAAATGTATGAAAATGATTTCTTGACTAAAAATCAATATTATGAAATATTTACTATCACGTCCTTATATATAGTATCAAAGGAAAATTTAACATTTTTTTGAGGTTATAATATTGTTAATAGAGTTCATTTGGATGATTTTACATTGTAGTTATGATGAAATGACATAGTACTTGAACTCTACCATGTTACATTGACTAAAATATTTATTTTCTTAATGATTTCACACAAAGGAAATAGGGAAGTTGTAGTTGGATGAAACCAAGATGAGAATATCCTTCCAAATCAGCAACCTAATATGGTTGGAATTGGAATAGAAAATGTTGTTGTAGTGATGGGAAGGTTGAGATAAGAGATATATGATTGTGGTTTACATTCAAGAGAGGAACCCAGTTTACCTCAAAGGAACATGTCTATAGTGGATCATTTCTTAAGGTAACATCACCTTTAAATCAATGGATCATATAATTCTTTGGTAGTCAATGGATGGATTAATGCCATGAAGAATATATTTGTTGTCATGGGACGAACTGAACATCAATAGAAAACTGTTTCCATCTATCATTTTAAAGTTTAAAATTATCAATTGTGGAATTTGATAAATAATGAAAGGGATGAATTTGATATTGATTTTATTTAATGGGAACGTATAAAAATATTTTAAATGGTAAATATTTACATATTTTTTACCATAGTATGGATAAACAATTACTATAATTGAGGGAAAATGATAAAAAATATATCGATTCAAATGAATAAAACTCCACAACATTGTTTAATATATTTTACTTTGTTTTGAAACCATGATTGTAACACCACAAGATTTTATTGTACGTTATCTCATTAAAGTAATTCAATAGCTTACGCTACACGCAACACTGTGTTCAAACACACCACGACTTACCAAACTAGTCGTTAGGAAAGCGTCTATGAATAATATTAACGTAATTTTGAATTTTATATACTCTATATAATTTTAGAATCCATATTTTATGTTTCTTAGACATAACATAACAACAAATTAATGTTTTCAAATAAAAGAAGTATTTTCCAAAAAATGCAATTTTACAGCCTTTTAATGGAAAACTTTTTTTAAAATAAAAATTTTACACTTTCATTTATTACATTTAATTAAATTAAAATATTATTTGGAATTTGGACATAAAAATTATGTTTGGATAAATTTTTGGTACTCTTCTAAAAACATTCAATTTTTGATGAATAATGAAAAATAGTAAATTTTAATTAAAAATAACTTTTTTAATCCAAATAATTTGTAATGTTAAATTATAAATTTGAGTGGTTTTAAAGTATTATTAGATTATATTTTATCATTTAATATATTTTAGGTAATTGGATATAATTTCACATTTAAAGTGGACATAATCAAGTTTCAATCTTTTGATAGTTATTAATTCTTAAAAACACGCTTTTTGTTTTGACAGCGAGAATTAATTTTAAATTAATTTTTTCCAATTACGTGTTTTGAATTTGGAAAAAATATTCCACATTTGGAATTAGGAGGTAAAAATTGTGTAAATAGGTAACTTTTATTTTTATACATTATGAATATTTACTTTAGTAAATATTTTATTTACCATGGTTAAAGGATAAATCTGGTAAATAAGGGTAAAAATATATTATAAAAATAGTATTAAAATACCTTAACATGTTTCCTATTTCTATTGGTTGATACATGTCCGACCATCGACATCCTTTAGTCGATTTTGGGAACCCATAGAGCCACTTGCGAGTGATAATGACACTATATATTAATTAATTTAAGGTAAAGACAAAAATGACAAAAACATATATCTTTTAGTAAAACATTTTTATATGGGGTTATATAATTTATCTCTTCAAATATAAATATTCATTTTAAATATAAAACGATTTTGTACATGATGATATTTTATTCATAATTTTTATACATAATATTAATATATTTATTCATGACACAATATGGATACAGTATATTCCTTATTAATAAAAGAATCAAATAAATCATATTGTAAATATTATAATAAATATAATTGTAATGTTTTTATGCCATACAAGAATTTTATATGTAAATATTACATCTTAGGATTGATTCAATGTATCTTTTTTGATGTAATCTAATTGTGATGACTTTCACAAAAACCAAATACTAAATAGTGTCAAAATTTTCATAAATGAGTTTTGAAAAAATATATTATATTATTAAATTATATAATGTTCATAAAACTCTAAAGTTCTGTAAAAGGGATTAAATAATATTATATATGTCACTAATTAACAACTTTAGGTTTTATTGGAAGTTTAGATTCAGTTTATTAACCATATAGTGTAAGAATACATGAAGACACGGTATAAGTTAATCTATTTAACTAAGAGTTAATTCTAAATGATAAGGTTAATATGGTGAATTAACGTGTCAAAAACCTATTGGTTGAGTGGTTTTCGACCCATAACCACCTTATCATAGAAAAAAATCATTTTCATTTCATTATAAAGAGAAAATTATTTTATTATCAAATAATATTTCAAGATTTTCCTAAAGTGGCCCTCACCTCTCTTATAAAAGGGTGTTTCCCATTATCCTAATTTAACACTTCCAAATCCATTTGACTCAGAAAAACCCTGCCAAAATATCCTTCCAACTTTCATCCCTTTATCCTAGAGTCCTTCCTTTGGTCATAAAGCCAACCTACGGGGCCCTTTTTATCAAATCCAAAGGAAGAACCCAAAGAATAGGTAAATATTTCATCACATCTTTCAAGTTATTTTCTTCTCCCACTTCATCTTTCTTTGTTGTTTCCATTCTATAAAAATAACACCAATATCTCCTATATACTGTTATTTTATTATAAAAAATTTATAACAATATTTATTATTCTATCCATCATATGAATGACAAAGTCATCATATGTGCGTATGTACGGCTTACTATCTCCACGTCGTGGTGTAGTTTGTTATTCAAACACTTCTTTATTTGGATGGGTATAATAATGATTTATAATTGATAAAAATAATAAATATAAAATTTTAATTATTATTTATATATGATATAACATCCAATTACATATGATTTCACCATCAATATAATGACATTGTCGTTCCTGCATACGTACAGATTACTGTCTCCATGAACGCAAAGAGATTCATTTCCCCATCATAATAATTGAATAATAATATTCATTTTATGATTAAAAATTATTTTTATGAACTTAATATCATTCTAGATATTAATAAAATACATCTCATCCATAACAAACATGTCTTAAGTAACCAATCATATAAAGGAAAACGAATCATTTAAACACCCAAAATGATGATACTACTGAAATATTTTTAACTAAGCAATATTAGAGGATCATATATGATATAATATGTATGTATATAGTTCTTTTATAATTTAATAACAATTTTTTCTTTATTATATAGTATGTTAACTTACCATCGATTAATGAAAAATACAAGGTAAGGGTTAATTCTACAATCTCTTAAGCTATCCGAGGATGTTAATACGTAAGTATCTATTAGAACCTCTTTATCATACACATCAGTGTTTTATTAAAAATGTAGTTCAATTTTTTTTACTATTTACTAGACTTTGGTTTAAAGTCATTTATACCCTTATTTGACGATATATGTTTTTAATGGAATCTTTCCATCATTTTCCACACAAGGTACTTTATGACCTTTTTGACAAAATTAAGGTAATAATGTATTTTTTTAACTTATATGGTGGGTGTGACTATTTTACACTGTTATATCATCGTTGAAGATTCACTTAAAATTTTATAATAATATTTTCAAAATAAATGTTTTATTTTATAATTAGATTACTTTTAAATGATTAAAAAATAGAATGATACATTTCTCTAAAAAAAGTTGCGATTTCATCTATGTCAACATACTTTCATGGATTTTAATCTTGTTTGAAGTTTACTTATTATGATACAAATATTCCATATTGTATTGAAGGTTTTGTGATATGTTTTACTATGGATGTGGCATTTTTATACCATTCATGGTTTCTGGACAAAGTACTGACATTTCATATGCAGTTTTAATACGAATGTTTATTTTATGTTTAAATGTTTTTCTATGAGGAATGTATTGGACTTAGTAAGTGACGGGTGGAGCCTTCTATAACTCTTTGATGCATCGGTAGTTCTCATGATACAAGATAGTGTCTTGGAACCAGGCCTTGACAAAATCGTATTTGTAGTCTTGGCACATGACCTTGACTATGTGGTTATGAAGTCTGGTATTATATATTCCATCATTATGAAATTGGCTATTTTTATTGCATGTTATTATTCGACTAGAAGAATATCCATTTGAATAAGTAAATGGAATTATTTGATTTACATTTTCCATATTATGATGATGTACAAGTTTAAAAGGATTATGTTTTAGTCTTATACATTGCCTTAAATGTATAAGCTTATTTATTAATGTTTCCACTATATATTTACCCATATTGAGCATCTGTGCTCCTCCCTTTATTATGTTTTATTTTCCCAGGATTCTATGAGGTGTATTATGATTGATATGCAGGTTTAAGCTAAAGAGAATAATGGAATTATCAAAGAACTATCTATGATGTATTTTATGTTTGAAATTGTAATTTAAAGTTAATGTATGTCATATATTTTCCAATACTGCTAAACTGATCGGTCCATCGGTATTTGATTCCTTCTGTTCATGAAAATGTTATGTAATAATGCACTAACATTAGGTAACTGGGGTCATGGAGTTACAATTGGTTTCAGAGGAAGTTTAGCAATAACCTTGGAAACTAGATTTATAAAAACTATGATTAGAGAACATTACCCTAAGATAGACTTTGGGGATTAGAATAGAAGAACACACTATAATTTTTGTAATGTAGAGATTTTATGAATTTTCCAAGAAATACAACCCTGTTTGGATATGAGAAGGTAAAGGCGTCTTTGACACAGATGTACGTAGGAGTGAAAACACTAATAAGGAGTTTTGGGCTTGACCGAGGGTATCTTGATACATTAAAATAGGCCTTGCTTCACTCTTGGTTACGACACTCCCAGGGGATTTTCATCAGATAATTCACATTTTTTTAAATCTATTATGAAGGATTTAGGAGTAAATACTTAATTAAAGAAAACATTTTTTATGATTATAGATTATATGAATAATATTTTCAATTTATGTTAGGTATTTTACATGTTTGGAATTATGTATTGCGATTTATAAAACTAACCTAGGGTATTCCATTGTTTAGAAATGGTGCCCAATATATGGAATGAGAACTCCATCAATACTTATGATCCAAAGAGTAAGAAGGATCAAATATTTCATGGTATTAATCCAACATATAGAATGGAAATTGTTTCCCATGTATTATCATCATATGAAGAAATAATATCATGTGTTAATAAGATAAGTAAATAATTTTTTGAGTTCAATTGCTTTGAAGGGAAGCCAGAGAAGAAAAGGATGGTAGAGAGAAATATGGGTCAATGGAATAAGGGAATGAAGAATTTTCCCATATGTGATAACTGTGGAAATAATCACCTTGGTTTTTTTTTTGAAGGGAATGAGAGTTTGTTATAAGTGTAGTGAAAAAGGACACTGAGTATGTGATTACAAGGTTAAGAAAAAGGTTTCAAATTTACAATTCTGCAACTATAATGAGTTGGGACACTACCCGAATCAATGTATAAATCATCAGAGTATACCACAAATGATGCTGTTAGATAATAATCAAGTTATGATATTACCACATATGAACAGTAATGACAAGTGTTTTTATGTTGATATTATATAATTATTTCATTTGAGTATTATATCAACAATGTACTGGTTATAATAATTATGGAGTATATATATAAGGCCCCATCCTTAAACATTACTTAATATTGAGTTATTTCAAGAATATACATTGAGGATCTTTTCGGGTTTAGAGTTTTAGAGAATTAGATCATAAATCATGCATTACATTCCACATTTAAACAAGGTGGTTACATCAAAAAAATATTCATCTTTTTCATCAAATGAAACATAATTAAAATAAAACATATATTCTTTCAGGGAACTTCCTCGACACTATCATCAAATCCTGTACTTTTCCCCTGACCTGTGAAAAACATTTCAAAAACATGGGATGAGCATAAAAAGCTTAGTAGGGGATATAAAAATATGGAAAGAAAACATTAGTCCATGTATACATAAGAATAAATGAAATCATACTTTACTCATAAAACATATGCACTTTAATATACCTCATGAAATCATAATATTTATGAATAACTCATAAAAATCATAAGACATAAAGGTAACTTGAGGCATTCATAACATTCTTACGTAGGGAGTAACCCTCATGGTTACGCTAGGAATACCCATCACACTATATTCCCTAAATCTATTTGGATTAACCTTAGAGTTTAACTCATTCGCATTACCCAATTAATTGGAGAGCTATCTCGGGCTCACCCGCCCTTAGTTTATCATGGAACCACTCGTCTTCATAAACAATGCTCAAGAACAATAACATAATCATATCACATAAAACATACATAAAGGAAACATAAAATTACCACATTTAAATCATAAGATATCAATACAACACATTGATATAATCAAAACATTTTCAAAACCATTTTCAATACCAAAATAAAGTAAAACATGATATTTATTTTTCATTTATAAAAAGTCATGGCTTGTAGGGGAAGCCGAAACTCCAATAATGGTCACGGCGGCGGAAAAGTCGTTGTCACCCCATACGTAAGAAAAAAACATTCCAGTTTTGTCATTTAGTAAAACACTTCATTTAAAAAGATTCCTTTTGAATGAAATTAAAGGTCAAAAGGGTTTATTATACAACTAATAAAAGATGGTTGTATATAAATTGAAGTATGCATCAGTGAAAGGAGATTGAGACGAAGTCCCTTACCTGAAGTCAGATTTGTCTTGTTCGTTTCTTTATATTCCTGAATAATAATCTTTTTTTAAATTTATAATTGCTTATGGAATTACTTTAACGTTTATTATTAAATTAATATCATATATTATCATGTTATAATTATGTGAGTTCATATCATACGTTTTGTCGATGTTTGGTACATGAGTCAAAAATAAACATGTTTGAAAATAATTTCCCATGTAGTTATAAGTACATCATCTCCAGAAATGTATTAATGGTTTAAATATCATATATATCCAGTATATATTTATTTTATACTATTCCATAACATTTGGAGATAAAAAATGATATGCACCGTTCATGGAGACGGCATGCCATACGTACGCATGAACGCTACTTTCATTTCATTGTCATATTAAAGGAATTAAAAGTAAATGGGACATATATATATATATTATAATTCTAGTATAATATATATGTTATATAGGTAACATTAGTTCATTAATTACATTCTTTATAAATTCCAATTTTTGCATGAACGAGTCACATCACTTGAGGGGGCGGTAGTCCACACTTCCTCATATGAAATTATCGCATTTGCACAACATGAAAAGCATAAAGGTATGTTTTAAATATAAAATAAAGAAGCATAGGGAGGAAATAAAAATTATATATATCATATATAAATATAGTGACATTATAATGGAAACCATGAAAGGTGTTAAAAGAATATTGAACAATCATCATTTCATGAGGCAGTAATTCACCTCCCACAAAAACAGTATGTTCTTTAACCATTAGACGGAGGTGTGTGAAAGTGTAGGTAGAATCCATATCATAAAAACATCCTACTATATTGAGGATACTAGTGTTATTATGAGATCAAATAATAAGATGATATTGGTGAGTGAATAAGGAATATAAAAGGACAAAACTCGGGAGAAGACATTACCTCTAAATCAAGTAACTCATTTTGATTTGAGGCAATGGATTCCTTGGAAAGACTTTTGCCCAAAGTGAGGCTTCTAGGAGAAAAAGAGGGATGTGGAGAGATAATATGAGAAGATGTTGGACAATCCATGGCCTTGAGAGGAGCGGGTAAGGGGGTATAGGTGGGGGCATTTTATACGAGGGAGGATGGTCACTTTTGGAAAGTCTTGAAATGTCACATTATTATAAAATTATTTTCGGATTTTAAAGGTCCCACAAAAATATATTCTGAGGATAAGGTGATAAGGGTTCAAAATAAACCCATCCAATAGGTTTTCGACAATTTTAAGTCTTATATTTGACCTTATCTTTTTATTTTTTTTAAATAGTTCATTAATGAGGTAATCACTGCATCATCATGGTGTCATAAATAAATTTATTTATTTAATGTATAAAAATTATAAAAAAAATGATGTAGAAAATATTTTCAGCTTTAAAATTAATATTTATAGTATAATATATTAGTTATGTAAACAAAATTAAAATTGTTTTACTTAGGTGTTTCATAGTTTGGTTATATTTTCCTTTCTTCAAAAATAATATTATAAAAGGTCACTATCATACAAAAGTGATTCCATGGGGTCCCTATGTTGGCACAATGAATACCATGGTCGGCCATGTCACAAAAAAGAGTATTTGGACACATTTTTGGGTCATTGTATATTATTAGGATATTATTTTGTTACCATTAACTACCCGATTACTAATTAATCATGAAAATTAAAGAAAATTGTCATCCTTACTATTTATATTGTCCAAAAACAGGAGTCTTAATTACATAATTTGGAACTTATGATTCTAATTAAGGAATCCATTTTACCAAATTCCAAACACAGAAATTGTAGTAATTAATTTAAAAATAATTCCCATTGTCAAAACGAATAGCGTGTTTTTAAAAAACAACATCTATCAAAAGATTGACAATTGTTTATGTCCAATTTCAAAGTGATATTAATTATAATGACCACCATTGGATTAAATGTAAAATATATATTCTAATTACACTTTAAAACAAATTAAAAAGATAATCTAACCATATAATTAATTTAGATGAAAAAGCAGTAGTTATGTAAAATGCAGTATTTTTCACTATTCATTAAAAAATGAACATTATTAGAAAAATACCAAAAATTTATCCAAAGTAAATTTCAATGTCCCAATTCTAAGGAATTTGTTTATTTTGAAAAATAGAGCTTATAATATTTTAAATAATTTAGATTTAAAAATGGTTTTCCATCAAAAGGCGATAACCCAATCTTTTAAAAATATTAGAGTATTCTATGCTTAAGATTGGATTTATTCTCAATTTAAGCCTCTAAAACACTATCTAATTCATAGAATAGACATAGATATGAAAATATACTATTATTTACTTTATTGGAATGTTACATCCTCCCCCCTTTAGGAAATTACATCCCCGAAATTTATTTACTTATCAAATATGTGGGGGTATTTATCCCTTGTTGCATTTTTAGATTCCCATGTTGCCTCTTCAATCATGTGGTTTTTACACAAAACCTTTACTTGATGAATCAACTTATTCCATAACACTTTCTCTTTGTGGTCAAGAATGTAGACTGGTTGTTCCTCATAAGATAGATTCTCTTCCAGCTGAACTACCTCTAGAATCAAAAAATCACATGGATCTATAAACTACTTTGCTAACATTGAATCATGAAAAACATTGTGTACCCGAGATAAATTCGGAGGTAATGCCACTCAGTATGAAACTGATCCAACATTATCCAAAATTTCATAGCTTCCAATGAACCTTGGACACAACTTTCTTTTCTTACCAAATCGCATCACACTTTTCCATGGTGAAACTTTGAGGAAGACATGATCACCTACCTCAAAGTAGAGATCCTTCCTCCTGTTGTCCGCATATCTTTTTTGCCTGCTCTGAGCTGTTCTCATGTGTTTCTGTATCAGCTGAACTTTTTCTGCCAACTCTTCTACCAATTCTGGTCCCATCAACTTCCTTTCACCCACTTCATCCCAAAAATCTGGAGTTCGACACCAGTTCCCATATAATGCCTCATATGGTGCCATCTGTATACTGGAATGAAAACTGTTAGTATAAGAAAACTCAACCAATGAAAGATGATGGTCCAAACATCCCTAATAATCCATCGAACATGCATGGAGAATATCCTCCAACGTATGAATTGTTCGTTCTGACTGCCCATCTGATTGAGGATGACAAGCTGTACTAAAATTTAATTCAGTATCCAACGACTTCTAAAGGCCTTTCCAAAAGATAGAAGTGAACCTGAGATCACGATTAGATACAATGGAGAGGGGAACTCCATGTAACCTGACTATCCATTTAAGATAAAATCAATAAATTTTATCTAGGGAAAAAGTATATTATATAGAAATGAATTGATCATATTTAGTCAAGCGATCAATAATAACACAGATTGCATTATTATCTCAAGGTTTCTTTGGTAATCCCACAATGAAGTCCATGAGTATATTATCCCATTTCCACTATGGAATTGGTAAAGGCTGAAGCATCCGTTTTGGTAACTGCTACTCTACTTCAACCTGTTGATAAGTCAAACACTTCATAGTAAAATCAATAATATCTCTTTTCATTACATCCCACCAGTAATACTCCCAAATATCTCTATACATCTTAGTATAGCCAGGATGAACTCAAAACGGAGAACTATGAGCTTCACATAACAACTCATTCTTCAACTTTGAATCACAAGGCACACATAATCTTTTACCAAACCTCAAAACACAATCATTATCAACGTTAAAATCAGGCCACTTACACTTCTGAACCAATTCTACCTTTTTCTACAACTCACTATCTTCTTTCTGTGCTTGATTTATTCTGTCTGATAAAGATGATCTCACTGACATGTGATACAAAACAGAATAATTTCCTACACAAACTATAAGGACCTGGCCTTAAACATTTACATTATATTGAATTAAACGAATAATTCACATTGAGGATCCTTTCAGGTTTAGATTTTCTGCGAATTTGGAAATAACTATTACATCTCAAAATATTACAAGGTAGACACTTCTACACAGTTTCAATTTTTTTGATAAAATAAAAATGCTTGAAATAAAGAGTCATGTCTAGTCCCATGTTTTAGATAGCATTAAATTTCATTGATCCCATCATTGACCCTATTTTTCTTTAAGTCCTGTGAAAACATTTCAAAACATGGGATGAGCATAAAAATCTCAGTAATGGTTATAAAACAAAGAATGAAAACATCTCTTCACAAAAACATAAAAAACATGAAATCTTTTACTTACCTCATGAAATCATATGATTTATGAGAGACATATAGAAATCATAAATAATAAAGGTAACTTGTGGAATCCATATCATTCTTACATTGTAGCTATCACAACTACATAGGGAGTTAATTTTTAATACCCATCACAGTATATTATCTAAAATCTCTTAGGAGAAACATTCACGTTTACCTCCGTCACGTTACCCAATGCATTGGAGAGCTATCTTGGGCTCACCCGCCCTAGGTTTATCATGAAACCAACCCTATACATTAATAATTCCCAAGAACCATAACATGATCATAACACATAACAAAATAATAAAGGAAAGATAAAATTTCCACATTGTAATAATAAAATATCATTTAAAGATATCGAAATAATAAATCCATTCTCAAAATTATTTCCAATACCAAAATATGTAGATAGAGTATATGGTATTTATTTTTCCTTTTAAAAACATTCTGTCTTGTTAAGGAAGCCAAAGATCAAATAATAATCACGGCGGAAGAATGGTCGTTGTCACCGCTTACGTAAAAAAACATTCATTTTTGTCGTTTAGTAAAATGCTTCATAAAAAAAGATTCCCTTTGAAAGGTCAAGGGTGTTTATAAAGCGTATAAAATTAATTCTTCTATTAAAACAAAATTTTCCTCAATGAAAGGAGATTGAGACAAAGTCCCTTACCTCGTGTCTGACTTGATTCGATCATTCTTTAATCTCCTTTAATTTGGGTAACTCCCTTTGGTTTGAACTAAAGGACTTATTGAAGTGCCTTCTGCCTATGGTAAGGCTTCTAAGAGGAGGAGAGGGATGTAGGGAGATTAATTGGGCAGAGTTTGGATGAGACAAATGGCTTGAGTGGTGTGAGGAATTGTATAGAAATGGTCTCTTTTTATAAGGGAGATGCATGAATCTTTAGGAAAGTGTGAAAACATTATTTTATTATATAATGATATTCGATTTATAATGGTCAAAAAATCATTAAGGTCGAAGCTAAGATGACTCATATTAGAAATGAAATCGTCCAATCAGAATTGGACATTTTTTGGGTAATATTTTAATCATTATAATCTTAGTTATTTAATTCATTTATTAATGAGGTAAATCTACATCATTATTGTGTCATAACTAATTTAATTTATTCCATGTCTAAAAATTATAAAAAAATACCATCATGTAGGAAATCATTGTAGCTTTCCAATAAATATTTATAGTCGAAAATATGACTTATATAACACCATATAATAATTAATTACTAAAATATTTTTGTTAATACCAATTTTTTCTTTACATTAAATTAATTAATCTAAATTTTTATTATCACTCCCAAGTGACTCAATGGGGTCCCAAAATAGACCCAAATATTCCCATGGTCGTAAATGACCCAACCAATATGGTTTAGACAAGTGTTAAGTTAAATTCAAATTATTATAATACTCTTTTTACCTTGAATTACCCTATTTACCTTTAACTGCGGTAAATAAAAGTCAAAAGTTACTATTCACTAAAAATTATTTTCATCTTAATGAACAAAATTTTACTTTTTGACAACAACCATGTATGTTGGACTTTTAAAATTCAATTCACAGAAGTGGTAAAATTTCATTTAAATGAAAAAGATAGTTTTTTTAACTACAACTAAGTGGTTTCACTATTCATAAAAATTGATGTTTTTAGGAAAAATACCAAAAATTCAGCCTAAGCTATATTTGATATTCCAAATTCAAAAATGATTTCTATTTTTCCAAATTCAAAATATAGAAGTCTACTTAATTAATTTTAAACTTAATTCCCTTTTTCAAAACAAATAGCGTGTTTTTAAGAAACAATAACTATCAATAGATTGACACTTGTTTATGTCCAATATCAAAGTGAAATTAATTTCAATGACCAAAATTGGATTAATTGGTAAAAATATATTTTAATTTCAATTTAAAACCAATTCAAAATATAATCTAACCATATTAATAAATTAGATAAAAATTCACTTTTGAATTAAAATAGAATATTTTTCACTATTCATTAAAAAATAAACTTGATCGGAAAAATTCCAAAAATTTACACAAAGTAAATTTTGATGTCCTCATTTAAAGAAGGATTTTATTTGTAAATATAGAATGTATTAAAGTGACCAAAACTATATTTAAAAAGGGTTTTCTATTAAAAGGTGATAAATCGACCTTTTAATTTTAATTATGCTTAAAATTAGATTCATTCGCATATTAATCCTCTAACATTTTATTGGATAATGTAAATACATTTAACAATCATGTATAATCATATTGTAGTTAGTTTTGTTGATTCCCACCAATACAATGATAGGGAGTTAACTACCGTTTAAAATAATAATGTTATATTATTAGTGTGCGACGTAAGATTCCAAAGAAACCCGTTGTTGTGTATCGGGTACACTATCGAACATAGAAACCCTTTTAAAGTAAAATTAATATTTAATTCATAAATATTAATAAATATGAAATATGTATTATTCTTCATTTACCTGGGATGTTACATCCTTCCCCCCTTTTGGAAATTGCATCCTCGTAATTTTTATTCACCTATCAAAATAAGTGGGGGTATTTATCCCTCATAGAATTTTCAGATTCTCACGTTGCCTCTTCAACAATATGGTTTTTCCAAAAACCCTTTACCTGGTGTATTATCTTACTCCGCAACACTTGCACTCTACGGTCAAGAATCTAGACTGGTTGTTCTTCATAAGATAGATTCTCTTCCAACTGAACTACCTCTGGGCTCAAAACATGAGATGGATCTGGCATATACTTTCTCAACATCGAAACCTGAAAAAAAATTGTGTAACTAGGATAAAATTGGAGGTAAGGACACTCTTTACACAACTGATCCAACTTTCTACATAATTTCATAAGGTCCCATGAACCTTGGATTCAACCTTCCTTCTTACCAAAACACATCACACTTTTCCATGGAGAAACTTTGAGAAAGACATGATCACCTACCTCGAAGGAAAGATCCTTCCTCCGGTTATCTGCATAAATTTTCTGTCTGCTCTGAGCTATTCTCATGTGCTTCTAAATCAACTGATTTTTCTCTACCATCTCTTCTACTAATTGTGGTCCCATCAGCTTCCTTTCACCTACTTCATCCCAAAAAGCTGGAGTTCGACAAGACTTTCCATATAATTCATCATATGGAGCCATTTTTATTCTAGAATGAAAACTGTTATTAGAAGAAAATTCAACCAAAGAATGATGTTGGTCCGAACTTCCCTAGTAATCCATAGAGAAAGCATGTAGCATATCCTACGATGTCTGATTTTTTCATTCTGACAGCCCATCTGATTGAAGGTGAAAATATGTACTAAAATTTAATTCAGTACCCAATGACTTCTGAAGGACTTTCCAAAAGTTAGAAGTGAACCTGGGATCACGATAATATATAATGGAGAGGGGAACTCCATGGAACCTGACTATCTTTTTAACATACAACCGAGAAAATTGATCTAGAGACAAAGTATCTCTAATAGGAAGGAAATGAGCAAATTCAGTCAATCGATCAACTATAACCCAGATTGAATTATTACCTCAAGATGTCTTTGGTAATCCCATAGCGAATTCCATGGATATATTTTCCCATTTCCACTCTGGAACCGGTAGAGGCTGAAGCATCACTTTTGGTAACTGCCGCACTGCTTTAACCTGCTGACAAGTCAAACACTTCACAGTAAAATCAACAATATCTCTTTTCATTCCATCCCATCAATAATACTCCCGAAGATCTTTGTACATCTTATTACTTCTAGGATGAATTGAAAATGGAGAACTATGAGCTTCACATAAAAACTCATTCTTCAACTGTGAATCACAAGGCACATATAATAAATTTCCAAATCTCAAAACACAATCATTATCAATGTAGACATCAGGCAACTTACCCTTCTGAACCAACACAACCTTTTTTTGCAACTCACTGTCTTCCTTCTGTGCTTCCTTAATTCTGTCAGATAGAGATGATTTCACTGACACTTGAAACAAAATAAAATAATTTCTTGTAACAAATACTTCTATGCCAAAGTTCATCAAATAAAAAACCAAATGATCTCTATCCAAACGTAACATGGTAAATGATGTATTACTTTTTCGACTCAAAGCATCTGCAACTTTATTTTCTTTCCCTGAATGATAAAGGATCGTGCATTCATAATCCTTGATTAATTCCAACCATATCTTCTATCTCATGTTAAATTCTTTCTGAGTAAATATATAATTCAAACTTTTGTGATTAGTATATATTTCACACTTCACTTCATACAAATGATACCTCCAAATTTTTAAAGCAAAAACAACAGCAGCTAAATCGAAATCATGTGTAGGTTAATTTAACTTATGTGGTTTCAATTGACATGAAGCATAAGAAATTACCTGGTCATTTTTCATTAGGACACATCCTAGTCCTTTCAATAAAGCATCACTATAGATAAAAAAATCACCATTTCTGGAAGGCAGTTCCAAAATTGGCGCATTCACCAATCTTCTTTTCAATTCCTGAAAACAATCATCACATTCTTTTTTCCAGATGAACTTGACACCTTTTCGAGTTAACTTAGTCATTGGACTAGATAACCATGCAAACATTTCAACAATCCTATGGTAATAACTTTCGAAACCAAGAAAACTATGAATCTCTGTTATATTTGTGGTTCTTGGCCATTCTTCATCAACTTTTGTTTTAGCGGGATCAACAGTTATGCCATTTTTTAAACAATGTGACCAATGAATGAAATTTGTTGTTACCAAAACTCACACTTTATGAATTTACCAAATACTTTCTTTTCATTCGATGTTTTCAAGACAACCCTTAAATAACTTTCATGTTCCTCCTTACGTTTGGAATAAACCAAAATATCATCAATGAACACAACCACAAACTAATCCAAGAACTCACGAAAAATTCTATTGATAAGACCCATGAATAAAGAAAGTGCATTGGTTAACCCAAAAGTCATAACTAAAAATTCATAATGGCCATATCTAGTATGAAACTCTGTCTTCATAATGCTTTCTTCCTTTACTTTCAACTAATGGTACGCCAACCTCAAGTCAATTTTCGAAAATACTATGCTCCTTAGAGATGATCAAAAAAATCATAGATATGAGGAAAATGATACTTATTCTTAAAAGTGATGTTATTCAATGCTCTATAATCAATTCAAAGTCTCATTGAACCATATTTATATATAACAAACAAGATAGGAGCACCCCATAGTGATGTGCTAGGTCGAATGAAACCTTTATCTAATAACTCTTGCAATTGATTCTTTAACTCGAAAAGTTCAATTTGAGCCATTAGATAAGGGGGTTTTGAAAATGGATTAGCATCAAGAACTAAGTCAATAGTAAATTCAACTTCCCGATCAGGTATAATACCAAGAAACTAATTAGAAAAAACATCAAGGTACTCATTTACCACTGCCACATCATTAATCTGAAGAGTTCCTTTATTTTCAACAATATGTGCAAGGTAACATTCATTCCCATCTTTTAAAAGTTTCTCATGTTTATGATATGTTATCAATAACAAGGGTTAATTTTTATATACAAACTGAAAATCATTCTGAAAAGAGACCAATTTATCTCTGCAATCAATCTTAGCTTGATAAACATAAATCTAATCCATGCCCAAAATAACATCAAACTCTACTATAGGCAAAACAGTAAAGTTTGCAGGTAGATTCTTTTCGCACACAAGGACATGAATGTTCTTATGTTTTCTTTTTGTCTCAACATTTCCTCCAGGTGTTTTTACCATAAGTTCAGTATTCATATCATGAGGTGGAATTCCTAATTTACTAGAAAACTTCACAGAAATAAAAGAATGTGTAGACCCTGAATCAAACAACACATTGGAATAATCTGAACAAACAAAAAGTGTACCTGATACTACTTAATTTGATGGACCAACATCTGCTGAACTAGTTGCCAAGGATTTCTCCACCCCTTTCAGCTTTTATTCTGGCTGCTTTCCTTCAGTTGAGTTCTTTGTTGGACACTAATTTGTATAATGACCCATTTTATTAAATTTAAAAAAAATTACTGATTGAAATCAGATTTCGTCCTACCATTACCCTGATCTTTTTCAGTGCAATTACGAGAATTATGACCCATTTTACCACATAGGTAGCACTTACCAGAATTCAAAAGACATTACCTATCATGATTTTTACCTCAATTTTCACAAACTGTAAACTTAAGTTTCATACCATCATACTTTTTTTGAAGAGTTCTTCCCTTTCGCCTGCCACCTCGACCTCTTATTCTGTTGTTTTTCAAAGAATACCTGATCATCAAAAAACTCAATTTCCACCTTATTCGCACAATGAACAAGTTTTTCATAAATTTTTTACTCACGAGAAGCTAAATCCCTTCAATACATTGGCTTTAATCCTGAGTAAAAACGTTTGATTTAACTATCAAGATATCGTATGAAATTTGGAGCATACCTTGCTAGTCGAGTGAGTTTTTCTTCATAAGAAGCCACTGAGTCATCCTACTGCCTCAATTCTAGGAATTGTTTTTCCATCCTAAGATGAACCACCTTAGGAAAATATTTCTCAAGAAACATACCTTTGAATTCATCCCAATCGAGAGCATCAATATCCTAACTATACCTGATATTTTTCACCATCAACCACCACTGATCAGCTTCACCTTCACATGGTAAACTGAAAGACTAACCTTTTGATGTTCTGAACAACCCATGACATCAAAAATCTTTTCCAGTTCTTTAATCCAACCTTCAGCTAGCACAGGATTAGATGATCTTATGAATGATGGGGGATGGTGCATCATGAAATTCTCCACTACTGATAATTTCCTATGTGGTTTATCTGGCTAATCTCGTACATGGATACCACCACCATTTATCGCCTGAGTCAACTGTGCCATCACTGTAACAAACTGTTCAATTCCAATTTTTACCATCTCAAGTTGCTGATTTAGAAGGATGTCTTCCTCATGATGTCGTCCCAACATAGCTGTCCTGTTTCTTCTACAGAAAACCATTCTGAACATAGAAATATCTTAGACGAAACAACATGGTAATTTGTAAATGCTATATGATTTCAATGTTAACCTAAATTAAATTATGGAAATTTATTTAACAATACCGTAACTCATAAAGTTGTCTAAACCCACCTCTGATACCAACTATAAGGACCTGACCTTAAACATTTACATAATATTGAATTAATTGAATAATTCACATTGAGGATCTTTTCAGGTATAGAGTTTTAGAGAATTAAGACATTTCTATTACATCTCAAAAGATTACAAGGTAGACACTTCTACACAGTTTTCATTTTTTCATAAAATAAAAACTCTTGAAAAAAGTTTCATGTCTAGTCCCATGTTTTAGACAACTTGAATTTTCCCTGATCCCATCCTTGACCATATTCTTCTTTAAGTCATGTGAAAACATTTCAAAACTTGGGATGAGCATAAAAATCTCAGTAAGGGTTATAAAACAAAGAATGAAAACATCTGTTCAAAAATACATACAAAACATGAAATCTCTTACATACCTCATGAAATAATAAGATTTATGAAATACATATAGAAATCATATATCATAAAGGTAACTTGTGGAATCCGTATCATACTTACATTATAGCTATCACATCTAGATATGGAGTTACTTTGGAATACCCATCACAGTATATTCCCTAAAATATATTAGGAGAAACATTCACGTTTACCTCTGTCACATTACCCAATGCATTGGAGAGCTATCTTGGGATCACCTACCCTAGGATTATCACAGAACCACCCATATACATAAATAATGCCCAAGAACCATAACATGTTCATAACACATAACAAAAGCATAAAGGAAAGATAAAATTTCCACATTGCAATAATAAAATATCATTTCAAGATATCGAAATAATAAATCCATTATCAAAATCATTTCCAATAACAAAATACGTAAAGAGATTATATGGTATTTATTTTTACTTTTAAAAAAATTCTGGCTTGTTAAGGATTCCAAAGATCAAATAATACTCACGGTGGCGGAAAGGTTGTTGTCACCGCTTACGTAAAAAAACATTCCTTTTTGTCATTTAGTTAAACGATTTGTAGAAAACGATTCCCTTTGAAAAGTCAAGGGTGTTTATACAACATATAAAAAAAAGTCATGTATTAAAAAAAATATGCCTCAATGAAAGGATATTGAGACGAAGTCCCTTACCTCGTGTCTGACTTGAATCGATCGTTCTTTAATCTCATTTAATTTGGGTAACTCCCTTTGGTTTGAACCAAAGGAATTATTGAAGTGCCTTCTTCTTAAATTAAGGCTTCTAGGAGGAGGATAGAGATGTAGGGAGCTTAATTGGGTAGATTTTGGATGAGAAAAATTCCTTGAGAGGTGTGAGGAATTGGATAGAAATGGTCTCCTTTTATAAGGGAGAAGAGGGGCTCTTTGGGAAAGTGTGGAAATATTATTTTATTATATAATGATATTCGGTTTCTAATGGTAAAAAAATCATTAAGTTTTAAGATATGATGGCTCATATTCGAAATAAATCATCCAATCATAATTTTACATGTTTTGGATAATATTTTAATCATTATAATCTTATTTATTTTATTCATATATTAATGATGTAAATACTGCATCATTATTGCGTCCAGAATAATTTAATTTATTAGTTGTCTAAAAATTATAAAAAAAATACTATCATGTATGAAATATTTTTATCTTAACAATGAATATTTATATTCCAAAATATGACTTATATAACACCATATAAAAATTTATTACTAAAAGATTTTTGTTAATGTCAATTTTTTCTTTGCATTAAATTAATTAATATAAATTGTCATTATCATTCCCAAGTGGATTAATTTGGTCCCAAAATCGACCCAAATATGACCATGGTCTTAAGTGAATCAACCAATAAGTTTTGGATAAGAGTTAAGGTAATTTTGAAATATTATAATATTATTTTTACCTTGAATTCCCCTATTTACCTTTAACCGTGGTAAATAAAAGTCAAGATTTACTATTCACCAAAATTATTTTAATCTTAATGATCCAAATTTTACTTCTTGATAAAAACCATGTATGTTGGAATTTTGAAATTCAATTCACAGAAGTGGTAAATTTTAATTTAAATAAAAAATTCAGTTTTTTAACTTCCACTAAGTGGTTTCTCTATTCAGCCTAAGCTATATTTGATATTCCGAATTAAAAAATGATGTCCATTTTTCCAAATTCAAAACATAGAAGTTGCATTAATTAATTTTAAACTTAATTCCCGTTATCAAGAAAAATAGCGTGTTTTTAAGAAACAATAACTATCAAAAGATTGACACTTGTTTATGTCCAATTTCAAAGTGAAATTAATTCCAATGAACAAAATTGGATTAAATGGTAAAACTATTGTTTAATTTAACATTAAAACAAATTAAAAAGATAATCTAACCATATAAATTAATTATATAAAAAGTCACTTTTGAATTAAAATACAATATTGTTTACTATTCATTAAAAAACGAACTTTATCAGAAAAATTCCAAAAATTTACACAAAGTAAATTTTGATGTCCCCATTCTAAAGAAGGATTTTATTTGGTAATATAGAATGTATTATAGAGACCAAAACTAGATTTAAATAGGGTTCTCCATTAAAAGGCGATAAATCGGCCTTTTAATGTAAATTATGCTTAAAATTAGATTCATTCGCATTTTAAGCCTCTAACTTTTTATTGGATAATGTAAATACAATTAACAATCATGTATAATCATATTGTAGTCAGTTTTGTTCATTCCGACAAATACAATGAAAAGGAGTTAACTGCCGTTTAAAATAATAATAATATATTATTAGTGTGCCACGTAAGATTCCAGAGAAACCTGTTGTTGCTTATCGGGTACGCTATCGAACATAGCAGATCTTTTAAAGTAAAATTAATATTTAATTCATAAATTTTAATAAATAAGAAATATGTCTTATTCTTCATTTACTTGGGATGTTACACCAACAACTTCTATGCCAAAATTCATCAAATCAAAAACCAAAGGGTCTTGTTCCAAACGTAACAGGGTTACTGAAGCATTAATTTTTCGACTCAACGCATCAGGCACATCATTTGCTTTTCCCGGATGATAAAGGATCGTGAAATAATAATCTTTGATTAATTCCAACCATCTCCTCTATCTCATGTTCAATTATTTCTGAGTGAATATATACTTTAAACTTTTATTATCAGTATATATTTCACACTTTACACCATACAAATGATGCCTCCAAATTTTTAATGAGAAAAAAACATCATCTAATTCCAAATCATGTGTAGGGTAATTTATCTCATGAGTTTTCAACTGATGTGAGACATAAGTAGTTACCTGATCATTCTACATTTGGACGCAACCAATTCCTTTCAATGAAGCATCACTATAGATAACAAACTCACCATTCTTGGAAGGTAGTGAAAATACTGGAGCATTCACCAATCATCTTTTCAACTCCTAAAAACAATCATCACATTCTTTTTTCTAGATAAACTTAACACCCTTCCGAGTTAACTTAGTCAATGGGCTGGAAAATCGTGCAAAATATTTAACAAACCATCGGTAATATCCTTCCAAACCAAGAAAACTATGAATCTCAATTATATTTGTGGGTCATGGATATTCTTCAACAAACATTGTTTTTGCAGGATCAATAGTTATTCCATCTTTAGAAAAAATGTAACCATTGAATGAAATTTGTTGCAACCAAAACTCAAACATTATGAATTTACCATACAATTTATTTTCTTTTATGGTTTTCAAAATAGCACTTAAATGACTTTCATGATCCTCTTTACTTTTAGAAAACACCAAAATGTCATCCATGAAAACAACCACAAACTTATCCCAGAACTGATGGAAAATTCTATTCACAAGGTCCATGAATATAGCTGGTGCATTGGTTAACCCAAAAGGCATAACTAAAAATTAATAATGGCCATATCTTGTAAGAAAGGTGGTCTTCTGAATATTTGCTTTATTTACCTTCAACTGATGGTACCCCGATCTCAAATCAATCTTTCAAAAATACTGAGCTCCCTAGAGCTGATCAAACAAATCATCGATATAAGGAAAATGATATTTTTTCTTAATATTGATGTTATTCAAGGCTCTATAATCAATGCAAAGTCTCATTGAACCATCTTTCTTTTAAAAAAATAAGACAGGATCACTCCATGGTGATGTTCTAGGTCGAATGAAACCTTTATCTAATCAGTCTTCCAATTGCTCCTTCAACTCTAAAAGTTCAATTTGAGCCATTCGATAAGGGGGTTTTGAAACTGGCAAAGCAACAAGAACTAAGTCAACAGTAAATTCAACTTCCCGATCTAGTATTATTCTTGGCAACTCATCAGAAAAAACATCTGAATACTCATTTACCACTGGCACATCATTAATCTTAATGATTCATTTGATTTAAATAATATGTGCAAGGTAACATTCATTTCTATCTTTTACAAGTTTCTTAGCCACTTGATATGTTATAAAAAATAAGGGTTCATTATTGTACACAAACAGAAAGTATTTCTAAAAAGTAACTTCTTTAGCTCTACAGTCAATCATAGCATGGTAAACAGAGATCCAATCCATACCATGGATAACATCAAACTCTACTTGAGGTAAAACAATAAGGTTTGCAATTAGGTTCTTTCCACGGATAAGGATAGAAAGATTCTTATAAATTATTTTTGCCCCAACATTTCCCCCAGGTGTTTTTACCACAAGTTCAGGAGTCCTTTCTTGAGATGAAATTCCCAATTTACTAGAAAATTTTTCAAATATGAAAGAATGTGTAGACCCTGAATCAAACCACACATTGGCATAATATGAAAAAAAAGTACCTGATACCACTTCATTTGATGTCCCAACATCTACTAAATTTGTTGTAAATGATTTCAACACACCTTTCTACTTGTAGTCTGACTACTTCCCATCATTCGAGCTCTTTGTAGAACACTCATTTTCATAATGACCCATCTCATTGTACTTGAAACATTTCACTAACTATAAATCAAATTTGGTCTTACCATTACCCTGATCTTTTCTAGTGCAATCACGAGCCTTATGTCCCATCTTAACACATCATATGAACTTTCAAAAATTCAAAAGACATTACCCAACAATATTTTTACCACATTTATCAAAAAATACAAACTTAGTTTTCTTACCATCAAAAATTTTGAAGGATTATTCACTTTCTACTGCCACCTCGGTCTCTTCTTCTGTTGGTTGTCATAGAACACTTGATCATTAGAAAACTCCATTTCCATCTTCTAAGCACATCGAACACGATTTTCATAACTTTTGAACTCATGAAAAGGTAATGCCCTTCAATATTTTTGATTTAATCCCAAGTAAAAATGATTGATTTTACTATCATGGTCCTGGATAAAATTTAGAGCATACCTTTCCAATTGAGGGAACCTTTCTTCATAAGAAGCCACTGATTCGTCCTCTTACCCTAATTCCAAGAATTTTTTTTCCATCCTAAGTCGAAAAACCTTAGGAAAATCTTTCTCAAGAAACATACCTTTGAATTCATCCCAGTCAAGAGAATCAATCTCATCAGGATCCCTGATATTTTTAACCCTCGACCACCACTAATCTTCTTCACCCTCCAAATGGTAAACAACAGGACTAACCTTTCGATTGTCTGAACACCCCATGACATCGAAAATCTTCTTTAGTGATTTAACACACCTTTCAACTATCATAGGGTTAAATGATCCTCTGAATCAAGGGGGATGTTGCCTCATGAAATGATCCACCACTGACATGTTCCTCTGCGGTTGATCTGGCATATCTCATATATAGATACCACCACCATTTATCGGTTGAGTCAACTCCACCATTACTGGAAAAAACTATTCAGTTCCAATTCCGACCATCTCAGGATACTGATTTGGAAGGTCATTTCCATCTGTATTTCTTCCTAGCACTGCTTCCCTATTTCCTCTATGGAAAACCACTCTGAAAAAACATGTCTTAGGTGAATTAACATAGTAATCTTCAAATGATATATCATTTCAATTTGACCATAATGTAAATTTTTTGGATAATCAATTAATAGAATTCTAACTCCTAAAGTTATCTAAACCGACCTCTGATACAAACTATAAGGCCCCAACCTTAAAAATTACTTAATCTGGAGTTATTTCAAGAATACACATTGAGGATCTTTTCGAGCTTAGAGTTTTAGAGAATTAGATCATAAATCATGCATTACATTCCACATTTAAACAAGGTGGTTACATCAAAGACAGTATTCATTTTTTTCATCAAAGAAAACATATTTAAAATAAAAAATTGATTCTTTCTTGACACTTACTCGAAATTATCATCACATCATGTAATTTTCCCTTGACCTGTGAAAAACATTTCAAAAACTTTGGATGAGCATAAAAAGCTCAGTAGGGGATATAAAAAAACGGAAAGAATATATTAGTCCATGTATACATAAGAATCAATGAAATAATACTTTACTCATAATACATAAACACTTTAACATACCTCATGAAATCATAAGATTTATGAATAACTCATAGAAAACATAAGACATTAAGGTAACTTGAGGCATTCATAACATTCTTACGTAGGGAGTAACCCTTATGGTTATGTTTGGAATACCCATCACAGTACATTCCCTAAATCTCTTCAAAGAAACCTTAGCATTTAACTCCTTCTCATTAACCAATATATTGGAGAGCTATCTCGGCCTCACTCACCCTTAGTTTATCATGGAACCACTCATAATCATAAACAATTCCCAAGAACCATAACATAATCGTATCTTATAAAACATGCATAAAGGAAACATAACATTTCCACATTTCAATCACAAGATATCAATACAACACATTGGTATAATCAATTAAATTTCAAAACCATTTTCAATACCAAAATAAAGTAAAACATGGTATTTAATTTTCATTTAAAAAATGTTATGGCTTGTAGAGGAATCCAAAACTCAAATAATGGTCACAACGGCGGAGAAGTCGTTGTCGCCGCATACGTAAGAAAAAAAAATTCCCCTTTTGCAGTTTAGTAAAACACTTCATGTAAAAATATTCCCTTTGAATTAAATTAAAAGTCAAAATGGTTTATTATACAACTAATAAAAGATGTTCGTATATAAATTGAAGTTTTCCTAAATGAAAGGAGATTAAGATGAAGTCCCTTACCTCAATTCTGAATAGTGTTGTTCGTTTCTTTATATTCCTGAATAATAAAATTTGGTCAATTTATAATTTCTTAAGGAATAAGTTTAATGTTTATTATTCAATTCATATCACATATTATCATGTTATAATAATTAGTTAATTATGTGAGTTCATATCATACGTTTTGTCGATTTTCGGTACATGAGTAAAAAATGAACTTGTTTGAAAAGAATTGCCCATGTAGTTATAAGTAAATCATCTTTAAAAAGTTATTAATGATTTAAATATCATATATATCCATTTTATATTCATTTTACACTATTCCATAACATTTGGAGATAAAAAATGAAATGCACCATTCATGGAGACGGTAGACCGTACGTACGTATGAATGATACTTTCATTTCTTTTTCATATTAAAGGAATTAAAACTATATGAGATATATATATATTATAATTACAATATAAAATATATGTTATATAAGTAACATAATACCATTAATTAAATTCTTTATAAATTCCCTGTTTGGCATGAACGAGTCACATCACATGAGGGGGCAGTAGTCCACACTTCCTTATATGAAATTATCACACTTGCACAACATGCAAAGCATAAAGGTGTGTTTAAAATATAAAATAATGAAGCATAGAGAGGACATAAATATAATATATATCATATATAATTATAGTGACATCATAATGGCCACCAAGAATGGTGTTATAAGAATATTGAACAATCATCGTTTCGTGAGGCAGTAATTCACCACCCACAGAAACAGTATGTTCTTTAAACATGAGATGGAGGTGTGTGTAAGTGTAGGTAGAATACTTATCATAAAAACATCCTAGTATATTTAGGATAATGGAGTTATTATGGGATCAAATAATAATAATATAGTGGTGAGTGAAGAAGGAAAATTAAAGGACGAAACTCAAGAGAAGACATTACCTCTAAATCGGGTAACTCTTTTTGATTTGAGCCAAAGGCTCCTTGGAAAGACTTCTGCCCAAAGTGAGGAATTTAGGAGTAATAGAGGGATGTGGAGAGATAATATGTGTATAGGTTGGATGATCCAAGGTATTGAGAGCTTTTGGTAAGGCGGTATAGGTGGGGGCATTTTATAAGAGGGAGGAGGGTCACTTTTGGAAAGTCTTGAAATGTTACTTTATTATAAAATGTTTTTTGGATTTTAAAGGTCCCAAAATAATATATTTCAAGGATAAGGTGATAAGGGTTCGAAATAAACTAATAAAATAGGTATTGTACAAGTTTATGTCTTAGATTTTACCTTATTGTTTAATTTTATTTAAATCATTATTAATGATGTAATCACTGCATCATCATAGTGTCATTAATGAATTTATTTATTTAATGTCTAAAAATTATAAAAAATATGATGATGTAGAACATATTTTTAGAATTCCAATTAATATTTATCGTATAATAGATCATTTATGTATAGAAAATTAAAATGTTTTACTTAGGTTTTACATTGTTTGGTTATATTTTCATTTCTCTAAAAATAATATGATAAAAGGCCACTATCACACAAAAGTGATTCCATGGGGTCCCTAAGTTGGCACAAGGCATCCCATGGTAGGACATGAAACAACCAAGAGGATGTGGAAACATTTTGGGGTCATTTTATATTATTATGATATTATTTTATTACCCTTAACTACATGATTACTAATTAATAATGAGAATTAAAGATAATTGTCGTCGTTACTATTCATATTGTCCAAAAAACAAAAGAGTCTTAAATACATAATTTGGACCTTCTGATTCCAAATATGGAATCCAATTTACCATATTACAAACACATAAATTTCAGTAGTTAATTTAAAAATAATTCCCGTTGTCAAAACATATAGCTTGGTTTTAGAAAACAATATCTATAAAAACATTGACAATTATTTATGTCCAATTTCACAGTGAAATTAATTATAATTACCACATTCGGATTAAATGGTAAAAATATAATCTAATTACAATTTAAAACAAATTAAAAAGATAATCTAACCATACAATTAAATTAGATGAAAAAGCATTTTTGATGTAAAATGCAGTATTTTTCACTATAAATAAAAAAATGAACTTTGTTAGAAAAATACCAAAATATTATCCAAAGTAAATTTCAATGTCCCAATTCTAAGGAAATTGATTATTTTTATAGATAGAGCTTATAAAATTGTCAAAAGTTAAATTTAATAATAGTTTTCCATCAAAAGGCGGTAAAACATTCTTTAAAAAATATAAGAGTATTCTATGCATAAGATTGGATTTATTCTCATTTTAAGCCTCGAAAACACTATCTAATTCATAAATAGACATAGATATGAAAATATATTAATCATTAATTACATGGGATGTTACAATATAAGGATTGTACTATAGTACTATTTCATTAAGGATTTGAGATTGTGTGGTACCAAGAACAGTGACTCAATAGAAAGTTAAACTTTTTGGAAAATACATGGTTGAAGGAAAGATAAACTTTAATATGGTCCTGATACTGTGCTATTGAATTTGGAATAAGAGATACTTGATTTGGAGAAATTATATTGGATATTATTTACTACCTTGGAACTAATTAATGTTTTTTTATTCCATCATTATTAGTTATTACAACTTTTTTGGATTTAAGGAGTATATCTAATATTTTATGATTTACATAAGGAATAAAGAAGTACATACCTATTAAAATATTGTTTTCTAGAAATTCATTTTATTACCACATTTTAAGAGAATAAACGATGAAGGTATTCACATGTTTATTATGTGACCCTCCTTATAAATTTTAGACTGTGAGTTTGGATAGAAGTATTATAGATAATTCTAAAGGATGTAATAGATTACGTTTGAAATTGGATACTGTTAATAATTTTAAAGAATTTAATGAGATTATTTTATTGGATTTTTATAAAAAGGACAACCCGGATGTCGGGCGACAACTCGTCGCATACTGCAAGGCCGGAAGACTTGAACCCGCAACCGAAGGGCAACAAGGGTGCATCACCACCCACTGGCCTACGTGATGTCCTTGTTTGTATAATGTAGTTTTTTTAAATAGTCTGAAAAATGAATTATAAATTCCTTATTTTTTCAACCCTATATGATTACGATAAATATAATATTTTTAAATTCTATTATTTTTTGGAATGAAAGATGAGTTTGTGGTAGGAATTAGTTTAAGGATGAAACTCTACTTGTCATGTTTTTTTACTCTTATTATTTAAATAAATTAATTCGTAATCTTTTGGGAAGGGATCATAAGACCAAAAAATGTGTTATCCTAATACCTTATTTTTTGTTGAACCAATGAAATTTTAAATCATCATAGGTTAATGGCTTTGAGGCCCTCAATTTTACACTTGTTTTTGATTAATGACCTCAATCACTACCTATAAATATTTATGTTTTTCCTCCAATTATTTGTCTCTAATTTCCACCAATTTTCTCTTAATCGAGATCATAATTTGGTGGTGACTTTTTTCAATTCCATTTACCTCTTATTATGACTAAATTGTATTAACCAAATTTCTGAAGCGGTTTTCCACAAAATTATTTTTCTATTATTAGCCATTTATTTTCAAAGAACAATTTCAAATTACAAGGATTCAATTTATTGAAGGATGGGAGAATGTAACACCCCAAGATTTCATGGTATGTTATATCATTAAAGTAATTCAATAGCTTGTGGTACATGCATCACTGAGTTCAAGCACACCACAACTTACTAAACTACCCATTAAAAAAGTGGTTATGAACATTATTAACTAAATTTTGAATTTTATATACTCCATTTAATTTTATAATATATATTATGTGTTTTTAAGACATAATATATGAATGAACTCATTTTTTCAGATAGAAGAAGTATTATTCAAAAAATAAAATTTTATCACCTTTTAATACTGATATTTTTTTTAAATCTATATTTGAAAATTTTATATATTCAATTTAATTAAATTAAATTATTATTTAAAAGTGGGATACAAAAAATTTTTTTGGATAAATTTTTGGTACTCTTCAGAAAACTTTCAATTTTTTAGGAATAGTAAAAAATACAAACTTTTAATTGAAAACAATGTTTTTAATCGAAATAATTTGTAGTGTTAAATTATAAATTTGTGCGGTTTTAAAGTTTAATTATATTATATTTTTGTCATTTAATATAATTTAGGTCATCAGATGTAATTTCACATTTAAACTGGACATAAACAAGTGTCAATCCTTTGATAGTTGTTATTTTTTTAAAAATGTCTTTTGTTTTGACAATGAGAATTAATTTTAAATTAACTTCTTACACTTTTATGTTTTTAATTTGGAAAAATGGATTCAATATTCGGAATCAGGAGGTCCAAATTGTGTAAATAGGTATCTTTTTTTAGAAATTAAGAATATTTACTTCAGAAAATATTTTATCTATCATGGTTAAAAGGTAAATCTGGTAAATAAGGGTAAAAAATATTATTATAATAATATTAATTATCAAAAAATGTGTCATATTACTATTATTTGATACATGTATGACCATGAGAATCCTTGGGTCGATTTTTGGACCACATTTATCCACTTGAGGGTGATAATGACACTTTATATTAATTAATTTAAAGTAAAGAAAAAAATGACATAATCATATATCTTTTAGTAAAACATTTTTATATGGGGTTATATAATTTATCTCTTTGACTATAAATATTCATTTTAAATCTAAAAATATTTCCTACAAGTTTATATTTTATTTATAATTTTTAGACATAATGTAAATATATTTATTTCTGACACAATAATGATGCATTATTTTGTTTATTAATAAAAGAATCAAATAAATGATATTGTATAAATTATAATAAATATAATTTTTAATATTTTATTCCATATAATAATTTTCTTGGAGAAAATTACATGTTAGTATTGATTCAATGTATCTTTTTCAAAGTAATCAAGTTGTGATGACTTTCACAAAAACCAAATACTTAATAGTGTCAAAATAGACATAAATGTTTTTTTAAAAAAAATATTATATCATTAAATTATATAATGTTTATAAAAATATAAGGTTCTGAAAAATGGATTAAATAATATTATATATGTCATTAATGAACAACTTGAGGTTATCTTGGAAGTTTTTCATATGTTTATTAACCATATAGTGTAAGAATACAAGAAAACAAAGTAAAAGATAAACTATTTAACTAAGAGTTAAATCTAAAAGTTAAGGTTAATATGATGAACTAAACTTGTCTAAAACCGATTGGTTGAGTGGTGTTCAACTCATAACCACCTTATAATAGAAATAAATTATTTTTTATCCATTATAAACCGAAAGTTATTTTATTATAAAATAATATTTCAATCTTTCCCTAAAGTGACCCTCACCTCTCTTATAAATGGGTAAATCCACTTCTGTTAATTTCACACCTCAAAAGCCATTTGGATCATACAAAACCTACCCAAATATCCTCCAAAAATTCCTCCAATCACATTAGAGGCCTTCCTTTGGTCAGAAATCCAACCTAAGGATCCTTTTTAACCAAATCAAAAGAAAGAACCCTGAGAAGAGCTAAATATTTAATCACCTCTTTCAAGTTTTGTTCTTCCTCCACTTCCTCTTTCTTTTTTGTTTCAATTATAAAATAATAAATCATGTATATTATATATATTATGATGTTATTATAAAAATTTTCCAAACATATTCATTATTCAATCCATCATATGAATGAAAAATTCACCATACATGCGTACGTACGACTTCCCGTCTCCACGTCATGATGTAGTTTGTTATTCAAACACTTCATTATCTTGATGGCTATAATAATGATCTATAATTGATGTAAATAATAAATATAAAATGTTAAATATTCTTTATATATGATATAACATCCAATTACATACTATTTCACCATCAATATAATGATATTGTCGCTCGTGCATACATACGGATTACCGTCTCGACGAATGCGATGAGTTTCATTTTCCCATCATAATCATTCAAGAATAATTTTCATTTTATGATTAAAAATAATGTTTATGAAATTAATATCATTCTAGATATGAATAAAATACATCCTATCCATAACAAACATGTCTTACGTAACCAATCATATAAAGGAAAATGAACCAGTTAAACACATGAAATGATGATACATCTGAAATATTACAAACAAAAAAATATTGGAGGATCATATATGATATCATATTTATGTATATATTTCGTGTATAATTTAAAAAAATGTTTTAACTATTATACAGGATTTTAACATACCATCTACTAAGGAAAATTACAAGGTAAGGGTTAATTCTACAATCTCTTTACTTATCCGAGGATGTTAATACGTAATTATGTACCAAGACCTCTTTATAGTCCACATTCGTGTTTTATTAAAAATGTAATTCAAAACATATTTACTATTTTCTATACTATGGGTTAAATTCATTTATAAATTTATTTGACCATATATGTTTTGAAAGGAAAGTTTCCATCGTTTTCCAAATAAGGTAATATATGACCTTTTCGACAAAATTATTGTAAGAATGTCTTTTCATAACTTATAAAGCAGGTGTAGATATTTTCTGCCTTTATAACATCGTAGAAGATTCTCATAAAATCGTATAAGAATAATTTAAAAATAAATGTTTTCTATTATAATTATATGACTTTTAAATGATTTCAAAATACAAAGAGATATTTCTCTAAAAATAGATCCTATTTCATCTATGTCAACATCCTTTGATAGATTTTAAACTTGTTTGAAGTTGATTTATTATGATACAAATCTTCCATATTGTATTGAAGGTTTTGTGATATGTGTGACTGTGGATATATCATTTTTATACCATTCATGGTTTATGGATAAAGTATTGAAATTTCATATGCTAGTTTGGACATGAATATTTATGTTATGTTTAAAGCTATTCATATGAGGAATGCATTGGACTTAGTAATTGATGGGTGGAGCCCGCTATTTCTCCTTGATTCATTGGTAGGTCTCATTAGACAAACTAGTGTCTTAGAACATGCCCTTGACCAATTCATATTTGTAGTCTAGGAATAAGGTCTTGACTATGTTGTTATAAAGTTTGTAATTATGCATTCCATCATTATGAAATTGGCTATTGATATTGCTTGTGATTATTAGATAAGTAGAATATCCATGTGAATAAGTAAATGAAATTATTTGATTTATATTTGCTATATTATGCAGAACTTTATATTTAAAAGGCTTATGTTTTAGTCTTAAACATTTCCTCAAATGTTTATGCTTATTTTTGAATGTTCCCGCTATATATTTACCCTTACTGAACATCTGAGCTCACCCCTTTCTTATGTTTTATTTTCCCAGGATTCTACGAAGTGTATTATGATTATTATGTAGGGTTAAGCTAAAGGGAATAATGGAATTCTCAACAAACTATATATGATATATTTTATGTTTTAAATTTTAATGTAAAGTTAATGTATGTAATCTATTTTCCAAGACTTCTAAACTGATCGGTCCAATGGGACTTGATTCCTTTTGATCATTCCAATGTTATGTAATAATAAACCAACTCTAGGTAACTAGGGTCGGGGCATTACAATTGGTATCAAAACATTTTTTTCTGAATGAGAATTTAAAATGAATGAGAATGTTGTTCGTAGTGCTAAGAAAGTTGATATAGAGTCTTCTGACACTTATGTTTCATAAGAAGAAAAAAGTAGGAAACATTCAAGGTTGAAGCAAATGGAATAACAACCTAATAAGAATATAAAGGGTAATAAAAAACATGTTTTAATTATGGAGAAATACATTTTAGGGAATGTTTTTGAGGATCTTTAAGGTGTTTTTAGTGTGGAATATTTGGTCACACGGTTTGTGACAACAAGGAAAAGAGCCCTAAAAAATATATGAATGAGATAATAGATATGCATCTAATAGTAAGATTCCTTATATGAAATGAGTTGGGATTTTATGATAATCTGTTTCTAAATTAACATTCCACGGGTCAAAAACACTATTAATAGAAGCAAAGATGGGTGGAAAAATAATTTTCTACTTCTATAGTCAATGTTAGTCAATATGGTAAAGTGGTTATAGTTCCAGGGAGGTCGATAATTTCATAAAGGTTTACCATAAGATAAATGAACTAGGAACCCCAATTTGGATGTTTTAAGTAATTAATCTACATTCTTAGACTTTTATTTAGTTTTCCTAGATATTTAATGTTTATGTTTTAGTTTATTTTTTTTCCAAAAATAATGCCTCCACATTTTATAAAAATATTTTTAATCGTATTGATATACTTTATGGTTAATAAGATCTTTAACAAAATTTTATTATTTTAAATTTTTTTTAAATTAAATATTAATGTTAAACCATGGTTGTTACTTTTGAGGTTTAGTGTAAGGTTTAATGTCATTCCAGACTTTAGTTTTGAGTAGAAATTTTAATTTTTGATTTAAATTCATATAAAGGGGTAAAATTGTATTTTTGACCCCATCATATGATCTAAGATAATTTTTGTGACCACTCTATTGATCCCGGAATATGGTGATTACCCTTGGACAAGAGTTTTGTGGATATCTGATCCTTTTGAATTATAGAATAATATAAAATATTTAACAATTAATAAATTAATTGTTAAATTTTTCTCAAATGTTTCTTTGGTCGTATCTTTTCAAGAGGGCATTGTATTGAGATTTTTTCTCCGATGTTGAGTCTGTAATGGGGATTTTATCATAGGAGATGTGTAAACCCGAGTAGGGTGTCGGGGCTGTCCAAGGCCCCTTTTTCTTTTCTTTTCATTTTTTTCTTTTCTTTATTTTATTTTACTATTATATTTTTAATCCTTCCATATCATACACTCCCCTCCTATGGAATCCCCCTTCTTCTAAAATAGAGTGGATAGGGAGAGGTATATAGAGAGGGAGATATAAGGAAATAGAGGAACCATCATAGAGGTCTTAGTGCACTGGTTCGACATGCGACATCCGTGGAACGTTAAATCAACCAAAGCATCGGTGGTTTCCACCTAAAGGTAGGAACATTTTTATATTTTCCTAAAAACCCCTTTATTTTTTTCGTTTCAAGTTTTTATATCCCTTTAGTGCTTCTATGGGGTACATAGTTTCCCTATTTTCTGATTTTGGGTTTAAATGGGGGTTTAGGGCGATCTTGGAGTTTCTTATTTGGGGGAATCGGGTTACACAATGTGTAGTATAGAGTGAAACACCATATTTTCTTCACGTACATGGAGGATTAATTTTAAAGGATTATAAACCATGTATGGGTTATACATGTCATGTACTGGTACATGGACATGTAGTCGAGTACCCAAGATTTTCTACCCTGTATGGTTACATGGTCGTGTAGAGTACACGACCAGACCCCGTGTGAGTGAAAAACTGTGTAAAAGATTATGGATTGGCTAGGTAAATGGAAAATATAGTTAAGGGACATGAGCATGTACATTGCTTATGGTACATGTTGTATACCCGTGTTACACACTGTTTACATGGCATGTTACATTCCCTAGCCAGCGAGTGAACACGCCCATGTGGTTCGATGGGATTACATGTCATGTATCGATGTTACACGTTATATACCATACCCTTGTAACCCAGTGGGTTTTTTCTTGTTTTATTTCCTCAATGTCTAAATTGGACATGAGATTCGGCCATTATAGGTGGTTTCCGCATAGATCTTGATGGTGAATCCTGTTGAGTGATCTGATGACTCATATGGGGGATTTTAGATCTTTTATCTAAATGGATAGGTTTTTCCTCTAGTTATCGAATTCATTTTTCTACTGATTGTGAGACCAATGTGTTAATGTTATTTTTGGTGTTTGAACCAACTTATTTAAGACCATTGATCTATGATGAGCTGTGATTTATCTACTATTTCCTGGGATTTTGTAACGACCCGAACATTTATGAATAAAATCCCATTTCATTTAATGTCACCAAGATATAGGGAACACAAGAAAAATATTTTTATTTTGGGTTTAACGAATCATTAAGTATAATTACCTTGGATAATATTTCTATTAAACAGTGATCACACAACTGATATAAATATATGGTTTTAAAAAACATAATTTTAACACAGATAAAGGGGAGGATGGCCTCACACAGTAGACTCCGGCTATACGAAGATAATGTTTTAGATCTTGGGAAGGAGGTAGTATCACTAGGATTCTCTCTTGACCAAGCCCTAGTTGAGCTTCAACTTGTTAGGATTGAATAGAATTTCATATGGGATATGTTCAATTTAATAGAGATTATAACTCGGGCGATGTTATCTGAGCTTCCCCAAGAGACTCTCACCCTCACACACCTTACCATTAGGTCTTATGTGGGTGTTATAAGGGGTTATTTAATAAGTTATTAGTTACTTATTTTTTAATCCCTTTTATAAATAAATGTCTTCTTCCGTAAATCCATTTATTAGAATAGTCTCACATAAAAGAATGAAAAATTTGTTAAATTTACTTTTTTGGTAAAAATCGTATATTTAAGAAATATATACATTATTATATTAAAATAATGTTTTTATTAACAATAAAATAAATATAATAATTATAAATGATGATTATATCTGTTCTTTATCTTTAAATTATTAGGTAATCAATTTGAGAACAGTTATATTTTTATACGATAACACAGAAAGTGTATTTTAAAAAAAAATTATTTTAAATAATTAATGAATTTTTGAAATAATTATTATTTTACTATAATATTATTAACAAATTTTTTTTATTAATAAGAAATGATAATATAATTTTTATGAAGTCAAATGTAATTTTTATTAAGGTTTGGAAACGATTTTTTCAAAACCTGTGAATTTTCAATAAATGTCAGTTTTATTTTAAAAAGTGAATGTTCACATATATATATAATTATTTAGATAATATTTATATTATTTTTGGAATAATTATGTTGAAATTATCCAACATGGAATTTTTCATAATTTTCTAAGACAATCAAAGTTTGGGTTTAAAATTTAATACCGTATAAATAAAATATTTGTTTTATGACATCAAAGTGATCCCAAAATAATGTAATAAATAATATAATGGGTATTATCAGAAATATATATGTTTTCGCATTAAAATAATGTGATTTTACATTTCTTTTATTTATTTTATAAACCTTACTGAATCCTCCGAAATGAAAAATATATTTTTTGATTTTAGATTTATTTATTTAATAATGTGACTCACCTACACATAAACTAGCCTAATATTGTAATATGTTTGGCCCCTGGAATTATAATTTTATTATTCCACTCCCCTTTGTAAGAAACCATTGGTAGAAATCATGGGTTGGTTTGTGGTTTTGAATATTTTATTGTGTAGTGTCAAAAACCTAAATAGTAATGGATTCTGTCTCATTTCCAATATAAACCCACCCAATATCCCACTTCTATTCACTAAAAATACTTGTATGACGCCCCAACTCTATACTACCTCTATAGAATACCCCCAAGGCACTCCAAGCTCCCATTAATCCTCTCTAAATCCTCTCCCAATCCTTTGGGGTCACATATCCATGTAAGGGATTCCTCCCTTTCTCATTTTATCCATGTTTATTTATATGGTTATACCTTTTTATTTTCAATTTAAATGTTGGGTTTGATTTTTCACCTCCACGATACAACCCTCATTATGTTTTAATGATGATAAACCCCTTTCTCTCTCATTAATTCTTCCCCTTTACACCCTTTACCAAGATGCAATTTTGTGAGGGATTTATTTATTCTTATTTCTATTCATGAGTTTATTCTATATTATGCAACTAAATTCCATTTCATATATTGAAATATTATGTTCCATGACCCCCTCACTGTCTATTTCATGTATAAATTATTAGGGACCCCGTTCTCTCTCATCAACCCAATTTATGAATTTCTATATGTCATTGTTATGCAGTAGAAATTACACCATGATTTACCAAGCCAAAATCATTATATAGTGAAACCCATACCTATTTCTCTATAAACGTTATTCACCATTATGATCATTTACATATTGATCATATAAATTCATTTATATATTCAAAATTCGTTTATTGTGTAATAAATGATGATGATGAAAGAATCCATGGAATATAATCTATGTGGCACAGTTCAACATGAGATTAAAATGTACATGAAGGGTTCTCCCTGATAATGTTCCAATACATTGGGTAATGTTTAGTATCATGAAAGTCATGTTGGAAGAGGGTTTTAACCAATTCATTTTAGTAAATATGTCAACTATGTTGGTAAATGTGTTTACTAGAATCCTTTATGTTAATGATGTCGTGTTTTATGTTTTTACACATTTCCAAGTTATGATAGTCATGTTATATCATGACTTTAGGTTCAGGTTTCTATTGTGATAAAATGATTTTCAAATTTATTAACATGTATTTTATTCTTCATGTTATACCATGTTTACTCCCTTATTTGGCTTCATATCTCAACCTTTTGTTATTTATGTCCCCAATTTATCTCTTGAAAAGCTATGTTAGAAGGAATTAGGTGGTCATGTAAAAGAAGTTTTCAATAATGATGTTGTATTTTTATGTCTGTAGTTGTCATGTAATGATACTAAGCCCCAAAGAGACTAGAAATATATATCTTCTGGGTTATATTAAGTGATTTTTTAGGAAATAAATCCTGATTAAATGTGAAATAACGAAAAGGGTTGTCATAGTTGGTATCAGAGGATATGTTTGGTTATTTTTGGGATTTGGGTTATAAAACTCTAGTGAAATACATTTAGATAATACTATGTATAAGAAAAACATATGAAAATTTTTGTGAGTATTTTTTATGTATTTTATCAAAAAAAATATATCCATGTCAGATACAAACAAGTAGTGGTGGCTCTGGAATATATGTGTCTAGGGGAAAAACCTTAAAACAATACTTTGATCTAGACTCAAATGGGAACTGGTGCATGACAATGAATCGTGCTACACTCATGGTTTGACACTCCTGGGGGATATGCTTTATTATATTCTTAATCAAAGTATGAACTATTATTAAATGAGATAAAAATCCCATAAGAATATATGTTAGGAAATAGACAACAGATAACTTATAATGAAACATAGAAATTCATAAGTTAAGGAAATAATTGTAATTTATAAATTATCCCTTCTTTCATTGGATTCCCCTTTATGTGTCTACTAGTATAAAATAATTACCCCAAATTTTCCTTTTAATCTATCTGATGGCCAGTAATAGGAGGAAATAAGCTAAAAAAGGATGAAAAGATTAATGATATGACATTTATTATGAGATGCCCAATAAAATGGAGAAATCCAACGATGCAATGAAATTCTAGCATCCAATTTCCCAAAGGTGTGGGAAGAAGCACCCTATATATTTCCTAAAGGGGATTCAGTAAATGATTTATGCACGAAAGAGAAGGTAATATGGCTAATGATTTCCAATGGGAGAACCTCACTAGTGCTGCTGAGGAAAGTAATTATCTGATCGACCCTCGACACATTGTTCATTGCATCAACTGCAAGGAAATACAAAACATTACCAACAATTTCCCTAAGACATGGGTAATTGGAAGAAACTAACAACATCCAAGGTAGAAAGGTAAATATTTTTCCATCTCTACCACCATAGAGAATCCTAACATTGAAGCGGTAAAAGGTATACTAGTTATGCATTCAAGAATAGTGAATGTACTTTTTGATTCGGGTTTTATAGATTCTTTTTTATCTCGAATGTTTAGTTGAACAATAAAAACGCCACCACAAATAATTAAAGTACGACTATCGATGAGAACATAAATTGGTGAAATTATAACATCCAATAAATATAACTCCTATCCTGTCACAATTTGTGGATTGAAATTCCCAGTGAAGTGCATCATACTTCCCTTGGTGTAATTTTATTCAATTCTTGGTATGGATTATATTTTCCTATATATACCCATCATAAATTATCTCAAGAGGGAAATCACTCTACATATGGTGAATTGACCCCTAATTCTATACAAGTGCAAAGAGGAGGATGAGTCATGATTAGCAGCAACTTCTCAAGCATGGATTTTAATTCCCTATGAGAATGGGTATCTTGATCAGATGATTCAATAAAAGGATAGATCTATCCTCAAAGGATTTCCTGTATAACGGAATTCAGAGATGTGTTTCCCAAAGAATATCTTCGTCTTCATCTTATAAGAGATGTTTAATTCTTTATTTTTCTCATACTTGGGGAGTTTACAATATCCGAGACTCAATATAGAGTTGATTTAGTGGAGTTTGAGGAGAAAAAGAAAAAAATAAATTAGAATCTGGATATAAGGGTTTATACCCCGAGGTGCTCCAACATGGGGTGAACCAGTGCTTTTCATGAAGAAGAAGGATGTGTTAGTTTACCATTTCAATGATTATCATGAGTTCAAAAAATTCACGATAAATAACAGGTAACCTATTCCATGAATTTTTGATTTGTTTGATTAGGTTTGTGTAAAACCTTACTTTTCCATGGTGGATCTACAGTTGGGATATTACCAAGTAAGGGTGAAGAAGGAGGATATCCCCAATACTGCTTTTCATACAAGTTTCAAGCACGATGGATTCATAGTAATGCCTTTTGGACTCACTAATTCTCCAGAAATCATTATATAAGTGATGAATAGAGACTTTGGAGATTACCTTGAAAAATTTTTAGTAGTCTTTATTGATGAATTTCTAATATACTCCAAAACCATGGAGGAGGATGAGGATAATCTACACACTGTACTAGAGAACTTGTGAAAGGATTAGCTCTATGAAATTTAAAACAAGTGTGAGTTTTGGATGAAGGGAGTCTCATTCATGGGGCATATAATCTCGAGAAATGGGATACCTATGGATCCCTATATGAAAAATCCCATTGAAGGATGGATGATGAAAACATCTATGATGAATATCTATATATTCCTTGGGTTAGATGAATATTATCTCTGATTTTTGAGATATGTCTCACTCTTTTAAAACCCTCTTTCCAAGCTAACTCAGAAGGGAGTCATGTTTTCTTGGAATGATGAATGTGAATAAAGATTCATGGAGTTGAATAAGAGGCTTATCATTTCCCCTGTTCTCTCAATACCAACATGTCCGGAGATTTTCGTAAGCTTCAGCGATGATTCCAAGAAGGGCATATGATTTGTGTTGATGAAGAATGAAAAATTAATTGTCTATGAATCAATGATGTTGGAAATTCATGGGAAAAACTATCCTATGCTTGATCTGTAGTTTGAAGAGGTGATCTTTTAGTTGAAAATATGGAGTTATTATCTCATTGGGGAAAAGATTGAAATATATAGGAATCACAAAGGTCTAAAATATATGTTTACATAGAAACAGCTAAACATGGGTCAACGAAGATGGTTAGAGCTCACTAAGGATTACAACTTCACAATTCATCACCACCCTGGGGAGGAAAATAAGGTGGCAGATGCTCTATGTAGAAAGGACCCAACAATTCTATCATTGATGAGAATTGAAAAGGATCAAATCTTCTTAGATTTGATGAAAATGGATATTGGAATCATAAATAAGGGAACATCATTAATCCTTTCACTAATGATTTATCAAACATCCCTTTTATAAATGTTAAAATATGATCAAAAAGTTGATGTGGGAATTTATAAGAATGATGAAACTATCAGAAAAGAGAAATCTTCAGATGTCAGTGTTAATGAAGATGGAATTGTGAGATTTGGGTCAAGACTATGTATTCTATCAAATATGGAGTTAATTAAAGAACTTTTTGACGATTCACATAGTTCAAATTTACCCATCCACCCATTAAACACAAATATGTATCAGGATCTCTGAGAGAATTATAGGTGATTTAACATGAAGAAATAGATTTCTGAGTACACATCAAAGTTCTTTGTATGTCAGAAAGTGAATGCTGAGAGACAGATGTATAATGGGATGATGCAATCATTACCCATACCAATATGGAAATGGGAGAACATCACCATGGACTTTGTCATCAGACATCCGAAGACATCCAGAGGAAACAATTCTATTTGGGTTGTTATGGATCATCTAACAAATATTTCACACTTCATTTCAATTTCAGAGGGATTTTTCATTGGATCAACTGGTACAAATATACATTATAGAAGTGGTAAGTCCACATGGTATACCACTATAAAAATTTATCTAATCACGATCTAATATTTTCTTATAGGTTTTGAAAGTGTCTCTAATACGCTATGAATACTGAGATGAACAATAGTACGACTTATCTTCCTCCAACTGATAGCTAATCTGGGAAGAATATCCAAACAGTTTAGGAAAAGTTGAGAGAATTCTCAATAGACTGCAAAGGAGGATGAGATCAACATCTTCCTCTGGTTGCGTTTTCTTATATCAACATCTTCTAATCATGCATCCAAATGGATACTTATAAAGCCCTTTATGGGAGGAGATTCATAACACTGGCATGTTGGGGTGATGTTGGGGAGTGAAAACTTCTTGGTCCATAAATGGTCGAAGAATTGTTTTTGAAGGTTAATACCACCCAGCAACACATAAAAGCTTCTTCGAGTCTAAAAAAGAGTTATGCTGACAATGATCGAAAAGACCTAGATATTGATGTTAGAGATAAGTCTTTCCCCTACATATCTCCATGGAAGAGATTGGTTTGATTTGGGAGTAAGGGAAAGCTTAGTCCAAGGTACATCGACCCTTTTGATTCCTTGATTGCATCAGAGTAGTGTCCTATCAAATAACACTATCATCGAACCTATCTCAAGTACCTGATGTATTTTGTGTATCAATTTTTAAGAAGTACATACCTAAACCACCGCATGTACTCAATCCATAGGTGGTACTGTTGAATAATTACCTTTACTATGAAGAGAAGTCAGTGAAGATCTTAGATCGTAAGGAAAAAGTTCTATAAAATAAGACAATGCCCCTCGTCAAAGTGTAGTGGAGAAAACAGAAGTTCGTAGAAGAAACATTGTAACTGGAGGAAGAGATGAGGCATAGATACCATCATCTGTTTTACTGTGGGAAAAAGAAATTTCAAAGGTGAAATTTCTTAAGGGGTGAATGTTTTAACAACCCAAACATTTTCAAATGAAATCCCCTTTAATTTAATTTCATCTTGATATAGAAAACACGTAGACTCTTTTTATTATTATTTTCTGTTAAAATTACCAATATTTATCATTATTATTGATAATATAGTCATTTAACAGCGATCACACAACTGATATAAGTATAAGGTTTTAATGAAATACATTCAACACAGACAAAGTAGCGGATGACCTATCCTAGTAGACTCAGGTTATAAAAATCTCATTTGTCTGAGCTTAGCATCACTGGGCTTAGCTCCGGAACAATCCCAAGAAAAGCTTCAATATGTTATGCCTGAACAGAGCTGCCTATGGGGGAACTTCATGTTTGTAGTGATTACCACTAGGGTGTTGTTATCCGATCCACCCCAAGGGTCTATCATTATCGCACACCTTAGCCTTAGGTCTTATGGGCGTGTTATAAGACTTAATGTAATAAGGTATTAGTTTCTTATTCTGTAATACCTTTTTATAAATAAATGTCTTCCTCTATGAATTCATTTTTGAGAATAATCTTATTTAAAATAATGATAAATTTGATAAATTGTGTTTTTGGGTAAAAATGATACTTTTTAGAAATGTATATATTATTCTATTACACTACGGTTTTTTCTAATAATATTATGAAATAAATTTGTATAATGGATGATTATATCAGTTCATTATCTGTAAATGATTAGGTAATCAGTTTGATAAGAGTTATATTTTTATATGATAAAATAAATAGTGTATTTTTTAAAAGAATTTATTTTAAAAAATTAATGAATTTTTAAAATAATTAATATTTTAATAAAATATATTTAAAAAATAACCTTTATAAATAATAAATTATTATATATAATTTCTATGATGTCAAATGTAATTTTTACTAAGGCTTGAAAACTGTTTTTGTCCAAACACGTGCATTTTCAATAAATTTCAGTTTTCATTTTAAAAGTGAAAGTCAAATATTTATAAAACTATTTTGAAAAAATTAATATTATTTTTGGAATCAATACATCAAAATTATCCAACGGTTAATTTTTCATAATTTTATAATAGAATTTATTTTTTTGCATAAAAAATAGATACCATATAAATGAAATATGTGTTTTATGACATCATAATGACCCAAAAATGATTTAATAATTACTATAATGGGTATTATTGGCCCAATATATGTTTTCCAACTAATATAATGTGATTTTTTATTTGTTTCAGTTATTTTATAAAACCTCAGTGAATTCTACAAAATGTGTAATATATTTTATGATTTTAAATTCATTTTTTTAATAATGTGTCTCACCTCCAAATAAGAAAGAATAATAATTTAATATATAAGGCCCTTGGAATTATAAAATATTTTAAACCACCACCCTTTGGTAGAAACCATGGGAAAATCATTGGAAGTTCTATGGTTTTGAATATTTTAACGTGTAGTATCCAAAACTTAAATAATAAATAATTCCATCAAATTTCCTATATAATCCCACAAAATCTCAAATTTCACTTCAATAAAAATCTATTTATCACATCCTTACTCTGTCCAAGCCACTCTAGAATCCCCCAAGGCACCCCAATTTCCCAATAATCCTTCTCAAGCCTTTTCCAAGCCTTTCAGATCACACAACCAAGTAAGGGATTCCTTCCATTCTCATTCTTATCCAAGTTTATTTATGTTGTTATTCCCATTTATTTTAAATTATTAAATTTCGGGTATGATTTAAAAACTCCCCCATACCGCCATCATTATGTTTTAATGATGAGATACCCCATTATATCTCATCATTTCCTTCCATGTGCACCTGTTACAATGATTGAATTCCGTGAGATATTACTCCCTTCTTATTTCCATTGAAACATTTCTACAATATTATGCATCTAAATTCAATTAAATATGTTGAGATATTATATTATATTATCCCCTTACAATATATTTCTTGTATAAATGATTAGGAACCACATTACCTCTCATAAAACCAATTTATGAATTTCCATATGACGTTGTTATGCTATAGAAATTCCACTATGATTTTCCAAGCCAAAATCGTGATATAGTGAATACCGTACACATTTCCCAATAAAGGGTTTTCACCATTATACTCATATACTTATTTAATATAGAATTTGAGTTATTTATTCAATATTACTTTACCTTGGTATAAATAATTATGATTAAATAATCAATGTTATATGATCTACGTGGCACAATTAAGCATGAGATTAAAATGTACATGATGGGTGCACCCTGATAGTGCTATAATGAATTAGTAATGTTTAGTTTCATGATACGTCATGTTGGGATATTGGTTTTCCTAATACGTTTTTGGAAATTTTTCAACCATGTTGTGATACGGGGTTACCTTATTATTTTATTTTAATGATGTAGTGTTTTATGTTATTGCCACATTTCCATGTTATGATAATCATGATATATCATGCCTTTATTTTCATGATTCTCTTGTGCTTCATTGATATTACCATCGCCTAACATGTATTGTATTCTTCATGTGATACCTTGTTTACTCCCTTATTGGGTTTTACATATCACCCTTTTCTTATTTATGTCCTCAGGTTATCACATGAAATGCTAAGAATGAAGGAATGTTGAGGTCTTGTAAAAGATGTTTTCACTAAATATGTTTTATTTTTATGTATTCAGTTAAAATTTAATATTTCTAAGACCCAAATACTCTACAACAATCAATATTGTAGGTTGTATTAATTTCTTGTTTATGTAATAATGGATGCTTAGTTGTGAAATAAAGAGCAAGGATGGTTTATATTTTGAGGACATTCCCCTTGTGGGATGTGCCCTTCTTGCCTATGAGGCTATGAGACTAGATGATTCTAAGGATCCCTTAAGTGATGCCTTTGATTATGTGTTGATCTATGGATTTCATTTTTAGAATTCATTTACTCGTGTATCATTACAAGCTTCTTGAGTAGGATGCATCCTCTTGTGTGTTTACATAGAGGATACCAAGTAAAATTTCTCCCAGTGATTGACTTGAGGGACACAATAGGTGACCGTTTCTTGACCGATACTGAGCTGTTATATAGGTTTTGGGTTGAGATGGTGTTTGGGTGTCACCTTGAACATATGCCCAACTATTATACCCATGGGTCTATGGTTGGAGTGTTGGGTTGGTCGTTTTGGCCACCCTCTCTCATCTATTTATATCTCACTTGGATTTTTTGATGTAGTTGTGTATACCAGAGGTGATTGCTGGTTGGTGTCTTATAAGAATGATACCAGGTGTATTTTTTTTTTTGATTCCCAGACATGATCTCTTGGGATATGAATTCTGATCCATGATTTTTGATGTTTTACTGGTACATAGAGGTGGTACTTGAGACTTGGTTATTGATCCTTACATGTTTATTTGTACGCCTTTAGTGATAATTGGATTCCCCGATGTAGGAATTTCATGGACATACTCACTGGCTAGTGATATGGGGTTAGAATGATTATGCTCTCCTCGACCAATGATGACTGGTTCAGTATACCCATGTATTATGATGAAATGATCTACATGAGTTGTTATATACATGTGTGATGAATGAAATGGTTTGAATTATTGAATGGTTTTATAGATTCCATAGATAGATCACCTTGGATATAGAATGCGATAGAGGATTCCTTAGGATGAGTTGTCTCCTTAGGTGTTTATTCTGTGGGATTCCATGGGCCTTGCTACCCCATGGATCCGAATATCATGGGCTCATGTAGGAAATGTTCTATTGAAATTTTCCTAGGACCCAACATGTTCCTAGAATGAGTTTCTCATGGTATGAATAGGGGAATCATTGTGGATGCCTTGGAAAAGTTCCTTTTATATAGACCTTCATGGTCTATACTTCTGATATGAATTCCTTTAATGACTTCCTTAGATTCTTGCATTCATAGTCTCCACTTGAGTATATGGTGTGGATGTGATGGATTTTATACATCTGATTACTCGGCGTAGGGAAATGTGGGATACATTGATATTTATAGGATTGAATACCAATATATTGTATCCATCATTACAGGATTAACCATTGCTAAATGATATCCTTGATGGTGATTGAAGGTGTGTGCGGGTGATCCCAAGTGATGGATGAGTATCCCCATATAGTGATGTATTTTTCTCATAAATATTTATGGCATTGGCCAAGGTAGGTGTATTTCCATTAGGATTACAGACTAAAAGATTGAATCAGTGGTGCACACCTTGAGTGGAATGATGAACATGTGAATTCCCATTCACAAGATGTCAAGTTGAGTAGGATTATGGACCAGAGGGATGACTACTGAGATGATTTCATGTTATTTAATTCACGTACAAATTAATATTAATATATTTGAATATATATAAAGGTATGGGATTATACATGTATATGTATATAGTTATAAATATCCCTGGTGGAAATTTTCCAGTTGATAGTGATTACGAACCCTAGGATTGACTATGGGATCATGTTGGGTTTGGATTACCCTTTGGTTGTTCTTCATCTAGGATGAGCATGTTTCTTTTTCATACACTTTTATCACCACAGTTATAGGTTTCTTATTGGGGTAGCCTACTGATATTATTTCTCACCCAGCATGTGTAACTCAGTGTTTGTTTAGACCTTATGTATTATTTTTATGTTGGTCACATGATTCATGGTGGATCGGGCAGTGTCCAATAGTGGCATGATCGATCGGAGCTGCTTGTGTGGTTCTTATAATTGGGTTGGTGCATTTCTTCTAGGTCTAGAGACCAGTACGTGGTCCGAATCAGAGTTAACAGTTGATCCTAGTACGTTTAAATTCAGATTCTTTTAAACTCATTTATCTATATTTTCATCCCAGTGGGTGACTGGTGTTTTATTTTCCAAAAATAGTTTTTTCGGGTTTTACAGGTTTTCATTTATTATTACAACATGTTGCATTCCAGTTTTTTACTACTTCTGAACACTATTTTCTATCTTCTTTGTAAGATACATAGTTATTTTCTACTGTTTTATTACTCTAATATGATGGCATAGTCTCCCCACCATCACCTCCTAGTCCCTTGCTTCTAGTGGGAAGCCTCTAGAATATAGGGGGTTCACATGAGGGCTAATGATCCACCAGCTGAGAGAACTGGGTTTTTGGCATCTGGGCCAGGATGTTATAAAGTGGTTTGAAAGGAATTTTATTTTCATGGTCTTTAGTATTTTGGATATGGTATACAATTTTATTTTTAATCTGTTATAACATGTGATTGATATCATACTTGTGCATCATGACCAGTTGTTCTGGTACGAAGTCCTGGTTTCTAGGGTTTTGGATTGATATTCAGATCTCTGATGTTATAGTTTTATCTGATTTTCACTTGGAGTGATGCACATGTTGTGTGGATGTTAGGATTCACTATGTATCTCTGGATCTTGTCCATTACCATTAGGCTAGGGGAGAATTTTGACTATTGCCGAAAAAAAAGCAAGAGTTGTCTCATGAATCATATATGGAACATAGTATTCACATCATATAGGCCTACTAATGTGTGGTTTTACTAACGACGAAGGCTTTTTTTTCAAGCATGTATATATATTTCACTATGATGGATGGATATGTGGATTTACATCAAGGTGATTTGTTGTAAGGATGATGACTCAGTCTTCATGCACATAAGGTGCAGTTACCCTAGTAGGTCTGCATGGAACGTGATGCCCTTTTTTTGAATCCTTTGTTGGGTGTCATTTCTCAGGTCTATGGTCATCTAGTAAGATCACTGAATAAATTTCCAATATATTCCAAGACGTTTGTTATGAACTGGATCTCTAGGGAGAAGTTTCTTCTAAGGATTCTAGAAGGGGATCATGGCCCTCAAGGATTGTGTTTTAATCTTTTTCCCTCATTGGTTATTGTGATATTTACCTACTTTTGAGAGGTTCTTATCTTTTGGGATAGGTGGTTAGAACTTGTGACCCAGTTGTGAGGCATGTTCTATAGGGCTTTGTGGGAGACCAATAGACACTTCCTTTATAATCAGACCCTTTTTGGAGGATGTTTATTTGGTTCATGTGTATCATGTTTGAGAGGTTTTCCCATGATTCTAGATTTCTATTTTGGTAGTGATATTTGTTTTACACTTTTTTTGAGATCTATGCATGGTAGATGACTGAGTTTTTCATTATAGTCATGTCAATGCATTTAGATATTAACGTATCATGTTAGGTGCTTGTTTTCTAAGGTTGGCTTCGACAGGTAGAACTATTTTGGTTATTGGCCCAATCAACCGGCATTTCTATTTTGGTTAATGTATTAAAATCGCATGTACATGCTCATGACATGAATGAATCCATGCGGCGGGCGGTCATGGAATAAAATGTGGCACGGGTGAGGTGCTCAATTTTGAAAAGGAGTTACATGGAAGAATCTTAGTTAATGAAATTGGCATGCCATGTAGAATGGTCAGAATAGCCTTATGGTTGGTGGAATTTCTAGAGGAAAAGTTGGGTGATAAATATACACACTATTTTCATTTGATATTTTATGACTCTAAACAAGTGATTGGTCGGGTGTGATCTTAAGACTAATTTTTTTCATACTATCCATGGGCTTGGATCCCTGAAGTTGTGCTGTAATGTCCCACTATCATAGATGTGGCATCTTTGAGTTTTTGGGTACCTTGAGAATATTTACCCATGGTGAATCATGTCCACGTTTTAGTAAGATGGTGAGAATGGCTTGAGTAAATATGTATACATCCTTGGTGGAATCATGGTGTACTCATATTAGAGAAGATCATGCTATACCATGATTCATCATTAGTATCCCAAGATATCATTAGCCCTACATTGTGATCCATATTCTTTCTAAATGTCTTCCCCTATTGTGGAAGAGGAAACGATAGAGGTTGTGTAGAAGGAGCAGATTATGGTGATCCATATAGTGGGGAGTCCACCGTTGGCCGTTGGAGGGTGGTGACCCAAATTTTTAGTTTCGCTGTTGTGTTTTCATAGAATGATAAGCTCTGAGTTTTTGTAAGATTGCCATAAGGGTATTCATATGGATAGGAGTACAAGATCAGTTGTAGTTAAAATATATTTCATGTAGAAGGCTATTTTTGATGCTATGAGGTAGGTCATTGGACATTCCAAATAGAATGGTTGTGAAAATTCTTTGGTGGAGAGTATGGATGCTAGTCATTCACTAGGCTTCTCTGGGATGAGAGGGTTTATAGTCGACTGTTTCTATGGTGCCATGTTTTTACAGGTTGTAGTTTTGATCAGAAATTTTATTTTTTTCAATCAGATTATTGTAATTGGTTAGTATGGTCTTTTTACATTCCGGGTGATCTCAAATAATTTTTATTACCACTCCGTTGGTCCTAAAAAACAGTGTTTACCCTAGTATAGAATTTTGGTTGAAATCTGATATGTTTGAATTTTGCTAGAATATTTAATATTTAATGTTTCATAAATTAAATATTAAATTATTTGTACATGTTTGTTCTGTCATAAGTTTTGATATGGGAATTAGACTATGATTTCTTCTTCATCATTGAGTCTAGAATAGGCAGTTTATCCTAGGTGAGTTATAAACTCAAGTAGGTAGTCGAGGTCGGGTCAGGGCCCCTTTTTCTTTTCTTTTCATTTTCATATTTCCTTTATTTCCTTTTATTTCCCATTTTTCATCCCTAATTCTCATGCATTATCCTCCTATATCATCCCCATTCGTGAGACCTAGAGAGGAAATAGAGAGGGAGAGAGAGGGGGAGAGAGAAGGAGAGAGAAGATTCATCGTAGAGATCTTGGCACGCTGGATTAGTGTGCGACATCCATGGACTGTAAAATTGATATAAGATTTAGTGGTTTCCACATGATAGTTGGAAAATTTTATATTTTCTACAAAATCACCTTAATTTAATTTTTTCATGTTTTTATATCCCTTTTATTATTATATGGGGTCCCTATTGGCCTGATCTTCTGATTCAGGGGTTTAAATGGGGGTTCCAGGCCATCTGAGGGTTTCACATTTTAGGAAACCATGTTACATGGCATGTAGCCTAGGTTGAAACATTGTGTGTTCTTCCCATTTTGGAAATATTAATTTTGTGGATTAAACTATGTGAATGGGTTATACACTCCATGTACTGGTACATGGTCGTGTAGTCGATTACCTGAGCATGTCTACCAAGACAGTTGAGGGACACTTACATCAACCTAGTGTAGGGAACACACTGTGTACTTTTGTTTCACAATGTGCACATGGCATGTTACATTCCCAGGGTGATGAGAGTACAGACCCATGTGGCACAATGGGAGTACATGGCATATATTGAGATTACATGTAGTGTATAATCCCCTTATAACCATTTGGGGGTTTTTTCGTTTTGTATTCCCCCGATGTCAGACATGGACCCGATAGTAGTCCATTCTGAGTGTTTTTCTATATAGATCGTAATGTTGAAACTCGTGGAGTGATATGAGGAATCCTAAGGGATTTTTTATAGATTTTATATAGATTGATAAGCTTTTCCTCCAATTGCCGAATTCAATTTTATACTGAGAGTGTGACCAAAGCATGAATGATCGGTTGGGTGTTCAGACCAACATTGTTCATTCCATTGATCTAAGATGAGCTATGAGCTATCTCAGTTGACTTATTCTTTTTAGGAATTTCCCCTTGTGATAAATTTCCTTCTATCATATGAGTCTATGAGGAAAGATATTTATAAGGATTCCTTGTGGTATTCCTTTTCTTATGAGTGAATCTGTGGAGTTCCATTGTAAGATCCCTTTACATATGTATAATTTAGTGGATTTTAGGTATGATGAATCCTATTGTGATTTTACATGGAGGATCCCATGTAGGATGCCTCCAAGTGTTTCACTTGAGGGACCTAATGGTTGCCCATTTCTTTACCGAGCCCGTCCTTCTACGTCGAGTTTGGGTAGAGATGGTGTTCGGGTTTCACATAGAACCCATGTCGAATTGGTATGCTCATGGGGTTGTGGCTGGAGTGTTGTGTTGGGATTTCAGGCCACCCTCACTCATATTTTATATCTAACTTCTTTTGGATGATTCAACTGTGTGTACTAGAGGTGCTTCCTAGTTGGTGTCTCATGATCCAAACATGAGGCATATTTCTTGTTTGTTGGGATGCCTAGAAAACCTCTCTAGGGATACATATTTTGAGAAAAATTTTTATGATGTTTTATTGGTACACAGAGGTGGTGCTTGAGACTTGGATTTTTAGGCTTACATGTTGATTTTTCTACTTTTAATGATACATAGAGTCCTCAATATATGAATATCTTAGACGGACTCCATCGCTAGTGATATGGGGTGGGGTGATTATTCACTCCTCGGTCAGTGATGACTGGGTTGGTATACCCATGCATTCCGATGAAATGGATTACATGAGTGGGTATACTCCTGTGTGATGAATTAAATGGTTTGAATGCATGAATGGTTTGATAGATACCATTGATGGATCCCTATTGATCTAGAATGTGGTAGTGGATTCCTTAGGTTGAGTTTTCCCCTCGGGACTTGATTCCATGGGATGCCTCAGGCCTTGCTACCCCATTGATCTGGCATGCTTGGACTCGTGTACGAAATGTACTATTGACATGCACCTAGTAACCAAACCAGTTCATAGACCAAGTTTCCACTAGGATCCATGTGGGACTTGATGTGGATTCCTTGGATGATTTCCTTGGATCTGGTCATTGGTGGTCTACAATTTCATTTACCACAATGTCGTGATGGATTTAATACCTATGATTAATTGGAGTAGGACGAATTGGGTTACAGTTAACTTTATAGGATTAACCATCGGTATAATGTATCCTTCTATAAAGGATTGACCATTGATATCATTACTTTTTTTGGTGATTGGAGGCATATACATGTGATCCCTTGGGTAGGACGAGTATCCCAAGTGGTTACTTATCTAGATTACATATATTTTTGGCATTGGCCATAGAAGGTATATATCCATCGGGATTATGGACACAAATATTGACTAGGTGATACACATCTTGAGTGGCATGATGTCACACTCAATTCCCTTGACCATGATGTCCATTTGAGTGTGATTATGGACTCGAGGTTCGATTATTGATGTGGTTTCATGCTATTTAATTAAGTACCCATGAATATTAATATTTATGTATATGTGTATTGGAATGGTAATATACATGTACACGTATATAGTTATGGACTTCTATAGAGTCACTTTCTAGGTTTATAGGGATTACGAACCCTTGGTTTGAATGTTGGATGACATTGGGTATTGATTACCTTTTGGTTGTGCTTCATCTATGTGGAGCACGTTGCATGTGTATACACTTATAACAACATAGTAACATGTTGTTTGTTGGGGTGGACTACTATGATTATTCATCACCCCCAAACCATCTCCTCGAGGTATTTGTAGGACTTATTCTACTTTTTAGGTTAAGAAAGTGTTGTGTGGTGGATCGTTCTAAGGCCATCGTTTCACAATTGCGTGGGGCTGATTGTGTACTTATTCTAATCAGGATGGTGCAGTTTAATAGGATTTGAAGACTGGGTACATGGTCTGGTTCTGAGATTGTAGTAGAGCCATGTACTTTTACTTTCAATTTATTTTGTACTCCTCTACTGGTATTGTATACCCAGTTGGTGACCAGTGTTGTATTATATACCATAGTTGTTCAAGATTTTATAACCTTTCATTTATTCTTACAATATCTTCCATTTTAGTTGTTTACTTCTTCCACAATCTTTTTACATTGTACTTTTTATGATACATACCTTTTTTCCATTTTTTCAGAAACTGATATGAATTAATAGTCTCCCCACTATCACCTCCTTTTCCCTCACTGCTAGTCTCCAGCCTCTAGCATACAAGGAGGCACACATAAGGACGAGTGACCCACTAGTTTAGAGCACCGATTTGGTCCTTTTTAGGCCGATATGATACATTTAGTGATTAATTTTCTATATTATATAACTTTTTCTAACCATATTAATTTTGGGATAATGGTTAAAGTAATAGGGAAATACATTTCATGGTATTATGGAAAATATGATTTTTTAAAATTGTATTTATGTGCTTTGGAAAAAAATTGATTTTTGGATAATCATTTATTGGAGTAATGGATGAATTTTAAACTACTCAAAGAATAACTATTGGATGAATTGATCTTATGAAATATAAATGTATCAAGTAACTATATTTTGTTACATTCGTAGATGGTTGAATAATTCCTCATCTTTATAAAAAGGATCTTGAAAAAATATAATATTACATAAATATCTGATTAATTAGATTGTATTTTTGATCGTCACATATTTATATTTTGGATTCCCTTAACATTGCATTCATCATTCTAATTCTAGAGATCAATGAACTTAATCAATCTCTATATTTATTTATTTTGTTATTATATTCCAACTTATGTTAACCTATTTGGAAACATAGTTATGTGTTATTTCAGATGACCTTCACACATATTTCTCACTATCATTAAGAGTATGTGTTATTATCCATTTTTATGAATTTGGATTAAAATAAATGTATCTTTAAATTTGCAACCTTTGAATACTAATATAAACACCAAAATGTGAAGACTACATTTATTAAAGGGGGATGTGAAAAACTAAGATTTTAAAAAGAATAATATTGTTTTCAATATCACAAATTACATGAAACACTATATATACCTTATTTTTCATGGAACCACCATTTTATAATGTGTTACACATAACCATGTAATTTTTATATACCACGGTGTATTTAACATGAAATGTTGAATAGGAATGACCCATTATATATATTCATACTATAACCTAGCAACTAGAATGGTTTTTATTGAAAGTATTACATGAATTATTAAAATATTGTTTAAATATATTCTTTGGTGAAAAATTAATTATAAATTTAAATAAAACCCCTGGGAAAATAAATGGAAATCTTTATCTGATAAATTGTTTTTCATGTGCACAACTGTGTTTTATACTAATAAATTAAACAAATCACTCATATTTGATTAAAATTTTAAATTTTTTTATAATATACTCAATCAATTTTTTAACATTTATCCTATCTTATTTCTAGATAGGATACAAAACTAAATCAAATTTCACACTTAAAACTATGATCTTTAAAAAAAAAATATTTATCACCTTTTTATGTAGAAATTATTTTGATAATAATTTTTAACAATATAATAAAATTAATGTAAAAAAAAGTTCATTTTTAAATATGTAATATCAAAATTTACTTTGGGTTCAATTTTCGATTTCTTAGAAAATAATGATTTTCAGTGAATAGTGAAATTTCCTTTTTTATAAAAAAATAATATATTCTTAATATATTATTTAATTCAATAGTCCAAATATTTTTTAATATATTTTATATTTATATATGTTTTATTTTTTAAATGTTATCCACTTTGTAACTTTTGAGTCAATATTATATTGGGTTTAAATATATAATTTTTTTCACAACTAGTTTTTCAAAAACATATTTTCAAATGCATAATGATTCTGCTTTTTTAATAAAATAAAAATTTTCATTATATAGAAATTTTTAAATATATTTTATGCACTATAAATTAATATTTGTTAATTTAGTTTCATTTAATGATTATAATTAGTGTTCATAAATTTAATATATAACCATCATTTTATAAAGCAACTCTAATTAAAACCTTGATGTCTCGCCATGTATGCAGGATTAATATTAAACTAAATATTACCAATTATGTGAATTTAAATTTTGGAAAATGTATTAAATATTTAAAATCAGAATAATTTTTAATTTATAGCATGTTCAACATTTTTTTTGATAAAAAATATTAGTGAATGAAGATAAAGTTAAGCATATTGATTAAGAGAAACCCGTGTTTTATGAGTGAAAATTTCGTAATCATAAGGGGATATATGACCAAGAAACATTTCAAGAACCCATTTGATAGGAATATGAAGACAATTTAAATTATAATTTATAGTTTTCTTTCATTATTAGTCCCACATTATAGGGAATTAATGTTGGTGTAATTCTCTCATTAAAAATTATAAATGTTTTCCACTCACCCAACTTATAAAATTCCACCAACTCTACAAAATTCCCCCCTCTCAAGCCCATTATATCATACAATAACATGAGAAATTACTACTCAACCTAGCTAATCTCATACTATATGCCTTAATATCGACATAAATCCAACCGATGAATTATTTTGGTGAAAACTAAAACAAGTTACCTAAAGAATATGTAATATTCATCAACATGATGTTTTGTATTATTTCCTCCACAACCCACTTAAATTATTACTATACCAATATTGTATACAAAATTTATCTTCCATAATAGAGATATATTTTTTATGTTAACATTAATACCTACACAAGTACACACATCTAACCAATGAGTTATGAAATCATATTTGGTGTGCCTGGTGGACTAAGGCCTTGTGAACCAATTTCATTCATTTTTCAATTACCACATATTGTGGTTGGGTATAATGATTTATATACTCTATTTATATTAAAATTATAATATTTATAAAATAAATATACCTCAATTATCAATATATCATATAAACCCATTTTACTTTCCATACCATATGGATACAATAACATCTCTTGTGTGTGTGGAGGACTACCGTCTCACGACACGCTGTGAGACATTTTTCACTACCGTGTTACATAGATGTTAATAAGGGTTAATATAATTGATATATATGATATAAATGAAAATATTATGATAGTAATTGAATAATTATATTTCTATAAATATAATTTATCATTTTATTCTTACCATTTCAAAAACTGAAAACGTGATATTGACATTTTTGGATGTGTGAACTAAGACCTCCTCAAAGCGATGTGATGCTTTTTATCATCACCACATTACAAAAATCAGAAATATATATACTATATTATTAAGTAATATGGTATTTATTATATTTGTATAATTTTTGAATGATAAATTTTAGTTACCTTTTTTCCATAATGTTTATTGGAAAATGCAGATGTTACTCTTGCATATGTATGACCTACCGTCTCTATGATCATAACATTAGTTCATTTTTCAAAACAATTTTAAATTATTGGTTTAAATTGTATAAAATATATATAAATATGATATAAATTTAATTATTATAATTCTATAGATATATAAATAATGACCACTTTGACCATAGTTTTCCTAAAAAATTTATTTTAAAAACATATGCATAATATGGTCAAAGAATCCAACATAAAGTTAATTGACTTAGTAAGTGTATATAATGAGGTAATATGTGAAATAAAAGTAATAATAATATTTAAAAATGTTCTCAAATAGTTAAATTATCAGCACAATATTATTATTTATGAATATAAATACACATGTGACGAATCAAACTCAAGGTAAGGGACTTTGTCTCAATTTTCTTTCATTGAGGAATTTCATGATGTTATAAAATTTTTTTCATTAGATTGTTTGAATACAGATTATTGACCAATAATTTCATTAATTTACCTATTTTAATGATATATAATGTTTTATTAAATGTTAATATTTCATGTGTCTTATGATTCTAGTGTTCCCAGAGTGATATGGGAATTATTCTTTAAACAATCCCCTTTTAATGTTTTTTCTTCAATCTATATTTCTTAAAAATGATTTTTATTAATTATTTTATTTTGATATAAAATATATAAAAATTTAACTTTATAGATCTTTAAATTATTTAATTTTTAAAAAAAATCTTTTTATATGTTTTATAAGGAAAATTGTGACAATCTACAAAGGGGATGTTCTATTCCAAATATACATAGTGACAATGACATTTCTATCACTGTGACTTTTATTTTATTTATAGATTCCTTTTCCTGAATACATGTTTTAATAAATTAATATAATATTTCCTTTTTAGGTATTTCTAATTTAAAATGGATTTTCAAATAAAATGATGTTCATTTATTAAATATGGGTTTTTAAAAGAAAATGATATTTTTAGACCAAAGTGTTTTACTTATGGGTTTAAGAGATTTTTAAAATGGTTTTTGGATGATTTTGTTTTATTCATGATATGGTAAATGAAAATTATATGACATAGATTAGCTTCATACTGATTATATTAATGGTTGGGCCACATTATAGCTCGTAGGTGAACTTGATATATCTCATATGAAGGGTTGGTACCTGTTGTAGCTAATGAGAAATGTGTGTGCTTAATATACCTTATATGAGGGGTTGATCCCTATGATATCACATGAGTGATCCTAATATGTCTTATAATAAGGGCTATCCCTATTATTAATTTCCAATTCATTGGGTAATGATAATTTTTGATTTCATTTGTATGGTTATTCTAATTAAAATGGTTTTGAAAGGGTTTTATGTATATGATTCTCTAAGTTAGAAAAAATAGGTTTAAATTTCTTACTAGATGCATTAAAAGATTTATTTGATGAAAAACAATTTCGTACAATGTTTTTATTTATTTATTTTAGTCAATGAACATTAATGCTATGTTAAATATTTAATTAGTTTGATGTTTCTACATAAATAATGATTTATTTTTTATTATCCCTTAGTAGGATTTATGTGCTCATCCCATATTTTAAATGACTTAACGGGATATTAAGGGTGGGTATGGGAATAGAAGAAGTCATGATACAAGTCATGGATATTTTCCATGATAGAAAATCATGCTTTATTTTAAAAGTCATATATTATGGGAAAGGAGATACTAATTGTAAGTTTCAAATCTATAATGTTTTTTTGTTTTTTATGTATGAGTTATGGACTAATTATTTAAAACTCTAAACCATAAATGATTCTTATATTTAAGAGAATAAATTCTTGACTAGAGATCAAGATCATGTTATTTTTATAGCCGAGCCGTTATTAATATAATCAATAAAAATTATAAAAAACTCTTTAAAATGTCTTTAGACATTAAACAAATAAAAAATGGTTAAAACAAGATATGTTGATTCCATATATAATGTTAAACTTAAAATATTGACTAAATATTTATAAATAAGGCTCCTAAAAAATATTATAATACAATACTCTAGAATTATTGTTACTAAATTTGTGAAATGAACTCATCGTTAGTCCCCCAAAAAACATGAAGTATCTGTTCATTTCACACACCAAATATGTGAATATCTTGATCATATGTTATACTAAAACAAAATAATATCCTTAATTTCAATAAATCATTAATGAAAATATGCATGCTTTCAAAAATTAATGATGTCCTCATTCCTTAAATGAAATCACATACTATTCACCATTCATTATGAATCCAAAATACTGTAAACTCCACCACTTTCTCATCAAATCACCAATATGTTCTAATTTCCACAATATTATCACATTAAAAATATCATAATAAGTCTTCAATTTTTCAAATTATTATCTCAACATCATGCACATATTAAGGGTTATCTTTCCCTTAATCATGTGTTCACCAAAAATATCTCCTTACCACCTCATTCACTTTTCATGTTTATTGGTGACATTAAAAATATACTTTATACTAATAATGTAAAAAATAAAATTTTAAAAAATTATTACATGTTTCCTTATTCAATAATATAATTATTGTACTTATTGAAAAATATTATCGAAGTCTAACATATTAAAACATAATCTTTCTAATTCTTTATTAAACTATTAATCCTTTTCCTAAATACTTATTTCCACTAATATTTCATTCATAGTATATTTTTCAAACTAAATATAATCATTAGTCGTACAAAATTGATGATTCCCTTCACGAGCATCCACTTTATGATATAAATTTTCATAATTCCCATATATTACACATTTAAAACATCCAACAGTCGATGATACCTTATTGATACCATTTTTATCATCCATTACATTAATAAAACATTTAATTTTTCCTTGGTTGCTACTTTAATTACATCATTTTATCCCCCCAAAAAATATGGTCTTCCCAATAATACATTTCCTTGACTTCTTCTTCAGAAATTCTCAAAATATAGATAACTAAATATTATTTTCTACAAGGTCTTCCCTACCTGAAATCTTATAAAAATCTATCTTTCTCTTCTTTCATGAGTCTAAGACATGGTCAAGGTTCTAGATTTTAGTTATTTTTTGTGATGAATAATTAAGACTAATTACAATATCCTTCACTCTTTTCATCATCCCATTTGTATTCCCCCAAAATAATTTCCCACCATGTTCAATTTTTACCATGTTCTTTTAGGTACAACCATTGAATAAAATAAAAAAACATTTTGTGATCAATACTAATCATTATGAGAAATCACATGAACATGAAAATTCATATATTGAATGTCTAAATCCTAACACATTTTGTGAAATCTATGATGCATTTGGTTTAACCTAGGTCATTTAGGATTATCATCTATTTAAATCCCTTATAATGGGTCACATGTAAAATATAGATTAAGCAAATATAATCACCAAGGAGTGTCAAACTAGGTGTGTGGAAAGGCCAATTACCTTGTATGAGGTAATAATAAATACAATACAAACATTAATTCTATGGAGTTGTTACCCCTTAGAACATCTGTTCTAGAACCATGTCAACATGTAGTAACTATATAGGGACATATTTCTATATTAACCACATAATATCATCCTTCCCAAAACATTTGTACGATATCCTGTATAATGAATTATCCCCAAGATTTTTAATTTTTGTTTCTAATCCTAATCTACCATGGTTTATTAAACGTTTACTCAGATACCATCTATAAAAACCCAATCATTTCACCAATATGTATTACATATTTTTAGATGAATATTCATTATATTACACAATACATGCCTAAAAACATTATAGGTTTAGTGTCTTTAGAGTCTAGACACACTCAATATTCTTATTACAAGAATGATATTCAATATCTCCCACAATGATCGCCCCATTTAATGATAATTTTAGACATATCATACTTATATAATTTCTTCACAACCTTGGGAATGGAAGCATAAGATAGGGTGATCTTAAATGCTCAGTAAGGGAAAACATAAGAGATATAAACCCACGATCATATGAAATCGTAATATAATATAATGTTTATGTTCTCAGAAACATAACATTAAATGTTTATACCTAGAAATTCATTGATCATAAGCATTATTCATGGAATAACCCGTTGTTATTTTAAAATACATGGTCTATAATATTGAGAATACATCACAAATAATTTGTGAATCAGAAGATCATTTCATTAAAGTATGAAACCACCATAAATATAGAATAAAATTTCATATGTTAAGGGGAACTACCAATAACATCAACCAAGTATATTAGTATTCATCACCAATTTATCATAGTTGATTATGAAGCACCTATTTCCCATTGTTGATCTAGCCAAATGCCTTTTTTTCAATCCTTATCTCATTAGATATAGAACATTACCCAACACATTAGAGCGATATATACGTACCACCCATAACATAATATAAATAACACTTATCTATTAAAAAATATAATAAAAAATTCATCATATCATCATATCATAACCATGTAATGAAAATAGATTTCATAAACACGTTTTCATTTCTTTGTCGCATAACCCATGGAAAAGGAACTGGTTTCATAAGAATTTTATTATGGTGGAACCCCTAGAAGAGAAACATGATTCATAAAAAAAATTATTCACAAAAATAAATCATTTAGATAAATAATATAAATTGTGTCCTTGGAAAATATACCTATTAATTTATGAGTAACATCAAAGGATGCCACTAACAATGAAAAATGATTTTGAAATATCATGTGGTGCATTTCTTGAGAAAACTAACCTTTATTTGAAATCACAATTTTAAATAAATTACTTCATAAAATATATTGGTAACTATTTTCCTTGAATATAACTTTTGGGACCTATATTATATTTATTAAAAGTCTTTTAAAACATTACTTGGGGGAAATACCTATTCATCTTTTAAAACACTTTTTAATGAAAATGTTTTTTTAGTAAAAGCAAAATGGGACTTGATTGAAAATCAACAAGGAGATTCATTTTAAAACATATGTTAAAAGGTAAAAATTAACTTAAACACACTTTGTATAATTATAAAAAAACTGAAAATGTTTTTTGAAAATATGAAAATGAAAAACAAAATACTTTTTACTGAATATATAAATAAATTCGTTTTTTATTAAAAATATATTTTTATCTCTTGAGTATATATAATGGGAAAATGAATGGAAAACATGTATATTCAAAACCAGACTAGAATATTAGAAACCTCAGGATAATTATTTGGTGGTTTATCATCGTATACAAACTTTGGAAACATTATCATAAACAACTCCAATACACAATGAGATTATAACATAAAATCATGACCACATTAGTAAAATTTGAACCATAAACACCAAGAAAGAAAGATACGCAAATGGATATATAATTTTCCATAACATAAATTATAATATTCAAAATATAAATCCATGTCCATTATATAAAACACAAACACAATGTAAATATGGCATGTGTCTTATAGAAAATAAAAGTAAGATGAAATTATTTACCTTAATTTTAGACTTACATCATATACATTTGAACCTAAAATATAATAAGTATCAATTTGTTATAAATATTTTAAATAACCATACTCATATGTATCATACCATATGAGATTTATTTATTACCTTTTATTATCTTTTTATTAACAATTACATATTTTAATCACATTTTGCATAATAACTGTTTCATTTTTCAGGTTTGTCATGGTTTAGTATTCATAGTTCGTTTATAATGATCGTGGTTAAATAATTTAAAAAATATGAACTAGGATATAAATATAAAATATTTTAATTATATATTTGTTTATATAAATTCATTTATTCTAAATATAAAAAATGAATTACACAACCCATGGGGATGGTATTCCATATATGCATGAATGTTATTTCCATTTTCTTGGCAGACAGAACATAACAATATTAAATAATATATCCCCATCAAGGAATAATTATTATTTAATATATATAATATATATCATATATCTTCATTTAATTTATATTTATTACCATCCAAGAAAAATAAAAATTCAAAACACATCACATATTTCCGTGATGTAGTAGTCTGTCATACACACGAGCGACTTTATCGTATCCTCTACAAAATTGAATGAGAAAATATTTTGTCTAGTATCATAATTTTAGAATAATAATAATTTTATATATATCATATATATATAAATTAAATTAATCATTATAATTTTTCTGAAAAGCGGTGATGGAAAATGAACTACATCAGTTCATGAGGCGGTAGTCCATTTTACACATGATCAGAAATTTTGTCACCCATATAAGGGAATATTGGATGGTTATAGGTCCTTAAATTAACATAAAAACATATAATTGTATTTAATATACTTATTTTATTATATGATCCTTGTAAAATAAAAATTTAAGGTTTCTTAGCAACAAATTAACTAGAAACCCTCGTTGAAGAATCTTACATATTGTTTGGAAAACATTATTTAGTTTTTATCAGAAGACTTACTTGGATAGTTCTCTAACCAAACAAATATTATAGTATGAGGGGAGGTAATTAGAGAGTTTATTTGGGTAAGTATTTTCTGAACCATGGGTTTTTATATGTTAAGAGGAGAGGGGAGTGGGTGTGCTTTTAGAAGTGAGGTGAGTGACACAATTGTAATTTTTGAAAAGAAATAATTTCATCCACTATTTTACCATCCCAAAAGGATCCAATAATTTACCATTATAGAGAATATAATGAATAATTTTGATAAATATAAATATAATGGTTTCTCAATGTTTCTATGTCCTTTTACCCCTTACATTTTTATCTTAACTCCCCTGTAAACCATTTTCACCTTAATCATGGTAAATAATTTTTTCCTTCGTTATTATTCATAGTGGTAAAAATGTTTTTTAACATATTGTAATATATAAAATAGGATGATTAAATTTTTGGAATAAATTTTTGTAAATCCAAATGAAATAATTTATATAATTTATTTTAAAATTAAACCCATTGTCGTGATGAACATGTGATTTTCCTAATATAATGTCTACATAAGTTGAAGAAATTAAATACAAAAATTAAACATGGAAGTGATTATAAAAACATAAATTAGAATAATAAATATAAAATTGAACTTATTTTACTTCTAAAACCATGTTAAAATAATTTTAATTTTTTATATTTTTTAAACAGAATCAAAGTTCATTATAAAATGATTATTTTTTGTTATTCCCTAAACACATAACTTTTTATAAAATTATAAAAAAATAAAACAAAGATATTTTGGAGAAGATGATTACAAAAAATGATTTTTATTCTTTCACATTTATTTTTTAATTGTAATAAAATTAATTTTGACTTAAAAGAGAAAATGAAAAAAAATACTTTTGAGAAGAAAAAGAATTATTTTTTAAGAATGAATTGGATTTGTTCTTAACTTATAACTGACAGAACTATTATATGGATGTAAAAGATTTTTAAATATAATAAATATTTCTATCATTAAAATCATTTACTAATAAATAATAATTTAATTTTTTAAGTTAAAATGCCATTGTAGGCATAAAAAGAGTTTTTCATAAAAACATTTAAATTATTTTCAAATTGTTTTTTTAAATATATAAGTAATTGGTCATAGAATAATTCATTATATGTAGTTGTGATATACAAATACTGTTTATAATTCAATTAGTTACATTTATACCTACTATTCCAATGGTTCGGTGAAAATGGGAATATTTAAATTAATATTTTTTCATAATTCACTGAATCTTCATGTTGTGTGTCATGCATTATATAAAAGAAACCCGTTGTTGTATGTAATATAATTTATACTATGTGATTCATGTAATTTAAGACAAACATGGAATTTCATGTAATTAAATCTAATGATGAAAATAAATTTATTGGAAGAATTATACCATAAAATCACTAGATGTTACACATCTACATAAGATAATTAACCTACAACATCAACTCCTCTAGCTCTAACAGAAACAATCAATAAAGATCCATTGAAATGAAAGATGTGTTTAGTTGAAACTATATGACAAACAAAATGTTGTGTCTTGGTGTTATGGCCACAACCTCATTTGTGAATACATTGATAAACTCATCCATAACCTATGGAACATCCATTTCCAAATCTCCCACTAACAGATCTTCCAATTGGGATAAAAGTGTCTCTACATACCGACTTCCCATAAGACAACACTTCTCACAAATGAATGAGAATTTTTGGCCCCCACATCAAAAAATAAAACAATCCTATTGAAATAATTGATTATTACTTGTGTAGAACATGTTCAATAAAAGGAAAGCATTAAATCATAATTTTGTAATGGTTTTAGGAAGAAATATACCAAAAAACAGTGAAACCCCATCACCATACTTTATACTACTAACATATTTTAAAAATTTGTACAACCTCCAACTAGCTTGGAGAAAACTAGGTGCATTAGAAGTATATCCAGCACTACTTTGAAATAATGGACCAAAGTTGGATAAAAAGGAGTGATATAATTATGATATAAATAAGGATTAAATTATTTTATAGAGTAAAATTATTGTACGTCAGACGACCTTTGGCCCTGCTAAAACTAAAAATACATCACGTGTATCTACAAAAACTCAACTCCTCTATATCTCTACCTATGTCCTTCCTGAATTCCCTCTGATATAGGTTCCTAAGGATGGGGACCATCATGAGGCTACCCAAGTCCTACTCCACCATCCCTTGGGTTGAAAAAACATTTCTACCATAACAACCTAATGAACAATAGCAGTCCCTAACCCTGATGTTACCTCAATCTCAATTACTGCTTTTGCTGGAAAGGTTTATGAATGCTAACCATAGACTAATAACCCTGAGCAGTTGAACACTGATTTTGAAAGTTTCTCCAAACACTATAGACATAAAAATAAAATAGAGATCCCCTAGTAGATACTCATGACCCACTTATCCTATAATGATACAAAAAGGTATCATGAAGTTAGTTCTCCACTTATCAAAACCCAAACTATCTTGAAATATAATATCAACTGCCTACTTCTCTACGTCACATGGTTCCATAATATCCACCATCAATAAAAAAATAGGTTACTATCAGTTATTTTTCTAGTTTCAAATTGGTTTAAAACACACCCAAATGGTTCCATGAATATTCTTTAAAATCACTGATATAGTTGACCTATGCCTCCAACTAGTGCATGTTTCACCCAATTTGTGAAAGATATTGGGAATTATGACAAAATGATATATACTAGTTGTTATTTCAATTTATAGTGGTTGTTTTTTAAATAAATGTTTTCAAGGGTTTAAAGTCATTTTAATGGATACTATATTTAAAAATATATAAATTAGTTTAATACTCTATTACAATTTTATAAAAAATATATAGTGGTTGTTTAGAGCCCTTCGTTATATTTCTACAAAACAAATATAAGAGTTTTTGAAACTATAGCCCCCTAAAAAAATTCCATTTCTATGATACCAGTTAACATAAGCCCACATATACAAAGATATAAACCTAAAAAAAAGATACATCAAAATATATGCAACATTCAACAATTTCATGGATAAAAACTAATTGTAAAATCAATGTAGTGGAAATATCAAAAATAAAGATCATATAATAATTAATTAATGACCATATCAAAACAAAAAAAATACAGTACGAAAATCAATAAAAAAATAATCCCTTAATAAATAAACACAATAAATCCTCATCATATTTACAATTCATCCACATTAAAAGTTAACAATATTCTACAATATTACCACATCACTACATACCTCCACAAAATCACATCACTAAAAAATATATATAGAACCCCACATTTCATTTAACAACATGACTGCCTCTACATATCCATTAGTGACCTTTTTTACATTTTCACCACACATTTTTATAAATGATTACCACTTCATCACCAAATATCATTATACACACCACAAATCAAAAAATATTATGAAACCAGTTAATATAATATTTTCCCATAAAAAGGATTATATGTAATTAGAAAAAAATGAACTACACTGCATTAATCTCATCAACCGTTCCTCCACTAGTTCCAAAAAGCTACCACAACCCCAATATCATTCTGGAAACCACTAAAAACCCCTATAATAACAATAATAATAATGACAACATGAGAAAAACTGATAAAAATAAACACATATAAACTAATTCCTTAATTATATCCTCACTATTATATGGTTCAATATAACTCTCAGTCCTAAGTTGAGCCTTCTAAAATCAATGATTTCATCAAATTAATCATTCACTACACGTACCATCTATAATATAATATTTAATAAAATAATAAAAACATGTCACCTTATTTTAATTCACCCATCACCAAACAAAACCCCTAGACCATAACTACATCACATTGTACGTTACCAACCACCCCATATTATTCTATCTTATCACACTTTCCCCCAATATTAAGATATAAAAACATCAATTACTGTTATTAATATCAAAATAATAAATGAAATAAAATAACAACCCTTCCAAAACCCATTAGAAGTGGTACCCACCATTTATCAATAATTATACACAAAATCCTCACATCCTAAGACAATTCGCATCTATTTACTCTGAATAAGAAAATGTGAAAAGTCATAAAAATATAATGGGAAACATTACATAGAATAATTTAAAAATTAAACAATAGACCCTATCATTGACCAGTATAAGGGAATTATCAGATGAAGCATGCAAAATGAACCTATAATATAGATTTAAATTAATAGAAGAGAAATACATTTAACCCCTACCAGAAACTAGATTATGTTTTCTCAATCATAATATCATTCTATTAGTATATCACGATTTTGTTTACATAACACCAAAAATAAATATATTTTCATTCCTCATCAATCTATGATGAACTAAGATCGATAAAATCTCTATGTCCATCTCCACTCACTACTATGGTGACCTGTATGACAATTTTTTTATTATTAAATAGTGTAGTGTCATTAAATTTCAACAAAACACATCAAAATTTTGTGAAAAAAATTATTATTAAATTGTTTGATTTACATTTTTTCTAAAAAAAATGCATCGATATAATATAAATATGGACACATCAAGTTATATTCTGATATAATTCATCCAATTAAATCTATATAATAATGAACATAAAATATTATATCAGTATATGATCCCCCTATCAATTGATTGTACACCCATATAGTTAAATATTGCATTCCATTGAAATAACATACCTATGAGAATATCTAGGTAGGTAGTAAATAAACCATAGAGTATATGATACTAAAATACTCGTTATCATGCCAAGGATGTCAAATGTTAATGACCTCAAACCCATCTCATGCACATGGCCATGATACTCCTTCATATGTACCAGACCAACTAGTTCATCCTGGGAAATGAGTAGAACTTTATAGGATTGACATCCCATAGTTATTTTATTATTACCTATAAATGAAATATCAATAAAATTTAAAATAAATTCATATTAATAAAGTGAAACCTAACAATAAGTTATTAAAAAAATATTTCATACACAAAATTATTTGGTATGATATTTTACATAACTACATTCAGATTTTATATGAACATCCAACCAATGTTACTTCAAGGAGATATAGTGTCCTAAATAGTTTTTCTATATTAAACAATGATTATTATAAAATTTAATATACGAAAAGTATAATTATATCATATAAATGTTTAAAATAATGTAAATATTACCCTAGTTTATCAATTTCATGAAAAACGCATTGAACTGGCTGTTGGGTGGGGGGATCATGTTTTTTCTCAAATTGATACATTTTTCTTGAAACTTCATTAAATTAATAACCTGAAATATAATAGTAAAATTTGAAATTTCACCTCCTTGTCATATGCATGTATATATGTAAAATGAGATTCATATGATAATATATTTTTCAATACCATGTGCTTATCATGTTAATGGGAATAAAAAAGCACCATCCACTTATCTATATATACCTTTTTAGGAATCTTATCAAACTATAATAAAGTGTTTAATGATTTATCATTGAATTAATTCCATTTTCTCTATTTAATTTCATTGAATTTATTACCCATGTTTTTCTATGTCCAATTTCGTGCGATATGATCAGTAATGGTAAATTGGAATAACATCTATATAAAGTGATTCACTTTTAAAATATTAGAATTTAATAAAGTAATGGAATTAAATTGAATCATCATGGATTAAAATAACCATATATGTGAGTCAAATTCATAATTCTGCTAAGACATAAGAATATTCCTCTAATCAGAATAAGTAATCAGATGGGTAACTGGATCAGAAACCAAATGGCCTAGAATCTAGATAAATATTGTCAAAACATCTTCTTTGGGGAACCCATAATAATAAAGTGGGAAAACAATCATTACTTCATTAACATTCAAAATATAAATCTATTAATATTTTTCTTGTGCGTAACATTACATTTTTTTTTCTAAAAAAAGTAATTAGCATACAAATTTCCATAACTCTACTCACAATATAATTTTAACCTAAAACATTAACTATCTAATATCCTCATGAATAAATATGAATGACCACTTGTTCATTCACTATTGAGTCATTTAATGATGAACTTGGTGAATTGGGAGACAATGTTGTAGATATTGATGGGGGAGACTTTGGTGTTCCAAATTCTAATAGGAGGGAGATAAAGGGCGTAGAAGAAATGGGCGAGGGAAGGAAGATGGTTTAAAGACATGTAAATTTCATGGAAAATATTTTCATAAATTCTTTCGAATTTTACGAATACATATTTTTTGACGGCACCTGATTCTGAGGCCCGGTGTGCCCGGACTAATTTTATGAAGTTATGCTCGGGTAAGTTCAGTGAACAAACGAGCAGGTTTTTCTATCTTTTGAACTGGTGCTTCGAATTGAAATATGAGGGCACCGAGAACTTGCAGCGCCAATATTTTCTTAAGGGGACCTTTACCACAGTTGCGTTTTTTGTTGGTTGAAATTTAATAATTGGGGATTTAGAATAAAATAAATAAAATTGGTAGGACACAATTTTATTTATATCTATGGTAGTTGTATCCTACAAAGGGGACTTAAGGGTGGGACCCACAACCACCTAAAATCCCATGTGTGGATGTTTGTGAGGTGGGGCCCACATGAACCCCAACCTTTCATCTTCCCTAAACTCCCTTAAACACCCCTTTATTTAATTCTTTGACAAATTCCCTTATTGAATGAGAACTCTTCCTCTCCCTCTCTCTCTCTTTATTATTTGCCAACACACCGTAATTAATAAATTCAACCTCTTCAACTAACTAATTAAGTTATTTTAATTTAGAATTTCAAGTGTTAATAAAATAATATCCATCGCTACTTTTTTCATTTTGGCACACGTTGTGTTGGGAGGATATTTGAGAGAGCTCTTGTGTAAAAGAAGAAGAGAGTTCCCATTTCGTTGAAGAACTCCATCCTTCCACGAAGAACGATGCCTCATCGACGAAGAATGCTGACTCCACGAAGAGCGAAGACGTTACTTCCTTCCACTTCTCCGCAACTACTGTGGAGATGCCGCTTCCTCCTCGGATGCACTCTGACGTCGTCTACAAATCCTCTCTCCGTGACACCGCCTTCTGCGACGCCCGACGTGTGACATCAATTATCGAGGTAGGGGGATTATATACAATTTTAGTTGATTAAAAATGTTCTTGTTCTTCATTGAATTTTCTGAAACGAATTCGGCCAACTATTACCAACTAACACGGAGGGCGCGGGACGAATGCACACGGCCCGACGACCTTCTGTAGTTTCTTTTATTTGTGATTGAGACCATGTAAGAAAAAGGTGGTAATGAATAGAGGTGGCGCAAAAAGAAGGCGTCGACCGCGTGAAGAGGAACTGCTGCCCACAACCGTAGGCCGCTTGACTGACAAAGAACCGGCCAGCTAAAGTATGCCGAGCCGAAGGAGGACCGCAACGCCACAAGGGCCACCGCGCTGCGAAAGACCGCAACCCGCATTCCGAGGGCCGCTTTGGCGGAAGAACCGACCTGCCTGACGGCCGGCCGGGCGGAGGAGAGCTGTGGCGCCAGGAGGGCACCGCGCCAGATGAACCAAGTCCCACTCGAGTGGGCCGCTTGCACCAAAAATGAAAGCCGGCTTCAGCTGGCCGGTTTAGGAGGGTGACGCTGCTTGGTACCGTTGGTTTAGGCAGCTAGGGGCCCCCGCCCCCTCCCCCCCTCGGACTGCTCGGCCTCCGGGACGAGCCGCTCGGCCAGCCGGCAGAGCCGCGGCCAGCCGGGCCATGCCTTTCCGGGCCGGGCCGCACGATTCACTGGGCCGGTCAGACCCTCTTCCGGGTTGGACCCTCCAAAACTGGGTCGACCCGACCCGCTTTCCCACAGGGCTTAACGGGTCGAGCCCGTTTTCACTTAATCGTGAATAACATAAAGATAGTGCGTCCGATCGACGTGCCATCTGCGGCACTGGGACCCTTAGGATGAGGTGGTCCTTTTGAGATACTGTAAGTGAGTTTGGGATGAATTTGGATAACTTCCAAGTTAGAAAAAGCGTATTTCTAACCAGGCCCTTAGAACAAAAATGCCAATATCTCTCTGACCGGACGTCCGATTGACGTTCCATCTGTCGCGTTGGGTTCTTTTTTACAAGACAAAACTTCGGGATACATAAAATCTGGATTGTGTGATAGTTGATGTATCGCCCTCTTGGATCGAGGATCAGATGCTCCCGGAATCGAGCGTGCTATGTGCGGGAACCCTAGAGCAGGTTGCGACTACGTCGACTACCGTACAGGAATCCTCCGTGGGTTAGACGATGATGACTACCATACTGGGATTCTCTCTGGGTTCAACAATGATGACTACTATACTTGCATCCTATGTGGGTTTATCAGCGATGACTACTGTACTTGAATCCTACGTGGGTTCGACAACGATGGTTATTGTACTTGGATCCTCCGTGGGTTCGGTAGTGACGAATTATGTACTAGGATCCTATGTGGGTTCGGTAGAGGAGATGATTTAGAAGCTACAACTTATCATCTTTACCCCTCTTCGTGAGCAGTATACCTATGTGAGCTGATTCTTGACATTCAATAATTATCATTGATGTGATTGAATTATTTCCTGTGTGGACTGGGATGTGATTGGGCTCAAGAGTTGGAGCCGAACTGTAATTGATAACCTAGGTATATGTATGGGAATATACCTAAGTAGATTCAGTTGATATATCGTGTTTGTATCTTTCCTTTTTGGTTTATCCTTTGTGGATTCTGGGTGACGTTCAGGGGTCTCGGGGTCCCTACTGAGTATCATATACTCACTCATGCATGAGCTATGACCACACTACGTTGTTTTGGATGCAGATGACAGACAACACTGATCGAGGTGGAGGCTTGTGGAGCTGGACGGTACCCAGAGGTGGACTATTTGGCAGGACATACATAGAGTGGACATCCAGACCTAAGGTGCATAGGAGGTCATATGTACCCACCCTTCAGGTGGGATTTCCGGAGGACGATTAAGTAGTTGCTGCTTTACTTTACTGTTGTTGTACTTTATTTTTAGTTGTACTGTACTTTCAGTTGGGTTTGTATACTGGCCCATTTTCTTTTGAGCACTAACTTTTGTACTCAGTTTACTCAGTTCATTCTTCATTTCCGTACTCTGTTGTATTTTTTTACTTGTATAAAGGCAATGCCTTCCCTTTTATCGGGATTTACGCCTTTGGTGCTAGTCACTAGCCCCTACCCTATGGAAGGAGGGCTTGGGGTTGTCACGGCACAGGCCCTGAGGACGGGTCGTGAAAAATTGGCATCAGAGGACTCAGTTCAATAGTAGAACTCTGGAATTTGATCATTATTTTCTGTGAAGAAATAATGTTAAGAGTATTGAGTGTAGTTATCAGTCCAGGGAGTCCAGTGTTGGTGCGGCGATTGATGTATCCATACACTAGGACCCTGACTTCTGATTTCGGACTCAGTGCATGAAAACATTTATTGCATTTCTGTTTCAAAATTTTTCTTTGTGATTACTTTGTGTCAGCTCACTAGGTATACTTTTTGACCATGGAGCACCTGTTTCTTTTTCGGATGGCCCCATGAAGGCAGTCATCTACTGTTATGAGTCACGTACGAGATGGCAGCCCACCGAGCGACGAGGCCTCGGTGCAGGGCCCCATCACAGCAGAGGCACAAGTGGTACCACTACCCGCTGAGCCACCGATACTACCAGCCCCAGCAGTAGAGGGTGCATTCCGACTGAGCGCATTGCACGAGTTTCAGTGACAGAGGCCACCCATGTTCCATGGAGAGACGGACCCTCAGGCAGCTGAGGATTGGATGGAGGCTGTCGTCAGAGTCTTTAGATTAGTAGGGACACCAGCCGATATTATGGTGATCCTTGCTGCTAGTCTCCTGCACACAAGAGCAGGTAGATGGTGGAGCCTTATGATCTAGGTGCATGATGAGGAATCTCTACTTTGGACAAACTTCGAGAGTCTCTTCCACTCACTGTTTTTTCCAGCCACCCTTCGTGCAGTGCGGATTCAGGAGTTATTTCATATGCAGTAGTCCAGTATGACAGTAGATCAATACTCAACGAGGTTCACTGACCTCTCACGCTACTCCACTAACATGGTACATGATCCATTCTTCCGGCCCGGACCATAGAGCAGGGACTGAGGCATGAGATCAGGGCTTCAATGATCTCCCTTAGCATTCCGACGTAGGCAGGAGTGCTGGAGTGAGTCCTTCTTTTGGAGAGATTTCTTGTTGAGCCGACGCCAACAATGAGAACCAGTATAGGGAGACACGTAGTGGAGTCTTCTACAACCGGTTGTAGACAGATGTCGCAGAGGTCCAAGAAGACCAGGCCATCAGTTGGGCGACCCCAGGATACTGGTTCGGAGGTGCAGGGCACACAAAACAGACCCAGCCATTCGAGGGGCAGGCAGTTCTATGCATGCAGTGGGCAGGGTCACATGGCTTGGGACTGCCCGACCCACCATGCGGACGAGTAGAAGACAGTAGAGGGACCTCTCAGGTAGAGGAAGGGGTTCGAAGATGGTGGTCCACAGAGCATATACAGACGAGGCAGAGGAGATGGCCGAGCAGCGGGTGGTGGACGACACTTTGGGGTTCTACCACCACCACCACCAGGAGGGCTACCCCAACCACAGGGAGCTGGCAGACAGGGGAAGGCTCAGCTTTAGGAAGTCAAGGCCTACAACCACGGTGCACCTTAGATGATTCGAGGTACTATCTATGTCTACTCCACCTTTGCTACAATACATATATACATAAGAGTGAGTCATTCTTTTAGTGCCACTGCCTTTGTTCGGAGCTCAGAAATTCCGACGGAGCTGTTGGCTCAATCCTTATTGATAGAAACTCCTACGGGAGAAGACTCAACGATTACGCACAGGTGCTGGCAGTGTGAGATTACTCTAGGAGGTGAGAGCTTCGGCTGGGAACTTCTTGTAGCGGCTTCAAGGAATTACAACGTCATCTTGGGTATGGACTGGTTATCTGCAGTCCATGCCCAAATCGACTGTATTAGGCGCAATGTGTGGTGTGTTCACACAGATGGGATCAGGTTCACCTTCACCGGTGAGAATGGAACCTTTATAGCACAGGATGGACTTACGCAGTGGAGAGGGTATCCGATCACAAAACAGTTGGCCAATCTCATCCTAGGAGTAGTTGATGTGCAGAGTTTGAGTTTTCCTATTGTGGTGGATCAGTATGTAGACGTTTTTCCTAATTATGTTCCAAGACTACCTCACCGTATAGAGGTAGAATTCTATATTGACCTGTACCCCGGGACAACACCGATATCTACTCCAACATATCAGATGGCTCCCGATGAGTTTCCTGAACTGCGGGTACGGCTGGGGGACTTACAGGGAAAGGGATTCATCCGACCTAGTGTTTCACCCTGGGTTTCTTCGATTCAGTTCACCAAGAAGGAAGATCAGAGCTTACGACTATGTGTCTACTACCGTCGCCTGAATCAGGTGACCATAAAGAACAAATACCCACTCATGAAGATTGATGACCTCTTTGATCAGCTCAAGGGAGCATGATGGTTCTCGAAGATAGAACTCTAGTCAGGATATCACCAGCTCAGACATCGAGACGAGGATGTGCAGAAGACGACCTTCAGGTGTCGGTATGGCAACGATGAGTTCTTGGTTATGTCCTTCAGCATAACCAATGCTCCAGCCATGATCATCGTTCTCATGAACATGATCTTCCAGCCATACCTCAATCGTTTTGTCATAGTCTTCATCGACAACATACTGATTTACTCGACTACTGAGGAGGAGCACGCCTACCACTTGTGGGTTGTACTAGACACAATCTGAGAGGACCAGCTTTATTGTATGTTCTCGAAGTTCCAGTTCTAGATTCGAGAGGTTCATTTCTTGGGACACATCATCTCAGAGGCTGGGGTTGCAGTGGACCAAGTGAAGATCAAGGCGGTACTGGCTTGGAACCCACCATGGAGCGTGATGGAGGTGCAATGTTTCCTAGGTCTGGCTGGGTACTATCAGAGATTTGTGCCAGACTTCTCCAGAGTTGCAGCACTACTTTTAGCTTTGACGAAGAAGGGGAAAACCTTTGTGTATTCAGATAGATGCCAGATGAGATTTTAGGAGTTGAGAGTGAGATTGACCAGTGTGCCCATCTTGAGGCTACCAGAGGAGGGTGTTGGGTACATAGTCTACTGCTACCCATCAGGGACCAGACATGGGTGTGTCCTAATGCAAGAGAAAGCAGTGATCACATATGGTTCATGGTAGTTGAGGCATCATGAGCAGAACTATGCTACCCATGATCTGGAGTTTGCAGCAGTGGTCTTCACCTTGAAGATGTGGCAGAACTATCTAATGGGAGAGCGGTTTACAGTCTACTATGACCCCGAGAGTCTCAGGTACATCTTCTTGCAGAAGGGCCTGAACCTGAGACAGCGACGATGGTTCGATTTCCTTCAGGACTATGACTTTGAGATAGTCTATACTCCTGGGAAGGGGAATGTAGTAGCAGATGCTATCAGTAGATGATCATGAATTTAGATACTAGGAGAGGCAACGGAGCAGCTAGATGCATTGTAGATATCCTTTGTGGATAGAGATGGAGAAGCCTTTCTATAGTCACTCACAGTCACTCCTCCACTCCTTCAACGAGTTAGAGAGGCACAACATGGAGATGTTGACTGTGGGACGTGACGTGCTCAGATATCCACAGGGCAGGCGCCTGATCGGCTTTCTGAAGGAGGGGAGCATGTCATCCTCTCCAGGGGATGTACTATGGTACTAGTTGCATTACAGGAGGAATTTCGGAGGGATTTTAACACTTCCCCTCTAGCGGTACGTCCATGAGTGGAGAAGATGTTCTAGGACCATAGAAGACAGCACTGGTGTCCGGGTATGAAGAAGGTTGTAGCAAAGTTCATTTCACGATGCCTCACTTGTCAGCAAGTGAAGGCTGAGAACCAGGTACCGGCAGGCTTGGTATAAACCTTAGAGGTCCTAGATTGGAAGTGGGATGGGATATCCCTGTATATGGTGACGGGGCTTCCACTTACATCCAGAGGGCATGACTCTATCTGGGTGATCATCGACCGACTCATCATGTTGGCCCACTTCCTACCGATCAGTGAGCATGACTTAGTAGAGAGCTTGGGACGCCTCTACCTTCAGGAGATTGTACGACTTCAAGGTGTTCCATCATATATCATCTCCGATCGAGACGCTTTAATTACTTTCCAACATTGGAAGTGGTTACAAGAGGATTTTGGGATGCAGATACATCTGAGCACCGCCTTCCATCTTCATACGGATGTCCAGATAGAGAGGACCGCTCAGACTCTCGAGGACATGCTCTGTGCATGTGTCCTTGACTTTGGTCGCAGCTGGGAGGATCACATACCCTTGGTGGAGTTTCAATACAACAATAGTTATCACTCTACCATAGGGATGACACCATACGAGGTACTGTATGGCCGACCTTGCAGATCACCTCTGTTCTGGAGTGACCCTGGGGAGTCAGCACTTGTAGGACCAGAGATGGTTCAGGCTATGACAGAGAAGCTGCAGATCATCCAGAAGCAGATGAAGACCGCACATAGCAGACATAAGTCCTTTGCTGATAGGATATAGAGACCACTGGAGTTCGAGGATGGAGAACAAATTTTCTTATGGGTCTCACCTCGACGAGGTCTATGGAGAATTGGCCGAGGTAGCAAGTTATCTCCATGCTTCATCGTACAATTCGAGGTCCTCAGCAGGGTAGGCAACGTGGATTATCGCCTTGCCCTTCCACCTCACTTGCACCGGGTGCACGACATCTTCCACGTATCTCAGCTTAGGAGATACGTGCGTGATCCATAACACATCATCAATCACAGGGAGCTGGACATCGATGATGGGGAGTAATTCTTGGAGGTCCCGGTAGAGATCGAGGAGTGACATGAGCAGGTCCTACGTGGACGGTCGATTCCTCTGGAGTGCATTTTACGGCAGCACAGGAACCTCTAGGAGAACACATGGGAGTGGGAGGCTCAGATTCGTGCTCAGTACCCTCATTTTTTCCCCTAGTCTAGGTTGTAGCTTTATGAGGACATAAACTCATGATTTGGGGGAAATTTAATGACCTGTAAATTTCATGGAAATATTTTTGATAAATTCTTTGGAATTTTATGAGTACACAATTTCTAATAGCAGCTGATTCTGAGGCCCGGTGTGCCCTGAATAATATTCTGATGTTATGCTCAGGTACGTTCAATGAACGAACGAGCGGGTTTTTCTATCTTTTGAACCGATGCTCGGAATTAAAATCTGAGGGCACAGATGAACTCGCAGCATTGGTATTCACTTAAGGGGACCTTTACGGAAGTTGCATTTTATATGGGTAGAAAGTTAATAATTGGGGATTTAAAATAAAATAAATAAAATTGGGAGTACACAATTTTATTTATATCTATGGTAGTTATATCCTACAAAGGGGAGTTAAGGGTGGTACCCACAACCAACTAACTTCCCATGTGTGGATTTTTTTCAAGTGGGGCCCACACACGCCCCAACCTTTCATCTTCCATAAACTCCCTTAAACCCCCTTTATTTAATTCTTTAAAAACTTCCCTTATTGAATGAGAACTATTCCTCTCTCTATCTCTTTCATTATTATTTTCAACACACCTTAATTAATGAATTCAACCACTTCAATTAATTAATTAAGTGATTTGAATTTTGAATTTCTAGTGTTAATAAAATAATATCCATAGCTATTATTTTATTTTGGCACATGTTGTGTTGGGAGGATATTTGAGAGAGCTCTTGTGTAAAATAAGAAGAGAGTTCCTCTTTCATTGAAGAACACCATCCTTCCATGAAGAATGACACCACTTCGACGAAGAACGCTGACTCCATGAAGAGCGACGGCGTGCCTTCCTTCCTCTTCTCCACAACTAGTGTGGGAACGCCGCTTCCTCCTCAGACGCACTCTGACGTCATCTACGAATCCTCTCTCCATGATGCCATCTTCCGTGATGCCTGGCATGCGGCGTCTATTATCGAGGTAGGGGGATTATATACAATTTTAGTTGATTAAAATTTTTCTTGTTCTTTGTTGAATTTTCTGAAACGAATTCGGCCAACTGTTACCACCTAACACGGAGGGCGCGGGCCGAACGCACACAGTCTGACGACCCTCCGTAGTTTCTTTAATTTGTGATTGAGACCATGTGGTAAAAGGTGGTGATGAATTGAGGCGGTGACAAACGAAGGCGCCGACCGCGTGAGGAGGAACCGTGACCCACAACCACGGGCCGCTCGACCGACGATGAACCGGCCGGCTAAACCAAGTCGGGCCGAAGGAGGACCACGGTGTCAAAAGGGGTGCTGCGTTGTGGAAGACCACAACCCACATTATGCGGGCCGCTTCGGCGGATAAACTGACCGGCCCAATGGCTGACCAGGCAGAGGAGAGCCGCGAAGCCAGGAAAGTACTGCACCAGACGAACTGCAACCCGCTCGAGTGGGCCACTTGTTCCAAGAAGGCCGAACGACTTCAACTGGCCGGTTTTGGAGGGCGTTTCCGCTGGTTTGGGTTGCTGGGGGGGGCTGCCCCACTGGATAGCTCGGCCTCCGGGCCGAGCCGCTGCCAACCGGGTCAGGCCACGCCACGCCGGGTAGAGCCTAACCGGGCCGGACCAAGCCGTGCCGGGCCGGGCCGCACCCCTCGAACCGGGCCGCACACCAATGGCCAGGCCGCGCGATTCACTGGGCCGGTCCGACCCTCTGTCGGGTCGGACCCGCCAAAACTGGGTCGACCCGACCCGCCAGCCCACAGGGCCTTACAGGCCAGGGCCATTTTCACTTAATCATGAATAACTTAATGACCGCGTGTCCGATCGATGCTCCGTATGCGGCACTGGGACCCTTACGACAAGGTGGTCCTTTTACGATAATCTAAGTGAGTTTTGGCTGTCTTTGGATAATGACCGGGTTAGAAACGAGCATATTTCTAACCGAGTCCCTTGAATGAAAAGGCCAATATCTCTTAGACCAGATGTCTAATTGACGCGCCGTCTGTAGAGTAGGGTTCCATTTGACGATACTAAACTTCGTAATAAATCTACTCTGGACTTAGTGACGGTTGATGTATCGACTCCTTGTCTTGAGGAGCAGACCCTCTCAGAATCGAGTGTGCTGTGTGTGGGAACCCTAGAGCTGGCTGCGACTACGTCGACTACCGTATTGAGATCCTCTGTGGGTTTGATGATGACAACTACTGTACTGGGATCCTCTATGGGTTCAAAGGCGATGACTACTGTACTTGGATTCTACGTGGGTTCAGTAGCGTTGACTACTATACTTGGATCCTATGTGGGTTCAACAGCGACGGTTACTGTACTTGGTTCCTCCGTGGGTTCGGCAGCGACGACTTCTGTACTAGGATCCTACGTGGGTTCGACAGATGAGATTATTTAGAGGCTACATCTAGTCATATCAACCCCTCTTCGTGAGTAATATACCTGTGTGAGCTAAGTCTTGACTTTCAATTATTATCATTGATATGATTGACTTCTTTCATGTGTGGACTGGGATATGCTTGGGCTCGAGAGTTGGAGCTGAACTGTAATTGATAACTTAGTTATATGTATGGGAATATACCTAAGTAGTGTCGGTTGATACTTTGTGTTTGTATATTTCCATTGTGGTTTATACTTCGTGGATTCTGGGAGACCTTCAGGGGTCCCGGGGTCCCTACTGACTATTGTATTCTCACCCCTGCACGGGCTATGCCCACACTACATTGTGTTGGATGCAGACGACGGGAAGCACTGATCAAGGTGGAGGCTTATGGAGCTGGACAGTACCCGGAGGTGGACGAATTGGAAGGACATACACAGAGGGGATGACTGGACTTGAGGTGCTGAGGAGGACATCTGTACCCACCCTTCAGGTGGGATTTCTGGATTTCTGGAGGATGATTCAGTAGTTGATGCTTTACTTTACTGCTGTTGTACTTTATTTTTAGTTGTAATGTACTTTCAGTTGGGTTTGTATGCTGGCCCATTTACTTTTCATCACTTACTTTTGTACTCAGTTTACTTAGTTCTTTCTTCACTTGCGTACTCTATTGTGTTTGTTTACTTTTATAAAGGAAATTACTTCCCTTTTATCAGGATTTACGCCTTTGGTGCTAGTAACCAGCCCCTGGCCTTTGGAAGGCGGGCTTGGGGTAGTCACAGCATGGGCCCTGAGGACGGGTCGTGACAGATGGCCTCTCAGATGCTATTGGGAGGGGGCCTGAGGAATCATCAGGTAAGACTCATGATGTATATATGTTTGGGGTAACATCAACTAGGGTTCTACTGGGATTATTTAATTTCTTCTACCCTCAAATTTCATTCTTCTAAACAAGTATAAATTACTTTAGAACATATATATTGAAATATTCATGTAGAAAAATAAATTTATAATTCATAACATATACATAGTTCTGAAAAAAATATACATAGGTTTAATAATGAATGTTCGGAAATACAAAAAAAAATAACATTTACATTTCTTAAATAAAACAATTGATATACAAAAAAATCAAATTTTATAATAGATCCACAATACTATAAATGAATAACTTATAACAAATGAGGTTAATAATATAATGTATGAATACAAATAAAATCATTTTTTCCTTCATTCATGTCGTTTTCCTACTAAAACATTACTTCATCTACTTAATCCACACATGAAAGACAAATACTTTCAATATCATGACGTAAAAATAATTCAATTTCTTTTTTTTGGGATTAATTGTCATATGTCAAATATTCTACTTCAAGATAAATATCATACAAGTTTCTTTGTTTTATGTGAAAAACAACACTCCACCCTTAATTAATGATATCTTCCACAAAATATATCATTTTTAATGTGATTATAAGGTATTGGGATTATGTGATTCTTGGTCACTGACATCAATTAAGTGATATATGTTCAAAAATTTAAATTAAATAGAATCAATTTAAATACCATTAGTAATAATGACCAACTTTAATTTGAATAAAACAATAGAAATATGATCATGATTTTTTAATTTGACAATTTCAATCCTATTTTCATTGTATCCCAATTCAGAAACTATTAATATACACAATTCTATGTTTAAAAACTCTATTCTTCATCCACTATATAAATTTTTTTGCCACTCACATTGTAAGAATCAAACTTTTTATCCTATTTTAGATGAAATCGATCAAAAAGCATAAAGAATTTTAAAATCTCATCATGATTATTAGTATTCATGATATTAAAAAATAATATACATTTTTAAATTTACTTAATATATGTTTTATCCTAGTAACCACATTTATATAATTATTATGAGGAAAAAAAATGTGCTAACCTTTAAATAAGCTCATTATTAGATGATTTTTTTATAGCTAACAAATTTCCTATTTCACTTATAATGTTAATTTTAGTTTTTTATGTTGAGATCTTCAATAAATGGGTATAAAATTTCACTATTCAATATCCCATATCTTTGTTCCATTAACAATTCCATTTCTCTCCATGTAATATTTGAGATCATCACAATTGATCAGCCCAAAATTGGAAATATTTTTGATTTACTGTGTAGTTGATATTGAGTAGATATGTCAAAAACATGTCAAAATTGATTTAATTGTTTATCAGTATCATTCAAGTATTTAAAAATTGGGTAAAAGACTCTATATCACCCAAAGATTTTGTGAATTATTAATTTGTATAAATTAAATCCTTTTGATATTTTTTTATTTCATTTGAAACTAAAAATAGTTTATTTTATTTTAATGAACTGTGTTTTGATTACATGAACTACATGGAAACAAAATTTTTCTTTCTCTACAAGGACCACCAAGGATATTTTTCATTACACACAATAATAAAGTTTCCTCAGTGGCTTGTGTGAGATGCTTAACTGAGGTTTACCAAACAGTATTATATTATTAAAATATAATTTTTTTAATATAATAAGATATAACCTAGACATTAAATTAGTGGTTATGAATATTATTAACAAACGTGCGAATGATATATGGTTTAAAAAAAATAATATATTAAGTCATAGGTTACCAATTAATAAAAATGAAAATATAAGAAATAGTTGAAAAAAAAGATATATTTTTTATTCTCCCAATGGTGCTTTATCATAATAAATTAAATTAATTACCATTATTAAGTGATAATATTTTAATATATATATTACATAGTAAATAAAATATTATATATATTCATCCAATATATTTTATAGACATAAGATAAGAACAACCCTACTTTTATGTTAAAAAACCTATATTTTTATAAAAGTGGATATACTTCTATTTAATAGCGTACCCATTTTCAATCAATTTTTTGGAAATTATATCAATTTAATATGCCTAAATAAACTTAAAATTATTAATAGAATAATATAAATTATGTTAGGATAATTTTTTGGTATTTTCCGTAAGGCTTCATTTTTAATGAATGGTTAAAAATAGTGGATTTTATTTGAAAATAGTTTTTTATCTAATTTTTGGATAATGATAAATTATATATTAAATTTTATAAAAATTTTAATTAGATATTTATTTTCTCATTTAATACAATTTTGGTCATTGGAACTGATTTCAAGTTGAAATTTGATGTAAAATCTTATCAAATTTTTGATCAATTTTACATTAAATCCCGTAGTGTCGTCCCATTCACAGGATTGGATTTAAATTTATTTCACTAAATTATGTGTTAATAAATTTGGAAGATGGATTCCATATTTCAAATAATCATAATTATATATTTATAAAAAGTTGAAATTAGTTTTTGATCAAAAATATTAGTGATGTAAATAAAATTAACTAAAACGATTATAGTTTAATTAAGATTGATAGGTGACTAAACCTTAACCTCAAGGAACTAAACGACCAATAAAATTGTCCAAAATCCATTAGAAATACCTATTTATACCCTATCATCACTTTTATAAAATATGGAACAATATTTATTAATTTTCATTAAAAAAATGTTTGTTGGGTTCCTTTCTTTTAAAATATTACAAGAGTGCCACAACTCCTCTATTATTAAAGTCCTCATCTCCTCCCACATCCCCAAACACCGCAAGCCAATTTTTCTTGACCAAAATCTTCCAAAATCACTCCACAACATCCCTAAATTCTACCTTGATTCCTCCCTTGGGCTTAAATCCTTCCGTGGAATCCCTTTTGTGCAAACCAGATGATGTTACACAATTAAGAGGTGACTCCCTCCCTCAAAATCTTTTCATTTATTTTCCATCTCCACTCCCACAAATATTATTACTCAATTCTTGTATCATAAAACCATTTTCCACAATATAATGTGACGTTTTTATGATAAATATCATACCTAGACTTACATAAACTATAATCTAGAAGGTTAGAAACATATTATTTTCATGTAAGCGGACTACCACCTCACTAAACGATGATTGTTCATTTTTTCCATTACCGCCTAACATAGTATAAATTATCATGGAAACTATGTATACATATGTTATATATAATATTTATTATATATATAATATTTTTTAATTATTTTATATCAAATATATTTATATATTTCATTTTATAATATGATAATTTAATTTGAGAATGTGCGGACTACCGCCACCCTCAATGCGATGTGATTTGTTCATACGCTACATGGAACGTATTAAGGATGAGTTTTGTGAATATATATGATATATATTATACCATAAATATAATTTAATAATTATATATATTGAAATATATATACATGTATGTCCTATATTTTCTTCTTTCAACGTGACAATTAAATGGAAATAGTGTTAATGTGTACGTACGGCTTACCGTCTCCGTGAATAGTGTATTTTGTTTCATACTTCTATGTTATATAGATTATTATAATTAAAATAAACTGAATTTAAATTATATTTAAATAATGGTTTACATTCTGGAAATCATGATATAAATATAAGGACCAAATATATAACAAATTAAGACACATGAGAAAAACAATGCGGATACTACCTAAAGTGAAACCTTAACATAGAATTGTAAAGAAGATGGTAATAAAAATCTGTAACCAAACCATAGATGGTATTATAAGTAACAAAGTGGTTCTATGATATATTTATAATATATTTATATTTATTATATAGTAGTTTTAAATGAGTACAATGAGATTGAAGACACAAGGTAAGGGAATTTCATCTCACTAATTATTCCCATGAGATACATGCATTTTTACCGCTCACATATTTTATGCGGGGTATGTAATTACAATAAATTTATTAAATTTCTCTTATAGTTAAATATATGGGTAATTAAATAACCATTTTATGATATTTCTATTAGGGGGTTTATGTTTCAATTTTTTTCAAATTGGTAAATTAATTTTCTCACAATTTTCCTTCGCTGAGATACATGCCATGTTAAACACATAAATTTTTATATGAGGTATATAAAATTACTTTTACATGTTATTAAATTAATATATTTCATTTCGTGTTATTTTAAAGATCCCACTAATTTATTTTTTTTATATGGGGAGTTTGATTCAATTTTATCATGTGGAAATATTTTATTGAAGCAGTCTCCCCATTTTTCAAGATTGTTTATGATCATGTTTTTATTAATTAAATATTGTGATGAATCATTCAGGAAAACTCATGAATTTTATTCTCCTCTATTTAGTATTTATGTATTCATGTATTAGATCTTTTCCCCCTACTTTGGTACATATTATAACTATAAAAATCTTGATAATAAAATATTTCATTACCTATCTCTTACTTCATAAATTTATGGTCATTCAAAATCAAGCTTTGCAAAAAGGGATCCCATGAATATTCTATTAATCTACTATGATAATTATAGAAAATATTTACAATTTTTTATCTTTTATCATTTTTTTCATTGGAATCATCTTATCAGCGTCTATATAGGGATTTTGTCTTACCTTTTACTGTGCAAATGGAATATTTTTCCCCTCATACGGAATATACCAATTTACCCACCTCCATTTCATTTAAGATTCCTTTTAATCTATTAATGTGTTAATTTTATTAAAAATTTATTTAAGAGATAATTTTAAACAAATGGTTTTAAAATAATTTTTAATATTTATTTAAAATTTTCAATTTTTTTTCATTAAATTGGATTACAACAGGTTTTCAAGCTTCTTTTATAAGATTTCATGGAAAATAGAGTTCAAAAGGATTTAAATATTCTATTATATGTTATTAAGGAATTTTTTTTTCAAATGGTTTTCAAGATCCTATAAATGTTATCAACGGAAAAAGGATTTCAAAATGTTTTCAATACTTCCTTTATAAGTTTTCAGGTATATAATCATAAATATGGTTGTCAAAAGGTTTTAAATTTTAAGAAAAAATTTTAAAATGAATAAGGATAATTTTATCATTATGTTTTTTAAATGATAATTCAATATTATTTCACATTTAAGATGACATATATTTTTATTAGTCACGCATTTATTTGGAAATGGTTCAATTTTATCATTAATATTCATTATCTAAATGGATTTTGATTTGTTGGAATGATTTTAATGAAACCTCCTTTTCATTCACTGGTTATATGATTTTGAAACCAAAAACACTTCAGGGGTAATTCTTTTGATCAAATTAATATAAAACATATATATTTTCCATAGGTTATGATATCATTACATGTTTATGATACCCAATTCAACTCATGGCTTACGATATGATTGTTTGTGATTTTGTGGCACATGCATGTACGGTTTCATTATGAGATGGTTGGGAACTATATCTCCCCCCAATTCATTGGGTAATGATTTATAGCTCATGATATTGACCTATATGGAATGAGAAGTGAACATAGTTCAGTATTACAGATTTGGAAAATTAAATGAACCCAGTTCAGTAATACAAGGTGGGAACGAGGAGTAAACATAGTTAAGTAATACATGGATAGAATGGGATGTGATCTTAGGTTATTAAAAGAATGTTTCCACTAGTATAGCATTGAAAGTATTTCCTTGACTACTAGGGAAATGATATTATATACCTAGGTGTTTTCCACTCCAAATCTATATTTTTCATTTTCAAAATATCCAATTTAATGAGAAGTGGAAACCATTACGAATTACCAGTCAGAATTCAAAACCATCCCAAAATACAGATTTGAAATTTAAAATAATCCAAATAATCCACATTCAAAATTCAAAAATCAATGCAGAATCACACCTCGAGCCATGAACCTTGCGTGAAATGAGGCCACACGCCGCCCATGCCATCTTCATCACCGCTGCTGTGGATTTTGACACCCTCTTCGCCAAAATCATTTCACCATGAATGTAACACCAAAACATCACTGAATTCTGCCTGAGGATTCATCAATCCATCAACGCTATCGAACATCCGTTGTGGAACCAAAACCTACCCCATCACCACATTATCATGTCGCTGGAAAGACACCGTGTTCAACATCACCGTCCCATCAACACAAGAAGCACTGGAAAAGACCATCACCGGATAATGAATGCCGACAAGATCACCATGACGTCGATACTCTCGAAATCACGACCCAAGGAACCATCAAGACTACCCCGCAGATCTGCCTCGGATAGAGAGGTGGAGTTTTGGAGCAAAGAGCAGAAAAACGAGCTGACAGAGACTGGTCATCATATCGATGAGACTCACTGGAAATCATCATCGCCAATAGACAAAATCCATGCTACCGAACATAGAAACTACCAAAAAATAAAATGATATCAAAGAAAAAACCACCATCAATGAAGAAACATGATGAAATAAAGGGTAAAATGGTCAGATGAAACCCTAAAATAAAAGGAAATAAGACTCCAAGAAGAACCATGACTGCCAAAACAATAAGCCCAAAACCTCTAACTATTCATCTCTCCAGATCTGACCTGGAGTGGAGTGGCGAGGAGTGATGTCAGAGCAAGGTTGCGGTGGCCGGGGAAGAAACCATATGCCTTCATCAGAGCAAAATCGAAGAACAGGGCCAGGAGTGGACCAACCGTGGGAGAGCGAGAGTCGAGAGAGAAAGAGATTCGCCAAAAGTCACCAAGAAAGGGGAAAGTAGAGAAGAGGAGGAAAGATAGAGATATATCTCACTGTGAGTGAATACGAGATGGAGTGGTGGCGCTGGGGGAAACCCTAGTGCGAGAGGAGGAAACCCGGAGACTCGAGATCCATCCTCCTTCCCTATGTGTTTTCCATAGTTCAATGTTTTATTCCCATTTTATTATTTCATAGAATATGTCTTTTATCTCCTTATTATTCATAAGTTATGAATATCAATTTTAAACCATTATTCTTGTTTATGATCCTTGATATGCATGGTATTATCTTATATTTTCATTATCACATTCTCATTCCACTATTCTAATGTTTACACTTACATTTCTCACTTATATTCCATTACTAAGAGAATGTTTTCTCTAATATTTATGATTCATTCCCCATGTTATTATGATATGTATTATGTTTTATGTGTCTAAGAAGGTATATAGTAAAAATGAACTTTGTGTGAGATAATGTAGATCACTTTTGTACCAGTTTTCAGGTTTCCATGATTCTAATGTCACTAAACTAATATGGTTTTTTGACATATGTTGGAAAAATGCTTAATGTATTTTTTCAAAGTGATGTAATGTTTATGTATTTCATGACCAGGTCTTTATAGTTGGTATCAGAGAAATAGTTTAGTTAACCTTTGGAAACTAGGATGATAAATATTTAGTGATATCCCAAGGTATATTTCAAATGATATGTCTTGTTATGTCTCTAAGGATAATTAAAATGATTAGTTAACGTTTAAGAAAATTTTTTGGAATTTTATAAAATGATAGAGTATGTGGTTTCCTAGAAAAAAATCTATGTCTAGATAATAAAAGTGGATGTGGCTCTGAAATATATGTACATAAGAGTGAAAACTCCAACAATATTGTCTTATCCTTACATAGGGTAATATGGTACTCAATAATAGGTTTTGTTTCACACATGGTTTGACACTGCTATAGGATATTCTTTTGGAATTAAAAACTCTTCATGAAGTATCATGAAGGATTTAAATAATATTTTGTCATGAATAACCTAGATTAAACATGAAGAGACATAATATAATAATGGTGGTATAATTTAGACATCATATAAGTAGTTTTACTGATTATGTTATTTGTAGACATGATAATTGTTTCTTACAAAATTCTTCCTAGTTTTAGTCAATAGAGGGAACTAGAAGAAATTGGATTAACATTGAATATGATGGACAATAAATTATTGAGTGGTCCAATGATATTGTCACATTATTGAAGTATATTTTGATCATACCAAATTAATTTTCTTGTAATATTATAAAAAAAGTGTACATTAATCAATTATCAGACTCACCATGGAAGGGAAGAGTGGATTAAATTTGTAGTTCAAGTAATTTATGCCATGGAAAAATAAGATCAGGTTTCCATTGTGTCATGAAGTTTGAAAGAATCACGTAAGTGAATGCCTTAGATTACTAAAAATGTTTTTTGGCTATGGAAAATAATTACTCAAATAACGTAACTACAAATTAAAAATTAATGGTTCAGTAAACGAAATTTATAGGAAATTGGCCTTCATAAGACATCATCAAAGGACAAATAATTTATGTGTGGAATGTATAGTCATTATATATATATATATGTACCAAGGGAAATGAAACTGAAGAGAATTAGCATGTGGGTATGAGTAATAGTAATATTGTTAGTGTTTTTTATTCAACAGATAAAATGTGAATAAAAATATTTATTAAATAAATGATGATGTTTGCTTCTTTTGGATTATGTTTTAAGAGGAATAATCGATGTTTTTATATATTTGAGTTCAAAAATTATGTAACATTAATGGTAAAATTTATAATTTTTTTTTTTCACTAAGGATTTACAATTTTATTCTTGAATGTTTTAATGGAATGGAAATGTGATATAATAACAAGGTGATATTTTGACTAAGATGTGGTAACGGATAATATGTTCCTTATGTTAAAATAATTTTTATTGTATAAATATTTATTGGTTTTTAAAAAGTAAATTTGATGGTATTTATAACCTCAGTAACAATAAATGGTCTAGAGAAAATTTCGCATATGTTATCATGGATGAAGTTTAAAACATCTTGGTTTTAAGTAGTATATCCAGTAACTATTTGAATAAGGAATCATGCTTGTTTTACAAAATAATTTGCCGTAATTTAGGTTATTACCATGTTTCCAGAGAATATATGATTAGGGTATTTACATGTTTGGAATGTGACAACCAATAGGTATTTCTTGTTATATGCTAGATCAATGTTAATCTAACATTAAGACATTTTTTTATGATGTTTTGGATTTTACTAATTCAAAATTATTATAAGGTTAACCATTCATGAAATGTTAATGTTAAACTGTGGATGAACTATTTATGTATTAATGTTGTATTGATGACCCTAGTAAAAGGATATTTTTTATTAACCTTATATCAAGGGTTTCCATCTTATTTATTTTGAAAATTATATTAGTGTGGTTTTATATAAGGACATCATGTATGTTGGGTGAAAATAAATCTAGTCTGGCAAGGCCACTAGTCCTAAACCCATGATTGAAGGGAGATAAGGGTTTCACACCTACTAGTGGCTTACGCAATATCCTGGTTAATGTATAATTATTTATAATGAATATGTATTAATAATGAATAAGTAGATTTACTTTTTATGTTAACTGATTAAGGAATATTTATTTTTAACAGACAAATAGTTATAATTTTCATTCTTCTATGGGCCTTTTGATCTGAAAATTTTTATTTTAGTTCTTTATGCATCAAACTACATTTATCGAAATTCATTCCTTGAGGTAGTGGATATATTATAAATTGATAAAATAAAAACCAAATAATTGAATTTCATTTCCTTATATTCTTAGTCAATAAAATAATTACTCAAAGTTAGGACAATAGTCAAAACAATTAATCATATTTCCTCTATTTCAGGTGAATCAGATGGTCCTTTAGTTTATCTCAAATTTATTGATTATTGATTGTTAACTTTCGAATGACCATGTACTCTATAACTATGGATAAGAACATGATGGTTATATTTTACTTACATGTCCATGTCTTCACTTTAAAACTATGTTCTCTTATATGGAAACCTAGTTATTTGTTATTTTGGGAAACTATTTTGATTCCAATATTCACTTTTTAATGGAAATTTTAGTATTTATTTTTACTATGTGGGTTTCTATAAATGAATGTTTCAGGTATTGAGTCATTGATAACCCAAATGATTTTTGAGGGAGAAATTCATTTTATGGAGGGTAGAATGTAACACGTTGAGATTTTTTGTGTTATTTGTTTCAAAATAATTTAATCATTTTGATACTTTTCAGTTCATGAAATACTAAAAATAGTTTATTTTATATTAATGTATTATGTGGGGATTTCATGAACTACACACAATATAAATTTTATTTTTCTCTATATAGAACACTGATGTTACCTTTCATTACATTTAAAAATCACTTTTCTCGATGTCTTACATAACATGGGTAACCAAGGTTTATCAAAAAATAATACATAATTAAAATAGTACTATTTAATATAGAAAGAATTAACCTAAAAGTTAAATTAGTGTTTTTTAATTGTATTGACTAACTAATTAATGATATATGGTTTACACAAATAAAATATTAATTCATATGTTACCAATTAATTAAAAATGAAAATATGAGAAACCAATGAATATAAAGCATATATTTTATATTTCTATGCCCCAAATGTGTTTTTACATAATAAATTAAATTAATTAAAATTAGTAAGTGATGTTATGGGAATAAATATTTTTTCTATTCAATAATTTTTTTTGACATTAATAAAATATATTTGATAGACATAAGATAAGAACAAACAGAATTTTAGGCTTTAAACCCTATATTCATATAAAGGTAGTTTTACCACCATTTAATGGAGAAACTATTTTAAATAATTTTTTTACATTTTTAAATTTATTATGTTGAAATTTAAATAATATTTGTAATTTAAACTTAAAATTAGGTTAGGATAATTTTTTTTACTTTTATGTAAGGAATCATTTTTAAATGAATATTTAACATACTGGATTTTAATTCCAAATAGATTTTCAATCTAATTTATTTATGATGTAAAATTATATTTCAATTTGGTTTAAAATTTTATTTATATAATATTTATACCAATTAATTCCATATAGTTAATTGGATGAAATTTCAGAATGAAATTGGATATAAAAACGTTGAAAAATTTAGATTTTTTTTACTTTAAAAAAATACTATGTTGTCCCATCAGAGGGATTAAATTTAAATTAATTTATACCACATTAGTATTTGGAATTTGGAAAAATTGATTCAAAATATTCAATCATAAAAATTTATAATATCTTATATGGTCATATTATTTATTTTACCAAATATATTAGTGAAGTAATTAAAATTAATTACAATGATTAATGTTAAATTAATTTTAATAAGGGACTAAACCATAACCTTAAGGCCCCAAAAGACCTATAAACTTACCCAAATTACATTGGATGTCCATATTTATATTATATCATCACCTTTATCTAATTTGTACTATTATTTATCCACATTAAATAAGAAAAAAACGGTCGAGTTCCTTTAATTTTAAATTTTACAAGAATGTCACTCCTCCTCCATTATAAAAGGTCGCATCTCCTCCCACTTCCTCACACCACTCATGCCACATTTTCCCTTACAAAGACTAAAAAAGTAGCTCCAAGTCATCCCTAAATTCCTCTTTAATTCCTCCCATGGGAATAAATCCTTACAGGGAATCCCATTGTTGAAAACCAAAAGGAGTTACATGATTAAGAGGTAACACCCTCCCACAAACTCCTTTATTTTATTTTTTCTCCACTCCCTCAAAGAATCTTATCTCATGAATTAATAAAAATATTCACCTTCATTTTTTTTATGATATGTATTATACCTACACTTACACACAGTTCCATATACTGGGTAACAAACATACTATTTACGTGTACAGTGGACTACCTCCTCAGTAATCATGGATGGTCATTTTTATATTACCACCTATAATAGTAGAAATGATGATTGAAACACTGTATATATATGTCATATAAAATATTTAATATGAATTTAATCTTATGTAATTATTTTACTACTAATATCCTTATTCTTTCTATTTTCTGTTAATATTATAATTTTGTTTGCGGAAATACGGACTACCACCACCTAAAAGCAATGTGATTCATTCATGCACTACATAGAATATATTAATGATGGGTTTAGTGAATATATATGAAGTTTATGATATAATAAATTTACTCTAGTAATTATATATATTCATATATATAAAAATATATATCTTTTAATTTCTTTCTTTCTACATGAAAATTAAACGAAAATATTGTTCATTTGTACATATGGCATGCCATCTCCATGAATGGTGTACTCCATTTCATACTTCTATATTATATGTATTATTATAATACAAATATAATTAATATAAATTATATTTAAATCTTGATTTACATTCAGTAAGTCTTGATATAAATATAAGGACCAAAGTTACAAATAATTGAGATGCATGCGAGAAACAAAGCGGATAATACCTGATGTGAAAAATTAAAATATAATTGTAAAAAAGTTGGTGATATAAAGATGTATTCAAACCATATATGGTATTAAAAGTAATAGGATGGTTTTTTGATAGATTTATAATAAATTTAAATTTATTATACATGAGTTTTGAATGAGTACAATGAGAGTCATGACACAAGGTATGAGAATTTCATCTCACTCTTTATGTCTCTAAGATAAATGACCTATTCAATGTACACATATTTTTTGTGGAGTATATAATAACCATGATTGTATTAATGCCTCTTATAGTTAAATAAATTTGTATTTACATAACCATTTTATGATCTTTCAGTCATGGGGTTTAAGATTCAAAAATACAAAATTGTTAATATAATTTTGTCTCAATTTTCCTTCTTTGAGAATCATGTCATGTGGTACACTTATATCAGTATATGAGGTGTATAAACTATAATTGACATGTTATTACATGAATATTATTCTTTTCATGATGTTTTATATCTCCATTGTATTTTATTTTCCTACATGTGGAGTATTATTCAATGTTACCATGTGGTAAGAGTTTATTGAAATAATCACACTGTTCATCGAGATTGTTTATGATCTCATTATTATTAATAAAATATTTTGATCCATACTTAAATAAAACTCATTAATTTTCTTCTCCTATGGTTATTCTTGACTGATTCATGTATTAGTACCATTTTTTTACCAATCTTTGGAACATAATGTAATTAATAATTTTTTAAGAAAATATGACCACACCTCTATCTTTATTCAAAAATATATGTTCTTTCAAATCCATGATTTCCAAAAATTTATTCCAATAATATTATACTAATCACATACGATCATTTAAGGAATTTTTACTTATTTTTGTATTTTACCAATATTTTCAATGGAAACTTCTTGTCTCATTCCAAATGAGGCATTTTTCTAACCTTTTACCATGTGAAAACAATATTCTTTTTACCTCATACGACATATACTAATTTACACTTTATCATTTCCTTAATGTTTTCTTTTCAGGTTTAAAAGGTTAATTTTTTGGAATTTTTTATATATACATTCAATGAAATGGTTTTCAAATATTTTTCATGATATCTTGGATGTTTTCATAGTATTTTTCAAGGAAATTTATTTTTAAAAGGTTTTCATGATTCTTTTATAAGTTATAAATGAAAAATGTTAAAAAAGTTTTTCAATATTATATTACGAGTTATCAAGGAAAATGGCATTCCGAAGTTTTTCAAGACCATAAACATGTTTTTAATAGAAAAGGGTTTCAAATTTTCTTTAATACATCCTTTATTATTTTTAGGTTTATTTTCATTAAAATGGTTTTCAAAAGTTTTTACATTTTCTGAAGAATTTTTCAATTAAGAAAGGATAATTTCCTTTTGAAGTGTTTTTGAAAAATCATTCAAAATTATTTTCCATAAAAACTAAATTCTATTGGTATTACTCCTGATTTTATAGAATAATGATTCAGTGTTACCATTCAATTTATTTCTATGAATGGAATACATTTTGAGGGAATGTTTTTTATGAAACACGTTTCATATCCACAATTAATATTCTTTTGAAACCCACTTCTCTAAATGTGTTATTATTTTGAACAAATTATTATGAAACATGTATCCTTTTACACATGTTATGACATGATTATATTTTTATTATACAAATTTCATTTCAGGGGATTTTATATGATTTTTTATAATTATTTGGAACATGTATTTAGGAATTCATTGTGAGATGGGTGGGACCTTATCTCCCTCTAATTCATTAGGTATTGATTTATATCTCATGATTTCGACAGGGCTGAAATGAGAAATGAACTCAACTTAGTGTTATAGGGCTGGAATGAGAAATTAACTCGGTTCCATAATATCTGTTGGAGTGTGGAGTAAACCCAATTTAGTAATAGAGTGTTGGAATGGGGTGTGAACCCAGTTTAATAATGGAATTTTTCAACTAAAATATCCTTATACGTGATTCGTTGACTACTATGGAAATCATATTATATGCCTATGCATTTTCCATAATTCTATTTTTTATTCCTATATTATTATTTCAAGGATTGTATCCATTATTTCTTTATTATTTGAGTCTTATGAACTAACAATCATTATTCTAGGATTCATGTTTATGATATTTTATATCAAGGTTATGGTCTTATATTTTCATGATCATGTTCTCATACCCCTTTGTTCATGTTTATTATTACATATATCTCTTTTTTACCCATACTGGAATTATGATATCACCCCTCTTTTTGATTCCTTCTACAGTTTATGATGATATTTATTATGTGTTATATGTCTAAGAAGGGTTCCAGTTAAGAAGAACCTAGTAGGAGATAATTTAGCTCACTTATGTACCAATTTTTATTTTTTAATTTTCCTAAGGCACAAAATTATTACGGTATTTGGAATTCTATTTTAATAAGGTTTTATATATTTAAAAATATTAATTTAATGTTAATGTATGTCAATAATGGGTCCTTATACACTCCTATAATAAATATACTTCATGTTTAGATTAATTTTGCACATATGATTTAAAATTTCTAAGGTATCTATGAAATAAAATGAATAAAACATAGATATATATTTAATGATGCTTCCAGAATGGATAACTCCAGATGAAAAACATAAAAATAAATTAACTATCAACTGGATATACCCATCGATAATGTATTGGACCTCGTAAATTATTTTTATAAACAATATTCACAATTAAATGTATCATGAAAGTAAAAAGTGATAGAATAAAATAATATAATTTGCATAAAGGTTTCATATGAATTTATCCTAAATCATGTCAATCATAGATGGTTGTAGATTTTTCCCATATGGTTATCTACAGAATGTATAGAATTGTATTATCACTACTATATAATTATTAGGTATGAATATATGAAATTACCATGGTAGGGACTACTATAATAGAATATGACACTCTTAAATTTTTAATCCATGTAAACTATAATTCACTAAGTCGACACACCTTGATATGTGACATGAATACTCATTAGATAAATTCACAATTTTTATATTTAAAGGAATATATATATATATATATTTTCATTACAAAAAAATTTAAGGAGAATATTTTCCATTATCATCTGACCATATATATTTCTTTATATATATTTTTTTAGTCCGTCAGAGAATTTAGATGGTCCTTCTATTTTACATGATCACTATGTAATTTGAATAGAAAATTTCCACAAACATTCTTCTCAATATGTATAAAATAATGATTATGAGGTAAAAAATAAAATTCCCAATACTAAAGTTTTAATATTTTAATTTTTTCCTTCCTTTTTCCAATATGATTTAAACTAATATTTTACATCCAACCTGTTTCATCACATCATTCAAATGGTGAACCTTTAAAAATTATTTTTCAACATTTAATAGTTCTTCCAATATTTATAAACATGTAAAAATATTTGGAGGTGTTTTATAATCAATTATAAATAATGAATTTTTACTTTTTCAATTGAAATATATGAGATGTGTCGAGAAATATACGATGACATAAGAAACACAATTTTTACTTTAAGGTTTTTTTCAGGATCAAAATTATAGTGACCCTGTATTTTCTCAGATTACTATTATATCATTATAATGATAAAAAACATAATAGTATTACACCATGAGGATCCATAGGATTAGTGTCTTGGGAAAACTAGGAGAAAACATATCATTTACAACATAAACCATAAATACTTATTTAATTTCTTCTTCTATAGATTCTTATTAGCCCTTGAACTCACCTTAGTACATGTATTCACCTGAGGATATACATCAAAAAGGGGTGACCTAAAATCCCAGTAAGTGGATAGATAAGAGCAATATATCATGGGGTGAGAATAATCATAACATCATCATCAAAACAATAAGAGGAAACATTTATAAAAGACTTGAAATGTGGAAATGCATAAAAAACGAAACATCATGCCTTTGTGGTTAACTACCACACATAATTGTGAAGAATTATAGAATCATGTTCACACATCATTTCCATTTTACTCATGAGATTCGTCACTTTACCCAATGCATTGTTGCACTGTAGAATTCCAGGCACACCTATCACATTATAACTTTCATTTTACGCTATATAATTCTAGGTGCACCCATCCGATCATAACATTTTCATTATCGGGCATGCTATAGAAAAAATACATAAAAAATAAACATAAATAACCCATGTAAAGGAATTATTTTCATCTCATAACAAATCTTAAACAAACCTAGGTTTCCCAAAATAAAGTGGGAATAACATACTTGATAAAAGAACCATAAACTTTGTGTGATAAGTAAAATGAGTGTTCTTGAAAGAAGAGTTCATTTGGAAAACATTGTGTTTGACATAAAATATTTTGGAGAACATGTGTATCACAAAATAGGTAATATAATGAGGAAAACATGATTTTAATGATGTAACCATACCCAAAATTGAGTGAAAGAGGGATAACTCGGAAAAAGAAATATGGGTTCAAGAATTTCACCTTACCTTGTATATGAACACTTTATTCACTTTAAAGTAATGTATAACCACATTATCTTCATTAATTAAAAACTAAACAACATTTTTTACATTATTATGTTTCATTATGGTTTCATTAATTTATTTTATGGGCCTTTGGATGAGTTAGAGAGTTTAAAAACATTGTTCGAGAATGATTATTTTTATAGGTTTTTTGAGTAGTTCGCATGTATTCATAAATAGACGTTTGTGTAGAACATGAGTAAACATCCAAAAATAATAATTAATTTTATTAATGATATTTTATAAGGTTAAATGATCTTATAATTAATTATATTATTTACCATATCGATGAATCATTAGATAAAAATTAAATGATGACTGTTTGGGTTAATTTGGGTGGTTTTTCGACCACAATGAACCTGTTTTGTTTAATCATTTAGTAATATATAAATAAGTTAGATCTGGAACATTTAATATTATATAATACATATAAAATATTATCATTAAACCATAAATATGGTTTCATGACCAGATCTGAAGGTTTAAATTGAAAACAAAGAGAACTTTCCTTTCTTGAAGTTGATAAACTACCACCTCATGAACAAAGTTTTCTTTTATAAAATAAAAAGAATAGAAGAATGGGGTTGGATGATATATTATCCCATTAGTATCATAAAATTCCATTATTTGTGATAAAATGGAGTTAATATACCATGTAAAGGAGGATAGGTGGGGTGGGATTAAGAAATGAACTGAAATTAAAAGGAATTTAAAGTAAAAAGAGTGAGAGAGGAATTACCTCTTGAATCCTCTTCTTGAAATACACCTTAAAAAAGATAAGATTGGGATTTTTTGAGACAAAAAGCTCTTGGAAGTTTGGGAGGGGCTAGGTAATATGTTTGGGAAGAGTTTTGGGAAGTATTGAAGGTTGAGAGATGTGAGGAAATGAGGGGGTGAAGGGGGGTATTTATAGTGGAGAGGAGAGGGGTTTTCTTAATATAATATTAAATTATTTATTATTTCTCCATAAGACAAGTAATATTGAGTCTTCCATGACTAATATTAGTAATTTTTTTATGTGAATCCGAAACAATTGGGATTTCATAAGATGAAAATCATACATGACATTATAATTAGTGTATTTAGCTTATTTTGTATATTATGGTATTACACTATTCATCAAATAATTCAAGTATTTCTGAAAAATACCAAAACATCACCATAACCATTTTTTTATGAGTAGAATAAAAAAATGAATTTCATTTTTCAAAATTAATTTTTTAAATATGATTAATTTAATTTTAAATTAAAATCATAATCTACATGAAAAATACAGTTTTTCATACATTTGATTACTTATTCCAAAACATTTGTACATCATGCTTTCAAATAAATCCTACATATATACTATCATGGGTGAGGTTGCTATTTTTAAGGGTATATCACTATTCATAAGGGTACCATTTATATTCATAAGGCTATGTTACTATTCAACAAGAATTATATTTGTTCTATTAGACTCCAAAAATCACCCTGAATGCAACCGTATATGTCAGATTTTAAAAAATTTAAAACATAGAAGTTGAAAAATTAAGTTTAACGATCACATAGTATTTAGTATAAAGATATTTCATTATGAGTCATAATGTTATTATACTATATGGTATAATTATAAGAAGGTAATTCCACTGAATAAACTTTGGGTCTTTACGTTATACCCCCCTTATGAAATTTCACCGTCGAAATTTCATTTTACACAAACAGGTGAGGGTACTTATCCTTCATCGCCTCATTCAGTTCACAAGTAGCTTCTAAAAACATATTGTTCCTCTAAAAATCATTGAAAAGGTAGGTTGTCTGGTTTCGTTGAACCTTATCTCTCCGGTCAAGAATTTATACTGGCTTCTCCTCATAGGAGACATCATCTTCTAGTTGTACCACATCAGAGTTCAGTACATGTGTAAGATCTGGTATTTACTTCCTCAGGAGTGATAGATGAAACATGTCATTAACATGATCCATATTCGGAGGAAATGAAAGCCGATGGGCCACAACTCTTATGCGGTCAAGGATCTCAAAGGGGAAAATGTACCTTGGGATAAGCTTCCCATTCATTCCAAACCGCATGACTCTCTCCAATGGTGATATTTGAAGGAATACTGTATCTCCAACATCAAACTCAAATTCCCTTCAACAGTTTTAAACGTAACCCTTTTTCCGAATTTGAGAAGCTTTTATGTGTTTCTGGATGACCTGATCCCTCTATATCATCACTTGCTTAAGATTTTGTCCATGTACATTTCATTCTCCAACTTCATCTTAAGAGGATTGAGTTGTACATTACTTTCTATATAGAGATTCATACAGAGCCATTTGAATAATCTAGTGAAAGGTATTGTTGTATGAGAACTCAACCAATGGGAGATGCATATCCCATCCTCCTTTTAATTCTAAAGAGTAGGATCATAGCATGTCCCCAAGTGTCTGAATAGTCCATTTAGATTGTCCATCAGATTAGGGAAGATAGGTTGGGATGAAATTTAATTAACTACTCAAAGAATGTTGAAGGACCCTACAGAATTTAGGTGTGAGAAATGGATCATGGTTAGAGACAATCGAGAGTGTAACACAACGAAATCTCACCACTTCCTTCACAAATAAATTTTGAAGCTGTTCAAGTGAGATATCTTTCAAAATAGTGATAAAATGGGCAGTCTTTGTGAGTTGGTCAACCACTACCCATATTGCATTATTTACATTTGACATCTTTTGGAGACCTGTGACAATGTCCATAGTGACATTCTCCCTTTTCCACATGGGTATAGGCAATGGATGCATCAAAACATTGGTCTTTTTTTTCTCTTCTTTAACTTGCTGACATACCAAGAACCTCGAGAAATAATCTGTAATCACATTCTTTATGTTATCCCATTGGAAGTGTTCTCGAATATCATAATACATTTTGGTGCTACCTGGATGGATAAAGAATTTTGTGCTATGTTCATTGTCCAATATCTCCTTGTTTATCATGGGTAATGAATCCACACAAAGCCACATTCCAATCTGAATCAGAAAATCATTATTGATATAGAATTTGTGTAGATTCCCTTCCTTTACAGCATTCACCATGTTTTTAACTCCACATCATCCCTTTGTTCCTCCATAATCATCTCTTGGATTGATTGTTGTGAAATCATTTGGGAAAGCTAGGATTTATCCCATGCCATTATTATTTTCAAATCATCATTTGAAAATCCATGAAGATAGTCTCTTTCTCAATTCTTATCCTAGATAGAGTAGCATGTTCTTTTCTGGTTAGAGCATTAGCTACCTTGTTCGCCTATCTAGGATGATAGCGAATAGAGCTATCATAATCCTTTATTAGCTCTAAACATATCCTTTGTTTCATTTTGAGCTCCTTTTTTGTGAATATATACTGTCTAATCTTGTAGTCAGTGTATATGTCACACATTTCACCATAAAAGTAGTGCCACTAGATTTTTTAGGAAAAAATCACCTCTACCAGCTCTAGATAATGCGTAGGGTAGTTCTTCTCATGGATCGTATTCGGTTGTGAGGTGTAGGCTATCACATTATCATTTTTCATTAGTACACAACCCAATACTTTCGTTGAAGGAGGGTTGTATATCACAAATCTTCTCAAATTTTTGGTAATGTGTGTATAGGTTCAATGATCAGACTTCTCTTTAGCTCCTTGATTCATTCCTCACATTCTTCCATCCAGACATACTTTACCCCTCTCCTTGTTAACATATTTTTGATTCTTTACAATCATGAAAAATTTCTCACAAAACGTCATTATTACCTAGAAAATCTATGAAAACTATATATTTATGTGACACTAGAGGGCCTGGTTCATTCCTCAATCATCTTTTTTATGTAAGGGTCCACAAAAATTCCCTCACTTGTGATCACTTTTCCCATGAACATTAATTTCTTCTAACAAAATTCACACTTTCCAAACATGGCATACTACTTCTCCTTTCTCAATGTCTCCAACACAAGTCTTAAAAGTTCTTCATGTTCCTCCTTTCTCAATGTCTCCAACACAAGTCTTAGAAGTTCTTCATGTTCCTCCATTATCTGGGAGTAGATGATAATATCATCCAAAAAAACTACCATGAATTTGTCAAGGTAATGTCTAAAAACTCCATTCATAAAATCAATGAATATTGCAGGGGCATTTGTATGTCTGAAGGGCATCACCATAAACTAATAGTGTCCATAACATATATAGAAGGCAATCTTCTGAATATATTCCTTTTTCACCATTAGCTGATGATATCCAGAATGAAGAACCACCATTAGAAAGTATTAAGCACCTCTTAACTGATTGAAAAAGTCATCTATCGTTGGAAGAGTATACTTTTTCTTTATGGATATCTTTTTTATTTCCCAATAGTCAATACACAACCACATTGTTCCATCCTTCTTCTATAAAAATAGAACTAGCGCACTCCAAGGTGATGCACTAGGGCATATGAACAATTTGTCTAGATGCTCTCGAAGCTGCTTCTTTAACTCCTCTAGTTCGATAGGATCCATCAGATAGGGACACTTTGAGAGAGGATTAGCTCCAAGTATGAGTTGTACTGAGAAAAATACCTCGCGATCTGGGGGATTGTTGGGTAACTCATTAGAAAATACATCAATTTATTCTGTTATGATGGGCATTTCTGCAAGGTTGGAACATTCCTTTGACTCAACCACTTGGGCAAGGTATTAATCTTTATATAGAATCAACACCCACACAGTTGAAGGTTTTCTCAAAGGAGATTGATGATCATCCTTTCATTTATAGTGATCTTGTAATGGTTCGGTATATGAAAAGATATTTTCTTTTCATGGTAGTTGATTTGTCCTTTATATAAAGAGTGTCAATCCTTTCCTATTATAGAGTCAAATTCCACAAAGGGATGTATTAAGAGATTCTATGGAAGAATCTTCCCACATATTCCAATAGGATAAGATTCAAACAATTGGGTTGGAATGATTTCCCCACTTTTTCTTTTTACAGATATATCTACTTCTAGGTTTCGGGGCTTCGATTAATTAGTTCTAGCAAACTTGAAAGATATAAAGGAATGCATGTAACCAGAGTCAAATAATACATTTTCCATTCTCTAGTGAATTAGATGTTTACCTTGTACGACTTCATTTTCTTTCTCCACTTCCTCATTAGTGATGGAATAATAATTACCTTGTTCCTATGGATTTGGTGGTGGCAGATGCTGATTATGCTTGATAACTCGAGGTTGTCTTGCAAAGTTCCCTTGCTCCCCACAGTTGTAGCATTGAACCATGGGATGTTCTCTCCTTTCTTCCACCAAATTCTCCATCCCTTTCTTGTTTTTTCATCACTCATGAGCATGGTGTCCTTCTTTCCCAAACATGAAGCACTTCCCCGTCACTTTAATGTAGTTCCCTTGATGCATATTCCCATATTTTTGGCATGTGGTTCATTTAGTTTTCTTCCCATATTTATCATTAGATCCCCCTCTTGAAAATATGTCATTCATTTCTTATCAACATATCCATGGGACCATTATCCAGACTTAATCTCACTTTGAGATCATATCAAATAACTTATTCATAAATCCAAAAGTCTCAAATTACAAGAACCTTTTGAAGTTATGGTTTTAATCCACTAAATAATCCATCAATTTTTCTATAATTGTTGATAACAAAACCCCAAGTGTACCTCACAATCCTTCTGAAATTTTCTTCATAGGTTGTGACATACTATCCTAATTTTTTAGAGCACTTTGAATTCACTATTGATCTTTTTAAAAAGTGTTAATTGGAAATACTTGTTAAGAAACATGATATTAATGTCTTCCCATTCCATATCTTCCATTTAGTCTCTTGGAATGGTGTTCTTAATCAAATCCTACCATTGATCGGCCTCTACATCTGGAAAATAAATGGATACTCTCACGTTCTCCATCTCAAAACATTGAATAATAGAAATGTCATTCTCCATGGAGTTTACCCACTGTTCTGCAACTATTGGATCAGAAGATTCATTAAACATCGCTGGTCGTTTCATTATAATACAGTCGATATCCAGTTACTCCCTCTTTTGTGAAAGTGGATGTTCCTTATTATTCTGGTTACTGTTCATAACCAGATATAGTTGGGTAATAATTTTCCTGTATTTTTTTACTCAACATCCCAAAGAATTGGGGATGTCATTCAGAAAATCGTTGCCTTGGCCCCTGCACGAGTTGTTGGTCCAGTTTCTCCTGGTTCCCACCATTTCTAAAATAGAAAAGGTTAGAAAAAAACATAAGTCAACAAGTCATGAATAAATAAATTATTCATTTGTAAAATTTTCACTAATATCTTATCTTATGGGATCCCTATGTAAAGATTCTTTTGTGTATATTTGTATTTAGTCTCATACTAGTGGATTTCTCTAGGGTTCACTAATCCAAATTCCCAAATTAACTAAACCCTACCTCCGATACAAACTATAGTGACATGACCTTTTCTTGCATTACTATTACATCATCATAAATATAAAAAAATAATAGTATTATACCATGAGGATCCATAGGTTTATTGTCTTTGGAGAACTAGGAAAAACATATCATTTACAACATCAAACATAAACATTTAATTAATTCCTTTTTCTCTAGCTTCTTACTAGGTATTGACCTCTACATAGTACATCTAGTCACATGAGGATATACATCAAAAAGGGGTGAGATAAAATCCCAATAAGTGGATATATAAGAACAATATATGATGGTCTGAGCATAATCATAACCTCCTCATCAAAATCATGAGACGAAACATTAATAAAATACTTGAAATGTGGCAATTCATAAAAAATGAAACATCATGTATTAATGGTTAAATTCCACACATAATTGTGATAAATGAAAGAATAATGTTAACAACTCATTTCCATTTTACTCATGATATTAAACACTTTAACCAATTAATTGGAGTGCTGTATAATTCAGGGCTCACCTGTCACATTATAACATTCATTTTGCACTATATAATTCATGGCGCACTTATCACATCGTAACATTATCATTATAATGAATTCCACATAGAAAATATATCAAAAATAAACATAAATAACCCAATTAATGTAATGGGTTTCATCTCATAATAACACATTCATAAACATTATGTTCCAAAAAAAGTGGGAATAGCATACTCGATACAAGAACTGTCAACCTTGAGTGAGAAGTAAAAGGTGTGTTCGTGAAAGAAGAGTTCTTTTGGAAAAACATTTTTTTTGAAATAAAATATATTATAGAACATTTATATCAAATAATAGGTAATATAATGATGGAAAACTTATTTTTAATAAGTAACAATACTTAAAATGGACTGGATGAAGGAGAACCTAAAAAAATAAAGTTGGGTTCGAGAATTTCCCCTTACTTTGTATCTGAACGCTTTATTCACTTTAAAGTCATGTATGAACACATTATATTCGTTAATTAATAACTCTATAACCTTTTTAAAATTAATATGATTCACTGTGTTTTCATTAAGTTATTTTATCGGCCTTTGTATGAGTTATAGAGTTTAAAAACATTGTTCAGAAATGTTCGTTTTTATGGTTTACTTGTGAGGTTCACATGTATTCATAAATGGAAATTCGCGTAGAAAAGGGTAAATATATAGGAATGATATTTCTTGTTATTAATGATATTAAAAAAAATTAAATTATTTTATAATTAATTATATTATATACCTTGTGGATGAATCATTAGATAATAATTAAATGATGAATGTTCGGGTTATTTTTGTCGGTTTTTTGACAACAAAGAACTTGTTTTGTTTAATAATTTCGTAATATGTAAATAAGTTAGATATAGAACATTAAATAGTATATAATACATTTATTTTTAAACCATAAATATGGTTTCATGACCAGATCTGAAGGTTTAAATGGAAAAAAGAGAACATGTATGGTAACCCTGATTTTATTACAAACCTAAACAGGATTTATTACATAAAACTTCTTTTGATACAATAAAGAATATCAAGAGGTTTAGTGTCTTTGGGGATTATTATCATTAAATAAAGTCTTAAAACAATAAATACAACATCTTTATTGAAAACTTCCTTTACATGACCACTACATTCCCTCGTACTTAGCATTGCATGGGATAACCTGAGGACATGCATAAGAAAAGGGTGAGCTATAAAGCCCAGTAAGGGAGTACACATGGAATAACATGTGGAGTAAAATACATGTTTGAAAATATTAATATCAATATAGCATAATAAAAACATGAACATAAAGGCATGATAAAGCATGATAATCATAACATGGAAATGTGGCAACAACACATAACATGGAATTAGCATGAGTCATGGCCCATTGCACATAGAGCATGAGTAAATCCTCATTGCACATGAAGCACGAGTAAACCCTCGTTGTACTTGAATTATAATGAGCCAACACTCATTGCACATGATGTATCATGATACTATATTTTACCCATTTCATTGGAGGGATATAAGGGCACACCCTTCTTAAACATTTCATTTCATGCATAAGTGTGCCACATGGATCATAAAACATTGATTCATAAAACATAATCATTTATTCCACGATAAAGGAATGTAGAATTCAAACGTGAAACTTTATAATCAATAAGTAATTGTACATAAAGGTCAATACCCTTGATGGAGAAATGGGCATGGTATACACTACACAATAGCATTGTCTTAGAAAATCGGTGCAATTTCTACAGCGTAACGACATGACATAAGAATTCATAAAAAACGGTTGATGAGAGAGAAAGTGGTGTCTCATCATATTTACATGAAATGGACAGTAAGGGGTTCATATAGATACATTTCCAAACAATTGTAATGGAATTTAGATTCATGATACAAAAGTATTGCTTGAATGTAAATGAGGAGAGAGAAGTTCCTTTAGAAATTTCGACATAGTAACTGGTGTACATGTGAGGCATTTAATGGGAGAGAAATGGGTTTCCCATAATTCAAAAAACAAGAGAGAAGTATGAGAGAGGTTCTAAACCATACCCCAACATTCATAATTGAAATTAAAAGGGCAAAAAAACTTAAAGAAAAATGGACAAAAATGAGAAAGGAAGAAAAAACCCATACTTGGATGTGTGCTTCCAAAGGCTAGAGAGAGGCTTGTGAGAGGCTTATTGGGAGCTTGGGGAACCTTGGTAGGATTCTAGAGAGAGTAGGGCAGAGGTTGGATGAACTAAAAAGGCTTTGAGTGAGAAGGAAGTGGGAACTTGGGTGGGTTTATATAGGAAAGGTGAGGTAATTCTTTATTATTTAGGTTTGGGTCCCCTTACATTAAATTAATCCAAACGACAACCCATCCCATGGTTTTTTCCCATGGTTTTTAGAAAAGGGAATAGGAAGAAAATATTTTATAATGCCAAATTCCAATATTCTTAAAATAATGTGGATGCTTATGTAGAGGTGAGTCACACTCCCATGAAAAATAATTTAAAAAGACAAGATGTTTAATAAGTTTTGAGGGGTGCATTAATGCTTTGAAAAGTAGGTCAAACAAACCCAATATCACATTATTTTAATGGTAAAACATATATTTGCCGAACATAGGGCTTATAGTATTTTATTACATCACTATTGGGTCATTATGATGTCATAAAACACATTATATATTTAAACGGTATTTAATTTTCATCCAGAAATAACATTTATTTTATCTAAATAATTTTCTAAATATGTTATTTTTCATTTTTAAAATAAAACCCAACATTTATAAAAAATTTACGTGTTTTGACAGAAATGACTTTCAAACCTTAATAGAAATTAGAATTGCATTCATAAAATTATAAGATCATTTATATTTAATAAAAATTAATTTAATAATAATAATAATATTTTATTAAAATATTATTTAATTCAAAAATACCTTAATTTTATAAAATAGAATTCTTAATTAAAAAATAACTGAAAACATTATTTGTACTTTAAAAACTGTTTGCTATGTATCAATAATGACAAGAAAGTATATTCATTATTATATACAAAAAATAATGTAAATGAACATAGTACTATTTATTTTTTACATATCCCCCTAAAACTGCTACATAAGACCTAAGGGTAAGGTGTGTGATGGTGAAAGACTCTTGGGGTGGCTCGGATAACAACGCTCGAGTGGTAATTTCTATCAACTTCCACTTCTCCCGTAGACGGTCCCGTTCGAGCTTGACATGATGAAGCTCAGCTTTGGCTTGGTTAAGAGCAAAGCATAAAGATGCCACCTCTTTTCCAAGCTCCGACAAATGGGCATCGTATGGGGAAATTATACTGGATGAGGCCATCACTTCCTTTGCCTGAGTAAATTGGATTTGTTAAAGTCCTATATTTATACTAATCATGTGATCACTATTCAACGTCTATATTAGCAACGGTCAAAATTCATATCATAAAACCAAAGAAGTTGACATTCTATATAAACATAAAGAGACATTTAATTATATCAAGAGGGATTTCTATTAATGAAACTTTGGGTCTTTACAATATTTCCCCCTTAAGAAATTTCGCCTTCAAAAATTTCATTTTCCCACACTAAAATAGATGTGGGTAACTCAGCTTCATCATTTCCTCCTATTTCCAAGTCACTTCTTCAAACTTTTGGTTTCTCCACAACCCCTTGACGAGGGGCATTGTCTTATTTCGTAGAACATTTTCTCTACGATCTAAGATCTTCACTAGTTGCTCCTCATAAGAGAGATCATCTTCCAATTGTACCACCTCAAAAGAGAGTACATGTGAAGGGTCTGGTATGTATTCCTTTAAGAGGGATACATGAAAGGCATCATGTTCTTTGGCCATAGTAGGTGTAAGTGCTAGTCGATAGGCCACATCCCCGACACGATCAAGAATCTCGAAGGGGCAGATGTACCTTGGACTTAACTTCCCTTTCTTTCCAAACCTCATGACCTTATGCCATGGAGATATGCGTAGAAAAACCATGTCTCCAACTATAACTCAAGGTCTCGTCGATGATTATCTGCATAACTCTTCTGTCGACTTTGGGCTACCTTGATATGCTGCTGAATGGTTTTCACCTTCTCAATTATTTCCTCGACCATTTATGGTCCAAGCATCTTATGTTCACCGACCTCATCCCAACATGCCGATGTTCTACACCTTTTCCCATACAGGGCTTCATATAGTGCCATTTGGATGCTCGAGTGGAAACTGTTATTATACGAGAACTCAACCAGAGGAAGATGTCGATCCCATCCTCCTTTAAAGTCCATTGAGCACGCTCTCAACATATCCTCAAGTGTTTGGATAGTCCGCTTGGATTGGCCATCAGTTTGAGGATGATAGGCTGTACTAAAGTTCTGTTCAGTATTCAGAGCATGTTGAATACTCTTCCAAAAACATAGAGGTGAATCTTGGATATCGGTCAAACACAACAGATAGTGGTACACCATGCAACCTTACCACTTCCCTGATATATATCTGTTCCAGTTGATCCAATGAGAAATCCTCCTGAATAGAAATGAAGTGTGAAGTCTTTGAAAGATGATCCACAACAACCCAGATTGCATTGTTGCCTTTGGATGTCCTCAGAAGTCTGGTGACAAAGTCCATGGTGATGTTCTCCCATTTCCATTCTAGTATGGAAAATGGTTGCATCATCCCCTTAGACTTCTGCCTCTCCACCTTCACTTGCTGGAACACCAGGCACTTTGATGTATATTCAGTGATCTCCTTCTTCATATTATCCCACCAAAAGTTTTCTCAGAGATCTCAATACATCTTTGTGCTCCCTAGGTGAATAGAGAAATTTTAACTATGTGCATCATCCAAATGTTCCTTCTTCAGCTCCAGACTTTTTGGAACACATAGTCTTTTCCCAAACCGAGGATTTCCCTTTTTCGAAAGCTTGCACTTTTTCTTGAATTCCCAAATCATCCTTTTGAGCATCCTTTAACTTTTCAAAAAGAGATGGTTGAGCAATCATTTGTGAAAGGATTGATGATGTTCCATTCTCTATGATTCCCATGTCCATCTTCATCAAGTATAAGAAGATTGGATCCTTCTCAATTCTCATCATTGATAGAATCGCTGGATCCTTTCTACTTAGGGCATCTGCCACCTTGTTCGCTTTCCGAGGGTGGTAATGTATTGAACAATCATAATCCTTGATGAGCTCTATCCATATTCTCTAGTTCATATTAATCTCTTTCTGTGTGAATATATTTTTAAGACTCTAGTGGTCTGAATATATCTCACATTTCTCTCCATAGAGATAATGCCGCCATATTTTCAAGGCAAATATCACCACCGCCAACTCCAGATCATGCAATGTATAGTTTCGCTCATGGATTTTCAACTGCCTTGAGGCATAGGATATAACTTTATCATTCTGCATCAGCACACAGCCTAAGCCCTTCTTCTAAGCATCACTGAATACCACAAAAATTTCCCCACTTGTGGGTAATGTGAGCACGAGCACAGTGATAAGACTCTTTTTCAACTCCTTGAATCTTTCTTCGCATTCATCACTCCAAGCAAACTTTACTCCCTTTCGAGTTAGCGTGGTTAGAGGGTTGGAAAATCGTGAGAAATTTCTCACAAATCATCGATAATATCCAGCTAACCTGAAGAAGCTACGAATATTCGTTACTGATGTTGGCCTCGGCCATCCCTCAATTGCATCTGTTTTGGATGGATCCACAGATATCCCATTGCTTGTGATGATATGGCCCAAGAATGATACTTCCATTAACCAGAACTCACACTTTCTATACTTTGTATAGAGCTTCTCCTTGCGTAAAGTCTCCAGTATAGTTCTTAAATGATCTTCATGATCCTCCTTGGTTTTAGAGTATATTAGAATATCATGAATAAATTCTACCACAAATTTGTCTAGGTAATCTCTAAAGACTCTATTCATTATTTCCATGAAGATTTCTGGAGCATTAGTGAGTCCTAAAGGCATTACTATGATTTCATAGTGCCCGTATCTTGTGAGAAAAGTAGTCTTGGGGATATATTTCTTCTTCACCCTTACATGATAATATCCTGAACTCAAGTCCAACTAGGAGAAGTATTGTGCTCCACGCATCTGATCGAACAAGTCATAAATTCTTGGGAGAGGATACTTGTTCTGTATCATGATTTTGTTATGTTCACGATAATCGATGCAAAGCCGTAGTTACCCATCCTTCTTCTTGACGAAGAGGACTGGTGCACCCCATGGTGAAGCACTTGGGCGTATAAACCCTTTATCCAGATTCTCCTGTAGTTGTTTCTTCAGCACTTCAAGCTCTACAATAGCCATTCTATATGGAGTCTTGAATATTGGTAAAGCCCCGAGTATAAGTTCAAATGAGAATTCAACATCTCTTCTAGGAGGAAGACCAGACAGTTCCTCGAGAAACACTTCCGCGAATTCCCTCACAATAGGCATTTCATCAAGGATGGTTTTTTCCTTGGACTCAATCATCGGAGCCAGATACGCATGATCATAGGGTAGTAATATCCATGCTTGAGATTATGGGGATAAAGGAGATTCATCTTCCTCCTTACACTTGTAAAGAATCGGGGGTCGATTCTCTATATGGAGTGTGATTTCCCTCTCCCGACAATTTATGTTGGCTCTATATAAGAAAAGACAATCCATGCCATGAATTGCATAAAATTCCACTAGAGGGAGTATGACAAGGTTCGCCGGGAAATTCAATCCACAAATTATAATAGGGCAGGACTTATATTCATGGGATGAAATGATTCCCCAATTTTTCGTACTCACCGACATCTTAACTTCCATGATTTTTGTTGGTGATGGGATTGTTCTACTAAACATTCGAGATATAAAAGAATGCATAGAACCTGAATCAAAAAGTATGTTCACTATTCTTGAATGAATAACTAGCGTACCTATCACCACTTCATTGTTGGGGTTCACTTCAGTAGAAGTGATGGAAAAATCTCTTCCTTGCTGCCTTGGAGGTTGTTGGTTTCCTCCAAAAACCCTTGGAATAGGGAACTGATTTGAAAAATGACCCGGTTCTTTGCATTTGTAGCATTGAACAACACGTTGAGGTTCTAATGGAGCATTCCTCACCTATATCGCAGCCACGAGTCTTTATCTCCGACAGTTAATAGCTAGGTTCCCTTCTCTTCCACACTTGGAGAATTTTCTCATCCCCTTAAGGCAATTTCCAGTGTGCTTCTTTCCACACATTTTGAAAGTGGGGTGCTGGATCTTCCTAGCACTGTTGGACTTATCTATTCGACCACCAGCATTGAAGTCCACCTTACGCTTCTTGTCCCCATGATACCCCTATGATTCCATGATCTCCATTTTGACCTTGAGGGCACATCAGACAATTTCCTCATAGCTGTCCAAGTCACAGATCTCCAATGCTTTCCGTAGGCTAGGCTTCATCCCACTAAAGAAGCAGTCAACTATGCATTCGGGGGTAACGACATAGACGGAAGCGTATCGTGCAAGCCATGTGAAGTTTTCCTTGTACGCTCCAACAGATTCTTCATCTTTTTGATTGAGGGAAAGGAAGCCCCTTTCCATCTTAAGCTGGAGGGTGCGCGGAAAATATTTATCGAAAAACATCTTCCAGAAATCCTTCCATTCCAATGCCTCGATCTCCACCTCAGGCTTCGTATTTTTGATCAACGTCCACCATTGAACAGCTTTACCCTCCATACGATAAGAAGTTAGGAGAACCTTCTCTTGTTCAGAACATTTAAGGATGGAGAAGATCTTTTCAATGGATTTGATCCATTGTTCAGCGATCGTGGGATTGGATGATCCACTAAAAGTAGGAGGCCTTTATCTCATGAAGCTCTCGATAGCAACTTGTTCTTTCTTCGGGGGGGGGGGGGGGGGGGGGTTGAACGTTCCTCTTGACCCGTGTTTCTATTAAAAACTCGAGTTAGCTGAGAGATAAGCGTGACAAAGTTCATGATTCCCGCTCCCATTGGAATGGTCATCTCATTAGTAAAATAATCACATTGATCTTTATAATGGTTGTTAGCCTGAGTCCTCCTATTACCAGCCATTGGCAGGAATAAAAGGAAAGATAGGGGTAACACATAAAGGGTAATCCAAAGACAAATGTTGATGACTTATATATAAAATTTTATTTCCTTAACTCATGAGTCTATAAGCTTCAATCTAGGCTTTTCATGATCTACATTCTAACATATATTCTTAGGGGAATTTTTTTATTCCCTTAATAAGGGTTCATACTAAGCTTGTGAATTTACCAAAGCATATCCCCCAGGAGTGTCGTAACCAAAAGTGCAGCAAGGCCCGTTGTCGTGCACCAGGTCCCGTTCGAGTCTAGCTCAAAGTGGTGTTTTCGGGTTTTACCCCTAGGATACATCTGTGCCAGAGCCTCCTCTACCTGCTCATATCCAGACAAGGATGTATTTTCTTGATAACCCACTTAATCAATACTCACCAAAACTTAGGGACATATTTATTGTACTTAGTCTTGTATATAAGGCTTTACTAGGGTTTTCTATTCCTAATCCCAAAAATAACTAAACCAATCCTCGGATACCAACTATGACAACCCTGATTTTATTACAAACTTAAACAGAATTTATTACATAAAACATCACTTGATACAACAAAGAAGATTGAGAGGTTTAGTGTCTTTGGGGCTTAATATCATTACATAAAAACTTAAAACATGAAATACAACATCTTTATTGAAAACATCCTTTAAATGACCACTACATTCCCTTGTACTTAGCATTGCATGGGATAACCTGAGGACATGCATAAGAAAAGGGTGAGCTATAAAGCCCAGTAAGGGAGTACACATGGAATAACATGAGGAGTACAATACATGTTAGGAAATAGGCATATCAATAGATCATAAGAGAAACATGAACATAAAGGCATGATAAAGCATGATAAACATTACATGAATATGTGGCAACAACACTTAACATGGAATTAGCATGAGCCATGGCCCATTGCACATAGAGCATGAGTAAATCCTCATTTCACATGAAGCACGAGTAAACCCTCATTACACTTCAATTAGCATGAGTCAACACTCATTGAAAATGAAGTATCATGATACTATACTTTACCCAATGCATTGGAGGGCTATAAGGGCGCACCCTTCTTAAACATTTCATTTCATGCATAAGTGTGCCACATGGATCATAAAACATTGATTCATAAAACATAATCATTTATTCAACGATAAAGGAATGTTGAATTCATACATGAAACTTTATAATCAATAAGTAAATGTTCATAAAGGTGAATACCCTTGATGGAGAAATGGGCACGGTATTCACTACACAATGGCGTTGTCTTAGAAAATCGATGCAATTTCAGTAGCGTAATGTCGTGATATAAGAATTCATCAAAAATGGTTGATGAGAGAGAAAGGGGTGTCTCATCATATTTACAAGAAATGGACAGTAAGGGGGTCATATAGATACATGTCCAAACAATTGTAATGGAATTTAGATTCATGATACAAAATTATTGCTTGAATATAAATGAGGATAGAGAACTTCCTTTTGGAATTTCAGCATAGTAACAGGTGTACATGTGAGGCATTTAATGAGAGTGAAAGGGGTCTCCCATCATTAAAATAATAAGAGGGCAGTATGAGGGAGGTGTGAAACCATACCCCAACATTAATAATTGAAATTAAAAGGGAAAAACAACTTAAAGCAAATTTGACAAAAATGAGAAATGAAGAAAAAACCCTTACTTGGAAGTGTGCTTCCAAAGGCTGGAGAGAGGCTTGTGAGAGGCTTCTTGGGAGCTTGGGGCACCTTGGGAGGATTCTTGAGAGAGTAGGGCAGAGGTTGGAAGAACTCCAAAGGATTTGAGTGAGGAGGAAATGGGATCTTGGGTGGGTTTATATAGGAAAGGTGAGGGAATTATTTATTATTTAGGTTTGGGTCCCCTTACATTAAATTAATCCAAACCCAAAACCAACCCTTGGTTTTTGCCCATGGTTTTTCGAAAAGGGAAGAGGAAATAAAAATATTTGATAAGGTCGAAGTCCGAACTTCTTAAAATAATGAGGTTGCTTATATGGAGGTGAGTCACACTCCCATGGAAAATAATTTAAAAAGACAAGATGTTTAATAAGTCTTCAGGGGTCCATTAATGATTTGAAAAGTAGTTCAAAAAAACCCAAAATCACATTATGTTAATGTTAAAACATATATTGGCCGAACATAAAGCTTATTTTATTTTATTACATCACTATTGGGTCATTATGATGTCATAAAACACATTATATATTTAAACGATATTTAATTTTTACCCAAAAATTTGACTGTCTCAGAAAATTATGAAAAATTCACCATTGGATAATCTCGACATCCTGATTCCAGAAATGTCATTATTTTTTATATAAATAATTTTATAAATATTTTAATTTTCACTTTTAAAATAAAAACCGACATTTATCAAAAATTCACGGGTTTTGACAGAAATGGCTTTCAAACTTTAATAAAAATTACAATTGCATTCATAAAATTATAAGATCATTTATATTTAATAAAAATAAATTTAATAATAATAATACCAGAAAAGCTAGGAGACGATGTAAGTCGGTCTTAATAAAATTAAATAAATAAAATGAGAACATTCAAGCATACATGGGAATATTACATAAATGAGTGTGAACCACCCCACACCTATCTGCCTCCACCAGTGAGGCACAATAGTCCGGGGTCGTAAAAAACCACATCTCCCCAGTATCAGTGAGCGCCCGCTTTGACAACGCATCCACCACCTGACTAGACTCTCGGTAGACATGTGAGACCTCCACCCATATCCGAGTGATATCATTAAGGCAACCAACCCATTGTGGTAGTATACACCAAGGGACCTGGCGCGTCTTGGTGCTGAAGGAATGGACCGCGATCTGAGAGTCAGATTCAATACATATATGTTTCCAATTAAAATGGACAACAGACCTGATGGCATAAATCATTTCCCAAAGCTCAGCTTCAAACATGGTACAAATTCCAATGGCGTGGTGATAGCATCGTTTAACGAATCCACAGTAGGTACGAAACACACCTCCACAACCCGATGGGCCTGGTGCACCCAACATAGGCCCATAAACATTTACCTTATGGTAGGGTCCGATGGGTGGGATCCATCAAATATACTTCAGCATCCGAGGTAAGCATGACCGCCCCGAAACACCAAGCGTACGTAGAATTTGATGGTCCGCAACTGCATTAGACATTGCGCCATCCTGCACACTAGATGCTGCATAAACAAATCTATGGATCACCATCACTCCTTGTTGAACAGTGGGGCACACACCAGTGAAAATAGAAGCATTTTGAGCTTCCCAAAGAACTGCAACAGACGTGCCAATTGCAGTCAAAAACGGATTAAAAATCTGCTCACTGAACCTGCCATGGGAAGCAGCAGATAACATCTGAATAATCATCATGTAGGTGTCAACATCCACCCAAAACACAGAACCGATGTATCCCATAGTTGTTTTTCATGAGAGAATCCCATAAAAACATGCTGAACTAAGTCCTCATTGGCTTTACAGATGGGGCATGTGGAGGCCATCTGAAACCCGGCCCTCTTGAGAGCATCAGATGTGGGTAGGCGGTTTTTCCAGATCCTCCATATCAAAGAAAATCAAGCGGGTATATTGAAACGCACTCTGTATTTCAGCAACCAAGAAGGTGCAGGGGATTGGCCCCCACAGAGGATCCTGTAATCATCAATCCTATCGAATTTCCCGGTTCTGCTATGCATCCAGATCAGAGTGTCCTGCTCCATAAATTTGTAAACAGTGACTTCATACTCCACCTGCACAGGAACACTAATAGAAGCAAATTGTAGCTGTGAGAGAAAGATGTAAATTGTCAAATTGGTTGCCTCAGGTGGCACATTTGAATCACAAAGAGGCTGTGTGAGCCACTTTGTGATCCTAAAATTCAGTATGCAATCCCTACAAACCGACCATCGGGTATCATGCATGATTCTGACATGATCCTTCATGATAGAGGCCCAAACCAATGAGGAAAGGTGCCATTTGTGTCCATTTAAGAGCCTCCTTGTGATCCTTTTTGAAATAAAGTCATCGTCAGCTTCATGAGTAATCAAGTTCCAAGTGAACTTCTCAATCAAACCATCATTAATGGTCCGGAGATCCTTGATTCCTAGACCCCCCCAGCTCCACAGGCTTGATGCACTCCTTCCATGCCACTGTAATTAGCTTCCTCTCATGTGGTGACCCCGTCCATATGAAATTATGTACCATACTCTGAAGTTCCTTGAGAAGTCCCCTCAACCATCGATAAATGGAGGAGTATACAAACTTGGATGTGATAACTGAGTTCACAAGGCAGACCCTCCCGGCCACAGACATAGATTTCCCATTCCTACTAGCCATCTGATGAAACATTCCAGCAGATATTCCTTCAAGTTGTTGTCTTTTCAATTTTCCCCAAAACAATGGGACCCCAAGGTATTGGAATGGTAAGGAACCCCTCCTCACCCCATGAAGTTTGAAAATTTTGTTCCGTTTCCCTACTGGAATTACATTTCCAAAAATAATGGAATATTTGTCCCAACTAATGGCTTATCCAGACACCTACATATAATGATTGAAGAGGGATTTATTGGAGGAGATTGTTTTCCTTGACGCCTGACCAAGGTGCAAGATGTCATCGACATACAATAAATGAGACGGGGCATACTCACTCACACCAGCCCTAATTCTTTTATAAAGACCAGTTTGAGAAAGATCATTAATACACCTAGTCAGATAGTCCTCTGCCATGGAAAAAAGAAGGCCAGATATTGGATCACCTTGCCACACCCCCTAGTGCAAGGAAAGAAGCCCCTCAGGGCAACGTTGACAAGAACTGATAACCTGGAAGACTCCAAAATGGTACGGATCAGATTCACAATGCCATTTGAGAAGCCATACCATATAAAGACATCAAGTAGAATGCTCCATGAAAGAGTGTCAAAAGACTTTGATATATCAATTTTGATGGCAAAATTCCCATCCTTTGTCTTCCTTCTCATTATATTGACACTCTCTAAGGCCATAAAAAGGCACCTTTGAATGTTCCTCCCAGGGAAAAATCTGAATTGATTCGCAGTGACTATTCCATGAACCTACCCACCCATCCTGATCACCAAAACCATGATAATAATTTTGGGTATTGTGTTCCCAAGAGCAACCGGTCTGAAGTCCTTGATGTCAAGGGCATTCTCTTTCTTGGGGATTAGAGCAATAAAACAAGAATTTATCCATGGGGCATATATGTGTGTGAGAAGAAATAATTAATTCCCATCACAATGTCATTCTGCAAGATGTCCCAATAGAACATAAAAAATTTATTTGTGAACCCATCAGGACCTGGGGCACTCTCAAGATTGAGAGATAGGATAGCAGATTTGATCTCCTCTTTTCATGGGGGAGCAAGTAGAAGCTGATTTGTGTGATCATCAGTACAGGGGCTGATGTTATCAACCATGCAATGAATGTTGGACTTCCCATTATAAGAATATATTCCTTTTAAGTATTCAGAAACAGCCTGTGAAATCTCATTTTCATCACTATAAAGGTGACCATCAATGCTGATCACCCTATTCCCTACCCGCTCCCTCTTTTCCTTATGTAATCGGTTAAAGATCTTGGAGTTTCTATCCCCATCCGTTATCCATTTCACATTCAGTTGATTTATAACCATCCTTTCCTTTAACATTAGGAGGTCATCTCGCCTATTATGGGCTATTATTTCCTCTCTGGATATAATGGGATGCTGATCATGACAAACCTGAATCCTGGCCAACTCCTCCTTTGCCTTCCTGATGTCCTCATCAATTTTTGAAAACAATTTTTTACTCCATTCTCTTAGCATCCCCTTAAGATGCTTGAGCTTCAAGGAAAGTCGCTGAAGAGGACTCCCAATGACTTCATAATTCCATGCCTCCAAGATAATCTCCCTATAACCTGGAGTCACAAGCCATCCATTGTTGAATTTGAAGGGAATAGGGACCAACCTTATGATCTGGGTATTAACCTCAATAACCATCATATTGTGGTCAGAATGATGATTAGGGAGCGTGAAACCAGAAACTCCATGAGCCATATCATGATCACCAATACAGAAGAAACATATATCAAGCTTGCTTTCTTGCTTCCCCCCAACGTGTACCTACACCATGTAAAATCTACACCAACTATGATAACTTGTTCCAAATTACAATAGTCAATGCATTCCAAAAATTCAGCAGCAACATCCCTATTGATGTTTGGACCAGTTTTCTCCTCAGGCTTCAAGTACTTTGTTTAAATCACCATTAACCACCCATTTTAGCATAATCCTTAATAATAATAATAATAATATATTATTAAAATATTATTTAATTCAAAAATCCCTTAATTTAATAAAACATAATTCTTAATTAAATAATAACTAAAAACATTATTTGTACTTTAAAAACTATTTAAAATGTTTCAATAATGTCAAGAAAGTATATTCATTATTATATAAGAAAATAATGTACATAAACATATTACTATTTATTTGTTACATAACCCATAAAAATAACCACATAAGACCTAAGGGTAAGGTGTGCGATGGTGACAGACTCTTGGTGTGGCTCGGATAACATCGCTCAAGTGGTAATATCTATCAACTTCAACTTCTCCCATAGACGGTCCCATTCGAGCTTGAGATGATGAAGCTCATCTTGGGATTGGTCAAGGGAGAAGCCCAAGGATACCACCTCTTTTCCGAGCTCCGACAAATGGGCTTTGTATGGGGCAATTCTACTGGATGAGGCCATCGCTTCCTTTGTCTGAGTAAATTGGATTTGTTATAGTCCTATATTTATACTAATAATGTGATAACTGTTCAACAACTATATTAGCAACGGTCAAAATTCATATCATAAAACCAAAGAAGTTGACATTTTATATAAACATAAAGAGACATTTAATTATATCAATAGGGATTTCCATTAATGAAACTTTGGGTCGTTACAACTTGTCATTCTTGAAGATGATAAATTAACACCTCACAAACAAATTTTTTATTTTATTAAATAAAAAGAAGTGAATAAGGGGGTTGGATGATATATTATCACCTTAGTATTATAAAATTCCATTATATGTGAGGTAGTAGAATTAATATACCATTTTGATGGTGATAGTTATGGAGGGATTCAGAAATGAACTTGAAAATGAAAGGAATTTAATGGAAAAAGAGAGAGGAATTACTTATTAAATCATCCTCTTGAGATCGACCATAAAGAAGATAGGCTCTATGTTTTGATGAGGATATAATACATTGGACGAGGGGGAGGGGCTAGGGTATATTTTTGGGTAGAGTTTATAGAGGTATTGATGATTTAGTGGTGTGAGGAAATGAGGGTGTGAAAGGTGGTATTTATAGTGGAGAGGATAAGGGTTTTCTGAATATAATATTCATTAATTTATTATTTCTCCACAAGAAAAGTAACGGTTAGTCTTCCATGACTAATAAAAGTAATTTAATCATGTTAATCAGAACCAATTGGAATTAAATCAGAAGAAAATCATACATGACTCTATGATTACTATATATATCTTATTTTGTAAATTATGGTATTTCACTATACATAAAAAATTCTATTTTTTCCGAGAAATCCAAAAAAAATCACCCTAACCATTTTTTGATGTATAGAATCCAAAAATTAATTCCATTTTTAAAAAATCATTTCCTATATATGATTAATTTTATTTTTAATTAAAATCATAATGTAGTTGAAAAATATAATTTTTAAAACATTTGTTCACTTATTCAAAAATATAAGTACATCATGATTTCACAAAAATCCTACATATATACTTTCATAGGAGATGTTACTATTCATAAGGGTATGTCACTATTTATAAGGGTAACATTACTATTTATAAGGGCACCATTACTATTCTTAAGGGTATGTTACTGTTAACCAAAAATTAAGTTTGTTCTATTAGACTCCAAAATACACCTTTAATGCAATCGTGTGTGTCAGATATTCGAAATTCAAAACATAGAAGTGGAAAAATTATGCTTAATGATCACATAGTATTTAGTATCGTGATATTTAATTATTATTCCTAATGGTATTATACTATAAGGAATAATTATAATAATATAATTATATTGAAAAAACGTTGGGACTTTACAAAAATCAATATTAAAAACTCGAAAATCCAAACCAATGTAAGTGTTCTTACTAGAGAAGCTCCCAAGACCATGGAAGTAACTAATGGTACAAAATAGATAAATATGAATATTATACATTTCCCTAGAAGATACAAAAAATTTCACAATACTATTGTTCCATAATTACTAAAATTCATCAATTAAAGGTTTCATGTACATATCCATATCATATTTGGGGATCATTTCCCAAAATAATATGTAAAATGATAAAATACATTTTTTCAAACAGTTCCAAAGAGGTAGATTATATGGGTTCAAAAAAGTTTGAAACCTACTCTAATTGGTTCTCAATGTACCAAATGAGTTGAATCTAACTAAAGATATTCCTAATTTCACATTACATGGAATACGTAAGAAATCTTGATTTAATGAATACAATTTCATTAAATTTTTTGAATATCTTATATTTCATATTAACCCATAATTTTTATTACCAATAGAATGAAACATCATATAACAGTCATTTTTTAATGACATGTATAATATTTTCAATAAATTTTTTGAAGTGAATTAAAACAAAACCATTGTAGGTGTGTTATTTTTCACTAAATGAGTCACAAGAAATTTCCAATATGAATGAAATCGCCTTATCTATAATTTGGCGTAGGCATCTGTTATACTAAAAATCTTATCAAAAATATTTTTTTGAATATTTTAAACATCCACCATATATCTCTTTATTTCCATCATCAACTAAGTCATGAATCAAATTTTTCTTCTCAATGACTTAATCTCTTACATTAGTCTCAATTTCTTCTATAGTAGAATACAATGATGTGTTACGGTGTTGATCTGGTTGTACTATAGTCCCTAAAACATAATTTATAATGTTATTATTTGTTACACCCACAACTGGTAATTCTTCTATGTTATGTTTATGAAAATATTTCCTTGCATTTACAAATGAATAATTTAAAATGTTATTCAATTCATTGTACTTTATCAATGAAGTTTGAAGCTTATTCTATAGACACTCATCAATGCTCACTCTTTATGTAACATTTGATTCTCTATTCCAAATCCAATATGAATATTGAGTTAGTAATTATGTCAATATCAATTTTTCATAAACATCATGACTCTTACAACATATTATAAATTTACATTTAGGTTGTGGACATCATATTTTACCATCAACATATTGATAAAAAATTTAAAAAATCCAAAAAATCATCTAGACCCTTGGCATATGGAGGTGTGTTCGTTAGTAATGTGATTTATATTATATCCATATATCAAAAAGTGCCTAAACTATATTAATAATTGAAAAAACATAATAAATATATATTCATTTATATAAAAAACAATAATTTATTCAAAATCAACATTATTAAAAAAATGTTTATGCTGAATAATTTGATTACAATTTTGAAAAGCATGTTTTTTAATATATATTAATTAAAATGTATAAAATTAATCAAAAAATTATATGTTTCCTATAATTGTGTTTAATGATTTGAAAATTTAAAACAGATGAGATTGTATGACATTAAAAAATTATTAAATAATTTAATTACCATACAATCTTCAATCAAGTATAATTATAAAATTAAATGAGTTTTGGGTATAAATAAATTCCAATTTTTATACATTATTTCATAATATGAAAAACATTTGAAATATCCCATAATTATTTTCATTAATAAGTATTTAAAATTAAAGAGTAATGAATCAAAAAATTAAAGTAAAAAAGAAATTAAATAAAAATGACGATATTTTTAAAATCACCCATGACATGTGAGAAAGGGGGATGATTAAGTTGTATGATAATAAGGGAAAGTGGATAAAAAGGGGGAATAAGAAGAAAAAGGGACCTTAATACTGAGGTAAAGGTCTCATGAGTGCAGGAGATAGATTAATATATTGATGTAGATGTCTTATAGGGTAGAAATGAATAGATGGAATGTGACGAGATCTTGGATGGGGAAACGGGAACTTGAGAGGCTATGAGGTTGGGAAGAGGGAGAGGGTATGGGTGGTGGTGGGGAGGGCATGGTGGATCAACATAAATGGTTAAAGGGGAAATTAGAGTGGTAGTTAAGGATCTAGGTGGGGATTTAAGGACTCATGAAATAGTAAGGGGAATAACATCAAGGGATCAAAATGTTCTTTGGTAGTGGACACAACTCGGGTAATGGTAGTTATTTATCGGGGAGTTCTTGGGGATTAGCGGAGGTGAGGGCTCGAGGAGCAGTTGTGAGGGAATGTGGAATAACAGTAAGAGGGAAAGGGTAGTTGTGGTGATGGGTCACTGAGTGATGGAAAGGGAGAAGTTGGAGTGGTTATGATGGATTAGGGGTGAAGGTTTGATTGAGATTGGATGAATTCAGGGGAGGTGTGAAAGGAGAGTTTTTTTATTTTCTCTAAAATGTTAAAGATGTTTTTTAATAATGCACAACTATTATATTTCAAATTTTTAGCATTTAATTCTTAAATTTATACTAATAAACTATAGATAAACATTATTTTTGGGGTAGTATCCCTATTGAGGCTGACCCCAAATAAAAATCATCCATGTGTAACATCTTCCTTCTTCTACACTTGTTGATATATATGAATAATTAATGTAGTGATTTCATAAATGATCATCAGGTGAAGTAACTCCTCAAGATATTATGTTCTATATTCATTATTTGTAATGATATCTATATAAAATGTAGATAGTACTTGATCCTAATACCATGCTTTCATACCCTTAGGATCCCCTATTAAAGGGTTTGAAACTCCTTAATTTTTACAACCCTCATCATCGAATATTGTAATTCCAAATAAAACACAGTTTATGAATATTAGCATGATATATATTACACATTTTGATCACCAAGATACTATATCTTCCATTGATGCACAACTCACCATATCTGACTAATATTCCATTGAATCCATAAATCATTTCAATATTAAATTACGCAATAATTTATCTCAAGATCTTCCTATAAGAATCCCATTTCCACTCTTAAGATTCCCCTTAGTAGATTCCCATGTGTGATTACTAAAAGTCCTGAAATTCCCTATCAAATGTCTCATCCTATTCTATCGAGCTGATTCTCATGTGTTTAACCTATTTTACCATATAAACCACTACTTCTGGAGATACACATGGGTGATTTCAATGATCCATTACTAAAAAATAAATGATAAATATTATGTGTTGTGGCATGGGATTTTATCAAGGTATATTTAAGAATTTTAATTTTAATTTTCCCAAAATATATCTAATCAGATATGAATATATACAATCCTGATGTATGTATCATCCCTAGGTATTTTCCCTTAAAATAGGAAAACTTCACTTGGTCATTTAGTAATCTTAGGGTCGTTACATAGGATCATGGGGGCCCCAAACCCTTATGTCCTAGTATGTTTCCCTATCCTATTCCTTATACCAAGATAAACTAGAACTTTTCCCCTATAAAACAATGAAGGAATAAATGTTCCTAACTCCAAAAATCACAATATCTCTCAACCAAAACCTCTTATGCCACTAGGCCATGACCCCCTCCCTCCAAGGTAACCCTCGTAATCCCGAAATTATCAAAGAGAGATAACAACCACTGAGTCCATCCTTTAGTAGGCCCCATGCTAGCAATAAGATGAGGGGGTATGAAAATTTTATATATAAATGTCATTACACATAAAAATAGTATTAAGTAATTGAAAAAGAAACCACATAGAAACTCCATCACGTGAAATTAAAATTAAACCAAACCCATCAAAAAAATTTATGAACAAATTCATTGAATAGAAATAAAGGTCTCTAAATAAATACACAAAAGACATGTCTAATGGTAGTGACTAAATATAATATATAACATCCATTATAGTAATTTCTATATTATTCATCTAAATCATCTTAGAAAGATGAAAATTGTTTTTATAAATATAGGATGTCCATAACATTTATACTCAGTAGGATCATAACAATGATCTCTCATTCACTTGTGAAATGCACATACCATTGCACCAATGAATAAATAAGAGAACTAACATGTACCTAAATAGGTCAAATATATAATCCCATACTCACCATGGAACACTCAATAAATAATTTATCATGTGTCATAATATAGAATCAAATTATATAAGATAAACTCAACTTGCAATCACTTCCCCATTAATTTTATTCTATCATGACCCCATGTCAAACATCAGGTTCTCTGATTCATATGAATATCATATCACATGTCCATACGTCATTAATGCAGGTCTAGACACATCCCTAGCTATCCCAACATCCAAAATAGTTAAGTATATGGTTTTAACTTCAGTCTTTATCACATCACAATTTCATGCACATAACTAGGGTTGTAGGGTATCATGAAAATAAAGGATATCAACCTTGTTCCATCCCCCTAATATTCATGACCCCCACCACTTATCACATCTGATCATCTCTGGGTATTCTCTAACACCAACCCATTTCACCACATGGTTAATCTATAACATCCACTCATGTCATCACATGGGTAATCTCCAACAGAAATATATTTCATTATCATGGGTGTTGAAGGATGAATAAGTAATAAGGGGTAGCTATCCATTAAATTAATCACAATCATATATATTGAGGAAAACACCAGGAACACAAAACATTTAGGCATTATTAAGGCTATCCCCCATGGTTGGGGTGAATAAAATATAACCTGAAAATATGAAGTAGATTAATATAACACACGACCCATCCTATGGGTAAAAATAAACAGCACTAGCATGTTACACATATGAGTCAATATCAACACCAACTTGATCATTTCTATCCCATTATTCAATATAAGTTTTTAGGATATATATGTTTCTATCTCATACAATTGAAATTTCATCCTAAATAAACACATCTATTTTACTATATTTTCATTTATGATATCATTTAATCCCTATACCATGTTATGATTATTTTTTCTCTGGTATTATTACCCACAAATATTTGAACAGTATCCCAAAATGGTTGCTTATTCTTTTTTTCTTCAAAATTTATGAAATTTATTTTTTATCATCCTATAACATGGGATTCCAAAAATATTTAAATATTTCATATATGGATTTTATGGTACCTCGTTTCATATGAAATTATGTGTGTCTCAGTTATTACTAGGATTCTATTATAAATATGCTCAATAGTGTACAGAACATCAATCTGAAAGAAAAGTGAAATCTTGTTTTCAACTAACATAATCATACTATGTCCACAAAGTTTATATTTTCCTCTCTAAAACAATATTTTTTGTAAAAAGAATGGAATGATATATCAATGAATTATTACATGAATTTATAAATTTTTCTAAAAATAAATGAATTTTTATTCCTATTTTTAATTAGAACTCACGTTCTTGACAAAGACACCAAGTTATTTCTCTACTTGTCTTCTAGAACATTAAAACATATTGAGAGACTCTAATTAGTGATTCAAAAAGAGAAAATTTTTAAAATTGGATTATTCATAAGTTTATTTAATGAAATATAAATTTATGTTGGTTTATTTGTTTCTATTATGACCACAGACATATGAATATATGAGTTCCAAGGATCTGGTGGACTTAATATCCACTTTCTAATGTCTCTCTTAAAAAATATTTCTTTTTAGTACTGTATGAAAAACATGTTCTCTATCATTTTTTAACTTTTTATGTTATCTCGCCAAATTATTCTCTGAAATATAACTTTTTTTCTATAAAATATTATCAATTATTTTATGTTATAGATCATTCTTATTGTTGGCCCTCATATATCATGAATTGTATGGGTCACCAATTTCAAACAAGTTCCCACTTGTTATTTTATCTCTATTCATGAATTTTCCATCCAGTGAATGGTTGATGATGTAATATTTCTTTTAAAAATGAATTTATTTCCCCCACCACATTGTGGATAACACGAGTAAATTTATTTTTCATTTATTTGATAACAAATAAATATCATTTAATCCTTTAGAAGCAGTTTTAGATGTTCTTAGATGATTAATCCTCAATGAAAAATCATTTTATAATTTAATATATATTCATTAATTTTTTAATATTACTATAAATCAAATTTATGTCTCTATTGATGTTTCAATAACACCCAATTTTAAGGATCCATTATCTTCAATTATTTCCTTCCATTGAAAAAACTTTCAATATGAATGACTTTTCATCTAGATTCATCTTCTCAAATTATTCCCCATTTTCTTTTATAGTAAACCAACCATGTGTGTTTTTCATACAATAACTTGTTTATATTTCTTTTTACCAATATCTTATATTGAAATCTCTCAATCATTCAAAACAATATTGAGTAGGCATACTTATGGAAATTTCTTCCATATCCTTTTTATTTAGAAATTCATTCCTTTTCACTTATAATATACCCACTTGATTCGTGTCTCATTATAGGTAAGGAAATTTTGACCAAGAATGTGTAAGATTTGTGGCCAAATATTTAAGAACATAAATATGTAAATAATTAATAAAAATATTTTATTACATCTATAGTTCTACCTAGAAAACTATATTCTAGATTTTTTTACTATCAAGATCTTCTTTGATTTTACTTATTATTGAAGTAAAATTATTTTTATTACATTGTTTTCTTCTTTATTAGATATAGTGTTTGTTTTTTCAACATCCTTTTAACCCTATACTTATATATAACTTTAAATATGACTTGCACTGTTAAGAGAAATTGATTCAATTTTTTGAGAAAATTTAGGAATGGATTTTTCTTGAATTGATGTGAAATCATATTCTGTTGTTGTAGATGATTAATCATTGATATAAAAAGATTATTTATAGTTATATTTCCACATTTTTAATTCATGATTAATTGTAAGGTTTTTTAAATCCATATTTCTTATATCGTCTTCTTCCAATGTGAGTATTCCTTTAAAATATTTCATTATATTTTTATACCTAGTAGTCTTTATCATGAATTTATTAAGATCTTAAATTGGTTTATTTTCTATATAGATAGATTCTTTGTTGTCTTATACTTTTCTAACATTATATTATTTTTGATATTTAACATCCTTCATTAACTTGTTATTTTTCTCTAGACAAGTCTATAAATTATATCAGACCATATATTCTATATATGTTTCATTATGACCTTCATATTAACTACATGAGTATTTTTATTTCCCTACCATGTGTTCCATAACATTTTTAATTTTCATAGGTTCTTCTTCATCTAATTAGATGTTATATAAATTTTCTATCTATACCACTTTTCTCAAAAAAAATAATTTTAATTCATTGGAGTATCTTCTTATTAACACCCAACTTATCCACTTTTTATAGATTTTATCCCAATAATAATGTTGTATCTTTTCATATTTACCATAAATATCAGGATCAAATTTTATCTTATTTGGGTAATTAAAAACAAATTATCCAATGCATCTAAATTTAAATCATTTCAAAGGTATTCTCCCTTTGTGTTTTCCCTTTCATTTTATGAACCCTAAAGTTATTAGAGATAAGATTATCTTATTTTCATTGTCAATATCATTATCATCATTAGAATCACCTAAACATTGATGTTCTTATTATTTTAGCTTCATCTTCCTCATGGTTTCAAAATAAATTACATATTTTACAATATTCTTAAAGGCATTATTCTTTCTCATATCATGGGAAATGTGGATATTATGTAAATCATCCAAACAAGGATATTACCTTTCTTCTAGTGCTTAAATTCTTAGGTTATATAATTCAAGAAAACCCCTAGTGAGTTTTTTCACTATAAAAGAATCATCCCTAATTTCACTAACACCACAATTTTTATTCTATATCTCATTCACTATAATGAAGTAGTATTTAATGTATTAATACTTGTCTATATTTATATGTCTAAGGTTACTTATTAAAATCTCTATCGTAGCTACTTTGACTTTTAAATTTCCATCATAATTTATTTCATTTTTATTGCATATTTATTTAGAAAATTGAAACTTCATCAGTTTGATAAACAGAATCACAAATATTGACATAAAAATTTCATTCTAGACATTCCCTCAACTTGTATATTCATTATATCAAAAACACATATTTTACAACCCCTTTGAATGGGTGGAAATTCCATTGTAGCTTCATCAATAACTTCAATCCCCAATGATAACTAATATGGAATCATTCTATTTTCCAAAAATAATATTTAATTTCCATTAAATGTTGAAACAAATCTATTATTCATATAATTTATTTATTCTAACATTTACACAAATAGAGTCTAGAAGAGGGAATCTATGGATCTGCTACCAATTGAAAGTCCCAGATAGTCTAATGGATACATTGATATGGGTTCAACCGATTTAAATAACATATTACAGTTTCCATTTTTTAAATAAACATATATGGTTAGTTAGCAACTGATTTTCATGAGTATATTAAGCTCATCCTCTCCTGAATGATATAATATTAAATAATTTAAAGTAATACAAAAGTATTTATATGGACTAACCACAATGTGTGAGACCACTTCTAAAAATATTTTGTTGTTATTCTTTGTTATAGATATTCCACTATTATCTTATTGTCAATAAACATGATCTGGTCAATTATTATACTAAACCCAATATTACCATCACATATAATTCCCATCACAGGTCCACTTTATCAGAAAATTATAATAAATATAAACACCTCCAAATGAGAGAGGAATTCCTTTGATCGTATGTTTCTTAAACAAAAGATTTCAAATCCTCATATTAAGACCACATAAGATAATATGTAATAAAAAGATCATGTTATTAATTAAATAAGTAATTAGTAATTTAATTTTTGAATAAAAATTTGTGTTCCTAGTCTATTCAAATCACAACATGTAGTACCCCATGTGGATCTACCTCTTATTATTCTCTCAAACTCGGTACTCTGAGATTGAAAAAACACATATCTTCAAAATTCCACAGCCTCTATACTAGAACAATTTTGTCTTATCTTTTCAACTTTAATATTTTAGGTATATATATTTGAAATATATCACATTTCCCCAATATCAACCACTTCATTGTCCTCATCACTAAGTTTCAAACACACATATTACAAAACGAAAAGTTAATTTTTAATTATTCTATAGATTTTCATAATTAATTATCCTTGATACTTTTATTCATTAATTTATCCCTCCTCATTAAAGAAAATTTCTTGAATAGAGGTTTCATAAGTTTCTACAGCCATTTTTATTTACAAGTTTTGGTATATAATAATATATAATGGGACAATAAAAGTAGAATATGAAGAAATTAAATCCATTATTTTCATCCATAATACTACTGTATACCTCAGCAAATCAATAGGAGGATCGTCCTCTCATATTATCTTACTGAGTTCCAGAAATACCATTATCTTTTTCCCATTACATAGAAAACTCAGATACATGATAGATAGATCTCATATAACCTCAACTAAATCAGCCTTGGGTTTCATTTATAACCAACCTACTCTTTACATGAATAAAAAATTTTATAAATAAAAAGCATCAGATAACTTAACTTCTTAATAGTTTTTAAAAACTAAAAAATTTAAAATACTCTAAATAAAAATCATCATGGGTAAATTTAAAATTTTTATGTGATTTTGGATACAAATATCATCAATGCATCATCACAACAAACATATTAATTATTCTTGAAAACATATTTAGACTAGTTTTAGTTCTTCATTATTTCTTTGTTCTTAAGATGGAACTTTTTCTTTATGAAGTTCGAATCATGGAATGCTATTATTTCTTAAATAAAATTTCAAATGTGATGTTTTCACCACTAGGGATAATATCTTGCATCATCTTTTTTTATTTTATTAAGTAAAAATAATTACATAAATGGGGGTTTTTCATCCACCATATGTCTCAAAAATAATCTACGGATGATCCTTACATAGCTTAGATTATGTTTACATAAACTAGATCCATGATTACATTGATTCTTAAATTTACCAATTGTATCTCAAGCCTAAATAGACAGATTCTTGATTACAATGACTTTAATGATGTTTTTGTGCATTAAATATAAGTTCTATGCAAGTTACACAACTGTTAAAAAAAGGAAGCGTAATGGTGTTGAAACAATGATTGTTTTTTACTCAAAAAACATTTCCCTAAAACATAATTGATACAAAAATTAAGGACGATTTTTATAAAATACATGAAATCACCCTTACACTAAAAAAAATAGATAATTGTTTCTTAAACACTCAAAATCCAAAATTATTCATTTTATAATATACCAACTCAAAATCACTTTTTTAGCTTCTGTAACATTATAAATATCCTAAAAAAACTTCATTTTTTTTGTTAAAACATACAGTGGATTAGACATTTATCAACAACTGATCCAACCAAAAGGTTTATTCATCTTGAATAGCATTTAGAATTAAGATTGTTATTGAACATTCATTATTATTTCAAGCCAATAAGGATATTTTATTTTTATGGAATAAAATTAGAGGAATCCTAATGTATGAGTTGGATTTTATGTTATTCTGGTTTTTTTGAATTAATTTTCCCATCCAATGGAGACTATATTTTATATGTATGAACGAAACCATTCATATAATTCATTCTACCCATTTGAATTTGATATAAAAAAACTATGGAAATTCATATTTTTTATATATTTAATCTCATTTTTTAGAAGACACTAGATCTAAAATATGGCCTAGATCACACCTTTATAGTGAATGAGTGTCTCTGTTTGGTCATTCCTGATCAGATAGATGATCTAGATCATACCTATTTGGTGATCTATTTTGTTAAATGTACTGGATAAAATCCTCAAAGAAAATTAATCCATTCCCATTTATCATTTATGGAAATAAAACAGAATATATCACTTTATAAAGTACTGGGAACAGAAATAGAAGAAATATTGGAATAATTACAGGATTTCTAGAAGAAATATTGTTTACTAATGGTCTAAAATCGATCAAATAGATAATAAGAAGAACTACGAGATAATGAGAATGATATTGGAGTGAAAATAATTTTAAAATACGATCAAACTATTGTGATTGAGGTAATTTTAGAGAGTTGGTGAAATTTGGTTAATATATATCCTTTATATTTGATAATCATTGATAAGGTAATGAGACAATCTGGGCATCAATGGCTCGACATTCTTCCCCAAAATAGTTATTAATCCTCCATAGTCTATTTGGTGGACTTTAGAATGTTGATATGCTATTGTACACAATATTAGCTAGTCAATGTGGCTTGGTCTAATTAAATAATAACCATGTCCTTTCATACTTCATTCAACATCATCAATAAGTATTACATTATCTGATAATGAGTTCAATAAGGCACCTTAGCAATGATTCTTCAAATCACTGTCAAGACTCTAATAATATGTCATCATGGTCCTCTAATAACTACGATATTTTCATTTATTGATAACTGAAATGAAATCAATAGATACATTAGAGTGTTTTGTGTGATAATGAAAACATCATAATTTGACAAGCACAATAATCTCCTAATTTTTATAGTCACAAAATATTTTAATAAATGGAAAATATAACAACTATATACTGATAATATTTATAAAAATATTTTCCTCTATAGAGTAAGGTAATTTCATCGGTTCCCCATGAAAAGCAAAAAATATATAAAATCATTTACCTGAGATTTACATATAAATACATGATGCAAAAAACCATAAATTATTCCCATGTGATATTGTAGAAAATAATTATTATTTATAACCCTATAACTAAATAATATTAAAATTAAATTCTATATTTCTAATCATTAATGACCTTTTAAAAGGACATAAACACAAAAATTAGAATGTCAAAAACTAAAAAATTAAAAAGTTAAATACTAAACCATCTCGACATAAATGAAAAAAAAACATTTATCCATTTTTTAAAATATAATCAATATATAAATAAAACATTGTAAAGAATTTTTTGAGAAATTTAAATAGAAAATGTTATCTTTTAAAAAAATTAGAAGAATTTTTCCTGTTCTAGGATCATATCAATATTAACAAGATTATCTCCCCTCAAATAAAGTATTATAAATTTTTGGATCAATTGAATAAAACAAAATAAAAAAAAATAATAAAATAATATTTAAAAAATACAGTTCATCAGTAAGGATATAAAATATTTTATTAATAAACCATATAACTATATAAAATTAATATTAAGATTCAAACAACGTGTCTAGTAAAGGCCTGTCATGCATTCCCAATGTGAATGTCGAATTAAAAATCATACTAACCATTTTCAATGTAACCACCTCTAGGAGCATCTGAACTAGAGTCAAATTCACTAATTTTTATCCAAACATGAATTGTTTCTTTAGGAATCACACTCACTTTACTATTCCAAAATTATGATATGTTTGAATAAAAAAATTTTGATAGAAAAAAATTATAAAAATGTTCATTTTAGATAATAATTTTAAATTAAAACAATATGAAAAATTATTAAGCTTTACAAAGTTAAGATATATTCATCACACGTTTATCATACACAAAATTCCATTTAAAAAGAGAATGTGATCTTCAGTAAGGGGTTTAGTGAATATATCACAATGTGTGATTTTATTAAATACAATTCACGTATGATATGACCTTTTTTAAATTTGTCTCCAAGAAAACAGCATCTCAAATAAATGTTCTTTGTGTTGTAATAATGGACATGATTTCCAAATATACTAATCACATGAGTTTTATTAAACATTTTAGGGATACAATCATATGTAAGACCAATATCTTATATAGTTTGATCCATCCATATGATTTTGGCATAAAAACTACCTTATAATACATATTAAAGTTCAGTTTCTTAAAGGGAAACAAATTTTTTCATCTTACTACTCCATGGTACACGATATTCTCCTATTAAGTTGAAAATTCAAACAATACTTTTCTATCTAGTTGGAATCATCTAAAACCACCATAAAAAACTATTTCAAACTATGTTTCCGTTGGATAAAATAATCTATGATTTTTAGTTCCATTAAAATTTCAAAAAATTAATTTGAGATCATTCAATTTAAATTACATTTGATTTAATGGAAATTATCATAAATGAAAACACTAAACCTGATTTATTGTCAGGTTGTAGTAAGGTAAATTAGACATCCAATCATACTTCAAAAATTCTTTGTGTTGAGATGTCAACTAGTATCATCCAATGTTATCTTAAAATTTGTTCTATCGGGTGATTAATTTTCCATAATATGATCCATTCAAAATATCATTACAAGTTTATTACACTATTTATAATTATTTAAAAAATTTCTAGTGATATTTTTGGATGTTTGAAAACCATGTAAAACTTTTGGATCTTCTAGAAATCCAATTTTAAACTCTTTATTCATTAAATCAAATAATTAATAACAAAGAGATTATTTATTTGAGTTAAAAATAACATCTTTAACAGAAATTTGAACACTCATTAGATCATTTGATAATGTATTCAAAATATTTTAGAATCAAATTTTCCAATTTTAAAATCACCTCATAAAATGAATTTAGATAAACATTCATACCCAGATCAAGGTGATTCTTATAAACCTTAAATATATTTGGTTAACTTTTAAACATGATTTGAAAATTTATGAATTTCAAAATTTATTGGCTGATTCACTAAAAAACATGAATAAGTTTTTTTGAAAATACCTTTTGAAATCCATTTAAAACAATTTAAAATTGAAACGAGAATTAAATGCCAACATTAGCACAATGGATTTTAGTTATGAATCCCGTGAAACAGATTCACCACAATAAATACCTTGTACATTATTTTTTCCTTTAGACAAAATACTTTCATTTTTATTGTATATATTTCCTTATTAGACTTAGTTTTTTGCAAAAACCAAAATTGTGCTAATAATTAGAGCATTATAAGGTCATTCCACAGGAGTATAAATGTAATTCCTTTTCAACTAGTTCAAATACTTTTTAATTTAAATTATCAAATTCTCATCATTAATAACATCATCAAAGGGATTATGTTTAAGGAGATAGAGAAAATCTTGATGTCCAAACTCATTTATGACCAACCTTCAAATATGAGTTCTAGATTGTAATTAGCTATTAACTTTCTCAAGTGGACGACCTTAGGATTCCACCCATTCTTTGGTTGAAGGTATATAAGGGGGTTCTTGAACATATTAAATTTATTTATAATATTGATGTTTAATTATGGTAAAACTAGTTTTGTTAGTACCATTATCAAGGTATTTGGGTTTTGGAATATTCTCCTCAAATTTGATGTGAATTGACTCTTATAAGATATTAATATTCTTATTGAAGTCTTTATATTAATAACTTGAGTTTTTATACCCAATAAAGGTACCTTCACCATATTTGGGGTTTAAACATTCCTATATTATATTTAGTATTGAGGATATATAATTTACAACTAAAAACATTAAAAAATAAAACATTAGAAATTTTACCTCTATAAAGGTTATAGGGGGGGTTCAATGATTTTTTATTGGTAACATGGTTAAGGAGTAACCATGTGTTTTAAATTCCTTATACAAAATATATTTATGTATCCTAAACACACTCAATATAGTCCTATACATTTCTTGGGGAGTTCTATTTCATCTTTCTACATGCCCATTTTTGGATGTTTTCTATAAGGAGATAAGAAATGATGATGACCATGATAAGTATAAAACTCATAAAAGACTTTTTTATTGAAATATTCACCATTATCAAATCTAATGGGTAATTCTTTTAGAGTTTGTCTCTGTTATTTTTCTTGTAAAAGTCGATAAAGACCATAACTTTCACATTTTTATGACCTAAGAAGAAGAACCATGTAAATCTAGTATAATCATGGAAAATTAAAAATTTGATGGAATTAAATCCCATTAGAAACATGAGTTAGTCTAAAAATTTCAAGGTGAACTTGTTTATAGTTTTAGAATAGGAAAAAATATTTTTAGATTTCACGACTATTTTTTTTTCTTTCCATGTTGTAATGGTTCATAAAAAATGTTATCATTAAAATCAACTTCAGTAAATCACATACTACTCAATTAGGTTGAGATATAAAAGAAAGTGAATTTTAAAATGACCTTATCACCGAGGTTAAATATATGATTCATTATCTTTTTCACTTATAAAAATAACATTTTGACTTTAGAGAGATTTTAAATATATTATATAATAATTTCTAAAAAGATATGTGTTAAATAAGTGATTTCCTTTAAAACTAAAAACTCAGAAAATCATTTTAAAATTTCTTTTAAAATATCTATAAAATAATTAACTAATAAATTATAAATTATTATTCCTAAAATTGATAAAATAATTATTTAATTGAAGTAGAGTTGTTTAACCAAATAAAAATAATATACATTATTTTACTTTCTGAATCATATCCAAATGTGACATGTCCTCTATCAAAATTTTCTTGATTATTTAATTACGTAGGATCTCCAAAAATATTCTTGAGCCACATATTATCCATATATCATGTAGCTTCTTCATTTTTATACTTGAGATACTCATTTAACAAAATATTAATATACTAATGTCTTCGGTACCAATATCATGGGTTCACTTAAGTTATCTAATAAATACTTTCTAATCCTAATGTGTTTAGGAAAATTTTCTCTATAAAAAATGTGATTTGAGAGATAAATTATATTAGAATTACCATATATGTAATTTTATTCAATTTAATTCATAGATAATAAGACCAAATTTATTAAAAAAAATTTACAAAAATATATTGGAATGTTCCCTTCAAAAATATAAACATTTTATATTTTGTTTGGAAAACTATATTATTTTGAGAAAACTATTCCATAATTACTTTTAATAACGTGTTGAGATACCAAAATCAAATTTAGATATTGGTAACTATTCATTAACTGAGATAAAGTATTTTTATGATCTTTAATTTGGGATTCTGAATTCTCACCATTTGGTTGTTATTTAACCTTTAAAATAAAATAATATTTTTGTTTTAAAATTTTATTTGTTTTTAAAAAATTATATTTTTTTATGATAATTAAATTTTGAATAAAGTTCCCAAAATTCATTATAAATTATACATGTCACATAAGTAATATATTTATAACTTAATTACATTGTTGTAAATATATAAGACAAAGATGTATAACATGTAAAATTTACATTGTTTCATACGTCAATATGATCTATAAGGAACTCAACACTTTGGTTGCTTGATACAGATGATCAAATATAATCGTCTATATAACTCCAAGTTTATGATTTTAGTGATTTTTTACATTGAATGTGTTATTTCATGTAATACTTATACTAGGTAAAATCTATCTTGATGTGACCCAACTTTCAATACTATATAATGTAACTTTCATTTCAGTAATTTCCTCTTTGAAGTGGTTAACATATCTTTAATTTTTAAGTAAATTTACACCTTCTAGGACTGATGAACAATCTTTTTTTCAATTAGAGATTTCTAATAAATTATTTTCTTGAAATAAATTATGTTTGAAATTTCGTTGACTTCCATTTCATTTTTTAGACTATATTTTCATTATTATATCATATGTTAGGAAATATTTGATAATATCGTCAACTTCCAAGTTCTTTAAGACTTTATATTAATAGATCGTGATGATTTTGGGTCCTCAATTTATAGGTAAAACCCATATTATTTAAAAAAATGTGTTTTAGAATTTTTATCACTATGATCCTTTCAAAAAATTTATATTTTATTGAATCATGGAGAAATTTTAGTAATTGATTCTTTAGGATTCATAGAAAAACTATGAAGATATATTCTAAACATATCGAATGTAGTATCCTTGAATTTGATTGTTACTTTATCAATTACGTCTAGAATTTGACATATTTAATTAGGTGTTTTCATGTATAAATTCGAATAATTTTTTTTGTCTAAACTAAATCACAATGAATTCATTACATTGACATGTAATTAAAAAGTAGAAATATAATATACTGTAAATTTATATACATTTTCACAAGTTAGATTACATATATACATTAATATTGTTCATATAGGATAACTAATTGATCAAAGAGAGGAATAAACACATGTATTGGAATCCTTACAATTTGAATCATAAAAAAATATTGCACGACCCATAGAGTGTCCATCGAATGTACAATGGTTGTAATACCCCATTTAGAAAAAGAACATTTTTAAAACCTTTAAATAATTGTGAAAAAATAATATTTTTTGAAAGAGTCGAAAAAACTGATAAAACTATTTTATTTAATTAAAAACCCCTTTTATACCAAATGTAGTTCATAATTACCTTCAAATGATACAATGAAATAATTATAAGGCCTAAATAATTACAACCCCTTTTAAAAGATTTATGATAGTTAGAAAATTTTAAATATTTTAAAATGGACAAATTATACATGTAAATTAAAGGAGTAAGTAAAATATAATAATTATAAAAGTTTATAAAAGAGAAATCATATAACAAAAAGATATTGAACGATTGAGAATATTGATGTATAAATTTATAATCACAATGTTATTAAAGAGATAAATTAATAAAGTATAAAATAAATATTATAATTTTATAAAGGTGTATGTATAATGTTCCTTGATGAACCTATTGGTATCTTACCCAAATTAAATAAGGATTAATTATACTAGTCTATTGAATTTAATAGTACTAATGTTACCAAAACACTCTTTCTCATTAATGTGTTATGTTAAGAAACTATAATATAATTAAACCTCTATTTTTAAAAACAGTATCTTGAATCCTCAAATAAAATTCTTCCCTTGACATTTAATGGTTTTTGAACGAATCCCAGGTCTATAAATATAAAACATAGTTTGAACCAAAATAGAATAAATATTTGATGATGGAGAGGATTGATTGAAGAAATATTGTCTAAGAATGGTTTCCATTCTCTCAAATAGATAATATGGAGAACTATTAGATAATAAGAATGAGATAGGAGTAAAAGGATGTTTATAATATGATCAAACTCTTGGAATTTAGGGAACTATATATAAAGGGGAAATTTTGAAATTGTAGATATTTTATGTTTGGGAATCATTGAGAATGTGAGCTTCCAAGAAAACCAAAGGATCTATTTACAGATTTTATAAGTGATAGTGGATTCTTGGGTCTATTTGAGGATTTAAAGAGCTGAGAGAATGTGTTTTGACCATCATTTAAATCTCCTTTTATGGTTCTAGAATTAATCTATTGTTTAATACAACAATCACATTGGCTATCTGGTGATACACCTAGGGATTCACTAGAACTATATGCTTCCATTGGATGGCTAGTGGTTCTAAAATGTCTGTCCTATGATTCATAGTATTATCCAAACATCACAAAGTCCTATAGTGATTATTTTAATATCTTTTATAGGTCCAAGAACATATCACCATGAGTTTAATAAGACCCTTACACAAGGATTCTTCAATTCTCACTTAATATTCTTATAATATATCATCTTGATCCTCTAATAATCAACATCCATTTATATTCCATGAACTCAAATAAAATTATTAAATACATTAAAGAGTGATTTTTTATTATTAAAACATAAAAATATCATAAATGGAATAGATCCACTAGATAATCCCATTTAAAATTTAGCCCAAACTAGTGCGACTAAACAATCCGTTAATAAAATAAATGCACCTCTGTGAAACTCATACTAACAAAACAACTGAAGTGAGAAGTGTTCCATAAAAGAAACAAATTTTGAGATCACACACATATGTGTACTATGTGATGCGTTCCACCCCCCCGCATAGGATTTTTCCAATATACGAAATAATTTTAAATAAATATAAATATATTCCACATAATAATGGAGACCACACACTATCTTAATTTTCGATGTGATATTTCAATAGTTCATCCCAATTAAAATAAAAAAAGAATCTAATTTTTACATATTTTAAAAAAATTAAAAACCAAACCTTCTTCCGTTTTAATATATATCATTCTCATTATGCTCCATCATAGTCGGCACCATGAAGGATTCAATGAATCTCCTCCATCCAAGATTTTCCATAAAAATCCTTCACTAAATCAAAGTTACCATGATTATACTATAGTGGAATTATTAGGTTGTTGAGAGTTAAATAAAAAATGAAATGTAACCCATAATAACTATCAAAATGAATTAGATATGGGAGAAAAAACTGGATGAATATAACTCCAGAATATTCATTATGATTATGTACTAAATTTACAAGAACTCACATTACCCAATAAATTTCTACCTATAATTAACTAAATATATTTTCCTCATTAAGAATGAGTTATATGATACCAATTCTAATTTTTCATGACCTTTTTCCTATTTCAAAAATAAAATATCAATTCATCATACTTGAAATTTAATTTATTTAAGCATTAAATAAACTATATTCCATCATTTAACACTTGTCACACCATCATAAATATTACAAATACAAGATTTTTATCCAAAATCAACCACTATTATATATAATTACAGTCTCAATTAATCAATATAAATTAAACACTCACAATATAAAAATATAATCAACATAATTGTTCATTATTCTGTATCATAGTTTCATTTAAAAACAATCTATTATCGTTACATTATAATAAAATTATGTATCAACACATCGTAATTCGATTTTTTTAAATTAATATTTTTATAAGTATACATAATCAAGAAAAATACAATAATATCATGATATTGAACCCTAAATCATTATCATAATTCAATCAATAATCAAATATTTCGTTTTCATTAATTTATTAATATTTTCTTTCTATTTCTCAAACATAATCCAATTTATATTTATGATATCATATTTCAAATTTTTTCATAGAAATAATTTTGACATTAATGACAAATTATCAAAAAAGAACGTCTTAAGAATTATCGTGTTATATTAGTTCATTCCCCACTACCATGTTCTCACAGCTTACAAAGAAAATAAAAACATTATTTAATTAAAATAGAAATATAATGTATAAAATTCACCAAAACCCTAATTTTCTACATCTGAATGTAATAATTTTTATTCATTCTTTACTTTTTTTTAAGTATATATATAACACCCTATGGTTTTAGTATATATTTCCCCTTAAATAAAATCTGTGTTTGATAACTTGTGTTGCACACAATACCAAATCAAATATAAAATTATTTATTTCATTATGGTAGAATATTACAATCGAAAATAGAAAACATTATTTGATATGTAAATTTAATATAATTAGTAAAATTACTAAAGGAATGAAACCTAATGAAAAAAAACACTAAATGATTTAAATTAACATAATCACAATCTTCCATGAAGATGATGTCATCAATGAATACAATAGGAAGAATAAAATAAATTGAAAATATAATAAACATATAAAAAAACTATATAATAAAATGAATTATTTTCAAGAAGTATATATGGTTATATATAGGAATGTAATATAACCATTATATATATAGTTATTTTACATGTGTTCATTGGACTTATAGTTATTGGACATATGTCTAATTGAAATATAGTCATTGGATATACTTTCATCCAATAGATTAATTAATGTTATTTAATTATTTGTGAAAAATTCAAATGTAGATATTCATTTAGAATAAAATTTTTTCTAATGTAATAAAAACATAACAACTAATTTAAATATTTGATTATAAAAATATATATTTTTATTCACTACATATTATTATTATTTTAGGTGATTATAATACTCAAATAAATATTAAAATATATCACAACCCCCTCCCCTATATAGGTATTCATCCTTGTTCATAGATAAAGGGAGATAAATAATGACTATAGATTCCTACTTTCTGTAGGTCCTGGGTGGGTGACTAAAACTTAGGGTATAAAAAATTTCACATATGGAAGGTGTTATAACCAATAATATAAAATGGTTTGGGATAGATGATATCAATCAAAAAACAAAATAATAATAATAATAATATAATGGAAACCACACCACCATAATATACATGTAAAAATTAAGGGATTACAATAGAGTTTACAAATAAAAACAAAAGGAAAAGTCCAATGTCCAAGACACAATAAAAACTCGAATGCCCAAGATAGGGATGTATAAATCAGTCCCTGAAGACCTCATTGAATCCTAAAATATATTTCCTATATACATAGAGGGTGAAAAAACATTTAAACTCTATATAATCATACCTAAGGTATCCCATGACCATTTTTGAAGGATCGTAATAATGAACTAGTGAAAAAAAATTGAACCAAAATTCACCTAAACATGTCTAAAAACCAATCCTTGTATTACCAAAATAAGCTCACTAACTAACATATCAAATATAGAAACATAGTATTGAATAAAAAAATAAGTTATCCCTATTGACACTTACCCATTGATTTTCTTCTCTCCAACCCCAATGTAAAATATCATTTGTTTTCATCTCTTCCGTACATAAAAATATTAAACTAGATCTGGTGTGGGTCAAGACTCATTCCAGCCTACCACAATATAGTGTTGTCTAGAATTAGGTTCTATAATCCTTCATCATTACATCATAACCTCATCCATATAAACTGAGAAGTAGGGTATTATGAATGTGAAGGAAATCCACCATGTTTCCTCCTCCTACTATGCATCACCCCCAGCACATAAAACCTCCTCATCATTATGTAGTGATCTGCAACACAAACCATTCATCATTGGTTGATATCTAACATCATTATGTAATCACTATTGAATTAAGATCGAGGGGTTGGGGGTATCTATCAATCTGATTTTCCACTAAACCGCGTGTTTTTTTTAAATTCATGGAACCCAATACATCTAGGTTTTGTTATGGTTATCCATCCTAGGTAGGTAAAATAATAAAATTTAAAAAAATACATGATAGGTGGCCTCAAACAAACCCAAACTATGGTTTAATAATAAAATAGTTCTTCCCAATCCCAAACTACCACTAAAACTTCACACATAATCCATCAATAACTAGTAACACCACTAAATGCATCACACCACATCACTAACACCCAAAATCCACACAATCCAACATTCAATTTCCATTCCAACCATTTCTAGAATTATTGATTTACCCTAGAATCTGTATTATGAAGACATTTCATTACACAAAAACATAACCCATTTGTTATTCATTCAATTCATTTAAGTAATTTACCACACAAAAATTCCATACTGTACTCATATTTAATTACATCCCATGATTATTTAATTTCATCCCACACTCATTCATTTACCAAGTCATATAATTTTAGTTTCATTTGTTCAAATTCATTCCATTTATAACAAGGTGACTAACATGACAACACCACATATCATCTACCCCCAATTAACCATCACCACAATAATCTATATAAAAATTAATAACCAAAACCCAAACATCTCTTCACAAAAGCTTCATAATATAAACATTACACATCCATCATCAACTATTTCTAAACCAATCAAACATAAAATAGTAACTTACACATTTCACCTCACACCTGGTCACCACAACCATTTTTAAAATCCCAAAAGGTCCCCCACATATCACAAAGGAGAACAAAAAAAATATCAGAATATAACAGAACATTTCATCTTTTTTATCTACCATAATTTTTATTCAAGGGATTTTATAGCATCACATATTCTTTTGCATGAGTATTTTCACAAAATTATATATATCCTTGGGATGCTCATGAATTAACCATATATAATTCATTATAATTTTTCATAAATGGTGAGATTAAAAAAATTATAATAATATGGGACTCATAATTAATATCAATCACAACCCAAAAATGTTCTCATGAACTATTGTTTTTTGAAATAACAACAGTAATGTATAAACATCATTAATTTCACAAAAATAGTAAACAAACGAGAATACCCCACATTACCTTCAATTTCAATTTTACTAATTCATTATCTTCATTAATCTTGCCCTTACAGTATACTCATAAGATGTCAAATAATTAAATACCCACACATACACTTTAAAAGGTATAGAATGAGGATACCCTACCTTAAAATTATGTTAATCAATGTTTCTTGGAAGAATGAATTAACATGAATCATCCAAAACTAAAGAAAACACCAAAAAGGATGAAGGAAACCCCATTCTAACCCATCCACAGAAAGAATTCGTCAAGAATTACTTAATCTCAAACATAAAAGAGAGGATCTTAATCAAAAAAAACTCACGATAGGAGGAAGAGTAAGAAGAATTAATAAGAGATAAGAAAGAAGATTACCCTGATTTTTGAGGATTTGATCTAGAAAAACCAAGGTGTTTCAACTCTCAAGAGGTGTGTTTGGAATATAAGAAGGGGTCAATTGGTTGACTAGGGCATGATAGATTAAAAAAACTGAACCAAAGAAGATGAGATTCCCCTTTTTAAAATGAGGCTTCACAAGCCTTCGCCATAGTGTGGGGTCTTACAAAATTCATGTGGCGTTCATTGGACAATGGGAGATCTGGAATTCAATCTTATACCCCATAAGGTTTTTTTGTTATTTTAAAAAATATTTTGAATTTCAGCCAGGCCTAGGATATGATATGGTCCAAGGAAAATTGGATTCCATGACGCTATCTATGACCAGCCACTATGATGTAACATGAAAATCTTGGTTATTTTCTCCTCAAAATACCCAACAACATGGTTTGGGAATCCCCAAATCCACATGATATTAAGGTTGTTCCCCAAAATTCCATCCCCAGTACAATGCCCTTAACTAATCCTTTCTAAACTACTTTTGTAATACAAGGTGACCATCCATGTTCATCTTCATATAACACAGCCGACTAGGCTGTGTGTCTCACTGTTTTGGTTACTACAACCACACAACCATCTCCATGGATGACCTCCAGGAATCCAAGGCCAATATATATGACACCACACCCACTACCAAAGTGTAGCGACCCGATTAATAGATAGATCTTTCTCCTATCCACTGGTACACCTCTAAACTCCTTCACAATGACAAAAAAACACATGATAATTTTATGGAGAAGGCTTCTTATATCTGGTTTCTTCCATTAGATACTTCTCAAAAAATTATCATCCTCATGAATCTAGATAAAGCCTATAAATACAGAAAGCTAGGTAATGGTTCAAAATAACGTCTAGTGAGATACCTCTCATGGAACTAATTACAATCGAAACATGTCAACTAAAAAAGTAATCCTTGAAAGTGAAAATATAACATTTCATGAAAAAATAAGAAACCAAGAATTATATAACCCAAGTAGAATAAAAAACAAAACAAATAATAAGACATGATACTTATAATACTTATGTGTATCACATTACCAAGTACACTCCGCCAAGCCACAAAAATATGAATCCTATGAAATAGGAATCCTAAACTAGATTGTATCCTCTAAGAGAAACCACTCCTTATCTTTTGAAAAGGATAACACACTCAGTGATAATTTTCATTCCTCAATCACCACTCTCATTTTTGGGATCCAATCGCATTTCCTACCCAAAACCATAAAGAAAACACCTGAAACCAGCACCCAAGTGAGATTCCTCTCAAGCAGAGCATTTATTAAGGAGGGATCTTTTAGATGAAGAATAATGGGGAAAACACTAAAACTTCCTCTACATTATAGTAAAATGAAATATACCACTCATATACATATCTCCCAAACCATCTCACCCCCACAAAACCAAGAAAATGTCTCGTATACAACAATCCAACAAAAAAACCATGTTTTTTACAATAATGTCACAACTTCCCATGCCTACCATGATAACCAATCACAATACGCTATTCAAATCACGCACCACTGTGAAAAATCACCCTAATGTTTTTAAGTCCATATATATAAAAACATATGTGATATAACAAACCACAGTAGAGAAGAATCAAAACAAAAAATTAAATCAAAACAAATCATATAAAGTCATCATTTCCAATTTATAAACATACGAACAATATGTTTCATTATTAATATAAATGATTGAAATTATATGGGAGGTGATTTTATAACTATAGTTACAATTAATCATAAAATAAAGAAACATCATGAAAAATAATCACTACAAAGTCAAAAATCATCAAGATATGTTATGAAAATTGTATTATACTAGTTTAAGTTGCATTTTAGGAAAACAAATATTTCTTTACACTTCAGTAATATTAGATAGATATTATTTAAGACTAGAATTGAATATTTTTGCCTGATGAGTTAATTTTATTACGATTGAAAATATCAATCAAATATCCCTCCAAAAATTATACAATTTTTTTTGTGATTTCATGTTACCAAAATATAACTGTACATGTCTTAATTTAATGATTCATATTTTCTATAATCAACTAAAGATTTTATATTCATTTTACCATACTTGAAAAAATTATTTTAGGGTATATAATGGCTGGCATAAATTTAAATTAATATTATAGTAAAACCTACTCAATGTATGTAACATAGAATATAAAATGTATTTTATTGACTCATTTACACATTCCATATATTTATAAACTACATCTTTTTATGGACGTTCATATTTACTCTTTAGGTTCCTGATAATCCTAAAAATAAATAACTTAATCTTAACTATGAAGATATACCATTGAAAAACTATGCATGTAAAGGTATTTATGACACATGATAAAAAAACATAAATATTTTTCCATCATAAAATATTTTTTGTCCATGGAAATTAGAAATAGGCTCATCAATGAAAATGTTTTCAAATTTGAATGGATAATCACTATGTAAATTCCCAGAATTTCAAAATTAAAAGGACATGTTCTAGTCAAGAAGTAAATTTACAACACATGAATATGAAAGATTAGGTAATGAAAACTCTTAAAAAATTTATACAGCATGAATCAATGTAATTTCATTTCATTCTATTAGCATGGAATCTTCTAAAAATAACTTATTTCATGAAATATTAATGTTTTTTAGTTACTCCCAATAATATACATAGAGAATATATCACCATAAGTTTCAACTATCATAGAAGAATATAAATATGATATGAATTTAAAAATAAAGTGAAGAATATAATTTATCATAAATCATGTTGGCGAAATCATGGAATTAATAACTGAAATGATTCATTCCAACCACATCTCATCGAAGATGCTCCTAGAATGCTCCCTATCTAGTTCTTCTGTAATTATATCATTTTTATTATTCTAACATCATATCAATTATAACATATAAATCATTCATTAATGTCTCATTGTGATTTTAATTTAACACTTAATTGTTTCATGTTCCCGATTCATGCTTAATACATAGTCAAATATAGAATAATAAACTATTCCACAAACCTAACTCCAGACATTCAAAACTCATCAATATTAACATGAAATGAGAAATACGTTGATAAAATTAAATTGTACATCATTTCTAAATTTTAATAACACATCATTAATTTTGTAAAACCTTAACTCCAATCAGCTAAAATTAGTGGTTATTTGTCTACATTGGCACAAGATACAAGGGATCACATCTTAAAGAATCAAATTGTTTAGTATTATTTGAAAAGTGTACGCATTCTAGAATTACAAATTACATTTGAAGACATAAAATAAAAAAATATATTTTATTTAAGGAAAAAATTATTACCTCTATAATATCCTTTAATATCAATCCTAGTGAACATCATGGTATCCTGGGGAAAGAAAATAATATAAAAGGGTGAACTCAGATTCTTAGTAACGGAATGTGTACAATGGATGAAATATTAGAATAAATAAAGAATTAATAATATGAAATGAATAAATTATGATCAAATAATGTCATATAAACCATAAAAATATCTTAAAATTTATCCATGGACGTATTAACTATTCAAATAATCACATGGACATAAATAAAAAATTTCATAATAGTGGAATACATTATTTTATACATCTTAAACACATCATTTATGACTCATGCTATGAAATCATACATAAACGGGTATATAATATGCCAAATACACAACATATTTTGTCTAATTTGACCGACCAATGTATCAAGGGGATTTTTAATTCCACATTCTACCAGTAACCTAATAATTTCAATTCATTCATCATATAAAAAATAATAAACCTTAATCAAGAAGCCTTAATATTCAATAGGTATCTGTAATATAAGAACTATCCTATAAGATGTGAGTAATTTCCCCAGTAAAATTATCATTAGACCACTAGAGAAATATTGTGGATAGAATCATTAAATTATATCCCTATTAAAGCATATTATTCATCAAATGATATTGATCTATATTAAAACAGATTTAAAAGATCACTGGAGTAATTCTTGAGGAAAATACCATTTTCATTGTGAAAACACATATTTAAGATCTAAAAAACAAAAAACAATATGGAAAATAATTTTATTTGGAAATAATAATTTTTAATTGTAATAAATGGTTCAAATAATGAGAATTCATGATATAATGAGAATCCATTCGTGTGGTGTATGTTAAAAAAATATTTTTTCACTGATTTGGTAAAATGTTCCTTGTTCGAGAAATGATTAGATGATTCTTTTATATTTATAATAAAAATTTAAACATGCGTATAAATGAATTTGATAAATTATTATATAATAGTATATAAATTCCTGAAAATATTTTAATGAAAATATAATCATAAGAGAAAAATGTTCCCAATCAAATTGAAAAAATAGTATAGTTTTCCATAAAATCATTCTTTTGGACTTTTGAGTACTAAAGAGTGGAATATTTTCGAAAAAAATGTAATTTATAGAATTGAAAAAAATGATAACATCATAGATGGAGTATATTATATGAATTTCATATAATTACACAAAAAAACATAAATATAAATAATCCTAAATAAGGATGAAATTGTGAAATAAACCCTTACATAAGGTATGGCTTCCATCATAAGTTATTTCAAACTCCAATATAATAAATTTAAATAAATTATAATTATATAATATAGCCACACACATACTTATAATAACATATTTGATCTAAATATAAATTTTCAATAGCAATTTATTAAATATTCCTTATTAAAATCATCATTTTTAGTGTTATCTATTTCAATTTTTATGTATGTCTTCATTTAGTTATTCATGTATTTTTATATTTCTCATGGTTAAATCATATAAATAATCAATATTATGTCATAAATATTATATATGTTCATTTCTTCCATTTTTATTAACATAAAGGTAATTTTGTGACGAATACTGAATTACACCACAACTTAGAGAAGACAAGCCTTATGTAAGCACGATATATATTTTTATTTTAGATAGGATGGAAAGGATATGAATAATTTTTTTCCACCCAAGTAATAAAATTTTGATTCATGTAATATAATAATTTTATTATGGGGTAATGGTTATAAAATATATATTCTCGGTGGAATAGGAAATAAAATAAAAACACTCGGCTAAAAGTTGCATGTCTTCCTCATAAAACCACATTTTTATTTCACATTAAACCTTCTTGGATAGTCCTTCGATGAGACCAGATCCTCGAGGTCATGGGTGGGAAGGTTTGGAATGGATTTGTATCAGTTTAGGTTGAGAAAAGCATCTCAATAAGTGTGAATAATTTAAGATAAGTGGTGCCTTTTATAAGTGATGCAAAGAACATACTTGTAATTTCTTAAAATATGATGACAATATAAAGTCATTTTCCTGTGAATGTGGCTCATAATTATCATAGATTTTAATATGATAACTCTAAGGTCATAATATAAATAAAAAAATTAGTTTTATGGAAAAACAAAAATTCACTTTTACCCTTATCTCTTAGATTAGCCCCCGCCCTTTACCGTTCGTAATCTTGTTTTAACCCTAACTATGATACCAAAGTTTTCCATTTTTAATCTTCACCATGACCAAAAATTTAGTTGAAATTACTAATTAAAATTAATTATGATCATTCCAAATATCTAACCCATTTAATAATATTAAATTTTTATATTTTAAAAAATTAATTTTATTATAAGTCTGCAAAATGCGTTGAAATCCATTTTTAGAAAAATGTTTATTTTTAAAATTAAAATAATTTACACCAAAATACATTATATTGTTTAAAATGAAATAAATTGGAAAATATTAAATAAAAGGATACTTATTTTCTATCAAATAAAAAAAACTATTATGAACTATGTATGTAATTTATTAATAGAAATGAATAAAAAACAATTTTTTAGACAAAAAATGATACTTTGATTTATAAAATGTTATGAATATATTTCTATGATCAAAATAAATTTTTTTATATGAATTAGATTATTTCTAAAATATTTATTTTATAGAAAAAATGGTTTTTTTAACATTCATGTTATTCTTATGTAATTATAATTTCATAAAATTGATAGTTTTGTGAAATCAATATTTTTAACTATTCACCCAAAAATCAACTATTTATAATAAAAATAAAAAATAAACCCTATATTTATTTTTACTTGATGAATTAAAATGTAAAATTAATTTCATAAATTTAAATTTACAAAAAAACACGATTTAGGTTTTAATAACAGTCTTGAATAAGGTTATATGAATTGTTTTATTATTTATCTAAAAGGAAAAGGTTATTATAATTGAAGCTTGGCTGTTAAATTTTTTTATTTATGAAAATAAAATATGTAGTAGTAAAGATCCACATAACTTTGTTTAGTCTCCATGGATAATAAAAAAGAATCCACAACCCTATGAATGCGATTTAATTAAATATATCACACTTCAATATTCATTATTTCTTATCAATTCAACATCATCTAATGAATAACATTTCATGTTATTGAATTATAAAATCTTAAACCAATTTATTAAACAAAGCATTCAAGAATTAAATATTCTACATTAAATGAATATTTAGTTAATAAGACATTTAATAAGTGTACCTCAGGGAAATTCAAATCTATTGGGCATTCTACATCATTAGTAAACATAACATACTAGTTTCACTATTTTAAAATATCAATTTCAACTACCAACATTCTCACACAAGATTTAAATAAAAAAAATCAATTTTTAAAACTATTATGACATAGTTTAGAGGAAAACTAAAAATTTCCTCAATTAATAACTTGTAATAAATATTGTTTTAACTCACATGTATTAATTGAAAATGGATACATTTTAATCATATAGTCCTTATCATACCAATACACCATATCATAAGTAAAAGTTATAATCCTAATAAAAACGAAAATTTTAATTTAAATAAGGAAACATCTTTGGAACCCTATAGAATTCTAATATCTGGGAGAATGCATGGAAGTACCTCAAAACAAAACATCAAAATTAAAAACATGTAAATTATTCATTTTAACCCATCAATCAAAGAATTTATAGGAAACTAAAAAAAAAGAAGGTTTAATTCTTAAATCATCAATTAAAATAGGTTTTAAAATAAAATCATAGATTTTTTTTCATAAATCAAGGTGTAACAAAACATCTTACAAAAATATCTAAACCAATTACCATATTAATCTAATATAATTTTATCCAATATTAAAAGAAAATATATGACATAGAAAAAACATAATTTTTTAAATCAAGTCAGTTTGTTATTTATAAATCTATCAAACTTATTAACTAGTCATAAAATAAAATATATTCACCGCTTATCCATTAAAAATTAAATAATTATTTATATAAAGTCAAAATAAATCTTTATAACTATAGAATGAGTTGTCCCAAACCATCATATGACAAGATTTATAAAACCTAAGGTTGAATCAATTCTCATTTTTAGGTTTAATGATCCTATAGGTTATTTACATAGTAGTAATTAATAGGAATGCATCATAGAAAAATCATGTAAAATTAAATTCCTTCATTTACCATTTACTATAGGTAAATATCATTACTTCTTAGATTTTTAAGTCATTGACTCATCATATTCCCCCAAACAATAAAAACACACACACACAGATATATATAATAATGTTTTCACATCTATAAGAATAATGGGATCATATCCACCATACCCTGATATTTTCCATTTTGGGTGGCTCTCTCGAGATTTCACCACATTAAAATGAATTATCAAATAATTTGTTTTGATATGGAAAGATTCCCCCCTTTATATATGCATGAATCAATAACATAAATTACAATAAAAATAAAAGCCTAAGCCTGATATCATGTTATTTATTCCAAATTATTTAGTTGGGATTGTTTAATTCATATAATCTCCCCAAATTAATCACAAGTGAAAAAAAGTATGGTGAATGTACCTTATTAAGGTCTCTAACCAGCACACATAACCACATCAAATAGTCAGTCAATATGTTTATATTCAGTGATTTAGGTCATAGGGGCCATAAAATCTCATGTTCATGTCAGTCTCTCTGGCTTGTATCATACAACAACCTCTAATAATACCATTTTCCAACCAACATATGTAGTCCTCATGAAGGAATAACTCCTAGATTTATCCTATCTCTCAACTGGAACCATTAATACCACTCTAGAATAATCCAGTCCTTCTAAAGGCACCCCTCCTAGGCCATTAATAATGGTTTGGAGATAATGACCCTCAAGTTCTTCCTTTAGTTTTCCCTAGATTGGTGACTAGCACCAAGGATTTAAAAAATAACACATATAGATGGAATTAACTTCAATAGAAAACATAGAATTGGGATATAGAATACTAATCTCCAAAAAAATCCATAATAATAATAAAATAAGGAAAATAAAACCATCCCAATATGAATGTACAATGTTAATATTTTAAATAGAGTCTATTAATAATAACCAATGTACAAGTCCTACAACAGAGACTCAATAACATCTCTGATTCCTGAACTGGTTACGTTCATCTCGGTCATTGAAATCATCCTAGAAACATGAAAAATATGTCATATATATGATGGGTGATAACAATGTGCATAATAAATAGGATTACATAATGCCACTCAAGTACATGTGGAAAGATAATTCTAATCCACCAGTGAAAAAATAATAGAACCAGTAGGAACCAAAATAGGTTGATTAACCAATTCTAGTATCACCATGGAATGTTCTTCAAATAACACATTGAATATAAATATTTATAATCAGATATATATAAATGGAAGTAAAAATGAACCCAATTCCCCACTAGTTTTCCACACTCATGTCCCAAATTCAAACTACATATAAACATCAAAGTATATCTAATGTGGGTTAGGTCTCTCCCTACCAATCCGACCTTCATGAGGTATTTAATATGGCTGTAGAAGCATTCATCATCACATTAAATATTCATCCACAAAACCATAGTATTAGTGTATCATTAATGTGAATGAAATAAACCATATGTCCTCCTCCTACCACATATGACCCCCACCATACATGACATCCTCATCATCAATGGGAAATTCCGAACACAAACCTATCCTCCCTGGTTAATCTCCAACACAAACCTATTATCACTATTTAATGAGTACTGGGGAAGAGGGGGTAGATGTAAATCAAGTCTTACATCATCCTAGATGTCGGGGAAAGCACCCGTAACTCAAAACATTTGAACATTGGAATTGTTATACATCTTGGATTGAGAGCATTAAGAAATAAAATAAATAATATTTAATATATAGTCTCACACAAACCCATCCTATGGATTAATAATTAATCTATACTAGCACATCTCACACCCCCACCACAACATCACAATACATCCCCCATAAACTATTTCCCTATCTAAATGCATCACACCACACCACCCCTATACATAAGTCCCAAAATCTATCATTCAATTTTTGTTCCAACTAGTTCAGGAATTATTTACTTGACACTAAAAATCCATTAGCCAGACATTTCATTATTCATTAACATTCCCATTTATTATTCCATAAATGAATTTAAGTAAATTTCCATATAAAAATTCCAAACCACATTTATATTTAATCTCATACCATGTTTATTTAATTTTATCCCACACATATCCATTTTCCAAGCCATGTCAATTCTATTTCATATTTTCACATTCATTGTATGGATAACCTGGTGACATGAATGACCATAACACATCACATCTTATCTAACCCATATAAACCATTTAAAAAAAACTACATATAATAATAAAGCACCAACACTAAAACATTTTGTCTCCACAAACTCATGAAAACAAAATCATAATAAAAAACACTTCAAATCAGACCACTACACCTAAACAATATAACCTCACCAACACCACATTCCAACATGAACTCGGTAAAAACCATCATTGGTAAAATCCAAACAATATCCACCACACATCAGACAAGACAATACAAAAATCACATAAACACATAACTACATAATTTAACATCTATATCTACCACAATTTTAGATCAAAGTATTTCATAACATCACAAATTATATAGAAAGGATATTATCAAAATATTATAAAATATTCATTGGAAACTAGTTCATTAAACAAATATATGTTATTATCATTTTTTATACATTGTGTGATTAGTCAAACAATCCAAATAAAGGTATTATAAGTCAATGAAATCATATTTCAAACAAGGTTTCATAAAACCAATATTTTAAAAACTAACAAAATGAAAGTATCATCATTAGTAATTTAACATAAATACTAGGCACATGTGATCACCCCATATTCCCATCAATTTCAGTTAAATAAAATAATTATCTTCATTAATATTACACTTACCATCCACCCATTGGATGTCCAAAGGATTCAATCCCAACACATACACATGAAAATGGAGAGACAAAGGATCACCTACCTCATACTGATGTTCAATGTTCATCTAGGGATGAAACAATGACCATAAATTATCTAACACTAAATGAAATACCACCAAAGTTAGAGGAAACATCACTATAACATGTCTAAATTAAATATCCATTAATCATTTCTCAATTTAAAACTCAAAAAAGGATCTCCATCAAAACATAATACTATGAGGAGGGAGTGTAAGGAGAACAAAAAATAGAAGGGAAAGAAGAGTACCTCAATTTGTGAGTGTTTGATCTAGATGAACAAATTTTTTTGATCTCTCAAGATGTATGGTTAGGAGAACAAGGTAAGTCAAGAGGTCTACTGGGGATCGATAGAAGAACGAAAACTGAACCATGTAAGTCAATATTCACTATTATATAAAGAAGGATTCACTGGCCATCACCATAGAGTGGGGTCTTAAAAAATGACTATGGTATTCATAAGAAAAATGGAGATCCAGAATTCATGCTTTACCCCTAGTTTTTGATCATTTTAAAAACTATTTTTACATTCACCATTTCTTAGGCTACAACATGGTCTAAGGTGTGTTTTCTCCTCCAACTCCATCCATATATTCACACTATATTGTAGCACCAAAATCTTGAAATTTTTGTCCACATCATTTCCCACACAAAGACATCATCATCCTGAGATCCATGTGTTACATATTTTGTACCCAAAAATGCCACGCCCAACCCCACCCCCTTCACTGGGAATTTTAATGTTTTCCCATTTTATATGAGGTGACAATCCATGTGTCTCACCCTACAACATGGTTGTCCAAAACAATTATCTCAATATGGTGTATCCGAGAACTATATGTTCTGCTCTACAAATATCTTATAAGAACTCAAGGCCAAAACGGCCGCACTATGCCCGCCACAATAGGCTAGTAACCCTATGAATGTCTAGAACTCTTCCATATCTTTCCAAACACCTCAAAACTCCCACAAAACACCATAAATATTTATATCAACTTAATGGAATGGATTTGGAATTATGGATCCTCACAAAATACCAATTTATTAATAAAATTGAATGGTTATTTTCAATCATATGTGATTTAGTTGATTTAATGTTAGAAAGGGATACTTTTCAACGAATGTTTTTCGATGTTGGGTATTATTATAAATTAAATATTTCATTAATAAATAATTATTAAATAAATTTTATCTTTATATCTAGAAAATATAAGATTAATATAGATCCATTGATTATTATTATTTATTTAATTAAATTAATTTTTATTTTTATTCCCAAAAAAACAACTTCCTAAAATTTTATTTTATGTTTATAAATTCATATATTAAAAGTGATTTTTATAATTTTCAGAAATTTTATCCAATAAAATGGATTTGATATTTTGGATTATAATTTCTAAATTAGATAATAAGTTCAATTTCATTTTTATGTATAAAAATTAGTTATTGAGGTGAAACCAGTCCTTAACGAAGATAATAAACAGACTCTAAATAATGAAGTGGTGTGTTTGATGATGATGTTGTTGTATTTTTTATCTTCATTTTTATGTTGTGAATTGGGTGGGCTTATTCCCATTAAAAATAGTGGTCGGCGGTGGTCCTTTGTTACACACTAGTAAACCTCTATTTTATGGATAATCTTTTGATTGAATTGATATAACATATAAATTACTTAATCACATAATGATGGTCGATAAAATGGATTCCCAAGGAATATAAATCCTTGTGTGATCACCATGGTTAACCAAACAGAAATAAGGAACTTGGTAAATGGTGTGGTTAAATAAAAAAACTCCCTTGCTCTATTCGGCTAATACACCTGGTTGTTCTACTTGATGCTTGTGGGGTGACATGGATGGGGATGGGATCTCGTGTTGTTTAGTTATTGGTAGTGGATTTGAGGCAGTGTGGAACCATATTTTGGGGATTGGTTTGGTTCTAGTACATAGAGGGATCTCACAAATTCATTTTTTTGTTGTGACTTTACGAGAGAACCATGTGTGAATGATTTAATAGCGGCTTGGCAATTTTTCATCAGTTGTTGTTGTAGGACCCCCGGACACCCTGAGAGGGGAGGGGTGAATCATGGTGTCAAATTTTTCTTTTAAAGTGATGTATCTTGTTCCCATGTTGGTAGGAACTTGCTAAACCTGTATGATGGATATGAACAGAAATCAAACATTCACATGCAGAGAGGTGACTCAAAACTTTTTACTTGGTTCACCACTAAGGGCTACATACAAGGAGTATACACAGATAGTTTTTCGGTCATATCAAATTCCACTAAACCTCACTAGATGTGTATTAAAAAGGTTCGGGCACGGTCACTATATCCCAGGCTCACTTCCATTAAAAGTATTTAGGGATAGATCACTGTTTCCCTTGGGTCACTCCTGTTGACTCCCTCTGGCTCACTACCCTTATTGAAGTCACACTTAGTTTATATACGTGAAGGTATTATCTTCATTGATAAAGAATGCATCCTCTACTGTGTGTAGATGATCTGTTGAAGTCCAACTCTCTCCTATAGTAAAATCTCACTTCCCTTCAAGGGTAATGAGCAATCACCTAACTTTCACGTAGCTCAAAAACACTAGAATTCTTCTTTACTGCCTTGGCGCATAGGTCTCCTGTGTGGAAAAATTCGGCACGCAAGTTCAAACTGGAATGCAGGTATCAACCAACCACCTATGAAACACCACCCACTTCAACTTCAAACCTGCATGACTCAATTCCGTTCTCACCCAAACTACCTTGGGAGCGCATCAAACAACCGGCGCGCAACCTCTACCTACGCGACCCAACTACCACTTGTGCGACTCAACTAATTGTGTGAAGAGAGCTCGAAAAATCTCTAAGTATTGAATTTTGGTATAAATGACGATGGGTGGTCCTCTATTTATAGACAAACTGGACCCCCTGCGCGGTGGCGCACAAGTGTCCTCAAGGCATGCAAGTCCCGACGCGCAGCTCCAACCACCCTAGCCTCTTTCGTGCTACCCACTTGCGCGACCACACCAATACTTGTGTGATCCTATTTACTTTTCCATATTCTTAAGTTCTGATCATGAATAACAATAGGAACGCATGTTTCCAAACATCCTAGGCACCGGCGTGCAAGTCCCTTCTCGGCGCGCATGTCACTTGCACGACCCAACTAAAATTTGAGCGACCCTTATCCCTTTTCCAATTTTACACGTTCTAATATTGAAAAACACAAGGCACACAAGTTCTCTCTCCTTCAAGTACACAGTGCGATGTCTCTTTTCCAAAATCACTTTTCTCCATTTGCCTATTTTCAGGCCCAAAAATTTGGAAAACACTAGAAAGAGCTGCCACCTTCAATACTGTAATATGCTTGCCTGTATGAGAAATTTTCTGGCACACATTCTGATATTTCTCTGAGGATTGACAACAAACACAAACCATATTTCAATTAATGCATAGATGACCATGGTTCCAACAATCTAACCATTTGGTTTTGTTTCCAATCAGAAAATAAATTCAATAGATCCCCATCCATATGTAAACCAAAAAACGCAAGAATCAACTCATCCAACAATCTAAGTCTTAGTGAGCAATTCTCGATGTAGAAAACAAGAGAGGAAGCTTGAGTTGGGTTCCAGTGTTTTGGAAATCTGAATGACACCCAAGATGCATTACATGACCGATGTATTCCTTCTCATCCTTCTCATCCTATAACTGACACTGAATTCACATCGTGTCACAGGAGAATTGCATGCTTGAACATGCCCGAATTTATTCATTTCTCCCCTATTGACAATAAACCCAAAGTCCTATAATTTTATCAATGTTTAGCTCAAACCATACTCACCCTGGGATAGTATCTCCCCCACATCCTTGCATCACATCCATAAATAGATAAAAACAGTTATCATAATCGGGGAGTGGGGTATTTTGAAACCTCTTTATGCACTGGGAGGTGGCTGAACACTGAGGTTCAAACGATGCTTCTCAAACACAGCCGCTGACAGTGGCTTGGTTAGGATATCAGCCACTTTTTCATTAGTTCCCACATGATCCATTCTAATCACCCCTTTCTCATCGTTTTCTTTGATAAAGTGATACCAGATTTCAATATGTTTTGTATGAGAATGCTGAACAAGATTCTTCATTTGATCAATTGCACTCTTGTTATCACAGTAAATTACCATTGGTTGATTCAACTCATCACAAATATATGTTAGTTGTTGCTTCATCCATAGAAGTTGAGTGCACGCCTTTGTGGAAGATATATACTCGGCTTCAGTAGTACTAAGAGAAGTACTTTCTTATTTCTTTCTCAACCAGCCAAAACATTTCAGCCCAATATAGAAGGATCAACCACTGGTGGAATTTATGTCTACTACATCAACAGCCCAGTCTGCATTAGAAAACGCTGATAATTCACTGTTCCCGCCTGCAGAAAAATATAACCCAACATTATGTGTACCATGAATGTACCTCATAATTATTTTTACTACCTCCATATGTTCCTCCTTTGGATTACTCTTAATGTGGGATGCAAGACATGTGGAAAAGACAATATCTGGTCGCGTCGCTGTCAGGTATAGTAGGCTCCCGATGATCCTCTTGTACATCGTGGGATCAATAGAGGACCCATCCTCATGCTTTCCCAGTTTAGTGCCAACTGAAATCGATGTTGACATTGGTTTGGAGTCTTGAATATTAAACTTCTTCAACATCTGTCTTGCATACTTTTCCTGAGAAATGAAAGTGTAATCCTTCTTTTGAATCACCTGTAGCCCCAAAAAATATGTGAGCTCCACAATCATAGACAGTTCAAATTCTTATTTCATATGATTGGAAAATTCAACCACTGATTTCTGCCTACTACCACCAAATATGATATCATCAATGTAGACTAGAACCATGAATTAATCTTTTGGAGAATTGTTCACATATAGATTGTGATCCACTCCTCCTCTTTTGAAATACAGCTTCTTGAGATATGAGTCCAGGTGGGAATATATGCTCGTGGTACCTGATTCAAACTATATAGGGCTTTCTTCAGTTTGAAGGCCTTTGTCTCATCAGTACCAAGAACAAAACCCACTGTTTTTTCAATTTAGACTTCTTATTTGAGTACACCATTCAAGAATGCTGTCTTGACATCCATTTGATATAATTTATCTCCTCCTTGAAGTTCCATGGAAAGGAAAAGTCTGATTGACTCTAGTCTAGCCACTGGAGAAAAGGTTTCTTCAACATAAACACCTTCAATCTGGGAATACCCGTTACATACCAGACGAGCCTTGTTTCTGATAACACTTCCATGCTCATCAAACTTGCACTTGATGATCCATTTTGTACCAATCACATCGTGACCTTCAGGTCTCTGGACAAGATCCCATGTCTGATTCTTGTTAATCTGATCTAGCTCTTCATTCATAGACTTCAACCAAGATTCATCCTTTACAGCTTCTTCGAATGAGGATGGATCCAGAACTGATAGAAATTAAGATTGGATGTTATTTCTCATCCTCCTTGTTTGTGTGGGTGCAATCCTATCCCCAATTATGTTAGAAGGATCAATGTAATCTCTAAAATTTCTCCTATGCGGTTCAGCTGCATTCTCTCGAGCCACAGTTTCTTCTTCAGATTCTTCTTCTGAGTCAACATCATGATGTGACTGCTGAGTGTTTTGAACAGATTCCTCTATTTCTTTATTTTTATTTTCTCCATGATCACTTTCTTCCTCACTTTTTATCACATTAGGATATGATGTCCTTGAAGCATTTGTGGTTTTCTCCTCAATTATCATAACATCACTGCTTGCAACAATCCTTCCTGATTTCTTGTTGAAAAACTAGTTGGCTTTGTTGTTCATTGGATACCCAAGAAAAATTCCTTCATCGTTATTGTCACCAAACTTCCATTTATTTCCTTCTTTATTCTGAATGAAACATTTACTTCTGAAAAAACGAAAATATTTCAACAAAGTCTTCCTTCCATGCCACAATTCATATAATGTCTTCGTTTCTCCCATATAAAGCCCTGTTTGATTCTGAATGTGAACTGCAGCCTCAACAGCTTCCTTCCAGTAATGGCGAGAGATACCACTCTCAATTAGCGTAGTCCTATCCATTTTTTTGACCTATCGATTCCAACACTCAACAACTCAATTTTGCTATGGAGTTCTCACAATAGCTACCTCATGTTGTATCCCATGCTTCTCCAGGTATTTTTCAAATTCAATGGATGTGTATTCCCCTACATTGTCTGATCGCAACACGTGGATTGTTCATCTAGAATCATTCTCGGTGATTCGACGATGCATTTTCATTCACTAAAGCACTTGTCGTTTCCTATGTATATCCATTACACATGCCATTTTGCTGTAATCATATATGAAAAGGAATAAGTACCTTTATCCATGTGTTCCGGCAACATTTACCAGGCCACATACGTCTGTATGAATGAGATCAAGAAGATGTGAAGCCCTTTTCTTCTTTGGTCGATATGAACTACAGAACAACTTCCCATGAATGCAAGCATCACAAGATTTTTCCCATTTTCATTTCAGAATGGGGAAATCTATGACTATCTTCAGCTTAGATATCTTTTCCATGTCTTGTTGGTTAATGTTCCCCATCCTTTGATGCCACAAATTGTTTTTTTCTTCAACAGACAAATAGCAGGAGTTCACTTTGCTGTTGACCTGATATAAGTTTCCATCTGTTCTATAGACTTTTATAAGATAATTCCATGTTTTTTCCTTTATATCAAAGAATTTTTGATTGATAGTTACTAGGAGCCTTGAGTCATAGAGTTGCATCACACTAAGTAGATTGTGACGCAAACCGTCTACATAAAGAACTCCATTCTTCCTTAGCTCTCCTTTGTCGAGAGCAGTATTCGCACTGTCTTTAATCTTCAAAGCACCATAATTACCAAACCTCACTATTCCACCAACCTTATTTTTAATTTTCTTCAAAAGGATAGCATTTCCTGTCATATGGGAAGGGCATACACTATCAAGAATCTAGGTGCTGCTGCTCTTTGTAGCTTTGATGGCAGCTTCTACAGGATTGGATTTCTCGATCTTGTTCTTTTATTTCCATGAAATGATGGATCAAGTAAAGGATACTGATGGCCTTCTAACACTTTCCTCCACAATATCTGATTCTTCATACACATAATCTTCTTCCAAAGGATAGATAATATTTGTGAGAACAACACCATCAGGAGGGTGGATATTGACCTGTCTCTAAGAGTTGTATGAATCTCTCTTATTCAATCTATTCCTGTAATACATAGATTTATGTACAAAGATAGAACAATGAAAACAGAATCCATAGAAACTATTTCTTCTTTAAGATGGAGGATATGAAGTCGGTATCCCTTGTTGATGTCCCAGATCTTCCCCATTCAAGTATCTCCTTTCCTCTTCGCAAAATGCCATGGTATGGCCCGGATTGCCACAGAACTAACACTTCATAAGAGGAAATGTCTTCTCACTTGAATTTATCCTCATTCCTTCTACCTTGGGAGAATAGTTGGACTTCCTGTCGTTTTTGAAAGCTTGATAATAATTTCTAGTTCTTATTTTTGTCTGGATTGAGGGTTTCTTTTTCAGCACATCAGGCAACGTTTCAACATGTCCAACTTTTACCTTGTCCTTCTTTTGGCTCTCTCCACTTACAGCAGTTGAAGTCTCAGCATAACATCTAATTCCACTCATTCCCATGCAAGAGGGTCTTTGATCACTAAATATTTTTCCGACCCCATCTGAACCACTCTTGGAACTTTCCAGAAACTCTACATCTGAGAATCTTCCAAAATGAATTTTCTTCTTACCCTCATATGTGGTTGATCGACACTGTAGTTTTCTTCAAAGAATAAAAACTTCTTCCTCAAGACCCCCAAAAGTATTGGACTTCTCTTCCAGTCTGGATGTAAGGTCATTTATGACATTTTCTTTTTCTTCAATTATAAGCATTATTTCTGCAATGTCTTCTGTGATTTCAAGGACTGAAGATTTAATTCTCACTAGTTCTTCTAGTTGTTCAATTTCTTCCTCAAGCTCATCCACATATTCTGATGATTCTTTCACCATTTCATTCCCCTCACTACATTTCTTGCATTTGTTCTCATGCTTTGAAAAGGAATCCTTAATTTTCAACTTGAGATCACAATTATGAGTCATATGATTGTCCACATCTTTGCCGATAGAGGGTCCTAAATATTCAACAGTATCCATCATGGAAGCATGGTTTCCTGTTTTAAATTCGGGTTCTTCTTCTTCAAATAATTCAATATCATCATATTCCTCTTCATAGAAAAAACTCTTTTTTGTATCTTTTTTCCAAATTTTAAGTCACCGTTTTTTAAAAACCTTTTCTGAGGCTTCTCAATGTCTTCTACATCACTTTCTTCATAATTGAACTTTCATTGGAACTGAGAGGCAATGTGCCCAACTCTTCCACAACGAAAGCATATCAGAGGTAACTTACCTTTAAATTTAACTTTTCCCTTCTTCATCCTCTTAGAAATAAGAGAAATAACTTCTCTTTCCTCATCATATTCCTCACAACTATCTTCTGAAATTTTCAGTTTTTCCATGGATTTTAATGCCATTTCCATGCTAGCACGAGTCGTTGCTTCTTCGGGTTTGACTCTCATCTAATATTACACTAGACTACTTAGCATATCATCCAGAGATAGTTGAGATATATCTATTTCTTCAAGGGCTGATATGTAACACCCCGTGCTTCCACGATACGCTTCTCATTCAATAATGCAATAGCATGCATTGTACGCAAATTCGAGTTCTAAAACACCGCGACTAATCAAAGTAGCCGTTATGAATAGTAATAACCACTTTTTAAAATTATAGTAATTTTATATTTCAAAATGGACTTCATTTTTGTATTCGTAATATCAAAATTATCCAAAGTTGACTTTTTTGTAATTTTCTGAGAACATCCAATTTTTTATGAATAATGAAAAATACTTAAAACCAACTTTTTTAATCTAATTATTTTATAGTGATAAATTATAGTATTGAGTGGTTTTAAAGTATAATTAGAATATATTTTTATCATTTTATCCAATGTTGGTCATTAGAATTAATTTCACTTTAAAATTGGACATAAACAATTACCAATCTTTTGATATAAATTGTTTCTTAAAAACACGCTATTTGTTGTGACAGCAGGAATTAATTATAAAATTAATTAATGCAACTTATAATTTTGGAATTTTGTAAAATAGACATCATTTTTGAATTTGGAATATCAATTATAGCTTAGGGTGAAATTTTGGCATTGTTCTGAAAAACTTCAATTTTTGATGAATAGTGAAACCACTAAGTGGTAGTTAAATAACTGATTTTTCGTTTAAATGAAATATTACCACATCTGTGATTTGATTTTCAAAAATCCGACATACATGGTTGTCATTAATAAGTAAAATGTGGTTCAATGAGATTAAAATAATTTTTTGGTGAATAGTAACTTTTATGTTCTTAATCGCGATTAGAGGTAATTAGTGTAGTTTAAGGTACAAATAATGTTATAATAATATGAGATAAGAATGAAACTTGTCCTACTCCTATTGGATGAGTCATGGCCGACCAAGACAACCCATGGGTCAACTTGGGGACCCCATGGAGCCACTTTAGTTGGAAAATGTCATTAATATATATTTATTTAATGTTAAAATTAAATTGACACAAACATGAGTTGTTTTACTAAACAATTTGTAAGTGGGGTTACACAAGTCCACCTTTTGATTATAAATATTAATTAGAAAGCTAAAAAGGTTTCCTACATCATAGTATTTTTTTATAATTTTTAGACATTATATAAATTAAATTATTTATGACATCATGATGATGCAGCGATGACCTCATTATTTAACGATTTAAATAAAATGGGAAGATAATGAAAACTCCAAGGCCTACACTTGTCCAAATCCTATTGGATGAAGGTATTTCGAACCCTTATCACCATAGCCACGAATTATATAAGTGTGGGACCTTTAGAATCCGAAAAGAATTGTGTAATAATGTAACATTTCAATCATTCCAAAAGAGCCCCTCCTCTCCACTTATAAAAGGCCCCCACCTCTTCCACCTTATTCACACCATCAAGACATTTGGCTCAGCCAAACTCAGCCCAAATACTCTCCCAAATTCCCCCTATTACTCCTAGAAGCCTCACTTTGGGCAGAACTCTTCTCAAGGAAGCCTTTGGCTCAAATCAAAAAGAGTTACCCGATTTTGAGGTAATGTCTTCTCTAATGTTGTTTGTTTTATTTTTCTTCTCCAACCCCCTAAACTATTTTATTAATTTCTTTTGTAACAACACCAGTATCCTCAATATACTAGTATGTTGTTATAAGTTGTATTCGAGCTACACTTACACACACCTACATCTAATGGTTAATGAACATACGGTTTCTGTGGATGGCAAATTTCTGCCTCACGAAACGATGATTGTTCAACACTCATATAACATCTTCAAAGGTGGCCATTAAGATGTCACTATTTTTATATATGATATATAATATGTTTATGTTTTACTTATGCATCTGTATTTCTCATTTATGGCATACTTTATGATTTCCATTATGGGTAAAACGCGATAATTTCATTTTAGGAAGTGCGGACTACCGCCCCCTCAAAGTGTTGTGAATCGTTAATGCCATATGTGGGATGTATAAAGGATGGAGTAAATGATATTATATATGATATTATACTGGAACTATATTATACCTTTATATAATTATGATTTCATTCCATTAAATATGAAATAGAAATGAAAGTAGCGTTCATGCGTACGTACGGCTTACCGTCTCCATGAACGGTGCATTTAATTTCTTACCTCTAAATGTTACGTAATATTATAAATGAATGTATATACTGGATATATAAGATATATATGACATCTAAATCATGAATATAACTCTGGAGATAATGGATATTCTACCACATACACAACTTGTAATTATAAGAAGTTTATTGTTGACTCAAGTACCAAAGATCGACAAAACAACCATTATTAACTTAAATAATTACATAATGTTCATATCATTGTAATAAGTGATATAAAAAGGATAATGAAATTGAAAATGGTTCTTAATAAGGTAGATATTAACTCTAGTTTATTATTCAGGAGGTTAAATAACGGTTGAGTCAAGTCAGACACAAAGTAAGGGAATTTCTTAACCCAACTTCCATTCTTTGGGTTAATCTCATACTTTCAAATTATGTCATGATATTATTATGTCCTATTTTGTATTTTTACGTTCTTTATGTGTACCTATAGTGAATACACATAATAGATCTATTTTATTTTAAAAATGATCTTTTAAGGACTTCGTCTCAATCTCCTTTCATTGAGGCATATTTGGTTTTATACACAACTTTCTTTTATACGGTGTATAAACCCCTTTGACTTTTACGTTTATTCAAAAGGAATCTTTTTTATACGAAGCATTTTTCTAAACGACAAAAGGGAATGTTTTTCTTTCCGTACTTATGCGGCGACAATGACTTCTCCGCCGCCGTGACCATTATTTGAGTTTCGGCTTCCTCTACAAGACATCATTTTTTTAATGAAAAATAAATACAAAGTTTTAAATTTCTTTTATTTTGGTATTGAAAATGGTTTTGAAAGCATTTTTATTATATCAATGTGTTGTATTGATATCTTGTGATTGGAATGTGGAAATTTTATGTTTCCTTTTTGCATTTTTTATGTGATACGATTATGTTATGGTTTATGATATGTTTAAACCTATTCATATGAGGAATGTATTGGACTTAATAAGTGACGGGTGGAGCCCGCTATAGCTCCTTGATGCATTGGTAGGTCTCATGAAACAACTAGACGTGGAATTGGCCGAGGCCCTTTCCCAATCTGATTTATGGTTTTGGCCGAGGCCTTAATCATTTTAGACATCTTGGCCGAGGCCTTGACAAAATGTTTCAGAATGTCCGGCATTATGCATTCCCTCATTATGAAAGTGGTTATTGATATTTCATGTGATTATTCAACCAGTAGAATATCCATGTGAAGAAGTGAATGGCATTATCTCATTTTACTTTTGCCATATTATGTTTATGTTCAAGTTTAAAAGGCTTTTGTTTTAGTTATACATTGCATTAAATTTTTATGTTTATTTATGAAAGCTTCCGCATTATTGTTATCCTTACTGAGCATCTGAGCTCACCCCTTTCAATGTTTTAATATTTTTCCAGGATGTGAAGAAGTATTTTATGAATGACCTGCATGGGTAGTCAGAAAGGGATATGAGTGTGGACTATGAAGACCATGTTATTGTAGTTTTTTACTTTATGATGTAATGTAACGTTTACGAATGTATCTAGTGTTTCCAAGGCTACTAAACTAATCGGTCTTTCGAGACTTGATCTTTTGTGATCATGCCAATGTTACGAAGTAATGCACCGACTCTGTGTAGCTGGGGTCGGGGCGTTACAGTTGGTATCAGAGGCAGTTTAGTACTAACCTTGGAAGCTAGATTTAGATAAACTCTGATTAGAGCACATATCCCGAAGATAGACTTTGAGGATTAGTATAGAAGAACTTCCAAGAATTTTGGTATTGTAGAGATGTTGTGAGTTTTCCGAGCAATACATCCCTATCTGGATACGAGCTGGTAGAGGCGGCTCTGGCACAGATGTACCTAGGGGTAAAACCCGAAAACACCGCTTTGAGCTAGACTCGAACGGGAACTGGTGCACGACAATGGGCCTTGCTGCACTCTTGGTTACGACACTCCCGGGGGATATTCTTTGGATAATTCCCATTTTCTTTACAAACCACTATGAAGGGTTACGAGTATATACTTCCTCAATGAAAACATTTTTATAATTATGGATTATATCTATAATTATTTCAATTTATGTTAAGTGTTTTACAAATATGGAATTATGTATTTTATTTCATATACTAATCTAGTTTATGACATTGTTTAGAAATGGCACCTAGTGGAAGGAATGGAAACCGTATCAATGCACGCACTCCGTGTAGGGATTGCCCTCCTGCTCAATATAATTATGGTGGAGCTAGTGATACAACTGGTGCTGATCAGCTTCACACCGTACTGGGACAACTCACGCAGGTTATGAATAACAACCTTACTCGTATAGAGCACCCTGATCCGCAACGTGGAGGATCAATGCTAGACCGTTTCATGAGGAAACAACCACCAACCTTCAATGGGAGTACAAATCCTATAGTAGCTGAGCAATGGATAAATTCCTTAGTGAAAATATTCCATGCCTTGGGGAGTAGTGAAAGGGAGAAAGTTGTCATGGCAGTCTACCGCCTCACTGGAGATGCTGATCAATGGTGGTCATTGATTCAAAACATGAAGGAAGATGATGAAGTATAAAATATGGAATGGAGGGAGTTCAAAGATCTGTTTTTAGAAAAATACTTTCCTCGCGACCATCAAGCAGATATGGAAAGGCAATTTCTGAGTCTGAGACAAAAGGAGGATGAAAATGTCACAAATTATGAGGCTAACTTTACAAGGTTAGCAAGGTATGCTGGAGATTATATACGTAACCCATGGAGTATGATTGATCGTTTCTTTGATGGGTTAAAACCATTTCTCCGTCGAGCTTTAGTATCACAATCCTTCTCATCATACGAAGATATTGTCTCATGTGCTATCAAGACAGAAAAGGAATTCTCTAAGTCTTATGACAACAAAGTAAAGCAAGAGAAGAAGAGAACGGTGGAACAAGAGACATATAAAGGGAAAAAGGGAAATAAGTATTTTCCATTATGTGATAATTGTGGGAAGAATCACCCTGGTACTTGTCTAAAAGGAATGGGAGTTTGTTATAAATGTGGAGAAAACGGTCACCAGGCGCGTGATTGCAAGGGAATGAAAGAGGCTATCAATGTTGAATGCTACAATTGTAGGGAAATGGGGCATTATGCGAATGAATGTCCTAAGCATCAGGGAAACTTACCTCAGAAAAGGCCAAGGGATCAAGGACAATCTTATGCTGTTACTACAGTTGAAGCGGAATAATTAATGTATTGGTGCTTTTGGACTCATGGATTATATTATGGTTATTAGAATAATGTGATATATATATAAGGATTGTACTGCAGTACTTGTTGATTTTAGTAAGGTTTTAATATGATGAAGGTAATCATATTTTTGTATGTGACAAAAAGATAAACTTTAATTTGTTTGGGGAATCTGATAAATTGATTTTGGAATTAAGAGACCTTTTAGAGAAAGTCTGGACAGAGGTATTTTGGATAACTATAAAGGTTGGAGTGGATTAAGTTGATCTTTGGATAGTATTGTTTAAGGTTTAAATATTTATGAAGATTATTTTTGGAATATTATAATACTATAGTTTTAGGAAAAGGACAACCTGCAGGGTGGGGAATAACCCGTCGCGTCGGACAAAGCTGCAGGAATCGAACCCACAACCATAGTGCAACAAGCCTTTATTTCCTACCACTAGCCTACAGGAAGTCCCTGGTTATTACAAAATAATCTAAATGGTATGTGTTAACATTTGGAACCTTATACAATTTGGATAAATAGAATATTTTTGAGTTCTGTTACCATTTGGAGTAAAAGTTGGGTTTTGGGTAAAAATTTATTAACGAATAAAAGTATACATAAAAAGTATGTATATTCCCTTATGTTCTTAGTAAATCTCCTAAATAAATTCCTCAACATTATAAAAGGTAACTTAAAACAAAAATGTTGTCGGTTAACTTTTCCAACTGGGGATTCAATGACCGTTTAACCAATCACAAGTTTGTGATTTTCTTGTGGTTAAACTTTCTCCTAATCCTGTTTTCTATAACTCTCCATCAGACCTTGATGGTTTTTTTCTCCTCCATATCCATATTTTCATAGAATCCTAGTATGGGCTATCTCGGGTAACCTTTGTACTTATCTTTCTATCTTTTAAAGTTATATTTTTATTAACATTATTTATGATGTGGGTTTTCCACAAAGGTATTTTCTATTTTCAACCTTTTGTTATCAATGAAAAATTTCAAATTTCGAGGACGCAATTTATTGAAGGAGGGGAGAATGTAACACCCCGAGCTTCCACGATACGCTTCTCATTCAATAATGCAATAGCATGCATTGTACGCAACTTCGAGTTCTAAAACACCGCGACTAATCAAAGTAGCTGTTATGAATAGTAATAACCACTTTTTAAAATTATAGAAATTTTATATTTCAAAATGGACTTCATTTTTGTATTCGTAATATCGAAATTATCTAAAGTTGACTTTTTTGTAATTTTCTGAGAACTTCCAGTTTTTTATGAATAGTGAAAAATACTTAAAACCAACTTTTTTAATAAAAGTATTTTATAGTGATAAATTATAGTATTGAGTGGTTTTAAATTATAATTAGAATATATTTTTACCATTTTATCCAATGTTGGTCATTAGAATTAATTTCATTTTAAAATTGGACATAAACAATTGCCAATCTTTTGATATAAATTGTTTCTTAAAAACACGCTATTTGTTGTGACAGCAGGAATTAATTATAAAATTAATTAATGCAACTTATATTTTTGGAATTTTGTAAAATAGACATCATTTTTGAATTCGGAATATCAATTATAGCTTAGGGTGAAATTTTGGCATTGTTCGGAAAAACTTCAATTTTTGATGAATAGTGAAACCACTAAGTGGTAGTTAAATAACTGATTTTTCGTTTAAATGAAATATTACCACTTCTGTGATTTGATTTTCAAAAATCCTACATACATGGTTGTCATTAATAAGTAAAATGTGGTCCAATGAGATTAAAATAATTTTTTGGTGAATAGTAACTTTTAAGTTCTTAATCGCGATTAGAGGTAATTAGTGTAGTTTACGGTACAAATAATGTTATAATAATATGAGATGAGCATGACACTTGTCCTACTCCTATTGGATGAGTCATGGCCGGCCAAGACAACCCATGTGTCAACTTGGGGACCCCATGGAGCCACTTTATTAGGAAAATGACATTAATATATATTTATTTAATGTTAAAATTAAATTGACACAAACATGAGTTGTTTTACTAAACAGTTTTAAAGTGGGGTTACACAAGTCCAAATTTTGATTATAAATATTCATCAGAAAGATAAAAATATTTCCTACATCATAGTATTTTTTTTATAATTTTTAGACATTAAATAAATTAAATTATTTATGACATCATGATGATGCAGCGATGACCTCATTATTTAACGATTTAAATAAAATGGGAAGATAATGCAAAATCCAAGGCATACACTTGTCCAAAGCCTATTGGATGAAGATATTTCGAACCCTTATCACCTTATCCACGAATTATATAAGTGTGGGACCTTTAAAATCCGAAAATCATTGTGTAATAATGTAACATTTCAATCTTTCCAAAAGAGCCCCTCCTCTCCACTTATAAAAGACCCCACCTCTTCCACCTTATTCACACCTTCAAGCCATTTTGCTCGGCCAACCTCTGCCCAAATACTCTCCCAACTTTCCCCTATTACTCCTAGAAGCCTCACTTTGGGCAGAACTCTTCTCAAGGAAGCCTTTGGCTCAAATCAAAAAGAGTTACCCGATTTTGAGGTAATGTCTTCTCTAATGTTGTTTGTTTTATTTTTCTTCTCCAACCCCCTAAACTCTTTTATTAATTTCATTTGTAACAACAACAGTATCCTCAATATTCTAGTATGTTGTTATAAGAAGGATTCGAGCTACACTTACACAAACCTACATCTCATGGTTAATGAACATACGGTTTCTGTGGATGGCGAATTTCTGCCTCACGAAACGATGATTGTTCAACACTCATATAACACCTTCAAAAGTGGCCATTAAGATGTAACTATTTTTATATATGATATATAATATTTTTATGTTTTACTTATGCTTCTGTATTTCTCATTTATGGCATACTTTATGATTTCCATTATGGGTAAAACGCGATAATTTCATTTTAGGAAGTGCGGACTACCGCCCCCTCAAAGTGATGTGAATCGTTAATGCCATATGTGGGATGTATAAATGATGGAGTAAATGATATTATATATGATATTATACTGGAACTATATTATACCTTTATATAATTATGATTTCATTCCATTAAATATGAAATAGAAATGAAATTAGCGTTCATGCGTACGTACGGCTTACCGTCTCCATGAACGGTGCATTTCATTTCTTACCTCTAAATGTTACGTAATATTATAAATGAATGTATATACTGGATATATAAGATATATATGACATCTAAATCATGAATATAATTCTGGAGATAATGGATATTCTACCACATACACAACTTGTAATTATAAGAAGTTTATTGTTGACTCAAGTACCAAAGATCGACAAAACAACCATTATTAACTTAAATAATTACAGAATGTTCATATCATTGTAATAAGTGATATAAAAAGGATAATGAAATTGAAAATGGTTCTTAATAAGGTAGATATTAACTCTAGTTTATTATTCATGAGGTTAAAGAACGGTTGAGTCAAGTCAGACACAAGGTAATGGAATTTCATAACCCAACTTCCATTCTTTGGGTTAATCTCCTACTTTCAAATTATGTCATGATATTATTATGTCATATTTTGTATTTTTACTTTCTTTATGTGTACCTATAGTGAATACACATAATAGATCTATTTTATTTTAAAAATGATCTTTTAAGGACTTCGTCTCAATCTCCTTTCATTGAGGCATATTTGGTTTTATACAAAACTTTCTTTTATACGGTGTATAAACCCCTTTGACTTTTACGTTTATTAAAATGGAATCTTTTTTATACGAAGCGTTTTTCTAAACGACAAAAGAGAATGTTTTTCTTTACGTACTTATGCGGCGACAATGACTTGTCCACCGCCGTGACCATTATTTGAGTTTCGGCTTCCTCTACAAGCCATCATTTTTTTAATGAAAAATAAATACAAAGTTTTATCTTTCTTTTATTTTGATATTGAAAATGGTTTTGAAAGCATTTTTATTATATCAATGTGTTGTATTGATATCTTGTGATTGGAATGTGGAAATTTTATGTTTCCTTTATGCATGTTTTATGTGATACGATTATGTTATGGTTTATGATATGTTTAAACCTATTCATATGAGGAATGTATTGGACTTAATAAGTGACAGGTGGAGCCCGCTATAGCTCCTCGATGCATCGGTAGGTCTCATGAGACAACTAGACGTGGAATTGGCCGAGGCCCTTTCCAAATCTGATTTATGGTTTTGGCCGAGGCCTTAATCATTTTAGACGTCTTTGCCGAGGACTTGAAAAAATGTTTCAGAATGTCCGGCATTATGCATTCCCTCATTATGAAAGTGGTTATTGATATTTCATGTGATTATTCGACCAGTAGAATATCCATGTGAAGAAGTGAATGGCATTATCTCATTTTTCTTTTGCCATATTATGTTGATGTTCAAGTTTAAAATGCTTTTGTTTTAGTTATAAATTGCATTAAATTTTTATGTTTATTTATGAATGCTTCCGCATTATTGTTATCCTTACTGAGCATCTGAGCTCACCCCTTTCAATGTTTTAATATTTTTCCAGGATGTGAAGAAGTATTTTATGAATGACCTGCAGGGGTAGTCAGAAAGGGTTATGAGTGTGGACTATGAAGACCATGTTATTGTAGTTTTTCACTTTATGATGTAATGTAACGTTTACGAATGTATCTAGTGTTTCCAAGGCTACTAAAATAATCAGTCTTTCGAGACTTGATCTTTTGTGATCATGCCAATGTTACGAAGTAATGCACCGACTCTGGGTAGCTGGGGTCGGGGCGTTACATGATACCTTTTCATTGTACATAGGAGAAAGTCTTTGCAATATTTTCTTTACAATATCAATGTATTTGATTTCCTCTATAATCAATCTAATTACTCCCACTAATTCAGTGATTCGGTTAAAAAATTAATCTTCCTTCTCATCATGATGCATCTTTAGATCATCAAACATGTTGTGCAGAACTTGATGTTTTGACTCTTTCAAATTGTTGTCTCCTTCATAGATATTTTCATGTTTATCCCACATAGACTTTTGTAAGGTGAAACTCATCACCTTTATATAAATTTGATCAGAAAGAGCTACAGTGATAACATTATGAGCTTTAGCATCTGCATCAAGAACTTTCCTGTCTGTATTAGTCATAGCCAGACCTGTTGGATCAGTAACATGTATTCCTTGCACAATAGAAAAGAGGACATCCATTCCTAGATAACTTAAATGAGATCTCATTCTGTTCTTTTAGATCTTGAAATTACTTCCATCAAAGAGAGGGACTCCCCTGACATTGACTGCATTCTCCATGACGTCAAAGGACAAATTCAACACTAGAAACCTCTCTCTGATACCACTTGTAGGACCCTGGGACACCCTGAGAGGGGAGCGGTGAACCAGGGTGTCAAATTTTTCTTTTAATGTCATGGATATTATTCCAAAGTTGTTAGGAACTTGTTAAACCTTTATGATGGATATGAACGGAAAGAAAACATTCACGCGTAGAGAGACGACACAGAACCTTTTACTTGGCTCACCACTAAGGGCTACGTCCACGGAGCATACGCTGACAGGTTATCAGTCACACCAAATTCCACTTAACATCATTATATGTAGATTATAAAGGTTCGGGCACATTAATTCTATCCCAGGTTCACTGCCTTTACAAAAATTCAGGGATAGCTCACTACTTCCCTCGGGTCACTCTCGTTGACTCCCCCTGGATCACTGCCCTTGGTAAATTCACACTTAGTTTATAGACATGAAGGTCTCTTCTTCATTGCTAAATAATACATCCTCTATTGCGTGTAGATGCTCTGTTTATGTCCAACTCTCGCTTGTAGTCAAATATCACTTCCCTTCAAGGGTACTGGGTAATCTCCCAACTTTCACGCAGCTCAAAAACACCGGCACACTTCTTTACTGCATGGTGCGCATGTCTCCTACGCGGAACAAATTCGGTGCACATGTTCAAACTAGCGTGGAGGTATCAAACAACCACCTTCATCACACCTCCTACTTCAACTTCAATCTTGTGCGACTCAATTTCGTTCTCACCCATATCGCCTTGGGCGTGCAGCCAATAACCAGCGTGCAGCCTCTACCTTCACAACCCAATTACCACTTGCGCGACTCAACTACTTATGCGATGGGAGATCTAAAAATCTTGATGTCTTGAAATTCTTTCTAAATGAGGAGGGGTGGTCCTCTATTTATAGACAAACTAAACCCCCTGCGCGGTGGTGTAGAAGTGTCCTAACGACACGCAATTCCCGACGCGAAGCTCCAACCACTATAGCCTCTGTCGCGCTACCCACTTGTGCGAAAACACCAATACTTGTGCGACCCTATTTCCATTAACAATTTTTGATGTTCTGATCATGAAGAACAATAGGCGCGCAAGTTCCCAAACATCCTAGGCACAGGCGCGCAAGTCCCTTCTCGTCACGCAGGTCACTTGCACGACCCAAACAATACTTGCGTGACACTTATCCCTTTGCCATTTTCCCATGTTCTAATCTTGAAAAACACTAGACGCCCATGTTCTCTCTCTTTCAAGTACACAACGCGAAGTTCTCTTTTACAAAATAACTTTTCACCATTTGTGGATTTTCAAGACCAAAAATTTGGCAAACACTAGAAAAAGGTGCCACCTTCAATACTGTAATCTGGTTGACCTGTATGAGCACTTTTCTAGAACACATTATGAAATTCCATTGAGGATTGACTAAAAACAAAAACCATACTCAAATTCATGCATAGATGACCATGGTTACAACGGTTGTATTGGTAGGTGTCTATGCTTGTTTGAGTCTCATTAGTGAAGTAATATTTTAAATCGAATCACTTGAAAATGATAACAGGAATGGGTACATGGGGGGATTGTTTACCAGAAATGGTTTGTGCTCTAGTTTTGGTTGTTGTGTGTTCATTCATGTAGCGATAGTAATAAGGGAGGTTGTTCTCTGGTTGTGTATGTATTGGTTGTCTGTTTAAAAACCATAAGGTTTGGTTGAGTGTTTGTTTAATTATATATATAAATTTAGTTCTTTTATTTATTGTTTTCACCACACCCATGTTGAGAACTCCAGGTTGAACACCCTCATTTCATGGGGGATGGTAGTTTTCCCAATATTATTATGAGTGGTGGGTTATTAGCTCTTTTCTAATCCCTCTATTAGGTAGCCCAAGTCTCTTTAGGCAGGCTATGATGTCATAAGGTATATTATAGCCTATGAATCTCTGGACAATGTGTGTTATGGTGGTTGGCCTAGGTGTGTACGGGCAGGTTTGTTTCCCAGTGTCTTTGATATGAGGCCCAGGTGTCTTCAGGCATCACAATGGTTATTCGGGCCCTGGTTTCTTCAGGTATGGAAGTGGTTGTTCTGGCCCTGGTTTCTTTGAGCGTGGCAGTGGATGTGGTGGCCCACGTGTTTGCGGGCATGGTTATATGTGGGATATGGGGGCCCTATTGTGTGCGGGTGGGGTGCCTAGTGATGGAAAATAAATTTGTTGTTGGGGAAACACTGGGACTGTAGTGAGACTTATGGGGGAGGTATAATGTGTAGAATGTCTTAAATAACCAGGGGGAATGTGGCATGGGGTACCCAAATATCGATGTGATATTACTATTACTTTACCTAACTTGCATTATTTGGGGAGTGTGCCTTGGTGAGGTTGGGTGGATAGTTTCCTTTCTAGGTGATTTGTTTAACTCTACTTCTCACGGAGAATTATAATGAATACCCACTTTTTCATGAGACATTTTGGTTTTCCATGCTGATAATACCTGTATAAACCCCTACGTATATAAAATTGATTTTGGGCTTCAAGGAGGACCTTGAGTATCACGCTAGACATTACAAGCTTAGTCTTCAAGAGTTGTTGCTGATTTTCATTATTTTTGTACTTTTCATCATATTTTTCTTGTAACTTGTAAATATATGTTTTGAACATACATAAAGTAGTGTATTTTTTCTTCACTTTTACTTTCAGGTTTTGGAGTTTTTTGGTATTTACCATCTCATCTCTCAATCCAGTCAAATAAAAAGGGGTAATTCATTCCATTTTTATGTGAGATTCTATATCCTCGGTTCTAGTCTCTAATCCAGGGCATATTGAAGGCGGGACTCAGTGTTCATTATCTCTTATTCATCTTTAAGAAGGAAGGATCTAGCAGTTAGTTGTCCCTTCTCTCATATTGGTGAAGTCGGGTCGTGACATAATGTTTTTAGAGGTGATGGTTGATAGATTGGATGGATTTTTGGGTTTGGCATAGTGAAAATTTCATTGGATAGTAGGGAAATTGTGTTACGAAATTATAGTGCATGAAATAGTCTAGGGAAAACTGGCCAGGAAATATGATTTTAGGGCCCCCCATGATCCAATTAAAGAACTCTAGGCCTACCGAACGACCAAGTGAGGAGACACTGATTGTAGGGTAGAGGCCTTAGGAAAGGTAAATGAATCCAGATGACTTGGGTTCTTATGTGTTTTGGGTGTTCTGTGGAATTTAAAATTAATAACAAGTTCAAAAAAATGGATCTTCTACACTACTAAGGCTTAGGATTTTCTCATTTACCTAGAGTTTATGGCACCCGAACAACGTCCACGAGTAATACGGGTGGTCGAGGCCAAAGAGGCTGATTTGGCTTATTAGTGGAGGACTGATCAAGAGGAGGAGGATGACCGGTGGAAAAATATGTTTCATGACTTTCAGCGGTTGACCCTCGTGAAGTACGAGGGAAGCATCTCGTACAAGGACACATAAAGTTGGATTGAGGAGTTGGTGATAGATTTCAGCTTGATCTAGGCTATAGCTGAGTACTGGGTTCCTCTAGCCGTAAGTAATATGCGGGTAGTGACACGTTAGTGGTGGATGTTGTCTCTCAGGGAGAAAAATGATGTTGAGGGTTCATGGACCAACTTCAAGAAGGAGTTCTAGGTGGAGTTCCTATCTTCAAGAATGTAGGCTGAGAAGAGGCAGGAGATACTCTCCCAATAACATGGGAGTATTTTAGAGAAGTATTTGGGGATCATGTTCATGGATCTCCTTCATTCTTTCTAGGACCTCTTTCCAAATGAGGAGTCATAGGCAAGACACTAAGATGATGCACTCAGACCTTCCCATCAATATGTCGTAACCCCTTCTCTCTACCGATGTACTTGGAAGATTAGTAGAAGGATGAGGTAGTGGATAAGATGAAAATACTAAGAGGTGTGACATTAGAGGGGGGATAGTCGAGCTTGTTGAAGGGGAAGTCCATTAGGAGTAGGCCTCTAGAATCAGGGCCTCCCATGATTCGATTGGTGAAAAGCATGCCTCAACAGTTTCAGTTTCGATCTCTTGGTCCTCACCCATTATCAAAAATCCTAGGTCCTGGGTTCTTTATATGTGGATTCCATGGGAATATCCAGAGTATGTGCCTGGACCATGTGTAGTACAATAGAGGTGGGAAGTTTCAGTTCCCACCTCAGTAGCAGCAGTTTCTAGCCAGACGTTTTCAATTGCAGTAGTAGGGGTAGCAAGCTCCCACTCCACCAAGGGAGGATGGTTCTAGAGGAGGCAAAACCCAGGGCACTCCATAGGGACCTAGAATGGAGCATAGTCGGGGAGGATGATACCATACAAGGTGAAGAGGAGTTGTGTGTGGAAATTTACACCATGCGAAGGCAGCAGTTCCATCAGGGCTGAAGGTCGTTCGAGGTACGATCATCTAGTTTGGTACTCTTGCATGTTCCATGTCTGATTCAAGATCTTCACTCTCCTTTTTTCACCTATTCTAGCCCATTCCTTAGGCCTAGACATAGAGAGACACTCCATACCATGGTGTTGTGTAGAACAGTTGCAGATCAAAATATCCTATTTGATAATTGTTGAAGATGTAGATTGATGTTTGGGCCATATCAATCCAGTGGGGATCTGTTTCTGTTTAAAATTCATCCATATGGTGTCATCCTAAGAATATACTAGTTTTTCTTCATACATGATGTTATCAACTGATTTCAGATGAGGGCCATGTTTTCATTTATGGGAGGCCATCATGTAATTTTCATTGATGATCAGGAGTTCCCTGAGAGAAGCTGGTAGGTGGAGCTCACCTTTCCTTGTTAGCTGAGCTCTCAATGGAGTAGGAAGACACAAATATGGTGGAAGTATTGGAGATCATCAGTTAGTTCATGGATATCTTCCCAGGAGATGTGCTGACTCTACTCCCTCAACGTGATGTTGAGTGCATGATATCCTTGCATCCTAGTGCTTGTACGATTTAGAAGGATACCTATCATATGGAACCTTCTTAGTTTCGGGAGTTGCAGATCTAGGCTTATAACCTGATGAAGAAGTGTTTTATCAGAATGAGTGCATCTCCATGGGGTGCTAAATTCTTGTTTTCAAAGAAGGTAGACAGTGGTCTCAGGTAGTGTGTAGACTTCTGAAGACTTCATCATGTGATGGTCAAGAACCGTTACCCACTACCAAGGATTGCACACCTGTTTGAAAAGATGAAGGGATAATTTTGGTTCTCCAAGATGAACCTGTGGTTTAGATATCACCAATTGAGGGTGAAAGAGGGTGACATATCAGAGATTTCTTTCAGGATCAAATATGGTCACTTTGAGTTCATGGTTATGTCGTTTGGTGTTACGAATGCACCATCCATGTTCATGGGGCTCAAGAAATCTGTTTTCCACGAATATATGGATAGGTTCGTATTTGTGTTTATTAATGACATCTTGATCGACTCATGATTCGAGGAGGATCACATTGAGCATTTGAGGATAGTTTTGGAAGTCCTCTAACACCACCCGCTCTATGGGAAGTTGTCTGATTGCATGTTCTAGACACGAGAGGTGCACTTACATGGACACGTGGTGTCCCAATATTGGATAGTAGTGGACCCATAAAAGGTCCAAAATATTTTTTCTTGGGAATAACCCAAGAAAGTGGAAAGGGTTCGTAGTTTTCTGGGTCCAGAAGGTTACTACCAGAGGTTCTTTCCTAAGTTCTCTAGAGTTGTAGTGCCTTTGACAACCTTGACCAAAAAAGACCTGGCTTTCATTTTATGTTAGTAGTGCCATACAAATTTTAGTTATCTGAATGTGATGCTAGTCAGAACCACAGTACTGAGGTTTTCAGTGGAAGGGGTAATGTTTGAAGTGTTTGTGATTCTTCCAGGTTATGATTGGGATGTGTGCGGATGCAGTAGCAGGGAGTGATCTCTTATTGGTATAAGAAGTTACATCCTCATTAGTGTAACTATTGCACCCCTGATCTGAGGCTTACAGTGGTTGTGTTCATAATGATGTTGTGGAGACCTTACCTCATCAGGGAATGATTCATTGTCTTCACATATCACAAAATATTGAGGTATATCTTCTCTCAGAGAGACCTGAACTCAGGGTAGAGGCGGTGGATATAGTTTCTTTAGGACTAGAACATCGATATATTCTACACCTTAGAAAAGAAATATGGTTTCCGATTCATTGAGAAGGATTTCATGGAAGGATTTGGTTTGGGAGTCATAAGTTTCTTGGAGAGAAATAGAGGAGTTGGATTCCTTACACCTATATTCAAAAGTGGAGGATGGTAAATGTTGTCTGTTCTAGAATATGGTGTAGTATTCAATGGTATAGAAGGTGGAGGAGTCTTATTGAGGGGGACTTAAAGGATGAAGTGATGCACGATCACATTATCCAGGGTAATGCTCTGTATGTATGGTTAGAAGATGGTAATAATTAGATGCTTTTCTATGGGAAGTTGTTTGTCCCAGAGAAGGCGTGTGAGGGAGTTCCCTATGAGTTCCATAAATCAGCCCGGATGGTACACCCCGGAGATTCAAAGATGTACTAGGGCTTGAGGGGTCAGTTTTGGTGGCCCAATATAAAATGAGCAGTGGAAGAGTTTGTGTAAAGCTGCTTCGTGTTCATGCTAGTGAAGGCTGAGCACCGTGTTCCGAGCAGTCTATTGTAGCCATTAGATATCCCGAAGTTGAAGTGGGACGCCATCATAATATATTTCTTCATGGGACTATCTAGGGTTCATGGAGGTTATAGAGCAATATGGGTAGTGGTAGACCGGCTGAAGAAATCATCTCACTTCCTTGAAATCAAGTTGTCAAGTGAAATGGATGCTTTAGAACATAGGTAAGTGGACGAGGTGGTGTGTTTTCTTGTATTTATGAGGTCCATAGTCTCCGATTGGTTTTAATAGTTTATCTCATGATTCTGGAAGGGAATACAGCTTTATTTTGTCACCCATCTATTCCATAGTACTGGTTTCCACCCCAAGATAAATGGGAAGACATTGAGAACCATCCATACATAGGAAGACATGTTACAGGCATGTGTTTTGGACTTCGAGGGATTTTGGGTATGACAATTACCTCTATTAATATTTTCCTACAACAATGTTTACCACTCTACTGTTGGAATGGCTCCAATCGAAACCCTATATGGATGTTCATGTTGTTCGCCAGTGTGTTGGACCGAGGTTGGAGAAACAAGTGTTCTTATCCCAGAGATAGTGTAGAGTACAATGAAGAAGGTTCATCTTGTGTGTGAGTGGATGAAGGTGGCTCTGGAATGGAAAACATCATGTTCCAATCATAGTAGGAGAACGTAGAAGTTTGATGTTGGGGACCATGTGTTCTTAAAGGACTCCCCTCGGCATGGGAAATAGAGGTTCAGAAGGAGTATTAAGATTTATCCCAGGTTCTTCGGCCCCTTCGAGGTGTTGCGAGGGGTCGATGAAGTAGATTATAATATGGCATTACCAGCACCATTAAAATGGGTCCACAATGTCTTCCATGTTTCACAACTCCATCGGTATCTACACAATGATTTGCATGTCCTCGACTAGGGATAGATGGATATCAAGGATGATGTGATGTTTGTAGAGAGACTAGTGAGGATCGAGGACAGTGAGGATAATGTGCTTCATGGACGATCCATTACCTTGCCTTATGTGTTGTGGAGGCAAGGTGGCCTCGAGGTGAGTACATAGGAATGGGAGGCACACATGTGTGCCCAGTACACAGAGCTATTTTGAGTTTTGATCTTGTGTTTTCCTTGTGCCTTATTGTTATATAATCCTTGACCTTGATTTCTATTATATGGGTAGTTTCCCTATATCAGAATGTGTGTAAAAGTCCTCACTGTGGGGAGGGGAGGACCTCATCACAAATCAAGATTCATTAATGTGGATGTGATTAAACCTGTGCGGGTGAGTCAGTGCCACCCAAAGATGATAGTATCTTGACATAGAGAAAGAGACTCTCTAACCCATCCCTCTTACTTGGAGGAGAAGGGTGGTAGCATACCCATAGTTGTTTAAGAGATAGATGAGGGAGAAGTGTTCCTAGATATCTAGGATGTTCCGGGTTTTGAATGACTCTAGGTTGGTTTTTCCCTGAGAGGTATCTTATAAGGCAGTTAGTCTAACCCCTCTCTTATCATCGGGTTTACCCTTGGAGTCTCGATGATGAGAATAGTTTGAGAGGTATATGATGTAATGGCTCGAACCCTCATGTTCCTTTACTTTGAAAAATTTATGGTGTTTGGGGTGTCCTGGGTCCCATTAGTTACTCATTATAGAGTTTGGACAAATAATCGATCCCACCAAATGGTTCCACCGAAATAGTGGCACCGTTACGGTGACACCAATCATAGTGGCACTAGTCATGGTGGAACTGTGATAGTGGAACCTTCATGACCACACTATCATGGTCGCACACTGAAATTGTGGCACAACTTATAGTGTCTCACCCTTATGGTGTCTCATTGAACAGTGTCCCCCCATGTCATTTTTCCCAGTTTCCCATCATTTTCCAATTCCACCCTGGTAACATATATTTTTACCTAAAAGTGTTTCAATACCATTTTAATATCCATTTTTATCCAGTAAAATATGTCTTAAACCCCCAAGATTCAGGTGACCCTTCTGTTACCAAAACATGTGGCCTTTAACTTTATGTCACACACTTCCCCGTACTTTCCAGCATCACCCTTGTTATGTGGTTTTTATCTATTTAGAAGATATCTTTTAACTCATAGCTATTACCTCTACTATCTCTGAGGATAATTATTAATTGAAAATTAATCCCATTGTGCGAAGCTTACCAACCACGTGGTGAATCCATGATCCAACTTCAAGTTCATCGAAATCATCTCCTTGATTTTAGGATCTTTCCTTTTCTTATGCTGAGATACTCTCTTAAAAATTCCTTTCCATTCTCTTACTACGCCCTAGAGACTAAATCTGGAGATGAATTATGTGCCCATGCTAGATCCCTTCCCACTCAACCTTCAAGACCTTTATTTTTTCTTCCGGGAAGTCGTGCACCCTTAGTTCCTGACGCAAGGATAAAAACTTCTATCCTTGATCATCCAAGTAGGGTTTTCCTTCATATCTTTTTACTGTGTATCATGCGGGGAAGGTCTGATAATTCTTCCCTCTGAATGTGGATGAAACCAAACCATAATGATGATAATAAAAAGACTCTAAAACAGATTCAAAATGAAGAATAATCCTTGTGTGATCACCCCGATTAACCAAACTAAAATAAGGAACTTTATAAATTCTGTGCTTAAATCTGAAAACTCTATTACTTTGTTCTACTTATAAACATGCTTGTTCAACTTGATTCTTATGGGGAGACATTTATGGGGATGGAATCTCTTGATGTTCAGTTTTTGGTTGTAGATTTGAGGTCGTGTAGGGATGTATGTTGGGGCTTGGTTTGGTTCTAGTAATTCGAGTGATCTCACAGATCCCTTTTGTTGATGTTACATTACAAGAGAACCAAATGTGAATGCTTAAATTGCTACTTGGTTGTTTTCCTTATGTTGTTTCTTGGATTGTGGCTATGCCTTTTAGTTTCCCAGTAGTGAATGAATATTTTAAATAGAATCACTTGAACAAGATAACATAAATGGGTACTCTAGGAGATTTTTTTCCAGAAATGGGTTGTGCCCTGGTTGGGGTTGTTTTATGGTCGTGCTGGTAGGGATAATAACGAGGGTGGTTGTGATCTTGTTGTGTATGGACGGTTTTTCTTTTTTGGAACCCTTTGGTTGGGATGAGTTTTTTTAAATTATATGTATAAAATTAGTTATTTTGTTTCTTATTTGCACCCCACCCACATTGAGCACTCTATTCTGAACACCCCGAATTCATGGGGGATGGTGTTTTCATAAAAATCATATTTGTTTCTAGTTATTGGATCTTTTATGATCCCCCTCATAGGTATCCCAAGACTCTTTAGGTAGGATGTGATGGCTAAGGTATATTATAGCCCAAGACTCTTTAGGTAGAGTGTGTTTTGATAGTTGCCCCAGGTGTGTGCAGGATTGTTTTTTCCCATGATTCTTTGAGATGAGGCCTATGTGTCTTTGGGCATGAAAATTGTTGTTCTTATCTAGGTTTCTTCGGTTGTGGAAGTGGTTGTGGTGGCCCAGGTGTTTGCAGGCATTGTTATGATTGGTTTTGGGGGCCCAGGTGTGTGCATGTGGGATTCATAGTAATGGCCCATTATGTTGTTGTTGGGGAAGTTGTGGGATTGCAGTGAAACTTGTGGGGGAGGTTAGATGCATAGGATGTCCAAAATAACCAGTGGGAATGTGGTGTGGTGTACCCAAATATTGATTTAATTCTACTATTACTTTACCAAACATGCATTATTTGGGGACTATTCCTTGGTCAGGCCGAGTGGATAGTTTACTTACAAGGTGATTTAGTTATCTCTATTTCTCAAGGGGCATTATAATGCCAACCCACTTGTGCATGTGAAATTTTTCTTTTTCCCTAATGAGTATACATATATACTCACAAAATGTATATAAAAGTTCTTTCAGGTTTCCAGGAAGACCTTGAAGACAATGTGAGACTTTACTAGCTCAGAATGTAGGATTTTTTGCTGATTTTCATTCTTTTGGTACTTTTTATCAGAGTTTTATTGTACCTTGTATCATTTTATTTTGAACATGCATCTGGGGTTGGATATTTTTCTTTACTTTTACTTTTAGTTTTTTGGATTTTTTTGGGATTTACCATCTTATCTCTTGATCCTATCAAATAAAAAGGGGTAATGCCTTCCATTATTACGTGAGATTCAATATCATCATTTCTAGTCACCACTATAGGGCATGTTGAAGGCGGGACTCTAGGGGTCATTATCTATTTATCAACTTGATGATGGAAGGGTCTAGTAGTTAGATATCCTTTCTCTCATCTATGGGAAGGTGGGTCCTGACAGTACAAGTCGTGTATGTATAAAATACCAAACATGGATTGAATCTAATGTAAAATATATTGGTAATGTGTATTCATGATTACAAACCATGTACTCAATTAATTTAAAATAAAAATAAAAATTATTTGATTCATTTAAAATAATATAAGATTTGATTTTTTATGTCTCCAGGACTATTAGGATAGGATGTTAATTTAGAGAATTAACTCATTCATTCATTGATTAATTTATTTGTTACTATAAATTTACCTTCATTAAAATTAATTGAATATAATTTAAGAAAATATAAATGCATAGTTGTTTCATGCTATGATGGCTCATGATCTTTTACTAGCCTTTCTATATGTTTAATTTATTTAATTAATTTATTTTTTTACTTCATGGTTTTATGTGATATTTATTGTTCAGTTAAATATGATTAACTACAAGTCAACCTACGAACCTTTATTATATATGGGTCTGTATGTCCATGTTTTTTCTATAGAACCCTAAACCCATTGATACCCTCACATCTATTGAGTAAATGTTTTTAAAGGAATGTCTCCTAGCTAGATTAGGTAGTTTATCAACTGATTAGATATGAATCCAACCAAGGAATATACACTAGATAGTGGGAAAATGTTGTAACCCGAACCAAGAATAGGATAAAGTAGTTTCTTTCACCTAGGGTCAAAGGTTTACTTTTCACCACTCGATAAACCAACCAGTAGGTAAAATATTATTATTATATCATATATTTAATTTATTTTCAAGATTTTATTATCATAGAAATACCCGGTGTATCTTTGATCCAGGTGTTGAAGAAATACGAGTTAAGGATTTGAGGATTGGGGATTCCACTCCAAAGATCATGGAGCTATGAGTTAATGTAGTTAGTAACTAAAAACTACCTATATAAATTTTAATAATTTTATAAGGACTCTGTTGGGATTTCTTAAAAGGAAATATAGATCATTTCCACTTGAATATTTGAGTAACTTGATATTCCAAATTCAAAATTTAGGGATTTTAGGATTTGATAAAAATAGAGGGAGAATAATTACTTCATTTATCAATTAAATATTATTTAATATTCAAGATAATTTGAAAAATATTCTTTTATTTATTTTTGAAAATGGGAGAAAATCTCGACCATGTCACTTCACCTATGATCATTATTAAAGAAAAACAATCTCATTACCGATGATAACTTCTAGGATTGGTAAAAGTGTATATGTATTGTAATACCCTAAGAGGAGGAGTTTTATGTTCTAAAGTCATCAATCCACATATATTTCTATGAGGATGAAATGAAGAAGGAGAAACAGGTCTACTCGAAAAACATCGATGATACAATTGGTATCACATGCCTCATTTTAACATCCATGACTAGAACGATGATGAAGTATCATTAAGACATTGGTGCATACTCTATATTTTCTCATCCCCAAGATATCTACATGGAGAAAAAAATATTATAGGGTTATGAAATATTCAAAGAACTTTTTACATGAAAACATGGACAATGAGTTCCGGTTGGACCTCATGTAGTAATATTATTGGCAACAATGATAATTTAGAAATTTTAGGATTCAAGATACCTAAAGAATTAAAAACATACCTCTTTCTCCCCCCAAATACGTAAATCTTATCAATTTTTATATATAATTTTAACTTGATAAATTTAGACAATTACATATCAATGATTTTATATTTGATTCACTATGTGGATAAATGCATGTTTGAAAAAACTTATGTCTTCATGTTGAATTAGAATAAAGGGAAGGAAAAAATTCTGAGGTAAGTTCAATACCTAAATATCTTTTTCAATCCACTTCCAATAAGAGAATTATGCAAAGGGAGGATAAAGGTAAGGATGTAAATGCTTTTATTTTTTAAATAAGGGGTAGTGGAAGAAGAATATTGAGTAAGTAAATAAGAAATTCAGGTCATCATATAAATTCATTTTCAGGTTTAATTATTCAATTTATATAAATTGGCTATTTGATAGTACTTATGGATTCATCTATGTATCTAGATACATGTGAAAATTATATTTCAGAAGATTTTTAAAGGAGTGGTTGATCATAAAGCTGGTAATGGAGCAATACCATTTCTATTGTCTATAAGAGACTTCCATCTGTCATTGCTGATTAGAATGGTTTTTGTTTTGATGAACTATTATAATGTTCCAATGTAACCAAGAACATAATTTTAGTATCTAGTTTAGATATGGATTGTTTTATTTTCATTTTTGGGAATATATATTGCAACATTAATAAATATACTATGTTATGGTATGATGCATCTAAATAAATTTCATTATATACTAGAATATGAAATTTTTTTCGTTGAAGTAAATAATGAATTATGTTTATACAACTCATTTTATACCACATTGTGGAATCTCCAAAATTTGCATATAAACCTAATTTAATTGACAAAATATTATCAAGAAGGATATTTGGATCATTTTTATTCAAATCCCCTAGATATATTTAATTCTTATTTAATGTAAAAAATGATCGAGACTCCATTTTTTATACATGGTTAGAGAACCATAGAGCTTCCAAAATTATACCACATAAATATTTGTGGACCTTTTATAGTAAATTAAATTGGTTGATACTCTTACTTCATTACTTTTACTACAAATTTTAGTAGACACAGATATATATACATGATTAGGTGTAAGTCTAACTCATTTAATAAATTTAAGGAATAAAAGAATAATGTAGACAATCAGATATATAAAAATTTAAATAAAGTCTTCTTAGATCATGATGAGAACCATCTTAACCAATAATTTATCTATTTTTATAAAAAGTTTGGGTTGTTATCCTACCTCACTCATATTTGTACACCAATATGGAATGGTGTCAGTGAAAGGAAACCCCACATCGTATTTGACATGCTAATATTTTTGATGAGTCTTGAAAGTCATTTATTATACTTTTTGGGATATTCGGTACAATCTGGAACATACATGGTGAGATGAGTGCCAACTATAGTGGAAAGTGGAATACCATAAGATTTATGGTATGTGACGAAATCTATTTGGTCACATATACTTATGTGGGGATGAAATTCATTTTCTATTGATAATTATAGCAATAAATATGCATCCCAAGGCACAAAATTTATCATTATAGGATTTCAAAAAGAATCAATAAGATTTTATTTCTAGTTCCATTATATTGAAATGTATCCATGTAGGTATATTCAACTTTTCTTAATAGATAGAACATTTTAAAAATAGATTGCGTGAGTATGATAGGCTTCAATGAAGTTAATGATGAAGATAGACTAGAGTTTCCATAGGAATATATGATATAATATCTAGTGTAAGAAGATTTTATATAAAAATGAACTATGTAAGAGGACAAGAGGGATAAGAGAACAATAGTGATATGCTTTTATAGTAAAAAAGGATGGTGATGCCTTATTATTTGAAAATAATGAACCTCTATTAAAAAAGGAAGAAATAATAGTCATATAATATTAAATGTATAAATAATCCATGAATTATTAAATTTAATCCATATATAGAAAACCTTTTTTGGTTTTTGTTGACCCACAAGTTAACGTAAATAATTTTCGATATAAATCAGTATTCAAGAATATGTTCTAAATAGATGGTAATGTTAGTACCTATAATGAACCAATGTTATTCAAATTGACATATCACCTATGTTATCTTAGCTTAAGTCATAATGTGAATTCATTATCACTATAGGATGTTGATAATAACCAATGAGTCAAAGGAAAAAAACCATTGTAATTATCTCACCCAGAAAGATGACACCACATGTCACATTCATAAAAAAAAAAAATAGGAAACATATATTATAATAAAGAAGAAAGAGTACACAACCATATTATATACACAAAACAAAGTTAATAAGATAAAATCATAATTAAAACCAAAGAATATATACAATTTGGATCACCAAGAATTTATTTGTTGTATATTTCAAACAAATAATGTTTATAATGAAATTTAAAAAGAAATAAATTTTGTAAAATATACTTATTTTCCCTTTAAATAATTTTTTATTCACATGAACCAAAAATATGATAAATGTTTGAAAGATATTAAAATGGGTATAAACCTAATTATCCATGGGAATACGAAACCATATACATGTGAGAAATAAAACATGAAACGATACAATTATGAATAAAAGAATTCAGATGTTATGATCTTTACAATATGAATATATAATTAAAGCATAAATGAACAACATTCCATGCATATCATGAATCCTACTGATATCAGTCCCTTCCTGTCTATCAATATTACATTAATTACCCATAGTGGGGCCATACCTACTATGGTTTTCATATGTCCACAACCCGATGAAACAATGGTTACAAAGGTCTTTTGTTATCCCAAAACATTAGAAAAATAATGAACATGACTTTATAAACATTTTCATAGTAAATAATCATCTATATCATGCTTTAAAATCTATTTTAGAGACAATAACTTCTCGGATTCATTTCATAAAACACACAAAGTGTATAAACTATTTTTAAAAGTGAAACAACTTTAAAACCCCATTTATCTTGTCACTAAAGATGAATTCCATAAAAAAATTCATCTCTAATATCGAGTCAATCAATTTCACCATCCAAAATAATGTATTTTACAAAAAATTATGTAATTTATGGGATAAGACCATTATATAGATACACCTAATTTTCCAATGGAGGTACACATGTCATCTTCAAGACTAGAGTTTGGAAATGAGGATATTTTCTCCCCAAAAGACTTGATCAATATGAAAAATCATTAATTACCCATTAAACCCTCTAGATATAGAAATAATAGTTCAATCAGATTTCAATGGGAAAAGGAGTAATCATATATATAAGATATCTAGAAAGAAGAGATTAAATCAGATCAAAACCAGAACATACCTTGAAGAGATCCATCATGAATGAAGGTAAATCTCAAGGATCCATGTAAGGAACTTTTTAGAGCATCCGATGGAGGTTAGGTTAGGCCTAAGAGATATTAGAAGAGGTTTAAACTTAAACAATCAAGGGAATTATGGGAAATCATAATTTTAAGAGGATTATATTTGGGTACACTATTAGGCCACATGGTTTTACAAAGCACACACCAACCATGTGGTGAAATCCTCCCTTTGAAAATAAAGGTGAAGTATTATATGGAGTGATCGAAAAAGTTTGAAAAAATAGAGTAAATCTTTGAGATATCTCATGGAACATATCCCAAACACATGAATGGATTTTTTGATACTTGAATAGTTTAATGATTTATTATGAAACCAAGCCAAAAACCACCAGAACACATAGATCCATTTCACAAGGTTAGTAAAACCCCGGCACCTAAAACGTGTTCCAAGATTTTTTGAAACTCTAAAACATAGACTCTCAATTCCTATAATCCTCTAGAAATACACAAGTGATAAACATGGCTCAATTTAAAGCATACGTTTAACCCATGGAATGTCAATATTGTCACCACTATGAAACATTATATACCTAATAAGTGATCTGGATTCCAAACTTCCAAAAAGAAAAGGTCATTTTTTCATCATCATCACTTCCCAATCCCATGTCTCATAGTTATTATGTCTACAGTACCATAGTAAATGGAACAAGGGAATCGTTTAACCATACATTACTTTAGAAAAGTGATCTATAACTAGAACTAGTTACTCAAACACTAAGGTGTTAGGGTCAAGACCATTATCCTTTCATCCAATCACATGGTAAGGATCCCACTGATAACCCCTCAGTTGGGATACGAGAAACACATCATGATTCTATGTCTAGTGATATGATTTTTCCAACTGATAAAACCCCATTCCAAGTCATAGGGACATCTCGAAAGAGCCGAAAAATATCTTTGGTAACTTACCCTTCTTAAAAATATGACGACATACCAAATGAGGTGAATCCTAGAGCAAAAACTAGATCACCACTTACAACCTCATTTGGAAAAATTCAATGGCCTCGATAACATTTCAGATGGCATAAAACTACTACTAAACTTTTACATAACAAGAACAGTATCTTAATCATAATTTTATAATAATTTGTCCTACTATAGACAATTACCTACACCTACATGGAATCAAGTAGACCCATATGGATTCCCATACGACACTTCAAAGTAAATATAATTAGTCAAAAGGTATGGAAGATTCAATAACCAAAAACCCCAAAGAGCAAGAATTAATTCTTAAATTATATCATCTAGAATTGGATAATTCATATGATCCCACAATTCTTTTGAATATTGAATTTCATTCATTAATTTTATAGATAAACCATCACATTAAACTATAATTTTATGAATTAAAATGAAAATAATTAGTTTCTACCAGAAATAGTATATGTGGGAACACCTAGGATCTTTACAACCCCTTGATTATACAAATGTTAAATCCATTATACCCCAACCATATCCTTGGAATAAAATATATATGTTGAATTCATGAATTATTTATTGATTAAAAAATCATATCTTCTTCCTCGATAGGTGTTCATGGTAGTCTAGTCCTGAAGTCCATGTGTACTTTATCTAAAATCCATAAAATAATGGATAATTCCAGGTCAAATTGAAATGCATTTTCTGTTCCACTTCACGATTATTGTATCCAAGTAATCATGACATAATGTATTCACTCGATTGGATTATCCAACATCACTATAATGATGTATCGGTTAATGGCACATCTCGATAACCATAGAGTACATGGACAAACTATACCTATGTTCATGACCAACCAATCCCAAAATCAAACAAACTACAAAAAGAACCTACATTTTAAGACAAAACGTAATATCAGGAGAACTAAACCCTAAAGTCAAGGTATTCCCACAATAATATTTTTCATTGAAACACTATCAAACATCGTCAATTTCATTCTTAGGATGAATCTATTTTCATAAATAAGATCTATCTTGTTCACAATATAAACATAAAATTATAATAGATCCTCATTCACAACCAAGATATTTTATGGAAAAAGATTCATCAAGGATTCATCCTCCGTTTATTCCTTCATATCTAGTATGGGAAATTCCCTACTCAGAGCATCTATGACCGTACCTCATTTTCCATGATTTTCAAGATATCATGACCAAGGAATTTAAATAAGTTAAACATGAATTTCTATCATGTGATTAGATTCCTCTTGGTAAATATATTCTTCAATATTAGATAATATGAATATATCATAAACATCTCTCTTAGTGATAGTGTCTAAAAGTTCCAAGAGAATGAAAAAATTGTATCAACTGAATGAAATTATGATATAGATTCTTCCCATGAGCATGTATATAGAGACCCATGTGTTTTTTACATTTTATTAAATTATTTTTAACATAAATATCCACTAAATACTATCTAAGGGTTAAAAGACCTATTGTATTTGGAAGACTACTTATGTGAAACATTATTGTGAAAATCATTTTTATTTTAATCTCCATATGGAGGTCCTAAATACATTTGAGATCCTAAAACATCATGGGATAACCTGGGGGAATATATAGATAAAATTGGTGTGCTAAAAATCCTAATAGTTGAATAAACAAGATAAGGACACATAACATGTGAGTCATAGGTATAACATGATATCATAAAATAGAAGGATCAGGAGTAATCATAGGGGAATGTAACATAACAAACATTGTGTCACAATAACATAGAAATATTTGAGATTTAAAATCGACATAAAACATGACATAAGAATATATCAAGTCTATCATTAAATACATCATCACTTTTTGGATAGAGTCCCATAGATGATTAGGTTTATCCCCTAATCTCATACATAACATGTCATGAGACAAAATCTTTACCCAGTGAATTGGATATCTATCAGGGAGCAACCATCAGAACATGTTCACAGTTAAATTTTCCAAGAAAATTAAATCAATAATATGGATTAAAAATAATAAATACCCATATAAATATAATGGGTTGCATAATAATCCCTTATAAAATTATGGAAAGAGATTTCTTAAAGAAATCATGTGATAATTGATAATAAATAATGTATTACCCTATAAGAGGAAGGAATACTGATATGGGCATATATTTATGATACCTAAATATATAATTTATATTCATTACATAACATTAAATAGAGATATAGATTGTGATTCAAAGAGATAATGTTCATAACCTAAAAAAATAGACGTTTAGAGAGATCCTTTACCTTGATCCCCACTCATCACCTGTGTTAATTATCATCATGAATAATAAAATTATTTTAAATATTTATTTTCATAAAAACTAACATTTAATATTACTTTTATTTTTTTATTACCATATCACATTCAATTACATAATTAACTAATATTACATCATATATTTTGATGATGTTCAGTTCATATGTCCAAAATGGTTTTAGTTTGTTGAATATGATCAATGAGGTCACAATTTCATCCTATAAAGAATAATATTAATGAAAAAATAATAATTTTATTACATCAATTATACTTTCAAAAACAACTATGAGATAAATTTATGAAAAATAAACTATGAAATAATCATGGAGACGGTAGGCTGTATGTATGCATGAGTAACATTTTCATTTTTCAATGATCTTGATAGAGATAAGGTAAGTGTTATTTTATCATTATAGAATGATAATTATATAATTAAAATAAAATTATTTATTTAAAAATTCATATATATAACATCCACGTTATGTGGTAATCAAAAACTATTTACATCACTTCATGGTGGTGGTAATCTGCACATACACACGCACGACATTTTCATCTTTCAATGAATGGAATAATAAGAAAATATTTGATGTATTAATTTTTAAAAATGATACATATTTCATTAACATAGTATATATGCATTAAATCATTAATCATAAATATTCTTGGAAGTTGATGATTGAAAATAAATTAAATTGTCTTGTGAAGTGGTCATCTGTTGTACAAATAAATGATGGCTTTGTTTCCTATTTGATGGAATATGACATCGATGTAGATTATTAAATTATTGTAATAAAATATTAATATATGGGGGATAATGATTTTATTTTATCATAATGGTTGGATAATATTTCAAGGATGTGGAATAAGAAATAAAACAAAAGCACTTGACTATGAATGATGCCTCTTCTCCAAACAACCTCATTAGGTTTACACTAAAAACCATCATACATTGTTTTTATCATAAAACCAATGCCGATAAGTGGTGTTATAAGAAGTGAGTAAGTAATTTCAGTAGGTATTCACAAAAATAAATGTGTCTTTATATATTTATTGGTCATGACAGACAGTGTCCTTTAATAAGTGGGGGGGAGGACCCACTTGGAATTTTTGAAAATAATAAAATATATAAATGTCTAATTCAAATAAGGTGGATCCAAAAAGGAAAATTTCATAACCATAGATATTATAAAGTAAAAATAATTTCATAAATATATATTTTATGTGTATTTACCACATTTTTTCTCTTATGTTTTTAGTTCAACCTCAAGAATCCTATTTTAACTTTCACCGTGGTTATAAATTTATATTGTTTTTTCTATTAAATATGACCAATTTTTTTATTAATTAAAAATATTTATTATTATAATTCAAAATATGGAACCCATTTTTTCAAATTCAATTCAAAAAATATTAATCATTTAATTTAAAATTAATTCCATAAAATATGATGAAATGTAGTTTTCAAGAAATGTATTTTTCAAGTAATAGATTTTTTAATATAAGTCTATGACTAGAAATTGTCATTATAGGAATTTAAAATAATATAATTAGAAATGATATATATATATATAATTTAAATATTTTTTTTATAATAGCTTATTGTATTTAATAAAAATGGATAATGTTTATTCACATAAAAATAGTTTTCAGAAATTTATTGTTTTTAGCATAAAACCTAACATATAAAAAATTATAAAATTACAAATTCAAATAAAATTAATTATACTATTATAAAAAAAATATTTCATATTTAACATTAATACTAAATCCAAAAAATAATTATACTTTTTAAATACTTTATTTAATGAATATAAATGACAATATTTGAAAAATATGTTATTTTCCAAATTCACTAAAAATTCATTTCATAAAAGTAGAATAATTTCACACTAAGTTAAGTTTGATTTTATAATTTCAAAAATGATGTTAATTTTATATAATAACATTTAAAAAATTTCTAGACATTAATAATAATATATTCGCAAAAAAATTAATAATAATTTTTGAATAAAATGTATTTTTTAAGAATAAATTGAATTTATTAAAAATAGTTACATATTTCTTATAAATTTTTCTATAAATATATCTTTAGTTGGAACTTTATATATATTTATTCAATCAGTTAATATTGTTTATACTATCTAGTTTAATTACTGTGTTATAATTTTCTTTTTTAAATAATTATTGTCCGTCTAGGATCACTATTGAGTGATCTATATTCTATCTAATATTGATTTCTTTTCTGAAAATTTCTGTGTGGAATGTTCTTACATCCCCTAAGTAATTTCACATTCAAAAGTTTTTATTAAATACTATGGTGAAAAAAAATGATGGAACTTATGGTTCATGGCTTCCTCTAGTACCCATGTTGCCTCTTTATATTTATATTTACTCTATAGTACATTAAAAATGTGAGTTTTCTTATCGTGTAGAAATTTATCTTGATGGTTGAAGATATCCAACTACTCATCCAAATAATAGAGATCATTTTCAATTTTTACACCTTTTAATTCAATTCATGTGATAGATCTAGCACATACTTTCTCAGAACATAAACAAGAAATTTGTCGTGTACTATAGAAAGGGTTGGTGGGTGTGCTAGTCAATAAGCCACAACTCGGATGTGATCAAGAATCATAAAGGCGATGATGTACCTAGGGTTTTGATTTCCCTTTTTAATAGATATTAGAGATATTTCCCATTGAGATATATAGAAAAACACTTTAACCTGATCTTCAATCACTTCATTCAACAATGATTGTCATCATAGATCTTCAGTTGACTATATATTTTCAAAATGTGTAGTCAAATGGTCTTGACCATTTCTAATTTTTTGTCATCCATTTCAAGTCCGAGTAGGTTTTATTTTTTAAATTCATCCCAAAACATAGGTGTTATACATCTCTTCCCATAATGGGATTCATTAGGATCCATTAGGATTCTTAAGTGAGTGATATTATTCAATGAGAACTCAAACAAAGGAGGATGTTGATCCCATATTGCTTTAATGTACATCAAGCATGATATCAACATGTATTTCAGTGTTGTAATATTCTTCTAGGATTTCCATTGGTTTAGGTTTGATAGTCTATACTGATGTTCAATTCAATACTTAGATCATTACCATACTCCTCTAGAACATAGAGGTAAATCTAATATCTTGGTCAGATATAATTGATATTGGTGTTCCATGGAGCCTCACTACCAATCAAATTTGTATCCTTGAAACTTTGTTGAGTGATAAGTCCTCTTGAATGCACATAAGTGAGAATTATTTGTAAGTTGATCCAATATATCCCATAATACAATATTTCCTCTTGATATTTTTTGAATACTAGTGAAAACATTTATGGTGATGTGTTCATATTTTTTTATAGGTATGGGTAATGGTTTCATAATTTCCTTTGACATTTTCCATCCATCCTTAACTTATCATATACCAGACACTTTTATATTTATTTTTTAATTTTATTTTTTATATTGACTCACAAATAGTGCTCAATGAGATCTCAATACATGATCATGCTCCCTAGGTGGATGGAGAAGGTTTAGATATGTTCATAATTCAATAACTCATTCTTTATCTGATGAATTGATGGTTCATATAATCATAAGAAAAATCATCAAAATCATTAATCATCAATATTGAACTCTTACTATTTTATTTTTATTATAGATTCCACCTTCTTTAAAATTTACACATCTTTTATTTGGGTGTTATTATTATTCACTAGAAGGAATGGTTGAGAAATCATTTCAGAAAATAATGATTATGTTCCACCCTTCAATATTCACATGTCCATCATTTTAAAATATTAGATGATTTATTCCTTCTCAATTCCTACTATTGAAAATGTTTCCAGATTATTATTACTTAGAGAACCAGCCACTTTTTTTTACTTTATTAGGATTATAATGGATTAGGAAATCATAGTCCTTGATCACCTCTAACCATATTCAGTGATTCATAATAATCTCTTTTATTGTGAATTTTTATTTTAGGCTCTTATGATAAGTTTATATTTCACACTTCTCCCCATAGAGATAATTTCACCAGATTTTTAATTAAAATATCATTATATAAAAATAAAAATTAGGTGATGGATATTTATTCTCATGAAAATTCAACATCCTCGAGGTGTAGTCTATCAATTTTTCTTTTTTTATTAGTACACATCCCAAACCCTTCTCTGAACCATCACTATATTCCATAAAATGTTCCCCACATGGGGGTATCCTAAGGACTACTGTAGTGATATGTAACTTTATCAACTCTATAAAGACCTCACTACCCTCATTAGTTGATAAACACCTTTTCCCTTCCAAGTTAGTTTGGTTAACGGGTTTTTCAATCCAGAGTATTGTTTCACAAATCAGCATTAGTATCTATATAGTTCAAAGAAAAAATGAATCTCAATTATAGTAGTTGTTTTTGGCCACTCCTTAACTAACTTTGTCTTAGTTGGGTCCATAGATTTCCCTTTACTATGGATAACATTACCTCTGAATGACACTTCATTGATATACATCTCACACTTATTGTACTTTTCAAAAATAGTTTCTTTTAGAAAATTATTTTAAAGAGTATTCAAATGATACTAATTCTCCACCTTACCTTTAGATTGTAATATAATATCATCCATAAATACTTCCATAAATTTTTTGAGATAATCTATAATATTTTGATACCTTATGTATATAAATATTTCTAGAAAATTAGTCAGTCTGAAAGGCATCACTATGAACTCATAGTGTCCATTCCTTGTTTGAAAAAATGTTTTGGAAATATATTCCATATTCACCCTTAATATTAGATATCTCGACTAATGTTTTAACTTATTGAAATACTAGGCCCTACATAGTTTATCAAACTGGTTATATACCCATACTTGGGGTAACATGATATTTTCGTGATTTTTTTGTTCATGATAATCATTTCAAAGGTGAATTAGCCCATCCTTATTCTTTACAAAGAGGACCTTCAAACTGCACAGTCAGGCACTCAGGCTTATAAAACCATTTTTCATATTCTCCTAAAAATGTTTTTTATATTATCCAACTGATAATTTTCTATTATGTAAGGAGCATTAGATATGGGTAGAGATCATGTTATACATTTGATTGAGAAATCAACCTCACAAATATGAGGAAGACCAATAATCTCTTTAGGGAATAAAATATTATTATCCTTTAAAATAATAATTTCATCTAACATGATTCATTCATTTTTTTTCAATAATATTATATATATATTCATGATCATAAATAAATCACATCCACACATGAGCAGACTACCCTAAAGTAGATTTATCATATTCCTTTCACTTGTATAGAATCAGAGGATAACATTGTATGTGAACAACGTTCGCCCTATCCAATAGTTGATGTTATATTTATATTTTTAAAACAAATCCATTTACAATATAGAATCAATATCATCTAAATAATGTATGATATCATTTTGTAGAAAATAAAGTTCATAAACATTTATTAGGGAGGGGTTTTATATTTGGGATTCAATAATTTCTCTATTTATTGTTCTGAAAAATAGATCAACCCAAATGTTTTGAGGTTCTATTGTAATATTTTGAAAAAACAAAAGATATAAAATAATACATACAACTATAATCCAAAATGGTGTTCTCTATTATTCATTGAATAACTAGTGTACCTAACTACCCATCTTTTTTGTGATCTTCCTTAGTAGTAGTGATAGTATATTTCATTCCTTTCACTTGAGACCTTCAAGGTTTTATCATTTATTATATCCAAAAATCACCGGGTTTAGGTATTTACATTCATAATTAAAATGTTCCTTGTATTTGAAACACTTCACTATTGCTTTAGTGTTAACTTAAACACTCTATTATTATTTCTCAATTTTTGAGTTTTTTTATTTCCATTCAACACTAAATAGCATGGTGCCCCTCATTTCCACATTTGATCATATCTCGATATCATTTAGGTAGTTTCCTTGATGATTCCTCCCACACTTTTGATAGGGTGGATGTTGGGTTTTCATTCCTCTCTAGTATTTACCCATTGATCCTTCTCAAGGAAACTCCGTTTTATGATTATTATATTTATGCCCATGATTCCACTAGGAGTCTTCAATATCGATATTGACCTTAAGGGAAAAAAGAATCGTATCATCATAACTATCAACATATCTAATATTTAAATTTTTAACATACTTGGATTTAATCCACTAGAGAATCTGTCAACCATAATTTCTATGTTTTTTATGATGTTGAAGATATACCATGAATCCTTGTGAATTTTTCAACATGTGCTATGATAGACTCATATTCCATTTAAATTTTTCTATGGAACTCCCAATCCATCTCAAGATAGAGAGGTCATGGAAATATTTATTGAAAAATATTATCTTCAAGACTTTCCATTAAATGAAATAAATATCCTCTTTGGACTCTGTGTCCCTGATTAGTGTCTACCACTGATCACCATCCCCCGTCATGTGATAAATGACGAGCATAAAATTATCTTATTTTGAGAGATGGAGTATAGATAAGATATTCTCAATAAATTTAGTTTATTTTTTATGATGATGGGATTAGTTTATCCACTAAATTTAGGGGGTAATTTTCCTATAAAATAATCAACTACAATATAATCACTATTTTGAGAAGAAGGGTTTTATGCATGATTCATGTTATTATTCATAATTTTATCTAGTTAATGGTTTGTAAAGAGTTTTTTAATTTTCCAAAGCATATCTACAAGTTGTTCCAAACCATGTTTTTAGTAAATCCGTTTTTCATGCCCGAGGTGATGATTGAGTCATTACCCATTGTTCCCTTTTGGTGGTTGTTAACCCCAGGTAAAAATATTCTAGAGATGAATCCACTATTAGTATCCACACAAGGATGAAATTTCATGGAAACCACTCACTAAATACTTTAGGAAAATTAAAATATGTTTTCATCTATACAGGACTATCCCTGGTGTTCTCACTAAATTATTCTAGAACTAATAACCAAAAATAAATTGACCTTATTCTGATACCATATTTAAATAACTAATCTTTTTACACATTTAATTACATGATTTTTAACATAAATATCCATTAAATACATCCAAATGATTGAAATTCATACTATTTTTTGAATAACAGGTATATAAAATATCAATATCAAATGTGTCTTTATTTTAATATCCATAAAATTTTTCTAATTCTCTTTGAGCCCAAAAATCTACATAAGATAACCTAGGGAATTAAATATACAAAAGGAGTGAGTTAAAAACCCTATTAATCAAATAAACATGATTCATAAACATAATTGTTGAGTCCAAGGTATAACATGATATCATACAAGATAATAATAATATGTAATCACATTAGATAATAAAATAAATAAAATGTAATAACAAGAACATGTAAATATAGGAAATTTGGTAGAAACACAAAACATGACATAAACATATGTCATGGTGAACTTTTAATACCACATCACATGGTGGATAGAGTACCATAGTGGATTACATTTACTCCTTAATATCACACATAATACCTCATGAGATAAAAGCTTTACCCAATACATTAGATTGCTATCTACACTCACCCATTATAACATATTAATTATTATGTGTTCTACAAAAAGGAAATAAATTTTAAGGCATAAACATCAGAATTACCCATGAAAATATATTTGGGTTTATAATCTTTCTGTGTAACATAATCAAAAGAGACTTCTTAAAGAAGGAATTTGATAATTGATCACAAGGCATTTATTAAACAATAAAATGATGATAAAATAATCTAGTTATATATTTGGGGTACATATATATTGCATATTAAAGAATTATGTAACATTAATTATAGATATAAAGTGATTTATAGATAGAATTTTCATGACCTAAATAAAATGGATGTTTAAAGAGTTATCTTACCTTCAATTCAACTCATCACGTGTGTTCCTTATCATCTTTAATAGTTAACTAATTACAATTTAATTACTTTCACAAGAACCATTTCTACGTCTATTATTTATTTTATTTTATTTATTATCGTTCCATATTCAATTATTTAATCAATTAATTTTATGTCAAATATTTCGATGGTATTCAGATCATATAACCAAAATGAATCTAGTTTAGTCAATGAGGTCATTAATTATTATCTCCATTATAATTATTATTATATAATTATAATATTTATTACTCAATTATACTTCTAAAAACAACCATCAGATATGGTTATGAAAAATTAAATACGTTACAATCATAGAGATGGTAGGTCGAACATGTTCTTGAGTTACATTTACATTTTTTTAAAAAAATTATAGGAAAGAAGGTGAGTGTTATTTAACATTTAAAAAAATATAATTATATAATAATAATGACATTAATTATTTAAATACAATTATATATGTCATACATGTGATTTGGTAATAAAAAATGAATCATATCACTTTCTGGATGTGGTAATCCACACGTACACATGAGCGACATTATCATCATTCAATGAATGGATAAGTATGAAAATATATGATATATTGAATTTAAATTATTATAAATATATCTTGAATATGATATATATATACATTAAATCTATAATCCTAAATATTTTTTTGACGTAAGTTTGAAGAATGAGTTATATCAATTCATAATGTGGTACTTCGTTATACAAACAACGGATGGTTTTGTTTCCCATTTAATGAAAGATAAAATGGAAGTAGGTAATTAAATTAATATAATAACATCTCACTATATGTGAGATACTAATTTTATTACATAATCATAGCTAAATTAGTTTTTATGGTGGTAAAAAAATATAGCTCTTATTTAAGAATGATAACTCATCTTTGGACAACCTCTTTAGGTTTACAACAATATTCATCCTTGTATGTTTTAATATTAAAAAAATTCCTCTAGTAAATTTTATTAGAATTAAGTAATGGATTTGGGTTGTTTTTTCTGAACATAACGACTCTTGAATTTTGGATCGGAGAGGAGAGGGAGTGTCCTTTTATAAGTGGGGGAGATAACCCCCTTGATATTTTTGAAAATAATAAAATATATATTTATCATATTCAAACCAAATGTATCCAAGATAGAAATTAAATTATATAAATTAGACATGTTTTTAGTTCATTTTAACCCATGTCTCTTTATCTTATCCCCCAATAAATATGTTTTCACCTTAATAGTGGAAATAAATTTTTGTGGTTTTTATTAATCATTATAAAAAATATTTCAATAGATATTTTTAAATAAGATTAATTATTATTATTTAAAATATGTATTCAATTTTATCAAATTCAATTCATAGATGTGGTGTAATTTAATTTAAAATTAAACCCAGAAAACATGGCAAGGTTATATTTTTTCAGGAAATATATTTTCCATGTAATAGATGATCATATATTAAATTTATGATTTTAAGAAATAATTATATGAGTTCAAATAAATATAAATATAAATATAATTTATCCATTTAATTCAAATATTACCTTATTATGGGTTATTTTAATTATTTAAAATAGTTAAACCTTATGCACTTCAAAATCATTTTAAAAAATTTGGGTTTTTAAGTATAAAAATAAATTTACACTAAAATCAGGAAAATTGATGACTAAAATGAAATTAATTAGACAATTATAAATATAATTTTACATATTTCAAGTTAAGAAAGAAATAAAAAATATAATTGGAATTTTAATTACTCAATTTAATTCAAATAAATGAAATTATTTTAAAAATCAGAAATTTTCAGTTTCTTGAAAAATAAATCATTTTAGAAAAATTCAAAAAGGTCACCTTAAGTTATATTTTTAAATGATAATTAAAAAATTGATATTAATTATTATAAAATCGAATCTAAAAAATTTCAATAAATTAATTATAATATTTTCTAAAAAAATAAATAAAAATCATTTTTTAATAAAAAGTAATACTGTGATGAAGAAGATGTCTTTATAAAAAATGAGTTATTATTCTCTAATAAATTTATATATAAATTTATAGTGAGTAATATATTTATATATATTATATAAATCAGTTAATATTTTTATACCCTTCTATTTAATGGATAGTTTATAAGAGACAATGTTTAATAATCATGGTTCTTTTAGGCTCGGTGTTGTGTGTCTTATATGCTACCAAATATAGTTTTATTTTTAAAACATTTAGTGTGTCATCGTGTAATTGGTGAAATCATTATTACATCACCCATTTTTACAACATAAATACATATAATATCTCAATTCCTGAGACATGGTAGTGATATGATCACGACATAACCTATCCTAGAATGAATTTATAATAGGGATGAATCTAACATCACTTTATTTCCTTAAAAGAATTCATAGGTTCCAAATTATCCTCCATGAGGCTTTAATGAGAATAAATAACTAAAATGGGCCTCCCCACTAATAATATTTAATATAAAATGGTGAAAAGATGAGAAAATTCATTGATACAAGATAGGGTCATCAAGATAACTAAGGTTTCATATTCATTACCTAGAAAACACCTAAGATCTTAATCCCTAACCAAGGTAAACCCCCAAGACTTCACCAGATGTATCCATCCAAGGGGAATATTGAACAATGAAACCAAAAGAACCATCCCCAAAAATATTCATAAGATCATTGGGTCAAACCATCCATGTGATCACCGGAAAGGAACAATCTAGAGAACCTAATCCACCACATCTCTCTTAACCAAGAGGTAGTTAATATGAAGGCATTCTAGAACAAGAAGCATTGAAAAACTAGTCTTGGGTCATGATATAATATTCTTGATATCATATGATTACTGAAATTATCCTAGCATCTCTATCAATTAAAATAAAAACAAACACACCGCTGCAGATTCTTGAGCCTATGGAGTCACTAAACCAATCCTATTTATCAATGTATAACCATGTTTAGAATGTGAGTCCAAAACTCACAAAAAATATTTTCCCACCCAGATATCACCAGTAATAAGGTTCTCATAGTGAATCAATGCAATGAGGCATGAAGATACATGATATGTCCATTTCTCATAATAGAGTATCCCAAAGACGGTGTCCAAGATGATAACTAAATAAGGTTATCCTAAAACCAAAATAACTATGAGACTATAGAATGAGAACCTGAAAGGATCAGCACCCAAATTAGAGTATGCACTCAAGATTACACTCCTCTTGAAGAAGCATAAGAAATTCATGAAACTTTTCCCACACAAACCTAACTACTCATCTTTGTATATGCGTTACTTTATCTGAGATATAAAATAACATCTAGAAATTAAAAAAAATACTCAAAAATCCATTAAATGATTGATAAAAACTAAAGATAAGATAAAAATACCACTCTCATTGAAATCATCTCACTTAAACTCATAACCCATCCAGAACACATACTCATTTCATGTGAGATGATAAATCCATCTGGCTATCCTTAAAATTACATTAGACGACCCCTACCAATAAAAAAGGGTTGGTCAAAACATATAAGTCAACAATGAAAGAAAACACATTCATAGAAGTTTAAAAAAACCCACTTAAATAAAAGAAACCTCATTTAAAAACTGTTAATTAAGATAACCACCAAACACAATTTGAAAATTATTTATACAAACAACCCATTGATGAGGTAAAATTATATCATTATTCTATAAAAAACTAAAATATGAACATTTAATAACAATTAAATTTTAAGGCGAAACCTCTAAAAATTTAAGAAAATGTGTTGAAAAATATTCATTTCAATCTAGAATTTCATTATCTATGTTTGAAATTGAATAAATTATTACACCATTCACACTATAAGGCATCGAACTTAAACATTACATAATCTTCAATTAAGATAATAATTCCCATTGAGGATCATTTTTGGTTTTGATGTTTAAAGAATTAGGCCATAACTATTACATTAAATCTCAAATATTACAAAGTAGAAACTTCTACTCTTTATGCATTTTTTTCATAAAATAAAAACTCTTAAAAGAAAAAAATAATTCTTATCTTTATAAAGATTATATAGATTAATTCCTTTCTCTTACCCTTCCTTATATCCTGTGAAAAGCATTTTAAAAACATGTTATAAGCATAAAATTATATGTAAGGGTTATAAAATAATGAAACAAAACATTATTATATTGTCACATACAAAACATAATTGTTTTAACATTCCACATGAAATCATAATAATTATGAATGAAAAATAGCTGTCACAAATTATAAATGTTCCTTGTGGAAACTATAACATACTTATGTTGAAGCTTTCACAGCTACGAAAGGAGTAACATTTGGAATACCCATCATAGTATATTCCCTAAATCTATTAGGAGAAACATTAAAGTTTTACTACATCATGATACCCAATGAATTGGAGAGCTATCATGTGCTCACCCGCCCTTGGTTTATCACGGAACCACCCGTATACGTAAATAACGACGAAGAACCATAACATATTTACAAAATATTAAACAAACATAAAGGAAAGATAAAATTTACACATTTCAATCACAACATATAATTTAAATATATTGACATAAACAATCCATTATCAAACCCATTTTCAATACCAAAATATGTAAATGAGTATATGGTATTTAATTTATTTTTAAAAACATTACGGCTAGTTAAGGAATACAAATATCAAAAATGATCATGGCGGTGGAAAGGTCGTCGTCACTATGTATGTTAAAAAGAAACACACCCTTTGTCATTTAGTTAAATGCTACATAGTAAAAACGTCTCTTTGAATGAAATGAAAATTGAATGTTAATATACATTGTATAAAAGATATTCGTCTATAAATCAAAATATGCCTCAATGAAAGGAGATTTAGACGAAGTCCCTTACCTCGTATCCGACTTGAATCATTCATTATTCAATATCATGAATAATAAACTACAGTTAATTTTAACTTGATTAAATACTTTTTTCATGTTAATTTTTCCTTTTATATTACTTATTACCATGTTATAAGCATTACATAATCGTTTACGTTAATAATGACCATTTTTTCGATATTTAGTACTTGAGTCAATAATAAACTTCTTATAATTACAAGTTGTTCATGTGGCCAAAAGTAAATTATCTCCAAAATTATATTAATGATTTAGATATAATATGTATCATATATAACCAGTATATATATTTATTTATAATACTACATAACATTTAGAGATAAGAAATGAAATTCACCGTTCATGGAGATGGTAAATTGTATGTATGCATGAATGCTACTTTCATTATTATTTTGTATTTAATGGAGTTAAAACATAATGATACATATTTATATTAGAATTCTAGTATAATATCATATATAATTTTAGTAACTACATCCTTTATATGTTCCACGTATGTCATGAACGAGTCATATCACATTGAGGGGGCGCTAGTCCTCACTTCCTCAAATAAGTTTATCATATTTACCAATTATGGAAACCATAAAGGTATGATATAAATGAAAAATAAAGAATCATAAAGACAATATAAATATAATATATATCACATTTAAATACAGTTCTATCTTAATGGCCACCATGAGAGGAGGAAGGAGATAATTGAACAATCATAGTTTCATGAGGCAGAAGTTCTCCGTCCACAGAAACAATATGTTCATATCTATTAGATGGAGATGTGTGGATGTGTAGATCAAATACTTCTCATAAACACATAATTGTATATTGAGGAAACTTCTGTTGGAATAAAATAATTTTAGAAGTAGAGTTTAGGGGGGTAGATAAGTAAAACAAAAGAAAAGAACTTGATAGAAGATGTTATCTTTAAATTGGGTAACTCCCTATGATTTGAACCACAAGGATTTATTTAATTGGATTATGCCTAAGTTAAGGATTCTAGGTGGAAGAGAGGGATTTTGGGAGCTTATTTGAGTAGTGGTTGGATGAGACACGGGGGATTGAGAGGTGTGGGTAAGGGTTATAGGTGATGGATTTTTATAAGGGGGGAGGGGCTCTTTATTAAAGATTGAAAATATTATTTTTTTATAAAAAGAATATCGATTTCAAAAGGTCCCAAACTCATTTAATTAGATGATATGATAGTTATTGTTATGAATTATCTCATCCAAAGGGTTTTAGAGAAGATTAGGGAATATAATTAACATTATTTTTAGCTTCAGTAGTTAGATAGCTAATTTAACTTTTATAATGTCCTCTTGTAAATTCGTACTATATTGTTTATATATTTACTATAAAATGATAATAGACCCAAAAATGGATCATTAATTACACTAGTAACACCATATATATCATTTTGCAGAATCTTATATTTTTAGGACTATTTTATAATTTAATAAAATATTGATTGATTTAATATCTAATTTATGTCAATTTATAAACAATTCATATCCGGTCTTTTAAAAAATCTATGACAACTTTTTTATTTCAAAAAAAATACATTAATGAAAAATAACAAGTTATTGTCGCCCATAAAATTAGTGTATGCCATAAAAGGTTTCAAAATTAATATATTTTAATATTTATAATCTAATTTATTAAAAATATTCATTAATGAGATAATCATTGCATCATCATTGTGTCATAAAAATATTTATTTATATGATTTCTAAAAATAGAAAATAAAATAAAATGATGTAGGAAATTGTTTTATATTTCTATTAATTATTTATATTCGAAATTATCCCTTATATAACTCATTATAAAAATGTGTTTTCTAAGATATATATGTTAGTGTTATATTTTACTTAACTTTGAATGTAATTTTATAAAGTATCATTTAAACTTACAAGTGGCTCCATGGGTGTAATAAACCTAAATTTTGAATAATATTTGTGTTATAAATTGGTGTGTTATTTTATTTTATACTCTACAGAACTATATCCTTTAATTAATGAATTGAGTATAATTAAAATGTTACCACGGGGTTTCGACTGTTATATGACCATTGGTCAATATGACCATTGGAAACTAAAATCTTAACTTTACGATTATTGTTTATAAATACAAGTGATATTGGTAAATTAATACAAAAAGTAAAGTTGATGGCCTCATCTAGTAATCTTGGGCCATACAAAGCCCATCAGTCAAAGTTTGAGAATGAGGTTGCGTCATTGGTCTTTTTTCTGGACTAAGCACAAGCCAAACTCAAACATGTGAATCTTGAATGGAATCACCTACGTGATAAGTTCAAGCTGATAAAAATCACCACTCAGACAATGTTGTCTGAGCTTCACAAAGATTCTATCATCATATCATACCAAACACTTAGGTCCTATATAGGTGTTATAAGGGGCTATGTGACGAGTCCTTAGTTACTTTGTGTAATCCTTTAGTATAAATAAAAAATTAACTTCTTATTATGGTAAAATTTGTTATTTTCAAATGTCTGGATAAATAAGGGATGAATATTATTGATGAATTTTAGAAGAAATTTTATTTTCAAATATTTATGTTTGATTTAAATAATTAATAATGTTAAATGAATTTCAAAAAATGGTCTTCTACAGTTGTGACCAATATGAAATTTAGAGTCAGATATGATCAACTTAGTTTTTAGTGAATAGTAAAGTATGAAAAGTAACACACCCTTATGAGTAGTAATTCATAGTAATGAATAGTAAATTGGCCAAAAAATAGAAGCCTCGCCCATGAACATATAAATACAATGTAGACATCTTAAAAGTGAAAACAAAATCATAGTATAAGTTTTTGTATTTTTTCATAAATATTTTATTTAAAATTTTATGATTAATTTAATAACTTAAAATGTAAATTTATTTTCCCAAAATTTAATCATAAATTTTAACTTTATTTTCTTATGGTTATACAATAATTTTATAGGACCTTGATTTCTTTTTCATGATGTTACACATAAAGTTATAGTTTTAGAGTTTTTTTTTTGAAAAAATAATGATTTTATTTAAGAATTAAATTAAAAATATTTAGAAAATTAATTTTAGGAAATGGAGTTCATTTTTTAATTAATATAATTGATATTAGGTTAGGGTGAATTTTTGTGATTTTTTTAAAATGTTTTATTTTTCAGTGAATTGTAAAAAATACAGTTTTGAGTTTTGGTGTTATTAAGGACATCATTAATGATGTTATAATGATGTAATCATTGTGGTTAAATTTTTAATAGTAATATATGTTATATGTTGTCCCATGTTTCCAATAACATGGGAAAATACCATGTCCCAGTCCATGGTTTGTCAAATATCACCAATGAGGTGTCCCTTGGAAATTAATTAAATATTGCCTCACTTTTGCTATAAATACCAACTCATTCGTTCATTAATTTCATTAAAAATTCATAATCAATTAATATCTGGTCTTTTTACCTCCCATGTAGTCCTCCAAAAGTTCCCTGAAGCCCCCATGGTACCTACCATCATGCTTTCAAAGTTACTCTTCAAGGTAATGGAAACTTTCACCCTCCTCTTTTAGTCATGACATCCTTTATGTTATGTCTTATAGTTTCCATTTTATTATGTGGGGTTATGTTTTTATATATCATTTTTGGTGTCCATTTTATGTCCAAATTATGTGATTCCCTTTCCGCTCTCATCATTTTATTTTTCAGGATTTTTATGTGACGCAATTAGGCTGCCGAATTTTCGTCAAACAAATTGCTTCTTCTCTTCTATTTCAGTATTACTTTTCATGTGGTATGTCATTCAAATATCTATACCATTTTATTATTTATATTTTATTTTGTATCAATAATGTATTATGAGTTATTTATTAGTGGGTTACCCTTTTACCCTCTTTTTTTATTATTTTCTAAAACCATGTTATATTGCCATTTTGATGTAGAAATTTCATCTCAAAATTTCTCTTCCTTTCTCTCATGAAATTCTTTTATTTTATTTACATGAGTTCCCATACCTATTTAATTTCTATGAGTGTTCATAAATATAAAAAATTATGTATTTTATAATGGAATTTAAATACATAAAACCATTATTCCTTTTTCATGGTTTATAAATGACATAACGATCATGTTTTTAAGAACTTTTAAAACCTCATGATTTTGAAATGAACCCCATTTAATATATTCTCTGTTGGTTATTTTTTAAATGTTTGATTATTATCTATGTGGATCAACTAAAAATAAATACATATTATGGGTGATCCATGATAGATCTCCAATTTTTTAGGCAATGAATTTAATCTTTAGAGCTGACAAGTTTCACGATACCTTGGTGAATAACGTTGGTAATTTTTATGACTCATTGGGATGAACCTTGGTGGTATATTCTTGAATGTATAAATTTAATTTTGTAGCCACATATGAATGTTATGATTCATGTTATTTTTATGATTATATTCCTCTTCCTCCATTTCTCAGGTCTTTATATTTTTCGTCAAGTTCTTATTGATATCATAAGTAAACTAACTCCCTTGTTTACACTTTCTAGGCCTTCTGCTCACCCTTTCCTTTAATGTATTTCTCCAGGTTATGAGATGCAGTAATTGTACCTATAATTAACTCTTAAATAAGATTTTCTAGGGGGTTTAAATGTTTGTTTTATGTTTTTTATGTTTTATGATCCTGATTTAGAAGGCACTATAATTTAATAATTCTCTGTTTGTAAAATGTAATGAAAATTTTTGTAATAAAAAGGTGGGATACGATAGTTAGTGACAAAGTATTGTTTAGTTTTTAATGGAAATTAGGCTATAAAAACTTTAGGAAGAACCTTATAGAAAATTTTAAACATAGGAAAAATTCCTGGTGTTTTGGGGAATTATTAACTAAGTGGTTTCTGAACAAATAAATCCCTATCTGGACACAAACCAGTGGATGTGGCTCTGGCATAGATGTACCTTGGAGTGAAAACTCCAACAATGAATTTTGAGCTTTACATTGGGTATCCTGGTACATGACAACGAGCATTGCTTCAATCCTAGTTTGACACTCCTGAGGGATAAGTTTGGTCAATCAGAAGATTTTAATGAATCATTATGAAGGATTTATAGAGAAATGTAATTGTTTAAAGAATGAATACTTAAGACATAAAATTCATTATAGTTAAATAATTTGAAAATGAAATAAGTTTCTCACTAAGGTTTTATTCTTTTAAAAAATGGAGAGAAATAGTAGGAACCATGAAAATGGTTACCGCAATGGAACATTCCCTAACATCCCTCCGATGGAAGCTGAAATGGAATCTTTCATGCGAATGATGAACCAACTGTAACATCCCAGGTAAATAAAGAATAAAGAATTATCATATTTATTAATATTTACGAATTAATTATTAATTTTAATTAAAAGGGGTTTCTACGTTTGATAGCGTACTCGGTACGCAACGACGAGTTTCTTTGGAAACTTTCGTTGCACACAAGTAATAAAATAATATTATTTTAATTGTTAGTTAACGAGTAGCCGTTGTACTGGCGAGAATGGATAAAAATAACTAAAATATGATTATATATGTTTTTAAATGTTTTTACATTTACCCAATAAAAGATAAAGGCTTAAAATACGGAAAGAGTTCAATTTTAGGCATTTATACCCTAATTTTCACGAAAGGTCCACTTATCACCTTTTGACAGAGAACCGTCATTAAATATAGTTTTGATCGATCTTATAAATTCTATTGGACCAAATATAACTCTTCTTTAGAATCAGGACATAAAAATTTACTTTGTGTAAATTTTTTGTACCTTTCTGATAAAGTTCATTTTTTAATGAATAGTGTAAAATGTTGTATTTTAATTCAAAACCTCTTTTTAATCTAATTTATTTATATGATTAGATTATCTTTTGAATTGGTTTTAAAGTGAAATTAGAAAATATTTTTACCATTAAATCCAATAGTGGTCATTGGAATTAATTTCACCTTGAAATCGAACTTAAACTAGTGTCAACCTTTTGATACTTATTGTTTCATAAAAACACGCTATTTGCTCTGACAGCGGGAATTAATTATTAAATTAATTAATGTGACTTATATGTTTTGAATTTTTTAAAATAGAATTAATTTTTGAATTCGTTATATCAAATATAGCTTAGGGTAAATTTTTTGTAATTTTCTGAAAAACTTCAATTTTTGATTAATAGTGAAACCACTAAGTTGTACTTATAAAAACTGATTTTCCGTTTAAATGAAATTTTTCCATCATTGTGTTTTGAATTTCAAAATTCCGACATACATGGTTTTCATTAAGAAGTAAAATGTGGTTCAATGAGATTATAATAACTTTTTTTGGTGAATAGTAACTTATTAAGTTCTTAATCGCGATTAGTGGTAATTAGTGTAGTTTAAGGTAAAAATAATGATTTAATAAAATAAGATGAGCTTGACACATGTCCTACCCTCATTGGTTGTGTCATGGCCAAAAAAGACAGGCCATGGGTCAACTTGGGGACCCCATGGAGCCACATTGGTTGGTAAATGAGATAAATAACTTTTTATTTAATGTAAAAGTAAAAATGACACAAACATAATATGTTTTACGAAAACAATTTTTACATGGGGTTATAAAGATCAGATTTTTGATTATAAATAGTAATTGGAAAGCTAAAAATATTTCCTACATCATAGTATTTTTTTTATAATTTTTAGACATTAAATAAATTAAATTATTTATGACATAATAATGATGTAGCGATGACATCATTATTTGATGATTTAAATAAAATGGAAAGATAATGTAAAATCTATGAACTAAACATGTCCAAAAATTCTTGGATGGGTGGATTTCGAACCCTTATCACCTTATCCACGAATTATATCAATGTGGGACTTTTTTAAAACCGAAACACATTTTCAAATAAAGTAATATTTCATTACTTTCCAAAAGTGCCCCTCCTCTCCTCTTATAAAAGGCCCCCACCTCTACCTCATTTCACACACTCCTCAAGCCTTTGGCTCGGCCAAACACTGCCCAATTACTCTCTCCACATCCCTCTCCTCATCCTAGAGGATTCCCTTTGGGCAGAATCCTTTCAAAGGAAGCCTTTAGGCTCAAATCAAAAGGAGTTACACTTTTAAAGGTAATTCAATCTCTCTTGTTCATTTGTTTTATTTTGCTTCTCCAACCCTCTAAACTCTTTTTATTTACTTATTTTGTAACAACACCAGTATCGTTAATATTCTAGGATGTTGTTATAAGATTTATTTGAGCTACACTCTCACACAACTACATCAAATGGTTAAAGAACATACGGTTTCCGTGGATGGCGAAATTCTGCCTCCCGAAACGATGATTGTTCAATACTCATTTAAAACCTTCAAAGGTGGCCATTATGATGTCACTATTTTTATATATGATATATAATATGTTTATTTTTTTCTTTAAGCTTCTGTATTTTTCATTTTGGGCATACCTTTATGGCTTCCATTATGGGTATACGCGATATCTTCATTTTAGGAAGTGCGGACAACCGCCCCCTCAAAGTGATGTGATTCGTTAATGCCATATGTGGGATGTGTAAAGGATGGATTTAAAGTTATTATAAATGAGGTTATACTGGAATTATAATATACCTCTATATAATTATTATTTCATTCCATTAAAGTATTAGATAGAAATGAAAGTAGCATTCATGCGTACGTACGGCTTACCGTCTCCATGAACGGTGCATTTCATTTCTTATCCCCAAATTTAATGTACTATTAAAATTACATGTATATAATGGATATATATAATTAATGATATATCTAAATGATGAATATAATTCTGGAATTAAAATATACATACCTCTCATTTAGTTTTAATTCCATTAATATGACAAAGAAATGAAAGTAGCGTTCATGCGTACGTACGGCTTACCATCTCCATGAACGGTGCATTTCATTTCTTACCCATAAATGATTATGTAATATTATAAATACATGTATATGCTGGATATATATGATAAATATTATATCCAAATCGGGAATTTCATTCTGGATATAAAGAACCTTTGACCACACCAACAACATGTAATTGTAAGAAGTCCACTTTCGACTTAAGAACCAAATATTGACAAAACAAACATTATTAACTTAAATGGTTACATAATGTTTATAACATGGAAATAAGTGATATAAAAGGAATAATGAACTTTAAAAAGGTTCTTAATCAAGTATAAATTAACTCATGTTTATTATTCAGGACGTTAAAGAACGATCGAGTCAAGTCGGACCCGAGGTAAGGGACTTCGTCCCAATCTCCTTTCATTGAGGCATATTTTATTTTATACACAAATTTCTTTTATACAGTGTATAAAACCCTTTGAATTTTACTTTTATACAAAAGGAATCTTTTTCTACGAAGCGTTTTACAAAACGACAAAAAGGAATGTTTCTTTTAACGTACGCGGCGACAACGGCCTTTTCCGCCGGCGCGAGTATTATTTGGTCTTTGGCTTCCTCAACAAGCTGTAATGTTTTTAGAATAAAATAAATACCATATACTCTTTTATGTATTTTGGTATTGAAAATGGTTTTGATAAAGTATTCTATTATGTCAATATATTTAGGATATATTGTGATTGAAATGTGGAAATGTTATCATTCCTTTATATTGGTTTTATGTTATATGATTTTATACTGGTACTTGGACATTTTAACTGGTGGTTACGTTATAAACCATATGACGGATGGTGTCATGAAAACCAAGACGGGTGGTTACGTTATAACCTCCAATGCATTGGGTATGGAAGTTGGCCGTATGGCTATTCCATTATGTATGTATGTAAATTGGCCGTATGGCTATTCCATTACGTGATATGTGTGGTAGTCGACCGTATGGTTATTCCACATAAGTATGTTTATGTCCCAAGTTACCATTATAAATGTTATGTGTTCTTTTTATGGAATTTATGGTAATCCTTTGGTTACAAAAAGGTAAGTAATGATACTTTATTCAGTGAAGAGTTTTTTACAACTTCATGAAGGTGAAGGTATTACTTTGATAGAGTATACATGGTTTACTTGATTTTGAAAAACTAACAGTTTTCATTCTTTGTGTATCCCTTACTGAGCTTTTTATGCTCACCCCAAGTTTTTTTTGAAATGTTTTCACAGGACTTAATGTGGAATAAGGTCAAGGATGGGATCAAGGGAATGTCATCCTATATAAAACATGGAACTAGACACATTTCTTTTTAAGAGTTTTTTTTATGGAAACCTAGTAGAAGTGACTACTTTGTAATCTTTTGAGATGTAATAGTTATGTTCTAATTCTCTAAAACTCTAAACCTGAAAAGGTCCTCGACATGAATTATTCATTTAATTCAATATTAAGTAACGTTTAAGGTTGGGGACTTATAGTTGGTATCAGAGGTCGGTTTAGACAACTTTAGGAGTTAGAAAAGTGTTAAATTATAATATGATTGAAATGATATAGCATTTACGGATTACCTTGTTGCTTCCCCTAAGATATTTTTGTGTTCAGAATGGTTTTCCGCAGAGGAAACAAAGCAGCTATGTTGGGACGATATCAGGAGGAAGATAACCTTCCAAATCAGCAACCTGAGATGGTCGGAATCGGAACTGAACAGTTTGTTGTAGTGATGGCACAGATGTCTCAGGCTATAAATGGTGGTGGTATCCATGCACGAGATCAGCCAGATCAACCGCAGAGGAACATGTCAGTGGTGGAACATTTCATGAGGCAACATCCCCCATCATTCAGAGGATCATCTGACCATGTGCAAGCATAAGGGTGGATTAAAGCACTGGAGAAGATTTTTGATTTCATGGGGTGTTCAGAACATCAAAAGGTTAGTCTTGCTGTTTACCGTTTTGAAGGTGAAGCTGATCAGTGGTGGTCGATGGTGAAAATTATCAGGGATAGTGATGAGATTGAGGATCTTCACTAGGAAGAATTCAAAGGTATGTTTCTTGAGAAATATTTTCCTAAGGTGGTTCGACTTAGGATGGAAAAACAGTTCCTAGAATTGAGGCAAGAGGAAGACTCAGTGGCTACCTATGAAGAAAGGTTCACTCGATTGGCAAGGTATGCTCCAAATTTTATCCGAGACCTTGAAAGTAAAATAAACCATTTTTACTCAGGGTTAAAGCCAAAGTATAGAAGGGCTTTAGCTTCTCGTGAGTTCAAAAGTTATGAAAAACTTGTTCGATGTGCGAAGAAGGTGGAAATGGTGTTTGCCGATGATCAGGTGTTATATGACAAACAACAGAATAAGAGGTCTAGTTGGCAGGAAAAGGGGAAGAATTCATCAAAGAAGCAAGGAGGTAAGAAAACCAAATATCTATCCTGTGAGAAGTGTGGTAAAATTCATACTGGAGAATGTTTATCCAAGTCTGGTAAGTGCTTTCGGTGTGGTAAGTCTGGTCATATTGCTCGTAACTGTAAGGAAGATGATCAAGAAGGAAATGAAAAGCCAGTGGTAAGATGTTTTAAGTGTAATGAAATGGGTCATTATGCAAACGAGTGTCCAACGAAGAACTAAACTGGGGGAATGCAGCCAGACTACAAGTAGAAAGGGGTGGTGAAATCCTTTGAAACAACTTAAGCAGATGTTGGGCCATCGAATGAAGTGGTATCAGCTCTAGGGAGCTCAGTATTTTTCGAAGATTTACTTGAGGTCGGGGTACCATCAATTGAAAGTAAAAGAAGCAGACGTTCCGAAGATTGCGTTCCGTACTAGATATGGCCATTATGAATTTGTAGTTATGCCTTTTGGGTTAACCAATGCACCTGCTGTATTCATGGACCTTATGAATAAAATTTTCCATGAGTTCTTGGATAAGTTTGTGTTTGTGTTTTGAGATTTGGGAAGAGATTGTGTGTGCCTTGTGTTTCACAGTTGAAGAGAGAGTTGTTATGTGAAGCTCATAGTTCTTCGTTTTCAGTTCATCCTGGCAGTACTAAGATATATAGAGATCTTCGGGAGTATTACTGGTGGGATGGAATGAAAAGAGATATTGCTGATTTTACTGTGAAGTGTTTGACATGTCAACAGGTTAAAGCATAGTGGCAGTTACTGAAAGGGATACTTCAGCCTTTACCAGTGCTAGAGTGGAAAAGGAAGAATATATCCATGGACATTGTTGTGGGATTACCGAAGACATCTCAAGGTAATAATGCAATATGGGTTATTGTTGATCGCTTGACCAAATCTGCTCATTTCCTTGCTATACGAGATACTTTCTCTCTTGATCAACTTTTCGTTTGTATCTTAAAGAGATAGTCAGGTTAGATGGAGTTCCTCTCTCAATTATATCGGATCGTGATCCCAAGATTACTTCTAACTTTTGGAAAGGCCTTCAGATGTCGTTGGGTACAGAATTAAATTTTTGTACAGCTTTTCATCCTCAATCAGATGGGCAGTCAGAACGAACAATTCAGACCTTGGAGGATATGGTACGAGTTTGTTCGATGGATTATCAGGGAAGTTGGGACCAACATCTTTCTTTGGTTGAGTTTTCCTATAATAACAGTTTTCATTCCAGTATACAGATGGCACCATTTGATGCATTATATGGGAAGCGGTGTTGAACTCCAGCATTTTGGAATGAAGTGGGTGAAAGGAAGCTGATGGGACCAGAATTGGTAGAAGAAATGGAAAAAAAGGTTCAGTTGATTCAGAAGCACATGAGAACATCTCAGAGTAGGCAGAAGAGTTATGCGTATAACCGGAGGAGGGATCTATCTTTCGAGGTAGGTGATCATGTTTTTCTTAAGATTTCTCCTTTGAAAAGTGTGATGAGATTTAGTAAGAAAGGAAAGCTGAGTCCAAGGATTATTGGACCATATGAAATTCTAGAGAGAGTTGGATCAGTTGCATACAAGGTGGCTTTACCTCCGAGTTTATCTCAGGTACACAATGTTTTTCATGTTTCAATGTTGAGAAAGTATATTCCATATCCATCTCATGTTTTGAGTCCAGAGGTAGTTCAGCTGGAAGAGAACCTATCTTATGAGGAACAACCGGTCCAGATTCTTGACCACAGGGAGCAAGTGTTACGGAATAAGTTGATTCATCCGGTAAAGGTTTTGTGGGAAAACCATGTGATTGAAGAGGCAACGTGGGAATCTGAAAATGCTATGAGGGATAAATACCCCCACTTATTTTGATAAGTGAATAAAATTGCGAGGACGCAATTCCCAACAGGGGGAAGGATGTAAAATCCCAGGTAAATAAAGAATAAATAATTTTCATATTTATTAATATTTACAAATTAAATATTAATTTTAATTAAAAGGGGTTTCTACGTTCGATAGCGTACTCGGTACGCAACGATGAGTTTCTTTGAAAACATACGTTGCACACAAGTAATAAAATAATATTATTTTAAATGTTAGTTAACGAGTAGCCGTTGTACTGGCGGGAATGGATAGAAATAACTAAAATATGATTATATATGTTTTTAAATGTTTTTACATTTACCCAATAAAATATAAAGGCTTATAATACGGAAAGAGTTCAATTTTAGGCATTTATACCCTAATTTTCACGAAAGGTCCACTTCTCACCTTTTGACAGAGAACCGTCATTAAATATAGTTTTGATCGATCTTATAAATTATATTGGACCAAATATAACTCTTCTTTATAATCAGGATATCAAAATTTACTTTGTGTAAATTTTTGGTACCTTTCTGATAAAGTTCATTTTTTTAATGAATAGTGTAAAATGTTGTATTTTAATTCAAAACCTCTTTTTAATCTAATTTATTTATATGATTAGATTATCTTTTGAATTGGTTTTAAAGTGAAATTAGAAAATATTTTAACCATTAAATCCAATAGTGGTCGTTGGAGTTAATTTCACTTTGAAATCGAACTTAAACTAGTGTCAATCTTTTGATACTTATTGTTTCATAAAAACACGCTATTTGCTCTGACAGCGGGAATTAATTATTAAATTAATTAATGTGACTTATATGTTTTGAATTTTGTAAAATAGACTTCATTTTTGAATTCGTAATATCAAATATAGCTTAGGGTGAATTTTTGGTAATTTTCTGAAAAACTTCAATTTTTGATGAATAGTGAAACCACTAAGTTGTACTTATAAAAAATGATTTTCCATTTAAATAAAATTTTTCCATCATTGTGTTTTAAATTTCAAAAATCCGACATAAACGGTTGTCATTAAGAAGTAAAATGTGGTTCAATGAGATTATAATAATTTTTTTGGTGAATAGTAACTTATTAAGTTCTTAATCGCGATTAGTGGTAATTAGTGTAGTTTAAGGTAAAAATAATGCTTTAATAAAATAAGATGAGCTTGAAACATGTCCTACCCTCATTTGTTGTGTCATGGCCGACCAAGAAAAGACATGGGTCAACTTGGGGACCCCATGGAGCCACTTTGGTTGGGAAATGACATAAATAACTTTTTATTTAATGTAAAAGTAAAAATGACACAAACATAATATGTTTTACAAAAACAATTTTTACAAGGGGTTATAAAGATCATATTTTTGATTAGAAATATTAATTGGAAAGATAAAAAGATTTCCTACATCATTGTATTTTTTTTATAATTTTTAGACATTAAATAAATTAAAATATTTATGACATAATAATGATGCAGCGATAACATCATTATTTGACGATTTAAATAAAATGGAAAGATAATGTAAAATATATGAACTAAACATGTCCAAAACTTATTGGATGGGTGGATTTCAAACCATTATCACCTTATCCACGAATTATATCAATGTGGAACCTTTTAAAACCGAAAAACATTTTCAAATAAAGTAATATTTCTTTACTTTCCAAAAGTGCCTCTCCTCTCCTCTTATAAAAGGCCACCACCTCTACCTCATTTCACACACTCCTCAAGCCTTTGGCTCGGCCAACCCCTGCCCAATTACTCTCTCCACATCCCTCTACTCATCCTAGAGGATTCCCTTTGGGCATAATCCTTTCAAAGGAATCCTTTAGGATCAAATCAAAAAGAGTTACACTTTTAAAGGTAATTCATTCTCTCTTGTTCATTTGTTTTATTTTGCTTCTCCAACCCTCTAAACTCTTTTTATTTACTTATTTTGTAACAAAACCAGCATCTTCAATATACTAGTATGTTTTTATAAGATTTATTTGAGCTACACTCTCACACAACTACATCAAATGGATAAAGAACATACGGTTTCCGTGGATGGTGAAATTCTACCTCCCGAAACGATGATTGTTCAATACTCATTTAACACCTTCAATGGTGGCCATTATGATGTCACTATTTTTATATATGATATATAATATGTTTGTTTTTTTCTTTAAGCACCTGTATTTTTCATTCTGGGCATACCTTTATGGATTCCATTATGGGTATACGCGATATCTTCATTTTAGGAAGTGCGGACTACCGCCCCCTAAAAGTGATGTGATTCGTTAATGCCATATGTGGGACGTGTAAAAGATGGATTTAAAGTTATTATGTATGATGTTATACTGGAATTATAATATAACTCTATATCATTATTATTTATTTAAATTAAATTATGAGATATAAATGAAAGTAGCGTTCTTGCGTACGTACGGCTTACCGTCTCCATGAACGGTGCATTTCATTTCTTATCCCCAAATGTAATGTACTATTAAAAGTACATGTATATAATGGATATATATAATTAATGATATATATAAATGATGAATATAATTCTGGATTTAAAATATACATACCTCTCATTTAGTTTTAATTCCATTAATATGACAAAGAAATGAAAGTAGCGTTCATGCGTACGTACGGCTTACCGTCTCCATGAACGGTGCATTTCATTTCTTACCCCTAAATGATTATGTAATATTATAAATACATGTATATGCTGGATATATATGATACATATTATATCCAAATCGGGAATTTCATTCTGGATATAATGAACCTTTTACCACACGAACAACATGTAATTGTAAGAAGTCCACTTTCGACTTAAGAACCAAATATTGACAAAACAAACATTATTAACTTAAATGGTTACATAATGTTTATAACATGGAAATAAGTGATATAAAAGGAATAATGAACATTAAAAAGGTTCTTAATCAAGTATAAATTAACTCATGTTTATTATTCAGGACGTTAAAGAATGATCGAGTCAAGTCGGACCCGAGGTAAGGGACTTCGTCTCAATCACCTTTCATTGAGGCATATTTTATTTTATACACAACTTTCTTTTATACGGTGTATAAAACCCTTTTACTTTTACTTCTATACAAAAGGAATCTTTTTCTACGAAGCGTTTTACAAAACGACAAAAAGGAATGTTTCTTTTAACATACGCGACGACAACGACCTTTTCCGCCGCCGCGAGTATTATTTGGCCTTTGGCTTCCTCAACAAGCCGTAATGTTTTTAGAATAAAATAAATACCATATACTCTTTTATGTATTTTGGTATTGAAAATGGTTTTATTAAAGGATTCTATTATGTCAATATGTTTATGATATATTGTGATTGAAATGTGGAAATGTTATCATTCCTTTATATTGGTTTTATGTTTTATGATTTTATACTGGTACTTGGACATTTTAACGGGTGGTTACGTTATAAACCATATGACGGGTGGTGCCGTGAATACCAGGACGGGTGGTTACGTTATAACCTCCAATGCATTGGGTATGGAAGTTGGCCGTATGGCTATTCCATTAAGTATGTATGGAAATTGGCCGTATGGCTATTCCATTAAGTGATATGTGTGGAAGTCGACAGTATGGTTATTCCACTTAAGTATGTTTATGTCCCAAGTTACCATTATAAATGTTATGTGTTCTTTTTATGGATTTTATGGTAATCCTTTGGTTACAAAAAGGTATGTAATGATACTTTATTCAGTGATGAGTTTTTTACAACTTCATGAAGGTGAAGGTATTACTTTGATAGAGTATACATGGTTTACTTGATTTTGATAAACTAACAGTTTTCATTCTTTGTGTATCCCTTACTGAGCTTTTTATGCTCACCCCAAGTTTTTTGAAATGTTTTCACATGACATAATGTGGAATAAGGTCAAGTATGGGATCAAGGGAATGTCATCCTATATAAAACATGGAACTAGACACGTTTCTTTTTAAGAGTTTTTTTATGGAAACCTAGTAGAAGTGACTACTTTGTAATCTTTTGAGATGTAATAGTTATGTTCTAATTCTCTAAAACTCTAAACCTGAAAAGATCCTCGACGTGAATTATTCATTTAATTAAATATTATGTAAGGTTTAAGGCCGGGGCCTTATACCAACGAACTCAAGTTATGGGAAATAACATGAATCATGCTAAGAGAGCTATATCATCGTGAAGGGAACACCATTTTTCTGAGTTATTTATGAATCAATGACCACCAACCTTTAGTGGATCGACTGACCCATTGATTGTGGAACAGTGGGTCAACTCTATAGAGAATATCTTTTCATGGATCTGCTATTCAGAAAAGAGAAGCTCACCCTGGCTATCTATATCTTAGAGGGGGAAACTGATGAGTGGTAGGAAATTATTAAAAACATGAGTCCAAGAGTGGAGGTTGAAGCTATATAGTTGGAAGAGTTCATATGGATCTTCTTCAGTAAGTGTTTCCCTCATTCCATGAGAATAAGAATAGAGAAGGAGTATCTCGAGCTGAAGTAGAAGGAGAATGAATCAATGTGAGCTATGAGTTTAACTTTAGTAGACATTCCTGTTATAACTCAAGCTTTTTCATGGATCCCAGTGGAATGGTTGATCGATTATTTGGTGGACTAAGACCTCATCTGCAGAAGAATGTAGCCAACTGAGACTATGAAAGCTATGAAAAGATCGTGCAAAGTGCGATGAAAGTCGAACGGGGGTTTGGTGAGATACGAAGGTCTCATATATCCAATGACAAGAAGAGGTCAATGGATCCATGCTTAGGGAAGAGAATCGATCAAGGAAGAGGAGGCAAGCAAGTGAAATGTCCCACATATAATAAATGTGGGATGGAGTACTCCGGGAACTGCTTTCTCGGGAGCGAGAAGTGATACATGTGTGGAAGAGATGTCCATATCAAGTGGAATTGTCGTAGTGAGGTGAAGACTCAACTAAAAAACACTAAAAACAAGACAAAGATGGTGCAGGACCTACCTGCTGTCCAATTATATATGTGTGGATGACTTGGGAACTTTTCTAATCACTGTCCAAATCTGAGGGTAGTGGAGGGGAATCCCCATCAGCCTCAACAACGATGAAGGGAACAAGGGCATACTTTTTAAATCACTACGAATAAAGTTGATGCACAAAATGTTATGGTGGCGAGTACTCTTGTTTTTCTCTCAAAGTTGTCAAGTACGTTGATTGAATTTGGTTCTATGCGTTCCTTTATTTCCTCCATGTTTGCAAAGAATTTAGAATCAACCACCGATTTTATAAAAGTAGAGTTATCAGTAAAGTCTCCATGTGGGATCATCCAAGCATTTTTAGTGTTTAGAAACACTAATATTTACATTATTGAGCACAATATTATCACAAATCTAGTATTCATTCCAATGCTGGAATTCGACATTATACTATGGACAGACTGGATCTCAAAGATTAATGCTAAGATCAAATGTTGAAGTAAGGAAATTTCAGTAGTCTTGAATGGATAACCAACATTTATCTTCCAAGGAGATATATATCAACCTGATATTTGTCAAGAAGAACTTCCTATATACTTATTTATGGAGTTAAAAGATGAAGAATAAGAAGGATATGATAGTTTAAAAATTGAAAATGTTCCCATCATCCAAGAACACATTGACGTATTTCCTAAGGAGTTACCCAAACCGCCCCTAGAAAGAGTGGTTGAGTTATCTATTGCACTTGTACCTGGATCTCATCTGATATCAAATAGCCCGTATAGGATAGAAAACGTGGAGCTAGAGGAATTAAAGAAACAACTCCAATATCTTTTGGAGAATGATTTTATCCAACCGAGTATGTCTTCTTGGGGAGCACCTGTTCTCTTTGTGAAGAAGAAGGATGGGTCAATGCAGTTATGTATTGATTAAAGAGAACTGAATGATATCACAGTGAATAAAAAATACCCTCTTCCATGAATTGATGACTTATTTCACCAACAACGTGGAGATCAATTCTTCTCTAAGATTGAACATCGATCTAGTTATCATCAATTGAGGGTGAAGAAGAAGATATTCAAAAAAATGCCTTCCTATCAAGATATGGGCATTATGAGTTTCTTATGTTATGCCCATCAGACTAAGAAATTCACCTATAATTTATATGTATTTTAGGAATATTCTTTAAGGACAACTTTGATAACTTTGTGGTAGTCTTTATTGATAATATTTTGATATATTCCAAAATTCGCAAGGAGCATGCTGATAATCTAAGGGTTATTTTGATAACTCTATGGAAGGAGAGGATTTTTGGGAAGTTCAGAAAATGTGTATTCTGGTTGCAACATGTTTCTTTCTTGGGGAACATTGAAACTAATGAAGGAATCATAGTTGACCCTGCAATGACCAAATTTGTAGCGGAGTGGCCTCATCCTACAACAATAACAATGATTCAAATTTTCCTTGGATTAATGGGATATTATAGGAGGTTTGTGAATAACATTTCATGACATTATAATAAATTAACCATGTTAAATCAAAAAGGGGTAAATTTCATCTGCACAAAAAAGTTTGAGGAATTTTTTGAAGAGTTGAATAAGATATTGGTTACTGCACCCTTGTTAACTTGTCCCTCAAGTGGAGAAGGAATTTTTATTTTTAGCGATGAATCTAGGAAAGGGAAAGAGTGTATCCCCATGAAAAATGACACGGTCATTTCTTATTCATCTAGAAAGTTGAATACTCATGAGAAAAACTATCATACACATGATATGGAGCTGGTTGTTGTTGTTTTTGCTCTGAAGATATGTACGCACTATATTTATGGGGAGAAATGTGATATATACACAGACCATCAAAGTTTGAAGTATATTTTCACACAAAAGGAATTGAACATGAGACAAAGGATATGGTGGGAACTTCTCAAAGACTACGATTGTTCAATTAATTATCATCTTGGAAGAGTAAACAATGTCGTTGATGCATTAAGTAGGAAAGACCCAATTGTTCTTTCCATGATGAGGATTCAAATAGATCCTCTGATCAATGACCTAGTAAAGCTACACATGGAAATTATAAGGGAATGTACATCATCAACCATAACCAAAATGATTTCTCATCTATCCTTACTAGAGAATATCTACAATGCTCGGAAAGAAGATCCTTTGTGACAGAAGAAGTTGGAGTTTGTGAAGGATGGTAAGTTTATTTAGTTCAATATTTATCAAGAAGGTGTATTTAAAATTCGTACAAGAATATGTGTTCCATTGTTTCCAAAATAAATATGGGGTTGATGGATGTATCTCAAAGCTCTAATTTCTCTATACATATTAAATGAATAAAATTGTATAGGGACCTTCGTGAACATTATAGATAGGATAATATATAAAGGTAGACTGTTGAGTACACTTCATGGTGTTGGTTAGTCAGTATGTGAAGGAAAAGTGTCAACTTCAAAAAGGGGTATCAGAACCACTACACATACCAGCATGGAAGTGGGACAATATCACTATGGACTTCATCACTGGTCTCCTGAGAACATCCAAAGGAAATAATTTGATATGGGTTATCGTGGACCATCTCACCAAGACTACCTATTTTATCTCCCTTCAGGAAGATTCTCTCCGGATCAAATTGACATGATTTATGTAAAGGAAGTGGTAAGGCTACATGGAGTTCCACTTTCTACCGTATCTGATCATGATCCATGGTTGACATCAAACTTTTGGATAAGTCCTCAACATGTTCTGAGTACTAATTAATATTTAGTACATCAATCACCCCAAACTGATGGGAAATATGAAAGAACCATTCACACACTCGAGGAAATACTGAGAACATTCTCAATGGAGTTTAAAGGAGGATGGGATCAATATCTCTCTTGAGTTGAGATCTCTTACAACATCAAATTCCAATCAAGCATTCAAATATCACCCTATGAAGCTCTATATGGGAAGATATGTAAAACCCATATTTTTGGGATTATGCTGGTGAGATAAAGCTTCATGGGCATGATCTTGTGCAAGACATGACAGAAAAAGTCCATTCCATCCAGAAACACATTAAGGCTACTTAGATTCGGAAAAAGAGATACGTTGAAAACCGATGAAGGGACTTGGAGTTTGATGTTGGTGACAAATTATTTCTTCAAATTTCACCTTGGAAGAGATTCATGAGGTTTGGGAAGAAAGGGAAGCTCATCCCTAGGTACATTGGCCCCTGTGAAATCCTTGAATGCGTAGGATCAAGGGCCTTTCGTCTTGGACTTCTACCAAATCTAGAACATGTTCAGGATGTCTCCCACATATCCCTATTGAGGAAATACATACATGACCTTTCAAATGTACTAAAACTAGAGGTGGTACAACTGGAACATTACCTATCTTATGAGGAGTATCTAGTAGAGATCTTAGTTCATAGAGACAGGGTTCTACAAAACAATAATACCCACCATTTTAAGGTGTTATGGAGGAACCAAAAATGGGAAGAAGCCACGTGAGAATAAGTGGAGTCTATGAGGCATAAATACTCACACATTTTCACTTCTGAGGGTACGAGTTAAAATTTTGAGGAAGAAATTTATTAAGGGGGATGAATATAATGACCCGAACTTTTGAATAACATTATTTCCAAAATTTGTGTGTTATTTTATTTTATACTTAACAAAACAATATCCATTAATTAATGAAGTGAGTATAATTTAAATGATACCGTTGGGTTTCGATTGTTATATGAGCATTGGTCAATATGGTCGTTGGAAATTAAATTCTTTACATTTTGATTATTGTTTATAAATACAAGTGATATTGACTAATTAATATCGAAAGAAGAGACGATGGCCTCATCCAGTAGACGCGGGCCATACGAAGCCCATATATCAGAGCTTGGGAAGGAGGTTGGGTCACTGGTCTTTTCTCTGGACCAAGCCCAAGCCGAACTCCCACATGTCTAGCTTGAATGGAATCGCCTATGAGATAAGATCAAGCTAATAGAAATCACCAATCAGGAAATGTTGTCTGAGCCTCCCCTAGATTTTATCACCATAGAACACCTTACACTTATGTCCTTTTTCAGTGTTATAAGGAGCTATGTAAGCATACCTTAGTTAATTTTTGTAATCCTTTAGTATAAATAAATTTTTTGCATCTTATTATGGTAATTTTTTTTCAAATGCCCGGATAAATATATGATGAATATTATTGATTAATTTTAAAAGAAAGGGTATTTTAAAATATTTATTTATGCTTTAAATATTTAATAATGTGAAATGATTTTCAAAAAATGTTCTTCTATAGTTGTGAAAAGAAAAAAATTTATATCCTAATAAGATCAACTTAATTTTTATTGAATGGTAAAGTATAAATAGTAACATACCCTTATGAATAGTAATGCATAGTGATGAGTAGTAAACCGGCCAAAAAATGGATACTTCACTAATGAATGTATAAATACAATGTAGATATCTTAAATGTGAAAAAATGATCATAGTATAAGTTTTTGTATTTTTGTCTGTCATATATATTTTATTTAATATTTTATAATTAATTGAATAATTTAAAAAGGAAAAGTGCTTTCAAAAAATGTAATCATAAATTTTTAGTTTATTGTCTTATGGTTATACGAAAATTTTATAAGACCTTTATTACTTTTCAAGGGGTTACAAATCAAGTCATAGTTTTAGAGTTGTTTTTTTAATAAATAATAATTTTAATTAAAAATGAAATTAAAAATATCTAGAAAATTATTTTCACAAAATAGAGTTTATTTTTGAATTCATATCATTGATATTAGGTTAGAGTGAATTTATGAGATTTTTATAAAATGTTTTGTTTTTTAGTGAATAGTAAAAATGCAGTTTTGAGTTTCGAAGTGATTAATGACATCATTAGTGATGTAATAATGATGTAATCATTCTAGTAGACTTTTGAATAGTAATATATGTTATGAGGTGTCCCAAGTGTCCAATAACTTGGGAAAATATTATAAGAAATCCCATGGTTTTGCAAATTCCACTGATGAGGTGTACCTTGGAAATTAATGAAACATTTCCTCACTTTTGCAATGAATTCCAACCCATTACTTCATTAATTTCATTCAATATTACTAATCAAAGAATATCTGGTCTCTTTACCTCCCAATTAGTCCTCCCAAGGTTCCATCATGCTTCCAAAGTTCCCAAACTTCAAGCTTTCTAATTTACTCTCCAGTGTAGGGGAACCTTTCACCCTCCTCTTTTAGTCATGACTTCCTTTATGTTATGTCTTTTATTTTCCATTTTATTATGTGGGGGTATGTTCTTATACATCAGTAATTTTGTGCATTTTATGTCCAAATGATGAGATACCCTTTTCGCTCTCATCATGTAATGGCCCGGGCCTCTCCGGCCCATTCCTTTGTCGAAAAGAAGGTCATGAAGTGTTCTGGAGGGTAGAATGGACTTTTTCCGCTCTTTTCAGAATTTTTGTAACTAAACGCCGTGTAGTGTGAGTACACACCTAGTACCACCTTGACAAGTATACCTCTTGTTGAAGCCGTCTCCCCACCGCGTGAAATAAATGAGTACATGTCGTGTATCCCATACTACACACAATGTAGTTCCTCCCCATGTACATGTTACCCTCAAACTGTGTGTTGACCAGTCAACAGCCGTGTGTCATGTTGAAGCCGTGTCCTTTATGCATGAAATAAATGAGTACACGCCATGTATCCCATACTACACATCGTGTAGTTCCTCCCCGTGTACGCATTACCCTCAAACCGTGTGTTGACCAGTCAACGACCGTGTGCCTCATTGGATGCCATGTTGGAAGCCGTGTGGTGACCGTGTTAAATGGCCAAGTACACGCCGTGTACTAGGAAGTACACGCCGTGTAATTTAGTTATTCTTGGCTATAAAAGGAGGGGGCCTCTCCTCCTTTTCAAATCATTCCTCTCCTCCCCATTCCTTCGAGAAGAGCTCTCTCGAGAGATTCCAAATATCCTTTCTTCCATAACTTCTTCATCCAACCACCGATTTAAGATTTTTTAGCGGCCACAAGATCATAACGACGAGGCAGAACTTCTGAGATTGGATATGTTGTTTTCCCTTCGGCCTTTCTTTCCCAGCTTCCACCCGAGGAGGTTTTTGCTGGGTTTTGACAGAAGCGACGGATGCCGACGGACGTCTTCTAATGTTAATCCGGGGGAGCATTGTGATCAAAACCTATTGAGGTAGGTATTTTAACTTCGTCTCTATAATTTGTATACCATGAAAGATGGGTGCCCTCTTTCTTTCACGATACATAGTTGAACCAGTTTAATGAAGATAATAACTGGCTTAAAGAACGCGGATGGGAAAGTTGTTATGTTTATCTTTGTTTATCGTATTCTTATGCTGTGAATTGAATAGGCTTATGCCTACTTAAAATCACGGTCGTTGGGGGAATTTTCTTGCACAATTAAATGTTACCCTATCTTCATAGACCATTTTCTGGATAGAAACTTTGTGGGATATGGAATTGGTTAATCACGTAAAGTTGGCTGATTAAATGAATATCCAAAACCCTTGTGTGATCACCCCATTTGAACAAAATGGAATAAAGAACATGTGGGTGTTGGTTTGGTTATGTGGTGTGTGAATAGGGGGTGAATCTTGGATTGTTATGAATAGGATGGGCAGTGGGGTTGCGGTAAATGACATTAAAGGGGCAATGATGTGGCATGAGCCTGGTTTTGTGATACAGTTGTGGAGATGTGTTTATAGTGGCAATAGGGCTACAGTAATGGGTTGTGATATTAAAATAAAGTGGAATGTTGATAAATGAACATTGGGTAACAATAATCAATTAAACACGGGAACAATCAATTTGGATTGATTGATGATAAAAAGGTTGGTTTTGTGTGCTTGTGTTCAATCTATGTTTATTTTGGTTTCCAGGGATACGTTTTATGAACGATTGATCTGGTTTGGTTGTGGTTAGTTTCCCAATAGTTAAGTAACTAATAAACTATTACTCTTAAAACATGAAAAGCTAAATGGGGTTGGGATTGTTTGTTGTATGCATGATTTGTAGTAGCAGTTCCAAGGCACGTGCTCAGTTTCTCTGTTTAGAAGCCATAGGTTGGGCTGTGTGTTTGGTATATATATATATATATATATATATATATATATATATATATATATCTGTATCTTTGTGTTTTTTTCGCACCGCACCCATGCTGAGAAGTTAGTGCTAAACACTCCCATTTCATGGGAGATGGTGTTGTCCCTTTAGTTACTAGCTCCTTCCTGCTCTTTCTTCCGTAGACTATAATGGCTTGAGGCGACCTTACACCAAAGACATTTCGGGTAGTTATTTATTGGTGTGATTTTAGCCCAAGAGCCTTTGTGCAACTTTACTGTTCCCAAGAATCTTTGGGATGAGGCCCAGGTGTGTTCGAGCGGGGATGTGATTGTGATTTGTGAGGCCCAGGTGTGTGCAGGCGGGATATGTGGTTTGTGAGGCCCATGTGTGTGTGGGTGGTAAATGTGGTTGTGAGGCCCAAGTGTGTGCTGGTGGGATGTGCGGTTTGTGATGCCCAGGTGTGTGTGGGAGGGAATTGTGTGGTAGCATCAGGACGTTCGCCGTTAGGAATAGCAGCTATCTAGTGGGGGGAAATGGTGTGCGGTACCCAATACTCTTGTTCTTATATACTACTACATGTTGTTTTGTGTTCGGGTGAGCGTGGCTGGTGATGTTGGGTGGATAGAATTCCATGCTAGGTTTTGGGTTCCTTCTGTTTTCTCACGGGACATTAAGATGTCTCCCCACCTGTGCGCAAGAGCTTTATGTTTCCCTACTGAGTATACTTGTATGCTCACCCTACGTTTACTTTCAGGTTTCCAGGAGGACTACTAGGTCCTTGCGGGACCCTACTAGTCGGGACAGTTGGAGTTATTGCAGTTTTCTATACTCTTGTTCTTTTGGTATTGTACTTTTGAGTTTTCTTGTACTAGTACTTTGTTTCAGAATTGTTAAACATGAATGTGGTATTGATTTGTGTTTATTTTCATTTACATGCTTTTTTTCTTTTCGGTGTTGACTCATCCTATTTCCCAATCTTAAAATAATAAAAGGTTAATTCCTCCCATATTTGTGAAAACTCATACTCTTGGTGCTAGTTGCCACTCTGGGGCCTAATGGAGGCGGGACTCTGGGGTCATTATCTCCCTTCCACCATTGCCAGCTCCTGAGGGGCATCTTTGGTGGAAGGGGGTCATGACAGAATGGTATCAGAGGCTAATGGTTGAGAGATAGGATGGTGTCTAGAGTTAGGCATAGTAAGGATTGTCTGGGATGGTAGGGAAACGATGTTAGGTGATCTTGGTGCATGAAATAGGCCAGGGAAGACCGGCTAGGACAAAAGATTTTAGGGCCGCCCGTAATCTGATGCAAGTTCTCTGAGCCTACCGAACGACCATGTGGGACTAAATTGATTGCAGGGTAGATACCCTAGGAAAGGTACATGCATCATCATGTTTGTGTTTTACTTTATTTGGGTGTTCTGGGAACGAAATTGAAATAATGTGATAAAATGAAACCTTGAGAACTTTCCTTACTACTTGGGCTTAAGCGATCTTTGTTTACCATACAGCTATGACATCTGGACGTCTTGCCTGGGTGACTCAGAAAGTCAAGGCCCAGCAGATTCAGGTGGTCGATAAGTTGAGGATTGACTGAGAGGAGGAAGATGATCAGGGGCAGAAGACTCTCTGTTCTTTCAAACGACAAACCATTAAGATGTACCAGGGTAGTACTTCAGATATGAATATGGAGGGGTGACTTGAGGAGCTAGGGATCGCTTTTACAGTGATCCGTGCATCGAGGGAGTACTGGGTTACCCTAGAAGTCAGTCACCTGAGAGGTGTGGTGCGTCAGTTGTGGACGCTCTACCTCGGGGAGAGGTCAGAGGCAGAGGTTCTATGGCTGAATTTGAGAAGGAGTTCCGAGAGGAATTCCTTTATTCCATGATCAAGGCAGAGAAGCGGCAGGGGTTACTCTCCCTCCAGCATGGGAGTATGTCAGTACGAGAATTGGGGATCAAGTTCAAGGGTCTACTACGCTTTTCTCCTGATCTCTTTCTGGATGAGGAGTCTCGGGCGAAGCGTTTGGAGGAGGCGCTTCGTCCTTTGCTCCAGTATGCTGTCACCCCCCTTCACCCTTCCGAAATACTTGGTAGTATAGAAGAAGTTTAAGGTTGTAGAGAGGATGCATTCACAGGGAGGTGCACGACAAGAGGGGATCCATCCGTGTTCGTCGAAGGGGAAGGCAGTCAGCAGCAGGTCTCCTGCGACAGTACCTTCTAGATGCAGGCTAGTAGGGAGCAGCCCCCAGTAGTTCCTGTTCAGATCTTTGGGTCCTCATCCATTTTTCACGATCCCATGAATGATGTTTTTTTTCTTGTGGAGGTTTCGGGCACATTTAGAGTCGGTGCCTGACCCGTGATCAGTACGGTGGAGGTGGGCAGGTTCAGCGCCAGCCTAAGAAGCACCAGTTTCCAGCAATTCCCTTACAGCAGTAGTAGGACCCTGCTCCTCCAAGGGTAGACTTTTCAGGGGGAGGCCGTCCTTAGGGTGCTCCTCAGGGACCTTGAACAAGGTGTGGTCGGGGAGGCGGTCGACATCAGAGAGGCAGAGGATCTGGGCGTGGACCGTTACACGCAGCAGAGTTGGCAGCTCCGGCAGGACCAAAGGTGGTGCGAGGTATGAATTGTTTGTTCAGCCCCCTCATTTCTGCTTTGTTCAATTCAGGAGCTTTGCACTCCTTTGTTTCACCTAGTCTAGCCCATTCTCTGGGTATATATGTAGAGAGAATTTCCATACCCCTGGTGATGAGTACACCAGTTGGAGGTCAAACTAGCGTATCTTATTTTTGTCGGGGATGTGGGATGACGTTGGGACCACATCGATCTAGTGGGGATCTTCTTTTTGTATAGCTGGAGCCATACAATGTCATCCTAGGAATTGAATAGTTGTTTTCTGTTAGTTCCATTATCGACTACTTTCGAAGAAGAGTCTCGTTCTCCGATGTGGATGGGAAGCATGTAGCTTTTGTTGGTGAGAGGAGTTGTCGGGTGGGAATCCAGCATGTGAAGCCTCCCCTTTCCTTGCTAGGTGGGTTATCAGTGGTTTCAGCTGATACAGAGATGATGGATGTTATAGAGGTTGTTGGAGAGCTCCTAGATGTTTTTCCCGAGGAGGATGTGACTATACCCCCCGACGTGACGTTGAGTTCGGGATAGACTTGCAGCCTAGTCCCCGTCCGATTTTGATGGCCCCTTATCGGATAGCACCATCGGAGTTGCGGATTCAGATTGACGATCTGATGGAGAAAGGTTTTGTTTGACCCAGCGTGTCACCATGGGGTGCTCCAGTCTTGTTCGTGAAGAAGGCAGATGGTGGTCTCAGTCTATGCATAGACTACTGAATGTTGAATCAGGTAACGGTAAAGAACTGTTACCCGCTTCCAAGGATAGATGATCTCTTCAACCAGCTAAGGGGAGCAGGTTGGTTTTCTAAGATTGATCTACGATCTGGATATCATCTTCTGAGGGAAAGGATAGTGACATCTCGAAGACATCTTTCAGGTGTAGGTATGGGCACTTCGAGTTTGTAGTGATGCAGTTTGGAGTTACGAATGCACCAGCTGTGTTCATGGGACTTATGAACTTTGTCTTCCGAGAATTTCTGGACCGATTCATCATTGTGTTTATTGATGAAATCCTGATCTATTCAAGATCAGAGGAGGAGCATGCTGATCATCTCAAGGCAGTCTTGGAAGTCCTTCGACACCACCATCATTATGGGAAATTGTCGAAGTGTATGTTCTTCACACAAGAAGTACATTTCCTTGGGCACGTGGTGTCTTAGCATGGAGTGTTAGTTGACCCGTCGAAGGTGGATGCAGTTGTTTCTTGGGTGTCACCCATGAGAGTGGAAGAAATTCGTAGTTTCTTGGGGTTGGAAGGCTATTATTTTAGGTTCGTTTTAGACTTCTCTCGAGTTTCGGCTCCATTTACAACTTTGACTAGGAAGAACCAGGTCTTCCAATGGAGCATGCAGTGCCAGAAAGCTTTTGACTACCTGACGGAGAAGTTGGTCAGTGCTGTAGTACTCAGGTGTCCATAGGAAGGGTTGTTGTATGAGTTGTTTTGTGATGCCTTTGGCCTTAGTTTGGGGTGAGTACTGATGCAGAAGAAGGGTGTGATCTGTTATGGTTCTAGGTAGTTGCTCCCTCACGAGCGTAACTATGCCACCCATGACCTAGAGCTTGCAGAAGTAGTGTTTGCACTTATTTTTTTGGAGACATTACCTCTTCGTGGAGCGCTTTGTGGTCTTTTCAAATCCCAAGAGCCTATGTTATATCTTCTCCCAGTGAGACCTAAACTTACAGAAGTGGAGATGGGTTGAGTTTCTCCAAGACTATGTCTTCGATATCTCTTACACTAAATGTAAGGGAAAAGTTGTGGCTGATGCCCTGAGTAGGATGTCACATGAGGAAGTGGTTCGGGAATCTTCTAATGCTTGGAAAGTGATGGGAGAGTTGGCTGACTTGCACATGGATGCAAGGGTAGAGGGTGTTAGAGGTTGTTTGTTTCAAATGATGGTAAAGTCCTCCTTGTTGCAGTAGGTGGAAGAGTCTTAGTGGGGAGACTTTGAGGAGGAAGTAATGCAGGATTGTATCGATCAGGGAAATGCTCCAGAAGGATGATCAGAGGACATCCGACATCAGATGCTTTTTCATGGAAGGTTTTTTGTTCTAGAGGCGATGCGTGAGGGAGTTCTCCATGAGTTCCATAACTCAGCCTTGTCATTACATCCGAGAGTTTCAAAAATGTATCGAGGCCTGAGGGAACAGTTTTGGTGGCCTGGGGTGAAACGGGTAGTGGCAGAGTTTGTGGCTAAGTGTCTACTGTGTCAGCAAGTAAAGGCTAAACACCGTGTTCCCAGTGGTTTGTTGCATCCTTTAGATGTCCCCGAGTGGAAATGGGATGACATCTCAATGGACTTCGTCACAGGACTACCCAGAGCTCCGGGTGGTTATGATGCTTTCTGAGTAGTGGTGGATCGACTGGCGAAATCAGCTCACTTCTTAGAAATTAAGGAGTTGGGCCTCGTGAGTACATTAGCACAGAGGTACGTAGATGAGGTTGTGTGTTTTAATGGTGTTTGGAAGACTGTCATCTCAGATCAGGATACTCAGTTTACCTCACGAGTCTGGGAGGGTGTTACAGCATGCTTTTGGCAACCAGCTACGCCTTAGAACTGCTTTCCACCCCCAGACCGAGGGGCAGACAGAGCGGACTATCCAGACGTTGGAGGACATGCTGCGAGCATGCATTCTGGATTTCGGAGGATCATGGGTGTGACACTTGCCTTTAGTAGAGTTTTCCTACAACAAAAGCTTCCACTCTACTATTGTCATGTCACCGTTTGAGGCTTTGTATGAAAGACCATGTCGTTCACCCATTTGCTGGGCAGAGGTTGGTGAGACAGGTTCTCTTGGGACAGAGGTAGTACAGAGCACCACAGAGAATGTTCAGCTTGTCCTTGAGAGTATGAATGTGGCTCAGGACCGACAGAAGTCTTATGGTGATCATCGGAGGAGGCCCTTGGAGTTTGAAGTGGGAGATAATGTGTTCTTGAAGGATTCCCCTCGACAGGGGAAGTGGAGGTTTAGGAAGGGGAGTAAGCTCTCCCCGAGGTACATCGGACCTTTTAAGGTGCTGAGGCATGTAGGCAGGGTGGAATATCAGCTGGCCCAGCCACCTCAGTTGGAGAAGGTTCATGACGTCTTCCACGTCTCCCAGCTTCATCGGTACTTACACGAAGACTCTCACATTATCGACAGGGGAGAGTCACATATAGGCGACGACGCGACCTTCGATGAACGACCAGTCAGAATCAAGTATCGTAAAGAGAAGGTGCTATGTGGAAGAACTATCACCTTGGTTCATGTGTTGTGGAGGCATGGCGGCCTTGAGGAGAGCACTTGGGAGCAGGAGGCTTAGATGCATGCTCAGTACCCAGAGTTGTTTTGACTTTCGTTTTTCTTTGTTATTCTGAGCTTTGTTCTAATGTTATACTCTGTACCTTTGATATATGGAATGCTTGGCTTGTCAGTTGTGAGATGATTTGTTTCCATGTTCTCTGGAAGTGTGTAACATGTTCGGATATGTGGGGAAAGGGAAAAACATGATCCTTAATCGAGCCGCATTAATGCAGATACGATTGAACCAGTGCGGGCGAGTCAGTGCCACCTAAAGCTGATAATATCTCAACATGGGATAAGGACTTTCCCCAAGCCACATGTTCGGGTAGTGCGTTGGTTGTATGGTGTTTGGGGTAGCGTAAGTTAAAGAATCCTAATTTATGGAAGTGGGAAGACCCAATTCTTAATCGAGACGGATTAATGCGGATGCGATTAAACCCATACATGCGAGTCAGTTCCGCCTAAAGGGGATAATATCTCGACATAGGATAAGGAATTCCTAACGCATATGATTAGGATTGTTGGTTGATTTCATGTTATAATGAGAGACCTAAGAGGTATATTGTTGGGTTCCACTGTGTTGGGTTTTGAATTCTCAGGGATGAGAATGTTTTAAGAGGTATCTAATATAATGGGTCGGACCTCTCCAGCCCATTCCGTTGTCGAAAATAATGTCATGAAGTGTTATGGAGGGTAGAATAGACTCTTTCCGCACTTTTCATAATTTTTGTAACTACACGCCACGTAATGTGAGTACACGCTATGTACCACCTTTTTCGGTATACCTCGTGTCGAATCCGTGTCCCCGCCGCGTGAAATAAATGAGTACACGCCTTGTATCCCATACCACACGCTGTGTAGTTCCTCCCCGTGTATGTGTTACCCTCAAACCGTTTTTGACCAGTCAACAGCTGTATTCCATGTTGAATCTGTGTCCTTGACGCGTGAAATAAATGAGTACATGTCGTGTATCCCATACTACACGTCGTGTAGTTCCTCCCCGCATACGCGTTACCCTCAAACCGGGTGTTGACCAGTCAACGACCGTGTGCTGCGTTGGATGCCGTGTTGGAAGCTGCATGGAGACCGTATGAAATGGCGTAGTACAAGCCGTGTATTAGGAAGTACACACTGTTTAATTTAGTTTTTCTCACCTATAAAATGAGGGGGCCTCTCCTCCTTTTTAAATCATTCCTCTCCTCCCCATTCCTTCAAGAAGGGCTCTCCAGTGAGACTCCAAAGCTCCTTTCTTCCATAACCTTTTCTTCCAAGCTCTGATTTACAATCCGTCAGCGACCACGAGATCTTAACGACAAGGAGGAACTTCTGATCTTGTATAAGTTTTTTTCCCTTCAGCATTTCCTTCCCAGCTTCCACCCGAGGAGGTTTTTTCCTGGTTTTGACAGAAGCAACGGACACCTTCTAAAGTTGATCTGGGGGAGCGTTGTGATCAAAACCAGTTGAGGTAGGGATTTTACCTTCATCTATATAATTTGTCCATCATGCAGGATTAGTGTCCTCTTAATTTCACGAGACATAGTTGAACCCGTTTAATGAAGATAATAACTATCTTAAAGAACGGGGATGAGAAAGTTGTTATGTTTATCTTTGTTTATCCTATTTTTATGTTGTGAATTGAATAGGCTTATGCCTATTAAAAATCACGGTCGATGGGGTCCTTTTCTTGCACAATGAAATGCTGCCCTATCTTTCTAGACCATTTTGTGGATGGAAACTTTGTGGGATATTGAATTGGTTAATCACGTAAAGTTGGCTGATTAAATGAATATCCGGAACCCTTGTGTGATCACCCCAGTTGAACAAAATGGAATAATTATCATGTGGGTGTTGGTTTGGTTATGTGGTGTGTGAGAAGGGGGTTGAATCATATGTTGTTACGAATAGGATAGATAGAATCGCTGCGGTAAATGAAATTAAAGGGGCAATGATGTGGCACGAGCCTGGTTTTGTGATACGGTTGTAAAGATGTGGTTATTGTGGCAGCAGGGCTGCAGTAATGGGTTGTGATATTAAAAGAAAGTGGAAAGTTGATAAATGAACTGTGGGGAATGATAATGAATTAAATGCAGGAACAATCAATGGGGATTGATTGATGATAAAAAGGTTGGTTTTGTGTGCTTGTGTTCTATCTATGTTTATTTTTGGTTTCCAGGGATATGTTTTATGAACGATTGATCTGGTTTGGTTGTGGTTAGTTTCCCAGTAGTTAAGAAACTAATAAACTATTACTATTGAAACATGAAAACATAAATGGGGTTGGGATTGTTTGTTGTGTGCAGGCTTCATAGTAGCAGTGCCGAGGAACATGCTCAGTTTCTCTGTTTAGAAGCCATAGGTTGGGCTTTGTGTTTGTTATATATATATACATATATCTGTATCTTGGTTTTTTTTCGCACCCCAGCCATGTTGATCACTTAGTGTTGAACACTCCCATTTCATGGGAGAGGGGGTTTTTCCCTTATTTACTAGCTACTTATTGCTCCTTCTTCCATAGGATGTAATGGCTTGAGGCGACGTTACACCCAAGACTCTTCAGGTAGGTTTTGATTGGTGTGATTTTAGACAAAGACTCTTCCGGCAGGTTTACTGTTCCCAAGAATCTTCAGGATGAGGCCTAGGTGTGTTCGGGAGGGCATGTGATTGTGGTTTGTGAGGCCTAGGTGTGTGCGGCTGGGATATGTGGTTGGTGAGGCCTAGGTGTGTGCGGGTGGGATATGTGGTTGTGAGGCCCAGGTGTGTTCGGGCGGGATGTGTGGTCTGTGAGGCCTAGGTGTGTGCGGTCCGGAAGAGTGTGGCTGTGTCATGATGTTCCCCGTTAGGAAGAGCAGCTAGATAGTTGGGGGAAATGGTGTGGGGTAACCAATACTCTTGTTCTTATATACTACTACCTATTGTTTTGTGTTTTGGTGAGCGTGGCTTGTGAGGTTGGGTGGATAGAATTCCTTGCTAGGTTTTTGGTTCCTTCTGTTTTCACACGGGACATTAGGATGTCTCCCCACCTATGCACGAGTGATTTAGGTTTCCCTACTGAGTATACTTGTATGATCCCCATCCTTTTACTTTCAGGATTGCAGGAGGACTACCAGGGCCGTGCAGGACCCTACTAGTCAGGACAGTTGGATTTGTTGCAGTTTTCTGTACTCTTGTTCTTTTGGTATTGTACTTTTGAGTTTTCTTGTACTTGTACTTTGTTTCAGAATTGTTAAACATGCATGTGGGATTGGTTTGGGTTTATTTTAATTTACTTGATTTTTTTCTTTTCAATTTTGAATCATCCTATTTCCCAATCTTTAAATAATAAAAAGGGTAATGCCTCCCATATATGTGAAAACTCATACCCTTGGTGCTAGTCGCCACTCACGGGCCTACTGGAGGCGGGACTCGGGGGGTCATTATCTCCCTTTCACCACTACCAACTTAGGAGGGGAATATTTGGTGGAAGGGGGTCGTTACACAACAACTTATTTTTCAGGATTTTTATGTGTCATCATTAGGCTGCCGAATTTTTGTAAAAGAAATTGCATCTTCTCTTCTCTTTCATGTTTATTTTTCATGTGGTATGTCATTAAAATATCTATACCATGTTCTTATTTACATTTTATTATGTCTCTATAATTCATTATGAGTTATTTATGAGTGAGTTACCCTTGTCCCATCTCTTTTTATTATTTTCTAAAACCATGTTATATAGCCGTTATGCTATAGAAATTTGGTCTCAAAATTTATCACCCTTTCTCTTAAATTTTTTTATTATTTTATTTATGTGAATAACCAAAACTATTTCGTTTCTATGGGTGTTCATAAATATAAAAAAATGATATATATTATTCTATAATTGAAATACATAAAACCTTTATTCATTTTACATGGGTTATAAAAGACATAACGATCAAGTTTGTAAGCACTTTTAAAACGACGCGATTTTGAAATGAAACCCATTCCATTTATTCTCTATGGGTTATTTATGAAATGTTTGATCATGATATCTATAGAGAACATGAAAATAAATAAATATTAAGGGTTCTTCCTGATACATACGCAATGCATTGGGTAATGAATTTAATCTAAAGAGATGTTAAGTTTCACGACACCTTGGTGAGTAACCTTGGTAATTTTTATGACACCTTGGGGATGAACCTTGGTAATATGTTAATGAGTGTAAAAATTAAATGTTGTAGCCACATAATAAATTTATGATTCATGTTACTTTTATGATGATATTCGTCTTATTATATTTCTCATGTCTTTAGATTTTTCATCATGTTCTTATTGATATCACAAGTAAACTAACTCCCTAGTTTACCCATACTGGGCATTCTACTCACCCTTTCCTTTGATGGATTGTAACAGCCCAAGATTTTATAAAAAATATTCTTTTTAATTTTATTAATGTCTTGTGTTGTAAGCTACACCAAAAGGAGCTTGCACAACACGCATCCTTGACTTGCCTTTCATTACACGCAATCGCGACCTTCCTCGATAGCGTGTGTAATACGCAATACCGAGTTTCACTAAACAACGATATGCTATTAAAATATTATTAAAACTAGCCGGTATGAATAGTAATAACCACTTTTTAAATTTTTGAAATTATATCTCTCAAAATGGACTTCATTTTTGGATTCGGAGTATCGAATTTAGCCTAAGGTGAAATTTTGGTACATTTCGGATAACTTTCATATTCTGATGAATAGTGAAAATTACTAAATTTAAATTAAAAACAACTTTTTTAATCGAAATAATTAAAAGTGATAAATTATTAATTTGAGTGGTTTTAAAGTATATTTAGAATATATTTTTACAATTTAATACAATGTTGGTCATTGGTTGTAATTTCACATTTAAACCAGACATAATCAAGTGTCAATCTTTTGGTATATATTGTTTCCTAAAAACACGCTATTTATTTTAACAGCGGGATTTAATTATAAAATTAATTAATGAATCTTCTATGTTATGAATTTGGTAAAATAGACTTCATTTTTGAATTCGGAATATGAAATATATCTTAGGATGAAATTTTGGCATTAATCTGAAAAACATCAATTTTTGATGAATAGTGAAACTACTAAGTGGTAGGTTAAAAACTGAATTTTGCATAAAACTTAATTTTACCGCTTCTGTGAATGGAATTTCAAAAATCCGACAGACACAGTTGATATCAGTAAGTAAAATGAGGTTCAATGAGATAAAAATAATTTTTGGTGAATAGTAACTTTTTACAATTTTTACCGCGATTAATAGTAAATAGGGTAACAAAGGGTAAATATGATATTAATATTACCCTAACACATGTCCTAATTCTATTGTACAAGTGTAATTCGACCAAAAACAAACTTAGGAATAAAATATGACCATTTAGGCCCACTTGGATTAGATTAGGACATTTATTATTAATTTATTTAAAGAAGGGTTAAAATAGTTAAAATCAAAGTTTAATAAGTAAAGCATTTTTAATATGGGGTTATACATAAGATAAATTCGACTATAATTATTCATTAGAAATATAAAAAGATTTCCTACATAATGGTATTTTATTTATAATTTTTAGACATCAAATAATTCAATTTATTTATGACACAAAGATGATGCAGTAATTAACTTATTTATGAAAAATTGACATAATTGATGTTATAAACACCAAAACAAATGTAATTTGAGAATTTTTATGAATTACACTAATTTTCTAGGTTACTATGATATATTAGTGTTGATTTAATCTACTTGTTTCGAACGTATAATTCTTTTATGACTTTCACAAAAATCATATATCAAATAGTGTCAAAATTGACACAAAATAGTTTTTAAATCAAATATTATATTATTAATTGTTATTTTATTCCTAAAAATCTAAGGTTCGGCCAAATGACTTAGATAAGGATATATGTATTAATAATAAACAATTTGGGGTTCGTTTGGCTTGATATAGTAAGTTAATTAACCTTATAGTATAAGAACACAAGAAGACACGGTAAAAGTAAAATTATTTAACTTAATGTTAAATCTAAATGATAAGGTTAAAATAGGAACCTAAACTTGTCTAAATTCTATTGGATGAGAAGATTTCGACCCATCCCCACCTTAGCCTCGAAATAAATCAATTTTAAGCTAATTAAAACCGAACTTGACATTATAATAAAATAATATTTTGAGATATTCCTAAGGTGCCCCTCTCCTCCCTTATAAAAGGACACCTCCTCCCCCTCCTCCTCACCCCAATTTGAGCACTCAAGCTCGGCCAACCCCTGCAAAAATCTCTTCTCCACTTCCCTAGAAACATCCTAGAGGTTCTGGTATTCCTCAAAGACCAATTTTATTGACCTAAGAGGAGGTCTCAAAGAGGCGCTTCAAAGAAGAGGTAATTACCGTTACCAATTCTTTCATCTTTATTTCTTCTTCCACTTCTTCTTCTTAGGTTGTTTCATTATGAAGTAATAACATAAGTATCACTCATATACTGATATGTTATTATAAGTATGAAACAACCCTATTTCACCATCTATCCATCCTACGGAAAAAGAAATCACCGCGCGTGCGTACGTACGGAATACCGTCTCCACGCCGTGGTGTAATCTATTTTCCACCACCACCTTACAAAGATGGGTATAATGGTGTAAAGAATAACTATACATAGTTATTAAAACATAATATTGATTCTGATATATTTTATAATCCACTCCAATTCAATTCAATAATTATGGAATTGATATCATCGCTCGTGCGTACGTACGGAATACCGTCTCCACGACGCGATGAGATTCATTCTTAATGATTTACCATTCATGAATGATTATAAAGTATATATAATAAGTACTAATGAAATATATGACATAATAATGATACTGGATTTATGTATATATATATATGTATGTCATCTACTTACTTCCATTCAAGACAATAAAGAAAGAAAAACAGTGTTCATGCGTACGTACGGACTACCGTCTCCATGAACGGTGTTTTTCATTTCATTTATCTATCTATTATATATATATATATATACTGAATATATATGATATATAAATCATATTTTATATTCTGGAAGTAAGTAAATCATGATATAAGTAATAATGATGTCAAGATCAAAAAGTCAAAACACCTATGATAAATGAAATGATTTTACCCGAAACGCTTCTTTAACATGGAATTTACAAAAGAACGAGTAATATAATGTCATAAGTGAACCATATATGATACAATGAATATGATTCTGTAATAAGTCAATGGAATTATTTAAATCATTATACAGGAGGTTCGGACACATACGAAGCAAATCAGACCTAAGGTAAGGGAAATATCACAATCTCATTTTTATCCGAGATTGTTTATTCGTAAGTATTTACTGGGGTGTATTTTATCATCCACACCCATGTTTACTCAATATGTAATATTATTTCCATCCACCTAAAATTGTTTAAATCCATTTTTACCCTTCGGTGAGTTTTTAGTAATACTTATGAAAGGAATCTTTTGTCGTTTTTCGTACGAGGTACTTTTTGACCTTTCCGACAAAAGTACGAAGAATGTTTTTTTTAACTTATACGGCACGAACGGATTTTTACGGTTTTATAAAGCCTTAATTTCATGAACCTTCCACCAAAATATTTCATGAATATTTTTAATAAAATCTCTTTCTTTTAAAATTGCATGATGTTTTGTGAAAAGAAATTGATTTTGAAGAAGAAAGGATATTTTCCTCAAGAATTCAATTCAAGTGTTTTATCAAAATTATTTTCCATCTAAGATAATAAAGGGTTCTGTTTCTATCCATATTTTTACATTGATTTGACTATGTTGTGATGGAATTATGTTTATGAATTCCTTTATCTTATATGAATTGATTTATGATGTCATGATGTTTCAAGAATCCCATTTTTTTTACATGTGTTATGCGATGATGTATGTTTTATGATTATGTGGCACACATAAGAAAGGATTCATTATAAGATGGGTGGGACCTATATCTCCCTCCAATGCATTGGGTAATGATTTTATATCTCATGAGATAGACATGGCTGGAACGGAAGGTTATTTCGGTTCAGTGATACAGGACTGAAACGAGGAGTGAACTCGGTTCAGAAAGGGACTTTGTCCACTAAGATAGTCTTGGAAATGAGTCATGACTAACAAGAAATGATTTTCCATGATTATGTGTGCATGCCACAAAGTTTCAAGTTTTATGTTATGATTATGGGATCTCATTTTCACTTCTATGATTTATCCCATGTTATGATATTATGAGCTCTTTTGCAGGTTAAGATTTCCAAAAGCTATGTTCTTATGTATATGATGTGATTGATATTTCTTTTGTTTACCCTTACTGAGCATTTGAGCTCACCCTTTTATGTTTTCTTTTCCCCAGGATATAAAGAAAGGTTTTTAGGTAAAAAAAAGGAAGATCTTTATGGGAGATATTGAAGATCTTTCACCACGATTAGAAGATTACGTTCCGAGTTTCCAAAGACACTAAACTATTATGATCCTTGTGTGTGTGTGTTTTTGTTATGTACTAAGTATTCCGCAAAAGTAATGTAATGTCCATGTACGTCAAGATATGGGTCTCTACAGTTGGTATCAGAGGAAAGGTTTAGTCAACCTTTGGAAACTAGGATGCGAGAACTTTAGTGAGATCCCTAGAGATATTTCTAAGGTATGTCTAGAGATGTTTCTAAGGTTAAGTATGAGTATAGGTTATAGTACTAGAATTATGCTAACGATCATAGAATTAAACCTAAGATGTTAGATATTGAAGTTACCCCCCCTTTATTATGATATTTTCCTCTCACACTATTCTTTTGGGTTTTAGAAAATGGCTGGAAACAAGATGATTCACGATAATGGAGGATATGATGGACAATGGAATGATATTCTTCATAATGAAATGGGATTTGGAAGTCCAAACATCATTATTATGCCGAATCAGCAATCTCATAATATGATCAATAAAGTAAAATTTGGTAAGTTTCCTGACTCGGCTAATAAGAGAAAGATGGAGTTTCATGATGATCATAGAGGAAAGAAAGTTCAATTTCCCCTATGTAAATCATGTGGGAAGAGGCATCAAGGAGAATGTTTCAAAGGAACTGGAAGATGCTTTGGGTGTGGAAAAGAAGGACACAAAGCAAGTAAATGCAAAGGAAAAGGTTCAGTTAACAACATGGATGAGGATAATGGTATTGCTACGACATCAACAATGGTTAAATGTTTTAAATGTGGAATGTATGGGAATTATGCAAACCAATTCCCTAAGGGAAAGTCTCATGAAGATAATCAGTATGGTCGTATGGGAAGTATTTATGTGGATGATGATGAAGAGACTACAAATGAAATGTGAGATGAAAGAATTGTTGAAGCTCGGTCAATGGTTTAAGAATGTAGTGGAATTATTACATGTTTATCATGTGTAATGTTGTATAAGTAATCTCATGGCACTATGGAATAAAGAGACATGTAAGGATTGTTACATTGTTGTCTGATTAATGTTACCAGTATCCATGAAAGGTTATTCAGATATTTTTGGAAAGTAGATGATATGCGCATAATGAAGGGATAAGGCGATAATGAGATGTTTGATTGTATGCATGAGCTCATGATTGATATAAGGTCTAAGTGATATCATGGTTTGAGTATATAGAATTTTGAGGATTTTTGTATGTGGAAAGTGTTAACTTTTAACTGCATTCAAGTTTTCACTAAGGTTCAATGGGTATTCAAGAGAGTACAAGATTAAGGCCTTTGAATGTTTGGAATGTGTCCAACAAGATATATCTTATGATATATGGGGATCAACGATGGTATTAAATCTCTGGTAATCGTTTTCACTATGTTATGAGAATGGACAGCTGTATTATGGATAGGACTAAAGATTGGAATGGATTATGTTGGACATAAGTTAGTATTGTTTAAGGATAGAAGTTTTTTCGATATTATGGGATGTTATAGTATTATAGTTTTAGAAAAAGGACAACCTGCAGGACGGGCGACAACCCATCGCTTCGGACAAGGCTGTGGGAATCGAACCCACAACCGAAGTGCGACTGGCCTTTATCGCCTACCACTGGCCTACAGGAAGTCCCTGTTTAGTAGAAACTAGTTTTATTATATTAAGCAGTATGATATATGAAGTATAAGTCCATTTTAGGAACTATATATGATTAGTCTCACTATAGTTCGACTTATGTATATAATTTTTGCTAACCTTTTGTTTGAGACAGATGGAATGACCCATCATTCTATCACATGATCTGCTAACACTTCACGAATAACAAATTCAACTTCATTTATTTAAGAGATGAAGTGGAAATTTTTCTAGGAAAGAACAATAGTGATATTGTACCAAAATAAAGAAAGTATTTATTCCAATTCAAATTTTCAACTTTAGGGAAATGATCTTGAAAACCAAAAATGTTGTCCTAGTGATCTTATACCTGATGAATCGGATGGTACCTTAGATCGTCACAAATTTATGGATTTGTGATTATTGGCTTTTCCATAGCCATGTTCTCTACCACTCTCCATCAGAACATGATGGTTAGATTTCTCTTCCATATCCATATTTTCACCTATGTGGAAACCCAATGATTAGTTTATTTGGGTAACTGTTACATTTCATACTTTTGTTTTTAAAGATTGGTTCTGGTATTCCTTTTTACAATGTGGGTTTCTATTAAAGAAACTTTCAAATAGTAAACCATTTATAACCCCGACGAATTTCGAGGGCGAAATTCATTTTAAGGGGGGTAGAATGTAACAGCCCAAGATTTTATAAAAAATATTCTTTTTAATTTTATTAATGTCTTGTGTTGTACGCTACACCAAAAAGAGCTTGCACAACACGCATCCTTGACTTGCCTTGCATTACACGCAATCGCGACCTTCCTCGATAGCGTGTGTAATACGCAATACCGAGTTTCACTAAACAACGATATGCTATTAAAATATTATTAAAACTAGCCGGTATGAATAGTAATAACCACTTTTTAAATTTTAGAAATTTTAGCTCTCAAAATGGACTTCATTTTTGGATTCGGAGTATCGAATTTAGCCTAAGGTGAAATTTTGGTACATTTCGGATAACTTTCATATTCTGATGAATAGTGAAAATTACTAAATTTTAATTAAAAACAACTTTTTTAATCGAAATAATTAATAGTGATAAATTATTAATTTGAGTGGTTTTAAAGTATATTTAGAATATATTTTTACAATTTAATACAATGTTGGTCATTGGTTGTAATTTCACATTTAAACCAGACATAATCAAGTGTCAATCTTTTGGTATATATTGTTCCTAAAAACACGCTATTTATTTTAACAGTGGGATTTAATTATAAAATTAATTAATGAATCTTCTATGTTATGAATTTGGTAAAATAGACTTCATTTTTGAATTCGGAATATGAAATATAGCTTAGGATGAAATTTTGGCATTAATCTGAAAAACATCAATTTTTGATGAATAGTGAAACTACTAAGTGATAGGTTAAAAACTGAATTTTGCATAAAACTTAATTTTACCGCTTCTGTGAATGGAATTTCAAAAATACGACAGACACGGTTTATATCAGTAAGTAAAATGTGGTTCAATGAGATAAAAATAATTTTTTGGTGAATAGTAACTTTTTACTATTTTTACCGCGATTAATAGTAAATATGGTAACTAAGGGTAAATATGATATTAATATTACCCTAACACATGTCCTAATTCTATTGGACAAGTGTAATTCGACCAAAAAAAAACTTAGGAATAAAATATGACCATTTAGGCCCACTTGGATTAGAATAGGACATTTATTATTAATTTATTTAAAGAAGGGTTAAAATAGTTAAAATCAAAGTTTAATAAGTAAATCATTTTTAATATGGGGTTATACATAAGGTAAATTCGATTATAAATATTCATTAGAAATATAAAAAGATTTCATACATAATGGTATTTTATTTATAATTTTTAGACATCAAATAATTTAATTTATTTATGACACAAAGATGATGCAGTAATTATCTTATTTATGAAAATTTGACATAATTGATGTTATAAACACCAAAATAAATGTAATTTGAGAATTTTTATGAAGTCCACTAATTTTATAGGTTACTATGATATATTAGTGTTGATTTAATCTACTTGGTTCGAACATATAATTCTGTTATGACTTTCACAAAAATCATATATCAAATAGTGTCAAAATTGACACAAAATAGTTTTTAAATAAAATATTATATTATTAATTGTTATTTTATTCCTAAAAATCTAAGGATCGGCCAAATGACTTATATAAGGATATATGTATTAATAATAAACAATTTGGGGTTCGTTTGGCTTGATATAGTAAGTTAATTAACCTTATAGTATAAGAACACAAGAAGACACGGTAAAAGTAAAATTATTTAACTTAATGTTAAATCTAAATGATAAGGTTAAAATAGGAACATAAACTTGTCTAAATTCTATTGGATGAGAGGATTTCGACCCATCCCCACCTTAGCCTCGAAATAAATCAATTTGGAGCTAATTAAAACCGAACTTGACATTATAATAAAATAATATTTTGAGATATTCCTAAGGTGCCCCTCTCCACCCTTACAAAAGGACACCTCCTCCCCCTCCTCCTCACACCAATTTGAGCACTCAAGCTCGGCCAAACCCTGCCAAAATCTCTTCTCCACTTCCCTAGAAACTTGCTAGAGGTTCTGGTCTTCCTCAAAGACCAATTTTATTGACCTAAGAGGAGGTCTCAAAGAGGCGCTTCAAAGAAGAGGTAATTACCGTTACCAATTCTTTCATCTTTATTTCTTCTTCCACTTCTTCTTCTTAGGTTGTTTCATTATGAAGTAATAACATCAGTATCACTCATATAATGATATGTCATTATAAGTATGAAACAATCCTATTTCACCATCTATCCATCCTACGGAAAAAGAAATCACCGCGCGTGCGTACGTACGGAATACCGTCTCCACGCCGTGGTGTAATCTATTTTCCACCACCACCTTACAAGGATGGGTATAATGGTGTAAAGAATAACTATACATAGTTATTAAAACATAATATTCATTCTGATATATTGTATAATCCACTCCAATTCAATTCAATAATTATGGAAATGATATCATCGCTCGTGCGTACGTACGGAATACCGTCTCCACGACGCGATGAGATTCATTCTTAATGATTAACCATTCATGAATGATTATAAAGTATATATAATAAGTACTAATGAAATATATGACATAATAATGATACTGGATTTATGTATATATATATATGTATATCATCTACTTACTTCCATTCAAGACAATAAAGAAAGAAAAACAGCGTTCATGCGTACTTACGGACTACCGTCTCCATGAACGGTGTTTTTCATTTCATTTATCTATCTATTATATATATATATATACTGAATATATATGATATATAAATCATATTTTATATTCTGGACGTAAGTAAATCATGATATAAGTAATAATGATGTCAAGAACAAAAAGTCAAAACACCTATGATAAATGAAACGATTTTACCCAAAACGCTTCTTTAACATGGAATTTACAAAAGAACGGGTAATATAATGTCATAAGTGAACCATATATGATAACAATGAATATGATTCTGTAATAAGTCAATGAAATTATTTAAATTATTATACAGGAGGTTCGGACACATACGAAGCAAATCGGACCTAAGGTAAGGGAAATATCACAATCTCATTTTTATCCGAGATTGTTTATTCGTAAGTATTTACTGGGGTGTATTTTATCATCCACACCCATGTTTACTCAATATGTAATATTATTTCCATCCACCTAAAATTGTTTAAATCCATTTTTACCCTTCGGTGAGTTTTTAGTAATACGTATGAAAGGAATATTTTGTCGTTTTTCGTACGAGGTACTTTTTGACCTTTCCGACAAAAGTACGAAGAATGTTTTTTTTAACTTATACGGCACGAACGGATTTTTACGGTTTTATAAAGCCTTACTTTCATGAACCTTCCTCCAAAATATTTCATGAATATTTTCAATAAAATCTCTTTCTTTTAAAATTGCATGATGTTTTGTGAAAAGAAATTGATTTTGAAGAAGAAAGGATATTTTCCTCAAGAATTCAATTCAAGTGTTTTATCAAAATTATTTTCCATCTAAGATAATAAAGGGTTCTGTTTCTATCCCTATTTTTACATTGATTTGACTACGTTGTGATGGAATTATGTTTATGAATTCCTTTATCTTATATGAATTGATTTATGATGTCATGATGTTTCAAGAATCCCATTTTTGTTACATGTGTTATGCGATGATGTATGTTTTATGATTATGTGGCACACATAATGAAAGGATTCATTATAAGATGGGTGGGACCTATATCTCCCTCCAATGAATTGGGTAATGATTTTATATCTCTTGAGATAGACATGGATGGAACGGAAGGTTATTTCGGTTCAGTGATATAGGACTGAAACGAGGAGTGAACTCGGTTCAGAAAGGGACTTTGTCCACTAAGATAGTCTTGGAAATGAGTCATGACTAACAAGAAATGATTTTCCATGATTATGTGTGCATGCCACAAAGATTCAAGTTTTATGTTATGATTATGGGATCTCATTTTCACTTCTATGATTTATCCCATGTTATGATATTATGAGCTCTTTTGCAGGTTAAGATTTCCAAAAGCTATGTTCTTATGTATATGATGTGATTGATATTTCTTTTGTTTACCCTTACTGAGCATTTGAGCTCACCCTTTTATGTTTTCTTTTCCCCAGGATATAAAGAAAGGTTTTTAGGTAAAAAAAGGAAGATCTTTATGGGAGATATTGAAGATCTTTCACCACGATTAGAAGATTACGTTCCGAGATTCCAAAGACACTAAACTATTACGATCCTTGTGTGTGTGTGTTTTTGTTATGTACTAAGTATTCCGCAAAAGTAATGTAATGTCCATGTACGTCAAGATACGGGTCTCTATATGGATGTCTCTATGTTATGAGATGTAGTAATTGTATATAGGATAAACTTTTAAAAAATAATTTAAAGGGGATTTAAAAAAGTGTTTTATGTGTTTTATGTTTTATGTTCAGGATTTCCAAGACACTAGAATTTAATGATCCTGTGTTTCTTAAATGTAATGAAATTTTATGTAATAAAAAGGTGGGATTCCATAATGGTGTCCCAAAATTGACCCAAGGATGACCATAATTGGACATGTATCAACCAATAGGACTAGGACACATGTTAGGGTAATTTAATATTATTATAATATTATTTTTTACCCTTATTTACCAGATTTACCCTATAACCATGGTAAATAAAATATTTACTGAAATTACTATTCATAATGTCTGAAAATAATAAGAACCTTTTTAAACAATTTTGACCACCATATTCCAAAAAAGGAATCATTTTTTAAAAATTCAAAATACAGAAGTTGTAGAAGTTAATTTAAAATTAATACCTTTTTTCAAAACCAAAAAGCGTGTTTTTAAGAAATAATAGTTATCAAAAAGTTAACACTTGTTTATGTTCAATTTCAAAGTAAAATTAATTCCAATTACCCAATTTGGATTAAATGGTAAAAATATAATCTAATTACACTTTAAAACCAATTAAAAATATAATCTATCCATCTAAATATGTTAGATTAAAAGGCAATTATGAATTAAAATGAAGTATTTTACACTATTCATTAAAAAATGAACATTATCAGAAACATACCAAAATTCATCCAAAGTAAATTTTTATGTCCCGATTCTAAATAATACTATTATTTTGTCAAATAGAACATAAAAAGTGAAAAAATATATTTAAAAAGGGTTCTCCATCAAAAGGCATTAAATTGACCTTTTAAAAAATATTAGAGTGTTTATGCTTAAAATTGGATTCATTCACATTTTAAGCCTCTAACTTTTATTGGATAAATGTAAAAACATTTATCAAACATGTATAATAATTTTGTAGTTAGTTATGCTCATTCCTGCCAATACAATAGCTAGGCATTAACTACCATTTTAAATAATAGTACTGTATTATATTTTTTCAGAATGACTCAGCATTGTGTGCAACAAGAGATTTTGGAAAAACCCGTTGTTGCGTGTTGGGTACTCCATCGAACATAGCATCCCCTTTAATGTAAAATTAATATATAATTCACAACTATTAATAAATATGAAAATATCATATTCTTTATTTACCGGGGATATTACAAAAACACCTAACATTTCCATGAACTATTCATGTTTCAAAAATGGGTTTTCCCAAAAAATATAATCTTATTTTGAATTTTCATTCCTCTTGAAAAACCATTTTCTCATCTAGATTATATGTTGAAAATAATGAATGTTTTTTCTTAAAACTAATAACCTTCCATTTATAACGTCATATTAATAAAGCATTTCTTTTAAAATATTTAAACATTATTAAATACATGTTTTAAGGGTGTAAAATTTGTAAATGTTGATCATTAACCAGTTTTAAAAGAAAATTATTTTCTAGGTTTTATTAATTAAAAAAATATTTTAAAATAAATTATTTAGAAACATTGAATAATTCTATAGGATAGAAAATAATCTTTACATTTCAAACTAAATTTTTTTATGAAATATATTTTTCACACATAGTCTGCCTAAACCACACATAAATAAACACATTCATGTTGTTATTATCAATTAAACTAATTCTTGATTTATACATATTCTAGTAACCACATGTATTATTTTCCATTAAATGGGATTCACTCAATTAATCGTACAATCAAGGGTTATAAGAAGCAAAATTGAAGAGATATAGATTCATGATTGACCTAGCCACATAGTTTATGTCCATGTGACAAGCGCGTAACAACAACCTTATAATATTCCAAAATAAAGTGCTTGACTAATATACGGTTTTTAGGCCATCTATGTCGACCTCACAAATTTATTCCTCTTTCTGTTTACACCTAAAATCTATAAAACCCCACAAGAAAACAAAAAAAAATCTAATATGGAACATTGGTCATCATATTCAACCACAACACATAAAAAGAATCAAACTAAAATTAAATACCAAATTCCCATAGTAACTCAAGTTGCATAACGAAAAAAGGTGATTAAGAACCTACTATAAATATACCTATTGACCCCTAAAAAGTTTTATTTCAAGTCTAAAAAAACCTAAAAACCATAGTTGTTCAATCACACATCCTTATGGATATGACTATGTCACTATTTTGTGACAAAGAAACCCAGTTTGACCTAACAAATCACCCAAGTTGGCTCGACACAAGGCCCGAAGTGTGTTCCCGATCACCAAGTGCTAGAGAAAATGACCTTGGTATCAAAGGAAAATCCCTTTAAATTTTTCCCCTTGAAATATAACACTATTTGTATCATATATATCAAAATTAATATCGAAAACATAGAGTACGACCTGTAATGACAAGTATATAAACATGTGATATAAAAAGAGGATAAACTTGAAAGTAAAACCAAATAAGGCTAAAATGTAATTTTCCATGTGTAAATCTATCACCATAATCCCAAAACAACTAAGGATTTATTGATAACCAATTGAATCCATCATGTCACATGAAACCCTTACCTTTACCAGTATCCTGCTTTATAAATACAACAAAATCCCAAAAGAAAAATTTACTTGTGAGAACTAAATCATTGTAGGAAACCACAAATGAGTCTATAAAATATCTATATCTATAAATCCATTAGTTCAATATTTAAAATAAAAGAAGTTCATAGATAAATATTAAATGAAAACTATTTTATAAAACCTTATATGGTTCCCTTTAAGTCATTTAATAATAACATAATCTAGGAATATTGAATGTACCTGAAATTTATTTAAAATGGAATAACTATAATTATCCATAGGGATATCATACCATAAACCTGTGAGAAATCAAACATGAAGAAATACCATCATTTGTAAAATCTAGAACAATATGTTATATAAACTATGGTAATACATACTAGGACATGTGAAGGAACACCAACCGAGGAATATCATGAATCCTACTCATATTGAGTTCTACCACATTATATTGACATAAATAACCCCTAGTGGTTCTACAATAACTATGTTTTTTATATGTTCGTAATCTAACACACCTAAGTTTCCTAATGTGATATTATTTCAAAAAACATTTTAAAAAACATTTTCAAAATTACATAAACATTTTTATATAAAATAATCACCCCACCCTTACATGAAAATCCACTTTGGATCCAAAATAATGTTTTATTCATTTCATAAAACACCTAAATTACCTGAACTATTGTTAGCAAAAAATCCCTTTAGAAACCATTTTTTTAACAGAAGATTTATTTTAAAAAACATAATATTTGATATCGAATAAATTAATATCACAAACCAAGCCAAATTAATTTATAATAATAATATGTAATCAAGGTTTATCACTAATGTATTGAGATACCTACCACAGTAATAGATGAAAACTAGTCACCATCGAGAATAAAGTCTGTAAATGAGTTTATCCATTCATCACAAGACTAAATCCATAATAAAAATCATTCATTCCCCTATTAAACCCTTTAGATCTAGTAATCATTGCCCAATTAGGTTTTAACAGGACAAGGGTAAATGAAATCAATGAGAGATCTGGAGAGAATATAATATATCCAATAAAAAACAAAAAATACATTAAAGATATCCACCAAGAACAATGTGAAATTTACCAGGATCCAATTAGAGAAATATCTAGATCTCCATGGAGAGGATCGGATCTGGGTGCACAGTTAGGCCACGTGGTTTAACAATTCATGCACAAACCATGTGGTGACTTATTCCCTTTTGAAATTTAAGGAACACAATTACCTGGGTAGTGCCACATGGTTCGAAAAACCATTCTCATGACATGTGATAACCCCTAGAACAAATCCCAAACATCCAGATGGTTTTTGTGTCTGAAATTTTTTAAATAACCATTCCCAAACCATTCCAAATGCCACTAGAACTCATAGTTCCATGTCACAAGGTTAGTAATAACCATGAACCTAAATTGTCTTCCAAGCCTATTTTTTCAAAACTCTAATATTTTTACCCTTGATTCCTATAAACATATAGAACCTCCAAATAGATAAAAAAAATCTCAAATTAAGGCATATATGTGACCCAAATGGTGTCAAAATACCTATATGGAACAATAGGTTTCAAAATATTTCAATAATCGATAGGGAATATAAAACGATGCAACCATTTTACCAGTTTATGTGATTAATTAAATTTTATTTTCAATTTAAATGTTTTCTTACCTTGATTATAATATTAGTAAACTAAATTTCAAGACCACGTTTCTTAATGATAGCCTTTTGGGTGATGAATATCTGACACAACTAGGAGGTTTTATGAAATAATATATTCATAATAAGTTTTTTAAGTTAAAGATATCCATATCAGTGTGAATGAAACAATAATACCATTAAAGATTCATTTTAAGTAATCCATAAGAGAATTTGTTTATATTATGAGTGAATATGACATTTCTGTCTAAAATAGGTATAGTGGGAGTGTAGTATTTTCCTAATGTTATATATTAATGAACTATGATTCATAGGAAATTAGATATTAATTTTACTTTTATTTCAGACAACGTTGAGTAGATTCTCCATAAGAAGGATGTAGGTAATGGATATAGCATTCTAGGAATCTATATCCATCAAAATATATTTAAGAGGATACTTGGACAAATTCAAGTCACATTGAATTAAAATGTGTTGAAAATATTTAATATAGAATAATTAAATGAATGAATTTTTTATATGTCATATATTATACATATGTCTAATAAAATGTGTCATAATACACATGAAGAATGATAATAAATGATTATAATCCCTTATGAATAAAAAATTGCATATATCATGTATTGCATATTATATACCAAGATTGATGATTCTTATACATTGAGAATGGTAAGAGAATATTATAAAAACCTTGGATTTCCACATTAGTCGGAATTAAAAACAATACATAAGTACCTAAGGTGTTAAAAGGATATGTTAATTATTTATAGAGGATATGTGGAATAAAAAAAGAGGGTTTACACAAAATATATATTAAAAAAATTATCATAATTATTTGATATCGTAATAAATAAATCTATTTCCATTAATGGAGGATTTGTGAACATGAATTGTTCTAATGTATTTACCCAACCCTAGAAACCCATATTTGGTGTATTATTTTAATATATTGGCATGATACAAGAAATCATATCCTGAGAGACTGATCTGTTTAGTATTATTGGAAACAATATACATACATAAGTTCAACATTAAAACTTGAAAATAAATACAACACTAATTTATTTCATTAGAAACATCCAAACATTCAAAATTATTCCTCCAAGTAACTCATAACTAACTTATTCATATCCTAGGAAAATGAAACATAAGAAAGGGGTGAGCTCAAACGCTCAGTAAGGGTAAGCAATACAGTGAAAGATAACATAAAAATTAAGCATGGTGAATACTGGAAAACACAAGCCTTTATGAATAATAAACATTAACACTCTATGGAAGGAATATGAGATGGGTAAATAAATCCACAATAAAACATAGTCATGGTTATTCTACTAGTATAATAACTACATGAACCATCACTAATATTTTCAATTTGAGGGAATGTATAATGCGGGACATTTTGAAACATTTTGTCAAGGGCTCGGCCAAGATGTCTAAAAATGATTAAGGCCTCGACCGAAACCAGATATCAAAATTGGGAAAGGCCTTGGACAATTCCAAGTATAATTGTCTCATGAGATCTACCGATGTACCGAGGAGCTTTATCTAGCTCCACCCATCACTTACTATGTCCAATACGTTCCTCATATGAAAAGGTTGAAACCTGACATAAACATTCGTATTAAAACTAGCATATGAAATGCCAATACATTAACCATAAACCATGAATGGTATAAAAAATAACACATCCATAGTCAAATATATCACAAAACCATCAATAAAATATGGAAGATTTTAATCATTATAAATGAACTTCAATCAAGTATAAAATACATCAAAGGATGTTGACATAGATGAAAATGATTTGTAAAACTCTTTGAGAGAAATATCCCACTTATAAATAAGAAGACTATTTTTTAAAATTTAATATAAAAGTTTCAGATATTGCATTTAAAAATTCACCCTTAGTAGGTGGTAAAATTGAATTTTGGAAGAATACATCCTTTATCTAAAAAATTGAATTGGTTCTTATATTATGTTTAAAAAACACATAATATAGGTGTTAAAATAATATAGAGTATATATGATTCAAAATGTATTTAATGCTATTCATAACTGCATTCTAAACGGCTTGTTTGGTAAGTCGTGGTGTGCTTGAACTCATCACTACATGTAGAATAAGTTATTGAATTACTTTGAAGAGTTAACATACTCTGAAGTCATGGGGTGTTACATTATCCCCTCCTTCAATAAATTGTGTCCTCACAATATGAAATTTTTTTTCAAAATAAATGGTTAAAAATGGAAAATAAGTTTTTGGAAAACCCCCATTGGTAATTGGGTTAATAAAATTTAGTCTTAATAAGAGGGAAAGGGAAATGAAAAAATCACCACCAAATTAAGATATCTATTAAGAGAACTTTGTTGGATATTAGAGACACATAATTTAAGAAACAAAATAAATATTTATAGGGAGTGATTGTGGTCATCAATCAGAAACAATTGTAAAATTGATTGACTCAAAGCCATCTATCTAAGATGTTGTAAAATACCATCGGATCAACAAAACATATGGTATTAGGATAAAACATTTTTGGTTTTAAGATACCATCCTTAAAGTTTAATAATTAACATATTCATAGAATTAGAGAAAAATATTTATATATTGACAAGTATAGTTTTATATTTCAACTAATTCCTACCAAAAACTCATCTTTTACTCCAAAAGATAAGAGAGTTCAAAAATATTCATTTTATCCTAATAGAATAGGGTTAAAAAATGAATTTATAATTTATATGACAGACTATAAAAAATACATTATACAAACCAGGACATAATGTAGGCCAGTGGTAGGTGATACACCCTTGTCGCCCTTCGGTTGCTGGTTCATGTCTCGCAGCCTTGCCGGACGTGACGGGTTGTTGCCCAAACTCCAAGATTTCATTTTTATGACAATCCAAAAATAATCTCAAGAAATGATTTAACCATAAAAATAGTATCCTATGTCAAACTTAATCGATTCCAACCTTTAGACTTATCCAAAATACTTCTGTCTAAACTCACAGTCCAAAATTTATAATAAAGGTAAACCCAATAAAGATCCTTTTTTCCATGTATTAAAATGTGAATAACTTCATCATGTATTCTTTTAAAAAAATGTAACACCCTGAATTACCATAAAACTTTGTTGATTTAATTCATGCTCCCTTATTCCTTATAGAATACTGGATATACTCCTTCTATCCAAAAATGTTCTAAACTCGAAAAATGATGGAATATAAAAATCATTAATTTGTTTCAAGGTAGTCCGAAATATCTAATATAATTTATCCAAATCAATCATATATTTTTCAAAAATTACTAACTCAATATCAGAACCATATTAAGGTTTATCTTTCCTTCAACCATATATTTTCCAAAACAATTAACCAGCAATTGAGTAACATTTCTTAGAACTATATAATCTATAATCCTTAATGAAATAGTACGACAGCACAATCCTTATTTACTTCTATAATTCATATAGCCAATAAATATTTGATACAACACTCAAATGAAATAATTCATTAATAACAACATAATAACAGTAGTCATTTCTCTTCATCTGTGGTAGTATCAAAACTTGATTATTATCCAATACCATCATTTCGTGCATTCTATAATGCTTAGGACATTGATTCATGTAGTGTCCCAACAACTTGCAGATGAAGCATTGTACCTTTGACACCATTTTCTTAACCTTGCAATCACGTAATTGGTGTCCTTTTTCTCCATAGTTATAACAAACTCTCGTTCCCTTCAAGCATTTACCATCGCGATTCTTTCCAAAATTATCACATATAGAAAAATCCTTCTTTCCCCTCTTCTGTTTATACATCTTCATCTCTTACATCCTTTTCTTCTCTTTCTTCCCGTCAAAGCCATAGGACTCATTGAATTATATACATATCTTATTAACACATGATATTATTTATTCATATGAATCGAATACGAGGTAGACTATTTCCCTTATAAATGTTGGATTAAAACCAAGAAAGATACGATCCTTATTAATCATTAGATCATGCGCATTGTTTTAGTTCCCATTCCTTCTACTAGGCCCCATTTCCAAACAATGGCATACACTAGGTTAGTTTATGGATCACTATGAAAAATTCCTATAATGTAAAATACCTAACATAAATTGAAAAGATTATGCATATAATCTATAATCATAAAATGTTTACATTGAGGATTTATTTACTCTTAAGTCCTTCATAATGGCTTGTAATTAAAATGTGAATTATCCTAAGCATATCCCTTGGGAGTGTCATAACCAAGAGTGCATCAAGGCCCATTGTCGTGTACTAGGATACCTCAGGTCAAGCCCAAAACTACTTGTGTGAGTTTTCAATCCTAGGTACATCTATCCAAGAGCTGCCTCTACCTGCTCGTATCTATAGAGGGATGTATTTCTTGGAAAATAAACAAAATCTCTACATTACCAAAATTCTAGGAAGGTATTATATACTAATCCTCAAAGACCGTCTTAGGGTAATGTGCTCTAATCAGAGTTTATCTAAATATTGATTCCAAGGTTTGTACTAAAATTCCTATGATACCAACTGTAATGCCCTAACCCTAGAAGTCTAGAGTTGGTGTAATATTTTAAAACGTTGGCATGATACATTGAATCATGTCCCGAAAGAATGATTATTTTAGTATTATTGGAAACAAGATACATACATAAGTTCAATATTACAACTTTAAAAGAAATACAACACTAATTTATTCCATTAGAAACATCCATTCCTCCTAGATTATGCTTTCAATTCACTCATAACTAATTTGTCCATATCCCGGGAAAAAGAAACATAAGAAAGGGGTGATCTCAAATGATTAGTAAGGGTAAGAAATACAGTGGAAGATAACATAAACATTAGGCATGGTGAATAAGTGAAAACACATGCCCTTATGAATAATAAAAATGAACACTTTATAGTAGGAATATGAGCTGAGTAAATAATTCCATAATAAAATATAGTCATGGGTATTCTACATAGAGAATAACCTCATGAACCATCAATAATATTTTCATAATGAGGGACAGTATAATGTGGGACATTCTAAAACATTTTGTCAAGGCCTTGGCCAAGATGTCTAAAAATGATTAAGGCCTCAGCCAAAACCATATATCAAAATTGGGAAAGGCCTCAACCAATTTGACGTCTGATTTTCTCACAAGACCTACCAATGCACCGAGGATCTATAGCGGGCTCCACCCACCACGTACAAAGTCAAATACCGTCCTCATATGAAAATGTTGGAACATAACATGAACATTTATATTAAAAATATCTTATGAAATGACAAAACATTAATCCTAAACAATGAATGGTATAAAAAACAACACATCCACATTAAAATATATTAAAAAAACACCAATAAAATATGTATGATTTTTATCATAATAAATAAATTTCAATCAAGTTTAAATTCTATCAAAGGATGTTGACATAGATGAAAATGATTTGTAAAACTCTTTGAAAGAAATATACTTTTTCCATGAAAACATTTAAAAGTCCCACAATTTTGAAAGGAAGGCATTTAAAGAATTTTTTTAATCAAAGTGTCCCATACCACATTGAAACTTTTAAAAGGAATTAAAATTTTTTAAACATTCATGATCATATAAATAAATCCATAAAAACCATTTTTAAAACATAGACAATATTGTGAATTATTTAGAAAAATAAATATTTAAACCATTTAAAATGATGATCCAGTTAACGAGTCCCTTACATAAATATAACGACCCACAATTTACATACATTGTTATTACTTCAGAATTGAAGCACATTAATTACAACATATAACAAAACTAGGAAAGGACCATATAGGTATGGAGTCTTCAGAAACTGGGAAACATAAACAACTGGTTCATAAAGAATCTACTTTGCCTCCCATTTATTTCATCATATCTAGAGTCCCTTTTGGCATATCCTACTTAATAACATTCTTCCTGGCCTGGGGAAATAAAACATACAAAAGGGTGAGCTCAAATTCTCAGTAAGGGTAAACAAACGAAATATCAATCACATCATATACATAAGAACATAACTTTTGGAAATCTTAACCTGCAAAAGAGATCATAATTTCATAACATGGGACAAATCATAGTAGTTAAATGTAATCCCAATAATCATAACATAAAACCTGAAACATTGTGTCATAAACACATAAACATAGATAATCATTTATTATTAGTCTAGACTCATTGCCAAGACTATCATCGTGGACAAAGTCCATTTCTGAACCATGTTCATTCCTCATTTCAGTCCTGTTTCACTGAACTAGTTTTACCTGCCATTCTAGCCATGTCTATCTCATGAGATATAAAATCGTTACCCAATGAATTGGAGGGAGATATAGGTCCCACCCATCTCATAATGATACCATTCTTATGTGTGCCACAAAATCATAAATCATACATCATTGCATAACCCATGTAATAAAAATGGGATTCTTAAACAACATGACATCATAAAACAATTCATATAAGATAAAGGAATTCATAAAAATAATTCCATCACAACATAATAAAATAAATGTAATAATAGGGATAGAAACAGAATATAAGCCCCCAGCCTTAAACATTACATAATCTTGAGTTATTACAAGATTACACATTGAGGATCTTTTCAGGTTTAGAGTTTTAGAGAATTAGAACATAAAACTTGCATTACATTCCACATATAAACAAATTGGTAACATAAAGATAGTATTCATTTTTTCCCATCAATGGAAACATATTTAAAATAAAACATGGATCCATTCATGACACTTCCTTGACACTATCATCATATCATGTACCTTTCCCTTTACCTGTGAAAAACATTTCAAAAAAAACTTGGGATGAGCATAAAAAGCTCAGTATGGGTTATAAAAATATGGAAAGGAAACATAAGTTCATGTATACATAATAATGAAATCATTCTTTACCCATAAAACTTAAGCACTTTAACATACCTCATCAAATCATGAATAAATCATTGATATCATAATACATAAAAGTAACTTGAGGCATTCATAACATTTTTACGTAGGGTGTAACCCTCTTGGTTACGTTTGGAATACCCATCACAATATATTCCCTAAATCTCTTCGGAGAAACCTTAACGGTTCACTCTTTCATGTTACCCAATGCATTGGAGAGCTATATCAGGCTCACCTGCACTTAGTTTATCACAGAACCACCCGTCTTCATAATAATGCCCAAGAACCATAACATAATCGTATCACATAAAACATACATAAGGGAAACATTACATTTCCACATTTCAATCACAAGATATCAATAAAAAACATTGATATAATAAAAACATTATAAAAACCATTTTCAATACAAAAATAAAAGAAAAGTAAAATAGTGTATTTATTTTTCATTAAAAAAACGGTATGGCTTGTAGAGAAGGAGAAACTCAAATAATGGTCACAGCGGCGGAGAAGTTGTTATCGGCGCATACGTATGACAAAAACATTCCCTTTTGTCATTTAGTAAACGCTTCGTAGAAAAAATATTCCTTTTTAATAAATGTAAAATTCAAAGGGGTTTATACACCATATAAAAGAAGGTTGTGTATAAAATGAAATATGCCTCAATGTAAGGAGATTGAGACGAAGTCCCATACCTCGGGTCCAACTTGACTCGATCGTTCTTTAATCTCCTGAATAATAAACTTGAGTTAATTTTTATACTTGTTTTATAACCTTCTTAAATTTCATTATTCCTTTTATATCACTAATTGCCATGTCATGAACACTATGTAATTACTTAAGTCAATAACGGTCGTTTTAACGATCATTGGTACTTGAGTCAAAAATAAACCCTTTATAATTACAAGTTGTTCATGTATCCATTATATCCAGAATTATAATCATGATGTATATATCATATATATCGTATATATCCAGTATATACATGAATTTAAAATATTACATAATAATTTATAGGGAAGAAATGAAATGCACCGTTCATGGAGACGGTAAGCCGTACGTACGCATGTACGCTACTTTCATTTCTATTTTGTATTTTATAGAATGGAATCATATTGATATAAAGGTATATTATAATTCTAATGTAATATCATATATAATATAATAGATCCATTCTTTATATGTCCCACTTATGGTATTAACGAATCAAATCACTTTGAGGGGGCGGTAGTCCGCACTTCATTAAATGAAGATATCATGTTTACCCATAATGGAAACCATAATGGTATGCCCAAAATGAAAAATTCAGAAGCTTAAGGAAGACATAAACATAGAATATATCATATATAAATATATTGTCATCTTAGTGGCCACCTTTGGAGGTGTTAAAATAATGTTGAACATTCATCGTTTCGGGTGGCAGAAATTCACCATCCACGGAAACAATATGTTCTTTAACCATTAGATGTAGGTGTGTGTAGGTGTAGCTCGAATCCTTCTTATAAAAACATCCTAGTATATTTAAGATACTGGAGTTGTTACAAAATAAATGAATAAAAAGAGTTTACGGGGTTGGAGAAGTAAAATAAAACAAAAGGACTCAAGTTATGACATTACCTTAAAATCAGGTAACTCCCTTTGGTTTGAGTTCAAAGGCTTCCTTGGGAAGACTTCTGCCCAAAGTGAGGCTTCAAGGAGTAATAGAGGGATGTGTAGAGACAAAATGGGCAGGGTTTGGCCAAGACGAAGGCTTTGGAAGTGTGGGTAAGGAGGTAGAGGTGGGGGCCTTTTATAAGAGGAGAGGAGGGGCACTCTTGGAAAGTAAAGAAATTTTACTTTATTTTAAAATGATTTTCGGATTCAAAAGGTCCCACATTGATATAATTCGAGGGTAAGGTGATAAGAGTTCTAAATCCACCCATCCAATAGGTTTTGGACATGTGTAGGTCATAGATTTTACATTATCATTTCATTTTATTTAAATCCTTTATTAATGAGGTAATCGCTGCATCATCATTATGTGATAAATAATTTAATTTATTTAAGGTCTAAAAATTATAAAAAAATACTATGATGTAGAAAAACCTTTTATCCTTCCAATTAATATTTATAATAAAAAATATGACTTGTATAACCCCATGTAAAAAATGTTTTTAGTAACATATCTCATGTTTGTGTTATTTTTACTTTTACATTAAATTAAAAGTTATTTATGTCATTTCCCAACCAATGTGGCTCCATGGGGTCCACAAGTTGACCCATGGATTGTCTTGGTCGGCCATTACACATCCAATGAGGGTAGAACATGTGTCAAGATCATCTCATATTATTAAAACATTATTTTTACCTTAAAGTACACTAATTACCTCTAATCGCGATTAAGAACATAAAAGTTACTATTCACCAAAAAAATTATTTTAATCTCATTGAACCACATTTTACTTCTTAATGACAACCATGTATATTGGATTTTTGAAAATCAAATCACAGAAGTGTCCAAGTTTCATTTAAATGAAAAATCAGTTTATTTAACTACCACTTAGTGGTTTCACTATTCATAAAAAATTGATGTTTTTCAGAAAAATTCCAAAACTTCACCCTAAGATATATTTGATATTCTGAATTAAAAAATGATTTCTATTTTAAAAAATTCAAAACATATAAGATGCATTAATTATTTTAATAATTAATTCCCACTGTCATGACAAATAGCGTGTTTTTATGAAACAATAAGTATCAAAAGATTGACACTAGTTTATGTCCAATTTCAAAGTGAAATTGATTCCAATGACCACCATTGAATTATATGGTAAAAATATATTCTAATTTCACTTTAAAAACAATTCAAAAGATAATCTAATCATATAAATAAATTAGATTAAAAAGCAGTTTTGATGTAAAATGCAGTATTTTTCACTATTCATTAAAAAATGAACATTGTCAGAAAAATACCAAAAATTCACAAATAGTAAATTTTTATGTCCCAATCATAAATAATAAGTTTATTTTGACAAACATAGCTTATAAAAAAGTCAAAAGATAGATTTAAAAATGGTTTTCCATTAAAAGGAAATAAAACAATCTTTTAAAAATATTAGTGTATTCCATGCTTAAGATTGGATTTATTGTCATTTTAAGCCTCTAAAACACTATCTAATTAATTAAAAGGAATAGATAAAAATATCTAGTATTCATTACATACTTGGTATGTTACATCCTTCCCCCCTTTAGAAAATTGTTTCCCGCAATTTGTTTACTTATCGAATAAGTGGGGGTATTTATCTCTCATCGCATTTTTAGATTCCCATGTTGCCTCTTCCATCATGTGGTTTTTCCACAAAACCTTTTCCTGATGAATCACCTTATTCCGTAACACTTGCTCCCGGTGGTCAAGAATATGGACTGTTTGTTCCTCATATGATATGTTCTCTTCCAGCTGAACTACCTCTGGACTCAAAACATGAGATGGATCTTGCATGTATTTTCTCAGCATCGAAACATGAAAAACATTGTGTACCTGAGATAAACTCGGAGGTAAAGCCACTCGGTAAGAAACTGATCCAACTCTCTCCAGAATTTCATATGGTCCAATGAACCTTGGACTTAGCTTTCGTTTCTTACCAAATTGCATCACACTTTTCCATGGTGATACTTTGAGAAAAACATGATCACTTACCTCGAAAGATAGATCCTTCCTCCGGTTATCCGCATAACTCTTCTGCCTGCTCTGAGCTGTTCTCATGTGTTTCTGTATTAGTAGAACTTTTTCTACCAACTCTTCTACCAATTCTGGTCACATCACCTTCCATTCACCCACTTCATCCCAGAAAGCTGGAGTTCGACACTGCTTCCCCTATAATGACTGAAATGGTGCCATCTGTATACTAGAATGAAAACTGTTATTATATGAAAATTCAACCAAAGAAAGATGTTAGTCCCATCTACCCTGATAATCCATAGAGCAAGAATGTAGCATATCCTCCAATGTCTGAATTTTTCGTTCTGACTGCCCATCTGATTGAGGATGAAATGCTATACTAAAATTTAATTCAGTACCCAACGACTTCTGAAGGCCTTTCCAAAAGTTATAAGTGAACCTGGGATCACGGTCAGATACAATGGAGAGAGGATCTCCATGTAACATGACTATCTCTTTAAGATATAAACTGGAATGTTGATCTATGGAAAAAGTATCTCGTATAGCAAGGAAATGAGAAGATTTAGTCAAGCGATCAACAATAACCCATATTGCATTATTACCTCGAGGGGTCTTTGGAAATCCCACAACAAAGTCCATGGATATATTCTCCCATTTCTACTCTGGAACTGGTAAAGGCTGAAGCATCCCTTTCGGTAACTTCCACTCTACTTTAACCTATTGACAAGTCAAACACTTCACGGTAAAATCAGCAATATCTTTTTTCATTCCATCCCACCAGTAATACTCCCACAGATATCTATACATCTTAGTACTGCCAGGATGAACTGAAAATGGAGAACTATGAGCTTCACATAAAAACTCTCTCTTCAACTGTGAATCACTAGGCACACACAATCTCTTCCAAAATCTCAAAACACAATAATTATCAATGTTGAATTCAGGTAACATACCTTTTTTAACCTGCTCTACCTTTTTCTACAACTCACTGTTTTGCTTCTGTGCTTGCTTGATTCTGTCTGATAGAGAAGATTTCACTGATACCTGAAACAAAATAGAAGATCATCCTGCACCAACAACTTCTATGCCAAAGTTCATCAAATCCTTAACCAAAGGATCACGTTCCAACCACATCATTGCTAATGAAGCATTACTTTTTCGACCCAAAGCATCAGCCGCTTTATTTGCTTTTCCCGGATGGTAATGAATTTTACAATCATAATCCTTGATTAATTCTAGCCATCTCCTTTGTCTCATGTTCAATTCTTTCTGAGTTAATATATACTGTAAACTTTTGTGATCAGTATATATTTCACACTTTAATCCATACAAATGATGCCTCCAAATTTTTAATGTGAAAAAAACAATAACTAATTCCAAATCATGTGTAGGGTAATTAACCTCATGAGTTTTCAACTATCGTGAAGCATACGCAATTACCTGATCATTCTGCATTTGGACGTAACCAAGTCCTTTCAATGAAGCATCACTGTATATAACACACTCACCATTCCTGGAAGGTAGTACCAAAACTGGAGCATTCACTAATCTTCTTTTCAGTTCCTGAAAACAATCATCACATTCTTTTGTCCAGATAAACATAACACCCTTCCGAGTTAGCTTAGTCATTGGACTAGTTAACCGTGAAAAATTTCTAACAAACCTTCGGTAATAGACTGCCAAACCAAGGAAACTACGAATCTCTATTACATTTGTGGGTCTTGGCCATTTTTCAACAACCTTTGTTTTTGTAGGATCAACAGTTATCCCATATTTTGAAACAATGTGACCAAGGAAAGAAATTTGTTGTAACCAAAACTCACACTTGCTGAATTTTCCATATAGTTTCTTTTCATTTAAGGTTTGCAAGATAACCCTTAAATGACATTCATGCTCCTCTTTACCTTTAGAAAACACAAAAATATCATCAATAAAAACAACCAACATTTTTCACCTGAGTCAACTGAGCCATCCCTGCAACAAACCGTTTAGTTCTGATTCTGACCATCTCAAGTTACTGATTTGAAAGGTTATTTCCCTCTGTATGCCTTCCCAGAAAATATGTTCTATTTCCTCTATGAAAAACCATTCTTAACAAAGAAATATCTTAGGCGAAGCAACATGGTAATCTTTAAATGATATATCATTTCAATCATACCATAAATTAATTTATAATTTAACAATTTTCGATCTCCAAAAGTTGTCTAAACCAACCTCTGATACCAACTATAAGGCCCCAGCCTTAAACCTTAATTAATCTTGAGTTATTACAAGATTACACATTGAGGATCTTTTCAGGTTTAGAGTTTTAGAGAATTATAACATAAAACTTGCATTACATTCCACATATAAACAAAGTGGTTACATAAAGATAGTATTCATTTTTTCCCATCAATGGAAACATTTTTAAAATAAACCATGGATTCATTCTTGACACTTACTTGACACTATCATCATATCATGTACCATTCCCATGACCTGTGAAAATCATTTCAAAAAAAAACTTGGGATGAGCATAAAAAGCTCAGTATGGGTTATAAAAATATGGAAAGGAAAAATAAGTTCATATATACATAAGAATGAAATCATACATTACCCATAAAACATAATCACCAAAACATACCTCATCAAATCATGAATAAATCATAGAAATCATAAGACATAAAAGTAACTTGAGGCATTCATAACATTCTTACGTAGGGATTAACCCTCTTGGTTACGTTTGGAATAGACATCATAGTATATTCCCTAAATCTCTTTGGAGAAACCTTAACATTTTACTCCTTCGCATTACCCAATGCATTGGAGAGATATATCGGGCTCACCTGCCCTTAGTTTATCACAGAACCACCCGTCTTCATAATAATGCCCAAGAACCATAACATAATCATATCACATAAAACATACATAAAGGAAACATTACATTTCCAAATTTCATTCACAAGATATCAATAAAACAGATTGATATAATAAAAACATTATAAAAACCATTTTCAATACAAAAATAAAAGAAAAGTAAAACATGGTATATATTTTTCTTTAAAAAAACGTTATGGCTTGTAGAGGAAGCCGAAACTCAAATAATCGTCACGGCGGCGAAGAAGACGTTGTCGCCGCATACGTATGACAAAAACATTCCCTTTTTTCATTTAGTAAACACTTCTTATAAATAAGATTCCTTTTGAATAAACGTAAAATTCAAAGGGGTTTATACACCGTATAAAAGAAGGATGTGTATGAAACTAAATATGCCTCAATGAAAGGAGATTGAGACGAAGTCCCATACCTCGGGTCCGACTTGACTCGATCATTCTTTAATCACCTGAATAATAAACTTGATTTAATTTATAATTGTTTATGAACCTTTTTAAAGTTCATTATTCCTTTTATATCACTAATTTCCATGTCATGAACACTATGTAATTATTTAAGTTAATAACTGTTGTTTTAATGATCATTGGTACTTGAGTAAAAAATAAACCCTTTATAATTAGAAGTTGTTCATGTATCCATTATATCGAGAATTATAATAATGATGTATATATCATATATATCATATATATCCAGTATATACATTCATTTATAATATTACATAATCATTTAGAGGTAAGAAATGAAATGCACCGTTCATGGAGACGGTAAGCCGTACGTACGCATGAACGCTACTTTAATTTATATTTCGTATTTTATAGAATGGAATCATGGTGATATAAAGGTATATTATAATTCCAGTGTAATATCATCTATGATATCATAACTCCATCCTTTATACCTCCCACATATGGTATTAACGTATCAAATCACTTTGAGGGGGCGGTAGTATGCACTTCCTTAAATGAAGATATCGTATTTACAGATAATGGAAACCATAAAGGTATACCAAAGATTAAAAATACATAAGCTTAAGGAAAACATAAACATATTATATATCATATATAAATATATTTTCATTTTAATGGCCACCTTTGAAGGTGTTAAAAGAATTTTGAACAATCACCGTTTCGGGTGGCAGAAATTCACCATCCACAGAAACAGTATGTTCTTTAACAATTAGATGTAGGTTTGTGTAGGTGTAGCTATAATACTTATTATAACAACATCCTAGTATATTTAAGATACTGGAGTTGTTACAAAAGAAATTTATAAAAATATTTTAGGGGGTTGGAGAAGTAAAATAAAACAAAAGGACTCAAGTGAAGACATTACCATAAAATCGGTCAACTCCCTTTGGTTTGAGCTCAAAGGCTTCCTTGGGAATACTTCTGCCCAAATTGAGGATTCAAGGAGTAAGAGAGGGATGTGGAGAGACAAAATGGACAGGGGTTGGATGAGACAAAGGCTTTGGAAGTGTGGGTAAGGAGGTAGAGTTGGGGTCCTTTTATAAGAGGAGAGGAGGGGCACTCTTGGAAAGTAAAGAAATGTTACTTTATTTTAAAATGATTTTCAGATAAAAAAGGTCCCACATTGATATAATTCTAGGGTAAGGTGATAAGGGTTCGACATACACCCATCCAATATGTTTTGGACATGTGTAGGTCATAGATTTTACATTATCATTTCATTTTATTTAAATCCTTTATTAATTAGGTAATCGCTGCATCATCATGATGTCACAAATAATTTAATATATTTAAAGTCTAAAAATTATTAAAAAATTACTATGATGTAGGAAATATTTTTATCTTTACAATTACTATTTATAATCAAAAATATGACTTGTTTAACCCCATGTAAAAATTGTTTTAGTAAAATATCTCATGTTTGTGTTATTTTTACTTTTACATTAAATAAAAAGTTATTTATGTCATTTCCCAACCAATGTGGCTCCATGGGGTCCCCAAGTTGACCCATGGATTGTATTGGTCGGCAATGACACATCCAATGAGTGTAGGACATGTTTCAAGCTCATCTCATATTATTAAAACATTATTTTTACCTTAAACTGCACTAATTGCCTCTAATCGCGATTATGAACATAGAAGTTACTATTCACCAAAAAATTATTTTAATCTCATTGAACCACGTTTTACTTATTAATTACAACCATGTATATCGGATTTTTGAAAATCAAATCACAGAAGTGGAAAAGTTTCATTTAAACGAAAAATCAATTTCTTTAACTACCACTTAGTGGTTTCACTATTCATCAAAATTGATGTTTTTCAGAAAAATTCCAAAACATCACCCTAAGATATATATGATATTCTGAGTTCAAAAATGATGTCTATTTTACAAAATTCAAAAAATATAAGATGAATTAATTAATTTTATAATTAATTCCCGCTATCATGACAAATAGCGTGTTTTTATGAAACAATAAGTATCAAAATATTGACACTAGTTTAAGTCCAATTTCAAAGTGGAATTGATTCCAATAACCACCATTGAATTAAATGGTAAAAATATATTATAATTTCACTTTAAAACCAATTCAAAAGATAATCTAATCATATAAATAAATTAGATTAAAAATCAGTTTTGATGTAAAATGCAGTATTTTTCACTATTCATTAAAAAATGAACATTGTCAGAAAAATATCGAACATTCACACAAAGTAAATTTCGATGTCCCAATCATAAATAATAAGTTTATTTTGACAAACATAGCTTATAAAATTGTCAAAATATAGATTTAAAAATGGGTTTCCATTAAAAGGCAGTAAAACAATCTTTTAAAAATATTAGTGTATTCCATGCTTAAGATTGGATTTATTTTCATTTTAAGCCTCTCAAACACTATCTGATTCATTAATAGACATAGATAAAAATATATATTATTCATTACATACTTGGGATGTTACACAGAACCCTACATTATCTTAGATGGAATATAATTTTGATAAAACACTTGAACTCCATTCTTGAGGAAAATATCCTTTCTACTTCAAAAACATTTTCCTTTCTTAACAAGTCATACAATTTTAAACTAAAAGAAGTTGATTAAAAATAAACTTGAAAACTTTTAAAGAAATATTCTTGGAAATAATGTTTTAAAAATCCATTCATTCCGTATAAGTTAAAAAAAACATTCTTCTCATACTTTTGTCGAAAAAGTCAAAAAGTACCTCGTACGAAAAACAACAAAAGATTCCTTTCATATCATTTACTAAAAACTCACCGAAGGGTAAAATAAGATTTAAACAATTTTAGGTGGATGGAAAGAATTTTAAATAATGAAGAAACATGGATGTGGATGATAAAATACACCGTAGTAAATTCCAATGTATAAACAATCTCGGATAAAAATGAGATTGTGAAATTTCCCTTACCTTAGGTCTGATTTGCTTTGTAAGTGTCCGAACCTCCTTTATAATGATTTAAATAATGTTATTGACTTATTACATAATCAAAATTATTTTTATGATATAATATATAATAATATTCTTAGCTTCTTATTATTAATATTTCATCACTACTTGTTATTCGGGTGTTTATTACTTTTTTTTCTTATGCGTGTTTTGTCGAATAAATTCTTAGTTTTCTTTTTTGGTTATTGATACCTCATTTACATATTGTTATTGGTGTAATATATATCATATTAATTAATTAAATTCATTTATATATTCATTATGAAATGAAGATCATGTAGAACGAGTCACATCACATCGTGGAGACGGTATTCCGTACGTACGCACAAGAGATGATATCATTCCCAAGATCATGGAATTGTATTGGAGTATATTTATACTATTTCAGAATCAATATCACATTAAAATAATCATATATAGTAATTATTTACACCATTATACCCATCCAAGTAAGGTGGTGGTGGAAAATAGATTATACCACAACGTGGAGACGGTATTCCATACGTACGCACGCGCGGTGATTTCGTTTTCCATTGGATGGATAGATAGTGAAATTGGGTTGCTTCATACTTATAATAAAATATCATTATATGAGTGATACTTATTTTATTACTTAATAATGAAACAACTAAATAATAAGAAGTGGAAGAAGAAATAAAGTTGAAAGAATCGGTAACAGACATTACTTCTTCTTTGAAGCGCCTCTTTGAGACCTCCTCTTAGGGAACTAAAATTGGTCTTTGAAGAAGACCAGGACCTCTAGGATGTTTCTAGGGAAGCGGAGAAGAGAATTTGTCAGGGGTTGTCTGAGCTTGAGGGCTCAACGTGGTGTGAGGAAAAGAGGGATGAGATGCCCTTTTATAAGGGAGGAGAGGGGCACCTTTGGAATAACTAAAAATATTATTTTATTATATAGTCAAATTCAGTTTTTAATAACTCTGAATTGATATATTTCGAAGCTATGGTGGTCATGGGTCGAAATACTCTCATCCAAAAGAATTTAGACAAGTTTAGGTCATTTTATTAACCTTATCTTTCAGTATTAACTCTTAGTTAATTAGATTGACATTTACCATGTCACTTTGTATTTTTATATTATATAGTTAATAAACTTACCATATACATCCAAGAGACCACCCAAGTGGTCCATTAATGATACACATATCATGATATAAGTAACTAGTCTGGACCATAGATTTTAAGGAATATAATAACAATTAATAATATAATATATTTTTTAAAAACTATTTTATGTCAATTTTGACACTATTTGGTAATTGATTTTTGTGAATATCATAAAAGAATGATTAGTTCGGAAAAAATTAATTAAATCAATACTAACAAGTCATATTAACATATAAAATTATTTTAATTCATAATAAGTCTCAAATTACATTTATTTAGTTATTTATAACATCAATTATGTCAATATTTCATTAATAAGATAATTACTGCATCATCATTGTATCATAAATAAATTAAATTAGTTTAAGTCTAAAAATTACAAATAAAATACCCTTATGTTGGAATGTGCTTTATCTTTCTAATTAAGATTTATAGTTGAATTTATCTTACGTATAACCCTATATTAAAAATGATTTAGCTATTAAACTTTGATTTTAACTATTTTAACCCTTCTTTAAATAAATTGATAATAAATGTCTTAATCTAATCCAAGTTGGCCTAAATGGTAATATTTTATTCCTAAGGTTGTTTTTGGTCGAATTACACTTATCCAATAGAATTAGGACATGTGTCAGTGTAATAATAATAACACTTTTACACTTAATTATCCTACTTACTTTTAACCGAGGTAAAAAAAGTAAAAAGTTAGAATTCACCAAAATTCTTTTCATCTCATTGAACCACATTTTAGTCCTTGATATTAACTGTGTCTCTCGAATTTTCGAAATTCTACTCACAGAAGCGGTAAATTTAAGTTTTATGAAAAATTCAGTTTTTTAACTACCACTTAGTGGTTTCACTACTCATCAAAAAATGAAAGTTTCCAGAAAAATACCAAAAATTAGGCCTAAGACATATTTGATATTATGAATTCAAAAATGATATCTATTTTACCAAATCCAAAACATATCATTTACATTAACTAATTTAAAAATTAATTCCCATCGTCAAAACAAATAGCGTGTTTTTAAGAGATAATAACTATCAAATGATTGACACTTGTTTATGTATGGTTTAAATTTGAAATTGCATCCAATGAACAACATTGTATTAAATTGTAAAAATATATTCTAAATATACTTTAAAACCACTCAAATTAATAATTTATCACTATTAATTATTTCGATTAAAAAAGTTGTTTTCAATTAAAATTTACTAATTTTCACTATTCATCAGAATATGAAAGTTATCCGAAAAGTACCAAAATTTCACCCTAAGATAATTTTGATATTCCGAATCCAAAAATGAAGTATATTTTGAAAAATAAAAATTAGAAAATTTCAAAAAGTGGTTATTAATATTCATAACAGATAGTTTTAATAATATTTTAATAGCATATCGTTGTTTAGTGAAACTCGGTATTGCGTACGACGCAAGCTATCTAGGAAGGGCGCAGTTGCGTGTAATGCAAGCCAAGATATTGTTGTTTGTAGTGAAAGATTCCTTTAATGATTTATATAACATAAAAACAAAATATTTCTCATAAAAGTCTCAGGTGTTACATTCTACCCCCCTTAAAATGAATTTCGCCCTCGAAATTCGTCACTTGTAACAAACAGATGAGGATGCCTCTCCCTCATCATATCCTCAAGATCCCTTGTAGCTTCTCCTAATTGGTGGTTACTCTATAAAACTTTCACCAAGTGAGTGGTCTTGTTCCGTAGGAATTTTTCGCTACGATCCAGAATCTTTATCAGCTGTTCATCATAAGAATGATCTTACTCCAGCGGTACAACATCTGAGCTGAGTACATGTGAAGGATCAGGTATGTACTTTCTCAGGAGAGATACATGTAACACATCGTGAACATGAGAGATATTAGGTGGAAGCGCCAATCGGTAATCTACCTTTCCAACACGATCCCGTATTTTGAAAGGACCGATATATCTAGGGCTCAACTTCCCATTCTTTCCAAATCTCAGGACCCTCTTCCAGGGAGATATTTGTAAGAACACTTTATCGCCCACTTCAAACTCTAGGTATTTTCTTCGGTTGTCGGCATAACATTTCTGTCGACTCTAAGCTACTCTTATGTGTTGTTGAATAGATCAGACCTTTTCTGCCATCTCATCAACAAGATGAAGTCCTAATAGCTTTCTTTCCCCAACTTCATCCCAGTAACTTGGAGTCATGCATTTCTTTCAATAGAGAGCTTCATAAGGATCCATCTGAATACTGGAGTAAAAGCTATTATTATAAGAAAATTCCCCCAAAGGTAGGTGTTGATCCCAACAACCATTGAAATCTATAGAGCAAGCTCTCAACATATCTTCTAGAGTTTGAATTGTTCTCTCAGACTGACCATCTGTCTGAGGATGATAACCATTACTGAAACTCAACTCTATATCCAGAGTATGCTGAAGACGTCTCTAGAACTTTGAGGTAAACCTCGGATCCCGATCAGATACAATAAAAAGTGGTACTCAATGCAATCTTACCACTTCCTTTACATATATCCTGGCAAGCTGATCCAGAGAGAAATCCTCTCTAATAGCAATGAAGTGTGCAAACTTTGTAAGACGATCAAATATAACCCAGATAGAATTATTGCATTTGGATGTTTTAGGAAGTCATGTGACAAAGTCCATAGTGATGTTTTCCCATTTCCATTCGGGTATTGGTAATGGTTGTAACATCCCATTAGACTTCTGTCTCTCTGCTATAACTTGCTGACAAACTAAGCATCAAGAGACATATTCAGCAATATCTCTTTTCATGCCATCCCACCAGAAGTACTCTTTCAGGTCCCTATACATCTTTGTGCTTCCAGGATGAATAAAAAATGAAGAACTATGAGCCTCATCCAACAGCTCCTTATTTAATTCAGGGACGGGAGAAATAGAAATCCGATTCCTGAACTTTATTATCCCATCACAATCAAGGTTGAATTCTGGAACATTTCTCACCTTATTTTGTAACTCTACATCTTCTTTCTGTGCCTCTTTAATCTTCACATGTATAGATGGTTGAACATTCATTTGATAAAGATATGATTTTCCCCCTTCCATTATAATTCCAAGATCCATCCTTTGTAAATCCATAAATATTTCATCTTTTGTGATCTTCATCATGGATAAACCGGCATGGTCTTGTCGACTTAATGCATCTTCCACCTTGTTTGCTTTCCTAGGGTGGTAATGAATTGAGCAGTCATAATCCTTAATCAGATCTAACCATCTTCTTTGGTGCATATTCAGCTCCTTCTGTGTGAAAATATACTTTAAAATTTTATGATCAGTATAAATGTCACACCTTTCTCCATAAAGATAATGCCTCCAAATCTTCCATGCAAAGATTACCGCAGCTAACTCCAAATCCTGAGTTGGGTAAATTTTCTCATGGATTTTCAACGGTCGTGAGAATAAGCTATCACCCTATCATTTTGCATAAGAACACACCCCAATCCCTTCTTGGATGCATCACTGTAGATCACAAACCTTTCTCAACAACAAGGCAGTGTGAGCATAAGTGCACTAGATTACCTTCTTTTCAACTCCTTGAAATTCTATTCACATTCCTCCATCCAAAAAAACTTAACTCCTTTCCGAGTCAACCTGGTGAGTGGATTAGATAATCGTGAAAAATATTTCACAAAACGTTGATAATATCCATCCAAACCAAGAAAACTTCGGATCTCAGTTAATGTTGTTGGTCTCGACCATCTTTCGATAACCTCTGTTTTTGCTAGATCCACAGATATCCCCTCTTTTTAGATTATGTGACCCAAAAATGAAACTTTTTGAAGACAAAATTCACACTTGGTAAATTTGGAATAAAGATTCTCCATTCTCAGTGTCTTCAATATAATTCTCAATTGATCTTCATGTTCTTCCTTCCTCTTTGAATATACAAGAATATCGTCTATAAAGACTACCACAAACTGATTAAGATAGTCTCTAGAGACTCTATTCATCAGATACATGAAGATAGTAGGGGCATTAGTAAGACCAAATGGCATCACTATAAATTCATAGTGTCTATACCTTGTACGGAAAGCCGTATTTTGTATATCCTCCCTTTTGACCCTTAATTGATGATACCTCGAATGAAGATCAATCTTGGGAAAGTATTGATCTCCGCGTAGTTGGTCAAATAAGTCATCAATTCGCGGAAGAGGATTTTTGTTCTTGATAGTGATCTTATTAAGTTCTCGATAATCAATGCAGAGTCTCATTCATCCATCGTTCTTCTTAAAAAATAGAACAGGTGCGCCCCAAGGTGACGCACTAGGGCGTATGAATCCCTTATCAATATTCTCTTGGAGTTGCTTCTTCAATTCCTACAACTCAATTGGGGCCATTCTATAAGGTGTTTTTGAAATAGGCAAAGCACCCGGTATGAGTTCTATTGAACACTCAACTTCACGATTTGGTGGAAGACCCGGAAATTCCTCTAGAAAGACATCATCAAACTCCCGTACAATGGGCATATTCTTAATAGTGAGTTTCTCTCCAGCCATTTGAGATAAATAACCCTCATTTAGTGGAATCAAGACCCACAAGATGGAAGAAATTTCCACTAGAAGGTTATGTTCATCCTTGCATCGATAGACGATCATAGAATTATCTGGAATAGGAAATGTGACTTCCCTTCTTTGGAAATTGATATGAGCTCCATATTAAGATATAAAATCCATGCCAAGAATCACATCAAATTCCACTATAGGAAGGATCACAAGATTTGCAGGAAGCACAATCCCACAAACTTCAATCAGGGAAGAATTATAAACTTTTGATGCGAATGTTGTGCCATTAGGGGTTGTCACAGCTAACTCAACAACTAATTGTTGAGGTAATACAGTGATACTCATAGAAAATTCTTTTGAAATAAAATAGTGGGTGGATCCAGAATCAAATAAAACATTTTCTACTTTAGAGTGGATGGTAAGTGTACCTTTCACCACATCGTTATCGTACTCCACATCACTGATAGAAATTGCATGCGACATTCCTTTGTCTTTATTCTTAAGATTTTGTTGACATCGATCATCATCAACAACCCTTGGATTAGGGTATTTATTGGAAAAATGCCCCATTTCCTTGCACTTGTAACATTGAAGTGTAATAGTTTCACTCTGTGTAGCATTTTCTTTGTTCGCATCACTAGAAATCTTCTTCCTATCATTGCGGCATTCAAATTCCCGATGACCTTCCATTCGACATTTGAAACATTTACTTGTCCCTTTAAGACAACTCCCTACATGTTTCTTTCTACACTTTCAGCATAAGGGAAAACTCATCTTCTTTTCGGTGTGCTCTTTATATTTTCCTTTGAATTCCATTTTATTCTTCTTATCAAACCCATATGACTGATGGGTTCCTCCAATCTCCATCTCAACTTTGAGATCACATCAAACGATTTCCTCGTAGCTATTGAAGTCCCCTATGGCTAAGGCCCTTCGAAGAATTGGTTTTAAGCCACTAAAGAATTGATTTATCTTACTCTCAGGTTGGATAATAATACCAGAAGTGTACCTTGGAAGTCTTGTAAAATTTGCTTCATAGGTACCAACAGATTCATCATCCTTTTTCTTTAGTTCAAGAAACTCTTTCTCCATCTTTTTTCAGAGAATACGAGGGAAGTACTTGTTGAAAAATAAGTTATTGAACTCGTCCCATTCCATGGACTCAATTTCATCCCTTTGCCTTGTATTCTTAATAATATTCCACCATTGATCAACATGTCCTTCCAAACGATACACTGCTAGGATGACTTTATCATGTTTAGAACATTGATGAACTGAAAATATCTTTTCAGTAGTACTAATCCATTGTTCAGCAACTAATGGATCAGTAGACCCGCTGAATGATGGTGGACACTACCTCATGAAGGATTCAACAAAATTTTGTTCCATTGCTCGTTTGGAAGACTTGCATGATTTATAGCTTCAGAAAGTTGTGTGAGCATGGCTACAAGATTTTTCATTCCAGCTCCCATAACGTTTGGTTCCTCAGGGGGACAATCATTGCATTGCCCGTCGCATTCCACATTAACACGGATCCTTCGGGTTCCAGCCATTGACTAAAACAAAGAAGAATAGTTTGAGCAACACTAATTATAATAGGAAAACCATATAATAAAGAATAAAATTTCACACTTAAGGTCTTATCCTAGGTTATTCATGGACATATATAAAAAACTAATATTGTGTTCTATGCTTAGACTTATCCTTAGGTTTCTTACTATGGCTTTCACATCCTAGTTTCCAAAGGTTGACTATACCTTTCCTATGATACCAACTATAACGGTCTGGAATAACTTCCAGTGGACTATAATTGATATCTATCAAGGCACTCCATGGGCAGCTACACCCCCTGGGTAGGACACACCACCATCCCCAGTGGCATCCATTTCCTCACAAAGCCCTTGGGCGGAGATCCATGCTTCGTCCAACGCTCACATGTGAGAGTTCCCAAGGATCAGATACATTCCTACCTCTTTTGCCTCTGATACCAACTATAACGACCCACACTTTACATACATTTTTATTACATCAGAATTGAAGCACACTTATTACAACATATAACAAAACCAGGAAAAGACCGTATAGGTATAGAGTCTTTAGAAACTGGGAAACACAAACAACCGGTTCATAAAGCATCTACATTGCCTCCCATTTATTTCATCATATCTGCAGTCCCTTTTGGCATATCCTACATAATAACCTTATTCCTGACCTAGGGAAACAAAACATACAAAAGGGTGAGCTCAAATTCTTAGTAAGGGTAAACAAATGAAATATCAATCACATCATATACATAAGAACATAACTTTTGGAAATCATAACCTGCAAAAGAGATCATAATTTCATAACATGGGATAAATCATAGTAGTGAAATGTAATCCCATTAATCATAACATAAAACATTAAACTTTGTGGCATACACACATAATCATAGATAATGATTTCTTATTAGTCAAGACTCATTGCCAAGACTATCTTAGTGGACAAAGTCCATTTTTGAACCGAGTTCATTCCTCATTTCAGTCATGTTTCACTGAACCGGTTTAACCTGCCGTTCCAGCCATGTCTATCTCATGAGATATAAAATCATTACCCAATGAATTGTAGGGAGATATAGGTCCCACCCATCTCATAATGATACCATTCTTATGTGTGCCACGCAATCATAAATCATACATCATTGCATAACCCATGTAATAAAAATGGGATTCTTAAACAACATGACATAATAAAACAATTCATATAAGATAAAGGAATTAATAAAAATAATTCCATCACAACATAATCAAATCAATGTAATAATAGGTATTGAAACAGAACCCTATATTATCGTATATGGAAAATAATTTTGATAAAACACTTGAACTCCATTCTTGAGGAAAATATCCTTCCTACTTCAAAAACATTTTCCTTTATTAACATGTCATACAATTTTAAACTAAAATAAGTTGATTAAAAATAAACTTATAAACTTGTAAAGTAAGCTTCTTGGAAATAATGTTTTAAAAATACATTCATTCCGTAGAAGTTAAAAAAACATTATTCTTATACTTTTGTCGGAAAAGTCAAAAAGTACCTCGTACGAAAAATGACAAAAGATTCCTTTCATATCATTTACTAAAAACTCACCAAAGGGTTAAATTGGATTTAAACAATTGTAGGTGGATGGGAAGAATTATACATATTGAGGAAACATGGATGTTGATGATAAAATACACCACAGCAAATTACAAAGTATAAACAATATCGGATAAAAATGAGATTGTGATATTTCCCTTAAATTAGGTCCGATTTTCTTCGTAAATGTCCAAACCTCCTGTATAATGATTTAAATAATGTTATTTACTTATTCTAAAATCATAATTATTTTTATGATATCATATATGGTCATATTTGTAGCTTCTTACTAGTAATATTTCATTACTACTTGTTATTCGGGTGTTTATTGCTTTTTGTTCTTATGCATGTTTTGTCGAATAAATTCTTAGTTTTCTTTATTAGGTTATAGTTAACTCATTTAATTAATGGTATTAGTGTAATATATATCATATTAATTCATTCAATTCATTTATATAATCATTATGCAATGAAGATCATGTAGAATGAGTCGCATCACATCATGGAGACGGTATTGCGTACGTACGCACGAGCGATGATATTGTTCCCATGATCGTGGAATTGTATTTGAGTATATGTTTACTATTTCAGAATCAATATCACTATACAATAATCATATATAGTCATTATTTACACCATTATACCCATCCAAGTAAGGTGGTGGAAAATAGATTACACCACGGCGTGGAGACAGTATTCCGTACGTACGCACACGCGGTGATTTCGTTTTTCGTAGGATAGATAGATGGTGAAATAGGGTTGTTTCATAATTATAATAACATATATGTATATGAGTGATACTGATGTTATTACTTAATAATGAAACAACTAAAGAAGAAGAAGTGGAAGAAGAAATAATGATTAAAGAATCGGTAACGGACATTACCTCTTCTTGGAAGAGCCTCATTGAGTTCTTCTCTTAGGGAACTAAAATTGGTCTTTGAAGAAAACCAGAACCTCTAGGATGTTTCTAGGGAAGTGTAGAAGAGAATTTGGCAGGGTTTGGCCGAGCTTGAAGGCTCAATGTGGTGTGAGGAAAAGAGGGAGGAGATTCCCTTTTATAAGGGAGGAGAGGGGCACCTTTGGAATGACTAAAAATATTATTTTATTATAAAGTCAAATTCGGTATTTAATTGCTCCAAATTGATATATTTCAAAGATATGGTGGGGATGAGCCGAAAGCCTCTCATAAAATAGAAATTAGACAAGTTTATGTCATTATATTAACCTTATCTTTTAGTTTTAACTCTTAGATAATTAGATTGACATTTACCATGTCACTTTGTATTCTTATATTATATGGTTAATAAACATACCATATACATACAAGCGACCCCCAAGTGGTCCATTAAGGATACACCTATAATGATATAAGTATCTAGGCCAAACCATAGATTTTTAGGAATATAATAACAATTAATAATATAATATTTTTCTTAACAACTATTTTATGTCAATTTTAACACAATTTGGTAATTGATTTTTGTGAAAATCATAACAGAATGATTAGTTCGAAAAAAATTAATTAAATCAATAATAACATGTCATATGAACATAGAAAATTATTTTAATTCATAAAATGTCTCAAATTACATTTATTTGGGTATTTATAACATATATTATGTGAATATTTGATTAATAAGATAATTAATGCATCATCATTGTATATTATATAAATTAACTTATTTTAAGTCCAAAAATATAAAATAAAATACCCTTATGTTGGAAATATTTTTATCTTTCTAATGAATATTTATAGTTTAATTTATCTTATGTATAATCTTATATTTAAAATGATTTAGTTATTAAACATTGATTTTAACTATTTTAACCCTTCTTTAAATAAATTGATAATAAATGTCCCAATCTAATCCAAGTGGGCCTAAATGGTCATATTTTATTTCTAAGGTTGTTTTTTGTCGAATTACACTTATCCAATAGAATTAGGACATGTGTTAAGGTAATAATAATAACACTTTTACCCTTAATTACCCTATTTACATATAACTGAGGAAATAAAAGTAAAACTTTACTATTCAGAAAAAATTATTTACATCACATTGAATCACATTTTAGACCTTGATATTAACCATGTCTCTCGGATTTTCTAAATTCTACTCATAGAAGCGGTAAAATTATGTTTTATGAAAAATTCAGTTTGTTAACTACCAGTTAGTGGTTTCACTATTTATCAAAAAATGAAGGTTTCTAGAAAAATACAAAAAATTAGGCCTAAGATATATTTGATATTATGAATTCAAAAATTATGTCTGTTTTACCAAATTCAAAACATATCAGTTACATTAACTAATTTAATAATTAATTCTCGTCGTCAAAACAAATAGCGTGTTTTTAAGTGATAATAACTATCAAAATATTGACACTTGTTCATGTCTGGTTTAAATGTGAAATTACATCCAATGAACAACATTGTATTAAATTGTAAAAGTATATTATAAATATACTTTAAAACCACTCAAATTAATAATTTATCACTATTAATTGTTTCGATTAAAAAAGTTGTTTTTAATTAAACTTTAGTAATTTTTACTATTCATCATAATATGAAAGTTATCCGAAAAGTACCAAAATTTCACCTTAAGCTAATTTTGACATTACAAATCCAAAAATGATGTCTATTTTGAAAAAAAAAATTACAAAATTTCAAAAAGTTGTTATTACTATTCATAATGGCTAGTTTTAATAATATTTTTATAGCATATCGTTGTTTAGTGAAACTCGGTATTGCGTACGACGCAAGCTATTGAGGAAGGCCGCAGTTGCGTGTAAAGCAAACCAAGATAGTGTTGTGTGTAGTGAATGATTCCTTTGATGATATACCTTTTGAAAACCATAAAATATTCCTTTTGAAAATATTTTTATGAAACACAAATTTGGATGATATATAGGCCCTAGTAGATACTCATGTAAAAACAACCTTGGATAATAAAGAGATTGTTGAATTAACCCTTACCTTGTACTTTTCCCTGGTAGAGGGTACGTTAACCTCATGTATAATAGTTAAATATTTGTTATTAAATTATACAAGAACCATATACATAAATATGAAATCATATATTATCTTCTAATATTGATTTGTTAAAAATATTTTAGTAGTATCATCATTCCAGGTGTTAAGTGATCTGTTTCCCTTTATATTCTTGGTTATGTAAGAAATGTTTGTTATGGATAGGATGCATTTGATTCATATCTAGAGTTATATTATGTTCTTAAACATTATTTTTAAGCATAAAATGAAAATTATTCTTGAATGATTACGATGAGGAATGAATCTCATCACGTTCGTGGTGACGGTAATCCGTACATACGCACGAGCGAAAATGTCATTATATTGATGGTGAAATCATATGTAATCAGATGGAATATAAAATATACATAATTATTATCATGTTAAATTTATTATTTAAATCATTTATACTCATTATTATACCCATCCAAATAATGAACTATTTGAATAACAAACTACACCAAGACGTGGAGACGGTAAGTTATACGTACTCACGTATGGTGACTTTGTCATTTATAGGATGGATAGAAAAATGAATAAGGTTGTACCATATTTATAATAACATAATAGTATGTAGAAGGTACTAGATTTATTATTTTGGTATGGAAACAATAAATAAATAATAAGTTGAATAAGAAAATAACTTGAAAGTGGGTGGTGAAATTCTTACAACTTCTTCCAGTGTTTCCCTTTTAGTTGATCAAATGGGATATTTAGGTTGCCTTCCTGATCAAAGTAATGACTCTAGGTTGATGTGGGGGAAGTTTGGAGGAGATTTGGGTAGGTTTTGGTCGAGCAAAATGGCATTGGAGGTGTGAAATTATGATAAGGGGAAGTTCCCTTTTATAAGAGGGGTAAAGGTCACTTTTGGAAAAGATTAAAATATTAATTTATCATACAATTTTATTCGGTTAATAATGGCTAAAAATGAATTTATTTAAATTATTTGGTGGTTATGGGTCGAAATAATATCAACCAATAGGTTTTAGAAAAGTTTATATTTCAATTTTAACCTTATCATTTAGATTGTACTCTTAGTTAAATAGTTTAACATTAACAATGTTTTCTTGTATTCTTACACCATAAGGTTAATAAAATTACTCGAAACTTCCAATAAAACCTCAAGTGGTTGATTAATTACATATATAGTATTTTTTAATCCCTTTTTCCAAACCATATATTTTTAGGAATATCATATCAACTAATAATATAGTATTTGTTTTAAAAACTAATTTATGTCAATTTTGAAACTATTTGGTATTTTGTTTTTGTGAAGGTCATAAAAACCATATCACTTCGAAATTTTTTATCTAATCTCCCATAACGTGTCATATTAACCTATAAAATCAGTTTAATTTATCAAAACTCTCATATTATATTTATTTTGATATTTATGATATCAATTATTTTTATATTTCATTAAGAAGGTAATTGCTGCATCATCATTGTATCATAAATAAATTTAATTTTTAATCTATAAAAATTATTAATAAAATACCATTATGTAGCAAAGAGTTTTATATTTCTAATGAATTTTTATAGAATAATTTATATTATGTATAACCCTATATTAAAAACTGGTTTAGTTAATAAACCGTGAATTTACAACTTTTAACCCTTCTTAAAATAAAATAATAATAAATATCCTAATCTAATCCAACGGGACCTAAAAGATCATATATTATTCCTATGGTTTTTTGGTCTAATTAAACATATCCAATAGAATTATGACACATTTTAGGGTAATTATAATATCATTTTTACCCTTAATTACCATGTTTACTTTTAACTGTGGTAAATAAATGTCAAAAGTTACTATTCACCAAAAATTATTTGAATCATATTGAATAACTTTTTACTTACATATTTTAACCATTTCACTCGGATTTTTGAAATTCAACTCATACAAGCGGTAAAATTATGTTTTATTCCAATTTATAAATGCTCTTAGAAGGTGTGTAAAAGGTGTTAAAAGATTCAATAAAAATTTATACAATTAATTTAATAATAAAATGACACCAATAAATTACATTGAACTTATATAGTTATTATATATAAATTTTTACTAAAAATAAATTTAATTAAAATAAATAATTTTTTAAATAAAATGTCTGTTTTAAACAACAACGTAGTGTTTTTCTCTATTCATCAATAATTGAATGTTTTTAGAAAAATATCTAAAATTCATCCTAATATAATTTTGATATCCTGAATTCAAAGATTATGTCTATTTTAACAAATTCAAAATATATAAGTTTCAGTTATTAATTGAAAATTAATTCCCATTTTCAAAACAAAAAAGTGGTGTTTTTTTAGAACAAAATTAAAAACTATCAATAGATTAACATGTGTTTAGGTAAAAATTAAATTTAAAATTTCTTATAATTACCTACATTGTATTAAATGATAAAAATATAATCTAATTATACTTAAAAACCATTAAAATGTATAATTTAACAATATAAATTATTTTTATAAAAAAATATATTTTCATTTTATATTTAGCAACTGTCACTGTTCATCAGAATATGAAAGTTATCAGAAAAACACCAAAAATTTATCCAAACAATATTTTGATGTCCCACTTATAAATAAGAAGATTATTTTTTTCCAATTTAATATAAATGTTTCAGATATTTCATTTAAAAAAATTCACCATTTGTATGCGGTAAAATCATATTTTTGAAAAATAGTTCCTTTATCTGAAAAGTTTAATTAGTTCTTATATTATGTCTATTAAACATATAATATGGGTGTTTAAATTATATTGAGTATATAAGATTAAAAATTCTATTAATGTTATTTATAACCAATTTTTGAACGACTTGATTGATAAGTCGTTGTGAACTCGAACTCATTGTTGCGTGTAACACAAGTTATTGAATTACATTGAAGAGATAACCTACTATGAAATCATGGGGTGTTTCATCGAAGAATATAATGTTCATTGAGTTGATAAAAAATTCACAGTATACAATAGATTCTGATGTAGTTAATGATGTTGTGTGGATGTGAAACATCATCAATGTTCTTTGTTTTTTACCTACTAGTAATGATCATATCATAATATATTATGATGAAACTAGAATATTGGTCTCAGAAAAATAGCCCATGCCACATAAATGGAAAAAATAAACACATCAGAATTATCATCTCTTAAGATAATTTCTTCAAAGGGGTAATGTCATAGTAGGTAGTGTATCCACGTTGAACAATGTTGTAGTCATATGGACTAAATCCTTATCTTAGAAGAAGCATGAATGTCATGTTACTGATAGAAGATTAAAATTTTCAATCATTTGTCTATAATGAAAATAGAAGTCTTTCAGAGTTGTAAAATTATAACCAACTACCATTCTAATTTTTATTAACAATATTTAAATAAATATCTTATCACATAATTATTGTTCTTCTGTATAACATTAATTATGTGATAAGATGGTGATCCAATTGTTCTAGCAAAGGATAAAGATGGAATGCATCTATATGAAGTACATGGGGGTAACTCTAATTAGGATTGTCGATCTGGTACAGTTTTAGGTTATTTATGGGAAGAAAAACCCCAGAATAAGATGAGGCACGACACGGGTTCTGATGTTGCTGAAGGTTCTGGCACTGCCGGCAGATCTAATGATAACCACCAAGCTGCTTTAGGTGTAGGCACCGATGATTCTGGGAAGCTCATTTTTGAAGCAGACACTGGAATTGGCTTCACTGTAATGGGAAGAATTGCGGTAGGGAGACAGTGGCTGGAGATACTCATCAATTTTCAAAGGAGGAAGATGCACAGGCAGAGGTATAGGCTGTTATCATGTCTGATGACAACCCAATTACTTATGATGTGGATAAAGGTAAACAACCAACGACTGGCACTGATAGTGAGAGCTTTGAAGCTGTAAAGGGGAAGAAATCTCGACCACGAAGGGACTACTACAATATCCCCAGAACAGTCAATACGAGGTCTACATGAAACTCTACAACCTTAGAGGTGGTGATCCGTGAAAATAAAGAGAATGAGATCCTCCTTGGTAGATTCTATGGTAATTATCATACTGCTAGAGCTCAAAGTGAATCTCTCCAAATTCTAAAGGCAAGGCCCGAGGCAAACACTCCATGCAACACCACTGGAAGAGGCAGGATGCTTTTATCAGATCCGGAGGGGACTAAATTACTTTCTAATGAAGAACTAATTGATAATATTCCTGAGAGGTCTTCTATCTGACTAAAATGATCAAGGTACTTGAATTCTTCCTCTATTTAAATTGGACTAACTATGATGGTTCCCACTAACCCTTAAAAGTGTATTATCCTTTAATTAAAATAAATATTGAAGTTGTGTAACATTAATATGATAGAGTCCTTCAACTATTTTTTGTGTCAAAAGGTTATTATAGTTCCCCAAAATATTTATAAGCCATAGATTCTTTGACAATATTCTCATATATGTGTCATGTGGTATAGATAACATCGGTCTAATTGGGCTAAAATGGTGTCTGATTATAATGTGTTGATTGCTCATAATACATTTAGACTTCTTCTCATGGGTTTTCCACTTGGTTATCTCTAAGAAGACAAGTCTTGAGGAAAAATCATCAATAATAATTCAAAAAGTTTTATATGTCAATTGAAATTACTATCTAGGAATATGTTTATTTTTTCATAGGCAAGATATTATTGTTAATATGAAACATTAATCGTGTACATTAATTATAGAAAAAACTTATGACGACATATGGTCACATGAGAAGTAACATATGATGGATGCATCATAAGTCATATTAAATTACATAAATAATTAAATAAAGGATTTTTCTATCCAATTTAATTGAAAATAATATATCTATCACTTCCATAGAAATATAACCGTCTAATTAAATCCATTGTCATGGTAGGTTATGGACAAGTTCATTTCATGAAATTAAGGAATGATAAATCCAACATATAGGATGATTATACAATTATTCAACTGAATTAATGATATATCAGTAGATGAAGTGATTATATTTTCATTATATCATTCTTATGAAGGTTGTTTGGGTTTCAAAACTAATTAATTTGTCAATGGGTGCACTGATGTATTGTTGAAATATGATCTTGAAGTTTCGGTATGTTCACAAAATACCATAGAGAAAGAGACCTAGAAGGTCACACAATTAGTGTAACCATCATATCATTAATTTATATTGAATTTAATATTAATAATAAATATTATTCTTTTTATGGGAATAATAATTATTTAAATAATGTTAATTTCAAGAATTAAATTACAAGATATTCATGTTTAGCATATATGAGTATAATTTTATCTCTTGTTTTTTATTATTATATAGTAATAAATAAATATTTATTTATTCAAAAGATTAGTGAACAGATTAACAAAAAAATAAATAATTATATGAATGATAAAATAATTATTTATTCACTAGTTATTTGAATAAAAAATATTTAATTATTTATCCAAAGAATAATTTTTATTTAAATTTATATTTTTTTATTCAATGTTTGGTAAATCCCATTGGAGGATTAATGAGGTGAGTAAATGACTTAATGAAAATCATATAGTTTATTTAATATCCTTTTTGTATATAATAGTTTATTTATTTAATTAATTTCAATTAAATAAACTCTTTTCTTGAAAATTGTAATATTGTTATTGTTTCAAATTGGGATAAATAAATTCGTAAATGGTTTTTGTAAAATTATCCATAGTTTAACCATATAAATTCAAAATTATATCATTTTACGAAGAGGGAGATTTTTTTTGTGAATAATGAAATCCTTTAAAATTTATCTCAAGTGTAAAAAGAAAATCCTCTTATATTCCCTCTCAATAATGTAGAGAGATATTATAACCTTGTTGTGAATTATAGAGAATGGAGTTCAAAAACTATACCCATAACACAACGCTCATCTAATTATTTTCAAAACCTATAAAACATCAACTTATCAATCATTTATGGTCCTAAATCTAAATAATTATCTTCACAAGTATTTTATCCTCCTCTATAAAAAAATTTACACATTCATTCACTTGATATTAATCATTGACATACATTTTAAATTGTGGAATATATAAAACATCATGAAAATATTATAACTATAAAGGTAGTGCTTAAAATTAAGGTTCCACATTAATTATTATTAGTACCTAAAATATCCCAATGAATATCAATGATAAATTATTTCACATTGATGGCACATTTTTACTCGCTATAAAAAATAAAATAATTTCCAGGTATAAAATTTAGTATTATGGGTAACCTGATTTTTCATCTCGAGAGGAGTTCTTAAAATCATTTGTCACTTTGGATTATAAAGAGTAGGGTGTTTTTAATTTTGTATTTTAAAATTAGATAATGAAAAATGAAATAATTAGTTTTAATAATTTATTATCAATGTGTGATTGGGTTCAGGGTTGGAAATCTACTTGAATTATTTTACTAATCTATAAATTATATGATCTTATTATTAATAATTGATGAATGATAAGTTCCACAATTGATCCATCTCACACCCTTTATTGAATTTCTTTGGTGAGGATTAACATTATAGATATCTCTACTCAATCTTCCATCTTTCTTATGTGTGTAAGTAATATAGTTATCACTCCTAATTTACATAGGAAATCCCTATTTAGGGAATATGTTTGCAAAAGAAATATATTAATAACCACTACCCTTACTAATTTTTCAACAATTACCAAGCTATTTACCACTCATCCATGTATATTCCATCATATATAGGCTTATACTAATTAGAGGGAGATGATGGATCATCAACCAAGGTGAAAGATCCCTTGTGGATTGTGTGATGTTATTATTGTATTTTTTTAACAATTTATGATGTGTAAGTCCATGTATGATAGGAAAATAAGGGCTATGGATTGGTTCATCCACCGAATTAATAAAAATAAGAGGACTCTCTATGAAAAATGAGTAATGAAATGTAGTTTATTCTACCATTGTAAATTAATTGGAACAACTCATAAGTTTGAAATGAAATGCAAGATAAAGGATGTTTGGTGATAATACCCATAAATCAGATGACTGACCAGATGGTCCAAATCTAAAATACATGTACTGAAGAAGTTAGTTTTGTCAATAAAATTCATAAGTGTTGTGAAATGGTTATATAACTCTCTAAAATTATAATAAGAGTAACATTATATTTTATAGAATATATGTCATGAAACAAAAATAATTTATGATAATATTACACCAGTACACTTTATTAAATATTTAATTTTTAAATAAATTCAATTTCTTTGATATATTATTTAACATGCAACACCATGTTTTAATGAACTATGATATACTATTAATATTATTATTTAAACAATAATGCTATAACATAACATTAAAACATGGAATAATTAATAGGGATACAAAAAATGAAAAAATTATGTATAAATGTTTTTGTTAATGAAAATATACAGATAAATAAATAATTATATTTTTTTACAGTCTTTACATGCTTCAAGAATTCTATTTTCAAACAAATGGTTTATATTAATTTTCTGAACAAATAATATAATTAATTTTTGAAATAATTAGAGAATATATTTGAAAAAATTAGCTTCATTTTTTCAATAAAAATGTAAAAATTATCTTATATTTATTGTTTATAATTTTTCTAAAAATATTACTTCCTCGATGATTAGTGAAAAATACTTTTTTTATTTAAAACATCGATTTCATTTAAAGAATTTATGTGGTTAAATTTTGTTTAATATTGTTTTAAAAGTAAAATTAGTTCAATTATATAATTTTTAACCGAATTTAGTTATTTTTAAAAAATTTCATAATGATGTTTCATATTAAATCATTCTCTACTTATGAGAATTTTCTCTTTTTAAACTCGCTTGGTTAATCATGTCTACTTGTTTAATTTTTAATTAAATTTTTAAACATCCGAAAATAGAGTTTAAAAAAATTCATATTTTTAAATATAATAATTAAAATTATATAATAAATACAACTTAATTTTTGACCATAATGAGTTTAGAAAATATTAACAACTAATTAAAGTGTTTTGTGTAATATGGGTTTATGTGGTGTTTAAACTAAAACGGTTGGGGTAAAAAATGACACAAAACTATTATAATTAATATTTTATTATCATATTTAAACCTTATATATTCTAAAGTTTGAAAATGGGCGATTTTTTTTCCTTGTAGAATGCTGAAAAAATGTCAGTATCACATTTTATTTTCAAAAATTGCATTGTGTCTTATCCCCCACTTATAAAAGGACACCTTCTCTCCACATCTCTTCACAATTAAAAACACCACTATTTCTAACGATACTATCCCAAATACCTTCAATGATTACCTCCCCTCATCATAAAATTATTTTTTATCATAATATAAATCTGTGAGTGCTTTAGGTATAAACCTAAAGGGGTTCTCCAAAGAAGGGGTAAACATATTAATGTTTGTCTTTATTTTATTATTTATTCTAACATCTTAAAATAATTTTAAACTATGATAATATAATTAAAAAATAATATATAATATTATTTTATGTTATTATGTTAATTTCGTAACCTATATCTATCTCCACATTCATTAAATGGGAAAGGAAATTGTTGATCATGTGAACGGAAGACTGCCGCCTAACAAATTAATATAATTTGTTTAACACCACCACATTTCAAGGATAAATATAATAATGAATTTCAAATATGTAAATGATATTTGTGAAATTATTATAATTTTAGTATTCTTTATAACACATATACCTTTTTTACTTTCCATTCTATGGGGGGTATGATAATGTCGCTTGTGTGTACGACGGACTACGACCTCGCAAAGCGATGTGATTCTTTTTTCTATTACACTTTGCATGAAACATATTATGAATACATTTAATTAATATATATGATATTTAAGAAATAAAAGTACTTATATAAATAAAATATCATATTGAAATTCTTACCTTCCAATATTGTTGAAAAATAATAACATCGCTCGTGAAAACGTGTGGGTTATCACCTTCACATAGTGATGTTAATTGTTTTTTATTTTATTTTTTCAAATATTGTAATAAGGAAGTTTTTTATTAAAATAAATTATATATATATATTAAAAACTATTACTCTAGTATGCTGAATTATTATTTAGTATCCTTTCATTCAATATTTCGATAAAATGGAAATATAGTTCATATGTGCGTAAGACATAACATCTCCATGAACGGTGTAATTAATTTTCTATACTTCAATTAAATGGATTCGTGTAGATAAATATTTTATGAATATATATAATACTTATTTCCTAATTAAATATCATTATATTATTTAAACATGATGAATATAAATTTACTAAAAATTCCAAATCAAAACATTCTTCAAAAATAACATTGTTATTACCTGAAATGTTATTTTAACAAGAAATTTTAAATAAAAAGGTCACAAAAGAATATAAGTAAATAATATATGGTATGAAATATAGGAGTATGGTTATTTATTTTATATTTAGTGAATTTATATTTATTATATATGAGGTTAAACATGAATAAAGGAAGTCATACCTAAGGTAGGCATTTCTCATCTGACTTTCACTTAAGTGAATTATATTCCATAGTCACCGCTTATTCCATTATGTGGTGTATATAATTACCATTTTATATGTTATATTATGAATATATTTATAATCTTTGTTTCCTATTTTCTATTTTAGTTAATTTATTTCATGGGCGTTATGACTCAAGATTTACCAAAGTGGTAAGGCTTTATGTTTCAATCTAATTTTAATCAGGATTATCTATTATAGAATATATATTATAGGTCATAATTTAGTAATTTTATAATAAAATAATTTAATTTTTTAGTTATATGGTTTTTCATGAACATTTCATGTAATAGTCCCAATTTTAATATCTTTGGTACATAAAAGTGTTTAGAAATCATTTGATAAAATATTATTTCATTTTCACTTTGGTTGAAAACCCCTTCACTTCCATTTCCATTTTTTCATTAATATTTTTAAAAAATGACTTCATATTCCAAAAGGGATGTTTTAATAATTTTTTACCCATGCTGAATATTTTTACACATTGTTTTAGAAGGAATATTCTTGTCACTTTCTGAATGAGGTTCTTTTAATAATGTTTAGCAAAGTGTAAAAGGGATGGTCTTTAACATATACAACATGTATGGGATTACTTGTTATCATTAGAATTATTTCACTTGAATATTCCTTTAATTTTTCTATTTTTATTTTAAAATAGTATTATTTTCAAAATATTTTATGAGTTTTTAGTTTTTGAAGAATCATTTTCAAATTTGAAATGTTATTTTCATTAATAATGTTTTAAACTTTTTAGTATTTATCTTCATCAACAATGACATCATTTGATTCTATTTATTATAAATTATATATAGAAGTATCTCATATATATAATTATATTATTATTCCATTCCTTTATTGGTTAATACATTACAAATTATCATTTTTAAAATTCATTCATTATGAAATTTCCTTTGATTGTGGTATGATCCATCCTTATGCAACCCATTTTCTCTCATTGGTTAATTACTATATTTATTTATAGTTTTTTATTTCCTTTATGTGGCACATATAGATCGTAAACATGTTTTAATGGTTTCACCTATATAGTTCTCTAATGAATTGGTAAAATATTTAGGCTAATAAGACATCTTTTATGGTATTAGGGGTAAACCAAATTTGTTATGGGACTTTATTCACCATGTGATATTATCTAGGCGGTTATATTTGACCTATGTTTATTTCATTTTATATGTTACTTCCACATTTATCGTGATTCCAATATCTTATGATACCAGGTTCTTTATGTTATTATTCTATGTGATTACTCATGATCATTGTTTTTATGATAAAATTTTTTATCTTCGACTCACATATTTTGATTCCTTATCATGATTATTCCATTACATTACATTACATGATCACATTATATTTTAAAATGTTTTTAAAGGATCATTAGAAGTTCCAAAGGGTTTTAACTTCATAAATGATTTAGAATACGAAAATCCAAAACATATTTTTAATTATTAATTGTGAAAACAATGATATTCTGTAAGGAATTTTTGTAATCCCCTAAAACATAGACTAGAAAATATGATTGGATATTTAAAAGGCCATATATTTTAATATTATTTTTATAAAAAAATATAAAACATTATTTTTTAATCACATATATATGTATGGTTCTCTAGTATTTATAGTTTGTAATAGATCAAAGGTTTAGTTTTCCTTTATAAACTATAATGGTAGAATATTAGTGAGAACCATATATGTATAATGATAAGTAAAAGGATAAGACTATGTATAGAAAAATATCCAAGAATATGAGAATCATAGAGTGGTTAGTTGCTGAGAAAATATAACTATTCTAGATACTAAAAGTGGATGTGGTTATTTCATAGATGTACCTAGGGTTAATAAATATAGGAAAGGTGCATCAGGATTTAATTTAGTGTTACCTATACAAGAATGGTCCATATTGTGCACTTTCAATGACACTTCAAGGGGATATGTCTTGGAAATTCACAAACTCTATATGAACCATTAAAAAGAACATGAAAAAATTGTTATTTTAGAAACCACAATAAGATTCATTTATATAGATAACTGAGATTTTAACATAGAGAATAATAAGTCTTGATATACATATCATTTATAAGTTATTCCTCCCAAATTTATCCGTACTATTCATTATATATATTTATTAATGTATTATAACCTTTCTTTCTTCATTTAGTTAATGGATGGAAATATCAGAAATATTTCCAATAACCAATGTTATGGGGTATTTAATTATTTTCCTAATGATGTCCCTAAAATAATGGGTTGGGGAAATATATAACTTTTTGTCTTTCCAATTGAGCTATCTCAAATTATGATTAACAACTAGAGCATAGTTTAACTTCCAACCAAATAAAAGAATAGAAGGATGAAATCTCATGGTTGTTTAAGATCTAATGATAAAAAAGACAACATTGTTCAATTTCCTACATGCCACAAATGTTGGACAAGGAACCATTGAAAAAACATTAATGGAGGTGGAAGTTTTGTTATCTGTGGAAAATGTTAGCACAATGCAACTAATTACTAAATAAAAACGAATAGTCTAATTAATAGGATGTAAGGGAAAAAAATTAATCTAATGCACCAATAATAGATTAATGCCATACATTTGGGGAACATGGTCATTATCTGTTTCAATTCCTTAATCCAAGGATTAATTCCCGACACCCAATATTATTCCAATCATTAAGGTGGACTATTGAAGTGTTTAGGTTTTGTAATTTAGGAACCATGTTTTTTTATTTTGTAATTATAATCAGGTTATGAGATTCACTAAACATATATGGATTGTTCTACATTAGTTTTTATTTATCGATTTTTAATAAATTGTTGATTAGAACTAATGAAATTGAATGGTGATATAATGGTAAGGTTATATTATATGTAAAAACACATGATTTGGGAAAATATAAACATGGAATATGCTTTCTGTTTAGGTAATTATAGTAAATTATGATTATTTTATTTTGTGGGAAAAAACCCTTATAGAATAATTTTGTGGTTGATAAACTGATTTGATGATTAATGTTATTTTTAGGATGTCGATAAAATTTTTGTATCATTATAAGAAATATATTAATATAGTTTTAGAATAAGGACATCTAATATGTTGGGTGACATGTAATCATATTTAACATGGTTTTTGGGCTTAGAACCCACAACTGAAGGGTGATAAGGCTGAAATGCCTACCACTGGCCTATGTTGTATCCTAGTTAATATGAATTTTTTTCTGAAATGGTTTGATGTATAAATATCTAGTTGATAAAATATTTTGAGGCGATTAATGATATTTCAGGAGACACTATATTGGGTGGAAGTATATATAACCTTTATTTTTAACATGTGGGATTAATTTGGAATAATGTTACTATGATTTTTGAGAAGTAATTTAATGGGATTAAAGGTTAGACACTTATTGAATGGATTAACTTTAAATTCACGAGTTAATTTTTAGGTATTAGATATCAATATATTATATTGGATAACTTGTTATAATAATTTTTGTCTTATGAAATATAGGAAGAATATATTGTTATTGTTTTGGGGGAATATATGATTTATTATATGGTAATTTTTGTGATTTTGGAATTAAATCTTCATCTTCAATCCTTCTAATTTGGAGAATATTTTGTTATTGTGGTGGAAAATGATTAATGGATGAAATTATATATTCCATGTAAGCTTATTTTTTATGATATTTGTCTATATAGTAATAGAATTACTAAACTTTAGGAAAAAGGATATTGAAAAAAATGCTGTCCTATTTCCTTTATATTGTAGCAATCAATATCCATTAAAATAATTACGAATATATATATTTTGAGAATCTTATATTTCCATTGATCATTCACCTTACCGTGATCAATGACCTCTATCACTCTCAATAATTATTTACACTTTTCTTACATGTCAATATCTCCAAAATCCACTAATGTTTTCCTATTTGTATACCTAATATGCCTTATTCCATATGGTGCTCACACATCCCATTATATTTTCCAATTAATATTAATTTCTAATTCTCTTATTCTATATGGTAAATAAATTCCTCAACTCTATGGAAAATGATCTTGAAAAAACTATATCCTCTTAACATTATATTTGAGGAATTAAAAACCATATAAATCATCATAGATATATATATTGAATTCTTTATTTTTTCATTATTCATTCACATTATTTTTATCAATGACCTCTACCACTCCGTATAATTATATATGCTTTTCTTAAATTCTTATACCTTTACATTCCTCTAATGTTATCATTTTTGGAAACCTATTTCGTCTTTTTCGTGTTGGCCTTTATACTTCCCTTTATATATTATCAACAAGAACTATTATTGACCCTTTTTATGATTTTGTTTTATAAAGAAGTTATTTTATAATGTCATACCCTTGATTATCATTATTAATATTAAATTACGATGATGAAATTTATTAAAGGGGTTGAATGTAACACCATGTGACTTTAAAAAGAATCGAATTATGTTCAATAGAATATATGACATGAAATTAAAATCATAGAAAAAAATGTAACACAAAAATAATTTATAGCATATTTATTTTTAAAATAAATTGAATTTCTTCAGTAGCTTGCATAACACATAAAATCATGTTTTAATGAACCGCGATATACAATGAATATTATTAATTAAAAAAAATACTATTATAAGTTATCCATTAAAATTATAATTGTGAATAAGAATAATAAAAATTTCAAAAAATAATTATAATATTTTTGGATAAATAATATATAATATAAACAAGTAATTAAATTTTTTGGAATCCTTTATATGCATTTAAAATATTGTTTCTCAAAAAATGTTTTTTATTTTTTCAATATATAATGAAATTAATTTCTAAAAATATTGTAAAATTTATTTTAAAAAATTTAATTCATATTCTAAATGAACATTTCAAAATTATCTTAGGTTTTTTAATTTGGATTTCTCTAAATTGATTAATTATGTGATGAATAGTGAAAATAATGGGATTTTATTGAAAATTTCTATTTAATTATGTGAATTTATAAGGTTAAATATCATTAAAAATGGATTAAAAACCACTATTAGTTAAATTATGTATTTATTAATACAATTCAGTTAATTAAAATCAATTTCATTTGGAATTTTGATATTAAAACATTCTCTAATTATTAGAATCTTCCCTTTGGAAAATTTATTTTCTCATTAAGTCTGTGGGCTTAATTTTAAATTTACATTTTCCAATTATTTGAATATAATTTGAAATAATGGATTACATATTTTTAATAATAGTAATTAATTTTATTTAATAAGTTAAATAAAATTTTTTACAATAGTGAATACGGAAAATAGTTTAAATTATTTACGGCGGTTATGAAAAATACAGGTTTACCGGGGGTTATACTAACAAGATATGGGTTATTAATGATCCAAAACATTTCTAATTACTATTTTATAGTCATATATAGACCTTATATCTTATTATCTTTTGAAATAGTCCATTTGGAATCCTTTTTCTTGTGAAAAACGTGGTTATCACATTTTTATTTCTTAAACTTCCATGTGTGTCCTCTCCTCCCCTTATAAAAGGCCACCCACTATCCACTTCTATTTTAAAATAAAAATAATATTTTTTCAATAAATAACTTCTAAAATAACTTCCTCAATTTACTAACTTTATCCTATAATAATATTTTTTACCATTAATCTAGTATAGAATGTATTTTAGTATAATCTTAAATGGGTTCCTTGAATAATAAGAAATCTTTTTAATTTGTGTATTTGTTTTATTTAGTCTTATACCTACATAAAATGATCATCATATATTGTAATATAATAAAACATATATATTATATATACTAATATTTTATTATGTTAATGTAATAACTTTATATATATCCACTTCCATTAAAGGGGATACAAAACTACCGATTTTGTGTATGCTGAACTACCGCCTTGTGAACCGATGTAATTAATTTTCCATCACAAAATTTCAATGGTGTATATAAATTTGGATTAAAAATATTTATATTATATTTATGAAATTTTTATACATAATTAATTTATATATCACATATAACTTCTTACCTTTTATTTGGGGGGGTACGATAATGTCGCTTGTGTGTACGGAGGACTACCACCTCACGAAGCCTTGTGATTCAACATTAACTTATGATTTAAATAGAATGTATTAAGGATAAATATAATAAATATATTATATATATATAACCTAAAAATAAATCTATAAATATAATACCACATATGCCTTTTTACCTTCCAATCTGTTAGAAAATGATAATGTTGTTCATATAAACATTTCGAATACCATCTCTACATAAAGATGTGAAATGATTTTCCTTTTTTATTTTTTCATAGATGGTAATAAGAATAAATTTTATTAATATAAATATATATAATACATAAATATTATTATTTATTTTTTTATTAATATTTACATTCCTTTCATTCCATCCATCATGAAAATGGAAACAATGTTCATCCATACATATAGTTTATAGTATCCAAGAATGGTGTAATTAATTTTATATCTATAACATATATTTAATACTACTTATAAATATTAAATGAATATATATGATATTTTTATCATGTTCTAAATTTTTTGGATTATATAACCAAAATAAATATAAAATGACCAAAAATACCAAATCAAAATATACATGAAAAACAAAGTTATTGTAACCTAAAATGTGATTTTAACCATAAATTGATTATAAAATGAACAAAAAATAATATAAGTAAACCATAAATGGAATGAAATATATTATTATGTTTATATAATGAATTTTTAATAAACCTATATTTATTATATATGAGGTTCGAACACATATGAAGGAAGTGGGACCAAATATAGGGGTTTCTCATATCACTTTCACTTATGTGAGACATATACCATATTCACCACTTATTACATTGTGTCATGTATATAATTACACATTGATATTCTATATTAAGTATCAATTTATATTAATAGTATTTAATTTTATATTTGAAGTTATTTCTTTCATGATTGTATGATTCAAGAGTTACCAAATTAGTCTGGGTTTATGTTTTAATCTCAATTTAATCAAGATTATCAATGTTTGAATTTCCATTAAAAAAATTATTAGATAACTTTCTAATAAATAACTTCATTGTTATCCTATTATAGTTATTTATTAACTTTTCTTGTAATATTACAATTTTTCTTCCCATTGGTACATAAAATGTCTGATAAAAATATTTTAATAAAATCTTATTTCCTTTCTCTCTTCAGTCGAAAACCCATTCACTTCCTTGCCCATGTTTTCTTTATATGTTTTAAAAAATGTGTTAATAATATACCATGATTTTTTAAATACAATTTTTTCTGTGTTTAATTTTTTAAAAAAATTAAAAGTATTCTTTTTGCTGCTTACAGAATGAGGTACATTTGGACTCTTCAAGAAAGTGTGAAAAGAATGTTTCTTTAACTTATACAACATGTATCGAATTATCACCCATCATTCCCATTATTTTTATTGATTTTTTGACTTTTAAATTTTATCTTCAAATAAAAACATTTCCACAATATTTTTTGAATTTTTTTTCCAAATTATCTTTCACATTGGAAGGGTTGGTTTCCTCAAGAATGTTTTTAGTCTTATTTTTAGTATTTTTTCCATAAATGAAAACAACATTTGATGATAAAACATGAAAATAATATTCATATACCTCAAATATATACCTAGATTATTCTAACTTCCTTCACTGTGGTAATACATTCCTTACAATCATTTCTCAATATTCTTCATTATGAAATTTCCTTTGATTATGATTTGAGACAAGATGATGCAATCCTTTTTCTCTCCATGGTAAATTATTATTTTTATGAATTATGAATGATTTCTTTTATTAAAAACACATATATCATGTATATATTATAATGATAACACCAATATATCACTCAAATGCATTGGGAAAGGCTTTAGTATCATAAGGCTTCATGTATAGGATTATGGATTAAATGTAATATATTATGGGAATTTTTCAACCATGTGATATTATTTAGGTAGTTATCCTCAAATCATGTTTATGTTATGTTATGTGTTTCTACCACATTTCATATTACGTAATGAAATTATTATTCCATGATCTTATGATACCCCGATCATTATGTTATGATTCCTTGTGATTACTCAATTGCCTTCTCTTTTATAATATCATGTTATATATTTGGACCCAAATGTTATGATTTTTTATGATTCTTATTTCAATACATGGATTACGATGCATACCCTATGTTTTTAAAAAAATAATATGTTCATTATAATTTCCAAAAGAGTTTATATTTGTTAAGGATCTAGCGCGTGTGAAGCCAAAATAGTTTATTTATTAACTATATAAACTCACGATATTTTACAAAGTGTTTTTTTAATCTACCTAATCCTATATCAAAATATATCTTTGGGTTTATGAAGGAAAATATAATTTTCCATTACTCTATAAAAAATATACATCATTAAATTGCATTAGATCTAGAATTGTGGGTATTGGATCTTTATAGATTACTAGTTAAAAAAATATTATACACTTTTATTTACAAATATATATGCAAGACTATATAATAATATTGAGTATCTATTTTTAAAAAAATCAATATTGGGAGTTCCATTTAATATTTAAAATTAAATATCTATGAGAAAACACATGAATATGCTTTAAAAATGGATAAAGGAAAGGTGAAATTAAAATAGGTAGTAGAGTTCCTTAGTACACTCAATATTGAGTTTATTTTCTTTAAGAGTAATTGGAAATAGTTTTGAGGTTATTTATGTGAGATTTATAAATTCCTAAAATTCATTTGAGGTGTTTTGAAGTGTTTTTGAGGGATTAATAATTGACCAGATAAGATTTGAGAATGATATTGAGTTAGTTTGTAGAAATCATGATTTCTTATATATAGTGCAAAAAAGGATATCTACTGGATTTTTATGGGTTTTTTTATTATGTTTTTGATTGATTAATAGGTACATATATCTTAATAATGAAATGCATAAATTTCATTGTAAAAACTCATAATTTTTAATATTTTACTCCAAAAGTTTCATCATATCCTATTTAAGTGTGATGAAAAGAAGATGCATAAGTATAACCATTGAATTTTGATGGATGTGTGATTCTTATCAACTGTTCATGTGATTTGGATCTATATATGTGTGATTATACTCTAAATAAGTGTGATCAAGAATAAAAATAAGTGGTATTCCAAACATATCTAATATTAGGAAAACAATATAATAGAAAATTGGATTTCCAAATTTTATTATTGTTAGACAAAAATAAATCGTTAAGATTCATGATGAACTAAAAGATGACAAAAAAATCATGATGATACTAATATAAAACATAAAATACTAATTTGATAAATATTAAATTATGTGGAATACCAAGGATCACTATTTCATTGATATATAATTTTCAAATGAAAATAAAATAAAATCATTATTCGATGATCAAAATGAATTAAAATCTAAATATGAAAATACATATATGAAATGTTAGTAACATCTCAAATCCATTTTGAAAAAATGAATTTATTGGAATATTGAGCTATAAAGTTCTCTCATATTCAGTATAAATTTTATGGAAGTAACATAGAGTTCAGAGACTCTCACACAATAAAAATATGTTTTGTTCCACAAACTATATTGTTGATGATTTATCATTAATCCATGAAAGATGAATTCTTTTGGATTTCAATGATATGATAATTTTAAAAGTATAAAAAGGGAATAAGATAAGAAAAACATGATTATGTTGAATGAATCTACAAAACTGGATTTGATCAAGTGAAATGAAAAAATAATAATATAAAGTGAAAGAAAATCCTAGTATAAACCATGAGACAACTATTCAGAGAATAATGGAATTCATAGATAAAGGGATCCCTCCCAAATATGGAAAATTAAAAAAATTGATTGTGGATGATGGGAACAAATTTTTTATTAGAGATTTTCACAATTTTAAATTAGATGTAAATAAATTATTGGTGACCTATATACAAAATGAAAATAAATGAGAGAGAGTAGTGAATAACAACCCTATGATATCTAAGATCTTGAGATGTGATTAAACACTATCAGCTATCAATGAATAAGAAGAATAATTGAATATTGATATAGTGTTATGTAATGTTATCATTTGGGAGTTATATAAGAAAAGATGAAGAAAGAAAGAATATCTGGTGAAGATCATGAGTTTCCTGCACTGAAGGAGGGGAAGCGTGAGAAATATAATACCCATGGTTTGTGAGTTAAATCACCAAATAAAAATTTAATGGAACTGTGTTGTTCTGTGTTTAAAATCCAGGTTAAATATATTAAACATTATCTTTTTGAGAAGTGATCTGATAAATACTGAAATCATTTTTCTGTATAAGAATTTGGGAATAAATAAACTGAAAAAGTCTGAGATTCATATTTCTTTATTGAAGAGTTTATGGAAATTGAAGACACATTTAGTTGAGTAAGTAGATATAATATTGTTGGTGTAGTACCACCCAATGTTATTTGACAAGTATACTTTAGGATAAGGAAGAGATGAAAATGATATATTAGTATGCCACTATAAACAGGTCTAATGGGATGTTATACATAAACACATATTTAATATAGTGATATCAAACCTTTTTTATGTGGTATTGTTGTTTTCAGGATGAATCTTATCCAACACCTTATGTATAGATAATAATATTATAGTGGATAATTCATAACATGGGAATCCCATTTGTGGAAAGGAGTAGGTTTCATGGGTAGAAAACCTTGTAAAAATACATTTATTATTTAGTAAATTATATAAACTTCTTATAGGTTTATTATAGGATAAAAATAAAAAGGTTTAACTGTATTAATTGGTATCATAACTTTAATTCAAAAATATTTTATAAACATAAAATATTATTTGGGATTTGAAAAATATAGACACTACATGATTCACTTACTATATGTGTCTAGACTTTTCTATTAGGAATATAAATGGGAATTAGATAATAAGAAACATATCATTATATATTTAATAAAATTTCACAAGATTAATAATAAGAACAAGGCTCCATTTAATTGGATATAAAATATTTCCCATTTGTTTTTCCTTGATTTATATGAAGTTCATATTTGACTTTGAGGTCCCAAATTCAGAAGAATATAATTAGTCCCTATAAAGAAATATTTTGAGTTATTAGAAAATATATTGAGAAACACATAGAAGAATGAATCTTATAATATTTAAAAAATATCCAATAAGTAATAGGTAACACCATTAAATAAAATTAATCATAATGGTAAGCCTTTATAAATTAAATCATTAAATTATAATTCCACATGTCAAAAATGTTCAAGATGTGATATTTATTGCATTGAATCTTATAAATGATTTTATATTGAGGTAAAGGATTATATTATTATTGTCCCCATTAATGTGGAGACTTAAATATATTAATTTACCAAGGTAAATTATGATAAGAAGTCAATAATGAAATATAAAGCTGATTCAATAGAAGAATAATTGGAAAAGAAGGTATGTTTCTATGACACACCCATAAAGAAATTAAAATTCAAACAATAAACTATTTCACCTTTCATTGAATAATTATCTCAAGATAGAAAATAATTTAAAAGGTTTACAAGGATGTGGTCCATGAATTTTAATGATTTCATAAATTCTCCATGGATGTCAAGTCTAACCAAATACATGTTAAATCAAAAAGGGGGAAAGAGATCAACAATTTTCTACTAGATATAAGGATGACATATGAAGTAGATATTATAAAGATGAATAATGAGTGGGAGGATAGGATAATCAAAATTTTAACTAGTAATAATTTTAACCAAACCAATTGTCATCGGATAGAGGTAAGGTTAAATATCTTTGATGTAACACTACATTGAACTTCCCAAGCTACTAAGAATAATAATAACAACACTCATGTTTTAGAGAATTATTTTCCCACTGAATGGATTCATATTTTGCGTAAAATGATCATAAAGAGGAGGATCCTCATTAGGCACTAGTAAATAGGATACCCGCTACCACGATAAAGATATTATTTTTAAAAATATATTAACTATAAAAACTTGAGGAAAATTGAAATTAAAAAAAAAATTGGAACCTAAAATTTTTTATAATACCCACAATGCTTCAAGGGTAGATATTATCATTTTTTAAAAGAGATACTCACCAAATAGATCCTAAAGGAGTGGTGAAGTAAATATAAAAATACTAAGGTCGTCATGCATAAAATTATTCCAAGATTACATCTACAAGAAAAAGGAAGAGGTGTATTGGATAATGTTGATGTTTTTGAAGATTTTGGAATATTGATATTGATTTTTGGCATACCTTATAAAACAATATAAGTTATATAAGGCAATTAGTAAAGGTTATTAGAGTTATATATGAAAATTAACATGAATGATGAAATTCACAAAATGGAAAAAATATACCTATGAGAAACAAATTTGATTGTTATTAACTTATGTGAGTATGATAACCAATGTGGCCACACATAAGATGAATTATAGTATTTTCCAACCATATAAAACACTTAAACTATTTTAGAGACAAGATAAAAAATTTAGATAAAAAATAATAATAAAAACAAGTGTTCTTTGAGGAGTGAGAAGAAGAATAAATATGGGAAATAAACTCCAAATAATTCATTGAAAGCAACTGATAAGAAATATTTCACACTATGTATAATAATTTTCTTTTATTGTGGTATTTAATTCCATATCATGGACCATTTTAAATGTTATATGAAAATATAGAATGTTCAATGGTGAAATCATGAACCAAAAGGTAACTCAATCAAAGAGATATACAAGAAGGTTGACATGGTGGTGGTAATCGATGATGATGAGTTTTATGTGATTCAAAAAAATGAAAATGAAAATTAGATATTGTGCATGGATGTTTTATGATTATTGGACACACTCCTAAAAAGTAACTGACTTTGATACCTGAACAAAAGGAGTTGTTAAGAGATTTGGATAAAGAACCTATGACACTTATTACTTTGAAATATGTTATAAATAGGTAGTCCACAAAAAATGGGAATATAGAGAATGATCCTAATGATATATTGATCATATTGATATACTGTATGGAATAAAGTAATATTCTGTAACATAAATCAAGGAGTGAAACTATTATACTAACGCAAGAAAAACCCTGTAATTATAGCTAAAAATAAATAAATCCATACTTATGAATGAAGTAAAAATATATATAATGTGATGGAGGAATAAATGACAAAGAATATTATATATTTCAAAACATCATAGAATGAGTGTTTCTAGGTTTAATATGAAGTTTCAACCCCTGTGATTCAACTGAATTTATTGGAAAAACTTCATTATTATGAAGATTATATTCTTGTTTTCCAAATAAGGGAATTTAAGGTGATGAAGTTTGAAGAAAATCCCTTGATAGGGAGATGCAGAAGTTTTCAATATGTTTATATATATATTTTTTCATACTAATCTTGAATCTGTATAGCCCCAATAAAAGATGAAGTTAATTTTGGGTGTTGGTCCATATGATTTTCTAAAAATCAATTACATGGCTCTGAAAAATGATATTTTAATATGGATCTACTTTAATATATATATGTGTACTAATATAGTACTTCAGTAAAGTCACTATGTTTTCTATATTTGGAAAGCCCATATAGACTTATAATTGACATACTAATTTTTCATTTCTAAGTACTTTGTAGGGGATAATATTGTGGAGAAAAAGTTTTTTGAGATAGGGGAAGTTGAATATTTTATCTCTGAGGATCCTATACATTAGTGGGTAAAAATGTTTTATATATTTGTATTCATTATTAATAATGGGACAGAAGAGAAACATTTACTTGAGGTGTTGAAGATGTATAGAAAAAAAATCTTAAGGGGTCGATTGAAGTTCACTTGAAGATTGTGTGTTGCTATCATTTTTTTATTATCAATTTATAATGTGGAACTCAATGTATTAGTATAAAATTTTCGTGGTGGATTGAATAATACACTTAATAAACACACATAATTGGACTACCCATGAAATATGTGTAAATAAGTAGAGTAAGAACTACCATTATAAATTCAAAGGAACACATTATAAGTTTGTAAGTAAATGAAAGAGGATGGATTCCTGGTGAGAATAAAATTAAATCATATGATTGATGTTTTTTACTCATTTTAAATACATGTATTAATGATGTTTTTTGTCTAAATCATTCATAAGTGTTGTTAATGTTGGCTAGATTAACAACTATTATATTATAATATTTACAATATTAAATGTTATCTTTAAAATATGGAAGGATTATTAGATAGAAAAATGATATTACTAAAAAATATAAATTCTCTATTATATAAAGATATGAAATGTTTAGTTTTCATAGAAGTAATCTGATGTGTTTCAATTATGTTTTATACTAAAATCACTATAAAAAACACTTGGATTGTGTTTATGAAAGTATAATGTGAAACTAAAATTAAAATAGGTAGTAGAATTCATCAATGCACTCAAAATTGAGTTTATTTTATACAAGAGTAATTGGGAATGAAAATAAGTAGATTTTAGTAATCTTAATAATCTCCCAAAATACAGTTGATGTGATTTGATGTGTTTTGGAGTTACAGAGAATGGCCCAGAGATGATTTAACAATGATTCTGAGTTAGTCTTAAGAAATAATGATATCTGAAATATAATGAAAATTTTATAATTATGCACTATGTATAAGTCCATTTATACTCTAGGTATGAATTATTTAAAATTGTATATGAGTTAATTAGAAGCTATTTAAGTGTCATTTTGATGATTCATAAGTTTTATTTTGTATCTTGGAATGTTTCATTAATTTATATGTAAGTGTGATACTAAGAAGATATTGAAATTTGGAAAAAATGAATTTCTATATAGGAGTGATTCTACTCCACCATAGGTGTGATTTAGATCTATGTAAGTGTGACCAAGCGTCAATATAAGTTTTATTCAAACCTTATCTAAGATGGAGAAAACTACAAAATAGAAAATGGTATTATCATATTTTAATATTTAAAGGGATAAATCAATAATGATGATTATCAATCTATTATGACATGATAAAAATACCATAATTCTTCTAAGAGAAATGATCTATGTAATATTTGAGAAATAATAAATGATAGAGAATATTAAGGATTATTCTTTCATTGATATTTTATTTTCAAATTGGAATATTTTAATTTCATCATTTTATGATCAAAATGAAATATAAATCTTCAGGTGCATATATTGATATTAAAGGTTTGTAATATCAGAATTCCATTGTGATGCATTCAATATATGAGAATATTGATATATGGAGTAATATTATATTCAATTTTACGTTTATAGATTTAACTGATAGTTCAGAGACTCTCACACCCCAAAAACATGTGTGGTTCCACTAGGAGAAATGTTTTGTTATTTATAATATACCCATGGAATATGAATTGTTTTAGAGTTCAATGAGATGGGTATTTTGAGAATAATATTTTAAAAACTAGATCCTTATATAATAATCTATAATATATCATTCATCTAAGAAAATTTAGAAGAAAAAAATGAGATAAGTGAAGGCCACTCCTAGTATTTATTGATAGATAGAGGATAATCGAATAACAGAATTTGGGTATCTTTGGAGCTCACCCATGTATAAAAGGTAAACAGTTTATTTTGGATCCTGGAAATTTATTTTTATTATATATGTTTCATATTTTAAAATATATTAAAATAAAATACTTGTGAATTATGTATAAAATGAAAATGAAGTAGAGAGAGAGTAAAGAAGATAGAACCTACGAGATCTGAGAGTATGATCCAAGAAGAAAAAATAGGAACTCTTAAAGAACATGAAGAATGTGTAAATGTTAAAAACTTTTTGAGATATACAGCTATATGGGTGTAAAAGATGTAAAGAATAATAAGTGAGAAGATTTAGTGAAGATATGGAGTTTATTTCAATGGAGAAGATGAGGAGTGAGATAGGGCATACCCATGTGTTGATAATTATATTTTTGGGAATGATTCTAAAAAACTATATTTCTCAGTGAATTAAATAAAAGTTAAATATATTTTATGATGTTTACTTATGAATTGAATTGTTAAATCCATAAATTAATTTTTTATAAGAATCTGGTAGATGAGTAGTTGATAGAGGATATGTTTCATGTGTCTTTCTTAAAGACTAGAAGGTTGTTGAACACTCCCTAACATGAGTAAGTATATCTAGTATTGTTGTTGTAGTGTCATGTAGTTTTTTATAGATCTTAATTAGGGAAAGTATGATGTGAAAAGGAAATGGTGGTATGTCAGAATAAACATTTGTGGATGAATTCTGAACATTATCACTTGTGTAATATAGTGATCTCACACTTATTTAATGTGGTTTTGTTTTTGGATGATACCTTGAAAAATATATGTGTATTGATAATAATATTATAGTGGATAATTATTGACAGGAATATCTCAACCATAACCAGAATTTTTTTTTCAAGGAGGGTTCAAGATTTATTAAAATACGTAAATTATTTAGTTATTTATCTGCATTGTATAAAGGTCTATTATTGGTTATACATAAAAATATTCAATTATCCTAATTGGAATCACAAGTTTAAGTCCCATGTAACTGAAAAGAATAAAATATTTTTTGGTATTTGGTAAAAATGAGAACACTACTGATACGCACCCCTAGGTGTGTATTAATCATTACATTGGGATTATCAAAGGCAATATATATATATAAATATAAACATAACACAATCTTATTCAAAATTATAGTATACCATATCATACTAACACCATTAAAAAAAGATTTTTTATTAATTAGAATTTTTAAACTCAAGCATCATAAAAGGAATTGTTTATGTTCCAATTACACTCATAGATATACTCAATTATGAAAGGTTTAAAAAATATGACATTGTATAAGAATTCATTACAACAAGCCAGAATACCGAAAACAAAAATAAAAATTAATTTTAACAATCACTAGTATGAGTCACTCTCATCTCTCCTATAGTATCTTTCTTTCATGTAGATCATAGTTTCCATCATTAATCCTACAATGAAAACATTGAGATCATAAATCAATAAAAAATAATCTATCATTCCTCTTTTCTGTGGACGTATTTCCTACTTGTGATTTGTTCTTCTTCGAAAATAAACAACATCCCACTTTTCTCTTGTCTGAAATATCATACACATTTTAATCCATGTGAAAACCACTGATTTATTTCATCAATTATTATTTTGTTCTAGATATCCTCATATTTTAATCTATATTATCTTTATGAAACTTTATTTATCCCAAAAATACTAATGAATAATTCCTACATAGGCCATGCATGATTACATTACTGGATTGATTATTACAATAATAATCATTATGGATAGATCCATGCTTATGGTGGCTAGAGGAACCTTAAGAGGTCCCACCATCCATAGAGGAAAACCATGCATATAGAAAATCCATTCTTACACACAATCCATGCTTATGGGGAGTCATGCTTATACAACACTGGAAATCATGCTTATGCAACCAATATCTTCATGATTTATTAATTCTTGAGCTACTCAAGATCATCTCTATGTGTATTTCATTCCATTTAAAATTCTTCACACATGAGATTTATATTATATATTTTTCCTTCAAAATAATAATTAAAATAGAAATTGGATGTTTTCCAATCATTTTTCCCAAAAATCAAATATGTAAATTGAATTGTCAATTTTTCCATTTCTAATATTATTCACAGAATTAAATGATTATAAACCTTAATTACAAAACTCATTTGAACATAATTAATAAATAAATATTAAATAATTACATGAACCTAATGTAAATTAAATATCATGAAATTGTTAATATGTTAATTCCACCACACATAATCATTTGACTCCGAGACCAAAGGGATTTAAAAGTATTGTCAGTTAAAATTAAAATACACAATATTGTGAGTTTCATTTTCAAAACCATACTTCTATATCTTATCATGACTCTTTAAATTTCTAATTAAATCTTCTTTATTGAGTTCATTTAATTATTTCCCAATTAATTTATCCATCCATTGTCATTTATATCTACCTTTTTAGAATAATTTCACTAAACTCTCATGTATGAATTTAAGGATATTTTTTTCTCTTTACAAGATCCTGAATTGATCATCATAGGATTATTTAATTTCTTCATATCTATCAAATGATTCAATTATTTTTTAATATTATAAGGAATTTTATAGAGTTGTTATATTATTTTAATGTTTGTTGGTCCTATTGAGGACAATTTGAGGAATATCAAGAGAGTTACATATTTTTTGAAACATAATTTATGATTTTCAATTTCCTTCAAGAATCAATCACACCCTTCCTTCCCAATTATAGTGTTACAGCTACAACCCTTGGAATTTTTAATGACCGTCCTACACCTTTGGTATTTAATAAATATATAATTCATACTCCCTCTATTTCTTTATGTGTTTTATAGTTTTTTCATTTTTCTTTAATTCTTAAAGACATTGAGGGACTCTAAATTTTTCTTGATATGATGGGTGATCTATAAATCCCTAAATTGGGAGATATTTACCTAAATGTTTTGTATTCTAGAGAGTTTCTTCCAATCAAAAATAGAAATTAAATTCTGAATAACTACTATAAAAATGATTAATAAACTTTAGCATTTTTCACAGTAGGGTAGAGCCTCTATACAACTCCAACAATCCTCCAGAATCCTCCTTGATTTATTTTATAATCTTCCAAAGATAACTTCATTAATAGAAACAATAAATATCACCCTTCTCTACTATTCAACAATTCCATTAATTTTTTCAGTTCCCGGGTTAAATATTTATTTTGAATTTTGTGAGAAATAGGGGAATATTTAATATAAAAACAATAGTGTAATTTCACACTAAGGTTTAAAGTATATATAAACAATATTTACATCCTTCATATAATTATTTTTTATAAAATAAAATAACCATAATGATTTAGTTCTATGTTATTCATCTTATTCATATTTTCTCAAAATAGTTTTCTCTAGCTCACTTTCTCACTCCTCCAAACTCAGATTCCAACTAGTTCAACCATATTATTCTAGAGGAATATATATAAGAATTTTTTGATTGAAATTTTAATTCTAAAATTTTTATTAATGTATTATAAGGGATATAAGGGATAAATGGAATTCTAATTTATAAAATGAGTTAATTCAAAAGGATTTTAAAATCAAAATAATTCCTTACCAATTTATATAATAAGGTTCTCAATGATACCAATTTTTGAGTGTATTATTAATTATATTCTATTTATTGATGAATATATTGGTTATCTAAAATTTTTTATTATAATAAGATGTTAAAATATTTTAATTAGCCTCTTTGGTAATTGATTGAAATATTGGATAGTATTCCATGGGATGAGAATCAAAATTTAGTGGTTCATTATTTAATTTCACTCGCATATAAGTTAAAAAATGTTTATTTTATTATTCATATAATGTGAGTAAATGGTTCAAATCAATTTCAGAAAATTTTAATTGATTTATTATTTTGAAATGGTCTTCAAAATAATTATATATAGTTTCAACACACATTTCTTTTTAAAATGACCTAAAAATTTGAAAAAAATAAATTGAAAAGCCTAAACTATAAAGGATCCCCCCTCACAAAAAAATGTTGTAGTGTCCTCATTGAATTATAAAATATCAATCATGAAAATAATATTTTAAATGGAATAATAGAAATTAAGTAATTTTTAGGGAAAGGTAAAACTTTATGGGTCTCATTGATAGTAATATTGGAGGAGTTTGATATTTTTGACTGGTTTTATGGTAAATTTACATATATTTTGTTACTCTCAGTCCCATTAATAGTAAATGGGTCTTCTTAAAATTATTTAACAACTATGAAATAAACAAAATTATAAACATCAGTGAGTATAAATATAATTTATACCCTAAAACAATGTTTTTAGGTCTCACCATAAGTCTTTAGTTTTATAGAAATACTTGGTCCTTTTGGTTGATGTCATTTTGTTCAATGATATTTTCATGAGCCACTATAGTCCTTTATTTGTATATATATGTGTTTAAAACACTTCTAGCTACATTTTCCATGCCTTCCTTACACTTTTTATATTAATATTTTCCTCTCTTACTTCTTTGTAAGACTTGTTTTCCATCTTCATTGGTAGGTGATGGATCTTCCAATAAATCATCCTTTATGGATTCATTCCAATGGGAGTTTTTTATATTGACCTATATTATCATATGGTATATACCGACATTTGGATTTATTATTTTCTGCTTGGATAGATATTTTTCTCTAAAATTACATTTATCAACATATTGGATACTATATCATGGTCATATTTCTATATATTGAAGGGTGTGGATGTCTAATGGTTCCCTCCATACATCCTCCTCAATGTGGCCATGTTTCTATTATAGGAGAGAGTCTCATAATCACTATTGATATCACTTGGGACTCTAAATGTATAAAAACTATTATTCTTAATAAATGAAAAGACCAAATTAGCATCATTAATTTTGGTTGACTTTGATTCTGCCCATTTTGGAAAATAATCAACTATAGAAAGAATGTAATAGTTACCAAATGGAATGGGAAAAGGTCTCAAGAATCCTACTACCCAAACATAAAAGATGAAATAAAATATTATTGGTTGATGGTGAATTTATTATCTTTTAGATATTTTATAACTGAATTTAAATTATTCACACATATTATGAAATTCAAGTGAATATTTTTAATTTTTTTCTAGTGGATTCTTGATTCTAAATAAGTTCATCCATTAATTTTAGGTAAAAAGTGGCCTCCAAAACTTAATATGTGATATATTTAATAAACATGTTGTATATCAATTTCAAAAAAAAACAAAAAATTATAATTTGTTTCACTAAAATATTTCTAAAATGAGATATCATCCCAAATATAAAAAATATTAATCATATTTTAGTCCCACATATTGTCAGATATTGAGATGGGATGGTACATAAAAAGTTACTAAATTGTTATCAATATTATCATACCAGTCCACCTATCCTTTAATAAATTATAACTACTCTCCTGGAATTTCTTCAATTATTGGGTGTTTGGAATGTATACCCACTTTTACTATATTGGGAATCATGTTTAGTAGATATGCCACTTTGTTCATGTTATATTACTTGTACTTTATATCTTAATTGGACTCTTGAAGTAGAATCATTCATATGTTCATCCTTGTTTTATCTTATACCTTCCTCATCTAATTCTTAATTTCTACTTTTTTAGAAAAAATATAATCCCATTTGTTCCCAATAAAAACAAATTAAATTTATCCAAATAAAAAAGTGCAACTAAAAACTTATTTTAAATGATTTTTTAGTGGGTATAAGAAACCTAAAATTCCCTTGATTTATTATAAGGCCCCCACGTTAAAACTTATTTAATCTTGAGTTATTACAAGATAACACATTGACAATCTTTTCAGGTTTGGAGTTTTAGAGAATTAGATCATGGAACATGCATTATATTCCACATTTAAACAAATTGTTTACATAAAAGACAATATTCATTCTTCCCCTCAACAGAAAAATATTTAAAATAAAACATGGATTCTTTCTTGACACATCCTTGACACTATCATCACATCATGTACCCTTCCCTTGAACTGTGAAAAAACATTTCAAAAAACATGGGATGAGCATAAAAAGCTCAGTAAGGGTTATAAAAAAATATGGAAAGGAAACATGAGTTCATATATACATAATAATGAAATCATACTTTACCCATAAAACATAGGCACTTTAACATACCTCATCAAATCATGAATAAATCATAGAAATCATAAGACATAAAATGTAACTTGAGGCATTCATAACATTTTTACGTATGGAGTAACCCTCTTGGTTATGTTTGGAATACCCATCACAGTATATTACCTAAATATCTTCAGTGAAACCTTACTGTTTCACTCCTTCGTGTTACCCAACGCATTGGAGAGCTATATCGGGCTCACCCGCCCTTATTCTATCATGAAACCACCTGTCTTCATAATAATTCCCAAGAACCTCAACATAATCGTATCACATAAAACATGCATAAAGGAAACATAACATTTCCACCTTTCAATCACAAGATATCAATACCACACATTGATATAAAAATATTATGAAACCCATTTTCAATACCAAAATAAAAGAAAAGTAAAACATGGTATTTATTTTTCTTTAAAAAAGGTATGGCTTGTAGAGGAAGCCGAAACTCAAATAATGGTCACGGCGGCGGAGAAGTCATTGTCGCTGCATACGTACGAAAAAAACATTCCCTTTTTTCGTTTAGTAAATGCTTGGTATAAAAAATATTCCTTTTGAATAAACGTATAAGTCAATGGGGTTTATACACCGTATAAAAGAAGGTTGTGTGTAAAACAAAATATGCCTCAATGAAAGGAGATTGAGATGAAGGCCCTTACAAAGATAGTATCCTTGGTTCAAGGATAAATCAATTAAATAATTATGTGTGACAAACTAATTCACCAAATATAAGTGGATATTATGTGTAAAATAATCAAAGGCCATTCACACATATTCAAAGGATGACATATTCAATAACTACATGTTTAACCCAAAGAAATCGAAATTGGGTTAAGAAGTTCCCTTGACAGCCTAATGGCGTCATATAAAAAAAGTGTATCTCAACACTTGGACACAAAATTTACATCAATAAGGATATATGAGAACATATCCCAACATAAAAATATGTAAATTAAAAGACCCAACAAAATAAGTCTTTTAAAAATAGGAGGGTGAAAGGTTCCCTTACCGACATGGGTATCTTTCGAAACATATGCCCCGTGAAAGAAATAAAATAAATCATTGATGTAAATACTAATAAAAGAAAGTATATTACACAATGAGTAAAATTATGGGCAGTAAATACACCACTCAAAGTAAATTGTGGAAAATGTAGCATAAATCTCACTGGAATAAAAGTGAGATGAAAAATCCCTTACGAAAACTCGGCAGCCTAACGGTGCCACTTATAACTTCCAAAATTGATTGATGAGAGAGAATCGGGTCTCTCATCACATGAACATAAAAAATTACAGTAATAGTAATATAAAAGAACATCCCAATAACAAGAAATATGAGCTTTAAAAGGAATGACATAAAAGAGTGTACTTAAAAAGAAAGAGAGGAGTAGGATCCCTTACCTCAAGTCCAACTTGTCTTGTTCGTTTCTTTATATTCCTGAATAATAAACTTTGGTCAATTAACAATTTCCTAAGTACCTCCTTTAGAGATTATTATTCAGTTCATATCACATATTATAATGTTATAATAATTGTTTAATAATGTTAGTTCGTATCAGACGTTTTTGCCGATGTTTGGTACATTAGTCAAAAATGAACTTGTTTGAAAAAAGATTTCCCATGTAGTTATAAGTAAATGATTTCAATAATAGTACTAATGATTAAAAAATCATATATATCCTGTAAATATTCATTTTATACTATTCCAATTCATTTGGAGATAAAAAAACAAAAAGCACCGTTAATGGAGACGGTAGGCCGTACGTACGCATGAACGCTACTTTCATTTTTTTTGTCATATTAATGGAATTAAAACAAAATGAGAGAGAGATATATATTATAATTCCAGAATGATATCCATAATTTAGATGTAATATATTACATATATATCCATTATATATATTTACTTATAATATTACATAACATTTTAAGATAAGAAATGAAATGTACCGTTCATGGAGACGGTAAGCCGTACGTACGCATGAATGCTACTTCCATTTCTATTTCATATTTAATGGAATTAAAACATAATGATAATATTATTATTTTAATTCCAGTATGGTATCATATATAATATCATTAAATATATCCTTTATACGTACCACATATGGTATTAACGAATCAAATCACTTTGAGGGGGCGGTAGTCCACACTTCCTTAAATGAAGATATCGCGTTTACCCATAATGGAAACCATAAAGGTACACCAAAAATGAAAAATACATAAGATTAAGTAAAACATAAACATATTAGATATCATATATAAATATAGTGTCATCTTAATGGCCACCTTTGAAGGTGTTAGAAGAATGTTGAACAATCATCGTTTCGGGAGGCAGAAATTCACCATCCACAGAAACAATATGTTCTTTAACCATTATATGTAGGTGTGTGTAAGTGTATCTCTAATACTTCTTATAACAACATACTATTATATTGAAGATACTGAATTTGATACAAAATAAATGATTAAAAAGAGTTTAGGGGGTTGGAGAAGCAAAATAAAACAAAAGGACACAACTGAATACATTACCTTAAAATCGGGTAACTCCCTTTGGTTTGAGCTCAAAGGCTTCCTTGGGAATACTTCTGCCCAAAGTGTGGCTTAAAAGAGTAAGATAGGGAAGTTGAGAGAAAAAATGGGTAGGGGTTGGCCGATCCAAAGGCTTTGGGAGTGTGGGTAAGGAGGTAGATGTGGGGGCCTTTTATAAGAGGAGAGGAGGGGCACTCTTGTAAAGTTACAAAATGTTACATTATTTTCAAAAAAGTTTTAGATTTTAAAGGTCCCACATTGATTTATTTCGAGGATAAGGTGATAAGGGTACGAAATACTCTCCTCCAATAGGTTTTGGACATGTTTAGGTCTTATATATTACATTATCCTTCCATTTTATTTAAATCTTTAAATAATGAGGTTATCGCTGCATCATCATGATGTCATAAATAATTTAATTTATTTAATGTCTAAAATTTATAAAAAAACTACTATGCTGTAGGAAATCTTTTTATCTTTCCAATGATTATTTATAGGTAAACATATGACTTGTATAACCCCATGTAAAAGTTTTTTTTAGTAAAACATCTCATGTTTGTGTCATTTTTACTTTAACATTAAATAAAAAGATATTTATGTCATTTCCCAACCAAAGTGGCTCCATGGGGTCCCCAAGTTGACCCATGGATTTTATTGGACGGCCACGACACATACAATGAGGGTAGGACATGTGTCTAGGTCATTTCATTTTATTAAAACATTATTCTTACCATAAACTACACTAATTACCTCTAATCACGATTGAAAACTTAATAAGTTACTATTCACCAAAAAAATATTTTTATCCAATTGAACCACATTTTACTTCTTAATGACAACCATGTATGTCGGATTTTTTAAATTTAAAACACAAAGATGGAAAATTTTCATTTAAACAGAAAAATCAGTTTTTATAAGTACCACTTTGTGGTTTCACTATTCATCAAAATTTGAAGTTTTTCTGAAAAATCCCAATAATTCACCCTAAGATATATTTGATTTTCCGAATTAAAAAATGAAATCTATTTTAAAAAATTAAAAACAAATAAGTCACATTAATTAATTTAATAATTAATTCCTGCTGTCAGAGCAAATAGCGTGTTTTTACGAAACAATAAGTATCAAAAGATTGACACTAGTTTAAGTCTGATTTCAAAGTGAAATTAATTCCAACGACCACTATTGGATTTAATGGTAAAAATAAATTCTAATTAAACTTTAAAACCAATTCAAAAGATAATATAATAATATAAATAAATTAGATTAAAAAGAGGTTTTGAATTAAAATACAACATTTTACACTATTAATTAAAAAATGAACTTTATCGGAAAGATACCAAAAATTAATACAAAGTAAATTTTGATGTCCCAATTCTTAAGAAGAGTTTTATTTGGTCCATTAGAATGTATAAGAGTGAACAAAACTATATTTAGTGACGGTTCACCATCAAAAGGTGATAAGTGAACTTTCAGTGAAAACTAGTGCATATACGCCTAAAATTGAATTCTTTCCGTATTTTAAGCCTTTATCTTTTGTTGGATAAATGTAAAAACATTTAAAAACATATATATTCATATTTTAGTTATTTATATCCATTCCCACCAATATAATGGCTACATGTTGACTACCATTTAAAATAATATTATTTTATTATTAGAGTGCAACATAAGATTCCCAAGAAACTCGTTGTTGCGTGTTGGGTACGCCATTGAGCATAGCGTCCCCTTTAAAGTCATATTAATATTTTATTCAAAAATATGGATAAATATGAAAATGTCATATTCTTTATTTACCTGTGGTGTTACATTTATATTCAACTACATTATATATATATTCAAATCTTTATGAAAACACTGAAACCACCTCATGGTTGGAATTAATACAAAGATTCTCAGATGGGAATGCCCATCTTGGGTTTATATCACCATTTTTGTGAACAATATTCTTTTTAATTAAAAATCCAACACTTAATTAATATAAAAACTAAAATTAGTATCTTATAATTGTATCTTTAAAAGGGGGAAAATATTACAAAAATAAAAGATTAATCTCTTATAAAATATTACATGTCCTAGAATGTTTCTAATATATTTTACAAAATATGGATAATCCATTGAATATATCACTTCAATTTTAGACTCATATACCTAAATATATTTTGTGAAATAAAATTAATAATCCCTATTCCTTTTTCAACAATGAAAAAAAACCTTTAAAATATTAAAAAATTGTCTTTTATATGATATTTTTTTCAAAACATTATTCATATTTCTCAAGCAATTATAAAATTAATTAATAAAAAAGTGAAGTCATCTAATAATACATCTAGGTGGTATTTAATGTGGTTTAAAAAGACACTTACCACACACATTTTAATTGTACCTGGCGAATTAAGTAATCCAAATGAAATCCTCATATTTTCAAAACTAATAAAGGTACATGTACTATTAGTTCTCTTTGGATCCTCTAGTTCAATGGGTACCTGAATGTAACATGAAAATCCATCTGTGAATAAATAGTGAGTTCTTCCTACAAACCTCTCCCAAATATTTTTAATAAAGGTAATGTTGAAATGATCATTTCTAGTGACATTATTCAATTTCATAGAATCTATAGACAAAATACATCTATTATGAATTATCACATGTATCATATCATTTTGTTCATTCTTCACTATAATCAGTCAAGTTTTTTGTGGAACTATAATGATGTGGATAAAAAATGTGAGTCTAAAATTGGAGATATGATACCTGCCTCTATAAAATTCTCTACCTCATTCTTCACTCATAAATCATAGTATCTTTTGACCTTTTTATCCCTACCAATCATGTTTGGAATTTCCATCATGTAAAGTCCTATGTGAGGATATTCCAGGATCTTTTCATGGAATATATTCTAAAGTTCATCCTATTTATTGAAAATTATATTTGAAAATTTCAATGAAAAATCTCATTGGTCTAATTTTAGGTAATTATCAATTATTATAGGTACCATATCCCTTTTCATCATGTATTCATACCTAATATCAGTTGGTTGTAGTTTTAATTCCATATTTCTGGGTGGTTATAAAGATTAAACTAGATTGGGGTACCTTACTTCTATGTCGTGGATTTCCTACCCACAATATGAAAATTTATCTTCTTTATCATGATAAATATAATCAAATACATTATATAATTCATAATTTATCTCTTCTTCCAAACTAAAAATAGATTTTTCATTTTTTGTTGTATATCCAATTTCTCAATCTAATATTAAGTCATTAATCACTTCCCTAGAGCTAAAAATTTATATGAAATACTTTTATCTCCACTGGAATCAACCTTCTCAATGTGTGATAATTTGAATAGTGTGTGATCCTCTTAGGGGTACTTTATATAGTCAACTATTTTGAAGGGGATAGTTTTTTCTCTAGATACCACAGTGAGAGTTCATGAAGGTTCTGGATATAGTGGAATCACCTATTGGCCCTATGGACTTCTCAATTTTTTTCGAATTCATTTCATAATTTTAAATGTATATGGAGATAAAATTTATTAATAATGAATTAATTTTATTAATATTGATTTATATATCCTTAACTTTGAGAGAGGATATTTCATGTTTAAATTACTAATTAATTTAATTAAAAATAATTACCTCGGTCTAGGGAATTATTTAATAATATATATTATTGATCATTTGAACGAATATATGATTTTTCATAATTTCTCCAAGATAACAAAAAGTAGACCCCCTCATGTTGTAATCCACACGTGCTTTGTCCTCAGAAAATACCTATCAGATCTCTGGGTTTTCGTGTGGATACATAGATCATTTTTAGCCCAAAAAAACACTTTATGGGATAATGATTATTCTTATATCACATTCCTAATAATAGAGAAGTGGTGGATGAAATCTATTGGTATTGAGTAAAGATCTCCAGAGAGTTCTTCATTGTAGAGAAATATTTGAGAAGTGGATTTATTGTAAAAACTATATTGACCTTATAAAATGATTAATGAATGGAATATATTGAGATATGGTTATAATATATATAATTTCACAAAAGGAAATTATATAATATTATACTCTTGATATTCCCCATGAAAGTAATAATAATAACAATAATAATAATAACAACACATGATATGTGCAAGACAAACCATCATCAAATATAATTCTATTATGAAAAAATATTTATATATTTAATTATATTTAACCCACATAACATTCTCAACACCAGACCTAACATGGTACATCTATATTCCTTGATATTTACCGACCCATGATTAATATATAATTTTCATGAAAAAATATAGAAATAAATATTATATTCATGATCATAAAAATAAATATTTATTTTTATACTCACAAAAAAAAATATTTATTTAATAATAAATGTTATTTATTAAATTTTTAATAATTATATGAAATCAATAAATCCAGAATAAATATTATTTCTTATTCAGAAGAATATTTTTTCAAATGGTTAAATATGGTAAAAAAATTTAACTGAGAATATAGAAAACAGTATTTCTGTGAATCAACAGGATTCTTCCTCAATGACATTAGGAGAGTGAGCCTTAAGTAAAATATAAATATATAGAAAAACACAAAGGAACTAGAGAGGTATATTATAATTTCATAATGATTAAAACAACATACAAATGATCACTATTTAATATAATCCATTTGTCTCAAAATATCATCAAGTAGGTTGCATACCCATGTCATCAACTTATACACCTGATATTCCACTCTTTATTACCTAAAATCAACCATTCGTTACACTATGGAAGAATAATTCAGTTTGTAGGTTTTGTTCCTATCAATGGGCCAATATTAAAAAATTATATAATGATGGAAGAAAAAAAAAATTTCCACATCTTATTCATTAATAAATTATCACTCATAATGAAGCCAACATTCACAATATCATCATTAAAATATTTCATCATGGTTTATGGTAATAAATCTAAGTTCACAACTCATGATATGAATTTAAATAAATCATTAAGTCTAGGATTAGTACACATTTTCACATATAGGATTATCCAATGACACATATTCATGTGGATTTCTTACTAATGATTCTATTATCGTAATCACATATCTTAGATATTACAATGTGAAAACTTCATAAGATGAACTATCATCTACATATGAGTACTCTCACATGAAAGTAATCATTCTATGTGTCCCATTATTGAATTTTATCAAACTATAGTATAATTTTTAAGAATATCATCATGTCCTTTCAAGGTTTTCATAATAATACAGAATTGTTGTGATTATCAGTGAAATAGATATTCTAGGACATTATCACATTAAATTTATGTAAAATAATAAATATGTGATGAGTAATTTATTATTAGACTGTTTCCAATTTTTAATGACATCAAGTCCACTATATCCTTCACGATAATAATTATTCTACTGAGAAAGGGGTTTAGTCACTAGGTCTACAATGTTGTATTCCATGGAAAATATGTTTACTATGAGGTCACATATCTAATATTAATATCTCATTATATTATACTTCTATTTTTATTCTTCATCCCATGGCGTAGCCTTAGATCCTCTATAAGATCCACAGTTATAGTGTTATCATAATTGAGTTTTCTAGGGTCTTTATTTCTAGGAACCATATCAAGATATTGGATAAATTTGTGTATAAAATTTTATTTTTTAGATATATCATTAGTTGTATTATAATCATAATCTACCATTTAATTTAGAACAATAGAGTTTTTGTACTCTTTAGACTCATAACACCATCATTGAATGTGAATTCGTATCCTGGCCGTGATTTCAGATCATCTTGATCTATTTGGAAACTAGAATCTATATTTCCCAAGATGACTAATTCCTCATATCCACCATAAACAGGGAATATATACATTGTGTGCCTCAGATACTTATGGATAATCTTCAGTACCAACAAATGGTGTCCACCTTGTTTATCTTGATATCTACCCACCATGATTATGGTATAAGTGACATCTAGCATCATATATAGCATGGAATGCATGACTAACCCAATCACTATTTCATATGGAATACTTTCCATACTTTGACTCTCCACATGTGTCTAAGGATATATCTTCTTTGAATTATGAATTCCTTGTGCCATTGAAACACTCCCCTATTGGATTGTTCCATTTTGAATCCCTTAAATATATTTTCAATGTATGTACATTATCATTTTCCAAGAAACCTGTTAGATCTATCATCATGGATCATAATCCAAAAAATATGTTATACATTACCTTATTAAATCATGGAGAATAATGATCATAACCATGTCTTAATGATTTTTAGTACTAGTATTTGTTTCTAGTCAATAATATTTCATAAATATACACTATCAAGAAAATTATTACATGCCCACTAGACCACTGGTATACATGAGCCTCTCATTAATTCCTTTTGCATCCAAATTGTATTATGGATTCATCAAATAAAAATCTCCATGACCTATATTATTACATCAATCCACAAAGATGTATTTGCAAGGTGTTTAACTTATTGGTATCATTAGGTGTCACATACCTTTATGTTTATTCTATATAGACATATTCATAAAGTTTAATGTCAAGTAATGTTATTGGGAAATCCATTATGTAAATCTTATAGTCATGGTAAGATTCTTTCTCAAGTACAAATATAATGGGTTTTTATACTGTAGTTGGTGAAAAGTATTCATTGTAGTCTACAAATTAACATTTTTGAACCCTTTCACTTTATATATGTTGACTTTTCAATCCCTTTATAGTTTCTTATTGAATACACATTTTCAACTAGTAGAATTTACATCCATATGAGGATTTACCAAAATAAATTCCTGGTTTTGGTACATATTATTCATCTCAAAAGTTGTGTCCTCTTGACACTTTTCAACTTCTGCACCACTTACTACTTCCTTGTATGTTATAGGATCATTATTATATACAAATAATGGTCCATAATATTCAGTGACTAGAAAACCATGTCTTTTAGTTTTTTTTATCCTTGTTGTTCCCTTAGGCACTACTTGTCTCTCTTAAACATATTCCCCCTTAGCGCTTTGTGGAATATATTCTTATAAACACTATTGTTTATCATGTACCATGGATTGATCATAGTCTATCATGCATCTACTATTAGTTTTAAATATTTAATCCCTCTCAAGAAATATGGGATATATTTCAATCAAAACATCTATATATAAGGGTTTTTATAGTTAATACCGTTTAGTTTCCTTAGGATATCATCTAAATATACACTTAGTTTCTTAGGGTGAAAATTTATTTTTAGATATAGTTATAACAAATTATTTAGAACCCCACACAAATATATGAATAAATAAAAGTTTACATTCGTAGCAGGATAATATGGAATACCATTTATTGATTTAATTGGAACATTTTTTATTATGTATACCATTTCCTATTTTGAATATCCTCAAAATAACAATGTAATAATTGAATGAATCATCATTGTTCTATCTACATATCTCAAGGTATGGTTCATAAATTTACTAATACTATTGTATTGTGGTGTTTAATGGGGATAATGTTCAGTTAATATCTTAAACTCATGTAAATTATTATTTAATTAATGGTTAGGTTATTATATTCCATTGTTTGAGCACGGTTTAATTATATTCTTATCAAGTTGATTATCAACATAATTCATGTATTCATTGAATTTATCGAAAGAATACAACTTATAAATCATTATGTATATATATACACATCTATTAAATTAATTTGTAAAATTTATAGTATATGATTTTCAACCCCTTTCTTCAACTGGAAAAGCTTCACAGACAATATTTTGGACCAATTCAAGAATATATGGGGCCATTTCAAATTTTTCACTAAATGGCCTATGGAAATTTTTCCTTTAAAACACTCAAAAATATTACATGTGTTTTTAGATTTAATGAATCTAAATATCCATCTTGATATAATTTAGTCAAGAACATTTTTTTGCAAGACTAAAGTGGTAATACCATAGTTAGGTGTGATATGAGTCATCCTCAATATATTAATTATACATTTTCATTACATGGTTCAGGTAATCCAACACATAAATATAACTATTTAAAAAATTACAATAAAAATTTCATCTTTATTAAAAAGGAACATGTATTCCCAAATTTGAAAACAAATCCCTCTGAATCAAAGATACCTGTGGAAATGACATTTTCAGTACCCGAATACACTTAATAAATGTTTCATAAAACCAAGATCATTCAATTCATCAACATGAAGAGATAGACTCTAATAGATACTTTAGTGAGCATGGCTTCATTATCATCCCTTAGATCCACCTCACTTTTTTCTGCTCTTATAAATCAACTTAGTTTATATAATTTGATGAAAATTTGAGTACCACATGATGTATCTAATGGCAAATTTTTATAAAAATATAGATTTCACTTGAAAATTAAGGAACTTGAAGCTTCCCCATTCTTCGTATACATGGTGATGTCATTAATCTAGTGTCCCTTCATTCCATATAAAAACTAAATTTCCTATTTCTTCCATGTAATACCCCTTGATATTCCTTTTCTTTGATGGGTGTTTTGAGGGAGCCTTGGACTTTGAGTCAATCTTTGGGATATTTTACTTTACATTCACCATGATCAATAATATAACTATGGGTTTTTATTCTTCATGTACTTATCTAATTAGATTATCAAAGTAAGGATATATTGGAGAGACTTCTTAATTTTTTTATGTAATATTTTACAAAAATGATTGAGAACATTTAAAGGAGTGATGGATTAATGAGACCTTCATGCAATTCATCGGGTAGTTTAAAACATGGAATCATGATATACTCAATATATCCATTAAATTTGGATAAATAAGGACTATTCGATGATCCCTATCTATGTTTTCTTATAGAGATGTCCCTGGAAATTGCAAAAAAATCTTTCCATGATCTCGCCTAACACTAAAATAAATCGGGTCTTTAACAGCGCTTGTAGATTTTTTTACTAGTACTTAAAAAGCACTGCAAAAGATAGGGGTGTTAAATAACAACTTTTAATGAATTATTTAACGTTAATAAAAAATATCTAATTAAGTCACTCATTAATACTTATTTGTAGCATAGTTAAAGGGTGTGTTTAATAGTTTTTTTAACACTGTTAAAGGTCGGCATTTAACAGCGCTAATAAATCAATGTTAAAAAATTTGAAAAAAAATTAGTTTCACATGCACCCACATCACACCCTTTCTAAGAGGTTTCCACTCTAGAAGAGCCATCACAAACCCACCCAGATACTAATTAATAAAAGACTACACTAAATACCAATGCATGCCTCGATTTGATCCTAGGACATCATTTATGCGAACGGAATTGCTTTACCACTATGTCATGCGTGTTTTTTTGTATATTTGATTTCTTATTTATTTATTTGTATATATTTATAAATGTATGATATATATATACAATTATAATTCTTTAAATATATCATATATTAAAATTTATTTACATATAAGTGAATATATATATATCAATTCATTTATATAAGGTAAATAAAATGGATAATTTTTTAATTTAAATAAAAAATAAAAAATATTTAATTTATATCTTTAAATATACATTTTTATTTAAATATTTTGATGTATGTATTTAAAAAAGTGATTTTTTATATGGAAATATAATTAAATATGAATTTATTGAATAAAAAATAATCATACATTACGAAAAATGATAAAATTTCAAAATTATTTTATCAATATAAATGTAATACCTAGGACTAAATTATTTCCACACAAAAAACAGGAAATAAGACCCCCACAAAATGGTTTAAATTACATTGAATGTTAAAAAATTATGATAGCTCAACTAAAAACTCGGGTTTGGTGGCATTCTATGATGTTTGGCCTCGAATAGTCTTATTGGGGCTATCCCAGATCACTAATGAATATAAATCCTCACATGCATCGATTTTATATGTTTGATAGCTCAAAAAGACAACCGGATCAAAAGTTGCAGTTGTGTGAAGTTTAAGTTGTGTTTTTAACTTATCTTAGATCATTCATTAATTCATTGAAGTAGTTGGGGTTTGGCATAGTTATAAGAACCTCGTAATCCTATAAGAAAAAATGGGGTTAAAACAAATGGGGCATAAGTACTATAGTGGTATTATAGTAGTTGAGTCGCTGTAGCAATGATGACACCATAATGGCGGTGGGCACTATAGCTGTAGCAGTGGCGTGTAATGAAGCAGTCTAGGCATTGTAGCAGTACTATTCACAGAATGGGGATTGGGTGAAAACTTTTGGGGATACAAGCCATTTAGTGGGATATATACCCATATGTCCTTTAGGAAAAATATATATAATGTAATAAAGTGGGTGATTGGGTGGGTTATCCCTACGGTCTCCCAATATTTTATGAATTTTCGACAGACATCTCTGTTGAACACAAAATATGCTATCATGTGGAATTTAAAGGGAATCTTGTCCATATTTACCTCATTATGATCAATATTATATCCATGAAAACAGTAAGAAAATATATAGGTATGCAGTTTTTTCATCCACAATCCTACATATCCCTCATCTATTGAGCAGAATCCTCAAAACTAAAATAATTACTTTTATTTCCTCAACACATTCCTCTATTTTTTTAAAATAATATGGTTTTCAAATTCAATAATTTTTTTTAAGTTGACCCATCAACTTCGCTATGACTCTTCAATAATTAAAACTGACCAAGACTATAGCCTGAAAGAACAATTTATTTATGGTTAGTCTTAATTCAAATAATGAAAGGATTATTATATCAGTATTTCATTGAGGTGTTTTATTAATTATTTGTATATTATCAGGTTTTAGCTTATTACATATCTTGTAAATATTAATTTTATTTTACTTAATTAATTAACCATGCATTGATAAATCTTTTTTATCATAGTCCATTTATTTTAATCCCATCAGAAATTCTATTCAACTCATTTAATTAAGTGGTCATGGTAGAGAATCTAAAAAAGTAACTATGCATGAGATAGAAATATAATGAATAAATAAATTGATCAAGATATTTATTAATGGTTGATTTATTGAGCAGTCAATAAATCAACCTTTAACCTTAGGGGAAATAAACTCTGTGATCAAGGCTTGGCTCATGAGTTTCAGTATCCGACCATCGACCTTTGTATCTTCCTTGATTAAATTTACCTCAACTAGGCATCTAAACCACCACCACATGCATGGGAGATCTGTTACATTACATATTCGTCTATCTCACTCATAGGTGATAGGATCTAAAGGAATAGATAATGGGTTTATATAAAAGAATCCATGAGGATGTGGACCATACTTATTAAAGAGAGGAAGGTGTGTTGTGCAAGCCATCAATTGAATTTAATAGTTATAAAACTCTTTCATTAAATTAAAATAAATTCAATCCATGCATCTCTTGTTCAAATACTAGGATCAATAGTAAACATGAAATTAATATTCACAAAACAAATATTCATTTGAATTTTTAATCTTATTAAGATAAACACTCTTCAGTTAATTGTATTCTAAATTGATAAAATAATTATTTAATCTTAATTTGGCCATATGAATAGTATTGTAATTAGAATTCACAATTAATCATAAATTAAAAATTTACTTGCACTTTGATTCAACATGATAAATACCTATAATAACTATGTACCCCATTGAATGGTAAATTACTGTGTATTATATACAACATATAACATAAATAATGAGTTTCTAATTAGTATGAGTATGGTGTGTCAAGATATATAAATTATTTCATATTTAAGACACATTGTACAAGAAATATAAGAAACATATATATGTTTAATGCTTTTTATATATACATTTTAAATGAAAATAATACAAGGTATGTAGCTATTAATTTGTGCAGTAAATAATTTTTTATTTAAAATTACGTAAAACTTAATTACATAATGTCTACCCTAGCTACACGCCAAGTAGCTTGGTTTAATTTAATTATTAATTTTATTACACATTAATAATCTACATAATTAAAACATGGATGACATCTATTACACATAAACAGGTATGTGTTACATAACATATACAACAAGCTACACATTTCTTAACTTCTTCCACGTTACACACCAAGGGACATAGTGTGTATGTGGTTCAAGGATATTAATGAGGTACATGATATGTATGTCAACTGCACGTCAAGTGACATCCATGTTGAGTGTTTTTCAGTCCCATGTGTCAAGTATGATACGTATTTAACCACAAAATTTCTGTGAATTTCACTATGAAAACATGTATACTACACAATAGTTACACATGTAACCTTACTTATAATATGAAAAAGCAAGTGTCTATCTACCCCAACATTATAAAGTGTAATAAGTACACCACATGCTGATCTATGAGTTGATCTAGTATCCTACATCCCATCTTAATTTGGTAAAGCGTGGTACATGGAATGTACATTTATTTTACATATAGTGTAATGGTGTCATCCAACAAGAAAACTAATCTCCTCTCGATGGAATCTATGGTCAATAATAATATGTTATTAACGATTTTACGATCATATGAAAATTCAATGAACATATAATATCAAATCATAAAATAAGGTTTAATTAAACTTGAAATGAATCTAAAAAAATGAATTAAAATGATAAAAATAATAATAAATAGTTATGAATTTAATCTCACAACATTAGTACCACTTGATGGTTCCAATCATAGTAGAAGTTCCTACAATACCTATGGTCAACTAATATTTTATCAAATTCAATTAATATTATTAAATTTATATAAATAAAAATGTCATCAACAATGAATTAATTTGATTAACATTTATGTAGATAGTTATAACCTTGATGATTTTTTATGTTTAATTTTATAGTTAATTTTATAGAAAATAATACCTCATTCTTGGTAAACAAATTTCATAGATTTTTTTGATTGTTAGACATCGTACAAGGTTTTCCATTGTTTTTCCATTATGATCACAATTAGTTACCCTTTATAATTAATCAACATGTTAATATTTGATATCTAAATTCCCATATTGGAACTATGGGTGATAACATGGAGATATTGATCTTTTTGTGTCATTTATTCGGATCAAAACAGGGTCCTTCATTTCAAAATTTTTGTTCTCATCTCTCAATCATGATAGGTATGAGGAAAAGGTTGTGGAATTATCCAAGGATTGATATAAGTTATATTGATAATTATTTGTTGGAAAAAAATATATAAGTAAAGGATTAATGTCTCACAATCTGTTAACCCTAGAAAATGATATATGAATAGAATCAATAGAGATATGGTTGTAATATAGATAATTTCACATAAAATCCTTATCAAATATTATACTACAAATATTAATCATGTAAATAATAATTATAATAATATTATTACATGGAATTCACAAACTAGTTCATTATCAAATATAAAATTATTAAATAAAATAAATAATAATAATTTAGTATTATTTAACCCATATATCATTCACGTCACCCGACCCGATATAGTCTATCCACATTCCTTGGTATTTACCAAACCGCAATTAATAAATATTATTCATTAAATAACATATAAATAAACATTCTATTCATGATAATGTGAATTCATATTTATTTAATAATTTATGTAACTAAATAAATATTTATTTAATAATAAATATTATTTATTAATTTGAAGATAAATATATGAAATCATTAAATATACAATAAATATTATTTCATAGTGAGAATAATATATATTATAACCCTTAAATGTATTAATAATATTTAACTAATACTCTATGAAACATTAATTGTGTGACCATTTAGGATTCTTCCTATGTGGAATTAGGATAGTTATCCTAAATTCTTATATCAATATCCAGAATCATGGAAAGGAACCTAATATAAAGAAGATAATGTCTTAATTAAGAGATCCATATATTAATTCTCATCGTGTAAAAAATATCATTGTCTCAGTATCTCATCAATAATGTTTCATACCCATTTCATCAACCTATACACTTGATATTTTATTGATTTAATACCTAAAACAGCCATGTAAATACATCATGACCATGAAATTTAGTTCAATTGTTTCATTTCCATCAAAAGGCTTAGATGTTAACTTTTATAAAGCTGTAAGGGAAAAAATTCCCTCGACATAATCATTAATAACTTATAACTTGTAACACATGAAACTCTATCAATATTCATCATGAACATATTTCATCATGGGTTATAGTAACACGCATAAGGATGTTATTCATGATATTAATCAATAATAATATTAATGACTAAGGATCATTACATGCGTTCAAGGATAGGAATATCAAACAACACGTATACATGTGGATTCCCCACACCCAGTTATGTTCTAATAATATATCATCAATGATGTAGAGACCCTTTTCCCCATTTAAGACTTTGAAATATATTAAGAAATATTTTCAAATATAATAATTGAGATGGCATTAGATTCTGAGGCCTGGTGATCCCAAAATACTTATAATAAATATGTTAAATTTATTAATATCACATTCATTCTATTTTTTCAAAAATAATGGTATATCTCATTAGTGGATTCTATTATTAAAAATATGAGACCACAACTCACTCTAGGATATGGTATTTAAACTAGGTGTGACCAAAAGATGATCAGCGTAGGCGTTTGATTGAGGAAACTGTTGGTGACTGTATATAATCAATGTCAAAAATAAATTATTAATTTCATAAAATAAATAAATTAATTAAAAACGTCCATAAATAACATCTTATGAGATTTTTCCATGAGTATCCACAAATCACATTCTAGATCTAATATGAGGAGGAGTGTGTTGTTCATTGGATAATCGACATCAAATGAACAATGATGATCAAATCAAGGATCGACATGCAGTGAATTCAATGGGTCTTTTCTATCATTGGTTGGCATATTATTCACCAATGATGGATCCATATTCAAGATAGGCCTATTCATTTTTGGTTTCTAACCTTCATTAAGAGTTTAATAACGTTCTTATCTTCTATTATATGATCATTGATTAATTGATTTTCCACATGAGAACTATTGAAAAAATTAATAGTTTAATTCAATTTATCCATTTTTATGAACTGTTCTCATCTAGGATTCTATGGATTAGTATTGATGAACAGGAATTATTGGAAAAAATAATTTCACCTCTGTTATTGTGCCTTTCCCCCACCCATTCATCAAATTCAATTACATTGCCCCATGGGGTCATGGTTTGACATTTTCGGGGTGGGTTCAAGTGCAATTTAACCCTTATATTTGTGGTAGTTTTGAAAATTATGAATGGATTAGTGTTTTCATGTTTATTAGGATTATTTTTGGGTTATAGATCCATATAGAAATGAGAGGCATCCAGGACGTGTGAAGAACCAGTATGGGTAATCAGATTCCATGTTCTGACCATCAGAAGTAGGGAAACAATATAAAGAGTAGTTTTAATTTGATTTTGGGTGGTCGGAAATCATTATTTGTGGAAGGGGTGATGGATCTGGAGAATAAGTAAAGGATATTGAAATTATGACAAAAACATAACTACAAAGTGTTTACTACATAGAACCCATGTCGTGTAATACCCACTTTTATTGAATTATGGTTGCTTGAAAAATATAAGGATCAAATTCCTTGTAATATGTACCACACAAACTATGTGACCAACCCCAGGTAGCAAAGACATGTTCTAGTTGAACATGGAAAATACCCTATGTGGGAGGACACACTATGTACTCTAAGAGTACATGGGAATATGTTGATACTCGGGCATGACCCGGTAAATGGGCATGGCCCAACCAACATGAGAACATCCTGAAGTACACATGATATACCTCAGTTGGCTAGGAAAAACCATGTGGGTCTCATACATGTTGTGTATGATTACATGGCCTGTCATCCATATCTAGATAAAAACATATCTTGGAAGCAGAGTGGGGCCACATGTTGTATAGACCTCTATAAACACTGTATAACCCAATGATAAACCTCCACTTTGTGTATATCCTTTATATGAAATTTGATTTGGTCACACAAGTAGCCTTTATTGTGAAATTTTCCATATAGAATATGATGGTAGCATTAGTAATGGAATCTGATATATTATGTAGAATATTTGGAGCATGACCTTTATTTAAGTGACGCTTAATGATGACAATGATCAAGAAGAATCATCAAAGAGAGTCTGAGGTAGGTAACACCCCTTTTCTTCTAGGGTGTGGGTCCCCCATGCTCCTCAAACATGTTGAATGGTACCCTCGGACACACTAGGGAATAGGTCATCTACCCCCGGTGTGGAACCCCCATGCCGTGCTAGGGAAGGGATCCTCTATTTATACATATCAAGTGGAACATCTATATTGAGTTAGGGAGTGGGTAATCCAAGATTTGAGCGGCACCATCATATGGTACTAGGGTGTTGGTCCCCAACCTATTAAGTGAAACCCATGACACATTTGGGTGTGGGTCCCCTATACACTGAGTATAACCCCCTGATGTAGTAGACTTTAGGCACTTTATCTTTTCACTAGAACCACCTTATCATAATAGGGTGTGGATACTTTATTAAATGTAGTTCCCTATAAAATTATTGAGTAGTAGTGATGTGAGGGATCTTAAAATTCCTTACTCAAAAAGACATGCAAGATTCTAGGCATTAATGATAGACACTTTAGAGTTATTGGTAGATTCATGGACCTAGGCTAGGCTGTGGAGATGGATATCTCAATTCCCTATCATGTAGCTTTCTTTTTTTATTATATATCAATATAGATATTTATTTTATTTTTTCCTCTTTTTTTATGGGTTGATATGATCTTTTTTGTAACATTCTATTTCTAGCTTTTTGTTTTTTGGGCTTCTAAATTGGTATGTTTATATTCAACCCTACATTGGCATTACTTGAAACTATTATGTCTTGTGGAGATGATAGGAAGATTTACCAAGATATCAATAGATCTTAGGAATACTCATGTTTATAGACAATATAAAGTTGTCAGGATTAGATATCAGGAGCCGAGGACTCTAAAATTTCCATATTTCTATTTTTTTTTCAGGTTGGGATACCTTTTTTGGTTGGATTGGTATTTTTCCCCTTTTCATTTTAGATATATATTTTTATATACTATTATCTTCTAGTGTTTTTATGCATCCATGGTTTACCATATATGTTAAAATCATTAATTTTATTCCTCTGCACATTACATGGAGATTATTTGGTTTATGCATATAGGTACATTAGAAAAAATCCATCCATTTTACATTACGCCTTCTTAATGATTTTCACCAACCCCTGGCCTATTAGATGAAGGTTTTAGGTTGTTGTTTCTTGGCCTTACACTATCCAGGCATGCCCTAGTGGGTCAGGTTGTGATAGTTTAGAATAAAAGTACTTCATTCCTTGGGATGTTGTTGAGAGTTTTTCACTTGTGAGGATTGGTTTGGACTAAGTGAAATGAAGTCAAAGTGTCTTGAGTTTTGATTTCTGATTAGGCAATCCAGTGTTGGTCAATTATTGTTGTATCTGTACACTAGGACTTTGACTAACTATTTTTTTAACGCGACATTCCACGACCTATATTGTTGGGAATAATAGTACATTCATCATGTAGGATTGTGTATACTGACTATCCTTATCGATTCATCCCCCATATATAATTATAATCTAAATTTGGTACATATTGATAACTTTGAATACTCCTCCATGAAGACTGTAATCCAGGTAACCGATTCAGAGTTTTAAAAATGATATGATGAGTGATGAGGCTTCAGTTTAGGGGTTATCTCTTGAGGTCCTCCCATTAGGAGGCCAGGAAGGAGCACCCCTACTTGTTGAGTAGTAAATATTATAATTAGTGATGGCTAGGGATTCTCTCAATCATAGTGAACTATACCAGTTTGTATGCAAGAGAATTTTGAGGTTATATGATGAGCCATATCCCTGAGATAATGTGGGATGGCTTGAGTTGGTGATCTGAATCTTCAAGATCATTCATAACCCAATAGATCAGATTGTTGTGATAGTATCCTATCTTTTACATGGAGAAGTTGGGCGATAGTGTATTTTTTCATGTGGAATCATGAAGAGGTAGTTATCTCATGGACCAACTTCCATCATCTATTTTATAAGGAATATTACCCCTCATGAATTTGATTATTTTGGACTCAAGAGTTTCTAGAGATGTATTTCGATAGTATGATCTTTCCATGAAATAAAGTAGGTTCACATACCTTATTCTTTACTCCCACATCATGGTGTGGGATGTTTACTTCTATGAATGGATGTTTGATCACAGTCTCTATAGGGAAATCCATTCCAATGTGGTCCCCATGTAAATTTCCACCTATGATGGAGTGTTAGAGGGAGATATAGTAAAAGAGAGAATATAATCAGTGAGAAAAAATGTAGTTAGAGATTGTAGTGAGTGTCATGGGGATGAGACATCTGAAACATCAACAAGATGCCATTTAGAAGGATCTCAGCGTAGGATACCTCATAATGGTAGGACTCAAACATGTGTTCTTGTGGCGTAGGGTATCCGAAGAGGACTAAGAAATCCCAATTTTGGGTGAATATATGCATGTGTTGTGCAATATCAAATGGAACATGACATTACAACCAGTCAATTTGAGGATAAAAAGTATGCAATGGATGGAACTCCATGTTAGAGGAAGCAACATGATCTATGATCTCACAAGCATGACTAGGAGGCCAACTCCAGGCTCAAGTAGCTCCCGGTCGAGACTATGAGAAGATGTTTCCCATGGAGGATTATGATCAGGCCTCTCACAATATGATCAGAGGTGAAATATATGTTTATTATACTCTTTCTTATTTACTATGAGACACTTCTGTGGTCCATTCCTTCATTTCATTAAACATGGTGGGGGTATCTAGAGATTCCTATTGAGACATTATAACAACATATTTAGATTGAAGTTCCTACAGGGAATGATCTTTGATATCTTTTATCTTACAACGTTGTCATCTGATTCTTGGTAGAGAGATTTTCACCTAAAACCTATTAGACATCTCGATGAATACTAATTTCTTCATATTGAGTACGTACCCATTTTCCATAGTTTTTACCCATATTAATTTTTTTGAAGGTGCATCATATGTCCTTAAATATATGGGATGAGAATATTCATTGTGTGTGAGGGACGTATCATGTTTGAGAAACTGGGTCTTTTAAGCAGGAAGCAGAAACTCATCACCCATAACATGGTGAGTTTATCCCTTGGTGTAGTGAAATTTTTAGGCATATGAAACCTTTGTTCATGGAGGAATACATAGATATCTTCCCCTGAGGATGTTCTAGGTCTACCTCCGGGGAGGAAGATGGGTTTTTTCATGTACTGATAGCTTGAGATTTCAGTTATATCTTTTCAAGCATATAGGATGGCCCATACTGGATTTCAGGAATTAAGGGTACAATTAGTGGACCTTTGAGAGAAGGGATTTATCAAACTTATTTTTTCCGTCTAGTCAACTCTTGTTTTGTGCCTGAAAATTTTTGATTGGATATTTTAACTTTTTTTTACTATAATCACCTAAACCCAGAGACAATAAAGAACATGTACCCCTTTCCAAGGATTTATGACAACTTTTCTACGTTAAGAGGTGTGAGTTGGTTCTCAAAGATCGATATTTGGTCTAGTGACCTTTAAATGAGGATTTTAAACACTAATATCCAAAAAATATAATTTTGATTTAGCTAAGCACCCTATGAGTTCTCAGTGATGCTTTTTGGTGTGGCGAATTCTCTCACAATGTGAATAAATTTTATGAACCCGATATTACAACAGTATTTCAATGGATTTTTGGTTATTCTCATTTATTACATACTTATATACTATAAATCGTATTAGAATTATATAGATTACTTGAGGATGATCCTAGAATTACTCTAGGAGCACTATATTTATGGTATGCTCACGATGTTTCTTTTTTATATCCACAAGGGCTACATTCTAGGGCATGTCATTTTTTAGCATAGTTTTGTTGTGGACCAAGTAATGATTGATGGAATTATTTATCCTCATCCACAAAATAGAACGTTAGAGGTACTGAGATTTCTTTTCTTGGTGGGGTACTAAAGGAGGTTCATGAATGAACTTCACATAATAGAATCCCTGTTGGCCTCCATGATGTAGAACGTGTAGTCATTTATTTGGATCAATCTATGTTATAGATTATTCTTGTAGTTGACATTGTGGTAGAACAATTCTCCTAGGTTGAAAATAGGGAAGGAGGGAATAGAGTACATAGTGTTTCTCAATTCCTCTAGAGCTGGGCTCCGTAGTGGGTTTTTTTCAAAGGTAGTTAGTAATGATATATGTGTCTATGAAGTTGATACCCCATGAGAAAAACTATATATCTTATGACCTGGAGTTGGAGGTAGTAGTCTTCTCTACAAATATGTAGAGGCACTATTTTATGGGAGATAAATTATTCATTTCCTCAGATCATCAGAGTCTCATGTATATGTTCTTATCAGAAGATCTTAATATAAGACAGAGGAATTTGTTCGAGTTCCTATAGGACAATGACTTCAAGATAGCCTATAATAAAAATAAGGAAAACATGGTGGAATATTTCCATAGGAGTAAGTACCATTCATTCTTGGTGGAGCACGCATCTGATCAGTTCTCTTCCATATAGTTAACCCTAGTGCAGGAGAGGGGTTTCATTTTCAATCATTCGATGGATTTGACTCCTCTGCTTCTTTAGTGTCTGAGAGTGTCTCGGTTGGGATACATCTACTATGAGGTTATTTATGACCAAGTATCCTTAAGATATTCATTAGATGGATTATCTTAAAGATGGTAGAACATCATCCATTCCAAGGTGATTATGGTGGTTTTGATTGAATTGAGAGAGGATGTGATTAGGGAGTTTCTGTAATACTTTATCCCAAGAATACTGGAGTATGTTCATTACTTCATTACATTAGCATGATTATAAGGAATAAAATCCCAAAGGACTGATCGGTTTAGTAGTTTTGGAGAATCGTATTACATAAATGATAGCCATATTACATTGGGAAATAGAAAATAAAACACGATATATAATAACATGAAATGAACTGCATCCTTGAATGTGTATCAAATTTTTCTTCTTCATAACCTAGGGAAAAAACAAAATATGGGTGAGTTCAAATGCTTAGTAAGGGTAAGAAGAATGAATAAAATAATGATTAAATCCAAATGGAAATTCAAATAACTAAACACACTTTAAATTTAAACAAATATATGAGGAATAATATATATGGAATGGTAAATAAATTAAATACATGCATTTTAATCAATAAAATGAGAATGAAATGCATCCATATCTAATTTGATGAAATATATCTTGGATAAATAATTAATAATTATAAATGAGGAAAATGATTAGTTTTTAGATACCATGTTTCCTTAGTACATGGAACCTTTACCACCGATACCTTTCACATTATATTTTATTATATCGGTTTAAAATTGATCTATTTTGGACAACAATTTTGTTTCATGAGACTATGGAGGCATCGCGGGTCAATCTATAACTAGGCCCCACCCATGATGTAATTTTCCAAATCATTATTTATATATTGAATAATGAACTAAAATAATTAATTTTATGCCTTATCAAATATCTATATTGAATAAAAGATATATATTTATCAATAATTCCCCATTTGATCAATTAACGGTCAAATTAAACACTGTATTTGCAAATTTGGTATACAATTTAGGAAATAATAACATCTATTACATGATAATATGTGTATTCATGATAAATGTAACAAAATATTAAAAACTATCAAAAAGAATTTATTATTTTAAGAAAAATTTAACAATAAAAATTAGAATTGAGATTTAAAAGATAATCATTATGAATAGTCTTGAGGAAAACAATCCTTAACAATTCCAATGTGTCTCATACCACTTTGAAACCTTTGAATCATAATCCCCATGAAGGAATGGAATTAAATGAAACATAGAGCATCAGGAGAATAAAGATATTCATGATATAACTTTTAAAATGGTAGTATATATACCATATAAATGTTAATTGGTGCATAACAACTAATAAGACTCAGTGGAATGTAAATTGAGACAAAATCCCTTTCATTGAGTCTGAATTCTCACATGTGCATTTATATTCTAGAATAATAAAATTATGTTATTAATTTAATATAATTGTAATATTATTAATTTTTATAATTAACATTTTTTACTTATTACAATGTTTTAGAAAAACTACTTAAACAATTATGTTTACCTCGGGTGTTTGGACCATATTCGGTTTAGGTGTCAAAGATGAATTTGGTAAGTCATCAATGGTCAAAGGGAAAATTATTTAAACACATCCAAAATAATAATCATTAAATAATTAATATATATAAATAAATTGTATTTTTAAATCCAACCATGAAATATTGGTTTGCAAAATGAGTCAATGTTAATATCATGGAGATGGTAGGCCATACATACGCAGGAGTAACGTTCCTATTTTCAATGATCGTTATGGAAAGAGGGTAAGATACATTATATCATACTAGAATTATAATTATATAATAAATACCATGTTATATAAAAATATATACTTCTATATAATTCTAGTTATGTAAATTGAATCACATCTTATCAAGGAGGCGGAAGTCCACCCATCCATGACCGATGTTAACACTTTTTAGTGTGAAAAGGTTAAATAAATAAATTGATATATTATATTTTTAAAATAGAAATTATTTCATGAATATAACATAGGATTAATTTATGTCACATATTTTTAATTAAAACCATACTTTAAACATTCCATGTAAAGCTTGAACAAATCACATCACTTTGAGGAGGCGGTAGCCCACACTTCCACAAAGGATGTTATCATATTTACACAAAATTGAAATTATACATGTATTTGTTATAAAAGAATAAAAAACAATAAAGAAATAATAAGAATCATATATATCATATATAAATCGTTTTCAACCATAATTATTAACCATGAAAGGTGGTAACATAAAAACCAACAATCATCATTTCGTGAGGCGATAGTTCGGTGTACATAAAAACAGTAATTTTGATACCCATTAGATGGAATTGTTTGTAAGTGTAGGTCATAACCCTAGCATAAAAACACATAAGTATATTTATTATACTGGTTTTGTTATATAACCATTTAATAATAATTGTTTAGGTTGTGTAAAATGAAAATAAAATAATGGATCCTGAGGAAGAATGTCACCCCTTATTTGGGGAACTCCTTTTTGTTTTCCCAAAAGGTCTTCCTTTAATGGATTTATGACCAACGTGAGGATTAAAAAATGATTTTATGGATTTAGAGAAGGTTTATGGGTATATCTTCATCGATAAAATTTTTCTTTAGAGATACGAGTGAGTGGGATGGGTGAGTTCCATTTTAAAGTGGAGGAGGAGTTTCACTATAATAAATTTTTGAAAAGGGTATTCCAGTCACGTTTTTCCCATTTCAGGAGGATCAAAAATTGATAAAATTTGAAAAAAGGGATTGTACGGTATAAATATGGATATAAATTTCATTTTAATAAGCTTCCAGTAAATTTTTTCTTTTAAATTTTATGTTTCGCCCCTTATTAAGCTAATGTTACTCTTAATCCCCCTAATTAATTTTAATTTCATTCACCAATATTTTTCTTCAAAAAATAAAATTAAGATAATAGAAATTAGAAATTATTCTTATTAAAATTATGGAATATTTTTTTTCAAATTCTAGTCATATAAGTGGTAGAAATTTATTTAAATTTAATCCTACGAACAGGACGGCAAAGTGGGTTTTCAATGTGAAAATAGTCAAAAGTTTGGTGAGTTTTTATATCCAATTTCCAAGTAGAATTTATTAAAATAAAAAAAATTGGATTAATTGATAAAATAATTATCTAATGAAATTATAAAACCAATGAAAATTATAATATAAACTTATAAATAAAATCAATGAAAAAATAGTTTTGAATAAAAATTCAGTAAGTTTCACTATTCATCAAAAAATGAAACTTCACAGAAAGAAACCAAAAAATCAACCTAACCTAATTTTTATGTTTTTATTTTAAAACAAATGTCTATTTTATAAAATATAATTTATAAAGTTTTCTAAATTATTATTTTAAAAAGGTACAGAATTAAAAGGTTGTAAAATTACCTTTATATAAATATAGGTTTTATGCTTAAATTTGGGTTTATTCTTATCTTATGATTATCAAATATATTGGATAAATTTCCAAAACATTATTGAATAAATAATATATAAATATCATTAATATAAATCACTAATACTAAATTATTTTATTTATTTGGATAAAACACCTTTCTGAGCATAAAAATGTTTTTATAAAATCATACCCTTCATATTCATTTGGTATCTATATTAATTTATAATTAATAGGTAATCAATGATTTAAAATATATATTTTCATATGTTAGTTAAGCATATTCATAACAACAAATTTAATTTCTATGTATTATATTATAATAATAGTTAATAATATTTTTATTAATTTATTATTGTGCGGTGGAACTTGGCCATCTGTGTCATAATAGCCATTAGGGAACATCATTATTTTGTGTAACGCAAGAAAACCTTGGTGTTCTGTATAGTGGAAGCTAAAAATTATTTTCATCTAGAAGATAAGATTAACATGGGTTTTTTTTTAAAAATCCATCTAGGAACAAAATTAAATTTATTCTAAAAGAAAAATATTGTAATGTCCTGGGGTGTTACATTCTACCCACCATAATTAAATGGGGTCCTCGCAATTTAAAATTAATATCAGTAATATAAGGATTGATATTTTAGAACAATTTTTTTAATACACAAATCATGAATAAGGGTATGAATACAACTAATTAATAAGATAACTTTTTAAGTACAATGATTACATAACTAGGTTCCCCAGTAGGATAACATAAGTGGGAAATGGAAACATTGATATGAATGAAAAATAAATAAATCATGTTATGATGGAGAGTGATAAATAACATTTTTAGATGATATTTGAGGACCACAAATCCATAATCCATATCTATTGAAAACGGTAATTGATATCATCAATTTTTTTGATAATAGGATAACATTTTGGTATGAAGACCATTTTTCCTAGAGTAGAGTAATTATTTCACTCTCTATGAATATAAGTAAACATACATACTTGGTATGTTTCAATAAACACAAAATTATCCTTTTTTCATCCCTTGAACAATTTCTCTTTCTTTTCATATCATAGGTTTCATCACATGGTTAAGTAATACATTAATCTCTAAAACCTCATACAAATATCAACATAAACAATTTCATAAATGGTTAACTTTTAACAAAGATTATGATTCAATACTTTAGATGAAAGGTTTCTGAATTTCCAAAATGAACTTATCATTAAACATTTGGATTTTAATCATCACATACCAAAAATGTGAATATGGTAATAACTTGAATTACCATAAAAACTTATTTTTTACATGCATGTTTATTATTACTTAAATATAACATAGATTATTGGTTACATTCCTTACATAAAAAAGGATGTAAACAACATCCTTGATAGCCTAAACTAATTAAATTAATCATTACTCAGTTCGAAGATAGTCAGTACTTATCAGATTAATGTTATATGAACTAGTCACTTTTTCATCTAAACAATGTTGTCTTAACATTATGAATATATTAAGGGTTATATTTCCCTTAAACATATGTTTTAAAAAATGTTTTAATTTCTACTAAATCACTTTTCTTGGTACGATTCAAAAAATTTCCTCAAATATTTAAAGAAAAAAATACTACAGCGCAATCCTTATATATTTCATAATACATATAATGAGAACATCATCAACAAAATACTTTTAAATCTTATTTCCTGGATCCAGATAGAGTATCAAATTAATCATTCCACTTTGATTATTCCAATAACATAAGTCTGACCATGATCCTTTATCTTATTCTTAGGTAGATTCCTAGGATTATTAAGGTATTTATTTTTATATTACCCTATCTATATGAAGATAACACACTGAATTGCATCATTTTCGTTCTTTCCTTAGAATTATTTTTCTTGGTGACCCATTTCTACACACTTAAAACAAACCGACAATAATTTCATGAATTTACCACGGTGAAGCTTTCTATAGTTATCACATGTTGGAAAATCCTTCATTCACTTCTTCCTTGTATCTATTGTTTTCTATTTCCTTTTATTTTTCTCTAACTTCCCTTTTAATCGATAAGACATGGAGAGTTATTTCTATTTCATGATTTCTCAAACAAATGTTTATACTGCGAGGAAAATTTCTAAGGCACCATCGACCTTTAGGGACATCACTAAGCCCTTCAATGAAATGATCAGCCTTGAATTATCTATTTAATATGAAAATATTAATACACCATGCTAAACTGGTAAAGGTATCTTCATACTCTCGAATAATTTCATCCTCATTTTTATTTAAAAAATGAACTTTCTCTTCATCTACATTTGTTTCTCACAATTGAAGTATTTATTGATGAATTTTTACTCCAAAGTTCTCCATTCCATGAGTTCTATTTATTCTTACTCTCTAGTATTCAAGATGAGCATCCACGAATGATATGTATCATCTTTGAGATAATAGGATACATGTTTAACTTTTTATTTTTCACCACATCACAATGACATGAATATTTAATCCAAATATATAATTCATGGCTCTGCCTCAATTGGGACAATAGTCTCACTAAATTATGGTATCCTCTATCACATTATGAAATCCAAAATCAGATATTCTCATTGTGTAATAGGTTTCTCCATCCAATAATGGTTATCTATCATAACCTGATTATGCATCCCAAAAATTTCCAAAACATTCTTAGTTATAATATCATCTATATTATCCTTTTCAGTATGGAAACTTCTACATTTTCCACAGGTATTAATGTCGTTATTCCTTCCAAGAACCATTTCTAAATAGTGGAACATATTGGATTAGTTTATAAAATTATGAAATTTGTGTAATTAAAGATATGGAGTAACACAAAATATAAATTGAAAATTTTATCCATAGATAATATCATAATCATAAGCATGGCTTGTTTGGGTATATCTTTACTTTTAAAGACAACATAATGGTTTATAAAGAAAATGTGAATTATTAGATTTGTACCCCCATTATTGTCAAATCAAGTGCATACTAAGGCTTATTATCATGTACCATGTTTTTTCGATTTAGGTCTGACACACATTGTTGAAGTATTTACTTTTAGGTACATATGTTCCAGAACGATATCTACTAGTAGTATCTAGGCATCAATATATTGATAGGAGTACCCACATTATCCCAACATTACCAAAGTTATATGATGTTGTTCTATACTTATACTAAACATATAGCTTTGGGTTTTGTTCCTTAATATTTTTTTTTCTAATTCTAGTTTTCATGGTTGGTTCCAAAACTCCTTTAACACCAATTGTAATGATCGGCCCTATAATCCTAGAGTTGGTGCATTACTTTATTACATTGGCATAACTACAAGGATTCAAATCCTGAGGGACTGATTAGTTTATAAATTTTGTAAAACCATATTATATACATGATACCCATATTATATTATGAAATTGAAAATATAACAAGATACATGATAAAATTAAATAATCTTCTTCCTTGATATATTATTCCTATATTTTATCATAATAACCTGGGGAAAGTAAACAAAATAAGGGGGACATAAAATTCTTAATAATGGTGTGTACAAGAGAATAAATAATTATTAAATAAAAGCAGATAGGTAAATAACTTAACACATTATCCATTTAAACAAGTATATAAGGAATGATCAATATTGAATGGCGAATAATTGAAACACATTCCACTTAATCAATAATATGAGAACAAAATTAACCCATTGATATGTTGATGTAAAATACCATGGATAAATAATTACTAAGTCAAAATTAGATAAATTAAAAATTATTATATTCCATGTTTCTTTGGTACATGGAACCTTTACATTCAAGGCATTTCAGAATATGGTTTATCATATCGGGTAAAAATCCATATACTTTATCCAACTATTTCTTTCCATGAGACTTTTGATGCATCAAAGAGAAATATATAACTAGGCCCCACCCATGTCATACCTATGCAAATCATTACTCATATATCAGATAATTGACTTAAATAATAAACAATATACCTTATCAAACATCTGTATTGGAAAAAAAGTTATTTATTTATCAATTATTCCCCAATTCATCAAATAAATGTCAAAGTAAACATCATATGTAAAAAATGGTATATAGTTATGGAAATAATAATATCCATTCAAATAGAATAATTATATTCAAGATAAATGTAATGGAAAATAAAAATGATCAAAAGAAAGATATTTTATTATGATATATTAAACATTTACACAAATATTTGAGATTAAAAAGATAATCATTAATAATATTATTGAAAAAAATAACCTTTATACATTCCAATGCGTCCTATAACACTTTGGAAATTTTGAATCATAATTCCCTAGAATGAATTGAATTAAATTAAACATAGAGTATCATGAGAATTAGGATTTTCGTGATTTAGTATTTCTAATGGATGTATATTCACCATATAAAAATGAATCGGTGCATAACAACAAATAAGTCTAAATGGAATATAATTTTGATGAAATCCATTTCCATGATTTTGAATTATCACATATGTTTTTATATTCATGAATAATAAAAAAATATAAATTATTTACCTAATCAAAATAATTTTTATTTTTAATCGAGCCTTATATTTCACCTATTAAAATGTAATAAACTACTACCTAAATAATTACGTTTACATCGGGGTTTTTGGACCATATTCGGTTTATGTGTCAAAAATGAATTTGGGTGGTCAAATATGGTCAAAGGGTTCATTGTATAAACATATAAAGAATAATTCTAATGAAATAATTATCATATTTATACAAAAAATATACTTTTAAAACCAACCCATAAAGATGGGTTTGAAAAATAAACCAATGTTACAATCATAGAGATGGTAGGTCATACGTACAGATGAGTAACGTTCCCATTTTTCAATGATCATTATGGAGATAGGGTAAGTAACATAACATATATATATAATTATAATTACACTATAAATCTATTTTTATTTAATCATATAAACTTAAATATAATTTGTGCTATGTAAATTTAATCACATCTTTTCGAGTAGGCGGTAGTCCACACATGCATGACCGACATTACAGCTTTTCAATGTTGAAAAAGGGTAATAAAGAAAATCGTATTATATATTTTTAGAAAGTTAATTATTTAATTAATACAATTTATATTTCCTTTATGTGACATATTTTTAATTAAATCAACCCATTATACATTCAATGTATACTATGAACGAATCACATCACTTTGAGTAGGCGGTTATCCACACATCGAAAAATGATGTCATTGTATCGATACAAAATAGAACATATAAAAGTATGTGTTATAAAATAGTTAATGAATCATTAATAAAATATATTTATTATTTATATCTTATATAAATATCATTTTCATCATAATTACTAACCATGAAACTTGGTAAAGGAAAAAAATGAACAATCATCATTTCGTGAGGTGGTAGTTTTTTCGTACACATAAACGGTAAGTTCATTACCCATTAGATGGATGTGTTTGTACGTTTTGGTATAAATATTATCATAAAAACATATTTTAATATTTAGGATACTGGTTTTGTTATATAATATTATAATAAGAATATTTTATGGTTTGGATAATGAAAATAAAATAATGGAGCATGAGAATGAATGTTACCTCTCATTTTGGTAACTCATTTTGGTTTGCACTAATGAAATTATTTGGATATATTTATTCCAAAGGTTATGATTCTTGAATTATTTTAGTTATGTTAGAAATCTGTTTTTCATATCATGGTTGATCCAAAGTGGCATGATAAGTGTGAGTAAGTGGGAGGGGTGAGTGATATTTTATAGTGCAGGAGTGGCACTCCTGTAAAATTTTAAAAATGGAATTTCACCCATTTCATCCCATGTAACGTGAATCCAATAATAGAAAAAATTATATAAAATTGAAGATATATTCTATATATTTACATAATATATAATTTTTACATGTTTCTAGGACATTTTTTCTCTTAACAATAAGGTTAAGTCGAATGTTAAGATAATTTTTTTCTTCATCTGTTTAATTAATTTTAATATATTTCACAATTTATTTTTGTCAAAAACTTTGATTACCTTATTATAAATTATAAATTAGGATGATTAGTTATATGTAATTCATTTTAACAAAATATAATGAACAAATTGGAAAAAATTAATTTAAATTTAATCCCACGGATGGGATGACAATGCGGGTTTGTAATGAAAAATTGTAAAAGAGATTGCTATTTTAGTATCCAATTTCAAAGTGAAATTTTTTACAATGAACTAAATTATATTAAATTATATAAAATTTATATAAATAAAATTTATAACAACTCAAAAATATAATTTAACATTATAAATAAATTATAAAAATAGTTGTTTTGAATTAAAATTCAGTATTTTTCACCATTAATCAAAAATTGAAACTTCAAAGAAAAACACAAAAAATTTACCATTACCTAATTTTTATATTTACCTCTCAAACTAATTTATATATTATCATATTAAATTTATAAAAGTTTGAAAATTTATATTTAAAAAAGGTACGCCATTAAATTATGGTAAAATTTCAATTAGAAGAATATAGTGTTTTATGCATAATATTGGGTTTGTTATATTAATATGTTAAAAAATATAAATGATAAATATAAAAAATATTTTATTTAATATATAATATATAAAAATATATAATATCATTCACTTATAGAAATTAATTTTATTTATTAGAACAAAACGCCATTGTGAGTATTAAAATAGTTTTTATAAAATCATTCCCCTTATATTCATTCTCTATTTGTATTAATTTTTAATTAATAGGTAAATACTGATTTAGACTATATATTTTCATAAATTAGTTAATCCTATTTATAATTACCAATTTTACAACTAGGTTTTATCTTATTATATTAAATAATAATTTTTAATAATATATTACTGTCTGGTAGAACGTGACCAATCGTGTTATGCATGACATCAAGGAAAGTCATTTATACCTATAAAACAAGCTAACATTGGTGTTCCATGTAGAGAAATCTAAATTTTCTAATCATGTTTAACATAATATTAACATGGTGTTTTTTCTAAATCCAGGTTGGAACAAAATTAAATTTATTCCAAAAAGAACAATATTGGAAAGTCTCGGGGTGTTATAGTTCCACACTTCTCCTTTTGTGGTACATCATGATGTTGGATATATGTATAGGGACCTTCAGTTGATGTTTTTGAGATAAAGTTGTGTTTTTTTGACGTTTTCACATAGTTTCTCACATGTCATCAGGTAAAGGCTGATTACCAGGTTCCGGTTGGTTTACTCCAGCCTCATAAAATACAAGAATAGAAATGGGAGGCTATATAAATGGATTTTTTGGTAGGGATTCCACAGAAAGTTAGAGGGAATGATGCAATTTGTATGATTTTTTACCAACTGACCATGTTTGAACACATACATTCCATTAGGGAGCATATTTCTATAGATATTTTGTGGAAGTTGTACAGTCTAGTTATCATCTAACTGCATGGGGTACCCTTGATTATTGTCTACAACCATGAAATGTGGTTTACATCATGGTTCTAGAGAGCCATGTATGAGGCATTTGGGACCGATTTTATGATAAATATATAATTCCACCACTAGATTTATGGGAAAACATAACACACTATCCAGGTGTGGGAGGATATATTAAAGGATTTCATGTACGTCTTCATCTAGGGTTGGGAGGATCACTTTCCATTGCTATAGTTTTCTTATAATAATAGAAATCACTCTAATATTGGTACTAAACATTTTGAGGCATTATAAAATGGTCATTTTCAGTCACACATGTGATGATATGTGTTTGGAAACACTTGTCTTATCTAATAAGATATGATTCAGAAAACAATTAAGAAGGTTCAGGTGATCTGAGAGCAGATTAGGAGAGCCCAAAGCCAACAAAAATCTTACAATGATTAACATCATAAGACATTGAAATTTGAGTATGGAATACATTTCTTCCTAAACTTATACCCATGATGAGTATTATGAAAAATTTACTAGAAAAAAATATATCCTAAGGTTTATAAATCCTTTTAATATTTATCATTGGTTTTTGAGTTTTCTTACCGCCTATACCTACCCCCAGAGTTGGAACATGTATACAACACCTTCCATGTATCACAGCTACGAAAATAAGTTCATGATCATACACACATTATGGAATGGGGATAGCTAAACATTGATGATGGATCTTTCTTTGTGGAGGAATTTTTGATAATCACGGAACATCGGGAGAAAACACTATGATCATGGAACATTCACTTATTTCATGTTATGTGGCAGCACGTAATCATGTAGGAGAGCTCTTGGGAGTGATAGAGCCAGATGTGAGATTAGTATCCCCAAAATTTTTTAGAATGTTAATTTCATTGTGAAAACCGTTGAAGGAGTGGAGAATAGAGATACCCTGTTTAATCCTTTTAAGAATTTTAAATATAATAAAGAATGTTTTTTGATCCAGGTTCTGAGACGGTGTGGGATTTAGAGGCCTGATAAGAAAATAATTGATAAGATAAAAATGTTTAACATATTAATATCATGTGTCCAAGGTTTTCTAGAAATAATGGGATATATTATAAATTAAGCCACAAATCATAAATCCTATACCATGGTATAATCTAGGACATGGGTTTTACCCTTGGAACAACCTAATGTTGGTCAATATCAAACAATAAGTTAAGGTAATCTTTGGTCAGTGTGCCTAATTAAAGAAATTAATAGATTATTTATTTGTTTAATAAATTGAAATATTTTAAAAACTATGTAAATACCTACTTATGGGATTTTTCTAGGGTTAACATAATTGCATGTATTAGATCTAATAGGAGGAGGTCAGTTTTCGACATTGGAAGATTAACATCATATGATGAATGAAGCTAGGATCAAGGCTGATCAGAAGGCAGCAAATTAATTAGGTCTTATCTACAACTATAGAATTCATTGTTCACTAATTTTTTTAATCCCCAATCATTATAGGGTTCTCTATTTTTATATTCCACTCTAGATTAAATGTTTGATTATGTTATTATCAGGTATTATTTTATCTGTGATTATTTGATCTCTTTCATGAACCGAGTTGAAAAAATAAACTATTTAATTAAATTTATAATTATTTATGCATTATTCTTACACTAGTTTCTTGGATTTATGGTCATTGGATAATAAATCTTGTCCATTTATTTTTAAACTCTATTCATGTTCCATTTCACACCCATTATTCTCATTCTTCTTCATTGTGCCATGCTTCATAGTTCATCATTATTGAGGCTAGTTCACGTCAGATTGAACCCTCATATTCATGGAGGCTAGGATAACATTGAATGGATCAATGTTTTTTAGGTAGATCTGGATGAATTGTGGGAGATACCTACCTGAATTTTGGATCCAAGTTGACAGATAGTGGTAGGAGGTGCATAGGATTCATGACAACCCATCATATGTATTCATATTCCATTTTCTGGCCACCGATGGTTGGGGAACAAGGGATGATATAGTTTTATTTTTCTTTGATATAGTCATCAAGTGCAATTTTCATTGGGGAGGCCCAGTAGGGAAAATTCATGAAGGATATAGAAATTTTTAGAATGAACCAACTACATGGCATGTACTATGAATAAGACACAAAGTCTAGTAACCCCAACTATTGTGATTGCATTTCAATGAAAATATAAGGAACACACACCATGGAGTTAATACACATGAACTATAACCCATCCTAGGTATCGAGACCATGGTATAGATACACACACCCTGGACCTCATGTGAGAGAACATGTAGTGTACTCTGGGAGTACACAGGAAGGATCTGGCACGTTGTCATGGTTGGTTGTATGGATAGGTACACGGTAATTACCTGATGGCCACTAGTATGTCCTATATCACATGAGCAGAACCACATGTGGATATAAAGGGTCATGTGGGTCCCTTAAATTACTTGTATGGGGACATTGACTTCACTTTGCATATGGAAGAGAACACAACCAAGAAGTGATTCTGGGTTTCACACCATGTGGACCCCCATACACACCTTATAACACTATGAGAAACTTCCACCATGTGTATCTCCTTCTTATAAACTCATATTTTGGCCTATTTGTATCATTTATTGAGAACTTTTTTAGGTAGATCAACTTGGTAACTTTGGTACTTTATTTCATGATATGATGTGGAAAGCTAAGAGTGTGATTCTTATTTTGGTGACACTTGACAATGGGAATGCCCATGAAGGATCTTCAAGGTGATTTCAGGGTTTGAAACCCCCTTGATAGACCTGGGTGTGAGTTCCCCATAATCCTCACACTGGATGAGTGGCACCCCCTTTATGCACTGGGCCACAAGTCCTCTTCCCACTAAGTGGAACTACCTAACACTCAAGAGAATGGGTCCTTAAGCTATTCCCTTCATGGGGACCCCCAATGAAAATATGGTACAGGTCCTCCACGCTTTTTTTAGAACCCCCATATAGTACATGGGTGTGGTTCCTCTACCTATTGAGTGGAATTCCCCTAATGCACTTGGGATCAGGTACCTTATATGCTCATTGTAAACCCCCCAAGATGTAGTATTGCTTATGTCCTATATAATTTTAGTGGAAACCCCTTATCATTTTAAGGAGTTGGTACTCTATAAATGATAGTTCCCCAAAAGGATCTGGATTACTGAGAGGTGTGAGTCCTCTATATAGATTTCTCGGATAGACACATGTGATGTCGGTCATCAAAGATAGACCCTTTGGAGTTGTTGGAAGACTCATAAACTTCGATTGGGATATGGAGATGGTGATACCTTTTATCTATCATCTGGGTTCCTTTAATGATCATATATATATGACTATTATGTTTTCATTTACCGTCTTTTTATAGTTTGATCTAGACTTTACTATATCCTTATATTGCTCCCTTTTGGTTATTTGGGTGTCTTAATAGGTGTTTTGATACAAAAACATTCATGGGATTTTCCCAAATCGTTCATGTATTATATAGATGATATGATGATTGACAGATGCCCTAGGGAAGCTTAGGGATACATGGTTTCATTAACCATGTAAAGTGGTTGGGTTGGAGACTAGTATATAGGCTATCATAGCTTTCTTTATTTCTAGTTAGTTTTAGGTCAGGATATATTTTCTTTTTGGTATGTGTTTTTTCTTCTTATTTTAGATATATACTTTTGTAATCAATTTCATTTCCTAGTGGTTTTATGAATGCAGGGTTTACCATAGATGCCACACTCTTTACTTTTATTTATATACACATTTCTTGGAGTTGGTTGGGTGTGTGTGTACACATAAATTTGGAAAAGGCCACCCATTTTACATTATGCCTTCATAGTTATTGTCACTATCCCTTAGCCTATTAGTGGTGAATTGGGGTTATCATGTATCAACATTCTGCTATCCAAGTGGGAACCGGTGGATTGGTTCATCACATTGGATTTTACCCAGTGTGGACATTATGTGATAAATTTTCATCCACTTATTATTATTCACACCTGATAGTCAACAAATGTTGTGTCTTGTTACAGAATTTTATCCAATCAACTAATATTATTTAAGAATATTGTCATAGAAATTCAAGGTTCTCATCACGATAGGGAAATGATGTGACCTTATTAGTGAGACAGATAATCTCGAAAATTATCAAATTAAAGTAACACCGAATCATAACCAATTTTTCAAAAAATAGTCTATTATTAAAATATATGAATTTATAGGTATTCACATGTAAGACATAGTTCGTTAAAAGACAAAAAACTCCAATAGTTCCATCATACACATTGAAGATTTTATTTACTATCTTCAGGAAGGCTATCCTCATGAATATGGGAGATTTTTCTAGGTTATATGTTCCTCCATATTCAGTTCAAAAATTCAGCTATCTAGGTATTTTTTTCACTTTAATGAGAACAACCTCCTAGAATCCTACTGGAAAGTCATTGGGTATATTTTTAATTTTTACAACCACTCTTACAGGTGTCTGTTATCATATATTATTAGAAGTAAAAATAGATTGATCCATAAAATTAATAAAATCCCCTAAATCGCATAAAAATATGAAAATTTCATTAATCCAATTATGAAATGGATATAAAATATCATTGTATATTGAATTTTTTTGTAAACTAAGGTGTAATAAGGGAAAAAATACTTCCTCCCAATTTAAATCCATCTTTTCCTTATTGTATATTTTTTCAATTTAAAATATATTTAAGGAACATAATATAATATTATAATTTGATGAGATATTATAGAAGGATAATATTGATATTAACATTCTATAATTTTCTACAATTTCTCCTCATATCTACTCCTCATAGATCACATTAGATAGGATCATTATTAATGGGAAAGGAATTTGGTGATATTTTTTATTAGATTTCTACCTCTTCATGGTTATCTCATTCTTCTTCCTACATTTTTCTAGATCTCTATTGATCTCTTTTATTTTCTTATTGGTCAGATTGGTTATTAGGGGTTGTCCAGTTTTTTTAGTCTTAAACTCTTTAAGTTATGGTAGATTATTTTCATTATTGGGAGTAATTAGTGGATTACAGTCTTTATTACTTTTTTTGTCATAATACAGACATTTCCCTTGAGATTTTGGATTGAATGAGCAAGCAGTTTCCTTGATTTTAGGGGAAAATTCTATAAGGATGTTGTGTTTATTCTTATTCTCGTATAATTTATTACTCAATTAATGAACTTCAAGTCATTATTGTTTAATTATTTGGACTTACACACCAGTTTAGGGTTTTTCAGATTGTCAAATTTATTGGAAATGTGGTGGTTGGTTTTTTGGATAGTTTTAATTTTTTCTGTATGGTTGTTGAATGGTTTTTTAGAAGGCTTGGATGTGTTAGTTTTGATTCTAGAATTTTTTTTACTAATAATGGTTATGGTAAGTAGGTATATCCAAACATATTAGTTTATAAGTCTATATTGGACATGGTAAGGCTCTCTCTATCCAAAATGTTTCTTCTTAAACTAATTTGGCTAGTATGTTTCTGCACAACTTCCCTCAACCTACACCTCAACACATTAATTTGTAAAATATTTCGAGGATTCCCAAAAACTATATACCTTCACACGTCCTTGTTTATAAACAGATATATTTATTTCCATTTTTCAAAAAATACTAGTTATTTCCTTTTATTCTAAAAATGGTCATTATTCTGAATACCTTACCAAATGTTACCCCTAGTGAATGTAACTCTTTCACCAAAACGTCTGTGAGAAATGGGTTATCTTCTCAATGAGTCCCTTGGACATTAATTTTTAGTTTTCTATTAAATAAACTCATGAATAAGACTAAAGTATATTTATATCACATTAATGTAATCCTTCATTAAAGAAGATATGGAAATTATGTTCCTTAATTGCTTGACGTAGGAAACTAGCACATGGATTCTTTAATCTCTCTCAATACACTTAAATAATATACCTTGAAACATTTTGATGGAATATATCTCTTTCAACATAGTTTTTTTCTAGAGGTGGGAAAAAATATGTGAATAAACACATCTTCATGTCATCCCAGTCATGTACATATACTGGTTATAGACTGTACAAACACTACATTGATACACCTTCTAGTGAAAAAGGGAATTCCCTCCACTTGAAATTAACTTCTTCCTCTTTTATAGGTTTCAAAGATCAGCATACTAAAGTGAAATATATTATTTTATTTTTTATATATTCACCTATAAAACAATTAAATTTATGTAAATTTTTATTATATAAGTTTTAAACTCGATATCATTTTGTAAAACATTCATATAGATATAATCATGTGGATTTATGAAATGATTTCCATCAAAGTCGCTCAACTTTTTATTAGGATTGGATTTCTTGGTGAAAGGAGACTGGTGAAAAATAAATGATTTACTTCAGTTTCTTGAGGAATCTAACTCAAATTCATATTGTATGTTTTCATTTTTATGTTTAGATGGAGGATTTCACTAGATATCATCTTTAATGGACTAATGTTTGTCAGTTTGAGAAATATTCTTGGAATTTAAAAGTTAAAAACAGAATATTGTTGGAACTGCCTCCCCAAAAATGGTATTAGGTATTAACATAATCTTTTCATTATGTAACACCATGACCCCGATTACCTTGAGTTAGTGCATTATTACATCACATTGGTATGATCACAGGAGATCATGTCTCAATAGACCAATAAATTTAGTAGCCTTGGAAGTACTACATACAGACATAATTTTTACATTACATTATGAAATAAAAAATTAACATTGTTTCTCATTTTAACACACTCATATCACTCAGCCTATCCTTGTAGTTCAGTCATAATATACTTCTTCACATCCAGGAAAAAATAAAAAATAAGAAATGGGTGAGGTCAAATGCTTTGTAAGCATTTCAATATAGTGGAAACTATCTGAAATAAGCATAAACATTCAAGGAAATGTATAAGACTAAAACAAAATCCTATTAAACCTAAAATTTAGCATAATATGGAAAAGATAAATCAAATAATGTCATTTACTTATTCACATGTATATTATAATAGTCGAATAATCATATGTAATATCAATAGATAATCTTATAATAATAGAATTCATAATATCAGACATCGTAGCCACATATTCAAGGCCTTAGGCCAAGACTAAAAATAATAATATTGTCAAGGAATTCTTCCAAGACACTAGTTTGTCTCGTGATACCTACAGATTCATCTTGGGAAGATCGTGTGCCCCAACCGTCACTTACTATGTCCAATGCATTCCTCATATGAAAAGGGTGAAATATAACATAATCATTCATATTAAACTAACATTGGAAATGGTAATAATTTAACCATAAACTGTGAATAACCTAAAAACAGCACATCTGTAGTCAAACATATCATAAAACTATCAATATAACATGGAATATTCTATCACAATAAATCAAATTCCTTAAAAAATAAAATACAATAATAGATGTCGACATAGATGAAATAAATAAAAAATATTTGAGAAAAATATCTGTTTCTACATTGAAATCATTTAAAAGTCCCACAATTATAAACTAGAAATCTATTTTGAAAATATTCATATAATATTGTAAGGGAAGCTTAAAAGTTGTTATAATGGTGGAAAATAGCTACACCAGCCATATAAGTTAAAAAAACATTCTTTCCTTAATTTTTCAAAAATGTCCTAAAGTAATTTGTTTGGAAAATGACACAAAAATTCCTTTCAAAATATTTTATAAAAAGTAAAAAAGGGTATAAATGAATTTAACCCATAGTCTATGTAATAGTAAAAGTGTTTTGATATACATTTTTAAGAAACATAGATGTGTATGATAAATAAGTCCATGTAGATACTTACGTATAAACAACCTCAGATAATAATGAGATTGTAAAATTAACCCTTACCTTGTACTTTTCCTTAGTCAAGGGAAAGTTAACCTCAAGAATAATTCTTTAATAATTGTAATTAAATTATACAAGAACAAAATACATAAATATAATATTATATATGATCCTATAATATTGTTTTGTTAATAAAATTTGAATATTAACATTGTTTGGGGTGTTAAATAATTCATTTTACTTAATATGTTTTGTTATGTAAGTCATGTTTGTTATGGATGCGATGTATTTTATTCATATTCATAATTATATTAAGTTCTTAAAAATTATTCTTAATCATAAAATTAAAATTTTTCTTGAATGGTTACGATGGGGAACAAAATCCCCTCACGTCGTGGAGACAGTAAGCCATATATACGCACGAGCGATAATATAATTCTTTTGAGGGTGAAATAGTATGTAATTGGATGGTATATTATATATAAAGAATCATTAACATGATATATTTATTATTTAAATCAATTATACTCATTATTATACCCATCCAAATTTTGGATAGTTGAATAACAAACTACACCAAGACGTGGAGACGGTAAGCCGTATGTACATAGGTATGGGGGTATTGTCATTCATAGGATGGATAGAATAATTAATATGTTTGTACCATATTTATAATAATATCTCCAAATATATAAGGTACTGTATTTATTATTTTAGTATGGAAACAACAAATAAAGAGGAAGTAGAAGAAGAAAATAACTTTGAAAGATGTGATGAAATAATTACCTCTTCTTCATGTGCTTCCATTGGATTTGAATACAAGGGCTCCATAAGATGGATTTATGATCAAAGTAAGGCCTCTAGGATGAAGTGAGGGTAGTTGGGATAATATTTGAGTAGGGTTTGGCCGATACAAATGGATTTGGAGGAGTGATTTTAAGAGAAGGGAAATTCCCCTTTTAGAAGAGTAGTGAGGTACACTTTATGAAAAGCGTGAAATATTAATTTATTATAAAATTAATTTCGACTTATAATTGCTAAAAATGAATTTATTTCTAGTATAATATGGGTATGGGTAGAAATACTCTCAACCAATAGGGGTTTTAAGTGTTTAGGTCACTGTATTTACCATGTCTTTTATATTTATTTCTTTAGTTAAACTGTTTAACTTTACGATGTATTCTTGTATTTTTAAACTAAATGGTTAATATAGTTAATGTAAAATTCCAAGAGAACATAAAGGGGTTCCTTAATGACATATTTAACATTATCTATGTTATTTGGAAGAATCATAGATATTTTGGTCTATTATATAATTACATAAAATAATATTTGTTTTAGAAACTCATTTATGTCAATTTTGACACTATTTAGTATTTGATTTTGTTAAAGTCATAGAAACTTTATTACTCCAAAAAAATACATTAAATAAACCCTAACATGTCATATTCACCTAGAATATTTGTAGATGGAATAAAAAGATACAATTTGTTTAATATTTAAATATCATTTATTAGATTCTTTCATTAATAAGGAAAATACTGCATCATTATTGTGTCATAAATAAATTCAATTATTTTATGTCTAAAAATAATAAATAAAATTCAATGAAGTAGTAAATTGGTTTATCTTTATAATGAACATCGATAGTCTAATTTATCTTATGTATAACCCTATATTAAAAATGGTGTAGTTGTTAAAATTTGAATTTAACACTATTAACTCTTTAAATAAAATATAATAAATGTCATAATCTAACCGAAGTGGATGAAAAAGGATCAAATGATTGTCCAAAGTTTGATTTTGTATGAAAAACACGTATCTAATATAATTATTACCTTTATTGGGGTAATTTTATATTATTATAATTTTTTTTTACATTAATTACCCTATTTACTTTTAACCATGTTAAATAAAATTCAAAAGTTAATGTTCACAAAAATTTATTTTCATCCTATTGAACTAAATTTTACTTACTGATGAAAACGACATCTGTCAGATTTTTGAAATTCAATTCACAGAAGCAGTGAAATTATGATTTATGAAAATTTACAAATGTTCTTAGAAGGTGGGTAAAATACATTAAAAAGTTCAATAAAATATTATATATCTAATCTTATTATAAAATTACTCCATTGAATTACATTTGACTAATATAGGTTTTATGTATATATTTTTAATTTAAAATAAATTTTAATTTTAAATTATTATTTTAATAAAAAGTCATTTTTAAACAATAACGTAGTGTCTTTTACTTTTCATCATAAATTAAATGTTTTTAGAAAAATACCAAAAACGGACACTACTTTAATTATGACATTCCGAATCCAAAATTGACGTCCATTTTGAAAAATTAAATTTATAATTTTTCAAAAAGTAGGTATTACTATTCATAAAATCTTTCTAAATTGCTAGTTTGATTGGTCGTGGTGTGCTAGAACTCGGAGCTGTGTACAATGCAAGCTATTATATTTTTCAAAGATAAGCATGTCATGAAATCATGGTGTGATAAATTCCTCCCTCCTTAAAATTATTTTTTCCTCCAAATTTCTAGAATATTACTGCTTAAAAATATTCAGGTGGTTCTTCAATAGAAATTCTTCAGGTTCCAATGTTTCCTTTTCCATTTTGTGGTTTCTCCAATGAACATTTACCAGATGGGTTGTCCAGTTTTTCAACACTTGTTCTCTATTATCAGGAATCTTGATAATCTCTTCATAATAAGATATATTGGGTTCCAGTAATATTTCATCATAGGTGATAATATGTGTTCGGTCAAAATGTATTTTCTCAATAGAGATACTTGGAACATGTCATAAACTTTGGAGAGACTTGGCGACATTTACAAACGATAATCTACAATGACAATTCCTTTTAGAATTTTTAATGGTCTAATGTACCTAGGACATAATTTTCCCTTCTTACTGAATCGTATAACAATCTTCCATAGAGATACCTCAATAAACCATAATCTCCTACGTGAAATTCCAAATCATTATTTCAGTTATTGACATAGATCTTTTTCCTACTTTGATCTTCTTTGATGTGGGTTTGGATTGTCATTAGCTATTCCTTTGTTTCCTCAATAATTTCTAGGCCTATGAGTTTTCTTTCACCAACATCATCCCAACAAGTTGGTGTGTGACAACCTTATCCATATAATGCTTCATATGGTGCCATCTGAATAATTTAATGGAATCTATTGTTATAGTAAAATTCTAGTAGAGGTAAATAATGATCCCACAAAACATGAAAGTCAAGTGAGAAAGATCTAAACAAGTCTTCTAATGTTTGAATAGTCTGTTCTAATTTTCCATCCATTTTAGGGTGGTAGGAAGCGCTCAAATGAAGTTTAACATCTATGGCTTTCTGAAAACCTTTCAAGAATCTTGATGTAAAACAGGGATCATGATTAGAAACAATAGATAGGGGTACACCATTATGTCTTAAAACTTTATTAATATATAGTATTTCTAAAAATTGAAGTGGTAAATTTTCTCTTATAGTATGAAAATGTGCTGACTTAGTAAGATGATCAAACAATGACCGATATTGAATCATTCTTTCTAGGAGTCTTTGGTACCCCCATGAAAAAGTACATCATAATATCATCCAATTTTGACTCATGTATGGGAATAATATGCACGACTCCTCAAGGATGTTGTCTTCCAGCCTTCACATGTTGAAAAATCATTCATCTTGACACATTATCAGCAATATCCCTCTTCATGTTGTCCTACCAAAAATGTTGCTTCAAATCTCTTTACATCTTAATGCTACCAGGGAGTATAGAGAAGTTGTAGCTCTGATCATTATCTAACAATTCCCTTTTTAGATCAGGTATATTAAGAACACAAATCATCTTCCAATATTTCAAAATTCCACCTTTATATAGGATGTCAATCAATCTCCCATCATTAAAAACTTTAATTTTCTTTTGGAACTCTTCATCATCAACCTAAGATGATTTTATACTTTCTAGTAAAGATTGTTTGGCAACCATTTGAAAAATTATTGATGTTTCACTATCCATGATTATTCCCATATTAATATTTATTAAATCTATGAATAGAGTATCTTTTTCAACTCTCATTGAAATGTACCGGCCCATATAACCACTAAAATGGTGGATGGAATGGTCACCACATGGCCTCAAGTGTGTCTCCTCATATACCAGAGGCTTCCAAATAGCAGCAGGGTCTATAATTGTCAGTGGGGAGACTACACCCACATGTCATAGTTCAATAATGGACAATGGCAATAAATATGAGATTCATTCAAATAAATGTTAAATCAGCGGAATGCAGATTTTATAAACCATATACAAAACAAATGGCCAATGCTAATTATACCACAGGTGCATGCATGACATGCTAATGATAGAAAAATAGAAAATAGTGAAAAAAAATCATGATTTAAATTCCAATACAAAAATAAATAAACAGCAGCTCAAAGCATCGAGGGATGTCTCCTCGAGCATTCGGAGCTTCCACTCAGTCCTCTGCTCTTATCTCCCATGTAAATGAAAATAGCACAATCCTGCAACCAAATAGAATCTACTCAAGTACCCCAGTGCAATGGTGGACCGAGTAGGGTGTGTGATGTAAATCTCTGTAGTCCGGGACCGTCGGTGTCCACCCCAAATCCAGACATTTAATAAATAATTTAAACCGTGTGAAGGCATGCATAAATAAAGTAAACAATACAAAGTAACTATATACCCATGTACCTACTTCAGCCCTCAGCTAGTTTCTAAACCTACATTATGCATTTTTCAGGCATACTCAATAATCATTACACAATCATATTCATTTATCAATTATTCAAACCTCATTAAATATGAAAGTCTCGAGATTCATCCTAAGCCCGATATCCCCCCGTATAAGTCAATCACCATAGAGGTCTCTAAAGACCATCTAAGTAATAAAAGTAATGACTGAATCCAATATTGTTCTTTGTCTTTGATAATGTGTCATAAGATATTAAATTCAGTCTTTCAAATACTCTAATCGATCTTGTCCACTAAAAATAGTGATTCTCTCCTAGGTCTGTCCACTAACAGTTATTCACCGAATTAATTAATAAGTCTAAACCCTATCTTATATTCAATTCAAAAATAATTATGTCAAAATAGTTTTCCTTGACCATTAATTCATTTCATGTACGACCAATTTGATCCCCAATCCAATATTAATTAATGGTTGTACAACATCATAACTAGCACCCTCGTGAGTATTTGGAGTGCCAGTCCTTGTCTCATAACCCATTGGTATTTGGAGGATTAGTACATGTCCCATAAAATAATATTTTCATGAAATCTAGGTGTATAACGCCATTTCTAGCACCCCATGAGTATTTTGACCTTCATTCCTTCTCTCACAACCAATTTATCAGTCATACATATATATTTATCTTTGGTGTAGAGCACCATGTCATGCACCCTATAAGTATTTGGAGCATTAGTCCTTGTCTCACAACCCATTTATCAATCATACATATATATTTTTCATTGGTGTAGTTCACATGGTCTAACACCCAAGAACCATCCATTAATTAATTCATAAATTAATTAATCCAATCCATTAATTAATTCAACAAATAATTAACAGCATAAATCGTCTGACAAAAAAGTCAACAATTAATTAACCATTCAACATCTCAATAGTATATAATTAATTAGAAATTAATTATTCTTATCAAGCCAAATAAATATTTAACTCAACATTTAATTATCCCATTTATTTAACAAGTCTAAACTCATCCACTAAAACAGTGATTCGTCCAGGACATTAACAATTTACATGCACATTATAACCATCACAAAACATATTGAACAAAGCCCAGATATTTAGCAACCATATCACATAGCATATCATATTTTTAAACAACTCCATCCAAGACAACTTTAGTCATGTAAAAACAAAACACATCAAAAGGTACCCTTGGACAATAGTCATAACAAACTATCAATTCACCATCATAATTTAATGCAAGAAAATTAATTAATTCAACACCTAATTAACTAAATATTATCTCTTTAACGAATTAGAAATTAATTAACTATTTACCAATTAACATGTAATAATTAATACATCCATTAATTATTACCAGTTTCCAATTTATATTCTAAACACGTCAAATATTCAATATTATCAATAATCAGTAAATGCCACAATATTATTCCAAATCATGACATTATAATTAATTCTACAATTAATTACCCTACTACTCATTCTTCCCATTCAAATCAGTTAACTATTTAATCATATCACCTTAACCAAATTAGCAAAACAGTCTTAATATCAAAACATGTTTCTGTCGTCATTTATCTCAACTGGTCGACATAATTTAATAACCTCAAAAGTTTCATGCATTGACATATCATATATCATCTCCAGCTAGAAGTCATATGTAAAGCCAATCCATATAAATCATGATACAAAATTTCCACCAACCAACAGTTTATCTCTAAACATCATTTCTTGAAAACATAGTAGTTCCATAATCAAGGAATCTCACATTCTCAATTAATTTAAAGAAGATATAATTATTAAATAAACTTTTAAGTATTTGGTACACTAACTCGAGCTGTAACCACTTTTATTTCACAACGCTTTAATATACATTGAGGAAAACAGTCCACAACTGGTCTGCATTCACATGCACACACACCAACTTATATATTTATATGTGTGTATTGTCTTCATTGATCAAAAAAATCAATATATTAATATGGTTCCCAGAAACAGAGTAGTAATGAACAACACAACTCTAACATGGTACATTGGACTCATAAAAAATTAACAGGCCTTAATATAACTGGTGCAAAACTAAATAGTTGGTTTGGAAGCATACCTAAACCAAGGGCGGACAAACAATTCAAGACCATCCGCCTCACCCATAGCAGCGGATGCCAGATTATTAGATCAATGGGTCCCGAGTCAACATTCTCATATCATAAAAATGGAGAAACATAATGGTCAGATTAAACCCGAACCTTAGGGTTTTAGCTGAGAAAACAAGGATCGAGAGAGGAGTAAAATTGCCTTTTTTAATCACGAGATATATGAAGAAGGACTCACCTTGATGAGGTGGAAAATATTCATAAAGAGTCTGAGAGGAATTGTTGCAGAAAAAGTGGAGTCTGGGAGAGGGGGTGGTGCACCACTATGTACTACCTGAAGGGTGGTTGCGCCATGGGGGTCGCATGATGCAGGAGCTCTACCTGGGTGTCATGTTGTTGCAGGGAGGTTCACTCATGGGTTTCGTGATACTAGAGGTCCCAAGGAGGAGTGTCGTGTGGAGGAGGAGTCCGAAGATGCTTCTACATCATGCACAGAGGAGGAGAAACATGGGGGCCTGCGCTACATGCAGGTCACGCCTCCCCTTTTTATTTTCTTTTTCCCCTTAAATTTATCCATTTAACTAAATGTAATAATTAAAATAAAAATACTCATATTATTATTATTATTATCCACATTAAGAACTTATCTAATAAGTCCAAATCTCCCCATTTATTTAAAAATTCTTCTTCATTTATTATTCTCTTAATAAACGTTTCATAATTAAATATGAAACTCCCTATTAATCATTAAATTATTTTAACATTTATTTAAATAAATAAAAAATAATAATAACATCATTATTATTATTATTCCAAAATTCATTTATTTAAAACCCAAACCACCAGTTTATTACAATATCATTAATATTATAAAAACTCAAACCCATAACCCCTATTTTTAATTTCCATAATAATAAAAATTATTACATTCATAAAACTAAAATAATAATTATCTCATTATTATTATTTTTGAAACCTTTTGAGAAACCTAAAACTAATAAATAATAAAAACACTTCATTAAATATGAATCTCCTCATTTTATAAAACGTTTCTTTGAGAAGATCAAAGGCCACATTAAATTCTCATAAATGATACACTCCTTTAACATGAAATTAAAATCTCAATGCATCAAAAATACATTATGACACCATAATAATAATAAAAATAAAATTAGTATTGTTAGCTCATTCCTCCATTTAATAATAAATGTTTCTTTAGTAATTATGAAACAAATTATAAAATTAAAATGGTTATTCGATAAACCCCAAATCCACCTTAATTTCATCGACCATCTTTTAATTAATTCATTATAATTCATTTAGTTTAACAACCATGATAATAATAATAACAACTTCATTATTATTATTAATACATTTCTTCATTAATCACAATCTCACATATAAACTTCTTTAATTAAAATAAATAATTTATTAAATGGGGTAAACTCTACGGGTTGGACCGCAACCGTGCGTTGCCCGTGCAGATCCATTAAAGTGTACTTTTTTTATATCTAGTGCTCCTAAGACTCATTGAGACACATTCTAAAATTATAGGGTAATTATGAAAGTCTGAAAATGATACATTTAATTTCTCCAACACTCAGAATAAAATTCTGGATCTTGGTTTAAAAAAATGACTCATTGATAAACCAAAAACAATTTGAAAACGTTCGTATTTTAACCTGGTTCAAAAACACCGGACATTAAAATCTACCCTCCTTAAACACTTCTCTCACCGAGAATCCATCAGGAACCACTACTAAAACAACCGACCTTCCATTATTATTTAATCTAGTTATAATTGATGGGTTGTGTTCCCAATGCCATAAACACCATTAACCCATCACAAGCCTAATGGTTAAGCCTTTAAAACAAGTGCCAACACACACTTTATATCGAAAAAATCGAAAAAAATCTTATATCTGATGCCATTATAGTGACCTCGTCAACAAAAAATGGATGAATATCGATCAATCAATAGAAAGGGTTGCACATTCTTCCCTTGAAATACTTCATGGACCCAAAACCCTCATTTTCCCTTTATCAGATGACGTGCTTTTAAAAATATTCCAAAACCATCTAAATGTATTAAGAAGTCCTCCCCAACCTATGGTGAAATTTCCAAGACATGGAATCACAAGTATATTTTAAAAATAAATGTTCCCCAACACAAATAAAGGATTATCCCATAGAAACCGTGCATCCGACATACAACACAGATAACAACCACCTATCAAGAAAAACAACATTTGAAAATTTAGCGCAGCGTAAGACATACACTATCTTGGTGTCTCAATGACGAGGTTAAGATAGGGGACATGATCTTCATATTTAGAAGAGAAAAATAAGATAAAACCATGTTCATTAAGAAGATCAGTCGAACTACTACCAGACAAAAAATCTCGGCTTCTCTTGCCGAAACGTTTACCAAAAACGATGCAACATTACCCACCTTAGGATTGTCAATGACATCTAAATAAAATATCATCCACTCACTGGTGCACTATATTAGAGAATCTAATGCATTCATGTGATGTTCCTCAAACCAAAATCACCATGTCAAACATTGATCATAAAATCCGTAACATAAACCTATCAGCGTTCCATAACAGACATGTCCCAAGAAGTCCTCCCGTGTAGTTGGACGAACATACTTTAATGGCATAGAATGCTCTAAGGTTACTACCTTCCACGGGTTATCCCCTTAAGAAACATAAACATCGCCCCTCTCTCCCAGTCACACAAAAATGAAATCATAACATTCAAAATCACCTTTTTAGTTTTAGCCATTTTAATTAATTCATTTCAACCATTCATCATTTGAATGAAATTCCAAAAATACACAAGTGATTTTCCCGAAAACTCACCTTGTTTTCAAAAAAACTCCCTATGGAAAATATAGGCATACTATCACAAACATTATATTTAATTATTAAACATTTAGTTTTATTCAAATTAAAATAGGAAATTTAGCATCTAAATTCCTTTTACCAAGAAGGCGACATCTGAGGGCCCTATTTATTCAATACGAGTTCTTTAAAAAGTATACCAACAACATTTCATTTCTATCAAAACTCATCAGTTTTTCATTTTTAAACATTTTCAAACATAGTATGGTTATATAATGTTCAAACACAAGGGTGGAAATCTACCAATCGATAAGGAACCCATACAGCTTATCACTAGCATTTGGTTCCCATTTATAACAATCATCATTCATTTATCATTTTATATTTTTCAGACCTTTCACACATCAAAACATCTCCAACATGTTATCATAAGCAATAACACAATAGCATGGTATAACATAGAAGTATGGAACCAAAAATGCTAATAAGTATGCTATATAATAACTCAAGCAGGTTATATCTATCACTGAAACATGCTATCTACAGAGGCATGCTAATTCATATCAAAACATGGAATTGCACCAAAGGAAAACATTCCAAATTATAGGTGGGCGATGTGATGATGGCAGTGACAGTGTTGTGACTTTAGGGTTTCCTGGGCAGCTCAATTCTCCTGTGGATATCAGGATGCACTTTTTGTTCTTGAATTTTGTAATTTCAAACTATGAATGGGATTTTGGAATGGTGTATGCTATGATGATATTTTTAGGGTTTTTAAATTTAGATATCAGTTTTTTTAGGGTTCCCACTCACCCATAAAGTTGGTTATTTAGAATATGTAAAATGTATTTGGTGGTGCTACTAGTGTAACTACATGGAATTTTATATTCATGACATGTGAATATCTAAGTGACTAAGAGGATGAATGTATGATACTTCCTTTCCAAATCAGGCCAAAACAATTATTTTTCAAAATTATCAAAATCATTAAGTAGTGGAAAATACACGAGTCACTTAAGGTGAAATCATATCAACTGTAATATCGAAAAGCATGGGCATCAATTCCTAGCACTCGCCACTTGGTCATTTCCCATACGTGGGGTGATCAGTCCCAAGCACGACTGTTAACCCAAGCGTGGAAACTTTCCTAGTATCCATTCTACCAAACCAAAATAGAAATACAAAAGGAAAATAATTCTTCTGATACTACATAGTAATGTCCCGACCCGGCTCAACATTAAACTGGTGGCTGAACTGGTAACCACATGACCTCAAGTGCATCTCCCCATACGCCAGAGGCTACTAAATAACAATGAGGGTCTATAGATAGTTAGTGGGGAGACTATACCCTCATATTAGAGTTCAATAGTAGTCAATGGGAATAAATAGAAAAATATATCGAATAAATGATAAAGTAGTGGAAGGAAGATTTTATAAGTCTTGTACAATACAAATGGCCTATTCCCATTACAAAAAAGATGCATGCATGACACGATATTGAAAAAAAATAGAAAACAGTGAACAAAACTACATTATTTACATTATAATATAGAAATAAATAAACAATGACTCAAATATCCAAGGGCGGTCTACTCAAGAATCACGAGCTTCTGCTCGGTCCTCTGCTCTTATCTCCCATGTAAATGCAAACATCACAATCCTGCAACTAAATAGAATCTACTCGGGTACCCCAGTGCAATGGCGGCCTGAGTAGGGTGTGAGATATAAATATTAGTAGACCAGGACCACCGATGTCTAACCCAAATCTAGACACATAATAAATAATTAAAACTGTTTGAAAGCATGCATAAATAATGTAAGAAGTACAAAGTAACTATATACCCAAGTACCTGCTTCAGCCCTCAACTGGTGTCAGAACCTGCATTATAAATTTTCCATGCATACTCAATAATCATTAAACAAACATTTTCATTTATCAATTATTCAATCCTCATTAAATTATGAATGTATCAAGATTCGGCCTAAGCCCTACATCCCCCGTATATGTCACTCACCACAGATTTCTCTAAAGACCATCTATGTAATCAATGTAAAGACTGAATCCATGCTTGTGCTTTTTCTTGAATAACATGTCCGAAGATATTCAATTTAATCTTTCATATACAATAATAGAACCCATCCACTAAAAATAGTGATTTTCTCACGGGTCCATCCACTAACAGTGATTCACCCTATTCATTAACAAGTCTGAACCCTTTCTCATATTCAATTCACAAATCATTATGTTAAAACTGTTTTCATTAACCATTAATTCATTTCATGTATGACGAATTGGACCCATAATAAAATTTCAATTAATGGGTGTAGAACATCATGACACGCACCCTCGTGAGTATTTTGAGCTTCAGTCATTATCTCAAAACCCATGGGTATTTGGAGAATCAGTCCCTGTCCCATAAAAGTGTATTTTCAAGCAAAATCAGTGTAGAGCGCCATGTCTAGAACCCCGTGAGTATTTTTAAATTTAGTCCTTGTCTCAAAACCCTTTAATCAATCATACATATATATTTATCATTGGTATAGAACATCATTTCTATCACCCTGTGAGTATTTAGAGCTTCAGTCCTTGTCTAACAACCCATTTTACAATCATACATATATATTTATCATTGGTGTATAACACCATGTCTAAAACCAAAAAATCATCCATTAATTAATTTATAAATTAATTAATCCAATACATTAATTAATTCGACAACTAATTAACAACATAAATCGCCTATCTAATAAGTCTACAGTTAATTATCCATTAAACAACTCAATAATAAATAATTAACTAAAAATTAATTATTCTTAACAAGACAACTATATAATTCACTCAAAACATAATTATCCAAATTATTTAATAGGTCTGAACTCATCCACACAAACAGTGATTTGTGTATTGCTTTAACAATATACATGCACATTATAATCATTTTTAAACATGTCGAACAAAGCCCAGATATTTAGTAACCATCTCACATTGCATATCATATTTTTAAACAACTCCATCCAAAACAACATAAGGGGTGGATAAATAACACGCATCAAAAGGTACCCTTGGCCAACAGTAGTAACAAAAAATAAATTCACAATCATAACTTAATCCATGAAAATTAATTAATTCAACTATTAATTAAATAAAATTATCTCTTTAACCAATCATCAATTAATTAACTATTTACCATTTAACAATTAATAATTAATCTATCCATTAATTATTACTAGTTTCCAATTTATATTCTGAACACGTCAAATATTAAATATTACCCATAATCAGTAAATGCCAAAAAAATTCCAACTTATGACTTGATAAATAATTCTACAATTAATTACCCTATTACACATTATGCCCATTCAAATAATTTATCTATTTAATCATATAACTTTAACTAAATTAGAAAAACATGCTTAACATCAACACATGTTCATGTCCTCATCTATCCCACATGAGAGGCATCATTTAATAACATAAAAAGTTTCATGCATCGACATATCTTATATCAGCTCCATCAAAAGACATATGAGAAGCCAAACCACAACAAGAACGATATGAAATTACCACTAACCAGAAGTTTATCATTAAAAATCATACCATGAAAACATATTAGTTACATAATCAAGTGAACTCACATTCTCAATTTATTTAAAGAAGTTATAATTCTTAAAAAAAGTGTTAAGGATTTGGGACCCTACCTCGGGGTGGCACCATTTCAATTATAAAATGATTTAATTTACTTTGTGGAAACTAGTCCAAAACTAGTCCATAGTCTCATGCACGCACACCGTTATATATATATATATATATATATATATATATATATATATATATATATATATATATCTCTGTGTGTGTGTGTGTGCGCGCGCATACATGCGTTGTCTGCATTGGTAAAAAAAATATTAAATTGGTACCAAAAATCGTAGTAATGAAAAACACACCTCTAACAAGGTACCATGGCCTCATAAAAAATTGACAGGCCTCAATATAACTGGAGCAAAACTAAACAGCTAGTTTAGAAGCTTACCCGAACTAATGGCAGAAAAACAAGACCATCTGCCTCTCCCTTGGAAGCAGATGAAAGATTATGGACCAATGGGTCTCGAGTCAACATTCACTTATCATAATAATAGAGGAACACCATGATTGGATTAAACCCAAACCTTTGGGTTTCGACTGATAAAACAAGTAAAGATTGATGAATCAAATGGGTGATACGAATCATGAGTAATATCCATACGGACTCACCATGAAGAGGTGAACAAGATTTGTGAAGAGTTCGAGAGTAATCGTCACACACAAAGTATAGTTTGGGAGAGGGGGCGGTGCGCCTCTGTGTACTACCCGGAGGGGGGTCGCTCCATGGGGGTCGCGCGCTGCAGGAGCTCTGCTCGGGTGTCACAATAATTCAAGGATGTTCACTCGGTTATTTCGCACTGATGGAGGTCCTGATGAGTAGGGTCGTGTAGAGGAGGAGGCTGGAGATTCTTCTATGTCATGCATGGAGGAGGAAAAACATTGGGGGTCTCACCACCTACCGATCACACATCCACTTTTTATTTTTCCCCATTAAATTAGTCTATTAAATTTAATGTAATAATTAAAATAATAATACTCTTATTATTGTTATTATTCTCATTAAACACATATATAATGAGTTCAAAACTCCCCATTTATTTAAAAACGCTTCTTCATTTATTATTCTCTTAATAAACGTTTCATAATTAAATATGAAACTTCATAATGTTCGTTAAATTATTTTAAAATTTATTTTACTAAATAACAAAAAATAATAATAATAACATCATCATCATTATTATTCCAACATTTATTAATTTAAAACGCAAACCCCCAATTTATTATAATATCTTTAATATGATAAAAACTCCAACTAATAACCCCTAATTTTAATTTCTATAATAATAAAAAAATTTACATTTAAAAAACTAAAATAAAAATAATCCCATTATTATTGTTATTGAAACCATTGATAAACTCAACACCATTATTTAATAACAACACTTCATTAAATCTGAAACTTCTCAGTTTATTAAACGCTTATTTGAGAATCTCGAAATCCATATTAAATTCTCATAAATGATACATTTATTTAACATATAATTAAAATAAAAAATCATTAAAATAATTTATGACACCATAATAATAAAAATAATAACAGTATTATTATTAGCTCATTCATAAATTTAATAATAAATGGTCTTTTAATAATTGTGAAACACATTATTTAATTAAAACAGTTCTTCGATAAACCCCAAATCCACCTTAATTTCTTCAACTATCATTTATTTAATTCTTTATCATTCGGTTAATTAAACAACCAAAATAATAATTATAATAATAACTTCATTATTATTATCATTGTTAAAACATTCTTTTAATTAATCAAAATATCTCATAAAATCTTCTTTATTTAAATTAAATAATTTACTAAATATGGTAAACTGTACAGGTTGGACCACAAACGTTAGCTGCCCATGAAGATCCGCTAATGTGGACTTTTCTAGATCTGGTGCACCCAAGATTAATCGGGACACCTACTAAAATTATAGGGTAATTACGCAAGTCCAAAAATGTCACATTTAGGTGTCCAACACTCAGAATAAAATTCCGGTGTTTGGTTTAAAAAAACAACCTGTTGATAAAACAGAAATAAAAAAATTAGAAAACCTTCATATTTTAACCCTGTTGAAAAACATGGGACTTTACACTCATCTTGTTTCGAACTCCATGATCCTTCCTGCTCAAAGAATATTTCACCTTATTTTCCTTCTCCAGGTGTAAGTGTATTTTGCAATCATAATCTTTGAGTAGTTTGATTCATCGCCTTTGCCTCATGTTGAGTTATTTTTGTGAGAACATATACTTCAAACACTTATGATCAGTATATATCTCACATTTTTTACCATATAGATAGTGTCTCCACATCTTCATAGAAAATATTACATCTTCTAACTGATGATCAAGAGCTGGATAGTTTTTTCCTGAATTTTTATCAACTGTGATGCACAGGCAACAAATATATCATTCTACCTAAAGACACAACCAAGTCCTTTAATTAAAGCATTACTATTAATAACAAACCTATCATTCTTCGATGGTAGAGTAAAGATAGGATCATTGACTAATATTTACATCAATTATTCAAAACATTATAGACATTTTTTTTCAAACAAATTTAACCCCTTTTTGTGTGATATTGGTTAATGGGTTTTCCAATCAAGAAAAATTCTAGACAAAATATTGATAGTAACCTTATAAACCAACAAAACTATGTTATTATGATACACTCATTGGTATGAGACATTATTGTATTTCCCATATCTTTAAAGGATCAACAAATATTCCATCCTTAGAGACAATATGTCCAAGAAAAGAAATCTCCTAAAGCTTGGATTCACACTTGCTAAATTTCTCATATAATTCATTTCAGCTAAGAGTCTTTAGAATAGTGTGCAAGTGATTTTCAGGATCTTTTTAGCATTTAAGGTATACTAAGATATCATCAATAAATAGTAGTACAATGTCATCAAGATATTCCTTGAAAACTCTATACATTATGTCACTGAAAAATGATAGTGTATTAGTCCATCCAAAATGCATTACTTTAAATTTTTATTACTCATACTGGGTTCAAAATGTTGTCTTTGGAATGTCTTCCTTCCTCACAGACAACTGATGATACCCAAATCAAAGTTCAATATTTGTGAAATATTGATCTCCATGATGTTGATAAAAAATCATCAATGCGAGTTATGTGATACTTGTTCTGTATTGCTATCGCATTGATATCCCGGTAGTCAATACACGACCTCATATATCCATCATTCTTCATAATAAAAAAAGCATGGGATCCTCATGGAGAATCCTTAGGGAAAATAAATCCTTTATTACTCAATTCCGCTAGTTGTTTTTTTAATTTCACAAATTACATTGTTTCTATTCAATAACGGGTCTTCGATATGGTCCTTGAACGAGGAATTAAGTCAATGTAAAACTAAATTTCCCATTACGGAAGATGTCCTATTAAATACACTGGAAACACATCAACGTATTCTTGCACAATAGTAAAATCTTCTATTTTAACATTCCTTTCCTCACCCATAGTTATTTCACCCCCTTACTCCCCAATAATTGAATTTAGTAGAGCAATATGGGGTAGATCAATATGAGAATCAGATGGTGATGATTCTGCTCTAATGATAAGGGATTCCTTATCATTATCAAAAAATTTAACCACCTTCTACATATAATGAATTTTCACATCATGGCCTGAAATCCAATACAAACCGAGGATTATATCAAATTCAATCAGGGTTATGACAATAAAATTAGCAGATAAATCACTTTTATATGCCAAAATCCGAACTTCTTGACAAAAATTTGTTGAAATGATACTTCCCTTAGTTTGTTTGACTGAATAATCCCTAATTAAGTAAAATTGGAAATATAAAATTTTCTTGGAAAACTGGGAAGATGTGAGTGAATGCATTGATCCAGAATCAAATAAAGCATTGGCTAATTTTGAGGAAACTATTAAAGTACATGCCACCACATCATTAGGAACATGAACCTCAACATTAGTGATCACATAATCTTGGTCTTTCTTCCTTTTAGTTTTAGGGAAAATTTCCCTAATTATTAGGACAATAATTTTCATAATGTCCCATCTCTTAAAAATTATATAATTGAACATTGGTAGCTTATTTCTTATAATTTAATTCATGAGAATGGGAGCATTTTTTCTCCACCCTTGTAACGAACTCTCATTCCCTTCAGGCAAGTACTGGGGTGTTTCTTCCCACATTTACTATAGGGTAGAAATTTCAAATTTTCCATTCTTCCCCTTATTTCTTTTTCCATAGCGTTCAACAGATCTCTTGTTCCCTTACTTCACTCTATGTTTATAAGACTTAGAGTATTATTTTTTTTCTTGATAGCACATGAGACTATATCTTCTTATAATGAGAAGGATTTTGAGTCTAATGATCATCACAGAAATAGTTTAACCCATCAAAGAATTGATGAATCTTACATATTGGGTTACGTATATAATATTAAACATGCCTTGATTTCCTTGTAATACAAGCCTCAATCAATGCGAAATTCTTATCCTCCTTTTCCCTGAGACCCTGAAACAACCTTTCGCTACACCCAAATCATAAAATATTTTTCAAAGGAACTTATAAATTTCTCATCTACAAATGGATCTGTAGTATTATTGAATTTTATTGGTAGTTATCTCAGGAAGCGATCTAACATTGATCATATTTGTTATGAATCAGTGTGATCCATATAGGTAAGGTTATTATTCATAACCTGAGTGTGTTGTCCTAGAATGGTTATAATTTGATTAGCACTAGTTGCATCACCAACACCACTATAATTTTCTTAAATAGGAGGTAAATCCCTATATGGATTATATGAATTAATATGGTTTCCATTCCTTCCACTAGGATCCATTTTTAAACAATGGAATACATTTGATTATTTTAGAAATCTCAATGCATAATTCCAAACATGTAAAATAATTAACATAAATTGAATAGTTTATACATATAATCCATAATCATAAAACAAATTATTTTGGTAGTATTTACTCATAAATACTTAATAATTTTTTGTAATAAAATGGGAATTATCCTAAGAATATCCACTGGGAGTGTCAAACCAGGTGCGCATTAAGGCCTTGTGTCATGTACCAGGATACCTGAGGTCATTCCCAAAACTCCTTGTTAGATTTTTCACTCCTAGGTAAATCTAACCTAGATCCACGTCCAATTTTAGTATCTTTATATGTATGTATTTATTGGAAAACCCACATAATATCTACATTTCCAAAAATATGTATGTTCTTATATACTAATTCTTAATGTCTATCTTAGGTTAATGTTCTCTAATCTGGGTTTTTATAATTCTAGTTTTCATGGTTTGTACTAAGCTTCCTATGATACAAACTGTAACACCCCATCCCAAGTTACCTAGAGTCGATATAGTATTACATAACATTGGAACTATAATAAGATATCATGTTCTAAAGTAAAAATCAATTTAGTACCATTGGAAGTACTAGATATATACATAAGTTTTACATTAGATTTCGAAATGAAAATGCAACATTGTTTCTCCTTTGAACACACTCATATCCCTTAGCCTATCCTGGTAGGTCAGCTATAATATACTTATTCTCATCCTGGTAAAAATAAAACATAATAAAGGAGAGAGATCCTATGCACAGTAAGGATAAAAATATAGCTGAATCTATCATAAATAATCATAGAAATTTAAGGCAATATATTTTACTAAAACACGAGCCTTTTAAACATAAACTTCAGTGCAATATGAAAAATATAAATTAAATAATTCCATTTATTTATTAACATTGATATTCTACTAGTTGAATAATTACATGTAATATCAATAGCTAATATGATAATGATAGAATGCGTAATTCCAGACATCATAGCCACATATTCAAGCCTCGTGACAAGACTACAAATAAAATAATCATCAAGGAATTGTGCCAAGACAATAGTTTTCCTCATAAAATCTACTGATGCATTGAGGGGATATAGCGGGCCATGCCCGCCACTTACTATATCCAATTCATTCCTCATATGAAAAAGGTGAAACATAACATAAATATTCATATTAAACTAACATACAAAATGTTAATAATTTTACTATAAAATGTGAATGACATAAAAATAGTACATCCACATTCAAACATATCTTAAAACTTTCAATAAAATTTGTAATATTGTATCATAATAAATCAACATCAATTAAACATAAAATTAAACTATAGATGTTGACATAGATTAAATCAACCCAAAAACTATTTTATAAGAATTTATCTTTCTACTTTGAAATCATTTAAAAGTCACATAATTATAAAAGAAAACATTTATTTTGAAAATATTCCTATAATCTTTTAAGGGAATATTAGAAGGTTTTATAATGGTAGAAAATAGTTTCACATGTTATATAAGTAAAAAAACATTAATTCCTTAATTTTTCGAAAAGGTCATAAAGTACCTTGTTTGGAAAACAATGGAAAGATTCCTTTCAAAACATATTATATAAAGTCAAAAAAGGGTATAAATAAATTTAACCCATAGTCTAGAAAATACTAAATGGGTTTTGAAATAGATTTTTATGAAACACGGATGTCGAAGATAAAGAAGTCCAAGTAGATACTTACGTTTAATCTACCACTAATAATAAATATATTGTAAAATTAAACCATACATTGTAATTTTCCTTAATTGAGGGTATGTTAACCACATGAATAATAGTTAAATAACTCTTATAAAATTTTACAAGAACCAAATACATAAATATAGAATCATATATGATCCTCAAATATTTCATTTTTATTAATATATCATAATTATAGATTTTTTGGGTGTTAACTAATTCATTCTCCATCATATGTTTTTTTTACATTAGTCAAGTTTGTTATGGATTGGATTTAATTTAATAATATCTATAATGATATTAAGTTCTTAAACATTATTTTTAATCACAAAATGAAAATTATTCTTGAATGGTTATGATGGGGAACAAAATCTCATCATGTCATGGAGATGGTAATCCAAATATACGCACGAGAAACAATATCATTATATTGATGGTGAAATCAGATGTTATTGGATGGTATAATTTATATACAGAATCAATAAAATTATATATTTATTATTTACATCAATTACACTCATTATTATACCCATCCAAATAATGAAGTGTTGAAAAATAAAATACACCATGACCTGGAGGCAACAAGTCGTACATACGCACTTATAGTAACTTTGTCATTCATAGGATGGATATAATATTGAATATAGTTTTACCATATTTATAATAAAATATTAGTATGTAGAATTTAACAGACTTATTATTTTATTATGGAAACCAAAAATAAAGAGGAAGTAGAAGAAGAAAAGAACATCAAAATAAGAGATAAAATAATTACATCTTCTTCAGGTGCTTCCTTTTGATTTGAACAAAAGGGCTCATTAGGATAGATTTTGGATAATATTAATGCAGGTAGGTTTCATTTAGGGTATTTGGGAGGATATTTTATTAGGTTTTGGCCAAGCCAAATGGATTTGTAGTTGTAAATTTAAGAGAAGGTGATGTACCCTTTTTTTAGATTTGTAAGAGGCACTTTAGGAAAATATTGAAATATTAATTTATTATAAAATTATTTTCGTTTTCTAATAGCTAAAAATGGATTTATTTATAGGATAATTTGTTTATGGGTATACATCGTATCACCAAATATGTTTGAGACATGTTTAGGTTACCATATTAACCATATCTTTATGATTTAACTCTTAGTTATATAATAACTTTTACCATGTTTTATTTTATTTTTAAACTACATGGTTAATATACTAACTATAAAATACCAATGGAAGCTCAAGTGGTTTATTAATGACATATTTAACATTATATGAGTCATTTTTCTGAGTCGTATATTCTTAGGAATATTATATAATTTAATAATGTGGTATTTGTTATAAAAAAAATCATTTATGTCAATTTTGACACTATTTAGTATTTGGCTTTTGGTAAAGTCCTAAAAACCAGATTCCTCCAAAAAAATACATCGAATAAAAACTAAGATTTAATATTTTCTAATAAAATTCATGGATGACCTAAAAAGTTTCATATTTTATTTTTTTAATATTTATAATATCATTTATTTGATTCATTCATTAATAAGGAAAATACTGCATCATTATTGCATCATAAATAAATTTTATTATTTAATTTCATAAATTTATAAATAAAATACCATGATGTAGGAAATAATTTTATTTTAATAATTAATATATATAGTCTAATTTATCTTATGTATAACTTTATATTAAAAATTTATTAGTTATTAAAATTTGAATTTGACATTTTTAACTATTCTTTGAATAAAATATAATAAATGTCCTAATTTAACCCATGTTGATGAAAAATGATAATATATTTGTCATAAGGATGATTTTGGTTGAAAAACAATTATTAAATATAATTAGGTCATGTTTTGGGTTAATTTTATATTATTATAATATAATTTTTACTTTTAATTAGCATATTTACTTTTAACCGTGGTCAATAAAATTCCAAATATGCTATTCACCAAAAATTATTTTCATCATATTCAACAAAATTCTACCTAATTTTAACAACTATGTCTACAAAATTTTTAAAAATCAATTCACAGAAGTAGAAAATAACATTTTATGCAAATTTAAAAATGTTCTTATAAGGTGGGTAAAAGGCGTTAAAAAGTTCAATTAAATTTTATATATCTAATATTATTATAAATTGACTCCAATGAACTAAATTGGAATAATATTGGTATAATGTATATATTTTGAATTTAATATAAATTTAAATTAAAAATAATTATTTAAATAAAATTTGTATTTAAACAATAACATAATATTTTTCGCTATTCAGTAAAAATTGAATGTTTTCAGAAAAATACCAATAATTCACACTAAGTTAATTTTGATATTATGAATCCAAAAAGTAATTCTATTTTGAAAAAAAATTATAAAATTTCAAAAAGAATGTATTACTTTTCATAACTTTTTTTTAAGTGGCTAGTTTGATTGGTCTTGGTGTGCCAGAACTCAGAGTAGCATACAACGCAAGATATTGTATTATTCAAAGGGAAGTGTACCGTTGGAGATTGGGGTGTTACACAATGGGTATCAAATAAAAAATTATTTCCTATGTTAAAATATTGTATTAGTGGTAACCTAAGGATTTCTCTATATAGGTGTGATCGAAATCATTTTTTGATTTAATTAGTAAATCGGTGTGTTTCGAATTGTTTCATTAAATGAAAATTAAAATGAGTGAAAGAAATTTATTTAATAAAATATGATTAAAGGGTGATTGGGTTCATGGTTTCTCATTCAATTTCAATTATATACTATCATTTAAGTTTTTTCTCTTATTTTTTTACTGGTTAATGAGAGGTTTCAAATTTACTTTACCTCGTACCCATGATTGAATGGTTTGGTTGAGGATTAAATTTTTAGAAATATCTACATAGACTACCCCACATCCTATGAATGTTAGTGATATATCAATCACTATAAATTTACAAAGTCATTCTATAAACCAGTCTTTTGTTTCCCATGTAATCTAAGAGTAATCACTACCCCTTCCACACATATTTGTATGCCCCCAGAACTCCACCATTCAAAAAGATTATTATATCATATATAGGCTTAAATTAAGTGGTGGGAGATTAATGGACATTTAAAAAGGTAGTATACAATAAACATAAATATACCAAATACAATAGCAATCAAACTTATAAATTGTAGAATCATATTGACATCATTTAACAGAACAATGTAATTTTATTAATTGTAATTTGGAGAATCAATCATTACATATAAAATTACTTCCATTTCATGATCACTCTAATATTTACTCCTATATATAATGGATGATAGAGATTAACGTGGAATAATAAGGCATTGTAGTAATTTAGAATGAAAAAAATGAATAAAACACAACAAAAACAATATCATGTGTAATTTGAACTCCTCTCTCCTTCAGCCTCTTTTTCTTCTTATATATCTAAGGTTACCTACTTCATTGTTCCATGATGAAATCGATAATATAATTTATCCTTTGAAAATCACCAATCATTCATTTTTCCTCAATAATATTTCCTACTTACAATCTAATTATCTCTAAAAATCTATAGTTTCTCTCATTTCTCCTATTTAAAATATCATATGTATTTTAATCCACGTGTCAACCTCTGATTTATTTCATTAAAATTGATATAGACCAATATAACCTTATCTTTAAATCTTTATGACCACCATGAGCCTTAATTTCTCTAAAATCTATAACGTAATGATGCTTATAAAGGACCTTCTTACTTATGAGAAGATATTGATCCTTACTAGAGTCATCCTTATAGACATATCCATACATAAATTGATTGGATTCCACTTATGGAGGACCATAACCCTTAAAACTATATAATTTTTAGTAAAAAATATATTCTTGCCCACAGTCCATGTTTTTAGAGATTCATGAATTTGCAGTACTAAAAACATGCTTAGGTAGCCAATTCCTTTATCATTTCTTCATTTTCGAGTTTCTCAAGATCATCCTTATGATGAAGTCTTTATTTTAATAATTTTAAATCCTAGGATACCTCTAATGTATTATTCCTTCAAACTAAAACTACAAAGTCTAATTATTATAATTTTTTTCATTTGATTCCAAAAAATAAAATATGTAAATAAAATTATCAATTTGGAAGTTTTACATAATATTCACATAATCGAATGATTTCATACATGAATTTCAAAACTTGTAGAACACAATGAATAATTAAATATGATGTAATAACATTAATTTACTGTAAAAACATGAATACATAGACTATAATAGGTATCATGTACCTAATTTACCTAAATCATATAAAAATACACAAGAAAGTAGGATCATTTTCCATAAAATTCAATGGTTTTTTCCAAATATAAAATATGAATTTTTATAGTTTTGAGTTATAATCATGTTTTAGCTAATATGATATAAATTCAGAATCATTATATGTATGTCGAACACAAACCAAATAACAAACGATTTCGCACACAAAAGAATCGCGTGCTAAGCATGCCCAACGTATCTTTTGTCGAAATGTATGATTAATCTGAGTTGTAAAAGGAATATACCTTCTGAAAATGGAATTAATTCAAGGATCAATCAAAAAATTAATTCATGATCCAAAAAAATATCTTTACATAATTATTTATAATTAATTTAATTAGTAATATAATTACCTTATCATGACTTCATCATTGGCCTATTGAGGGGTCTTTGGTGAATTTGTATATAGATTTAAATTATGATTACTGTAATGTCTTTTTATAAGTAATCTAGGTGTGTTTTTAGTCCCACATGCTATCTTGTTTTCTCAGGATAATTTTGGTCATTTTGGGTGCAATTCAGAGTTCTCAATTTTTTCACCTATCACATTGTTTGGTGTTCATTGTTTCGTACAAATAGTGAAACCCTTCAATAATAAGTGTTTTATATTTAATTTTATAACAAATATAGTTTAGTTTTCGGGATTTAACATGTTCTATATAAAATAATTTAGGTTTAATAGGAAACCATTTGGTGTAGTTTTGTTCTAGGTCATGAGATCATGGATTGCACACAGTTTCAGGAAAATCAGGAGATTTATTTTAGAGGGGTCCAAACCATTCGTCCTATCAGTACATGGTTAAAGAAAAAATGTTTCCAAACCACGTGGTGTTGGATTATTTAGGTAGTTCCATGCACATGGTTATATCATAGTTTGGAAAAACATGAGGACAAACCATGTGTCCTACTAGGTTTGTTTAAAAACATGTACAATACCAAAATTCCTTCTCAAGATTTAAGTATTTCTCCACACTTCTTGCTCCCATATATACATATGGAAGAACCCATATCCATATCAATTTCCTCCATTAGTACCCTTTGATCATGGGTTTATTTTTAAGGACTTATTTTTTATTTATTTTTCCATTTTCCCCCTTATATATTCCACTTCTTCCTCTCCATTTCGTGAAGTTGATTGTTGTTATCTCTACTAAGGGTTTTGATTATGATTCCACTGAAATAGTGTAATCGGTCAAGGCCCATGCATGTTTTTTGTATCTTGGATAGATTGAATCCTGTAATGATTTCTACATATCATCACTTATTATTTTTTTGGATGTATATTTCCCCTATAGGATTTTCCTTGATTTTCATTTAATATTAATGTGATTCCAGTTAATTGGGAATTGTGTGATACAGATTTCTCTCTTCTTATTGTAAGAGGTGTTTCATGGGCCTTAATCATATGTTTGGATGGAGTTCTATAAATTGGATTTTCCTTGGTTAGTTTTAAATATGTATTCATCTTTTAATTAAATTAATAATTTAATTTAAATTTTTTTAAATGGCTTAATTTCGTTATGAGTCATGAGTTAGGTGTTTTGGCTATTGGAATAGTATGAGTTTCAGGTTTAAGATTCAATGGTTACTCTATATAGTAGTTCAAAATTTTATTTTCTCATCATTATCCCTTTTTAATAGAGATTTAATTTAATTTATATGATTACATTAATTTTGGAGAAACCCTTGAGGGTTGTTTCTTTTAGTTTGGGAAGGTCTTGGTTTTTAATTCATTGATGATGGGTTTTGTTTGGAGGACACTCGTTCAGGGAATAGTTCTAGGGGAACCCCTCATCTATCATTTGCTGATGTGAAATGGCAATGATAAGGAGTTTTCTGGATGCCTTCATCATCTATAAACCAATCATGGACATGTTTATAGTCCTTTAGAGTGTCTCCACTTTAGTGGGATGAGATGGTGAGGCATGTGGGTGATTATAGGCCATTGTGATTTTCTTTTACTACTCAATGGGTGGATTGGGCGTTTCCATCATGGATTTGGTTTTTGATCCCTTGGGTGAGTGGTGTGAGATATGGGACCCACGATAGGTTTTTGAGCATGTTAGTTGGTATTGATTGTGGATTCCAGGTCAGTTTTGTTAAAGGATCTTTTAAAAGGATCCTTGAAGGTGAAATCAAGTAGTATATTTGGGTATATTTTTTATTATTCCTATAAATTAATGTTATCTTCTAGAGTTTAGAGAAATTGAGGTTTTGGTCAAGTGTGTGAGGATTAGATCTATTAGATCCTTCTAACTAGGTTGTTCTAATGGCATGTTGTCTATGTTCGTGTTCTATTGTGTTTTTTAGATGTGTATGAGGGGCCTATTTGGATTCACTTATAAGGACATGCAATACCCAAGGATGGGTTTGTTTTTAGGGAGTTTAGGTGTAGTTATCTTATACTGGGATTTTCCTCTATGATTCAATTTTTTAGAGTATCCCTTATAGGGTTTCAAACATTTAAGTTTGTCACAGGGACCATTAATAATTCCCTTGCACATATGATCTTGTTTTTGGATTCCCTTGTGGGTGCGTTTTTGATCAAGGATCGGGCAGAGGCCATGGAAGGATGCTTGATGTTGATTATCATACCAGATAGGGCCTAAGTTATTTGATGATATAGAGGAACCAATGGTAGAGTGTCCTTATCTAGTTGTGTCATTTTGGTTATTTGATGTTCTTTTTATGGGTGTGACATGATATATTAGGTTTATTTTGGATGCTCCTAGTAGGATGTCGATTTATGTTGTGGCCTTATGGACCATGGGAGCCCCGATGTTTGTGAGATCAGAGTTTATTTATGCTCCTAGTTCTACTTTTGGAATGATGGGACAATATTTGTACTAACCCATGTTTTAATGTCCATTGAACAAAATGATTGAGGGAGTATCAACTAAATAAATGGTATGATAAGGAGACCCTTGGGATATCTTGGACTGAGCTCGACCCTAAGTTTTCATCTGATTCTATCCATTGAAGGATGGTTGTGAGTATATGAGGTTATGGAACTAATGGGTGATCTAGATGAGTTCACCCCTCTAGTAAATATTTATGTACTGGTTATAGGTTACATTTTTTGGATGTTGGATGCACCTCAATATTCTTATATGGGACCCATGGGACAGTTTATCTATCAGAACCATAGTAGGAGGGACCCATGGTGTGGTGTATACTATCATTTCCTTGTTTGGAGTCTAATTTTTTTGTTTGTATTTCATGAATGGATATATTCCCTAGGTTATGGTGTATAGTTATGTCACTAGTTTAGATCTTTCCATTTGAGTCCAAGAACCTGATAGTTGTGTGTTGTCATGTGGATTCCTCTATATACATCTTGGGTTCCTACATTCCAAAAATCAATATTAAATGTAATGGAGATCCTTTGTAGAATTTTTCGATACACCTAATTTCATGGGTTTGGGTGATCCATGATCTATAAATTCTTTAATGTGGGCCAGAATAGGGGGATATTTACCTCGGGTGTTAGACTAGAACCTGTGGTTGGAAATTTTCATTTTTTTTATTTATCACCCACATTAATTTCAATAGTTGTTTATTTTATGCTAGATATTATTAATTTTTAATTAGGATGGACATATAATTTCTGCATGCACCTTTCATGAAACAAATTTTTAGTTTCACCATTGGGGGAGGCCTACTGAGATTTATTTTTCACCCCTATATGTGCACCTCTATGTGTGTTCAACACTTATGTCCTCTTTAATATGGAGAATTGGTTGTGAAATGGATCTGGAAGACACTTGTTGTTTCTTAATATGGAAAAGTGGCTCATTTGGAGCCTCAATATCTTATTGGTGTATCAAGAGAGTATTGGAGACTGGTTATATGGTTTAGAATAAAGTAGGTAGTATATGCCAATGAATTTATTTTCTTTTTTTATATGTGTTCAGCCTAGTGGGAGACTGTTTGTTTTCATCACATTCATGTGAGTCTATATGACTGTATACATCATTTTATATTTCATATTATGTTTTTGTTTCCTTTTTATTTATTAACATTACTGTCACCTTTATCCTTGTGGTTGTTTTTGTTATATTGAATTTATATTACTTTAACTAGAGGTTATTATCTCCAAATAATATTTGTTAGACCCTCAATGCTAGTCGGTGACCTCTAGAATATAGGGAGGTTCACATGAGGCCTTGTGGTGGGATAAATTAGGTGGTGTGTTAGGTAAACTGGGATCATTATTCAAAATTTCCACTATTCATTTGTAATAGGTATTCACTTTACCCTCCTTTTCTAGTTCTATCTTGAATAATGTTTTTCACCCACCAGGTTTTACATCAACTTATTGATTGACTAGACCCTAAAATTGGTTCTGATGTAAGGAATACATATTATAATTTCTATTATCTTTCCATCTTGCAGATTTTGAGATATCTACATCCTCCTTATAGAAGAGTGGATCATTATTTTCAACTAATAATGAGTGACAATCTTTGATTATTTGAAAACTATATCTCTCTAGTTTTCTAAGCTCTCTAGTTATCATATATTATTATTGGGTTTGGGAAATAATATCTTCCATAGGGATATATAGTATGTGTTCCTGTACCAAATCTTGTGTTCTTGTTCTTCAAATTTACTGAAGTCAATCTTGCTAACAATATTAATCTTGAGGATGTGCTCCCTCTCACGAAAAATTTATTTTCATACAATGACAACATTCTTGTATGAGGGTTTGTATATACAGTATCCCTTTATTTACATGGGATAACATGTAGGGATACATTTCATACCTCGAGCTACTAGTTTGTTTCTTGAGTGGGTCTTATCAAACACCTTTCATCCCCATGCATGTGTTAGTGACCAGACGAGTTTCTTTATACTCCATTACCTAAAGTTATTTCTATTTGTTGTTGTTTTGGAACTCGGTTTAGTAAGTATGTTATAGTGTTCAACTAATATCCCCAAAAGGATATGGAATATCATTATTACTCATCAATAACCTCACCATGTCTAGTAAGGTACGTGTCCTCCATTCACAAACACTATTCAACTATGGTGTATAGGGTGGACATATTTGGGATAAAATCCCAAGATCCCATAGAAATTTGAAAAAATCCTAGTTAAAATATTCTATACCTCGATCTGATTGAATATTATTTATCTTCCTAATTAGTTTATTATCAACTTCATTCATGAGTTCTTTTAATTTCTCAAAGGACTCAGACTTATACATCATCTAGTAGACATAATCACATCTACTCATGTCATTAGTAAAAGTTTTTAAGTTAGAGTATTCACTAGAAAATTATTATAATAATCATCCACACACATATGTGTGTACCAATCATATAATCTTTGAGGACCTTTTACCCTAGTAACCTAATGGTGGTTTGTTCATTTATCCTTGTAAAAAACCTTTACATCTTTCATATGTTATAAGCTCAAAAGAGTTTAAATAAACATATTGATAAAGATATTTTAGATATATGACCAAGATTGTGATAACTCAGTTGGGTGATATATGAGTCATGTGAACATTGTTTTTTATCGATTATTAAAACATGTTTATCATAATTAAGTATATAAATATGGTTATTTAGTTATTCCATACCATAAAAATGTTATATTTAAAAAATTTACATTATTTATATCCAAATTTGATGATAAATCCATCCATATCAGTTAAATTAATATAGGTTATGTTCTTGGTAAAACATGGACCAAAATAAGTGTTCATTTGGACCAAAATCATTCTAATTTCAAATAGAGGGTCGTAGTATCATATATCTAATTTAGTAATCCATTCTCCATTGGTTACTCAAATATCCACCTCTCCTATAGAAATATTTGGAAATCTACCTGATTTCCATATTTGGACATAGATTTCATCACCACATGATTATAATATATTATCCAAAGTGTAGTTTTAGAATTATTTCACTCAAAAAAATGACAACTTTAACATCCCATTTCTTATGGGTGTTGTTATTCTTCTAGTGTACATGAATTTCACATGAAAAAACTTGTTATATTCTATTCTATTTACCGCCTTTGAATCTTTTTCTTCTTGGATGGATAGTGATAGATTACCTTAGAACTAGAATGAGTCTTGGTCCCATTTTCCTTCTTCTAAATTTTCTTTTTCACCATAATAACTTTATTTTTTTCATGCCCCATGACCTATTAAAATTAGTGAATGAGAGTAATATGTTTTGAAAGAGTCTTCTCACTACTTATCATGTTGTAACTCAGAATGTAAATGGTTAAGGATTTATGCAACGAGGAAAGTATGATATCATTGTGTAGCATATTTATGATCTTAAAGACAAATATGTTAACGTTCACTATGTATCCAATAATCTTAAATCGATGAGGGTCAACTAGTATAGAATCTCCAGGAATTCTTGTGAAGAATGTATTAGAGATCTCATATCTCTCTTCTCTCACATTGTCTCAATAAAGATAATAAAGGTGATGCATGATGCTATGCACAGGCATATCCTCATGTTGATTTATAATCTCATGTAGATAGATGATATCATGAAACATTGGACATTTGTGGCATCATCCATTTATTTCATGTAATGATATAGTTCTTCCTCTCTATACTGTTTTCTAGGTGCTTTAGGAATGAGGTTTTCAAGAACATATAATATCGTTTCACGACATCAAATAAAATTTAAGTACCTTCTTCATTCATTAAAATTATGACCAATGAGAAGGATATACTTATCTTGTATGGATCCCAATGATATATTAAATTTCATGTGGGTTTTCACTTCTCTGATTTAGAATAACATAATTTTATTAATTTATCTGGATTATAAAATTAAGATAATATATGTTAAATTTAATAATCTTCCCCGATTTTTATCAAAGGCCTAGTAACCCCCACCATTGGTTTCAAAGTATATTGTTTCATGGATATTCAAGTGGTATGGACCCATATACATCTTCTCATAACATATAATTTGTCCCGATAAGTTATTTTAAGAGTTTAGGTTTGAATAATATACCAACTGCATTAACTCACATATCCTTGATCTGTTGAGTGGACTCCCTAATCATGAAACCCTGAATAAGAATTTCCTCAAGTCATGCCTCCTAGTAAAACTATGATTTTAATGGGGAGCCAAACATTTATGTGAACTAAGTTTATTCCAACCCAAAACACAAGAATCAACTACCCAATAATTGAAAGAACCATGACTTGAGCTGGTTATGAACTTTGAACTAGGGTTTTATTTTAACATAAGTAGTGGAATGTAATAATGACTTAAGATATGTTATTGACAGAATTTTATCTTTGATTTATATATTTATCATTATTATATTTACTACATACATTTTAATATTAAGTGAATTTATATAAGTGATTATTAGTTTTTTAGAAAACGTTTGCGCATAATCCATTTTATTTTTGTTCTATATTTCATGTTTATTAATTCATTACATTATATGAACAGGAAAAAAATATATAATGAAATTATGCATGAAAATTAAAATATAAAATAATTAATTGTGTTATTATCATGATCCTTTTCTAGTGGAGTGTTTTTCTATTAGATGATAAACTAACCCTTGACCTAGAGAAAAACACCTTGAACCATGGATTGGTTCGCATTGTATCTTCCAACCTATCCTTTCGTATATCTATGGGATTAGGTTTTCCTTGGATCCAATGTTAAACTACCTCCATTAACCTTGGAGATCCATCCATTACATAATCATTAATCACATGTAGGGGATGAAACCAAAGGATTGGTTTAAAAGGTTTGCATAAAAGTGAATTGTTGGAACATAGGACCTCACATAATGAGTGGAGGGAATTCATGAAGGACATAAGTTAGATTTAATAATAATGATAATTTAAAAGGAAACGAATCTCATAGAGAGGCTCGGTCCATCCTCTTGATAATCCACACACATTCAATGAATAACACATTTAATAAACAACCATTCCTTCTAAATTGTTCTTTTTGAAGATAAATTATGCTCAAATAAATTAATTATAATCCTTAATTAATAAATTTTTTATCTTAATTATCATCCAAATGTTATTTATATTCTTATCGATCTATATTTTAATTTTTTTTCTAATTTTCTAAGAATAATATATATACATTAGAGAAAACATAGAAAGTTCCCATCCAAAATACGCAACTTGTATGACAATCTTATAATATTTACGAATAGAACATATAGAAGACATGTATCATCATGTAATTTTATGGTGTGTACTATCAAATAAGTGACACACAGACACATTTTCATTATGTTTTGTGTTTTAATTTTAATATGTGCTGCATAATTATTATATTACAACTTATAAACAATATATAGTTCTAAATATTATGAAGAAATTAATGAGGCCTTTAATATATATATATATATATATATAACTCTTCACTTAAAATTTACAATCCAAATAAATGACACATCGAATACATGTTGGTAATGATTAAGTAGTATAATAAATTAATAATGAATTCTACATAAATAGGTAATATACACAGTGTTCCCAATCCATCTACGCATCATGTATTGTGGTTCATCATCTTTCTTATACACTTTCCTAGGGACTAGGTGTTTTTTCCTGTCACAAACATTACTAGGGTAAATGGTGTCCACCTGGGATACATGTCATGTGGTATCTATGTTATATAGGTACTAGTCACGTATGTCCTATAAAATCATAGAGGTTATCTTTTTATAATGGAATATAAGTCTTGTACGAATGTTACACACACATTTGTAAGGAAAAACATTAAGTAAGATGGATTGTTCGACAAATGATGGGTATTAATTACACACCATGTGAAATAAATGCCCAACAATTAAAATTAATTCAAGTGTCATCCCGATGCATTAAATATGGTTACATGGTGTGTAACTATGGGATACATGTCATGTATTATTGGTATAACTTTCCATAATCCATGGAACCTTTGAATGAGTCACTTCAAAGTTCTTTGTTAATATTAATCCTTTTTTATTATATTTTATGAAACATAGATGAATATGAAATCTATAAATTCAAATATAAATAACGATTAATCTAAAATTTACTACTAATGATAAATTCATAAATCAAAAGATAATAATAATTATAAATTTTTATATGATTCAATTGATACCACTTGATGGGTTGGGGCACTATGGAACCACCTTTTCGACATTCCCAACTAAACATTCTTCATAAAAGATGATTATTTTAATATATGCATAATGTAGAGTGTCCAAAACAATGGAATTAATTAAAGGAATAATTGAGTGAAAAACACTAGAATCAAAATTAAATATTATCACATAATTATTTATAATTAATTTATGTAGTTGATGAATTAAAATGCAATGAATTATTTCGTCATTGATGAATCTGACAACACCTCTATTTCATACCATAAGTTCGTCACAAGAATCAAGTTTATATTCCCTCCGGCGATGATCCATTCATTCACTATGAACCACCGAGTGTCTCTAAATAAATCATTGAGTGATAGCATGGGAGATCCCAATGATTAAGTCATTTATATTTGATCACCCTAATAATCTCATTGAATGAATCTCCTTTCTATATCAATAATAGGGAGGGTGGTCGATGAGGATCACTCTCTATTCATGAAAGTGTTCCTAGATAGGATCTCTCTAGGTTTTGAGAGAATTTTTTGGATGTCACTGTGCATAAAAATAAGTATAGATCTCTGGTTAGAACTAATATAATTTGGTTTAATTATTTGTAGTGTTGAAAATAATATTTGTAGTGTATCGACCTGAGAAATCCTGAATCAAATGTCTTCTACCATTACATTGGCATGATTACAAGGAATCAAGTCTCGTAGGACATATGTTCTTAGTTGTCTTTCACTACTGCAAAACTGGAGATTAATAGCACTAGTATTTTTCATAACATTATTTGTATCACTCCTAAAGGGAACCCTTTATCAACACTTTATTGTTAAGTGCTAATAAAGGATACCCTTTATCAATGAATTATTTTTAGAGATGATAAAGCGTACCCTTTATTAGTTCTATATTTTTAGTGCTCATAAAGGAATCATTCATTAGAGCTTTTTTAGCCCTCATAATGGTCAAAATATACAAAATGAAATAAATAAATAAATAAATAATAAAAATTATGTAATTAAAAAAGTATTATAAATTTTATTGATAAAATAATTATCAATAAATGTGAATAATTTTATTATACTATATATAAATTATTAAAACTAACAAATTGTAATTATTAAATATATAAATATATTCCCCTTATGATTAACGATGGTGGTATGGGTGGGGAGGGGTTTGGGGCATCGTTGTTAGGTCAAGTTCCCAAGATAACGGTTTATCGATATTTTATTTCATACTTCGTGTACCACTTTTGCGGTTTTATCCAATTGTTTTTAAATATATAGATATATAAAAAATAAAAATTAAACAAATTAAAATTAAAAATAACTAAATTTAGAAAAACATTAAACATTTTATTAATTAGATGATTATTTATAATGTTAATAAATAGTATATATTAAATATATAGGTATATATTAATGTATATAAATATGATTTATATAATAAAAAATATTATTTATGCTTTACATTAAATAGTAATATATTTATTGAATAATGGTTTATAATTGAAAATTAATATGAATTAAAAATACTAACTAATTGAATCGAGTAATAGACATAATTGAATGTCCTTTGATTTTTAAATTTAAAACATAGATCAAATGTATTATATTGATTTCATATATATATAATTAATGCATTTTTATATACATAAGCACATATAGAAATATTTATTTGGAATTTAATAAATTTTTATTATTTATTTTTTATTTATTTATTTACTATTTTATAATAGTTTCAAAATGTATTCATCTTTATTTCAACATACATACATTTCATTAATTATTTATTTTAATCAAACATAACCAAATTTTCAATATCGTACATATTTTTAATTAATCAAATTTACTCAAATTTAACATGAAGAACTTAATATTAAATATTCAACAATAATTTTAAAGTCACAATTATAAAAAAATATTGATAAAAAATATTATTATAAATGTATATTTAATATTTTTATACATTTAATATTATAAGTAAATACATAATATTTCTTTATAAAGTATTTATATGTTAATAAATACATAATTATAAAATTATAATAAATTTATTTAAATAATGAATATATTTACTATGTTTATATATATATAATTATTTAAATATTATTTTTTTAAAAAGTATTTATATAATTATAAATAATTATTTATTTATTCAAAAAAATTTAAAATTATTATTTTATAAAATCTTTTATAATAAGTATTATAATTATATATAATAATTAATCTTTTATTAAATGTACTATTTTTTGAGAAAGTATTATAAGTATTTATCAGATTATTTTAGCACTAATAAAGAATTATTTTATCATCGATTATTAACATACCGCTGATAAAAGGTATCTTTATGAGATCTTTTCTTGAAGTGCTAACTAAAATGTCACAATCTATTTTAAGAAATCTAACCACCATGAACCAATTCAAGATATCCGATACTCTTTGTGAAAGCAACCTACTATAGGTGGTCCTCATTGTCAAATAAAATCTTGAATCTAGGCTAGAATTAAGGCTCCATCTATTATAATGCTTGAATCCATTTTTCAAGAAATACAGTGGTTGAATGCAACCACGACTCGAACAAAATCTAGGTAATTTTATATCTCTCATTTTCCTCAGTTATCCACTAAACCTTATCATCCCACATATTGATATCCATACAAGTCTAGTTGCACTATATACTAATAGTAAAAAACCCAAATTCCTTTTTTTAGTTTTATTGAATTATGGTCTTCCCCGATATCATGTGGGTCTCATTGGGACAAAATTTTTATTGTCTAACTTGAAATATATCAATCCTAATGCTGGGTTTTGTAGTTGTGAGGTATAATAAGACACCAATACCTATATTTAGTTGTATTTACCTCTTTTCAATTGTCATCTTTTAAAAAATTCAACAATATAGCGGTCAGTGTTGTCATTGGTTTGGAATATTACATTTCAAGTCAATTAGATGATGAAATATCTGACATCATTGGTGTCTTATATTATGTCATGACACAATTGGCACAAAGAGGGTTGATTTTGGATGAACTGAAATATAGGATTATACCCTTCAATTTGAAAGTAAATTTTAGAAGTTGTTTAAAAAAATGGATGATGAAATATCTAACACATGGTAACAACTATATAATGATTTTTTCTTGAATGTTTTTCCTACAATAACGAGCAGTAAAATACTGTGTAAAATTAATGGATTTATTTAGGTTGATTTTGAACTATTTCATGAGTCTTGGGATATATTTAGGGTTCACTTATGAAATGTAACAATCAAATTATTCTAAGAAAAATGTTAAATCAGATGAGAAAAAACATTATATATGTTTGATTTGTTGTACTATTTAGTTAACCACTTCTACAAAAACTAAAATGTTTTAGGTTTTTATTTTTGAAATATTTAAATTTGATTTAAAATAATATTAATTAAATCAAATAAAAATAAACTCTAAAGTGGTTTAAGGTTCTATAATCCTTGGACTATATTATATACGAAAAACTGATTTTGAGATAAAATGTAATAGAAATTTCGATTTTGGTTGTTGAGATATAGTAAGAAAATAAGAAATTAAAATGATTCATTTTCTAGGAAATTACTCTACATCATGGTGTTCTAAGAAACAAAATACTATATCATTATATAGTGAAAAAGAAGAGTATATTTTTTATAGAATTTATTTCTCTCAACCCTTTAAGATTTATCCAAAATATTCTAAATTTGATACTTTCTTTGAAAAGTAACTTATTAAATAAGAAGAGTTTTCTATTATTTAAATTTTAAATAATATTTTAAATAATAGAATAATAAATCCTTTAACACTAGATTTAACTATATATGATATAATAAAATAATGACTTTGATTGATATAAATTTAATAAATATTTTTTAATAGAATCTATTTTATTGAAATAAATATTATTTTTCATGGATATAATCATTACACCTTTAGAATACCACTTCAAGTCAACATTATTAGGATGAAAAATTAAGTAAAAAACATTTATTTTTAAACTAATAGATTATTTTGAATAATATATATAAAAACCTGACCCACAAGAATCCTTCATTATTCCTATTCACATCAAGATCCTAATGTCACATTGATCTTATTCAGATCAAGCTCCAAATGAAAAGATTTGATCCAATTATCATCCTTGTTAACCTCTCCAAATGAATATTTCACTAATTCGGAAAAATAATTAATTTTTTAGAGTCTTACTTCATAGATTTTCACCGAAACATTACGATCACAAATGACATTTTATTCATTGATTTCATCCTTGCTTGTATTTATTCTAGTTGATAAAAATATAGCCATATTTTAAATGATATCCCACTAATTAATAATTCATAAAAATTAATTCATTAATTTTATCTCACATCTAATAAACACTATGTATGTTCTACATTTATCCATCTAAAAACAGATCATTCTTTAACATTTTCATTTGGTTCCACCCATATGAATCTAGGATTACAATCCATTTAATTCTCACAAATGGAAGACATTCACCTTTGATGAGGATTATCTTATGTGTATTAATTTATTTATTATTCAAGATCAATATTTTATGAACATAATAGGATATATTGAAATTATCTCAGACTATTAAAATATTTAATCCAAGGTATCTTATTTTATCCTCATTCTCCTTGCTCGTTTATTGATTATTTGGAACGATCTTTTTGTGTTTTTTATCATCATTATTTTATTTATTGTCGGTATTTACCTATGGTCAATAATTTTTTAATAGTAAAATTATTATCAATATTATTAATTTATTATTTCATATTTATATTTAATTTATTTCTTTTCCATATTACTCGTATAATAATTGTTTTCTGGTATAATTGGATTATTTTGTTTGAGCCAACAATTGAGATAATAACAACATAAAATTTTATCAAGGTGGAATAAAACCGTCTAGAGATGTTAAATACCATGTTCTTATTTATTTAATTTTTTTTATTTTAGATACTATTTTTAATTTCACTTCCTTGTCATTTTTACCTCATACTTATTAAGTTTTTTTCACAGATCTTTTGGGAAGCCATATTGTTCTTTCAACTATCTACAAAAAGCCACAAAATAGATAAATTGATTCTTTCTACCAATGATACCATACATTATATTTTAATTTACATTTTTTATCAAACATCCAAATTTGTATATTGATTTGATTTTATTAGCTGAATAACATTCTCATTGTTGAAATCATATTCACTTCTGATGTTCAAAAATGTGAAAGGTTTTTTGGCTCAAACCACTAAGTTAATATAGAGTGTTGTTTTTTAACATGTAAAGACAATGTAAGCATGGTAAAATTGGATATTTTTTTAAAACTTTTGGATGTGTAGCAATAATATATACATCATTATGACACATAGTGTGATCGGTACAACTCCAACTGCTTGTTTTTATTTAAAATTGGAATTATTATTTGTAAAAATAACTACTAAAATACTCATAACTGAGAAAAAATATTATTATTATTTATATAAAATACAGAAATGATTTTTATTTTACATGAGATGTGTTGGAATCAATCACACTTCAATTCACTACATAGTGTTACTGTAATAACTCAATATTCGAGTTATCAATTTTTAATCGACACTTTATTTAAAAAAATGTCACTCATTGAAAATAAAAGAAATAAACTATGATTTTCTTTATAATTTAGTACATTGATTCAAATTTATTTATTATGTGTTGGAATTGGTCTCATGTAAAATAGATACACAATGTGATCAGTATAGTTCTAAGTGTGTGTTACTAGATTAAAATGACATTTTAGTAAAAAAAGTGACATACCCAAAAATGAGAAAACACATTTATATTATTTTGATAAATTATAAAAAACCATAATTCATTTTAGAGGTGTATGAATGACTCATACAAAAATATAATTCATGTTGTGAATGATATGACTCCAATTGAGTCTTTTTATTTAAAAATGGCATCAATTTAAAGAAAAAGGATAACTAACCTACTCAATATAAATATAATGCATTTATATTGTTTTTCTAATTTATTAAAATGATCTATAAGTAATTTGAGATGTTTTAGAATTATTCATGCCTCAATATAACACATGGTGTGTCCGGTATGACTCAAAGTGTGTCTTTTTATTTTAAAATGACATTAAATTTAAAAAATGGACAAGTGAACTACTCAAAACCAATCAAACACATTCATTTTGTTTTTTATAGTTTGGTGAATCAATAAATAGTTATTTTTGTCATGTAGGAATCATCCACACCTCAATCGGATACATGATGTTCCCGGTATGACTCAATGTGTCCATTATCAGTTTAAAATCAACAATTTAGTTCAAAAAATGTCACTCATTGAAAATTGATCAATCGTGTTAGGATTTTATTTATAATTTAGGAAATTGATTCATAAATAATTTTTGATGTGTAGTAATTGGTCTCACATCAAACTGATAAATTATGTGATAATTATGATTCGAATTACCAGTTTCCAGTTTAAAATGAGATTTTATTAAAAATAAAAAGTGACGTACTCAAAATTGAATAATTTTTTTTAATGTTTTGATACATTATGAAAATAATAGATAAGCCATTCTGGATTTTTAATAATTATCCTCACCTCATTATGATGCACGGTTTGACCGATATGACTCCAAGTGTGTCTTTTTATTTAAAATTGACATTAATTTTGGTAAAATGGAAAATCGCCTACTCAAAATCCAGAAAACGCATTCAAATTGTATTGAGACTTTCAGAAAATAATATATCTGTAATTTTTGACATTTTGGAATCATCCGAACCTCAATTAGATATTATACGTGTCTAATATGACTTAATGTGTCAACTATAAATTTAAAATCAATATTTTAGTTCAAAAAGTTTGAATCATTGAAAACTGAGAAAACACACTCATTTTGTATTTATAATTAAGAAAAATTATTGATAAGTAATTTTTGTCATGTGGAAATTGGTATCAAATAAAACTAACACATGATATGACTTGAACAAGTCAAAGTGTGTGTTTCTAGTTTAAAATGGCATTTTTGTAAAAAAGACTAGAGATTCCTCAAAACCGAGAAAACACATTCTGATTTTTTTGATACTTTTTGAAAACAATACATAAGTCATTTGAGGACACATAAGAATACAAATAACCTCAATCCAATGAATTGAGAGACTTTTATGACTCCAAGTTCATTTTTTCAACGTACATGTATTATTTTATTTAAAACACACACACATTTCCAAAAATAAGAAAAAAAACATATATTTATTTATATGAATTTAAATTATATATTCATAAATTGTTTTCCTGATATTTTTTTTTTTTGATGAAGTGTTCTCTTATAGAACATTTCCCTAATGCTATATTGTACTGTTACAACACCCTATAGTATTCCCCATTATTAGTTCTTTTACAAGTGTTTGTAAAGGGGTCCTTTATCCATGTTTATAGAATAATTGATAAATGGTCCTTTTTTAATGTTTGTAAAGGGTTTATGAAGTATTCATTTATTAAAACTTTTTTAGCACTGATAAATGAATCATTATTTTAATCTTTCTCATGTAGTCAGTGCTTCTATAGCATTGAGAAATGCCTTTTTAGTGTTGTTAAATGACTATTTTGTAATAGTGTTGGTAAACTAGATACATACATGACTCTTTTATTACAATTGAATACAAAAATTGCAACATAATTTATTCCCATTCAAGGATAACTTCATTCCTTCTAGTAAATCCTTGCATATCATTCATAGTCTGCTTCTCGGAGTCTTGGGGAAAGGAAAAAAGGGTGAGCTCAAATTATCAGTAAGGGTTAACTATAGAAGAAGTAATAACTAATCAATGAGAATAATAATTATGGCATGGTAAATAACTGAACACACATACCTTGTAATCAAAAAACTAAGAAGGAAGTGAATAAACAATATTTCAATGTAATAACTAGAAACACATACCATTAAAATAACAATATAAGGAAAAATCAATATGGAAAGGTAACAAAATGAAACAAATGTCATTTAATCAATGAACTGATAATTAAATTCATCCATATATACATCGAAGAAAAATCTCATGGATATATAATAACTAAATCAAAATAAGTAAATTCTTAATTGATGGATGTCATTTATCTGGCACATTATCCATTATACCATTAAGATCTATCTTCAAGTGTTTTTATGTCTATGGGTAAAAACCCATCTATTTTTATTGGAAATAACTCAATGGTTTTATCGCCAACTAATTTTTTCTCATGAGAATATCTATGCATCAGATGAAATTCATTAATTGGTTCCCTACCCATGGGTTTTACCTTAAATGAACCCCAACCCATATCTTTCATGTCCCAAGAAGTCCTCATATCAAATAAAAAATATACCATATCAAATCTCAATACTGAATGGAGGTTACATATTTATCAATATTTAATCAAATAATAAAATAACATATAAAGTAAACACCATATGGAAAATGGTATACTGTTTAGGCAATTCTCATATCCCTGATAAAACATATAGATATTTAGGGGAAATTAAATGTCAAATGATCATATGAAATTCAAATTTTTAAGTGAACTATAAGGAATCATGGATGTGAATTTCAATATAATATTTGTCCAAAACAATCAGAAACTATCCATAAGAAAAATAAGGATGGTTTTAATTCCATATATCCTATTTTAAGTAGAAATATATGATTTCTTTAATTAATTAATATAAATGTTGTAAAAATTTCTTTTAAAAACATTATAGAGGAAAATATCATTTTTTAACCTTTTGAAAAACATTTTCTTTCAAAATCACTTTTGAAAAAAATTTATTCAACAATTATCCTCTTAAACATGCTATTGGAGATTCAATGAAATTATGGTGGGTAAATATGTACATGTCATATGAGGTAAAAAACATTCATTTTTCATGGTAAAAATCATAGGAAAATGGATATTTCAGAAAGAGAGATTAATATTACTTTAAAAAAATTGGTAAAAGAAAAAAAGTGGACAATTTTATTTAATAAATAATTTTTGAGTGTTTAAAAACATTTTTTGAGAACATTTTGAGAAAATAGGGTTCTTAGAAGAAAATATATTTTATAACTAAAGATAGAAGTGAAGTTGGTCTTTCTTGAAAAAATTTTCTAATTTATTTTATATTAAAAATAGTAACAAATTATTCTAATACATGAATAAGGTCATGAATAACTAGAGAATAATTAAATAAAATTACTTATTAAATAATGGTCATATAATTTCCTCGAATGGAAATTCCATTGAAAGATCATTAAAATTATTCTTGGGGAAAATAATCTTTAAACACAGAAAAGTGTCCCATTCCACTTTGAATCAGTTTCAATCATAATCCTCATACTGTAATAATATTAAACAAAATGTTTTAAATTCCACAAAGATAAGAGTATTAATGATATTATATATCAAAAGGGGCATTATATACACAACACAAAATAGGTGAATATGAAAATTACCTCACAGATATATAGAGTGAGATGGAAATACCTTACCCTGAGACTCACTTGTCTCGTGTGTCTTTATATTCCAAAACATTTATATTATATTTATTATATAAATGATTCAGAAATTTTTACATATTTATCATTCACTTTATTTCAATTAATACTGTGTTATATACAACTACTTAAATAATTAATATTACATTGGGTGTTTTGACCAAATTCATTTTATGTGTCAAAAACAAGTTTGGTAGGTCAACTATGGTCAACAAGATTATTATATAACACCTCTAGAATAATAATCATGATATTATTATCATATTTATATATCAATTATAATTTAAAAACCATTAATTAAATATGGAAATTAAAAATGCACCATTGTTACAATCATGGAGATGGTTGGTCATACATACGCAGTAGTAACATTCCCATTTTTCAATGATCATTAAGAAAAGAAAGTAAGTCATTTTAATCATTATATAATGTTGATTTTATCATATATACCATATTATTTAATAATATGTACTTATATAAATAATTATTGTGATATAAAATGAATCACATCATGTCAAAGATGTGGTTGTCCACATTTTCATGAATGACGTTATCCCTTTTTAAGTGTGTGAAATGGTAATAAGAAAAATGATATATATGGTACATAAAGAAATATAATTATGTCATGAGTATTATATATATGTTTTTTATTTAATATATCTTTAATTAAAGCTATCATTTATACCTTCTATGTATCGTGTGAACAAATTACATCGCTTTTCGGAGGTGGTAGTCCACACTTCCACAAATGATATTATCATATTCACACAAAATGGAAAGAAAAAATTTATATTCAATAAAAAAATATAAAAAATAACATGTAAATTATAAATATCATATATATCATATAAAAATAGTGGGTCCATCATAATTCCCTCTACGATAAGAGGTAAAGGAAGAATAAATAAACGTCATTTCAAGAGGTGGTACATTGTCGTACACAAAAATGGTACGTCTGTTACCCATTAGATGGAAGTGTTTATTAGTGTAGGTATAAAAATTAATATAAAAAAATATTAGCACAATGTCCATAATGTTTTTATTGTATAATCATGTAATAAGGATAATTGAATGAGTGGAGAAAGAAACAAATCTAAAGAGAATGATGAAAGATGTTACATCTTCTTTGGGAAACTGATTTTGGTTTGCACCAAAGGGATTCAATTGGTGGATTTCGTAAAAAAGGGAGGATTATAGGATTAGGGGAATGATTTTGAGGACCTAATTTGGAAAAAAATTTCAAGCCAAATGTTCTGGAGAGTATTGAGGAAGTGGGTGGAGAGGAGGCCTTTTTTACAGTGGAGAAGGTGTAGTATTCTTTTAAATTAATGGAAAGAAAATTCCTCCCACATTTTTCCCATGTTGACTATATCACATAATGATTAAAATTATATAAAAGGGAGAATATGGTATAAATATGGTAATCCTATTTATTTTTTACATGTTTCAAGGTTATTTAGATGCTTATTTTTTAGGTTCAGCCCCTTATTGAGCATAATTTCAACTTAATCATTTCAACTAATTTTAATTACTTTCACTAATATTTTTATTCAAAAATTAATTTTACATTATTTTAAATTATTAATTATTATTATTAAAAATATTGGATCCATTTTTCTATATTTGAATCTAATAAGTGTTATAAATTAATTCAAATATAATCACGTAGACGGCACAATGATGCAGGTTTTTAATGTAAGAATGTTCAAACATTTTCTAAGAATTATTTTCCAATTTGAAGGTGAAATTTCTTCTAATGAAATAAATTGAAAGAATTTTTTTAAAAATTTTTCTAATTATATATTTAAACCAATTAAATATAGAATTTAATGTTAAAATTAAATTATATGAAAAAATAAAACTTCATTGTAAAATACCTATAATTGATCCTAACCTAATTTTTATGATTCTATTGAAAATCTTATCTTTATTTTGGCATAATAAATGTATAAAAGTTCTAAAAATATTATTAAAATAGGTTCTCTATTAAATTTTGTTAAAACTACCTTTATAAAAATATTTATTTTAATATGAAATATTGGGTTTGTTGTTATATTTTTTCTATAGAATCTATTGAATAATTGTTAAAAATATTTGATTTTATATATTAAATAAATATTTTATTTATATCATTCACTAAATTTAATTAAATTAATTTATTAGGATAAAATATATTTGTGGGAATAAGAATAGTTTTCTATATAAATATTCAATTTATATTAAATTTATTAATCTTTTAATTTCCTATTAATTTTTAACCAATGAATTAGTTTTATATTTTTTTAAACGATATATAATCATAAGTTAGTTAATACTATTCATAACCACTAATTTAGCTGCTATTTTATATCTAATTATATTAAATAATAATAATTCAATAATATGTTATCGATTAGTGAAAAATGATATTCGTGTATTGTATTATTTCGATGAAAGTCATTTTTGTGTGTGAAACATGCTAACTAAATGTTTCATGCATTACAAGATATCAAATTTATTATATTTATTTTAAATAGTAAATATATTATGATGTCTTGGGATATTATATTCCATTACATGCTTGGTGTTTTGTTTCATATACTCTATTGAATACAAAGTTCCTACTATAGATTTTTTTGGTGTTACATTATCCCCACCTTAATTAAATAGAGACCTCACAATTTAAAATCGTTATCGGTGATATATTATTTCATGTTTCCAATGTTTAAATTTTGACATCATTATATGGGTTTATAAGATATCCTCTAGAAAAAAGATAATGGGAAGTACAATGGCCACGTGGAAAAATATATAACTAGGTCTCTATGTTAGAGATCATTAGTGGAAAGTAGGGATAATTACATAGAGGAAAAGAATAAATATTTATAGTGATTTACGGTTATTAATCGCAAAAAATGAATGATCAATTGAATGTTGAGGTCCTCAAAGCCATAAATCAATGATGACTATAAATATTATCGGTTCAAAAAAAATTAAGGCATTAGGACAAAACTTTATTTCTTTGTCATTTTCCTAATGTTGTGTAACTATTTTACTACCAAAGTATATAAGGAAATTAATTACTTGATATATTTCTGTAAACAGAATCTTGACCTTTTTTTGTTCATCGATTAATTTAATAATGGATCTAAAAATTAATTTTGATTCCTAAAGCACTAAAATAAATTTCATAAGTATATTAGGGACAATAAAAGTTTGAAGATTTTAACTATTTGTGAATAAATATTTTTCAAAACTAATATGGTAAGTACATTAATTTATAATCCTAAAAAATCAACACTACTTCTTTGTAGTTAATATTTATTCATCAAATTGTTCTAATAAAAAAATAAATATTAACCATGACATTTTGTAGGTTAGTCGTTGGCATTAAACCCTTATTGTCGTTTGATCATGGGTTCAAGTCCCATGTCCTTTAAAATTTGATGGGTTATCACCCAACAGATAGGTAGTCCTTTTCTAAAAACATATTGATATAATATCGAAAATAAATATGATGTACAACCTTAAAATGAGGTTAATCACTAGATATCCTTTTTACTAAGGTATTCAATACAACCCCAATACATAAATAATTCATCTACTTATTTACATATTTCTTATTCCTTGGACTATGGTTTATCTAGGGTTATTTCATACAATTATATACTGAGATCCATCATAATTTTTTTAGAAAAATGTGAATTATCTTAATCATATCTACCATGTGTATTAAACCAAGATGGTAGTAAGGATTATTGTTGTGTACTAGGTTATCCCGAGTCAGGCTTGATGCACCTTATAAGAGTTGTTACTCCTGGGTATATATTTCCCAGAAACATATCCAATGATAGTATATAGACAGGGATGTATTTCCTATATGACCAACATAATATACACTTTACCAGAATTATAGGGTTTTCTTCTATACTTATCCTCAAATTTACAATAGGTTTATGTTCACTATTATTTGATTTTCTTTATATATTTCACATGGTTTTTACAAAACTTTCTTTGAAGCCAACTATAGCAACCAATCCTAGGAAATCCAAGAGCCAGTTTCCACTACCATAATATCAACATATTTATAAGGAATCAATTCTTTAAGGACCAAAGAGTTTAGTAGTATTGGTAAACCAGATACATAAATCAGTCTTGTATCACAATTGAATACACTAATTGCAAATTATTTTTTTCATCCAAGGATCAATTTTTTCCATCTAGTATAACCCTACATATATTTAATAGTACACTTCTAGGATTCCTGGGTAATAGGAAAAAATAATGGTGTGATGAAATTCATAGTTAGAGTAAAGTATTGAAAAAGAAATAACAGATTCATGAGAATAATAATTATGGCATGGTAAATAACTTAACACACATACCATGTAATAAAAAACTGAGAAGGGAGTGCATAAAAAATAACTGAATGTAATAACTAGAAACACATTCCATTCAAATTATTATATAAGGAAAAATTAATATGGAAAGGTAAAAAACTCAAGAACATGCTATTTAATCAATGAACTGAGAATGAAATGCATCCATAGATATTTCAAAACAAAATATTAGGGATAAATAAGAACAGAATCAAAATAATTTAAATGATTTATTTTTTGAATTCATGAATATGGCACATGAACCATTGTACCGTCAAGATCTATCCTCAAGAGAGTTTAAGTATCTCGGTAGAAACTAATCTATTCTACTTGTAAAAAAACTCTAACAGTTTTATGGAAAATAATTTTATCTCATGATAATACTAATAAATTTATGGGCTTTCATTAATGAGTCCCCAACCCATAGTTCTTACCGTAAATGGTCCCCAACCCATGTATTTCTTGTCCCAAGAATTCCTCATTTCGAATAAAAAATATACCTTATCAAATATTTGTATTGAATAAAGGATAACTATTTATCAATATTTCCCCAAATAATAAAATAAAATTCAAAGTAAAAACTATATGAAAAATGGTATAAAATTCATGAAATAATCATATCCAGGAAAAATTATATAGATATTTAGGGGAAATTCAATGTCAAATGATCATAGGAAATTCAATATTTCAAGGGTACTAGAAGGAATCAAAGATGTGTATGTCAATACTCTTCCTGAAAAATAATAATAAAACATCAAGAGGAATAATAATGATGGTATCAATATAACATATCCTGTATAGAAAAAAAAATAAATGGTTTTTATTATTAATGAATATAAATACTATAAAAATATATTTTAAAAACATTCTTGAGGAAAATATCCTCTTGTTTTGAAAAACCTTTTTTTTGAAAAATATTTTTGAAATAATTTTATTTAAAATTTAACCTTTTAAACATTCATAGAAAGATTCAATGAAATGATGGTGGTTAAATCTATACAAGTTGTATAAGGTAAAAATAACATTCGTTTTACATGGTAAAATGTGAAGAAAAATGACTTATTCAGAAACCGATCAGAAGATTACCTTGAAAACATTGGTAAAATAAAACAACTGTAAAAATGACTTTAATAAATTATTTTGGAATGGTTAAAAAATGAATGCCTTTTTAGAAAATATGGTTTTTTGAATAAAATAGGTTCTCTAAATAAATTGTGAAATGATGTCGAGTTTTCTAAAAAATATTTTCTAAATAATTTTGAGTACCAAAGAGTGGAAAATTTTAGAAATACTTGAAAAAGGTCACTAATAACCACTGGAAAATACAATTAATGGTTTTATTGATGAATTTTCATATAATTTCCTTAAATGGAAAAAACCATTCAATGATCGTTAAAATTATTATTGAGGAAACTAATCTTTTAAGATTCCAAAGTGTCTCGTACCAATTTGAAACATTTATATTATAATCCTCTAGAAGGAATAAAATTCAATTATATTTTTAAATAACATAAATATAAAATTGTTAATTATATAATATATCAAAATGTGTAGTGGATTAAACATAAAAAATATGTAAGTGTTGAATATGAAATTTATCTCACAGATGTAAAAAGTGAAATAAAAATATCTTACCCTGAGTCTGACTTATCACATGTGTATTTATATTTCTGAGAAATATACTTATGTAAATTATTTACATGATTCAGAACCATTTTCATAATTATAATTTCTTTTATTTAAATTATTACTATGTTATATACAAAAACATAAACAATTAAATTTATGTCGGGTGTTTGGACCAAATTTCGTTTATGTTTCACAATCAAATTTGGTAGGTTAACTATCGTCAAAGGGGTCAATATATAGTATCTCTAGAATAATAACCATGAAATAATTATCATATTTATACACCAATTATACTTTTAAAACCAATCATTAAATATTATTATGAAAAATGAAACATTGTTACAATCATGGGGATGCTAAGTTATACATACACATGAATAATGTTCCCGTTTTTTAATGATAATTGTGGAATGAAGGTAAGTAACATGAATCTTTATAGAATGATAATAATATAAAAAACCATATTATTTAATCATATATACTTTTATAAATAATTATTTTGATTTAAAAGGAATCACATCAGGTTCAGGAGGCGGTAGTCCACAAGTCCACAAATTATGTTGTCACTTTTTAAATGTGTGAAAGGGTAATAAAGAAAATGATATATATTATATTTCTAGAAATATAATTATATTATTAATATCATATTTTTTCACATATTTTTAATTAAAACCATCCTTTTTACATTCCATTTATCATGTGAACAAATCACATCAATTTTAGTAGGTTGTAGTCCACATATCCAAAAATGATGTTTTCATTTTTATACAAAATGGAAAGCGTGGAGGTATTTTATATAAAAAATTAAATTGGACTAAATAAATCATAAATATCATATATATATATATATATATATTATAAAAATGTTTTACATCATAATTCTCACTATTATATGTTGTAAAGGAATAATGAACAATCATCATTTAGTGAGGTGGTACTTCACCGTACACATAAATAGTATGTTTGATACCCATTAGATGGAAGTGTGTATAAGTGTAGGTAGAACCCATAATATGACAACATAAAGTTATATTTATGATACTATTTTTTTATATAATCATGAACTAGGTAGAATTGATAGAGTAGAAAATAAATAAAACTAAAGAGCTTGACGAAAGATGTTACCTCTTCATTGTGTAACTCTTTTTGGTTTGCACCAAAGATATTCCTTAGATGGATATATGTAAAAATAAAGGATTATAAAATTATATGAGGTATCTTTAGTATTTATTTGTGTATATATTGGATTATAAAAAGTTTCTTCAGAGGTGTTAGGAATTTGTAGTATAGGAGGCCTTTTATAGTGTAGGAGGTGTGGCACCCTTGTAAATTTTGAGAAAAGGAATTTCAACCACATTTTTACTAGGTAAAGTGGATAAAATAGTGGAAAAAAGTAAAATAGAGATAGAATAGGGTAAAAATATGGAATTAAAAAGGATTTTGGGTATGTTTCTATGTCATTTGGGCCCTTATGTTTAAGGTTTATTCCCCTATTAAGCTTAATTTAATCGTAATCGTTGTAATTAATTTTAATTACATTCACTAATATTTTTTTATAAAAAAATATGTTGACCATACTAAAAATTAATAATTATGATTATTCCAAATATGAAATTTTTTTTTCAAAATTCAAATCACATAAGTGATAGAAACTGATTTAAATTTAATCCCACAGATGAGACAATAATGTGAGTTCATAATGTAAAAAATATCACAATTTGTTATGTTTTTATATCTTATTTCGAAGTGAAATTTGTTAAAATAACTTCAATTGAATTAATAGATATATAATTATCTAATTTTACTTTAAACCCAATTAAAATATAATTAACACTATAAATAAATTACATTTAAATGCAGTTTTGATTTACAATTTAGTATTTTTCACTATTCATTAAAAAATTAAACTTCACAGGAAAATACCAAAAAATTACCTTAAAATAATTTTTATTTTTCAATTTAAATTATGAATATTATTTTTACACATCAAATTAATAAAATTTTCAAAAATTCGATTTATTATAGGTTCCTCATTAAAAGGAGATAAAAATTCCTTTATAAAAATACTGATCTTTAGGAGAAATATTGGGTTTCTTCTTCTGTTATGTCTATCAAATCTATTGGATAAATTTAAAAAATATGTTATTTAATATATAACATATATATTTCATTAATTTAATCCACTAATTTAAATTAAATTAATTTATTATTAAAAAACATCTTTGTGATCATAATAATAGTTTTCTATAAAAATATTCCCTTTATATTCAATTCGTTATTATATTTATTATAAATAATTTGTAACAAATGTAATGGTTTTTTATTTTTTTAAATCAGGTGTTTTCATGATTTAGTTAAAAATATTCCTAATTTATAATTTAGTATCATGTTTATATCTTATTATATTAAATAATACTATTTTAAAAACATCTTGTTTCTCAATGAATCATGTGCTTGTGTGTAATGTAAGATTTCAATGAAAGTAGTTGTTGTGTGAGGCATAAGAAAACTCAATGTCATGTTAATTCTAATATATAAAATATATTAAATTTATTTTAAATATTAAATATATTATAAATTCAAGGGATATTATATTACCCAATGTGTTTGGTGTTGTGTTTTATATACACTACTGAATACAATGTTCATACTTTAGGTTTTCGTGGCATCACAATAATTACACATAAGACCTCATTATTTTATTAATACCTTGTGAACCCCATGTCCAAATAATAATATTATTATTTTCATTTTTATTGACAAGTGAAAACTCAAAGAATAATTAAATATTATTTAATGAATAAAATGTTTAAATAATTTTTTTCAATTAATATTTAATATGTTATTTCTGCCTAGACATATTAAACATTGTCCTCTATTGCTCCACCATATTTATTAGACTTTTAATAATAGATATTTATTTAAAAAATGATTACCTTTTATATTATTAAATAAAAATAAATTAATATTATATTTACTCAATATAAATTTAATATTTATTAAATATTCTTCTCAAAAATATCCTTTCGAATAACTAGTGTATGAATATTTATAATCAATAAAACATGAATATGTATTAAACCATGATTGGGGATAATATTTATTCAATATGTAAAATTATTTTATAATTTAAATAATATTTATGAGACACTTAATTTGGGACCCTCTAGGTCTCTTTCTTAATGGAATTAGGTAGATCCACCTAAAGTCAATGATTAAAATCTAACAACACGCCAAGACACTTATATGGAAAGATGTTAATGGTGAATTGACATAAAACCTTCATACGAACAATATCTGTGTAAAATAATCTCTTTATTATGATATCTCTAATAAAACATGTTTCATGATGGATTCAATAATATATTCGCTCAGTGTCTCTTTCTTTTCAACTTTCTAAAAATTATATTTACCAGAGAACACAATAGCCATGGATTTATTCCTACTATTCTATTCCCATAAAATGTAATGATATATATACTTATATATATGAATAGAACTTTCAAATCCTTTGTCACATTATTCATTAATTTAATATCACTTTTGATGTAGCCAATGTGTCCTTTTTTTCTGCAAGCATGTTTTCATTGTTTTTTCAATATATCAAACTACATGATTGATGTTACCCATTAACAATAACCATAAATTTTAAGGATCAATAAACACAAACATTGATAGTAAAATCCAATGACCCAAATATATATGGATTTCCTACTAGGGACTCATGTTCTCATGATCTTTGGCACTGCAAACTGCCAAGGGCGTGAACCATGAGAAGGTGCATCAAATTCCTATGAGTCTCCACCCCTCATAACTTGTATCATTTTCATTGCATAAAATTATATAATCTAGATATAAAAAATATATTAGAGAATATTTTTGTCGGAATTCTAGGTTCTCTTCATATATGGGAAATGTTATGGCCTTTCAGTATTACAGTAATTCTTTAGACATTATCACATACTACGTCACATAGAAGAACAATCATGATGTGATAAAATTTTTATTTAAAATAATGAATACAAGTTATAATAATGTACATATAAGTTGTTTCTTGGATATTAACTACAGAAATAACATCAAAATAATTTATTTAAATGCTAATTACTCTCAAAAAACATATATAAATCACACCACACCATCCCATATTTTCACAAAAACTATATAAACCATGTTGGAACCCAATGATTTATCATTACCTAATGAAAGGTAAGGAAATAAAAAACAAATTTGTACACATGAAACTTCAAATATAACCATCAAAAATACTTTCATAAAGACTAAAACATACTTTATACCACTAGATATTCTATTTTGGATAAACAATGAAATTAAAACAAAATATCCTCGCATATATCCTATAATAAAAAATACCATTGAAAATAACACGATAATATTCACTTTCAACCCACAAATCTGGATCCCAACTATATGGAAAAAATTGACTCACCGTCGGTATGTTTTGGGATTAATTATCTATGTTTGAACAATTTTCTCCATAAAAGGGGAAGTAAAAAATATTTAATATAAAAATGATGATAAATTATCTTAATTATTATTAATATTCAATGTTTCTAATTAATAAATCAACTCACATTCTGTGACTACCTATTTAGAAACATAATTTTATGGTTCATAACTCAATGAATATGGAAACACCTTACCCTTCCCTGGAATATTAGTGTATTAAATATTATAATCATAATGAAATTTAATCCACCACTTTTGTATAATATTCGAGAATACTATCAAAAATACGATGTAATGATCTTATAATCTATGGAAACCATAAAGTAATCTCCCAATATACACAAACCATTCTATATAATCATAAAACATATAACATCCCACATGTGTGCCACTCTAATAACAATAACTAGACAATCCAAAATTCATCAAACTCTTCTTCAATGCCTTACTACATAAAATTTTAGAAAAATAAATATCAATATAGAAAAGAAAAATATAGTCATAATAAAATTTCATTAATATAAAACACAATTTTATCAACATGAAAAATCAATTTTATTACTACTAAAAAATAACAGATTTTATTAGCACCTTTAAAATACTGATTCTTTTTCCAATGCTAAAAACAATGTTAACAAATGTAACTCTTATCAATGCTAATTTTATCCCTAATAAACTCCATTACCTACTATTTCATTATGCTAGTAGCTATATATATGACATCAAGCACCTACTGATAAAAAATAAATAAATAAAATACTTTCAAATGAAATATCAATATTAAATTAAATATAAAAATCAATAAAAATTTAAATTGAATCATCATTCAATAAAAATATTAAATTAAATAATTTTAGTAAAATATTATTACATTGACCCTAAATTCAATTACAAAAAAAATATTACAACTATTACAATAAAACTCTCTTAGTAAGAATTGTCCAACGATGAACCCAACCTCATAAAAAATAAGTGTGTGCCTATAATAAAAACAAAGTTTATATTAATACTATTAAATTAAATATAGAAAAAGATTAATTAAAATTTCATGAAATGCATAATTATTTTCAATTAGAGTGATAAGAAATTAAGTCCTCTATATAACAAATGAGAAGGTTTTTCCCTAATGTATCATGATAATATGAGTGTTTTTTCACAATTTTGAGTATGTGTCATATGTTTTGAACTAAAATATAACTTTGAAATGAAAACAGACACCTCCAGTCATATTTTCCACATCACATGTCAGATTGACATGTGTCTAGTTTCTAGTAGATAAAAAATTAATTATTAATCTTTTAATTAAAACATCAGGTCAAATGAAGTGTGTTTCCTAAATATTGAGTAAGTAATGATAATTTGGAACTAAATTTTTTTTTTAAATGAAAATGTGTGGTATTGTTAAAACCCACCACATATTGTATCATATTGACTTACGGTTAATTCCTACATGTTACAGGTGAATCACATGTAATTTCCCAATATTATCTGGGAAATATGAATTTGTTTTCCTAGTTTATTGTGTGTGTCATGCACTATCGACTAAAATGTCACTATAAAACTGAAAAAATTTACTTTATGTCAATACAACCCCATCAAGTGTTAGATAACAGTTTGGTTAATTCCTACACATCACCAATGAATTACATGTCATTATAATATTTTATCAAGGTAATATAACTGTTTGTTTTATGTTTTAGGCATATGAAATTCATTTTGAAATAAAATCCCACTTTTTAATGGAAACAAACACTTGCATTCATACTGACTAGACCATGTTTCAGATTGAGATGCAGTTAATTCATACATGTTGCAAAATGAATTTTCAATATTTTTCAAAAAATTTGGAACAATAAAAATGTTTTTTCTTAATTTTGAGCAAGTGATGTACATTTTGAACAAAAAATTCATTTCTAATTGAAAATATGAACCATTTTTCATACCAGCCACACATTGTATAGATTTAATTGAGCATAATTAATATATATTAAAGATTAATCAAAAACATTTTTCCCAAACTATATAGATAATTGATGTTTATTTTCTCATTTTTGAGTAATTTATATAATTTTTGACTAAAATGTCACTTTTAAACTAAAAACAAGAATTTTTAAAAAATATAAACCCACCATATATTGGATTGATGTATGGTTAATTATTAAACATTATAATGAATAAAGGATAATTTTCCTAAATTATTAAAAATATTTGAGATTATTTTCTTAGTTTTGAGTTTGTGATGTGTATTTTGAACTAAAATTACATTTTTAAATGAAATAATAGTATCAATAATACTAGTGAAATGGTTTTTTAGAATGATATGAAATTATTTCCTTCACATAACATATTAATTGTTTATATTTTTCTTAAAAAATCTGTATAATTTAATTTTTTTGTCTTGATTTTATGTGTCATAAGCCAATTTTGATCTAAATTGTCAATTTTAAATGAAAAGACACATGTTGGGTTATACTAGACACCTCATGCATCATATTTACATGTGGGTAATGCATACATGTCACAAATTATTCATGAACAATTTTTATAAAGTATCAATATAATAAAGGTGAAATTTATTTGTTTTAGACAATAATGTCACTTCCAAAACTGAAAACATTAACATTCAATCATTCATGGCACATTATATTTCATATTGATGTGTGGTTAATTCCTACACATTGAAAATGAATCACAGATATTTCTCATAAACTATAAAGTCAATATAAATATGATTTATGGTTTTCATTATGTGATGTCTGTTGGGAACTAAAATTTCAATTTAAAATGAAAACACACACTTAGAGCTATTTAAGCCACATCATGAGTAAGATTGATGTGTGGTAGAATTACACACATCATAAATTAATCAAGGAATATTTTATTGGATTATTATGTGTGTAATTTCATTGTTTTGAATTTGTGATGCATGTTGTGATCCAAAATATTTATTTGTGTGGAATTCATAGCCTAAAATATTTTAAGTAAATAATGATGGGAGTAGGAAGAAATATATAATAGCACCCCAAAGGGAGTAGGCAGAAATATATATAGGTGATTGTATTATACCTATATCATCCACTATAGTAAATTTACTAAATTTATATTCTATCATTAAAACACAATCTTTCCCCATCGATATTTTATTTAAAGGGATTGGGCCCAAAATGGAATTCATTCATCACTACTAAATATAATGAAATAAAATAAAGCACAAAAATATCCATGGATATAACATTAAATAGTACCTTAGTGCATCATACATACCGAAGCCTTTTTCAATAATTTATTTTTCTGTAAAAATTTTGTGCCTATGAAGATGACCAAGATCCTCCATAATGTGTCCTGGGTCCTTGATGTCTAATATCTCTTCCTCTTTCGAAACCCAATTAATGTCAACTAATAATATCCCTTTTATAATTTAGGTTTCTTCTTTATTAAAATTATTTTATCCTTAATGAACTACCATAATCCCTATATAGAGGCCTTTTATTCCCTTCATAGTTATAAATTTCTTGAAGAAAAATTAGTAATAAATCATGTATTCTTGATCTTTAGTAAAATTAACTATATAAGTAGTAATATAAAAATGATAATAAAATAAACTCAACAAATAGTAAGATAAAAATTATAAAAAAATTAAATAAATAAGTAGTTAAAAAACAACAAAATTAAACATGTAATCCATTGATAAACCAAATCTTCATAATCTAGATGAGATAAAAAAATTAAAAATCTGACAGGATCACCGTTAATGATTCCTTCACCCATTCTGAAAACATGTATGTTTCACAATCAATTAAAAAAAATACATCCTATTTGGAATATGTAGACTAAAAAAGGTCCTTGAGATTCTAGAGAAATATAAATAAATAAAAAATTATTGATATATTATTAGAAATTGTAATTATCATTACGAATACCTATTTATAGATATTAGTATATTGCTATAATATGATATCATTCATAAATTTAAAAACACAATTACTATAATAATCATTGTTACATTTTTTCTAACATTATAAAAACATTGAGAAAACAATGTAATAATTTTGGATACATGTTTTGTTAGTAAAATATTATTATATATACCCTAATACTTTTCTAGTAGTAAAAATAGTTAGGTTTTTGTGCAAATTTTCCATCCACATAACCTTATTAAACAACGCACTATCATAACAAATTTTTAATTAAAATATAAAATATAACGTGTGATTTGAATTTCAATTATAAAATATTGAATGTAGTCTTTTAAAATTTGATATAAGACATTATATGTGTTCTATTTTCTGGTAATACATGCTTTAGATAAATAAATAAATATTTTAAGTGTAAAAAATGATTTTAATTAGTATTAAGTGATTCCTAAGAAACAATTGAATAAATAATTACAAATGAAAATTTTTTCAAATTATTAGATTGTATATTTTTACCCCTCTATTATAGGTATTAAAAATTTCATATTATCCGTTTTTTAATCACTAACTAATAGCTTGGATTTTTTGAAATTTTAACTTCTTCCATTTAAATTGAATTTCTATAGGTGTTATAGAGACTTTTGATTCTAAATTTTTATTCATAGGGTTTTCCCTTCCTATTGTATTGATATATATGAGTGTAGAAAATATGAATAGTATTTAAATGAAATTAAAATTGTAAATCTATTCTTAGAAAAATAGGATATGAAAATATACCTCATGTACAAATTTATAACCAAGGATCCCAACCATTAATTTCTATAATGGACTCTTCATACAATTGTTCATCAACTTGAGTATAGGATATATTTTTTTCATTGAAAATAATATTTTCAATAACTTGTAATTTTAATAATGGAGGAAGTGAAATTGGGGGGGGAAACGATTCTCTATAAAGGCCCTTCAAATTTATTTTTTTAATCATATATATTTTTGTGAAATTTCCTCCCATTTCAAAACCATTTTCTCTACCAGTAATAAAATATGTAAATTAAATAATAATAATAATTTATTTTTAAGGGGTTTTCCTATAAATTAAAATAGAAATGGAATACCTCATTTTAGTTAAATATATTTTTAAGTTTTAAATAAAATATTATGGAAGGTCTAATTTCATTTTTGTCTATTTAAACATATAGATCATCAAGGGGAGTATATAGCTCAGAACATAGCTCATGAGATACCTTAATACCTATACTCATGTGATCTTTTGGATTTTTTTAGTATAGAATATCTCCTAAGATATGGGATAATATACCCCTCACAAAGAATGATATGGGTGTTTTATTATAGATATAAACCATAATAATTTTAATTATGAAAAAAGAAAAATATTAATATATTTTTATTAACATTGAGTAGAAATAGTGATGAAAATATTTATTACATTGGGTAAGGAAGGCCTTCGAGGGGAGTGGATATACTCAAAGCATTGGGTGTAGCTCTTCATGTTGTGGTTGTCAATGTTTTTCTTCTTCTCTTTGATCCATTCCTATAAAATTTTCTAGTAAATAAAATTATTAACAAATGTTTTCTTTTATAGAATTAATTTATGTGTGTGTGCATTTTATTTTCTTATATCTCTCTCTATGGGTATTTGTTTTCTCAAAATATATTTTAGGTGACCCTCCAAAACCTACACCTCTAATGTGGACATATCGATCCGGCGACAACAAGGGAACTAATAGAGTTGTTTATTAAGTGCATCTAATGAAGTTAATTTCTTAAAATAAAGAATAAAAAATATAAGTAAATGTATCTATTGCTATGTATTACTAATTTAAATTAGATCAAATTTCTATTATTCCGTACATACACACAATTATCATACTCTTTATGTGTTTTCATATATTATTTTTACTTATTTATTTATTGGAGCCTCCTTAAACAACATATGACATGGTATGGAATTCGATTTAGATTTTGATTCATCAATATACATATTAGTAAAGGAACATAATTATATTATAATTTCATATTGCATAAAATTATTACTACATATTTAAAATACATACATTTTTAACAGTTACGAATAACCCATCGTTGTTTTATGATAGGGGTAGGTTGTTATTTATGCACTGTACTTATTTTCTAAACTCCATTATTATTTCATAATTTAACAATTATAATTCAAAATGATTATTAAATGTAATGTAAAATAAAATATTATCAATTACAATGTACCTAAAATGATTCATTTTTATAATTTATAATTAAATAATTCTATGTTTTTTGGTTTTTCATGTGTACAAATATGGTCGGTGGGTGGGGGTTTACCATTCCCTCAGCTTCCTTGAGATATTGCTTCATAAGAAATGTCTAAAAGGATATATGAGCCTCTCTAATGACCATTAATATGAATTTCATTTGAAAATAATATAATAAAAATGTAATATATAGTGGATAATGAAGTGTGAATCAATGTTTCATTATTTTATTTTTTAATCAAATTGAGGAATTATATTATAATGTTACCATAATTTATTTGAATATTATTGCATTCAGTTCTTGAATAACACCGTATCACATATCTACATCAATTAGCATGTGTAATCCAGTGGTGGAATAAATGAAACTAATAAAATTGGAAATCTAAGGCCAAAAGTCTAGCCACATGCATTCCTTCCAACCTTGAATTTTAGGACTTTTCTTATTTCATTAATAATTTTTGTTAATTCTATCATGCTATGTTGCATGATTATTTTTTCAACCATATGTTTTTCACATTTTAAAATTTCTGTAGTTTCAACTTTCTCAATATGTTATCAACCTAGATTAACCGCATTCACATGTAGAGAATCCATTATCTGTAGAAGCAGTTAATCATTTAATATAAATAATGTAAATTCAATTCTAAAAAATACTATTAGGGCGTAATGAATTATAAATTAAAAAACATTAACCTATTCATTGAACTCCCTTTATTATTTTATTGTTGATGTTATTTAGCCCACATATTGGGTATCTAAATACACTCATTGTGGTCACCTATAACATAAAATACATGTTACATCCCAAGTAAAAAATGTACCACTCATTAAATTTTAAGTGCGTGTTTTTTTGGGGTTCATAGGGATCTGAGGTTGTTCCAGGGGTTCTATAGAACCATGACACTTTTATATCATAATCCATAGTTTATAGTGTATTTCCTTCACACAGAACCATCTATAATATTTTTTAAAACAAAATAATATTAAAATATGTCACATCCTTTAATATTCCGTAGATTCCCTTTATACTAATAGAATATATTTTTCCTCATAAAATCATTGATCCTGATAAATTTTACCCTAAGAAATATCTTTTTGGAGTATATTAGTTATGGGATATTTACCCAATAAACCATATATTAACACGATAAATCCTTCTCCTTATAAGGCTATAATCACATTTCATAATTGATTTCTTTTAATAAACTCACATAGGTTCCTCCCTCAATCCATTGGCTTCCTTCATGTGTAATGGGATGATTTTTCTCTTTCTAGATCATTTTGTTTAATGATTGATCTTCGTATAGGCAACATCACTTCTCACTATTAAGAATCCATTATAATTCTTAATTACCTTTAGTTGTGGAAGGGGTGTTGGCTATTTTTTTTGATAATTTTATTATCAGTACATTTTCCTATCTATCCTTTCAAGTTTTCCTTCATGCCTCATCTTTTTGGGGATAATTTTCTTGTTTCTAATCTCCATTTTTGAAGGTGATTAGGTTACATCTATCCAGTAGATAAGTTTATCTATAAAATTGGTCCTAATGCATGAATTTATTTATTTTCCTTTGAATTACATTGGTTTATTCCTTAAAAATTATTTCTTTTTTAATTAGTGTGGTTTATTGAAATAGATACATTTTTAATGGTTTTTTATTTAGAAACCAATTTATGCACACTAGGTTTTTGATGAAATTATTAAATTGAGGTTTTGATTTTAAAATGGGAATTAAATCCCGGAAGTGTATTTTATTTCAAATGAAAATTTTTTATAATAAAATTTTTATGAAGTTTGAAATGATTTTCATAAACATATAAAATTGGGTAACCTTTGGTGCGTCTAGAAATATACCTGTCACTCTTTGTGTGTATAATTCCACAATAGGTTTTATATCACATTTGCGTTTGTGTTATGACCCCATAGGTTATTTATTGGATCTAACATAGGCCTATATTAAATATTTTATTTCAATTCTGGTAAATATTTCCATAGGATATATCCTTAATGGTGTTCTTTATCATTTACGAGTGGTTTATCTAATGACAATATTTTAATGGTCATTTATTCACATGCTTATCTTTTTATGTATCCATGGATCATTTTTCCAATAAAATCCCATTACAATTTTTAGGTATTCCTAAACCCTCATATTAATTTAAAATTTTTTGGTTTCTTTTGGGGTTGATTTGGGTTTAAAATTTAACAATATTGAAAATTGTGTGCTAGTGCACGACTGGTACATGGCTAACACATAATATTCCCAAATGTACACCCCACTAGAGGAAAATGGAATGTTTTGGAAAAAAATCTCCACACCGATTATGAATGGTTATTCAATTTTTGTGTCCCCTTAGGAGAAAATGTGAAAATCCATTTACAATGGGCACATGGAATGCGTGCGGTTTTTTCAAAATGTAATTCATTTTCCAAGAAATTGTGCGTATAAGATTTTAAGAGATCCAAAATTTTATTAAAATTCACTAAAGCCCTATTTTAGGTCTTGTACAGACCTCCATTGACCAAAATAGGTTTATATCAAACATGGAGGTCCTAATAATGATTTTTCTCTCATACCCCTCCTGGATTTGATCTAAAGCTAGGTGACCATCAGCTGATCCTCCTTTGGTTAGTTCCTCCTCCAATTCTTGATTTCCCACAGTATCCCTATTTCTCCTAGTTGTTTATTGATCTCTATTTATTGTTCGAGGATATAATTCCCAGAATTATGGATCTAAACCTAGGTTCCATTCTTATTTCTCTAAGATCATGTTGTTTCTGCTCTTCTTTGATGAATCTCGTCTAGGGTTTGGTGATTCGAGATCTATTGATCTCAAGGGAGGTGGTTCTATTACGATGAACAATTTTTATTAACCCTAATCACTTTTTTAAATTTCAATTATATTAATTTAATTTAATTTTCGGATTTTGGATTTAAAATGATTTCAATCATTTTGTTGGGAAATACCCAATTCTATTGAATTGGGGTTTTTATGAAAAATGAGTTTTAATATGTAATTGGAAAACCCACAATTTCATTGAATTGGGGTGTTTCTTTAGGGATTTTGGTAATTTAAATTGAAATATTTAAATTCTAGTTTTCATGGAAATTGAATCGACTGAATTGTGGAATTTAATTGAGTAAATTTTTTGATCGAATGATTTTTACAAAATCCCAAATCTGAAGAATTGGGGGTTTAAGATGAAATTGATTGATTTTTTTTTTAAAATTAATTATTTTATTTAATTGTGTAATGGATTGTGAATTTTTGTGAATTTGGTTTCAAATCATTTTTATGGAAAAAATGGCTTAAAATGGTTTCCTATGGAATCCATTGGTTTCTTTTTTTTTGGATAAGACTTATTTTGTATTAAAAACCTGTTATGTTTTTTAAAGGTAAAATTGGCATATTGAAATTGTGTATGAGATTTAATTATATTTTAAGCAGTCTTTAAATATATTTCCCATCATTTTTTTACTATATAACATGAAATCCTTAGGAAGTTTGTGTATTATATTAGAAATCACTTCCCGAATTACATCATTCTAAAATAGCATATCAACACGTCTTATTCCTTAGGTGATCGTGATGAATCCTCTTCGACTTTGTTCAAGGGATGTGTGTATATACATTATCATATTCATAGTGTTGGGTTTCTATATACTGGAACAATATTACCTACTTAGAACAAGACCATGTTTTTTTCTTGTTTTTATTTCAAATGTATATTCTATTGTTATGAATCGTTTTACATGCCTTTTGAATTTATATATAATATTTCAAATAAAAGTGTGTATATAATAATTTTTTTTAAAAAGCTCTATTTATGTAAATTTTCCTTTTATTAAAGGTAGATTGCATATTTTGATGTTCTTCCATCATTTTAAATGTGAAGCAGGATTTTCTAAATATATTTATATATTTTTAAATTGTAAATAATGATATGTTTAAATATGATTTTTTAAATTCCTAACCTATTTGTTATAAAATTGAATGTGCATTATTGGTTAATTTGAAATTGGAATCTTATTTTTTGAATATTTGGTTAATTCCTAATAGAAATTTACTCACAACCTACTTCTTCCTTCATGTTTTTTTATATTATCTCATTACAGGTTTGAGTAAGGGGAAACAATCTCATAGAGGTGGATCCAGCAGTTTAACATTGGTCTTGGTGAGTGTTTTCCTTAGGTATATGGGTTGTTTTTACTATTATGTAATTAGGTTGTAATAATTTCCTATTTAAGTGCATATTTGACTTTTGGTACATTACTACAAGTGGTTTTTTATATTTATATTCATATTGACTTATTTATTTTTACTTCTATACTCTGTTTGGTAAAACCATTCCCACATTCAGTTGTATGATGTTAGGTGATAGTAGTTGACCCGTGGGGATCTGGAATGCACTTCATGCTATTTTAGGGTCATCTCGGTTGTTGGGTTACTATGTTACATGTGTTGGTTTGTAAAAAAATATTGTCGAATCCAGTTATAGATTTTTTCATGATGTGAGTATACATATTTTAAATCTTTTCTTGACATATGAGGTAGTTTCGATTGAGTGCCTAGTCATCTCTCATTGAAATGAACCTTGAGTCATTAGAAGTGGTTGCGGAAATAACTCTTATGTATTATTTATATTATTTTAACAGTTTTGAATTAGATTGGTTGAAATATAAATATAATGGTTCTATCTATTAGGATTAATTTAAATGTTGTTCTCTTTGAGTATTAATTTAGTGTCTTTCTTGTTTTCTGTTCATGTTGTGTGGCATCATGCCTCTAAGAAGACATGAAAATTGGATCCAAGAGGAAAATTTTGATGATCCTTAATTAAGAAAATCAACTTGTGGGCCCAAATATATTATAGGTAATTGTGTGCACTGTCCATACTCTGGGACATGCACCACCTCCAGTTCCTGTTTAGGATCCAACTATAGAACCGCATGGAGATGTTCTCAAAGATTATTTTCAAGTTTTACAACACCAGAAAAAGAATTTTTCAAGGTCTAAAATGATCCTCAAAAGGCTGAAGAGTGGTTTGGAGGAATGGAGTTAATTTTTTGGTTTATGTACACATAAAATGAAATTAAAGTGAAGAGTTACACCTTCGTTTGTAAGGTCTGAGTAGAAGATTGTGGACTACAATGATAATAACAAAGAAACATGATCGATTATAGTGGAAAAAATTGGAGGTTATTTTCACCAACCTGTTCATTCTTGATTTTACGTTGTTATCCAATTCAACTAATTTATTAAAACTCGATTAGGATGATAAACTTGTGACATAGTATGAAACCCATTTTGTTGAGCTTGAGAACTTAGTGCCTAATATAGTATCGAATGTGAAGACAAATACTCGATTGTTATAGTTGTGGCATCATAAGGATATTCATTCTTTGGTTTTATTTCTAAATATACATTCTTATATAGACATACTAGATTAAGAACTTATGTTTGAAATGGACCGGTTTGGAATGTCAAGGTTATCAGAAGTTTCTCCCACTCCGAGTGGAAGCATGAGTTCCTTCAATAGAAAATGGAAGCATGATGATTCTCTTGGAGGTTATTGAAATCAAGGTCATTATAGACCTCTTATAGTAGCTGGAAGAGTTCTCTTGGTTTCCTACCATTATAGAATTGTAGGAAATTTAAAGATGGTTTTCATTGAGGCACTCAAGAACTGTGGCGTCTATGGATGTTCAGGTTTCTTGCATGGATTCTTCCTTTTTTTATTCTACTCTGCATAGTGCAATGAGATTATCATCTCGTCCTAAAACTATATTCAAATCAGATGCTTCTTGAGAAAAAGAGTTCCAACCAAAATCACTTGGAATGAAGATTCTTCATGTAGTATAAGAGTCTCCATAGGTAGTGGATATGTGTCCAATGACTATGAGTGGTATGATTACAATAAATTCATTATTAGTGAATGATATATTTTATACTTGTATATCTCATGCATTTATTTCAACCAATGTTTATAATCTTCTTAATATTCCCATGGAACTTTTGTCTTGTGCAATGGATATTACTACACCCATTTGTATGAAGATATTGTAGGGTCTCTATATTCTCGCTTGTGTTTTATCTCTATCCTATGTTGTTTTATCTTGGAATTTTCTGGTTCTTGACATGAAACGTCTCAATGTCTTTTTATGAATCTACCATCTCTTTGCCAATAAGGCATAGATTGATTTTTATCTACAATGGGTTTCCTTTAACATACCCCGTGGTGTGTCTTGTTTCTTTCAGGGAGAATGGAATATAAGGTCGAACAAGTCTAGACATTCTTATCCAGAGTTGGAGAAAGACATATCAGTGTTTTCCTTTGATCTAGTGTGGGTATGTTGGATCAGTGATCTCCCTAAAATATTTTTGGAGTTTTCCTACATGTTTCCTTCAGAATTCTCTAGTTTTCCATTGGTAATGGATGTTGAGATTTCCATTTCCTTAATTCCACGTACTCAACTAGTTTTTATTTCCACTTACCACATAGAACCAGCAGAACTGAATGATCTGAATTCCTAGTTGGATGATTTTTAGAGAATTACTTCATACACCCGAGCATGTCACCTCGGGTGGTGTCAGTTCTCATTGCGAATAATGCTTATGGGTCACTTTGCCTATGGGATGATTACCAAAAAACAATCAAGTAACAGAAAATAAAGAGTATTCATTTCCAATGATTGATGATCTGTTTAATCATTTGAAAGCTCAAAAGTGGTTCATGAAGATTTAACATTTCTATAGTTACCATAATTTGAGAATAAAGGAATTTAACATTCATAAAACCTCTTTTCAGAGAAGTTATTTTTTTTATGAGTACCTTATTATTCCATTTTGGTCTAACAATTGCTCTTCGAGTTTTCATTTATTTGATGAAAAGGATTTTCCATGAGTATCTTGATTCTTTATTGATAGTCCTTCGTGATGAAATCCTCATATACTCAAAGTATAAGGAGGATTATGTGAATCATCTGAGAAAAATTTTGAGTTTTCTAATAAATCCAAAACATTATGCTAATCTTTAGAAATAAGATTTATGGATTAGGGAAGTGAAATTATTGGGAAACATGGTTTCAAAAAAAGAAATATTATTTGATCTTGAAAAAGTGAAGGCTTTTAGGACGAGGGAGAAACCACAAAATATCTTTGATATTTAATGATTCTTGGGATTAGCTAGATACTACTGTAGGTTTTTTATGGACATATCAAAGTTAGATTCATTAAGGAATTCTCTAACTCATAAGGGAGTGATGTTTTCTTGAAATGATAAATGTCAGAATTATTTTTTTAACCTAAAACATATTTTGACTACCAAAATAGTGTTGACACTTCTAGAGGTTAGGCAGGGCTACGTGGTCTTTTGTGATAAACCAGGTTCAGGTTTGGGATGTGTTCCTATGCTATGAAACCATGTAGTTTCCTATGGGTCTCCTCAGCTTAGTCCACATGAGAAGAATTATCTTACCCATGACCGTGAACTTTTAGCAATTATGAACACACTTATGAGTTTATAGAATTACCATTATAGAGAACGGATTACCAAGTCTTCATACCACAATATCTTGAGTTATAACTTCTAAAAGAAGATTTAAATCTATATTATTGGCATTGGTTGGAATACCTGAATTCTTTTCTTGATATATCCTACACCCTAGGGGAAAAGGAACTTCATTGTGGATTCTTTGAGAAAGAATATTCTAAACTGGGCCATAAAAGAATCATTGGATGAGTGGAACTTGATGGATATCTTTGAACAGTTGCATATTGGAGTTCTTGTGAAAGGGTTCGAGGTTTCTTTGTCTAGTGTTGAGTTGACATCTACTCTTTTAGAATTAATTATACAAGATCAGTAGCTTGACAGTGAGTTCCACAGCATTATAGACTCTCTAAATGGTGGTGAGCCAGTTTCCAAATTTTCATTCTCTAAATAAGGAATTATATGCTATCCGAATATTTTGTTGTACCGTATTTTTTATGGATGGTTTTGAATGAATATTTTTATAGTTTCTAGTGGTATATGAACCCATGAACCACAAAAATTTTATATGGAATACGGTGGTTGTTCTGGTGTCCTAGTATGAAATCGGGAATAGCTGATTTTATTTCTCATTGTTATACATGCCAGTAGGTTAAGGATGATCACTAGAAACCTAACATATTACATTAGACACATCCAATCCCTACATGGAAGTGGGATGATATCTTTATGGATTTTGTGGATGTGTCTCCACATACCCAGAGATAGAATAATCTGATATGGGTTGTGATCGATAGGCTGATGAAAGTGATTTACATCATGCCCATTCATGAAACAACCAATGTTGAGGAGTTGGGAAAGATCTCTGTAAAAGAGATTATTCATTTTTATGGAGTTCCATATGCTACAGTCTCTGATGGGGATCCTTGGTTCACTTCTCACTTTTTGATAGTCCTTTAGGAGGCACTGGGATCTCACCTCCCTTTGAGTAGGATATACCATCCGCAATGAGATGGACAGATAGAAATAGTTATATAGATTCTTGAGGATATTTATAGAGCTTCTATACTCAAAATTGGTGGGGATTGGTATTATCATTTGGGGCTGTTGGAGTTTTATTATAATAGTAGTTACTAGTCTATAATCAGGATGGCTCTTTTTAAGGCCTTGAATGGAAGGCGTTGTAAATCTCTGTTGTGTTAATTGGTGATTGGTGAGAGTTCCTTGGTTGGAAAAATATTAGTCCAAGAAATGAGAGAAAAGATTTAGTTGATTCATCAGGGGATGTTGACAGCATAGAATCGATATAAATATTATTTTGATCATCATCATAGACCTTTGGAGCTCTCAATTTGTGAACATGTGTTCTTAAATATTTCACCTCGACTGGGTTAATGACGGCTTGGGAGGCAAGGGAAGCCATATCCTTATTTTGATGGACCTTTTGAGGTTCTTGTGCTAGTGGGGAAAGCTTCATTCCATTTGGAACTACCACTTTAGTCGATTTAGATACATAATATGTTTCTTATATCCCCTCTTTGAATGTATTATTCTGATCTGTCTGATGATCTGAGTTAGTGTGATCTTGAATTTGAACCTAATTTATCTGTGACTGAACAACCAATCTAGATTGTTTATTCAGAGACCGAGGTACTACATGGGAGAATGATACCATTGGTTCATGTGATATAGAATCCTAGTTCTGATTCCCATGAGATGTGGGGGAGGGATAACATTATAAGAGGGTATATAATGGATTTTCCTAAGGCTTTCTGAGGATAGAAAGATTCTCTTATAGGGAGGTTGTAACATCCTATTACTATTTTTAGATATTGTCATTCCCTCATTTTAATTGATCCTTGGTTGGATTTGTTTTTGGGTTTTTTGTGATTAAAATTTATGAATCATGAAAATTATAGGCTATTGCATAGTTTACGCATAGATGGTGCACATTTTTCCAAACTGTGCACCCTAATATAAAACAATTGACTTTTTTTTGACAATGTGATTAGCATGGAATGTGCACAATTTTTCAAGCCATGTATCCTACAAGGATAAACCATGTGACTAATTAATAATGGTTCTATAACCTATGCACGGTTTTTCCAGACCGTGAACCATTTCCAGGGAAAGCATACATTGTTATGACTTATATTACATTCCTTTATAAATGTTCCATTGTTATGACTTATATTACATTCCTTGTTTGTATTTGAAATATATGTTCCATTTTTATGACTTATACCACATTCCTTTATAATTTATATAAACTATTTTATATAAAAGTGTGTATTAAATCTATTTAGTGAAAGAATACATTTATGTAACGTATAATTTGATTAAAGGTAAATTTCAGATTTTGAAGTGTTTTTCCCTCATTTAAAATGTGATGTTGGATTATCTTAATGTATTTCCATATTTTAAATTATAAACATTATTTTTTAAAATAGGAATTTTTAAATTCCAAACCTATTAGTTATAAAATTGAATGTACATGATTGGTTAATTTGTTATTAGCATATTTTTATGGAATATTTGGTGAAATCCTAATGGGATTTAGCTAACACCATTATTGTGCCTTAGGGTGTTTCTATATTATCTCCTTAATGATTTTTGTAATGGGAAAGGATCTCTTAGATGTGGATCTATCTATTGAATCATGGTCTCGGTGAGTTTTTTCCTTAGGGACTTGGGGTTGTTTTCAATTTTTGGTACTTGGGTTGTAGTAATTTGGGATTTATGTGCCTATTTGAATTTTGGTACATTACTCGCAATGTATTTTTCCTTTGATATTCATATTATCATTTTGAATTTTTTACTTATATAGTGTTTATGCAAAACCCATTCCCGCTTTCAATTTGTATGATGCGAGGTTCTTTTCATCGCCTCTTGGGGATTGTGAATGCCCTTTAGATTATTTTTGGACTATCTCAATTATTGGGTTACCAGGATAATCGATTTCGTCTTCCACATTTCCTCTACATACCTACGTTCATTTTTTACTTGACATATTCTTTGATTTGGTGAATACGTTATGTTTTGATGAGAACAATAGATGATTTACAAAATAGTTTAATTCAGGAAAATGACTTGAAAAAAATATTCATTTTACACCTATATCTATTTCTTTCTTAATTCTATAACTTTTATAGATTAATGTGTGAAATACTACTAGAATTTGGGCTCAGACACTGTATGAACCAGGATCTTCATTCAGTTTTCGACCGTCTGGGAGCATCTGTACGACTGAATCTTCTCTGAGCATCCCCCTCGCCATCTGTTCTCCGATTCGAGCACGGTCGATTGCATTGGAATCGCAGCGATCTATGTCGTTCTAAGGGGAATCTGTCTTCAAGGTTCACGTATATCGATCTCCTTGGATCGAGGTAGGTGTTTTGTGCCTTTCTGTAGAAATTTGATGGATATTTTGTGCAATTTTCAACAATACCCTAGAACAGGGTATTGCTTGTTTCCGATTTTTCCCTTGTTACTTTCCTGCTTTGCTTGATTTCTATAGTAGAGGTTATTGCTTGTGATTAGAGTAATTTTTTGGTGCTCAGATTGCTTTACCATGCTTGTTCTTCCTGTTTGGCGTTTTTCCTGTTTCCATGCCTAGTCGTAGGATAGTGGAACTGTTGTTTTATTATTGTTGTCAAGCCTTAGTTGATAGCCAAGTAGTTCTTGAGGTTTACTTGGACGATACACACGCGTTGAGCATGTTTAGTTATACTCGGGACTGTGAGAACCTAGATTAGTAGACCAATGGGAGAATTGAAGGAAGGGATTCTCTAGAGTGTCTTTTAATTACGATGCAAGACTATAGGGGGAATTGACTTTGAGTGCTTCCCCAGAGAGTCTGTAGATCGACGAAGTGGGCCACAAGGGGAATTAACATTGAGTGCTTCCCCAAAGATCCTTTAGCACGATACGAGACTATAGGGAGAATTGATGGTGAGTGCTTCCCCAGAGAGTCTGCTTAATTACGTAGTTGAACCAAAGGGGTGAGACTGTGTGTTCCTCCCAGTGGGTTGCTAGTACTTAGAGGATGAACCATAGGGGTTAGACTGTGAGAGCTACCTAGAGGGTTACCTATTTTTCTTCTTGTTGTTGGCTGCTTACTTGTGTGCTATACTTGTTAGAACTATGGTTTGTAGCTGTTTTTGCTTTCTGTTTATTGCTTCTTGTTTTAGTACTGCCATGTATTCATTGACTGTTAGGAACAAATCTTTGGGTGATTTCCTACAGGGATTGTATCTCACACCCTGTTTGGGCCATGTTTTTGGGCCCAAGAAGACTATGTTGCTGGAGGTATAGACAAGGGCAAGCACCCTTCTACTTCAGAATCTTGATTGCACCAGGAGATGGGGAGCAAGGGTCGGAGCCGTGGCTCGCGATGCTGAGGAGATTACTTTGTTTTCATTTGATCTTGGTTTCAGATGTACTTCATCACGTTGTTGTGTTTGTTGTTTTCCTTTGATACTTGTACATGCTGCATCATTTTCATTATAATTATATATATATACATTTCTTCAACCGTTTGGTTTCTATTGTTATGCATGTTGGTTGCTTCTTCCACTGTTTATTGTGGTTTTCTTACCTCATATACTTTACCGAATGAGGGTGTATTTTCCCCACTGACTCACAAAGGCCCTCGCTGCTAGTCGGCAGCCTCTGGCGTTCGGGAAAATGCACTTGAGGTCATGTGGAAAACCGGGTATGGGGCACCAGTGGAGGGGCTCCAGACTCGGGACGTTACAAAGTCGTATTAGAGGAGTTCTTTTCTCTTGCTTTACTGTTTGGATACCTTATCCAGGTATAGGATGGATTCGGTACTTGTCATTAAGCTGTGATCGAGAGTAGCTAACCCGTGTACAGGGAAAAGCTATACAACCTCGTTAATTGCAGTTTTCTGGTTTTGAGATTTTATTGTTGGTATGTTTTTACCTAGAGGTATTTGTATGACTTATGCGGTTATTTTTTTGATATTTGTGTTCTATTTCTGTCACAACCCGACGAGATTAGGGTATGCCATCTCATGAATCATATAGGTACTTGTATAAATCACATGTCATGCATTCATTCCATGCCATCTAGGGTGCATTAGAGATTTCATGTTGTTGTGATAGGCTCTATGTAAATTATGCATGCTGTTGTGATAGATGCTTTATATAATCTCTGCTGTTATGTTAGGAAACTGTTTGTTTTGTTCCTTTCTTAAAAAAACTGAAGGCCGAATTTTGGGATCTTGAGGTGTTACAAGCCCTCACAGATCAGAATTTGGAACCTTTTCCCTTATTTTAGTGTTTCTGGAATTCTGCGTAGTTTTGGAGCTACTGCCTAGAAAAATCCAAAATACACGGCATGCACTTTTTAGATACACACCGTGTAGTTTTTAGGCCATGTAACTGACCGTTTGGGCAGAACACGGTGTCGTGGGGGTAACTTTGGGAACACATCGTGTACCAGTGGTACACACCGTGTGAGTTCGGGGCCGTGTACCCGGCCGTGTCACTAACAACACGGGCCAGGGAAGCGCGGGTAAGAACACACCATGTCCGTAGGGAACATGCCATGTAGTCTTGTCCAGGTACACAGCCGTGTCACGAACAACACGGGCCGGTGTAACCTTCCTTTCAACATGTCGTGTTTGTTCGGAACACGCCGTGTAGTCTTTCCCAGGTACTCGGCCGTGTCAAGAACAACACAGGACGGTGTTGCCTTCGCCTATGCATGCCATGCTTGTTCGGAGCATGCTGTGTAAAGTCCAGCCATGTAGACGACCATGTAATCATAAACACGGACCACCGAATCCTCTTCTAGTGCACGCCTTGTTTTATTCGAACACGTCGTGTAGTCTCGGGTTGAGTCGGACCGTGTGGGTTAGCCGTGTAAGGAGACTCAGGTAGGGGAATAGTTTTCAATTACACGCTGTGTGTGGGGGTAAACACGCTATGTAGTTTATAGTGTACATGACTTGTAGGGCAGGAGTACACGACCATGTCAGTGGTTTAAGAAGACACGCCTGGTTGTTTTATACACGCCGTGTAGTTGTGTTTTGCAATCTTGTTTGTTTTTCTTCTCCATTTCCATTTGTACTCTTGTTCTCTCTGTCCTTGTTTTCCTGATCTAAGGTGCGCTTTTGATCTTTCAGAGCTATGCCTCTAAGACGTCCTCTAATCATACGTCTATCACCAGGCAGTGATCGGACGCCAGACAGGGCTGATCAGGTACTTTCTGTCGATCCCCCAGCCGAGCCGGCCTTGGCACCAGTTGTTGTACTAGTTGTGGGCATCGATGCATAGTTCATGGAGGGTTTGATTAGGATTATGCTTTCCCTCCAGGGAGCATCGTCTTCTACCTCGTCTATGGAAGACATGACGCGAGTCTTTCAGCAGAAACATCCTCCCACATTCTCAGGGGAGGGAGGACCTCAGGCTGCAGAGTCATGGATGGAAGCCATGCTGACTATATTCGAGCATCTGGAGATGCCTCCAGAGAGGCAGGTCAATCTCACAACCTACATGCTCCAAGACTCCGCCAAGAGGTGGTGGGATGTGATCTCACAGGCGGGTCAGCAGTAGGCTATGACATGGGAGTAGTTCCCGCGCGTGTTCTATAAGTACTTTTACCTGGATACCCTGAGGGCCAATCGAGCCTGGGAGTTCATGAGCATAGAGCATGGTACTCTATCTGTCATGGAGTATTCCTCTCGTTTCAATGATCTGTAGTGTTTTACACCCCTTCGGGATGGGAGTGGGGTGTGTGTGGTGAGGAAGTTTGAGGATGGACTCAGGCGGGATATTCGCTCACAGGTGAACATATTCCTGCTGACTTCCATTATTTCTATCGTCAACCAGGCACTGATTGTGGAGTGTAATCTGAGAGACTCTGGAGCTCCGAGTTAGGGCGGTTCTACTTCCAGAGCTAGCTTTCCTTCATATCACAGCAAGAAGCATCGTAGGGAGCCTACGCGCGGTGATTCGAGGAAGCGAGATGCATCATCAGGCAGCCATGTGACATGCTACCAGTGTGGTCGGACATGGAACACGAGGCCACAGATCCAGAGAGACCCTGTGGAGTGATGATATTGTAGCAAGATGGGTCACCTTCAGCATTCCTTCCAGGTTCTCTCACCAGCAGCAGGTGACCGGGGTTCTTCCATGACTCCTCGTTCAAGAGCAGCCACACCAGTCTCTCACCAGTCAGGGAACTGGAGTTCTTCCGTCCGTTAGGGCCGAGGTGGAGATCGAGGCCGTGGCAGTCAGCCACTAGTCCCTCATCACCAGAAGGGAGGTTCAACTCAGAGTGGTCAGTCAGGGGAATAGGGCCGCGGTGCAGACCAGACATTCTCCAAGGGGAAGACTTATCATGAGCAGGATCTCGGACCTTTTATTGTTCGAGGTACGATTTTAGTAGCCTCAATTTTATCTTCATCACTTTTCGATACTGGTGCTATGAATAGTGTTATCTCTATTGCTGTTGTGGAGAGACTTGGACTCTGCGTCTTTTCTTCTGCCGACTCATTGACACCAGACACACCATTGGGAATGAGGACATCTAGTGTACGCCAATGTAGAGAGTGCCCTCTCGAGGTCGCAGGGTATCGCATATTATGGGATCTCTATGTCCTAGAGATGACAGGATATGATGTCATCTGTGGCATGGATTGGTTGATTCCCGTCCGCGCAGTCGTCGACTGCTATCGCCGTAGAGTTAGTTTCATTTCACCAGAGGGTGAATCATTCCATCATAGAGGCAAATGGGATGTTCGTGCGAGTCGGGTGGGAATCGAGCATCTTGGGCTAGGAGGAGTGATGGCCCAGATTTCTAGACTTTATCTGGATGATGAGGGGACTCCATAGTTAGACTTTCCTCCAGTGGTGAATCACTTCCGGGATATCTTTCCAGATGACTTTTTAGGTTTTCCTCTAGAGTGTGAGGTCGACTTTTCTATTGAGATCATGCCAGGAGCGGCACTGGTGTCCATTCTCCCTATAGGATGGCCACACCTGAGTTGCAGGAGCTCAAGAAACAGTTGGAGGAGCTACAGGCTAAGGGTTTCATCTGACCCAGTACTTCTCCTTGGGGTTTGCCTATCATGTTTTCAATGAAGGTAGACGGTACCCTTCGACTCTGTATGGATAATAGAAAGCTGAACCAGTTGACTGTCAAGAACTGATATCCATTGTCATGGATTAATGACCTTTTCGATCAGCTTCGAAGAGCCCGGGTGTTCTCGAAGATCGACATGAGGTCCGGTTATCATATGTTGCGCGTTAGACCATCAGATATACCTCTGACAGCCTTCAGGAGTACGTACGGTCTTTACGAGTATACAGTCATGCACTTTGGACTCATGAATACACCTGTAGTTTTTATGGCACTGATGAACTGAGTGTTCCATCCTTACTTGGATTCCATTGTCGTGGTCTTCGTGGACGATATCTTGGTGTACTCTCACACTCGACACGACCATGCCACCCTTTTTGAGATCTTTCTGAGTACACTAAGAGACCATCGTCGTGATGCTAAACTCTCGAAGTGCCACTTCTGGATAGATAAGATTCAATTCTTGGGTCATGTCATTTTAGAGGAAAGAGTATCTGTGGACCCAGAGAATGTGAGAGCTGTAGTTTCCTGGGAGCAGCCGAAGAATGTTTTTGAGGTACAGAGCTTCCAAGGGCAGGCTGGATTCTACAGACACTTCATTCAGGACTTTTCTCATTTAGCAGCACCCTTGACAGGTCTGACCAAGAAGGAGGTGAGGTTCTTATGGTCAGATTCTTGTGAGTCAGCATTTCAGGAGCTGAAAGGGAGTTTGACTTCAGCACTGATACTAGTCTTGCCAGATCCATGCAAGAGCAACACTGTTTACTGTGATGCTTCGGGTATCGGGCTGGGAGCTGTGCTTATGCATGGAGGTGGAGTCATTGCGTATGGGTCTCGGTAGCTGAGGCCACATGAGAGGAACTAACCTATGCACGATCTGGAGTTGGTATCTATTGTTCGTGCCTTACGCTATTGGAGACACTATATTCTGAGAGAGCACTTTGTGGTCTTCACTGAACACAAGAGTCTCAAGTATATCTTCACTCAGCGTGATCTGAATATGAGGCAGTGCAGGTGGGTTGTGTATCTACAGTCTTTTGACTTCGAGCTTGCCTATACGTCGAGAAAGGGCAATGCCGTGGCAGATGCGTTGTGCAGGATAACTCAGATTCAGGCAGTTCAAGAGGCTAGTAGTGAGTGGCAGCTGATGGCTCTATTCTCTGAGATGCATCTAGAGGTGCATGACAGATGGGGATATACTTTTCTATCTTTTGTAGCTATTACCTCCATGATACTTGATTGTGTACGGATGAGCCAGCTGTCAGACTCGGAAGGCTTAGTCCTGCAGGTGAGTGTGTCAGGAGAGGACCCTCTTCCTAGATGGATAGTGGGCGAGGATGAGATCCTGCGTTTCCAAGGATGCATATGGGTGCCAGCAGACATATGCAAGGAGCTGATGCAGGATTTACATTCCTCAGTTTGGTCAGTTCATCCTGGCATCACCAAGATGTGTCGGGATCTTCATCGCCAGTACTGGTGGCTAGGTATGAAGAAGGATGTTGCTGGTTTTGTCATGAGATGTTCTTTTTGTCAGTAAGTGAAAGCATAGCATCAGCGACTAGCATGCCTTTTACAACAGTTACCCATTTCGGAGTGGAAGTGGAACTATCTTTCGATGGACTTCGTGACTAGGTTGCCGAGATCACCATGAGGTAACGGTGCGGTTTGGGTTGTCGTCGACAGACTTACAAAGGTTTCTCACTTCTTTCTGATCAAGGAGACCTTTAGTGTCGATGATCTGGGATGACTTTACATCAGAGAGATTGTGCGTCTGCATGGAGTTCCACTCTCTATTGTTTTAGATAGAGATATGCGCTTTACCTCTTGGTTCTGGCAGGGATTTCAGAAGGCCTTGGGTACACAAGTACTTTTGAGTACACCGTACCATCCCCAGACTAATGGCCAGTCCGAGCGCACGATCCAGGTGCTTGAGGATATGCTCTGGGCTTGGATCCTTGACTTTGGCGGTTCTTGGGAAAAGCATATTCCTCTAGTTGAGTTTGCCTACAACAACAGTTTCCAGGTGACCATCCAGATGGAACCATATGAGGGTTTGTATGGTAGGCCATGCCGATCACCCTTATGCTGGATGGAGGCAGGAAAGGAAGCTTTACTAGGACCTCGTATTTTTAAGGAGAATTCAGAGAAAATAGAGCTGATTCGGAAGAGGATGGCTACAGCGTAGTCTCTGCAGGAGTCTTATGATTATTAGCGGAGACGACCATTGGAGTTTGAGGTCGGTGATCAGGTTTTCCTACGTGTCGCACCGAGGTTGGGACACATAAGGAATCAGTGAAAGGGTAATCTTTCATAGCGGTACGTCAAGCCGTTTCAGGTCTTGGAGAGAGTGGGTCCGGTCGCCTATCAGTTGCAGCTACCTCAGAGGTATCGGGCCATGCACGACGTCTTCCACGTCTCTCAACTCAGACGTTACTTTTCATACCCATCTCATTTCTTTCAGCCCGAGGAAGTTGAGCTTTAAGTGGATACATCGTTCGAGGAGCATCCTATCCGGATTGTCGATCGCAGTACGAAAGTTATCCGTGGGCGGTCTGTTCCTCTGGTACGGGTGCTATGGAAGCACGGGCGAGTACAACATGAGACCTGGGAGAGGGAGGCCGATGTACGATCACAGTGGCTGGAGCTGTTCGGGGATTCTTCTTCTCCACCCCGTTATGGAAATTCGGGGATGAATTTCATTAAGGGGGAAATCATGTATGAACCCGGATCTTCGTTCAGTTTTCGACCGTCTGGGAGTGTCCATACGACCGAATCTTCTCCGAGCTTCCGCCTTGTTGTCCATTCTCTGATTCGAGCATGGTCGATTGCATTGGAATCATAGCGATCTACGTCGTTCTAAGGGGAATTTTTCATCGAGGTTCACGTATATCGATCTCTTAGGATCTAGGTAGGTGGTTTGTGAATTTTCGTAGAAAGTTGATGGATATTTTGTGCAATTTTCACCAATACCCTTGAATGGGGTATTGTGTGTTTCCTATTCCCCCCTTGTTACTTTCCTGCTTTTCCTGATTGCTTTAGTAGAGGTTATTGCTTGTGATTAGAGTAATTTGATTGTGCTCAGATTTCTTTTCCATGATTGTTCTGCCTGTTTGGCGTTTTTCTAGTTGCCATGCCTAGTCGTAGGATAGTGGAATAGTTGTTTTATTATTGAAGTCGATCCTTAGTTGATAGCTAAGTATTTCTTAAGGTTTATTTGTACGATACACACGCGTTGAGAATGTTTAGTTATACTCAGGATTGTGAGAACCTGGGGTAGTAGACCAAAGGGAGAATTGATGGAAGGGCTTCTCTAGAGTGTCTTTTAATTAAGATGCGAGACTATAGGGGGAATTGACATTGAGTGCTTCCCCAGAGAGTCTATAGATCCACAACGCGGGCCACAGGGGGAATTGACGTTGAGTTCTTCCTCATATATCCTTTAGCACGATATGAGACTATAAGGGGAATTGACGGTGAGTGCTTCCCCAGAGAGTCTGCTAAATTACGTAGCTGAACCAGAGGGGTGAGATTGTGTGTGCCTCCTAGAGGGTTTCTAGTACTTAGAGGTTGAACCATAGGGGTTAGACTATGAGAGATTCCTAGAGGCTTACCTGTTTTTCTTCTTGTTGCTAGCTGCTTAATTGTGTGTTATACTTGTTGGAACTGTGGTTTGTAGCTGTTTGTGCTTTCTGTTTATTGCTTTTTGTTTTAGTTCTGCCATGTATTCATTGACTGTTAGGCACAAATATTTGGGTGATTGACTACTAGGATTGTATCTCACACCCTATTTGGGCCATGCTTTGGGGCCCAAGCAAACTATGTTGCTACAGGTATAGACAAGGGCAAGCGCCCTTCTACTTAAGGATCTTGATTGCACCAGGAGCTGGGGAGCATGGGACCGAGCCGTGGCTCACGATGATAAGGAGATTAATTTGTTTTCTTTTTCTCTTGGTTTCAGTTGTACTTCAGCACGTTGTTGTGTTTGTTGTTTTCCTTTGATACTTGTACCTGCAGTATCATTTTAATCATAGTTATATATATCTAAATTGCTTCCGCCTTTTGGTTTCTGTTGTTATGTGTGTTGGTTGCAGCTTCCTCCGTTTATTTTGGTTTTCTTACCTCATATACCTTACCGAATGAGGGCATAGTTTCCCCACAGACTCACCAAGGCCCTCCCTTCTAGTCGGAAGCCTCTGGCATTTGGGGAAACGTGCTTAAGGACATGTGGAAAACCGGGTACGGGGCACCAGTGGAGGGGCTCCGGACTCGGACGTTACACACACTATTTATTACATTGGGTGATTATAGATGATGTTTTTTATGAATATAGTAATTTGAATAGCCTTATGTATCAGTTCAGTTTCCCTTGTTTTCATCATCTTCATAGTTTAATGGTTTGGTGTTGATGGATGGTCACACAAATCATAGTTTAGACTAGTCGTGTTTTATCCTTCTAGTTTGACCTATACGGATTTACTTCATATGTATCATCGATATGTACTATTATTTATCCCATATTTTTTATTTTATTTACTTATATGTGATTCCAGTCTCTCTTCATTGACTGTTTCAATATGGATACTATCTTGGGTTACTCGTCTAGTAGAATTGGGTTGGTTTGTTACAAATTGATATCAGAGGGAATGTCTAGTCTGAATTATTATGACACTACTTGGGTTTGGTTCTGTGTATTCGGTATACCACAGATTGAAATGTTATAATTCATATAGTAAGTGTGAGAAAGGGGACTAACCAATTCACTTACATGTTTAAACCCATTTTACCATGGCCGGATAGATATTTTTTCAAAGCTTGAGACATGGTGGTTGGGTTTATTTATGAGAACTAGATATGTGGTTTATTTTAATTGAACTATCCTTTCCTTTTATTTTGAATTTTTTTCTTTATAAAATAAAAAATTGATTCAAATTATTGTTTTTTAAAGGCATCTATATGGATACCAAATGTGGTCATATGATTTGAGAATGTTCTCTAAGTTGATTGGTCATTTTCTTGCGACTATTAGACAATACCTCCAAGAATAACCCTTCAAAATATTAGAGGGAAAGTTTTGAAAAAAGTTCAATAGGAGAATCCTCCTTCATACCCTAATTTTTTGGAATCATTAATATACACTATTTGGACTCCAGGATTAGTGGATGTCAGACACTAGGTTAGAGTGGTGGATCCGGGTTCATAATTTACAATGAAGAATCCACCCATCTTTTGTGTAGAAAAGGGACCCCATGAATGCTAGGATTGGATTGAGTGGATTGGGAGGATATTTAAATTATAATTACTCATGAGGAATTTGAGGGGGATTTTCAACCTATGTGCATGATGGATCAGGAATTTTATAGTTGGGATAATCTATTCATGATAAGTTTCATGAGGATCTTAATAGGGATTCCTTCAATAAATCCTTCAAACAATAATTTTATCCTAAGACATTACATGAGGATAATACCAAGGTGTTTCTAATCATAATGAAAGGGTAGTATGCCATTAAAGATAATTCCACTCGCACTACTGAGTTAGTGAACTTGGGATCAGAGCATGTTCACAATAAATACCTAAAGGCTCAATGGTTTGATATGGGGATAAGATCAAATATTTGATTATTGATTTTTATCATGTGTATTCATAATTTTTATAGGTTACTAATAATGAAACTATAGTAGGTGTATAATTAACTAGTATAATATGTTTGTGTGGATCTTTAGTTTGTGTAGGTGTTAACCAAGGTGTTACTTCTTCCTAGAAAGGGATGTGGAATGGTATCCAGTATTCTTTAGGACTAGCTTTGGAAGCTTCATCAGGACAATAGTTGGTTGTTTTATATTAGTGTGGTTGGACTAGTCATACATATCCAAATTGTAGAGATGCTCCCAAGACTTTTCAACATTGTGGTTAGTCTGGCCATCTACGTTTTTTCTAGAGAAAGATGTACTAATGAAGTAAGGATGGATCCACTCTCACCAATGGTTCAATGGTTTATTATGACGATTGCATGGGTAGTGGATGTTTTCCTCCGACCATTGGGAATGTTCTTATGGATAATAAATCTCAGTTACACGATAAGATATAATGTATTTATGCTTCAGATTATGAACAAGAAAAGTCTAAATGAGGGTATAGGTACTGTTAGAGGCATGGTGTTTATTTCATCCTCTATGGTTCTAGATTTATTTGATATAGGTGATACCCGTTATTTTATATAATCATTGTTATTAGAATAATTGGGTTTTCATTTGTATATTATATAATTATTGTTTTATCTTTCCATTCCTTCAGGAAAGATGTCTAAACAAGGTTTCAAGTGCCCTCTTTGTCAGCTGAAAATAACTGAATTCAATGTGGAATGGGATTTATTATAACTTGATCTTGATGTCTTGGAATTGATTATTGGAATGAATTAGATGATAATCATTAAGTATTTGATTTATTTTTATCATTTTCACATTCATTTTATATCTCCAAATGGAGTCACACATGTCTTTCTTGGTGAGTTGGACTCTAGGTCTAGAAGAGAAGGGATAGATATTCTATATGTTGGGGTGATCTCATGTATGTTTTTAGAGATATTATTTAATTTCATTAATCCTTTTCTGATTAGTCCACTTACTATGGTTGTTTGTTCATACCTTAAGGACTTTTTCAGATGTTTTTCTATATTTTACCACCATAGATAGTGGTCAATTTTACCATTGACCTATATTCTGGAATGATGTCCATTTCTATGAAATCCTATTGTATGGAACCTTCTGAGTTAGTGGAAATTAAATTCTAGATTTTAGACCTCGAGGTTGAGGAGTTTAATAATAATATTGTTTCACTGAGGGCTTCAACTATCTTATTTTATAATAAGGAAAATTGGAGCATCAAACATTGGGTGGATTATCAAAAGTTAAATAGGGTGAAAAATAATAACCATTATCAATTTACTAGGATTTATGATCTATTTGACTATTTTAGAGGGGATCATAGGTTTTCAATGATCAACCTCCGATCAGGGTACAACCAATATGGTTTCATAGTATAGGATATAGCAAAAAAAGTGTTTTAGAGATGATATGGTAATTTTATGTTTTTATATACGCCATTTGGTCTAACTAATTGTCCTATCATATTTATAGCAATGATGAAATAGATCTTTCAATGATTCTTGGACTCTTTTATTAGCATGTTCATGGATGATATTTTATTTTAATTTAAGTTAGAGGAGGATTACAAATCCAACTTATATATAATTATTATAACTTTAAGGGAACATAATTTATTTGGTAGGATTTATAAATGTATGTTTTTGATCTAAGAGGTGAAATTTCAGGGGCATGTTATATCTGAATGAGGTTTCTCAGTTGATTCTGAAAAGATACAAGTAGTGATGTATTTGGAGTAGCCCAAAAAAGTGTCTGAGATCTTAAGCCTCTTGGAGTTGGATGGTTATTATATACAGTTCATTCAGGACTTCTCCAATATCACATATCTGATAACTTCATTAACCCAAAAGGGTGAACATTTTTAGTTGAATGTAAAATTTTAGATGTATTTTGTGGAATTAAATGTGGGGTTGAATTCATACCAAGTTTTAATTCTTCTATAACCGAGTTCAGGATCTGATGTTTTCTATGATGCTACTAGTATTTTTTGTTTGGTGTGTATTGATATTGGGGACAAATGTGGTCACATATAGATCATACTATTTACACCATCATGAGAAGAACTACCCAACCCATGATCTTGATTTGGATGTGGTTATGCATGCACTTAAAAGATGTTGTCACTATCCATTTAGTGAGTGGTTTAATGTATATTCTAATGATAAAATACTAATGTATATTATCACTCAGAGGGATCTGAACTTGAGATAGATATACTGGGTAGAGTGTTTTATGACTTTTCATTTTGTTATTTTATATACTCCCAGGACATGGAATGTGGTTTTTTATGCGTTGAGAATGAATTTATCGACTCAATCCTGGGACGAATCATTGGAGGAAAGGAAAATGATGAGTTTTTTTGCTGAGATGAGCTAGGGAGTATAAAAATTTACCACATAGGTGTGTATGGATTTGATAATGGTCAATTCATTTTTTTGGAGTGGTTTTAATAAAATAATTTACCTAACATCGAGTTCTATTGATTTAGTAAAATCATTAATAGTGGGGAGACCCTGGGTGAGTTTCTATAGTTTCCCTTTATATCAATATGTTTCAGAGTTAGGATGGTTATTTTGATTTCTCTAAGGTGGGAGTTATTGGAACGTGGTCATCTTTCATGTTGGTCCACATGCCCTAGAAATATCAAGATATATCATGGTTTGGTCCATTGGTGTTGGTGGTCAGGTTTAAGACATCAGATCTTGAATTTTATATCCTGGTGTCTAAATTTTCATATAATTAAGGTATAGAACCAGAGACCTACATGTTTATTGCAACCATTTCCAATTCATGTTTGTAATCGAGATTATTTCTCTATAGACTTCATCATTTTGTAACTCTGGAATCATTGTTGTAAGGATGCGATTTGGGTGATCATTGATCGACCCCTAAAATTGGAAAATTTTATCCATATCAACGAGATGACATAAATGGAATAGATTGGGGGCTTGAATATCTAATAGATTGTGATAATTTATGGGGATCCCTATATGATTGTTTTTTATTGGAACCCAAGGCTCACATAAATCTTTTGCAATGTTCTTCGTGAGGTTATGTGTTCCTAGTTGAAATTAAGGATGGAATATCATCCACAGATGGATGAATATACATGGAGAACTATCCATGTTCTTGAGGAAATGGTTTGGGCATGCATGATTGATTTTGGTGGATCTTTGTAAAAGTATCTTCCCTTGGTTGAATTTAACAAAAAAATTTTTTTAGTATTTAATTAATATAGATCCCTTTGAGGTGTTATATGTGTGGCCATGTATATCTCTAATGTGTTAGGAAGAGTTCGGAGATCGCTCCTTGGTTAGGTTGAGCATTGTTCAAAAAATAACAAAAAAGGTGAAGTTGAGCCAGGAGAGATTGGTCACAGAACAGAGTTGTAAAACATATTATGAGGACCATTGGAATAGTACTCTATAGATTGTGGTTGGTGATTAGGTTTTTTTAATAGTTTCATCTAACTTGGGACACTCTCAATTGTGTGAGTAGGGTAAGTTAGCATCGAGGTTTTTGGGGCCCATTGAGATTATCGGATGACTTCGAAAGGTGGTGTGTCAGTTGGACTTTACATATCATTTTAATTTAACCCAAGATGTGTTTCATGTTTCCTAGATGAATAGGTATCAACTATATCCTTCACATGTGATTATATGGGAGGATATTTTACTTGATCTCGAAACAACAATGGTCAAGAAATCATTTCAAATATTTCATTTCCAAGATAAGGAAATGTGTTGTAAAACAATTCCATTGGTTTGTATACTATAGATGTGTTGACAAGATATCCATGAAATGTTGGAGTAGAAAGTGTTTATGAGGTAGAAATAGCATTTTTTTTAAGCTACAATTTCTGAGGAGTTTCTAGGGATATAAAGAATGTCTGGTGGGTAGAAATGTAACGTCCTAGAAAAAACTTACATCCCCTTTAATTTTAATTTATTTTTTTGGGATAGGATGTCTTAGGGGTTTTTATGAGATTTTCTAGGTAACCAAGACACTTTTACAGCATAATCCATTGTTTACAATATAATTCCATCACTAGGAACCAGACGTAAGAATTTTTATAGCACATGAATCTTGTAAGATGTTAAATACTATTTTACACCATAAATTACCTTTATGCAATAAGACCTTATCTTACATTGTAAAATCATTTATTGGGATAAATTTAACAATATGTGATGTTTTTTGCTGTATATTAGATATAATAGATTTGAGAAAAAAATATTTTCACCCAGTACTAAATAGTATTGTTTCATGTCTAATATCTTTCATTCGACTCGCACAGGTAACTCCCACAATCCCTAGTCATCAATTATGTGCATTTGTGGTGATTTTATTCTTTATGAATCATTTAATTCAATGATATATCTCCATGGTGGTTTCATCACTTCTCCCTGATAAGCAGCCTTTTTAATAATTCATTGACTTTGGACATGGGAGTGTATTTGGAAACATTTTTGTATCGATTTGTTATTGGTTTTTATTTTCTATCGATCCTTTTTAGTTTTTAATCATGTCCCATATTTCAGACATTGATATTCCTTTTTTAATATCTATTTTTTAAGGTGAGTTGGTTTCATCCTTTGGGGTAGGTATATCTAAAAAAGTATCTAATTCATGAATTTCTTTACATTCCCATTAATTCCTTTAGTTTGTTTCTTGAAAATTATTTTATTTGTGATCATTGTGGATTATTGAAAGTGAAACAAGTATTTAAAGAGTTTTCCCTTAAAAATTGATTTATCTTCACAATGTTTTTAATGAAATTATTAAATGGTGGTTTTGATTCCAAAAATGGTTTTCATTTCCATATGTGGATTTTCATTAAAGTATAAAACATTTTATAAATATGTGATCATGGGTTTTAAAAGGATTTTGGAAAACATAGCACATTTGGAAACATTGGATTCATCAGAAAATAAACTTGTCACACTTTGTGTGTGTAATTCCATAAGCGCTTTTATGTTACTTTTGTGTGTGTTTTATTTAACTAGAGGTTATTTATTGGATCCAATATAATCCTAGATTGGTTAATTTTTTCTTGTCTATTATGTATTACCAAAGGTTAGAGAATAAATAGTCTACTTTAACAATTATGTTTGGTTTGTCAAATGTTGCTATTTTGATGGTTCTTTTCTCACATTCTTATCTTATGGTATATCCATTGATGGATTTTTCCTATTATTACCTTCTTTTTGTTATAAATGGCATATTATTGGATTTTTTTAATATGTGTTTTTAAACCAAATGATAATTAAAATAATGGTTTTATTTTATGATTTTTTTGTAAACTGGATTTGATTGAAATCTATAGATGTTTCATTCTTGATATTCGAATGTGTAAAGATTATTTGGTGAAATCCTACTTGTCTTTGAACTCAGACTCTACTTTTAACATTGTGTGGTTATAAATTTTTTTTACATGACTCTAGCGAAGGGATGGTCATTATGTAGCATGATGAATTCTTTTATTGTCATTTTCTTTATAGTTGGATAGTTTGTTGGTGAAATATGGTCACATGAAGGCTTATTTAGATTGTTCATTTTTCATCCTTATAGTTTGGCCTATTTGGCATGACTTTTTATGCCTCAGGGAAATGTACTCTCTTCTTGTGAATGTTTTGATTTGATGGACTTTATTTATATATGGTACTAGTCTTATTATGTTTATTGTAACCATATTGTGGTCCATATTGGGTTACTTGTCTAGTTAACCCAGGATAGTTCATTTCAAGACACCATATACATTTATAATACCAGGAAATGGCGGTGACTTCATAATGAAAGGTTCATTACCAATGATATTTTTATTTAAACCAACATTGGTTCTAGTAAATATGTAAACAACTAAACAATATATTTTTTCATGATATGGGCCATAAAATACTTGTACAACATGTGATTATATTATTAAAAAGTCATCCATTTCCATTACTTATAAGAATTTACTTTCATGAATCCCAATTAATTAATTTTAACTACACTTTTTTTTATAAAAATATTTACATCGAAAAATAACCACTTGGAATGTTGTATAAAACAACTCTCAAGAATTAAATGGTTATATTTTATTTTCAAATAGATTAAAAGTAAAATTAGTTATCTTTTATTATGAGTAACCCAAATGAGTTCATTTTAATAAATTTAATGGTTTAATTTCTTTTAAAAACATTTATATACTTAAAAAGTCATTTTTATTAAAAACATTTTTCTTTTCATTTTGGGTTTTAATCTTAATTTAATATAATCTAATTATATAAATTTAATCTTGAAAATAGATTTAATATTTTGAAGTTAGAGTTCCAAATTTTTTAAATGGGTACCTTTTATATTTTATCATTATGAGTAGTATCCATATTAAATAGTTATCACTATAGTAAGGGTAAATATGGTAATTAAGGTTAAAAATAATATGAAAATGACTAAAAATGACCCTAACACTTACCTTTATCTTATTTTATGAGTGTTGTTTTGCAATTTTCATCAATTTTTAAAAACAAATCTAACATGGTTCCAAATTCAATTAACTTTGACCTTTATATTATATTATATAAAGAAAACTCAATAATTTTTTTCTATTTATTTTATTATCACTGAATTTTTGACATAAGGATAAAGAGATGATATGTTTAACTATAAAAGTTAAATTTGAAATACAAATAATTTTTTAACATGTTCATTTTTTCTAATTTTTAGTTAATAAATAATTATCTAAAATTATTATGCGACACTAAAATAAAATTTATTTAATCAAAAAATTAAAATAAATGATTCTAAAAATACTAATATTAATTTCATTTGAATAATTATTAATTTGCATAATTTTTTTTAGAAAAATAGAACATATTAGTTATTTTTTAAAGATTTAAATAAGAAATAATTTATTTTTATGTTGTGTTCATAGCCAGATTAAATTAATAGTCTCAAAAATGACATTAATGTTATTTTATAATAAATAAAAATTCATTAAAAGATTTAATTTTTAAAAAATCCTATATTCATCCAATTTATTACAATAAGATTAATAATTTCATCTATGTTCCATTAGTGGGCAATTTTCCTTTAATAGTATTTATGTTAACCCTTAACAAGTAAAAAATCAATATTATTGTTGTAATATTAAAAAAGGCTAACAAGGGGTTAATGAAAAAAAATATAAGTGTAAAAAAATTTTATAAAATTATTGAAATTTTATTTTATAATTGTTTTTTGACATATAATCATCCTATATCAGAATTATATTATTTTGGATCCTTTTCATATGAGAATTAATTTATATTAATTTAAAATTTTTGGTAATTCCAAGAGTGTCTTTTGTCTTAATTGTAAAAGGAAACTTATTATACAATTTTAATTAAACAATAAATATACATTTAGATCCAAAAATTCCTACCAAAAATCTATTCCTAATATACCTCCTCATGTAATAGAATTTTTGGTTTGGGAATAATACAATCCTTATACGGATTATAGTGTAAATAAAAAAACATTGTTCAAAGAAGAGGTATGGTCATCAACAAAAAAATTTATTGTTATTTCTTCTTATAGATAATTAAAATAATAATAAAACATTTTGAAATAATAAAACCAATATCTTACATACAGTGAGATTTTTTTATGTAAATTTCACATCATATATACATCTCTTATTCTGTTAGGTAGGAAATGAATCTATCATTCGTGTGTACGGTGTACTACCACCCCACGAACAGATATAATTCATTTTCCATCACCACCTCTCAGGAATTTTTTTAATGATAGATTTAATGTTTATTTATGATAGTCATAACATATTTATAATTATGAAAATAAAATATGTCTCTAATTTATTAAATTTCCCTCCGTGGAAAATTAAGGATGGCATTTGTGTGTACGTGTGGAATGCCACATCCGCAAAGTGAGGTGATTTATTTTTCATCACTACATCACTTGAATGGTGTGTCAATATATTTATTTATAATTTTTTAAATAATAAATAAAATTTTATTTATGATATAATTATCATTATGTAAAGATAAAATAATACTTAACTTCTTACAATCAGGATGGTTGAAAAATGGAAATATTACACATGTGTATGTATGGCATATCATATCAATGATTAAAAGATAATAATTTTTAAACCATTTTCATGGATTTTTTTCAATGTATAATTGATATATAAAAATAATAATTATTTAATTTTTATTATTTTGGATTTGATGAAACAATGACCACTTTTACCATAGTCAGCCTAAGGAATTCATTTTAGACATATGAACTAAATGTCATAAAAAACACTGACATGAACATAATTGATTCAGTTAATAAATATGACATGTTAATAAGTAAAATAAAAGGAATAATAAACCTGAGAAATATTCTTATGACATTTAATAATTAACATAATTTTATTATTCAAGAATATAAAGAACACACATAATGAGTCGGACCTGTGGTGAGGGATTTTATCTCAATTTTCCTTAAATAAGGTCTATTTTAATGTTATAAACCTAAATTATTTAATATTGTGTATACATTGACCTTTTAAATTTTATATCTTGAATCTATCATATTTCAATATATTTTAATATTCAATCCAAATTCATTTATCTTAGGGGATTTAACTCAATGGTTAAAAAGTTTTCAGGTGTTTCTTAATTCAATTTCAATTTGTTGGGTTATACTTTTACTTCATTTACTATGTTATGATTATAATAGAAATGAAATATAATTTTATTATTTTGTATTTTTAATTGTTTTTTATGATATACATTTTTAAAAAATAATCTTTTCATTGATTAATTCTCATTTTAATGATGTGGTCTTTGTAATGGATTCCCATCCCACTTTTATTTTCATGAAAAATATGTCGTATTCACCACTTTCTTCTATCATGTGGTGTATAAACTACATATTTTATATTATATATAATGATTCTCTTTAAATTAATGGTATTTTAAAATTTATTTGAGGTTATTTATTCAATGGTTATTATGATTAAAAAGTTACCAAATAGCTAAGGGTTTCATTTATAATTTCATCATTATTCAGGATTCATTTTTTATGTCCTATACAGAAGAATTATATGATCTTTAATCATAAGCCTATTATATTTTCTTCTGTTATAATTATTTTTGAAAATTAAATGTTTTATTTTTTTTACTTCAATAATATAATTATTCAAGATATAAAAATTATAATTTAGAGGAAAACTAAATTTGTTTTATATGCAGTTGGGTGTATTTTTCCTTCATGTCTATATTTTTCTTAAAATAATTTAAATATTGTATTTTTATTCTCCATTTATTTAACAAAAATTTTTTACCCACATTTAACTTTTTAAAAAACTATTTAAAATTAGTCTTATTATTATATTATAAATGATATAATATTTGACTTTTTACCAATAATTTGAAAGGAATATTTTTTTCAACATACTAATCAAGAACAGAATTTCATGCTTCAATGACTGCTCTATGTTTATAAAATTAGTTTAAAAGTTTTTCTATATATTTTTAAATAAATTGTTTGCCTAATATTTTAGAAATTATTATTTTAAAAAATTAATATTCAAACTGAGAATTCTATTTTCATCAATTATGTTTTAACTAATTTTTTAGGTTATTTATATACATCAGCAGAAATAAAAATTTATTTTACTTATACTCCAATGAGGATATGTTATACTAATACCATACTCATTCTTTATCTATTGGTTTTATGATCAGTGTGATTAGGGAAAGTATTGAAATTTATTATTTTAATTCTTCCAATATGTATCATTTCTGATTATTAAAGAATGTTGATTATGTTGTGTTGTTTAATTATATGAAGAATTCATTATACTTAGTTAGTGATATATTAGGCCCACTATAGACCCTTGATGCATCATTATGTCTCATGAGAGAAAATTGTTTGGGTATTTCAGTAATGCCTTTCCTATTTAAGTGAGATGTCCCAGAATAAGGCCCCAACAGTAAGTTTATCGTGTCTAGCATTGGGCAGTTCATCATTATGAGATTATTTATTGATGTGAAAATTTTAATTTTATTATTATAACAATTATGATATCTGTGGATAAATTTCTTGATCATTTGATAAGTTGTATAGAATTATTTATTCATTATTTATTCATGTCCTATTATTATACATGCTCAATTTATTGATTAAATTTCATGTGTTTAAGTTATTTACATTTCCATATTGATTAATACTTTTTATTCTATGATAAATGCCACCATACGTAACCATTACTAAGAATCATAGCTCACTCTTATTTTGTTTCTTTTTCCCAAGATATTTGTAAACATACTATGAATGAATGTCAGGGAAACTATAGAGATAATAATGTTGTTCTAAAGGAAAATATTGTGTGATATTTTCTATTTTCAAATGTAATGTGTGATTTATGTAAGTATATATTTTATCAATAAAACAAAACTACCTAGTCCTTACAGATTTGATTTCTTGTATCTTCTGCCAATTTAATAAAGTAACCACCATCTCTGGGATACTAGATCTGATTTCTTTATAATTGTTATCATGGTATGTTTAATAGAAACCATGGGAACTATGTTTTGGAAAAAGAAATTTGGTAACATAACATTATAACTACAATTGAGGATGTGTAAAATTATAGTATAACATCCTAGTGTTTTGTTAAGGAGGTATTATGTCATTTTCCTAACAATACATCACATTATAGAAACTATAAGTGGACATGGTTTTGAAACATATGGATTTATGGGTAAAACCCAAAAAATAGTTGGTTTGGTATAACTCGTCCATCATTCTGGTGCATGAAGATTGTTTTATTACTTTGCATTTGGTTTTAAACTCCCAAAGGATATGATTTGGTTAAATCACATTTTCTTTATAAACTGTTATAAGGGATTTAATAGATTATAACCATGAATGGCCTATGTTAAAAATATTGTTCTTTATATTGAAAAAAAATTGCATGATTTATACATCTTATAAATGAATTTAATGATTAGGTGGTGTCCCCAGATGATTACTATTTTGCGTACTATGACTTTTGGTTTCATTGAATGGATGGAACTTGAATGAACCATGTTAACGTTGAATGCAATGGAGAATGAAGTGAATATGAAACACTAAATTGGATGATGACATGAGTGAAAGACATTAGGATTATTCCTAATCAGTTATAATTATATTCCATTAAAAACATCTACATTAACCAACTCTTGAAGACACCAAATATGATAAGGATAGAGTTTTCTAATAGCTCTGGAAGGGAAGACCATAATGTAAAGAAGGTTCAATATTCTCCATGTCATAAATGTGGAAAGAGACACCATAGATAACGTCCCAAAGAAATGGGTTGACATTTTTATGTGGAAATTAAGGTCATAGAAATATTAATTATCAATAATTTCAATGTCTTATGTGTGGCTAACATAGGAATTATCCAAGTCAATACACTAATCCAAGGGGTTAACTTTGAGACCATAGATGGACGCATTTTATGAGAATAATTAATGAATAAGGATTGAAGTGTTCATGTATTAGGATTTAAGAATTATGTTTCATAAGTGTTATATAAATGATATTCTAGATATAATAGTCCTGAGTCATTTAAATATTTTTTCACAGTATATTTTCTTCTAGGATTTGGAAACCTAATTTTAAAGGTACAGATAACTATGAAACTTGATTTAATAGTAATGTGATAATGTTTAATCAGGATAAAGAGACAGTTGAAATTGATAAATTAAATGATATATAATTAGGGGAAATTAAATTGGTTATTTATTTTATAACAATGTGATTTTGGTCATATTTGATGAATTTTATTTCATTTTCTGTATTGATGGAATTGTTCTGTGATTTTGTTTGAGGAATAAGGATTGGGTTGGCTTTTGGAAGCATACATGTTTTCATATTATGATAACATAATAGCTATGTATACCATCATGGTTTTATAATTTTAAGGTTGATCATATGTTAAAAGAAATTTATACACCTTTTGAGGTTTTAAGTGATTAAATTTTGAGGTGATTTGAAACATTTAATGGGTTATTGGAATAATACTCAATTAAGGTTTATACAAACCCTTGGTTTATTATATGATTTTATGTTAAGTTAATTATGGTCTGTTGGATAGTGTGATGTAGATAATCTTGATGGATAATAATTGATTAATTGAAAATGTGATATTTTTTAATATATTAATGGTCGATCTAGTGATTACCTTTCAAGGTAGCATCTAAATTTGATTCATGATATTTTAGTGTGAATTTCACTACATAATAAGATTATGTAGAGATTTCTCATGTTGATTAATGATATTTTTTGGGATGTATGTTAAAAGGTAATAAATAAACATTGAGTTTAGAAGATTATTTAATATTGAGGTTATTGAGGTTAATTGGGATGTATTGTCATTTATTTTTAGAATAATATATTTTGAGTATTTGGTGTTATTGTGTAAACATTGAAGTAAAATGTATTATTTCTTCATATGATATTTTTTGACATCAATATATTTTCATAACATATGGAAGCCATTTTTGTTTTGTATAAAATTTAAAATTTTAGGAATAACATTTTATCCTTTAGTTGATTATGTGATACATTAGATGTTTATTATAGTTCTTCAGGCATTAAAAATCATCTTGAATACTCATTGTTTGGAGTAAAAGATGACATTATTTTGGAAATTGTCAAAATGATTAAATTATAAATATAAATTATATATATTTCCTTATTTTTTCACTAAAGATGGTAAATGGAATCCTCAACTCTTGGAAAATCATCTTGAACAAGAAATATCCTATTACGATCAATTATGATTAACCAATCGTTAATTTAACAATAACATATTTCTAGATTTTTATTCATTACCTTTCTTCTAACCATGTTCTAAGTTACTCATTATTAGTCTCTAGGATTTTTTCTCCCCCTTTTTAATATTTTCACTTCCCACTGATGTTATCCCATTTTAAAACCTAGTTTTGTGTTATTGTTGATGACCTTTATATCTCACATTCCATATATTTAAGGAAATGTTTTGTTAACCATTTTTTTATATGGGTTTTTCATAAAATAATTTCTAAATTATTAAAACATGATTACCGAAAACAATTTAAAATTGATATTATTCAACATATTAAATGGGTGGAATGTAACTCCCCAATATTTTAAATGAACACTAAGTTTGATTGCATATATAAAATGAAACATCGAACATAGAAAAACCACAAATGATTATTAATATGATTTTTATATCCTATCCACTGCATTGTTATGTATTAATAGGGTTAACTGAATTGTTAAAAAATATATAAATTTTTTATATAATATATTTTTTATAATAAATACATATTAATTTTTCAGTAAAATCTTTTTTACATAAAATATACATTTTTATTAAAAATGGTTGTATTACTAATTTTTTCTATGGAAATTATAATTGATTTATTCCACCATTAAAAAATTATTTTAAAAAATTATTAAAACCTATGAAATCATAATAAAAAAATTAACTCAGGAATAAATTTTTGATATTTTTTTTGAATAGATTGGTTTTCCTGTGAAATCTGAAAAATAATTATTTTCAATGAAAACTGTATTTTTGTTCTAGGTATTAACAATGTTCTATTTTATCTTAAAAAATTAAAATTAAAATTAGTTAAATTTTATTATTACTAACCAAATAATGTTTTTTGGAACAAATTTGATGGTTGAATTTGGTATAATAACATTTTTTACCTAAAATGGAAATTTTTTGTAAAATTGTTTTTCATTTATTTTTTCATTTTAATCTTAAATTAATTTATAACAGTTAAATAAATTGAATCATTAAATATTAATTACATATTTTGAATCAATAGGTCCAAATTTTTTAAATATATCCCTTTTATTTTTTAAATTATGAATAGTTACCATAGTAAATAACTATCACCGTAGTAAGGGTGAATCGAGTAATTAGGGATGAAAATAATATGACGCGGATAAACATGACCTTAATACTTGAATTTATGTTATTGTAAGATATTAGTTTGGATATTTAAATCCTATTTTTTAAACATTCTAAAAAATCCATATTTCTTTAATTTGGACTCTTATATTAGTTTACATAATGAAAAGTCCAAAATTTCATTCTCTTTGAATAATTATCTATAAATTTTTTACATAGGGAATCAAAAAAAATATGATTAGTTATAAAATGGTTATTTTTAATATAAATTATTTTATTCTAACCATGGTGAATTATTTCAGGTTTTTAGTGTTTAAATAATAACCTTAAATTCTATTGCAATGCTGCCGCAACATTTATTTAATTAATAATAAAATAAGATAAATTATTCTAAAAATTTTAAAAGTAATATAATTTGAATCAAATATTTTATACAATAATGTTTTATAAAAATATATCATATTTTTTGTTTGTTAAAGGAAAAATTATAATTCACCTGTTGTCATGTTGTTTTTAAAGTCAAGTTAGATGAATAGTTCAGAAAATGATATTAATGTTATATTAAAATAAATAATATTTTATTATGTTATTTACAAGTCATTAAAAAAAATATTTAGCATGGGGAATATTATTATTATTTAAATATTAATAGTTTTCCATTTATGGTATAATTTTCCTTTCAGAGTAAAAATGATAACCCCTAAAGGTTAAAAAACATGTTATCGTTGTAATTGTCAAAATGGTTAATGGGGGTTAAAACAGAAAGATGAGTGTAGAAAAAGTCTAAAAATTTACAAATATTTTTTATGATATGATTTCAAAACATACTAATTGTATATTCTAGTTATATTATATTGAAACATTTTTTCATGAAAATTTATTTATATTTATTTAATAATTTAAATAATTTTAAGAGTGCCCCTCCCATCACTTATAAAAGTTCTCATCCTCTTCACAGTAATTTACACATAAAAATATTTTTATATTGGACAATAAATACCCCAATATCATTGAAAAATTCATTTCCATATTCTATATGTATTCTTTAGGTATATTACCAACCTTATAGGGATTAATGTGTAAAGAAAATGAGATTTTTTGAAGAATAGGTATAGAATTTATCTGAATGTTTTAGTTTTATTTACTCATATAACTCCTTAAAATAGCATATAAATATGATGAAACAATAAAACCAGTAAATTCAATATAAAGAAATTTTCTTTTTAATATAATACCTTATATCTATATCCCCTTTCATCAAATGTGAAACAAATACTTTATTCATTTGTATTGAAGACTACCACGTCGCGAACCAATGTAATTTATTTTCCATACCAACATCTATTAACTGGTTACAATTATTGATTTCATTTTTATATATGATATCAATGACATATTTATTATTTCTAAAAGATAATATATCATCATATTTCTTAAATTTATATCTATATAAAAATCATAACAACATTCTTCTGTATGTGTGGACTACAACCTCTATGAAGCGATGTAATTCATTCTCCATTACCAAATCACATGGGTGATATTTATATATAAGTTTATTTAAAGAAATGATATTTTATTTATTACATAATTATCTTTCTATAAAGTTAAAATAATACTTACCTTATTTCCATCATGATAGTTGAAAAATTGAAATGTTACTTGTGCATCTGTATGGATTACCATCTCCATGATTATAACATGTTCATTTTCCCAGACCATATTTCTTGGCGGGTTTCAAAATTATAATTGATTCATAAAAAGATAATTATTTCATTATTATTATTTTTTAGATTATGGAACAATGTCTTATTTTACTATAGTAAACATCTCTATTTCATTTTGTACATATGAACCAAATTTCATGAAAATTTCAAATGTAAACTTAATTAATTTTCATAAGAACGTTTTTAGTTAAAAAAGATTATTATTCAGGAAGATAAAGAATTTGTTTGATGATACATAAATGAGGTAAGGGATATTATCTCAATTTTCCTTCATTGAGTCGTATTTTAATGTTTGGAAGATTACTTATTTAATATAGTGTATACACTACCCATTTATATGTTATATCATGAATCCTCCATAGATCTTGTTATTTTAAATTTTAATCCAAATTATTTTTTCTATGGTAATTTGAATAAAAGCTTAATCACTTTAAAGGGGTTTCTAAACATAATTTCCTTCCATTGGTTTATACTTATAATTCATTGATTGTGTTATGGATATGTATGAAATGAAATTTGATTATATTATGTTGTATTTAAACTTATTTTTTCTTTATTTACATTTCTTAGAGATAATCACATCATAAATTAATTCTCATTTCAATGATACGAACTTTTTATGGGTTTCTCATCACACTTTTGTTTTCACGAGACATATGTTTTATTCACAACTTTATTATTTCAGGTGGTGTATATACTTCCCCTTTTATATGATATATCATTATTACCTTTATATTAATGGTATTTAAAGATTTAATTTAATTAATTTATTTATTTCATGGGTATTATGATAAAAATGTTACTAATGTGGTAATGGTTTATATCAAAATGTCATCATTATTTGGGATTGGTTATGTTTATGTCTTCCCTAGTACTGTCACCGTGAGATAAACTCACCTATCGCATCCTCTTCCCGATAGAAATAGTACCAGAAACTGGTGTCAAACCATCCTGGCCCACACAACTAGCTTCTCGCAGGTTCCATTCAAGAATCAGTGCCTGGTTCACAATAGCATGCACTTTTGGAAACCTGAAAACTTTCACCAGTTCTCAGATGGCATACCGAAGACCATCCTCAAAGATCATGGCTCTCAACGCCTCATCACCCACCAGAACGGGTGCAAAATGCTGAAGCTTGGTGAAGAAAGTAGAATAATCCATCACTGACATAGCGCCCTACTGCAGATTCATGATCTCTCGATCTCAATATTTCCTCAGCGTCTGTGGGAAAAAGAAGTCATAGAAAGCTGCCTGAAAATCTTCCCATTCCATGTCTCGGTGATGCTCAGACTGGGTGGTAACATCCCACCACCTCTAGGTAGAATCACGCATCATGTAAGTCGTGAGCTTGACCCTCCGCCCTAGAGGCGTCTCAAAATGTTTGAATATAGTCCGCAATGAATCCATCCATGACTCCACAGCCTCTAGTCTTCCATCCCCTTAAAACGTAGGTGGATGTTGCTGCTGGAATATATACGTCAGCTCTACTGTAGATGTGGCGGCCTCCAGTGCTCCCTAGATGGTCTGCATAAACTGCCTGAAGCCTTCATGGAACTGCACCTTTGCACCTGCGTTTGGTATGACGGATGGCGACACACCTGGAACTGCTGGAGGATCTACTGGTAGCCCATGACCTACCATCTCCGGAGTATAATCGTTGTTGTTCTCCTGGAGAACAACTCGAGGTTGTCTCGGCGACATAAATCTACAAGTTCAAACACATGCCTTAGATCTAGATTATCAAAGACTGCAACTACGTGACCAAAAGGGAACAAGAGGTAGATGAAATTCAAGATTGTAAAAACTTGAATACAAAAGAGTGTATAAAAACTTCATGGAATGTTCTCTCAAGCCGTTCACATGGCCGTGTACTCCAGCTAAAACTGGTTGTGTAACACCACAAACACACGGTGTGTCCTCGGACTACACGGCGTGCATTTGAATCCTCATTCACAACCTGGGTCTTTTTACATACCTGAGGCACACAGATCTCTTCTAAACAAAACTACATGGCGTGTCCCAGATAGAAACGGAATGTACGGCTTAATTCTCAATAGCCCGTGTTGTTAGTGACACGGCTGACCACTCAGCTGACACTACACAACATGTTACACCCACACACGGCATATACAAAACTCCTTCTTCCTAGCCACATGGAAAAGTCCATACGGTCTTTCCCCAGTCAATACTACACGGCATTTCCAATTGGTACACGGCGTATTCAAGAAGTGGTAACACCGACCCATGTTTGTTAGCTACACAGCTGGGTTACCAGGTCACACTACACGGCGTGTTCATTATTGACACGGCGTGTACCAGAAAGGATTTCCTCCATACGTGTTCTTAGTAACATGGGCAGACATAGGATTCACACAACACGATGTGTGAAATAACTACACATTGTGTTCCCTCTAGAACTTCCCCATCCTGTGTCCCTTCCCACATGGCCAATGACACGGTGAGTAACTACACGACATGTACTTAGGGTATACATCGTGTACTCAAAACGTTTTCACTTCCTCCTGATCAGAAGAATTCAAGGCTTGTTGGAAAAACTACATGACATGTATTTGGGTTTTTTCCGGATTGTAAGCCTTAGAAACTTCTCTGGAGCCCAGAAAAACACTGAATCCAACACCTACGTTCCATGTTCTGATCCGTGAGGGCCCATACTCCCCGCGAATCAATGTTTGGAATCTTACACATGTTATAAAAAATAAACACAACGATGATCCACCAAATTCTGGTCATTGAGGGCCCATAATCCCCATAAACCAATGTTTGGCGTTCATCCTATAAAAGCCTCACACAAAAATACTCTAAAAAATAGCAGGTATTTATCAAAGTAGCTCTCATAACAACATGCTTTTCTAGCACAACAGCTATCACAACAACACGCAATTTCAAATGCACCTAATTGGCATGGAATAATGCATGACATGTGATTTCTAGAATGTACCTAAATGATGCATGATATGGAATACCCTCATCTCATCGGGTTATGACTAAATAGAACCCATAATAAAAATATTAACAGCGCACCACAAGTTCGTTACCCTACGGGGAAAATAAAATAAACTTTTAAATTGAAAAATCAGAAAAATAGCAATAACTTAGGTAGACTGGATTTTCCCTGTACACGTGTTAGCAACTCTCGGGCACAACTTATTACCAAATACCTTTTCCATTCTATCCCTGACTAAGGCTCAAAATAGTATGTCAATGAAAAGAACCTTCCCTTAGATACCACTTTGTAACGTCCAGGATCAGGGTGCCACTTAACGGGTGCCCCGAACCTAGTTTGTCACATGACCTCATGCGCATTTCCCCAAATGCCAGAGGCTGCCGACTAGTAGCGAGGGCCCAGGTCTGATGGTGTGGAAACTATGCCTTCATTTTTCAAAGTGTAGCCCAGTGGAAAAGATAAATAACATACAACAATAGAAGAAGTAAAAAATATACTACTCAATTGACAACTGACGTAAAAGACAACCATAAGACACATATATAAAGATGCATCATGTCACTAATTCAATGAAAATAGCCATTACAGGATACACTGCAGTACAATACAATACCACTCAAGTACAAATTATAGCCAAAAAACTAAACAGAGTAAACAGAATGCAGAAGAATCACAACACAAAGCTTGGTCCTGTGGTCTCCTAATCCTCCTCTACAATCATGTACCTGTATAGGGTCCCTTGATCTTATCTACACATGTAGTAATATAGTATGTTTAGGCAGAAGGCATGACCCAAATAGTGTGTGAGAAATAAATCCCAGCAAACACCCACCAAAGGCGCGTGCCCAATTGTCAGTGAAAATGTGCAACAACAGTGTGGAGTAGTAATTGCAATAAACTAATCAGTACTCAAAGGTAACTAACTTTACCCATCATATTGAAATTTTATTATTAATTTAACTATGCCAAGATTATGCTTTAACAAGGTAGGTATAACATATAAAAATCACCATGGTGACATTTAATGATAACACTGTCATCAGACATACAAACCTTACCCTCAAGTAATCAGAGTCATAACCTGGAGGTAATTTCCAACATGTATAATAGATATTTCCCTCAGGAAAATGAAGTGTCTCCAACAGGTATTGAATCTACTGCCCTAAGGCATGAAAGGATTTTCCATCAGGGAAAACAGAACACTCCCCTCTGGAAAAATAGAATACTGCCCTCAGGCTAAATAGAACACTGCCCTCAGGCACATGTAATCGGGTCAAGCCCAACAGATAAGAAAGAAATTATATAAAATTCCTCTCAAGGAAATTTAAAGCGTGCTAAAATTTTATGGTATACCCTCGGGAAACCTGGCCAAATGGCTAATCAGAGGAATGCACCCCCTAGGTGGTTCTCGATCCAATCAATGATCCCAAATAGTAGTTTATAGTTACATTCAATTACCTATACAGTTCTAGTTATTTAAAACTGCCAAGTCCTCAGCCACATGACACCCCAAACATGGGTTTATAGCACAACATTACACAATTTCAACACCACAGTTGGAAATAAACATCAGACCACCTGCTCTGATCGTCTCTGATCGGTATACGTGAATGACGCCTCCAGAAACACCTATGAATGACAAAGATCTGGGAATAACAAAAACACGTTAAAACAAAAAGAACTTATTTAGAGGAATAATTGGTAATAACTACTCGAGAAGAAGGAAGTACATACCAGCGTAGTCCCAACATGATCGACATAAGAGAAAATTGATTCCCGATGTGCGGTCACCTGATCCTCCACGGTTTTGCCATCCTCCCAAGCTCCAAACAACTTTCTAAGCTTCCCCTATGAATAGAGGAGGCTACTAAAAATTTTAATAGAAATAAAAAACTACACGGCGTGTACTCTCAAGTACATGGCATTTACTTTTCTCATTTAATTGTTCCTCTGGAAGCTACTTTTTCCACTGCCAAACTGTTCATCCATTGACATGAGTACATGGTGTGTATTTCCGAATTTATGGCGTGTAATATCGCTCAACTGACAGCCACTCCCACTGCCTTAATATTCACCTGCCGACTGACTACACGGCGTGTAAAAACCCACTACACGACGTGTAGTCGGTTTTTACAACATTCATCGCCGACAAGGCTACACGCCCTATATACTCATCCCAGATGGCCAAAGTACATGGCATGTGGAATAGTACACGGCATGTACACACAAATTTTGGGATTTTCCCCATTTCAATTATTTTCTAAAAAATACTAAAGGAAAAAAGGAAAAGAAGCAACTAGTACCTAAAAAACAAGAACTGGGTTGTTACATAGTATAACTAAAAAAGTTTTTTATTTCATACAAATAACATAAAATGACATCTTTTCACAATTCATTAACATCTCAAATATCATTGGAAAATAAGGATGTTCATATTCATCTACCACATTCATTTATGTAAAATAATCTCTAATATCATTTACATATATAATCACATTTGGTGATCCATAAATAGTAATGTTATTTCCATCAATTTTTACACTTGTAATTATATCATATTATATATAAATCCCATTTTAATCACAATATATATATATATACGATATCTTCCATTGTTTAGTTCGACATTTATAACTTTTATTTATTCTATGAAAAATCATGTTTTCTCCCAAATACTTTGGAAAAATACACCTTGAATAATAATAATGAAAACATAGAAAAGTGATTTAAGAAGGTTCATACACACACTATTATAAAATTGATGAATTCTTTAACTCCATCCTCGTACTCTTTTTTAAAACTATTTTCATTCATCAATTTTTATTAATGTCCTTATTATTTTATCAAACAATATTAATCTATTACAAATAAATAAACACAAGGCTTGATCATATATTCTTAAGAGGATATTTTTTATATATACACACATATAGTTGTCATATTTTATATAAAATTTTATTACATTGACAAATTGTTATAAAAACATGAATATGAAGAATGTATAAATAAAAAGAAAAAGAAAACTTATTTTTTCCAAGAAGACAAATATCATAATTCATTTTATATTTTGGAATTTATTTATTAAGAGAAATAAGGAAATTTTTTATTATAATAAAAAAAATTACAATAAAAATAAAAATATTTTATTTATTTACGTATTTTAAGAACATTCATGTTTTGAATATTTTATTTCAGTTTGAATATATTTTCTTTAAAAAAATTAAAAAAATTTAAGTCATCGAATTCTTGGTATCATAGATGATTTATTAGTAATTACATTTTATCTCTATTTTATTGTTTTGATATAATATATTCAGAATAATAAACTCATACTCAGATCAAATTTTATCCTTGTTTGAAGTTAGGTTATCAATTAAAACATATTTTATGCATTATTACTTAAATAGGGAACTTACTAAAACATTATAAGGGATTTATGATCAAGAATAATTTGAAAATGGTAAGAATTTTTAAATGCATAGTTTACAAAACAATACAAATAATTAACTAGATCTTGATTCCATTTTTCAAAAAAATAATTTATAAAGGACTTATTAAATCATATATTATGAAATGGATGATTTGTGTTTTAAAATTATGATTTACAAGATATTTTTTCAAAATAAATGTTCAAAACATCATTAAATTGGATTATATGAAAAAATTACAGTAAAATGTATTAGATGAGTGATAAAATAGAGAACTCAAGAGGTTGAAATTGATGTTGTGAGTATAAGATAAGTAGGGGTGTTATGTAGATTGTTTTTGGGGAATAATAATAACAAAAAACATGATCCATGAAGATAATCAATTGAAAAATACATAAAAATTATCTTGAAATAGCATAACATTAGTTTTGAGGGTCTCATCTATTCTAAAATGTTCAATTATGTCATAAAATATATTAGATTATATGATAATATTTAGTCGAGAGAGGGTATGGTGCAATACTATAGTTATTTTGTAATGGTTTGTTCCATATAATCCTACTATTTTCCCATTTTGATTATTCTGAGGTGTTCAGAGGAGGCGCGAGGAGGTTATATGGAGTTTGGAGATGCAACAATGAAATAGTATGTTTTATAGCATAAAGGGGTGGTTTAACCCATAAATGTGTGGTGTACAACATGAATGGTTAGTGCCTTATGGCATGTATGTTGATGAGGTGAAGAGAGTGAAAATTTATTTTTTCATAAGGAGTGGATTTGTGGAATAAGTTAATTCTAACCATTGGCTACATGTTTTCCAAAGGAAAAGGGGTCTAAAGTCTAAGGTTTGGTTTTATGGTGTAATGTGTACATGCCGTTGGATTTTACACTGTAAAAGTTTTGTTTATGCCATAAATTTTGAAAATTACATGTTGTTTATAAACCTCATTCAAACCCTTGTATCTCTCTCATTGTATAAAATTACTATGTGATTTTGGGATACTTTATAGCTCATATTCCCCCTCCTTGATATTTGGGTTCTAGTGGTTCATTGTTGGGGATCGGTGGTGAGTGCCCTCCTCTTTATCCTAATATTTTCTTCTATTCTTATTCTAAATGTTCACTATTATAGTGTGGTTCAATCAGATTTTATTTTGGGTTTTTTTTGGATAACCATTATTGTGATACTGGATTATTTGTGGTTTTTTAGTGTGGTTCTGTTTTGAGGGAATCATTCTTCATTTCGTTAAGATGCGCAGAAAAAATAATAATATTTTGTTGAGGTAGGTAATCATTATTATTATTCCTTTTACATGCTAGTAAGGGTCAGAGTAAAAATCAATTCAATTTTAATCATTTATATTTATGGTTTTGGGGGATATATCACATGCTATACTTATTTTTTATATGTTTTTATGATATTTTTCATGCATAAATAATGGTTGTTGGGATCACTATTTCTACTATAAACGATATGTGATGAGACCCTAATTATCTTGTTGTGTGATTTAAACCAGAATAAAAAGATAAAGAACATATATATGGATAACTATGATCCCATGGAAGATAGTTTTTTGTGATAATACCCATGCTAAATAATGATGTGATATCACAGAGACCTTGAATAATTGTGAATTATGGAAACTGTTGTTGTGTATAGTGGTGATTTTTGGTGTTTCATTACATATTTTTTGGCTATTTTTCAATGGAGGCAATGTGTGATTGGGTTGTATTGTGTGTGGGGTTATGTGTGGTGGTTGGATGCATATATGTGATGTGTCCAGTTGCATGATGTGGTGCACAGGGGAAATGATGTGTTGTTCTAGTGTGCGATGTGGTTATGATGCATGGTTTGGCTAGGATGTGTGGTAATGATCTGAGGTGAACATTTGATATTATCTGGGGTTTGTCATTTGCTAATAGTGATAGAGTTTGTCGGATGATACGTGTGGTTTTTAGTGAGATGGTTTTTCTAGTGTGGCACAATGATGAAGGTCGATATGAGATGGGTGAGTTGTGTGGCGGGTTGTGTTAGTGTTCGGGTTAGGTGTGGAAAAAATGATTTTTATTAATGATATTAATATGAATGGGAGAAATTGATAGGGGTGGTGATTGGAATAAATGAATAAATTAATGGGATATTTAACTGTTAATGAAATTGATTAATAATGACTGTTAGTAAAAATTTGTTATCTGGAATGTGGGAAAATATGTAATTGAATGTCATAAATGGTTTGTGGATTGTGTAATGGATGTGTGACATTGCATATAGTGGTGGAAGTGGTTTTGATGTTTGTCCTGATTTATGTTGGTGGGGATGTGGTGTGAGATAGTGAAATCTATATGAATCCATACCATGGGTATTTTTTGTTATTTATATATCATGTATGGCTATTTTATATTTTTGTGCACCCTACCAGAGTTGGATAACATTAAAAACAAATATAGGTTCTATGACCTAGGTGTTTTCCCCAAAATCCAGGATAGTGGTGAAACTGATGGTTGTCTACCCCCTCTTCTGTTCTCTTCCTTCAACAGTGATGAGCCAGGATTCTTTGGGAATGATATGTAGTGATGGAATAGTTTTTTTGGGTTATATGTGATGTGATGAGATGTGATATATATATGGTTCATGTGTTGAATGAGTAGTGAATGAGGTTTAGGAACTTCATGTTCATGATATCTTACTTCTCTTGTATTGTGTTTGATATGTGTTGTTTTAACTTATGTGTCTTCGGGGGAGGTTTGACGTGATGGCCTAGGTGTATTAGGGTGAGATATGATGTGATGATACCTCATGATAGCACTTAATTCTAGACCTTGTGAGGGTGGGGTAGGTGGGAATTCATCTCAACCCACATCATATATGCATGCTATATGATGTGGTGTGATGTGTTGTGATGTGATATGTATGAAAGGGGTGAGAGTATAGGAAATTTGATGTTGGGTTGTAAGAGAGGATAATTAGTGGGGAAGTAGTAGTAGAGTTTCTTATTTTATTAAGATCTTGATTCTATATAGTTAAAATGGATGTGTAATTTGGTGAGAGATCCATGGAGAGGCTGGGTTGGGTTAGTTTATTAGTATAGGTGCCTTTTGGTTCTGTTGTTTGTTCACCGTCACATTAGCATGCACTTTTCAAATGTGAAATTGAGACCTTGGTTATGTCCCTACTGAGTATACTCGTTATGCTCACCCTACATATATAATGTTTTTTAGGTTTCCAAGATGAATTTGGGGACTGAACTAGAAATTTCGATCTTCAGTTTCATATGTTATTAATTCACCTCCTTATAACTAATATTTTTGTATATATTAGATACTTTTATTATATTTGTTTCTTTATGTACATGCATTGTGGGATTTTTTTGGGTTAATATTTATATTATCTATTACAGTTGTTTTGTTCTTTTTTATCCAATCTCCTAATCTTATTATTATTATATAGGGTAATACATCTCAATTTTGAGCATTTTTTAAACCCTCAATGATATTCACCAAACTAAGGCTTACAAGCGGTAGGACTCTAGGTCATTATCTATCTCCCTTCATTATGATGTCATTGGGGGGGGGAGGGGTCTGACATATTCGTACAAAAGTTTTGATTGAGAGATAGGATGGAATTTTTATGTTAATAGCTATGATTTTTTCATGGGTCGGTAGGGAAATGGTGTCAATTGATCTTAGTATGTTATATAGGCCTATGAGACTAGATTTGAAATTGTATTTTAGGGGGGGCCCATGATCTGGTGCATAGACTCTGAGCTTATTGAACTACCAAGTGAGGTGGACCTATTTGATGGAAATAGAAATTGGATAGGTACATGAATCATGATTATTTGTGTTCAAGTTTAAATTATGTTTTTGTGGGAAAATAAATTGAATTAAATTCTATGATACTGGTAATAGGAATTATCCTTGATTTTAATGAATTTCTCATATTCATTGCCCACGTGTGGCTCTTGTAGTAGAGGTTCAACATGTAGATTTGGTTAATCATCATAGTGTCAACCTAACATTGGAGGATGATTCATGGAGGACATCCTTATACTCTATTCAGTGGTTGTGTTTGGGGAACTATAAGGGGATAATCTTAGATCTAGACACTAAATGATGGTTAAAGGAGATATAGATCATTTTCGGTGTAATCCTAGAATTTGTTGACTTATAAGTGTTGTTGGTGGTTAGTGGTATGTCGGAAGATGTGTGTAAGTTGTGGAAAATATTTCCTAGTGACCATAAAGTGGAAAATTGGTTGTGGTAAAAACATCAGAGGGAGTTTTGGGAGGAGTTCATGTCATCAGTGATGAGGTAATCTAAGAAGAAAGAGCTTATCTCTCTTTAGAAAAGGAGATTGACTCTGTGGGAACATGGAATTCGGTTCGATGAGCTCATTCACCTTGTGATTGAATTTTTTTCTGATGATGTGTCCAATGCATGGCTTCTGGAAGAGGCTTTGTGCCCAGTGATTTGGTATGTTTTCACTCAGTTTACCCTTCCTATATATCTGGAGATGTACAAAAATTTGATCATGTTGATTTTTTCATTGGGAGTTGAACCTCAATAGAGTTTTTAGAAATGTGTCCCAATTATGAGGGATTTAGGATGTTTTTCGTGGGTGTTCCGACATTCAGGGTTCCGACCAGTGGGTAACAATCTGTGGAAAGTTCCTTTATGTTATTCATTGATAGTTAGATTATGAGCACCTACCAAAGACTTTGCATTTTTATTCTATTTATGTAGGGGTCATAGAAACCACTATGTCTATTGTCTGACCACTTAGGGATTCTAGTTTTGGACTAGTGTTCAGGAACCTCTTTGGAAATAATGGTAGTTTCCTATGAGGTATTTTCATCACTAGGGACAATTGATGCTTGTTTAACAGTCGATAGAAGATAATGTAAGTAGAGGTAAGACTTGTGATGGTCATATTATGTAGGGACCTAGGAAAAATCATGGCCATTGATTCTGATTGAAGAGAATCATAGGAGACAGATGTGGTCAAATTCACAAACTAGTTGTGGTAGTGCCTATAGATCTAGGAGTTGATTGATGTATTATTACTTTATCATCTATCATTGTGTGTTCATTTTTTGATTCATAAGCCTCGGAATCCTTTTTTACTATTTCTTTATTCCATTCTTCAAAACTGTATGAGGAGAGACATCCAGTTTTTTGGTGTTATATAAACTAGTAAGAAGTTAGGCTTCCTTGATAGATGTGATTCTTGGATATAAATTCGTGATTGGGTAGCACCAATCAGTGGGGGAATTATTCATGACACAGGTAAAATAATATGATGTTATTCTTGTCATGTATTTTTTATATCTCATGCAGGTAGAACTCAAATTATTCTAGAGGAGAGTTTTATTTTCCAATGTGGCTTGCCAGCAGGTGGCATTTGTTGGTGAGTGATGATGGATAATGGTCGGTAGGTATATAGAGCCTCTTTTATCTATGTTGTATGATATTTCAGTGGAATATTAGAAATAGTTTGTTCCTATAGTTATATAGAAGTTCCTTTATTTTTTCCCATAGGATATTATGACCATACCCTCTCGACACAATGTTAATTTTGGGATTGAATTGAAGTCAGGTGTATGATTGATTTCAATGTATTCATATCGAATTGTGAATATAGTGTTATGCAATTTGAGGTTTCAGGTCAATGAACTCATGCAGATGGGTTTCATTCAACCCAATGTGTCACCTCGGGGTGGATTAGTGTTGTTTTCTAAGAATTCAGATGGTAGTATGTGGTTCTATATAGACTACCAGAGGATGAATCAGTTGACAATCAATAACTATTACCCTCTTCTAAGTATAGATGATCTTTTAGACGAGATGATAGGAAAAATCTGGCGCAATAAGATCAATTTGTTTTCTTTATATCACTATTAGAGGGTTAATGATGTGGAAATTCCAAATACTACCTTCATATGATGGTTTGACCACATCAATTTTGTATACATTTTTTTCGTGTTATGAATGCACCAGAAATGTTCCTGGGAATCATGAATTCCATCTTCAATGAATTCTTAGACTGGTTCATTTTTGTGTTCATTAATAACATCTTGATATACTCAAAGTCATAATAAGAGCATGATGGGAATATTATTGCGATTTTGTAGGTCCTTTGACTCCACCAACACTGTGGAAAGTTCTCTAAGTGTATGTTTTGGACAAAATACTGGTGTTTCCTTAGACATTTAGTTTCTCGACAAGGGGTGATAGTATACCCAAAGAAGTTAGAGGCAGTTGTTTCATGGGAAGCACCCATGAACATGGATGAGGTCTATATTTTACTTATTCTCAAAAGATAAAATCATATTTTTTACCTAGTTATTCTAAGGATTCATCGCTACTAACTATGTTGACTAGAGAGGACCTGGATTTTGTGTGAACTGATCTATGTTAGGTGGCATTCAGTTACCTGATGAATTATTTGGATAGTTATTTGGTGCTTCAGTTTCCAGATAAAGGTTTTTTGTTTGAGGTTTTTTATGATTAATCCTTTCTAGGTTTTGGATACATATTAATTTACATTATGGTGGTGATCTCATATTGGTCTTGGAAGTAACACCCCCATAAGTGTAACTATTCCACCCATGATCTATGGTTTTCAGTGATTTTTTGTGCAAAATTAATGGTGGAATACCTCATCAGTGAGTAATTTGTGGTTTCATAGACCGAAAGATATTGAAATATGTTTTCTATTAATGGTATATGAATCTAATCTAGTGTAAGTGCATAAAATTTAATTAAGATTATGATATTTATATCATTAACACACTAGGAAATGAGAATATGGTTGTTGATACAATGATCAAGAAGTAGTAAGAACATGTGTCTCGAGAGTCCACATATCGTTAGAAAGGGATAGATGATATTGAAGAAATACATATCGATGTAGGAGATAGAAGTGGTCAAGGTTTTATTTATTATATGACCATGGATCCATCCTTGATGTAGTAGGTGGACTTTTAGTTGAGAGACTACGAGGCAGAGGTGATGTGTGATTGGGTTGGACATGGTGATACCCCTGAGGGATGGGTAGAGGATGGTCAAAACCAAGTGTTGTTTCAGGGGAGGTTGTTTATTCCACAAACAATTTTCAAGAGATTTATATTTTAGTGTCACAACTCACCCATAGTGGTACATCCCAGTGTAAAAAAATGTATCGTGGACTGAGGAGATGTATTTTTTGGTAGGGGATTAAAATTTTAGTGGCATATTTCATGGTGAGGTTTCAATATTTTCAATACGTGAAAGTGGATTACCATCTTCTTATGGATTTTTTGCATGTCTATGATATTCCAAAGTAGAAATGGTAAGGCATATAGATGTAATTATTCACTATGTTACACCGACCTCAAGTAGGTTTTGATGCGGTTTGGGTGATAGTGGACTTACTAATGATGTAATCTCATTTCCTAGAAATCCATTAGTCGGGTATCATGGATGTTTTGGAAAGGTGGTATGTGGATGATGGGGTTAGGATTCACTGGGTAACATGGAACATCATCTTCGATCAGGATCCTAATTTTATCTTTTGATTCTAGAATATATTACAATATTATTTTTCCTCTTAGTTTCAACTTAAAATTTCATTCCTCCATTAGATAGATTGGAAAACAGACATGACCATCCCACCACTAGAGGATATGTTACAAGATTTCATCTTGGACATTGGTTGATTAGTATAAAGGAACATACCTTTAGATTATTTTTCATAGAAAAACTTCTATCACTCATCCACTGGTGAGGTTCTATTTTATGTGTTACATGGGAAGTCATTTTGTTCTCTATTATGGTTGAAAATGGTTGGAGAGTTAGCAATTCCAGATCTAAAGGTGGTGAAGAGAATGATAATGAAAATTTAGTTGGTATAATATAGGAATATAGTGGCATAAAAATATCATAAGGAATATAATGATCATAGGTGGAGACCTCTATAGTTTGAGGTTGGATACCATGTGTTCTTGAGAGTCTCCCCTCAATGAAGGAAACAGAGGTGCAATGGTGGAGTGTAATATTTCTCCCTAGTTCATCGGTCCCTTTATGTTATGGGGGTGTTTTGGTGAGGTGATGTATCAGTTGGTGTTGCCATCCTAGCTTGATAGGATCCACGACGTCATTCACGTGTCTCAGATTCATTGGTAACATTAGTATTACTAAAATACCATTGATTGGGGAAGGTGAGATATCATGTATGACGCAACATTCATGGAGGGTCTATTATATATCTAGGAAAATCAATATAATGTGTTGTGTGGATGATCCATTCACTTGGTTCGCGTTTTATGGAGGCATAGTGGCCTTCAGGAGAGTACATGGGAGTTAGAGATGCAATTTTTTCACAGTACCCAGAGTTTTTTTCATTGTTTAGTTTATCCTAGATAATGTGATGTTTGGATACTTTAACATTTTGAGATGTATTATTTTCTTATTGTGTTATGGGATATATGTATTCTCATATATGAAAAGGGGAGGACCTAAATCCTAATCATGAAGCTTTATATTTTTTAGTGATTAAAACTATGAAAGAGAGTCGGTTCCTCATAAAGAAAATTATATATTGACATGGAATATGGAGTTACTTAAATCTATTCTTGGGGTAGTGTTGTGTTTTGGTGGTGGTATTTTTTTCATTCATTTTTTGGAGTATGAGATGGTTTTGTGGGAAGCTGGTGGTTTTTGGCTAGTATCAGATGATGTGGTGGTGTGCCTAGTGAGACATGGTTGTGTGATTATTTGTTGATCTGGTTGGGTAAGATATTTTTTGGTGTCTCATTTAGGGGTGTCTGGCTGGTGGTTTCATTTTTGTTGTGATGATATCCTTGAGATGTATCTCATGGTGTGTTTTTTTGGACACCTTTGTTTTCTTTAGTCTTAGTTAAGATTCTCGAGGGTGAAAAAAAATTGACGTTTATCAAATTTAATGGTTTCTTCCATCATGACCCATTACATTTCCAATATGGGTGGTTGTAGATGTGTAGAGGAGGCTCAAGGAGGTTTTGTGGAGATTGGTGTTGTAGATATGTATAATCATGTTTTTATGACAAAAATGGGGGGGGGTGTGCCATAAATGTTTTTTAAGTCATTCATGGTTATTGTATTATGACTTGTATGTGGATGAGGTTCATAGCCTGAAAATATTTTACACCATAAGATGTGGACTTATGACTTAAGTTAATTCCATCATGAGGCATCATTTTTTTGTGGAAAAGGGGTTGACAACATAAAAGTTGGTTCTATAGTGTTTGTGTTTCTTAGACCCATGTTTTTTATGATGCAATATTGTGGTTTATGATGTAAATTGGGAAATTTGTAGGTTTTTTATAAACCTCAATCAGTTGATTATTCTCTCATTCATCCACTCATCTATCTCTATCTCTCTCTCTCAAATTGGGAAAACCCTAGGAATGTTTTGAAAACTTTCCATCCCATTGTACCTCACCTTGATCATTGGGTTCCTATAGTTTATATTTGGGGATCAGGGGTGATTTCCTAACTCTTTATCTCCATGTTTTATTCTTTTCTTCTTCCACATGTTTGTTGTTGTGGTTTTTTTTATCAGGGTGTGCTGTGGATTTTGTTTTGATAATCATTGGTGTGACCCATGAAAATATGTCATTTCATAGTGTAATTTTGGTTTATGTGAGTCTTTTTTCTTCACCTAACAGTGTGTGGAATGACTATAAATCTTTCATTGAGGTTGGGGGTCCTTGTTCTCAATCCTTTTAAGTGTTATGTGTGAGATATACATGATTCTTATTTCTTTTGGGAGTTTTATAATGGTCATCATTATAAGATAATGAATTAGAATAATTGAAATTGATTGGTATGGGGGATATATCACATGCTTTACTAATTTGATATATATTGTTGATTATATTTTTCTTTTCTGTTTCCAATAATGAAAATAATAGTTTTTTGGATTCTTTTTTGTGATGTAGATGATATGTGTCGAGACCCTTGTTGTTATTTTGTGTGATATCCATTTGAATAAAAGGAGAAATAATTTATATATGTCTAATAAACTAGTTTACCATGGAATCAAGTTTGTGTGATATACCCATTCTAATTAAACACGTAATATGATAAAGTCCATGAATAATTGTTAAATAAAGAATGTGTTATTATGTGTGGGGATATAATGTGGTGGTTGTATGGGGTGGATGTTATGTGGATAGTGGCGTGATGTGGTGCACAGTGGTTTTGGGGAATAGTTGAGATGATGTGTGGTGGGGTTGTGCAACGTGGTTGTTATTTGTGGTTTGGAATGGATCAATGGTGATGTTGTGTAGTGTGAAATGGATGTTTCATGGTATTTTTTGTTGTTTGGTAGTGGTATTGTGTGTTCACTACTATAAAACATTCCTTCAAAAGTGCTAGAAATGGACTTTATCAAATCTAGATAAATTTTAAACACATACGAAAGGTTAAAACCCTTATACTTTTATCAGTGCTGAAAAAGAACCTATAAAGCGGTCCTTTATTAGTGCTAAAAAGCTCAGATAAATGGAACCTTTATCAACACTTTTCAAAATGATGATAAATGAATCATTTTTCATCCCTTTAATTTAGCCCTGCTAAAGGAACCATTTTTTAGTATTAATAAAGCGTTTTTTATCAACACTTTTGTGAGCACTAATAAATGTGGTTTTTATCAGTTCTTTCAAAAGCACTGATAAAGGGGCATACTGTAGTGTGCTATAATAGTACACCATAGTACCAAACACATCAGATATAAAAAAAACAGTCCCAATACAGGATTTAAATGAAAATAAATTTACAAAATGAACCAAATAAAAAAATGCTTTATTATATACATTTCAAACATTGGTTCATAAAATTACATAAATACAAATTATGACATACATTAAAAAATATCAATGTTTATTTTGATCCTAACCTGAGTCATGCTATTATCGAGAAAACCACCCCTGATTGAGAAAAATAATGCACCTATATAATAAAACAATTATAATTTTAGTAATAATATAAAGAAATAAATTAACATAAAGTGTTATTTTACTAAAATTGATGTCAATTTTAAATAAAAAAGACGCACTTGGAGTCATACTGATCACACCATGAATTAGATTGAGGTGAATTAGATTCCTAAACATCAAAAACGACATATGGATTGTTTTTTAATTAATTTACACAATTTGTATGTGTTTTATTGGTTTTGAGTAGGTCAGTTGTCCTTTTCACTCAATTTGAAATCAATTTAAAAAAACGCACATGGAGTCATATCAGTCACACCGTGCATCGGATTGAGGTACGATTAATTCATGCTTGTCTAAAATAACATATGGGTAGTTTTATTAAAGTATTAAAACAGTATTAATGTTTTTTTTCAGTTTTGAGTTGGAAAATTTATTTTTTACTGAAATTAATGGCAATTTTAAATAAAGTCACACTGAGAGCCATACAGGTCACACCGTGAATGAAATTGAGGAGTGGCGGACCCCTACATGTTCCAAATCACCTATTGAATGTTTTCCTAATGTATCGACTTATTTGAATGTTTTTTCTCAGTTTTGTGTATGTCAACTTTTTTATTACTAAACTGTCATTTTAAACTTGTAACATGCAATTGGACTCATACAGATTACATCGTGTATACATTTGACATGATACTAATTGTTTCATGTCACAAATGATTTATGAATAAATTCCATAAATAATCAATAAAATTATACTGTGTTTTCTTGGTTTTTAGTGACTGATACTTTTGAAATTCAAATGACAATTTGAAATTCATAACAGACACATTAAGTCAGTTGTCTTTTTTACTAAAATTAATGTCAATTTAAAATAAAAAGAAGCACTTGGAGTTATACTGGTCACATCGTTTGTTGGATAGAGGTGCAATTGATTCTTACACATCCCAAAGTATCAAAAAAAATCTAATATTCATTATTACTATGATTTCCATAGACTTTATTTGTCGATCTACCATCACTAAATGAGCAGCTTCGAACAAACCACTTCAACAGGAAAAAAAGAATCCACATATATAAGAAAAAATTTATTATGGGAGAAATAATAGAAATAAATAAATTAAACATAAATATGAAAAAATAAATTAATTTTATGGGTAATGATTTTTCTATGAAAACATAAAAATTACCCTTGTAATTGAGCAGAGGCATCATCATTTCTCCTCTTACCAAGGAAATGGTTGTAACCTTAAATAAAGTGATAAATACACCACTATCGTGGTAAAAATGATTTAAGGGAGAAGAAGCATGAAAAATGGATAGAGCACCCCAACTCGAACAATATAATACACCTATATAAGAAAATAAATTTTATGTTGGTAATACTAAAAAATATAAATTAAACGTAAATATGAAACAATACATGAATTCTAGGAGAAATGATTTTACTTTGAAAAAATTAGGATAACCACTTTAATTGAGTAGAGGAAGCATCATTTCTCTTCCTATATAGGTAGTGGAGGTAACTTGAAAGAAAGTGATAAATTTCCCACTACATGGGAGAAAATATTTTAAGGGAGAAGAAGCATGAAATTTGGACAGATCCCCCCAACTCGAAAAAAGAATCCAATTGTATTAGAAAACATTAATTATGTGAGTAATACTAAATATAAATATAAATATTTCACATTGACTTAATTTTATGGAAAATTATTTTAATATGAAAATATCAACATTACCTGTGTAATTGAGCAGATTCAGTGTTGTTTCTATTCTAGTAGAGGTAGTGGAGGTAACATGAAAGAATGTAATCAATGCACCGCTATAAGGTGAAAAGGTTTTGGGGGAGAAGAATCATGAAAGTTGGGCAGATCCCCCAAAATTGAACAAAATAATCCACCTAAATAAGAAATAATTTAAAATGTGGGTAATACTAAAAATAAAATAAAATAAACATAAATATGAAACCATGAATTAATCTTATGGACAATGGTTTTTCTATGAAAACATCATGATTACCTCTTTGATTGAGAAGAAACATTATCATCGCAAAGACCTGGATTTTCCATGTAATTTTTTTAATTATATGGAACTATTTTGAGGATTCTTAATCTGACGGCCTTTGATTATGATTATTAGTGTTCCCATAACGTATGTTTAAACATTATTAAGGCACGTTCAGTAAACGTGTGAGTGGGAAATCCTAAATTTTGAACCAGTGCTTGGAATTGAAATTAGAGGGCACTATTGAACTCACACAGCTCGAATTCTCTTAAGGGAGCCTTAACCATGACAATAGTGGGGTGAGTGGGAATGTTGGGTTTTGTTGTTTTTGTGGAGGATTAATAAGATAAATGTAATTTTTTTAAATATCACCCCCACTTCAATTTATGTTTTGGTGGAGGGGACCACAAGGGGTAGTCGGGCATTTAATGTAGGACATTAAATAACCAGTTACATAAAAATGTGTAACCAACCGACTTGAAATTAAGGAGGTTCATTATTTTCACCAATTAATGATCCTCTTTTAATTATGTGTTGTAAAAATTAACTCCCGTCGTCTCATTCATTTTTTTGAATTCATTTGAAAAAGGAGTGGTGTTTTTGGGAGATGATGATCATTGGAGGAGCCTCTTGACGAAGAAAGGATCCATCAAGCCAGAACCGAAGAATGTCATTTGAGCAGCATCTTTGGAGGCTTGCCTCAAGATCGACGAACACTGGCCCATCTTCAAACACAGGATGATATCTAATGACTCATGAGGTAGGGAATTGTCTTTTTTAAATTTCAATATTTGTTGAATCATTTATCTTATCCCTTGATAAGATCCTAACATGGAGGGAGTGGGCCAAATGAACAAGGAATGGTCCCTCTACCTCTTGTTCAATCGTTTCGTTCAACGTGGGTAAATTTTCTGGTTAGACGGAACCCAAATATGAGGGTCAAGAAGCGAAAGAGATGACCTGGGATGCCCGTATGTGCAATCGGATAGAAAACGGACCACTAGAGCTCACCCGGTGGCCTGCAGATAATCACTGGTCTGGCACCGGCGTGGCGACACTGGCGACCGGTGCTGGTAAGCGGTGGTGGCGGCCGGCACCGGATGACCACAGAAAATCTACATCGTGCTGTCATGCACCGCAGAAGGCGGAGGCGGGGACCCACTTACTGTTGGCCATGCGACGACCAAGGGGCGCCACAGGGAGCCACTGCATCATATCCCGTACCGTCAAGCCATTCGGGAGAAAGGTGGAGTGTTTCCCCCATGCCAGTTAGGGAGGGCCATGTGCCCTCCTACGGGCTGAGCTGTGCCCCCTTGTGGGTCGAGCAATGCCCTCTTACGGGCTGGGTGGCACTCTCCTGGGGGATGGGCTGGTCCCCACCAACGGGATGGGTCTGGTCCCACTACAGGCCGGGCCGCGCCTCCCTGCAGGCTGGGCCGCACCCCTGGGAGCCGGACCATGCCACCCCGGTGGGATGGGCCAGACCGCTGCCCGACGGGCCGCGCCGGCCGTGGGATGCCCCAATCCGGTTGGACTGGACCCAGACCCATACTGGCCCAGTTTCGCTTAAAATTCCATAACATGATATCCAGACGTCCATTTGATGAATCGTCTATGGCGCTAGGATCCTTAGAGCGAGAAGGTCCTTTTGATATACTTCACTCAACGTTTGGAAATTTTTTTGAGTATGGGCGGGTTGAATCGAACCTGAATCCAACCAGGTCCTCGGAAATAAAATGCTTATAACTCATAGACCGATCATCCGATTGACATTCCATCTGTCGCGGTGGAAGACTTATGACATGGTGGTAATTTGGGTTAATCCTTTTCAGAGCTTAGTGAAAGTTTTGGTATGATCAGTATCTCATGGAGCGGATTCTATGAACTCGAGTGCACTGGGTGCAGGGAACCATGTGGCTGGAAATCTTGGAATTAGTGACCCAATGTGGATCAATATCATAGTGGCCATGTGTGGATCATCATTGTACCTTTCTGACCATGACCATTTTTAGAGTGGTCGTCGATGATAAGCAAGTTTCAAACCTATGTGGATGAACATTCCAGAGAGCCTGTGTGGATCAGCATTCCAACGACCCTATGTGGATCAGTATTCATGAAACCCAGTGTGGATTAGTAGTAGCATGGCCCAATGAGGACCGGCCATATAATGGCCCATTGTGGGAAAACGCCTTACATCCAAGAGTGGATCGATAATAGAAAAACTTCTTTGTTAATTATTTGTGGATTTTCTAAATAGAATAAGATGACATAGCTTAAGGATAATCATCTATATTTGTTATCTCTGAGTTGTAATCCTGGTGTGAGATTACTATTACTTCATTCTTTGTAATTGATGTATTTCTTTTTGGTTTTTTCTTTTTGGAACTCTGGGAGACCATCGAGGGTCTTTCTGTCCCTACTGAGTTTTGTTATACTCACCATCCACGGGCTTCACCTGTACCTTGTTATGTCTTGTGGAGATGACATACAACTTTGATCGAGGTTTGGAAGCTAGGACTGAACGGTGCTCATAGGTGGACCTTTATACGTGATGTTCCATAGTGATGACCTACCATGATCTGTACCTACCCTTCAGGTATGAACCTAGGTAGATTATTCGGGGAGTTGTTTTTCTATTACTGTTTTACTTTTCAGTTAGACCTGTATTTCAACCCCCTTTACTTATAGCACCCACCCCATTTTACTTTCAGTACACATCTTTTTTCTACTACAGTATTACTACATGGGTTGTGGTAATTGTATTATAGGACTCTGTGTTTGATTATTTAATGGAAATGCCTTCTAGTTTTTTAGGGATATGCCTTTTGGTTCTAGTCACCAACCCCATGAGTATGGAAGGAGGGCTTGGGTAGTCACAACATGGGCCCCTGGGGACGGGTCGGGAAAAAGTGGTATCAAAGGTGTAAGTTCTAATAACGAACTAGGACTCTGGTCTTTCCAATGGAGAAATAGTATTATGTTTTTTGAGTGTGGTTTTTAGTTTGGGGAGTCCAGTGTTTATGAGGCATCCGACGTATCCGTACACCAGGACACTGAATTCTGTTTTCTGAGTCGGTACACAAAAACATTGATTTTGTGTATTTTGGAAATGTTCTTTTTTACATTAATCCCTTTTGATTTATCTTTCCAGGTATACCTTTTGACTTTGATACCCCCGTTTCATTCAGGATGTCACCACATAGACAATTATCTAGGATTCCCAAGAGAGTACATGATGATGGCCCACCAAGAGATGAGGCTTCAGTGCAGGGCCCTGTTATGGAGATAGAACCATCGGGTGGTGTACCAGAAGCACCACTACCCATTGGGCAGTCGTTGCCAACAGCCCCACCAGTAGATGGTGCATTCCAAATGAGTGTGTTAACGAGTTTCTACAGTATAGGTCTCCATGGTTCTGAGGTGAGGAAGATCTGCAGGCGGTAAAGGACTGCCTGGAGGCTGTGGCCATAGTTTTTCACTTGGTTGGGACACCATCCGTCTAGATGGTAATCCTAGATGCTAGTATTTTCGAGTGTGCAGCAGGGATATGGTGGAGCTTGACGCTCTAGATACATGATGAGGAGACCCTCATTAGGGAAGATTTCGAGGGACTCTTCATGGAATTGTTTGTTCTAGAGACTCTATGCTATGTGCGTCTACAGGAGCTGCTACACTTACAGCAGGGCAGTCTGACTATGGCCCAGTATTCAGCGAGGTTCACAGACCTCTCATGATGCTCCATCGACGTGGTTTGGGACACTTTATTCAGGTCCCGGACCATCATGTACTGACTCGATGGGTGATCTAATCTTTTATGGTATCTCTAATCATTATGACCTATGCTGGAGTTCTGGAGACAGAACTCTTGGTGGAGATCTTCTTTGCTGAGAAGACACCGATAGTGAGACCCAACATTGGGTGACGCATAGAAAATTTAGCTATGGATAGTAGTGGGCATATGACATAGAGGTCCAAGTGGACTAGACCATCTCGTCGATGACCCCTTGACATAGGGTAGGAGGTGCGAGGCTCACGAGGTAGAGTTGGACAGCAGAAGATTAGACTGTGCCTCACATGTGGTGGGGAGGGTCACATGGCTCGTGAATTCCCAACCATCTACACTGATGACCGTTAGATGGTTGAGGGACCACTGAGGAGGAGGCAAAGATTTGAGCGGGGCAGTCTGTAGGCATCAAGCAGATGTGGAAGAGGATTTGACCATGCAATAGGTAGTGGGAAACAAATCTATGTTCTACCGCCACCACCTCTTGGTGGTCCAACCCGACCATAGGGAAAAGGTGGATAGGGATGAGCTCAGCTCCAGCAAACTGAGGCCTATGACCACAATGATATAGATATGATTTTATATATGAATTGTGTCTACTCAACCTTAGTTGTAGAACTTATAGAACCAGGTGCCAATCACTCTTTTATTTCCATGACCCTTGTTTAGAGCGTGGAGATTCGGGGGGATCCATTGGCTCGATCCTTATAGATAGAGACTCCTAAGGGAGGGGATTAATTGATTACACACTAGTGCCAGCAGTGTGAGCATACTCGAGGTGGAGAGAGCTTTGTATGAGATCTTTTAGTTGTGGCATCGACGCCTTACAACGTCATCTTAGAATGGACTGGTTATCCATAGTCCATGCTCAGATTGAATTAATTAGTTGTACAGTGTGGTGTGTATGTGAGGATGGTACCAGGTTTTCCTTCCCCGGTGGGAAGAGAACCATTTCAGCATAGGATGGACTTACACGGAGGAGGGTGCAGCTGATCACACATTAGTTAGATAGCCTTTCCCTTGGAGAAGTTGATGTTGAGAGTCTGAGCTATCAGGTAGTGGTGGACCAGTATGCTGTTGTCTTCCTTGATGATGTTCTAGAACTACCTCTTCGCAGATAAGTGGACTTCTACATCTACTTGTACCATGGGATGGCACCAATATCTACACTAGCATATTTGATGGCTCCCATGGAGATTTTTGAGTTACGAGTACAACTAGAGGACTTGCTGAGGAAGGGGTTCGTAAGGCCCAATGATTCACCATGGGAAGCCCTGGTTTTATTCGCCCAGAAGGATGATGGGAGTTTGAGACTCTCTGTTGATTATCGGTGCCAAAAATTGGTGACCGTTAAAAACAACTATCCAATTATGAGAATTAATGATCTTTTCGATCACCTGAAGGGATCTTGTTAGTCATCGAAGATAGACCTCAGATTGGGCTATCATCAGCTTAGGGTGCGAGATGAGGATGTGAAAAAAGACGACCTTTAGATGTCAGTATGGACACTATAAGTTCTTGGTTATTCCATTCAGCATGACAAATGCCACTACAGTGTTCATGGGACTCATGAACATGATCTTTCAGCCACTCCTTGATAACTTTTTGGTGTTCATCATAGACAACATCTTGATATACTCAACATCGAAGGAGGATCATACCTACCACTTATAGATATTTCATGATACACTCTGAGAGAACCATCTTTATGGTAATCTCTCAATGTGCCAGTAATGGATACAGGAGGTCCACTTTCTGGGACACATTATCTAAGATCTTGAATTTGCAGTGAATCTGAAAAAGATAGAGGTTTTCATACTCGGGAGCCACCCAGAATTGTAAATGAGGTGTGGAGATTCCTGGGGTTGGATGGGTACTACCAATGATTTGTACCTGACATTTCTATAATTTTGAAACCCTTTTCAGCATTGAAGAAGAAAGGACAGCCCTTCATGTGGGAAAAGGGGATATAGTAGAGTTTTGAAGAGCCGAGGTAGAGACTGACGAGTTCCTCCATTTTGAGGCTACCAAAAGAGGGCGTTGGGTATGATGTCTACTGCGGCACAGTAGGGACCGAACATTGATGTGTCCTGATGTAGGAGCGAGAAGTGATCGCTTATGGTTCACAATAGCTAAGACAGAATGAGAAGATCTATGCTACCCATCACTTAGAGATAACATCAGTGGTCTTCTCCTTGAAGATGTGGTGACACTACTTTATGGGCGAACATTTTACAGTCTACTCTGTTCAAAATATTCGCATGTATATCTTTTGAAAAAGGACCTGAACCTGAGAGAACAACATTGGATAGATTTCCTCCAAGACTGTGACATTGAGATGGTCTACACTCCTGGGAAGGGGAATGTAGTAGCAGACACACAAAACAAGAGGTCTGACATACAGGTTTGAGTGAGGTGTCATATCAGCTTGTTGCATTGTAGATAACCTTTGTGGATATAGATGGGGCAGTTTACCTCCAGTCTATGATTTTTTCTCCCCCACTTCTTCAACGAGTTTAGGAAGCACAACTTGGGTACACTGACTGTAAGGATCGTAGTGCCCAGATATCCTCAGGACATGAACCTGATGGATTTTATGAAGGTGGAGAGCACGTCATCCTCTTTAGAGGATGAACCATGGTATTAGTGGTGATATGGGAGGAGGTGTTGAAGGAGTTATATTTTTCCACTTTAGTGGTACATCCTATAGTGGCGAAGATGTCGAAGGACCTCCAGTGTCAATAATGGTGCCCATGGATAAAGAAGGTTGTGCCATAGTTTTTATCCTGATGCCTCACTTGTCAGCATGTGATAGCTGAGCATTAGGTTCCAACAAGCATAGCACAACCACTAGAGGCATCTGATTTGAAGTGGGATGGTATCTCCATGGACTTTGTGACAGGGCTACCATAGACTTCTAGGGGACACGATTCTATCTGGGTGATAGTTGACCGACTCAACAAGTCATCCCACTTCCTACCAATCCGAGAGCAGGGATCAATAGAGGGCTTGAGACACCACTTTGTACAGGAGATTCTATGGGTTCATGGGGTGACATCGATGAACGTCTCTGACCATGATGCATGTTTTAGATCACGGTTGTGGAAGGGATTACGTGAGGCGTTCAGGACTCATCTACGTTTGAGCACCGCCTTTCATCCTCAGAAGGATGATCTGATAGAGAGGACGATTCAGATACTTGAGGACATGCTTTGTGCTTGCATCTAATATTTTGGATGCAGTTGGGAGGATCCCTTTATCTTGGTGGAGTTCAGGTACAACAACATATTTCACTCCACCATCAGTATGGCATTGTTTGAGGCCTTGTACGGTCGACCCTGAAGATCACCTCTATGCTGGAAAGATCCAGGGGAGTCAGCACTTATGGGTCTAGAGTTGGCGCGGGCTACCATTAAGAAGGTGAAGATCATCCCAGAGAATATGAAGACTGCATAGAGGAGGATGAAGTCTTATGCTTACAAGAGACAGAGACCATTGGAGTGTGGGGAAGGAGACCATGTCTTCTTATGGGTCTCACCTCGATGAGGTTTGTGGAGATTTGGCTGGGGTGGAAAGCTATCTCAATGGTGCATCGGTCCCTTTAAGGTTCTCAACAGAGTTGGAGAGGTGGCATATCATCTAGATTTTCCATCACAGATGCATTGGGTGCGTGATGTTTTCCATGTGTCATAATTGAGGAAGTACATGGATGATCAATCACATGTTATCGATTGGGGTGAGCTGGACATTGATGATGGGTGACATTTATAGAGGTTCTAGGGGAGATTGAGGATCGACATGAGTGGATCCTTCATTGATGATCAATTCCTCTGGTGCATGTTTGCTGGTAGCATGTGAACCACCAAGAGAGAAAATGGGAGTAGGAAGATCAGATTCATGCTCAGTATCCCCCACATATTTCCTTAGTCTATGTTTTGGAGTTCGAGGACAAAAAGTCCTAAGGTGGGGAGAATGTAGAGACCCGTATTTTCTATGTAATGTTTTTTAATTACATGGAACTATTTCGAGGCTAGAACACCTGTTGACAATTGATTATGATGTGTGGTGTTACCAGAACATAATTATAAACCTTCTTAAGGTACGTTCAGTAAACGTGTGACCGGGAAATCCTATCTTTTGAACAGGTGATCAAAATTTAAATATGAGGGAACCGTTGAACTCATAGCGCTAGGATTCACATAAGGGATCCATAGCCTTGCCGTTTTGGGTTAATAGAGAAAGTTGGTTTTTGCGGTTTTTGAGGTTTTCGTGTAAGATTAATAAAATATATCTAATTTATTTTAAATATCCTCCACCACACTCTTTGATTCGATGATGGGGACCACACGGGGTGTTCGAGCATTTAATTTAGGACATTAAATGCATGGTTACACAAAAATGTGAAACCACCCTAAATGAAATTATGAAGATTTATGAATTGCACCAATTAATGAACCTCTCTTAATTATGTATTGTAAAAATTAACTCACACCATATATTTCATTTTTTTGAAATTGTTGGAAAAATGAGTGGTGTTATTGGGAGAGGGGGATTTTTTTGAGGATCCTCTTGAAGAAGAATAGATCCATCAACCAAGAACTGAAGAACGTCATTTGAGCGGCATCACCGAAGGCTTGCTTCAGGATCGATGAACATAGAACCATATTCCAATGCGGGACACTCTCCAACGACTCACAAGGTAGGGATTTCACTTGTTTAAATTTCATGAGTTTTTGAATCGTTTATTTCCTCTCTTTGTATGATACTAACGTGGATGCAGTGGGCCAAACGAACAAGGCTCGATCCCTCGGCCTCATATTAAATCGCTGCATTCTACACGGGTAAATGTTTCTGTTATACGGAACCCGAATTCGAGGGTTGAGAAGTTAAGGAGATGACCCATGAATCCTATAGGTGCGATCAGATGGAAAAACAGACCAACCGAGCTCACTTGGTGGCCCGTGGAAGACCGTCAGCATGGCACTGGTGCGACGACAGCCACGACCAGCACCAGAAGGCATTGGCAGCGGCCGACACGGGCCAACCGTGGTGGAGGAGGTGCGCCATCACACACCACTAGTGGAGGAAGTCATGGATTTTCAGCTGCGATATTTGAGTAGGGCGGTCGGCATCGGTCGTCCACTGAGGCGGTGCGGCATGCCATCGCATGCCACTAAGGGTGGTGGTAGGAACCAGATCCATGAGGGTCCCGTGGTGACCAGGCGGCACCATCTGGAACTGCCACTTCAGATCCCAATTTTAATAGCTATTCGGGTGAAAGGGGGAGTGTTTTCCCCCCATTCCAGCTACAGCGGGCCTCGTGCCCTCCTATGGGCTGAGCTGTGCCCACCTGCAGAACAAGTTGCGCCCCCTATGGGCTAGACAGCGCCCCCTGCGAGTTGCACTGCACCCCCCAAAGGGTTGGGCTGTGCCTCCCCCCCCCCCAAGTGGGTCATGATGACTATGTCCTAATGGGTCGATCCCACCACGACCCAGCCGAACCCAGCTGGCCCAGAATAGTTCGGGTTGTGTTGGGTCAGACTGGACCCGAACCAAACCGGGCCAAGTATTGCTTAAAATTCCATAACATGAAATCCAGAGGTCCATTTGACGAACTGTTTATGGAATTGGGATTCTGGGATAGAGATGGTACCTTTGATATACTCCACTCATATTTTGGAGAATGTTGGTGTAAGACTAGGTTGGATTGAACTCGAATCCAACCAGGGCCTCAGTACTAAAACGCTTATAACTCACTGACCGAGCATCCGATTGATGCACATTCTATTTCGTTGGAACCCTTACAAAATGGTAGTCCATTCGGTTACTACTTTGTGTAGATTATTGGTAGTCTAGGTATGACTGATATCTTGTGAAGAATATTCTACATACTCGAGCACACCGGTTACATGGAACCTAGTGGCTGGTAGTGTTGGAAGTAGCGACCCTGTGTGGATCAACATCATAGAAACCATGTGTGGATCAGTTTCATAGCAACTCAATAAGGACCAGTTTTTGAGTTTCCTGTTGAGTATTATCAACTAGCGACCATGTGTGGATCAACATCGAGTGACCCTGTATGGATCAACATTCTAGCGAACCTATGTGGATCATCATTCCACCAACCCTGTGTGGATCAGAATTCATGCGACCCTGTGTGGATTAAGAGTACTGTGACGCGACTTGTACCATCCTTACAATGTACCATCATCGTATAGTGACTTACATCCAAAAGTGGATCGATAATTGAAAAACATCTCTATGGATAAGTTGTGGAACTTAAAAACTGAATAAGATGATATATCATAAGACTAGTCCTTTATCTTCATGATATCTGAGTTGTATACTTAGTGTGAGCTGAATATTTATTTATTCTTTGTGATTGAGGACATTCTTTGTGGATTTTCCTTTTTCTAACGCTAGGAGAGCTTTGGGGGTCTCAGAGTCCCTAATGAGTATTGTTACACTCACCCCTACACTGGCTTCACCCGCACATTGTTTTGTATTGTACCGATGATAGGAAACTTTGAATGAGGTTTGGGAGTTAGGACTAGATGGTTCTCGGAGGTGGACCTTCAGACGTGACATGCATCAGTGATGACCGAATGTGAGTTTTACCTATCCTTAATGTAGTAACCTTGTCAGACAATTCCGATAGCTGTTTTTCTATTATTGTGGTACTTTTCAGTTGGGCTTTTATTCCAGTTCCCATTATTTACAGTATTCAACCAACATTACATTTAGTAAACAACATTATGGTGCCCTTTACTTACAGTATTTACCCCACTTTACTTTCAAGGATATTCCTTTCGGTGCTAGTCTCCATCCCCTGGCCTACGGATGGTAGGCTTGGGGTAGTCACGACACGAGCTTAGGGGGACCAGTTGTGACAATATTACCTCTTCCAACAAAGGCATGACACATGGGTAAAAATATTATAAAATAACTGAACTCTATAAAGAATATGGAAAGTCAAATCATTGTTTCATTATATAATTTTTTGGTAAAATATTGAAATTATATCGTAAAATTACCTTTACATCTTTCTAAAGGGTTTCCTTCATTATATTTTGTTCATCCATCATGTGCAAAAGACACTATCTACATGAGTAGTAAAACATTTAATTTTGATTATATTAATGTAGTAGAGGACATTAAATATTATGAGGAAACAATAATGTATTAAAAAACCATTTTAACTTCTCATTGAACCCACTTTCATTTTTAATGGTTTCAATGATTTGGTTCCTTTATCGAGAATCCAAATCCTATATTTTTGGTCCCCTATAATGTAAAATGCATTGTCTATATTGGGATTGAAATGAGCTGATTTTGATGTCTCAAATGAAAGAGTCTTCTTTGAATGAATTTCCATCTGAATCATTATTTGTTTCAGTTTTTAACAGGACAATCAACCAATTATTGTTTTTCTGGATCAGAGACATAAAATACATGCACTTCTATTAATTCCATTATGAATGGCTCATCTTTTTCCCCTTACACACCAAAATTCATCTTCACAATGCCCATTTCATTAACTTTCACTCCATTGATATTGTCAACCCATTTCCCATAGAGATGTGGCACATGAAATATTGTATAGTTAAACTCGTATATCTATTTGATAATGCCAATGTATGACATATTTTCTCCAAATTGGATTTCTATCCTTGAAACCAAATATGTGTATCACTATATACACAAGAGTAACACCAATATTTTTCATCATACTAAATTCATTATGTCATTTTGTATAAAACATATAACTATTGATTACAAAACCACAATAAGATATAACATTTTAATTTGGTCCTCTAGCTATCCATTGAAGTCATTAAAAAATTGAATTCATATTTTCATATAACTTCTTGTAAATTGGATCTCAAAAGCATCCTATAAACTATTGATTATGTGTATTTGATATACATCCTTCATCCCTTGATGGATTCAAATCTCTAAGAATTTTTTTCTAGGATTTAAGGTGTGGATAAACATCTTCACTATTATGTAATATGTAAATATGTTCCTTCTCCCACACTATCATGGTAATTGTAACAACATCTCTTTTGGAAATACCTTTACCCATATGGAGTTCACTATGATGAGACTTTGGGAGACTAATGCTTTTAACATATGATAGGTAATCGGTACAGAATTCAATAGCTTCTTCAACAATATATCATTCTACAATACAAACTTATATAAAACTTCAATTATTGATATAACCTTTCAAAATATTCCTTAACCATTTAATTGGGTACATCCATCTATAATGGATATGGACACCTAGTTGAACCTATATAACTAGGTGAACCATTAGTTGTACCATTATATCAAAGATTTATGGTGGGAAGAACATCTCTAATTAACATAATATGACAACAATATCCTTATTCATGATTGAAAACATTTCCAAGTCTAAATATTTAATAAAAAGTTCTTTGAAAAAGAATAAGATTCTAGTTAATGTATGTAACGAATTTTGAGGCCTAATGAAATGGAAAGAAACATGAATTAAATCTTGCATCAAAACATGTAAGTATTGTGATTTTAGTCCCTGTAACATCAAATTTTTCAGTGACATGACATTCCGGATATTTGATGAATACACTTGTGGAAATTTTACACTAGTAAGGAAAAGGAAAAATTGTAATTTTCCCTATTTGGAAAGAGTGTAAACTATTAGAGGAAGAAAAGTCTACATTTTACCCTTCACCTGGGCCAACACTTCCCTTATCCTCATTTCAATCAAGTCCAGCCTATTCTTGATGCCATCTTTAGTTTTCCGAGGAACATTTAGTAATTTTCCAATAACTCTATCAAATACTTTTTTTTCTACATTCATGAAATCAACAAAATGTATGACATACAAACAATTACATTTGGTTAAATCAAAGAAAATAGATCTATTCTTCTAACTTAATTTTTTATGGTTTTTTTTAAAATGGTTTACCAAAAACAGTGTCAATCATTTTTATTTCCTTGTATAGTATATCGCTCATTGCTAGAGATGGTGTTTTACTTTATTTTATATTCCCATAAAATGTTATCTTCTAGGATTTGTATTTATTTCATCGAAGTAAAAAAAATTCAGATTCCATAAAAAGACATTCTTCGAGGAATGATTCAATCGAACATATTATGTGTTTTTTTAACAAGTGGGCACCCCAACATTCATTTTGTAGCTTGATAAACATCCATAAGCGGTGAAATCATTTATCATTACATACCATATGTCCATCAATGTGAATTATTCACTTGTATGAGCATCATAAATTGTAATACCGGTATCCCACATCAATTTCATATCTTCGATCAATGGATCCAAATATACATCAATATCATTACTGGGTTACTTTTTTATATATATAAGTAGTGACAACATAATGTATTTGAACTTCATAAATAACCATGGAGGAATGTTATAATTTACCAACATGATGGTCTATATACGATGAGTATAATTTTTTACACCAAAAGAATCTATTCCACTAATAGAAAAGGAATGATGAAAGTTTTCTCATCTCTTATCCAAATTTAGGAAACTTGTAATCAATTTTCTTCTACTAAGGAGAATCTACTAGGTGACGTTGGTTCCCATATTTAATTCTTTTATATGCATGCAATTTAAATTTTTTCAAGGTCTCCTAACATACATTGAGTCTTCTAATGTATGGAATGATAGGAAAGTACCTTATAGATTTCAAAGGACGTGATTCATTTTTCTTGTTTTGATCTTTTCCATACATAAGGAATTTTATGTGTGATTCAAGGTCCTTGTGAAACAATATGAAATCATTTGAACAATCATGTATTTTTATGAGATCATTCCAATTACATGTAATAATCATTAAGAATCATATGTTAATTTTGGTAGTTCATTTTCTTCTAATAATATATCTTTTAGAAGACCATGTAGTTCTGTAAAGATGGTGTCACTCCATCCACATCTAGATTTCAAATTTTATAACTTCAATACAGCTCAAAATGTTGTGTATTTAGTACAACAAATAAACTATGGTTTCATGGAACATCTATTTAAATCCTAAAATAAATTTGGACAATCAATAAGGTAATATTTAATTTCCATTGTCATTTCTTCCATGTGATCTCTATCATCTTTTACAATTATATTTATATAATATGATTCATAAACTATAGTATCTCACAGTCAATGTCCATATTTATTTTTCCCTGTTTTTAGTTCAAAATTTATGGCATTGATCTATTTCACAACAAATAAAATTATCTTACAACTCTTTCAAAGTAATTGTTCTCGAATAACAACAAATTGAACATGGATATAGGAATTTTAAAGGGTTGTCTTCATGCTCTCTTGAAAACATGATGAAATTTTTAACTCAATCTTCATTTTTGTTTAGAAAATGATTAACATGCATCCTTTTTTTGGTTCATATCCATCCTATTGGGTTCATAAATGATTAATTTCAAAAAATATATAAATAAATACACATAAGATATTCATTTTAAAACGTGAAAGTTATAGACAATTCTAATAAGGGAATCTCAAAATTGGATTATTACAAATAACATTAGTATACTGAAGAAAATGGCTAATTTAATTTTATAAACGAATTACTCCTCATAAAATTTTTATTAAATCCCCTAATCAAAAGAAAATATAATATAGGAAATTATGAACTAACAAGAAACTAAAATATGATAAACAAGAATAATAAACTCTCATTCAATCAACTAGAATATATAAAAATACATTGGAACAAGTGATTTAGAAACATAAGAAATTATTATAATTAATATTAATTGTATATCAATATTGGAAAACATATCAAGACTCTTGGATTTCATATCACCAAACAGACCCATCCCAAGGATATTCATGGTTTCCCAACTAGATGTAAAACTAGAATTTACTAATGGATTACATGAATAGGATGTTTACATCAATCAAAAAGACATTTTTCTCATTATTTAATATGAGAATAATATATGTAAATTTAAAAGGGTGATGTATGAATTAAAACAATAACTAAGATCTTGGTGATGAAGGCTAGATGAATTGTTAAAAAAACATTAATTTAAAAAGGAGGAATTGATCGTAATCATTACATAAAAAATAATTTTATGGATAGATTGATAGTCATTATCAAGATGGATAACATAATATTTAGAGTTCCAAGAGATGAATGAAGATAATATTTTTCTACATTAATAATGACCAATGTTTAATTATTGATGATTTGGGAGTTAAAACTTTCCTTAGTTTGTATCTGACTCCTAACATTTATGAGATATTTATTTCCCAATCCACTTATGTGAGGGAAGTGTTTTATAGATTTCAAAATGAATATTGATATCTATGTTTACACCCATTTAAAATTGAATAAAATGTTATTGATGGAATGTCAATCTATATCATGTAGTGTGGGAGATTCATTATATGCCAAATCTCTTGATAGTAAAAATGGATGAAATTCCAATTTTCTACATTTTATTTATCTAGGTATCAAAGTGATTCCATGGAAATCCGCTTGTTATTTTTATAATAAATAATCAAAAAGGGTGAGAAATTATTGAAAATATAAATTTCAGGGCATGAAATTATACTGTCTTATAGTGGTATATATGTCTCAAAAAAGCTGTATAACTAGAAAGGGGTAATCTCAAAAGGATATTTTTTTTGTAAATTATTGAGACTGGGGGAGTAGGATAATGATGAAAAATTATAATGTAGTTGAAAATTAGTACATATCATCAAGGTATAATATTTCATATATTATTGTTAAAAGGATTTATAAATAATGTTAGATTAAATTAAACAGTGAAAAAAATCAAAATAGATCTTTTTAAAAGTGTAGAGACATATGAAGTTGGATTATTGAGAAAAGGTACAACACATTTAAAAATAGATAAAATTTCCAAAACAAACACAAGACAACAATATATCAAACACCGGAGTTTGACCATAATAGTGTCCAAGGGACATTCTCGATCCCCCTGAAGCTAGAAATAAGCACCAAGGAATGAAAAACAACACAATGGGAATGGTTTGGTACAAAAATAATTAATAAAACTAGTAGAAATAAAATTTAAATAATAACTGGAATGATGCATCCACACATTGGATTTCTCGTTCCAACCTAGATTATTATAAATAATAAGATATTAATCAGCATAATATAAAATAAATCCCAAAACCTACCTTCAACTCTTGCACACAAAGAATCCACAGTTTCAATTTCTAAAATCTCAAATGTATAGAATACCATTGATAAAATAAAGAATGAAAAATTAATATGATAGATTTGGGGGATCGATTTGGTAAATGTAAAAAAAATAAAACATCCAACTAAACACTATGTGACTCTATGTGAATCCATGTTTCACTATCGTGTATAGAAACAATAAACTCTCCATGAGAGATCAAGAGTTGAATCAAAATTTAAATCTAAGACAATTGGATATCCTACTTCTCTAGTATGCAATTACCTGTCCACAAATAAAAACATCATCAAATAATAAATTAAAAGAAAAATGAAAAAATAGATAAATAAAATCAGAAGGCTAACCTCGCTAGGTTGAAGAAAGTACAAAACCCTCCACTAAAACCCTATCTTCAATCGAAAAATAGATGTCAGACTAGATTTTCAAGAGGCAGTCGAGGTGTTTGATTCGAGGTTAAATTCCATGAGGTGGAGAACCAGCAGTGGGTGGCTTCTGGTGAAAGTTTCTCATATCATGATGTGTTCATAGATTTTTAGGGTTTTCTAATTAGATCAAGACACATTTATTAGCAGTTACAAATAAGTACTAATCAATTTAGGTCATTATCAGCACTAAAAATGCACTGACAAAATCAATCATTATCAGTGATAACATTATAGAGCTGATAAATGTTTTTTTATCAGTGCTTATTTTTGTGAAGATAAATCCTCATCTTTATCAGTGGGAAAAAGAACTGATAAAGAAGCTTTTATTAGTGCTTATTACTTAAGCACTGATAAAGGATTTATAATTACAATTATAAATAAAAAAATTGTAAATATTTATATATACCTAATAAGTGTATATAAATAAAAATATAGTAAATATATTCTTTTTTAAATATATTTATTATAGTTATATAATTAATTCTTTATTATTATATAATTGTTTTAAAAACGTAATATTTATATCATTAGATATATTTATATAAATATATATTTATAAATATATATAATAAATATACATAAATATAGTAAACATATTAATTATTTAAGAAATTTTATTATAAAATTAATTATTTTTTTAATATTTAAATTTAATTATTTATAATTGTATAAATAATTTAAAAAAATTGTTTCTTTATAATCATAAATATATAATTTTATAAATATAGTGAATGTAAATTTATAAATATATTTTTTTATAAAAAAAATTACAAAAAACATTTTAAAATTATTAATAAATATCTAATATTATGTGCTTTCATATATGTTAAAAATGAGTGGAATTGTATAAATTATGAATAATTACACTTTAAAAATATTGAAAAAATGGAAAATTTTTATGTGTGTGAATTGTATATAAAAATGAATTAATTATGTATATATGAAATCAATATAACACTGATTTGATCTATTTATGATAAATTGAAAAATCAATTGACATTATATTACATGTTAAGTACTATGTTCCCCCTTAGTGTATCCTAGTGATTATATCTTTGAGGGGTCTCAATGGGGTCTTAGGATCGAGTCTCCTCGAGTATTTGTAGGTGCAATAGTTTCTTTGTTTCATTGTAATCCCCCTCCTAAGACTGTTGTTATATGTCCAGTACAATGAAATTTTTCAATATTTTTAATTCTTATAAATTTTTAATTATATACCACTATTCAATAATTATATGAATTTTTAATGTAAAGCGCATAAATATTTTGTAATATATAATGAATATTTCTATAAGTTAATATATATTTCTATATATTTAATATTTATAATTTAATAAAGTTAATTATCATAATTATATAATTAATAAAATGATTAATATTTAATAATGTATAATCAATATATTAATTTTTAAAAAAAATATTTAATTAATAAAAATTTTAATATTTTTATAATGAAATAATTTTTTATTTAGTTATTTCATTTTATTTATTAGTACCTTTATCAACACTAAAAAGGCATTGATGAATGTAAAATTTATCATTGCTAATAATAAAGTGCTGATAAAGTGTACCCGTTTTCAGTGCTAAAAATAAATCGCTGATAAAAGGTTAAGAATATTAATTTTTTCCTTAGAATTGATTAATATGTCATTTATCTGTTTTTTTCAACCATTGATAATTGCAAAAAAAAATTATTGCGATTTTTATAGTACTGATTGGATGAGATGTGTGGACATTGTAGTGAGATGGTTTTCCAGGTGGGATGTGGTGATGATCGTTGATGTGAGATGGAAGAGTTGTGTGGAGTGGTTTTTTTCGTTTCCTCATTAGCCAAAAAAATAAATTATGATGAAAAATTAAATGAATATAAATGGGTGGAATTGATACATTTTGTAAATGGAATATATTATTAAATTAGTGGGTTTTGTATATTTGAATGAAGTGAATATGTGAGGAAATTTAGTAAAAGAAAATTATCAATAATGTGGTGAAACATGTAATTGAAAATGGGGAATGTTGAGTGGTTGTTGTTTGGCTATTTTGGTGATTGTATTTTTTTTTGAATAAAGTGGTGGAACTTGTTGTTATTGTTGATGTGTGGTGCGGTGGGGGTGATGTGGTGTGCACTAGTGTAGTTGATGTTAAACCATAGGTTAGGTATTCTGTGATATCTATATATAATGTATGATAATGTTATTTCGTTATGCACCCCAACTGAGTTAGATTAAAATTAAAATTCTTATAAGATCTGGGTTCCAATTGTTTTCACAAACATCCAGGATAGTGGTGATACAGATGGTTCTCTACCCCCTCTTCCCTTCTCTTCCTTCAATATTGATGTCCTAAGTGTCTTTGGGAAAGATATGCAGTGATGGTCCATGTACTTTTAGGGTAGAAATGATGTGTTAATGTTGTGATGTGATGTCATATATGGTGAGGGTCATGCAAGGTTGGAGGTGGGAATGAGGTTTATTTCCTTCACATTCATGATACCCTACTACACTGGTAATGTTTTTGAGATGTACTATGTTGGATTAGGTTTCTTTGGGCGAGGTGTGATGTGATTGGCCAGGTGTTTGTGGGTGAGATGTGATGTGATGATACCTGACACTAACACTAGATGTTACACCTTATGAGGGTGGGTATGTAGTGACACATCCTAATCCACATTAGAGATAATTGGTATGTGATGTGATGTGATGTGATGTGATGTGATGTGATGTGATGTGATGTGATGTGATGTGATGTGATGTGATGGTATGGAAGGGATGCGATCCTAGTACATTCTGCATTGGGGCATGAGTGTAGAAAATTAATGTAGAACCAGCATCAAGGTGCCATTATTTGTTATGATAATGATGTAATGTAATTATATTGCAAGTGTGATTTGGTGAGAAAAATTTGGTGAGGATGGGTTGGGTTAATTACCTGTATAGTTGATTCTTGGTTTGTTGTTTGTTTACTAGAACATTACCATCTGCTTTTCACATGTTCACTTGAGACAATGGTAATGTCCATGTTGAGTATACCACTTATGTTCACCCTACTTATATAACACTATTTTTCATGTTTCTAGGAGGAAATTCAGGTCCAAGTTGTACATTGTTAGCTCAGGATTGAGCTTATGTTGTGTTAATGTCATAAGAGTTTCTATTAGTATATATTGGAGACTTTTCATTAATTATTTATTGATATTATTGCATTTTGGGAAGGTTTTGGGTTTACTTTTATATTATCTACTGGATTTTTTTGGTGGTTGTTTATCCTATATTCTGATCCATTTTTTATTAAAAAGAGTAATACCTCCCATTTAGGATATTTTTTATACCCTCAGTGCAAGTCAATAACCTAGGGCCTATTGAAGGTGGGACTCAAGGTTAAAATTATCTCTCCCCTAATTATGGTATCCTTGGGGGAGGGATTGTAACATATTTGGAAAGAGAAAAAGGCCTTTATCAGCACTAGTAAAAAGAAATTGTTTAAGGAAACCATTATCAACACAAAATTTATTACTTCTCATAAAGGTTTCTTTTATCAATGCTAAACATAATATAGATAAGATAAAGATGTTATCAGTGCGGATAAAAGAGAACTATATTAGTGATAAGTTTAGCACTGCTATAGGCCTATTAAATTTTTTTAAATAAATCAACATTAGGGAAAATATCTTTAATTCTTATTAAATAAAAGAAAACAAATAAGCTTACTATTTGTGTCTCCTTGGAGGATAATTATAAGAAACTCAATATTTTATCTTTTCTAACCTAATGTAATCTTTGTTTTTTATTCTATAGATTCTGTTCTCATAGAGAAATTCCTAGAGTGGAATGAGTAGTCCTTGGGATGCCTTCTTTTGGGGGGAACAGAACTAAAATCTTCACTATCGACCACTTTTTTACCTTTTAATAAATCATCCATAATAGAGGAGTATGCACCACTACCAGTGTCCTTTATGGAAATATTTCTCCCCCCATACATTATCATTTTCCTTAAATTTATCATCCTCATTAGGGACATATCCTAAATTAAAAATAGCACCTGATGTCTTCAAAAAATCATGGATGGATTATTGATAATGAAGCACAACTTCAGGAACAACTACACATAACCTTCATCTTCAAAATAAACAATTTTATTTCAACTATAAATTACAAGATAAGATCTCTTAGCCTCTTTTCTAGATTTAGTACCACATAGAACCTAGTTTGAGGCATCATTAATAAAACTATCACCCTGATTTACAATATAAGGTACAAGAATATCCTCTAAGATTCTGCATCTTTTCCCAGCAAGTGTTTCCTGAATGTTCCATGTGTTGGAGTTGGTGACCATGAACCAAATTCTATGTACATTATAATAACCTATATTCATAGTTTTGAATATTAATAAACTTATTATCACATCATAATTGTTCTTTTGTGTAACATAGTATGTGATAATGTCCTAAGAGTAGATGTCAAAATAAAAGGTCATAGAAATTCCCCTCTATGATAAGAACATAGAAGTGCTATGAAACTATTCTTAAATATAGGTTTTATATATGAATGATATCATTTGGGAACATAAATGATACATGCAATCATGGGTGGAGTCTCATTGGACATTGAGGCACCTTATTATGGTGTATGCCTTTGGTAATATCCATTGAATGATATTATAACGAGTCCCGCGAATAGGAAATCAACATGTATATGTTTCATTGGATTTTCTTATATTACAACCTATGTATTGATCAATAGACTCTAGTATTATTATTAATGATTATTATTAGTTACATACTTTTATGTATTGATGAAAATTTTGATGAAATATTTTCATGGTGAGGTAGTATTCATTGAGCACGTCATGAGTAATATTTCATTAATGAATAATGAAAGAAAATATTTTTTCCCTTATTTTCTTTAACAAAACATGATATCTCATTCCATTTTATATAAATGATATACCACAACTAAATTAATGGACATGGTGTTTTATAGGCATGTGTGATTTTTATAAAGTGAGAGAAAGAGACATCGAGTGTATAGGTTGATGATACCAGCGTGCAACCTGCTTATTTAGAGAAATCAGGATAAATGTATTATATTACACATTAATAAAATTTGTGAGATATTATTTCATTACAAAATTAAATTAATTATTTATCGGTTCATTGGCATGTTGATAGAAACTAATCATGTATTTAGGCTACTTTGACTAATTCCACCGAGAAAGAGGTCTTGAAGGTCGTACTCTATGTGTATCGAGAATCTCAGTTAAATAATATGTCATTATTTATTATTTGAAAAGTTTAATAAATTTTATTACCACATGTGGTTTAATAATTATTCATGTATTCTTATTCACATATACTAGTTATTTGGGTGAATATTATATGAGCGGAATATTTCATAAATATTTATTTTCTATTTAGTGAATATACAATTTATTTTTTTATTGGTGAATAATGCAGTGATATGTATTTATTAAATAAATATTCATTATTTGAGGAATAATAAATTCTATGGAGGAATATATGACTGAGTTTTTAGGTATAATAATAAATACTATATATTGAATATTATTTGATTAAATAATATTTCATTCACTAGTTAAGCACATTTCAAGTAAATATTATTATTATTATTTAAGACATGGGGTTATTAAAGGGATTTAATAACTATTAAGGGAAACTTCTAAAAATATTTATTTCTAAATCCTAGTGGTATTTAAACCAAATTATATTATTTTTTTCTAATATAGAAAATTCATTTTTTGTTATGCATAATGACATCCAAAGAGAGTCCTCTCAAGCCCAGGAGAGATCCCTCATTAAGAATGCTCCAAATAATGGAGTCCAATCTTCCTCCACTTTCCACTCTTGACACTAGAGAGATAATAGAGAATTTTTTGGAAGTAATTCTCATCCTGATCAAACTATAATGATGCAATTGATATGATATTTCATGTTATCACCCAGATATTTCTATGATAAAGATTAGTGATATTTAGAACAAGTATGGATCAATGCTATAGGGAATATGCTCATCATTACCTCAATGAAATGATGATACAATGCTGATCATTTGTCAGATATATCAATGGAGAAATAATTCAAACAATGTAATTATTTAATTGATAAATTTTATTGTAAAGAATATCTGATTATCCTCTCTCTATTTCAAAAATTTTATCTATTGTTTGTTTTCATTAATTCAATTCTATTGATCATTGTGTTTATCATCGTGTAGATCTCATATTGATCATCAATCATGATAAAAAGAAAATTCAAGTGTGAACCATTGCATGCTTCCACTACGCTTGGAACCTACTAGTGGTATCAGATCAGTCACATAATTATTTATAATTATTTAAATATAGTTGATTTATTTATACATTTTTCATATAGTTTTCAATTAAATTTTAATCTCTCTTTTCATATTAATTAAGAGATATGATTATTTCTATTTCATTTCTCAAATATATAATAAAAATGATTAAATTTACAAACAAATTAAAATTAAAAATTTCCTTCGAAGGTGAAGAGGATTCTAGTAGGATAGCACTATAGTACAAACTTTTTAATTGGAGTTACACACTCTGTACTACTATTTAATGCACCAAGAATTAATTCAAATCATGTGCCTTGATTTAATTCAGTTTATTTATTTTATTAAGTTGCATTTTAATTGGGCCATCCTGATATATGGTAGCTGGATTACACACCGTGTATCCCACCTACATGGTTTATAGTCCTTTTAATTCACAGACTGGCCATGTATTTTCATACATGACCTACACAACCGGTGATCATGTAACTCGAGGAATACATGCAATATATCTCTTTTTATACAACGTGTACTAAAAATTTTCCGAGGCATGGTTTATAGGACGTTCCCCTAAGTGTGTGCCTCGGAAATACGGTGGGAGACATACACACCATGTACCTCACCTGTACACAAATTGTACTTTTACCAAATTATTCAAAATTTAAATTATTTTATTTTATTTTGTAAACCTTATCAACATGTGAATTCATGTAGTCATTAATTTGATAAGAAACACCATGTGATGGGTTTTAATATATATATATAAATGTTTAATTAACTTCTGTGTAATGTTCAGATCTGCATATCATGTATGATTCATATGACATAAATTACTCTACGTTCATTGAAGAATAATATGTTACATACATATAATGTAATTTTATTAATAATTTTTTTGATAGTAAAGGTCATGAAATTAAGTGATAACTGTTGTATTACATATTTAACAAGAGTAAATAGGAGATGAGTATAATACATGTTGGGTAAATTCAGAAGGGTATTCACCATGTTTCTTCCAAGGTACATTTTTGTACAAAATTAAATTAAATTTGTTTAAAATTGTGATGGATAAGAATCTCAAGGAAATTATGAGTAGAAATAAGATATAATAATGGATTAATTGAAGAATATAATTTATTTTTTAAGTGTGATTTCTATAACATAAGAATTATTAAGAATTTAATGTTACTTTTATTTAATTCGTAATTCACTGCTTGTGTGTGGATGGTATTGATCATAGACCGCTCCTTTGTATGTGACTGGGTTTCTTTAATATATTATTTAATTAAATTGACGTATCGTGTTTCTTATCTCCTCTAATTATGAATGGGAATTCATTCCCATTGATTATTTTATGTCGACCCTTTTCTCCTTGCTAGCATGTGAATAAAAGCATATATAATGGATGGAGTTGAAAATCTAGTGGAGGCGGTTCAGGTTTTGAGCCAAGGTGAAACCAATCCAAAAGAGATACATAGTTGGGTAGGTGGAAAGATGTAATACAAACCTTAATTGGTTCAAGGTGTTTTTTCCTAGGTCAGCAGTTATTTTATCAACCACTGGATAAACTAACCATTAGTAAATACTCATGATCAAACCATTTTATTATTTTATATCATTAAAGTTTCATGGTTATTTCATTATGAATGGTTTGTCACAATCACATGAATTAATGAATTCACAAGCATACAAGATTGAACTAAAATAAATTGGCTTATCTGTAAATATTATCTAAGACATGGCCAATCAATTAAGTAAATCCACATAATATTTGCAAGCCTGAGATAATGATAAATTTTTTTTAATTTATTCATAAAAGATTAAATCCCTCAATAATATATTAATTTAAAATAGTCTTTCACTACATCAGTTAAAATCGAACCATATTTCAGAGTTCTTAACCAGGAAAAGTTGGGATGATTTTGATAATTCAAGAATTCTAACAGTAATCCTTAGGTTTTCCTAACATAGTTCACATCAAGGGTTGACTACCAAAGAAGGACATGGTGTAGCTCAGAGTTAAGGGTTGGTGAAATCCAATTTATAGGATTTTAGTACAGGGGGTTCACTCAATAGACCAACAAACTTTGAGTCAATGTAGTTGGAATATGGAATTATGACCTAAAACAATTCATGTTTTTTGTCTAACCAAATTTGTGGTAATGAAAAGGGGAATATGGATCCTTAGTACAAGTATGTACAAGAAATAGTATATTCTAAATCCAATAGTGAGGGATATTTAGATTTGAAAAAATAGTGGGAGATTAATAAATATAATATTTATTTATTTTTCTAAATATTATCAGATAAAGTACCAAAATATGGTTAATCATATTTGTAGAAACAAAAATAAAATTACTTCAAACATATCATTGAAATATATACTTTATAAGGATAACCTTCTCACTGCAACAAATTTCCAAGAGTGGTAAGTGTGCTTACATGTTATCCTTCTCCATGAAATAAAATTTTATGTGCTGGAAAAACCAATTCCCTAATGTGCCTAGTAATGAGGAAAATGATGAAGAATTATCACTCTATAAGAATCATTTGAATGATTCCACATGTGTTAAATATTTCATGTTATCATCCATGACCAATGAGATTTTGAAGTAATATGACGATGTGGATGAATATAGCATGATGTCTAACCTTTGGGATCTCTACCGAGAGAACGAGAGATAAGAGGGGTATGTGATCTCTAATGTTTAGTTTAAAACAAATCCTGGAGAGTCTGTGCTAGTTGGGCCTCATGTTGTCAAGATTATTGGATACATTAAACACTTATACATCATAGGGATTGAATTCCGAGATGAGTTTCATATAAATCTCATACTGTCATAACTTCCCAAGTCCTTATCATGTTTTATTTTCAATCGAAATGTGAGAAATAATTAGAAGATTCATTAGAAAATTTTTACTTTGATTCACCAAGTGGATAAGGACATGAGGACTAATAAACTAATGTTCCATATAGTGAATAAGAAATGGAAGACCTGGGAGAATAGTACTAGGACTCACATCAAGTCTAAATCTCCCATGAACTACCCTTCTAAGATGAATGAGATCCATAGGTAGGGAAAATAAACAAAGGTAGTATTTTTTTCTTGTGGAATTTTAGGCCACTAGAAGGTGAATTGCACCCAGAAGAAATGAGAAGTTAAATTTATTTTCATTATTGAGTGTAATCATTCAATATCAAAACATTGGGTATTCGATACAGCTTTTTGTTCTCTCATATATAACCAAATATATGAACCAAGTAGATATAGAATGATTGCTAAAGGAGAGGTGGATCTGAGATCTAATAATGGTGCAAGGATGACAACTCGAGCCGTCAGTGACTTCCACCATTTAATACCAACATGATTGATTTTGGTTTTAAAAGATTATTATTTTGGATCAACAGTTTCCAAGAACATAATTTTTCTATAATTCTTAGATGTAGATGTGTTTATTTTTATGTTTGGAAATAAAATATGTTTCATTAATAAATACAACAATTGTTATGGTATGGAACATTTAAATGATGGTATTTTGGGTTAAATTATGAAAACCAGGAATTGGAAATTGATAATGAATCATGTTCACATGACTCATATAACACCCTGCTATTGAATCACCATCCTGGACATGTAAATGATAATTTTTTAACAAAGCTCTATCAAGATGGTAATTTAGTGTCATTTTATCTAAAACAACATGAAATATGTGATGCTTTTTTATAAGTAAAAATGATCAAACTGTCATTCAGTGGATAGGGTGAAAGGGCCATAGATCTTCTCGGTTGGTACACACTAATTTCTGTCGACCATTTAAACGAGAAGCTAGAGGTGGGTATTTTTAGTTCGTAAATTTTTATTCTTGATTTTATTTTATATGATTATTTTGACTTGATGAGGTATAACTCTGATTCCTTTGAGAAATTATAGTAATTAAATAATGATGACGAAAATTAAGTTGGAAAGAAGATAAAGAATCATCGATCAAATCGATGTGGTGAATATATTAACCAAGATTTTATCGACTTTCTATGGGAGTTTTGGATTCTATTTCAACTCAATTGAACTTACACCCCATAGTGGAATAGTGTTCGAGAAATGAGGAATTGTACCCTATTAGACATGGTATGGTCAATAATGAATTATACAGATCATTCCTTATCCTTTTGGGGATATGTATTACAAACAAAAACATACACATTAAACCGAATATCAACTAATGTGTAAAATATAAATCTCTTTGATTTATAAAGTGTAAATAAACCCATTTTCTTGCATACACATTTATGGATTTGCGATGTATTTTTTAAGGTCATGTCAGGAAATAAACTAGAACCTCATCTCACAAAGTGTATCCTTAGAGGGTACCCAAAAGAAACAATGGGATGCTACCTAAACAACTCCATTGGCAAGAAAGTGATTGTCACCAGATAATCTGTCTCTCTTGAGAGGGATAACATCTAAAAAAGGATACAAGGAGAATGATTGACTTTGATGATATTGATACTCAAGATACACAAGAGTTGGTAAAGGAATTGGTTCCATTTTCCTCCATATAATAAGTAGTTCCTAAAACACATGTAATGTATAGGAGAACAAGAGATGTAATATAACTAGATACATATGTTTTCCTAGTCACTAATGGTGGTGACTCATTATTGGTTGACAATGATGAACCTATATTCTATAAATAGACTATAACAGGATCAGAATCTTCAAGTTGAAAAAGTGCATGAATTCTATAATGCATTCCATGTTTGGAAACCATGTTTGGGATATGGCCGATGTGCTAGTTGATGTAAAGCATATAGGGTGAAAATGGGAATTCAATAGAAAACACTACATGAATGGTAAAGTAAATACATATAAAGAAATAATAATGGATAAAGGGTTTAAAAATCATTAAGGAATTGAATATGATGAACCCTTTTCAACATTTTCCTTGTTTATGTCAATAAAAATTCTACTTGCTATTTCATCTTACCAAGACTATAAGATTTTGAAGATGTATTTCCGAACTGCATTCCATAATGGGAACCCTTAGGAATATGTGTATATGACACAAACAAAAGGGTTTGTAACTCCCTGTGATTCAAAAAATATTTTCAATTTATGGAGACACATTTATGGATTGAAACAAGAATCCGCGTTTTGGAATATTTGATTCAATGAATATATAAAAGAGTTTGGTTTCATTAGAAATGAATGTGATCCATGTGTTTACAAGAGGATTTGTTGACATGCAGTCATTATCCTAGTAGTGTATCTAGATGACATATTACATATTGGAAAGACATACTAGTCATAATGTATATTAAGGACTTGTTAGACAAATGTTTCTCTATGATCGACATAGGTCAAACAACCTATATTATAAGGATAAAGATCATTAATGATAGATCCAAGATGCTTCTTGGACTATGTAAAAGTACATATGTTGACTGGATACTAAATAAATTTATTATAGAACATTCCAGGATGGGATTGGATCTGTCAAGACCCGTCCCCTGGGGCTCGTGTCGTGACTACCCCAAGCCCGCCTCCGGATTTCCAGTGGCTGGACACTAGAGCCAAAGGCATCAACCTACAAGTTTGAGGAATTATCGTAGATACCTTGTAACGACCCAAAGTATTTCAATAGAAAATTACCTTCTTATATTTATGTCATAAAAACACAAAATAATGAACTACTAAGTGATAAGTGACCTTTAAACATAATTTTGTCACCCCTATGTTTGGAATTTTAAAAATATGACATACACGGTTCTGTTCAATATAGTTTTTGGAGTCTAATGAAACAAAAATAATATTTGGTGAATAGAAACCTAACCTTATGAATAGTAACCTACCCTTATGAATAGTAATATGACCCTTATGAATAGTAAGTAAGAGTAACATTACCTATGAATAATAAAATAAAATTTAGACATCTTAGAAAGTGATAATTTGACCTTAGTAAACGGTTTTGGTATTTTATAAGTCATAAATAATTAATTATAATTAATTAATTAATTTAAAAGAATATTTATTTTCCTGTAATGTATTCATAAATTATTGAATCAATTTCTAATAGTTTTTAGATATGTTTATAAGACCCTACATAATTTTTGAACGAACTATAAAATCAGTTTTAATCTTAAAAACTATTTTTTTAAGTAAATTATGATTTTATTTAAATATTAAATTAATAATATTTAGAAAATTATTTTTTAAAAGTGGACTTCATTTTTGGATTCTACACGTCGAAAAATGGTTGGGGTAAATTTTTGGGATTTTTCTGAGATACATGAATTTTTTGTGAATAGTAGAATACATTAATTTACAATATAAATACATTTTAATTAAAACCCACTATTCCTGAAATCACAAGTGATGTAAGCACCCAAATCCCAAACTCAAATGCCTTTTTTACTATTCTTAGTCATCCAAGGCTCACTATTCCTTGTTTTAGATGACATTAATAAACTAATCAATTTTATATTAAGGAAACCCCTCTCCCCTCCACTATAAAAGCCACCCTTCACTCCCTCTTTTCCTCACACCTCTCAAGATCCAAGACTTCCCTAAACTCTGCCCAAACACCTTTCCTAGCTCATCCCCCACGTCCAAAAGCTACTGGTCTCATCAAAAGTCCAAGACTATCTTCTGTAAAGAGGATCTCAAGAGGAGGATTCTAAAGGTAATTTCTCTCTCTCTTCTCCTTTAATTTCCTTTCAAGTTCAAGTTCCTTTCTTGATCTCTCCCTACCTATCTTCATCCAAATTGTTCTGTAAATCCAGTATTATATATATATACTATAATATTATGATTCTAATTGTATATTATATCACCCACACCCTTTCCCTCTCCCTTTTATTTTATTAAAGAGAACATTGTTCATGTGGTGTTAATTTATCACCTTCAAAAACAACATGCTCTCTTCTTCCATTTCTACCTTCAGATTTGGTAATGAGACCATTTTTATGGTTGAACCAGAATATTTTATATGTATTATGTTCTATTTTAAGTTTTGGAAATAACATATGGCCTTATTACTAAGTTAGATGATAAAACAAGATCGTTGTGATCCAAAAACCGCTCAAATTAACCCAAATAATCTTCATTTAATTCTTATCTAATGATTCGTACATATGGTTCTAACATAACACATTATAAAATAATTCATGCTTATTTAACATCATTAATAGCATGTAATATCAGTTCTGGATGTTTTCCCATGATCTACCCAAACATCAATTTAAGAATACAAGTGGACCACTCAAGAAAACCTAAAAACGAACATCCCCGAACAATGTTTTTAAACTCTATAAGTCATCAAAAGGAACATAATATGAAATAATGAAACCAGAATGAACCATATTAATGTATAAAAGGTTCTTGGAATTTCTAATTAATTAATATAATGTCATTATAAATGACATTAAAGAGAAGGAGGCATTCGAGTACAAGGTAAGGGGAAATCTCGAACCCAATTTTCTTCCTTCAGGTTCTCTCTCTTTCACACCATTTTTGATATGGTTACTCCTCAAAGATCAATTTTTCATCATTTCCTTTACTTTTCTTGGATATAAATATTTGTCACTGGTTTTTATGTCCATCAAAATGTATTCCAAAAGAACTCTTCTTTCTCGATCTCACCTTTTACCTCTCATTCAAGGTTGATGGTTCTTGTATCAAGTATGTTGTTCCCTCTTTCTTTTGGGAACCCAAAGCTTATGAATGTGTTATTATGAGATGAAACCCATTCCTTTCCATGGGTTATTTATGTACATGTTTTATATGTGTTCTATGTGGCAATCATGATAATGATAATGTTATGATGTGACAGGTGCACCCGGAAATATATAGCGCAATATGAATGTTTAAATGTGACGGGTGCGCCCGGAATTATACAACGCTCCAATGCATTGGGTAAAGTGATGAATCTCATGAGTAAATGTGAAATGATGTGTGAAAATGATGATAGATTTTTTCACAAGTATTTGTGGTAGTTAACCACTAAGACATGATGTTTCATTTTTATGCATTGCCACATTTCAAGTCTTTTACTTATGCTCCTCTCATGTTCATGATATTTTTCCTATGTCATGATTATGATCACACAATGATGTATTGTTCTTATCAATCCTCTTACTAAGATTTTAGCTCACCCCTTTTTATGTATATCCTCAGGTGGATACATGTAGTAAGGAGAGGACATGTGCTACTAAGAAGCTATAGAAGAAGAAATTAAATAAATGTTTATGGTTGATGTTGTATTTGTTATGTATGGTCCTAGTTTTCCCAAGACACTAAACCATTGGATCCTCCATGTGTAATACTATTGCGTTGTTTATCTTTAAAATGATGTAATAGTCATGTAAGAAAAAGGTCGGGTCTCTATAGTTGGTATCCAAGGAAATGTTTAGTTTATTTGGGGATTAAGATTAGTAAACCCTAGAGAAAACCTCTAGCATGAGAATAAGTACAAACACAAGAATATTTACCTAGGGATCCTGTATGTTATGTGTTTGGTATAATTTTTTAAATGAATACGTTATTCATGACTTGTTTACTTATGTTTTGTTCTAAACATTTCTTTTTTAGAAAATGGTGGGAACAAGGAGAAATCAGGCCCACAACTCTTGCGAGGGCCAATGCAACGATTGCCCGAATGACATCCACAGTGATTTTGGAGGTGGAGTTCAAAACTTCATGGTGATGCTTACCCAATTATCTCGGGTTATGAATAATAACCATAATAATGGGTAACATCCTCCTTCACCAATGAGGGAGAAACTAGCTATCGAATGTTTTATGTGACAACGACCCTCGATGTTTTGTGGATCTTCTGATCCACTAGTTGCAGAACAGTGGGTAAACTCCACGGAGAACATCTTTTCTATTCTTCACTGTTCCAAGATGGAGAAGGTGACTCTAGACGTTTATCATCTAGACGGAGAAGCTGATCAATGGTGGGCTTTGATTAAGAAAACCAAGCCAAGGGAGGAAATTGAAGAGATGGAATGGGAAGACTTTAAGATAATGTTTCTTAATAAGTACTTAACAAGAACTCTTCGCACGAAGATTGATAGAGAATTCATAGAGCTCAAGCAAAAAGAAGGAGAATATGTCACAACCTATGAAGCAAATTTCACAAGGCTCGCAAGGTATGCTTCGGGTTTTGTTATCAACAATGATAGCAAAATTGATAGATTCTTCAGTGGATTAAAACCACATCTTTGAAAGGCTCTTGAAATTCGAGACTTTGGGAGTTATGAAGAAGTTATTTGGTGTGATCTCAAAGTGGAGATGGAGTTTGTAGAATGGTCCCATGGCTATGGTGATAAGAAAAGAAAGATGGAGTTTCAAGCTGGTGGATCTAGTGACAAAGGTGGGAAGAAAAATCAACGTCCCACATGCCAAAAATGTGGGAAGTTGCACCATGGGAACTGCCTCAAAGGTATGGAGAAATGCATTATGTGTGGGAAGGAAGGACACCAAGCTCATGAGTGTCGAAAAGACATGAAAAGGAAGGATAATGTAGCGATGAAAGTAGAGAACCACTCGTGGTTCAATTCTATAACTTTAGGGAGCTAGGGCACTATTCAAACCAGTGCACTAATCCTCGAGCTCTCGAGGGTAATCAGCGCCAACAACCACCAAAGCCAAAGGGACAAGGGAAGGCTTATGCCATCACTACTGCGGAGGTGGAACATGATAATGAAGTCATACAAGGTACACTTCCTATTCACTCAAGAATGGAAAATGTCTTATTTGATTCTGGTTCTACGCATTCCTTTATATCTTGAAAGTTTTCTTGAACTATATAATTGAAGCCCTGAAACCTTGAAGTAGAGATATTTGTAAAAACACCAAGTGGTTCAATCATTGGAACCCAAGTGTTTTACTCTTCTCCTGTTGACGTATGAGGGATGATTCATCCAGCAAATCTCATAATACATCCCTTGGTGGAATTCGAAGATATAATGGGAATGGATGGATCTCGTTATATAGAGCACATATCAACTGTTGGGAAAAGGAAATATATTTTCATATTCGGAACCATCCCATGCTCCTCTACAAATGATAGGAAGATCATGAATCTCCTCTGAGAAATCCTTCAATGGTTTGGGTGATGATTCTCTATGAAGAGGCATGCCTCGCCCAAATGTTTGAGTCAAACGAAAGTTCCAACCTTGAGGAGATGACCATCGTAAGGGAATACGACGATGTATTTCCCGAAGAGTTACCCAGAATTCCCCCGGATCATGAGGTAGAGTTCTCAATTAAACTCATACCCGGAGCTACTCCTATCTCGAAGTGCCCCTATAGGATGGCTCCTATCGAACTGGAGGAGTTAAAGAAGTATCTACAAGAGCATCTGGACAAAGGGTTCATACGCCCTAGTGCATCACCTTGGGGTACGCCAGTTCTCTTTGTGAAGAAGAAGGATGGTACCATGCGGCTGTGTATCGATTATCGGGAACTCAACAAGATCACCATAAACAACAAGTATCCTCTCCCAAGGATTGATGACTTGTTCGATCAGTTAAGAGGAGCTCAATACTTCTCAAAGGTGGATCTTCGTTCTGGATATCATCAAGTAAAGGTGAAGAAGGAAGATATTCAGAAGACTGCCTTCCATACAATGTATGGGCCCGATGAGTTTTTGGTGATGCCGTTCGGACTTACTAATTCCCCTGCAATCTTCATGGGTTTGATGAATAGAGTCTGTAGACATTACCTCGACAAATTTATGGTAGTGTTTATCGATGATATTCTCATCTACTCCAAGAGAAAGGAGGAACATGAAGAACATCTAAGACTAGTGTTTGCGACATTGAGAAAAGAGAAGTTGTACGTCAAGTTCAACAAGTGTGACTTTTGGATGAATCAAGTCACGTTCTTGGGACATGTGATCACAAGCGAGGGAATTTCTATGGACCCTTCAAAGACCAATGTGATTGAGGAATGGCCCAGGCCCTCTAGTGTCACAGAAATCCGTAGTTTTCTTGGATTAGCTGGGTACTATCGACGTTCTGTGAGAAACTTCTCACGATTTTCAAGCCCGCTAACTAAGTTAACAAGAAAAGGGATAAAGTATGTCTGGATGGATGAATGTGAGGGAAGCTTCAAGAAGCTAAAGAGAAGGCTGATCACTGCACTTGTACTCACACTACCGAAAAGTGGAGATTTTTTTGTGATATACAGTTATTCTTCAAAGAAAGGCTTGGGTTGTGTACTCATGAAAAATGATAATGTGATAGCCTACGCCTCACGACAGTTGACGATCAATGAGCAGAACTACACGACGCATGATCTAGAGCTGGCAGCCGTGATTTTTGCGTTGAAAATCTGGTGGCACTACCATTGTGGTGAGAAGTGTGACATATACACCGACCACAAGAGCCTAAAGTATATATTCACACAAAAGGAGCTCAACATGCGTCAAAGGAGATGGTTAGAGCTAATCCAGGATTACGATTGCTCTATTCACTATCATCCAAGAAAGGCGAACAAGGTAGCTGATGCGTTAAGAAGGAAAGAACCTGCTACTCTATCCATGTTAAGGATTGAGAAAGACCTTATCTTCTTGGATATGAAAAGGATGGATTTGGGAATCGTAAGGGCAGGGGATACATCCTAAATTGCCCAGATGATTGAGAAACCATCCATCCAACAGAAGATTAAGGAAGCAGAAAGGGATAATGTGGAGATACAAAAGACGGTGAATGCAGTAAAGGAAGGGAAGCTGCAACAGTTCCATATCGACGATGATGGTGTGATTCGGTTTGGAACGCGGATTTGTGTGCCTTAATCACCCATGATAAAGAAGGATCTATTAGATAATGCACATATCTCAACTATCTCTATTCATCCTGGAAGTACCAAGATGTATCATGATCTCCGAGAACACTTCTAGTGGGATAACATGAAGAAGGAGATTGCGAAATATATATCAAGGTGCTTGGTATGTTAGTGAGTTAAATCAGAGTGAAAAAAGTCCAAAGGGGTGATGCGGCCATTGCCTATACCCTTGTGGAAATGAGAAAATGTTACTATGGACTTTGTCATGGGTCTCGCAAAGACGTCGAAGGAAAATAATGCGATATGGGTTGTGGTTGATCAACTCACCAAGACTACCCATTATATCGCTATTCGGGAAGATCTCTCGCTTGAAAAAATTGAAATGATATATGTGAAGGAAGTGGTGTGACTGGATGGTGTTCCGCACTCAATTGTCTCTAACCGTGATCCAAGGTTCACATCTAAATTCTGGAGGAGCCTTCAACATGCTTTGAGTACTGAATTAAATTTCATCATGGCCTATTACCCCCAAACTGATGGCCATTCTGAAAGAACTATTCAGACACTCGAAGATATGCTAAGAGCATGCTCTCTAGAATTCAAAGATTGATGGGATCAGCACCTCCCATTGGTTGAGTTATCATACAACAATAGCTTCCACTCGAGTATTCAGATGGCTCCGTATAAATCTTTTTATGGGAAGAGATGTAGAACTCCAACCTATTGGGATGAAGTTGGAGAACGAAAGCTACTTGGACCTGATCTTGTGCAGAAGATGGCCGAGAAGGTTCAAGTCATCCAGAAACACATCAAAGCTGCTCAAAGTCGGCAAAAGAGCTATGCTGACAATCGTCGAAGGGACATGGAGTTCGACGTTGGTGATAAAGTCTTCCTTCAAATATCTCCATGGAAAAGAGTAATGTGATTCGGGAAGAAAGGGAAGCTAATCCCAAGGTACATTGGCCCCTTTGAGATCCTTGATCGTATAGGAGCTGTGGCCTATCGTCTGGAACTTCCAACGAATATGGCTCAAGTTCATGATGTGTTTCATGTATCACTACTGAGGAAGTACATACCAGACCCCTCACATGTACTAAAATCATAGGTGGTACAGCTGGATGATGATCTCTCTTATTAGGAGCAGTCGGTAAAAATTTTGGACTGAAGTGATAAGGTTCTACACAACAAGACAACCCGCCTGTCAAAGTGTTGTGGAGGAACCATAAGTTTGAGGAAGCAACTTGGGAACCAGAAGAGGCAATGAAGGAGAAGTACCCACACCTGTTTGTGTAAAGTAAAATTTCGGGGGCGAAATTTCTTAAGGGGGGAAGAACGTAACGACCCAAAGTATTTAAATATAAAATTCCCTTCTTATATCTATGTCATAAAAACACAAAATAATGAACTACTAAGTGATAAGTGACCTTTAAACATAATTTTCTCACCCCTATGCTAGTAATTTTAAAAATTCGACATACACGGTTGTGTTCAATATAGTTTTGGGAGTCTAATGGAACAAAAATAATTTTTGGTGAATAGTAACCTACCCTTATGAATAGTAACCTACCCTTATGAATAGTAATATGACCCTTATGAATAGTAAATAAGAGTAACATTACCTATGAATAATAAAATAAAATTTAGACATCTTAGAAAGTGATAATTTGACATTAGTAAACGTTTTTGGTATTTTATAAGTCATAAATAAATAATTATAATTAATTAATTAATTTAAAAGAATATTTATTTTCCTGTAATGTATTCATAAATTATTGAATCAATTTCTAATAGTTTTTAGATAATTTTATAAGACCCTACATAATTTTTGAAAGATCTATAAAATCAGTTTTAATCTTAAAAACTGTTTTTTAAAGTAAATTATGATTTTATATAAATATTAAATAAATAATATTTAGAAAATTATTTTTTAAAATTGGACTTCATTTTTGGATTCTACACGTCAAAAAATGTTTGGGGTAAATTTTTGGTATTTTTCTGAGATACTTGAATTTTTTGTGAATAGTAGAATACATTAATTTACCATATAAAAACATTTTAATTAAAACCTACTATTCCTGACATCACAAGTGATGTGAGCACCAAAATCCCGAACTCACATGCCTTTATTACTATTCTTAGTCATCCAAGGCTCACTATTCCTTGTCTTAGATGAAATTAATAAACTAATAAATTTTTTGTTTAGGAAACCCCTCTCCCCTCCACTATAAAAGCAACCTTTCACTCCCTCTTTTCCTCACACCTCTCAAGCTCCAAGCCTTCTCTAAACTCTGCCCAAACACCTTCTCTACCTCATCCCCCACGTCCAAAATCTGCTGGTCTCATCAAAAGACCAAGCATATCCTCCTTAACGAGGATCTCAAGAGGAGGATTCTAAAGGTAATTTCTCTCTCTCTTCTCCTTTAATTTCCTTTCAAGTTATAGTTCCTTTCTTGATCTCTCCCTACCTATCTTCATCCAAATTGTTCTGTAAATCCAGTATTATATATATACTGTAATATTATGATTCTAATGGTATATTATATCACCCACACCCTTTCCCCCTCCCTTTTATTTTATTAAAGAGAACGTTGTTCATGTGGTGTTAATTTATCACCTTCAAAAACAACATGTTGTCTTCTTCCATTTCTACCTTCAGATCTGGTAATGAGTCCATTTTTATGCTTGAACTAGAATATTTTATATGTATTATGTTCTATTTTATGTTTTGGAAATATCCTATGGCCTTATTACTATGTTAAATGATAAAACAAGATCGTTGTGATCCAAAAACTGCTCAAATTAACCCAAATAATCTTCATTTAATTCTTATCTAATGATTCGTACACATGGATCTTACATAACTCATTATAAAATCATTCATGCTTATGTAATATCATTAATAGAATGTAATATCAGTTCTGGATGTTTACCCATGATCTACCCAAACATCAATTTAAGAATACAAGTGGACCGCTCAAGAAAACCATAAAAACGAACATCCCCGAACAATGTTTTTAAACTCTATAAGTCATCCAAAGGAACATAATATGAAACAATGAAACTAGAATGAACACTATTAATGTATAAAAGGTTCTGGAATTTCTAATTAATGAATATAATGTCATTATACATGAAATTAAAGAGAAGTAGGCATTCGAGTATAAGGGGAAATCTCGAACCCAATTTTCTTCCTTCGGGTTCTCCCTCTTTCACACCATTTTTGATATGGTTACTCCTCAAAGATCATTTTTTCATCATTTCCTTTATATTTTTGGGATATACATGTTTGTCACCGGTTTTTAAGTCCATCAAAATGTTTTCCAAAAGATCTCTTCTTTCAATATCTCACCTTTTACCTCTCATTCAAGGTTGATGGTTCTTGTATCAAGTATGTTGTTCCCTCTTTCGTTAGGGAACCCAAAGCTTATGAATGTGTTATTATGAGATGAAACCCATTCCTTTCTATGGGTAATTTATGTACATTTTTTATATGTGTTTTATGTGGCAATCATGATAATGATAATGTTATGATGTGACGGGTGCACCCAGAATTATATAGCGCAATATGAATGTTTAAATGTGACGGGTGCGCCCGGAATTATACAGCGCTCCAATGCATTGAGTAAAGTGATGACTCTCATGGGTAAATGTGAAATGATGTGTGAAAATGATACTAACTTTGTTCACAAGTATGTGTGGTAGTTAACCACTAAGACATGATGTTTCATTTTTATGCATTGCCACATTTCATGTCTTTTACTTATTCTCCTCTCATGTTCAGGATCTTTTTACTATGTCATGATTATGCTCACCCCATGATGTATTGTTCTTATCTATCCTCTTACCAGGATTTTATCTCACCCCTTTTGATGTATATCCTCAGGTGGATACATGTACTAAGGAGAGGACAACTGCTACTAAGAAGCTATAGAAGAAGAAATTAAAGAAATGTTTATGGTTGATGTTGTATTTGTTATGTATGGTCCTAGTTTTCCCAAGACATAAAACCTATAGATCCTCCATGTATAATACTATTGTGTTGTTTATCATTAAAATGATGTAATAGTAATGTAAGAAAAAGGCCGGGTCGCTATATACCTATATGCACACACACACCCAAAAAAGTCCCAAATCACAAAAGGGAAACAACATACCACTGAAAAACTGAGTGCAGGTACAATTGAAAGAAAGTGGTCCAGAATAAAAACCCATGAAAAGGTACTGAAAAATGTAAAGTATGAAAAGTACTCTGAAGTCCATATTTAGTAAACCCCACCTGATCAACAAAGTACTGAATCTGCTGGAATTCATAGTAGTATGTAATGTTTGGTCGATCCTGTTGGGCCCCGCCTGGTCCTTGTCCACCAACTCCACCATCGTAGCATTCGTCTGTCCCATCTCCCTAACCACCCATGTGGATACGTCGGTTGTTTGCACCGAACACAACACGTGGTAGAAAAGCCCGTGAAAGGGTGAGTAACAAAATACTCAATAGGGACACCAAAACAAAAGACAAAAACACACAAAAAATCCTCATACTAAAGAACAAAACACAAGATAGGTCACACCAGGTATATTCTAGGGTAGTAATAGTAGCATCATTAGTCACAATCATCGAACTCCTCGACCGCTGGAGAAATCCTCCTCTAATGACAATAGTGGTCCTGTCGGGCCACAAATATTCTCTTACCACTAACCTTCGACTGTTGTGGCACTCATCCATGATTATTATCATGGTTATGCTGGGTCATAGAGAGCTTCTCCCCACCGTGGCCATGTCGGGTCACACATAGCTACATCCCATCTTGTCCAAACTGAGGTACTTCTCCAGTCAAGTACCACGGGTGTGTCGGGTCACACAGAGTCATTCCCCACCATGGGCCTACTAGGTCACATAGAGCCTCTTCTAACTGGGTCTTCGTTGAGAAGTATTCAGGTCTCATCCAACCACAGGGTTCTGTATATAGCCCTCTTTGGAGAAACTCTCATCAAGAAATTTTTTCATATCGACATCTGTGAAAGTCACCACAAATCATTCCAAAATATCTGCCTCATCGAAAGGGTCCCAAATCTAAACACGAACTGTTAATCAGATGTGTGGTTTGCAAGTTACATGTGTTTTAGTAACGAGGGTTCCAGTTGCGATGAGGCCCTGTCCGACCTGGTCGGACCGACCCAACCAAACTGGCCCGAGGGTTCCACATACAGTAGTTTATTTAGACGGACTCGACCTAGCCAGGTACGGGTCGCGGTCTGTCCGGTTTGGCCTGGCTAGTGGGCTAGGCCTAGAAGACCTTATTGGGCCCGACCCGATTTGGAGGATGGTCCAGCCCACAGGGTCGCCCAGTGACCCGGTCTAGTCCGGCCCAGCCCGAAGTGGCGCGGGTCTGCCTGCCAGTGCAGTTATAGACCGCCGGCATAGATCTGGTCATCTGGTGTAGGTCTATCCCATTTTTTAGTTGGATCAACCCAGCCCGATGGGGGTGCATCCCACTAGGGGCACGACTAGCTGGATCGATGACAGGCCGCATTAGCGACTGATGGGGTGGGCTTGGGATGTGGCAGACTACCACATTCCTCCCTACCTGAGCGCAGCATGCAAGGAGAAGGCTACTCCATCATGTTCCAATAACTATTGATGACCATCCTTCCTCCATGTCACCCAAAAACATAGTCCGCGGTTTAACCCCGATCAACATGCTGCCATGCTGGCACCTCGGGTCTCCAGCACCTCGGCCTGATCGGCTGCGGCTTCCGCCGCACCGGTGTGCTGCTAGGGCACGCCCCTCCAACTAGCCACCAGCATGGCTGGCGGTATACTCGTGTCTTCTGGAATGATGGTGTCATGTTCCGTCACCACCACCGTATGTTGTCACTTCTTGCACCGGCGGGTCGGCAGATCCTTCGGCGGACCATCAGACACGCTCCGTTGGTCTATTAATTTCACTTCCTACACCTCTGGACTCCATGAATCATCCAATTTACTACGAATCATTCAAATATTCCTTTCCCTCACTTCAGGAAAATTTTTCACCCGGAGCGCCCAATTGGAGGGGTCCCGGACATTGTTCATGTTGGCCCACACCCTCCGCATTAAAAGGTTTAATGATGGGGGAGGTTTAGAGATTCTCCATTCAATTGTTATATGCCATGGTTTTTAAACCAATATAATGTAACACCCTCCCTCATAAACGCACAAATCATAGGTCATGTTGTTCATGGGTTGACCCGTGTTCATCATTTTTAGAAATGTATGGGGAAGAATAAAAAATAAAACCCCCTACCTATTTGATGTTCACTGTCGCATGTTCATACTCGAGGGGTTAAGATGTAAATTTCTCTTCCTAGCTCTGATCTTCGAAGGGCGTGACGAAGAAGATGAAGTTCGGTCGGCATTCTTTGTTCATCGCTAGGGTGGTAGTCCTTCAGAGGTTCGCCATATAATCCATCAAATTTTTAATTGATATTTCCCCCAGCACATCAAACTATAAATAAGATCACATTGCAGTTTTCCCATTATGATTCGATGTCATGTCATTACAGTGTTTTATTTTGGAAACGACACCATGGTTATGCATCATTAAAGAGTAATTATGCTGTAAGTTTAAATACCCATTAATGATCCTCAATGATACACCTCGTCGCCACCCTATCGCTGCCCAACAATTTCATCATCTGCCTCTCAAATGTGAGGTAGAAAATAAAATAAATCTTTTAAATAATTTTATTATTTTTCTCAAAAACATATGACAAATAACATTTCCACTCGGCCCTTGAATTCCATTGTTATTTCATTTATATGTGAATCCCAACATTTTTAATTCAAAGGTGCCCTCCGATTTAAGATTTGAGTGATGTTTCAAAAGATAGAAAATATTGTCCGCACATTTATTGAATGTACCTTAAAAAATTTCAAAATATGGTTCTGGGATATGAGGACCTCGAAATCACTTGCTGTATAATTTCACAATCTCCATATAGTTTCATATAAATACAAAAAATACACAAAAAATTAGAGACATTACATTCTCCCCACCTTTGGGCATTACATCCCCAAAAGCCAAAACAACAACTAAACAAAAATATGGGAGTATTGGGCACGAATATGAGCCTCTCTCTCTAATGTTCTCTCCTGGAGATTCATGTGCTACTATCAAATTTTCCCTAGTGGAATCAACCATCTGTGTAGTACCCACTCCATTCAATCCTCTATCTCTCCACATGGAACTCCGCAAACGTCACCCTATAGTCAATTTCCATCTCTCCCCAGTCGATGACATGTGATGGAGCATGTGTATACCTCTTCAACTGTGACACATGGAAAACATAATGCACACGGTGCATCTGTGGGGGAAGAGATAGGTGGTATGCCACCTCACCAACTCCTCTCACGATTTGAAAAGGACTGATGAACCTCAAAGATAGCTTATCACCTCTGCCAAATATTTTCAACCCTTGTTGGGGTGACACACGAAGGGACACATGATCTCCCATCTCAAACTCCAAGGGTATATGCATCCTTTATTCATAATAATTATGCCCGATCTATGTAGTCTTCATCTTTTCCTAGATGATCTGATCCTTCTCGATGGTATCCCATACCATATTTGGACCCATGAGTTCTGAATCCCCGGGTTCTGTCCATCGTATTGGTGATCTGAAAGGCTGCTCGCTCAAGGCCTGAAACGGTGCTAGGCCAATGGTGGAGTTATAGATATTATTGTATGCAAACTCCACCAGTTGTAGGTGGTCCTCCCAAATACGACCAAAGTCAAGGACACAAGAAAAAATCATTTCCTTCAATGTCTGTATGGTCCACTCTGTCTAACCATCTGACTGGGGATGAGAAGTTGTGCTCAAACATAGTTGTTCCCCGAACACCTCCTGTAATCCCTTACACAACTGGGATGTAAATTAGGCATTGAGATATTAGAAAATCATCAATTGCAACCCGTGAATCCATACTATCTCTTGGATTTAGAGGCATCCCAATCCCTCGACCGTTCCCTGCTCCCAGATGTGTAATAAGTGATCTAACTTGCTAAGTCAGTCAATGATCACCCAAATAGAGTCATGAACTGTAGACGTATATTGTAACCCCATCACAGAGTTCATCGAGATACCCTCTCATTTCCAATCCAATACATCAAGTGCCTGATTCAAGCCTATTGGAACATGTCGCTCGGCCATCACTTGCTGACAAGTGAGGCATCGTGAAATGAACTCAGCCACTTCTTGCTTCATACCTGGCCACCTTTACTGACACTAGAGGTCCCGGAACATCTATTCCATTCCAAGATATACGGCCAAAGGGGAAGTATGGAACTCCCTCAATACCTCCTCCCTCAATTCCACTGGTACTAAGGTGCGCCCTCTGAAAAGGATGATGTGCTACCCACCTTAAGAAAATCCTTCTGGAGCCCATCCTAAGGATATCTGAGCATGTTGGGAATCATAGTCATCATCCCCATGATGTGCCTCCCATACTCACTGAAGAAGTGGGAGAGTAACCGTCATGGACTGGTGATAAAAAACATCAACATCCTCTATGAGGGAAACCTGCATCACTACTAACTACTCTATTGCATCACTCAGTAGGTGCAACCCAATCGGCCTGTTGAGCGCGTCTGTGACCATGTTCCCCTTTCTAGGAGTATAGTCTATGTCAAAATCATAGTCCTAGATGAAATCCACCGATTTAAACTATCTCAGGTTCAGGTCCTTTTGGGAGAAGATATACCTGAGACTCTTGTGGTCATAGTAAACTATAAACCAATCGTCCATTAAGTCGTGCCACCGCATCTACAACGCAAAGACCACTACTGCCAAATCTAGGTTTTGGGTCATGTAGTTCCGTTCATGCTGACTTAACTGTCATGAGGCCTAGGTGATCACTGCTTGCTCCTTCAATAGGACATTACCGAGCCCGACCCCTAATGTTTCACACAAAAATACATACCCCATGCCCTCCATGGGTAGTCTCAAGATTGGGGTAACTAGTCAGTCTCTGGCTCAGCTCCTGAAAACTCTGCTCGAATTTCTCCATCCCCAATATGGGTTTCCCTTTCGTGTCAATGTTAACAAGGTTTATACTACTATGGAGAAGTTGGGAATGAACCTATGATATTAACTAGTCATCCCCATGAAATTATGCACCTCAATCACGCTCATGGGTGTCTCCCCAGCAGGAAACACCTCTATCATTTACAGATCTATTGCAACTCTAGAATCTATGATGACATGTCCAAAATTGAGGTCCTCTTATATCTAGAACTGACACTTTCAGAGCTTACCATAATTCTGGTGCTCTCAAAGTGTATCCAGGACTATCCACATGTGTGTAGAGTGTTGATCCTCTAACTCTAAAAACACCAAGATGTCGTCGATGAAGACCACGATGAATATGTCAAGGTATGGATAGAAAATCCTTTTCATGAGGTCCATGAACACTACTAGGGAGTTTGATACACCTAAAGGCATCACCAAGTAATCATAGTGGATGTAGCGGCACATGAAGGTTGTCTTCGGTACATACTCATCCCACACTTGAAGCTAGTGATAGCCTGATCTAAGGTCTATCTTTGAGAACAACTTCATTCCCTTCAGCTGGTCGAAGAGATCATCAATTCTCGGTAGTGGGTACCTAGTCTTCACAATCGCCTAGTTTAGGTACCATAATTCCACGCACAATCTCAAAATTTCATTTGCCTTCGTGGAAAAAAGCATCAGGGCTTCCCATGGTGAAATGATGGGTCTTACGAACCTCTTATCCATTAAGTCCTCCAGTTGTACCCACAAATCAAAAATCTCTACGGGAGACATTTGATATTTCCGTGTGGATATCAGTGTCATCTCGGGGTACAAATTGATATAGAATTATACCACTCTAGGAGGTGGTATCCATGAAATCTCATAAAACAAACATCCTCGTACTCACCCACCACTACAAGAAAACATGAACTCAACTCCTCCGTTGCACTGAGTGTGATTCTATCCAACTAGTGAGTGATATACTGCACCCTCCTCCGAGGGAGTACATTCTACACTAAAAGAGTTTGCTTTTTGTCGGTGATGAAAACCCTTATCACATAAGTGCGGACATACCACATCATATGCCTAAAATAGTCGATCTCAGCATGGATTGTGGATAAACCATCCATATCCAAGATGAAATCGTAAGGCCACGACGCTACTACTAGGAGCTCCCGACCGAATATCTCGCCTCCTAGAGTAAGATCACACTACCAGCACCAGTGTGTAATCATCAAATTGTCTCCCATAAGAGTTTCTATCCATAAGGATCGAGCCAACGACCTCACCAGAATCTCTGAGCTCCGAATGAGAGTTGTTCAAAGGAAGGAGGTACTAGAACTTGTGTCTATAAGTACTATAGTTAGGGTGGAGAAGACAAAGATCCTACCTCTGATCATCCCTAGAGCAATGTGGTCATAGGCCTCTGCAACCTGGAGATGACCTCGCCCTTATCCACCTGTTTCCTAAGGTCCGGGTGGGAAACCTAGGTGTGGTGGTTGTAACATATCAAACCATCTCCCACCACCTACCTCTCGGCCAGCTCCCCTGCCACATCCACCACCAAGAGTACCTCCCACCTCAAGCCACTTCCGTAGCCCTAGAAGCTCCTTGACCCTCTATTGGTCATCTGTACGGTGGGTCGGGCAGTCACATTCCATGTGTCCCTACCCGCTACACACATAGTACTGTCAGGCTTCCTACCGACTCCCTCGAGACTTGGAGCCCCACACCACCGACCTTGAGTCCTAGGGCCATCCTCTGAATGAGATAGCCTGCTTGGGCCCACTTGTCTACTATCTGTTTCCCGCCGAGTACTTCGTTGCCTGGGATTTGCTGGAATCTCTAGCTGTCGATGCATACTCCTCCGAGAAGCTCTCTATAAGATGGTCTCTCTCCACCACCTCGGACTAAGTAGGGATGCATAGAGGCTAAAATGATGCCATGATATCCTTCCTGAGACCCAGCTCTAAGTCTTGATCCATGAAGAAAGGGTCTCGCACTATGTCTGTGGAGTAGTAGAAAAGCTCTATGAACCTTACCGAGTATTCATCCACTGTCATTCCACATTGTTGTAGGTGAGGAAACTCTTGAATGTGCACAGAGTACAACATCGTGTGGAAAAATACCTCTTGAAAATCATCTCGAAGTCAACCCAAGTGAGGGTTGCCTCATCATGAGTCTTGATGGTCAAGATCCACCATCTCCATACCAATCCTTATATATGACACACAGTCAAGATCTCCATCTTGTCTGGCTGTTTCCTCACTAAGCAGAAGACTAGAGTCATAGCCTCAAGCCAGTCCTCAGTGACTTGAGGATCCGTCTCTCCCCCGAACATAAGAGGTCTCTGTCTCTGAAACTCATATAGAGAACTAAGCCTATGAACTTCCTCTACCAGAACCACTGGTAGTGGATTCTGACCACCGTGTGGTGGTAGAATTGGTTCATCACCTGGTGGGTCCATTTATAGAATAGGTCCCTGAACAGATGCCTCGTCGCTAGGAGGGATGTCCTCACAACCATGTATTGGGATCCTAGATAATCGTCCACATGGTGGAATACTAAGATAGATCAAGATTTACAATGGTTATAAGGTTATACCTTGGGAGATTACTCTTATTCATAAATAGTGAGACTCTTATTAAACTAGTGTTTTCATGTATTCAGCTGAAAATAGAATTCAAGATCTTGGTTTATCGATACATCGGCCACTCCACCAACACTGGACTCCCTAAATCTGAAAGTCAAACTCCCAAAACATAACATTGTTTCCCCAAAATAAAACAGAAGTCTCTCAGTCTTTGAGGGGGAACACTCCAACTTATGATACCACTTTTTCATGACCCATCCCTTGAGGATTGTGTCATGACTACCCCAAGCCCACCCCTTGTAGACCAGGGGCTGGCGACTAGCACTGAAGGCATCAACTTGCAAGTGGAAGGCATTAGCCTCGATACCTATACATACACAAACTCCCAAACAAGTCCCATGGATTAAATGGGAAACCACATACCACTGAATAAACTGAGTACAAGTACAGCTGAATGAATGTGGGCCAAAATACAATTCCAAGAAAAATTATTAAAAACTGTAAAGTATGAAAAGTGCTCTGATGGAAATCTATAGTAAACCCCACCTGATCATGAGAGTAGTGAATCTACTGAAAGAAAAATTAGTAGTTCATGTATGCCCGGTCCTACTAGGAACCACTTGATCCCAGGAAACCATGTCCAACATCGTAACGTCTGTATGTCCCCTCTCCATGAGTACCTATGTCGAAATATCAGTCGTCTAAACCAGAAAAAACACATGCTGGTGAAGCCCATACAGGGTTGAGTAACATAATACGCAGTAGGGGCCCCAAAAAAATGAAATAACACAAAGCAATTACTAAAGGTAAAGCATGAAACACATGGCATCTAACACCAGGTATATTCTACGGTAGTAATAGTACCATCATCAGTTACAAATGTAGAAATCCTCAGATGATGGATAACTCCCCCTCTATCGAGTATAGTGGGCATGTCGGGTCACACATAGCTGCATCCCAATAACATTGGAATATTGTGGTACTCATCCCTAATTAGTACCTTGGGTATGCTGGGTCACACAGAGTCTCTCCCCGCTGTGGGCCTGTCGAGTCGCATAGAGCCACTTCCCACAATGGCCAAACTGATGTACTCCTCCTATCAGGTACCATAGGCCTGCTAATTCACACAAAGTATCTCCCCACCATGGGCCATCTGGATCACATATATCCACTTCCCATTGGTTCTTCCTCAAGAAGTCTTCTGTTCTCATCCAACCGTAGGGTTTCGGACATAGCGAGCTTGGGAGAACCAACTCTCAAAACATTTTTCACATCTCTACATCCATTAATGTCACAAAAGGTCATTACAAAAGATCTCATTCCTTTATAGTGTCCCAACGCCGCTAACAAACCATCGAACAGACACAAATTTCGCAAGTTGTGGGTGTTTTAGTATCCAAGGAGCAGGTTGAGATGGGGCCTGGTCCGACCCGGTCGGACCGACCCAACCAACCCGACCTAGGGGTTCAAAATACACCGTTTCATTTAGACTGACTCGACCTAACCTAGTACGGGTTGAGGTCAGTCTAGTACTTCCTGGCTAGTGGGCCAGGCCCACTATTCCATACTGGACCCAACCATATTTGGTCGAGGGTCCAGCTTGTCAGGTCTCCCAATGACCCAGTATAGTCGGGCCTGGATCGAAGGGGTGTGGGTCAGGCCCATCCTGATGGGAGCACTTCCCATTGGGGGGCACGTATCACTGGGGGGAATGGCTCGCTGGGGGGGGATGCGGGACCCACTGTACCGAAGTCCGGTGGCATTAGCGGCTGATGGGGTGTACCTAGGACGCGGCGGACCACCACGTCCCTCCCAATCCGAGCACATCCCATAAAGAGAAGGCTGCTCCTTCATGCACCCTTGTCTGGTGAAGATCGTATCCCTTCGCGTCACCTACAGACTCCGTCCACAGGCTGTCCCTGACTAATGCGGCTCCATACTAGCGATGTGGGTCTCTTGTGCCGCAGACTGATTGGTTGCGGTTTTCGTCGTACCGACACACCGTTGGGGTTCCCCGCTCCACCTGGACACCAGCATGGCCGGTGGACTACTCCTTCTATCCATCTAGTGGATGGTGTGTGCCGCCTCTGCCAACGCATGCTACCGCTTCTGGAACCGGTGTGTTAGAAGATCCTTCGGCAGACCACTGAACGTGCTCCGGTGGCCCGTTCTTCACGCAACCTATGCCTATGTCCTCCAAGGAGAATCCTCTTTACCACAAAGCCTTCAAATCCACCTTCACGTCACTTCGTAAAAATTATTCATTAGGAGTGTACAAATGGGGGGGTCCGTACCTTTGTCCATGTCATCCCACAACATTCGTGTTAGAAGTTTTGATGATGGGGAGGTTTGGTGATTCTCCATTCAATCGTTACATACCATGATTTTTAAACCATTAAAATGAAACACCCTCTCGCATAAATGCACGAATCATGGGTCAACCTGTTCATGGGTTGACATGTGTTCATCATTTTTAGAAATGTATGGGGAATAATAACAAATCAAAAACCCCTACCTCTTTGATGTTTGTTATTGCACGTTCTTCTTTTAGGGGTTAAATCATCGGCATCGCTTCTCAGCTCTGATCTTCAAATGGAATGACAAATATGATGAAGATTCTCTGGCATTATTTATTATTAGTTGGGGTGGAAGTCCTTCAGAGGTTCTCTAGATAATCCTCCAAATTTTTAGTCCATATTTTCTCCAGTGCATTGAACTATAAATAGGAGCACATTACAACATTCCCATTATGATGTGACGTCACGCCATTATGTTGTTTTATTTAAGAAGCGATGCCTCTGTTATGCATCATTAAAGAGTCATTACACTTCGAGTTTAATTAGACATTAATGAGTCTCATTGATGCACATCTCCAACACCTTGTTTCCACCCCACAACGTCATCGTCCACCACTCAAAAGAGAGAAAGAAAATAAAATTATTCTTTTAAATTGTTTTATTATTTTTCTCAAAAATTTCCGAAAAATAAAATTTCCACTCGTACCTTTCCAGTCGAAGTTAAGCCATTTCTAGATGAATCCTAGAATTCTTAATTTGACGTTTACCTCTTATTTTTTATCCAAGTGTCAGTTCAAAAGATAGAAAATACTGCTCGCACATTAAATGAATGTACCATAAAAAGTTCACTATTCTGTTTCGGGCTCTCTAGAGCTCAGAATCATGTGACGTCGAATTTCAAGGTCTAGAAATAATTTCATATAAATAAAATAATACACATAAATTCCAATACTTGATAGGTTCTAGTGTTACATTTTTTACATATTTCTATGAAAATTTATCTTTAGACACAACAGGAGAATGAGAGATTGAGTAAGATTGCATACACTTCAGTGATAATATCAATAATTTATTCCATGTTTTGTACTAAACATGATCTTACCTATGCATTGTGCATAGTAGGAAGTTATCAGGCTAAACTAGGAGAACAACATTGGTCTTCTGTTAAGGATATCCTTGTATATTTGAGAAAAAATAAGGATATATCCCTGGAGTATGAGGAGTATCTATTCATTAAATGTTATACTGATACTAGATTTCTAAACAATCATAATTCTCTAAATTTGCAGTGAGGATATGTTTTCTATCTCAACAGAGGATCTATAAGCTATAATAATTCAAAGAATTAACTTTTCATTAATTCAACAGTGGATTATAAGTACATACAGTCTTCTGATGCTTCTAGGGAAGCTGTTTGGATGTGAAACTTTTTCCCAGATCTTGATGTGGTACCTAGATTAAATATATTATCACATTGTATTGTGATAATACTACAGTGGAGGCTCTTTAAAAAGATCCAAGGTCACACAAGTGGAGAAATGGTATACTAAGTAATAATGACCTCTTGAATGATTTTTATCGTAGAGGCGATGTTAGAGTAAGAAGAGTACCCACATAAGAGAACATGACGAACCCCTTGACTAAAGGCCTCTCTCAAAAGAAGCGTGAGTATCATGTGAGATGTAGAAGATTAATGGTTGTTAGCAGTTGTCTCTAGCGCAAGTGGGATTCTGTTGGAGTTAGTTCCCTAGAACAAACTTATTTGTAATTTATGATATCCCACATTCATATATTTGAATATTAATAAACTAGTTATCAAATAATTGTTATTCTTATGTGTAACATAGTATGTGATAATTCCCCAAGAGTAGTTTTCTTCACTAAAAGGTCACAATAGTTCCCTGATATAACTAGAATTTGGAAGTGATATGAAACTATTCTTAAATATATTTTCATTGCACTGATGAATCATTTGAGAGACACAAAGGATTCTGGATATTAAGGTTGGAGACTCATTTGAATTTCATGCACCTTCTGATGGTTTAATCCCATTGTAATATCCAATGTAAGATATTATAAGAATGAGACCCGCTAGTTGGAAATCCACATGTATATATGTTATTAGATTTTCCTATAAGTGGACGTGTTTATTGATAATTAAAATTTAATAATATTTTTAATGAGTATATTAAGTCATGTACTTTTATTTATTAATGAAACTTGGGATGACATATGTTCACAGTGAGGTAGGATACGTTGGGTGCTTCACAAATAATATTTCATTAATGAATAATGCAAGAAATTATTTTTCATTTCTTATCTTTAATGGATATTAATATCTTAAACACTTTAATAAAAATGATATAACCTAAATAAATGCCTTACCATGCTGTTATATAAGAAATCATGATTTATGGAAAGTCAATGAAATAGACATTGAGCACATGGGTTGATGACACCAACATGCAGCCTCCATGATTAGAGATATCACAATAAAGGGATTATATTATTTAATAAGAATTTGTATGAGGTATTATGGAATAGTGGCATTAACTTATTTCTCTATGGGTGTCCTACCAAGTTGATAGATGCTAACCTAGTACTTTATGCTTCTTAGCATAATGCCACTAAGAAAGAGACCTAGAGGGCCACACACTAAGTGTACTGAGAATCTCAGATAAATAATATATTATTATTTATTATTTAACAAGATGAATAAATATTATTCCCACACAAGGATTAACAATTATTGATGTATTCTTGATCACATATATTCTATCATAATTTTTTTGATAGAATATTTTTTGAGCAGAATATTTAACTAATATTTATTTCTTATTTTGTTAATATAATATTTATTTATTTAATGGATAATAATACAGTGTTATTTATTTATTAAAGAAATAGTCATTATTCAAGGATTGATAAATATTTTGAAGGAATGGAAGACCTATTTTTAGGACTAATGAGAAATAATATATATTTAATATTATTTGATTAAATAATATTTAATTCACAAGTTAAATTCATGTCAAGGAAATAATAATAATATAATTATTTTACACATGGGGTTCTCCAAGGATTAAATTAATATTAAATGGAACTTGTGAAAATATTTATTTCTAAATCATAGACATATTGAAACCCAATTATATTATTTTTTCCAATAGAGACAATTCAATTTGTTTTGTGAAAAATGATGGTTAGAGAGAGTCCTCTCATGCCCGAGTATAAGGCCCCAATATTAAACATTACATAATATTGAGTTAAGTAAATAAATAACATCGATGCTCTATTTAGGATTAGAGTTTTAGATAATTTGGCCATAACTATTACAAAACAACTCAAATATAACAAACTAGGAACTTCTACCCACTATCCATTTATTCACAAGATAAAACTCTTTAAAACTGTATTTTTTCATGATAGAAGTCCTCATAACATTTATCTTGACTTATTCTTTTCAATTAATAATCCTCATACCCTATGAAAAATATTTCAAAAACATATGATGATCACAAAAATATCAGTAAGGGATATAAATGATGAATGAAATTCTTTGTCCATGAATATTAAAACTCATGAAAACATTTTCACAAAATCATAAATTTCACCGATAAGACATATGTTATTTAACATGCCTCAAGAAATCATATGATTCCTGAAAAACTTATTAGCAATCATAAATCGTAATGGTAACATGTGGCATCCATATCATATATACATTGTAGGTTTCATAGCTACATGGGGAATGAATTTCATGGTCATGTTTGGAATACCCATCACAATAAATTCCCTAAATCACTTAGAAGAAACCTTATCATTTAACTCTATCTTAATACCCAATGAATTTGAGAGCTATCACGGGGTCACCAGCCCTCCATTTATCGCGGAACAACCCATATACATAATTAATTCCCATGAACCATAATATAATTATAATGCATTAATAATCATAAGGTAAAAATAACATTTCCACATTGCAGTCACAAGATATCATTGGATGAATCAATCCCCTCTCAAAACCTTTTTTAATACAAAAATAGATGAAAATGGAATATGTTATTTATTTTCCTTTTAAAAACATTATGGATTATAGAGTAATCAAAATATCAAATAATGGTCATGGCAACGGAAATGACATTATCGCCATGTACGTTAAAAAACATTTATTTTCTCTTTTAGTAAAACACTTCATAGAATAAGAATCATTTTGAAAATATTTTAATGAAATTAGATGTAAATGGGGTTAATTATACACTATTTAAAAAATGTGGTGTATATTTTTGAAATATTCCTCAATGAAAGGAGATTGAGACGAATTCCCTTACTGTGACTCTGACTCTCCATGTACAATATTTATATTTATGAATAATAATATTAGGTTAATTTCTAAATTCTTTAGAAACTTTATCATGTTTATTATTACTTTTAAATCACTTGTATCTATGTTTTAAGAATTACATAATTATTTATGATCATATCGTATGTTCAGTCTATATTCAGTACATGAGTTGAAAATGAACTTGGATTGATGTCAATAGTCCATGTGGTCGTAATTCCATCATCTTGAGAAAAATATTTATGACATAATAATAACTTTTATACATAAATTATAATTTCTAAATCAAAACATTCATTTATGGTATGAAAAATGAACAATGTTATAATCCTGGAGAAGGTAGGCTGTACATACGTATGAGTAACATTTCAATTCGTCGTTTATCATTATGGAAATAAAGTAATTACTGTTTTATTTTTCAATAATGATAATAATATAATTAACTAATAATAAAAATTTATATACACTTATATATATCATACAAGATATGTGGTGAATAAAAACAATTCACATCACCTAGTGGAGGTGATAGTTCACAAGTATGCACGAATGGCATTATAATTTTTATATGAATGGAAATATGAATATAATTGATATATTATTCTCTTATAATGATAAATATGTCATGAAAATAATATAAAAACATTAATTCCATCATTATCACTAGTCTTGAGAGACGGTTATGGAAAACGAATTATATCAGTTCGTGTAGATGATAGTTCACACATACAAACGAATGATTAATTCCTTTCCCATTTATTATAAGTGGATATAGATTTAAGGGATGATATTGTAGTTATTATGACATTATGGGTGAAGCTGATTCGAATCTAGTGGAAGAATATATAAAATAGAAACACTTTAAAAAAACAATACTTTTTTTTTCTGATGATCACCTTTCTTAATACCTTATCACCTCTAAGAAGAGTGTTATGTATAATATAAGGACTAAATAATGTGTGAAGTTATTATAAGAAGGTTTTTGGGTAGGTAATTTCTTGAAAAAATGGTTTTTTATGTTTATTTAATAGAGATGAATGGGTGACTTTTTATAGGAGAGGGGTGGGGAACCCTCGGAATAATTAATGGTATTAAATTAATATAAATTTAATTTCGATTCCAAATGGTCCCAAAGTAATTTATTTCGAACATAAGATGATTTTGGGTAGAATCACCACCATCAAATCTAAAATTAGACATGTTTTGAATATTTTTTATTCCTTATAATTTCGTTTTAACCATTATTTTTCCATTTTTAATCTTATAGTGATATCAAGTTATTTACAGTAGGTTGGTTAATGTAATTATGATAACATGTAAAATGGCTAAAACATGTGTCATGTATGAAATACTTGGACTTATCCTAACAATATCGATGAATCATAGTTTTTTATTATTTATATAACATTTAATAAAATATTTTATATTTTAAAATACCAGTACTGTCAATTCTAACACTATTCATTAGTTGACTTATAAAAAATATTATAACAGAAAGATAAGTTCTAAAAAACACCTTTAAAAAATCACCAAAATATCAAATATATCCATAAAATTATTTAATGGAATAAATTATGTAAAATAGTATTTATTTTAATATTTATAATATAATTTATTTGATTCTTTCATTAATTAAGAAATTAGTACATAATCTTTTTATCATAATTAAATTTAATTATATAATTTCTAAAATTTTTAAATAAATTATCATGACATAGGTAATATTTTTATATTTCCAATGACTATCTATAGTCGAAGAGATACAATGTATAACTATATATTAAAGTAATTTTATTTTTGAAAACAAAAGTGTAACCACAATGACTATTCATTGAATATAACATTTTAAATGCATTAAATCCATCCAAGTGGATTCAAGTTGTCCTCAAATCAACCCAAGGATTATCATGGTAATAATACACTCAACCAATTAAAAAATAAAAGTATTATGATTGTTTTATATTATTATAATTTTATTTTTACCATTAATTACACGATTTACCTTAAACCATGGAAGTAAAAAATATTACTAAAGTTACTATTCATAATATACAAAAATAAAAGGGACCTATTTACATAATTTGGACCATATTATTACAAATATAGAATCCATTTTTATAAATTCAAAACAGAGAAATGGATGAAATTAATTTAAAAACTAATCTCATTGAATGAATAAAAAAATAAGGTTTTAAAGTAAAACTTTCAAATGTTCACAACGATTTTATATTCAATTTCATTATGAAATTGATTAAAATGACGAATATTGTATTAAATTATAAAAATTTAAATTAATTATACTATAAAACCAACTAACTGGATAATATATCTGTATATATAAATTTGATGAAAAGGCAGTTTTGAATAAAAAAAAGTATTTTTCACTATTCATTAAAATATGAATTTAATCGGAAAAATACCAAAAATTTATTCAAACTAAATATTAATGACCTTCTTCCAAAGCAAAATTTTATTTTATCAAATATAGAATAAAAAAGTGACCCAAACTAAATTTAAAATGGGTTCTCCATCAAAAGGCGCTAAAACTACCTTTATTGAAAAATATATATTTTATTCCTAAAATATGATTTGTTCTAATAATAGGACTAAAAAATACATAAGATGAATTTTAAAAATTAAATATATTTCATATATATTACATTAATATAATAATCAACTAGTGATTTTATTATTTTATATACAGAATTATTTTCACTTAAATAGTTTTTCATAAAACATATCCTTTATATTCAATTAGTTTTTATTTCAATGTCTAATTAATTTTCTAACCAGTGAATCATTATATAAACATTTGTAAACCACATTTTAATATTTCAATTTATTCAATCCATTCCCATAATTCTAATGAATATGTTATAATAATAAAATTCAAATAATAATATTTAATTATTCAATTAAACATGATGTGGCTTATCATGTACGCTAAAGAACATTGTGTATCCTTTTAATAACTTGCGATGTTACACCTAGAGAGATCCCTCTCCAAGAATACTCCCATGAATAGTTAGTGATCTTCTTCCACTATCCAATTTGAGTCTAGGATGATCAAGTACAATGCTTTGGATGTGATTCTTATGGAGATCAAAGGAGAACTACGCAAGCAAGAGGATCTGTCATGCTAGCACCTAGAGATTTCTACGACGACATTTAGAATTTTTTTGGGCATGTGTGGGTCACCTATAGAAGGAATTTTCTCTTCATTTATTCAACGCAATGATGGTACAATGTAGATCTGTTATCATATTCAACAATGAAGAAATAATTCAAGCAAGATTATTCTTTAATTGATTGAATTATTTATAAATAATATGGGATGATCCTCTCTCTGATTTCGACATTTAAACCATTGTTTGTTTTTTTTAATTCAATTTCATTGATCACGACATTTTTCATCATGTAGATCTCATATTGATCATCGATCATGATAAAAAAACAAAGTTGGGATGACCCATCACACATTTTCATTGCGACCAGAACCTACACCATGGACTGACAACATCCCCAGAGTCTATATAGACTTCTTACACATTATCATCCAGCTTCCCTTGCTCCTCCATCATAGATGAACAATTGTATTTAAATTTTAATTAGATAAATTACAAACATATTAAATTAATAATAATTAAAAATTATAAAATACATCTAAATACAAAAGATAAATTATAAATTTATGATAAAAAATGTAATATATATATATATAGAAAAATATTTAAATATGAATGTATAAATATAAAAGGTGAATAAATTTTTATTATAAAAATTACTAGACTATTACATCAATAGTAATTCAATATTAAATATTACATTTAAATGTAATAGATAAATAATAAATTACTAATTAAAAATGAATAAATAAAATTTCTTTAAATAATTGAATAAAAATATATTAAAATAAATATGAATAAATTTAAAAATTGATTGAAATTTAATTATATAAAATACAAACTTATTACATTAATAATAATAAGTTATTAATAATTACATTAAAATAAAAAATATAGAAAATAATTTACTAATTATAAATTTATAAATAATTATTATATAAATATTTAAATACAAAAAAAAATTTAAAATAAAAATGAATAAATAGAAAACATGAATAAATTTTAATTATATAAATACTAATAATACTAAATTAATAATAATTACATTTTAAAATTACATTTAAATAAAAAACAGAAACAACACACACACATACACATACTCATACACAAACATGGAAATATATAAACATACACATACATAAACATATATACACGTACACACACATGCTCATACACGTACACACACATGCTCATACACACACACACACAGACACACACATACTCATACACATATACTTACATACACATTTATACACATACATGCACATACATACACAGACATAAACATATACACATACATACACATACATGCACATAAATTCATATATATACACATACATCCACATGCACATGCAAATGAACATACACATACACAGACAAATACACATAAACATACATACAGACACATACAAACACATACACACACATACACATATATTTGCATTCACACACATAGATACACATATGTACACATTCATACACTTAAACAAACACACACACACACATACACCAAGATACAAATGCATGCTTACATACACATACACATACACATATGTACACATGAACATACATAAATATAAATACATGAATAAATACACATATACATGCACCTACACATATATAAATATGTGTGCACACCCAGAAAAGATTTTTGGGTTATATAAATGTTTTCATCACAAATATTATGATTATATTAATATATATTTATATTTAATTGCATGTATTATACAATAATATTCTTAAGTAAATATATGTGAATTTATATATTTATATAATTATTTAAATAGAATTTCAATATATTACATTTATATGTACATTTTTAATGAATTTGAATAAATTATTCAATATTTTCATTGATTAATATAAATTTTATAATTTTTTCTATATAGATTTTGAAAATATGATTGATAATAATTTTTTAATTTTAATACGAATCGTTTTTCAAAATCAAAATTTGATATATATATATATATTCATAATTTAATTTATTCATGTATATATTTATATAGAATCATATATATATATATATATATGCTAACACACACACATATAATTATAATTAAAAATATATAATAAACATGAAATATTACGTATATATTTATAATGTATTTAAATATTTATTTATATTTATGTGTGTGTGTGTGACAATGTATACAAATATACATCAAAATACACACATATAATTATTAATATATATTTATGTTGTTATATAAATCATATTTAAGAGTATAAATATATATATGCACAGACACACACATACACACACACACACATTCACTTACACATAGACAAACACCTGCACATACACTTACATATTCATACACAAACATGTACATACACATACCCTTACAAATACATACTTATAAATACCCACACACATACATAAACATACACGCACATACATACACATACAGAAACCCAAACACACACACACACAAATTTACATACATACACATGCATACAAAAACAAACAAACACAAACACATACATGCACATGAACATACACGTACACATACACATATATACACACACACATACACACACACAGATACACATACATTCACAAACACATACATGTATATATACACATACACACATACACATACATACGCATTCATACATTCACACATATACACATTGATACACATACATACGTACATACTCATACATACACATGCAAACACATGCACACATTTATACATATACACATGCACATACATACATATAATTAAAAGAATGCATACACATATACGTACATTTGTTGACATATAAATATGAATACATACATAGAAACATATACACAAAATATTTTCAAGTCATATCAAGGATTTTTTTTCACAACACCAATCATTATATTAATATGCATGTATGTGCGTGTGTTCATTTATGTATTTATATAAATATTTAAATAAAATCTAAGTATTATACATTTTCATATAAATTTCTTAACTTCACTAAAAAATTATTTAATATTTTTATTTATTCATATATATTTGATTCTTTTGTATATAAATGTTATAAAATTAAGATTGATAATAATATTTTTATTTTCATATGAATCATGTTTTTAAGTATAAATTTTATATGTATATTTATATAATATGTAAATATATTTATTTATATTTAATCATATAATTTTATGAAAACATGCACACATATAATTAGAAATATAAGTATATTTTAAATATATATATATATTATAAACTATATAATATGAATATAAATATATAATATCTTTAAAAATGACTTATATTTATTTATTTATTTAATGTATTTATATATTTAATCATATTTATAGTTGTGTTTGTGTATTTGTAAATATGTATAAAAAATATATACACACACATATAATTATAAAGTTGTATGTTTATTTTTACATAAATCACATTTAAGAATATATAACTATGCATATACAAAATATTTTATAAATGTTATCCTTTAGAAATTTAAATAATGAACTGATAATGGATTCCCTTTTATTGATGCTTTCATTCTTCACTAGTAAAGGTATTCTCTTTATAAATATTTTTTTGTGTTGAAAAAGGATGATGTTGAATATAATGGAATCTATATCAGCGTTTATCATTTTCTAGGTAATTGGACATTAGCTCAAATTTATAAAATAATTTATCTCAATATTATTTGACCAATAATAAACCACTATGATATAATTAAATGGGAAAATATGAAACTCATAAAATGAAAATGACCTATGCATATATAAATATCAATATTTTATAACTATATGTACCTAAAATGTCATATATAGAAAAAAAATACTATAAAACTATTGTATTTCCTAATAATGAAGGAATTTATCATTAAATACAATCAGAAAATAATAATTTGTATCTATAAGATTATGTTTCAACATCAAATAATATTTAACCAACTCAATCTAGTGAAAACCAATGGAATGATCAAGAATAAAGGAAACCTCCCATAACAATGGTTAATAACACCCTCAAGCCTATATATTTTAAATTGAATCCTTATATGGAAACTCAAAAAAACTAATGTGCACTAACTATTAAAAAGTTATACATATATCCTAAAACATCATAAGGAATTCATTTATGCCACTTTATAAATAAAATCTTTGATAAATCTTCAAACTTCCCAAATACTCACATACCTAAAAATATAATATAATAACTAAATCACAAATAACTTACTTCCCTTCAAAGAATAATTTGACCACATAAAATCTAAAAAATAATCACGATTAATGAAAAGAAGAGAACATTTAGAAATTTAAATCATCAAAATTACCCAACCATCAATGTAACAAACATAACAAATAATAAAAAGTCTTCAAAAACCCTAACATAAAGATCAAAACTACCTGAAAATCCTGTATTCCAATTCATTCAAAAAAGGAAACAAAATTTAAAAACATTACATAAGAAAATAGAAATTATAAACCTATACACCAACAATTCTCTCATCCACCTATTCTATATATATCATCATATGATCAACCACTTTCATTGAAAATGAAGAATTCTTTTAACTAGAGAATAAATATTCTACATAGCATTGAATTAATTATAAACCACATGTATTTAATGTTAGACCATCGATTTCTATTATAATTAATTTTTTATACCTCTTGAATATATGAATATATATTGACAATGATGGGCCATTTGTTCCACAAAAATAGTAATCCAATCCTATTTTACCATTTGGAATACAACATCTTTTTCAAAGAAATGTTTTACTAATATTATGATATTAAAGATCAATATCATATTCTAATCAAATGATAACTTCATTATAAGAAAGTCTATAACATATTTAAATGTTGTTAAAAATCCCCCCACCTATTTTATCTAACTCAAAATTATCTTCCATAAGAAGTATCTATTATAAATATATGAATATGTATCTTTTTATGAGACCAAACACTACTAGAAATTTGAGTATTTGAGTAAAAAAGATTAAAGATACTTCTATTTAGTGGTTTCTATTGATGGTATTAGAGATAACTAAATGTTGGATTCTATATTGTTAGCACCCAACCTACATTTCCCCTCTCATGTTGAGCACCCTATCACCCCCAATGGTTTTACCTCCCTACATCGATCACACCCCCCACCACTCATAATTGATCCCTCCAAATATTCATTCCATCCACCACTCCATATTTCATTGTAATGTTGATACACTCACCACATGCATCATCCATCCCCCCTCCCTCATTGATGGCGGCCACTACAGTCAAGGCCCCCATGCTGTCGAGCCCCTATCCAACCCCTTCCCTTCACTATTGATCGCCCCTCCCCCACTATTAATCCTCAATGTGCCTCTGATATCTCATCCCATACCCTCCATCATCAATACACCTCCCTCCTAGTCCACACCCCCTCTATGGAGCCCCCCTCTCACACCCCCATTTGGTTGGCCCCCCATTATATAGACATTCCCCACACATTCCCTACAATTTCATTAAGATTATATGTACCCTCAATTATATCATTGAACTTCCTCATTCCTACCTCATCGAAGACACCCGTGAAACTCCTCCTTATGCTCCACTCCTAATATGCCCCAAATCTAGGTCCTTAATTCACTGTGGAATATATCCTCTCTTTTTAGTATGATGTTTTTGAGTTAGAAATTTAATCCCCACCTGAATTTTTTATCCTAATTGATAATTTTTTTTGGTTTGATAATTATATATTTTGGATTTTATAATTATTGATATTCCTAATTGTGACCCCTATTTTGTTTGGAAATATTATGTTATAGTAATTATAAATTGAACATGAAATTACTAAATTCATATATATGTTGGTTTAGTTTTTAATTGGTTGGTCAAAATGATTTTAAATTGATTATTGGTTACTTGATTTTTTGAAAATGAATTATTTATAATGTTCTAATTTTTAATCTTGTAATTATTTTTAGAATTAGGTATTGTAGTCTTATAAATTTTATGTTGATCAAATAGATTTGTTAAATTTCTAAATAGATGAAAAAATACTATAGATATATAGTTTCACTATATTTAGTAGTTGAATATATATTATAAATATATATGTAATTAATAATAAGTTTGCTCAATAATCATTAAATATGTTCTTCATTTAAAAATACTTTTCAGTATTGTAGAAAAAATCAATTAATACTTGTTTTTTTAACTCTATTATTGATGTCTTTTTTGTTATATATATACATATAAGGATCTAAAAATATATAGTTATACTAATAATTGTATTTTACTTTACACACATTAACACCACAATCATTGTTCCCTAAAAACCACCCTTCCTATTTTTCCAATCCTCCCCTCCCCTGAAATTTTCCTTTCCTCCCTTACCCTTCACCTTAGTGACTCCCATCAAACCCTCCTCTCCCAATGCCTCACCTTCTGTACCTCCACCTCACCGCCTCTATCTCTCAGCCTCCTCCTCCACCCCATTCCCTTCACCATCTTATCATTATCACCTTCATATTATAATTTTTTTCATCGTGTCTCTACCTTATTCTACCTATTTACCTAGTGATTATTCTACCACTTCTTCCAACTATTCCTCTTGGTTCATCTAGGGTAATTTTCACCGATTTATTATATTTAAATATAATGTTTTATACTTAATTTTTTCCATTTTCTTTGAATGAACTCTATTTTTTCATTAAATTTCATCCACCTCTATTTTTTATAACAATTGATATAACTTGGTTCCCTCATCGGCTTTTGATAAATTGATTCCATTTTTAAACAACTGTATACATCTTAGTCAAATTTGTTTAACATTTTACTCAATGAAAACCTAGATATGTGATTATCATTATGAAATATAGTATATCCTATGATATCTCATTATCATATGTTTTTGGGTTTTTGGTCACCTTATTTCAAATTTCATCATTGATTTTTCAAGAGAATATAAATATGTAGCTTCTATATTTGGTAATCTCTGCATTTTGAGTAACAATTCCATTTCTCCTCCATCTCATCTTTCACTATAAAATAATAGAGGTGGGTTGTTGTATTTGTTAATTTTCATGGTTCTTTATTTATAAATGGATACTTTATAAAATATATATTATTATTTTACCTCTTATATATATCTTTATGTGAATCACGTTTCCATATAATCTTTTTAAAAATCATAACATTCTTAGGGTCATATCACTGATTATTCAATGATGGTTTGTATTTTTTATATTTTACAATATTTTCTATTAATGATTGGGTTTCAACGATAGGATTCCTTTTACATTAAAATTATTTATTTATATTTTTAAACCAAAATATTTTAAATGTAATTATTTCCACCATGTTTTTGATAATTTTATATCCTTGGGTTTTATATATAAGTTACTTAATTATTACGAGCATTGATCTTCAAAATATATGGCTTTGAGAAACCATGTGGAACATCAATGGTTTATACTGTTGAAAATCTTATAAAATAAAAGGATTTTACAAAGGGCCTTCAAATTGATAGAAGGAGAAGGTATTTATCTTTAAACATTACATACAATTTTAGTGACATGTTTTATTTTAATAAAATCAATAATCTTATATCATTTTATATGTTTATTTTACATATAAATACTTTATTATTTATCTTTATTTTTTTATGATATTATTTCTTAAGTTTTATGTCATGAAATTTAACGGTACTAGTGTTGTATTACATAACTTAATTTAATTGATATTTTAAAAAAATTAATTGAATTACATGATTCAAACTACTTTTTAATTACCAGTGATACTGGTTTTACATAATGTGGTATATGTCATCAACCTATAATTTTCATTTATCATCACAATTTTTTTTTATTATTTATAAATAATATACTTAATTTAACTAATGCCAACTTGCAAAGGTTCTCCACCATAACATTTATTATTTATTTTGTATTGGTTCTTACTAATACATTGGATCCCAACAGTATTATAGGGTTTCAGTTCTACCCAATGATAAAATTCCAATTGGTTTCACCATCAATATTAGTAATTAGTTATACTAGGTGTATCAGTTCTCCACTAAACAATCAGTTACCCCCTCTACATGGGTTTTCCCCTTGGATTTCATATATTGGTACTAATATCAGGTATAATAGTTTTTTTACGATAAATCATATGACCATTTCTTCATTTTTGTAGGAATAAAATCAATTTCCTCTTTTAATGTTCTCATCTATTAAATAAAATTTGTTTATTTCACACATTCCCTATTAGGATTCTTCATTTCCTCTTAAAAATTAATTTTTTTATAATAATTATGTATATTTAATGTGATTTAATTATTAATATCAATGTAATATCATTTTTTTTCTTAAATTATGCTTTTTAATAGAGTTTACATTCTCAGTTTACACCTATTTCTTATTTCACTATATTCTCATGCTTCTCTCCATGAGTGGCCATCCATTTAATTAATTAAATGTTATTTAAACTAAAATTGTGGTAGTGAATATTACATTCAATTAATATTGTATACATAAAATATGTTGAAATTATTCAAAGAAATTATCATTTTTTATTATTCCTTTAATTTAATCTATTTTAATTCACAGTCAATTCACTACTTTCATATATATTATTTCTAATATATAGTTAAATATTCTCATATAAGAAGAATATAAATGATTTAATTCAATAGACATTGGAAGATATAACTAGTAATTAAATCCTAGGTTTATATTTCATATGACTACTATAAATCACATTTTTATTAGTACAAGACCATGAGTTGTCTCTATAATCAACACATCATTTATTTTAGATTATGAATATTACATTTAAAGAATCATTAAATTCAATAATAATTACATGTTAGAATATATTTTCAAGCAATGTTTTCTTATTTTTTCCAACTTATAACATTTTTCTTGTATCATAGTGAAATGAATTATCCCAAGAAAAAATATGTACTATGTTTTTTCAGAATAATGAAAATTCATCACATTTTGAACTTTTACACCTTAAAATCATAATATTAACATCAATAATTGCATACAAAAAAGATATTCTCTAGGTATTGAGTTCATATTCAACTGATTTAGAGATTCTTTTGGGTTTTATTTATGAGATTCATTCAATATAATAATTATATTTTTCACTTGGAACAACCTAGAGGAACTTGAGCTGCAAAATATTCATACTAAATTGAAAGTTCGATGAGGTATGATTTATATGTTCTTCTTATTTCATTTATTTCATATGAATTCATTAAACCTATAGGTTTTTCTATATTTTATCATTAATTTTAACTCTCCATTATATACTACATGTTATATTAGAGAATATAATATGTCTTATTAGACATTCTATTTTATTTAATGCTCAGATTTTCATCATGGTACCTTTATGGTTTTCATCAAATTATGTGTTTGAGTGAATCTTCATCATTTTTACAGTATAACGTATAATAGTTTTCTAAAAAATTTATGGTATTTTATTTAAGATATTTTTTTGTGGTAAAATGTTGATATTCTTCTAAATAATAAGTTTTATACATTGTTTTTAATGTGTTTTCAAACTAATTATAAAACAAAAATTTCCAAAATTATATTCTATTAATAAATATATTATTATATTCTTTCTTATATTAACTAAATCAGTATCCATTTGATTATTCTATGATTTTTTAATCGATTATTGATCCAAACAGTGCATTCCTTGGAATTAATAAATCTTTAAATCATGAAAAAATGATTTGATACCATACGATGTACCTTTTTAGCTAGATGATTTTTATCATGTGTGTAGTATTTCTTTTACCCATTACTTATATATAAATGTGTGTTCTAGTATTTATGTTGATAAAAATTAAATGTGAAATATATATTTTGTAATGTAACTATTACAAAACTATGAGTGTGTACCAATATTAACATCCTTGTTTGCTTTATATTTTTCTAGTTGATAAAAATTCATGATTTTTTAATGTTAAAAATATTTATGTGGATATATTTTTCCCTTAATATCAATTTATATAGATAGAGAGAGAAAAAATAGGCTCTTTTGATTATAGATTGAGGTAATCACCGACAAATGAATAACCCTTATCTTATAATTTCTTTTTAATTTCATATTTTAATTTTTTTACCTTCCACCTACATGAAGATCCTTTTCTATTAACATATTGAAGTGCCTAAAACAATCATGAAAAAGTGTTCATATGTACTATTTTAGAACACCGCCATTATATACCAATGAGGTTCTTACATATATGTTTCATGTTTCTATAATAATTATTTATCTTCCAAATGATTCATTTTTACTACTATAGTATTTATAATACTACTTGATGTCGGGTAATTCCCATTTTGTTATTAAAATAATGGAAAAAAATCACCTCTCAAAATATAAATTACCCACTGAATGTTTTTATCATAAATAATCCATCATTACAAGTATATTTCTGTCAACATATAAAAATTACACACGGTCACTCACGTTAAATATCTCACCAATCTATCATTATATCAAAATTAGATAACAAATTATACTTTTCCACATTTATTTTTTCACATCAAATTTCTTTTGTTTTAGATATTTTTTGTTATCATCAATTATGGTTGATTTTCCATTAGTAGTGTATTTCACCTCGTTTCATTTTGAGTTATTATTTTATTCTATCATGTATTATGGTGTATTTCACATTAGTAGTGAATCCAATTTGTCTTATAGAGAGTATTAAATGTATTATATGAATGTTTTTGGTATCGTTCACCTTTGGATGACTTTAAAACATATATTTTCTAGGGTTTTCCTTCTTTTGTGATGGATTTCCGTGTTTTGATGAATTATTTTCCATGGAAAACATTTTATACTGGAAATTTTTAAAAGATGGTAACGTACCAACTCATATATATTTGATGAAAAGGAATCCTTTTATAATAATTTTAAAGATTCAAGATTTTTTGCATTAATTAATGTGTTTTTCATTTGAATATTATATGGTTTTCTATAATTAGAAAAGGGGTCACACACATTATGCTATACCTATTTTTCAAAAACTGTAAAATGAGTTCTATAAGTCGTTTTGGAAAATTTCTATCTTACAAAACTATCATAGGTGACCAAACTTTTATAAACATTTTTATTGAAAGATTGATTTAATTTTCATTGTTTCCCTATCAATTTGGTTTTTTGATAGTTTTTTTCAAGTTTACCCAAAAGCTATTTAGTTTTGAATAATATTTTAATCCATATTATAATGTGTTTATAGTGTTCTTAATTTGATTTCATATGTATTATGAATAAAAAATAAAAGTCAAACTTATTTTAATCCAATCAATTGTCTTAATTTTTTTGATGCATATGGAAATTTTTTATTTTAGTAATGTATGATTTTTATCAAGATCCATATCATGTAATATGTTTTTTCATTATTATTATCATATACAATATATATTATGGTTCTTAATCATTTCATTTGTATTTCATTCGTTTTCTAATGATTTCATGTTTATAAATTATAAGCATCCTATATAATCCATGAATATAATAGAGGGGTGTAACAACGCAAAATCCTGTAACCCTGATATGGTGTCTACTTTAATACACTGGAATAAGATACAAGGTATATTATCTAGAAAGGTTTATTAGTTTTTTATCCTTGAATAACCATATATAGACATGATTCCCATTTTACACTGGAAGTAAAATATAAGACATATTGAAGAAATTGTTTTCCATCCTTCAAACTCTTTAAACGATTACTTCTTCATATCCTGGGGAATATAAACAAAATAATAGAGAGATAATATTCTAATTATGGGTTTCATATATTAAAGGATATTAAAAATAAATAAGGTATAAACAATATTAAAATTTAAATAACAGAAACAACATTGCATTTAATCAAAAACTTGAGCATGAAATACATCCACATATAATATCAATGTAATAATCTCATGGATAATAATTAATAAATATTCATTGAAGAAAATAAATAATATTTGATATCATGATCTTAAAAATCATGATATCTATATGATCAAGGCTCTTCACCAAGACAAATGAATCTATGGGTATGCATACACCAAAAACCCATTTAATAAGTTTGGACAACTATTTTTGCTCATTATACCACTCAATTTATCAAAGTGTTATTTATAATTAGACCCTTTTGATCAATAATTTTTTAATGAATTCCCAATAATTTTAATGATACATTTATTTCACACAAAATAATTCCTTACTAAAAAATATTTTTATTTATTAAAGGATACATTATAACATGCTTTCCCTAGTAAATCAAATAACATTTATAATAAAACATCGTATATAGAAATGTTTTATAGTTTAAGTAATAATAATATCCAAGATACAAATAATATCGATATTTAAAAGAAATGTAATGGTCAATGAAAATTGATATAATAAAGTTAATGTTTTAAGATAAAGCTAATGACCACAGAAATCAATAAGAGATCAAGTATGAGCATCAATTCATCAGATATATAGGTTTTATAATAAAATAATTTCCTTTGGAGAAATAAAGAAAATGGTTGAAAAATATTAAAATAATATTTCAATTAAGATATATATTTATAAAATCAATTATTTATAGTATCTGAATATCATTAAATAGTTATTGTAGTTGGAAATTATATTAACATTGTATATGTTAAAAGGAAAACATTCATTTTGTCTTTATAAAATAAGAATCAAAAATGAAAATTTTGGAGATCATTATAAATATTCCTTTAAAAAATTTTATAATCTCAATAGTAACATAACATTTCATTAAAAAATCATTTGGGTAAATAAAAATTCCTTTTTTAAATAAATTTTAAAAAATATGCACATATAAGAAAAATATAACTAATCAAAAAGATAAAAAGATCTGTATTTCATTTAAACATTTATTTTCTTGATTAAATTTCCTAAGAGAGGAAAATTTGGAAGAAAATATAGAAACTCCATAAATATCCATAGTATAAAAAAATATATTTTTTATGAAGGATATATTAAAATATCCCTTCATTTAAAATTAAGGAAATAATAAAATGATATTTTAAAATAAATTTATACATCTTTGGTTACTTTTCCATTGGTACTCCTTGAAAGTTTAAACTACAATGGAATCTTTAATCATAGTGAATAAATATTTTTTCATTTTTAATATTTCAAATGGGAAATATATACCCCATATATAAATAAATACATTCATAATACATAATATGTCTCAGTGGAGTGGTAATTGAGATGAAATTCTTTACCACATGCTTTCTATTTGTTGAACATGATTTAATCTCATACATAAATGTTATAAACATATTATTAATTTGTTAAAAAACAATATTCATATTTATAATATACTATATGATCCAATTATAATTTTTCATCACCTTTTCTTTAATAAAATTTCATTATTACCATTGTTTCTTGTGTTAACTGCTTTATTTTCTCAAGTATGTTTATTCACGGATGTTTTTGTTCTTTTGTATAGTATATACCTACACTATATACATAATTATATTTATGATATTAAAATAATATTTATTCATTAGATACATTTTTTTAATCATTTCTTGAAATTAGGACATGGAAAATAAATCATATAACTTAGTGGAGATGGTAGGCCTTACATACACACGAGCGATGTTATAATTTCCTTAATGGGTGAATGGGTAGGGAAGTGGATGATATATTAAATTTCAAAAATAAATATTATATAATAAGTACAATATATATTTATTTTCTTTATTATTATTATTATACATGTGATTAAATGATATAAATAAAATTACATAGGTTTGTGAGGCGGTAGTCCACCGGACACAAAAGAAATGGTTTTCTTTCCCACTTAATAGAGAAAGATATGGATAAATATTATTTCATTAATATAATGAAATATCATTATATGGGAGAAAATAGTAATATTATATTGGATTTTTTTAATAAAAAATTTTAATTTGGTAAAAGAAAAAGTAAAAAAAGAAATAACTTCATTAAGACGATTACCTTCTCTTTGAGAAACCTCATTTGGGTCTCTTCTTAAAGACCCTAGGGTTGGTCATTAGGGAATAATGGAGCTTATGTAATTTTTTATGAATTTTGTGGAGATATTTTGTAATATTTAATATAATTGGATCAATAGGTATGAAATTTTGATGGGTGGAGGTTCTCTTTTTTAATTGAGGTGAGTGGAACACTTGTAATTTTTTAATGTTTTAAAATATTATTAAGTCACCTTCTTGTAAAAATGGATCTAAAATGGAAGTTATTCAAATATTATATGTTTATGTTCTAAATACTTACAAAAAATTGGTATTAACAATGTTTTAATTCCATTTTAACCCGTATATATTTAGATTAATCCGTTAGAAAACCCGTTCTGACTTTAACTGTGATAATCAATTTTTACTATTTTAACTATTCATTATGAAAAAAATTAATTTGACCTTATTACATAATATTAATTATTAATATTTTAATAATTGAATCCATTTTATCAAATTCAATTGATATAACTGGAATAATTTAATTTTTTTTAAAAACCCCAAACCGTATTGAAAAATTGTTTTTCAAGAAATGTATCTTTCAAGCATAAGATGATCATACTCTAAATATATGTCTAGTAATCATAATAATATGGATTTATGTTAATATTTATATAATATATATATATATATATATATCATTTATATTATTTATTATTAAGGACAATTGTATTTAATTAAAATTGAAATATATTAGGCATTAAAAAATAGTTTTCTAAAAAATATCTTGTTCTACCTCCAAATGATCTTATCTTTATTTATATAAAATTTATAATCAATAAATGGTTTATTATACATATTTTAAAACGTATTTATAAATAAAATTATTAATATTTAAATAATAAAATTTAAATAATTTTTAAAATCTAATTTCAAAGGTAATTTTTCAAAATAAATCATTCTATGATTATTTTTGAAATTATGAAAATTCAAATGCATCCTATCAAAATAAAATTTCTGTTACAAAAAATATTAAAATAAAAATTTTATTATAGTTTTATTAAAACATTGTTATCAAATAAAATAATTGAATCTTTGGTGTCACATTCTTCCCCCCTTAAAAAATTTTATCCTCGATGTTTTCAGGGATGATAATTAAAAAAAATAAAGGTGGTTCTTATTCATAAAATAATGAGGCTCCAAAATTTTATTCTCCATTGTATGATTTCCAAAAATTACCTATACTTGCTGTGTCATTTGATTCCTCATCACTTATTATCTAGTGCTAATAATTTTTATATGATATCCACCGTGTGATAGATTAGGTCACAATTCTATTTCATCAGAGGTGTGCATGTGTGTTGGGTTTGTAATATACTTCATTAATAATGAGTTATAGAACACATCATGTAATTTAGATAGGATTAGTGTAATTTAAAAAAATTAATCCATATATCCAATTCTTCCTACAATTTAAAAAGCTTCAAAGTATCTGGGGCTTAGTTTCCCATTCTTACCAAACAATATAACACCCTGAAATGGAGATACATTGAAGAAACATGATCTACCACTTAAAATTACAAATATTTACATTGGTTATCATCATAACTCTTTTTATTACTTTGGGATTATTTAATATGATTAAAAATAGTATTTACCATTGTTTTGGTAGCCAAAACATGTTATGGGACAAACAATTATTTTCATCAACTTCATCCCAATAAGTTGGAGTGTGACATTTCTTACAATATAATGAATTATATGGTTCCTTTTGAATACATGAATGTAAGCTATTGCAATATGGAAACTCAATAAATTGTAAATAATGATCCCACATAACTTTAATTTCAAGTGATAATAACCTCAATAAGTATTCTAATGTCAGAATAGTCCTTTCAGACTGTCCATCAATTTATGTATGACAGTAAATGCTAAAATCAAGCTTAGTATCTAGAGACTTCTAGAGACTTTTCTAGAATTTTTATGTAAATCATGGATCACAATCTAAAAAAATAGAAAATGGTACACCATTAAGTCTTAAATGTTAATTAATATAGGGTCTTTCAAGGTACTCTAGAGATAAATCATCTATTATGGAAGGTAAATGTGTAGATTTTGTAATGCAATCAACAATAAGCCATATTAAATAATTATTTCTAGGAGTCTTGGTAATATAGTGAAATTTTATAGAGTAATTTCATCCAATTTACATATGGGAATAAGTATAGGTTGCATGACTCCTTTAGGATGATGTATCATATTTTTCACTTGTTGAAAAAACCAAGCAACTTGATACCTAATCAGCAATATCCCACTTCATATTATCCAACTAAAAATGTTTCTTCAAATCCAAATACATCATTGTACTACAGAGGTGTGTAAAGAAACTTGATCTATAAGAATCATCCTATAATTTCCCTTTTATATTAGGTATATATGGATCATATGACCTCTATACAAATTATATAACTTCATCCATATATATAATGTTTTCTAATTTCACATCAATTATAGATTTTATTTTCTTATCAAAATTCTCACCATCAATCAAAGAACATTTTAACTATTCCAATAAAGATTGTTTGGAAATAATTTCCAAAAAGGACTGATTTTTCCCTATCCTTAATAATTATCATAACCATGTTAACTAAATCCTTAAACATAGGATCTCTTCCAATCATCATTTTGGATATATATTCTTGGTCTTTTCTTCTTAATGCATATGCTATATTATTTACCTTCCCTAGGTTTTAGTGTATTGAGAAATCACAATCCTTTAGTATCATGAGCCCATGACTTTGCCTCATATTTAGATCTTTCAATGAAGATATTTATTTTAGTCTCTTATGTTCTATTTATATCTCACATCTTTCACCATAGAGATAATTTCTCCATGTCTTCTAATAAAATATTACAACTACCAACTCAATGTCAAGTGTTGGATAATTTTGTTCATCAATATTTAATTTTACTGTTGTATATTAAATATATTTATCATTCTAAATAACAACACAACCAAATACATTATTTTATTCATTATAATATATCAAAAATCCTGCACTTCTTGATGGGGGAGTCAAAATCAGAGCATTTTCCTATCCCCACTTCAATTCTTCAAAACATTATTCACATTCATTTGTTCATATGAACATAATCCCTTTACATATAATCTTGGATAACAAGTTATCCAACCAATAAAACATTTGAAAAAATCAATGATAGTAACCCTCAAATCCAATGAAACTATATACATTGGTTATGTTGTTGGTGTATGGATTTATTTGACTTCCGTTATCTCTGCAAGATCAATTGTGAGTTCAGCCTTAGAGACAATATTTCTAATAAAATAATGTTTTTAAAGCTATAATTCAATCTTATAATGTTTACCATATAAATATTTTGTATAAGAGACTCAAAAAGTACCCACAATGGATTATCATGGTCCTCAATGAATTTAGAATACACCAATATATCATCAATAAATAAAAAATTATATCATAATATCCTTGAATTCTCTATTCATTATATCAATAAAAAAATATAGTACATTATTCAATCCAAAAATCATTAATTTAAACTCATAATATCCATACCTCATAAGAAATATTTTCCTCAAAAAATATTCCATCTTTACTCACAATTGATGATACCCAAAATGAAGTTCAATCATTGAAAAATATTATGCTCTAAGAATTTTATTAAATATATCATAATTTTCAAGAAGATGATACGTGTTAATTATTTTAATAGTATTTATTTCCTTATAATCAGTGCATAGCCTCATTGATCCATATTAATTCATAATGAAAATAATAGGGGATCCCCAAGGTGAAATTATAGGGTAAATAAATCCCTTTTCGCATAGATCCCCTTATTGTTTCTTTAACTCCACTAATTTTTAGTGGAAATTAAATAGGGATTCATTGATATAGGTCATGCATCAAAGGTTATATTAATGGAAAAATCAACTTCAAACATCGGTGGATGTCCAAATGATTCCTCATGAAATAAATTAAATTATTCCTATAAAATAGGTAAATCCTTAATTTGAATATTACAATTTTTATCCATAGATTATGCCTATTATTATTCTATGAGAATTTCATTTAAAATACCTATTGGGTTGTGTAATGACCCAGACTCTCTTGGTCCTTCCCTTGGCCAAAATCCGGGTTCTAAAGGAGTGGCGTCTCGGTGAGACCGATTGGTGAGACCGATCGGCGCGACCGATCGGCGAGACCCATCGGTGAGACCGATCGGCGAGACCGATCGGTGAGACCGATCGGTGCGACCGATCGGCGTCACCCGGCCTTGTCAAGTTGTTTCCAATAGCGCTCCTTTGTGCAAATAGGGTTTTAAACCCTATTCTGACTCGTTTAAGCGTGTTTTTAAGACCCGTAACGCCCATAAGAGTTTTAATTAAATACTTCATCAATTCATGAGTCGGCTTAAACCACCTGAACCCCTTTTTGTGACGAGTGGAGCCGCGTGGTAAACCCACGACCCCCACGCCTTACGTGGTTTCACATTCTCACCTCAACCATCATCAGCTCTTATAAACTAAGGGTTAGCCGTGCTTTCTCCTTTCCTCGATCGTGGCTTTTCACAAACAGTTTCTGGTGGATCGGGCCCACCGTATCGTTATCCGTAAAGTTCTGCGCCCCCGGCCTAAACGTCGATCATTTATCAACAAGTAGGGAATTTTTTCCTTCGCCTCTCTTTTTGTGTATCATGCGGGGTGGGCGTGCTTTTGTTTCTGTAGAACTGCTTGGACCGAACCTAATAAAGATAATAAACAAATTCTATAAAGAAAGAGGGGGGGGGGCTGTGATTGTTGATGTTGTCTTATATATTGATGTTGTTTCTTCTATGACCATCTTGTTGAGTTGTGATGGCTTATGCCTCCTGAAAATCGAGGTCGTTGGTGGTCGTTGTTTGTGCACTAATGAACCCTGCTGATGTTTTAAATGGCTTGTTTGTGGTTGTAAACTCATGCTGTTAAAAGTGAATTTGTTAATCACGTGTATCCGGGTGAATAAATTGGAAGCACCAGGATCAACCCTTATGTGATAACTGCCAGTTAGAACACACAGATTTTGAAATCATGGAGTGTGTTAAGTCGTTTAAATCTGAAAATCCATGACTTGTGTTGGTGGTGGTAGTTGGTTGTTTTCCTTTCGGGCCGATTGCTGGAAATGTGGGAGGGGATGGGATCCCCTATTCTTTTATACTCTCGGTGGTTGTGTGAATTTGGGGATGTGATCTCATGTTGGTATGGATTCGTTGGTTGTGAGTTTTAAATCTGGGTGGTTACTTGTTTATATCACGAATTGGGGTGGAATCCTCTGTTGTTGAGAACCAGGTGTGGGATTTTTGGTTGATATTTGATTGTTTACTTCCCTGGACTTATACTTATGCCTACTAGTTTCCCAGTAGTGATTAAACGTAAACATTTTTACTGAACATGAAATAATAAAAGGGGACAAATGGGTTGTTAGCGTGAGTCGTGACTCGGACTTGAGTGCTTTTGTGATCTGTAGGCTGTTTGAAGAAAAACCTAGCTTGGGTGAGTGCTTGTTACCCTATATATATATACATGTAGCTTTGTGTTTCTTATTCGCGTCCCACTCAAGTTTATCACTTAGTGCCGAACACCCCCATTTCATGGGGGAGGGTGTTTTTCCCAACACTATTCTTAGTGGCTGGTTATTAGCTCCTTTTCTGCTCCTTTTCTCGGATAGCCCTATTATCTTCGGGTAGGTTGTGATGGCCTGAGGTCCATTATTATCCCAAGAACCTTCGGGCAGGGTAGTGTGGTGGTTGGCCAGGTGTTTGCGGCAGGTGGTTTCCCATGTGTCTTCGGGATGAGGCCCAGGTGTCTTCGGGCGTGGCAGTGGATCATTTAGCCCAGGTGTCTTCGGGCGTGGTGGTGGTTTTTCTGGCCTAGGTGTTTGCAGGCATGGTTACATGTGACATTTGTGGCCTAGGTGTGTGCGGGTGGGATTTCGGCAGTGGTACTGCGTGTGGTTGTGGCCCAGGTGTGTGCGGGCAGGTGCGGCAGTGGGACTGCGGTGAGAATGGTGGGATTGGTCCGATGCATAGGATGCCTCAATAACTAGTGGGAATGTGGTGCTGGGTACCCAAACATCGATGTGCTCTTATTATATATATTACTTGACTTGCGTTATTTGGAGAGTGTGCCTTGGTGAGGCATGGGGTAGATAGTTTACCTTGATAGGTGTTTGGTTTACTCCTTTTCTCACAGGACTTTAGTACGTTCCCCCACTTGTTCACAAGTGTCTTTGGTTTTCCCTACTGAGTGTACTTGTAAGCTCTCCCTACGTATATAAAACTGCTTTCAGGTTTCCAGGAAGACTTCGGGGATCACGCAGGACCTTTATAGCTCGGACCTTTGGAGCAGTTGCAGTTGTTGTTATTCTTTTCCTATTCGGTACTTTCCTTGTAGTCACCTTTTGTACCTTGTGGCTTTTACTATTGGAACATGCATGTGGGAATGGTTTAATTTTGGCTTTACTTTTCTTTCGACCTTTGTGTTGTTGGGTTTTCTTCTCCTTATCACTTGATTCTATAAAACAAAAGGGGTAATGCCTTCCATTTGTGAGAAATTTATATACCCTTGGTGCTAGTCGCCACTCCGGGACCTATTTAAGGCAGGTTTCGGGGGTCATTATCTCTTCTTCAACTTAATGAAGGAAGTGCCTGGAAATCTGCTGACCCTTCCCTCCTTTTGGTGAAGGCGGGTCGTGACAGAATGGTATCAGAGTTGATGGTTGAGAGATTGGATGGAGTCTGAAGTTAGGCACATTGAGGATTGCATGGGATGGTAGGGAAACAGTGTTGGGTGACATTGGCGCGTGAATAAGGAAAAGGAAGACCGGCTAGGACACAGGATTTTAGGGCCCCCCGTGATCCGATGCAAGGACTCTGGACCTACCGAACGACCAAGTGAGGCCACACTGATTACATGGTAGATACCCTAGGAAAGGTACATGCATCATAATGACTTGTGTTCCTGTGTTTTTGGGATGTCTTGGGAATTAAGAATAAATTAAATTTTAAGAATTTTTAAGAACGATATTCTGCACTACTTGGGCTTAGGAATTCCTTGTTTACCTTGCATCTATGGAACCTGGAAGGCGACCACGTGTGGTACAGGCGATCGAGGCCCCGGAGACTACTTTGGCAAATTGGCAGAGAGCTGATCGAGAGGAAGAGGACAACCAATGGTAGAAGACTCTTTGAGCCTTCCAGCGACAGGCCCTCGAGAATTATGAGGGCAGCACCTCCGATATGAAGACGGAAGGCTGGATAGAGGAGCTAGGTATAGCGTTCGGCCTGATTCGGGCCCCGACCGAGTACTGGGTTCCTCGGGCCATTATCCAGATGTAGGGGGCGGCACAACAGTGGTGGATTCTTTACCTAGGGGAGAGGAGAGAGTCTGAGGTGGCTTGGGTGGATTTTGAGAAGGAGTTCCGGGCGGAATTCCTCTCCTCGACGATGAAGGCAGAAAAGAGGCAGGAAATACTCTCCCTCCAGCAGGGGAGTATGTCTGTGAGGGAGCTAGGGATCAAGTTCAAGGACCTCCTACGTTTTTCTCCGGACCTCTTTCCCGATGAGGTGTCTCGGGCAAGACGTTTGGAGGAGGCACTCTGTACCTCCCTCTAGTATGCTGTTACCCCCTTTACCCTTCTGATTTACTTGGAGGTCCAGAAGAAGGCCGAAGTGGTGGAGCAGATGCATGCTCTAGGGGGAGTGTCGCAAGAGGTGATCCAGCTGGGACCATCGAAGGGGAAGGCTGTCAGCACCAGGCCTCCAGCGTCAGGACCCTCTAGGTTCTGACCCGCAGGGAGCAGGCCGCATCAGTTTTAGTTTCGATCCCACGACCCTCACCCTTTTTCTACAGGCCCGGGACTGCAGTGCTTCATCTGTGGGAGCCCTGGGCATCTCCGGAGTCAGTGCCCCGACCGGGTGCTGTACAGTAGTGGTAGTAATCCCCAGCACCCGCCCCAGCAGCAGCTTCCTGCCAGACCTTTCCAGCAGCAACAACAGGGACAGCGAGCTCCCGCTCCTCCGAGGGCAGACATAAGAGGAGGCAGACCTCAGGGAGCTCCATAGGGACCTCGACCAGGGCATGGTCGGGGAGGTGGCTGACAGCCGAGGGGCAGGGGAGCCGGGCGTGGAATTTTTCACGCTGCAGAGGCAGCAGTTCCAACAAGGCCAGAGGCTGTTCGAAGTACGATCAGTATGTTTAGAACTCTTTCTTATTCTTTGTTTGATAGCGGAGCTTCACACTCCTTTGTTTCACCCAGTCTAGCCCGTGCCTTGGGTCTAGATTCTGAGAGACTTCCAGTGCCCCTGGTGTTGAACACACAAGTCGGAGGTCAGACCGACTTTTTGTTCATTTGTCGGGGATGTAGACTAATGTTAGGGCCACATCAGTCGGTTAGGGATCTTCTTATGCTACAGATTAAGCCATACGATGTCATCCTAGGCATCGACTGGCTATTTTCTGTGTGCGCCGTCATCGACTGTTTTCGAATAAGGGTGGTGTTCTTAGTCTTGGACAGCCGGCGTGTTACCTTCACCGGCGAGCGGAGCAGTCCGAAGGGAAATAGGAGAGAGGAACCTCTCCTCTCCTTGTTGACCGAGATGACAGTGGAATCAGTAGATGCTGAAATGGTGGAAGTGCCAGAGATCGTCCGTGAGTTTATGGACAACTTTCCTGACGAGGTGATGACTCTACCCCCTCGACGTGATATCGAGTTCGGGATAGACCTACAGCCCGGTGCTCGTCCAATCTCGATGGCTCCTTACCGGATGGCACCTTTGGAGCTATGGGAGTTACGGATACAGATTGATGATCTGATGAAGAGGGGTTATGTTCATCCGAGTGCGTCACTATGGGGTGCTCCGGTCTTGTTTGCAAAGAAGGCAGATGGTGGCCTTAGGTTGTGCATAGACTACAGGAGGTTGAATCAGGTGACGATCAAGAATCACTTCCCTCTTCCAAGGATAGATGATCATTTCGACCAGCTGAAAGGGGCAGAATGGTTCTCGATGATCGACCTGTGGTCTGGGTACCACCAGCTGAGGGTGAAAGAGAGCGACATCCCGAAGACGGCGTTCAGGTGCAGGTATGGACACTTCGAGTTTGTAGTCATGCCGTTCGGTGTTACGAACGCCCCAGCTGTGTTCATGGGGATTATGAACTCCATCTTCTGGGAGTACCTAGATCGGTTCGTGGTTGTGTTCATTGATGACATCCTGGTCTAATCTAGATCAGATGACGACCATGCAGAGTACCTGAGGACAGTTTTGGAGGTCCTCCGACAGCACCAGCTCTATGGGATGTTGACAAATGCATGTTCTGGACACAGGGAGTGCACTTCCTCAGGCACGTGGTGTCCGAGCAGGGGGTAGCATTGGACCCATCAAAGGTTGAGGTAGTTGTTTCTTGGGCAGCACCCAAGAATGTGGCAGAAGTCTGATGTTTCCTCGGGCTGGCGGGTTACTATCCGAGATTCGTACTCAACTTCTCCCGAGTAGCAGCCCCTTTGACGGCTCTGACCAAGAAGGACCGAGCTTTCTTATGGAGTGAGAAGTGCCAGTCAGCCTTCAACTATCTGAAAGAGAAGTTGGTCAGTTCCCCAGTGCTGAGATTACCAGAAGAAGGGGTGTACTATGAGTTATTCTGTGATGCTTCGGGACAGGGCCTGGGATACGTGTTGATGCAGCGACAAGGGGTGATCTCTTATGGGTCCAGGCAGCTGCATTCCCATGAGTGTAATTATGCCACCCACGACCTAGAGCTTGCAGCAGTCGTTTTTGCGCTAAATTTATGGTGGCACTACCTCATTGGGGAACGCTTTTTGGTCTTCACAGATCACAAAAGCTTGAGGTATATCTTCTCCCAGTGGGACATAAACTTGCGACATCGGAGATGGGTGGAGTTCCTCCAGGATTACAACTTCGAGATATTTTATACTGAGGGCAAGGGGAATGTGGTGGCCGATGCCTTGAGCCGGAGGACGCAGAAGGATGCGGTCCGAGAGTCGGCGGATGCCTGGAAGGCAATGGAAGAGTTGGCTGCCTTACACCTGGATGCGAAGATGGATAGCGGAAGAGGCTGCCGATATCAGATGTCAGTGCAGTCATCCCTATTTCAGTAGGTAGAGGAGTCTCAGTGGGGAGACCTAGAGTGTGAAGTGATGCGTGACCAAGTTGACTAGGGCAATGCTCCAGAAGGATGGACCGAGGATGGTCAGAACCAGATGCTTTTCCAGGGAAGGTTGTTTGTCCCAGAGGCGATGCGCGGCAAGGTTCTCATTGAGTTCCACAACTCACCCCTGGCGGTACACCCAGGAGTTTCCAAGATGTACCAGGGTTTGAAGAGGTAGTTTTGGTGGCCTGGAGTTAAGTGAGCGGTGGCAGTGTTTTTGGCCAAGTGCCTAGTGTGTCAGCAAGTGAAGGCCGAACACCGAGTTCTAGGCAGCCTATTATAGCCCCTAGATGTCCCCGAGTGGAATTGGGATGACATCTCAATGGATTTCGTCATGGGACTACCCAAGGTCCAAGGAGGGTACGAAGCCATCTGGGTGGTAGTGGACAGGTTGACGAAATCAGCTCACTTTCTGGGGATCAGGGAGTCGAGTGATGTGGATGCTTTGGCACGAAAGTACGTGGATGAGGTGGTGCAGTTTCATGGAGTTCTGAGGTATGTAGTCTTGGATATAGATGCACAGTTTACCTCGCGGGTCTGGAGAGGATTGCAGCATGCGTTTGGAACCCAGTTACGCCTTAGCACTGCTTTCCATCCCCAGACAGATGAACCAACAGAGTGCACCATCCAGACCTTGGAGGATATGCTGCGAGAAAGTGTTCTGGACTCAGGAGGGTCATGGGTGCAATACTTGCCTCTGGTAGAGTTTTCATACAATAATAGCTACCACTCTACCATTGGCATGGACCCGTTTGAAGCTTTGTATGGGAGGCCATGTCGTTCTCCTGTGTGTTGGACCGAAGTAGGATAGGCAGGCATCCTTCGTCCGGAGGTGGTGTAGAACACGACAGAGAAGGTTCAGCTCATACGGGAAGGTATGAAGGCGGCGCAGGACCGACAGAGGTCGTAAGCTGTTACCAGGAGGAGGCCCTTGGAGTTTGAGGTTGGGGACCACATGTTCTTAAAGGTCTCTCCTCGGCGTGGGTTGTAGAGGTTCGGCAACGGGAGTGAGATTTCTCCCAGATTCATCGGACCCTTCCAAGTGTTGCGGCGGGTCGGCGAAGTGGCTTACCAGCTAGCGTTGCCACCGCCGCTACTATGGATACATGATGTCTTTCATGTGTCCCAGCTCCATCGGTATCTGCACGACGATTCACACGTCCTTGATTGGGTTGAGCTGGACATCAAGGACGACGTGACCTTTTTGGAGATACCAGTGGTGATCGAGGATCGCAAAGAAAAGGTGCTTCACGGGTGAACCATTCCCTTGGTTCGCGTGTTGTGGAGACATGGTGGGATTTAGGAGAGTACGTGGGAGAGGGAAACACAGATGTGTACCCAGTACCCAGAGTTGTTTTATGTTTGGTTCCATGTTGTACCTGTTGTGATAGAAAGTTTTGTCTTTTGGCTATAAAATGTACTAGTTTTCTTCCTCTACTTGTGTGTGAAAATCCCCGGCTATGGGGAAGGAGAGAACCCGACCCCTAATCAAGATGCATTAAGGTGGATGTAGTTAAACCCGTGCGGGAGAGTCAGTGCTGCCCAAAGCGGATAATATCTTGACATGGGGGAGGAGACTCCCCAACCCACATGTCCGGGCAGTTCGGCATGGTATGTTGCTTGGTTCGTGATAGGAAGGTGTTATTAGTTAACGATGAGGTTCACTCTTGAGAGGTATCTTTTGGAGTGGTTGTTCGAACCCGCCCTTTCATTTTGGGATGCTTAAATTCTCGGGGATGAGAATAGTTTGAGAGGTATCTGATGTGATGACCCAGACTCTCTTGGTCCTTCCCTTTGCCAAAATCCGGGTTCTAAAGGAGTGGCGTCTCGGTGAGACCGACCAGTGAGACCGATCGGCGCGACCGATCGGCGAGACCGATCGGTGAGACTGATTGGTGAGACCGATCGGCGTCACCCGACCTTGTCAAGTTGTTTCTAGTAGTGCTCCTTTGCGCAAATAGGGTTTTAAACCCTATTCTGACTTGTTTAAGCGTGTTTTTAAGACCCATAACACCCATAAGAGTTTTAATTAAATACTTCATCAATTCATGAGTCGGCTTAAAACACCCGACCCCCTTTTTGTGACGAGTGGAGCCGCGTGGTCAACCCACGACCCCCGCACCTTACACGGTTTCACGTTTTCACCTCAATCGTCCTCGGCTCTTATAAACTAAGGGTTAGCCGTGGTTTTTCCTTTCCTCGATCATGGATTTTCACAAACATCTTCTGGTGAATCGGGCCCACCGCATTGTTATATATAAAGTTACGCGCCCCCGGCCTAAACGTCGATCATCTATCAACAAGTAGGGAATTTATCCTTCGCCTCTCTTTTTGTGTATCATGCGGGGTGGGCGTGATTTTGTTTCTATCGAACTGGTTGGACCGAACATAATAAAGATAATGAACGAATTCTATAAGGAGAGAGGGGTGGGGGCTGTGATTGTTGATGCTATCTTATATTTTGATGATGTTTCTTCTATGACCATCTTGTTGAGTTGTGCTGGCTTATGCCTCCTGAAAATTGAGGCTGTTGGTGGTCGTTGTTTGTGCACTAATGAACCCTGCTGATGTTTTAAATGGATTGTTTTTGGTTGTAAACTCCTGCTGTTAAAAGTGAATTGGTTAATCACGTGTATCCAGGTGAATAAATTGGAATCACCAGGATCATCCCTTCTGTGAGAACTCCCAGTTAGAACACACGGATTTTGAAATCATGGAGTGTGTTATGTCGTTTAAATCTAAAAATCCCCGACTTGTGTTGGTGGTGGTAGTTGGTTGTTTTCCTTTCGGGCCGATTGCTGGAAATGTGGGAGGGGATGGGATCCCCTGTTCTTTTATACTCTTTCTAGTTGTGTGAAATTGGGGTTGGGATCTCCTGTTGGTATGGATTCGGTGGTTGTGAGTTTTAAATCCGGGTGGTTACTTGTTTATATCACAAATTGGGTTCGAATCCTCTGTTGTTGAGAACCAGGTGTGGGCGTTTTGGTTGATGTTTGATTGTTTACTTCCCTGGACTTATACCTATGCCTACTAGTTTCCCAGTAGTGCTTACACGTAAGCATTTTTACTGAACGTGAAATAAGAAAGGGGATAAATGGGTTGTTATCGTGAGTCGTGACTCGGACTTGAGTGCTGTTGTGATCTGTAGGCTATCTGAAGAAAAACATAGCTTGGGTGAGTGATTGTTACTCTATATATATATCCTTTTAGCTTTGTGTTTCTTATTCGCGCCCCACCCAAGTTGATCACTTAGTGCCGAACACCACCATTTCTTGGGGGAGGGTGTTTTTCCCAACGCTATTCATAGTGGCTGGTTATTAGCTCCTTTTCTGCTCCCTTTTCCCGGATAGCCCCAGTATCTTAGGGCAGGATGTGATGGCCTGAGGTCCATTATTAGCCCAAGAACCATCAGGCAGGGTAGTGTTGTGGTTGGCCAGGTGTGTGCGGCAAGTGGTTTCCCTAGTGTCTTCGGAATGAGGCCCAGGTGTCTTTGGGATTGGCAGTGGATCCTTTATCCCAGGTGTCTTTGGGAATGGTGGTGGTTGTTCTGGCCTAGGTGTATACAGGCATGGTTACATGTGAAAGTTGTGGCCTAGGTGTGTGCGGGCGGGATTTCAGCAGTGGTACAACATGTGGTTGTGGCCCAGGTGTGTGCGAGCGGGTGCGGCAGTGGGACTGCGGTGAGAATGGCGGGATTGGTCCGATGCGTAGGATGTCTCAATAACCAGTGGGAAAGTGGCGTGGGGTACCCAAACATCGATGTGCTCTTATTATATATATTACTTGACTTGCGTTATTTGGAGAGTGTGCCTTGGTGAGGCCTGGGGTGGATAGTTTACCTTGATAGGTGTTTGATTTACTCCTTTTCTCACGGGACTTTAGTACGTTCCCACACTTGTGCACGAGAGTCTTTGGTTTTCCCTACTGAGTGTACTTGTATGCTCACCCTACATATATAAAACTTCTTTCAGGTTTCCAGGAGGACTTCAGGGATCACGCAAGACCTTACTAGCTCGGACCTTTGGAGTAGTTGCAGTTGTTGTTATTTTTTTCCTCTTCAGTACTTACCTTGTAGTCACATTGTGTACCTTGTGGCTTTTACTTTTGGAACATTCATGTGGGAATGGTTTACTTTTGGCTTTACTTTTCTTTCTACCTTGTTGTTGTTGGGTTTTCTTCTCCTTATCTCTCGATCCTAAGAAATAAAAAAAGGGGGTAATGCCTTCCATTTGTGAGAAATTTCTATACCCTTGGTGCTAGTCGCCACTCTGGGACCTATTAAAGGCGGGTTTCAGAGGTCATTATCTCTCCTTCAACATAAAGAAGGAAGGGCCTGGTAATCTGCTGACCCTTACCTCCTTTTGGTGAAGGCGGGGCGTGACAGGGTGGATCTATACGTAACCCAAATGATGAAATTCCCCCTCTAAAGATATTAAATTCTATATCATCTACATAAATCAAAATTTCCTTCTATTTTTAATAAATAATTGAATTATATTTTCAAGGATAATACATACTAAGGATTATATAAACATTAACCACATGTATACTAATAAAGTCTACTAATTGTATATTTTTATTTTTTGCATTGAAACTAATTGAAACATTTTTATTGTGGTGAGATTTATACTAGGATTACTGACTGAAAACTCCATTCGTATGGTTCTGGAGAAATAAATAATTTTCATAAAAAACATGCAAGATATAAAAGGGTGAAACGATACAGAATCAAATAAATAATTATTTAAATTTGATGATGTTATTTATGTACCTACCACCACATCCTTAGGATGTTCAAAAATTATATGTTGTGATTTCATAACCTTGGACTTCTCCCCTTATTCTCTTCTATGGTAAATTCCTTTTCCAATTGAGAATTTTTTTGAATAATTCACCATTTATTTTTTGTTAATTAATTGGATAGTAGTTTTATATTTCATTCCCTTACATTAAATATCCAATTGAACCTTATGTCAACACTTGTAACAAACTCACATGTACTTAAAGAATTTTCTAGGATGTGTCTTTCCAAAATTTTCTCATTATAGAAATTACTTCATTATATTCTTCTTCATTAATTTTTCACTCTTTTATGTTGTCAATCAACATATTATTTTCCTGATTTCCATTGAAGATATAGAATCTATAAAAGTATATCTTTTTTTATGGCATATAGTATTATTTTGTCATATGATGAAATTTTCTGAGAGAATAGTTCCCTTTAACGTCTTGGATAAATCCTATAAAATAAATTTTTAATCTTTCTTTCCATGTTATGTATGTAATTCATAGAATATAGGATTATTCTTTTAATGTTAGCCTCATACACCAAAAATCCATATTCTTCCTTTTGTTTTATGTTGAGGAACATTCTCTTCATTTTTTTTCATTGTTAATGATGGGAATTTTAATTGAATAATGTTACATTAAAATATCTCCATTTCATATATTCAATTTACTATTCATCATTACTATTCTGGATTAATAACCAATACTGATCAGTATCACCATTAAGATAATACACATTTAGCAAAACCTTTTCCCTTCCATTTCAACCTAAGTCCATAAATATATTTTAAATGTACTTAATATATTTCTCAAGTAATACTGGATTAATAGTTTCAAAATGGAATATTATGCCATATGAATTGATCCAAAATTAGTGTATCATGTCATGAAACATCAAGTTTATTCTTATGTGCAAGGTCAGTAGTCATAACCTGGTTCAAATTCCTTAATATGGACATAATATTCTCATCTACCACACCAATTATATCTACTTTCTCCATAGGAAAATTTATACGTTGGAACTGAGTATTGATGGAATTCTTTATTCCATGCACCATTTCTAAATAATTTAATATACTAGACTATCTCATAAAATTATAAATTTTTAATCATAATATATAATTTTTAATCAGGTATAACACTTAACATAAAGTAAAAAATTCTAATACCATTTAAAATTAACATTGTGACAATTAAATATGAATATTTTTTATATTTTAAAATTATTTATTATTGATGGTTATTTATATAATCCTAGACGCACCATAGAAGTCTTCTAGAACCCATTTTCTACTAGTTGTATTAAATTAAATTTTTATGGGGCCTCAATAAGGAATCTAGGTCTTAAAGACTTTGGTGCTATTTTTTAGGGATCATAATGGTTTTTCTATAAATTATCTTTATGGATCCTATGTAATTGAATATTATATTAAGGTAGAAATTATTGGCTTTATAAAGGATGTGGGTATGTAAAGATAATGAAAATAGAACAACTTATGTTTTGAATGTGACTTCACTACTATTGTGAAACCTGTGATAGTTGGAAATTATCATTTGTCCTGGAAAGTGATTGAACAATGGATCAAATGTTTAGATAATCTATATAATATGAATTTATTCATTGAACATGTTTTTTGGGAGGAAACATATCTTATAGATAGGATTAAAAACAAAGGAGTGACTGGAAAAAACTTTACATTATCCAATGTGTTTCCTGAAGAAATATTACTTCTTTTTTGAAGATATTTTCATAAAATCCTTTCCTTTAAACTATTTTAAAATTTATTTTTTAATTTAAGTGGATTATCCATTTTTGAAAATCTATTTCCTAAAAAAAGGGATCTTATCCTATAGTATTTATTTGTTTAGTAAGAACTAGAAGTATACATGATTCCCATTTTAAAATAGAAATAAAATATATGACAAAATAAAAGAAAATGCTTTACATCCTTGAAACTCATTCAAATATTTATTCTTCATAACCAGTGGAAATGAAAAAAATGTGAGTTAAAATTATCACTAAGGGTTATATAAAATGTAAGCTACCAAGATTAAATAAGGTATAAATAATATCTCAAGGTAAACAACTAAAAACACAATCCATTTAATCAATAACAGGCGAAAAAATGTATCTATTTATAATATCAATGAAATAATATCATGGATATCAAAAACTAAATTCTCAATGAATTAAATTAACAATAATATACATAATGATCTCGAACATCATGATATATTTACTATCAATTCCTTTCACCAATACTGTTCAATCTATTAGTAGGAATACCCAAAAACACATATAATAAATTTGGTCGACTGGTTTATCTCATGAGACATGTCAATGTTTTGAGGGGATATCTATAATCAGTCCCCACAGATCACTGGATTTCTAATGAATTACTTATACCATTAATTATAAATTGAATTTATAAGAAAAATGTCTTATCATCAAATATCTATGTTGAGTAAAGTATACGGAATAACATGGTTTCCCCATTCTATCAAATAACTTCTCTAATAAAGCACTGTAAGTATAAATGGTATATGTTTCTCTAAATAATCATATAAATGATACAAAAAATGGATATTTAATATAAAAATAATGTCCAATTCAAAATTATCAAAAGAAATTAAATGTTTCAATATAATGTTTAAAACAAAAAAAATCAATAAGATATGAACGATGAATATAAATTCATCTTAAAGTTGGTTTTGTAATAAAATCATTTCATTTAGAGAAATAATGAATATGAAAGAATGATATTAAAATAATCATTAATTAAAAAAAATTCATTGTAAATCCATTTGAAATTTTTGTAATTATCTAAATATAGTATATTATTTTGGTCGATAGGAAATTCGTTTAATGTCGTATATGATAAAAAGAAAACATTCCTTTTTTAATTTTTAAAAAATGAGACAAAAATTACAATTTCAAATATGATTAAAAATATACCCTTAAAACCTTTGAAAAAATCATGTATAAAATAAAATTTCCAAAATAAATCATTTTCATAAATAAAAATGACTTTTGTAAAAAACAAATTGAAAAATATGGACATAGAATAAAAATATACATGAGAAAAATAAGAAATATGACATGTTTTCCTTTAAAACATTTATTTTCATAATTCAAGTGCATAAGATAGGAAAATATGGAATAAAATATTTAAAATCCATAAATATATAGAGGAAATTAAAATATATAGAGTTTATGAAGGATATATTATAATATTCCTTCAATGAAAACTAGTGAAATCCAAAAGGGAGATTGTCAAATAAATTCTATCCTCATTAGTAACGTTTCAATTGGTACCCCATGAAAGAGTAAAATTCAATGGAAACAATAATCATTATAAATTAATATAAATTCATTATAAATGCATCTAAATGGTGTTATATACATCATATAAACGTAAATTGGTACATGATGCTGAATATGCCTCAAAAGAGTTGAAATTTAGACGAAATTCATTACTTCACACTTAAATTTAGTTGAATGTGATTTAACATCCTATATAATGGTTTAAATTTTTTTATTAATTTATACCAAAACCATATTCATATTTATAATATCATATATTATCCTCTTATAAAATCATATCACCTTTTCATTAATAATATTTCATTATTACCATTGTTTCAAGTGTTAAATGCATCATTATATCATGTCTATTTTTTCAAGGAAGTTATATTTTTTTGGAATATGATAAATTATCATCAATTAAATAAATAAATTAATTTTATAAACATAATATTATTCATTAGATTAGATTTTTTAGAATATTTCTTGATATTTGGACATTGAAAACGAATCGCAACGCTTCATGGAGATGGTAGGTCATATATTTGCACAAGCGATGTTATCATTTCATTAATGGGTGAAAGGGTAGTGAAGTAGATGATATAATAAATTTAAGGTATTAATATTATCTCATAAGTTTCATATTCATTCATTGGTTCCATAATTATAACCATCCTAGTTATTCGATGATGGAAAACAAATTACATCCGTTCATGTGGTGGTAGTTTACCGTACATATGAGCGATGGTTTTGTTAAAAATTTTATAGAAAAGAAGATGGATTATTATTATTACATTAATATAATGACATATAATTATATTTTATATAAATTTTTTATTATATTCTAATTATTAATAAGTAATTGTGGGTGGTAAAGAGAGTAAAAAAAGAGTGATTTGTGTTAAGATAATTACCTTATCCTTGAGAAAACTCCTTTGAATATTTTCATAAGGGCCATAGGTTTGGTATTTTGGGAATAATATAATCTATAAATAATGGGTAAATATTTTTAGGAGATATTTTGGTGGGTTTTAACCGATACAAATGGATCATGATGTTTTAATAAGTGAGGGGAGGTGGTGCCCTTTTATTATTGAGGTGAGTGGCGCACTTGTAAATTTTTACCATTTTTAAATAGTATTATTTAACTTTCATGAAAAAATGGATTAAAAATGATTAATAATAAATTTGTATAAGGTTAATGTATAAATTATTACAACCAATTAGTTCTAATCAATTTTTTTATCTTATTTTCACCCATATCTTTTTAGATTAGCCCCTTGGTAAACGCATTTTGATAGTAAATATGGCAATCAATTTTTAGTATTTTAACTATTTATTATAAAAAAATTAAGTTTACGTAATTTATTAATATTAATTATTATGGCTAAAATATGGAATACCTTTTATCAAAATCAATTCATATAACTTGAAATATTTAATTTATAAATAAACCTGCAAAACATGTCAAAAATAGTTTCTCAAGAAGTGAATTTTTCACGCATAAGATTATAATACATTAACTATATGAAAATTAATCATAATTTTATAGATTTATATTCATATATTTAGTTATAAAATCTATAAATGTTTTTAAATAATTAATTGTTAAATATTATTTTAATTAATTAAAATTGAAAGACATTATGAATTTAAAAACACACTACTGGAAATATGACTTTTACCAACGGTTTTGGCCAAACCGTTGCTATAGTTCATTAATTTTGACCTATACCAACGGTTTGGCCAAAACCGTTGGTATAGGTCACTTATATGGACCTATAGCAACGGTTTTGGACAAACCATTGATATAGGGGGGGACCTTTAGGACCTATACCAACGATTTTGGCCAAACCGTTGGTATAGGTCCTAAAATCAAAAAACCATTGGTATAGGTCCTTCGATTTTTAATCGAATATTCTTACCGAGAACATTATATAAATAAAAATTTAAAATTCTTATAAAAATACATATATATATATATATATTTGAAATTATGTTCACAAAAGTCATGTTAGGATAGTGGTTAAGTCATTCAATTATAAACTAGAGGTCCTGGGATCAAATCCCACTGAATGTTTTCTTTGAAATACATATACCAACGGTTATGAGAACCGTTGGTATAGGTTTTCATATTACTTATACCAACGGTTTTCAAAACCGTTGGTATAGGTCTATACCAACGGTTTTCCCAGAACCGTTGGTATAGACCTATTATCATAGCTTACTTGTCAATGGTCCTCCAAACCGTTGGTATAGCCTATACCAACGGTTTGAGGGCCTATACCAATGGTTCCAAACCGTTGGTATAGGGTATTTTTCCAGTAGTGACAGTTTCCTAAAAAATATCGATTTTTACCTCTAAATGATCTTATATTTATTTATATCAAATGGAAAATAAATATATTGTTAATTATAAATATTGTAAGAAATTATTAAAAATAAAATTACGAATTATTAAATACTAGTTTTTTAATTATTCATAAAAGCATATTTTTAAGGTAAAATTTAAAAAAATCATTTTACGATTATTTTGTCCATGTTCAAAATTGATATTCAACCTATAAAATTAAAATTTTTCTTATAAGAAATATTAAAATATGCATTTTGTTATAGTTTTATTAAAATATAATTTTGAGTTACTATAATTTAATCATGGGTGTCACATTCTTCCCTCCTTTAAAAATTTTAACTTTGAAATTTTCATGCATGTTTCTTATAAAAAATAAGGGTGGTAATTATTTATAACATCCTTAGGTTCCCACATTATATCCTCAATATTATGATTTCTCCAAAGTACATGTAGAAGTCAAGTCATATGATCCTCAACACTTGTTCTTTAATGTCAATAATCTATATAGGCTCTTTATAGTATATTAGATATTTTTATAATTATATATCTTCCTAGGTGAGAAAAAGTATTGGGCCTGGCGTGTACTTCATTTATAATGAGATATGGAACAAATCATGTAATTTAGTGTAAAGACCCAAAAATTTCAAGGGAAATTTTTTCTAAATTTTCTTTGGGATTTTACAAGAACGCAGTTTATGACGGCAGCTGATTCTGAGGCCCGGTGTGCCCGGAATCATTTTCCGATGTTTAGCTCAGGTACGTTCAGTGAATGAAAGAGCGAGTTTTTCTAACTTTTGAACCGGTGCTTGGAATCGAATTCCGAGGGCACCGATGGAATCGCAGCGCCGGTATTTGCTTAGAAATGCCTTTTCTGGAATTGCGTTTGCTCGGGTGTGGTTTTGTAATTTTTTTGGGGTTAAGTTAAGGAATAAAATAAAGTGGTGCGACAACTTTATTTTATTTCACCTAAAGCCACTTAAAGCCACTTAATTCCACTTAAGCTATGTTAAGTGGATAGGGGGGAACCCAAAATATCCTACCCATTTGGTAGGATATTTGTGAGGTGGGCCCACACGAGCCCCACCATTTCTTTCCTTCTAATTAACGCACCCGCAACCCCCCTCTTTAATGAAAGTCAACCGTGTGTTTTTCTGGATAAGAAACGCCTCATTAATTGGGCAGTTAAATCGTTAAAATTAATTCATTGAATTAATTGTTCGTTTCTTTTCTTTGAAATTCAAACATGTCATCTGAGTTAATAAAATAAGATAACTCTTATTTTATTTTTGTTGGTACTTGTGGCGTGGAGAGGATTTGCAGGAAAGCGTTCTTCTTTGACGAAGAATGTGAAGAACGCGAAGAACGCTCTGACCTCCGATGAAGAATGCCAAACCCTCAGAGTTCGACGACGCGACGCCGTGTACCGCGACATCAATGACGCTTCTTCCGCGACGAACTCACGTTCGACGACAACTCTTGAGGTAGGGAATTATGTATTAAGATTGATTTAATTCCCTCGATTTCATTCTTCCTAAAGACAACAAAGAACACAGATCAAATTATTACCTAGTTGATCCGTGAACGTTTCCCTTGCGGGTTGGGAATAATCTGTTGCAGGGAAAAACTGTTTGGGTTGTTTCTCTTTTGTTCGTGAAATTTCCTTATTGTTCTTCGTCTTTTGGGCCTCTTGTTACCAAATTAACGGGAGGAGGTCGGACCACAGGAACATGGCCAACTCTCCACCCTCTTTGTTGTTTGATTCGTTGCGGCAGGAACAAAGGCGGCACAGTGCAATGGCACCGTGTAGACATGAGAAAGAACACGGCGAAGAAGCGCGGCGCCGTCGCGCCGCGCCGTTGGGGCCGAATGAAACCGCGGGCGGAGTCGGGGCCGAGGAGGCGATTTGAAGACCCCGCGGTTTTCTGTCGAAGTGCGGATTGACAAACGATGGTGAGGCGGGCCGTGAAGGCGTTTTGAAGGCTTTGAAGCATAGGTCAGGTCCTGAGATGATCACTGGCAAAGACCACTGCCGAATCGGACCACCAGAGCGCGTCCGGTGGTCAGTGGAAGCCCCCGCCGGCGTGGCGGCGCCGGCGAGCAGGGTTCCACGGCTGCATGGAACCTGGGAACGAGGGACGCGGCCTTGCACCGCGTCCGGTGACACAGAGCGGCCCCCGCACGAGGGGGGGGGGGGCTCCTTTGGCGTGGCCGCTTGGCCAGTACTGAGCTGCCCGGACGGACCGCAAGGCCGAGTCACACCCAGCCGGGTCGGACCCGGACCCGGGTACGGTCGACCCGATTCGGGTGGACCCAGGGGGGTTGGGCCGGGTCGGTACGGGCCCAGACCCCCCATTTTCAGACCCCCCACGGTTTTTTGCTCATATCTTGAGCTTTAAACCACCGATCGACGCACCTTCAGTGGCGATGTGACCCTTGGATCGAGATGGTCGTTTCGGTCTATTATAATCAAGGTTTCAGAGAAGTTTGGGTTCGGCCGGGTTGGTTCGGACACGAAATCAACCGGACCCTCGGAGCGGAATTGCTTATATCTTGAGCTTCGGACGTCCGATTGACGTGTCGTTGACTTTGTTGACTTCCTATTCATGAGATGGAAATTTTGGCATTCTTCGCCCGAGGATTAGATGCTATTGAAGTATGGCCGGGTTGGATTGTACCCGAAATCCAAACGGGCCCCTGGAACGGAAAAGCTGATATCTTTCAGACTGGACGTCAGTTTGATGAACCGTCAGCGGCGTTGGTGATCACATTGTGAAACGCTCCCTATGAGTATACCCTATGGGAGTTAGGGGTATAATTGAGATACGTCTGGGTTGGTTCGCACATGAACCCAACCGGGCCCCTGTGATGAAAAGGCTAATAACTCATAGACCGGGCGTCCGATTGACATGCCATCTGTTGTGTTGAGACCCTTATGACGAGGCAGTCCTTTGAGATACATCTTCGTGGAACATTGTGATACCTGGTGTATTGACCAGTAGCTCGTGGACTGGTCCCTCCCAGAGACGAGCATACGGAGTACAGAGACCGTGTAGACGGCTGAGACCTGACGACTGTTTGACCGACTCGACTTGGAGTGAGTCAACTAGCCCAGTGGACGGAGCGCCCGGTATTTGGCGGCTGACCCACAGCGGACGGAGCACCTAGTAGTTAATAGCAGACCCGCGGTACTCGATCGGAGGAGTACCTCTGTAGGATATTATGGGGAGCGCCAGGTATTTGGCGGCCGACCCACAGCAGATGGAGTGCCCATTCTTTGGCTCAGACCCGCAGTACTCGACAGGAGAAGTACCTCAGAGACTTGGATTAGTGAGCAGTACCTAGGAGTTGTGACAGGACCACTGTACACTCCAGAGACGGGGCTCTTCAGCAGTTTCGATTTCAAAAATGAAAATCTTGGATTGAGCTGAGTCTATGAGCTTTGTGTCTCCTCATGATTGAGATGGGTTACTTGATAACTTAGCTATATGAATGGGCATATACCTAGGTAGAGGTTATCTGTTGAGATCTTCTTTGTGGTTATCCTTGTGGGTTTTAGTGAGACCGTGAGGGTCTCGGGGTCCCTACTGAGTATCGTTATACTCACCCCGGCACGGGCTATGCCCGCACTTCATTGTGTTGGTTACAGACGACGGGCAGTGCTGACGGAGGCTGAGCGTTAGAGGACTGGACGGTACCCGGAGGTGGACTACACGATGAGTCAGTACCCGAAGGTGGACTACACGACGAGTCAGTATCCAGAGGTGGACTTCACGGCGAGACGACACTCGGAGGAGGTTGATGGGTGAGAGCGTTGTGGAGGCCATTTTTACCTACCCTTCAGGTAGGATCCGTGGTGGACGATCCAGGAGCTGCGCCATCTGTACCTACCCATTAGGTAGGATCCGAGGAGGATGACCTAGGAGAGTCTTCCATTCTTCCAGTAGTTGTCTTTTTCTGTTGTACTTTGTTCAGTTGTAGTCGTACATTCATTTGGGTTTGTATTCTGGCCCATTTACCTTTCAGCACTTATCTTTGTACTTAGTGTTTTACTACTCTTGTACTCTGTCGTGTTTTGTTTACTTTTATAAAGGAAATGCCTTCCCAGTTATCGGGATTTACGCCTTGGTGCTAGTCGACAGCCCCTGGCCTATGGAAGGTGGGCTTGGGGTAGTCACAACATGGGCCCTGAGGATGGGTCGTGACAAATTGGTATCAGAGGAGTCAGTTCTACCGCAGAACTTATAACTCTGATATTTTCTTTCTGTGAAGCAATAATGTTAAGAGTACCGAGTGTGGTTTTCAGGTCAGGCAGTCTAGTGTTGGTGCGGGCGACCGACGTATCCATAGAGCAGGACCCTGACAACTGATTTCTGACTTTGTGCACGAAAACACGGATTGCCTGTGTGTTTCCAGAAGTTTTTAAATATCAGCTCAATCTAGGTCAGCTCACTAGGTATAAATCTTTTGACCATGTCATTTTTGTTTCTCTTAGGATGCCTCGCCGCAGATGACCAGCAAGAGCCCCGATAGTTGTTCGTACTGACAGCCCGTCGAGCGACGTGGCCTAAGTACAGGGCCCTATCTCAGTTGAGGCACTAGCGGGGGCACCAGCAGTACTACTACCCATTAGGCCACCGATACCACCAGCCCCAGCAGCAGAGGGTGCACGTCACTTGAGCGCACTGCACGAGTTCCATCACCAGATGCCACCCAGGTTCCGGGGAGAGACGGACCCGCATGCGGCTGAGGATTAGCTTGAGGGTGTGGTGAGAGTCTTCAGGCTAGTGGGGACGCCGACAGATTTCATGGTGATCTTTGATACCAGCCTTCTTCAGAAAGAAGCAGGTAGATGGTGGAGCTTGATGCTTCAGATGCATGACGAAGCGACACTTCTATGGGCAGACTTCGAGAGACTTTTCCAGGCAGAGATTGTACCAGCCACCCTTCGAGCGGTGCATATACTGGAGCTACTTCAGCTACGGCAGGGTAGCATGACAGTGGCACAGTATTCAGCGAGGTTCCCAGACCTCTCGTGCTACTCCACATATATGGTACATGACCCGTTCTTCAGGGCACGAACCTTCGAGCAGGGGATCAGGTGGGAGATTAGAGCTTCTGTTGTTTCTCACGGCATTCCGACCCAGACATGGGTGTTGGAGAGAGCCCTCTTAGTGGAGAGTTTCATTGCTGAGCAGTCTCCAGTAGCACCACCCACCAAAATCCGGCTTCCGGAAGATTCTTCTCCAGCAGGCAGTAGATAGATGACGTAGAGTTCCAAGAGGACCAGACCTACCGGTGGCCGACTGCACGACTCAGGATCAGTTGTGCGGGGGAACCGGGGTGGAGCCAGAGCCAGTCATGCCGAGAGTGGACAATGTTACTCCTAAGGCGGGATTGGTCACATGGCATGTGACGGTCCGACCCGCCATGCAGATGACCAGTAGTTAAATGAAGAACCTCCCAGGAAGAGGCAGAGGTTCGATCAGGGCAGACAGCAAGGAGCATGCGGCCATGGAAGAGGAGTTGGTCGTGCAGCTGGAGGTGGACGACGCTTCGGGGTGTTTCCACCACCACCACCAGGAGGCCCACCCTGACCACAGGGGACAAGAGGACATGGGAGACCTCAGATTCAGGAAAATGAGGCCTATGGTCATGGAGCTCTGGAAGCAGATGGACAGGAGCGGGACTAGCTCCAGACCTAGAGGCTATTGATCATGTTGCTTCTAGTTTTGTTTACTTTTGTTTATAGTTTCTTCGTGTCTTTGTACTATGAGCTGGAATAATAAAAAGACTCTTATCTTTGTGATGTTTGCTTTCCTGTCCTTTTTTTGGTTGATATTGAGTAGTCCCGGTTAAAACTGTTGACTTGAGCCTCACTTTCGATATTTCTACTAGAGGAGACCCAGTGACCTCACACTGATTCCGACAGTGTGACTCGACCCTTGGAGGTGAGAGTGACAGTTGGATCTCTTGGTAGTTACGTCGAGGACTTACGACGTCATCCATGGCATGAATGTGTCATTCTTGTCAGGATTGACTGTATTAGGAAATGGGCGTGGTTCATCCAGGGGATGAGACCGAGTTTCTCTTTTTGGAAAAGGAAAAATTTTAGCAGCTCTTTCAGATCGTAGGCAAAGAAGGTGCAGATCATCTAGGAGTGGATGAAGACTGCACAGTGCAGTAAAAAACCGGAAACCGATTCCAGTCTTAGAGACTCGAGCATGTTAAATGTTTACAGAAGAGGAATCTTTAAGGGGAGATGAGTCTGCGAAGCAGTAGACGTGGAGGCTGAGCTAGGAGAGCAGCATGAGGTGGTGTACATCTTAACATGCTACAACCATCCTCCTTAGTTACCCCCACCAAGATTAGGGAGCTAGAGGGCGGAGGGAGAGTGCGGATGGGTGCGGTCAGGGAGAGTGACCCAATGGCTCTAAAAATGATTCATGTGATAGTCTGTGTCCTCTACTAGCTTCTATAGTAACAGACGTCGATATGAATCATTCCTTGCTTTCAAAAATCTTGTCCCAGACCTAGAGTTTCTGGTAAGCCATGGACTTAACCCTCACGTCTGGAGATACCTTGGGAGGAGACTCGATAATCACACTTACGCCGAAAGTGTGGTCAGACCCTTGAGGCGAGAGTTTCGGTTGGAATCTCATTGTGGCAGCGTCGAGGCCTTATTACGTTGGTTTGAGTATGGACTAGGCAATCACAATTCATACATAAAATGACGGTTTTAGGAAAAAGGTTGTGGTTTAACTACGATGTCGGGATGGGTTTCCCTTGGTCGGCGAAAAGGAAACCCCAGGTAGCACAGTATAAACTCTTGCACAGGAGGGTGCGACCAATCACTCTTGAGTCAGTCAACCTTACCCTCGTGGCAGCAGTCGTTTGAGTTCCTTTTCTAACAGGAATTGGAGACCACTGGAGTTCGAGGATGATGATCATGTCATTATAAGGGTCTCACCTCGACGAGGTTTATGGAGATGTGGCCAAGGCGGAAAGTTATCCCCAAGGTTCAACGGACCTTTCTAGGTCCTCAGCTGGGTAGGCGAGGTAGTTTACCACTTGACCCATCCTCCTCAGTTGCACCAGGTGCATGACGACTTCCACATACCTCAACAGAGGAGATACGTGCTCAACCCTTCACATATCATCGACCATGGGGAGCTGGACGATGGCGATGGGGTGACTTTCACGGAGGTTCCAGTGGGGATCGAGGATCGACAGGGGTGGATCCTACGAGAATGGTCTATTCCTCGGGTGCGTTTTCACTGGAAGTATGAGAACCTCCAGGTGAACACATGAGAGTGGGAGGCTTAGATGCGTGCTCTGTACCGCTTTTGTGACCCATGTTTGTGTTAAAGCTTTACGAGGACGTAAAGCCCTGAGGTGGGAGTAATGTAAAGTCCTGGAAATTTCAAGGGGAATTTTTTCTAAATTTTATTTGGGATTTTAGAAGAACGCAGTTTCTGACAGCGCCGGATTCCGAGGCCCGGTGTGCCCCGAATCATTTTCTAAAGTTTAGCTCGGGTACGTTCAGTGAACGAACGAGCGGGTTTTTCTAAATTTTGAACCGGTGCTCGGAATCGAATTCCGAGGGCACCGATGGAATCACAGTGTCAGTATTTGCATAGAAATGCCTTTTCCGGAATTGCATTTTCTCGGGTCTGGTTTTTTAATTTTTTTGGGGTTAAGTTAACAAATAAAATAAAGTGCTGCAACAACTTTATTTTATTTCACTTAAAGCCACATAAATTCACTTAAATCATCTTAAGATAAGTTAAGCGGATAGGGTGGAACCCGAAATATCCTACCCACTTGGTAGGATATTTGGGAGGTGGGGCCTACACGAGCCCCACCATTTCTTTCCTTCTATGTAACGCACCCGCAACCCCTCTCTTTAATGAAAGTCAACCGTGCGTTTTTCTAGATAAGAAATGCCTCATTAATTGGGAAGTTAAATCGTTACAATTAATTCATTGAATTAATTGTTCATTTCTTTTCATTGAAATTCAAAAATTTCATGTGCATTAATAAAATAAGATAACTCTTATTTTATTTATGTTGGAACTTGTGGCGTGGAGAGGATTTGGAGGAAAGCGTTCTTCTTCGATGAAGAACGCGAAGAACATGAAGAACGAAAAGAACGCTCTGGCCTCCGATGAAGAACGCCAAACCCTCGGAGTTCGACGACGCGATGCCATGTATCGTGATGTCAACAACGCTTCTTCCGCGATGAACTCTCATTTGAAGAAAATGCTTGAGACAGGGAATTATGTTTTAATAATGATTTTATTCCCTTGATTTCTTTCTTCCTAAAGAAAACAAAGAACACGGATCAACTTTTTACCTATTTGATCCGTGAACGATTCCCTTGTGGGTTGGGAATAATCTGTTACGGGGAAAAAACTATTTGTGTTGTTTATCTTTTGTTCGTGAAATTTCCTTGTTGTTCTACGTCTTTTAGGCCGCTTGTTACCAACTTAACGGGAGGAGGTCGGACCTCACGAACACGGTCGACTCTCCTCCCTCTATGTTGTTTGATTCGTTGCGGCACGAACAAAGGCGGCACAGTGCAACGGCACCGTGCAGACACGAGAATGAACGCGGTGAAGAAGCGTGGCGCCGTCACGCCGTGCCGTTGGGGCCGAATGAAACCACAGGCGGAGTCGGGGCCGAGGAGGCTATTTGAAGACCCCACGGTTTGCTGTCGAAGTGAGGATTGACGGACGATGGTGAGGCAGGCAGCGAAGGCATTTTGAAGGCTTTTCAGCATAGGTCCGGTCCCGGGATGATCACTGGTGAAGACCACTGGCGAATCGGACCACTAGAGCACGTCCGGTGGTCCGCGGAAGCCCACGCCGGCGCGGCGGCTCCGGCGGTCGGGTGCGGCGGTGCCCAGAGCGCTGCAGGAAGAACCCGCTGCGGCTGAACCCGCGACGGCGAGCAAGATTCCGCGGCTGCGCAGAACCGAGGAATGAGGGACGCGGCCTTGCGCCGCGTCCGGTGACATGGAGCGGCCCCCGCGCGGGGGGGGGGGGGGGGCTCCTTTGGCGCGGCCGCTCGGCCAGTGCTGAGCCGCTCGGCCGGACCGCCAGGCCGGGTCGCGCCCATCCGGGTCGGACCCGGACCCGGGTCGGGTCGACCCAGGGGGGTTGGGCCGAGTCGGTCAGGGCCCAGACCCCCCATTTTCGGACCCCTCACGGTTTTTTGCTCATATCTTGAGCTGTAGACCCCCAATCGATTCACCGTCAGCGAAGATGCCACCCTTGGATCGAGACGGTCGTTTCGGTATATTATACTCAAGGTTTCAGAGATCTTTTGGTTCGACCGGGTTGGTTCAGACACGAAACCAACTGGACCCTCTGAGCGGAAACGCTTATATCTTGAGCTCCGAACGTCCGATTGACGTGCCGTTGACTTTGTTAACTTCTCTTGATGATACGGAGCTTTTGGAATTCTTCGCCCTAGGATTTGATGCTGTTGAAGTATGGCCAGGTTGGATTGTACCCAAAATCCAACCGGGCCCCTGGAACGGAAAAGCTGATATCTTTCAGACTGGACGTCTGTTTGACGAACCCTCAGCGGCGTTGGTGATCACGTTGTGAAACGGTCCCTATGAGTATACCCTATGGGAGTTCGGGGTACAGTTTAGATACGTCCGGGTTGGTTCGTACATGAAACCAATCGGGCCCCTAGGACAAAAAGGCTAATAACTCACAGACCGGGCGTCCGATTGACGTGCTGTCTATTGTGTTGAGACCCTTATGACGAGGCGGTCCTTTGAGATACATCTTCTTGGGAATTTGTGATACTTGGTGTATTGACCAGTAGATTGTGGAGAGGTACCTCCTAGAGACGATCATACGGAGTACGGAGACTGTGTAGATGACTGAGACCTGATGACTGTTTGATCGACTCGACTTAGAGTGAGTCGACTAGCCCAGTGAACGGAGCACCCTGTATTTGGCGGCAGACCCACGGCGGATGGAGCACCTGGTAGTTGGCAGTAGACCCGCGGTACACAACCGGAGGAGTACCTCTATAGGCTATTAGGGGGAGCGCCCGGTATTTGGCGGCAGACCCATAGCAGATGGAGCACCCAGTATTTGGCAGCAGACCCGCAGTACTCGACAGGTGTAGTACCTGAGAGACTTGGATTAGTGAGTAGTACCTCGGAGTTGTGATAGGACCACTGTACACTCCAGAGACGGGGCTCTTCAGTAGTTACGATTTTGATAATGAAAATCCTGGTTTGAGCTGAGTCTATGACCTTTGTGTCTCCTCATGATTGAGATGGGTTACTTGATAACTTAGGTATATGTATGGGCATATACCTAAGTAGAGTTTATCTGTTGAGATATTATTTGTGGTTTTCCTTGTGGGTTTTTGTGATACCTTGAGGGTCTCGGGGTCCCTACTAAGTATCGTTATACTCACCCCTACATGGGCTATGCCCGCACCTCGTTGTGTTGGTTGCAGACGATGGGCAGTGGTGACGGAGGCCGAGTGTTCGAGGACTGGACGGTACCCAGAGGTGGACTACACGACGAGTCAGTACCTAGAGGTGGACTACACAACAAGTCAGTATCCGGAGGTGGACTTCACGGCGAGACGACACTCGGAGGAGGTTGACGGGCGAGAGCGTTGTGGAGGCTATATGTACCTACCCTTCAGGTAGGATCTGTGGTGGACGATCCAGGATCTGCGCCATCTGTACCTACCCTTTAGGTAGGATCCGAAGAGGACGACCCAGGAGACGCTTCCATTCTTCTACTTGTTGTCTTTTTCTGTTGTACATTGTTCAGTTGTAGTTGTACTTTCATTTAGGTTTGTATTCTAGCCCATTTACCTTTCAACACTTCTCTTTTTTCTTAGTGTTTTGTGTTTGCTTGTACTCTGTGGTGTTTTGTTTACTTTTATAAAGGAAATGTCATCCCAGTTATCATGATTTACGCCTTGGTGCTAGTCGCCAGCCCCTGGCCTATGGAAGGAGGGCTTGGGGTAGTCATGGAACGGGCCCTGAGGATGGGTTGTGGCATTTATAGAGTCTTGGTGTCATTTCAAAATGGTGAGACAAAAGTCTAATTATTTCTATAATTTTAAAATTTCTGATGTACTTGGGGAACATTTTCCCTTTCTTACTAACCCTTATAAAAAACTTCCATATAAATACTTTCATGAAAACATGATCTCTAACTTTAGGTTCCAAATATTTACTTTAGTTATCATCATAACTCTTCTTCATTCTATGGGATTCATTACTATAATTTTTAATAGCCTTTACCATTTTTGTTGTATCCTTAATAATTTATGGACCAAATTTTTTTCTTTTGATTAACATCACTTCAACACATTGGAGTACGACATCTCTTACAATATAATGCTTCATATGGTGACATTTTAATACTTCAACAGAGGTTATGGTTATAGTAAAAACCCACCAATGGAAAAAAATGATCCCACATACAATTAATGTCATGTTAGAATAATGTAAACATGTATTTTAATGTTTTAATATTCCTTTTTAACAGTCCATCAGTTTGAGGATGGTGGGTAATTCTCAAATAAATATTAGTATCCATAGCCTTATGAAGACTTTAATTGTATTTTGATGTAAATAATGGATCTCAATTTGATGCAATTTATAGAGGTTTACCATGAATTGTTACATCTTCATTAATAAAGATTCATACAAGTATCTCAATAGGTAAATATTCTCTAAACCGAGTACATGTTTAGATTTGGTAGGGTAATCAATAATAACTCATTGTTAATTATTATTTATGGGATTTTTTAGTAATCTAGTGACAAAGACCACTATAATATCATCCGATTTCTACATAGGAATGGGTATATGTTGCATGAATAATATAGGATGTTGTCTCCTGACCTCAACTTACTGAAAACCCAATCATCATGATACATAATTAGAAATTTCCTACATCATATTTTCCCAACAAAAATGTTCCTTCAAATCCTTATACTTATTTGTTCTTCCATGGTGTATAGATAAATTTGAGCTATGAGAATCATCTAATAATTACCTTTTTGACTCATATATATATATAACACAATTTATAATTCCAAATTTGATAACTCCATATCTATATACGAATTCTACCAATTTCCCATCCTTCACATATTTAATTTTCTTTTGTAATTATCATCAGCAGGCTGGGAATTTTTAAATTTTTATAATAAAGATGATATTTTAATAATTTGAAAATATATTTATGATTCACCTTCCTTAATAATTATCATATATATCATCACTAAATCCACGAACACATGATCTCATTCAATCCACATTTTGGCTAGAATGAAATTATATTTCCTATTTAATGCATCTTATACCTTATTTACCTTACTTAGGTGGTAATTTTTTGAGAAATCATAATACTTGAGTAGATAGATTCAGAACCATTTCGTCATATTGATATATTTTTGTGAAAATATTTATTATTGGCTCTTATTGTCTGTGTATATTTCACATATTTCATCAAAGAGATAATGTCTCTACATCTTCAAAGAAAATATTTCAGCTTCCAACTCAAGGTCAAGGGTTTGACAGTTCTATTAATGAATATATAACTACCTTGATGAATATGAAATAAATTTATTATTCTAAATAAGGAAACAACTGATTCCCATCTTCGATGCATAAATATATATAAAAAATCCATCATTTCCTAGTGGTTTAATCAAAATAAAAGAACTGACCAATCACCTCTTAAATTTATCAAAAAAATATTCACATTATTTTGTATATATGAAATTAACCCCTATATATTTATGTTTTGTTAACTAGTTATTCAATTGGGAAAACATTGAACAAATCAGAGATAGTAACCTACAACACTAATGAATCTAAATACCTTAGGGATGTTTTTTGTTGTAGAACATTCTTTGACTAACTTTTTCTTCGTAGGATCAACTATGATTCCATCCTTGGAGAAAATATGTCCATGAAATGAAACATTATAATTTCAAAATTCACACTTTTTAAATATACCATACAACCCTCTTCCTATAACATGTCTCCAGAATAATATGTAATTGTTTCTTATTGTCATTAAAGATTTTTGAATACACCAATATATAATAAATAAATACCAAATAGTACAAAGATATTCCTTGGAAACTCTATTAATTATATCAATAAATATATAGGGTGTGTTATTCTATCAAAATGTAATTACATTAAACTTGTAATTTTTATACCGCATAAAAATGTTTTCTTCATGATATCTTCCATATTTACTCCCAATTGATGACACCCAAAACAAAGTTTAATCTTTCGAAAAAATTGATCTCCATGATTTTGATATAATAATTCAACAATGTGAGGCATAAGATACTTTTTCATTATTGTAGTAGTATTCATTTCCATATAATCAATGGAGGGCCTCATGGATACATCTTGTTTCTTAACAAAAAGAACATGGTATCCCCAATGTGAAAAATTAGGTCATATAAATCCCTTTTCACACAAATCCTATAGTTTTTTCTTCAACTCCACTAATTAAATATTAGAAATTATATTCGGTGTCTTTGATATATGTGTTTTATTAGGGAATAAATCAATAGAAAACTCAACATTATGCTATGATGGTTGTCCTAGAAAATACTTAGGAAATACATCGATGTATTCATGTTTAATAGATATATCCTCAATTTGAAGATTAAATTTTTCGTCTATAGATTGTGTTTGTTATTCTTCTCCAAGAATCACATTTAGAATAGATATTTGGGGGGATCTAGTGATTTCCTAGATTATGAAGCCTCCACTCTAATGATATTGAATTATAAATCTTCATCACAAATCCTGGTTTTCTTATATTTAAAATAAATTGTTGCATTATATTTTGATATATATTCCATACCAATTATTATATAAAATTAAAACCTAGGTAATATAATAAATTAATCAAGTAGGGAACATTTTTTAACTATAATGGGACTCGATCGAGACATCCCTTTAGTAATGAGATTTCTAATAGGAGTATTAAATCACAACTCCCTTCTTAAGGTTCAAGGAAATTATCTAAATTTTTGGATAACATAGAAGATATATTGTATTTAAACGATTGAGAATAGAATAAATCATTGTATAAATTTGAAAAAATTATTAAAGTACCTTTCACCAAATATTTAGGAACTTGAAAAACAGTAGTAGTGATCACATAATCTTTGCCTTCTCCAATTAGCATATTTTGTACTAAGTTCATTTGATGATTAGGAAATTGGTTTTAATAGTTCTACATTTCTTTATTGTTGAAGCACTAAATAGTAGTGGTGTAATGATTTCACATACATTCACTAGATATAAAACCCTTATATCTATACTAGTATAAAACTCCCCTTCCCTTTAATCGTTTTCTAGGTTATTTTGTTTCCATAATTTTCATATGATGGAACTTTATTTGTTCTCTTCTTTTTATTTGATTTGATCTATTTTTCTTGGAGATGATATAACAACATCTTATATTTTTTTCCATTGAAGATATAGCATTTAAAAAATTACTTATCTTTTTTGATGGCATATAATAATATTTCATCATATGATGAAACATTTTTAGAGACCAGTGCCCTTTAGATAATTGTCATAATCCAATCAATGATATGTTAAATATTTATCTTCATCTTAAATGTGTAATCCTTAGAATAGTTGGATTGTCTTGTAAATGTATCATCATACTCTACAACACATTCTTCATTCTTTTTCATTAAGCTGTGGAACTTTATATTGATTTCAGTTCATTACACATGTTGAAAATATTTATTGAATAGTGTTAGTTTAAAATAAATAAATTCCATATGTTCTATTTTATATTCATCCTTTGTATTCTAGATTAATGAGCACCATTTATCTGCATCACCTTTCAGAAAAAACAATACTATCAAAACATTTTCCCATTAATTTCATCCCATGGCTAGAAATATCTTTTCAAGGGACATACTAAATTTCTCATCTACCACTATATTATTATTTACACAAGAATATGGATGCCTATGGCACATTAAATGATGTAACATAGGTGTATAATTACGAAAAACATCATTTTGATTCATATGTTGGAGGTTATTTGTCATTACCTATGTCATATGCCCTAATATAGCCATATTTTCTCTCCTCCAACACTAACTGTATTGGATTTATCTATAGGTATGTTTATACATTGGTCATGATTATTAATTCCATTCTTTCGACTTGTTTCCATTTCTATGAAATGGCATATACTCTATTATCTCATATATAAAATCATGGATTGTTATGGATGAACAAACTCTTATTTTTTTATTCAAAACCTCTCATTTTAAGATAATAATGTACTCTAAAGTATTATGAGAGGTTTAATAGATTTTGGGGCTCCTTCAAAGCCTAAATCCCGAAATATTTTGAAGGTAAACTGAAATACATGGTCAGCACATTGTTAGGGCTAATTGTGTAACTAAACTATGAAAGTCACCTAGTACACTGGGGGGCCATATAGCTTGTATCCTACCAATTGATCTAGTATGCACACCCATGTGGAGTTGTAAAAATTCATTATAGATTATTTTTTTAATGTTTTTGTGCAGTTAGTCAAACTGTGTGCCTAGCCCATGTGAGGGGTGTTCATGGGAAGAGGTTGGTGCACATTTTGGCTAATCAAGTAGTTAAACTGTGTGACCCCTTATTAATGTGGAATTTTTGTCTTCCCACATAAAATTTGTTAAATTATTTTCTATAGGTTTCCTACTTCTCTAGTGAATAACCCATCATTTCCTCTTTTGTGAGTTATCCTTGAATCCAAGCTTGGTTTGTTGATAACTCCCACATCTAGACACTTTTTCCTTCATCATTGGGTATATTCAATTAATCTCAGAAATATATATATCCCTATTTATTTTATTCCTAGTTTTAATTCTTATATCTTGTGCTATTTTTGAGTGAGATCATTTTCCTTTTTTCAGGGAATTTGACAATTCTTACAATTTATCCCTTTCATGCTTGATTCAAGGGCCAAAACTAGAAAAATAGAGCACTACAGGTCATAGTTTATTGGTCTAGATTATTTCCCTCAATTTTAGTTTATTTTATCTCATGGGTCATAGTTCCATGCTTAAAACCTTCCAATTTCACCTTTTTATTGTTAAATTAATTAAACTAGAAAAATCTATGCGTAATATGACCCTTGTTTCCTGTGAGTAACAATAATTAGGTGTGTGTATTGACGTGATCCACCCCTATGGGTGTTTCATACCATAATGGCCTACCATACATTTTCCTTGAATATTTTAGCCACCATTTTTGGTGTTTATTTACCTGTATTAAATGATAATCTTGAAATTAAATTTAAATTATAAAAGATAATGAGATAGGAGTTCAGCCCTATGTTAAATTCCTTACCCTATATTACATGAAATAAACAAATAGGTCATATATTTTAAGTATCAAAATTATAATTCCTTGTGGAACTAATATGAAAATTTTATAGATAAAACCTTATTTTATACCATGATGAGGGTGATACAAGGTATTTCGTATAAGTATCACCTTGGATGGGCTATTCATTCTTATAAATTAGGAATTTTTAATGAAAGGTGTATATATAATAGAGGTTATACTATGTATTCCTTAGATGAGATTATTGTGAGTTTTCCTTACCTTTGAAAGAGTGACAACAGTTCCCTTAGTGTGAAATCATAGATGGGATTGGTGGAAATATTATTATACTATGCCATGGGTGATACTCTATCCCCTATGTGTGATACCAGGGATGGGCTCCGAGGGTTTTTCTACACACCATGCTAGGACTAGTACATGGGACTCCAATTATGGATTTCCTGGGATGGAATCCTATTTCATTTAGTATTTATTATTCTCCTAGTGCGATAATTGGGTTCCTTGAAAGGGCTTACCTCTAAAGGGCCTAGGATGTTGTTACTAAAATTTAAAAATATTCTATTTTCATATTTCCAGGAATTCTAATCAATTCAATAAAAGGACTTGTCCACCCATCCAAATCACAATCTTATGAATGTTATATATAATGATCCCTTATTCATAACATCCCATTATACCTTATATCATACATGTATAGTTCTATCTTGATTTAGAATTATCCATGGTATTCTAAAGAAATTAGGGTTGGTTAGATTTCCCACAGAGAACCTCAGGTGATGTGTCTATTTATTTATTGCCTTGCATTTATTTTATTTGGAACACTTACCCTTTTATATTCAAAGACTAGAATGTTATAGACACCATTGGTGGTGTCATACTGAGTTTATCTCACACCCTGCATGATATGACCTTAGTACCCAAGATGAATTCATTATTTTAGGTGTAGATAAAGGGTATTATCTAACTTTTGATGTATTATTTTGAGTACTAGGATGTAGTACGTGAGAAGAGGACCAATCCTATGATGGTGATTCTAATAGAGACATCATTTTGGAGTTTTTCATATTTTTGAATAGCATGTGGGATATGAATTATACACTATATCCCATGTACATCATTTTTATATCTATATGTCATGATATCCACTAACATTTTTCATATAGTTATGATTCAACTTCCACCTGTTTATTTATCTAGGATGATTGATAACTCCGTGGTTATTATTCACTATTTATAATGATTCCCATTTATTTATTATTTACTATTGTGATATACTCTATATCATGAGGGAATATTCTCCCCATGGAAACACCCTTGTCTCTTACTACTAGTTGGAAGAATCTAGCTTATGGGGAAGCACACTTCATGTCATGTGTCCAACCATCTCATGGAATCACTTAGTGGCTTCCAGGGAAGGATGATATGAAGTGGTATCATAGGTATTGATCCTTTTTTATTACCATCTGGTTATTATATACGATAATAGAATGAAAAGGAAATTTTTAATGATCATTTTCCTAGGAGTACCTGAACAATTTATAGGGGAAACCCAAATTATTTAGGATGGGTTATTGTTATTCATGTTTTCACCTGTTACAATTGTTCTAAATTCACTATTGCGTGACACACACATTTTTTGATGTAATCATTGTTGAAATTATTATAATAAAATATATTTACCTTATAATTATGAGTTACGGTCATACCAATTCATTCACCGTACTAGGCACTATAAGACATATATTCCATGAAGATTCCCATGCGAGGTTTATAATTATATGTGAATTGTTTGTGTTTTATTTGTTTGAGTTCCTTTGTTATTATATGTGTGTGTGTGTGATTTTGTTTCTTGCAAGGATAACATAATTTAACTAATTAATATGTTTAAATTTATCAAAATGGTGTTGTCGTGCAGAGATTAATTATTACACCTCAATTAACCAATTATTCCATGATTAATCTAGGAACAACTCGTTATAGGGGATGAAATATAGGTTTATTTTATTGATGAATTCCAATTATAATTTATAAATTGAGAATTTTTATAAATTGGGAATGATATTTTCTTCAATCAAGTAACTATACATGATATTTTATATCTTGAGACGGGACATAAAGTATAGTTCATAGTTACCTGACGTACCAATTATAATTTATAAAGATTATGGGCCTTTATAAATTGGAGGTTGTGACACATTTAACTGGTCTATGATATATATATATACATAAAAATGAGAATATACATTAATAAATTAATGTTTTAAAATGAAACAGGTACCTCTAAATGGGGATTCCAATTGAAAAGTAATGGGTTTTTTCCTCTATACCTTTCAATTGACATCCCATTTTTCAGAACCATTACTATTATTATATGGGACCTTAAACCTGACTTAAACATAGTAGTGGGAATTTTATTGTGCCTTGAGAGGCTTTTCTGATCTTCATTATCCCTTAGACCTTGCTTAAGAAGTAGGATGAAAGGTGTAACTCATTGTTTGAGGGAAATATACCAATCCTATCCTTTTTTTCACAATTTTATATATTTTGAAAATATTATTTGAGGCATGCACATAGAAATTTTTGACCAATGTCACCTTGTTGTCCTTTATTCGTATTCTAGGAGGGTTAATATGACCTTTCTCTAGAGGTGGTGTACCCTAAGACACATGTATTACCTCATGTAGTGCCACATGAGGCACCTTCTATAGATCTTCCACAAGGCATTGATGCTCAGTTCTATGATAGTTTCTTCTACTAAATGTAGTCTTCATCGGCATATCATTCAACTACTCGTACTACGGTAGAACTGATACAATAATTACATTAGATGCATCCTCCCACCTTTTTAGTGGATGGAGGTCCTCAGGGTACAAAATCATGGAAAGATTTCATGTTATCGATCTTTGATCATTTAGAGATACCTACAAATAAGAGGTTCAAGTTCTCTACCTATATGATCTATGATTATGCTAAATGCTGGTGAGATGTTGTTACCCAGGTTAGAAATCATCATGGTATGGTCTAGGTGGGATTTCAAATAGCCTTCTCTGATTAATTATTCCCTAATACATTGATAGAATACCATAATCGAGAGTTTATGAACCTCCAGAAGGATTCCATGTCAGTTATGGAATTTTTTGATCGTCTCACCGAACGTTAACAATTTTTAACAAAACTAACTTGTGATGAGATAATTAATATGAGATGTTTTGAGGATGGGATTTCATTCCCCATATGATCATAGGTAAATTTTTTCATACTGAACATTTTTTAGAGATAGTGAAAATGTCCCTAATTACAGAGTGGTGCCTAAGGGAAGGCGGAAATGCGATCCAGGGTGGTTGAGCATCTAGGTAGTGGTGGGTTATTTAGTGGTAGGAACCATTTCTTCAATAGTGAAAATGGGGGTTAGTTCTAGATAGATGATAAACACTGATAGCTATATGGAATTCCACCATTGTGTTAAGGTAGGCCATAAGAATCTCCATTTTATGAGGAACTCGATTGAGTGCAGTGATTAGGGATGAATGGGTCACCTGCAGCATTTCTTCTGATATTTCCCTCCTTTATCTAGTGATAAGGGATCTGTAATGAAACATATTTTATGTACAAGATCAGTAGCTTCACATCAGGCTGGGAGCTGGTATAGTACTAGTTGATAGGGATAAGTAGGTGGTCGTGATTGAGGTAGTCAGACCTCATAGGCTTCTCACTGGCATGGTGGACCTACCCAAACTATTTAGGTTTCATCTCAACGCCATGGTTTTGGATATATCTATGTTGTTTATCCTACTATGGAAGAAAATAATCTAGGGCCTTCTATAGATTTAGGTAGTATTCTGGAGGCCTCTAATTTTTTATGCCCTATTTTATGTAGGTGAAAAAATATTTTTTTTATCTTCTACAATCATGATAAGACTAGGCCTAGTGCGGGAGTACTTTAGTGGCATCATGAATCTCGACACACCGTTAGTGGATCAATCAGAGAGTACACACCAATGAAAGGAGTTCCAATTTGAGATAGGTGTGCACCATTTCTTATGGAATTTCATTTTCCTTGATATAAATTGATTCAACATCATTCTCTATATGTACTGGTTGGTACCTTACCACAACCAAGTCTATATCAATCGATGAAATGTTTCATTTACCTAACTTGAGGGTAGTATGTATATACGTAATAGATAATGGTATATCCAGGCGATCCATGATGGGCTTGAGCACCATGGGTTGGGTAGGGTGACAGCTCAGGTGGCTATTCTCTTTCTCAGCACTCATGAAATGTGGGTTGTGGAATTACATTCTACTTGGAGTATTTCAGGGATACATACCATGATGATTTTTTTATATTACCTCCTATGAGAGGGGTGGAGTTCATTATTGATACAGAGCCAGGTGTGGGGCCAGTGTCCATTCCTCCCTAAAAGATGGCACATACTGAGATACATGATCTCAAAAAGTAGCAACAAGACTTAGAGGCAATGGTTTTTATATGAACCAGTACCTCACCATGGGGTTTACCAATCCTTTTCACCATCAATGAAGATGATACCCTCAAGTTGTAAATGGATTAATGATTGTTGAACCAGATTATTGTGACAAACCAATATCCATAGCCTTATATAAGCGGCCTCTTTGACTAGCTCTCAGCAATTAATGTTTTCTCTAGATCAATTTGAGGTCACGCAAGCATCGGGTGCATGTGAGACAATAATACAAACCATATATATTGTTCCTAAGTTGGTATGTCATGTATGAGTATCGGGTTATGCCTTTTGGCCTTTGGAACATTCCATCTGTCTTCATGGACTTGATGAATTGGGTTTTCCACCAATAACATGACTCAATTTTTGTAGTCTTTTTTGTTGAAATCATGGTGTATTCTCACACCAGACACAACCAAGACAACCATATTGAGATAATTCAAAATACACTGAGATAGAAACCCCTACATGTAATGCTTTGGAAAGGCCAATTTTAGATCAATAAGGTTCACTTCTTGGGTCATATCATTTTAGAGTTAAGAATATCTATTTACCTGGAAAAGTTGAGCATTGTGGTTTCTTGGGAGCATCCCAATAATTTATTTGGTATACACATTTTCTTGGGGATATATGTATATTATAGGTGATTAATCTAGGATTTCTCATCCCTAGTAGCACAACATACAGGCTTGACTAATAAGGGTGTGAAATTATTTTTTTCAGAAGCTTATGAGACAACCTTTCAGGTATTGAAAAGGAGATTAAATTTATCATTAATCCTAATTCTTTTAAATTAAGTTATAAGATACACTAATTATTTGTCATTATTTAGGAATCAAGTTAGGAGAAGTTTTGATGCATCGATATTGGGTTGTAGCATATGGGTACCACCAGTTGAGACCTAATTAGGAGAATTACCCTACACACAACCTAGATCAATAGGTTGTGGTTCATGAATTATGTTGTTGGAGGTATTATATTTTGGGTTAGAATTTCATTGTCTACACATACCAAAAAAGTCTTAAATACATTTCCACATAACATGAATTGAATTTTGAGGTAATGTTGGTGGGTGGAGTATCTACTGTCGTTAAACTTTGATCTTTTTACACAACTAGGATTGGAAATATAGTATCTAAAACTATGAGCCAAAATACATAGATACATATCATCTAGGAGGCTAGTAGTTGGTGGTAGTTGATGGCTCTATTTTTTGAGATGCACATGGAGGTTTAGGAATATCAGGGGTAGCATATTTTAGTAGTTCTGGCATTGACATTCACCCTTGTTGAATGGTAGAGGATAAGACATCTACAATATTCTAAGGGCCTCAACCTGAGGGAGGGTGCCTCATGTAATAACCCAACACCTGGTTAGGTTATTGATGATGATGAAATCCTTCACTTTTATGGGTGTGTGTGCATGATTTCTAACATACGGGATGTTTTGATGTGGGAATATCATGTTTCTATTTAGGGATTTCACCCTAGGGTTTCCAATCTATATCGAGACATACCTCGACAGTATTGGTGGCCAGGTATAAAGAAGTAGATTGCACATTTCATCAGGAGGTTTTACACCTATCAGCAGGTGACGGTAGAGAACGTATGATATTCTGGACTTCTATAGCCACTAACCATTACTAAGTGGAAATTTAATTGTATCACAAATGATTTTTGGATGGAATTTACAAGATCCATTTGAAGTAGAAAGGTATTATGTGTGATTTATGATAGGTTGAAAAAGTTCAGACACTTCCTACCATACAAAGAGACCTTCTCAGTTGATGATATTGGGAGGATTTTTATTTGAGAGGTTGTGTGCCTTCATGGTGTTCCCCATTCCAAAATATTCAAATTATATCCCCATCCTGCATTATAAATCTAGTAGGGGTTATAGAGGTTACTGGTTTCAGAGGTTCTCCTGAGTACAATGTATCATCCTCGGACCGATAGGTTGTCCATGCAGACAATACATGGGTTAGAGGACATTCTTCGGGCATGAATCCTTAATTTTGGAGGTTATAAGGAGAAATATATACCCCTGTTCAGTTTACCAATATTAATAGATTTTAGTAAATGATTCATATTTCTCCCTATGAGGTCCTTTATGGTTTTCAAAGTCGTTCACCCCTTTAATGGTTAGAGGTACGTGAGGTAGCATTATTGAATCCTCATCTTGTTTAAGAGAATTTAGATCAAGGGTAGTTGATTTAAAGGGATATGGATATAGCTCAATATAGTCAGAATCCTTACACTGATTGTTGTCACCGACCTCTAGGGTCCAAGGATGTACATTAGGTCTTTCTATGGGTATCTCCTAGATTGGGTCATATAAAGTTTTAGAGACAGTGATAGTTATCTCCTAGTTATGTAGGGTTTTTCGAGAGCATGGTGACAGTCAGTACAATAGCCTATCAGTTAATGTTTCCTCAAATATACTGTTACTAGAATGACTTCTTCCACAAGTCACATCTTCTTCAGTTTCATGCTACCTTTTCTCTCTCATTTAAGCCTAATGATATTATGCTGGAGGTAGATACATCTTTTGAGGAGTATCCAATAATTTTCATTGATCAATGCATGAATTCTATTTGAGAAAGGCAGATTCCATTAGTCTGGGTTGTATTCCATCATGACCATGTATAGGAAGATAACTAGGAGTGGGAATCTGACATATATTCCTAGTGGTGACAAATTTTCTCAGACGACATTTTACCACCCGCAAAAGGGAAATGTTGTGATGAGTTGTTTTAAAGAGGTTAGTTTGTAATGTCCCAAATTTTTATGGAGGTATGGACTCTTATTTTAATCTTAAAACCTCATTTTTATGATAACACTGTTCTCTAAACATTAAGTAGTGGTTTGGGAGTGTTTGGGGATCATTTAGTCCCCAAATCTCTAAAAATTTGCACGTTTCACAATGCCACATGGTTAGCATATGGTCATTGCTAATCGTGCGACTAAACCGTGTGAGTCACCCATTGCATAGGGGGTCAGAATTTTTCTGCAACCATGTGAGATAGGTCATACACCCATGTATAGTTTCATAAAATATTTATAGAGTATTTTTCCATAGTTTGTTCATGGTTAGTCAAATCGTGTGTTAAGTCTGTGCAAGGTGTGTTCTAAGGTATGGGATAGCGCACATTTGGTGCATGGTTTGGCTGATTGTGTTACCAAACTGTGTGACCCATTATTTAAAGGGGATATATTGTTTAGCCTTGAATTTTTTTTGAAACCTTTTCACCTCTTTTCATCTTTCTCTTGTGGATATACCCTCCTTTACTCTTCCGTGAGTTCTCCCTCAATCCAAGCTAGGTTCATTGATAACTCTGGAATCCAAACTATACTTCCTTCATCATTGGGTGTATTGGATTCCCCTCGGCAATATGTACAATCTAATTTATTATATTCCTAGTCTATCTTCTTAAATATTATGCAATTTTGGTGTGATATCATTTTCCCTATTTTCAGTTCATTTGATGATTATTTTTATTTCTCATGTTTTAGCTCAATTCAAGGTGCAAAACTATATGAGAAGAGCATTGTTGTTCTAAAGTAGGTGGTCTAGATCCTTTCCATCAAGTTTAGTATCTTTTATTTTATAAATCAGAGTGTTTCACACCGAAAATTCCAAAATTTCATCCATAATGTTAAATTAATGAAATTAAATTTTGTTTCCATGTGTAATTAGACCCATGTCACATGCATGTCAATATGATTGGGTGTCTTCCATGACATGATCCACCCCTAGGGGTGTTTTATACCAAAGGAAAAATGTTCCCATTACCTTGAATTTTTTACCCACAAATTTAGGTGTGTATTTACTTATATGAAATGATACTATTGAAATGAAATTTTAATTAATAAATATGATAACACAAGAGTTAGGTCATGTGTTATATGACATACCTTGAATTACATGATTTTAAATTAATTGGCCAGTTTGATTTAAGTATCATAATTAGAATGAATTGTTTGAATAATATGAACTATTTATTTCTAAACCATTATTTTATACCAATTTGGAGGGAGATACAATAGATTCTTTTTAAGGATCTCCTTGGATGGTATCATAATGATTATCAATTAGTAATTGTTAATGAATGTTATATGTACGCTGGGGGTGATACTTGGTATTCCTTGGATAGTATCACCATGTTTTTTACTTACCTCTACATTAGAGACACCGGTTCCATAGGGGATACACCATGGATATGATCAGTGGATATATAGTTATACCAAGCCACGGGTGATACTCGGTCCCCTATGTGAGATACCTTGGATTAGCAGAGAGGGTTTTTCTACACAGCTTGTCGGGAGTGATACAAGGGATTCCTTTTATGAATAATATTAGAAGGAATCCTACGATATTGATTATTAATTGTGCTCCTAGTTCCATACTTTGGTTCCATGATATGGTTCACCTTAGACAAGCCCAGAATGCTACTAATTTAAATTAAAAAGATTCCATTTTTTATAATTCCATGAATGAAAATACATTCAATTAAAGGATGCATCTACCAATCCAAATCACATGCTTGGGCATGGTCTATATCTTGATACCTTATTTATAATATACCATTATACTTTATATCATAATTTTATTGGTCTACCATGGTTCAAATATATCCATAATAAGCCTGAGTAGGTGGTGTTGGACGCGTGTCCCATAACAAACCTAAATCGATTGGATTATTTTTTTATTTCCATTCATTTATTTTATGTGGTGCACTTCTCTTTTTATATGCACAGACTGGAATGTTTTAGACACCATTGGTGGTGTCCTACTGAGCTTATCTCACACCCTTATTGGGCCACCATTGGTACCCATGTAGACATCATGATTGTAGTTGTAGATAAAGGGAAGCGTCCACCTTCTTATGTTTTATTCTGACAACATGGATATAGTATCGATGAATAAGAATGATCCTGTGGTGATAATTCTAGTATAGACATCCTTTTGGTGGTTTTTATTTTTTTATAGCATGTGGTTTATATATTCTCCCCTGTATCTGATGTACCTCATTTTATATAGCTACCTGAAAGGGGTGTCGTTAGCATTTTTCATCTAGTTATGATTCATCTTCCTCCTATCTATTTATCTTGGATAATTTCTTAATCTATAATTGAATTTAATACTTATGATGTTTCCTATTTATTTATTATTTTATGATGTTCAAAACTTTGACTCATGTGGTCATAGTCTCCCTATAGACACACCCTAGTCTCTCATTGCATGTCAGCTGCCTTTAGCATATGGGGAGGTGTTTTTAGGTCATGTGGCTTATGGAACCAATCATGGGATTTTTGGGGCGGATAGTACATCAAAACATTTTGTATTTTAAATCATAATATATAATTTTAAATTTGGTGTAATACTTATCAAAAATTGAAAATTTATTCATTTGTAATCTCAAAATCATAAAATTGGTTTCTTTTTGAATATCTTTAGATCACAAAATAATTTCAAATATTTCATAATAGTTTCTAAATAAAATGCAAATTAACCCAATAATATCCAACTAGAGTGTCAAACCAGGATCACATAAAGGGCCTTTTCACCTTGTAATATAATTATGGATAATATATATTCATCCAACTATTTTTAGGGTTATTACCCCCATATGTATATGTTCCAAAACCACATCCACGTATAGTATACAAATATGAATATATTGCTGTGAAAAAATTATAAAATCACTACCTTACCAAAACATGTATTAGATTATACTATAATTATACATATATTAAAATTCTATCATATGATTATTTCCCCTAATATATGTTTATGTAAATCTAATTCCAAAGGATTTTACATAACATCCTCTAATAAAAACGGTAACAACCCCAACTCTAGCAACCCTGAGTCAGTTTCATTTTTATTACACTTTAAAAAGATACAAGGGATATCATTCTAATGGGTCAATCAGTTTAGTAATCTTGAAAAATCATATATATAGATGATTCCAATTTTATACTAAAAATAAATTATAAGACATGAAAAAAGGATTTTTTTTGCATCCTTGAAACTCATTTATAGATTTATTCTTCATATCATGATAAAATGAAAAAATAAGGATAATTTCAAACTATCATTAAGGTCTATTTAAAATGAAAATCATTAAGAGTTAATAAAGAATAAAAATATGGTATGGTAAATAAATGAAAATGTATCCCATATAATCAATAAATTGAGTATGAAATGCATCCAATGATAATTCAATGCAATAATCCCAGGGACAATAAAAGCTAAATTCTCAATGAAGGGAATGTATATTATTGGACATCATGATATCAAATATCATGATATATTTATAATCGAGGAATTTCACCAAAACAACTTAATTTATGGGTAGGTATTCACAAAAATACTAATTTAATAAGTTTGGACAACATGTTTGTATCATGAGACCTGTCGAACATTGAGGGGCTATATATAATTGGGACCCACCTGCCATTGCATTTATAATGCATTCCCCATATGTTGAATGATAAATTTAACTCATGAAAAAAAAATCTTATTAAAAAATACCCATATCGAGTAAAGGATATGGAATATCAAGGATTCCCTAATCAATTGAATAAATTTAATAATAAAACCCTGTTAGTGATAATGGTATATGGTTTATCTATTAATCATATCCTTTATGCAAAAAAAATATGGATATTTAAGATATATGTAATGTTAAATGAAAAATGATCATCTATAAGTTATTGTTTCAAGATAAATATAATACCATAAAATCAATAAGAGATTAATGATAAAAATCAATTTATTGAAAATATAGGTTTTATAGAAAAATTATATCCACTGGAGAAACAAAGAAAATAGAAGATTAATAATAAATTATTATTTCATTAAATATATTTAGTTTTAAAAACATTGGAATATTATATAAGAAGAAAAATTTCCCAAAACAGTTATGGTTGTTTGAAATTTTTTTAACATCAAAAACATTAAATATAAAATATTCATTTTGACTTTTTATAAATAGAGTTGAAAATGAAACTTTTAGAAAACTTTTTAAATTTTCCTTTGAAACCTTGTTAAAAGTAAAGGATAAAATTAAATGAAATTTATAAATAATTTTGGTAAATAAATGGAATTTTTAATAATAGTTTTTAAAAATATGGACTTGGATGAAATATATACATGATCAAAAAGGTAAATAAGATCATTTTTATTTTGAAATTTTATTTAATAGATTCAAGTGCCTATGAGAGGAAAAGTTGGAAGAAAATATATAAAATACTTAAATATCCATATGATAATAAAATATATGTATTTTATGAAGTATATATTATAATATTTCTTCAATGAAAATTAGAGAAATCCAAAAATAAGATTTTAAAATAATTTCATAGATATTTGGAGACTTTTCAATTAGTACACATTTAAAGAGTAAAAATAAATGTAAAATTTAATAATCATGAATAAATATATACCCATGTTACATATATAAAATTGTAATTATATACTCTACAAATAATTAAATAGGGTCATAATAACAAATATGTCTCAATGGAGTGGAAATTGAGCAGAAATTCCTTACCTCGTGCTTCCCTTTAGTTAAAAAAGATTTAAACTCCTATATAATAGTAATAAATATGTTATTAATTTATTATAGAACCATATTAATATTTATAATATCATATATGATCATATTATAACATCTCATCATGAGTTTATTAATAAAATTTTATTATTTCCCTTGTTTGGGTGTTAACTACTTCATTTCCTCAAGCATGTTTTATAATAGTATTTATAGTTAATGTGAAAATAATATATATAAATCATATATAGAATTATATTAATGTTATAAATATCATAATTTATTATTTTATTATTCTTTTAAAATCATTCTTGAAATTTGGACATGGAAAATGAATTGCATTGCTTTGTGGAGACGGTTGGTTGTATGTACCCACATTTGATGTAATCATTTACTTAATGGGTGAAACAGTTGGGATGTATACGAAATATTAAATTTAAAAAATAAATATTATGTCATAGGTATCATATATATTCATTGTTTATATAATTATAACTATCCATGTGAGTGACTGATGGAAAATAAATTACATCGGTTCGTAAGGTTTCAATATGATGTACACACGAGTGATAGTTTTGTATCCAATTTGATATAGAAAGGGATGGAAAAATATAATGACATTAATATAATAAAATCTAATTAAAATGTAGATATTTTTGTTATTATATGGTAATTATTAAGATATAATTGAATGTGTTATGTGAAGAAGTAAAAAATGAAATAGCTTCATTAAGACGATTACATTCTCTAAGAGAAATATTATTTAGATATCTTTTTAAGGTCCCTAGAGTTAGTATTTTGGGAATAACAACTCCTCTATGACATGGATAAGTATTTTTATAGTGATTTTGGTAATATTTTATTCAGATAAATGGATCATGAGTTGTAAATATGTGAGGGTAGGAGGTTCCCTTTTATAATTGATGTGAGTGGCACACTTATAATTTTTCAATGATTCAAAATATTATTAAGTCAAATTCTTGGAAAAATAGATCCAAAGTGACTCATGTAACAGGGTTACAAGGTAATGCTTTAGATCCATCTTACCAATGGAGTTTAAGAAAAAAATTGGTATTTTAACCCTTATCTTTTTAGATTAAGCCCTTGATAAACCTATTTTGTCCTTAACCAAGGAAATCAATTTTTACTATTCATTATGAAAAATATTTAAGTTGACTTAACACCAAATATTAATTTTAATAATTAAAAAATTTTAATCTATTTTATCCAATTCATTTATTATTATTGGGAAATTTTAATTTAAATATTAACCCGTAAAATGCATCGAAAAAACATTTTTTCAGGAAATGCATTTTTCCAGCATAAGATGGTATTATATTAACTATATTAATATTAACAATTATAATATGTATTTATGATAAAATAGTTAGATATATAATATATAAATTTTATTTAAATGAATAATTTTTAAATATTATTTTAATTAATTAAAATGGAAAGACATTATTTATTTAAAAATAAATTTATGAAAATATATCTTTTGACCTCAAAATTAACATATGTTTATTTATATCAGGTGAATAATCCATTAATGGTTAATTATAAATATTTTAACATGTTATTATAAATAAAAATAAGAATAGTTAAATATTAAATTTTCAATTATTCATAAAATCATATTTCAAATAGAAATTTTAAACAATTCATTATAGGTTTAATTTTGGCCATGTAAATTCAAAATATATATTTATCCAATAAAATTAGAATTTTTTTCCTTGAAATATTAAAATATGAATGATATTATAGTTTTATTAAAATATAATGTTCACTTAATATAAATAAATCTCTTGTGTCACAAGAGGATCATTTCACCAGAATTTAAATTGATTTATGTTCTTCTAAATATCACTTATTGATTATGTATTTGATCAATTTTGTTATGTTATTATGTATGATGGTATTTTGGAATGTTTTATGTATTATTCTTTCAAAATTTATTTAAAAAATTAATTTGTTTTTATTTATGATAACTCAAATCATGTATTTTTTTGTGAATGATGCATATAAATATAATTTAATAGATTCAAGGGGTCATTTCAAACAATCTATTAAAAACTAATTTGAGATCATATAACTACTAAAAACTACTTATTTATATGTGTTTCATGATTGGTTATTAAAAAAGTGATTTTAAAATGTATGTGTTTTTCTATAAATAGAACATGATTCATTTAGTTTTCAATACACATATATATTTATATATATATATATAAGTGATATATATATATATATTCATATAAAAGTCATATCTATTATATATATAAAAATATACAAGGATAAGAAGCCATTGATCAGACCATTTTTGGATGGCTAAAATGTTTTCATCTTTTCTTAAGGGTACATGGTCAGGAATTACATTTATAGTGGTAATGACTATTATTATATTCTGTTTATTTTAATAAATTTCCTAAAAAAACATTGTTTCATTCATTTGATTTTTATTTCATTAATTCATGTGTATCATCTATTATCTAATAGACAAACAACCTATTTTATATTGAATAATAGGGGAAGAAAAACCGGTGGGAGGAAGAAGATAAATGGAGAATACACTTTTTGAAAGATCTTAACTATACCCACCTAATAAAAAAGGTTATATCCTCAAAACATTAGGATAATTACCAAAATAATATATTCCTCCCTTATATAATCTCACTAACTCCATCTTTATAACCACCCCCATCAGGTGAGATGACATAAAAAATTCCCCCTCAAGATTTATAACTTTATCCTATCTGTAATCTAAAATAAACTTGTTCCAGATGTGGCTAGGAATGGTCTCTATCACTCGCCACACCATGAAAATTGCCTTGTCCTCAAGACTGAGATGGGTGACCTTTTTACATAGGTGAGCCAAGCGATCAGCCAAATACTCCTCCATACTGTTGCGCATTAGGATGAACCAAGCACCATTGTTGTTTGAGGACCATGTTTTTGTGGTCTTATATAATTTATGCTTTCCATATATACAATCCAGTAATTCTCTCAAATTATCTATCCTCCTTCATGGATCAACTTTGGATAGAGAAATTTGATAGTTCCTCCTTCCATAACACATTCCCTTCAACCATATAGAAGGCCCTTTATGTGTTATTGTGAACTGGGCCATAAGTGTATATGGAACTACCCTTATTCTTTCTTTTAAAAACAATACGGGCCTCCACCATAGACATGGGAACCCCATCCCATCATTTTTCCGGTCAATCATGGGGCCTAGAATTGGGTGGTTGGGCTGTGTTGTTGAACCCAGTCACATTCTTCCACATAGAGACCACCTGGTGGTGCATTCTAAACATAATACATTTATCTAGAGAGACATTCTACTAGAATTACATACCCTAAAACCTCCATAGTTTCATCTGTTACTGAATACACCTCATAAATCACTGGTAGCTGAACAGGTAGAATCACCTCCTGTTGTTGAGGTGGCATTGCATGCTTGTCCAGCTTCTCCATGAATCTCAATGGTTGGGAGATGTACTTACCTATTTGAGATTCTATACCCACCATAATGAACAAATTCCCATCATCACCATGTTGTCTTAGCACTGCTAAGTTACATAGATTACAATCTCCAAAAAAAGAGATTGCCTCCTATTGTGTTTCAATCATTTCTGCTATAAGTGAAGGTCGCACCTCATCATAATGCATCATCTTCACCATATAGTGAATCCAGGTTTCATGGGAAGTTTAGAACTATTCATTCTATTTTAGTTTCATTAAGTTCATGTTGTGAATTCACCATAGGTGGATGGTCCTCCAACTTAATCCAAATCATTGTAGTTTTTTTTATAGTTTTTTTGTTTTCTCAAAATAGTAACCCATTGGTTCTCTGCATGGATGGAGAAACTAATTGAGTGTCTCCTTCAAAAAATATAACTCCAAATGTTATGCACCTCCTTAGAGTCAAAGCTAGTTGGGAATACATTCTAGTCAATCTTGGTTCCTTGGGTCGCAAAATGTTAATGCACACTACCACAAAATGAGAAGAAATTAGGAGTGTGTGCTACATCTGACTGAATCCATTGGTATACATCTCCTCATAATGAAATTGGGAGAGAGTGTCACCTTTTGTGGATGTTTTTGGAAGTGTATGATAGAATATAGTTGTTTCGCAAGATGTGAGGTGAATGTGGGAGAATAATGGAAGGGGAAATGGTTTGAGCATCTAGTATAAATGAGAGATGATGACGGGCAGCATGTCAAACCAATAGTTAGACAATGAAAGTCCAACCTATTTTATATATAATAATAGGATAATAAATACATGAGTTATATTGAATATTAATAGATAATACACTTAGATAGATAGCTTCACTCGACCTTCCCAAGCTAAAAGTTAGTAGTCCCAGATTAGAAGGCGAATTTCCTCAATAATATGCTCCTCCACTCCCTTAGCTCATTAACTCCATATTTATAACCAAAACCCCCTCGTGAGCTAGGATAAAAAATTTCTCCTCAATATTTAAAACTTTACCATTTCCAGAATTTATTGTACACTTATTCCAGTTGTGTCCAAGCATGGTATCTATCATTATCAATAGTATTCTCATTATTGGATTCTAGTTTAATGGTGTCTGGAATTTTAGATTCATTTTTATTTTTTTAGTATTGAAAATTACAAGTGAAAAGAAGAAAATGGGTTTGGGATAACAAATTATTTTAATAAAAATAATCACAGGGGTTTTAAGTGAAGGTAAAATCCCTAGAAAATGACCTTGTAATAACATGAAGTCATACGATAACCATATTTTTTTTGTGATCTGTATGAGAAAAAGAGATGTACATCGGACATGTGAGGTTACCAAAATGACCGAATAAGAAATATTTAAAGGTTTAAGGATTATTTAAAAAAAATAGGGGGTCAAAACCAACCAAATGAAGATTAAATTTCATGAATTTAGAAAACAACAACAATACCCATATTTGTGAAATGGCGGAGCTAAAAAAAACATCAATAGAAGGTTTCATTTACCCGAAATGATCATAAATTTACTTTTAGTGTTTTAAAACACTAAAACACACATTTAATGGACAAAAAAAATAAAAAATACATTACAATGACCTGAAATTATAAAAGAATGTATTTTTATTTTTTTATGTGTATTAGAAGACATAATGTCAATCAGATGTGTGGGATGTCTTGAATGAAAGAATAAGTAGTTTTAAAAGGTTAGATGATTTTTAGAAATAGGTTTCATAGGTTCAGAACAAATTGATTGGATTATGAATACTTTTAATTCAATGGAAAAAACTAGACATGAGTTTTTTAAATGGTATAGTTGATAAAACATCAATATGAGGTGTTGTTTGTACAAGATGACCAAAAACAAACATTTAATATTCTTAAACACTAAAACGTGAGTGTAATGGACAAATTCATATAAAATTTACTCAATATAGTGTGAAATAATAAGATATTTTTTTATTTATTTTTTATGTGTATGAGAATAAGTCACTTCAATCGGACGTGTAGGGTTCTTGGAACGACCGAATAATCACTTTTAGTGTTTTAAAACTCTAAAATGCATGTTTAATAATAAAAAAAATATATATAATGGCCACATAATGGAATGAAATCATAGGAAAACCATATTTATATATTTTGGTAGGTGTACCAGAAAACGACACATGAATCGAATATGAAGTATGTAAGAAATGACTGAATATGCATTTTTTAATGGTTTGTCCAACATTAAAAACATGTTTTAGTAGGGTAAAAACCTATGAACCAGAATTTGAATGCATTTAATTTTTTGAAAAACAACAATATAGTGATTGTGAAATGTTGGAGCTGAAAAAATTTCAATCTAAAGATCCTTTTTCCTAGGATGACTGAAAACAAACTTTAATGTTTTAATACACTAGAAGTCATGAGTAACGATCAAATCCTTAGTAAATGGACTCTAAATTATGTAAAATCCTAATAAAATTGTATTTGTACATATTTTATGTGTATGAGAATATGATAACATAATCAAACAAGAAGTGTGCTCAAAATGACTAAACAGACTATTTTTAATGGTTAAACGGCCTTCAAAAACATGTGTCAGGGCATAAAAACCAACCAAATAGACATCAAATGGCATGAATTCAAAAAAAAATCTTACATTTATTTTGAAATTCCGTAGTGGTGGAATGTTAATTTGAGGTGTTGTTTTCTTGATATGACTAAAAACATACTTTTAGTGTTTTGATACACTAAATCACATGTTTAATGGTAAAGTACATAGAAAAAATCATTACGATGGTGATAAATCATAGTAGAACCATATTTTTATTTTTTTGGATTCATAAATGTATATGTCACATCTTTCATACATGAACTGTGCCTAGAATAAACAAATAAGTAGTTTTTAAAGGCTTGATGGCCTTTAAAAATATGTCTCATGGGCTCAAAACCAACCATATGGTTTCTGAATTTTATGAAATCAAGAAGAAAATAATCATTTTATGATATGTGGAATGTTGGAGCTGATATAATTTAAATATGAGGTATTATTTTCTCAGGATGGGTTTATATTAACCTTTTTTTCTTTAAAATAATAAAAATCATATATAACATCAAATCTATATAAAAACATCCTCAACATGATGTGAAATAAGAAGAAATTATTTTTTGATTTTTTTTAACAACTACCAGTATACATAACATGAATCGTATGTGCGGTGTGTTTGGAATGACTAAATAAATTGTTTCTAATGGTTAAAATAACTTTAAAAACAAGTGTTGAGGGTTCAAAACCAATTGAAATGCCTCTTAATGGAATGAAAAAAAATGATAATTATCATGACATTATTTTTGAAAAGGTTGATATGGTGAAATTTCAATAATAGGTATCATTATCCAGGGATTATCACAAATTGACACAGATTACCTAAACCAAACGTAACTCAGAATTGTCCTAAAATGTCCTGAATGGCATTAACAATATTCATGGGATGGAGACAAGTGCATTGGCATCAATAAGTACCTTTTGGAATGATTTTTTTCAAAATAACCTAGAAAATGGTGATAAATATATGGAATATATCATTATTCCATAAATAAGAAAATGATCGATGGATACAATCAAGATGAAAGACAAGTGCCATGATATATAAAAACAACCAAAGTTCTCAAAAATTTCTAAGTAAAAACATCATGTGACAAAAATTTACCACCATACACTCACACCCTACTAATGAACAAACCTTTTACCACCTTTTGATTTATTTTCCTTACCTACATCATATAAAACAATGTCTACAAACACCCAATGGGGTGTACAAGGTGTGAGAAAAAGCATCAAGTAAGATCCTATAAAGTGTTTCATAAGTAAACATTATAAAATAAAAAAATTATGATCAAATAAATAAATATAAGTCATTATATTTAGTTATATTCAGTTCATGGATAAATTGCAAGTTTTTAAATTTATCAAATCATAAAGATAAATAGGTTTCCAAAGCATTTTCACAAATAACCAAAATAAATATTTCAATGGAGAGAACTAGAGAAAAAACCCATGGTATTAATTGTTCTTGATCTATGAAGATTCTTAATATCATTATCATGATTAGTAGGCCACCAAGTATGTTCATTAACCTAGAAGAACATGTCTATTGGGTAAGACTATGCTCCTGAGATTGTCTCCTTACCACCACAAAGGTATGTTAGGGCACACATTGCCATCAAAGAACTGGTCTAGGGGGAAGGAGTTCATAGTGAGGATGGATCCATGTCACAATCACTACCAGGTTTACCAAAAATATTATTATTCAATGATATTATTTCCTTAAAACCACACAAATCAAGCTTTAAAAGTATTTAAATTAAAAACACTAAGGTTATATTCTATTTTCAAAACCGTATAAAAAAACACCATATTTAATAAAAACCATTTCCATGAAATTAATAAAATTTATAAATAAATTTAGAAGAGAAATAAATCATTTCTTTAACAAAAAACCCAAATCCTGAAACCACCTACTTTCCCCCAAATTAAAAACCACAAAGAAGTACCCAATGTTGATTGGCCAAATGAACTCAAGAGAACCTCCCCATATTCCATAGGATACTAGCTAGTAGTGGGGGTCTATGACGGTATGGTGGGGAGATTATACCTTCATTATAAGATTAATTCACAATGGTAAATAATAAATGGAAATATCAGAAAATAAATAAATAATCTATAGTGTAATAATAAATCATCCCAAAAAGTAATAGAAAAAATATTAATCATAAATAGATAAAAAAATGGTAATGATCTTGTCATGTAGCTATACAAAAATTAATTACATGGGATATAGGATAATCATGAATATAAGAAATCTAATCAAAATAAAAAAAATACAAAAATCTTCCACTATTACCTCTATGAGCATAATCTAAGTCCTCTACTCCTATACTCCATCCTAATACTCAGAATCAAACATCAGATGTTTTACGCTTCCCTTTATCTACACCTAAAATCATGAATATTTCTTGGGTACCATGGGTGGTTTGAGAAGGGTGTGATACATACTTGGTATGACAATACCAATAATGTCTAGAATAATCTAGTTTGTTTAGATAAAATTATTAGTTATACAATATAAAAATAATTGGGGTAATAAATAAATAAAAAAATAACTCACTTTGGACCGGGTTCTTAAAGGATACCCAACTGAAACTGACTCCTTCAGCCTAAGATGGATATCTATGAATGGAAGGAAATCTATAAATATATAATATGTCTATATAAAGGTTCTCTAAAAATTATGCAAGGATGGATATTTGATCATATCCACATGCAAACTATCATGGATGGACCAAACCCAGGCATGTTATTCGGCTTCGTAGATGTGTCAATTGATTTAATAAATTGGTATTCTTGGAATTATATTGAAGGAATTTCTATAATTTAAAATAAGTGGTATCATGGGACAAAATACCGTTAATTTTATTGAGAAACCCATGTGTCACACTAGGAGCACTACAAATACCCAAAACTGTAAGAGTCAATCCATGTCAGTCCATAAAGGCATACCATATATCACTCTCAGTGAGTTGTTGAGAATGTCCCTCTGAGCTCATCCAGGGTTTTTCACATAGGGGATGAATTATTTCTCATGGCATGGTATAACAATATTTCCACTGAGCATGTCCAAGGTGACTTCCCTAGAGAACCGATATCACTCATGCGTAGGTAAATAATCTACCTCGTGAGACTATCAAAGGCATTCTAAAAATAATCCAATTATCTCTCACATAGTATTTACAATCCATATAATGTTCTAATTATAAATCACAATGAGACCTTCCAAGGAATCCAAAAGTCAGGACCCTTTTATCGCCCTCAGTTTGATATGAAGGTATGGTTTAGCTATCAATAACTCATGCCATTTCAACAAGTAATGACAACAATAATACTTTAATCAAGTTAGCCAATTCATTTTATCCAATTCATTCAAGACATGTAATAATGAAAAGGGACTAAATCGTGGCCAACCATTTTTCATATATGATTTAATTTTTCAATTCAATTATTACAAGGTAATTCATACACCCTAATTAATAATAAATAAAATAACTTCCAAATAATAAGGCTCTTAAGACATTAAATAGGGGTTCACACATATGGGTGGTTCATGTTGAGGTAAACGCCCCATGGTGTTGATTCATAGGTAGATAGGGTCTTTTTTCATATCATAATAACATTTCTCTTAATTAATTATACATTAAGGAGGTGGTTCTTGAAATTCCAATTCACAGCACAATAGCATATAAGAAAATACAAATAGACTCAGAGGGGAAATAACTAGACCAATTTCCTTAAACTTGTAATTCTCTCCTCATCCTGTATCAACCCTTGAATGGATCTAGAATGGGATAAATCATAAGAATAGATAAAATCCCAAAAAATAGGACATATGATATCACAATAATAAATAGAAAAATTTATGGTATGATCAACGATGAAACGAAGGAAGAGGAATGGGGACCTTACTATTTTGGATCCAATGAAATCGACATCAAAGAAAATATAGCTTGGATAGAGGAATGAATTAAAATCCTAGGTGGAGTGTGGGGAGGATCTCTCATATGGCTTCCCTCTTATACGGGAGAAGAAAAGTGTTTCTTTGAAAAATATCCCCTTTGATTTTTAAAAAATGAGTTAGGTAATTTACATAGCTTTAATGATTTACATTCTGTGTAAATCTTGGGTTCTTCCACTCTAGTGAAAACCCATTCATGATGTGAAAATGGGGGATGGATACACCAAATACACATTGTGTATTTGGACACACATCATCTATTCATTACACATCATGTAATGAATACACTCTATGAAATTTCTCCTGTAGCCAAACACTATCCCAAATGCTCCTCTCCCTTTCCAGTAACAAATTTTCAGGCTAGGGCCAGATCTCAAGGTCTAATCCAAGAATGATAATGAAAAGGGTGTTTTAACAAGATTATAATAAATCATAGCTCATTGAAAATTTGGGATGTTACAACCTCTCCCCCTTTAAAACAACTCATCCCAGATTTTCTCATCCATAGGTGGTAAAGATTTATCATAGAAATGTTGTTTCCACTGAGTATGTATATCTGTATCTCCCTTATAGGTATCATCCTACACATGGTCGTTCTTCCCCTTCACCTACACCAAAAAGAATAACCTACCTCAGAGAGCCTTCAAGACCCGATCAATAATACATATTGGATGCTATTAAAAGGAGGTATCAACCTCTAAATAAATATACTCAGTATAAAATGAATGTTAAATTTAATAATGATAGCGGTGACGCTTCCATACATGGAAGATTTTGTGCATGGAATGGTACTTCTCAATAACTACAACTGAGAGGCTATTGGACCTACTCTCTCTAAGATCACTAATGGAAGAAAGTAAAGAGGTTTCATCTTGCCCTATCTCTGAATCCGTCTATGACCCAATCCAGGAGGAACTCATAAAAATAACTATTATCCTAACCCAAACCCCATAGGTTAGTGATGAAAATTTTTATAAGACATAGGTTGAGAATATGTTGTATCAATATACTTCTAAATCAGCTATTTGTTCTATGAAGTCTCCAGGATGAGACAAGGACCAAGTTGTGATGCCTCACCTACCTCAAACCAGAATAGGGGTGAATGAAATGACCTATCATTAATGGTATCATATTATTCCATATCTATCATTTCATGAAAACTGTTATTATTTAAATCCTAAATTAGAGGTAAGATTTTCACCCAATAACCTCTAAAATCAAGGATGTGGGCTCGGATCGTATACTCTAGCACCTGAATCGTATGCTCAAATAGACCATCAGTGTGAGGGTGATATGTTTTACTCAGAAGCACCTATTATCCAAGTGCCTTCTAAAACATATTATAGAACCATGATGTAAAACTATAATATTGATCGAATAGTATAGAGTGAGGGAAACCAAGAAGGAATACAATATGCTGAATATAAATCCTTATAAGATCATCAAATGAGATGTTCTCTCGAATATATAGAAATTGTGAGACCTTGGTCAACCTATCAATGATCACCCATACTACATCGCTACCTCAGTTTTACAATGTAAAACCCATCAAAAAATACATTTTTTTCTCTCTCAACATCAATATATTAATAGAAAGGTGTTGTAAAATTCCAACATGTCACTCGTGCTCAACCTTCACCAGCAGACAGTTGGAGAATCAAGTGATGAAGCCTACAATCTTCCACTTTATACTTGGACACTGATACTAAAGATTTATTTCATGGTACATCTCAATAATCTCTAGTAGAACTACTAAAATAGATGTATGATATTCCCATATCAACTCTTCATGTATGTCTGTAGGAATCCAAACACATTTGTGATAATGTAGGATCTTATTCTCATTAAAAAAACCCAACTTGGTGGTGGTTCCTCACCTGAAGTGCTCTCCATTAGGACAAATACCTTAGGTTCAAAATGTTTTCTCATTATAATCTATTAAATAAGTGATTATGTCACTGCCAAAGCATCCAAAATAGTCTACCCATGACATTTCTAAACCACTAGGTGCATTTTATAAAATAGGGCCATCAACTGACACTCACAACTAGTCTCCTAGACAGCCTGCCTTAGTCTGAGTCTTCCAGATCAATGTTTTAGCCAAAACATTACCCTTTTGAGTGTATAATTAAGCTCAAAATAAAATTACTATAGGTTCTCGACCAACCTACACTACCTAATATTAAATTCATGTAGTGTTGAAAATGTATTTTAGACTTTTAGAGTTCATGTAAATGAAGAACTATTCTCCCAATATAAAATATCTCCACTTGTATAATTCATAAACCATAGTTTCTATCTTGAGTTCATGTATAGGGTAATTCTTCTAATTATGTATTTACTGGAAGTACTCGTATTCTATAACTCGATCTCCCTATATCAGAACTACTCCATGCATGATTCCAAATGCCTCACAATAACTATATAGATTCATCCTAGCTCTGTGAGAATGAGTGTCAGTGTTAAATTCAATGACCCTTTCATCTCCCAAAAGGTTCTCTCATGTGTTTCCAACTATATAAACGTAACACAATTTTTATTGAAGCCCATAATATGTGATTATTGCAATGAAAATTATTTAATAAAACACTTTAAATAGCCATACATCTCCAAGAAATAGCATATATAAAATATATTATTAGGATTCTCCTTGGGAACCATATCACTCATCTTCTATGGTTCAACAAAAAATCATTTCACTGAAATTATATGAACCAATAAGTGATCCTTATCAATAAAAAATTGGAATTTAGTGAGCATAGAAAATAGTTGCTGATCTCTTAGTGTATTTAGCACGATCTCAAGATGTTTGGCATAGTCATGCATAATATAACAATGCACCAAGATTTAATCCCTGAAGACCACCACATATGACTATAGATACTGGTGGAAAACCTGATTCATCAAATCCATAAAGACTACTAGATGATTTTTATGGTTGAGCGGCATAACCAGATACTCATACAAGCTGTATCTACTATAGAACATTGTATATGGTATATCTGATGGTCTAACATGCAATTGATAGTAGTCTGACCTCAAATAGTTCTTGGATATTACTATCACTCCTTTCAGTTGTATGAAGAGGTTGCTTATATAGGAAGTAGATAAATGATAATTACCATAATATGGTTCAATCATTAGTAATCCATGCACAACCTGAGGATATTTTCTGATTTCTTAGTAAAAATGATTGGTGAACCCCATGGAAATGTATTTGTTCATATAAAACACTTAACTTCCAAATCTTATAGCAACTTATTGTGTTCCTGGAGCTCTGTAGGTGTCATCCTATAAGGGGGAATGGGAACTGGTGCCACTTCAGGATCTAGCTAAATAGTGAACTCCACCACTCTCTCAGGAGGTAATCTAGAAAAGTTTTCAATGAAGACATCCATAAAATAATCCACTATGTGATGGAATTCCATAATAAACATTCCCTAATCACTAATAAAGAGACTATATATCTAGGTTGTCACTCCACCTAGCCCACGATGCTCAGGTGTAGCCCATATATCCCATTATTCCTTATGAACATAATCAATTTCTTTGGGTGATGTAAAGGACACCCTTTTTCGGTAGAAAAAAACACGATCATGGTATGTATCAAACAAGTCCATCATAAGAATGACTTAAAATCTTATCATCTCGGGGAAAAAAGATTCAGGAGGAAGGTATATATTCCCACATCAAGAGGAAAATCCTTGAACTAGAGTATACTCTCTAAAAAATACATAACAGTGTGTTGAGTATCATTATGCCACATAATTACTCTATCTACATTCCTGGACATTAATTATTTTCCACATATATAAAATAATATGAATCAATCGTATCAAACAAGAATGAAACTAATGTAGAGGACACTAGAATATACCCTTAACTATAAAATACCCAATAATTTTCTACTTGGGAGTTGGATTCACTTCATAGATATGCCCTGATCCATGTCCCGTAGATACATCCTCACTAACATGATCATGTCTATTCTACTGGCCCTAAACATCTGATGTCTGACTACCTCAGCTACTGCCACACCCTCAACCTGGTCAGTTAATAGTAGTCCAGCTACATTCTTAGAGAGGTTCCACCGATCTTGTACCCAAATGAGGTTTAGGTAAAGATCCCATGTCATTGGGAATAAGATGGATAGAAATGGTGAATGTGACCCATACTACCGTAATCTCTTCACTCGATTGAGTCCCTCACACATAAAGGATTATTATGTCTAGACCAAGAAAACTATTGGAACACCACATAACTATCAGTGAGTTTAATGTACCCTATTTTTCCACTGTGAGTAGAATTGAAGTTACATTTCTTACAACTAGACAAACCACCTCCCTACCTAGAAATTAAACCACCCTAACACACACGGTTAGCTCCCATCAGTTTCTACATAGTGCTGAGGTCTTGGTTCAGTATCCCAAAAATGGAGGTCAAATGAAATAAATTTACCTATGATTGGATGGAGTATGTAAGACCATCCTCAAACCCAATCAATATCATTAAATCATCACTGGTCAGTGTCAGTGAAAAATTCTGAAGTTCGTTGAAACATGGAGAAGAATCTATCATTGACATTACAACCTGTTATAGGTGCATAAACTCCCCAAAATGGTCGGTTGTCATCATCTAGAGAAAAAAAAATTTTTGGAAGGCTATATAGAAGTCTTCACATACCATACCCTGATAATGATTATCCTTGGTAATAATATCCCACAAATGTTTAGAAGAATCACAAATCATATAGGTAGTGAGCTTGACCCTCCAATATAAAGGCATATCCAAATGCTCAAATATAAACAGCATGGCCTTCATCATGGATTCAGTAGCTTGAGTAGAAACATCTACTAATAATTATGAAGTGTGTTGCTATTAGAATTCTGACATCAAATATACTATAGTAGTGGAATGTCACAATGTTCCCTAAATAGACATCATGAAGAGAAAAATACAGTCTCGAAACTGAGCATCGTCACCCAGTGGTGGAAGAACCATAGGTGCCTCTAGTGGAATTGTAGGATGTAACACAAGTGGATCAGGTCCCACCACTTCCAAATCATGTTCATCACCACCCTCATATCACCCAACTCAAGGACTTAAGGGTGGCATATCTCTACAATTTCCAAACGCACTCCTTAGAAATTTTAAAAAGTAGATGGGATCAAAGATAAAATAAAAGGACATGTACAAAGCCTTCTTACAATGAGTGGGACCTCGCTACCTACTCATAAATCTAGGTATGGGTGATAACAAAGGTCACTGATTTTATAATAGAGACTAACTACTTTACCCTACTAAGGTCATGTCATGGGTAGGGTATCACATCACATATTAGAGGTTCCAGTTTATGAAGTGTCAGTTACAAGGTATAGAGGAAAAATCATTTACTTTTAAATTGGAATTACAATTTAGTAGTAACCATTTATTTTAATATTTTAGATTTATTTAATTTCATGCTTTTTTTATGTATAAATATATCATAGTCTAGTTAGACGTGTCACTATTCCCAATTTATAAAAGGCCCATACTCTTTATAAATTTAAATTGTTATGTCATGCAACCACAACCCGACCATTATGTCTAATATGATGATGTAGCGGGATAAATTTAATGATTTTATAAAATTAAATTTCATTCTCAATTTATAAAATTACATTCTTTATAAATTTTATTTTGAATTCAAGCAATCAAAACAACTCGCTTTTTAGCCTGTAAAAACCAATGGTACATGGCTCAAATGTGGCATGATTGGATAATTAAGGTTTCATCAACAATATATAAAGGAAAAAATAGTTTATTTTGATGCTGGTAGTTAATTAATCCAATTATATTATCCTTAAAATAAGCTTTAGCACACTTCCATATAAAATAATCAAGGTAATCTTGGCATTAACAGGATATGAATGACATAATATAAATATTGCATTAAATAATGCATGAAATTTGAGTCCTCAAGTGCATAAAATGATTCATGAAATGATACCTACTTGAAATATCATTCCGTGGAACAATAAAATACATAATAATAATAATAATAATATCAATAATAATATCATCAAAAAAAATGTGTGTCTCCCAATGGTGAAATGAGTTCAACAGTAACAGGAAAAACATTGAATAGAAATAAGCAGTCCTAAGTAATTTGGGTTTACCCTATACATGGGTTAGATACTCCCACGAATAGGATATTTTCTATATTTATACATGTTCCTAGTCTCATATCTAATTCCCAAATAGTAATACAGAAGAAAAGATGCTCTAAAACCAATTTGTAGCATCCCAACCTGGAAGCTACAAATCTGTGCCCTGAGCTAGTTCTCCACAAAACCTCTTTTGTACCTCCCTATCAGACAGAGGTTACCAACTAGCAGTGAGGTTATATGATGATATGGTGGGGAGACTATAACCTCATTATCATATAAATCTACATTTGATAATAATAAATGGAAATAGCATAATCCTAATAATTAAATTGTCCCAGAATAATAAATTATCCATATAAGTAACAAGTGAAAGATGAGTCATAAATAGATAAAAAAATGATGATGGTCATTTCATGTAGCTATAAAAATAAAGTATAATGCATATAGGCGAATCACATATATAAAAAATTATAAACCAAATAAAAAAGACCAAAATTTTCCTATACTATCATCACGATCATAGGCTCAGTTCTTTGTTCTCGTACTTCATCCCAATACTTAGAATCAAACTTCAGAAGCTATATATTTTCCTTTATCTATGCATGTTATCATTAAGACTACTCGATTACCATAGGTTGTCCGAGTAGGGTATGAGCTATAATTAGTAAGACACCACCAATGTTTTATAGAACTATCAAGTCTGTGGATATAAAATGAGTATTGTGATGATAATAATAGAAATGAAGCAATAAATGTATAAATAAATAACTCACCTCAGAGTAGGTTCCTCAAGGATACCCTACCGACACTACTTGCTTCAGCCTATGTCAGATATATCTAAATGGAAGGAAACCTGTAAAGATATAATATGGGTTTATAAATGTTCTCTATAAAACAAGTGAGGATGAACAGCTGAGCCTATCAACAAGGTAAGTATCAAGTTTTGACCGAACTCAATCATGTTATTTGGCATGGAAGATGTGTCATTTTATTTAATAAATTAGCATTCTTGGAATTATAAAAAAATAATTTATAAAAAATAAAAAAAAATTATCATAGGCGTCTCCATGGTGAACTGTATAAATGAACTCAAGTATAACACTGGGATCACTTCAAATACCCGACACTCTACGACTCTATCCAAGGTTATCCATAAAGACATCCCTAGTGTCACTCTTGATATGGTGTAAATCATGTCCTTCTGATCCCATCCCTGGAATCTCACATAGGGGATTGCGTATTTCTTTTTCCATGGTATAAATATCATTCCACTAAGCCTATATAAGGTGACTCCCCTAGGGAACCGGTATCGCTCATTGGTAGGTATGTAATCTGCCTGGGGAGCCTGTAAAAGGAATTATATAAAGAAAATAATTATTTATGCCAACATATTTACAATCCATAACATGTTCTAATTATAAATCTTCATGAGCCTATCCAAGGTTTCTTTAAGTTGGGATCCTTGTATCGCTATCATATTGATATTAAGGTATGGTTTATCTTTCAATAACTCATATCATTTCAACAAGGTATAATAATCGTAATACTTTAATCAGGTTGGATAATTGAATTTATGGAAGTAATTCATGCCATGGAAAAATTATAGGGTCTTAACTCATGGCCTATCATTTTCATTAGATTATTTCATATTCTATTACATTTATTAAAAGTAAATCCATACATCCTATTTAATAAATGAAGTCATTTCCAAAGCATAGTGTTATTAAGAATTTAAACAAGTGATCACCCATAGAGGTGGCTCTTGTCGAGGTAAACACCCCATGAAATTGATTTGAGGATAGCTAGGGTATCATTACATATAATAATAACCATTATATTAATTATTTAAACATTAACGAGGTGATGTTGGAATATCTAGAACATGAAACAATGGTACATAATAAAATACAACTTGTCTCTAAGGAAAAAAACTAGACCACCTACCTTAATCCAATAGGGGTATCCTTATCTAGTATCAGCCCTTGAATCGAGCTACAATTGGAGATGCAGGAAGAATATATAAAAGCCCTAAAAATATTTCAAATGATATTGAAAAAAAAATATAATATGGAAGATATAAATATAAATGATGATAGGATGAAATATGAAAGAGGAGATTACAATTGTTGATCCAATGCACCCAATGATGAAATAGATGGAGATTTGATGGAGGAACAAGTTCAAAGCCTAGGTGGACTGTGAGGAGGATATCTCATATAGCTACCCTCCTGTATGGGAGCAGAAAATAGGTTCTATCAAAAATTTCCCCTTCCCCTTTTATAAAAAATGATCTAGGGAATTTATAGCTAATGTAATATTTACCCGCTGTGTAAATCTCAGGTTTTCCCCTACAGGTAAAACCCATTAATGACGTAAAGATGGGAGGTTTTGTAGACCAAATCCACATCTTGTATTTGAGTACACTTCATGTATTCATTACATGTCCTATAATGAATACACTCTATGTATTTTCTTTATACCCAGACTCTAGTCCCCTTATTGCTCTCCCTTTCTAGTAACAAATGACTATCCGAGGGTTTGGCCTCTAGGGAATATGCCAAGAAATATAACCCTATACGGGATTAACCAAAATTAAAAAGAAAACATAACTTGATGAAAATATGATACGTTACACAACCTACCTCGAAAAACATGGAATATCAACTCCCATATGGAAACCATAATCCATGACAAGTTGAGGATACTAGGAACTGAGGAAGGACCATAATTGATAATTAGTAATAAAAACACTCTACATTATCAAGTAATATAATGAATAATCCCAAATGGAACACTTACAACCACAACTCTCAAAAAATGAACCATTACGAATAGAGATCTAGACAAAACCCCAAAATTCTGCAAAAGATCTAAATGTGATTTCAACTTCGATCAACATTAGGATCACCAAGATTTGATCATCCATTGTTTGTGATGAATCCAAGAGAATATAGAAGTTCTCCTGAAGAATCCCTAGAGTCTCCAATGATTCAAGAGGAATTTATAGGAGAAGGATTGTTGTGAGGGTCTCTATAATTTTTAGAGACAACTGGGAATCATAAAACCTAGGCACAAGACATAGACCCTAACACAAAGGTTATTGGAATGGAACACTACTATAGCATGAGGTAAGAAACTATGACATAGAAGAGTCTCATCAAACCGATTTTTTAATTCCATATTTTGGTCAATGGAATGATCCTATAAACTAGGAAAAATGGACCACATCGCTAGGTAACAACTATTCCATAGGTACCGATTATAAGAACAAGGATATATCACAACCTTAATCCATGGTGTAGTGACCCTGAAATTAGAAGAAATAGATGATTTCACCTTAAAAGACTCAATGTCATGGCCCTTTCTCTACACCGATATTGTGGAAAAAATGGTAGAACCCTTAAAATTGCATGTTATTCCACAATACCCAAACTACAATGAAGCCTTAGTCTGTATAGTGAAAAATGAGTACCATGCTGTAGAAATCAGTTTCTCTTGAGTGATACAACAACACACACCCTTATCCCATCCTAGAAAACTAAAATCGCCAAAAACAAGAAGGGATCAGAAAAAAATGAGGAAACATAACATAATGAAGGTTATACCTGAAAGCAAATCCGGGATTTTATAATGATGAAATGAAATGAAATTTTTGGGATTAAAAAAACTAAAATGTCCTTTTAATGGTAAAATCCCTAAAAAATGTAATTAACATGGCATGAAATCATATAAAATAATATTTTTATTTTTTTGTAACATGTATCAATAGAAATAATGTGAATCGAACATGTGGTGTGTGAATAATGACTGAATAAGTAGTTTTTAAAGGTTTAAATGACTTTAAAAACATATATCAGAGGGTCAGAACAAACCAAGCATCCTCCATGTTCTATGAAATCAGTAAAATATAGTTGTGTGTAGTTGAAGAAACATCAGTTCAAGGTGTTATTTGTATGGGATGACTCTAAACACACTTTTAGTGTTTTAAAACACTAAAACAAGTGTTTAGTGTTCAAATCAAAAGAAAATTACCTCAAAATGAAGTGGAATCAAAGGAAAACATCTTTGTATTTTTTTATGTTTATGAGCTAAAGGAATGTCAATTGGATGTGCAGTGTTCTTCAAATGACCGAATATATAGTTTTTAAATGTTTGAAACCCATTAAAAATGTGAGTCAAGGGGGTAAAAACCAATTGAACAGCCTCAAAATTTAGTGAAATTAGATGAAAAAAACTATGAATTTATTTTTGAAATAGTGGAGCTAATGAAACACCAATATGATGTGTTATTTTACAAAGATAACAAAACAATTCACTATAAGCGATTTAAAACACAAGAACATTCATCTGACAGTCAAATCCATAGACAACTACATCGAAATAATATGAAATCATAGGAAACCTATCATTTTATTTTTTATAATTTTTTTATCAATAAATGAAATGGGGATCAGATTTAAGGTGTGCTTAGAATGACCGAATAAGAAATTTTAGAAGGTCTAATGTCCTTTAAAATATGCTTCCGGGGGTCAAACCAATTAAATAAACTCCAAATGATGTGAAATAATAATATAATAACTGTGAACTAATTATTGAAATGGGGTAGCTGACAGAATATTATTATGAGATTTATTTCTCTAGGGATAATTAAAAAAATATTTTTGTTGATTTAAAATGAAAAAATGTGTGTGTGATGGTAAAATCCATAGAAAATGTCCTCAGGAAGACATAAAATTACAATTCAATCATATTTTTATTTTTTATGTGTTATAGAAGACGAAACATGCATCAGAAATTAAGTTTTCCCAAAATGATTAAATAAAAAGTTTTTAAAGGCTTGGTGGCCTTCAAAAACATGTGTCATGGGGTCAAAACAAACCAAACACCCTCTGAATTCCATGAAATTATATGATAATTTTTTCTGGGATTTTTAAAAATAGTAGAGTATATGGAACTTCAATTCAAGGTATCATTTTTCTAGGATGAACAAAAACGAAATTTTATATTTTTCTAAACACTAAAGCATTCTTTTGATGGTAAAAGCCATAGAAAATAGAATCAGAATGACATGAAATCATAGGAAAATGGTCTCTATATTTCTTTTAATGTATAAAAATAGTTTAAATTTCAATCAGATGTGTGGTGTTCCTAGAATTACTGAATAAGTTGTTCTTAAAATGTTTAAAGGCCTATAAAAACGTGTTTCATGGGTTAAAAACCAACCAAACGGCCTCTTAATGGTGTGCGCTCAGATGAAAACAATCGTAAAATTATTTTTGAAATGTTGTAGCTAGTGGAATGTGAATAAGAGGTTTTTTATCAGTATATGTCTGAAAACTCGCTTTTAGTGATTTGAAACACTAAATTTTTAATTTAACTATGAAAACCATAGAAAAATTACATCGAATTTTTTGAAATCATAGGAAAACATATTAGTAACTTTTTATGCGTATAAGTATACACCACGTAATTCTGAAGTGTGGTGTGCCTAGAATAACCAAATAATCAGTTTTAAATGGTTTGGTGACCTCTAAATGTATGCATTTGGAGGTTAAAACCAACCAAATAGCCTATGAATAGAATGGATTATAATGAAAAAAAACCATATGAAGATTTTTTAAATGGTGTAGATGAAAACACATGAAATTTAAGTGTTGTTATCTCAAGATGACAGGAAAAAAATTCTTTGTACTTTAAAACACTGAAACTCATGTTTAATTGTAAAATCCAAATGAAAACAACGAAAAATGTTATCAAATCATGGGAAACTTTTCTTTTTATTATTTATGATGCGTAGAAGAAGTTGACACATCATTCAGACATGCAGTGTGCACTGAACGGAAGAATAAGTAGTTTTTAAAGGATTAATAACCATTAAAAACATGCATCAGGGGGTCAAAACTAACCAAGTGGCATCCAAATTCCATAAAAGCAGACTAAAATAACTGTGTAACATCTTGATAATTTAAATTGAAATACTATGTTTAATCGCGTACATGATATGTCACTTTGAGATTAAACGAACAACAAAATATTTTTAATTAAATATTATCGTTATAACCTAGTCATTAAATTAGTGGGTATGATTAATAATAACATATTTTTTAAATAACCATAAATTTATAAATCAATATTCATATTTTGGTATGTTTATGTAAAATAATCACACAAATTTTCGTAAATTCATTTTTATCTTCAAATATAAGTTCCAATCAAAAATCATATTTTGTTCATTTTTATAGGGAAAACTGTAATTAATTTTTGACACTTTTATAAAATTTATTAGATAAAATGAACATAATTTTTGAAATCATCATATTAAAATTATTCAAAGGTATGATTTTTAGAATTTCCTAAAAAAGTTAAATTTTTTGTAAATAGTAAAAAATTCAATTTTTCAAAAAACACAAGATCTTTTTTTATATTTCCAAAACATAACTATGATATAAAAATTTAATAAAATTATTAAAATAATAATATATGATAAAATAATACAAATATTTTACAAAAATATCCCAAAACGTATAAATTATTTCATGATAAATATAAAAATCATTTTCAGTGTCAATGCAGTACCTGCTCAGCCTTGAAAACGTCAAATTTGGTGCCTTGTAGATATTAATTCGGGGGTAGAAAGTCTTATCTTGACATTAATTTTAAATATAATTCAAAAATTAATATTTTTATTAATATTCTATAATTTTTGACATTTATAACATGAATATTATCCAAATGATTGTACAAATCTTTTGCAAGCCATGAAATGTCAAATTATCAAATTAAATAAGTTATATTTACTTGGATATGAGTAAATATACATAATTAATGAATATAAATGATTATATTGAGCCTAATTTTATTATTTTTATTATATAAATTTGTTTTAAATTTTTATATTTGAATAATTATCATGTATGCTTATGCAACATTGTTGCAGGGCTTATGCAAGGAAAATTAAAATCAATAAAATGATTTTAATTAAAATTATAAGAACCATTAAATGACCCAAAAATTTGACTAAATACTATTTGATCAGTAATTTTCACCCATAATAATCCTTTAGAAAAATTTAGTATCTTTTTTAACAACATAGATGACATTAATTACATTATGGTGTTTTATTTAAAAGAAAACCATGTTTTGCACACTAATGTTTTTAATTAGTTTAACCTTTTTATATGTGTTCATTAAATGATTTGTCATGAAAGATAAAATTTATTTTTTTTAAGATTTATTTACTTTTTAGGTCATACCCTAGGTTGTCTCTCATGTAGCGTTGGTGGTATATAGTGTGAATTTTAAATAAAAAGTAAGAGAAGTGGGGGAGGTTTTGAAAATAGTTTTAAGAAAGTGAATTTATTTAAAGTGTTCAATATTTGATAAATAAATTTGGTTTTTAGAATTATGATAGAAGTAGATAGTTTCGAGGTCACTATAGATATTTTATTGTTCATTTTTTAGAAAAGTTTATACAGTTTAATGTAATTCTTTGTTTGAGGGTTGTCAAGATCTAGACTTTCCTCTTGCCTCTTCAAACGATGCTCAAATAATCACCCCTTGACAGAAAAATTGTGTTGTTAAGGATTTTTCTTAAAACATAGAAAAAGTTATACCTAATCATACTGAAATATTATATATTTTTGAGAGAAATAAGATTCTTTTCTTGTCCAATTGTAATAACCCATGATTCCCCCTTGAAATATCAACCCAATCGGTGTTGAAATAAAAATTGTTTCACTTAATTATAACAAAAGAAACATATTCATTGTATAATAACATCCAAATTTAACATAAGTGAAATATTTAAAACAAAAATTACATAAAACATGTAGAATAAAAAGAGTCATAACTCCATCCCAAGTATGTGTAGCTCCCTCAAAATGATCGTCCACCTTTTAGCTTGCCATTGAGAGGAGGAGGAGGGTCGGGTGAAACATCACCTTCATCCTTGATCACCCTATGAGGATAGGGGCCTCTAGAACATATTAAATATGTATAATAATCCTTTTGATATTCAAAATTCTAGATATTTTCCTCTTGTCCGAACTTACAAATGGGGAGCCCAAGGTGGCAATTTAAGGAAATGTGGAAAGTGATTTTGGGAACCTTGATTGCGAAAAACCACTTAGACCCTAGTTTTCAATGGTCATATCGTCTTATATCCATTTCTAAGAAACTAAAAAGTTTTATCCCCACTTCCTTAATATATCCACTGAACTTTTATCACCACTTGGACAATCACAGTCAGAGATATATATGAAATACAAAACCAACTTTTTGAATTTGAGCTGATTCGGTGGCATAGAAAAATCAGACCATATGGGCCACCAAATGGAAAATTAGGACTATGTTTCTTAATATAAAATGTATCCCATTGAAATTATGATCATCCCAAAACAAGTCATCCCATTTAGATGCACGGTTTAGTTGAAGTGTGTGGTTGAGTCCACTAGTGTGCTTGGATCCTCTATAGTTTGGACCATTTTCATGAACTTTATCATGGGCCATCCAAATCACCAACATCGTCAATGAAATTATAAAAACATGCAACATTTCCATTTTTAACAGTTATAAACACAGAATGATGGAATCCAACATGAATTGAATTTTTTTTTATAATTTTCAATACAAAACTAGTTTAGCACAGTGGTGTAAGCATGAAAATGAAATAGTGAATCATGGTGCAATCATCCATCCAGAAGATATAGTAGACCATAATAAGTAATTTTAAATATAAGATATTTATAATCATCATGTAATTTATTTTTTATTTTTAGTTAACAATTAAATACCATAAATGATCACACACCGATGTTGTAATTATTATTAAATTAATGAAATAAATCAAATAAATGATATTACAAATATTAAAATAAATTTAATTTGAGATAACTAAGCTGATAAATAAACAATATAGATGAAAATTAAATTTATAGGATATAATAAAATATATTTTTTAATTTTACTCATTTTTTGGATGTTTTTAAATTCAATGTAATGAATAGTATCAAATTTGACAACAATGATATTTATTGAATATAATATTTTATTAAATTATTTCAAAATCATAAAAATATTAAATAAGGATAAATGTGATAATATATTTTATATAATTTCATTCCACGTACATTTAAATGATATTTGGATGATTTTGGATCTAGTATAGTCTTATTACAATTTAATATTTTGAGAAATTCCTCAAGTGACCCTCACCTCAACTATAAAAGGGAACTCCATACTTCAATTAATTTCACCAATGTGAGCCTTATAGCTGGACCATATTCTAAATATTTATCTTATACACTTCTATAAAAAAAGTTATCTACATATCAATACCACCGAAATAAAAATTCCATGTTCCATAAGGGATCCTTCTATGAGGTGATATTCAAGAGGTAATTTTCATAAACTACCTCTATTAATTTAATTTATTCTTCTACCTTCCGCTCAGCCCATTAATCCATTAAAGCATAATTACTCCAGAATCATGTATATACATAATATTAAATTTATAATGGAATATTTTTTATACTTCCGTTTTTCTCATATCCTCTTATTTAAATAAAGGAAACCATTATCGAAATTATGTAAATTAACCGTCTTTGTGGATAATAAATTTTATTTTATATTACCCCCTCCATGGATGGTAATAAAATATTATTATGGTTAAATAAGAATTTATGTTTTATATTATAAATTATTTTAGGTTCTAGAAATAATATATAGATGTAATATTATGTAAAACAAAACTATTTTAGAATGGACAGAAAAACCACCAAAATAATCTAGACATTTATCATTAATCTTTTATCAAATGAGGCATCATCATGTCATAATAAAAAATGATAAATAGGACCATTTAAAATTAAGTAAGATCATAAATACCATTTCATTTCAATTCTGTTAGTTTTATTTTTATTTGGTAAGAACTTCCATAATTATACACATGTGAACCAGCCATAAAACCATGAAACAAACACTCCCTAATCAACAAAATAGAACATTATAACTCATTGACATGGTCATAAATGAACATATTAAAACAATAATAAATCATATAAATCGTTCAGAGGTTCCTAATTAAGTAATTAATTAATCTAATTTTAATTTCTCAGATATTTAGTACAACTGTGAAACATTTTCAAACATAAGGTATGGGACCTCTCCAAACCTCCATTTCTCCTTTGTGTTACGCTTTATCTCTATTCAGCCAAATTTATTTCTTATTTATTAATATATAATTCTCCAAAATTATATTTATATGACACACACACAAACATATATATATAGCTTAAAATATCGTTATTTTAGGGGGGGAAACAAGTTTTAAGAAGGTTCTCTTCTCAAATCCTCTCCATAAGCCAGCCCGATTGAAGGGAACTAATTATTTTATTACCCATTTTCATGTAAACTCCATATAATATTTTAATCCATCAATATTTTTGTAAACAATCTCATTTTATCATGAAAAATTATTTAGTTCATTTCTGGTTTTATACAAACAATTATTTCTTTGTCCTTTATAAATACACATTATTATTTTCCCCTAAGATGCACTAAAGTGGATCATTTATACAGTTACCTAAACACTATTTTTCATGTATTTACTTTAGTTGGGAATCATTATTAATGCTCAATTCTTAATTTTTATGATTTTAAAAAAATTGTTTAATCCCCTATTTCTTGGATACCATAATGATATACCCTTTGGTTATGCCTTGTGAGATGATTACGAAGCCCATTTCATTCCATGGGTAAGTCTTATGATTATTCCTTATGTTTGATTTATTTTTTAGTGAACATATGCATATACATGTTATTATTGGTGAGCCTATAAGGTTCTTGAATTTATTTGTAATTTTTTTAGTCAAATGAGAGATTATGTATTTGAATAGAGAGTAATCCAAATCCATTATGGCACATTTTCCATCAGGTGATATAGTATTGGTAGTTATCCTTGACTCATGTTTATGTCATTTCAATTGTTGTTTCTATATTCCAATGTTACCATGTCCATTTGATTCCATGTTCTATATTTTATTCATCTATATTATTATTCATATATATTATTATTCATGAGACATTCCTTTTAATGGTTTGGAAGCCTATAAAAACATGTTTTATTGGGTAAAAAATAACCAAATAGCCTCTAAAAGGTGTGATATTAGACCAAAAAATCATGCATTTATTTTTTAAATAACGGAGCTGACAAAAAATCAATCCAAGGTATCGTTTACCCGAGATTACTAGAAATACAATTTCAGTGCTTCGAAATATTAAAACGCACATGTAACATTCAAATCCATATAAAATGGAAATATAATGTTGTAAAGTCATAAAAAATTTTATTTTTTTATTACCAGTCTTAGGAGATGAAACTTGAATTGGAAATGTAGTGATCTCTAGACAAATAAATAAGTAGTTATTAATGTTTTAAGAACCATTAAAAACATACTTCATAAGGTAAACACCAGATAAACAACCTCTGAATTCCATAAACATGATGAAATATTCTATTAAATTATTTGTGAAATAGTGTGGCTAATAGAACACAAATCCATGGTGTACTTTTCTCATGACTATAGAAAACAAAATTTTAATGTTTTAAAACAATACAACACACATTTAATGGTCAAATAAATAACAAAAACCCTATAAAACGATGTGAAATAATATCAAAATCATCTTTTTATTTTTATGACATGTACGAGCTAACGACGTGTCCATCAGACATACGATGCACCCAGAATGACAGAATAAGAAGTTTTTAATTGTTTGGAGGCCATTAAAATCATTCATAAAAGGGTTTAAAACCAATAAAACAAACTATGAATTCTGTAAAATCATATGACAACAACTATGCACTTATTTTTAAAATGGTGTGACTGATGGAAAGTCAATATGATGTGTCATTTTCCTAAGATGACCATAAATGAACTTTTAGTGATTTAAAATAACAAAACATCGATGTAACAATAAAATCCATTGAAAATGGTATTTAAATGATGTGGAATCATAGGAAAAATGTCTTTTTATTTTTTTTACATTTAGTAGAAAATGAATTGTGCATCGGATATGTTGTGTTCCTTGAATGACTAAATAATCTGTGTTCAATTGTTTGATGGCCTTTGAAAATGAGAATCAAAAAGTAAAAAAACAACCGAACATTATCTAAATGATGTGAAATTATATAACATGAACCATGAATGGATTTTTGAAATTTTGGAACTAATGTGACATTGATCTAAGATGTTACTTTCCTGGGATGATCAGAAACACACTTTTAGTGTTTTAAAACTCTAAAAGTCATGTATAACAATCAAATCCATAGAAATCAGTCTCAAAATTTTGTAAAATAATATGAAAATGGTATTTTTATTTTTTTATGTGTAAAAATAAATGGAATTTCAATCAGGTGTGCAGTGTGCCCAGAAATTATTAGATTTCAATGATTTTTTATTTACTGTACTATCTTTTGTTATACATTTATTTGATTTCTCAAATGATTTGTTGGGTGAAAAGCATGAAAAATTATCAGATTATTTTATCTATGATTTTATGAAATTATATATTTTGTATATATTTATTTAAAATTTTATTCATTATTGGTTTTCTAAATTTTTTTACTTTTGTAAAAAAATTAAAAAATGTTAATAGTGAATGCTAGAAGGTGTTCACTATATGGTTGGGCTATTGCAGCCACCAATATAGAACTCCCCGGGCTTCCTTATAGTAAATTGTGATAGTTCATCGAGTCATGAACCTCGATTATATGAGACAATTATGGGTTATGAAATCATGAACGTCTACTATCTTCAGGTTTGATATCCTTATAAATATAACTCAAAGAAAAAAATGTTTTCCACTAATCTCCTTATTCTATATTCCATCTACATCTAACTATTCCATTGATGATAATTCATGAGTTGTATTTTTACCATTGATTCAAAGCCAAACACATCCAAAAAACATATGACTAAGAATAAACATACGTTCTACATGAAGGTGGATTTTATAGAAACAAGCATGGACGCAGATTGCAGGTCATAATCGTAATAAAATTAGAGTGGAAGGAAATTTATTCTATTTATTCAACTCAGATGATTCAATAATGCATACAACACACTCTATTTGTAGTTATAAAAAGATATTGAAATGAAAATGATGAGAAACAAAGAGAAATAAAATTTTGTAGGTTCTGCCCAATCCTCTTGCGCCAAACACATCAAGAAGCCCATATTTGACATTTCTAATCCTCCATCGTAGAAGTAGATGGGTTTTTATCCCTATAAAACAAGTTTATTTTCAAAAATTCCCCCTCAAACTATGTTTCCTCAGGACACAAACATTTTCCTTATCTTTCATTACATATCTAGATGGATGATCAGTGGGTTTAAAGGCATCAGTATAGTTAATGACTTTATTTTTCTTGTATCCTTTGGTGATTTCAATGGAATGTATTTTCACATATATCACATTACTCTATATTTCATCAGATTTTTCTTCCTTGAAGCTAATTGGGTCAGAATTAACAAGGAGACAATACAATTTTACATAATCTATTTTTTTCATTCTCTATATATATTTACAAGGATTTTATCATATTTGGGATGTATATGAGAAAGTTATAATTCAATGTCTTATGATTTTAGAGTATGTATTCATGTAATCATTGTTTCTACAACTCCTTATTCCTCCATTAGTACTTCTTCAATGATTTCTTCTTATTCTAGAGTGAGTATCACCTTTGTAGAATTGTCATCTTAATTAAATATTCAATAATCCTTTTTATCATAGATAACTTCTCTTCTGAAATTAATATTCTTGGTAATGGAATTATACAATAAATATATCATTACATGACATTTTTATACCGTATAGAAAAAACATCACTCCTTTATCATTGATCATTTTTCATTTTTTTTCTTATGGCATTATGATATAAGAAATGGAACCAAGAACACTAAGATTGATTAAACATTTCTTGTGAATACTCCATGCATAATGAGGAATATTCTCATCAATATGTTTTTGTCCATATATTGATTAGATACAATGCACACAAATCTTCTTCATCCTAGAAAGTTATAGTAACTACTTTGTACTTCAACATGCTTATTTTCGAGCTGAGAATGCTTCTATTTTTCCATTCACCCACTCCATTGAGTTGAGGCGTGTAATCCACATTCAGTTGGTGTAAAAATTATAAGTTTCTTTAGGTATGATTGAAAAACATTTGAGGTTTACTCCCCACCTTAACCTGATTTCACTGTTTTGGTATGATGGTATCTTTGATTTTATAGGAGTGCCTTTATTTCATTGAATAATTCAAACACTTTAGACTTAATCTTGAGAAATTATATCCATGTCTTCCTTTTATAATCATCAATATGTTGTATAAATTACCTCTTTCTTCGTTTTATTTTAGATTCAATAGACTGTGCACATCATTTTTAAATAACTCAAGTGGTGCACCAATATTCGAGTTGGAATTATTTACGCATTTTATTATGTTTTTTTTATAAATGACCTTTCGCATATTTGATTAGGGTGTCTAATTATAGGAATATCATTAACCATATTCTTTTTTCATAATAATATTAAACTTTAAATGTTTAAATTTCCAAACATGAGATGTCATATATAGTATTTAGCATCAATTATCATCTTCAAACATCACGGTATGCTTGGGTGGATCTGAAGCCGAAACATACAGTTCTTCATCACTAATACTTTTTGTGACCATCATTCCTTTTTTCATTAACAATAACCATTTTTGTATTCTGTGTGAAATATTTTTTCACCAAGATTTTTGTGACTCAATATTTTTGTCTTCATGTTGTGTATATAGTAGAAATAAGAGATGAAATCATGATTTTTATCCTTTTTATGATTATAATAACTCGTCTTCCTTGGAATGAAATTATTGAGAGATCAATAAATGAAATATATCCTAAAAAACTCTCAAATAGTTTTGTAAAAATGATCTTGTGAATTTTCTTGTGGTTACTGGTCTATATTCAAGATAACAAATGCCTTAATTTGGTGTTAATGTTTGTTCCATTAAAATAAGGGACCCTCCAAAAAATTCTCCTTCTTTGACAACATTTTTGTAACAACCCAATATTTTGTATATTATTTTTTAAAACAGAATTATTCTTTTTGATATTTTGTATTTCACACAACACTAATTTTAGCATATGTTTCATGAAACAACAATTTTAGAGTTTGTAACATGAAAAACTGAATTAAAATTTCATTTCATGCAAAATTAGGTCTAACTTATGATACATGAAACATTAAGTTTAAACAAAATGTAACATGTTATTAAAATATTATTATATAATATCATAATTATATCGAGGCAATTTAAATGTAGGGTAGGAATAGGATTAAATAAAGTATGAAAATATATTTTTTTAAACATGTATGTAAAATTTATTTTTTGGGACTAGTAAATTAGTAATGTAAATAAACACTATTTAGAAATAAAGGAAGTCGTATTCTGGAAAAAAAATTATGCACACAAACATGTTTAACCTCAATAAATTAAAAAAAATAGGTTTTGGTGAATTTTTTTAGTGAAATCTTTATATTATTTTTTCAATAAAATATTTAACATTTATGTTATGTTTCTTGAATACAATAGATAAGAAGTAATCTAATTTTTTGATTAAAATCTATTTTTTTTGAAAAAAGTATTTGATGCCTTTTTTGTACTTATTTTAAATATAATGTTTAGAAATTATGATATATTTTTGAAAAAATAATATTATTGTTTAAAATCATCATCTTAAAATAAAATTAGGATAATTTGTTTTTTTATTTTTTGGAAAAGATTAATTTTTTAGTGAATATTGAAAAATACCGGTTTTGGTAAAGATTTATCAGTAATTTTAAAGATTTTAAAAAACATCCAAATTGTTTTAAGAGTTTTATAAAAGAAAAATTAGTTAATTTTTTATATATTAATTAAATTTAGTTCACTATAATTATTTTTATGTTGAATTTGTATATAAAAACATTGTAAACTATTGAATATTTTTCACTTCAGAAACCCGTTTTCTCATTACATTTACGGGACTAATTTTAAATTAAATTTTTTCACACATTTTAATGAAATTTTTTTAAAAAAAATAATTCCATATTTAAAATAATAATAATTTATATTATCCAATTACTTCAAATTAATTTTTTACTATGAGGAATAGTGAAAACAATAAAAAATAATCACTCTTTTTATTGTAAAAATGGGTTTACTGGAGGGTTAATATATAAAGATAAGGGTTCATATAACTATAAAATTTGTATATTTCTATTATCTAACCATATTTCAATATTATCCATTATATATTATAATATATGTTTATTTGGAATCTTTTTTCATGGGAATGACTTTGTTATTCTGGATTCTTTTGGGAAATTTCCAAGTAATTTCCAAGTGGGTTACTTTCCTCCACTTATAAAAGGACATCACCACACTTCAATAATTAAAACCTCTAAAGACATATAGTTTATCAAAAACATAAAATAATCGCTCCCAAAAATCATTATCCATGTTGTAGATCTATTTTTCATCCTAAAATACTAACACTAGGGTCCTTAATAAGGTATCGAAAGGAGGTGCTTCTAAGAGAAGGTAATTGTCTTTATCAGATCCTTATTTTTCATTATTAATTTTACAACTTCAACAATTTCTTAACACATACAATATAATAACACAAATATATCATTTATAATTATATTTGATTCTGTTAATTTAATAACTTGTATCCATCTCCCCTTCTATTAAATGGAAAACAAAACCATCGATCATGTGTACTGGGAACTATCTTCTCATGAATAAATGTAATTTTTTATCACCATTTTTCACAGATGGATATAGTGATCGATTTAATATATTTATATTATATTTATGAAATTAATATACTTATATAATATTAATATTAAATATACCTTCTTACTTTCCATTCCGTGGGGGCTAAAATAGCGTCACTTGTGTGTACGGCGTACTACTACCACAAGAAGCGATGTGATTCATTTTCACTTACACTTTACATAGAAGGTATTAAGGATAAATTTGAAGAATATAAATGATATATATGACATCAAAATTATTCTGTACTATTAATATATTATTTTCCTTATTTTTCTTTCAATATTTTGATAAAATGGAAATAGTGTTCACGCGTACGTATAGTCCATCATCTCCAAGAATGTTATATTTCATGTTCTATTTACAAATCTTATGGATTAATATAAAAAAAATATAATGAATATATAGGGTATTTATATCATTTTTAACATTCTGGGGATGATGGAACCATGATAAATTTAAGAGAATCGAAACATAAAAATTAAAATATACACAAAAAACAAAGTAGTTATTGCCCAAAACACGACTTTAACATTTAATTTTTACTAGACTAGTAATACAGGGTTATAAGAAAATAATATATGGTATGATATCTATAATTATATTTTTTTATATAATCATAATACACTTATATTTATTATACATGATGTCTGAACATGTTTAAGGGAAGTCAAGACTTAAGGTATGGGATTTATAGTCTCATTTTTTTACTTTCATGAGACATATGAAATACTAACAAATTATTTCCTTTAGGTGGTGTATATAATTCCCCTTTGATATTTTATATCATGAATCTATTTATATTCATGGTATTTAAAGTTTCATTTGATATCATTTATTTTATGGGACTTACAAATCATAAGTTAATAAATTGGTAAGGGTTTATTTCACAATCTCATAATTATTCAAAATTATCTATGTTTACTTCTACCCTTGGATTATTATTTGAAATTTTAATCTTGATATAAACATATTTTATTCACCTATGGTAATTCATGAACTTTCCATGTAATGGTACCATTTTTTCACTCTTTTATACTTAAAATGATTCATAAAAGTATTTAAGAAAATCTTTTTATATTTCTCTCTTGAGCCATAATTCCTTTATCATCAAAACCCTTGTTTTATAAAAATATTTTCGGGTTTTAAATTCGTCTAGATAATTTATTAAAATAATTTGGACCTATTTCAATTTTTCTTAAATTATAAGAATCCTCATGTCATTTTCCAAACAATGACCATTGTTCTTTTACCTAAAATGTTAATGGAATATTTATTTTCACATATACTACAAGAATAGAATTTCATTCCATCACTACTATTATTTTATCTGAAGATCACATTATAATATTTTTAGTTTATTTTCAAAGATAATTATTTTTAAAAAAATTTATGTTTTAAAACGTTTTTTTCAAAATTAATATGATATTTTCCTCAAGAAACGTCTTAAATGATTTTTAAAGATTCATTTATAAGTTTCAAAATTTATTTTCAAATTATTGAATTTTAGAAATGTTTTATGAATTTTTTTTCTTGTAAAGTGATTTCTAATGAAATGTTATTTTCCTCATGAAATATTTTAAATGATATTTAAAAATCATTCTCCATATATGATGGCATCCATTGATTTTACCAATGCCTTAATGGGAATATGGCTCAAAGATACAATTATTATTATTTATCTATATGATTTTGGATGACAATATGCTTAAGAAACCCATTTATCTTCCATCAGTTATACCATGATAAAATTATTATGAAGCCTTATTCATTATCCATTGGTTATACTATGATGAAATGATGAAATTATTATGAAACTTGTCACTTTTCCAAAGGTTTCGATATGGTGAAATGTTTATGAAACCCATTTCATTTCAAGGGTTATGATATAATTAATGTTTTATGATCTTATGGAACACATACAATTGATTTTAATTATGTGATGTGTGGGAACTATATCTTCCTCTAATTAATTAGATAAAGAATTATACATCATGAGATAAATCGGAATATAGTGGTGAATAAACCTAGTTATGTAAGGAACATTTCCCACTATGATGGTCTTAGGAGTGAACATAGATTACTATGATGGTTTGGGGAGTGAACCCATTCGACTATGATATCCTTGGATGTTAGCCTTGACTACTATGAATATGATTTTCTATTCTTATATGTATGCAATAATTATATGTCTTGTGCCAATTTCATTCTCTAATAGATCATGTTATTTGATTAATTGATGATTCATGACATATAAAATGCCAATATATATACCATGTCTCAAGATTATGATATTTGATATGTAGGGTATGGTTTTCAAATGTTAATCCCATATCCCCAGACACTTATGTTCAATTCACACTTATGTGATCATTAATATCTCACTTTCTTAACCTTACTAATAATTTGATCTCACCCTTTCTTATGTTTCCTTTCCCCATGTTTTGAATAAAGGTTTCAAGTAGGATATGTTTGTAAAGAGTAAAAGAGTGGAAGATATTTATGGGATACGTTGAATATATTCCACCTAATTATAATATTTTGTACCTAGTATCCAAAGGCACTAATATTTTACAGTCCTTTGGAACGTGTTTGTGTAATATAATGAATATTCATCTAAAAATATGTAATATCTAGGAATGAAAATTTTGGGTCACTATAGTTATTTTTGGATGAATGGTTTAGTTAACCTTTGGAAACAATTATGATAAATCATTAGAGATATTCCTAAGTACATGTCAAAGGATAAGTCTAAGGGTGAGGCAAATTATAGGAAATGTTTCTAGAATTTTCGTAAAGTATAGAGTGAGGGGTTTCCAAGAAATTGCATACCTGTCTTGATACTACAAGTGGATATAGATTTTTTAAAAAGGGTTATAGGGGTAATAACTCTAAAAAGGGTGCATTGATTTTGACTCGATCATCACCTGGTGCATGAAAATGGATCTTATTGTACACCTGGTTTGACACTCCCTATGGATATGCTTTGGAAATTCACAAACTCTTTAGAACCCATCATGAAGAATTTAAATAAGGACCATGAATGACCTAGGATAAAAATAAGATATCATAGATTATAAATATGTTGTAATGATTTAGATATACTATAATTTATTTTTATTGATAATTCAGTTCCCCATAATGAATATTGTTACTCACACTTTGTTTTGAGGTTTTAGTTGATAAGATATATAGATTGAACTTGGTTAATGTTTAATGTGATAGAAAATGTGTTGATGAGAAACTAAATGGGGTGAATACTAGAGTGGAGGATATTGTGATTATGGCTAATCAGTTATCTTGATATATGATTAACAACATTCACCTTAACAAACTCCCAGGCTCACTAAAGAAGAGAAGGATAAAGTTCACATGGAGCTCTAGTGGTAGAGACCGTGGAGTAAAGAAGACTTAGTTTATATATGTCATGAATGTGGGAAGAATCACTCTAGGGAATATCTCAATGGAAAAAAGAATATGTTTTATGCTTGAAGAATAAGTGAACGTATTATGTAATTTTGATGGAAAAATTAAATGTTTAGTTAACACAATGGAAGGGAATATTAGTCTCCCTAAGGTATTTTCAATGGATAAATGTTTTAACTGTTGAAAGTATGTGTAACGACCCATTTTTTTATCAATGGAAATTCCTTTCATAAAATTATGTCATATAATGACATAAAATCACAACACAATGAACTACTATGTACTATGTGACCTTAAAATATAATATTGTCACTTCTATGATTTGAATTTCTAAAATATGACATACACTGTTGTGATCAGTAAGATATTTGGAGTCTGATGGAAGAAACGCAATTTTTGATGAATAGTAACCTCACCTTATGAATAGTAACCTCTCCATACGAATAGTAATATGACCCTTATGAATAGTATATTGTCTAATAGAATTGTAACTTCACCCATGAATGTACAAATAAAATTTAGGAATCTTATTAGTGATAATATGACCATAGTAAAAATAATTGTTTTTTTGTAAGTCCTAAATAATTAATTAAATAATTTAAATTAAAATATACTTTCCAAAAAATATTCATAAATAAAAATTATATGTATTTTGGTTTTAATATAATGTTATAAGACATTATGTAATTTTTGAAAGCATTATAAAATCAGTTATAGTTTTAAAATTTTTATTTTTCAAGTAAAATATGATTTTAATTAAAATTTTAAATAATAATATATAAAAAAAATTATTTTTGAAAAATTGAGTTAATATTTGGATTCTACACAATGAAAAATGGTTTGGGTGAATTTTTTGTATTTTTTCTAAAATACATGAATTTTTTACGAATAGTAAAATATGATAATTCACAATGAATGTTAAAACCTGAATTTCTACATCTTGCTTGAGTCTTGGATGATGTAAATGGTCATTAGTTCGAACTCACAAGCACATATTACTATTTCTGGTCATGTATTCATCACTATTTCCGGTATTGAGGGAAATTAATAAACTAGGTAATTAAATATTATGAAAACCCTCCTCCCATCCACTCTAAATACCACCCCTCCTTACCTCTTATATTCAATCCTCTCAAGCCTCGTGTCTTCCCTAAATTGTACCCAAATATCTCCCCATGATCCTTCCACATGTCCAACAACACTTAGTCTCTTCAAAAGACCATATAATCTCCCCTTAAGAGGCTCTCACGGAAGATTGATTCATGAAGTCCGAGTCTGAATGGCCCAAAGGCCTTATTTTTTATTTTATTATTCATAATACACCTTTTAAGGGTTGAAGTGGAACCCCAACATGACCTGTATGCCCAAGGCATAAGGCCCGACAAGACCTGCAATACATGACCCTAATGCCCATAGGAATTTCATGCCCAATACATGACCCATAGGCCCAACCCACTTGAACTATAATTTTTTTATGATAATTTAATATTTTATTATCATCTCTCAATTAATCTTCTTTTATATAGGATGTAAAGACACCATCCAAGATGTGTTAATTTACCGCATTCAAGGATGATGGGGTTTCAATTTCTTTTACCATATATAATTCTTGTAATGAAACCAATTTTATGGTTGAAACAGACTATAAAATATTTATTTTATCATATGTGATGTTATGGAATCTCTTTCTACACATGATGTAAATTAATAATACAAAATAAGTTAAATTGCCAAATTAATCCAAGTGTTTATCATTAATGTTTTCTATAATGATTCTCCTTCAATCCAAATAAACAAAGGAATTTTATGACCATTAAATCTCTTGGATGTTCACTAATTCCATACAACTTCAATTATGGGCAACTACTCTCGTTATATATGTGTGTCTGAACATGAATTTAAGTGAAACGATCTCTAAAACGAAGGAAAAAATGTACTCGAACAATGAAATTGAACCTCATAACCAAAAAAGGTTCTTAAATAAAATTAAAAAGGTTTTACTAAATATTTTACATATATGTTAGTTTCATTAATTATTAATTAATTGGCCTAATTTTATTGTACTGGTCATTAATATCAAGTGGAGAACTCCGTCAGACATAAGGTATGGGATCCTCACTATTTAATTTTTATTCAAGAATGTCCTCTATGTTATCCCCTTTTATGTGTAATCTCTTCTTAAGGGGTATGATTTATCACCTTCTTCATACTTCCCTCATAATGTATAGGAGATGAGAAACCCATTTATCTCTCATTAATCCCTCTTAAGTACACCTGATACCATGATGATAATCCATAAGGGATTCTACTTTAACCTCCATTGTTCCATCGGGTTGCCTTAGCATCATTTTACCAAAATGAAGTCACATTTTCTTTTTATGTGCATCTTATAAATTATTCTCACATGTAACAAAATAATTTATCAAGACCCTTTCTTCATTCTATTTTAGGGATATACATTTTTTTAATTGATTCCCTTGTCAATAATTCTCGATAAGAAAACATATTGTGAGGGAACTTCCAAAATTATTACCTGATTTCAAGTGCACTATACCTTCTATTTTAATCCACAATTGTCTTTATAATATCAGTATTTTTATAATGAATACCTTCTTGGAATCTTCTGGTTTTGTATAACATATTATTCCCTTTTCTATTTTAAATGCTTGTTAGTGTTTTCCTTAAAACCGCACTAAAATGTTTTAATGACAATAATTAATAAAGACTTTTTAAAATGTTTTCACTCCTATTTTAAATCACGAACCATGATATATGACTATTTAACCTTATAAATTTCCATATATGTCCTAATTCCTTTCATTCATGGACACTTTTATGATCCACATGTTTGTTATGTTTTGTGACATGATTCTGGTACCCAATTCTTTCCATGTGTAACCCTTATGTCTATGTATGAATCTTTATATGGAAAAAATATTCATGAGCATGATAAGATGAGTGTGTCCAGATAGTTCTCCAATTTTGTGGGTAATTTTTAGTCTAATGCGAGATTAAGTGCAATGATCTTGGCTGTTAGCCTTGACTCATGCTACTATGTGAAATAGTCTTATTGGTTAACCTTGGCTTGTGCTCATCTTTGTGCTATGAACCTTGAATTTTGAAAAATTAATGATTTATGTTGTTTCCAAAATACTATGAATTCATGTTTATATGAACTGATTTTTATAAGTTATGATTCTATATGTTCCATGCCTTTTTAAATCTTTATGTCATGATCTCAAACCCATGTGCTAAAGACTTATTCTTATGTGTATACCCTTACTGGAATTTTAGATCATCCCTTTGTTTATGTGATTCCTAGGGTACCCTTTGTAGATGTAAGGGTGCATGGTAAGTTACTATCTCTTTGTAAATATTAAATAAGTAAGTGTCTTTTTATTTCCATGTTTTTTGTTTTATGTACCTAGTATTCCAAGAAACAACACTTTACGATCCTTGGATTGTACTCTAATATATAATTATGCTTAAAATCATTTAAAGTTATATATAAAAGGATAGGGTCATTATAATTGGTATCATAGGATGGTCTAGTTATTTTTTGAGATTAGGAATAGGGAACTTCACTGAGAACCTTAAGGATGAGACTACATATAAGAAAACATCCCAATATTTTGGTAAGTATAGAGTAAGTGGTTTATCAAAAAAATACATCGTTGTCTGGATACAAATAATTAGAGTTGGATCTAAGATAGATGTATCTAGGGATAAAACCTAAAGAATAAAACTTTGAGATAGACTCGAACGGGAAATGGTGCACGACAACAGGCCTTGTTTCACTCTAGGTTTGAAACTCCTTGGGGATATTCTTTGGTAGAATCATAAGAATAGTACAAACAATTATTAACGGAATAAAAAAAATCCCATAAGAATATAAATTATGAAATATTTCAAGGATATCCTAGATTAAAATATAGTAAATCAGAAGTTACGATATACTTATCGTTTACAAGTTTATAATCTTATGTTCAATGATTATTTTTTTATGCTCGATACCTAAGTATTAGATCCCTCTAATTGTACAATATTTTTCTTAGTTAATGGAGGGTAATAGAAGAACACATTCCACCAATAAATGTTATAGGGAATATGAATATTTACCTAATGATATGCTTGATATGATGGGAACAGGTTCTCAAAACTTCATTAAAGTACCCGATCAGCATGATCAAGTTATGAATAATAACATGAATCATGTGGAACACCCTCCTCCTACAAAGAAATATTAAGTTGATTTTGAATCCATAATGCGGAAAATGACTTCCATTTTTAGTAGATCTTTTGATCCCCTCCTCATAGAACAATGTATTAACTCCATTGAAAAGATATTATCTATCCTCTAGTTCTCAGAAGAAGAGATATTTTTCATAGAGGTCAATAATTTTTATGGGGAAGATTATCATTGGTTGAAATTGATCAAAAATAAAAATCCCAAGGATGAAATTTATTCCATTGATTGTAAGTAATTATAGATAATGTTTTTCAAAAAATATTTTCCCTAAACCTCCCATCTAAATATGGAAAAAGAGTTCCTGAGACTCAGGAATAAGGAAGATGTGTCAATTGGGGCGTATGAAGAAAAAGTTACAAGGATTTCAAGGTATTCCTATGGATTGATCATGAACACTGAAAATAATTTGGATCTCTTATTTAGTGGACTAAAACTGAGTCTATGAAAATAATTGGAGATTCGAGACTTTGACAGTTAGGAGGAGATTTTCTGTCATGCCCTCAAAGTTGAAATGTAGATCAGAGACTCTCAGTGGTATCATGGTCCTAGTGACAAGAAGGGGAAAATGGAATCTAATATAGTTGTTCCTACAAATAAATTACATGATAGAAAGAGGCTCAATCATCCTGCGTGTAAAAATTGTTGGATGAAGCATCCAGGAAACTATTTAAAAGGAACTGGGAATTGCTTGAAATGTTGAATGTTGGGAAAGCTGGATAAAACTTTCCGATGGGATATGAAGAATCCCACTAATGTGGAAGAATAACGTAAGTTTCAGATCAACACTCATCCTATAGTGTAGTATTAAAACAGCAAGGAGCATTGGAATTATGAAAACAATTTCCCTAAGCTGAGGGTTGTCAAAGGTAATCAACAACAACCTCCAAGTAAATAAGGATGGGATTATGATTTCACAAATAATAAGGTTGATTTGGACAATGATTTGGAGACAGGTACGCTATTTATTCATTCACGAATAGTGAACGTACTATTTGATTGTAGTTATACACATTATTTTTTATCATTCAAGTTTAGAAGAACTATTCAAACACCACATCAAGAATTGGTGGATAAGTTATCTATGAAAATAGTGAATGGGGAAGTCATTGTATCCATGGTTTATAACTCCATCCTGATTAATGATTGTGGACTAAACCTCACAAAAAATCTTCACATTCTTCCTTTAGTGGAGTTTGACGCTATCTTGGGAATGGATTGAATATATTTATACAAAGCTAACATGAACTGTTGGGAAAGGGAGATCACTATTCACATCCCGAAGCATCCTTTGATTCTTTACAAGTGTAAGGAGGAAGATGAATCACCTTTAGAATCAATGTCTCTATAGTGGATATTAATTCCTTATAAGTAAGAATATCTAGCTCAAATGATTTACAAAATGAAGGGAATCATGACTGAAGAAATTTCCATCGTGAGAGATTATACTAATGTATTTCTTGGATAGTTTCATGGTCTTCCACTTGATATAGAGGATGATTTATAAATAGAACTTATTCTTAGATCTCTTCATATATGAAATACACCTTATAGAATGGCCACCATAGAGCTGGAAGAGATGAATAAGCAATTACATGAGAATCTAGATAAGGGTTTTATATTCCCGAGTGCTTCACTATGGTGAGCTCCAGTCCTATTAATCAATTAGTAATATGGATCAATGTACCTATTAATTGATTATCATGAGTTTAATAAAATCATGATAAAGAACAAATATCCCCTACAACGGATAAATGAATTTTTTGATCAGCTTCATGGGGCTAGTTATTTCTCGAACGTCGACCTTCGATTGGATATCACTAATTAAAGGCGGGTAAGGCAGATATTCCCAAGACTGCCTTTAGAATGAGGTATGTACACTACGATTTCATAGTAATTCCCTTCAAACTCACTAATTATGTATAATTTTTTATGTATTTAATGAATAGAGTCTTTAGAAATTACCTAGAAAAATTTGTGGTAGTCTTTATTGACGATATTATGATCTACTCCGTGAGAATGGGGGAACATGAGGAGCATTTGAATACTATTTTATAGACATTGCGAAGGGAGAAGTTGTATGAAATGTATAGTAAATGTGAGTTATAGATGGAGGAAGTATCATTCATAGGGAATCCTATCACCAACAAAGGGATATATGTGGACCCTTCTAAGACAAAGGAGATTGAAGAATGTCCCAAGAAAACATCTGTAATGGAGATCTGCAACTTTCTTGGTCTAGCTAGTTATTATCGACGATTTGTGAAGAACTTTTCAGTATTTTAAAACCCAATGACAATGCTGTAATGGAATAGAGTAATGTTTTTCTGGACTCAGAATTGTGAATACTATTCTAAAGAGTTGAAAAAGAGGCTTATGATTCTAGTAGTAAAAACACTCCCAACAATTGGAGAACACTTTGTGGTGTACAGTGTTTCTTTAAATAAGGAATTAGGATATGTGATTATGATAAATGATGAATTTATGTCATAAGCCTCAAGGAAGCTGAAAATCCATAAGTAGAACTGTTCTACGCATGGTTTGGAGTTGGAAACTGTGATCATTGCTTTAAAAATCTGGCAGAATTATCTCTATGGGGAGAAATGTGAGATATATACTGATCACAAGAGTCTCCAATATAAATTCACATAAAAATAGGTTAATATTCCCCAATGATGATAGATAGATCTCATCATGGATTATGACTGATCAATCCACTACATTCCCGATAAGGAAAATAACGTCGTAGATGCTCTAAGAAAAAAGGATCCTACATCATTATGAGTGATGAGAATTGAATGGGGTATAGTCTTCTTATATTTTAAAAGGATGAAAATGGGAATCATAAAGGGAGGAACATTATCAATCCTTTCTCAAAGTATTTCTCAACCATCCTTCATGGAGAAAATAATGGATTCTCAATGAAAAGATCGTGGAATTCAAAAAAGGGTGGAAGCCATTATAAATGGTAAATCCTATATGTTTATGATTGATGAGAAAGGAGTTGTATGATTTGGGTCATGGTTTTGTGTACCATCTGATCCAAAGATAATTAATGAGATTCTAAATGATGCACATAGATCGAACTTCTCTATCCACATAGGGAGCACAAAGATGTATCGAGATCTCTGAGAGAACCTTTGGTGGGACAATATGAAGAAACATATAGTTGAGTATTCATCAAAGTGCCTGGTATTTCAACAAGTGAAGGCTAAAAGAAATAATTCTAAGGGGATGATGCAACCACTACCCATACCATCATGGATGTGGGAGAACATCACTATGGATTTGGTCACTACACTTCAAAGGATATCCCATGGAAACAATGTTATACGGGTTATTGTGGATCGTCTTATAAAGACAGCTCACTTTATCATGATTTGAGAGTACTTCTCATTGGATAAAATTCCATGTATATATATTAAAGAGTTGGTAAGGATGCATGGATTACCACTATCAATTCTATCCAATGAAGATCTAAGATTCACCTCGATCTTCGGTAAAAGTATCCAACATTCTCTAAGTACTGAATAGAACTTCAGTACGACCTATCATACGAAGATATGATAACAACATCTTCCACTAGTTGAATTCTTCTATAATAACAGTTTCCAGTTGAGCATCTGAATGGCACCATACGAAGCCCTCTATGAGAAAAGGACAGAACATCGGTGTGTTTGGATGAAGTCGGGGAGTGTAAGCTGTTAGGACTTAAAATGGTTGAAGAAATGGTAGAGAAGGTGAAAGCCATTCAATAGAACATCAAGGCATCCCAATGTCAAAAAAATAGTTTTGCAGACAATCTTCGACAAGAACTTGAGCTCAAAGTTGGATACATGGTATTTCTATGCATATCTTAATAGAAGATGGTCATGAGATTTCAGAAGAAACAAAAGATAAGTCCCAGGTACATCGGGCCATTAGAGATCCTTGATCGAGTCAGATTTTTGGCCTATTGACTGGAACTTCCACCTAATAGGTCCAAAGTGCATGATTTCATTATTGTTTCCCTCTTAAAAAAGCACATACCAAACCCTTCACATGTACTGTCATCAAAAGTGGTAATGTTTGAGGATGATCTTTCATATGAGTATAAACCAATTAAAATCATGGATCATATAGATAAGGCTCTAAATAACAAGACTACACACCTTGTAAATGTACTGTGGTGGAACCATAACTACAATGTGGCAACATGGGAACTCGAGGAATAGATGAAGAAAATGTACTTATACATGTTTATGGCTTATAATGAAAAATGAAATTTTGAGGGTCAAATTTCATAAGGGGGGAATAATGTAACGACCCAATGTTTTATCATTGGAAGTTACTTTCTTATAATTCTGTCATATAATCACATAAAATCACAACACAATGAACTACTAAGTACTATGTGATCATTAAACATAATATTTTCACTTCTGTCATTTGAATTTCTAAAATTTGACATACATTGTTGCGATCAGTAAGATGTTTGGAGTCTGGTGGAACAAACAATATTTTTGGTGAATAGTATCCTACCCATATGAATAGTAACATACCCTTGTGAATATTAAAATGACCCTTATGAATTTTAAATTGACTAAATTAATAGTAACATCACCCATGAATGTATAAATTGAATTTAGGCATTTTATAAGTGATAATATGACTACAGTAAAATTAATGGTAGTTTTTTAACTCATAAATAATTAGTTACAATTAACTAATTAATTTAAAAAAAATTCAAGAAAAATTACAAATTAACAATTTTATGTCTTTTGGTTTTAATATAATTTTATAAGACCTTATTTAATTTCTAAAAGCATTATAAAATCAGTTATAGTTTTAAAATTTATATTTTTCAAGTAAAATATGATTTTAGTTAAAAATAAAATTATTCATATTATTTTTGAAAAATGGAGTTCATTTATGGATTCTACATGTTTAAAAAGAGTTGGGGTTAATTTTTTGGATTTTTTCTAAAATACTTGGATTTTTTATGAAGAGTAAAATACGATAATTCACAATAAATGCTAAAACCTAAATTTATGCATCATCCTTGAGTCATGGATGATGTAAATGTCCATTGGTTGGAACTCACATTCACATATTACTATTTTTTGTTCATGGAATCATTACTATGTGTGGTATTGAGGGAAATTAATGAACTAAAGAATTAAATATTATGAAAACCCTCCTCTCCTCCACTATTAATACCACCCCTCCTTACCTCTAATATTAACTCCTATGAAGCCTAGTGCCTTGCCTAAATTATACCCAATTCTCTCCCAAATATCTCCCCAACTTCCAAAATCCCTTATTCTCTTCAAAATTACAATTCCTCTACCCTAAAGAGGCTCTCAAGAAAGATTGATTCAAGAGGTAAATTCCTCTTTTCAATTCTTTTACTTTCATGTCATGTTCTTTTGTTTTCATTTATATCCTTACCTCCCCTCATCCAAATTTCATGAACACTCCAGTATAATACTTGTACTATAATTTTTTATGAAAATGTAACATGTTATTATCATCTCTCTTTTTCTATTTTTATACTATAATTAAAGACACCATCCGAGATGTATTAATTTACGACATTCAAGGATGATGGGCTTTCAATTTCTTATACCATCTTCAATTCCAGTCATGAAACCAATTTTAGGGATGCAAGAGACTAAAAAATATGTTTTTTATCTTCTGTGATTTTATGGAATACCTTTTCAAACATGACTTAAAATAATAATACAAAACAAGTTAAATCGCTAAATTAATCCAAGCATTTATCATTAATGTTTTATATAATGATTCACCTTCTCTCCAAATAACCAAATAAATTTTATAACCATTTAATATTCAAAAGGTTCACTAATTTCATATAACTTCAAATATGTACAACCACTCTCATCATACATGTGTGTCCAAACATGAATTTTAGTGAACCAATCATTAAAACCTAGGAAACAAATAGACCCAAATAATGAAATTGAGCCTCATAACCAAAAAAAGGCCTTGAATGAACATAAATAGGTTGTTATAAATATATTAATTATATTATTGATTTCTTAATTATTAATTAATAAACATAATTTTATTATTCATGTAATTAATATAATGATGAGGACGCCATCAAACTAAAGGTAAGATATCCTCTCTATTTCACTTTTATTCATGAATGTCCTCTATCTTATTCCTTTTTTATGTGTAATCCCTAATTATAGGGTTAGATTTCGAACCTCCCACACACTTACCTAATTATTTATATGTGATTTTAAATCCTTTTATCTCTCATTAATCCCTCTTAAGTACTCATGATACCATGCTGATAATCAGTAAGGGGTTCTACCTGAACCACATTTATTCCATCGGGTCGCCTTATCTTCATATTACCAAAATGAAGTTATCTTGTATTTTCATGTGTATATTATAATTTTTTCACATGTACAAAATTAATTTATCAAGAACCTTTCTTCATTATATTTTAGTTATATATGTGTTTTTAAGTGATTTTCTCCTCAATACCTCCCAATAAAGCAAACCTATTTTGGGGGAACATCCCAAATTATTACCAAATTTCAAGTACACTATATCTTCTATTTTAAGACACCATTGTATTTATAAAGTCATTATTTTTATAATTAAAACCATCTTGAATAAATTATTCTTTTTTATAAAATATTATTCTATTTTTTATTTTAAATGAATGTTAGTGTTTTCATTAAAACTGCACTAAAATGTTTTAATGCTAAAAATTCATAAATAGTTTTCTACATTTTGAGACATCTGTTTTAAATTACATACATTGATATATGACTATTTAACTTTATAAATTTCTATGCATGTTCTAATGTCTTTATTTCATGGACACTTTTATGATACACCCGTTTTTTATGCTTTATGACATGATTATGGTACCCAATTATTTCCACGGGTACCCGTAGGTTTCTGTATGATTGATTATGTATGATTATTAATGTGGAAATCCTATTCACGAACATGTTAATATGGGTGGGCCCATATATCACTCCAATGCATTGGGTAAAGTTTAGTCTCATGAGACATTATTTGCAATGATATTAGCGATTTTCCCTGACTCGTGCTACTTTAAGCAATGGTCATGGTGGTTAACAATGACTTGTGATCCACTATATTCAATGAGCCTTAATTCATGATAAAGTCATGATTTATTTTCATGCCACATTACAATGAATTAATATTTAAATGACAACATTTTTATAAGTTATGATTTCTTATATTCCATTCCTTTTTATGTCTTTATGTCATGATCTCTTAACCATGTGCTAAAGCCTTATTCTTATGTTTATTCCCTTACTAGGATTTAGATTATATTTTTGTTTATGTGATCTGCATGGTACACTTTTTAGATGTAAGGGCTTAATGGAATTTAGGAGCTCTTTGTGAAAATTAAATAAAGAAGTTTTTTTAGTCCCATGTTTTCAGTTTTATGTACATAGTCATCCATGACACTAGACATTACGAACTGTGGTATGTACTCTGATGTATAATTATTCTTAAAATCATGTAATGTTATATGTAAAAGGCTAGTGTTGTTATAGTATGTGAACTATTCAAATCAATTTATTAATGGGAAATATCATGAATATTATTAGTAAGGTGGTACGAGTAATGGTTATACAACTGATGTTGAGGAGACTAAAAATGATATATGAAAGGTATGGACTATTATAACTATAATTTTTAGGTTAAATGTGATAGTAATTATTAAATTCAGGTTTATCAATGATAATATATTATTCATAATTCATATTTTAAGAAATAGATATTAAATAATAGGATGAGGAATCCAATTTAATGGTTTAAGAATGAAATGTGATGATTCATGAGTTCATGTATGATAATTCAAGAATTATGTTATATGAATCATGAAATATATAAATATTTTTCTGTATAAGTTTTTCATTAAGGATTTTCACTAATATGTTGACTGGTACTAAGGACCCAGAAAATTGATTTATTAGAAAGGTGATATTTTATATAAAACACATGATTAATGGAAGATACCCCCTAATATGTTTCAGATGTTGGAATAACGATGTTGGGACAACGAGATGTTCGATATGAATAAAATAAATTGTGTAGTATTGATGATCTTGGAACTGATTAATGATTTCTATACAAAGTGGATTATGTTATCATTGATGGAGTTTTCAATATTACTGTATTTATGGAATATATTCAATAGTCTATTATTTTATTCAATGGATAAAGAAGAATTCATTTTTTATTGAGGATTTATGGTAATTCTAGTTATTATCAAGCTTCAAGAGATTACATGAGTAAGGTATTCACATATTTGTAATGTCTCCATTAATAACTACTTTATGATATTTTAGGGATTAGTATTACGTTGATTTTGAGAAATTTTGTGACATTATTTATAAATTTTGAACTTTTGAAGAGTTATAAGGTTAACCATTTATGGAATAGTTTTTGTTGAATCTTAGATGTGGTTTTCATGATTAATGTGTAATTTCAAAATGTGAATATTTTTTCATAACTTGTGCAAACAATTTTTTATTTTTGAAAATAAAAAAAATGGAAGGAATGGATTTTAATTATTTTATAGACATTATGTAGTGCTTCAGACGTGAAAGTTTCATCTCATAGAGTAATGGATGATGTGAATATTGATCATTGAACAACTAAAGGATGAGATTGTGCATATGAAATGGAATTAAATAATGTAATTATTTTTTCTCAAGAAAATTCCCCAAAATTATAAAATGTATCCTGAAATATAATGTTGTCCAAATATCATCATTTTTTATGATATCAATGACATATTTCCCAACACTTCAGTTTATGGGTTTTTTGATTGTTTGTTTTCAAATGATCGTTAGATTTATTATGACCAATGATCTCTTTCACTATCTACTATTATTTAGACATTTTTCTTTTCTTCCATGTATAAATCTTCACTTCCCAGTTATGATATCTTATTTGGAAACCAAGTATATATTATTCAAGATGACATTCTCATATACTTTTCTCTATTTTCATGAGAATGTTTTATTAACAATTTTAACAATGTGTGTTTCCCACAAAGGTATTTTCAAAATTTAAATCCATTTCTACTAACAACAGGTTCAAATTTTGGGGAAAAATTTATTTAAGGGGGTTGAATGTAACATCCTGAGATTTTGTCAATTATTTTTTTTCAAATAAATTTTATTTTTTTGATGTTTTTCATTACACAAAACACTGAGTTTATATTGTATTACACACAATACTATGTTTAGTTTGAGTTACATTCAACACTGAGTTTATTTTGTGTTACATGAAAGACTGAGTATAACTTGTGATACACACAACTATATGTTTAAAGGGAACATAAAACAGTATTAAAATATTATTATTTAATATGATAGTTATCACATATAAATTGGAATGGAACGTATGAATAGGATTAACTAAATTATGAATATATATGGTCCACAAATGTATGTAAACTGAGTTATTTTTCAATCAATTAATTATAAATGAAAATAAGAATTATTTATAAATAAAGGAAATCTTTTTCTAAAAAGCTATTTTTATATACAAAACATGCTTAACCTAATTAAATTAATAAAATCACTTTTGGTGAATTATTTTAATTAAATTTAAATATTATATATTCAATCAAATTTTTAACATTAATATTATCTGTTTTCTAGATGAGAGATAAGAAATAATCCAATTTTTCTTTTAAAAACTATTTTTTCCTAAAAAATATTTTTGTCACCTTTTGCGTACTAATTTTATTATAATTTTTTAAAAAAATTAGAATGAATAATTTGATAAAATAAAATATATTTTTGAAATCATAAATTAAAAATTATTACGGTGTGAATTTTTTGGATTTTTATGAAAATATTAATTTTTCGATGAATAGAAAAAAATACTTGTGTTTATTAGGATTTTTCATTTATTTTAAGGATTTTAAAAACAAAAAAAATAGTTTAAATATGGTCTTAAAAAAATTAGTACAATTATATATATATATATATATTAATCCAATTAAGATCATTTGAATCAATTTAAAATTTCATTTTATTATAATTTATTTTTTACTTATGAACAATTTTCTCTTTAAAAAGTTGTTATTTCATCATGTATGTGAGGTTAATCTTAAATTATAATTTTCCACATATTTGAATGGAATTTTGAAAAATTATTTACTTATTTTAAATCATCAGAAATCATATTATCTAGTAAGTAAAACTTAATTGTTAAAAATAAGGAATAGTGAAAATAATAAAAATAAATTATTGTGGTTAAGGTAAAAATGGGTTTACTAGGGGTTAAACTTAGAAGATAAGTGTTCAAATGACTATAAAACATTTCAAATTAATATTATATGGACATATTTAAATATTATCCTTCCCATGTTAGAATATATTTTTATTTGGAAACTTATTTCTTTGGAATTACTTTCTTATCATGGATTCTTTTGGAAAATTTCAAAGTAGTTTCCAAGTGGATTCCTTTCCCCAACTTATAAAAGGCCACTACCACCCTTCACTTATTCACACCTCTCGGGTAATATAGTTTGAAAAACCAATAAAAAATATCTCCCAAATATCGTAATTTTTTTTCTAGAGATTTTTGTCCTCCTAAAAGACTAACACTAGGGTCCTTAATAAGAGATCAAAATGAGGTGCTTCTAAGCGGAGGTAATTGTTTTCATTGTGTTATTTATATTTATTTATTCTTTTTACCATTAAATTATGTATTAAAAATTAAAATATAATAACACCAATATATACAATATAATTTTATTTTATAATGTTAATTTAATAATATATATCCATCTCCACTTCTATCAAATTGAAAATGAAACTGTTTATCGTGTGTACAGTAGACTACCACCTCACGAACTAATGTAGTTTATTTTCCAAAATCTCATTTCAAGTAAGGATATAGTTTTAGATTAAACCTATGTATATTATATTTATTAAATTTTTATACTTATTTAATATTTTTATCAAATATTCCATATTACTTTTTATTCTTTGAAGGATACAATAACGTCGATTGCTTATACGGCAGACTACCGCCTTGCGAAGTGATGTGATTTGTTTTCATATATTTATTACATACAATGTATTAAGGGTATATTTAATGATTATAAATGATATATATGATATAGTAATGTTTCCTTAATGGTAATATATTATTTTCCTTTTTTTCAATCCATCCAGAAAATGGAAATAGTATTTATGCCTACGTACAACCTACCATCTCCATGAATAGTGTATTTAATTTTCTATCTCTAAATATTCTGGATTACTATAAAAATATATATTTAATGAATATATATGATATTTATAAAATGTCTGAATCTCTATAGATTATTGAACCATGATCAATGTAAGAGGACCAAAAATAAAAAATCAAAACATACCTGAAAAACACAGCAGTTGTTGTCTGAAATGTGACTTTACCATTGAATTGATAACAAATGGGTAATAAATGGTCATAATAAAATAATAAATTGTATTATATATAAAATTATTTTTAGGTAATATATGTATAATAATATTTTATTTATTATATAGGAGGCTTGAACAGTCAAACAAGTTCAGGATCCAGGCAAGCCCGTTCCTAAAAAATTATTACTAAAAAAGGAGAATGTAGAATTATAAGGGGGTTTACAAAGCTGTGAGTAAGAAACTCCACACATGTCCAAATCGAAAAAATGAGAACAAAATTCACGGTAAATAAAAGTCAATCCATAGGAGTCCACAACAATTTCCCTCTTTGAAAGCGCATTAGCAACCTGAATGGCCTCTCTATAGATATGGGCGACATCAAGCAGTATGTGCTAAAGCATCCGTAGACAGTTGATATAGGAAGGAAGCATTTTCCATCGTACCGATATGGATCGAGTCTTTAGGATTTGAACCACAATGGTGGATTCAGATTCCACCCAAAGGTGACTCCAACCATAATGAGTGGCATACCATATTGCTTTGATCATATCCCATACCTCTACATAAATCAATATTTCATTATGAATATTGTGGTGGAAGCGGCATTTAACGAAGCCTTGATGAGTGTAGAAGACACCACCGCAACCTGAAGGCCCTGGTGCACTAGAAGCTACCCCATTAGCATTCACTTTGAGGCATCTTGAAATGGGAGTAATCCATCTAACGGATTTCAAAACAAAAGGTTTTCTTACTCTTCCAGTTACACCAAAAGCTCTCAGAATAACCATGTCAGCAATGTCATTTTTCATAGTTCAAGAATGAAATTTGGAGGTAGCCAGAACATCCGGGTATACCATGTACAATCTGGCCTGTAAGGATAGTCATTTACCTAAAACATAGTGGCATTCCAGGATTTCCATATCACATTGAAGGTAGTAGCAACAGTCATGATGAACATCGCCCCAGTCAGCTCACTGAGTTGTGCATTCTAGACAGATTTCATAAGTGCCTCCATTCCATGCAGATCAATCGACACACCGAAAGTATCATGCAAGTGCGACCAAAACCTACAAGAGAAACCACAAAAGAAGACATATGTCATATTAACCACTTATTTCTATTCTGTGTTATATATACTGCCAATTTAATATTTATAACATGAATATATTAATATTCATGGTATTTAAGGATTCATTTTATATCATTTATTTTATTGGGATTGTGATTCAGAAGTTACCAAATTGGTAAGTGTTTATTTCACAATCTAATCATTATTCAATATTTTTTATGTTTACCTCTCCCTTGGGAGAATTATTTTATATTTTTATCCTAAAATTAATATATTTTACTCACTTATGTTTATTCATGAACTTTTTCAAGTAATAATATCATGTTTCCACACATTGGTACTTAAAATGATAGAGAAAATATTTTTAAAAATATCTGGATTTATTTCTCTCTTTGATCGAGGATCCTTTTTCACCAACACCCATGTTTTATAAAAAATTTCCGAAAATGGTTTTTACATTATCCAAATTAATTAGAAAATAAATTTTTAACCATTTTTTCTTTTTACAATTTTTTTAAAGGAATATTCTTGTCGTTTTCAAAATAATGCTCATTTGGATTTTACCAAAAATGTGAAAGGAATATTTGTTTTAATGAGTATGGAATGAATAGAATTTATTATTATCATGACAATTATTATCTTTTAATATTACTTTATAAATTTTTATGTTTATTTTAGATGAAAACATTTTTCCAAAATAATATGTTTTAATTTGTTTTTTCAAAATGGAAATTTTATTTTCCACAATATATTTTTTAAATGAATTTTAAATAATATTTTATATGTTTAAAATTTCATTTTGAAAGAAAAATATTTCCCAACGTTTTTATGAATTTTTAGTTTTATAAATTTATTTTCAAATAAAATTTTTTTTCTTAAGAAATTTTTTAAATAAACATTCAAAATAATTTTCAGTATAAGAAGACATATATTAATGCTACATATTCCATACTAGGGATATGATATTAGGATACCATTATTATTCTTTATTTTATTTATTTACGATGAGATCATGTTAATGAAACTCATTTATATTCCACGGGTTATACCATGAAATTTTTTTTATGAAACTCAATTCTTTATCCCCGGTTTATATTATGATGAAAAGATGAAATGATTATTAAACCTCTATATTTTATACATGTTGTGATATGATGAAATGGTTATAAAACACATTTCATTTCATGGTTTATTATTTAATGAATGTGTTATGATCTTGTGGAACACATACCAATTATTTTCATTATGATATGGGTGGTACCTATATCTCCCTACAATACATTAGGTATATATTTATATCTCATGAGATAGATAGGGCTGGAAAGTGGAGTGAAATCGGTTCAGTAAGTTACTTTGTTCGCTGTGATGGTCTTGGGAGTGAACCTTTAATAATATGATATATTTGGGAGTAAAATCATTCCACTATGATGGCCATGGTAGTGAGCCTTGACTACTATGGAAATTGTTTTCTATGCTTATGTGTATGTCACAATTCTATGACTTATGACAATGTTATGCTCTCATGGATCATATTCTTTGATTTATTTTTGATTCTTGAATTATAAAATACAATGATTTATTCCATGTCTCAATATTATAATCATTAATATTCAAGGAATGCTTTTCAAATTTTAATCTCATGTTTTCGTACCCTTATGTTTATGTCACGCTTATTTTATCATTAATGTCTCACTTTCATAACCTTAGTCAGCATTTGAGCACAACCATTATTATGATTCCTTTCTCTGGGTTATGAAGAAAGGTTGTAAGTAGGGTATCTTTATGAAGAGTAAAAAGGGGAATTATTTTTATGAGACATGTTGAATATCTTTCATCAAACTAGAAGATTGTGTACCTAGTGTAAGAACTCATATCTCACTCAGCTATAGATCCTGTAAATTTTAGTCTAATTTACATTTATAGTCCTAATATGGATTCCTAATGTGTTTGTGAATATCCCAGTGGTGTCTGGGGCTTGTTTGGTGCTTGAATCCCATATTTTTGGAAGAAAAAGGCTTCTTTCGTGGTTTTTATAAACCTCATGAGGTAAGACACTCGTTTTTTAGATCACGCAAGTTTGGATAGTGGGTTGGTATGGGATGCACATTTTTCCTTAACTTTGTGTCTTCATCCATACGATTGTGTGAAATGTTTGCAGTGTTTGACCTATGTGTTTTACAAGGTTCTTGTATGGTTTCTGTAGTCGTGCGGCCTAACTATGAAACATCCCCTTCTTATAAATACTCATGCACGGTTGGCACAGGGATTGGATATCCATGTAGCCAAACCGTGTGAAGGAAAAAATTGTTCAAAATTAACATTTTTCCATTCAAATATATATTAAATGAAACCATCCATTATTTCGTATTTGCAATGGATAGAAGCCTTTTTTCCTCCCTTTGAAGAGAAATGATCTTATATTTTAGCTTTTGATAACGATCATCCATCTGGAGTCTGAATCGACCATTGTTCATCTCAATACATCTGCACTGGTACATTATTGACTAATCTTTAATCTTTTGTCTTTCTTCTTCTTATAAAAGGTGTTATTTTGATGCATGCGCATATACCTCTGTTTCAGGGCATTGATCTATTCTACAGATCTACTCTAATCTAGGATGAATTAAAGGTTGATACTGATTGAGGAGAGTTGTATGATCCTAAGAGAGGTGGTCAATAACTCATTCCTTAATTTCTATTTTTTGGAAATTATTTTGTCATTACACCGTTTTCATGGGATGTCATTGTTTTAAATTTATTTGCCTTTTAGTCATTATAACCATGTTCTATGACTTTTTTAATAAAATTGGTTCATTTTTGTTGGTTAACTCCACAATTTCATCCATCCCATGTAGGATGTTATTTCATATTTGGGTATTAGTGTTTTGAAACCATTGAGCCCCATTCGAGAGTGCTTGACCTTAAACATCCTAATGGTAATACTCATTACATTAAATGGTAAATAATTTGGTGAAAGGCTAGGGATATGTTCTTACACTTGACCCATCTAAGGTTAAGAGATATAAATTGATTAAAAAAATGTAAATGAAATGGAATTATATCATAGGTATATGACATGGCCTAGGATATATTAATTAAATTACATGTGGTTCCTTCCCCTTAGCACAATCTTCTCTTGTAATGAAAGGTAAAAGAGAGAACGAAGTAATTAAATATGAAATGACTTAAATGGATGAATTCCCCTTGGCCTTTTCACACTAATGAAAGGAATGTATTGAATCCAATGACTCTAATTAAATGATTATGACTTTAATTATTTGATTAAAGAGTTGAATGTATTTAGATGCCTTTTCACTTGTATGAATTACATGGAATGAACCTTTGAATTGTTATATGTAATAATTACTAAATGGCCTTATTGATTTTATTAAATTAAATGGATGGTTTCTGATCACAGATGAACCTTGGAATACTTATAAGAAGGGCCTAACTTGAGTTAGCCTTTGGATTCCTAAGTGAATTCCATGAGAACTCAAGGATGCCATTTTGATTAAATGATATTGGTCTCGTAGGTTTAGACCCAGCTTGGAACTCAATATTTTCCTTTTAGTGGTGCCCTGTATTACACTATAGTATCCCTTATTTACTATTAAAGGATGTCATTGACACACTCCTTGGATCTAGCATGGTTTCTACATACATTATGTGCCTTGGTTATATCCTTGGGCCTAGCCATAGCTTATCCCATTTTACCTTGGATGTATTCCTTGGGCATAGTTAGATCATCACTATTGTGAAATTCCATGGACAATGCTCCTTAGGTTACACTCTTAGCCTTGATCTGTGATACAATTACTTCTGAGTTCATGACCCTTGAGGTCTATCATTCCTTGGTTATTACCATAAAACCCCTTATTATTATCATCATGGTTTCCTTGTTAGATCTTGGAAACTATACTATTACTATTGAGAGGAGATTCCAGTGATGGAAATGCCTCATGTGACATAAATATATAAACTAGAAATTAATTAATAAATAAAATAGTTACATGTTCAAACTGTAGCCAAGGGTTGAAGAAGGTACATGGGTAATTTCATTATTGTTCTTCTTTACTTTTATATATTCTCACTTGTTAATTTTTAATTTATATTATATGGAAAATATGTTATAAAAAATGTTGGTGGGGGCCTACTGAGATTTATTTCACACTATATCTAGGCACCAATGGTACCCGGGAAGACCGTATGCATACAGATGTTGATAAAGGTAAGCATACGACTTCTGACACTTGATTGGTTCCTATTTTAAGATAGAGATTATAGAAGATGATCGAGCTAGATCACCGGGATACCTAGGATAGCTTTTAAATTCCTTTTGAAACTTTTGTATAGAATGGTTGTTTGGTTCTTGTATACCTATTTTCTATCATTCTAGATACATGAAAAATCATCATCATCTTTTGTATATTGTTATCACTTATTCCAGTTGTTCCAATTTTTTTGATCTTGTCTATTTCTATTGTGCCTTCTATTTATTATTACTTCTTCATTTATTTCCCAATTAATATATTGATCCATTGTGATACACTCTAGTAATGAGGGTATAGACTCCCCATGGGCACACCCATGGACCACACTATTATTTGGTAGAATCTGGAATTCTGGGAGATTCACTTGACGCCATATGAAAAATCGGGATTAGAGCACTCTTAATTAGAATCTAAGTCTAGGATGTCAAAAAATGGTATTAAAGTAGTTAAATTCTTTATTTACTATTTCAATACTATATTCAGAATATTAGGAACACATAGAATATGGTCATAATTTTTACTTGGGCATCGTGAACCCATGTTTGGAGTAAAATTCATGTTTCCAAAATTATAATTTTTGTTCAGTGTTTCATAATACAGTTGATATCATTTCACCATTGGATGATGCACATGCTATGTGGTTTTTTAATTATTATTCTGATTATTGATTTAATCTCATACTTATCTCGATGATATGAGTAAAATGATATATGTTACTATAGCATCCTAACTTTTTATTACATAACTTTTCAATACATTTTACTAACCAAGGATCTTTAAAGTCTAGTGTCTGGGAAATCAGGAACAATAAAACATGAAAATAAATAAAATCTTTTAAATCCCATTTAAAATCTTCTTTAAAAGTTTATCATTTTTACAATTACTTTATCTATTAACCTTAAGACATAAATCAAAGGAAAGGGTGAGCTGAAGGCCCAGTAAGAGTAAAAAAGGGAATCATTTACCTATGAAATCATAAGGAACATGATAAAAAAACATAAAGACATGGTCAATCGAAAAATAGGCATATAATAATAAAAGGAACATGAATTAAAACCTGATTATGTGGCAACAACATTTAATTTAGAAATACATGAACTTATCACCAAGCTTCATCACCATGGTGTCATAAAAATTACCATGTTTATTCACCAAGGTATAGTGAAACATGTCATCTTGAGAGATTAAATTATTTATCCAATGAATTGGAGTGCTATTGTAACACCCTAGGCTTCCACGATACGCTTCTCTTTCAATAATGCCATAGCTTGCATTGTATGAAAGTTCGAGATTCTAACACACCGCGACCAATCAAAATAGCCATTATGAATAGTAATACCCACTTTTTGAAATTATATATAATTTTTATTTCAAAATGAACTTCATTTTTTGATTCGGAATATCAGAATTATCCTATGTTGAATTTGGGTTATTTTTCTAAGAACTTCCAATTTTTTATGAATAGTGAAAAATACTTAAAAATAGCTTTTTTAATAAAAATAATTTATAGTGATAAATTATACTATTTAGTGGTTTTAAAGTATAATTAGAATATATTTTTACCATTTTATCCAATGGTTTCCATTAGAATTAATTTCACTTTGAAATTGGACATTAACAATTGTCAATCTTTTGATATATATTATTTCTTAAAAATATGCTATTTGTTGTGACAACGGGAATTAATTATAAAATTAATTAATGCAACTTATATGTTTGTAATTTTTTAATATAGACATCATTTTTGAATTCGGAATATCAATTATAGCTTAGGGTGATATTTTGGCATTGTTTTGAAAAACTTTAATTTTTTATGAATAGTGAAACCACTAAGTGGTAGTTAAAAAACAGATTTTTCTTTTAAATGAAACATTAAAACTTCTGTAATTTGATTTTCAAAAATCCGACATAAATGGTTGTCATTAGGAAGTAAAATGTTGTTCAATGGGATTAAAATAATTTTTTGGTAAATAGTAACTTTTATGTTTAATTAATCGTGATTAAAGGTAATTAGTGAAATTTAAGGTAAAAATGATATTATAAAAATATGAAAATACCCTTACACTTGTCCTACCCTTATTGGATGAGTCATGGCCGACCAAGAAAATCCATGGGTCAACTTGAGGGCCCCATGGAGCCACCTGGGTAAGAAAATGACATTAATAAATTTTTATTTAAAGTAAAAATAAAATTGTCACAAACATGTGTTGTTTTACAAAAACAATAATTACATGCGGTTATATAAGTTAACTATTCAAATATAAATATTAATTGGAAAGATAAAATTATTTACAACATAATTATATTTTTTTATAATTTTTAGACATAAAATAAACTAAAATTTTATGACACAATGATGATGCAGTGATTACCTCATTAATTAACGATTTAAATAAAATGAAAAGATAATGTAAAATCTAAGACATACACTTGTCAAAAACGTATTGTATGAGTATATTTTTAACCCTTATCAACTTAACCTAGAACTATATAAGTTTGGGATCATTAAAATCCGAAACTCATTATATAATAAAGTAACATTTAAATCTTTCCAAGAGTGCCCCTCCTCTCCTCTTATAAAAGGCCCCCACCTCTACCACATTATTCACATCTTCCATGCCATTTGTCTTAGCCAACCTCTACCCAAATAATCTCTAAAAAACCCTCTCTTACTCCTAGAAGCCTCACATTGGGCAGAATGCTTCCCAAGGAAGCCTTTGGCTCAAATCAAAAATAGTTACCTGATTTTAAGGTAATGTCTTCTATTATGTTATTTTGTTTTATTTTGCTTCTCCAACCCCTTAAACTCCTTTTATTCCTTTATTTTGTAACAAAGACAGTATCTTTAATATAATAGGTTGTTTTTATGAGAAGTATTTGATTTAAATTTACACACAACTTCATCTAATGTGTATTGAAAATACTGTTTCTGGGGTTGGTGAATTTCTACCTCACGAAACGATGATTGTTCAATCTTCTTTTAACACCTCTCATGGGGGCCATTAAGATGTCACTATATTTATATATGATATATATTATGTTTCTATTTTCCTTATTCTTATTTATTTCTCATTTATGGAATACCTTTATGATTTCCATTATGGGTAAAGGCGATAATTTCATTTTAGGAAGTGTGGACTACCGCCCCCTCAAAGTAATTTGAATCGTTAATGCGATATGTGGGATGTATAAAAGATGTAGTAAATGATATTATATATGATATTATACTGGAATTATAATATACCTTTATATCATTGTGATTTCATTCCATTAAATATGAAATAGAAATGAATGTAGCGTTCATTCGTACGTACGGCTTACCGTCTCCATGAACGGTGAGTTTATTTCTTACCTCTAAATGTTATGTAATATTATGAATGAATGTTTATACTGGATATATATGATATCTACATCATGAATATAATTCTGGAGATAATGTATTTTCTACCACATAAACAACTTGTAATTATAAGAAGTTTATTTTTGACTCAAGTACCAAAGATCGACAAAACGACTGTTATTAACTTAAATAATTACATAATGTTCATAACATGGAAATAAGTGATATAAAAGGAATAATGAACTTGAAAATGGTTCTTAATCAATTAGAAATTAACTCTAGTTTATTATTCAGGAGATTAATGAACGGTCTCGTGAAGTCGGACACGAGGTAAAGGAACTTCTAAACCTAGTTTCCATTCTTTGGGTTAATCTCCTACTTTCAAATTATGTCATGATATTATTATGTCCTATCGTGTATTTTAACTTTATTTATGTGTAATTATTTTGAATACACATAATAGATCTATTTTATTTAAAAAAATGATCTTTGTAAGGGACTTCATCTCAATTTCCATTCATTGAGGCATATTTTGTTTTATACACAAATTTCTTCTATACATTGTATAAACCCCTTTGACGTTTACGTTTATTCAAAAGGATTCTTTTCCTACGATGCATTTTACTAAATGACAAAAAGGAATGTTTTTTTGTCATACGTATGTGGCGACAACGACTTCTCCGCTCCCGTGACCATTATTTGAGTTTCGTCTTCATCTACACAACATAACTTTTTTTAAATGAAAAATAAATACCAAGTTTTAATTTTCAGTTATTTTGGTATTAAAAATGGTTTTTGAAAGTGTTTTTATTATATCAATGTGTTGTATTGATATCTTGTGATTGAAATGTGGAAATTTTATGTTTCCTTTATGCATGTTTTATGGGATACGATTTTGTTATGGTTGATGATATGTTTAAACCAATTCATATGAGGAATGAATTTGACTTAATAAGTGATGGGTGGAGCCCGCTATAGCTCCTCGATGCATCAGTAGGTCTAATGAGACAAACTAGTGTCTTGGAACGAGGCCTTGAAAAAATATTATTTGTAGTCTTGGCACGAGGCCTTGGCTACGTGGTTATGAAAGTCTGGACTTATGCATTCCCTCATTATGAAAGTGGTTATTGATATTTCATGTGATTATTCGACTAGTAGAATATCCATGTAAATAAGTAAATGGCATTATTTCATTTTATTTTTCCATATTATGCGGATGTTCAAGATGAAAAGGATATTTTTCAGTTATACAATGCCTTAAATGATTATGTTTATTTATTAATGGTTCTTCTATATTGTTTTCCTTTCTGAGCATCTGATCTCACACATTTCAATGTTTTAATTTTTCCAGGATGTGAAGAATCATTTTAAGAATGACCTGTAGGGATAGTTGGAAGGGGATATCAGTGTGGAATATGGAGACCATGTTATTTTAATTTTTCACTTTATTATATAATGTAACTTTTTTGAATGTATCTACTGTTTCCAAGGCTACTAATCTAATCGGTCTTTCGAGACTTGATCTTTTGTGATCATGCCAATGTTACACAATAATGAACCGACTCTGGGTAACTGTGGTCGGGGCGTTATAGCTATCAGGGTGAACCCTTTATATGAAATTATTTTCATGTGATCCACATATATAATAATAATGCAATTCATAAATAACCTCGAGAGAGTAAAATAAATGGGTTTCACTTCAAAATTTTGACGTTTTAAAAGTTCTTAAAAATAAGACCATTATGTCATTTATAACCCATGGAAAGGGAGTGAGGGTTATATGTATGTCAATTCCAGAATCAATAATATATTTTTTATGTATTTTTATGAACAACCATAGAGACAAAATATTTGTGGGTATTCACATAAATACGATAAATGAATTTATTGAGAAAATGAGTGATATTTTGAGACTAAATTTCTGTAGCATAACGACTATATAACATGGTTTTAGAAAACAATAAAAAGAGAAGTTAAAATGGTAAAACACTAAGAAATAACTTATAAAATAGAATAGGGATAGAATAAAATATAAATTAAAAAAATTTATAGATATTTTAATGACATACCACATGGAAAAGAAACATAAATGAAAATGGAAGATATAATGTCTTTTACAAAAATTTGGTAGCCTAATGGTGTCGCTTAAAAATTCAGAAAATTAATTGATGAGATTGGAGATGGTATCTCATAACATGGAAATTAAATGGATTGTAATAAGGATATATAATAACAAAACCCAACATAATAAGATAGAAACTAGAAGACATAACATAAAGGAAGTCATGACTTAAAAGAGGAGGGTGAAAGGATCCCTTACCTTGAAGAGTGACTTCAAAAGCCCAAAGTCTTGGACCATGGTTGATTAAGGGAAATTTTCGAGGACTCCTTGGGATGGAAAAATACCAGATATTCATTGACTAAAATTTTGGAATGTAATTAATGAGGGAATGGCATTGTATTTATAGGAAAAGTGAGGGAATATTTAATTGATTTCCAAGGGACACCTCATCTGTAGAATTAGAAAAACCATGGGCTTGACCATGGTAATAGCCCATGGTATTGGCCACTTTGGACACCTCGTAGCATATTTTACTATTCACATTCAACCAGAACGATTTCATCATCATTACATAATTAATGATGTCATTAAACACCAGGAACTCAAAACTGTATTTTTCACTATTCACAAAAAAACATTTTATAACGATCACATAAATTCACCCTAGCATAATATCGATTCTCTGATTTCATAAATGAACTCATTTTTTTCAAATTAATTTTTTAAATATTTTTTTTTAATTTTCAAATAAAATCATTGTTTATTCAAAAAAACTACTGTAAAACTATACCTTGTTTTGTAAATCCATTAAAAAGTTATCAAGGTCCCATAAAATTATTGTATAACCATATGAGAATAAAGTAACAATTTATGATTACATTTTATGAAAATATGTTTTTATTTTAAACTATTAAATTAATTATAAAATTGTGAATAAAATATTTATGACATACAAAAATAATAAAACATATATTATGATAATTGTTTCACTTTTAAGATGTCTAAATTTTATTTATACATGCATGAGTGAAGTTTCTATTTTTTGGCCTATTAACTATTCATTACTATTAATAAGGTTCTGTTACTATTCATACATTACAATTCACTAAAAAATCAAATTGATCTTATTAGACTATAATTTTCTAGCTGATCAAAAATATAGAAGATTATTTTTGAAAATAATTTCTCATTATTAACTATTTAATGTTTGCATTAATATTATAAAATACCCTTTTTAAAAAAATTATTAGTAATATGGAATTATAAATTCAACCTACATTTATCTGGATATTTCAAATCCCCCATCTTTTCTATAATAATAAATAACAATTTTACTTATACAAAAGGTTTACACAAGTAACTAAGGTCACATTAGATAGCCCCTTATAACACCTCCATCATACCTAAGTGTAAGGTCTGTTGTGGTGATATAATCTGGGGGCAGATCAAACAACATTTCCCCAGTGGGGATTTCAATCAGCTTGAACTTATCCCTTAGGCGATTCCATTCAAGCTTGACATGTTGAAGCTCAGCTTGGGCTTGATCTAGAGAAAAGCCCAGAGATGTTACCTACTTCCCGAGCTCTGACAGATGGGCTTCATACAACCTGAGTCTACTGGAGGAGTCCATCGAATCTTCTTTATGTATTAGTTAACCAAGATCACTTGTATTTATTAAGAATGATTGTAATGTAAAGATTTTAGTTTCCAATGGTCATATTTACCATCTGTCATATTGACCAATGTTCATATTCACCAATGATCATATAACAGTCGAAAACCAACGGTCTCATTTGATTATAATAAATTAATTAATTAAAGGATATAGTTTTTTCTGTATAAAATTAAACAAAAATTTAGGGGAAAATTATTCAAATGTTTGGGTCATTACATTCTCCCCCCCTTAAAAAAATTCTGTCCCTGAAATTTTAAATTGTATGCTCAAAAGAGAAAAGGTGTTGGTACTTTTTCCTCTTAGACACCTTTGGTTCCCATGTCGATTCTTCGAATTTGGGGTTCCTGTACAACACCTTAAAATTGTGGGTAGTCTTGTTGTGTAGAACCCTCCCTCTACGATCCAAGCTCTTGATGGGCTTCTACTCATACGAGAGGTCATGTTCTAGTTGTACCCCCACTAGATTATTAGACATGAAGGGTCAGGTATGTACTTCCTCAAGAGGGATACATGTAAGAAATCATGACCTTGTGCTATATTTAGAGGAAGTGCAAGTCAATAGTCCACTGCTCCCACGCGATCAAGGATTTCATAGGGGCTAATGTACCTATGGATGAGCTTCCCTTTCTTTCTAAACCTCATGACTCTCTTCCAAGGTGAAATTCAGATAATGACCTTGTCACTAACATAAAAGTCCATGTTTCTTAGATAGTTGTTGGCATTTCTCTTTTTCCAACTCTGAATAGAATTATTGTGTTTCTAGATGGCATGGACCTTTTTTGTCATCTATTGCACAAGGTCAGACCCAAGAAACTTTCCCTCACCAGCTTCATGACAACAAGTAAGAGTTATACACCTCTAACCATATTGATCTTCATAGGGATCCATTTTAAATCTCATGTGGAAGATTTTATTGAAAGAGAACTCTACTTAAAATGCGATATTGATCCCATCCACCCTTAAATTCCCTTGAGCATGTTCTCAACATGACCATAAGTGTTTGAATAGACCTTTCAGATTAGACCTCAGTTTGGGGGTGATATATCAAACTAAAATTCAATTCAATACTCAGAGTATGTTGAAGACCTCTCTAGAATTTTGATGTGATCCTTGGATCATGGTCAAATATGATTGAAAGTGAAACTCTGTGCAGCCTTACCACTTAACATAAATCTTGGAAAGTTGATCAAGAGAGAAATCTTCCATAATTGAGATAAAATGGGTAGTCTTGGTGAGACGGTCCATAATAACCCTTATCACCTTGTTTCCTTTGGAAGTTCTTGGGAGACTTATGAAGAAGTCCATAGTGATATTTTCCCACTTCCATGCTGTTATGGTTAGTGGTTGAAATACCCCTTTAGGATGTTTTCACTCTGCCTTCACTAGATGACATACTAGGCACCTTGAAGTGTAGTCAACAATCTCCCTTTTCATATCATCCCATAAATAATGATCATGAAGGTCCCTATAAATTTATGTGCTTTTAGGATGTATAAATAAATTAGATCTATTAGCTTCATCCATCAGATCCTTCCTAATTTCTGGAATAGATGGAAGACATATTATTGTATGAAATTTCAGAACACCTTCTGGATCAAAATTTAACTCTGGAAACATCCCGTCTTTCACTACCTCAATCTTCTTCTGTAATAAAGGATCTTATTTTTTGATCTTTCATGATATTCTTTAGTAATAATGTTTGAGAAATCATTTGGGTTAGGTTTGATAATTTCCAATCCCCAATAATTTCTATGTACAGTTTACTATGTCATTGATCAAAGGATCTCTTTGAATCCTCATCATTGAAAGAACAACTGGGTCTTTCCTACTTAAGGCATCAGTGAATTTTTTTTTGCTCTTTCAGGATGATAATGAATTGAACAATCATATACTTTAATAAGTTATAACCATCTCCTTTTTATCATGTTCAATTAGTTTTTTGTGAAAATATACTTCAAACATTGATGGTCTATGTATATATCACATTTCTCCCCATAAAGATAGTGCCTGCATATATTTTGAGTAAAAAAGACCGTAGCCATCTCCGGATCATGTGTATGATAGTTCTGCTCATGAGTCTTCAACTATCATGATGCAAAAGCAATGGCCTTGTCATTTTTTATGAGGACACACCCAATCCCTTTCAGAGATGCATCTCTAAAAATAACAAATCCTTCTCCACTTAGGGAAAAGTTAACATGGGTGTAGTAACCAATCTCTTCTACATGTATTGTAAATGTTCTTCACACTACTTTCTCTACATGAAGTTGATCCCTTTTCGAGTTAACATGGTTAAAGGATTAGAATTTCATGAAATGTTTTTCACAAACCTTCTATAATATTCAACTAATTTATGAAAACTAAGAATATCAATTATTTTTGTAGGCTGAGGAAACTCCTCTACAAATTGTTTCTTTGCAGGGTGAATTGTGATTCCTTCCTTGGTTACAATTTCCCCCAAGAAAGAAACTTGTTGTAACTAGAATTCAGATTTTCTAAACATCCCAAAAATCCTCTCCTTCAATTGAGTTTGAAAAATAACCCTAATATGATCTTCATACTCCTTGTGACATTTCAAATATTTCAGAATATCATCAATAAAAACTACCACAATGTTATCAAGGTAGTCCTTAAATACTCTATTCATCAAATACATAAAAATAGTTGGTGCATTAGTCAGTCCAATGTGAATAAAAACAAACTCATACTACCCATATCTTGACTAAAAGGGTGTTTTTTGAATGTCCTCTTTCTTCACCCTCAATTGATGATAACCAAATAGAAGGTCAACCTTAGAGAAGAGTTGTGCCCCACAAAGTTGGTCAAATATGTCAACAATTCATGGAAGAGGGTATTTGTTCTACACTGTGATATTGTTCAGTTCACTATAATCGATGCATAACCGCATTGATCAATCCTTCTTCTTCACAAATACAGCAGGTCCCCCCAAGGAGACACACTCACTCGGATAAAACCCTTCTCCAAAAGATGTTGGAGTTGTTTCTTTAACTCCTCCATCACGACATTTTCCATCCTATACGAAGTTTTTGATATGGGATGGGATCTAGGTATGAGTTCAATGGAGAACTCTACCTCTCTTTCTGGGGAAGGTCTGGGTAACTCCTCATGAAATACGTCAATTTATTCCTAGAATATGGGGACATTTTATATCCTAAAACTCTCAATTACTTCTTCCTATTCACCGATAAACTCCATCATGAATGATATACGAGGTTATTAAAGACAAATATCAGGTTGAGATATCTCCGCTTGGAAGATAACTTTAGTTTTTCCATTCACGACTAGTGATATTTCCTTTCTTCTGCATTTGATCATAGCATTATACATTGATAGTTAGTCCATCCATAGTATAATGTCAAATTCCAACATGGGAATGACTACTAGATTTGCAATAAAATTGTGCGCAGAAAAGTAAATACTAGAGTTTATAAACACTGAAGATTCTTGGATAATATCACCAAGATTCTTGACTGATAACTCTACATTTAGAAAATCAGGGGTTGATTTTAAATTATTTGCAAACTTGGAGGAAATAAAGGAATACGTAGAACCAGAATCAAACAATGTACTTCCTAGAATTTAGATAACAACAAGATTAACTTCCACCACATCATTTAGCTCTTCAAATTCAACCATAGAGATTGCAAAAGTACGACCTTCTTCCCTTGGTCGTTTTTGAGGCCTATGGTGATTCTCCTCCACTCCCCTCGGATTTGGATAGTGATTGGAAAAGTGCCCATGTTTTCCACACATATAGCATTGGACATTAGGTAGGGATTTCATAATCTTACCCTTGTTGTTAGTGTTGGGATGTTTGGGCTTTATCTCACTATGAAAATTCTGCACAATGTGGCCATCTCTACCACACTTGTATCACTTCCTGCTCCCGTGTAGGTAGTTCCCCGAATGATTCTTCCCACATTTATTATACATGGGAAGTTGAACTTGTTTTCCTCCTCTCACCTGATCTAAACTCCTCAATATTATTGGATCCATTGATCTTTTATTGTCATTGGATTTATAAAACCATTCCATCTCACCAAAATCCAGTTTGACTTTCATCGCAATTTGCACAATCTCCTCATAGCTAGCATAATCTCAGATGGCTAGATGATTCCGCAGATGAGGTCTCAGTCTACCAAAGAATCTGTCAACCATACCATTTGGATCCTTGACAAAGATATAGGTGTAACTTGAAAACCTTGTGTAGTTTATCTCTTTGCTTCCCACTGATTCATTCTACATCTATTTCAGCTTGACAAACTCCTTCTCTATTATTGTTCTCATCCATTGAGGGAAATACTTGTTGAAGAATATCCCTATGAAATTTTACCAATCCATAGCTTCAACATACAATCTTTTCCTTGTGTGTTTAATCAATTCCCACCACTGATCATCTTCTCCCTCTAAGAGATAAACATCCAAGGTATCCTTCTCTTGTTTAGAACAGTGGAGCACATAAATCAATGGGTCGGTAGGTCAATTTAACGTTGGTGGTCATTGACACATAAAATATTCAATAGAAAGTTTTTCCCTTTTTGGTGAGATCGGTCTATCATATGGATTCATTTTATTTCCAATAACTTGAGTCAGTTAGTTCATCATTCGCATGAAAGTTCCCATTTCGGCTTCCATCATAGGGTCATCAGTGCATGGTCCATTGTGGTCACAATTTTCATGGATTCTACTAATTCCTACCATTTTCTAAAAGAATAAAACATTAGTTATAATATTATTTAATTTAAGAATCATTTACCTATAAAGTTTTTATTTCTTAAAACTTCATGTTTAAACTATTTCATTTATCTATAAATCCTTCATAACGATTCATAAAAAATTTATGATTAAACAAACATATCCCCTGGGAGTTTCATAAACAAGAGTGCAATAAGACCCATTGTAATATACCAGGATACCCTAGGTCAATTTTGAAACTCCATGCCAGAGTTTTCAATCCTTGGTAGATCTGTGCCAGAGCCTCCTCTACCTGCTTGTATTCACACATGGATGTATTGTCTTGACAAACCACTTACTCAATTGTCACCAAAATTCCAGTAATTTTTCCTATTTTTAAAATTTTCTATAGGTTTATTCCTAAAGTTTTCATATCCTAATTTCTATAAATAACTAAACTATTATTTGATACCAATTATAGTATTCCTCCTTTTTATTACATAACTCTTCATGAAATTTTACAAAAAGAGGTTGTTTAAAGACTAGTGACATTGAAATCAGGAACAATAAAACATTAAAACATAAAAAACGATTTTAAATTCCCGTAAAGAGAATCTTGAAAAGATAATTCTATGTAAAATTACTGAATCTCATAACCTGGAGACATACATCAAAGGAAATGGTGAGCTGAAGGCCCAATAATTGTAATCCAGGGAATCTGTTTGCTAGTGATATCAATAAGAACTTGATAAAAAAAGATAAAGACATGGTTAATGGAAAAAGGGGAAAATTATAATAAAAATAAAATGAATCATAACTTTAATATGTTGCTAAAACATTTAATTTAAACATTGATGAACATATCATCAAGGTTTATCCCAAATGTGTCATAAATATTACCAAGGTTATTCACCAAGGTATCATGAAACTTGTCATATCTAGAGATTAAATTCTATACACAATGCATTAGAGAAATATTAGGGTGCACCCTTAATATGTCATTATTTTCATGTGATACACGTATATAATAATCATACATTTCTTAAATAACCCTAAGAGAGTAAAAGAAACGGGCTTCACTTCAAAATCGTGACATTTTAAAAGTGATTAAAAATAAGACCATTATGTCATTTACAACCCATGGAATGCGAGTGAGGGTTATATGTATGTCAATTAAAGAATAAATAATAATATTTTTATGTATTTAGGAACACCCATAGAGACTAATGTTTTCTAGGTATTCACATATATAAGATAAGAGAATTTATTGAGATAAAGAGAGAGAAATTTTGAGACAAAATTGCTGCAGCATAATGGCTATATAACATGGTTTTAGAAAACAATAAAAAGAGTGGGTATAAGGCTAAACCACTCAAAAAATAACATATAATACATTATAGAGACAGAATAAAATATAAATAAGAACATGGTATGGATATTTGAATGATATACCACATGGAAAGGAAACTTGACAGAAAAAAGAAGATGAAGTTTCTTTTACGAAAATTCGCCAGCCTAACGGCATCACTTAAACATTGATAAAATAAATTGATGAGAGTGGAAAGGGTATATCATCATTTGGAAATTAAATGGATAGTAATAACGATATATAAGAACATATCCCAACATAATAATAAAGATACTAGAAGACATAACATAAAGGAAGTCGTAACTTAAAAGATGAGGGTGAAAGGTTCCCTTACCTTGAAGAGTGACTTCGAAAGCTCGAAGGTAGGGAACTTGGGGGATTGAGGGATCCTTGGGAGTAAATAATACATTAGTTTATTTGAGGAGTATTTTTGAATTAAATGAATGAGGGAATGGCTTGGTGTTTATAAGAAATGTGAGGGAATATTTAATTAATTTCCAATAGACACCTCATCGGTGGTATTTACAAAACCATGGTCTTTCCCTTAGTATTCGCAAATTGGAACACCTCATTGAAAATTTTATATTTCAAAAGTTGCCCAAAATTATTACATCATCATTACATCATTAACGATGTCATTAGACACCCAAAACTCAAAAATTTATTATCACTAGTCAATGAAAAACAAAACATTTTATAAAAGTATCATAACTTCATACTAACCTAATATCAATGCTATGAATTCAAAAATGAACTCCATTTTATAAAAAATAATTTCTTAAATATTTTTAATTTAATTTTTAAATAAAAACCACTATCTATTCCAAAAAACTAATCTAATACTATAACATGTTTTGTAACACCTTGAACAAGTTATCATGGTCCAACAAAATTATCGTATAACCATAATACATAAAAGTAACAATTTATGATTACATTTTATGAAAATAAATTTTCATTTTAAACTATTAAATTGATTAAAAAATTTTAAACTAAATATTTATGATGTACAAAAATAACAAAATTTATACTATGAGAGTTATTTCACTTCTAAGCTGTCTAAATTGTATTTATACATCCATGGGTGAAGTTTCTATTTTATGGCCGATTTACTATTCATTACTATTCATAAGGTTATGTTACTATTCATACATTACTATTCACTAAGAAATCATGTTGATCTTATTAGAAACTAATTTTCTTACTGATCACAACTATAAATGGCCTTTTTTTAAATAATTTCACATTATTAATTATTTAAGGTTTACATTAATATTTTAAAATACCCTTATTCCAAAATTCATTTGTAATATAGAACTATAAATTCATCATACATTTATCTGGATGTTTGAAATACACCAACTTTTCTATAATAATAAATAAAAATTTTAATTATACAAAATGTTTACACATGTAACTAATGTCACATTACATAACCTCGTATAACACATGTATATGACCTAAGTGTAAGGTGCGCTATAGTGATGGAATCTTGGGGAGACTCAGACAACATCGCCTGAGTGGTGATTTCAATCATCTTGAACTTCTCTCTTAGGCCATTCCATTCAAGCATCACCTATTGATTCATAACTTGGGATTAGTCTAGAGAATAGCCTAGAGATGCTACCTACTTCCCAAGCTCTAACATATGGGCTTCGTATGGCCCTAGTCGACTGGATGAGGCCATCAACTCTTCTTTCGGTATTAATTAACCATGATCACTTGTATTTATAAAGAATAATTGTAATGTTAAGAGTTTATTTTCTAAACTTTCATATTGAGCATTGGTGATATAACAGTTGAAACCAAACGGTCTCATTTATATTTCTCACTTCATTAATTAATGTCTATAATTTTGTTGAGTATAAACTAAAACAAAAATTTTGGAAAAAAAATTATTCAAAATTTTGGGTCATTACAGTTACATGAATCATCATAGGCACCTAGAATTCACATGCCATTTATATTTAAATGTCATATAGGTGAATTTAACTACTTGAATTTCTTGATATTCCTGTGATTGTTGACTGATCCTTGTCTGTATAGATATACTAATGCTACTCTTGGTTGTGATTGAGTGATTTTTATTTTCAATTCATGAGTTTTTATAGTCCCCAGTGGTTTGGAATTGATAATTTACCAAGTAAAACCATTAGATTAAAATTAAATGGGTATTGTTTTCTATGATAAGGAGTACGGTCTCCGATTCACCGGGAATAGAGATCCATTCTATACAAAATTTTGATATATGGAAATTAATAAAATTCGAAAAACAATTGAAATTCGACTGCTAAAATGTATTGTTTGGACATAATTAACCCACCCTTTCTTGTTTTTGAAAGGTAATGGATTGAACCTAGTAATAATATATAAAATAAAATGAAATGGATTCCAATAAATGATGAGACAATTGATAATTTACCCTTCATCTACTGGAACCCCGGTAGCTTGAAAATGAGCACATACCAATACATGGTCATCTAAGTGGGTAGTTGGGGTAGTATACCATTGGTAGTGAGGTTTTTCATACAATCATCTTCCGCTAGTGATGCTATCTGTCTGATTAAAGCTTTCTTTGAGGTGTGTTCTTGGAATTTATAGACCTATGCCACCATAATTTCCTTATGTCATGCACCAAGAGGGTAGTGACAAAATGATCCAAACATGGTGGACCCTGAGTCTCCATTCTTACCTCTCGGAGTGCCACTTGAGGAACCGCGTGTTGCACCCAATCCGGGAACTGATTCCCATCTTTGTGACAATATATTACATCTAATGCATTTTATGCATAGTGATCCACATCCAGAACCTACGATGGGTGATCTAACTCATGAGTTCCAATAGCAACATCCCTCTTACCTTCTCAGGGGATGGCAGTCCATAGGTTGTTGAGTCCTGGATAGATGTCACCCTGTCTATCATTGAGTATCTATAGATTCTACTAGAGAAGAGGGTCAAACATGTTGTTTATATATATATATATATTAGGTTCTTGGGGGTACGATTACATTAAACACACACACCACACACACATGACAAAAAGGCAGACCATACCCCCCGGGGATAGCCCCATCATCAAGCCTTATTTATTCAGTACATGGCCTAAAGGCCCAATGTCCATGAAGCCCATTACATGGACAAAGGTCCATAAACTAACCTAATGGCCAAGTGTGGTGTCATACCTGATTCATATTGTCTGTGTCATATGTTTTATTTCATGCATGTGTCACATATTATTTATGTTATGCCTGCGTCACCACCTAACTATAGAAATTTGCTCTCAGGGCATGGTTTGGGATGATGTCCATACTTATTTCTATGATCAATTATTTCCTCGGATGATGAGAGCTGATAATTCCCTAAAATTCATGCATCTCAAGTAGGGTACTATGCCATTCATGGAGTTTTCGGTGTGTTTCCCTAAGTTACAATTCTTTGCAATAATTTTACATGGTGATGAGATTACATGATATAGTCTCTTCAAGGATGGGTCTCAGTATGCCATCTAAACTCAGGTGAAAGTCTTTCTCCTATCTACCTTCTCTGAAATATTTAATCAGACTCTTATCACTGAGCACAACCTGAGGGACGATAATAATACCAGGCATAGAGGACCAATTACGCATCAGGCTATTAGTTATTACGATAGCATAATGTGATCTCTCAAGGTTTCCTATCAGGATTGTGGCTACCAGAGTACCCTTGTTGATATCTATGTGTTATGTCACTAGTGTGGATGACAGGGGAACCTGAAGCCTTAGTGTGATAGATTCCATGTGGAGTGTCGAGTTTGCGGTCGTATGAGGAATATATAGATATTCTATGAAACCATTTCATCAGCTTCTAGTGGAAGAGATTCCACACCAGCTCTACCTTCATGGGACGGTTCATTTACTCTATTTGGATGGGAGTTAGAGTAGCACCAACAACACTGGTTGAGGAGGAGGTCGTGGCCATGGTAGTTGGACTCCTGATCACTAGCAGCGTCAGAAGAGCATTTTTTTATCATGGTAGTATAACTATTTCATAGGTTATTGGATTAGGTCAGTTGAATGCTCTAGAGATGATACCCGAGGATCAAGTTGCAGTACCATCTTCAGTACGAGGTATTATTCTAGTATCCTCCACTATAGTATCTTCTTTATTTTATATAGGCGCCTCACACTCCTTCATCTCCTAATCTATCATGGAAAACCATGGGATCGAAATTCAGTATTACTACAGTGTAATGACCCTGGATTCACCTTTGTGAGTATGGTCAGAGGTAATATGCTAGTGTATGGATTTCCCCCTTTAGATAGGAAGTTAACCCTTTCTAAAGTAAATCATTGTTCTCGAGATTTTTGGATTCTATTTCATTCTTGGGATGTATTGGTAGGTTTTATATCATGTCTTTTTAGAATGCAATTGCTAAAGGGTATCATTTACCAACACCAGAGGGAAACTATTATATAAAAAAGGGTGAGTGGGATGTCTAATTTAGTAGAGCTAGACCAGAGCATCATGGGCTAGGTTGAGTGACCACCCAGATATCCAATCTCTTCATGAATAGTCAGGTTTTACTTCAGGATGAGTTGAATCCAATACTAGATCATTTTTGGGATGACTTTCCTCAAGATTTTTCTGGATTACCTCTTAAAAGAGAGGTAGATTTTACGACTGAGCTTGTTCTAAGAGTAGCTCAAGTGTCCATTCCTCCATATAGGATGGCACCTACATTGCTCTAGGATATCAAGAGGTAGTGAGAGGATATTGAGGAAAAAGTTTTTATAGGGCCCAATACTTCCTATTGGGGGTCACTCATGCTTTCACCAAGATGTTTGATGCGACTCTTCATTTATGTGTAGATTACATACATTTGAACCAGATTATAGTCAAAAAATGGTATCCAATTCCTCGAATAGATGATCTCTTTGACCAACAACTATGAGATTGGATCTTTTCTAAGATCGACATATGATCTGTCTATCATTAAGTGTGAGTCAAACCATCTTACACAACTCATACAGTATTCTATAATAGGTATATTCTATATGTGTACCTCATTATTTTGTTCAGAATTATGAACATGCTCGTCGTTTTCATATCTTTGATGAATACGGTGTTCCACCCCTATCTAGATTCTTTTTTTCATTGTCATTGTGGATGACAAATTAGTTTATTCTCGCACTCATAGAAACCATGATAAGAACCTTGATATCGTTCTATGTACACTGAGAGGGAATCATCTTTATGAATAAAATTCTAAGTGCCATTTCTAGATTGACAATTTTAACTTCATGAGTCATATTATCCCATAATAATGATTCTCTATTGACCTAGATAAGGTTTGTGTTGTGGTTTTCTGGGATATCCAAAGAATTTATTTTCTATATGAAACTTCTTAGTGAATGATGGATACTACAAGAATTTCATACAGGACTTATCATGCCTTACTTAAACCTCTTACAGGCCTCACAAAGAAGGGTGTTAAGTTCCCATGGTCAGAAGCATGTGAGAAATCCTTTCAGGAGCTGAAAGGGAGGATTGTCTCAACACAAATTCTGATTCTTCTAGAGAATGTCATAGGATATATCATATTTTTTGATGTATCAATAATTGTCCATGGATAAGTGATTATGAAGGAGGAATTATTCATTGCATATGGATCTCAATAGTTTAGGCCTCATGAGAGAAATTAACCAACGCACGACCTTGTGCTACCAGTAGTTGGCCATGACATATGTTTATAAAGTCACTATCTATTGGGAGAGAACATTTTGGTGTAAATAGACCACAAAATCCTAAAATATATATTTACACAGTGGGACTTTATCATTTCCCATCCCCCAGGGACCGTGTCGTGACTATCCCAAGCCTGCCTCCCGAAGGCCAGGGGCTAGCGACTACCGCCGAAGGCGTCAACCTAAAAGTGGGAGGAATTATCTTGAAAACTTTTACGCACACAGATGATCAACTAATTCCCAAATATCAAAATGGAAACAACATAACACTGAATAAACTGAGTTCAAGTACAACTGAAAGAAAGTGGGCCAGAATATAAACCCACGAAAAAGTACTTAAAACTGTAAAGTACTAAAAGTTCTATGATGGACATCTGTAGTAAACACCACCTGATCATGATAGTGTTTAAGATACTGGAAGACAAAGTAGTACGTCATGTCTGCACGATCCTACTGGGCCCTTCCTAGACCGTGGACACCAAGTCCAATGTCATACCGTCGCTCCGTCCCATCTCCCTGAGCACCCCTGTCAAAATGTCGGTCATCTGCACCAGAAACAATTTGACTGGGTGGAGCCCATGCAGGGGTGAGTTACATAGTACTCAATAGGGACCCAAAAACAAAAATAAATAATACACATCAGTTATTCAAAGTAATGAATGAAACAAAAGGCATCTCCCAATAGGTATATTCTAGGGTAGTAATAGTAGAATCGTCAGTCACAAACATCGAACTCCTCGGCTGCTGGAGAAATCATCCTCTATCGAGTACAATGGGTCATCCGTGTCAAATAAAGCCACTTCCCATGAAACATTAACTGTTGTGGTAATAATCCCTGATAGGTATTATGGGTATGCCACATCACACCAAGACACCCCCCACCATGGGCCTTCCAAGTTACACCGAGTCGCTTCCCACCATGGCCGAACTGAGGTCCTCTTCCTATAGAGCATCGTGGTTCTGTCAGGTCACGTAGAACCACTCACCACTGTGGGAATGCTAAGTCACACAGAGCCACTTTCGATTGGTCCATCATCGGGGTGCCTTTAAGTCTCATCCAACCGCATGGTTCCATATGTCGCGTGCTTGGGAGAACTGGTTCTAAAGTTTTTAATTTCTTCTTGGAATCTATGAAAGTCATCAAAAGTAATGGCAAAATATCTTCCTCTTCAAGAGGGTCCCAACTCCGCAAAAAACTCATCAAACAGACGCACGGTTTGCAAGATAGTGGGGTTTTTGTAACATGGGGACTGGTTGCGATGGGGACCAGTTTGACCTGATCGGAAGGACCCGACCAACCCAACTCAGGGGTTCCACATACCCTAGTTCATTCTGATGGACCTGACCTGACCTGGTGTGGGTTGGGGTTGGTCTGGTTCAGTTTGTCCCGTGGGCCATGCCCAATAGGGCTTGCAGGACCCGGCCCAATTGGCAGAGGGTCCAGCCCGCCGGGTTTCCTGGTGACCCAGTCTATTCTGGCCCGGCCTGAAGGGGCATCAGTCGGGCCAACCAGCATGGGCCCGACATGACAGCGTGGGTCCATCCTGTCGGCTTGGGTCCAGCCATTCAGCGTACTTCCGGCCCACCGGTGCGGGTCCGGCCAACCGGGCAGTGGGACCAGCCTGGCACACTGGGGGATTGGCCAGCCAACAAGGCGACTGGCTTCATGGTGCGACCGGTGTCACCCCCTGGGAATTGGAATCCAGCTGCTTCACCTCGGGTCTGAACGCAACGAGAAATATGAGGCCAAACCTCACGTGTGGTGCCCTCCCTGCACCGTGTCCGACTCCCGTCGCGTCTGAGGGGCTGTGGCACCCTCGGCTTAACTATTGGACAGAACGTGGGCCACCCCTCCACGCAGTGCCCACCTAGCTCCACTTCCTCCCACGTACCATCAAAACTAATGAACCATGGCCTCCCGATCAACGTGGACCGCCGATGCGGCCCGCCACCTCCACGCAGCTAGTGAGGTCGGTCACCGCTACTACTGCCGACACCGACTCACTAGCAGAATCATTGGCAGCCCAAAGAAAATTCTTTGTTGGTCTATTCATTATTTTTATTTCATTAATGGTCTCTGGGAAAGGAGGTCTTTACTGCGAAGCCTTTATAATGGCCTTGTCGTCGCATGAGAATGTGTCCACCAAGAACACACGAGAGGAGGTGCTTGGGCCTTGTTCGTGTCATCTCGGGAACTCCACGTTAGAGGTTTTAACAAAGGGGAAGGATCGAGGATGTTTTCATTCAATCATTCATGACAATGTTTAATCCCAAAATAATCACCACAAAAGAAAAGTGATCCTCTAATTAAAACACACCATACCCAGATCAACCTGTTCATGGGTTGATCCATGTTAGTCATTATTCAAAAAACGAATGTGTAATAACATTTAAAATTTAAAACCACCTACCTCATTGAAGTTCATTTTCTCATGTTTGTCCTCGAGGCGTTTAAGACATCAATGTCGTTCCCCGGCTCTGATATTTGACAGGCGTCCAAGAAGAAGAAGTTACGCCATCGTTCTTCGTTCTTCGGTGGGGTGGAAGTCCATCAGAGGTTCTCCAGAGAATCCTCCAATTTCATTAATCCCTATTTTCCTGGAGAGTTGAATTATAAATAGGAGGATGTTTTAGAATTCCAATTATGATGCGACGTCGTGTCGTTAATCTGTTTTATTTAAGAAATATAGTCATTTTTACACGTCATTAAAGCGTCGTTATGCTGTGAGTTTAAGGACCAATTAATGAGCCTCATTGATATGCATCTTCACTACCATGTCACTGCCATGTAGCATCACCATCCTCCAATCCAAAGTGAGAAGGAAAATAAAATAATTAATTTATATTTTTTTATTATTTTTCTCAAAAATTCTGAAAAATAACTTTTCCGCTCAACACATGCCTGCTAAAATTATGTCATTTCTAGGTGAATCTCGGCATTATGAATTCAACAGTACCCTCATATTTTTTATCTAAGAGACAATTAAAAATATATAAAATCTCTCGCACACGTTTACAGAATGTACAATAAAAAAATTTCAACATTCTATTATGGGCTCTCCGTACCTCAGAATTACATGTCGTGGATTCTTACGGTATCAAAATAATTACATATAAATAAAAACCATTACATGAAAATTATGAGATGTTACATTCTCCCCACCTTATGTATTTACATCCCTGAAATCCAGAACAACAACTAAACAAAAATATGTGGGTACAGAGCATGAATCTGAGCCTCCCACTCCCATGTGCTCTCTTGAAGATTCCCATGCTGCCATCAGACGTGAACTAGAGGAATCCACCGTCCACATAGGACATGCTATTGTCGATCCTCAATCTCCAATGAGTCCTCCACAAAAATCTCCCACTCATCAATTTCCATCTCACCCCATTCGATGACATGTGATGGATCATGCGCGTACCTCCTCAGCTGTGACACATGGAAAACATCATGCACTCGGTGCTTCTGTGGGGGAAGAGCTAGGTGGTATGCCACCTGGAAAACTCTGTTAAGGATATGAAAAAGACCAATAAACCTTAGAGATAACTTATTCCCTCATCCAAATCTCCATAATTCTCATCGGGGTGAGACCTAAAGGAACACATGATCTCCCTACTTGACCTCCAAGGGTCTCCATCTTTTGTCGGCAAAAGACTTTTTCCTGCTATGTGCAGTCCTCATCAACTCTTGGATGATATGAACCTTCTCGGTGGTAGCTAGTACCAACTCTGAACCCATTATTGTCGACTCCCTTGGGTCTACATAGAATCCCACATTTTTATTACATAATGTTTAATTACATGTTACAAACAGAGGATCATTAATGTATTGTGTATTGGAAATCAGGAACAATATACATTAAAACAACATAAAACATTCTTCTAATCCACTTATAATGCTTCATCATAATTTCATCCTTTGTACAATTATTTCATATCATAACCTAGAGACATGCATCAATGGAAAGGGTGATAATAAGGCTCAGTATGGAAAACAAGTGAAACAATTTACATGTGGTCTTTAACGATATCAACAAGAACATGAGGGATATCATAAAATAATGATAATGATCCATATCATAGAAATAATAACTTAAATCATAACATTAAAATGTGTCTACAACATTTAATTTAGACATTCTTGAACATATCACCAAGGTCCATCCCAAGTGTCATAAAAATTACCATGGTTATTCCCCAAGGTATCGTGAAACTTGTCATCTCTAGAGATTATATTCATTAACCAATGTATTAGAGTGCTCTAAGAGTTCACCCTTAATATTTCTTTATTTTCATGTGATCCACATATATCATAATCAAACATCTCATAAATTACTTAAAGATAATAAAAGAAATGGGTTTCATGTCAAAATCTTGATGTTTAAAAAGTGATTGAAAATAAGATCATTATGTTATTTATAACCCACAGAAAGGGAGTGAGGGTTATATATATATGTCAACTCTAGAATCAAATAGATCAATTTTATTTCTGTATGAATACCTCTAGAAATTATAATGTATTAGGTATTCAAATAAATAAAACAAGGGAATTTCTTGATAAATAAGAGAGAGATTTTGAGATGAAAATTATGAAATATAACGGCTACGTAACATGGTCTAAGAAAAAATTAAAATGAGAGGGGACAAGGGTAAACCACCCATAAATAATTCATAATACAATATAGTGAAGGAATGAAATTTAAATAAGATCGGGTTATGGATTTCTGAATGACATAACACCTGAAAAGGAAACATGAATGAAAAGAGAAGATGCGATTTCTTTTATGAAAATTCAGCAGCCTGACAACGTCACTTAAAAATTCAGAAAATCGGTTGATTAGAGTGAAAAGGGTTTGTCATAAATTGGAAATGAAATGTAAAGTAGTAAGGATATATAATAACATACCCCCACATAATAAAATGAAAACTAGAAGACATAACATAAAGGAATTCATGACTAAAATAGGAGGGTGGAAGGTTCCCTTACCTTAAAGAGTAACATCAAAATCCCAAAATTTGGGACCATGTGGGTCTTGAGGGAACATTGGAAGGAATATTTGGATGTAAAAAAAGACAATATCTTCATTGAGGAGTATTTTTGAAGGAATGAAAAGATGGAATGGGTTGGTACTTATATAAAAAGTGAGAGAATATTTTATTAATTTCCAAGGGACACCTCATCAGTGGTTTTTGAAAAACCATGGGATTTCTCATAGTATTGACCCATATTATTAGCCACATGGGAAACCTCATAACATATATTACCATTCAAAAGTATATTGTAATTATTACATCATTGTTACATCATTAATGAAGTCATTAAACACATCGAAACTCAAAACTGCATTTTTACTATTAACCGAAAAACAAAATATGTTATAAAACTATCATTAATTCACCCTGACCTAATATCGATGATCTGAATTAAAAAATGAAATATATTTTATGAAAATAATTTTCAAATTATTAGAATTTTAATTTTTAAGTAAAAACACTATTTACTCTAAAAAGCACAAATACTTGACTAGTAATTTCTGAAATAGATATTTACTTATGCTATTATATCACATTACCATTAAGATGAATAATTATATTTATACTTTCTTAAGTGAGGTTACTATTCCATTGGTCAAATTACTATTCATAGGGTTAATATTAATGTTCATTCTTCACTATTCACTATGAATTATGTTAATCTTATTAGACTCTAAATTTCTTACTAATCACAACTATAGAAGACCATTTTTTGAAAATAATTTCACAATATTAATTCTTCAAAGTGTAAAAAAATATTTTAAAATAACTTTTTTACAAAATTCACAAAAAATATGGAACTTCTATTAATTCATATTATATTTATTTTAAAATTCTGAATTCACAATTTTTACCATTAGATGAAATAACATTTTTATTTATACAAAATGATTACACAAAGTAACTAATGCCCTTTTACATATCCCCCCTTATAACACCTACAAAAGACCTAAGTGTAAGGTGTGATATGATGATTGAATCTCGGGGCAGCTCGGAAAACATTTCCCAAGGGGGGATTTCTATCTGCTTGAACTTCTCCCGTAGGTGATTCTGTTCAAGCTTCACATGTTGGAGTTCTGCTTGGGCTTGGTCGAGAGGAAAGCCCAATGATGCTACCTCCTTCCCAAGCTCCGAAAGATGGGATTTATATGGCCTGAGTCTACTGGATGAGGCCATCGACTCTTCTTTCAATTTTAATTAACAATGATCATTTGTATTTATAAAAATTAATCAAAACGCTATATTTTCCGACTGTCATATTGACCAACAGTCGTATTAACCAACAATCATATAACAATCAAAACTCAATGGTCTCATTTTAATTATACTCACTTATTTAATTAAAAAATTTAGTTATGTTGAATATAAAAGAAAATAATACACTAATTTTTGGAAACAAATATTATTCAAAAGTTCGGGTCGTTACATTCTTCCCCCCTTAAGAAATTTCCTCCCCAAAATTTCAACTCGTATCCTCTGAAAAGAAAAGGTGTGGGGTCTTATAACCCATAGAGTCCTCTAGTTCACATGTGGCTTCTTCATATTTTTGGTTCCTCCACAACACCTAATCAAGGTCGGTACTCTTGTTACATAGAACATTGTCTCTATGATCCAAGATCACCACCAGCTTCTCCTTATAATATAGGTCATGTTCTAGTTGTACCACATCTAGATATAGTAAATGTGAAGGTTTAAGTATATACATCCTCAAGATGGATACGTGGAAGACATCATGACCTTGGGCTAGATTTGGAGTATGTGCAAGCCGATAGGGCGCTGCTCCCACATGATCAAGGATTTCATATGGGTCAATGTACTTAGGGATGAGCATCCCTTTCTTAACAAACCTCATGACTCTCTTCCAAGTTGAAATTTGAAGACATAATTTTTCACCAACATCTTACTCTAAGTCCCTTTTATGGTTGTAGGAATAACCCTTTTTCTGACTCTGAGTATCCATAATGTGTTCCTGGATGGCTTGGACTTTTTCTGTCATCTCTTGCACATGATCCAGCCCTAGAATATTTCTCTCACCGGCTTCATCCCATCATGTGGGAGTTCTACATTGTTTCCCATAGAGATCTTCATAGGGTTCCATTTAAATGATCGACAAGAAGTTTTTTTTAAGATAACTCAACTAATTAGAGATGATTATCACATCCACCTTCAAATTACATTTATCATGTTCTCAGCATGTCCTCAAGTGTTTGAATAGTAATTTCCAATTGGTAAACATTTTGGGGGTGATAGTCCGTAGTGAAGTTCAATTTGGTACTAAGTTCATGTTGAAGACTTCTATAGAATTTTTATGCGAACCTTGGATCATGATCAGATACCATAGAAAGTGGAACTCCATGAATCCTTTCCACTTCCTTCAGGTAAATCCTGGAAAGTTGATCAAGGGAGAAATCTTCCCAAATATAGACAAAATAGGTTTTTTTGGGGAGAAGTTCCACAATAACCCATATCTCATTGTTTCCTTTGGATGTTATCAAGAGACCAATTACAAATTCCATCGTGAATCTATCCCACTTTCATGTTGGTATGGGTAGTGGTTTCAATACCCCATTAGGAAGTTATCACTTCGCCTTCACTTTCTAACATACCAGGCACCTTGAAGTGTAGTCAGCAATATCCCTATCTATATTATCCGACCAATAATGATCACGAAGGTCTCTATACATTTTCATGATTCCCATATGTATAGAGAATATAGATATATGAGCTTCATCCATCATCTCTTTGTTTATTTCTGGAATAGATGGAACACATAGTCTTGTACAAAATTGTAGTGCACCTTATTGATCAATATTGAACTCAAGAATCATTCCGCCCTTCATAGAGTCAAACTTCTTCTGTAACAAAGGATCTTATTTTTGAGACTTCTTGATCTTCTCTAGTAATAAAAGTTGATAAATAATTTCTGTTAGGGGTGATGATGTCCTTTCTCATATAATTACCATTTCTAGCTTTATAAGGTCATTGATCAATGTATCTCTTTGAATCCTAATCATGGACATAACAATTAGGTCTTTCCTACTTAATGCATCAACGACTTTGTTTTCTCTTCTAGGATTATAATGAATTGAAAAATCATCATCTTTAAGAAGTTCCAACCATCTCCTTTGTCTCATGTTCAATTCCTTCTGGGCGAAAATATACTTCAAACTTTGATGGTATGTGTATATATCAGATTTCTCCCCAAAAAGACAGTGCCTCCATATCTTCAAAGCAAAAACGACTATAGAATACTCCGAATCATGCATAAGATTGTTCTAGTATTGAGTCTTTAACCATCGAGACACATAATCAATGACTTTTTCATTTTCCATGAGGACGCACCCCTGACCATTCAGCTATGCATTGGTAAAAATAGAGAATCCTTATCCACATGAGGGAAGAGTTAACATGAGTGCAGTAACCAATCTCTTAATCATCTCTTGGAACCATTCCACAAACACCTTTTTCCATATGAGCTTTCCCCTTTTCTAGTTAACTTTGTTAATGGAATATAAATTCATGAATTGTTTTTCAAAAACCTCCTATAATATCCTGCAAATCCCTAGAAACTATGAATCTCAGTTATAGTTGTAGGCTGTGGTCATTACTCTATAACCACTGTCTTTGAATGGAGAACTGTGATTCCTTCATTAGTTAAAATTTGGTCCAAGAAAGATACTTTTTTAAACCAAAATTCACATTTTCTAAACTCTCCAAAAGTCTTATTCTTCTTTAGAGTTTGAAAAATTAACCTTAGATGATCCGCATCCTCCTAAAGAATTTTGAAATATATTAGAATATCGTCAATAAAAACTACCACAAAGTTATCAAGGTAGACCTTAAAGACTCTATTCATCAAATATAAAAAAATACTAGGTTCATTAGTTAGTCCAAAGGGCATAACGACAAACTTATAACGCCCATATCTTGATCGGAAAGAAATTTTTTTAATATCTTATTTATTCACCCTCAATTGATCCTAACCATAACAATGATCAATCTTAGAGAAGAATTGAGCCCCATGTAGTTTGTCAAATAAGTCATAAATTTATATAAGATGGTATTTTATCTTTACTGTGATACCATTCAGTTCACTATTATGAATGCATAGCCGCATTGAACCATCCTTCTTCTTCACAAAGGGAACATGTGCTCCCATAGGAGACACACATGGTCAAATAAACCCATTCTGTATAAGATCTTGGATTTTCTTCTTGAATTTCTCTAGCTCAATATTTCTCATCCTATATAGGGTCTTTGAATTGGAAGAGATCCAATTATGGGTTCGATGGAGAACTCTACCTCTCTTTCCGGGCGAGGTCTAGGTAACTCCTTAGGAAATATGTCAATTTATTCCTAGATGATGGGGATATTTTATATCCTTATACTCTCATTTCCTTATTCATTTTCACTGATAAAATCCATAAATACTGATATAAGAGGTTAATCTAGACAAAGATCAGGTTGAGATATATCTTTTAAAGAGATAACTATAGGTTTACCATTCAATAATAATTATATTTCATTTATTCTGTATCTGATCATAGCATTATAATATGAGAGCCATTCCATCCCTAGTATAATGTTGAATTCCATTATGCGAATGAGTACTAGATTTTTGATAATATTGTGCACACTAAAGTAAATACTAGAGTTTCTAAAAACTGATGATGCCTGGATAATCCCACCAAGAGACTTGACTGATAACTCTACTTTTAGAAAATTGGAGGTTGATTCTAACTTCATTGCAATGTTGAAAGAAATAAAGTAATTCATAGAACCAGAATCTGAAAACGTACTTGCTAGCTTTGATATAACAATAATAGTACCTTCTACCACATCATTCGAAGATTCAAAATCAGCTGTTGTGACAGAAAAAGAACAACCATGCTCCTTGGCCTTTGCTGAGGCTGAGGGTGGTTCGCCTCCACTGCCCTCATATTTGGACAGAGATTGGAAAAGTGACCAAGTTGTCCACACATAAATAATTGGACATCATGTAGGGCCTAACAAATTTTCCATTTTTCATTAGTGTTGGGATGTTCTGGATTCACCTCACTATGACAATTCCACATGATATAGCCATCTCTCCAACACTTTTAGCACTTTCCTATTCCAAGCATGCAATTCCCTAAATGTTTCTTCCCACATTTATTACACATGGGATGGTGCACTTTCTTTCCCCTCTTCCCTGATCAAAGTTCTTCCCTATGTGTGGCTCCATCAGTCTTTTCTTATCATTGGATTTATATGATCATTGCATCTCACCAAACTCTAATTAAACTTTCATCAAACTCCACATGATCTCCTCATAGCTATCATAGTCTCTGTTGGCTATATTATTTCAAAGATATGGCCTCAGTCATCCAAATAATTAGCAACCTTCCCATTTGGATCCTTGACAATGATAGAGGAGTAATTTGAAATCCTTTTGAAATTCATCTCGTAGCTACCAATAGTATCATTCTCCTTCTCCTTAAGCTTGAGAAACAACTTATATATTATTTTTCTCATAGAAAGAGAGAAATAATAATTGAAGAAGATCCATCTAAAATCTTCCTACTCCATATCATTAACCTCCACTCTTGGCCACATTTTTTTAATCAGTGCCCAACACTGATCAGTTTTTATCTCTAATTGGAAAACAACCATGGTGACCTTCTCTTGTTCCGAATAGTAGAGCACATAAAAGATCTTCTCAGTATAGCTGATCCACTATTCATCCATCAATGGGTTTGTAGATACACAGATGTCTGGTGGTTTTTGACACATAAAGGACTCAATATAATTTTGTTCCCTTTGTAGTGATATTGGTCTCTCAACTTGATTCAAGTTATTTCCCATAAGTTGAGTTAGTTGGTTCATCATTCTCATGAATGTTTCCATTCTGGATTCCATCAGAGGGCCATCAGTGCATAGTGATTGAGATCACCATTTTAATTGTTCCTCGTATTTCACACAATTTTTTAAACGAATAAAACCTTAGTTATAAGCTTATTAAATTTACAAATCTTTTAACCACAAAATATTTTATATCATAAATCTTCATGCTTAAACAATTACAATTCTCTTTAAGACTTTCATAATGATTCCTAAAAATCTTATGACTATCCAAAAATATCCCCCGGGAGTGTCAATCCCATTGTGTGGAAAGCCCTGATTTCGTGTACCAAGGTACCTTGGGTCATGTCAGAAACGCCTTGTCGGAGTTTTGACTACTAGGTATATTTGTGCCAGAGCCACATCCACTTGTTCATATCCGGACATGGATTTATATCTTCGGAAACCACTTACATAATATATCACCAAATTACCATGATGTGTTTCCTATATTTCAACATTTATATAGTTTTCTTATTAAATTTATGTAGCCTAATTTCAATAAATAACTAAACTATCATTTGATACCAACTATGGAATCCTTCCATTTTATTACTTAAATTTTCATTAAATTTTACAAACAAATGATTTTTGATGTCTAATTTCATTGAAATTAAGAACAATATACATTAAAACAACTTAAAAATTATTTTAATCCTCTTTTAAGGCTTCATCATAAGTTCATCCTAAGTAAAATTGCTGAATCTCATAACCTGGAGATATAGATCAAAGGAAAGGGTTAGTAGAAGGCCCAGTAAGGGAAATAAGTGAAACAATTTACATGTGATCTTGAGTGATATCAATAAGAACATGAGGGATATCATAAAGGAATGATAAATAGTCATATAATAGAAATAATAACATGAATAATAACTTGAAAATTTGGCTACAACATTTAAATTATACATTCATGAACATATCACCAAGTTCCATCCCCAATGTCATAAAAATAACCAAGGTTATTAACTAAGGTATCGTGAAACTTGTCATATCTAGAGATTAAATTATTTACCCAATTAATTGGAGATATATCATGGAGAAAACTTAATATGTCTTTATTATATTGTGATCCACATAGATTTATGTAAAAAACATCATAATTAACCCAAAGAGACTAAAATAAATGGGTTTCATGTCAAAATTGAGATGTTTAAAAAGTGCATAAAAATAAGATCATTATGTCATTTATAACCCATAGAACGAGAGTGAGGGTTATATATATGTAAATTAGAGGAAAAATAAATAAATTTTAGGTCTTTAGGAATATCTATTGGAATGAAAATAGATGGGTTATTCAAATAGATAAACCAAGAGAATTTCATGAGAAAAAATAGAGAGATTTTGGGATGATAATTCTGCAACATAACAGCTATGTAACATGGTTTTAGAAAACATTAAAGAGAGGGGACAAGGATAAACCACTCATAAATAACTCATAATAAAATATAGGGACAGAATAAAATTTAAATAAGATCATGGTATAGATTTTTGAATGACATACCACATTGAAAGGAAACTTAAAAGAATGGAGAATATGTGATTTCATTAAAGAAAATTAGGCAGCCTAAAGGCATCACTTAAAAATTCAGAAAATCAGTTGATGTGAGAGAAAAGGGTCTCTCATATATTTTACATGAAATGGATAGTAATACATAATAAAATGGAAACTAGAAGACATAACATAAAAGAAGTCGTGACTAAAAGAGGAGGGTGAATTGTTCCCTTAGCTTAAAGAGTAACTTCAAAAGCATGAAGTTTGGTACATTATGGGGCTTGAGGGAAACTTGGAAGGACTCATTGGGATGTAAAAAGACCAGATCTTCATTGAGGAGGTTTTTGGAATGAATTTAATGAATGAATGGGTTGGTATTTATAGAAAAATTTAGGGAATATTTTATTAATTTCCAAGGGACACCTCATCAGTGGTTTCTGCAAAACCATGGGCTTGCCCATGGTATTTTCCTATAGTATTGTCCACTTGGGACTCCACATAACATATCATACTATTAAATAGTTGACCAGAATGATTACAAAATTTTTACATCATTAATTATGTCATTAAACACACCAAAACACAAACCTATATTTTTACAATTCACTGAAAATGAACAATTTATAAAAAGAACATAAATTCACACTAACCAAATATCAATTCTAGGATTTCAAAAATGAACACCATTTTATGAAAAAAAAATTATTTATGAGAAATTTAATTTTTATGTAAAAACAGTATTTACCTGAAAAAAAACTAATACTTAACTAATAATATCTGAAATAGTTATTTACTTATTATATTATATGAAATTACCCTTCAAGATGACATAATTATATTTAATCATTCATAAGTGTGGTTACTATTCCATTGTTCACATTACTATTCATAAGGGTAATATTACTATTTATACATTACTATTCACGTAAAATTATGTTGATCTTATTATACTATAAATTTATTACTGATCACAACAGTAGAAGACCATTTTTTTAAAATCATTTTACGTTATTAATTATTAAAATTTTATAAAAATATTTTAAAATACCTTTTTTCCGATATTCAAAAAAATCTATAAATTCAATAAATTCATCCTATATTTATTTTAACATTTGAAATTCACAATTTTTACCATAGAAAGAAGTAAAAATTTTATTTATACAAAAGGATTACACAAAGTAACTACGGCCTTTTTATATAGCCCCTTATAAAATCTTCAAATGACCTAAGTGTAAGGTTTGTTATGGTGATAGAATCTTGGGGCGACTCAGAAAACATTGCCCGAGTGTTGATTTCTATAAGCTTGAAATTCTCCTGTAGGTGATTATATTCAAAATTCACATGTTGGAGTTCGGCTTGGGTTTGGTCCAAAGAAATGCCCAATGATGATACCTCCATCCCGAGCTCTGAAGAATGGGATTCGTACGGCCCAAGCCTACTTGATGAGGCCATCTACTATTCATTCAGTATTAATTAACCATGATCATTTGTATTTATAAACAATAATCATAACGTTATAGTTTCCAACGTTCATATTGATAAACAATAATATAACAGTCGAAACCCAACATTATCATTTTAATTATACTCACTTCATTAATTAAAGGATATAGTTTTTTTGAGTATAAAATAAAATAATACACATATTTAGGGAAACCAATATTATTCAAAAGTTCAGGTCGTTACAGTTAGTCCAGCATATGGGTGATCGGCAAGGCTTCCTGTACATGGCCTCGCATAGTGCCATGACAATGGTGGAGTGATAGATGTTGTTGTATGAAAACTCCACCAGTGTTAGGTGGTCCTCCCAACAATGACCAAAGTAAAAGACGCAAACATGAAGAATGTTCTCCAATGTCTGTATGGTCCGTTTTATCTGACCATCCATTTTGGGATGAAAAGCTGTGATGAAGCGTAGCTGCGTCCCAAACACCTCCTATAATCTCTTCCACAACAAGGATGTAAAGCATGCGTTGTGATAAGAGATGATAATCAAAGGCACCCCATGAAGCTTCAGTATCTCCTAGACAAAGAGGTGTCTCAATCCCTCTATTGTTCCTACTCTCGGAGGGGTAGGAAGTGAACCGACTTGGTGAGTCGGTCAACAATCACCCAAATAGAGTCATGACTACTACATGTACTTGGTAACCCAAACATGAAGTCCATTGATATAACGACCCATTTCCACCATGGTGCCTTGAGTGGATGAGTCAAGACTACTGGAACCTGGTGCTCATCCTTCACTTGCTGACAAGTGAGGCATCATAAAACAAACTCAGCCACTACTTTATTCATCCCATACCACCAGTACTGACGCCTAAGGTTTTGGTACATCTTTTCCACTCCAGGATGTACCACCAAAGGAGAAGTATGGAACTCCTTCAACACCTCCTCCAAAATTCCATTGGTACTAAGGTGCACCCTCTGAAAAAGATGAAGTGCTCGCCACCTATCGGAAATCCATCAGGATCACATCCTGATGGTATCTGAGCATGTCGGGCCTCACTGTCAACATCCCCCAACTGCGCCTCCCTGACTTATTGTACGAGTGGGGGAGTAATAGCCATCGACTTGAGGTAAACAGCTTCACCATCATCAATGAGGGATATCTGCATCGCGGATAACTACTTTGTCACCTCACTCAATATCCGAAACCCTATCCTCCTACTGAGCACTTTTCCACCACATTCACTATTCCAGGAGTTTAGACTATCTCAATATCATTATCCTGGAGGATCTCTATCCATCGCTAAAATCTCAAGTTCAGGTCATTTGGGAGAAGATATACCTTATACTCTTGTGGTCAGAGTAAACAATAAACTGCCCACCCATCAAGTAGTGCCACCACATCTTATACGCAAAGACCACTTATGTCAACTTCAGGTCGTGGGTCACGTTGTTCTTATCATGTTGCCTCAACTGTCATGAGTCATAGGTGATCATCTCTCTCTCATTCATTAAGACACAACCCAACCTAGTCCCTTATGTGTCATAGTAAACTACATACCCCATACCCTCCTTGGGTAGACTTGATATGGGGGTACTCGAAAGGCCCCAGCCTTAAACATTTATATAATCTTGAATAAATAAATAATTCACATTGACAATATTTTTAGGTTTACAGTTTTAGAGAATTAGGCCTTAAATATTACATTACATCTCAAATATTAAAAATTATACACTTCTACTCAGTATCTATTTTTTTATAAAATAAAAACTCCATAAAAATAGGAATTCTTTTCTTGATATAAATATTCTTGAATTCTTCCTTTCTATCACCCTTCCTTATACCCTATGAAAAAAATTTCAAAAACATGGGATGAGCATAAAATTATCAGTAAGGGTTATAAAATAATGAATGAAATCATTAGTCCATCAATACATACAAAACATAAGACCTTCAAAATACCTCATGAAATCATAAGATTTATTATTAACACATAGAAATCATAAATCAGAAAGGTTACTTGTGGAATCCATAAAAATTTACGTTGTAGCTTTCACAACTACATAGGGAGTTACATTTGGAATACCCATCACTACATATACCCTTAATATCTTAGGTTAAACATTAACATTTACCTCCATCATGTTACCCAATGCATTGGAGAGTTATCTCAGGCTCATCCACCCTAGGTTTATCATGGAACCACCCGTATACATAAACAATTCCCAAGAACCATAACATAATCATAACACATGAACTTCCATAAGGAATGTTAACATTTCCATATTGCAATAAAAATATAATATTTAAATATATTGACATAATAGATCCATTATAAAAACCATTTTCAATACCAAAATACATAAAAACAGTATATGGTATTTATTTTAAATTTTAAAAAAACACCACGGCTTGTTAAGTCAAATATCAAATAATTCTTGTGGTTTCTGAAAGGTTATTGTCACCACGTATGTTAAAAATAAAACATGGACTTTTTCATTTAGTAAAACACTAAGTAAAAAAGTATTCCCTTTGAATGAAATGAAAATTCAATAGTTTTTATACACTGTATAAAAGAATTTCGTGTATAAATCACAATATGCCATTAAGAAAGGATATTGAGATGATGTCCCTTACCTCGTGTCCAACATGACTCGTTCATTATTTAATTTTCTGAATAATAAACTATAATTAATTTATACTTTCTTAAAACCTTTTTCAAGTTTATTATTCCCTTATTATTACATATTACCACGTTATAAACATTACATAATCATTTAAGTTAATAACAGTCCTTTTGTCGATATTTGGTACTTGAGTTAAAAATAAACGTCTTATAATTACATGTTTTCCATGTGGTAAGAATTTAATTATATTCAGATTGATATTCATGATTTAGATATCATATATATCATTTATATCTAGTATATATATGTATTTATAATAGTACATAGCATTGGAGATAAGAAATGAAATGCACCATTCATGGAGACGGAAAGTCGTACGTACGCGTGAACGCTACTTTGATTTCTATTTTGTATTTAATGGAATGAAAACATAATGATACATAGGTATATTATAATTACAGTATAATATCATATTTTATATACATTATATACTTTCATCAACACCATCCTTTATACATTCCTTGTATGGTATAAATAAGTCATATCACTTTGAGGGGGAGGTAATCCACACTTCCCCAAATGAAATTACCAAATTTACCCATTATGGAACCATTATGTTTTGATATAAATGAAAAATATATAAGAATTGAAAAATATAACTATAATATATATCACATATAAATATAGGGCCATCATAATGGCCACCATGAGAGGTATTTGGAGATATTTTAACAATCATCGTTTCGTGAGTTAGTAGTTCGCTGTCCACAAAAACAGTATGTTCGTATCCATTAGATTTTTGTGTCTGGAAATGTAGTTCGAATGATTATTATAAAAACAACCTAGTATATTTAGGACACTGGGGTTTTTTATGTAAACAAGGAATAATAAGAGAATAGGGAGTGGAGAAAGAAAATAAAATAAGAGAACTTGAGGGAAAACGTTGCCTTTAAATTGGGTAACTCCCTTTGGTCTGAACCAAAAGGCTTTTTTTAAAGTTTCTTATGCCTAAAGTAATGATTATTGGAGGAATATAGGGAATTTGGGAGCTTATTTGGGAATATTTTGGATGATCCAAAGTGATTGAGTGGTTTGTGTAATTGGTTATAGGTGGTGGTCTTTTTTAAAAGGGAGGATGGGTTCTTTAGTAATGTTTGAAAATATTATTTTGTTATAAACTGAATTTAGATTTTCAAAAGGTCAAAAACTCATTAAATTAGAAGTTAAGATGATTATTTTTATAAATCCTCTCAGACAATTGGTTTTAGTAAAGTTTAGGTCAAAAAATTAACTTTATCTTTTATCTTTAACATTTATTTAACAAAATTTACTTTTACCAAGTCCTCTTGTATATTCATCCTATATGATTAATATAGTTTCCATAAAATGCCAACCAAACCACATGTGGATCATAAATGACATTATAAACCTTATCTAGGTAATGTGAAAGATTTTTTTGATATTTAGTATTATTATATAAAATAATAAAAAACTGATTGATTTAAAAACTCATTCATGTCAATTTTAATTCTATTCATATCATGACTTTAAAAAAATACAAAAAAACATTATTATTTATAAAAACCTATATTAATTAAAATAAAACAAGTTATAATTATCTCTAATATTAATTTATTACATAAAAACTTTCAAAATAAACTTATTTTAATTTTTATATTCTCAATTATTTAAAACGTTCATTAATGAGGTAATCATTACATCATCATTGTGTCATAAATAAATTTATTTATATAATGTCTAAAAATCATAAATAATATACAATGATGTAGGAAATATTTTTTTATTTCTAATTAATATTTATAGTCTAAAATATTACTTATATAACCCATTAGAAAAAATTTTACTAAGAGATATATGTTTATGTTATATTTTCATTAACTTTAAATAAATTTTTATAAAGTGTAATTTTCAAATAAAAGTGGCTCTATGGGGTCCCAAAATAGACCCAAGGATTCACATGGTCTGACATGTATCATCCAATAGGGTTAGGACACATGATAGTGTAATTTAATATTATTATAACAATATTTTTTACCCTTATTTAGCAGAATTACCTTTTAACCATGGTAAATAAAAAATTTACTTGACTTACTATTCATAATGTCTAAAAATAAAAGTTACCTATTTACAAAATTTGGACCTCTTGATTCCGAATATGGAATCCATTTTTTTCAAATTAAAAAAAAAGAAACAAATTGATTTACAATTAATTCTCGATGTTAAAACCAAAAACCATTTTTTTAAGAAATAATAACTATAAAAAGATTGACATTTTTATGCCCAATTTCAATGTGAAATTAATTTAGATGACCAAAACTGGATTAAATGGTCAAAATATATTATAATTACACATTAAAACTAATTAAAACGGCAATAAGACTAAATAAATAAATCAGATTAAAAATAGTTTTGACTTAAAATGTAGTGTTTTTCACTATTCATTAAAAAAAACAACTTTATCAGAAAAATACAAAAAATATATCCAATGTAAATTTTGATGTCCCAATTATAAATAAGAAGTTTATATTGTCAAATTTAACATATAATAGTGACAAAAACTATATCTAAAAAGGTTTTTCCATCAAAATTCTATAAATTGACCTTTTTAAGAATATTATAGTATTTATGCTTAAAATTTGATTCATTCACATTTTAAGCCTCTAAATATTATTTGATAAAGGTAAAGAAATTTAAGAATCATGTATAATCATATTTTATTTATTTTTACATTCCTACCAATACAATGTTTAGACATTAAGTACCATTTAAAATAATATTATATTTTTATATTTTTCTAAGTATAACTCAGTATTGTGTGCAACATGAGAATTCATAGAAACAAATTGTTGCGTGTTGGGTACGCCATCAAAAAATAGAATCTCATTTATAGTAAAAATAATATTTAATTCAAAAATATTAATAAATATAAAAATATCATATTTTTTATTTACCTAGGATGTTACATCCTTCCACCCTTTTCGAAATTATGTCCTCGCAAGTTTATTCACTTATCAAATAAATGGGGGTATTTATCTATCATAGAATGTTAGGATTCCCACATACCCTCGTCAACTATATGGTTTTACGCAAAACATTTACTTGATGTATTACCTTATGCCGCAACACTTTCTCTCGGCAGTCAAGAATTTGGACGGGTTGTTCTTCATAAGAAAGACTCTCTTCCAACTGAACTACCTCTGGACTGAAAACAGAAGATGGATCTGGTATATACTTTCTAAACATTTAATCATGAAAAACATTATGTACTTGGGATAAACTTTGAGGGAAATCCACTCTATAGGAAACAGATCCAACTTTATTCAGTATTTCATAGGGTCCAATGAACTTCAACTTCAACTTTCCCTTCTTGCGAAAATGCATCACACTTTTCCAAGGAGAAACTTTTAGAAAGACAGGATCACCTACCTCAAAAGAAAGATCTTTCCTCTTGTTATCCTCATATATTTTATTCCAGATCGGAGCTATTCTCATGTGCTTATGAATCAATAAAACGTTTTCTGCCATCTCTTTTACCAATTCAGGTCCCAACAACTTCCATTTACCAATATCATCTCAAAAAGCTAGAGTTCAACACTACTTTCCATATAATGCGTCAAATGGTTCCATCTGTATACAGGATTGAAAACTGTTATAATAAGAAAATGAAATTGAAGAAAGATGTTTGTTCCATCTTCCCTGGTAATCCATTGACCAATCTCATAGCATATCTTCCAATGTCTCAACTGTTCATTCTGATTTCCCATCTGATTATGGATGTAAAGCAGTACTAAAATTTTTTTCAGTACCCAATGACTTATGAAGACCTTTCCAAAAGTTAGAAGTGAACCTCAAATCATGATCAGATACAACTGAGAGGGGAAATACATGTAACCTGACTATCTCATTAACATACAACTGAGAGAGATGATCTAGAGACACAGTATCTTGAAAAGGAAAAAATTAGAAGATACATTTAATCGATCAACAATAACCTAGATTTCATTGTTACCTTGATATTTCATTGGTAATCCCACAATGAAGTCCATTGATATATTTTCCCCATTTCCACTCTAGCACTAATAAAGGCTAAATCATCCCTTTTGGTAATTGTAAATCTAATTTAACTTATTGAAAAGTCAAACCCTTCCTAGAAATGTCGGCAATATATTTTTTTATTCCATCCCACTAGTAATACTCCTGAATATCATTGTACATTTTTTACTACCAGGATGAATTAAAAATGGGGAACTATGAGCTTCACATAACAACTCATTCTTCAACTATGAATCATAAGAAACAAATATTATCTGCCCAAATCTCAAAAGAAAATCATTTTCAATGTTAAAATCATGAAAGCTACCCTTCTCAACAAACTCTACCTTTTTCTGTAACTCACTATCTTCTATCTGTGCTTGCTCAATTCTGTCTCATATAGAGGATTTCACTAACACCTTAAAAAACCAGTGTCATTTCCAACACCAAAAACTTCTATGCCAAAGTTCAAAAAATCATTAATCAAAGGATCTTGTCCCAAATGTAACATGGTTAAAGTAGCATTACTCTTTTGACTCAAAGCACCATCCACATTATTTTCTTTTCCTAGATGGTAATGAATTGTACAATCCTAAACCTCAAAAAATTATTTCCATCTCCTCTATATCATGTTAAACTATTTCCGCATGAATATATACATCAAACGTTTGTGGTATGTATATATTTCACATTTTAATCCATATAGATGACACATACAAATTATTAAAGAAAAAAACAATAGCAGTTAATTATAAATCATATGTAGGGTAATTTAACTCATGAAATTTCAAATGAAATGAAGCATAATCAATCACCTGATAATTCTTCATTAGGACACAACAATGTCCTTTCAACTAAGAATCACTGTAGATAAAAAATTCACCATCTCTATAAGGTAGTTCCAAAATTGAAGCATTCACCAATCTCATTTTCAATTCCTGAAAACAATCATCAAATTCTTTTGTCCAAATAAACATAACACCTTTTCTAGTTAACATAGTTATTGGGATAGATAACCATGAAAACTTTTCAAAAAATCTTCGGTAATAACCTACTAAACCAAGAAAAATATAGATCATAGCAATATTTTTAGTTCTTGGACTTTATTAAACAACTTTTTCTTTACCATGATAAAAAATTATTCCATTTTTTGAAACAACGTGACCAAGTTATAAAAATTTTTGTAACCAAAATTATAGTTTCTGAATTTCACATATAGTTTCACTTCTTTTAATTTTTGCAAGAAATCCCATAAATGAATTTCATGTTACTCTTTACTTTTATAATATACCAAGATATCATCTATAATCTCAACCATGATTTATCAATTGAGTCAACTGATGCATCACTACAACAAACTATTCAATTCTGATTCTGACCATATCAGGATTCTAATTTGGAAGGTTATTCTCCTATGTATGGCTTCCCAACATAGCCTCCATGTATCCTCTATGTAAAACCATTCTAAACTAAGAAATATCATAGGTGAAGAAACATGGTAATCTGTAAATGCTATATCATTTCAATATTATCATAAATTAATTTAACAATGTCCAAACTCGTAAAGTTTTCTAAAATGTCCAAAGAAACCAACTGTAAGGCCCAAACCATAAACATTTAAATAATCTTGAATTAAGTAAATAATTCACATTGAGGATCTTTTCAGGTTTACATATTTAGTGAATTAGTCCATAACTATTACGTTACATCTCAAATATTACAAAGTACAAACTTATACTTAGTATCAATTTTTTCATAAAATAAAAACTCCTTAAATAAAAAAAGAAATCTTTTCATGATATAAATATTCTTGAATTCTTCCATTCTCTTAGCATTCCTTACACCCTATGAAAAAAATTTCAAAATCATTGGATTATCATAAAAAGCTCAGTAAGGGTTATAAAATAAAGAAAGAAAACATTAGGCCATCAATACATAAAATACATAAGTACTTTAACATAACTCATGAAATCTTATGATTTATGAATAACACATATGAATCATAAATCATAAAGGTAACTTGTGTCACCCATAACATACTTTCATTTTAGCTTTCACAGCTATGTAGGGAGTTACATTTGGATTACCCATCATAATATATTCCCAAAATATCTGAGGAGAAACATTAATGTTTACCTTGGTCACATTACCCAATGAATTAGAGAGCTATCTCGGGCTCACCTGCCCTAGGTTTATCAAGAACCACCCATATTTGTCAACAGTTCCCAAGAATCATAACATAATCATAACACATGAACAAGTATAAATAAAAATTAACATTTCCACTTTGAAATCACAATATAATATATAAATGTATTGAAATAATCAATCCATTATCAAAACCATTTTCAATTCCAAAATAAGTAAAATGAGTATATAGTTTTTATTTTCTTTTTAAAAAACACTATGAATTGTTAAGGAAACCGAATATCAAATAATTATTGCGGCGGTAGAAGGGTCGTTGTCACCACATACGTTGAAAACAAAACATTCCATTTGACATTTTGAAAAATTCTTCATAGAAAAATATTCTGTTTGAATGAAATTAAAATTCAATGTTTTTTATACACCTTATACGAAAAATTAGTGTATAAATAAAAATATGCCTCAAAGAAACGAGATTGAGACAAAGTCCCTTACCTCGTGTCTGACATGACTCATTATTTATTTAATATCCTGAATAATAAAATAAAGTTAATTTATAATTGATAAAGAAACTTTTTCAAGTCTATTATTCCATTTATAATTCTTATTACCACATTATAAACATTACATAATTATTTAAGTTAATAATGGTCATTTTTTTGATATTTGGTACTTGAGACAAAAATGAACTTCTTATAATAAAAAGTGTCAATGTGGTAAAACATCATTTATATCCATAATGATATTAATGATTTAGATATCATATATATCATATATATTCAATATATATATGTATCTATAATAGTAAATTTCATCTTGAGATAAGAAATGAAATGCACCGTTCATGGAGATGGTAAGTCGAACGTACGCATAAAAGCTACTTTCATTTCAATTTCATATTTATTGGAGTGAAACCTTAAAGATACATATGTATATTATAATTGATGTATAATATTATATTTTATATATGTTACATAATTTTATTTACACCATCATTTATATGTTCCATGTTTGGTATAAACGTGTCATATCATGTTGAGGGGGTGGTAGCCCGCACTTCCTCAAATGAAATTATCGTATTTACCCATTACGATAACCATAAAGGTATGTATAAATGAAAAAAATAAGTATTGAGACAATATAAATATAATATATATCACATATAAATATAGTTCCTTCATAATGGCCACCATGATAGGAAGTAGTAGATATTTGAACAATAATCATTTCGTGAGGCAGTAGTTCGTCATCCACAGAAACAATATGTTGATATCTATTAGATAGAGATGTGTGGAAGTGTAGTTTGAATACTTATAATAACAACAACCTATTATATTGAGGAAAATTTTGGTGTTATTTAATAAAGGAATAAAAAGACAATTGGTAGCTCAAAATGAAAATAAAAGTGAACTTGAGGGAAGACGTTACCTTTAAACTGGTTAACTCCCTTTGGATTGAACCAAAATGATTTCCTGAAGTGCCTTCTTCCTATTGTAAGGCATTTAAGATTAAGATAGGGATGTTGGGAGATTATTTGGGTAGATTTTGGATTATACAAGGGGATTGAGAGGTGTGTGTAATGGTTTAGAGGTGGTGACCTTTTATAAGGGTTATGTGGGGCTCTTTAGCAATGTTTGAAAATAATATTCCATTATAAATTGAATATCGATTTTAAAAAGGTCCCAAAATCCTTATATTCAAAGATAAGATGATTATTGTTATAAATCCTCTCATCCAATGGGTATTATACAAATTTAAGAAATAAAATTGACTTTATCTTTTAGCTTTAACCTTTAGTTAACTAATTTAACTATTACCATGTCCTCTTTATATTAACACTATATAGTTAATATAGTTACTATAAAATTCCAAACGAACCACAAGTGGTTCATTAATGAAATTATTAACCTTATATAAGTTATTTGGATGAATATTAGATTTTTGGAATATTATATCAACTAATAAAATATTGATTGATTTAAAAACTCTTTTATGTCAATGTTAATACTATTCATATCATGAATTTAAAAAAATCCAAAAAAACATGATTCTTTCTAAAACCCATCATTAATTCAAATAAAAAGGTTTTAATTATCCATAAAATTAGTGGATGACCAAAAAAGTTTCAAAATAAATTTATTTTAATATTTATAATCTCATTTATTTAGAATAGTCATTAATGAGGTAATTATTACATCATCATTGTATCCTAAATAAGTTTATTTATATGATGTCTAAAAATTATTAATAAAATACCATGATGTAGGAAATATTTTTATATTTCCAATGACTATTTATAGTTGAAAATATAACTTATATGGCTCATTATAAAAATTGTTTTACTCAGAGATATATGTTTATGTTCTATTTTCCTTAACTTTAAATTAATTTTTATTGTGTCATTTTCAATTACAAGTGGCTCCATGCAGTCCCAAAATCGACCCAAGGATTCCCATGGTCGGACATGTATCAGCCAATAGGGTTAGGACACATTTTAGGTTAATTTTGTATTATTATAATAATATATTTTATCCTTACTTACCAGATTTACCTTTTAACCATGGTAAATAAATTTTTTACTAAAGTTACTATTGATAATGTCTAAAAATAAAAGTTACCTATTTACACAATTTGACCCATTGATTCCAAATATGGAATCCATTTTTTTAAATTTACAATACATAAGTTTAATAAATTATTTTAAAATTAATTCCTGTTTTCAAAACTAAAAAGAGTGTTTTTTAGAAATAATAACTATCAAAAGATTGGCATTTGTTTATGTCCAATTTCGAAGTGAAATTACATATAATGACCAAAATTGGATTGAATGGTAACATTATAATCTAATTAAACATTAAAAACAATTAAAAGGAAAATCTAACTATATAAATAAATTATATTAAAATACAGTTTTGACTTGAAATGCAGTATTTTACACTATTCATTAAAAAATGAACTTTATCAAAAAAATTCGTACAATTTACCCAAAGTTATCTTTTATGTCCCACTACTACATAGGATATTTATTTTGTCAAATATAATATATAAAAGTTTCAAAAACTATATTTAAAAAGGGTTCCCCATTAAAAGGCAGTAAACCGACCTTTTAATGAATATTAGAGTATTTATGCTTAAAATAGGATTCATTCACATCATAAGCCTAAAAATTCTATTGGATAAAAGTAAATACATTTAAAAAACATTTATAATCATATTGTAGTTAGTTTTGCCTGCAACATGAGATTTTGGAGAAACTCATTGTTGCGTGTCGGGTACTCTGTAGAACATAGAATACCCTTTATAGTAAAATTAATATTTAATTTACAAATATTAATAAATATGAAAATATCATATTTTCTATTTACCTGGGATGTTACAGTACTAGTCAGTCTCCACCTCAGCTCCTGGAAACCTGGCTAGAAATTCTCCATCCACACAAAGGGTTGTCCCTTACATGTAAATGATTACAAGGGTGTTGCTACTTTCCTGAATTTGAGCTCACACCTTCGATGATAACTAGCCTGCCCCAAGAAGATCTACAACTCTGTCATGCTCTTAGGCAGCTCCCAAGAAAGAACCGTGTCTATATTCACTGAATCTACTACAACTCCAGCCTCTGAGATGACATTTCCTAGAAAGTATAAATCTCATATCCATAATTTACACATCGAGAGCTTCCCATAATGCCAGTGAACTCAGAGTGTATCCAGGACTATCCGTAGGTGTGTAGCGTGTTTCTCCTCCAACGCTAAATACACCAAGATGTCATCGATGAAGACCATGAGGAACCAATCAAGTTAGAGTCAGAATATCCTATTCATGAGGCCCATGAAAACTTATGGGGCATTGTTCATGCCAAAAGGCATCACTAAAAACTCAAAGTGGCCACACCGACACTTCGAGGTGGTATTCAGTGCATCCTTTTCTCATACCAGTATTTGGTGATAGCCTGAACTGAGGTCTATCTTTGAGAAACACTTTTCTCCTTTCATCTAGTTGAAGAGGTCGTCAAATCTAAGTAGCGGGTACTAGTTCTTCAAAATGACCAGGTTCAGGCACTGAAAGTCCACGCAAAACCACAAACCTCCATTTCCTTCTTGGAAAAAAGCATAAGGGCTGCCCATGGTGAAACGATGGGCCTTACGAACCACTTGTCCTACATGTCCTCTAGTTGTACCCTCAGCTCACGAAGCTCTATGAGATCCATTGGATATTCCAGTGTGGATATCAGTGTCATCCTAGGGTACAAGTTGATATAGAATTCAACCTCTCTACAAGGAGATAACCCTGAATCCTCATCAGGAAAAACATCCTCATACTCATCCACCACTACAGGAAATCTTGGACTCCTCTCCTATACTACACGGAGGGTGAGGCTATCCAACTGGTGAGTGATTGGTTGCAGCCTTCTTCGAGAGAGTCCGTCCAACTCCTCAAGGTTTTCCTTCTTTCCGGTAAAGGAAAACCCAGTCCCATATCAATGGACATAATGAATTGTATGCCTAAAATAGTTGATCTGATCACGGAATGTGGATAACTAGTCCAAACCCAAGATGATGTCGTTAGGACTCAACACTGCTACTAGGATATCCCAACTGAAGCACTCACCTCCTAGAGTATGTTCTCACCACCTCCACTAGTGTGTAATAATTTAATCCCCTCCCTTAAGAGTCTCTAGACGTACGGATTGAGCCAACGGCTCCACCAGAATATCTGGGATCCAAACGAGAGTCGTGGCAAAGAAGGAGTGACTAGGGATTTTGACTATAAGTACTGTATCTAGGATATAGGAGAAACAGATTGTACATCAGATCATGTTTTGAACTTCATGGTCACAAGCCTCTACTTCCTGGATCTGAGCTCACCCTTTCCCACCTACTCCCTTAGGGCAGGGTGGACCACCTGGGGGTGGTTGCAGGAACATCTCAAACCATCGCCCACCGCGTGTTGCTCGGCCAGCTCCCCTACCACATCCACTACCCTGTGGACCACCTCACTTGATCCACTACCGCTACCTCAGTGGCTCGTTAATCATCTACCGGTCATCTGTACGAAGTGTCAGCCTCTCACGTTCCATGTGTCTCTACCTGTCGCACGCATAGCACGACCTGGCTCCATGCCGACTCCCTCCGGACTAGTAGCCTCGCACCACCGACCCTGAGTTTTGGGGTCTTCCTCTGAATGAATTGTCCTACTTGGGACCACGCGTCTACTGTCTTCTACCTACAGAAGAATCCACCTCCTGAGGTTTGTTGGTATCTCTAGATACGAGTGCCTACTCCTACAAAAAACTATCCATCACAAGGGATCTCTCCAATACCCCGGTCTAGGTAGGATGCTGAGAGACACCACTGAAGCCCTAGCCTCCCACCTGAGTCCCTTATCAAAGGCTTGAGCCCTGAAGAAAGGGTCTGACACCATATCTGTGGAGTAGAGGGAGAGCTCTGTGAACCTCTCAGAGTACTCATATACTATCATTTTATCCTACTGTATGTGAAGCAGCTCCTGGATGCACACAGAACACAAGGTCACGGGGAAAAATCCTCCTAGAAAAGCCTATCAAAGTCAACCCAAGTGAGGGTTGCCTCATCGTGAGTCTGCATGGTCAAGATCCACAATCTACTTGTTGAGGACTACAGAAGGCTCGCCACCAACATCTCCATCTAGTCAGGCAGTGTCCTCACTAAGCGGATGACACGCGTCACAGCCTCCAGCCAGTCCTTAGTGACCTAAGGATCCATATCTCCCCTAATACTTGGAGGTCTCTATCTCTGAAACTCATTTAGAGAACTATGCCTATGAATGTCATATTCCAGAACCTCCGTATGTAGATGATTTCCATCGGGTGGTGGTAGCACTAGTGCACCACCCGGTGAGGCCATCTCTAGAACTGGTCCCCGAACAGATGCCTCGTCGCTGGTTAGGCTGTCCTCACGACCTCGTATTAGGATCCTGTATGGTCATCCATGTGGAGGAATCCTGATATAGATTAAAATATACCACATTTAGAAGTTTATACCTATTGAGCTTACTATTATTCAAAAGTAAGGAGACTCTTATGCAACCAGTGTTTTCATGTATTGATCCAAAAACAGAATTCAAGGTCCTGCTGTACGGATATGTCAAACACTGCACCAACACTGGACTCCCCGAATCTGAAATTCAAACATCAAAACTTTACACTATTTCTCTAAAACAAAACAACAGACTATTTGTCTTTGAGGGGGATCCAATCTCCCTCTGATACCACTTTGTCACGACCCGTCCCTCGGGGCCCCTGTCGTGACTACCCCAAGCCCACCTCTCAGAGGATAGGGGATCGCAACCTGTTCCAAAGATGTCAACCTAAAAGTGGGAGGCATTACCCTGGATACTTGTATGCATATAGATTCTAAACCATGTCCCAACTCACAAAAATTGAATCAACATAACATTGAATAAACTGAGTTCAAGTACAGCTAAAAAAAGTAGGCTAGACTAAAAACTCAAGAAAAAGTACTAAAAACTATAATGTACAAAAAGTGATCTGATGGCCATCTACTATAAACCCCACCTAATCGTGAGAGTAGTGAAGATAATGGAAGATGAGGAAATATATCTTTTCTGCTCAGTCCTACTGGTCCCAACCTAGTCATATTCCACCAAGTCCACCGTCTTAGCGTCCTTTTATCCAGTCTCCCTGAGAAACCCAAACGAATCTTCGGTCATCTGCACTAGACAGAACACGTGTGGGTAGAGCATGTGCAGGGGTGAGTAACAAACAACTCAGTAGGGACCCCAAACCAAAAAAGAAATAACACACAACAATTCACAATGTAATGAACAAAACATAAATCATCTCACAACATGTATATTGTAGGGTAGTAATAATAGCATCATCAGTCACAATCGTAAAACTCCTCGGTTGTTGTAGATATCCTCCTCTATCAAGTACAGTGGGCCTGCCGGGTCATAGAGAGTCGCTTATCAGTAACCTTGAACTATTTTGGTACTCATCCCTAATGAGTACCGGGAGTATTCTAGTTCACACAGAGCCTCTCCCCACCGTGGGCCTACCGGGTCACACAGAGCGACTTCCCACCTTGGGAGAAATGAGGTACACCTCCTGTTGAGTACTATCGGTCTTCTAGGTCATACAAAGCCGCTACCAACAGTGGGCCTACTGGGTTACATAGAGATTCCTCCCACTGAACCATCATCTAGTATTTTTTAGGTCTCTTCCAACTGTAGGGTTACGTACGTTGTGCACTTGGGAGAACCTCACATCAAGCCATTATTCACTTGTCATCATCCATGAAAGTCACCACAAGGCATGCCGAAAGATCGGCCTCTTTAAGATGGTCCCAATTCCACAAACGCCCTATCAATCTGACACACATTTTTCATGATTCTAGTGTTTTATTATCCACGGGGTGGTTGCGATGGGGCCTAGTCAGACTGAGCAGACAAACCTGGTTCAGGGGTTCCACACACACATGTTCATCCTGAAATACCCGACCGAACCTTGTGTGGGTCGAGGTCGGTCTAGTCTAGTCTGGCCAGTGGTCTAGACCCAATAGGCCTCGCTGGACCCAGCCTAGTTGGCAGAGAGTCCAGCCTGCTGGGTTGCCCAGTAACCTGGTCTAGTTTGGCCCAGCCTCAAGGGGCGCAGGTCCGGCCCGCCGAGTAGTAGGATCATGTCGGACCATTGGGGGATCGGCCCTCCAGTAAAGAGATAGGTCGCAAGGTGTGTACAATGTGATCCCCTGGGATGAGGCATTCAGCCGCATCACATCCAGGCCGCTCCACGTACGCGGCGCCCTCCTGGCGCTGGGTTCGACTCCTACCATTGCCGACGGGCCAGAGCACCTCCAGCCTGCTGGGTGGCTCAGACACAGGCCACCGCTCTACATGGCTCCCACTTGGAATCATGTCCTCTCATGCGCCACAACCGTTGTCGAGTCGCATCCACCATGTCAACTCGACCCGCCGGTGTTGGCCGCTGCCTCCATACAGCCGGTGAGGCCGGCTGCCGATGCTACCACAGGTGCCGGCGCTCCAGCAGAATATTCATCAGGCCACCGGATGTGTGCTGGTGGTCCGTTCCTTGCACCTCTTGACCAACTATGTCTGGGATATTATTTCCTTACCAAAACGCCTTAAAACCAACCCTTCCATCACTTGAGAATGTGGCCACAAATAACACACAAGTGGTGGTGCTCGGGCCTTGTTCGTGCCTGGCCAGGCCCTCCATGGTAGATGTTTTAATAATATAGGAGGCTCAGTGAGGTTTGAATTCAATTATTCATGCCATGGTTTAAACCCAAAATTACCACCCCAAACGAAAAGTCAATATCCCTTTATAACGCACGATCTGCAGATCAACCAGTTCGTGGGTTGATCTCCATTCGTCGTTTTTCAAAAAAAAGAATGGGTAATAACTTTTAAAATTTAAAAACTCATTCCTATTTGATGTTCGTTTCCACATGTTCTTCCTTGAGGGGTTTAAGACGTCAACATCGCTTCCTAGCTCCGATATTCAAATGGTGTCAAAGAAGAAGAAGTTCCTTCATCGTTTATTGTTCTTTGCTAGGGTGGAAGTCTATTAGAGGTTCACCAGAGAATCATCCAATTGCTTTATTCCATATTTTCCTAGAGTGTCGAATTATATATAGAAGCATGTTGCATCAATCCCATTAGGATGTGACATCACGTCGTTATGATGTTTTATTTATGAAAAGAATCACTGTTAGGCGTCATTAATGCATTGTTATGTTGCGAGTTTAATGAACCATTAATGAGCCTCATTGATTTGCATCATCGCCACCCTTTCATTTCCCCACATCATCACCATCCAGCACTCCAAAGTGAGATGGAAAGTAAAATAATTCATTTAAATTATTTTATTATTTTTCTAATTTTTTTTGAAAAATAACTTTTCGACTCAGCCCTTGATGGTAGAAGTTAATTCATTTCAAGTTGAATCCCGACATTCCGAATTCAACGGTGCCCTCAGATTTTTTATCCGAGCTACAGTTCAAAAGATAAAAAATCTCACTCGCACGTGTACTAAACATACCTTAACAAATTCCAAAATTCCATTTGGGGTTCTCCAGAACTCGGAATTACATGACCTAGAATTTCGCGATCTCAAAATAATTCTATATAAATAAATAAAACATTCCATGGAAATTCCGAGGCGTTACAAACATGAATATAAAATAGAGAGGATGAGTTAAATAACTAGTGTCCTTTAAGATTGAGCTAGCCTATATGCATAGAAAGGGAAATGTAGTAGCTAATGCATTGAGTTAGAATACTCATGAACATGTCGTACGAGTATACAAAGATTAATAAAAATTTATGGATTTATTTTATGATCTTTATCTGGAGTTCCATGATAGTCATGAGAAATATTATCTCTCATCCTTGTGAGTTACCTCTTCCCTCTTTGATAAGGTGAAAAGAAGGAAATTTTCAGATCCTAAGGGTTTGGTTCTCCAGGAATGTGTTGCATGAGTTAACCCATATCTAGATTGGTCTGTAGACGTAGACATCATAAAACATATACATGGATGTATCTGGGTTCCTATATATATGGGAGTGGAGTTGATGCGCGATACCCATGCTTCTCAATGGGATGTTCATCTAGGAATATCAAATATATATCGACACATGTGACGACAACATTGGTGGCCTATGATGAAATGTTAGATAGTAGGATTTATCACTAGGTGTTTCACATCTCAGCAGGTGAATGATGAGCACGAGATAACTACAGTATTTTTACAATCACTTACAATCCTGTGATGGGATTGGGGGTCACAACCCGTCGCCCGAGGCCCGTGTCGTGACTACCCCAATCCTGCCATTCATAGGCTAGGTGATGGTGACTAGCACCTGAATGGAATATCCGTTAATGGTAAGGCGTTGCCTTTAAACCTGTACGATGAAACAAATCCATGAGTACAATAAGAGGCAACCATGAATTAAACTACTATAAAAAAAATTGTGCTGAAAGTAAAGGGGTCGTAATACAAGACCAACAGGAAAGTACAAGTACATCTGAAAAGAGAAAAAAATCTCCTAGATCATCCACCTCTGAGCATCGTCCTGTCTAGGCTCCCTCATCCTCGATCAACGTTGTATGTTGTCTACACAAGACAGAACAATGTTTGGGAAAATCCCATGCAGGGGTGAGTATAAAAATATTCAGTAGGGACCCCGAGACTCTCGAAGGTCTCCCCGAGTTTCGCAAAAAAAATCCCACAAATAAATACCTCAATCACAAACCATGAAGCAGTCATCAACTCTTCTTAGGTATATTCCAATACATATACCAATGTTATCAAGATATACTCATCTCATACATGAGGTAAGAATACCAAAATGGTAACACCATGATGGTAAAATTACCAAACAGGTAACACCACGAAGATAACACCATGAAGGGAAATATACCACAAAGGTAACACCACGAAGGTAACACTAGGAAGGAAGAAGTAAGACATAGTAACAACATGAAGGCAACACCATGAAGGTAAAAGCACCACATAGTTAACACCACGAACGTAACACAAGGAAGGTAAATGTACCACACAGGTAACCCCAGGAAGGTAAAATTACCACATAGGATACATCACAATGGTAAAACCACGAAGGTAAAAGACTTAGCTCACACCAGGTATGTAAGTAAAGCACAAAAGAACAGATGATTATTTGAGAAGCTAGATCATATTACTCTATCAAGAGGGAGTAATAATGACCATACAGTGTCTGACCCACATAGGATCGATAGGTTCAAACACCCGCAATGATCCACACAGGATATGACCCGCCCGGAGTCGATTGGTACTAACTCCTGTAATGACCCACACAGGATCTGACTCACACAAGATCAGTATGCACTGACCCACACAATATTTCTGACGAATGAACCATAAAGGATTGGTGATGACCCACATATTATTTCTCAGTACCGACCTTCGTACGGTCTATCTCCAACCTATGTCTTACAGCCACCCATTGGATTCCTCACACCCAGTGCGCTCGACATCCGTAGAATCTGCCCCTCGAGATATCAGTCATTCTTCATCCTCCACTAATCTCTACAAAAGAGTAACCCAAAGTATTTCCATATCATAAATCTTCCAACGTGACAGATGGTGCATTAATCAGACATCCGGTCTCTGAGTTATAAGTGTTTTTGTTCCGAGCAGCCGATTGGATTCGGGTATGATCCAACCTTGTCATACACCAGCTATCTCCAAAACTCATGTGAAGTATACCAAAAGGGAAATCTCACACCAAGGGTCCCAGAACCATATACGGTTCGTCAAAAGGACATCTAGTCATCAAGATATGGCCCTTTAATTGTTTCTGGGTCTGGTTTGGCCCAGGTCTGGTCCGACCCAGAAGAACCGACCCGATTCAGGTCGACCAGAACTAGTCTGGGTCTGACCTGACAGGTCTGGGCCATGGCGGGATCCACCCGTTGGGTCTAGGTCTGGCCTGACCCGCAAGGGGGCGTGGCTCGACCCGCAAGGGTGCGGCCCGGTTGTGGTACGACCCAGCCCACGGTGGGGGACGCCCAGCGGGTGGCACAGCCCGGTGATACGGGGACCACCAAGCATGCATGGGGGGTTTCCCACATTTGGAACTAGAAGTAGCAGCACCTTAGGGTGCAGCCAGGTCACCGTCGAACCCACTAGTGGTCCCACCCTCGCGGAATTGGAGCCACATCTCCTTTGGCGGCGCGCTGGTTGCGCCGCCCTTCCCTACCGCTATTGGCTGCCTCTTCCGACTGCCATAGCTGACGATCCATGGCATGTACCTATGAAAGTGCTGGTGCGCTTCCACCTCCCTTGAGGCCTTCTGGTGTGTCAGCCGCCACCTTCATCTGCCATGGCTTCGGTCGCGACCCCTTGGTCATCGGCGGCGCACGACGGCGCGCTGCACATCCCCCCGCGGTCAGCCCACGCCGACAGCTCCACTAACCACTGTAGCTCATTGTCATGACCGACTTTTGTGGTGCACGACGGTGGGCCTCCTCCATTGTAGTCAGATGGTGCCACTGCACCCGATGTCTTCCACAAAGAACACAAGAGTAGCAAGGTAGCGGAGGGTTTGGGCCAGGTTCGTTAGGTCAGCACCCTCCGCATTATCTTGTAATCAACATGAAGGAGGAAAAATACTTTTACTACTCTTGATATTAAAACCAAATTTAAACACTGCCTCAAGAAATATGGAGAAACACCTCTCGTTGAGGAAGCGGTTCCATATTCGCCATCCCCCGCAACTAGACTCCAATGACGTCGCTTCAACGTCGATCATCGGTTGGGCGGTTCAATGTCGCTCATCAGCGCTCCCTAGAACCGGCTCTGTCCTCCAAGGGCTTGTAGTCTCGACACTTTTTCAGCACTTCATTTCTTGGTGAATAAATGTTGATGCCGCCCACTAAGCACCATATAAATAGGATAGGGGGAGGTTACGTAATCACATTGGATACTAGTGGTGGATCAATTATTGGGAATCTTACTAATTCCCCAACATTGTTGTTACTTACTATTGAAAGGTCAATCCATTTATTGTCTTGAAACATCATTGGTCTGAGATTGCTTCTTGTTTGTTGGAGGAAAAAAGAAAAGAAAAAAAATAACAATGTTATTATTTTTATTCTTTTAAAAGTCACAAAAAATTTCTTTTTCTCCAAACCTACTACCGTCGATGTGAAGCCTCCCTTAAGAGAATCCCAATGTTACAGATTCAACTGTGCCCTTGGTATTTTAATCTGAGCACTGGTTCAAATGTTAGAAAACACTGATCACATGTTTATTAACGTACATAAAAAAAAGTTCAAAAAGTAATTAACATTCACCATCAACCCATGCTAGTCAAGGTTAGGATTTTCCTAGGGAAACACGTCTCAATGAACTCAACGGTACACCCATATTTTCAATCCAAGTTACTATTTAGTAGTTATGGATTTTACAATCAAATATGTGTTACTTAATTAATTTATTTATGGCCTAAAACCATCATTCATTGGTGGCCCGTGCCAACCGATGTATGTATTAATCAAACAAAATCATACCCTTAGGAGTTCAGCGGTGGTCTAGAATTTTTTATCCGAGTTACCATTTGTGAGTTATAATCATTTGTAAAATAAAATAATTTTATTTAGTTATTTTATTTAAGGTTGTGCCATTTTCAGGTTTTTTCACTACATGTCCGCGCCGACTAAACTTATGTCATGCCTAGGGTAAACTCGCCATCCTGAATGCAATGGTGCCATCAGATTTATAATCTTGGAAACCTTTTAATATTTATTAAACTCTTTCAAGAAAACTAATTAAGTGCTAATTAACGCTTAAAAACATCGATAGATCATTCCGAGCACTAAGGGACTTGGAATCACGCGCTATCAGATTTCACGGTCTTGAAATAATTCCATATAATTAAAAAATATTACATTGAAAATATAGGTCTTTACATTTTCCCCACCTTTGGTTTTTTTGACCCTGACAGCCACAACATAGTCTAAGGGATCAAATGGGGGTACTTAGAATGAAACTGAGCCTCCCACTTCCTTGTTCTCTTTTAGAGGTTCTCATGATGCCAGTGAACATGCACCAGAGGTATCGACTGCACACAAAGGACCTGCATCTGTCGATCCTAAATCCCTACTGGAACCCCCATAAACGTCGCCCCATCATCAAAGTCCATCATTCACTGGTCGATGATGTGAGATGGGTCATGCACATATCTACCCAGTTGGGATACATGGAAGAAGTTGTGCACCATATCTAACAACAGTAGAAGTGCCAAGTGGTATGCCACCTCATCAATCCTCTGAGGTATCAAAAATGGTCTGATAAACCTCAGTGATAACATGTCTCCTCTGCCAAATCTTTGTAAACCTCATTGTGGTGAGACCCATAAGAAGACATGGTATACCTTCTCGAAATCCAAAGGTCTCCACCTCCTGTCAGTAGAAGACTTCTACCAGATCTGTGCAGTCTTCACTTGCTGACAAGTGAGGCATCACGATACAAACTCTACCACATTTTCATTCATCCTTGTCCACTATTATTAAATCCAAAGATCCCAGTATATCTTCGCCACTCCAGGATGTACTGATAAAGGGGATGTATGGATCTCGCTCAACACCTCCTCCGGAAGTGTCACTGGCACCATGGTGCGTCATCTGAAGAGGATAACGTGCTCTCCCACCTTCAGAAAATTTATTCGTAGAACGTCCTGAGGATATCTAAGCATGTCAGGATTCTTAGTCAACATCCCAAGTTGTGACTCCCGAATTCACTGAATAATTTGGGGACTGACAGTTATAGACAAGAGGTAAGCTGCTCTATCATTATCCATGAAGGATATCTGCCATGCGACTAGCTTCTCTGACGCCTAACTCAGTAGCTGTAGACCAGACCTCCTACTGAGTGCATCTGCTACCAAGTATCCCTTCCTAGAAGTATTGACTATATCAAGGACATTTTCTAGGATTAAATCTAGCCATCATTACTGTTTCATCTCCAAAAATCTCTACTGACACTTCTCCCTCTAGAGGGAAGGCTCTCCCATCATTGTCAAAGTTGTGAAGGTTGTCTCTACCCTGGAGAAGTCGGGTTCAAAACCTCAGTAGTAACTAGCCAAAGCAGAAGTCCCTCTATCTTCAAGGAGGTAATCCTAGAAAAATCTTTTGAAAAAATGTCTCCACACTCTACCAATCCTATTGGGAACAAAATACAAAAAACTCCAGTTGCAATGAGGGTAAGGCTGGCCAACTAAAGGTGATCGGTTTCACCCTCCTATGCCTGAGTTTATCTCATGCTCCCTATGTTTCCTTTTTTGCTGACCAAGGAAAACCCCATTACAAGATTGTAGATAAACCACAAACTTTTTTCCTAATACATTCAATCAGAGTTTGAACTATAGATGTCTAGTCCATACCCAAACATAATTCATAAGGCCTTGACGCTGCCACCAAGAGGTTCCTACCGTAACTCTCACTTCCAGGGTCAGATTACACTGTCGGGATTAGTATGATTATCGAGTATCTTCACAAAGGTATATATAGATGTAAGGCTCATGTAGAAGGTTTAACCGGAAACTCTAGGTCTTGAACAAGATTCATGGGTAGAAAGAATGATTAGTTTTTATGTCTATTAACACATCAGCTAGTAGTAGACACAGATCGTACCTATAATCATTCCGGGAGCCCTTAGGTCACACTCCATGACCGCATGCCACTTCACCATTCCCCTATCCTCCATCTCCCTGAGCCTAGTGGGGACAACATTAGGGTGGTGGTTCGAACATGTAAAAATTTATACCAACTCATACTGCTCTCCAAGATCAACTTCCACATCTACTGCCCTGCAGATTCATATGTTCCTATCACTTCCTCTTCCCAAAACATTTTACTTGCCCATGTCTCTGAGACTGGCATCAGTTTACTACTTTCACACTGTTAAAATCCACTAGATGCATCCACTCATCCAAAGAACATTCAACCACAAAAAATATCTCTAGCACCCTAACATACATAGGAATACATAGAGGAATAGTGTTTGCTCGGATGTCCCTAAACACACCCCACTCTGATGTCTGAACCCCGAAGCACTGGACAAACTATATTTATCAAGTACATGGGATGGTTGGTACACCTATATGAATACTTATCTACCAACGTGTCGTCCTGCCGAAGTTGTAGAATCTCTAGGGAACACTAATCCCTTAGCTCTTTATGGATTGAGATCCCCTCCTATAAATAAGTTTCTCAAGATTTTCCACAGAAAAAGTCACCTCTTCGCAAGATCAGGGTAATATAAACCCTATCATCATCATGATGAGCCACATTGAAGGCTCTCTACCTGGACCGCCATCTGATCGAATGGTGCCCTGGGTATATGGAAACCTGGCCACCTCCTCAAGCTAGTCCTTAGCCACCGGTGATTCATTCTCACCTCGGAACCTGAGGGGTATCTGATGCTGAAACACTTGTAATGCACTAAGCCTACATGTGCCTTCTACTGGTAACACCAGTTGTAAATGCTGACCAATGGGAATTGATATAGCTAGTACACCACTTGAAGGTGCTAACACCAAAAGAGGGCCCTGTACTGAGGCCTCATAGCTCGGTTGGCCGTTATCATGTAATCTCTCGAGAATACTAGCTGGCTGTCTACCTGGAGACATCCTGATAAGAAACAGATCCTCCATGGTCATTTAGTTATACCTGGTTATATGACTTTAACGAAACCAAGGAAAAACATTTCCAAAACACATGCAATCAGTTTTTTCATGTAATAATTCAGAAATCAAAATTTAGGGTCCTGGTGTATGGATACATCAGCCGCCTCACCAACACTGGACTCGCTGAACTGAATAATATACTCATAACATTTAACACTATTGCCACATTTAAATGATCAGAGTCATAATTCTTCACCTGAACCTACTCCTCTCACACCACTTAGTCACAACCCGTCCCCCAGGGCCCATGCCGTGACTACCCCAAGCCCACATTCCATAGGCCAGGGGATGGAGAATAGCACATGAAAGGAATATCCCTTAATGGGAAGGCATTGACATTTAACCTGTATAATCACACAAATAAAATTGCACAATAAGAGGAAAACACAATGTAAACTGCTATAGTAAATTTTTTGATGAAAGTAAAGGGGTCGGATTATATTCTCAACTGGAAAGTACAAGTATAACTAAAAATAGAAACACATCTCATGGATTTTCCACCGAGGATCCTACCTGAAGGGTTGGTACAGATCATGATCAGCAGTCCTACATCAGACCACGTAAAATGGTACACCTCTGAGCACCGTCCAGTCCTAGCTCCCTTAGCCTTGATCAACGTTGTCCAATGTCTGCACAAGACACAATAAGGTGTGGGAAAATCCCATGTTGGGGTGAGTATAACTATACTCAGAAGGGACCCCGAGACCCCAGAAGGTCTCCCAGAGTTCCACAAAGGAAATCCCACAAAGCAAGACCTCAATAACAAAGCACGAAGCAGTCATCAACTCTTTTTAGGTATATTCGCATACATATACATATGTTATCTAGATATACTCATCTCATACATTAGGGAAGAATACCACAAATCTAACACCATGAATCTAAAAGTACCACACAGGTAACACCACGAAGGTAAAAGTACCACACAATTATCACCATGAAGGTAACACCAGGAATGTAAAAGTACCATACAGGTAACACCATAAAGGTAACACTAGGAAGGTAAAAATACAACACAAGTAACACAACGATGGTAACACCAGGAACGTAAATGTTCCACATAGGTAACATGAAGAAGGTATCACCAGGAAGGAAAAAGTACCACACAGTTGACAACACAAAGGTAAAATACTCAGCTCACCCCATTTATATAAGTAAAGAACAGAAGTAGAGATGATACGACAAGGAGCTAGATCATATTACTCAGTCAAGAGGCAATATTTCTGACCCTACAGAGTCTGTCCCACATAGGATCGACAGCTACTAACCCCCGCAATGGTCCACATAGGATCTGACCTGCCCGGAGTCGAAAGGTACTAAACCCCGCAATGACCCACATAGGATCTGACCCACATAGGACCAGTATGCACTAACCCACACAGGATCGCTGAGCACCGGACCACACAGGATCAGTGATGACGCACACATTATCGCTCGGTACTAAACTCCGTATAATCTGTATCCATCCTTCGCCTCACTACCAACTATTTGATTCCTCACACCCCATGCACTCGGGTTCTGTAGAATCTTCCCCTTGAGATATAGATCATACCTCGACCTCCACTAAGCTTCACAAAGGAGTAACCCAAAGGACTTCCATGTTGTAAAGGTTACAACGTGAAAGACGGTGCATCAATTAGATGTATGGTCTATGAGTTATAAGTGTTTTAGTTCCGAGGGCCCAATTGCATTCGGCATCAATCAAACCTAGTAATACTCCAACTATCTCCAAAAATATGGTATAAAATACCAAAGGAACCATCTCAATCCAAGGGTCCCGGCATCGTAGACTATTTATCAAATGGATGTTTGGTTCTCAAGATATGGCCCTTTATGTGTTTCTGGTTCTAGTTGGGCCCCGGTCAGGCCCGACCCGGACCGACCAAGTTCAGGTCCACCCATCGTAGTCCAGGATTGACCTGGCTGGGCTGGGCTACGGCGGGCTCATCTCGCAAGGCCGAGGTCCAACCCGACATGCAAGGGGGGCACGACCCGACTCGAAAGTGGGTGGCACACCGGTGGCATGACCCAGCCCGCGGTGGGGCGCACCCCGCATGTGGCACGAACCGGTGATGCAGGGTCTTTTGAGATGGTATGACGGGGGGTCCCTATTTCTAACGTAGGGTGGAAGTGCCTAAGGGTAATGCCAGGTCACCGCCGGACCCGCTGTGGGTCCGGCCGCCGTAGTGTCAGAGTCGTGGCACTTCCGTGGGCGTGCTGGGCGCACCTCCCTTCCCATCCATGGAATGTTCCTCCGGTAGTGCAGGTGGGCCACCAGGTCCCATACGGACGAATAGTGTGTCGTCCACCACCTTCATCTATCGTGGCTTCGGTCGCGATCCCTTGGTCACCGGCGGTGCATGAGGGCGTGCTGCATCTCCTCCGCAGTCGGTCGATGATGGACACTCTTCTAACCGTCATAGCTTAGTGCCGCAACTTCTTCCTGGGGAGTGAGACGGTCCACAACATCCATCGTTGTTGGATAGTGCCACTGCACTGACGGTATTCCACGAAGAACGCAAGAGTAGCAAGGTAGAAGAGGGTTCGGGCCGGGTTTGTTAGGCCTCCGCCATCCACATTATCTTGTAATCAACACGAAGGAGGAAAAAGAATTTTACAACTCTTGAAACTAAAAAAAATGTAAACCCTACCTCAACAATGATGGTGAAACCCCTATGGTTGAGGAAGCGGGTCTCAATTCATTGTCCCTCGCAACTAGCCTCCAACGACACCACTCGATCGTCGATCTTCGGTTAGGTGATTCGTTGTCGCTCGTCCCCATTTTCCGGAACCATCATTGTGCTTCAAGGGTTCGACATCTCAACACATTCTCATCACTACATTTCATGGTGAAGCCGTGATGATGCCTCCCCCAAGCTCCATATAAACAGGAGAAGGGGAGGGTAAGTATCAATGTAGGAAATTAATGGGGGATTATTAATTGGGAACATTTTTAATTCTCCAACTTTGCTATTAATTAGGATTGAGAGGTATAGAAATTTATTGGCTTGACTCGTCAGTGGTCCCATGTTTCCATTTTTCTATTTTAGTAAAAACAAATGAAACAAAATAACAAAGTTATTTTGTTTATTCTTTAAAATGTACGAAAAATTAACTTTTTCTCCAGACCAACTGCGGTCAAATTGAGGCATCCCGTAAGCGAATCCTGATGTTATGGATTAAATAGTGCCCTCATATTTTTAATCCGAGCACTGGTTAAAAAGTTATAAAAACTGCTCGCACGTTTACTGACATACCCAAAAAAGGTGAAAAAAATTATTAATATTCACCAGCAACTCGCACTAGTTGAGGTTAGGCTCTTCCTAAGGGAAACACGTCCCAACGAACTAGACAATACTCTCAGATTTTTAATCCTAGGTAATGTTTAGAAGTTATGGATTATGTAATAAAATAATTTTCACTTAATCATTTTATTTACGACCAAAAACTAACTTTCACTGGTAGCTCATGTCGGCCAATGATATTTTCTGAATAAGGAATGTATACCCTCTCAAGTTCAGTGGTGGTATCAGATTTTCAATCTGAGTTACTGTTCGTGTGTTATATGAATTTGAAAAATAATATAATTTTATTTAATAATTTTATTTACGGTTATTCCATTTTTAGGTTTTCCAACTGGAGGCTTGTGCTGACTAAACTTATGTCATACCTAGGGAAAACCCATCATCCTGAACGCTATGGTGCCCTCATATTTCTGTTTCAAGAAAACGTTAATGAGTTATTCCACATTTTTATGGAAAATGCTTATGTGCGCTACATAAAGCTTAAAAAACATCGACAGATCATTCTGATCACTCCAGGCCTCGGAATCACGTGTCTTCAGATTTTGAGGTCTCGAAATAATTCCATATAATTTAAAAAATAAAATGTAAAATCTAGAGCTTTACATTGGGAAGATTTTTTCCTAGACTTTTTAGTCATTTTTCAAAGGTTTACTAGAGGAAGAGACAATATATGGGTTTTCATTGACAGACTAATGAATGTTTCCAACTTCATTCCTATCTGGAAGACATTCATAGTTCATGAGGTTGGAAGATTGTATGTTTATGAGATCATATGAATAAATGGGGTCCCTCGTACTATCGTATTAGATAGGGACACTCATTTAACATCATGGTTCTAGAAGGGTTTGTAGAATGCTATGGGTACACAGGTGCATCAAAGCACAAATTTTTACCCTCAAATTGATGGGATGTTTTAATAGAAAATATATGTTCTAGAGGACATGCTCCAAAGATGCGTAATTTATTTTTTTTTCTTTGGAGATGCATATCGCCCTCATAAAGGTATCCTATAATAATATCTTCCATGTGAAAAATTAGATGGCTCCTTTTGAGGCATTATATGGTAGGTTTTTTCGTTCACCTCTGTGCTAGTTGGAGGCAAGTGGGGCATCTCTACTAGGTCCCTTTCTCATCCAGGAGACTTCAGAGTAGGTTCAGCTGACCAGGAAGTGTATGACTACTGCTTATTTGAGACCGAAATCTTATTCCAATAGCCACATATGACCTATGGATATTGGGGTCAGGGATCATGTTGTCTTACTGGTATCACCCAGGTGATGGAATAGATGGATATGGAGGAAAAGAAATTTTTAATCATGCTTTTTCGGGCCGTTTGAGAACTTTTAGAGAGTTGGGTGGGTAGCCTATCAGTTGTAACTACCTCATTGGTATTGTGGCATGCACGGCGTCTTCCATGTTTCAAAGCTTCATCGTTATCATGTAGACCCATCTCATACTTTTTATCCAAGGGAATTTGAGCTTGATTTTGAAGATTCATTTATGGAGTATCCTATATGCATCGTTGACTGGAGCATGAAGGCTCTTCAAGACTATTTTTTCCCTCTATTGTGGGTGTTGAGGAATCATGGTCGTATATATGATGAGACTTGGGAGAGGGAGGCCGGTGTACATACCTAGTTTCCAGAGTGGTTCTTATACAGTGTTTCTCCATCCTTGGAAGGTGAACATGGGGGTGAGTTCCATTATGGGGGAGAATGTACGAATCATATTTTTCACTCCAGTATGGATACTTTAAATTTTATACTTATTTACTTTAATAGACCTAATATTGATGCCTAATGAGTTCATGATGGTCTTAGGGGTGTTTGGGGGTTGTTCGGAGCTCAGAACCCGATTTTTTTGGAGAAAAGGGATGCCATATGATTAGTTTAAACCATGTGAGGTAGGCCACATGGGTTGTTTAGACCATGATAGGATGGAATGTGGGATGGTATAGGGAACATGGTTTTCCTTAACTGTGTGACTTGAGCCGCACAGTTGTGTGAATTGTTTACAGTTTTCGACAGTGGAATTTAACCTTGTTAGCGCACAGTTTCCTTATCCATGAATCCTAACCGTGCAAGATTCCCCTTCCTATAGATACCTGTACATAGTTGGCACACAATTTGGATAACAATTCACAGAAAAAAATGATAAAAAAATTCCATTTCCCCGTAAAATATCTATTTAATCAAACCCACCTTTCTATCTTATTTTCAGTTGATGTTGCCTCATTTTTCCTCCCTTTGAATCCAAAAGATTGATTATTCTAGCTTTTGAGATTGATCATCTGTTCGAAGTCCAAATCAACAGTCGTTTGTCGCGTTGGATCCATTTCTGTTTGATCACAATTCTTTTTTGGTATTTTGTCATTTTTCTTCCTATCAACGATGTTATTTAGATACAGGCTCATATGCCCCAATTTTATAGAATTGATCAGTTATTTATATCTACTACAATCCAGTATGAAAAAAAGGATGATACTAGATAAGGAGAGTCATACGAGCCTAAGGTAGGTGGTCTATAACTCATTCCTTAATTTTCATCATTTTATAAATTGTCTTATCATCACGCTGATTTCATTAGGCATCATTTGATAAATTTATAATCCTTAATTATAGTCATTAGGACCGTGTTCTATGACCATTTCCATAAATGTGATTCGTTGTTTGTGATTATCTCCAAAACATTGTCCATCCCATGTAGGATGTTATTCCATATTTGGTTTTTAGTGTTTTGACACCTATGAGTTGTCGTTAGAGTGTGATTTATCGTGACCATCATAATGGTAAGCCTCCTTGTATTAAATGGGAATTAAATTGGTGAATGGCTAGGGCCATGTTCTACCACTTGGCTCGTCTAAGGTATGTTCTATAAATTTATTAAAAAATTTAAATGAAATGGTATGTATATTGTATGTACATGAATTGGCCTAGATTATGTTAAATGAAATGAAAGTGGTTTCTCACCCTTGGCACAACCTTGTCATGTTTTGAAAGGTAAAGCAGAGGACCAAGTGATTAAATATGAAATGACTTAAATGGTTTCATTCTCCATGTCCTTTTCACACTAATTAAAGGCAAGGATACAAACCCAATGACTCTAATTAAATGATTATAACTTAAATGATTTTATTAAAGGGTTTGTTGTCTTTTGATGCCTTGTCACTTGTATGTACGGCATGGATGAACCTTTGACTTGTTAAAAGGAATAATTACTAAATAGACAAATTGATTTAAATGAATTAACAAAAAGGTTCTTAATTACACATGGACCTTGACATACTTATAGGAAGGTCCAAACATGAGTTAACCTTTGGATTCTTGAGGGAAAGTAATGAGCACTCAAGGAAACCATTCTGATTCAAGGATATTGGCTGCCTTAGTTTAGACCTACCTTGGAACTCATTCTCTATCGATTAGTGGATACGTGGTATGACATTGTAGGATCCCTTCTTTACTATTACATGATGTGTTGGATACACTCCATGGATCCATCATGTTTTCTACTGACATGTGGTGCCTTGGTTATATCCTTGGGCCTGGCCATAGCTTATCCTATTTTACATTGGATGTATTTCTTCAACTCAGTTACATAATCCCTATTGTGGAATTACTTGGACGATGCTCCTGGGATTACACTCTTATCATTGAGCCATTATGTAGATACTATTGAGTTGGAAACCTTGGAGGTGTAGGTCATCTAGGTTATTACCTTGGAACCATTTATTATTATTATCATCATGGTTTCCATGTTACATCTTGGATCCTTTACTATTACTATCTTGAGGTGATGTTAGTGGTGGCCATGCCTCACATGACTTAAATATATAAATATGAAATTAATTGATTAATGTATTGGTTACGTGTTCAGATACTAACCAAGGGTTGAAACATGCAGTTGGATATTTTTGTTAGTGTACTAATTTACTTTTATATATGCATGCTAGCACACTTTCAGCTTATAGTACATGGAAATAATGTTATAAACACCATTGATGGTGACCTACTGAGATTTAACTCACACCCCATCTGTGAGCCAATGGTACCCAGGATGAATATATGTACGCAGGTGCTGATAAAGGGAAGCGTGAGGCTTCAGACACTTGATTTCAAGTTGTTTTAGGATGGAGATGATTTTCGATGACCGAGTTAGAGATCAGGATACCAGGGATAATTTTTGGATTCCTTTTTTAATTTTGTATATCATGCTTATATGCTTCTTATATACATGTTTTCAAGTAGTCTAGATACATGACATATCATCATCAGATATTGTATATTATAATCAATTATTCCATTTGTTTTAGTTATTGTTGATATTGTCTCTTTCTGTTGTGCTTCCTGTTTATTATTACCGATTTTCTCAATTTACCAAATACAATACTGATCTGTTTCAAGAAAATCTAGTAATGAGGGAAGAGTCCCCTCACATACACACCCTAGGCCCCCACTGCTAGTTAGAATCCTCTAGCATTTAGGGAGATGCACTTGAGGTCATGTGTCCAATCAGGCTTAGGGCACTCCTAAGTGGAATCCGGGTCTTGAATGTCACACCTTGTCTCCAAAGACACTAAACTATTATGATCTACATGCATGTGTATGCATAATTTAATGAATATTCATCTAAAAAGAAGTAATATTTATGTATGAAGAGTTTGGGTCTCTATAATTTCCCTCCTCCGTGTCATTCTTTGTGGGTTTCGTACTCCGAAATTCATTGCTTTAATATCCATATTTGTGATAATTATAGCATTGATCATTAATTTTTCCTATCGACTATCAATTGTTGAATCCTCCCCATCTTCCCTGTCCCCATTCTCAAGGAGTATAATTTTGGTATTCATGACCTCATTGAATTTGGTTTCTTCCACATATTCCTCCACTTCTTGTATTCAATTATTATCTATGAAATCCACTACCTCAGCCTCTTAGAAATGTTCTCTATTACTCCTTTTCAGAGTACTTGAGATACAATTATTACTGTTGGGCACGCTCCACCCCATTGGTATTACTCTAGTGATTCACCTTCAGTTCATAGATGTATAGATATCTCATTATTTCTTTCAAAGAAATCATCTCCAATGATTTTGTTTCTTCCACAATAATGACTATGTATTCAAATTGAGGATCTATGGATCGTAAATGTTTCTCACATAGCCGCATATTGGAATGATTTTTCCCATTTCCTTGTAGTTGGTTCACCATAACCATTACACAAGTATGATACATAGAAATGGTTTCAGAAGATTTCATAAATAGAGACTTGAACTCACCTCATAGAGATTGAAGATGTATAGGATTCCATTTATTGGCATCATTGAATGCTTTGGGATGATTTTCCCATAGATCCTTTTATGATTTTTGTGAAGTGATTATCTCAAATGTGGCTTCATCAACGCCTCAATATAAGGTAGATATGAAATTATAGTTTTGATTTCATTCTACCTGAAGAGATTCCTTTTGAATATCTAGAAGCGTTGTCTTTGTTTCATTGAATTCTAGATTGGTGTATCCATCCTCCACAATTATTGTAACATCTAGGTTACTATGAAGTGCTCGAATTGGGATTCATTGATTTTTAAAATTATCCTTTGTCAATTTTGGAATCTAACACTTTGGCAGTCTCATTTCTCATGATTATTCAAAATTAATTTGGAAGAGAAAATTGTAGATAATGGTAACCGAATCTGAAAACTGTTGAATTTTTTTCTTAATAAAATTAGAGGAAATGGTTCCTTTTATAGTGTATAGAAAAGTGGAGCGAGGTGCGGATGTGAGATCAATTCAAAAATTGGTTTCCAATTTTTCCTTGAAAAAATGTTGAAAGGCATAGTAATGGGAGGAGGAAAAAAGTTTTTAAATGAAACTTATAATTTTTGAAATTTGGATAGGGTTATGTTGAGACGAACAAGAAACAAACTGGAAATGTTTTGATAATTGGAATAGTGGAGACGAATGTTATAAGTGTGGTTTTTTTCTTCCAAATTTCCAAAGACCACTTTTTTGTTAACAAATTGGAAATTCAAAATCACTATTTGAACAAAAAAATGATGGCTATAACAATGGGAATACTTCAAATCCCTTAGGAAAAACTAACTATTCATCATCTTATTTCTCCGTTACAACAATTGACTAGAAGTAGATCTAAAAAATACACCTCTTGACACATCAAACCTTCAAATCCTTTGATACCATTGTAGATGGATTTTACAGCAGCAAAGACGGGCTCATATCACTAGAGTTAATCATGATAAAATTATAACGAAATCAAACTAATTTTATTTCTTCAACTCTGATGATCTTAAAATACAGAACCTATGTATAGGGATACAAACAGACATAAAATCAAACAATGAAAAACAAACTGAAAAAATTCTATAAATTTGGCCCATTAGATATTACCTAAGACACGAGATAAAAACTACTGTGTTTTAGTTAAGGATGCATAATTTTTAGGAAAGATAGCTGGGCTTGAGGCACACACTAACACCGTACACACCACCGACATTAAAAGCACTATCTCATCCAAGAAAATCACCTTTGTTGCTTCTTGTAGCCCAAACCATGAACCAAAATGAAGGGTAGAACATGTAGCACAACAATGGATTTCATGTTGTCAAACTTGCATAGAGTTGAAAGTATGAAAGTACCAAGGTGCTCGTAGAAATAGACACTACTGTCAAAATGGGTATGGAAAACCAACTCTGGATTCTCTCCACTAGATAAACTCTAGTAGTGAATGCAAAAGACATCATGACCAATGAAACTCCAATGAGGGGTACAACCACCTTGAGGGATGCATGAATGAGTCAAACATCTTGCAACTTTCAGGCGATGAGGACGACAACAACGATGATGGACCTGGAAGTAGCAACCGTGTTGCATATCTGGAATGCATCGAAAATGGGCTCTGAGAATTATAGTTATATTTATATATTTATAATTATATATTTGTACACATATATATAATTTTAAATCTTAATTATTAATCTATGTTTATATAGTTATAAGTAATTATTTATAAATAAATTGGAAATATTGTTAAACATATAATAAATTGGTAATAACAACAGTATTATTTATGACTATAAAATTTAAAATATATGACCAATATAAATGAAATATAAAACATGGATTAAACATATACTAAATTTGTCATTCTTCCCATGCCATCCAGTAAGAGATTTGATACCCAATTTTGTTTTGATTTTCTCAATGACCAGAACCACAAAAACGTCTTGACATGCTCTAATCATTTCAACAATAATAGTTGAAACAAACTCAACATCTAATAAAAAGTTTTTCTATGACATGCTTGGGTTAACACAGGTGTGTGGAGTAAATATAGTGATGCACCAGCTGTGAAAAGTGTTATCAATAATAGCTCCCAGTAACATTTGACAGTTCGATTCATATTTGTCTCAACATATCAAATAGTAAGACCTCTTTGACTCTTCTACCACAAATGAGTAATTTCTTTAATGTGATATTGTTTTGACACATTTTTCATTGCTTCATTGCTCTCAAACTCTCTGCCAACATACAAAACACCGTTATATGACACTCGATTTGTGCCACCAATGATTCCTGGAAATTCTGAACTGGGAGTAATAACTGTATAATCAAATTTTGGCAAGCGATTCATGCCTTCAGTCGTCCATGAAGGCAATAGTGGAGGATTGCTCAATGGTCGGTTGAACCTCACATGAGTTTGCATAGACTGATCTTATGCATGCTCTTTTTCTTCTTCTTCAACTTCCTCTTTATCTTCTTATTTGAAATTGTCATCATCCTCAAATTAATCGACCAGTACATCTAATGTATATGGGGGAATATCCATTGAATCTGTGGCTGGTGGAAATGATGGAATAACTACTGATGCTAATGAAACTTCTTAATGTGAAGGGGCATATTACATAGTCTCATGTTTTTGAGATGGGTCAACTTCCAATGTCGATGGAAACTCCATTTTAGTTGTAGTGACATACATCTCCATCATTTCATTCTCAGGTATATACCTAACCAATGGAAGTATATATTCCCAATTATCAGCTTCATTTACTAGATAGGGCAGATGCAAAAACCGATCTATAAATTGGATATGTCTGAAGGTGATGGAATCTATCACTTGATTCCTCACCAGTTTTAACTTCATATGAATTTTCTATTGCTCAACATCCAAAGTATTACATCCTCCAATCATCAAAACATATTCTAGATGTATACTTTAACTACATCCTTGTTCTATCTCAATTATTGGACTGTTGCAATAAATATAGGCAGTAACCATTTTTTTATCTAAAAGAAACCATTGTTATTAATTAAATCCTATTAAAGAATCAATTTATGTATACATTCTTCTAGAAATTTAGGTTGGAATCCTTATCCCTCCACCAAATCCATATGTTTAAACCCTATTGATGTGTAACTATTTATACAACCCACAAGTTTGTGTTACTTACCCAAAAATAGAAGTTAAACATATTCATACATATCCACATGCATTATATGCATGAAATATATGAACACGTCATGTAAAAGCATAGAGTTATATGAAATTGAAAATATCCACATGAGTATGCCCGGAGAAATAGATAACCAACCCCATTCACTTTCCTAGACAAGGAAAGTCTCCAGGAAAGTAGGTGGTCCGATCCAAAGCCCCTCTACCCGGGGATACTTTACTAAAGAGAGCAATCAATTCATGACAACTCTATCACTTAATATGCAAAAAATGTATTCAACTACTAAATTCAAGATCAAAACATCTATTACAAACCGAGGTCAGTGTAGATTGCAGACTAAATTCATTATAATACCTAGAATGTAATGAAAAGATATATTCCAAAAGAAATTTATAACTACTTCTATAACTAATACAACTACTTTGCCGATTAATATAACTACTTCGCTGATTAATATAACAATTTCACTGATTAATATAACTACTTTGCTGATTAATATAACTACTTCGCTGATTAATATAACTACTACTCTAATTTATATAACTAATTATAATTAATTAATAACCTAATTATAATTAATTAATTACCTAATTATAATTAATTAATAACCAAATTATAAATACTTAATTACATAATTAGAATTAATTAATTATCTAATTAGAATTAATTAATTACCAAATTATAATTAATTAATTATTTAATTAGAATTAATTAATTACCTAATTAGAATTAATTAATTAACAAATTATAATTAATTAATTAACAAATTAGAATTAATTGTTAACCTAATTAAAAATAATTATTAACCTAATTATATTTTATTACTTACCAAATTGTAATTAATTAGTTACTTAATTAGAATTAGTTAATTACCAAATTATATTTAATTAATTGCCTAATTAGAATTAATTAATTACCTAATTAGAATGAATTAATTACCTAATTAGAATTAATTAATTACCCAATTAATATTAATTATTAACCTAATTAAAAATAATTAGTAACTTAATTATAATTAAATAATTACATAATTATAATTAATTAATTACCTAATTATAATTAATTAATAACCTAATTAGAACTAATTAATTACGTATTTATAATTAATTAATTACCTAATGAGAATTAATTATTAACCTAATTAGAATTAATTATTAGCCTAATTATAATTAATTATTAACCTAATTATAATTAATTATGAACAGAAATATAATTATTTATTAACCTAATTATAATAAATTATTAACCTAATTATAATTAATTAATCACCTAATTAGAAGTAATTATTAACCAAATTAGATTTATTTATTATCCAAATTAGAATTAATTATTAACCTAATTAGCATTAATTAATTAGCTAAATATAATTAATTAATAACCTATTTATAATTAATTAATAACCTAATTATAATTAATTAATTAAATAATTATAAGTAAATAATAACCTTATTATAATTAATTAATTACCTAATTAGAATTCATTAGTTACCTAATTAGAATTAATTGATTACCTAAATAGAATTAATTAATTACATAATTATAATTAATTAATTAACTAATTATAATTAATTAATTACCTAATTAGAATTAATTATTAACCTTATTAGAATTAATTATTAACCTAATTATAATTAATTAATAACCTAATTAGAATTAATTAATTATCTAATTAGAAATAATTAGTTAACTAATTATAATTAATTAATTACTTAATTATAATTAATTAATTACCAACGTATAATTACTTAGTTACCTAATTATAATTAATTAATTATATAATTATAATTACTTAATTAATTAACTAACTATAATCATTTCGTTACCTACTTACATTTAAGAAACTATACTATTTATAAAATAAAAATATTATAAACTAGTTCTATAAAATAAAAAAATAAATTAATAAATCAAAATATTAAATAAATTTAAAGAAAGATTTACCTCAAATTTGTGGAGATGTTGCTACCCAGGTACAGAAACCAGATAGGAAAAGCGCAGAGAAACCAGAAGTTTTTAGAGAGATAATAACTTTGAGAGAGAGGGGGGGGGGAAGTGAGGAAGTGGGAAATGGGGAGGGCGAGCGGCCTTATTTATAAGTAGGGGGAAGGTTTCAGCGCTACATGAAGTGGAATCGAATGGAGAGGGAACAAAGGAGCAGCGCCACTTCAAGTGGCGCTGCTCGTTGGTAGTATATTCCTTCAATGCCACTTCATGTGGCGATGAAGTGTTGGTTGGCCAAAATGGATGAGCGACACTTGAAGTGGCGCTCGCCCTCCTCATCCTTTGAGCGCCACTTCATGTGGCGCTCAAATGCCCCATTTCCCTAATTGTTTCCACCCTAACGCCATTAAAAAAATTCTAGGGCGGCATCTCGGGCCATGAAACCACCCTTTTCAAACACCTAAGGCAGCATCACATAGATCCCAATAAAGTGAGTAACCAAAAACCACCATTTAACCCACCCTTTGCACACACCTAATCCAGCTTGACAAGTAAATCTTAAAACGAGGAAAAGTTCACTTTGATAATACTTGTCGGAAAGGGAATTCTCTATTACGATTTAATCTTCGTCGTACTACATCTAGGGCGGCATCTCGGGCCATGAATCCATCGTTGTTCATCATATCCAACTAGATACTGTGATCCCTTGTTAAAATGATAACAATCAAAGGATGCCAATGCATGGTGGATAGATACAAAGGTGTGTTTCCATCCTCATCTCCACTAGTGGCTGAGTGGATTTGGTAAAAGCAATCGCTGCCATGGTCCGTTATGTAATATGGATAGTCCTTGAAATGGAAAAGTGTAGAGTAAACCATGTTGTGTTTGCCGATGTGGGCTGCTTAGGAAAGAGGGGTCCTCCCTTTTTCATCAAAAGATTCAAGGAGACGTGGATTTTTGGTCAATATATCATCAAGAATACCCGTATTCATAAAACAATGATATAAATGATGCTCCTCGTTGATGTTTTTGACCTTCATTTCAATCCTAGATATCGAGGATGATTTTTTTAAGGATTTTTATTAACCTGGTTTTAAAAAAATATAAAAGGAATAAGGTTGGGAATATTTTCAAAATGGGTTCTGGGGAAGTGTGAGTCCCATTCATGCCTCTCCCCTCGCTAGGAAGCGTGAACTAGGTTCACGCTTCCTATGTGGCCTTTCTAATGGAAGAGTGAACACTATTCACTGATCCCCCAGATTTTTTTAAAAATTAAAACTATTAAATATATATATATATATGTATATATATATAAATAGATATCTAATTAAATATTAAAATAAATATTAATAAAAATTAATATAAATTAAATAAATATTAATAAATACTAAATAAATCTAAATAATTATTAAATATGAAATCATCAATATTAGTAAAATATCAATAACGATTAATTAAATATTTATTAATATTAATAAATATTAAATAAATATTCATAAACATTTATAATTCAAATAAATTTTAATAAATAATGAATAATTATTAAATAAATATTCCAAAATATTAATTAATATTAATGAATAATAAATATCCGTTAAATAAATATTCATAAATATTAATTGATATTATTGAATATAAGTAAATATAAATTTTTATGAATTTTTATTAACATTTAGTAATATTTCATAATATTAATTTATATTTACAAATATTTAGTAGATATATAGTCATATATTGAAATATTAATTTACTATTTTTTAATATTTATTTAATATTTATTAGTATTTATTTAATTGTTATCTGTATTTAATTAATATTTATTTGAATATAATGATATTTATTTAATATTTTTTAATAATTAGTAAATATGTTTTAATATTAATTTATATGCATTGATATTTAATTAATATTGATTAATATCTATAAATATTTAATTTATATTTATTAAGATCTGTAAATATTTAATAGTATTTATAAATATTTTTAAGCATTTATGAATATTTATGAATATTTAATTAATATTTGAGAATATTTAATTAAAATTTATTATTATTTTTATTACACTTGTTTTAATATTTATTTATATTTATTTATTTTTATTAATATTTATTTACATTTGTTTATATTCATTAGTATTAATTAATATTTAATTAATATGTTGGAATATTTATTTAATATTAAATCAATATTTATTAATATTTATTTGATTTAAAAATATTAATGAATATTTATTTAATTTTTATTAATATTTTTTTAATATTTATAAATATTAAATTTACCTTTATTGAAAATTTTATTAATATCACTAAATTTTTAATTAATATTTATTTATATTTACTAATAATTCATTAATATTTAATTAATATATATTACCTTTTCTTCATATTTATTTTAATATTTAATTAGATATCTATTTATATTTTTATATTTTATTATATTTATTAAAATAAATTGGAGAACGTCATTCACACTTTTTTTAGAATGTTCACATAGGACGTGTGATCCTCATTCATGATTCCAGGCAAGAGGAGAAGCATGAACAAGTTTCACGTTTCTCTAACCCCTATTTGAAAATATCCATAGCCCTATACCTTTAAAAAAAATTTAAAACATGTTTACAAAAATTATCCATTTTTAATTATGGGATTATTAATATGGAATTATTGATAACAACCTATTAATATGTTAATAATGTATATTCATCTATAAATATGTATTACGTTAATAATTAATTAGTAATTATAATTACAATTTTTTTATAATTGATTATGAATTACATGATTAATTATTAGAATCTAATTATTAATTATAAATGATATATTATTATCATCCACAAAATAATTTATTAATAATGTATTTTAATAATCATTAATAGCATTAATAATATGAATTGCATTAGTAATATCGATTGCCTTGTTTTGCTGTACTTAATTGTTAAATGTATTTTTAATTATATTGTTAATAATATTTAATTGATGCTTCATGTTTTATTTTATCAGTGTGTACGCATAATCTAAATGTAACAACATTATTTATTTTTGAGTGGCATTTCACAATACATAATTGGGTTGTGGCCCCACAAAAAAACCCAATCTGGCAACACATATTGGTAAATATATTTTCAATAAACCTGTAAAAAATATATTAAAAAACAGATTGTCAAAAAATTTACAAAATATTGGAGGATCGTGGGTTCTGCTAACTTGGGTTTTTTATAAATGGGGTTTTTGAAAAACAAAATTATCTAAAAGGTATAGGGTTACATGTATTTTTAAAAATGGGTCGGGGGATGTGTGAACCCCGTTCAGGCATCACCGATCCCGGGAGGATGCGTGAACGGGGTTCACGCATCATAGGCACGCTGAAAGATGTGTTATCCATGTTCACACATCCTACAAAATGTTTTATTTTTTTTACTATTTTTTATTTATATTTTTATTTTTCTTGTTTTGTTTATATATATATATAGAGAAAAAACAAGAAATTTCATCTGAATTTATCTGCTATTTAATATCCAGTAGTACTTCAATTAGAGGAGTCAGGATTCAAACAGAAACCCTCACCCGGAGATCTCATTTATAAGAGTGCAAGCCCAGGAAATAATTCTGCATTTCTGATGTGGGATTCATGTTCTCTTTCTCTGGCGTAGAATATTTTGTATTTCTGATGTGTAATTCTGTTTCAAGTACGTGTCTTTAAAAGACTACAACATACAAACTAAAAGACCAATTTAAATGAAACATAAAACATGGATTAAACATATAAAAAATAATTAGTAATTAATAATTAATAATTCTATTAATTAATACCTATTTAATAATTATATTACTAATTAACTTATTAATTATTATCCTTTTCTTAAATATAAAATACATGTTTTAATTTTATTTTATATTGGATTTATAGTTTGTATTTTATAGGCTATCAAAGCCACGTAAATGTTTTTATGTTTCATGGTTGTGGTTTTTAAAACCTATAAATTATTTTTCATCAATTTTTTTTTACTATATTTGTTTTATTTTTAACGATTTATTATATGTTTAATCCGAATTTTATGTTTCATTTATATTGGTCTTAATTTTTTTATTTTACAGTCTTTCAAAAAAACGTACTTGAAAAAATTTGATGTTTCAAGTTGGTGGTCTTGAAAGCTTATAAGTTATTATTCCTTAACATTTTTTATGAAATTATTTTTAACTTCAACTATTTTTTGTAGGTTTAATCCATATTTTAAAGTTCATTTATATTGGTCGTATAGTTTTTATTTTATTGTATTTCAATGTCACGTACTTGAAACATTTTAACATTCATGTTGGTGGTTTTGAGAGCTTAAAAATTATTATTTGTCAAAATTTATTATAAAATTATTTTTATTTTCAACTATTTCTTATAGGTTTAATTCATGTTTTAAGATTCATTTAAATTGGTGTTATTGTTTGTATTTTTTAGTCTCTTAAAGTTATGTACTTGAAAAAAAATCCTACATCGGAAATGCAGAATGTTCTGTGCAGGAAAAGGAGAACTTGAATCCCACATCAGAAATGCAGTATGATTTCCTTGGAAAGACCTCTTATAAAAGAGAACCATGTGTGATGGTTTCTATCGGAATCCAGACTGTTGTAATTATTTTACTATTGGATATTAAATAGCAGATAAATTATGCGGAATTTTTTTGTTATCTGTATATATATAAACAAAACAAAACAAAAATAAAAATTTTAAAAATACAAAAAAAATAAAAATATTAAATATTTTTGAAGGATGTGTGAGTGGGGTTTACACATCCTTCATACAGTTTACAAAGGATGCGTGAACCACGTACATGCAACTCCAAACCCATTTCTGAAAAAAGTTGAAGCTCAATCACTTTTATATAAAAAAATAATTCAAATACATGGATGCATGAACGACTGATTTTTGGGTTCTCAACATCATCAATACCTACCTCCTACAGAAGGAGATGTACGATATCCACATTCCCAGTCATGTCATCCAGGTAGAGTGGTGACTATCCTTCTTCGTTCAGGCACCTCCACCCCGCCAGATCTGGTCATTCCTCGACCAGCTTCTTGGCTACCACCCCACCGCCGTCTTGGTTCTTTAAAGCCCAGTGCATTAACGTGTTCCCTTTTCCTTGATTATTTCTTTGAAAAAGAGAATACAATGTACTCTTTGGGAGCATTTTGGAACTGGTGATCAGCGCTTGGGTCGCGCCAAGGTTCCCACATCTAGTGGCCATGTGAAGTGAGGCCTCACCAACACCATATTCAGCCATCAAAAGGTTGGGGCACCGACGGAGGATCAAGGTGAGAAGGTCACCAGCCAAGGTGGCGCGGGATGCGGCAGCGATGTGGGCTAGGGTGCAGCCTCGTGGACTTACCATAACTAGATCATAATTTGAAACTTCATGGTTGCGGATGAACTGCACGTCCCCCTTCGATGCTGCTTCATAAATTTCAGGTCTGGTCCATTTTGAAGCAAACACAGTTTTTTGTGATAGAGTGGGAACAGTCTCTTGAGCATCCCTTCTGTCAAGGTGGGATTCCAAAGATGAATCCATATTTACAATAATGCATTTTGGAAGTGGAATTCTCCTCTCACGCATGTCCATTGGCACCCCACAATCCTGACGCTCCTCCAGCTCCTCCACACGATCTTCCAACTGCTTCACACGGTCCACATGCTCCTCCAGCTTCTCCTGCTGCTCCAAACACTCCTCACGCTACTCACGCTCCCCACACTCCAAATTCTCCTCCAGATGCTCCTTCACAGGCTCCTAAAGCTACTCCAAATGATCCTCTACCTACTCTAAATTCATCATGCACTCCTTTTCCTCACACTCCTCCACACCCCTTCCACGCTTCTCTAGCTCCTGTAAATGCTCCACACGGTCCACACGATCATTCTGCATCTCATCCAGCTACTCCACAAGCTCCACCACCAGCTCCACATCGAGTGATAAATTATTGTCTGATACCAAACGCTCCTCCCACTACTCCACACACTACTCCAACTGCTCCACATCATGATACAAAATAGGGATTTTTATAATATGCGTTTTTTTAAAAAGTTCTGAAAAACGGTATAGGTTAATTTTTTAAAAAAAACACTCCTCAAAGTCATCATCGATGATGCTGCCTTTTCCCTAAAACATTATTTTTTTATATATATTTTTTTATATATTAAAAATTTTAATGTTTTATTATTATGTTCACATGGTTATATAAATATATATAAATAAAACATAATATTTCAACATAATTTATCTTTTATTCAAGTACATTACTTTTCTAGCCAATATAATATAAAATATAAGACTGATATGAATGAAACATAAAAAATTTCTTAAACATATAACTAGTATTCCGAAATAAAAATAATTTCTTAAAAACTCGTGGTGAAAAAACATTTATAACCCATCATATCCACCAACTTGAAACTTAAAAATGTTTCAAGTATGTGACTTTGCTGGCCTATATAATATAAACTATAAGACCGATATGAATGAAATTTTAAAAATTGCTTAAACATATAACTAGTAGTCTAAAATAAAAATAATTTCTTAATAATTTTTTCTAAAAATTTATTTATAACCTTTCAAATACACCTACTTGAAACTTAAAAATATTTCAAGTACGTGACTTTGTTGGCCTATATAATATAAACTATAAGACTGATATGAATGAAATTTTAAACATTGCTTAAAAATATAACTAGTTTCCCAAAATTAAGAAAAATATTAAAAAATATTAGGGAAAATTTATTTATAATCTATCATATCCACCAACTTGAAACTTAATAATGTTTCAAGTATGTGATTTTGCTAGCCTATATAATATAAACTATAAGACTGATATGAATGAAATTTTAAACATTGCTTAAACATATAAAAAATAGTCCAAAATAAAAATAATTTCTAAAAAAATTCTGGTGAAAAATTATTTATAACCTATCATATCCAACTACATGAAACATAAACATGTTTCTAGTACATGACATTGATGGCCTATATAATATAAACTATAAGGACGATATGAATGAAATTTTAAACATTGCTTAAACATATAAATAGTAGTCCAAAATAAAAATAATTTCATAAAAATATTGGTGAATAATTATTTATAACCTATCATATCCACCTACTTAAAACATAAAAATGTTTCAAGTACGTGACTTTTTTGGCCTATATAATATAAACTATAAGACCGATATGAATAAAATTATAAACATTGCTTAAATTAGAACTCAATTTACCCCCTATTGAGATTCCACTATGACCAAGAAGTAATAATAGTATTTTTATTTCAGTAGACGTAAAACTTGTAAACAATAATGAACAATCAAGGACTATGTTTATGGCGTGGAGATTTCGTCCCACATGGTGGTCTGCAAATAGGATGTCCGCTTCTAGTGAGCAGTGGGGTCTGATGACCTGGAGAAGGATGATCCTCAGGCACTGGAACATCAACTGGCACATCCTCCATCTATGTGTATGTGGGAGGAGCTGTCAAGTGCATCTCGTACTACAAAACAGATCCTTCTCCAACTAGGGTGGAAGAAGGACCTGCCTCAATCGTAGTGGGGAACCAAGCATGCGATGGAGATATACCCAAAGATGGATATGGCTCTAGAATCCAAGGATGTGAAGGATTTGGAACCCAAGATGGAGAGAACTACATATATCCTATCCGGAAATATGGATCTTGTGCCACTAGAGGCACATCCTATATCGGCTGATCTTATACTACTAGAGGGCTGACCTCTGCCTGTGGACCAAGTGAGGCCTCACGTGCAGCACGAAGCTATCCACATCGCCATGGTCTTGGCTCCTCCGCACCAGTAGCAGCTGAAGGATGTGCCTCTTGGGAAAGAACCTCCTCTCTCCGAGCCAGACACGTGAATATGCTCCCAGAAAGCACACAAAAAGATGCCATCGCCTCTAGCGCTATAGCAAGGACGATTGTCCAGCTAAAGACCCCCTCCTCCTCTTCATCACTCATGTGAACATGCCGCACTATGTGACTTCCCTGTAAATAGATTCAAATGGAATTATAAAATAATTCAATAAACAAACTAATGTAAATTTATTGACTTAACATCCTCTGCATCTCTATGTTGGCTTGGGTAGGATATATTATAGACTTTAGATTATACCATGGCGCATAGTCAACCTGCTCTGAAAGAGAGAATCGATTCGATGGAACACCCTGAATATGAAACTTTGCACGTCTATGCCAGTAGTCGTTAAAATTGTCATGTACTTGGGGCCAATCCTCATTCTGCCTCCCTATCAGCATTATCCCATGAATTCGGTCTGTCTTTCTCGATGGTAATAGAATCGGATGAGTACGGAAAAACGTGCACATTAATCTGTCGGGCTGCAACCACTCAATAATATGGAAGTGAACGAGGGGTACTACATCCATAGAATCATCAAGCCCAACAGTGCATTATGCGGGCAAATGGTCCATAATACTCTAGTATGGAAGCCATGAAATCATAAATGACAAGTGATTTTGTCAAAAAAAAACCAATCTAAAAACGTAAATTGATGTTATTATTAAATATATTAGACATTGATAGATTGTATATATATACCTGATTAGGTATTATATAGTCCAAATGTAGCCAATATACACCCAAATGATGTCTCGGAACCACGTCAAAATTTTCTCACTGACACCACCTATAAAATAAATCAACAATAGTGAAAAATAATGAGAAATTATAGTCTATAACTCAAAGTCGAATCTAAAGCCAGTAGAAATGAATTATCATACCAGCGTCCACGTGAAGGATCATGAAGCACCTCCACTCGACCAGAGAACAAGAAAAGTCAGTGCGGAATGCTGGGATGCGCTCCCATGCCCACATCTTAATACAGATGATGCATCCTCTGAGTCATGAATGGTCCCTATGGGATAGAATGCATAATGATCTTTACGTGTATGCCAAGTAGGCTGATCCCTATCCACACATCCCAGCCTGATCAAAGTCTTCTAGTAGGGTTAGATACATTATATGAACATGCATCCCGGAGTTATCAATACACATGGTCCGTCCAATGAGCTGTAAGATATATGCATGGGCATAACGCATGATGGTCTTTTCATCGTCATCATCCAATAAATGTGGAATCTATGACTCCAACCATGGTATATATATGGATGATCCATCTATAGCCAGCGCTTGGACAAAATATCGACGCTTAACATGCCCTGAGCATGGTCTGGATAAGCTGCACGAGTGAGTCCAACAACAGGTCTCCCCTGGATAGGCAGACCGAGAAGCACTGCGACATCGTCGAGGGTGATGGTTACCTCTCCCTCAGGCAGGTGGAATGTGTGTGTCTCTGGTCTCCATCTCTCAATGAGGGCAGCAAGTATGTAATGATCTAAAAATGTGAAATCTGATATGGCAAGGCCATAGAAGCTAGCATAGAACCAGTAAGGTCTAATGGCATGTGGAGGCTCCATGTGATGAAAATGGTGTGCTCGATGCACCTTCACCAATCGATCTGGATGACCCTCTAACACAGCCTGTGAAATATGGGTAGTTTACTGAGTGAGTAGTATGGTATCATCTATCTGCAAATAAACAAATGAAAAGAGTCGTAAGTGTAAAATGTAAATATAATTTTACATATACAATTAATATAAACCATGTCAATTTTAATGATCTCTTTTGAATTTATATAATTGTATGTATTCAATAAATTATTATAATCAGTATGATACGATAATTTCGTTATAGAATAGTTTACTAAAATATCCTACATGATTAGGATGGTGATTATGTTTGAGGGTTTAGGGATTAAATTTTTAATATTAACATTTAGGGAACACGTTTATGGGTTAATAACATTTAAATTAAAATATGGGTTAATTGTTCCAATTTTTTATTTATGAAATAAATTATATTATCTCATATTTAATGATATTTCATAAAAGCATGAATATTATTATGAAAGAAGTTCTATTTTCTAAAATATTGAGTCTTGAATTTGGTTACACATATTTTGGGGGAGGTTTAGGATTAACTACTTATGGATTGGATTAAAATAATCCATGATAATTAGTAGTGATGTTTTTTGAATTTATCTAATTGTATGTATTCAATAACTTATGCTAATCAATATGATACTATAATTTTGTTATAAAATAGTTTACTAAAATATTCTACATGTTTAGTTTGGGTTTTAGGATTGAGGGTTTAGGGTTAAAAATATTAATATTAACGTTTAGGAAACATGTTTCTGGGTTAATATAATTTACTTTAAAATATGGGTTAAGGGTTCCACTTTCAGATTTATGAAATAATATCTATTATCTCAAATTTAAAGTTATTTCTTGAAAGCAACAATATTATTATGAAATAAGTTCTATTATCAAAAATATCGAGTCTTCAATTTGGTGACACATATTTTTGGGGAGCATTATGATTAACTACTTATGGATTTGATTAATATAAACCATGTCAATTAGTAATGTTGTTTTTGAAATTTATCTAATTGTATGTATTCAATAACTTATGCTAATCATTATGATACTATAATTTCACTATAGAATACATTACTAAAATTTCCAACATGATTAGGTAGGGGTTTATGTTTGAGGGTGTAGGGTAAATTTTTTTATTATTATCATTTAGGAAACATGTTTCTGGGTTAATAGCATTTACTTTAAAACATGGGTTATGATTTCAGATTTATTAAATAAATTCTATTTTCTCATATTTAAGGTTATTTCTTGAAAGTAATAATATTATTATGAAATAAGTTCTATTATCTAAAATATTGAGTCTTGAATTGGGTTACACATATTTTGGGGGAGCATTATGATTAACTACTTATGGATTGAATTAATATAAACCATATCAATTTGTAATAATTTTTTTTGTAATTTATCTAATTGTATTTATTCAATAACTTATGATAATCATTATGATACTATACCTTAGTTATAGAATAGTTTAATAAAATATCCTACATGATTAAGTTGGGGTTTTGGTTTGAGGGTTTAGGGTAAAAAAATTTAATATTAACATTTTGGAAACATATTTCTATCTTAATAACATTTACTTTAAAATATGGGTTTAGTGTTCTGCTTTCAGATTTATGAAATAAATTCTACTATCTCATATTTAAATTTATTTCTTTAAAGCTAGAATATTATTATGAAATATGTTCTATTATATAAAATACTCTGTCTTGAATTTGGTTTCACAAATTTTGGAGGAGCATTATGATTAACTACTTATGCATTGGATTAATATAAACCTTTTCAATTAGTAATGATGTTTTTGGAATTTATCTAATTTATTGTATTAAATAACCTATGCTGATAATAGTTTAAAAAAAATTTCATTATAGATTATTTTTCTAAAATATCCTAAAAGATTAGGTTGGGGTTTAGGTTTGAGGATTTAGGGTAAAAAAATTTAATATTAATGTTTAGGAAACATGTTTCTAGGTTAATAAAATTTACTTTACAATATGGGTTAAGTGTTCCGATTTCAGATTTATGAAATAAATTCTATTATCTCAGATGTAATGTTATTTCTTGAATTCAAGAATATTATTAGGAAAAGTTATCTCAGCTGTTTGGGTTTTTGAAAACTGAGGAAAAAAGAGGAGATAAGAAAATTTATTTTACAGTATTGGAATGTCACAATAAAGAAAATACATCATTATTGATGAGACATTGAACTTGACCCAACAACGTTAGGGCATTATTTTCGGTTATGAGATTCATTATGACAAATCGTGCATCAAAAAATCTATCCTTTTTCTCGAGGCCAGCCTATCTGATTACGCATCTTAGTCACCCTAGGTCTCCCACAGGGACGTAACTGATTTATGTCTGGTATCACTATCAGCTAGCCTTCGGAATTTGGGAAATAACGATACTCCCCAATAGGTGTTCATGGTGCAACATAAACGTTATAAATGGTATCGACCTAGTACACTGGATCAACATATGCATCCCATGAGATGTTTATAGAGGCACATGATGCGATGACGTGTGTACATGGAAACCATAAGGCTTGAAATTTTCAACATTGAAATTGCCTTGTTTCTAGTAATACCAAAATTTTTTCACCGATGTGATTTGTGATGGGGTCTAAACACTATTGAACTTCAAATTAGGGGTCATCTATTTGAAAGAGGTAGATGTGATAACCAAATGCTTCTTTAATATTCTTTTCAATCTCTCATTGAAAATATCTTCTATATCTTAGCCCCTGTTTTATTTTTTTCTGATACTAGTTTTTTTATCCACAAAGTTCTTCATGCATCGATATAATATATCCTTAACTAAGGTAGTTATAGGTATCTTGTGAAGCCCTTTGAAGATACCATTGATGCACTCTACAATGTTTGTCGTCATGTGTCTGTACCTCTTCCCCCCGTCGTATGCCAACATCCATTTCTCTTTTGGAATCCGCATAATATAATCATAAACTTCTTGATTAGAATGAATAATTTGTTCAAAATGTTATTCAAATTCCCATTGGTCCGACTCATATTATACAAAGCAATGATGATATTTCACATAAATTGATTTTATTTTTATATTGAAATAGTAAAACAGAACAAATAGAATGCATACCAAGCCCCGTGATTGCCTTCATCATTGGTTTTTAGTGAAAAATTTTATGCACATTGCTACCATGAGTCTAATGCAGAGCCGATGTTGTTCATTTGGTTATCTACATGTATCAGGATCCACACTGATTGCCTCATTAATTGCTCGATGGAGATCTGATATCAAACAAACACCCTGAATGTTGGTGAAATGGTTACTGATACATGCTAGAAACCATCTCCATGATTCATAGTTTTCATTATCTACAATGGGAAAGGAAAGTGAAAGAGGTGAATGGTTTCCATATTGGGTTTCCACAATCAATAATATGACCTTGTATTTTCCATACAAAAATGTTCAATCAATCTGAATAAACTATTTGCAGAAACAAAATGAGGAGATTCAAGGAAGGAATTCCCAGAAAAAGCGATGAAATTGAACAAAAGATGGATCAAGTCGGTTATCGTGAGACACATGTTCATTTTTATCCAGATGGAAGACAATTGGATGTGATGACTTAGTATGGATAGCAATTGTAGAAACACCTGATATGAGTCATTCAAATCCCCATGGACCATCACAATTGCCTTCTGTTTCACCATTCATGCCTTATTATAGGAAATCTTATAACTGAATGTCTTTTGAATATTCTCTTTCACAAGGGATATTGTGACATCTTGACATTTCCAAATCATCTCAACAACAATAAATGACACAAATTCTTCATCCAATGTGGTATGATCTTGTGTGAGGCTTGGATGAACGCATCTATGAGCCGCTTTATTCCTCGAGATTTTCCAACCTCCAAATGTAATGTCTGGAATCGCCCTCAAGAGAAATCTACAATCATTCCCATACTTCTCACACTGTATAACATATTTACTATGACATGATTCGTGAACTACATAGTTAAAGTGTCTCTCAATATGAAATCTCTTTAGCATGATTTTTAAGGAATCATTACTAGGAAAATTCCTTCTAATATATAAGGTTTTATCCACCTCACTAAACCAATCTGGTACAACTACAAGGAACTCACTTGTTGTTGTGAGAATAGTATTGTCGAATTCAGGACCGTGTGTCATTACTTGTGACCAAGATGAAAAGAGTGGTGGATGATTTATTGTAGGTCGAGGTTGATGTACAACTAATGCATTTATCAAAACCTCCTCTTTAAATTCCGTTGGTCCCTCTACATCAGCACTTTTGTCACCATATGATCCATCATTATGATACACCTCTTCAGAAGTAGGATTGACTTGTATATTCGGGATATCATCTATGTTGTCCCCTTCTACTGCATCATTTGGAATAGGATCAATTTCATAGGGTGGAATGTCTTCAACCACTCTTGTAATTCTACTTCTTCATACTAGTGGATGTTGTTGTTGTACAGTAGCGACATCAGTTTCCGATGCACAGTCCCCCATGGATATGCTGAAGAAGGGTAGGATTTGTGAAGACTTTGAGATGAAACAAGAGCATTTGTTTCACTGTACTCCAAATTGTTTTTAAAATTGTTGATGTTCTGTGGTTAAAGGCCACAAGAATTAACTTCCTAAGGACTGTCTATGTACGGGTTAGGGTGAAAGATCTAGATTCGACCCCAATTTTTCTTTTTTCTTTATCAAATGCTATCAATGTGTGGTAGATCATATTTAGGGAGGATATTAAAGGATTTTTCTATAATTTTAGTTGTTCCCTAGCTCAAAGGCCATAGGAATTAACTGCATGGGCACCAGTTTATACAAAGGTAAGGGTATTAAAGATCTGGATTTTCATTTTTATTTTTCACCCTATTCTTCTTCTTTTTTATCTCAAATCCTATCAATGTTCGATAGGCCATATTTAGGATGGGTAATGGGTGGAGCTTGTATACACTAACCAAAACCCATTTAATATTTAAATTTAATTCTCCAATTCCAACTTGAATATAAATTGAATATCCGTTTATAACCCACACTATTATTATAGGTTTGTTTATTTTTAATTTTTTATAATTTAATGATTATTTTGTTCGGTCATGGTTTGCTGGGTGGGGGTGATTTTTGGACCTACAGTTACATCCCGAAGCGCAGAGGCAGCGGTTGCATTAATTTTTCAAGGTATTAAAACCTAGACTGAACTTTTGAGGATGGAAAATAAGGTCAAATATTTGGTAATTTCTTAGGTACCATTTTTACTGAACCCTACACACAATAAAAGGATTAAATAGTAAAAAATATTTTAAATTTTTGAAGTTCCATTCATTTGGAAAATAATTAATGATCAAGTTAATAGATGTTTCTTACTTAAGAGTCATATTATATTACATTATTGAATTTTATTACACACTAGCCTATAAAAGACACATTAGACCATACTGGAAAATAAGAAATGTTTTAGAATCCCGAATTTATTGGTCCAATTTAATTGATGTCACACATGAATTTTAAAAAAAATTATGAAATGTCATTTTTATAAAAAAATATTTCCAAAAGACATGAAACATTTAGAAAAAGAATTAGCTTTTTTGAAATTCTAGATATCTAGAAAATATATTTCATTTGATATTTTCCAATATCATTTTGAAATTATTACACATAACTTATTGTTGATTATGTATCAAAATAGGTGGAAACTAAGGCCCTAATAAATATGATGTTAAATATGTTTGTGATGCTGTTAAGAGTAACATATTTTGTTGGTTTGAAGCCACACGAGTTGTCATTATTGAATAAGGGGACATAATTTTCAACACGATCATGGAGGAATTAATAAGGGGTTACACATAAAATAATAAGCCATAAAAACCCTATAATCCATACAAAATTGGGAAATATTCATTCCCTAATAGGGAGACAAAGTGATTTTTTCCAAAACATTTAAAAAAAGTGAAATGATTAGAGCTAATAGATGTAAAACACATTATAGGCATATATGATAGCCTATAATCCCCCTGCTAAAATTATTCTATATAGAATAATCTATGGGAAGAGTTTTCATATACTTTTTGAGTCAGAACACAAATCATATTTGGAGATTAGATAAGTAAATTTGGATAAGTGTAGAGCTCGAAAAAAATGTACCTATAATAGTTTGAAGAAATCATGACATTTTATTTTGAGAATTCAATTATTTAAAAATATAGAACTATAGTGGATCATAAAAATATATTTTAGCCAAAAGACTTGTATCCAGTGGAATATGTTATATTATAAAACTCAAGCTGTAAGATGATTCCATGTATGTTTCACTCCAAATGAGAAGGACCCTTTACAATTACAATGGTATATCCCTTTAGTTTTTTGCGTATCTTTAAAGAAGGAAAAAAGAAATCATTCACTAAAAACATAATTATACTAATTAAATTTCATGGAAACATTCCATAATTACTCTTGGATGTGAACACACTCCCCTAACCTATATATCAATTAAAACTACCTTGTTGCATCTCTTATTAACATTAATTTGACTGTTTTGAATCCATTTATAATATTCATAAATTCATAAAATCATTTAAAAATATTGAGGAAACTAAATCATTTAAGTGTGGGGGAGGGAACCATATTATTTTATAACTTTCAAATAGTGTATATATTTTTCAAAATATGTGCCCTTTTCAATATATTTCATTATAATATTTTTCAATTATATTATCTATTGAAACCCATTAGGTATAATCAGAATTCCCTTGAGAACATTGAATTGAAACAAATTCTTTGAATTGTATTTTACCCAACAAATCAATTTAAAAAAAATTATAATGAAATTTAATTCAAATTATATGTGTGAAAAATTCATGTTAGGACCACTATTTTTTAATCTCATGTTATGAGTTTTTGTCATTGTTTATTAATCACAACTCTGAGAAAATTCTTCACACAAATTTACGTATTCTTACAATACACCCTTTCTTGGGAGAACTAAGAAGTATATGAATAGCCATATTTTTATTAGTAATAAAGGTACAACCTTGTAGAATCAAGGGATTTTTGTTATAAATGATTGTGGAATTCTACTGATTTTAATGACAATTTTCAATTAACTATATTTCCAAGACTACCTTTACATCTAACCATTGTATCACATAGATTCCATGAAGAACATTTTTATGTATACAAAATATCATAAAAAATCCATATATTCATTTCTCAATACATCGACGCATAGGATGAATTCAATTGCATGGGAATTAAGCAAGTGGGATAGAAGAAGCTATTTCAATAGATATGCTCGATTTGAAGAATTAAACTATTATATCATATTTGTTACTATTTCCTGATAAAAAATAATTCTAACATACATGGGAATGTTTCCTTGATATTTTCCAAGGATGGGATTGAATGTACACATTAGTTTAAAGTAAAAGTTGACACTATTACCCATTTAAAACCCAGATATGTATAAGAATTATAGAATATAAAGGCTGCAAATAAATATTAATTCTACATTAAATAATTCCACATTGGGGAAAATATGTAGTAAATATAGATATTGTGAAGAAGTTATTAATGGAGAAATTACTAAGAATATAAATAATATTTTAAAGGATATATGATGTTGAGTGAGAGATACAATCTGTTTTACAATTAGATATGTCTATTTTTCTATTTGAAAAGAAGAACTATGATTTATTATAAGAATGGTCATGGAAAAAATAAAATAGAATGGTTGATAATTCATATTCTATGGAATTATATATATTACAACCCTCCAAGGAATATACAATGTCACTGTATTCATTCAAGAGTAGAACCAACATAAAAAACAAGTGAATCCATTAAAAAATTTAAAGGGAAATTGAATTGGGGAAATTTTACAACTACTACTATTAAGGGAGTGTGATATTTAGAATTAAAAAATTAATGTTTTTGAGGAGAATAAGTAGATAAGGATAAAATGAGGAATCCATTCTGGAATGAAACTAAAAACGAGTCTTTATATTTCCAAATAGAGTTAACATTCTTATTATTCCTTAGAATATTATCATTATAAACCACTAACCGTAACACATATAATTAATCTAAAATCATCTCATGATATGAAAAGATAGTTAACTCATTTTTTGTAGAAAAATAAATTATTAAATCCTATGGTGAAGCATTCATGAACTTGAAATGAGAAATTACTTGTTTAAAATTCATACATCAGTGTTGAGTGAAATAGTTACAAGAAGGTATCTATAAGTGAGATTGATATGATAGGTAATGCTTAAATTAATTTAATGTGATAAATTAAGAAAATTTATTTTGAAACTTTAATGTGGAATGATTAGTCGGATAACCATGGTTTTGAGAAAGGAACTTATACTTGCTAGTGTTTAATGTTTTTGTTAGTAAACATTTTGAAGTTCACATGTCTGGGAGTCTAAGAATTTATTGGGAGGGAAAATATATATTCCATAACTATATGATACTTTATTTTTATTCAACTAATTTAATCCCTAAAATAAATTTATTCATTTAGTTATAATGAGTTTTGGAACTAAATCTTTAATGTTTTTAAATCTGCATTGTTTTTAAAAATAGCCCAATTGAGTTATTAGTTTATATCATTATTTTTTGGAATGGATTACAACTGATAATTATTTATCTTGTTAATATGTAGTCTTGGAGAGTTTAATGTGAAAATTGAAGTAATGATTGATAAAATTATTTTCAAAGGATGTTTTTATTCTAGGAAGATTAATATAGATCCATCTTATTAAAGTGATCCTGATGAAATGGAAAAGACATGATGTACAATTCTATAATTGGAAGAAGAGAAATGAAAATTATCTTAGATATACTTTATAGGAATTTTAGATAGATGTAATAAGACATTTTCGACATGGGTAATTTAATTATTACAGGTTTAAGATAATTCACTTACATGAGTAGTAATTCACTGATGTGTAAGCTAATTATCTTATCTGTAAGGAATTTCAACAGGATGTACGATATTTTGGGGATGTCGTATGATATTTGAGTGAGCTAATTTTTTTAAAATGGAGATGTCATATGGTGTATTCCATTTTAATATGATGTACGCCAATTTAGCTATGGGTAAGAAATTTTGACCTCATGTGGGAAAACTCATCTATATGTATGAGATTTAATCTACATGCATGTGACTTCATTTATGTGTAGGAGATTTCACCTATGTATAGTGGATTTCTCCTACAATTATGTGATTTTTTCCTTGCATAGGAATATTTGTCACATTGTAGAATATATATTGTGAAAATTCTAGGAATTATAAAAAGATGAACAATTAAGAAAACTTCTATAAACTTCATGGATCATATTTTATGATATATTATATGGTTCAAGTAAACAATTTGTGGTTATACATTAGAATACATGCAACCAAACGTAAGAGGATATGTTTGGATAATAATATATAAAATATTTTGATCAAGAAAAATAATAATAATGATATGAATTTTCAAGAGTACATGATCATGATGGAGAATTAAAGTCATGCATAAGAATAAGACATTCCAAAAATACAGTGTAAAAATATCTTTTTTCGTATTTTACTCGATGAAATAAAAAGTTTTTTTGAATCTCTAAACATAACAAAATTTCTAACTAAATAGGAGATATAGGTTTTGTGGATGTTCTCTTGGAGAACTGGATTCTTATCTCTACCCTTTTTATTTTATTTTATGATTTCTTTAGTATTAAATGATTCATCTATCATATCTATTCCTTTATAACTTTGGAAAAGTGGTTTAAAAGACAAATGATTAAGGAAGGGAGAGAAAACCATGACAATTTATGAGTATTGTACTTGAATTCAGTTTTCAATGGTTGTTTAATATTTTTAATACATTTTTGTTTAAGTATTCGATCTGGTTCATTGCTAATTTATTAAATTTGTGTTCTTTAATATCATTCTACCATGTTTATCTCTCTTAGAATAAATAAGATATATTTGGTGGTTAGTGTATAGATTTGATTGGAATGTGTGTGAGGGAAATGAGTTACTTATGAATTTAAATATAGAACCAAAACCTAATTGGGAGTTTCCCTAGTAGTTAATGAGTGTTTTACTAGATGCCTATACACACATGAAGGGATGATAATGAATCAGTAATCACTATTGTATCTATCACCATAGTAACCTTCAACTATATATATTAAATGATTCAATTGTGGATTCATCCATTTATAATTAGTAATAAGGGAAGTAATTCATTTTGAAATACTATGATAGTAAGAAAAATCAAAATCCAAACATAACATTATTCATAAACATTTCTTAGATCTTATGGCTTCATTAATTTTACTTATCTACAAAACAAAACAATTTCAAAAGACCCCATTTTCTTATGTGGAAATGTATTTTTTATTACCCCTTTAAAGATATAACCTGGGGATTATCACTAATACTAAATTTAACCTAAGAAAAATAATATATTTTTCTACACCCCATGAAGGGTCCAATTTCATTTCAATTATCAACTATTTAAGGGTTTATGTTTCTTGTATAGTTTGTATCTCATAGACTTTATTTTTTCTGATGGTACCATTGTTTAGAATTTGCTCTATTATTTTTTACACATTTATATCTCTATCACTACAAGAAAACTGGGCTATATCCATAGACCTATAGACACTGTTTTTTAAAACTATGGATATAGGTTTTTATACCAAGGATATAGCCACTATTTTACATAAAACTAGGGATATAGGGTATACCTTCAAAGTCTATATCCACGGTTTCACTAAACCGCACCTATAGGATTTTTTTCAAGAGCTATAGCCATAGTTTGGGTAAAACGTAGATATAGGTTCATTTTACCTAGGATATAGCCATGATTTAGGTAAAAGTATGACTGTAGGGTCTTTTTCCAAAGGCTATAGCCAATTTTTTGGTAAATCGTGTCTATAAGGTCTTATTCCAAGGGCTATAGCCACTATTTTGGTAATACTCTGGCTATAGAGTATTGTTTTTCATTTTATATAGCCATGGTTCCTCAATACCATGGCTATAGGTCTCCCGCCCGTGCAGAAGAAATAAATTAACTCATGAAAAAATGGTGGGAAGCGTAATAACCACAATTTATATGTTATATCCATGGTTTTTAATAATATATATAACAATATATATACCCAAAAAAGGATGTGGTGTAGTGGAATGGTGTATGATGCAGATATAGGATGTACAAATATTTAATCTGGGTGGGTGAATTTTATTTTTGGGTTATATCCACAGTTTTCAACTGTGGCTATTTCCTTATAAAACGGTGGCAATAGATTTTAGCTATAGCCATGCCAATACATGCCACGACCAAATGGAACCGTGGATATAGATTATATCCACCATTTTTTTAGCTTGTATATAGCCTGAATTTTATAGTAGTGTATGCCAAGGAAGGGTGTATTATGTTTCATTGATGTTTTTATATAGTATATAATTGTTTGTAAAATTATTTCTAACCTATGGTTTATAGAGAGATGATAAATATTTTATAAATGGAATTTGGGAAATGAGTTTGGAAAAAATTGTTGAAAAAGGGATTTTTATTGGTTTTTACATTTTAAATACCCATTTAGAAGTTTGAATGAAACATTAAAGAAAATATTATGCTAAATATTTGGTTTTTAATGTTATTATTTTAAACTAGAAATAATTCATTTTTAGAATGTTTTTTGTGGTTTTAAAAAAGAAATTGAAAGAGTATATTATTTCATTCCTTTATGACTGATTATAGAAAAGTAAATACATATTTTCATGTGTTAGTTTTAATGTATAATTAATGATTTTTTATGAATATAATCTTATATAATCCATTGTGACATCCAATAGGGAACATTTCGATCACCCCTTCATATACACCATTTTGTAGGTGTGTATGCATCGTCAAAGTTTTCTATATGATTCCTATGTTTTAATCCATTTCAAGGGATATTTATTATAGTGTACTTATGTATATTTTGGACATAGTGAGTTATTTTTGGTCAATAGAGATGTTTTGGTAGTGTCTTGGGTTGCGGTTTTTATTTTCCTACTCATGTATGTATCGACCTAATCCTCCAATTGTTGTACCTTTATTATAGTCTTTCATATTTTATAATATTTTAATGTATTTTATTCCATTTTTTATTTCAATATGAGACAGATCATGGTTTTTGGTTATTTCTAATTGAAAATTTATTTTCTTGTACAAATTTTGGTTTTTTATTGTTGTTATTTTAATATTTTATATACATAGAGTTCAATTATATAAATAGTTCAGGAAAAATTCGTTATAGTTTTTAATGAAAATTTATATTATTATTCAGGGGTGAAATCATTACCAGGAGTGAGTTATTGATACCCAAATACTAGTATCCATTCCTTTAGAACCATGAATTCACTTTAAAACTAGTGTTGGGATGGGCTGGGTAATTATTCGAATCAGCATGGGTAGGTTTGTTACAAAGTGTGTCGAAGCATATGTTCGGATGAGGGACAACATTTTGGAATCACATTAATCTTATTTGGGAAGAATGATAGTGTTGAGATTTTATGGTCGAGACTCAATAGTTAGGTTCATAGAAATTCTTTCTTGGAGTTTATCTCCTCAAGATGTGAGTTTGTAGTGGTGGTTAGTTTATTTTTATGGATTTGATTATATTTTTTTATTGAGATTTTAGATTTTGGGATTTTGATCCACATTGGAAATGAATGAGATTCCTTGGGGGATGTGTAATGATCCGAACATTTGATTAATATTATATTTCTTGAAATTTTTTATTTTAATATGTTATAATAAATGAAAATATATAAGAATAAATGAAATGTGATAAATATGTTTTATATGATCATTGGTTAATTTGATTGTTGGAAACAAATAAAAAAATTTAATGATATAATTATTGTTTATAAATAGAAATGATAATTGATAATTAATCAATAAATATGTGTTGATGGCCTCATCCAGTAGTCTCTTACCATATGAATCCCATTTATCAGATCGTGGGAAGGAGGTATTGTCATTGGGCTTCGCTCCATACCAAGTCCTAGACGGGATTTGATATGTTATGCTTGAATGAAATTTCTTATAGGAGAAGTTCATGTTGGTGGAAATTACCACTCGGGCAATGTTATCTGAGCCACCAATGAGTCTATCACTATCACACACCTTACCCATAGGTCATATGAGGGTGTTTTAAGAGGATATGTGTCAAGGTCCTAGTTACATCATATTAAATCCCTTTCTAAATAAAATTTTTATATAATTATTTCCTTTTTACGAATAATGGTCAGGTTTTTAAGTACTTTTAAAAAACCATGATTTTGATATTGAACCCAATTCTTATATTCTCTATGGGTTATTTATGAAATGTTTGATTGTAATCTATGTGGATCCCTTGAAACTAAATACATATTAAGGGTGATCCCTGATAGCACTCCAATGCATTGGGTAAGGAAATTAATCTCTAGAGATGATAAGATTTGTGATACCTTAGTGAATAAGCATGGTAATTTTTAGAACACCTTGGGAATGGACCTCAGTGATATGACTATGAATGCCTAAATTAAATGTTGTAGCCATATTTAATTTAGGAATTCATAGGCATATCACTGAGGTCCATTCCCTACGAAACATGTTTCTCAATAAGGTTTTCTTCTTTTAGAAAATGGAAGGAAATAGGAGGAACCTTACCAATGGTGACTGCAATGGACCGAGCACTAATGACCCTCTGATGGAATCCGGAATGAAAACTTTCATGAGAATGATGAATCAACTAACCCAAGTTATGGGAAATAACATGAATGGAGATGATAGACCGATTTCACCAAGAAGGGAACAACATTATATTGTGTCCTTTATGCGTCAACGACCACCCATGTTAAGTGGATCTACTGACCCATTGATTAGAGAATAGTGGATAACCACTATAAAAATGATCTTTTTAGTAATTTGTAGTTCAGAATAAGAGAAATTAACCATTGTTATTTTCCTCTTAGTGGGAAAAGATGATTAGTTGTGGGAACTGATTAAAAACATGAGGAAAAAAGGGGATATTGAAGCTATGGAGTGGGAATAGTTCAGAAGGATATTCGTCAAAAAGTATATATGTTATTCAATGAGAATGAAAATAGAGAAGTAATTTTTTGAGATGAAGTATGAGGAGGAAGATACCAAATAAACTTCACAAGGATTTCATGGTACACCTCTAGAATTTTGAGGGATCCTAATGGGAACATTGATAGACTCTTCAGAGGACTAAGACCTTATCTATGGAATAATATAGTCAACTAAGACTATGACAACTATGAGGATATTTTACAAAGTGCTATTAAAGTCATACTAGAGTTCTGTGAGATGTAGTGGTCCCATAAATACAATGAAAAGAAGAGATCAATGGATCCCATCTAATGTAGGAGCTTTGATCAGGGAAGAGGAGGAAAGCAAGTGAAACTTCCTATAGTAATAAATCTAGGATAAATCATTAGGGGAACTATCTACTCAGGGGCGGGAATTGTTACCAGTGTTGAAGAGATTACCATATCACTCGAAATTGTTTTCGGTGGTAGATGCCTCTACTTCCCAACACTAATGAAAAAGGGAAGATGCTTCAGGCCCTACCTGATGTCTAGTGATTTAAGTGTGGACATAAGGGTGACTTTTCCAATCACTATCCAAATCTATGGGCAGTGGAGTGGAATCACCATCACCCTCAAAAAAGTACAAGGGATAAATGTCATGATTTTTCGATCATGATGGATGAAGTTAATGATTTGAATGATGTGGTGGAAGATACTCTTATTTTTCTCTCAAAGCTACCAAGTAATTTGTTTGATTATTGTTCTACATATTCATTTATTTCCTCCAACATTGAAAAGAATATAGAATAAATCCCTGAACTGCAAGAATTAGAGTTATCAGTCAATACTCTTAGAAGGATTATCTAAGAATTAATAGTGTTCAGAAACTCTAGTATTTACATTAGTGAGAATAATATCATCTAAAATCTTGTATACATTCCCATGTTGGAATTTTAAATTATACTCGGTATGGACTAGCTGTCAATGTATAATGCTAAAATAAACTATAGAAGATAGGAAATATCAGTAGTCTTGAATAGAAAACCTATTGTTAATTTCAAATGGGTGATATTTCAACCTAATCTTTTTTTAAAGCACCACTTGTTGAATTCTTTGTTGAGTTGATTGGTGAAGAAGAAGCAGAAAATGAGAATATAAATATAGATAATTTCCCCATCATTCTGGAATAAATTGATGTATTTCCTAAGGAGTTACCAAGACCACTCCTAGAAATAGAGGTAGAGTTATCCATTGAACTCATTCCTAGTTCCATGCCGATTTTAAAAACCCCATATAGAATGTTGAATGTGGAGCTGGATGAATTAAAGAAGAAACTATAAGATATTTTGGAGAAGGGTTTTATCTAACCGGGTGTGTCCCCTTGGGGATAGCATGTTTAGTTTATGAAGAAGAAGGATGGATCAATGCGGCTATGAATTGATTATTGAGAACTTAATGGGATCACATGGAAAAAAATACCATATTCTAAGAGTTGATGACTTATTTTACCAGCTTCATGGGGCTCAATTCATCTCAAGGATTGATATTTGATCTAGTTATCATCAATTGAGGGTGACGAAAGAAGACATTTTAATGGTTTCATTTCAATCATGATATGGGTATTATGAGTTTTTTATTCCCTTTTTCTTGACTAATTATTTTAAAAAATTTATAGATTTGATGAATTGAGTATTTATAGACTACCTTAATAACATTGTGGTATTTTTTATTGATGCTATTATGATATATTAAAAAAATCATGGGGAACATGAGGATCATATATGGGTTATATTGAAAACTCCAAGGAGGGATCAGTTATTTGTAATGTTTAGCAAGAGTGAGTTTTGGTTATAGAAAGTTTCCTTCTTTGGGCACATTATAACAAATAAAGGAATCTCAGTTGACCCTATAAAGAAAAAAATTATAAAGGAGTGGCCTCATCCTACAAGAATAACTAAGATTCGTAGTTTCCTTGTGTTAGTAGGATATTTTAGGAGGATTGTGAGAAGAATTTATTGACTATATAATATATTAACCATGTTATCTCGAAAAGGGGTGAAGATCATCAGGATAATGGAGTGTGATGAAAGATTCCATGATCTGAAAAGAGATAGGTTACTGAAATGATGTAAACTCTTCCCTCTATCAAATGAGTATTTGTTATTTTTAGCAATGCATCTCTAAAAGGGATTGGGTGAATCCTCATGAAAAATGAAAAGTTGATTGCTTATTCATGTCGTTGACTAAAGCATCATGAGAAGAATTATCCTACACATGATCTAAAGAAGGTTGTGGTTTTTTTTCTCCGATGATATGGATGAACTATTTTTATGGGGATATGTGCGATATATACATAAACCACCAATATTTGAATTATATTTTCTCACAAAAAAATTGAACATGAGTTATATGAGATGGATAGAAATTATTAATTACTAAGATTGTTCAATTCATTATCATCCCGAAAGAGAATACAAAGTCCTTGATTCATTAATTAGAAAAGACCCTGTTGTGTTAGTAATGATGTGGATTCAAGGAGATCCCTTTATGAAAGACCAAGTTAAATTAGAAATGGGAATTGTAATGGAAGGGACGTCATCAAACATATCCCAAATTATTTCTCAACCATCACTACTAGGGAAGTTCAAGAAACATCAAAAATAAGATCATTTTTTACAGAATATGTTTGAGGCTATAAAGGATGGGAAGATTCATGAGTTCAATATTGATCAAGAAGGTGTACTAAAATTTCTTACAAAACTATGTGTTCCAAATATTCTTGAAATAAAGAAGGAGACGATGGATGAAGCTCATAGATCTACATTTTTTATCCATCCTGGATGCACTAAAATGTATAGGGACCTTCATGATCATTATTAGTGTGATTATATGAAATTAAATATTTTGACTACACTATAAGGTTCCTAGTGTTTAAAAAAGTGAATGCATAGAAACAACATACTAAAGGGATTTTAAAACCACTACCCATACCAGCATGGAAGTGGGGAAATATCATAATGAACATTGTCACTGGTCTCCTGAGAACATCCAAATGAAACCATGTGATATGGGTTATACTAGAACATCTCACCAAGACAAACCATTTTATCTATATTCAAGAAGATTTATCTCCTGACCAACTTGCTAGGATTTGTGTGAGGGAAGTGGTAAGGCTGCATGGTGGAGCACTCTCAATCGTATCTGATCATGATCTTTGGTTCACATCAAAAATCTATAGAACTATTCAAAATGTATTACGTACTGAATTGAATTTCAATATTGCCTATCACCCCCAAATTGATGGACAATATGAAACAACAATTCAAACACTCTAGGACATTCTGAGAATATGCACAATGGAATTTAAAGGTGGATGAGATCAACATATCCCATTAGTTGAGTTCTCTTATAATAAAAACATCCATTCAAGCATTCAAATGACACCCTCTTAAGATCTATATGGGAAGGGATGTAAAAATCATAATTTGGTATGAAGTTGTTTTGAGAAATATTCATGGGCCTAATATTGTGTATGAGATAACAAAAAATGTTTATTCTATCTAGTGACACATTAAAGATACTCAAAGTTGGTTGAAGATAAATGTCGACAACCTTTGAAGGTGTAGACCTCGGAAAACACATCCCCAAAATTTTCCAAATTCTTCCATACACAATCCAATATTGTATCCGTTTTAGCATGATTCACTTTGGTAGCTCATAGGGGCCGAATAAAGTTACGAATTAGGAGTTATGGACATTTGATGTTGGGCTGGAAAACTGCCTCACAAAGACCCTACGCGGAGTCCCCCAGCACCGTGGCTGCTGCAAAGAAATGAAGGCGAGAGGATCCGTGAATGAATTTGACGTTTCCAAGACCACCGTGAAGCACAGGAGGCGGGAAGCTCTGTGAAAAAATTTGTCTTTCACAAACCCAACACAAATCGAAGGAGGAGGGACGCTACGTGACCGCATTTGACGTTCGTGATCCACCGTGGAGCAAGCTACGACTTCACAACGAGAGACCTTTGCTTCGTGTCACCCCTTGACTATAAATACCCAGCTCCTCCCCCATTCTCCAGATAGCCATGATGCCCTTGGGAAGCCAATCTCTTGGTTAGCGGAGCACCGCGAGCAACATCCTTCGCGATGCTGCTCTGTGATCCCATGCTCCACGAGAAGCTTCCTTCATGATGCGGCTTCGCGAGTCCATACTCCGCGAGAACTGCGCAAGATCCATTTGCTCCACAAGCCACCCTTGATCCATGAGAGGCCTTTTCTCCATGAGATGCCTTCGCTCTGCGATCTGCCCTTGCTCCGTGAGAGGCCTCTGTTCCGCGAGCCGCCTATGCTCCATGAGAGGCCTATGCTCCAGTAGTCGCCCTCGCTCCATGAGGGGACATTGCTCCGCGAGTCACCCTTGATCCCTAAGGGGCCTTTGTTCCATGAGGCCTTTTCTCCACGAAGCTACTTCACAATGACCTATCCTTTTTTGGGATCCAACCTCCGTGCCCACCAGTCCATACCGTGTGGCCTACGCCCCCGCACCCCCGCTAGGGGTTAGTGTCGGGATTCGGTCTCGGCCCTCCGGGCCGGACCCTTATCTACCGTCCCAGACCCCCATGAACAATGGAGAGTCACACCACAATCTTTTGGGTTTGGTATGTCAGGAGTTTCCATTTCGCCCTTATGCACACCCACCTTCCACTTATGGAATGCCATAATTTCATATACTCTTCCGCACACCATGAATCACCTTGAGTCGACATAGTCCTCTCAGTCCCTTTCACATGTTCTTAGTTGAGATCCTCATTATCAACTTCCCAGGTACATTGAGTCGATCCATTCCTTAAGAAACCCCTCCATACCCCATCACTTGGCTCCTATGCAAGGTTGAACCACAAAGTGTTTCCCCTACATAAGACCCAACACCAACCATTTCTAGGCGCCTTGTGCCAATAGTCCTTTCTACAAGACTCTAAACTGTAGTATTCCCTATGTTTCAAACATAGGATGCCTCTTTCACCAAACAAGAGATGCCTTATTCTCCAAGAATGAGATTCCAATATTATTCTCTATATGACTATAAACTATAGTACACCCTATGTGCCAATCATAGGATGCCTCTTGCTCTATATAAGAGATGCCTTATGCTCCAAGCATGGGATGCCTAAAGTCCTCTCTACATGACTATAAAATGTAGTGTACCCTATGTTCCAATAAAAGGATGCCTTTTTCTCCAAACAAGAGATGCCTTATGATCCAAGAATAAGATGCCTAATGACATGATTACAGTGGCGTAATTTCAAGAGAGTTGGAATCTGTTCAAACATTCCATCACTCCACCTCACTCTTTGTGTGTCCTTCATTCGGATCCTTATCCACTTCCATGTCTGGAGGGACCCCCTAACAGCCTGGTCCCATGCCACATCGGCTCACCTACCATCTTGGGCCAACTCCCTAGAAGATGTTGGACAACACTTCGAGTCAGGGCCTATGTTTTGAACACAGTCAGTAGTCAACCCTCATTTGTTTGTCACAATTTCAGCCTAACAAGATATGGATGCTATGTTTCGAACATGGTCAACAGTTATCCTCTGTCATCACGCCACCCTCACCATATTCTGAATGTTGGGTATGTGATTCACACATTCCATCTACCTTTGTTTTGACTGATTCCAATGCCCTTGGAATTATCCCTCTTCTGCAACAGTGCATTGGTGAATACCTCAATCCACTAGTGGGTTGGGATGCCCTCATGGCCAAACATGTGGAAGACATTATGGGAAGCTTCCTTGCGTATGCCCCATCGACGATTACTACTCCTTAGAGGCACCCGAGCAGCTTCCTTGCATATGACCCATCCACTATTGCCGCTCCATAGTGGCACCCGGGCATCTTCCATGCGTAAAATCCATCCGTTGTTGCCACTCCTTAATGAAACTTGGGATGCTCCTTTGTGTATGCCCCATCCACTTTTTCCGCTCCTTAGCATCACCCGGGAAACATTCTTGCGTAATCCCCATTCACCATTGCTTCTCCTTAGTGGCACTTGGGCATCTTTTTTGGGTAAGCCCCATCCATTGTTGCCTCTTCACAACGTCACACGAGCCTCCATCATGGAGTAAGTCCCAATCCCGCTCTCTCTCTGTGCCTTGTCACCTTCGGGCCTCAATCCTAGAGTAAGTCCCAGCACCATGGGCCACCCAACGCGTAACCCCCTCTTTGATTACCATGGGTGAACCCTTCACGATGTGATCTTCAAGTCCCTGCAACGTATTGTTTCTTACACTGAGAATGAATCTAATGATATTAGAGTGAGAACCAACCACGAAACACCTTGGCCCGCCTCAGTGCGTGAGCCCCAAATGTCCCCATCCCTCATGAAAATAAACTGCATCCCATTCCAGCAGTAAGCCGTTGTGATCCCACCATCCAGTTGTTCCGAAACCCCTTCACGTCGATTCAACAGCCTATTTCCAACCCGAACTATGGGGAATTTGATCCTTGTCAAGGCATGGTATGTAGGAAGCCTCCATGAGGTTCAAGCCCACCACCCACCTAGACCAAGGTCCTTATTTACGCAGGTTCACCGACACGCACCCACCCGAACTACGAGGACATTGATCCACGTCAAGGTCTGGTAAGTAGGAAGCCTCCATGAGGATGATGCCCACCACCCACCTAGACCAAGGTCCTTATTCCTGTTGGTTCGCTGACACGCACCCATTTGAACTACGTGGTCTTTGATCCATGTCAAGGAATTATACATAAGAAGCCTCTCTGAGGTTCAAGACCACCAACCATTGGTCCTGACTACCTCTGTGTCGGTGTGCCTGGCCCCTATCCCAAACTACATGGACTTTGATCCATGCAAAGGTATGGAACATAGGATGCCTCATGAGGATCAAGCCCACCATCCGTCGGACCAAGGTCCATCTTCAGGTCGGTTCACCGGCATCCATACCGAACTACGTGGACTTTGATCCATGATAAGGAATGGTACTTAGGAAACCTCATGAGGTTAAGCACACCACCCAGTCTTTCTAGACATATCGGTTGACCAACATTTTGGGAAGCCTATAGTGTTATACCCACACATTCCAAACTACATGGTCTTTGATCCATGTCAAGGCATGATACATAGGAAGCCTCACGAGGTTCAATCCCAACATCCATTGACCCCCAGTCCATCCTCATGTGGGTTCGTTGACACACCCATCCTGAACTACGTGGTCTTTGATCCTTGTCCAGGCATGGTACGTAGGAAGTCTCACGAGGTTAAAGACCACCACCTGGTCATTCCGACCTCCTTCACGTCGGTTCACCCCCGTCCCACATGACATTAAACTGTGGACCTCCATTCAGCGGTAATCCGTTGTCACCTAATTCAGAGGTAAGCCATTTTCACCTCATTCGGCGGTAAGCCGTCGTCAGAAGAACTACGTAGTCTTTGATTCACTGCCACGAGGAAATGTAGGAAGCCTCCCTGAGGCTCAAGCCCATCACTTATCTCTCATCTTGATCTCTCCCTCGAGCCTATGTGTCTCGGGAAGGTCATTCCCCAACACAAAGGTTCCACTTCCTCTGGGTCCCATCCATGAATCCATTAGCACGGGCTGCCACCTTATGTCTCTCATCGTCCCACTGAACTATGCAGACTTTGAGTCCCTGCCACGGGGAAACATAGGAAGTCTTTTCGAGGCTCAAATCCAACTTCATTGTCTCCCTTGTGATGGTCCAATTTCATTCCCCCTCTACATCATTCATCCATCCATCATCGATTCTGATTCTCACTCGGGCCGCCAAATCTTGGTGGGATCATTCCATCCACCTCCTCGCTACTCCTAGTAGTACTTGGGCCGCTATCAACGTGTAATCCCTGACATGTCTCCGGGTAGTTGTCCTCTGTGTACAACACTATTCATCACCCCTTCAAACTACCTAGGTTTTGATCCATTTACTCTATAGAGGGTACGTAGGAATCCTCCATGGTGTTCAATCCCAGCCAATGGTAACCATTGGTGTCCCCCATTCTTGGGTGCACTCTCCCTGATCTGCCCTAAGTGGTGTTCAGATCAGCCATTACGATGTGACACCTCACCTCCTTGGGGTGCACCACCTCGGATCCTTCCTAATTGGGCATTCTGATCCATCCATCATCTAGATGTTCCCTCATTAGGATGTACCAATATGATCCATCTCTTTGGGATGTTCTGATCACTCTCCATCCATCTCCGGAAGACGTTGAACTCATGGCCTACCTCATGATAAACATGAGATGCCTGAAGAAAATATCAGAGGACATGTCTTGTCATAACCATATATTCAAGATGTTAAAATCATGGCCTACCATGTGATAAACATGAGATGCCTGAGGAAAACCTCAAAGGACACACCTTTTGCGTAACAGTCTCTGTAAGACGTTAAACTGACGGCATAACTCGTTTTAGGAATGGGAAGCTGAGGAAAACCTTAGAGACATGCCCCATGCATAAGATACCCCATGACTGACATGGGATGCCTCAGGTTATGTACCTTTGAGAAGCCCTCTTATGAGGAAGCATACAGGTTCTCATATGTCCATGCATCCAGATATGCCTCGATAAGCCTGATGTAACTGTCTACTCCGACCAAAGGTTGCTACCACGTTAAGACCCCATGGATGTCTTGATGTAAGTTGTAATTAACCGGCGTCCAGGACGATATGGAACTAGGAAAGAGATTTACGAACAAGGTATTAAATCTATGGGGGAGACCCGGATTAGGTGATGAGTTACGAGGTGGAATCCACAGAAGGAAGAAACAACATCCCATCATCCCATTTCGATTAAGGAGAAAATTTCCCTGAACAAGGAGTGAATTCCGCCCGCCTTTGGAAAGTTAGAATGTGGGGTAACAAAATCCGCGCCTGTCGCACTAAAGCAGACAGATGCGCATGCCCCGGTGAAATCGTTGGAAATAAAAGGGACATGGAGTTTGATGTTAGTGATAATGTATTCCTTCAAATTTCCCCATAGAAGAGAGTCATGTGGTTTGGAAAGAAATGGAAGCCAATCCCTAGGTACATTTCCCCCTATGAAATCGTTGATCACATAGAAGTAGTGGCCTATAATCATGAGATTCCTCTAAATGTAACTCAAGTTAATGATGTATTCCATGTATCCTTATTGAGGAAGTACATACCTGAAACTTCACATGTACTAAATCCAACGGTGGTACAACTGCAACACGACCTCTCTTATATGGAGTGACTGACGGAGATCTTTGATCATTGAGGCAATGTTCTACACAACAACAACACCCACCTTGTTAAAGTGATGTGGAGGAACCACAAATATAAATATGACACATAGAAACTATAAGAGACTATGAGCTAGAAGTACCCAAACATTTTCTCTTATAAGGGTACGAGTTGAAATTTTGGGGATGTAATTTCTTAAGGGGGGATGAATGTAACGACCTGAAATTTTGAATAATATTTTGTTTCCTAAAAATCTCTGTTTTAATATATCATAATCAATAAAAATATCTACAGATAAATGAAATGTGATCAATGGATTTTGACTATTATATGACCGTTGGTTAACATAACCATAGGAAACAATTATAATTTTTTTCTTTATAATTATTTCTTATAAATATAAATGATGATTCATAATTAATGCATAAATAAGAGTCAATGACCTCATCCTGTAGAATCTTGCCATACAAATCGCATTTATCAGAGATTGGGAAGGAGGTATTGTCACTTTTATTTTCTCTTGACCATGACCAAGTCGATCTTTAATAAGATAATCTTGAACAAAATCACCTTCATGAGAAGTTCAAGTCGGTGGAAATTGTCACTCGTGAAATGTTATCTGAGGCACACTAAGAGTCTGTCATCATCTCACAGCTTACCATTATGTCATATGAGGGTGTTTAAGGGGTTATTTTCCATATACATATTTACTTAAAATTTAATATTTTTGTTTAAATGAAATTTTTATTCAATCATTTCCATTTTAAGAACAGTTTTTTTCCTTAAAATTGAGATTGAATTTTATTAATAGATTTTTTTGGGTAAAATTTGTAATTTTTAGAGGGATAAATTCTTATATTAAACTAATGTTTTATTAATAATTCTTATTATAATTTTATAGTGTTATAAAAACATATATTTTTAATTACAAATGATAAACTAATTTTATTTTTTCATGTGTTTAAAATTTTACTATGCCATTAACTATGCATCTTCTATCCTCTTATTTTTAATAATTAGGTATTTTTAGAGTTTAAAGATAAATTTATCATATTTATAAAATTATTATGATACAATAAATTTAAATTTTGAATTCATAAGTTCTATATTGAGTTATGTTGAATATATGATATTTACCTAAAATATTTATTTCTCAAAAAATAGTAAAACTATAGTTTTGAGTTTTCAATTTGTTTAATGACATCATTAATGATGTAATAATGATGTAATATTATTTTTCTATGCTTGAGGATTAAAATATTATATGAGGTGGACCATGTGTACAATACCATGAGCAAATACCATTTGAAAACCCATGGTTTTTCAAATACGACTAATGAGGTGTCCTTAATAACTAATAAAAAACTCCTTCTCTTTTACTATAAATACCCACCCATTGCATCATTTATTTTCATTACAAAATCATACCCATAAAACCTTTGATAGTATTAACTCCCATAAAGTCCTCATAATGTGTCTCCAATCCCTTATGGTCCTGATCATAGTGTTTTAGATGATACTCTTCATGGTAAGGGAATCTCAGCTTCTCTTTTCCATTCAAGTTCTATTTTTGTGGAATTTCATTAAAATTTACATAACATGTTCTTCTTTACATTTTATTATGTACCAATAATATATTATGTGTCTTTTATGAATGGTAAATTACTATATCATCCCTTTTTAATAATTTATTAAACCATACTTCATATCCATTATGCTGCAAAATGTTCATCTAAAAATTTCTCTCTTCTTCTCAAGAAATTATTTTTTTATTCATGTGAGTAGCCAAACCTCATTCATTTATAAGGGTACTCATAAAAACATAAAAATTATTATTTTTATTCTTGAATTGACATACATAAAACCCTTATTCTCTTTCTGTGGGTTATAAGTGACATAGTAAACATGTTTTTTAGCCCTTTTTAAAAGGCGACGATTTTGATATGAATCCCATTTCATTTATTCTCTTTATGTTATTTATAAAATTTTTAATTACAAACTATGTGGATCAAATGAAAAGAAAAAAAATTAAGGGTGATCCCCGATAGCGCTCTAATGCATTGGGTAAAGAAATTAATCTCTATAGATGACAAGTTTTAAGATACCTTGGTAGGGGATGGACCTCGGTGAAATTCTTATGAATGTCTAAATTAAATGTTTTAGTCACATTTTAAATTCATGATAAAATTTATTATTGTTATGATATGCCTATTTCTCATGCCTTTATGAAATTCATCACATTCTTATTGATATCTCTCATGTTCACATATAAATTATTTCCCTAGCTTTCCCTTATTGGGCCTTATGCTCACCCATTCCTTTGATGTATGTCCCCAGGTTATGAGTTGCAGTAATTTTAAATAGTATGGAAAAATGAATAAGCCATTTAAGTGGATTAAAATAATGGATTCATGTATTATATACCTTATATCTAAGTAACTAAAATTTAATGATCCTCTATTTGTAAAATGTAATGAAATGTTATTCAACAAAAAGGTGGGATTCCATTTTAAAAGATTTTAATATTTCTAAATGAGTTGGATTATTAAAAAATGGGTTTTCCCACGTGGATTAGATTTTGAAAATGATAGTGTCTTCAAATGTTTTTGAAGGGTTTTTAATGGTTATTGTGAATTCCCATTCCAGTTTTCAAGTTGATTTCATAAATTATTTTGAAGAGTACATTGGAATGACTTTTATAAATGATAAAATGTCTTGGAATTCCATACATTTTTTGAAAAGAAAATTTCCATTATAAATTTTATAAAAAATGTGTTTTCCTAATGTTTTTGATACCCACATAAACTCTTTTGATTCTTGGATGACCATTGTAGCTTGTGATCCCATGTGGAGATGTTTATTAATGATGATTTAGTTTGATGGGACTTCTGGGGGTGTGGATAAGTTTAGTAGTGAAGACCTAGTTTCCTTATCTATAGTTCTATTACTTTTATTGATATATCGTATTGACGATGCCCATGACACACAAATCCTTTTTAGGACCATTTAAGGGTTTTATATCTCTAGGTCTATTATATACTTTTTTATTTATAATATTGTTTGGAACATATTTTCTTGTCATTTTCCCCATCTTTTGTGACTTGACATAGTGTTTCCTAGACATCTTCTTTGTTACTTTTTTGTATGGTTTGATTTTAAGGTTTTATGAATATAGATTGTGAAAGGTTTTTAATGATGGAAAAAAGGAAAGTGTTATTTTAATGTGTTTTCAAAATATTTTAATAACATGTTTGAAAAGTTTTATCAAATGAGAAAATATTGAATGGTTTGTATTAAAAACTCTAAGAATGTGTACCATTGCCTAGTTTTATGGAAATGGTTGGTTTTCAAACATGTTTTAGAAATCTATATGATAGTTGGAAAGCACTTAGAGATTTGAAATGTTTATTTCAAAAATGGTTGTTTATGTAATATTTTAAAGTCGGATTTTAAAAAGGTGATTTGACTAAAAATTATTGTCTAAGGAAAAATGTTTTCCCATTGGTTATCTTCATTGAATGAAAATCATTGAAAAAACGTTTTAACACACTTTTATGTGTTAATAATTATTTGGTAAAACATTATAGAAAATTTTTATTTTTCTAATGTATTTCAAACTATATTTTTTAGGATGTAATGAAAAAGTAATCTCTTAGATTTGGTAGGTTGTGGTGACATACATGACTTTTTGATCACACCAATATTTTATAGGTTCAGGTTTGTTCTGGATTTTTTTGCTTCATTTGGATCTTTTGAGAGGGATATATGGTTGGATGATTACCCTAGTAGAACATATTTTTTGTATTTATTTTGTTAAATATTAATATTTCTGAATAAAATAGCATTGATATGAATAAATAATAGATGGATTACAATCGTATTACAAAAGTGTATGAAGATGAAGTTAAAGAGTTTATAAAATTTTTAAAAGATTATGTATATGAACCTTCTCAAATCCTTTTTCCGTTTTTACACTGTTTTTATTGATGACTAAATAGTCTAGAAGAGTTAGAAGAATAGTTGATCTATCATGGAATATATCGATGTTATAAATGTTGGAATAAACTAGGAGAAAAGTGAATATATCTAGTCGATGGGATAACAATGTGTTTTATGGATATTATAATATGAGTACATCTGTGGATAATTAATAAGACCATATAAAGGATGTGATTACATATGTGAATGATGATGAAGATCGTATTGAGAAAATGACAATGATAGTTGAAGATCAACTTCTTGATTTCCCAAAATTGTCTGAGAAGTTAAAGAGTTGTGAAAAATGTCATTGAATTTTGGTTGAACAAAATATACTACATTGTTATCCATTCTAAAGATATATAATTTGAAAGTGGGTAATAGATGGAGTGATTCCAATTTTACAGAACTACTTTTTCTATTGACTGACATGCTGACAGAAGATAATAATCTCCCTATCCGAACATAAGAAACCAAATGAATGCTACACTCAATGGGTATGATCTATGAAAGAAAACACCGTTTCCCGAATGACTATATATTTTTTCTCAAGGACCAAAAATACCTTAATGAATGCCCAAATTGTGGTGCTTCTTGATACAAGAAATATGAATCTAGTCCTATGAAAGTTGTATGGTACGTTATAATAATTCCAAGGTTTAGGGGTCTATATGGATGTGAGGAGATATGAGGGAAATTGATGTACAACACATGTATAGGAAATAAATATGGGAAACTATGTCACCTGGTAGACTCTCCTTAATTTAAGGGAATTGATCATGAGTATCATGAATTTGGAAATAAGCCAAAAAACCTTCATCTTTCATTATCTATAGATGGATTGAATATGATTGGTTTTCAAAGTATCACTCACAATACATGACCAGTTATATTGGTAAATTATAACTTTCCATTTTGGTTATGCAAGAAAAAAATAAATCATTTTATCTATGATTGTATTAGGACAAAAAAATTGGGTAATTATGTTGATATCTATTTAGATCCACTGATTGAGTATTTGAAATTATTTTTGGATTTAAGTATTATGTTGTTCGATGCTTAAATAAATGAAGATTCCATGTTGAGAACCATGTTGGGTGGGATGATATATGAATTTTCTTCTTATGGAATTTTTTAGGATAGATAATTAATGTAACTCAAGGGTGTCCCATTTTATATGAAGGTACACAGTCAATTAGTTTGAAACTTTCATCAAAGATTGTGTATTTAGGACATTGCATATTTCTACCCCAATTAAATAAATATTGATCATAGGTGACATCTTTCAAGGGATGTTTAGAAGAACATACATCACCATCTCCAATAACAAGTTATCAACTATTTGGGAAATTAAATGATGTTGACAGTGCTTTTCATGTAATGTTTTCGAAAAACCTTAGAAAATGATTGGAAAAAGATATTATATTTTTTTGAATTACCATACTAGATTTGTTAGTATGTTCGATATTTTGTTGGTGTTATGCATGTTGAAAAAATGTATTTGATAGTGTCATTAACACATTACTAAATGCACCTGACAAAATAAAAAGTGTTGAGTTAATGCTCGGTTGGGGATGGTTGTAATCAGAATATGTGAAGAGTAGACGCCAGTGAAGGGTGAAAAATGAACTTTTCTTCCTCTAGCTACTTAATCAATTCCATGTTTGGAGAGATATCAGTTTTTAAACTTCTTGAATGATGCAAAGGTTCCAGAGGGGTATTCATCGAATATCAAGAACATCATGTCAATGACCTATTTAATGTTAAAGGGTATGAAATTACATGGATGCTATGTTTTGATGAAATATCTAACTCATGTAGATTTATGTTTCATTTTTCCCATTAATGTTTATCATACATTAATCATGCTCGGTTTCTTATCCAACGCCATATCTATAAACATTATAGACCTAAAAAAATTTCTGACTATGGAAAGTGAAATTTCTATCATATTATGCGAATTAAAAATATTCTACCTACCACTAATATTTCATATGATGTTTCCCTTGGTGGTAGAGATTCAACTATTTGGTATTTTACACTATTGATAGATTCACCCCAATGAACATGATATGAATATTTTGAAAGGGTATGTGAAAATAATGAAGTCCGTCGTATGGTTGTATTTCAGAGTGATATATTATTGAGAAAGTTGTTGACTTTTATATAAAATACCTATCTGGTGTGGAAATAATTGGTCTATCAAAATATCATCGCATTGGGTGGCATGTGGGTGAAGAAATTTCGAGAAGAGATGCTGTCACAATCAATTTTACAGGTCATTAGTAATCCCAAATTTATGTATTTCATAATAGTTTAGAAGTTTCTTCATATATTGAAACACCCAAAGAAGTTATTAGGAATTTGAATCCATCATGGGATAAAATATGGATATCTAATACACATAATAAATAGTTTATAGGATGGTTTTAATGCAAAATTTTGAATGATTCAGATAGAAATCCATAATAAATTTTATAAAAACATTTATGTTTAGACAGAGGACTAAGGGTGTATGTATTATCTTGAAATGGTTATGTAATTAATGGTTATACGTTATATATGAATTAATATGATGATGCAATTACCATGAAAAATAGTGGATTTATACTTGTGGCTAAAGTGATGTATGTTTCTGGTACTAAGGAAAAAATCCAATTTATAGAAATATGTCATTTTTTGGCATCATCAAACACATTTTGGAGTTGAATTATACAACATTCAAAGAGAATATTTTTCAATGAAACTGGGTTGATAATAGGGGTTATATTAAAATGAATGAATTTGGATTCATGAATTTCGATTTTAGTAAGAAAGTGTAAAAATATCAACCATTTATAATGTAATCTAATGTATTACAAGTATTTTATGTTATAGATCTTGAAAACTGAAAGTGGTCAATTGTTCTGTTATCGACCAAAACCAATGAAGGGTCAGACCAAAATTCAAATGAGGATAACCCTTTCATTGGGAATTCACAATCATTTCTCAATGGTCCCAATTTATATGGAGATTTTTATTTTAGAATATACCATAATGATGTGATTTGGATAGGTGATAGAGGTATTAAATCCCTTCATCCTCAAAAAAATAGAGTTCAATGATCCGGTTATATATTTTTTGCAATATACATCGTGCTACCTCATGTTATTATCTATTCGTTGCTAAATGTATGTAATCTATATTAAATGTTAAACAAAATATATAGATAATGACTTCATCACAAGATAGTGCCACCAATACTAAGGAAAAACAACCATCTACATGTGTTTGTGCTCCCAATCTTGAGGAACAACATGTTTCCCAACTTGTTGATGCACCTAGTGTAGAGGTAAAAAGACCTTCTACACATGATGATGCTACTGATATAGAGAAACAACAGAAATAAGATGTTGAATCTGAGGAAATGGTAGGCGATGAAGGTCTATTGATGTAGAAAAAAGGAGCAACATAGGATGACGGTGTGAGAAAAAATGATTAAGGAAAGAAAGACATCAAATACAAGGTCGGATGGAATGTGTGTGATCAGCATGTTAACTCCATTAAAGTCATGTTCAGTTATTATATTTGAATCATCACTCAATAAAACATTCTGATTGATTTAGATTTGAGGAACCATGTTGTGTCCATTCTTAACAAACTGATGTGGGAAGCGATTACAGGCAAATTATGATATAACATCTTTATTTTACTAAAAAATAAAATAGTGAATCATTGAATTACTCTTCATCATACCATGTATAGTACATTTATAGTAGTTAAATCCCACAAGAAATATGTATTAACAATTTATGGAAGGATCCACAGAGGACTTTTCACATTTCTAACAAGATATGATCTTATGAATGATGAATGAAAATACACCTACACCCACCTCTTATGTATGCACACCTGATAACCCACAATGTTTAGGATGTGTCTACTAGTAATCATATAAATTTTCATATTCTGGTAAATTGTTGCTGGTAATAATTTGTTGAACAATACGTGTATTCATCTCCTTTATTGAGAATTGGTTATTTATGAAACCAAAAATGAGCGATGGAAATAAGGAATATGTAGAAAAACCAACATACCCCTACCATAAATCAAGGATGGAGTACTATTCACATAAAAAAAATGGTATGTATTTTAAATCTACCATTATAATTTTATGTGACATGAAGCTACAACACAATTATGATCCTCTATTTATATGAAGATTGACAAATCCCAATTCAAATCCACTTCCATCACACTCTATGTGCTATGGAATGCGGTATGTGTAAATAGATATGGGATACTAATAGATAAAAACACCTAGATGTGTGATAAAAATTTTTATGTATTAAATAATTAAATTTTTTTTTGCTTTAATTATATATTAGATAAAAATGATTACTTAGTTTCATATATTTTCTATCCAACATATTCATAGGAATCAGTAACACCTATTCCAGATAAAAACCTAATATCAGTGGCCTCGAATCAACAAGAATAGTATGGCCACGTTAGAGATATGCGTTTAGGGGTGACATGACAAATATATTTTGAGAAAAAAAATCTATAGGAGGATTAAGGTAATGAAATTAAAGGGATGAATGTAATATTATATTCCCTTTAATAACAGTTCTATTAGCAGACTGGGTTGCTAAAAAATGTTATGGTGAGGAAGAAAAGAGATTAAACAACTCAAGAACAAACACTACGTAGAGATCCCCCCCACTCCTCACCAGCTTTGAGGTTAGACATTCCCCTCAATGTTTTATCTTGGTTAAGGTAAACAATGTTCTAATAATTTTTTATATGAAATGTTAATTATTCAGACAACAATACCTTTCCTATAATTATATTCTAGAGTGTGAAAATGAATGTGATTTAAATCTATCAACTCCCACCCATCACCTTGAAGTGAGGGCTACAATTTCAATATCCAAGATGATATTATACCCAACATACCACTTCCAATAGTTCATGTGAGAGTGGATATTATTATAGCTCATGAGTCAAGCATTGAGCAACCTGTTCCACTTGATGATGATGATATTCATATAGTTAATCAATCTATTGGGACAATCATTGCATGGCCGTCACATACTGTAAAAAAATTGTTGACAAAGAGGTATTCAATAAAAATTTATTTTTCAAGATAAACCTTTAAAAATTAATGAAAAATGTCAACAATGATAAATGTTATTATAAATGGAAAAATAGAAGGGGTGAAATGAAAGATCAACTCAAAACCATCTAATGGATTGACTAACTGAAAGAAAATACATTCCAAAAACACCTTTACCCCACATGTTCAATATCCTCTTTTATGAGCATTGATGTTTCATGTGGATAAAAAGTTTATAAAAGTGTAGTAGTCACATAGCTGATTTGTAGAAAATATGTACATATTGAAATTTACATAGTAACATTATGGTTGATAATGTAAATGAAATCATCAAATATAAATGGATAGGAGCCTCAATTGTAAATGTATACATGAGGTACGTTTTTATTTTTTGTTTTTCCAAAATAAAATATACTATGTTAATTATGACTAAAAACATTTAATATTTTTGGTAGAAGTACATATCAAAACCAATTGAAGGGATTTCCCCATGATTTTTTGACTAATTAGTCTTCACACCACCTCTATATAACAAAAAAATAGAATCCACAAAAAAATGATGAAATAGTGGTAGACATGGTCAAATCATTTGAAGGAAAACTTATGGATGATAAATGATTATTAATAGAAAAATTATATGTGTAATAATCTATAATTTAATCATATCAAATATATTTTCATTTCTTCCAATACTTATTCCATTCTGTGTTTTTAGGAAACATTGGATGCTCATTATGGTGAATTAGAATACTCTATTGATTTATTTCCAAGATTCACTTCATTGATACCTAATTAAATGACCACACATGATGACATATTTCAATAAGTAATAATCTACATCAAATATTTTATAAATAAACATCAATTTATATAATTTAGATTGTGTTTTAATGAGGTTTCTGTTATGATAGGGTGTTGTTTGAATATCATGAAAACACGTAATTGGGATAGGGGATAAACATATGAAGCTGGAAAATTTCTACAATTGTAAAATTATCATGGTATATATAATAATAATTCACCATCCAAACAAATATCAAAATTATTTACTTATTTTTATCATGGATTCTACAGTGTATTAAATAAACAAATAGAAATTATTATTGGTCTTATGTTTCTAAATTTATGATAGTGATCATATTCCATATATAAATATCTTCCCAGAAGAGGTATTGTTGAAGATAATTTTTATTTCATTTAAAATATTTATTAATATGTGGATTATTTATATTTTTCTAGTAATACTATGACTATATAAAGGACTCGTATTCATAATACGATATAGATTTGATTAGAAATGAATGGACAATATATCATATGGAATAATGTACACAGTTAGCATGAAGATGTGACTTCCATAGAAGTAGTGGGTTGTTTCATATTAATGTTTAATTTACTTCTATTTAGTATAAATCACATAAGAATAGTTTTCTTATAAACGTGAACTACTTTATTATTTATGGGTCAAAAATTTATACAATCATTATGAAAACCTAAAGTCTAACTACATATTTAATTAATTATGTTATCATTTTAACTACTATTTTGATGATATTTTTTCTATCATCTTTATCTAATACTTATTTAGTTCTTTTCACATTTCTTTTGGGAAGTCAAATTTTGCATTCAACTATCTACAAAAAGCTATAGAAGAGATAACATGTTCATTTCTGCCAATTTTACCATGATTTCTATTGCTTTTTTCATTGTTGATCATCCAACAATCCATATTGATTCAATCTTATTAGCTGAAAAACCTTTCTCAAATCAATATATATTGTTGCATGTTTGATAAATAAAGATAATTTTAATCATGATAAAATTAGAAATTACAATTTTTGAGGCTTTCGGGTGTTTAGGAATTAGAAACACCTCAATCTGACACATGGTGTGACTGGTATGGCTCTAGGTGAATCTTTTTTAAAAATTGAAATTAATTTTTCAAAAATAGAAAACTGACAGTGTCTGTTATTAGTTTTAAATCAATAATTTAGTTCAAAATGTGTCACTCAATAAAATCCAAGTAAACACACTTTGATTGTATTGATAATTTTATACATTAATTCATAAATCAATTGTGATGAATAGGAATCTGCCTCGTGTCAACTGGTTCACGATGTGACAATTATGAGTTAAAGTGCGTGTTTCCAATTTAAAATAAAATTTTTACAAAAAAAGACAAGTGATATATTCAAAATGATGAAAATATATACATATTATTTTGATACTTTATGAAAACTATACATGAGACATTTGATATGCATAGGAATCATTTGAACCTAAATATGATTCATAGTGTGATTAAAATGACTCTAAGTGCGTCTTTTTATTTAAAATTGACATCAATTTTATTAAAAAGTAACAATTCACACATTTAAAACCAATAAAATTCACTAGTATTATCTTGATACTTTAGGTAAATTATCCATGAATCATTTTGGATTTTATGAATCAGTCATACCTCAATATGAGGCCTGATTTTACTAGTATTACTCAATGTGTGAATTTTAATTTAAAATTGACAATAATTTTACCAAAATGAACAAGTGTAGTACTGAATACTGAGAAAACACATTTTAATTGTTTTGATACATAATGAAAATTATCCATGAATCATTTTGGATGTGTAGGAGTCAACTACACCAAAATCTAATGCATGGTGTGACCGGTATGAATCGAAGTATTTTTTTTATTTAAAATTGACATCAATTTTAGAAAAAAGGAACAATTGGAGTACTAAAAAATATGAAAATAGATTCGAATGTTTTTAATACTTTTGGGATTGATCCAATGGTCATTCAGGATTTGCAGGAATTAGTTGTACCTCAATCTGAGGTACGATGTGGCTGGTATGACTTGATGTACCTCTTTTATATTTTAAATTTACATCATTTTTTTGTAAAAAGGACAATTGACCTTCTCAAAATTTAAAAAATTCATTTGTATTGTTTTTATAATTTAGTAAAATTATCCAATAGTCATTTTGGACATGTAATAATCAGCCTCACCTCAATGTGACAATTGGTGTGACCGGTATGACTCAATGTTTATTTTTTATTCAAAATCAACATCAATTTTAATTAAAAGGAAGAAGTGACACACATAAAAAATGATAAAACACGTTTATATTGTATTGATACCTTAATAAAATGATCCATGGGTGATTTGGGATTTGTAAGAATCATCTTCACCTCAATCAGAGGCATGTCGTGATCAGTATGACTCAAAGTGCATTTTTTAATTTAAAATTTACATCAATTTTAGTAAAAAGAACAAATGACCAACTCAAAAACCAATAAAACATATTAATTTTGTTTTTATACTTTAGTAAAATGATTCATGAGTCATTGGAGACATTTATGAATCAGCCTCACCTCAATATGATCCACGGTGTGACCGATATGACTCTAAGGTAATCTTTTTATTTAAAATTGACATTAATTTTATTAAAAAGGAATAAATGACGTGTTGAAAATTGAGAAAAATCATTATTATTGTTTTGATATTTAAAAAAATGATCCATGAGTCATTTTGTATCATGTTGGAATCATTCACACTTCAATCCCTGGAACGGTGTAATCGGTATGACTCAACGTGTGTCTTTTTTATTTAAAATTTACATCAATTTTAGTAAAAAGGAAAACTGACCTACTAAAAACAAGAAAATTAATTCTGATTATTTTGATACTTTATTTAAATGATACATGAGTCTTTTTGGATGTGTAGGAATTATAATCACCTCAATATGACAAATGATGTGACCAATATGACTCTAAGTGCGTATTTTTATTTAAAATTGACATCAATTTTAGAAAAAGAAACAAGTGACCTACTAAACACTAAGAAAAAAAATTTGTATTATTTTTATAATTTATCTCAATATTCCATGATTCATTTGGTATGTGTATGAATCATTCTCACCTCTATATTTGGCATGGTGTGACTGATATGACTCTAAGTGAATCTTTTTTTTAAAAAAAATTGACAAAAATTTTAGTAAAAAGGGCAACTGATGTACTCCAAACCAAAAGCAATCATTTAGATTGACATGATACTTTAGGAAAATGATCCATAATTAAAAATTTTAATTGTAGAAATCAACCAAACCTCAATATGACACACGGTGTCACCGATATGACTCAAAGTGTGTCTTTTTATTTTAAATTGAAATTCATTTCAACAAAAGGAACATGTGTCTTACTGAAAACTAAGAAACGTATTTCATATTGTTTTTATATGTTAGGAAAATGGTCTATGATTCAGATGGGATGTGTAGGAATCATCCACACCTTAATTAGATTCAAGGTGTCACTGATATTATGCCATGTGAATCTTTTTATTTAAAATTAACATCAATTTTACTAAAATGGAACAAGTGACATACTGAAAAATAATAAAACACATTCGTATTGTTTTGATGATTTTGAAAAAATGATCAATGAGTTATTTGGGATGTTTAGGAATTGGAATCACATCAATCTGCAAAATGCTGTGAATGATATGACTCCAAGTGTGTGTTTTTTTATTTTAGATTTACATCAATTTTTGTAAAAAGGTCAACTGGCCTAATAAAAATAATGAAAAAATCATATATTTTTGATACTTTATAAAAATGATCCATGAGTCATTTGAGATGTGTAGTAATCAGCTGAACCTCACTACAATACATGGTGTGATCGGTATGAATCCAAATGCATCTTTTTATTTCAAATTGTTATCATTTTTAGTAAAAAGAAATAAGTGATGAACTAAAAATTGAGAAAACACATTCAGATTGATTTTTTACTTAATGGAAATGTTCAATTAGTTAGTTTTTACATTTTGGAATCACCCACACATCAATCTGATGCATAGTGTGATCAGTATGACACAAAGTGCCTGTTAGCAATTTAAAATTGACATTTGAGTTTAAAATGTGTGTCACTCAATGAATACCAAGAATATATGGTCCAACTGTCTTGATAATTTTGTAAAGTAATTCATATGTCATTTGAGATATGTGGGATGTAATCTCACATCAAACTGACACATGATGTGACCTGTATAACTCAATGTACAGGTTTCCCAGTTGAAATGAAATTATAGTAGAAAACACAAGTGACATACAAAAATCCAAGAAAAAAAATTTGGATTGTTTTGATACTTTAGTAAAATGAACCTTAAGTAACTTGTACTATATAAGAATCATCTTCACCTCAATCCCTTGCATGGTGTGACTGGTATACCTCCAAATGTTTCTTTATTCAAAATTGAAATTAATTTAATTAAAAAGAACAAGTGACATTATCAAAAACGAGAAAAAAGATTTGAATTGTTTTGATACTCAGGAATAATGATACCTACCTCATTTATGACTTGTTGGAATCAGCCACACCTAAATGCAACATAAGGTGTCACTGGTATAACTTCATGTGTGTTTTTATTGAAATTTGTATTTTTTTAATGTATTCTTTCATATTAATGTATAATTTACTTCGTTATAATGTTAGTAACATAATATTTGTTTCCTTATATATGTAGATAATTTTTATTGGGTTGAGGTACTTTTTCGGAATTATATACCATGGGTTTTGCTTTATGAGTGGGATCACAATTTCCATGGACAATGAATTATTACTATTTTAAATTGTTTGTTGATAGTAATTGTAAATTTAATTGTACAAAACATTGTTTGAAATTTATATAGTATTATTTTTTTGTATTCATGATGTCAAATTTATTTTAATTAAATTATAAATTTTATGCGTAGCTTAAAAGAGGTTGTGTTAGTGCATTGTTATTCACAAAACACACTACAACAGATTTGGCGGTCATTAGTGCTATTTTTAGGGTTGATAAATCCCACCATTTATTTGCACTATAAATAACACCGATAGAGGGGACCCCTTTAAAAATTTTGTGATTAATAGAGCTATTAAAATACTTTTTTTGAATTGTTAAAGGGTATATCTATTGGAGTGGCATTGATTTTAATGTTGCTTTATTCAAAACTAATGTTAAAACTTCGATGCTAAAATGAATTTCTCTACTAGTGACAAACACACACACATAAAACAAATATACACATACATACAAATACATACACTTACAGGAACACACATTTAGACCTACCCATACATTTACATCCACATGCATATGCATACATACAAATATATCTGTATCAGAGTTGGGGTAGCACCTGAGTGGTAAACCTCATAATCATGCATCAAAAATATCAGGGTTCGAATCCTTTCAATCATTTTAGGGGATTTATGATGGAGGTATTGATGCATGAATAATTTTTGAAGGTGGTGATGTAGGAATGTCGTCGGTTAGAAATGATGCAGACATGATATGGGCAGGTGGTGATGCAGACATGATGCAGGCAAGCAGTGACATAGGCATGGATCATGCAGGTGGTGATACATGCATGACATGGGAAGGCAGTGACATAAACATGACACATATAGGTGGTGATGCAGACATGATGCTGGTCTGGTGACCTAGCCGGGATGATGTAGACATGACACTCCATAGGTCCTTAGAGCATGTTAATGGGCTTCATGCCCACTAGGCCTTTGGCCTATCCATTTAAAAAATAAACAAGGCCTGATAAGGGGATATCTCTATGGGGTATGACCAAGCTTTCCAACCTTTGTGTGAGTTGTGTGTATGTGTTTGATGTAATTATACCCCCAAACTACTAAAATATATATATATCTCTCTCTTTGTGTGTGTATTTTTAATTATTTAATATGAATATTAATATATGAATTCATCTATGAAATATATTTCAATAAATATATATTAATTTATATAATAATATAATTTTTTAAGTAAAATATTAATATATTATATTTAAATAATCATATTGTAAATAATTTATATAAATATAATATTATATATTTTTATTGATAGATATAAATTTGATAACTTTTATATAAAAAATATGAAAATAAGATTGATAATAAATTTTATTACAACATAGTTATGTAAATCACACACAAACACAGAGATATATCATATATACATATATATACTACGTTTTGTAAAAATAATTTTAAAATAAATAACTATATATATATATATTAAATTATTCACTCTGTAATTTTTCATGCTTTTTTTGTGATGTCAAATGAGTCATTTTTCATCGCTAACTTAAATCACATATATATAGAACTTTTATTAGAGTTAAAATAAATATGATAAATTATTACCCTTTATTAGTGTTGTTTTATTGCTGAAAAATATTCTATTTATAAATGTTTTTAGTTTGGAGTGACAAAATTTCCCCCTTTATCAACAATTTTTTATCGCTGATAAACAATAATACTAAATAAACACTATTACAAATTTTTCTATTAGTGACCACCAATAGTGGCCTATAATTGGCTTTAGTGATTTCCACCAGGCTGCCTTTGATGGTCATAGTTGGGCCTTCATTATAGGGCATAAATGACTACAAAAGGCCATTTTTATAGCCTTTCCGACCATGAAAACAGAAGTGTTCACTATGGAGAATTGTAGTGACCGAAAAAACAGTCTCTAATGGTTTAGAAAAAAAATGGATTATGTGAGTGCCAGAGGTGATCTTTAATGGTCATGAAAAATGAAAGCTATATGGACCGCCATAGGCAGCTGGTATTTCGGAGATTTTTTTTAAAAATGGTAGTTCTACAGTCCCAAAAAACTAAAACCGAATGCACACATTTTTACATCTGGAAATAACCAAAACAAAAAGAACAACCGGAAAAAAGTCATGAAAATACAAATATCCAAAACAAAAAAAACCTACAGAAAAAAAAAATTTGCATCCTAACCAAACCAACGATCCAAACTGCTATAGATGCCTTTCAATATTCGTCCTCAGTCAACCTATCTATAAGATACATAAAAAATCAATCAAATCATAATAAAACATAATATTAACATTAATCATATTTATCTAGTAATCTCATTCAAACATCGAATCACTGAAGATCTCATTCTGAAACTATATGAAGTTGATGCTCAAATGTTGTTGCATGCAGGTGGTTAAAAAAATAGAATGCATGATGTTTTGTTTGGAAAAAAAATCACCACATTAACTGGGAGAATAATGAAAAAAGATTAACCTTTCGTTACCATGCAATTATGATGAACATGATGATATTGATCGATTGATGACTGATCAAGAATGGTATTTCTAAAATAGAGAGGAAGATCAAGCCACTCTATAGCGCATGGTGTTTTGAGTAGGAGAATTCCGTAGGTGAAATAGGGAAGCCAATATGGGTGTTGTGAAAGTCACGGTTTAGCTTGAGGAAAAGGGAATAAAAAAAGAAAAGATAAATAGATATGAGAAGTATGGGTAGGTTCTTCAGATTACGAGATAGATGAATTGGTAGTGTTTCTAGATATATGATATAGGAATAGAGATGCCTTGAAATTTTTAGGTTTATATCACTTGAAGTTAGTTTTTTATCATGTTTATTTTTGGTAGGAAGGATAAATGGGATTTATTTCCATAAGGACTTCATCTAAAATTTCTAATGATGATGCAGTCTATGGTCCTATATGGTCATATACAAGATGGTATATGTTAGGACCAATAGGGACCTAATTACCCTATGAGTGGGGGGGGGGGGGGGTGAATCCAGGAATTTATATTCTGTTTCAAAATTATTCTTACCCTATTGTATATTGACCTCTATATTATAAGCCTCACTTTGTTTTCTCTTATGTTGTTAAAATTTATATGGTCCTTAAATTTTTTATCTGATAATGATGCTTTTAATACAATGTAGGAAACCAATATTTCTGACACACTGATTTTTACGTGGTTCACACTCTCTGGGCAACGCTCAATGAGGATATAATAGTGATGTTTTGATTTACCAAATCCAATAAATATCACTGCCAATTTACAAAATTCAGGCTATATAACTTCTATGCCCAGGATCACTCCCTTTACAAAGTTTGGGATCAGCTCACAACTTTCCCAATGGTCACTCCCTATTTCTCTCTATGGCTCACTACTAGGCAAGAGGATCACATTATTCCTCTTCCTTTGGTCACTACTCTAGAAGGGATACACTCAATGTTTATATACATGTAGGTCTCTTCATTATCACAAATGAATGCGTCTTCCTCTATATGTAGATACCCTATTGAAGGTCCAGTTTCATCCACCGATGAATACAACTATACCATGGGTGTACTGAGCAATCATCCAACTTTCATGTAGCCCTAGAATGACCTGCGCACTTCTCAAGGACTAGTGCAAAGGTGTCACAAAACCACTTACGTGACACTCCCTTCTTCAAAAAAATAATTGGGCAACTCACACCCTTTTACGCCCAAACCAATATTGGTGCGCAACTATCAACAAGAACGCTTCTATAAGCCTGGTGTTCAAGTGTAACCTAACCACTTGCGCAACACTCCCTTCGCCATCTCAGAACATGGTCGAACCACACCCTTTTACGCCCAAACCGATATTGGTGAACAATAATCAACTAGCGCACAACTTTTGAATATATTAATAATTGCGTGACCAAACCACCACTTGCGCGCCCCAAACCACCTGTGCAACTCAAGATCAAATTATCTCTAAGTTTTTAGAATTACACAAAAATGGGGAGGGTTATCCCTCTATTTATATGCATTTTGGGCACCGTGAGCTCCATGTGCAGGTCTCCCCCCGGTGTGCAAGTCCAACTGCCTTAGCCTCTATCGCGCTAGTCACCTTACGCGCCCAAACCAAAATGTGGGCGCCCCTCATTCCCGTGACAAATTTTTATGTTATTATATTGAAAAAAATATGGAAATAAACATTCCAAGTCTTCAAGACACTGTCACACATGTCCGTTTTCAAAAAACACTTTTCTCTATTTGACGATTTTGAGGCCAAAATTTTGACAAGCACTGGAAAACAACACCACCTTGTATCTGTTCTTTTTGTACCACCTCCAGATCATTCATTCCTTTATCAAGGTTCATATTACAATAAAGGATTCACAAAAACATATCTTGAACTCGAAAAGTCACCATGAAAACCCCCTTTGTCAACATATTGAATATTGCGGTCTACTTTTTCAACAATCAAAAGATGGAGGCCCTCTTTATCAACAAACACAATCCACTAAAAAATGCTTCAATGATACCTTGATGGATTTTTGTACAACAATATAAGAGAAGGTAGATTCTTCTCATTCACTGAATGACTCCCAAGTGATGGGTGTTTCTATATTTTGCCTTATAAAGAGTGATATTGTAGGATGTTTTTACAACAATGGAACATGGTTCTTCTTTGAAGACGAAACTGATATGAACTAAGATCATAGTTTCTGTTTTAGGCTCATGAGATGATAATTAAGGTTGTGTAAATCATGGTAGAATTGGATAGGATATGTGATAGTGAGGTATGGGTGTGTATTATCAGTAATTTTAGACGAAGTTGAGGTATTGCATGTTGGATATGAATTAGGATATTTGGTTTTGAATAAGTGAGTGGCCAGGTATGTGATCTGTAATGATTTTGATAAAATGTTTTTGGAATTTTTTCCCTAGGTTTTACGGAAATGGTAAATGTCCTACTATTTTTAGTGGGGTCATCATAAATGGATCAGAGTGTGGTGACATGGTTCATTCACACATGATCCTAGAAATGAGTTTCTTGGACTAAGAAGATAATAGATATTGGGGAGTGAAACATGTTTGATATTGGAACCTAACATGAATTTATCTTAAGGTGTGGTGTAAGAGAATCCATACAGTTCCATGTTCCCCATTTTCCATTAAAAGGTACAACCATTGATATGGATGGAGTTCATGAGGATTTAGATGTGGTAATTCCTGGTGAGTCTAGTGCATGTAGCGATTAATAATCTATGTTGGATCTCATATATCAGTCTGTCGAGAACATCTAATCAGTACATGTAATAATCGATAAAAAATGGGAATGAAAGATCATTGTTTTTATTCATTGGGGATATGGTATAGAAACCCTATTCTAGGGTCTGCCTTATTTATTATATATGTACGACCCCATGTATGAATGTTTGTAGGAGTTATGGGACCGATCATTGGATGGTTGATATGGAACCACAACCTTAGTGAGTGGGAGGATCTAATTTTGTTTGGTTTCTTAGTAAAACACATATATAGATGTTAGATTTGATATTATATGGATTTCGGATGATAGTGTCAGGCTCTACTTAGAGGAAATAAGATTTAAGAGTGAGATAGATTAGAGGCATGACCACACTCATGAGTGGAGTACAATGGTAGAGTAAGTAGATCCAGGAACCCACGATGGAATTACAAAAAATTACATGTTTGGAATTCAGTGTGGGTGTTTTGATTACCTTATGATGCCTCATGGAATTTATAAATCATAATTAGGTATTGAGATAACAAATAGATGGGTGAAATTGACTATCTTATAGAAAACACAGTCAGAGGAGGGATATCTGGTATTTTTCATGGAATTCAGTGTAGTGACATGTATACTAAACTTATCATGTCGTCGGACTGGTGAAGGTGTGTTTCAGTATGTGATTTGTATTATTAAGATAACAATATATCAGAATAGATCTTTGGTAGCTGAGACATATTTAAGGTGAACTATATTCCTAGATATGAACTTCTTTTTGTGTGTCATGCATCTCATGATTGATGGGTTCAGTTGAGCATCATCATTGTATTAGCGGTGAGTGCGGAATCGGTATCTCAATTTTAAAGGAATAGTGGGAGTTGTTGTTGGATTTTCTCAAAATTAGATCATCTAAAATTCTGTTATATAATATGGTGAGTTTGATCAATATTTTTAACCATAGTAGGCATGAATAATTAGTTAAAATACCATTGATGCTTTTGTGGGATTAGAAGTGCTATGGTGGGTAAGATATATAATAACTTCTCAGTATTAGTAGTGAAATTTAAATGGAAATTAAATTTTTAGTTCTGTAGTAGGGTCATTTCATTATTTTTGATTTAGATTATAATTCTTAGTTTTTTTACATTACTAGATGAGGTTTTTATGGTTGTATTAGTACCTTTGAGGTAATTCAGGGGATCAGGTGAGAATTAGAGCATGTTCAAGATTCCTTAAACATTTCTTATTTTAGGGATATAGGGCTAGGTCACATGTAACACCCCGAGATTTTGATGAAAAATATACTTTTTCATTTCATTAATGTCTTCTGTTGTACGCTACACCAAAAGGAGCTTGCACGACACGCAACCCTGACTTGGCTTTCATTACACGCAATCGCGACCTTCCTCGATAGCGTGTGTTATATGAAATACCGGGTGTTACTAACAACGATATATTATTATAATAATATTATGAACTAGCCGTTATGAATATTATTAACTAAATTTTGAAATTTTTAGCATTATTATTCATCTTACGCATTTTCTAAAACATGGTATAAGAACAAAATAATTTTTTTTGGGTAAAATAAGTATTTTTCAAAAAATGCAGTTTTGCCGCCTTTTGGTGGCGCACCAACATTAAATATAGTTTTTGACATGTTTATAAGTTCAATTTTACAAATTAAAATTTTTATTTGGAATCAGGATATAAAATTTTACCTTGGATAAATTTTTCATATTATTCTGATAACTTTCATATTTTAATGAATAGTAAAAACACGCTATATTTTAATTAAAAACAACTTTTTTTCATTGTAATAAATTATTTGGTTAAATTATAATATTTAATGGTTTTAATGTATAAATAGAATAAATGGTAAATTATAAAATTGTTTAAAAAACACAAAAATATTAACAAATTACAAATTTATATTTATATGGTATGAAATGTTATAAAGTATCCAATTATGGACAATTAGCAACAAATAAGTAATTATTTTTTATAATTTAAACTTTAGAATGTTATTACCACAAATATAATTAAATTGATTAAATAAGGATAAATCCAGTTGATAATGTTTAAAATAATTTCCTAACATGTCTAAATTTGATTTTTTGATGATATTACAACCCTATCTAATCTAAGCTTCGGCTATGAGTCATTTTGGTGGTTTTTAAGTGGGGTTTGATTTATTATAAATTAATATTTTTAAGAATTCCAAAGGTGCCCCTCTCCTCCATTATAAAAGGGCACCACCTCCTTCTCTTCCTCACAGAACATTTACCCTTAAAGCCCGGACACAACCTACCCAATTCTCTTCTCCACTTCTCTAGAAACATCCTAGAGGTCCTGGTCTTCTTCAAAGACCAATTTTAGTGCCCCAAGTGGAGGCCTCAAAGAGGCGCTTTAAAGAAGAGGTAATGTCCATTACCGATTCTTTCAACTTTATTTATTCTTCCATTTATTATTTTATAGTTGTTTCATTATGAGGTAATAACATTCGTATCAATCATATACTGATATGTCATTATATGTATGAAAAAACCGTATTTCACCATCTATCCAACCAACGAAAAACGAAACCACCGCGCGTGCGTACGTACGAAATACCGTCTCAATGCCATGGTGTAAACTATTTTCCACCACCACCTTACATGGATGGGTATACGGGTGAAAGTAATGAATATATATGATTATTGTAAAGTGAAATTGATTCTGTAATATTATACATACACTTTAATACAATTACACGATCTTGGGAACGATATAATCGCTCGTGCGTAAGTACGGACTACCGAGATTGCGTATTCGTATGTATTTACTGGGGTTATTGCTATCATCCATGTCCATGTTTTATAAAAGTGTATTTAGGTATGTTTAAAGTCATTTTTACCCATTTTAGTCTTTTACTACATGGTATGTATGGAATATTTCTTTTACGAGGTACTTTTTGACTTTTTCGTCCAAAGTACGAGAATAATGTTTTTTTAACTTATACGGCATGAAAGGATTTTTACGGTTTTATAAAGACATATTTTCATGAAGCTTCCTCAAAAATATTTCATGAATATTTTCAACCAAATTATTTTCTTTTAATATTGCATGACATTTTGTGAAAAGAAAATGATTTTGAAGAAAAAAGGATATTTTCTTCAAGAATTCATTTCAAGTATTTTATCAAAACCATTTTCCATCTAAGATGACATTATTTTCATATGTGTATGTTTCAAGTATATTGTCTCTATGATTTACATGGTTTCACATTCCTTATTATGAAATGATATCCATTTCTTTTATATGGATTATGTAATGATGGGATGATTTCAATGAAACCCATTTTATTTATTGGGTTTTTATGAATGATGTATGTTTATTTTGTGGCACAAGTAAGAATTATTTCATTATGATATCGGTGGGACCTATATCTCCCACCAATGAATTGGGTAAAGATTTTATATCTCATGAGATAGACATGGATGTAATAGTAAATTAATCCGGTTCAGTGTTATAGGACTGAAATGAGGAGTGAACTCGTTTTAGAATGGGACTTTTTCCACTAAGATGGTCTTGGCAGCAATGCCTTGGCTACTATGGAAATCATTACATGTCCTTAATGAATGACACAATTACATGTTTTATTCCCATGCTATTTTATCATTGTTTACGTTCCATTATGATCTATGCCTTATGTACTTCCATGTTTTATGTCGTTTCTCAAGATTTTGATGTTTAAACATTATGTTCATGTTTAAATGTTCAAATGTATATAAAAAGTTTTATTTTATCTATTCTTACCCTTACTTAGCATTTGAGCTCGCCCTTTTTATGTTTTATTTTTCCCTAGGATCAAAAGAATGGTTTTAGGTAAGGAAACCAAAAGTGGAATATCTATATGGGAGATGTTGAAGATCTTTCACCACGATTAGAAGATTACGTTCCAAGTTTCCAAAGACACTAAACTATTATGGTCCTTGTGTGTCTTTTTTCGTTATGTATTAAGTATTCCACAAAAGTAACGTAATGTCTATGTACGTCAAGCTTCGGGTCTCTACAGTTGGTATCAGAGGAAAGGTTTATTTTTCCTTTGGGAAATAGGATGCGAAAACGTTAGTGAGATCCCTAGAGATATTTCTAATGTATGTCTAGGGATATCCCTAAGGATAAGTATACGTATAGGATATAGTCCTAGAACTACGGTAAAGATCTTAGAATTTAACCTAAGATGTAAGATATTGAGGGTACTCCCCCTATACTATGTTGTTTTCCCTAGAACGATTTTTGCCTCTCACACTATTCTTTTTGGATTTTAGAAATTGGCTAGAAACAGGAAGATTCGAGATAATGGAGGATATGATGGACAATGGAATGATATTATTCATGAGAAACCAAATGAAATGGGATTTGGAATTCCAAGCATCGTTATTATGCCTAATCAGCAATATCATAATATGATCAATAATATCATATTGTTAAGTTTCCCGACTCAAATAATAAGAGAAAGATGGAGTTTCATGATGATCATAGAGGAAAGAAAGTTCAATTTCCCTCATGTAAATCATGTGGGAAGAGGCATCATGGAGAATGTTTCAAAGTAACTGGAAGATGCTTTGGGTGTGGAAAATAATGACACCAAGCAAGTAAGTGCAATGAAAAAGGTTCAGTTAACACCTTGGACAAGGATACTGGTATTACGACGACATCAACAATGATTAGATGATTTAAATGTGTAATGTACGAGAAATATAAAAACCAATTCCCTAAGGGAAAATCTCATGAAGAGAATTAGCATGGACATATGGGTAGTGTTTATGTAGATGATGATGAGGAGACTAAAAATGATTTATGAGATGAAAGAAGTGTTGAAGCTCAGTCAATATTTTAAGAAGGTAGTAGAATGATTGTATGTTTATCAAGAGTTATGTTTTATAGTTAATGGTACTATGGAATAACGAATCATATAAGGATTGTTACACTATTTTTTTCCTAAAGTATTTGAAAGTATATGTTGAATGGTACCGGTAACAATGAAAAGTGATTCAAATATTTTGTAAAGCAGATGATATGAGCATAATGAAAGGATAAAGACAAAATGAAATGTTTGAAAGTATTCATGACCTCATGATTTATATAAGGACTATGTGATATCATGGTTTGAGTATATAGTATTTTTGGGATTTTGGTATGTTGAATGAGTTAACTTTTGACAGCACTCATTCTTTCACTAAGATTCAATGGGTATTCATTTTTCAAGAGAATACATGATTAAGGCCTTCGAATGTTTGGAATGTGACCAACAAGACATATACCATGATATATGGAGATCAACAATGGTATTAACATGCTTGTTATATTAACTCTTTGGTAATCGTTTTCACTATAATATGAGATTGGACAGTAGTATTTTGAATAAGCCTAAAGATTGGAATGGATTATGTTGGTCATAAGTTAGTATTGTTTTAGGATAGAAGTTATTTTGATAATATTGATGTGATGTTATAGTAATGTAGTTTTAGAAAAAGGACAACATGTAGGATGGGCGACAGCCCATCGCGCCGGACAAGGCTGTGGGAATCGAACCCACAACCGAAGTGCGACTGGACTTTATCACCTACCACTATCCTACATGAAGTCCCTGTTTAGTAGAAACTAGTTTTATTATATTAAGCAGTATGATATATTAAGTATAAGTCCATTTTAGGAACCATATATGATTAATCTCACTATAGATAGACTTATGTATTTTTTGAAAACTTTTCTAACCTTTTGTTTGAGACAGATGGAATGACCCATCATTCTATCACATGATATGCTAACACATCACGAACGACAAATTCAACTTCATTTCTTTAAGAGATGAAGTGGAAATTTTCCAAAGAATGACCAACTGTGAGACTATACCAAAATCACGAAAGTATTTATTCTAATTCCAATTTCATAAACTTTAGGGAAATGATATTGAAAACCCAAAATGATGTCCTAGTGCTCTTATATCTAATGAATCTGATGGTACCATAGATCGTCATAAATTTATGGCTTTGTGATTAATGTATTTTTCATAGACATTTCTCTACCACTCTCCATCAAAACATGATGCTCAGATTTATCCACCATATCCATATTTTCACCTATGTACTCCTATGTGGAAACTGAGTGATGAGTTATTTGGGTATCTGTTATGTTTCTAACATTCTTTTTTTAAAATGAAGTTTTAGTATTCCTTTTTACGATGTGGGTTTCTATTAAAAAACATTCGAGTAGTAAACCATTTATAACCCCAACGAATTTCGAGGGCGAAATTCCTTTTAAGGGGGGTAGAATGTAACACCCCGAGATTTTCTGAAAAATATTATTTTTAATTTCATTAATTTCTTGTGTTGTACGCTACACCAAAAGAAGCTTGCACGACTTGCAACCCTGACTTGGTTTGCATTACACGCAATCACGACCTTCCTCGATAGCGTGTGTTGTACGCAATACTGGGTGTTACTAACAATGATATATTATTATAATATTATTATGAACTAGCCATTATGAATAGTATTAACTAAATTTTGAATTTTATAGCATTATTATTCATTGAACACATTTTCTAGAACATGGTATAAGAACAAAATAATTTTTTTCGGGTAAAATAAGTATTTTTCAAACAATGATGTTTTGCCACCTTTTGTTGGCGAACCAACTTTAAATATAGTTTTTCACATGTTTATAAGTTCAATTTTACAAAATAAAATTTTTATTTGGAATCAGGATATAAAATATTACCTTGGATAAAATTTTCATATTATTCTGATAACTTTCATATTTTAATGAATAGTAAAAACACGCTATATTTTAATTAAAAACAACTTTTTTTCATCATAATTAATTATGTGGTTAAATTATAATATTTAATGGTTTTAAAATATAAATAGAATATATTTTTACCATTTAATATAATGTATGTCATTAGCATTGATTTTACCTTGAATTCGTAGGTTAAATCAATTCAATCTTTTGCAATGTTTTAAACAAAAACCCATTTTATTTTGACAACAGGATTAATTTTAATTTAATTTATGGGACTTTTGTGTATTGAATTTGAAAAAATGGATTCCATATTTGGAATCAGTAGGTACAAATTATGTTAATAAGCTACTTTTTATTTTTGGGCTTTATGAATAGTAACTACGGTAAATTTTATTTGCCTTAGTTAAATGTAAGTCGGGTAATTAAGGGTAAATATATATTATAAAATTAAACTAACACCTTCAAAAATCCTATTGGATGACTAAAAGTCGACCCATATCACCTAAGGGTCGGATTATAATCATTTAATGGACTTTTGTCCATGAAAATAACTTAATTATTATTAAAACCAAAGAAAGTGACAACATGTCACTCTCTTAAATCTTATAAGTATATTAATTTTAATTTAGTGATAAAATTCATGAAACATAGAACATGAATAGTCTAAATAACTATAATGAAATTATATACATCATATAAATTTATTTATAATTTTTAGGTATTAAATAATTATCATTAATTTTGACACAATAGGGATGCAGAATTTATTTATTTAGTGGAAAATCAAAAATATAGTTTTTATTGAAATATTAATACATATCAAAAGGCCAAAAAAACTGCACAAAACTTATTATTAGTGTATATATAAACCCTAATCATCCATTGGCCAAATTTTTGACCATTTTGATCCTTATTAAGATGATTATGACACTTATATTATATTATTTTAAATGATACCAAAGTTGGCACCTTCATATTTTAATAAATATAACAATTTAAATATATTGATTTTAAGATGATAAATTCTATTAAAAGTATTATTATTAAAGTTATGTGATTTATATTCATAATAGGATTTTATTTTTAATTTTTATGCAACAAACATGTATATTAAATAATTATTCAAAAAATGATGTAGTAATTATTTTATTAAGAGATAAATCAAATAAATGGTTTTAAAAATAATTAAATGAATATTATATGAACTATTTAATGTGCTCCACTAATTTTCTAGATACATATGACCTTTTATGAATCTATTAAAGCTTTTAGTTTGAACATATATTCTGTATATATTTTATTTAAATTCAAATAAATGAATAGTGTCAAAAAAGTCACTATTTTTATTTTATAAAAATAATATATTATAAAATTGATTAAAAATCACAAAAATATTTACAAATTATAAATTTAAATTTATATGGTATAAAATGTTATAAATTATCCAATTATGGACAATTCACAACAAATAAGTAATTATTTGTTATAATTTAAAATTTATAATGTTATTACCCCAAATAAAAATTAATTGATTAAAAAAGGATAAATCCTGTTGATAATGTTTAAAATAAATTCCTAACATGTCTAAATTTGATTTGTTGATAGGATTACAACCCTATATAATATAATATTTTGATATGAGTAAATTTTGGAGGTTTTTATGTGGGATTAGATTTATTATAAATTAATATTTTTTAAGAATTCCAAAGGTGACCCTCTCCTCCCTTATAAAAGGGAACCACCTCCCTCACTTCCTCACACAACATTGATCCTTCAAGATCGTCCAAAACCTGAACAAGTTTCTTTTCCACATCCCTAGAAACATCCTAGAGGTCCTGGTCTTCTTCAAAGAACAATTTTAGTGCCCTAAGAGGAGGTCTCGAAGAGGCGCTGCAAATAAGAGGTAATATCCATTACCGATTCTTTCAACTTTATTTCTTCTTCCACTTCTTCTTTTTTAGTTGTTTAATTATGAGGTAATAACATTAGTATCAATAATATTCTGATATTTTATTATAAGTATGAAACAACCATATTTCACCATCTATCCATCAAATGAAAAATGAAATCATCGCATGTGCGTATGTACGGAATACCGCCTCCACACCGTGGTGTAATATATTTTCCACCACCACCTTTCATGGATGGGTATAAGGGTGAAAGTAATGAATATATATGATTATTATAAAGTGATATTGATTCTGTAATATTATACATACACTATAATAAAATTCCACGATCTTGGGATTGATATCATCGCTCATGCGTACGTACGGACTACCGAGATTGCTTATTCGTAAGTATTTACTGGGGTTATTGCTATCATCCATGTCCATGTTTTATAATAGTGTATTCATGTATTTTTAAAGTCCTTTTTACCCATTTTTGACTTTTACTATATGGTATGTATGTAATCTTTCTTTTACGAGGTACTTTTTGACTTTTCCATCCAAAGTACGAGTAGAATGTTTTTTTAACTTATACGGCATGAAAGGATTTTTAACGTTTTATAAAGCCATATTTTTATGAAGCTTCCTCCAAAAGATTTCATGAATATTTTCAAAAATATCATTTTCTTTTAAAATTGAATGAAATATTGTGAAAGGAAAATTATATTTAAGAAAAAAGGATATTTTCCTCAAGAATTCATTTCAATTATTTTATCAAAACCATTTTCCATCTAAGATGGAATTATTTTCATATGTGTATGTTTCATGTGTAATGTCTCTATGATTTACATGGTTTAACATTCCTTATTATGAAATGATATCCATTTCTTTTATATGGATTATGTAATGATGGGATGATGTCTCTGAAACCCATTTTATTTATTGGGTTTTTATGAATGATGTATGTTTATTTTGTGGCACAAGTAAGAATGATTTCATTATTAGATGGGTGGGACCTATATCTCCCTCCAATGCATTGGTTAATGATTTTATATCTCATGAGATACATATGGCTAGAACGGTAAATTAATTCGGTTCAGGGTTACATGACTGAAACGAGGAGTGAACTCGATTCAGAATGGGACTTTGTCCACTAAGATGGTCTTGGCAGCAATGCCTTGGCTACTATGGAAATCATTACATGTGCATAATGAATTCCACAATTACATGTTTTATTCCCATGCTATTTTATCATGGTTATGTTCCATTATGATCTATGACTTATCTACTTCCATGTTTCATGATGTTGCTCATGATTTTGATGTTTAAACATTATGTTCATGTTATTATGTTCAAATGTATATGGTATGTTTTATTTTATACATGCTTACCCTTACTGAGCATTTGAGCTCACCCTTTTTATGTTTTATTTTCCCCCAGGATCAAAAGAAAGGTTTTAGGTAAGGAAACAAAAAGTGGATGATCTATATGGGATATGTTGAAGATCTTTCACCAAAATTAGAAGATTACGTTCAATGTGTCCAAAGACACTAAACTATTACAGTCCTTGTGTGTCTGTTTTTGTTATGTATTAGGTATTCCGCAAAAGTAATGTAATATCTATGTACATCAAGCTTCGGGTCTCTACATCACATAATTTAACTTCAATCCTATCATGATATTATATAACACTAGATCTATCACACCATGGTTCACTATGTAATGGAATTCATCTAAATGATAACTTTTTTAATGCTCCACATGTGATGTGTGGTTGAAATTTAAAGCTAGAAAAACACTTAATGATTATTTTCCTAAGTTTTATCATCAGTCTAAATATTTTTAGTTGTTGTTGAATCCCTACATTATAAAATTTCATTTTAATGAAAATGGAAATGTTATTTTTGACATCATTAAAAATACAAAAAAATGAGTTATTCAATTTGAATGAGAAACCATAAAGATAAAACATAACACACCTCTTGAATATGATGCATCATGCGAGGCCATGGATAGTACCTCTATCCAATGTTCCAGGGTCTTATAAAAAATAAAAATTATATAGATAATAATATTGAATGTAATAATAAATAAATATGTAAATTTAGCATAAACTTACGTCATAGGATCCCCTAAACCATCACCCTGACCCACATATTCTCACAATGCTCTAACCTCAGCTAACAAATGCACATTTACCTGATCAAAAGTACGCATCTGTGCTTCTAAATATGTCACATTTTGTTTCATCCTAGTAAAAAAATCTACATCATGTGAAACTACAGAATGAGAACTCCACATTCCAATGGTGAAATTGTATCCATGTCCATCGCAACCAATAATGGGATGAAATATTTCATCCCTTCACATGGAAAGTTTTCATTGGTCATTTAGAAAATGCACTAACTCAGCCTAAAATTGATCATATGTAATATATAAATATAAATATATATGTATATAAAGATATATATAAGTATTGGTAATTATTACAAGAACATACTATAAGAGTTGTAACCTCCAGATCATTTCAATCATGAGGCATCATTAACACTGACATTTTATTAGTTAGTGCACCTTTATCCTATAACTGTATACTAATAAGATAAAAATATAGAACAGAAAAATATCATTAATAATAAATTTAAAAATTGAATAAAAAATACATCATGTCGAATCTGGGACACGTGACGAGTCCAAATCCTGTGAGGTGGTCCCTCAATGCACGATTCTCATAATGACGTGTTATCACGACCTACATTCAATTAATTCAAATTTCAAAAATTTAAAATTCAAAAAAAAATATTGTCAATATATAAACCAAAATAAATAGACTCACTATTTCATCTTTAGTGCAATATATTCATCTTAGTCATTCCATTAAGACGAGAGAACACCTCTTGGGACTCTGTCTAGAATGTATGGGGAACCCATATTTGGTAACCATTGATCCCTCATGACTCTACCAGTATTATATTTCTGCATCTTATTACATTTTTTCATACAAAATGGCCAAATCTAATTGGTGGAATACTCTCAGATTATTCTATTTAAAAAAATAGCACACATGTTAGTATTTTTTAAACATAGATAAGAACATAAAAAGTGAATATTACCTAATATTCCTTCCATAGCCTATATAATGTATCATGGGGTAAGGAATCCCAGTCACATGTATTTAATTAAAATCTATGTGGGTCACGTATGATATGACCTAACTAGTGAATAAATGTAGGGGAATCCACTCTCATAGGATGGTGTCTCTCGTCAAATGATAAACACGGTCATGTCAGAATTCCAAGATGAAATACCATGATCAGGTCCTCTCCTATGAGCGAAAGAAGAAGTCAATTCTAATCCCATTGGAAAAAATTCAACAAATAATGATAAATATGTGAATATATATAAGTTTAACTCTTAATTAAAAAATAAATACAATTATATCCATACATACCTCGACCCTTAGATGCATATGGATCTACTAAATTATGTAGATATGGTTCCTATTCATATAACATGTTTGCATTCATATAAATGATTTGTAAGGAAAGAATTCAATTCCTATTGTAGTTTCATATAATGTGAACTACAAAGGACTCATGTAATTTTTTTATTTGACACTTTTTTCATCTAATATAAAGGGGTGTTGAATTTTAAATATATTATTTCTAGTTATAAACAATTGATATAGACACATCAAAATGAAGAGTTATTAGAGTCAGAAGTGGTTATCACTAACAACATAAACCACCTTGTAGCATAGGCTTAAAAAATAATTTAATATGATAATATTCAAATGTATATTCACCCACTATTGGGTAACTAATAGAATATGATGGGAAGTTTTTGAGTAGTTGGATGGACTATTATCCTTCTATAAGTGACATAATTACGACCATTATTTTCCATTGGATTATTCCACAATCTCTTCTATATATCAATGAAATTAATATATATCATTGTTATAGTGATGATAAAATTATGTTGATAACCACATTTTTAATGGGGATATGAGACTGATCTAGTTCCTTGTCCTTTACTAGAATACAGTTGTGATCCTCCTGAATTTCATCTAGATTATGATATTTCACTTATATATCTATTATAATTATTTTAAATTATACTTTGGATATGGGATTAGGAATATAAACATGTATCATTGTTGTTTTAAATTGTTTGGAGAAAAATATTGAATTTAGATACATGTGGAGGTAAAATTCATGTGTTTAGTGTAAGAATAAATGGTTGTTTACTTTGAGAATACATCTTTGTGTGCTGATAAAACTGCCATTGAAATCAGTGTTGAAAAACACATGGATGATGTTTTATAAAGGATGAATGAATGTTGAAGTTATAAGTATATAAAGGTACTTGTTAGATCGATGTGTGGAGTAAATATTCTTTAAATGCTCTTGGGAATTGTGTTGAATAGTTTATGAAGGTATGGTAAAATCCAAGAAATATTTTGAAGATATTGAAGAGGTCCTAATATTATTTGAATATAATATAATCTTAATTAGGGAATTTTGGATTTTATATTTTATGGATGAAATTTTTCTAAGTCCGAGATTTAGTATAACCATCATATTTGAGAGAAACGTTGCACGTAAACAATAATCGATTTCTATGTAGACATCATTTGAGCAAATTTTAAATTCATGTAACCATCAAATTTCCACTGTATAAACATGATGTTATATCATGTAAAAATTATTATAGGTATATATTCATTTTTTTAAGTATTATATAGACTATTTGTATACATGAATTACAACTATGTAGACATAAAGTCTGTAAGAATGAGAAACTCAGTGAGTGCTCAAGACATGCCTATATAAAAATGGAAAATTTCACCATAAAAATCATTATAGGATATGTATAAACATACTGATAGTTAGTATAAACATGAATTATATCTATGTAAATACGGCGTGATGTGTGTAATCTGGAATTTTCATCAGTGTAAGCATCATCTATATAGTGAATCTGTCAATATAAGCATGAAGCTGGCTTACATAAACATCAACACATAGAGAAAATTTAAAGTTTCTACTGATTACAAATCAGAGTTTCCAGATTTAATATATGAAGAAGAAATTTATTTTGTATTTATAAAGAGTTATTATATCATGTTAAAAACATTACAAACAACTCAAATGGTTTATTATTCAAGATTTAAAATTATAAGAAGCGGATATTCAAGGATATTGAAGAAGATAAAAACATGTGGAATTTGAGAGACTATTATCTATTCAAAAAATGATATTCTAAAATTTATAATTCAGTTGAAAATTATATATGAATATTCAAATATAGCGATTCAAGTGAAAATAATCATGATACTTGATTATTGAGGATCCAAGAATGATTTTAATTTGATGAAATGAGAAGTTAGTTTTTCTATATAATACTGGAATGTGTGGATGAATTTAAAAGATTAATATTGAAGTTGATGGGTCAAATACAGACATGTCCATTAGAGATTATAACATTTACAAAGGGATCTATATGAGTGAGAATAATATCGTCAATTATTCTGAGAAAGAGACAAAGGTAAAAACAATTTTAGAGAATTATTTTAATCATGAATATGAAAGTATTCCAAATTTCATAAATCATTAAATGAAAAATTAGTTTATGATTGTGTTTTGTTTTCAGTGGATTAAATATCACAAAACATTTTTGATTCAATAATGAGGTAGTGAAGTTGAGTTTGGTGGTTTGTATATTATTAACAATGTATATAAATTTAAAGGATCACTCAATCCAAATATAAGGAAGTCCCACATACTGCGAAGCTAGTGTTGTATTTTATATAACTTAGAAAAAAAATTTAATTCAAAAATATTTTGAGTTGAAGATGAACGTGAATACGTGCCTCATAAAAAATAAAAGATAAATATTTTCATCCATGTGGGAAGATGACGAGAGATGGGCCTATGAAACCTTCTTGGTTTTAAAAAATAATAAGAAGAAAGAAGAGCCGATTGAGATATCAACCATCTACATAAGCTTATGATATTTCAGGTCGATCCATCAAATATCAAAGGAGCTACTAGGCTTAATAAGATCACATGAGATCATTTGAATAGGAAATCCGGGTCAGTATGTTTCGAATATCTATGAATTAGAGTTATAATTGGATATTGAGTTATATATTCAATTCTTGAAGAACTCGTGGCATTCAAATAACCTATAGGTGAGAAATATGGAGATCTATTATACGGATGTTGTATCATCCCAGTGTTAATCAGTTATTGAATTCAAAAGTGGGAACCAGAATAAATAATGGAATGCGCATGGTATGAATCTATAAAATTTGTGGGACTTAGGATATGTAGGGGGATCATATTGTAACTCAATGACTTCTGAGAGTATGAAGAGATTTAGGTCATGTTGTAGAGAGTACGAAGAGATCAAAATATTTTAGAAAAATTTGGATGAAAATAAATGTTAGAAAACTCAGCACTTTGTTTTTGTGAATAGTTGTCGATGACACACCTTTGTGGATCCAATGTTTGTGTAGCTGGAGTTTTGTTCTGGTGAAAATACTCCTCAGTAAGATGATAAACAGTAATAGTTGTGGGGAACTATCAACATCATATAGTAGGATTCTCTTTCAATATCAAAAAATATTATGATTAATTATAGAATATATACATATAATGGAGCTTTATGATATCACTAACCATCAATGCACTAAATAAGAATTACCATAAAATAAATGTTGAAAAAAATAGTAATTATATTATCAAAAAAGAAGTTGTATCAAATTTAATAAATATCCATATAGTGAAGCTACTAGTAACTCAATTTCTACATGATAATTCCTCAGAACAACATGACGATATATAGAGTCAAATAACATTGAGTATACCGGAATTAGATCAGATTACATGCTTGATGTAATTTTTGTAGTTTTAATGGGTATACCCATCATTAAGATAGTACACCCTTACAAGGATATAGATAAAAAATTTATAAAGACTATAAGTGGGTGGATAAAACCGATCATCAAATGATTCCAAACCTTTATTGATAAACGAGTCATTATAAGGATAATTCAATTATGATTACATTGATTTTGATCAAATAGATATTGAAAATAAATCATGCATTAATGGAATACCATAACCAAGAATACAAATTAGTGTAGTATCATAAATAAGAAATATATCATTTTCACTATATGTATATATCAAAGATAAAGACAAAAAATAAAAAACAATTAAATAGTTCATAAAATGTTAAATAAAAAAAATTTAATCAAAGAGAGGGAAAAGAATAATACCTTTCAATAAACCTGAAAAACAATCATTTATCTTACAATGGTACCTTTAACCCAACAAATATCTTATTTATGTTTAACTATGGTGTGTTTATCAAATAGTTATGCAACCAAGGAAATGGTCTTGGGTTCATCCCATTCAATTAAAAACACTCCTCACATTGAAATTTTCACAGAAACTTGCTAATTCTGATTAGATGGTAAGTTAATGATGAAAACATGTACTTCTCTTGACGTCAAAATGAAAGGTTCATTAATAACTCATTCATCTCTATGTATCATACTATTGAAATTCCCCAATATAAAAAGATATTTATTGAATTTACTTCCATAGACTTGATCAACCCAATTACACTTTAACAAATTGTATTTCAACCCATGCACATATTAAAATTCAATGATGCTTTTAAATTGACCATAACAAAAGTCAACAGATGGAAAATCAATTCTTTTGTTTTATGTTGCTCATTTTTCCTCAACATATTTAATGAGAAATATAAATCCATTATCTTATAAATCTCTGTAATGATGATCCATTATAGTTGGGCCCTCAGCTATTTAGTTCAACTCTTCAGTTAGTGTAGGGTCACCTAACTCCCATAGGTTATGGACTTATATATTTCATATATTGCAATAAAAAGTTATCTAGAGAGAAATTAGAATTATGATTCAATCATAATGAAAATACATTTATACATACAAAATCTTTGAAATGATCAAGAAATGTTGCATAATGGAACTGTAGAATTTGATAATCACTCACACAAGACATATCTTCTTTTAGATCATCCATGTGTTTCTTTCGAATGATAACACAATGTTTAAATGATATAATTTATATATGAAAAAAACATGTAAAAGATAGAAAATAAAAGTGATAATACACTTACTGCATCAATGTTGAAACTGATGGAGTATTGAACAAAATATATCAATGAGCATGTATCCACTAAATTTTATCAATATAAAATATAGTTCCTTCTCAAACTGAACCATCATGAATCTGAGAGGTATTATCTAATTTTGATTCAACATCCATAAGATATTATTTACAAAATGTTGTACACTCGTCCATCAAAAAACAATTGCATATTGATGACTTCAAACGAGATCTATTATGTACGAACCATTTCAATGTATTCAGATACCACTCAATAGGATAAATCCACCTAAATTTCACTAGAACAATAGTCATTAATTCATTAGTTAGGTACACTATCAAGTGAACCATAAAATCAAAAGACGAGGGTTGAAATAGTTCCCTCATGTGATAAAGTGTAAGTAAAATTACATCCTATAATATTTTTAAATCACCAATTTATTGATTTATAAATCTAATATTTCTAAAAAAATTACGCATCTCAATAAACAGTTGAACAATATTGGGTAATAAACAATCACGAATTGTGATTGGAATCAACTATTGATGTAGTATGTGATTGTCATGAATTTTCAACCCATGAAACTTCATACATGTGAGATTCACACACTTAGAAATATAAGAAGAGTAAGCATTTAGAACTATGAGAATATTCAAAATGGATTGTAATATATATTTCTATTTTTTTTCTCATCGTACATTATGCAACAAGAATGTATGGCTTATTACCCTCACCCAATTTTAAATAAAATTGTCTCTCTAAAACCATTTATTCGAAATCACATTGAGCATGGGCATGGTCCTTTGATTTCCACTGACACCAAAAATAGTCCACAATATATTATCAATTTTTTTTTAATAATGTGAATGAAATACGGATTATGCTTTAGCATGTTGGTTTTTTGGTAGGGGAGACTGAAAAAAACTTTTCTTCTTCCAATTACGACTGCGCTATCTACCTGCACCAATGATATCGGGTAATGGATGACCCACCAAATACTAAAATTCATATAACATATTGGTGTTTTATTCATCTATATGTGATAAAATTTCTACTCCTATCATTACCTTTAGTGCTGGGTTGAATTCTATAGAAGCATCAAATACCACTCTATTATTTTTGAACCTGTGATCAGGGGTAAGAAAATGATTATATACAACGTATGTCTATTTTATTCAATTATTAATCCATGTATAATTTTTAATTTTATTATAGAAAATTCAAGAAGATTCCCTTTTGAGCTCTACCTAAATAAATTTTCATAATCTTAGAATTCATTGATTGTATTCCATGTAAGAGAGTCTTCCATTTGTGTTAGTATATAAATTTCCTTGTTTATTTTGACATTCCATATCATTAACTGATAAAATTTATATGTGATAAATAATATTTACATCCGTGGATTTATTGGATAGTAACATATTTTCATTATAACAATTTGTTTACCCTATTTCGAAGATTGATTTTGATTAGCATGATTTCCCCCATTATCATTCCTTATGGAAGAGTAACAGACAATTTAATCATCCAAAAGCACAATATCCATTATAAAAAACATAATTTTGTTTCCACAATATATGGTCTCATATGTAAAACCTATTTTCTCTATCAACGTATGAGAATGATAATACGAGTCAAGAATTTTAGCATCAACATGATGTATTTTTTTCAATAATAGAAACAGTGTGTCGAACGATATATCTTACCACCGATTCAAAGTATTTAAGTAAAAAAACTCCATGATAAATGAAATTTTACTTTAATAAGAACATGAAGAATATAATTCAGTTTGTGCGTCATCAAGTATCTCATTAAAATTTAATGAATCATGATATACACGAGAGTGTGGTTTAATCTCACTAGTATCAACATTCCAGATGTTAACACCTTAAATATCCATCGACATACAATTTTAGTAAGAATTTTATGCATCGAACCAATCATCCTCGCATCAAAATCTATATGAAATATTTCTGTATTTTGTGAAAAAATATATTATTCCACATGACGAGACCGACTCTTTTGATTTTTTAGAAACCCATTCAAGAATAGGTTCTCCAACACAGTATCTCATAAGAATTGATATCTTTTTACAGATTTTCTTTATGAAAAACTAATATTGTCACTTTTAAATCCTATAGTTAAATCAATGAACTTCATAATTTCTTCAAAATATTCTCTAGATGTTCTATTTGTAAGATCAATCCATCCATTATCCATATTCGTATATATAAAAAAGTGGTAATATTTACACAAGAAATCATAATTTATGAATATTTAGAATTTCATATCACAAAATATATTTAAAATAAATACTAAATAATTGAATGCGGACTTCAATTCATACTAATCTAAAAAAAATTCCCAAATTACACAATCATTACATTCTATTTAATTAATTATACATTTTATTTTTAAACTCATCTTTTGTACATGAATAAAAAAATTTAGATAGGTTATTATAATACATTTTTGGATAAAAATTTTTTTTAAAGAGAAATAAAATGTTGATCAAACAAATAAATAAAATAAAACTCAACTAAGATATTTTTTTTGATATGAAATGAGATTTCTTTGTTAAACCATGTTAACAGATAAGAAAATCATAATATCCAGTTAAGAGACATGTACCTTCAAATAAAACATTCATTATCAATTATAATATATGAATAAACACATTTTCAAGAAATAAATTTTCTATTAGTGATTGAAATATATTTTTTATAATATTCCAAATGAAATAGTTATTTATGTTAGTGAGTTTTTTATAATTAGGTAGGAAATGATCATTGATCTTGAAATTGAATCAGAAAACATGGAGAAATCTCTCTAAGAGAGAATGAAATCCTATGAATGAATTTATAAGAATGTTGGAGGAAAATATGTAATGAATATGGAACTTGAAGAATGGTGAGCCAACATTGATATTTAGTGGATCATTTTAATTAATGAGAACGAAAAATCCAAAAAGGAGATTGAATTAAAAGTCTATACATTAGAATAAAATCAAAACTATCACACCAATATAAATAATACACAATTAGTAGTAAAATATAACTAGGTAAAATACAAAGAAAATTTGATAAAATAAAAGAATGAAATGCATGAAGATAAAATAAAAGAGATAAAAAAGACTCGAGATGAAAAAAAGATGTTAATGGAGTATGGGAAAACATTCTTAATATATTTTTTTATTTGTGATTATAAATTGAAAAATGTGTAAACTACTCAAAATGTGTCTTCAAAACAAGAAAAAAATATATTTTCTACGATATTTAACTCCATGGTGGTTTCCCATGGAAAAGTATCCCTATCTGGTGGGAAAAATTCTTAGATAATTTAATGATAAATTTATAGTAGCTCTAAAGAAAATGGTACAATCCACCTCTGAGGATAATTTTTATACTAAATATATTTTTATAAATTATTAGATTTTAAACATGAAATCTATATAAATGTGGATAAGGTAAAATGGTTAAATTACCACCAATAAACATAGTGTGGTTTCTTTCTTGAGTAAAAGTTATTGTTACCGAAAATAATCCCATTCAATGAATGAAAAGGTAAAAAATAGCATGCCAATAGATCTGAATAAATTTCAATGAAAAATAAGAGATCAATTTTTTGGGTTTTCTTGATATAATGGGTTTGGTAGAATGGATACTTATTTTTAGTATAATGTTTCAAGAAATACTGGAAATTAAAAGACAACATTTAGGCGGAGATAATGTGATAAGAATAAGAACCTCAAGATAAAGGTAATCATCTGTTTGCATCAAATAGATTTTAATGTATTAAATAGTTCCATGGAACGTAAAATAAAAGTGGTCCTAAGAGAGATACATTCTCAATTATGTATCTTTTAGTATCAAATCATGATATAGGGAGAAATTATTTTATCAATGACTTAAAAAATAAGGTACGAGGAGATCTCAAGGATGATTTCTATAAAATCATACACATGAACATGATTATTTTAAACATGTTTATTGAGATGTGTAAATGATATCATGTTATAGTTTTAAAACGAATAAAGGAATCACTTGCTATTATTTTGTTTCAATTTGAGGAAATATAAACCTCATCATAAATATTTATGGTAATTATTATCAGTTGGTATCTTTTTTTGTAAATCAATGGTCGTATTTTATGTCTAAATCAATCCCTAATGTTTTATATACAGAACATAGATACATTATACTTTTACTAGAATTAATTATGGATGATTTCTTAATAATGACTTGGTACTATACCTTTCCATGAAAATAGTATTTATTATCAATAAATTAGAGGGAAGAAAATGAAATAATTCAATTAGAATAGGGGAGAGAAGAAAAGATGACTAATGAAGATGAAGAATTGGTCGACATATTGACATTCCATTATCTAGCATTAATATTGTAAAGAGATACAAAGGGGTATATTGGTGAACCCACATTATGTTTGTGTTTTATTTATTATAAAAAAGGATCAAATTAATTATATCAAGTTATATATTGTAAAAATGTTGATTCTAAATAGATTAGAAGTAGATTGAGGTTTCCAAGCACATTGATGAAAAATAAAATTCGAGGTTTATCTTGAGGTACATTTCCGGATGATACAACCTTATATGTTTTTTTGAAAAATATTTATATGGAATAACCTTATGATGAAAGAACTACATCCTGATGGTTCAAGATATCTCATGAAAATCTGGAAGGATATTCACATTTTTTGGATATGAGAGAGATTTATTGATGTTTAATTGGTGATTCTATATTAATATTAAAAGGAAACTGGAGAATAGAGATATTTCACTTTAAATATAGAAGAATTAATGTAACTTGAATTTTGAGATTTTTTTTAAATTCTAAGTATATTTATATATTATGTGAGTGTGATGATTATAAAATAGGATTAGAAGATGTTGAAGGTAGTTGATTTATCTCAGTGTGTGTTTCATATTTCTGAATTCAAAGGAAAATAAAGAGAGAGAGAGAGAGAGATTGGATGTGTGTATGTTTAGTGGATATTATACAAGTGAAAATAGAAATGAAATTGAAAGGACATGTTCTAGTATTGTAGTAACAATCCATCCCTTTCACAGTAATGAATAATGAAAAAAAGAATAATATAGAAGAAAAATCTTTCCTTCTATTGATTATTTCTGTACTGAGGAAGGTCAGACATCCAACCCACAATATTGTTCATTATATGTCTGAAGGAGATCAGTGTAGACTTTTCTTATTGAATGTGTAATACATCAAATTGATACTGATATTAAGGTAGTTATTGGGATTTTTCATGCTAAGAAAGGATATTAGATTATTTGTGTCAATAGAAGACAAGTAATAAGTTTTTGACCATATATTATTAGGATTTGGCCAAATCCTATATTTTTTCAATGAGAAGTTTCAAGTTGTTACCTTATTTATACATTTTCAATGCTAGGATAATAGGTCCATAGCCATACACATACCCAGGATTTGTTTTATAATGAAAAGGATGTTTTCTGTGAGTGGGATAATAACAACCAATCATTTAGTTTATTTTCATCCTAACAGAGACAAACATCGTTTTCAAATTTTTTCCATCATCACCACTGATGGTACCATCAATTGAAATGATGAATTTCTATATGGATAACTATCCTCCCCTATGAATTTTTGTAATCTCAACGATTGATTTAAATCCATAGGAAATAATTTTGAGTTAAAATTCATTGGAATTATTTGAATCAATTGGGCTTCTAAGATTATGCTCAGGGGATGTTGGAGGAGATTTGATCAGTGACACATATAATTTATACCCCCTAACAGGTAATCACTTACATCATCAAAAGGATAAATCATATCTTCATAGATTCTGTTATTATAATTGATTCCAAAGTAAATAAAAATTGATGGAGGATTATGATTTTTCATTAAATTGGTATTCTGTGAAAGAAGAGTCCCCATATTTCAATCACACAATAGATTACATTATTCATACACTAGGGATCACATAATGTATATTTATCAACAGTAACACTAGGTAAGTAGTGGAATATGATACTATAAATGAGTAGGATATTTTTTAACCATATGGGGAAATAGATTTTTGGTATGGAGGTGAGAGATGAAGGTGTATAGCCCAGAAATCAAAGAGTGTTCCAGGACAAGGGGGTCCCCTAAATATTCCATTTCCACCCACATGGAAACCATATTCCTTAAGAATGGATAATATCATGGATACATAAACACACCCTCTCTAGCCATGAATCCCTAGTTTTTACACCATCTCAGATGAATAATAGTGTATTTAGTACATGTATAAGAAAATGAAACATAATAAAATAAATATCCATTTGTTCATTTAAAAATTATCAATAGTGAATGAATATCATGATATGGAAACAATTGATTTTTTAGTTGTGGATTTTATATAAGAGGATAATTCTTGATCCAATGTACCATAATCAAGAAAAACCCTCAAAATGAGATCATATCAAAATATTCCTTTAGTTTTAATTTTATCTTATTGTCAATAGTTCCCACCACATCGATAACTAGAAACTCTAATTTAGGTGAGTAATTTTATTTTATATGAGGAAATGCATCTTCCACTAATTCTTATGTGAAAATAATAACTTTTTTTATTCTTTATTTAAAAATTGAAAATAACAATTGTGGTATATGTAGAAGTATTTAATTATCTCACTGCTCGAGTAGATGATATCAATCACCGACATGAATTAGTATCACCAAAGATGAATCCTTACCCTGAGTGGGTAGATTTTACTAATTTAAAAAAATATTTAATCTAACTTGTTAATGTTCAATGGTAAAAATATCTAGAACAATATCATACACAAATTGAATCCATTTATTTCTAAATTATAGGGAAACATCAGTAATAAAGGGCTACAATAATAAGATATTTTTGTATTCACTAGATGAATATGCATTTAACTATTATGAAATTCATATGATAATATCCCTCACATGTTAATAAGATACATGACCATAATTACTATGTTATTTTATCTCTATTTTTAGGTTGATAGATATTCATAACCACTATAATTACCAAACGTAAAAATACAAGAGTTTTGTATTTCGTTGATAGATAGAGGGGATATACTTAGATTATTGATATTAAACAATCATAATTAACATTGATGGAAATTTTTGATGTTACTCACTTGGATGAGCATGAAAAATGGTTCTTCTGTAGAAATATCATTAATGGTTCTATGATTTCATTGTGATAGAACAATGATTTGATGATATCATTATCCACAACAAACCCATAACATAGTAATCACTTCCATCAATTAGGAGGAAATATGATAATCTAGAAGATGCTTTCATCACTTTTACGTTAGTAATGGTGTTACGAACATACCATATAATTATTAGATTTTTAATAATCCCTCCGACTAGGAAATAGAAGAAAGGACCCACATCACAATGAAAATGTTAATCTAAAAAACAATGATAAGAGTTTCTTAAGTATACAGAATATGAGAATTACTTTATGAATGATCAAGTCCGTAGATATTTTATTATGGTTTTTGAAAATAACAAGATTAAATTATTTTAGGTTATGAATATTTATGATTCTTGGATTAATGGTCACCAAAACTATTTTACCTACAATCTTATATTGGGGAATAACAACCAATATTACACTACATTAAAAATATTTATTGAAATTATTGAAAATAAAATGTAGGTATTCCTGGAAAATCCATTTTTGTATTTAAAAAATATGTTAGTTAGTTTACTTATATGAGAAAGGGAGTTCTAGGGAATATAAAATATGAGTTTGTAAATATTTAATGACTATATGATTGTAATGTCAATTAACAATTTGCATAAAATCACCAGGGAATGACTGAATCAACAAGTCATGAACCCAACTTCCAATAAATCCCTTATGGTGAAATCTTATTCATTATAACTTATGAGAAAATAATTAAATAATTATTAATAAATAAATGTATAGGAATTAAAAACTAAACTAGTAACCATACCAATCCAAACTCAATTCATTATTCAAAAGTCAATAGCAGGATTGTTACTTCCCCACAAAATAAAATTTCTCACTAATTAGGAATCAAAATACAACTATATATTAAAAATGAGTGATGGAAGTGTAGAAAATCAAAGCCCTAAAACTAGAATAAGGTACTACTAGATATCATCACAATTTTGAAACCCAGGGAAGATGTGGATTCAGAGGTCAGGTGAGACGTGAGGGAGGGGTGGCAGCGACGGAAGATGGAAAACATGAGGCTCCAGGTGTGACCGTGGAGATAGGCGAGGAATGAGGAGAGAGAACTAGTGGAGAGGGTGGCCGAGGTAGTGATGGGGAGGGGAGTTAGGGAGAGAGAGGGAGAAAATGGGAGTGGGATCTGGTATTGGATTTGGACTTTGAGGCAGGTACAGTGAGGGAGAGGATGGGTGGCATAGATATGGTTTTCTGAGGGTGGCCTGAATGTGAGGAAAGTCAAGAGGGGGGGGGGGGTAGGGTATGTGTATTTTAGGCTGGAGATTTCCAATGGTGGTCTTAAATTCCATGGGGCTCAAAAAACATAATTTCGTGTAATTAAAATAGATTATGTAGTATAGGTTTCTATTCTATAGACCAAAGTCCTCATTAATTAATTGCATGGGCATATGTTTATGTATGAGTTATGGTGAAAGTGATATAGATTCAATTTTCATTTGGATTTTTCCACTATTAATATTTTTTGTGTCTCAAATCCTATAAAGGATTATTTGACCATATTTAGATAGGGTAATTGGTGGATATTTTATACACAAACCTGAACCCGTTTAAGATTTAAAAGTAACACTGAAATCCCAACCTGAATATAAATTAAATATCGGTTTAAAACCCCCCCATAATCACATTTAGAAATATTATATTTAAATTCAAAAAATAACACACAAATATATTATAATTAAATATATAAATATTTATATTATATATATATATATATATTATATTTACCTATATATAAATCATATTTATATATTATATTTTCATACATATACCCATTTTTGTATAAATCATATTTAAAAATATATAAATATGTATATATAAACTAAATTAATAATGCTGTTATTTATCAACACTTTTTTAGTGATGTTAAGGTTTTATTTTGTAACTGTTCTCTCAAAGAATCAATAAATAGATTTTTTATCAGTGCAAAAAAAACTATGGTAAAGGGTCATCCTTTATAATTATTTTTTATCACTAATAAAGTTTTTCTTTATCAATATTTTTATTTAGCAGTGATAATATGGTCCCTTTTATCAAAAATTTTGTATCACAAATATATAACAACACAAACTCTAGTAGGAAATGGCTTTTAGGGACTACCAAAATCCTTCGGTAAAGGAATATAGTGGCATCCTAGAATTCACCAAATGATAAACGCTTAGGCCCATCATAGTTTCAAATAACATACTTTATTTTGTGGACTCTATAGCCAATTCATGAATGACCTATAGTGATTTTTATATGGGTTCCAATATAGTTTTTTTAAAAAATTCACAGCAACTTTAACATAAACATTATATTTCAAAAATACAAAAAAAATACAAAATATTTAAATCTACATGTACATAAATCTCTATGTATCATCATCTTCAAAGATCTACACCGATAATTTAATAAAACAACATGAAAAATTTTAATAAAATAATTAGAATAAAAAAAATATCCCAAGTAATAATTGAAATGAAAAAAATTCAGTTAAAACGTGGTATAACAAATGAAAGTTATTTGATTTTGAAAATATATTAATAATTTATAATCTTTTTTAAATTATTTAAAACTACTTATTTTATCATTCCAAGAAGACCGAACATCTGATTGATGTGTTGTCTACTCACACACATCACAAATAATAATAAGTTGTTTGTTATGTGATTTCATTTCATTCCAAGGTTGTTTTCTATGCATGTGAGTATTAAACACATGTTTTTGTGTTTTATGTCACTAAAAGTGTGTTTCCATCATCCTAGTAAAACAACAGCAGCGATGAATGTAGCATTGTATCTAATATTTCAAAAATAACTCCCTAGTTATTTCCTTACGATTTCAAATTATTTTGAGGCTACTCGGCAGGTTTTGACCCCTAGAAACACCTTTTTAAAGGGAGTTAAATCTTTTAAAACCACATATTCAATTGTTACATGAATACCACATGTTTGATTGATGTGATGTATGCTGTGACACATAATGAATAATAATAAGATGGGTTTCTAGTAATTTCAAGTCATTACAATGTCATTTGTTATGGATTTGACTGTTAAATGCACGATTTAGTGTTTTATGATACTAAAAGTGCGTATTCGGTCGTACTAGGAAAACTATAGCTCAAATTTATGTTACGTCTATTTAATCATTTCAAAATTCACTCCATTGTTGTTTGTTTCTGATTTAATAGTATTTAGAGGTTGTTCAGATTGTTTTGACCTTCATACACACCTTTTTAAAGGGCATCAAATATTTAAAAAACATATATCCAGTCGATACATGAAGACCGCACATCTAATTGAAATTATATATATATATATTTAAAAATCATTAATAACAAAAATACGATTTTATTGTTATTTCAAGTGATTATGATGTTGTTTTCTATAGATAAGACTGTTAAACGTGTGTTTGGATGTTTTATGACACTAATAGTGTGCTTTTGGTCCTCTCTGAAAAAACCTGATATCAGATTGACATTTCATATACTTGACCATTTCAGAATTATTTATGTGGTTTTTTTTCATTTTATTTCTCAATATTTAGATGTTGTTCGGTTGGTTTTGACCCATGGACACACCTTTTTAAAAGGCATCAAGTCTTTAAAAACCATACATTCAGTCATTCTGAGATTACTGCATGAATGATTGACCTGCCATCTCCTCATACACATACTTAATAATAAAAATATTATTTTTTCTATTATTTCATATCATTCCAAGGAAATTTGTTGTTGATCAGAACATTAAAAACACGTTTTGGTGTTTTATGATACTAAAAGTACATTTTCCACCATCAAAATCAAACAACGCCTCTGTTTGATGTACTATTTTCTCAAACATGTCAAAATTCACACCATGGTTATTTTTTTATGATTTCATGGAAGTATTGCGGTCAATAGAATGTTTTTAACCACTGAAAATACCTTTATAAAGGGCATAAATTATTAAAAACCACAAATTAAGTCGTACCGTATAGACCACACATTCGATTGAAGTACTGTCGGCTCATATATGTCAATAATAATAATAAGATGGTCTACTATTATTTATAGTATCTATAAGGTCTTTTTCTATGAATCTAACCATTAAACATGTGTTTAAGCGTTTTATGACACTAAAAGTCTGTTTTAGTCAACCTGGAAAGAGGCAGCTCTTACTGATATTCTGTCAGCTAGAACTTTTAAAATTTCCCAAAACATTTGTTTTGGTCTTACTTCCTGGCCTTCAATGGTTTTTTCGGCTATTTTTGAGCCCAAAACATTCTTTTTTAAAGCACATCAAATCTTTAGAAAACACATATTCAGTTTTTCTATGTAGACCACACATCCAGTTGATGTGTCGTATTCTCTTACATGTAATGAATAATAATTAGAAGGTTTTACTATGATTTCAATTAATCCCTTGGTAATTTGATATGGATTTTATCATTAAATGCATATTTGGTGTTTTATGACACTAAAAGTGAATTTTTTGGTTCTCATAGGAATACTCCAGTCCATATTGAAATTCTAACTACTCAACCTTTTCAAAATTCAATCAATAGCTGTTTTTCCTTGATTTTATGGCATTCAGATGTCATTTGGATAGTTTTGACCCTAAAACGCACCATTTTAAAGGGCTTAAAAAATATTCAAACCACATATTCAGTCATTCTATGCATACCACACGTCTGATTGATGTGTTCTCTTCTCTTACCCATAATTAATAATAATAAGACGGGTTTCCTATGATTTTATGTCATTTTGAGGTCACAAGATATGGATATGACCATTAAACATGTTTATTAGTAATTTATGACACTAAAAGTGCATTTTTATTCCTCCTAGGAAAACACAGGCTCATATTGATGTTCCATCTACTCGAACATTTCAAAATTCACTCCACAATGTTTTTTCTAATATTATGGAATTTGGAGGTCGTTCAGCTGGTTTTGAACCCCAGATGAACCTTTTTAAAGGGAGTCAAACCTTTAAAAACTCCATATTCAGTCTTTCCGGGAAGACTTCATGTCCCATTGATGTGTCATCTCCTCTCACATGTCATGAATAATAATAAGACAATCTTATTTATGATTTTAAGTCATTCTGAGGTAGTTAGCTATGGATCTAATCGTTAAATGTGTATTTTGGAATTTTTTGACACTAAAAGTGCATTTTCTGTCATAACAGCCAAATAGAACCTTTGATTGATGTTTATCACTCTCAACCATTTTAAAATTCACTCTACGATCATTCTCATTAGATTCCACAACATTTATATGTTGTTCGATTGGTTTTGACCCTTAGACGCATCTTTTTAAATGGCGCCAATCCATTAAAAACCACATATTCAGTAGTTCCAGGAATAATTCACATCAAATTGAAATTTCATATACTCATACAAATAATTAATAATAATAATATAATTTTTTTATGAGTTCAAGTCATTCTGATGCCATTGGAAATATATCTGACCATTAAATGCATGTTTTGGTGTCTTATGACACTAAAAGTGTGTTTTTTGTCATCCTAAAAAAATGACACCTATGATTGATGAACCTTCTAATCAAACAATTAAAATTTAATGCTATGTTTTTTGTCTGATTTGACAACATTTTGAGGTTCTCTGGTTGGTTTTGACCCCCCACACATTTTCAAAGGGCATAAAACCATTAAAAACTGAATATTCAGTCATTTCAAGTAGAATGCACGTCTGATTAATGTGTTTTCCACTCTTAAACATCATCAATCCTAATAATATGGTTTTTCTATGATTCTAAGTCATTTTGAGGTCACTAGTTATGGATCTAACCATTAAACATTCTTTTTTCTGTTTTACGTCACTAAATGTGAGTTTTTAGTCATCCCATAAAAACAACACCTCTGATTGATGTTTCATCTACTTGACCATTTCATAATTCACTCTAAAATTATTTTGATCTGATTTAATAGTATGTAGATGTATTTCAGTTGGTTTTAACCCCTGGATGAACCATTTTAAAGGGTTTCAAACCTTTAAAAACCACATATTCAGTAGTTTCTAGTACATTGCATGTTCGATTTATTTTCCATATACTAATACACATAAAAAATAATAATAAATGTTTTCCCTATGATTTAATGAAATTATGAGGTCATTTTCAATATATCTGACCATTAAATGCACGTTTTGGGGTTTTATGACACTGAAACTGCATTTTATTTCATCTGACATAAAATGAACCTCTCATTGACATACTATCTACTCAACCATTTCAGAATTCACTATTTAGTTTTTTTCAACTGATTTCACTACATTTTGAGGTAGTTCATTTGGTTTTGACCCACTATGTGTTTTTAAAATGCGTTAATCCTTTAAAACATATATATTCAGTCATTACAGGAAGATTGCATGTCTGGTTGATGTTTCATATACTCTTACACATCAGAAAAAATAATAAGATGTGTTTCATATAATTTAATGTCATTTAGTGGTTGTTATTTATGAATCTGGCCATTAAACATGAATTTTGGTGTTTTATGAAACAAAAAGTGTTTTTTGGTCATCCTTAGATAGAAAAACCTATGATTGAAATTCAATATACTCGACCATTTCACAATTCACTCCATGGTTTTTTTATTCTGATTTCATGTCAATCAAATGTCATTCAGTTAGTTTTGACCCCTAGATGCACCTTTTTAAACAGCGCCAAACCTTTAAAAACCACATATTCGATATTCTAGGAATATGACTTTCATGAATGACTCTCTGTTACTTTTACACATCAAAAAATTAATAATACAGTTATCCTATGATATCATGTAATTTTGAGGTTGTTTTCTATATATCTGACCATTAAATTAATTTTTTTTGAATTTTATGACACTAGATGTGCAATTTCCATTATCTTGAAAAAATGACACCTCCGATTGATAGACTGTATACTCGAACATTTCAAAATTCACTCCAAGGTTTTTTTGTCTTATTTCATGGAATTAAGAGTTTGTTCGGTTGGTTTTGACCCCCATCTGTTTTGAAAGGATGTTAAACAATTAAAAACTAGATTTGGGTCTTAAATGGATTATGGATCCATGTGATATTTTTATTTTTTGTAAGGATGTGGAGTAGGTTTATAGGTTAACTCCGAAGTATTACCTAGAATAACAATTCCATTTTCCAGTATCTATAGGTTTTGAATAGTTTGTGATGGGGTAAGCCCAAAAGGACTAGGTGAAGTAAATTTGGAAGAGGTAGGAATGGATGACATATGAAGAGCTAAAGGGGAATTGATAATAGAGTTATAAGTATAAATCTGAGGTCCCATAATCCATGTATAGTAAATCAAAATTCAAGATCTATCTCCCATTATCTAAAATTAATATTCCTTCTCCATTATAAAGTCCTCCAAAAGAGGTGATAACACCTTAAATTTATCCACTGTATCAATAAAATCCTATTTCAGTAGAGGCATTCAAAAATAAATAGATAATGATTTATAAATTTTCATTAAATTATATTTTTAAAAATCCTACTCAAATAATAATCAATGGTCCTTTTTATATGTTTCCAATATTGTGTTTTTATCTTGACACCTCTTTAAACAAGATCAAGTGTCTGAGTATCATGTGTTTGAAAAACATCTTCCACCAACTCTTAGGTATTATAATATTCATAAAAAAACATATCTTCTCATCTTTGATAATATATCTAATCAGGTTATTATCAATGAAAATGTTCACTATAGGGGAAAGAGGTACAACATGTGGAGGTGTAGTAGAGGATAATGGATGAAAAAAAACATTTTAAAACCTCTGATACAAATTAACCATCATGGCCTGTAAGTCTTCATGAAAATATCCAACTTGACTTGTAAAATTCCTAATGGAATTATTCTTCAGATCTATCTTGAGAAATAGTCTTTGTTGAATGTGATAAATTATATAGGACACTATCCTTGAGATGTTCTATTATCTAATGGGTTTATAGGATGTTAAAAAACAAGGATGTTTTAATTAATCACATTCATCAAATCGGGTTTAACTCATTCAATTACTCCCCATTGACAAAATATATAGAAGAAGTTGATGGTGGTAGATGTACATATTTCCCTATGGGAGACTACCTACCATCCAATGCATCATAAATCAACACAGAATTCAGTCCAAGAAACTGAAACTCATTTTCTCCAGAAAATCCATTCATAATAAATTCAAATGGATTTATGTTATTATATCCAATAGGTGTTGTTGATACTTTCTATTTACTCATATTACATCAGGAAAAACACATATTATGGAAAATATGATATGATAATATCATTATATTCTCAAGATAACATATTTAATTTTTAATACATCTTAATTATTTCTATAAGATATCACAGATTTCATCATTTATATTCATATTTTAGAAATTAAATTCTATATATAATAGGTTATAAAATCAAGCTAGTAAGATCCAGTAATATCAAAAATTTCATCTTTTGTTTCTGATAATACAGATTTCCCTTTAGGGTTTCATTGACTGTGTATGTACATTATGTGAGAAAAGTTTCATAATGATCCTTCAACTTTTTTATCATTCAATCTTCTAAGGTATTTCATCATCAAATAAGTCATGAAATTATTCAAAAATCATCGAAACTATATTCCTAGTGCTCCTTGAACTGGATGACCATCCAATACCAGACTTGTTGTAGCTTATCTAAGTCATGTCCAGTTGAATTACCTTATAACATTCCATGAAGTAATTAGGTGAGTTAACCTTAGGTAAATTAACCACATGAAAAAAATATCATGATTAATTAATAGATCACATGAACAAAATTTAACAATTACTTAGCATACCATTTGACTAAATTGTCATCGTTAATTAACTGATTGTATGATCTTTTTATTCAATCACTTGATTCCAAAATAGAGAAACCTAAAAATTAAAATTAAAGAAAGAAAAATCTTAATAAAATGATGTTTTATGTAATATATCATGATTATCAATCAAGAACTATTTAAAATAATGAATTAAATCTCATGAATTAAAATAATAAAACATAATGAGGTGTAAATTAAACTAAAGGTTCAGGAATAATTTTTAACTTCTAATTCATGTATGATATTATAATGTTAATTTAAATTACCTCATGCATGAGGATCATCTTCATCTAGAAAACCAATAAACACATTGCGATTTCCACTAGCTATATCTAGAGCCTACAATTTATATAAATATTATTTATGTTAAACACAACATTAAAAGTCAATATTTGTATGGATTATTTTCTTTTTTACCTGTGGAACCACTTGTGCACCATCAATAGGACATTGCATCATCACTTCATCAATACGTGCAGACATATGTGATAATCCCTCATCACACTCTACACATAACTACTCAAACCACTCATTGATATTGTGCAACATATCATGCATGAAAAAATCTATCTCAGTACATGTGTGAATCCTCGAATCTCTACATGAAACCATCTCTACATCTCTAACAACTTCATGTAAGGGAATACCAGTTCCATAATTGAAATAATAACCCTAATCTTTACACCCCACAAAATGTGAAAATATCTCATCTGCATGCATTATAATGACGATTCTTGTCAGAAACCAAGCCGGGTCGCCATCCGACCCGGCACCCGACCCGGTCCGCGGCAAGGCCCGAAGGGCGTTCTCGATCCCCATGGGCTGGCACAAGTGCCAAGGTACCAAGAGTAGCATGTGGGAACGATTTTAACTGAAATAAATGACAGAAAAACAACTAACCAGATAAAAACTGAAACTAGAAATAGACAACCAACACAGCCATAAACTACGAACAGATTTAAAGTCTACAACTCCAACCAAAAACCCAAAATGAACAATAAGAGAAAAAGAGAACTAAGCTCCAATACCAACCTCAAGCGACACAAGAAGTTGCATCCACAAGCTACCCACACCAACCTGCACACGAAGACCAACAGAAACCAGAGCCTCCATCGCTGAGCACGACGCACAACTTGGGATACACAAGAAACAAGAAACTACATACACCCAAGGGTGTATGTTGGGTGTGAGCGAAAATCCCAGTAGGATGCCACCAAGAAAAGGGTTCCATGCCACAACATCAAAAGACAATTCAAAGTGCTTATTCAAAAATTATACTTTCAAACTGCATTTAACGAAAACATTTTCAGGCTAACTGCTAAAGGAAACACTAAAAAGGAACTCATTTCACAAACCCGATTTTTTAAAGAGGAAGAGGAAGGTTCATTATGGGCACACACACACACACATACTCACACACACACACACACACACACACACACACAGGTGGTCCTCCATATGTCTACGGAAGGCACCACGCCATCGATGTTAGAGCACTATAGGTAAATCCCCTAAGGTTCATCTAGCTCGAGTGTGACCCTAGAACCTCGTGTCTCGGTGAAACATGTCTTAGAAGGCCACAACCCTCAGAAAACGTGGCTTAGAAGGCCACGACCCTCAGAACATGTGGCTTAGAAGGCCACGACCCTCAGATATCATGTTTAGTTAGTGTTTCAATCATCAATCCAGCTATGTGAAACATGGACGATACCCATCCGGTTCACTAGCGCACTAGTTCTAGTTCGCCCACCTAGATACCCAGGGTTTTCCCATGTTCTCAAACAAGTTTTACATTCACATAGTATATTTCTTTCTCATTCCGCAGACTAAACAAGATATTTCCCACAAAATTCATCATTTTCATACCATAGCACTATCTCAAAGACACACGCACACGACATGTCTTATTTTATAAAAAAATACACCAATTTAAAAGTGTAAGCATATTCAACTCCTATAAAGAACCATTTTAGAATCATATAAATACACCAACAAATAATTAGAGTTATTATTGAGATCATTTCCAGAAAAGACAAGAAGACCTTACACCAAAAAAACTTGATTTTATACAGAGGCGTCACTTTAAAACTTGATACACGAGGTAACCATGTAAAAACTTGTTTTCCATTATTCAAAAAAAATTTCATTTCAACATCAAAAGTTCACAAAAAGGAAAACACACCAAAAGTGATTCATATACTTTGAAAATGTCTATTTAAATATACAAACACCTAAAGTGACTTGAAAACACCTTTCAAAAGAAACCATTTCGAAATCAATTTCACAAATCAACCCTTTAAAAACCTCTTTGGAACTCTATAAAAAATTATTATACATTTCTAAAATTTACCACAAACGAATTGAAAGGAATAAAAATGACAATTTCTAAAGACAAGTACAACATTCATCACACACGCATGTTACACCATTTTTAAAATGCATTTCGCAAAACCTCTATAGCTCTACCAAAACATTATAAACATTATTCACATCTTGCAACTAAACCATAGCACATATTAAGTTAATCTAAACAAACAAATTAAATTATCTAAATGAAGTAATTACATGGAACCACCTACCTCAAATAGGAATGGAAAAATGACACGGCGCAAGACTCCAGTTGCGTAACGATCGCACCGTATCGAGCTGTCAAACAGGTTCTAAAACAGCAGACCATTAAACAGGTTCAATAATAATGTTAACATAATAGTAATATTAATTATAATAACAAAACAATAGTAGTTATATCAATAACATAATAATAATAATAGCATAATAATATTAATCATAGTAATCTTAATAATAATAATATTTTAATAATAATAATAACAATACAATAACAATATAATAATAATAATAATAACATAATCACAATAATAATGAAAATAACATAATAATTAAAATAATAACATAATAATATTATCATGATAATAATAATAATAACATTGATATAGTAACAAAAATAACATAAGAATAATGTAATAATAGTAACAATAAAAATATAATAATAAAATTGATATTGACATAATAATAATAAAATAATAATTATTATAGTAATGATATAATAATAATATTTACATATTAATAATAAAAATGCTATAATAATAATAATGATCAAATAAATCATAATTTTACAATAAAATGTTAATAACATATTAAATAAAATGAAATAGCAGAATAAATTAAAAAAAACTAACCTACGCGGCAGAGCGGAGGAAGGAGAAAGAAAAAGAAGAAGAAGAAGAGAAGAAGAAGAAGAGAAGAAGAAGGGGGGGGGCATGACAAGAAAGTGGAGGGGGGTCCGATGCGGAGGCGTGGCGGAGGCGCGGTACAGTGTGGGTGGTCCGCTGTGGGTGCAACAGTGGAGCAGCGGGGTCGGTCGAGGCGGAGACGTGGCCGGCGCGGGTCCGACGTGGGTGCAGCATGGGAGCAGCGGGGTTGGCCCGAGGTGGAGGCGTGGCCGGCGCGGGTCTGGCGTGGGTGCAACAGGGGAGCAGCGGGGTCGGCCAAGGTGGAGGCGTGGTCGTGGGGTAGAGGGGGAGGAAGGGAGAGCCGGCTGGGGCAGAGGAGGAAGGAGGTGTGGGGGTGCGCCGCGGATGGAGGAGAAAAACGAGGGAGAGAGAAGGAAAACGTGGGGAGGAAGGAAAAGAGATGAAGAAGAAAAAATTGAAAAAAAAAATAAAAAAAAAAGAAAAGGGAGTGGAGGGTGGCGGCTAGGGTTTCTAGGGGGGAGTTAAACACAATGAGTTAAATTAATGTTATTAATGTCATAATAATAATAATAATAATAACGTAATAATAATAATAATAATAATAATGATAACATAATAATAATAATATCCAAATATTAATATTATTAGCAATAATAATAATAATGATATCATCTTCATAATAATAAAAATAATAATAATAATAACATAATCATAACAAAAATTAATAATAATAGCAATAAAATAATAATAATAATAATACTTTGAAGCTGAAGTTAATCGCCCGGCAAAAGAACATTTGCGTAGCGAGTGCTGCACGCTAAAAAGGAAAGGTCACGCGGATACGATCGTGCTCTGCCCGCGCACCGAGTGGTGTAGAGAATATACACATTTATCAGTGCCACAACAAAGGTCTCATTTCAGGGTTAGCCTGCACTTAACCCCAGTATTCAAATAAGCGTGCGATTCTACTTATGAAATAAATATTTAAAATTAAGGTCATACCTCAAGGCGAAGTACGGGCGTGACAATTCTCCCCACCATGAAAAATTTCCGTCCCCGGAAAGCCACATCTAGGGTTGAGGCACAAAGAGGAAACTGATTCCCCAATAATGTTCAAAAAGGATCTCTACAACCAACAAGCGAAAAGAAGCAAAAGTAATGTTCTCAGAAGAAGTGACTCAAATGACAACCTCATGAAGCAAGTAAGACTTTTTGATATGAGGTTCCCACCCCCAAACAGCTAGAACACCTCCAGTTGATTGATTCAGGAAAGTAAGTCTCGTACCTTCGGAAACCAACCTCACAAACTAAAACACCACAAGCATCATTGAACGAAAAAAACACCACTTTACTTGAACGAAGATTCAAGAACAACTCGAATCCAAGGAATACTTCAATAACCTACCACTAAACCATCTCTGGGAACGAAACTGAATGGCCCACCACGGAAAAGCCCGATGGGGCCCTCCACTGTTAAAAAATTTCCGACGCTCGAGACGAGACTAGAAAACCGACACGGGGTGGTTCGAGTGGACTCCCCGCCATTAATGAAAATTCCAGCACTAATTCATTATAGAGACATTCGTGCGAGGCCCAATGTGGGTCTCCCCACCATTAAGAACCTACCAACTCCCAAGGCGAGACTATAAAACCAACATGGGGAGGTCCAGGCGGACTCCCCACCATTAAGGAAAGGTCAACCTGATTTATTCCAGAGACCTTTGTGCTAGACCCGTTGTGGGTATCGCCGCCACTAGAACTAACCGAGGATATATAACTTTGAAAAAATTTCTGATGGTGACCACACACCCCACCACAAGGGGCGGGGAGGGAGGGGCCCGACTACCGGAGTGTCCAAAGCATGGCCCAAGACAAACCAGCATTTCCACATTCCTGGATGAGCATTATTCAAATTTGAGACAGATTTACCCAAAAGACTCCCATAAGAACCACTAAAGTGATTGCATCCAGTAGGACGCAACCCTCAAAACTAAAGGCATCGAGGCGAACATGCCTCCGCATAGTCACTGAAACCTTACGCAACCAGATGGGTCGTTCGAATCGAAACAAACACAGAAAGAAAAAATTTAAACTTCCTCTACTTTGAACACCAATGACAGAAATAAAGTTGGGGTCCTCTACACTTCCGGGGTTCCTGACCACACACTATCTTCTCTCCGAGGCCTACGGCTGGAGCCCTGATGTTTGAAGAATATTCTGCCTCGCGGTCAGGCATGGAAGTCTCCCGAACGAAGCTTCTCCTTTTGGTGTCACACGCAACCACACTGCACCCAAGACAACACCAGAAAACAAACACACTACAACATCTCATTGATCATACACGGAACATTCACCAACAAAAGAGCTGAATGGTTCATGTGCATCACCCTTTGTCACACTGGGTGAGAATACGACACCACAAATCGTCACAGAGCACGATCCTTACCGTCGAGAGAGGCATTACACTAAGAAATACTTTAAATCGCGTCTTGAACAACACGTGATCCCTACAAACAACCATAGGATCCTCATACGACTGGGTCTGCCAACTAGTAGCCTAACACAAACCTTTTCTTAAACGAAACCACCCAAGACCAGAGGTTATTCAGAATGTTATACCGCACCAACGACTTAGGGTCGCTTCCACCTTTTTCCCACTGGAGTCTCCTCTACCACTTCCAAACTATCGTTGACTACCAAAGGGACCTTCCACTGCAAGATGTCACCGAACATGACCCTTGTAGCCAATGTAAAAAAAACTACAAGGCCCTTCAAGACACTGGTCAACACTGAAAATTCCAAACCGCCCTCACCCTTCCCCCCTGGAATTCCTTTCATCATTTCCAGGGGAACCTTCAAATGCAACGACGTCAAATTTCATATCCAACAACTCAGACAACATAAAGAAACCAAAACTCCGTTCAACTCCCCTCGCATCTGTCATCCCGCTGCGGGAGAATCCACTTTGTTGTAAAAAGGAGAGGTGGGTTCAATTATAGGATCCAGAAAGAGAGTCCTTCGATCAACTGGAGTGCCGCCCAACGGGGAATTCCCCATAGTCATACTTCAATCACATGTCAATGCTTTATGGGGGGTTATACACTAGTCAGGGAAGAAAACTATGGACCCAACCAAACTCGTCCAATGGTCAAGACATACCACAAGAAAACACCAAACAAGCAGGGGAATCCACTACAAGGGCTACCCGATGTACTCTTCAAAGGAATTTACTAACCACACGCTTGCATACCAACTCACAAATAAGAACTCAAACTCGGGACACAAACCATTCAGAAAGAATACTCAGCTCAAAACACCACACATCCAACATCTCAAAAACACAAGGACACACCACACAATCACCATTTACTAAAACACCAAATTTTTCCTTTAACAAAACATTTTGAAAATAAGCAATCCCAGTGGGTAACAGAAACACCAATGGAATCCCATGAGCCTCGCACATGCGTGATCTCATGCCACACGGGCACCCACCTCATGTCCATCCAGGAACTCATCGGCTCATGCCATTAACTATTTCCCTTTTTCGCATACACTCTTGCATGTGGTTTCCCATGAGAGCGTCAAGGATCAAAACCAAACCTTTTTTTCAAAACCAAAACATCCAACCCACACCTTTAAAACCTCACACACCATTTCATTTTCAAAGCGCTTCATTTGAAAACATTTTCCAAGACCAAAACATTTTTACTTAAAAACCAAATTTACACGAATCCAAAACAAAGAGACGGGAGACAATACAGGAGGAAACTAGTGTCTGTGGGTGATTTGAGCATATGGTTGGCGGCCATACGCCAGTCACACCGTTGGCCACATAGAGTATTTTAGGATAGTGTCCCCGACTCCACAAGGCTTTCCAGACCCTGCGAGCTCAATAAGACCACTGACCTTACTCCCTTTTCATTTCCCTTAGACACGATCATCTGCAAGGACCAACAACTCAGACAAACCTCCACATACTTTGGTAACTTGAGTCCCGCCACGAGTTGTGCTGGCCAGGCACCTAACTCGTATCCAGGACATCGAGTCCCGAAAAATTTAACTCAAGTCTACTGTGACTCTATCCCAAAAGAAACGACCCAAGAGAGCAAACATGCTGCTCTGATAACATTTTGTCACAAACCAAGCCGGGTCGCCATCCGACCTGGCGTCCGACCCGGTCTGCGGCAAGGCCCAAAGGGCATTCTCAATCCCCACGGGCTGGCACAAGTTCCCGGGTACCAAGAGTATCAAGTGGGAACGATTTTACCTGAAATAAAAGACAGAAAAACAACTAACCAGATAAATAACTGAAACTGGAAATAGACAACCAAAACCCCCTTAAACTACGAACAGGTTTAAAGTATACAACTCCAACCAAAAACCCAAAATGAACAACAACAGAAAAAGAGAACTAAGCTCCAATACCAACCTCATGCGACACGAGAAGTTGCATCCCCAAGCTACCAACACCAACCTGCACACGAAGACCAACAGCAACCAGAGCCACCATCGCTGAGCATGACGCACAACCTGAGATACACAAGAAACAAGAAACTACATACACCCAAGGGTGTATGTAGGGAGTGAGCTAAAAGCCCAGTAGGATGCCACCGAGAAACATGTTCCATTCCACAACATCAAAAGACAATTCAACGTGCTTATTCAAAAATTATACTTTCAAACTGCTTTTAAAGAAAATATTTACAGGCTAACTGCTAAAGAAAACACTAAAAAGGAACTCATTTCACAAACCTGGTTTTTTAAAGCGGAAGAGGATGGTTCATTATGGTCACACACACACACACATACTCACACACACACACACACACACACATGTGGTCCTCCATATGCTGACGGAAGGCACCACGCCATCGATGGTAGAGCACTATAGGTAAATCCCCTAAGTTTCATCTAGCTCGAGTGGGACCCTAGAACCTCGTGTCTTAGTGAAACATGGCTTAGAAGGCCATGACCCTCAGAAAACGTGGCTTAGAAGGCCACGACCCTCAGAACACATGGCTTAAAAGGCCACGACCCTCAGATATCATGTTTATTTATTGTGGCAATCATCAATCCAGCTAAGTGAAATAGGGACGATACCCATCCGGATCTCTAGCGCACTAGTTCTAGTTCACCCACCTAGATACCCAGGGTTTTCCCATGTTCTCAAACAAGTTTTACATTCACAGAGTATATTTCATTCTCATTCCGCAGACTAAACAAGATATTGCACACAAAAGTCATCATTTGCATACAAAAGCACTATTTCAAAGACACACGCACACGACATGTCTCATTTTATAAAAAAGATACACCACTTTAAAAGTGTAAGCATATTCAACTCCTATAAATAACCATTTTAGCGTCATATAAATACACCAACAAATCATTTGAGTTATTATTGAGATCATTTCTTGAAAAGACAAGAATAACTTACACCAAAAACAACTTGATTTTATACAGAGGCGTCACTTTAAACCTTGATACATGAGGTAACCATGTAAAAACTTGTTTTCCATTTTTCAAACAATTTTTCATTTCAACATCAAAGGTACACAACAAGGAAAACACACCAAAAGTGATTCATATACTTTGAAAATGTCTATTTAAATATACAAACACCTAAAGTGACTTCAAAACACCTTTCAAAAGAAACCATTACGAAATCAATTTCACAAGTCAACCCTTTCGAAACCTCTTTGGCACTCTATAATCAATTATTTGACATTTCTAAAATTTACCACAATCGAATTGAAAGAAATAAAAATGACAATTTCTAAAGACAAGTGCAACATTCATCACGCACGCATGTTACACCATTTTTAAAATGCATTTCGAAAAACCTTTACAGCTCTACCAAAACATTATAAACATAATTCGCATCTTGTAACTAAACCATATCACATATTAAGTTAAACTAAACAAACAAATTAAATTATCTAAATGAATTAATGACATGGAACCACCTACCTCAAATAAGAATGGAAAAATGACATGGCGCAAGACTCCATTTCCGCAGCGATCACACCGTATCGAGCTGTCAAACAGGTCCTAAAACAGCAGACCGTTAAACAGGTTCAATAATAATGTTAACATAATAGTAATATTAATAATAATAACAAAAATAATAGTAGTTATATCAATAACATAATAATAATAATAGCATAATAATATTAATTATAGTAATCTTAATAATACTAATATTTTAATAATAATAATAACAATAAAATAATAATATAATAATAATAATAATAATAACATAATCATAATAATAATGATAATAACATAATAATAAAAATAATAACATAATAACATTATCATGATAATAATAATAACATTGATATAGTAACAAAAAGAACATAATAAAAATGTAATAATAGTAACAATAATAATATTAAAATAAAATTGTTATTGACATAATAATAATAACATAATAATGATTATAGTAATGATATAATAATAATATTAACATATTTATAATAACAATGCTATAATAATAATAATGATCACATAAATCATAATTTTATAATAAAATGTTAATAACATATTAAATAAAATGAAATACCAGAATAAATTAAAAAAAACTGACCTGCTCGGAGGAGCGGAGGAAGGAGAAAGAATAAGAAGAAGAAGAAGAGAAGAAGAAGAAGACGAAGGAGAGAAGAAGAAGAAGAGAAGAAGAAGAAGAGAAGAAGAAGGGGGCATGACAAGAAAGTGGAGGGGGTCTGACGCGGAGGCGTGGCGGAGGCGTGGTGCGGTGTGGGTGGTCCGCTGCGGGTGCAACAGGAGAGAATCCGGGTCGGCCGAGGCCGAGACGTGGCCGGCGCGGGTCCGACGTGGGGGCAGCAGGGGAGCAGCGGGGTCAGCCCGAGGCGGAGGCGTGGCCGGCGCGGGTCTGGCGTGGGTGCAACAGGGGAGCAGTGGGGTCGGCCAAGGCGGAGGCGTGGTCGTGGGGTAGAGGGGGAGGAAGGGAGATCCGGCTGGGGCAGAGGAGGAAGGAGGTGTGGGGGTGCGCCGCGGATGGACGAGAAAAACGAGGGAGGGAGAAGGAAAACGTGGGGAGGAAGGAAATGTGAAAAAAAAAGAAAAAAAAAGAAAAGGGAGTGGAGGGTGGCGGCTTGGGTTTCTAGGGGGGGAGTTAAACACAATGATTTAAATTAATGATATAAATGTCATAATAATAATAATAATAATAATAATAATGTAAAAATATTAATAATAATAATAATGATAACATAATAATAATAATATCCAAATAAAAATATTATAAGCAATAATAATAGTAATGATATCATCATCATAATAATAAAAATAATAATAATAATAACATAATCATAAGAAAAATTAATAATAATAGCAATAAAATTATAATAATAATAATACTTTGAAGCTGATGTTAATCGCCCGACAAAAGAACATTCGCGTAGCGAGTGCCGTACGCTAAAAAGGAAAGGTCACGCGGATACGCCCGTTCTTTGCCCGCGTACCGAGCGGTGTAGAGAAAATACACATTTATTAGCGCCACAGCAAAGGTCTCATTTCAGGTTTAGCCCGCACTTAACACCAGTATTTAAATAAGCGAGCGATTCTACTTATGAAATAAAAATTTAAAATTAAGGTCATACCTCAAGGAGAAGTCCGGGCATGACAATCATCCTCTATCAGTTCTCTAAAATCAGCATCAAACTAATCCTGTAGAATATTTATAATGAATTAATAATCAAATAAGAGTAATTTCAATGAAATAAATATATATATATTTTAGTAAATAATTTTCTTACTATAACATTGGAAACATCATGATCACCCGCTCGACGAGTCGACACCCATATCAACATCTGATTGGTCTGTTCACCTTGTTGTTGTAACTATAATAAATGTGTCCACAAAATACATATTTATGTTCATGTTATAGTAAAATATTTTTAATATATGAATGAATAGTGAATTCTAATCATACATCTTGTTTGAGTTGTGGCCCGTGTCAGGAACCAAGTCATGAAAGTGTGACCTGCTTGTACCGATGACATGAATGAAAAGTGGACCATGTGTATGTTGAGTCAATATGGTTTTCCTTAGGACATTTTCATTCCTTCTTGTTTTGAAAATCACAAACACCTTTCTTAAGGAAAAATGCTTTCTGAAGGAAAAATGCTTTCTTAAGGAAAAATGCTTTCTTAAGGAAAAATTCTTTCTTAAGGATAAATGATTTTTTAAGGAAAATTGCTTTTATAAGGAAAATTGCTTTTCTAAGGAAATTTATCCTTATCATATTTTCATCCATATTTTTTTTCCTAAGTATAAAATTCGGATTCATTTCTATTTTCTCGGATTTGTTTAAAACATTGATATAAAGTATTCTGTTTAAGGATCCGAATTCTGGATAAGAACTGTAAGGATGTTTCTCTCCGGATTACAGATGAGAACTGTAATAAAGTATCATTCCGAATTCCGGATACGAACTCTGACTAAGTTCTATTCCTGATTCAGGATACAAATTCTTATTAAGTTTGACATTGAATTATCATTACGAATTCTAATGAAGAATTCTCATTAAGAATTATGATAATGAATTTTCGTTAAGAACTATGATGATGAAATCTCATTACGAATTCTGATGACGAATTATCATTCCGAATTCTCATTCTGAATTCACCTATTAAACAGAATCTGATTACCATTGTTTTATACACTCTGAATTTATTCAGACTCTGAAATTATCTTGGTTAGACTCTGAACTTTTATTTTTCTTATGCCTTTATATTTTGACTACACTTTATTATTTTACTTTCACTCCGAATCATCACTCCGAATTTTTCATTCTGGTCTTTTTGAGTAAGAATTAAAACGATGTCGTACATTCTGTTACACTTGTTTTGTTATAAAACGGTGTCGTCTATTTTTTTATAAACTAACCGTTGTCTAAGTGACACGTGTACAGGTCCCTCCGATCATTAAGGAAAATATGATCGTTGGAGAAGGAGCCGACCTTAATTATATATAGGAGCTCATTTGAAAGAGCTCAGTGCTGCTGCTGAACAGTGCTGTTGTGCTGCTGAAAGGCTGACTGATCATTGACTCATGTGATTACATGCTTGAAGTGATTTCTAGAGAGAGAGGCTCTTATTAACTCTCAAAGCATCATGCGACTCCGAATGTTGGTGATTAAATTCGAGGACTTCTGGGGATAGGAAGACAGGGGTACCGACTACCTTGAAGTTCGAGGGCTTCCTTGCGGAGGAAGACAAAGGTTTCCAACTACCTTGAAGTTGAGGGCTTGCGGGGATAACAAGACAGAGACTCCGATCTTCGTATGGAGGGCTTACCCTAGTGTGGGTAAGACAGACTTTCTTGAAAGTATAAATCAAGGGACCTTTATCCAAGGTTGTTGGATACCCTTCTCTTTGGGTTAAAAGAATTATATCTTGTTACTAGTAGTTCTACTACTTGTTTATATTCCGCTGCATTTTTTATTATAAGGAAAGTATAACTTTCTTATACTTCCTTACTTATACTCTGTTTCATATAGATTCTATACGCATTAAGGTAGAATCTCATATTGTAATATTTTGTTAAGTTTCAATTTCCGGAACCATATTTCCGGAACCTACTTTCGGAATCCCTTTCCAAGATTGCATTCGGTGTTAGAGGTGTTGTGAATTTGCTTAGTTTAACTTTTTTAAACTTAGCCCTTTCCATTGCTTAAGGAAAACATAGTTATTCATACCTAACTTTAAAGGTTCCAAAGGAATTTTTAAAGTGTACAATTCACCCCCCCTATTGTATATTGATCATCTACATCATTATTTGGATCCTACAGTTGGTATCAGAGGAGGTCTCTGAAATAATTATAATTACGAATATGTTTTTCTTGCTCACTTATACATTCCGAACTTTTCTATTCCAAAAATTCCCAATCCGAACTTTGTAATTACGAATCATTGCTACTAACAAGTTTTTGTATCGAAGGTTTCTAGTATGGCAGGAATTAATGTTGGATCAATTGATAATCTAAATCCAACAAGACCACCTATATTTGATGGTAATGATTATGAGTACTGGAGAGATCGAATGAAGACTTTTGTTATCAACACTGGAGTAGACAACTTTTTTATGCTTACTGGTGATTATAAAATTCATGACAAGGAAGTTAGAACTTTTACTAACCCGGAAAAGCAAGAATATCAACTCAACTATAAGGTACGCAATACTCTACTATGTTCAATGACTAGAAATATATATAGCCAATGTTTTTCTTGTGAAGCAGCTAACTGTATCTAGAAGAAGTTAGAAGTTACACATTTTGGGACTTCTAAAGTGATTGAGACTAGAAGAGCTATGCTTAGAGCTGAATATCATGGCTTCAACTTTCCTTATGGAGAACCAATCTGTAAAGTTCAGCATAGATTTATGGCCATTGTCAACAGCCTACAGTCTATGGGAGAGAAAGGTTTAGATGATGAATTTCTTGTGGATAAAATAATTGATATTATTCCCAATGACTGGGAATCCAAAAGAACAGCTATAGATGAAAACAGGAAAGTGACTTAGATCTCTCTTGATGAACTATTTGGAACACTTCTACAACTTGAAACCAGAATTAAGAGAGATGCTGGCAACATCAAGAAGAAGAATGGAAATGGTATTGTTGCTTTTACTACAACTTCAAATCAGATGAAATCTATGACTCCTGAGAGAGTAACCAGATCCAATTCTAAGAATGTTATTTTCCAATCCAAATCTAGTGAGAGTGAAGTCTCAGAAAATGAACTAGCAAATCTTGATCGAAGGATGAACAAGATAGCTGGCCAGAGAAATTACCAATCAAAGTATAAGAAAAAGGAAAGGAAAGACAAGAAAGATGGAGAGGTTACTTGTTATGAATTTAAGCGAGCTGGACATATAAGACCAGATTGCCCTATGCCTAAAAAGAAGGAAAGGAAAGAAATACATTCAGACAGAAACAGAAAGAAATATTATAAAGCCAAAGCTAAGAATGTTTTGAAAGCCAATGACACCTAGAGTGCCAGTGGGGGTGACTCTTAAGATGAATCTTCTAATTATGAATCCTCAGGATAGAAGAATCTTGGTCTTATAGCCAAATTACCTATTGATAATCATTGTTTTATGTCTAAGGTACGAAATGCTGAATCATTGACCAATGATTCTTTAATTTCTAATGATAGTAAGTATTATAACTCTTCTGATGAAGAATCTTCTTCTGATGAGGAAAATACTTTACCTACTTATGAAGAAGTATCTAGGTTTTCTGAATTTCTTGAGATTGATAATTCCAAACTCAATAAGAAACATGATAAGGAAAACACTAGGAATTCTATTCTTATAAAAGAGATATCAGATCTTTCTAAAGATCTTGATAGGAAAAATGATGATTTTGAATGTATTTCAAAAATTCTTGAGGAAGTAAGTTCTGAGAAAAACAAACTTTCTAAAGAATTAGAAGAAGTAATTTCTAATAAAAATGTTTTTGAGCCTAGCTCAAGTTCTAAAACTAATGATTTTGAGGATAAAAAAATCTTTGTAAAACTCAAGTCTGAAATTTTTTCCTTAAAGAAGTGTTTATCAAACTTTACCCATGGTAAGGAAAATTTTGATAAAATGTATTCTCAAATATGACCTTTAAGAAATAAATCCGGATTTGTTTATACCCATGCAAAACCAATTTTTAGTAACAATTATTTTGTTCCTCAAAGTGCCCCATTTTGTACCAAGTGTCAATATGGTGGTCACTGGGCAAATAATTGTTCCTTAAACAAAACCCAATCTTTAGGATTTCACAAAGCTTACTTCTCTAAGAAGATGTGGGTTCCTAAAATTTTATTATCTAGAAATCTCGGATCCAAACATGTTTGGATTCCGAAAGTCTAATTTTCTTCTTGATTTCAATAAAATAAATAGAGTACCAGCAACAATACATGGTACATGGATAGTGGATGTTCCCGGCACATGACTGGTAACAAAAGCTATTTTGAAAAGATTATCAAAACGAAAGGAGGAAAGGTAACTTTCAGAGACAATGCTAAGGGTGAGATTGTTGGTATTGGTAATATTGTTCTTCTTGGTAAAACCTTGATTTCAAATGTTCTTTTTGTTAAAGGTCTTCAGCACAACCTCATTAGCATAAGTCAGTTATGTGATTATGGTTACCTTGTGAATTTTAGGAATGATAAGTGCTTAGTTCACAATTCAAAGGAAGAATTTATTCTCTCAGCCAATAGGCAAGAGAATATTTACACCTTAAACATAGAAGATCTTATAAACCAAGATTTACCTTGACTAAGTGAAATGGAAGATCATTCCTGGTTATGGCATAGAAGACTAGGACACTGTAACCTTAGGAACCTATGTAAACTCTCTAAGAAGAAACTAGTTAAGGATCTACCATAGCATAGATTTGATTCTTATAATGATTGTGATCCTTGTCAATATGGAAAGCAACATAAATCTAGTTTTAAATAAATCGGTGAAGTCTCAAAAACCGATGCATTATAGTTAGTGCTCATGGATATTTTTGGTCCAACACAAACTGGATGTATTGGAGGCAAATACTATGTGTTTGTTCTAGTTGATGATTACACTAGATTTACTTGGGTTTATTTTCTAGAAAATAAATCTGAAGCTTTTTCTTATTTCAAAAGTTTTAGAGCTCAAGTAAAAAATGAGAAAAACCTTCCATTGAAAACTATTCATAGTGATAATGGAGGAGAATTTCAAAATTCTGATTTTCAAACTTTTGTAGTAAGAAAGGTATTACTCACAATTTTTCTGCACCTAGAACTCCTCAACAGAATGGTGTAGTTGAAAGAAGAAATAGAATTCTTCAAGAGATAACTAGAACCATGTTGAGTGAATATTCTATTGCTAGACATTTGTGGGCTGAAGCTGTAGGTACTTCCTATTATAATATAAATCGAGTTTTGATTAGACCTTTTCTTAATAAAACTCCTCATGAGTTATAGCATGGTAGAAAACCAAGATTATCCTACTTCAAGGTTTTTGGTTGCAAAGTATTCATTTTTAATACTAAAGATAACTTACATAATTTTGCTCCAAAATCTGTTGAAGGAATTTTCTTAGGATATTCCACAACATCTAAGGTTTATAGAGTTTTTAATAAAAATACTTGCACTGTTGAAGAAACAGTACATGTAAAATTTGATGAGTCAGATCCTTTTGTTTTTAAATCATCCCTACCTACATCCTCGAATGTGTTTTCAAAAACTGATTATCAGCCGTTGATAGAAGAACCTTCTGATAATGATAATGTTCTAGAAGATACTTTTGTTACATTTACCCCAGAAGACTTTCTACCCTATGTTGATGAACATGTTTTACAAAACCCAAATCAGGTGTTTCTTAAGAATCATCCCAGTGATTGTATCATTGGTGATGTAAATGAACCTGTAAGGACTAGAAGTTCCTTAAGGAATGAAGTAGAAAATCTAGCATTTCATTCCCAATTAGATCCTAAAAGCACTGATGAAGCTTTAGGTGATGATGATTGGATTAAAGCCATGCAAGATGAACTAAATTAATTCGAAAGGAATGAAGTCTGGACCATGGTTGAATGACCTAAGGAAACATCGGTTTTTGGAGTAAAATGGGTTTTCAGAAATAAATGTGATGAAAATGGAGTCATAGTAAGAAATAAAGCTATACTTGTTGCTAAAGTCTATAATCAGCAAGAGGGAATAGACTATGAAGAAACATATTCTCCAGTAGCTAGACTTGAATCTATCTGTATTCTACTTGCCTTTTCATCATTCTTTAATTTCAAACTTTTCCAAATGGATGTGAAATGTGAATTTCTTAATGGTTATGTTCAAGAGGATGTTTTTGTTGAACAACCTCCTGGCTTTGAAGATACAAAACATCCTGATCATGTTTTTAGACTTACCAAAGCTTTGTATGGCCTTAAACAAGCCCCACGAGCATGGTATAATAGACTCACTAGATTTGTGCTTCAAAATAACTATGTTAAGGGAAATGTAGATCCAACTCTTTTTATAATGAAATATAAGAAAAATGTTTTGATTTTTCAAATTTATGTTGATGACATCATATTTGGTTCAACTCAGCAATCTTTGACCGACTCTTTTGCAAGTCTAATGAAATCTGAGTTTGAAATGAGTATGATGGGTGAGTTAACATTTTTCCTTGGTTTTCAAATTTTTCAAAAACCATAAGGGACTTACATATCTCAACATAATTATATTATAGATCTTCTTAAAAAGTATGGTTATGACAACACTAAGAGTTTATGTACTCCTATTGGTACCTCAAATTCTCTAGATCTTGATGAAGCTGGAAAACCAATAGATCAAACGGATTTTAGAGGTATGATAGGAAGTTTACTTTACTTAATAGCTAGTCGACCAGACATAATGTTTTCAGTATGCTTATGTGAAAGATATCAATCCAATCCTACGGAATCTCACTTAAAGGCAGTAAAAAGAATTTTTCGCTACCTTAAGGGAACCATTGATCTAGGATTATTTTATACTTCTGGAAATGATTTTGTTCTAAAATGATTTTCTGATGCTGACTTTGGTGGATGTAGAATGTATAGAAAAATTACATCTGGAACTTGTCATTTCTTAGGAGATTCATTAGTTTCTTGGTCCTGCAAGAAGCAACATTCTGTAGCACTTTCCACTACTGAAGCTGAATATGTAGCAGCTAGAAGTTGTTGTGCCCAAGTGTTGTGGATGGAACACACACTCACAGACTATGGCTTGAGTTTTTCTAAAACTCAAATTTTGTGTGATAACACAAGTTCCATTGCCCTTAGTAAGAACCATGCACATCACTCCCGTGCAAAACTCATATATATTAGGCATCACTTTCTTAGGTATCACACACTCAAAGGAGATATTATTCTTCAGTTTATCGGAATGGAAGATCAACTTGCTGATATTTTCACAAAATCTTTGCCTTCTGATAGATTTGAATATATTAAACAGAAGTTAGGGATGATAATCGTATGGTAATCCTCCTTAATTAACCTTCTGTTGAAAAAATATCCTTATAGCAATAAACTCATTTTCATAGGGGGAGTACATTTGTTTGTTAGTTTAACAAAGTTTTTCAAAATTTGTTTTCAAACTTTTCTGAACGAAGATTTCCGGAATGAAATTTCTGGAACTACAATTTTCTAGAATGGACATTTTCGTACAAAATACATCTGGATTAGAAGTGTTTGTATTGGAAAACATCCGGAATAGAAAATTTCGTACTAGTATTTTCATAATGGAACTTTCATACAGAATCTCTCATAATAAGTTTTTTTTAAAAAATTCTTTGAATTTGTTTTTCGTACTCAGTTTTCCGTAATGGGTTTTTTTTGTACTAAGTATTTCCTTACTAAGTTTTTTTTCCTACTGAGTTTTCCGTAATACGTTTTTCGTACTAAGTTTATTTTCCATAGTAAAGTTTTTTCGAACTCTGTCTTCTCATAATAAAGTTATTTTTCGTAGTCATTTTTATAATTACCCGTTTCGAATAATCCTCCTAAGCCAATCTGAAAGGTATGATTACCTTACTCAAGTTTTCGTAGTCATATTTTACTTGCTGGCAATTTCTTGTATTTTGTTTTCGGATTACAGTTTTCATAATTATTTGTTTTAATAAAAACCTCAAAAAGATCAGATTTAAGTTTTCAACCGTCAGATCTGATCTCAGCTTATCCCAACCGTTAGATCAACCGAGTAAGTTGAACCGTCGTTCCATTCCCTATATAAAGGAGACCCAAATACTCGTCCCACATCGATTTCAAGATCTTGCATCCCGAATCTCTACCTCTCTGTTTTAAAGTCGTTCCGAACATCAGATTTTTCCATTCCGAACTTCTCAAAGGACTTCAGATCTGAATGTCTATGGAGTTAGCTTCTCAAGAAATGTCATCCACTAAACCTATTTCTCAATGGTTAGTTTACAGAGAAAGGTTAGTACATCCGGATTTCTTCAAAAACTATGATTCTCTTATTTCAAAGAACATTATGTTGAATGGCTGGGAAGATATTGCTATATCCAAACCGGGGAATCAAGACGATTTATTTTCGGAGTTACTTTTTGAGTTCTATGAATTAGTTTCCTTCTATCAGGAAGATAATGAGGAGAAGTTTTCTTTTAAGTCTTATGGAAAGACCTACAAGCTTTCTTATACCAAGGAAGCAAGCTTGGTAGGGCTGACCTATGAAGGAGAAGCCGAGTTCATATCTCATGTGTTGCCAGATTCTAAGGGTATATTCGACAAGGAAAAATCCTTGAAAACTCTCGGACTCTCAGATGACAAAGCTCCGAGGATTGCAAGTTTGCCTACAAATTTCCGGATTCTATAGTTGTTGGTACAAGGGCTTATCGTACCGAGGAAAGGTGATAAAGACAGTTTAAAGAAGAGTGGGATCTATATCATAGATTTCCTGATAAATCTAAGGAAGTTTAACTTCATGAGACACATTCTTATAACCATTGAGAATCTTAAGAAAGGAAATCTCAGAGCCCAGATCGTAATGTACCCAGCAATATTATCAAAGTTGATAGTTCGGTGCCTTGATTCCTTCAAGGAAGCTTGCAGATCTAAGCCAAGGGTTTGCAAAATTTTGTTGGTCAGTGATAATACCCTTAAGAGGATGGATGTGGCTTTCAACAAGAAGACTGGTGAGTTCTTCGATTTACCTAATCAAGAAGAAGCGGCTCCGAAGACTGCTGAACCAGAATCATCTAATCCAGTAAAGAAAAGAAAGTTGAAAGAAGTTACAGCTGAGGTACAGGATCCTAAAGCTAAAGAAGTTCAAACCGCACCTCCCAAACCAAAGAAGAAGAAGGCTTTTCCTGATGAGGATGTTTCCAAGTGGAGAGCAGATAAAGAGAAAAGGAATGAAGGGGATCTGCAGTTCGGATTGGATCCTGCGGAAGCTAAGGCATTGAAGGAGATAACTGCTGATGAACTTGAAAAACAAGTAAAAGAGATGAAGCTCAAGAAGAAGATGTCATAAGCCGAGGCAGTCCAAGAGTTGTTAAAATTTAATGAGATGGTATCCGGAAGCATTCCAGTTCCGAGATCTTTCTCCTTGGAATCTCTACCTGAGACTCCAGGAGGAAACCTTGATTTTCTGGAAGAGATTACAACGGAACATGTTGAGCAACTCGAGCAGATTCAACATGTGGAAGAGGAAGAACAAGTTGCTGAAGCATGTGGTGAAACAAGAGACTTATTGAAAGAAGTAGATGAGTATAAGGGGTCGCCTTCAGAACACCTATCACTCCGAACATCATAGGCTGAATCCTTTAAGTTAGTAACTCTATAGAAGGATAAGAATGAGGAAGATGTTGTTCAAAATGTTGTTGATGATATTTTTCAAGTGTCTACTGGCGAGCAGAAAACCCCTGATTAAGAATCATTTCCGAAAAAAGACAAGGGAATGAAAATCCTTGTTGAGACTCTGAAATCAGTGGCTAGCAAGAAAATAGAATATGGTGATTCATATAAAAGGAAGTTGGAGCTTATTGTGGAAGATAATTCTCCAAGAAAAGTTTCAAATTCGGAGTCATCCTCTGTGGGGCATGACTTTGTTGTCTAGTCTTTAAAAAAGTTGGTGGGATCCATTCCGACCTTCTCAAGTATTGATTCAAGATGTCAGATGCTCCAACATGCTTTGAATCAGAAAACTGACTCCGTATATATGGTTATGGAAAAGTGCGTTGAGATTGATGCTCAGTTCAAAACCTTCTTTGTTGGCTACGAAGCTCATAGAAAATCTTTCAAGAGAATGAAAAACTGGTCGAAGAAGACTGTTGAAAAGATGAGGTTATTTGATGAGTTTCAAGACAATGTTAAATACTCCTTTGAGACTGAGGACAGGAAGACAAATGAGATTTCTTCCTCCTTTGAAGAGAAGCTAACAGATGAAAAGAACTTTCAGATCCAAGAAGTCAGAGATCTGAATGGGAAACTGAATTCCGTTTCTCAAAACTGGAAATTTGAAAGGGATCATCGGATTGAGTTTGAACAGAGGATGGAGGCTCAGGAAGAAAAGATCAAAGCTCAGGAAGAAAAGCTGAAAGCCTAGGAAGAAAAGATTGAGGATCAATCTACAAGAATAGTGGTCTTAGAGAAGCAAGCTGAAGAAGATCATAAAGACCTAAAGAAGATCAAGACTATTCTTAAGGGGATCATTTCGAAGGAAAAAGATCCGAAATAACCAAATCCGATCTTTTTGTTGTAATATTTTTTGTTTCCGATATTTCAAACTTAATGAAATTTGTACTTGTCGTTCCTTTTTTGTTTCTACTAATGTTTCAGGTACTTTGTTTTTTTTCATTCCCTCAATTTCTTTTTTAAAATCACAAAGGGGGAGAAGGAAAAGATCCTTAAGAAAAAGAAAAACTCCAATGAGAGTCTATCAAAGGGGGAGAAGGAAAATATCCCTAAGGAAAAAGAACTCTAATAAGAGTTTGTTTAAGGGGGGGTTTTCATTTAAGAAGACTTTATTATTCATAATGAAATGCCACTCCTTAAATCTAGAATACGATCCTTAGAGTTTCAAAGCCTAAGGGGGAGTTAGTCGTATTCATCAATATCCTCAAATAAAAGGGAGATAAGCCTTAATGTTTTTTTCTTTCTTCTTAGAATTTCTTTTTCGTAAGGATGTTTGTGCTTTCCAAAAAGGGGGAGATTGTTGAGTCAATAAGGTTTTCCTTATGACTTTTTCATTCCTTCTTGTTTTGAAAATCACAAACACCTTTCTTAAGGAAAAATTCTTTCATAAGGAAAAATGCTTTCTTAAGGAAAAATTATTTCTTAAGGAAAAATGCTTTCTTAAGGATAAATGCTTTTTTAAGGAAAATTTCTTTTATAAGGAAAATTTCTTTTCTAAGAAAAATTATCCTTATAATATTTTCATCCATATTTTTTTTCCTAAGTATAAAATTCGGATACATTTCTGTTTTCTCGGATTTGTTTAAAACGTTGATTTAAAGTATTCTGTTTAAGGATCTGAATTCTGGATAAGAACTGTAAGGATGTTTCACTCCGGATTCAAGATGAGAACTGTAATAAAGTATCATTCCGAATTCCGGATATGAACTCTGAATAAGTTCTATTCCAGATTCAGGATACGAATTCTTATGAAGTTTGATATTGAATTCTCATTACGAATTCTAATGACGAATTCTCATTACGAATTCTGATAATGAATTTTCATTAAGAACTATGATGATGAAATCTCATTACGAATTCTGATGACGAATTAGCATTCCGAATTCTCATTCCGAATTCACCTATTAAACAGAATCTAATTATCTTTGTTTTATACAATCTGAATTTATTCAGACTCTGAAAATTATCTTGGTTAGACTCCGAACATTTATTTTGCTTATGCCTTTATATTTTGACTACTCTTTATTATTTTCCTTTCACTCTGAATCCTCACTCCGAAGCTTTCATTCCGGTCTTTTTGAGTTAGAATTAAAACGATGTCGTACATTCTGTTACACTTGTTTTGTTATAAAACGGTGTCATCTATTTTGTTATAATATAACCGTTGTCTAAGTGACACGTGTACAGGTCCCTCCGATCATTAAGGAAAATATGACCGTTGGAGAAGGAGCCGACCTTACTTATAAATAGGAGCTCATTTGAAAGAGCTCAGTGTTGCTGCTGAACAGTGCTGCTGTGCTGCTAAAAGGCTGACTGATCTTTGACTCATGTGATTACATGCTTGAAGTGATTTCTAGAGAGAGAGGCTCTTATTAACTCTCAAAGCTTCGTGCAACTCCGAATGTTGGTGATTACATTAGAGGACTTCTGGGGATAGGAAGACAGAGGTGTCGACTAGCTTGAAGTTCGAGGGCTTCCTTGCTGAGGAAGACAGAGGTTGCCAACTACCTTGAAGTTGATGGCTTGCGGGGATAGCAAGACAGTGACTCCGATCTTCGTATTGAGGGCTTAACCTGGTGTGGGTAAGACAGACATCCTTGAAAGTATAAATCAAGGGACCTTTATCCAAGGTTGTTGGATACCCTTCTCATTGGGTTAAAAGAATTATATCTTGTTACTAGTAGTTCTACTACTTGTTTATATTCCGCTGCAATTTTTATTATAAGGAAACTATAACTTTCGTATACATACTTACTTATACACTGTTTCATATTGATTCTATACGCTTTAAGGTAGAATCTCATATTGTAATATTTTGTTAAGTTTCAATTTCCGGAACCATATTTCCGGAACCTACTTTCGGAATCCCTTTCCAAGCTTGCATTCGGTGTTAGAGGTGTTGTAAATTTTCTTAGTTTAACTTTGTTAAACTTATCCCTTTCCTTTGCTTAAGGAAACATAGTTATTCATAACTAACATTAAAGGTTCCATAGGAATTTTTAAAGTGTACAATTCACCCCGCTCTTGTATATTGAGCATCTACATCATTATTTCGATCCTACAGTGTACATTGAAAATATTCTGTTAATATAAATATGAAAAACTTATAGTCATTTATAGATTAAAAGCAATAAATATTACCATCATCAACTCACTCAACCAAAACACAACAAAATCATTCAATTTCATGGGAAGAATTCCCAGAGGGACTAACTATAGAATGTATGGAACACCCATAAATGGTATTAAGTGTTTTATATTCAACACTACCTTATAATCCTTCCATAATATTTATATTTTGGTGATACATAGTTCTAAAACTCATTTGGAAATGATGTAAAAATATCCAATTAAAAAAAATCATGTAGCTATAATAATAATTAAAAATATGTAATGAAAAATTAAACATTTAATTTACCTGAACCTCCACCCCTAACCATTCAATCGTATTCTGGGGTAATGAAGTCCAATTATGATCCATTAGAGTGAATATTTGTGGGTTTCGTATCATATTCCCCAACTGATGAACTAATACACTTGCACCATCTCAAACTGGTTTAACAGTGTCATCAAATAGCACATCCAATTGGTATCCAAAGTTCTATGATCAAACCCCCCTATTTGGACCCCTGTGTATACTAAAAGTCACACCAAATCTTAATATATATAAATTCATAATGCAATTACTATTAACTGAATTTTTAATTTAAATTTAAAAACACTTAGGGAAATAAAATTATACAAAAATAAAATAAATTAATTTCAACAAATGAAAAAATAAATACGAATAATATCAGGAGAACCACTCTGACCACCCTATGAAAAACCTACATAAATAAAAAATACAGTAAAATCAAGAAATTTATATATATAATTCATAAATATGTTTAGAAATATTAACTGGGAACAAATTACAATCATTCACAGATCATGAATGTATATTGTATCATCCCTCAATAGTCACTCTATCTCATTTTATATATTATTTTCATACATATATAGTTATTTGGTCATGTTTTTTATCAGGAAAGGTCACAATATCCTATTCATCTCATTAGTTAAAAAACTATTCTTCCATACATTTTCACCACAACATTCCAAATAGATTAAATGTCGACAAAATAAACATGATTTGCCTATGATGTCAGTATGAAGAGTTCGTTGCTTACTTGGTCATCATTATATTGAATGTTGTTAATGTTCACTGATGTAAATTGGAAGTGAGAAGCTTTCATTCCATGAATCTTATCAACCAAATCATGCCATAAAATTATGCGATTTCATCCACAACTATAAATATAATAAATAATATCCCTTTAAATTTATAATAAAGACCTAGATCAACAAATTATCATTCAATAACACATTTCTACATGGTTCGATTCACTTCAAAATCTCTAATAAGGAATAAGAAATTGTTATCAACCAAATAATTGTAGCGACGAGTTGTAATAAATGGGTCATTAACTAGTTGGTTGATTTCTTTTCTCATAGTATGAGTACTGTAATCACACATCTTGTGAATTTGGAAATTAAAAATAATTCAATGGATAAAGGATTGTGAAAATACAACTTAATTGCAATATAGCAATATTAAATCAACTATTTATATGTATATGAGTCTTGATCCACTCAAGAAATGTGCTGAAATGATGTTTCTGGATTTTAGGGTTAGTTTCATGGGGCCTTTAACAATTCATCTTAGTGACATGAGTCCAAAATCCAAATAAAATAAAATATAAGTAATATAATAAATATAGAAACATATGTCATAGTAGATTAACTATGAAACTTACAATATCAATATCATAACCAATGGAGTGTTGAAAAACACATATAGACGAGCATCAACCCTCTCATCATTGTGCATATCAAACTTTATGCCTTCTCCAATTGGACCCTCGTTATTCCGTGAAGGTTTATCTAACTTTGTTTCAACCTCATCAATATATGAAGCACAAAATTAGTGCACTCATCCATCAAATATACATTGAAAATTGATGCTTCCAAATAATATTTTTTCACAAATACCATTTTAATGTCTTATTATATTTCTTTATTGGATAAATCCACCTAAATTGCATGATATGACTAGAAACGACTTCACTAGTTAAATTCATTGTGAAGTGAATCATGACATCAAAAAAATATATCATAAATAGTTTCTCCAGTTGCCATTGTGAAAGCACAATCTTATCCTCCTACTTTTTATAATCACTCATGTGATGATTCGATGAATAGAGAGGTCTGAAAAAATTAAAAACCTTAATAAACCACTCAATAACCTAGGTAAGTAGGGAATCAAAATTGAAATTAGGATTAACTGTTGAGGGTGAATATGATTATCATGACTTTTCAACCCATGAAATTTCATGCTCATATGATCGAGATGTTTGGAATTATTAGAGCAATGACCATTAGGTACATAAATAGACTTCAAAATCTATAGAAATTGTTTATCTCTTTTTACTCATTGTGTATTGTGCATCTAGCATGTATGCCAAATTACCATCACCCAACTATAAATGTAAAGGTTTCTCAATCGAATTTCTTGAAAATCACGTTGATCGTTGGCAAAATATTTTGATAATACCTTGATGCCAAAAATAGTGCACAATATATTATCACATACATTTTTTCAATGTTAATCACATCTAAATTATGTCTTAAAATTTTATCATTCCAATAAGTAAATTTGAATAAAACACTCTGCTTCTTCCAATTATGATTGTGCTACCTATTTGTAGGAGAAATAAAAGACAATGTAGGAGCAACTAAATCCTAAAAATCGTACATTGTATTGATTTTTTATTGATCATGTTATGCACAAATTGGACAGTAGACATTATTTGTGGTGATGGGTAATGTTATATATTCCCATCAAACAACATGTTGTCCGTTCTGAACCCTTGGAATGGAGGAAGAAATCTTCTGTGACCAAAATATGCCCACTTTCTATAGTACTTAAGCCATATTGATTTCATACTTTTATTACATGAAGGTAAGAAAAAATTCTCCTTTTTTACTCCTACTTGATAAGTTAACATATGTTAGTAAGTAATTAATTTTCCATAAAAATAATCATAGAGTCTAAAAATTTCATCGCCTGCTGAGTCAAAATTCATTACACCATCTAAGAAAAATTCATACAGATAATAAACCAAAGATTTCATATAAAAAGTAATTTTATCACTACGTCCTCTTGGTCTATTAATTAGTGTCGAAAGTAACAAAAAAGGTTCATTTCATATATACCCATGGTGGATGGTAGTATTGAACCAAAACCACTTTCCACATACTATGTGTCACACCAACCATGGAGCTAAATGGGTTAAAACGATCTAATACCAAACCAAATCAAACATTAAAACCATCCCATGAAAAGTATTGGTGTATTTGATCACACTCTTTCCTTTCTAATGATTATTTCTGGTGATTTAATTTATTAACCTCTTTGATTCTCTCAGAATGGAAATTCATCAATTTAGAAATTTTATCTCACATGAAAAATCTATTCATTCTCAGTTTTAGTGGGAAATAACAGATCCTCTTAGTAGTAACTTGTTTCCCCTAATTCAAGACCCATCAGGGAAGAATCCAACTACATTTTTTAATCTCATTGGCCTTCCCCCTAGATGAAAAGAAAATAGTACAAATATTGAATTGTATATTATATTTTCTAAAAAAACATATATTTATTATGGCACAGATCAATGGTTTCATATGTAAAACCAAGGTCATCACTAACACTACCGCTGATCTGGGAAAGGGAAGTGCTCACATTTATCAATGCCAAGCAGAAAGCACTGATAATAGCCAATACTTAATTAGTGCTTGTTTTAGAATGGAAAAAGGAGAGATTTCTCGGTGCTATTCTAAGATCTGATAAATGTTTTAAATATAAAATATTATTAATATTTAAACAATTATTATATTTATATTCAAAAATAATATTTATTTATATAAATTAATTAATAAACTCAAGATTATAATTAATATAATTATGATATATTAATATATATTTTTTAATAATTATGAAATAAATATATAACAATATTTCAAAATTATTTATATTACTATAATTAAATAAATAAATATTTAAATAATTGTAAAATTATAATAATTTTTTCAAATAATTTTTTTATATTTATAATTATATATTTACAAATATATATAAATAATTTTTGAATATATTTATTCATTATTATGAATATTAATAAATAAATATATTTCTCCAATGAATTTGATCAATATATATATATATATATATCTCATGAGATAATGATTATATTAATGGACACAATTTTCATTATTTATATTTGTTTATATATTTATGGGTGAGTATAATCGATGCTATATGATTGTATGTTTTTTATGGACATAATTGTGGGTTGCTAAATGATAAGATTACCTATATTATTATTTTTCATTCATATTTTTTGTATTAATCATTAATGTTCATTTATACATTGGTTTTATTGATCTATTCTTTACTAGGTATATGATTCATTCATATTAAAGCCATGAAACAATTATTTTCTCATAAATACTTATAAATTTACTATAAATATATTTTATTATAAATTTCAATAAATACATTTATTATAATTTCGTCAATATATATATTTATATATTAAGTAAATAAATATAAATAAATATATTTATAATCTCCAAAGGGGTGTAGTTTAGTTGGTGACCTGCACCTACCTGTGGAATTAAACGAGTGTAGAGTCGTGAGTTTGACTCCCTCCCGCATCATTAATTTTCCCCAATTTAGGGGCGGGTAGGGTTAATGCCAATGGTGAAAAAATGAATTTTGGTGGAAAAATTCGGATGAGTAAAATGGATAATATTGTGTGATTACGATGGTTCGACTGCTTTAGTGGAGAAACTAGGGTGACCGCAGCATCCACGACAAGTCTTGTGGCATCATCGCTAAAGGGGGCTTCATCAGAGGTACGGTACCAGGGGTTCTGGATCTAGTTGGATCGACAATGAGAAGGGTGACATGGGAATGCTGTTGAGGCATGACGAAGGACATGGAATATTTGTGTGATAGTGGGGATCTCGAGAGCAGAACATTGATGGTGGTGAAGATCTCAATGGGTGATGATAGATAAGGCATAAGTGAGGTGGTTCTCCTATGGGTGTGCAATAAAAAATAGGTTAGTCCATTCAGAAGAATAAAATGGGATCCTTGGATTATGTATTGGGATTCATTCCAATTGGACATGTAATCCATTCATATATATATATATATAAATTGGGCTCGATTAGTGAGTTATCCCCTAGGGGTGCTATGACCTACCTTTCAGGCCTCTATGTGAGGTGTGTGTGTGTTTGACTTAATTGTAGCCTCAAAAAACCCAATAAAAATATATTTATAATTATATAAAAATATTTAAAAAAATATTTATTTATACATATAATTATAAACAAATAAATAATTATATATATATATATTTAAATAATTTTAAAATCATAATAAATATATTTAAATAAGATGTAAAGTTATTATATTTATATTTATATATATTTATATATTGATATATGCATAGGTAATTATATAAATATATAAAAGTAGTGTGGGACATGAGATATTTTTATATAAATATATTTATAATTATTTAGAAATATTCTTAATTATATATTATTATAATTATAATTAAAAATAATTAAACATAAGAATAATTATAAAATTATAATAAATATATTTACTATAATTTTATAAATAAATAAATAAATATTAATAAATATATATATTCTTATAAATATATAAATATATAAATATATTTATAATTATATACAAAAAATTATAAAATAATAATAAATATATTAAAATAATATATATTTATTATATTTATAATTATATAAATATATATAAATACAAAAATATATAACCATATATATTTATATAATTTTAAATATAATAAGTGTATTTATTATATTTATAATTATATATATATATATAATAATATTAAAATGTATAACTATATAAATACATTTATATAGTTATAATAATTATATTTAAAGAATAAATATTTTTAAAGATTAAATATAATCAATGAATAAATATATTTAAAGAATATATATAATTATTTTTTAGATCTTTATCTGCACTAAAAAATCACCGATAATGATCTGTTTTATCGAAGATTTCTATTTTAGCATTGATAAGACTACTCTTTATCCTCTCTTTTTTGGAAGCGTTGAAAAAAGCCTTATCCGATGTTATAAAAATAAACCTAATAGAGCCTCTTCTCTTCACGCCTTCAGGATTTCATTGATTTGAAGTGCAACCACTGTCGTCGCCGCTCTCGTCCCATACACCATTGGTCCCAACCATCATCCATCCCTTCCTTCACCTTCACCTTCAGCATCTCCATTGATCCCTGCCCTACCACCATCACTGCTTGCCACCATCGATGTAATGACCCGTAAAATTCAAGGGAAATTTTTTCTTAATTTTCTTTGGAATTTTACAAGAGCGCGGTTTCAGACGGCACCTGATTCCGAGGACCGGAGTGCCCAGAATCTTTTTCTGAAGTTTGGCTCGGGTACGTTCAGTGAACGAACGAGCGGGAATTTCTAACTTTTGATCTGGTGCTCGGAATTGAAATCCGAGGACACCGATGAACTCGCAACGCCGATATTCGCCTAAGGAGACCTTTTCCGAAGATGAGTTTAATGCGGGACGAAAGTTAGTTTTTGGAAGAATTATAAAAAGTTGAATAAAAATGTGGAACACTTTTTATTTTATCTTTTGTTGGTTAACTTCTCTCAAAGGAAGTTAGCGGTGGGACCCACACCCACTTAACCTCCCTTGAGTGTATTAAGTGTGGTGGGACCCACACGAACCTAAACCTTCCATCTTCTCTCAAACTCCATTTAACCCCTCTTTAAATGACATGACAATTGTTATTTAATTTTGGAGTTATCTTATTTGAATTTCAAACCTTTGAAATTCAATTTGTTAAGTTTGTGAATAAAATAAGACTCTATCCTTTTTTATTTGGTTAGAATTGTTTTTGGCTATCTTGAGAGCTTTTGGGTTCTTCTCCTTCTTCTTCAACTTGACGAAGAACGCTCAAGCTTGACGAAGAACACTCAACCTCCGACGAAGAACGCCGCTCCTCTCTTCTTCGTCTTCCATGTCAACGAAAGGGAACGACGCTTCCTCCTCAGACTTCCTTCGTCGGCATACGAAGATTCGCCAACGATGTACCTCTTCGGATGTACCTCTTCGTCATCGGATTTGACGAACAACTACCGCGACGCCTGACCTCCGCGACGTTGTCCTCCGCAGGTCGTTGACGATCTTCGAACATGAACCCAAGGTAGGGGTTGTTGTTAATTGTTTATTTATTTATCCTTGTTCGTGGTTCTAGCATGACTAACATAAGTATTTTAAATATGTGTTATCATTTAACGTGAGGGGGCCGGACCGCATGAACACGGACGAACCCCCTCCTTTGTTCTTGTTGATTAATCTTACAGGTGGAAACAAGATGGCGTGGTGCCGTCGCACCACGTGGATAATCGCACGATTATATTGTGCGGCGCCGTCGCGCCGTGCCGTGGAAGAATCATCAAGAACGCGACGCCGTCGCGCCGCGTCGAAGGGAATCGAAGGCGCGGCAGAGGGGCGCGGTGCCGTCGCACCGCGCCGGACGACGAACACCGCGGCCGGTTCCGGGCCGCGGCGAGACGGGAAGACCGGCGGCACGCAGGGCTGCCGGCGTCGGAAACAGGAAGGGGACCGGCTTGCCGGTCCCGTTGGAGAAAAACCGGCCGGCCAGGTGGCCGGCCGGAAGGTCAAAGACCGGGGGAATAAATTCCCCCGGTCAACTCTCTAAACCCCCCCCATTTATGAGGGGGGGGGGCGGTTTCTTTGAGGGGGGCAGGCGGCCCCCCGGTTTCCTCAAGCAGGCCCCCACGAGGGGGGCCGGATCTCCAAAAGGCGCGGCACTTAAGCCGCGCCGCCATGCTGGAAGCGGGGGCTTAGCCCCCTGCGCGTGACCCCAGCGGCGCAAGGCCGCGCCGCCGCACCGGACCGCGCCGCCGCACCGGTCCGCCGCCGGCCGGGCTGGGTCTGACCCGGGTCGGGCCGACTCGGTTCGGGTTGTCCCAGGGGGGGGGGGGGGTCGGGCCGGTTCGCCCGGACCCGGACCCCCCGTTTTCGAGACAGTTTCGGTCTTTTGCCCATAACTTGAGGCACGGACCTCCGGTCGACGAACCGTCTGCGGAAACGCGATCCTTGGATCGAGACGGTCGTTTCGGTATATCTTACTCAATGTTTCAGATCACTTTGTGTTCGTTCGGGTTGGTTCGTTCACGAAACCAACCAGGCCTTCAGAGCGGAAACGCTCATATCTCGAGCTACAGACGTCCGATTGATGTGCCGTCAGCTTTGTTGTGTTCCTCTCAGAGAGAAGGATCTTTTGGCATACTCCGCCCGAGTTTTGGACGCAGGTGGAGTACGGTCGGGTTGGTTTTGCCTTAAAAACCAACCGGGCCCCGGGGACGAAAATGCCAATAACTCTCAGACCGGGTGTCCGATCGACGCGTCGTCTGTTGCGTTGAGTTCCTGTTGGCGATATGGAACTTTTGGATACATCAACTCTGGACTTTGTGACAGTTGATGTATCAACCTCTCGACTCGTGGAGCGGACCCTCCTGTACGAGCTTGCTGTGTGCGGAAACCCTAATGCTGGCTGCGACTGTGACTGCTACTACTACTGCTACTACTGCTACTGTGACTGCGACGATGACAGTACAGAGATCCTGTGTGGAATCGACGACGACGACTACAGAACTCAGCGATCCTACGTGGATCAGTGCTGCATGTCCTGTGTGGGCCCGATCCTGTGTGGGTCCGATACTGTGTGGGTCCTTGCGCTCAGCGGTCCTGTGTGAACCAGCGCCTACAGGTCCTATGTGGGTCCGATCCTGTGTGGGTCTTTTGCGGGGGTTATTTACCTATCGATCATTCGTGGGTCCGACGACTTAGATGGATCAGAGATCATCTTTATCGTCATTTGAAAAAGTATACCTGTATGAGATGAATCCTGTTGCTTTCCTGTGTGGATTGTGTTGTGCTATCCTGTGTGGATTACGTTTTTCTTTCCTGTGTGGAATATGTTTACTTTCCTGTGTGGACTGAGTTGTACTTGGGCTCGGAGGTTGGAGCGTATTTGAAATTGATGACTTAGGTATATGTATGGGCATATACCTAAGCAATGTCGGTTGTTACTTCGTGATTGTACCTTTCTTCGTGGTTTATCCTTTGTGTATTTGAGAGACCTTCAGGGGTCTCGGGGTCTCTACTGAGTAGCTTATACTCACCCCTGCACGGGATTTTCCCGCACTATGTTGTGTTGGTTGCAGACGACGGACATCGTTGATCTTAGCTGAGGCTTGCAGAGCAGGACGGTACCTGGAGGTGGACCACTGGGCGGGACGTGATCGGAGCGGACGGCGGGACCCGTGGAGCAGTGGAGCTATCTGTACCCACCCTTCAGGTGGGATTTCCAGTGGACAGCTCGGTGTAGTGGCTTTTACTTTTCAGTTGTTGTTTTCCCTTTCGAGTTGTACTTTACTTTCAGTTTGGGTTTGTATACTGGCCCATTTACTTTTCCGCACTTTCAGTTCTACTCTACTTTTGCTTAGTGTTTACTTTCCGCTTGCTTACTCTGTGGTGTTTGTTTACTTTACAAAGGCAATGCCTTCCCTTTTTACCGGGATTTATGCCTTGGTGCTAGTCTCCAGCCCCTGGCCTATGGAAGGCGGGCTTTGGGTAGTCACGGCACGGACCCCGAGGGCGGGTCGTGACAAATTGGTATCAGAGGAGTTCAGTTCTACCGTGAACTCTAATCTTTTCTATGAGAAGCAATAATGTTTAGCGTATTGAGTGTGGTTATCAGTCCAGGGGGTCCAGTGTTGGTGCGGCGGCCGACGTATCCGTACACCAGGACCCTTACTTCTGATTTCCGACTTAATGCACGAAAACATTGATTCCGTGTGTGTTTCAAAGTTTTCTTTGTGATTACTTATATCAGCTCACCAGGTATACTGTTCTGACCGTGGCGCACCTGTTTCCTTTTCAGGATGGCCCCACGACGGCAGCCAGCTAGGGTTCCGAGAGTCGAGTGTGACGACAGCCCACCGAGCGACGAGGCCTCGGTGCAGGGCCCTTTGTCAGCAGTGGCATCGGCGGTAACACTACCCGCCGAGCCCCCGATGCTTCCAGCACCAGCCGCTGACGATGCACGTCGCCTCAGGGAACTGCATGAGTTTCAGCGCCAGCGACCGTCCAGGTTTCGCGGGGAGACGGATCCCCAGGCAGCCGAGGACTGGCTGGAGGCAGTGGTACGTGTGTTTAGGCTAGTGAGGACACCAGCAGACCTCATGGTGATCCTCGCTGCGAGCCTACTACACGCAGCAGCAGGACGATGGTGGAGCTTGATGCTCCAGGTGCACGATGAGGCATCTCTACTTTGGACGGACTTTGAGAGCCTCTTCCGCTCGGAGTTCGTTCCAGCCACCCTTCATGCGGTGCGTATCCAGGAGCTTCTACAGCTGCGGCAGGGCAGCATGACGGTCGCTCAGTACTCGGCGAGATTTACTGATCTCTCACGCTACTCGACTGACATGGTACGTGACCCATTCTTTCGGGCCCGGACCTTCAAGCAGGGTTTGAGACACGAGATCAGGGCATCGCTGATCTCCCTCAGCATACCGACTCAGACAGGAGTACTGGAGAGGTCCCTTCTGACCGAGAGCTTCTTTGCTGAGTCTACACCAGCGCAGCGACCCACCACAGGGCAGCACGTGGCCGAGTCATCTGCAGTAGGTAGTCGACGGATGACTCAGGGGTCCAGGAAGACCAGACCTTCGGGCAGACGACCTCAGGACATTGGCTCAGCAGTGCGGGGCACACAGCGCGGAGCCAGTCCTTCGAGAGGCAGACAGTGCTACTCGTGCAGCGGGCAGGGCCACATGGCTCATGACTGCCTGACCCGCCGTGCCGAGGAGCAGCAGACGGTTGGGGGACCACCGAGGCATAGGCAGAGGGTCGACCGTGGCGGTCCACAGGGAGGAGGCAGATGAGGCAGCGGAGCTGGACGAGCAGCCGGTGGTGGGCGACGCTTTGAGGCTCTGCCACCACCACCACCAGGTGGTCCACCCCGACCACAGGGAGCTGGCGGGCAGAGACAGGCACAGCTCCAGGCAGCAGAGGCCTACGACCACGGCGCACCCGAGATGATTCGAGATACTATCTATGTCTATTCCACCCTTGCTGCAGTACTTATAGACACAGGAGCGAGTCACTCTTTCATAGCCGCTGCCCTTGTTCGGAGCTCGGAGATTCAAACAGAGCCGTTGGCTCGATCCTTACGGCTAGAGACTCCTACGGTAGCAGACTCGACGATTACGCACTGGTGCCGGCAGTGTGAGCTTACTCTAGGAGGCGAGATATTCGGCTGGGATCTTCTTGTATCAGCGTCGAGGCCTTACGACGTCATCTTGGGCATGGATTGGCTATCTACGGTCCATGCGAAGGTTGATTGTTTTAGGAGCATGGTGCGATGTGTACGCACCGACGGGAGTAGGTTCACCTTCACCGGCGAGAAGGGAGCCTTAGCAGCACAGGATGGACTTCGGCGGAGGAGAGGACATCCCATCACTCATCAGTTGGCTAGCCTCATCCTTGGAGCAGTTGACGTGCGGAGTCCTGGTTTTCCTGCAGTGGTGAATCAGTTTGCGGACGTTTTTCCCGACGACGTTCTCGGGATACCTCCTCGTAGAGAGGTAGACTTTTATATTGACTTGTACCCCGGGACAGCCCTGATATCCACTCCAGCATATCGGATGGCCCCCGCCGAGCTTCGAGAGCTACGGGTACAGTTGGAGGACTTGCAGGGCAAGGGGTTCATCCGACCCAGTGTTTCACCCGGGGCTTCCCCGTTTTTGTTCGCCAAGAAGGCAGACAGGAGCTTGCGACTTTGTGTTGACTATCGTCGCCTGAACCAGGTTACAGTGAGGAACATGTATCCGCTACCAAGGATTGATGACCTCTTTGATCAGCTCAAAGGAGCACGGTGGTTCTCAAAGATAGACCTCAGGTCAGGCTATCATCAGCTCAGAGTCAGAGGCGAGGATGTGAAAAAGATGGCCTTCAGATGTCGGTATGGCCACTATGAGTTCTTGGTTATGCATTTCGGTGCAACCAATGCTACAGCAGTGTTCATGGCTCTCATGAACATGATCTTTCAGCCATACCTCGATCGGTTTGTCGTGGTCTTCATCGACGACATTCTGATTTACTCTACGACTGAGGAGGAGCACGCCTATCACTTGCGAGTTGTACTAGACACACTCCGAGAGCACCAGCTTTATGGTAAGCTCTCGAAGTGCCAGTTCTGGATACGTGAGGTCCACTTCTTGGGACACGTTATCACTGAGGCGGGAGTTGAAGTGGATCCTGCGAAGATCGAGGCTGTGTTAGCATGGGAGCCACCTAGGAGCGTGACTGAGGTTCGGAGTTTCTTGGGACTAGCGGGATACTATCGGAGATTCGTGTCGGACTTCTCAAGAGTTGCGGCACCACTCACAGCTTTGAAGAAGAAGGGGAAACCCTTCGTGTGGTCAGACAGATGTCAGCAGAGCTTCCAGGAGCTGAGACAGAGATTGAATAGTGCACCTATCTTGAGGTTGCCTGAGGAGGGAGTAGGGTACGTAGTCTACTGCGATGCATCAGGGACCGGACTTGGATGTGTTCTGATGCAGGAGCGGGCAGTGATCGCCTATGGATCAAGTCATTTGAGGCCGCATGAGCAGAACTACGCTACCCATGACCTGGATTTAGCAGTAGTGGTCTTCGCTCTGAAGACATGGCGACACTATCTGATGGGCTAGCGCTTTACAGTCTTTTCTGATCATCAAAGTCTCAGGTATATCTTCTCGCAGAAGGACCTGAACCTGAGACAACGGTGATGGCTTGAGTTCCTCCAGGACTATGACTTTGATATAGTCTATACTCCTGGGAAGGGGAACGTAGTAGCCAATGCCCTCAGCAGGAGGACGGGAATTCAGCTACATGAGGAGGCGACGGAGCAGCTAGCCTCTTTGCAGATATCCTTCGTGGATAGAGATGGAGCAACCTTCCTCCAGTCTCTCACAATCACCCCTCCACTACTGCAGCGGGTCCGAGAGGCACAGCGTGAAGACGCTGACTGTGAGACATGGCGTGCAAAGATATCCTCGGGACAGGCACCTGATGGTTTCTCCCTTGGAGCAGAGCACGACATCCTTTTTAGAGGACGTACCATGGTACCAGTCGCTTTGCGAGAGGAAGTGCTGAAAGAGTTTAACACTTCTCCTTTGGCGATACATCCTGGAGTGGCGAAGATGTACTAGGACCTCAGACGACAGCACTGGTGGCTAGGCATGAAGAAGGATGTAGCAGAGTTCGTTTCTCGATGCCTCACCTGCCAGCAGGTAAAGGCAGAGCATCAGGTACCAGCGGGCTTGGTACAACCCTTGGAGGTTCCAGAGTGGAAGTGGGACGGCATATCTATGATCTTCGTGACTGGACTTCCACACACTTCCAGAGGTCACGACTCCATCTGGGTGATTGTTGACCGACTCACCAAGACGGCACACTTCTTACCCATCAGAGAGCAGGGCTCAGTAGAGAGCTTGGGACGTCTCTACGTTCAGGAGATTGTGCGGCTCCACGGTGTGCCATCATCTATCGTCTCCGATCGAGATGCTCGCTTTACTTCCCGGCTTTGGAAGGGGTTACAAGAGGCGTTCGGGACACAGCTACGTCTGAGCACAGCCTTTCACCCTCAGACGGATGGTCAGAAGGAGAGGACCATTCAGACTCTCGAGGACATGCTCCGCGCATGTGTCCTCGACTTTGGTCGCAGCTGGGAGGATCACCTACCCTTTGTGGAGTTTGCGTACAAAAACAGCTACCACTCCACCATCGGGATGGCACCTTATGAGGCGTTGTACGGCCGACCTTGTAGATCTCCTTTGTGCTGGACAGACCCTGGGGAGTCAGCACTTGTGGGACCGGAGATGGTCCAGGCCACGACAGAGAAGGTCCAGGTCATCCAGGAGCAGATGAGGACAGCTCAGAGCTGGCAGAAGTCATATGCTGACAGGAGGCAGAGGCCACTGGAGTTCGAGGATGGCGACCATGTCTTCTTGCGGGTCTCACCTCGACATGGTATTCGGAGATTTGGCCAAGGCGGCAAGTTATCTCCGCGCTTCATCGGACCCTTCCATGTCCTCATCAGGATTGGCGAGGTGGCTTATTGCCTGGATCTACCACCTCAGTTGCACCGGGTGCACGACGTCTTCCACGTATCTCAGCTGAGGAGATACGTGCACGACCCGATGCACATCATTGACCATGGGGAGCTTGACGTTGACGATGGGGCGACTTTTACGGAGGTCCCGGTGGAGATAGAGGATCGACAGAAGCGGGTCCTACGTGGGCGATCGATTTCTCTTGTGCGCATCATATGGCAGCATTGGAACCTCCAGGAGAGCACATGGGAGCGGGAGGCTCAGATGCGTGCTCAGTACCCTCATTTGTTTCCCTAGTTTTTGATGTATCTTTACGGGGACGTAAAGCCCTGAGATAGGAGTAATATAAAGACCCGTAAAATTCAAGGGAAATTTTTTCTTAATTTTCTTTGGAATTTTACAAGAGCGCGGTTTCAGACGGCACCTGATTCCGAGGCCCGGAGTGCCCGGAATCTTTTTCCGAAGTTTGGCTCGGGTAAGTTCAGTGAACGAACGAGCGGGAATTTATAACATATGATCCGGTGCTCGGAATTGAAATCCGAGGACACCGATGAACTCGCAACGCCGATATTCTCTTAAGGAGACCTTTTCCGAAGTTGCGTTTAATGCGGGACGAAAGTTAGTTTTTGGAAGAATTATAAAAAGTGGAATAAAAATGTGGAACACTTTTTATTTTATCTTTTGTTGGTTAACTTCTCTCAAAGGAAGTTAGGGGTGGGACCCACACCAACTTAACCTCCCTTGAGAGGATTAAGTGTGGTGGGACCCACACGAACCTAATCCTTCCATCTTCTCTCAAACTCCCTTTAACCCCTCTTTAAATGACATGACAATTGTTATTTAATTTTGGAGTTATCTTATTTGAATTTCAAACCTTTGAAATTCAATTTGTTAAGTTTGTGAATAAAATAAGACTCTATCCTTTTTTATTTGGTTAGAATTGTTTTTGGCTATCTTGAGAGCTTTTGGGTTCTTCTCCTTCTTCTTCAACTTGACGAAGAACGCTCAAGCTTGACGAAGAACGCTCAAGCTCCGACGAAGAACGCCGCTCCTCTATTCTTCATCCTCCGTGTCAACGAAAGGGAACGCCGCTTCCTCCTCGGACTTCATTCGTCGGCATACGAAGATTCTCCAACGACGTACCTCTTCGGACGTACCTCTTCGTCATCGGATTTGAGGAACAACTACCGCGACGCCCGACCTCCGCGACGTTGTCCTCCGCAGGTCGTTGCCGATCTTCGAACTTGAACCCAAGGTAGGGGTTGTTGTTAATTGTTTATTTATTTACCCTTGTTCGTGGTTCTAGCATGACTAACGTAAGGATTTTAAATATGTTTTATCATTTAACGTGAGGGGGCCGGACCGCATGAACACGGCCGAACCCCCTCCTTTGTTCTTCTTGATTAATCTTGCGGGTGGAAACAAGATGGCGTGGTGTCGTCGCACCACGCGGATAATCGCACGATTATATTGCGCGGCGCCGTCGCGCCGCGCTGTGGTAGAATCATCAAGAACGGGACGCCCTCGCGCCGCGTCGAAGGGAATCGAAGGCGCGGCGGAGGGGCGCGGTGTCGTCGCACCGCGCCGGACGACGAACACCGCGGCCGGTTCCGGGCCGCGGCGTGACGGGAAGACCGGCGGCACGCCGGGCCACCGGCGTCGGAAACTGGAAGGGGACCGGCTTGCCGGTCCCGTTGGAGAAAAACCGGCCGGCCAGGTGGCCGGCCGGAAGGTCAAAGACCGGGGGAATAAATTCCCCTGGTCAACTCTCTAAAACTCCCCCATTTATGAGGGGGGGGGGGGGGGGTTCATTGAGGGGGGCAGGCAGCCCCCCGGTTTCCTCAAGCAGGCCCCCACGAGGGGGGCCGGATCTCCAAAAGGCGCGACACTTAAGCCGTGCCGCTATGCTGGAAGCGGGGGCTTAGCCCCCCGCGCGTGGCCCCAGCGGCGCCAGGCCGCGCCGGACCGCGCCACCGCGCCGGTCCGCGCCGGTCCGCCGCCGGCCGGGCCGGGTCGGACTCGGGTCAGGTCGACCCGGTTCGGGCCGACCCGGGGGGGGGGGGGGGGGGGTCGGGCCGGTTCGGTTCGGCCCGGACCCGGACCCCCCGTTTTCGAGACGGTTTCGGTCTTTTGGCCATAACATGAGCCACGGACCTCCGATCGACTAACCGTCTGCGGAAACGCGATCCTTGGATCGAGACGGTCGTTTCGGTATATCGCACTCAATGTGTCGGAACACTTTGAGTTCGGCCGGGTTGGTTCGTTCACGAAACCAACCGGGCCTTTGGAGCGGAAACGCTCATATCTCGAGCTACGGACGTCCGATTGACGTGCCGTCAGCTTTGTTCTGTTCCTCTCAGGGAGACGGATCTTTTGGCATACTCCGCCCGAGGTTTGGACGCAGGTGGAGTACGGTCGGGTTGGTTTTTCCTTAAAACCCAACCGGGCCCCGGGGACGAAAATGCCAATAACTCTCAGACTGGGCATCCGATCGACGCGACGTCTGTTGCGTTGAGTTCCTGTTGGCGATACGGAACATTTGGATACATCAACTCTGGACTTTGTGACAGTTGATGTATCAGCCTCTCGGCTCGTGGAGAGGACCCTCCTGTACGAGCTTGCTGTGTGCGGGAACCCTAGTGCTGGCTGCGACTGTGACTGCTACTACTACTGCTACTACTGCTACTGTGACTGCGACGACGACAGTACATAGATCCTGTGTGGATTCGACGACGACGACTACAGCACTCAGCGATCCTACGTGGATCAGTGCTGCAGGTCCTGTGTGGGCCCGATCCTGTGTGGGTCCGATCCTGTGTGGATCCTTGCGCTCAGCGGTTCTATGTGAACCAGCGCCTACAGGTCCTATGTGGGCCCGATCCTATGTGGGTCTTTTGCGGGGGTTAGTTACCTATCGATCCTTCGTGGGTCCGACGACTTAGATGGATCAGATATCATCTTTATCGTCCTTTGAAGAAGTATACCTGTGTGAGCTGAGTCCTGTTGCTTTCCTGTGTGGATTGTGTTGTGATATCCTGTGTAGATTACGTTTTTCTTTCCTGTGTGGAATACGTTTTCTTTCCTGTGTGGACTGAGTTGTACTTGGGCTCGGAGGTTGGAGCGTATTTGAAATTGATGACTTAGGTATATGTATGGGCATATACCTAAGCAATTTCGGTTGTTACTTCGTGATTGTACCTTTCTTCGTGGTTTATCCTTTGTGGATTTGAGAGACCTTCATGGGTCTCGGGATCTCTACTGAGTAGCTTATACTCACCCCTGCACGGGCTTTGCCCGCACTACGTTGTGTTGGTTGGAGACGACAGACAACGTTGATCTTAGCTGACGCTTGCAGAGCAGGACGGTACCTGGAGGTGGACCACTGGGCGGGACGTGCTCGGAGCGGACGGCGGGACCCGTGTAGCAGTGGAGCTATCTGTACCCACCCTTCAGGTGGGATTTCTAGTAGACATCTCGGTGTAGCGGCTTTTACTTTTCAGTTGTTGTTTTCCCTTTCGAGTTGTACTTTACTTTCAGTTTGGGTTTGTATACTGGCCCATTTACTTTTCCGCACTTTCTGTTGTACTCTACTTTTGCTTAGTGTTTACTTTCCGCTTGCTTACTCTGTGGTGTTTGTTTACATTACAAAGGCAATGCCTTCCCTTTTTACCGGGATTTATGCCTTGGTGCTAGTCGCCAGCCCCTGGCCTATGGAAGGCGGGTTAGGGGTAGTCACGGCACGGACCCCGAGGGCAGGTCGTGACAATCGATCCCTACCCTACTGATGTCGCTCCTTCCCACCTTCACTCCTTTTCACCGTCTCTCCCTATCTTGTCACCATCACTCCCTACTACTGTAAGGTATGTTATTATTTATTCTCCTCTTTAATCTTTGATTCCATCTAGATATTTTCCTTGTGGGTAGATCATTTTAATCCTAGAGACCATGCGTAGGTAGCTGTGTGTTTATATTTTGGTTATATGATTGATGATGAGATTTTATATATTTTGATGTTACTATTCAGTATGGTTGATGTGTTTGGTAGAAGAATTTTGGTTTTTTGGGTGTTTTAGGGAAGTGTTTCTTTCCTGGGGTTGTTTCTTTTAAAGATAGAGTGTGTGTATGTTGTAGACCCACACCTTCATACTGTGTATAAATTTTGGGGAGACCCTAATTGGTATCAACACTCCCGATTCCTATTGTCCCTTGTTAATTCATTGAATTTATCTTATAAATGTTTGATTTTTTATGAGGATTATCTTTTTTGGTCATATGGAATGGTTTTATTAATGGTCTCTCTCATATCTAATTTCCAAAGATGGGTACATGAATTAAATGTCCAAAGATCATGACTATTTTAAATATTTATATACCAAAATATCACAATGTATTTAAAATTATAGGTCAAATAAAATAATTTATTGAGGGCATATGATAATTAAATGGAAATGTGGATATTGACATTATTTATCCATAGATGTAAATTCTCAGAATAAAATTATTAAAAGGATACCCTGACATAACCACCCTTTCTTAGTATTACACTATTGATCATAAGGGAAATTCTATTGGTATAAAAGCATTATAGGTTTCTTTTGAATTTCACTTTACAAATTTAATATTTAATGGACAATCATAATTATACCAATATGAGATTAATAAAAACATTTTATGTAAATATCTACCATAAATGGAAATATATGTTGATTCGTTCTCTCTTATGTATTAACATGTAAAATAATCATTCTTCTAATAGTAGATTTTCAGAAATTAAATTAGATTATCCCATGAAACATGATGCTAACATAATATATTTTTATGATAAAAATGATATAAATACAATTTTTATGTATCTGTCTTAAAAATTCTAAATAATACTTATCAGACTAAAAACATTTAATGAAAAATTAGACAATCACATTAGATTTTTATAATGGAAATATATATGTAAAAGAATTGACATATATAATTTTTATTACGACATCTGAAGTTGTGATGATAGATGATGATAAGTATATTTACCAATTATTCATTATGTTTAATGATTTTTTTTGAGAAATATAAGAATCATTATAGATAAATTATCAGAATCTATGGTGAGTTTAAAATTGTTAGTGATTAATTTGGGAATATTTAGTCCCAAACTCTCTTAAAATGAATATATATATACAAAAATATATATATTTTTTTCCAACATAGAATACTTATTTTACAATATATAATAAGGATTATTTGTTCACAAATAATATCAAATAATAGAATAATATGATATTAAAATACCTGTGAGGGGGCCAAGACAATCTTTGGGTTGGGTCAAGATCCATTCACATGAATTCCACATGGTTTTCCAAAATAGTGAAGTGGGGTATTAAAATGTGAGAAAAGTTATTTACATGGATGGATTAGGTTATTCAATTGATTCATGGTTTGGAAAACCATATAGGTAAATAATTCACCTCATTATAAGTGGAAATTTTATTATTTTCCTTCCAGATATTATATCCACAAATCGATGATTTTCACCCTCATTTCACTCCCACCATCCTAAGGTGCAATCCAAACATACCCTCCTGTCAAAAGGGTGAATCTATATTAAATATAGTTCATATGAAGTTCAATTTCATACAATTCAAATCCCCATGTATGTCTATGTGACTGCTTGTATCTACATTCTAGATGAACTCTAACTTGATTATTCCTCTTCTTATATGTCCAACGAGCCCTATTTATCGGTAGTTGTTAACTTTTTTGGTCGAAATTATATTATCTAAAATCAAAGGATCACTTTTTGTGATTATTTTTCTACCAAAATATTGTAGGTGGTCTACATGCGATTTTCTATTGTCATTAGATTCTTCTTATATTTGTGGTATCTTCTATTGTTACAATGTGTTGTATAATATGTTCTTAGGTTATGAATAATAGACTGAGTTAACAAATTATAGATAATATCCTCCAAAAATCTCATTGGGTCTATTGATTATTATTATACTACTCTTATGACCTTACATGGGGTGTTCCAATTCTATAGAATTGAAAAAACATTATTGAAAATGGTTCAATATGGGGTTTATGAGTTTAATCCAAATCAACTTGTTGGCTTTTATTGAGGGGATATTTAGTTTAATTTGGGAATTAGATTATTTATGAATTGAAAAGGGGTATAAATGGAAAATGATTTACTGGGGATTTTTTATATTGTTAACTATTTTATAAGAACATTTATCGATCATGATACTTGAATTGCATGTGAAATGGTTTTATTTTGAATTTGGATTAAAAATGTGAGAAATTTAATAAACCCTGAGGAATAATGAATGTTAAAAATGGTGCAACCCTGATATGATAATTTAGGTGGAACTATTTTAATTTTTTGTTGATGGAATTAAAAAAGGTATTGTACATGGAACTCCACACCCATGGGTAAGGATGATGGACATGTTCCTCCACATCGTTGATTAAGATTCCCTTGATTAGGATGTTAGACAAGGAATACAAGTTATTTATTGGAATTATCAGACATAGAACTCCATATCCTTGGATTGGATCCTGAGTTTCCTGCTCGTTGTTTAAAATATGAGACAAATATGGTAAACTATATAGATGACTGGAATAGGCTGAAGTAATTTAGATTGGATTGGGTGTCTCTTACAACCTGAGGGTCGTATAGGTTGTTTGTGTAATTTTTTTTATGAATCCCATTTTATTTATTTTGTTATCTATTATTTCCTTTATACATATATATATATTATTGTTTATAATGGATAATTCATTAAACACCAGTTTTGGTGGCCTACTGAGTTGTACTCACACCCTTCCTGGGCCGCCATTGGTATATAAGTATACATTTTAGTTATATGTATGAATAAGGTAATGGTATTAGTGAGAAACCACTGATTTTGGGATAATGGGATAGAGAATGGATGAGGGAACCAATAATGATGTCAAGAACTATTTTGGTGATTTTTGTTTTTTCTTATCTTAGGGTATTCATCTTGAATCATAAAAATATTTCGACATGAAATGATTCTTGTGTTAGTTTAGGTGAATATAACCATATTTTCTTAATTTAATATTATATATGACCCTTCTCAAATAATTTATCAATGTTTATGCTATTTTTATTGAAGCATAATTCGTCTAGAAGAGTTAGATGAACACTTTATCTGTCAGAGAATTGATTGAAGTTATAAATAATAGAATAAACAAGGGGAAAAATTGTATTTAACTAGTGTTTGAAAAAAAATACTATTTATTGACCCTCTAATATGATTATATGTGATTATAATGAATAATACCCTATGAAGGCTGTGATTATAGGTGTGTATGATTATGAAGATCGTATTGAGGAATTGAAAAGTGGGTTGATAATAGGAGTGTTGTTAAAATAGATTAATTGTTCAATTATCAACCAAAACCATAGAAGGGTCAGATGAAAATTCAACTAAGGATGAACCTTTCATTGGGATGTAATAATCATTTCACACATGTCCAAATGTATATAGGGGTTTATATGTTAGAGGATATCACAATGAATGGATTTGGATACATGATAGAGGGGTCAAAAGCCTTCAGTCATTAACAAAAGGGTTAAATAATTAGGTTATATATATTTTTATAATGTACATTGTCTAACCTCATGTTATTATTTTGTTTTCTGCTAAATTTATGTAATCTAAATTAAATGTAAAAACATATCTATAAATAATGTTTTTTTCACATGCTGGTGCTCCCTATACTGAGGAACAATATGTATCTAAACCTACTAATGTTCGTAATGTAGGGGAACAATGACCTTCTTCATGTTTTGGTGCTACCAATACTGAGGAACAATAGATTTATCAACCTGATTCTTCTACTAGTGCATAGATATAAATACCTGCATCATAAGGTGATGCTTCCAATATAGAGGAAAAACATATTGATGATTTTTATTTTGAGAAAATGGTAGCCGACAAAGGACTGGTGATCCAAAAAAAACCAGGAACATCGTAGTTTGAGGGTTTTATAACAAATCATTAAGGAAAAATGAAAATGCATAAAATTTATGGTCAGATGGAATACACAGGGCCAGAATGATAACCCAAATATGGCCATGAATAGTAGTTACATTGGACTCATCACTCGAAAAAGCATGTCGATTGATATAGATTCGTGGCACCATGTTGTTCCCATTCTTAAAGAATTAATGTAGGAGTAGATTATGGTAACATTATGATATCCTTTCTTTATTTAAATTAAAAATAAAATAATGAAAGATTGAATTATTCTTCATCATCCGTTTTATAGTGCATTTATAGTTGATGACTCCTACAAGAAATATGTATTAATTCTTTATATAAGAAGTCACAAATTATTTAACATTATTTTAATGAGATTTACTCTTAAAGATTCATAAGAAAAAACAAACCTTCACCCACTACTTATGTATGCCCACTTAATAACCGAAGAATCGTGGGATGCATTTACTAACCATCATGTGGAGGTGCCTTTTCAGGTACATTGTGGCTAGAAATACAATTTTTGAAAACACATTTATTAATCACCTTGGTAATTTTTTATTTTTGATCTAGAAACTGAGTAATGAAAACAGGGAAGGAGCATCAAAATAAACATACCCAAACTGTAATGCAAGGATGGAGTACACATCACTTGAAAAAATTTGTATGTATATTAAATCTACCAAAGTACTTTTATATGACATGACACAACCACATAATTATGTTCCTCTGTTTATACGAGGATTGATAAATCTAAATAGAAATCCACTTCCATCCCATGCCATGTTCTATGGAAGGAGGCACATGTAAATAAATATGGGATATTAATATATGAAAGCACACACAATGTGAGGGAAACTTGTGTATGTATGACATAATAAAAATTTGTTTTCTTCAAATCATTATTACATAACAACGATTACTTATTTTCCTATATTTTCTATATAACAGAGTCATAGGAATCATCAACACTTGGATCAGATGAAAAACTAATATTGTTGGCCTTGAAGCAGCCAAAACAGTATGGCCATGTCAATGGTGTGGGTTTTTGTTGTGACACCCTGAATATATTTTGATAAAAAAACAAGAGGTGGATAAAGATTAATAAAATAGATGAAATAAAGATCAGATTACCTTGAAGGAAAATTTCATTGGTATAATGAGTTTCTAGAAACTATTACGGGGGAAGAAAAGAGAAGAAAAAACTTAAGAACATCCATGGGGTGAAGATCCCTCACCACCTCTCACTATCTTTGAGTTGAGACATTACCCTAAAAGAGTTCTCTTAGTTGAGTTAATAAATATTCTAAAAATTGTTTCTTTGAAATGTGAACCATAATGACACTGATACCTTTCTTGTACTTATATTCTATAAGGTGAAAATGACTATGATTTATATCTATCGAAATTGAACCATTACCTTGTATTGAGGGATATAGTTTTCAATATCCAAGATGGCATGATATACTAAATACCACTTCAAACGAGTCATGTGAGGGTGGTTATTAGCATAGATCACGAGTTGGCCACTGAGAAACCTATTCCACTTAATGAAAAAGATATTCATATGGTCAACCAATTAATTGGAACATTCATCACATGAACATTATATCTTGTAAAATTCCATGCTGATAAGGAGGTATCCATTTCCAAATTATTTTTAATAGTAAAAATTTAACAATTAACAAAAATTGTTTGAACCAATGAATGTTATTAAAGAAGGGAAAAGGGAAGGAGTGAAACAAATGGTTGAATAAAAAAAATTTATAGGACCAACCAACCGATCAAGAAGATATTCTGAATGCACATTTTCCCCACTCATTCAATATACATATTTTTGAACATTAATGATTCACATGGATACAAAGTTAAAAAATAGTAGTATTCACATAGTTTATTTTTAATAAAAACATATGGAGAGTAACATAGAGACTAAATTTATTTTGATAATTTAAATGAAATCCACATCTATGAATTGTTAGGAGCCTTAGTTGTAAATGTATACATGAGGTATGTTTTCAATATTTGATTTTCTAAAAGTTGATATGCTATGATAATTATGAGTAAATACATTTCATATTTTTTGTAGGTGTATATATCAATACCAACTAATTTTATATCCCCATGGCTTTTAAGGATTCATTAGTCCTCACATCACCTCTATAGAACAAAAAAATAGAATTCAAAAAAATTGATGAAATAGTGACAAGCCTGGACAAATCATTTAAAAGAAAACATACAGATGAAACAATCTTCGTAATACTAACGATGGAGTGGTAAATCAATAAAATTTAATCATATAAAATATATTCCCTTTTATTTCATAACTTATTTTTTTTTTTTTAGGAAACATTGGATGCTCATTGCAGTTAATTTAAATAATCCAAAGATTTATTTTCTAGATTCACTACATGGATACCCAAAAAATAGACCACAACTGATGAAGTTTTTCAATTTTTAATTTACTACATTCAATTTTTTGAACAAAAGATAAAATTATATATTTTATATTATGTCTTAATGAGAATTATGTTATAATACTGCAGTGTATAAATATCTTGAAAACCATGGAATGCGGATATGAATTGTGTACAAGGACCCTAACAAGTTATACAAGTATACATGTATCGGGTTATATATAATAATATTTCTATATCCAAACACATATAAAAAAATTAATTATTTTTCTTAACGTTTCTACATTTTCCAAAACAAACAAATGGAAAATATTATGGCTATTATATTTTTAAATTTATGAGAGATATGATATTCTAACAACAAACTAGCATCCCTGAAGAGGTATCATTAAAGATAATTACTATTTCATTTAAAATATTTATCAATCCATTGTGTATTTATATTTTTACAGTACTACCGTGACTATTAAAATCAATAATATTAATAAGATGATATAGATTTCCTTAAAAAGAATGGGCAACATAACTGATCACAAAATGTAGACAAATAACATGGTGATGTGACTTCCAAAGATGAAATGTATTATTTCATTTTTTTTTTTAATATTAGTAACATGAAATTTATTTTCCTATATAGGTGGATTTCTTTCTTTGAGTTCGGATGGTTTTTTTGAAGCTACTCATTCATATGAGAGATTATACATTGTGGATGTAACTGAGAAATGACATTAATGAAATGGTTCAAGAATTTATATAACCATCCTGAAAAGGTGGATTAATACTACTTTTTTAATTAAATTTTTTATCATTTTATATACTATTTATAAGTTATTTTCCCAATAATTTTTATCTAAACATTATTTTTTCACAGATCTTTGTAAAGTCATATTTTTATTTCAACTATCTATAAAAATTCATAGAAGAGATAAAATTATTCTTTATACCAATACTACCATGATTTCCTTTGATTTTATTTTTCGGCATGATAAAACTACATATTGAGTCGATGTTCATAGATTAAAAACTGTTCTCATTATTGAAAATTAGAAGAGTGGAAGAAGCTCTTATTCCCACCATGTGGACTTCTCGTAATATAATGGGCCGAAGAGCATCTTATACTCTTCTAGTTTACAAAAATGAGAAATATTTTTCAACAATGTGAATCAACTCAACATGTAGTGTTTTATGTTCAAAAAATAATGTTAATGGTAATTATAGTAACATTGGTAGTTAGTATTTTTTTAATAATTGAAGTCATGTAAAAATAAGTGAAACCTCAATCTGATACATAGTGAGACTGGTTTGACTCTAGTTGCATCTTTTAATTTAAAATTGACATTAATTTTAGTAAGAAAGATAGCTGACAGACTCAAAATTGAAAAAAAAACATTCATATGGTTTCTATACTTTATGAAAAACATCCATGAGTCATTTAGGTCATGTAGCACTTAGGTTCACCACAATCCAATTCATGGTATGAGTGGTATGATTCAAAGTGTTTGTTATCAGTTTAAAGTCAAAATTTTAGTTCAAAATTCACCACTCACTAAAAAATTAGAAAACAATCTAAGGATTTCTTGATAATCTAGGAAAGGAATTCATAAAGAATTTTTTGATGTGTATTAATTGATCTCATGTCAGACTGATACATGATGTAACTGGTATTAGTCAAATTGTGTGTTTCAAGTTTAAAATGACATTTTAGTAAAAAATAAAACTGGCATACTGATAAATTAGAGAAAATGATACAAGAGTCATTTGTGATATATAGGAATCAATCACACCTCAATATGATGCCCTCTATGACCGATATGACTCCAAGTGTGTCTTTTTATTTATAATTGACATTAATTTTTTAAAAAATGAACAAGTGACATATTGAATACCAAGAAAAATCATTTGGATTATTTTTATACTTTTGAAAAATAACCATGTGTCATTTTTAACATGTAGGAATCTCCCGCACCTCAATATGATGCCTGATGTAACTGGTAAAAATCAATGTTTGTCCTTTTATTTAAAATATACATCAATTTTAATTGAAATTACAACTGAGCTACTCAAAATTAAATTTTTTTGATAATTTAGGGAAATTATCTATATGTAATTTGAGATACGTATAAATCATTTGAACATCAATCTGATTGATTTTGTGATTGGAATGTCTCCAAGTATAGGTTTTTATTTAAAATTGACATCAATTTTAGTAAAAAGGACAAATGACATACTCAAAATTAATAAAATGAATTAATATTGTTTTACTGAATTAGGAAAATGATCTATATGTAATTTGTGATGTGTAGGAATCAAACTCAACTCAATCCGACGAATGATGTGGCTAATATGACTCGAAGTGTTTATTTTTATTTAAATTGACATTAATTTTAGATAAAAGAATAAGTTACATACTGAAAATTGAGAAAACAAATTTGGATTCTTTGATACATTAGGGAAATGTTCCATAAGTCATTTGAGACATGTTGGAATATCACGCACCTCAATATAATGCACAGTGTGACTGACATGACTCAAATATCATCTTTTCATTTTAAATTGACATCCATTTTAAGAAAATGGCCAACTAACATTCTCAAAACTAATAAAATGCATTCATATTGTTTTCATACATTTGGAAAACGATATATAAGCCATTTTTGATATGTATTAATCAAAAAAACCTTAATTTGATGAACAATGTGGCCTATATGACTCTACATGTGTCTTTTTATTTTAATTGACATTAATTTTAGAAAAAAGAAAAAGTGACATACTAAAAACTGAGAAAATACATTCAGAATGTTTTCATACAATATTAAAAAGATCCATGAGTCATTTTTTGACCTATAGGAATCAGTTTCACATCAATATGACACTCAATGTGACTGGTAGGACTTTAAGTTTGTCTTTTTATTTAAAATTGACACCAATTTTAGTAAAAAGGAAAATTGAACTAATAAAAACTGATAAAACATATTAATATTGTTTTCAAACTTTATAAAAACAATCCATAAGTTATTTTTGAAGTGTATGAATAATCCTCACTTCGATCTGATGCACAATGTGACCGATATAGCTCTATGTGTATCTTTTTAATTGAAATTGAAATTAATTTTAGCAAAAGGAACATGCGACACACTGAATTCCGTATAAAAACTTTAGGATTGTTTTTATACATTAGAAAAATGATCCAAGAGTTTTTTTTGATGTGTAGGAATTACCCAAACCTCAATACGATCCACAACATGACTAGTATGACTCTAAATGCATATTTTTATTTAAAATTGACATCAATTTTAGTAAAAAAGACAACTGACCTACTCAAAAACAAGAAAGCACATTATTATTATTTTGATACTATAGTGAAACAATCCATAAGTCACATGAGACATTTATGAATCATCCTAACCTCAATCAGATAGACAGTGTGACCAGTATGACTCCAAGTTCATCTTTTTATTAAAAATTGACATCGATTTTAGTAAAAATAATAACTGACATACTCAAAAACAAAAAAATATCTTCATATTGTTTTGATATTTAGGAAAAATGATCCATAAGTCATTTTTTATGTGTAGGAATCAATCACAACTCAATAAGATTCATGGTGTGACCAATATGAATCTAAATGTGTTTTTTATTTAAAGGTGACATTAATTTTTGTAAAACGAAGAAGTGACATTCTAAAAACCGGGAAAACACATTTGTATTTTTTTGATACATTAGGAAAACGATTCATGAGTCATTTGTGAGATGTAGGAATCACACTAACCGTAATCCTATTCATGGGGTGAACAAAATTACTCATAGATCTGGTTATCGGTTTAAAATTGAAAATTTAGTTCAAAACATGTGTCATTAATTGAAAACAATGAAAATGTGCTCTGATTGTATTGATAATTTTGGAAAGCTATTCATAATTAATTTTCAATGTGTAGGAAGTAATATCATATCAAACTAACACATTATGTGACTAATATGGCTCAAATTTCATGTTTCCATTTTGAAATGACATTTTCGTAAAAAACACAAGTTATATACTGAAAACTGAGGAAATATTTATGGATTGATTTGATACATTAGGAAAATGACTAATAAGTAATTTGTGACATGTAGGAATGATCCTCACCTTAATCCCACACATAATGTTACTAGTATAACCCCAAGTGAGTCTTTATTTAAAATTGACATTAATTTCATTAAGAAGAACAATAGACATAATCAAAACCATTAAAACACATTCAAATTATTTTTTTAATTTTGGACGATGATCTATAACTCATTTATCAAATGAGATAATCAATTTCACTTAAATACAATGTATGGGGTTACTGGTATAACTCCATGTGTGTATTTTTATTTAAATTATCATTTTTAAATATATTCTTTCATATTAATTTTTAATCAATTCCTTTATAATATTACTAAGAAAATATTTGTTTTATTATATAGGTTGATTATTGTTCTTGGGTTGAGGTGATTTGTTCAGTAAAAGATACCATGGGTGGAACTTTTTGAGGAGGGGATCACATGTTCTAGATGATGACACATTGATTTTTTTAATGTTTGTGGATGGTAATTTTAAATGTAATTATACAAAAAATGATTCAAATGTATATAATAGTGTTTCTATATTTGTGATGTAATATTTATTTTAATTAAATTATATATTTTGTGTATAGGTTTGAGGTTTCTGTAGTGTGCTATTATTCAAAAAACATACTACAGTAGGTAGGACCTTTATCAGTGCTAATGAAGGGGTGAATTAATTAGTGCTAGAAATAGCACTGATAAAGGATGGCCTTTATCAGAACTTTTTTTAGCACCCGTAATGGACACCCTTTATCACTTCTTTTTTACCACTGATTATGGGGAGCCCCTTTAACAGAACTGAGGATAACTATATTTTTTACCACTGTTAAAATCCATTTTTTCATATTGTTAAAGGGAATATTTGTAGTACTGTCGACCTACGAGCTTAATAGAATGACTCTTGAATCTCCGCTCCAGCAGATAGTACCATCTTCAATAATACCAAAAACATATCAGATGTGGTTTCAATTAACTAATTCGAAAACATTAGGTGTCACAATTCAATTTTGAAAACAAAATAATAAATTTAGTGCATCCGTGATATAATAATATATGTGCATATTTAAGAATTTCAATGCTTATCCATCTGTAGAATAATTGGAATTTATCCCTCCAATGTCATCATTTACAACATTATTTTTTTCAGGTTGAAACTAACGCATCATATCATTGATCATTATGTTCATCAGATCAACCATTCGTGAATCAACATCCATATGAATACATTCTTATTGGTGGAATGAAACAAACTCTTCTCCATGATGTGTCCATGTCTTATAGTTTTCCAAAAATCCATTCAGAAAAACATGAGATCTAACACTATATCATTTGAAGATATATATATGTTCACATTTTCTACATAGACATCTAATAAAAATACTAAGTGATAACAAACCAGTTATAGATGTTTTGTTATCTTACAAAATTATATATGAAAACATAATTAAGAACAATAATGAAAATTAGATTCAACACTTTGAGGACCTCTTCAAATATCATAATGTAGAGTCTATAAATTATGATGATCAAATAATTTACACATATGAATTATAATGAAATATCTTATATGAATTAACTGTGCATATAGTGCATTCACCTGCACACACATAAATTATATAAACAATTGATTCATTTAAGAATGTGGGGTAAAACCTCAAAAAATAAATATTTTCAATGGGGTTCTTAACCTTGGCCTCTTAGCATGGGAATATAATTTAGTAGTGTAGGGTTTCATTTTTATATTTCTTTCATCATTATTATAATAAAATATCTTCCTCATTTGTTATATTATATTCTTTTTAAAACTATGCTTTATCATGTTGATGGTGATAGAATAAAAACTGATGACTTTTTTACTTAGAGGCAGAATCATGCAAGGGTTCATATAGACTAGTTTCCACTCCCCACATTTTTTTCCTACACAAATCATTATCATATCATATTCCTCCACACGTATCAATTTTACTATTGTATGGTGTGCTGGGGTGAGTAGAGTCATGTCTTTGAGGATTTGTGAATTGATACAGATAGGGAAATTTTCTACATGCATTAATTCATAAAAATTTGATAGTGGGGAGTAATCAAGGAAGTGGTACCCAATAGATTATTGGAAAGAATATAAATAACATTAAAGAGTGAAAATGATCATTTCCAATTTCAAATAATTCCCTTTCCCAAAATTTTTTGTTTAGATTGTAATTCATTTAATTTAGTAATCACACTCTACGCTCCACAGAAACCCCCCATTTCCTTTGTTTTATAAATATTAAAAATAATAAAAAATATAATAATAAGTATGAAAGATATTAATTCGATGACTAAGATTCTTGGACAAAAACTCATTATCATCTATCTAGGTACTCTTAAAGGGGATTATAAAATTTCTCTTTAACACACTAGATCCTTTTATAACATTTGACCATTATTAATTACAATATATTCAAAAATATTTATCAATATAAATAAATTCCTAAAACTAGAAAGTTATAATTTTTTAATGATGGAAAATATGATAAATACTATCATTTAATGAGATAAATGCCTTATAAATTATTAGGTGAGTAAGTAAGTGTTGGGAATTAACCCAAACGTTTGTTGAGGTGATTTCTGAAAAAAGAACCTCCGTCAAAAGAATAATTTTCAGGATAATGATATCAATATATCATATAAACAAAATAAAAATGATAAATTTTTTTGAGAATGATTTAAATATAAATTATATACCAAATGATTAATTTAATGGAGAATTATTTTAGAAAAATCATCACATAATGGGGACTCAACCATGGGTAAAGGGGACTATGGGATTGGGGATACACAACTGAGCATAAAAGGGGGCTCGAAGATGGGGGTTAATAGGTGATCGATGAGGATATGAGTCCTTGATGGTGGGGGATCTATGGGAGAGAATGGCATCGATGTGGGATGGAGGGATCCACAATGGGGCTTGACTGGGGCGGGAGATATCGATGCGGGCCGGAAGGGTCAGCAGAGGCAAGAGGGCTTGATGGTGTTTTGCGACATGCCTAGGAATTTTAAACAGTGGTTGGATGATGGAAGACACTACATAGAGGTGGGGGTGGGAGGAACTCAGTCGTGGGGTCTTGGGGAGTGGGGGAGTGTGGGAGAGGGGTCACGTGTTGGTGAAATAGAGGGAATGTGAAGAAAATTTAGGGTATGGAGTTAGAAAGTACATCAACCTCCAAATTGAAGTTTCTTGAAACCCCTATAAGGCCATGGCTTCAAACCTTACTTAATATTGAATTAAAAGAATAATTCACATTGAGGATCTTTTCAGGTTTAGAGTTTTAGAGAATTAGAACATAACTATTACATCTCAAAAGATTACAAAGTAGACACTTCTACTAAGTTTCCATAAAAAAACTCTTAAAAAAAACATGTCTAGTTCTATGTTTTATATAGCATGACATTCCCTTGATCCCATCCTTGACCTTATTCTAAATTAAGTCCTGTGAAAAACATTTCAAAAAAAACATGGGGTGAGCATAAAAAGCTCAGTAAGGGATACACAAAAAAATGAAAACTGTTAGTTTTTCAAACATCAAGTAAACCATGTATACTCTATCAAAGTAATAACTTCACCTTCATGAAGTAGTAAAAAATCTTCACTGAATAAAGTATCATTACATACCTTTTTGTAACCAAAGGGTTACCATAAAACCCATAAAAAGAACACATAACATATATAAAGGTAACTTGGGACATAAACATACTTAAGTGGAATAACCATACGATCGACTTCCACAGATATCACTTAATGGAATAGCCATACGACCAATTTCCATACATACTTAATGGAATAGCCATTCGGCCGACTTCCATACCCAATGCATTGGAGGTTATAACGTAACCACCCGTCCTGGTATTCACGGCACCACCCATCATATGGTTTATAACGCAACCAACCGTTAAAATGTCCAAGTACCAATATAAAATCATAAAACATAAAACCAATATAAAGGAATGATAACATTTCCATATTTCAATCACAATATATCATAAATATATTGACATAATAGAATACTTTATCAAAACCATTTTCAATACCAAAATACATAAAAGAGTATATGGTATTTATTTTATTCAAAAAACATTACGACTTGTTGAGGAAGCCAAAGACCAAATAAAACTCGCGGCGGTGGAAAAGGTCGTTGTCGCCGCGTACGGTAAAAGAAACATTCCTTTTTGTCGTTTTGTAAAACGCTTCGTAGAAAAATATTCCTTTGTATAAAAGTAAAAGTCAAAGGGGTTTATACACCGTATAAAATAAAGTTGAGTATAAAACAAAATATGCCTCAATGGATGAAGATTGAGACGAAGTCCCTTACCTCGTATCCGACTTGAACCGACCGTTCCATAATCTCCTGAATAATAAACTTGAGTTAATCTCTACTTTCTTAAGAACTTTTTCAAGTTCATTATTCCTTTTATATCATGTTATGAACATCATGTAATCATTTAAGTTAATAATGTTCATTTTGTCAGTATTTAGTTCTTAAGTCAAAAATAGACTTCTTACACTTACATGTTGTTAATTTGGTCAAAGGTTCATTATATCCAGAATGATATTAATGATTTTGATAACATATATAACATATATAACATATATATTGATCATATACATGTATTTATAATATTACATCATATTTAGAGGTAAGAAATGAAATGCATCGTTCATGGAGACGGTAAGCCGTACGTACGCATGAACGCTACTTCCATTTCTATTTCGTATTTTCTGGAATGGAATCATAATGATATAAGAGTATATTATAATTCCAGTATAATAACATATATAATATCATTAACTTTACACATCCCACATATGGTATTAACGAATCAAATCACTTTCAGGGGGCGGTAGTCTGCACTTCCTAAAATGAAAATATCGTGTTTACCCATAATGGAAACAATAATGGTATGCCATAAATGAAAAATACAGAAGATTAAGGAAATAATAAACATATTATATATCATATATAAAAATAGTGACATCATAATGTCCACCTTTGAAGGTGTTAAATGAGTATTGAACAATCATCGTTTCGGGAGGCATAATTTCACCATCCACGGAAACCGTATGTTCATTAACCATTTGATGTAGTTGTGTTAGAGTGTAGCTCAAATAAATCTTATAACAACATCCTATTATATTGAAGATACTGGTGTTGTTACAAAAGGAGTAAATAAAACGAGTTTAGGGGGTTGGAGAAGCAAAATAAAACAAATGAACATGAGAGAATGAATTACCTTTAAAAGTGTAACTCCTTTTGATTTGAGCCTAAAGGCTTCCTTTGAAAGGATTCTTCCCAAAGGGAATCCTCTAGGATTAGGATAGGGATGTGGAGAGAGTAAATGGGCTGGGGATGGCCGAGCCAAAGGCTTGAGGAGTGTGTGATATGAGGTAGAGGTGGGGGCCTTTTATAATAGGAGAGGAGGGGCACTTTTGGAAATCATGAAACTATTATTTTATTTTCAAAAGTGTTTCGAATTTCTAAGGTTCGACATTGATATAATTCGAGGATAAGGTGATAAGGGTTCTAAATCCACTCATACAATAGGTTTTGGCCATGTGTAGGTCTTAGATTTTACATTATCTTTCAAATTTATTTAATTCGTTAAATAATGAGGTCATCACTGCATCATCATGATGTCATAAATAATTTAATTTATTTAAAGTATGAAAATTATAAAAAAAAATACTATGATGTAGGAAATCGTTTTTTCATTCCAATGATTATTTATAATCAAAAATCTGATCTTTATAACCCCATGTAAAAATTGTTTTAGTAAAACATTTCATGTGTGTGTCATTTTTACTTTAACATTATATAAAAAGTTATTTATGTCATTTCTCAACCAAAGTGGCTCCATGGGGTCCCCAAGTTGACCCATGGCTTTTCTTGGTCGTCCATGACACATAAAATAAGGGTAGGACATGTTTCAAGGTATTTTCATTTTATTATAATATCATTTTTGTCTTAAATTGCACTAATTACCTCTAATCGAGATTAAAAACTTAATAAGTTACTATTCACCAAAAAATATTTTTATCTCATTGAACCACATTTTACTTCTTAATGACAACCATGTATGTCAGATTTTTGAAATTCAAAACATAGAAGTGGTAAAATTTCATTTAAACGAAAAATCAGTTTTTATAAGTACCACTTAGTGGTTTCACTATTCATCAAAAATTGATGTTTTTCAGAAAAATACCAAAAAATCACCCTAAGCTATATTTGGTATTCCGAATTCAAAAATGAAGTCCATTTTACAAAATTCACAACATATAAGTTGCATTAATTAATTTAATAATTAATTCCCGCTGTCAGGGCAAATAGCGTGTTTTTATGAAACAATAAGTATCAAAAGATTGACACTAGTTTAAGTCCGATTTCAAATTGAAATTAATTCAACGACCAATATTGGATTTAATGGGAAAAATATTTTCTAATTTAACTTTAAAACCAATTCAAATGATAATATAATCATATAAATAAATTAGATTAAAAGGAGGTTTTGAATTAAAATACAACATTTTACACTATTCATTAAAAAAATGAACTTTATCGGAAAGATACCATAAATTTACACAAAGTAAATTTTGGTGTCCCGATTCTAAAGAAGAGTTATTTTTGGTCCAATATAATTTATAAGATTGATCAAAACTATATTTAATGACGGTTCACCGTCAAAAGGTGATAAGTGAACCCTTAGTGAAAATTAGGGTATACATGCCTAAAATTGAATTCTTTCCGTATTTTAAGCCTTTATCCTTTATTGGGTAAAAGTAAAAACATTTAAAAACATATATAATCATATTTTTGTTATTTCTATCCATTCCCGCCAGTACAATGACTATTTGTTAACTACAATTTAAAATAATATTATTTTATTACTTATGTGCAACGTAAGTTTTCAAAGAAATTCATCGTTGCGTATTGAGTACGCTATCGAATGTAGAAACCCCTTTTAATTAAAATTAATATTGAATTCGTAAATATTAATAAATATGAAAATTATTTCTTCTCTAATTACCTGGGATGTTACATCCTTCCCACCTTTTGGGAATTGCATCCTCGCAATTTTATTCACTTATCAAAATAAGCGGGGGTATTTATCCCTCATAGCATTTTCAGATTCCCACGTTGCCTCTTCAATCACATGGTTTTTCCACAAAAACTTTACCTGATGAATCACCTTATTCTGTAACACCTGCTCCCTGTGGTCAAGAATCTGGACTGGTTGTTCTTCATAAGATAGGTTCTCCTCCAGCTGAACTACCTCTGGACTCAAAACATGAGATGGATCTGGAATATACTTCCTCAACATCGAAACATGAAAAACATTGTGTACCTGAGATAAACTCGGAGGTAAAGCCACTCGGTAAGCAACTGATCCAACATTCTCCAGAATTTCATATGGTCCAATAATCATTGGACTCAGCTTTCCATTCTTACCAAATCTCATCACACATTTCCAAGGAGAAACCATGAGAAAAACATGATCACCTACCTCGAAAGATAGATCCTTCCTCCGGTTATCCGCATAAATCTTCTGCCTACTCTGAGCTGTTCTCATGTGCTTCTGAATAAACTGAAATTTTTCTGCCATCTCTTCTACCAATTCTGGTCCCATCAGCTTCCTTTCACCCACTTCATCCCAAAATGATGGAGTTCGACACCGCTTCCCATATAATGCCTCAAATGGTGCCATCTGTATACTGGAATGAAAACTGTTATTATAATAAAACTCATCCAAAGAAAGATGTTGGTCCCAACTTCCCTGATAATCCATCGAACAAGCTCATATCATATCCTCCAAGTTCTGAATTGTTCGTTCTGACTGCCCATCTGATTGAGGATGAAAATCTGTACGAAAATTTAATTCAGTACCCAACGACTTCTGAAGGCCTTTCCAAAAGTTAGATGTGAACCTGGGATCACGATCAGATACAATGGAGAGGGGAACTCCATGTAACCTGACTATATCTTTAAGATACAAACGGGAAAGTTGATCTAAGGAAAAAGTATCTCATATAGCAAGGAAATGAGCAGATTTAGTCAAGCGATCAACAATAACCCAGATTGCATTATTACCTCAAGATGTCCTCGGTAATCCCACAACAAAGTACATGGATATGTTTTCCCATTTCCACTCTGGCACTGGTAAAGGATGAAGCATCCCTTTAGGTAACTGCCGCTCTGCTTTAACCTGCTGACAAGTCAAACACTTCATAGTAAAATCAGCAATATCTATTTTCATTCCATCCCACCAGTAATACTCCTGCATATCTCGGTACATCTTAGTACGACCAGGATGAACTGAAAATGGGGAACTATGAGCCTCACATAACAACTCATTCTTCAACTGTGAATCACAAGGCACACATAATCTCTTCCCAAACCTCAAAAAAAAATCATTATCAATGTTGAATTCAGACAACTTACCTTTCTGAACCAGCTCTACCATTTTCTGCAACTCACTGTCTCGCTTCTGTGCTTGCTTGATTCTGTCTGATAGAGATGATTTCACTGATACCTGAAACGAAACAGAAGAACATCCTGTGCCAACAACTTCTATGCCAAAGTTCATCAAATCTTTAACCAATGGATCGCGTTCCAAACGCAAAATTTCTAATGAAGCATTACTTTTTCGACTCAAAGCATCAGCCACTGAATCATCCTCCTGCCTCAATTCTAGGAACTGTTTTTCCATCCTAAGACGAACCACCTTAGGAAAATATTTCTCATGAAACATACCTTTGAATTCGTCCCAGTGAAGATCCTAAATCTCATCACTATCCCTGATATTTTTCACCATCGACCACCACTGATCAGCATCACCTTCAAAATGGTAAACAACAAGACTAACCTTTGGAGGTTCTGAACACCCCATGACATCAAAAATCTTCTCCAGTGCTTTAATCCACCCTTCAACTTGCACAGGGTCAGATGATCCTCTGAAAGATAGGGGATGTTGCCTCATGAAATGTTCCACCACTGACATGTTCCTCTGCGGTTGATCTGGCTGATCTCGTGCATGGATACCACCACCATTTATAGCATGAGTCAACTGTGCCATCATTGCAACAAACTGTTCAGTTCCGATTCCGACCACCTCAGGTTGCTGATTTGGAAGGTTGTCTTCCTCCGGATGTCATCCCAACATAGCTGCTTTGTTTACTCTACGGAAAACCATTCTGAACACAGAAATATCTTAGGCGAAGCAACATGGTAATCTGTAAATGCTATATCATTTCAATCATATTATAATTTAACACTTTTCTAACTCCTAATGTTGTCTAAATCGTCCTTTGATACCAACTATAAGGCCCCGACCTTAAACCTTACTTAATATTGAATTAAATGAATAATTCACATTGAGGATCTTTTCAGGTTTAGAGTTATAGAGAATTAGAACATAACTATTACATCTCAAAAGATTAGAAAGTAGACACTTCTATTAAGTTTCCATAATAAAAACTCTTAAAAAGAAACATGTCTAGTTCCATGTTTTATATAGCATGACATTCCATTGATCCCATCCTTGACCTTATTCCACATTAAGTCCTGTGAAAAACATTTCAAAAAAAAACTTGGGGTGAGCATAAAAATCTCAGTAAGGGATACACAATAAAATGAAAACTGTTAGTTTTTCAAACATAAAGTAAACCATGTATACTCTATCAAAGTAATACCTTCACCTTCATGAAGTAGTAAAAACTCTTCACTGAATAAAGTATCATTACTTACCTTTTTGTAACCCAAGGATTGCCATAAAACCCATAAAAAGAACACATAACATATATAAAGGTAACTTGGGACATAAACATACTTAAGTGGAATAACCATACGGTCGACTTCCACACATATCACTTAATGGAATAGCCATATGGCCAAGTTCCATACATACTTAATGGAATAGACATACGGCCGACTTCCATACCCAATGCATTGGAGGTTATAACGTATCCACCCGTCCTGGTATTCACGGCACCATCCGTCATATGGTTTATAACGTAACCACCCGTTAAAATGTCCAAGTACCAATATAAAATCATAAAACATAAAACCAATATAAAGGAATGATAACATTTCCATATTTCAATCACAATATATCATAAATATATTGACATAATAGAATCCTTTATCAAAACATATTTCAATACCAAAATACATAAAAGAGTATATGGTATTTATTTTATTCTAAAAACATTACGGCTTGTTGAGGAAGCCAAAGACCAAATAATACTCGCGGCGGCGGAAAAGGTCGTTGTCGCCGCGTACGATAAAAAAAACATTCCTTTTTGTAATTTTGTAAAACGTTTCATAGAAAAAGATTCCTTTTGTATAAAAGTAAAAGTCAAAGGGGTTTATACACCGTATACAAGAAAGTTGTGTATAAAATGAAATATGCCTCAATGGAAGAAGATTGAGACGAAGTCCCTTACCTCGTATCCGACTTGACCCGACCGTTCTTTAATCTCCTGAATAATAAACTTGAGTTAATCTATACTTTCTTAAGAACATTTTTCAAGTTCATTATTCCTCTTATACCATGTTATGAACATCATGTAATCATTTAAGTTAATAATGTTCATTTTGTCGTTATTTAGTTCTTAAGTCAAAAATAGACTTCTTACACTTACATGTTGTTAATTTGGTCAAAGGTTCGTTATATCCAGAATGATATTAATGATTTGGATAACATATATATCATATATATTCATCATATACATGTATTTATAATATTACATCACATTTAGAGGTAAGAAATGAAATGCACCGTTCATGGAGACGGTAAGCCGTACGTACGCATGAACGCTACTTCCATTTCTATTTCGTATTTTCTGGAATGGAATCATAATGATATAAGAGTATATTATAATTCCAGTATAATAACATATATAATATCATTAACTTTACACATCCCACATATGGTATTAACGAATCAAATCACTTTCAGGGGGCGGTAGTCCGCACTTCCTAAAATGAAAATATCGTGTTTACCCATAATGGAAACAATAATGGTATGCCGTAACTAAAAAATACAGAAGCTTAATGAAAGAATAAACATATTATATATCATATATAAAAATAGTGACATCATAATGGCCAACTTTTAAGGTGTTAAATGAGTATTGAACAATCATCGTTTCGGGAGGCAGAATTTCGCCATCCACGGAAACCGTATGTTCTTTAACCATTTGATGTAGTTCTGTGAGAGTGTAGCTCGAATAAATCTTATAACAACATCCTAGTATATTTAAGATACATGAGTTGTTACAAAAGGAGTAAATAAAAAGTGTTTAGGGGGTTGGAGAAGCAAAATAAAACAAATGAACATGAGAGAATGAATTACCTTTAAAAGTGCAACTCCTTTTGATTTGATCCTAAAGCCTTCCTTTGAAAGGATTCTGCCCAAAGGGAATCCTCTAGGATGAGGATAGGGATGTGGAGAGAGTAAATGGGCATGGGATGGCCGATACAAAGGCTTTAGGAGTGTGTGATATGAGGTAGAGGTGGGGGCCTTTTATAAGAGGAGAGGAGGGGCACTTTTGGAAATCATTAAACTATTATTTTATTTTCAAAAGTGTTTCGAATTTATAAGGTCCCACATTGATATAAATCAAGGATAAGGTTATAAGGGTTCTAAATCCACTCATCCAATAGGTTTTGGACATGTGTAGGTCTTAGATTTTACATTATCTTTCCATTTTATTTAAATCGTTAAATAATGAGGTCATCACTGAATCATCATGATGTCATAAATAATTTAATTTATTTAAAGTGTAAAAACTAAAAAAAATACTATGATGTATTAAATCTTTTTAGATTTACAATTACTATTTATAATCAAAAATATGATCTTTATAACCCCATTTAAAAATTTTTTTAGTAAAACATTTCATGTGTGTGTCATTTTTAATTTAACATTAAATAAAAAGTTATTTATGTCTTTTCCCAACCAAAGTGGCTCCATGGGGTCCCCAAGTTGACCCATGGCTTGTCTTGGTCGGCCATGACACATCCAATAAGGGTAATACATGTGTCAAGTTATTTTCATTTTATTATAATATAATTTTTGCCTTAAATTGCACTAATTACCTCTAATCGCGATTAAAAACTTAATAAGTTACTATTCACCAAAAAATATTTTTATCTCATTGAACCACATTTTACTTCTTAATGACAACCATGTATGTCAGATTTTTTAAATTCAAAACACAGAAGTGGTAAAATTTCATTTAAATGAAAAATCAGTTTTTATAAGTACCACTTAGTGGTTTCACTATTCATCAAAAATTGAAGTTTTTCAGAAAAATACCAAAAATTCACCCTAAGATATATTTGGTATTCCGAATTCAAAAATGAAGTCCATTTTACAAAATTCACAACATATAAGTTGCATTAATTAATTTAATAATTAATTCCCGCTGTCAGAGCAAATAGCATGTTTTTATGAAACAATAAGTATCAAAAGATTGCCACTAGTTTAAGTCTGATTTCAAAGTGAAATTAATTCCAACGACCACTATTGGATTTAATGGTAAAAATATATTCTAATTTCACTTTAAAACCAATTCAATAGATAATATAATCATATAAATAAATTTGATTAAAAAGAGGTTTTGAATTAAAATACAACATTTTACACTATTCATTAAAAAAATGAACTTTATCGGAAAGATGCCATAAATTTACAAAAAGTAAATTTTGATGTCCCGATTCTAAAGAAGAGTTATTTTTGGTCCAATATAATTTATAAGATTGATCAAAACTATATTTAATGACGGTTCACTGTCAAAAGGTGATAAGTGAACCCTTAGTGAAAATTAGGGTATAAATGCCAAAAATTGAATTCTTTCCATATTTTAAGCCTTTATCCTTTATTGGGTAAATGTAAAAACATTTAAAAACATATATAATCATATTTTAGTTATTTCTATCCATTCCCGCCAGTACAACGTCTACTTGTTAACTAACATTTAAAATAATATTATTTTATTACTTGTGTGCAACGTAAGTTTTCAAAGAAACTCATCGTTGCGTATCGAGTACGATATCGAACGTAGAATCCCATTTTAATTAAAATTAAAATTTAATTCGTAAATATTAAAAAATATGAATATTCTTTCTTCTTTAATTACCTGGGATGTTACAACCCCTCTCCATGGAAATTCAATTTTCTACTAGTGTAAATAAAATTGAATCTCTAGTTGTGGTTGATGTTCTATGACCCAAATTCCCCAAGAATTAACTACATGGGGAAAAATTTATGTACATGATAGGGTGAAAGATATATATTCCATTTTCATTTTGATTTTACCCTATTCTTCTTTTTGGGGTCTCAAATCCTATCAATGTTTGGTATACCATATTTACGGAGGGTATTAAATTTATTTTATATGTTTTTCAAAAAAATTAATTAAAATAAATATAGTTTAAAAAAAATTCAAAAATAAGTCAGAAAGGAAGTAATTCCACTAATGATGTTGAGTTTTATGAGTGGAATCCAAAGGTGATTGGGGCGTTAATTTCTTTGGTCAATTTTATTTTGAAAAAATATGTTAATGGTCTTAACACCTTTTCCAATAATCGAAAAATAAAAAATAAAAATACTTATAATTTCAAATATATATGTTTTTATATTTTATTTTGTTTATATATATATAATTAAATATTTATAAACAATTTTTATATTTTTTATTACTTTAATAAAAGTATTCTAAATATATTAAATAAAATTTCACCCAATATCCCTTTTATAAGGGTGTGATCCATGACATCAATTCCAAATTTTCATTCTGATATTCATATAAAACATTGACAACATTTAACAAAAATTATTATATTTATAATAACAAAAGTATGATAATAATGAATAATGATAAAATATTTTTAATAAATAAAAATTATTTTATAAGGGAATGAATTTTAACAAATAAAGACATAATAATGATAACCAAAAATTCCAATATTTTTGTTAAAATTATAATTACTAATAAAAATGATTTTTTTATGATGTAATAAAAAATAATTATTAATGATGTATAATATTTAAAAATGGTTGAGGAGAGGGGATTATCATTAGGTCATAATAGGGAGATGATATATGGTCTAAAGGTGGGGGGGTGAATTGACGAGATTAAAATTTTATTGAAATATTTTGATTATTAAAGTTAATTATCACCATAAAGAATAAAGAACACATGAATGTTTTTATACTAGTTTGGTCCAAATTGGTCTTAGTATACTCTTATAAATCTCTAATAGGTAAGAGATACGTTGCACACAAATATGTTTTTTTGAGAAGGAATCGTAACCCAATTACAAAATACATTTCTAGTGGAGGGATAACCATAACACAATAACTTTTGTACGGGGAGTCACAACACAAATAAAAAATTGACTTTAGAATATAACTGTCACAACCTAAATGGTCCTGACTTTAGAATATGAAGTCACAACCTAAAAAAATAAGCAGAACTAATGCTTATGTAGGAAAAAGAATAAACAATTGAGGGTATGTGAGAGATAGGAAATAGTGTTACAGACAAAAGAAACTAGATGAAAGGGAAGATAAAAAATGAAATTACATGTATTAGTTCTCAGTAATTAAAAATGTATCATCAAGGAAGTAGTAGTCGTAGAAGTTTTTAATCATCTTGATAGACCTTATAATAGGTAGCAATTTGACCACACAAGACATCAATGACTACAACCAAGATTTGGTTATCAAATGAATCTTGTACTTATATTTAGTCTCAATATCATGTATATTCCTTGAATGCATCTCGAGGACATTAAATAAAATCTATAATAATTAAAAATACAAACTCTAACCACGCAAAATCATTGAATTTTCAAAATACATAATTATCCAAAAAAGAAAAAAAATTATAATCTGAATAATTATAACAAATAAATATTTGAATTAAAAATTAAAAAGACTAATTCAAAATATTTTTAATTACGCATTAAATGATGAAAAAAATCAAATGAAAATCATAAGACTCTTTAAAATAAAATATTAAATACATTTTAATTTAATGCGGTGTGTAATTTAAACATTAATTATACTTATTTAAATATCATAAATTGTGTTTGAATAAATTTAACACCATTAAATAATAATTTATAAAATAATCAGTCAAATAATTTAAAATGAAATATTATGACATAATTATTCCTGATAAGTTTTGTAAGAGTTATGTTAAAATAATGAATAAGTTTTAAATCATATATAAAAATGATTAAAATATTATAATAACTTCTTTCACGACTTATATATAATATATATTAATTTTAGAAATTCCTATAATACTTAAAAAAAATAATATAAATATGTAGTTATTGATATTATCAAAAGTAACCAAAAACATTGCATGCGTAGAAATTTTGATTTTGGAAGAAATAAACAAAGGAAATAACTAAATATGAGAGGCAAGTTGTCATGTGGTCAGTATACTTACCATGTTGTACAATTTGTCCAAATAGGCATACAGTCAATATGATAACCCTTCAAACAATGTCTGGTCACATAAAATAATACAAGTGGTAAGTAAATAAAACATGTGATAAGGTGAGTTGACATGCGACCACCATACCGACCAAGAAAGAACGATCTGTATACTTACACTATTAGAAAAAGACCTTTACCTGACACCAAAATCCATCGCTAAAGGCTTATAGAGATGGCATAGTGGCCACCAAATGTCCAATGCTTTTGGTCTCTCACTATTTCCTATAACATTCGTCAATTGGTTCCCTCTATAGATAATTTCAGGGTAACCTTTAGATAATTCTAGTTGGCGGTCACTATAGTTGACACCTATAGTGGATGCCAAATAGTAGTAACTATAGGATAACTAGGATAGCCTTATAGTGGCCACCATATAGCGGTCACAATAGGGTTCCTTCGACTGGCCTATAACGCCCTCTATATGGCATCTGCTATCAGGTCCCTTCTAATAGCCTATAGAGACCTCGATATGGGGGCCACTATAATTTTTTATTTTTTAAAAAAAAATTCATTGAAGAGTTAAAAAAAACACCATATTTAAAAAATACAATAAATATTTCCAAAATATATAAAACCACAAGCTCATAAATCGCTTCACCTAATCATCTTCCGACATTCAGACCCATCATCGAGTAAAATAGTATATGGAAAAATTTTATAAAAAACAAGTGCTGCAAAAAACATAACAAAAAACTAATAATTGAAATTAATTAAAATATTCAATTAAAAAATATTATAAAAGAGAAATTTTATTTGATTTTGAATATATATTAATAATTTATTACATTTTTTTATAAAATTTGAAATCAATTATTTGGTCATTTCTGGAATACTACACATCTGATTGATGTGACGTTTACTCTTACATAATAAAATTAATAAGAAGACAATTTTATTATGATTTAAAATCATTCTAGGATCATTTACCATGGATCTATCTATCAAATCCATGTTTTAGTATTTTACAACACTAAAAGTGTGTTTTTGTTCCTCCCATGAAAACCTCACGTTGAATTGAAATTTAATCTACTATTTTTTTTTACAATTCACTCTATGGATTCTATGATCTGATTTCACCGCATTCAAAGGCCGCTCATTTGGTTTTGACCCCCAGAAACACCTTTTAAAAGGGCATTAAACCTTTTAAAACAACATATTTGGTCATTATAAGAAGATCACATGTCATATTGATATATAATCATCTATAAAAATCAATAATAAAAACAAGATGGGTTTATAATGATTTTAAGTCATTTTGAAGTTATTTTCATTCGATCTGACGATTATATGCTTGTTTTTCTGTTTTATGGCACAAAAAGTGGGTTTTTATTTTTCCTAAGAAAATGAAACCTCATATTGATGTAACATATTCTCAACCATGTAAAAATTCACTCTATGGTATTTTTTTATGATTTCATAGCATTCAGAGGTTGTTCGATTGGTTTTAACCACCTTGAATGCTTTTAAAGGGTGTGAAACCTTTAAAACCCCTATATTCGCTCGTTCCAGGAAGAACATACATCTGATTTACATGTCATCTGCTCATAAACATTACTAAAAATAATAAAAAGACATTTAACAAGGCGTTAATGTCATTCCAGGGCTGTTTTCTTTGGACATGACTGTTAAATGCACATTTTGATCTCTTATGACACTAAAAGTGTGTTTTCTGTCCTTCTAGGAAAAACATTACATTGAATTGACATGCTTTCTACTCGACCATCTCAAAATTTACTCTTTAATTTTTTTTACTATTATATAATATCATTCATAGGTTGTTTTGTTGTTCTTAAACCCCCGAACACACCTCTTTAAAGTGCGTTAACCATTTAAAAACCACATATTTCGTCATTCTGGGAAAACAACACATATGATTGACGTTTCATTATCTATTGTATCATGAAAATAATAATAAAACCACTATACGATGATTTTTAATCTTTTCTATTTCATTTTCTATCTATACGACTGTCAAACACATGTTTTTCTATTTTATGACACTAAAAATTAATTTTCCATCATCCAGAGAAAAGTCATCTTCCCATTGCTGTACCATCTACTTGAAAATTTAAAAACATAATCTATGGTTTTTTCTGATTAAACTAAATTTGGAGCCCATTATGTTATTTTGACCCCTAGATTGACCTTTTTAAATGGCGGAAAACCATTAAAGACTACATATTCTTTCATTCTAGGCTGACCACAGGTCTGATTAATGTTTCAACTCCTCACACAGGTCAATAATAATAATAATAATATGAGTTTACAATGATTTTAAGTCATTATGCGGATGTTTTCTATTTATTTGATGATTAAATGCACATTTTAGGGTTTAATTACACCAAATTTTCATTTTTGATCTTCCCAAGAAAAAAACACCTTGGATTGATGTACCTTCCTCTCGGCCTTTTCCCAATTCAAATAATGGTATTTTATTTGTTTTCATTGTATTTGAATGTACTTTGGTTCGTTTTAACCCATGGATGAACCTTTTTAAAGGGCGTTAAATCCATAAAAACAAAGTATTTTGTCATTCAGAGCAGACCACATGTCTGATTGACATGTGTTCAGCTCATACACATCAAAAATAATAATTATATGGGTGTAATATTATTTGAAGAAATGTTGAGGTCTCTAGCTGTCAATTTTACTATTAAACACAAATTTTCTATTTTATAACACCAAACATGTGTTTTCTATCATTCGGGGAAAATAACACATACGATTGAGGTAACTTCCACTTTACCATTTTGAAATTCACTCTAAATTTGTTTTTCTATGTTAATGTTATTCGAAGGGTATTTGGGTTGTTTTTATCCCCAAACAAACCTTTTATATGGTTTCAGACATTAAAAAACCACACATTCTGTCATTATAGTAATATTGTACATCTGATTAATGGTTCGTCTACTCTTCCACATAAAAAATAGTAGTTAGATGGTTTTCCGATGATTTCAATTGTTTCTGAGGTTGTTTTCTATAGATCTCGCCGTTAAATGCGTGTTTTAATATTTTATGACAGTAAAAGTGAATTGTCAGTCCTACTAGGAAAAAAACACCTCTAATGGATGTACATTAATATCAACCATTTAAAAATTCACTCTATAGTTGTTATTATCTAATTTAATGGAATTCAGAGGTTTTACAGTTGGTTTTCACCCACAGAAGGACCTTTTTAAAGGGAACCAACCTTTAAAAACCGTATATTAAGTCATTATGATCATACCACACATCTTATTAACGTTTTATATTAATTTAAACATAAAAAATAATAAAAATGTGGTTTTTCTATAATTTCAATTCATTATGAGGTTGTTTTCTGTTGATCTGACCATTAAAGGATTGTTTTAAGGTTTTATGACACTATAAGTGAATTTTTGATCATCCGAAGATAACTGAACCTCGAACTGATGTACCTTCTAATCTTCCATGTCAATAATAAATCTATGGTTGTTTTAATCAGATTTCATGGCATTTAGAGGGCATTCTATTGGGTTTTACCCCCATACGCACCTTTTTAAATGGTATCAAATAATTAAAAGATGGATATTTATTTTGTTTGGGTAGAACAAATTTTTGATTAATGCCCTATCTTATTTTACACATAAAAAATAATAATAATATGGTTTCCTATGAATTCATGTCATTATGTGGTTTTTTATCATTAGATATGACCATTAAACACTTGTTTTTGTGTTTTTTGACACCAAAAATGTGTTTTTCATCATCCAGAGAAAAGAACAATGTTTATTGATGTTTTGTATTCATGAATACTTAAAAATACACCATATTTTTGTTTTTTTTCATATTTCATGGAATTAGGATGCTTTGTGATTGGTTTTGATCCGTGAACAAACATTTTAAAATTGAATCAAACATTTAAAAAACACATATTTAGTCACTCTGTGAAGACCTAATGTTCGTTTGATGTGTCATATTCTCAAAAAAATAAAAAATAAAAATAAAATTTTTTCAGGATTTGAAGTTATTTCTTGGGGTTTTTATATAGATATGGCCATTAAATTCATGATTTGGTCTTTTATAACACTTAAAGTACATTTTTCGTCATCAGATCCAAACAACATCGCTGATTGATGTACCATTTAGATGGCCATTTCACAAATAAATCTATACATTTTTTGATTGATTTAATTACATTTGGAGGTACTTGTTTTGGTTTTGACACATGGGCGCACCTTTTTGAAGGGTTTCAAATCATTTAAAACTGCATATTCAGTCGTTCCAAGAATACCGTAGATCCTATTGATGTTCCATCAACTTTTACTTGTCAATAATAATAATAATATATATGTTCTATGATTTCAAGTAATTTTGAGATCCTTTTCTATCGATATAACTATTAATTGATTTACACATTGTGAATCCAAAAGTGCATCTTCCATCATCCTTGGTAAACATAACCTCTAATTGGTGTACAGTCTACTCGACCATTTCAAAATTCACTATTTGGTTTTTGTTAAATGATTTTTTGGTGTTTAGAGGTTGTTCGGTTGATTTTAACTCATGGAAGCTCCTTCTGAAAGTGTACCAAACCTTTAAAAATCACATTTCAGTAGTTATTGGAAGTATGAACATCTCATTGGTATTTCATCTACCTATACACATCAAAAATGAAAATAAGATGACTTTATTATGATTTGAAGTCATTATGAGGTCTTTTTCTATTAAACTAACCGTTAAATCCATCTTTTGGTGTTTTATGAAACCAAAATTGTGTTTTCCATCATTACAGGAAATCAACAACTTCAATTGATGTACAATAAAATCAACCATTTCAAAATAAATTATATGATTGTTGCATTCATATTACAAAATATTCAGAGGAAGTTCAGTTGGTTTTGACCCCCAGACACACCTTTTTAAAGGGCATCAAACCTTTAAAAACTGCATTTTCGGTCGTTCTAGGCAGAACCCACATCTGACAAAGGTTTCTTCTACTACTACGTGTCATAAATAATAATAATATTATTTTCCTTTGATTTCAATTCATTCTGATGTAATTTTCTATCAGTATGACTGTTAAACGCGTGTTTTTGTGTTTTATGACACTAAAAGTGAATTTCCATCATCCCAGGAAAATAACACCCCTGATTGATGTACCGTCAAATTGACAATTTCAAAATTCATTGTACGATTGTTTTAGTCTAATTTAATAGAATTCATAATCCATTTTTTTGGTTTTTGTAACCTCATGGACCCAGATGCCACTCAATATTACCCCGGCCCTGGTTAGCCACATGGCCTCAATCACATCTCCCCGAACACTAGTGGCTTATGAATAGTAGTGAGGGATAAGGGTGTGTCCATGGGGAGAATATTCCATCATCACCACAGTGTAACACTTCCGGATAGTAAAAACAATCATCATAGAAAGCAAATGTAACAAGTACATAATTGATAAATAAACATGACATGAATATATAACAAAGCCAGAAGCAATATCATATACATATGTTTATAATAATACATGTCAAATTTCTAGTAACGAATCCAAAATAAGTGAAAAATAGTACAATATAATACATGTATCCAAAACACAAACAAAAACCAAAATGTTATATCCTTGAATAGAATCGTGTCCCTTAGCTTGGTTCCATGCTCCCATGCTCCTAAGAATGAAACAAAATCTATACTAAAATTTTGGGTGCTTACCCCCATCTCTACCTACATCATAATAGTTTATTTGGGTACCCAAGGGAAACCTAAATAAAGGGAGAGACACAAAACCAGTAGGAATCTACCCATTGATCTATACAAATCCAGGCTATGCAATATAACAAGACAAACAGTGTTCAATTAAATTTGTAAGTAGTAAATGTTAGTAAAGATGCCCATGGAATGTAACTACCAAAATTAACAATGAAAATTCCGCTCATTGATCCATATAAAATATGTCCATGGTCCTATACAAGGAAGTTATAAGGGTTTTCTAATTACCAACACGACCTTGTAGTTCAACCCAAAATGTCATGTCAACCACGACCTTTCTATACAACCAGAAGTGCCAGAGAAACCATGAATGAGCAGTTTAACCTACCATGTCATATATCTCATAGCCTTATCACATGTCAAGGAGTCAACAATGATTTTTTTGATCAAAGGTGTCAAATAACAAGGCGTCCTCATCGAGTCCCACGAGCATCTCGATGGAAACTCGGTTAGTAATTGGTTGGAGTCCTAAGAGCATGTCATACCAAAAATGTCATACATGAGTCAAAGAAAGCTGGATCCAAGGGGTGGATAATCACAAGGAATCACATAGAATCAATACTGAAGGATCATACTCTATTCAAGGTTTCCACTATTTCATCAATATCCAAGTAGAAATTTCTATGACATATATGGAGTCAACCACATTTTCATACCATTTTCCATTACATTCCATAATAGTATACCATCTCAAATGACCATTCCACATTCAATTAATCTTATCAATATACCCACTCACATGTCACATTTTCCAAATAAACGATTAAAGAAATTTAAAAACAACCATAGAGTATACCCACTCATTTAACCAAATCCACTTAATCCATTTTAAACAATTAATCCATATAGCATAATTCAAGGTGGAATGAATCTACTAAACAATCAATTAAAATATATTTGATCATAACTAGGTTTCCAACATCTAGTTGAGATCATGTACAAACCCCTTGGGTTTTTCATCCATGAAATAAAAAAGGTAATTTCCTAAGGCACACTCTATGGGTGGCCATCGTTTGGGAAACGACCACAAATTCATCACAGCAGAACCTATGGGAATCCTTTATATTTCCGATTACATCTAATTCAATTTACCAATTCAATTTTGGGACAAGGATGAAACATATGGAGGGTGGCCTAATGGATGATTTCCTAATAATGAACCAAAACCAATGGGAAAATTATAGACCACCTACCTTAGCTTAGTAGTGGAGTTCTCATCGAGTACAAACTTCGGATTCAACTCAGATCAGGAGAAAAAGGGAGAACTTATGGAAAATCAGATTTCACCAAAATAGTGAAACCAATATGAATTGAAATAAGAAATGTATAAAAAAGGAATTGGAAACACATCGATGTGTATCCAACGAGATGTCCTATGCTTGAATCGGAGATCAGACGAAGAGTTGGTCACAAATTATAGAATAGTTTCTCAAGGGAAATCTCAAATATTTCCTTTTCTGTGTGGGAGGAAGAAAATAAATTTAGGTTTATATAATAGATTTTAATTTAATTTAAATCATTATATATTCCAATACGTCAAGGGTATCATGGTTGGAGCACATAGTTTGTCAAACAATATTCCAATCGTGAATGAGTACCTGTAGGCAAGCGGCACCTGCAATGTTTTCCCACACCGTTTAACAAACCATGCCAAAAGCCTCTATCGGATTTGTAGAGAAGACCACATGGCTATGTGACTCGAGTTTTACAGTTTGTCTACAACTTTGTAGTTTATCCCTATTATCTTCCAATTACTCATATGGTTTATTAAACCATGCAGACTACCTCACATGGATTAAACTAATGGTACACCATGAATTTTCATCCCTAAACATGGGTTTTGGGCTCTGAACAAGCCTAGAACACCCCTGATACACTAGTGATCTCAAAGGGGAATCACAGTAGGCTATATTTAAGAATTTAAAATGAAAAATAAAGTATTTGTTCCTAATATAAATACCAAGGTTCTTACAATATTCCCCCATAAAGAAATTCATCTTTTATTTTCCATCAGAATGGTGGTCAATATTTGTATGAGATGAAATCCATCCATTAACACGTACGTAGTCCTCCCAATCCAATTTCTATTAATATAAACAACCATGATTCCATTGCACCCATACTAGATGAATTAACAATTTTAGGAGAACCTTCATGCTCCTATCAATGGTATGGATATGATGCTCTGCAGAGGACACATCTATCTATAACTCAACCACCATGGGAAGAAAAGTGTGAGATGATTCTAAATGATTACAGCACAACTGAGATATGTGGATGGCATTGTTCATGGATCAAAACCTCTAAGGTAACTACAAATGATATGCTACCGACCCGAATCTCTCCATAATATCAAATGACCTGACATATCAGGGGGAAGCTTACCCTAAATCCAGATTCTACTATGTCCTAGCCTCAGTGAAACACATAATAAAACCAGATCCCCAAAATCCAACTCTAGAGTTCGTCTATGGAGATTGATGTAAGATTTCCAACGTGACTGCTCAGTAGACATATGCATCTATATCAACTGGACCTTCTAATAAATTTCCTGCATGAGACTTGGTCCCAGTAAAGCTGCCTCACCTACCTCAAACCAGCAGAGGGGTGATTGGCCAGGCCTATTGTAAAAATCATCATAAGGATCCATATTTATAGTGTCCTGATAACTATTATTTTTGGAGAACTCAACTAAGGGAATATTCCTCTCCTAAAAGACCCCAAAATCTAAGACGCATGATCACATAATGTCCTCAATAACCTTTATTTCATGCTCTAACTTTCCAAAAATCTGATCGATGTATGCTATGATCCAAAGCACCCATGTACCCAGTGAACTATATAAATATTCCTAAAATGAGACGTAAAATGGATGTCACTATCTTAACTGATTTTGTGTGGCACCATGTAAAATAAAACTATATCACAGATATATAACCTCCCAAACCCATCAACACGGAAGGTCTATTTGATCAATAATAAATGTGAAACCTTCATGAGCGTACCAAAAAAACCCACACAACATCATTACATTGAGGTTATCTCAGTAAAATGGTCACAAAATCCATCACGACAACATCTAATTTCCACTCAAGAAAAGGGTTACTATTTTTAATTATGTCTGGTTGCTTATGTTCCATGTTCACTTACTCATAGGTTGAACACCAATTAACAAAAGAAGATACCTCTCATTTCATACTCAGCCACCAGTACTGATGGCTCAAGTCACGATATATCTTGGTGACTCCTGGCTGCAGTTCCCAAGATGATACATGAAATTTCCACATCAAATCATCGTGAACTTCTCCTGCAACCCAACCACGATCACAGATACTTGGGATATCATCCCCACCAAAGGTCCAACTAGGTGGTGGATCCTAATCTTCAATATTCTCCAGTAGGAATAGGCCCTCTAAATCTAATATTCACCTCATCCTTAGTCTATCCAATAGGGTAGAGGTAACACCTAATGATGATTGATATGTATTCCCCTAAAAATCATGTACATCCATGTGATTCTCATATAACAAATCAATGAGATTCCACTCACTACTGGCCTACTAAACTAACTATATCTAAGTACCCCTACTCAGTGAATCAATAAATTGATTTACATTATTAGGTTTGTATCCATGCTCAATGTCAAAATACTATAGGTACTCCACCCACCCTCAATGACTCCAACTTGGATCACGATGTGTAAATTTGTACTTGAGACTTTTTTGGTCCATGTACACCATAAAATGCTCTCCCAATAAATATTGTCTCCAAAAGTGAAATGAATGAAATTATATAACTTACTAGAGACCATGAATTGGGTAGTTCCTCTCATGTGGCCTTAGGTGACGTGACCTATATGCCACAACTATATCCCTCTAAATCCGCACTGATTCAAGACCAATTCTAGATGCATCACAATAAACATTGTAGCTTTTATCTCGATCTAGTAATATCTAGACTAGTGCTAAAGTTATTCTCACTTTCACCTCTAAAAAGGCTGTCTTATAGGCATATGACCATATAATCTTTACACCCTTATTATCCAATCACATCAACGATATTGCTAAATGTGATAAGTCTGGTATGAAACACCTATAGTAACCAGCTCTCTAAAAGAAACTCTACATGTAAAAGAATTTTTTGGGATGCCCCCATGAAACTATAGATGTCACACTCTCTAGGTCCATTGATACTTCGGTATCCAAGATGATGTTACCTAGGATGTGAATATGATCCTTCTAGAAGTATTACTTTGTGAGCTTAGAATATAACTGATGCTCTCTCAGTGTATTCAAAATGATCATAAGATAATTGTCAAGACCATGTTGATTGTGAGAATACACCAAGATGTCATCCAAACAAACCACCAAAAACATATCAAGATAAAGATGGAAGACTCAATTCATCGGCACCATGAAAACCAATGGTGCATTCGTGAGAACGATTGACATAACCAGATACTCATATAGATGTACTGGGTCGAATAAACCACTTTTCCTCCAAATCCCATATCTACCTATTGAGATCCTGTAACTCCATTGTATTCATCCTGTAAGGAGGAATGAATACCAATGTAGCTCATGGAACCAGCTCGATGGAGAACTCCACGTCTATATCAAGAGGTAAAACAAAAATGTAATATGGGAAAACATCTACGAAATGATAAACAACCGAAGGAAGGTCCATATGATGCACTCCTTGATCATCCAGATACAAACTATCTATTTGACCTTCCATCCCAACAAGCCCCTGATGCTGTAGTCTACTTCATCTCACCTAGACTTCCCATCACCCTAGTGAGTATGAACTACACCCTCTAGTGATAGATTTTAAGGTAAACTCCATAATATATGAACCATTCCATCCGATGTATGACATTAAACACCATCTTCTTGAGAAAATAAATATTCTAGAATAAGTTACACCCAACAACCTCAAGGAGGAACTCCTTTCACCAGCGTACATCCACATTTATGATCCCCAATGGAGTATTGAACCATTATAAGACTGAATCACAAGCCAAAGGTTTTCCAAAATATGCACATATATAAAACAATGTGATGCAACTATATATAAAATATAAGATTAAATAGTAGAGGATACTAATATCATACCTCTCATCGTAGAAGGCATGAAACCTTCCTCCTTGGGGGTAGGCTGTACTGAAATGATCTAGCCTGTATCATGGCCCTATAACACAACCTCAGTTCCTAGAGTAGGACCACTTGGATATTTCAGTGTAACGGGTGTTTGGATTAATCTACCAAGACCACTACTACCTCATCCAGATCAACTGACACTACTCTAACTTCCTACCTAACACAGAGCTGAGAAAACTACTCCTTAAACTAGTGTTGGAGCTGACCCCCTACCAATCACATCTTGAGGGAAGGTCTAGTAAATAATTTCATGTGGGCCATCCTGCTAAAATCTAGGAACTCTATTGGGTTGCGATTGTACTGATTATTAATGTGGACCTATCGGCTACACTAATGGTAGAACACTAATCTTTCAGCAGTCATAGCTCGACTAGTACTCATATCATGATAAGACTCAAAACATCATTTCCTTCCAGAAGATGTCGAACCACTGGGTCGAGAGACTACAGTTCCCTTATTTGTGCCCCCATATTACCTCATGTTTTTTACTGTAATTAGAGCATGATTTAAAATTTTAGTGATATAGGTTAATCTGAACATGATTATCTGAGACCTTATGGCATGTTGGAGACCTTACATAAAGTGTATCTCTCTCTCTATCTCGATATCATATCTGTACGGTACATTAGTGAAAAAATCTACAATACTATGAAGAGTGTCAAGGACTCCATAACCATCATAACTCCTTATCTAGACTCCTGAAATCACTATCCCACTCTGCCCAAAGATTCTTACTATAAAATAGTTATAGAATCAGGTTTGAATATCATTCAAACCAATATCTTTCAGCATGTTATCAAGGTTCAGAACACCCCACCGATGGTATTATACTCCACGAAGCATGTACATTGCGAGCTTCAACCTCCTATCATGAGATGTCTCTATATGATCAAATATCGACAGATTATTCTCAAGCTGCAACTTAAAATCATGTGGTCTATCATCCACTAAAAACATGGGAGGGTGATACTTCTACAATGCAAAAGTCAGCTCATCCATTGATAAGGTAAACATCCATTCTCCTTGAAATGTCTGCAAGAAGCGAAAGAATCCCACACAAAACTGTGGCTGAACACCTATTTTTGAAAACATATATTGTTCCATAGTTGGCACTATATGAGGATCCACTAGTAGAATATCATCCACTACCTCTGGTGCGAGGTCTTCCCCACCCTCCTAGTGCACCACTAGTGGTCATTGTGGTGTCATGCCTATACAATTACAAACACACACCATAGAAAAGAATGATAAAAAATTTCATAGATCAAAAGTGAAGGATAGGTCCAAAACACACTAAAAACAAATCAATCCAAAACCTACTTCTAATTCTATGACTGTCTAAAGAACAGTCACAAGAAACCATTAGATATGTTGCCTCTTTCCACTTAGAAGCTGGGTCTAGGTCAAGTCTCTGTTATAAACAATTTATTTTCCATTTCATTTTCTTATGACTTCTTGTATCCATTTCCATTCAATTACATAAATGTATTTACCAATTATTCACCATTCTCTAATCCATTATCCCCTATAATACCTCATGAAATGAAATATGATTCCCATATAATCAATACCACATCACATTTAGTTTAAACAATCAAAACAAAAGGTTCATCACTTCAATTTTCATAAGGGACCATACTACCAATGAACTAAAATATGGTGTCACTTTCTCTATTAACCACACAAAAATCCATCAAAAAATAGGAAGAGTTACCTCCACACCTATAATAACAACATGCAATAAGTATAGAATGTTAAATGGCATGTCACAATGCATGGCATGTGATTTCTAAAAAGTCTCTAATTTGATGAATGAGATGGTATGCCCTCATCTCATTAGGTTGAAACAGAATATAACCTTCAATCATATCAACAATAACATTATAAATCAAGTGCATCACCCAATAATGGAATAAAATCAAATGTAATAATCAAAATCCCTAAAATAACAATATAATTTGAGGTAATTTGGATTTTTCTTGAATGTGGGTTAGATACTCCCAAAAACAACTCATTATCAAACTACAATACCATCCTATCCAAATATAATATTTCTAAATAGTAATGGAAAGCAGAAAATTAGGGATATGATACCACTTTGTAACATTCCAAACATGGATGCCACTCAACAGTACCTTGAGCAAGGTTTTCCACATGGAATCAATCGCATCTCCACAAATGCCAGAGGCTACCGACTAGTAGCAAGGGCATAGGATGTGTACCTGGGGATACTATTCCCTCATCATAAGCTTTCAACACAAAAAAAATAGTAATAACAACAAAGAGTGGAAGCAAATACAATAAGTATAAAACTGATAAATAAACAAACATGAATATATATAAAAGACATAATAAATCTCATCACTAGATGATGAAAATGATACATCTAATATGTCTATTAAATAATAAAAAGTAATTAAAAAAAGAAAAATACAATACATGTATCAAAAATACCAAAAATACCAAACTGTGCTACCCCTGAATATCATCGTGAGCCTATGCTCGGTCCCATACTCCCATACTCCTTATGATGGCACAAAATAAACCCTAGAATTGTGGTAACTTTCCCCTTTATATACTTGCATCCAAATAGTCTATTTGGTTACCCAAGGGCATCACAAATTTGGTGTGAGACCTAATCCTAGTAGGAAACCACACTATGGTTTATACAAATCCAGACAGTGTAATATAACAACTAAATAGTGTCAAGGTAAATAAATAAGCAGTAAATATAAGTAATGATGCCCAAGGAATGTAAATAAAACATGTAATATTAAAAAAACTCTAATGGATACCTATAAAATATTTGTATTATCCTATACAAGACATCTACAAATAAATTCATAATAACCAACAAGTCCTTATATTTAATCAAGCATGTCAGGTCTACCATGGCCATACCGTACATCCTAAAGTTATAGAGTAACAACAACCGGTCCGTTTGACCAACCATAACATATATCTCAAGAACATGTCACATATCAAATATTCAGACCATGAAGGGCCAGATCCAAGGATTTTAATACCATGTAATCCTCATTGAGTCCCAGGAGCATCTCGGTTGAAACTGAGTGAGGTTCTGGTTGGAGTCCTAATAGCATGTCATACCAAACATGTCCTATGCAAGTTTAAGTAAGACTGGTCAAACAGGTAGAAAATACCGAGTCATACCATAGAATAAAAACCTAAGGAGAATACTCTATCTAATGGATCCACTACTGAATAAATATCCATGGAGAAATGTCTAAGGCATCTATGGAGTCAACCGCCATTTCATTCCATTTTCTATTATATGAAATAAGAGTATACCCACTCACATGACCATTCCACATTCAATTAATCTTATGAATATACCCACTCACACATCACACGTTCCAAATAAACCAATAAAGAAATTTTAAAACAACCATTGAGTATACCCACTTATTTAACCAATTCGACATAATCCATTTTAAAAAATTCAAGTATGGAATATCAAAATAGAAAAAGTTAAGGAGGCCAGACATCTCCTAAAAAAGAAACTAAAATATATTTAATCATAACATGGTTTCCTACATCTAGGTGAGCATAAGAATACACCCCTTGGGTGGTTCAACCAATATAGAAAAAATTAATTTCATAATGTATACCCCATGGGTGGACATGGTTGAGGAAACAACCACCAATTCATCCTAATGAAACGTAATTGCGTCCCTGACAAGTCCAATTACATCTAATTCAATTAACATGTTCAATTTCGAGGCTAGAACAAATTTTCTGATGGGCAACCTAAAAATAGGTAGATTAATAAATCACCAAAGAAAATGGGAAAATTATAGACCATTTACCTTAGATTGGTAGTGTAGTTCCCGTCCAATATCAACTCTTGATTCAACTTAGATCAGGATAAAAATGAAGAACGAGTGAAGAACATGAAATTAGGGAAAACTAGCTTGCACCTAAATACGACAATAGATATCAAGAGTAATAAATAATAGATACAAATGAATCACAAACTCACTGATGCAGATCCAATAAGATGTTCCATTCTTGAAGCAGAAATATGATGAAGGGTTGGTCGCAAATCCTAGAATAGTTTATCAAGGGAGATCCCAATTGTTTCTTTTGCTATGTCAGAGGAAGAAATCCCATTTTGGTATATAAAATATATTTTAATATAAGTTAAATCATTAAATTTTCCAAAATATTAGGCATCACTTGGTTTGAGCGCAAGATTTTTCAAACCATGTGCCAATCGTGAAAAAGTACCTATAGGTAAGGGGGACCCACACGTTTTAAACAATCATGCACAAAGCTTACAAAAAGCCACCATAAAAATTGCAATGCTAGCCACATGACCATTAAACCCAAGTCATACAGTTTTTATAAAACTATGTAGGCTATCCCAGATCTTTTCCCATTCCTCACACAGTTATTCAAACTGTGAAACCTACCTCATATGATTTAAACTAACTAGGAGATATGAATTTTTCAGCCCTAAACTCGGTTTTCGGGTTCCATTCAATGACCATACACCTCTGATACACCCCTGATATCAAAGTGAATTCACATTAGTCCCTATTTTAGAATTTATACTAAAAAATAAAGGATTCACGCCTCATGAAAAAACCCACATTCTTATTGTTTTAACCCCCCATACACACATTTTCAAGGGTGAAAAACTATTAAAAACTACATATTCAGTCGTTTTAGGCATAACATATATCTAATTAATGTCATGCCAACTTGTAAATATCAATAACAATAATAATATGGGTTTTCTATGATTTTACAACAATATAAGGTTTCTTTCTATTGATATTAATGTTAAACAAACATTATGGTATTTTATGACACTAAAAGTGCATATTCTATCATCTTGGGAAAAGAAACATACAATTTACAAATATTTAGATCAACAATTTTGAAATTCGATCTATTCATTTTTTATTTTGATTTCATTGAATTTGTTTTCCCGTTGGTTGTTTTTGACCACCATACAATTCTTTTTAAATGGCATAAAACTTTAAAAAACGCATATTCAGTCGTTTTGGGGAGGACACACATTCGATTGATGTATCTTCTCATTGTACTTGTCAAAAATAATAATAAATGGTTATCTTATTATTTCAAGTCATTCCATGATTTTTTGGGGATACGACTGTTAAATGGAAATTTTTTGTGTTTTGTGACCCTAGTATTTTCCACCACCCCACACAAATGATACCTCTAATTGACATTCCATCTACTTGATTATCTATAAATTCACTCTATGGTTTTTTTTTAATTTAAAAAAATTAAAAGGCCATTCAGTTGGTTTTTAATCCCTAGACACACCTTTTTAAAGGGAGTGAAAATGTTAAACACCACATATTCAGTCGTTTTGGGAAGACCAGACATCAAATTGAAGTTTAATCTACTATTACATGTCAATAATAATGATAATATAGTTGTAATAGGATTTAAATTCATTCTTAGATTTTTTCTATAGATATGAGTATTAAAGGGACGTTATGGTGTTTTATGACACTAAAATTGTGTTTTTCATTTTCTCAGGTAAATGGCACCTCGAATTGATGTACCTTATACTTGACCATTTTAAAATATACTCTATGATTTTTTATCCGATTTAATGACATTTAGAGGTTGTTCGGTTGGTTTTGACCATTGCACACACCCTTTAAAGGGGAATCAAACCTATAAAAATCACATATTTGGTTGTTCTGGGAAGGTTGAACACTTGATTGACATGTCTTCTACTTGAACACATTATATATATTAATAATACTATTTTCTTGTGATTTAAAGTCATTATGAGTATGTTTTCTATCGATATAACCATTAAACACCTATTTTGGTGTTTTGTGACACTAAAAGTCCATTTCCATCATCTTGAAAAAATGACACCTCTGATTAATGTACCATATACTCAAGAATTTCAATATTTATTCTACAACTTGTTTTTAATTTCACAACATTCGGAGGTTGTTCGGTTGGTTTTGACCCCCCAAGATGCACCTTTTTAAAGTGCATCAAACCTTTACAAACCACATATTCGATTGTTTTGGGATCATTGCTTGCCCAATTGAAAGTTCATATTCTATTAAATGTAAAAAATAATTATAATTCGGTTGTTCTTTTATTTTATGTCATTCTGAGGTTAGTTTCTATAGATATGACTATTAAATGAAAGTTTCAGTGTAATATGTTAACAATAGTGTGTTTTCTATAAACCAAGAAAATTCCAGATATGATAGATGGATTGTATGGTCATCCATTTTTAAATTCAATTTATTGTTATTTTCATCAGATTTCCTAATTTCTGAAGGTCATTTAGTTTGTTTTGACCCCAGACACAAATTTTTAAAGGGCGTCAAACCATAAAAACTTCATATTTGGCCATTCTAGGAAGGGCACACATTTGATTAACATTTCATAAACTCTTAAACATCAATAATAATAATAATATGGGCTTATTTTCATTTCAAGTCATTGTGGGGTTGTTTAATATAGATGTAACTATTAAACACACATTTTGTTGTTTTTTGACACTAAAATTGCATTTTTTGATCATCCGAGGAAAACATCACCTCAAATTGATGTAATTTCCTATTAAAATTTTCAAATTTCACTCTACAGTTTTTAATTCTAATTTCATTTCATTGAGAGGATTTTTGGTTGGTTTTGACCTTGAAAACACCATTTTAAAGAGTGTTATACCTTTAAAAACCACATATATATATTTTTTTAGGTAGAACACATGTCTGATTGATGTACTGTATACTTGTAAACCTTTAAAATAATAATAAAATTATTTTCTTATGATTTCAAGTAATTTTATATGGACATGACTTCTAAACATTTTTTTGGTGTTTTATGAATATAAAAGTGTGTTTTTTAGTCCTCTCAAGAAAATGCCACCTCGTATGGATGTACCATCGTCTTCACCATTTCAAAATTCACTCTACAATTGTTCTTTCCCGATTTCATGGATTTCAAGTAATGTTCGGCTATTTTGACCCACGGACGAACCTTTTTAATGGTCGTCAAGCCTTTAAAAATATCATATTCAACAGTTTTGGGAATAAAACTCATTCAATTGACATTAAATATACAAAAACGTGCCAAAAATAATAGTATGATGGTTTTAATATCATTTCAAGTCATTCTATGATAGTTTCATATTTATATGACTATTAAACACACGTTTTGGTGTTTCATGACAATAAAAGTGTATTTTCCATCATTCCAGGAAAACAATACCCTTGATTAGCATACCATATTATCAACCATTTTAAAATTCACTCTAAAATTTTTCTCATATGATTTCATTTAATTTATAGGTATTTTGATTGGTTTTGACCTCTTGACCTAGTTTTTAAAGGGCATCAATCCTTTAAAAACTGCATTTGTCGTCATTCCAGGCAGACCACACATTCGATTGACATACAATCTACTCATACAAAATAATAATAATAATAATAATAATAATATAGTATTAACATTATTTAAAGTCATTATTAGGTCTTTTGATATCGATCTAATAGTTAAATGCACATTTTGGTGTTTTATGACATTAAAAGTTCATTTTTAACATCATAGGAAAACAAAACCTCTAATTGATGTAACATCTTCTCTAATAATTAAAAATTCACCATAATGTATTTTATATTTTATTTCCAGACATTCAAAGTCTTTTCATTTGGTTTTAACTCCCATACACACCTTTTTAAAGGGAACCATACCTTTAAAAAATGAATGTTTGGTCGTTCTGGTAAGACCACATGTTCGATTGACATGTCGTCCACCCTTTCAAATCAAAAATAATACTGAGATGGTTTTCCTATTATTTTATTTCATAATGTAATCATTTAATATGGTTTTTACTATTACATTCACGTTTTAGTTTTTTGTGGTAGAAAAGGTTAATTTTTGGTCATCCCAGGAAAAAATGCCTCTTCTTCACATTTCTTTTGTTCAAACATTTCAAAAATAATTCAAATATTATATTTGTATTCATTCACAATAATTTAGGATCATCTATTGAGGATTGACTATAAAACTATTATGTATTACACATTTTTAATTCATTTTGAAACAATTTTTGAAACAAAAAACACATTTAAATTAATTATCTAATATGAAACATTAAATATTAAAATAGTAACATAAATTTCCTCATGCATGAGGTGAATCCTTATCTAGATCACTAATGAACTCTGGATATTTCTAGTCCCTATATCCAGAGCCTACAACTTATATACAATTTTATGAATATTAAATATATCAATAAAAGTCAGTATGTGTGCAAATTATTTTCTCTTTTACTAATTACATGACTTGTGTACCATCAATTTGAAATTTCAGAACAACATCATCAAAAATTCCATTTCTATTCATTTAGGTATAGAAGTTTAATTTAATAAATACAATAAAGTAGATTCAGGAAGAAAAATTCATGTTTATTACCATAACTCAGCTCATTTTTCCCATGACACACAATGCGATTGAAGTCCACATGTACCAAAATTTCATGTTTTATAGGATCCCAACATAAACCATAATGAATTTGAGATACCCATACTATATATCAATTATAAATTGAAAAGTGGTAATGAAAACATACACAAATAGGTCACCTAATTTCAACAAAATTATAGGTTGGAATTTATTAAAAACATGAATCCCATGAGAACAATTATCAAAGGAATATATATATAGATTTAAAATTTAATGGGAAAATCTAATGAATGAAACAAATAAACATATATAGCCACATCAATTAAAAAAATAACTATTATTTTGTTCTGAACCTTCAATAGAAACATGAACAAAAAATAAATAATTAATTATAGTAAGAAATTTCAATGTGATGCATGCCACAATACACTCAATATAAGAAATTTCTGATTTATAGGACTGATCAAATCCCTGATTTAACCCTCTTAAACTATAATAAATATGCTTAAAATAATTTTTCCCAGTAAAAAATAATGTTATTGAAGTTGTGAGTATTACCAGGGTATATACCCATTAATCAGTGGGTTTTTACATTTTATCTTCACCCACAACACTCTCTTTGTTCCATACACATTCTTCACTACAACAATTTATTCTTACAATAAAAATATATGGATAAGGTTTGGTGAGTTATGATGCATGAATTGTATTGTTTAAGGAAATTTCTGGAACATTGTGGTCTCCTAATTAGTAAAGGTGAGTGTATATACAACAAAAAACTGATTTATATAGGGATTACAGTATGTGTGTTCTACCTTTTTTCAACAATCATGTGAGGGATTTGGATCTCGTTTTTTAAATCTAATGGGGGTTGTAACAAAAAATGACATTCCATCGAAAAGGATGCGACATGCTGTAAAGTTGTAAGGTGAAAAAAGAGACTAAGTTATCATGAGCAATGGAATTAGTAATATGTAATGTCATAGACCATGTACAAATTATCAAAATTGACATAGGTAACCATATTAGAAATCATGCTAATGATATTAACCATATTTTTCTAAAAAAATAGTGGAAATCCCTATTGTAAATGATTTAAAAGAAGAATTAATCCCTACTATATTGAAATGATAACTACCTTTCATGAAAAATGAAAAATTCATCAATCTAATTATTGAGAATAAATTGGGAAATTGATAATGTCAGATAAAAAATAAATACAGAATAATGAATTTGAAATTTTAGATTGAAATAAAAACATATAACAATTAGATATTATTTTTGATTATAGCCTTACTATTTTGGGAAGTCATATAACAACTACAAACCAATTACAGAATAATTTCAAACTAATTGCAGATATATTGTAGAACAATTTTAAAAAAAATTCAGAATAATTATAGACCAATTATTCAATAAAAAACATGATTCAATTCATGCCTAGATTTCAATAAAAACAATTCATATATGGATTTCTATAAAATATAATCCATTCAAAAAAAATTCATGAAGAACACATAAAACCAATTTTCTATTTCAAAATTTTCAATTTTAAATATGAAAGAGACATAAGAGAAATTGTACTAAAAAATTAATATATGGAGTTACTAAATTCAGGAACCTAAAACTAAATTCCCAAAAAATACATTATACCTTGATTAAGGAACAAAAAATTCTCACAAGGGATCCTTATGGATTCCTACTGAGAATTAGCCAGGGGAACCAGTTTCACCTCAAGGGGGTCAGCGGCATGGGGGAGGGTATGCAACTAGTGGGATGATAGTGAGTGGCTTGTAGAGGGTCTTAATGGTGGGGGTGGGGGAGGGTTGATGCATGGGGGAATGCGGGATCGATGGAGTGGGGGTTGTGGCATAGTGACGTGAGGAGGTGAGGGAGGGGGTTTGATGGTGGGGAATTGAGAGAGTGGGATGGGGGCTCGATAGATGGGGGAAGAGATGTGTTGTAACAAGGAGGTGGGGTAGAGAGGATCGATTATGAGGAGAAGAGTGGGGTGGGATTGGGAATCAGTGGTTGGGGGATATGGTGTAGCGTAATGAGGTGGATTGACAGTAGATGATAGTGAGGAGGTGGGGGAGAGGAGTCAGCTTAGTGAGAGAGGAGGGGAGAATGATGTGGGGGTGGTTTTGGTCCTGACGAGGGAGTGGGAAAATATGAGAAGTGGAGTCAGATAGCCCGATGACTTCCATTTGGTGGTCACCAATAGTGTCAATATCTACTGCTAAATAGTGGTAGGATGAATTCCCCCTTCCCAAAATCCCATTTTTCTATTATTGTATCCATCATAATATCAGTTGGAAACCACATGTGGTCTGTTTTGTGTTCATATGGTAAGGTGATTATCAAATGCAGCCACTAGAGGTAGCCTCATGGTATGTATAAACGGTGGAAAACAGATATCAATAGTAGAAGAAGTAATATATGAAATAGGTAAACATGTAAATAAATAAAGAATTGGAGGACACAGATATATATGATTCATAATACATATGTCTAGGAAAACAGCCAAACAAGTCAAAATACATGAATACAATACTAAACCAAAGTACAATAGAAAACAGATAAAATAATCCACAGCAGCGCAAGCCTCATCATGGTCTCACGCTCCAGAGATCTACTTCAATCATGTACCTAAAGTAGAAGGGCACATTCCCTTATCTATAACTACTGCAATATAATCTCTTTGGGCCCAAAATAATGTCCCAACTAGGGTGTGAGATGAATCCTAATAGGTAACCACCAAAAGATCTGTGCCTAAAATTTAGGGAATATATATGGTGAACAATATACAAAATGAAGCAGTAAACAAGGAAGTACACATAGTAAAAATCCTACAATTTAAAATGTATTCATTTTCATATATAAAGTAAGCATCCAATCTAAATAAGGTAACCCTCTTGGAATTACTCACAGCATGACCCCTTTTGTTCAACCAAAAAAAACACAAGAAACCCTCTGGGAAGTACACACAGTCTAATCCCTCTGGTTCAGCTTTAAGAAAGACACTCTGAGGAAGCACTCACCATCAATTCTCTATGTGGTCTCATATAAGTAACTAATATGCACTATGAAGAATCACACAATGTCCTATTCTCCCTGTGGCCTATATTGAGGAACTACAGACACTCTGAGGGAGCACTTATGTTCATCCTCCCTATGGTCTTCCGATATAAAAGTAAACAAACACTCTAGAGAAGCCCTCAATTTCAATTCTACCTATGGTCTATTACACTAGGTTCCCACAGCCTTGTGTAAGTTATTCTTGCACAAACGGTACATGGAAGAAAAAGTATGCCCCAAGAACTACTTGGTTAAACAATCTACAACATATCATAGCATGATAGATAATAATCACTCCATCCAAACAACACCGGGCATGGAAAGCAGAGTAGCAGCCTAACATTAAAGGCAAGACCAAACGGTCAAAACAAGAAAACGTGGTAAAAACATCCAAAGCATGGCTAGGTTAAACCTATTCACAAAGGATAACCAAGATCAAAACAAACAAGGAATAACAGGTAATAATAGGGCTAAAACCATAAACACACAATACCCCTAATGATGGAAATGGGAACTTTTGTAGATAAAATTCAATGAATATCTATGGAAATGAACAAGACACCTACCTTGGTGATGTGAGATTGATATATGTGAACCTCAGTCCTAGAATCTCCCTAGAACATTATAGATCTACAAATACACTTAAGGTGTTCAACTAATGATAACATGTGAGAGAGGAGAAATCACAAGATTAAGTTATAGAAGAAGGAAGAACTCGCTAATGCAGATCCAACACAACCGACAGAGTTAGATTCACAGAACGGATATCGAGTTGGGGTCTTGGATAATATCTATGGTTGTATGGCCATTCCTGGATGAGACGGATGAAAACAAATAAGGTTCTTTCGATTTGATGCGGCCTCGGTTCGTTTAATGAAAAAAAATACTGTACACGACATGTTCTTTAAAAGAACACGGTTTGTACTTTAGGTGGTCTCCAGGTCACGACACACGGCTATGTGCTCAGATGCTACACGGACAACTCAAGGCTATGTGCGATATTTGAGTACACGACGTGTACTTATATGTACACAGTGTGTACTGTCAAAATTTAATGAAACATCTCATTTCCCTAAAAATCAACTAGAAAAGAAAATATACATGAAAAAAAGATCCAGGTTCTTAAAAACATCCCCCCTTAAATAAATTCATCCTTAAATTTCACTAGCATGGCGGCGTAGAAGAAGAGTCCTTGAATAGCTCTGGCCACTGCGATCATACATCGACCTCCCTCTCCCAAGTCTCATCCTGTACTCACCCGTGCTGCCATAGAACTCGTACCAAAGGAACATACCGACTAAGGAGAACCTTCACACTTCGATCAACAATCAGGATAGGATACTCCTTGAATGAGTCGTCTACCTTTATCTCAGCCTCCTCATGTTGAAAAACAAGAGACGGTTCTGAGAAGTAACATCGAAGCTGAGAAACGTGGAAGATATCATGCATAGCCTAATACCTCTGAGGTAACTGTAGTGAATATGAAACCGGTTAGACTCTCCCCGAAATCTAAAATGGTCTGACGTACCGTTTTGAAAGCTTACCCTTCCTCCTAATCCTCATGTCTCCCAACCTCAGTGTGACATGTAGGAAAACCTGATCTCCATCCTTAAACTCTAGAGGTCATCTCCGTCGATTAGCATGAGACTTCTATTGAGACTGTACAGTAGCCATCATCTTTCAAATCAACTCTATCTTCTCTGTGGTCTCCTAGAAAAGACAAGGATCTAGCCTAGCTGCCTCTCCTTCCCCCAGCCAACATAAGGGTGATCGGCATGGCCTACCGTACAAATCCTTATAAGGTTCCATCTGAATAGTTTTATGAAAACTATTATTATAGGGAAACCCCACAAGAGGTACGTGCTTCTCCCAAGATCCTCCAAAATTGAGGATGCTTAGTCGATGCATGTCCTCAAGCACCTGAATCTTACACTCTGACTGGCCATCTTATTGGGAATGGTAAGTGATACTCCAAATTAGTTCAGTACACAAAGCCTTATGAAGTCCCTACCCGACCCAATAAGTAAAACGTGCATCCCTATCAGAAATAATGGAGTGTGGAACCCCATGTAGATGTACAATCTCTTAGATTTACAACCATCCTAGCTCATCAACACTTAAGGTCTCCTTGATCAGCAAGAAGTGATCAACCTTTGTGAGTTTGTCAATGAAAACCAAAACTGCATCATTCCCTCGAGGCAACCTCAACAAACCTATCATGAAATACATTGTGACATTATTACATTTCCACTAGGTAATGGGTCACTACTATAAAATACCTATTGGTAGCTGATGCTCTGCATTCAGCTACTGAAAGGTGGAACATCTCATGACAAACCCAACAACATCTCTCTTTATACCTGGACACCAATAATAACAATGTAGATAAAAATACATCTTCATGAAACAATGATGACCTGCCGAAAATTAAGAATGAAAATATCGCATTAGTCCTTCATGTATGTCTGATGGAACCCATATGTGCCCATGAAAATTCAAGATCTCATCATCGCCTACCGTCCATCCAGGAGTAGGGTACTATCCTACAAAACTCTCCCATAGGAAATGACCTTCAAAAAATGATAGCTGCCTCTTTCACACATGATCAATTAGAGTAGAGTTAGCATCCACAAAAGAATGAAATGCCTTCCCCTAACTCTCGTACACCACCAAATGCATCTTAGAGAACAGAGCCATAAGATTCCACTCACTTCTGGACTCCTAAACTGCATGTACCTGAGTCCTCCTGCTCAACACATCTTCCACTGCGTTGTCCTTCCCAGGCATGTAGGCAAGCTCAAAGCCAAAAGACTGAAGGTACTCAACCCACCTCTGCTATCTAAAATTCAGGTCACACTGAGTGAAGATATACTTGAGACTTTGTTGGTTGGTGAAAACCACAAAATTATCTCCCAACAAGTTGTGTCTCAAATAGCGTAAAGCACGAAGAACTGCAGTGAACTCAAGATCGTGTGTCTGGTAATTCCTCTCATGTGGCCACAAGTACTGATACCTATACACAATGACTCCTTCTCCCTACATAGGCACTGCTCCCATCCCAATACTTGATGCATCACAGTATACAGTATAGCTCCCATCCGGCTCTGAAAAAACTATTGTCAGTGCTCAAGTCATCCTCCCTTTCAGCTCTTGAGAGTCTGACTTGCAAGATTTAGACCACAATTACTTTGCACCCTTCTTTTTCAGGCCCCTTAGTGGCACTGCTAAGCATGAAACGTCCTATATAAAACTCATGTAGTAAAAATCCAACCCTTGAAAAATCGTTACCTCTATGAAATTATACGGCTACTCCCAAGAAACTATTGCTCTAACTTTCTCTAGGTTTACTAATACATCTGTTTCTGAGATAATATGATCCCAGAAGTGAATTTGGTCCATCCAAAAGTGGAATTTTGAGAGATTAGTATATAAATGCTTCTCTGTCAGTGTAATAAAATTGATCTCAAGTGGTGTGGAATGGTCGTGTCGAGTGTGAGATTACACCAAGATATCGTCCATGTAGAATACCACAAAAGAATCCATGTACGGATGGAATAATTGGTTCATCAGTGCCATGAATACTACATGTGTGTTTGTGAGACCGAATGACATAACCACTTACTCATATAGACTGTACGTACTCTAGAAAACTGCAAGAGGTACATCTGATGGTCTAACGTGCAACTGATGATAAAAATATCTCAAGTAAATCTTCGAGAACACTAGTGCTCCTTGAAGTTGATCAAAGAGGTCTTCTATCTTAGGCAAGGGATATTGGTTCTTAACCTTCAACTGGTTCATCTTCTGATAACCCATGCAAATTCAGAGGGTAATATCCATCTTCTACATAAAAAGGACTTGAGAACCCAAGAAGAAGTAATGGGTCGGATGAAGCCATTAGCTTGCAACTCCTCCAAATTCTCATTGAGGTCATGTAACACTAGTGTAGCCATCCTATAAGGAGGAATGGACACCAGTGCTGATCCTAGAACTATCTCAATAGAAAATTCCACCTCTCTCTTTTGAGGCAAACCTGAAAATATTTCTAGAAGGACATCCCTAAAACGATCCACCACTAGAGGAAATTCTATCTGGGAAGTCCCCTGGTCATCCAGATATAGACTAGCAATCTGGGATGTAACTCCTTCCATCCCATGATGCTCGGGTCCAGCTCTAATTTCCTGGACTACCCATTTTCCCTTATAAAGAAATGATCTTCCTTCTAGTAATGTGAAACTCACCCTACGATAGTAGAAATAGACAACTGCCTAGAAGGGAACTAACCAGTCCATTCTGAGAATGAAGTCATAGCCTGTCATCTCTAGGAAATAATGTTCCAATAGAACGTGACACCAAACAACCTCAATAGGGTAGTCCTTTCACTGATTTACACTAGTCGTTTTTGTCTCCAATGAAGTTTCTAACGTTTATATATCAGTAGAAGAAAAGATACAGGGCCCAATGCTCTCCAAAACAGTCACAGATATAATGCTACGGGAAGCCCCTATATCTAAAAAATAAGAAGCTAAAAATGAGGCAACAAGGATGATACCTCAAACTGTAGAGGGTCAAGGACCCTGCTCTAGTCGGGTCTGCTCCACTGAAAATGCCTGACTTGCACTGCGACCCTGCGACCCAACCTGACCACTCTGATCTGATCCACCATATTTTCACTGAAAGCTTAGTGACTGGATACCATGGCCACAACCTCCACCTTGTCCTAAATGGATGGGAGATCTCCAGTTCCCTGACTGATGAGAAACTGGTGGTGCTGCTATTGAACGCAAAGTCATAGAAGAACCCATGTCACAAGAAGCTAGTGATAACGTCTGACAGAAGCACTGAAGATGACCTACTTTCCGTATGATCGGCGATCCAATAGTTCTCTTGGGAAATGTGGCCTCTTTTTCCTCCTCTTCCCACACTGGTAGCACACCACATGGCTACCAAAAAAAGTGTCCCACCTCCCTGGATCCCCGTGCATAGACACCCTGCGGTGCTTCCTGTTGTCCGTAGGATGGATAATAACTCCAGATGCCGAACCACCCTAGCTCACCACTCTATATTCCCTCCGATTGTGCTATGTGATTTGTGCATGGTTTACTATAGAAGTGATGGATGTCATCCGGAATATGTACACCTGGTTCAAATGTCATGCCTGAGACCATCCTCAAACTTTTTTGATAGAAATAACTCATCGCCTCCTGGAATAAGTGTGAAGCACTACAAATTTGTGATGTGAGAAGAATACTCCATAAATAAAGAGTACCCTTATCCAGACTCATGAACTCCCAGGCTTGATTAGGACTCAAGGTCTCTAGGTGTATGTAGTCATAAAAGGCACAATGGAACTCATCCCAAGCTACAACTTTCTATCATCCCACCTATGAGATCACATCCCACCATCTCGTGGTGGAATCCCAAAGCTTATGTGTAGCCATCTTCATCCTCCTCTCTAGAGTCATTCCCAATGTTCAAAGATAGAAAGCATGGCATATAACTCTGACTCTGTAGCCTGAGGTCCTCCATCCCCTGTGAAGGTGGAAGGATGATGCTTCTTGAAAACCATCATCAACTCTTCCATAGAAGGGTAAGGACGCAGTATTCCTCAGAAGGTCTGCATAAACCCCAGAAATCCCTCTCGGAACTGTGCATCAGCACCTGTGTCCGGAATGACAGCAGGTTCCAAGATTAGCACAACTGGAGGATCTGCTAGTAGTCCCTGATCATCCATATTCAATGTCTGATCACTTCCCTATAACTGGAAGACAATCGGAGGATGTCTCAGTGGCCTGACTCAGCATGGTCAAGTTCACACCATAGATCATGATTAACAGGGAATGAAACTTAGAATCTCAATAAGGGAACAAGAGAAAGAAATCATTAATTTTTTTCAAAACATGGATTCATGGCATGTATAATACCTACACAGTGTGTTTCCTTAAGATTTCACATGGGCGTGTACTTCTGGCTACCCAGGTCGTGTAATACCCCATACACAAGATGTGTTCTCCATACACATGGTGTGTACTTGAATCCTATTCCCCTACCCATGTTCTTCTATATGTCTAAGACACAAGGTTATCCTAGAACTATACTACACAGAGTGTTTGTTACAGACATGGAATGTACTAGATGAACTCCATTGATATTTGTAGTTAGTTACATAGCCGGTTACAGTTCTGACTCTACACGGCGTGTTTATAACAGACACTACGTGTACTAGAAAGATTCCACATCCCCGTGTTTTTCGTTACAAGGCCGGATACAAGGGTTGCACAACAATTTGTGTTAAAAATTGACACGATGTGTATAACTTATGTTTTATCCATTCATGTCATGAGTCACATGGGTGGACACATAGTCTATAAAACACGACGTGTACAACTAGTACACGGCGTGTTCCCCCAGAGATTTCCCAGCCCCGTGTCTCTGCTCACACAGCCAGTGACACAGTTAGAGACTAAACGACATGTACATATAGTACACGGTATGTACTTAAGAAAAATACTTCCTTCCTAAACAAAAGGACACATGGAATGTATTTAACAGTACATGCCGTGTATTATGGGTTTTTCCAGATAGTAAGCCTCAAAAACTACCCCAGAACCCATAAAAACACTAAAATGAACATTAAAGTGTCCAATTCTGATCGTTGAGGGACCACACACCCCGTAAATCAAATCTTGGCATCTTATACAAGTCATACACAAGGAATAACAATACAATGATCCACTAATTTCCGATCCATGAGGGCCCATAAGACCTCAAGAACCATTGTTTGGAATCCATTCATACAAAACCATACAAAAATGAATACCTTATTAATAGTTGGTATTTTATCAAGGAATCTATCACATCAACATGTGTATCTATCACAAAATCTATCACAAAAACATGAAATAACTAATGCACCCTAAATGGCATTGAAGGAATGCAATACATGTGATTTTTAACATGTGCCTATATAATGCATGAGATGGAATGCCCTCATATCCTCGGGATACAACAGAAATAGAACCATTATAATATCAATGATAATAGCACAAATCATGTGAATCACCGAACATTGAATTCAAATCAACTTTAAATTTTAAAAATCAGAAAAAATGAAATAATGATGTAGATTCGCTTTTCCACATACATGGGTTAGCTACTCCTGGGAAAAACTTATTACCATGTACGTATTTTCTTCCTATCCCTGACTATAGGCTGCAAACAATAATTCAAGAAGAATATAAACCCCTCTGATACAACATTGTGACATCCCGGTTTCGGTAGCCGCCCAGAGGTGCCCCGTTCTAGGTTGGTCACATGGACTCAATCACATTTCCCCGAACACGAGAGGCTTCTGACTAGCAGTGAGAGCCTTGGGTGTGATAGTGGGGAAACTATGACCTCATTGGTTGAGTAACATGGTGGAAGTAAAATAGATAACAATAGATGGAGAAGTACGACATGAAATAGGTAAACAATGAAAGTAATAAACAAGTGGATCACACGCATATATATGATGCATGATCCATATGTCTAGGAAAGTATCCAAACAAGTCAAAAAGAATGAATAAAATAATGAACCAGAGTACAAATGAAAATAGATAAAATGCTCTAGAACATCGCAAGCCTCAGCTTTGTCACATGCTCTGTAGCTCCACATCAATCAAGTACCTAATGTAGATGAGCGCTTTCCATTATCTATAACTGCAACAATATAATAAGTTTGGCCCCAAAATCATGACCTAAATAGGGGGTGGGATGAATCCCAGTAGGAAACCAGCCAAATATCTATTCCTAATAGTTAGTGAATATATATGGAATGCAATAAACAAAATGATGTTGTAAACAAGTAAGTACACATAGTAAAAATCCCAAAATTTCAAATTCAATCATTTTCATATAACATGTAAGAAGATAATAAAAAGCAGGTAAACCTCTGGGAAGTACTCATAGATTAACCCCTTTTGTTCAACGAAAACAAACACAAGAAACCCTATGGGAAGTACATATAGTCTAACCCCTCTGGTTCATCTTTAGCAAAGACACTCCGAGGAAGAAATCACTATCAATTCCCCTTGTGGTCTCGTATCTGTAACTAATAGGAACTATAAGGAATAACTCAACATCTAATTCCCCCTATGGCCCGTATCGAGGAAACTACGGATACTCTAAGGGAGAACATACATCCATACCCCCTGTATTCTCACAATGTAAAAGTAAACAGACACTCAAGAGAAGCCCTCAATGTTAATTCTCCCTATGGTCAACTACAACAGGTTCCCACGGCCCTATGTAAGTAAGTTGTGGACAAATGATACATGATAACCAATACAATCATCATGAAATAATTTTCTAAAAAATGTACAAAATATCATAGCAAGAAATATTATAATCACTCCATCGTAACAATACTAGGCATGGAAAGCAGAGTAGCAGCCTAACATGCAAGGAAAGAACAAATGGTTAAAAAAAGAAAACATTGGAAAAAAATAAATAGCACGAAAAAATAACACTATTCACAAAAATTAAACACTATAAAAACAGACAAGGAAAAACAGGTAATAATAGGGCTAAAACCATAAACACCCAATACCCCGAACGAGGGTATTGGTCACTTTTGCACATAAAATTCAAATACTATCTACGGAAAGGAACAAACCACATACCTCAGTCTCGTGAGATCGATATACAAGAACCTCCGGCCTTGAATTTCCCTATAACTTCGTAGATCTACAAAAAATCATGAGATGTTCAACTAAGGATAACTCGTGAGAGAGGATAAATCAGGTGATGAAGTTCTTGAAGAAGGAAGAACTCACCGATGCGGATCCAACACAACCGATGAAGTTTGATTCGATGAACAGATGACGAGTCAGGTTATCAAAGAAGATTTGCAGCCATATGGTCGATCCTGGAAAATACATATGAAGAAGAATAGGGTTATATCGATTAGGCACGTCCCCGGTCCATTTAATGAAAAAAGGGCAGAAAGTGTTCTTTAAAAGTACATGACATGTACTTTCCTTTTCCGGCATTCGCTTTAGGCAGTCTCCAGGTCACCACACATAGATGTGTGGTCGGCCATTACATGGCCAGTACATGGCTATGTGTGGCAACACAGTACCAAATTTGTACTACAAAAATTTCTAGAATCTTTTCTTTTACCTAAAAAACAACCTGAAAAGAAGATTCAGGTTCTTAAACACATACTCAGTGCTAGCTGGCTGCATTGAACTACTAATATCCTGATGAGTCTACAATATTCATTTCCAATTATATTTGTGAAATTCCATGCATAATAAAATAACCCCGAGCAGTGATGATCATCATACGAATCCAACTACCAAGTTAAAGTAAATTCAGATATTGAAAGCATAGTTTTGATCGAAATGGTCATGCATGTAATTCACATTTCATGTATGAAAATAAAATTAATGAAAAAATAAAAGATATTCTTTAGGAAATTTTTATCCATGTGATAAATATTCCTCATTATAAAATGAGGTGATGATAGTGAGCTGCAATATTTACATACCATGTGGAGAAACACATAACCTAAACATTTTGATATTTTAATGTGGTACAATATTTTTCATACTATATGGAGGAGTAAAGCCTAATATCTTTTGAGAATTTGAGAATTCATGCATGCATTGAGCCATGAATTATCACTTCATCCATAAATGGTGCATATAATATTTCATTTTTATGCATAAACACACCAAGTGATCACCATACCACATGAGAATAGAAAAAAAATATCCATTTGGGAATTTGATATAAAATAAACAGAAAAGTAAATAACAAAACATTCAGGTATTTAAAATGATAATGTAAGAAATATAATACCCATAGTTAAATGGGTCATTTAAATTTGTTAAATAATAACAAAATTCATTGGGTTATTTAAGTGGTGAAATATAATACATTTGAACTATTCTGGTATTTTATGAAGTATAATAAATGTGTTTATTAATAAACTCATTGGAATGAAGATTTATGTTAATAATTTAAATAATGTAATTTAATTGAGACCCCATTCACAATATGGCTTGGGTATAAATATTAACATGCGAGTGATGATAAATGTATATAATTTCAAGATCATTTTGGGAGTCCTTACTTCCATTGTAAATGAATAATTTTGAGAGTGAGCCAAGGATTGTTAATTCTGGAAGAAGGTGATTACACATACCAATAAATTTGAAGAAGAGAATTCAGATCATTAAAGATCCAAAAGGAGTCCTAATACCAGCATTTCTAAAGTTCTCAATAAAGTACAGAAGAAAGGTAAATCCATCAATATTATGGAAGAAGACTATCTAGGAAAAATACATTTCGATCTATGTATCAACAATAAAAACAAATCTTATATCTTGGTTGTCTAACCACCTACTAGAGGCTTATGATTGAGGTGTTTAGCCAATTAGAGAAGAACATAATTTGTGGTGTCAAAAAAGCTATAATGAGATTTCAACTAGGTTGTCTAACCAATTATGGAGAGATTGTAATTTTCGTGTCTAACCAATATTACACACTTGTGGAGATAAGGAACAAATATATATTGAAGTGTCTAACCCACACTAAAAGTAGTAGGCATTCAATTTTCAAACCTTACAAATACTCTGTTCAACCCTCTCTTATTTTTCTTCTATACACGAGTTAATATGTAGATAAATTATTAGTAGGATCATGAAATTTAAATAGTTCAATTTTTTGAATTTAAAAGAAGAAAAATTCACCAAACATGGGTACCACTAATTCACCCCTCTCAATGGAGCCTTACATGTCCTTGGGCACTATAAGTGGAATCGAAGTGAGTGTCACCTCTAAATACCCCATATTTTTCTTTGCTGATGGGGAATCCAAATTTTGTAAGAAACCATGGAGTTATTACATTCAATATCTCAAATTATTACAGTTGGAGAAATAGGATTCTACCCTATATCCTTTCACTTAGCCTTGAAGTAAGAGATTCTTCCATAATATTTTTTCCACATATTTCTAAAGATAAGACCATGAATCATGATTGAGAGAGGAATTTGGAGATTGATGGAAAAGTAAAAAATTTCATCCTATTGTAGTTTTCAAACAAGATATATACCAAGGAAACGAGGCATCAAACATCACATGAAATTGGGGAAAATTTAAAAAGTAGTTATGATGGAAAACAATTTCTAGGAATTCAAGATATTGGTATGGAAAAGAAAATTGGAAGACATAAAAACTACTGATGATGAAAAAATTGATGGTTATTTCACAAGTTTTAATGAGATTGTGTCAATTATCAAAGGGTTTGGTGAGAAGTTTAATGATTCCAATATTATTAAAAAAACTAATTTGGAATTATCTAGATCATTTGGATTTTAGGATATCAACCTTGGAAATAATATATTATTTGTCTCTTAATGAACAATATATTATTATAAAATATTATGAGAGAACAAAAGTTACAGCTTTCAAGAAGAAAGGAAAAATAGAAATGACCTGTGAATACATAAGAAAAGGAAAAATTAATGAAGAAGAAACTATTGAATCCAGTGATTCTGAAGATGCGAAAGGTGAAGGTCATTTCAAAAATAGTTTATCTATTATTTCAAATAGTTTTGGAAACTATAAGTTGATAAAATAAAAAATGTTCGATAATTGTAATATACTTGGACTCTTTTCCTATGAGTATCCATAAAAACAAAAAGAATCTATATATGGATTTTATGAGTATGAAGAGATTCCAAAATGTAGAATGGTGATTAGAATAAGATGTAATAAACTTTCAAAATGATAAGTTTAGTGAGAAAAAGGGAGAAATATTATTCATCTAGTGATTCTGATGATAAAGTTACTTTCATTTCTCATGTTGAGAATGGATTTGATTCACCAAGTTGTGGAGATGATAGATAATAATGGAGATCAAAAAAGGAAAAAAATCCAATAATGATATTGGAAAGAAGGAGAAAGCATAGATGAAAGAAAAATATCATCTTAGACTAAATAAATAAGTGGTTCCTCGTTATTCACTATTATTTTATGTTTTATGATCTAACATGTATGGAATTGAAGGAGAAGTATTGTTCACCATGTAGTTCATTAATTTCAGTGATGATAAATAGGATTTCATCTCTTGAGGGGGATCTTTTAAGAGATAAATGATATTCTAATCACACTCATACATTTTTTTCTTAAATTTTATTCATTTAGGGGTAGTGCTTGGTTGATGGGAAAATGAGGCAAATGGGGAGCTATTTATTTACACATGAAATTTTTAATGTGTTTATTGAAGTGTGAATTTGGAAACTCATTAATTAAGAATTGATAAATTATTATCTTGATATCATATGTGAGTATGTTTTATATATATCTTAGAAAAACATGGGTTTTTCTAAATTGTTTTATACACCAGGTTATCCCACATAAACTTAGAGTTGATTAGAAAAAGGATCATTACAATGTTTCATGTGACATCATCCATTTCATTTATAATATTTTAAGGTGTTTGTTAAAATAATTATGTGATAAGGATACACCTAATTTTTTAATGAATTTGATTGTCAATAAGGGGGAGAATAATATAAGATTCCATATAATGAATTTTTTGATATGAGGGGATATTGAATACCATATACAAAGGGGGAGATTATTGTTCCTAAGTGTTTCATTTGTTGTCAATGAGACAATATGTTAGTGAATATGATGTGGTGAATCCTAGAAATGTTCTAAAGATTATTTTAATGTAATTGGATATCATTCCTGAAAATTATCAATGTTGTTAACTCTAAAGATTGTAGGAACTGATCTCAAAAGGAAAAGACATGTACTATGGATCTTGAAATTTTTTTACAACAAGATGAAGAAGAAATTGAATATGACAACAAAATTTGTTATATATGCATGTGGAAATAATTTAATTCCATATAAAACTTAATTACATGAATCTCATTTAAATTGAAATCCATGAAAAATATATAATCATATATATTTTCCGTGATGTTTTTTTGAAGTTGGTTGGAAGTTTAATTGTAAAACGAGTGGTTGTATATATTATATACTAAGTATTTATTAAGTGATTTATTTAATAAGATATCTAACCATGAGAGCCACAAAGACCATACCTTAACCATAAATATGGGGACTGAGAATTTAATTATATATATTTTTCATGATGTTGTTTTCAATTTAGTTGGAATTTTAATAGAGAAATACTTCGTTGTATATATACTAAACCAAGTATTTATTAATTGATTTATTTGAATATATATCCAACCATGATACCCATAAAGACCATCTGTTAACCACACATACACTATCGCAAAAACATGTTCTTGCAGCGCTACCCATTAATAATGAAAAAAAATCCCTAATAAAGGGAGTATATTTATGAGAGCTAAAAAATGGTACTATAAAGGGGTACTTTTAATAGAGGTAAAAACAACTTTTAAAAGTACCCATTTATCAGCACTTTTTAGAATTGTTAAAGGGGACCCCTTTATCATCCTTTTTTAGTATCCCTGATAAAGGCTGGTCTTTATCAGTGAATTTTTTACTAGCGCTGATAAATGGTATATTAAAAAAATTATCTTTCATTTAAAATTAAATATAAATATATAAAAATATAAATATAGAAATAAATGTTATATATGTATTTTAAATTTGTTTTAAATAAGTATAAATAGACATTTATACCTAATATATAAGACATGTAGTGAAAATGGAAGATAAAATATTTTAAAAAATTTTATTAACTAAAAATTTGTTAATTTTTATTGAGTAATAGTAATTTAATATCAAATTGAAGAATCAAAAAACAAAAAATGTACAAAAAATATAAAATATGTTAAAAACATAAATCAAACTTCAAACGACCATAACATTTGATCTAGGTGTCCGTTTGAGCTCTACAACATATCAAATCGAAGCCCGCGATGAGATCTACACAATACAGACAAACGAGAACCCTCAATCACATTTTTCAATGCCCAAAAGGCCTAGAATGAATCTGAAACCTAGTTTTTAGATAGGATACCCAAATGTTTTATTATTTGATGGAATTTCAACCTCATTTCAATAGAGATTTTTCCCTTTTTTAGTGGGGAATGAATTTATTCTGAGGGATTACATTTATATTGATATTATGGCTATAAAATGTAATCATTTTTCCCAATGTTATATTATTTATAATCAAATATATAGCAATATATACATATTTTTTATATATTCACAATTAGTAAAAATTAATTTTATATATAAATAATGAAACTTATTTACATATAAAATATATTTGTAAATATAAAACCTATTTAAATAAAAACAATTATCTATTATATTAATAATACAAATATAGGAATATTTATATATCTATATAATATGTGTGTGTGTGTGTCTATATTTGTGTTTTTATATATTGATAAATAGATATATATTAATATACGAATAAATATATGGATAAAAAATATAACTGAATATAAATAAATAGATAGATATAAATATATAATAATAATATATATATATAACTATACATGTATATATATCTATACATGTATATATATATATATTTATTAATATATATAAATATATATATTAATATACAGATAAAATAAGAAATAAAAAAATGAAAATATTAATATAACTAAATATATATTTTAATATAAATATATATGTTAATATAAATATATATATATATGTTAATGTAAATATAATTTAATATATGAATAAATATAACTAAATAAGTATATAAATAAGTAGATATATAATTAAATGGATAAAAAATAAATATAGAGGAGTGATAAAGGGTCCAGGAACACAGTGCGAGGTCTTGAGCTCGAATCCTGGGGGACGCATGGGTGTGATCAATGGAAAAGGGTTGTGCTTGTGCTGTTAAAGGGTTTGAGGGTGGGGTTGGGGTGTTCTGGGGTGATAGGGGCCAGCAGGTGAGCGAGGTGCTTCATAACGTTGTTGAGGGGGGAGGGGGGTAATGCACTATAAAACCCCCATCTGATTTACATATTTTTTAAAAAATATTTTTAAAATATTTTCAACATTTAGTAGTGGTTTTAAAAATTCACTAATTAAAGTGGTCATTTAATAGTGCTAAAAAATTGTTGATAATAAACCCTTTTATATTATATAAAATGGGTATTTTATCTGCTCTTTTTTTGGCACTTATATTAGGGGTATTTATTAGCTTTTTATAGTTGTGTTAAAAGGGACCTCATTTTTTTAGTGTTTCTATTAACATAACTTATCATTTTCTAATGATTTTAAAGGCCATATCTATAGTTGTTATTGGGTGACCGAAGGGTCAACCCCCATCTGGCGACATAGCGTCTTATAGCGGGAATGGGGTAGTACTATCATAGATTCAGGAGGAGACCCCATTGATCACTTTTGGAAACATGATGAAATAACGTGAATTATAAAGCATTCCTCAAATAATGAAATAATATAATTGGTATTATCAGTTGTGGTACACTATTAACTTTTCATTTAAAAGACATAAATAATGCCAACTACTCGATCAGATCAATCAGATCCATTCGATTGAGGGAGCAGTGTCATCTTCCTCTATCCACATTCAAAGGATACTATAGAATGTAGGTTATCCACCATTTTGTGCCATTAAGATCATGTCGAAGCCAGATACATGGTTCGATATATCCACATTGATCTCTTGAGATCTTGGTGAGTTTGTATAATTCATTTTCAATTATGTTTATGCATTTCCAAGCATAAACAATGTACCCCAATCTATGATGATCACTAAATGATGTTGTCTTCTTATACGAAGTAAATATCAATCTTCAAAGTATAGGTTTAATCAAAATATTCATGCATGTAACTTTGTATTGAATTTATGAAAATTGAATGAAGGAGAAATTAAACAAGCATTCAGGCATTTTTTACCCATGTGATAAATATTCAGCATGAATAAATAAACTGCAGATTTTGATCTGTGTTATTTACATACCATGTGAATAAACAGAGGTCACGAGCAATCATCTATTTTAATGTGCTATGGTATTTTTCATACCATGGGGAGGATTTAATCTAGATATCCATTGGATTTTTGAGAATGTATGTGGAAAGTAAGCCACGACATACAATTGACCCTATGAATGATGCATTTAGAATTTAAATTTCAATCCTGAGGACACCAAGTGATCACCATATCAATTGAGAGGAGAACGAAATACAGAACCTTTCGGGTATTGGATATACAATTAATGAAGAAGGAAATACCAACTCATTCTGGTATTTCAAATCAGAATGGAATAAATATTATACCCATAGTCAAATGGGATATTTAAATGAGTGAAATAATACCCACATTAATTTTGTTATTTATGTTTGATAAATATAAATATTTAAGTACATTTGGTATTTTATAAAGGAAAATAAACATGTTTATTCATAAACACATTTCAATGATGATTTAAATAGAGAATTTAAATCATGTAATTTAATTGAGACCCCATGCACTCTATTGTTTGTGAATAAATATGATCATGGAGGTGATGAGAAAATTAATGAATCGAAATATCATTTTGAGGATCCTAACATCCATTGTTCAAGAAGAATATTTAGAGTGATCCAAAGTTGTGTAATTCTCAAAGAAACTGATTACATGTACTCGATTATTTGAAGAAGAGAATTTAGATCATTCAATATCAGAAAAATTTATTGAGATAAACACTTCTAAATTTCTTGAGGACGTAAAAAATGAAGAGACATCTATCTTTCTGATGGAGGAAGACTATCTATAAAGAAGATCTTTCTAGTTCTGTTTCAATAATGAAGAGGAATCTTGTAGCTGGGGTATCTGAAATACTATTGGAGGCTTATGATTTAGGTGTATATGAAATTAGATGAGAAGAGAAGTTGAAGTTTCTAACCAAATGAGGTGATATTTCCAATGGTGTTTCTAACCAATTATGGAGAGATTTTAACTAGGGTCTCTAACCAGTTGTATTTTCTTGTATAGATAGTGAAGAGAATCTATGTTGGGGTGTCTAACCTGCCCGGAAAGAAGTATGCATTTCATTTCCAACCCTTGTAAATACCATGTACGATCCTCTCTTATTTTAATACTGAAAATGAGGTGAGATTGATAGAAACAATTTAATGGATCAAGAACATTAAGCAATTAAAGAGGTTTAATTTAAAAAGAAGAAAAATTCAGAAACTGAGGGTACCACTCATTCAACCCCTCTCTGTGGCACCAAACAAGTCCTTGGTGTTTACAAAAGAAAACACATACAAAACTACTATAATAATAAATAATTATTAAAGTATATTTCTTTCCTCTATGACAAGAAATTCGTGTAGGAAAAAAATGATTAATATGTACTAATTTTAAAGTTCTATTATTACTTATTCGAATGATAGGTATGAAAGAAACATTACATTGGTTTTCTTTTATGAAACCATCCCAAAAATGACGTTGTTTTTTATTTATAGTAGGTAACTCTATAACATTATCATTTTTAGAGTTGTTATGTAATATTATGAAATTAATAATGTTTCGATCATTGATTCCAAATAATAATATAACCCTTTACAACTTTCATAAACTTAACATGCTGAATATTTTGTTCAGAAAAAACCAATAATATAAATATTTTTCTTTTGATCAACATATAATAATAAAGGATCATATTTAAAAACTAAACACTTATTATTTTAAGATTTAACATCTATTCAATCATCACAAAATTGACATCTTCAAATTAAATTATATTTAAAACCTTCAACATATAAAACATTATAAATAATGGTAGAATTAGAAATACCAAGTTTACCAAAAACTTTTACTTTGGATTTGGAATTTTTTCCAAATGTAATACCTCATCCATCACATTTTTTGTAAGTGGTAAAAATTTATGAGTCTCTAGTCATATACCTAGATCATATACTATCCATTTACCATATGTGGTTCTTGAGACACCCAAGCCATTATTTCTAAAAAAATCAATTACTTGACAATTTTGGTACCCAAGTTATTTTCGGTCCAATTAGATTAGTAATAAAATTTTTAGGTACCCAAAAAGAGGACGAACAATTATTTTAGGGTACTCTAGATAAAAAATATTTTATAAATATGATTTTTTGTAAATCCGAAAGACTATTTAAATATATGTGAATTTTCATTTTCATAGTGACCTTTGATGCCACATTTAAAACATGTAACAGTTTAAGTGTATCCATTTTTCTATTATAAAAATGATATTTATATTTTTGAGGTAATAATATATCATATCAAAAAACATATTTATTTTTATTTATTTTATTCAAGAACATCAATTTATGATATTTCTCACGAACTTGAATAAAAATTGATAATTTTTTTTTAATAATTTCGACTTCCTTTTTCAATTTTTTTTTTCAAATCATGAGTCAATTTAAAATGTTCATAAACTATATAATGAGAAAGATAAGAATTATTACTTAATTTCACATTCTATTGTAAAATAAGATTATTTTCAGAAACAAGTTTTTCATTATTTTCCTAAATCATATTATAATATTTAGTTTCATTGAAAATATATTTTCTCAATATGTAAATTTCATCAATTATATCAAAATGTTATCGATTTTTAAAATCATATTCATAATTAGAACATCAAGAATAGAAATCATAATCACTAACCTCATTAATATATTTCATAAATAATATGCTATATGATTTTTATCAAGTCCAGATTCTTTACTAGAATCATATTCTTTTGTAAAACACTAACTGGTTGTTAATTCAGTTTTTCTATCATTTTGAATTTCTCTTTATTCTTCAGTTTTGGACATTCAGGTTTGATATTCCTATTCTTCCTCCACTCAAAACATCTAACAGATGAAGTATTTAAATTATTACTTCATTTCCTACCCCCATTTAATTTTTATTTTTGATGGTTTCTTCTAAATTAGTTCTTTAATCCTTTCATTTTCATTCATTTGTAGACTCCATTAACAATCTGAGCCACATATTATTTTTTACTATACTATAGACCAAAATCAGAAGAGTCATTAGGAACAACATTCATGTATTTAAATACTACACTTTTTCATTTTGTTCCTCCACTTTAGCTATGTCATACATTTCCAATTCATAGTGAATTAGTGGTCAAATCAATTCATCAAGATTTTTCCCTTTTATGTTCTTACATTCATCATTGCCAACCTTATTTCATTCCATTTATTTGGAAGTTATATTAGTACTCATTCAACAATTACAAGGTTCTCCAAATATTCATGAAGGGAATTCGTTCCATTCTCAATGCTTATAAATTAGTTGAACATTTGTTTTACCGATTCATATTCACTTATCGTGATGTCTTGTCAGTAAGACTAAATAATTCCATACTTAGTTTAAATCTATTTATCTTATCCAATGTTTGTGAGTTTAAGAGTATTCCAAATATTTTGTGTTTTATTACAAGAAGATACGTGAATAATAATTCTTAATTTAATAAAACAGTATAAGAAATTAACAACATTATAATTTAAAACATATCTTATAGCATTGTTCCTTGTAAGAGTCTCTAGGTCATCTTCTTGATAGAGTGTACAATTTTTCTTTGATCAAATAGTGTTCACTGTTCAATTATTTAATGTATGCCTCCATTTTTGATTTATAGTATCCATTTTCATTTCCATCAAAGTGAGGTCTATTTTTTTGAATCCAAAAATCATTTACATCTGCTCTTTTTATCATAAAGATCTTTTTTTCTTATAAAATGAGGTCGAAGAATAGCTTATAACAAGTAAAATAAAATAAAAACTCTATATAAAGATTCACTAAATTCCAAAAGGAACAAGTGTTGATGCAAATATTCAGGTATCGAGAAACATAATAATAGATATAATCAATTTTTATAAGGATTTGGATCTGATACAAATTATTTGGTCATAATAGGGAGATGGAAGACGGTATAGAGGGGGATTAATAGATCAGATTAAAATTTTATTACAATCAATTGATTATTAAAGTAGATTATGTTACTGAATTAGAAGTGGAAATAATATAGAACAAATTTTTTTTATAGTAGTTCAGTCAGAAGTGGGTCTATTGTACTCTTATACCTCTATAATAGGTGACAAATATATTGTGCACTAAAATGATTTTTGATAAGGAATCATAATCCAATTAAAAAATGTATTTCTAGTAGAGGGATAACCATGAAACAATGACTTTTTTATAGGGATTAAGAACCCAAATACAACACTAAATTTAGAATATGGGAGTCTTAACCAAAAAATCCATTAATTTAGAATCCAGTAGTCACAACATGATGAAAATAAGAAGAAATAATTTTTTTATGTAAAATAATAAATAGAAAAGTGAGAGTGTGTGAGCAATTGAAAATAGTGTTACAAACATAATAAACTATATAAAAGGGAAGATAAATAATGAAGGAATATGTACTAGTTCTCGATCAGTGTAGATTTACTGTCAATACAATAGTATTCAAAGAATTTTTCATTTAGTTTATTATATTTTATAATAGGTTACACGTTGATTTCACCAGAAATCAATGTTTAGTATTGAGAATTGGTTCTCTTGTGATTCATCTACTTGTAATTTATCTTGGAATCATGTCTATTCTTGGAATGTGTCCCCATTATTTCAAATAGAATTTATAATAACTAAAATACAAACTCAAATTAGGTAATTTAATTTAATATTAAAAATAATTAATACTGAGGAGAGGGAAAAATTTTCATCTGAATAATCATAAAAAATAATTATTTTAATTCAAAAGTAAAATACTAATTAAAAATATTATTAATTACCTGTTAAATGATAATAATAACTCAAGTTAATCCAATAAAAATAATAAAACTGTTTAAAATCAAATATTAAATACATATTAATTAAATGAAATGTTTAATTTTAAAATAAATTATACTACATTAAATACCATAAAATTAAATTTAATAAATTACATGTTATTAAATAATAATTTACAAAATAATTAGTCAAATAAATGAACATGAAATATAAAAACATAAATATTCCAAATAATTTCTGTAAGAGTTACATAACAATAATGAATATGTTTTGAATCATATATAAATCTAATTAAAATATCATAATTACACTTTTTAGGATTATATATAGTATATATTAATTTTATAAGTTTATAAATCACATAAAACTATTAAAATAAATATATAGTTATCAATATTATCCAAAGTTACAAAAAATAGAGCATATGAAGAAATTTAGATTTTAGAGGAAATAAACAAAGGAAATAACTAATCATGCATGACAAGTTTTCATGTGGTTGGAAAGATTACTGTGCCATAAAATTAGTTAAAATAGGTATGTAGGTAGTATGTTGTCTGTTTAAATAGTGTATAATGACATAAAATAATTCAAGAGGTACGAAGATAAAAAATACATTAAGTTAGATTGATATGTGGTCACCATACTGACCCTGAAAGAACGGTTGATATACTAAGCACTATGCAGTCAGTTGGATACCAAATTCTATAAGTTCAATGTTCATATGATAAGTTGATTATCAGTTAAGGTAACTTGAGGTAGTCTCAGGGTAGGTACAAAAGGTACAACATTTACTCATGGAAAGGTGGATTTTCTCATGCGGTAATGTTAAAGAAGCGATCTGGTCAGTTGGAAGAACACTTATAGTAGGATGATAAAAATGTCTACTCAAAACATGTGTGTCATGGTATTTTAAAAAATAAGCTAATTTTTATCAAATCTAAAAATTATAAATATCATTCGATACCAAATAATTAATTTTATATGTTTTAATTATATTTACAAATAATCATAGAATGCATAAATATGACAAGTATTTCATGATATATGCTTGAAAAATAATGAAAAATATAAACAAATAGCTGTAGAAATATTGATGATATAGTTATAGATATTATTCATATTTCAATATGGTTAAATAGTGTTGTTTTATTTTCATGCAGTTTAATTAAATTAGAAAATAAATCAATATTATTAATACCAAAAAATAGTATGCAATTCCAATCAGTATTTTGGGAGATATGAAATAAATAATTAATATTTTTAATACTATAAAATCTTTAATTTCATAAATGTTAAATAATATCTTCTAATTTTTTTTACTACTTATAAAAAATATAGACTTCTATATATTCTAATGAAAGTTAAAAAAATATTTTATCTATCCAGCAATATGATTCAAACAACAATTAGATCTATATAACTCACGTTATAAAATAACGAATAAATAAAATCTAACAACATAATAAGTAGAAAAACATTGTTCATACCAAAAGAATGTATCATGGTCGGATCAAATAGTGATCATCTTAGAGATGGATTTAGACTTCTCCACTTTTGAATAAAAGTGAAAAACTTTTTATATTTCATATGAAGTTATAATTTAGACAATCCAATCATTTTAAATGTTATTATAATAAAAATACATAGTGATTTTAAAAACTAGATTTTCAAAAAAAATGATAATAGGATTTGTAATTTTTTAAAACAAAAAATAATAATAAATAAATAAGAAAGAACTCCAAATAATTACAAAGACATAATAATTAATAATATTTAATAATGAAATGTAATTAATAATATAATTAAATTAATATTCTCAAATAATTAGAAATGATTAACAATATAATTATAATGTATTATTACTAAATAACGAAATTATGTATTATGTAATTTTTTTATTATATCCACTAATAATAATAACAAATAACAAAAAAAACAACAACCATAATAATAATTTATATGATTGTATTAAAACCCTTAATATTGAGAATAATCATTTAGAAGGCAGGTCAAGGAATTATGAGAAAAAAATTCAATTATATTTGGATCAGAGAGTATCATCAAATTTCAAAAGCCTGATTTTCCTAAAAATACAAAGGCAATGTAAACATGTTTGGGAATAAATACCAAAAAACTCATGAAAATATTAAAGAGTCAGAGGTAGAAATTAGATTTATTGAATCTTAGCTTTGAGAAGATAGGTGGATAAAAGAATACCAATAAATAACTCTTGACGATCAAGAAGAATTTTTCTTTGTCTCAAATTTTATAACAAGAAAATAATAGGATTTGTGCTTCGACCAAATATTCAAGATATTTTGTAGAGTGTTGAAGGAAAACTTCCAGTCATCCAGGATCCACAGTCTATAATATAAATTCACCTAGAGATACCATCTAAGAAAGTATATTATGATGATATATTGATGAATATTATGCTTGATTATTATAAGAAGAAGCTCAAGATTATCAGGAAGAAGTCTTGAGTATTCCCTAGAGTATCCAGGTATACTAAAAACATATCCATGATGTTATTACATGATATAAATGGGATATTGGGGATAGATAACATGTCTCCCAAGAACTAATGAAAATGACCAAAGATGTATAATACCTATAATTCAATGTTAAAGAGAAGAAAATAAGAAAGAGACAAAGTCATCTCCCAAGGAAGGACTTAGTGTAAAACCTAGGAAAGCCAAGACCGTATGGCGGGAGAACTCCCAAAACCAATACCATGGGAATTAAAGGAAGAATCATTCAAGAATTTTTTTTAGAAGACCAATAAGAAATCCAATACCTTATATTCTATCTATATTCGGGAAGATTATAGTACAAAGACGACACATTTAGAAGGTGTTCAATGAAATGTCCCCTGATCCAACACTCTCTCACGTAGACAAAATGGGTTGGTTATGAGACCACAATCATGCCTCCCCATACACTTGATTCTACCAACTAGAAGTGGTTTTGTGATAAGTATAATGGAGATTCTCTACCTTATGGTTACAAAGTTACAACACATTGGAAATAAAACATAAAATATTAATAAATAAATATCAGTGTGAGAAAGAAAAGAAACAATAAAAAAAGTAGAAAACTACCAAAAAAAAACTAAATATTCCAAAAAATATTATAGGAATAATGTCATGACATGGTGGAATGTAACTAAATTTTCTTCTCAGAATAATACAAATAGAAGACTAGTAGAATCAAGTATAAACTATAAATTCTCCAGTACTAAACCCCATGTCGATCCCATCTACAAAATCCATCACATCCATCATGAAATAATCAAGAGAAAGGTCTATTTCCATTTTCCAATAATGCATCCCTATAATTTACATGAGTACTAAATGATGGCCCAAATAGGGTTTAAGTATAACTCAATAGGTCGACACCACATTGTCTTATTATAACCCGTCTAATAATATGTTCATGAAGTTGTGCAATAAACAAGAGTATTAATTAATTAAAAATTCATCTTAATACCACATTGACCTACTCTAACACCATTCCAGAATATATCTTATCATGTCTCAAAACCATGGGAACCATAACCTTTTAACCAAGGTATAACATAACTTGCATCGACACAAAGCCACAATGTCTCTGAGCATATCTTAAACCATGAAAACCATAACATTATAACTAAGGAATAAATAACACAAATCCTGGTCAAACCAGTTATATATTCATTTCAATTTGATTCCTTAGGGCTAACTAGATCTATAATCATTTCAACATGTCTGCTGGGCCAGGCCTGCTATATAAGCATTTCAACACATGTCACTGCGCCTAGCCTACTATATAAGCATTTCAACATCTGTAACTAGGCATATAGTTCTTAAAATCAATTCAGCATGTTTCACTGGGCATAACCCACTATATAATCATTTCTGCAATTAATAAATGGGGAAACATCCTATACTAGTATTACAATATTTAATCACAACACAAGTCATATCAATAATGAAATCACAATATCAAAAAAATATGTACAAAAGGATTATTATGAAAATTACCATTTAACTTCCAATTACACATTTCATATATCAATTTGTAATGACCAATAACTTGAAAATTATCTCAATCATCATTCCATTCCATGGTGAATCTATATCATGCAATCACACACAATCTATGCCATGTTAAATACACTTTAATACATTAAACCATTAATTTATATTCAACGGTTCTCACACCAAAATAGAAGACACAATCCTATCAATAACACTTTGGATCCAAAGGGGGTCTATGGAATATTGAAATTAATCATTTAATTTATTCATTGCATGATATGTTGGAACAATTTCTTATATTTAACATACTTAACAATTCTTGAACCAGAGGGTGAATATTTAAACCCCATACATTTAACTAACGATCAAGCAATGATTCTAACAGAAAATGTTCATGAAGATGAAGGTGAAGATGATGTTAAGAAGGTACATTGATCACAACCAATCAATATCAAAATCCAAAAAATGCACAGGGTGAAAATATTATACCGCGATAGCCGAGAAATATGGAAGAGAAGAGGGAACCTTGGAAGAACCGCTTACTCAGGTTGGTTCACATAAGACACCTACTCATGGTAATGGAAAATGTACAATGTAATGAACAACACTGAGATGTTTCTAATCCAGTTTGTAATTTTAAATCGATAATTCCCTATAAATCGGCCTAAAGGGACAAAAATGTGTGCAGTGACCCCTCTCATATAAAATCTAGTAACACCTTCACAATCTTGTGTGGTAGTCTCTGTTCAAATGAGTTGGTGGAACCTCAACCCACTTATATAGTTAAATTCAACCGAAGGGATGATGTTTATTTCTCTATTGGTGGATCAGTTGAGTAGATTGGTATCACTAATACACTTCATATGCACACTCATTATGCTAAATATGGGAATAATGATATCATGTTAGATCATGTGAATGAGGAAGATCATGTCAACATTGAATCTGGACCTAGAACTAGACTAAAATGGGGGAATAGAGGTAGAGGGAAGAAAGGAAAAGTACAGAATTCATTGAAGAAAAATGGGGGCCCTATGATAAGAGGAGAATCCCATAATTAATTAGGATTTACTACTATAAATGTTAAGGGCTATGAAATTACCATACGACCAAAGCCTTTAGGCACTATATCATGGCCTACAAAACATTTCTTGTTGGTCTTGTTGAACCAAAAGTCCTCTTTTAAAATTATAAAATTTTAAGTGGGGATCTATTGGCTAAAACATTATGTCTAGAAATTATCATGAATCTAATATAGATAACTTGGGGGTTTTAAGGAATGACACCATCCAAATTAGCTATTTTGATAGTGGACATCAGTGAATTATAAATACATTAAAATTTTATGGCCATGAATTATCAATATCATTTGTGTACTCTTCCTCCTCATATATTAAGAGGAGGGACTTATGGGAGTAACTTAAAGTAACTTATTGGAGGATGGCTAATAATGGGTGATCATTGGTGACTTCAACACTCTATTGATACCCGAGGAAAAAAACTGGAGGTAATTTCAATAAGGTTTCTACCTCTAAATTTTCTAAATGTAATGAAGAGTACAATGTGGTTCATGTCCCACATGCTGGAGAATATTTTACACTGTGCAACTACTCCTAGCATGGAAAACAAGAGAGAAAACGTGATAGATGTCTTGTGCAAATTGACGACCATAGTGCTAACCATGGGGTCTCTAGGATAACACTCACTAAGAAGAATTTTGACCATAACCCTATAATTTTTAATTTCAATACACAATAAACAAGGTCATCCCCTATCCTTTTTTTGATAAATCAAACTAGATGATCCTCTATAAATTACCGATTATGAGTAAATATTAGGGTTATCTATATAACCCTAGATACCTAGAGAGAGGCTATTAGAGGTTCATTCTGGGATGAACAATGATTGGATCTTGGATCAATGATCGGTGTGCCACATTGTTTATGGATCACACCAACGATAGAAAAGAAATACCGTTCTTTGTTAGAGATCGATCCAAATTCTGTGTAGGATATTTTTTTCTATGTATTGATCCCATTACATTAACTCATGTTGAAATCAAATCAATATTACTAAGAAAAATTTATTCAAGCATTGATGGTTGATTTATTGTATGATTGATTTGATTATTTTTTGGTTAGTTAATTCATCAATTTAGTGGAAATATATTGATTCCAATAAAAACATGAATGATGTTTTTTACTCTTTGTCGTTTTATGTAGTTATCCCACATTTCATCACATGTTTATCACGGGAAATTTCTTTGGACTACAGTTTGACGAATAATTAGCATTCAATCATTGCATGATCGTTATTTAATGAAACCGATTAATACCTTGGGTACGAAAAGTGACCATGGTTTAAATTGAGAATCAATAGCAATGGAGGATTAATGAATGTAGATCGTATTGGTTAATGGGTTCATCATTCCACGGTTTGGCACATGATGACGACATGACTGACAGTGGTGTTTTTCTGATTGAATTAGATATCCGTAATAAAAAATCTACAGATATAATGAATTGGATGGATCAAATCTTAAATTACTGAGAATTAATGATGGATGTATTTATGGTTGGAGAACTGGTCAATGATTCATTGAAAAATTATAAAATTATGAAACTTTTTGAGATACACATCATTTAATATGGAGATACCAGCCATGTGGGGACCTATCATTAGTTCTAGGGTATCTAAAGAGAAGAAAATATCATGCAACATGTTACATGTTTCACACACTATGTGACCAACCCTGGTGAGTCATCATGTACCCTCGAATACATGTTCATAGCTGGAGTACACAAGATATGCAGTGTACCCAGAGACTACCAGGTTCACAAGAAAAACCCGACGTACATAGACATGACCTCATGTATATGGTCATGACCCGAAGTATATGGGTATTGGAGAATTCCATTGGAAGGGTTCTAATCGAAGTCTATATCTTCTGTACCTATACAGGGAAAACCAAGAGCATAGAATTCCACATTCCATGTGAGATGGTGAGACACGGGAAGACTAGAAGTTGGGAAGACACACTATGTACCCCTAGTACATACTGTGTACCCCTAGTACATGCTGTGTACCCCTAGTACACACTATATAACCCTAGTAAATGCTATATACCCCTAGTAAATGCCTTGTACCCCTAGTACATGCCATGTGACCCTAATACACATTGAGTAATCCCTTTGAGGGTGTATGGAGCCCTATACTTCTTTGGTTTAGACCATATTCAGTTGAGTGAGATACCCAGTTCCTTTCCCTCAGGGGTACAATGTGACATTATATCCACATCATATGATTGTGATCCCATCTATGAGTTCATAATTGGACGGAGTTTGTGCATCCCCCATCTTGGACCAAGGTGGATTCTTCTACCATTCATAGGTGGGGTAGATGGTATTGCTTTGAACAACCTATATAGGGTATTGATTCCCTATATTGCATGCCATTATAATAGGGTTTTTGGTTTCTAATAGTGGACCTGGGTGTGATCCCCTACTTGGATGATGAGATCTTTAGAGATCAAGTGATTTCTTCTTGGTGTGGCTAATTGATCATGACCTCTTGGATGAGCGTCATTAGTTACAACAAGGATCGTAGAGTATGATCACCCAGAATGAATGTTACCTTTAATCCAAGAGTAGTATCCTCTTTACAGAAGCAGTTGAGACCTATTTGATTCAAATATTCTATTCTTAGTACATCAAGGTTTATTCATGATTATCATTTTTCTCATATAAATATGTACATAACTACGAATTTATGAGTTTACTATTCTTGATGTATTTTAGTTATTTTAGGGTGTCCTACTAGGTATTATTTTAATCATACCTATATGGGATCTACCTTCACATGTAATGACTTTTACAGACAAAAAACCACTTGATAGATTCCTAGGATGACTGGGAGTAGGTGGATCATAGATTGGGATAGACTGAAAGAGGTGTCTATCAGTGATTCATTTGATAGTTGTCCTCTCCTTTGAAGCATGTTGTATTATTTTGAATTTTTAATGGGATTGTATTGTCCTCCTTTATCACTTTATATATTTTTTTCTTACTTTAATGATGTATTAATATAATGAATCCATTTATAGTATGAATTGTCATTAATTTATCTGTACTATAACGGCATGGAGATGTGTACATGTTTATTGGCACTTACAATAATTCCTCTCATGTATGAGATATTCCTAATCATAATTGGTTACCATCCCATGGAATATTAGAGGAGGAATTGGGTTAGTTACACTCTGCTTATTACCATCCAGGTGGGACCTATTGGGTTGGGTAATGATATAGTGGTATCAAAGAATTTTTCCATCCATGTACTGAAGATTAGAGTTTTGTCAAGCAGTGAGGTTGGTTTGGGTTTTATGGAAATAGTGATATAGTGTATCATGTTATGAATTTGGGCTAGGGAATTCAGTGTTGGTATGATTTCTAACATATTCTTATTCCTTGACTTTGACAACATAATTGTTAACTCAGTGCATGTTGACTCTAGTTTTAGGGAAAACATTTGTACATGCGTCTTATATAAATGGTTTATGGTTATCATGTCCTTCATTAGTTATAAAACAAGATATAATCATTGGTTACAATCAATATTGTTTATTTTAGGATGCCTCTACGAATTCACCCAGCAAGGATTCCACTATGTGATCATGAGTATGATCCACCGAGTGAAAAGGATTTAGTATAAGGTCCAATAGAGAAGGTGAAAATCAGGGTAGTGTTCCAGTCATACCGCCTCCCATTGAGAAACATTTAACAATGGTATTATAGTTCAATGATGTGTGTAGGATGAGTGAACTACATGAGTTTAATAGGTAGTGACCTGTGATGTTCCAAGGTGGTCCAATCCTAAAAGAAGCTAAGTATATACTAGAGGTGGTGGCCTATGTTTTTATTCTTGTGGGGACATATAAAAATTACATGGTGGTCCTTACAAAAAGTATTCTTCAGAACTCTACTAGGTGATGGTTCATTCTGACAACTCATTCACATGATGTGATTACTCTCTCGTGGTCATAATTAATGTATCTTTTATGTAGTAGTTTTATCTAGCCACACTATGTTTAGTTTATTTTCATGAAATTATACAGTTACAACATGAAAACATGACAGTGGCTGTGTTCCCAACATGTTTCAAGGACCTTCATGATAATATGTGGATATGGTTTGGGATATATTTATTTAGGTCATAGACATTTGAATGGGGGTTATGACAAAATATCAGGGATATAGTGATATCTCTCTACATTCCCACTTATGATGGAGTGCTTGAGTGGACCTTAAAAGTGGAGAGATTCTTGGAAGAGAAGACACTGACAATGGGTGATGGTAGTAGGAACACATTTTCTAAGACCTTGGAAGTAGGTAATAAAATATAGTCATATGGATCATGGAATACATGAATATTTATGAGACGATCACATGATAAGGGATCAGAAGTTCAGGGCTCTCGGGATGGCTCAAGTCAACCGAGGGAGAGGCAATGTTTAACGTACTACATTCAAGGAAAACTCACTTTGGAATTTATGACCGATCATCTACCAAACAGAGTGATGGTTGAAGGACCACTAGATCAAAGGTAGTGGTAGGAACAAGGATGTACACATGAAAAAATATTTGGTAGAGTAGTTAGAGTAGTTGGAGGTGGAAGTTAGATTAACATATCACCACCACCACCCCCAGGTGGATCATGGTATTCTCAAAGAATTGCTAAGAAGTAGTGAGGAGGATTATAGGTTGTGGTGGTCTATGACCATGAGGCTCCCAGAATGATTATAGGTATGATCTGAGTCTATTGTACTTTTGTATTTCTACTGATAGAAACAAGTGTGAGCTACTATTTTCCCTCCGCTTCTTGTTCTTGTGTGGCATGAGGCATTAGTGGAACACTATAATGATATTGTTTGGGGAGAATTTGGATTAAAAAACAAATTGGAATATTCCCCTACCAATACATGTTCTTATGGTATGATCTAAAATAGTGTGGGTGAGTCAGTTATTCCCAGGGAGGATAATGTCGATGTGCAATAGATGAGTTCCATTAGATAGTGTGTTCATGGTAGTTAGTTAGGCTAAGTTATCAGAAAAATCCCTCATGGTGGTGAGAAAGCGGTTAAGTGAAATGATGAACTTCTGGAAGAAAGGGTTTTGGATATGAGGAATGATTATGGTTTGGGGTATGGTATGTGAATTCACAACCCCATCTACAGTTTATTCAAAAATTCATAACCCACATTCCTCTGAGAGTGACCTCAGTTAAAGGCCTAGAGGCACCAATAGAGCTAGTTATCTTTACCATTAGGCTTGTAGGACCCCTTAGAGAGGATCACAGGTCATGACCTCATCTCGATGGTGTGTCCTGAATCTGATGGAGAGTAAGATCCTTACATAAAATCGTTCAATATTTTAAGAGAGACCCTATAATTTTTTCCTATGTATGAACTAGTTTCCTACCATCCATTCTCAGTTGGATATTTCTAAAGGGTGTGGCAGTGTTTCCACCTTTTTGAGGAGTGATCCTAGGTAGAACGAGATGAACTTATGCATGGAAGGATAAAATAATAATTGAGTTCCCTGCTGTATTGTTAGAGTATGTTTACGTCTTCATGAGGATGTGAAATTTTTGACACCCCACTAAGAGATAGAAAAATGTAAAAACTGGAACCAAGGGGTTACCTCAATATTTATTCTAAAAAATCAGATTACTCTCATAGAGCTTCAAGATATGGGGTGCAGATGGAGGTTTTAAAAAAGAGGGACCTTATAAAAATTAGTGTTTTTACTTGGGTATCCCTATATTGTTCTCCTAGGAGGTGGATAAGATAATTTTTAATTGGGTCCCTCAATTAGTTTTGTATAGGTTCATTGTAGTATTCTTAATTGGAATCATCATGTACCCAACATCAGAGGTACATGTGAGACACTTGAGTATTGGTTGTAGAGATGGTATGAGAGTTCCAGTTTCATGAAAATCACTCAGAGAGTCAAGTATGGATTCGAAAAGTCAACTAAATATGAGTTTTCTTCTTGAGAATGGGTGTCATATTGGACCTAGTAGAGGTTTATATCGATCTATCTTGAGAGCCACCCAAGTTCGTGGGTGTTGTAGAAGATGCTCAAAGTGAATTTTCTAACCACTTTTATTAGTGATGTAATGAAGTAGTTTATCTATTAATAGTTGACCCTTTTCTTTAAAAATTATTTATTATATCTCCATTTGGTGGTTTTTATCCCTCCTTATTTTTATTGAGTCAGGTAGGAATAAATTGGGGATATTGTTTGTGGGGTATCATCTGAGCAGATACTATCTAGACATGTTCTTGATGGATTTTCTAATGGTGGGGGTTATGTAATTATTTAAAGGATTGATGGTGAAACAAGTCATTCTTTGAGATGAAGTGTTGATAATGTTTCTTTCTGTTAAAATTAAACCATGGAGAGCGGGGTTTTATTGAGATCCTTTGGCAATGGTTTTTATGTCCAAATATATAGTTTTTTGGTTTCTGGTTTTAGCACTTAATGTCTCAACTATATGATGGTGGAGACCAAGGTTCCAAAATAGTGGTGGAAATGGTTTGGTAACTATGATGTTTTTTGAGGGAGATCCATGATGAGTAGAATTTATGAAAAATATATTAGTCATTATAGAATGGATATCCAAATTGGCCCACTTCCTAACTATCCAAGAGTAGAGTTTGGTGTATTTTTGGGGCACTTGTGCATGAAGGAGTTTGTATAGATTCAAGTAATTACCTCAATGATCATTTTAAGCCATGATTTCCTCACTAGGTCATGATTATGAGGAGGATGTGGGAATATTTAGGACTTATTTTTGAATGATAATACTTTTTAACCAAGATATATTACTAGGTATGGAGGACAGTTTAGGTTCTAGAAGTCATGTTTTGGATTTTCATGGTGTCTTGGTGTAGTTGATACTCCATTATCGATATATCACCATTTTAGTCCATGTTTGGATTACCCTATAGTTCACTACTATTCATGTTAGATATAGTGGGAGACACAAAATTTATGAATATACATGGTTCTAGAAATGGATGTTGAGGGTGATTTTAATATGTGGTTAGATGATGATTTTCTGAATACACCAGGAGTGGTTTGTGGACCAACTATGTTGGCCTATGAAGTTCGAAAATGACATCATTTATTTTGCGAAATCAAACCTTGTTATGGTTTATAATGATATACATGGGTCAGTGAGATATAAATAGGGTTCATATTACCTTTCTTAGTTACCGTGTTGGGTTAGTGAGGTGGCTTAATATGAGTCCCTATAACTGTAGTTAGATTGGGTGCATGGTATTTTCATTTATTAAATCTAAAGAAACATGTGTTGAATTTTTGTACGATGTCAACATGGATGAGCTGTGAATTGGGTGTAGTGATTTTTTAAGGTACTTTGAGTTTTTTGTGAACTGGATAGAGAATACCCTTTGTGGGAAAGTGGTTTCTAAAGGTGCATGTATGTTGACAACATTTGAACCTTCTAAAGAGATCACTAGTGTGGTAAAATTATTTTAGATCATTGTTTCTAACTTTTGCATAGTATTTGTATTTTCAATATGAAAAATACATGAAGTCAGAGGGAGTCCACTGAATATAGTTTTACAATGTCAGACTTTGGAATATTTATTGGTATATTTTTGAAGCTAGGTGTTGAGATGGCATGAGATTCTAAGGCCCATTGATCCTAGTATTCATATTATAAAAATATTAAATAGATTAATATATTGAATGTAATTTTTTTCCTAAAAAGTAGAATAAATGTTGAATAGTGTCTTAGATCAAGAAACTAGGGTTTTCATTGAGTTTAGAGTGTGGGTTTTACCCTAGGCATGGCATAACCTTTGTTGGAATCAGGTGAATTAATAAAATAAATAACAAAATACATTAATTTATTACACTTTGACACAGGGACTTAAACCATTGTATATAAGTATTTGGTTATTGGTAAATCTCAAGATTAGACACATAAACCTGGAGACCCATATATGAGCCATTGGAGGATCACTCTTGGAGGAATAATTATCACATCATTGATCAATGATTGATGTGAAATAGAGTTCATGGATCTCTTCAATGATGGGAACACATGACCTTTCTTCATAAATGATTTATAAAAATACAAGGTATGATATTTTTTTTGGATTCAACCTATTTTATTATACCATCTAGAATTTGGGTCAATTTCACTAAAAATAATTGATTCTCATATTGATGGTTGATTTACAGTATGGTATATTCGATTATTAATTGGTTAATTAATTATTTATACTAATGGAAATAGATCAAGGACATCCCGAAAATGGCCAAGTTTCATACCTTTATGGTGTTTTATGGAATTTACCCCATTTCCTCCCAAATTCATCTTGGGAAAATTCTCTAGCATGTGGTTCGATGAATGCAAAATATTTGATTGTTACCCAACAATTATTTGGTGAGACAAATCAATACTGTAGGTACAACTTTATACTGAGGATGCAATCAAGGATCAAGGATAGTGGAGGATAAACAAAGGTAGATCATAATGGTTTGAAGGTACCTCCTTCCCCATCATGGCACGCTGTGATTGTACGAGCGATGGTGGTGTTTACTCAATCAAATCAAATTAGTGGAATCATATTTCTAACAGAAAAAAATCATTGGATGGAAAAGATCTAAAGTTATCATAAGTGATTGTAAGCTTGATCAATTGATGGAGGCATGTCTGATGATATGTTGAAAAACTATAAATTCTATAAATTTCCCAGATACACGGCATGCAATATGGAGATACATGTCATGTGGGGACTAGGAAGTGATGCTAGGGTTTCCATAGTGAAGAAAACATCACACGCCATGTGACCCACCTCAATGAATCTCTATGTACCTAGAGATACAAGAGCATGGATAGAGTATATTGGATAATCTATTTACTTAGACATAGCTATAGTACACATGATGATCTGTGTACTCAGACATAGATAGATATATGGGCATGGATTGAAGTACACCAACACGACCTGATGTACATGGGTATGACCTGATGTACCTAGGAAAGGGATGATGGAATGGGTAGGGTTCTGAACTACATTACCACATTTTGTATCTAGAGAGAATATGTTGTGGATTTGGAGTTTTAAATGATGTGTGAGATGTCAAGACTAGGGCAGACCAGAGTTTGGGACGACACACCATGTACCCCTTTTACACGTTGTATAACCCATCAAAGGTCATTTGGATCCCTTTCTTTATGTAGTATAGACCAGGTTTAGATGATTGAGATACCTTATTCCTTTCCCTTGAGGGATGAATGTGGAATTTCATCCCTAGAATAGGATTGTGATCCCGTCTATGGGTTCAGTATCAGATGGAGTTCACATATCCTCCTTTGGGAGAAGGGTGGAATCCTCTATCATTTTTAGGCAGGGTTCATGGTATCAACATGACCACCATGAACTACCAATCAATAATATATCTATAAGGATATTATAGTATGGTTTTTAGTGTCCCCCAATGTCCCTAGGTGTGATCCCATTCCTAGATGATGAGAACATATGAGATCTAGTGAGTATTTCATGTAATGGATATATTATCATGACATCTTAGATGAGTGTCATCCATGGAAAAAAATCTAATTGTGTAGGTTCTCCTGGAATTAGTGTTACCCTAAATCTTTAAGATGTGTCTTGTGGCTGGTAGTGGTCGAGACCTCTTTGAGTCTATGATTCTATAATGAGTATATCTAGGTTGATTATTTATTATCATTATGTCTCATATAATGATGGACATACCTGTCGATTTATGACCTGACTATTCATGATGCTTTTTGTTTGGTTATTTTAGGGTGTCCTACTGGGAAGTATTATAATAACCCCTACAAGTTCTATTCCCACACATATCTTGTCATATGTAGAAGATATACCATTTTTTGGAGTCCTTGGAGGAGTGAGAGTCGGTGGATACAAGACTGAGGTAAAAAATGAGGTGTATATAAGTGATTAATTTGACAACAGTCCCCTCATTATGAGAAAGAAGGGATCTTTTGTAGTTTTGGGTCATATTGTATTTGACCCCTCTATCTCTTTAAATATTTTTTTTTATAATCTAATGCTGGATAGATAGTGTACATATATTTATTGAATCATTTGTTTTTTTTACATTCTCATCATTTTATGGGCTTGGAGATGTGTTCGTGTGTATAGGTACTTAGGTTATGGACTCCCATGTGTGTGATATTCCTACTCAATACTGGTCTCTATCCCTTATCCAATTGAATTATGTCTTGGGGTAGTCATAAACATCTTATCATAACCTTGGTGGGCCATGGTGGGTCAGTTCCTGATTGTTTTCCATCCAGATGTCTTCTTTAGATACATCAAAATCCACAATATACATGGAATCTACTGTAGAACTTGTGACCACAACCTGCTTTAACCTCTTCCAGCTCACAACACCACCATTCAAGATGAATTTGAATACCATTTTTTATTTCATATCATCTTGATATGATTGGAAACTTGCATACATCTTGACCATATATTAGGAAAATAGTCTTATTATACTTTAGAAGATTAAGGATAGTCATGACATCCATCCAATAGAGGTCACATGTGTAATCTTGATATCTTCCTACCACACATAATTTATAAGAAACATAAAAAATTAAAATAGATCGACATACATAACTTACATAATCATTAATATGTTTGAAATAATTTTCATTCATTTTCATTACTCATGTGTTTGAGGATACATTTTCTTGGAAAAATGAATTCCATGTGCCACTGGAAACAATCTCCTCTTGGATTGTTCCATACCGAACCTCTTCATTATCTCTTCAATATATATGTATATATTGACTTAGGCTGAACAACCTCTTGAATCTATCATGATGGATCTTAATCCCAATAATATATGCTACCTCACCTAAGAGATTAATGGAGAAGCATTTATTCAACTGCACCTTAATAGCATGTATGACAGGTATTTCATTTCCAATAAGTAATACATCATCAATGTATACTATTATTATATTTAATGAAATCCCACTCAATCACTTATAAACACAAGGATCAAATTCATTATTTATGAAACCAAATTTCATTATGGCTTCATCAAATTGAATGTTCCCATATATATGGTTGATTTATTTCATAATTGTATTTTTTTTTATCAATTTTCACATGTTATTGGAGTCCTTTGGAGTCATAAACCCTTTTTTGATTAATATAGACATATTTATAAATGTCCCCATTAAGGAAAAATGTTTTGACATCCATTTTACAAATCTTTTATTCATAAAAGGTCACAATTACAGGTATAATTATAATGGATTTCAACATTGCAACTAGTGAAAATTTTTTATCGTGGATTTTTTTTAAAATAGGTTAAAAAAATATTCTATAAAAACCATTTAGGATAATTTTTTCTAAATAAGAATTAAAGGCGGCAATGGTGTTGCTACCTTTCAGGTTAGGTCGAATGGCGGTATCCTTGATGCTGCATATCCTCTAAAACCCAAATAATAATAATATTTTACTTGTATAAATATATATAAACAAAAGAAAAAAAATAAACAACGTTTAAAAGAATTTATCTGCTATTTAATATCCAGTAGTACTGCCATTACAACATTCAAGATTCTAACAGAAGCTCGCATCGAGGGCTCCCTTTAATAAGAGACCTTACCCAGAAAATAATTCTGCATTTCTGATGTGAGATTCTGGTTCTCCTTTTCATGCGCAAAACATTCTACATTTCAGTTGTGGGATTCTATTTCAAGTACCCCACTTTGAAAGAATATAAAATATAAACTGTAAGACCAAAATAAATGAATCATAAAACATATATTAAACATATAAAAAATAGTTGAAATGAAAACTAATTTCGTAAAAAATGATGGGAAAAAATAATTTATAAGCTTTTAAAACCACCTAATTGAAACATAAAAATGTTTCATGTACTTGACATTGAAAGCTTATAAAATATAAAGTAAAATACAAATATACATGAAAGATAATACATGGATTAAACATATAACACATAGTTGATAATAAACAGAATTTCGTAAAAAATGTCGATGGAAAATAATTTATGAGTTTTCAAAAACACCTACATGAAACTTATAAATGTTTCAAGAACATCACTTTGAAGGCCTATAAAATATAAATTAATAGACAGATATAAATGAAACATAAAACATAGATTAAACATATAACAAATAGTTAAAAATACAAAAAACCCATAAACAATGTTCATGAAAAATAATTTATAAGCTTTCAAAACCACATACTTGAAACATAAAAATCATTCAAGCATGTGGCTTGTATAGACTATAAAATATAAACTATAAGACTGATATAATTTAATGTTAAAACATTAATTAGACATATAAGAAATTATTTAATTATAAAATTAATATTACTAATAATTAATTAGTTAATTAGTAAATATTAATAATTAATTATATAAATATTAAAAAACTGATTTGGAATATAATTTTTCAATATATAATATTTAATTAGTTAATTAGTAATATAGGTATTAATTATTAAAATATTAATTAGTTACAATGTAATATAATTAATAATTATATAATAATTAATTAGTTAATCAGTATTATAATTATTATTTATATAATTTGTAATTAGTTAATTAGTAATTATTAATCATTAAATATATAGTAACAAATTAGTTAATTAGAAATATAATTATTAAATATGTAATAGTTAATTAGTTAGTTTTTTGAGAATGTTAGAGCTGATGCCCCTTTTTTAATTACTTAATTAGTAATATAATTATAAATTAGAATTTTTTGTTATAATTATTAATTAGTATTTATGAAAAATTATTATATAATAATTACTTAGTTAATTAGAAATGAAATTATTAATTATTGAATAGATAATTAGTTAATTAGTAATATAATTATTCATTAAAATTATTAATTATTAATTTTTAAAAATTATTATATAACAAATAAATAGTTTATTCGTAATATAATTATTCATTATAATTAATCATTGTAATTATTCATTATAATTGTTAATTATAATTTTTAATTATAATTTTTTAATTACTAATATATTTATTAGTGATATAATCATTAAGTATTTAATAATTAGTTTGTTAATGAGAAATTATTAATAATTAATTATATAATAATTAATTTTTTAATTAGTAATATAATTTGTTAATTAATAAAAAAATTTGTTAATTAGTAATATATTTATTAATTATTTCATTAATAATCAATTGCGTAGTAATATAATTATTAACTATATAATAATTAATTAGTTAATTATTAATATAATTATTAATTATATAATTTGAAATTATTTAATTAGTAATTATTAATCATTAATTATATCATAACTAATTAGTTAATTAGTAATATAATTATTAAATATATAATAGTTAGTAAGTTAATTTTTTGAGAAAGATAAATCTGGGACTCTTTTCATAATTAGTTAATTAGTAATATAATTATAATTTATAATTATTTGTTATAATAATTAATTATTATTTATTAAAAGTTATTTTATAATAATTAATTAGTTTATTGGTAATATAATTATTAATTATATAATAATTAATAAGGTAATTAATAATATAATTATTCTATATAATTATTGATTAGTAATCATTAAAAATTATTATATAATAATTTATTAGTTAATTAGTAATATAATTATTATTTATAATTATTAATTTATAATTACCTAAAAAATAATATACCAATCAATTATATAACTATTAATTGTATAAAAATTAGTTAGTTAATTTGTAATTAGTAATAATTAATTATATTATAATTAATTAGTTAATTAGTAATATAATTAGTACATTAGGAATATAATTATGAATTATATAATAATTAAATATTTACATAGTAATATATTTATTAATTATATAAAAATTAATTAGTTATTTAGAAATATAATTATTTATTATTTATTTTGTAGTCAGAGAATTACTCATTATTAAACATTAATTATATAATATTTATTTAGTCAATTAATAATATAATTATTAAATATATAATAGCTATTTAGTTATTTTTTGAGAAAAATATATAGCGGAGGACATTTTTATAACTAGTTAATTAGTAATGTAATTATAAATTATAATTATACAGTATAATTATTAATTAGTATTTATTAAAAGATATTATATAATAATTATTTATTTAATTGTTAATTTAATTAATAATTATATAATAGTTAATTAATTAATTAGTAATATAGTTATAAATTATAATTTTTCATTATAATTATTAAATTTCAATTATTAAAAGTCATTATATTAAAAATTAATTGGTTAATTATTATATAATTAAGTATTAATAATTACTAATTAACTAATTAATTATTATATTATTAATTATTAGTAATATTAATTTAATAATTAAATAAATTTTCATTTGTTTAATCCATGTTTTAAGTTCAAATTATATCGTTATTTTAGTTTATATTTTATAATCTATCAAGGCCACTTGAATCATTTTTAAGTTTCATGTATCTGGTTCTGAAAGCTTGTAAATTATTTTTCATGAACATTGTTTATAGATTTTCTCTATTTTCAACTATTTTTTATATGTTTAATCCATGTTTTATGTTTCATTAATATCAGTCTTATAGTTTATTTTTTATTGGATTTCAAAGTCACATGCTTGAAAGATTTTGATGTTTAATGTAGTTGTTTTTGAAAAATTATAAATTATTTTCCGTCAATAATTTTTTCAAAATTCTTTTAATTTTCAACTATTTGATATATGTTTAATCCACATATTAAGTTCCATTTATAGTGGATTTTTACTTTATATTTTATAAGCTTACACAGTCACATACTTGAAACGTTTTAAGTTTCAACTAGGTTGTTGTGAATGCTTATAAATTATTTTTTATCATCATTTTTTATGAAATTATTTTTTCAACTATTTTTTATATGTTTAATCCATGTTTTATGATTTATTTATATTGGTATTATAGTTTATATTTTCGATTCATTCAAATTCACGTACTTGAAACAGAATCCCATATCAGAAATGCAAAATGATCTGAGTAGGAAAGGGAGAATGAGAATCCCACATCAGAAATGAAGAATGAATTCTAGGGTATGTTCTCTTATAAAAGGGATCACTAGGTGAGAGATTTTGTCAGAATGCAGACTAATGTAATGGCAGTACTACTTGATTTTAAATAGCGGATAAATTCTGCGGATTTTTTTTTATTTTTGTTTTGTTTTGTTTATATATATATAAACAAATAAAAAAAATTTATATATAATTTTCATTTTTTGGGTTTTAGTGGACATGAGACATCGAGGATGCCGCCTTTCACTTTACTTCAATGGCGGCATCTACAATGCGGATTTTAAGGTGCAGTTGTAAATTTTTTTTAAACCCAGGCGTTTATAAAATATATTTTTTAAAAAACAATCAAAAAAAACTTGTTTCGTCATAGTTAATTACTTGACACTGATTAAAGAATATTTAAACTAGTCACAAATTATAGGTACTCAATTTCCCATCCATGCGTAGTTTCTTCATGAATACCCATTTACAAGAAATGAGATGTTCACCCACCAAAGGATCTACCAAAATACAGACTTGGTTTTAGAATATGGAACCAATTTCATAATTCAAGGATTCTTACATCTAGGAAATATCTATGCCACATACTTATTTTTTATTGTTTAAATGATCATTATTATCAACTAATAATGAGTAACCATCCCTTGTGACTATAAAACCACACCATTCTAGTTCACTAACCTCTTTAGTACTCCTACATAGTACTTGTGTATTTGAAACAACATCATTTTCCACAATGCTTTTTGGAATATATTCCTATGAAAACTCATGTGTATCTTGATCATGGAAATCATCGAAATCTATCTATCTCCAACCATCTCTTTTAGATATAAGATCCCTCTTATGAAATGTGGGACTTCATTAAACCACAAGATTTTTTATGAAGGATTATATAGGTATTATCACTTTGTTTCATTGGCATATCCTATAATGACAGACTTTGTGCCTCAGGGTAAATTTATTTTTTAGGAAGGTGCCTTAAAAATTTTCTCGCAACCCCAGACATATAAGTATGAGTACATAGGTTTCCTTTCATTCCATAATTGGTATATTATACTATTTTTTCATTATTTGGTACTTAGTTTAGAACATATGGTGATGTTTATAATGTGTATACCTAAAAGGATAATAGAAGATTCTAATGACTCATCATAGATATCACCATGCCAATCAAGATGTTGTTCCACCTTTCACTTACACCATTCCACTAAGGTAATTACGATGAGTGAGTTGATATAAAATACAAAAACTCCACTAAATTATTAATTAAGTCTTGATTAAGATATTATCCTCCACTGTCTAAGTTTATTTTCTTAATATTTTTACCAATATAGTTCTCATATTGAATATTTTAATCCTTCAATCTATAAAAAGAATCCGATTATTACCTCATCAAATAGATATATCCATATCTACTAAAATCACCAATAAAAGTTATGAAGTATCAGTACCTAACCTTTGATTCAATAGGAAATGGCCCACACACAATAGAATGATAAAATTAAAGAATCTCTATGGACCCTTCACAATTTCCACTAAATGGTGATTTTGTCATTTTACATTGTAAACATGCATGACATTCACAAAATGGTTTTAGTTCATAAGAATCTAAATATCTATCCCTGTGTAATCTAGTAAAATGATTTTCATTTACATGACATAGCTAGAAATTCCATATTTGGATGTGGTATGAGTCATGTGATGTAGTTTTAATATCCATTTCAATTACCTAGATCGTGAAATTCAACACATAAATACCATTATTTCAATTTTCATTACCATAAAAATGATAATTTTATAAAAGAAGAAACATATATTCGCACAATTTAAAATAAATATAACCGTATCAAGTATGGATATGGAAGTAATGTTTTTTGGTAATGTATTAAATATATTAAAACCTTTGAAAACCATTATCATTCAAGCTGGAAACATGAGGTGATATTACCTAATAGATAAACCAATATGTTTTAGTCTGTTGGATACTCATAGATCTACATCTCCTTGGTTAATCTTTGTGAATCTACTAGGTTTCTATATTTGAAAACATTTATGAGCACTAAAATCTATATTTAAAACCCAATTTTTAAAAAAATCACTGAATAAAAAACATACCTAAATCTTCCACTTTCTTCTTTTGTTGGATTCAATTTTTCTACCTATGGACATTCTGGCCACGTTTGAAATAGAAAACATCATGTCCCTTTGTTTTACCCTTGATCTTTCTCTTCATAGAAGGGTGTTACAAAGATGATATGTGATTAAATATCTTTTCATGACCTTTTTATTTTTTCTCTATAAGAATAGAAGTATTTTCATGCTTCATTTCATTTTCATGTTAGAAAATAATATTATATAGATCTGGGAGATACTTCTCAATGTTGTTCATATTTAAATTAACATCAATGATGAATAATCTCTTAGGGAGTGATTCCAGAGTGATATTATTGCACAGTTCCTTTGAGAGTTTAAACCATATAACTTCTAGGTTCCTAATGTATCCAATGCTATTGAATTTTTGAGTCCTAGATAACACACCCTCCATATGATTTCTGTGAAAGAGCGCCATTGAAATATCAAACCATTCATATCTTGCTCTTTGTTAGTAAAGACCATGATGATGATAAATCAAGATATAAGAATCCATGATTTTGTGAGACTTAATATGTTTACTGGACATAGATGATAACATAAAAAATTTAATGTTAACTACATCACTCAAAATTTTTTTATAGACAAGGAACTCTTCATAACATTCCTCTTTTATATGTAAATCTGGAAGGAAATATTCTAGCACGTAAGATTTCCATTCATGGAACAACACGACCTGAAAGCATCTAAACTATTCATATAAGTTAGTACCAGTGTAGATATGGTTTTCTCCAATATATGTTGTGATTATATTGAGGATGAAAAATTTTAATTTATTCTAAAATTTTAATGAGAAGATTATTAGTGCTATTCGTAATTACAAATTATGCGAGAAATAAGAAATTAATTAATTTTATTAAATATCCCACTATTTTTTAACGTCTCAATAGACCTCACCATTGAAATTAGAATTTATATTTTCTTTAACATTATAGTGTGAAGGATACATGTCACCTTTATTTATGATCCATATCTTTTTAATATAAACAATAATAAGAAATTTAGGTATGAGGTCTTGAAAACAATGGGCTTGAAAATCATCAATCTATTGTATATACTCCCCGATCATGAAATCCTAAGATGTAATTACTCATCATTCGCATCAAAATTTTTATTAAATAGAATTTTACCATTAAATCCAAGAAGTGTGTGGCTAGATCAACCCAAAACCCTCACTATGACTTCCCGATAAATGTAATTGTCTAGACTTTGGAAACGTAAACACCCGGTTTTAGGGATACACCCACAATCATATAATGGAAGCCTTATTCCAATTTAATATTATGTTGATATATTTTTAATATTTTATAAAAAAGTTTGACCTTGATTTATACTTTATATGTCTTTTTAATATTAAGAGGATTTTACATAATTAATTAACCTTGTTGGAGAAAACATTTATGCATAATTCATTTATTTAAATTATGGCTTTTCATATTATTTAATTTATTTACGTGGTCATGGTCTTGAATCCAAAAATAAAATAATGCATAGATAGATAGAAATAAATAAATAAATAATATGATCATGAGTTTATATAAAGGTTGATTTATTGAGTGGAAAATAACTCAACCTATGACCTAGGGGAATAAATCCTTATCTCGGTCTTGGAATGAGTTGCCACATTCCACTTGTCCACTTGGTTGTCACATGAGCTGTAATCATTGTGGTTCCATCTTGAACCACCTCCATACTAGTTTGGATAATATATCAATTATAGGTATTCATAACTAACACATGGTTGAGGGGGAGAAATTATTTGTTAAAGGATAATTACATAAATATCATTCGATATGTAGAATCTACATAATAATAGAGGGAGGGATGACACACATACCATGAAATTTAATTTAATATCAAATAATTACAAACCCATTCAATAAATTAAATTAAAATATCCAACATATACACTGATCTTGGTGAATCTCATGAATGGACATACAATAAATGAATTCACAAAAGTAATTGGCTATCATTTATTTCATTATATATTCTTTATTGTTATGATAGACACAATTAAATAAATAAATTAGTTAATTTCCTTTCATTCTAATGAAAATTTAATTTATTTAAATATAACCATAATTAATGATATTCATTGAATATATAAATAATAACCCATAATAAAATATTTATTACAATAAATTTTTTGAGCATTTAAAATTCATTAAAACCATTATAATATTGTCAATAAAAACATGCGTAAATTAATAAAATAAGATTTTAATGCTACAATTTTTGATTTAATGTAGTTTATTTTAATAATTAATTAGGATAATACAAAACATCTATGGAAGAGGTGCACACTATGTACCTCGATTTCCATGTATCCAGGGTACGCGCCTGGGTCTTCAGCATGTACCTCGACTGTTGACAAAGGGGGTTTTCCTGGAGAATGGGGAAAAGTGTTTTTGGATAAAGGAGTTGTGCTCCTGTGTTTAGATGTTTTCTTATGATTTACGCCACAAATTTTTCGAATTCAGAACATCAAAAATTTGGAAAAGGAAAAGTGTTGCGCATGTCCAATGGTGCCAAACAAGTGTGGAACACAAGTATGTTGAACAAGTGTGGCGCATAAGTTATATATAAAAATCTTAATATCAAAATATTGCAAAGGAATGAAAAAGGCACACAAGTACTAAAATGGCACCCATGTCTGCCAAACAAGTATGGAACGTAAGTGTGGTGCATGCGTCATATTTCAGGATCATCATATCAAAATATGACAAAGGAACAAAAGAGGCACACAAGTCCTAAAATGGTATGCAAGTGTGGGGCGCAAGTGTGGCTCACAAGTCCCCAAAATTCCTATATATAGATGGATAGTCTCCTCATTTATCAACGATCTCAACACTTATAGAAAAACCGAGCTCTGATTGCGTAAGTATGAGTGACGTTAATGTTCAGTGTACGCACAAGTGGGGCGCACAAGTGTGCGGGGAATTGTGTCACGCAACTGTGCTGTGCCAGTGTACTGTGCATGTGTACCACGCAAGTCTGCCGCGCAAGTGTACAACGCAAGTGTACCACGCAAGTGTTCCGTGACAGAAGTGATGAGTGCATGTTTGTCACACTAGTGTGGAGCGCAAGTGTGGCACAGAAGTTGGTTTTTCTGAAATGATGGAAGAGGCGGTGCACTAGTTAAAGGGACACAAAAGTCACCCTAGGATTGCCTAAAATTTAGAAATTGTCCAGAACATCTGCAGTAAATAGGTATTCATCAGTGGATAAAATTTGTACTTCAACAGAGCATCTACATATAGTCGAGGATGCATTCATTAGTAATAATTAAGAGACCTACAGGTCTATAAACTGTTAGTGGTTCCCTTCCAGAGCAGTGAGAAAAGGAATAGGAAGAAGGTGATCCTCTCCACCGGCAATGAGCCAGAGAGAGAGACTAAGGGAGTGATCTTTGTGAAATCTGTGAGCTTACCCTAAACCTTGTAAAGGTAGTGAGCCTCGGCATAGAAGCGATCTATCCTGAACTGTGTAAACAATAATGTGATTTAGTGTATTTGGTACAGTGGCACATCACCGTTGTATGCTCTTTAGACGTAGCCCAATGAGGGTGAACCTAGTTTAAATCTATATGTCTTCCTGTTTACATCCCTGTATTAAATTTAATGCATCATCATCAGATAATGAAAAAAAGAAGTGGTCATAATAAACACACAAGTGAAAAGAAATTGACGCTTGTAATAATGAGGTCATGATCCAGTGGGGGAGGAAGAATTTATAAAAACAATACCATACCCCGATTCACACCCCTCTCAGGGTATATAGGCCCCTATTAGTCCTAAGAGTTGGTATCATATAGAAGGTTTCTTTTATCATATTTTTTTGATCTGACATGGTTCAGTTGATCTGTGTTGTTACAGATTAAGTCTACTCATAACTTGGTGTTCCATGGCCATGGGTAGAACGTCAAAGAAGAATCAGAAGTCGGGTGGTATCCATCAGTGAAGGAGTGTCTATGGAGATAGTGTGATTTAGTTAAAGGAATCTAGTAGTAAACTAAATTTGGATTTGGATAAAGTGTACAGTGAAAATTCATAGTCATTCAATGATACTGAAGGAATGAGTGAAGAACCGGATATTCCATGTGATGTTGGAACTACTGATGATGATGATGCTCCATGAAGGCGAAAAGTGGAAGTTATCAATAAACCAAAATAAGTGGATCATAATTTGGATGGATAGAATAAATATAAAGATATTCAGACCCAATCACTAAAAACAGAGATAAAAAAGATAAGAGTTTTAAATAACTGCCTTATTGATGTAGCTACTAATCTAAGAGAGAAGAATGATTCTCAAGATGAACAACTGCGAAAGAGATCTATAATGGTAGAAAAATCAAAAGATGATGTCAATGGAATGTATATGACCTCAGATGAGATTCAAAATTTGAAATCCAGAAATGATGATCTTTCTACATAGCTATCTAAAATAGTTCAGAAGAATCAAAGGCTACAACTAGAGAATTAATTTTGTTTAGATCATATCAAAGAAGAAAAATTGAAAGTGAAGGAGAATAGTGACATGGTATAAAATCTCACACGAGAACTGGAAGATGAGTTGGGTAGCAGGGAGATCCTCAGAAAAGAACTCAATGCTCAACTTGAATCAAGAGGCAAGAAGATTCAACAATTGGAGGAAGAGATAGAAAAATCCAAGAATGAAATGGAGATATCAAATGACAAAGGAAAACCTATGTTGAAGGATACACTGCACTTATTATTCAATTGTCCTTTGGAAGGGAATGATAAATTGAAATGAATGTATGAGATTTCTGAGGAGAAACAAAAAAATATTTTCTCAGGTCAAAGACCATACAATTTAGGAAAAACTGTTATTTGATTTGATGAATCCCCTCCCATTCATGATAGATTGAGAGGCATGAATAGTTCTAGAAATGGTAAAATCCATATAGGTACCGGAGAAAGACCTAGAAAGACATTTATAGGATGTAATGATAGCATGTGCTATTTCTGTGGGATTCATGGTCATATATCAAGATTCTATTTTGAGGATCAGGAATACGTCTCAGGCTATGAAAATAGAGAATGTACTAAATCTGAGAATAAGAAGAAGCGTCATGAGAAATCAGAGAGAAGAATCTCTCAGAGGACAAAATTCATCAGATGCTATTATTGTGGAAGAAATGGACACACAATGAGCATGTGTTAGGAAGATTAGGAGCTCAATGTCAGAAGAGGATCTCAAGATGCATCAATATCTCGGTTGAGAAATGATGAAATGTGGTATTCCTTTAATAGAAAATGGTTTATATGTTCTGATTATGGGCATGTATCAAGACATTACTACATGAAGAAATCAAATAAGTAAAAGGAACATGAAATTAGATTCTCAACTCCAGTGGTGCATGATAAGAAATTATGCACTGGAAGACAAAGTGAATAGCTTTCTTGAAGAGAATGTAAACAATTCTAGAAGATCAAGGGCAGATCGTCTCCTACTGTGAGTAAGAAGAATTCACATTCAGTGGAGGACTCACCACCAGAGAAAAATTGTTTTGTGACTCAAGTATCTGATAAAAAAAAGATGAAAAAAAATGTATTGAAAAATTTGCATGTAATGTGCCACAATAAGATGTGAAGGAAAGAGAAAGATCCCTACAATGGTGGAAGAAGAAATGGAAGATTCCAATGAGAGAGATTCCTACCCATAGACGGAATCAACGGAAGTGGAATATGGTGGTACATCGAAGATGGAAGTGTGTACCATTGGGAATAAGTCCCGAATTTTGAAAAAGGCTAGGCCTACATAATCTATATATCAGAGAAGGACTCAGTATGTGGGTAATGAATGCTTAGTTATATGGAATGTGTAATTTAAGTTGGCTAGGAAAGTAGAAGAAGCAAGGAGGGAGTGTGTTGCTCTACAAGAAAGAATCAAAGATTTAACCCATCAGGATCAACCACAATCATCATCTTGAGAGCACCAGAAGATGCCCCTCTACCTATGTATATAAATATTATTAACTGATGATTCATGTGTTTCATGTTTTTGGGATATATGATCCAAGGGGAAGTAGCATCTAATGATGCAAAGCGGAATAGTGATGTGCTCTATGGTTTCAATTGCCTCAATTAGTTACTAAAGTTGATGAAGAAAAGGAGGAATAGAGTAGAATAAGAAGTGATTGTGTTATTAAATTTATCTCAATTTTTCTACACTGAGTTCAAAATCAATAGGATTATAGATTTTGTTGGTGGCTTAATGTTGAGTGGAAGATGAGAATAAATGATGCAGGAGAAGGAGAATATTTATACGTCTAAAGAGTGGGCCTATCCCTAGGAAGTTCTTCATAACATAGGGGGATCATTCAATAAAAAAATCAGATACAAGAGCCAACAATGCAATAATCAAATGTCTTAGATTAGTTGTTGCCTATCGAGGGAAGAAAGAAACACATGGAGAAGCATCAATAATCATCCATCTCATGCTTATTTTTTTCATTATAACAAGTGGGATTAGATGACAGTTTTCAGGATACGAAGAAGCTGCAAGAGAGTATCAACCCTGTCTCAACAAGAAGATCAGAAAAGTAGCTAAAATAAGTGAAGCCATTGAACAATGAAATAGTGAGAAATTTCATGAAAAATGTTTTGAGGAAGAAAGAAACACAGGGAGAGCATAAGCGAATGATGCTGATTCCGAAAGGAATCCGACATGGTAGATTGTTTTGAGGCCAGATGATAAGAACGTCATCGGGACTAAATGGGTATTTCACAACAAGATGAACAAAGATGGCCCATTGATTCATAACAAAGTATGATTGGTGTGCAAAGGATACTCCCAGATATAGGGAATAAATATTTATGAGACATTTGCACTGGTTTCAAGGATGGAGACAATCAGATTATTCCAAGCCATTGTAGTGAAATGAATGTTAAAAGTGTTCTAAATGGATGTAAAATATTCATTCTTGAATGGGATTCTGGTGGAGGAAGTGTATATCAAAAAACCAGATGGGTTTCTCATTCACGAGGATGAGAACAAGATTTGTCAGCTAAAGAAGGCATCATATGGACTGAAACAAGTACCGAGAGAATGGAACATTCATTTATCAATATAAATATGCCAAGGAGGTTTTGAGAATATTTGGAATGGAAAATTCAAAGGAGATGAAGACTCTGGTTGTAGCCTAGTTGAAATTATCTGAAGGTGATAATGGAAAGACAGTTTATATAACTGAATACTGGCAAATAATTGGAAGTCTATTGTACCTAAGTGAGACAAGGCCTGATATTCTTTTTGCCACCTGCCAAGCAGCACGATATCAAATAAATCCCAAGGAAATGTACATGCTTGCAGTGAAAAGAATACTTCAGTATATCAAGGGAATGGTGGACTTCTGCTTGATGTATTATTGAAAATCTATGACAGAGTTATTGGGATATACTAACGTAGATTGGGCTGATTCAGCGGGTAATCGGAAATCAACGTCAGGAGGAGCATTCTATCAATGTGGCTTGTGTGTTTATTGGCTAAGCAATAAGAATGATTTAATTTCATTGAGCACCACAGAAGCTAAATATATTACCACCACTCAAGCATACACATAGTTATTGTAGATGAAGCAGCAGCTTGATGATATGGGCATTGAAGTGATGTCTCCAATTAGAATCCAGTGTGATAACCCAAGTGCTATAAATCTTAGAAAAAATCACGTCCATCACTCAAGGACAATGAAAATTGAGATAAAGCATAATTTTATGAAGGAGAAGGTTGAGCAAGGAATTGTGGAGTTGGATTATATGCCTATAGAATTACAGGTTGCAGAAATTCTGACAAATAACTTACACAAGGAATAATTTGAAAGGCATCGACTAGCTTTAGGAGTTCAATCGACTCCTTACACATAAATGCGTGTGGATGTGGCATCCCCTCTCCCTGAGGTATGGTGTGTTTTCTCTCATGTACTGATATATAATTTTACCCTGTTGTATAATGAAACAGAGTGCCCTTTGGGTTTATTGAAAAAGGGGGAGAATAAGTGAGAATACATGATAAAACATGGTTGTTAAAGGGGGAGAAAATGTCTTTGTCCAGACACAGGGTGAAGCTGACAGGAGGATCAGTGAGATAGGGGGAGCAAGGAGATAGGGGAGAAAATTAAATCATATGATGCTATACGCGATCGATCACAGAATAGATATCACGAAAACTGAGGGTTGTGATAAAAGCGGAAATTTCAATTGGTATCTAGTTGGTATCAATAGTTGTGTCAGAAACGAAGTTACTCATAGATGAACATTTCTTGATACTCTCGTTTCTCATGCCAGGAATTCCTCATGTGGGCTTAGAGTATGTGGTGAGTAAATATTTGATCACTATCTATATCGCTAGAGGTGAATGGTAGCTCAAGATGAATGAAGCCTTAATGAGGTATCAAAGAATGGATAATTTTTTTGAGAAGAGTTTTCAAAAAAATCAAAGGGGGAGATTGTTGGGAAAAAATAACTCAATGTATCATTGAAGCATTTTTGAGATGATTGGGTTTGATGAAAATGTAGGACATGTTGTGTTTGTTGACAAAGAGAGTCTCAATGACTCAAACTGTTGACATATGGGGTTTTCTGGGAGAAAGGGGACAAATGGTTTAGAAAAAAGGAGTTCTACTATTATGTTAAGGAGGTTTCTAATGTTTTACGCCATGAATATTTCAAATTCAGAACATCAAAAATTTGTCAAAGGAAAAGTGTCGTGCATGTCCAAAAGTGGCGCACAGGTGTGGTGTGCAAGTACTAAAGTGGCGCGCAAGTGTGGCACGCAAGTCTACCGTGCAAGTATGTTGCGCAAGTATGGCGTGAATGTCTAACTCACAAGTATGGAGCGCAAGTGTTGCACAAAAGTCATATTTCATGATCATCATATCAAAATATGACAAAGGAAAGAAAGAGGCGTGCATGAACTAAAATGGCGCGCAAGTGTGGTGCGCAAGTCATATTTCAAGATCATCATATCAATACATGACAAAGGAAAGAAAGAGGTGCACATTTACGAAAATGGTGCGCAAGTGTGGTGCACAAGGGTGGCACACAAGTCCACAAAATTCCTATAAATAGATGGATACTCTCCTCATTTATCAACAAGCTCAACACATAGAGACTCATGTTTTAAACAATTGGCCTGGTTTTTATTAAAATCATTTGGAATGGATGATGCTACCAAATTATTTGCAATTTCAACAGACCAAGGAATAACATGTTGGACTTAGTATAGTTTCTAATCATGTTGCATGACATTAATGGGAATAAATGGGGATGAGTCATTGTTTGAGGATGGGTGAATCCTACATATACGGTCTACCACCACATTCTTTGATCATTTTTATCTATAATTTCTAAATTGAATTTCTAAAGGAGGAGCATCCAGCGAATGAGACGTGGTTTGGCTTCTGGTTTCTTTAGGAGATACTAGAGGGCTTCAAGGTCTGTGAAAACAGTTACTTTAAGCCCTAAAAGATAGGAAATGAATTTATTCAAGGTAAAAAAATATAAAGAAATTATTTTTCAGCTGTGGTGTGGTATTCTTGGGTAGGGTTCCATGTACATGAGGCATATGAAATGAAATGTGGAGTGTGATCGACCCATTGTGATAAGACTACCCCAACTACATATTTAGAGGCATCACACATGAGCTTAAATGGTAAATCCCACAGAGGTGGGTGGATTACTAGGAGTGACATGAGACTCCATTTTAACTTATTAAAAGCTTCCACACATTCATTATCAAAAAAATTACTTTCCTTTTTTGAGTAACTAGGAGAGGGGGAGTTCAATTTTTCAAATGTCACGAATGAAACAACAGAAAAATCCATCATGACCTATGAAAAACCACACATCCCATGCATTTTTGGGGAATGGTATGGAAGTAATGACATCAACTTTTGGTTAATCTACTTGGATACCATTCCCAGAAATGACATGTCCCAAAACTATACCTTTTCGCACAATGAAATTCAATTTCTCATAATTTAATACACAATTATTTTCAATACAATGATGTAGGATGAGATCATGACTACTCAAACATTCATCAAAATATGATTAATAAACAGTGAAATCATCCATGAAAACTTCCATGCAATTCTCTAGGAAATCTAAAATAATACTAACCATACATTACTGGAAAGTACTCGGAGTATTTCATAGACAAAATGACATCCTCCTATATGAAAATGTTCCAAAGGGGCAAGTGAATGTTTTCTTTTAATGTTCCTCGAGGGAAATATGGATTTGAAAATATCTAGAATATCCATCAAGAAAATATTAATAGGACTTACCTGCTAGCCTCTCTAGAATTTTGTCAATGAATGGTAAAGTGTGATGGTCTTTCTTAGTGTGTTGGTTTAGTTAGTGATAGTTTATGCAGACACGCCAACTATTCTACAGAAGAGTGGGAACCAATTCATTATTTTCATTTTTTAATACAGTAAGGCTAGTCTTTTTAGGAATTACATGAACAGGACTGACCAATTGGCAGTCATAGATGTTGTAAATGAATCCAGCTCCCAATAATTTTGTCACTTCCTTTTTCGCAAATTATAGGAGACATTGGTTTAGTAGACGTTGTTCCTGCCTCACATGTTTGGACTCATCATTTAATAAAATATGATGTGTACAAATTAATGTGGTAATACCAGGAAAGTCAGAAACTATCAATCCCAAAGCATCTTTATACTCCCTCGAAAGTTCATGTAGTCGCAATTCATTCTTAGGGGGGAGTGAACAAGAAATGAAGACAGGTAACTTGTTTCCATTCTCAAGATATGAATATATTAAATCCTAACGTTGTTGTTTGAATTACAATTCAGGTGGAATATGAATTTATGGGAGTGTGTGTGAAAGTGGGAGGTCACTGATCTCATCTAACTCCTCAATGGTATCATCCTCAGATGAGGAATGATATGAAGTGTTTTCAAGGGAAGGGTGTACATCAATTGAAATTACTGAGAGGGAGGACTGTTCTTCTAAGGGGTGATTCATGGCATCAAGGTTGTGGAAATGGAATATGTCACCACAAAATTACCTAGATAATGTACCATTATGGACATTAATTATGGGTTTGGTGGTTTTCAAGAAAGTTCTTTCCAATATAATTGTGTCATGTCCATTCATCCTATCATCTTACATTTTAAGTACATAAAAATCAGTCGAAAAACATAAATTTTGAACCCTCACAAGAAAATCCTATAACACACCAGAAGTGTGTGTTGTACTCTTATTTTATAGCTGAACAACTATTCCAGTGGGCTTTAGTTCACCTGCCTGATATGTAGAGTAAATGGAGTGATGAATCACATTTATAGAAGCACCTAAATAAAGCATAGAATTAGAAAAAGAATACTCCCATATGGTGCATGGAATAGAGAATGTCCCAAGATTATTACACTTGGTCGGTAGTGATGGCTCTATTAATGATGATACGTTCCTCCCCAAGATCACATTTTCATCTCCACAGAGTCACCTTCGGTGTGTACACATCTCCATCAGAAACATTTCATATCTTGGAATTTGTTTCATAGCATCAATGAACATGATGTTTACCTGCACTTTTTTGAATGTTTCTAATATTTCCTTATCTAGTTCTATTTAATTATTTTTCTTATGTCTGGTGGGCCTTTGGGGAAAAAGAAGATGAATGGGTTGTCTAGGAGACTCATCAACATAGACACTCTTTCCTTTGGAAGGGATTCTCTCAAGACAAGGATTTTCAATGTTCGAATCATTTTTAATGGTTGGGATGATGTTTTCCTCAAGAGGGGATGACTCAAATGGTGGATTCATCTATTTTCCACTCCAAAGGGTGATGGAACTAAAATTTCATTTATCTCTAGAGTTGACTATAGGTTGAGTTGGTAGTTTTCCTGACCCGTGATGTTGAATTTCCCCCACCGAGTTAGCTAGTTGGCTTAATTTAGTTTTGAGGACTTCTATGGCTGCCTGGGTGGTTTTTTGGAATTGGGGATTGTTCGCAGCCATTTTTTTCATCATATCTTCTTGGCTAGGCTCAGGTTTGGTAGGGGTGGCTGGAATGGCCTTTGAGGTGGTTTAGTATTTCTGGGTGGTGGTGGTGGATGACTACTCTGACCTTGTTGGTTCCATGGTAGATGATGCTTGTTTGAGTACCCCCTTTCCTATAAGCATGGTTTTATTTCCACCCAAAGGTGGATGGATAATATGGTTCTTTCCTAAAGGGTTGGTTACAGTGGCGTCCTAGGATGATTGACTCACAACTCTCACAATTTTCTATCAATAGGGGGAATTGGTCATAATAATGGGTTTCAGAAGAGCAGATTCCATAATGGATGGGAGGCAGAGATTGAGATTTCTTTTAGGAGAGAGAAAGTTTTTGTTGAAGGGTCCTTACCTCCTAAAACTTCATGTCCACCTTCCTCTAAATTTTATTACTTTTCACCTCATGGACTCCTCGAATTGGTATACTGGACCCTGAACTAGGTTGTTGAGTGTTTTGTGCCATTTTCTCAATTACGGTCCTTGTAGAAATTGGGGTCTTATCTACCAGCGCACCACCTACATTATAATCAATCAGGTTTCTATCAATAGGGATTAAACCTTCATAAAAATATTGAATTAAATTTTTGTCACTTATTTGGTTTTGTGGAAAACATGGAAATAATATTTTAAATCTTTCCCAATATTCTGGAAGTGTTTCCCCTTGGGATTTTCTTATCCCACAAATTTCATTTCGTATTTTTTTAGTTCAAGGGGGAGGGAAATATTTTTCCATAAAAAGGAGTTTCATGTCCCCCAACCACTTATTGGGTAATTAACAAAATATAACAAATCTATTGTTGTATCCTCTAAATAAAAGGGGAATGATCTAAGCTTTAATTGTTCTCCATCCACATTTGCAGGTTTAAATTTTGAACAAATAGTATGAAATTATTTTGAAATATTGTGTAGATCTTGTCCAGTGAGTCCATGGAATCTTGGTAGTAAATGAATTAGACCCTATTTTAGTTGAAAATTAGGAGCCTCGCCTTGAATTTGAATCTAGGTGGGTTGGATATCAACATCACGTGAGATTAGTTCTTTTGATGTCATGTAATTTTCAGCCATGTTAAGAATGTTTATTTCAGTTTTTATATTGGTTCTAGAAGAATATGTGGAGGGATCAATAAGAGTGTATTTGTTTTGTATTTCCTCCATCGAAGGGTTCCCTTCCGCGCCTCGGTGTCACTGATGTATGATCATCTCCAGTTTCGGTTTTAATGGTGGTAGGTCTCCTAGAGTGGAACCCATTATGCACAAAACCTAAAAAATCAGAATAAAAAATAGGTATAGTTGTATGATAAAATAAATAAACATTCCAAAAGTTTACACAAATCTTATAAAAACACACAATAAAAACCAAAGTGCACTCCGGCAATGCCGCCAAAATTTGATGGCGCTGTCATGACGCATCAAATTGATAATGATTATAAGGTTTATCTGCATTCTAGGGAAGACCCTAGGTCATCTCTTAAGGAGTATTCTTGGGCTTAGAGTGTGATTTTTTAATAATAATTACTAAATGAGGGGTGGTTTTAAAACAGTTTAATGAAAATGACTTGATTTAAAGAGTTTAATTATTGATAAATAAAATTGTTGTTTTATAATTATAAGATAAGGAGATAATTTCTTGTTCACTACACTTCTTGGTGAGTTCATCATTCTTAAAATACACATGGTTTCATGGAATCCATTACGTATGGGTTTTCAAGATTTCAACTTCCCTCGTGGCACTTAAGCGATGCTCAAAGAACCACCCCTTGACACAACAAACATGTTTTCAAGGTTTCTATATAAAGAATAGATATGAAAGGCTCCCAAATCATACTGAAATATTATTTAATTATATGATAAATTTGACACATGTCTTGTCCAATCATAACAACCCTAGATTCCCACTTAAAATCTCAACCCAATCGATGTTGAAATAAAAACGGTTTCATTTAATTTTTACAATAGAAATGCAATAAGAAGAGAATCATGTCATGATAAGGAATAAGTGAAATATTTATCACACAAATCTCCCAAAACTAGAAGAATAACTAGTGCTTTAACTCTCTCCCAAGTGTGTGTAGCTCCCTTGAAATGATCGTCCCCCGTTTAGCTCGACATCGGGAGGAGAAAGAAGCTCAGGTGGAACTTTGCCTTCATCCATGATCCCCCTATGAGGATAGGTGCCTCAATAACTCCTTTTGTGATGATAAGAATACTTTGAGTCTCCCAAATACTAGATATTTTCCCCCTGGACTAAATTTCAAATAAAGACCCCATGCATCCATTTTATAGGCAATGTGAAAAGTGGTTTTGGGAACACAGATAGTGAAAAACCGCATGGATGATGGTTTTAGATAAATTGAAAGTTTAATCTCAATTTGGAAAAAACTAGAAACATTTTTCTCCACCACTTGAATATCTCCAACAATGGTTTGGCACCATTTGGATAGTTACATCTCAAGATATTGATAAAATAGAAAACACTACATTTAACTTTGTGTCGATTGGATTATTTGGAAAAATCAGTTTGGATGGGAATTGTAAAGGCTAAATGAGGATTTGTTTCCTTCATATGAAATTTATACCATTAAATCATGGACTAGATCACAAATTTTCATCCCATTTGGATACACGGTTTAGTAGAAAGATGCGGTTAATTCCACTAGTGTGCATGGATCCTACGATGTTTGGCCCATTTTCCTTGGACATCAACACGTGCCCTCCAAATCACATCCACCTCAATTGATATTATCAAAATAAGTATAATTTCCCTTTTTAGTAGGAAAAAAACATAATAATTGAATAAAATATTAAGTTAACTTTTTTATTAGTTTTATAATTTTCAATATAAAACAACATTAGCACTATGGTGTAAGGGGGAAAATGAAACAGTGAATCGTGGTGTGATCATAAACCATCTACATATTGTGTAATCTTACATTCCATGTTCCAGGTTTTCCCAATATACCTGAGGAGTGAAATAAATGAACTATGTGTAATTAACTACTCTATGTGTTGTGTATCCAGCAACACGACCAGGTACAGTGCACTTGGGTACACAATGTGTACTCTAGGTACACACCATGTAGTCTCATGCTTTTTTCCCTACCTCCTCTGCACTTACTAATATAATCTCTATCCATTCTCCCTATTTTCTTAGTCTTATAATAATATAAACCCTAAAAACACAATTAATATGTTAAAAAAATGTTAATTCATATCGTATAAAAGAAAATATAATATGAAATGAAAATATAACAATTAGTGCACATGTATCAGAAATCAAGTAAATAATTATAAATTTAAAATGAGACTGATTTGATACCACTTTAAGGTTCTAGGCAAAAACAATTACTTTTGTATGCATAATATTATACATTATTTTAATATAGATTTTCCTAAAACCCCAAGATGAGATATTTTATAATAAATTTATAATTTTTTATTATATTTAAAAAAAATATTACCTCATATTAGGATCCATTATTCATTGATGATGTCGATCTTACAAAAACCATTTTGTATTACCCACTTTGTGATGTATGGATTCCCGAGTAGAATCCCTCTAGCAGTGATCCACACGTGCTCCATTGATCTCTGAGAAAAACCAATTGTTTACCTGGTGAAATTTCCAAAAATCTATTATATTGTGATGTTTTTCTTGATCACTCCTATAAAATTCAATATTTATTGTGGAATTCTCATCATTGAGAGAATGATAGGATGGAAGTCCGAGATGGTGAAATCCATTTTGTGCAATAATTCTCAATTCATAGATTTTGATTATTTACTCAATAAATATAACCATCTATTTAAATAGCTCGGTTGTGGGTTAATACTAATTATTTAATTATTTTATGGACCTTAGATGATATTATAATCTTTAATAAACCCCACCTCATATAATAATAATATCATTAATTTATGGATCACACCATCCTGTGCATTGATAAATAATATTTACTAACTTGTAAATAAATATCCATCAAGAGATGTTGTATTATTCCATTCATCCACATCAACATTAATTGAATAAGAGAATAAATATCTAATTTAGATATCTAATTCATCAATATATATTTTTGATCGATAAAATATTAATAAAATATTCCTTTCTCTTGGGAATAATATTTATTCTATTAATTAAAATAAAAAACAATTTAATCGAGATCACTGGAAACACTTCCTGTGTGAAACTCTTGGATTCATTCTTGTTGGAACTAAGTGGTCTTGCCTACATTCCAAGATTACTATCTTACAACGGGCCGTTGAACCTATGAGAAAGAACTTAATGTCACAATAATAACAACCACATTGGAATGCTAATCGTGTAATATAATCCCTTTTTTATAATATCTCATCAAGACGATTGAACATCTATGTCACGAAAAATTATGCTCAAACCGTATTTATTTTAATATCTAAAATAAATGAATTGTTACCCAATGGAAATGTTATTTAATGTGAATTTATATTAAATTAAATGGTTGAGATGTTATCTTCTATAAATATAAATGTGGAAAATTATTACTTGACTTTTTCATTAATGAAATGTCAATCGTGACTTAACCAATGTACCCCACCTCACCATATTCATATGGTGTCTTGGGTTTTGTAAAAAAATATATGCTCATGAATCAATGAACTCATTAATTATAATATTGATGTCAATGGACCATTACAAACACTCATAGATATGAATATCTGATGACACTAAAATATCCAGAATTCCTACAGGTGGGTCAATTCTTATAATCTACCATCTAAGAGATTTGGAAATGAAAACTTCATGAGAATAATCCTCATCCACTTATGAGTAACCACACCTGAAACTAAAATTACATGTGTCCTATAAAATAAATTTATTTAACCATTGAAATATATTTAATAATATTTTCATGGAATTACACGGTTTTTAACAAATAAGGGAACTTTAATAACCTTATCCATGCGACAGATACTCTAAGAAATTATTAAATATATTTCATGTAGAACAATGAGAAATATGTGATAATATATTTTATTAATATTTAAATCATAAAATATACTTTTTTTATAATATTAAAACTATTTCTCTAAGGACAGAAACCCCAAAAACATTCCTATTCAAGGTTATACTAGTAACAACTGATTTCCCCAAACAAGAATTTATGGGGAATTCATTGGTCAATAAATATAAAGAATCATTAGAAATATTTGAAACAACATTGAACAATATAAAAATATGTGAAATTAACTATTTTAAATATTATTTTTGTGAGTTTCATCATTGGTATTATCTTCTTAGACTAGGAGATCAAGTACATGCTCTAGATTTCTTTATCTTTAAACATCCACACATCTTGGCTAAAATAGTTTAACAATCCATGAAGACTTGTATTTGTAAAATTGAATAATTTAATGATATGATTGGAGTTTGATAAGAGAAAATAACCTATGTGATAATACAATATTGTATGCAGAGGCATGTATTAAAGGATATAAGAAATATGTCACATATGAGTTCATCTTGTTTCCCAAATGGAATGGGTGTTATAGGAAAATATGGGTGTCGCCAAACGTGGGGGGATATTGAAAAAACCCAAAAAAAGGTAATTTAGAAAGAAGTTATAACATGGATCGAGTGAAAAAAGATATCTATAAGAACATTCAAAAAAATATTTGGTAAAAGGAAATCATTAAGAATATTTTCATACAGAATGTTGGAAAAATATAAGTGATATATCAGACCAAATAAAATCACAACAAATGTGCGAGAAAAATTTAAGGAAATATATGTGACATATCCCATATTCCCTAATGGAAAATATCTCTCCAGTTGTGATTTTTGTTGGTTCTATAGAAACAAATTTAATGGAGATAATACTTTCATATATTTAGAATGAAGAAGAGGTAGTATGAAAATAACAATGATGGAAAATTCATCATAAATGTTGTTTGATCTAATTTAGGGAGGAAAAATTGACTTCGATGATGATATATTACATTCATTGAATTTAGAGCACACAAAGGTGGAAGAATATAACTCATATGATGAAGTATTAAATAATCCCAATCCAATTTTATGCCAACATTGAATATCCATGACTTGAGTTGTGGCTAGAGAACAAGAATACTCTCCAAATATAGTAAATCTAGAGGATACAAATTGTTTTCTACTAAATTTTTTGGAATCTAAAATTCTATTATAAGGAATATATTTTCAAGGACAGAATATTCACAGTATTGATTTATATGAGGTATACCAAAAATATTGGGAAGTATATCTATAAATTACGAAGATATTTGAGGTTGAAGAGACAAATGAAGTCTTTAAAATAGACAGAGGATTATTTCAAATTAAATTTCTAAAACTATAACAAGTTAGTAAGTCTATCAAAAAAAATTCCAAGTATGTTTATTTTATAATAATCTAGGTCATAGGAGTTCTTTTTTCAGAAAGGGAAATGATCTATAAGTCTTAATTATAGTGGAATATAATAGTTTATCCAATTTATCTAATGCATTATCCGGAGGATAATGACCATATATGCCTGTAGGACCAATATTGGTTAATCAAATACAATATTATCTTGTAGTAATTAAGGATAAAAGTATTAGTATGACATTATAAGTTAAGATCAATATGAGGAATTGAAAGAATACATTGGGATTCCCACCCGACAAATGTTGTGTTAGAGTAATTACTCAATAATATTAAAGTTATACAATTTTGGGAAACCATATCTAAGAAAGGGTGTGGAAGGTTTTACACATTTTTTCACTATTAATGATCATTGGTTAGGTTAAATATTTTTGGAACTGCATGTAATAACCTAGTTGATACAAGATGTACTTTCACTTGCACAATATTATGATTTTTATAAGTAACCTAGGAATCCATATATTTGCAATCAATATTTGGTAATAATGCAGTTGTTTTGACTCAATAAGTGGAAAAGGATATTAATATTTAAATCAATGGGAGAATATTTATAAATTATATGCTTTACTTTATTACATAATTTATAGATGACTTCTTTATTAGAAATTGATTACATAAAAGATATCAACCAATAATGATATTATTAGAAGTAAATTTTCTCAATAATTTTTTGATTCCAAATTCTTTTGGAACAATTAAAATGTTTATAAAAAGGAATGTATATTATATAGAAGTAAAAAACAATCCAAACGAGTATATAGAATACCATAGACAAACTGAGCAGTGTAAGGTACGTATTGGATTGAATGTTTTGAGGATAAATAAAGATGAGTACTTGGACAAGATAAAATGGGATTTATCAGAAAATGGGATAGAGATGTTAGAGATTGTTCCCTAGAAAAAACTACTTTGTACTTTAGATTACATTTATATTCAAAAAATTAAATATTAATATAAATTTCCTATCACATATTGATTTGTATTCTGTATAACATTAATGTGATAATTTACATGGGTATTTATTTCATTGATAAGGTCAATGTAGTTCCCAACTATGATGAAAACATTGATATTATGTGATAAGAATCCTAAATATAGTTCTTTGGATGGATAAAATAATATGATAAGGAGCATAGTATATTGAACAAGAGGTGTGAGTTATCATAAGCAGATGAGGCTTATTCTCTTGATGTTTTCAGATGGTAATCTCCAAGATGGGAGATTATGATAATAGACCCACCAGAAAGAATTTTTCATGTTTTGGTGTCTTCATTTATTTCAATCTGCAAATGTGTGTAATGGTTCTTAGACATTATGTCTATTATTTTTGTATTTGGTGATTCATGAACATAGATTTAATAAATAAGACCACCATGAAATACTTTTTTTTGGGAATTTTGGAATGTTGGGTACATCATGGTTGACATGTCATAAATTAATAATTTGATAATGTATTTTACATTATATATTTATGGATGTTCATATCATGGCCCAATGATTAGATTAGATCTATCCCATTAGAGTACATAGACATGGTGAAATGATGTTTATTTTAGATTGTTAAAGAAGGACGCATCAATTACATAGGTTTGTGACATAGATATGAAATTTATTTGATGATAATTTTCGAAAACGGTGTTATATTACTTAGTGAGCATTAAAATTTTGTTGTCATCATTTTAAAATTATAAAATTTCTATTCGGTGTCATGACTCATTTCAAGACATTAATATTGTACTTTAGGAAAGGCCGTTTAATGTCAAAATGAAAAAATCCTAGAGGGTCAAAAAATAAGTGTTTTCGTTGATATATATTAAACTATATTTGAATTAAATAAATAGAAAAAATATTATTCACCATAATGAGGAAAAAATTTATTCTAGTTTTATTGACCACATAAATTAAATAAATATTTATTCACCTGATAATGAATAAAATATATATTAATTTAATATTTAATAAATATTTATTCATAGTCACGTGAATAACCCTTAATTGGTAGCTACTCATCTACTCCATACACCAGGAACATATTCTTAGTTCTTCTCAGACACATAAGGATATCCTTATGTCATTCCAATGATTTTCTCCTAGATCTTCTTGATATCTGGATACCATTCTGAATGCACAGGTGACATCAATTCTATTACATTACATGGAATTCATGATTAATCCTATTATATAAGTCTATTAAATCTTACTCGTTATAACTTTCTATTGTTTTTCCAGAGGGAATGCTTTCATAGAAAAATGTAAACCATGTTACATAGGAACCAACAATATCATGGATTATTCCATATTAAATATATTTAGTATATGGTCAATGTATGTACATTGACTTAGTCCAAGTAGCCTCTTTGAACTATCACAAATGATCTTGATCCCTATAATGTAGGATAATTCACCTATTTCCTTCATAGAGAAACACTTGTTTAATGAGTCATTTATATACCATAAGAATGGTATGTCATTTCCAATAAGTAATATGTCATCAATATACACTACTATGAAAATGATAGCATTACCATTAAACATTTTGTAAACACATGGATCACATTCATTCTTATTGAAACCCAATTATTTGATGGCTTTCCCGTATAAAATGATCCATGATTTGGATGATTGCATCATTCCATAACTGGATCTTTGCAAGTTGAAAATACTTTTCGAATCACATAGTGTCACAAACACTTATGGTTGTGTCATATAGACATATTCCTAATGGTTCCTCTTAAGGAATGATGTTTTGAAATCCATCTTTCAAATCACATAGTCATGGTAAGATACTAAATGAAGCATGATTCTAATGGATATAAACATGGAAACTGGTGAAAATGTTTCACTGTAGTCAATTCCTTAATGGTGTTTAAACCCCTTAGCCACTAGCCATTCTTTATTGGTACTTACCTTACCTTCCTTGTCTAGATTCCTCTGGAAAACCCATTTTTATCCAACAAGCTTCGCATCAACTGTAGCATCAAACATAACCCAAGCTTGGTTCTGATACCTGGAATCCATTTCATAAATCATGTATTCCTTACATCTTATAGATATTTAGCTCTATACTGGCTCCATGTAGGATAGAGGTTCATAATTTTCAACCAATATTGTGTCACTAGCCTAAGTGACTAGAAAACCATATCTCTCTAAATCTCTTAACTCTCTTATGGTCTTATGTAATACATCTATTTCGAGAACTACTTCTTCTTTGAGGACATGTAGAATTAATTATTATACATACTCTTGTGTATCCTGAACATCAACATCATCGTATTCAATCTTTATAAAACTATCCTTTTTGAGCATGTGATCCCTATGAAGAAAAATGGATTTTCTGTTGATAGTCTCTTTCTTGTCTGATGGGTTGTATAGGGAGTATCCATTTTTTCCCTAAGGATACCCTATAGAGATACACCTCATGCCCTGAGGCACTAGTTTGTTGCCCAAGAAGGCCTTAATAAATGACTTGAAACCCCATAAATGTGTATGTAATAACATGAGTTTCTTTCCACTCCATAGCTCAAAAGGAAATCAATTTTCCACTTCAATTGGTACTTGGTTTAATGTGTATGATTCTGTTTGTAATACATATCCCCTAAAGTATATGGAAGATCTACATGACTCATCATCGACCTTACCAAGTCCAACAAGGTATGGTTACTCCTTTCACTAACACCATTCCACTATTGTGTATAAGGTTGAGTGAGTTGAGATATAATCCCAAACTCCTATTGAAATTTGATGAACTCTTGGGTGTGATACTCATCTCCTCATTCCCATCGAATATTCTTTATCAACTTATCATGTTGATTCTCTAATTCATTCTTTAATTCCTTGAATTAATAAAAGGATTCAGACTTATACATCATCCAATAGACATAACCATATCTAATCAAGTCTTCACTAAAAGTTATGATATAATAATATCTGTCTCTAGATTCTACTGGAAATGTTCTACACACAAAATTGTGTAAAAATCATAGAAACATTGTGGCCCTTTAACCATATCCACCAAATGATGGTTTGGTAATATTCTCTTATAAAAAATAATGAAATATATAAAGTGGTTTTATCTCAGAAGATTCTAAATAACAATATTGACAAATTGTTGTCCAATATTAATCATTTAAATGACCAAGATAGTGATACAAAAGTTGAGTGTTATATGAGTCATGTGAACATGATTCATTATTGATTTCTAGTACTTGGATTTAATAACTTAATACACAAAGACCATTATTTAAATTCACCATACCATAACATATGCCATCCCTATAAAAGAAACAACCTTTATTTAAAATTTTTAAAATAAAACCATCTGTATCTAAACATGACATAAAGATTATGTTCTTAGTAATTGTAGTTAAATAATAAGAGTATCTTAAAACCAAAATCATTCCCATTGGAAATTAATGGTGGTAGTCACAAATGGCCAGAGCAGCTAGCCTTAAACCACTGGCATCTTGTACATCCACCTCCCCTCTGGTAATCTTCCAAAATATACTTAGTTTCATCATTTCGTAACATATGTGAACACCATAAGCTTTATATCATACAGAATGTGTAGAAATTAAACGATTTCACTCAAAAAAAAATGATCATTTATATTATCCTTTATTTTGGGAGCAATTCATTTTCTACAGCCCTAGATTTACCTATACAAAACATACCACCTCCTTTTCCTTGCCCAACCTATGGATTTTCTTATTCTTGGTAGGATGGGGCTTAGGAGATTTAGACTATTTAAAAGTATTGGGGACCTGTTCCTTGTATTTACCTTTTTTATTCACTATAAATAACATGGGATTATAATATCCCATGTCCTCATCCACCTAGAGAATTAATGTAAGATGCAATGAAGGAATATTCTCATTATTTATCATATAATAATTCACAATAAAATGGGAGATGGTATAAAGTAGTGACAATATTATGATATCTATATAAAAATTATCTAGGAATTTAATCTGTAAGTTGTAAAGGAATTCAATGTTACTGATAATATTGACTACATGAGGCCAGGATAGAGCATATGTTCCAAGCATAGATTCAAAAAAGAATTATAGATCTTATACCTCTCTTGTCTCTCCATATCTTGATAGAGATCCAAAATGTGAGACATCATGTTATAAGAATCAATAAACTCATGTTGCTTCAAAATGACATTGTAACACCCCAGGTAAATAAAGAATATGAAATTTTCATATTTATCCATATTTGTGAATAAAATATTAATATGACTTTAAAGGGGACTCTATGCTCGATGGCGTACCCAACACGGAACAACGAGTTTCGTGGGAATCTTACGTTGCACTCTAATAATAAAATAATATTATTTTAAATGGTAGTTAACATGTAGCCGTTGTATTGGCGGGAATGGATAGAAATAACTAAAATATGATTATATATGTTTTTAAATGTTTTTACATTTATCCAATAAAAGATAAAGGCTTAAAATACAGAAATAATTCAATTTTAGGCGTATATACTCTAATTTTCACGAAAGGTCCACTTATCACCTTTTGACGGCGAACCGTCATTAAATATAGTTTTGATCGATCTTATAAATTCTATTGGACCAAATATAACTCTTCTTTATAATCGGGACACAAAATTTACTTGGTGTAAATTTTTGTTATCTTTCCGATAAAGTTCATTTTTTAATGAATAGTGTAAAATGTTGTATTTTAATTCAAAACCACTTTTTAATCTAATTTTTTAAGATGATTAGATTATCTTTTGAATTGGTTTTAAAGTGAAATTTGAATATATTTTTACCATTAAATCCAATAGTGGTCGTTGGAATTAATTTCACTTTGAAATCGAACTTGAACTAGTGTCAAACTTTTGATACTTATTGTTTCATAAAAACACGCTATTTGTTCTAACTGCGTGAACTAATTAATAAATTAATTAATGCAACTTATATGTTGTGAATTTTTTAAAATGGAACTCATTTTTGAATTCGGAATATCAAATATAGCTTAGGGTGATGTTTTCGTATTTTTCTGAAAAACTTCAATTTTTGATGAATAGTGAAACCACTAAGTGGTACTTATAAAAACTGATTTTTCCGTTTAAATGAAATTTTTCCATCTTTGTGTTTTTAATTTCAAAAATACGACATACATGGATGTCATTAGGATGTAAAATGTGGTTCAATGGGATAAAAATAATTTCTTGGTGAATAGTAACTTATTAAGTTTTTAATCGCGATTAGAGGTAATTAGTGTAGTTTATGGTAAGAATAATGTTATAATAAAATTAAATGACTTAGACACATGTCCTAACCTCATTGGAAGTGTCATGGACGACCAATAAAATATATGGGTCAACTTGGGGACCCCATGGAGCCACTTTGGTTGGGAAATGACATAAATATTTTTTTATTTAATGTTAAAGTAAAAATGACACAAACATGAGATGTTTTACTAAAACAATTTTTACATGGGGTTATACAAGTCATATTTTTTACTATAAATAGTCAATGGAAATCTAAAAAGATTTCCTACATCATAGTATTTTTTTTATAATTTTTAAACATTAAATAAATTAAATTAGTTATGACATCATGATGATGCAGCGATGACCTCATTATTTAACGATTTAAATAAAATGGAAAGATAATGTAATATCTAAGACCTACACATGTAAAAAACCTATTGTATAATTGGATTACGAACCCTTATCACCTTTTCCTCGAAATAAATCAATTTGGGACCTTTAAAATCCGAAACTCTTTTGAAAATAAAGTAACATTTTGTAACTTTACAAGAGTGCCCCTCCTCTCCTCTTATAAAAGGCCCCCACCTCTACCTCCTTACCCACACTCCAGATGCCTTTGGCTCGGGCAAACCCTGCCCATTTTGTCTCTCCACTTCCCTCTATTACTCCTTGAAGCCTCACTTTGGGCAGAAGTCTTCCCATGGAAGTCTCTGAGCTCAACCCAAAGGGAGTTACCCGATTTTAAGGTAATGTCTTCACTTGAGTCCATTTGTTTTATTTTGCCTCTCCAACCCCCCTAAACACTTTTTATTCTTTTATTTTGTAAAACCTCCAGTATCTTCAATATACTAGGATGTTGTTATAAGAAGGATTCGAGCTACACTTACACACACCTACATCTAATGGTTAAAGAACATACTGTTTCTGTGGATGGTGAATTTCTGCCCCACGAAATGATGATTGTTCAACACTCATATAACACCTTCAAAGGTGGCCATTAAGATGTTATTATATTTATATATGATATATAATATGTTTATGTTTTACTTAAGATTCTTTATTTTTCATTTGTGTCTTACCTTTATGGCTTCCATTATGGGTATACACGAAATCTTCATTTTAGGAAGTGCGGACTACCACCCCCTCAAAGTGATGTGATTCGTTAATGCCATACGTGGGACGTATAAAGGATGGATTTAATGTTATTATATATGATGTTATACTGTAATTATAATATAACTCTATATCATTATTATTTCTTTAAATTATGTTATGAGACAGAAATGAAAGTAGCGTTCATGCGTACGTACGGCTTACCGTCTCCATGAACGGTTCATTTCATTTCTTATCCCCTAATGTAATGTACTATTATAATTACATGTATATAATTTATATATAAGATGAATGATACATATAAATGATGAATATAATTCTGGAATTAAAATATACATATCTATCATTTAGTTTTAATTCCATTAATATGACAAAGAAATGAAAGTAGCGTTCATGCGTACGTACTGCTTACCGTCTCCATGAACGGTGCATTTCATTTCATAACTCTAAATGATTATGTGATATTATAAATACATTTATATTCTAGATATATATGATATATATGATATCAAAATCATGAATTTTATTCTTGATATAATGAACCTTTGACCACACGAACAACATGTAATTGTAAGAAGTCCACTTTCGACTTAAGAACCAAATATCGACAAAACAAACATTATTAACTTAAATGATTACATAATGTTTATAACATGGCAATAAGTGATATAAAAGGAATAATTAACTTGAAAAAGGTTCTTAAACAAATAGAATTTAACTCAAGTTTATTATTCAGGACGTTAAAGAATGATCAAGTCAAGTAGGACCCGAGGTAAGGGATCCTACTCCTCGCTTTCTTTTTAAGTACGCTCTTTTATGTCATTCCTTTTAAAGATCATATTTCTTGTTATTGGGAGGTTATTTTATATTACTATTAATGTAATTTTTATTGTTCATATTATGAGAGACCCTATTCTCTCTCATCAATCCATTTTGGATGTTTTGGGTGGCGCTATTAGGCTGCCGAATGTTCGTAAGAGATCTAACCTCTCTCCTTCTTTTTAAGTACTCATCTTTCTGTCACTACATTTAAGATCCTTTTTGTTATGTTGGGGGATTTTCTTTTATATTAATATTTATGTAAAATTTATGTTAATATGACGAGAGACCATATTTTCTCTCATCAATCCATTTTGGACGTTTTAAGTGGCGCCGTTAGGCTGCCGAGTTTTCGTAAGGATTTTTCATCTCAATTTTATTCCCGTGAGATTTATGCTACATTTCCCACAATTTCCTTTGAGTGGTGTATGTACTTCCCATTATTCTACTCATTGTGTGTTACACATTCATTTATGAGTATTTACATCAATGATGTATTGACCTTCATTCATGGGGTGTATGTTTCGAAAGATACCCAAGTCTGTAAGGGAACCTTTCACCCTCCTCTTTTTAAAAGACTTCTTTTGTTGGGTCTTTTAATTCATATATTGTTATGTTGGGATATGTTCTCATATATCATTATCGATTAAAATTTTGAGTGATGAGATAATTTTTTTATCTCTAATCAACTCTTTTTCTGAATTTTGATGTGACGTCGTTAGGCTGTCAAATTTTTTCAAGGGAACTTTTTAACCAAAATTTGATTCTTTGGGATAAACTAGTACTCCTTGAATATGTCGTTCTATGAATATGTGTGAATAAACTCTGATTGTTTTACACATAATATCCACTTATATTTGGTGTATTCATTTTTCACACATAATTAGCAATTTTTTTATCCTTAAACCAAGTATACCGTCTCTGTAAGGGTCTTCGTCTAAATCTACATTCATTGAGGCATATTTTGTTTTATACAAAACCTTCTTTTATACAGTGTGTAAACCCCTTTGACTTTTACGTTTATTCAAAATGAATCTTTTTTCTACAAAGCGTTTTACTAAACGACAAAAAGGAATGTGTCTTTTACGTACGTGGTGACAACGACCTTTTCTACCGCTGTGTGTATTATTTGATCATTGGATTCCTCAACAAGCCGTAATGTTTTTAAAATAAAATAAATTCCATATACTTTTTTTTTGTATTTTGGAATTGAAAATGGTTTTTATAAAGGATTATATTATGTCAATATATTTAAATGATATATTGTGATTGAAATGTGGAAATGTTATCATTCCTTTATGTCGGTTTTATGTGTTATAATTTTATAATGGTACTTGGACATTTTACGGGTGGTTACGTGATAAACCATATGACAGGTGGTGCCGTGAATACCAGGACTGGTGGTTACGTTATAACCTCCAATGCATTGGGTATGGAAGTCGGTCGTATGGCTATTCCATTAAGTATGTATGGAAGTTGGCCGAATGGATATTCCATTAAGTGATATGTGTGGATATCGCCCGTATGGTTATTCCACTTAAGTATGTTTATGTCCCAAGTTACCTTTATATGTTATGTGATATTTTTATGGGTTTTATGGTAATCTTTTGGTTACAAAATGGTAAGTAATGATATTTTATTCAGTGAAGAGTTTTACTACATCATAAAGGTGAAAAGTATTACTTTGTTAATGTATACATGGTTTTCTTTTTGTTTTGATAAACTAACAGTTTTTTTCTTTGTGTATCCCTTACTGAGCTTTTTATGGTCACCCCAAGTTTCTTTGAAATGATTTTCACATGACATAATGTGGAATAGGGTCAAGGATGGGATCAAGGTAATTTCATGCAATATAAAACATGGAACTAGACATGTTTCTTTTTAAGAGTTTTTTTATTCTATGGAAACTTAGTAGAAGTGTCTACTTTGTAATCTTTTGAGATGTAATAGTTATGTTCTAATTCTCTAAAACTCTAAACCTGAAAAGATCCTCAATGTGAATTATTCATTTAATTCAATATTAAGTAAGGTTTAATGGCGGGGAATTATAGTTGGTATCAAAGGTCACTTTAGATAACTTTAGAGGATAGGGTATTCTTTAAGCATAAGTGACATTACCATAATGGTTAGGATTTCAGAACGAGTACTAGTTTTAGATAAAGTGAATAAGTAAGTATATCTTAGTTTTTATTTTCCTCATTAGTACATGATGGTTTTGTTGATATACTCACACTGACCTTTTTGCTTTTAGTAAATGGATAGATCTAGCAGGAACCAAAGAGACAATAGGTTTGAAGGAAACTGTGGTGGTTCTCTAATTAAGATACTAGATAAAATGGATGATTCAAAGAGGAAACTCATGGTTATTCTAAACCTACTATCAAGGAGTCATGATCAACCACTTGAACCTTGGTACGTTCTATAATGCATCATGTACGAGATGACCAATCGACGTGGAAGTTCGGGTAATAATTATAAAGGTAACCATTAGAGTTTATATGATCCTTACTTTTGGGGTAATTATGGGTTACACTATGATATGATGGAAAGTGAAAGGCATGAGATAAAATTGAGGTTAAATTATGTTATGGTTATTTTTGAATATTTTATCTCGTTTTAGGGAATGTTTTAAAATTATATAGTTTTGGAAAAAGGACAACACGCAGACCGTGTGACAACCCTTCACGTCGGACAAAGCTGTAGGAAACGAACCCACAGCCAAAGTGCGACTGGTATTTATCCCCTACCACTAGACTACGTGAAGTCCCTAGTTAGTTTGACTAATTCGTTTTAGTTATATGATTTTAGGAATCAAGAGTTAGTTTATTTTAGGTTTTTTATGAAAATGATTAACCTGTCAAGGAGGATATGTGATTAGGTTAATTACTTTTCAATACGAGAATTTAAGAGCAATAGATGTTATTTAGAGATAAAAGTTAATTTTTACCTTGGAAGACTATGTGATTAAATCCTTCAAATATTTGGGTTTCAATATTTGTTTGGTATACATTGATGAATTTTAGGGAAAATTTGTTTATCGGATGGTCCTCGTTGAACTTTGGGTTTTGTTGAACAAATTTTGGAGATTAAGAATTGATTTTCTTTTTATAAAGGGGTATCGTTTTCTGGATTATCTGATCTTGTACTAACCTTTTTGGTTTTGGTTTTGGTTAAAGTCTAAAGACATGGGATGTATATAGTTCTCTTTTGTGTATTAGGATATTCTCTAGAAGTTGATTACAGTACTCTTAATATGAACAAGTCTTCCTAAATACTCATCTTTTGGAGAAAATATGAGCTTGTGTAAGGAATCTAATAAAAGTTGAAAGTCAACATGATAAGTGATTACATTTCCTTATGAATAAATTCCTCAATAAAAAGTAACTTAAAACAAAAATGTTTTCTATTAACTTTTCCTACTGGGGAATCGAATACAGTTTAACCCATCACAAGTTTGTGATTTCCTTGTGGTTAACTTTCTCCTAGACATGTTTACTATCACTCTCCATCAGAACATGACCCTTTGTTTTTTCCTCCATGTCCATATTTTCATACTTGGAATCCTAGTATGGGTTAACTCGGGTGACCTTTGTACTTATCTTTATTTATTTTAATGTGATTGTTTTACCGACTCTTGTTCCGATGTGGGACTTTCAAGGATGTTTCCAAGCTCAATTTTCAAAATTGCGAGGACGCAATTCCTAAAAGGGGGGAAGGATGTAACACCCCAGATAAATAAAGAATATGAAATTTTCATATTTATCCATATTTTTGAATAAAATATTAATATGACTTTAAAGGGGACACTATGCTCGATGGCGTACCCAACACGGAACAACGAGTTTCGTGGGAATCTTACGTTGCACTCTAATAATAAAATAATATTATTTTAAATGGTAGTAAACATGTAGCCATTGTATTGGCGTGAATGGATATAAATAACTAAAATATGATTATATATGTTTTTAAATGTTTTTAAATTTATCCAATAAAAGATAATGGCTTAAAATACAGAAAGAATTCAATTTTAGGCGTATATACTCTAATTTTCACGAAAGGTCCACTTATCACCTTTTGATGGAGAACCGTCATTAAATATAGTTTTGATCGATCTAATAAAATCTATTGGACCAAATATAACACTTCTTTATAATTGGGACATCAAAATTTACTTTGTGTAAATTTTTGGTATCATTCCGATAAAGTTCATTTTATAAATGAATAGTGTAAAATGTTGTATTTTAATTCAAAACCTCTTTTTAATCTAATTTTTTAAGATGATTAGATTTTCTTTTGAATTGGTTTTAATGTGAAATTATAATATATTTTTACCATTAAATCCAATAGTGGTCGTTGGAATTAATTTCACTTTGAAATCGGACTTAAACTAGTGTCAATCTTTTGATACTTATTGTTTCATAAAAACACGCTATTTGCTCTGACAGCGAGAATTAATTATTAAATTAATTAATGCAACTTAAATGTTGTGAATTATGTAAAATGGACCTCATTTTTGAATTTGGAATATCAAATATATATTATGGTGAAGTTTTGGTATTTTTCTGAAAAACTTCAATTTTTGATGAATAGTGAAACCACTAAGTGGTACTTATAAAAAATGATTTTTCCGTTTAAATGAAATTTTTCCATCTTTGTGTTTTGAATTTCAAAAATCTGACATACATGGTTGTTATTAAGAAGTAAAATGTGGTTCAATGGGATAAAAATAATTTTTTGGTGAATAGTAACTTATTAAGTTTTTAATCGCGATTAGAGGTAATAAGTGTAGCTTATGGTAAGAATAATGTTTTAATAAAATGAAATGACCTAGACACATTTCCTACCCACATTGGAAGTGTCATGGCCGACCAAGACAATCCATGGGTCATCTTGGGGACCCCATGGATCCACGTTGGTTGGGAAATGACATAAATATCTTTTTATTTAATGTTAAAGTAAAAATGACACAAACATGAGATGTTTTACTAAAACAATTTTTACATGGGGTTATACAAGTAAGAGTTTTGACTATAAATAGTCATTGGAAAGCTAAAAATGTTTCCTACATCATAGTATTTTTTTTATAAATTTTAGACATTAAATAAATTAAATTGGTTATGACATCATGATGATGCAGCAATGACCTCATTATTTAACGATTTAAATAAAATGGAAAGATAATGTAATATCTAAGACCTACACATGTCAAAAACCTATTGTATGAGTGTATTTCGAACCCTTATCACCTTATCATCGAAATAAATTATTGTGGGACCTTTAAAATCTGAAACGCTTTTGAAAATAATGTAACATTTTGTAACTTTACAAGAGTGCCTCTTCTATCCTCTTATAAAAGGCCCCCACCTCTACCTCCTTACCCACACTCCCAAAGCCTTTGGATTGGACAAACCCTGCCCATTTTGTCTCTCGACATCCCTCTCTTACTCCTTGAATCCTCAATTGGGCAGATGTCTTCCCAAGGAAGCCTTTGAGCTCAAACCAAAGGGAGTTACCCGATTTTAAGGTAATGTCTTCACTTGAGTCCTTTGGTTTTATTTTGCCTCTCCAACCACACTAAACTCTTTTTATTCTTTTCATTTGTAAATACTCCAGTATCTTCAATATATTATGATTTTCTTATAAGACGGATTTGAGCTATACTTACACACACCTACATCTAATAGTTAAAGAACTACTGTTTCCGTGGATGGTGAATTTCTGCCTCACGAAACGATGATTGTTCAACACTCATATAACACCTTCAAAGGTGGCCATTAAGATGTAAATATATTTATATATGATATATAATATGTTTATGTTTTACATAAGCTTCTGTATTTTTCATTTGTGGCTTACCTTTATGGCTTTCATTATGGGTATATGCGATATCTTCATTTTAGGAAGTGCGGACTACCACCCCCTCAAAGTGATGTGATTCGTTAATGCCATACGTGGGACGTATAAAGGATGGATTTAATGTTATTATATATGATGCTATAATGGAATTATAATATACCTCTATATCATTATTATTTCATTCCATTAAAGTATGAGATAGAAATGAAAGTAGCTTTCATGCGTACGTACGGCTTACCGTCTCCATGAACGGTGCATTTCATTTCTTATCCCCAAATGTAATGTACTATTATAAGTACATGTATATAATTGATATATATGATGAATGATACATCTAACTGATGAATATAATTCTGGAATTATAATATACATAACTATCATTTAGTTTTAATTCCATTAATATGAAAAAGAAATGAAAGTAGCGTTCATGCGTACGTAAGGCATACCGTCTCCATGAACGGTGCATTTCATTTATTACCTCTAAATGATTATGTGATATTATAAATACATGAATATTCTAGATATATATGATATATATGATATCCAAATCAGGAATTTCATTCTGGATATAAAGAACCTTTGACCACATGAACAACATGTAAATGTAAGAAGTCCACTTTCGACTTAAGAACCAAATATCGACAAAACAAACATTATTAACTTAAATGATTACATAATGTTTATGACATGGAAATAAGTGATATAAAAGGAATAATGAACTTGAAAATGGTTCTTAAAAAATTAGAAGTTAACTCATGTTTATTATTCAGGACGTTAAAGAATGATCAAGTCAAGTCAGACCTGAGGTAAGGGATCCTACTCCTCTCTTTCTTTTTAAGTACGCTATTTTATGACACTCCTTTTAATGCTCATCGTTCTTGTTATTGGGATGTTATTTTATATTACTCTTACTGTAACTTTTATTGTTCATATTATGAGAGACCCTATTCTCTCTCATCAATCCATTTTGGAAGTTTTGGGCGGCGCAGTTAGGCTGCCAAATTTTCGTAAGAGATCTAACCTCTCTCCTTCTTTTTAAGTACTCATATTTATGTCACTTCTTTTAAGCTTCTATTTGTTATGTTGGGGGATTTTCTTTTATATTCCTATTTCTATAACCTTTATGTTAATATTATGAGAGACACTATTTTCTCTCATCAATCCATTTTGTAAGTTTTAAGTGGCGCCGTTAGGCTGCCGAGTTTTCGTAAGAGATTTTTCATCTCACTTTTATTCCCGTGAGATTTATGCTACATTTCCCTCAATTTCCTTTGAGTGGTGTATGTAATTCCCATTATTATACTCTTTGTGTATTATACTTTCGTTTATGAGTATTTACATCAATGATGTTTTGACCTTCTTTCATGGGGTGTATGTTTCGAAAGATACCCAAGTCGGTAAGGGAACCTTTCACCCTCCTCTTTTTAAAAGACTTCTTTTGTTGGGTCTTTTAATTAAAATATTGTTATGTTGGGATATGTTATCATATATCCTTATTGATGTAAATTTTGAGTGATGAGATACTTTTTTTTATCTCTCATCAACTCTTTTTCTGAATTTTGAAGCGACACTGTTAGACTGTCAAATTTTTTCAAGGGAACTTTTTAACCCAAATTTGATTCTTTGGGATAAACTTGTACTCCTTGAATATGTCGTTCTATGAATATGTGGGAATAACATCTGATTGTTTTACACTTAATATCCACTTATATTTGGTGTATTCTTATTTCACACATAATTATGCAATTGGTTTATCCTTAAACCAAGTATACCGTCTTTGTAAGGGTCTTCGTCTCAATCTCCATTCATTGAGGCATATTTTGTTTTATACATAACCTTCTTTTATACGGTGTATAAACCCCTTTGAATTTTATGTTTATTAAAAAGGAATATTTTTTCTACAAATCTTTTTACTAAATGACAAAAAAGAATGTTTCTTTTACATACGCGGTGACAACGACCTTTTCCACCACCGCGAGTATTATTTGATCTTTGGCTTCATCAACAAGCCATAATGTTTTTTAAATAAAATAAATACCATATACTTTTTTTTGTATTTTTATATTGAAAATGGTTTTGATAAAGGATTATATTTTGTCAATATATTTAAATGATATATTTTGATTGAAATGTGGAAATTTTATCATTCTTTTATGTTGGTTTTATGTGTTATAATTTTATAATGGTACTTGGACATTTTACAAGAGATTACGTGATAAACCATATGACAGGTGGGGCCGTGAATACCAGGACGGGTGGTTACGTTATAACCTTCAATTCATTGGGTATGTAAGTCAGCCATATGGCTATTCTATTAAGTATTTATGGATGTTGGCCTAATGGCTATTCCATTAGGTGATATGTGTGGAAGTCGACCGTATGGTTATTCCACTTAAGTATGTTTATGTCTGAAGTTACCTTTATATGTTATGTAATCTTTTTATGAGTTTTATGGTAATATTTTGGTTACAAAAGGGTAAGTAATGAACTTTTATTCAGTGAAGTGTTTTACTACATCATAAAGGTGAAAAGTATTACTTTGATAAAGTATACATGGTTTAATTTTTGTTTTGATAAACTTACAGTTTTTATTCCTTGTGTATCCCTTACTGAGCTTTTTATGCTCACCCCAAGTTTCTTTGAAATGTTTTCACTGAAATTAATGTGGAATAGGGTCAAGGATGGGATCAAGGGAATGTCATGCTATATAAAACATGGAACTAGACATGTTTCTTTTTAAGAGTTTTTTTATTCTATGGAAACTTAGTAAAAGTGTCTACTTTGTAGTCTTTTGAGATGTAATAGTTATGTTCTAATTCTCTAAAACTCTAAACCTTAAAAGATCCTCAATGTGAATTATTCATTTAATTCAATATTATGTAAGGTTTAAGGGCAGGGCCTTATACTCATTGTACACAGATGATAGAATGAAGCACTGAACATCTATAGAATCATTCAAATATTTTTCATAGATAGAAAATTCTTTACCACCTTCCTCATTGCTAAGTGCAACTGGTAAAGGCTATTGTTGCACATAAAATTTCCTTTCATGTAGAAGGATGATGCATAGGCACCTTCTTCACTCTTAGAAATTTGTGCTGTTGAAAAGGGTTTCCTTTTCCTGTATGGATCACAATGATATGTTTGATTTAACTTTAATGTTATTTCAATAAATAAGATATGCAGTGATTTAAAACATTATCTGATAAAATTTAGATTAATAAATAAAAAATATAGTTATTAATCTCCCACAATTTTATTGAATCCCAATACCCCTCACCATTAGATTTAAAATACCATGTTTCTGAGATATTCTAGTGGAAATGATCCATATTACCCTTCTCATTACCCCAATATTGGTTTTTCAAGAAACTCAAATGTTTTAGCGTGGAATTCCAAATTCCAACTACATTATCTCACATTCCATTGATCCATTGAGTGAACTCCCAAATCCTGAGTTCCTTTAATTGTATTTTTTCAACCTTTTCTTCTCATTCACACTAAGTCTTACTTTGGGAGTCGGCCCTTATTTGTTTCTAATTCAAGTCTACCAAAAAAATAAAGTTAAAATTTTATAATAATTGAAAGCGCCCAAACATTGTCTGTCCAAGCACTTTGAACAATGGTTCGATTATAACTAATGTAATGGAAGGATATAAAATATTAATGTTTTATCGAGGTATTTTATCCTTTTATGAGTAAATTTCCAATTATTATCTATATCAAATTGTTGTTAATATTAAATGGGATTAATTAATTGATTAATCATATATTAAAAAATATTTAAACATATGCCAGTTTATTTTAGTTCTATCTTGCTTTCTTGTTAATTAACTAATTATGTTACCATGGGAAAAATGAATAATGGAATAACCATGAAACATGATAGAAATTAAATAAGGGGTGTAATCATGAGGTTATAATAATGGTTAGTTTATCTAGTGTTTGATAAAATAACCACTTACCTAAGGGAAAAACACCTTGAACAATTGAGGTTTGTGTTGCAACTTACCACCTATCAACCTATGTCTCTAGTTGGATTGGTTTCTACACAGATCTGAACATGATCCACCTCCACTATATTGGGATATCCATCAATTAAAAATTCATTTTAATCCGAAATATGTGAGGGAAAATGGTTTTACAAAAAAGAAACTGTGGGCATGCAATTCCTATATAATAATGAGGAGAGAAGGCATAAATGCCTATAACATAATTTTGAAATAAATTAAATGAACCCAATCACATAAAATTGGTTTGGTCTATCTCATGATCATCCACATGAATACAATGAATTACACATTTAATAAAACTTGTATACAATTCCTAATCATTCTTATTTAAGATAAATCATAATAGAATCAATAGATTATTATCTTTAATTAATCAATACTTTTATATAAATTATCATCCTAATTTACTTGATATTCTCAGATATTACAATTTTAAAATATTAGAAAAGTTCATTTAAAATTATCATTGAAAATGAATGTACCATGGAGGTAACACAAATAATACCCCTTCCGATTCTTCCCAACATGTCTTATACTAATGTACTATTTTACTCTTGTGACATATGGAATACATGACTTATCACTTGCATCCATTATGTGTACTTTATAGATGATTACACAAATTACATTATGTATTGGTCACATGTTATGATTTAATACACATAGAGTAACAACTTGTAATATGACTAATACATGATTTTCATATCTGATCATTACAAAGATATTAATTAAACACACACACACACACAGAGATTAAAAACTATCATATGGAATTCCCTATATTTATGAAGACAAAATGGTACATGTCTTGTGTTTTAAATTGTATAATAAATATATTTTAAATCTGCATAACTAATAAATGTACATGGCATGTAGATCTGATCTACATGACATGTACATCTCTCACCATCTATTCGAGACACACACATAGGGACTTGACATGTAGTTTGGGCCTCATAAACTTTTAGTACATGTCATGTGTAATGGACCACATTGCTTGTGAACTCTGAGTTACACTATCACAAGTTAGGTAGGTTGTTTATGTAATAAACGACCCGTATGTGACCCAATGGAACTACACATTGCGTAGTTGGGATACACACTGTGTAGTTAGGATTACCATGCACCATTTAATTCAAGTCAACACATGGTTAATTAAGTGTGTAATTAATTAAATAATCAATGCATAATCTTGATTTGGTTTCCAAATAATTTTTATGCATTGGAAATGACTACAGAATTTGTAACACTTGTTACACCGCATGTAGTCTAGTGTTGTATGGCCAGAAACCTTGGTATCTCCAGATGAGTTCTTAAATTTTGATTTAATCATAAAATTAAACACCTCGATTAGATATATGAGAAATGAAGGAGGAAGAAACAGATGTAACAATTTATATTAAAAGAGAGAATAAACATAAATAGAGAGAACTAAATTAAAATGCATAAATCACCATCAAAATCAAATAATTATAAATAATTATGTGACCATTTGGGTACTACTTATAAGATCCATGAATTGTGGTGGCATGTGATGGGTGGTTCCCAACATTGATTTTTTCCACAATAGATGGTCTATTCGAGATCTATATGATTTTGAATGTCATGATCCATAAAATTGATTCAAAGAAATATACAATGATTAATTGTGATGAAACTGATAAATAGGATCATCAAATATTATTTATATTTAATTTAATTAAATAAATAATTAACTTTGATGGAACTCATTCTTATTTAATGAATATAGTGACACTTTTATGGTCCACCATGTTGCGTTGTAGAAAGAAACTATATATTTCATCTAGAGGTGATCGACACATGTTCCCCTAATCTACAGTCATCACCAAAGGAATCTCTAGGTTCTAGTATGACAGATCCTTACTGTTTCATTGTCCACTTTTATTCCTCTCAAGAAATGATTTTAAATAATTCTCCATGATTAAGTAGAGGAGGATTGATCTGCATTCCTGAGAGATTTCTTGGGGAATGGAGCTCTCTATGCTTGAGAGTAATCTCTAATATTATCATGCACAACCAAAATGAAATTGTCTCTCTTGATAAAATAACATATTTTGGTATTTTTTTTTCTAGGGTTAAAATAAAATAATTGAACAAGTGCCCTTATTAAATTATTTAATCCTAGAAAAACCCCATCTAAAATAATAATAGGAATGTAATCATTTATCGACATGATCATTACATGAAAATAATAATTAAATTTTATTTAGTTAAATAACATTCAATATTATTTTTTCTCATCAGATCATTAAACTTGATCCTCTATTTCATCAAAATATTTATCAGACCTTGAATAAGGACTATTTAATTATTAAATAAATATTAATATATTATCCACCAATAAATAAATAAATTATATATTCACTAAATAGAAAATAAATATTGATTAAATATTTTTCTGAAAATATATTTTCTTGAATAAATATTGATGAAAAAATAAAATCATGCATAAATGAATAATTATTCACCAATGTGGGGGAATTATAATTATTCAACCCGTTAAATAATAAATAATAAATTGTTACTTAACTGAGTTTGTGAAGACACTTAGTGTTTAAAAATCTTTGCAATTCCCTGACCACAGAAGTCTAGAGCCACTGTATTATTACATAACATTGGCATGATTACAAGGAATCAATCGCCAAAGGACCGATCATTTTAACAGTCTTGGAAAATAGATTTCATACATGAATGTTACATTAAAATTTCTAACCTAAAATCCCACATAAATAATACATTGAGAAAACAATTACTTCCTTACCTTAACCCTAAATATTATTAATAATAAACTTCTTAGAATCTTGGGAAAAACATAAGAAAGGGGTGAGCTCAGATTCTCACTATGTGTAAATAATTTAGTAGATGCTATAAACTTTTAAGGAAAGATGTGTAATAAAAAACAGACATTTAAACATAATCTTTAATATAATATGGTAAATATAAATAAAAAATTTCCTTGTAAACATGAACATTGAAATTCTACTAGTCTAATAATCAAATGTAATAATTAATTTCATAATGATGGAATGCATAATTCTGGACATAATTACCACATACTCATGGCCTCATGCTAAGACTACAAATAATTTTTTTCTAGTCCTTGTTCCAGGACACTAATTTTTTTCATGAGAGCTAACAATTCATCATGGGGATATAGTAGGCCCCACCCTTCACTTAATTACTCCAATGCATTCCTCATATGAAAACGTTGAAACATAACATAAACATTTGTATTAAAACTAGCATAAAAAATGTCAGTACTTTAACCATAAACTGTGAGTGGTATAAAAATATAATATCTACAGTAAAACATATCACAACACATTCAATACAATATGGAATATTGTATTATAATAAATCAACTCATTCAAGAATACTATCCAATAATGTATGTTGACATAGTTGAAAATGAGCAGTAAAACTCTTTGAGAGAAATACCCATTTTCAGGAAATCATTTTGGTTATAAAATTTTAAAAGAAGAAATTTAAAATATATTTTTGAATAAATGTGTCTCATACCACTTTTAAACTTTTGAAATGAATTAATATTTTCCAATCATTCATGTCCAAATAAATAAATCCTTAAAACCATTTTGAATAAAAGGAAAATAATGAGAAAGATTTAGAAGAATAAATATTTAATACATTAAAAATTATGTTTTAGTTAAATATTCCCTTAAAAGAATCATATTGAAAAGTACATTATGAAACATGGACATGAATAATAAATATCTCCTAGTAAATACTTACACATATACGGTCTCGGATAATAATGATATTGAAGAATTATCCCTGACCATGTACTTTCTTTTGTCCGGGGTACGTATAACCTCTTATATATTGACCAAAGTATGTTATTAAATTATACCAGAACCATATTAATATATATTATACCATACATGATTCATTAATTACCTTATACTAACCATTTGATAAAAAATTACTTGTTAAATTAACATTTTTGGTAATAATAGCACTCTTTATCATACACATTTTAACTTGTTTTTCTTGATCGTATCAATGAGATTAGGATTTATATACATCTAGAATATAAAACCTGATTTATATATATTATATATTTAGAATATAAATATGTATCATATATAGATATATGAAATGGAAAACACTGTTTATGGAGATGGTTTTCCATACGTACACATATACGTTGTTTCCGTTTTCATATCGTATCGAACAGAAGTAGGTGAATATGATATATGTAAATACATATACACAAACATATATATCCAGTAGAATTATTATTTCATATATTAAATAATTCTTAATAATATATATTTTTATAATCATCGTTGAATGGTGCACGTGGAAATAAATCTCCTCGCGTCGTGGAGATGGTAAGTCGTACATACGAACGAGCAATGATATCATTCTATTGATGGTGAAATAGTGTTTAATTGAATGGTATATTATATATACAGAATAATTTAAATGAAATATTTAATATTTATATCAATTATATTCATTATTATACCCATCTAAATAATAAAGTGTTTAATAGAAAACTACACCCCGACATGGAGACGGTAAGCCGTACGTACGCACGTATGGAGACTTTGTCATTCATAGGACGGATAGAATAATGAATATGGTTGTACCATATTTATAATCACATAAAATTATGTATAAGGTAATGTATTAATTATTTTGGTATGGAAACAACAAAGAAAGTGGATGTGTATGATGAAAAGAACTTTGAATGAGGTTATGAAATAATTTACTTTTCTTCGGGTGTTTCCTTTTCATTTGATCAAAAGGGATACTTATGTTGGATTAATGATAAATTAAAGGTCTATAGGTTTAAATGAGGGTAGTTGGGAGGATAATTGAATAGGTTATGTCTGAGACAAATGTATTTGGAGATGTGAATTTGAGAGAAGCGGAAGTACTTTTTATAAGAGTGGTGAGGGGCACATTAGGAGAAGTTTGAAATATTATATTATTATAAATTCATTTTCGGTTTCTAATGGCTAAAAATGGATTTATTTCTAGGGTAAGGTGGGTATGGGTTGAAAAAATCTCAACCAATTGGTTCTATGCACGTTTAGTTTACCATATTAACCTTATCTTATAGATTTAACTCTTAGTTATACAGTTTAACTTTTCCCATTTCTTCTTGTATTCTTATACTATATGGTTATTAAAAATTTTATAAAATGTAAATAGAACCTCACATTTTTCATTAATGAATTATCTAATAATATTTATGTTTTTTTGATGAACCTCAGACTTGTATGAATATTATGTCATTTAATAAAATAGTATTTGTTTTAAAAACTCATTTATGTCAATTTGACACTATTTAGTATTTTGTTTTTGTGAAAGTCATAAAAATCTTATTTCATCAAAAAAATACATTTAATCAAACCAAAAATGTTATAATAACATCAAAAAGTTGTGGATGAGATCATAATTTCCTATTTACATTTATTTTAATTTTTATATAGTCAATTATTTTATTCTATCATTAATAAGGTAATTACTGCATCGTCATTGTGTCATAAATAAAATTAATTAATTAATGTTTAAAAATTATATATAAAATACCATGATATATAAAATAATTTTTTCTTTATAATGAATATTTATAGTTGAATTTATCTTATGTTTAGCCCTATATTAAAAATGGTATTGTTATTAAACATTGAATTTAACACTTTTAACAATTCATTAAATAAAATAATATAAAATGTCCTAATATAATCCAAGTGGATCAAAAAGGATCCTACATTATTCCTAAGGTTTATTTTGGTCTAAATACTCTTATAATATTGAATTAGGACATGTTTTTGGGTAATTATAATATCATTTGTAGCTTTAATTAACCTATTTACTTTTAACCATGGTAAATAAAATTTAAAAGTTAATGTTCACCAATATTATTTTCATCATATTGAACCACATTTTACATAATGATGCCAACCGTATCTCTAGGATTTTTGAAATTCAATTCATAGAAGCGATAAGATTAATATTTTTGCAAATTGGCAAATGTGCCTAGAAGGTGGGTAAAAGACGTTAAAACATTCAATAAAATTTTATACATATAATCTTATTATATATTGACTCAAATGACATAAATTGGACTAATATATTTTTTATGTTTCTATTTTGACTTTAAGATGAAATATTAAGGAAAATTTCTATTTAAATGAAAATATCAGTTTTTATGTACTATGTGATGATTTTCACTATTCATCAAAAATTGAATGATTTTATAAAAATAAAAAAATTCAGCAAAAGATGATTTAGATATTTAAAATGCAAAAATTATACTATTTTACCAAATTTAGTACATTGATGATTCATTAATTAATTTAAAATTAATTCCTGTTGTCAAAACCGGAAAATATATTTTTGAGATGTAAAAAATATCAAAATAATGACATGTGTTTTTATCCAATTTAAATCTAAAATTACATATACTGAACTAAATTATATTAAATTACAAAATTAAAATCCAATTATACATTAAAACCACACAAATTTATAATTTACCACTATAAATTATTTTGATTAAAAAAGTTGTTTTCAATTGAAATTTAGTATTTTTTAGTATTCATCAAAATATAAAAGTTTTCATAAAAGTAAAAAAAAATTCTAAACTAAATTTGTATTTACGGATTCTGAGTAAAAAATTTTAATTTCTTTAAATTTTATATATAAGAGTGTCAAATATTGGATTTAAAAATGGTTCTCTATTAAAAGGTGGGAAAATGCATTTTTGGAAAAATACTTCTTTTATCTAAAAAATTAAATTTGTCCTTATATTATGTCTAGTAATCAAGAAAGTTGAATGTTAAATTTATATTGGATATATATCAAATTTAAAATATGTTTAATACTATTCATAATCGCTTTTAAATGGCTAGTTTATAGGAGGTGATTCTCTTGAACTCGATGTTGCGTGTAGTGCACGCTATTGAATTAATTTAATGGGATAACGTATTATAAAATCATGGGGTGTTACATTCTCCCCACCATCAATAAATTTCGTCCTTGCAATTTGAAATTGTTCTTTTAAAATAAAAGGTTGAAAATAGAAAATACCTTTTCAGAAAACCCACATCAGAAATAAGGTTAATAAAATATTGTCTTAATAAGAGGGAAAGGGAAATGCAAAACTCACCACCCAATATGGTTTTCAAATAGGATAACATTGGAGGTAATTATAGAAACATAATTGTAGGAAAGTGTAAATATTTATACGAAGTGATTGAGGTCATCAATCTCAAAAAAATGAATAATAAATGTAAAATTCGGGGCTTCAAAGCCAAAAATCTATGATGACTTAAAATATTATCAGTTCAACAAAACATAAGGTATTCAGATAACACATTTTTGGTTTTGAAATCCTTTCCCTAATTTTTATGAATTAATTACCTCACAAAATATGAAAAAAATACTTGATAGGTAGAGTTCCATCCATTAACTAATTTCTTCCAAAAACTCATCCCTCTCCTCAAAAGATAACAGAAATCAGAAATATTCAATAAACTTAATCGTATTGGGTTTCAAAAAAATGAATTTATAATTAATCTATCACACCATTTTAAAAATAACTACCTTATATAAACTGGGACATCATGTAGGCCATTTGTAGGTGATGTACCATTATCGCCCTTCATTTAAGGGTTCATGTCTCGCGACCATGATGCACGCGACAGGTTGTCACATGACCACTATGTTTTCCATTTTTTAATCCAATAAAATATTATTAAATGTTTTAAACTTATAAAATAGAATCCAATGTCAATGTTTATCCATTCCAACAATTAGAATTATCCAAAATAGATCTGTCCAAACACACAATCCAAAATTATAAGGAAGATTGCATTACATACATTTGAATTACTTCCTCGTGTATTCTCTTAAGTCGTGGTAATAAACTTAATTACCAAAACCCATATTTGAATAGGTATGTACTCCCTTTTTCCTTCTTTAAAACATTCAATAGTGGATATACTCCTTAAATCAAAAAAAAATTAATCTCCATCAACTATGGAATAAACAAACCATTAATTAGTTCCAAGGTAGTCAATAATATCCAATATACTTTATCCAACTCAATTATATATTATTCAAAAATCAATACCTCATCCTCATGAATATTTTAAGGCTTATCTTTCTCTAGATCATATATTGACCAAAAATTTTAACTTGTTATTCAAACACTTTTCTTGGTTCCACAAAATCTCAAATCCTTAATGAAATAGTACTGTAGTACAATCCTTATATACTCTATAATTCTTCTAACTTGTACATAATTAATACAATTATCAAATGACACAATTATTTAATAACAAAATAATAACACTAATCATTACACTTCATATATGGTAGTATAATAACTTGATTATTATCGAATATAATCATTTTGGGTATACTATGGTGATTGGGACATTGATCCATGTAGTTTCCCAACTCCATGCAGCTGAATCAATTTACATTTGAAAGATTTCTCTTACCCTTGAAATAACAAACATGGTGTACTTTTTTCATTCTTATAACAAACTCCCATTCACATCAATCATTTACCTAGGTGATTCTTTCCACAGTTATCACATGTAGGAAAATCCTTCATTCCCTTCTACACTTTATGCATCTTTTTCTCTACCATCATGTTCTTCTCTTTCTTACCTTCAAATACATATGAATTGGAGAATTAATTACATATCTTATTAACACATGATATTATTTCTTCATATGATGAGAAATCATGGGAGAAAATTTCCATGATAAATGTCAGATTACGACCATGAAAGATATGATCCTTCTTACTCCATGGATCATGTGTATTGCTGGAGTTCTCATTCCGTGAACTGGGAACCACTTCTAAAGGACTACATTCACTAGGTTATATCATATAATAATTTATAATACAAAAACTAAAAAAATTCTCAACATTAATTGAATATTTTCATACTTATAGTATCATAATAATAAAAATTATTTCTTTTCTAACTTTATTTCTCATAAATACTTCATAATGGTTTGTAAAGAAAATATGAATTATCCTAAGAATATCCCCCAGGATTGTCAAAACAGGTGCATAGTAAGGCCGGTTGTCGGGCATCAGGATACCATGGGTCAAGACCAAAACACCTTATCAGAGTTTTCACTTTTTGGTACATCTGTTTTAGAAACATATCCACTTTTAGTTTCTAGAAAGGGATGTATTTCATGGAAAAACCACATAATATCTACATTGCCAAAGTTTTGGATGTTATTATATACTAATCCCAAAAGTATATCCCATATTATTGTTATCTTATCAGATTTTTTTCTAAATCTAGTTTCCAAGGTTTTTTCTAAACTTTATCTGATACCAACTCTAACAGACTGACCCAAGAATCCTAGAGCTGGTTCATTATTACATAACATTGGCATGATTACAAGGAATCAAGTCCCTAAGGGACGATCAGTTGACTAGTTTTGGAAAATACATTACATACATGAAGGTTACATTAAACTTTATATCATACAACACATCATAAATAATCCTTTGAGAAAACCATTATTCCCTTAGCGAAACCTTTCATGTAATTTATAATACATTTCTTGGAATCCTTGAAAAACAAAACATAAGAAAGGTGAGATCTCAGATGCCTAGTAGGGGTAAATAATTTAGAGGAAGCTATAAATATTCAAGGCAAGATGAGTAATAAAAACAATAACATTTTAAACCAAATATTTAACATAATATGGTAAAAATAACTTAAACATTACCATATAAACATTCACATGGATATTCTATTAGTCTAATAATCACGTGTAATAATTAAATTCTTAACAAGGGAATGCGTAATGTTTGACATCATTACCACATAGTCAAGTCCTACTTCAATTTGTATAAATAAACATTTTGTCAAGGCCTTATTCCAAGACACTAATTTGTCACATTAGACCTACCAATGAATCGAGGGGCTATAGAGTTCCCCTACCATAACTTACTATGTCCAATGAATTCCTTATAATAAAATGTTAAAACATAACATAAACATTCGTATTAAAACTAGCATACAAAATGTCAATACATTAACCATAAACCATGAATGGTATAAAAATTGTACATCCATAGTAAAACATATCCTAACTCATTCAATAAAATATAGAATATTTTATTATAATAATTCATACTCAATAAATAATAATATCCAATAAAGGATGTTGACATAGTTGAAAATGATCAGTAAAAATCTTTGAGAGAAATTCCCAATTTCGTGAAATCATTTAAAACTCGAACAATTTATAATGGATGAAATTTAAAATATATTTTTGAATAAAAGTGTACTATAGAACTTTGAATCCTTTGAATGGAATTAAAATTTTAAAATATTCATGTACATATAAATTAATCATTAAAACCATTTGGAAATCATGGACATTAATGTGAATGATTTAGAAGAATAAATATTTAAAACATTTAAAATGATATTTTATTTAATGATTTACTTAATAGAATAATTTTGAAAATTATTTTATGAATCGTGGACATGGAATATAAATATGTCTCAGTAAATACTTATACAAAATCAATCTCAGATAATAATGAAATTTAGAAACTAACCATAAACTTGTACTTATCATTTGTCAAGGGTACATTTAACTTTCTGTATGATGATAATAGTATGTTATTAAATTATTAAAAAAACATATTAATATTTATGATATCATTAATAATTCATTTTCACATTATAGGACCCATTTAATAATAATTTCTATGTTAATTTAACATTTCAGGTAATAATCATTTTCTTTATCGTACATGCTTTAACATGTTATTCTTGATTGTATCACATAGATTATGATTTAAATACTTCTAGAATATAAAAAAATATTTATATATAATATATGATTAGATTATAAATATGTATAATAGATAGCTATATAAAATGGAAAACACCATTTATGGAGACGGTAGGCCGTACAAACACATAAACGCAGTTTAAATTTTCATATCGTATTGAACAAAAGAATGTGAATAAGATATATGTAAATAAAAACACACATCCACACAAATATATATAAATAACCAATATCATTATTATTTCATATATCACATAATTATTAATAATATATATTTTTATAATCATCGTTGGATGGTGAATGTGGAAATGAATCTCATCGCATCGTAAAGACGGTAATCTGTATATATGCACGACCAATGAGATCATTCTATTGATGGTGATATAGTGTTTTATTGAAAGGTATATTATATATAAATAATAATTACCATTCTATATATATTATTTTGGTAAATTATACTCATTATAATACCCATCCAAATAATGAAGTGCTGAATAACAAACTACACCCCGACGTGGAGACGGTAAGCCGTACGTATTCATGTATGGTTACATTGTCATTCATAGGATGAATAGAATTATTAATATAGTTGTACAATAATTATAATAACATAAAATTAAATAGACGGTACTATATTTATTACTGTGGTATGGAAAAAACAAAGAAATAGGAAGTGGAAGAAGAAAGGAACTTTGAATGATGTGATGAAATAATTACCTTTTTCAGGTGTTTCCTTTTGATTTGAACAAACGGGATCCTTAGGATGGATTTCAGATCAAATTAAGGCCTTTGGTTGTATTGAGGGTATTTTGAAGGATATGTGAGTAGGGTTTTTCCGAAACAAATGGATTTGGAGGTGTGAATTGGAGAGAAGGGGAAGTACAATTTTATAAGAGAGGTGTGGGGAAAATTAGAAAAAACACAAAATATTATTTTATTATAAAATAATTTTTTGTTTTAAATGGATTAAAATGGATTTATTTCTAGGATATGGTGGGTATGGATTTAAAACCTCTCAACCAATAGGTTTTGTACATGTTTTGGTCACCTTATTAATCATATATTTTATATTATACTCTTAGTTAAATAGTTTAACTTTTCCCATGTATTCTTGTATTAATACACTATATGGTTAATAAAATAACAATAAAATGACAATAGAAATTCAAGTGATTCAGTAATGACATATATAACATTATTTAAATCCTTTTTATAAACATTATATTTGTATGAATGTTATATCATTTAATAAAATACTATTTGTTTTAAAAACTCATTTATGTTATTTTTGACACTTTTTAGTATTTTGTTTTCACAAAAGTCATAAAAATATTATTTATTCGAAACAAAAACATTGAATCAAACCTAAAAAGTCATATTCAACTAGAAATTTCTTGGTTGAAATCGGAAGTTTATATTTACAATTATTTCGGTATTTATATTATCAATAATTTTATTCATTGATTAATAAGGTAATTACTACATCACCATTGTTGCTTACATAAATTTAATTATTTAACATCTAAAAAATATAAATAAAATACTATGATATAGGAAATAATTATATCATTCTATTGAATATTTACGATCGAATTTATCTTACGTGTAACCCTATATTAATAATAGTTTTGTTATTAAACATTGAATTTACAACTTTTAACTCTTATATAAATAAAATAATAATAAATGTCCAAATCTAATCCAAGTGGAAAAAAAGAATCATATTTTATTCATAAGGATGATTTTTTTCGAAAAAAACTTATCCAATAGAATTATCACATCTGTATTGGTAATTATAATATTATTTTTAGCTTTAATTAACCTATTTACTTTTAACCGTGGTAAATACAATTTAAAAGATACTATTTACGAATTTTTTTTTCTTCTTATTGAACCACATTTCACTTACTAATTTCAATAATTTCTCAGGGATTTTTAAAATTCAATTCACAAAAGCATTAAAATTACATTTTATGAAGATTTTCAAATGTGCCTAGAAGGCGGGTAAAAGGCATTAAAAAGATAAATAAAATTTATACATCTTATATTATTATAAAGTTACTCAAATGACTTAATATGGACTAATATATGTATTATGTATCTATTTTTACTTTAATATAAATTTATAATTAAGAAAATTATTTAAATGAAAAAGTCTATTTTTATGCACTATGTAGTGTTTTTCACTATTCATCAAAAAATGAATGTTTTTTTGAAAAATAAAAAAAATTCACCCAAATATAATTTTACTATTCCACATTAAAAAATGTTTCTTATTTTTACCAAATTCAGAATATATAATATTCCTTAATTAATTTAAAATTAATTCTTTTTGTCAAAACCAGAAAGTGTGTTTTTATGAATTAAAAACTATCAAAAGATTGACACGAGTTTATGTCTAATTTAAATGTGAAATTAAATATAATGAACTAAATTATATTAAATGATAAAAAAATAATCCAATTATATTTTAAAACCACAAAAATTTATAATTTAACACAATAATTTATTTCAAATAAAAAAATTGTTTTCAATTAAAATTTAGTAATTTTCACTATTCATCAAAATATGAACGTTATCAGAAAAGTACCAAACATTTATACAAACGAAATTTTTATGTACTAAATATAATGATAAATATAATTTCATTAAATTTAATATTAAACAGTGTCAAATATTGGATTTAAAAAGGGCGTTCCATTAAAAAGTGGAAAAACTGGATTTTTTGAAAAATTCTTCATTTATCTAAAAAATTGAATTTTTCATTATATAATGTCAAAGAATCAAAAAATATAAATGTTAAAATTATATAGGATATATATAAAATTCCAAATTTGGTTAATAATATTCATAACTTCTTTTTAAATAGCTATTTTAATAGGTCGTGATGCGTTTGAACTCGTTGTTGCTTGTAGCACAGACTATATAATTTTTTTATAGAGATAATGTACTATGAAATCATGGGGTGTTACACTCTTGGAATCTTTCTCATATGATTTCTATGTAATCTAATACACATATCATATTATATCTTAGCGAGAAGGTTTCATGCCAGTGCCATCAACCCATACGATCAATTATATATTTCTTTGAATTTATAGGAATAAAACATTCCTATAAAGCACCTTGGGAATTGATTTATTTAATAAATATCATTTCCAATAAAGGGATTGATATATTAAGTTTCGTTAAAGATCACAATGGATAACCCCTTTCTTGCATTATTCATTAATGAAGTATTACTCGTGACATACCCAACTTATCCTACTTCACTGTGAACATCTATCATCATAGTTATAATCAATAAATCAATTTACATGACTCATAATATTCATAAATAATATTATTAAATTCTAAGGACCAATACACACGTTCTTATATATAAAGATCCAATTACCCGTATAAATGTGTATTTCTTACTTGTGAGTCCCATTATCATAATATCCTACTAGATATTACCAATGGTGTACACCCGAAGGAGGTGTCTCAAAGAACAATGACTGTCCACACCTGATAGACTATATCATTTGTGTCCCTAAAATTGCTTAATCATACTATATAACATACATTCCAGAATAGTGGAATATAACTTCCGGGTTCTCATCATAACGGGGAATTTCTATGATCATTTAGTGAAAAAACTACTCATAGGAAATTATAAAATACAATGTTACATTGAATAGAAATCATGACGTGATAAGTAGATTATTAATATTAAAAACCATGAATACAAGTTTATCCTAAATTACATTGATGTTGGTTTTAGGTGACCAACTCCAAAAAATGCGTCAAATTATATCAGTTGGTTCTTCTGGAAAACTAATTGAATGTTTCCCTTATTTTTTGGCATTAGTGCTAAATAATCTATTTAATATGGGGCCTAAAATGTTTGAGAAATAACATTTTGATGGGAAAATGATTTAAATATGTGGTGATTAATATGAACACTCTCTTAGATCAAAATTAATTTCTTGATGCTCTCAGTGATCCAAAAAATAAGGTTACAATCCTACCACTTGATGGATATACTATTGTATCGTATGTTTTTGTCTTGAATGGTGTACTTATAAAGGTCCATAATTTCATTATATTTATTTTTGAAGATAAATTTCCATTCGAAGTTAATTTTAAGTGTACTATTATTTGTATCTTAACTACGATAGAATCTATATATAGGAATAAATCATTATTTTGAATATTATATAATAATGTTAGAATTTATACATTCAATATTCATCCTTGAACTGTACATAGGGCCCATATTGATGATTATAAAAAAATCATATTAGCTATTTCGAACATAGATGTAAAAATTTGGGATGAAGGCCTGAATATAATTCCTTTAACATCATTAGATGAGTCATTCAACTCTATTAAACAATAAATGATTTTTTTAAGAAATGCATTGAATATTTGAGAATATAATTTCTTTTTTGTTAGCTAAATAACTTCAAATTAAGAGAACAATTTAGATTGAGGCTAAGGGTCTTGACATTAAAGGAAATAGGGAGAATAGGTATAGGTGTAGAGTGAAGTCAGTCTAGTATGCATAGATCTAAATACAATTATAGGGTGTTTAAATGTCTCTAATGTAAACAACCTAGGAACATGAAAATAAAATTCCATAAAAATAAATAAGATTATAAAAAATAATGACTATTATTTTTTAGGAGAATATGATTTTGAAACGACGGATCTGTTGAATGTTTCTGATGATCGTATCTGAGAGAAGTGGTCCCATGATTCATGACACTCTACGAATATTTATCCTAATAGCGAGTAATTCATTGGATTAGGGGAGACTGAATTTTGTGTTTTATACTATGGAAATAAAAATATTTATTTCTTAAAGGGTTTGTGTTTTGTGTGATTAGAATTTCATGATGGGATAGTTACGTATCAGGAAGAGGTCAATTTGGTACTTGAACTTAAGACAATTCTCATTTTCTGTGGAATTCTTGATTATAAGGAGAATAATTTTTTTAGTGCTATTAGTTTAATAATTTCTCATGGATCCCTCATTGTGAAGAAGGGAAATCAATTGCATTGCTTATATGAGTTTGATGATAGAAATCACATGAAAAGACTTTATGTTTCTCCTTTTTAAGTGTTAGATAATAATATCATATGAAATTTGAGACTCAAGTATGTGAGTGCTATGGGCCTTGATGAACTACCAAATAAAGGATTGTTGAATGATTTAAATTTTAGTATTATTTAATTATATGAGGATTTTGTGTATTGTAAGTATGGAAGGGTATGTTTTGATAGTTCATCCTACAAGGATATAACTCTATATAATGTTTCCACTCTGATATCTAGTGTCCCTCTTAAACTAATTTCCCTGTAAAAGGCTAATACTCTGTCACATTTATCAATGATATCCCCTAAAATTTTTATATTTACATTTTAAAATACATGTTAGATACTTTTCATACATTCATGAATTGGAAAGCCAATGTGGAGAATGAATATGGTAGGAAATTGAAGGCATTGGGAATTAATAAGGGTTTCGAATATCTATCCAATGAATTTTTATATTTCGTATCTCTAAATTCCACTATAGATACAATGATATTATGGAAACCCCACAACCATATGGATTAGTTTAACATATGAATGAAACTATATTAGAATGAGTGAGATGCATATCGCCCCATACGATTTTACCTACGTCTTTTTGGGATGAGGCTTCCACCATGATATTGTACTTGATTAATCATTTTCTAGAGTCTACTAATTCATATAAAATATCATTATTACTCTATGTAATAAATCCTCCTAATATTTCACACAATAGAGTGTTTGGATCCATATCATATGCACACACTTAGAATGATATGTTGGAACCCATGGTAATGATTTTTTTTAAAAAAATTTGTTATCTAATGGTATTAAGTGTTACAAATTATTTATAGATAAACATAAATATTAGAAATGCATCAACTGTCGTGATTTTTTATTTAATGAGGCTAGTGTATAAGAAGGAATTTCTTTTGACTGTAGTGATACTGGTACAACCCGATGTAACATCCCACGTAAGTAATTAATAATATATATTTTTATCCATGTCTATTAATGATTAAGATAGTGTTTTAGAGGCTTAAAATGAAAATAAATACAATCTTATGCATGGAATAAACTAATATTCTTAAAAGATTGTTTTACTGCCTTTTGATGGCAAACCATTTTTGAATCTATCTTTTGAAAATTTTATAAACTATGTTTGTCAAAATAAACTTATCCTTTATGATTGGGACATCAAAATTTACCTTGTGTGAATTTTTGGTATTTTTCTGACAATGTTCATTTTTAATGAATAGTGAAAAATACTGCATTTTACATCAAAAATGCTTTTTAATATAATTTATTTATATGATTAGATTATGGTTTGAATTGGTTTTGAAGTGAAATTAGAATATATTTTTACCATTTTATCCAATGGTGGTCATTGGAATCAATTTCACTTTGAAATTAGACATAAACTGGTGTCAATCTTTTGATACTTATGGTTTTGTAAAAACACGCTATTTGCTCTGGCAGCGGGAATTAATTATTAAATTAATTAATGTGACTTATATGATTTGAATTTTGTAAAATAGACTTCATTTTTGAATTCGGAATATCAAATATAGCTTAGGGTGAATTTTTGGTAATTTTCTGAAAAACTTCAATTTTTGATGAACAGTGAAACCACTAAGTGGTAATCAAGCAAACTGATTTTTCAGTTAAATGAAAGTTTACCACTAATGTGTATTGAATTTTGAAAATCCGACATAAATGGTTGTCATTAAGAAGTAAAATGTGGTTCAATGAGATTAAAATAATTTTTTGGTGAATAGTAACTTATTAAGTTCTTAATCGCGATTAGTGGTAATTAGGGAAGTTTAAGGTATAAATAATGTTTTAATAATAGGAAATGACCTAGAAACATGTCCCAACCTTATTGGTAGTCTCATGGCCGACCAAGACAAGCCATGGGTCAACTTGGGGACCCCATGGAGACACTTTGGTTTGGAAATGACATAAATAACATTTTATTAAATGTTAAAGTAAAAATGACACAAACAAGAAATGTTTTACGAAAACAATTTTTACATGGGGTTATTAAGATCAGATTTTTGATTATAAATAGTAATTGGAAAGATAAAAAGATTTCCTAGATCATAGTATTTTTTTTATAATTTTTAGACATTAAATAAATTAAATTATTTATGACATAATAATGATGCAGCGATGACATCATTATTTGACGATTTAAATAAAATGGAAAGATAATATAAAATCTATGAACTAAACAAGTCCAAAACCAATTGGATGAGTGGATTTAGAACCCTTATCACCTTATCCACGAATTATATCAATGTGGGACCTTTTGAAACAGAAAAACATTTTCAAATAAAGTAATATTTCTTTACTTTCCAAAAGTGCCCCTCCTCTCCTCTTATAAAAGGCCCCCACCTCTACCTCATTTCACACACTCCTCAAGACTTTGGCTCGGCCAACCCCTGCCCATTTACTCTCTCCACATCCCTCTCCTCATCCAAGAGGATTCCCTTTGGGCAGAATCCTTTCAAAGGAAGCCTTTAGGCTCAAATAAAAAGGAGTTACACTTTTAAAGGTAACTCATTCTCTCATGTTCATTTGTTTTATTTTTCTTCTCCAACCCCCTAAACTCTTTTTATTTACTTATTTTGTAACAAAACCAGTATCTTCAATATACAAGGATGTTGTTATAATATTTATTTGAGCTACACTCTCACACAACTACATCAAATGGTTAAAGAACATACGGTTTCCGTGGATGGCGAAATTCTGCCTCCCGAAACGATGATTGTTCAACACTCATTTAACACCTTCAAAGGTGGCCATTATGATGTCACTATTTTTATATATGATATATAATATGTTTATGTTTTTTTAAGCTTCTGTTTTTTTCATTTTGAGCATATCTTTATGGTTTCCTTTATAGGTAAACACGATATCTTCATTTTAGGAAGTGCGGACTACCGCCCCCTAAAAGTGATTTGATTCGTTAATACCATATGTGGGATGTGTAAAGGATAAAGTTAATGATGTTATATATGTTATTAAACTGGAATTATAATATACTCTTATATCATTATGATTCCATTCCAGAAAATATGAAATAGAAATGGAAGTATCGTTCATGCGTACGTACGGCTTACCGTCTCCATGAACGGTGCATTTCATTACTTACCTCTTAATGTGATGTAATATTATAAATGCATGTATGTACTGGATATATATGACATATATGATATATACATCATGAATACCATTCTGGATATAATGAACCTTTGACCAAATTAACAACATGTAAGTGTAAGAAGTCTATTTTTGACTTAAGAACCAAATACCGACAAAATGAACATTATTAACTTAACTGATTACATGATGTTCATAACATTGTATAAAAGGAATAATGAACATGAAAAAGATTCATAAGAAAGTATAGATTAACTCATGTTTATTATTCAGGAGATTAAAGAACGGTCGGGTCAAGTCGGATACGAGGTATGGGACTTCGTCTCAATCTCCTTTCGTTGAGGCATATTTTATTTTATACACAACTTTATTTTATACGGTGTATAAACCCCTTTGACTTTTATGTTTATCCAAAAGGAATATTTTTTATACGAAGCATTTACTAAACGAAAAAAGGGAATGTTTTTGTCGTACGTATGCGGCGACAACGACTTCTCCACCGTCATGACTGTTATTTGAGTTTCGGCTTCCTCTACAAGCCATACCTTCTTTTTAAAAGAAAAATAAATACCATGTTTTACTTTTCTGTTATTTTGGTATTGAAAATGGTTTTCATAATGTTTTTATATCAATGTGTTGTATTGATATCTTGTGATTGAAATGTGTAAATTTTATGTTTCCTTTATGCATGTTTTATGTGATATGATTATGTTATGGTCTTGGGCATTATTATGAAGACGGGTGGTTCCGTGATAAACTAAGGGCAGGTGAGCCCGTTATAGCTCTCCAATGCATTGGGTAACGCGAAGGAGTGAAACGTTAAGGTTTCTCCGAAGAGATTTTTAGGGAATATACTGTGATGGGTATTCCAAATGTAACCAAGGGGGTTACTCCCTACGTAAGAATGTTATGAATGCCTCATGTTACCTTTATGTCTTATGATTTCTATGATTTATACATGATTTTATGAGGTATGTTAAAGTGCCTATGTTTTATGGGTAAAGTATGATTTCATTCTTATGTATATATGAACTCGTGTTTCCTTTCCATGTTTTTTTTATATAACCCATACTGAGTTTTTATGCTCATCCCATGTTTTTGAAATGTTTTTCACAGGTCAAGGGAAAGGTACATGATAAGATGATAGAGTCAAGGATGCGTCAAGAAATAATCCATGATTAATTGTAAATGTGTTTCCATTGATGGGAATGAAGAATACTATCTTTATGTAACCACTTTGTTTATATGTGTAATGTAATGCAAGTTTTATGATCTAATACTCTAAAACACTAAACCCGAAAATATCCTCAATGTGTAATCTTCTAATAACTCAAGATTAAGTAAGGTTTAAGGCTGGGGGCCTTATACCCAACCTTTGGGGCATGAGAATAATTCATAGAGATAAGACAAGTCTAAAATTGAGTTTTTCACTACCAATTCTTCCATATAAATTCAAATTTAGTAAGTTTCCAATTCCAGTATTGAATTGGATACTAGGAGAGGTGATGATCATAGATAGTACCAATTGAATTGAAAGAGTAAGGAGGAATATACTACCTTATTCTTAGTTTTGAAACACAGATGTGGTTGTATATTATTTCGATATTTTTGATGATATAAATACTGAGGATCCTCAATATTTTATGAGAGAAATGAGATCTATAAAAACCTAATATTTTTTAGCTTCCATGAATGATGAAATGATTTATCTTACTAAGAATATGACATGGACTATTATTAATAATCCTATAAATGAAAAATTAATTGGTTTCAAAATGCATATTTAATATGAAAGAGGATAATAATTGGAAGTTAAAAATAAAACAAACAACCCAATTAGTTATAAATGGATTTCGTATGAATGAAGGGATATACTATTGTGAAAATTTCCCTCATATTTTTATGAATTAATTAATTTTTATTTTTCATTATTTTTTTCCTTAAAATGATTTCCATATTGAATAGTTAAATATTAAAATTTCTTTCTTTACATAGTAAACTAGATTAATGAAATAATATGAATCCTAATAAATAACTTTAAAACAATTGACAATGAATCATGTTTTTTATTTTACATATCTATTCTATGGGAATGAGAAATCTTCATTATAATGGTATATGTGTTTGGATTCCATTATGATTGAAAACATATTAAATAGAAGAATGTTTGATGCATGTGTGTACTTAAATCTTGTTAACCATGATTTGATTTACATGATTTTACATGTTGATGAAATTATAGTTATCTATAAATACATTATTTGTATTATAAAATTCAAATTCAATTATTTTTATGAAATAATGAACCTGGGAAATGATAAATAAAATATAGGAATAGAAATAATTGGGCACAAAGAGGACAGAACCATGTACCTATTATTACATGATTACACTATGATTTTTTTTTAATAATATCTTTTTGATAATATTAAACATATGAGAATACCCTTTGGCCAATAGTGTTGGTTGTATCGTAGTGAGTTCCCTATTTGTAATGGTGAGGAAGATTTTAGAAAAAATATTACTTATTCATGTATTGAAGGAATTGTTATATATGTAATGTTTTGTTCAAGACCAGATATTTCTTTTTTCATATGTACTCTGAGAATGTTTATAAGAAAAGTCTGTAAAATCATTCGATGGGGTTGAAGGAATTTTTTTTGTAGATTCTCAATTGAAAAAATAGGAACCTTACATTTTGAGGACGAATTACATTGATCATGTCAGTCCTGACACCTATTACAATGCATATGTTGTCAACTAATAAGGTTCCAAGGATGGTGATCACCAACATTGAGAAAATGTTGAACTCATTATTATGGGATGGTCATTTAGAAGGAAAGTTCCCCTGGTCTGCCTGGGATCAACTCGAAAAAATGGTACTAGAAGGAAGTATGAACCTCTAGATTATTTCAAGGGCTATTTATGGCATGCATGCCAAATTGGCCTGGGAGATCATTGAGGTAAAATAACTTTGCGTTAGTTACATTTAAAATGCTATTGGGTTTGATGGAAACTTTTATAATGTTAAGACTTATTGTGTGCAGAAGATGGTCTAACCCTATATTTCTTTTCTCCAGAAATATTCTAGGTGGATCATTGACAATGGTGAAGTGAGCAGCAGGATTCAGATCTAGTCAGGGTCAATCATGGGGTTTCCTTTTTTCCTTCCACCATCTATCAGCGTCCGGAAAGCTTGTGGTATTATATTTCTCATTGATGCTACTCTGGATGGAACACATCGGATCAGTTTTGGCCACATTAAGATGAACAACGACCAAGACCAGTGTGTTTTTACATGATCGGAATTTGGTACTTTTAACATTAAATTTTTTCTCAAAAATTCATTATGTGGCATCTCATCAGGACACTTTAGGAGATATCCACTAGTGTATGGAGCTTTCGGTGAAGAATTATTTCCTGGAATAGCGTGTTAGACAAAATGTGCTACCGACGGAGGAGAACTTATAATAGTGGGGGATAAACCTGGCCTCTAAATTCTACAGTTGAAGAAAACCATGGAATGAGTCCCTATTTTACTTATTCATTGATTGAGAGTGCGATACAATGGTCCAGGTGTCCTTTGGCCAGATTGTGGGGTGTCTGGCTAGCGTGGAGGAAATTTCCAACTTTGATCAAAGTGGTTCTAGGGAATGCTCATGACTGGCCCCGAACGAAGGGCTAGAGACTTACGTTTTATTACAGGGTGTTGGGTTTTGTGGATGTATAGGAATAGGGTGCGACATCAATCCATGCCAGTGTAAATAGCTAGAATTATTTTTAGATCCATATTCATCCTTCTCGACTTGGGTATCCAATGCAAATATCTAGCCAAGGGCCCTTCCCCTTTGGATCCCTCTCTTACCAGTAATAGGTCCATTTAAGGAATGTGGGTCAAATGGAAGCCACCTAGTAGGGGGTTCAATCTCAACACTGATGGTTCATGCTGCTTGGCCATGATGCACAGATACATAGATTTTTGCGATTCACATGTATCTATAATGGTGGATTTCCTATCTTTTTTTAGAGGTGGAGGTTGAACATCTTATCATCATCATGGCCTTTTCCAGAAAAGGCTCAATCCCTTGGAGCATTGAGTACCTGATTAGAATATGCAAGCATATATTGGAGAGTAACAATTCCATCATCCACACCTGGTGGGATGGGTATATGGTGGCTGATTTTCTGGCCAGAAAATCTAAGGTGAATGGTAACTTGTTGGTTTTTTCAAGACCAGAATCCTTTCCATCTGATGGATCTATTTTTGTATGAGATGACCCCCTTAGATTGTACTATTTCTACCCTTAGATCCTCTTTTTTATTTCCCATCTTTCTCATCACTAATTTTTAATAAAATAAAATTGTTTGTTTGGAAAATATATAATAAAATAGTTACAATGATGATATTATTGGATCTAATGATTTTAATTATCATTTTAATATTGAAAATCACAAATATACTACTATATTTATGTTCATTTCCTGTGGTGACCATATTTCAAGGAAATATAATATGAAGTTAGTATTTTCACTATACACCACTGAGGTTGAATGAATGAATCTAATTGAATCCATAAATTAATAAATTTTTATTACAAGCTTAATTATCGAGTTTTCTTTTTTCTTTTGATAGTTTTACTGAAAAATTTGATAGTTATTCTATATAATATTTTCCTAAAATATATGTTTTCCATGGTAGATCCAAGATTATAGGCATTAGAATACATTTTAGGGAATTAATTTAATCTCATATGGTGTGTGTAATAAAGAAACAAACTGGGGATAATCTAGATGATATTATAAATAAAGTCATTCCCCTGTATAAATTTCAACATTGTTTTAGTATTATGAATGTTGCACAAGTTCAAAAGTATTGGTTGTGAGAACATCATATATAATATGATCATTTTAACCACAATGTGGAGATTTTTTAATTTAGTTGATGTTTCATGATTCAAATTTAATTTTTGAAAAAATATTGACATGTTTGTGTTGATGCTAATTCAATTTTTTATACTAATATTTTTTCTTACCTCCTTCATTGGGAATTTTTAATTTCCATGTATGTGATTCCATGTTTACAAATCCTTTTTTCCCCATATAATTTATATTAAATTCATGAATTTTTTCTTTTATATCATTAGGTTGAATGTTGGCCATTGATCATGGACTATTATATGACCACTATGTCTTGTTTGCATGCTTCATTTAAATATCTATGTCAGGTTGTTATGTATAGTTAATTTCCTATTAATTATGGTTAAATATAGGTAATATCTACATAAAGGTAACTTCAAATTTTTATAAGTTGTGTAACAGCCTTGATTTTCCCCAAATACCCATAACCCATCTCTTTGTTTTTTTTGTCCTTCCTAGAAACCATACATTATGTTATGTGAAAAACTAAATTACCCTCATCCATCGAAGAGGCTTTCATCCCATGTTCCATTCCCACTTCACCTATCTCTTCATCTAGTTTCATGAATTATTTATAGATTTTTCCATTTGAATCCCTGAGGGTTTGATTTCTATTTGGGTTTTCATGGTGATATGGAAGAAGAAAATATTATACATGCAGTGAAATATTGATGATGAATAAGAGAAATTGATGTTCTCAACTAGCTATTATCTCCCTAATTCTTGACATGATGACCCCCAATAATAAATTCTCTATTCTGGAAATGATTTGTTGGAGATAATGACTTCTTTGGATATGGATGTAGACAATCATAGAGGTTACAGACTCGATACCTTCCATTATAACCATATTTTTGTGTTTTAATTTGGCTCTATAAGTGATATATCTTTTTGATGACTATATTTGTATCTATTTTTTGCATGCATGTGTGAGTTTTCATAGGAGTGGATGGTGTAAAATCCTCATGATGATGTTAATCACCACCACTAAGTTTATCAAGGATGACCTTATAGGATTGTTTATCTGATGATTATTTGTATTTCATGTCTTGTATCTTCCTTCTAGTTTCCTTTAGTAATTAAGCTCTAAATGTGGTAGTGTTCTCCCCATGCATGTAGGATCGACATTATTTGAATCATGTTATATCTCAATGTTCTTTATTGATTTCAATTTTTTTTCAAATGAATGCTCATATGTTAATCTAATTCATGGTTTTCGTATATAAAATGATTTTTCTAATCAGATCATAATCTATTACAACAAATTTGTGTATTTTGTCTGGTTCAACACTATCCAAAATAATAGAAGGGTCATTAATTACTCAGCATGAAAAAATTTAAATTTTCATGGTATTTAATCTCATTCCCAAATTCTAGGGCTGAAAAATATGTTTTTTACGTATTAATTACAGTGTCTAATCAAATAATGGGAAGAAAATTATTTATTGATGTGAAGGGAAACATATCAATAAATAAGGGTTTAATAAATAATTACTAACTAATGGGAAGAAAACTATAAACCTTCAAATCATAATTGAAAAAAAATTATTTCATGTATTTTTGTTTCTCATATTGTATGAAAGGTACATGAATTCCGATTGGTTAACAATCATATAATATATTTCAAACCTGAATCTTACTCAAACTCAATTAAGAGATACATGAACATGATTTTATCAAATTAGATATGGGTGGGATTTAATTTATCAGTTTCCAATTACCATTCCAAATTGTGTAATAATAATAATAATAATAATAATAAATATTATTGTTTATTGGTGTTGAATAAGGAAATCCATTGAATTTTATAGTGCAAAAAAGTTGACACTTGATTCAATAAATAAAAAATATAAAATTAATTATTTTAATTTAAATGTCATATATATTGAGTTTTATAAAGAGTGAAGTTTAATGACTCACTCTGGAAGTGGGTGTCCAAGGGTGTATGTAACTCGGTGGTGGTATCACTAGTCGATCACCAAGAAATATATGGGAAACATATCACATTATATTGAGGTGAATAACCTATGTTAAAAACTTTCCTTTCTATTTTCCCAAATTAAAATCGATTGTCTCACCTACCCTTTCTAGTGAGAGAATGGATATAGGTTTTCTAATAACCAAAAAATGTAAAAAAATCTATTTTACACATTTTTTAGGTTCCGTTAAACATGATTCTTTTTATTTTTTTTGAAATGGATAATATATTTTATAGAAAATTGAATGTGATAGTGTAGAATGGAAAAATGTTTGAGAAACTTGATGGTAATTAGATGTGATTTTGGATGATTCATATCAAATATTTCTTATAATTGAATAAGTTACATATGACTCAAATCCAAAAAATATATATACAATTGAGTTTGAAATAATAGACATTGTTAGAATGACAATCCTAGCTTGTGATTAAATAGTAGATAGAAAAAAACATTTTAGACATCATCATCAAGGAGTTATTTTCTGATATATATGAGAAACCAAAAACATCAAATAAGATGCTTCTAATTCTAAAACATATAATTACAAAGAAGAAGAAAGGTTACAACGTAGCTGATCATTTGAAATAATTTAATTACATACTATCATGATTGAACATAATAAAAAATTTAATTATATTATAATGTTCCAACCCTCTAATTAATATTATTATTGTGGGTAACATTTTTGTGGTTGTCTATAAGAATGACCAAGATCCTTATATGTATATGTGATGACTTAAATCCATTTAGAAAAATTGGTTATATTTTAAAACAAATGTGAGTAAATGAAACATGAATTGAGATGAACACAATTAGAGAATTGTGTAACAGAAAGAAAAAACCGTAAGATGTAATGTTCTTGGGTTCACATTGCATTTTCATGAATGATGAAACACCACTATAGATTAACATTTTGTAAGCTTCATTCACTATTGGAGATACAAAAATAGTTAATAATAAGGGTGCATTTAACTTAACTAAATTAAATCAATAATAAAGGTGACCATCATCAGTGCTAGAAAATATCATATACATTGACACCCTTTATCATTGTTTTTACCACTGATTAAGTTAGTTATTTATTAAATATTTTATTATCAATGATAACTATGTTTCCATTATAAGTGCTAAAGTCCTGTTTTAGTGTTGACAAATGGTATAATTCATTAAAAACAATTTATATACTATTAAATAGAATATTGATATATATATATTGATATATCTATATAAATATAATATTTTCTTAAATATATTTTTTATAATACAAAATACGTTTTTAAAAATAATATATAATAGATTTAATTAAATAAATTGAAAAAAATAAATTAATATTAATATTAATTAAAAATTAACTAATTTGTATTGAGTAATATACATTTTATAAAAATTTTGTGATAAAAAAATTTAATGAATTAATTATTCTCTGAAGATAATTTAAAATTGGATTCCATTTCTAAAAAACATAACTTTTGATCTAGGTGTCACCTTTGGCTCCACGAGAGGTCAAATAAATGCATGTAAAGATATATATATTGTTTAGTCTGATTTTTGTCTCTTATACTATATTTTTCTTTGAACAAAGGTAAGAACGACCTCCAAAACTGAGTTCTTAATTGGGGAAACCCTAATTTTTGATCACTCGATGGAATTTTAGTTTTATTTAGTAGGTAACTCTTATCTTTATATATTGGACAAATAATTTATACCTCTGTCTTACATTCATAATTTTATTATGATGTTGAAATTTTTCCTTTTTTTATATTATTTTTTTTGTTTATAATTATATATATACATACATATTTAAATATATTTAAATAAAAAAATTTAATTTTATAAATAAATTTTTAATCATATTTAGAAATAACACGTCTTTTTAAATATTTAAATAATATGGATATAAAATGTAATTATCAATATTTTTTAAATTAATTTTTTTATATTTTATATACCATATTAATATTTATGAATATTTATTTACCGATACAAATGTATATAAATATTTTAGATATACATATATGCGTGTGAATGAAGAAAAAAATATTTTACATATTTTCTAATATATGTAAATATATATGTATTAAAATAAGTATATATTGAAAAATATACATACATACATACATACATACATACACACATACATAGATATGTATCTGTCAACATATAATAAGTAAAATCCATTAGGTTAGTGGTAAGGGTGATTTTGGAGAATATGGTGGGCATGAGTTCAAATCTCATGACCTTTGAATTCATTCAATATTTCAGTTATGGGTTCATAGTGGGCCTAAGGGAGTCAGGCCATCCATTTTTGGTGTCTCTGATGTAGTGGGGTCATTATAGACTGATTATTTTCCCTTTTTATAGTGACTCAAAAGCCTTTAATTTACACTTGAAAAGTGTTGATAATATCCCCCATTTATTATTGATTTTTTGCGTGGATAAAAGTGAATTTTATAGGTCATAATGGCCAAATATATTTTACTAAGAAGACTCACCCAAATATGATTTATTACTAAATAAAATTACAAAAAATAGTTGGCTTGAAATGAAATAAAGGACTATAGATGTTATCTAAGGACATTAACCTTGTTAAAACATATATCAGTGATTAACTTCATCAGATGGTGTTTTCATTGACCATCCTGGATAGACTCATAAACACATTTAGTAAAATAATATAACAAAATATTTGATAATAAATCAATATCAACTATATATTCATGTTTCATATAGAAAAACCCAGTTACCATAGTGAAGATATTTAAAACATTTGACGAATCTTTGAGCATTGATCACCCTGAATATACAAATCCAATTTTCCCTACTAAATCTGCACTAGAATATAAATATGGTTGTAGGGGATCAATATTCCTAACAATAATGGAAATATATATATGCTTTGTTAGAATATATTCCTTCATATATCTCAAAACTCTCAAAAGAATCTATGGGTTTCTACACATCACCCACAAAAATCACACTAGACCCAATACATGTTCTTTGAATACCAAAAGAAAAATGAGGACCATAGTGTTGATAAACAGATGAGGTGACAGGTGTAGAAGGGGATGATACATGATTCATAACACATGGATATCCATGATCAACCGGGTTGTTTACTTAGTCAGACACAGAATGACTTGTGAAGAAACACTGTAGTCATCAATAAAACTGAGAGGGTAATAAACAAATCACACAAGATCCATGAAATAAAGAAAGAACAATATTCAATCACACAAGTGGATATGGGGTCTATTAGAACATGGTGGATTGAAAAATCTAAACAACCCATCCTAATAGACCCGAACCATCTAAATAAGGAAATACAATTCGTGATGTAATAATAAATTAATGGGGAAAAACAACGAAAAAAATCACAGGTAATGAACATGCACAATATCCATGCTTAAAACAAGTGATGAAATAATGAATTGACAACAATCAAGGAAAAAATAAAAAATAAATTTAATTTCAACTAAATAAAACATGCAATAACATTTTCCCAAATATACATATTTAAATTAATTTTATTATTTAATAATGATTTTCTCACAACAAACATTATTGAACTGGGAAAAATTTCATTAATCTTAATCAATGTCTAAACATGGATGTGGTATCATCTTTAGCTAAGCTATTAGCTAGATTATCATAAGTGTGTAAATTTATGACACACACATTCTTATATTAAATAATCCATCTATAATGGTTATTTATAATATCTATATGCTTTTTTATATCATGGAAAAAAAATATTTCTATAAATGGATTAACAATACCTTTAACCAAATTTCCCATTTTATAGATTTGGTTAATGTTATTTAAGTTCCCAAGAGTTCTAGAACCATTGGGGGGGTTAGACTAGTTGGGATATTTAACAATATTTTCCCTATTTGAAACTAACCCCTTAAACTAGTTATAGTTTTATATTCATTTCATATTTATAAAACTCAACCACACTTTGTATTAAATGATAGAAAAGTAATGCAGAGCACACAATACTTACAATGTTCTCCCCTAGTGTGGGTGACAACATCCTTTCCCTAGAAACACTTATTATTCCATATAAATACGATACAATAAGATATGAATTGAATTTTAATACATAGTATATTAGACTCATCCAATATTTTCCCTAGTAACTCTTATTAGTAATAATTATAACTCTCATCAGTTATATGGTTTCATTTTGTCTCTGATCCAAAAAAATAATGAGGATCATTGGAAATAGTTCACACCACATTTCATATGGAAACAATCTTCCCATTTTTCTTAGTTTGATAAGAGTTCATCCAGTGTGATCCACTATTATTAAGTATAATTCCATAGAGTGTTCCTTAAAAAACAATTCATTCAGCATATGTGTCTTCAAAACTCCTCTATGACTAGTGTCTCTATCTAATGAACCTGTATATTTTCTGCTCGTATATTACATACCTCTATCTGGTGACCCTACGAATAAAATCTATTTCTATTCCCTTAAATTCATCCAAAAGTTTACATGGTTGGAAACTCTAACTGCTATGAAGTATACAAATTCCATCTCTATTTAATTTCTCACCATCTGATAACACCCCTACTGCACTTCGACTATTTAATTTTCATATAAATAGTGTTATTCATAGTATTAAAAAAATTTCACCCCTTTATATAGGTGATCACTTGGGAGTAAAAGGTGGAAACGAAATGTATTTTCTCACTCAACCAAAATCTAAAATTTGAATCTCCCACTCATTTGAGATTCATTGGACGCTTCTCAACTCATCTAAAACATTCATTAAACTTCTTACAAACTCATCACCAATAACGTTCTAAGAACATCCATAAACCTGGTGTTAAGGGAATTATTCAATTTTTTTTACTATAGTTATATTAAAACACATTGAAGGATCATAATATCATCATCATTATAAAACTTATTTATAAATATTTTTAAATATTCTCAAAACGTTCATAACAAAAACTCTACATGGTGCACTTTTCTAATATTTAGTGAACTTTCAATTTCATTGACTAGTGATCTTATATGACTGATTACCCTCTATCCAATTAAATTATATTCTTTGTTTTTTTATATTCATATCCATCTATGTATGATGTAATCATAATTTATTTTTGGTTTGAAATGTCTAATGAAACAAAATTTCCCATTCTATTCATCTTGAAATTTATCAACCTTCATACAAAGCATGGTTCACACAAATTAGTCCTTTTTATCTTCATTTATCCATATTTATGATATAACTTTTACTAAACAATAATAATTAAAAAAATCATACATTTGGATTTATTTTCTGGACACTGTCTTCATCTGATGAACTTCCTTTAATTTTTCAATCATAATATTGTTTATACGATTGACTCAATTTTTTCAAAACACCACTCTAACTAGTACAGATTAAAACTCTCAATATATGTTACTTTGAACATTATTTTATGATGAAATTTCTAAAGGTTTTTATGAATTTACCTTCAACCAACATAACAAAACTTTTATTTATATACATTTTCATCTGATGGAACATTGAATGATGAACTCTATCTAATAACCTTCATAAAAAATTGTTCTCCATGATTTTCATAACTTCAAACTTTTTAAATATTGTAACATGATCATAATATATTTATAAACAACATACAAACTATATAGCTGGTAGAATCTTCTTCCTATATATAATAAACATGAGTCATTGGCCTTTATATACTTCTTGTATTATATTTTCACCTCTCTCCCATTATATTTTTATAGAACTAATTATAACATAGCATTAGATACTTCTTATAACTATCTCTCTGATAGCATCATCATTAGTACATATAGTGACAATTTTTATCATCAACTGTTGTATTATCTCCCTTTTTAAAAATGTGTACAAACACATCTTGGATTATGAGAATCTTCTTGATGATATGATGTTTAAGAAAGAAATAGTATCATATGGCTTATGAATTTTTTCTACACTTGGTAAGAAAAATTTCTTAAAATTCTTTAGAAACACATTTTCTAATGAATCATAATATAATCACAAACATGGTATATTGAAGAAAATAAGAAACAAATTAATAATATACAATTTTTATTTTCAATTACCCAATTTTTATTTTTTTGGAAACATTCTTAAAAACTCAATTAGTTTTTTAAAAAACTATTTTTATAAGTTTTTTTCAAACCATATCATTTATCATATAGTATGTTCTGACACCAAAAAGGTAAAAAAATAAATGTTTATTGAGGAATTATATCCCTTTATGACAAGCCATTATATAACCAAGATAAGATATGCCCCTAAATATTTTATTTCTTCCCTATTTTATAAAAAAAATAGATTTAAAAAAGAATTTATAATAGAGTTGTACAATCTCTTCACCTTTTATAATGGGATATAAAGGATCATGTGGGAGAAATTTCCTTACAAATTATAAAGTCATTGGTGGAGGATGAACCTATTGTTACACTCTCAATTTCTCAAATATTTCCCTTGGAATATCATGGGAAGAAAATAATTGATTTGGAATTTTGTTGAAATATACTCTAGTATAACATCTCCACCAAAATCATCATATTTTAAGATATATTACCTAAAATAAATTTTCATTAATCTAGAAACTGTACTAGATTTTTGTAAATATCATTGGAACATTTATTATCATAAATAATCTATAATGGTATATAAACACTGAATCTCAAATATACTAGTAGAACCCTCATCCACATATTTTTTTACAAGGTTTGGTAAATACTTCATATTCCACTTCTACTATTCTAAATGTAACATACCATTGCTTCATTATATTATATCTGAAATTTTTTTTTACTAAGAAGATGGTTCTTCTCAAATTTTAATTTTTTATAATTACAATATCTCCCCCAATTAGGATTTGTGAATCACATATAGCTTAAATCATTACTTCTTATATACATCATTCCATAAGATGATGTTTCATTATCATATTTGAGTGTTATTTTAGTTTCCTACATATATGATTCCTTTAGATCACTATTATATCATTATAACAATGTAACAATATATATATTGTTTAGTCTTGAACAAGTAATATATGGTAATATTAATATTAACTTTTATAAGTCTTTTTTAACACTTTTACAAGCATCATCTTTACTCAGCTTTATGCCGACAAAGATGGGTGTATAAAATATTTTTTAATTAGAAATTCCGATTTTTATAGAATCTATTTGGACCAATTTTCTTAGGAAATTATGATATATCTTCCATTTATTTAATATATACCTCCGGAATGAAATTTAACTCTCCTCGAATTGACATCTTAAAATATTTATTCATTTCCCTTAAAAATTATTCGGAATTTTTATCCCCTTCTCCTGTAAAAATTATATCACCAGTATAAAAAAAGAAAATAAGGGTACCTATTCTCACCTAAATTACACAAAAATTTGTATCAATGTTACTTTTGGAAAAGTATAAATAATTTATGAAACTATAATTTTTTGAGTACTAGGCTCAATGCTGTTGTTTTATCCTCTATAAATCATTACTCAGTTTACATAGAATGATTCAATATATATCTAGTATAAAAAAACTAGTATTACTAGTATAATTTTTTTTCTAAACCCCTTACAATTAAGAAAGTTTAATTTATATCCATTTATAGACTTTTTAATTTTTATGTTAATTAACTACATAGAACATTTTTATAGATTTATGTCTCACAACTAGAGAAAATGTTTCATCAAATTAACAACATTATACCGTTTTCTAACCATTAAAAACCATAGAAAATGTTTTTATAATATTTTATACATGTTAAATAATATTTTTTATGAAAAAAACTTTATTTATATCAAATTATTTCCAACTGGTGATGGAAAAATTTCTTAGGTATAATTTTTCTCAATATTATCTAACTCTTCATTCATGACATTTAATGAATCATTATACTCAAAAATATCTAAAACTGACTATGGCTCTACCTATGAGATTAGTGATGTCTAATTCTACAATATTTTTTTCCTTTTGTGGTGAACTATTGATTTATGATTTCTAATGAAATTTTCAAATTCAACATGTCTTTGAAGTGTAAAAAACAGAAGTGATTTTATTTTTGAATCCCTTACATTGTCACAATTATGATATGAATAATATCATACAAATGTGGGAAAATTTTCATATTTCCTTTTATAATCTCCATTAGAATTACTCAACCTATCTTTCAGGATATATTCCTTATCTTCCCTAATAAATTTGATGAATGAATTTTGGATTTTAATAACTATTTCTCCAAATGAACTAATCAACTTTTATACATGTTTCTTCCAACACTTGTAACTTCTCATATTGCAAGAATATTCCATTAAAATTTTCACATTATTTTTTTAATCAAACATTACATGATTATTATTTTTGATCTTAATAATTTAATCCAAAAAACCTTGGAATATTTCACCATTGTCTTTTTGGAATTAAAAATATCATGTTAATCCAAATTATATTCTATCCGTAATAAAAATATATTTTGGACATAAAAAAATTAACATATATGTTCTGTAAAGATGAATTTAGAATGTTTGAATTCAATGAGAATGATTCTTCCCATTTATACTAAACATTCATTTTTTAATTATACTATTCTATTTTGTGGAGTTGTGTAGGGAGAAATTTATTGGAGTCTGAATACAGGTTTCTCCATGTTGTACTCAAAAGTGTTACTTGGGTACTCCTTTAAATTGATCATCCTAATATTTAATTTAGATACACCTAGTTATTTCCCAACATAACATCTAAAAATTCAAAATATCTCTACAGTCGTTGAATTAAATTTCATAAATTTTTTTTTGGTTATTAGTTTTATGTCATAAATTAATTTAATTAATTTTAGATAACTTTTTTTTATGTCTCATTGATCTACAAAGATAAGAGTTTAGGATCATAAGATGTCTGGTGGATTGTATTTAAACATTCTTATATATTCACTTACCCATCCTTTATTTTAAGAAAGAAAGACAAAAAACATAATATTTTATTTTTAGACATGGTTTATTTCTTAAAAAATTATCCTGATGTAGTTTTATCATATTGATCTAGTAAATATTCTCATACCATCAATTCAACAACATATTTTTACACTGATCACTTAAGTAACTAGTGATACAATGATCTAAAATCTAGAATAAAATTCTATTAGTTTTTTCACCGTAATAAATAAAATTTACATAATTATAAATATTAATGATACAATAAAATTTTTTAAAGAAAAATTTCTTAACATCATTACAAATTTTGGTCACACTCATCATGTTTTGTTTAATCCCATCCCCAAATACAACTGTATTTGATTTTAGTTTCGATGATTCAATTTTAGTAATTTATATTCCACTAATTTTTCAAAAGAATTTGTTTATATTACTTCCATATCCTCCTTCATGTTCAACCATATATTTCAATATCTTTATATCTCATTCTATATAGAAGTAAATACCACTATAAAAAATATATGGGTTGTTTCTTTTTCTATGTTTTAGATCAGTCTCAAAAAAATATCGTTCTTTAATTTTCCACTTTCTATATTACTTTTCTTTTCAATAATATGCAACATGTCCTAGAATATATTTCATAAATTCTATATCATAACTTCAAGGTTTTTCACACCTTCCACACACCACCAATAGAAAATCAAATTGGTTTTTCTTTGGAATCATTTAATCATCAAATGACATTGATTTTCTTTATTCATGTATCTTAAGGAAGTTAATATCATATCCTACCCTATTTCTACCACTTAATTATTTCATATCACCAGGGAGATACTTTCTATTCCGAAAAATTATATTACTTGTTACCATATACACAATAGCACTAACAATATCTACTAAATCTTGATCTTCTATACAAAAATAATCTTTCCCAATAATGAGTTTGTTAATGATCAATGTAACACAACTGTTTCCAAATGTTCCATGAACCCTCTCTCTAAGGTGGTTTCCAACTTCTATATATGTGATGTGTTTATCACATAATTTATAAACCCATGATTTCGGAACAATTCGTCAAAGAACTATATAGTTAGAATAATCTGGTTATATTTTATACATTATCATGATAGATATCACCTGGTTCATGGGATGTGTAATTTCAGTATCTAGAGATGTTTTATCATTGATCTATCATGATTTATTAAAATTTTCAATCATATTATTTAAGGAGGTATTAGATTAATTAAATATAAATCGAGAATTATATAGCTTATTTTCCGTATAAAAAAGTTTCTTACTAAGATCATCCCCACATATTTCCTTACTCTGAAACATTCAGCTCGACGTTCTTAATATCTTCATTTTTGAGGAATTATTCCATTACTAATTTTTTTTCTCACTTTATTTGTTTAACATTATAACTTATTTCATGAGTTTTTATGGTTACCAAGACATGCCACAAGTTTTGATCTCAGCTTATATTCCCTATAATTTTCGTCACCTTATTCTCTTTCAATGTTATAATAACTTTACATCCTCTCAAATAATTTTCTGATCATACTTGAATTGTAATCATATAAAGAGTTTGTGCAATATAATTTTTCTCAGATTTCATACTTATCATATTTCTTCTATTCTTTTCAGTGATATTTGTCTCACTTTTATTGGATTTCATAACCTCCTTAGATGTTTTTAACCACTTCTTCTATTGAGGTTATTCTCCATAATCATAATTATATACTCCAACACTCTTATTAAGTAAATTCATAAGAAATACAAATTACTCAACACTTATAACAATTAAGTAAAGATTTTACTTTGAACTTTCCTCTACCCATCTAGTAATATTTAGATATTATAGACACGATTCTTCCATTTTCATCATCACCAACTTACTTATCCTTTGATTTATTGAGTTTGACTAACTCATGATATATTTCATGTAACATCAGATTAATAATTTCTTGAAAATACACCTCTTAAATAATATTCTTTTTTAATGTAAGAGATTTACCCATCTAATAAGAAACAATAATGTTATATAATTCATCTATATATAAATCATCTTTATCTTATAAGATGGAATTTTGATGATATAAAATATATGTAAATATTCAAATCATTTTATTAACAATTAAATAATCTTCCAAGACATCTCTAAATTCTCTTATATAGATAAAAATTCATTAATAATATTTATGTTCTCATAAATATGTTATTTATTTACCATTATGATATATTTAAAATTTCTTTACCATTTTTAAAGGTTTTCATCATTCAATTTGATATTTTCCTCAATGATAGTTTCAAGTTTTTCCCATATCTCCTTAATATTATTGAGATCCATCACTTTTATATATATTTTTATCACCAAGGAAATAGAATAAAATTTTTATATTTCCCATTAACTATAAGATTTTGTTTATCAGTGAATGTCATTGGATAATATTTCTCATTGGGTGTAAATAAAACTATAACATCATCAATTATCTTCAAGCCAAGAGGAAAATTATAATGTATCATTATGTTTTTTCATACATGAAATTTTTTCCATCGATGGTAAGAGAACCACTATTAATAACTATGTTGAGATTATCCATAATAATAAATTTAAGTATTTAACAGAGTGAACATGGATGCACTGATAGAAATTTATGTTTCTAGGAATGTGATAACCATTAATAGGGGTGAAATAGAGGTGATATATTACAATATATTCCCACTTTGATATTAACCCATTGAACTTATTATATTTTTCTATCGATTTAAATTTATAATAATCAATCAATCTTTGTACGAAATTGTAGAAAAGTGATGTAGAGGAGACCAGATTTTCAAGGTTTACCCCCAGTGCGTGTGACTACATCCTTTCCCTGACCACTACCATAATTCCATGGGAATCCACTATAATATGATGTTGATAAAATTTGAACAAACAGAAATAAGAATCCTTGTATCTCCAAAAATTTAATTATACCAAATACCATTAATTATAACGTTTTCTTTTAATTTTGATCCAATACAATAATGAGAAAATTTTGAAACAAATCATACAATATTTCATCCAGAAACCATCCATTCATTTTTCTCTATCCAAAAAAGTGTATGTCCAGTGTGCTGAGACTTCATCTTGTATGATTTGGTCTAGTATGGCTCAAAACTTAGTTCCTTCAGCTGATGCACCATCAATACCCCTCTCTGACTAATGTCCCTATCTGTTGAATCTCTATCCATTGTACATGTATACCGCAAACCTCTGTTGGTTGATCTTGTGACGATAACCTCTGTCCATTCCCTCATTTCAACCGAAATTAGACATTATTGGAAACTCACACCGCTCTAAAGACTCAACACTTATTGTCTCTATCTAGTATCTCCATCAAGTAACACTCCCTTTAAACTTTGAATTTTTGGCATCATGTATAAATAATGTTCTTTATCTCATAATTTTTTTCACCAATTTATATAGGTGCTCACCTAGGAGAAAAGAAAATAATGAAAATATATTTTCTTACTAAAAGAAAATTTTTATTCCAAATATCCTACTCATTTGAAACTCATTGTACACTAATAAAAAATTCTAGAATTTTTTAAAACTTCTTACAAACGTAGTGTCTAAAAACATTAGAGAACATACTTAAAATTAGGATTAAAAAACTTATTAAAACTCCCTTAGACTCAGATATATTATAAAATTCATGGATAGTCATAAAATCATCATTTTAAAATGAATTTAAAATGTTTTATAAATATTTTCTAAACATTCATAATAAAAAAATAGCATGATGAACTATTCTACTCCAGTGAATTTAGTTTATCTCCAACAAGTGATCTACATTGATTGATTCCATTATTTTTTATCAGATTAAATTATTTGACTCTCATTCTTCAAATCCATCTATATCTAATATATTCAGAATTGTTTTCTGAATTGTTATGTCTGTTGAAATGAAATTACATCATCCGGTCACCCTTTACCTTATCAACCATTATATAGAGCCTGGGTTTCAAAACGTAATCTAGTATATCTTTATGGATTCTTCAATATGATTGAACATTGACTTATTAATAATACTTTTAATAACCCATAACATTAGATTTATTAACCAACTTTTGTCTTCATATGATGAACTTCGTTTAAATTTTCTTGCCCAAAAAAACTTCATATGATCAGATCAACTTTCTTAGAATGCCACTTTGGATGTTTCACTTCAAAATTATCTATATATACATCTTTGAAACATATTTTATGATTATCCTTGTAAAAGTATATACAAACATTATTTCCACCTATTTAGAAAAAAATAACCAATCAACTTGTTTAGAAGATGGAACTTTCACAAATGAACTCGATCTGATAGAATTCCTTAAACGATATCCTCCACGACTATCATAACATTGAACATCATATATCATATATCATGATCTTAATCTTCTAGGAAATTTCCTACAAACTATATTGTTGTTAGAATCTTATTCCTCCATCTAATAATCTTGAGCAATTGGAATTCATATTTGTCTAGGCTAAAACTTTTGTCTCCCCTATTTATATTTGTATAAAAAACATTCAAACTTAGAAAAACCAAACTTTTAAAACTCTCTGCCTGATTGCATCATCCAAGTTCCATATAGTAATAGTCTGAAGCATAAATAGTAGTAATTATTTACCTATGTAAATATACATACAAAAATATTTTGGATCTTGATAATATCCATTCATCCAAAGTAAAAAAAAATTATTATATAAAAGGATAAATGAAAATATTCATGATGATAGGAATCCTAAGACCTAAATAACATCATTTAACATAGAAAAATTTCGTACACATGGTAATAAAAATTTATTAAACTTTTTCAGGAACTAATTTTCTTTTGAAACATAAAATAATCACAAAAAAGGATATGATTAAAAAAATAAATACATATTGAAAAACATCACAAAGGACCATAAAAAATTTATTCAACCATAGTTCTTAAATACACAAAGTTAACAAGTTGGATTTTAGAATCCTAGTGAATGGATACACTGGCTGCCACATCTACATTGTATTCCCTTTTCCAAGATAAAAACTCTAAATTATTTAACAATGATTAACTAGTTCCCAAACCAATACCCATTGAAAAAACATCTCTAAATTATCATCATAAGATGAACCACATCTGATACAACACTATCATGGCCCGACCTTCTAGGTCCTACTTGGGTAATGAAATGACGAATGTGATACTTGAATCCCACCATTAATAGGATAGGGGTGGGATACTAGTGACAAATAGGCATATGAAATTAACAAAAGTGTACTTAGATTAAGTTACCAGTACACACACACACATCACAAAACACCCACAAAATACATAATGTAAAACAACTTGGACTGAAACACTTATATAACATCTCACCCACATCAATGTTTGTAAAAGTATAGGAAAAAATATAGGTCCCAATATAATCACACCAATGTTTCAATAAGAGTCTATCCAACAATGATGGAGGGGACTTCTATCAAATGAAACACCTGGTATAAACCGTGGCTTTTCCAGCTGAACTATGCTCTACCTTCCCATAGTCCACCTTGGACTCCATCAAAAGGCATTTAATCTGCATAAGTCACAAACAATTATGGTAGAAACCATGAAGGTGTGAGTATATACAAACCTAGTAGGAGTCCCCAAAAACTGTAAACATAAATAAAAAAGAGAGTAGTCAAATAATTATCACAATGGAATGCCAATCATGATATGAGACATAATAATAATAAAAACATAGATATAATTCAGATGGAAAATAAGACTCAAGGAACGATCACAACCATACCACTAATCTAGGATCCGACTCGATGCTTAAAATTATTTATCTTCTATGAAAATGTGCATCATATGTCTGATAACACTGATGGAACTCATATATGAGGCCATTTATGTTGGGAACCGCCCTAAAGAAAACACACACTAGGTATCTAAATATTTTAATACACATAAAATGAATCTCGCCCATGAACTCTGGTGAATTCCTAACCCTATCTAGGATAACCCATTAGGATGGGGGTATCTTGCCATATTAGTTGGTAATGAGATTCTTAACCCAACCATAGGAATAAGAAATGATAGTGGATCACAACTTAGGACACATAAAGGGATTTGTAAAATATTTCTAAGACTAATCCTATATAGGGGATCACATCCTATATTGAGGATGTGATGTATCAACATACCCTCATAGGTATAGACAATGGGAACCTACACTACATATATAGGTTACCACTGAAGAGAATAAGGCCCTCAAACTACCTTCAAAAAAGTACACGACATGTATAGGGGTATAATTGAAATGTCTTGGAAACCCCATGTATTCTTATATAATCCAGACCGTGAACATGTTATTTAGACAATTCCTATGAACTTTGGTCATTCCCATGTAACAGACTTTATTGAGATACACTGGTCATGTCCGTGACCCTATACCATCCCATGACATTGTACTCTAGTCATGCCTGTGTACTTTTCTGTGTCCATAACCATATACCCTAGGGGTACATGCGAAGTCGACTATCATGGGTCACATGAAATGTGGTAGGACCCACTTAACATGTGATATTTTATTTTTCTACAACCCTAGCCATTACAGCTAATGGACAACGTGGAATGTGTTTATAAAGACTACACACATTGTACTTAAATATTCTATAGAAATATTAGAATTCTTATGCATATCCCCCCATATTAGATAATACATCGGTACTAACATGAAAACCACTAATGAACTCATATATGGAGTTGAATTACCCCAACCCATTGTTGGTGTCTAAATTTTGACCATGCAATAATTTGGAAACTTCCTCCCATTGCACCATAATTCCACTAGAAAGAAAAACTATGAACTGTAGGTCCGTAATCCATTCACGACCATCCTTATTTACCTACACACCTTGATTATTACAACAATCCAAAAACTAAACCCATGACAATGATCTGTATTACCAAAGCACTATTTCACAATGACCACCTACCAGGTATTTGTTGAACCCCCTTCCAAAGAAAACACCAATGATGAGTATGTAATGAACGGTGGGGAAAATGCACAAAGAAAAAATGAGATGAATGAGCCTCATCCATTATTTGTGTTGGAATCAATATGTTGACGGGGAATCATTAAATGAAGATAGTAAATAAGGTTTAATCAATGAAATATACCTTCCAATTACTAGGAATATAAATCAATACCCATAAATCAATAATAGAGCCAATAATCAATTTTTTAGAGGGATTTATTCATGTTAGAAAAAGGATAAACATTATGGGGAATAAATCCAACAAAACATATGGCATATATTGAGTTTAGATCAATCACCATTGAAGAACAGTTCCAAATGGATATAATTTTTGAGATACATGAACTCCTATGGCACATTGATTATCAACTCGTGGTCCATTATTTTTAGTCCAAGAACTCCCCTGCAACAGATCCTATGAATTCTCTAGGGTTATTCAGCTTACCATAAGGATTTTACATAAAAAGAATATATATAATAGATTAGGTTTTGGGAAATTTAATAAATAATTAATATATATATATATAATTACTAATCCACACTCGATTATCCTTAATAGAAACAACCAATGCAACAATGGTCAAGTCATGTCTTGGTTAAAACTCCCAATTCATATTTAATGGAAGTATTAGATTCCCTATCCCAAAGTCTATTTTTAAATTATTCCATTATTTTAGAAAAAATACACAAAAATGAAATAATTTCATAAAATTTTTATTATATCAATACTAAGCTTCCCCGGTCCCCAAAATCTAGTGATGACCCAGTGAATAACCACAAAAATATTTCTAGCCTTGTGTTTGGTTATCACCTAGATATCATATTTTCATCTTGGTGATCATCTAATACCTTCAACTATTTCCATAGATACAAAATACACTTACACACTAGAACCTTATGGGACTAAGCTGAACCCATTGGATCCTGGTGCTCAATGTTTTTATGCTGATATGTGAGGAATTGAGTGAAAAAGTACTCAAAACACTTCATTATTCTTGACCACCAGAACAGATTATGAAGGCCTTGGTACTTGCATGACATTCTTAGATGCAGAACTAATGGGATTTATGGAACTCCCTCAAAAACCCATTCCCCGTCATCATTGGTATGATTTCCCACCCTCATAAAATGATGTCATTCTCTCCACCTTTTAAATATCTATCTAGATCATGTTTGGTGGATATCATCATATGCAAGGTCTCATAGTTAGTATCTCCATGTTGATCCTCCCATACATAATATAGAATTGGTTGAGTAAAAAAAATTAACTAGACACAAGCTTCACCATCCTCATACACTATGTACAATGATGATGCGGCCAACATCTCTGATGTCTCATTAGACATCTACGAATTCGATCTCCCAATGAGAGAATCTTCCACCATGCTTCCCTTCATAAGAGTATAAAAAATTTCAATATTATAATCCTATAAGAACTATTTCCAATACCACTATCTCATGTTGAGGTACATATTTGTGAAGATATACTAGAGACTCTTCTGGTACGAATTGATGATAAACCACTCATTCGTAAGGTAGTTTCACTTTATCTTTAGGGAAAAGATCATTTTTCCAGTTCTAGATCATGAGTTGGATAATTGTGGTCATGATGTCTTATATTCCAAGTCCCATAAAAAATAACTAAAATAAATTATATAAAAAACCATCTATGACCAGTTTCAGTGGCATTATAGAAAACCATATACTCAAAAACCTCCCATAGAAGTGTAAAGATAGGTTCACTCGTTAACCTCTACTACAGCTACCACAAAGACTATTAGTACCACTCTATCCACAAAAGAGGATTACTTTTTCAATTAAAAGTAGTCAAGAGTTTCATAAACATATATAAATTATCCGTGAATGTACGTTAGTATCCAACCAACCCAAGGAATCTCCTCACCTAAATTACACATTTGGGAGGCCCTCAATCTAGAACTGTCTCAACATTCACTGGGTCCCCTTCTACTAACTCTTATGAGATTACATGTCCCAAAGAATGAACCTATCAAATCAAAAATTAAAACATTGAGATATTATCATAAATTTGGGGCTCTCGTAGTATGACTAAGACTATCCTCAATTGTCTTTCATACTACTCCTTGGATTCTGAGTACACATGGATATTGCCGATGAAGACTACCAAAAACCAATCCAAAAGGGGTGAAAAGATATATTACATGAGTCTCATGATCGATGATAGGGAATTAATCACATAAAAAGGAAAATGGAATTACTCATAGTGAATGTAGAAACCTCATTATGTTTTATTTTTTATATCCTCATCCCAAACATAGAGCTGGAGACAGCCTGACCTGATGTCAACTTTGAGAACAACCTCACCCCTTTCAATTGGTCGAAGAGCCCATCCATCATTGGTAGTGGATAAATATTATCTAAAATCACATGATTTATGTGATAATAACCGAAAAATAATCTTACGCTCCAATTTTTAATCTTGGTGAAAAACTAGGGCCACCCAATGAGAAACATTAGTTTTGAGAAATCCATTCATCTGAAACTCCTCCTACTAAACCTTCAAATAGTGAAGCAATACAGGTTCCATCCGATATCATAGCCCATATATCTGATTATTACCTAAGATAAAGTATATATATAATTATATGTCATAATGGGAATGTAAGCCCAACACATCCCTAGGAAATTCATCATCCTACTCTACCACCACTATAGAATGATGAATTCTCATAAAATCTAATGCTCCACAAGTGATACTATCCATACGATGAGTAATCATTTGAATCTTATAGATTATGATCCTATCCTTCTCTACCAAGATTTACTTATCAACAATGAAGGAAAACCTTTTCCCACCAATACAAACAAAATGCATTCACTTCCTAAAATAGTTAATTTTTTTCATTAATAGATGATAGCTAGTCCATACCTAGGATGAAATCATAAGGCATCATCACTACCACATAGAGATCCCACAAGAATTTATCTCCCATAAGAGTCAGTTCAGACTATTTATAGGAGTCTCTAATATCTAAATCTATTCCATTAAGTGTCTCTAATTATAAGGGTTGAGTTAAAGGGTCAATTGGAATCTCTATATCTCGAACAAAGAATATTGAAAGAAATGAATGTTTTATGCATTTGTTTATAAATATTGTTTTAAAATTATAAATACACATAAGATACAACTAATCATTAATGGACCCTCTGTGTCATAGGTCACTTCTACCAATATTTTTCCTCATCCCTAACCACCATCTCTTTAAGCTAGTTTTGGGCCTCCAAAGGGTGATGGTGGTATCTGATCAATCCATTGGACACCTTTTATTTCAAATTCAGCTTCTCTTCTACATTTAAATCCCTATAGAGCACCCTTATCTAGACACTACGTCTTCCTAGATAGACCATTGATTATATCTTTGTTATATGCATGGAAGGTCATAAAATCCTATGTGAGATATTCCCATCAGTCACATAAGTTACATCACCTATCCCTCATCAAATTATAATCATCTTGCTATACTTGTGTAAGGTTATAAAGGGTAATGATAGATGTTCCGGAGGGGGTGTGAATAAAAAAGATTAAATATTTCAATAAAATAAATTAATTATCTGAATTAATGATGAAATTTAGTTAATAAAATTAATTATTAGAAGAATAAAAGAATGCAAATAATGATGTTTTTATAGTATTTTAGTCCAAAAGAGACATAGTATACACTTATACCTCTCTACTCGCTGACAGATACATTGTGTATTAATATTATTTTTGAAGGGGAATCATAACTCGATTACACAATCCTTTTCTTTAATATGGAGGGATAACTACACCAACACACAAAATTTTGTAGGGATATTCACATACCCATAGACAACACTAAATTTAGATAATGGGATTTACAACATAAATTCTACAAAATTTAGAATATGATAGTAAAAAGATGAAGAAATAAAATTATATTTTATGAAAAATCATAAAGAGAAAGTGAAAGTTTGTGAGAGATGGGAAAATGTGTTGTAAAATAAAGAAACAAATAAAAAAATTTCTAGAAGAAGAATAAAAAATTGGTACGAATTCTTCAATGTTTTATTATATTGATATTTTCATCAAGGTAGTGAAAATATTCAAATTACTGTTTTGTTAACTCCTTGAATAATCATATAGTAGTAGTGAGAATTGTTCAGCACATGTAGTTGGTAGAACACCTTGCAGTATAAACACAATCATACTCTTCACACTATATCATTAATAAAAATGAATGTTCTCATGAAATAAGTATTGCAAACAAATTTTGTTACTTTTGAACATCTACATAGTTGAAAAGATCAATTCACTTAAAAAAGAAACTCAACAAATCTAGTACTCATTAGACAATTTAAAATTCAAACAACATAATACTGGATTATTGTGGAGAGGGAGAAAGAGATAAGAAAATTATCATTTAATAATAATTTCTCAACTCACATCCAATATTTAATGTAGAAAATAATTTTCTAAACAATGTTTAAATAATCTATTATGTACCTTAAATGGTCTCCAAAATGTTATGTCAATTGTAAATTCTCGGAAAATTAGTATATTTAAATTTGATAAAGAAATTCAAAAACAGTCTTTTTAAAATGAGTAATAAATATGTAGAGAATAAAAAAATTCAATAATATCACATTAATGATATTTATTAATGTTTAAATTATTTTAATATAAATGAATATTAATTTGAAAATAATAAAATCATCGAAAACCAATTAAAATAATAAATGTTTTGAGTTTCAAGTTGTATATTTCATGTGGGATTATAAAACACACTTTGATCAACATAAAAACGTGTTTGAATAATAAAAAACACATCAAATAGGTTTTACATAATCTATATGAATTTATATAGTCATTTTAAGAATTTAATCACAGGAAATAAAATTTTAATAAATCGGTCTATAATGAAAATCAAAAGATATATTATAATTTCCTATAAAATTTCACTAAACAATGTAGCCAAATTCATATAGGTGAATTTCATATAAGGTCATGTTCTTATTTATGTGAATTGAACACTAATGTGAATCAACGTAATCATATTCATGTTGGTGAATCGTGTAGGAAATTCTGTAAGAGAATTAATTACGTAGGCTATTCTCTATATAAGGGAGTCACATAATAAAATTTATCATGCAGTTGATTCATGTAATGGAATTCATGAAATATTTAAAACGACTGAGTTTGGAACATTTATACTAGAAACATACTTTATTAATGGAAGAATCATCTTTAGGTCCATTTGACAAATATTTTCATATTGTCATTATATTTATAAATAATTACGGATGGACTTATTTATAATTCAAGGACAAAATATTTCATCCAAAAATTGTTTAAAATTAGTTTTGAAAAATAGCTTAAATGAGATAGAAAATATGAAGGGAATTGAAACCTAATTTTAAACATGATACAGATCAATTTAAAAGTTTATTTCTTATAATTAAATGTATATAACAATATTTTATTTCTAAAATAATATTTAACTCAATTATGAGACTATATATCAAGTTATTGTATAAATATAGATGGTATCTAATTCTAGAAAATAAGATATGTGGATTCAAAATCATCTAAATTATTTTGAAATCATCTATGTTGATTATGAATTGGTAATGTGGTGAATAATGTTTTTGCAATATGGTAACATTAAAAAACATGTATAAAAGATATTTTAAGGTATCAAATGACTCATTTACCCTATGAACTCAATATAAATCTTGTAGAACATGTTATGAACTATAAAAAAATGAAAACCAAATATATTTTAAGTGAGTAAATGATATGTTCACAATTAATAACAAATTAATCAATAAAAAATTCAATGTATTATTTCTTGAAAATTTAATAAAACAAATATTGATTTTTAATTAACAGAACAAAATTTTGTTAAAGGATCCAATCAACATTTCATCTTTTGACAATTAGAAATTCATTTATAATTTAAAAAACATCTCCCCCCTTTTTTAAATTAAAAAATGCAAAGGATTCAATACATATTAAAAATATATTATAGGAAATTCATAAACATTCACAATTAAACAATATATGTCATGAATACACTAAAAGGATTTAAATTTTTCTCAATACGTATATCAAGGAGACACATTAAAGATATCCACTATTAAAACATAGAAGTAAATTTATTGGGAAGACTGTTTAAAACCATTTTAGAAAAAATATTGATAGATAACTTACAAAATAATATTTTATTAGATAAATTTTTTTAAAAAATAATTTAACATCATATATGATGTATTAGAGGTTTTGAAATATTTATATAATAATTAAATATGTAAAACAATTAAAAAAAATTAATCGGAAAAATAGATTATTTATTTTATAGATTACTTTTAAATCTAAAATGTTTAGTATATAATCCTACCCACAATCCCTATAAACACAAGAAAACATATAAAAATTAATATTCCAAGAAGCTAAACTCTAATTTTATTAAAAATTTGAGAAACATCATAAAATTGGTAAATATATTTTCAATTTGATTCTCAGAAGGGATAAACAGTAATAAACATCTCCCTTATTCACATGACCTCTAATAAAATGAAATCAAATGTCAAAATGTTTTTTATAGAAAGATGCATCGAACTTTATAAAATATTTTTTTAGATTTATTATCAAAATAAGTAGGAGATTCCTCAAGACTAATTTAAAAATCACATAAAGTATTTTTAATCAATAAACATTCAGCCCAACAACTAGAAAAAGTGATACACATAGCTTCTGTATTAGACTGAGAAACCAAATTTTTTTAGAAGAACAACAAATTAAACTCTTTCCAAGAACATGACACATACCTGATATGATTCTTCTATCAATTTTAAAGAATCCAAAATTAGATTTAGAATAATGTATTAAATCAAAAAAATTATTCTTCAAATTAAAAAAAACCCAAGTTAATAGTTCCTTTAACATATCTAAATATTATTTTCATATCTTTAATATGACTCTCTTTAGGATCAACTTTTAATCTTTCACATATAAAGACACTAAACATGATATTGGTTCAATATGTTGTAAAATAAAAAAAATCTACCAATAATTACTCTATAAACATTAATATTAACAAATTTAATGAATCCATCAATATCTAATTAATAATTAGTACCCATATATGTTTTCATAGATTTACAAGAATCAAGACCAGAACTTTTGAAAAACACATTATCATATGTGGATTCATTAAGAAAAATACTATATTTTCTTTGTGAAAATTTATGTCCTAGTAAGAATTGTAATTCTCCCATGAACATAATGTCAAACTTATATGACATAAAAGTAGAAAAATATATACAAATAAATTCACTAGAATTACAAAAAAATACACCAACCACCTAATTTGTATAATTATAATATAATTATATATTATTTTAATTAAAATATTAGGATAAAAATTACATTTATTGAAACCATTATTCAATTTTAATAATGAAAAACGCTCATATAAAGAGCAGGGATCCTGTTTGAGATCATAAAATGGTTAAGATAATTTAAAAACGTAATTATGAAATATTATTTTTTTTCAAAACATGGAGTTTGAGAAAAATAATACTATTAATCCATAAAACCATTTAAAATGATTTTTATGATTGATTTGATTTAATTGAAAGCATTTTAAAAAAATAAAAGATAACAATATTCTAATAGCCTATAACCTTGAAACAGTTGAAAATGAATCTTCAAATTATATACCATTTTCATGAGAGTATCATTGGAAAAAAAGGCTGTCTTTATTTTTTAAAATTTGTCTAGATTCATATGACTTGTTTTTCAAGATCCATTTCATTGTAATTAAATATTTATCCACAAAAAATTCAACTATTGTAAAAACAATACTTCTATTAAACTGATAAATCCCATATATCATAGAAACAATCCAGTTAGAATCATTTATAGAATCGCCATCATTATTAGGAACACGATTATAAATACAATAATAATTGCAACAAAAATTTAAAATATAATTTCTTATTTTAATTCTAAATTCAATATTACTACTTTAATTATCAATTATATGATCTCAATGAATCTTCCATGATACATGATCAGGTAGAGAAGGTGTATGTTCCTCCTCAATTGAATTATCATTATTTCGATTTTTTTTCACCAAAATTAAATTATATAAAATCATCATTAAAAACATAAAAATCCAAATTAAATTTCACATAATTTTCATTAAACATATTATGAAAAGATTCTTCAAAAACTATAGTTATTTTATTATAAATTCTATAATCTTTAATATATTTTTAATTACCAATAAAAATATCGTCATAACTATTATCATACATTTTTTTATGATTATCCATTGAATTTAAAATACAATCCTTTCAACCAAAAATTCTAAAATAACCAAATTTAGGGTTTTTAACTTTAATCGATTTATTAGATTATTTTTTAAAATAAGGGTTGACAAGAATTCTCTTTGACATATAAAAAGTATAAAAATTGGTTTAAGCCCAAAAAATTCTAGGAAAATTATATTCACATAACATACTTCTTTATATTTTAATAAGAGTTAAATTTTTATGTTCTATAAAACTATTTTGTAGTGGTGTTCGAGGATCAGAAATATTATAAAAAGATTAATCCTTTTCCCAAAATTTATTTAATCATAAATTATGAAATTCACAACCATTATTATTAAGAATAAAAAAAATCATGAAACCCTTATCATTTTGAACTAAATTAAAAAAATAAATAAACATCAATAAAGTATTATTTTTATGAGAAAGAATATAACCCCATATAAATATCCTAAAATCAACAATAATAATTAAATTATGTTTCTTTCCTCAATGGATGGAGATTTAATGAGGGATAAATAGTTTAATATATATAATCTTCAGAGGTCTATTATTATATATATGCTAAATAGTTTTGAAGGAGACTTTTCATTATTTCCCCTTCACGAAAAAATCACAAACAATAGTCTATTACTTGTTATAAGATGGAAACTATATGTTATTATCACGTTTTGAGTGATTATGTAGCATTTTAGAATTTAAATGGCCTTATTTTTTATGCCAAAATATTCAATCACTCTGAAAACATTGATACACTTAACATGTTGAATAACTTGTTGAAAAAAATTAATTGTATAAATATATCCATTTTGTTCTGCCTAAAAAATAATGAATTATCCATGAAAAAAAAATCAATTATCATTTTAAAGAATAACTTCTATTACATTGTCACATAATTGAGATATTCTAATTAAATTATTTATTAAACTTTAAATACATGAAACATTATAAATAAATATATAAATAAAATTAGAAACATTACCAAAAACCATTTACATGTCCCAATAATTATCTCAAGATATAACAAATCCTCCATCATATTTATAATAAGTGATAAATAATTATGGGTCTCTAGTTATATACATAGAGAATCTACTATCTATGTATCATATTTCATTCATAAGACATATAATGAATTTTTCTTACAAAAATAACTTACTTGAAAATTGTGGTACCAAAGACAATTTAGGTCCATTAAAATTAGTAATAAAATTTTTGAGAACCCTTAATGAATTTAATTTTTTTATCAAACACAATATTTCAAAGATTAAAAAATATGAGTTTTTTTAAATCATAAAGAGTGTTTAAATCTATGAGAATAATATTTTTCATAGTGAAATTTTATACCACATTGAAAACATATATCATTAGAATTAGATATTTGTTTCTTTTAATAAAAATTATTTGGATACATTTCATGTAATTTTTATCATATACAATATCATCGTTATTTAAAATTATTTTATCAAGAGATGTCATTTTATGATATTTTTTATGAACATAAATAAATGAAGAAACATTTTTCATAAAACATTAAACTTTCTATATTAATTTTTATTTCAAATATTGATATTATTTCAAATTATCATATAATATAAAATGGAATGAAGAAATATTTTTTAATTTTTCATTATCTTGTAAAAAAATTTATTTGAAGAAGAATTTTTTTCATTTTTTTCTTTATGATTATTATATAAATCAGTAGCTTTCAAAACATTTTATCTCATCATTTCAATCTCTTTATTTAACTCAAAAATATTCATATTATCCTAATCACAATAAAAATGAGAAAATCCAAAAAAAATTGAATCAGTAACCTCATCTAGTGAAGCTGTTACGAACAAGTTAATATATTCTTTCTCATTTCTACATTCTAAACTGGATTAAAATTCTTCGGTACAAATATAACTAGGTGTTGATTCCTTTTTTTCACTCTTTTTTGTATCTTTATTTATTACTTATTTTTTAAAATATAATATTTATATTCCCATTCTATTTGTTGTAAAAACATGTAACATCTAAAATAATATAATTAGGATCTGTTTTCTTATCTCCCTTGATTTTTCCTTTTGGGGGTTTATTCTAAATTGGTTATTGAATATTTTATTTTTCATTCCTTTTTATACTCCTGTCACAATATAATCCATATATATTTTTCAATATCATATTGGTTACAATAATAATAGTTTTTCAAAATAATTCTCTATGTTTTATGAGCAATTCCATTTCCTTTCATTGCCTCATCTAGCAAAATTATTTAGTTTCAGTTCATACTAAAGTAGTGATCTAATAAATTTTTCAAGAGTATACTTTTTATGTTATTTATTTCATCAATGGAAGCCTTATTTGAATTATATTTTTTCTGAAATTTCTCTCTAAAGTCATTCAATAATTACTAAGGTTTACAAATCTTATCTTGTGGAATTCATTATACTCATAATTATTTTCAATCAGTGGAACATTTTGTTAATTGTTTCATTTTACCGATCTTGAACCCTTGGTGCTCAACTAGTTTGAGTCAATTTGTATGAGAGAAATTGATTCACATATATAATATTCCAAGCCAAATGGGCCATATTATGAATATACAGATAACTAAAAATACATCTGTTAAAAGAACAATATAAATTTTTCACAACCTTTTAATTTTAATCATATTTAGAAGCATCATTTCCTATAAATGTATATAAGTCAGATTCTAATACTGTGCATGACTTTTCCATGATGGACCAGTGTTCTATGCTTAAATTTTTGAAGTATAGGTCCATTTTCAATTTCCAGTAGCCAAAATAATTTCCATCCACATATGGAGCCTTTCGTGGAATCCAAGCATTATTTGTATTCATTCATACCATCATAATGATCCTTCCCTCATACAATGAGGTCTATGAATAAGATATAATAATAAAATATAAAAATATTCTATATAAAAGGACTAAATAAATTCCTAAAGGAATACATTCTGATATTAATCATTAGTTTCGAAGGGAAATGGAAGATGTACAATGGGGGGGGGGAATATACCAGATTAGATTTTTTTATCAAAATAAATAAATTATCAAAATAAATTATGAATGTTAGTTAATAAATTTAATTATAAGTATAATAAAATTAATAACCAAAGGATGAATTCTGTAGTATTTTAGTTCATATTAGTCTTAGTCAACTCTTATACAACTCTACACAATGAGTGATAAATTATAAACTAGTCCGGTTTTTATGGGAAATCATAACCCGATTATAGAATCCATTTCTATAGAGTATTGGAATAAGTACACCAACACACTGTCTTTTGTATGGGAAGTCAAAGCCCAAATAAAACATTTACATTAATAAATGGTATTTAGAATCTAAATGGTCCATAATTTTGAATATAGGAGTCAAAACCAAAATATATAAAATTATTTTGTATGAAAAAGAAAAAATCGAAATTAAAGTTCATGAGTTATGGGAAGAAGTGTTACAAACTCAAGAAACCAAAATGAAATAGATTGAAGAATAAAAAACAATGGTACTATTTATTAAGTGTTTTATAGACTTGATTGGATCATCAAGGTAGTAAAGGATGTTTTTTAATTTTATTATCATTCCTTGAATGATCATCGATTAGTAGTGAAAAATGTTCAGCACATGCAGATTGCATTACACTTTGTTGTATCAACACCACCACACTATTCAAATGGTATCGCTGGAAAAAAGTTAATGAACTCATGGAAGAATTGTCATATTATAATTATATTACATTTGAATATATAAACATAAACAATTATAGATTCAATTTTGAAAAATTTAAATTTAACAATGCTGAGAAATTGTTAAACAATTTAAAATTGAAATAGAATAATTATAGATTATCCGGGGGAGAAAGAGGGAAAGAGAAAAAAAATATTATCATTGCATAATAATATATCAACTCACATAAATTATTCAAAATAATAAATTATTATTCAGACAAAATTTAAAAAATACATAAAATACATTAAAAGGTATATATAATAATAGGTTAATGATAAATCACAAAAAAATCAGATATTTAATTTCGAAAAAGTAAAGTAAAAAACATTCTATTTAGAACATGTAGTAAACATGGAGAGAAAATAAGAAATTATTAACACAAAAATAAATATATTAAAACATAATTTAATGATTTTAATATCAACTAATATAGATTTATAACCATAAAATCATAGAAAACATCATAAAATAATAAATATAATTTTTTTAGTTTCAACCTATAACTATCCTTCATTAAAATAAAACACACATTGATCATTATAAAAACATGTTTAAAAAATGAAAAAAAACATCTCATAGGTTATAAATAATTAATTTGAATTTATAACGTCATTAGAAAAATTTATGATTAATAATTAAACATTTAAAGTCAATATATGATACCAAATCTATAATAGATAATAATTTCCTATAGTATTTCACTGAACTATGTAGCCAAATTCAAGTAGGTGAATTTCACATAAGCATTTTTATCTATGTTTGGGAATTTACCATGTAGGTGAATCAACAGGACATAATTCATGTAAGAGAATAATATAGTCAAATAATTTTGGTGAATTCATCATAGGTGATTAACTACATATGTGAATCACATATAAAAATTTATCATGTAGGGGATTCATGCAAGGGAATACCTTAAAACTAAGAACAGATTGAATTTTCTATTTTGATACCTAAAACAGACCATGTTAATGTTAAAATTATCAGTGGTAAATTTGGGATCATATTTAGATAATTTCATTATCATTAAAAATAATCAAGAATCAGCTTAGTCATATAAATATAATTCATGTTATTGTAAAAAAATTGAATAAAAATAGTTATGAAAAAACAATATAAATCAGAATGAAAATATCCATTGAATTCAAATCAATTTTAATAAATTATATAGATTGATTATGAATATGATGTTTTCAAATCAAATTGTGATAATATTTTTATATTTAAAAAAATAAAGAATCAAACAATTTAATGTTGTTTAACTCATATTATGGGTTAAATAATATGGGTAACCAATTATGGGAAAGCATCTATGTAGATTCAAAATTGGATACGTGAATTTCAAATCAGCTACATGGATTATGAATTGGATTCCTAGTTAATAGTTTTCATCCTATATGGGAATAGTACAAAACATGTATAAATGATACTTTTATGTCAAAAATGACTTATTTATCCATTGAACTCAATACAAAACTACTATAAGATGTTATGAAAAATGGAAACATAATGAGTGAAGATATTTTAAGCAATTAATATAATTATATGATGATGATTAATAATACATTAATTAATAAAAATTAAAAGTATTAATACTAAAAAAGGAAAGAATAAAAATAGTAATATATAATTATAGATGTTTAAAGTGGTTCATGGAGAAAATCAATACCCTAAAATGAAAACCCCAGTCTTCACACAACCTCTTGAATCACCTCTCACACCAAGAACCCTGAGTATGAAATTAGATTCCAACTAATAAAGTCTATACTCCAATTTTCTTAGTACCATAACAACCATCATTGGATACTTCTCCAAGAATCTCTCCATTGTGAAATATCACTCGGGAACTCCAGTATATGTGGGAACGAAAAGAGATATCACACCAAACTATATGTCTTTGTATATGACTTGATCGATGCTCAGTTCTCAGAAGAAGACATCTTGAACCATGTACATGGAGTGTGAGAGGTTCGTAAACCTGTATGAATACTATTACAAAGTTATTCTTCCCTAATGAAGACCCTGATGCTCTTGGAAACGTACTTATCATAACTTGGATGGATTAAATTCTTCTCTTAAGGGATGCTCAAACTGAATCAAAGAGAGAGTTCCCTGATCACAAGTCTGAGCTACCAGACCTCACCATCACCTTGTAGTGTAACACCCCTAGATTTTATGAAAAATATTCTTTTAAATTCAAGTATGTCTTGTATTGTACGCTACACCAAAATTATCCTATTCTCTATGAAACACCGTATTATCTTATATTATATGCAAACACTATTCTTTGCCTTTGGTGCACGTAAGAGCAACCGTCCTCAATAGCGTGTGTTGTACGCAATACCGAGTTTTACTAAACAACGATATATTGTTATAATATTATTATAACCTAGCTGTTATGAATATTAATAAGTAAATTTTGTATTTTATGACATTATAATTCATCTTACACATCTTATAGAACATGGTATGAGAACAAAAAAAAAATTAGGTAAAATGAGTATTTTTCAAAAAATGTAGTTTTTCCACCTTTTGATGGTGCCCCCACATTAAATTTAGTTTTTGACATGTTTAGAAGTTCAATTTGAAAAATTAAAATTATTATATTTATTCAAGATATAAAAATTTACTTTAGATAAATTTTTAATATTTTTCTGATAAGTTTCTTATTTTGATGAATATTAAAAATATTCTAAATTTTAATTAAAAACAAATTTTTTCATCGAGATAATTTATATGGTTAAATTATAATATTGAATGGGTTTAAAGTATAAATAGAATATATATTTTCCATTTAATATAATTTAATTCTTTATCATTAATTTTACACTGAATTCATAATTAATACATTTCAATCTTAGGCAACGTTTTTACTTTTAAAACCCGTTTTCTCAATGGCAAGATTAATTTTAAATTAAATAATGCATATTTTGTGTTTTGATTTTTAAAAAATGGATTCCATATTTGGAATCAGTAAGTCCAAATTATGTTAATAAGAAATTTTTTATTTTTAGGCATTATGAATAGTAAATACGGTAAATTTTATTTACAATAGTTTAATGTAAATCGGGTAATTAAGGGTAAATAAAATATTATAAAACTAAACTAACACCTGAAAAAATTCTATTGGATGACTAAAAGTAGACCCATATCACCTAAGGGTCGTAATAGATTCATTTAATGAAATTTTGACCATGCAAATAATTTAATTATTATTAAAACAAAATAAAGTTACAACATGTCACTCTCTTAAATCGTATAAGTATAATAATTTTAATTTAGGGATAATCTTCATGAAAATTAGAACATGAATAGTCTCCTGAAATATAATAAAAATATATAAACCATGAGAATTTATTTACAATTTTTACGTATTAAATAATTATCATTAATGGTGACACAATAGTGATGAAGAAATTGTTTATTTAGTAAACAATCAATAATATAGTTTTTATTTAACTAATAACGACCATAAATGTCACACTCAAACCGGAAGAAAACATATTTGGTCATGTACATGTAATCTATAAGAATATAATGGTCAAATATTGGTCCATTTGGATCCATATAAAAGCGATTATGACACGTATATAATTTTATTTTAAATGATGTCAATGTTGTCACATTCATACTTTTATTAAGATAAAATTTTAAAAGTGGGTTGTTTTATGAGATAAATTCGACTAAAAGTATTCGTATGAGATATATAATATTTATATTCATCATATTTTTTTATTTTTATTTTTTATACAACAAATAATTATATTAAATAATTATACAAATATGTTGTATTAATTATTTTATTATGAGAAATATCAAATAAATTATTTTAAAAGTATTAACATAAATTTCATATGAACTAATTAATGTGCCCCAATAATTATCTAGATTAATATGACTTGTTATTAATCTAGTAAATTGGTTTTTTAGAATATATATTCTCAGTGGATTTTATTTAACTTCAAATAAATTGTTGTGTGAAAATTGACCCTAGTGTTATTTTATAAAAAAAACATAATATAAAATTGATTAAAAATAAAAAAAAATAAAAAAATCTAAATTAAAATTTATATGGTCTAATATGTCTTAAATTATCCAATTATTAACAATGCACAACACATAAGTAATTATTTATAACAATTTAAAATTTTGAATCTTTTTACCACAAATAAAATTAAATATATTAATTAAGGATAAATCAAGTTGATAAGGTATAAAATAAATTTCCAAAGTTTCCAAATATTATTTTTTGATGTGATTACAACCCTATATAATCTAATATTCGAATATGAGTCATTTTGAAAGGTTTTAAGTGGTTTTTGATTTATTATAAATTAATATTTTTGAGGTTTCCAAAGGTGCCCCTCTCATCTATTATATAAGGGAACCTCCTCCCTCTTCTCTTTAGGAAATTTTGATCCTTCATGATCGGCAAAACCCTGCCCATTTCCCCTTTCAAATTCAATATTTACAGTATAGGGGTTCTGGTCTCCTAAAATAACCAACAATAGTCCCTTAAGAAGAAGCTTAAAAGATGTGCGTCAAAGAAGAGGTAATCTCTTCTACCGATTCATTCAAGTTTCATTTGTCATTTACTTTTTCTTATTTAGTTTTTTCATTATAAAGTAATAACATAAGTATCACTAATATACTGATATGTTATTATAAATATGAAACATCCCAATTTTACCTTCTATCCACCCTACGGAAAATGGAATCACCGCGCGTGCGTACGTACGGATTACCGTCTCCACGCCGTGGTGTAATCTGTTTTTCCACCACCACCTTACATGGATGGGTATAATGGTGTTAATAAAAACCACATATAGTTATTATAAAATTATAATAATTTTTAGGTGTTATATTATCCACTCCAATTTTATTCAATAATTATGGGGATGATATCATCACTCATGCGTACGTACGTATTACCGTCCCCACGACGTGATGAGATTCATTCTCCATGTTAACCATTAAAGAATGATTATAAAGTATATATAAGGAATAATAATGAAATATATGACATGATAAATCAGCTTGATTTATATATATATATATAAGTAATCTACTTACTTCCATTAAATTCAATAAGAAAAGGAAAACAACGATCATGCGTACGTACGACCTACCGTCTCCATGAACGGTGTATTTCATTTCATTTATCTATCAATTATATATATATACTGAATAAATATTATATATAAATCATGATTTAAATTATGAATTTAAATCATGATATAAGTAATAATAATATCAAGAACAAAAATTCCAAACACGTACGATACATAAAACGATTTTACCCAAAACACTGCTTTAACATAGAATTTACAAAAGAATGGGTAATATAAAGTCATAAGTGAACCATATATGATAGAATAACAATGAATATAATTCCTTAATAGGTAAATGAAATTATTTAAATCATTATATAGTAGGTTCAGATACGTACGATGAATATCAGACCTACTATAAGGGATAATTTTTCAATCTCATTTTTATTCGAGATTTCTTATACGTAATATTTACTGTGGTTATATTTTTTATCGATGTCGATAAATATGTTTTTCATAAAGTGTTCAATACTATTACATTTATTTTTAAAGTCGTGTTTACCCCTATTTGACTTTTAATTTGTGTTATGGAATGAATCTTTCTTTTTTTACCATAGGTGGTACTTTTTGACTATTTAGACAAAAGTAAGAGGAGAATGTTTTTTTAACTTATACGACATGAACGAATTTTTACGGTTTCATTACGCCTAATTTTCATGAAGATTCTTCTACACGTTTTCATTATTATTTTCAAAAAAATCCATTTATTTTAAAAATTCATGGCATTTTGAGAAAATAAAATGATTTTGATGTAGAAAGGATATTTTCCTCAATAATGCATTTCAAGTATTTTATCAAAACATTTTTCCATCTAAGATGACATTATTATGTATGTTTATATTTCAAGTATAATGTATCTATTATTTACATGGTTTTATTTTTCTTATGATGAAATGATATCCATTTCTTTTATATGGATTATGTAATGATGGGATGATGTTTATGAAACCAATTTATTCTTTGGGTTATTATAAATGATGTACGTTTATTTTGTGGCTGAAGAAAGAATGATTTAATTATGAGATGGGTGGGACCTATATCTCCATCCAATGCATTGGGTATTGATTTACATCTCATGAGATAGACATGTCTGGAATAGTAAGTTAATCCAGTTCTGTGATACAGGACTGGAACGAGAAGTGAACTCGATTCATATAGGGAATTTTTCCATTAAGGTGGTCTTGGAAGAAATGCCTTGGATACTATAGAAATCATATCATGTGCATAATGTTTTGACACATTTACATATTTTATTCCAATGCTATTTTATCATGATTAATTTTTCATTATTATATATGCCTTACATAATTCCATGATTTATTTCTTTGCTCAAGATTTTAATGTTTAGATTTTATCTTCATGTTTTTGCATTCAAATGTTTATAGATTGTTTTATGTTCTCTATGATTACCCTTACTGAGCATTTGAGAACACCCATTTTATGTTTTCTTTTCTCCAGGATATAATGAAATGTTTTAGGTAAGGAAAAAAATGGGGAAGATCTTTATGGGAGATGTTGAAGATCATTCACCATGATTAAATTATTATTTTCTGAGTTTCCAAAGACACTAAACTATTATTGTCCTCCGGTGTTTGTTTTTGTTATGTATTAATTATTCCTCAAAAGTAATGTGACTTCCATGTATGTAATGTATGGGTCTCGACATTTGGTATCAGAGGAAATGTTTAGTTAACCTTTGGAAACTAGGATTCGAAAACTTTAGTGAAATCCCTATAGATATTTCTAAGGTTTGTCTAGGGATGTCCCAAAGGTTTAGTATAACTATAGGTTACAGTCCTAGAATTATGTTGACAACCTTGGGTGAACCTAATATGTCATGGATTAAAGAATTTGTGATAATTTAGACATCCCATAAGTGACTTTTTATGATTATGTGGTTCCTCGTTATCTTAACTGTTTCTTACATAGTGGTTTTTGGTTTTAGTCAATGGAGGGAACCCGAAGGTATTGGGTCAACATTGAATCCAATGTACAAATTGGTGGCTATGAGCAACGAAATTGCGTAATTCTGAGAAAAGAAGAAATTTTGATTATGAATAATCAATACTCATGATATATAATTAACAAGGTGTACTTTAGTAGTATTCCTAATTCATCAAATAATAGGAAGATAGACTTTTATGCATGTTCGCATGGTGAGGAGCATAGAGAAAGGAAGATTAATATTTCTAATGAAGGGAAGATGAACCATGAGGAATACCTAAAATGGAGGGTAAGATGTTATCTATGTGGAGAAAAGGGTCATAGATTGATATAATTTTATGGACTTCAATGTCTTATATGTGGAGAACATGGGCATTAAACAACTCAATGCCCTATCCTGAGAGGTTACTTCTAAAACATGGAAGGACTTATTCCATGACAATCATTAAAGGGGAGGGATTGAAGTGTTTATGTATTGTTATTCAAGAATAATGTTGTTTAGGTAATTTTATTGTATATTGTAATAATTTTGAATTAATATATTGTTGTTTTCAAAAAAATTATAGTACCGGTAACCAAGAAAAGTGATTGAAATATTTATGGAAAGAAGATGAAATGCACATAATGATGGGATAAGGAGAAAATAATATATATGATAGTATTCATGATCTCATGACTAATATAAGGAAAAAGATAAATCATGGTTTGAGTATATAGAAATTTTGGTATTTTGGTATGAGGAAGGAGTTATATTTTAACAGTATTCATGTTTTCACTAAGGTTCAATGTTTATTCATTTTTGAAGAGAATACATGACTAAGGCATTCAAATGTTTGGAAAGTGACCAACAAGAATTATCTTATTATATATGAGGATAAATTATGGTAATCACATGTTAGGTAGATGACCTTTCTAGTATTCATTTTCTGAGATTGGATAGATGTATTCTGGAAAAGTCTAGAGATTGGAATGGATTAAGTTGGACATGAGATAGTATTGTTTAAGGGTAGAATTTTTTTTCTAGAGAATGTTATAATAGTGTAGATTTAGAAAAAAGGGACAACCTGCAGGATGTGCGACAACCCATTTCGTCAGACAAGATTGCAGGAATCGAACCCACAACTGAAGTGCGATAGGCATTTATCGCCTACCTCTGGCCTACAGAAAGTCCCTGGTTAGTAGAAACTAGTTTTATTTTATTAAGCAGTATGATAGTTGAAGTATAAGTCCATTTATGGACACATATACATCTAACCTCACAATATATGGTCTTATGTATATTTGATAACCTTTGAAAACCTTTAGTTTGAGACAGATGGAATGACGCATCATTCTATCACATGATCTGCTAACACTTCATGAATGACAAATCCATATTCATTTCTTTAAGAGATTAAGTAGATATTGTTCAAGGCACGAACAATGGTTAGATTGTACATAAATAAAGTATGTATTTCTTCTAATTAAAATTATTCAACATTAGGGAAATGATTTTTGATAACCAAAAATGTAATCTTATTTCCCTCATACCCGATGAATAAGCTGGTACCTTAGATCATCACAAATTCATGGCTTTGTGATTGCTGTATTTTTCATAGCCATGTTCTCTACCACTTTCCATTAAAACATGATGGTTAGATTTCTCTTCTATATCCATATTTTCCCATATGTTCTCATATTTGGAAGCCTAGTGATTAGTTAATTTGGGTAACCATTAGGTTTCATATTATAGTTTTAAAGTTATGTTTTGGTATTCCTTTTTACGATGTGGGTTTCTACTAAAAAACATTCAAGTAGTAAACAATTTGTAACCCAGACGAATTTCGAGGGCGAAATTCATTTTAAGGGGGGTAGAATGTAACACCCTGAGATTTTAGGAAAATTATTATTTTAATTTCATTGATGTGTTGTGTTTTAGGCTACACCAAAATTATCATGTTCTATACAGAACATAGTATTATCTTATATTATATGAAAACATTATTCTTGTCTTTTGTTGCATGCAAGAACAACCTTCCTCAATAACATGTGTTTTACGCAATACTGAGTTTCACTAAACAACGATAAATTGTTATAATATTGATATGAACTATCTGTTATGAATATTAGTACCTAAATTTTGAATTTTATTACATTATAATTCTTCATAGACATTTTATAGAACATGATATGAGAAAAAAATAAATTTTTCTGGTAAAATAAGTATTTTTCAAAAAATGTAGTTTTACCGCCTTTTGATGGCACACCCATATTAAATTTAGTATTGAAATGTTTATAAGTTAATTTGGATAATATTAAATTCTTCTTTTTAATAATGATAGAAAAATTTACTTTGGATAATATTTTGATATTTTTCTGAAAAGTTTCTTATTTTGATGATTAGTAAAAATACGCTAATTTTAATTAAAAACAACTTTTTTTAATCGAGAAAATTTATATGGTTAAATTATAATATTGAATGGTTTTAAAGTATAAATAGAATATATTTTTACCATTTAATATATTTTAAGTCATTATCATTAATTTTACACTGAATTCATAAGTACAAACATTTCAATCTTCTGCAACGTTTTAACTTTTAAAACCTGTTTTCTCAACAGGAGGATTAATTTTAAATTAAATAATAAAACTATTATGTTTTGAATTTGGGAAAATGGATTCAATATTTGGAATCATTAGGTAAAAATTATGTTAATAAACTACTTTTTATTTATTGAATTATGAATATCAACTATGGTAAATTTTATTTACCATAGTTTAAGGTAAATAGGGTAATTAAGGGTAAATATAATATTATAAAACTACCCTAATACCAGCCAAAATTATATTGGATGACTAAATGCCTACCCATATCACTTAAGGGTCATAATGGATTCATTTTATGAACTTTTTACCTTGAAAATAATTTATTTATTATTAAAACAAAATAAGGTGACTACATGTTAGTCTCTTAATTTTTATAAGTATAATAATTTTAATTTAGTGATAAACTTCATGAATATTGGAACATGAATATTATAGATAAATATAATAAAATTATCTACATATTGTGAATTTATTTAGAATTTTTAGGTACTATATAATTTTCATTAAAGGTGACACAATAGTGATGCAGAAATTGATTATTTAGTAAAAAATCAATAATATAGTTTTTATTAAACTAATAATTTCCCCAAAAGGAACAAACAAACCTGACCAAAAATATATTGGTAATGTACCTGTAATCTATAATCATCCAATGTCCGAATATGTGACTATTTGGATCCTTATAAAAGTGATTATGACACTTATATTATTTTATTTTAGATGATGTCAAAGTTGTCACCTTCAGACTTTAATAAAGATAAATCTTTTAAAGTGGGTTGTTTTAGAAGATAAATTAGAGTAAAAGTATTCTTATGAAATATATTATATTTATATTCATCATATTATTTTAATTATAATTTTTATACAACAAATAGTTAGATTAAATAATTATCAAAAAATATTGCATTAATTATTTTATTAAGAGAAATATCAAATCAATAATATTAAAAGTATTAACATTAATTTTATATGAACTAATTAATGTTCTACATTAATTTTATACATGAACATGACTTTTTATTAATCTATTAAATAGGTTTTTTTGAAAATATCTTCTTTTTGTATTTTATTTAAATTCAAATAAATGAATTTTATTATAATTGACAGTACTGTTATTTTATAAAAATAACATAATATAAAATTGATTAAAAGTCACAAAAATAATACAAAATTATAAATTAAAATTTATATTTTATAACATGTAAAAAGTTATACAAATATGGAAAATTCACAACACATAAGTAATTATTTATAATAATTTAAAATTTAGAATCTTATTACCACAAATAAAATTAAATAGATTAAATAAGGATAAATCAAGTTGATAAGGTTTATGATTAATTTCCAACATGTAAAAATTTTATTGGTTGATGAGATTACAAACCTATCTCATCTAATATTAAAATATGAGTCATTTTTTGTTGTTTTTAATTGGGTTTTCATTTATTATAAATTAATATTTTTGAGGTTTCCAAAGGTGCCCCTCTCCTCTCCTATATAAGGCCACCTCCTACCTCTTCCCTTCACACAAATTTGAGCCTTATGGACTGGCTAAAACCTGACCATTTACCTTCTAAGCATCCCTATAAACTGTATAGAGGTTCTAGTATTATCAAAAGTCCAACTCTAGTGCCTTAAGAAGAAGCATAAAAGAGGTTCGTCGAAAAAGATGTAATCTCTTCTTCCGATTCTTTCAAGTTTATTTCTTCATCAAATTATTATTATTTAGTTGTTTCATTATAATGTAATAAAATCAGTATCACTAATATACTGATATTTTATTATAAATATAAATCAAACCCATTTCACTTTATATTAATCCTATGGAAAACAAAATCATTGTGCGTGCGTTCGTACAGAATACCATCTCCACGCCGTGGTGTATTATGTTTTTTCACCACCACCTAAGTTGGATGGTTATAATGGTGTAAATAAAAACTATATAAAGTTATTATAGAATCATACAGATTCAGATATATTATTTTATCCACATAAATTCCATTCAATAATTGTGGGAATGATATCGTCGCTCATACGTACGTACGGATTACCGTCTCCGCGACACGATGGGATTCATTATCCTTGTTAACCATTCAAGAATGATTATAAAGTATATATAATGAATAATAATGAAATATATGACATGATAAAGATATTGTATTTATTTATATATATATATTTCATCTACTTACTTCCATTCAAGTCAATAAGGAAAGGAAAACAACGTTCTTGCATATGTACAACCTACCGTCTCCATGAACAATGTATTTCATTTCAATTATCTATCTTATATATATATATATATATATATATTCTGAATATATATGATATATAAATCATTATTTAAATTATGGAAGTAAATAAATCATGATATAAGTAATTATAAAATCAAGAACAACATGTCCAACCACGTACGATAAATAAAAAGATTCTACACAAAACGCTACTTTAGCATGGAATTCACAAAATAAAGAGAAATATAAAATCACAAGTAAACCATATATGACACAATATCAATGAATATGATTCTATAATAAGTAAGTGACATTATTTAAATCATTATACATGAGGTTCGGATACGTACGAAGCATATCGGACCTAGGGTAAGGGATAATTTTTCAATCTCATTTTTATTCAATATTGCTTATACGTAAGTATTTATTAGGGTTATATTTTTCATCCGTGCCCATAAATATGTTTTTCATAAAGTGTTTAATATTATTCCATGTATGTTTAAAGTCAGGTTTTCCCCTCTTTTACTTTTACTTTGTGTTATGGAAGGAATCATTCTTTTGTTTACCAAACGTGACACTTTTTGACTTTTTTGACAAAAGTACGAGAAGAATGTTTTTTAACATATATGGAATGAATGAATTTTTACGGTTTCATAATGCTTAATATTCATGGAGGTTATTCTACAAGTTTTCATGATTTTTTTCAACAAAATTATTTTCATTTAAAATTTCATGGCATTTTGAGAAATGAAAATGATTTTGAAGAAGAAAGTATATATTCCTCAAGAATTCATTTCAAGTGTTTTATCAAAACTATTTTCCATCTAAGATGACATTATTATGTATGTTTATATCTCAAGTATCATGTATCTATTATTTACATGTTTTGATTTTTCTAATGATTAAATGATATCTATTTCTTTTATATGGATTATGTTATGATGGGATGATGTTTCTGAAACCCATTTAATTCGTTTGGTTATTATAAATGATGTATGTTTATTTTGTGGCACATGAAAGAACCATTTCATTATGGGATGGGTGGGACCTATATCTACCTCCAATTCATTGGGTAAATATTAATATCTCATGGGATAGAGATGGCTAGAATGGAAGTTTAATCCGTTTAATTGATATAGGACTGGAACGAGGAGTGAACTCGATTCAGAAAGGGACTTTGTCTACTAATGTGGTCTTGGCAGCAATGACTTGGATACAATGGAAATCATATCATGTGCTTAATTGTTTTCCAAAATTACTTATTTTCTTCCCATGCTATTATATCATGATTTAGGTTACTTTTGGATATATTCCTTATATAATTCCAAGATTTAAGTCATTGCTCAAGATTTTGAGGTTTAGATTTTATGTTCATGTTTTTGAATTCAAATGTTTATGGATTGTTTTCTGTTCTCTATGATTACCCTTACTGATCATTTGAGCTCACCCTTTTTATTTTTTTCGTTCCCAAGGATATAAAGGAAGGTTTTATGTAAAGAAACATATGGGGAAGCTCATTATGGGAGATGTTGAAGATCATTCACAATGATTAAAGGATTATGTTCCGAGTTTCCAGATACACTAAACTATTACGGTCCGCGGGTGTTTGTTTTTGTTATGTATTAAGTATTCCTCAAATGTAATGTAACATACATGTATTTAAATTATGGGTCTCCACGTTGTAAAGCCATGATGTTGTTTCATTTATAGGACCAACATCTGATCTGGAGGGGTCTTGAATCGATGGAAGACTCATGTTACTATCTCAATCTTGTCCTTAGATTGTTGGGAAACTAAATTTCCCTGAATCCCATTGGATATCTATATTTGAAACATAAGAAGTGTTCTAATCCTATACACATCTTTATATAGTTATACCAATGAATCCTACTTCTCAAAAAGTGGTAGTAAAAATTAAAAAATATCCTAGAGGTTCCACCTCTTAAATAAATACCTGAATAGAAGAATCATCACTAGGGATATCATCATCATGATCCTATTGTGGGATCCTACTTGGTTATCGTCTTGGAGGCTTCCATAAATTAAAATACATTAATCTCTCAAAGATTATATCTATGGTGATGACTCATGAAAGACATGAAATCCATAACCCATTCCTATATGATGCATTTAAAAAAGTAATCCCTTCAAATATTTCATATATATATATCGAGTAAAAAAGCAGACTATAATTGTATTAGTGAATGGATTCATCTGCTACCGTACATAAATTGTATTCCATGACCTAAGAGATGAACTCAAAAAAAAACTAATTACCTAGTTCCAAAACCAAGCATTACATTTAGAAAATATCTACACTCCAATCAAAATAGAAACCACCTCAAATACCACTCTTTCATGACATGACATTTTCGAGGCCACCAAGTTGACGACATGTTGACTGTGACACCCCAAGAGACCCACTCATAGGATATGGGATCTGAACTAGTATTGAGTACCAATATCACACACACAGGGGATTACTTAGCCTAAGGTAGTTGTACAAATGAAAAAATATTCAAATTCCCACACAATGTTGGAAGGAAAAAACTATAATTGAAATGAATGTATAACTTCTATCCTACATAATAGTATGGAAAAATTATTAGAAAAAATAAAGGGAAAAATAAAATCCCACCAAACCTATAAAAAGAGTCTATCTTGCTAGTATGGAGAGGTATACTATCAAATGAAACAATGGTATGAATTGTGGTCTATCTATATCATCTATTATCTACCTTCTACTACGGTACCTATGACTCCAACAAAAGGCTTGTCTTCTTCATAAGTCATGATATGTGTGGGAATATCCCATTTAGGGATGAGTATATACATTTCCACTGGGACACCTAAAAATCACTACACTAAAATCATCAAGAGAGTAGCCAGGTCATCATCAAACATGAGTTTCAAACCAGATATGAGAATTATCAATAATAATTATCCAAATATACTCTAGATAATAACTAAATTTGGGTAAGTTCACAACCATATTTCTATACTAGGATCCTTATTGAGGTTTCATAGTTACTCTCATATATGAGAACTCACTCTATGAGTCAGATAATAGTGATGGTGCTCAACTAACAGGTCAAGATCATTGGAATTCATTCAAAATAAATTAAATACTAGATATATGAATATGTATATACATAGATAAGGGATATCAACCAAGGTCTATGAGAAAATATTGAACCTAACATAGATAACTGATTAGAATAAAGATCTCATACTCTTAAAGTTTGAATCATGATTCCTATCACAACCTTGGGATTAACAAATGATAGAGGATCACAACCTTAGACACATAAAGGGAATATTGAAATCCATATGAGACTAATATTGAAGAGGGAATCAGATCCAATACCCAGAACATGATTCCTCAAAGTACCCTCATAGGGATGGATAAAGGGATCATACCCTATATATATGGGTCCAAGCATATGAGTTAATTGAACAAAAAATTACATGAGAAATGCGCATTACATGTAGAGGGGTTTACATAGTGTATCATGGCTACACTAGGTCCGGATGTTTACTTCAATCCCAGACCATTTATATCAGCCCATGATTATGTACTATGTCAATTTCTATAAATTCCAAGACTCCAACAACCAGATCCTGTGGTTTGTTTATTCCATTGGTTCTAGATACATTTATTCACATCATAAAGTATTTAATAATTTATCAGTTTTAGTAAACTAGATACATCATTTTACATTTGATAAAATAAAATAAAAATTATAATTTTATTTGATAGAAATGTTATTACCTTAAGAATATCCAAACATATCAATCATAAAGTAGAACTTAGCATCATGGGGATTTTGAAAATAAGAAAGGGCGAGCTCATAGACTTATTAAGGGTATGCATTCAATGGATGCAATAAATGATCTCATAAGAATTACATGTTTGAAAAGAGTATGGAAAATGATATTAACATTTGAAAAGCCATACCCTATATATCAAAGATCATATTATTGAGACATGGCATAAATCAGTATATGTCACTAGAGAAGAACAAGAAAGGAATTAAAGAACACATGCCATGATATCATAACACAAACATAAGACCTAAAATTGTGGAATACGCATAAACATAGAAAATCATATCCATAGTAGTCAAGGATCACTGCCCTGGAAATTATAGTTGAATTGGTACAAATCCAAAACCATCATAGTTGTCATGGTTTAGTACCAAGGCCATCATAGTGGACAAAGTCCATTACTGAACCATGTTCAGTCCCTATTTCAGTCTTGTATATCTCATGAGATATAAATCATTACCCAATGCATTGAAGGGAGATATAGGTACCACCCACAACTTGATATATATATATATATATATATATATGTTTTCCAAAAGATCATAAAACATTCATCATAATCTCTTTGGGAGATTTATTATACAGGAGGCGATGCATACATGATGCGGGAAGGTGATGATGCAGGCATGACGTAGGCTTAGTGATGGAGGTATGAAGATATACTGGGCCATCCTGCCATGTTCATAAGACACTTAGATTTTGGAATAAGATATATGTAATGGTTATATCTTTACATTAATATAAATTGGTTTTTTATTTTATAATAAAATGAGGCTTTGGATCCAACTAAAAAAACCAATGGAAAAGTAAAATGTTTCATGAAAATATTTATATTATAATCATTAACATAAACCATTGAATGAAAAAATAACGACATTATCATTGGATAATATTTTAAATAAAATCTAAATAACATCATATGATGTAATATTAGATTGAAAAATATTTTTAATGGTGACCTTGAACATTTATTGAGGAAAATAACCTTTTTAAATTGAAAATCAATTTTTAAAATATAAAAAATTTCAAAATCAGATTCTTTAAAAATAATCATGGAAAATTATAAAGGATTTATTAAAGATCATAAATTTTTTTAAAATAGATTTTTTTTAAAGTGATATTTTAAAATATGTAAGGATTTTTTGAAATCATTGAGTTTTCAAAATATTGAGAAGTACAATTCATTCCATACATGTTAAAAACAAAGATTTATTTATACATTTTTTGTAAATCCAAATGGGAATTGTCTGTAAAGAGACAGGAAGATTACATTTGTTAACATTTTTAAGAAGTAATAAATGGTTAAAAATATATTTTTAAAATCATAGGATAATAGTATAAAATTACTTTAAATATTATTTGAAAATATTCTTTCAAATGAAAACAAATTTGTGACCAAAAATAGAAATAAAGTTAGATTTTATAATAAATATTTTTTGAATTATTTAATGTACCAATGATTTTAAAAATGGTACCATTAGTTTAAAATATCATGAATAACCATATGACATGAAAATTAATTATAATTCATTATATATAGATCAGAATATTTTATCATTGGTGACATAATCATAAACAATCCAGATAAATGATTAGATTATACTACAAAACCTTTACCACTTTGGTATCTTTTAATCACAAGCACCATGAAAGAATAAATTCAATTGAAAATATTAAATATCATTAAATGAATTATGTTCATGATATAACATGTTAAAGGTCAATAATATATAACTCATAATATAAAGTAGGATCATAACATAACTTATCTCTCAATGAAGGGGAATTGTGAAAATATCCCTTATTATTATGGTAACTTTTTAACAATATTCCCCATGAAAAAATAAAAAAAATGAAATTTTATTTGTAATTAAACGTGGTTTAATCATTATATAAACATTCATAGGTCATGTATATAACACAAAAGAAGGAATCCAGTGGTGAATATGGCCTAATTCTCTTAGAAGAAAAAGTGAGACTATAAATCCCTTACCTTAAGTGTCGAAATCCTTTATTCCCACACGAACTTCCTATATAATAAATATAATTATATTATAATTATATTAAAAAACCTAACTATTTTTATCATAACATATATTATATACTTATGAACATTCATTACTTGTTTATTAATAATTACTTTCAAAAACTATGTTTATGGTAATAACTATTTCTTTTTTCATGTATGTTTTGGTTTGGTATTCTCAGTACATTTACTTTGATGATGGTTAAATAATTTTAATATTTTTTACCATGATATAAATATCATATATCTTCATTATATTTTTATTTATACTGAACTAGTTAATTTAGAGTTAGAAAATGATATACACTATTCATGGAGACAGTAGGCCGTATGTACACATAAATGTTGTTTCCATTTTCTCGACAAACACAATGTAAGAAAAAATATATATATACCCCCTATAGAATCTTTATTATTTAATATATAAATATATTATATATATGTATATATATCATGTATATTAATTTAATATATCCTTCTTATAGTACGGATAAAATAGAAATGAAAAACACATATCATCTGTTCGTGAGGCGGTAGTCTTCTGTAAATATGAGTGATGTGATTATTTTATTCAGGTTTGAGGTTAATTATTTTTGTAAGGAATTGGAATTAAATATTAACTAATATTTAGTATTATTAAATAATTTTTTTATTCAATTTTATGATTTTTTATGTTTATATTTTTGCAGAATTTTGACATAACTTATACAAAAAAAATCATAAAATACAAAGTAGTCACTTCCGATGAGTATCCGTTTTATATATAATATATTAATTTTAAAATAAAGCATGGATTCTTTAATTTAAACTATTATAGAATTTAAATTTGAATCCTTCCGTTACCTTACCCATCCTTAAAGATTATGAAAAATATTTTAAAACATAGGATGAACACAAAATACTCAAAAGGGATACACAATGAAAGAAAACTGTATGTCTTGTGAAATAAAGAAAACCCATGATAGCATAATCATAATTAATAATTTTCACCCATAAGAATTAATGAAAACATTCCTAAAAAAATAAGTTCATTTATTACCTTTTTTTAATCACGATATTATAATAAAACCCATAGTGAGCACATATAACACATAAAGGTATCTTGGGACATAATTATACTCAAATAGACTAACGATGCAGTCAACGACCATACATGTCACTCTTAAAAATGGAGTATACATATTTTATACATACAAACATGTCACTCTTACTTATATAATAACCACATGGTCGATTTCCATACCAAATACCTTGGAGGCTATTACATAACCACTCGTCTTTGGTTGATCACGAAACCACCCATCATTGGTTTATCAAATAACCACCAGTCAAATGTAAACGTACCATTACATAATCCTGATATATATAGTAATGAAATTATCCACATTATAATTTTAATTTTTAAATTTCACTCATATGAAAAAAAATCATTTTATAGAAATAATAATTCCATTTTCAAACCCATTTTAAAAAACAAAATACCCTGAAAATGAAAAGAGGTGATTCTTTAAAAAACAAGAAGGCTTATAGTGGAATCCATGAATAAAAATATATATATAAATTTAATTTATAATTATTTTATAAACATAAATATAAATAATTAAAATAATATTAATAATGAAGGAAAATATTTTGAATTTAAATCTATAAATATTTAAAAAGAGCTTTTTAAATCAAAGTGTCCCATCCCAATTTGAAACATTTGAATCATGAGACCCATGAAGGATGATCATTTAACAAATAACTGAATAAAATGATAATAAATAAATTAAGGATATGATATTTCAATGGGGCTATAAATACACCTCATAATGTAAGGTGGGTGTGTAACATAAAAATATTCATTAAAATAAGAATTTGAGACAAAGTCATGTACCATGAGACCGAATCGCCATGTAAAATATTTATATTCTTGAATAATAAACATATATAATTTATTTAATTTTTTGAGAACCATTTTTTAGTTTAATATTAACTTTATACCACTTATTATGTCTTTATAACAATTACATTATTTTTTTAGTTCACATACAACGTTTTGATGATATTTGGTTCATAATCCAAAATGACATCAGCCATTTGAATATGGTCAAAATTTTCATTATTACATAATATCTAGAATATGATTAATTAAATAATAATTTTTTTATACATAAGTTATAATTTTAAATCAATCCATTAATTATGGTTACGGAAAATTAGATACATTACAATCTTGAAGGAAGTAGGTCGTACGAAGACCTGAGTAATATTTCCATTTTTTAATGAAAATTATGGAAAGAAGATAGATATAATTTTATTATCATATAATAAAAATAATATTATTAATATCATATTAATAATTTAAATATAATTATATATATCATTCATGTTATGTGGTGATGAAAAAGGAATCACATCGCTTTAAAGAGGTGATAATTTATACATATGCGCGAACTACGTGATCATTTTTTGTGCAAGGAAAGGTATGAAAAAATGATATATAATATTTTAATAATGATACATATTTCATAAATTTCATATATAAACTTTAATTACATCATTATAAATACTTTTGGGAGATGATTATGGAAGACGAATTTCATCGGTTTGGGAGGCGGTAGTTCACTGTATACACAAATGATAAATTATTTTCTCATTTCAAGGAAGTGGAGATGGAATTAGGAGATGATATTAAAATAATAAAATATAATTATATTTAGTAAAATATTTTTATTATTTCATCATTATTAAAGAATATTTTTAGGAGGTGAAAGAATAAATAAAATTAGAAACAATTAATTAAAACAGTACACCTTCATTAGAAATCCTACATTTCCTAACACCTTAAGACCACTAAGGATGATTTGGTGCTTAAAATATGAGTTGTATATGTATGAACGGATTGTAGGATGGTTTTCATAATATTTATTTTAGAAAAAATATATTTTTATGTGGGAATAAATGAGAATAATCAGTTCCCTTTCAAAAGATAGGGGAGAGGTACTCTTGGAATTTCACAAAATATTATATTAATGTAAATTAATTTTATATTAAAAATGTTAGAAAACTCATTTATTTAATATATAATATGATTATGGGTTTAAATTAATTCATTTAATGAAAATTATTGAAGTTATAAAAATCTGTAATAATTTTCATTTTTTAACCCTTATTTAGGCTCTTTAACTCTTACCAAGACAACAAGTGTTTTTACTGGTTGATGTTAATATATTTACTATATATTGAAAAAATAAAAATAAATAAATCATTTATGAAATTGTACCCTTAACAAAATTAGTTGTATGAATTTATATTTTTGTCAATTTTATATCATGAAATAAAATATTATTTATCTTAACATATCATTAATGTCAATTTTGTCACAATTCATTACATGACTTTGTAAAAATATCATAAAACATATATATTCAAAGAAAAAACTATTTTAATACATTAATTAATATTTCAATGTAATATATAAAATTATTTTATGACATTTATTATATAAAATTATATTTATTTGAAAGTTTTAATACCATTTATTTGATATTTTTATTAATTAAACAATTACCACATCACCATTGTGTAACCATTTAAGGAAATTATTTCTTCCCAAAAAATTAGGAAGAAATAATAAAAATGAATATAAATATTTTATCTTTATAAATACTATTTATAGCCGAACATATCAACTAAATAACCCCTTAATAAAGACACATTACATGTTAAATACAAAATTATGACAAGTTTGACTCTTCATTGAATAAAATATAATAAAGAGTATTATATTATCCAAAAGGCCATAAATGGTCATATAACATATCCTTTAACTATTATGGGATAAAATTACTATTACAATAAAATTTTATATTGTGTATTCATCATTTTCAAATATTTATAATAGTTATTTATCTTTAATTACCTGATTTACCCTTAACAATGGTAATAAAAATTACTAAAATTATATTTCATATTTGAAAAATGGGTTTATTTTATAAAATTATACCTTATTATTCAAAATATAAGATCAAATTTTGAAAATTCATAACAAATAAGTGGATAAAATTATTTTAAAATTTATCAAGAAAATGAGTATTTAAACTAAAAATGTTCAAAAGTTTAATATGTTTTTATATTCAATATCAATGGGAAATTGATTTAAATGAACCCAATTGGATTAATTTTTGAATAATTTATCTATTTATACTTGAAACCAAATTTAAAATACAATATAAATATATTAATAAATCATATAATAAATTATTTTTCAATTAAAATGCAGTATTTTTCACCATTAATCAAAAAATGATAAATAACATAAACATAATACAAATTCAGAAAATATTAATTTTAATATTACAATTTAAAAGAACTATATTAATTTTACAAATAAGATTTTAAATTTTTTAAATTAAAACAAGTCTTTCATTAAAATGCGGTAAAACAACCTATTTTAAAAATAATGATTTTTTATGTTTAAAACAGGATATGTTCTTATTTTATACCTATAAAACTTATTAGATGAATTTATGTTTTTTTATCGAATATATAAAATATAAATCTCATTAGTATCCTTCAAAAATATATATTAATTTAATTTATTAATATCAAACACCTTTTTTGGCATAAAAAAATAATATTTCTTAAAAACACACCCTTTATATTCAACCAGTTTCTATTTTCATTTTTAAATAATTGGTAACCAAAGAAATAATTAGATAAACATATATAAAATAAATTATAATTATATCATTAATCCTATTCATATCAACTATTCTAATGTGTTGGTTATAATGGAATCATTTAAATAATTATATTTAGTAGTTCATTTAAGATTGATGAGGCATATCATGTACGCTATCAAACATAGTGTTTCTTTATTAAAATATCCAGATGTTAAATTATCCCAAATTAAATATGTTCTATCCTCACAATTTGAACATGGTATAAAAAACTAGGGGTTTAACTTTTCAAAATACAATTTTTGAAATCCCACTTCGGAAAGGATTAATGAAACAACCATTTTAAAATAAAGAAAGGGAAGTAAGAAGGTCTCATGAGAAGACACATACTAGGAATCCATGTTGATGACATGGAAAAGGAACAGAAAAATAACTATGAGGTTCTAATAAATATTTGTAGAGAACGTGGTCACGATAGAGTGATCCATCGATGAAATAACAAATATATGATTTCTAAATAGTACATCTATTTTGTAGTAAGAAAATTAGACGAGTAAGTTTTTAACCTAAAAATAATTTTTCCTCAAGTTAAGGAATTCCTTTACCAACATAGAAAATAAGGAAATATAGTGACTTGATATATTTCTGTTTTACAAGAACAATATAATCCTAAAAAACTTTCTAGAATAATGATGTATATCCCAAAAAAATAACCTTAATCATCAACAATCATATAAAAAATAATGTTGTTAATACCTTAAAACCCATTTCCAAAATTTAACGAATAATTATTATTAAAATAAAGCCTTATATAAACATAAAACCAATTAAACATGTCCCCAAGATTCTTTAATCACATTATGAGCTCAGTACTTAAAACCACAAATAGAGGGTCTTAAACCGTGAATATAGGGATACCATTTAAAATATAATGATCTATCTAGTTACTCCATCACTTCATCAAATGTCTCAAAATCATTTTCAGTAGTAGAAATATATTTTCCCATTCTTTTTGTGTTATTGATCATGTTTATTTCCACCCTAAATATGTAAATTAAAACACATATTAGCTTAATGTTCTAACTCATTGCAATAAAAAGAATCTTATCATTGTCTTTTATTTTCTTTCCTGATCATCTCCCTTATAGTCACGAGTCATATGTCCTAAGATAAAACATTATAAGCACTTGAAGAATAATGAAATAAAATCTCTCGGATTATTTTTAACATAATTCTCTCAGAATGGGAATTTGTTTTTTCATAACTTCAAACTTATTTGATGAATGATTTATAATTTCCTACCAACTAGAAATCATATTTTTCTTGTTTTCAAGGGGAACATGACCATAATAAAAACACATTTATACCTTATTAGCATATAGTAAAAGTTTATCACATATTTTGAACTCAATAGAAGCTAACACTCTTTGATATATTATATGAAATCATATATAAATATTATTTATAATACTATAAATATCCTGGATAAATTTTGGGTTGTACCTTACAAACATGTAAAATCCCACAATATGGAAGTCTCTCACATAGCTCGAAATGGTTGGTTTTGGAACCTCATGCATGCCTTCCTATACTCCAGAGGTTGTCGACTAGCAGTGGAGGTGTGTATAGAATTGTGGGGAGACAATACCCGTTGATATGAAGTGTCGTTACAAAAGAAACAATTCATAATAAAACAGAAATAATCAAAGTAAAGCAATGTGGAAGACAACAAAAATAGGCAACTAAATAATGAAATAATATTAAGGAAAAATTTAATGACATGCTAGAAGGTAACTAAATGTCTTGATAAAAAAATAAAAGTAAATACAATAAGACTCAAATAATAGTCTTAAAGTATTGGGTCCCAAAACCAATGCTGATCCCATCTCTAAACTCCAACCCAACAGAACAAAAGCACTAAAAAATGTCATTTTCACCTTTTCAAACCACCATCTACGAAGACTTATTAGGTTCCAAATTATATTCGGAATAGGTTGTGAGTAAAACTGAGTATGACGACATCATTGTGTGTAAAAAAAATGATTCTAAGAAGAAGTGTTTGCAATAAATCAATAAACATGTGTATTAATTCATTCAATGATTAAATAAATACAACAACATACATCATCTCCCAGACGTAATATCTCTAACAATGTCATACAACTATGCCAACCAAAACTATATAAACAAGGTTATTGACATTATTCGGCATAATGATGGAATATATTTAATCACATCTTACAACAATGTGGACCATAACAATATAAGAAAGGTAATGACAAATTAAACAATATAGGTCAAATTCCTATAATAATTACAACATGTGACTGAGAATAGATCAATATATATAATATTTATAGCATGGACTAGGCCGAGCCCACTCAATATCAGTATTACAACATATACATGTGCATGCTCCTGTGCCTGGCAAGTTATATAAACATCTCAACATAGAACAAAATTCATGTCATACAATATGCATATCACAATATAAAATCCAAATTCTCAATGGCTAATTATATGATCCGACATTTTTATTTCATATTCCAAATGAATTTCAATTCACAATTAACTAATAATTATTTTATTAATATATAATCTATAATTTAGGGATTCTATAACAAGAAATCACCTGTTGTCACATATCAGGCAAATCATACTTTTAATCCATTTTCAAGTTAAAAATCCATTTGAAACCAAATGATTTCATGGGATAATCTAAATCAATTATATAATTAGTTTTGACACCCACAATCATATAACAATAATGATATTTCATTAACATGACATAATAAAAACATCGGGTTGATATATAGACCCCAATATTAAACCAATGATACAACAACAATTACTAGGGCCAACACCCATGAGGATGAAGCTGTGAATGATTAACAAGTATTTCCTACATCAAAATTCATCACGATGAAAAACAACAACACAATTGGGTAAAATACATTCACTATAACAGGTTTGACCACATAGAAGTGAAGGAAAAAATCCAACCAAAAAGGCTTACTAGGGATCGATTGCATGAAATGGAAATCCAAAAGGGGGTTAGAATGCAAAATTAACCTTTGGAGAGCCCTATGATTGGGAGAGGATAATATGTAGGGAAATAGAATAAATTTCAACATCATAGAAATTTTAAAACTACAGGTTGGGATTTTACATATCGTCTAATTCAATTACACATTGTGTAAATATTTTTAATGGATGAGTCGAAAAACCCATGAACATTGATTTGTTTAATTAAAACCTAACAATATTTTCATGAAATGTAATCCATTTACATGATGGGTATATTTTTTGTAGTTGATTTTACAGCCCATTATACATTTAACGATTCTAAAATAAAAAATAACACATTTAATACATAATCCCATTTAAAGCCAAACTCCATTAATTCAAACAAGAATACATTCCCAAATATTAGTCCATTTTCTCTAATAATGTATCTCCATCTCTGAACAAGATTTGGCCACAAACATTCGATTAATAAACATAGAGATACAAATACATGGAAAAAGAAAAGATCTTTCAACCTCCACACCTTATAAAATCTTATCCCCGAGAGGCACCAAGTATCACTATGAGGTCACAGTGAACAATTCCAACCACTTTGCTCGCATATAAAACTCCCAATCCACGGTCTTCTCTTGAAATTATCCATTCTACCACTTCACTTTAACCAAAGGTATATCATGACTAGAAGATATTTCTCACTATGTTCCACAACTTGTATCAGATTCTTCTCATAGGACAGAACATCACAGATCTTGATGTATGCTACATCAATCACATGTAAAAGGTCTTGGTGATATCTTCAAAGTTTCATCCAATGGAACAAATTTTTCATGGAACTGTGGAAGGGATAAAATGTAGGCCACTATATTGACCCATTCCACTATTTCAAAGGGACCGAAAATCATAGGAACTAGAATCACTTGCCTTTTAATAAAGTGATTCCCCAACCATGGTGACACCCAGAAGAAAACATGTTCACCATCAAAAAATTATAGAATTCATCTCGGATGTTTAACATATGATTTCTATCTAATCAATTTGGAACCATCTTCCCTCTGATCAAATGAACCTATTCGTATATCTACTTTATTAAACTAGGCCCTACAAGTGATGACTCACTTGCCCCCATCCAACAAAGAGGTAAACGAAATGACCTGCAATACAATTACTCAATAGGATCCATTTGGAACAATGCAACGAAATTAATATTGTATGAATACTCCATGAGTTACATATGTTTCTGTCATAAACCACTATGATCCAACACATAAGATCATATCATATCCTCCAGAATCCGAATAGTATGATCGGATTGACCATTAATCTATGGATGATAGGTTGTACTTAAGGAAACATGTGATCTCAGGGATTTCAGAATACCCTACTAGAAATGTGATGTGAAATGAGGATATTTTTATTATTGATACTACTTGGAACAACGTGTAACCAGAATACTTCTCACATGTAAATATTTACCAAATATTCAGCTGTGAAGGTTTCCATAATAGATATGATGTGGGAAAACATAGCCAGTAAATCCAAAAAAGCCAATACAACATCATTTTTATGGTTCGTACTGCGTATTCCTATCATAAAAATTCATTGTGACATCATCACATTTCATATCTGGGATAGGTAAAGGCAATAAAATCCCAAATAGGCTTTTATGATGTACATTCAACAATTGATAATTGAAGCATCTAGCCATGTATCTTTCCACCTACTTCTTAATTCATAACCACCAGTATTATCTAAGGATATCACGATACATAATTACTAAATCGGGATCTACCTCCCTTATAGAATCCTAAAACTACCTCATCAACTCCTCGCACATGCCTGTGGAAACCCATACTCAGCAACAGAAAGGAAGATAATTACCACTATCAAGATACTATCTTGATATTGTTTCCCCACATATAATTTATCTCTTAGAACTATGAGATCTAGATCAGACAAATTTATAGTCTTAATCGATTAAAGAATCCCACGTATAAGATATTTTGAAGTCAGAGCTACTCACCATTGATATTCTTGAACATACATATGCATGTCTGAAAAGAAATCCATTATATGCCACTCTCCACAAGACTCATGTACTACTTCTATTTATTTCTTTGATCTTAAATAATTGACAAAAATATTTACCTTTTTTAGTGTATAATCCAATTCAATTTAGAAATACATCATATACTTGAGCCACCTACTCTTTCAAAGGTTAAGGTATCCCTAAGAAAATATATACCTAAGGCTTTTATAATTAATGCATAACACAAACCTCTCACCCATAAGATTGGGTATCCAATATCTCAGGGAATGTACAACTACTTATAACAAAATATGGAAAGAAGGGTAACACTTCTCATGTGGTTACAGCTTCTTGGAGCCATAAGCAACCACACGTTCCTCGTGCACTAGAAATCCTTTGAGTCCAACACCGGATGTGTCACATTACATGGTATATGATTTACCTCACACATGTAAATTGAGGATAGGTGCTAAATTCATCCTTCTGTTCAACTCTTTAAAATATACCTCACAATAATTATACTAAGGAAACATCACTCCTTTATCGGTCAACAGGGACATTGGTGCCTCCAAATGAGATAAATATAGGAGAAAACACTGGTAATAACTTTATAAACCTAAAAACTCGAAATATCGATGATATTCATAGTTTGTTCTCAAGATACCATGGCCACGACATTATCTGGGTCCACTGACCCTCCTTCATCTAAGATGACATGAACCAAGAAGTGCACTTTATTTATCCCGAATCTATATTTACTTAGCTTTGAATAAATCCAATTATCTCTTAATATAATCAAGATGATGTCTTGATGTTTAGAATGAGAATTTGATGAATGGGAGTGAACTAAGATATCATCAAGGAAAACCACAAGAAAATGATCCAAAAATGGTTGAAAGATACTATTCATCACGGACATGATTACCATTGGCGCATTAGTCAACCCAAATTAGGTCACTACGAATTCATAAAAGCAATGAATACTCCTAAAAGCTGTTTGAGGTATTTTTGATAGTCTCTCCCTTAAAAGAAGATATCATAATCATAATTAAATCATGGAAAAGGACTTAGATCCTCTCAGTAGGTTGAAACGATTGAAAATTCAACGAAGATGATACTGGTTCTGGATCATCATCTGGTTCAATATCCAATACCCCACACACAAGCATAAATAACAATAAGGCTTTTTGGTGAAGAGAATTTTAAGACCCCCAAGAGATGTACTTGGTTATAGGAATCCATTAGAATACATACAATCCAACTAAACATTCATCTCCCGAATCTATAGTAGTGTCATTCGGAATGGGGGGATAGAAAATAGTTTTGTTCCCGACACTAAATAGATTATGAAAATGATCTCTCACTCAGGTGGTAAGATAAATAACTCCTTTCCTAAAAACATACCAAAAATTGTCTCACATTGAAGGGAAATATTTTCTTTGTATTCCACCATTATATAGAGAAATACTCTCTATCTGTTCCATGATACAATCCAATCTATATTGAATAGGTCCCACATGACTAGATTAAATATCCCACTGACCATAGTGAGAATATCTACATCCTTATGGACATTGGAAGGAAACTCAACTCCAGTAAATGTTAATATTTTCCTAGTTTGTAATTAAAAATTTATTACCAAAAATATGGATGAATCTTACCATTTCAACCATGAACGGTTCCCAAATGAAATGGAAACCACTAATCTCTAGAGAACATGCTTTGCGACCACACACCTAACTAGATTTGGATGGATTAAAAACTATCTAAATTATCCACATCCAACCCCAAACAATTTGAAAAATAGTAGATATTAAAATAATATGATGATCATATATAAAAAATCAACATAATGTAGATGATCCAAGAATCATACCTATTATAATAGACTGTCCAACATCCAAGTTAGCAAGAGTAGTCTTCAGAACGTTTTACTAACTTATGCCTCTACCATGGGCTTCAATCTAACTACCCTAAACTAATTAATTTTCATGGTATTTCTGCTCTTAGAGTGGAGTACTATGTTCCCCTCCCTCAGCCTAAACAACTTATGATGCTCCGGCTACTAGCCATCTAAGGTGTAGCTAAGCACTTACGCGATTCCAGTGCCTACTTTGAACCTCTGCCACAAACATATTACGAAATGTACAAATAGAACTTATAAATATGGTGTAGTCTTCCACATATGTGACACATTAATATGGGATAAGTACACTGTATATTCTTGTGACCACACATGAATCATAGATAGAATTGGAAAAAAATGATCTTGATATGGTAGTCCACTGCCCTGACTGATTTGTCCATTATATCCCTAGCAGAAAATATCATAACAATGCTTCTCACAACTCAAAGTAGACCTCTCATATCCTTCATATTATTATAAGTTACATGAATCATATACATTTCAAGATTTATACTCTTATCTATTGGTTTCTTGATATTCATGACGAATTTTTGGATTGAATCAATCTAGATCTTGGGTGCCTGGGGTCCCCCTTCCCTAGTAAACACAATATGATGCTAAATATAAAACTCTATTGTCATCTCAGACATCATTGGAATGGTACGAATAGTGTCCCTTTCATGGATCACAGGACATTTAAGAACCTGTCATGATGATTAATATTCGTGTGATCCTTAGGAATTATATGTGGTTTCAATTCAGTTGTGTTAATAGTTTTCTTATTTCCAATCTCCTGATAATCAAGTTAAAGATGATGATGATGCATTTTCTTTACATGAAAAATGCATACCTTAGAGAACTGTCTAGATGTAAGGACAAACTAATTGCCAGCTGCAACATAGAACCACTAAATATTGGTCTCTCTAGACATGTCTTACAAGTATTTTAGCATGTCATAACCACACATTTCATTTATTTAGTAGAGTAGATATTTCATTTTATTGTTTATCTGGATGGTATATATCTCATGGAAAAATGAAATACTCATATCATGAACAATGCATGTAAATATAACCCAATGTGCGGATTATGATGCATGTATTCTTATATCATACAAAAAAGAGGAATTAATAAAAATATCAATAAAAAATAACAACATAAAACAGTAACCTCAAACAACACCTGAATCAACCAATGTGAAATAACATCAACTATATAAGAACACAACAAAAACCTAAATCTCATACTTGGGTAATCAAATTTTCCCTTGTAATTGAGTTAGCTACTCTTATGAACTAGATCATTATCTTGTATTGACACATCCAAGTATCCTTTCTACCATTCACATATAGTATTGAAACTGAAAAGAAGACTAGATCCCCAAATACTACTTTGTATCATCCCCCAATTCGGAAGTCTCTCATATGGATAGAAATGGTTGGTTACAGAACCAGAAGAATTTCTTCCATTATGCCAGAGGTTTCCAACTAGAAGTACAGTTGTGGAAATATAGTGGGGAGACTATACCACATTGGTTGGAAGAGTCATTTCAAAAGGAAAAATTAATAATCAAACATAAATAGTCAGAGTAAAAAAAAATGATAAAGACAACCAAAAAATTCAAATGTATAATCCATTAATAATAAAGAAAAATATTTTGATATGCTGAAATATAACTAAATGTCACACTAGAAAAATGAAAAGAAAATACTAGAAGACCCAAATAAAATACTCAGTTTCTTAGGTCCAGAACCCTATTCTGATACCATCCCAAAACTCCATCCCAATATTAAACAAGCACTCAATAGTAGAGTCCATTACCCTTGTCCATAACAGCATCCACAAAGTATACTAGGCTTCCAAATGGAGACTGGAATAGGGTTTGAGTAAAACTAAGTAGGTTGACACAACCATGTCTAAACAAAACCAATATAATAATAAGTGTATATAATAAAGATATAAACATGTATATTAATTAAATCAAAAATTAAATAAATACGACAACCTACATCAGATCAATTCCAGAATATCATTCAGTGTGTCTTATAATAATGACAACCACAACCATATAACAAAGTTAAATAATATCCTTTGGATCCAACCTAGAATATCTATCATCATGCCTTACAACAATGCCTACCAAAACCATATATCCAATCTAATGTGACAAAATACAATCTGAGGCAAAGCACTATAAGCATTAAATCAATGGACTCGGCATAGCCCGATCTCTATAAACATTATCGTGTGGACTAGGTTGATCTCGTTAACTATCAAATATACTATATATTCATGTGATTGTTCCTAGGAAGAGAACAATATATAATAATTGTATGTTTCTAGCCATAAAAATTAAATAATGTTATGTTATGTCAAGATTTCACAATGGGAATATTTTTATGATTATATTTTTAGAGAATTATTCCATAACTATTACATGATTTACCAAGACATTTCACACAGATAGATAGACTCAGAATCCACTTTTCCACTAAGGGAAACCTTTTAAACAAAACATATCATCTTTTTCTTGAAAAAAACATTCTTAGCGCATTCTGTTCTCTTACCCATCCTCTTACTCAATGAAAAACATTCAAAGACATATTATTACTATAAAAATAACAGTGAGGAATATAAAATAAGGAACAAAACCATTAGTCCACGAATATTTAAAACCCCTGAAAACATGTTCATAATATCATACTTTTCACCCATACAAAACAAACTACATAGCATACAATATGTAGTCAAAAGATTATTTTAAAGCATCATAGAAATAATAAAACATAAAATAAAATTGTGGCATCCATATCATACTTACATTGTATCTTTTATAGCTACATATATAGTAACATTCATAGTTATGATTGGAATACCCATCATAGTATATTACCTAAATATATTTGGAGAAACCTTTTAATTTAGCTCCATCATGATACCCATTTCATTATAGAGCTTTCATGTTCTCTCCCGCCATTAGTTTATCACGGAATAAACGATATACATAAACAATGCGCAAGAACCAGAATATAATAAATAAAATTTAAAAGACAAATTTAAAATATTTAATAATAATATTTTTGAATCAAAGAGTCCCAAAGCAGTTTGAATCATTTAAAGGAATTATCAATTTAAAACGTTAATGTCCCTATAAATAAATCCATCAGACCATTTTCCAAACATGTAAATCAATAAGAATGATTTAGAAGAAAAAATATTTACAATATTTAAAATGATGTTTTAGTTTAAGAGTCTATTACACCTTTAGAAATACATGAATAAAAGTAATTAAAGAATAAAATAAAAAAAATTATAATTTAATGAGAATATGGAGATTAATGATATAATATGTCAAAGGGAAGTATATACACTATATAAAATTGAGTTGGTCCATGACAACAAATAAGTCTTAATGGAATGTAAATTGAGATGTAATCCCTTACAAAGATCGTATCATTAAATTAAGGATAAATAAATGACATAATTATTTGTGAAAATATAAATAAACACTATATAAGTGGATATTTAGTGTATAAAAAAAATAGGTCATTCACATAAATTCATAGAAAATCAAAACCAATGACATGAATATTTAACTCAATGAAATGAGATTGATTTAAGAATTCCCATACCTAGAGTCTAAAATCTCTTGTTCGTAATTTATAATCTTAAATAATAAAGTTTAGTTAATTTATACATTCTTAAGAACATTTTTGTGGTTTATTGTTCATTTTATATAACTTATTACCATGTTATAGAAATTAGTTAATAATTTGAGTTCCTTTTGTATGTTTTGTCGACATTTGGTACATTGGTCCAAAATTAAATTGTTTAATTAAAAACAGTATATGTGGTCAAAATCAAATTATCTATTGAATATTATTAATTATTTAAATATTATATATGTATAGTATATATGTATTTTTAATAATCCAGAAAATTTTGAAATAGGAAATGAAATGCATTGTCAATGGAGATGATAGGCCGTACGTACGCTTGAATGAAACTTTTATTTCTTTGTTATATTAATGGAATGAAAACTAAATGATACATAGATATTATAATTCCATTATAATATCTAGGTTATATATGATAAATATTTTCATTAAATTCATCCTTCATACATTCCATGCATGGTGTGAACGGGTCATATCACTTTTAGGGGGTGGTAGTCCACACTTCCTTGAATGAAATTATCATATTTACACATTTTGGAAAGCATAATGAAATAATTTAAATAAAAATTAATAAATTATAGAGACAATATAAATATAATATATATCAAATGTAAATAAATTTCTATCATAATTCCCACCATGATAGGAGGTATGATAAAATTGAACAATCATCATATCGTGAGGCAGTAGTTCTCCGTACACATAAACAATATGTTGGAGGTGTCTATAAGTTTAGTTAGAACTATTATCATAAAAAATAGTATAATATTTAGGATATAAAGTTTGTATATAAAAGAATGAAATAAATAGAGGTTAGGGGTTTAGAGAGGGAGAATAAAATAAAGGAGTTTTAGAGAAGACGTTGATTCTAAATCAGGTACCTTCTTTTGATTAGAGTGAAAAAGATTTCATGAATTGACTTCATCCAATGGTATGGATTATAGGACAAAGGGAGTGATGTTGTATGATTATTTTAATAGAATTGAGATGATCCATGGGGCTCGAGAGGTCTGAGTAAGCCAGTAGAGGAGGTGGCCATTTATAAGAGGGAGAAAGGGTACTTTAGGTAAGTATTGAAATAGTATATTATTATAAATTGATTATCGAATTAAAATAGCTCAAAAGAGATATATTTATATGATAAGATTATTATGGGAAAAAATAAAATAAAAAATACGTTTTATAGAAGTTTAGGTCAAAAATTAACTTTATCTTATGGCTTTAAGTCTTAGTTAAGTAAATTAAATCTTACCATGCATTCTTGTATTTTTACACTATATGGTTAATATAGTTAAAATAAAATTCCATGTGAAACAATATTGGATATATAATTTAATTTGAAACATTATCTATGTGATTTTTCTAAATAATATTTTTATGAAAAAAATATAATTAAATAAAAAAATATTTATTTTAAAAACTCATTTATGTAAATTTTGAAAATATTTAGTATCTAATTTTTTTAACGTCATAAAAACATGATTCATTTAATGAAATACATAAAATAAAATATAACATGTCATAATGACACATAAAATTCTTCTATGGATATTTTTTTAATTTATATTTATTTTTACATTTAAATTATCATTTTTTTAATCTATCATTAATAATGTCATCACTACATCATCATGGTGTTATAATTAAATTTAATAATTTAATGTATAAAAATTATAAATAAAATACCATGATTCCTAAAATATTTTTATATTTATAAAGACTATTTATATTCATATATATCAGTTACAAAACCCTGTGTGAAAAATTTTTGAGTAAAAAGATACATTTTTATGTTATATTTCACTTTATTTTAAATTAATTATTATATCATTTCGTCATCACACCCCTGTAGATCCAAAATGACAAAGGTTCAGAATAATGATTTTTTGGCCACACATGACTCATAAAATAATATCATGTCACATTTTAAGGTAGTTTAATAATATTATAATATTAAATTTATCCTTATTTTCCTAATTTACGAATTACCCATGCTTAATAAAAATAATTTTAGAATGTACTATTTATATTGTCCTAAAATAAAATGTTCCAATTTACAAAATTTTCACCATTTGATTTCAAGTATTTAATCAATTTTTTCAAATTAAAAACACATAATTTTCAGTAATTAATCTAAAATTAATTTTTTTTTGTCAAAACTGTAATATGAGTTTTAAAAATGTAAAAACCATCAAAAGATTGACACGGGTTTATAATAAATTTCCATGTGAAATTACATACACTAACCATAATTTTATTAAATGATAAAAACATAATCCAACTAAAATTTAAAACCAATTAAAAGGATTATGTTACTATTTAAATAAATTAGATGAAATGCCAATTTTGAATTAAAATAAAATATTTTTCAACATTCATTAAAATATGAATTTTATCATAACAATTCCATAAATTCAAATAAAATAAAATTTGATGCCCCAATTTTAATGAAGAAGTTTATTTTTTAAAATATAATACGAAAAGAGACCAAAAATTGATTTAAAGGGTTCTCAATAAAAAGGAGCTAAAACTAAATTAAAAAAAATTAGAGTATTTTATGATAAAAATTCGATTTGTTCCCATTTTATGCCTCTAAAATTTATTGGATAAATATAAAAACATTAAAACAAATTTTTTTATTAATATAATTGTAAGTTATATTCATTCTCCCCAATACAAAAGCTAGGTGTTAAAATATATTTAAAATATTAATAATATTTTTTTATTATTTTTTGTTATAACTCATTGTTTTGTGTAAGAAAATATTTCAGTGAAATCTGTTGTTGAGTGTCAAGTACGCTATCAAAAATAGAGTCTATATTAAGGTCTAATTAATATAAAATTCATAAATATTTATATTAATATTTCTAATTCTATAATTAAATGTGATTTTAAATCCTTCACCCCTTTTGGATATTCTGTCCTCGCAATTTTAAAATTATTCTCATTAAGTTCATTGAAAATCCCACATCAGAAAAAAGTCAATAAAAAAGTAAATTTAAAAGAAAAAAATTAAGTAGAATGGTCATTCATGATAACACATACTAGGATTACGTGTAAGAAAACATGGATATGGAATAAAAACTAAAATTATCATTATGATGTAGAGTGATTAAAATCATGATCCCTAGAAAATTAACAAACAGAAAACCCCAAAATTATGATGGGTTAAATTGTATTTGATTTCCCAGAAGGAAAATTAATTAGAAAATTATTTTAATATCCATTTCATAAAATTTCAGAATTATTTAACATCATATAATTATAACATAAGAAAATTTACTCACTTGAAAAGTAGAGTTTAGTCCTTCAATTAAATTCCACCACAAACTCATTATTCTCTCAAAATAATTAGTATTCCTGATGAATCTTTATATGAATCCACAAAAGATTATCTGCCTATTCATCCTATCTTGAAACATTAACTAAAACCAATAATGGTTAGTATTAGATCAAATTATACCCCCAAATAATAATCCTTTATACGGGGAAGGATTACTTTTAATCACCAAAGTTCAATAGTAATACCCAATGTTCAACATAGAATATTTAGGAATCAAATGTCCTTAAAATTCCTTGAAACAATCCAAATAATAATGAAACCCAAGACTCATAATAATTTTACAACATAGTCTTCCAAAATAAATTTAAACATATATTGGAAAATAAAATAAAACATTCTTAAATTCACATGTTGAATAGTAATTAACCTAATCACATATTCGCCATGATAGGTTAATCATTTCCATAAGTATCTTAATTCCCATTATTCCAAAATATGAATAATAGATTATTCAAAAATATAATACAACCATTACTCCATCAAAATCATATAGTTTTCTATTTACCTTAATCATTAAAAATTCCTAAAATAGTGAATGTCTTCCAAAATACCGTTTGTTATATAATCCCCAAATAATTTTCCAATAGTAAGGATATCCATTTGATAAAATATATGTCTCCCAAATTAACTTATTCTTAATACATTAAATAATTTAACTAAAGGTAATAATTCATACTAACTAGGGACATCATGTAAACCAATGGTAGGTGATAAAGGCCCGCCACACTTTGGTTTTGGGTTCGATTCCCACAACATTGACCGAACGTGACAGGTTCTCACATGGTCTACGATTTTTCATTTAACAAAAACAATGTAATTCATATAGCATTACAAATTGAGATAAAATAATCAAAAATAACCATTACATGTTTTATCCTAAAACATTATTCTATGCCTTCCATTTTGTATCCCCTAAATTACTACCCCAATACTACCTCGAAAATAAATGTCTCAAAATATACCCTTAATTAACATGAATTTTCATTACATAAGACTCAAAACAGTTTTATAAAACATTTAATGTATGGTCAAACATTAAATTATAAACCCATGATGATATATATTACTCTTAAGAAAACATCCTAAACTCAAATGTTTTTTAAACCGACCTCTAATACAAACTATAAGGCCCCAGCCTTAAATATTACATAATCATCTGTTATATCGAGAATTCACATTGATTACCTTTTTAGGGTTAGATTTTTAGAGAATTAGGAAATAAATATTAAATAATAGAACCAAAAATTATACATGTGTAGTTACACTGAGTATCTACTTTTCAACCAAAGGATATCCTTTAAACAAAACATGATTTATTTTTCATGATAAAATATTCTTTACTTCTTTAATTCTCATACACATCCTTATACCCTATGGAAAATATTTAGAAAACATGGGATGAGCATAAAAATCTCTATAAGGAATATAAAATAAGGAATAAAACTATTATCTTATGAATTTTTGAATCCTAAGAAAACATTTTTAAAAAATCATACTTCTCTCCCATAAAACATAAATAATTTAGCTTAAATCATGTAATCATAAGAAACCTTCAAAACATCATATGAATCATAAAACATAAATGAATCATATTAAATCCATATCATACATAAATTGATACTTTCATAGCTACATTGGGAGTATAATTCATGGTTGTGTTTTGAATACCCATCACATTATATTCCTTACATATCTTAGGAGAAATATTAATGTTTACCTCTGTCACATTACAAAATTCACTAGTGAGGTATCATGGGTGCATCCACCCTTTGTTTATCAAGGAACAACCCATATACATTAAAAATTCCTAGTAACCATACCATAATCTTAAAACACATAAAAATATTAAAGAAAAAAAACATTTCCACATATTCATTCACAAGATATCATTTCAAGATCTGGACATAATCAATCCAATTTAAAAGAAACATTTAACACATTTAAAAACAAGATTTTTGGACCAATGTGCCCCATAACACATGGAATATTTTAAAGTAATTACCTTTTTAAAACATAATGTCCCTATAAATAAATCCTTAAAACTATTTTGAGAACATGGAAATTAATAAGATATATTTATATGAATAAATACTTAAAACTGTTAAAACAATATTTTTGTTAAAGAGTCCCTTACAACATGAGAGATACTTGAAAAAAAATAATTAAATAATATTATTAAAAAAACATATAATATCATGAGAATATGGAGATTCATGATATAATATTTCAAAGGGATTTATATAGACCACATAATAGTGAATTGGTTCACAATAACAAATAAGCCTCAATGGAATTCAAATTGAGACAAAATGCATTACAGTGATCATATCCTTAGATTAAGGATAGATAAAAGACAAAAATATGTGTGAAAAATATAGATACACCCAATATATGTAGAACATAATTCTAAAACCATAATAGGTCATTCACATATATTCATGTAAAAACAAAACCAATGAAATGGATATTTAACTGAATTAAATGATATTGAGTTAATATTTCACTTACCTCGAGTCCAACATGTCGTGTTATTTATATATATTCCTAAATAAGTAAATTAAGTTAATTTATACTTATTCTAGAACCATTTTTAATTTAGTTATTCATTTAATATTACTAATTACAATTTTATTGCAATTTGTCAATTATTTGAGTTCCCATCAAACTATTTATTGATGTTCGATAGATGAGTCAAACTGAACCTGTTATAATTTAAAATTATCCATGGGGTCAAAATCCAGTTATCTCCAAAAATTGTTTTCATGATTTAAATTTCATATATATCTAGTATATATGTATTTTTAATAATCCATTATATTTTTAGAAAATAAATGAAATTCACTATTCATGGAGACAGTAGGTCGTACGCACGCATTAAAAATACTTTCATTTCTTTTTCATATCGATGGAATGAAATTTAAATGATATATAGGTATATTATTTTTCTTTTATAATATATATGTTATATATGATACATAATTTCATTAATTACATATTTTATATATTCCATTAATGCAATGAATGGGTCATATCAAATTGAGGGGGAGGTAGACCGCACATCCTCAAATGAAATTATCGTATTTACACATTATCGAAAGAATATAGGTATGTTGTAATTAAAAATTAAATATGAATAGAGGAATTAAAAAAATAATATATATCATATATAAATATAGTTCAATCATAATGGCCACCATGAGTTGTGGTATAAGAAAATTGAACAATCATATTTTCTTGAGTTTGTAGTTCACCGTACACTGAAATAGTATGTTCTATATCCATTAGAGGGAGAGGTGTATAAGTTTAGGTATAAATATTAGCATAAAAACATCCTTATATATTGAGGATACTAATTTTTGTATAAATAATGGAATAAAGAGAGGATATGGTGTTGGATAAATAAAATAAATTAAAGTAACATGAGACAAGATGTTACCTCTAAATTGGGTAACTAATTTTATTTAAGCCAAAAGGCTTTCTTGAATTTCCTTCTTCAAAATTTATGGCTTCTATGAGGAATGAAGGGATTTTTTGAAAATATTATAGAATAATTTTAACATTACAAGGGTCTTGAGAGGCATGAGTAAGTGGGTAGATGTAGTGGACTTTAATAAGAGGGCCGAGGAACATGAGCCTCAACCCAGTTGGTCAGGTATCCGTAAGTGCATCCACAAGACTGCAGTTTAAAACTAGGAAGAGGCATATTTCCCTGTACTCTAATAGTACTATAGTAGGTACTGTTCAGCATTGTAGTAGTTTGAACAATTCAACGTGGGCCACCAGTTTGGGCTTGGATTATTTAAGGCTTTTAGGACACCTAGGCCTTCAGGTCATTTGGGATTTCGGGCAACCTTTAAGGCCTTCGGTCCACCCAAGGCCTTCGGGCAACATGAAGTTTCCCAAGACACGCTACAAAAAAAGGACCATCCCCAGAAAAGGATTTAGATCAGATGCACTCCCCAGAGCAGAGACAAATGGGTTTTTCAGAATGAGAGGGTATGGATATGCTATCCGGACCCGCCTGTGCTTGCATGGGAAGCCTAGCCAGATGACCATGCGAAGTTGGAGAGCTATTATCATGATATAGATGCTAGGGAGGGGAAATTCCTTGTAGATAGTCTGGTTCAATACCCTATGACCTTCAGGTCATGTAATCTTCTAATCCTACAAGCCATGAAATATCTGAGACTATGGGCCTTGTAAGGATTCCCTATCATCCATTGAAACGTGGGTTATCAAAAATCAATAAAAAATGAAGTCCTTCGAGCCATTCGGGCTTATAGGAGGGAGGAGGTGTACTTTATGAAAGTCTTGAAATATAATTTCATTATAAATTGATTTTCGTTTTCTATTAACTCAAAAGTGATATATTTCATGGATGAGATAGGTATGGGTCGAAATCCTCTCAACCAATATTATATAATAATGTATAGTTCTCAAATTTATACTTTTCTTTTGGATTTATCCGTTAGATAAAAAATTAACTCTTACCATGCCTTCTTGTATTTTTAAACTATTTGGTAAATATAATTACTATAAAAATCCAAGAAAAACAAAAGTGGATAATTAATGAAAATTATAATAATATCTACATTAGATGGTCAATTATTAGATTTTTATTACAATTATATCATTTAATAAAATTGTATTTTTTTTGAAAAGTCATTTATGCCAATTTTGACACTATTTAGTAATTAATTTTTGTTAAAGAAATAAAGACTTGTTTCATTGGGAAAAACATGATAAATAAATTATAATATTTCATAACAGTTTATGAAATATTTGGATGACATAAAAATTAACAAATTAAATTTATTTTAATATTTATAATATCATTTATTTTAATATTTCATTAGTAATGTAATCACTGCATCATCATTGAGTCATAAATAAATTTATTTATTTAATGTCTAAAAATTATAAATAAAATTCCATGATGCAGGAAATATTTTTAGATTTCTAATAAGTACTTATAGTCAATGATATATATTACATAACCCTATATTAATGTTATTTTATTAAAAATATACATGTTTAATTTATATTTTTCTTAACATTAAATTAATTTTATAACATGTCATTATCACACACACGTGTCTCCAAAATGGAGAAAGATAGGCTTAATAATTGTTGTTGTTGACCATGAATCATAAAATAATATATTTACACATGTTAGGGTAGTTATATATTATTAATATAATATTTGTACTGGTATTTACAAAATTTACACTTTAATTGTGGTAAATTAAAATAATTACTAAAGTTACAATTCAAAATATCCAAGAATAAAAGGTACCTATTTAAATAATTTAGACCTCATGATTCAAAATATGGAATCCATTTTTTCAAATTCAAAACCCATAAGTTTCAATAATTAATTTAAAATTAAATCTTGTTGTCAAAATGAGAAAATATATTTTAAAAAAGTGAAAACCATCAAAAGATTGGCACAAGTTCATACATAATTTAAATGTGAAATTATTTAAAATTACCATAATTTTATTAAATTATAAAAATATAATAAAATTTCACATTAAATAATATTAAATGGATAAAATGAATATATAAATAGAATAGACGAAATGACAGTTTTGAATTAAATTGTAATATTTTTCACTATTCATTAAAATATGAATTTTATTAGAAAAATGTGAATAATTCAACCAAAAGATATTTTTATTTCATGATTCAAAAGAATATTTTTATTTTTTAAAAAATATAACATATAATGAGACCAAAACATGATTGATATGGTTCCCCATCAAAAGGCTGTAAAACTCCATTTAAAAAAATATAAAAAGTATTCTATGCTTAAAATTTGATTTGTTCTCATTTTAAGCCTCTAAAATTTATAGGATAAACTAGAGGAAATTAAAAAACAAAATAATCATATTTTATTAAGTTATATTAAATCTCACTAATACAATGTGTAGGAATTATGAACCATTTTAAAAAATAATATTATTAATGTATTATTTTTTTTCTAACTCAGTGTTGGGTGCAACTTATGATTTCAGAGAAATTTGTTGTGGTGTGTTGAGTACACTATCCGGAATATAATCTCTATTAAGGCAAAATTAATAGCTAATTATTCAATATGAATACGAAAATGTCTTATTCTAAAATTAGTTGGGATGTTATAATCATATCATCATAGAACACAATTGAAATCATATAGTATGGATATCATAATATCACATCACAATTATCAATGGTTAATTGTGAAAATTACCATTATTATTTCATATTATACATGATATCCAATTCGGAATTGAATAATAATTATTCAATTAAGAAAAAATCCATAATTTAGGGATTCCTTAATAATAAATCATCCTACACCATATATCATACTTAACATACTATTAAACCATCAGCTAATTACAAATCCATATAGAACCAATGGAATTCATTGGATAATCTCATTCAAATATATAATTAGTTTGGGTACATGAAAATATAGCACAATCATGATATTGCATTAACATGACATAATCAAACCATAGAGTTGAGATTTAGACCCCCTACCTTATACCGATGATCCAATAATGCATCCTACAACCAACTCCAAAGAGGAATAAGGTGTAGATGATGGAAGAGAGGTTCTTGGATCAATATTGATTAAGATGAAAACCAACAACATAATTGGGGGATGTATTTTCACCCAAATGGGATTTAGAAGAACTAAGAGAAGGAATAAATCCAACTTAATGGTATTACCAGGTATTGATTTCATGAACAAGACATATAGAAGGGGTTTGGAACTCCCAAATCACCTGGAGAGAGCCATAGGTGTGTTAGAGGAGAAGCTGCATTGAAATATAATTAATTTCAGCTGCATATAAATTATAAAACCACAGGTTGGGAGTTAACACGACGTGTAATTCAGTTACATGTCGTGTAATAATTTTCAACCGTATTCACCAAAAAACCCATTCCCTCATATTTATTTTATGAAAACCCAAGATGAATTACATGATGTGTAAATGTTATGTAGTTGAGTTTTCAGCCCATTATCCCATTAAAGATTCTAAACTCACCAAGATCCAATTTATCACTTAATAACATTTTTACAAAGACTCCATTATTTCAAATAAGAATACATCCATTAAAATTATGTCATTTTATCTAATAAAGATCTCTATCACTTAACATGATTTGGACACTAAGGTTAAAATAAAAATCCCATAGAGAAACATACTGGTAAAATGATGATATCTTATAATACAGGTAAAGTTTTCATCTTATACACCCACAAAATATTCCTCTTATTACATTTTCATGAATTGTGTCTCCATACTAAGTAGAAAAACCTTGTGAAAATATTTCTGATGATAAATATTCGTAAATTCATCCCATTCTAAGGCATCAAGATCATCTTTCTCTCTAGTATTCTTAAACAAATACCACAATCGATTATCTTCACCTTTAAAATTATTGACGTTAGGAGTTACCTTTTAACATTCTGAACATCCCATGACATCAAATATCATTTCAAGGGAATTGATTGAAACTTCATCTATCACTGTTTTAGTTGATCCATTGAATTATGTGGGTTGTCTCCTCTTGAAATGTTCCATTATAGATATGTTCCTTTATGGTACATGAGGTTCATCTCAAGCATGGATACCACCACCATTAATATTTTTTGTAAAATAATACATAGTTCTAATATATATTCCTATTAAAATTCAATCCATATTGAGATGTTGATCTGGATGGATATTTTCCTCTCAGTTCCTCCCCACTACACCTTCCTTATTTCCTCTATGGAAAACCATTCTGACCAAAAATTCATTATTTGAAGAAACAATTTAATCCTAAAATGATACGTCCTTTATACCTAACCATAAAGTATTATATTCTATGGGAATGATATTAAAACTACAATAAATGATAATTTTTCCAAAAAACATCCTTTTATAGCACCTCTAATGACCTAGCCTTAATCATTTTATAATCCCGAGTTTTTGTCAATAATTTACATTATTTCACAATGAGGATCTATTTTTGTTTAGAGTTTTATAAAATTAGTCTATAACTCTTAAATAAAACAATTAAAAAATATAGAGTGGTTACTTTTGATCAGTAACCATATTCCCATAATATATTAATTTTAATATAAATAAAAAAATTTATATAAAATGTTCCCAAATCTCAACATGACTCCTTCCATTCCCGTACCCATCCTTATATATTTTGAATTTTTTTAAAACTTTGGATGACCACAAAAAGATCAGTAAGGGACACATAATGATCGAAAACCGTTGGTCCTATAAAATCATGAAAACCCAAGGAAACATTATCATATGAAATACATTTCACCCTCATGAGGTAGAAAATACTTTCCTTTTAAAATATATCCATTTTTTCAATTATTATGAAAAAAATTATAATAAATTCTATAGTAATAATAGATAACACATTAAGGTATATTTGGACATAATTAATCTTAAATGGAATAACCTTATTGTCAACTTCCATAAATGTCAAAATTACTGATAGAATAACCAAAAGAATGAATTCAATAAATTTCACTTTTAAAAATGTAATAACCACATGGTCAACCTATATACACAATTCATTAGAGGTTACGACATAACCACCCAACATTAGTTTATCAAAAAACCACATGTTATTGGTTTCTCAGACAAAAAATCGTAAAATTTCCAAGTACCATTATATAATCATAACACCTAAAATCATTCAATTTTAAATACTTCACTCTCAAAATTTCTTTTCCAGACATAATAAACATTTCATTTTATAGAAATAATCAATCCATTTTTAAAACCCATTTTCAATAAAAAAAATACCCAGAAATGGAAAAGTGGGGTATCATAAAAACATAAAGCCCAATTGATGAATCCAAATAAGAATATAGAAATAAAATTTCCTTCATTATCCTTTTATATCCATATAAGTTATTTATAATATATTTTCAAGGTTGAAGTAAAATATTTTGAATTTAAATATTTAATGATTTTAAAAGGGATTTTTAAATCATATTGTCCCATATGACTTTGTAACATGTGAATAATAATCCAAATTAAGGATTAACATTTTAAAAAACAATAAATAAATTTATAATAAAATAACTAATGATATGGTACGTAAAAGGGTATTTACATACACCTCATAACAAAATGTGGGTGTAAAACATCAAAATACGCCTCAATGAAAAGAGATTGAACTGATTTCAATTTCTTTGAGTATGACTCATCATGTACAATATTTATATTTCTAAATAATAATATTATATTAATTAAATAATATCTTGATAACATTTTTCAATTTTATTATTCATTTTATATATCGTATCACAATGTTATAACAAGTACTTCATTATTCAAGTTCACGTATGACTTTTGGATGATGTTAGGTTTTTAAGTCCAAAATAACTTTTATCGGTTGAATATGGTAAAAGTATACATTATTAAATCATATAAAGAATGATTTTAAAACATAATGGTCATTATCATACATTAATAATAATTTTAAATCATTCCATTAAATATGGTTATAAAAAATGAACAACGTCACAATCATGGAGATCGTAGTACATACGTACACATGAGTAATGTTTCTATTTTACAATGATCATTATAAAAATAAGATAAGTATCATTTTATATTTTAAGAATAAAAATAGTATAATTAATTTCATATTAATAATTTATATATACTTATATATCTCGACCATACGACTTGGTGAAGACAAATGAATCACATTGTTTCTTGGAGTTGATAATTCACATGTACGCACGAATAACATTATCATTTTTTTGTGCATGGCATGGTATAAACTAAAAGGATATATTATATTTTAATAATGATAAATATGTAATTAAAATCATATGTAAAATTTAATTCCATCATTATAACTAGTCTTGAGAGATGATTATGGAAAATCAATTTCATCAGTTCATGAGGTGGTAGTCCTCCGTACACACGAACGATGACTTATTTTCCTATATGATGGAAGTGAATATATATTTATGTGATGATATTAATGTAATAATATATCATTATATCTATGAAAATGGATTTATTACTTCATCATGTTTGAATATGATTTGAAGGAGGTGGAATATGAAACAATATAGATACAGTTAATTAAAACAAAACATATTCAATAGAAATATTTCATTGCTTAACACCTGAATACTAATAAGGATGGTGTCATAAAAATAATAGAGATATATAATTTGGAGAGGTATTAAATAAAGGTACTTCAGAATATATTGGCTGAAGAGAAATGGTTTTTATGTGTGAATAATTGAGATGTAGATGTTCCCTTTTATAAGTATAAAATTGGATTTTTTTTCATATATTATGGCTATAAAACCTATTGGATGAATGATGTTTTAAGATTATAAATGGTTTTTTTTCATATCTTATGCCTATAAAACCTATTGGATGAATAATTTTTTTATTTTATATATGATATGTTAAATTTTTTATTATAATACACTAATATAAAATAAATTAATTTATTATTAAACATCACCTTTGGGAACAAAAAAATAGTTTTTCATTAACATATTAACTTCATATTCAATGGGTTTTTTAATTTATAATAAATTTTGAGCCAATGAATTCATTTTATAAATTTATAACATATACAGCTTCATAATTATTTTAACTATACTTACTCACATCATTCCAACAACTAGGTTTTAACTTATCACATTAAATAATACCATTTTAATAATATGTTGTGTTTTGTTAAAACTCAAGGTTATGTGTAACACATTATATAATATGTGTTTTGTGTAAAAGAAAATATAAAAAATATTAAAGTATTTTTGGATAAAAATATATCAAAAAGACTCTGTATTTTACATTATACACCCACTTAAGATGGATTTCTCCCTTAAAATTCATCTTGGTTTAGAGTGGTTTAAAATTTGAGAATTCTTTCATAGAAATCCACATTTTATAAATGAATAATAAAGATTCCACTAAAAAGGAATGTTTGAAAACTAATTATCACTTGGAGTAATTCATAATAATGTTTCCACATAGGGAGAACGATGATAAGAAATTAAAATATGGACTCGAAGGAACAATGTAAATAATTGGAGAGAGTGATAGTGATCTTTGGTCATGAGAAAGTGGGTGATCCATAGAAGGTTAAAAACAACAAAACAATTTGAGTAATCAGAAATAAATTTACTAAGATAAATTTTTGGTTTCAAGATCATTCTATATGATTTATGGAATTTCATTACCATCTGGACTAAGAACTTATGAAAATTTACTTGATACCTTTCTATTCTATAGGAACAATTTCATCTTATGATTTTTCTTCTATCAATTCACATTTTTTATCTTACTAAAAGTAAGTAATATCCAAAATGAGTTTTGAGGCATGAACCTCATGAAACATATCATTATAATTAAAAATTTTTCCTCCCATCTCTATATATTTTATTAAACAAAAAGTGTCATCAGAACATATCTAATAACAACCAGAGTTCAAATTAATCCATTCAATATATAGTTAACATAAGAATCACCACAAAATAATTCATTCCTAAATCAAATTCCAATATTTTTAAACGGGGGATTCAAAATATAAATTTTATTACTATATAATATAATGTGGATCTTAATGTCACATTCCAAGTATGTTAATACCTTTATAACCATAAAACCATAATGGAAACATGCATGGTTTCAAAAACAAATAATTTCATCCTTAAATAAATAAAATCACATATTATTTTTATTAATCTATAAATAATATTATTATAAACAACATACTAGTTTTCATAAAATACTGTTTCATCATGTTACTAATTAATTCTATGGTAGTATATACTATCCCATTTACTTTTTCATAATCAAACAACTCTTTATATCATTATTATTTCAACATCATGCATATAATAAGAGTTATCTTTCTCTTAGTCATGTTTTCTCTAAGAATATCACCTTACCATGTCAATAAATTTTCATGGTTATTAGTACCATTCAAAATTTTATTTCGAATCCTTCAGTAAATAATACAATTATGTAATCTTTATAGGTTTCATTATTCCATAATACAATTAATTCAGTTTTACAACATTATTCTTGAATTCCAATACATATACACTCAATCGTTCCTCTTCTTTCTTTAACCATTATCTATGATTAATAATTCTATTACTTAATCCTTATTTCTTCTCATATTTCATTCTTAGTCTCTTAATCATTAGATATATAAACATTACACATAAAACCTTACTGAATCTATTTATGATCATTAACCACATGTCATTTATTTTAATAATTCCCATACATTACACATTTATAGCATTTAACTATTGATGATTCAATATGAATACTATTACTCTCATCTATTTAACTATCATAAACTTTTAATTTTATTTTTCAATTAATTTATATTTTTCCTTCTTTTACACGACGAAAATATCTTCTGGTTCATTTGAAACATTCTCATAAATTCGTCCTCCAACATTCTGTTCATGAGAAAAATTGAGCTTTATTTCCACTGTGGTCACCACCTAACTCTATATTTCTGTTAATTAGTGGGCCTGGAAACTCACCAATGTTGATAATTTTGATGATATTATGATATTTATGGTTATCCATTATTGGAATGTTTCAAATTTTGGGTCTTGTTTCATCTATATTTTCAAGGGGAAGATCATTTCATTGTCCATAACATCCACCAATAACATTAATCCACATGGATTCGACCATTTTATAAGACTAAAATGTATAGTTTGAGAAATAACTTTCGTAGTGGGAAAACATTTATCATGAGAAATCATTTTTAGGGAGTCTAAATCATGAATCATTCTTTTTGAACTATGACACCTTTGGTTTTACCACGGTTATCAGTGATTATCATCTATGTAAATCCTTTATAACGGTTTGTAAGGAAAAGTCCAATTAACTAAAGTATATTCCCTAGGAGTTTAAAACCAGGTGCACAGTAAGGCATGCTTTCATGTATTTTGTAACGCTCAATCCTATACCACCTCTCCTTTTTTAGAGGTATTAATATTTTCTATATAATTCCTAGAACAATGTGCCCATATAGTTATGAGACATAGATTTTTTCATTGAAAAATCACATAAACACATCATTGAAAAAACTATAGGATGATCATAAAAGCTTATTCAAAAATTAATTCATAGGATTATGTTCTCTAACATATGATTCCAAAAATCTAGTTTATAGAATTTCTTCTTTGTATAATCTTCTATCGAATATAATTCCCCTGAATCCAGTAACCTAAAGTTGGGGGTAACATTATTACATTACTTCTAGATAAAATCTCTTTCATACCTAAGGATTGAATAGTTTAGTAGTATTAGGAAACTAGATACATACATGAATCTTTATCACATTTGAAAGAATAAAAATAACTTATCATTTTATTTTACAACACCATTATTCCATTAATAATATCCCAACATATCAATCAGAATACAATTATTATCATCCTGGGGGAAAAACATAAGAAATGGAGAGCTCAGATGCTCAATAAGTGTATGCGTATACCCGAATCTATAAATGATCACCAAAAAATAACATGATTAAAAGTGAATGCGAACATGATAATAAAATTTGAAATTCCATAACCTACATATATAAGGTCATAATCATGAGATATCTCATAAAACATAGTAGTTCAAAAGAAATGAATCGTAAAGAAATAAAACAACATGGGCTATGATATCATAAAATGGGCATAAAAAATTGAATTTTGGTATACAGAAAAGTATAGAAAATCACATTTCTCAGTATATCATAGTATAATGGGTTCACTCCCCAAACCATCATAATAGTCAAGGTTTACTCCCAATACAATCATAATGGAAAATATAAATTACTGAACTAGGTTTACCCCTCTATCTAGTCCTATATATCTCATGAGCTATAAATCATTACACAATTAATTGGAGGGAGATAGAAGGCCTACCTATCACATAAATAAAATCAAACATATGTGTGCCACGATACCGTAAAACATTCATTATAAAAGAGCCAATAAACATAAATAGATTTCACAGACATTTAATGATATCATAAACAGTTGAGAAGAGATATGTTTTATAATCATTTTATCATTTCATCATAGCAAACACATGGAAATGTTAATGGTTTCATGAATTTATTTTAATCACTTTCACGAACATAAACCATCTAGAGAAAAATAAGGATGGTATAATTGGATCATGTACCCAATAAAACCCAAATAACATTAGATGATGTCAAATTATATGGGAAGTTATTTTGAAATATCTCATTGAAAATTTCTTGTTGAAAATATTCATTTTACAGTGATAATATATTTTTTAGAACATAAAACATTTAAAAATATTTTTCTTAAAAATAATCATAGAAACATATAAAAAAAGATTTAAATATCATATAAAAAATTTTCAAAACATCAAATATTTTATTTAAAATTAACCTTAAAAACATAAAATAAAAATATTTAAATCATTGATTAGTCATGATAGTGGGAATTTCTATTCATGACATTCAAGCAAAAACAGATATTATTTTCAAATTTTTATTAAAGACAAGAGGGTTTTTTTGGAAATATATATGAATATTTATTTTAAAAAACGTTATAAAAAGTTGTAAATGGTTAAAAATATATTTTAATAATAATATGAGAATATTAAAAAATGTTTAAAATAATTTTATAAAACATTGGTTTTGATTATAATAAATTTTTGACCGAAGAGATAAATAAAGTCATCTTTTCTTAAAAACATTTTATCAATTAATTTATGCACCAAATACTATAAATGTGGAACTATTTCTCAATACTATTAGGAATTACCATAGGATAATAGAATTTATGATATATAATTGGTTCTATATTAAAATATTTCAACATTTTATACTTACTCATAAACAATTCTGATATATGTCTAGAATGTAATATAAAACACTTTCCACATTGGTTACTTTTGAATCATAAGCCCCATGAAAGAATAAGATAAAAGAAATTTTTAAAATACTATTAAATTAAGTATATAATTTATATGACAAGTTAAATGGATATAATATAAAACATGTAAATAAAATTTTGTGCATAACATAACTTGTATACCAATGAAGGAAAATAAAGGCAAATATTCTTTACTATATGAGAATGTTTTGAATAGTAAGCCCCATGAAAGAATAAATTCAATAGAAAATTTAATTATTATGAAATTTTTTATATTAAGGATATATCATATCATAGGGAATATATACACACCACACAATGTAAAATGATGGTTAATATGGCCTAGGGTTCATAGAATTAAACGTGAGACTAGAAATCCATTTCCTTATGCATTGAGGTCCTTTGTACTTGTTTGAAACTTCTATATAAAAAATATAAGTTCATTATAATTATATTAAATTACTGTAGCCACATTTATATTAAGATATATGATTTATATATGACGTTTAATTAACCATTTATTAACAATTCTTTGTCAATTTTATGTATAAGGTAATAACCATTTCGTATTCATGTATATTTTGGTTTGGTACTATTTGTAAATTTTCATCAATAATTATTAAATAATTTAAATATTCTTAAACATGATATCAATATATTATATTTTAATTATATATTAATTTATATTAATGCATTAATTTTATAGATAAGAAACTAACTACACTGCTCATAGAGATTGTAGGCCATATGTACGCATGAATGTTGTTTCCAATTTCTTGAAGGACTGAATATAAGAATGATAAATAATAAACCCCCTTAAAATCATTATTATTTCATATATATCACATATATATATATATATATATATTAAATTTATTTATTGTAACCTTATTACCATCCATGTAAAATATAAATAAAAATCATGTCACATCGGTTCGTTAGGTAGTAGTCCACCATACACATTAGCGAGATTATTATTTTCCATCAGGTTTGATGGTATAAATTTAGATGTGATGTTATATTTCCATAAAAAATTTAGGTTATATATATCACATATTTTAATAAATATATCCTTATTACCTACCATGTAATGTGTAAGTGAATACTAAATCACATCGCTTTGTGAGGCGGTAGTCTGCCAAACACATGAGCGACGTTGTTGTATCCATCATGGAATGGAAAGTAAAAGGATATATGTGATATATTAATTATATAATTATAATAATGTTATATATATCATATATAAACTTTAAATTCATTACTATAACATTCCATGAGATGCAATGATCAAAAACGAAGTACGTTTTTTCATGAGGGATTCCGCTGTACACACGATTGAAAGTTTCATTTATCAATTGAGGGAAGATGAGATGGATATAAGTCATTAACGTAACATAACAACATATTATAATTTTTAATATTCTCAGTTTATAATGTTATAATGTTTAAATAATAATTTTAGGTGGTGGAGTAAGAATTAAAATCAAAACACCCATTGATTGTCTTTAACTTTATTTGGAAAACATCTTTTGGTTTTCACTAAATGATTTCCTTGGTTAAATTTATGATAGAAAAAATTTTCTACTATTAGTTAAGGGAAGTATATAAGTGATTCATTCAGTTAATTTTTGAACCAAAGGGTTTTAAAAGTGCAAATAGTATAGGATTGGTGGAGACATCTTATAAGTTAGTGGAGTGAAACACTAGTAATTTTTTTAAAAATAATAATTACACACATATTTTGATCATGTAATAAGATAAGAAATAGACCATTCTCGATCCCAGAAGTTATATGGTAAAAATATTTCAATCCAATGTAGTTCTTAAATGTTTTGGGCCATTTTTAACCCTTATCAATTAAAGATAACCCCTAGGTAAACCCATGTTTACCATAACCACGGTAAGTAATTTTTAGTTTTTTTACTATTGATTATTGTAAAAAATTAAGTTGATATTATTATTTAATATAATTAAAAAATAGAATCAATTTTCCCATATCTAATTCAAAAAAGTGGATAATTTTAATTAAAAATAAATCTAACAGATGCGGTGAAAAAGTGGGTTTCCAAAGAGAAAATGTTTAAAAGTTTAAAAGGGTATTATATAACAGATCATTATAAGAATGATTTAAATAAATTATATTGGATTAATAGATATATAATTTAAATAATATTACTTTTATAATAATCATAAAATAATTTTATAAATTTTAAAATATTTTAAATAAACCATAATTCTTAATAAAAACCAATATTTTTCACTACACAATAAAAACATATCTTTTTAGAAAATTTGAAACAAATAATCCAAAGACAATTCATAGATTATTTTTTAAAAAATAAATATTATTTATTCAAAATAATTTTCTAAAATTTTTAAAAATGAATTTTACATAAGTGTACAAAATGAAACAAAATTGTTTTTGAAAAAAGACAGCTAGTAAGTGTAAAATTAGATTTGTTCTTATCTTATTCCAGTCAGACTTATTTAGTGAATGTAATTAAATATGATTGAATATAAAATATTTCATTTTTTTAAAAATAAATAACTAGTATTGATTAATTTAATTTTTATGATAAACCACTTTTGGGTGAAAAGAAAGTGTTTTTATAAAAAAAATTCATTTATATTCAATTAATTATTATTATTTTTATTTATTTTATAACCAATGAATTAAATTTATAAATATTTAAACCATAATTATACATAATTTTGTTAACCTATTCATTCTGACCATTCCAATGACTAAGTGAAAACATAACAAATTAAATAATAATATTTTAATAACATGTTTTTCTTAATTAAAACATAGTGTCACATGTAATGAATGCTAAAATCAGTGTTGCTTGTAATGATAACTATTAAAAATATTTATTATATATGAAAAAATATGTCACAATATCTTGGGATGTTATAAATCTTGTGTACCTATCCATCTCCGGATACCCTTGTAGTGTCTATGCCTGTGTACCTGGACCTGCTCATATACTCTGGTTTTCCCCAAATACATTTCCATGTCTGTGCCCATGTACCTTAAGGGTACATTCAAAGTCACTAGTAATGGGTCATATAGTGTGTGGAATGAACCACAAACCCCGCAATTATTTATTTTTCTAAATTCTTAGTCGCCATATCCAGGGTACTACCTGACTTGTGTTCAACTGCACTACATGAACTATACTTCATAATTTTCCAAAAATTCAGGAAGTCTCAAGTCTATATACCCAAATAAGTTCCTTATTATATATAATGTGAAAACCAACAATGAACATTTATATTGAGTTGAAGGAATCTAATAAATGTTTGTTGGATGGATTAAAATCATCCAACCATTCAAGAACCACATCCCGTCTCACCACTGAACCACCATAATTACAATATCTAAACTATATGTCCCTATCCATTCATGAGATTATATCATCAATTTTTCATCATGATCATGCCATAAATCGTAAAATTGAACCCATGATTATAATTATTTCCCTAAAGAATAGTTTCTTAGTTATATTCTATCAGGTGTTTTTCGAACTACCGACCAAAGTAAACACCGATGAAGAGTGTGAGAAAAATGATGGGGGAATTTCAAAAAACACAAATATGAGGAAAAAAACCATCTAGTTTAATAAAGGCCTCAATACATTGATAGGGAATCATCAAACAAAGGGAGTAATCATGTTTTTATCTATAAATTATCCATTTTTTATTCTAGGAAGATATATCAATACCCTTAAATAAATGGTCGACCTATTAATCGATTTATGACATGGATATATAGTGTTTGATAAAGGATTAACAATATGAGGATAAATCCAAAAAAACACCCTACCTTGAGTTTAGATCAATCAATGGGTAAGAAACATTCCTCATTACTATCAGTGGAAATATCCATAAACTCTTTAGGAACACTGATCGTTAACCCACAATAAATTTTCATTTTTCTATGAACACTTCCCTAATGGTTCATCTCAAATACCATGGGTTACGAGGCTAACCCAAGGGATTTTCCACAAAAGGGATTAAATAGAGGATAGTTGGCTTCAGGGAATTTAATTAGTAAATAATATATAAATATATATATTAAGCAACCCATTATTACACATAATCCAAATATCTGATACACACCAATGTTATGTTATACATATAAAAAACACACATTTTAGATTTAATATAGGTATCATATTTCATATAAAAGACACTATTAAAGATTTATTACATTATTTAATAAAAAAATTTCTCTCATGATTTAATATATTTAATATTTTTAGTATATCAATACTAAGACTCCCTATGCCCACAAACTTCAAACATTCTCAATGATTTTTGTAAAACCTATCCTTAAAAATAATATTAAATTTTACTACGAAAATAGATTCATTAAATCTAATTTTTTGAAAGAAAAATAATTACAAGTTATAATTCTCATATGAAATCAAAATCTCTCTCAGGAAGTTGAGGGTATCAGGAAAAATTTAACAAATTGTTTCAGAATACATCATAGGAATGGACAAATATTTTGACTTAGTGTTTCTTTGGAATTAATGTGAGAAAATCATCAAAATAATAAAAACAATTGAAAAATAGATTCTAGGAAAAAATTCACATTAATAATCATTTAAAATGAATTCCTTCCAAAATAATGGAAAACTTATCAAAATTAGTTGAAGAGTGAAAATAGATAATGAACATTCATTGAATCTTATTGATATTAAAAATGAAAAACAAAAATAAAATAATACATAAAATCCTTTATAATATACTGAAACTATCCCAAAAATAAATTTAATTACCAATAATTTCAATTCAAAAGATTAAAGGGAATCAATAATAAAAATAAAATATAATGAGACAGACTACCAAGGTTTATTAGGGAAATGGACGACTTGAGTTAATCTCCAAGATACTATCACATTAAAACTAAAATAAATAAGGAACAAAACATAAGAAATGTATTAAAGGAAAAATAAAAAGTACGAGAAAGGGAAATAATAAAATGGATATAAATTTTCTTGATCCCCCAAGTAGATGTCTGTATTAAACCACACTGAATTGTGTATTTTCAATGATTTGTCCAAAATATGAAGGAAAATAGGGTTTTTTTTCACTTGAAATGTAAAAATACTATCTTGGTCGATCTCTCTAACTTTCACATGTTTTAGAGAATCATATGGAAACATTTATTTAAGAACACCTCCTCAGAAATGTGGTACATGTTCAATATGTGGGGATGGGAAAATAATGGATCCTCCAGTACTTCAGCCTCTATATGTTTTGACACTTCATCTGTATCTAGGGAATTATCCATATGTATTGTTTTATAAATTATATTTAATGTAAAATTAGTGAAAATATATATTTTAATATTATTAAAATAATATTAACCATTATAAAAATCATACCCTTCAAGTAGTACATCTTGGAAATTGATTTATTTGGGAAATGTCTGGGATCTTAGTCCCATTATGTGTATTTTCTTCTTCTTCATCATCCTTGTAAATATATGTGTTATACAAATATAAGAAATCAGATGAATGAATGATTATATTAAGATAAATTTTAATAAAATCATAATTAAATGATTTTTTGAAAATTGTATCCCATTGAATAATCTCAAATTCAATTTCCTTTTCTTCACCCAATGCCTCTTGGAGTTGGGTTGTTTATGTTGGAGGAAGGTAGTCAATATCTTCTAATTTTCATCCATATTCAACCACTTTTCATGTGTATTATTCCACATATATAGAGACATAAAGAGGATATTATTTTTCATTACTAAAAATTATAGAAATAATTTTCGTTCCACATTCCAAAAATACATACAAATATTCAATCAATTATCATTGATATTTTACATGTGCATTAGATAATATGTCTAATCTAGAGACCTATTATAATAATTATTGAGAATGGTTAGATGAGAATAGTTTCCTATCATGTTCCTTGGGATCATTAATCAGAATGTAGGATGAAAATGTTTCACATTAATTTGCCTTGTTGTTGTTTTTTAAGCATACTCAAATATTTTATTTCTTAATCAGAATTGGAAAGGATATTCTTTTGGTTTCTCACTTCCTCCATCATTATAACTTCTATTTTTATCTTAAATAATTAAAAAATATTCCCTTGTAGAATCCTCCACATAGAAAAAATTCCTAGTAATATTCAATATAATATCCATTATTTACCTATGAAATAAAATATATTCAATAATTTAATATTATTATCATTAGTTGTTTAAATTTATGACATTTGTTTTTTTTATGATGAATCGAGTGTGTAATATTATATGATACCTGAACGTGGAACCAAATTGATGGGATACATTCCTTTCAAATCATACCTTAAAATTTCTTATTTAAAGAAGAATTTAGAAAAGTGTGTACCTGGGGGTTGATCAAAGGGAGAACACATATTCACATTTATTTTTTATTGTCACTATTTACAAATTAAAATATATTACATAATAAATCCAAAATTATTGGGTGTTCTAGAAAATTAATATGATATATAAATGTATAATTGTAGATAAAAAATAATGAAAACTAATAAGAAAGACAGAAATATTTAGTGAAAAGATATTGATGTTCTTATGAGTCTAGAGTGAAGAAATCATTGTTCAATAAAAATATTATCAGTATTCCATTCAATTTATTGATCATGAAATATTACACAATACCCACTTGTTTTCAATGTTATTACCCCACACTAGTACCTATTTATATGGGATAATACTCTCCCAAACCATGTATATAAGATCGTGAAAGGCACTGTTGTGGGTGCTTTCAAAAGATGTTCGGTTTCAGGTTACATAGGTGCACCAGAGTGGCTGACCATGGTTGTCACTCAAAGGAGGAAGTAAATTAAAACAAATTCTTAAAGGTATTATAAAAATAAAATAAAAAATAATAAAAACACTAATTTAAATAATGGAGGGTTTTTTATCTTTTATAAAACAAGAAGAAGTTTTCTGGAAGATGATTGAATTTATATTTTGTTTTTAGTTTGGAAATGAAGTTCGATTAAAATGACACAACAAAAATGTGTTCTTTAGAAAATGTTTAAAGGGATTAATCAATCTATCTCAACATCTTTACTAAATTATTTTTCATTATCATTTAAATTAACATCCACTTAAATATAATCCTCTACTTTGTTAACCCTAGAACCCAACGAGAGATAACTTAACCACAGAGATTAAATTACATAAACCCTAGGCTAGATACTAAACATGCAATCACAACACACTGAATTGATTGATGATATTAGGTTAGATTAAGGCCATTGGTTAATTAGAGCACATATCAACTCTAGAAATGAGGATTAATTGAGTTTATGGATTATATTTGAACTCAACAAATTTATCCCGTGTGGTCTTTTATTACCGATTAAGATCTCATTCTCACAATTTACACAACTTCTGACCTCCCATGTCTTGTGTCAATTGCTCAATTGATTTCATAGTTTTATTTAAAATAAAAACTCAATTAATAGATCATATTATGTGAATTATAGTAGCTAATTGATTCAAAATAAATGAATTATGAAGTTTATAGGTAGATCAATTACTAAAAAGAACTACTCTTCCATGGAGTGTGTTGTCATCATAGTAATGTTTTTCATGTGAAAAGGTTTAGAAATGGTATAACCCAATCATGATTCAACTCTTGATTCCATCACAATTATTAATATTAATAGAAGAATACATTTAAACAAAATATATGAAATTAGGATAAATAAAATAATAACAAATAACTTTATTGTGAAAACACAAACAATACAACATGAGGAAAAGAAGAGGGCTTCGACGAAGGGATCCTTGCTTCAAGAGATAACATTATTTAATTCATTGGATAATTTGAGTGTAACCTATTATACTCCATTAACTTAAAAATTCACGTCCCAACCCAACCAAATGAGAAAAACACAAATTTATAGTGTGGTGGGGAGGCTATGTTCAAAGTGGTATCAAGTGTGAATGGGGAATCTTGGAAAAATAATTTATGCCAAATTGAACCACCCATTTGACCACCAAAACGTTTGAATCAGCTATCCTTACAAAATTATTATTCGTTCTAAAATTGGTACTAGAGATCATATAAAATTTGGGGCCTAATCCAAGAGTGGATGAAGAAGTTATGGCGCAAATATAGAACCCATGTCCTATTTTGAGAGTCTATCCAAATGTTTAATTTATGTCCCATTTTCACCAACCAAATGCATGATTAAGCTATAATGTCCACATCTAAAGTTGTAGATTATTAAATCTAGAACATATCTATAAAATATAATGTTCAAATAATTCAAATAAAATTATTTATATTCAAAATACTACAGTGAAATTTTCAGGGGTAAAACTTGATTTTTCATCAAATTTTTAAATGAATCATCTAATCACAAAGATTCCATAAATGAACATAGTTAAAACAATGTGAGGAAATTAAATAATTTATTATCACTAAAATATTCAATAAATTTGTTTTTATCATCTTCCCCACACTTACACAATTTCCACTCCCAGGAAAAACCTGATATCATGTATTTCGAAAAATTGTGAAAAGTAATCATCGATAGCTAATCAAAATAAATTTTAAAACACATATCCTTGAGTTCCAACAATTCCACACAGAGAAACTGAAGATATCATGCCTTATAAAAAACATTATTTCAATTTCACTATTTATATCATTCAAATATTTCCACTTCATTTATCCTCCCAAGCACACAAAACACGTACCTCACTCAAATTTTCTCTTACCATACAAATGTCAATTTTTCAGAAATTTATTTCTCATCCAAACTCATAAAAGTGTCACTATAGGAATGATAAATTCCTAAATCGCCACTGGATGCGAGTCAATGACATATATTTATCATGAGGACATTCTAGGGTTGTTCTGTGGCTTCTGGTTGGTAGGATTTAGATGTAAAAAATTCTGAGGCCGAATGAGGGGGCTTGACTCTTTTTGAAGAAAAATTGCATTATTTTAATTTTTACTTATATATGGTCTCCTCCTCAATTCCCATAGCATTGAATCATCTTCATAATAATTAAAAATAAATGACTGTGCAAACCATTCAACATTTCATGACTAAAATGTCAATATTATCAAACAATATTATCTTGAAAGCTCCAGATAGGCAAAACTCTCTCAATCTATTACAAGCTATATAAAGGCCCAACTTCACATATCATGAAAGCTACAGAAAAGGAATGACATTAAATATAATGATTTTTTTATTTTGTAACACATCACTTCAGAATTCAATTTTCCTCCCAAAGTATTACAGAATGTGGTAGCATAACATAAGTCAGCTCCGCTACACTTATGTTCAACTAGATTTTTCAATTTCAAATCAAGAGTTGGTTAGATAGGGAAAATTTGATTATAATGTGTCTAAACAAATTGGGTTTTCATAGATTCTAAGGGAAACAAGTATTAAATGTCCATGGTAGTCTATTATAAAAAGGATTAATTGAAATAGGGGCTTTAATACCAAAAACATCCTCAATCATTTAAACATATGTACCTCAAACCCTCATGTTTTGATAGGAATAAATCAAACTCTGGTTAAATCAAGAAAGGTTTGGTTCCCTCAAAAAACGAGGTAAATGTAAATAATATGAAAATAATGGTTCTGAAGCCTCACAGGAAAGTGATTTAAAATATAAATACAGTGAGATGTGGCATGGGATTCCAAATTCAGAGTACTTATCATGAAATTACTAATGATGTGAACTTGAAACAATGTCATTTTAAGCATTCATTTAAGCTCCATTTTAGGGGATTAATTGTTTCACTTGTTGATATGGATTTCAAAATGGTGATGAGAATCATTTCAGATCCTAATATTAAAAAACATACCAAAAAATAAAAAATAAACACATAAAATTTAAAAAACAGAATTTTTTTTTGTTTTTTTAAATCATTGAAAAACATGAAAACAATTGAAATTACTAAACTAAAATGTTCCCTCTCTGACACATAAAATAATGTATTGTTCTCAATGTGAACCCTAGAGATGATATATGGACATGAAATGTATAATATAAAATAGGACAATGAATTATAAAGTGAAAGGGCTAGGAATAACCTGATATGATCAAGTGATGACGGGGTCATGCAGTGTGATGAAATTGACTACATCTATAGGAAGTCCCTCAATGTATCTCTTCAGACGTAGCCCATTGACAGTAAATATTTTTCCTGTGTCTTCTTGTGTGATATCCATTACATTGTAAGGAAAAAAAATTAGTCACAACCTAAGGACCTAACCATCTGGAATAGAACTTACCAGGAATCAACATCAGTCATGAACTGTAGGGAAGGAATTTCTCTCCAACATGAAACTCACATTCCAGGATAATTTTTTCATGAGCTATTTTTGATCATTCCTTGTAGTGCCTTGAGTTCTATTATAAAGACAATAAAATCTCTCAAGCTCTTTAATTTTCAAATTCCTTTGGATTCTAGCTTGTGCCAAAACCATGTTTCATTTCTTTATTACCCAACAAGCCTGATGCTCATGTTCCACGTGAAGATAACACATTATCCCTAAAACAATCTGAAATGGGGACATACTAATGGGTGTCTTGTATTCTATCCTATAATCCCACCATTTATCATCAAAGAGATTCCTCCAATCCTTCTTATTTGTTTGCATAGTTCTCTTCAAAATTAGATTCAACTCAAGATTTGAAACCTCAATCTGACTATTTGTTGGGGGTGGTATGGTGAGGATGTCTTATGTGCCACCCCATACTTCTAAATAATGGAAGCATGATTTTAATGTTATAAGTGTGAACCTTTTTTACTGATGAATGAATTCTCTTCTCCAAACCTGAAAAAAAATATTTTCATTGACAAAGTCAACAATAACATGAGAATCATCAGTCCTCGTGGCCTTAGCCTCCACAAATTTTCACACATAGTCAACAATAACCAAAATATACAAAAACCGAAATGAACTAGTAAAATGACTCATAAAATCACTACCCCATACATCAAAAAACTCACAGAATAATATGGGTTCTTGGGGAATCTCATGTATCCTAGAAATGATTTCTGTGTGTTGGAAATGTGAGAATGACTTGAAACACAAATGAGCATCATAGAATAATATAAGATTATATAATCCAGAGTTTAAAACATTCCTATCTATTCATTGGGGTCCAAAGTGTCCACCACAAGAATGTGATTGACAAAATTGTAGAACAGAATCAAACTCATGATCAGGAACACACCTCCTAATAACTTTGTCACTACAAATTCACCATAGGTATGGATCATCCCAAACATAAAATCTTGACTCACACTTTAATTTTTGGACTTGATGTTTCATTAAAGATGCAGGGATTTTAGAGGTAACAAGGTAGTTAACTAAATTAGCATACCAAGGATGCATGCATGATATGGAATAAAGTTTCTCAATGGGGAATGTGTCCCGAAGTGGTACCTGATCCAAGGTGGCATCCTCTAGTGTGTGATTAATCCTACCCATGTGGTCAGCCACCATGTTTTCTGACCCCTTCATATCCTTTATCTCAATATCAAATTCTTGATGAATGATCATCCATCAGATTTTCCTGGGCTTTGTGTCTGGATTCTTCAAGAGGTACCTCATAGCTGCATGGTAAGAAAAAAAACTATTTTACAGCCTTATAAATATGAATGGAATTTATCAAATGAAAATATAATATAAATAAACTCTTCTTATGTGGTTGTGTAGTTTTATTGGGATGAATCCAATGTCCTTAAAGCATATGCAATCCGTGGTGAACGTCCCTCCACCCTCTGAGATAAGATAGCTCCGACCAAAATGTTTGAGATATCACATATATCCTCAAAAGGACGCTCCCACCATGGGGGATGTATGGTCGGTGGAGTGGTTATGCACTTCATTATCACATCAAAGGAAGTCCTACAATAATCATCAAACACAAAATCAGAATCATTTTGATGTAATCATGACATAGGAAAAGAAATATTACTCAAATCATTGATGATGTGCCGATAAAATCTTGCATTCCCTAGGAAATATCTAACATAAAACACACATGTAAGATATGGTAAGGATGAATTGATATCTACCTTAGATATATAAACCTCAATCCCATGTTTTAACACTACATTCCCTATGACAACGCCATGATCTACCATGAAATGATACTTTTTAAAGTTCAGGACATGATTCTTCTCAATACAATGATTCAACACCTTTCCCTAACTACTTAAACATTCATCAAATGAGGATCCATGCAGTGTAAAATCGTCTATAAATACCTCAATGAAGATCTCAATAAATTAAGACAAAATACACACCATGCATCTCTGGAAGGTACCTGGGGCGTTGCAAAGTCCAAATGGCATCCTTCGGTAGGAAAACATACTGAATGGACAAGTGTATGATCTCTTCTCATAATCTTATTGAGCAATAGGAACATGACAATATCTAGAAAATACATCCATGAAATAATAATGAGTCTTCCCACCTAGTCTCTGAAAAATATGATCAATAAATGGGATGGAAAAAATGGTCCTTGTGGGTGGACTAATTTAGTTTCCTAAAATCAATAAACAAACGCCAACTGTTTTTATCAAAATTTGAACTGAATCATCATTCTCATTTTTTAGAACTGTAACACCAGATTTCTTAAGCACAACCTGAATAGGACTTAGCCACTATGAATTTGAAATGGGAAATATTATACCTACCTCCAGAAATTTCTCAACTTATTTTTTAACAACTTCTAGAAGGGATGGATTGATTCTCCATTGTGGCTACCTAACCGGTTGTCCTCATCCTCCAATAGAATCATATACATGAAAATGGAGGGGATAATACATGATATGTCAGACGAGGTCCACTATATCTCTTTAATGTTCTCCCTCAAAATATTCTAAAGTATTTCTTCATGTTCAAAAGGTATAATGTTAGTAACGATTACATGTAATTTTGTACCACTTAACAAGTATGAGTATTTGAGATTAGGTGGTAATGGATTGAGTTCTAGTGTAGATAGTGCTCTATGGATGGAGACATTGAAGGAACAAAAATACGTGCACAAAGATCATTAGTATTATAAAAGAAATAAACACAATTAGAGAATAAAACATCAAATCTATCAGAATACACAAAAACTATGTCCTAATCAGAGTTCACTTGACCAAAATTATAATATGAATCCATTTCAAAATCAAATCTAAGAGTGACATGTTAATTATAAAGGATAATGAATGTTCTCCTAGATATTATACTAGAACTAATAAACATAATCTCCCTAAACATCAGAAAACAAAATTATATGGGGTTTTAATTTGGTTGGTCAAAATGGTATATAACAAATTCATAATGGTACTATACGGGGTACTTATTAGATTCCATGACATTAAATATCACAACTTCATATCCAAATTCCATGTAACATGTACCCTAATTGACATTTATGAGAGTTTTTGCAGTTTTGAGGAAGGTTCAACCTAAGATAATGGGAGCATGTGAACATACCTGATCTTTCTTCATTTTAAGCTCATAGAAGTCTGCTAGAAATATCAAATATCTTACCGAGACAAGTACATCCTCAATGATTTCCACTGGATATGTTATAGACCTATTTGTAAAATTCACCAATAATCTCATCAATTTCATCTCACAAACCTATATTGATGAGAATAAAGAGTGAGACATCACATTTATGGAAGCTCATTAATCAAAATAAGCATCGGAAATGTGAAACTCCTCTATGGTTCATGGGATAGTGAATGTCCCTGGATCCTTTCACTTTTGAGGAATTACTAGAGTTAGTGTAATGAGTATTGACACATTCCTTACGATATTTATCCTCTCATTTACCTTGATCCCTCATCAAATAGTACAAATTTCATTTAAGAGTTTCACATACCTTGGGATTTAATTAATGGATTCATGTAAAGGGATGTTGATCTACACACGCTAGAATGTATCCAAAACATCTTTTTGCATCACATCTTCAGTCATTTTTTGGTTTGTACAACTCTATTGGGAAATGGATGGGGTTTTGGAGGAGCATCATTAATATTTTTCTAACCTTTATCTTTCTCCTTCAGTTTCTCATTAGTCGGTTTAGAGTGGGGCTTCTCTAGAGTTGAGGATAATTTAGTTGTATGATAGGTGCAGATATATCAATTGTTTGCTTCCCACTTTTCAATGGGATGGTACTAACATTCCCCTTCAGATTTGGAGTATGTTGGGAAGGATGATTTCCATTGATCCTACATACCATTTCATGGAGGGCAGTAGCAATCTGGCTCATTGGAGTCTTTAACTCCCTCAGCTCTGAACCTTGAATCTCCAGATCATTTGATTGATTAAAAACAATCTATTTTAAAATATAATTAGTATTATAATCTACCTTTGATTAAGAAGCCCCTCGATTTTGGATTGATGATGCATGAGATTCTAATCACCTCTGGGGTTATTGAAAACCATGTTGGTAAGGTGGAGGATGCATGATGATTTGTGGAAAAGGGGGCCTTTGTTGTTGTCCAGAGCCATACCTCAGGTCCGATTGATCCTTACACCATTGGGTGTATGTTGTAGAAAATGAATCAATATTCTTTTGTGGATATGGTTTATACTGCTGCTGATATGTTATCCCAAGAAACACTGCTACACAATCTTCTTTTTCATGTAGTTGTGGAAAACAGTCAGTTGGGTGGATTATCTCAATGGAAATGCCACAAGGCCTTGAAGGAGTGGGATGAGATTTATTTTGAGCTAAATAAATTTTCATCACCATAGTGGCCAATTCTTCTAACTTGGTATCTATCAAATGTCTCTCAAGGGAAGAAGTACTTACCTGATGTACACCCCTGACATGTGGTGTACCTCGATCGCCAAATTGTTGGGAGTATTGGGCCATCCTATTAATCAACACACGTGAAACTACTGTTGTTTTTCCACCAATTCTCCTCCAACCGCACCATCAACCATGCTCCATTCCATAGGTGTGATTCTTTCATATATGTATTGGATGAGGAGTTGTTCACAGATTTGGTGATGTGGGCAGCTTGTAAAAAACTTCTTAAATCGCCTCCAGTACTCATACATTGACTCTTAGGATTTCCTGACCCCTGACATCACTTTTCGAATGGATTTGAATCTAGATGATGGAAAAAATCTATGCATGAAATGTCATTTCAAATCATTCCAAAAAGATACATATTTAGTTTGTAAATAATACATCCAGACATTTGCAACACCATTATGTGAAAATGGGAATGCTCTTAGTTTGATTTGGTCTCAAATAAATTTCTTGGTCTTAGGGTTTAGAAAACCAAATTAAATTCATTATGGTTTTTATTGGGATCTTCACCATAGAGGCCATGAAATTTTGGAAGAAGGTGAATTAATCTAGATTTTAGTTCAATGTCTGATTCAAGATTTGGGTATGCAATTAAATTTGGTTGACAATTAATATCAGATGCAAACAATTCATGAGTGGTTCTACTAATTTCATTTCAATTTTTTTTATACATTGGTCACTATTTTATGGTTGAATTTGAATTACTTCCAATTTCAATTTTTTTATATTGGAGGAATTATCTAACTAGTTGAATGTTAATACTTCCCGTAGACTGAGAATGTCTGATTTGAGCACAAAGGCTACGTTCAATTTTAGGATCAAGTTCTAAGAGATCTTCACGATTAGATCATTTCATAAATCAAATAAAAAAGAAAAGAAACCAAGTGGGCCATAGTTAAATAATAATGAGAAGATTGAGTTGATCGTCAAAAAATAAGAAGAAGAAAATAATAGAAGAATATTAATTCATATTTGGAAAAAGAAAGAATAAATAAGATAAGAATATTATAAAATATAAAAAATACCTCTAATTGGTTGAAATAGTTATTTTCCATCCTGTAAATAGTTCCAATTTGAAAGGAGTTGTCTTGGGCGCGTTTAAATGATGTTCGGTTTCGGGTTACTTAGTGTAGGAGAGTGGATGACCAAATTTTTCTCTCATAGAAAGATGTATATTAATAAAACTTATTAACGGTATATAAAAATAGAATAAAAGATAACAAAAAACTAGTTAAAAGGATTTGGGTGTTGTTTATATTTTATAAATCTAAAATATGTTTTCTTGAAGAAGAATGCATTTTTGTTTTGTTTTTAGTTTTGAAATAATGTTCGATTAAAATGACAGAACAAGAAAATGTTTTTTAGAAAATATTTAAAAGGAGTAATTGATCTAGCTCTACCTATTCACAAATTGTTTTGTAATTATAATTTAAATTTTCATCCAATTAACTATAATCCTTTAATTTATTAACTCACAAACCCTACAAGAGTTAACTTAACCAAGAATATTAAATTACTTAAACACTAGGCTAACTTCGGAACATACAATCGCATCACCCTAATTTGATTTGTGTTATTACATTGGATTAGGGTCAGTAGTTAATTAGTTCATATATCAACTCTATAAATGAGTATTAAATGAGTTTATGGATTATATTTTAACTCTAAACATTTATCCCATGTGGTCTTTTCTTACTGATTAAGATCGCACACTCACAATTTACACAACTTCTGACCTCAGGTGTTTTGTGTTAATTTTTCAATTTCATTCGTAGTTTCATTTAAATTAAAAAATAAATTAATATATCATATTAATTTATTTATAGTATATCATTGATTCAACATAAATTAATGAATAATATTAGAAGTGTATTGATTACTAAAAATAGCCACTCTACCACGGACGGTGTAGTCATCATAGAAATGTTTTGTATGTGAAAAGGTTTAAAAAGGGTAGAACTCAATCATGTTTATAATCTTGTTTGCAGCCCAATTTGGATGATTAATATAAGAATAAATTTGATCAAAACAGAATAAAATATATGAAATAAAATAATAACAAAGATTTTTATTAGGAAAACACAAACATTACAACATGAGGAAGAAGATGAGGGCTTCAACAAAGGGATCCTTGTTTCAAGGGATACACTTATTCACATTCTAGGATAATTGGAGTGGAACCTCTTCTCTGTTACCCTAAACATACTTGTTTACATCCCAACCCCACAAAAGGAGAATAAAACCAATTTATTGAGTGTTGGGGAGGCTAGTTTCAAAGTAGTTTCATTTGTGAATGGGGAATCTCATCCAAATATTTTATGCCACATTGCACCGCCCATTTAACCACAAAAACGTGTGAATGAGCTATCCATACAGAATGATGATACGTGAGAAAATGTGTCCTCAAGATCCTCTAAAAATTTGGATCCAATCCAAATATGAATGAAGATGTTATGGCCCAAATACAGAATCCATGTCCAATCTAGCAAGTCCAGACCAACTATGACATCATGGACCATTTGCAAAATCCGAATGAATGAGTTAGCATAAATATCATAAATTAGTGTAGTAGAAAATTATTTTAGGAACAAAAGTACCAAAAAATTATGTTCTAATAATCGAAATAAAATTATTTATGTTTGAAATAATAAAATGACTATTTAATGGTTAAAAATGTAATTTTCATCAAATATTCAAATGAATGTTCTAGTCCCAAATATTGTATAAATGGAGATATTTAACACAAATTGAGGAAATTATATCATATATTGTCAATAAAATATTCAATAAAATTGTGTTTTATTATATCTATTGACCCCACACCATCAATACAATGATACTACACTATATGCAACATTATAACAACATAGGAGAGTAATAAAGATTAATGAGTAGAGGTAGTTTTCACTATGGAAAATTGAGTGAATGTATACCATAATTAATCTAAACATTTCAAAAAACATAGTATAAAATATAATAAATCAATTAGGAAAAAAAATCAAAACATCATCGCTCCCCCTCAGACAACAATGTTTTATAGTTCTCTAAAACCATGGGGATGAGATAAGCATGGTGCGAGAAACACAAAAGTGAAAAAAATCAATGATAAAAATGGGAAGAGAAATAGAGAAATAATAAATATTATAAATTAAAATTATTTTTTAAAAATAAAAAATCATTTTAATATACTAAAAATTATAATCTCCATTAAATGATGTGGAAGGCAATAGATATGTTGATGAGGGGTGTCTCATTTTGGATCGAAATCCATATTATATATTTTGTATTTTTTTGGCAATTTAAAATGATTTATATTTGAATTTTTAGTTACACTAATTTGTTGATTTATGTCATATTAATTATTTCACTAAAATTTATATTAATTATCCTCATATATCCAAATATAGGATAGAATTAAGTTACAATAACTTATTTGGCCTGGTAAGCTGTTTAAAATCTCATGCTCCTGTTTTACAAGGACTTATGGACTTTAAAACGCCTAAATATATATTATCAATAATTAATGAAAATGTATCTCTACCAATAATCCATATTAATGTAATTTTTTAGCTCAATTGGACAAATACAATGTGAGATGTGATCCCTAAAAAAATTCTCTAAAACAATTTAATGATTTCAAGGCCACATTTTAAACATCAATTGGGCCTCATATATTTAGATTATATAGTTTTATAGTTATATGAAATGAGTCCAAATGAATATTTAATATTTTTAAAGAAATTTCGTAATTTGGATTAGTGTATAAAATTCAATCTAAAAATTACCAAAATAATTAAAAATATTAATTAATTTTCACAATTATGACAAAAATGTTTGTAAAACCTAAATATTTGACAATTTTCATTAAAATATAAAATTAGAGGTATTTATAAAATTTAATTATAGAATAAAATGTATTAAAATTTTTGTTTCATCACCTCCACCATGGGAAGAAATCCTAGAGGGACTCTAAAGATCAGAGTGGACATACATTAGAGGGTTTTTATTTTTATAGATAAAACTATTTAAACTCACATTCTTAGATATATTATAAAAAAATATTCATATAAAGTAATAATGTAGGGGGGTATACCTGGTAAACGAAATTGTTTACTATGTTAATCATTATATTTGGCACTTAGCTTTCCTCTAGGAATATTCCACCAAATAGTGTTAGAAACATTAAGACGTAGGGAGAATCCAATCGCTTCATATGGTATATTCCATATAACAAATATAATACATTAAAGTGGATTCCCTAAATCACAGTGATGGATATGTATAATATTTTAAGACTAATAAAAACTAATAAGATGGTATAACGCTTTTGGTCAATAATTCAAAAGGAAATTAATTTTCATTTATATTAAAGTTCTTGTCTAACAACTCATAGATTATTAGCCATCCCATCATGAATTTATAGTGAGATATAACATGTTTCCATGATATGAAAACTCTAATTATTCCTTAATTATACATCACCTAACTCAATTTACCTAAAATAAAAAAAGTAATATATCCTAGGGAATATATGAAAATAGTACCCAAAATCTATATTCCACTCATCAGATATAGCATAGTCAGACACTCATAGGGAAAATGAACAATATCAAATCCTTATTCTACGAATAAAATGTTAAAATTATTATTATCAATATAATCATTTTTTAGGATTGTTAATTTTTTATCAAGGTCATTTAAAGTGAAAATACTTAATCCCCCTCTTCTCGGAATTAAAATAACTACGTAAATTATAACTTTTATCCCTCCAGCTACCTCTATACTGATTTCTGCATCTTATATTCGATAGCCCAAGCTCAGTTTTTACAAAGCATCATTTTTATGTTTCTCAATAATTATAAGTAACCAGCCCTTAAAAATTACATAATCATGTTTTTTTAAATCAAGAATTAATTTTATTTTATTCTTGAAATTATTTTCAGGTTTTGAGTTTTAGAAAATTAGTTCATAAATCTTTATTACTAGGCCCTTACATTCAAATATGGTCACTTCCACTCAATATCAATTTTCCTAAAATAAAAAACATTTTCAAACTTGTATTTTTAGGGAATATATTTATTCCTTTTTACTTAACATCGTATTTTTTCTTAATCATCCTTTTAATCTATAATTTTTTTTTGAAAACATTGGATAAGAATAATAATATAAGAAAGGGATATAAAAAATAATAATTAAACTCGTTATTCCATTTTAAATCCATGATTTCATAAAATAGAGTTTACCCTAAACCTGATAACATTGGAGCCCAAATAATCCAATATTTACACATGAAATCAGTTTTATTTCCTAATGTCTTTCATAAAGGACATTATAATAAAACATGGAGGTAAAATAATAGTCATAATGGGTTCTTAAGATGCATGATAACTAATGATTTTTTTTTCTAAAAATATATCCTTTAACCCTAAAAGGTTTAAATCCTTCCTTTTAAAAAAATATCATAAACATACATTTTGAAATAAAATTATTTCAGTATTAACTCATTATGAAGCATAACAAAGTAATATATGTTCCTTTGGAAATCATTTTCAAATAACCCTTACAATTGGAATAACCATTACGATCGACATCAGCCATAATTATATGGATAACATTATAATTTCCAAATGCATTTGAGATTCATAATCGGCTCATTCAATCATAAAAAATGTCCATCAACCATAACATGTATAAAACACATTAAATAGTACATTTTCATCATCACAATTTTAAAAATATTCCATTCAACCAATAATAAATATCATTTTCAACCTTCAAGTAAAATATGGTAATTATCCTTTTATTTCGATAAATGAAAAAACAAAAAATTCAATAAATATTGATAAAATTATTTTTGAAAATTACCATGTAAAATTGTAAAGTATAATTCAAAAAATATAAATTTCAAGACAACATGACAAATGATTAATGCCATATATGTTAAAAATGAACATTCATTTTTCATTTTTTGAAGAAATTCAAAACGTTCAATATAAAATATATAAAAAATATTCATTTAAAAAAATATTCAAATAAATTAAAAAAATATTAATTAATTGTTCATTTTAATCTATATATATTTATATAAAAAACTATAATGAGTATTTTTATGAAAATGGATGTAGAAGAAAAAGATAAATATTTAAAACATTTAAAATTACGATTTTAAGGTGAAGTGTCCCTTACCTCATGTCTGATTCATCACATAAATTATTTATCTCCCAAAAAATTAACTTATGTTAATTATTTAATTTCATAATAATTTTTTTCAATTTTTATTAATTTTTTTTATATGTTACCATTATATATGTGATTACTTAATCAACTAATTTAATGATATAATTTTTTATGATATTCAAATCATATGTTCAAAATTACATCTATAGGTTGAATATTGTCGAAGAGGATATTATTAAATTACATATATAATAATATTTTTTTCATAATTTCCCTCGTGCTCAAATAGGGTGGTATGTGAGGGATGGTATATTGGGTGTGGGCAAGGGGTCTAGTCCCTAGGCCAGTGGATTTACAACAGTTTCTCTATAGAATGAGTGAGATTCCATTGGATGGTGCACCCAAATATAATAATTATTTTATAATTATCATTTTTAAATATTAATTAATCTTTTCAAACCAACCAATAAATATGGTTATTGAAAAATGAATGAAATCACTATCATGAAGACAGTGGGTCGTACATATGCATGAGTAACTTTTAAATATTTCAAAGACCACGAAAAAAGGAAATTATTATATTATCCTTTTTTAATTAAGAATATATAATAAATATCATATTATATACTTAAATATAATCATATATAACAACTAAGTTAATTTGAAATGAAAATTGAATCACATAGCTTCATGGAGGTGGCAATCCACTCATATGCACGAATGACATTATCATTTATCAATTGATGGATATGTAATAAAATAGATGATAAATTTCATTTCCAGAATGGTATTTATATAATTAATATCATATACATATATTAAATCCATCATTATAAATTTACATTAGAGGTGTTGAGGAAAAATTACTTTCATCAATTTACGAGGTGGTGTCCACCATACACGCTAAGGATTGTTTCATTTCCCTTTTGATGGAATAAAGAGAAGTATATAAGTTATGAAATTAACATAAAAATATATCCATATATTTTAGATACATTTTTTATTTGTTAATAAATAATGAAAAATATTTTAAGGATGTTGAAGAAGAAATTAAACTTTATATTTGGTATAAAGCTATATCATTTCTTCAAAAAACCTCCATTGATTAACACCTTCAGCCCCATATGGTTGGAATTATGCCCAAATTAATATCTTTTTAACAAGGGAATTGATATTAGGAAGTTATTAGGGAACCTATTGGATGATAAATAGTGTTAAATATGTGTGTGGAATAGAGGATATGATGTGCACTTTTATAAATGCAGGGTCTCAGAATTTCATAATCAATTAAATTAATGTAATTTAATTTTCACGTAAAAGGTTATAAATTGATAAAATTAAAATACAATATGATTATTAAATTAAAAAATATGATAAAATATAATTTGTAAAAGTATTTCTGATTTTTTAACTTTATCAATTTGTTTTATACCCCGTTAATCTACGTAATGATTACCACAAAATCAATATTTTTAATCTTTTTGTGTCAATATAGTTACAATAAAAGGAAAAATGACCCATAAATACACCATATGTAATATTTAAAAATATATCCCAATAATGTTTTAAAATATATGTTTTTATTATATTTAAATCATTTAATAAAATATTTTTTATTATAAAATATCATTAATATCATTTTTGAAAATAAAAATAATTTTATAATACAATATCTCTGTAACTCATGTAAATTTTTCCAAAATGACATGTATATGTATATAATGAGGATATGGTATTATTTCAACTGTATAAGAATATTATGGTAGGTTTAGATATTATTTTCAACCTTATCTTTTGGTTTAACCCCTTTGTTAAGGTTTTTTACCTTAACAATGGTAATGAATATTTCAATATTAATGGGTTATAATACTACATATAAGGTAAAAATTGGATCATAAATGGAGAAGCATTGATATTTTAGACCATTCATAATCGTTATTGTGCCCTCGAAATCTGTTTTGTGTTTTTAAAATCATTTAATAAACTATTATTTAACAAAAAATATCATTAATTTCATTTTTGATAGTTCTCATTTATTTTGATTTTGAAAACAACATAAAAAATAATTTGATTATAAAACTTTAAAACATACCTAATAGGATATATTTATCTATAAAACTCATGTAACACTATAAATCAACCAAACACTATTACTTTTAGTGTTTTCAAAACCATTTACATGATTTTTATTCAACCCACCCAAGCACTGTATTAGTTTTACACAATTATTTAGGGTAATTATTACATTAATAAAAATTAGAAATAAATAACCATAAAATATAAATATATTTTATTCAATATAAACCATTATATGAATTCAATAATTATATTTAATCCCTTATATGTCAGGCATACTTATTTAAATTTTTATTTTCACTTCTCTATAATTGTGGAAATGATGCACACACATTTTGATGAGTAACATTTAATATAAAAAAAATTAGAATATATCCATAAAAATCATCCTTAATAAACTATATTTAGAAAATTTTATTATAAAGGACTTATACATTCTCAAATATTATCATTTGGACAGAAAATTTATCTTTTCCAAAGCAACACAAGCTCTACGTCGACACTGAAAATCATTTTCATATTTTTAATGAAGTAAATTTTAATTTAAATTTTTTGAATTATTTATACATGATAATTTAATTATAATATCAAATATGATTCAATACATAAGCATAAAAATGTTATATCATATCTATGTATTTTCAATATCTTAAAAGTCTTTTATTTCATAAAAAGTGTATTTCTCTAATATTAAAAAAAATTAACTTTAGAAAAATATCATAAATTCATATCTAGATAAATTTTAAATTTTGAATCCAAAAATAAACTCAATTATTTAAAATTTAATTCTTATAATTGGTAGAAATTACTTTTAATTTAATTGAATAAAATGTAAATAAAATTTTCATTCCAAGAATAATTTGAAGCCAAAAAATGAAATTACACAAAAAAATTATTGAATATAAAATTAAAATAATAATGGGAAATTTTAATAAAAATGAATGTAACTTTTATAAAAGATCGTATTTTCACTATTCATGGAAAATAAGTCTTTTTTAGAAAAATCCCAAAATTTCACCCAATGATAATTTTGGTATAATTATTTCAAAAATATTATAATTTTTATCTAATAAAATTTCATAAAGTTATATAAATTAAGAATAAAGTTTCCTCATAAAATAAATAAAAAATCATTTTTGATGAAAATTTATTTTTGAAGAATGAAATAACCTTTTGGCAATTGTTTTCTCATTTCTAGAGATTTAATCGATAAATTTTTATTGAGTATGAAATTTTTATGTACATCATAATATGGTTATTCATATTCATAACATACCTTTAATTATCTTGGTTACAACTACAATATTTAAAGAATAATATTTCCACGAATTTTTATGGTCAGTATTTCATTTCACACACACTATCAAACATAGTATTCTTTTTACACAGTCTAATTTTTTATATAATCTTGTAACCAAATATTTCAACATTTATAGAGCCTATAATTTAGGCAATATTTGATATGTGGTATATTTATCACCCAAGGATAATAAAATGTGAATATGGGCCTCCTTGAGGACAGAAACAATCACATCAATTTTGGTAACAACATATATTCTATAAGGGTACATCATCATAAAATGTTTTAGGAACTAAAATAGAATTAAGAAGCTCAGTGTGATCTAGATGGTTACTGATATTTATTATAAATAGATTAAAACAACTTTATCTATAAAATTGTGCTATTTAAAATATAGTAGAACCCATATTTTTTAAATAAAATATTTCTCAAACAAATTTTTAATTGTAAGGTTTTTGTGGTCGTCTTTAATAAATTCCAAGATCTGCTTTTGTATATGTACTGGATTCCGTCCATTTAAATAACCAAATGATGTGACAAAAGGATTTAGAGAACCAAATCCATGGACTCAATTTTTTTTATTAAATATGTAAACAAGTAACATTATTCAGTTCACATTGAACCTAAATTCATGAAAAAACACAACCTGAGGTAATATTTATTACTAAAATAAAGTAGGTAGATATAATAATCCAAAACAAGAAAGTACTGAAGAAACATTTCAAGGATACTGACCTCTAAAATGCAATTGATAGCGATCATCACTGTCACGTGGACTTTATAACATCAATCCTAGGTTGTAGCACCCCTGGTTTGAAGTAATTAACCATTAATTTAGGTATTTTATGTGTATTATGTGATTATATTTAGTTTGGGAAGATTTGGGGACCTTTTGGAATCTGTTTCGCTATTTTTTATAGGTTAAAAATGGAAAAAGATTTGTGGAAACCATTCAACTCCTACAGAAAACTATGTATAGTAAAACATGGGCTAAGGGGAAGGTGCACAAGCAAGCACACGATTTTTAGAAACCATGTAACTGCTTAGGAGAAACCATGAAATGTCAGATAGTGGGATTTTACACACATGGAACATGATTTGTCTAATTGTTCAGGCCAACCATGTGAGGCCCCCTTGAGGAAAAAGCCGGTGTGTGGTTAGTACATAGTTTGCCTAACAGTTCGACTAACCATGCACTATTTTTATACAAGATTGTAAAAAGTGGAAATAAGTTGGATTAGCTTTTAACCCCTCTTTTTTCTCCAAAACATTCCAAAGTTGGTATTTCTCCCTATAATGGGCTAAGGATGCTTTCCCTGTCGATTTGGAAGGTATTTGATGGAATTTCATGGTGTGTAGAAACCTTGATATTGTAGTAAGTCATCAACTATGATAGTTTTTCATGGTTTTCCATATATATACTTCTCCATCTCTATTTCCCTAAGATTCAATGTTCTAGTTATAATTTGGATATATGTTTGGTTTTTATTCCAAATATGATTAGATTTTTCTTTTTTGAGGATAAGGGAAGAGATCTAAGGTGGGTTTTTTGAGATTCAACCTAGTTTGTGGGAATTTTAAAACTGTTCTTTATTTTCAAAATAAAACTTGAGTTGGTGGCTTTAATCTCGACTCTACTTCTTATAATATGAATTATTAGATGAAATTTGGTTTTTTTCATTCAATATATTTTTTCAAATAGTTTTATATTACTTTTCATAAACTGTCATTGGTTAGGATTTATAGAATTAGGGAAAATGCGATTTTTTTGGAAAGTTGAAATGGTTACACGATTTTAAATTAATTATTATAAAATGTTTGATTGTTTTTGATACAAGGAAAAGTTTTTTTAATATAATTTTGGTTTTATTTAAAATGGATGTCTGAATGGTTTTCAATAAAAGAAGAGATTTATTGAGATATGTTTAAATTATTGTTTTGGAACTTATTTTGGAATAATGGTTGTTTGTGTTCATGTGAATTCGGGAAGGATATTGGTAAGAAGTCTCCCACATAATTAGTGGGATTGATAAGGGTCATAACATTACCCATTCTAAATGGTTTACTAATTTATGGAATTTTGAAAGGATGACTCACCACTCATGAGTATAGTGATGTATTAGTTTTATGCATGGATGGATGTGTGGATATGCGAAATGGAATGATTATGCCAACATGGAAGTTGTGAAATGGTGTTAATGTATTTTTTTGTTTATTTCATTTGAAAAATGAATTTTGTTTCAAAACTGTTTGATATCTAAATTGTACTATAAAATGTTGTAAGCTATTTTAATATTTTTTATATAATTTTTTTTTATTAAATTTTCTAAAATGTTCTATCATAGTGGTGTGAGTATGTATGTAATTTTTGGAAAATCTAATGAGATTCATTAGTCCCCAATGCTTGTAATCTTTGGTTATTTTGAAGATATTATTCACTGTGACATAGGAAAAGATAACGTTTCAACCTTATTTGGTTGTTCTTCATGTTACTTATTCTATTTTTGGAGTTGGAGCTTTGAGTAGGTTAGAGCCATCAAGTTTGTGTTTTAGATTCCACGTTTTATTAGGGTTTGTCTTCCACAGAGAACATTTATATTTATAATCTTCCACTATGGTACATTATTATAGTTGGTTTTATATCAATAGTATTTCATGAGTTATTGTGGCTTATTATCATGATTTATGCTTTAGTTGATTTGTTCTACCAGGTTTTTCTGATTGTTTTATTTCATAAAGGGAAATTCACTACCACCTGTTAATGAAGCTCTTGGAATTTATATTCAGGCTTTAGAATTGTAGGGATCTCTCTTAAGGAAATTTAATGTATTTCATCCTTATCATGAAAATGAGGAGGGGTGATGAAATGTTACAAGTGGTATTTTCATTTATTCATAAAATTATCATTGTGAAACAAGTGGTAGCAGCACATTCAGTCTTTGACAAAAAAATTGTCATTAGTTCTGTTGGTCTCAAATTAGAAATTTATTATGGTTTAATCCACATGTTGGGTTCGAATAAATGAGTATAATTGTTAGGACATGATATTTAGATCCTAAAAATATATTTCTTACCTTTTAATGAGGAACATAATGTTTTTAGGGAGTTTGGTAAATAAGTGTTTTGGAGACACTTATAGAAACGTGAATTTCATTTTCATGGGTTTAACCAACGAGATGAGCATGAAATTCCTTATAGAAATGACTTCCCACTAGGAGTGAATATTTTATTTTGAGTACTGATTTATGATTAGGGTTTGTAAATGATTATTTATTTAAATTTGTAGGAATTGATTTCAAATGTAATATTTAAAAACGAAGTGTTATATGAGTATTTTGAAAATCATTTTATTTTCAAAATTATGGTGAAATATTTTAAAAATTGTTGAATATAGAAAATAATGATTTTTTGAAATCCATGTGGTGATAGATGACATGGTATAATTTGAAATTTTTAAAAATTCAGTTTTTAAGGACTGAATCTTATGACATTTTTGTGTTTATAGAAAATGAAACATGAATACCAATTAGAACAAGTAGCTAAAAATGTGGTTGAACTGAAGCTAAAGGTGAACAAATAGCTGGTTCATATTATATTCTATGATTTAAAATGTGTGGACAGAGTGAAATGATGGGATGAACTAAGTAAAGTGTATCACATCATCGAGTTCCAAAATAATAAACCACCCATATTTCCGTGTGATTCAGAACTAGAAATTGAAGCAGAGTAGATGAACTGGAGGAATAAAATATTTGTTTTCTTAGGCACACTAGTGGAGATTAATTTCATGTTGGTGACATATATACCAGAGGATCTTGCACACCAATGGTGGATTTTTTCAGTTCAGACTAAATTTGAATAATGACTTTCATGGGAGAAATTTTGAATAATTATAACAAACAATTATATCCCCATACATTTAGATTATAATTAATGATATACTTATTCAGCTTGAAGCATCATAGCCTCATAAGGAAAATTTATGTTTCTAAATCCATGAAGTTTGTGTTCTTTTCAAATTTATTTAATTCTAGTGGATTACTTAAGAAACTCATATTTCAATCAGAGATGAGGTTGGAGATTCCCTAAAACAGTTACATTATTTTCATAATGCACTATAATGGGAGGGTCAATAGAGTGATTATGGATGAATGATAAATCTCAGGAGATACAGGTGGAGGAAACAAGTTAATACTAATAAAAAATGGTGGGAACTCTAATGCATAGCGATAGAGGAATAGAAAAACATATTTCAAGGATGGGAGTGTGGATCAAAATCATGTGGTTGAATCATTGAATATTCATCAAAAAATAAAGAGAAATATGAGATTTTTTCAATGTGGTTCATTATACCTCATGAAGTTATAGTGTAGAACTCCTCATAGAGCATGCCATAATCACAATGAAATGGGGAATCTTATGAACTATTATATTTTTTCTCAGAGGTTTGGCGTTCGAGACACATATCATGTGTCACAAACATCATATGATTCAATGGGATGAGGGTTGCTAAATACATATCATAAGTAGAATAACTAAATCCATGGTAATTCTAGGAATACCATGACTCCATAGTAAGAGGAATCTCAAAATGTTAAAATAGTACAAAGTGTCACAGGAAAGCAATTATATGTAGCTCAGAAAGTTATTATGGATGATAAATTATTGTTGAAATATTCACCAAATAAACTGCTAGTTCTAACAATTCCATGGAACTTGTATTTATATTCTTCTCTCCTCTAAAGAGATGCTCATCACCACCATCAGTTGTAAAACTGACCCTTTGAATGCAAAGATCGAGGTGATGTGGTGGTTTTATTTCCACTGTCATTCATTTTTTAAAGAAGGTGGTACCTTGGACAAAGTGTAAAGAAAAAAATTATAATCAATGAAAAAATGGGTTACATGATTCTGAAATATGGAATATTTATATGATCCTTATCTAAAAGAGGCAGTAAATCAACATGAAGGGCATTCATCCAGGTTATGTAATGGTTAACTCTCTTATTGGAAAGATCATCTTCAATCATGTTTGTTTCAAAAATGGTGTGAGTGACAATGTAGATATTCTCCAGATGAAAAAGGAGGCAGCTCATCCAATGGATTTTAAGCGGCCACGCATGATGCCCAACACTATTCCAAATATCCGGGACAATAGTGGGCAAATCAATTTCCATCCAAATATTGTTCCAATCATGTTTCCTAGAAAATTAAATGGCATAGATCACACTCATCATTTCATATTCTAGAGACAAGGTGATTGCACAGTAGCCAATGAAGCATCTGATACACTTCCCAATGTGGTTACTGTAAATAGCTCCACAACCTGAGGTTCCCAAACATCCTTTAGAAGTGCCATCAATATTAACTTTAATCCAACTTGTGAGTGAGGCTTTCCAAAAAACATCAAAAGTGCATCGAGGTTGGAGATAGATTCTTTCAATTTGATGTCGTTAGAGGATCCCATAGTCTATAACAATGTTGTCACAATTATCCTTCTAAATTGAGGTAGCTTCCCAAATGAAAATGAGAATCTACACCTGGCCTGAATTTAGACTGGGTGAGAAATTATTATGAAGATAAGAATTTCTATCATAGCATATCACATGGAGAATAATAGAAACAATAGTTGAGAAAAGCGTCTTTATTTTATGAGATATTTCTATATCCTCACAATAATTTAAATGAGATATGATTTTATCAAAAGTAACCATTTGTAAGAAAAAATGTCAAAAATATAGTTCCAAAGTGTAACACAATAGGGTTTTGAAAATAAATATTGAATTCATGAACTATGAGTCCCTAAAAAACAACACATTTTATAATCTAGCTGTTAAAGACAACATGTCCACTACTATGTTTTGAATTTTGAAAAATGTTCATCTACAGTTTTGATCAGTAAGTAATATGGAGTCTGATAGAACCAACATGATTTCTAGTGAATAGTAGCATATCCTTATAAATAGTAATATGAAAAGTAATATGACCCTTACGAATAGTAAATAATGATATTATTTATTTTTCTTTAGGTAATATGATAATTAGATCTTAATTAACATTTCAATGTGATATAAAACTAATTATACCTTCTCAATAGTATTTCTTGAAATAAATAATATTTTATTAAAAAATTTAAATTAGTATTACATAGATTTTTTTTCAAAAATAGAGTTTATTTTTAAATTTTGCAGGTCGTAAAATTGTTAGGATTAATTTTTGGTATTTTCTAAAATTCATGAATTTTTTATAAATATTGAAATACCATAAAATATAGCATATAAAAATTATCAGTTAAATACACTATTTAAGACATCATGAGAGATTTAAGACCATTTTTTTCAAACTCAAAATAAATTATTAATATTATGGGTCATATTAGACAACACTATTGGTTTTCTTGAGGTAAATAATAAAATAACGAATAAAATATTCAAAATTCATTCCTCTCCTCCACTTTAAACACCCCTCACTCCATTTTCTCATCAGTACTCATATACTTGAATCATCTATATATTCTGATAAAATAACCTACCCTAGTCACATAACGTGTACATGATGCTCTTGTTATTTCCAAAAGACCAAACCCCCATCACTTTATGAGATTCTCAAGGAGGTGGATTCAAGAGGTAAATTCACATTTTATTTCTTTCATTTTCATTTCAAGTTCCTTGTTATTGTTATCATCTCCTCACCTCCTCTATCAAAATGACCATGATAACTCCAGTATCATCTATATAGTGGAATTATATCTTTTTAATCAAATAGCTATAATAAAAAATTGTTACACTCTCTCTTTTATTTTAAAAATGAAATCATCGTCCGTGAGGTTCCAACTTACAACATTTATAGACGATGAAGTTTCTTTCATAAATTATTCCTTCATTATAGGTCATGAAGACATTTATATGGTTGAACCATACTATAATATATTTATCACAACCTATTTAAAATTAAGGAACCAGTATATGTACATAATATTGAATCATCTGAACAAACTAGTTCGTAATTATCAAATACTGCTAAAATAATATAAGTGATTATCATTAATATTTCTTATAATGATTCATCCTTATGACACGTAATAAAACGATATAAATGACCATTAAAACCTATTTACGTTCTTAAATTATATTTAAATTCATTTATACGGATTTATATCCAATCCACATGAACTCCATTACAAAAAAATGTGAACAGATTATGAAAATCAAGAAAATGAACACTCTAGATCAAAAAAATTAAATATTATAACTAATGAATAAATAAATAATGGACTTAATAAAACCATAATAAACTATATAAATGAAAAATTGGTTCTTAATTACGTTATTAATACGTCTAATTTCTTATTCCAAGAACTTAATTTCAAGAGCGGAAAACTTTCAGACATAAGGTAAGGGTTTTACAACAGAACCTCCATTTTCATTCGAGTTACTTTTATTGTCTAATTACCACATTGATGTTATTATATATTATTCTGTACTCATCTTAAATTATGTTTTAGTGTTCTAAATATGTATAAAAAACAATAATCTTTCAATATTTTATTTAGGGTTACACATTTTAAATAGTATTTTTGAAATTATTTCCAAAATTTAAGCCCGATTCAATGGAATTTATCAAATTCTTACCTATTTTAAAGGGAACTCTATAAAATGTTTTTAGAAAAAATTACCTCTTTAAATAAATAACTTTTTATGAAAATACTATCTTACTTATGTTCTTGTTTTATACAAATTATTTCTCAAAATAATTATTCTGTTCAAAATAAAAGATTATTTATCTCAAGAATTACTCGAAGACTTTATAAGTGTTTCTTTATTGATTTCAAAACTCTAATTTATTCTAATATTTTATTTTTATTAATATTTTATTATACCATATTCTACATTTAATTTAATGGTTTATGATAATATTTTCTTTGATTGTACGATCATAAAACCATTAATCAATTTACTCATAATTGTTATTGTTTAAGAATAATGTTAGGGGAATGTTTTTTACATTTCATATATTAGTTTCAATAAGAATGTATATTTTTTTATGTTTATCCCAATTCGTATGAGGAAATCATTGAGCATATTAAGTTTCTGGTGGGGCCCTCTATATCCCCTCGGTGCATCAGTAGGTCTCATGAGACAAACTATGGTCATGGAACAAGGCCTTGACAAAATGATTATTTATAGTCTCGACACGAGGCTTTGACGGTATGGTTATAATATCATGCATTATGAGTTAAATAATTATGAAATTTTTTTATGGTTAGTGTGGTTATTAGACAAGTATAATTACAATGTTTATGGATTTATTTATTCATATCCTTTTCCTTCCAAAATGTGCTAATATTTTTTTAAGGCATAAATTTTATGTTATTCAACATGCATTATGTTTATGTTATTATATCTTCTGTTGTGTTTCTTACCCACACTGAGCATTTGATCTCAAACCTTTCATTTGATTAATTTTTTAGGACATGGATAATTTCATTATTAATTAAATGATTAAATAACCTAGGAGTTATGGATATTTTTGATTAAATTTCGATGTTGTTCTTTCGTTTCAAGTTGCAATAACGAACCAATGTATATATCATGTTTCCAGTGATACAGAACTAATTGGTCCTTCAGGATTCATATTACATACATATATTCCAATGTAATAAATTAAGGCATTGGCTTCGGGAGAATAGGGTCGGGTTCTTATAGTTGGTATCAAAGGAAGGTTAGTATATTACATGGAAACCAGATTTAGAAAACATGGATTAGGGAAAGAATCCCTAATATAGTCTTTGAGGATAAGAGTACAAGGAAATCCGGGTATTTTGGAAAGGAAAATGTTATGTGTTTATTTTTAGAAAATACATTTGAGCTTGGATACTACAATTGGACATGGTTCTGGAATAGATGTACCTAGGGGTGAAAACTCTGACAAAGAGTTTCATGCTTGACCCGGGGTATCATGGTACATGACAACGGGCCTTTCTACACACCCATTTTGAATCTCTCAGGGGATATTCCTTGGATAATTCACATTTTCTTTACAATCCATTATGAAGGATTTTAATTTATATATTTCCTCAAAGAACCCATTTTTGTGATTATGGGGTTTTCTATGCATATGGTTTCAATTTATACTACGTATTTTTCTAAGATTGGATTATGCATTATGATTCATAACCTAATCTAGTGTATTCAATTATCTAGAAATGGTGCACAGTGGAAGTAAAAAAAACAACTTGAACACCGGTATCCCATTTATGGTTTCCCTCTAATGCAGGATAATGACGTTGGCTCAGGAGCAACAACTGGGGCCGAGAATCTTATAACAATATTGGGAAAACATACTTAGGTTATGAAAAATAACTATAACTCTATGGAGCATCCATATCAATCACATAGTGGAGCTTTATTAGATAACATTATGTGACAACAACCACCATCATTAAATGGGACTACAAACCCATTTTTAGCTGAGTAGTGGATAAGTTCCCAAGAGAAGTTATTTCTTTCATTGGGAGGTAACAAAAGAGAAAAGGTCATTGTTGATATTTATCATCTCTCATGATATGTAGATCAATGGTGGTCATTAATCGAAAACAAAAAAGTGAAGGAAGAGATAAAAGAGATGTAAAGGATGGATTTTAAGGAAATCATCCTTGGGAAATACTTACCTCATGAAAGGAGAGTGGATATTGAAAGGATGTTTCTAAATTTGAATAAAAATGAAGATGAAAATGTCGAAATGTATCAAGATAACTTCACAAGGATATTTAGACATGTTCTGGATTAAAAATGAAATCCAAGGGGAAAAACTGATCTATTCCTTAATGGCCTAAATCCATCCCTCTGGTGGGCACTTGTCTCCCAATGTTTTTCATCATATGAGGATATAGTTTGATATGATATCAAGATAGTAAAGGAATTATGTAAATCTTAATAATTTGTGGGAAAGGAAGAGATGAAGTGGGATGCCGAAAACTCTGGGAAAGGAAATAAGGAAATAGGGAGGTAGGGAATAGTTGAATTTACACACTGTGATAATTGAAGAAGGAAATACCCAGGTGCCTGCATAAAGGGAAAAGGAGTATGCTATTAATGTCGACAAAAAGGACATCTTGCTGGTGATTTCAAGGGGAAAATAATCTAATAATGTTCAATGATATATTATTATGGATATGGGACACTATTCTAATTATTGTCTAAACCATCCAGGAAACATGCCATAGAAAAGACCAAGGGAGTAGGGACAAGATTATGCGATCACAACAGCTGATATTGAAGATCCTAATGATGTTGCGGTTGGTACATTAATAATTTCCACAATTGTATACTATGATTTATTTGATTCTGTATGATGACATTATTTCATATCTTCCTAGTTTTCCAATAAAATTATATTTTTCCAATCTGAATTAATAAGGTAGTTATCAGCAAAAACTCCTATAGGAAGTATCATTTCAAAAAAGTTGAATTAGGTAATCCCCATTATGGAGTATAAACATGAATTATCTACTAATTTTAGTTTCAAACCCATGATTGATATAGATATAATATTTGATATTGACTGTATTTCAAACCATGATGATAAAATTTATTTCAGGAAGAAGGAGGTTACAAATTTTTTGGACGATGTGAAATACCTTATATTTATGGCCAGAATATCAAAATCTGATTCACTTCTAGATCCAACCCCAGTAGCTCAACTGAATTAAATTATTTTGGAGGAAGGGAATGCAATAACTATGGGCGAGGTGAATAATTTATAGATAGAGTACATGCATATTGTGCAAGAATATGATGGTGTTTCTCTAGTTGAATTATCTGAAAATATCCCTTAGTGAGAAATTGAGTTTTCCATTGACATAATTCCTTGTTCAAATCCATATCAATGACCCCTTATAGAATTTCCAATAAGTAATTAGTTGAACTGGATAAACAACTTGAGTAATTGAGTGATAGATGATTTATTTTCCATATTTTTTCTCTATGGGGATCTTATATTATTTTCGTTAAGAAGAAAGATGGATCCCAAAGGTTATACTTGGACTACCTGGAGATGAATAATATAACAATAAAGAACAATTATCCCCTACCCGATATAAAAGATTTATTTAATCAACTTCATAGAGAACAATTTTTTTTAAAAAGATTGATCTTCGATCTAGATATCATCTGTTTTTTGTGAAGAAGTAAGACATTCCAAAAATATAATTTTGAACCAGGAATGGGAATTATGAGTTCATAGTAATGACTTTTGAACTAGCTAATGTACACATTATTTTCACAATTATAATGAATTGAGTTTTCTAGAAATATCCTGATGAATTTGTGGTGGTATTTATTGCATATATCATGGAATACTCAAAAATCAATGATGTTCATGGAAATCACTAGTGCACTATTCTTAAGACTCTTAGAAGAAATGAATTTGATGGGATGTTCATAAAGTGGGAACATTGGCTTCAATTAGTTTCCTTTCTGGTACACATTTTCACTAACGATGGAATATCTGTTGATCCGGAAAATACAAAGGCTATGTAAGAGTGGCCTAATTTAACGTATATAGCTGAGGTATATAGTTTTATTGGGTTATTAGGTTATTGTTAGAGTATCATTCAGAAATCACCTATTTTTACAATCCAATGACCAAGATTACATGTAATGGGGTTTAGTTCATATAGAGAAAATATTGTGAGGACTGTTTGGAATAATTAAAGAGGAGATTAGTGAATGATACAATCTTAAGCCTACTGTCGGGGAATAAATCATTTGTGATCTATACAGATTAATCAAATAATGTACTCAGTTGTGTACATATGAAGAATGATAAATTTTTTGAATATGCATCAAGGTAGTTAAAAATTCATGAACAAAAAAATACCACTCATGATCTAGAGTTAGCAGTAGTAATATTTGATCTAATGATCTGTAGACATTATCTCAATAAAACAATGTGAGATATAAATGGATCAGAAGAGTTTAAATTATATATTCTCACAAAAAGTACTCCACATGAAGAAAAAGAGATGGATAAAACTACTCAAGGATTATTATTGTTTCAAAAAATACTACCCAGGGAAAGAAAAAAAGGTAGGTGATTCATTGAGAAGGAAGGATCATGGGGTTCTCAACAAAATGAGGATTGAAAAGGATCCTTTGTGCATTAATCTAGTAACGATGGACATGGGAATTATCAAAGAAGGTAAAATATCATTACTTTTTCAAATGGTTTCCTTAATAAATTAATTAGATAGAATTAAATATTCTCTTACTGAGGATGAGAAACTTCAAATGAAAATTAATGTTATGAAATATGGGAAATGGATGACATTGTGTATGGAGATGGTGTTATAAAATTAGGGAAAAGGCATTGTGTTCTGGCTATACCCAAGATTAAAATGGAGTTATTGGATGAATCCCTTAGATAAAATTTCTCTATATATCTTGGAAGTAGTAAAATGTATATATATTTGATGGAACATTTTGGGTGGGATAATATGAAGAGGGATGTTGCATATTATGTATCAATATGCTTAGTCTTCGAGCAAGTGAAGGTTTTATGGAAACATCTGAAAGGATTCATGCAACCACTACCTATTCCTACCAGTAAACTGGATGACATCACCATGGATTATGTAACTAGATTACCAAAAAACTCCAAGTAAGAATGATGCGATATAGGTAATTGTGAGTCAGCATAGGAAATATGTATATCTCCTTGCTATAAGGGAGGATTTTCCACTGGAGCACCAAGAAAGGCTTTGTATCAATGATGTTGTGAGACTTCATGGAATATGTCAATATATTGTGTCTAATCGTGACCCATGATTTACATCGAAATTCTAGAAAAATATTCTGAATTCGTTGGATATCAAACTTTGATTGAGTATTTCTTATCACCCATAAACTGACAGGAAATCAGAAAGGAGGATCCAAACCTTATTGGACATGTTGAGATCATTTTTCCATGACTTCCAAGGTATGTGGGATCAATAAATAACTTTAGTAGAGTTTTCTACAATAATAGTTTCCATTCAAGTATTCAAATGGTACAATATTAAGCATTTTATGGAAAGTGTTTTTGTACACCAACTTGTTTGGATGAAGTTGGTGAAAGTAGGCCTATGGGCCTAGAGATTGTGAAGGAAACAATAATGAAGGTAAATTAGATTCAAGGTCATATCAAAGCAGTTCAAAAAATCATGAAGATATATGCCGATAATCGAAGGAAGGTTCTGGAATTTCAAGTGGTAGACCACGTTTTCTTGAAAGCGACTCCATGAAGAGATGTTATATGATTGGGGAAGAAAGGGAAACTGAGACCTAGGTACATATGACATTTTTAAATTATATAGAGAAGTGGAGTTTTTTCATATCATTTGGTTATGCAACCTACCATGCCCAAATTACACAATGTGTTCCATGTCTCATTGCTGAGAAAGTACATGCCAGACCCAACACATGTCCTTACATCGAAAGGTATATAGTTGGAAGCTGACCTATATTACTATGAGGAGCCTACTCAGATAATAGACACTAAAATACTTGTGTTGAGGAAAAAAATCACTCTTGTGGTATAAATTCATTGGAGGAATCATAAAATAGAATAGGCAACATTGGAACCTAAGGAGCTTAGGATGAAGACCTACCCAAATATTTTGGTGAGGTAATGTTCTGTAAATTTCAAGGATGAAATTTTTTGAGGGGAGAATGTAACACCACATGGTTTTGAAAATAAATACTTAATTCCTAAAACCTTGAGTCCCTAAAAAAATTAATTTTATAATATAGCTTTTAAACACAACTTTCCTCTATTATGTTTTGAATTTTGAAAAACAGTCATCTAGAGTTGTGATCAATATGTCATTTGGAGTCTGATAGAACCTAAATTATTTTTGTTTAAAAGTAACACACACTTATTAATAGTAATATGAATATTTATATGAACATTATGAATATTTAATAATGATATTTTTTTTAATGTAATAAGATAATGAGATCTCAAATAATTTTTTAATGTGATATAAAACTAATTATACCTTTTAAATTGTTATTTTCTGAATTAACTAATGTTTTATTTAAAAAAATTAATAAAATATAGAAAATAATTATTGAAAATTTGAGTTCATTTTTTAAAGTCTACATGTTGAAAAATGGTTAGGGTGATTTTTTTGGATTTTTATTAAATTATTGAATTTTTGATGTATAGTGAAATACCGTAAAATACCATATAAACAAATTATCAGTTCAATAAAATCATTATGACATAATGAGTGATGTAAGGGAACTTGGTTTGAACTCACATGCACTTATTAATATTATTGGTTACATGAAACATCAATTGTGGTTGTCTTATTGGAAATAATAAAATAATGAATAAAATATTCAAAATTCACTCCTCTCCTCCACTATAATCCCCCCTCAATCCATCTTCTCTTCACTCCTCTAAGCCTTGAATATCTTCCAAATTTTTCCAAAAAACCCATAACTAATCACTCCCAATGTTCAGGAAGCTATTGGTCTTTCCAAAAGACCAAAAACCCGTCCCTTAATGTGAATCTCAAGGAGTTGGATTAAAGAGGTATATTCACATTTTATTTAATTTATTTTCATTTCATGTTCCTTCCAATTGTTTCATCTACTCACATAATCTATAAAATGGACCATTATAATTCCATTATAATCTATATACATGAATTATATCATATAAATGTAAGAACCATCATCAATACTATTTCTCTCTCCATTCATTTTATAAATGAAATCATCATCCGTGTGGTTCCAATTTACAACCTTCGTGGACGACGAAGTTTCATTCCTCAATTGAACGATAATTAATGGTAATGAAAACATTTTTATTATTTAATAATACTATAAAATTTTTATTATAACCTATTTGATATTCAGGAACATGTATTTGTACAATATATTAAATCATATGACCAAACTAGTTCTTAATAATCAAATGCTTCTAGAATAATCTAAGTGATTATCATTGATATTTCATATAATGATTCATCTTCATTACTTGCATCGAAATTATACAAATTAAATTTAACACCTTTTGAAATTAATAAGTAATATGTAAATTCGATTTTTTATAATTACATCCATTTCACATTGAAATCCATTACAGAAAAACAAGTGAACTGATTATGAAAATCAAGAAAATGAACACTGTAGAATGATAGAATTCAATATTATAACTAATCAATATGCAGTTAATTTTGTTAATAAAATAATGATAAAATAAATAAATGTATAATAGGTTCATAATTAAGTTATTTATAAGTCCAATTTCATATACTAGGACCTTATTTTCAAGAGTGGAACACAATCAGACTTAAGGTAAGGGTTTTTCACCCGAAACTCCATTTTCATTCGGGTTACATTTCTTGTCGACTTACATCAATGAAGTTCTAATGTATTATTTTTTACTCATAATAAATTATGTTTTAGTTTTATATATATGTTTACCAACCTGAATTCTTCTTTTATTTTATGGAGGGTCACACATTTTAAATGGAACATTCAATTTTGTTTTAGAAATTCAATCCCAATTCCAGGGAATTTCTCAAATTCTTACCTATTTTAAAGCGAACTATATAATATATTTTAGAAACCATTACCTTTATAAAATAAATTTTTTACTACAATAATATACTAATTACGTTAGGGTTTTATACAAATATATATCCAAAATAACAATTTTTTCAAAATAAAAAATATATTTATCTCAAGAATTACTTGAAGATTTTATAAGAGTATCTTCATCGATTTAAGAAGTCTTGTTGATTCTTATGTATTATTGGAATAAATATTTTATGGTAATAGATACCATATATAATTAATGTTTTCTGATTATATTGGGTTTTTATGCGATATCATAAAACCATTCATCAATTTTACTCTGAATGTTTAGTGTTTACACTTAATGTTTTGGGAAAGTTATTTATATTTCCTATATTATTTTCAATATGAATGTGTATGTTGTTTTTTTCCACTATAATATGTGGAATTAATTATACGTAGTAAGTGTTGGGTGGGGAATTTTATATCCCCTCGGTGCATCTATAGGACTAATGAGACAAACTACAGTCTTGGCACAAGTCATTCACAAAACGATTATTTATGGTCTTGACACAAGGCCCTGATAGTATGGTTATGTTTTCCTGCATTATGAATTCAATCATTATGAAAATATTAATGATATTTCATGTGTTTATTTGACTGGTAGAATACCCATGATTATGGAATTATTTATTCAACTCTTATTACTTCCATAATGTGTTCATTTTTTTGTTCAATGCATATGTTTTTTGTTATTCAATAGGACTAGTGTTTTTGTTATGATATATTTTGATATATTTCATTTCCTTAATGAGAATTTGAGCTTAACCCTTTCTTATGTTTCATTTTCTATGTAAATTTTGAATATCATTATGAATGATATTATAAAATAACCTAGGAGTTCTGTATGATTCCAATGAAAGGTTTATGTTGTACTTTTGTTTCAATTTGTATTAATGAACATATGTATTTATCCTGTTACCAATGCTACTAAAATAATCAGTCCTTCGAGATGAATATTTCTTATATATATTCTAATTTAATAAAAAAGGCACTAGCTAAGGGAAACTGGGGTCGGGTCCTTACACAAAGATATGAATCCATTCCGAAATACAGAAAAAGATTGTTAGTATCTTCCAAATGTTGGTTACAAAGGCGACACATAGAGAATAGATGAATCCCAACATATTGAAGACAAATGTCAGTGGGACTCTATTGTGTGTAAAAAATCAAAATAAGAGTATGCCTTGAGTTCTTAATCCATGGATTGTTAAAAATATTTAACCAACAGAATATATTTTCTTAATTTCTAATGTTTTAGTTGTAAATATTTTTGGAGTCTAGGATGAAATTATGAAAAGGTACCCAAATTAGGAAATAAATAGAATTGGAATAGGAATATTTAACAATAATATGATTAATGTTATCAGGAATAATGAAGTTATAATAAATTAAAACATTCCTCGTAGTTTAGTTTCCGTGCTTTGATATATTATTGGGAAGTAAAATGGAGATTAATTCAACACCAATCCAATTATCCAACCTAAAGTTAATTGAAGAATCTATAATAACCATCCATCTAGATTTAATTATGTTATTGGTAAATACATGCTTAATGGAGACCAAATGGAAGTGCTAATATAATTCATATTTCATTTATTTCTCTTTTCATGGAGTTTATTTTTGTTAATGAAATGGAATTAGATTTATTGTGAAGCAGGATCAAAGTGAGTCTGGATTGTAAAGAATAATTAATGTGTTGAAGCTTTTTGATACCAACACCTCCCTTATTTAGGAGAATAGTAGGAAATTTTTAAACAATCAATGGGTAAACCATTAATGAGACAGTTATATATCTGAGTAGATTTATTTTCTAGCCATAGAGAGGGATTTACCCGTCCAAGAGGAATGGTGATTGAAGATTCGGTCAATAGTGTTAGAATAGTTACTAGATTTGGGCCTTCCCTAGTTGATGGCTATACAAAGATAAGTAAAAGGGAAGTATCCTAATTTGATACCTAAATCCTTGAAAATATTACCTTTTCTATTAGAATTTATCCTTTTCCCAAAGAAGACAAAATATTGGTTCAAGCTAATGGTTGGACCGATATTTCTTCATAATGTGAGAGGGTATTTTTGAGAATTTGAATATTAATTTTATCTCCTATTAAGAAAAAGATGATGTCATCGGAATATAAATGATTCATGGGTACATTTATGTTCTGGGAATCTTGAATAGGATTATGCATGTTCTAGTCAACAAATAAAGTGAGAAATATCCTTAAATAATCTTTCTAATTTTTTTATGTAATGGAAGAGAGGGTATCACCTTTTCTAACTCTCGTGGATCATTTTAGGTAACCCTTAGGGGAAATAGTGACATGGATGCAGATGGTATCCAATTTGAATAAATTATTTATTCTACTGACGATGGAATCATTAAGACCAAAACATTGAAGAACCATGAAAATAAAAAACCACTGAATGGTATTAAAGGCTCTTCTGATATCATGTTTAATTGAAATATTTACTCCCATGGTGTAATTTTTACAGTGTTACTACATTCAGTGGAATGAAAAATGAAATCCTATATATACCTACCCTTGATAAATCAATATAGAATCCATGAGACGGTTTTATTGCTTATAGAAGTATGTATATTACCAAGAAGATGCATGCTACTTTTGTAAAAATTGTTGACAAGAGAAATAGGTCTGAAGAGATAAATATCATAAGAATTTTAAATATTAGGAATTTAGGATTGAAATTTAATATTTAACCCATGAGGAGGTATACTATTGGAAAGAAAATATTTGAAAAGATTGAAAATATCGGTTTGAATAACCTATCAAAAGTGCTGATAGAAACCATTTTTGAAACCATCAGGGCCCGAAGCACTATCATGATTAAGGAAAAAACAATATATTTGATTTCATGATCATGAGGGATGATTTTATGGTATGTTTTATCTTACTCATTCACCGTAGCTCAGATGAAATTAGGAAGAAGGTATTGGTTGACCTCCAAGAAATTAAAAATATTTTCATAATGAGAGACAACACGTTTAACAAATCTATCCTCAGTATTAGTGAGAATTTACCCATATCAATGAAAGTCATTAATCTAAAAACTCTTCTAAATTTTTAAAGAGAGTTGTAGAATATATTGTTTCTATCACAATCTAAGAGCCCTTTGGTTTTGAAGATTTTCTGATGAATGTTTTATTTAAGGACAACAAAAGAGTTAAGTTTCATAGATTATTTGATTTCATGTTGAGAATCCATATTGAAATTAGATAAATTATTGGTGTTTTGAAGTTGGATGAGTTAATTCTCAAGAAAATAGAGGTCATTTTAAATTTTTTTATAGTTTTAACTACACAACCCTTTAAGACACTACTTAAGATGTTTGAGCTTGATGATACATGAAAAAAGAATATATGTAATGATTCATAGATGCCAAATTTTTTTGAGGATGTTAGAACACTCTTGTTTAGTGGACCAAAATTTACTAAATCCAAAAGTAATAATGTATTTCAGGATTTTGATATAAAGAATGAAAATGATGGGATGATGATCTGAGTTAAGCTTAAGAAGTGTAATGCTAGAGATGGTTTCTAATATAACTAGATCTGACTCATATGTGAAAGCCCTATCAAATTTTCTAGCGACTACCCTGTTGTAGTGCCTTATATACCATGTGAACATAGCACCAGTAAGGATGATTTATATAATATTATTATCCTCAATATATGCTTTAATTTCTCCTAAGGATATAAAGTATTAGTATGGGACAATTTTATCTTTGGAGGTAATAATCACAATGAAATCACCTCTCACAAACTATGGATCATGAATATTTCTAGCTAAAAAACAACGGTCATGAAAAAGTTTTATTATATCATGGTAACTTTTTTCAAAAATAAACAAACAAAAAATCTTCCAATAAACAAAAGAAAATTCAAAAGTAAACAACAGCTCAGAAACATTGAAAACATTCACATTTTGTGGAGGAAATGTCAAAAATCTATATCCGAGAAGTGGTAAAGTGGCATGGCATACCAATTTCAGTAGTGTAAGATAGAAATTCAAGGTATACATATTATTTTTATAAATCCTTATAGAAATTATTTCAGACATAATTAACTATGGGTATTTATTACCATCCCAAAATGTATTGAATATACAATAAAATGATACAAAAATTGTAAAGAATTGTGTGGGATTGTGTAATTGATTTTTGTGGATTATAGGAAGAGTGTTCCCCATTATTGGTGTTTTTGTATAAAAATAGTTTTTAGGATTTGATTAATATGGCTCCATTTTAATATTTTTATGGGAGTCATTGTATTTATCTATTTTATTAGGTGGAAATAGGTGAGTCTTCACTGGTTGGGCCATGCCTTGTCCAAGAAATAGTGGAGAAGATTCATTTTATTAGGAAACAGTTGGATACAACTCAGAGTTGTCAGAAATCATATATGAATCATCATGAACGATAATTTGTATTAAATGTGAGTGATCCTGTGTTATTAAGAATCTGTTAATGGCTTGTGAATAATCATTTTGGGAAGCACAGAAATATATCTACTAGATATATATATTCCCATTTGAGATACATGAATGGGTTTTAGAGGTGGAAAATCGATTCGCATTTCCACCACTGCTCAGTGAAATGAATAATGTGTTTTATGTATCTCAATTGAATGTAAGACCTTTATCCTAACCATGTTATTTGATAAGATCACATTTAACTAGATTTGGATTCTTTGTTGGTTCCCATGGCAGTGTGGACTGTGGACAGACAATAGAACGTATTGAATGGAAAAATAATTAGTCTAGTGTGGGGTATTTTGGAAACATTGTCTGATTTGGGAAGAGACATGAGAATGAGAGAATAAAATGATCTGAAAATGGAACATACTTTTTCTATAAAATAGTTTTTTATACTTTTCAGGGACAAAATTTCCAACGGTGGGGAGAAATCATCACTCGTGGTTTCATGTAATTAACAATAAATTTATAGTATATTAAGTGTATAACGTGTTTAGGTTTTGTTTGGGATGATTTGGAGACCATTGGAATGTTTTTGGGAAATTTTATATAGGTTCACAATTTTAGAATGGTTTTTGGAAACCATGAAACTCCTACAGGAAACCGTGCATAGTGAAACATGGTCTAAGGGGAAGGCACACAAGTAGGTGCACAATTTTTCCAAACTGTGTGGCCAGAAAGGAGAAATTGTGAGAAGTCGGATAATGGGATTTTAACAATTGGAACATAGTTTGTCTAATTGCGGGGACCAACTATGTGAGGTCCCACTTGGGGAAGAATCTGGCACATGGTTAGGGTACATTTTACCAAAATATGGGACTAACCATACACTGCCTAAAAATAAGATCCACAAAAGTGGATCTATGTTGGGATTAGTCTTTAATCCTTATTTTTTGGTTAAAATGGTCGTAACTCAATATTTATCCCTCTAAAATGCTACTCAATATTTCCCCATCAATTTGGAAGCGATTTGGAGGTATTTCATAGTGTATTGATTCCTGGCTAATATTGAAAGTCTTTTTTGTAGTTTTAATTTGTTTTACTTAGATCTATATCTCTCTCTTTCTTTATTACATATATATTTCTCTTCTGTGGATAGATCATTGGGTTTTGATGCTAGATATGAATATATTTGGCCATATTGATGAAAGGGGAATAGATATGTGGTATATTTATAGAGAGTCAACCCATTTTTGTGGGCATTTTCATGATTTTCGTTGTTTCTTCCATAAAACCCAAGGTAGGTTTTTTTACTCACGACACATTTTCCTAGAACATGAATGATTAGTTTCAAATAGATTTTTTGGATTGATATTGGTTTTGAAATTGTTCCGTATTTCTTATTGGAAACCCTCTGGGTTAATGGATTATAGAATTGTGGAAGATGGGTGTTTATTTGTTGGGAAAATTGGTATCGTAATTTAAAAATGAATATTATGAAATTATTGTTTGGTTTTGATGAATTTAAAAGTTTTTTCAATAAAGGGTTTTTTTTACTGAAATGTTTTTTTGAATGGTTTTCAATAAAATAATTTTTTATTGAAATGATTGAAATTGTTGTTTTAACATTGGTTTTGGAATAATTGTTTGTGTCTTCTTGTGAATTTTGGATGCATATGAGTAAGAAGTGCCCCCCATTATTAGGGGTATGGAAAAGGGTCAGGACATTCCCCAACAAAAAAATGGTTCAATAAGTGATAGATTATTGAAAGGATGAATCACCACTCATAAGTATAGGGAGGTCCAATATTCTTTCATGGTTGGATGTGTGGTTATATTGAATGGAATGGTTATTCCAAAATGATTCTTTTGAAATGGAGTTACATTTTTTTGGTTTCATTCCACGAAAAAATGGATTTTGATGGAAAACTGTATCATATGGAAATGTTTTTAATAAGATGTTGTAAACTGTTTTAAATTGTTTTATATAAATGTGAAAAATGTTCTATTGTAGTGGTTTGAGTTGGTATGTAATTTGTGGTAAATTTATTGATCATCATTACTCACCCCTAATTTGGATATTTTGTACTTTTGTAGATATTGTTCATCATGACACATAAAAAGGTAATATATCAAAATTATTTAGTGGTGCTGTTAAGGTTTTTTGGATTTTGATCTTGTAGTAGTTAGGAACCTTGGATTTATTATTTTGGAGCATATGAGTTTTTTTTGGTTTTGTATTCAACTGAGTACATTGATATTTTTAGTCTTCCACTATGGTAAATTGCTATAGTTGGTTCGATATCAATCGTATTTCTTGATTTGTTTTACAATTTTATCACACATCATGGAACAATTATTTTGATATTCCATGTTTGGTTGGTGGTTTTATTTATTAAAGGGAAAATCATCCCCCACATGTTAATGAAGACCTTGGAATTTATTTACAACCATTGGTGTCTTGGGGATATTGTTTAAGGCCATGTAATCTCCTTCCTCCTTCTAAAGCCAATGGTGAGAGGTGAGATGCTACTTAGGTGGACTCAAGAATGAACATAATATAAAAGGATATAACACGTGATATGGAATGGAATCAAGATTGTTTTTAGTGCCAAATTTCATATAAAAAAATGGTTGTGATAAAAAAGGTAAATCTTCAACCTTATATGAAGTCCCATTTAGTGATTAAACTGCTTCCAAAAATTAAGTTTTCTCCATAGAATCGCTATAATAACAAAACTATAGATGGAGGGGGACCAATATTCAAAATGTGGAGGTAAATGGGGTAGGGCTAGAATCAACTCTCATGGGATTAGTGAAAATATACTCATATAGATCTATTTAATCACTCTCATGAAACTAGGGATTTCTACCTCTTGCTCGCCAAAATCAAACCAAACTAAAGGAGTCTTTTTCGAACTCCAAAAAGAAAAAGGTGTGGTGAAATGATTATTGAGTAGAACATCACCACAAAATTTATATTTTTATAATTAATAAAACCATTATTATTTTATTATTATAATTAATAAAACCCACACAATTTATTTTTGATAATTAATTAAACAATTATTATTTATATTTTAATAATTACACTATATATTATTAATAATTTTTTTAATTATTATTATTTATGATATCATTCACTTTTAATTATTTATAGTCAATATTTATTATTTTTTATCATTATTAGAGTCAATTTTTTGTTGAGAATTTTTTAAATTGAAGACAGAATCATAATCATTAATTAAGATAAAAATTACATTTTTAACAATGGAAATGAGGCATATGTTAGTCATCAACCCTACAGTTGGGACCTCACATGGGTAATTACCTTTACGTTGGCAACCCAATGTTGGTGATGGACAAAAAATTCCAGAACCCCATGATGGTGATGAAATAAACATTCATGAACCACACATTGGTGATGAACCAAACATCTATGAACTATACATTGTTGATGAACCACACTTTTGGAAACTCGTTTTTTGGTATATACCACATGTTTGGAACCACATATTCCAAAATATCTTTTCAAAATCTTATGTCGGCACCAAATAACTCAATTTTCTATTATATTAATATATAAAGTAATAAAAATATTACAACTCATATTTCATTATATATATAAGAATATTAACTACAAATCATTCAACTATGAATAAATATGAATCAATCGATTAGTATTTTTTGGGTCCAAAGAAACTACAAAATTGTTTAGTTTCTCGAATTTGTTCGCTAGAGTTTTTCATGTATATATCATGATATATAAATCATATTAAGGCGATATATGATTTTTTTTGAAAGATATTGAAATTATCTAAATATAAGTCAAATGATTCCAGTGTTCAATCATATTATTTGAGATTATAAAAATTGAATTTATATTGTAACATTAGTATGTTATGTATTTTCTATGAATTTTAATTTAGATAATTATGATATTATTCTGAAGCTGTTTTAATTTTAAATAATTTATTTTGAATGAAGATATTCAAAAATATTAAAAGTATTTTCACCAAATATTTTATGATTTTTTTGGAGATTTTTAAGGATACATTTTTAGAGATATTAGAATTATATGAAGCAATATATTTAAATTAAAATTTAAAATTTGAATTTGAATTTTTTATCTTTTCTAAAGGAAAATATTTAAATGAATATTTTCTAAATAGATTCAATGTGTAAAATTATTTATAGAGGTATTTCTTAAAAATATATTCAAATTTAAAATTTGAATATTCTATTGATTTAGGAAGACCAATTATGTTATTATTTACTGAATTAGTGATGAGATATTTATTGGAATTTAAATTAAAAAGTATTTTAATTTTATAATATCCATGTGTAGAATATTTTTGATATTATTTTGAATAATAAATTTATGTTTGAATGGTATATTTTAATTTTCATATATTAATAATAAAAGATTATTTTATTTTCATAAATATTTATTTTCAGAATTTTTTAACTGTAATTATAAAATTATGGAGAAAATTATTAAATACTTTTTACTCAATTATTTTCAGTTATACATTTCAAATTGTTGAAGACAAAAATGTGTCATAAAAATTTGAATCTTTCATTATTAATATAGAATTAATATGTTGGGAATGTTACTAATCATATGATATAGTAATGATGATCTTAGAACAAAAAATTATTTTATTATTCTTTAGTTGTTTTTGTCATTTCAATTCAAATAAGATAAAGTATATATAAAATTTATGATCTATTGGATAATATTTCTTATTAGTAATGGTTATACTAACTATCAGTTGTGGGGGAAACTGTAATTTAATGTTTTTCAACAACTACACTGTATCTCTTTTAAAGAAAGTGTTTACTAGTTACACTCAGTCTTGGATGAGTGATTACCACTCAGATAAAAATATGATGGTTCCCTATCAAATAAACTGATGGACATGTAACAAAATTTACTGGGTACCAACTACTTTAACCAAGTTGATGAGGTCCAAATATAAGAGGACCTATTTAATTATAATCACTATGCTCATATAGATATTGTTGGTGGGGTGGACTAGGGGGTATTTGTTCCTGAATCCACTTCATGTCATTCTTTCATACTATTGGATTAATTTAATTTTTCCCTACATTAATCAACATTTGGAAATAATGGATAGATTATTTCATTTTAATAGGTATGTGTTAAATGTTTACTATTTTTAAAATAGACTCAATTCACCCCCTATTCTGACATAATCATCATCAACCTGAACCAAAAATTTTCATAAGATATTGGCATCTATTTTAGATAATTGAAGATTTATTCTAGTATTTATAAGATTGAGTAAAATATTGAATAAATGATAATAGTTTTCATTGGATGATTTAACAGAATATATATCCATGATTCATTCCCCTTATTTCAAGGGTGACAATTATGGTTTCTATAAAGATCATATGGTTATGTATTTGAAGAATAATATTTTAACAATATATTTGTAACCTATCTAACAATATAAGATTTCAGATGGTGATCCTGAAATAATGGTTGACTTCTCAAGTTGACGATTCTGACCATAAATAATTGGTAATGAACACAAATTATTCTTGTTTTAGAAACATGTTGAATTTAATTGAGATTATCAGTGTTTTACAACATATGAAATGTGGGAAAATATTTTAGATACTATAAATGAATTGATAATTGTTGACTATTGAGGTATAAAACCACTAAACATAAATTTTATACATTGATGATGGAGAAATATGAAATCGTTATACATATGAATGAGTGATTAATTGAAGTTTTCAATTACATTTCTGCCTTTTGACGTCCAATTATAGAAATAGAGAATATATTAAAGGTATTGAGAGTATTTAACTTTACATGGAATGAAATTTATAATTCTATTCAACAATCTATATCTAATAAAAAAATTTGAGATGAAGGGATTAATTAGAAACATGATGATATATAAATTTGAAATAATATTTGATGCTAAATATCATATATCAATCAAAAAGTAAAATACAGCAGTCAATGTTTCTTAGGATGAATTTTATAATTTTCATTATAGTCATTCATGTTTAATAGGTTAGTTTTCTAATCATGTTGGAGAAGTAGGTATGTTTTTATAAGTGAGAAAACACACATTAATAAAAAAATAGAATTACGTTAGATGTTATGAATATAAAAATAATGTTCATTTGAGACTGGATATCCATATTAAAAAAGAACAAAAGAAATTTGATTATAAAAGAAGAGGCAAAGAAACTATGAATTATACTTTGAGTACAAAAAAATATTAAATAAATGAATCTATTTAGAAATATATATCTGATAATTTTAATAAAAGGGAAAAAATATGTCTCATGGATCATGTTTAAGAGGTACAATCATCTTATTTTCCTAGTTATAATTATAAAAATATTTCCTTTCCTAAATTTAATGGTTATTTTGATATTCTTTATGATAAATTTAAAACATTAATTAATGATTATAATCGACTCAGAATATTTTATGATGATATTTATATTGAAAAACGGGGTTTTATTAATAATATTTTGTGTTTAAGATCTAATTTTTCAAAAATTAGTGTGCTTTGGATGAAAATAAAATTAAATAATTATTGGATGAAGATGATTCTTTTTAGAGACCTTCTGTTATGGTTACTAATGGTGATAAATTTTCTAATCAAATTTTTGGTCTTGATAATATTTATAAAGGAATTATTGGAATTGGTAATAAGGGATAAATTCTTTTGTTATATCGAATTTATTTATTGGTTGGTTCTAAAATAAAAATCATGTCTATTATAATATTATTTATAGTGTATTAATGGATATTTATTATTAATGTTATCATATATATTTTTAGTTTTGTGGTGTCGATCGCGTTCATTATTGAAAATATTTACCAAAAAATAAATATTTTATTTCTATTCAAATTAATCATCTTTGGATAACTAAATCATTTATTATTAATAATGTCAGACCCTAAAGCATATGAGAACCAAAATAACCTGTATTTAATAGTTTTCATTTTCATTCCACTTGACTTCATTGTTATTTCATTAAGTGGTTGTTTGAAATATGTGGATACTTATTATAATTATAAATAATTTCTCCAAATGGTGGTCTTCGAAATAATAAAAAAAGGAAAAATCTATGAAGTTGGAACTATCTAAATCCAGGATGCTTATAATTTTAGGTTTAATTTTAATATTTGATTGACATGAACATAATATTTTTTTATATGCTAGAGTAACCTTAATTTTTTATCAATTTATTCATCTCAAATGTGTATATTTTTTAAATTAATCTTCCTTACTACTTAACTTTTTTATGTACTAGTTTTCAATTTCTAGACAAAATTCATGCTCTTGAAAATTTCAACTAATTTGTTAAGAAGTGTAGATTTTTTTGGGATTACTATTGATCATATACTAAAATATAATATCTCTTAGAATGGATTAAAATTATCTTATTTCATTATTTGAAGTGTTTTTATTATAATTCCTTAGATATATTTTATAATGAATATTAGTTTTAAATTGGGTAATTTTTAAAATAATTAGCAGGTGTGTAAGTGATTTATTTTTATGGAATGATTTTAATTTTTATTTATTATAGATCTATTATTTCTCAATGAAAATTATTTTATATGTTACATTGATTCTTAAAATTGACTATTTTTTATATTTTTAATAGGAATCATATTTAATGTGAGGGGGGGGGTTATAGTATAATTTTAAAATTCCTAAGATTATACTTATGGTATGTGTTTTAAAAATTTAAAAACAAATTTTCCATTCAATTGTATAATATTTAAATAGGAAGAATATTTTTTAAATTTTATGACTATTTATTCATGTTTATTTATTACAAGAAAGGTAAAATAAATTATTGAAATATTTATTTGTGGTCATATTTTATTAGGTGTTGAAATCAGTTTTCATTCCTATATTTATTTAGTTATTCTAAAAATAATTAATTGAACATTTTTATAATTGAAAAAGGTGGATAATTTATTTGATATGAATTATTTTTTAATGATTAAAAGATGGATATTATAGAGTGAATTATTTCCCCTTTATTTAGATATTGATAATCACTAAAATTAATATTTTTTATATATTGATAACTAATAATACTGAGGTAGTTTATATTTAGATAGTTAATATGACCACCAGTATTTATGTTTTAATATTTACACTCTTTATTATATTTTATCCTTTTATTTATCACTCTTTATGATATAATTATATATTAATTATTATTTTTCATTAGTTATTATTATTTTTATTAATACTCTAACTTTTATGATTATAATTTTCCAATGTTCAGAGAGAGTTTTAACCATTTATTTTGATAAAAATTATGTTTTCACAAATGAAATTATCTCTACATTATTCATCCTCCCCACATTTGTAATCCTATGTTAATAATCAACCTCATGTGTAGAACCCCACATTGGTGATGAAATAAACATTCAAGAACCCCATATTAGTGTCAAAACAAAAAATTTCTAACGCCACATTAGTGATGAACCAATTGTTTGGTAACATTACATTGTTGATAAACAACACATTCAAAACCTCACATTTGGAATATACTCCTTGTTAGGAACCAAAGATTTGGAAATATCTCATTAGAGTCCTATATCATCATAACAAACACAATTTTTTGATTATATATTGACATAAATTACATAGAATTTCAAAAATCCTATTTACTTATAAATATTCAAAGACTATCTATAATTTATTATACTATGATGAATGATGAATCGATTTTTGATATTCCCTTGTTATCCTAAAGTCACTGAAACATTCTATAATTTATAGAATATGTGGAATACTATTTTTTAATGACATCTCAATCTAAAAAATTTAGATTATAGAGATATTTGATTATTTGGAAAGAAATTTAAATTATCTTAATATAAGTCAACTAGATGAATTAATAAATCAGATTTTTTGAGGTTATTAAAGTTGAACGAATCATGTGATATTAGCCTACAATATTTATTTTTGGCAATTTAATTTGGGATACTTATAAGCTTATTTTCCATGTTTTTTAATTTCAAATTCAAATGTCAGAAACGAGATATTCAAATTTATTCTATGTATTTTCATGGATAATTTGATGAACGTTTTGAAGAAATATTTGAAGAGTTTTTTTGATATTCTACAATTCTATACGATTTCAATTGCTCTAATAATTGAGAAATTCATGAGAATAATGATTTTCAAATTGGAATTCAAAAATTTAATTTGAGTTTTTTTACTATATTTATAATATAATTTTTCGGAGATTATATGATGAATAGATTCATTAGGTAAAATTTTTTGAAAATTAAATTTTAAAAAACATATTAAAATTTTTAAATATGAATATACACAATATTTATAAAGATTAGTTATATAATTACTCGAGAATTGATAAAGGATATATTTACAAAAATAAAAAATTAATAATTTTTAAATTTTTAAATGGACATGTGTAGATTATTATAGTGATTATTTTGAGAATAAATTAATGTGTTAATGTAATTTTGAATTTTCAAACTATATTATTATCAGATTAATTTATTTTGTTAAAAATTAATTTGAGGAATTATTCATTGAAAATTATAAATTTAAAGAGAAAATTATGGAATACATTTGTATCATTTATTTCAGATTAAACTTTTGAGTAATTAATGATAAAGACTTTGTTTGTAATGTCTTAAAAATTTATAGTATAAATATAGAATAAATGTAGTGGTGATTTTACTAATAATATAATACAATAATGACATTCTTAGCTCGATTTTTTTAATTCTATCAATGTTACTCTAATTTAAATAGTAATTATGCCTGGAATTGTAAATTTATTAGCTTCTATATGATTTTTTGGATATCAAGCCATTATTATATTGTGGATAAAATTGTGAGCTAATGTTTTTCAACTTATACATCACATCTCATTCCACATAAGCATCACCTAATTATACTATAACATGGGGGAGTGTTTTCATCTCAAACTAAACTATTGAGGTTACTCAAAAAGAACATATATGCCCTATAAAATAATTATACCAAGTAGAAGATTCATTTACTCAGATGTTGATGTCCCATGATAAAAGAAATGTTTTTAGTGAAAATCACCAAGCTCATGGAGAGGGAAATAATGGAGTGTTCTTGGGGATGTTTATTCCCCAAATGACAATACATATAAATTTTATTATCTTTAATTTATTTTTTTACTCCATTACATGATATTACAAGATTAGAACAGGATCAATTCTTTTCAAGAGGATCATTTCACAATTTTCAATATTTTTAAAATGGAAGAATTAACTCCTATTTGTGTATTTATCATCATTAGAAAAAAATTATTATTCCCATAAAAATGATTGGCATAAAAGGGGAATATGTATGATTAAGGAAACGAAGACGTCCATGAAAAATCATGCTATTTGAAAAAAATAAACACTGACCGACTAGTGAGTACACATGGAAGATAATAATAATGCATGAAGGGTAATATGTTGATCACACTAGATCTGTGATAAAAAGGAGTCATAGAACTGAAACAAAAATATGGAAATGTGTGACCATTTAATCAAAGTGAATTAATTTTCCCAAATCATGCAGCCAAATAAACCACAACCTTATAAATAATGGTATAAAATTCCATAATTGTGAATTAATTAAATGGGAAATAAAAAAATAGAAAATAATTGTACCTAACAACCATACATAACATACTTTCATCAAGAAATTAAGGTAATAAAGAAACATCGGTCATCAATGAAAAAATATGGAACCAATTTAATCAAAACAAAACAAAACCTAAACCATTATTTTTAAAAATATCAACCTTATAATAAAATGATTATCTATTAACACTCTTCCCACAATCTACAATGTTGAATATTAAAAATGCCTATTAACCATAAATAATTTATAAACATAGTTAAGTGATAACATTTAGTAAAAAAATCAACCAAATTATCATCAATTTGTATCTTTATGAAAAAAACTATCCAGATTCAGTAATCTCACTAACAAAGTGATGTCTAATGTCTATTTTCTTTGACCTACCATGTCAAACAGTTTTTTTAAAAAATTATTATCAATAAATATATACAAATTTCAATTATTAAATATTTTTTTAATGATCTATATACAACCAAAGTGGTAGAAAGGGTAACTACTAATTTCATATCTCACATACTAGGAATATGTACACTATAGGAAAGAAAAACAAAGTCAATAATTGATTTGGAACATAGTCAATTTCAATAAAGGAATCAATATCATATGTATAACTACTATTATTTCCATAAAAATGTTTAAATTACCATGAATAAATATATAACCAAGGATCTACTTTAGGACATTCCACTATGATTTCCTAGGTTTTCCCATAAAACTTCTTAGTGTATATACAAAAAATTAAATGTACATCCCCGAAAAGAGCATGGATTTCATAATACTACTATCTATGTTAGAATATGGTATATTATTCATAATTGTAACCAAATATTTATATTCATGTGATTAAAAAAGGGAAAATATAAAATATTGTCACAAATTAATATATACCAATTTAATAAGCTAAAAAAATACCTTTTAAAATACTTTTTAACCTATGAATTTTGAAAAAGATTCAAGACTTAGTTTCTCCATCTCAAATGATTTATATTCCTAAAATATGTTTTTCATTTCCCATGTTTGTCATTTAAAAATCAGAATTGTGTTGGGATTTTATATACATAACTAGACTTCTGTTTTCATAGATAAGTTATATGTGATCAATATATAAAAGAATGTAAATTATATCAATCATAAAATTATTAAAATATAAAAATGCATCAAATTTATTTTTTTTAAAACATATTCAATGATAAATGAATAAAAAATTATATACCATTTTCTTGAATATTTCATAACTCCTTAAAAGGAATTCTATAAAACACTAATTTCATTAATTTTAAAATAATTTTAAAATACCTCTAGAAACATCATATCAATTCTTTCATAAATTTTACGATGAGAAATATAAGTTTTAACATCAATATGTTCAATATTGAAAGCAGATCCAATAGTGAAATAATGTTAAATCCACGTTGATGAATACTTAACAATATGTGGAAATATTATTCTATAATTAAATATGTCAAATTGAAGGAAGCGTTTGAATATCAACATAGACTTATAATTAATTTTAAATCCCCAATTTTATCCTCATTAATTTTAGATATCCTTTTATATATTATTAATTTATCATTTTTAGGATTATTAACAATAATCATGGTCTTTGTTTTGATAAGGTCATTCACACATATTCAAAAGATGACATATTCAATAACTACATGTTGAACCCAATGAAATCAAAATTGGGTTAAAAAGTTCCCTTGGTAAAATTCGACAGCCTAACTACATCACATCAAAATTCAGAAAATGAGTTGATGAGAGATAAAAATAGCATCTCATCACTTGGACATAAAATTTACATCAATAAGGATAGAAAATATCATATCCCAAAATAATATTTTATGAATTAAAAGACATAACAAATGAAGTCTCTTAAAAAGAGGAGGGTGAAAGGTCCCCTTACCGAGTTGGGTAACTTTCGAAACGTACAACCCATGGAAGAAGGGTCATACATTGAAGATGTGAATACCCATAAATTAAATTATACTACACAACGTGTATAATAATGGGCAGTACATACACCACTCAAAGGAAATTGTGGCAAATGTAGCATAAATCTCACGAGAATAAAAGTGAGATGAATAATCCCTTACGAAAACTCGGCAGCCTAACGGCACTACTTAAAACATCAAAAATTGATTGATAAGATGAAATAGGGTCTCTCATCATATGAACATAAAAATTACAGTGAGATTAATATAAACGAACATCCCAATCACAAGAAATATGAGCTTAAAATGAATTACATAAAAGTGTGTACTTAAAAAGAAAGAGAGGAGTAGGATCCCTTACCTGGGGACCGACTTGACTCGATCGTTCTTTAATCTCCTGAATAATAAACATGAGTTAATTTCTACTTCCTTATGACCCTTTTTCAAGTTCATTATTAATTTTCTATCACTTATTACCATGTCATAAACATTATGTAATCATTTAAGTTAATAATATTTGTTTTGCCAATATTTGGTTCTTAAGTCGGAAGTGGACTTCTTACAATTACATGTTGTTCATGTGGCCAAATGTTCATTATATCCAGAATTGTATTCATGATGTAGATATCATATATATCATATATATCCAGTATATTCATGCATTTATAATATTACATAACATTTAGAGGTAAGAAATGAAATGCACCGTTCATGGAGACGGTAAGCCGTACGTACGCATGAATGCTACTTCCATTTCTATTTCATATTTAATGAAATTAAACCATAATGGTACATAATAGTTTTTTAATTCCAGTATGGTATTATATATAATATCATTAAATATATCCTTTATACGTACCACATATGGTATTAACGAATCAAATCACTTTGAGGGGGCGGTAGTCCGCACTTCCTTCAATGAAGATATCGTGTTTACCCATAATGGAAACCATAAAGGTATGACATAAATGAAAAATATATAAGCTTAAGTAAAACAAAAACATATTAGATATCATATATAAATATAGTGTCATCATAATGGCCACATTTAAAGGTGTTAGAAGAAAGTTGAACAATGATCGTTTCGGGAGACAGAAATTCGCCATCCACGGAAACAGTATGTTCTTTAACCATTAGATCTAGGTGTGTGTAAGGGTAGATCAAATCATTAATATAAAAAAATCCTATTATATTTAATATACTGGAGTTGTTACAAAAGAAAATAATAAAAATAGTTTAGGGGGTTGGAGAAGTAATATAAAACAAAAGGACTCAAGTTAAGACATTACCTTAAAATAGGGCAACTTTCATTGATTTGAGCTCAAAGGCTTCCTTGGAAAGGATTCTGCCCAATGTGAGGATTCAAGGAGTTATAGATGGATGTGGAGAGACACAATGGGCAGGTTTTAGCCGAGCCAATGGATTTGGAAGTGCGGTCACGAGGTAGAGGTGGGGGCCTTTTACAAGAGGAGAGAAGGGGCACTCTTGGACGGGTATAAAATGTAACATTATTTCCAAAAGAGTTTCGGATTTTTATGGTCCCACATTGATGTGTTTCGAAGATAAGGTGATAAGGGTTCTAAATCCACCCATCTAATCGGTTTTGGACATGTGTAGGTCTTATATTTTGCATTATATTTCCATTTTATTTAAATCGTCAAATAATGAGGTCATCACCGCATCATCATGATGTCATAAGTAATTTAATTTATTTACTGTCTAAAAATTATACAAAAAATACTATGATGTATTAAATCTTTTTAGCTTTCTAATTAATATTTATAGTCCAAATTATCATTTATGTATACATAATTAAAAATATTTTACATAGGTGATACATTCTTTGTCACATTTAACAATTTTAAAAAATAAATAGATAAAAAGTCACTTTCTCACAAAAGTGATTCCAAGGGGCCCCCAAGTTTGGCACAAGGCATCCCATGTTCGGCCATGAGACAACCAGTACCCTTAGTACACATTTTTTTGTCATTTTTTGTATTATGATATTATCTTATTATCTTTAACTACCCGATTACTCATTAATCAAAATAATTAAAGATAATTACCGTCGTTACTATTCATAATGTCCAAAAACAAAAAAGTCTTAATTATATAATTTGGACCTTCTGATTCCAAATATGTAATTAATTTTACCAAATTCCAAACATATAAATTGCAATAAGTATTTTAAAAAAACATCCCGTTGTCAAAACAAATAACGGGTTTTTTAGAAACAATATTTATGAAAAGTTTGGCACTTGTTTATGCCTAATTACAAAGTGGAATTAATACCAATGACCATCATTGAATTACATGGTAAAAATATATTCTAATTACACTTTAAAACTAATTAAAAAGATAATATAACCATATAATTAAATTATATGAAAAAGAAGTTTTGATGTAAAATATAGTATTTTTCACAATTCATTGAAAAATGAACATTGTCAGAAAAATACCAAAAATTAACCCAAGGTAAATTTCAATGTCCCAATCATAAATAATATGTTTATTTTGAAAAATAGAGCTTATAAAATTTTAAAATAGTGGATTTAAAAGGGGTTCGCCATCAAAAGGCGGTTAATCGACCTTTTAAAGAATATTAGAATGTTTTCGCTTAAAAACTGGATTCATTTGAATTTTTAATCTTCTAAAATTTAATGTAAAGAGTAAAAATATTTGACAAACATATATAATTATTTTGTAGTTAGTTCTATTCATTCCCGCCATTACAACGACTAGTCGTTAACTACCATTTAAAATAATATTATTTTATTATTAGAGTGCAACGTAGGATTCCAAAGAAACTCGTTGTTGCGTGTTGGGTATGCCATCGAGCATAGCATCCCCATTAAAGTAATATTAATATTTTATTCACAAATATGGATAAATATAAAGATTTCATATTCTTTATTTACCTGGGGTGTTACATCCTTCCCCCCTTTTGAGAATTGCGTCCTCTCCATTTTAAAATTGGGATTGGAAACATCCTTGAAAGTCCCACATCGGAACAAGAGTCGATAAAACAATCACTTTAAAATAATGAAAGATAAGTACAAAGGTCACCCAAGTTAACCCATACTAGGATTCCATGTATGAAAATATGGACATGGAGGAAAAAACAAAGGGTCATGTTCTGATGGAGAGTGATAGAAAACATGTTTAGGAGAATGTTAACCACAAGAAAATCACAAACATGTGATGGGTTAAACGGTATTCGGTTCCCCAGTAGGAAAAGTTAATAGAAAACATTTTTGTTTTAAGTTACTTTTTGTTGAGGAATTTATTCATAAGGAAACATAATCACTTATCATGTTGACTTTCAACTTTTCTTAGATTCCTTACACAAACTCATTTTTTCTCCAAAAGACGAGTATTTAGGAAGACTTGTTCACATTAAGAGTACTATAATCAACTTCTAGAGAATCACCTAATCCACAAAAGAGAACTATATACTTCCCATGTCTTTAAACTTTAACCAAAACCAAAACCAAAAAGGTTAGTACAAGATCTGATAATCCAGAAAAGGATAACTCTTTATAAAAAGAAAATCTATGCTTAATCCCCAAAATTTGTCAAACAAAACCCAAAGTTCAACGAGGACCATTCTATAAACAATTTGTCCATAAAATTCTTCAATGTAAACCAAACTAAGGTTGAAACCTTAATATTTGAAGGATTTAATCACATAGTCTTCCAAGTTAAATCGTAACATTTATCTCCAAACAACATCAGTTTCTCTTAAAGTCTCGTATTGAAAAGTAATTAACCTCACATCATATCCTCCATGATAGGTTAATATATTTCCATAGATAAACCAAAATAAAATTACTCTTAATTGATGAAATAATCTAACTAAAAGGAATTAGACAAACTAACCAGGGACTTCACGTAGTCCAGTGGAAGGCGATATATACCAGTTGCACTTTGGTTGTGGGTTCGATTCCCGTAGCTTTGTCCGACGCGACAGGTTTTCAGACGGTCTGCGTGTTGTCCTTTTTCAAAAACTATATAACTCTAAAATCATTCCCCAGTCATCAAAAATAACCATAACATAATTTAACCTCAATTTTATCTCATGCCTTTCACTCCCATCATAACATATAGTAACCCATAATTACCTCAAATGTAAGGATCATATAAACTGAAATGGTTCTTTATAACTGTGTCCACAAAAGAACAAACAACAATTCCTTGAATAAAATTTTCATATATTAAACATTAGGGTTACACATACTATAAAAAGTCTTCTAATGTAACCCCATCATCAAAATAGACTTAATACTCTTAAGAATTTCACTATAACTCTTGAATCCCATATATGTTTACATCTTACTCATTCAACCTTCTTCATGATCCTTTAACCATTCCTTTCCAACTTATTCTAAAATACATCTTTCCCATAAACAAAATCAGGAATCATATCCTAAGATTCCAAAATAGGAAAACAATAGTTATGAAATAATCCATACCTTTTATTTGTCATTTTTAGTTTCTTCATCCTCAATCGGAATGGAATTAGTTATTGGTAAACGAAAATCTGTTTGATCTTGGTGATCCCATTCACGAAACTTCTTCATAGGACATGTGTTTGTATAATGATCATGCACACCACATTTAAAACATTCAATTGATCCCTCAGAAAGAACTTCTTTCCCTTTGCTCGAGCCAACTGGATGCTTCCTTTTTCCATGGCAGGTTCTTTCTTTATGACCTTCATTTCCACATCTATAGCATATTTCTGTTCCATTGAAACATTTTCCTAGGTGTTTCTTTCCACATTTTTGACATATAAGTTTTTGAACACACATAACTTTATGATTATTACCTGTAGTTCCGTAGGGATTTGATTCTCGCATATATGATGCATTAGAGAAATCACCAAGGTTTAGGTGGTCAATCATGACTCCAGATAGTTGGTTGAGGATAATCACAAGAGTTCTCATTGCAGCCCCCATATCATTCAGTTTCTTGCTCAAAAAACTGTCACAGTTTCCTTCACATCCACTGTTACTTTGGTTCCTGCTAGATCCAGCCATTTACTAAAACCAAAAAGGTCAGTGTGAGTATATCAAAAAAACCATCATGTACTAATGAGGAAGATAAACACTAAGATATACTTACTCATTCACTTTATCTAAAACTAGGACTCTTTTTGAAATCCTAACCATTATGGTAATGTCACTTATGCTTAAAGAATACCCTAACCTGTAAAGTTATCTAAACCGACCTTTGATACCAACTATAAGACCCTAGCCTTAAACATTACTTAATAATGAGTTATTACAAGATTAAACATTGAGGATCTTATCAGGTTTAGAGTTTTAGAGAATTAGATCATGAAACATTCATTACATTCCACATTTAAACAACGTGGTTAGATAAAAGACAATATTCATTCTTACGATAAACGGAAACATATTTATAATAAAACACGGATTATTTCTTGACACATCTTTGACACTATAATCACATCATGTACCTTTCCCTTGACCTGGGAAGAACATTTCAAAAACGTGGGATAGCATAAAAAGCTCAGTAAGAGTTATAAAAATATGGAAAGGAAACATGAGTTCATATATACATTAGAATGAAATCATACTTTACCCACAAAACATAGGCATACCAAATCATGAATAAATCATAGAAATTGTAAGACATAAAAGGTATCTTGAGGCATTCATAACATTCTTAAGTAGGGAGTAACCCTCTTGGTTACGTTTGGAATACCCACCACAGTATATTCCCTAAATCTCTTCGGAGAAACCTTAACGTTTCACTCCTTCACGTTACCCAATGAATTGGAGAGCTATATCGGGCTCACCCGCCCTTAATTTATCACAGATCCACCCGTTTTCATAACAATGCCCAAGAACCATAACATAAATGTATCACATAAAACATTCATAAAGTAAACATAACATTTCACATTTCAATCACAATATAACATTTTGGGATATTGAAATAATGAATCCATTCAAAAAGAAACCATTTCCAAAACCATTTAAAACATTTAATAAAGAGAATATTGAATCAAAGTGTCCCATAACACCTTGAATCTTTTAAAGTTTTAAACCACTAATATCCATATAAATAAATCCTTAAAACCACTATGAAAACATCGATATTAATAAGAACAAATAATTAAAACATTTAAAGCGATATTTTGGTTAAAGCGGGTTCTACCAAAATTAGAGATACTTGAATACAATAATTGAGGAATAACATTTAGTCATAACTTTTTAATATCATGAGAATAAATGGATTCATGATATAATATTCCAAATTACAGTATATACACCATATAAGATTTAATTGGTGCATAACAACAATGAAGTCTCAGTAGAAATGTCAAATGTGATGAATTCCCTTATAAAGAAGGTATCCTTAAATTAAGGATAATTCAATCTCAAAATTATGTGTGAAAAATATAAATACACCGAATATAAGTGGATATTAAGTGTAGAACAATAAAAGGTCATTCAAACATATTTAAAAGATACATATTCAATAACTACATGTTGAACCCAACGAAATCGAAATTGGGTTAAAAAGTTCCCTTGGTAAAATTTGACAGCCTAACAGCATCACTTCAAAATTCAGAAAATGAGTTGATGAGAGATAAAAAGGACATCTCATCAATTGGACATAAAATTTACATCAATAAGTATATAAAAGAACATATCCCAAAAAAATAGTATGTGAATTAAAAGACATAACAAAAGAAGTTTTTTTAAAAGAGGAGGGTGGAAGGTCCCCTTACCGAGTTGGGTAACTTTCGAAACGTACACCCCATGGAAGAAGGGTCATAAAATGAAGATGTGAATACCCATAAATGAAATTATACTACACAAAGTGTTTAATAATTGTCAGTACATTAACCACTCAAAGGAAATTGTGGCAAATGTGGCATAAATCTCTCTGGAATAAAAGTGAGATGAAAAATCCCTTACGAAAACTCGGCAGCCTAACAACACCACATAAAACATCCAAAATGGATTGATAAGAAGAAATAGGGTCTCTCATAATATGAACATAAAAATTACAGTAAGATTAATATAAAATAAAATCCCAATCACAAGAAATATGAGCATAAAATGAATGACATAAAATAGTGTACTTAAAAAGAAAGAGAGGAGTAGGATCCCTTACCTCGGGTCTGACTTGACTCGATCGTTCTTTAATCTCCTGAATAATAAACATGAGTTAATTTCTACTTCCTTAAGAACCTTTTTCAAGTTCATTATTCCTTTTATATCACTTATTACCATGTCAACAACATTATGTAACCATTTAAGTTAATAATATTTGTTTTTCCGATATTTGGTTCTTATGTCGGAAGTAGACTTCTTAAAATTACATGTTGTTCATGTGGCCAAATGTTCATTTTATCCAGAATTGTATTAATGATGTAGATATCATATATATCATATATATCCATAATATTCTTTAATTTATAATATTACATAACATTTAGAGTTAAGAAATGAAATGCACCGTTCATGGAGTCGGTAAGTCGTACGTACACATGAATGCTACTTCAATTTCTATTTCATATTTAAAGGAATTAAAACATAATGATACATAATAGTATTTTAATTCCCGTATGGTATTATATATAATATCATTAAATATTTCCTTTATACGTACAACATATTGTATTAACGAATCAAATAACTTTGAGGGGGCGGTAGTCCCCACTTCCTTAAATGAAGATATCGCGTTTACCCATAATGGAAACAATAAAGGTATGCCATAAATGAAATATAAAGAAGCTTAAGTAAAACATAAACATGTTAGATATCATATATAAATATAGTGATATCTTAATGGCCACCTTTGAAGGTGTTAGAATAATGTTGAACAATCATCGTTTCGGGAGGCAGAAATTCGCCATCCACGGAAACAGTATGTTCTTTAACCATTAGATGTAGGTGTGTGTAAGTGTAGCTCAAATAATTCTTATAACAACATCCTAGTCTATTGAAGATACTAGAGTTGTTACAAAATAAAAGAATAAAAATAGTTTATGGGGTTAGAGAAGTAAAATAAAACAGAAGGACTCAAGTGAAGACATTACCTTAAAATCGGGTAACTTCCTTTCATTTGAGCTCAAAGGCTTCCTTGGAAAGGCTTCTGCCCAAAGTGAGACTTCAAGGAGTTAGAGAGGGATGTGGAGAGGAAAAATGGGCAGGGGTTGGCCGGGATAAAGACTTTGGATGTGTGGTAAGGAGGTAGAGGTGTGGGCCTTTTATAAGAGGAGAGGAGGGGCACTCTTGGAAGGGTATAAAATGTAACATTATTTCCAAAAGAGTTTCGGATTTTAATGGTCCCACATTGATGTTTTTCAAGGATAAGGTGATAAGGGTTAGAAATACACCCATACAATAGGTTTTGGAAATGTGTAGGTATTATATTTTACATTATCATTCCATTTTATTTAAATCGTTAAATAATGAGGTCATCACTGCATCATCATGATGTCATAAATAATTTAATTTATTTAATTTCTAAAAATAAAAAAAATACTATGATGTAGGAAATATTATTATCTTTCCAATTAATATTTATTGTCCAAATGATCATTTATGTAGACAAAATTAAAAATATTTTACATAGGTGATACATTCTTTGTAACATTTAACATTTATAACAAATAAATAGATAAAAAGTCACATTCTCACAAAAGTGATTCCATGGGGGCCCCATGTTTGGCACAAGGTATCCCATGGTCGGACATGAGACAACCAGTATCCTTAGGACACATTTTGTGGTCACTTTGGATTATTATGATATTATCTTATTACCTTTAACTACCCGATTACTCATTAATTAAAATAATTAAAGATAATTACCGTCGTTACTATTCATAATGTCCAAAAACAAAAGATTCTTAATTACATAATTTGGAAAATATGATTAAAAATATGTAATTCATTTTACCAAATTCCAAACACATAAATTTCAATAATTAATTTAAAAAAACTTCCCGTTGTCAAAACAAATAGCGGGTTTTTTAGAAACAATCTTTATGAAAAGTTTGGCACTTGTTTATGCCTAATTCAAAAGTGAAATTAATCCCAATGAACATCATTGAATTAAATGGTAAAAATATATTCTAATGACACTTTAAAACAAATTAAAAAGGTAATATAACCATATAATTAAATTATATGAAAAAGAAGTTTTGATGTAAAATGCAATATTTTTCACTATTCATTGAAAAATGAACATTGTCAGAAAAATACCAAAAATTAACCCAAGGTAAATTTCAATGTCCCAATCATAAATAATATGTTTATTTTGAAAAATAGAGCTTATAAAATTTTCAAAAAGTGGATTTAAAAGGGGTTCGCCATCAAAAGGCTGTTAATCGACTTTTTAAAGAATATTAGAATGTTTTCAATTAAAAACTGGATTCATTTGCATTTTTAATCATCTAAAATTTATTGTAAAGAGTAAAAATATTTGAAAAATATATATAATTATTTTTTAGTTAGTTCTGTTCATTCCCGCCATTACAACGGCTAGGCGTTAACTACCATTTAAAATAATATTATTTTATTATTAGAGTGCAACGTAAGATTCCCAAGAAACTCGTTGTTGCGTGTTGGGTACGCCATCGAGCATAGAATCCTCTTTAAAGTAATATTAATATTTTATTCACAAATATGGATAAATATAAATATGTCATATTTTTATTTAACTGGGGTGTTACATCCTTCCCCCCTTTTGGGAATTGCGTCCTCGCAATTTTAAAATTGAGCTTGGAAACATCCTTGAAAGTCCCACATCAGAACAAGAGTCGGTAAAACAATCACATTAAAATAAAGAAAGATAAGTACAAAGGTCACCCGAGTTAACCCGTACTATGATTCCAAGTATGAAAATATAGACATGGAGGAAAAAACAAATGGTCATGTTCTTGATGGAGAGTGATAGAAAACATGTTTAGGAGAAAGTTAACCACAAGAAAATCACAAACTTGTGATGGGGTAAACAGTATTCGGTTCCCCAGTAGGAAAAGTTAATAGACAACATTTTTTTTTAAGTTACTTTTTGATGAGGAATTTATTCATAAGGAAACATAATCACTTATCATGTTGACTTTAAACTTTTATTATATTCATTACACAAACTCATATTTTCTCCAAAAGACGAGTATTTAGGAAGACTTGTTCACATTAAGAGTACTATAATCAACTTCTAGAGAATCACCTAATCCACAAAAGAGAACTATATACTTCCCATGTCTTTAGACTTTAACCAAAACTAAAACCAAAATGGTTAGTACAAGATCTAATAATACAGAAAAGGATAACCCTTCATAAAAAGAAAATATATGCTTAATCTCCAAAATTTGTCCAACAAAACAAAAAATTCAACGAGGACCATTCAATAAACAATTTGTCAATAAAATTATTCAAAGTAAACCAAACTAAGGTTGAAACCCAAATATTTGAAGGATTTACTCACATAGTCTTCCATGTTAAATCGTAACATTTATCTCCAAACAACATCAGTTGCTCTTAGAGTCTCATATTGAAAATTAATTAACCTAATCACATATCCTCTATGATAGGTTAATATATTTTAATAGATAACCCAAAATCAAATTACTCTTAATTCATGAAATCATCTAACTAAAAGGAATCAGACAAACTAACCAGGGACTTCACGTAGTCCAGTGGTAGGCGATAAATACCAATTTCACTTTGGTTGTGGGTTCGATTCCCGCAGCTTTGACCGACGCGACGGGTTATCACACGGTCTGCGTGTTGTCCTTTTTCCAAAACTATATAATTCTCAAATCATTCCCCAATCATAAAAAATAACCATAACATAATTTAACCGCAATTTTATCTCATGCCTTTCACTCCCATCATAACATATAGTAAACCATAATTACCTCAAAAGTAAGGATCATATAAACCCAAATGGTTCTTTATAATTGTGTCCACAAAAGAATAGATAACTATTCCTTGAATAAAATTTTCATAAATTAAACATCTGGGTTACACATACTATAAAAAGTATTCTAATGTAACGCCATCATCAAAATAGACTTAATACTCTTAATAATTTCTCCATAACTCTTGAATCCCTTATATGTTTACATCTTACTCATTCAACCTTCTTCATGATCCATTAACCATTCCTTTCCATCTTATTCTGAAATACTTCTTTCCTACAATCAAAATCATGAATCATATCCTAAGATTCCAAAATAGGAAAACAATAGTTATGAAATAATCCATACCTTTGATTGGTCATTTTCAGTTTCTTCATCCTCAATCGGAATGGCATTAGGTATTGGTAAACGAACATTTGTACGTTCTCGGTGATCCCATTTATGAAAATTCTTCATAGGACATGTGTTTTCATAAGGACCATGCACACCACATTTAAAACAATCAATTGATCCCTCAGAGAGAACTTCTTTCCCTTTCCTCGATTCAACTGGATGCTTCCTTTTTCCATGGCAGGTTCATGCTTTATGACCTTCATTTCCACATCTATAGGATATTTCTGTCCCTTTGATACATTTTCCTAGGTGTTTCATTCCACATTTTTGACACATAAGTTTTTGAACACACTTACCTTTTCGATTATTACATGTAGTTCCTTAGGATTTATTTCTCACATATATGATGCCTTAGAGAAATCACCAAGGTTTAGGTGGCCAATCATGACTCCAGATAGTTGGTTGAGGATAATCACAAGAGTTCTCATTGCAGCTCCCATATCATTCAGTTTCTTGCTCAAAAAACTGTCACAGTTTCCTTCACATCCACTATTACTTTGGTGCGTGCTAGATCCAGCCATTTACAAAAACCATAAAGGACAGAGTGAGTATATCAACAAAACCATCATGTACTAATGAGGAAGATAAACACCAAGATATACTTACTCATTCAGTTTATATAAAACTATGACTCTTTCAGAAATCCTAACCATTATGGTAATGTCACTTATGCTTAAAGAATACCCTAACCTCTAATGTTATCTAAACCGACCTTTGATACCAACTATAAGACCCCAGCATTAAACCTTACTTAATCTTGAGTTATTACTAGATTACACATTGAGGATCTTTTCAGGTTTAGAGTATTAGAGAATTAGATCATGAAACATGCATTACATTCCACATTTAAACAAAGTGGTTACATAAACGACAGTATTCATTCTTCCCATCAACAAAAAAATATTTAAAAAAAACACGGATTATTTCTTGACACATCCTTGACACTATCATCACATCATGTACCTTTCCCTGGACCTGTGAAAAACATTTCAAAAACTTGGGATGAGCATAAAAAGCTCTGTAAGAGTTATAAAAATATGGAAAGGAAACATGAGTTCATATATACATTAGAATGAAATCATACTTTACCCATAAAACATAGGCATATCAAATCATGAATAAATCATAGAAATCATAAGACATAAATGGTATCATGAGGCATTCATAACATTCTTACGTACGGAGTAATCCTCTTGGTTACGTTTGGAATACCCACCACAGTATATTCCCTAAATCTCTTCAGAGAATCCTTAACTTTTCACTCCTTTGCATTACCCAATGCATTGGAGAGCTATATCGGGCTCACCCGCCCTTAGTTTATCATTGAACCACCCGTTTTCATAACAATTCCCAGGAACCGTAACATAAACGTATCACATAAAACATGCTTAAAGTAAACATAAAATTTTCACATTTCAATCACAATATAACATTTTAGGATATTGAAATAATGAATCCATTCAAAAAGAAACCATTTCCAAAACCATTTAAAACATTTAATAAAGATATTTTTGAATCCAAGTGTCCCGTACCACCTTGAAGCTTTTAAAATTTTAAACCATTAATATCCATATAAATAAATCCTTAAAACATCTTTGAAAACATGGATATTAATAATAAATATAATTAAAACATTTAAAGTGATATTTTGGTTAAAGGGGGTTCTACCAAAATTAGAGACACTTGAATACAATAATTAAGGAATAACATTTAGTCAGATATTTATAATATCATGAGAATAAATGGATTCATGATATAATATTCCAAACGACAGTATATACACCATATAAGAGTGAATTGGTGCATAAAAACAATGAAGTCTCAGTAGAAATGTCAAATGTGATGAATTCCCTTATAAAGAAGGTATCCTTAAATTAAGGATAATTCAATCTCAAAATTATGTGTGACAAATATAGATACACCCAATATAAGTGGATATTAAGTGTAAAACAATAAAAGTTCATTTACACATATTTAAAAGATGAAATATTCAATAACTACATGTTGAACCCAAAGAAATCCAAATTGGGTTAAAAAGTTCCCTTGGTAAAATTCGACAGCCTAACAGCATCACTTCAAATTTCAGAAAATGAGTTGATGAGAGATAAAAAGGGAATCTCATCACTTGGACATAAAATTTACATCAATAAGGATATAAAAGAACGTATCCCAACATAATAGTATGTGAATTAAAAGACATAACAAAAGAAGTCTTTTAAAAAGAGGAGGGTCAAAGGTCCCCTTACCGAGTTGGGTAACTTTCGAAACGTACACCACATGGAATAAGGGTCATACAATGAAGATGTGAATACCTATAAATGAAATTATACTACAAAAGGTGTTTAATAATGGGATGTACATACACCACTCAATGGAAATTGTGGCAAATTTATCATAAATCTCACGGGAATAAAAGTGAGATGAAAAATCCCTTACGAAAACTCGGCAGCCTAACGGCGCCACATAAAACATTCAAAATGGATTGATAAGAGGAAATAGGGTCTCTAACCATATGAACATAAAAATTACAGTAATATTAATATTAAATAACATCCCAATCATAAGAAATATGAGCATAAAATGAATGACATAAAAGAGTGTACTTAAAAAGAAAGAGAGGAGTGGGATCCCTTACCTCGGGTCTGACTTGACTCGATCATTCTTTAATCTCCTAAATAATAAACTTTAGTTAATTTATACTTCCTTAAGAACCTTTTTCAAGTTCATTATTCCTTTTAGATCACTTATTACCATGTCATAAACATTATGTAATCATTTAAGTTAATAATATTTGTTTTACCGATATTTTGTTCTTAAGTCGGAAGTGGACTTCTTACAATTACATGTTGTTCGTGTGGCCAAATGTTCATTATATCCAGAATTTTATTCATGATGTAGATATAATATATATCATATATATCTAGTATATTCATGCATTTATAATATTACATAACATTTAGAGTTAAGAAATGAAATGCACCATTCATGAAGACAGTAAGCCGTACGTACACATGAACGCTACTTCCATTTCTATATCATATTTAATGGAATTAAAACATAATGATACATAATAGTATTTTAATTCTAGTATGTTATTATATATAATATCATTAAATATATCCTTTATACATACCACATATGGTATTAACGAATCAAATCACTTTGAGGGGGCGGTAGTCCGCACTTCCTTAAATGAAGATATCTCGTTTACACATAATGGAAACCATAAAGGTATGACATAAATGAAAAATACAGAAGCTTAAGTAAAACATAAACATATTAGATATAATATATAAATATAGTGTCATCTTAATGGCCACCTTTCAAAGTGTTAGAAAAATGTTGAACAATCATCATTTCGGGAGGCAGAAATTCTCCATCCATGGAAACTGTATGTTCATTAACCATTAGATGTAGGTGTGTGTAAGTGTAGCTTAAATCCTTCTTATAACAACATCCTAATATATTGAAGATAATGGATTTGTTATAGAATAAAAGAATAAAAAGAGTTTAGGGGGTTGGAGAAGTAAAATAAATCAAAAGGACTCAAGTGAAGACATTACCTTAAAATCGGGTAACTTCCTTTGATTTGAACTCAAAGGCTTCCTTAGAAAGGATTCTGCCCAAAGTGGGGCTTCGAGGAGTTATAGAGGGATGTGCAGAGACAAAATGGGCAGGGGTTGGCCGAGCCAAATGCTTTGGAAGTGTGGGTACGGAGGTAGAGGTGGGGGCCTTTTATAAGAGGAGAGGAGGGGCAGTCTTGGAAGGGTATAAAATGTAACATTATTTCCAAAAGAGTTTTGGATTTTAATGGTCCCACATTAATGTGTTTAGAGGATAAGGTGATAAGGGTTCGAAATCCACTCATACAATAGGTTTTTTACATGTGTAGGTCTTATATTTTACATTATCATTCCATTTTATTTAAATCGTTAAATAATGAGGTTATCACTGCATCATCATGATGTCATAATTAATTTAATTTATTTAATGTCTAATAATTACTAAAAATTATAAAAAATTAATATGATGTAGGAAATATTTTTATCGTTCCAATGAATATTTATACTCCATAATATCATTTATTTAGACAAAATTAAAAATATTTTACATAGGTGATACATTCTTTGTCACATTTTACATTTTTTAAAAATAAATAGATAAAAAGTCACTTTCTCACAATAGTGATTCCATGGGGCCCCCAAGTTTGGAACAAGGCATCCCATGGTCTGAAATGAGACCACCAGTAGCCTTAGGACACATTTTTTGGTCATTTATTATTATTATGATATTATCTTATTATCTTTAACTACCCGATTACTCATTAATCAAAATAATTAAAGATAACTACCGTTGTTACTATTCATAATGTCGAAAAACAAAAGAGTCTTAATTAAATAATTTGTACCTTCTGATTCAAAATATGTAATTAATTTTACCAAATTCAAAACACATAAATTACAATAATTAATTTAAAAAAACTTCCCGTTGTCAAAACAAATAGCGGGTTTTTAGAAACAATATTTACGAATAGTTTGGCACTTGTTTATGCCTAATTCCAAAGTGAAATTAATCCCACTGACCATCATTGAATTACATGGTAAAAATATATTCTAATTACACTTTAAGACAAATTAAAAAGATAATATAACCATATAATTAAATTATATGAAAAAGCAGTATTGATGTAAAATGCAGTATTTTTCACTATTCATTGAAAAATGAACATTGTCAGAAAATTACCAAAAATTATCCCCAAATAAATTTCAATGTCCCAATCATAAATAATATGTTTATTTTTAAATATAGAGCTTATAAATTTTTCAAAAAGTTGATTTAAAATGGGTTCTCCATCAAAAGGCGGTTAATCGACCTTTTAAAGAATATTAGAATGTTTTCGCTTAAAAACTATATTCATTTGCATTTTTAATCCACTAAAATTTATTGTAAAGATTAAAAATATTTGACAAACATATATAATTATTTTGTAGTCAGTTCTATTCATTCCCGCCATTACAACGACTAGGCGTTAACTACCATTTAAAATAATATTATTTTATTATTAGAGTGCAACGTAAGATTCCCAAGAAACTCGTTGTTGCGTGTTGGGTACGCCATCGAGCATAGCATCCCCTTTAAAGTAATATTAATATTTTATTCACAAATATGGATAAATATAAAGATGTCATATTCTTTATTTACCTGGGGTGTTACACATACCCCAAGAAACATTTAACACCACCCTTTAACAAGGGTTCAAACAAAGGATACCACTTAATGTTATAATTTTAATCCCTTAAATTATTTCATTTAAACCCTTAAATATTTTAAGGAAATTAAATCAACCCCAAATACCATTTCACAAATAAGGCACCAGGTTTTAAATCAATACACTATAGGAAAAAATGCAAGCTATACCAAACTTTCCATTTAAATATTTAACATTTAGGTTCATTTCATTGTAAATAGAAAATATAGAATCTAAATTACATTTAATTAATAATGAGACCAATGAGGGTCACATTTATTCAATCTGTGTTATTCAAAAAGAAACCCCATAACATTTCATTTCTTAAAATTGTTCCCCAACTAATGTACTTGGGTCCTATTGATCATTATAAAATCATACCAAAACATTTCAATCAAAAATAAAAAATTTTATATCAATAACCATTTAAAAACAAATTATTATTATAAAAGTCTCAGCACATTGGTGGAAATATACCAATAGATAAGGGTCCCATACACCTTACCAATAGCATTTGGTTAAATTTTATCACACCCAATTTCCATTTAACATTTTAACTTTAGTAGCACTTTTCAATGGATCGAATACACGAGATACCGTTTTTCCTAGTTATAAAGTTCCCATAAACCATACATATGAAATTGGATCCCATTGTAAACACAAAAAATCAAATTCCACTCATGAAACCATTTACACATCAATACATCTATATTATGTTATCTATGTAGTAACACAGAAACAATCTATAATACAGATTCCTGGAATAAAATCAAAACATGCTAATACCATAGGCAGAATTGTATATAAATACCCAACCATGTTTAATATATCATCGAAACATTATATATATAGTGGAATTATAAAGAAGATCAAATAATGAAATTCCACCCAAGGTACACAATAAAAATTAACAAGCATCCTATTAATGCAACTACACGGCATGTCATATACATGGTATCCAAATTTCTATGTACCCAATATGATAAATATAATGATACTTCCTAGCCATATTAGGCTAAGGAATATTTCCAAAATTTTCATAATCAATAAGTAGAATAAAATACACTAACCACCCAAGGAGAAATGACATCAACTGTAATAGAAAACGACACAAACATAAATTCCCAACCCTAGCCATGTGGTCATTCCCCATACATGGGGTGATCAGTCCCAAGCAAGGAAATTATCCAAGAATCGAAAAAATCATAGTTTCATATCTACCATAACAAATAAGAAAGAAAAGGAAATGTTTCCCTTTAATACCACTTTGTAACGTGCTGACTTGGCTTACCATCTAACTGGTAGTCGAACCGATCGCCACATAATCTCATGCGTGCCTCCCAGTATGATAGAGGATGCTGACTAGTAGTGAGGGTGTAAGGATAGTCAGTGGGGATAAAATACCTTCAGATAAGAGTTTCACAACTGTATAACAATATATAAATAGATGAACATAGTGGAAGCAGATAATAAGAAATAATCAAAATAAGAGAAAAAAATTAAATATCAACTGAATAAAGAAAATTCCCCAAACCAGTTTATAAAATGAATTCATGACACGGCAATAAATATCTTAATGTACAAAAAAACAGCACTCATTACATCTTAGTAAAAAAATAATTAAAATACACAAAACCCTAAGGGATATCTCTCCAAGAATCCTGAGCTCCCACTCAGTCCTATGCTTTTAACTCCTTGGTATGAGAAAACATCAACATGTAAGGTCCAAGGTTCTACAAAAATGTAGACTCTACTCATGTACCTTGGTGTAATTCAGACGTGAATATGGCATGACATATAAACATCAATAGGCTGAGACCATCTATGTCATGATCAATCTAGACAATGTGATATAATTAGATAGTGTATAGGAATATCAAAGCAGTAACTGAATTGAATAAATAACCAACAACCCATCCAAGTACTAAAGGGACACCTAACGACGATTCCTCCTTCAGCTCTTAGCTAGAATAAGAGTCTAAACAGGGACTATATTTGTATAAATAATGTATAATGAACTGTTTATCACATTATTTAATATTCTTTATTTAACCATATAATATAATTAACATGTTACAATTCATATATTTCAACCATTTGAATGATGTTATCACTCCATAACTCAGACACACATGGATGTCCATGATACCATTCCATACTCACGGACCCAAGAAATTTCATGTTACCATTCCATAATCACGCACCCATAAATTTCCATGTTACTATTCAATACTCTGGCACCCATTAATGTCCATGTTACCATTCCATACTCATGAACCAATGAATTTCCTCATTACCATTCTATAATCATGCACCCATGAATGTCCATGTTACAATTCCATACTCACGCACCCATGAATGTCCATGTTACCATCCATTACTCATGCACCCATGAATTTCCATGTTACCATTATTTCACACATGATTAATTCATAAATTAATTATTCATCATCAACCCATTACTAATTGAATATTTATTTAAATCAATAAATTCAATTAGTTACCTCAACAATTAACTACATACAAAAATACCATTAATAAATCAATCAAACAAACCACCTATCATAATTAATTTTCCATAATTAATTATCTATTATCAATCTCAACCCTCTATAATTAATTCCACAATTAATTATCTGTATCTTGTTGTCAAAGGTGCATAATTAATTAACAAATAATGATCTCAGCTTATCCAATTCAATACCTCTTAATTAATCCATCGATTAATTATCCTGATTAAACATTTAAGATCTCAAAATAGAACCCCTTGGTCTCATAATCAATCTCCTCATTCACAAACTATAAAATAAAGAAGTGTACCCTATTTTTGTTGTAGTTCATATCTATTTTTATTACATGGAATACCCACCCAATTAATGAAATTCACATTATTACAATTAACATGGGTTTACCCACCCATTTAATCCCACTATAATTCAAGAGAACCAATTAACCCCAGTGCATCAACTTGTAAGGGAGGTAATACATTTCGCAGCTAAGTGAACACCATTATTATAATTTAATCAAATTCCTCAAACTAGAAAAAATAAGAAAACACATATAAATATGCTACAAAAACATATCAATCTAACCACAGTGTTTTTTAACATGAAGGGAGTGCATCTCTGTTACTAGGGTTTTATTACAAAATCATGATTTTGTAATATGAAAAATCATTTAGCACCAATAAACTATTAATTCCAAAATTGATGTCTTATTTATCAAAAGAAGTAAATAAATAATTTTTTTTAAATTAATGGAAGGTTGAGGACCATACCATAATGAATTGGAAAATCCATCGCTTTCTAACTCAAACAATAGTATGCTCACATACACGCACTAAACAAAATGTTCGAGCGTACTTGGAAATGAACGAAACACAACACAATAATATACAAAACTCAAAATTAGTGTGTAAAATACTAAAACACATCTAATTAATAACCCAAAACTCAAATAAAATGTATGTACCAAATTTAATGGGTGTAAACCAATTAATAGTCATATATCCTTACCCAAATTTGACGGCGGTGAACCAAATCTGGCTGAACTGCCCCACCTTTAGTGGCGGTCATTGGAATATGGACCAATGGGTCCTGAGACATCATATTCATAACCTAGAACTGAATGAAAACAAGAAATGCATATTTTAATCTGACATATGGATTATATTTCACATTGTAGAGAGATGGATAAACCAAAATCTGCCAATGCAATGTAAGAGATCGATGGGGAAGACATTACCTTGATGATTTGAAGAAGAATAATTAATAAATATTGATATATTAGTTGGATTAAGAGTGGGTTGAGGTGATGGGATCATGATCTAAGGTTCATGTGTCTATGAGGCTAGGCACATAACAAGGAGAAGTATGCATGTAGGAGATCACAACGAGGTGGGGTCGTTCATCCATAGGGATGGAGTGGAGAAGCTAACCGAGGGGTGAACAGTAGGGTATCGTGGGATATATGAGGTAAGGGGCTATGTGCACCGTGCATCCCAATAAGGGAGTGGGAAGGAATCCCATAGGTTTTCTGGAGACCTAAAAAACTAAAAAAAATATTAATAATAATATTACTAATAATAATTTTATTATTATTATTATCGTCCTTAAAATATTTATTTATTATAATATTCCAATTGAATTATCATTTAACATATTATCCTTTAGATTTTTAATTTAACTAAATACAACATCATTAAATGGACACATATCTTTGTTCCAACTCTTGAAATAATGATCTAGAGATTCGTATGAATAACGACCCACCTAGTAATTGAAAAAAATCAAAACCCCCCATAAAAACTACTTGGTACAAAACACATGATTCTAAAAATATCCCATATAACTCTATGAGGGGTCAATTAATAATATCTATTACTATCATATCCCTCTATATATTACTTTGAATTATAATTTGAATTTGGTTAATGTTAACCCAAATGTAGAGGGTCATTGCATATTGACATTGGGTCTGTCCAATCTTCCGGATTCAAATGAATCTCAATATCCCAATGTTTGGTTGTTTTAGAACTTTTACGTAGGGTATATTTCTTATTTTGTCCGAGAAACTCATGAAAGAAAAAATAAGGACTAATTATACCATTTTTATAACTAGGAATATCTACCCATAGTTTACATCCCCTGAAACCCTATATCTAATGAAAGAGACACATTTTAAAACCATATGTTCAGGATTATCATTATTAATATAAGAATATGTTATGCTTCCAAACACTATAAAGTGTACAAGGCTAGGTGGCATACCTATCCAAACATTTTATGGGGACATTAATGTAATGGTTATAGAAGGTAAATGATTCATTAGATATAATAAATTAGTGGAAACTTATTCTCTTAAGGACTGATGGAAACATGGGTGTGAGAGAATTATTACCAATATATCTATGAAAATACAATTCATATGAAAATATACTCAATTATTTATAGGGTTTACAAATAGTATAGTTTCTTTGGACATTTCTGAGCAATAAAAATCTATAAAAATCATTAGATAGGCACTCTATCATTTTTTTCAGTTCTCAATGTCATTAACTTTTTAGCTAATATATTTTATATAACATTAATTAAGTTGATGAAATTATAAAAGTTTATAGTCCTGTATTTTAGTTTCTAAGTCTTTAAATTTTGTGTATAATAATTAATAAAGGTGAAAATGTAATTTCCTCCATCATGAGAAGATGTCATTGTGGGACTCAAAGTATTTTAAAGGAAATACTCAAGAGACATTTTAGCTTTTTATAAATACTTACTAAAACCTATATGCTAATACTTACCATATGAACAATATTCCTATAATGGAATAATGTTAGTACTTATATCAATATGTATCCCATTATTAATAATTTGATAAAGGAATTTAACCCTCACATTCCCAAACTATGTATGCCAATGTATGGTGATATTTGACACTGAGTTGTAGTTTCATTCTGCTACTTCATGTGAGTTTTACCATCTAATATATAAAATCTATTAAGGAGGGTTTCATTCATCATAGGGAGGGATCCATGAAATATTATAGGATTGCTAGAACCTGACTGAACGATATAAAATTTTTTGGTCAATAATTACAATGGAAATGATGTATATATTATGTTTGGGTGAACATCTAACCTCTTATAGAGTTTTAACCACAATATCCTGATGTTCTAGTGACAGAAAACCGTTTTCCTTGACTCAAGAACACTTATTACTCCATAACAGGCGTCAAACTACTCAATCTCTCTCAACTAAATGAAGAACTCACTCTTGGGATAGATATGAAAATGATTCTAGAAATGAAACATCAAATATAATAAGGTTACACACATAGAGAACATTAGAAACAACAAAATCAGTCTCTACTAATAGTGAACGATCATTATTATTATTTTTATAATTGATCATTTGGTCCGGATAGTTCCTTTTAAATAATTAGGTAATTTACAATGAAATAATTTAATCACCATATTCTTGTAAATATATAGACTATTCATATAATGACTCTTATCCCAATGACTATATATATACACTTTCCCTCCCCTAATTTGTAATCCTTCAACCTCTTTCATAAAAGAGCCTAATTTGTGATGTTATTTGGATAAAAGGCTAATTTATCCTCTTCTATTCCATGTGTATCCCTATCGTTCATAATTAAATCCTTATCTAATTCATATAAATCATCTATAGATGTTATCAAAATTAATGTGAGGTACTCATCATTAATATTTACATCTGTATTATACACATATAAAACTATATATTAAAATTCATCAATAACCACCCTAACTATAGTTAGAGGGTGCATCAGGGATTTATATAGTCTTATTTTAATACATAATCTTCAACCCAAATATTTTAACATATATATAGCCTCTAGTTTAGATGCTATTTGAGAAGAGGTAGGATCATAAGTGAATTTATGAAGAAATGTGTCATCGATGGACAACAAAATAAGATTACGAGCCTTCCTATGGATATAAACTACCACATATATTTTAGTAATAATAGATTTACCATGAGAAGACACATTTCTCACTTTTGTTTTAGGACCGTTGAGAGAATTAAGAATATAATTGTCATCCATCAGGTTTCTCATCATTACCATCTAAAGATTTAAATAATTTTATTTAATTAATTTATATATTTACAATTTATTAAACCTATATTATATAAATAAAAGATATTTTATAAAAATTAATGTGGGAAGAGTTATTATTGTTGTCTAGAAGAATGATCAAGATCCATTGATGTATATGTAATGGATTAAATCCCTTTAGATAATTTTTTTCTTATGGAAAAATCTAGTATTAAATAGAAGATGAATTGAGATGTGAATTGTTGTATAATTTCATAATATATGGAAAGAAAAAAAAACCATTAGATATGGTTAAAGTTGAACCGACATTCATGGTGAGAACACCACCCCATGAATGATTTATTATTAAAATAATTTTTTAGATACAAAAATAAAAAAAATTAAAGGAATTTAGAATCAATGAAAGGACACCAACCATGCTAAACTGTGTGAAAGTGATCAACATAATCACATGAAATTATCACCTATAATCATACATAGACTCAAACTTTCATCTTGTATCAATCGATACAACAAAAAATATGAAAATGTGTCAAGACCACTTATTGATCCAGGTTTACTATATCAAAACATAGTTATGATTGAGGAGATAAATTTTAAACCTCTGCTGAATACTCATGTTGGAATCATCTCACTTATACAAATATATCCATCTCCCCTTAATCTATACGAGAAGAAAATTCAATTTGTATTAGATTGTTATTCTAGACGTTAATGGAAATGATGAAGTCCTCTGGTCCAGACCCCATTCTAATATCATAAGTTTATAAAATGATACAAGGGGATTCTACCACTCTCTCCACTCCAAAATAATACTCAACTGAATTCATTATTAAATTAAAAAATAAAAAGGTTATATTCAATGATGAATCTTAGATCAAGAAATGATCACAAAAAAGTGAGAATACGAGATGCACCAGATGAAAAAAACCATGATAAACTACATTTTTACATAACAAAATAAGGATTAGCTAGACATGATACATGTCCTTTAGAAATAGGACATGTAGTGTAATATTTCGGTCACCCTAGATTTGCGAGACCTACAAAGAAAAAAACCAATAAAATAGAATGGGACATGAGGGATCATTAGACCAAGGGGAGAAAATAGATTGAAATAACCAATCCAAATAAAAAAGAACAATATATAAGAAAATATGATGCCTATATTATAATTCAATTGAAGGGGAAAGAAAAGAAAAAATTGTGCAGCATAAAATTTGAAATAATAAAAAAATGTTGAAAAAATATATACCAATGATCATGTAAGAAATATAGAAGAAATTTAATTGTAATTAAACGATATATGAATTAACAATTTCACAAATATTTTTTTTTTGTTATATCGCTAATTATGATTGGTTACACCATTTAGTATTTCATCTAAGACTAATGAGTTTACTTTTGATGGATTTCAAGATTTTATTCTTATTGAAGATGGTTATAATAGAAGTTTACATCAATCAACCATTTCTTTATTATGTACAATAACCAATGATAAAATTTTTGAGTGGTTTTATAAACTAGGAAAAATTTGATTGAATTAAAAAAATTGAGGGTAGTAAAAAAATTGAAAAAATGCTGTAATTTTTCAAAGTTGGGACACATCACTAATAAATGAACCATTAAAAAGGATAGTGGAAAAACAACACACCAAATTCCACAACATTTGATTTGTCCTTAATAGGTGGTTCCAGTCTCTGCACTATATAAGTATTGAGAAATTTACTCTTTCCTAGTGACTTTTTAGAGTGTTGATATAGGGTCTCATATTTTACCCAAAATATCCCACATTTTTAGTAAATGTTTTCTCTTTTACACATTCTATATCACCAAATAAATATTGCTGCTTCATCAGGATGAATTTTAATTCCTAAAATAAACACAACAGTTTTGTTATGAGATTTTCATTTCTTTTCGAGTGTTATTTATGCATTTTTTTATAAAAATCGATTAGGATTTATATTTTATCTTGTTCTTTGACAATGTTAATTTTTAATATTCATTATCGTTGACTATATATATAAAATTTATATAAGTAAACAAATATACACATATTAATATTTATGTGTGTGTAAACTTATTTATAATCATATTGATGTATATATACATTTATGTGTCTATATGTATATCTATTTTTTTAGATGAACTATATATTTAAATTTACATATATAAACACACACACACACACAGAAATTGATGTGTGTATATTTGGATCAATATATTTACACACACACACATATGTGTATATATTCATAATTATATATATATATATAGACCAACACACATACAAACCTAATAGATATACAAACAAATATAAGGATTTATATATATATGTATAAGTATGATATTATATATTTAAATTATTTATGTATGTTTTTTATTTATAGATTAGTATATAGATATATTTATATATATATATATATATTTGTCAATATATATATACATATATAAATTTTCATATATTTATATATATACATATATAAATTTTCATATATTTATATATATTTTAACAATGTTTTGGGTATATATTTTTTATAAAGTATTATAATTTGTAATATATATATATTTATGTGTGTGTGTAATTTTATAACATGTTTTTATTATTTGTTTATTGATAATATACATATGCACACACACACACACACAAATATATATATATATATATATATATGTTTTTTAATGTGTGTGTCTTTTATTTAAAAAAAATATTCAAAATGTTATTAGGAGTTAGAAAATACCGAAGGAAGAGTTCACAGGGGTCTAAAATAGTGTATCCTATGGGCTTCCCCATGATCATTGATATTACAATTCAAAGAATGAGATTTTGGTTTATAAAATAGAAGAAGAAATTCATCTAGGTTACCTTTGGAAGCTAGGATGTCTGTTTCTTTATTTTCCTTGTACTAAGTGTGTCAAATCACTACATCCTAGTTTAGTACAGTCGTACTTTCTCTTATGATGTTAATAATGGATCTTTACAAAGGATTGAAGCCCAATAAAAATTTAATGTGAAAATATGATTTAGATTCCAAAAATGAAAGGATTATATTTTTGAACTTGTAAATGAAACAACTATTTAAAAATATAGTATTATTTGATGAGTAAGTTCCCCTCACCATATTATGAACTAAAGGTAATTAAAATAGATCCTCAATCATCTCAAATGATTCTACCCTGAAGAATGAGACTTTTATCATATGTTCTATCAGTATTGATCTTATGACCCACACTATGTGCCTTCCTACCCAGTTGGTTTCCTTGCATAACATGAGTATCAGCTGCCTGGGTCAAAGAAAAAAAATGTTGAGGTTTGAAAAAGAAATAATAAATTATTTACCTATATAGATCAAACCCAACCAAAATATAAATAGAATGAATTTTCCCTTATATAGATAGTACATTCATAAGATCATAGGTTTCTAGCATCATTTACCTCCTCTCGAATAAACCATTATCTAGACACAAAGGAAAAATTATGGGCATGACATTCATTGGATAAAATATCTTTGTTTTTAAGAGAGGGATATTGGAACATGTCGATAAAGTAATGGAAAATAGAAATTCACATTCTACTCCCTAGTATTTTATAGATAATACTGACACACTCTCCTCTTATGAATATATGAACTAGAGTCTCCGTTTTAGTTTTCCAGAAACAAGATCAATTGTAATCCATATAATTTCCATTACACCGAAGATGAATATAAATAGGCTAAAATCTATGCCTAACTCAACACATTAAGATGTATCTTATCACTAGAATGGTTTTAAACCAATTAATTTTAACCCATGGATATGAGATATTATGATCATGAAATGGCATGGAAAAGATAATGGTGCATAACTACACTATGTTGGAAGGGGTTAAAATGAATATATTAGGACCAAAAAATAGATTTATGATGGACAACAATCTCTTTTGTTAATTTTGAAACAAAAAATTATAAATATCAGATACCCCATCACCTCACAAAAGCTTATTCTAGGACGTGGGCACCTCGAATATAAAAATGATTATCTAGAATAGTTTTAATAACTGTAATAGTTATCATCCCCTCCTATGATCAATCTTTAGGGATTGATAATCATATGTAAGATAACCTATATACTCTTATAAAGAGGTTAATTTTCAGCACAATCACAACATAAATTATAAAAAAAAGTCAAATATTTAGCTTCAATGTATTTTGACCATATATACAATCATGTTGTAGAACCCCAAGCTAGTATTTCCTGTATATGCACTATATGTATATTAAAGTAATGAATATAAAATAATGATATTTTTTAAATTTTTTAACCATAAAAGGTTCTTAATAATAAATTGGTTAAAATTTAGTCTGGTCGGAATACCATCCAACATGAGGCAACAATACACCCAATGTTGTGTAGTCTTAATGTGTATAATATCCACTTCACTCCGATATGATTTTATACGTTATGAACAAAATGGTAGGCTAATTTATGTCTTCTGTATCCATTGAACATGTGTTATTAATAGACCTATAAGATTTTATTTATCGATGGAATGATATGGAACCCAATACTTTTTAAATGTATGATTCTCTTTATTTAATTAAGATCATTGAATATATATATATATAAAGGGATTTGACCCTTCCTTTTGACTGAAATTGAGTACATGAAATTCTATTGGGACAATGTTCGTCCTAAAACACCATTCATCACATTGTGAATATTTTAGAACCAATTTAGGGAATTTGGATCCTGACATTATGAATATGAATATTTAGACCAGTTTAATCAGCATATAGGAATGATAATTTCAGTTTTTCGTGATTATATCCATGTATCCCAAAAAAATGGGTAAAATATGGATTATATATCACTATATGTGTGATTATTTTATGTTCATCATTTTCATTACATATTGATACTACCAAGGATATATTGAGAAAATTTGAGTTTTCTTCCACTATTATAATTTATAAGGCGAACACTCAAAAACCATAGTGGCATCAAATCAATTATATTTAATAGATCACCTGGTTTCTTTTATTGATTTATGAATAAAATGTTGAATTCTAAGTGCATACTAGATTAACTCACTTTAAATTATGTAAATTGTTAACATAAGGTCTGGTGATCCACCCTGACATTACGCTAAGAATTCAGGTAATGTTAAAAAATTTCATTATGATACAATTATGTGACAATGTGTCCTATAATGGGACTCAAAATAACACTAAAAAATTTATGTATTGGTGATTTTATGGTTCATCATTTATTTTAGGAAAACATATCATACATTTCATTTTGTTAATGTAACATTTTTAGGCTACTCTACCTTATGTTGATTTTTAATGTCATGTGTTGTCGTATCGTCACATTATGTTGAGTTTCAATGTAATGTGATCTCCTGACATTAATTTAAAAGACAATATATTGTAGAGTGTATCATGAACCATGAAACTCCATTGTAAGAGAATATACTATAAATCACCACCTTTATATTACGTCAGAGGATCACATATTTTCAAGATGTAGTATAAAAAAATAATACAAATTATTATTTTAATATTATGATTAATGTTTGTAAACTTTTTTAAATGATATTCATTAGGAATTATCAAATGGGATTTTCCTTGTCTAAAATTATTATCCAAATATTATATTGGTATCTCACGTTTTGGAAAATAATTAAAATGATTGTTTATTTGTTAATTCATATAATATTCTTGTTTAGTACCATTTTTATGAAATTTATATATTTTTAACAAAAAAATTATGTGATAATGTTCTTCGAGGAGAGAGATACATGTGTTAATGCTAGGTATGACTCCCTAAGATTTAGTTTTCATCTACACTGACCTCAATTTATATTTTAAGTCATTTTCTTTTATATAGTTATTAGAAATAGTTTCTACAAAATATGTTTTGATACTAATTAATAATTTGATTCTGCATTGTGTAATTTATCCCATGGTAGATGGTCCTTCACTCATTCTTCCCATTATCATGGAGGCTTATGAAATGTTATATAAAGGTGGGGGTTGTATTTATATTTCTTTAGGCTTACTCATGTAGAAATTTTCAATCTCGTATTCTTATAAAACATTATATGAAGAGTTGAGGTAACTTAATAATAAGATGAATTTGGATGCATATGAATATGATTGGATCCTATATTTGGATGAGTTACAAACATTATGAGTTGTTTTAAGAGTTATAAAATGATGTGGTGTAAACAAATTAATATTATTGATGACATAGGTATTCTAAAACTAAATAATTAAAAGTATACATACAGAAAGTAAAAACATGGACAGATAAATATTTCATATGATTCAATACTTCTGAGATTAATATTGAGATTATGTATATTAAATTAGTTGTAATTTGAAAAAAAACCCACAAATACTATTCATGAGATTACTTTCAAAGAGGAACGTTTCAAGACCATGATCATATAACTAGGTAGGAATATCCCCAACTAGGTTCTCATGTAATATATTCTATATGAAAAGAAATAAATGCATGATGAAAATATGATTAAGATACTATTTATAGAATATTCATTGAGTTACACTAGTTGAGTGTAATGAATCTCCCCAAACATTCATTTTCACCTACACCTGACCCAACCCAGTACTAGCCCAAATTGAATTCCTTTTCCCCATTGGATAGAAACGAGTTCCTAGGAATCACTGAAATACACTTTCTGAATTATTTATCCTTATAATAAAAATATTATTAATAAAAAAAACAAATAAATTATTCCATAATTGCATAATGGAATAAAATCCTATAAATTTGATACAATAAACAAGAATCCATGCCATATATGAAACTTAATTCGTAAAAAGGGAAGGGACAGAGGCAGAGGATTCAAATAATGATAAATTATATAATCTAATAAGAATATAAGACAAATTAAAATCCCCTAAATTCAAAATGAAACCTATAATCCCACTCCATTAAATCCTGGGGGACTCTCCAAATATCAAAATCACCTTACTATCCCAAATGAATAAGAATCAATACTAGGAGAACCTTGAATCCACAAAATATGGGCATGAGGTATACAACCTTGTAGGTATCTAACTATTGAGTCTATATAATAAATTTTAGATTACAACCCGTAATTTGTAGTTCAAAATATAATATAAATATAGTTCTTTCAAATATTTACACACAAAGACAAATAAACATAAATTTGGTGTCTTTTATAAAAACTTTTAACACACATTGGTTTTAAATGAAAAAAAACCACTCGGAAAACTCTTTTCCTTGGATGAAGCCTCAATGTATAAATATTATTTTATAATTTCACAATAGAAAAAATATTTTCAATACTCATTTTTTTCAAACACAATTTTAGTCCCCATAAAAAGGATTTATCTTTCAAATTGTTTTCAAAGACATATGTGAAAACAAATTTACCTAATAAACCAAGAACACCGACCTAAAATAATTCATTGAAACCCATACATTGGGGTTCATAAATATAAAAACATTCATTCCTTCTTCATACAAATCTTACAAAAAATCTTTCGGAAAATAGAATTTCACTTTCAAATAATTAAATCATTAAAAAATTATTTATAATTCATTCAGGTTATGTACTAAAAAATCAATTGAAATGGAAACCAATCGAGGATGTAACCATATTGTCAATGATTAGGGAATAAGTGATCAATCCAAAAAGTGTATATATGTAATCCCACAAAATTAATGGGATATAAACAAATATAATGAAAAATACCTGAAAACAATCCTTAGTAGGATCCCGCCATCATTAAAATATTCTAAGAGATCATGAAACAAAATCCAAACTCGTGACATAGAATTAAGGTTGCCACTAAATAAATTTTCACAACTATGTTAGTCCCTTGAAGATCTCTTGAGATAAACCTCCTGGGAGCACACCACTACTACAAAAATAATTACTTCCAATATTAAACTTAGTCTAGTGAGCTACAAATAGTTATACTATCCCACTCAATATATTTATCTACCCTACATAGTAATTTCACTATCTTTAATAGTGATTCAACTTCTCCAGATCTCTACGTAGTTTATGTGAGCTAAAATTTTCAACTTTTTTCTATTATTCCTTGAAAATATCCCAAACATTAAATAATTTGTGTTTAAAAATAATGATTATTGTGGTCTTTTTTAAATCCACAATTAATTTTTTACATGGTACAAATACTAATTTTATTTATTTATTAAATTGTTAAGTTAAATAGTGATGCCACACAATGATAAAATACAGAAACAATTGTACAAGAAGAAAAAATGCAAAACATCTGCATTACTTATTTAAAGTCAATCATCTAGAATTACAGTATGTTAGAACTATCCTTGGAACATCTATAAGATTTCTGTTGTGCTGACCCTATAGTTTAGAGTTACTGGTTTTCATTGATGATCTTGATGGACCTTTTCTAATGAAGAACACAAAGTCATTTTAACCACTATCTACACAATATTTCCCATCTAATGTGGGTTGTAAATTGAGAATAACCCAAAAAAGAAAAACTTTATTACACTCCCATTATATAAATTTTTTTCTAACATCACATATTATGAAATCAAAGGTCATCACTCAAGCATGCTAAAATTAAATTTATGCTAGTACTAAAGAATATGAATCCAAATTCTCACCTGAGGATTATTATAATCCTCCCATGCTCTCTGGGATGCATTTTTAAAGGTTTATGGATGCTGAGAAAATAATATATCATACATGGTACATTTCCTAGTCCTGAGCTAAAAAATACACTTGAGAAGACATCCTTATCTATCATGTGATGCCACTAGAACTTCATGGTTCAAATTACGAGGCAATATAGGTTTCGAATTATAGATAAGGATATAATAAATATATTCACACCAATCTAATAAATCAGCCAAATGACTTAATTTAACTAATTGGTTATTTTAGGGGAAACAACATTGTAAATTGAGTCAGAATTTTGAGATGAATTAGATAGATTAGAAAAATTCTTATGTTGAATGAATCAAAAATATTTGGGTAAAGGGAAATATGGGCCGAATCATCTATGTGAGGTGAACAAGCTATGTGAAATGAATCAACTTTGTCAAGGGAATCTACTATTTCAACAATTTATCTACATGCCGAAGAAGATCATGAGATCTATTGATTCAAACGATTCCACTCAATAATAAAAAATATTGATCTTTCCATATTGAAAGCATCCTAGTATTGTATTGTGGTAGATATATAGAATAGATTTTTTATAGGATCCAATTATATTTTAGAGGAGTTTTCTACAAACAGTATTGAGGAAAATATACACTGACAGATATTCCATGCCGAATCCAAAAAGATTCCTGAGGAAATGTGGCTAAGAAATTAAGGTGGGGCTTGAAACACAACATAAATATTAATAAGAGAGTGAGGAACTAGAAGGTGGAACACACTCATGATTACGATTAATTTAATTTTTATACTAATACAACTGTTTATTACAATTATTTCATTTTTTACTATAATAAATTCTATGAAGGCATGCTTTGAAATTTGGGGTCATGCAAAGGAGAATTCCATAATTCAAACAATAATTAATTATGATTTGTAAATTATCATATTGATTATTCGATTAATTTTAATGGATTTAATATGTTAGAGGTTTCCTCTATTTTTATCTTATAACTTAATCTACATTTCATCATATTTACTCCCAAAAGACACATCAACATAAATCACCGCATATGAAAAAAATTAGTGGGATAAGTCAAGGGTGATTGGAGATATCTAAAAACCAGGATTACAAAAGATAGGGTATACAATGATCATTTTATTTCCCTATAAAAACTAAAATAACCAGATAAGAGTTATAAAAAATATTTCAATTTATTATAGTAAGAATAGAATATTTGAATTTTGATTTAATAAGACAACAGGGGATTAATACAACGCTCCCCCAAATATTTATGAATTGATTTAAAAAACTAACCAATTTCATCTACTACATTAAACAATTCGAACCCATTAGGAAATATTTCAACAAACCCACTACAATATATTTTACAATTAAAATATGAGTCCCACTCTGCTACATTTTTCGCAGGTTCATAAATTCATTTTTAATGAGTGCTCTATAGTAGGTGCACATCAATCCTTGCACTATTTCCTGGGAGACTAGTGTTTTTTTAATATTGTTAATAATGTTTTGGAATGACTAGAACTAGTTCCTCCAGCCTCACTAGTTTTGATCCAGATGTAGAGACAACTATGCTAGAAATACTTCAAACATGGAAAATAACTAAACAAGTAGAAAGGGTGTTTCTGACCATTTCATTGGAAGACTCTCATTCTTTAGTCTCTTCCACTAAAAAATTTATATTAGGGAGTTAAAAAATATATGATATCCTTGATCATGTAAAAAGGAATCTGTGGAAAATGTATACACTATATCTCATTATTAATAATCAATAATTATAATTAAATGATCAAAAAAGAGTGTGAATGAAAAACATGAATGATTTGAAAACTTCCTATGTTTTGTATACTATTTGGTTTAACCCCAATAGACTTATCATATCATTCAAATAAGATTGTAATTGATATATAACAATAGTATTCAATTAGGATAAAATAATCATTAAATATTTCAACTTATCACTTGATTTGGAATTCAATGAGTTTCTATAAATTATGAAACCTAGAAAAGTTGCCACATGGGATAATCTATAGAGGACCTTTCTCCAGAAATTCATCCTTTCCTCAAGGAGTGCTCAAATCAGAATTGAGATCTCTGGATTTAACAAGAAACTGGAGATGCTCTCAATGATTTTTTGGGAAAGGTTCATGAAAATAACCACATATTTTCCACACCATACATATATAGAAAATTTTATAATGTAATTTTATTTTGACAGATTTTTTAACAATGATAAAATCTTACTAGATGCTTCTTCAGGAGGAGTGATGATTAAGTCACTAGTTTAAGTCAGAGAGATGATTGAGAGAAACTACCAAAATTACCATCAATCTGTTATGATAACTAAAATTAGTGGGATATATGTCGAAAATTTTTCATCACAACATTTAATGAAAATAAAATCAATGAACTAGCATCTCTTGTCAAACAGTAACCTCTGAACAAAGTGTAGGAGTCATAACCCACCACACCCAAGGGTCTATTAAATTTTATATTCCTATGTATATTTCAATGAAGTATTCCCCGATGTTCATGGAATAAAAGATGTGATTCCATGATCCAATAAAAATTACAAATACAACTAGTTCCCAACAAATGAATTAATTATTTTCCCACCAGTTAATTTAGAATTAGGATTTAACAACAACATAGGCCACCACTGTTGCAAGCATTCCCATAGGATTTTGAATAGACATTCCAAACCCATAAACTGTATAGAAATAATTCAAAACTATATAAAATATTATAGTAATGAAAATAATAATAATAATCCATGAAGTCAATGGTAAGACAGGTAATAGAATCTCAAATTATTCAATATATCACTCTCACAATATATGGATCAAACATGAAGGAATAAAAAGGAAAACATAATAATCTCATGACCACCCTAAAAAAATATGTTAAATTAAGGAACTAGTAATATTTTTGGTCAAACAATTCCTAACCTTAAGCGAAATTTAAGAGCTACTACATTTAGTAGTGGAAATGAGCTGGAAAATAGTTAAGGAATACCCTTAGAGATCATTGTTGGAAATAAAAAACAACATGTACCTGATGAATCTACCCAATAAAAATAACATAAAGAGATAACTATTAGTAAACCCTTATAAATATAGAAAAATGGATATAAAATATGGAATAACCATAAAAACATCCTCCCCCTTCCATGTAAGGATCCAAGAACCAAAGAAAACCATTAAAGACACACAACATCAATAGATGTTAGAAGTATAAAATAAAGTGGAGATCGAAATCCCGATGATGTAATCCATTCACAATATTCTATGGTATGAATATAAAGACATGTTCACTAGTAGAATAATAATTGGAGGTGGCGAAGAGTTACGATTATGTAATATTGTTTCTTCTCTATTTATCCCTCAAATTCAACAGAAATTACAAGATCCATGTACTTTTTCTATCCCTACAGAAATATGTATGATAAATTTTTCCAATGTATTATGTAATTTCAAACCATAAATTAATGTGATTCCTAATCCCATTTATTCTTATATAAATTGGAGAACTCAAAACCACCCAAGTGGTTGTGAAACTCCCAAATCGAGCCATTTCCTTCCCAATAGGTTTTCAAGATGATGTCTTTGTATGTGTACAAGGTAACCCATTCCCTAACAACTTATACATTATTAACATGGAAAAAGAAAAATTTAAAGAACAATATTAAATCATTCTTGAAAAAAAATAGAAATACTACTAAAACCATCATACATATCAATGTAGGCACACATTCTCAGACTATTGGTGAGGAGAAAGTGGATTCAAATATCCTCAATTCAATGAAACACCCACATAGAGATCACAATATTTTTACATTAAAAAAATTTATATACCTTATAACTCTTGGGAGAAAATTTAAATATTCTATGACATAATTAGTCTATATGAAAAATTATAAACTCCAAAACTTATTTATTATTTTTCCAAAAATGAATTTAATCATGAGAATGTTTTGAGTGTTGAAAAAAATCAAATAAATTGATAAAAATTATTTTTATGGGTTACTAAAATCATCTCGTAATATTTCTTCCATATATGTGTAGGTTTCGAACATGAAGAACATGAGAAGGAAACATCTCTAGATCCCCCCTATTTAGAATTAAGACTACTCTTATCCAATATAAAATATGTATTTTCAAGTAAATTGAGAAATTTCTTTTCATAATCTGAAATAACATATAGCCTATAAAATCAATTTTTTCAATAATTTCTGAAAAATAATAATAAGGAAATAGGATGAACATTACGGGACATCGCATCGATTATCCTTACCACATCCAATCGTAGGTTTTTTCTAGAAGTTAAATCCTAAATAGTGAGTCAAATGTGAAGAAGGATTAACCATAACATACTAGATGTATTAAAAAAAATTGGTATAAATACATTTAGGAGATGAAATAATTTAAGCCAACTTGAAATCCCAAAGGGTGAGTCCCATTCAAAAATTTCAAAATAAATTCAGTTACAAAATTGCGAAAAATAAGAACTATGAATTATTTCAGACATGAAATCATTACAGTTGGATAGATTTTATATATTATAGGATATTGAACCAAGTGACAAGAAAATACCACATCCACAATCACTTCTAAGACCAAATGATATAATGACTTGTTGTCATGGGATATTGTAATTTCTGGGAAGGTTTTTCTATGATGTTATAGGTTTTAATAGCTCCCTATGACCATGAAAAGATGACTGTAACATGTCCCTTCAGTAGTGTTAACCACAAAAGGATGCCTCTTAGTAATTTAAAATCCCCATGTAACATTTAATGGAGTATGGTTTATATTTTCTTAGACTTGATTGAAAACATCATGGAGGTATTCCTTGATGTATTAACTGAATAGGGTATTTTTTTCAAATATATATGGAGTGTCTGGTATTTAAAAAAAAAATTATTGATAAAAACATAGTTTTATATTTTAAAAAAATTCAATTCATTTTTGAAAAATGAATTATTTTGGGCCATTTAACTCTTAAATTTGGAATTGAATTTTGTAAATACAAAATTGATGTTATTTCCATAATGCCTCACCCAAATAATTGTGACACATTAAATCATTTATGGGTAATGCCTGATTTTATATTTGTAATGTTAGAAAATTTACTAAAAAGAGATTCACCCATAACTCACCTAATTTGGAAGGAAAATGTTTTTGGTTATGATGATTTGTGTAGGAAATCATTTGATAGATGTAATGAATTCTTTGTTACTACCCCCATTATATTTTTACCAAACTATAGTCACCACTTTGAGATTTATTCTGATGCTTCCTATAGAGTTATAGAGTTTGTGATTTACCAAAATATTGATAGGCTTTAATCTGTGAAAGCATAAACTTCCCAAAACCTATAAACTGTTCAAACTAACTACACAACAATAGAGAAGTTTTTTTATATATTTTTATTTATTTAAAAATTATATTTCTTATCTATTAGGGAGTAAATTAATTATTTTGTTATCATGAATACAAGATTAATTTGATAAAAAAGATTGATGTGAATCCTAGAATAGTTAGATAGATATTTATAATAAAAATAATGACCTAATGATAAAGGAAAAAAAGAGATTTTAAAATAAATTTAATGACCACATTAGTAGGGTACCTCACACCACTGAGGTATAACATAGCCCAAAAACCAATCTAGAGGATTCATTACCTTGTAAAAAACTATACATCCTCACCCAAGTGACCTTATATTTTAAAATATTTCATTTTTTGGTAATAGTAAAGGTACCATCCTTTTCAAAAAATAAAACTACTAAATTGAAATTTTACTGATATTATTATATCGTGGAATAGCCTTATTTATTGAAAATTTTCAATGAACAAGTCCTTAAAAGCTGCATCCATGAAGGGAAAATGAGCTCTATGATTTCAGTTTGTCACACAGATTCATGTGTAGTATATTTTGGACTCTAAATAATCACAATTCAAATTATGTAATATGGATTGTTTTGGACATCAATTTTAAAAAATCCATACCAGTTTGGTAAAAAATTTCCAACATTCCAGATTAAAGGTGAAATTTCTAGAAGACATAAGATTCCCAAAAACCTTTTATTTTCTATAAGGTATAATATGTATACATAATTATCTCAATGATCCCTTTTCTTATGTCAACAATTTTTTTCTACATTCACCCTATAGTAGACTATGTTTCAAAGTGGATTGAAGAAAAAGAAACATGAACTAATGATTTAAAAACTGTGACTTATTTTATTAAACCAATCATTATTTGTAGGTTTAGAATACATCATGCTATAATAATTGAAAAACAAATCCACATCAATAAACATAACATGAATTCCTTCATTTTGAAATATAAAGGCTACCATAAAACATCCATTTCCTACCACAAATAGAAAAATAGATTGGATGAGGTGTCCGGAAAATAATTCAAAATAATTCTAGAGAGAACAGTGCAACCTAACCATTGTTACTGGAGTAAGAGTTAGAATATGCACAGTGGGAATATATAACATTTTAAAAACAGTATTTTTCATGTCACCTTCTGGAATTGATTATCGTAAACATTACCACTTACCTGTTGGGTTGTAAAGAAATTCATACTAGGATATTAAAAGTGCAAACATAGAGTTTTCAAATGGATGGAGAACAAGTGAAGATTCAATTGATGTAGATTAAAGAGATGATAAGTCAATAATATGAAAAATCACTAATTTACATAGAGAAAACTAAATCAACTCATGAAAAATTAATCCAATAAAATCAATTTCAATATGGAGATAGTGTGATGTTATTAAATTCGAGTACATAGATCTTCCCTAGTAAGATTTGTTCCATGTGGATGGGGCCATACTCATTTTATAACACATTTAATTTGGGTGCAACTAAAATTGAAGTAGAATGTTCAAAACAAACATTCAAGGTAAATTTCAATCAATTGAATACATTATAAGAATATTTTTGTAAATAACCCATAGAGGAGTCAAAAATACTTTATATAATAGATAAATAAATCCATTATGGTTGTTTCTTTCCCTCATATTAGTTTGGATGCATATTTTTTAAACTATTTTTCTTTAAAAAATACATGATTTAATTAAATATTATGTATGTTTCAACTATGTGTCGGTGAGAGGTACATGGTTGTTTTTGGATATAAATACCTCTTTCATATTTTTCTTTAAAAAAACAAAACAGAAAATGTGTTTTTAACTATTTTAAAAATATTTTATATACTGTTTGTACATATTTTGTTATAATTTATAAAACCAATCTTGGATTAAAATATTACCTTTATTGTTGAAAATATCATGAATGAGTAAAAGGAATTCCCTAGATCTGAAACTATACGACTTAGATGATTTTTGAGTGACTTTTCCCTTAATTTTAGGGTTGCATGGTTTTATAACTAGGAATGGGAGTGTGAGTAAAAATAATTTTTGGGAACCAATGATATAATATAAGGTCATTTTAATTTTTAACAATATATAAGGTTAGCTGAAATATATGATAAATAACACAAAATTATTCTAAGTGAAATGGAATTTATACAGTTCCTTTGAACATTTATTAGAACTGGAAATTGGGATCCCATGACGAGTCTCTAATACAAGGGAAGTAAGAGCATTTTGGTAATTAAATGATTCCATTTTCAATCTCAATATGTTCAATTCATACTTATTTTAAAAAAATTATGCATGAGAAAATTCAAATAATGGTCCTTGTCAAAAATGAGTTTACCTAGATTAGGGTAATTTTGAACCCATGAAAGGTAGAATTGACGTATAAAAAAATCATTTGATTTGTATCAATATTTTTTAATATCAAACTCCAGTTTGAGATACATAAGAGAGATGAATAAATTTAGTATTTAATTCTTAAATCATTGATTCCAATTAAATATCATTTTAACCACATAAAAACTTGAGACATTGATTATATTGAAATTATACAATGGTTTGATTCATAGTGAAGGCATGACAATATTTACAATTGATGAATTTTTGTTTACATTAAATTATGGATGTAAATTTTAAATTTATGAAAATTATATTAATTTTTTTTTATAAATTTAATTCATTGATAAATTACATAGGATTGAATATTTCAAGTGTGGAGGAGTTATGAGAGGTGAATTTTTAAAACAATTTTTCCATTATTCTAGGAAAATACCATTAATTTATTAAATTCTTATTTAAAAAATGTAAATTTTTGTGAACTTCATGAAATTAGGACTTAATTTTTATCATGGATCAAATATTTATTTTTATTGACTTATTCAATTTTAATGTTAAATAGTGACACCGTACACTGATAAAATATAGAAACCCTTATACATGAAAAAAGGTGAAAACAACTATATTATTTATTCAGATTCAATAATCTTTATTGACTATATGTAAGAACATGACAATTAAAATCATAAAGATTACTGATGAAAAAACCATTTATTTCGGAGTTATTATTTTTCACGGCAGGCTGTGAGGGGCCTACCTTTGATGAAGATTTTGATTCCATTTCCACCTCTGTATACATGGGATTACCCATATGAAGAGGTTCGAAAAATTAGTGGAACTATAGGAATATGTAGTTGTTGCTGCTCCAAAAAAATTTATCATTAATTGAAATAAATTTTTATGAAATCCATAGTTTAAAATCAATCATAATGAAATTGGAGCTAACCCACTACTGAATAAACCACATCAACATTTTTTTTTGTATCCATATGCACATCCTCCCTTAACCACTATTATCCATTTTTAACGTTTACTGATTTTATTTAAATAATTGATTAGGTACGGTGTGTTATCCATGTATAAGATAAGAAAATACACTAAATAAGACATCCTTCTTTGTCTTACTACACATATGGTATTAAAATGTACAATTTTAGCAACATGATTGGAAATGAATTGCGGAGAAGCAGCCAATTTCGCTACATCATCCAATTTGAATCATCATCCAAATTCAAATTTTGAATGAATTGACTACGTGATGGGAAAAAACAATGTGATTATAATTATTTGTATGATAGGAATATGATACATTATCCAAACACCTTTGTGTAATGAGACACCAAAATTAAGTAAATATGACTACATTAGTGGAATCAGCTACGTGATGTGAATCAACTATTTAGAATGAATCAGTTACAAGTGGGTAATTGGCTACGTCAACAATTTGGATACATGGAAAAAGAGATAATGGGAAATATATATTTGAGCGACCTTACTCATTAATCAAAACCATTAACCCTCTCATGTGGAAACTATCTCGATATTGGATCGTGGTAACTTCATGGTATGTTGTATTGAGAAGTTTAGTATTCTATAATAGAGGAGTTTTTCCTTGTTCACCATTGAGGAAAAAAACCGTGATAGGAATTCCAAATAGAATCTAGGGAGTCTCCCATGGAATAATGAATTTTATATTATTGTGGGAAATAATGGGAAATGTAAAATATTAATAGGGTATTGGGGACCTGGCTTGAGGGAGACACTCACTCTTACTCATAAATATGGTTTTATAATACTTATGTTTATTTTATTTCATTCATTTTTTAGTGATTCTGATGATGGTATACTAAGTCAATTATTGTCATGATAAGGAGAATTACCTTATTACCCTATTGATGAATTTTAATCCGATAATTTTATTATTAATTCCACTATCGATCTTAATGGATTTAATTTGATAGAGGTTTCTTTTGGTTTTATCCTTTATCTTTTTCTACTCATTACTGGTATTTCACAAACAATCCACATATAAATAAATCACCACATGAAATTGTAATCAGATGGATAATTCATGGGTGATTAGAGATACACAATAACTTGGATAGGAAAGCATAGAAGATACAATGATCATTATATTTATCCATCAAAATAGAAATAACCTGATAAATATAATCAATGGTATTTCAAATTATTAGAGGAATAATTGAAAATAATTAATTAATGATTCACTGGATATTGGGGGAATCAACTAAGGCTTGACCACATATTTTTTAAATTAATTCAAAATAATACAATTTAATATAATACTTCAAACAGCCCAAACAGATTAAACTATATTCAAACACACCCACAACACTGCCTTCTCTAAAAAAAACTAAACCCCACTATACAACATTTTTCTTGGGTTCATAAATTCATTTCTTAGAGTCCCCCATGACATCCATTCATCACTATTCCCCTATAAAACCTATGATGTTATACAAGGTGGTAAGAAACCAAAATAATTCACAAATTAAGCACCAATAAAATTAAATGAATTTATAATCAAATTCTCAGCTAACATATAAATACCTTACAAAAAACAAATCCATTGTTATGACAATGATGATGATAAAGGTGATTAATTTAAATTTTTTTCTTTTGTTGTCATGTAAGTTTAGGAAGAATGGAAAAACAAAATCACTTTGTATTTGGTGGAAATATTATATTGGAAAAGCACACTCACTTTATTTATGAAAGTCCATCTAATCAAGGAAAAGGATGATTATATTGAGAAATAATATTGCTGGAAGTAAATAGTCATCACATTCACTCTGTATCTGTGACGAAAAAGTGATCATATCGGTGGAGAATCAGAGTCTCGAAGACTATGATAAAATAATCATGATATTGATTTACTAATTTGTATTTCACATATATCAAATGTTTTTTGGAGAACCTAGAACGAAATATTGATGAAAGAAATGTGGATTTGAAGAGATCTAGATTTAATGAATTCAGATTAATTAGATATTGATTAAGAGAAAAAGGGATTTGAAAATAAAACTCAGAATGTTCGTAATCAGAACAATCGTACTTATATTTAGGAGAAATGATATAATATTGAATGAATTGAATGTTACAATACTTTCCAATGTATGGCTGATGATAGTGAATCCATTCTCAATTGTATTCAAATTTATAGTACAGGTATACGTTTTTGAATGAAATAAATTACTGATGTGGAATCTATTAACATTGTTCCATCATATTCTGGTAGAGACCAATGGATAAGGAATTAAGATCCACCTAATAAAATATTTAATGATTGAGAACAATAAAAAATATTGTAAACCATTTAAAAGTGGTTCAATTACATTTTTATTTCAATTTTATCAAAATATGGATGATCTCTAATTTTTTTATCAAATAGGTTAAGAGTATTGTTTAATGAATTATGTATTTGGGTTTCTAAAGAGAGAAAAATATGTTTTTCCTCTTTAAATTGGTCAAGAGAAAAATCAAATTCTTTAGTTTATAAAATGATTAAATTATAAATGAATATGGTATTGTAGGAATTGTGTTCAAGGGGATTATCATATTTAGTAATCATATTGAGAAAACAAAATTTATAAATTCAATTTAGATTATATTTTGAAAGGATATTCAGAAGGTTATATGAAATTTAATGAAGATTCAATAAGTATTGATTAATCCATAAATGCACATGATATTTAAAGGAAATCCATATTTTGGTGAATTGTTTTGAGCAGGAAAGGCATTGGGATTCATGCCAAAATCACTCATGGTTCACCTATAAATGTAGAGAATTATATCATTATTTTTTGATGTCTAAAACAGTTGTACTATTCAGGGGAGGAGATAAAAGATCCAACATTATAGGGAGAGAAGAATTTTTCCATATGGATATTTTATCGACGATGTTTTAATGGATATGTGAAAGGAAAAGAGACAAGATCAAAACATTATTTTCAGATGATCATCATATTCATTGATTATCATATTCAACTAATTATCTTATTCAAATTATTAATAGTATTCAGATGGTAATCCTATTGGGCTGGATAATGAGATCAAAATTTTCATAGTGGGATTTCTAAATTGAGGTAGGAATCATGAATTATCTCTATTTTATTCATATATTTCTTCATGAATCTTATTAAGAAAATAGATCTGTATAATCAGAGTGTGAAAATTGGAGTGAGAAATCAAGTTTAGAAATTGGGATAGGAAATCATATTTGAGTTCTATATCAAAGTCCTTAGTGTTCTTACAAAATTTGGGGTATGAAACTAAATAATTGTTTTTCAAAGAAATATATTTGTGAATATTGAATATAATCACATTTAACATGTTTTGATACAAAATCACTGTTTTACTATATTTTTGATAAGAGAGTGCTCACAGACTATTGTATTTTTTTCATAGTTCTATATGAGTGAAAGGGAATATCCAACATGAGGTAATGTAATGATTGTTTTTATAGATTATGTGGTATTGGATCATTTTAAAACCATACCATGGATGTAGTTATTCTTATTTAATAATAAAACATAAGAATACTTGTGTTCCTATAAACACGGGTTTGAATAGTTTTCAGTAGTGAAATAACTCTTTAATAGGGGTAGATGATTTTTTTGAAGAAACATAGAAGAAAAATTATCATTTATTTTCCCCTCCCTATATCAATGATAAAATTAACCTGATTGGGCACTTTTAAGTCATATCAGATCTGAAGGATTCCTTCACTTTTTCATGGTTGATGGAGAATATGAATTTTGTAAAAACTAAAGGTATTATGGGTTTTTATGGAAATAATTATCATATCTGGAAAGATAGAATGCTGCCTATCTTATTTCCATCGGATATGATGTTCTCAAATCTTCAACATATGGATTTCCTACTACGGATTATTGATTTCCTATTACATCTATTTATAAAGAGAATCATCAGAATGATGGAAGGGAGATAATTCTATAATATCATCACATTTTAAAATTGAATTCCAAATGGTTAATAGTGTTTCCATCGATAATGTTATATGGGATAAATTGAAAAAAAATAAGATGGAAATAAAATAGTAAAGAAGTAAAAATATCAAATATGGAGATATAAGTATGAATACGTGAATGTGGGTGAATATGATTTTTTGGGGGCTTCATTACTAGTTTGAATGATACTATTATCATAGTCATATGAATTGGTGAAAATTTTGAAGATTCTATAGTTATTGAAGAGATGTTTAAAATATTTCACGAAATATTTGATGAAAAAGATTCTTCAATGTAAGATAGAGATCCTAAAACATTATCTCTTAATGACCTACATAGCACTCCCATCACTTATGAAATAAGAATACTAAAAGATATGAAATCTAAAATAATTGTTGATAAATACCTTTTTTTCATGGCTATGAAGAAATAGAAGTCGAAGAAGATTATTTATGAAGATGATGTAGTTGAATCTAATTCGGAAAATTATGTTTGTAAAAAAATTTCTGATATTTTATCCTTGTTTTCTAAAAATTTTTGAATAGGTATATGGAAAAATAAAGTGGAAATTCTCTGGAAATGATTTTAAAGTGGATCTATTGTTCATTTCATAGTAAATTGTCCTCAATAAATGATATAATAGGAAATTGATGAAGAATAAATAGTTTCAGGAAGTCTATGGATGAGATAAGGATCAAAAGGAAAATCATATTTTATAAGGAATGATGGAAAATTATTCAAATCCGAAAGAAACGTTTCTTATCTATAGATGATGCCGATGAAGGATGTTGCGTTGAATTAGAAAAATATATTAGATATTGTGTTGAAAATATGTACATTGAAATAGTGAATGATGAATAATTTGGAAGCAGTAGTTCTGAAGAAGAAGAAACTCAAATTGAATCTCATTTGGAATAAGAGTTGAAAGAATGTCTAAGGATGATTATAATTCTATAAAAGAAAATAATCATGGAAGTATAATGTTCCTTAACAAGCTGTCAAAAATGTTTATATTCAGAAAAATAATGGATATAAAAAGTGATTAATGAAATGAAGAATTAGCTTCAGGAAGAAAATAATCATAATGAGTATCTGGAAGTGAAGATAAAGGAGAAAAGATAAAAGTTGGAACTTCCAACAAAATCATTCAAAAGATGAATAGAGAAATAAAAGTTTCAAAAAAACAATTTCTAAAGCTGGTGAGTGTTATCGAAAATAGAAACCTGGGAATGATTAACAAAAGTTACCTTCAAAGGATGAAAATAATGATAAAATTTCTGATAATTATAATAATACTAATAATGTTATGTCTATGGTCGAGACCCAAAATGTTGGGAATTCATAAGTCTACAAGAATAAAAAATATAAAAATATTTGTAAACAATTTGAAGTTGTAAATGTTTCAAATACTTCTGGATCCGATAATTTAGAAATGAAAAATAAGTCTCTGATTAATAATATCAAGGTTGGTGGCTCAGGAAAGAAACACAAGAATGTGGTTGAGAAACATATTCACAATTTCGGCCATTATGGATGTTTTAGAGGAAAATATTCATTTTTTGAATATTGATTGTATTTTAGATAAATTTGATGTAGGGAAAATATGGTTTGGTCCAACTGACAAAATTACTATTTTATAACATGTTATAGAAGGCAATGGTGGAGGGGGATTAAATTTCCACAAAAGAAGAATTCTGAGAATGTTGATTTGATGAAACCTAAGATGAATGGAGTAAATATTTAGAATAGATTAAAACCATTGAAAACTATTTATGAAATAGGTTAAGAACTGGGAAACCATTAAAAAGGATTTTTTTTATGGGTACAAGAAAAGATTCATAACAATTCTCAAAGTATGAAGGTGAATAATTAAAAGGAAGAAGTAAAAGCTCTTGTTTTTTAGAATGCATTGAAATCTAAAAAACGAGAACAATAGTGGATTATTAATAATGGATGATATTATCATATGATTGGAAATTTTAAATTTTTACAAAATTTAAAGGAATTTAAATAAGGAACAATGACATTTGGAAGCAATGTATCACTGAGGATCAAAGGTGTTGGATTAGCCATCATTACCAAAGGATAAAAAAAATCCCAGAAAGCATTGTTTGTTGATAGGATGAGACACAACATTCTACGTGTTTCAAAACTTTTTGATAAGGGTAACAAATTTATCTTCAACAAATATAGGTTTGTTGTGAAAAGTGAGGAAAATGTAATGTTTGTTAAAAGAGGCTAATATAAAAAAGAAAACGTGTTTCATGTCGGTAAATAAAAAACTCTTATTACATGATTATGGTGGCAGAAAATAAATTATAGAATAAAATATTATGATACATGTGTTAGAGAAAAATGAGAAAATTTTCAATAAAATATTGTGTCCAAGACATTACTATTTTTCAGGAATAATATATTGGTGTTGCACTATTTTATTGAAAGGAATGATTAAAAATTCAATACATAAGAAATTTTAGAATTTTTCAAAAGAGACCCAAGAGAATATTCATTCGGCTATTTTTGGGATGATGAGAAACTATATAAATTTTTTTATGTTCAATTTTAATTTAATTCGTCATTTTACTCGAATTACATGTGTTATTTATATGAAACAAAAATCAGATACATTGAGAATGATTAAATGATTCATAAGGAACGATGAAGTGGATGTGAGTATTTTTGAAAAGGTTGAGAACTATAAATAGTGTTGATTATGGATGAAAATAATTTGGATATTTTCTAGAGAATCACATAATTCAGCATCAATTTAGTTCCCCATATAATCCTCAATAAAATGGGGTTTCTCAATGAAATAACAGAAGTCTAGTGGATATGGGAAGAACTATGTGACTTGATAATGGTCTTTCTCATTACTTTTGGAGGTAATCTCTAAGTATTGTTGTTTATATCCAAAATAATTTTCTTATAGTAATAATTCTGATATGAATCCATTTGAACTATTTAATGGAAAAAATCCATTTGTGAAATACTTTATATTTTTTGGTAGACTATGTATGACAAATAAGTACATTATAAACTATGGAAAGTATCAACAGAAAGGTGATAATGGGATCTTTCCTGGCTATTCCATAGATGAAATATGGTATAGAAGTTTCTATTAAAAAATATAACTAATCATTGATTTAGATGATGTGAAGTTAATTGAATGATCTGAGAAAGACAAGTGTATTCGAGAAAATTAAGAAGTTGAGTAGGATAATAAATTATTTGAAAAGAATTATGATATGTATACATACAATTTAAATCCTACAAAAAAAATAAGAATCGGACATAGCTATTTTCAGTGATGAGGAAGATACTCAAAAATATCAACCTAGGATGTGGGAAAAAGTGGAATCATAGAATATTATTAACGATCAATCTAAGAACCTGGATCTTCTTTTCAAGTATGATTTTATTTTCTGGTTGTTTTTGAGAAAAAGAAGAGTTTCTAGATACATCAGGAGTACAAATCATGTACCTTAAGTACACGTCGTGTACCCAGTTGTTGTGGGTGACCGTGTACTGGTCATGTAAAGGCCGAGTACAGGGCTGTGAGTGGTTATCGGGAGACCACATAAAGAGGAGGCCTAAAAAGTCAAGTACACAACATTTACTTTTAAAATACATGTCGTGTTCTTTCGTTTTATCATTTAATGGATCAGGGTTGCGTGAAATCAACAGAACCCTTCTTCTCTTCATTCATCTCATCCAGGAGTGACTATATGGCCGCAGATCATCATCGAGCCCATGACTCGCTGTCCGTTCTGCAAATCGACCACTGTTGATTACGTTGGAATCGCCACTGTGAGTTCTTCCATCTTCTAGAACATCAACTCCTGATTTCTCCTCTCTCATGAGATATCCTCGGTTGAACATTCCATGTTTTTCGTGTAGATCTACATCATTCTAGGATGATTCAAGGCCCAAGGATCATGTATATCATCCATACAATGCTGAGGTAGGTGTTTTTCTCCTTTCCGTTGGTAGTCATTGAATTTAATTTTCAAAAGTGCCCCATACCCTCATTCGGGGTATTGCATGTTTATCGTTTTAGGCCCTATTCATCTTTCTTTTCCTTGTTGTTTTGATATAGGTTAATTTTTTATGAATAGGGTTATTTTTTCCATTCTATAGATGTTTTTCCCATGTTTTCATGTTTATGAACGTTTTGTATACCAATGCTTGTTAGGATACTACATTGTATCCCATAACTATTATTGTTTGGATGGAGTGATGATTATCTGGCATGCTATGATATGTTGTAGATTGTATTCCAAGTAGTTCATGAGGTTAACTTTGGCCTCCACATATCACTCATTCATGATTGACTTATACAGGGCTATGAGAACCTGGTGTAGTAGACCATAGGGAGAATGGACGTTGAGGGATTCTACAACGTGTCAATTTACTATTACGCTGTGAATCCATAGGGTGAATGGAAATTATGATCCCTTAGAGTGTTTATAGTTTACTCGATGCAGGACACATGGGGAATTGGTCATTGAGTGCTTCCATATAGTGCTTATTAGTTACTGATAGGATACCACAAGGGTAATTGATGGTGAGTTCTTCCTTATAGTGTATTTGTTAATGCAAAACCAGAGGTGTTTGACTATGTGTACTTCCTATAGGGTTTCTTGTATTTTTTTTGAACCAGAGCGGTTAGGATGTGAGTAATTCCTAGAGTGTTACCTACTTTTGATTATCTGCTTACTTAATAAATTAAAATGAATGCAATTGAATATTTAGGATTGTTACTATGTGTACTTCCTTGTTTACTGCTTTGTTTTTTATTACCTACTATATATTTTCACAAACTATTAGGCGTAGATCTTTGGGTGGTTACCTACTGGAATTCTTCTCACACCCTATTTGGGTCATTCTTTTTGGCCAAACAGATTATATTCATTGCAAGTCTATATAAGGGAAAGTGACCTTCTACTTCTGGTAATTGATTTCTGTGGAGCTGGGGAGCATGGTACAAAGATGAGGCTTGTGATGTTGTGGAGCTGTTCACATAATTTTATTTTTTACTTTGGTTTATTATTGTATTCCATCACTGTGACTTTTTTAGATGATTTCCTAGACAAATGTATCATGCATCATATATATTTATATGTGCTCAGTTGTGGTTACTTCTAGCCTTTCGCAGTTTACAGTTTTACGGTATTATTACTATTTTTACTACTACAATATATTTTACATTCGATATGTCAATATTCTAAGGAGGGAATAGTTTACCTACTATCACACCCATGTCCCTCGTTGTTAGTCGGCAGACTCTGGAGTTCGGGGAAATGCGCTTGAGGCCATGTGACCAACCGGGTACGGGGAACCTCTAGGCGGCATCCGGTACCAGGATGTTACAAAGTGGTATAAGTGGATTCATTTCGTCTTGACATACTATTAAGATCATATATCCAGGGATATGAAAATATAGGTAGATGGTAATAAGTTATTCTCAGAAGTAGCAAACCTAGGAACAACTAAAATCCAATTTACCTCAATTATTGCAATTTTTCTGGTTTTTAAAATTTACAGTTGATTGATTTCACTATGAGTGATTCACTTTTATTGTGTTGTTATCGTTGATGATATTGAGGTTCTATTTCTATTACAACCCAATGAGATGAAGGTATTCCATCTCATGCATCATATATGTAGTTGTTATAGATCACATGTCTTGTATTCTTTACATACCATTTAAGGTGCATTAGTGATTTTATATTGTTGTGAATGATTATGTGCTAGATATTCATGTTGTTGTGTTAGATGCCTTGATAAAATACCTTCTTTTAATAAGCTAATGGTTTTGTAAGGTTTTGTTTGAATGGACGCCAAACATGGGTTCTTGAGGTGTTATGGGCCCTCATGGATTAGAATTTGGTGGATCATTGCACTGTTATCCTTTTTTATGACATGTATAATATTCCAATCTTTAATTTGTGGGGAGTATGGGCCCTCATGGATCGTAATATGGAACTTTATTGTTCGTTTCAAGGATATCTAGGTTCCATAGTAGTTTCCAAGCATTACATTCCTGAAGAATCCAGAATACACGGTGTGTAATGATAAATACATGCGAAGGGTCCTTCTATTTGATAAGGAACTGTTTTTCTTATGTACAAGTTGTGTACTATAAGTACACAATGTGTAGTCTCTAACCGTGTCACTAGATGTGTGGACAGAGACACAGGGATGGGAAATCATTGGTTGAACGTGCCATGTTCTTGATGTACACACCGTGTTCTGAAGACCATGTGTCCACCCATGTGACTAACGACACCAATGGATAAAACATATGTTATACACACTATGTCAGCTTGAAAACAATTTTAGTGTAACCCATGTATTCGTACAAGTAGTGAACTGCACGTGTCGGTGAAATCATTCATGTATATTTCGTTTCTGGCATAAACACGCCATGTAGAGTCAGCCGTGTAACCGGTCTTGTAACAACGAACATGGGTTGGTAATGTTCATCTAGTACATGTCGTGTCTAGAACTAACACACTGTTTATTCTTGTTCTAGGGAAACCATGTTTCCTAGATGTGTAGAAGAAGTTGGGAAGTGGAAAAGGATTTAAGTACACACCGTGTGATAGGAAAACATGTCGTGTGTGTGGGGGTGTTACATGACCTGAGTAAGAAGAAGTACATGACCATGTGAATGCATAAGGGAACACGCAGTGTAACAATAATACATCCCGTGTATCCTTGTTTTTAAAAACATGAATGATTTATTTCTCTTTTTCACTTCATAAAATGTTATGGTTCTGTCCCTGTTAATATTGATATAAGGTGTGTGCTGGACCTTGCAGAGTAATGCCACTGAGACATCATCTGGTTGTCTGCCTGTTACAGGGCAGTGATCAGACACCAGATATGGCTAATCAAGCACTACCAGCAGATCCTCTAGTGGTTCTTGTATTGGAAAAAGTCGTCATTACATAAACAGGTGCTGACACATATTTCCGATTGGGCTTTATGATGTTTATTCCCACATTCTGTGGAGTACCACATCCTTCCCCATCTATGGCATAGTTTTCATGGGGTTTCCAACTGAAACATCAACCACCTTCACAAATGAAGGAGCACCTCAGGCTATAGTGTCATGGTTAGAATCCATTCTTTCTATATTAGAGCTACATTAGATGCCTCTGGAGAGGTGGGTGAAGCTCTCTATGTATATGCTCCAAGATTATTCCAAGAGTTGTTGGGATGTGATCCCGCAGGCGGGATGCCAGCATGTTATGTCTCGAGATAAATTCCAGCATTCCTTTTATGACTACTTCTGCTCAGAGAATTTGAGGGCCAATCGGGGCCAAAAGTTGTTGTTTCTAGATCATGGTACTCTCTCATTCATGGAGTACTCTTCTCGTTTCACTAAGCTGTTGTGCTTCACGCCTATCCTAGGAGGTGATGATTTATTACTGGAAAAGAAGTTTGAGGATGGTTTCAGGAACAACATATGATCATAGGTGAATATCATCAGGTTTACTTCCATAACATCTATAGTCAACCAGGAACTAATCGCAGAGTGAAATATGAGGGATTCTAGAGTGGCGATCTTGGGTAGTTCGACATTCGGAGTTGGTATCCCTACTACTCACTGCAGGAAGCACCGCATGGAGTCTACACCTAAGGATCCGAGATCGTGGGACACTTCTTCTGGTAGCCATGTGGTGTGCTACTAGTGCAAGAATAATAGGAATACAAGGCCACATTTATTAAGAGACCTAGTGGAGTGCTGATCTTGCAGCAAAATGTGTCATATTCAGTGCTTTTGTCATTTTGTCTCACCAACAGCTGGTGACTGGGGTTCTTCTATGACTCCATGTTCAGGAGCAACACCAACAGTTTCTAATCAGCCAGGGAACTAGAGCTATTATGGCTTTTTAAGATTAGGTGGAGGTCATGGCTGTGGTATCCAGTCGCAAGGCTTTTAGCGACAATAGGGTGGATCTGCTCAGGGTGGTCAGGTAGGGTCATTGGGCCGCAGTGTAGGTCAAACATTTGCAGTGGAACAGACCCAGAAAGAGAAGGAGCCTGGACCCTCTACAGTTCGAGGTACGATCTTAGTTTCCTCAGTTTTAGCTTCTTCTATTTTCGATATAGGGGCTTACCATAGATTTATCTCTGTCATTGTTGTGGAGATCCTTGGGCTCTGTATCTTTTCTTATGTTGATATCATGATGTCAGACACTCCGCTGGGGACTACAATGACTAGTGTACATCAGTGCAAGGAGTTCCCTCTAATGGTTGGTGAGTGTCACTTCTTATGGGTCCTTTATGTCTTAGAGATGACAAGCTATGATTTCATTCCCAGAATGGACAGGTTAGTTCGCTTCCAGGAAGTTGTCGATCACTATCGACGTAGGGTGAGTTTCACATCACCAAAGGGAAGATTGTTTTTTCATAAGACATAATGGGATGTCCATGTGAGCAAAGCAGGACCCTAGAATCATGGGTTGGAATGAGTTACATGCCAGATTCCTAGTCTGTATCTGGATAACCAGGGGACTTCAAAGATGGACATTAATCCAGTGGTGGACCGTTTTAGGGATGTCTTCCCGGAGAAATTTTCAAGTTCACCTCCATAACGAGAGGTGTACTTTTCTATTGAGCATGTGCTAGGAGAAGCACTAGTGACTATTCCTCCTTATAGGGTGGCTACACCAGAGTTTCAGGAACTCAAGAAGTAGTTAGAGGAGTTGTAGGAAAGGGGTTTAATCTAACCCAGTACTTCTCCTTGGCGTTCGACAGTCCTGTTTGTGATGAAGGTGGATGGTACCCTCAGACTTTGTGTGGATTATCGTATGTTGAACCATTTTATGGTCAAAAACTAATATCCCTTTCCACGGTGGATGATCTCTTTGATAAAATTCGAGGATCTTAGGTGTTCTGAAAGATTGACATGATGTCTAGTTACCATTAGTGGTGCATTAGACCATATAATATACCTCTTACCTTCTTTTAGAGCATGTGTGATCTATACGAGAATGTGTTCATACTATTCGGTCTCACGAACACGCATGCATTCTCCATTGAGCTGATGAACTGAGTGTTCCATCCATACTAGTATTCTTTCATGGTAGTCTTTGTGGATGATAACTTGGTGTACTCTCACACTCGACACGACCATGTTACCCATCTTGAGATCATCCTGAGTACACTGAGGGAGAATCGGTTATATTCTAAGCACTAAAAATGAAACTTTTGGATGGACAAAATTCACTTCATGGGTCATGTTTTCTCAGACAAAAGAGTATTATGAGACCCAGTGACGATGAGAGTATAATTTTCTTGTGAGTAGCTGAAGAAAATCTTTGAGGTGCGAAGTTTTCTAGGGCTGTATGGTTTCTGCAGACATTTCATACTTCACCTTTCACTCGTAGCAGCACCAATGACGGGTCTAACTAAGAAGGGTTCAAAGTACATGTGGTCTGATTCTTGCAAGTCAACCTTTTAGGAGCTGAAATGGTGGTTGGGCTCAGCACCGATACTAGTTTATCCATAGTCATGAAAGATCTATAATATTTACTGTGTTGCATCAGGTATTGTGCAGTGAGTTGTGCTTATGTAGTGAGAAGGGGTTGTTGTGTATGGGTATGTATATTTGAGGCCACATGACATGAATTACCCAATGCACAATCTTGAGTTATCTGCATTTTTTCATGATTTATGCTATTAGAGACACTCCCTGTTGGGAGATCATTTATTGATATATACCGACACAAAAGTATCAAGTATATCTTCATTTAGTGTGACCTGAATTTGAGACAGCGAAGGGGGTAGAGTACCTTATGTATTTTGATATTGAGCTTGCCAACACACCTGGTAAGGGAAATGTAGTGGCTGATGCATTGAGAAGGAGGACTCAGAAACAAGCAGTTCATGATTCTAGAAGTGAGTGGAAGTTAATGGATATGTTCTCTGAGATTCCTTTGGTGGTGCACGAAAGTCAGGGGCAGAAATTTCTTTCTTCTGTGGATATTAGCTCTTATCTACATTATTGAGTGAGAATGAGGAAGCTATTAGATTCAAAAGGCCTAGCCCTATGGAAGAGTGTGTTAGGAGAGGAACTCATTCATGGATGGACCATAATAGAGGATGATATCATGTGTTTTCATGGTCGTGTATGGGAGTCAGCAGACATACCTGAGAAGCTGATGCGGGAGTTTCATTCCTCAATTTGGGTAGTTCATCCTGGAGTCATGAAGATGTATCGTGGTCTACAATGTCAGTATTAGTGTCCAATTATGAAGAGATATGTCGGTGGTTTTGACATGAGGTGTTCCATCATTCAATAAGAGAAGGCAAAGCATTAGCAACCCACATGTATTTTTCAATAGTTACCCATCCACAAGTGGAAATGGAATGATTTTGAGATGGATTTCACGACAAGTTTTCTGATGTCACCTCGAGGGAATTATTCAGTTTTGGTTGTCATTGACAGAATCATAAAGGCTGGTCACTTCTTGCTGATCAGGGAGACTTTTAGAGTTAATGAGCTAGGACGATCATACATCCGAAAGATTTTATGTTTACATGGAGTTCCACACTCCATTGCTTCAAATAGGGATACACATTTTACTTCTCATGTCTGGAAAGGAATTCATAGGGATTTGGGTACATAGGTACTTCTGTATACATCTTACCATCCCCAGATAGATGAACAGTATGAGCGTATGATTCTGGTTCTTGAGGACATGATTCGAGCTTGCATCTTGGATTGTAGAGGTTCATGGTAGAAGCACATAACTCTTGTGGAGTTTTACTACAATAATAGTTTTCAAGAAACTATTCGGATGGAACATTATGAGGATTTGTACGGTAGGCTATGATGATCGATAATATGTAAGTTGGGGGTAGGAGAGGTAGCTATGCTAGGACATCGACTTTTCTAGGACATCACAGAGCAGATAGAGTTGATTCGGAAGAAGATGGATATTGCACATTCACAACAGAGGTCTTATGCTGATCGACGGAGATGTCCTCTGGTGTTCGAGGTTGGAGATCAGGTTTTCCTGCATGTCACAACAAGGTTTGGACACAAGAGGATTAGGAGGCTGGGTAAGCATTGAATGCGGTGCGTTAGAACGTTTGTGATTTTGGAGAGAGTCACACTGGTTTCCTATCAGATGTAGTTACCTTAGAGGTACTAGGATGTGTGTGATATCTTCCATGTTTCTCATATCCGATGTTACTTTTCATAACAGCCACATGTTTTCCATCCCGAGGTGGTTGAGATCGAGGTGGATGAATCTTTCATATATCATCCTATCCGTATTGTTGATCACAGTGTCAAGTCCCTCTGTGGCCAGTCTGTTCCTCAGGTACGAGTGCTATGGCAGAACGGGTGAGTATAGGACCTGACCTGGGAGAGGGATGTCTATGTACGATCACTATGGCTGGAGCTATTTGAGGATTCTTCTTCTACGCTGCCTTTCTAGGGAAATTTACGTACAAATTTTTTTTAAGGGGGGAGATTTTAATAACCCAAATATTCTATTATGGTATGATTTACTTTTCTGGTTGTTTTTGAGAGAAATAGGAGTTTCTGGAAATTTCGTGAGTACACATTGTGTATTTTATGTATAAGCAATGTACCTGGTTGTACGAGTGACCGTGTACTATCCTGGTAATGGCCGATTACATGGTCATGTGTGGTGACCTGGAGACCTCCTAAAGTGGGGGCCAGAAATGGAAAGTACACGCCATGTACTTTTAAAATATAAGCCGTGTACTTTTTTTCATTAAATGGACTAGTGTCGCGTCTAATCAATAGAATTTTTTTATCTTTGACCATCTCATCAAGGAGCAACCATACGACTGAAGATCTTCGTCGATTTCCTGACTCTATGTCCGTTCACTGAATCGACTGCTCTTGATTATATTGTAAACTTCACGTTTAGTTCTTCCTTCTTCTAGAACATCATCTGTTAATTTCTTGTATCTCAAGAGTTATCCTCAGTTGAACATCGTAATTGTTTTTATAGATCTACAATGTTTTGGGGAATTTCAAGGCCTAAGGTTCACATATATAGTCTGTACCATTCCAAGGTAGGTGGTTTGTGATTTTCTGTAGATAGTCTTTGAATTTATGTGCAAAAGAGCCCAATACCCTCATTTCGGGTATTGCGTGTATAGGGTTTTTAGCCCTATTTTTCCTGCATTGCCTTATTGTTTGGATAGAGGATAATTTTTTATGAATATGGTTAAATTTTCCATGATGTGTATTTTTCCCATGTTTTATTTTTTGTGACCGTTTGGTCTAGCATTGCATGTTAGCCAGTTGCTTTGTTTCAATGCCTAGTATTGTTAGGATAGAGTGATTATTATCTGATATGATATGACATCCTATAGATTATTTAGCCAAGTAGTTCTTGAGGTTTACTTTGACCTCCAAATATCGTCCATGCAATAATGAATTACACATGGCCGTGCGAACATGGTGTATTAGACCATCAAGATAATGGATGTTGAGGGATTCTCTAGAGTGTCTGTTTACTGTTATGTTGTGAGACCAATGGGGGAATAGACGTTTTACTCCCTCAGAGTGTCTATAGATTCCTTGATATGGGAAATAGGGGAAATTGGACATTGAGTTCTTCTTCAGAGTGCCTATTGGTTACCGATATGATAACACAAGGGAAATTGATGTTGAGTGCTTCCTTAGAGTGTGTTTCTAAAAGATGAACCAGAGGGGTTAGATTGTGTGTACATCCCAGACGGTTGTTTGTTATTATTTGGTTGAACCAGAGGGGTTAGGATGTGATTACATCCCAAAGGGATACCTACATTTGATTATCTACTTACTTGATATATAAAAATTAACGCAATTGAATTTTTAGGATTGTTTCTATGTGTACTTCCTTGTTTACTGCTTCATTTTTTCTATTTCCTAGAATATATTTTATCTAACTCTTAGGTACATATTGTTGGGTTGTTGTCTATTGGGATTCGTCTCACACCCTATTTTGGTTATGCTTTTGTTCCCAAAGAGATTATATTGTTGTAGGTCAAGATAAAGTAAATTTCCCTTCTACTCTAGGTACTTCATTACTATGGAGTTGGGGATAATTGGACCAAGATGAGGGTTCTGAGGCTATGGTGATGATTAGTTGTGTTTCTTTGTACTTTGGTTTAGTAATGTATTCTATCATTGTGACTTGTTTGAAAAATTTCCTAGACATATGTATCATGAATATTATATATTTATATTTTCTCAGTTGTGGTTACTTATAGGGTTCAGTAGTTTTCTGTTTTATTATATTATTAATTCATCCACTATTACTATCTTTTTTACTTCCTCTATGTCACTCTACCTATGAGTGCATAGTTTCCCTAATATCACACCCAAGGACCACATTTCTAGTCATCAGCCACTAGCGTACTGGGAAATGAGCTTGAGGACATGTGACCAACCAGGTACAGGGAACCTCTCAGTGAATTCAAGAATCATGAAATTACAATCAATATTATAAGGTTCAAACAAGAAGAACAACAAATTACATTATAAAAAATTATTTATATTCAAAAGTGAAACTAAATGATGTGAAATAAGATTTTGAGAATTCAGAATTTGTTCTATCCATGAAACAATAGTTGTATTGGATTGAAATTGATGATACATGTGAACTTGTACAGAAGCTAGTAGGAAAACTTCATTGGTTGAAAATGGTTTTTCTAGAACAAACTGAATAAAGAAGGTGGAATATTGAGAAACAAAGAAATATTGGGGTCAAAAGGGTATTCCAAATTGAAGGCATTGATTTTGATAAATTCTTCTCCCTAAGAGAATGGTTATAAAAAATCAGAATCCTTATTTCTGTTTCTTCACAATGAGGATACAAGATATTTGAAATGGGTGTTAAATCCACATTCTTGAATGGTTATCTTGATGAGGAATTTTATTTTCAACAACCTTGAGGATTTTTTTGTTGGGGAAGTTGGAAATTATGTGTGCATATTGAAGAAGGAATTTTATGGGATGAATCATGATTCATGTGTGTGGTACTCCAAATTGGATACATGATTAGAGAATATGAGTTTAATGAAAGAAAGAGTTGATGGAAATCATTACATCTAAAATATTCTAGAGTATTACCTCATTGTAAATGTTTATGTTGGGGAAATTATATTTTATTGGAATGATGGCATATGTTGTGAATGGTTTGTTGAAGAGATGAAGAAGGTTTTTGAAATATCCATGCTACGGGAAATTAAATACATTCTTGGGGTACATATATTACAAAATGAGAAATACATTTTCATTATTAAGAAATGTATTAAAAAGTAACTTATCAAGGGGTTTGACATGGAAAACTCAAATCATTTTTCACATCAATTTCAATGGGAATAAATTTATCTAAATATGGAGGAGGAAAAGTAGTTGATTATAAAGAATTTTCAAAGATGATTGTATGTTTATTTTTTTTGACTACATAAAGTCATCAAATTGTGTATGTTGTTACTTTATGTGCTAGAATTCAGAGATATCCTAAAAAATAAAACTTTCTTACAGGAAAAATAATGCTCAGATACATAAAAGGTATATAAAAATTCCAAATAATATATTACATCATTGGAATAATATATTCAATGATTCATCACTGATGTAGGAACCATTGGTTAGAACTAACATGATCTAATTACTATATTTAGTTTCAATAACCAATAATATTTCATATCTGGAGAAAAATAATAAACTAATGAATTAAATAATTAGAAATCACCCCTCTCATCCACTGTGAACACCACAACTCACAATCTCTTCTCCTAACACCCCTCAAGCATTTATCCATGTATAAATTCATTACAATACACTTTTTTATCCCCTTATAAACATATAGGAGATCTTTTAATCATAAAAGACCATGTTTAGGGGCCTCAAGGTAGATCTTAATAGGAGAATTCAAGATGTAAATCCCCTCTGTTTTTCTTATAATTTCCATTCAATTTATTTTATTTTATTTTACTATCCTCACCATAGATTATGAAAATAGAATGGTAACTCCATCATGTTTGATATAATATAAATATATCCTTTTAATGGAATATTCATCATTAAAATCCTCCATCTCACTCTTGTATTATAAAAATGAAATCATCACCCGTGATGTGTCGATTTGCCGACATCATGTGCATTGCACTTTAATTGTATATAAACTCCTTCATGGATGTTTATAAAATCATAAATTTTTTTGTAAAATGATTAATTTTTATTATACAAAACTAATTATCTTCTATAACTCTCATTTATACATAATACAATATGATGAAACAAAACGTGTTCTTTATGATTGAAAAACCACTAAAAATAACCTAAAACGATCATCATTAACTTTTATCTAATGATTCGTAATCATAGTATATAAAACGATTATTTATAAGATCATTTAAGCTTTTGGAATTTCATTAATAACATAAGATAAAAATTATATATATTTATCTTAATTTTACATGAACTTCCATTCATATACAGAAGCAAACCAATCATGAAAACGATAAAAAGAAATGCTCTCGAATGATGAAATTAAACTATATAACTAATCCCAAATACCATAAATGAACATAAAAATCATAATTAATAAAATTAATGTTTAAAAGGTTTTGTAATTGTCAATTAATGAATATAATGTGACTATAAAGTATATTAAAGTGAATTAATAATTTAGACACAAGGTAAGGGGAATTCTCGAACCCAACTCAATTTTTTCAGTTTTCCCTCTTTCACCCCATTTTTAGTATGTATAATCATTAAATATCATTTATTAATAATTATCATACCTCTCATGGGATATACATGTTTTCTTAATCATTATTCCCTCTTTCGGTTGGGAACCCAATGTTTTTGAATATATGATTTATGAATTAAAACCCATTCCTTTCAATTAGTTATTTTATGAACAATATTGATATAAGTTATATGTGGAATGCATGATAATATAAATGTTATGATGTGATGTGTGCACCCAATATTATATAGTGCAATACAAATGTTATGATCCGATGGGTGAGTCCTAAATAATATAGTGATATAATGATTTGGGTAATGAGATTTATCTTATTAGAATAGTATAATAAGCATGGAAATATAAATAAATTTGTTAATAACCACATGTGGTAGTCTACAACTAAGTCCTGATGTTTCATTTTTATGCATTTCCACATTCCATGCCATTATCTAATGCTTCTTGGCATTATTATGATGATGGTGTTTTTATTATACTAACCCCATGTTATATTATTTCATGTGCTTATCTATCCTATTATCAGGATTTTATCTTACCAATTTTTGATGTATATACTAAGGTGATTACATGTGTTAAGAATAATTCAAGGGCAAATAATAAGTTAGAGAAGAAAGAATTAAATATAATTTTATGTTTTACTTTGTAAATGTTATGTATGGACTTAATTTAAACAAGAAACTAAACCTTTGTATCATCTTTGTGTATTTATTTTCTGTTGTTTTCCTATAAAATCATTTACTATGATTTGAAAGAATAAAACAGGGTCCCTACAGTTGGTATCCGATGATAGTTTAGTTAATTTTTTAATAATTATTATAGAACCTTTGTGAAAACCCTTAGTATGAGACTATGTATTAGTGGTTACCCAAGAATCAATGTTTTAGAAAATTATAAACATTGGTATCCTAAAAGATATGCTCTTAAACATAAATTCAAAAGGTAGTTTTTTATTTATTCATGACTTGTTGACATATTTTTTGTTTTAACCTTCTGTATTTTACAAAATGTTGGGAACCAAGAGAAATTTAGACAACAACCCATGTGATGGACAATGCAGTGATTTCCTGAATTACATTCCAAATGATTTTGGAGGTCGTGTTCAAAATTTATTGTCGATTCTTACACAGTAGTAAAAGGTTATAAAAAATAACTTTAATAATGTGAATCATATAGCTTCAACAAAGAATTAGGAACGAGTTATTGAGTGTTTTATGTTGAAATGTCCAATGAAATCTATTGGATCTTCTAATCCACTAGTTGCTAAATTATGGGACAACTTGATGGAGAATCTTTTTCTTCCATCAATATTTTGTGATGGAGAAGGTGAAACTTTCCTTTTATCATCTAGATGGAGAGGACGATTAGTAGTGGGGTTTGATTAACAATAGTAATCCAAAGGATGAATTTGAAGAGATACAGTGGGAAGAATTTAATATAATTTTTTTAATGTATTTCCCTTGAAATATTTGTATAAATAATGAAAGAGAATTCATGGAGCTGAAGATAAAGTATAATATATAATGACCTATGTAGAAAATTTCACAAGTCTTGCAATGTATGTTGTGGGTTTTTATATCATCAATGATAGAAAAAAATGATAGATTCTTGAGTGGATTAAATTACACCTTTTAAAGGCTCTTGAAATTAGAGACATTGGTAGTTATGAAGAAGCAGTTTGATGTGATTTCAATGTGGAGTTGGAGTTTGGGGAATGGTCCCACATCAATAGTGATAATAATTGAACGATATAGTTTCATACTAGAGGATCTAATAAGAAACGTGGAAGGAAAAAATAAACTACCCACATGCCTAATATATGCGAAGAAACATCATGGGATCTACCTAAAATGGAAAGGAATGCTTCAAGTGTGGGAGAGATGTCCACAAAGCTCATGAATTCATAAAAGATGTGAGGAAGTTGGAAAATGTGGTGGAGGAAAGGAGAGAACCACCCATGTTCTAATGCTATAACATTAGGGAGCAACGAAACTATGCAATCTATTGCATGAATCATTAAGTCCTTGAGGGTAATCAAAATCATCATAAACCAAATACAAAGGTTAAAGTGAAGGATTATTCCATCACTACTTCTGAAGTAATGTATTAAAATGAGTTTATACAAGGTACACTTCCTATTCACTAAATAATGGAAAAAGTTTTAGTTGATTCTCGATCAATACTTTCAATTATATATTGCACATTTTCTATAAATCTTGAATTGAATCATCGAAACCTTGATGTAGAGATATCTGTATAAATTCTAAGGGGTGCATTCATCACATCCGATGTGTTGGACTTTTCATATGTTGGCATATGTGGGAGGATTATTCCGTAAAATCTATTAATACTTCCCTTGAAGGAATTCAATGCTATACTGGGGATGGACTGGATCACTTTATATAGATAAAAAATTAACAATCAGGGAAATGAAATATATTTTCATATATATTATCATACCATGCTCCTCTAAAAAATAAAGGAAGATAATGAATATCCATTTGAAAATCCTTCAACACTGTGGGAGTTGATTCCCTATGAATAAGCATACCTCACTCAAATAGTTGAGTCAATGGAAGTTATCAACCATGGGGAAATTCCAATCATGATTTAATACATTGAGGTATCTCCTAAAGAGTTACCTAGAGCTCCCCATTATTTTGAGGTTGAGTTCTTAATATAACTCATACCCCAAGATATACCTATCTCAATGTGTCCCTATAGGATGGATCCTGCTAAACTAGAGTAGTAAAAATATCATTTTTACAAAGGGTTCATATACCCTTGTGCATCACCTTGGGGTGCGCAGATTCTCTTTTTCAAGAAGAAGGACAGATCAATGAGGATGTGTATGGATTATCAGGATCTCAATAGGATAATCATAAAGAACATGTATCCTCTTATAAGGATTGAGGACACGTTCGATCAGTTACAAAGATATTAGTACTTCTAAAAGGTGGATCTTTATTCTAGATATCATTATCTAATGGCGAAGAAGGATTATATTTACAAGACTACCTTCCATAAGAAGGTATAAGCAGTATGAATTTCTTGTGATGCCCTTGAGGCCTATAAATTCACCTACAGTCTTCATATATTTAATGAATATAATCATTATATATTACATCAACAAATTTTTGGATGTTTTTATCAATGTTATTATATTCTACTTCAAGAATAAGGAAGATCATGAAGAAATTCTATAACATGAGTTGACAACATTATGGAAGGTGAAGTTACAATCCAAGTTCAATAAATGTGACTTTTGGATGTAGAAAGCCACATTCTTTGGACATGTTATCACATGTGAGAGAATGTCTATGGACCCATAAAAACAAAGGGGATTAAGGAATGGCCCAAACCATCTTGTGTCACAGAAATCCATAGTTTTCTAGGCTTACCTGGGTACTATCAATATTTCGTGTTAAAATTTTCTTAATTATCACATTCAATAACTATGTTAAAAAGGAACAGGATAATGTATGTATAGAAATAAGATTGTGGGGAATGATTCATGGAGCTTAAGAGAATGTTTATCACTGCACCTGTACTCACATTACCAAATAGTGGAGAATGTTTTTTGATATATAATGATTCTTCAAATAATGTTCATAGTTTTTTATTCATTAAAATATATAATCTGATTTCCAAAGCCTCGCAGAAGTTGAATATCCATGAGAAAAACTACCGAACACATGATCTAGAGCTAGTAGACGTGATTTCTGCCTTGAAAATCTATCAGGACTTCCTCTAGGGTGAAAAGTGTTATAGATATACCAATAACAAGATCCTAAAGTACATATTCAAACAAAAGAATATGAACACACATTAATGGATATGGTTAGAGATAATTAAATACTATGATTTCTAAATTAACTATAATCATTTTAAGGAAAAAAGGTATATAATTCTCTTAGAAGAAAATAACCTGCTACTCTAACCATGTTGTAGATTGATAAAGACTATCTATTCATTGCTATGAAAAGTATGGATTTGTAAATCATAATGTAAGGAAATACATCCTACCCTTCCCAAATGATTTCCCAACCATATATCATAGAGAAGATTAAGAAGGAATAATGGGAAGAACTAGAGTAACAAATAAGGTGAATGTAGTAAAGGAATGGATGCTACAAGAGCTCTATACCGATGATGATGGTGTGATTCAGTTTGGAATTTGGCTTTGTGTGCCTTCATCTTTTGGGATATATAAGAAAATATTGGAAAATGCACATAGATCAACTTTATATAACCATCTTAGGAGTTCCAAGATATACGATGATCAATAAGAAAGCTTCTTATGGGACAAAATGAATAAAGATATTGTGGAATATATCTCATGGTGCTTGATATGTAAGCATGTTAAAGCCAAGAGATAAAAGTCCATGGAGATGATGTAACCAATGCCTATACCCATGTGGAAATTAGATATTTTTTCTAGGGACTTTGTCATGGGTCTCCCAATGGAATCCAAAATAAATAATGTGCTTTGGGTTGAGGTGGAACGACTCAACAAGGATTCCCACTTTGTCGATATTTGAGAAGATCTCTTTATTGAATATCTTTCCAAGATATATGTGAAGTAAGAGGTGAGAAACCATGGAGTTACAATACCATTTGTATCTGATCATGATTCCAGGTTCATATCAAAATTCTGGACGATTCTTCAACATCATTTGAGTATATAATTAAATTTCATCATGGATTATTACCCCCAAACATATGACCAATCTGAAAGGACTATCCAAATTCTTGAAGATATTATAATAGTATGCTCTTTAGAATTTAAAGGTGGATGGAATCAGCATAACCCACTGGTTGAGTCCTCATACAATAATATCTTCCACTTTTGTATTTAGATGGATCGATATGAAGCTATGTATGGAATACTATGTATAACAATAATATATTGGGATGAAGTTGATGAATGGAATCTATACGGAATTGATCTTGAGCACGAAATGATCGAGAATGTTTAATCCATATAGCAACATCTTGAAGAAGGTTAGGGTCTGAAAACGAGCTATTTTATCAACCTTCAAATGAAATTTGAGTTTGAATTTGTAGATAAACTCAACCTTTGAACATCACTATGGAAGAGATTCACATGGTTAAGAAATAAAATGGAGGTAAGCCCATGGTACATTGGACCCTTTGATATCCTTGATTGCATATGAGTCATGGCCTAATAGCTTTGACATCCACCGAATATGGATCAAGTTCCAGATGTGTTTCACATATCAATCATTGGATAGTACGTACCAAATCCCTCACATGTACGAAGATCAGAGGTGGTACTGCTGGAAGATGATCTCTATTATTAAGAACAACTAGTAAAGTCTCTAGACCAATGATATAAGGTTCTAAAAAACAAGACAACACACATTGTTAAAGTGTTGTGGAGGAATTATAAGTAATAATAATATACTTGGGAACTAGAGGAGACGATTAAGGAGATGTACTCCCACAAGTTTATATAAAATGAAATTTTTTATGGTGAAATTAGAAAAGGGGGAAGAATATAACAACGCAAATATTTATCAACAGAATTTATCCCTTATTATAGTAATTTCATATAGTATATATCACCTATAATCACTTATAAACCTTATTTAATTCATTATAAACATAGAATTAATGAAATAAGAAGTATTTCTAGAGTTGAGGTTCCAACAACAATGAAATATTATCTTGATTATAGGAATAGTAATATGACCCTTATGAATAGTAAACTAGGAAAATGTAATGTAGCCTCCCCTGTGAATGTATAAAAAAATTATGGGTTCTTACAAGTAATAATATGATATAATTATATCATATTACAATTTTGTTGTATTTTTAAAATTATTAATTGTTAGTATTTTTATAATTCATAAATATTAAATTACAATTTTATGAATAATTTAATAATTTAAAAGAAAATTTATTTTAATAAAATGTATTCAAAAAATAAATTTTCTATGTCCTATTATTTGAAGATAATTTTATGAGACCTAAATTAATTTTTTAAAGTGTTATAAAATCAGTTATAATTTCAAAATATGAATTTTCTATGTAAATGATGATTTTAATTAAAAATTATATTTATCATATATAGAAAACTATTTCAAAAAAATGGAGTTCATTTTTTAATTCTACACATCAAAAAAAATTAGGGTTATTTTATATTATTTTTCTGAAGTATATGAATTTTCGAGGAATAGTGAAATATGATAATTTATGATATATAAACATTATAAGTTAAATAAATAGTTCATTGAGTCATTGATGATGTAAGCACCATTTTTTTAAATCACATGATAAAATTAGTATGTTATGTTTCAATAATCACCACTATTTCTTATCATGTTCAAAATAAAAAACTAATGAACTAAATAATGAGAAAACACCCCACTCATCCACTATAAATACCACCCCTCAAATTCTCTTATCCTAGAACCTAACAGGATACTATCCTTCTCTAAATTATATCAAACACACTTCTGTATACCCTTCCTTACTTTCAGGATCTCTTTGTATCATAAAATAACTAGGCCAATGTGCCTTAAGGTGGATCTCAAGAGGAGAAATAAGGAGGTAAATCCTCTCTCTTTTTCTTTTAATTTCCTTTCGATGTCATTTATTTTATTCTATTATAAAAAAATTATATTTCACTAATGGAATGATAAAGACATTATGATTGAAATAATTTAATTGTATTAGGTTAATGGATGATTCATTACTAAACTCCTCCCTCTCATGTTTGTGTTATAAAAATTAATTCATCATATGTGATGTGTCAATTTACAGACATCATGGGTGATACAATTTCATTTTCCATAAAATCCATCAAAGATGTTAATAAAACCATTTAATGGTTTAATTTTTTTTAATATGTATGATACAACCATCTTTATCTTCTATAACACACATTTATACATAATACTAAATTACAATACACAATGAGTACATTGTGATAAAAAAATCGCCAAAATAAACCTTAATCAATCATCAATAACATTTTTCTAATGATTCATCCTTATAACATATAACCAGATTATTTATATGATAATATATTTTTATAGAAGATAATTAATAATTTATAACAACAATTCTGAATATTTATCAGCATTTTACATGATGTTCTATTCATGTGTACAATAAAATGATACAAAAAATCAATAACAATGAATTCTAATGAACGATGAAATTAAACACTCTAACTCATCCAAAAATCACATAAATGAAATGAAAATAAACAGAATGAAAAAATTAATGTATAAAAGATTATTATTGTTTTAATTAATGAAAATAATGTGATTATATAGGATATTATAGTGAAGAAAGCAATCAGATATGAGTTAAAGGGAATTCTCGAACACAATGCTCTTTCATTTGGTTTTCCCACTATCACCCCATTTTTTGTATAGATATTCCTAAAATACAATTTATTCATCATTATCTTACCTATTTTGGGAGATAAATTTTTTATACATTAGTTTATGACAAATACAATGTTTTATAAAGTATATTTTTTTAAACAAACACTTTTTAATTCTCACTCAAGGTTGAGGATTCTTATATTAAGTATGTTATTCCCACATTCATATTGGAACCCAAAGTTTATGAATGTTTTATTAATAAATTAAACCTCATTTCTTTTCTATGGGTTATGTTATTTATGATATTTACATACATTCTATTTTTCATGCATGAAAATGTAAATGTTATGATGTGAAAGGTATAACATGAATTATATATCCCAATGAAAATGTTAGGATGTGACAAGTGAACCCGAAATTTAATTTCACTCCAATGCATTGGATAGTATCATTTTTCTCATTATAGAAGTGTAATATGTTTGAACATGATTCTATCTTTGTTACGAACTATGTGTGTTAGTTTACCATTAAGAGATGATGTTTCATTTTTACGCATTTCCACATTCATTTCAATTATCTAACGCTTCCTCTCATGATTGTGATGATGATGATTTTATTATTATGCATGCCACATGTTATATTCATTAGTGTTATTATCTATCCTCTTTACAAGATTTTAGATAACCCATTTTTTAGGAATATCCTTAGGTGATTACCTTTACCAAGGAAAATTGAAGGGCCAATAAAAAGAAAGAGAAGAAGGAATGAAATAAATGTTTGTGTATTATTTTTTAAATGTTATTTATGGTCATAATTTTCCCAATACACCAAACCCTTGGATACTCATTGTGCAATGATTTTATAGTGTTTTACTTACAATGATGTAAAAATATATTAATGATAAAATAAGGGTCATTGTATGTCGGACCTCTTTCTCTTCAAGGTTTAGGTATGTGTTTCTGTCCCCTCTCTCATCTTACATTTGTATAAGGTTTTCAAGGGGGATAATTGTTTTCTTTTATAAATCTATCCTTTTGTATGCATTTAAAAAGGGGTATCTATGGGTAAGCTGTGACTTAAGCACTATATTTTTTGTCACATATTCTATCTTATTGATGGAGTGGTTGTAGGATTTTTGTATTATAGGAATGCTTAAGAGCTGAGGAAGGAAGATGATGATGATTTGTTTATAATAATTTTTTTGGACAACATGGTTTTTCTACCAATTATTCTTGTTTACTAAAATTATTTGTCTCACATAGTATTAAAATAATTAATAAATAATCCATTTATTAAGGGTACAATGATCATTGTTTTATGATACATTATTGACAATAAAATCCAAAGGAGGAGATTGTTAGTATCAGGATGATTTTGGAGATTGTTTTCAAGTGTTGTCAGTTTTTTCATGGATGTTTAAGAATAAAGGAAAAATCACATAACTTTTTATTTGGAGAATATTGTATTAAGAATAACCAGAATCATTTTATTAAATAATTTCTATAATATCGACTTAAATGATGACCACATGGTGAAATAATTTTGTTTTAAGTAATTGGTTTTCATTTTCAATCCATATCTGGTATGGAAGAAGTGATTATATTGTTGGGTAATTAAATTCTCTATGACTATGATAAAATAAAATTTACACTGCTTTGCTCATTTTTTTTCACATATATCATATGTTTTTTGGAGAACATGTGATTCAATATTTTCTAATGAAACGTGGGGTGAAAGAGATCTAGGGTGATAAAATTTTGATTATGTGAGAGAGAACTAGAGTGATCCTATTAAGATTAATTTATTTTGGATGAAATAAAAAAGGGTACTGAAAATTGTACTCAGAATGATCATAATAAAAAAATTGATATCAGAACAAGATGGAAATAAATAAGTTAGACCAAATGAAAATTTACAATACTTTATAATGTATGTATGGATATGAGGATGATTTTCTAAAATGTATTCAATGTCATGAAGGAATTCATGATACAATAAATTGTTTGTGAAGGAAATTATTGGAGTGGAAACTATTGACACCAACCCATCTCATTCAGGAAGAGACCAATGCATAAGGATTTGAGCCGAATCTAATAAAAATCATAATGGAATTGATCAATCAACAATTTAATCAACCATTTATAAGGGGTTAAATTAATTTTCTTGTTATTCAATGTGGTTAATAGATGGTCGAAATCTGATTTTTTTCAAAATACATTATCAAATGGTTTGAGAGTACAGTTATGTGAACTGGTTATATTTATTTCCAAAGAGAGTGGATTAATTTTTTCATAAAAAATGGTTCATGTGATGAATAAAACTATATTTATTCATTTATCCAATTAGTAGAGTGCCTCATAATAATGAAATCAGCCTTAAATATGAGACTACATGAATTTTTGTAAAGGGGAGTATCATATTCAGAAATAAGATTGAGAAAATTGGATTCATAAATTGAATTCAAATTGGATTTTGAAAACAAATACTGAATAAGAGATGAAATTTGATGATGATTTAGGAAGATTATATAAGTGTTGAGAAAATCTTAAGTGTACCCATGATATAAGGGAAACCATATTTGGGTGAAATTGTTTGAGCAGGAATGGTTTTGTGATTCCCACCAATATCACTCATGGGTAACCTATAAAAAGAGGGAATTACATCATACATTTTAGAGGTTTGACCCAGGTGTTATCTTCCTGGAAAGATAGAGAAGATATTAATTTCTAGGGAGAGAAGAAGTATTCGATATTGAGATATTATAGAATATATTTTAATAGATAAGTAAAAGGAGAAGAGAAAGATATTAATTGTGTATTCAATTGATCATCATATTTGGTGATTATCGTATTCAGCTGATTACCATATTTGTGTTACTAATAATATTCTTTTGGTCATTGATTCAGGATATATAATCAGATTGAGATTTCTGCAGTTGGATTTCCATACTAAGGAAGGAATTTTTAATTGTCATAATCAAATTCAGACAGTTCTTGATACATCTCACTGAGCAATCAGATCGGTAGAATTGTAGTGGGATGATCATAGTGAGAAATCAAATTTATGAATCCGACTTGGAAATCAAATTTTAATTGCATATCTGAGTCCTTGATGTTCATAATAGAATCTGGGTAAGAGAATAAGGAACTGTTTTTCAAGGAAATATATTTTTGAATATTGAAAAGACGAACATGTACCATGTTTTCTTACACAATAATTGTTTTAATTTATTTGAGTTAAGAGAGAGCACACATACTATTGAATTGTTTACATAGTAATACACCAGTTAATGGGAACATCTTACTCATTTTAGACCAAGGATTGATTTATAGTGGATTTTTTGGTATTGGATCATTTCTAAAATATACCAAGGACACCCCTATTTTTATTGAATAGTAAACCTTATAAATAATTGGGTTCATATGGATGTGTGTTTTAATTGTATTTAGTTGGGATAGAAATATTGAATAGGTGTGTAAGGTTGTTCCATGAAATGTAAAAGAAAAATTATCACTGATTCACCCCTCTCCCTCTTAGTGAAAAATTACCTAGAAAGTGAACTTTAAACCTTTTTGTCCACCACCTGAAAACCACATACATATAGTAGCAACTATAAATTGAAAAAAACATAATTATTTAATAGGATAATTATACATTCATTGAAATGGTTTCTCATAATGTTAATAACATTGATTTTTATAAATATATATTGAGTTCCAATCCAACTCACACTATTTGAATCCTCATTTGAAACAACCTTCGAAACCAAATTATAATTAAATTCAATAATTTACATTTGGAAATAAATACTTCCTTTTAGAACACCATAAAATGGATAAAACTATCAATAAGTTTTCCAAATATGACCTAGATGAGTCAACATACACCTTTTAGGTAAATCACCCCATTTTGAAAACTTAATACGCCATAATTATAAAAAAATTCGTGTTAAACAGCAATTTAAAACCTCAAACTATTTCTCACCCCTTCATTTAAAACCATTTACAAATTTTGAAATGTTAATTTAGAATTTTTACAAACACATATAATGGTAACTCCAATTCCATGTTTGGAAAATATTTACAATGGACTTCATAACCACCATGGGACACTTAAAGTTACATAAATTGGATAAAGAACCATTTTAAAACAATTGATCATCTCAGGTAATGAAATATAAATCAACATCATTGAAATACCGACCTTGGGTCATGTGGAAACTCATCACCATAAATGGAAAATTCCAAAACAAGAATGAATCCATCACATCCATGAACTAAACTATAAAATCCATAAGATAGAAGCATACTAAAATGCTAATCACACATGTATAATAATTTAGGGTCTAACAGAGGAAAACAACTACATGAAAAAGTAATTGTAATAGTGGTGGGGATAAGAATGAATGAAATGAGGAAAACACCTCATAAATCACTTGATATATGAAGGAATGAAACCATAATCGAAGGAATTACGATGTTATAAATCCTAAATGATCTATTAAGGATTGACTTCATGAATGGGGTGTGTATAGGGGTGAGAGAGACATAAAATACAAAGGGGATTTCAGTAAATAAGGAAATTTTTAAAAAATTTGAAATCTGCATTATTTTCCAAACCATACGCTAATGTTGTGCCCCTCGTTGGATACAACTAGCTACACCAAATGGGTTCATATGGAGCCCCACCTAGTTTTACTAACCATTCACTAACTGTATTAAATTGAATAGCAAAATACTACAATATTGTTTCATGGACACCACTTAGTTTCCACTAATCATGTTGGCTTGTAGTATACCCCCAATCACATTCAACATTTTAATATTCAAAAATAAAAAATATCCAAAATGTAAAACAACCACCATGATCATAAAATAATATATAATAAAATCCATAGTGACATGGGTGGTTCCACAACATTCATCACCATGCCAATTTCTACCCCAATAAAGTATCTTTCAATGTAGAGAATAATGGGAAATAATTATTAAAGATAAGAATTACACTGACTCATAAATGAACCATAAAGGAAAACTGATAATTACATAAATTGATGGATTTATATTCTAATGGATTTATAAATCCACAATCAAGATATAATATATGACCAAGCTTTTAGAATATCAATGAAATCTAGACTAGTAGGGGTATACCCACAATAATAATTTTTCTAAAATAGTGAAATAATAAGAAACTCTTTCCTATAAAGAGAGAACATCACAAAGAAACCAAAATACCAATATCTAAAAAAGGAATTAAAAATTTACTCCAGCTACATTAATACACAAAAAACCGACACATAACCACAAGGGAATCACTATTACACAAAACATCCCCAAGACCATAAGATCGGTTTTCCAAATCCATGGAATCCATAAAAGAGGATAAAAACGACTTCAAACATACCCTATAAAGAAACAAAATGGCTCTTAACCATGAGTCATGATATATATAAGAGTATAAAATAAATACAATGTGACATATCACCATCCCATGCAAATCCGAATAAAAAACCGCAACTAATTGGAACCCACAGTCCCTCGATAAAATAACCACACCTCAAGTCACCCATGCACATACACTAGTATTTTGAACATCCAATCCCAAAATCTATATCCTAATATGGGAAATAAACCAGGAATAACTATAATAAAATCAATGAATGTGGGAAAAAATTCCCAAAAATAACAACCACTCACAAATATCATCAAAAACTATCATATGGAATACAACATGTAATGATTTTATCCACCTACAACTATTGAAAACTCTTCATGCATAATTCTCAAAATAGATCATCAACCCAAACCTGATCTCACACTAAGTTCCTAAGTAAACTAATAATCAATGATCTAATTATCCGACCAATTCTCACATCCTAATCAACTTTGAACCATATAGTTGAAAAATATATACACTAAAAAAATTAGTTGGGAAATTACAAGAGACACCACTAAGAAGATAATACCATGCCTATAAACACACTTGGAGTCTGGTCAGTGTTAAAACTATAAAGAGGAAAACATATTAATGATAAGTACCCTACAATTTCAATAAACTTTTTTTGGAATCCTACAGTAAGAAACATTATAAATGATCTCAATAAGGTCACATCTCCATATTTACAACATTCAAAAATGAAACTCAAAATGTTTTAAAAACACCCATTTCATAAAATCAGGGAACACATTTAAAATATTCCCAAATAAAACAATGTTCTAAATATAATCATGAAACCACAAAATTGAAAATTATTTTTCAAACTGATTCCAAATAAACATAATGTTTAATTTTAAAAAAATTATTTTCAATCCATTCCAAATCATCCACTATTCAAATACTAACCATGTGTCAAAACCCAAACAAGACCTAAAAATATAATTTTAGAAATCTATATTTCCTTAAACTAAGAATCTATCGATTTTCAATAACTCATTCCTTTTTTTAAAACCGCAAAAAAACATTCCTATACTACTTAAAAATTCAATATTTGGAAACCATGGATTTATTAAAATCAAAATCCCACTTTTAGGATTTCTACTTCATTTTAAAAAATACCTTATCCACCTTATTCTCTCCAAACATTATGGGATTTTAATTATAAATTAATTAACACTTAAAATGTCCCATATAAAATAAATTTTCATTTAAAAACAACCTTAACTTGTTTAAAACCAAAAAATATTATATATTTTATTACAAAATCATCCATTTCATTAAAAATAGTTCTCATTTTTAAAAAATAGATGAATGGATTCCTTTAAAATGGAAAATTATTTTCTCAGGAAACCCAATTTTAACACAAAATAAATCAACATCATTATAATAACATAGGAAATAACACATCAAAATTTTTATCCAAATAACATTCTAAAATCTCCAATATATCACAAGACCATCTAGATCACTTTATCCTTCTTAACACACGTAAATTCAATAATCAAGATTCTAAAAAAATCATAAAATTAGTGAAAAGAAGATAATTTTGGACTCATGGTTGATAACCATGTGTAAACTATGAAATAGTCTATAGAACATATTTGGGATCAAGCGATTAGCAACCCACTATTTTTAGGCCTAATAATCCATCCCCATGAATTGATTCCCCATTTATCCTTAATACAAAAACACTAAATATAAACCAAATATAACTAAATATATTCTAATGAGGATCAAAGAAGCACGACCAAAAATAGGAAATTAAAATTCAATAATTATATAAAATTGAAAAATAGAATCAAATCTAAAATGTAGATTACCCATGGAAACTCGATGCTCTGAATGAAAAAGAGCTTGTGACATTATTATTACACCTACATCATGAGTACAGAAAACTATACCTCTAAATTATGAAATTAAAAAATCATAATAACTCAATTCCATAACCTATTACCCATTAAGAACCTATGAAATGATACCATTTACAATGAATATGTTTAATGTTTAATCTGCCCTATCAACTGACGAGACCTTCAACTACCCTGAAGGGCTTCGTAATCGTCAGAAGCTGGAAAAAAGTTCATTATAATCACAAAATATACATTGGTAATGATTTCACTCTCTCAAAAAAATAATGAGCCCTGTAAACCAATAAATAAACTAAAAAAATCCTTAAATAATGGATTAAAATCCACAAAACTTGTTATAGTTTAATATCGTCCACACTAGATATAAACCTAAATCCAAATATAAAAAGGGACAGTGAATGATGATAAAAACAATGATGAGGAATAAAATATCCCCTAAAATCTAATTCCCTTTCACAAAATGGTCACTTTTAATACACCACCCTTAAAACACATATATAAAGTTGTACCCATAAATGTGAAAGTAATAAAAGAGTCCTACTAGGTCATTGGACTTTCATTAAAAATGATTTTTCATAAATCAATAAACAATTATTTCCAAAAAACACTTCTAATTACCAACCATCTCACACCATTTTAAATATCATTTCAAAAAAATATCAATACCAAATTATAAATATATCATTAAAAATCATTTTTTAATCAATAATTTCTTTAAAACCACATTTAAACTGGGTAAAACTGTCTATAAGTTTTCAAAAAGATAACCCACATGGGTAAATGCAACCCAGTTACATAAATCAGACCATTTCAATTAATTTATACATCTTCATTAGAAACCAACTGGTGTAAAATTTCGTTTAAAATATCAAACTTTTTCTCAACAATACATTTAAAACCATTTACAAATTTTTAATAACCATTTGGGAATTTTTACAAATCCATGGAATTGGAAAATTGATGATAATTGTGGAAACCACCTATAAATAACATCATCACTTATGAGACATATAAATATACATAAACTGTATGAAAAACTATTTTAAAATAATCTATCTTTTGATGGTATGGTATATAATGTGACTTCATTGAAATACCATCCTTTAATCAAGTGGAAACTCATCACCTTCAATTGTATAGTCCAAACAAGTAAGAATATATCCCCCTTAAACCCTAAAAGACCCAATACCAATATTATAACCAACTCAAACCCATAATAATACATTAAAAGTGATTTATGATTTTGGGGAGGAATAAAACCTAGGGGAAATGAATATGATCATACAATGGGAGAGGTTGGGGGAAAACAAGACAAATACCATTGAAATCACACGAGATTTGAAGGGGAGAAACCAAAATCAAAGGAATGTGGTTTGCACTCATTCTTCCACTCCAAAGGATAATTTACATGATTACAGAGAGGAAATGGGTGAGATAGACTTAAAATTTTGAGGTCATATTAGTAAATACCCAAAATTTAAAAAATTTGGTTGACCGTATGGCTTGGCAGCATGGTGATCCAAATTGTTCATCATCTGTGCACCCCTTATTGGACCCATGTAGGCACCATGTATGGTTTCCTCTTTTACCCTACATTGTTTTACCAACCCTTTAAAATATAATTGTCAATATATACTTCACGAACACATGGGAACTTTATAGTTTCACCTTAATATATGGGATAACCGTGCACCCCCCAAAAAAATATAAAATTTTCAGGATTCAAAAATGTAAATTTTTTAAACATAAAATGAACTCCAATATTATAAAATAATATAAAATAAAATATATTGGGACATGGAGGGTGTAATATTGGGAGACACTAAAAAGAGTAGGCTAATGAAAGAATATATTTTAGTATTATTTATATGCTTGATATGGATAATGTGCTATCCACTGAACAATCCAAGAATCACAACTATTGGGATTGAGATAATTTCCCACCTAAATAACTATTTCGTGAAAGAAACACCAAATAAGTAAAATTTCATAGATAAATATGGCTATTGGCTCACTAAATTATTATATGGCATATGCTTTTTGGTGGGATCAAATTCATTAATAGTTATTTACGAAAGAATATATAAAATTATACTCACCCATAGATATGTATTTGTTTAATGTTTTGACATAATTAATTATGATCATATTGAGATCACATATTGGTATAACATATATAGATATTAGTATCTAGTTTTGGAAAGTGTTCATATAGTGAATTATTTTTGAGAATTTTATTATGAATGTAAAAGAAATAAATTTTACCATTTTTGAATTAGGGGTATTAGATATCAGGTGTGCATAAAAAATTTGTGCTAATAAACAATGGCTTAGAGATAAGAGATAGATGATAAAAGGAGATGAATAATTTCATGTTAGTAAAAGAGAAAGAGTTATTTTATTATATTTCAAAACATATGATCTAATTATACCATGTGGATTTGTTTTAGATTTTGAGAACTGTCATTATGTTACTACTTTAAACATGAATTTGATTTTTTGCATCTTATTTAGACATGAAATGATTTTCATTCACTATTAAGAACAACTATTGTTGAATTTTTATGAATGAAATGTTTTATGGAATTGGGGATATGATAAGTTGTTTATATATTATAGATATGGATAATAATATCAATAACATCCAAAATAATATGGCAATTTTTGATTAACATCACTCATACCTTTATCATTGTTTTCGTGGATATATAAATGAGAAATAAATCCAAATAATCCATAAATATGGATTATTGAGACCATTTTAGTGTGAATCATTTCAATCATGTGAATATTTTTTATTAGGAAAGATAGAAAATGAAATTTTAAGTAAAATTATTAAATGGATATTAGTTTATTGGATCTCAAACATTGTGATGTGTGTGTACTAATGAGAACATAGGTAATTGGTTAATTTAGATACATCTTTTCCTTTACCAATGAAATTATTCAATATGTTTATGTGATTTTAATTAGATATAAGTATGAAACTATTTAAATTTAAGATATTTAGGAATAATGTACATAATGACCTGGGAAAAAGTATTAATATTGTCTAATTATGTTGGGTTAGCAAAAAATTGAAACATGAATTCACATACCGTATAAGAGAATGTGTAATTGTTCCACAACTAACTCTTAAAAGCACTCCACTATTGAATAGTTTTCTAAGAGGAGGAATAGTTTCCTATTCTACATGATTGGATTGATGATGAGTAACTGTGACCTTCCTATTACATTTTAGGGTTATGATATAGAGACTATCACATTCTTACATAAATACATTATATTTGATGTAGTTTAAACGACATCGTATGAGATATGGTATGTGAAACACAAAAATATCTATTTTTGATGATATGAGGATTCTAAGAACTCATAAAATAATTTAATTATGATACTCATGAACAGATGTTAGATAAATTCTTATTTTCTAATTATCCAAATGAAAATAAGAGATAATATTTATATAATCATACTGAACACAAAGGGTTTCTAGCATGAAGTGGTTTATTTTATGAGAAGGAATATATTTGTTAGGGAATTAGTGGGTGAAAATGTGGACTTGGAGAAGGATGTGTTCCTAAGATAGTGTATTAGTTATTTCAATAATGGGATATGTATGAATAAATTACACAAGTAACACAAGAACCATAATGTTATATTAAGATTCTTTAGAAAAATTAGAGATATGGAATTTTGATGAAAAATGATGAAGAAGTAAAATTGATAAGAATTTAAACTGATACTTATCATGAGCCCATTGAGAGTTATAATTATATGAAATAGTTCAATTCCATTGAATATTATATAAAATCCATATTCACTAACCATGTCAGAACATAGTAGATACACTAGAAGGGATAAGACTGATACTGTGTAAGTGTGTTTTCTAGAATAAAACTAACTTGAATAATTTTTCCCTATAAATAATTCTATGTTGAAAATGATTACAAATAAATATATAGTACCGAATATGAATACACCAGTTCACATTTGGTGATGATAAATACCATCAAGATTTTTCTAGCCATAATAACTCAATATGATTATGATATATATCATATGTATTTATAAATCACTTAAATTATGGAGAATATAGTTGAGAATGTGTGTATGATTTCTACAAGCATGGTGATGATTCATTCATACACTAAAATAAAATAATATTCGGTTTGATGATGGAATATTTAGTTTGATGATGGATTAATAGGATTTGGTGTTATCAACAATGTTGATGATACATTTGTACACTACTATAAAAATTAATCAAAAATGAAATCAGTTATATATAACTAAAATTGTAAGTTAATTTAATATTTATTATTGAATAATCAATATGAAAAAGGTTTCTGTCATGTTTTACATCATTTATTATAAAATGTTTGTACAAATTATTATCAATAATCTTTAAACACTATACCCAATTCACTATTTTATTTTATTATCTCTCTAATTTTACTCTCAAGATGAACACTATCCACTCTTTCACATGAATCATATTATTTGAACTCTTCAACAACCTTATCATTCAACATCATTAGTCACCACAGTGGCCAACCTATCTTCTCCTCGTGTCGTGGAATTTTGTATCACCTAAGGCAACATGAGATTATTTTATAATATTTGGGTTTTTAAAAAATTTTTTTTTCTAGTTCATTGTAGATAATTATTTTTATTTAAAATAATGTAGGTAAATTGTCGTTATGATTTAGTTTCTTATTTTCTCTTATGGAAATATTTTATATGATGGTATAGTTAAGATTATTTCAGCTATCTTGTCATTATTCATTGCAATGGTCCATTAAAAGATAAAATATAGTTATACTATATATCCTATTTAATAATATGCATCTATCATAATATAAACAATATAATTCAACTTCATTTTAAGTGTATCAATTTTTTCACATATTATTTTCTATTTATAGTAATGAAAAACAATATATACATGGAATTTGTAACCATAATCCCTTTGAATAAAGTTTTATGGACTTTTAGTGACATTGTGATATCATATAGGGATATTTCAATTATATCCACTCACATCATGTTGTTGTAAATAGTTGATTATATCTAGGGGAGATTTCTGATAATCAAGAAAAGAAGAATAATTAAATAATGGGAATAATTTCTGTTGTCTATTATCTTTTATTCTATTATTTTTTTTCTTTAGTGATTGGAATTGTAATTTTTCAATTTATAATTATTTGTTTCCTAAAGATAAAAATTTTTCTATGTTTTTGTTTTTATTTTTCAGTTTTTTTGTTTTGGTTTGTGAATTATTTTATTATTATTAATTTTTACTTTTTGTGTTTGTGATTTTTTTGTTGATTCTATTTTTGAAATGTTATTTCTTTATTTGTTAGTATTGTTATTTATAAAAACATTAATTTACATTTCAAAATAATGTTTCCTATATTCAATATTAATTTTTTTCTACATGTGAATATTATTTATAGCTGTATTACTACACACTGAAGAAGTGATGAATATAAGGAAGGATATGAATATTTTTTAGAATTTTCCATAAATAAAGTTTCAGGAAAGACCTATTTTTTGATAAATTCAGGATATTTTTAAATATTAGAATGTTAAAAGTGATGAAATAAAAAATTGTTTATTTTTTAGTGTTTTTAATTTGAGTTATTGTCCTTGTATTTAGCATGGGGAAACTGGTAATAATTCAAGATCTAGTTATGATAGATATTATCATAATTACAATTATTGTCAAATTTACTAAATGATTCATGGTATTGGATTATGAGCAGTAAATAAAACACTGATGATCAAGTGCTTCTATGGTGATATTGAAAACCACCATATCATGGTCAAATTAAATTTATAATTTATTCATTTGGGTTAATATTAGTTATCTTGAAATATAAAAATGGATTGGGAGATAAGAGTCTCAAAAATATATTTATAGCCACTAAAGGATATACTTATTGAAATCAATGATCTTATAGATTTACATTATAATGAAAAAAATATTATACCCAATGGGATTGTTGTATAAGAAGAAACTTTCATTCCCCAAGGAACTCATGTTATATAGGAAAAATTATAAATATCAATAAGAGTTTCTTAAATATATGATTTTTTTATAAGTTGTAATTTAAACCATTGGTTGATTTATCATTAATAACATGTACCAAGTATCAGACTAAGAAAACTTGGTATCTACAAACAAATCCTCATCTTATTTTTTTTAAATAAAATGATTCAAAAAGGTTATGAAGAAATATAGATGAGTAAATATAAAATGTAAAATTACATCATCTAAATGATTTAATATAACAGATGAAAATATATTAAAAATTTACGACATTTAGAAATTATTTTATTAATATAAAATTTGTAAAATGAACGGAAAGAATGAATCCATATAAGATCGGTAATAGTAAAAATAGTTAATCCTTATTATTATTGTAATTTTCTACTTATCTGTTGAAATATTTCTAATGTATAAATATATCATATTGACATTTAGGATTTATATACCATAACAACATAGATATTACTTTTATTATTAATTTAATTTCTTAATTGACTAATTGAAATGGTTATGGGAGGAAGGTATAAGAGTTTTTTTTTCCGAAGAAATATTTTAATTTTTTTATATTAACTATGTTAAAAAAAAAGACATCCCAAAATATGTATATATTTTTGGATACAATGTTATGGGGAATATATCATGTTCAATTTTTGAGGAAGTGACTTCATTTTATCTGTTAAAACATGGGAGACATATAGTTTTCAAATGATATAAAATGTTTTCTAACTGATTAATCTAATCAAATATTAATAAAGGAATATAATAATTCACATGAATTCAATATTACTCTAAATAATTTGACAAATGAAGAAATTTTTTAGAGGATTAAAAACATTGATATTGAATTTATAAATGCACAATGTTCTGGGGAAGAAAAAAAATGAAATGGTTAATATTTTTTGACCTTTGATATTGGAGATATCATGTGGTCCAACATGACATTGATATGATGCATGTTGAAAAAAATATTTGTATAATATTTAATGGAACATTATTATATATTAAAGGAAATATAAATGATTTTTGAATTAAATATATGATTTAATTTAATTTTATAATATTCTTGGATTTATCTCCCACTGCAAATAAAAAATGAACATATATCCTTATTTCATTTAATACATTATCAAGAGGAATAAAATAAATTTTTTCTACTGTCTCCATGGTATCAAAGTGCCTAAAATTTATTATTCAATTGTGAAAAAATTATTTCACTAAAAAAATGTTAATTGGTATATAATATCATGACATTAATGTTATACTGAAACAACCTCTCATAATTCTGTTACATGGAATACTACATATTTTTTATGGTTAAATATCATCAGAGTGTGTTTTTATTTCAATTTGTAAAAATGTTATGGAACAAAAATCATTGAACAATTATGATATAGCTCTTGTTGATATACTTTTTCAACTGGAAATTTACTTTCTACAATAATTTTTTTGATATTATGGTACTTTCAATTTATTATTAGATATAGAAACTATGAATGGTGGTGCCATATTTTTTTGGATATATCATTTTGGAATATATAGGAAGATATTTAATGGGTATATTCAGAATATATATCAACCAGAAGCCTATTTTAATGGAACATAAATTTCTAATGGGGTGGAATATTTTTGTATATACTACTTACCATTAGATGAGAACATTGGTTTTCTTACATCCCACTATGAAAGAACCAATTTTTGGGGATATGGGATTCATGTCTTGAAAATAAATTCACTGAGAGGTGACAAATTAATGCACACATATTTATACATATTTAGTAACATATAAGATGATAAACTATATATGAAATTGAATATTAATGTGTTAATAAGCATTATCTAAAAAAGAAAGATACATGGGTAATGAATAATCATAAAAATCAAATTGACATTATTTAAAGCGATTATGCATGTGGATATAATTCATTAGAAACATTTGTATGGTAAGAAAGTGGACAATGTTTAAATGTGTTTAAAACTTAGAGATTTTGTTTTATTTATCAAAAATGTATTATTATGTGGGATGATTGTTTGTATAGAACATCACTAAAAAAGAAAATTTCTCCAATTTTGAGATTTTTTGTCGTCATTTTTTGGGTTTTAGAATATTACAAATTTTTGGAAGATATTTTAATAACTTATTTAAGAAATATATTGTAGTATTGAAGAGTATAAATCCATGTATGGTTGTTATGAATGAGTTATATAGTCTATTTTCTTGATGTTTTCCAATGAGATAAGATGTTTGAATAGGATTTATATTGAATTCAAAAGGATAAAAATTTATCTGATAGATTCTATAATATCATATATGGTATTTATGATGGATCTAAATTTTGTAAATTGGCAATGGAAAACAATCTACGGTAAGTCCATAAAAGAACATTGTCCCATGAAGATGGTATTTAAAAAATGTAAAATATAATTGTCATATAGAAACTAAAATAGGAAAATTTATCATCGTGAGTTGAAAATTTTTATTGTTAATTTTCATACAGAATTTGGTCGAAGATAATTTGTATGCATGAGTTAAAAAATCGATAAGGAAATCATTATATAATATATGTCATTTTTAATGCCTATGTGATAAAATTTATTTCACAATGGAGATTTTTTTTGTGTGTGTATGGTTGGGTTAACAAAAAATGGATAAGTAAATCATAATATGGTGGAAAATATATGATGCTTTAGAGCCACATATGATAATTTATATTGTGTATTATGAGAATTATGTAGACTGAAAGAATATCAAATTCATGTGGAAACATGTGAAATATTTTGAATAATTTCTCAGAAAAAAATTGTATAAAATTATATTATTTAATTTTTATTTTATCTTGTATCAAACATAATGATCACACATGAATTATGATTCTAGACAACAAAAATGAAGGATGATTAGTCGATGGATATTTAAGATCTTATGTTGAGTTCCACACTACAGATTTATGTCTCACATCATAGTCACATGAATTCATACTTTTATGGAATTATCACGATAAAGAAAACCCATTGATTTTTTAATAGGGTTAATTGAATAGGTTGAACATGAGAATTAAAATATTTCTCAAAGGAAACAATCGATGACACTACTCGAATTTTTATGAAGAATTTGAATGAATCTTAGACTCGATGATCAAGAGTTTGATTGAGTCAGGTCTTTAAACTAAAAATCATGGTTATTTTTTCATGACTTTTATGGGAACATTATTCATGAAATAATAAATGAATATAAATGTTAGGATACATAGATTTTCATGACATGTCCACCAGGTCCTGTTCAGTGAGTACAACAAGCCCGCCTTCCTTAGGCCATGGGCTGGCGACTAGCACCAAAGGCATAATTCCCTAAAACTGGGAAGGCATTGTCTTTATAACCTATAAACACACAAACACTAAAGAACATAGTGGGAATGTTCCAGAATACATTCCCAACTGGAATGTATAAGTACAACTATGATAAAATACAGGTGAAGAAAAGGGAAAGCAACTACTAGGTTATCCTCCAAGGTTCCTTCCTAAAGGGTAGGTTTGGATCCCCTCCACAACACTCCACATACATCTGTATCCTCTGAGTACCGACACACCGTATGGTCCACCTCAGGTGCCGTCTAGTACTAGTACTCTAAGCTTCCGTCAGCGCTGTTTGTTGTCTCCATCCAATATAACAAGGTGTAGGCATAGACTATGCAGGGGTGTGTATAAAAATACTCTGTAAGGACCCCAAGACCCTCAAGGTCTCACAAAAATCCACCAAGGATAAACCACAATGTATGAAATCAATATATAACCCTACTTAGGTATATTACCATACATATAAATATTTTATCAAGTAATCCATCTCAATCATGAGGAAAACACTGAAAAACTAACTCAGCTAAAACCAAGATTTTATTCTAGGGGAAGTATCAAGTAACATCCCCAGTCACATTGTCGAAACCATAGCTTCTAGAGAACTCCTCCAATGTGGAGTACATTGGGCCTTCCATGACACCAAAAACACTTCCCACTAACCTTAGACTGCTGAGGTACTCCTCCAGTCAAGTACCATGGTTCTACCACGTCACCAAGCGCGCTCCCCACCATGGGTCTGCTGCATCACCAAGAACACTCCACCTCAAATCCTACTGAGGTACTTCTTTTATAGAGTATCTTGGGTCTATCGCGACACCAATGTGCTACCTAGTGTGGGTCTTCCACGACAATAAGGCACTCCCCACTGTGCTGGTAGAGTCACTCCTAGTCCAAACGGTTAGCATTCGTTAGGTCTCAGCTAGCTACTAGGTCACCGCACTATGCTTGATTTTCTCTGGGAGGATCCACTCCACAAGCAACTGGTCAATACTCCAACTGTCACAAAGTCCAACGAATAAGTATCACAAGGGTCTGCCACGTCATAGGGGTCTCAACGTAACATAGAGAGCATCAATCAGACGCCCATTCTGTCAGTTATTAGCCTTTTAGTTCTGGGGAGCTCGTTGGATTCGTGATCCATCCAAACAAAACATACCTCAATTATTCCAAAAATATAGTGGGGTATCAATCAAAAGGATAGACTCGCTCCAAGATTTCCAGTTCCGCTGACGTTTCTTCAAACTGACATTTGCGGCCAAAGATATGGTTGAAGGAGCGTATAAGGATTGTAGTGGGCTCGGGTCCGGTCCCACCCAGTCGGACCGACATGGCGTGACCTGGAATTTTTAGACCTAGTTCAGGTTGACTCGGCCTAACACATAATGTTTCATGGTCTGCTATAATGTTCAGAAAACTTTGAGGTCCGCGAGGGGCCTTGTGTGCTGCAGGGCGGCTCGACCGTGGGGGCGCTGCGAGGGCGTGGGGCCCATTCAGCCAGGACACCGTGAGGGGTGCCGGACGGCTTGACCGGGGATCTGTGAGGGGTGTGCGCGCATTCGACTAGTACGCCATGAGGGATAGGGGATGGCTTGGTCGGGGCGCCGTGAGGGGTGCGGGCCAGCTCTTCCGGGGTGCCAGGAGGGGCGCAGGCCGGTTCGGGAGGCCGGCGGGTGGCATGAACTTGGGCTACTCGGCGGGTGGAAGGCGCAGCCGTCCTGCAGAGTGGCCTGGGAGGCACTGCTGGCAGGAGGTGCAACCGGCGAGAGGCACTTCTAGCAGGGGCACAGCCGGTGGGCGGTGCAGCCTGGGCGGCTCGGTCGGCCTGCAGCGCGGTTGGGGTGGGTCCGTCGGCGGGCGTAGTTCTGGTTCGGTAGGGAGGTCGGAGCGCGGTGAGGGAAATGCGGGTAGTATTGGCTTTGGGTGGTGGCGCCATTGCCTTCGTCTCCTTTGTCAAATTACATCATTCTGAAGAACACCACAATGAAGACTGATAGAGCGGGGTCAGGCCATGTTAGTTTGTCCCACACCCTCTGGGTTTAGACTAATAGCATACAATTTACAAGCACGAATCAATGAACTTCAACAATGATCTTCAGTAATTTAATAATTCCCAATCCCCCATAAGATAATGAGCGAGTACCTGGAATGTGTTTAAAAATAGCATTAAATCCATACATATGTTTGATACGTTGATGGAGTCAGGGGGAAGAAGACGAATCATTGGGAAAAAGGCAGACATCGATGTCATTGGCATTTTCCATGATCATCGGTTTGTTCGTCGGTTCATCAAAGTCGAATACATCCTACGTTAGAGGATGTCTCAATGAAGAAGGTCGAAGTCGAGGTCGAAGTTCTTCGTCTGCGTTCTTCATTGATAGAACGCATTATTCGTTCGAGGAATGCATTCTTCGTGGACAACATTATCTTCCAAGTGTTGGGCATCTTGTCACTTTACTAGGGATTTGTCGCTTTGTGAAGCCATCCCAAATCCTCCTCCCAAGCACCACACATATATTATAGTGGGTAAGGAAGGTAACAATAATGGAATTTATGACGGTTCATTTATTAGGAACATTCCTAAATTCCCACGATGATCTTACATAATATAAAAATGGGGGAAATAAAATTATATAAGTTGGCATAATTAATGTGGAAGAAGATCAAGAGGCTCATCCACATTAATGAAGGTGTTGAGGTTTTTCTCACAATTAAAATGGGGTTTATTCCCTGGTGGTCCCCACCACCATAACCTCTCATGGAAGGTTAGGCTCGGGTGGTCCCCACCACCATAAACTCTCATGAGAGTTTAAGGTTTGGTGGTCCTTACTACCAACCATGACAAGGATGTTTAGTTCTAGTGGACCCCACCACACAACAACCACTTTGATGTTGCAAATAAAAATAAAATATTTTCAAAATTTTATTTTTATTTTATTCTTACACAAAAAACCCAAAAACCAACATTCACCCTCAACTAACAGATGTCGAGGTGAAAGTCTCTATATGTGAATATCTACGTTGTGAGTTCTATAGTTCCCTTAGACTTTAATTTCGAGCACCGGTCTAAAATTTAGAAAAATCCTCCCTCAGATTTACTGAATGTTCCTGAACAAAAATTCAGAAGTTCATTTCGGGCACTCCGGGCCTCAGAATGACACACCAACAATTTTCATGGACTCGTAAAATTCTTATATATTTTAAAATAAAAAATTAATTGAAATTATAGGTCGTTATATTCTCCCCACCTCAGGGATATATGTCCATGTAAGCCACAACTCAAAATAGGTAAACAAGTGGGGGAACTGAGCATGCATCTGAGCCTCCCGATCCGAAGTGTTCTCCTGGAGGTTCTCGTTCATCCAGCGAACACGAACCAGTGGTATCCACCATCCATGAAGGACCTGCTTCTATTGATCCTCAATCTCTACTGGAGCCTTCGTGAATGTTGCCCCATCTTTGAAGAAAATATCACCATGGTCGATGATGTGAGAAGGGTCGTGCACGTATCAACTCCGCTGGGATACATGGAAGATGTCATGCACCCGGTGCAAGTGAGGTGTAAGATCTAAGTGGTAAGAAACCTCACCAACTATGAAGTGTATATGAAAATGCCTGATGAACCTCAAATATAATTTTCCACCTCAGTCAAATCTCTAAAAACCATGTCAAGGTATGACCCACAGAAAGTCGTGGTCACCATCCTCAAACACTAGAGATCTCAATCATCTATCGGCGTATGACTTCTTCCTGCTCTATCAAGTCTTCATACACTCCTGGATGATCTGCACCTTCTCTTTGGTAGCCCATTACATCTCTAGACACATGAGTGATGAATCCCATGGGTCAGTCCAGCACAAAGTTGATCTGCATGGTCGCCCATACAATGCCACGAAAGGTTCCATCTCAATAGTGGAGTTATAACAATTGTTGTATGCGAACTCCACCAAATCCATGTGATCCTCCCAGTTGGGGATGAAGTTGAGGAAAAAAGCACAAACCATGTCCTTGAGGGACTTAATGGTCCTCCCAGTTTGGCCATCCATATGAGGATGGAATCTGATTCCCAAACGAAGCTGTGTCCCAAATGCCTCCTACAAACCCCTTCCATAGCATGGAAGTAAATTGTGTGTCAATATCAGAGACAAATGTTAAGGGTACACTATGTAATCACATATTCTCTTGAACATAGAGGTTTCCCAAGCACTCTACTAAACCATACTATTTGATTGATTGGAAATGGGAGAACTTGGTGAGTCGGTCGACGATCACCCAAATCGAGTCATTTCCCCAAGATGTACGTGGATGTCCTTTCACGAAGCCCATGGATATCCCATCCCAATTCCATGATGGGATCTCTAAAGGCTAAACCAATCATGGTGGTACATGATGCTCTATCTTCACTTGTTGAAAAGTGAGGCACCGAGAGACAAACTCTGCTACTTATTTCTTCATTCCCGGCCACCAGTGTTGTCGTCAGAGGACCTGGTACATCTTCACCACTCTTGGATGTACCGCTAGCGGGGATGTGTGGAACTCCCTCAAAACATTCTCCTTAAGTGACACTAGTACCATGGTATGTCTTATTAAGAGTATGAAATTCCCCCCAACCTTCATAAAATCCATCTGGTGCTGGTCCAGTGGATATTTGAGACTCTTGTGATCAGTGTACACTATAAATCGTTTTCTCATCAAATAGTGTCACCACATCTTCATGGCGAAGACCACAGCTGCTATCTCCAAGTCATGGGTAGCATAGTTTTGCTCATGCTGTCCCAGTTGTTGAGAACCATATGGAATCACTGCTCTCTCTTGCATCATAACACATTTGAGTCTGGTCCATGATGTGTCATAGTAAACTACGTACCCTACTCCTTCCTCTAGAAGCCTCAATATGGGGGAAGTAGTCATCCTCTGCCTCAGCTTCTAAATTCTTTGATGGAATCTCGTCGACCAAAAAAATGGTTGTCCCTTCTTTTTTATGGTTGATAGTGGTGATAAAACTCTGGATATGTCTAACACAAACCTACAGTAATATCCAGCCAATACTAAGAAACTTCGTTTCTCCGTCACACACCTAGGTGGCTCCCAATCAAGTACCGCCTCAATCATCACTCAATCCACTACAACTCCAGCGTTCGATATGACATGTCCAAGAAAGTGAAGTTCTCTTTTTCAAAACTGGCACTATGAGAGCTTACCATAATTCTTGTTCTCTTATAGTTTTTCCAATACTACCTGCATGGGATAGGCAAGCTCCTCCTTAGTAATTCAGTAGATCAGAATGTCATCAATGAGGACTATGACAAAGGGATCAAGGAATGGCTGAAAGTTATTGTTCATGAGCCCCAGGAATACTTTTGGATAGTTTGTTACACTGAATGGAATAACCAATAACTCATAATGGTCGTACAGATATCTGAAGCTCATCTTCTGTACATCCTCGTCTCGAACTCTGAGTAGGTGATTGCCTGATCTGTGGTCTATCTTCGAGAACCACCATGCTCCAATCAGCAGATCATTGAGGTCTTCAATCCTTGAGAGTGGGTACATTTTCTTCACAATCACCTGGTTCAGGTTCCAGTAGTGAACATAAAGCCTAAAGCTCCCATCTGCCATCTTGGAGAATAGAATCAGGGGTACCCAAGTTGAAACACAGGCCCAGATGAACCCCATCCCCTGCAGTCCTCTGGTTGTACCCACAGCTCACGAAGCACTGCGAGAGCCATACGATACACCGATGCCGATATCAGTGCCATCCCATGGTACAAGTCAATGTAAAAGTTCACCTCTCTATGAGGAGGTATACCTGGGAAATCATCAGGGAAAACATCCATGTATTGTTCCACCACTACAAGAAAATTTTGACTCTCCACATCAACAGATCCGAGGGTAAGGAAAGCCAACTGATTAGTGATCAGCTGCACTCTCCTCCAGGTAAGTCCATCCTGTACAGCTAAGGCTCCCTTCTCACAGGTGAAGGTAAACCTGGTCCTATCCATGCAGACACACCGCACATTACACTTAATACAATTAATCTATGCGTGGACTGTAGATAATCAGCCCATACCCAATATAACATCGTAAGGCCTCGACGCTGCTACTAGGAGATCCCATCCAAAGCACTCACCTCCTAGAGAAATCTCACACAGTCGGAACCAGTGCGTAATTGTGGAATCCGCTCCCATATGAGTCTCTAACCGTAAGGATTGAGGAAACAACTCCATTAGAATCTACGAGCTCATAACAAGGGAAATGGAAATGAATGAATGACCATCACATATGGATATATGTAAAACAACTATGGTGGAGAATACACAGATCATACCTTGAATAATTTCTGAAGCACCGTAATCGTAGGCCTCAACTACCTGGAGTTGAGCTCTCCCATGTCAAATTGCTCCCCGCGGTCAAGTTTGACCTCCTGGTGGTAGTTGTGGCAACTGCTCGAAACCTCTCCCATCTCCAGCTACACGAATAGATCCTCTGTCATGTCCACCTAATACCTGTGAACTAAATCGATTGAATATCTGCCTCTGCCTGGGTGGTCCTTCGATAATCTGCTGATCATCCGTACAAGAGGTTGGACAGTCACGAGCCACGTGACATTTCCCGCCGCATGCGTAACACTTCCCGCTCCGAGAATTTTTGTCTCCTCCTTGACAGAACTGCACAACTAACTCTGAATTTTGCATTCGTCCACCTATATGTCTAGTCCTATGGGACCTCTCAGACAACTGTCTACTTATAGCGGCATAATACTACTCTATGTGATGACTGGTAGTGGGTCTCGCCGCTGGTGACTACTCAAAGTGGAAAATCTCCACCAAGAGGGCTCTCTCTAACTCCCCCATTTTCCTCATGCTGTTGAGTGAGATCAACGAAAACCTGATCTCTGGCCTGAGCCCCTACTCGAAGGTACATGCCTTGAAAAATGGGTCTCACACTATATCGGTGGAGTTGCGTGAGAGGTCATTAAACCTCGATGAGTATTGAGCTACATTCATGTAGCCCTATGGTAGATGAAGTAGCTCCGGTATGGGCACTAAGCGAAGAGTCGATGGGACAAACTCTCCCAGAAATAGGCTATTGATGTTTTCCCAGATAAGTGTCACCTCGTCATAAACCTGAAGCATCATGCTCCACCATCTACCTAATGCTGCCTATATAAGACTCGAAACAAGGATCACCATGAAATCTGTTTGTGTCCCTACCGGTTGGAAAACTCTCACCACGGCCTCCATCTAATCCTCAACCACCTTTGGGTCCATCTCTCCCTTAAACCTAGGTGGCCTATGGCATTGGAACATGTGAAACATTATCTAGAGGCATAAAATTTATACTGGTAGTTCTAGTGGCATAAGTGTCCCATTGGGTAGTGATATCGTTGGTTCCTCCCCTGGTGCCTCTACAATAAGATAGTCCTTCACCAAGGCCTCATTTCTCGACGGGCTATCACTACGTACAACTCCTTGAACCATAAGTGGTTGTCTGTATGGAGTCATCCTGAAAATAAACAGATGCACTATGGTCAACAAGTTATACTTGATGAGCTGAACTAGTGAGATGACTTGATAAAAACTTTTGAAAACACACACGTAATCATTCTTTTCATGCACTGAGTTAGAAATCAGAATTCAGCATCCTGGTGTAAGGATACATCGGTCATCGCACCAACACTGGACTCCCTGAACTGAAAACCGCACTGATAACCCTTATAAATATTGCTTTATAGAATAAACAATTAGAGTCCTAAGTTATGTGGAAGAACCGACTCCTCTTATACAAATTTTTGACAAACCGTCCCCCGGGGCCTGTTCTGTGACTACCCCAATCCCGCCTTCCAGAGGCCAGGGGCTGGCGAATAGCATCAAAAGCATAATTCCCTAAAATTGGGAAGGCATTTCCTTTATAACTTATAATCACACACACACACACGTGAAATCACATAGCTTGACGAAACACCAAGTAAAATGTATAACAAAAGAGTGTTGAAAGTAAAAGGGGCTAGAATACATGCCCAACAGGAAAGTAAGAGTACAACTTTGATACAATACAACTGAAGAAAATGGAAAGCAGCTATTGGGTTGTCCTCTGAGGATCCTACCTGATGGGTAGGTACAGATCACCTCCACAACACTCCACATCTGTCTGTCTCGTCCGAGTACCGACATGCCGTATGGCCCACCTCTGGTACAGTCCAGTCCTGATACTCTCAGCCTCCGTCATCGCTATCTATCATCTGCATCCAAACCAATATGGTCTAGGCATAAACCGTGCAGGGGTGAGTATAACGATACTCAGTAGGGACCCCGAGACCCTCAAGGTCTAACAAAAATCCACTAAGGATAAACCAAAAATTATGAAATCAATAGATAACCCTACGTTGGTATATTCCCATACATATATGTAAGTAATCAAATAATCCTTATCAATCATGAGAAAAACACAGAATAACTGACTCATCTCAAACCGAGATTTTATTCTGGTGTCTATATCAAGTAACACTACCAGTTATACTAGAAAAACCGTGACTACTAGTGAAATCCTGCTCTGTTGAGTATAGTGGGCCTACTGTGACACCAATCGTGCTTCCCACTAACCTTGGACTACTCAGGTATTCCAGCTATCGTTTAACATGGATCATCTGCATCCCCATGTGTTCTCCCTATTGGGGGTCTTCCGTGTCACCAAGCGCGCTCCCCCTCAAAGCCTGCTGAGGTACATCTCCCATCGAGTACCGTGGGTCTGCCACGACTCCAACGCTCTCCCCACTGTGGGTCTTCCATGACACCAAGGAGCTGCCCACTAGGCTTTTAAAGTCACTCCGAGTCAAAATTGTCCCCAATCGTCAGGTCTCATCCAGCTACTAGGTCTCTGCACTATGCTTTATCGTCTCTCGGAGGATCCACTCCACAATTTACTGTTCGATACTCCAACTATAATGAAGCCCCACGAAGAAGTATCACAATGGTCCGCCACGTCTTAAGGGTCTCAATATAATAGACGACGTGTCAATCAAACACATGGTCTGTTAGTTATTAGCCTTTTAGTTCTGGGGGCTTGATTGGATTCGTGCTCGATGAAACCAAACTGTACCTTAACTATACCCAAAACATATTGGGGTATCACTAAAAGTTACCGACTTGCTCAATGATTTCTAGTGCCACTGACATTTCTTCAAACAGATGTCTGGTGCCAATGATATGGCCGAAGAAGCGTAAAAGGCTCGTAGTGGGCCTGAGTCCAGTCCGACCCGATCCGACCGACCAGGTCCGACCTCATATGGGTCGACCTACTTCGCGCTGAACTGACCCGACCCGAAGGGTCATGCCCAACCCATAATGTGGACTTGTCCTTTGGACAATCCATCATGTCACGAGTTCCGCGAGTGGCCGTGATGCTATGGGTGCCACAGGGTGGCTTGACCGCGAGGGTGCCGCGAGGGCGCAGGGCCGGTTTAGATTGGACAATGTGGGGGGTGTGGTCCAGATCGGCCAGGGCATCACGCGGGGCATGGGCCGGATCAGTCGGGGCACCGCGAGGGGCACATGCTGGTTTGGGAGGTCGGTGGGAGCGTGCTTCAGGGCGGTTCGGCCGACGGACGACCTAGCCATGGTGGCGCAGCTGGCAGCCGGCATTACTGGGGGCGCTACCAGCATGGTGCATGGCCGGCGGGTGGCTTGGAAGGCAGTAGGTACGGGTGGGGTGACTCGGCCGGTGGGCGAGGGGCCGGTTTTTCCTAGACGCCGGAGCACCACGGGTACTGCGCAGGTCGTGGTGGCCATGGTTGGCAGTGTCGTTGCCTTCGTTGCCTTCGTCGCCTTCATCAACTTCCTTCGTTCGGAATAACACCATAAAGAAGAACGATATAGGGGGTTCTGTCCATTGTAGTTTGGCCTGCACCCTCTGGGTTTAGAGTGGAAGCAAACGGTTCATAAGAATGATGAAATGAACGTCAAACATGATCTTCCGTAATTTAATCATTCCCAATCATTCACAAGAGAAGAAGGGAGTACCATGAAATTGTTAAACCAATAGCATTAAACCCCAACCTCGGGTTGATACGTCGACGGAGTCGAGAGGAAGAAGACGAATCATTTGTAAAAAGATGGATGTCAGTGTCGTCGGCATTTTCCATGATCATCGGATTGAGCATCGTTTTGTCATAGTCAAAGACATCCTACATCTGAGGAAGTCTCGAGGAAGATGGTCAAAGTTAGGGTCGACAATCATCATTGGAAGAATGCATTCTTCATTTGGAGAAAGCGTTCATCGTGGAGAGCGTAATCCACCATGTATTCGGAATTGCGTCACATTATCAGTGCTTCATCACTAGGTGAAGCCATCCAAAATCCTACTACCAAGCTCCATATATATATGAGAGGGGGGAAGGTAGGTAACGATCATGGAATTTATGACAATTCATTTATTAGGAACCTTGATAAATTCAAACTACGCTTTTACATAATTTAAAAAGGGAGGCAACCCAATTATCTATGTTGGCACAATTAAGGATATGTGAATTGTCACAATAAATATGGAGGAAGCTCAAGAGGATCCTATACATTAATGAGGTAGTTGAGGTTTTTCTCCCAATTAAAGGGGTATTTATTCCCAGGTGGTCCCCACCACCATAACTTGTAATGGGAGGTTAGGATCGGTTGGTCCCCAACACCATAACCATTCACGGGAGGTTAAGGTTTAGTTTTCCCCAGTACCAACTAATACATGGAGGTTTATTTCTGGTGTACCGCACCCCCAAACACCCACATGGGTGTTCTAAATAAAAATAAAATGTTTGCACAATTTTATTTGTTATATTATTCTTACACGAAAAACCCAAAAACCAACTGTCACCCCCGACCAACTACCGTCGAGGAGAAAGTCTCTTTATGATATTTCATACACTGTGAGTTCAACAATTCCCTTAGATTTGAATTCTAAGAACTGGTCCAACAGTTACAAAACCCCGCTCGCACATTGACTAAACATACTCGAACAAAACATCAGAAATTCATTCTTGTCTTTCCAGGCCTCAAAATCACACTTCGAAAATTTTTGTGGGGCTCGTAAAATTTTCACATATATTTTTACAAAATTTACATAGAAATTCAGGGTAATTACATAGATAATAGTGGATGATAATTTTAGATTAAATAATCGATGCATTTGTGTATAAAGGTAATAAAAACTGAGAACAACAAAAGGACACTGTTGTATTAGGAAGACGAAGAAAATTTACACATGTGGAATTTGTGAGGATGATTCTATATTAATCTTCTATAATTATATTGGGTTTTATTTTATTTTTCGAAAAAGTTAATATAATGGGTTGGGGTCAGTAATTGTTATAGGTTCAATATCATATTCTTACTTGTCACTTTTCAGGATAATACATGATTATCTTCGTGTGTGTGGGATACAAAAACCATACAATAGGTATATATTCATCCATAGGAGGTAAAATTTGTTTACAAATGTTATGTGATTCATATATTATTTAATTTGTTTCATTGGTGATATTAGTGCTGAATATGTAGAAGGTATTATAGGTTAGAAATAAAAAGAAACAAAGGGAACTTGTTCACTTCCCACATATCATAGTAATTTCCACACATATTTGATTATTTTCACAATTTGATAATAACAATGTAATATTGTTCCCTGAATAGATTTTATTTTCAATTGAAAAAAATAAAAACCTAATATTCGGAACAACTAAATATTACAATGTTTCTGAAGAAATATTGAATAATTTTTATATTAAATTTTCAGTTGTTATGTTCAACATTAAATTGTTTTTTGGTAACACAAATGTCAAGAGATATAAATTTAGCATGATATTTGTAGATCAAAATAGATTGGAAAAGACATATAAACTTTTTATCATGGAAAAAAATGAAAAAAAAATTCTATGTACTCTATCCATCATATGTGTATTGGTATATCATTTTCAATGGAAAAAATAGTACTTTTATGATAACTTTTTTGATAAAGATGACTAGTTATACGAGATCCTCTCATCGATGGAAATATTATCTAGGGATACTATTGGGGAAACTATAGACATCGTTTCTATTATACAAAACTATTTTGAAGACAAAATAAGGGAATATAATCTATTTATAACATCCTAATATTATTGGAACAATATAATTATTTCCTATTTAACCATTAAAATTTAAACAAATGAAGGATACATTATTTATAATTTTATTTTATTTTAAGTCTCATTATTTAACGAAAATGATATTTTTTTGTTTAGTACTCGAAGATGAATTAGACGTAAATATTAAATCATTATGATATTTTTATAATTTTAAATGTTAAAAAACTATATTTCATCTATCTATATCATTTCATGTACCATGAATGATGTCATAATTTTTTCCTCGCATAAGTTAACTAATTTAGCAAATGTGAAAGAAAAATATTTTTAGTTTTGTATAGTTAATTTTAGTTGGTATTATTTTCAACTTATTAAATTTTATATATAACATATGGATTATATTAAAATTTTAATTATGTTTTGTTTTGTTCCACATTTATCATTTTAAGTTTCATAAATTTTTTCAATAATCTTTTTTTCCAAATAGTTTACTAGACAATCAATAATGAAAAATGTTAGTTTCGTTTTTTACGTTTTGTTTTCATAATTCACAAATAATTATTCAAATTTTTTATAATAGTTGGATTTTAATAATATTTTACATTTGTATTGTTATCATCTTTCCAGAGAATTTCAGGTATAATAATTTTTTTATTAACTTTTTTGTAGTGTAGTTATGTTCTCTAATTAATAACAATAATATTTTTCTAGTTTGGTGGTGGTTTTTCTATTTCACATACCAATTAATTTTCAATTTTATATGTAATAGTTGTATTTTCATAATCCTTTACATACATTTTTTAATTTCTTTCGCATTTCATGTCTCATAAATAATTATTTATTTTTTAAAAAAATTTACTTGAAAACTTTAAAAATATAACAAAAATAATATTTAGTTTTGAATAATATTTTAAAGATTTAATTAATTTTATTTATAGTTTAATCTTAGATAAAACATATAAGTTAATTAGATATTATTGGGATACAACTCCACAGAAATCTAATATGGAGACTCATAATTCATTTTTACATGATTCTTATAATCTTACAAAGAAAGAGAAGGCTTTCTGTGTTGATAAAAAAAGTAGAAAACAATTACCTAAATTATCACTCACTCATTCCTATGACCTATGGTTATTTATCAAGTACGAATGAAATGCTAATATAATGGGTTTAAATTTTATGTAATTTAAGATTTTTATAGTTTTGGAAGTAAGAAAAAATTAAGAATATTTAATTATAATTGGAGGATTTTTGACAAGGCGACATTTGTTGATATATGGGGACCATTTCGGTTAGCTCCTTTATTTGTGTTTTACTTATCTTGATATGTTTTTAATAATATAGGTATTTTTTCCCTTCTCATTAGATAAAATATAAATTATATGAAACTATATATGTTAAGATGAAATGTGTATCTTATATTACTAGGATATGGAAACATTTTAAATCAATACTAACTTCAAATTTCATTCATACTAGAAGAAAAAATGAAAACCCATGTGATATAGAAGGTTTTATAGAAAATGATACATTTAAAATTTTATTTAATTCTTATTTTAATAATTACCTTTGTTATGATCAATGTCAACATTTTGAAGTGTTCTTTATATAATCATTAAAAATGATCATATAAAGGATATGTTTTTCAATGTCTAATAGAAGTTGATGAGATATGATCTGTATATAAAATTTAAAATTTTTTACCCTAATAGTTTATCATATTTAGGGTATCTATTATTGGACGAATGAAATAATGATTAAAAAATCATGAAAATTGACTACTGAGTCCTCACAGTCTCTGGAGACAACCCCTACTTCCCCTACAACTAGAGATGAAAAATGTAAAAGGAAATAAATGTTAAAAATTACTGAATACCATTCATAAGATGGGAAGGTTATAGCTTAAAAATAAAATAAAAAATTATTCATGTTATTTTTAATCAAATTATATTTTATAATTCACTAATAAAATTTTAAAATATTTTAAGAGTGCACAGATGAGTTTAGGAATGATATTTTGGATAGTTCATTTTGAAATAAAGAACACATGGGCCGCAAATTAGTATAATAGGTGAGTGTATAAATTAAAAATTGTTTAGTTGTTTTGGAATATAGATAGATAATATACATAATGGAAAAATAATCTCTTTAAAAGATAAATTTCAATAGATGGGTGAGATGGTGGAGTAGAGTACTAGATTGTTGGAATAGTTAATGTTTATGGATATATAGAGATTGTTTCATGTGGCATATACTACTCCTCCAAATTCAATAACATATCCCAGTCCACCTATTCTTATATATCCCACTAATCTACCTCATCTTATATGGTTTCACACCAACTGTGAGTTATGTATTAAGGATCCCCAATATCATATTTAACATATAGCAGATTAAATTATATTAGAGATAAAATACATCATCAGTAAATATATATGGATTAGAGTAGGGAAATATTTTTTGTATATTATAGATGAGTATCGTTATCTACTGATAAGGTTTCTATAGTTGGAAAATTTGTCAGGAGTTTTTTTACCTTGACCCTCTACAACTTTCTCATTACATAACACTGAGGTATGCATTTATTATATCAATTATATCATATTGATGCTAATTTTTATAATTATATTTATATATATACATATATGAATAAATTAAATGTAAAAGTATTCTATATTGATATTGAAAACATATTGATAAAACATCAACCTCACATACTAATTTTACAAAATGAATTTCAAGATTATCATCATATTCATTTGTGTTGTTCGATGCATACATTATTATAATGTGAATAATGATTTGTGGGAGAGATTATATGGAGATTCGTTTTATGATAGATATATTGTAGGTTGTAACTATAGATATATTGGGTCTCATAATGATGTAATTATTTTCTATGGAATCATATTATGATATTTAATTTATTAATTCAATTTCATATATCTAAGTAGTTTTTTTTATTTTTTCATTAGGTTACTCTATACAATATGTATTAAATATGATAAGAAATTATTTTATCGATTCATAGACCCAAAATTTATTTCTCTAATAAAGAATTCATTGAAGGTTGAAGAAAGAAAAATATATATTTATATATGATTTCAAAATAATGTCATTATGTTTTTGAATCTTGCTTATCATGATAGGTATGAAATTTATATTTCAAAAAGTCGTATTTTTATTAATTAAAAAACCATTAACATTATATATTTATATCAATTGTCTTTCAGTGATGTGTGTTTTATTCACATAAAAATAAAACTTACTAGTTATTCTCCATACCTAGTTATGTGTGAAAACACATTGAATAAGTATTTTAAATTTAGGTTTTATTACATTAATACTTATATAATTTTAAATAATTTTTTTTTTCATTCCTCTCATTTTTACACAGAACATGAAAGAACTATTACCGGTCAACAAGAAGGAGGACCAAAAGATCAATTATGTTTTCCAAAAAGTGACTACCATTATAAGTACCAAAATTTATGAAGATGACTGTCATTTAAATTTAAATTGATAAATTTCTTAAAAATATAGATTTCATAATTAATAAAGAGTAAATGAATGTGATTATTATTTTCTATTATTTATGTATCAAATAATTATTAATGTGACAATTACAGATTAAAAAACGGTTATATTTTAATTTAAAATTTCCTTTTTCTTATCTAATAATTAAATTGAGAACACATGTTGAATAATTTCTAAATGATTTAAATATTTTTTATGTTACTCACCATTATAATGGAATTTAATTAAGAAATTTATAGGGAGCATATGTTTTTTATTTCATAAAATTTATTCACATTCAGTTTTTGTCTTTATACGTATAATATTGTTTTAATATTTTAATTTGAAAATAAAAATATTATAGTTTTAAAAATATTACAATATAAATTTTCATTAAATAAATATATTGCATTATTCTTCTATTTTAAATTAATTTTTTATTTTATAATCTTTTATTTTTAATATCTGATATAAATGAAGATTCTTTATATTAAATATTTTATAATACTAATATGGAAATCAAGTATTTAATGTTGATTAATTTAAAACTAACCTGGATCGTCTTTCATTTTATTTATTTTTAGGGGTTTCCATGTTTTTATTATATTATTGATGAGGAATATGCTTTTCTAAGTGGTTATTTTAAAAAAAATGTGCAAAGTACCTTGATTTATCATTTTAGGAGGGTTATCAATGTCTTTTATAACATTATATAGCATGGAAGTTATTTTTTATATTCGTTAAAAGTATTGTTGTTTTGGATTTTTTTTAGTGTCACATAAAAAATGTCCCTTATTAACTAATGTTATGTCTAACAATTGTATTTGAAAACAATTTTCTCTACTAATGGTATACGAGATAATTTGTGGTATTGTAGTGGTTTTTTTGATATTATTTTTTGAAAAAGTGGACTTGATTGGAATCTAAATCTAATCTCTTCACTATATAAATATTTGTGTTGGTAAATTATTCAAAATGAAATACATAGTTGAATATGATTATATACTAGGTATGAAGACCAATAGTGATAGATCTAAGAGGATTCCTTGACTTATTCAAGTAACATACATTGGTAATTTTCTAATGCAGTTTATCTTTATGAAGTCCTAGGAAAGATCATTAAAAATATAACATGGCATTAAATTCATTATGATTTATGATCATTCAAAATATTTATAAAGAATTAATTTAATTGCATATGTTTCTACTATATGCTATTTCATGTTTATCATGTGGTGTACTGAACATGGTATCACCTATGATATAATAATTACTAGTTGATACCAATTCAGTATTGGTGGAAGTCACTAGATTTATATATAGAACATTCATAAGTATGTAAAAAAGTATAAGGATTTTTTTAAAGTCTTAGTAAGAGAGAATGAGCTATGGGAAAAGAGTTACACTAATGCTGGTTTCTAATTTGATAAATTTGACATGAAATCTCAACATGGTTTCATTTTTTCCAAAAAGTGTTGTTATCATATGGAAGAGTTCCAAATAATCCATAATATAGGACTCAAAAATAAAGGTAGAGTATATAGATCAGTTAGATATTTTGAAGGATGTTATTAGTATTAATATCATCATTACTGAACTTGAGTTAGTTCCATGATTCATGAGGTTAATAAATCATTACTATGACAATAATGTAGTTATTTATCAATATAAGGAAACCAAGTCTCAACTTAAGACCAAACATATCCATTAAAAATACTATATCATATGGGAGATCCATGATTGATGGATATGTAGGGTGGCATTAAAGGATAATATAGTAATCCATTAATGAACACATTACTACAATAATAATATGATTATTATATTATATATATTTTTATGTGATACATAATATATTTATATAATTGTTATAAATATATCATTATTTTGTTAATAAAGGCAATAACTATTTATTATTCTTTATGTGTACTAAAATTTACAATACATGAACATTCAAATGTTTATATCACCTCAGAGCCTGACTTCGAGTCATCCCAAATTAATGATCTTCACAGTGTATTTTGGGATGTGATGACATGTTAATGATATAATGAATAAAATCTTATAATTAATACAATTTATTTTTATGAGATATAAAGAATGGATTAATGAGGTATTAATTATAGTCTTATGACATGGACTGGCCCAAAATGTATATATAATGGAATGTCATACAATCATTGGTCTAATTAATGGTGTATTCTTATTATCCATACCCATTATTTTTGGTTTCAAGAAACCTATCATGATAACCTTCATAACCTGATAATTTTTTTTAATTTTCATGTGACATAGCTAATCAGGGGTGGTCAGCTATGTTGTTGATCATTTCATCAGTTTGAGTAAAACAAATATGAGATTTGTACACATGTATTATGAGTTAATAAATCTATGAACATGATGAAATAAATCCAATGAAATTCTTTTCCATGATTATTAACGATATATATAAATTCATTAGTTACATCAAAGAAGGAAATATGATATATTCAACAATTAGATAGACGACATGTTATGTATTCAGTCAATATGATAGCCTATTGCAGAGAATCATGAAATTTTGAGTTGGACTATACTAGGTTGGAATGTCCTATGTTCTGTTGTCACACAATGTTTTGAAAAAATGGATTATATTTGTATACATATGATGTATATGGTATATATTGTGGTGGACATGCCCCTATTGAGATATTAGTGTGTTTGATCAAGACCACACCAAACCCCTTTGTAGCTTGAGTAACATTGATGCTTTGCCAAAGGATTCTCATTACATATATCTATGAAATATAGATTTTATGTATGTTATCACACTAATAAGGACCAATGGGTGACATAGTTATGCCTATGGATTTGTATTATGCTTTTCACAAATTGTTTTATCCAAAATCATGAGTTTGATAAAATCATATTCAATAGAGATTTGGATGGATTAAGAAGGAGTTGTGAAGTTTATCATGATTTCCACATAGGATTATAATACAAGGGGGAGATTGTTTGGAATTACCTAAAAGTATATTAATGTTATGTATATTAGATTTGGATAAATTTATATCATCATATCCTTAAGTAGGTTAATGAGTATGGATCTGTTCTAATGATGTCTCAAGTGCATTCAATGCAACATACGATTTTTTTCTCCGAATGTAATGTTATCTTAAATTATAGAACTAAAAATTCAATATCACGAAGTTTCATCGGTAATGATCCAAAGGGATGGCCCATTTATGTCTTTTATATTCATTAAATGAATTTAGTAAATAAACTAATGGGATTTAACATATTAGTGACATGTGATGTCACTCAATATAATCTATATGATCGATTCTCTTTTACATAAGGATAACTGTAAAGACCTGAGTCTTTATCGGTTTAGAAAATATGTGGGAATTTATATTTTTGATTAATGTTTCTTGTATTAGATAAAATGTTAATTTATCTAAGAAGAAAATCTGAAAATATTTTTCTGGTTCTGTTGATCCTGGAATGGGATGTTTACCCTCAGGCTGGAATTTGGAGTAATTTTCAGATGGGTATATTTTTTTGGTATCATCATTTTTAATTAATAATTATTAAATTCAATTAAATTGGGGAAATTTTATATCACTTGAACATGGTACACGATTAAAATTCATACTCCACAGTCGATTTTAGAATGGGGGATTTTAAGTAGACATGTTTTAAACTACTGGAGTTGGTTTCCTAGAATAAACTATTTATACTTTATATTACATGTATATTCAAGGAAGTGAATATGAATAAATTATATTTTTACATATTTTTTATTGGTCTTAGTGACATTAGAATAATAATTCCCTAGATTATTTTTCACATTGAAAAGGTTAGAACAGTTCTGTACAATGATTAGATCATTGGAATTCAAGGATGATATTCATAAATAAATGTATTGTGGTCAGATAACATAATATGATGAGGCATATAGTATGTTTATTTATTTGTGTATGTAGTCATAATTGGACGAGACTTAATATCCTATGTTTTTCATGTGTTAATCTATAAGATAGATTTTTATGGGGACATGCGTACCTATAAAAGTCCCGATGTTTATTTTTCATTGAATATTCCATTCTACGAGTTTGTATCATAGTCCATAGAATTTATGAAATTATTATTACATATTGGGACTCATGTTCTTTGATTTGTTACCCTATATCTTGATGCCCTATGTTTTTAGCAATGTAGGATACATTGGGTGTGTCATGAACAATATGTTATTATTGAATAAGTCCACGATTTATCCATTCCATATTAATGGTACTTGATGTCATATACCTTTGATTTAAATTAAAATATATGATTAAATATCATGGATATGGCGTATTGTGGGTTATGTTTTAGATGTTCATATAAAGACATGTCATCCATATAGGCTAATGTAATGAGTATGGAATCTAATTGATGAGATACAGAGAAAAGTGATTTTGTCATACAGTGATCATTCATATGTGGTTGTTGTCAATGTGATTTATATTCATCCTTCATTGTTGTTGTAAACTATTGCATGAAATAAATATAAGGTTCTATGTATGCTTTACTAATTCCATTGAGGAATGTGTGCACCTAGAGGGTCACACACAAAGTATTTCCATTGATAATAATTAAATTGTATTTATAATTAGCAGCAAGAATAAAGATTATTCAATATATGAAGAAGTAATATTTATTTTGGGTTTATTGAGAAATCAAAAATATTAAAAGATATTTATTAACAGGTTAATCATTTAATTATGATAATAAATATTATTAATTTATCACTTGTTATTTTCATGGAAATAAATATTTACTTATTCAATAATAAATAATTTATTTAATTATGTAGGTATTAAATAAATATTTATTATTGATATAGTGAATTGAATATTTATTTATATATTGGTTTAATAATATTGATTTAAATATTTATTTGATAATTAAATAAATATTGATGATGATGAAAATATCTTCTAGTTTGGTGATAAGTATTTATTTACGAGACTAAAAAATAATATTTAACATACTCTGTGATTGAGAAAGAACTAAGGTAAAATAATATTATTTTATTTTTACCTAACATGTTGTTTGTTCTGGATTTTATGTATTATTATGGGAATATTTTAAATTAATAAATATTTGACCCTAACTATAGGAATATAAATCCACTTCTGTTTTATTTGTGAAGAGGTTAATCATTGTGCACATCATTCCATACCAAGAGATTCATTTTCCAATGAATAATATCCCATGGGTTCTCCCCCAAACTCACCCTCATTATCACATCCTCTAAAGACCATGAATAACATGATATAGTCCTTAAATCCTAATAGAACATGAATTAATGAATATGAATAATACCAGATGATACATTTTTCATTCTAGCACTAAACATATCATCAATATTTCTTAGATATTAACGAATAACATGTTAATCACTTATATAGGGGCTCATCCATTGGTCCTCATTATTCCATGATGATACACCATATAGGTTTTAATAATTAACATCATCAATGATGATAAAACTCATGTTCAACGTAATATTTCATTTAATAATATAAATTAATATAAAGAGATCTTCTCTTGGATCTAACATCCTTAGTCAATATTAATTGGATAAATTTTACTCATCATGAAATTATCATTCATTTAAATTATGGAATTTACATGGAATCCAATTAAAGAAGAGTTGTGTATTCCCTAATTACTTATTCCACTACGTCAGAAACCATCAAGTGGTATTATAAAAATCACAATCAATTTAAAATTATGTATTTATAGTTTATCATTAAAATAATTAAATGATATATTACATTTCATGAAATATTTTATTACAATATTATTTATGATACAAATTATTCCTTTCTTATTTTCTCACTCATATATCATTGATACATTAAATAATTTATTAAGAACAACTAAATAACCCTTCTGAAGGTGCTAGTGATTTAGGTCAGATTGTAATGAATTTTTTCACTATAAGTTATAAACATTTATGGGAATTTTAATTTATGATTTTGGTTATTGGTTTATTTACATAAATTTTTTTATATTGAGGCTTAAAGGTTAAAAATTCATTAATAAGGAGTATTTGGATATGGAATAAGGCCCTAGAAGAATTCCAGTGATCGGGTGGACATCCTAGTGTTGCCAGGTAGACTAAAAAAAACAATTAACATTAACTGTAACACCATGATAAGAACTAAATAATGGTGGTAGAGAAAAGACATATACCTAGTTAATATAGACCTAGACTGGTAACAATGCTTTGGGAAATCACAAATGAAAAATAGGAAGGGAAAACACCAATTTTTCATGGCATTGTATTTGGAAATTGGCTTCACGGAAGGCCCAAGGTAACCTAATGAGAATATAAATTGGTAACAACTACACCATGGTACCCATTCATCACTAAGTTTGGCTAGGAGGAGTATTGGTAGGAAGTGGTCAAGATGGAGGGGTTACGATGTGGTGTAAGCTGTTTTTTCAATATTGTTTTAAAAATTTACGGGAAATTCCCAACTTAAATACCTTTTATTTTATGTACATAGGCCATATTTTACTTTTTCCCCATTAAATGTGATGACATCCCTCACTCCCACTATTCCTTCATGATTTAATCCTTCTAATGGGGTGCATTTGGTGGGATTTGGGTGGTAATTTGAAGTGAGAACCTATCATATACCCCCTTTTCATCCCTTTTCCACTCATGATTTTTTAGTTTTTTTGGTGTAGGTTTTTTGAGATGATTCCGCCCTATCATGGTGGAATCATCTAACTATTACAGGGCTTTTTTCTCATTATAGAAAGAGGGTGTCTAGAGACAATTTCTTCAGGTCATCAAAAAACATTGTGATGAGGTATGTTATGGTAGAGATATTTCATGATTTTATACACATAAATTAAATTATATTAATTCCCAAATTAAATATAATTATTAGGTATTTGGTCTAAAATGGTTTTGGGAGCACCTTACTGACCTTTAACATGCATTTGGTCTATGTTTCAGTCTAAAAGTGTCGACCAATTAGGTATTTAGAATTTATATCATATTAAATTAAATTGATTAATATATTATAGATTATTTAAATAATTAAAATTATTTTAATTCATTAAATTTGATTATTCTTATTATGCTATGACCTCTCAATTAAATTTTGTTTCTAGGTAAAATTAGATGATCTCTAGTAAGAGTAGTTTGGATATGTATAAATATAGAAATGGAATGTTGGATGTAGGTAGTTCCATATAAATACCCCTGTTGTTTTTATTCGTTTTAATGTTGGAATGTTATACTAGGTCTCCCCACATGGGCTGCTTATAATTTTTAAAAATTTAAAATACTATTTTATTTAAATGAAATGCATGAATTGATGAATGTGCCAATGGTCACATTGGATCCTTGTGGCCTAGTTTTATTTCCTCAATAATTAATAGCTTAATAAATGATTGCAGTATTGTTTCTTTTACAATATAAATATAGAGGATAGAAACTTAAATAAATTAAATTAATGTAGTGAAACTTATTTTCAGTTTATGGTGACCTCCATGTCGAGGGAAGTGATGATTTAGGACAGATGGAACATGTAGGAAATGTTATAAATATATAATGTATTGAAGCCTTTGGGATTTTCAAGATGACTATAGAAAGAGCGTTTTTATTAATAAATCAGTATCAACTAGATTGGTAGAACCCATGAATATTTATGGTTATGTTTCATGTGAGGACCATCTTAATGATGATTTGGGATGTGAGATGGGAATCGTGCCATCTCATGAGACCTATGTTAATGAGGCTTTTCATATGTTTCCAATGAGGTTGTGATTTGATTATAGTGATTCAAGTAGGTATAACCACCCTTAGGGATGTGTATTACCCTTATAGATGTTAACACAATATCAAAAATCATGTGGTGTGTTTGGATACAGATGTTAACTAGGGAGGCCTAGTGGGTTCCTAAGAGTTATATTGAACACTAATATGATGCATTTGGGAATTGGTAGTAATAATCATTAATCACAAAATATAACCATGATAGCATATAAAATTACAATGAGGATCTGATGAATACTTATTTGTAGGACTAAATCCTTAATACCAGCCTGTGATTCTTGATGATTACTGATCACCTAGGATTATATATGAGGGACTTTCTTGGAGGCTGATGATGGTGTAATTTTTTAGATTGTCTATTTGGGTGGAAAATTAAATCTGTACTACTTTGGAAGTCCTAGTATTACCTCATGAGGTTCAAAAATGATTCTTTATGACTATTGAGCTCCTAGGATTACCATATAGGTATGGCCTTGTAGCCTAATACTATGGGATTCCATAGACATGCTCCTTAGGTATGAATGTTATTTTTTATACTATTTGTATATAAGGGATTATTCCAATAATAAAATATTTATACAAGATATTATAAATATTTTGGTCCTAGTTTTGGTAGGCATGGTTATGTGAAGTGATTAGTGAAAATCCAACACCAACCAAAGATGATTTAGGATGGTCCATGGTGTTATGAATGATATGTGGATCAATGTTTATTTATTTACCATCCATTAATTATTTATATAAACACATAAAATGTAAACCATGAATTTACTTTTAATGTATATTACTACATTGGTGGTTCCCTTTTGGAGTTGTACTCAAACCCTAATCATAAAACCAGGAGACATTGTTTCTTAATCAAATGACTCTAATCATATTTTTAGGTGGATATATTCCAAAATTTTCATGATGACATTAAATATATCATATGGTATTGGTGACCATTTTTGAGGTATATATTGGTTATATTATAGAGAATAATGTTTTCTATAATTTATTTTTATATGTGATCATCCCAATGGGTGACCATAAATTTATCTTATTTCCTTCAACATTCATTCATTATTGTTTGGGATGTTTTTTTTTGTAATCTATTTATTTGTTTTGGATGATTTTTGTTTATGTTTTTCTATCACTCTAAACTCTAATATGGGGGCATTGTCTCTCCATGGTACTACTAAAGTTCCCCAGAAAAAAGTGGGAGGGATATGTTGTATGGGGAGGAACCACTAATGTCCATTAACTATCTATTTCAATATATATTTTGATTGGATTAAGGTGGAGGTGTTAAAAAATTTGTATCATTGATCATGTCACTCATATCAATTAATTTATTATTTTTTTTATCTTACTAATTGTTGATATGGTATATAAGTGACATAAATATTTCATAAATTGTGATTGATATCATACCGGTGCATTGAGAATGCCTTTTTTGGTAGGAAGTCCCATTTTATATGGGTATTTTCACTACAAATTATTTAGATTTTTCCAACAGGGACATATCTGTTTGTAAAAGAATATTTTCTGTTGGTAAAACGTTTTACCAACACATATGTCTCTATCACTAAACTGTTGGTAAAAACCCTATCGCTAAATGTTTTTGCGACAGATAAAATAATTTTGTTACAATTATAATAATACAAACAGATAGAATATATGTTGGTTAATGTGATTATCAACAGATTCTTATGATAAATTTTTCTTATGGTAATAATATTTCCAACATATAATATCTACTTTTAAATTACATTGGATTAAAACTTATAAATTTTTATCGCTATTAATATTTTATATTATATTTATTAATTTATCATTTATAATTCATCTATTTAAATTATTAAACCAATGAATAATTAACGGAATGTGTAAACATTTAAATAAAAAATAATTATACTAATAATGAAATTTATTAAAAAATTAATCAATAAAAAAATGTTGGATCCAACCTCGAACAAAATCCTCACCCCCCCCCCCCCCCAAGTACCAGTGACTCATTCAGGTCTGAGACCCACCAATAACCCAGTACTAGTGAGCCAGCTCCACCACCAGTGAATCATCCATGCCTCAGGACTAGCGAGTCACCTCCAGTTATACAACAACCATCAGCGCAACCGCACTAGAGATCCATCTATGCCTCAGAACCATCACGCTAACTCCAGCACCAGCAAGAAACCTCAAGCAGTTGCAATACCACATCTTTTAGCTCTATGATCTCCACTACACACAACCAAAGAGCATACCAAAAAAAGATCTTACTTCGATACCAGCATGAAATAAATAGAGTTAGCTCCAATAACAGCAATAAACCTCAAGTCACTGATATTCCACACCCTTTACCCCCAATATCTATATCCTGAAAAACCAAAAAGCATACCCAATAATCATCACACAATATTTTCATGAATTTAAAACAAAATAGTAGTAAATGGAAGTATAATAAAAATAATTCTCATAGTGAGTATTTTTCGTCACCCCTATCTACATATCAAGGACATAGAAAAAGATAAAACTCCCACAAATTGGTGCTTAGTAAATTAGGTAGATCCAATGCATGATGTTTAGTGAAACAAGAAACCAAACAAGTGTATGCTCATAACAAATAAGATTAAAATATAAAAATCACATTTAACTCAAATTTTGAATGTATCATGTCTATCTCTTGGAAGAAATAAACAATGAATCTCACATCTAGAGGTGTGTATATGATTCCCAAAATTCTACATTTCTCTTTGAATACCTGATGTGTAGTGTAAAATGGAATATCGTGCCGCTTTGAAGAGTGGGATGGAAGCTACTGAAAATCATAATGCATTTATGGTTAATATTTTTGATGAACTGATAATATTGGAATAAGTATAGATTCTATGACTCTAAACCAATAAAAATAAACTAATTCAAAAATAGATTCCAAAATTTGAGGAATTCCAAATGAATGTATCATCGTTGAACAAATCACAAACAAGTAAAAATTCAAGTAAGAAATTCTTGCATAATTCTCAGAGTAACATAAAAAAGAATCTACACAGACTAATTCCCCTAAAATCAAGGCCAAACCATGAGAATACAATTACAAAAAATAGGATTTTGACAACTTCAAAATAAATATAAACCAATAAAGTTGAACTAATAGAGAAATAGATTCCTAAATTCCGTGAATTACAAATAATTGTAATGACACCATTGAACAAATCACAAAACAATGGAAAATACAAGTAACAAATGATTACATAATTATCATTTAAATATAATTAATAATCATTACATCTTCATTTATCTAAATCTAAATTTAAAAAATGAGAATAATATTATAAAACATTGTGATATACAAAAAATATTTACACCTATCATTTCCAGAACTAATAAGAATGTTCTTGAAATAATGAATCATGTAAAACAATAAAAACAATGAGGGCAAAAACATGTTGAGAATAAAAGAATTATAACAGAATTTATTTATAATAGTAAATAGAAAATGGGTTTCACAATACAGTTTTTTGAGATAGTCAACATGGATAGAGGGTTGAAGGTGGTGCCTAAACTTATATCTTTCTCTTTGAACACCAGGTGTGTAGGGTAAAATGATTTATCATCCCTGCACAATGGAAGTAAAGATTCTATGACTCTAAACCTATAAACATAAAATAATTCCAAAATGGGTTCCTAAATTCCTGGAATTAAAAGGGATTGTAATAGTGACCAAATCATGAACTACTGTAAAATTCAAGTAAGGAATGCTTTCATAATTCTCATAGAAACAAAAATAAGAATCTGTATGGGTTTATTCAACTAAAATTAGGGTAAAAACATGAGAATAAAGTTCCAAAACATATAATTTTACCATGTTCATAAGAAATAAAAACCTATAAAGGTGAACTAATTCATAAATAGATTCCTAAGTTCTAGGAATTCCAAATGATTATAATGGCACCTATGAAAAAATCACAAAATAGTGGAAAATATAAGTAACAAATGCTTGTATAATTCTCATATAAATAGAAAAAAGAATCATTACATATTTATTTTTCTAAATCTAGGATAAAAAACATGAGAATGCGATTCTAAAACATTTGAATTGACACAGCATATTTATACCTGTTATTTCCAGAACCAATGATCAAATTCATGACACAAAGAATCGTCTACATCAATAAAGAAATGAGGGATACATCAAGAAAGGATTAAAAGAATCATAAATTTTTTATCATAGTAAATAGAAAATGGGTTTTATAATAGAAAAAAATTGAGATATTCAACATGGTTAGAAATAGAAAATAGTTTCTATACAACATAAGGAATCAAAACATAACAAGAGAAAAAACATTCAATGATTTTTGATTCATTAATGTTGTCAAATAGACCCTAAATACTAGTTCAAAACATCAATTCAACAAAAAAGGGGTATCAGGATAGAGCAATGGGAACACATCTATAGTAAAAAACAGATAGTTCCAAGTATCCATAGTGATTTTCATGTTCTAATATGATTGACAAGAGCATTCATAAGATATTAAGAGTGTCACATATTACTGATAAAATTAATGGAGTAAACTTCTAAACCTTCAATTCTTTATAAATCAAATAGTTCTAGTCTAAAAAGATATTATTTTTATGTCTGGTGAGAGAAGAAAAGTTATTGCTTCAACTCATACCCAAAAAAATTGGTCCTCCTCTAATATCTCTTAATATTTGAAATAGAAAAGATATAATAAATTCCTAATATATGAACCTCAAAAAGAGGCTGCGCCATCTTAAATGCAATATTATTTCTTTTTTATGTCCAAACATTCATACCCAGATATTATTTTCACTCTATTCGTGATGGCAATATCTACTGGAAAAATGATGGAAATAAGGGAAAATTGATTAGCTACAAGAAACTATGGGGCTAATGGGCTTGTGTTAACTAGATCACTTGACTGTTGATTGGGATGGCATGTCACATGTATGAGACCAGCTAGGACATTGATCAAAATCTAAAAGATAAAATTAGAGGTTTATAATGAATTTAAATAATATAAACATTAAGGCCTAAATGTAATCCTAAAAACATAATGGCATGCTCAATAATCTTTTATCCTTCTACAATATGCCCTTTAAACAATGTTGATCCTCGTTATATTCATTCCATAACCACTTATCCATATATATCTATATAATAATGTATATAATTGTTATTATTTGTGAGGAAAATTTTCAAAAGAAAATATGAATAAGGTTTACTGAATTTGATGATACTTTTAAAAAATGTGTTTATACAATTTATCACATATGATATGAGATTTTATAAAAAAATTTCTATATTTCTTATTAGAAAAACTGACACAGATATATGTGTTTAAATATAAAGGTAAAATAGACATCACTTATTTTTTTTAAATGTCTATCATATGTGATATAAACTTATTTCAATAAGTATCATCCTGCGCAATCTAAACCTTTTTCTTGGTAGAAAGAGAAAAAAATTTCTCTAGAAATTACAAGAAATGAAACCCTTGATAAACAATAATTAAATACATTCATCATTGGTTAAGAAAATCATATATAAGTTTATAAAAATATTCATATTGTTTAATTGATTTTTAAAAGATATTATCTAGTAAAAGGATTCTAACTGTTAAAATAATCATAGGATTTCCCCCATTGTATTGCAAATAGATCTAAACAGTTCATAAAAAATGTTATATAAAACCGAAAAGAGATAAAATTTCAATAGATCTGTTCAAAATATCAAGAAATGCAGAAATATTTAGCTATAATATAAAGTCAAAATAAGTTTTAACACAATGAATCTTAGAAAACTAAAATGCCTAATTAATGGATTGAATCACAATGCCTATCTATTAATCCCTAGAATAGTACATAGAAATAACGAATACAAAATATAAATGTAAAAAAATTATGTACAAGAAAAACTGTAGACTGATACAATAAAAATTCCAAGAAAATTAACAGTACATAGGCATTATACCCTAAAATAATTCCAACAAAAATAAACATATTATTCAATCAAACAAATAATACCTTCATAACCATGACATTGTGTTTTCCTTCAATCCCATTTGGATTGACTGTCAAAATGGTGATTCAAATAACAATGAAACATCCCCCAAGAATCCAAAATTACCTAACAAATCTTGTCTCAGCAAGAAATTATTAACATATTATTGATGCAAACTGTCAATTTCCTACTGAAGTCAATTTACATAACCATATATTTAGGAGATGGGTTTCAAAAAAATAGAGAAAGAGATGGATTCCAAACAACACTTATTATCCCAACCCATACCTTCCCCTATACCACATCCACAATCATGTATGTAAAGATGAGAAAAGAGAAAAATCTCATGAAAAAGAGGGAACCAGATTGAATCTCCCACTCCACCTTCCAATATGATAAGGAAACATTTAAGAGGGAATGAAAGTAGACTGTTGATATTTTATTCCATGAAAACGTTATTGTAGTTTTGAAAAAAATATTTCAATATTTCAATTAAAAAAAATGTATAATGTAGTAAATAGACAAAATAATTAATGATCTTTTGAAAAATGTCTATGTGCACGTGGTGGGATCGTTACAACATTAACAATGAAAGAATAATAGTACAAGCAGTGTGATGGAAATATATAATCCTCACCGAACCACACAATGTATTCATAGGACACATTCTCACTAAACAAAGATCCCATAATAAAACCAAATTGAGGGGAAAGTGAATATGATCAGTCATTTCATATGAAAAACATCAAGAAAATAAAGTAGGTAAAAAACTCAATAACTAACGAAGCAGAATAAATAACAGATCAAGACCCCTTTACTAGGGATTGGTCTAACCTTCATCACTGCCACAGAGATTGTTGACCATTGGTGATTATTTTTACCTCTATTTCACCCTTACCACCATAAGGGGATTTTGTGTGAGGATGTTGGCCGAGAATAGGGTGGGGGTATTCATCGAGATGGTCTGCAAGACATCGACCGAGAATAGGTTGGAGGTATTCATCGAGGAGGTCTGCGCGATGTCGTCCGAGAACATGGAGGGGGTATTCATCGAGTTGGTCTGCACGATGATGTCTGAGGGTGAAGTCGGTAGGGAACATGGAGGCGATATTGATCAAGGAGGTCTGCGCGATGAAGACAGGGAACATGGAGGTTAGCGAGGAACGTTGACTACGAGGAACGCTTGCCACGAGGAATGCCGACTGCAAGGAATTCCGATGGGGGAATAGATAGGTCGGGTTCAGGGAGGGGTCGCGAGGAATAGCAGGGAACGGTGGGGAACACTGCTGAGGCATATTAGGGTTGTTTTCTTTTTTACACATATATATAGTATAAATAGATAACTAACCAACCTATAGAAGATCATATATATATATATATATATGAGATAAAAGTACAGAATTTATATAAAAAATTATATTCTATAAGGATTACGGATTTTTTAATTAATTAAAAAATTATGGATATTTTAATTAATTTTAAATTTTTATTATCAAAATGATATGCTTATAATGGGTAAAATATATATATATATATATATTTAATTTTAGGTAAAATATTTGATATTATTGAATAATTTATTGGTAACAGTTTTTTATGGAATAATTTGTGTTGGTAACAATAACTAATAACAACAGATTCAATTATCAATAAATCAATTGTTGGTATTATCATTATAAGACAACAAATTTAAAAGTTAGCGAAAATATTATTAGTATTGATCTACTATTATAAAAAAATATATCTGTTGCTAAAATTAATTGTTGGTATCGATAGTTAATATCAACAAAATTGAATATCTGTTGGAATTAATCATTTTGACCAACATATATATTATCTGTTAGTAATTTCTTGTTGGTAAAGGTCACTTTAATTGTAGTGTTGACTGATGTTCAATGTTATTGGTGTTACATTTTAATGATTCGCACCCTTCATGTTGTACATATAATTTGTATTTTATGATTTATGGCTTATTATTGTTTTTGATATTATCCCATTGGAAGGAGGAAAGTTATAATACTTTTTAATCTTATTCGAATGGAAAGGGTCCAATTTTTATACATCATTTTTAAAATCTCAGATTCACATGACATTCAATTTCCTACTTAGGTCTGCTATCAGAAATGATAAGGGTTTTTTAAACTATTGGTAAACAATTATATGGTATTTTATTTTATAACATGGAATTTCATTCCACTTAGATAGACCAAAATATATGTTAATATAATGATATATCATGTTGATCTATGATGATATTCTCTATGATGATTGTTATGAAATCTCTCTTATATGCGATGCATTGATACAAGAGTAAGATATTATTGACATTATATTCATTAGAGGTAGACCCCTAGTGGGTGTTTGAGGTATTGATTTCTAAGGAAAATAGGTTCAGATATTTATGGTTTCTTTAAAATCCCATATGATTTTCAATATATATTATTGGATTCATTATACTAAATCAAAACAAGCGACTATTGGGTATTTGAAACAGATCATTTTATGGTGATGCTTATGTATATATATATAGAGTTGTGTGTTTGTGTGTGTGTATTTATAGATGATAGTGTGATCCTCAGGGATGGGGGGTGGCTCCAATATACGGAGGCTCAATATGGATTATCATTTGATTGTGATTTCAAGGGGGTAGTCTCATATGCATATGTTTTGTGAGAATCATTTCACTCATGGGATAATGAGTTCAAAAGTGATACCTAATGCATATAGATATGTGAGATGCTATATTTGGTATTGTGGTATGTGTGTTAGTGTGTTATATGGGATTCGAATTGAGATGTGTCTGATGTGATTTTTGACTACATCAATTAAAATTTATATGCTATATGGGAGATCATATTAATATGAGAGAGGGCTCAAGAAGTAGCTGAGGCTGGTATTATTTTTTAGATGAAACATGTTGTATAACAATAAACTAAGAGAAGGGTTTGGCTATGTTTTTGATTTAAATAGATAATAAAAGCATGGTTACATATATTAGGTCCTGATACTGACATATGTGATTTACTAAATGGTATGTGGTATATTCATTACGACGACTAAGAGAATAATTTATGTGAAAGAATGTGGGTAATTTGGAATTAATGCACTAATTCCAGGGAATGGTCAGGGTGATTCCTAGACCTATGTATTTTCAATGTGAATTCATGTGTTACAGAGTTAGATTATAGATGTATGATAATGATTTTGGAAAGATTCTCAGGTTTTTTAGGTAATAATGGGATTGACTTTGGAATATGTGAGATGCTCGATTTTAGAAGTGGGGCACCGACGGTTTTTTTTCTTGAAAAATTTGACATGTAAAGCTTAGTTAGTTGTTTAGGATTATGAGTCTATGTATGATGATATTTGTCTCGTAGAACACGATTTGTTTTATATGATCAATATGTTCAAGAGTGTACCCCTATTGTGTTTTTGGATGAAATAGAGGTAATTCACATTGGACATGTGTGATTGTCACCAAATTATTGTTTGTTGATCATCGTTATATTATTCAAGGATCGATGAATATAATGGGTTATAGTGGGAATGGATCCTATATAATTAACATGGATTATTAATGTACCACTATAGTAGATAAGAGATTATTGATGTGTTGTGTGTGGTTTCATGATCAATTGAATCCAACTAAAGAAGGGTTGGGTAGTTCCCAATTGCTGCTTCCACTATGCCTAAAGCCTTCAATTGGTATTAGAGCATTCGAAATAAACATATAATTTTTTATTTATAGATGATCATTAACATTTTTAAATGACAGATTACATTTCAAGAATTTTTTTCAAATAATATTATTTATGAGATAACTTATTCCATTATTCAATTCTCTGTCATATAACCTAGATATATTTAATAATTAATTAAGAACAACTAAAGAACCCATTGGGAGGTTCTAGTGATATTGGTCAGATTATAAATAATTTTACCTCTATGAGTTGTAATAATTTATGGGATTTTGAATTTTTTATTTTGGCAATAGTTTTGATTGAAAAAAAAATTTATATTGATTAATAAAGGTTAAAAATACATTAATAAGTTGTTTTTGGATATGGAACAAGTTCTGAGAATAATTTAGGTGCTCATGTGGACATCCTGGTGTAGCTAGGAGGAATAGAAATAAAAATTGAATGTACCTTTAACCCCATGATAATTAATATAGAATGGAGGGGTAAGAAAGACCTAGATCCAAGTAAAATAGACCTAGACTGGGCACAATGCCTTGTAAAATCCCATGTGAAAAATAGTAAGGGAAAACACCCATTTTTTATGTCATGGTATGTTTAATGTGGAATGAGGGAATGCCCTATTCCATGGTGGTGCATGTCTTAGGCTACCTAAGGGGCATATAAATGGGTACCAACTACACCATGGTCCCCATTAAATATGAATTTTTGATAGGAGGATTATTGGTAGGACTTTTTCAATATGCAGGGTGTTACGATGTGGTGTAAGCTGTTTTTCCCTATTTTTTTACAAATTTTGGGAAAATTCCCCATTTAACCATGTTTGATTTTAATGGCATATGACATATTTTCCTTCTTCCCACTCACACGTGATGAAATCACTCACTCCCTCTGTTCCTTCTTTATTTACTCCTTATAATGGGGTGCATTTTGTTGGATTTTGATGGTAATTTGAAGTGATAATCGATCTTATACCCCCTTTTAATCCATTTTCATTAAATGATTTTTTAGTTGTTTTTATTATGGTTTTTGAGATGATTCCACAACATCATGGTGGAATCATCTAGATATTATGGAGCTTTTTTCTGAACATAGAATGAGTGTCTCTCGAGACAAATTTCTAAGGTCATCACACAACATTATGATGAGGTATATTATGGTAGTGAATTTCATGAATTTATACCCTAAAATAAATCATCTAGATATTTGAGATGATTCCATGACATCATGGTGGAATCATCTAGATATTATAGAGCATTTTCTCAACATAGAAAGAGGGTGTCTCGAGAAAATTTCTAAGGTCATCGCACAACATTATGATGAGGTATACTATGGTAGTGAATTTCATGAATTTATACCCTAAAATAAATCATTTTAATCCTAAAATTAAATATAATTATTAGGTATTTGGTCTATAATGGTTTTGAGAGCACCTTACGGACCTTCCACAGGAAATTGGTCTAAGTTTCAGTCTGACCATGTCAACTAATAAGATATTTTGAATTTATATCATATTAAATTAAATTTATTAATATATTATAGATTACATAATTAAGTATAAAAGATTTTAATTAATTTAATGTTATTGTTTCTATTATGATAGGGCCTCTTAAGGAAATGTGGTGGCTAGATAAACATGGATAACCTATAGTAAGAGTTGTTGGGACATGTTTAAATATAGAAATGACTTGTTTCATGTTTGTAGTCACTTATACATAACTATATAGTATTTATTAATTTTAGTGTTGGAATGTGATTCTAGGTCTCACCACATTGGGGGATTAGAGTTTTAAAAAAAAATTAAATTACTTTTTTTAAATGAGTTGCATGAATTGATGAATGTGACAAGGGTCACATTGGATCCTTATTCCCTGAGTTGATTTCCTCAATAAATAGTTTATGTGGAAATGATTGTAGCATTATTCCATATATAATATAGACTTATATTAGAGAGACATAAATAAATTCAATTAATGTATTGAACCTTATTTTGTGTGTTTGGTGACCTCCATGTCAAGGGAAGTAACGAGTTGGGATGAATGGAGTGTGTAGGGCATGTGAGAATATTATAATGACTTAGAGCCTTTGGGATAGTCAAGATGATAATGGATAGAGTGTTCCACTCCCATAAAATTTTTATTAACTAGATTGTTAGAACCCATGAATATTTATGGTTATGTTTCATGTGAGGACCATCCTAATGATGGATTGGTTTGTGAGATGGGAATCATGCCATATCTTGAGACCGATGTTAATGTGGCTTTTCATATGTGGCCAATGTGGTTGTGATATGATTATAGTGATACTGATAGGCGTAACCCCCCTCAAAGATGGGTATTGGCCTTTGAGATGATAACATAATTTCAAAAATCATGTGGGGTGTCTGGATATAGGTGTGAACTAGGGATGCCTAGTGGTTTCCCTAGTGTTATATTGACCACTAAGAGGATGCATGTTTGAATTGGAGGTAATGTTCACTTTTCTCAACGAAGAACCAAGAGAGTAGATAAAATTACAATTATGATGTAACATCCCAGGTAAATGAAGAATAAGACATATTTTATATTTATTAATATTTGTGAGGTAAATATTAATTTAAATTTAAAGGGTTTCTATGTTCTATAGCTTACCTGATACGCAACAACGGGTTTCTTTGGAATCTTACGTTGCACACTAATAATATAATATTATTATTTTAAATTGTAGTTATCATCTAGTTGTTGTATTGGTTGGAATTAAAAAAAACTACAATATGATTATACATGATTGTTAAATGTATTTAAATTATCCAATAAAAAGTTAGAGGCTTAAAATGTGAATGAATCTAATTTTTTGCATAATTTACATTAAAAGGCCAATTTATCTCTTTTTAATAGAGAACCCTTTTTAGAATTAATTTTGGTCACCTTAATACACTATATATGACCAAATGAAATACTTTTTTAGAATGTGGACAACAAAATGTACTTAGTGTAAATTTTTGGATTTTTTCCGACAAAGTTCAATTTTTAATGAATAGTGAATAATATTGTATTTTAATTCAAAAGTGCCTTTTAATCTAATTTATTTATATTATTAGATAAATTTTTTAATTGGTTTTAAAGAGAAATTGAAATATATTTTAACCATTTAATCAAATTTTTGTCATTGGAATTAATTTCACTTTGAAATTGGACATAAACAAGTGTCAATTTTTTTATACTTGTTGTTTCTTAAATAACGCTATTTGTTTGATAACGGGAATTAATTTTAAAATTAATTAATTCCACTTATATATTTAGAATTTGGAAAAATGGATGTCTTTTTTGAATTCATAATATAAAATATATCATTGGCTGAATTTTTGGTATTTTTCCGAAAAACATCATTTTTTATGAATAGTGAAACCACTTAGTGGTAGTTAAAAAAACTGACTTTTTCATTTAAATGAAATTTTACCACTTCTGTGAATTGAATTTCAAAAATCCGACATACATGGTTGTTATCAAGAAGTTAAATGTGGTTCAATAATATGTAAATAATTTTTTGTGAATAGTAACTTTTGACTTTTATTTACCATGGTTAAAGGTAAATAGGGTAATTCAAGGTAAAATGAATATTATAATAATTCAAAATTACCTTAAATCCTGTCCAAACCTTATTGGTTGAGTCATTTACGACCATTGGCATCTTTTGGTCGATTTTTGGACCCCATTGAGCAATTTGGGAGTGATAAGGACAATTTAGATTAATTAATTTAATGTCAAGACAAAATTGACATTATCAAAAATATTTTAGAAATTATTTTTTATGTGGTGTTATATATGTCCTATATTCAACAAAAAATATTATTTATAAAGATAAATAGATTTTCCACATCATGGTATTTTTTTAATAATTTTAAGACATCAAATAAATTAAATAACATATGACACAATAATGATGAAATATTTACCTCATTAATAATCGATTTAAATAAATATGATTGTAATGATTAAATTATTATCCAAAACATGTCCAATTCTAAATGGGTTATTTTATATAGAATATGAATCATCTTATATTTGTCATTAATGTGTTTTAGACCTTTTTAAATTTAATATGAGTTTATAATAAAATAAATTTTTCACACTTTCCTAAAGAGCCCCTCCTCTCTTTTATAAAAGGAAACCGCTTCTAAGAAATTCCTCACAACTCTCATGCCTTTTGGCTCATCTATCCTCTTCCCAATTAATCTCCATACATCCATAACCTCATCCTAGAAGCATTACCTTAGGCAGAAGGCCCTTCAAGAAGTCCTTTTGGTTCCAACAGAAGGACTTACCCAAATTAAAGGTAACCGTTTCTCTTAAATTGTTTTCTTTTAATTTACTTCTCCAACCACTAAAATATTTTTATTTCATTATTTTGCAACTAAAAAATATCCTCAATATACTAGTATGTTGTTACGAAAAATATTCGAAAAATATTTACACACAACTCCATCTAATTGATGATGAATATAATGTTTCTGTGGATGGAAAACTAACGCCTCACGAAACGGTGATTGTTCTATTAAATCATACCCTCTCATGGAAGCCATTATGATGGAACTGTATTGTAGATAGAATATATTTTATTTTTATTATTTCCTTATTCTTTTGTACTGCCCAATTAGATCAAGAATTTATGGTTTTCAAAGTGGGTAAATATGGTAATCTCATTTGAGAAAGTGAAGACTGCCGCCCCCTCAAAGTGATGTGACTCGTTAATGACTTATGTGCGATGTATAAAGGATAGGTTTAATTATATTATATATCATTTTATACTATAATGATAATAATACTATGTATCTTTATGTTTTAATTCCATTAAATATGAAATAGAAATGGAAGTAGCGTTCATGCGTACGTACGGCTTACCGTCTCCATGAACGGTGCATTTCATTTCGTACCTCCAAATGTTATGTACTATTATAAATACATCTATATACTGAATATATATGATATATAAATCATGAATATCATTCTGGATATAAAGGACTATTGACCACATGGACAACACGTAATTATAAGAAGTCTATTTTTGACTCAAGTATCAAATATGGACAAAACGAACATTATTAACTTAAATGTGTTTATTACATGGTAATAAGTGATATAAAAGGAATAAAAAACTTGAAAATATTCTTAAGAAATTAGAAATTAACATTAGTTTATTATTCAGGAGATTAAAGAATGATCGAGTCAAGTTGGTCACGAGGTAAGGGACTTCGTCTCCATCTCCTTTCATTGAGGCATATTTTGTTTTCATAAACGAATTTCTTTTATACACTGTATAAACACCCTTGAATTTTCAAAGGGAATATTTTTCAATGAATCATTTTTCTAAATGACAAAAAGGAATGTTTCCTTTAATGTATGTGGTGACAACGACCTTTCTGCCCCTGTGTGTATTATTTGATCTTTGGCTTCCTTAGAAAGCCATAATGTTATCAAAACGAAATAAATACCATATACTCTTTTATGTATTTTGGTATTGAAAATGATTTTGATAATGGATTTGTTATGCCAATATATTTAAGTGATATATTGTGATTGAAATGTGTTAGTTTTTGGTTTCTTTATAGTCGTTTTATGTGTTATGATTTTATAATGGTACATGGAAATTTGACAGGTGGTTACCTGATAAACCAATTGGTGGGTGGTGCCGTGAATACCAGGACGGCTGGTTAAGTTATGACCTATAATAAATTGGGTATGGATGTCGGCAGTATGGCTATTCCATTTATTGATATGTATGGAAGTCGATCATATAGTTATTCTATTTAAGTATGTTAATGTCCCAAGTTACCTTTATATGTTATGTATTCTTTATGTGGGTTTTATGGTAATATTTTGGTTATAAATGGGTAAGAAATGTTCTTTTATTCAGTGAAGATTATTAACTAATTCATAAAGGTGAAAAGTATTACTTATGTTAAAGTATTAATGGTTTAATATTGTTTCGAAAAACTAATTGTTTTATTTCTTTGTGTATCCCTTACTAAGATTTTTATGCTCATCCCATGTTTTGAAAAGTTTTTTCACAGGGCATTAAGTGGAATAGGGTAAAGGATGGGATCATGGAAAAGTAATTCCATCTAAAACATGGAACTAGACATGAATATTTTTTTAAGTGTTCATGTTTTGTAAAAAAATGGAAACTGAGTAGAAGTGTCTACTTTGAAATATTTTGAAATGTAATAGCTATGGTCTTACTCTCTATTACTCTAAACCTGAAAAGATCCTGAACATGAATTATTCATTTAATTCAATATTATGTAAGGTTTACGTCCGGGTCTTTATAGTTGGTATCAGAGGTTGGTTTAGATAACATTAGGAGTTAGGGTATTGTTAAATTAATAGCCACAAATTAATTTATGTTAATATTGAAATCATATAGCATTTACAGATTACCATGTTGCTTCGCCTAAGATATTTCTTTGTTCAGAATGGTTTTCCCTAGAGGAAACATGGCACCTATATTGGGATGACATCAGGAAGAAAATAACCTTCCAAATCAGCAACCTGAGATGGTCATAATCGGAACTGAACAATTTGTTTCAGTGATGGAATAATTTACTCAGGCTATAAATGGTGGATGTATCCATGCACGAGATTAGAAAGATCAATTGTAGAGGAACATCTCAGTAGCATAGATTTTCATGTGGCAACATCCCCCATCATTCATAGGATCATCTTACCCTGTGCTAGAAGAAGGATGGATTAAAGCACTGTAAAAGATTTTCAATGATATGGGATGTTCAGAACATCAAATGGTTAGTCTCGTCGTTTACCGTTTTTTGGGTGAAGCTGATCAGTGGTAGTAAGTGGTGAAAAATATCAGGGATGGTGAGGAGATTTATGGTCATTATTGGGGTTAATTCAAAGGTATGTTTCATGAAAAACATTTCCATAAGGTGGTATGTCTTAGGATGGGTAAAAAATTCCTCGAATTAATGCACGAGGATGACTCAGTGGCTGCTTATGAAGACAAATTCACTCGACTGGAAAGGTATGCTCCAAATTTCATACGAGATCCTGATAGTAAAATCAATTGTTTTTACTCAGGACTAAAACCACGATATTGAAGAGAATTATCGTATCATGAGTTCAAAAGTTATGAAAAACATGTTCGATGTGTGGAGAAGGTGGAAATGCAGTTTGCCGATGATCAAGTGTTCTTTGACACAAAACAGAATAACAGGTCCAGCTGACATGAAAAGGGGAAAAATTATCAAATAAGACTAGAGGTAAGAAAACTAAATATCCATCATGTGAGAAGTGTGGTAAAAATCATTCTGTAGAATGTTTATCAAAGACTGGAAAGATCTTTTGGTGTGGTAAGTATGGTCATATTGCTCGTAACTATAAGGATGATGAACAAGTAGGCAATAAAAATCCATCGGTAACATATTTTAAGTGTAATGAAATGTGCCACTATGAAAATGAGTTTCCAGAGACGAACTCAACTGAGGGAAAGTAGCCAGACTACAAGCAGAAAGGGGTGGTGAAATCCATCACAAGTACTTATGTAGATGTTGTGCCATCGAATGAAGTAGTATCAGTTACACTGTTTGTTTGTTTAGATTATGCCAATTTGTTTTTTGATTCAGGGTGTACACACTCTTTCATTTAGGAAAATTTGTCTAGTAAATTGAGAATTCCATCTCATGATATGAACAGTGAAATTATGGTAAAAATAGCTGGACGAAATGTTGAGACAAAAATAAATTATAAGAACCTTCCTGTCCTTGTGTGTGGAAAGAATCCACCTACAGAACTTATTGTTTTTCCTCTAGTAGAATTTAATGTTTTTTTTGCGGATGGATTGGATTTCCGTTTATCATGATATGATTTATTGCAGAGCTAAGGAGGTTTTTTTTAGAAAGATTTATAGTTTGTGTACAAGAATTAAGCCTTTCTTTTGATAACTTATTAGGAAGATGATAAATTAGTAAAAGATGTAAATGAAATGTTACCTTGCCCATATTGTTGAAAATAAAGGAATTGTTCGTATTAATGATGTGCCAGTGGAAAATGAGTAACTGGATGTTTTTCCTGATGATTTTCCAGGTATTATACCTGATCAGGAAGTTGAATTTACTGATGACTTAGTTCCAGAGGCTAAGCCAATTTCAAAACCCCTTATCAAATGTCTCAAATTGAGCTTTTAGAGTTAAAGAAGCAATTGCAATTTTTATTAGATAAAGGATTCATTTGACCTAGAACATCAATATGGGGTGCTCTTGTATTGTTTGTCAAAAAGAAAGATTGTTCAATTAGATCGTGCATTGATTATAGACCATTGAATAACATCACTATTAAGAATAAGTATCCTTTGCCTCATATCGATGATTTGTTTTATTAGCTCCAGGGAGCTCAGTATTTTATGATGATTGACTTGAGATCAGGGTACCATCAGTTGAAAGTAAATGAAGAAGATATTATGAAGACTGGGTTTCATACTAGATATGGCCATTATGAATTTGTAGTTATGCCCTTTCGGTTAACCAATGCACCTTCTGTTTTCATGGATCATATGAATAGAATTTTCCATGAGTTATTGGATAAGTGTGTGGTTGTGATCATTGATGATATATTGGTTTATTCAAAAAGTAAATAAGAGCATGAAATTCATTTAAGGGTCATATTTCAAAACTTTAATAAATATGAACATTATGGGAAATTCAGAAAGTGTGTGTTTTGGTTACAACAAATTTCATTCCGTGGTAACATTATTTAAAAAAATGGAATAACTGTTCATCCTGCTAAAGAAAAAGTTGTTGGAGAATGGTCACGCCCAAAAAATATAATTGAGATCCGTAGTTTTATTGGTTTGGTAGGTTATTACCATAAGATTTTTGATATTTTGTCATGGTTATCTTGTATAATGACTAAGAAAACTTGAAAAGGTGATAATTTTATTTGGACAAAAGAATGTGATGATTTCTTTCAGGAAATGAAATCGAGATTGGTGAATGCTCCTATTTTGTCACTGCCTTCCAGAAATGGTGAGTTTGTTATCTATAGTAATGCTTCATTGAAAGGACTTGGTTGTGTCTTAATGCAGAATGATCAGGTTATTGCTTATGCATCACATCAGTTGAAACAACATGAGTTAAATTACCCTAAACATGATTTGGAATTAGCTGCTGTTTTTTTTCATTACAAATGTAGAGGAATCATTTTTATGGAGTGAAGTTTGAAATAAATACTGATCAAAAAAGTTTGACGTATATATTAACTCAAAATGAATTGAACATGAGACAGAGGAGATGGTTGGAATTAATCAAGGATTTTGATTTCACGATCCATTACCATCCGGGAAATGAATATAAAGTGGTTGAAGCTTTGAGTCGAAAAATTAATGCTTCATTAACCATGTTAAATTTGGAACGAGATCCTTTGGTTTTTAATTTGATGAACTTTGGCATAGAAGTTTTTGGGACATGAAATTATTCTTTTTTGTTTCAGGTGTCAGTGAGATCGTCTCTATCAGATAGAATAATGAATGTGCAGAAGGAAGACAATGAGTTTCATAAAAAGGTATAGATGGTTCAGAAGGGTAAGTTGCCTAATTTTAACGTTGATAGTGATCATGTTTTGAGGCTTGGGAAGAGGTTATGTGTGTCTTGTGATTCACAGTTGAATAATGAGTTGTTATATGAAGCTCATAGTTCCCCGTTTTCAGTTCATCCAGGAAGTACTAAGATATACAGAGATCTCTGTGAGTATTTCTGGTGGGATGGAATTAAAAGAGATATTTCTGATTTTACTGTGAAGTGTTTGACTTGTAAAAAGGCTTAAGCAGAGAGGATGTTACCAAAAGGGATGCTCCAGCCTTTACCGGTGCCAGAGTGGAAATGGGAAAATATATCCATGGATTTTTTTGTGGGATTACCGAAGATATCTCGATGTAATAATGCAATCTAGGTTATAGTTGATCGATTGACTAAATCTACTCATTTCCTTCCTATTTGAGATACTCTATCTTTAGATCAACATGGTCAGATGTATGTTAAAGAGATAGTAAGGTTTCATGGAGTTCGCCTCTCCATTGTATCTGATCGTGATCTAAGGTATACATCTAACTTTTGGAAAAGCCTTCAAAAGTTGTTGGGTACTGAATTAAATTTTAGTACAACTTTTCATCCACAATCAGGTGGGCAGTGAGAATGAAAAATTCAGACCATGGAGGATATGCTATGTGAATGTTCACTAGATTACCAGGGAAGTTGGGACCAATATCTATCTTTGGTTGAATTTTCATATAATAACAGTTTTCAATCTAGTATACATATGGCTCCATTTGAGGCATTATATGGAAAGAGTTGTCGAACTCCATGTTTTTGGGATGATGTGGGTGAAAGGAAGATGATGGGACCATAATTGGTAGAAGAAATGGTAGAGAAAGTTTAGTTGATTCAGAAGGACATGATAAAAGCTCAGAGAAATTAGAAATGTTATACAGATATCCGGAGGCAGGATCTTTCTTTTGAGGTAGGTGATCATGTCTTTCTGAAATTTTCTTTATGAAAAATTGTGAAGCGTTTTGGTAATAAGGGAATGTTGAGTCTGAGGTTCATTGGACCTTATGAAATTCTGGAGAATGTTGGATCAGTTGCGTACAGAGTGGCATTACCTCCATGTTTATCTATGGTACATAATGTTTTTCATGTTTCGATGTTTAGAAAGTATATACAAGATCCATCTCATGTTTTATGCCCAGAGGTACTTCAGTTGGAAGATAATATCTCTTATGAAGAAGAACCAGTCTAGATTCATGACCGTAGAGAGAAATTATAGCGGAATAAGGTAATTGACTAGGTAATGGTTTTTTGGAAAACAATATGGTTGAAGAGGGAACATGGGAATCTGAAAATCTTGTAAGGGATAAATACCCCAACTTATTTTGATAAGTGAATAAAAATTGTGAGCACGCAATTCCCAAAAGGGGGAAGTATATAACATCCAAGGTAAATGAAGAATAAGACATATTTAATATTTATTAATATTTCTGAATTAAATATTTATTTTACTTTAAAATTGTTTCTATGTTCGATAAAGTACCCTATACGCAACAACTGGTTTCTTTGTGATCTTACGTTGCACACTAATTATATAATATTATTATTTTAAATGGAAGTTAAATACATGCCATTTTATTGGAGGGAATGAACAAAACTAACAGCAATATAATTATTCATGACTGTTAAATGTATTTAAATAATCCAATAAAATGTTAGAGGCTTAAAATGTGAATGAATATAATTTTAAACATAATTTACATTAAAAGGCTGATTTATTTTCTTTTAATGGAGAACCCTTTTTTAATATAGTTATGGTCACTTTAATATATTCTATATGACCAAATAAAATCATTATTTATAATGGAAATATCAAAATTTATTTTGTGTAAATTTTTACATTTTTTCAGATAAAGTTCATTTTTAATGAATAGTGAAAAATATTGTATTTTAATTCAAAAGTGCCTTTTAATCTAGGTTATTTATATGACTAGATTATATTATTAATTGGTTTTAAAGTGAAATTAAAATATATTTTTACCATTTAATCCACTTTTGGTCATCGAAATTAATTTCACTCTGAAATTGGACATAAACAAGTGTTAATCTTTTGATAGTTATTGTTTCTTAAAACCACACTCTTTGTTTGATAACGGGAATTAATTTTAAAATTAATTAATTCCAATTATATGTTATGAATTTGAAAAAATGGACATCATTTTTGAATTTGGAATATCATATATAGCATAGGCTTAATTTTTGGTATTTTTCTTAAAAACATCAATTTTTGATTAATAGTGAAACCACATAGTGGTAGTTAAAAAATCTATCTTTTTCATTCAAATGAACTTTTACCACTTATGTGAATTGAATTTTGAAAATATTACATAAATGGTTTTTATCAAGAAGTAAAATAAAGTTCAAAAAGATGAAATTAATTTTTTTTGAATAGTAACTTTTGACTTTTATTTACCGCGGTTAAATTTAAATAGGGTAATTAAAGGTAAAATGAATATTATAATAACTCAAAATTACCTTAACACTTGTTCAAAACTTATTGGATGAGTCATTTACGAACATGGTCATCTTTGAGTCGATTTTGAGACCCCATTGAGCCCCTTGGGAGTGATAATTACAATTTAGATTAATTAATTTAATGTGAAGACAAAATTGACATTAACAAAAATATTTTAGTAATTAATTTTTATATGGTATTATGTAAGTCCTATTATCGACTAAAAATAATATTTGGATGGATAAAAAGATTTGAACAATCATGGATTTTTTTTTATTTTTATACATCCAATAAATTAAATTATTTATGACACAATAATGATGCAGTATTTACCTCATTAATAAATGATTTAAATAAATAAGATTATAAAGATTAAATTATTATCCATAACACATAAAATTCTGATTGGGCGATTTTATTTCTAATATGATTCATCTTATCTTCATCGTTAATGTGTTTTGGACCTTTTGAAACTGAAGATAAGTTATTAATAAAATAATGTTTTCCCACTTTCCTAAAGAGCCTCTCCTCTCCCTTATAAAAGGAGACCATTTCTAAGCAAATCCCCACAACACTCAATCTGTTTGGATCATCCAAAGTCCACCCAATTAATCTCCCTACATCCCTCTCCTCCTCTTAGAAGCATTGCTTTAGGAAGAAGGCACTTCAAAAAGTCTTTTGGGTTCAAACCAAAGGGTGTTTCCAAAATTATAGGTAACAGTTTCTCTTAATTTTTTTTCTTTTATTTTACTTCTCCAACCCCTAAAATCTTTTTATTTCATTTCTTTTGTAACAAAAAAAGTACCCTAAATATGCTAAGAATTGTTTTGATAATTATTCGAACTACACTTACACACAACTCTATCTAATGGATGAAGAACATAATGTTTCTGTGGATGGAAAACTAACACCTCACGAATCAATGATTGCTCAATTACATCTTACCTCCTCTCATGGTGGAAATTATGATGGAAATGTATTTATATATGATATATATTATTTTTATAATTTCAATATGCTTCTATAATTCCCAATTATATCAGGACTTTATGGTTTCCATAGTGGGTAAAAATGATAATCTCATTTGAGGAAGTGCGTACTACTGCCCCTCAAAGTTATGTGACTTGTTAATGCCGTATGTGGGATGTATAAAGGATAAAGTTAATAGTATTATATATAATTTTATACATTAATTATTATACTACTATGTATCATTATTTTTTAATTCTATTAAGTATGAAATAGAAATGGAAGTAGTGTTCATGCGTACGTACATCTTACCGTCTCCATGAACGGTGCATTTCATTTATTGCCTCCAAATGTTATGTACTATTATAAAAACATGTATATTCTGAATATATATGATATATATGATATATAAACCCTGAATATCATTCTGGATATAATTGGATATTGACCACATGGACAACACGTGATTATAAGAAGTCCATTTTTGACTCAAGTATCCAATATCGAAAAAACAAAAATTATTAACATAAATGATTACATAATGATTATAACATTGTAATCAGTGATATTAAAGGAATAATAAACTTGAAAAAGGTTCTTAATATAGTATAATGTAACTTTAGTTTATTATTCAGGACATTAAAGAATGATTGAGTCAAGTCAGACACGAGGTACGCGACTTCTTCTCAATCTCCTTTCATTGAGACATATTTTGTTTTAATACACGACATTCTTTTATAGGCTATTTAAAAACCCTTGAATTTTCAAAGGGAATCATTTTCTACAAATCATTTTAATAAATGACAAAAAGGAATGTCTCTTTTAACGTAAGTGGTGACAATGAACATTCCGCCACCGTGGGTATTATTTGATCTTTGGCATCCGCAACAAGCCATAATGTTTTTAAAAGAAAATAAATAACATATACTCTTTTATTTATTTTGGTATTGAAAATGGTTTTGATAATGGATTTTTTATGTGAATATATTTAATTGATATATTTTTATTGAAATTTGGAAATGTTTTCATTCCTTTATAATTGTTTTATGTGTTGTGATTTTATAATTGTACTTGGACATTTGATGGGTGGTTACATGATAAACCAAATGACGGGTGGTTCCATGAATATCAGGATGGGTTGTTACGTTATAACCTCCAATGCATTGGGTATGGAAGTCAGCCGTATGGATATTCCATTTACCGATATGTCTGGAAGTCGACCTTATGGTTATTCCATTTAAGTTTGTTTATGTCCAAAGTTATCTTTATATGTTATGTGTTCCTTATATGGGTTTTATGGTAACCTTTTGGTTACATAACGGTATGTAACAATCTTTTATTCAGTGAAAATTATGTACTAATTTATAATGGTGAATATTATTACTTATATTAAAGAATTCATGGTTTACTTGTTGTTTTGAAAAACTAACAGTTTTATTTCTTTGTGTATCCCTTACTGGGATTTTTATTCTCATCCAAAGTATTGAAGTTTTTTTCATTGGACATAAAGTGGAATAGGATTACGGATGGGATCAAGGAAAAGTCATTCCATCTAAAACATGGAACTAGACCTGGCCTTTTTTTTAAGAGTTCATGTTTTAAAAAAATTGGAAACTGAGTAGAAGTCTATACATTGTAATATTTTGAAATGTAATAGTTATGGCCTAACTCTCTAAAACACTAAACCTGAGAAGATCCTCAACGTGAATTATTCATTTAATACAATATTATGTATGGTTTAAGGATGGGTCCTTATATAGGATGACATGACAATTTATTTTTAGGACTAAATCATTAAGATCAGTGGTGATTCATTATGATTATTGATTACGTAGGATTATATAGCAGGGAATTTCTTGGAAGCTGATTATGGTGGAATTATTAATATTTTCTCTTAGTGTTGAAAATTTAGTCTTTATTACTTTGGAACTCATAATATTACCACATCAGTGTCAATGATTATGCTTGAAGACGATTTATCTCCTACGATTACACTCTAGGTATGGTCTTGTAGCTTGATACTTTGGGATTCTATGGACATGATGCTTATATCCGAAGGTTATTGCTGATACTTTGTGTATACAGTGTATTATTCCTACAATAAAATATTTATAAATGATATTATACATATTTTGGGCCATGTTTTGGTTTCCATGTTTTGGTTTCCATGTTTATGTAACGTTCTAGGAGATAATCCAACACTATCCAATGATGGTTTAGGTTGATCCTTTTTTTACAAAAGATATCAGGATCAATGTTTTTTATTTATTTATCATCCATTATTTATATATTTATTCATATAAACACATAAAATTTAAAACTATAATTTAATAGTTATGTATAGAACCACCGTGGTGGTTCACTATTTCGATTTACTCACACCCAAATCATACAACCAAGACACTTGATTTCTTAATCAAGTGACTCTGATCATATTTTTAGGTGGACAGATTCCCAAATTATCATGATGACACAAAATAGATCATAGGGTCCTGGTGACCATGTTTGAGGTATGTATTAGAGATATTATAGAGCCTCATGATTTCTATAATTTATTTTTATGTGTGATCATCCCAATGGGTTATCATCCCTGTATCACAATTTTTTTCCACATGCATTCAATATAGTTTGGGATTCTTTATTTTATTTTATGTACTCTAATTATTTGTATTGAATATTGTTTGGTTATTTTTTCTATTACTCTATACTCTTGTATACGGGTATAGTCTCCCCATGGTACTACTCGAGATCCCAACAATATGTGGGAAAGTTACAGTGTTTGGGGAGGCCATCTAGAGGTCCAGTAACTATCTAGTCCATTAATTATTTAGAGCAGATTAACGTGGAGGTGTTAAAATATTTGTATCATAGATCATGTGAATCATATCAAATAATTATTTAGATTTTTTTGTCTTACTAGTTGTAGATATGGTAGATAGGTGACATATAAATTTTTCATAGAGTGTGATTGATATCAGAATGGTGCATTGAGAATGCCTTTTTTGGAAGGATGCCCCAATTGCTAGGGGTATGTGATTGATATTTGGAGTTTTTTTACATTTGAATGATAATCACCATTCATGATGTATATATCATTTGGATTTTATGATTTATGGTTTATTATGGTTTTGGATACTATTCAATTGGAAAGATAAAACTTATTATATTTTCGGATCTTATCAGGATGGAAAGAGTCCAATTCTCATGCATCATTTTTAGAATATTGGATTCACATGAAATTAACTATCCTTCTTATGTCTGATATTACTAATGATAAGGGTTAGAGTTTTTAATTTTATGGTGACAAATTATATGGGGATTTATAATATAACATGGAATTGTAGTTTACGTTGTTGGATGACAATATATGTTTTTATAATGATAGATCATGTTGATATATGGTGATATTCTATATGATGATGTTTATGCATTCTCTATTATATGGGATACATAGATACTAAATTAGGATACTATAGACATTACATTACATAGAGGTAGACCCCTAATAGGTGCTTGAGGTACAGATTTATAAGGTATATAGGTTCAGTTTTTTAAGGTTTCATTAAAAGCACATAGATTGTTTTCTATATATATTCTTTGTTTCATTATACTAAATCATTACATGTGGATAGAGGGTATTTGACACAGATCATGGTTGGGTGATTCTATTATATATAAATGTATTAATAGATGAACATGCGATCATCCGGGTTGGGGGTGGCTTCTATATACAGAGGCTCGATGAGGATTATCTTTTGATATTTATTCTCAAGGGGGTAGTGTCATATATAGATATTTTGTGAGACTCATTTCTCTCGCATGATAATGAGATGGAAAGTTAAGACTGATGCAGATAGATATGTGAGACACTATATTTGGTAGTGTGGTATGTGAGTTATTAGGTTATATCTTCGTGGAATTGAGATGTGTTTCATGTGACCTTTGACTTATTTAAACACAATTTATATGTTTTATAGGAGATCCTAGTACTATGAGATATGGCTAAATATGTTGATGAGACTGGTATTATTTTTGTGATGAAGCATGCTATACTACCGCAACCAATGGGAATTTTAGGCTATGTTTTTTATTTACATAGATAATAAAATAATGGGTAAATACATTAGGTCATGATACTGACACATGTGAGGTAATACATGGTATGTGGTATAATCATGGGGATGACTAAGAGAATAATGAGAGTGAAAGCATGTGGGTACTTTGGTATTAAAGTTGTAATTCAAGGGTAGGATAAGGATGATTCATATACCTATGTATTATGAATGTTATTTCATATGTTACAGAGGTAGATAATAGATGTATGATTATGATTATGGAATGATGTTCAGGTTAGTTGTTAATTATGGGGTTGACTTGGTAATATGTGAGAAGCTCGATTTTTGAAGTGGGGCACCAAGGGAGCTTACGACTAGAAAATATTGATATGTGAATCTTAGTTAGTGTTTCATGCATGTGGGCCTATGTATGATGCGATTTTTCTCATTGATCATGATTTATTTTATGTGATCAATATGTACATGAGTGTACACCGAATTTAATTGTGGATGAGATAGAGGTAATTCACATTGGACATGTGTGATTGTCACCGAATTATGGATCATTGATCATCTATTTATGATTAATGGATTGAAGAATCTAATGATATGATGTGGGAATGGATCCTATAGAATTAACGTGGATTAGTGATGTCCCACTACAGTAGATAAGAGATTATATATGGATTGGGTGTGATTGAAAGATCAATTCGAGTGTTGGTCTGTGACATGTTTGTCTTTAGATTTGATGTGATTGGATCGAGAAGAGTGATGTGTGTTTGATGATGGAACCTAATTATGTGTTTCATAAGGAGTGATATAAGGTAAGAAACATTGTGGGGACTGGACTATTCATTGGTTGATGGGGTCAATCTCACTGAAATTTAAATTTAACAGGTATTGAGGATGATGTTTCTAGTGATTCGGGAATGAGTGATAGTTTTCATTTTACATTATCTCTTAATTATTAGTCGGATAACCATATCCAGTCATTACATGTGGAAATGGATAGAGAATGAAATGTATTGGAATGAACCCATGTGGGTGGGGTTATAATTTTTGAGACTTATCGTTGTATGATCATTGTGTAATTTCGGATGATAGTGATTTGATAAATATGATTATATATGGTTTCATATTAAAAAAATAATTTTGGATATATCTATGGAATTAGACAAAGTCAATGTTTTAGAATAGAGATTAATTTTTACATGATATAATCATTAGAATAATTTATTGTGTGTCAACACTCTGGTCAGGGAAATATAACCTTTTTGATTTCTTCATCAAGGATGCAACAAATAAATTTCACCATGTTTTGAGTTTAGAATTTGGTTTGGGATTTTGGGATAACCATGGAATACATTGGGGTTTAGTGGAATTGGAATCAGTAGATGATGTGATTGAATGATTATCCATTCAACTAATAATTTTTCGACCTATTATCCAATAGTGGAAAAAATTCTATTTTCAATTGAATTGGGGTGCAGTGATATGAAACATGCACTGAGCGGGTTATTGGACTACTTAGAATGCGTTTTTGTTAGGTGATTATGATTGTGGAAAGAACTGTGGAATAGAGCCAGTTGTTGTGGTATGAGACTTATTGTGAGGGTTATAGTGAGTTAGATAATAAATTGATTGATGAAATTTTGGATTCACGTGACATATGGATTCATTTGATCATCATATCAATATATTGGTGATTTTCAAGTGTAATGGATCAGTTTTTATGAATAATATTCCTTGTGTTGGGAGTTGTGTAGTGGAAGAAAATTTGGTATTCCAAAGTAGAATTTGGTATGTTGGGTGTGAAATAGAGATTGTAATAGGTCATTTTGGCTATTTTTGGTATGTTGGGTGTGATTATAAGCGCTATGAAGTGAGGATTATAAAGACTCACAACCATTATAGTTGTGAAATATTAATGGAATTTAAACTTTTGTGTTTGGACAATCGTTTTTATTAGAATTGATGTTCTTATTGAGTTTCCAAAGTTTCGAAAACCATGACGACATGTATGTTCAGAGTGAATGTATCCTGAGAATAAATATGTTGCAAATTTTGGTTTCCTAGTGGAGTTGGGTGAACCTATAAGAATAAATAATTACATATGTATAACCATAGAGACGGAAAAAACATGGTGGACCATATACTGGAGTGGGAAATATAGAAATATAGGGAATGGATCCCCGAACTCAGTGCAGTGATTTTGGGGAAGCATCTATGTGAAGTGGTTAGGGTTAGCCACAAAATTTTTATTGGTGTGGTATGCGTAAAATATACAAGGGGGAGGCCTTATTCCATGGTGGTGACTATTTCTAGTTGCCTAAGGTGCCTATAAATAGGGACTAACAATTATTTTGTTCTTTTTATTGGTTGTATTGATATGGAAGATCCATTGAAGGAAACAATAAACATGGAGGTTTATACAATATGATGTAATCTATTTTTCATTTAGTGGTTTAATTTTTTTTGGAAATTCCCTATTTAACCTATTTAATTTTAAGGTATTGGGCCCTATTTTACATCACACAGTCATTCATGTAAACAACCCACCCTCCCGATATTATTTCTTTATTCCACCCATTGAATATTGTGGATATGGTGTAATTTTGGTGGGTTTTTTAGGTGATAACTTCTACTATATCCCCCTTGTTCTTCCCTTTATCACTACATCATATTTTCTAGTCACTTATGTTTCGGGTTTTTTGGAGATTTAATTTCAGAATGGAGAAATAATCCCCCTATTATGGGTATTTTTCTCTATATAGAATGTGGATTTCTCGTCATGATGTCCACATATCTTCACTTTTTGTTTCAAAGGGGTATCCACATTGTTGATTTTTATCCTAATACAATTTATTCTGAAAATTATGTTAAATATGATTAGGGTTTGGCATGGAATGATGTTGGGAGAACATTATAGACCTTCAATGTGTAATTATTTTTGGTTTTGGTAAGATATTATTGAATGATTAGATATTCAACATTTACTCATTATTAAATCAAATTGATTAAATAAATTTAAATTATTTAGTTTTTTATAAATAAATATAATTTATTAAATAATATTGTTTATCTTGATTTAGGTAATCTCAAGGATGGGTGATGACCATATGAAGATGGAAGATATATTGTGGGAGTTGTTAGGTTGCACTTAATAAAGTAAACATCTTGTTTGAGCACGATGGTCCCTTTTACAAGACACTATGGTATTTATGAATTTCATATTTTGTTATGTGATTAAAGGTATCAGAACCTATTTGAAATAACCCTTTTAAAATGATAATGAACTATTTTATTTAAATTAATATATTCTGTTCAGAAATTTGTCAAGGGATACATTAAACCCATGTGTATTTGATTCATTGACTCAAACACTGATGGTTGAGGCCATGATTATTGTTGTGTTCCTCATAAGATATTACCATATAGGGGAGAACATTAAGTCAATAAATATAATGTAGTGTATCTTATTTTTATTTCATTGGTGACATCAGGATAGAAGGAAGTGATGAGTTTGAATGATTTGCCCGTGCATGCCATGTGAGAACATTGTTATTCCTTAGAGCCATTTGTATAGTCAGGATGAACATGGGGAGTGTTATATAAGATTAAGTAGTGAATACGTGAGTGGGAAGATGACATGAATATTTATGGATAGGTTAGGTGTGAGTACTGACCAACTGATGTCTTGGTTTTTGAGTTGGATGTGTTCCATATCTAGAGACCTATGTTTGTAAGGGAGGTCCTATGTTTCTAGTGAGTTTGTTATTTGATTAATGTGATATAAAAAATTATTATCCACCCATGATATGGTAATTTGTCTCAGAAATGAGTATATAATTAAGCAAACCATGAGGGGTGTATTAATAGATATGTGTCCTAGGGGACCCAGATGGGTGACCTAGTGATATGTTTACACCTGATAGAATGTGTTTGGGAATGAGTATTGTTGATCTTAGGTATAAAATAAGAAGATGGATAAATAATTTAAGCCCGACAATGCTATGATGAATATTAATTTCCGTGGATCAACTTATAGGGATCAATGATGTTTCCTGGTGATTATTGATTTCGTAGGATTACCTCCAAGGGATTATCATTGAGATCGATGACTATTGAATGCTCAATATTACCACCTATGGTTTTGGATTTCCTTTTAATGACTACAGAACTCCTAGGATTACATCATGGGGGTTTTTGATGATGTTAGAAATCTTTGGAATTCTCAATATTACCTCATGAATTTCTATGTTGATAATAATTGACTATTAATCCCCTATAATTACCTACTTGGGATCATCCTACAACATAATACTATAGTATGACTCAAACATGATCATTGGATCCAGAAGTTATACCTGATACTATGCGGATTCATATGATACTTCCAAGTAATCAAAATTTACACCTAAAACTATTGGACTATTGGGGCCAATTTACGTTGGCATAGTTACATGATGTACTCAAAAACAATAAAACACTAGACAAAACCATTTTGGGTTGATCCTAGGTGTTACGCATGAAAAGGTTATCAAAACTATTTAATTATTTATACTTATAAAATTAATTTATTTATTCATATGAGAATATCACATACACACTCTTAATTTAATGGTTATATATGGTACAATATTTGTGGTGCTCTTATGAGTTGTACTCACACCCTGCTCGAGTATCCATGACACATTGGTACCCGAGTAAGATTCCCTGATCATAGTTTCAGGTGGGAAGAGTTCTGTAGTTTCATGACCATGTTAGATAGATCAAATGGTCTAGGAGATGGGTTTTGATAAATGGTTTATAGATGCAATATAATTTCATCTTTTTTATCTTTTTTTACACATTATTATCCCTTTGAGATATAAACATTGTATTACTATATTCATAAATATTAATTTACTATTGATTGGGATATATAATTTTCTTATTTATACTATGATTATTTATAATATATGATATCTCGTTATTTTTTATTATTTCACACTCTGAAATAAGGGTATAGTTTCCCTGGGGTACTACCCTAAACCCTTGATACTAGTTGGCAGCCATTGTAATTCTATGAGGCATGGCTATGGTCTAGTAAATATCTAGTCAGGTCACTATATAGAGTGGATATGGGTGGTTTACATACATGGATAACACCTAAGTACATAGAGTATGACCTACAGATACAATCTAGGTATCCAATTTCATTCAACTCGAATGAACCACCATTTACAAAGGTTAGCATGAAATAAATACATGAAAATGTTTTAAATACACACTCCATGTATTGACCAAAATATGCTGGTACATGACATGATGGAATATAATCCATGAAACTCGGTTAAATAACATGTAGTCATCATATTTTCATGGGGGAAAACACATTATTAAATTCACATCATGTATTAATTACATGATGTGTAAGGACAAACATCCATGCAACGAGGACCTTACATGGAACTTACCTATATTAATTGTCATGTACCTCAAAAAATTCCATGTTGAAATATATTCGATGTCCCAATATGTGTATCATTGGAATATGATGAATAAGATACATGGAGTGTTGCTGGATATGAAGAATGTTTATGAATCATGTTTACATGGAATGTAAAAAATAAATTTATTACCCCAGTAAACCTCATTACTTTGTGCCAGTGTTTCATTTATTTATGGTACATTCTATTAAATATGTTTAACATGATATTAAAATCATAATTTATTTCATCATGATATTTATAACTATATGTCATGTATGATCGTTACATTCTACCAACTCTATATTCATTAATACAATAAACATAGTCTAATTTCCACTTCTCTCATGTGTCATTTATTGAAATTAAACACTATTAATGGACATCACAGGCTATGAACATGATGTGTCGTGTGGGTGGATTGTATGTAATAAAGGCCATAATGAATATTTCGAACAAGTAATCACCGACTTTATTCTATGTACATGATGTGAACTTATTTCATTAAAAGTTAAATAAAATAAATTAATTTAATTTCACACTGCATGGATATCTCTAAGATAGACTTGATGGTGATTTGGATAAAATGAATTAATTTATAAAAATATTAATCATCTTTTTTTCACATGTTTTACCCTAATAAAATAATTAAATGAAATGAATTCTATTTAGTTATTGTAAATGTGTATTCATTATACAAGTGGATGTTAATGAGCTCAGACCAATTTTTTATGTCTATAGATTCATTTAATTTAATTATATAATTAGTTTTTGTAAGTATTATTATTAAATTAAATAATTTTCTACATGTTATTCCTCCCCTTTATTATATAAAGACTCATGTATCCATTTTATGTTATATATAAAACTATATTCTATTTCCCTTCACCTTCATTTGAATTAAATTAATTTTAAGTATAAAGCTCCCGGGCATGCAGAATTGATTCAATAGGGGGATGACGTGAAACCAACATATACGATACACATGAATGAGGTGGAATGCTGTATCTAGAGCCTAAAATTCCACAAGGAGTCCCCATATAGTCAATAGTTTTTCTATTCTTCACTCAATAAATAAACCACTAGTTAAAGATCTTGATCATTCCATGTTTTTTATTTTTTTATTTCTATTGCATGATTTCTTTTATGGAATAAATATTTTGATCACATAAATAAATGAGTTGATATGAAAAGGTGAAGTTAAAATAAATGGATTGTGTGTAAATATTTTTTCAGAACATGGTTAATGATTTATGTAAAATCCACATAATATTAACATTTCATGTAAATGATAAAATAATAAAATTTACACATAGTAAAAAAACCCCTCAAGAAAATATTTAGCTGGACTAATCCTTCCATTTTTTAGTTATGATTGAAACCATGGTTAAAATAACATTTCTTGGCAAAGTCTGGTAGTTTTTTAATTAGAAGAGAGTTATAATTAATGTTTTGGATTAAATTAACTATGTTTAATCAATGGTTGTCTCCCAAATCACGAAATGGTTTTACATAGAGGAAGGTATTAAGTAAATCCAAAAATAATGATTTTAGGTTTAGGGAGTCCATTCAACATGTCGAGAAACTATAATTCAGTGGTTGGAAAGACCACGTATCAAAATACAGTCAAAATAATTATCATAAAAATGTATGGGTTACCATAATTGAAATATGGATCCTTTCCCCTAAAATTTTCTATGATAGGAAATTCTATGTTTAATTTCAAGGGCCAATGAGACATGATAAAATAGTTGGATACTTAATTATAAATTTATTTTATCTTGAATATTAAGGAAATCATGTATTGTAATAATAATCTACAGTAACATTTTAATATTAAAATTGAAATACGTTAACCACATTTTCCATATAATCAATTCTGGAAAGCGTGCATCTACAAATTGGAATTGACTTCTTGGAATGGTTTATTGGTATATATGTTGTGTTTATCCATGAGAAGAAGTATGGAAAGTTATAATGCTTAATTAATGATCCAAATGATAAATAGGTGAGTTTTGAATAGTTCATTGTTGATGAAAAACGCCTAAATGTTGTATATATCTGTGTTTTTTGATGATATCATATATGTATAGATATATCCTGAAGTCACATGAGAACATGGATGCATGTATCATTCTATAAAATCACCATGGTCACAATTAAGAGTGATCAAAATATAAACTATATGAAATATCTATGGCTCACTTCAGAAGATAATACAGAGAAGGTGTGTCATGTGGGCCTCACATGGTCAAACTCGTTGGATATATTATGTACCAGGAGTTTATAGTTTTTAAACAATTTAATGAATTTATAACTGATCTAATCATTTCATCACTCCATAGAACTTCTCAATTTTTTTTGTAATTATTTATATGAAAAAATTCTTATGCCACTCCTAGATATCTTCAAATTTCTTTACAATTTTTAGAATGATATAACGCATGAATGACATTTTGGTATTATGGTGAATAAGAGGAATGTCTAAGAAAACATCTCTAAGCCTCACTCCATGTTTAATGATTCTTCTCAACACCATTATAAGAAGAGGATGATCAAGGGGAAGTCAAGGTAACATGATGGAATGAATTTAACATGTCTAAATATGGGAAACTGAAAGAAAAACTACACTTTCACAAAGATGGAGGTTTATGGAATCCTTCCTCTTTATTAAGTAACTTTTCATTTGTTTTTTATTTTTATTTTTTATTTTGTTTCATTGTAATAAAGAGCATAATATATGAATATGTATAAATATATTTTAATCCTATTGAAATTATTAATGAAATGATCAAATTAAGTAAAATTACTACATCTCTTAACCCAAGGACATACATCAAAGGAAATGGTGAGCCGAATTCCCTATAAAGAAAATAGGTGAACCAATTTACATGTGAAATTGAGCGATATTAATAAAGACATGAGAAATATCATAAAGTCATTTAAAAGTATAATTTAATAATAAATACATGAATCTTAACTTGAAAATTTTTCTACAACATTTATTTTTTTCATTCATAAGGATATAACCAAGTTCCATCCCCACGATGTTGTAAACATTACCAGGGTTATTCACCAAGGAATCATAAAACTTGTTATCTCTATAGATTAATTTCATTACCCAATTCATTAGAGCTCTATCAGGGAACACCCATAATATGTACTTATTTTCATGTGATCCACATATATCATTATCAAACATTTCATATATAACAAAAAGAGAATAAAATAAACGGGCTTCATATAAAAATCATTGTATTTTAAAAAGTGCTTAAAAACAAGATCATTATGTCATCTAAAACACATGAAAAGGAAATACAGGTTTTATGTATTCCAATCATGAAATAAAATATATAATGTTAATGTATTTTATTAATACCCATAGAAATCAAATAGGTTTTGGTATTTACATTAATAAACTAATAGAATTTCTTGAGAAAAAGTGAGATATTTTGATATCAAAATTCTGCACCATAACACCGATAAAACATGGTTTTTGAAAAAATTAAAAATATAGGGTAAAAGGGTATCCCATTCTTAAATGACCCATAATATTGTAGAGGGATATTATAAAATTTAAATAAGAACACTTTATGAAAAATTTAATGTTATACCACATAAAATAGAACTTGAATGGAAGAAAAAGATAAGTTGAGAAATCCCTTACGAGAATTCAGCAGCCTAACGGTGATGCTTAAATTTTATAAAAATAGATTATGAATGTGGAAAGGGTCTCTATTAATTTGGAAACTAAATGTACCAAAATAATTATATATATTAACATACCCCAACATAATAAAATGGAAATTAGAAGACATGGCATAATGGAAGTGTTTACTAAAAGATGAGGGTGAAAGGTTCCCTAACCTTAAAGAGTAACTTCAAAAACTCAACGGTTGGGTCCTCGGGCGATTAAAGGAACCTTTGGAGGACTCTTTGATATTTAAAAGACAATATACTCCATTCGGAGGAATTTTTGATGAAATTAATGAAGGAATGGGACGGTATTTTTAACCCAATTGGGTGAATATTTTATTAATTTTCAAGGGACACAACATTAGTGGTATTTGAAAAATCTTGGGCTTTCCCATGATATATGCCCATGGTTTTGGACACCTAGGACACCTCATATAATATATTAATTCAAATGAGTTAAGAAGAAATTTAAATTATATATTACGTTATTATGATGTCATAAAACACATTGAAAACGCAAAAGGTGTATTTTTACTATTCATCAAAAACAAATCATTTTATAAAAATATGTAAATTCAGCCTAACATAATATTGTTGTTTGGAATTAACAAATGAACTCTGTTATTTGAAAATATTTTTCTAAATATGATATTTTTAATTTTTAAGTAAAATAACTATTTATTCAAAAAATACTAAAACATAAATAAAATTTTTTGATACAATTATTTACTTATTCTATTATATCATATTACCATTCAAGATGCCTAAAATATTTTTATTCTTTCTCAAGTGAGGTTATTATTCCATTTGTTATATAACTATTCATAAGGGTAATATTACTATTCATAATTTACTATTCACAAAAAATTAAGTTGATCTTATCAAACTCAATATTTGATAATGAACACAACTATATATATCAATTATTTTAAAATACTTTCATATTATTAATTTTTTAAAATATTTAATTTTTTTAAATACTTGTTTTTTCAATATTCATTAACAATATGGATCTTCTGTAATTTCATCTTATATAAATGTTTACATTAGATATTCAAAAATATTATATTTCCCATTAAAAAAAATTACCATAATAATAAATAACAATTTTATTTATACAAATGGATTACAAAAATTAACTAAGGTGTCAATACATAGCCCCTTAAAACACCAGCATAGGACATAAGAGTAAGGTGTGGAATGGTGATAAAATCTTGGGGCAGCTCGGACAACATTGCCTGAGTGGGGATTTATATCAGCTTGAACTTTTCCTGTAGGTGATTATGTTCAAGCATAACATGTTTAATCTTATCTTGGGATTGGTCTAGAGTATATCCTAGTGATGGTACCTCCTTCCCTAGCTTCTAAAGATGGGCTTCGTATGGATCGAGTTAACTTGATGAGGCCATCAACTCTTCTTTCTACAATAATTATCAATTTTTATTTATATCATAAAAACAATTATATGGATAAATATTAGTATTTTTTCTAACAGACATATTGAAAAATGGTCATATAACTTTGAAAAACCAAAGGTCTCATTCCAATTATACTCACTCCATTAATAAAATTATATATTTTTGTTGTGTAAGAAGGATATAACAAACATTTTTTGGAAACAAAATATTAATAAAATGCTCAGGTTGTTAAATTATTCCCAGTTAATAAATTTCATCCATTAAATTTTAACTCAACCCCTTAGAATATAAAAGGTGTGGGTACTTCTACCACATAGACTCCTCTGGTTCCCCCCAGGATTTTTCATATTTTTGGTCCCCCCACAACACTTTAACAAGGTGGGTAGTCTTGTTACCTTGAACCTTGTCTCTAGCATCCAAGATCTATGCCGACTACTCCTCATAAAAGAGGTCATGGTCTAGTTTTACCACCTATGGAATTAGTATATGTTAAGGGACATGTATGTACCTCTTTAATAGGGATACATGAATGTTATCATGAACGTTTTCTAGATTTGGAGGAAGAGAAAGCTAATAAGCCACTGTTCCTACATGATCATGGAATTCCCAGGGGCCAATGTAACTAGGGATGAAGTTCACTTTCATCCAAAACATAATTAATCTCTTCCAATGTGAGATTAAATGAAATACTTTTTCTCCAACATCAAACTCCAAGTCCCTTCGATGGTTGTTAGCATAGCTCTTTTTTGGAATCTGATAAGAGCTAATGTGTTACTGGATGGAATGAACCTTTTCTATTATCTATTGAAACAAATTAGGCCCAAGAATCATTCATCACCAGCTTCATCCCAAAAAGTAGGAGTTATACATCGCTTCCCATATAGAGATTAAGACGGATCAATTTTAATGATAATGTTTAATCTGTTATTATAAGAGAACTTACCTAATGGGAGATGTTGACCACATAGACCCTTAAATTCCATTGATAATGTTCTTAGCATTTCCTCATGATTTTTAATCGTACATTCATATTTTCCATCATTTTAGGGGTGATAGGTCGTACTAAAATTCAATTATGTACTCAGATATTGTTGAAGACATCTCTAGAATTTTGATGTGAAATTGGTTCAAAATGAGATACATTATAAAGTGGAATTAAAATCAGTCTTACCACTTCCTTTACAAAAATACATGCATGTTGATCAAGATAGAAACCATCCCTAATAGAGAAAAAATATGACGTCTCAGTAAGAAAGTCCACTATAACCCAAATGGCATTGTTTACCTTGGATGATCCCAGGAGACCAGTGACAGAGACCATAATAATATTCTACCACTTACATGCTGGTGTGTGTAGCGATTGTAACACCCCATTTGGATGTTTTCACACTATATTCACTTTCAAACATAATTTTCACCTTGTAGTGTAGTGATAAATCTCCATTTTCATATTATCCCACAAAAAATGATCACCAAGGTTCCTATAAATTTTTTTGATTATAGGATGTTTGTGGAATGGTGATCTATGAGCATCATCTAATAGGACCATTTTTATTTCCAGAACAGATGGAACACATATTATCGTAGGAAATTTTAGTACACCTTCTTGATTAATATTGAACTATAGATACTTCCCATCCTTCACATCCTCAAACATGTTCTATATAAAAAAACTCCTTCTGAGCTATCATGATCTTCTCTAGTAACGACTGTTGGGAAATAATTTGGGTTATGGTTGATGATGTCCCTTCCCTTATAATTCCCATGTACATTTTCACTAGGTCATGGATCAATGGATCTCTTCGAATCCTCATAATGGATAGTAAAATGAGGTCATTCCCTCTTTATTCACCATTAACATTATTAGCTCTTCCGGGATGATAATGAATTGAAAAATCATAGTCATTAAGAATTTACAACAATCTCCTTTGTCTCATGTTCAATTCCATTTATGTGAAAATATACTTCCAACTCTGATGATATCTGTATATATCACATTTCTCCCAATAAAGATAGTGCATCCATATATTTAGATAAAAAAACAATACCAACCATCTCATGATCATATCTAGGATAGTTATACTCATGATTCATCATCTTTCGAGATAAATAAGTAACCATATTGTCATTTTTGAGGAGGACTCACCCAATCCCTTTCAGAGATACATCCCTAAAAATAAATAATCCTTCTCTAATTGTGGGCAGATTTAGCATGGGTGCAGTGACCCATCTTTTCTTCAGCTCTTTCAAACATTCATCGCACTCTTTTGTCCAAATGATCAAGACCCATTTTTGAGTTAACTTGGTTAATAGATTACATTATTGTGAAATGTATTTCCCAAACATCATACAATATAACGCTAATCCAAGAAATATCTAAATATCAGTTATTATTATAAGATGAGGCCACTCCTCCACAACCTTTGTCTTTGCAGGTTCAACTGTGATTCCTTCATTGGATAAAATATTCCAGTTGAATAAAACTTGTTGTAACCAAAATTGACAATTGATGAACTTTACAAAAATCCTCTCCTTCCATAGAGTTTTTCAAATAACCCTTAGATGTTCTCCATACTCCTCAAGAATTTTTAAATATATTGAAATATCATAAATAAAAACTACCACAATGAAATCAATGTAGACCTCATATATTCTATTAGGCGGATCCATAAAAATAGAATGAGCATTAGTCATGTCAGAGGTCATAAATAAACTCATAATTCCCATATCATGATTAAGAGAATGTTTTTGGAATGTCTTATTTCATCACCCAAAATTGATGATAACCAGATTAAAGACCAATCATGGAGACACATTGAGCCCCCAAATGTTGGTCAAAGAAGTCATCAATTCTGGGAAGAGGTTATTTTTTCTTAACTTTGATCCCATTGAGTTCTCTATAATCAATTCATTTCCGCATTGATCTATCCTTCTTTTTTACAAAGAGAATATGTTATCCCCAAGTAGACACACTCGATCGGATAAACCCCTTATCCAAAAGAACTTAGAGTTTCTTCTATAATTCCTCAAGCTCCACATCTTCAATCCGACACAGGGTCTTTGATATTGAATGAGATCCAGGAACAAGTTCTATAGAGAACTCTACCTCTCATTCTAGTGGAGGTTCGGGTAACTCTTATGGAAATACGACAATGTATTTCTGGATGATGGGGACATTTTATATCCTTATACTATTAATTCATTCATTTTCTTCACCGATAAACTATATAAATAAGGATATAGAGGGTTATTTTAGGCCAACATCATGTTGATATTTCTCTCTTTGAATGATAATTGTAGGTTTTCCATTCATGACTAATAATATTTCCATGCTTTTGCATTTGATTTTATAATTATACTTTGAGAGACAATCCATCCCTTGTATAATGTAAAATTCTAACATTATAATAACTTATAGATTTGCGATTAGGTTGTTATCACTAAACAAAATACTATGGTTTTTAAACACTGATGATGCTTGGATAATATCACCAGGAGTCTTGAATGATAACTCTATTTATAGAAATTTAGGGGTTGATTCTAAATTTGATGAAAACATAGAGGAAATAAAGGAATACATATTACCCGAATTAAATAAAGCTCTTGATAGATTTGAGAGAACAATCGGAGTACCTACCACCATATCATTTGGGAATTCAACTTCATCCCAAGTGATAGATAAATCATTACCATTCTTTCTTGGCCTATGCTAAGGATGATGGTGATTCCACTATACTACCCTTGGATTTGGACACTGAATTTCAATGTTCCCATGCTATCTTCACTTATATAATTGAACTTTAGGTAGGGAATACACCATCTTCCTTCATCACTAGTGTTGGGAAGTTAGGGCTTCAAATCACTATGACATTTCCATGAGATATGTCCATCTCTACCAATAATCTATCACTTCCTACATTCGAGGAGGTAGTTCCCCAAATTATTCTTCCCACATTTACTACACATTAGATATTGCTCTTGTTTTTCTCCCCTTTCATAATAAAACCTCCTCTAATATCGTGGCTCTATCAATCTTTTATTGTCATTGGATTTATGAGACCAGTGTGTCTCACAGAACACCTGTTCATCTTTCATAGAACTTTACACCATCTTTTCAGAGCTATCATAGTCTTGGTTGGATATATTATTCTCCAGACGAGTTCCCCGAAAACAAAATAATCTATCAAACTCCCATTTTTATCCATGAAAATGCTTGAGGTTTAATTGTAAATTATTGTGAATTTAATCTGATATCTTCCAAAAGATTAATTCTCATTCTACATTAGCTCTATAACATCCTTCTTTATTTACGTTATCATTTAATAAGGGAAATAATTATTAAAGAAGATACATCTGAATTATTCTGACTCCATAGATTCAACCTCCACTATTGAACTATTTTTTTTAATTAGTTCCCACGACTGATCAACTTATCCCTCAAAGTTGTAAACAGTCATGGAAACCTTCTATTCTTTTTAACAAAAGAGCATTGAAATGATCTTGTTGATAGAGCTGATCCACTATTCCTCAATAAATGGGTTCTTAGATCCAATAAAGGTTGGTGGAATATGAAAAATAATGGACTCAACAGAAATTTGTTCCCTTCATTGTGAAACTGGTCTCTCATCTTGATTGATGTTATTTTCTATAATTTGAGTTAGTAGGTTCATCATTCTCATGAATGATCCAATTCCAGTTTCCATCTAAGGGCTTCTAGTGCATAGTTCATTGCAATCACCATTCCCATGGTTCCTCATATTTCCCACCTTTTTATAAATGAATAAAACCATAGTGAGAAGCTTATTTCATTTACAAATATTTTAATTCTAATGGATTTTTAATTCTTATAACATAATTAATAAACATATTATTCTTTAACAAAAATTACATTTCCTAAAAAATCCATTATAATGATTCATAAAAATATTATTATTAACAAATAATATCCATTGGGTTTGAAACTGCGAGTGCAACATGGGCCATTTTTGTACACCAGTTCCCATTTGAGTATTGCTCAATTTGTTATTTTTTGAGTCTTACCCCTAGATACATATATTCTAGAGCCACATACACTAGTTTGTGGATAGAAATGGATTTATTTTTTCATAAACCAGATACATAATATTTCAAAAAAATTGTAGGAAATTATCATATATATAAACTTTTCTATAATTTTTTTATTAATATTTTGATGGCCTAAATTACAAAAATTACCGAAATATCCTCTGATACCAACTATTTAATGCCACATTATAATTACATAATATATCATTTAATTATAAAATCCAGGATCTTTAAAGTCTAGTGTCATGGAAATAAGTACATAATACATTAAAACATAAAAAACATATTAAACCTCTTGAAAGGAATCTTGAAAAGTTCATACTGTGTTCAATTACTACATCTCAAAACCTAGGGACATTAATCAATGGAATGGTTGAGCAGAAGGCCCGGTATGATAAACAATTTAAATAAATACATGTGAACTTGGGTGATACCAATAAAGACATGGGAAATATCACAATGGAATGATATAGAGGAATATGATAATAATAACTTGAATCATAACAAGAAAATGTTACTAAAAATTTTAATTTAGGCATTCATAAGCAATTCACCAAGGTCCATCAAAAAGGTTTTGTAAAAATTGCCAAAGTTATTCACCAAGTTATCATACAATTGGTCATCTCTAGAAATTAATTTTTTTACCCAATGCATTATACTGCTATCAAGGATCACCATTAACATGTCTTTAATTTCATGTTAACCACATATATCATAATTAAAAAATTCATATATAACTCATATTGAAGAAAATAAATGGTCTTCATATCAAAATCATGGAAATTTAAAAATTCCATAAAAACAACATCATTATGTCATTTATGACCCATTAAAAGTAAATGAGGGTTTAATGTATGTCAATTAAATAATAAAAAATATTATTTCTATGTATTGATGACTAATTCAAGATATTATATATGTTTGCGTATTGAAATAAAAAACAATATAATATCATGACAAAAAATTGTGGGACATTGAGATGAAAATTCTGCAGCATAACAGCTATACACCACAATTTTAGGAAACATTAAAAAGAGAGGGGAAAAGGGTATCCCATCACTAAATAATCCACAATATATTATAGGGACATAATAGAATTTAAATAAGAACATGGTATGGAAACATGAATGTTATACCACATAAAGGTGAACATTAATGCAAGAAAAATTGATGTTGCTAATTCACTTACAAAAATTTGGGACCTTAACGGCATCACTAAAAATTCATAAAATCAGTTGATGATATTGGATTGGGATTATAATAATTAATAAATAAAATGGAAAAAATAATTATATAAAAGAACATAACCCAACATAATAAAATGGAAACTAGAAGACATAACATAAAATAAGTGTTGACTAAATGGGGATAGTGAATGGTTCCCTTACCTTGAAGAGTAAATTCAAAAACTAAATGGTGTAGAACATGCGGGATTTAGGGAACGTTCGTAGGAATTAATCGGAGGTAAAAATAAAATAGGTCTGTTGAGGAGGAATTTTGAATTTAATTAATTAAGGAATGCGTTAGTATTTATAGGAAATGTGGGGGAATATTTTATTAATTTGCAAAGGACAGCTCATTATTGGTATATGAAAAACCACGGGATTTCCCATAGTATTTTCCCATGATATTGGCCAGTTGCGGATCCTCATATATTATTTTAATCCAAATAAGTTTACCAAAATTTTAAATTACATATTACATCATTATGATGTCCTAAATCACATCGAAAACTCAAAAAATTTATTTTTACTATTCATAAAAAAAACATTTTATAACAATGTTATAAATTCACCATACACCAATATCCATTTTGGAAATTAAAAAATATAAATCATTTTATGAATGTAATTTTATGAATACATGATATTTAATTTTTATGTAAAATCACTATTTACCCTAAAAAATAATAATACATAACTATTAATTTCTAAAAAAGTTATTTACTTATTCTATTATATCACATTACCATTACAGATTCCTACATTATTTTTAAACTATAATAAGTAAGGATACTATTCTATTGGTTATATTATTATTCATATGGGTTATATTACTATTCCCAAAAAATTAAGTGGATCTTATCAGACTCCGAATTTTATATAGAACACAACTTTTTATGTCCATTTTTTGAAAATAATTTCACATTATTAATTATTCAAAGTATAAAAAATATTTTCCAATTCTCGCTTTTTCAATATTCATCAATAATAAGAAACATCCCAAAATTTAACCTATACTTATTTTTACATTTTAAGTTCATGATCTTTATATTTGAAATTCAAAAACATTACCATAATAAGAAATAAAAATTTTATTTAAACCAAAGGATAACACAAAGTAAATAATGTCTCATTATATAGCCCCTAATAACACCTGCATAATATGTAAGAGTAGGTTATTTAATATTTCTATAGTGATAGGGCTTCATAGAAAACATTTCTCGAGTGGTGATTTTTATCATCTTGAACTTCTCTCGAAGGAGATTACGTTCATGTTTAACATGTTGAAGCTCGACTTGGGCTCGGTCCAGAGCGATGCCCTATGACAAAAACTCTTCCCTAGCTATGGAAGATGGGATTTTTATGGCTCAATTCTACTGGATGAGGCCATCATCTATTCTTTCTCCACTAATTACCCATTATTATTTATATCTTAAACAACAATTATAACATTAAAAATTACGATTGGTTTCATTGTTCATATTAACCAATGGTCGTAAAACGATCAAAACCCAAAGGTCTCATTCCAATTATACTCACCACATTAATAAAAGGAAATGGTTATGTTCTATAAGAATTATATGACACATATTTTCAGGAAGTAAAATATTATTCAAAAGTATGGTTCATTATAAAGTAAAAGTATAACGTACATTCACTATCTAATGAAATTTAACTATTTCTATAAATTTGGTATTAGATACATCTTTTTGTGCAAAAATATATAACTAATAATATGAATCATGTATATTTATAATTTTTTTAGGTGAGTTTGATCTATGAGAAACTAACAGATCCAATCTATCTATGAAGTCCTTTTAAGAATACAACATAACACCACCGATTGAATGATAACTGTTTTCAAATATTATTACTAGGTTTTTTGAATTACCAAAAAACATGTGAGTCTTGACGTGATATGGATGCAAAAAAAATTTTATTTTGGAATAAACGTTTCTTCTTTTATAAATATGGAATATTTCATGATAAGGAATAACTTAGTAACAATGTTTATGTGATGGATTTCACAAACCCATTAATGGATGTGAATAAAAAAATCACATGAATCATACCCCACCTCACTAAGGAATGAATGTCTATGTCATGTACTTCGAATGTTTTTGACCATATTAAAAAAATAAGCACATTTGGATTCATTTGAAAAAAAACCACTTGTGCATGCCATTCATGTTTTTAATGAAAAATGACTACAACCACATTTATCAGAAGAGGGGAAAGGTTTATAGAGCTTCTTATGTTGGTTTATATTGATTCATATGGACTATATATAGTTGGGGCCAGGTGTGGAAAATAATACATCATATCTTTTACGATTGAATTTAGTTTATATGGATATCTCTACTTTAATAGGTAGAAGTCAAATTCCTTTGACATATTGAGGGAATATAAGAATAACGTTTAGAGACAACATGATAATAATATTCAGATACTCTTCAAAAGTTATGGTGGTAGATATATTAATCTATTCTACATTGATTATCTATAAGGGATTGGTATATTATCTCAAATCACTCCCCTTTATTCACGATAATGGATCGGTGTAAGTGAAAGGAGTAATGACACCTTACCTGACAAAGTGAGATCCATGTTGAGTATTAAAAATGATCTTTTATACTTTTATAGATATTCATTGTAGAAAATATTATAAAAACCAAAATGAGTGCCAAAAAAATCAATAAATGACATTCAATTTGAATTATGTTGTGAAAATTAACATGTGTTGTCACATATGCATTCATTGGGATTCAAATATTCTTTTAATGTATCTTCAGGTAACAAAATTGAACCCCAAGACAAAAATTGTACCTTTATTAGATATCATATATAAAATAATGTTTATGGCCTATACAAGACTTGAAATTTTTTTAATATTGGCTAGAATATCATCTTTTATTTATAAGAAACACATCACTAGAAGTGATAGTCAGAGCAAGATAGAATTTCATTAATTCATAGATCAAGATACCCATGATTAGGAAAAGAAATATATTCCAAAAATCGCAATTGAAGTGGATGAACTAAAGAGAGAATTAATATATAGGTGTACAATATAGGTTATAGAACCTAAAAGATATTGTTTTATAATCACAAGGGATGGTGACTTGTTATTAGTTTATAATAATAATAATGTCACCTACAAGAAAGTAGTATATAGAATTTTTTTTTCTAAATTGAATAAATCGATAAATTATAAACTAGATTACATTTAATAAAACAACGTATAGATTTTTTTATATCATCCAATGGATGTTAAGATCATTGGTTTCAAATGGATAATCAAAAAGAAATTGGAAAAGGATGATAAATTCAGTATCTCTAAGGAATTATTGTTTTCAAACGGGTTTAAAAAAATTCAAGGCATAGAATATGATGAAATATTTTCACCAGTTTATATATTGAAATAAATAATATCTCGACATTCAATAAAAGAATACAATAACTATGATATTTGTAAAATTTATTTCAAAAAAACATTCACTAATGAGAACATTTGGGAAGATAACTATATGACACAACTAGAAGGGTTTATCACACCAAAGGATGATATCAAGGTATTGAAATTGTAGAGATATATTTATGGATTAATGAAGGTATCAGTGTAATAGGAATTTAATTTTGATAAACCCATAATGGAATTTGGTTTCATAAATAACTAATGTGGTAATTTTATTTATTAAAAATTTTGTTGGGGTGTTGTTGTTTTTATTGATAGTGTATATATATGAAATAATGCTCTTAAATAAAATAATTGTCTTGAAGTATATTAAGATATGGTTTAACACTTATTTTTATAATAAAGATTTTTGAGAATTAGAATATATTATTAGGATTAAAATACATCATTATAGATCCAACAATCTTTTTGGAAAAAGGCAATGTTCATACATTGCAAATATACTAAATAGATTTAGTATGGAAATTTCTAAGAGTTGATTATTTTTAGTTTCACATATAATTACACATTTTTTGAAAATGGGTCCTTATAAACATGAGGATATATATATGATGCCACGGAATCCATAGAAATCTATAATTGGGTTGGTTATATTTGATATGCTATATACTAGGCTACATGTATCATAAAACTTATGTATTGAAGGAAGATATCAAGCTAACTCAGGTGACCACCAATAGATAGTTAAGACTATCATCAAGTATTTAAGTTTTCCTAAGGATATGTTTCTATTTTATAAAATATATGAGGAACTATTCATTAGAGGATATAGATATTCTAGTTTCCGAAATACCAATACATCATGAAATTTCATTCTAGATACATGATTTCTCTCTATTAAGGTATTGTGAGAGGGAAGAGATCAATGAAATCCAAGTTCATCAATTCTATAGTGGTGTAGGAGTATAATATGGATTTCAATATAGTTTAGGAATTAGTTTGGAAGTCAATATCTTTATAGGATAATGAAATGGTTACTAGTAGTAAAGACTATATCACAATCTATTGTGATAATACTGTAGTAGTGACTCTTTTAAGAGAGGCAAGGACACATAATTGGATAAATTGAATAGTACAAAAATAATTTCCCTTTTGAGATTTTTCTCATATAGGTGACGTATAATTGAGGATATCTTACCTTTAAGAACACATGGAGGAACACTTCACTAAGGACTTAACTCATTAGAAACAATATCATGATGCGAGATCTATCTGATAAGATATTGTTCGTAGTAATATCTAGTTCAAGTGAGAGAATATAGGATTTGGTGTCCCAGAAAAAACTATTTTTACATTATATTACATGTACCTTTAAATAAGTGAATATTGAAAAAATATACTAGTACATATTATATATTGTTATGTTTGAATTTAATGTAACAATGTCCTAGATTATTTTTTACATTGAAATAATCATAGAAGATCCCCCTACGATTGAACTTTGAAATGAAATAAGAATATTATTTTAAAAATGTTTTTCGTTTAGATAAAATAATATTTTGTGACACATATTATGTTTAATATCTTGTGTGAGTACTCATAAGAGGATGTGACTTCATCTAATGAATTTCACACTTTTTAATCTCTAATACAAGAGATTATGAGGCCAAACCCAGCTGTACGAAATACTCATTTTTTTGTGTCATTGGATATTCATGTTCTCAATCATGTGTAATGTTAATTAGATGATAATATTACCATTAACATATTTCTGCACTCACATTCTTTGAGTAACTTCCCAATACTGTGATAACATATTTTCATGGTGAAGTATGATATGTTGGGTGCATCAAAAGAGACATGTTATTAGTGAATAATTAGAAGAAGGATATATCCATCCCATATTCATATATGCTAGTAGTTAGACCATTTGATTGAAATAAAACTGTCACATTAAATTCCTTTTCCATGGTTTATTGATTATTTTGTTTTAGATAGTCAAAGAACGATATATGAAGCATATAGTTTGTGTATGTGAGAATTCAGCCTTGTTGACGAGATATCAAGATAGATTAACTATTTTACAATGTAAGAAATACTATATAGTTATTGATGTTATGACATATCTTTTCCACTATGGGTTCCTTGATCAATTTGTAGGAAGTGATCTGAAAATTTATACTAGTCCACATAATGCCACTCAGGAAGAGGCCTACAAGGTCATATAAAAAGTATTTTTGTTGATATCAGTTAAATATTAATTTTAAAAATAGTTTTAATATATATTATTCTCCCATCCAAGAAGTAATATTTACATAAGATTTATTGACTGCTTAAAATAAATAAATAAATATTTATTCGTGTGATAAATGTTTAATTACATGAATATTAAATATTTATTCATATCTAGTAATTCTTATGGAAATAAATAATTATTTACTCACAAATAAATAATTTATCTCATTAAGAAAATATTAAATAAAAATTTATTCACCAAACTGCGAATAAAATATTTAATTATATTATAAATGTATAATATTTATTTAAATTTTTATTCAAAAACTCAATAAATATCTAGGAGGTTTAAGAGATTGAGTTTCGTGGTTGGTGATAAATATTTATTCACAAAATACAAAATAATATTTTTCATTACATAGGTTTTTGAATTCCATAAGAATCAATAATAATATTATTATTTTACATTTCATAGGATTCACTAAGGTTTTAACATCTCATTAAAGGACTATGTTCAAGTAATATATTTTTAACCCTGACCCTAGGTCAATAAATAAATTAAAATTTAATTTTTGAAAAGGTTTACTACTCTACACAACATTACATAAAAAATAGAATTATTTCCTAATAAATTTTATCAATTAGGGTTCCACTCAACCAATTCCTCATACTATCATCCACATAATTATAATAGGAACACATGATTTTCATTTAAGAATAATTAATGTGATACAATGAATGAAAACAATGATATATGAGCAATTGGATGCTATATCTTTGGATGTTTTATTAGTTGTTTTTGAGAGATAGAATGAGGAAATATGGATCACCATTAGAGGGGATTTGATTTTGGTCCATTCAACACAATGATGATACACAAAAAATGTTTAAACGATAAAATCAATCAATGAAGATGTTAGATGAGGTTCTCTTGACTGTTTTATTTTAGGGGAGGTGTTATGACTATCTCAATATTTATGATCATGTTTTAAATTTTTTTACATCTTTCATAGATACTACCAATGTTTCCCTCATCTATAGCTATGTACAGACCTACTATCCAAAGGCTAGAGGTCATCTGATTCTTCTAGCCCACAAAATCCTGGGAACATTTATTTGCACAGAGGATGTGATATAGTGCCCATAGCACCCTATTATAATGGATTATTGTCTACTCCAAGACTGTCTTATAGATTAATGATATGTTCACAAATACTTTCGTAATCATTATATAGGATTGGTTACCGCAAAAAATGATTTTGATAAATCTTAATTTATGTGAAGAATATTTGGGTCTCCTTAGTGAATCCATTTTGATATATCCATTGTTCTCAATTTTCATCCATCAATAATAGATTTGATCATGTTTTGAAGACATATAACAAAAAACTTCTGAATCTACCTCCATGAATGGTGGAAGTTTATATTCCATGGACGGGATTGATCCCTTATTAGGCATCCTATGTATCCTAGTTATGGTTGTAAAAAAAACCCAAATAGTTTATTAGATCCATGCAGTTTATCATCATATATAATGGACCTATATGGGTGTTCTAAGACACTATGTGTTTATGCTTGAGTTCAGGGGAAAAAATATATATATCCTAATTCTATTTGGAGTCATAGTTATTGTATCTCAATTTAGCTCTTAGTCATATGGTGGATGAGGTAGGGTTATCATCCCATGGTAATGATTGGGTCCCAATGTTTGATATATTTTTTATTTGAGGCTTACACCGAAGTGGATGTTTAATTGAGCGCAGGCCTTAGGTAGGCGTCCAATGTATACTGGTTATTGAAGGAATCAGAGTTATCATATTTCACAATATTTGATCTTACACTCTGATGTTTCCCTTATAACTGGGTGGTTTATAATGAAGATGACATGATCAATGTAACTCAGTATGACCACGTCATCCATGCTCAATGTGAGAATCAAGGGATTGAAAATGATCAACGTCATCACATGTGGATATGGGGATTATATGATGGGATTAACGTGGAGGATCAATATGGATCTTGAACGTCAAAGAGAGGTGGACTACATATCTTGAATATTTCCGTAATCTGAGTCATTATAGATATTTTTTATCAATGCTTATATAGTGAGATTTCCCTATGGATCAGGGTTTACACACAGATGATGAACAAGGCGATCATGTCGAGGATGGCCTTGGGTTCTGGTCTGCTTGTCTAGATATTGTCAGATGGAACGATTGACTTTTCCTGAGGGAATCACAAGATTCATATGGTTTTGCAAGGAGTACAATTCATATCCTGGATGACATCTCATTCTTGGAAGACATGTCCAGATAATGTCACATGTCTAGGATGACATCCGTGTATGGCATTTTGAATTCCAATTTATATGTCCGAAGGGTGTCAAGAGTCATGTATAACTCACCCAAAGGTTCTCATGAGAGTTATTTTTACATTCCTATTTGAGACCAAGATACTTTGATGACATTATTGAGTGACATTTTATCAGTCAGGCTATATATCTAAAGGGTGTCATGAGGCTTGTGCGACAATTTTATGGGGCTTAGTGAGATTAAGGTGGAATGCCCAGGGAGACCATGCGACATTATGTAACATGTCCAGATTATTTTTTATGATACATATAGATTTCTGAAGAATAATCACATGATCTAGATGATGTGTCCTGGGGAAACTGCGTGTCATTATGGAGTTCTCGAGAAGTGCATGAAGGTCGGTGAACATAATTGGTTTATTTCTACCTCTCGTAGAATTTATTCCAACCATTGTATCACGAATTCCTTATATATATTCAATGTTAGATTCTTTGAGTCTTGCATGATTGAAAAGACATGTGGGATATTCTTCACATTCCCTGGCAGAAGTCTTCAACGTGATCTATGAGTGATCACATGAAGTGATTATCCATATCACATGATTGTTTCAGCTTTCAGCTGGTATATTACATTATGAAAAAATTTATCGTCATGAGATCCTCCTGTTATGATAAATATACTCTAACATTGAAATTAGTGAAAAAATATTCCTCCTTTTGTAGTATTAGTAAATTCAGAGATCAAGAGTCTAACATTTTCATTGTGGTTTGGGTGGGGAATTTATAGGCCTCTCCACCTTGATTGTTCACTGATTTTCCTGAATAATCTACTAGGGATCTAGGATGGAGTCTGCATTGGGGTGTTTCCATGACATGTCATCGTGGGTCCTACCATGGGTTTTTCCACGTACTATGCCTAATTTTCAGTAGCCGCATGTCTTATCCATCAATTATTCTTTTAACATATTATTTTCTATTAATGGGTACTAGTTTGATCACACAGTCATGTTTGATGGAACTTCATTTTTCATAGGGACATGTAAATGGTACTTGATGAGATAATAGTGCTTTTTTAAAGGTCTGCGTGAGACACTAAAAGCCTTTCACCATATTTCCCTTGAGGTGAGGATGTCTTGTCAAAGCACTTTGTGGGATTCGATCAACTTATCAAGGGGTCTCATGAGACCGCACTCTGGACATCCTGGGAATCATGCAAGCATTTTATGACCACGAGATCTCACACCACCTCCCTTTTTATCCCCAATGATTTATTTTACAATGGTCATGGATTATGAGAGTTTTCATGAGTAATTTCACGTACATTTACCCGTTTTATTTCTAATGCATTGCATGACTAATATAGGTCATATGGAGGTGCGTGAGAGTTGGTGAAAAAATCTATATGTTTGTCCTTTGGGGAATAAAGGTATTTGTAGTGTTTTCTAGTCATGACTAGGGAAGTTGATGCACTGATGATAATATGCCAGTTGTATTTCATGACAACAGGCATACATGTCGACAATGTATCGTGATGTCTTTCAGAACACCATGGGTGCATCACACAACGTTCATTGCCCATGAGTAGCTCCTACCTCCTCCCTTTTTATATCCTTTGATATATTTTAATATTTTCAAAGAGTCATGAGATTTTTCTTGGATGTTTTTAGGGGAAAATCATCCCTTCATTGATGATTCGCATGATGTTTTTGAATAAAATTGTATTCCGCATATGAATATGTTTCCTCCATATTTTGAAAGGATTTTAATATGGTTTTATCAAGCACGTTCCAATGAAAATCTATGTGGGCTATGTGACCCTCTCCAGGTACGTCCTTGTATCCATTGGTTGATTGAGGTGATTTTACTAGAGTAGAAAGAATTTTCAATGGGGGATTCATGGGACTGACTGAAAACTATCCAATTCATTGATTTCCTCCACATGACCTTATTATGGTCACACAATCCTGAGACCTCAAGAGGCTCACATGATTTTCATGTCTGGGAATCCTTCTTATTACATTTATATTTCACGGAAAATAACAGACACGTTTTGGAATCACTACCTTTATGATTTTTCTAATTCTCATTTGGAAGGCGTCAAAAAATTCCCCCCTTCATGAGCAATGTCCATGAATACATGTTCATGGTTCTGAGGAATGTAAATTTCTACCTATATTTTTGATGTAATCGAATATCGGTGCCTATGTAGATGACTAGTCTAGCAGGATACACATAGAAATCAATGTTATTTATTAAATATAGAGGGTTAGAGTGAAATTCATTTCACAAGCTTCCCTTTATTCAATCCACTCTCAATTTACATCCCTCGTGTGCCTCCATTTCATGATTTTTTTTGCGATTCCCAATCAGAAGACCTATTTCCATGATTTCTCCATGATATCTTCTCCATGATACCACTCATACTTATAACCCTCTTAGAACTATCCTTGAACCATGTTTTAGAAAGTGATTTGACTATGTATATGAGGATTTAGAATTTGTAGATTACTTCACATGATCTATAGGCTCCGTCATTGATCCCTTGCGACAAGAATGACCATGTTTAGGCCACTCTATTGTTAGTCTCCATGGGTTAATGCGATTGTAGGATTCCTTACAAGATAATGTAACTGAGATAGATTTTGGGTTTAAATGATTCATTAAATCCTTATGTGGTTCACAAATCATTTTTTATTATACATGATACACATGATGGTCCCAGTTTATTATATCTTTTATTTTTTAGAAGATTTTAAATAATTTGTTGACTGATATATGGCACTTACACCAATTCAGATGGATTTAAGTTTTCTCTGATCTTTCTCGGCTATGGCCAATAAAAGGGACACGATTTCTAGAAATCACAACACTGAACCCTGAAATCATGTGTATACGAATAGATAAGTCATGAAGAGGTTCCATTCATTTGATATTCATGACTATCCTTAATCCAAATGATTTCTCATTTACGGGTTTGGTTTTATATATGATGTTCTAATTCCCCCTATGTGATTTAATCTTCCTTCTCATTAGGTTTGGAATTCCCATTATTTTGTCCAAGTGATGTTTTCTGATGATGGTTAACTAGTAACAAATCAATATATGTGTCAATCCTATATATGGTAAATAATCAACCTAGATCAAGATGGTTTTGAATTTTCTCATCACCCCATTGTTCAGAGTTATTAGATCACACTTACTTCTTCATTGACTGATCATTGGACTGAATGGGGTTTGAATTGGGATATACATCATGGTGGTAATTTCTCAAATGAATGGGAATGGTCCTTATGGGTTATGGAATGATATATAGAGTTTGATGATCAAATATACGAATTCAATTTTTATGTGGTTGTAAATATTTCTTATTTCATCGTTTGACATCAACCCAATCTTCTTCGAGAGATGATCAGTCAATGGTGCCCTGGAAAAAAAAACATTCCATATGTCCCATTGTGATTAGAGTATCATATTATGTGATATTTACAAACTAGGGGGGGTATTCCTCCTCTTGGAGAGATGTGTGAAGAATCCCTTTGTGTTGTGAACAACTAGGAATATCCCTTTTAGAACCTAGTTTTTCTTAGGTAGACACTCATTATTGCAAACAAGAAATTAGGGAAGGATTAGACTAATAATTCACTCCTTTCCTTAAAAAATGGATTAATATATTTCTTTGTCACAGTGGAGAGAGTCCAACTATCATACGTCCTCTTAGGTGTCATTATCAGCATGTTCGGGATGAAAATGGATCATATTAGGCCACTTTGGAAGCTTATAATTATACCTCATGACACTATCAAGTGAATTGAAATATTTATTTAGACTATAGGCTGGTATGATTTTTTCCCATGTTTCTGAATGGGTGTATTTTTCCGTTTGGGGACATGCACTCTAGGATTAAAGTTAGCACATTGGTGATAATGACATGTCTTGTTGAAGGGAAACATCTCAACCTAGATTTACCGGTCCATCCATGATTTTATTAAATCCTAGTACATATTCAAAAAGATATAATTATTTAATGGATTGGCAGTCCTACCCATATTTTATTCTACTTTATATGAGATTAATTTCATTGTTATAAATATTTCAATACAATGTGGATCAATAGTTCTCCATCTTAACCTAGGTTACTGACTATATTCGGGGTCGACACCATGTCTATAAGCCCTATTGTGGTAAATTATACACTGACACAATCTAATAGTTTTTATTTCACTCCTTTTTATGCACTGACCATATCAATTATTGATAATGGTTTTAGTTCCCATACTGAAAGGTCATAAATGATATCTCTCCTAGATGGGATTTTTTCAATCATAGTGTATGTGATAGTGATCTATGAAGCCTATGCACCATACTGATTCACAGATCAGTTTGGAAACATTCAAAGGGTATCCCCTCTTCCTCTTGTTAGTTTCACATGGTAGTGACATCTAGATGTTATTCACCAGTTTTGGATGATTTTGGAAAGTAAGGATACTAAGGTTGATATCATACTCCATCATATGGATACTCATGTCAACCATTCATGGTATTATTACTATGATTGGATATAATATTACCATGATTGGGTGTTGAATCATTTGGTTCTTCTTGTGGACAAGCAATTTTCTTCTCTGACCATATTAATAGAGAAAATGATGGAGCTGAATGAAGATATTTCCATCCATCAAGAATGAAATCACCTATGAGTAACGATTGATCTAATTGAGAAACATACTATAATGAGGATATTAATCCTCTAGCCCAAGCTATTGAAGATATTTATATTGATATAAGGGCTTATGGGGCTTCTTCTCCAATCATTGCATTGGATCAATGGGATTGTCCTCCACCCGTTATGCCAACTTTGTAAGTCTTAGAGGCTCATGTGAGATTTATGATGACCAGGAAATATATTGATGCCATGATCACCAATACTCCTATGGAAGTATTTCATGACCAAGGGAACCCATTAACTAATTATTTCATGACTTGGGGGTAGATAGTTTTGACCGAAAACCTTTTTATGCAGTCTTGAGGAAAATTGTTTTGACTCAGTGGTGGTGTGGTCAAGACTGAATGAGATTTGATCGATCATATAGATTTGAATCCTCTTGTTAGATAGATGATGCAAAAATTAGATTCATTATAGAAGGGTTGTTGGTTGATATCTGAATTGCAAGCTTAGATGGATGCATAGACTACGTAGATATGGTGATGTGGGGAGATCACATACCATTTTATGATTGAACATTCACCATCATCATCCTCATTGGATACTTCTTATAAGTGTTTTGAGAAGATTACTACATTGTTCCAAACCTTCAATGCTTTGGTGGAAGTGGAAGAAGTTGGGTGAGTGACACATCAACAATCAGTTGAAACCACCTATCAGACCCTTGCAGACCCCAACAACACATTGATAAACTTTTATGATCGTCTATCATTTGTAATTCACCCACCCATTTTTTTCAATTGATTTTTGAGAGGATCCACAATGTGGAGGTTCCTCACTCCGATTTTCACACAGCAAATTGATGAATTTTCTAAAGATTTTATATTACAATCTTGTTTTCATTCATTCATTCTTCATTTATATGCATAATAATTTATTTCACTAATATAAGGAGAATAATTCATTCTAACTATCCTTTTCCTATCATCATTTAACCATAAATGTCTATATCAAATTTTTTAAATCATGTTAGATTCTTTTTGAGAAGTACTCATAAATTCCCACAAACACAAGACAATTTACTAACAATTTATTCAAGTTATCATTATATCACTTTATTTGTAGAAGGGTAAATTTGTTAGAATTCAGGCCCCATAGAGAGAGTTCAATATATTCTGCCAAAGATGATAGTCATTGATAGAGTAACATGATTTTTCTAAGACCATGTGGTAGGATTTTTAAGATTTTGTATAATAAATAACTGATACGCTAGAGTTTAGGGTCTTTGAGCATAGACCATTGAATGATGTTATTTTAAGGTCTTCTAGATTGGACCTTTCTATTTATTTAATTTTGTGTCTTTGATCATGGACCTTTGTATGATATAGATTAGTGTCTCTGAGCTTGGAACATTGTATGTTATACATTAGGGTCTTTGATATTGGGAAATTGAATAGATAGTGATGAAACATGGTGAATACATGATTGGAATGACCTAAAACACACTAAGGTGCTAGCTTCTTCCATGGTGCTTCTAGGGCTCACTAACATTGGTGTTCCTTTGTTTCAATGGGGGGATTCCTTTAGTTGGTGGATTTAACCCCTTATGCTTCGATAGCATGGAAAAGAAAAGATGATCTCCATTCTTTTACAAGGTATATAGAAGATTTATGTGTGTAATATAGATGAGGGGAAAAATCTAGGGATGCTAGGTCCTCCTAGATAGATGGGATGTGGGTGATGTAAGTCACAATCCAAAAGTCGAAGCCATGTAATGTAAAATGTGGTAGACATTTTATGTACGCACCGTCAAACAATGAGGTTTTAGGTTCCCCCTCAGTGTCATTGTGTCTCAACGGGATTGACTCTTTTTTCTTACAATGAAGATATGCCTTTAGTTTTTGGGTCGATGCCCTTATACTTCAGTTTAATGTGCAATAAAATTTGATCTCCGCGTATTTTTCAAGGTCATAGAAGATTGACATTAATTCAAAAAACAAGATTGTGAAGTTGGGTATGGAAATAAAGTTATCCATGATGGGTTTTATCCCCCTACAAAAATTGAGAAGTTAATGTAAAGATCATTCTCTATGCCCTGTGGTATCAAATAACAAGGTGTGGCACATCAGAAGGATTGTGAATGCAGTGTCACATCCCTAGTTTGAGAAAGGGTACAAAACATTTTGACATAACATTGATGATGTTGAATCAGCTTGAATTTCTTAGTGGTGTGAATTTTAAATCATGGACCATGAATATCTGAGTTAACTGGAGGGAAATAATACTAGTGGGTTTAGGTCAATGAAGCCTCTACTATTCCATAATTTCAAGGCAATACATCTCGGATTTATGGGGATCCATCCTGGGATCCGATAATTAGTTCAGTAGAGTGAGTCCCAATTACTAGGTTATTAGGTTGAGGATACATTAGTTGATACTTCAATGGAATGCATGTGTCTTATGAAGTGTTTAACATCCAATAAGGATATGGGAACCCTAAAAGTTTTGTCACCACCTAGATAACACATTTTCATAGTGAGGCGATGTGAAAAATCATTAATCTAATTTTTAATGGACCAAGGGTCTGGTGAGAAAATACTATATTTTACTAGGGTTATAAATTGAACCCTATTAGATTTATGGCTTATTTATTTTTACCCTAATTTTTCCCTAAACTCTGAAGATGATTTGTTTTACATGTGAAGTGTTGATTTTTTCCCATGATGGCCTTTGCGTATTTTTAACCTGATAGGATATTTATATCATTCTCTAGTAGTTTATGGTCTTGTTATTTGGAAAATTATAGAATATAGTTTAAGGTTGTATATGTTTTACCAAAGTACTGATAGTTTAAAGTCGTAAATCATGTGGACCAAATATGGGAGATGACACAAAAAAATCATATTTAGGATTCCCATTGTCATGAGTACTCCAATATCTATCTTTAAGGGAGGTTTAAATGTTGTAAATCATGGATGGAGATCCACAGGCCATGAGAAATGATATGAGATATTCATACTAGGTATATCCCATAACAGTCAAATATGTTCATATCTGTCTTAGTGATGTCAGGCACACATGAATCAGAAGGCCCTTTATATTGGGCCGACATGTCATTGATTGGTGGGTAAAAATCTCTTATGCATCAATAACATGGTCAAAATTGAGATTTTTTTCCTTTTCATGATAAATGAATGGTTTTTGGTAACTTGAGGAGCATGGGACATGATGTTTGGTGTATGGTTTGAGGTGGTTTTAAAATATAGAAGAAGAACCTCATACTCTGGTTGACTGGGATATGTTTCTTATGGTCCTTTAATAATTATTGAAAAATATGTGATGGTATGAATAGTTTATCATCATGTATTGGGGACGTTTTTCAATCCATTTTAACATCATGCATGGAAGATATATCCCTCATATATTAAGGCCATGCGGTAATGAAATATTTATTGTGAAGTTTTATTATCAGGTGACTAGGATATTTTCCTTGTTATTTAACATCATGCGGTATGGATGTATTCCCATTCATTTTATCGTCATGCGGTAAGGACATGGAAACCAATATGAATGGATAAATTTTTTGTAGTGGTTTCCAAGGGTGGAAGTTTGGGCGTCACTATATAGCTCATGAAAATGATAATCCATCCATATGTATGGATGAAGATCCATGCAATTTAACATCATGCGGTGAGGATGTGGAACCACCAAAGTGAAATGGTGGTATTGTAGATTTTCCCACGAATGGTATTATTCATGACACTATATATCCCATGATGAAGGGAATCAACCCACACGTAGTTCTTGAATATTAAATACTCTACATTGATATGATGCACAAATATAGGTGGGAATTATTTCCTTTGATTATAGTAGGTGGGACAAATATTTGAGATCCATACATCACTATGTATCTTGTGATGATATGATTCAAGACACTTGTTGTTGTGGAGGGAACCGGGTAGTATAACATCAATCAATAAGGATGAAGGTGAATCAAAATGGAAATGTAGTGATAATGTTGTTTCTAGGCCCAAGGATGGAAGTATGAAAGTCACTAAACATCTCATTAAAATGAGAGTAAATCCACACATAGTTCGTGTAGAATATTACTGTTTAACTTCATGTGGTGAGGACTCAAGGTTTTCCTTTTATGATCGTGTATTCGGGACTAATATGGGTCCATCAAAAGCTATTATGACTTGTTCATACAGGGATGCCCTTACCAAGATTCCTAAGCCCACATGACCTATGCATGATGTGATAAATAAAGAATGTCTTGGTTACCATTCTCTAAAAGGAGGCATTTATGAATAGTATAGGGGAATTTTGTAGCATGTGGTGGTTGGAACAAGATATAAGATCAATTCATCCATACATATCTCATGGGAAATGAGAATCATTCCATACATAGTTCTAGAAGAACCATCCAGTCTAATGTCATACGACAAGGACATGGGTGACATGATATGATTGGAGATGGATATCACATATCCATGTGGTTTTACATCCTTTGGTAATGATTTTATCCATGTATTTTTACATCTTCTAATAATTACATGGATCTCTAGATGTGAAGGGGATGTGCGTTATAGGTCCATGGAGTTTTACATCATGTTGTAAGGATATTTTCCATGTAGTTTAATGTCACGCGGTAAGGACATTGGTCCACCCATTGCTTAAGGAACACAATCGTATGGATTGGCCCAAAAATAGAGGTATGAGAATAATTATGTATCCCAAAATAGTAGGAATTCATACATATGTAGTTCTTAGGGAACCATGCAGTTTTAATGTCATGCGGTTAGGATGAAATTTGTATAGTTTATCATCATGTGGATAAGATGGGATCTGTGTTGTTTAATTTCATGTGGTCAGGAAGAATTTTTATAGTTCAAAATCATGTACATAGGACGAATAATGGGGATTACTATGATGTTTAATCCCAATTAGGGATAGTAATGAAAATTAATTCTTGAGAAATATCACATTGGATGGTGGTGTGACATGTTCACCCCCATGGTGGACAATAAATATGATCCATTATGATAATCCTCATGTATGAAATAAGGACCTTCCTAATTGGGTACCAGTTTTTGTGGATTCTTTCCTGGAATCATTGGGTTTCTATAAGACTACAGTAATTCTATTTGAAGGAACGGAAAAAGGATTAACATTTAATTTAAGTCCCATGCGATCAAATTTTGATGGGTGTCTATGTTTTTTAGTGTTTTCAATCTGTAATCATTTTGATATTCAAAACCATCCATCCACTTTTATGATTGATCATCATCTGAAAGCTATAATAAAATGGATATTCATAGTGAAGGGAGCTGAACCTCTATGGGTAACACTATATTCGTCGCATATACCAATGAATATGGAATTTCATATGTGGTCGTAGGTGTCTTGGTATGATATGCCCATAAATAAATGGGGAGTTTGTCTGGAAAAATCGTTTTATCCTTGTTCTCCTTCATGAGGAATATATTTGATAAAGTCTTATTGAAGGCCTATTTTAATCCAGTTTCCACTAGATGATGACGAGATTAAATATTGGACTTGGTATTGTACTCCATGTACCACTTCATTATCTTTGTGAAATAGTAATTGTTGTTGTTTTCCCTTGATATTATGTGAGGGAGTCCAAACCTACTGATGATATGTTACATTATAAAGTTGATGATGTTTTTTATACTATCCTCCTTGAGGTGTATTACCTCAAACCATTTGGAAAAGTTGTTGGTAACAATAAATATGTACTTGAAATGAATAGATTTTTCGTGGGGATATGGCCCCAAAACATCCATTGACCACATGTAACATTTCCCAGAATATCGAGCTATATGTAGAAATTCTTAGGGATGGTGAATAATGTTTTTTGAATCTCTCAAGCATAAAATTCCATTGAAAATTCCAGAATGTATAGTGTAATGGTTTTCCAATAATAGCCAAACTGCTAATTTGGTGGGAGAGCCAGGTTCTGTATTGGTGTGTGCCGCAAGACACTGTATGGACTTCTTCAATGAAGGAGAAAATCTATTATTATATTATGAATTTAAGGAATATTCAATTGAATCCATTCTTGTAGAAGTAATTTTGCTTTTATGGACCATATCACATAGTGAAATTTGTTGTGGAATTCCAAATTTGTTCCCTTCCAGCATGAAATTTTTGGAGAATCCCATTTTGAATATCATCAATTATGTGCTCCATCCATCTAGGGGGTCATTGGCTCATCAAAATTTGTGGCGACGATGACCTGATTGATTTATTCAATATCGCATACAATGACTGAGAAGGACATTATTCAATGTGTGATACAAAAGGTTGCATCCTCCTAGCCAAGGTCAGAAAAAATGGTGGTTGTGTTATACAATGCATTAACATGCTCATTTTTTGATCGGAGAACATGAATCAATGTGGTTTAAAAGGTGATTTCTTCCATCATTCCCCTTACATAGACAGTGAGTAGGGCTAGTTCTTCATTTTTAATTGAATATTCACCTTTCATCTTATTTATAACTAATTCTATGTCACCTATGATATTTAGGTAGTTTATGTGTTAATGTTAGTCTAATTTCAATCCTGTAATGTGGGATGATATTTGGCCTCATTATTATGGCAGCCTTCAGAGAGTAAGAAAGAGTAGGCCAAGACATCTTCGTATGGATGGACTAATACATTCTTCAAACCAACCTGATTGATCTTCGAGTTTTCTATTCTTGTACCAATAGGACTCCAAGAGGTGCCATCAAAATACATCTCCCATGTCAGGGTAGTTTCATGGATAAAATTATTCCCTAGTCTTGGATCACAATGTCTATTAGTGTAATTTTTAGGTTAGGATGTGTTGTGCGGAAATCAATGAGGTATTTCCCATTATTTTACTTTTGAGATATGATCTGAATGTCATATTTCAACAGAATGACCACCAAAAGGGCCATGCACCCATTAAACATGGGTCATCCAAGGATGTACTTGATCAGGTCAATACACTAGACCACAAAGACTTTGTGGTGATAGAATTAATGCCTCCTATTTTTCATGGCGAATATAAGTGCAATTCAGTTAATATCAACATCAACATATCTATTCATGGTTCCTATAATAATCAGGATAAGATATTATAGACTATTTTAGATTGCCCACATCCTTTTTCTATTCGATGAGGTCACCCAGTGAGAGTTTGATGGATGTCACATATAAGATGAGTTGCCTCAATTCCATTGGAGTCCATAGAACTAGTTGTGCAACATGTAATGCTTGAGACTATTGAAGGATTCCTAGCAGTCAACATCCCATTGATATGTGATTCCATTCGTCATTATCCTGGGGAGGGGGAGACCTTTATCGGCTAGGTTGGATATGAATCACCGAATATAGGCAGGTTCCCTTATATTCCCCGCAATTCATTGAGATTTATGGGGGGTCAAATTTCTAAGACAATACTAGTATTTTTTGGACTAACCTTAATTACATGATTGAATACCATGAAGCCTGCAAACTTCCCTAATGTCACCCCAAAAGTTCATTTTAATCAATTCATATTTATATAATGGTGTCATAGATTATTTAATATTGTTCAAATGACCATGAATTTATCACATTGTTATCTTGATATAACAACTAGGTCATCGAAATAACACTTGAATTTCATTCCCATGAACTTTAATGATTCCTTGTATGGCATAGTAATATATAAACATAAGGTTCTTTAATTTGAAGAGAATGACTTAATAAGATAAGATCCCCTTATATTCTATGATGGTGGTGTATTAATTTTTTTTTTTTGGGTCCTTCGTGATTTTCTTCTAACCTAAATACTCGTCCATGATGGAAAGGGATTAGAACATGTAGCTGCATCGATCAAAAGTTCTATGATCAACAATTTGAAGTCATATTTCACGAAATGATTATTAATATCCATAAGTTAATGTAAAACCTAATTTTGCCAATATTATTTATAACGGGGAGAATTTTGGAAGTCCATTATGGGAATTTCACTTATTAGAAAAAAATTCTTTAGTCAACTTGTCAACATACATCTCTACATTGGTGACCTCAGAGGGGTGCATCCTCATGGCGATCTATTTGAATCCTTGATGCTCATTGCTTTGTTTGAAATGGTGTGTAGCAACATCTAGATTTAGTCTAACCATTTCTGTATAGTTTGAAGTTAACACATATCAATACTGGTTCTTAAATTCAATATACATATCCTATTACTCAAGCGGAATGGTCGCAACGATCTGGGTAGGCCACAAGTCATTTTCATATTTATAGATTAATCTTCCAAAGCTCATCAATTGTGGTGGAGATTCTATACTCGAATGTTGGAGGGGTGATCCTAAGTTCATCATCATATTTCTCCAACCCAGACTCTATGGAGACACTATCATGTGAAGATAGCCATCTGGGTATTTCTCTATCACTATCTCGGTGAAGGAATCCATGTGAAGATATATTATCATCCCATCCTATCCGAGTCATTGCAGATAGTTGTTGGGGATAATATTTTTTCTATAATATCACTGAGGATAGTTGGTGCTTGGACCTTTGGGATAAGATCTTCTACCTTGACCAAATTTATGGGAAGCACATAGTCATTGTCGAGAATACTCTATAGATTCACAGGGGTGGTTCCCAAGACCTTAACAGCAACCACTTGTACATATTTAACCTCAATTATTTTCTTTCCTACCTTCTTATATAATTATACTTTAGTATATGTTTCTATGAAAGTCTCAAATGGGTCATTGTCACTATGTTGTACGTCGATCGTTCTATTGAGGAGATACTACAGAAATAGATGGTATGTAGAAGGAATCACCAAGTTTCTATGGCTCCAAGGACATCCAAGAATAACATTTAATGTGGTGTATTACTGGATAACCATGAACTCTACATTAGATGTGTGTTCCAAAAACTAGGCTTCATGTTTGAGCTTCTTGATTGGTCATGTCTCATGCTTATCAAACCCTTGAATGGTTATCCATATGCGAGATTGGTCTCCTAAACATCATCCCAAATATTTGAGGGTTTGAACTACAAGGATATTAATCCCCGAAAAATTATAAATTAGAACCCTTTGAAAATTGAAATTATTGAGACTTGTTAGTACATAGGGCAGTCTAATGTTCACATGGATTGAATCTTCATGATAATGATCAATGAATGACAAAGAGACATGATATTCAAAGGACATGGACTCCACTTGATATTATTTGGCAATAATGGCTTGTGTCTCAAAATCCTATTGCCTCTAAATGGATTTAATAAGTTCCTCCTAGAGTTCTTTTGATATGAAAAATGCACAATTTATTGAGATATTGGCTGGAACAACAACCATATATTTGAAAACATCTAATTCTATACTAATGGTCAATGCTTCCAAATATGAGGTTGCTCTTGGGAATGCGGTCTAAGAGGTGAAGCATATGAGGTAGGCCGTCCTAGTGATTATGTGTAAGGAAATGGGATATCTGCGGCTAGGGTCACAAATCTTGTCAAAATTCCTCATTGTCTAGATTCATTGGATAATTGAAAGACCTCTAAGTGGTCATGTAATAAAATTGGGTGTAAGCAACTTCTAGGGGGATATGAGGCACCTCCTTTATTCTTTTGGGCCAACTTTTTTGTTTTTTCTCATGTCTTAGCTATATATATATATATTCAATTGAGACATGACTAGAATATTAGGGTTTTCCCTTCCCACACTATACCATATATCCTCATTATTTGTCCCCGAGGACTCTTGTTACTTGGATATTCCTGGGATGTCATATTCAAGGGATTTTGCATCATTATAATAAGAGTTTAATAAGTGTATCATACTGATAGAACCCAAAATGAGGTCTTCGTCTGATGAGTAGTCAATTTGGTGGGGTGATTTCCGTTCGAAAAATGTTACTGTAAAGAAATATACAAGTGTCAGAGCTAGAACTGAGGGAGAATATGATTATTTCTCTTATGTTTAATCATATTTTTTTTATTTAGGGCTACCGTTGGGATATATATATGATGCCTCTTTCATAGGTGGTGGAGTTATTTAGGTTGTGTGCAGTTATGGTCTTAAGGTGGCATGATCCCAATAAATGAATTTTTGGGTCATCTAGTTGTCAATGTTTTGTACCCACCTGGAAAGAATATTTTTCCATCCATCCAATTATACTAGCTAGACTAAAGTTATATATTACACCTACCATGGAGAGTTTTGTAATGCCACATGTCTAGAATTGACTTTTCCTAGAAGGATGAATTTGAAGATGAATTAATTCTGGATACAATAACCCAAAAATCTAGGGTAAGGCCAGTAGTCAGGATGATTGGTTAGGTTGACCTCATTTGGATTTATAGGATATTGAATCTTGAGAAGGATATCATCCATAATGGCCAATAAATAACTAAAGATATGATAATTTCAGAAGAAGTATATTTTTTCATATATTCCTCAAATCTCTGGTAACCCTGATTTTTCTTTGCTTATGGATAAGGGATACTATGTGGTTATCATTTCTTGATAGGGGGTGGTGGACAGTATGGATATTTCTGGGTTCCTAGATGGGCTCTTCTATTGGCATGAGGGTTATAGGCGCAACTGCTACATTACATGTTATTTCCCCCTTTTTGTGGGAAAGAGTCAATTTTTTGATTATATTAATCAAATAAGCTCCTCATGATGTTTTTTAATTTTAGAAAACTCAAGAAAACCACATCAATAATACCTAGGGATCAGAGTAGCCTAAATATCATCTGAGATGTTTTCAAAATAGAGTTATATGAGCTACTCTTCCAATAGAGGGATCCTGGTCGAATAGGATAGACCATTCTAATATACAATGAAATCAAACATTGTATCAATTTTTTGTTTTTTATTATTCATTAGGTTGAGGATCATAATTTTCTTCAGTGTGTAGATGATATGATAAAGGAACTGATAAGGACGGTCTTCCCATCCTACAATAGATCTTGCTCGTAGGATACTGTAAGAAATAAAGGCTAGCCCTATCAATGTCGGTACAAACCACCTCATCTTTGTTTCCTCATATGGATCCTTAGGGATCATCATCATCACACATTGGAATAATGATTATGTGATATGTGTTTCTAGGTCAGCACACTTACAATGGTAGAAAATGAAGGATTTTCAATGTTGAGTTGAAGTGATGTGTCATCCACCCAATCCGGACATTGTTTTATCTCAGGATGCATAGGTGTGAGTCACACATCCATGGATTCCATTCATGGATTCAGGGACATGATGATTTTAAGAAACTCTGGGGGCAACGCTATTAGAGCCACCTCCTATCCACAGTGAGTAGGTGGGTGTTAATGAGGTGGACCCTCTTTTATCTCCATTGATTCTCAATTCATCCTATGACTTAATAAATGACATGGTGAGGGAGAGGTTGTCACCGCAATAGATGGAAGTCACAATAATTTCTGGCTTCCTCATTTATACATAAAGTCTCTCTAGATATAGAACCAATATGATACTCAACTTCCGCTCTTACTAGCTGATAGAACATAAGAGGGGGAATATTTCTCTCTACTAAAAGGATATACCTTGGGGTATATTTCCCCTTAGTAGCTCCTCGTTGAGTTGTCAGGGAGAGAGTATATCACTACTATATTATGATAAATATTCCATATTTAGATACAATATGGCCATTCATGGATTTCCTTGGTCTTAGAAGGATCAACAGAGATTGCATATTTAGGTACAATATGTCCAAGAAAAGAAATCTCCTGAAGCCAGAATTCACACTTGCTAAACTTCCCATATAATTCATGTCTTCTCAGAGTCTTCAGGATAATGCGCAAGTTATTTTCCTGATATTCGTAGATTTTGGAGTAAACTAAGATATCATCAATAAATATCACCACAAAATCATCGATATATTCCTTGAAAACTCTATTCATTAGATCCATGAATACATAGGGTGCATTAGTCAGCCCAAAAGGCATTACAGTAAACTCATAATGTTCATACCTGGTTTGAAATGTTGTCTTTGGAATGTCTTCCTTCTTCACACACAACCAGTGGTATCCAGATCAAAGGTAAATCTTTGAAAAGTATTGACCTCCATGCATTTGATCAAATAAATCATCAATGCGAGGTAGGGGATACGTTTTCTTTATTTTTATAGCATTGATTTCCCTATAGTCGATACATAACCTCAAAGATCCATCTTTCTTATTAACAAAAATGTCAAGTTATCCCCATGGAGAATCCATTGGGAGGAGAAATCATATATTACTCAATTCCACTAGTTGGTTATTTAGTTCAACTAATTCCAAAATGGACATTCTATAAGTGGTCTTCAATATAGGCCTTGACCCATGAATTAAATAAATGGAAGACTCAACTTCTCATTCTGGAGGATGTCTAGGTAAATATTCCGGAAATACATATACATATTCATTCACAATAGGTACATACAATATTTGAACATTCCTTTCCTCAACCACATTCATTTCATTCTCTTCCTCCCCAATAATTTAATTTAGTTGAGCTATTGGGGGTAGATCTAGATAAGAATTAGGTGATGAAGATTCTACTATAAAGAAAAAGGTGTTCCTTATCATCATCATAAAAAATCGTTACCTCCTTCTTCTTAAAATAAATATTCACATCATTGTCCGAATTCCAAAACATACCAAGGATTATATCAAACTCAATCATAGGTATGATGATGTGATCAGTGGATAAAGAACATTTATGTGCTCTAATAGGGACTGATTCACAAAACATTATTTCAATGATACTTCCCTTAGGAGTTTTAACTAACAACTCCCTTGTTAAATCAAATTGGAAATATCTAATTTTCATAGAAAACTAGGAAGATATGACACAATGCAATGATCCAGAATCAAATAAGGCATTTTATAAACTTGATGAAACCATTAAATTACCTACCACCACATCTTTCGGAGCTTATACCTCAATAGTAGTGATAGCATAAGCTTGTCCATGATCCCTGGCCTTTTATGAGGAATGTTCCCCTGATTCATAGGAAATTCATTTGCATAGTGTCCCAAATCTCTAAAATTGTAGCATTGGACATCGGTAGCTTCATTCTTTCCCTTGCAATCACAAGCATGGTGGACTTTTTCCACACACTTGTAACAGACTCCCATTCCCTTCAAGCAAGTACCAGGGTGTTCCTTTCCACATTTACTGTAAGATGGATATTCAGCTTTTCCCTTCCTCCCCTTATTTCCATTCCCAGACTGATCAGAAGATCTCTTCTTCTGTTGCTTTACTTTAAAGTCATAAGACGTAGAGAATTCCTTTTCGATCATGATAGCACATGAGACAATGTCTTCGTATGACGAGAAGGATTATGAGACTAATGCTCGATGAAGAAATCGTTTTAAAAAATTAATGAAATGATCAATCATAATTCTTGGGTTTCATATATAATCTCCATCATACCTTTCTAACCTTGTAATTTTAGCCTCATACTTTGCGACATTGTCATCCTCCTTTTGTCTCAGACTCAGAAATTGCCTTTCCATATATTCTTGATGGTCACGAGGAATGTATTTTTCTAACAACAGATCATTGAACTCCCTCCATTCCATATTTGATACTTCATCATCTTTCTTCGTGTTTTGAATCAATGGACACCATTTAACAACATCTCGAGTGAGGTGGTAAACTGACATGTTAACTTTTTCCCATTCACTAATCCCCAAAGCATGAAATATTTTATCTAGGGAACTTATCCATTGCTCAGATACCAATGTATTTGTACTCCCATTGAATTTTGTGCTTTTTACCTCATGAATGGATCTAACATTGATCCTCCATGCTATGGATCAGGGTTCTCTATACGGTTATGGTTATTATTCATAGCCTGAGTGAGTTTTCCCAGTATGGTGATTAGATGATAACCACTAGTTGTATCACCAGCACCACTATAATTATCTTGAGCAGGAGGGAAATCCCAACATGGAGTGCACAAATTGATATAGTTTCCATTTCTTCCACTAGGCGCCATTTCTAAACAATGGCATAAACTAGATTAGTATATTAATCAAAATACATAATTCTATACTTTTAAAACACTTAACATAAATTGAAATATTTATGGATATAATCCATAATCATAAATATGTTTTCATTGAATAAGTATATACTCATAAACCCTTCCTAACAGTTTGTAATGAAAATGAGAGTTATCCTAAGCATATCCCACGGGAGTGTCGTAACCAAGAGTGCATCAAGGCCTATTGTCGTGCACCAGTTCCTGTTCGAGTCTAGCTCAAAGCGATGCATTCGAGTTTTACCCCTGGGGACATCTGTGCCAGAGCCGCCTCTACCTGCTCGTATCTAGACAGGGATGTATTTCTCGGAAAACTCACAAAATCTATACAATAAGAAAATTCAAGGAAGTTCTTATATACTCATCCTCAAAGTATATCTTAGGGATATGTGATCTAATCAGAGTTTATCTAAATCTAGTTTCTAAGGTTTGTACTAAATTTCCTCTAATTCCAACAGTAACTCCCCGACCCCAGTTACCCAGGGTTGGTGCATTATTACATAACATTGGAATGATCATAAAAGCTCAAGTCTCGAAAGACCAATTAGCTTAGTTGAATTGGAAACAATAGATACATTCATAATGTTTACATTACATCATAAAGTGATAACTACTAGAACAATATATTTTCTTCATATCCCCTCATACTATCCCTGCAGGTCATTCATAAATTACTTCTTCACATCCTGGGAAAAATAAAACATTGAAAGGGGTGAGCTCAGATGCTCAGTAAGGATAACAATATAGAGGAAACATTCATAAATAAGCATAAACATTTAAAGAAATGTATAACTAAAATAAAAGCCTTTTAAACATGAACTTCAACATAATATGGAAAAGATAACATGAAATAATTCCATTTACTTATTCACATGGATATTCTACCAGTCGAATAATCAAATGCAATATCAATAACCACTTTCATATTGAATGAAATTCATAATTCCGAACATTAATTTTTGTGTTAAGGCCTTGTGCCAAGACATAAGGGATAACTGTAACCGGAACCCAACCAGGAGAGGCTCTTTAACCAGACTCCATCCCAGAGAGGTTATGTAACCGGACTCCAACACGGAGTGCCTCTAATAACCGGACACCAACCCGAAGTGCCTCTAATAACCGGACACCAACCCAGAGTGCCTTGAATAACCGGACACCATCCCGGAGGGTCATGTTTAACCAGATCCCAACCCACAGGGCTTACTTTTAATGGTCCCCAACTCGGAACATACTAGTCCAACACATTCTCTTAAGAAGAGGATGAAATATAACATAAAAATTCCTAATAAAACTAGCATACGAAATTCCAAAACACTAATCATGAACCATTAATGGGATAAAAATAACTCATCCATAGTAAAAAACATCATAAAACATTAAATAAAATATGGAAGATTTTTATCATAATAAATCAACTTCAAACGAGTGTAAAATTTATCAAAGGATGTTGACATAGATGAAATCAAAACTATTAGAGAGAAATATCTCTTTTTTTGAACTAATTTAAAAGTCTCATAATTATAAAATAAAACATTTAATTTCAAAATATTCTTCTAATATTGTAAGGTTTTATTTAAATATTTTATAATGGCGGAAAATAGCCGCATGTGCCATACAAGTTAAAAAAAGACATTCTTACCTTAATTCTGTCGAAAAGGATAAAAAGGACATTGTTTTGAAAACGACGAAAAGATTCCTGTATAAATATCTTATAAAAAGTCAACAAGTTTATAAATTACATAATAAAATAGTCTTTAAAATAGTAATAATGATTTGAAATACATTTTTAAGAAACATGGATATGGATGATAAAGAGGTCCCAGTAGATAATCACGTATAAACAACAGTGGATAATGAAAAGATTGTGAAATAAAACCTTACAAATTTGGTAACATACAAAACATACACCCCATTCAAGAGGTATCATTCAATTACTTTGTAAATACACATATATTAAAGTTTATTACACAAATAATACCATTATGGGCAGTATTTACACCACACAAAAGTTAATGGTGGCAATATGGCATGAATCTCATGGGAATAATGAGTGAGATGAAAACCACATTACTTGTACTTTTCCTCAGTCGATGGTATGTTAAACTCCTGTATATTAGTTCAAACATTGTAATTAAAATATATAATAACCATATACATAATTATGATATCATATACAATCTTCTAATAATGCTTTGTTTATAATATATTAGTATTATCGTCCTTTCGAGTTTAAACTTACTCGTTTTCTTTTATATGTTTTGTTACATAAGTCGTGTTTGATACAGATAGGTTGTATCTTATTCATATCCATAATGATATAAAGTTATTAAAAATAACTTTTAATCATCAAATGATAATTATTCTTGAATAGATACTATGGGTATTGATTTTCATCGCGTTCGTGGAGATGGTAGTCCGTACATACGTATGAGCAACAATATCACACTTTTGATATTAAAATAATATATAATTGGATATTATATCATATATACAGAATCATTATCATGTTACATTTATTATTTCCATGAATTAAACATCATTATTATACCAATCCAAATAATAATATATTGAATAACAATTACACCACGACGTGGAGACGGTAAGTCGTACGTACGCACGTATGGTGACATGTCATTCAAAGGATGGATAGAATACTGAATATGGTTGCACCATATTTATAATAAAATCTCAGTATATATAATATACTAGTTTTGTTATTTTAGAATGGGGATAACAAATAAAGATGATGTCGAAGAATAAAGGAACTTGAAAAACGGTGGTGAAAACATTATCTCTTATTCGGGTTCTTCATTTTTATTTGATCAAAAGGGCTCCTTAGGATGGTTTTCTGATTAAACTGAGGCCTCAAGGTTGAAGTGAGTTAATTTGAGAGAATATTTCGTCTTGTATTGGACGATCCAAAAGCATTGATGGTATGAATTTGAGAGAAGGGGGTGTTCCCTTTTATAAGAGGGGTGAGGGGAACCTTTGGAAAAGCTAGAAATATTATTTTATAATTAATTCATTTTCGGTTTATAATGGCTCCAAAGTGGATTGTTTGAAGGTTATGGTGGGGATTGGTCGAAAACTACTCAAACAATAGTTTTTAGAAATGTTTGGTTCACTTTATTAACCATATAGTATATTTTTAAGTCTTAGTTAATTAGTTTGACACTTACCATGTATCTTCTTATTTTTATATTATATAATTAATAAACTTACTATAAACTTCCAAGAGATCCCCAAGTGGTCCATTAATGATACATGTATCAAAATAGAAGTCTCTTGGCCAAACCTTATATTTTTAGGAAAATAATATAAATTAAGAATATAATATTTGTTTTAAAAACTCTTTTATGTCAATTTTGACACTATTGGGTATTTTGATTTTGATAATTTCATAACAGCATTATTACTTCGAAAATAATTTATATAACCAGTACTAAAATGTTATATTAACCTTGAAAATTAGTTTAATTTATAAAATGTCTCAAATTTCTTTTATTTTGATATTTATAATATCAATTATTTTAATATTTCATTAATTAGGTAATTACTACATCACCATTGTGTCATAAATAACATAAATTATATAATATCTAAAAGTTATCAATAAAATACCATTATGTATGAAATATTTTTATCTTTCTAATGAATATTTATAATCCAATTTATCTTATGTATAACCCAAGATTAGAAATATTTTAGTTATAAAACTCTGATTTTAACTCTTTTAACTCTTCTTTGAATTAAATAATAATAAATGTCCTAATCTAATTCAAGTGGACCTGAATGGTAATGTTTTATTCCTATTGTTGTTTTTGGTTCAGATAAACTTGTCAAATAGAATTAGGACAGGTGTTAGGGTAATATTAATAACATTTTTATCATTAATTACCCTATTTACTTTTAACCGTGGTAAATAAAAGTAAAACGTTACCATTCACCAAAAATTATTTTTATCTTATTGAACCAAATTTTACTCATTGATATTAACCGTGTCTCTCGGATTTTCGAAATTCCACTCATAGAAGCGGTAAAAAAAATTTATGTGAATTTTCAAATTCTCCTAAGAGATACATAAAAGACGGTGAAAAGTTCAATAAAATTATTATACGTATAAAATAATTAGAAACTGACTCCAATGAATTACATTGAACTTATATAGGTATTACGTATCTATTTTGACCTAAAATATATTTAAATAAAATAAATAATTATTTAAATAAATAGTTGGTTTAAACCAATAATTCAGTGTTTTTCACTATTCTTCAATAATTGATAGTTTTCAAAAAAATAACAAAAATTCACCCTAGGTTAATTTCGATATTCCGAATAAAAAAATTAAGTCCATTTTTAAATATAAAATTTATAAAATTTTAAAATAGTGGGTATTAATATTCATAACGGCTAGTTTGATTGTTTGTGGTGCGTGTTAGAACTCGAAGTTGTGTACAACACACGCTACTGTATTATTCAAAGAGAAGCGTACCGTGGAGTCTTGGGGTGTTACATTCTACCCTCCTTCAAATATTTTCATTCTCAAAATTTCTAGAATACTACCTAATGAAAAGACTTGGGTGGTTCTTCATCATGAGTTCCTCGGGTTCCCATGTTTCCTCTTCCATCTTATGGTTTCTCCATAGAACTTTTACCAGACGAGTCATCCGGTTTCTCCGCACTTGTTCTATGGTATCGAGAATCCTGATGGGCTCTTCGCAATAAGACAGACCGGGTTCTAGTTCTAATTCCTCATAGGTGAGAACATGCGTTGGGTCAAGCATGTATTTCCTCAACAGTTATATGTGGAACACATCGTGAACATTCGATAGACATGGTGGCATTGCAAAACGGTAAGCTACAACCCCAATTCATTATAGAATTTCGAAAGGTACGATGTACATGGGACTCAATTTACCCTTTTTAACAAAACGTATAAGTCCCTTCCATGGAGGTACCTTCAAGAAAACATGATCTCCTACCTAAAATTCCAAATCTATCCTTCGGTTATCAGCATAGCTCTTCTGCCTACATTGAGCATCTTTGATGTGGTTTTGGATTACCTTCACCTTTTCCATCGTTTATTCCACCCGTTCTGGTCATACACGTTTTCTTTTGCCAACGTCGTCCCAACAGGTTGGTGTGCGATATATCATTAGGTATAACGCTTTATATGTTGCCATCTGAATACATGAATGGAAGCTATTTTTATATGAAAATTCTACCATAGGTAAATATTGATCCCACATACCCTGAAAGTCACGTGATCAGGATCTCAACATGTCTCTTATGGTTTGAATAGTCCATTCTGATTGTCCATCTGTTTGAGGGTGGTAGGCAGTGGTCCAACGAAGTTCAGTATCCAAGGCCTTCTCAAGACTTTTCCAGAAACATGAAGTAAAACGAGGATCACGATCTGAAACAATTTATATAGGTACTACATGAAGTCTCACAAAATCATTAATATATAGTCTTGCTAAACATTCAAGTGGTAGATCTTCTCTTATAGAAATAAAATGTACTGACATGGAAATACGATCAATAAAAACCCATATTGAATCGATCCTTTTAGCAATCATTGGTAGTCAGATGACAAAGTGCATCATGATATTATCCCACTTACACTCAGGTATTGGAAGAGGTTTCATGACTCCTCCAAGCTGTTGCCTTCCAGCTTTCACTATTTGACAAACCATACATCTTGACACAAAATCAGCAATCTCGTTCTTCATATTGTCCCACCAAAAATGTTCCTTCAAATCAGTATACATTTTTGTGCTCCCATGGTGTATAGAGAAATTGGAACTATGAGCATCGTCCAACAATTCACTTTTTAGATCAGGTATATTGGGAACACGATGTCTCTCCCGAATTTCAAAATTCCATCTTCATAAACAAATTCACTCAATCTCTTATCATTCACAACATTAATCTTTTTTTGGAATTCTTCATCATTGGTCTGAGAACTATTAATCCTTTCTAGTAAAGATGGTTTTTCAACCATTTGAAAAAGCATTGATGTTTCACCTTCCATGGTGATGCCCATATTCAACATTACTAGATCCCTGAAATTAAGATCCCTTTCAATTGTCAACATGTTCAGAACTCCATGATATTTTCTGCTCAAAGTATCTGCCACCTTATTTTCCTTCATCAGGTGGTAGTGTATCATGCCATCATAATACTTGAGTAGTTCAAGACATCTCCTTTGCCTCATGTTGAGTTCTTTTGTGAGAAAATATACATCAAACTCTTGTGATCAGTATAAATCTCAAATTTTTCACCATAGAGATAGTGCCTCCAAATAATTAAAGTATTGATTACAGCTGCTAACTCATGATCATGAGTAGGATAGTTCTGCTCATGAATTTTCAATTATCATGATATATAGGCAATAACCCAATCATTCTACATAAGGACACAACCATGTCCATTCTTTGATGCATTAGTATAAATAACGAACCCATCATTCCCCGATAGTAGAGTCAATATAGGGGAATTGCCTAATATTCTTTTCATTTCTTCAAAACATTCTTCACACTCTTTTGTCCAAACAAATTTAACCCCTTTACGTGTCAGCTTCGTTAATGGGTTAGCCAATTGACCAAAATTCTGGACGAAACGCAGATAATAACCTACTGAACCAATAAAACTCTGTACCTCAATTATACTCGTCGGTGTAGGCCATTCTTGGATTGCCTTGGTCTTAGAAGGATCAATAGAGATTCCATCTTTAGAGACAATATGGGCGAGAAAATAAATCTCTTGAAGCCAGAATCCACACTGGCTAAACATCCCATATAATTCATGTCTTCTCAAAGTCTTCAGGATAATGAGCATGCAATTTTCACGATATTCGTAGCTTTTGGAGTATACCAAGATATCATAAATAAATACCACCACAAAATCATCGAGATATTCCTTAAAATATCTATTCAATAGATCCATGAATACAGAGGGTTCATTAGTCTTACCAAAAGTCATTACTGTAAACTCGTAATGCTCGTACCTAGTTCGAAATTTTGTCTTCGGAATGTCCTCCTTCTTCACACACAACTGATGGAATCCAGATCGAAGGTAAATCTTTGAAAATTATTGAGCTCCAAGAAGTTGATCAAATAAATCATTAATGCGAGGTAGGGGATACCTATTCTTTATTGTTATAGAATTTATTTCCCTTTAGTTGATACCTAAGCTCATAGATCCATATTTATTCTTAACAAAAAGGAAAGAGGCTCCCCATGGAGAAACACTATGGAAAATAGATCCCTTATTACAGAATTCCTCTAGATGTTTATTTAGTTAAACTAATTCCCCAGTGGCCATTCTATAAGGGGTCTTCGATATAGGCCTTGAACCCATAATTAAATCAATGGAAAACTATACTTCTCGTTCTAGAGGATGTCTAGGTAAATCATCCGGAAAAACATCTACATATTTTCACAATAGGTACATCTTCTATTTGAACATTCCTTTCCTCAACCACATTTATTTCATTCTCTTCCCCCCCAATAATTGAATTTAGTTGCACTACTGGGGGTGGATCTAGATAAGAATTAGGTTGTGATGATTCTGCTGTAATGATAAGGTGTTCCTTATCATCATCATAAAAAATCGTAACCTACTTCTTCGTACAATAAATCTTTGCCTCATGGTCTGAAAGCCAATCCATACTAAGGATTATATCAAACTCAATCATAGGTATGACGATGAGATTAGTGGATAAAGAACATTTATGTACTCTAATGGTGACTGATTCACAAAACATTGTAGCAATGATACTTCCCTTAAGAGTTTTAACTAACAACTCCCATATTAAATCAAACTGGAAATATCTAATTTTCATAGAAAACTGGGAAGATATGAAACAATGCAATGATCCAGAATCAAATAAAGCATTTTCTCAACATGAGGAAACCCTTAAATTACCTGCCACCACTTCTTTCTGGGCTTCTACCACAGCAGCAGTGATAGCATATGCTTGGCCTTGATCCCTTCTCCATTGCTCAGGTAAGTTCCCCTGACATTTAGGAAATTCATTTGCATAATGTCTCATCTCCCTGCAATTGTAGCATTGGATATCGGTAGCTTCCTTCTTCCCCATACAATCACAAGATTGATGGCCTTTTTCACCACACTTGTAACAGACACACATTCGCTTCAAGAAAGTACCAGGGTGTTTCTTCCCACATTTACTGCAGGATGGATACTCATATTTTCCCTTCTTCCCCTTATTTACATTCCCAGATTGATCAACAGATCTCTTCTTCTGTTTCTTTGATTTAAAGTCATAAGACATAGAGAATTCATTTTCTATCGTGATAGCACATGAGACAATCTCTTCGTACGAAGAGATGGATTGTGAGACTAATTCTTGCAGGAGAAATGGGTTTAAAACATTAAAGAAACGATAAATATTACTTCTTAGGTTACATATATAATCTCCAACATACCTTGATAACCATGTAATGTTAGCCTCATACTTTGTGACATTCTCATCCTCCTTTTGTCTCAAACTCAGAAATTGCCTTTCCCTATCTGCTCGATGGTAATGAGGAAAGTATTTTTCAAAAAAATAGATCTTTGAACTCCCTCCGTTCCATATTTGATACTTCATCATCTTACTTCATGTTTTGAATCAATGACTACCATTGATCAGCATCTCCAGTGAGGTGGTAAACTACCATGATAAATTTTTCCTGTTCACTAATCCCCAAAGCCTGAAATATTTTTTCTAGGGAACATATCCATTTCTCATATACCAATGGATTTGTAATCCCATTGAATGTTGGTGGTTGTTTCCTCATGAAGTGATCTAACATTGATCCTTCGTGCTATGGATTAGGGTGCTCTATACGGGTAAGGTTATTATTCAAAACCTGAGTGAGTTTTCCCAGTATGGTGATTATCTGATCACCACAAGTTGTATCACCAGATCCACTATAATTATCTTGATCAGGATGGAAATACCTACATGGATTTTGTGCATTGATGCAGTTTCCATTTCTTCCACTAGGAACCATTTCTAAACAATGGCATAAAATAGATCATTTTATGAATCAAAATACATAATTCCATACTTATAAAACACTTAACATTAATTGAACTATTTATGGATATAATCCATAATCATAAAAATGATTTCTTTTAGGAAGTATATACTCATAAACCCTTCTTAATTTTTTGTAACGAAAATGAGAGTTATCCTAAGCATGTCCCCCGGGAGTGTCGTAACTAAGAGTGCAGTAAGTCCCGTTGTTGTGCACCAGTTCCTGTTTGAGCCTAGATCAAAGTAGCGTTTTCGGGTTTTACCCCTAGGTACATCTATGCCAGAGCCGCCTCCACCTGCTCATATCTATACATGGATGTATTGCTTGGAAAACTAATAAAATATCTATACTTCCAAAATTTTAGGAAGTTATTCTATACTCATCCTCAAAGTATATCTTAAGGCTATGTTCTCTAACCCGAGATTATCTAATTATAGCTTCCAAGGATTGTACTAAACTTCCTCTAATACCAGCTATAATGCCCTGACCCCAGTTACCCAGAGTCGGTGCATTATTACATAACATTGGCATGATCACAAAAGAATAAGTCTCAAAAGACCGATTAACTTAGTAGCATTTGAAACAATAGATACATTAATAAAGATTACATTACATCATAAAGTGAAAACTACTACAACAAAATCTTGTCTTCATATCCCCTCATACTATCCCTGTAGGCCATTCATAAATTACTTCTTCAAATCCTGGTAAAAATAAAACATTGAAAGGGGTGAGCTCAGATGCTCAGTAAGGATAAAAATATAGCGGAAACATTCATAAATAATCATAAACATTTAAGGAAATTTATAACTTAAACAAAAGCCGTTTAACGTGAACTTCAGAATAATATGATAATGATAAAAATAAATAATTCCATTTACTTATTCACATGGATATTCTACTAGTATAATAATCACATGAAATATCAATAACCACTTTCATAATGAAGGAAATGCATAATGCCTAACTTTAATTTCTGTGTCAGGGCCTCAGGCCAAGATATAAGGGATAACTGTAACCGGAACCCAACTCGGAGAGCCTCCGTAACCAAAATCCATCTCGGAGAGCCTTTGTAATCGGACTCCAACCCAGAGTGCCTCTAATAACTGGACACCAACCCAGAGTGCCTCTAATAACTGGACACCGACCCGGAGTGCCTCTAATAACTGGACACCATCCCGGAGGGTCTGCTATTACTGGACCCCAACCCATAGGGATTACGTTTACCAGTCCCCAACCCAGAACATACTAGTCCAACACATTCATCTTAAGAAGAGGATAAAATATAACATAAACATTGATATAAAAACTAGCATACGAGATGAAAAAACATTAATCATAAACAATTAATGGGATAAAAATAACTCATCCATAGTAAAATATATCACAAAACATTATATACAATATGGAATATTTGTATCATAATAAATCAACTTCAAACAAGTGTAAAATTTATCAAAGGATGTTGACATAGATGAAATCAAAACTATTTGAGAGAAATATCTCTTTTTTTGAAATCACATAAAAGTCACATAATTATAAAATAAAACATTTACTTTCAAAATATTATTATAATCTTGTAAGGGAAGATTTAAGGAGTTTATAATGGCGGAAAATAGCCGCACCCGCCGTATAAGTTAAGAAAAATACATTCTTACCTTAATTCAGTCGAAAAGGTTAAAAAAGACATTGTTTGGAAAACGCCAGAAAGATTCCTTTATAAACATATTATAAAAAGTCGACAAGGGTATAAATGACTTTATCTCGTATTATATCAAATATTAATAATGATTTGAAATACATTTTTCAGAAACATGGATGTAGATGATAAAGAGGTCCCAGTAGATAATCACGTGTAAACAACCTCGGATAATGACGAGATTGTGAAATAAACCCTTACCAATTTGGTAACATATGAAACATACACCCCATGAACAAGGTATCATAAAATTAATATGTAAATACACCTAAATTAAAGTGTATTACACAAAGAACACAATTATGGGCATTATTTACCCAACACAAAACGTAATAGTGGCAACATGGCATGAATCTCACGGGAATAATGAGTGAGATGAAAACCACTTACCTTGTACTTTTTATTAGTCGATGGTATGTTAACCTCATGTATAATAGTTAAATAATTCTTATTAAATTAGGAATGAACCATATACATAATTATGATATCATATATTATCTTCTCATAATGATTTGTTAATAATATTTTAGTATTATCATCGTTTCGAGTGTAAACATACTCGTTTTCTATTATATGTTTTGTTACCTAAGTCATGATTCATATGGATAGGTTGTATCTTATTTATGTCCAGAATGATATAATGTTCTTAAAAATATATTTTAATCATCAAATGAGAATTATTCTTGAATGGATACGATGGGGAATGAATCACATCACATTCATGGAGAAGATAGTCCGTACATACCCACGAGGGACAATATCATTGTTTTGATATTAAAATAATATATAATTTGATATAATATGATATATAAAGAATAATTATAATGTTATATTTATTATTTACATGAATTAAACATAATTATTATAACCATCCAAATAATAATATATCGAATAACAATTACACCATGATGTGGAGATGGTAAGCCGTGCGTACGTACTTATGGTGACATGTCATTCAAAGGAAGGATAGAATTCTGAATATGGTTGTACCATTTTTATAATAACATCTCATTAAATATAAGATACTGGAGTTATTATTTTAGAATGGTAATAAAAAATAATGAATATGTTGATGACAAAAGGAACTTGAAAAAGGGTGGTGAAAACATTACCTCTTCTTCGGGTTCTTCCTTTTGATTTGACCAAAACGGATCTTAGGATGGCTTTATGATAAAACTGAAGCCTCTAGGATTAAGTAAGGTAAGTGTAGATAGTATTTGGTCTGGTATTTGGCGATCCAAAAGGCTTTTAAGGTGTGAATTTGAGAGAAGGGGGAGTGCCCTTTTTTAAGAGGGGTGAGGGGAACCTTTGGAAAAGATAGAAATATTATTTTATAATAAATTTATATTCGGTTTCTAATGGATCCAAAGTAGATTATGTAATGTTTATGGTGGGTATAGGTCTAACACCACTCAAAAAATAGGTTTTAGATAGGATTGGGTCACTTTATTAACCTTATCATTTAGTTTTAACTCTTAGTAAATTAGTTTGACACTTACCATGTCTCTTTGTATTTTTGTATTATATAGTTAATAAACATACTATAAACTTCCAAGAGACCCCAACTGGTCCTGTAATGATACAAATATCATAATATAAGCCTCTTGGATGAAACATTGGTTTTTAGGAATAGAATATAAACAAATATTATAATATTTGATTTAAAAACTCTTTTATGGAAATTTTGACACTATTGGTTATTTTGTTTTTGATAATTTCATAAAAGCATTATTACTTAGAAAACAATTTATATAACCAGTCCTAATATGTCATATAATCCTTTAAAATTAGTGGAATTCATAAAAATTATCAAATTACATTTATTATTATATTTATCATATCAATTAGTTTAATATTTCATTAATTATGTAATTACTAGATCACCATTGTATCATTAATAAAATATATTATTTAATGTCTAAAAATAATGAATAAAATACCATTATGTAGGAAATATTTTTATATTTCTAATTAATATTTATAATGCAATTTATCTTATGTATAACCCTATATTAAAAATGTTTTTTTTATTAAACATTGATTTTAAATTTTTTAACTCTTCTTTGAATTAAATAATTATAGATGTCCTAATATAATCCATGTGGACCTAAATGATAATATTTTAATCCTAAGGTTGTTTTTGGTCGATTTAAACTTGTCCAATAGAATTAGGACATGTGTTGGGGTAATATTAATATCATTTTTACCATCAATTACCCTATATACTTTTAACCGTGGTAAATAAAACTAAAAAGTGGCTATTCACCAAAAATTCTTTTTATTTTATTGAACCACTGTTTACTCCTTGATATTAACTGTGTCTATCGGATTTTCGAAATTTCACTCACAAATTTAGTAAGATTGTGATTTATGTGAATTTGAAAATTCTCCTAGGAGAAAGGTAAAAGACGGTGAAAAGTTCAATAAAATATTTATATGTCTATAATTATTATAAACTAAATCCAATGAATTTCATTGAACATATATAAGTATTACTTATCTATTTTGACCTAAAATATATTTAAATAAAATAAATAATTATTTAAATAAATAGTTGGTTTTAACCAATAATTCATTGTTTTCACTATTCATAAAAAATTGAATGTTTTCTTAAAAATACCAAAAAATCACCCTAGGGTAATTTCGATATTCCAAATCCATAAATGAAGTCCATTTTGAATGATAAAATTCATAAAATTTCAAAAAGTGGGTATTACTATTCATAAAGGCTTGTTTGATTGGTTGTGGTCGGTGTCAGAACTCGAAGATGTGTACAACACCCACTACTGTATTATTCAAAGAGAAGTGTACAGTGGAGGCTTGGGGTGTTACATAGAAGATTATTTTTCAGAGTTTCCAAAGAAAGTAAACTATTACAGTCCTTGTGTGTTTTTTTTTGTTATGTATTCAGAATCTCACAAATTTAATGTAATGTCCATGTACGTCATGTTTGGGGTATCTACAGTTGGTATTAGTGGAAGGATTTAGTTAACCTTTGGAAACTAGGATGTGAAAACTTTAGTCAGATACCTAGAGATATTTCTATTGTATGTCTGGGGATGACCCTAAGGTTAAGTATAAGTATAGGTTATAGTCCTAGAATTATGGTAAAGAACTTAGAATTTAACCTAAGATGTTAGATATTGAAGGTACCCCCCTTGATTAGGATTTTTTCCTCTCAATCTATTCTTTTTGGGTTTTAGAAAATGTCTGGAAATAGGAAGATTCACGATAATGAAGGATATGATGGACAGTGGAATGATATTCTTCATGAGAAAGAAACTGAAATTGGATCTGGAATTCCACATATCATTATTATTCCTAATCATAATCCTCATAATATGATCAATAATCTCAACTTTGGTAAGTTTCTCGACTCCACTAATAAGAGAAAGATGGAGATTCATGATGATCATGGAGGAAAGAAAGTTCAATTTCCCTCATGTAAATCATGTGGGAAGAGGCATCAAGGAGAATGTTTCAAAGGAACTGTGAGATACATTGGGTGTGGAAAATAAGGACACAAATCCAGTAAGTGCAAAGGAAATGGTTTAGTTAACACCATGTACAAGGATAATGGTATTGCTATGACACCAACATTGATTAAATGTTTTAAATGTGGAATGTAAGGTCATTATGCAAACCAATGCCCTAAGGGAAAATCTCTTGAAGAGAATCAACGTGGTCGTATGAGTAGTATTTATGTGGATGATGATGAAGATACTAAAAATGATATATGATATTAAAGAAATGATGAAGCTCAGTAAGGTAGTGGAATGATTGTATGTTTATCAAGAATAATGTATGGTACTATGGAATAAAGAAAAATCAAAGGAATGTCACACTATTGTATTTCAATGAGTTTTTAAAAGTATGTGATGAATTGTACTTGTAACTATAAATGGTTATTAAAATATTTTTATAAGGTAGATGACATGTGCATAATTAAATGCTAAGGAGATAATGAGATGTTTGACAGTATTAATCATTTCATGACTGGTATAAGGACATAGTGATATCATGTTTTGAGTATACAAAATTTTGGGATTTTGGTATGTGGAAAGAGTTAACTTTTTACATAATTCATGTTTTCACTAAGGTTCAATGGGTATTCATTTTTCAAGAGAATACGGGATTAAGGTATTCAAATTTTTGGAATGTGTCCTACAAGATATATCTTATGATATATGGGGGATAAATGATTGTATTCCCATGCTTGGTAGATGACCTTTCCAGTATTCATTTTCTGTATATAATGAGATTGGATAGAAGTATTTTTGATAAGACTAATGGTTGGAATGAATTATGTTGGACATTAGATAATATTATTTAAGGCTAGAAATTTTTGTTATTTTCTCTGGAATGTTTTATTAGTATAGTTTTAGAAAAAGGACAACCAGTAAGATGGGTGACAACCTGTTACGTCAGACAAGGATGTGGGAATCGAACCCACAACTGATGTGCGACATGCCTTTATCGCCTACCTCTGGCCTACGTGAAGTCCCTGGTTAGTAGAAACTAGTTTTATTTTATTAAACACTATGATAGATGAAATATAAGTCCATTTTAGCAACCATATATGATTAATCTCAACATAGATGGACTTAGGTATATTTAATAAATTGTGCTAATATTTTTGCGATAGAGACAGATGGAATGACCTATCATTCTATCGCATGATCTGCAAAAACTTCATGAATGAAAAATTCTACTTCATTTATTTAAGAGATGAAGGGGAAATTGTTCTAGGCATGAACAACTGTGAGATTGTACCAAAATCAAGTAAGTATTTATTTTAATTCAACAATTCTTCAACAATAGGGAAATGATCTTTATAACTAACAACATTGTCCCAGTACCCTTATACCAGATGAATTAGATGGTACCTTAGATCATCACAAATTTATGGCTTTGTGATTATTGGATTTTTCATAGCCATGTTCTCTACCACTCTCCATCAGTACTTGAAGGTTAGATTTATCTTTTATATCCAAATATTCAACTATGTTCTCCTATATGGAAACCCAATGATTTGTTAATTTGGGTAACCGTTACATTTCATAATTTAGTTTTTAATGTTATATTTTGGTATTCTGTTTTACGATGTGGGTTTCTATTTATGAAACATTCAAGTAGTAAACCATTAATAACCCAGATGAATTTCGAGGGCGAAATTCATTTTAAGGGGTGAAGAATGTTACACCCCGAGATATTATGAGAAGTATTCTTTTTATTTTCTTTTATTTATTGTGTTTTATGCTACCAAAAGATTATCTTTTACTATACGCAACACCGTATTAGCTTGAAGTATATGCAACACTATTCTCAGCTCGTGTAACACAAAATTTAAGGTTCGTTTTGTGGAAATTATTCTACCCAACATTAAGTATAGATTTCATTTAATTTATAAATGAAATAAGTTTTGATTATGTTATACACAACACCAAACAGAGCTCTCAATACATGCATCCCTTACGTGGCTTGAATCACACGAAATCAAGACTTTCTTCGATAGCATGTGTAGTACGCAATACCGAGTTTCACTAAACGAGATATTATTATAATATTATTATGAACTAGACGTTATGAATAGTAATACCCACATTTTGAAATTTTATATTTCAAAATGGACTTCATTTTTTATTCGGAATATCTAAATTATCCTAGGATTGATTTTTGGTATTTTTCTAAAAACATTACATTTTTTATGAATAGTGAAAACACTAGGTTACTATTTAAAAACCGAAGTTTTATTTAAATAATTAATTTTTTATTTAAATATATTTTATGTAAAAATTGATACATAATACCTATATAAGATCATATTAATTCATTGGCTTCATTTTATAATATTTTTAGATATATTAAAATTTTATTGAATTTTTCACCGTCTTTTACCCACCTATTTTGGAGAATTTGTAAATTTACATAAAACATAATTTTACCACTTCTATGAGTGGAATTTTGAAAATCCAAAAGACATGGTCAATATCAAGGATTAAAATTATTTTCAATAAGATAAAAATAATTTTTGGTGAATAGTAACTTTTTACTTTTATATACCATGGTTAAAAGTAAATAGGGTAATTAAGAGTACAATTGATATTATTATTACCCTAACACATGTCTTAATTCTATTGGATAAGTGAATTTAGACCTAAAACAACCTTAGGAATAAAATATAACCAGTTAGGTCCACTTGTATTAAATTTGGACACTTATTATTTTATTTAAAGAAGAGTTCAAAGAGTTAAAATTAATGATTAATAACTAAAACATTATTAATATAGGGTTATACGTAAGAAAAATTCTACTATAAGTATTAATTATAAAGTTAAAAATATTTCCTACATAATGGTATTTTATTTATAATTTTTTTACATTAAATAATATAATTTATGAATGACATAATGATGAAGTAGTAATTACCTTATTAATGAAATATTAACATAATTGAGGTTATAAATACCAAAATAATTTTAATTTGAGACTTCTTATGAATTAAACTAATTTTATATCTTAATATGACATGTTAGAAGTGATTTAATTAATTCTGTTCGAACTAATCATGCTGTTATGATTTTCAGAAAAATCAATTATCAAATAGTGTCAAAAATGACATAAAATAGTTTTTAAAACCAATATTATATTATTAATTGTTACTTTATTCCTAAAAATATAAGTCTCGGCCAAATGACATAGATAAGGTTATATATATTAATAATTGACCAATTGGGGTTCCTTTGGCTTGTTATAGTATGTTTATTAACCATATAGTGTAGGAAAACAAGAGGACATGGTAAAAGTTAAATTATTTAACGTAGAGTTAAATCAAAATTATAATGTAAAAAATAGTAACATTAACTTGTATAAAACCTATTGGTTGAGAGGATTTCGACCCATCCCATCTTTATTTTTTAAATAAGTCACTTAGGAGCCATTATAAAACGAATATCTCTTTATTATAAAATAATATTAAAGGTTTTTCCTAAAGTTCCCCTCTCCTCCCTTATAATAGGGCACCTCCTCCATCTTCTCATTAAAGTATTTTGATCCTTCATGCATTGACAACCCCTGCCCATTTCACTTCTAAACTTCCCTAGAAACATTATAGGGGATCTGGTCTCCTGAGAAGACCAACTCTAGTGCCTTAAGAGGAGGTTAAGAAGAGGCACGTCAAAGAAGAGGTAATATCCTTTTCTGATTCTTTTCAATTTATTTCATTTTCTACTTCTTATTATTTATTTTCTTCATAATAAATTAATAAAATCAGTATCACTCATATACTAATATTTTATTATAAATATAAAACAACCTTATTTTATCTTTTATCCATCATACGGAAAACGAAATCACCGCGCGTGCATATGTACGGAATACCGTCTCCACGCTGTGGTGTAATTTTTTTTCCACCACCACCTTACATGTATGGGTATAATGGGGTAAATAAATAACTCTATATGATTATTGTAAATTTATATTGATTCTGAAATATTATACATACACTTCAATACAATACCATGATCATGGGAATGATATCATCGCTCGTGCGTACGTACGGACTACCGTCTCCACGAACGTGATGAGATTCATTTTTCCATGATTAACAATTCAAGTATGATTATAAAGTATATATAATAAATAATCATGAAATATTTAACATAATAATGATACTATATTTATGTACATATATTTTTCAATTACTTAATTCCATTTAATTCAATAATGAAACAAAAACAGCGTTCATGCGTATGTACGACCTACCGTCTCCATGAACGGTGTATTTCATTACATTTATCGATCTATTATATATTTTTATATGCTGAATATATATGATATATAAATCACGTTTTATATTAAGTAATTATGTAAATCAATATGTATGTAATAATATCAAGAAAACATTTTAAAACACATTCGATAAAGGAAACGATTTTGCCGAAAACGCTGCTTTAATATTGAATTTACAATAGAACGGGTAATATAAAGTCATAAGTGAATCATATATGATATTATAACAATGAATATGATTCTGTAATAATTCAATGGAATTATTTAAATCATTATAAAAGAAGTTCGGATACATACGAAGAATATTAGACATAAGGTAAGGGATAATTATTCCAATCTCATTCTTATCTGATATTGTTTATTCTTATGTATTTACAGGGGTTTTATTTTTCATAAATGTCCATAAAAATGTTTATAATAAAGTATTTAATATTCTTGCATGTATTATTAATTTAATTATTACCCCTCTTGGTCTTTTACATTGTGTTAAGGAAGGAATCTTTCTTTTCTATACCATACGAGTAACTTGTTGACATTTCCGAAAAACGTATGAGGAAATATTTTTTAACTTATACGGCAAGAACAGATTTTTACAGGTTTATAAAACCATATTTTCATGAAGCTTACTCTACAATATTTCATGACTATTTTCAACAAAGTCCTTTTCTTTTAAAATTTCATGGCATTTTGTGAAAATAAAATGATTTTGGAAATGAAAGGATATTTTCCTCAAGAATTCATTTCAAGTGGTTTATCAAAATCATTTTCCATCTAAGATGACATTATTTCATATGTGTATAATAGAAGTATAATGACTCTATGATTTTACTGGTATCACGTTTCTTATGATGAAATGATATCCATTGGTTTTATATGGATAATGTTATGATGGTATGATATTTAGGAAACCCATTTTTTATTCTTTGGTTTATGATGAATGCTTTATGTTTATGTTGGGGCACAAGTAAGAATGATTTCATTATGATATGGGTGGGACCTATATCTCCCTCCAATTTATAGGGTAAATATTTTTATCTCATGAGATAGACATGGATGGAATGGCATGTTAATCAGGTTCAGTGATAATGACTGGAATGTGGAGTGAACTCGATTCAGTAAAAGACTTTGTCCACTAAGATGGTCTTGGCACCAATGCCTTTGCTACTATGGAAATCATATCATGTTCTTAATGGTTTTCCAAAATTAAATGTTTTATTACCATGCTATTTTATCAGGATTTATGTTCCTTTATGATATATGCCTTACGTACTACAATGATATATTTCACAACTCAAGGTTTTGATGTTTAACCATTATGTTCATGTTTTGAAGTTCAAATGTATATGGTTTGTTTTATTTTCTACATGCATACCATTACTGAGCATTTGAGCTCACCCTTTATATGTTTTATTTTCCCCAGGATATAAATAATGGATTTAGATAAAAATGGATGATATTTATGGGATATGTTGATGATCATTCACCATGATTAGAAGATTATTTTTTCGAGTTTCCAAAGACACTAAACTATTATGGTCCTTGTGTGTTTGTTTTTGTTATGTATGAAGTATCCCACAAAAGTAATGTAATTTACTTGTATGTAAAGTTTGCGGTATATACAATAAAAGCGTGTTCCATATCCCCATGGGCTGGAAGAAGTGACCGGGTATCATATATTTTGGTTTGGGAATGATTTACCCATGTATGGATACATAAAACATAAAAAAAATCAATGAACTGAATCTTAAATTTTATTCCAAACAAGAATTAGGAAAAATACATAACTGAATAAATATTTTTAAAAATAAATAATGAGGTCCAAATACACATAAATGTAGCAGCAACCCAACCCCAAGGAATCCACACGATAAGGGGTCATCACCCATAAGTCGTCTCCACAACACCACACCATGGAAGGTAACTAACAACCTGAAATACCATCACCAATGGAATTTCCTTAAACAGTGTCAAACATGATCAATTTAACATTAACCATAAGGGTGTACATAGGGTGTGAGCTTAATCCCAATAGGAACCCATCATATTTCAAAGAGTATCCAATATGAGATAAAAACCAAACCAGTTTTGGGAAGCAAGAAGTGGTGGAAATAATTTCTAAAGAATGAAACATTCAAATGTAAACTGTTTTCAATGTGAATATTCCCTAAGTGTGAAAATTTCAAAAAAACATTTAGTATAATATAATTTACAACCACAAACACTATATTATAAATATATATACAAAATAGTCCATGAGAACAAATCTCGATAACACCCCTAGGAACTAGTTAGTCTTGAGCCCCATGTGCCGCATACCTAGGTGTAATGAAACCATAGAAAAATATGGTATAGTGTATGATCCAATAGTAGGGAACATACCATAACCTGGTGGTCCCTAACAATAATAAATATAGATTTGTGTGTGTTTTTTATCCATTTTGTTTAGTTAAACATTCCTAAAACCGCTCTAGATCACTACCATACTAGTATATATCCAACCTCCTAGATACCCAAGTGTTCCCTTTTGTTCTAAAAACATTCCCACATGTCACGAAAAACCGTTATCAGATAAACACATAATTTATTATCTTAATCGACTGAACACAATATCAATACATGCTTTTCACCACTTCCATCACTCAATAAAACCATTATAATTCCAATAGAATAACATCACAAAATTAATCGATGTTCTCCTCGCAAAATCCATTAAAAACCAAAATTGAACACTATGTGGATACCCATATTCAGCAAAGGAAATTTTAAATAACTATGAAATTTTTAATAAATCCATTACAAGAGTTATAAAATAACCCCAATTAATATAATATAGAGTAGACAAGTAAAACACCCAATTTAACACATATTTGCTAATTGAAAATCATTTTCTTAACAAAAATAAAAAAACAAATTTTTTAGCAAGGATAGTTAAAAATAAGTTTGCTAAAACTATAAATAATAAAATTCTAACATTTGTAAAAGTGATTACATAATGAATCACTAACCACAGGTGTCAAGCCACTTTAATCATTGTATGAAAGTTCAACCGCACCACCACCGCATCACAAGGGACTTAGATCAATTCTAAAATGACTTGAATAGACCATGAAAGCCATGATAAAACCCTATGTTTGTATCCCCACTTTCCATAAATAAGTAACATCATGAATAAATGGAATAATCCCCATGAAAATAGAAAATACCATTACCAAATGGGAGGAAGGTGGAAGGAGACCCACTTACTTGAGGGATCTTGAATAAATAGACAAAAATTATCTATTAGATGAATTTAAATATACAAAAATTGAATGTGAGGTTCGAATGAGGTAGATAATGTCTTTTGATAACTACAATGGGGGAAAATAGTAAAAATTTAATGAGTTATGAAGGAAAAAAGTTATCTCTTCAAATCTCGAAGATTAGAAAACGACATTGATGTTTTGAAATAATTAGATATCAATATGAGCTTCAATGAAGGGAAAACAAGAATGGGGTCCACCTATGGTCTATAGGCTTGGGTGATAGTTTGAATCACCGATAAATCATAAATATTGAATAATATATGAAATAATGTTTTTAACAAGAAATGGGCTTTTGGGAAGGCCTAATTCCATAAATAAAAACCCAAATCCACCTTGATTGTGGATTTTGAAATGTTCCAAATTTATATGGTGGTGTTAATAGGTTAGGAAGTTCCATGTTGGAATTTGAATGGGTGAAGTTGTTTGAAAAAAGATACTATAATAAAAAAAATTGGTTTTTTAATCTGTAAATGGGCTCACGGTTTGGCCCAAATAATGAAAAATCACCATTTCCTCAAAACATTCATGGGAAACCCCTTGAACAAAGAAATAATGGAAATAAAAAGAAAGTTAAATTTAAAATAATTCATTTATGTGTCAACTCTTCTCCTTGAATTTTCATCTCCTTTGTTTTATTTTTCAATTGTTCGGGAGTCATGGGAATTTGCATAGATGTTGGAAGGTGAAAGCATTATTCCCTATGGTGATGTGTTGCATGATGTTTGTGGCTACAGGGGTCCTCTTCCTTTGGATATATTTCCTCGAAATTTTAAATGGATCTTCAAATTATTTCCTCATGTGATTTACAGGGAAAGACAGCACGGGCTATGTGAGACTATCTGACTACCACCACGTGTCCATTGGATTCCCCAGGTTATATTGTTTAAGTAGGGATTGTCAAGATGGGCTTAGCGGGACCAGTTGTACACTGTTCACTGAACTGAGTACCTTCACATGAACTTAAGATGGTTAAATGATTCGGAGTACAAAAGGGTCTCATGCGATCCATGAGTCTTAGACACCATCTTCTTGCTTTCTCATTTACATAAAATGTAATACCCATATTCATGCATCCCTTTATTATATTTCTAATTCTTATCCAGTGGGCATTAACACGAAAATTAATTTCTTATTTGTTTTTTATTATATATATAAATTTACATGAATTAATCAACCAATCAATTAATTATTTAAATTTAATATTAATGAATATTGGAATTCATTTAGAGATACCCATCATTAATGACATTAATGAAAAATAAACAACAAACCCAATAATCATTGTTTTATTATAATAAATAAATTAAGCCTTTAAAATTATTTATAAACCTTACTCAATTGTCTTATACATAAATTGTTGATCAATGTAATAACATGTTAATGAACAAATATTAAATTTAATGCAATTTAATTCTGTAACTTATTGAGATACTTTACTACATGTACTATCAATCCACGCTTCATATATATAACATACCTTGTAATTATTTTACACACAAAGGGCTTTGATGTGTTTCCTGACTAGAGTATGTGATGTGAACATTCCAGCAACACACCATGTATTTCAGTTGTTATGTGTCCATAAAACACACCAATATACTCAATTTTTTTGTCATACATGAAAAATAATGAATCAGACTGTGTCTATAAGCCAACTAAACATCATGTATGTCATTATTAATCTAGGATGTAAATATCAAGTGGTTTTACCATGTTTATGAGCACCCAAGATGTTGATTTTTTCTGTTAAACCTGATAGATTGCACATTGTGTACACAAGACACATGACATGTAATCCAACAAGCCCTGTGTCAGGTTGGCCCGATCAACATGCGGTGTGAAATAAATTCAATTTGTGTTATTACTGTATAGTGAATCGTGTAATTCATGACATGTCCAGGTGTAGTACACATGGGTGCACAATGTGTAATCCGAAAACATTTCATGTAATTCCTCGCTATCCAGCCATTGTCCTAAACAATTATTGATGTAATCTTTGATCCATCATCAAATGTAATTAGACATAATTTTTAATCAATCATTATTGAATTAATTATAATGATAAAGACCTGTTCATCCTAATATTATTGAATAGAAAATAGTAAAAAACTATACATTTAACCAATATTGCACATATTGATCAAAAATCAAATATATAATTATAAATTTAAAATTTGATCACATTGATTCCTCTTAGAGGTTTTGGGTGCATCTGAAGGACATTTAGTGCGAATTATATAAATAATTATTTGAACATAGTGTTTCCCAAAAAACAAATAGTTGATATTTTCCTGTTAAATTTATAATTAATTAATTATGATCTGATGAAAAAAATTTATGCTATTAGGATATTTATTAAATAATGATGATTTTTATCATTCAAAAGACCCTTTTTGGATTACTATTGTTTTTCTTATAGGTTCCGACTATAGAATCCCTCTAGAGGGGATCCACATGTGATCATTTGATCTCTGAACAATGCAATTGATTTTTGGGTGCTAGAGCAGAGAATCCATTACCTTTCATTATTCAACCTGATCACTCCTTGATTATTCATGCCTGAAGTTTTTCTTCTAAAAATTTAGAGGAAGATATGAGGAATTTTTTTGAATGATAGAAGTCTATTACGGACAACACTTCTCTATTCCAAATTTTTATATTAACCGTACAATTGGCATAACAATGTATTTATAGGTCCATAGATTATGTTAAAATAATATTTAATTGTGAATCAGACATTAAATAGTTTTTTAATATTCATTAAATCCCATTCCACATAATATTATTATTATTATTATTTAATTCCACACTTTCTAACTTGTGTAATAAAAAATATTTTTGTAGCGGCTTGTAAATTAATATTTATAACTAGACAAAATCTTATTCTTTACAAACTCATTAAAATATATTGAATAACTGAGTAGATATTTTATTCATAAATAAATATTTTATTTAAAATCCAATGCAAAACATTCTTCTTAAAATATTCAATAAATAAAACAAATAGCTTATTCAAAATATAGAGAATAAATATTTATTATATATTCAATGAAAAATTAAATTATGTATTATTAAAAAATAATTAAATATTAAATTTTGAATATTTGGGACCAACAATAATTGACTAATATTATATTTTAGTGAAGTGAATAATATTTATTCAAATAATTGAATTCAAATATAATTTAATCTAGATCAACAGAAACAGATAGTGTGCGACCTTATATGATTATTTTTATTTTCATTAGGAGGTTTTGGGTATTGTCAAAGATTAATATCTAGAAATGGATAAGACACCCAAGAGAACTAACGTAATGTCGCAACATCTAAAATCAAATACAAATGATAACTATGTAATATAATCCCCCTGTATCAATATCTCATCAATAAAGTTTCAGATCGTTGTCATCAACCTACATGATCAATACGTCTTTCTTTTACTAACTAAAATAATTATGTCATTACACCATGGAAATGGAATTTAATGTGATAGATCTATTAAGATAAAAGGGAATAGATATGAACATCCATAAAATATGGAAGGGAAAATCCTTCCTTAACTTTTCCATTAATAACTTGTCAATCTTGATACTCAAAACATACCCTTCCTCACTATGAATATATGGAATCATAATTTTTAGAAGAAATGTGAATGATGACTGATAGTAATCATAATATTGATGTTTAATGACAATTAAAAATTTTCCCAGATAGGAATATCTGATGACACTAAAAAATGAAGATTTACTACTGGAAGGTCTATTGTAATAATTTTTCGTCTAGGAGATTACTAAATGTGAACATCATGACAAGAATACCCATCCTCTTATAGGTAATTTCACCTAATAGTATATATAATATCATTACAATCATAGCACATTATCCAACTATAGAAATATATTTATGAATATTGTTATATCACATGAGGTTTCCCATCAAAGAGTGGAACTACTATAATATTATCAATGTGACATATACTCTGACATTATCTCACAAATGTTTTTCAAATAACACTCATTTGGTGAGAATATATATATATATATATTAATATTAACTTATTTGAATATAAATGTAATCCAATGTATAAATTAGTTTGTTTTAGGGATCCATATCCATCGGTTATAAGGTAAATTACTACAGGGTATGTTTCTATAGGTTAACATTATACATGGTTTGTTTTTTCATAGAGTAACTTTCTAGAGGTTATGTGGATGTGGGGTGACTTACTATAGGGTCAGTTGATATTGAGTAACTTTCTATAGAAATAGTTATTATTTTTTCGTAAAATGTAATTATAGAAATAAATATTGAATTTAATTATGAATAAAATTATTGTAATCTAAAATAAATGAATTATTTATAAATTATTTAAAACAAATTAGTGTAATTTTGATTGAATGAATACTGTTTCCATACTCTTACAAATTAATAAATAAATGTTGAAAGAATATTTTAATGGGGATTTAAAATAATTCCTTAAGATAAAACATATGCGGTGATGAGAAATGATAGATAAGAATGATAAAAAGAGAATAAATATAACATCAAATGATTAATACCATAAAATAAATGATTTAAATCACATTTGTAAAGGAAGTATTTTGTATTCCATCTTTTTAAAATAAAAAATCTGTCCGAGAGGATAAATAATCCTTCTCATATTCTTTGAGTGGTATCTCCCTTAAATCATGATAGAGTAGAGTTTCGTTTTATCCATAAGGAATATTGAGGTTAATCTATCACCCAACATCAATTATTTTCCATTTTATTCTCTATTATCCTCATGGAAGCTTTAATTTTTTGGGTTTGGGTTTTAGTGTTGAATCCATAATATAATAGTAGAATCATAATCATATCAAGGGAAATTTTCTAGGTTTAGAAAAATGAAAATCCAAGAGGTTGATCATTGGTCATCGTACATAAATTTAGTTGAGTTACATTATCACACAAATATATTTAGGAGTTTTCCAAAAATTAGATTAAATTTCCAATTGAAATAATTCCATGTGTTAGGGGTATTCTTGATATGGTATTTGGGGCAGTGCTTATAACATCCATTCGTGGTTGGTCATGGTTTTCATTTGTCTAGATGGAATAATGATATTTTATGAGTTTCAGCTAACTAAAATAAATTGTGAGTTAATTATAAATTATTTTAATTAAATTGGTGATTTTTTATTAAAGTGTTATCTTTATTGTATATTTCCATGTATTGAATGAATTAATTTATTCTTACATGGATTGGGACAAACATGGCTAAGCCTAAAAATAATCATAGATTCCATAGCATATAAAATGATTCAATGGCCATTCCATGGTTCGATGAGTGGCAGTTTCCATATTTGAGGTTTATTGGTGAAGTGATTTTGTTTTCCAGGGGAAATAATTTTCCTTCTTAATTTTTTTTTAAAATGGTTTTTCACTGATATTTAATTTCAAGGTAAAATCGTGAATTGATAAATTTTTTTTGAGATAGTATTTTAAAACCATGGTGGGGATTTATAATGAATGGTTTGGTGTGATTAGGGATAAGAGAATTCTGTAGATAAGATGATATTCAATGCACTTTATAAATTACATAAAAAGTATATTATGACTTGGATTCCAAACGAAATCCATAAGGGATTAATTGAATTGTTTTTACCTTTGATGAAATGTTGGATAAGACATGTTTCTTATAAATCATGTGAACAACATCCCTAAAATTTAACACATATTATTACATGATTTTAAGAATTACTATCCACCAAATACAAAACAAAGATAAAAAATTCTAGTGTCTTTGGATGATTAGTTACATGATTCTAAATCATTAAAAATAATAAAAAAATATTTTACATCATATCTATAATGATATCCTATATTCACTTCACATATTACATCTATATAAGATAACAATGGGAATTAAATGTACAATGATATTAGCTAAAAAATCTTGTAGGGGAATAAACATAGGAATAAAACGATCAAACGGGCTAGATGGCATAATAAAATGAAATAAACTGGAACGTAACATGAGTAAACATATATGAGAAAAAAATATAGATAAAGGGATAATGGACTCAATGCATATTAGAAATGGGGAGACAATATAAGAAATGATAGAAGCATGATTCGAGGCTGACATCCTAGACCATTACACATGGCTGAAAAAGTCTTATAATGAAATCAGGTTTACTCCCGATCCACACATGATGTATTTTGAGAAAAAAATTTACCCTATAATTGAAGTGAAATCTAGGAACAACCATCATAACATGTTAATTAATATGTTTTCCACATGAAGAATAAAACATAAGGGATAAACATGAGGTTTACATATCAAAAAATATGGGTATCATAATAATATCAGTATGAATATATAATGGGTTTATCATAATGTTGTACAAGAAAGAATGGATTTAAATAATACATATATATTAATTGGATAAAATAAGAATAAATGATTATAAACTTTTTCTATGTCAAATGAATACATGTAAATTGATTTTTTAAGAAACATTAGAAATGAGACACTTTAGTGGAGGTTAAAAAATATTAAAGTGTCTTTAAAGAAGGAAATTTAATAATTGTTTTCATTAGACCAAAAAAGATCATAGACATTTTTTAATGATAAAACAATTTTTTTATGAAACACAAATTTTTTAATTAAAATAAATTATGTAGTGTACTAGAAAATGGATAATAAATTGGGTAGTTCTCGTTATTCGGGATTACTTATCGTGGGAAATTGAGAACAAAAACATACAACACATTTATTTAAAAATTAATGAAAAGAAGTATTGGGATACGTGAGTATGTTTGGAACATAAAAATATAACATAGGAGGCATAAATAAAATGAATAAAAAATTACATTCGGTTAAATAGAAAGAGAAAGAATAACATAAAGGTAATTTGGGGGTTCAGAGAGAATCCCTCACCTTATGTACGGAAGTGTTTTAAGTTTTACTTAATGATATACATAAAAACATAAATCAATTTATTAATTAATTAATTACTAATTTATATATATTATATTCTTAATAAATTATAATTTCATATATGGCCTTTTAAGGGTTATAAGATTAAATTCATTCATTCTAGGAGCATTTGATTCGTGATTTTATAATTGGTTCCCTCGAGTTTAAATATGGGAGTTATCATTAAACAAAATCCAAACTCCATTGGTGAAATTGTATGAATTTTATACATCTAAATAATTTTATGTTTTTTCATATATAATTCTCTTTTTAGATATGTGATTGATTCATTGGGTAATGTGTAATGATGAATGTTAGTTTATTATGGTGAATGTTTTTACATCAGAAAATAGTTTTCTTTTATTATTTAAATTTATGAATATGTATATGTTCCAGAACAAGAAAAATAGATAATATATATTTTTGGAATATGGTTTAACCATAATAATGAATTTCTGAGCATATTTGAAGGTGGAAATGGAAAATTAAAACACTTAATCCACAATGGCGGTAAATTGAAACATTACAAATTATGTTTATCGTTTTTAGAATAAAAGGAAGAGGGAAGAGATTTGATGATGGATTTTTTCATTAACAAAATAAAAATAAATTATATAAATGATAATGGTGTTATCATGTCAGTTTGGGATATAGTACATAGAAATGGATAATGAAGAAAATTTATTGAAATGTAATGAAAAGAAATAAAAAGTGTATACTATGTATTAAAGTTCTTCTCCATGAGAATCTAATTAGGAAAATTTGGTTTGGTCTTTTATTGACACCAAATGATACTAGAAATGGGGAATATTATTGGTAGATTAATTGAGGAGAATTAATAAATATCAATGTATTAAAACATGTTAAGGGATGAGGTTGTGAGGGGTGGTATTTATATTGGATGAGGGATGTTTTTTTATGTAGTGGTTTATTATTTTGGATCAAGACTATCAATAAGGGGGATTATTGTGACTCTATATAGTAAATAAATCATGTGAGTTCTAAATTATGTTGATTTAATAATCCATACATCATTCATGAATTAATAAGCCATGTATTTTCCTTATACCATAAATTACTCCATTTTACTATTAACAAAAATTGAAATGTTTTAGAAATATTAAAAAAATATACTATGAAAACGTTTTTGAATGTGGATTCTAAAAATGGACTCCATTTAATTAAAATAAATTTATAAATTCGATAAATTTATGTTTTATCTAAAATAATAATTTATTCAATGAATACTAACATTAAAATTTAAACTGATTTTATAACACTTTGAAAATTTTGTTAGGGTCTAATTTTTTTTTCCAATATTCATAATAAAACAAAATATAAATTTATGAAAATATTTTATGAAAATATACATTATTTTTAATCGTTATATTAATTATAAAATTATTAATAATCATTTTTGTTTCACAAAAATTCCAATACATTCTTAATCATTTTTAAAACATTTATTTAATAGTACTATCATATAATTATATCCTAATTTCATTTTTAAGATACAAAAATTTTATTTATACTTGCATAGGTGAGGTTACTCCACTATTTTTCAGTTTACTATTCTTAATGGTCACATTACTATTCCAACAGTCATGTTAATATTACATTTGTATAGGTTCATTAATTTCTTTAAATACCACTTATTTCATTAATTATTTATTTATAAAGTCTGTATTGTTTTACCTATGTTGTTTTATATGATTTAAAATAAATAAAATAATTATAAGAAAGGAAATTCCATTGATAAAATTTTGGTTCCTTACATTTTTCCCCTATTATAATATTTATCCATATAAATTTCATTTTACATTATATGTTGAAGACATGTATGGTTACTTCTCCTTTACTACTTCATCTAGTTCCAATGTTTCCTCTTAGTACATATGGTTCCCCCATAGTACATTTAGTAGGTGAGTATTCTTGTTTCATATAACTTTATCTTTATGATACAAGATCATCAGTAGATTTTTTTCACAAAAGAGAGAATTTTCCAACTATAAAATATATATATTCAGTACACATGAGGGATCTGTTATGTACTTCCACAATTGGGATATAAGTGGAAGACATCATACACTTTATACATAGTTTGTGGATGTGATACCTCATAGGCCACAAATCTGACACAATCCAGAATTACAATGGTGATGATGTACATGGGACTCAGATTTCATCTCTTTCCAAATTTCATGATCATCTTCCATGGTGATATGACAATGAATTCCATGTCACCAACGTCAAACTCTAGTTCCCACTGACAATTTTCTGCATTTTTTTCTATCAACTTTGGGCTTACATGATATGCTGCTAAATGGTTTTCAGCTTTTTAACAATTTCATTGATCATTTTTAGGTTCTAGTAGATTTCATTCACCAACTTCTTCCCACAATGTTGGTGTTCAACATCTATTCCCATAATGGGCATCACATGAATCAATTTTAATGCTTGAGTGGAAACTTTTTTTGTAAGAAAACATTACTAGAGGTAGATGGTGGTCCCATCCCCCTGTAATTCAATATTACATTATCTCAACATGTATTCTAGTTTATAAATTGTCCACTCATATTTGAAATCAGTTTTAGGATGAAAAATTGTACTAAATTTCAACAGAATGATTATATCATGTTATATAATTTACCAAAACATGGAGGTGATTCACAAATCTTGACCAGATACAATAAATAGTGGTTATCCATACATCCTTAACACTTCTCTTATTTATTTCTGTGCATGTTTGTCTAGTGATAATTTTAGTTGAATTCTGGTAATGTGAGTTGTACTTGTAATAAGATTCATAAAAAACCATATATAATTACATTATCTAGACGTCTTTTTTATGTCTAGTTAAAAATTCTACATTGATCTTTTTTTCTATTTTTCTTTGGGAAATGGTTGCATAATTCCTTTAGAATTAATCTGTTAATCCATAAATTATTGACATACTAGGCACATTGATGAATATTTAGTGATATCCTTCTTAAAGTTTCCCACCAATAATACTGTCCGATATCTTAATACATCTTCATGCTCCCTGGGTAAATAGAAGAAGTTGATATATGTACATCATTCAGAAGTTATTTCATTATCTATGGATTGGGTGGTACATAGATTCATGTACCGAATCTAATGAATCATTTTTATCAATTTTTAACTCTATGTATTTCCATTCTATGATAGCATCCTCCTTTTTATGAATTTCACCATCATTTATTTGAGCATTCATTTTTTCTCAATAAGTGATAGTTGAGAAACCATTTGAGAATATATTTATGATGTTACTTACTTAAGGATTCTTATGTCCATCCTTTGAATATCTAATAATTTTTTATCCTTCTAAATTCACATCATAGATAAAGTTACATGATAATTTCATCTCAAAGCATCTGCAACAATATTCACATTACCAGGATGATAGTGGATTGATAATTCATAATATTTGAAGATCTCTAACCATATTCCCAAGTTTATTTTAATCTCATTATGATGGAATATATACTTTAGGCTCTTATTATGAGTATATATCTCACACTTCTCCCCATAGAGATAATGGAACCAAATTTATATTACAAATATTATAGCCAACAACACTAGATCAAGCATGGACTATTGTTTCACATGAATATTCAACTACCTTGAGTTACATGTTATCAGTTTATTATTTTTCTTCAATAAAAATCATAATCGCATTTTTGAAGCATCATTGTGTACTACATAGAGTTCCCCACTTGTTTTTAGTGTGAGTGTTGGTGTTGTGATAATCCTCTTTTTCAACTCATTAATGTATTATCCCCTTTTATTTGTCTAGGAAAACAATACTATACTCCAAGTCAATTAAGTTAATGGGTTTAAAGATAATGATATGTTCTACAAAAATATTCATTAATACCCAGTAAGACCATGTAATGTAATGATATTTTATATAGATGTTGGCTTGGGACACTCCTCAATTGTCGTTTTCTTGGAAGGGTCCATATACAATACTTATGATGGTGATTACATAACCCGTGAATGATACTTCCCCCTTATAAAACTATAACATACTTTGATTTTAATATATTTTAAACCTTATTAATGTCACTAAGATAATATTCAACTACTCCTCATGTTATTCTGTTCTCTTGGAGTATATCATTATATTGTCAATAATTACTACCAGAAATTTGTCGAGGTAATATCATAATCCTTTATTCATTAAGTCAGTGAAATGTTTTGGATAATTATTGGGTCCCAATGGAATTAATCTGAAATAATAGTATCCATAACTCATTTGAAGGGTGGAATTGGGAATATATTCCTTCTTCACCATTAATATGTGATATCTAACCTAATGGTCCACCTCAGTGAAATAATTGTTCCCACATAGATGATTGATCAAGCCATCTACCATGGGGGTACAAATGTTCTATATTATTATTTTTTGTGATTATGATTGTCAATGAAGAGGCACATTGATCCATCCTTATTCTGGATGAAGAGGACTAACTCACCACATTGTGAAGCACTTGGTCGTATAAAACACCTGTCTAAATTCTATATTAACTACTTCTTAAGTTCCTCTAACTAAATGATGGACACTACATAAGTTGTCATTGATATAGTCAAAGATCATGGAATAATCTCAATAGTGAAGTCAACCTCTTGATAAGGAAGAATCCCATACAATTCATTGGGGGACACGTCAATGTAGTCCCACATAATGGGCATGTATTCGTGAATGATTCTATCATTTGTATCAATAATTTGAGCTAGATATTCCTAGTCATACAGAAATAATATGCATATTTGGGATGATAGTTCTAAAGGTGATTCATCGTTAACCTTACAGTTGAACAATATTGGAGGATGCCTCAAGATGTGGAGATTTATCTCCCTGTATTCATATTTGATGTTCTATTTTTATAAAAATAGCCAATAAATGCCCAAAATAACATAAAACTCCCCTAGAGTAATTATGAAAATATTTTTTGGGAGGTTCAAACCATAATCATTTACCATGGGGGAGTTATATATAATGGATGAATCAATTTTCCCAATTTATGTTCTCACATATAACTCAAACTCCATATTTTGAGGTGGTGCTTTAACAATTATACTAAACATGGATTATATAAAAGAATTCATAGAACCAGAATAAAATATTATATTTTGTATTTGGTAATGAATAAGTAAGGTACCTGTGACAACATAATTTTATTGTTCCACCATAGTAGTAGTGAAAAATAAGTCATTCCTTGTTTCCATGTAGGTTTTTGTCGATTTACTCTATAAATACTAGGATCTGGGCATTATCATGAAAAATACCCATGTTTATTACATTCCAAACACTACAATAAAGGCTGAGTGTTGATATGAAGCTTATTAGCTTCTTATAAATTAGTGGGATTCCTCATATCCCTTCAACAATTATTAACCAGATGCCACCCTCATCCTCATTTGAATAATCTCTTGGTTCCCCTTTGACAGTTCCCATGATTCTTCATTCTATACTTTTTGACATGTGAGATGCCGTATTTTAATTTTGTCATGGGTTTTATCTGTAGATCCTCCCATATTAAAATCTATTTTAATTTTTTTAATCTTCAGGCCCACTATACCACTGTTAGTCTCTAATATCCACAATGACCATAATAGAATAATAGATAATCTACGCATAGTTTTAAATGTCCCAGATGACCAAATAATTTCTCAGACTTGTATTGTGTACACTAAAGTAGCAATCCACTTTTATTTTGGTGTTCATGAGAATTCCAATGGTGTATCGTGAAAGCCTTGAAATTTTTTCCTTATATGACCCAATGGAATCATCTTCTTTGTAATTTAGTATGAGGAACTCCCTTTCCATCTTAAGATGGAGGGTTTTGGGAAAATATTTATTCAAATTTTTTTTTGAATTATTCCCATTCCATTGAAATAATTTCCAAAAAATACATTGGATTTTTGATCATCTTCCACCCCTGATCAGCTTCCCCAAAAATCGATAAACCACCATTACAACTTTCTATTAATCATATCATTGAGGGATATAGAATATAATCTTAGTTGAGTAAATCCATTATTCCACGAGGATGGGTTCAGAAGATTCAACAAATATTGGAGGCCTTTTGTAACACAAAGTATTCAATCACAACATTATCATTATTAGGTGGAGGTAATTACACAAAATTCATGTTCTTATTCATAACAGTATCTTGTTGAGAATGTATTATCGTGACGTTTTAAGAACATGTTCCCATTGGACTTGGAATTTCATTATATCAGTCTTCACATTTCCTATCATATTTATCATAGTAAAGAGTTATCCTATTTCATTCAATTTACTTGGTAAAGTAAAGTATAATTACGGGTGTTTAACTATTAGATAATAATCATATAAAAAGGAAACTTTGAAAATAGAATAATAAAATTGTACATGAAATTTATATCCAAACTCATGATAACCTATGTTTTAATCTATGTCGTATATGGTGATATAATAATACCTAGGGTTCTTACTAATGTTTTATTAACATAATAACAAAATATAACTATACCATGCTGTGATACCAAATATATCAACCATATCATTTTATACAAAATATTACATGATATTAAGCATAACTACCCATCAAAAACTAACAAAGGATCGAAAAGACTAATTTCTTTGGGGGATTAGGTATAAGATTTGAAAGCATGAAACTAAAATAAAAACTTCTTTTATTGAATATCCATAATTATCTTCTTACTTCCATTAATATCTTTCATCATTATTGGATAGCCTTAAAAATTACATGAACTATGTTTTGAGCTAAAAATCCTTGTAGGGGAATCAACATATTAATACAACATAACATATGGGTCAAAAGTCAGTATAAGATGACATAAAAAGGCATGGAACATAAATAAAAATATAGAATAAAAATATATATATCATGGGATCTTGTAATAATTATATATATGAATGAAAAAAAAACATTCAACATAACAAAAGCATGATTCCATGATAACTATCAAGACCACATCCCAGGGTACACAATGTCCCATAATGGAATAAAGTTCACTCACTATCCCAACATGAAACATAATGTGATAAAAAATAACACAATTAATTGGATGTAAAACTAGGTTCAACCATCATAATTTGTTCATGAATATATGTGAAAAATGATTAATCAAGCATAAGGATTTCCTGCCTCCTTCACCTATCAGAGCTCGATCATATTATCACTCATTCCTATAGAGAGGTGAACAAGTGGGAAGATGGTCTTGCTAATATGGGTGTATACAGTAATAACACGTACATGGGGAATCTTCAATCTATGTTTACCCCTATATAAAAATAATTTTAATAAAATCATTTAATTTAGACATTTGTAAATTTTTTATTTTAATATATTTTACTGCTTTTGTTTTCTTGACCAAGGAATCATCTTAAGAAAAAGGGTTACCCATGGAAATAAATGGGCATCGTCATCATATCATAAGGCATAAACAATGGTCCAATCATAATGGTGTCCTTAAAATAATGGATTTAAATCTTAAAATGAAATTAATATGATAAAATAGGAATATATACTGATAAATGATGTTATAATTATTTTAAATCTTGTAAAAGTGATTTTTAAGAAACATTATAAATGAGACACTTTAGTGTAGTTTAAGAAAACTATTGAAATGTGTTTCAAGCCGGAATGGAATAATTGTATTCATAAAAATATTAATTAAATTAGATAGTTATTAATGATAAAAATAGTGTTTTTATAAAATTAATGGTGGCTTAAAATAGATAATGGAGTGTACTTGAAAATGTTAAAGAAATTGGGATGTTCCCATTAATCGGCCTTTCTTATCAGTAGGAATTGAGATGGAAACCTTATAAAACAAATATTTCCTCTAAAAACAAATAATTATTGGGATTGGTTAATATGTTAGGAAAAGATAAAAATAACATAAGTGGAGTAAATTATGATAATTTATAATTATATTATGGGAAATAGAGAGATAAATAATTGACCAAGGGAAATATTTGGGTTCAGATAGAATCCCTTAACTTATGTCCAAAAGTGTTCGGCACCTATAATTAATGGCATGTATAAAAAATATAAATCCATTAATTAGTTAATTTACAACATTTTATAAATATTTGTTAATGATTATAATTTTATAAATTTAATTTTTTTGCCTTTTTTATGCTAAAATATTCCATTCTGTCATTCATGGAGAGTTTGTTTCATGATTTTATGATCTGTTTCTTAATGTTTAACTATGGGAGTTGTTTTAAAATTAATGAAAAACTATAAAGGTGTAATTATATGATATTTATAAACCTAATTAATTTTAAATTATCCCATATATCATTTTATTTTTAGATATTAGTATGATTCAATAGATAAAAAGTTAATGATGAATGTTTGTTTATTTTGGTGAATTTTCAATCATCACAAAGACATTTTATTTATTATTTAATTTTATTCACACATTTAAGTTCCAAAACATGATAAAATATATAATATACATGTTTCAAATTGTTTAAACTAGAATAATGGTTTTATGAATAATAATGAATGAGTTAAACATAAATGAAAATTCCTCATCCACGATGGTTGTAAATTGACCCATCACAGATAATGTTTTCATTTTTTGAATGAAAGGAAGAGGGAAGATATTTGATGATGGAATATTAAATTAAAACAATAAAATTTTTGTATATAAAATATAATTTACATATCATGAAAATTTTTTATGGTGTTATGACGATATAATAGAAATAAAATATATTGAATATAAACTAAAATAAAACGAAACATAATATTAAATCTTGAAATTATTATCCTTGAGAACCTCCGTACAAAAACTGGGATTGGAATTTTTTGAGACTAAAGGATTCTTAACAGGGGGAAGACATCTGGGAGATTAATTGAGTAAAATATAAAAATCTCAAAAGAATTTAATGTGTTAGGAGAAGAGGTGGTGAGTGATGGTATTTATAGTTTATGAGAGGGGTATTTTTTTTTAATCCATTTGATTATTATTTTTAATTAAGACTATCAATAGTCCGTATTATTTAGACTAAATCTAGAAACTAGTACATATGAGTTATAAATAATGGTTATTATATTATCAATATATCTTTCATGACATAATAATTTTTTTATTTATCTTATACCATATTTTACCATATTTTACTATTAAAAAAAATCCAATTATTTTTGAAAAATTCAAAAAATAAACCCTAAATAATTCATGATGTGTATTTCTAAAAAATGGACTCCATTTTTTTCAATAATTTTAAAATATGATAAATTAAAATTTTAAATAAAAATATCATTTATTTGAATAATACTGATTTGAAAAGTAGAACTAAATTATAAGTCTTTGAACAATTATTTAAAGTATCATAAAATTATCATATAATCAAAAGACAATGGAATAATTTTTTGTAACATATTTTATGAAAATAAATTTTCTATTAAATCATTATATAAATAATAAAATTTTGAATACACATTTTTGTTTTTAAAAAATACCAATAATTAATTTAACATTTTTTAAATTTTATCAACTTATAATATGAAATGATTATATCATATTATTCATTTATAAGATACAAAAAATTATTTATACTTTCTTAGGTGAGGTTAATAATCTATTTGTTGGTTTCCTATTCCTAATTATCACATCAGTATTCCTACGATCATGTTATGATTCCATCAGTATAGGTTCCTTAGTTTCTAGAAATACCTCTTATTTAACTAATTAATCATTTATAATGTTATTATTCTGTTATATTTTTAATTTAATGTTATTTATAATATATAATAATATTATAAGATGTAAAATTCCATTGATTAAATTTTGGCTTATTACAATGAGTGATTTGTATGAGACCCTTTTAGTGATTTTCCCTCATGATACCTATTATATATTTGATTGTATACACTTGAATTGGATGATGAAATAGGTTTTTTTATCAAATCCAAGGTTCATTTGTGATGAAATGGTTTACCCTATAGGGGGGAGGTCTAGGTTTGATGGGCCCTAGTGGATGTTGATTGATGTTTTAGCATAGATTAAATGATAGATTAGGTGATGGAAATGTGATTGAGGAAACCATGTATTGTTACTGTGACTTGATTTGACCTCTAAGATAATATAGGGTTCCCAATGAGATATTTCCCCTTGAGAGTATGTATATGAGTAATTGGAAGTGATATTTTATGAGTCTCCTTATAAACTGAATCAATTATTTTCGACTAATATGGATATTACAACATTATGAGGTCATGAAATTGATAAGCCGACATTGACTATGTGATATGGGTTTGAAAATCCCTCATTATTATTATTTTTATTTTTATGTGGTATATTAATGTGAATTACTTCCCTTGAGTACTTGTGAATGAATTACCATGATATCACATTATATGTATGACCTGGATTGTGCGAATGGAAAACCCATAATATTATCACTATTGATGGATTTCAATGTGAATGTTAGCCCCTAGACATGAATTATCAGATGCCTAGAATTACCTCATAAGATCTAGAGATTCATGTTTATATTATATGAGGTACCTAGTGATCACTAGGATCTAGTGAAATTTCTAGGAATATTTATTGGGATTCCTAGTGAATTATAGGATCTAATCATTTTATCTGGTGAGAGGTAAGAACCCTAGAATTCCCATAATCTAGGGAGATGTCGAGGTATATTTTATTATGATTTCCAATATTCCTATGATTTGGTGTTATTCATGATGATATATAGTATTTACAGTATTCCTTTGATTTAACATTATACATGATACCAAATGAGATTCCCATGGATGTATTGGGATCTAGTGCTCGATCAATAAATGTACTATGACTGATATGAGATTAATGGGATGGGACAATATTTCTCCAAAGTAATCCTATTATTTTATGATGATATTAGTGTTTGATTTTACAAAACCCTTTTCTTGGGTTTTCCAAGTGGTCATAAACACCCCGAAAATTTCTGATGTTGGTATGACTTTTAAGCATTTGTTTGGTGATAGGATGTGGTTTCCCCTAGGTTTTATGCTATGTGTTCTGAGAAACTCTTGTAGCATATGTTGTTGATGTGGTTAGGGTTAATAATTGTTTCATCTATACCTGATGACACATCTTTTATTCTTGATATTCATTACATGTTTTTTTCCCGTTGGGTGTTTTGAATGTGATATATTTCACCTTATAAATGTATTTTATGTATATAAACTTGATCACAATAACACTTAGTATTGTTGAGGTATTTGGGATTTTATAATAAGTTGTTAGTCTGACCCCCTTCACATGTACTTGGAAGGGGTTTTGATGTATGTGGGTAGAATTTGTATTTAATCATAGAGAGAATGTTATTCCGAGAGATGGATAGATGCTACGGGATTCTTAGGCTATGGAGGCCTAGGATTCAGCATGATGATTATGTGAGTTGGGTCATAGAAAAGTGTATTTTTTTATATTTCATCATGAAATATCCTGTGTATCATTTATTAATATGATGCATAGTTTTTTTTCATTTGTTTCTACTTCAATGTTGTGAACTACTAAATCATATATTTTTATTTAATCCCTTCTTTTCTGGACTATGGGGGTCATCTTGATAGCATGTTTTATGTCTTTAGTTTTCGTGTATGTCTTTTATAAGTAAAGTTCATACACAATTTTCCATATATTTGGGAATTACCATCTATAATTATTTTCTATGTAGTTTTCTTACCATGGAAATTATTGGCCCTTTCTTCTAGTGATCAACAACTAGTGTATTGGGAGATCCTATTGAGGTCATGTAGTGACCACCACTAACCTTTCAATTTGGGTGATACATGTTGTATATAAAGTCTATTATCGACTCATTATCCAATATATACCAATATTTGATTAACATATTTTAGTCGGTACTATATTGAATTTATCAATTATCATATACAATTTATATAGTGTTTCACATTCAATGAAGGCCATTGTTTATGAGTAAAAGACAATAACCACCTATTACACATTCCATTTTATTTTTTTGAGATCAACGATTGAAATGGTGATTGATTTTTTAATTTCAAAAAGTTTATTTACTCATAGAAATATCAAAACTAATTTTGATCAAATTGTTGATGGAAATTTCATGAACCATCCTAGTATATCTCATTCCATGACCCACTAAGCCTATCTCCAATAGGCAGTGGATGGAGACTAGCGTTGAGTTGAAATATCAAATAAATGGGTGGCCTTATCCTAAGTACCTACACACACAAATACATCTCAATGACCATACAATTATAATGTTTAGAACAACTGAATGAAACTATTCATGAATACATCTAACACCACAACTATGGTACATAATTAAGTATAGGACGGTGATGATAGACAAATACAATGCCACAACATTGACACTGAAGAATAAGTACAACATGAAGTTAAAGGTATGGATTGGTATCAATATAATACTAGAAGACACAAAATTCTATCTTGTATCACTATGAAGTGCTTCATCTTGGTCCCTCAAGGACTCTGTCTATTGGCTGATTTACTGCAGAAGACATGAAACATTTGGGAAAATCCTATTCAATGTTGAGTGTAAAATACCTTCTAGGGAACCCCAAAATAATATTGTACAACAATGGAATATCATCCAAATATAATGTGGTATATGCCTAAAATTAATATAATAATAATATATAGATATACTCAACAAAGGCACATAATATAATGGTTAAGTCACAACTTTAATTCTAGTTTAGGATTCTAGCTTGAAGACTACGCATATAAATCATCATGGAGAAATCCACCATGAGTTAGACAGCAATGATGAAATCTATCTAAGAGGTAATGATCATTGGTTTTCACTATTATATGTATACTTTGGATGTTTGAAGAGATAAAATACATAGATGATGATCACACCCAAGGCCATGGGGTATACTGACAACTCAATTTAGAATAACCTACTAACTAATGTATTGGTGTTCACGTCGTGTTATTGAAAATGATAAAAGGAACTCCACCTAGGGGTTGGAATATGATAGGGGATATCAATATAGGCATGAGGAAATGATTCCAAAAACAATATCCAATAAGTGCTATTAAAGGGATCATTATTCCATGTGTAGGAGGCAGTTCCATACTAACCCTTAGTTATTGGTTTTGGGGAATTTAACCTACAAAAACATTCCAATATATATAGGATAAGGGATTCAAGGAAACATTTAAGTGGTATATGATGTATTCTATGCATACATACCAGGTCCCTATAATCCCAAGTACATGTCATTTAAATTGGATGATTTCTATGTCCATTGTACATGACATGATGCTACTAATGTACATAATTTCTTATCTAAGTCCATGGTTTTGACAATAAACATGCACAATATTTCATGTCCATATAGGAGTACATAGTGTACCTAATCCCTTGTACTATAGCCTATGTCTATGTAGATTATGAGGTACACACTGTGCCACCAAGAAGGGGTCACATGGCTTGTGATAGGGTCACAAACTATGTGATACATAACACTATCTCATAAATGTACCCGCTCATTGGAGGTCCCCACATGGTGTGTGGATCCATGTTCAATAGTGTGTAATATGGAGTTTTATAAATTTGAATATCTACTTTACACATTGTTATCTATTTCTTTAGAAATCATTGCATCCTCTCTCCTCAACTGAAACTCAGGAATCAGACCCTCATGATTTATACCATCACCAAAAATCCAGTTTTAGAAAATTATTTTAAAAAAAAATTATCCTCACACATCATCTTTCATCTCACGAAAAAAACATAAAGAATGGTATACACAAAAATGCATTCGATCAATCATCAATCATCTTGGATCAATACCTTTATCGATCTTAGATCTGATCTATGATATCAATCCATTGAACCAAGAAATTGGTGTGAATCATTTTATTTATTAGGTACCCCTTGAACCACCAGACAACCGATTTGCAACGATGAAAGAAGAAATGGGGAAAGAAAATAACAATGAAAAATCATGAGGAATAGACCTTGGTCAATAATTTTTTCAACTTCATCTCATTTACATTAGAATGATGAACTAATTAATAACAATTAATCACAATAAAATCTCTCAATTCCGAAATTAAACTCACCAATCCCACAATACACACGATCTACAAATCATGTTGTTAGTGGATTATCTCACATTCATCATATAAATAGAAACCATGAAATGCAACAAAAAAAAACAAGCTCCAAAATTAAAATTGGATAGATAAAAAAATGAAAAAAGAAGCATCTTTTTTGTAAGTGATATCCTTTTATTCCATTGAAGAATGATCCCCAACCCAGGGTCCAACATGTGTTCGTCTGAGAGAGATCCCTCAATGATCTCTCCAAGGGTTCTCTAATGCTTCTAGGATTATGTTTATAACCCTAGAATTCCATCATAACCACAATATAATTGAATTTTTTGGTCATTTCCTTTACTAAAAAATAAAATAATTTTATTTAATTATTAAATTTCTTTTTACACATGGGGTGATTTTTTTACCAATAACCCATGATAAAAATACTATGTTATGCATAAGGAAAGCCCACATTTATAATTCAACTATTCAATAAAATTTATAATTCGAGACCTCGTTTATAAATTATTTATCATTTTTTAGAAAACTTTGTCCACATTATATTTAATATATTTAATACATTTCAATCATTTATTTTGGGAACACCAATCCCTAGAATCACATGCCATATTAATAACTAATATTAGATATAATCCATAAAATATGAAAAGACACTAAATCGAAAATATAACTCATTACATTCTCCCCACCTTGGGGATTTACATCCCAAAAATCCAAATCATGGGATACAAAAAGGGATGTTGATTTTGAGAACATATTAAAATCTCACATTCCTAAGCGTACTCTTAAATATTCCAATGATTCCATCATTAATGCACTAAATGAATCACTCACCCATAAATGATCCTCAATCTCTACATGGTACTCAACAATGGTTTCTATAACCTCGATGTACAACTCTCCCTTGTCAATAATGTCAGATGGGTCATGTACAGACCTCCAGAGGTGTGATATTTGGAAGACATCATGTACTCGGTCTAACAATGGAGTTCGAGATAATATGTATTACACCTCACCTACTATACATGGTATCTATAAATTTCCAATGAATCAAATTGATAGATTATTAACCCAACCAAATCTATACTTCCCCCTTTTAATTGAATCTCATATGAACACATCATCTCCATCCTATAACTCAAAACGCCTTCTTCATATGTCTTTATAAGAATTGAAACAAATCTATGAAGTCCACATCCACTTTTGGATGACCTGAACCGTATTGGTGGAAGCTAACACCATCTCTAAGCCTATAAGTGGTAAATCTCCTTTGTCAATCTAGCAATGTGGTGACCTTCATGGTCACCATTACAAAGCCATTAATGGTGCCATAAAATTGTTGAATGTTAGATGTTGTTGTATTCATACTCGACCAAAGGTTATAGATTCTCCTATCTATGACCCAATTCCAACATTTAAGCTGGAAACATGTTTTGCAGAACTTGAATGGTCTGCTTAGTATTGGCAACATTCCAGTGGTGAAACGATGTGCTCAAGCATAACTGAGCCCTGAAATCCTCTTATAATACCTACCATAACCATGATGTAAAATGGAAATAAATGATAGAAATTATCATCAAGGTAACTTCATGGATTTGGAATATCTCTTAAATGTTAAGGCATCCCTAGCTTTATACTAATTGTATTCTCCTAGATAGATAAGAAATCAGACTATTTGATGAGTCAATCTACAATCATTTATATGTAATTGTGTCCCCTATATGTATGTGTTAATGTCATTATAAATTACGTTCGTATCCCATACTACCTACAGAGAATCCATCTAGAGCATCTCAAATGGGAATCTACGTATGTAGGGTCACACAGTATTTATCCATTAGATATTCTACACTAACTCGTTGTAGAAGTATAGGGGTCACAACCTTTTAATGGAGGCAATACATTCCATCTTCATTCAAAAAGGATAATTACAATGAGTCCAAGTACTTCAATATTTTTTTTTAAAAAATTTGATCATGATCTCCTATTGAGAGAATCTTCTATCACATTCCCCTTACCAAGAGTATAGGAAATCTCAAGATCACGAAACTAGAGGAACTATTTCCATCGACTAAATATCAAGTTAATATCCTTCTAATAAATAATATAATTCAGTATATATTCTTCATAATGGATGATAAAATTATATCCCATCAAGTTGTGTTTCAACATCTTTAGTTTGAACTCTACTGCTACTAACTAAATATCATGGGTCACATAGTTTTTCTCATGTGGTGTCAACTAATGTGAACCACAAGAAATAAATACTTGCCTATATATCAGAAAAAACCCAAGAGCTATTCATAATTCCTTGTAAAACACTACATACTCAACACCCTCATCTAGAAATAACATGAATGGAGAACTTGTCAATCTCTATCTAAACACTTGAGAAGTCATCTATCACCTATCTGAATAAATAAAAGGCTTCCCCTATGGGTCAATTATATCAAGGGTGTTTATACCCTAGATAAAACATGTACAAATATTCAGTAATATCCTAATATCCCATGTAATACCCACAACTCTGTTAGGATATTTATTGGTTCTTAAAAAAACTACACAAACCTTCATAGGGTTTACTGTCACTCCATCTAATGAGATAACATGTCCTAGAAAGTGGGACTCCCATATATTGGAATGATCATTGTGATAAACCCATAAATATATTGATTTCAATGTTTGTTTATAACAATCCTCTAGTGTCTCATGTCCTCCTCCTCTGATGTTGAGTACACTAGGATATCTTCAACAAAGAAAAAAACTGACCTAAGAAAGGATGAATGAACTAGTTCATGAGTCCCATAAAAACATAAATGGAATTTATCAATTCAATGTGCATCACCACATAATCATAGTATCAATATTTAAATCCTAATAAAATATTTGGAATATCCCCATATTTTACTCACAACATGTTATATCCTAATATGAGGTGAACCTTTGATAATTTTCATTATCCTCTCAACAAATCAAACTGGTCATAAATTATTGGTAGTGGATAATTGTTATTCATGTTCACCAGGATCAAGCACCAATATTCCGAACATAACCTCAATCTCCCACTCTCCTTCTTGGTGACGAAAACTAGGGGTTCACAAGGTGAAACCCTTGTCCTTACAAAGCCATTACTCTGTGATTCCTCCAAATACACCCTCTATTCATGATGTTTTGTAGGAGTCATATGATATGCTGGTGCATAGATCAGTTCCATCATGGGGTGTAGATCAATGAAGAATCTTATATTCCAACACTAAGGAATCTCTAGAACATCATCCTGTAAGTCTTCCATATACTCTTACCCCACATCACGAAATAAAAAACCCATAACATCCACTACACCAAGGGATATGTAATCTAACAGATACAAAATTGGTTTTACCCTCCTATGAATATTTTCATCCTATAGTTCATGGGATTCCTTTTCACCCAAAAAGAAAAAATTGGTCCCATCAACATGAACTCACCACATCCTCCACCTAAAACAGTTGATCCAAGTATGAAATGTAAATTACTATTACCCACCTAAGAAAAATTATTTTGACTTCATCACTAATAACAATAGATCCCAGTATCAAATATCACATGTAAGAGTTAGGTCACACTATTGGAAGAAGTGTGTGATCTCTGAGTAATCTCTAGTAATATTCTCCAAGAATAAGGGTAGACCCAAGGGACCAACTAGAATCTCTTTACCTCAAACCACATATTTGAAAATAAGGGAATGAACAAAACCTATTTATATCAGTACTACATATAATATATAAAACAGACATATCATACCTCAAATTATTCCTAGAGCCTTTTGGTCATAAGCCTCGACCATCTATAGCTATCACTACCCTTGTCCTCTTTCTCACTGAGCATATCATAGACCCCCTGGGGGTGTTGGTGGTAACATGTCATAGTGTATATCGTCATTTCCTACACTACCAACTCTGGGGAGGCTGATCTAATTTATCCCCATATGTTGTATGATTGATCAGAATATTTCAAGAAATATGTCCTTTAACATCACAAGAGTAACACCACCTATCCTGAGGATGACTATTCCATCTTGTGATCCCTAAAAAATAGACCCTCTATCCACGGACCTACACCTAAAACATATCCTAAATCCATGTCCTTGAGACTGACATCGACTCCCTATTACTATGGTCTCTTGTGGGCCCACTATTATCAACCACTCTTTTCATCTACCCATCCAAGAAAATTTCAACCTCAAAAGCTCTCTATATCACTGTATCATAGGTCAGAATTTATAGAGGTATAAAAATGGCCAAGATTTCACCACACAGTCCTCACTCAAAGGTTCAGTCTTGGATGAAATAATCCCAAACCATATCCATTGAGTACCTAGATAGGTTGATAAACATCATTTAATACTTATTTCCTATCATCCTACCTTTGAGGAGCTTTATAAGGACTTGAATTAATGTAATCCTCAGTTTATCTAGATGTAATAACTATATGAAAAGGATATCAAACTCTGATTTTGCTAGATTAAACTTTTTGTAATACTGGGTCAATGATCCCTACATTCTTTCTAGTAAGACATGGAGAAGCAATATTTCCAAAACCACCATATGATCTATTTTTGTCCTGAATAGATAGAAAAATAACATCAATTACTCTATACAGTCCGCATTCTCCTATGAGTTGCGATCACCTATGAACTTGAGGGGTCACTATCACTGAAACTTGTGAAGTGTTCTCAACCTATGCACTTAATATGCTAATAAAACATGTTCCATATACATCCCTATATGTGGTTGTACATCTTGTGACCCACATGGAGGAAGATCCCCCAAACCCAGACCATGTATCGATTCCTAATTACTGAGGGGATTATCCTTATGATCTTGATGATGAATCCAAGATGGAATTCATCACATAGTAATCTTGAAATTAAAAAAGTTATTCTGTGGTTAAAAAGTACATATGGGGAGATGAATCATGTTGAACATTAATTCCATAACCCATTCCTTTAGAATGAAATAACTATTATCTTCCATGTAACTAATTTTCTAATGTACCTTCTCAGAAATAATGTGATCAGAGACCTGGTGTGTGGACACATCAGCCACCGCACCAACACTAGAGTCCCTAACCTGAAATAAAAAATTGAAAAACATTGTTCCTTGGTAGAACAGTTTTCTCTAATGCCACTCTATCATGATCCTTCCAAATGGGTCATATTACACAAATCCCAACAACATCCACCAATAGGTTGGGTGATGGTGAAAAGAATTGAGTAGGAATATCACTAAAATGGGAATCTGTATCCTTAGTACCTGTACACATGCAAAAATTTACAGTCCTATATAATTATGAAATGTAAGAAAACTAAAATAAACCTTGTATTCATATATATAATACAAAAAAAAGAACAAAATTAAGTAATGGAAGTTAAATATGGCCAAATATAAGCTCACCAAGTTGATTCAAAAAAACTCCCGGCATGAAACTAAATATAGGGCAGCTGTAAAGATGCCATAAAAAGACACCTCACTGTGGTCAGACACATTGAGAACCTCCTGGTCTGGTTTTATCTACATCTCTTTCAATGGGTCAATCATTTTCACATGACACGACACATGAAGGAAGAAACCTTACGTGGGTGAGTATAACAAATTCTTGTAGGACACACCGAAACCAAAAATAATAAAATGAGGGAATTAAAATAATATCTACACATGTATATATCTTCCATGTATATAACAATAATATATAGACATACTCAACAAAGAATCATGGTCTCAAGTTACAGTCACAACTGTAATTAAATTATAGGCTAAAAAACTTAATGATTCCACATAAAACACATCTATGGGAACACACCCCAAGGTTTAAAGAGTATTTATGAAGTCTGTCTCAAAGGTAGTGCTCGTATGGTCTTATCCTTATACTTAGATAGTGTTCCGTTGATGATATGTGATACATATATGAATATAATATCCATGGAAATTTATTAAATTTTATTTTAAGAAGGGTTAAAAGTGTAAAATTTATATTTTAATAAATAAATCATTTTATATATAGGGATATACATAAAATAAATTCAACTATAAATTTTTATTAGAAATATAATAACATTATATACATCATGGTATTTTATTTAAATTTTTTTGACATTAAATAATGAAATTTGTTTATGACACAATGATGATGCAGTAATTACCTTATAAATGAAAGAATAAAATAATTTGTGTTATTAATATTATAATAAATTTAAATTGAAACTTCTGTTGCATTCCAAGAATTTTATAGTTTAATATGACATTTTAAGGTGGATTCAATGAATTTTTTTTGAAGTAATCATATTGTTATGATTTTCATAAAAACCAAATACTATATAGTGTCAAATTTGACATAAATGACTATTTAAAACAAATAATATTTTATTAAATTACATAATATTACTAATATTCTAAGGTTAAGCCAAAAGACATATAAAATGATATATATGTCATTATATAACAAATTGGGGCTCTATTACCATTCTATTGTAATTTTGTTAACCATGTATTATAATAATACAAGAAAACAAATAGAAGTAAAATTATATAAATAGGGGTTAAATCTAAACTATAATGTTAATATATTGGCCTAAACTTGTATAAAACCTATTTTTTGGGATTGGTTCGACCCATAAACACCTTATTCTCGAAAAAAATCAATTTTTAGCTATTAAGAACCGAAAAATATTTAATAATAATCTAATATTTCAATTTTTTCCTAAAGTTCCCCTCACCTATCTTATAAAATGGTATTTACCCTCATATTAACTTCACACCTCCAAATCTATTTGGCTGGGCCAAACCCTGATCAAATATCATCCCAAATACCCTATATTTATCCCAGAGGCCTTAAATGTATCATAAATCCAACCTAAGGACCCATTTTGTTCAAATCAAAAGAAAGAACCCAAAGAAGAGACAATTATTTCCTCAAATCTTTTAAAGTTATTTTATTCTTCCACTCCCTCTATATTTGTTATTTCCATAAAAAATATAACTTCAGTACCTCTAACATTCTGATATTTTATTATAAATATGGTAAAACCAATTTTATTAATCTATCCATCCTATGAATGACAAATTCATCATACGTGCATATGTATGACATACAGTCTCCACGTCTTGGTGTAGTTTGTTATTCAACACTACATTATTTGGATCAGTATAATAATGAGTATAATTAATTTAAATAATGAATATAACATAGTAATTATTCTGTATATGTAATATAAAATCAAATTTAACACCATTTTACCATCGATATATTGATATTGTGGATTATGCGTACGTACGGCTTACCGTCTCCACGACATGATGAGATTCATATCCACATTCACACATCAATGATGATTATAAAAATATATATTATTAATAATTATGTTATATATGAAATATTAATTATACTTGATATATATATAGTTACTTATATATCATTCACATACTTCAAATCAATACAATATGAAAACAAAACAACATTCATGTGTACCTACGGACTACAGTCTCCATGAACGTTGTTTCCTTTTAACATATCTATATATGATACATATTTATATTCTGAATAAATATGATATATAAACCATGTTTTATAATGTGGAAGTGTATAAATCATGATCTATGTAATACAATTAAGAATAACAAGTTAAAACATGTACGAAAAAGAAAAAATAATTACCCAAAATTTTACTTTAACAAGGAAATTATTATTAAATGGGAAGTATAAAGTCATAAAGTAATCTTGTAGGATATGAAAAATATTAATTTTCTTTTGGTATAATTTAATAACATTCTACGGTCATTATATAGGAGGTTAAATGTACCCTAAAATAATATAAATTACTAGGTAAAGGTTAATTCATCAATCTCATTATTATCTAAGATTGTTTATGAGTATGTATTTACAGGGAAATACTTATCATCTATGTTCATGTTTCATAAAAATGCTTTCAAAATGTATATATTATGTTTTTGGGGAAGGGACTCTTTTTAAAGGTCATCATTTTAAATGTTTTAGTGATTTCTGTTTCTAAATATATTTAATTAATGTCTATGTTCTCAAAATGATTTTAAGGATTTATTTACATGAGCATGATTCTTTTAAAATGTTAATTCCATCCAAAAGATTCAAATTCGTATGAGACACTTTGATTAAAAAATATCTTTTTTATGTCTTACATTATAAACGTGTGCTTTTAAATGATTTCACAAAAAGGGATATTTCTGTCAAAGAGTCTTCATAATCATTTTCAACTATGTCTACATCCTTTAGTAGATATTATTTTTGATTGATGTATATTTATTATAATACAATATTATATGTTTTATAGAATTATTTATGATACGTTTGACTATGGATGTGCTATTTTTATTCCATTTATGGATTATGGTTAAGGTATTGAGAATTCGTATACTAGTTTTAATACAGATGTTTATGTTATGTTACAACACTTTCATATGATGAATACATTAGACATAGTAAGTGACGGGCAAGGCCCGCTATAGCCCCTCGACGCATGGGAAGGTATCATGATAAGAATTAGTGTCTTGGAAAAAGGGCATTAAAAAAATTTTATTTGTGGACTTGGCATCAGGCCTTGACTATGTTGTAATGATGTCAGGCGTTATGAATTCCATCATTATTAGATTAGTTGTTAATGTCACATGTGATTATTCCACCAGTAGAATATCCATGTGCATGTTTATATAGTAATGTTTGATTTTATTTTTCCATATTATGTTCATGTTTATGTTTGAAAGGATGTTGTTTTTATTACAAATCTTTCCGTAAATGTTTATAGCTTCCTCTAAATTATTTACCCTTACTAAGAATTTAAGCACTCTCCTTTCTTATGTGGTGTTTTCCCAAGATTCCAATATGTGTATTTTGATTGATATAAAGGGTTAAGCTAGGGGAATAATGGTCTTCTCAAAGGAATATGTTTTTTTTGTTTTATGTTTGAATGTGTAATTTAGCATTCATGTATGTAATATATTTTACAAGAATGATAATCTGATCGGTCCTTCATGACTTGATTCCTTACAATCATGCCAATGTATTGAAATAAACCACCGACTCTTGGCTTCTAGGGTTGGGGCATTACAAAAAAAAAAATTGGACCTCATGAATCCAAATTTGAAATTTATTTTTTAAAATTCAAAACCCATATGTTTTAGAATAAAATTTGAAATAAAACAGGCAATACGTCATGTAAAATAATTTTTTTTAAATTGACCCTTATTAGATGGAAAATATTTTTATAAAAATTTCATATACAAATCAATTTTCATAAAAACAATTGTATAGAATTAAACTAATTTAATTTTAAAACTAATCAAAAACATATTTATGTAATTATTTTAGAATAAAATAATGTTTTAAAAAAATCAGTATTTTCACTAGTCATCAAAAAATCAAACATATCAGAATATTTAAAAAAATTAAAACAAAGGAATTTTCAATATTCATAATTAAAATAAGATATTTATTGAGTAAAATTTAATATAAAAAAAATAAAATACTACATTTAAAATGGGTTCTCCATAACAAAGCGACCAAAATATAATTTTTTTAAAAATGATTCTTTTATCCAATAAATTGAATATGTTCTTAGATTATGTATAGAAAACATATAAGATAAATTTTAAAAATTATATTGAATATATTACATATAGTTTCATTAATAAAATCAATCAAGAGTTATTTTATTATTTTATAGACTCAAAAATTTTTATTTAAATTGTAATTTAGAATAAAGTTAATATTATTCATACCCACCGTTTTAATGACTAGGTTATAATAATTTTTTCTTCACATATACTCGGTATTACATGAATTGAATTATATTAAATGAAATTGAAATTTTGTGTGACACAAGCCAAGCATAGAATTGTGTATAACGCATACTAATATGTTGTTTCATATTGCACAAGGCTATCAATTTGTGTCATAAATCATAATTCATCATTGAAATTAAAAATTCAATATCATATAAATAACAGGGTGTTACATTAAGACCCATTAATATGATGATCACCCTCAAAATTCTTCTAGGGTTATAAAATGTATAATAATTGAATGTTTCATTTATAAAATCCCACATTGGAAAAAGGAATAGTAAAACATTTTTAAAAATGAAACATAGAAACATAACGATTAAATAATGTAACTCCTCACTAGGGTTGCACATACAAGAACATAAGTGGGAAGAAAATAAATAGTTATGGGAGAAAAATATAACCATAAAATTATGATGGATAATGAGAGAGAACAATGTTAGGAGAATATTCATAATCAGAATGCCATAAATCTGTGATGATTTATGGGGCCATTTGATTCACTAGATAAGAATGTACTAGGATATTTTTTTTGGTTTTCATGATTCAATCCCTAATGATTAAAAGCATGAGATGAAATAAATACTCGGTTTCTGTAAAATATCATCGTTGGTGGTGGCATGAAAAATTCCCACTTCATATATTATTCAAACAAATGATAAAAAATTTGTCATTTATAATGTGTTAACATATTAAGATATCCATAAATATAATTACATATCATTTCATCTATCTTTATCAGGACAAAAATTTTATCACAAGTAATCATATAGGCATTAGTCCACCTATGGTGAGATAAGACTTTATTGTAACAAATTCCATTTGAATTTTAACATAATCATTCCATAAATTTATAACTATACAATAATTCTAAAAGATGAAAATCCAGAACCTAAGATTGAGGTGAAAGGAATTGTCTTATTATTTTTCGATATATCATAAGGGAGTTCATGGTTGTCACATTCCAAACATGAAAATATGTTAATCATGTATTCTGTTGAAACATGGTAATAAATTGACTTGTTGTAGATCCTTAGTGAAGAAATAAATTTTTTCGACAACTTCCTCTTTCAAAATACCAAAAATCACAAAAATTCTATATTCCAAAACCATGATTTAACATATTCATTATAATAGTAAAAAGGTCATTAATATTATTAATCATCTCATTATCTTCTTATCACATAATTATGATCATATCATGTTTTTTCCAAAAAGATTTCAATCACTTTTCTTAGTTACCAGTATAATATTCTTATGGAAAACCACAACGGACCCATAAATAGATATTTAAATATTCCATAATAGTATATATTATATCCAACATCATTATTCTAGAATCCCATTACATTAACACTCAGTCATTAAACCACTTCATTTTCATATTCAACATTTCCAATAGTGATCGCATGTGATTTGAGTTTTTATTTGTCCTTAAGAGGTTTTTGATTTCAATCATCATTGATAACACATGGATTAGGGATCTTTTTTGTCATAATTCCAAATTTCATTGCACTTACATAATTGAAGTGGTGGTGGTGCATTCTCTATATCCTTTTCTCTATTTACATCATTAGCTACATATTTCTTTTTTACTTTGGAACTAAAATTCTAAATGGGCATCATTTACACACTTAAATCATATTTTATTATCTTTAATATAATCTTCGACATGATTCTTTCTAAATAGAGCATAATGAAACATTGATTTTATTTTCCCCATATTTTTTGACTATCAATTGAACTCTATCATTTGTTTCATGTCAAAACTATGAGATTGATATGTTACACCAATATACATTTCTACCTTAATAGAACAAAACAGAATCTCTTCAATGCTACTGAAGTCTTTTAAAGCTGATTCCCTTCGAAAACATGGTTTGACTTTACTAATGAATCGATCAACGTTACTTTCCGGTTTGATGATAATGCAAAAATCATGCCATTAATGATGGTAAAATTTTCCTAACATGTGCCAATGGATTAATCATAATTTTAATTAATTTGAAGGAAATACTTTTCAATCCCCATTTGAAGAATATGAGGAAATTAATTATTGAGAATTATGGACTTGAAATCATCCCACTCTATTGATTTAATTTCATCATGCATAATTGTATTATTGATTAGAGTCCAGTGCGAGTTTTCTTCATCTTCCAAACAATAAATATCCAAAATTACGTTTTAATGTTTCAAATATAAAATGATAGAAAATATATTATCAATGGTACTGATCCATTGTTCAGAAACCAGTGGATCACAACACCCACTAAAATAAGGTGGGAATTTCATCTTGAAGAACTCAACTGAATTTTGTTCCCCTCTCTTCTCAGTTGGATGTACATAATGATTCATAGCTTGTGTATGTATAATGAAAAGATTTTTCATTCCACTTCTCTTAAAATTTGGATGTTCTAGTGAAAAAATATTGAATTTCCAATTGAATTGATCATCAAAATGGTTTCTTCGGGATCCATCAATTAAATAAAACCCAAAAATAGTAAAGTGAGAAGAAAAAATACAACTAGGAAAACAACACAATCAACGAAATGTACCTTCAATATCTAACATAATAGGTTTAATACATGGTTATTCTTGATTGTTAACATAACTATGACATTGTAACCATAATTTAAACATAAAATTTGGTAAAAATCGCGACCAAACCTTATAAATATCACTAGGGAACTCACTAAAGTTTTTGAATCCTTGTTTTCAAAGGTTTACTAAACCCTTTCTCTAATACCAATTCAAATGACCCATGATTGACATACATGGATTTTACATTTATTTTGGAGAAAAAATTTAATTCATTACAAAAATAGACAACCAATGACTGTATTTGATTAGTGTCTTCACAAAAATCGAACCAAATATTCGTACTTTTTGAATGATCTTCATCAACTCTCATAAATATCTTCCCCTTTTGTTTGCTTACCTAAATCCTTTCTTTATATCCTAGGGAAAATAATATGTAAAATGGGTGAGATAAAATTCTATGTAATGGAAAACATAGAGAACATATTGAAAAAAAAAACATAACAATATATAAACATGAACATAAATCATGAATTTCACAATATCGAGTCATGAAATAATTATTGGAATATTGTAAGGGATAAATCATAAAGGAATATTGAACCTCATAAATTAGAATTTGAATAAAATATATAATTATAGAAACAAATAAGCACAAAAAATTATTTTCATATTATCCAAGGCTCATTACTAAGACCATCATAGTGGGAAAAGTCCTCCACTGAACTATGTTCACTCCTCATTCCAGCTTGGTATTACCTAACTGGATTTACATTCCATTCAATCTGTGTATTACTGAACCATATTATCATGGTATTCCTGTCATGTCTGTCTCATGAGATATAAATCTTTACCTAATTAATTATATGGATATATAAATTCCACCATTCCAGTAATGAAAACCATACATATGTGTTCCATAAAACATCAACTATTAATCATAACATATCCCAATGAATAAAATGGGTTTCTTAATTATTATTCCATCCTTACATAATCTATGTAAAACAAATGGATATCATAAATATAATTATTTCCTATCAATAATCAACCATAATAATAATATGGATAACATACTTTAAAAGTATCCTTAATATTATATGGAATTTGTTTTTGATAAAATACAAGAAAGTAATTATTGATATAAATATCCTTTCTTCTTGTAAAACATTTCTTTTCACAAAAGGCCACATAATTTGAATAGAAAATCATTAATTTACAAATAACCTTGAAATTGTTTAAAGGAATATTCATGTAAATAAAGTGTTAGGAAATCATTATAATCCATTCATACCGTATAAGTTAAAAAACAATTCTCCTTGCACATTGGCTAGAAAAGTCAAAAAGTACCTCTTATAGAAAGCAACAAAAGATTTCATTCATACTAGTTAATAAACATTATACAATGGGTGAAATTGAAGTTAATGAATTTTATACTAATAGAAATAATAATATATATTTAGTAAAACTGTATTTGGTTGATTAATATATAGTAGTATATAACTATATATATACAATCTCAGATAATAAATAGATTGTGAAATTATCACATACCATTGGTATGTTATGCATTATATATAGATGAACATCTTGTATAATGATTTATATAATTTTATTATGTTGTTATAGATTAACAGTTATTTTTATAATAACATATAAGATCATATTATCATTCATTTGGTAATAAGGTTTCTTTATTACACAGTATTCAGTTATTAACTGCTTCATTTTCTCATGCATGTTTTTTCAAATAAGATTCAATTCAACTTCGTATGATGTAGTTATAATTTAAAAAAATTATATTAACAAAATATATATAATATTTATTTATTATTTAAATTTATATAATCATGATTTAATTAATATCAAATAGAATGAATCACATCACATCATAGAGGAGGTCGGTCGTTCGAATAGATCAAGCGATGATATCATTCCATTAATTATGAAATAGTATCAAAGTGGATGAAATATATATATACTGTTCCAGGGAAAATAAATTGTAATTATAGTCATATAAATTTATTATTTCTATCATTATACTCATATTATTAATCTAGTGGAGAATAATTTATTACACCAGAATTTGGAGATGGTAAGACACACATATGCACGAGTTTTGATTCTGTTTTTCATAGGATGTATAGAAGGTAAAATATGGTTGTTTCATAAAATAAATAATATCTTAATATAAAATTTATATGATAATTGTTAATTTATAATGGGAAAAAACTCATTAATAGGAAGTATAAGAATAAATAATTTGAATGAATCGTTAGTGGATATTACCTCTCCATCAACTAGATCCCTCAAGATCACCTATTAAATGAACTATAGTTGGTCTATTGAGATGACCAAAAACTCTATATTGTGATTAAGGAAGTTTATAAGGTAAATTATCTTTTTATGGTCAATATTTGAGGCTCAACGTGAATTTAAATTGTTAGGGGGGATGTGCCTTTTTATAATTGAGGTTACGGGTACATTTGGAATTCCCAAAAATGTTAATTTATAATAAAATCAAACCAAATCCTAAAATAGAACAAATGTCATATGTTTCAAAGATGATATGAGATAAAGTTGTATTTTACTCATCCAATATATTTTAGACAGGTTTTTATGTCAATTTAAATCTTATCATTTTAATTTATCACATAGTTGTTCTATTTAATTTTAACTAGGGTCACAATTCTATAAATATTGACATCGAAAAATATTGACATATTCGATGTAAATTAATAGATAAATAAATAATTTCGATAATGTTAGACTATATAATTAATAGTATATATTTTTAAAAAATATTTAAGATAAATTTAATAAAACATTATTTGGAAAAAACAACAATATTGTCAATTTTGACACTATTGAATTCATAGATTTGAAAAAATATCAACATAATATGTGATCATCGAAAAAATATTTTATTATATTACTTTGGTGTCTAGGAAACTAAAAAATTAATTGAATATTTTAATTATAAAAAATTATATTTCTTTTAATATTTTTAATATCATTAATTTTATATTTCAATATATAAAGTAATTATACATATGTTTTCAGTAAATATTTAATTTATATAGTTTTCAGTAAAAATTAAAAATAATATAATATGATGAATATAAATCTAATATATTTTAGTATAATACTTTTTTGAATATATATTCTTGAAAATCCATCATTAAAAATTATATACTTATGAAAACATGAATGTGACAAGTTTAACATCACTTTAAATAAAATATTATAAGTGTCATAATATATTTTATAAGAATGAAAATAGACAATAACACTTAAATTGGATTATTATGGATGATATATACTCTACCAATAAGAGTTTTTCAAGTGTCTGTGTCTCTTAATAGTTATTATAATTTAAATAAAAATTTTTGTATTGCTTTTTCATCAATTAAATAATTTATGGATCATCAATATATAAACATTTAAGGTAATTATTTCATTCCTATAAATTACACATAAATTTCCATGATAAAGAAAAAAAATTTATTACAAAATATTATTTAAATTATAATTTATCTTTTTTATAGACTTATTTTTAAAATTATACATTATTTAATACATTAATATGCTACCATTATATTTTCATTAAATAAAATATTATAAAACCAAAATAACACATAAATGGTCCCAAAATGTCCAAAATATTTTATATTAGGGAAATATCTTTACAATGTTAAACATTACCATTTAGATTCGATGATACCACCCATTAGTACATATATGGGCACATAAAAGATGTAAATGACAAAGAAAATGACACATTGTGTCTCTCTTTGATTTATATTTTATTTAAGTCATTTTCATGGACAAGTGTCCATTAAATGACATAATTAAGATCCTTATCTATTAATAGTATAATTATATTAATAAAAAACTTATTTGTCATTTGTTTGGGTCATTTTACAGTCATTATAATTTTTAAACCTAAATTACTGAATTTACCCTTTACCATGGTAATAAAATTTACCATGGTTACTATTCATTTCAGTATAAAATAATAAGGGCCAACATTCCAAATTTGAACCGCTTGAACGAAAAATTGAAATTCATTTTTAAATAATTGAAAACACAACAGTTGTATAATTAAATTTAAAATAAAACTCGATATGTTTCACTAAAATAGTTTTTTGAAAATAATCCTTTTATATGTAAATTGTTTTTATAATAAATTTGTGTATAATATAATATTCTAAAACAATAATTGGATCAAAATTATATAATACAAAATTTAAACTAATCAAAAACATAATTATGTAATTAATTTAATGAAAAATATTGTTTTCAATAAAAATTAGTATTTTCACTACTCTTCAAAAAATGGAACTTCTGTGAAAGATTAGAAAAATTAAAAAATTATGTTTTTATATTTTGAAATAAAATAATATGTTTATTGTGTCAAATTGAATATATAATTTTTCATAAACAATTTTTAATATGGGTGCGCCACCAAAAGGCATCAAAATTGCATTTTTAACAAATACTTATTTTATCCTAAAAATTGAATCTATTCCAATATACTATATAGAAAACATATAAGATGAATGATAAATATTATATAGAATATATTGCATATATTTCTCATTAATTAAATCCATCAAGGGTGATTTTATTATTCTATTGAATAACTTATTTTTTTTAATTTTTATTGAAGAAAGTTATTTTAATTCATACTGAACATTATAATGACTGGGTAATAATATTTAGTTGTTAAATTATACTTGGTATTATAAGAAATGAATTATACCAATATAAAATGATGTTATATATGTCATATTCCAATATTAGTGTTGCGTATAGCGCAATATATTCTGGTGTTGCGTATTGTGAAAGCATATCACGATGTAGCGTACAACACAAAACATCAAAGAAATTCAAAAGTCGATCTCATAAAAATCGTAGGGTGTTACATGTTTTTTTAACAAGAATAATTTTAGAATAGAATCTAAAGAGAATTACAAGTTGAGAATATCGTTCTATAATCACATATCATTAGTATCTTACAAGAGAGTAAACATCTGGGTATATCCTGAGGGAGAATACTAATTCAAAAAAATCCATCATATAAGAATGAACAGATTATGAATTCATTTTTGATTCTATAAGAGTGCATCAAGTATAAACAATGATCATCAATCTATCTATAATTGATTTACAGAAAATATATTCATGGTCGGAATCAAGATATAGATTCTATCAAGATTATCATTCTATAAAGTCTTATTAGAAAACATCACACTTTGGAATAATTCATGTTTCAGTCAACATTATGTCATGGAAACATAGATTTGACCACCAACCTACCATAGAAACATCAACGATTTTATGTTCCATCATTATTTGTCTATCAAGAAGGGGTTTGTGATGATCATATAAGAATACATAAATGAATAATGATCATTGTAAAGGCAGATCATAGCTAAAAAACATCATAAATATGCTAGATTCACCAATGATATATGAATAAAGTTGGAAGACACCAAAATATTAATAAGTAAACCACATATATTATTGAGATCATTACTCTACAAACTAAAATAATGACAGATCTATCCTAGATGAAAATAGAGAAGTCGCAATTCTTATTTTGAATTAGTCAAAAGTGAGGGAGATTAAGGAAAATGTTCAAAAGAGCATAAGGATGAAAGGGGATGCCACAGAACCAAAAATATACTAATGGGTGTTTGAATTTAGAGTTAATGGTTGTGTTAATTGACTCGAATTAAATTCCCATGGGTGGATTTAATTTCAACAATAGTCATGGAACACTAGCCAGCTGGTGAGCCTCATTGGGTAGCCCATGTTCGCAGAAAAATGCATGGTATTATCGCTCAGTCACTAAAATACTCGTGGGTCTATTGAAAAGTTTAGAGTTAAAATAAATCCCTGACTAGAAAACATACATCCCTCCAAGGCCACCCCTCCTCTCAACTCAAGAACTCTTGATTCAACAGTCCTTTATGTAAGAGGCCAACTCCCTTATCTCCCATGATAGAGTCATAACAAAAGTGATAGTATGGTTTTATTAACATAACATCTTATACATTTAATAAAGGTATAACTGTTAAAATTCTCCAAATCCAATGAATCATCATCGTCTAAAAGCAATGTCAAGGGCTATACTCAAATAACTCGGTCCACATAGCCCAAATATTAACCTTATACTCTTATGTATCCACGTAGATCCATCCATGACACCATATTATAAGGACTATTGGCTCAATTATTCCCTGATTTACTTTCAAACTCTGGTTCTCTATCAGCACTGGGTGCTCCTTTTATGATATTTCATTATATATCTTAACATCCTCACAATCGATGGAGTTATTTGGGGTTGAAATGTACATTCAGATATATAATATATGAAACACTTTGGGAACATGAGCCTCAACCCGGTTGGTGAAGAATCCTTATGTGTATCCAAGAGACATGAGATTAAATCCTAGTAAAGGAAGTGTTGGGTTACTGTAGCTGTTACTAAATTTGGAATTGTAGTAGTTAATGTAGCAGGATTTGATTAGTATTGTAGCATCTGGAACTATTCTCCCATTTGGGCCTTCGGGCCATCGATTTGGTCCTCAAGTCCATCAAGGCCTTTAGGCCATCCAAGGCCTTCCAAACACAAAGGCATTCTGACCACCTCATGGACTTTGTGCCACATGAAGGCCTTCAGGCCACATGAATGGATGATATACAAGAATAAATTTTAAGGAATAAGGCCCTATATGAGGATTTAGAGTATCCATATTCACTAATAGAAGTGATAATCAGACATTAAAGAATGAGTGGATATGGATTTCCCATAAATACCGATCATGTGCATCCTCGCACATGATAGCTAGCTAACTAGTCATGCAAAGGTGGAGTACTGATCATGATATAGATGTTGGGGAGGGGTTGTTTCATATAGTCATTGCTTGCGATGAATTCCTTTGTGACCTTCATGTCATGTAATTTCACGAATCATACAGGCCATGTATGGGTTCCCCATCAACCCATAAAAGGGGGATTATCAATAAATAAAAAAATAATGATGTCCTTTGGGGAATTCATGAAGGACATGAAGCACTTCATGCATTCCTTGGTAGTGAGAAGCGATATCCAAATGTTGCACCCATATCCTAATAAGATTGGTCATCTCAAACGGTCTAGTTTATCATAGAATCCCATTATCCCTTAAATGTCAACGAATTTACCAATGACACGAATTCATAAAGAAAGTACCCCATTCAATAAACAGTAGTGTTATCCTCCTGCTATTGACATTCTACATTAACTAGCTCTGATTAGTGACCATCTACTGGTGAATTAGATGCACTCCCTCAAAGATCGGAAGTACCATGATGGGACTCACAAATACTACCTCACGTACCTCATACCCATAGAATAGTGAATAATATACAATACAAGAAATATTCTCATAAGATTCCATTTGAGTAAAAAAATATTGTTTATTGGTGTATGTGAATTCATCCAAGCAACGGTTACCATCCTAATATCCATTGAAGATAAGTTCACAATATTGAATTATATCCTACAATATGTGAATTGTTTCCTTAGCCTGTTATTTTTTCTGAGGATGGAACATAGTGATAAATAATAGACGAGCCCTCAAGGATTTCTACAATCCCTTTAATAACTATAACATAAAACATGTATATCTATTAGATATAATTCTCAAGGTAACTCCATGTATGAAAACTATCTCAAAGAAAAATAACTTCTCCAACCCTCCCACTGAGTGAGTCTCTCAAATTAGTAAGAAGTCATAATACTTTATCTTCTGATTTAATATCATCAAGAATTCATCTTGTGTCCTCATGGTCCTAGGTAACCCCATAACAATGTCCATCTTGAAATCCTAAAACATTTACATGGGAACTGGATGTTGATAGAGAATACCAAAAGGACACTAGTGATCACAGTTTATCCTCTTCCTAGTAATGCATCAAGATATAAATCCATCAATGTCTCTATTCATCCCTACCCACCAAAATAGTCTCTTAAATTCATTGTACGTCTTTCTCACTCTAGGATTGTCATACCATATATAGGTGCGAAATTATCTCATGTGATATTCCCTAATGAATGAAGGGACTACTACTATCCCATGTACCATGATCCCATAAGTATTGTCCATTAATATTTCAAGTGTCAGATCACCTTTAACTAGATGGTCTAGAATCACGATAGACTCGGGGTTAGAATATATACTAATATTAAATAGTTCTACGAAATAAGATGTGATCACAAAAGAATAGAAAGGCATCAATACCTAATATATAGAATCTTCCATCTCCTATTCATTCAATAAGCCCATCTGGTTCCACTTCTCCTCAGAAGGCCTATCACTAGGATACTATGCTACCTACATCTTATGACTATGAGTATATAATATAACATTACCATATAAAAGTTAATAATGAATCTCAAAGTCAAAGGTATATAGATACACTACCCAACATATCTTCCTCATGCTTAGGTCTTCTTTTGTGAAGATGTATTGGAGGTGCTTATAGTCCATGATGAAAAAGACATATCACCAATGAGATGATGTCTCTAAACCATTAGAGGGTGAATCATGACTACCATATTCATGTTGGGAGTAGATTAGTTCCACTCCTGGGGTTGTAGCTAACTTGACCCATAAGCTACTACATACTCATTTTGCATTAGTACAACTCCCAATCCTTGATTCATTATAGTTTATATTATATCAAATCCCATTCTCAATGAGTATTAAAAATATATCTATATTCAACCATCTTTTTAGCTCAGGAAATTCCTTGTTACACATGTTTTAGCACTAGGACATTACTCCATAATTCCCTAGAATAGTCAGGGTTTACAATGGATAATGTAACTCCATGATAAGACAACAGTCATATCCTACTATTCCCAGGAAGTTCATGATATATAACATTTTATGGGGATGTGTTCAAGACATCAAAAACTCTATATATTTTGTGTCAACGCATATACCTCTCTTAGAAACCGTATTCTCAATGAAAATCATCTCATTAATGACAATGTAGCTGTTTAACATCTTAACAGTAAGACAACTAGATCAATGATTAATTAGGATGATTGTGATATTTATACCATGATATGATTATGTTGGAGAGATTATGATGATATTATCAATGGAAAATACGATGAATGAGTATATATATAGTTTTAATATATTTTAAATGAGATCCAAGAACACTTTTGGAATATTCGTTATTCCAAATAGGATCATAAAGTACTCATAATGACTATAAATTATCTAGAATTCTATATTTGGGATGTAGTACTCTATAAATCATATTTTGTGATATCCTTATAAAATATGAATCTTTGAAAACAATCATGCTCCCGATAACTGATTGAAAATATCATCAATCGAGGGAAAATGATATATATCATTCAACATATCATGGTTCAGATTCCAGCAATCTATTCATAGTCAAATACTACTGTCTTCCTTCTTGATATATTGGATAGGTTCAATCCCTGGGGAAGTATGTGGGCTGATAATCCCCATATTCTTCAAGTCATGAAGTTGAACCGTCAACTCCTTTAACTCAGTCGGTTCAATACAATAAGAGGTTATTGAGTTGAGTTGTGCTCCCATCACAATATTTATATTGATGTATCCAAATTTAATACGGGAACGAAACTAGGAGAATAACATAATTGGATATTCATGCCCATAAAAATCATATATAGATAAGAAAAAAAGGAATAACTAGTATCAATCAATGATGTAGACAATGTAGAAGTGATAAATAATGTAGCATTCATAATAGACGATCCCTTAGCAAATATTTTTGTAGTCTAATCCATTTTATGCACACAAACTACCTCATCTCCATGAATATAACCTTGAGAGACATGAAAAATCTATTTCATTTTTTGGGACATCTAATGAGGACACACACTGTATTCATGGTCCACATATCACATATGGCTTACACCCCAGCTGAACCTTGGCCTCAAAACCCAGTGGAAAAAATATTAGATATGAATCATCATTCTACACCACTAAAACATACAATGAGGTACTGGAATGAACATCCAATAAATCCATGCCTCATTATATTTTAGGTTCTATGGACATCCTTCTTTTACAAAATCTGACTATGAGCCCTTATTCTTCCATGCAGGTCAGCCACAGATCTAGTACAAAACCATATCCTTCCACTTACATGAACTGAATGTATTAATTGTCACGAACCAGCCCGGGTCAACCCTGAACAGGTCACCCGAGCCGGTCCGCGGCATGGCCCGAGGGGCGTTCCCGATCCCCACGGGCTGGCAACAAGTGTCGGGCGTTAAAACTTTAATCGTTGGGAACGATTTCAGCCCAAGCTAAAAACAGGATCGAAAGAACGAATATAAACTAAACAAACAGACAAACACTAAAGACACAAACAAAACTATACCACGACATACCTCCATGTGACCTCGCGGGTCACCACCCAACTACAACCAACGTCGCTCCCACACTGAGCGACTCAAGCAGGAGAACCTGAACAAAAGGAACCTGCAACTGAAAAGGTAAAAGATAGGCGTGAGCACAAAAGTACTCAGTAGGTGAGCCCCACAACAAATCCCAATGCACTGCCAGTAAATAAAGAATCTACCTATTCCAGGTTTGAACTTCAAAGTATAAAAGTATGCTTTTACAATGTTTCACTTGAAAAACTAAACACAAGCCATCACCCTTATTCCTTTTTAAAAGTCGAATTTCTTTTCATTGATTCTAAATTCGTTCTGAACGATAAAGAGGTGTTACACTTTCAGTTTTACTATACAAGAGAAAAACGCATTTTTATTTGAAAACCATTTTCGCAAAGCAACCAGTACGAGCGGTAAAGAAGAACTGAAAGTAATCAAGCAGGAAAGAAAGAAAGTACAAGTAGAAGTAAACAGGCAAGGAAAAACCAAGTGCAAGTAAGAATAAACCAGAAGTTATCAGCAATAACCATGGACACACACACACACTCACACACTCACACACACACACACATACTCACACACGCACACACTCACACCCAAGTGGTCCCCCGTATGCCGACGGGAGGCACCACGCCAGAGATGGTAGAGCACTATGGGTAAATCCCCTAAAGTTCATCTAGCTCGCGTGGGACCCTAGAACCTCGTGTCTCGGTGAAACGTGGCTTAGAAGGCCACGACCCTCAGAAAACGTGGATTAGAAGGCCACGACCCTCAGAACACGTGGCTTAGAAGGCCACGACCCTCAGATATCATATGTTTAGTTAGTGTTGCAATCGTCAATCCAGCTAAGTGAAACAGGGACGACACCCATCCGGCTCACTAGCACAGTAGTTCTAGTCCGCCCACCTAGATACCCAGGGTTTCCCCGTGTGCTCAAACAAGCTTCACATTTACATAGTATATTTCTTCCTCATATCGCAGGCCAAACAAGATATCGCACACAAAAGTCACCATTTCCACACCCAACCAATATTTCAAAACTCACGCACGTCAAAATACCTTTCTGAAAATATAAATGTCAATACCAAATCATTTCGCAAAAACCCCTTTTTGGAAACACTCAAACAAGAACATAACCAACTTTCACAACCTAGAAAACATTATTTTTAATAACACAACAAGGGAAAACATCTTTCTTCAACCAAGAACCACACGTAAAGTTTCCAAAAACAATTTCAAAATGTCACACGACGTTTTCTCTAATCAAAGTTATAAGAAAACACCATTTTTCATAAACAGTACAGTTACTAATTTACACACGCCAAAAACATTTCAAAACCCAATTCAACATGTCTTTCGTTACTCAGGAAAAACCATTTAACGACATTACTATGAAATCCCACAATTGAAACCAAGAAAACACTTTTAATGAAATGCTGGAATTAAACAGTTTGCCTTATCAGCAAATCACCACACTATAAAAACTACTTAATATTATTTTTCTTTAATTTACTGAAATTCAATAAAAGGACAAGGAATAAATAAATTCTTAATTTAGAGGCAAGTGCATAGGGAGACCTACCTCAAGACGCAGCTCGGATATGACGACACATTATACCTCGCACTGGCGCACAAGCACGCGCAAGCCGATGTTCGCGGTGTCATAGGGTTACCTCGCCAACACGCTGAAACAAACACATGGTAACTAAGAACACGAAGCCACTGACTCAAAACAAAACAAACGAACAACCAATGCAAAGGAACCAGCCTGATATATTTTTTTTCAAAACACATCCCGCGAAAGAATAAGGATTTATCCAAATTAAATAAAAACACTGATGTTGAATAAAGAGAAAATTAAATAAACAAAAAGACATAAATACAATAATAAATAAATAATCAAAAGAATAAAATAATGAACAAATGAATAAACAGATAGATAAATAACTAAAATAATACATAATTGAATGAATAATTAAATAATTAAATAAATATTTGAATAGGTAAATCAATAAATGAAAGAAAGAGGGAATAAGTAAATAATTAAATAATTAATTAATTAACAAATACTTAAATGAATAAATAAATAAATAATGAATTAATCACTCAATTAATTAATAAACAAATAAGTAAATAACATAATAATTGATTGATTAACAAACACTTAAATGAGTAAATAAATAAATAGATAGATAATTAATTAATTAATCAATTAATAAATAATAATAATAATAATAATAAGATGTTAATAATTAAAATGATAATAAATATAATAATAATAATAATAATAATAATAATATAGAATTAATAACAATAACATAATAATAATTTTAATAATGATATAATAATATTAATGATAATATTAACATAATACTAATGATAATAATACAATAATAATATTAATAGTAATACTATAATAATAATGTAATAATAATATTATTATTAACATGATGAAATAAAATATAACAAAACGATATAAAAAAAATAAAATAAAAATAAAAGGAGCAACGTACAGCGGAGGGGGAGGAAAGCGGCGCAGGCGGCGGGTCTGGCCGGAGCGACGGAGAGGCCGGAGGAAGGGCAGGTCTCGGGACGCCGGACTTCGGCGGCTGGACGGGAACGCGGCGAGGGAAGCCGGGGCGAGCAGGAGGGGGGAGGTCGGGTTGAGAACAGGGACGGCGGTGGGGAGGGCGCGCAGGCGGGGTGGTGCAGCGAGGGAGCAGGGAGGGCGACGCCAGAGGGGAGGAGCGGCTGGGGCGTCGGCTGGGTCGGCAGGCCGGGACAGGGGGGGGAAACCAGGCGGCGGTGTGGACGGGGCGGAGATGGAGTGGAGCGGGAGCAGGGGAGAGCAGGAGGCGAGGCCGAGGGTTGCAGTGGGGTGAGGGAGGACGCCGGACAGGGAGGTGCGCCGGCGACGGAGGCCGGAGGTGCGGAGCAAGGCCGGCCGACGGCCAAAGGGGAGGGAGGTTGGTGCGGCTGAGAGGAAGAAGGTGCAGGATGAGAGGAGGGAAGGGAGCGGCGGCTGTTCGCCGGAGGAGAAGGCTGGACGCGGGAGGATGCCGGTGCGGGCAGTGGGCGCTGCAAGGGGGAGGTCGCGCAGAGGCCAGGGAAAAGAGAGAGAGGTGAGGGGGGGGGGGGGTGGCGGCTACGGGGAGGGTTAGGTTTAGGTTAAGGGGTTCTAAAAATATATATATATATATAATATTAATAATAATATATATATAATAAAAAGGGAAATAATAATAATACTAATAATATGATAAATTAATTAAATAAATAAAACCAAAACTTAATAATAATAATAAGACATTATAAAAATAGTCAAACTTTATAATAATAATAATAATAAGTATAATTTTAATCATCAAACCTTAATATATTAATAATAATAATAAAACATCATAATAATAATGATATAAAACCCTTATAATAAAAATAATTAAACTTTATAACATTAATGAAAATAATGATTAGAACTTATAATAATAATAGAATTTATAATAATAATTGTAAGTTAATTCTAATAATAATCATTTTGATCAAATAATAAAATAATCTAAACATAATACATATATGTATACATTATTACACATATATATATATATATACAAAACATACATAAACATATATAGAATAAAATTAACTATCATATTAATAACACAACTTAAATAGCGTTAATAATAAAATATCAACATAAAAATTATAGTATTTAAACATGCCGGGTGAATACACGGTCACCCGGGATGAACGCACGGTCACCGCAAATGATGCAGTGACCGCGCACCGGCGCGAAACCGCCAATCGCAATTAAACTCCGACAAATTTAAATCAGGACCAAGAAAGAAGAACAATTACGGACATCCGCGGTCGGGGTGTGACAATTCTCCCCACCACAGACACTTTCTGCCCCCAGAAAGTCACCAGGCCAAAAGTCAATCAAGATTTAAGTCCATGCCCCAACGGAACCAAAGAAATCAGAGAGAACTGAGAATCTCGGGGATGACCTTACTCAGCACAGGTCACACCCGACCGATTCAAGAGAGAACTGGGGTCCGAGATTGAGGGGAAAACACGAAGGGTTCTCCCCACCACAAGAGCTCAACTTGTGCAGAAAAGTTGAACATTTAAATGGAAAACCCTAGTAAAGGGGATCGACGCGGGAACTCCCAACCAATTCAAACCAACTCTCATAGCACGATTAAAACAACACCTCTGTCGAGATGTTGAACCCACGACTAGAGCCAACAACCTTCAACACCAGGGAAAACCCATAGAAAAACATTTAACCAGCATCAAATTGGAGACATGCTCCACCGAAGTCCCCGAAACATAACCACATCTTAAACATAACTAAAACGAGGTCAACCCACACGAGAGTCAAACACACTTTTAAGAAGGACACACGATTCAGAATATTACATTCACACGACAAGTCCAATCAGATTATCATTGAGCAAGTCCATCGTCTCTTTATAGAAAAACAACGCATTTACAATGCTGTTGAAACTTTTGTAGCAGGAAAACAAGTATGAAAGAGGTTTTTAATTGTTCCACCATCAACACGGAACACAAAACCTGGACCAAGGCTTCACACCCCTGGGAACTCCTGACTGTGCTCGAGCTTCACCCCGAGACTTGTGGCTGGGGCTCTGATGGCTGAAGCATCTTCTGCCTCACAGTCAGGTACTGACATTCTCCCATCACAGCGTCCTCTTCAAGTGACGCTTCCTGCAAAACTTCTCCAGATGACATAGACAACCGCAGCGATGACACGTCTTCGGAGGGTTGCGACAAGACGACTTTAAATGCCTGAAACGACCACACTGAAAGCATACCATCGAACGATCTGATGAACTGGAAGCTGGGACCAAAGGGGATAACTCATTGGGGACAAGTATCTCTCGCGCCTTTTCCTCACCAGAGGGGGAACTCTTACGAACAACAGGGGATGCTGAAGTGTTAGCCACCCGCACACTGGGAACTAACTCAGCCAAGAAAGCTTTCTCCTCCAGCTTCTCGAAACAAAGGTCTTTAGAAGGGAGGACACGCTCCTTGATCTCTGGACGAAGACCTCCAGTGAAAAGAGAGGCCTTCATGAGCTCATGCGACGCTACATCTGGAGAAAAGGAAATCAGTTCCTTGAAATGGTCAACATATGCCTTCACCGTCCGTTGGCCTTGTTGAATATGCACAAGCTCTCTCTTTTCCTCCAGCTTCACTTCCTCAGGTACAAACCATTGGATGAAAACCATTTTAAAGACATCCCACGTCATTTGACCTTGCGTTGACGGTGTGGTAACCATCTTCCACTGGTCCAGAACTGGACCCTCAAACAACTCCATAACTGCACGGACCTTAACACTATCGGGAGTTCCCAATATTCTAAAGACACGTTCTACTTCCTCGAGCCATTTCACTGCCTCTAACGGACCCTGATCACCACGGAGAATAGGCCAAGTCTGAGGAGGGCTAAAAACTGGGCATGACATATCCGAATCCTTAGAGACCTTTCTGGGCGGCATTTCCCGAGCGATATATAAAACACAAAGCCAAAACCAACATCAAACCGAAGCGACATCAATAAAAGTGTCTTCATCAAAACAAGTAGCACAAGGATCAAACAAATACAACACAACCAAAAATAAAATCTCCTCCTTAAAATTCCCTTTTCATTTTTGATTTCAAAACCACCCTTTTTCAAGATCATTTTCCAAAACCAGTCCACATTCAAACCAAAACTTTCCAAAACTGTTTTCCATTTAAAACCAATTTAGAAAACAAACTCAAGCCTTTAACTTCAAATACACACCCAGGTAATCTCATGAACTGTTGCACATGTTTTCATCCACATTCCATTCATACGTGCATCAACACACACTTTCCATGCATTCTCACACATGTGCAAACGTTCATAAGGAGGAACCGAGGTTTCAACCCAAACCATTCTTATCCAATTCCAAGAAAACAACAGATTTCCAAATCAAGAGATTTCAGTTTCTAAAACCCATTTAATACATTCAAAGTCTTTTAAAAGAAACCAGTCCAATTTTCAAAAACCCTTTTTCATTTCAAACAATGTACTTACACAGACCAAAACAAAAGCAGCATCCAAATTTGCATCAACCACTGAAGTGAGAGACTAGTAGTCACGCTCAACCTGACGACATGGTAGTGGGCCATGTCCCAAGTCAGCGTCGACCACTAGGAGGAATTCAAACCACGTACTCGGACTCCACATGGGTCACTACTCCATGTGAAATCACGACGCAACGTCGGCTTTCCTCCATTGTCATCTCTCAATCCAAGACAAACCAGAAAATACAAGGACACAATTCCCGAACTACCCCTGGTAACTCGAGGATCAGTGCGAGCAAGAGTTCGCGACGCTCTTCCCGTAATTACCCCACGAGTTCCGACAGTCCTAATCTCCTTCTACCGGACAACCCAAATAACAAGAACCAGCTCTGATACCATTTTGTCACGAACCAGCCCGGGTCAACCCTGAACCGGTCACCCGAGCCGGTCCGCGACATGGCCCGAGGGGCGTTCCCGATCCCCACGGGCTGGCAACAAGTGTCGGGCATTAAAACTTTAATCGTTGGGAACGATTTCAGCCCAAGCTAAAAACAGGATCGAAAGAACGAATATAAACTAAACAAACAGACAAACACTAAAGACACAAACAAAACTATACCACGACATACCTCCATGTGACCTCGCGGGTCACCACCCAACTACAACCAACGTCGCTCCCACACTGAGCGACTCAAGCAGGAGAACCTGAACAAAAGGAACCTGCAACTGAAAAGGTAAAAGATAGGCGTGAGCACAAAAGTACTCAGTAGGTGAGCCCCACAACAAATCCCAATGCACTGCCAGTAAATAAAGAATCTACCTATTCCAGGTTTGAACTACAAAGTATAAAAGTACGCTTTTACAATGTTTCACTTGAAAAACTAAACACAAGCCATCACCCTTATTCCTTTTTAAAAGTCAAATTTCTTTTCATTGATTCTAAATTCCTTCTGAACGATAAAGAAGTGTTACACTTTCAGTTTTACTATACAAGAGAAAAACACATTTTTATTTGAAAACCATTTTCGCAAAGCAACCAGTACGAGCGGTAAAGAAGAACTGAAAGTAATCAAGCAGGAAAGAAAGCAAGTGCAAGTAGAAGTAAACAGGCAAGGAAAAACCAAGTGCAAGTAAGAATAAACCAGAAGTTATCAGCAATAACCATGGACACACACACACACTCACACACTCACACACACACACACATACTCACACACGCACACACTCACACGCAAGTGGTCCCCGGTATGCCGACGGGAGGCACCACGCCAGAGATGGTAGAGCACTATGGGTAAATCCCCTAAGGTTCATCTAGCTCGCGTGGGACCCTAGAACCTCGTGTCTCGGTGAAACGTGGCTTAGAAGGCCACAACCCTCAGAAAACGTGGCTTAGAAGGCCACGACCCTCAGAACACGTGGCTTAGAAGGCCACGACCCTCAGATATCATATGTTTAGTTAGTGTTGCAATCGTCAATCCAGCTAAGTGAAACAGGGACGACACGCATCCGGCTCACTAGCACACTAGTTCTAGTCCGCCCACCTAGATACCCAGGGTTTCCCCGTGTGCTCAAACAAGCTTCACATTTACATAGTATATTTCTTCCTCATATCGCAGGCCAAACAAGATATCGCACACAAAAGTCACCATTTCCACACCCAACCAATATTTCAAAACTCACGCACATTAAAATACCTTTCTGAAAATATAAATGTCAATACCAAATCATTTCGCAAAAACCCCTTTTTGGAAACACTCAAACAAGAACATAACCAACTTTCACAACCTAGAAAACATTATTTTTAATAACACAACAAGGGAAAACATCTTTCGTCAACCAAGAACCACACGTAAAGTTTCCAAAAACAATTTCAAAAGGTCACACGACGTTTTCTCTAATCAAAGTTATAAGAAAACACCATTTTTCATAAACAGTACAGTTACTAATTTACACACGCCAAAAACATTTCAAAACCCAATTCAACATGTCTTTCGTTACTCAGGAAAAACCATTTAACGACATTACTATGAAATCCCACAATTGAAACCAAGAAAACACTTTTAATGAAATGCTGGAATTAAACAGTTTGCCTTATCAGCAAATCACCACACTATAAAAACTACTTAATATTATTTTTCTTTAATTTACTGAAATTCAATAAAAGGACAAGGAATAAATAAATTCTTAATTTAGAGGCAAGTGCATAGGGAGACCTACCTCAGGACGCAGCTCGGATATGACGACACATTATACCTCGCACTGGCGCACAAGCATGCGCAAGCCGATGTTCGCGGTGTCATAGGGTTACCTCGCCAACACGCTGAAACAAACACATGGTAACTAAGAACACGAAGCCACTGACTCAAAACAAAACAAACGAACAACCAATGTAAAGGAACCAGCCTGATATTTTTTTTTTCAAAACACATCCCGCGAAAGAATAAGGATTTATCCAAATTAAATAAAAACACCGATGTTGAATAAAGAGAAAATTAAATAAACAACAAGACATAAATACAATAATAAATAAATAATCAAAAGAATAAAATAATGAAAAAATGAATAAACAGATAGATAAATAACTAAAATAATACATAATTGAATGAATAATTAAATAATTAAATAAATATTTGAATAGGTAAATCAATAAATGAAAGAAAGAGGGAATAAGTAAATAATTAAATAATTAATTAATTAACAAATACTTAAATGAATAAATAAATAATTAATTAATTAATCACTCAATTAATTAATAAACAAATAAGTAAATAACTTAATAATTGATTGATTAACAAACACTTAAATGAGTAAATAAATAAATAGATAGATAATTAATTAATTAATCAATTAATAAATAATAATAATAATAATAATAAGATGTTAATAATTAAAATGATAATAAATATAATAATAATAATAATAATAATAATATAGAATTAATAACAATAACATAATAATAATTTTAATAATGATATAATAATATTAATGATAATATTAACATAATACTAATGATAATAATACAATAATAATATTAATAGTAATACTGTAATAATAATGTAATAATAATATTATTATTAACATGATGAAATAAAATATAACAAAACGATATAAATAAAAATAAAAATAAAAGGAGCAACGTACATCGGAGGGGGAGGAAAGCGGCGCAGGCGGCGGGTCTGGCCGGAGCGACGGAGAGGCCGGAGGAAGGGCAGGGCTCGGGACACCGGACTTCGGCAGCTGGACGGGAACGCGGCGAGGGAAGCCGGGGCGAGCAGGAGGGGGGAGGTCGGGTTGAGAATAGGGACGGCGGAGGGGAGGGCGCGCAGGCGGGGTGGTGCATCGAGGGAGCAGGGAGGGCGACGCCGGAGGGGAGGAGCGGCTGGGGCGTCGGCTGGGTCGGCAGGCCGGGACAGGGGGGGGGGAAACTAGGAGGCGATGTGGACGGGGCGGAGATGGAGCGGAGCGGGAGCAGGGGAGAGCAGGAGGCGAGGCCGAGGGTTGCAGTGGGGTGAGGGAGGACGCCGGACAGGGAGGTGCGCCGGCGACGGAGGCCGGAGGTGCGGAGCAAGGCCGGCCGGCGGCCGAAGGGGAGGGAGGTTGGTGCGGCTGAGAGGATGAAGGTGCAGGATGAGAGGAGGGAAGGGAGCGGCGGCTGTTCGCCGGAGGAGAAGGCTGGACGCGGGAGGATGCCGGTGCGGGCCGTGGGCGCTGCAAGGGGGAGGTCGCGCAGAGGGCAGGGAAAAGAGAGAGAGGTGAGGGGGGGGTGGCGGCTACGGGGAGGGTTAGGTTTAGGTTAAGGGGTTCTAAAAAAAAAATATATATATAATATTAATAATAATATATAAATAATAAAAAGGGAAATAATAATAATACTAATAATATGATAAATTAATTAAATAAATAAAACCAAAACATAATAATAATAATAAGACATTATAAAAATAGTAAAACTTTATAATAATAATAATAATAAGTATAATTTTAATCATCAAACCTTAATATATTAATAATAATACTAAAACATCATAATAATAATGATATAAAACCCTTATAATAAAAATAATTAAACTTTATAACATTAATGAAAATAATGATTAGAACTTATAATAATAATAGAATTTATAATAATAATTGTAAGTTAATTCTAATAATAATCATTTTGATCAAATAATAAAATAATCTAAACATAATACATATATGTATACATTATTACACACATATATATATATATATACAAAACATACATAAACATATATAGAATAAAATTAACTATCATATTAATAACACAACTTAAATAGCGTTAATAATAAAATATCAACATAAAAATTATAGTATTTAAACATGCCGGGTGAATACACGGTCACCTGGGCTGAACGCACGGTCACCGCAAATGATGCAGTGACCGCGCACCGGCGCGAATCCGCCAATCGCAATTAAACTCCGACAAATTTAAATCGGGACCAAGAAAGAAGAACAATTACGGACATCCGCGGTCGGGGTGTGACATTAATAGAACGACCATTGGAAACTAGTATGAGGACCATGATTATATCCCCGTAAAAACTATCTTTATCATCATGTTCTTTCAAATCTCCCATGGGAATCATGTATCAAATGAAAAAACTATCATCAAGTCTTTCCAAAGAATCATGATTTCTTAGAATAGTCTGGATTCAACATACATGGGAATAAATCTACAGTTAATATTTCATGATGGTTCTGTAAATAAGGCCTTCATATCTCATTAAATAGTTTTCTACACTCCATAATCACTTAGTGGGTCATAGTAGAGTGAGAAATTCCATATTCACATTGAGATCGTCGAGTGTATCAATGATACTTAATACACACATTATTTATATCTATTCCATCATATGATGTGATCCACTGGTGCCTAGGAAGGCTGGTGGATACTAGAGCTAGAATTCATGGGCATAGTCTACCATAGAAATGGGTTCCCTTCTTCCCTATCCACGAACTAGTTGAATAACTATTAAATTGAGTGGATATACTTTCTGTTATAATGATGTTGGTGTTTAAGTGTAATAAATGGTACCCTCCATTATAGAATGTGGAGAAAGAGCATCACGGGCACCCAAGTCCCATGTCAGCTGGATATCCCATCCATCTTATATGAGGAAGAATATTCTGTAAGATTAAAGGAATATGTTTTTTAAAATAAAGTCATTAGGATAAACCATACATAGTCTATGTTATCATATAAGGGTTTCCTAGGAGTCTTGAATAGCCCACAGTATATCAATCACAGAACTAACAAAGGTCTCTATCCCTAGATGTTATTCACAATTTTATATATACAACACAACATCATACATAAGTTATAATTTTTAATTCCATAAATATATAAAATACTACAGAGAATCTATCCTGAATAGATAGTGACAATGAATGAATTATATTGATTCACTAATATGTACCACAAAACAGGTTTATATAAAGAATATTGACCTACATTCCTATATGTGATTCATGAATACACCCATATAATCATAAAAAAGTAACAATAATCCCATCCATGGTAATTTAGTGGTCCATTACACATGAAATGGCTTAGCACAAGGAAACTCCCCTACTTTTGTCTAACATATCTATCTCTTCTTCACCATATATCAGGTTAGTCCAAAAATAAGAAAACGAAAAGTATACTCTAAATCAATTTTTAACAACTAAATATAAACCATGGGGTTAGAGTTGGAGGGTGGTATGACCTCTTGCATTCCTACCCATATGCGAGAGGATTATATCAAGCAGTGAGGGTCTATAACCACAATTGGGGAGACTATCCATCCACTTTCATGTCATATAAAAAATGTAAATAGTAAAAATAATAAATAATATTATGATCCAAAAAATATGTGATAATTAATAAATTAAAAGGAAAAAATGACAAACATGTAATAAAGGATATCCGAAAGTAGAAATCAAAACCAAAGTATAGTAAAAATGTGTAAATAATTAAATAAAAATGGTGATTCCCTCAGAGTCTATCATGGTCCCCTACCAACTCCATGCTTCTTTACTCAACCATTGACCACATGCTATATACCATTACTTGAATCCCTAAACATGAAGTCTACACACATGTTGAAATAATAATACAAGGTATGATTAATAATACACAGTAATACAACACTAATGAATAATTATATTTTTTTTCCTGTGAAATATGTTTATTACAAGATATTAATACATTTGTAATAACCATAACAAACATACCACACATTCTAAAGAGTTGCACACTATCCAATCCCCACGAGACACCTAAAATTTACCTTCTATAACTCCATTATTGTAGGATAATCATTGGATATCATAAGTGAGTAAAAATAAATCCCAAGGCTCATAAACATGTCTCCCTGTGGTATCAAGGCATCGAGTTGGCTCATGCCCCCATTTCTTCATATGTCGAATCTATCACGAGTATAGCGTCCCGACCATCATACCCCATCAATACCTCTAGTCAGCCATCTATATCATCACAATGAAAAACACTACCTTGGGTTCAGGCCTCTATGTTGGCATGCTCCTACCCAATGCTAAGGTCCATCTTTGTTTTTGTCATAATCCATCCACACTCCCCCTATAAGGGATAAAAATCAGATGATGGTCCACCTATATCATGTACTGAGGGTAACCTCCATGCCATAGTGACACACATAACATGGTAAAGAATACATGGAATGAATTGAATGTCAATATGGGAATATAATATCAACAAATAAAAACTTTTGATCATCAACAAACATGGAACCAATCTACTCTAGAAATACTCATGGTGTTAAACATCATAAAGTGTATCATAGACGACACACACACCCACATTCAATCAAAACGAATAATGGTAAAATATTTATGAATAAGAAATTATTATTCAAATGAAATACTTGTAAATGATATCCATAAAAGGCATGTAACTTCAAAACTAGATGTTTTTTCGGAAAAAATCTTATTCTACTTGGATACACCGACCAAACCACATCTTACACCATAAAGAAGAAGTTTACATGTAAAGGGTGCCTTACACAGGTTCTAGTTCACCATGAAGATATTTGGAATGAAGAATAATGACAATTAAATTTCAAAAACATTATTATAGAATCATAAATCTTAATATTACATTAAATGAATTAATACTCAATGTGTATAAAATGGATAAAGCCAATTCAACGAATCCATCATAAAAAAATAATGGATTATGAATCCATTATGGATTATAGAAGAGGGCCCTAGGAATATCCAAGTATCAATGGACCATAATTAACCCACTATCAGAAAATACATTCATGGTGTGAATCATGAATGAAAATCCCTCAAGATGATAGTTTATAAATGAAATACCCAAAAACATCATATTCTTAATGAATTATAGCTCCAGTAAATGATATTTCATTGACATGTCAATGCGACCACAAATATAACTTGTAAATTTATATCTATTGATATTCCACCATAAATCCTCAATTAATAATGTGAATAGGATTATGATATAAAATTATTACAAAATGAATTCCCATTTTCAATGGTAGATAATAATTTGATCAAGAAGAATCATAAAAACACTATAATCACCAATGATTTACAAATAAATTGAAAAAAATTAGATTAACACTAAACAATGGATATAACAATGATCCATGATCTACAATCCTTTAGGAATATATATTATGTATTTATCTAAGGATATAACTCACCATTATTTCTTCCTAGACCGATAAAAGGTTGGGGAGACCAAAGAATAAGTGTTGGACATTATAATAACCAATGGGATTTCTCAATGCCAAAAATAGAATAAAGGGGGTCAGAATATTAACTTTATGGAGGTAAAAAATGATTGGAATTAAATAATCTGGGGGAGATTTAATTACACGCTTGACCGGATGCAAAATACAACTTGTGGTCCTTTCTATATGGCCAGTGGTGTCGGTAGAAAATTTTAGGCCGGTATTAACTTCATTTTCTAGATGTTAGATTATTTACAGCCCCACCAAGAGAAATAACTTAATGTCGCAAAATCTAAAACCAAATAAAAATGATAGCAATGTAATATAATCCCATTTTCTCAATATCTCATCAAGAAATTTCACATCGTTGTCATCAACCAATATGATCGATACGTCTTTATTTTACTAAGTAAAATAAATATGTCATTACACCATGGAAAGGGAATTTAATGTGATAGTTGTATTCAGATAAAAGTGAATAGATATAAACATCCATAAAAGATGGAAGGGAAAATCATTTCTTAACTTTTCCTTTAATAAAATGTCAATCATGATGCACAAAACATACCATTCCTCACCATGAACATATGGATTCACATTTTTTGGAAGAAACATGCATCATGAAAAATATTAATGATTATATTGTGGTTTAAGGACCATTACACAAGTTTTTAAAAAGGAATATCTGATGAAACTAAATAATTATGAATTTCTACTGGAATATATATTATGAAAATCAATCATCTAGGAGATTAGTAATTGTGAACTTCATGACCAGAATCCTCATCCTCTTATAGGTACTTACACGTGATAATATATATAATATGTGTCTTATCACATCACATTATCCAACTAGAGAAATATATTTATTAATATTGTCACATTACATATGGGTTCTCATCATTGGGAGGAAATGCTAAAATATTATCAGTGTGACAGATAATCTGACAATATGTCACCAATGTTTTTCAAATAACACTCATATTGTGAGAATATATATATATATATATATATTTATATTAACATCATTGAATATATAAGTAATTAAATGTATAATGTAGTTGGTTTTAGTGAGCCATCTCCATCACATATATGGTAACTTACTGTAGGGTATGTTATTGTAGGGAAACATTAGACATGGTATGTTTTGTTATAGAGTAACTTGATAGAGGTTATGTTGCTGGAGAGTTACTTACTGTAGGGTTAGTTGATATTGAGTAACATTCTATAGAAATATTTTTAATTTTTTATTAAAATTTAATTATGGAAATAAATATGGAATTTAATTATGAATAAAATTATGGTATATAAATTTACATGAATTGTATATAATTTATTTAAAAAAATAGTTCAATTTGTATTGAATGAATATTGTTTTCATACTCTTACAAATTAATAAATAATTGCTAAAAGCTTATTTTAATGGGTATTTACAATATATTCATAAGAAAACACGTATTTGGGGATGAGAGATGATAGGTAAGAATGAAAAAAATGAAGATATGGAAAATGAACTAAAATGAGGATTACCATAAAATAAATGATTTAAATCACATTTCTAAAGCAAGGGGGTTGTTTTTTGATGTTTTTAAAATATAAAATCAATCCAAGAAGGATAACTCATCCTTACCATGTTCTTTGAGTGGTATCTCCCTTGAATCTTGATAGAGTAGAGTTTCATTTTATCGATAGGGAATATTGAGGTTAATCTATCACCCAACATCACTTATTTTCAATTTTATTCCACTCTATCCACATAGATGCTTTAATTTTTTGGGTCAGGGTTCTCATGTGGAATCCATAGGATAATAGTATAATCATCATGATATCAAGGGACATTTGCAGGGTATAGAAAAATAAAAATTCAAGAGGATGATCACTATTCATCGTCTTTAAATTAGTTGAGTTACATTATCACACAAATATATTTATGGGTTTTCCTTAAATTAGATTAAATAACCTATTGAATTAATTTGATGCGTTAGGGGTTTTCTTGATATGGTATTGGGGGTGGACTGTAGAACTTCCATTAGGGGTTTTTCAAGGTTTTTGTGTGTCCAGATAACATAATGATATTTTAGGTGTTTTGACTAATTGAATTAAATTGTGATTTAATTATTAATTATTTTAAATAAATTGGTGATTTTATGTTAATGTGTTATCTTTATTGTATATGTCCATGTAATGAATTAATTAATTTATTCCTACATGGATTGGGACTAACTTGGGTAATCCTAAATATCATTATAGATTACATAACTTATAAATTGATTCAATGGTCATGCCTTTTTCTGATGAGGGGAAGATTCCATATTTGAGGTTTTTTTCTGAAGTGATTTGGATTTCAAGGGGAAATAATTTTCCTTCTTACAAATGTGTATTAAAAATTTGTTTCACTGATATTGAATTTTAATGTAAACAAGTGATTTGAGAAATAATTTTTGAAATTGTATTTGAAAACCACGGTGGGGATTTATAAAGAATGGTTTGATGTGATTTTGGATAAGGGACATGTGTAGATGAGATGATTCTCAATGCACTTTATAAATGACATAAAATGTATATTATGACTAGGATTCCAAAGGTTACCAATATGGGATAAATTATATTGTTTTTACCTTTGATGACAGGCGAGAAATGCCATATTTTTATAAATCATGTGAATAACATCACTAAATTTTAACACATATTATTACATGATTTTAAGAATTACTATCCTCCAAATATAAACAAAATATCATAAATTCTAGTGTCTTTGGATGATTATTAACATGATTAGAAAGCATTAAATAAAAATAAGAACATATTTTACTTAATCTATATAATGATCTCCTATATTCGGATAAGATATTACATCAGTATAAGATAACTTGGGGAATTACATGAACAATGATATTAGCTAAAAAATACAGTAATGGAATAAAAAATGAATAATGGAAATCACATGGGATAAAAGGCATAATAATATGAAATAAATAGGCATGGAACTTGAATAAACATATATTAGAATAAAATAAAGATAATGGGATAATGTACTCCAAGCATATTAGAAATTTAGAGACAACATACAACATGATGGAAGCATGATTCAAGGATAACATCCTAGACCATTGCAAATGGCTGAAAAAGTACCATAAAGGAATCAGGTTCACTCCCTATCCCCACATGATGACTTATGAGACAAAAAAATACCCAATTTATTAATGTGAAATCTACGAATAGCCATCATAAAATGATCACTAATATGTGTTCCACAATAAGAATGAAATATAAAGGACAAACATGAGGTTTGCACATGGAAAGAGATATGTATCATAATAATATAATAGTAATTTTTCAATTGGTGTATCATAATGGTGTACATGGAAAAATGAATTTAAATAATACATTTATATTAATATGAGAATATAGGAATGAATGATTATAATTTTTTTCTATCTAAAATGAAAAAATTTAAAAGGAATGTTTAAGAAAAATTATAAATGAGACACTTTAATGGAGCTTAAAAAAAATATTAAAGAGTCTTTAAAGTAGTCATTAGAATAATTGTATCCATATGAAAAAAAATGAATATATATAGTTTTTAATGATAAAATAGAGTTTTTATGAAACATTAATTTTTGAAATAAAATAAATTAGGGAGTGTACTTGAAAATGGATAATAAACTGGGACGTTTTCATTGATCAGGATTAAGTATCGTGAGAAATTGAGACCAAAACCATATAATACATGTATATACCCATTAATGAAAGAAGGATTGTGATACAAGATTATGTTTGTAACATAAAAATAGAATATAGTTGGAATAGATAATATGAATTAAGAATTACATTTGTGAAAATAAAAAGAAAAAGAATAGCTTAAAGGTAATTTGGGGATTCAGAGAGAATCCCTCACCTAATGAATGAAAGTGTTTGAAATTTTATTTAATTGTATTGATAGAAAACATTAATCAGTTAAATAAATAATTAATAACTATTTTATCAATATTATATTTATTATAATTTTTTTAATTTAAAATATTGAATTCTATGGGTTATAAGATTCAATTTTTTCATTCTGGGAGCATTTGTTTCAGGATTTTATGATCAGTACCCTCATGTTTAACTATGGGAGTTCTTGTCAAACAAAAACCAAAACCCAGTGGTGGAATTATATAAAATTTAAACACCTAAATAATTTAATGGCTTCCAATATATAATTTTTCTTTTAGATATGTGAATGAATCGTTGCATAAAAGTGTAATGATTATTGTTAGTTTATTTTGGTGAATTATTTTTATCACATAATTGTTTTATTTTATTATTTATTTTTCTGAATATGTATATGTTCCAGAAGAAGAAAAAATATATAATATATATTGTTTGAATATGTTTAAACAATAATAATGATTTTATGGCCATAAGTTAAGGTGGTAATGGAAAACTAAAACACATCATCCACGATGGCGGTAAATTGAAACCTCACAAATCATGTTTTTTGTTTTTAGAATAAAATAAAGAGGGAAGGGATTTGAGGATGGATTATTTCTTTAACAAAATAAAATTATATTATATTAATGATACTAGAGTTATCATGTCTGCATGGTATATAGTTCTTATGAATGGATAATAATGTAAATATATTTAAATGAAATGAAAAGAAAACATAAGTAGATATTTCGTCTTGAAGTTCGTCTCCTTGAGAATTTCATTAAGGAAATTTGGTTTGGTCTTTTATTGAGACCAAAGGATACTGTAAATGTGGAAGATTATTCAGAGATTAATTGAGGAGAAATAATAATTATCCATGTCCTAAAATGTGTGAGGGGAATAGGTTGTGAGGGGTGGTATTTATAGTGGATTAGAGATGTTTTTTATTATTATTTTATATAGTGATATATTATATTTGATCCAGACTATAAAAAAGGGGGATTATTGTGAATCCACATAGTAAATTATTCATGTGAGTTATAAATTATTTTGATTAAATAATCTATACATCATTCACGACATAATATTCCATGTATTTTCCTTATACAATAAATTACTCAGTTTTACTATTACCAAAAAATTGAAATGTTTTAGAGAAATACAAAAAATATACCGTAAAAATGTTTATGAATATAGATTCCAAAAATGGACACCATTTAATTAAAATAACATTATAAATAGGTTAACTTTATGTTTTATCTAAAATAATAAATTATTCAATGAATACTGACATTATAATTTTAACTGATTTTATAACACTTTGAATATTTAGTTATGGTCTCAAAATATAATCCCATAGTCATAATAAAACAAAATATTAATTTTTGAACTTATTTTATGAAAATATATATTATTTTGAATTATTATATTAATTAAAAAATTATTAATAATCATTATTTCTTCACAAAAATACCAATGCATACTTAATCATTTTTTAAACATTTATTTAATTGTACTATGATAGAATTATATCCTAATTTCATTTATAAGATTCAAAAAATTTATTTATACTTTTGTAGGTGAGGTGACTACTCAATTTTCCATTTTACTATTCTTAATGGTCACATTAAAATTCCAACACTCATGTTACTATTACATATGTATATGTTCATAAATTTCTTTAAATACATGTTAATTAATTAATTATTAATTTATAATGTTTTTATTATTTTATATATGATGTTTTATATGATTTATAATAAATAAAATAATTATAAGAAGGTAAATTACATTGATAAAATTTTGGGTCCATAAATTTATCACCGATTATGAAATTTCTCCATATAAATTTCATTTTACATTCTACGTTGAAAATATGTGAGGTTACATCTCCTTCATTTCTTCTTCTGGTTCCCATGTTGCCTTTTAGTACATGTGGTTCCACCATAGTTCATTTAGTAGGTGAGTAGTATTGTTTTATAAAACATTATCTTCATGGTCCAAGATCATCACTAGATTCATCACGTAAGAGTGAGAATTTTCCAATAATAAAATATATGAATTCAGTACATGTGAGGGATCTGGTTTGTACTTCCATGATAAGGATAAAAGTGGATTAAATCATGCGCTTGATACATATTTTGTCGTAGTGATAGCTGATAGGCCACAACTATGACACAATCAAGATTCTCAAAAGTGTAAATGACCTTGGGAATTAGATTTCTTCTCTTTAAAAATCAAATGATCATATTCCATGGTGATATGCAAAGGAATTCTATGTCCCCAACCTCAAACTATAAGTCCCACTGATGATTTTATGCATAGTTTTTCTATCAACATTGGGCTTCCTGGATATGTTGCTGAATTTTTGTCACTTTTTCAACCATTTCATTGATCATTTTCTGTTCTAGTAGTTTCCCTTCACCAACTTTGTCCCTGAATGTCGGTGTTCACCATCATTTACCATAATGGGCTTCTCATGAATCTATTATGATGCTTGAGTGGAAACATTTTTTGTAAGAAAACACTACTAGAGGTAGTTGGTGGTCCCATCCCCCACTTTAATTATATATTACATTACCTAAGATAAAATGAATAGTGGTACTCCATATATCCTTAAATATTCTATTATGTATATTTGTGCATGTCTATCCAGATATAATTCCACTTGAATTTTGATAATGTGAGCTATATTTGTAAGATGATTCATAACAACATTTATAGAATTTCATTATATAGATATCTTTGTAATTCAAGTGAAAAATTCGATACTAATGTTTTTATATATCTATGTTTCTTTGGGAAATGGTTGCATCATAACTTTACAATTATTCTATTATTCATTTACTTATTAACATACACGACCATTGATGAATATTTAGTGTTATCATTATTCAAATTTTCCCACCAATAGTTCTTTCAGATATCTTAATACATCTTCATGCTCCATTGGTAAATAGAAAAGGTTGATTATTGTTCATCATTCAGAAGTTATTTCTTTTTCTATGGATTGGATGGTACAAAGAATAATGTCCCAAATTTAATGAAATCTTTTTTAATAAATTTTGAACTCTATGTATTTCCCTTTTATGATAGAAACCTCTTTTTTATGAATTTTCTCATCATTTCTTTGAGAATTATTTTTATCTCTATAAGGGATAGTTTAGAAATCATTTGGGAATATATTAACAATGAATCTTACATAATTATTCTTATGTCCATACTTTTCATATCTATTAAGATTTTATCTTTATAAATTCTCATCATTGATAATGTTGTAGGATAATTTCTGCTTAGAGAAACTACCACATTATTCAGTTTACCAAGATTATAGTGGATTGGAAATTCATAAACATTGATGAGATCAAACCATATAAACGGGTTTAATATAATATCATTTTGTTTGAATATATATTTTAGGCTCTTATGATCAATATATATCTCACACTTCTTCTCATAGAGATAATGGGTCCACTTTTTTGTTACAAATATTATAGCCACTAACTCTTCATCAAGCATGGGATAATATTTCTCATGAATATTCTACTACCTTGAGTTACATGATAGTAATTTATTATTTTTCATCATTAAAAATATTAATAACATTATTGAAGCATGATTTGTACTTCACATAGTTCCCCACTTGTTGGTAGTGTGATAATTGGTTTAGTGATAAACATTTTTTTTTCAAATCATAAAATTATTATTCACATTTAATTGTGTAGGAAAACATTACTCTATTCTGAGTTAAATTTTTAATCGGTTTGATCATCAAGATATTTGCAACAAAAATCATCATTAATACCCATTGGGACAATGTAATGTAAGGATATTTGTTATATATGTTGGCTTGGGACACTCCACAATTGCCTTTATCTTCGAAGGGTCCATATACAATCCTTATGATGGTGATGAAATCACCGATGAATGATACTTTCCCCATACAAAACACTCATTTACTATGATTTGAAAATATGTTCTTTTTTATTAAGTTCTTTAACATAATATTCAACTACTCCGCATGTGATTCCATTCTCTTGGAGTATATCATAATATTTTCAATAAAGACTACCACTACTTTGACTGGGTAATATCAAAAACAATTATTCATTAAGTCAATGAAATGTTTTGGAACATTATCGGGTCCCAATGGAATTACTATGAAATCATAGAATCCTTATCTAATTCTAAGGGTGTTCATGGGAATATATTCCTTCTTCACCTTTAATTGGTGATATCCAAACTAATGGTCCACCTTAGAGAAATAATTGGCCCCACACAGTTGATTGAACAATTCATATACCCATGGGGGGAAAATTGTTTAATATTATGATTTTTTGAGATTAGGATTGTCAACGAAGAGGAACATTGATCCATCCTTCTTCTGGATGAAGATGACTGGATCACCCCATGGGGAAGGACTCAGGCATATAAAATCCCTATCTAAATTATCTATTAACTACTTCTTCTGTTCATCTAACTAAATGATGGACTTTATATATGTTGTCTTTGACATAGTAGAAGACCCTGGAATATTCTCAATCGAGAAATCAACCTCTCTATAATGAGGAAGTTTGTACAATTAATCGAGGGACACATAAATGTATTCCCACGTAATGGGAATGTATTCGTGAATGATTCTATAATTTCAATTAATAATTTGAGCTAGATATTCCTACTCATAAGGAAATAATATGCATATTTGAGATGAGAATTCTGTAGTTGATTCATCCTTCACCTTAAACTTGTACCATTTTATAGGATTCTTCAAGATGTTGAGATTTATCTCTCTCTCCTGATTGTTGATGTTGGATTTTTATAAAAATAGCCAATGAATTCCCGAAATAACATCAAACACCACCAGAGTATGTAATAAAATATTTTCGTGGGAGGTTCAGAACAAAAAAATTATCCAAGGGGGAGTTATATACATTCGATGAAGAAATTTCCCCATTTTATGTTCTCACATATAAGTCAACAACTATATTTGAATGGGGTACTCTAATAGTTATACTAATCATGGAAGATATAAAAGAATTAATTGATCCAGATTAAAATATTTTATTTTTTATTCGGTAATGATTAACTAATGTACCTGTCACAACATAATTTTAGGGTTCCACCTCAGTTGTAGTGAAAAAATATTCCATTCTGTGATTCTATGTAGGTTTTTTTATATTTCCTCTTAAAACCCTAGGATCAGGAATTGGCTTCAAAAATACCCATGTTTATTACATTTCAAACACTGCACTAAATGTTGAGTGTTGATATGAAGAATACTATCTTCTTATAAATTACTGGTATTCCTCATATCCCTTCAAAAATTGTTAACCATATTCCACTCTCTTCCTCATTTTAAGCATATCATGTTTCCCCTAAGATAGTTCCCATGATTCTTCATTCCAGACTTTTTGTCATGTGAGATGTTGGATTTTAATTTTTTTCATTTGATTTATCTGTTGATCCTCCTATATTAAACACTATTTTAATTTCTTATCTTTAGGTCCACTATACCATTGAGAGTCTTTGATATCCACAATGAAAATAATGGAATAAAATATAATCTCCTCATAGTTTTCAATGTCCTAGATCACCAAATATTTTCTTAGACTTGTATTGTGTACACTAAAGATGCAATCCTCCTTTCTTTTGGTGTTCATGACAATTCCAGTGGTGTATCATAAAATCCTTGTAATGTTTTCCTTATATGCCCTGATGGACTAATCTTCCTTTTAATTTAGTATGAGGAAAACCCTTTCCATCTTATGATGGAGGGTTTTTGGAAAATATTTATTTAAAAATATTTTCATGAAATATTCCAATTCCATTGAAACAATTTCTAACATAGACATTGGAATTTTGATCAGCTTCCACCTCAGATCAGCTTCCATAATAAATCGATATACCACAAGTATTATTTTCCCTTCATCTTATCATTGAGGGATAATGAATTTAATCTCAGTGGAGTTAATCAATTGTTCCATGATGATGGGTTTCGAAGATTTACTAAATATTGGAGGCCTTTTGTAACACAAAGGATTGAATCACTACATTATATTTATTAAGAGGAGGAAATTAGACATAATTATTTTTATTATTCATAACATGATCTTGTAGAGAATGTATTATTGTGATGTTTTACACACATGGTCCCATTGGACTGGGAATTTCATTGTATCAGTATTCATATTTCTTATCACATTGAATGATGTGAAGAGTTATCCTATTTCATCCAATTATGTTGGTAAAATAAATTATAATTATAGGGGTTGAACACTAATCTAATAATAATATAAAAAGGAAACATTGAACATAGAAGGATAAAATTGTAAATGAAATGTATATCGAAACTTTTTATTTACTATGTTTTAATCTATGTTATATGTGGTGATATAATTATACATAGGGTTCTTACTAATGTTTTATAATCATAATCCACAAATATTACTCGATCATGCTGTGATACCAAATATATCAACACAAATATTTCACACATATTATTACCTAATTTTTAAGCATAACTACACCTCAAAAACAAACGATGGATCGTAATGTCTAATGTCTTTGGGGGATTTGGTATAAGATTAGAAAGAATGAAACTAAAATAAAAAATTCTTTTATTTAATATTCATAATGATCTCTTGACTTCAATTAATATCTTACATCATTATTGGATAGCCTGAAGAATCACATGAACTATGTTATGAGATAAACATCCTAGTAGGGGAACAAACATATTAATACCACATAACATATGGGTCAAAAGTCATTATAAGATGACATAAAAAGGAAAAAAACATAAATAAACTTATGGAATCATAATATATATATCATGGGATATTGTAATAATTACATATAGGAATACATAAACAATATACAACATGACAAAATCATGAGACCAAGATAACTGTAAAGACCATATCCAAGGGTGGACAATGTCCCATAATGGAATAAAGTTCGCTCACTATCCCAACATGAAACATCATGTGACTAAAAATAACCCAATTAATTGAATCAATATCTAGGTTCAACCATCGTATCATGTTCATGCATATGTGTGACACATGAATAATCAATAATATGTATTTCATGCCACCTTCACCTATCATAGATGAATAATATCATCACTAATTCTTATAGAGAGGAGAACAAGTGGGAAGATGGCCTTGCTAATATGGGTGTCTATAATAATAACACGTACATAGGGAATATTCCAGTTGAGTTCACCCCCTATATCAACTTTTTTTTACTAAAATCCTCTAAAGTAGACATTCGATAAATATTTTTTTTAATTTATTTCAGTTCTTTGGTTCTTTTTACAAAGGCATCATCTTAAAAAATTGAGGGTTACCCATGGAAATAAATGGGCATCATCTTCAAATCATAAGGTATAACCAGTGGTCCTATCATGATGGTTTCTATGAATGAATGGATTTCAATCTTAAATTGACATTAATATGAGTAAAGAGGAATATATCCTGATAAAGGATGTTAAAAATATTTGAAATCTTGTGAAAGGTTTGTTTAATATACAGTATAAATTATACACTTTAGTGTAGTTTATGAAATATATTAAAGTGTGTTTCAAGCCAAAATGGAATAATTGTATTCACAGTAACAGAAATTAAATTTGAAAGTCATTAATGATAATAATTGAGTTTTTATAAAATGTATTGGGGATTAAAATAGGTTCTCGAGTGTAATTGAAAATGTTTAAGAAATTGGGATGTTCCCATTAATCAGTCTTTCTAATCTGGATGATTTGTGATGGGAACCTTATAAAACATGTATTTCTTCATCAATGAAATAATAATTCGTCTTGGTTAATATGATTGGAAAATATAAAAATAATATAAGTGGAGTAGATTATTATAATTTTTTATTACATTAGGGTAAATAGAGATATAAATAATATCCCAATTGAAATTTGGGGGTTCAGAGAGAATCCCTTAACTTATGTCGAAAACTGTTCTGCACCTGTACATAATGTCTTGTATAATAAATTTAAATCCATTAATTAGTTAATTTATAATCGGTTACATATTTTTTAATGATTATAATTTTATTATTTTATTTTTTAGATAATTATGTGTTAAAATATACCATTATGTCATTCGTGGAGTGTTTGTTTCATGATTTTATGATCAATTTTAATAAGTTTTATTATGGAAGTTGTTGTAAAATGTAAGAAAAACACCAAAGGTGGAAATATATGATATTCATACACCTAAATAATTTTAAATAATCCTATATATCATTTTATTTTAAGATATTAGTATGATTCAATAGATAAAAAGTGAATGATTAATGTTAGATTATATTGGTGAATTTTCAATCATCACGAACTCGTTTTTTATTATTGAATTTTAGGCACACATTTAAGGTCAAACACATGATACAAGATATAATATACATGTTTCAAATTTTTTAACTAGAATAATGCTTCTATGAGCAACCATAAAGTAGGAAAATGGATATGAAAATGCCTTATCCATGATGGCCGTAAATCGACCCATCAAAACATTGTTTTAATTTTTTGAATGAAAGGAAGAGGGAATAGATTTGATGATTGAATATTCCATCAAAATAATATAATTACTATATATAAAATATAATTTACTTATCATGAAAATTTGGGATAGTGTTCTAAAGATAGAGTGGAAATAAAATATATTGAAACAAAACTAAAAGAAAATGAAGGAGAATATTACATCTTGAAATTATTCTCCTTGAGAACCTCCTTAGAGAAATTGGGATTGGCCTTTTTTGAGACTAATGGATTCTGGACACGGGCAAGAGACATGGGAGATTAATTGGGTAAAATATAAAAATCTCATAAGCTTATATTGTGTCAAGATATGAGGTGGTGATTGGTGGTATTTATAGTTTATGAGAGGCGTGTTTTTTAATTATTTAATCCATTTTTTTATTATTTTGGATCAAGACTACCAATAGTGAGGATTATATTGACTAAATCAACTAACTAGTACATGTGAGTTATAAATAATGTAGATTGTGTTATATATATATCTTTCACAACATAAAAATTTATGTATTTAACTTATACAATAAATTACCATATTTCACTATTCAATAAAATTATATTATTTTAGAAAAATTCAAAAAATACACCCTGAATTGTTTTTGATGTGAATATTTAAAAAATGAACACCATTTTTTGTAAATAAATTTAAAATATTATAAATTAATATTTTAAATAAAATCATCATTTGTTTGAAGAATACTGATTTGAAAATTAGAACAAATATTACATGTCTTTGAAAATTTATTTAAAGTATCATAAAAGTATCCTATAATCATAAGACAAATAAATAATATTTTTAAATATATTTTATGAAAATAAATTTTCTTTTAAATCATTATATTTATTACAAAATTGTGAATACACATTTTTGTTTCTGAAAAATTCCAATACATAAATTAACATTTTTTAAAATTTATTTAATAATAATATTATATGAATATATAATATTTTTCATTTATAAGATACAAAAATTTAATTTATACTTATTTGAGGTTAATAATATAATTTTTGGTTCCATATTCCTTATGATCACATCACTATTCTTACGACCAAGTTACGATTCCATTGGTACATGATCCTTAATTTCTAGAATTACCTCTTATTTCACTAATTCATCATTCATAATGTTATTATTCTGTTATATTTTTAAATTTATGTGATTTATAATATATAACATTATTATAAGAAAGGAAATTCCAATGATTAAATTTTGGGTCATTGCAATGTGTGATTTGTATGAGACCCTCTTAGTGACTTGATTGCATGTTATCTATTATATATTGGATTGTATCCATTTTAATTAGGCGATGAGATAGGGTTTTTATATCAAATCCTAGGTTAGGTTGGGATGATATGGATTAACTTAAAATGGAGAGGTCTAGGTCTGATGGACCCTAGTAGAAGTTGATTGATGTTTTGGAATAGATTACATGTTAGATTGAGTGATGAAAATGTGATTGAGGAACCCATGTATTGTTATTGTTTCTTGATCTGACCTATGAGATAATATAGGGTTTCCATTGAGATATTTCCCCTTGATAGTAGGTATATGAGTAATAAGAAGTGATATTTTATGAGTGGACATATAAACTAAATCAATTATTTGAGACTAATATAGATATTACGACATTATTAGGTCACGAAATTGACAAGCCGACATCGACTATATGAGATGGGCTTGCAAATCCCTCATTAGTATTATTATTATTATTATGAGGTATTTTAATGTGACGTACATCCCTTGAGTAATAGTTAATGAATATCCATGAAATCACATTGGATGTGTGGCATGGATTATGAGAATGGAAAACCCATAATATTATCACTACTGATGGGTTTCCATGTGAATGATGGCCCCAAAATATGAATTATGAGATGCCTAAAATGACCATATAGGATCTAGAGATTCCTATAGATGTTATCTGAGATACCTACTGATCACTAGGATCTAGTGAAATTTATAGGAATATTTATTGGCATTCCTAGTGATTCCCCAGATTTGATCATTATATTTGGTGAGAGGTAGGAATCCTAGAATTCCTAGAATCTAGGAAGATGTCTGGGGATTTTTTATTAGGATTACTATTATTCCTATGATTTGTTTTCATTCATGATGAAATATTTTATTTCTTGTATTCCTTTGATTTATCATTATACCTGAAACCAGATGGAGTTCCCATGGATGTCTTGGGATCCAGTGTAGTATCCTGAAATGTACTAAGAGTGCAATGAGATTATAGGTATGAGACAATATTTCTCATAAATAATCCTAATATTTTATGATTATATTAGGTTATGAATTTACAAAACCCTTGGTTGGGTTTTCCATGTGTTCATAAAAACCTCGACAATTGTTAATGTTGGTATGAAATTTATGCATTGGTTTTGTGATAGGATGTGGTTTACCCTATGTGGTATGATATGTGTTCGGAGACACTTTGGTAGGATCTTATGTTGATGTGGTTTGGGTTAATCATGGTTTGATCTACACCATATGACACATCAATTATGTTTGATATTCATTACATGTTTTCTTACAGTTGTGTTTGTTGAATGTTCTATATTTCACCTTATATATGTATTGTATGAAAGTAAACATGATCACAAAAACAGTTTTATTGTTGAGGTATCCGGGATTTTATACTTGGTAGATAGACTGACCCCCTACCCATGTTCATGGAATTGGTTTTGATATATGTGTGTATAATCTGTATTTATTCATATGGAGCATGTTATTCCTGGAGGTGGATAGATGCTACGTGTCTCTTAGTGTATGGATGCATAGGATTTAGTATGATGATTATGTGAGTTGGATCATAGAAAAGTGTATTTTATTTTTAGTTGTTGTTCAACATGCACAATCTTGTGTAAGTTTTATTTATATGATACGTAGTTAATTGTTTATTTGTTTGTACTTTTATGTTGTGAAGTACTAAATCAAATATTTTTATTTATTCCATTCTTTTCTAGACTGTGGGTGTCCTTTTGATAGCATGTTTTATGTCTCTATGATTTTTGGATGTCTTTTATATGTAAATTTCATGCTCAATTTTCAATAGATATGATATTTATAGTTGATATTTATTTTAGATTTAATTGTCTTACCATGGATATTATAGGCCATTTCTAATAGTGATAGACTTTTAGTGTGTTGGGAGATCCTGTGGTGGTCATGTTGTGACCCCCACTAAAGAGTCAATTTGGGTGATACATGTTATACATAAAGACTCATATCAACACATTGTCCTAAATAGAATAGTATTTTTTTATTATATTGGTTTTAGTTCTGGATTGAATTTATCTATTATCATATACAATGGATATAGTGTTTCACACACAATGCAGGCCATTTTTTAGGAGGGAAATGCAATAACAACCTATTACACAATCCATTTTATTTTGTTGAGATCAAGGATTGAAATGGTGAATGAATTTTTAATTTCAAATAGTGTATTTATTCTATGAAATATAGAAATTAATTTTGATCAAAATATAAAGGGAAATTGTCACGAACCATCCTAGTATATCACATTCCCTGACCCCCTAAACCTATCTTCAACAGCCTGGGATGGAGACTAGTGTTGAGTTGAAATATCACAATCATGGGAGGCCTTAACCTAAGTAACTATACACAGAAATACATCTCCATGACCATAAAATTATAAAATGTAGAAGAACTGAAAGAAAGTCTTCATTCATACATCAAACCCCATAATCAAAGTAATGATGGATGTATAGGATGGTGAAGATGGCCAAATACAAGGCCACAATAATGAGACTGAAGAACAAGTACAACATGAAGTTAAAGGTATGGATTGGTGTCAATATACTGTAGGAAGACACCTCAATTTGTTGGGTATCATGAAAATTTTTTTGGTCATGGTCCCTCAAGGACTCTGTCCATTGGCCGATTTTCTACAGAAGACATGATACATTTGGTAAAATCTTATTCAAGGTTGAGTATAAAATACCTATTAGGGAACCCAGAAATAATAAATAGTATGTCAATGGAATATCAACCCAATCTAAACTGGTATATGTCTACAATTCATATAATAAGATTTTATTGATATACTCAACGAAGACCCATAATCTCATGGTTAAGACACAACTGTATTTCCAATTTAGGATTCTAGCACAAAGACTACACATTGAAATAATCATGGATAAATACACCATGAGTTAGATAGGACTAATGAAACCCATTTTAGATTTAGTTCTCATTAGTTTTCACCATTATAAGTACACCTTGGATGCCTGAAGATATACAATACACATATTTTGATCACACCCAAGGCCATGGGGTATACCAACAACTCAATTTCTAATAACCAACTAACTAGTGGATTGGTTCTCATGTCATGTTATTCAAATTGATACAAAGAACTACACCTATGGTTGTTAGATGATATGGGATCTCACTCTAGAACTTAGAAAAAGATTCCCAAAACTCTATCCAAGAAATTCTACAATAGGTATCATTGTTCCATGTGTAAGAGGTAGTTCCATAGTAACCCTTAATTAATGGATTTGGGGAATTAAACCTATAACAAAATTCCAAAATATAGAGGATAAGGGATTCAAGGAAACATTTAAGAGGTATATGATGTTTTTTATGCTTAAATACTAGGTCCCTTCAATCCTGAGTCCTTGTCATGTAAATTGGATTATTTATATGTCCATTGTACACGACATGATGCTACCCATGTATATAATTTTATATATGAGCACCTGATTTAGACCATCAACATGCCCAGTTTTTCATGTCAGTGTAGGAGTACATAGTGTACCTAAGACCTTGTACTACAACCTAAGTCCATGTACTCTATGAGGTACACAATGATCCACCAGGAAGGGGTCACATGGATTTTTATAGGGTAACACATTGTGTGATACTTAACACCATCACAGTAATGTAGCCACTCATAAGAGGTCCCCACCTTGGTTTGTGGCTCCATGTTACATGGTGTGTAATATGTAGTTTTATATATTTTCATATCTAGTTTACACATTTTTGGCCTTTTCTCTGGAAATCATTTCTTCCTCACTCCTCAACTAAATCATAGGAATCAATCCCTCAAGATTTAGACCATCACAAAAATCGTCTTCTAAAGATTTATTTCATTAAAAAATAATCCACACACAACATCTATTATCCCACACAAAAAACATAAATACTGGTATTCACAAATATGCCTTCGATCAATCATCCACCAATATGGATCAATTCTTTCATCGATTCGAGAACTGATCTATGAAATCAATCAATTTCACAAAGAAATGGGGGTGAAACTTTTGCTTTATTAGGTACCCCTTGAACAACAAAACAACTGATTTGCATCGATGAACAATGAATTGGGGAAAGAAAAGAAAAATGGAAAATAATAAGGAATATACCTTGATCGACATTTTTTCAACCTCAACTCATTTCCATTAGAATGATTAAATAATTGAAAACAATTAATCACAATAAAATCTCCCAATTCTCAAATTAAACTACCATATCCCACAATACACACATTATAAAAATCAAGCTATTAGTATATTATCTCACATTCATCATAGAAATAGAAACCAAGAAATTCCACAAAAAGAAAAACTCCCAAATGGAAATTAGATAATTCAAAAAAAATGAAAAATGAATCATCATTTTTGTTAGTGAGATCCTTTGATTCCATTGAAGAGTGATCAAAAACCAAGGATCCAGCATATGTCCGTCTGAGAGAGATACTCCAATGCTCTCTCCAATGGTTCTCTAATGAATCTAGGTTTATGTTGATAATTGAGTAATTCCATCATAACCACAATATAATAGATAATTTTAAGTCATTTCACTAATTGACAAATAAAATAATTTTATTTAATTATTATATTCATTCTTACACAAGAAATGAATTTTTTTACAAATAACCCATGCTAAAAATACTATGTTATACATAAGGAAAACTAACATTCTTAACTCAACAGTTCAATCAAATTTATAATCTGGTACATCGTTTGTAATTTATTTCACTTCTTATATAAAACTATGTCCACATTATATTTAATATATTTAATACATTTCAATCATTTATTTTGGGAACTCCAATCCATAGAATCACATGCTATATCAATATTTTATATTGGAAATAATCCATACAATATCAAAAAACAATAAATAGATAATCAAACCCATTACATTATTACCACCTTGGGGATTTTCATCCCAAAAATCCAAATCATGGGCTATAAAAAGGGATGTTGATATTGAGAATTTATCAAAGCCTCTAATTCCCAAGTGCTCTCATAAAGATTCCAATGATGCCATCAGAAATGCACTGAATAAATCACTCTCCCATGAAGGATCCTCTCATGGTCATCCTCAATCTCTACGATGTACTCGGAAATTGTTTTTCTATCCTCGATGTACAACTCTCCCTAGCCAATAATGTCAGATGGGTCAGGTATATATATTCGGAGTTGTGATATGTGGATGAAATCATGTACACAGTGAAACTATGGAGGTAGAGATAATAGGTATTACACCTCACCTACTATACATAGTATCTGTAAATGTCAAATGAATTATATAGATAGATTGGTTACCCAAACAAAATTACATCCCCCCTTGATTTGAAACCCATATGAACACATCGCATCCCCCCTATAACTCAAAATTTCTTCTTCATCTATCTTCATAATAAATATAACAACTCTATGAAGTCTACATCCACTTTTGGATGATCGGAACCATTGTGGTGGTAGATCCAACCATCTCTAGGCCCATATGTGTTAACTCTCCTTGGTCAATCTAGAAAAATGGCGAACTTCAGTGAAACCATTACAAAGCCTTCAATGGTTCCATAAAATTGTGAAATGTTAGATGTTGTTGTATTCAAACTCGACAAAAAAGGTTATAGATTCTCCTAGCTATGACCAAATTCCAACATGTTTGCTGGAAACATGTTATGTAGAACCAGAATGGTCCTCTTAGTTTGGGAAACATTCCAGTGGTGAAAATATGTGCTCTAGCATAACTGAGCCCGGAAATCCTCTTGTAATACCTAACATAACAAATATGTAAAATGGGCATCATAGATAGAAAATATCATGAAGTTAACTCAATGGATTTGGAATATCATTTAAATATTAAGGCATCCCAATATCTCTACTAATTGTTTTCACCTAGATAGATTAGAATTAGACCTATTTGACAAGTCAATGTACAATAATCTAGATGGAATGGTTTCCCCTATATGTATGTGTTAATGTCATAAAAAATTCTATGGGCATCCCATAAAACCTCCAACGAATCCATCCAAAGCATCTCGAATGGATATCTTAGTATGTAGGGTCATACAGTCTGAATCCCTAAGATATTCCACCCTATCTCATTGTAGAAGAATTGGGGTAACAGCCATTGAAAGGAGGTAATACATGACATTCTTCAGTCACAATGTATAATTACAATATGGCCAACTACGTCGATAATGTATTAGAAATTTTGAAAAATATCTCCTACTAATTGAATCTGATATCACATTCCGCTTACCAGGAGTATAGACAATCTCAAATTAATAAACCTAGAGGAAATCTATCCATAAAATCTATATCAAGTTAATATCCTTCTAATAGGTGATATAATTGAGAATATATTCTTCAGAATAGATGATGAAATTCTCACCCATCCTATTGTGTGGCCACATATTTAGTGTGAACTCTACTACTACTAACTAAAGATCATGGGTCACATAGTTTTGCTCATTTGGTGTTAACTATTGGGAACCATATGAAATAAATAAATTCCTATGTATCAAAAAAAACAATGACCTATTCATAATTCCTTATAAAACACTACTTAATCAACACCCTCATCTGGAAATAACATGATGGGAGAACATATCAATCTTTTCCCAAGCTCTTGAAATGTCTGATATCACCTATATGTATAAATGAAAGAATTAACCTTTGGGTAAATGCTATTATGGGTGTTGATACCCTATATAAACCAGGTATGAATCTTCAGTAATATCCTGCCAGCCCTAGGAATACCCCAAACCATTTCATGATCATTGGTGGTTCTTAATAAAAAATAACCCAGACCTTCATAGGGTTCACTATCACTCCATCTACTAAGATAACATGTCCCAGAAAGTGGACCTCCTATATCTAGGAATGGAACATTGAGATCATCTCATAAAGAAGGTGATCTCATTTTTTGTTTCTAACCATCAAAAAGAGTCTCTTGTCATCCTCCTCTGACGTTGAGTACAGTTGGATATCATTAATGAAGGTAACAAAAAGATAACCAAAGAATGGATGAATGTTTAAGTTCATGAGTCCCATAAAAACATAAATGGAATTCATCATTCCAATGTGTATCACCATGTAATAATATTTTCTATAGTGAAATCATAGTACAATATTTTTAATATCCCCATCTTTTACTCCCAACTTGTTATATCATAATATGAGGTCAACCATTGATAACTATCATTCACCTCTCAACTAATCAAAGTGGTCATAAATCATTGGAAGTGTATGATTGTTATTCATGGTCACCAGGTTCAAGCACCAATAGTCCAAACATAACCTCATTCTCCTAATCCATTTCTTGGTGAAGAAAACAAGGGTTTCACAATGTGAAAGACTTTTCTTTACAAAGCCATTCCTCTGCGAGTCCTCTAAATACACCCTCAAATCAGGATGTTTTGTAAGATCCATATGATATGCTGGTTCATAGATCAGTGACATCGTGGGGTGTAGGTCAATGATTAATCTTCTCTTTTTTACATGGAGGCATTCCTAGAACATCCCCAGGTAATACTTTCACATACTCTTCCACCACTACAAGAAACTAGAAACTCATAACATCCATTACACCAAGAGATGTGTTATCTACTGAATAAAAAATTGGTTGTACCCTCCTATGAATGAGTCTATCCTATAGTTCATGGGATTCCTTTTCAACCAAAAATAAAAAACCAATCCCATCAACATGCACACACCACATAATCCCCCTAAAATAGTTGATCAAAGAATGAAATGAAGATAACTATTAGCCACCTAAAATGAATTATTATGAATTCATCATTACTAAAAAGATTTCCTAGTATAAAATATCACCATTAAGAGTCAGGTCACACTATTGGAAGAAGTGTGTGATCTCTGAGTAATCTCTAGTAGGAGTCTCCAAGCATAATGGTAGACCCAAGGGCCCAACTAGAATCTCTATATCCCAAACCATATATGTGAAAAATAAGGGAATGACCAACAACTATTTATATCAGTACTACATATAATATATAAAATAATGATATCATACCCCGAATCATTACCAGAGCCTATAGGTATTAAGCCTTGACCATCAACAGCTATCACTACCCATGTCCTCTTGCTTACTAAGAATATCATGGGCCCCTGGGGTGTTTGAGGTAACATGTCATAGTGCATACCATCCATTTCTACTCTACCAGCTTTGAGGAGGCCCATCCATTGTTTCCCTTTATGTTGTACGATTGATCAAAAAAATTCAATCATGATGTCCCATACCATCTCAAGAGCAGCACTACCACTCCCGGGGATGACTAGATCCATCATGTGATCCCTAAACTATAGACCATCTTTCCAAGGACATCCTCATAAAAGATACCACATGTCCATGTCCATGATACAGACTTCGGATCCCTAATACTAAGGTCTCCTGGGGGCCCACTATTATCAACCACTCGTTGTGTATGGCCATAGAAGAAAATTGAAAAGCTCTATATATCACTGTATCATAGGTAGGAATGTATAGAGGTTTAAAACTTTCCATGAGTTCACTATAAAGACCTCAATTAACGGTTCAGTCTTGGAAGAAATAATCCCAAACCATATCCATTGAGTTAATGAATAGGTCGATAAACATTATCAAATACTTAATTACTATCATCATTCCTTTCAGAAGCATTATAAGATCTTGTATTCATGTAATGCTCAAGATATCTCTATGTAATACCTATTTCAAAAGGATCTCAAACTCGTATTATTCTAGTTAAAACATATTGTAATATAGGGTCAATGATCCCGACTATCTTTCTGCAAAGATATGGGGATGTATTGTTTCTAGAACCACCATTTGATATGTTTGTGTAATGAAAAGATAGAAAAATAACATTACGTACTAAAGCCAATCATCATTCTACTATGAGTTGGGATCACCTCGGAACCTAAGGGTCACTATCACCAAAACAGGTGAAGTGTTCTCATTCTGTGCACTTCACCTTCTAATACAACAGGTACCACCTACTTCTTTATTGGTTGTTGTATATCTGCTGCACCATAAGGAAGAAACCCCCCCCAAACCAGACCATGTATTGATCCCTTATCACTGAGGGGATTATCCTTATGATCTTGATGTTGAGTCCAAGCTGGAATACATCAAATAGTAATATTGAAATTAATAAATATATTCTTCTGCTAATAAGTACATTTGGATAGATGAATCATGATGAACATTGAATCCATAAACCATTCCTTTAGGATGAAATAACTATTATTTTCCATGTAACATATTTTCTCAAGTACCTTCTCAAAATTAGGTGATCAGAGACTTGGGGTCTGGAAACATCGACTACCGCACCAACATTGGATTCCTTGGCCTGAAATCCAAAAGTGAACAACTATGTCCCAAGGTAGAACTGATTTCAATAACACCACACTGTCATGATCCTTACTAATTGGGAACATTCCACAAATCCACAAAACCACCACTAATAAGTTGGGGGATGGTGACTAGCATTGAGTAGGCATATCACTAAAAATCGGAATCCATATCCTTAGTACATGTACCCAAGCAATAATCTCCAATACCATACAATTATGAAATGTAAAAACACTAAAATAAACCATGTATTCATACATATAATACCACAAACAAAGTAAAAAATGATGTAATGGAAGTTAAATATCGAAAATAAAAGCTCAACAAAATGATTCACAAAAAACCAACCAGAAATTAAATACAGGGTATGCTATCATGATTCCATAGGAACACACCTCATTGTGTTTATACTCACTAAGCTCCACCTGGTCATGGTTGATCTACAACTCATTCCGTGGGTCAATCATCTTCACAAGGCATGACACATGAAGGAAAAATCATTACTAGGGTGAGTATAAAAAATCCCTATTGGTCACATCAAACCAATAATAATACAACAAAGGAATTACAAGCATATCTACTCATGTATATGTATACCATGTATATTACAAGAATATCCAGACATACTCAACATGGAAATAAAGTCTCAGATTACATTCACAGCTGTAATAAAATTATAGGATTCAAACTTAAAGATTCCACACAGAACTCATCATTGGGAACACACCCTGTGAGTTAAAGAGTACTGATGAAGTCTGCCAAAGAGGTAGTGCTCCTAATGTCTTTTCACTAGAAGTAGATAGTGTATGTCTAAAGCGATATGATTTGGAGTTGAAGATCTTGTCTAAGTCCATGGGGTATACCAACAACTCAATCTAGAATTACCAATTAATTTGATGACCAATTTCCATGTAGTGTTGCTCATGATGATACCATGAACACCACCTAGTTAAAGAAGATGACTGGGGACAACACTTTGGTACCCATAAAAGGATTCCAATAACACTATCTAAGAATTCATGATGATGGGACCGTTGTCCCATTTGTAGGATGTGATTCCATGATATTCCTCTGTAAAGGGCTATGGGGAACTCACTTTAATGAAATATTTCCATGATACATAGGATAAGGGATTCATGCATTCATATAATGAGTATATGGTGTATATTTGTGTCAAACCCTGTGTCCCTTCTACCCTGGGTAATGCCCATGAAAATTTCCGTGTGTCCAGGTCCATATAGTAGTACATGGTTTCCTATTTCCTATGTACTTCATACTATCTTTGAGTACTCTGATTATCTAGTGTACAATCTTGACCTCGCTATGTCTGTGTATGAGATAATGGTATGCCCCTGCCAATTTACTCTTGCTTGTGTCTGTGTACCCTTCGAGCTAGAATGTGAGCCACCAGGTAGGGATCCTGATCCATGTGATCCTTAACTCTTTTCCATAACCCAATATGCTACTAGGAGGACTCCACATGGTGTGTGGATACTCTTTACAGGTCATGTATTCTAGAATTTTATAGATTTCCTCATCTGGTTCATGTGTTGATGACTGCTCCTCTAGAAATTATTCCAACCTCTCTCTTCACAAAAAACATTGTAATCACACACTAAAGATTCATATTATCATCAAATATCAAGTCCCATCATTTTATTTCATTATAAAATCAACATCACACATCATCCTTCATCGCACATAAAAAACATGTAGAACATTATCTGAAATTATCCTATGATAGATTTTCCATAATAATGGTTCGATCTCGTTGTTTATCCAAGCATGGATGAGTGATATGAATCCATTGAACCAAGGAATAGGTGATCAATAGATGATTTATCGGTACCCCCATCGAACTGCAAGAAAACCTCTTTCAAACAATGAACAGAGAATTAGGAATTGAAATCTAGAATGAAAAACCATGAGGAACAGACAATTGTCTAGGATTATGTAATCCTAAATTAATTTCATTTAAAATAAATAATGAAGAGATAAAAAACAATCACATTTAAATTTTCCCTATTCATGAATGTGACTAAACAATCCCAAAATAGACACGATTCGCAAATAAATCTATTGGTTGACTGAATCTAGTTCATCATAGAAATATAATATGGGGAAAATACCACTGAGAATAACATCCTACCATGAATTGGATCAATTAATGATGAAGAATAATGTAGTGTCTATATCATTTATTAGATCCTCTGATTCTGTTGGAAATCAATCATCGATCATTGATTCGACATTTTTTCATCTGAGAGGGATCCTCTAACAATCTATAAAAGGGTTTTATAATGGTTCTAGGGTTATGGAGTTATAAATAGATTTAAATCATAACAATAAAAATATATAATATCTTCTATCATATTGTCAATGAATAAATAAAATAATTTTATTTAATTATTTTATTCATTTTTACGACTGTAGTGGCCTTTTTAGAAATGTCCATTGTCAGTAAAATTCATGTCATGCCTATACAAATCCGACATTCTAAACTCATTGATACCCTCAGATACATGATTTTGTCTTCAATTAAGAATTTGTTCCACTTATTCAAGAAAAATGCAGGCAAGTGATATTTAATATATTTAATATATTTGAAATATTTAATCTAAGACACCCAAACTCAAAATCACATTCCGTGTTAGCCCCAAGTCTAAAAAATTATCCATACATTGTGTAAATATAATACATGGAAAATACAAGTCATTAATTTATTACACATCAGGAATTTAAATTATATTGATTACTAGGTACATCAGATACAGATCGAAAACTCATTAATAACTGATTAAGTACATGAGTGGGAATGACCTTCATATAGGAGGATGATAACTTATTCCACTATTGTACATTAATATCCAAAGCAGATAATAATAATATGAATGATGATAATGAATCCTACTCCACACCAAGAAATATATCAGATGTAGATGTTGGATCCTCCATGAATAAGATGAATATAAGAAGAATAAGTGGAGAATATGCAAATATGAAATATGATATTTCATTTTTATATAATCAAAATAATTCATAAATGGCTCATTACTACTAATTTGAGATTTATTAATGTTCAAATAGGTTATTTTCAATGCTAAAAAAGAACATATTTTATTAGAAGTTTTATAATCCATGCAAATTTATCAGTGTTATTCCAAGAACTAATAATAGTTCCATATATTTGTACATATTATATTGTTCATAAAGGATCATTTTATTGGTGCTGATAATATAATCTACAAAATGAACTTATTATAGAAATGTACAATTACCTTTATAGCACATTAAAGCAATCCATTCAAAATGAAATTTCAATTTAATTTCAAATAATCAATAATTTAAAATAATAAAAAAATATAGATTATAAAAAATTTCAAAACACAACCACCAACTTGTTTTTTAAAATTTATTAAAAACAATACATTTTTTATTAAATTCAAAACTCCATCGATATCCATGTACTTAGCGGTCATTGGCACCCCTTTCAAAAAGGATACAACTTAGTACTTGTTTTTAATCATAAAAACCCAGATTGAGAAACAAAATAATAGTATTCTTGTATTAAGTAATAATTATTTTATTAAAGACACTATAATAAATAAATGAAGCATAAATATGTGACACTGCATTAATAAAATTTCACTTTTATTGTGAAAATATTCACTTCAAGTCATATTGGGTACACTGTGTGTCAGATTCACATGATGTTGATTCCTACATGTCAGATTTTTTTAGACTACTTTCCTAAAGTATATATAAAACACTAGAATTTTTTCTCAGTTTTGAATATGTGATGAACATTTTGATCTAAAATGCTAGTTTTAAATAAAAACACACACTTTTAAGGATATTAGTTAAACATTGTGACATATTGACTTACTCCAACTTCTTAGACAGAAAAAATTAATTTTAGATAATTGTCATAAATTATCCAGAAAATATGATCATGATTCCCGAGTTTTGATAGAAGAAAGTGTGTTTTGAACTAAAATGTAAATTTTAAATAAAAAATTAACTTTTAGTTATGCTGAAAAAATTATTTTTCAGACTAATTGGTGGAAAATTATTATACATCAAAAAAGGACTTGTGGATCATTTTACTAATTAACCAATAGAACCCAAGTGTGTTTTTTGTTTTAAACTAGCGATACACATTCTGACATAAAATTTACTATTAAATTTAAAACACACACTTTGTGTTATTTTGGGAATATCGTCAATGAGATTCATGTGTGGATAATTCAAATATTTGATAAATTACATATATGTATTCATCATAATTATCTAATGCAATACATTATTGTTTACTTAGTTTTCTAGAAGTGGAACATATTTTGAACTAAACTATAACTTTTAAACTGAAATAACAGTCTTTGAGTTATACTGGATAAGTCAGGTGTCCAATAGGTGTTAGACCAAAGTTTACATATGGATTATTATACTAAATTATCTATATAATTATAGTATTTTTCTTAGGCTCGAGTATGATATTTGTGTTTTATAGAAAAATGTAAATTTGAAATAAAAATAGTGAATCTCACACATATCATCCACACTATGTGTAGGATTGAAGTGATACCAATTCATATATGTCATAAATGACTTGTTCATCATTATCATAAAATAACAATAAAATTAGAGTTTGTTTTTCCAATTTTCAATAAGTAACAGCTGTTTCGGACTAAAATGGTAATTCAAAACTAAAAACATGCTATTTTAATTATACTAAGCCCATTGTGTGTCAAATTGATGTGAGGATGATTTCTAAATGAGAAAAATTACTTATGTATAATTTTTTTAATGTATCAAGACAATCAAAATGGGTTAACTTGGGTTTCAATATGGGGAACATTTTTTTGACCTAAAATGTAACTTTTAAACTAGAAACAAACACTTTGAACTATATCATGCACATCATATGTATGATTGAAATGGGATTTATTTATATATGTCATAAATTATTCATGTATCATTTGTAAAATTTATAAAAATAATGTAGGAACATTTTATCAGTTTTGACTATGGGAAGCTTGTATTAATCTAAAATATATATTTTAAAGTAAATCATGTGATTTTGGCCATTCCAATCACACCATGTGCTGGAACGACATGTGGCTATTTCATATTGGTAAAAAATTACAAAAGGATAATTTTAATGGAGTATCAAGACATATAATATGTTTTTTACCATTTTTCATTGTGTGACACTTGTTATTTACTATAACTTGACTATTAAACTAAAATCATGCATTATGAGTCTTACTGATCACTCAGTGTGAAAATTAATTTACGGTTCACTATGACACATTAAAAATTAAATATAGATTATTATAATAAATTATCATGTCAGCTTTTGTATGATTTCATGGTTTTGAGTATGTGATGCATGTTTTGAATTAAAATGGCTATTTTAAATCAAAACATGCACCTTCAATAATTCTAGGCACACCATGTGCTGCATTGTTTTGTGGTTAATTCCTAAAAATTAAAAATGACTTATTGATCTATATAATTCAAATATCATGATTAAATGAGTGTGTAGGATGCTTTTTTAATGAATGATTCGTGTTTTAATGTAAAATGTTACTTTTGAACTAAAAAATCATTTTGGGTCATACTTTAAAGACTCAGAATTTACATGTAAATTTTATTAATTAAATGGTAATTTTAGAAGTCTCTGAAAATTGTCGGCGCATGATTCTGAGGGCCAGACTGCCCAGAATCAATTTCAGAAGTTTTTTTCGGGTATGTTCAATAAACATAGGAGCAGGTTTTTATAACTTTTGAAACGGTGCTCAGAATTGAAACTTGAGGGCACCGTTGAACTCGTAGTACCGATATTCTCTTAGGAATACTTTATCCTCGACGGTAGTGGGTCGAGAATTAACGTTAGTTTTTGGGGGGTTTTGTGGAAATAATAAAATGAAATAAACATCACATTATTTTATTTTTATGCCACCATGTGGATGTTGGAGGTCTGGTCCACAATACTAAACCTCCTTGTGGGAGTTGATGTGTGGGGTCCACCCGACCATAACCTCCCGTGAGAGGATAGGGTGGTGGGGCCACCCTAATGTAACATCTTACGAGAGGTTACAGTGGTGGGGACCAACCGGGACTAAAACCCCATTTTACTTGTGGAAAACCTCTCAACTCCCTTCATTAATGAGGGGGAGCCTCTTGAACTCCTCTACCCAATTAATTGTGCCAATGCACATGCCAATTAAATGTACCAACCCCTCTAAAATTTAATTGTGCCACCCACCTTAATCAATTGTCTTTTCAAATTCTTTCCAAAAAAATTATAGATAACTTAATCCATTATTTTGGCTTGGCATTCTCATTTTTGTGGAACTTGGGAGAGGAGAGAAATTGAGGGAAATATCCCAATGAAGAACGTATTCCATCGACGATGAACGCTCCAACCAACGAAGAACGTCGACCTCGACCTCAACTTCAACTTCTTTCCTCAGAACCTCCTTCGATGTAGGATGTGTTCATCTACAAAAAATCAAAGACCACCATCTCGCGCTAATGTCGACGATCAACAAGAAAAGGTAGGGGATTTATTTGAATATGATATTATTTCTTTAATTCTTCCTTCTAATGAAATGAATCGTTGTGGATGATTCTCCTTGTTGGTTTATAATTTTTTTGTGGGAAGATGCGGGGTGTTGATAGACTTTTCTTCTTCTATATTCTTCATGGTAATTCATTGAAATTAATGAATGATTGAACATCTTTCTACTACCTTAGAAACAAAGGATGTGGGCTAGACCAACATGGCCCGACCATTCCTCCATTTTTGTTTGTGATGTTCTTCTGAATGGAGACGAGACGACGAAAGGGACGAAAGCAACGACCATGCTACCTGCGGCCTCCCTGACCATCGCGCCTACCACCGGTCGTGCCATCCGCCGCCCGAACTGGTCCACACTATGATACAACCCGACCGAACTATCAACCGTGCAACACTCCAACCGTGCAGCCCTGACCGCGTCATCCGGCCGACCGAACCAGCCACACTGGCCTCGACTGCCTCATCTTCCATCCGAATCGGCTCCACCGCCTCGGGCTGAACCGCGGCGCCGACCCAGCCGCCTGCACCCTACGGGACGAACCACATCGCCCTCTCGAACCAGCCCATTGGCCTCCATACTCCCTGCTACTCCACAGTCAACGCACCCTGCGTGCCCCGTGTCGTCGTTGGCCGAACTGGCTACCGGCCTCCGTGCGCCCCGTGGCAGCCCGGTCGAGCCAGCCTCCCAGCCCCGGCTACGCCACCCCATCCCCGGGCCGAGCTGCCCCATGTTGACCCCTCGCGACGCCCTCAGGGACTGCCGCGCTCTCGCAGTGCCCACCGGGGCGAGCCGAGCCCTCGCTGGGCCCTCTGGGCCGAGCCGCCCACGCAGCTCCCTCCGGGCCAAACCACACTCACGCCTACCCACGGCTAGTCCGCACCCTCATGACCGGTCCACGCTCTTGTGGCCACTCCGCCCCCTCATGGACCGTTGGATGGGCCCAAGAGGAAAGGATGAACTCAATGGGTTGGCCGCCCAATTGGCCGGTTCAGACCCAATGGGTCAGGCCGGGTCGACACGAACCAGGTCGGTCATGACGGGGTCGTGCCGGGCCGGTCTGACCAGGTCAGATCAGTCCCAGGCCCACTAAGGCCCTTTATTATCTTTGACCATATCTTTGGAACCAGACCTCTGTTTGACAAATTGTCAGCGGTGCTGGTGATCTTGGAGCATGACGGTCCCTTCGAGTATACCCCACTAGAGTTTGGGGTATAGTTGTGATACGTTTAGGTTGGATCATTCACGAATCGAACCAGGCCCCCAGGACTAAGTGTCTAATAACTCATATACGGGGCGTCCGATTGATGAGCTGTTTGTTGTGTTGAGACCTCTATGACATGGCTGACATTTGAGATACTTATTTGTGGGAATTCGTAACAGTTGGAGTATCGACCAGTATCTCATGTAGTGGATCCTTCTAGTGATGAGTAAGTAGAGTGCAGATACCTAGTAGTAGGATGAGACCTGACGACAAGTGACCGATTCAACTCAGAGTGACTCGACTAGCCGAGTGATGAGCACCTTGGTGTCGGGGAAAACCCTCAACATAGGAGCTCCTAGTTGTGGTGGAATACCTGCGGTACTCGATATGAGGAGTACCTCTGTAGTCTATTAAGTGGAGCACCTTGGTGACAAGGTAGACCAACCGTGGGGAGCACCTCTATGTGACACAGCAGACACACAGTACTCGAAAGAAGGAGTACCTCCGCAGTTCAAGGTTAGTCAGATGCGCCTTGGTGTCGTGGCAGGCCCACTGTAATCTATAGAGTAGGAGATCTCCAGCAACCGAGGTTTCAATAAGGTGAATGAAATCCTGATTGAGATGAGTATGAACTTTTTTGTTTTCCTCATGATTTAGATAGATTACTTGATAACATAGTTATATGTGTGAGCATATACCTATGTAGGGTTATATTTTGATTTCATACTTTGTGATTTATCATTATTGGATTTTGTGAGACCTTGAGGGTCTCCGGGTCAATAATGAGTAACATTATACTCACCCTTGCACGAGCTATGACTACACCTCATTGTGTTGGATGTAGATGATGGACAACGCAAAATGAGGATGAGATTAGCAGGATTGGACGGTACCTGGAGGTGGACATTACGGTGGGTCCATACATGGGGGAGACAGAAATATGTGGATTGTTGAGGAGGCGATCTGTATCTACCCTTTTGGTAGGAACCTTGGAGGATGACCAAATGGATGTTTTTCCGTTTTGATCATTTGTACTTGTCCTTTAAATTTCATAAACTTTCCGGTTGGGAATTAATTCTTCCCCTTTATACTTACTGTACTAACTTGTTGGTTATTCCATTTACTCGACTACCACAAACTGGGCAAAGCCAGTGCCACCCTTTATCAGCGCTAACGAAATAGCACTGATAAAGGGGGTACCTTTATCAGCACTAAAAAAGCGCTGATAAAAGTACCTCTTTATAATATCTTTTTTTTATCACTGATAAAGGTACCCTCTTTAACAACAATTTTTTAGCGTTGTTAAATGGTCACCCTTTATCAGCACTTTTTTAGTAGCTCTGATAAAGGGGGGTCTTTATAAGCGACTTTTTTAAAAGCGCTGATAAATGGACTACTTCCAAAAAATTTAATAAAAAATATATTAATATTTAAATATATAGATATAGTTATACTTATATAAATATAATATATATTTTTTAAATATAATTTTTAATATATTTTAGATAAGTATAAATATACAGTTTCACTTAATATATAAGATATTTAGTGAAAATGTCTTATAAAAATTTTACAAAATATTTTTAATTAATAATTTTCTAATTATTATGGACTAATAGTCATTTAATAACAATTTGATGGCTAAAAAAATAAAATAAAATTAAAAAAAGACGCAAAATATGTTGAAAATGCAACTCAAACATCAAACGACTATAACGTTTGATTCGGGTGTCCATTTGAGCTCTGCCACATATCAAATCGAAGCCTGCGATGAGAAATAAACCACTGCAACATGAGAAGAACTAGGTCAAGGTTTATTCGATGCCAAAAAAGGCCCAGAAGTCCTCAAAACCTGAATTTTTAGTCGGGGTACCCTGATTTATTAACATTTTGTGGATTTTCAACCACATTTAAGGGGGTATTATTGGATTTTATTGGTGGGGACTGAATTTATTCCAAGGAATTACATTCATATTGATATTATGTCTTTAAAATTTTATCTTTCTCTATAATTAACTGCTATTTATAATATAATATATAACTATATGTACATATTTTTTATATATTCACTCCTAAAAATTTAATTATAAAAAAAAATAATAATATATTTTTTCATATAAAATATGTTATCTTTATCTAAATAATAACTAATATCCATTTTATTTAAAATACAATTATATGAATATTTATATACTTATATATTAATCTAACTATATATATATGTATATTAATATAACTAAATATATATGTTAATATAACTATAAATATATATATTAATGTCACTATAAATATTTATATATATTAATACATATATATATTTATATTAATATAACTATATATTTATATTTATATAACTATATATATATATTAATATACATATATATTACTAAATGAAAAAATATAACTAAATATATATATAAATAAATAGATATATCACTAATGGGAGAACAAATCAATATAGGGGAGTAGCAAAGGCTTTAGGCATGTAGGGGGGAGGTCTCGAGATCAAATCCGGGTGTAGGAAGGGATGCGCGTGCATGGGTTAATCTTGGGATAGCGCTGATAAAGGGTGGAGGGTGAGTGAGGGCACTAGAGGGGGGAATAAAAGTGTTGTAAAAGGGGGGCTCAATCGCTATAAAAGCCCCCCCGATTGGTATGATTTTTATAATTTTATAATTTTTTTATTTTTTTAACGTTTATCAGTGTTAAAAATAGAGCTGATAAAAGGGGCCTTTTATCAGTGCTAAAAAGAATGCACTTATAAAGGATCCTTTTATGAGCACTTTATTTTAGCACTGATAAAGGGGACCCCCCTTTATCTTCACCAGCATTAATATCACTTTTCTTGCGCTGTTAAAGGCCAATTTTAGCACTGATAAAAGCTGTATTTGTAGTAGTTCTTCTGATCGTATCTACTATGTGGGTACTTGTTATAAAGGCAACACCATCCCAGTTTTATGGAATTATGCCTTTGGTGCTAGTATCCAGCCCCTAGTCTATGGAAGGCGGGGTTGGGGTAGTCACGGAACGGGCCCCGGGGGATGGGTCGTGAAAATTTGGTATTATAGAAGTTGGTTCTACCACAAAATAAAGAATTCTGATCTTTCTTTTTTATGGATCAATAGTGTTAAGTGTAGTGTCTGTGGTTTTCAGTTCAGGGAGTCCAGTGTTGGTGCGGCATCCGATGTATCGATACACCAGGACCCTGAATTCTGATTTCCGACTCAGTGCATTAAAACACCCAATGTGTGTGTGTTTTCAAATGTTTTCTTTAAAAAATCTCAACCAGGTTAGCTCACCAAGTATAATAATTTGATTGTGTCACATATATTTCATTAATTATGCCTCCCGGTGAATGACCAGCTAGAGTCTCTAGAGTTATACACACAAAAAGACCACGGAGTGATGAGGCCTCAATGCAGGGCCCTTTTCCAGCGAAGGCACCAGAAGTACCACTCCCCGTTGGGCCACCGATGCCACCAGCCCGAGGAGAAGATTATGCATGCCACTTGAGCTTGTTGCACGAGTTCCAGTAACATAGGCCACTTCGGTTTATGGGAGAGATAGACCCACAAGTGGGTGAGGATTGGCTGGAGGTTGTGGTGATAGTTTTCTGACTAGTAGGGACACCAGCCGACCTCATGGTGAGACATGATTCCAGCCTTCTATAAGAAGCCGCGGGGAGATGGTGGATTTTGATGAACAAGGTCCATGACGAGATGACGCTTCTCTGGGCAGATTTTGAGAGCCAGTTTACAACAGATTTAGTCCCTGTGTCTTTCCTCATAGTGTGGATTCAGGAGATAATTCATTTGCAGTTGGGAAGGATGACTATAGCTCAGTACTCAGCGAGGTTCATAGACCTCTCACGCTACTCCACTGATATGGTGCAGGACCCAATATTTAGGGCTTGTACCTTCGATCAGGGACTCAGTTGAGAGACCAGAGCTTCAGTGATCTCACTCAGCAGCTCGACACATGCATGGATGTTAGAGTGAGACCTCCTAGTAGAGAGTTTCCCTGCTGAGCTATCTCCAGCAACGAGATCCACCACCAGTCGACATGTAGATCAGTCTTCTGAAGCATGCAGTAGAAAGATGAACTAGAGGTCCAATAGGAGTAGACCTATAGGTGGACGACTGCATGGCTCAGGATCAGTTGTGTGGGGCTCACGAAGTAGTTCCATACATTGCAGGAGAAGGAAATGTTTCGCATTCAGCGGGTAGGGTCACATGGATCATGACAGTATGAACCGCCGTTCGGATGATCAGTTGATGGTTGAAGGACCACCCAAGAAGATGTAGAGATTCAATCGAGGAGGTCGGCAGGGAGCAGTCAGATGTAGAAGAAGAGGTGGTTGTGCAGCTGGTGGTGGATGACATTTTGAGGTGTTACCACCACCACCACCAGGAGGTCCACCCTGACCGCAGGGAGCAGGTGGACACGGGAGAGCCCAGCTCCAGGAAGATAAGGACTAGGATCACAGTGCTCCAGAGATGATATGAGGTACAATATGTGACTATTCAACCTTATATGCAATTCTTATAGACACAGGTGTCAGTCACTCTTTCATTGACACTACCCTCGTTCGGAGCTCAGAGATTCTGACGGTGTTGTCGGCTCGATCCATACATCTAGAATCTCTTATGGTTGCAGTTTCGATGATTACGCACTGTTTCTGGTAGTGTGATATTACTCTAGGTGGGGAGAGCTTCGTCTGGGATCTCCTATTAGCTGCATCCATGCCATATGATGTTATCTTCGGTATAAAATGGTTATCTACATTCCATTCTCAGATTAACTGTATTAGGCACAAAGTGTGGTCCGTCTGCACGGATGTTACTAGGTTTACTACCACTGGAGAGAAGGGAGACTTTGAAGAACATAATGGACTTACTTGGAGGAGAGTGTATCCGATCACCCAATAGTTGGCTAGCCTTACCCTTGGAGCAGTTGCGTTGGAGAGTCCGAGCTATCCTATAGTGGTGATTCAGCACACAAATGATTTTTCTAATGATGTCCCTGGTATACCTCCTCGCAGATAGGTGGAATTTTACATTTACTAGTACCCTGGGACGACACCAATATCTCCTCCAGTGTATTAGATGGCTCCCGCTGATCTTCGCAAGCTGCCTGTATGGTTGGAAGACTTGCATGGGAATGTATTCATCCAACCCAGTGTTTCACCTTGGGCAACCCCAATTCGGTTAAATAAGAAGGTGAATGGGAGCTTGAGGATTTGTGTCGACTACTGGAACCTGAACCAGGGGGTATTTAAGAACAATTACACACTCCCAAGGATTGATGACATCTTTGATCAGTTGAGGAGAGCACGGGGGTTCTCGATGATTGACCTCAAATTAGGCTATCTCCAGCTCAGAGTTCGAGTTGAGGATGTGCAAGAAGACGACTTTCATATTTCATTATGACCACTATGAGTTCATGGTTTTGTCATTCGGCATAATAAACTCTCTAGAAGTTTTCATGGAACTCATGAACATGATCTTTCGGCCATACCTCAATCGCTTTATCATAGTCTTAATCGAAAACATTCAGATCTACTCGACTACTGAGGAGGAGCATGTCTACCACATGCGGGTAGTACAAGACACACTTCGAGAGAACCAGCTTTATGGTATACTCTCTATGTTCTAGTTCTGGATCTGATATTTTCTCCTTCTTGGACATGTCATCTCGGAGGCTAGAGTTACAGTGGATCCCATGATGATTGAGGCGGTACATTCTTGGGAGCCACCCAGGAGTGTGATGGAGGTATGAAGACTCTTGAGTTTGGCTGGATACTACAAGAGGTTTGTGTCAGACTTCTATAGAGTTTCAACTCCTCTATCAGCCTTGAAGAAGAAGGGGAAACCATTTTTGTGGCTAGAGAGATGCTAGTAGAGATTCGACAAGCTGCGGCAGAGGCTGACTAGTGCCCCCATCTTGAGGCTTCCAGAGGAAGGCGTAGGGTACGTAGTCTACTACGATGAATCAGCGACCAAACTTGGATGTTTCCTAATGTAGGAGCGAGAAATGATCACATATTTCTTTCATTAGCTGAGACAACATGAGCAGAACTACGCTACCCATGACATGGAGTTTTCAATAGTGGTATTCTCCTTGAATATGTGGCGACACTATCTGATGTGTGAATGTTTTATCGTGTACTCTGATCACAAGAGTATCAGGTATATCTTCTCTCATAAGGACCTAAACCTAATACAATGACGTCGGATTGAGTTCCTCTAGGAATATGACTTCGAGATTGTCTATGTAAAGTCCTGGTTCTGGGTGCCAGTCAACGGGTTCCCTGAACCCGGTTCTCCACGTGACCTCAAGCGCATTTCCCCAAATGCCAGTGGCGTCCGACTAGCAGTAAGGGCCAATGTCTAATAGTGGTGAAGCAATGCCCTCATTTGTAAAATAGTATCTTAGCAGAATATAATATAAACATACAACATCAAAAGAAGTAGTAAAAAAAAATATATATGAAATGGATAACTGATAAAAAAAGGTAAACCAGCAGTCATATATATATGAAGATGCAGCATGTCACTATTCTATGAAACAACCAAAACATGATACACTACAATACAATAAATTACAAATAAAATACAAGTACATAAAGCAGAAAAGAATAGCCCACAACATCACGTGTCAATGCTCGATCCCATTGTCTCATACACCCATCAGCAATCAAGTACCTATATAAGGTCCCTTTCCCTTATCTACACGTGCCGAAATGTAATCTATTTGGGCCAAAAAGCATGAACCAAATAGGGTGTGAAAAATATATCCCAATAGGAACCCACCAAAGGCTCGTGGTCAACTGTGTGTAAAACATGCCACAATATTGTGCAGTAGTAAAATGCAAGAAATTAATAAGTACTAAAAAGTAACTAACTTAACCAATTATATTTCCATTTTAATATTAATTTAATCATTTATTTTAAAATATCACCATAGTGAATTTTCTAAATAAACAGCTAATGTCCTCATACACATAAACTCCTACCCTCAGGTAACGATTATCAAACACATGAATATGCACACAGGTATACAGATATTTCCCATGGGTGTAAGAAGTGTCACCCACATGCATAGAATCAACTGCCCATAGGCACAAAATAAGTTTCCCTTAGGCAAAGATGACAACTGCCCTCGGGCTAATCCAAATAATTCCCATAGGCTAAATAAAACACTTCCCTCTTGTGCAAGTAACTGGGCCATGCACAAAATGTAAATAAAAATTCACAAGAAATTCCTCTCAATGAAATTATACAATCATTGCATTAATGGCATACCCTCGGGTATCCAGGCCAAACGACTAAACAGAGGAACGCACCCCCGGGGTGATCCTAGATCCAAGCACTGAATCAAACAACAATTTTACAGTTCTATTTAATTACCTATAAAGTTATAGGTAGTTAAAATATCCACGACCTCAGCCACATGACACCCCAAATTGGTTCGTGGCACTAAAATACACAAAACACACAGCAGTTGGAAAAATAAACACCAAGTCGCCTACCTTAAACACCCCTGATCAGTATACTCGATTGACGTTCCACGAATCGTCCTAGAATGAGGCAGATCTGAGGTGAAATAAAAATCACTTTAAATTCAAATAACTTCCCTTAGATGAATAATTGTCAAGAACTACACAAGGATATGAGAGGGCATACCCGTGCAGTTCCAACGAGATCGACGGAGGAAGAATCGGATTCCCGGTTCGCGATCGACGGATCCTAAAAGATTCTGCCATCCCCTCCAGTGCTCCCGTCCGGTTCTAAGACTCCCCTGTGAACAGGGGAGGCTACTGCACATTTTAAAAGAAAAAAAAACAAAGTACACGGTGTGTATTTCCAGGTACACAACGTGTACTTCCCAATTTTTAACTATTCCTTTGGTGGTTTCCCGCCATCGTGGCATTGTTCACCTGCCGACAGGACTACACGACATGCCTTCATGAGTATATGGCGTGTTCTGTCGCACAGCTTGCCACCACCTTACTATTCGCCTACCGACTAACTACACTGCTTGTAAAGGACAACTACTTGATGTGTAGTCGGTTCCTACACCCTTTATAGCCGACAAGGCCACACGCCTCGTGTACCCATCCCAAATGGCCAGAAGTACATGACATGTGGAAAAGTACATGGCATGTACTTCCAAAATTTGGGATTTTCCCCATTTTACTTATGTTCATAAAAGCTCTTAAGGAAAGGAGAAAATAATAAACACATACCTCAAAGATAAGAACCAGGTTCTTACAGTCTATACTCCTGGGAAGGGAAACATTGTTGGAGATGCACTTATCAAAAGATTGGGTGTATAGCTGCTAGGAGAGGTGATGGAGTAGATGGATGCTTTACAGATATCATCTGTTAATGGAAATGGAGAAGCCTTCCTTTAGTCTCTTACAGTCACTCCCCCACTTCTTCAGTGAGTCAGAGAGGCAAAACATGGGGACACTAACTATAAGACACGACGTGCTCATATTTCCATAGGGCAGGCACCTAATGGATTTTCTGAAGGTGGGGAGCACATCATTCTCTACATATGATGTTCCACGGTACCAGTGTCACTTCAAGAGGAAGTGTTGAGGGAGTTCCACACATCATGTCTAGAGGTACATCCATGAGTGGTGAAGATGTACCTGGATCTCTAACGACATCAATGGTGGCTAAGAATTTAGAAGGCAGTTGTAGAGTTTGTCTCTCGATGCCTCACTTGTCATCAAGTGAAGGTGGAGCACCAGGTTCTAGCAGGCCTGTTTCAGACTTTTGAGGTACTATAGTAGAAGTTGGATGGGATATCGATGGATTTCATGATAGGAATTCCTCATACATCTAGAGGTCATGACTTAGTCTGGGTGATCATCGACTGACTCACCAGGTCGACCCACTTCCTACCAATCAGAGAGCAGGGATCAGTAGAGAGATTGGGATGCCTCTATGTGCAAGAGATTGTGTAGGTACATGGAGTACCCTCCACGATTGTCTCCGATAGGGACACACAATTTACTTCCCGATGATGGAAGGTGTTGTAGGAAGCTATCAGGATACAGCTTCGTTTGAGAACCATCTTCCATCCTTAGATGGATGGCCAGACTGAGCGAACCATTCCCACCAAAGAGGACATGCAACATGATTTTGTCCTAGATTTCAGTCGTAGTTGGGATGATCACTTACCTTTGGTGGAGTTTTCATACAAAAACTGCTATCACTCCACCTTTGGGATGTCACCTTTGAGGTGTTGTATGGGCGACCTTGCAGATCACCTTTGTGCTGGACTGACCCTAGGGAGTCAGCACTCGTTGGAACAGAAATGGAATGTGATACCACATAGATGGTTCAGATCATCCATGAGCAGATGGAGGCTTCACAGAGTGGGCAGAAGTCATATGATGGTAGGAGATGAAGACCTCTGCAGTTCAAGGATTGGGACCATGTCTTTCTATGAGTCTCACCTCAATGAGGTCTACAAAGATGTGGCCGAGGTGATAATATATCTCTAAGATGCATCATACCTTTTAAGGTCCTCATCAGAGTTGGCGAGGTGGCTTACCTCTTATCTCTTCCACCTCAGTTGAATCGGTTGCATGACGTCTTCCATGTATCCCAGCTGAAAATATACGTGCATGAACCTTCCCACATCATCATACATGGAGATCTGGATGTCGACAATAGGGCAACATTTATGGAGGTTGCAGTTGAGATTGAGGATCGACATGAGCTGGTCCTTCGTGGGCGGTCGATACCTCTGGTTCACCTTCGCTGGAAGCATAGGAAGCTCCAGGAGAGAACATGAGAGAAGGAGGCTCAGATTAGTGCTCAGTAACCCCACTTTTTCCCTTAGTTATGATTTTTAGATTACGGGGATGTAAATCCCTGAGGTGGGGAGAATGTAAAGACCCAGAATATCCCTGTAATTTTTTTAATTAAGTGGTAATTTTATGAGTCTGTGAAAATTGAAGGCGCGTGATTCTGAGGCCCGATGTTCCAGGAATCAATTTCTGATTTTTTTTTCAGGTACGTTCAGTAAACATATGAGAGGGTTTTTATAAATTTTCAACCGGTGTTTGGAATTGAAACCCGAGGTCACTGTTGGACTCACATCGCCAATAGTTTATTATGAATACTTTTTCCTCGATGGTTTTGGGTCAAGAATAAAAGATAGTTTTTGAGTTTTTCATGGAAATAATAAAATAAAATAAACTTCACATTATTTTATTTCTGAGCCACAATGTGGAAGTTGGAGGTGGGTTCCACAGAACTAAACCTACTTGTGGGAGTTGAAGTGTGGGGACCACCTGAACATCACCTCCCATGAGAGGTTATGGTGGTGGGGTCCACCCGAACCTAACCTTCTGCAAGAGTTTACGTTGGTGGGGACCACCCAGAACAAAACCCCCATTTTAATTGTGGAAAACTTCTCAACTCACATCATTAATAAGAGGGTTCCTCTTGATCTCCTCTAACCTATTAATTGTGCCAACGCAGATGATAATTAAATGTGCCATCCCGTCTAACAATTATTTTTCCCACCCACCTTAATCAATTGGAATTTCAAATTAATTCCAAAAAATAATAGATAACTTAATCTATTATTTTGGCTTGGAATTCTCATTTTCGTGGAACTTGGGAGAATTTTCCCAATGAGAAATGTATTCCATTGATGAAGAAACCTCCGACCGACGAAGTATGCTCCAACCGACGAAGAACTTCGACATAAACATTGACATAGACTTCTTTCCAAGGAACCTATTTCGACGTAGGATGTTTTCGTCTACAACGAATCGACATCCGCCTTCTCGTACCAACATTGATGACCAATAAGAAAAGGTAGGGGAATTATTTGAATATGATATTATTTCCATTAATTCATCCCTTCTAAATCAAAGAATCGTTGTGGATGATTTTCCTTGTGGGTTGGGAATTTTTTTGCGGGAAGATGTGGGGTGTTTATAGAATTTTCATCTTTAATCTTTTTTTGGTAATTCATTTAAATTCAAGAAAGATTGAATCGCTTGCTACCACCTTAAATGTAGAGGGTGTGACCCAAACCAACATGGACCGACCCATCCGCCGCTGTCATTTGTGCTGTTATTAAGAATGGCTACGAGGCGACGAGATGAAGAATGCGATGAAGGGAACGGTCATGTAACATGAGGCCTCCACGACCCACGCCGCCCAATGGTCGCGCCATCCGCCGGCCAAACTGGTCTGAGCCGCTCCGCACCTTGGCCGAACTGGCATCGGCCATGCTGTAATCCACTCGTTCCACCCTGGTCACATCCTCTGCTTAACTGAACTGGCCGAACCGGCCCCGGCCACATCGTCCGCCGGCCGAACCGACACCGCCGCCCCGGGCCAAACGACGGCACCCGCCTGGCCACCCACACCATCTGGGCCGAACCGCGGCACCCTTTCGAACGAGGTTTCCGTCCTTCGCGTGTTCCCGCACTCCCCGTGGCTCTGTCGTATGTGCACCCAGCACCCCCAACGCCCCTCGTGTCCCTGCTGGCCGAACTGGCTGTGGGCCTCCTCGCGCCCAATGGCGCCCCGGCCTAGCCGGCCTCCCGTCCCCGGCCCCGGCGGCCCATCCTCGGGCCGAGCCGCCCTGATCCAACCCCTTGTGAGGCCCTCCAGGATGAGCCATGCCCTCATGTTTCCCAACGGGCCATGTCGTGCCCTCCCAGTTCCCTCCAGGCCGAGCCGCCCACGTGGCACCCTCCGAGCGTAACCGCCCTCGCGCTGACCTGTGGCCGGTCCTCACCCACAAGACCGGTCTGCGCTCTTACGGGCCGATGGGCTGGGCCCAGCAAGCCAGACCAAACTCAATGGGCCAGCCCGCCAAAACGGCCGGTCCAGACCCAACGGGTCAGGCATGGTAGACCAGAACCGGGTCAGACCAGACCCAGGCCCACTAAGACCCTTTACTTTCTTTGGCTATATCTTTGGCACCGGATGTCCATTTGATGAACCGCCAACAACCCTGGTAATCATGGAGCATTATGGTCCCGTTGAGTATACCCCACTAGAGTTTGGGATATAACTGTGATATGGTCTGGTTTGATCATGAACGAATCCAACTGGGACCTCTGGACTAAAAGGATAATTACTCACAGACCGGGTGTCCGATTGACGCGTTGTCTATTGTGTTGAGACCTATATGATGTGGCTGACCATTTGAATAATTATTCATGGGGATTTGTGTCAGTTGGAGTATCAACCAGTATCTTGTGGTGTGGATCCTTCTAGTGACGACCGAGTAGAGTGCGGAGACCTAGGAGCTGGCTGAGACCTGATAACTGCTAACCGATTCGACTCAGAGTGACTCGACTAGCCCAGTGGGGAGTGTCTGGGTGTTGCGGCAGACCCACGGAAGAGGAGCGCCTGGTGGTGGAGGCATACCCATGGTACTCAACCGGAGGAGTACCTATGCAGGCTATTAGGGGGAGCGCCTTGGTGACATGGTAGACCCACGCTGGAGAGCGCCTCGATGAGAAGTAGCAGACCCACGATACTCGACAGAAGGAGTACCTCATCAGTTCAATGTTATTCGGAAGCACCTTGGTGTCATGGCATACCCTCTGTACTTGATTGGGCCTGAGTTCCCCAGCAACCGAGGTTTCGATAATGTGAATAAAATCCAGGTTGATCAGAGTCGGTAACATTTGTGATTTCCTCATGATTGAGATGGATTACATGATAACATAGGTATATGTATGGGCATATACCAAAGTGGGGTTATCATTTGATTTCATACATTGTGGTGTATCCTTGTTGGATTTTGTGAGAGCTTGAGGGTCTCGGGGTCCTAAATGAGTATCATTATACGCACCCCTGCACGGGCTATGCCCGCACCTCGTTCTATTAGATGCAAAAGATGTACAATGCTGACTGAGGCTAAGAGTAGCCGGACGTGATGGTACAAGGAGGTGAATCTTAAGACATGTCAGTACATGGAGGAGACCGAGGGATGTGGAGTGCCGAGGAGGTGATATGTACCAACACTTCAGGTAGGAACCTCGGATGTTAACCTAGTGGCTATTTTTCCTTTTTCCTCTATTGTACTTGTACTTTTAGTTTATTGTACTTTCAAGTTGGGCTTATATTCTCGCCCTTTTTTACTTACTCTACTCACTTCATTGTTATTCATTTTACTTATGATCATATCTGCTATGTGTGTACTGGTTATAAAGAAAATGCCTTCCTAGGTTTTTGGAATTACCCCTTTGGTGTCGGTCGCCAACCCCTGACCTATGTAAAGCGGGATTGGGGTAGTCCCGGCAAAGTCCCTGAGGGATGGGTTGTGACACATATCCCCCACATTGTGTGTGAGATTGATGTGATTTTGGTTCCAAAATCACCAAAATTTATTTTTTATAAATTTTTCTACTCTATTATGAAAATTCAAGTATGTTTTATCATTTTTGAGTATGTGACTTGTGTTGTGAATTAAAATGTCAATTTTAAATCTTGTCCAATATTTTAAATCATACAAGGAACACCATGAATAAAATTGATGTGATGTTAATTCCTAGATATAAAAATTGACTTATGAACAGTTTTACTAAATTATATTTACAATTTGAGTCAGTTTTCATAGGTTTTTAGATATTGGTCCATGTTTTGAACTAAAATGTTACTTTCATATTAGAAACATACACAATGAGTCTTACATGAAAAATCATGTGTTAGATATAAGTGTTATTAAATCCTAATCATAAAAATGAATTATGGATCATTTTACTAAATTATAAAAATTAAATGGGCCTGTTTTATCATATTTGGGTATTTGACACATGTTTTGAATTAAAATGTTGGGCTCAAAATAAAAAATCACACTTTTAGTCATACCTGACACACCATATGTTCGATTTACATGATATTAATTCCAACAAATACAAAATTTCATGTAGATATTTTAAAAAATTATCAAGAAAATATGAGTCGTTTTTATCATTTTTTAGTGTGTGATTCATGTTTTGAACTAAAATATCAAATTTAAACTGATAATAATCCTTTTGAGTCATACCAATAACACTGTGTCTCGAATTTATGAGTAGTTGATCCCTAAAATAAAAAATAATTAATGGATATTTTTACTAAAGTATCCATACAATCCATGTAAATTTTATGATTCTTGATAATATGATGTGTGTTTTCTAACAAAATTTTAATTTTAAATCAATAAACCAACATCTAATCAGTTTAGGAACACCATGTATATGATTGATGTGCAGTTATTTACTATAAATCCAAAATGAATTATTAATATTTTCCTTAAAGTATGAAGATATGGTTATGTAATTTTAATTTATTTCATCCAAGGACACATGTTTTTATATAAACATTCACTTTTAAGATTAAAACATACACTTTGAGTCATATAGAACACAATTTGTGTCAAATTGATGCATGGTTGACTACTACACATCAATAAAAGGTTTATGTATCATTTTTATGTTATCTCAATGACAAATTATTAAATATGAATGGATCCAAAAGTGAATTCATTTCAACACTAGAGGAATAAAAACAAATCAAATAAATAATTGACAGCTCTCTTGAGAGAAAACTAATGATTACCATAGTGAATGATTCATATTAATCTGTTCATCAAGAATATATTTTTCTACAATCATTTCATGCCTATAAAGAGAACAAAAAGAAATTCAAACATAGTTTATGATCTATAGGGAAGCTAAAATCATATTTTAGACTTCTAGATGGACATTGAAATCTATATAGTGAAACTTTTGGCACTTAATAGGTACAAAATTCTTGTAGAAAAAAATATTATAACTCAACACTTCATGATATATGTAAAAATTAACAAAATTAATAATAATAAATTGTAAAAGAATCAACTAAACATGAGTTTGATTAAATGATAAGAAATGTTACTAAATAATTAGCATATAAAACAACACTTCATGATATTTATGAAGAACCTTACAAACATGGTAATAATTTTATGCTTCATGATGTTTGCAAACATTCTGACTCCAAGTATATTCAACACTCTTTTATAAATAAATATATTTCCTCTATTTAATATGTGGACTTTTGAAATACAAAGTAGTATTATAAATATGAAAACCAATGTAATCATATAAATAAATCGATATTATGATTTATAATTATCAATTTCTTATATTTATATTCATCTAATATTTATAAATAATTTTATAAAATCCTTTAGTTCAAAAGTAATTGTTTTTTAACTAAAATATTTTTCATTGAATTACATGGATTTATTTAATAGATAAATATATCAAATTTTAGAAATTGAGTTTGATAAAACATATTTAATTTTTGAATTAGTATATCAACTATTACATAGGATTATGTTTTGGGTTAATTATGAAAATATTGATTTTTCAGTGAATAGTGATGAATGTTGATTTTGGAAGAATATCATTTTTTCATTAAATTATGTAATTAAATATTCTCATTAAATTATAGATTTATTTTTAAATTGACATAATATCTATTATATTTCACATAATCTGATCAATTCTATAAGAATCTAAAATGAATATTTTTTTTGTATAAGTTGATTTTTATTCTTAAAAAGTCAATTTACTCTAACCAGTTTTTAATTTCAATTTATGCACTTATACTAAAAAAATTTATACCACTCATAGAAGATAAATTACTAAAGATTTATTAAATATTTTGAATCAGTTGTTTTAAATATTTATTGATTAATTTCTTCTGATCATTATTAACAGTAACCATGGTTAAAATGTGTCACTACAGTAAATGGTAAATCAAGATAATTCAGTTAAAACATAGTAATAAGACCATAAAATATTATGTTAATTATTTTTGGATTAATTTTTGAATATTATCACCTTATATTCCATATTTTAATGTTTGGAATCAATTTTCCATAAATAATAAATTTATAATATTTAACAGTTTACAAAAAGGTCAAGTGTGTCACTCCCCTCACTTATAAAAGCACACCACCTCTCTTCTCTTACTCACAAATGTTTTTCACTATATATTGTAAAATTAATAAAAAAAATATATACACAATATCCCACCCTAGTTCCAAGATTCCTTGTCTCACCAAAAGTTCATACCTAGAAGGCTTAAGGTGTAATCCAAAGAGTTTATGTAAGGAGAATGTATATGTCCCAACCGACCCATTTCATGTTTATTTCCTATTATGCCACCATAAAATATTTTTATACTATGATTCAATAATTTCTTAGTTATATTAATATATATGTGTCTTTTTATGGTTCTATTACAACTATTTTTATCTCTTTTTCCATATAATGATAAATGAAAATGTCACTCACACGTACGTGTGGAATACCACCTCCATGAAGCAATGTGTTTATTTTTCATCACCAGATTATATGGATGGTTATAATTTATGAAAAGATAAATAAATATGATTTTTATGACATAGTTATTATTTTATAATGATAATATATTTCTATACACCTCACTCTTTCTATCCATTGCAAATTGATAAACTCGATCAAGCATTCGTGTGGAATGACCCCCCATGATGCGATGTGCTTCATTTTACATTTCCAATTTATAAAAACATTAATAAAGATGAATCTAATGAATATTAATGAAATTTATATCCTATTTATGATCCTATAAAATTAAAATATAATCTAGTTTATTTCCATTACATATGTAATAAAAAACAATAACAATATTCATGCATACATATGGACTACCATCTCCATGAAATGATGGTGTTAATTTTTCGTAACCTCCTAAAACGATTGGGATTTTAATGTGTATATAATTTTTAATTATGAAAAATTTAAAATATTTAAGGTTCATTATATAATGATACCATAACTCCTTTGACCACGATCAATGCACAATTACCTTTTTGAGGTTTTAAAATGAATCATCTAAAATAATCCAATGTAAAATTAACCATTTTACTAACAAAAGAAAACATAGTAATAAATGTGTAACACCTTGAATAAAACCACTAGGTTCAATATAGAGTTTCAAATGACATCATACACAACTCCCCCTACGAATGAGGCTATCGACTAATAGTTAGGGTCTTTGTCTATCTATGGGGAAACAATACCATCACTATCATGTTATAGATAAAATAAAAATAAAAAATATAAATTATTATTATGATGTTAGAAACATATAATAAATAAATAATTATAATTAAAAAGGTTCATAGAGGTTATAAATGGGATTCTAATGTTGAAATCCAATCAAAATTATAGTGGAAATTAGAAGATAATTAAATAAAATACATGGTGTCCCCCAGTGTCCATCCGAGTCCACCACCAACTCCATAAACCTTTTATAATACATGAACCATATGCCTAATACCCTTACATATATCCCTAAAGAGTAATTTTACACATGAATTCAAATTCCAATACATGGTGTGAGTAATAAAACACATTTTAACTCTAACAATGTGTCCTAAACAAGTGTTCTAAAGTATAAAATGTGTGTTCTATAATATTAATAAATTTGTATGAATAATAAAAAGTTTAAAACATGTTCCAAGAAGTTATATTATAACCAATTCAAGATATAACAATAATCATACTTACTTCTGATCCACACAATTTAGATAATCAAAGAATTCCATAAGGGAGAAAAAAATCCACTAGGCTTTTATGCACATCTCCCAATAATCTGAAGGCATCATCTCAGGTCAGTTCCCTAGACTGTCATATCACAACTTTTTCATTGGGCTGGCCTAAATACTATCATACTAAATTTATTAAATGGGTATGATTTATATATTTTCACGTGCCAAAGAAACTGACTCTAGTCAGGCCTAGAGGACTTCATTCCCCTACCCTGTGCTCTGGTCCATCATCATCATCATCATCAACTTCATCATCATCGTATTCCATGTGCTCTCTCCAGGTAAGGGATAAACATCACATGATGTCCTAATTGTCTCATGTACCAAGATAAAACACTATGTTATTATAGAATAAATAATATTGTTGATAATATAGTGCAATAAATGAATATCATCATGATAATATTAATAAAACACATAAAAACCCGTGATTCACATATAACAAGGAAAAAAGATACTCTTGAAATTCAAAGAGAATCATACATTATAAAGGGTTTCATGAGATACACATACACAAACACAATATTATCTGAATCAATCATAGAAAAAAAGTTATTACAAAAAAAGATTTATATTAAGGTTAAATTTAAAAAATAGAGCAGCGAACAGTTACAAATTTGATACCTTAAATTTATTGATGAATAACACCAACATTTTTCAAGGAAAATATAATCCAACAATAAAACACACCACATAGAAGAAGATCACACATTATTGTTACCTTAATGGTGTTTTTTAATGTCCCAATATTGATGCACATGGACAATAAATTTATTTTGCATAAATAATTAATACTTTACAAAAATTGACACCCAATGATGGTATTAGTTAATTATAATTAGATACTTGGAACCTAATATCTTAATAATGTGAAATATCATCAACCTATCCCATAAAGATCACCCCCTTTAGTCTTTATAACTAATACCATTCTTTTTATGCTGGGTAAAATAAAACATAAAAATGGTGATCTCAAATTCTAATTAAGGGTAAACAGGGAGAACATTAAACAAAACATAAACATATAAATGTAAAAACATGAATGTAAATCTTGAATATCAATATATTGAGTCATGAAATACATCATGATCGTTTATAAGGAATAAAACATAAAGAAACACAAGTCCAGATAAATTAGAATAGGTATAAAACGTGGAAATGTTGATAATAAAAAATCATATAAAAAATTTTCTTATTAGAGAAGTCTTATTTCCAATACCATAATAACTGAAAAAGTACATTAGTAAACCCTATTCGTTCCTCGTTCTAGGCCTGTATTACAGAACCTGATTTACATTTTGTTCCCTCCAACTATTATTCAACAAAATTTATATTCTATTCCAATCATGTCTATCTCATGAGATATAAATAATTACCCAATGATTTGTTGGTAGATATAGGTCAGACCTATCATATAATGAATGCCATAAATTTGTGTTCCATAAAAACATAAATCATTCATCATAATATAAATCAAGGAATAAAATGTATTTTATAAACATTATTTCATCATAACATAATCCTTGTAAAACAAATGGATTACATAAATTTCATTCCACCATAAATATAATCAACCATAAGAGTAATAAGGATAGTATAATTAAAAAAATTTAAATAATATTAAAACAAAATTAATTTCAATAAAATACTTGAAAAAATTTTGGTAGGACAATATCCTTTCTTCATCTAAGACAATATATTTTATCAAAATTCCCAGCAGATTTTAAAAAAAAAATTAATTTGAAAATAACCTTGAAATAGTAAAAATTAATATTCATGGAAATAATTTGTTATAAAATAATAAAATAAAATTCATCTTGTATATGTTAAAAAACATTATCCTTGGACTTTTGTTGGAATAGAAAAAAGAACCTTATACCAATATCGAAAAACTATTCCTTTCACACCGTTTAATAAAAAATCCCCAATGGGAAAAAGCTTCCTCAAGTAATTTTAGAATAATTGAAATAATATTATATAGTTATGAAAAATGGATATGGATGATATATATACCCCACTAAATACCTATGGATAAATAATCTCAGATAATAATTATATTTCGAAATTAGCCCCTACCTTTGGTCCACTATCTATTTCATGTATCTAATCCTACTGAATAATGATTTTAATAATTTCAATGACTTATTGTAGAATAAGAGTTATTTTTTGGATATCATATTTGGTCATATTATCATATCCTTGGTAATATTATTTCATTATTACTTGTTATTTGAGTATTAACTCTATGATTTTCTCATTAATTTTTTGTCAAATATATCTTGGTTATTCTTATTATATCAATGTTATATCATTCCAAACTTATATTAACATAATATATTTAGAAATTATTTTTTATTTAAATTTATATTATCTTGATTTTATAGATATCATGTGGAGTGAATCACATCTAACTGTGGAGACGCTAGGCTATACGTATGCAGAAGCGACGATATCATTGATTTAATTATGAAATGGAATTTAATTAGATGATATATATATTTTTTACATAATAAATAATTGTTTTAATAATAATATATAGTTATTGTTTCCATCAGTATACCCATCCATGTCAAGTGGTAGGAAAAAACTGATTACATCACCTTGTGGAGACGATGATCCGTACAAACGTAGACGTGGTGATTTAATATTTCTTAGATGGATAGAAGGTGGAATTTGGTTAGTGCATAATGAAAATAATATCTATGTATAAATTTTATATATTAATCATTAATTTATAAAGGAAAAAACTATTAAAGAGGAAGTAGAAGAAGAAATATTTTGACAGAATTAATAGAGGAGATTACCTCATCTTCGAAAAGATCCCTCTAGATATCCTCTTAAAGGCCCTAGAGTTGGTCTTTTAAGAAGACTATAATTTTTCTAATGATGGTAAAAATTATTTCATCATTTAAATGGTGATATATTAACATATTTTATGAAAAATAAATCAAAAATAAATAATTCTGATCATTTTAGACCATGTTTTGATTTTTAATAATTTTTTTAATTTTTTATCATTTTTATTTAATTTAATAAACAATTGTTTTGAAAAAACAATATTAGTGTCATTATTGACACTATTAAATTCATAGATTTTAAAAATAACATTATAAGATTTTCTCGGATAAAATGTATTTTTTATAGCTCTATTGGGTATAGGTTATCTATTAAATTCATGGGATATATTAATTATCAAAAAATATATTTTTTAGTATTTTTTGTGCCAATAATTTGACATTCCCATTAAAAAAGTAATTAATATATCTTTTTTTGGAAATTTATTAATATAATTATTATATTGTAAAAACTAAAAATAAAATACTCTAATGATGAAAAATCTACTATACATTAGTATAATACATTTAGCAGAATATATATTCTAGAAATTCCATTTTTAAAAATGTTATACCTATGAAAACATGGATGTGACCAGTTTAACATGACTTTAAATAAAATAATATAAGTTTCATGATCTCTAATATTAGGCTGAAAATGGTCTATAACTCTATACATGGATTATTGTTGTTGAGATATAATCTAAAATTAATATTTTTTAATGTGTTTTTTATTTTTACTATTTATTATAATTTTTATAAAAATTATTTTATTGATTTTACATTAATTAAATAATATATGAATCATCAATATACAAACCTTGAATGTAATTATTAGTTTCCTTGAAATTAAATATAAATGATCATGATAAATAAAAATATTTTATTTTTCAAATTATATTTATATGATAATTAACTTATATAAATTATTATTTTAAAAATGATATTTTATTTGAAACAAAAATGTGAAGTCATTACATTTTCATAAAATAAAATATTATAAATATTGTATTATATCCCAAATGTCCCCAAAACATCCATAATAAATTAATATTAGGAAAAATGATTGTTATGTTAAAAAATAACATTTATATTCTTTGATACCACCCATTTGTTCATATATAGATACATAATATATATTAAAGACAAAATTCATATTTTCTATGTTTCGTTGATTAGCATATTATTGAAGACATTTTTCAGGAAAAGTGCCTATTAAATATCAAAATTTATGTCGTCAAGTGTCATGGGCTAATTAAATTATTAAAAAAAATTTCATTTCATTTGGTCATTTTATAAACATTATCATTTTATTTTCATCCTAAATTCCCTAATTTACCCTATACTATGGAAAAGAAATTTATCACATTTACTATTAATATTGGTCAAAAATAAAATAGGCCTACATAAAAATGTTACACCCTTGGATTTCATAGTACGTTTTCTCTTTAAATTAATTCAATCGCTTGCACCACACACAACACCAAGTTTGAGCACAACATGACTTACCAAACAAGCTATTCAAAAAGAGGTTATGAATAATATTTACAACAATTTGAATTTTATAAACTTCTTATTATTTTTAAATTCATATTATTTTTTTAGACAAAATATTAAAAAAAATTCAATTTTTCAAATAAAAGAAGTATTTTTCAATAAATATAGTTTTCCTCCTTTTAATGGTGAACCCTTTATAAATCCAATATTTGACAGTTTTTTATACTAAAATTGATGAATTTAAATTATTATTTCAAATAAGGTCATAAAAATTTATTTTGGAAAATGTTTTGGTACTTTTCTAATAACATTCATATTTTTTATGAATAATGAAAAAAATAATGAATTTTAATTGAAAACAAATTTTTTAATCAAAAAAATATATAGTGCTATGTTAAACATTTGAGTTGTTATAAATTATAATTAGAGTATATTTTTACCATTTAATCCAATTTTATTTTTTTGAAGTAAATTAATTTTTTAATTGGATATAAACACAAGTTAATATTTTGATAGTTTTTACTTCTTAAAAACCTGCTTTCTGGTTTTGACAATAGGAAATAATTTTAAATTAATTCATGCAACATATATGTTTTTAATTTGGTAAAATTGAAATCATTTATTAAATTGGACTATCAAAATATTTTTGGGATAAATTTTTGGTTTTTTTAAAAAAACATTAAATTTTTTATGAATAAAGACAAACATTGCGTTGTATATAAAAACTGAATTTTTCATTTATATAATAATATTAATAAAAAATTTATCTTATAGTCTAAATAGATACATAATAAATATATTAGTTCAATTTAATTCCTGGGAGTCATTTTATAATAATAATTAGGCATGTAATATTTTAAGGAACTTTTTAAACGTGTTTTACCCACATTTTAGGCACATTTTCAAATTTGAATAATACGTAATTTTACCACTCATATGAATTGAATTTATAAAATCTGAGAGATGTGTTTGTCTTCAATAAGTAAATTGTGGGTCAACAATATGAAAATAATTTTTGGTGAAAAAGGACTTTTGAATTTTATTTTCTACGATTAAAAGTAAATATGGTAATTATAGGTAAAAATGATATTATAATAACCCAAAAAATTGTCCTATTTCTAATGGATAATTGTATATCTACAAAAATAAAAATTATGAAAAGAATATTATCCTTTTTATGCACATGATTTAGATTATAATATTTATAATATTTTATTTAAAAATGAGTTCAAAGTTTTAAATTCAAATTTTAATAACTAAATCAATTTTAATATCAGGATATACATACGATAAATTATAATATAAATATAAATTATAAATCTAAAATTATTTCCTATATCATGGTATTTTATTTATAGTTTTTTGAAATAAAATAAATAAATTTATTCATGACACAATGATGATGCATTAATTACAATATTAATGAAAGACTAGAATAATTGATGTTATAATTTTTAAAATAAATTTAAATTGAAACTTATGATGCATTAAACGAATTTTCAAGGTTAATATGACATTTTAGGGTTGATTCAATGAATTGGTGTCTAATTAATCATGTTCTTAGGACTTTTAAAATAACCAAATACATAATAGTGTCAAATTTGACAAAATTGAGTTTTTGAAACCAATAATTTTATATTAAATTATATAATAGTCATAAAAATAAATGACTTGGACAAAGGACTTATATAATGATATATATGTCACTAAATAACCCTGTGAGGTTCACTTGGAATTTTATTGCATTTTTATAAAAAATTTATTATAATAAACAAGAAGACATGGTAAAAGTTAAACTATTTAACTGTAGGTTAAATCTAAGCGATAAATTTTATATGGTGACCTAAAATTTTCCAAAACCTATTTTTTGAGAGAATTTTTAACCATCACTACCTTATCCTAGAAATAAATCAATTTGGAGATTTTATAAACCGAATATGATTTTATAATAAATTAGTATTTCTAGGATTTCCTAAAGTGCCTCTCACCTCTATTATAAAAGGGTACATCCCCTTCTCGTAACTTCACACCTACAAATCAATTTTTCTCTGATAACATCTAATCAAATATCCTCCCAAATAACATTAATTAATTCTAGAGGCCTTAATTTAATCATAATCTAACCTAAGGAGTCCATTTTTTCAAATCAAAAGGATGTACCAGATAAAGTGGTAATTATTTCATCACCTCCTTTAATGTCCATTTCTTCTTCAAAATCATATTTCTTTGTTAATTACATTCTAAAATTATAAATACTGTACTTTAATAATATTTATATGTTATTATAAATAGGTTAAAACCATATTCATTGTTGTATCCATATTCTGTTTAACAAAGTCACCATATGTGGGTACACATGTCTCACTGTATCAATGTCGCGGTCTAGTGTGTTATTCTACAGTAAATTATTTGGATGGGTATAATAATGAATATAATTAATTTAAATAATTAATATAAAATTATATTTATTCATTATATATTATATTTCATCCAATTAAACACGGCTTTACCACTAATAGAATGATATTTCCCCTCGTGCGTACATACGACTTACTGTCTCCATGACATAGTGAGACTCATTTCCATATTCACCATTCAACGATGATTATAAAAATATATATTATTAAAAATTATGTAATATATAATTTAATAATGATATGGGATATATATATAGGTATTTACATATATCTCATTCAGTTACTTCCATTCAATACGATAGGAAAATAGAAACAACATTCATTCGTACGTATAGACTATTATCTCTATGAACGGTGTTTCCAATTCTTATATCAATATATTTTACATATTTATATTCTGAAAATATATTATATATAAATAAACTTTTATATTATGGAAGCATTTAAATCATGATCTAAGTGATAATATCAAGAATAAAAAGTTAAAACATGTATGATATGGAAAGCGATTATTACCAGAAATGATACTTTAACAAGGAAATTATTATTAAATGGGTAGTATAAAGTCACAAATGAATCATATAATAAATCATAATTATTTATATTTTTTGGGTATAATTTAATAATATAATATGGTCATTATATATGAGGTTAAACATACCCCTGACTAATGGAATGATCAAGTTAAGGGTTAATTTTCAATATCATTTTTATATGAGATTTTCTATGTGTAGATATTTACTGGGACATATTTATCATCCTTGTCCATGTTTCATAAAAATGTTTTAAAATGGAATATTTTATGTTTTTTCGTAAGGGACTCTTTTTCAACGACATCATTTTGTATATTTTAATGATTTATGTTTCAAAATATTTTTAATTAATGTCCATGTATTAAAAATTATTTTAAGGATTTATTTATATAGACCAGATTTTTTTAAAATGTTAATAACATTAAAAAGATTCAATGTGGTTTGGAACACTTTTATTAAATAATATCTTTTAAATGTATTCCATTATTAATGTGTGATTTTAAATGATTTCTCAAAAAGGGATATTTCTCTCAAAGAGTATTAATGATCATTTTAAATTATGTCAAAATACACTATAGATATTATTCATGAATGAGTTTCATTTATTATAATACAATATTATATGTTATACAAAATAATTCTTGATATGATTGATTATGTATGTGCTATTTTTATACCATTCATGTATTATAGTTAGTGTTTTGAACATTTGAATGCTATTTTTAATGTGAATATTTTTGTGATGTTGTTATATTTTCATATGAGGAATGAATTGGACTTAGTATGTGATGGATGCGCCCAGTATATCCCCTCGATGAATTAGTAGGTCTCATGAGAAACATTTTTGTATTGGCACAAGGCCTTGACAAAATTTATATTTTTAGTTTTTCCACGAGGCATTGACTATGTGGTTATGATGTCCGACATTATGCATTCCATCGTTATGAGATTAGTTTTTAATGTTACATGTGACTATTCGACTAGTAGAATATCCATATTCATGTTTATATGGTACAGTTTTATTTATCATTTCTATATTTTTTTTATGTTTGCGTGTAAAAGGTTGTTGTTTTTATTACACATCTTGTCTAAAATGTTTATAGCTTCAGCTAAATTATATACCCTAACTGAGAATCTGAGATCACCCATTTCTTATGGTTTTTTTCAGGATTTCAAGAAGTGTATTATGATTGACATCCATTGTTAATCTTGGGGAATAATGGTGTCATCAGAGGATTATTTTTGTTGTGTTTTATATTTTAATGTCTAATGTATCATTGATATATGTAATCTATTTTCCGTGACGGCTAAACTGATAAGTTCTTTGGCATTGATGTCTTGTAATCACGATAATGTATTAAAATAATGCATGGGCACTGACCATATGGGGTCAGGGCATTACAGTTGGTATCAAATAATTTTTAACATTAATCATGGAAATTATATTTACATAAACTATTATAAGCAAATATTACACTAAGATATAATTTGAGTATAATTATAGAAGAACATACATATTTTTTTGTAATGTAGAAATTATGTGAGTTTTCTAGGAAATACATTCTGGTCTTGATAATTCAAGTGAATGTGGTTCTGGAACATATGTACCTAGGAGTGAAAACACTGACAATGAGTTATGGTCTTGACTGCGGGTATCCTAATACATGACAACGTGCCTTACTACCCACCTTGTTCGACATTCTTGGGGGATATGATTAGTATAATTCACATTTTATTTACAAGACATTATGATGTATTTATGAGTAAATATGTCTTCAAAGTCACCATTTTTATGATTATGAGACTTGATGGGTGAAAATATTTAATCAATGTTGAGATTATTTCTAGTTTCTGGATTAAACATTATGATATGATTTAACGTAATGTATGTTGTCATTTAAAAATGGAGCCCAATAGAAGGAATAAGACTCCTGCAATATGCATGATCCAAATAGTATGAAGAATCATATATTTCATGGTTTTAAGTGAACATTTAGAAGGTAAATATTTTGAAAACCGGGTTCTAGTGACCACACAGACACCCCGCCTTAACATGCTTAAGCTTGGGGAATAATGGTGTTATCCAAGGATTATTTCTGTTGTGTTTTATGTTTGAATGTATAATGTAACATTCATATATGTAATCTATTTTCCATGACTGCTAAACTGATAATTCCTTTGGGACTTGATGTATTGTAATCATGATAATGTATTAAAATAATGCACTAGCTCCGAGCATCTAGGGTCAGGGCATTACAGTTGGTATCAAATGATTTTTATAAATAAACATGGAAATTTGATTTACATAAAATATTATAAGGAAATATTACACTAAGATAGACATTGAGGATTAGTTTAGAAGAACATACAATTTTTTTGTAATGTAGAAATTATGTGAGTTTTCCAAGAAATAAATCCTTGTCTAGATAATTAAATTGGATTTGGTTCTGGCACATATGTACCTAGGAGTGAAAACATTGACATGGAGTTTTTGTCATAACTGGGGGTATCCTAATACAGGACAAATGGCCTTACTGTGCACCTTTTTTGACAATCTTGGTGGATATGATTAGTATAAATCACATTTTATATACAAACCATTATGAAGGATTTATGAGTAAAAATGTCTTCAAAGTCACCATTTTTATGATTATGAGTCTTGATGTGTGAAAATATATAATCAATGTTGAAAATTTTTCTACTTTTGGATTATACATTTTGATATGATCTAGCGTAATGTATGTTGTCGTTTGGAAATTCCACCCAATAGAAGGAATAAGAACTCCTGTAATACACACGATCCAAAGAGTATGAAGGATCATATATTTCATGGTTTTAAGTGAAAATTTAGAAGGGAAATATTTTGGCAACTGTGTCCTAGTAACCACACAGACACCCCTCCTTAACATGGTCGTCAGTTCCTAGCCCGCCTGGTACCACCATTTGGCACTACAGACATGTGGTCCCCACCATGGGTCCCACACACATGCCCAAATGGGTCATATTACTAATGACTATCCCCACGGGCCAATATATGTCCTTTGTAGTATGCTTTTTCCTCACTCAAAGACACTGTCAAAAACTTCCATGAAGGTCCTCCATCCTGATCACTACTCCATGCCAAGCATGATTAAATGTGGAGTTCTAATCAGATAGGCTCTTGAAAAGGAAGGTGCAACTTATTGACATGATTCATATAATTTTGTCAGTTAACCCTTCATCATTTTTTTGTATTATAATCACCCCCTTTAGAGCACATCTTCCTCGTCTTGGGCCCGACATCTCAACCCAGGGGCCCACCCTCATGCCTGAATGGGTCATCTGACTAATGACTATCCCAACATGCCAACAAAGGACCTTTTCATTGTGCTTTGTCCTCTTCAAAGTCACAATTTTTATGATTATGTGACTTGATGTGTGAAAATATTTAATCAATGTTGAAATTTTTTCTAGTTTTTGGAATATACATTATGATATGATCTAACGTAATGTATGTTGTCATTTGGAAATGCCACCTAATAGAATAAATAAGAACTCCTGCAATATCCATGATCCAAAGAGTATGAAGGATCATATATTTCATGGTTTTAAGCGAACATTTAGAGGGGAAATATTTTGACAACCATGTCCTAGTGACCACACAGACACCCCGCCTTAACATGGTCGTCAGTTCCTGGCCCGCCGGGTACCACCACTAGGCACTACAGACATGTGGTCCCCACCTTGGGTCCCACCCACGTGCCCAAATGGATCATATGAATAATGAATATCCCCACAGGCCAACATATGTCCTTTGCAGTATGCTTGGTCCTTACTCACAGACACTCTATAAAATGTCCAAGAAGGTCCCCCATCCGGATCACTACTCCAGGCCAAGCATGCTTAAATGTGGAGTTATAATCAGACAGGCTCTCAAAAATGAAGGTTCACCTTATTGACATGAGTCATATAATTTTTTAAGTTAACCCTTAATCATTTTTTTGTGTTATAATCACCCCCTTTAGAGCACAATGTCCTCATTTTGGGCCCAACATCTCATCCGAGGCAGTTCACACACACTAATTGTTGGGTACCACCTATAATACCAAATGTAACAATTGGGACTGGATGAAAACATAGACACACCGCCGTAATATGTTCGCCAGGTCCTGGCCCACTAGGTACCAACTATTGCCCCACTGACACGGGGTCCCCACCTTGGGGCCCACCCTTATGCCTGATCGGGTCATCTGACTAATGAATATCCCCACATGCCAACACATGTCCATTTCAGTGTGCTTTGTTCTCACTAACAAACACACAGTGAAACATCCCAAAAGGTCCCCCATCCTAATCACTAGTTCAGGACAAGCATTCTTAACTATGGAGTTCTAATTAGATAGGCTCTTGAAAAGGAAGGTGAACCTTATTGACATGAGTCTTATCATTTAGTCATTTAACCATTCATCATTTTGGTGTGTTGCAAATATTCTACCATGTATCCTCATCATAAGAATAAATATTATCATGTGTTAATAAGATAAGTTACGAATTTACATAGTTCTATGGCTTTAAATGTAGCAAGAGAAGAAGAGGATGATATTGAAAATATGGATAAGGGAAGTAGGAAAAGAAGGATTTTCCCACATGTTATAACCATAAAAAGAATCACCTTCCTAAATTATTGTTGGGAATGTGAGTTTGTTATAATTGTTGATAAAAAGGACACCATGTTTGTGATTGAATGGTTAAGGAAAATATTTCAAATGTTCAATGATTAATCTGCAATTAGTTGGGACACAACATGAATCAATGTCCCAATCATCAGAGTAGACCCTAAATGATGCTATTTGATAATAATCACGTTATGATACTACCGTAGATGAAGAGAATTAATTACAGTTCTATTATTTTCATTAATGAATTGTGAAATTTCTATATTTTATTAATGAGGTACAAGATATAACAATTATAGAGTATATGCTGCTAAAATTTAATTTTTATTTGATTTTCTAAAACCTGATTTTTGGGTGAGTGGGAACCGAAACCAAAATAAACTGAGATTCAAAATTCAAAATTCAAAAAAATCACAACACTCAAGAAGATCAATCTTGAGTCAAGTCACCTGCAGCCTGCCACCAACATCATGAGTATCCTGTTGATGTCACCATCCATCACCCTTGTCGACATCGTCGTTCAACCACTGCACCCGCCGGAGATCACCGACGAGGTCACCGGAAACTTCATCGCAGGAGGAAGAACCACTCAAAGACGCCACTACTTCAGCTACAACCTTCGACAGGGCACGCAACCCCAAAATTCCCCTGAAGAAGAGCCGGAGCTCCATACAAACCATCCATGGAATCCCCACCGACAATATCATCGCCACACCAATGATATCAAAAATCACAGAGAAACCAAAACAATGACACATTCAAACATCACCTTGCCAATACAAGAGATGAAAGGGAGAACCAAAACCATATCTGGATTGGTCATGAGAAAATCCACAAAATCAAAATGGGTATCAACAAAATCAAACCATAACGCACCGAAGCACCACCACCTACAAATCCCCACCTACCAAATCCTATGCAAAGCCTCTATAGAAGACAATTGGACAAGGTATTATCATTGCAAACCAAAGAAAGATCCCGACGCCACAAACCACAACCATCAGAGAGACCGCTCTACCTCCAAGAACCAAGGTCTAAGGATGAAGTGATGATCTCAAGCCTCTAGGCTAGGAACACAGGCGCAGATTCAACACTGCATGATGAATAGACACTAGTGCGCGTAGACGAGCCAGCATTTCCGCAGCGGCATAGAACCCGCACCTCGAACCGCCGAATCTGGGAGAAGATGAAGAGAGATCTGGGAAGGGGAAGGCGGTGTTAGAGGAACCATAGTAGAGTGACTATGTGCCCCTTATAGGAGAATTATAGAGTATATAAGGATTGTACTTTGATACTATTTCATTAATTATTTGAGGTTATGTGTTACCCAGAAAAGTGACACAATAGATGGATAAATTTTTCAAAAAATAAAGAGTTGAGAGAAATATTCACCTTAATATTGTTTTGATATTGTGTTAGTGATTTTAGAATATGAGATAATTGATCTAGATAAATTATATTGGATATTCATGACAACCATGGAACTAATTAATTGTTTTTTGGATTTTACAACATTTTTGGATTTATGAAATATATCTAGTATTCTATAAGGGATAAGGGAGTGTGATCATATACAATATGGTTTTATGGTTATTTATGTAGTTACCATGTTTTAATAGAATACATGATGAAGTTATTCACATGTTATTATGTGATAAAAGAAATCTTTATTATGTTATGTTGACCTTCGTTTTAAATTTTTGGACTGTGTGTTTGGAAAAAATTATTTTGGATAAGTTAAATAGTTGGAACAGATTATGTTGGAAATTGGATACTAATTTATAAGGATAAAATATTTCATAATATTATTTATGTATTGTTATAAAAAGGACAACTCGGAGGCTGGGTGATAACCCATCACATCCGGAAACTCTGCGAGACTTGAACTGACAACTAAAGGGTGGCAAGGGTGCATCACCTTCCACTGGCCTATGTGATGTCCTGGTCTGTATAATGTAGTTTTGTTTTCAAAATGGTCTAATAGATGAATTATAAATTCATTTTTTTAGAAACCTATACAATTTGGTTAAATAGAATATTTTTTCAGTTTTTTTATGTTTTGGAGTGAAATATGATTTTATGGTAGAAATTAGTTAATGGATGGAACTATACATTCCAAGTAATATTTTTTTTCTCACAAACATTAAGGAAAGGATCTTAAAACCTAAACTGTTTTACCCTAATACCTTATGTTTTGTTGATGTGGTCATATTTTAAATCATTATAGATTTATGGCTTTAAGGCCCTTAATTTGGAATTTATTGTTCACTTGTTTGTGATTGGTCACCTCAATCACTCCCTACAAATATTTACGTTTATTTTCTAATTATGTGTTTATAATTTCCCCCAATGTTCTCATATTCAAAACCTTAATTTGTCGAGGAATTTTTCATTCCCCTTTCACTCTTATTAAGACTACATTTTATTAACCCTATTTTTGATTTGGTTTTTCCAAAAAGGTGTTTTCAAATTGCAACCTTTTATTTTTGAAGAAAAATTACAAATTTTTAGGGTGAAATTTATCGAAGGAAGAGAAAATGTAACACCCCATGATTTCATAGTACGTTATCAGATTAATGTAACCAAATAGCTTGCTCCCCACACATCACTGACTTCGACCGCACCACGACATAACAAACAAGTCATCCAAAAAGTGGTTATGAATATTATTAACTTACTTTTGAATATTATATACCCTATATAATCTTAGAATTCTCATTATTTGTTTTATAGACTTAATATAAGATCAAATTCAATTTTTCAGATAAATGAAGTATATTTTAAAAATGCAGTTTTCCTCCATTTTTTGGTGATCCCTTTTTAAATAAAAAATAATGACACTTTTATAAATTAAATTTGTTGAAATTAAATTTCTCTTTACAATCAGGACATAAAAATTTACTTTGGATAAATTTGGGTACTTTTTGGATAAGTTTCATATAATTGATTAATAGTGAAAAAAACAATATTATAATTGAAAACAAATTTTTTAATCAAAATTATTTATAGTATTAAATAATAAGTTTAGTGGTTTTAATTTATAATTAGATTATATTTTTACCATTTAATCCAATTTTGGTCATTAGAAGCAATTTTAGTTTCTTATTAGACATAATCCCATGTCAATCTTTTGATAGTTTTTACTTTTTAAAAACCACTTTCTGGTTTTGACAATTGGAATTTATTTTAAATTAATTAATTCAACTTATATGTATTGAATTTGGTAAAATTGATATAATTTTTGAATTTGGAATATCAAATATATCTTTGGGTGAATATTTGGAATTTTTCCGACAACATTAAATTTTTTTGAATATTGAAAAACATTATGTTATAGATAAAAGCCATATTTTTTCTTTAAATAATTATTCTAATTAAAATTTTATATTAATGAAAGAATAGATATATAATAGATATATTATTATAATATAATTAATTGTAGTCTTTTTATAATATTATTATACATATAAAATTTTATTGACCATTTAAACATCTTTTACCTACCTTCTAGGCACATTTGAAAATGTTCACAAAACGTAATTTTACCGCTCCTGAGAATTGAATTTCAAAAATCTAAGAGACATAGTTGAAACCATTAATTAAAATGTAGTTCAATAAAGTGAAAATAATTTTTGGTGAATAGTAACCTGTGAATTTTATATAACACGGTTAAAATAAAATAGCATAATTAATGGAAAATGATATTAAAATTACCCTAAAAGATGTCATAATTTCATTGGATAAGTGTATTTCGAACAAAATAAACCTTAGGATAAAAATATGATCCTTTTTTATCCACATGGATTAGATTAGTACATTTATTACATTTTATTTAAAAAAGAGTTAAAAATGTTAAATTTAAATTTTAATAACTAAATCATTTTTTATATAAGGTTATACATAAAATAAATTCAACTATAAATATTTATTAGAAAGATAAAAAAATTTTCACATCATGTTATATTTTTTTGGACATTAAATAAATAAATTTATTTATGACACGATGATGATGCAATAATTACCTTATTAATGAATGACTAAAATAATTGATGTTATAAATATAATAATAAATATCAATACAGAATATGGATGCATTCCAAGAATTTTATAGGCTAATATGAAATTATAGGGATTTTTAATTGAATTGTTTTCTATGTAAGCATGTTGTAATGACTTTCATAAAAACCAAATACTAAATAGCTTCAAAATTTACATAAATGAGTATTTAAAACAAATAATATTTTATAAAATTACATATTAGTCCTAAAAATCTTTGGTTCAGCCAAAGGACATATTTAATGACATATATGTAATCACTAAACAACATGAGGCTCTATTATCATTTTATCATAATTTTATAAACCTTATATTATAATAATACAAGAAGACAAATAAAAGTTAAATTATATAACTACGGTTGAAATCTAAACAATAATGTAATTATGTTGGCCTAATCTTGTATAAATCCTATTGGTTGGGAGGGATTTAACCCATACCCACCATATCCTCTAATTAAATCAGTTTGTTTCTATTAGAAACTGAAAATGATTTTTTAATAAATTAAGATTTCAATGTTTTCTGTAGTGCCCCTCACCTCTCTTATAAAATGGTACTTCCCCTCCTCCTATCCTCACACCTCCAAATCTATTTGGATCATCAAAAACCTAATCAAATATCATCCCAAATTCCCTTAATTCATCCTAGAGTCCTTACCTTTATCATATATCAAACCTATGGATCCCTTTTGTTCAAATTAAAAGGAAGCACCCAAAGAAGAGATAATCATTTCATCAACTCTTTTAAAGTTATTTTATTCTTAAACTCCCTATTTATTTGTTATTTCTACTCTAAAATAATAACTCCAGTACCACTAACAAACTAATATTTTATTTTAAATATGGTAAAACCATATTTAATAATCTATCCATACCATGAATTACAAAGTCAATATACATGCATACACACTGCTTACCGTCTCTACGTCGCGGTGTAGTTTGTTATTCTACACTACATTATTTTGTGGGTATAATAATGATTATAATTAATTTAAATAATGAGTATAAAATTGTAATGATTTTGTATATATAATATGAAATCAAATTAAAAACCATTTTACCATCTATATAATGATGTTGTCGATCGTGAAAACGTATTGCTTACCGATTCCACGACGCGATGAGATTCATATACACACTCACACATCAATGATGATTATAAAAATATATATTATTAATAAGTATGTTATGTATGAAGTAATAATTATACTAGATATATATATATATATATATATATATATTTACTTAAATCTAATTAACTTACTTCCATTCAATACGATATGAAAACAAAAACAACATTCATGCGTACGTACGGACTACCATATCTATTAACAGTGTTTCCCTTTAACATAACTATTTATCATACATATTTATATTATGAATATATATGATTTATAAATAATGTTTTATATTGTGGAAGTATGTAAATCAGGATCTATGTGATACGATCATGAATAAGAAGTTAAAACTTGTAAGATAAAGAAAGTAATTATTACCCAAAATGTTACATTAACTGGAAATTATAATTAAATGGGTAATATAAAGTTATAAATGAAAAATATTGGATATAATAAATATTAATAATGGTTTTTATAACATAATAACATACTATAGTCATTATACACGAGGTTAAACATACCCTCAACTAAAGGAATGTACAATGTGTGGGTTAATTCCTCAATCTCATTATTATCTGTGATTGTATATGAGTATGTATTTAATGGGAAATATTTATCACCCATATTTATGTTTCATAAAAATGTTTTCAAAAGGAATATTTTATTTTTTGGGGAACGGATCCTTTAAAAAAGTCATCATATTAAATTTTTTAATGATTAATGTTTCTAAATCTTTTTAAAAAATGTCCATGTTCTGTAAATGATTTGAACGATTTATTTATATGGACATGATTGTATTAAAATGTTAATTCCATCCAAAAGATTCAATGTGGTATGGGACACTTTGATTAAAAAATATTTTTTAAATGTCTTCGTTTATAATTTTATTTTTTTAAATTATTTCACAATAAGGGATATTTCCCTCTAAGTGTTTTCCAGATCATTTTCAACTATTTCAACATCCATTACTGGATATTATTTTTGATTGAGATTGATTTATTATAATAAAATCTTCTATGTTTTATTGAATTATTTATGATATATTTGACTTTGGATGTGATATTTTTATTCCATTCATGGATTATAGTTAAAGTATTGACAATTTTTATGCTAGTTTTAAAACGAATGTTTATGTTACGTTTCAACACTTTAATATGAGAAATACATTGGACGTATTTAGTGACAGGCGGGGCCCGCTATATCCCCTCATTGCATCATTAGGTATCATGATTAAAATTAGTGTCTTGGAAATATGAATTTACAAAAAATTTATTTTTTATCTTCACACGAGACCTTGACTATGTTGTTATGATGTACGTCGTTATGAATTCCATCATTTTTAGATTTTTAGTTAATGTCACATGTGATTATTCAACTAGTAGAATATCCATGTGTGTGTTTATATTGTAATTTTGATTTTATTTTTCTATATTTTGGTCATTTTTATACTTAAATTGATGAATGTTTTATGACACATCATTCCTTAATAGTTTATAGCATCCACTAAATTATTTACCCTTAATGAGAATTTGACCTCAGCTTTGTCTTCTGTTTTGTTTTCCCAGGATTCTAATAAGTGTGTTATGATTTATATGAAGGGTTAAGCTAGGGGAATATTGTTGTTCTCAAAGGATTATTTATTTTGTGTTTTATGTTTGAATGGGTAATGTAAAGTTAATGTATGTAAATTATTTTCCATGATTGCTAATATTATCAGTTCATTGGGGATAGATTCCATATAATCATGCCAATGTATTGAAATAATGCACAGAATCCAGGCTTCTGGTGTTGGGGTGTTACAAAAAACATTTTAACCTCATTAATCCAAATTTGAAATTTATTTTTAAAAATTAAAAACAACAACATTTCAGAATTAAATTGAAATGAAAATAGGTAATATGTCATGTAAAACTATTGTTTTTAAAAGAATGACTCATATTAAAAAGAAAATACTTTTATAAAATTTTCATTTACAAAAAAAAATTCTTAAAAAAAATTTGATGAAATTTCATAAAATTGAAATAATTTAAATTTAAAACTAATACAAAACATAATTATGTAATTAATTTATAATAAAATAATGTTTTCAATAAGAATCAGTATTTTCAGTAGTAATCATAAAATGAAATATATCATAAAATTTTAAAAAATTAAAGAAACATAATTTTATATATTCATAATTAAAATAAGATATTTATTATGTAAGAAGGGATATAAAAATATTCAAAAAGTAGATTTAAAATTGGTTCCCCATAATAGATCATCAAAACTGCATTTTTTTAAAAAAATACATCATTTTTCTAAAAAATTGAATGTATTCATATATTATGTATTTAAAACATATAAGATGAATTTTACAAATTAGATTGAATATTTTACATATATTTTCATTAATAAAATCTATTAAGAGTTATTTTATTATTTTATAGACTCACTTATTTTCATTTAAATATTAATTTAGAATTATGTTAATATTATTCATACCCGCCGTTATATTGACTAGGTTATAATATTGATTTTTTCACTTATACTCGGTATTACATGAATTGAATTATATTAAAAGAAATTGTAATTGTGTGTGACACAAGCCAAGCCTAGCATTGTGTATACTGCATACTATGCGGTTGTTTCATATTTCACGAGGCTATCACATTGTACTATACATCAAAAGACATCAATGAAATTAAATACTAAATCTCATAAAAATATCTGGGTGTTACAATAAGACCAATTAAAATGAATTTCAACCTCAAAATTTTCCGAAGGTCATAAAAGGTTTAATAATTGGATGTTTCTTTTATAAAAACCCACATCAAAAAAATACTAAAAAACTATTAAAAAAGAAACTTAGAAACATAATGATTACGAAAAAAAGCTCTTCACTAGGTTTCCACATGCAATAACATAAGTGGGAAGAAATTACATAGATATGGGAGAAATATATAACCATAAAATTCTGATGGATAATGACAGAGAACAATGATAGGAGAAACTTCACAATCAAAATGCCATAACTCTGCGATTATTTAGGGGGCCATTATATTCACTAGATATAAAGGTACTATGATAAATTTTTTGGTTTTCTTGATTATTTCCCTAATGTTTAAGATCATGAGATAAAATAAATAACCAATTCCTATAAAATATCACTGTTGGTGGTGCCTTGAACAATTTCCACTTCATATATTATTCAATGAAATGAAGATGAATTTTTCAGTAATAATGCGTTAACAGATAAGGAGATCCATAAAATAGAATGACAATTCATTTCATCTATCTTTATCATGAAAAAATGGTTATCACAAGTAATCATATAGGAATAAGTCCACCTATAGTGAAAGAAGACTTTATTCAAACAAATTCCATTTAAATCTTAACATAAACATTCCATAAATATATAACCATACAATCCTTATAAAAGATGAAAATACAAATCATTAGATAGAGGTGAAAAAAATTACCTTATGATTTTTTCGATATCTCATAAGGCAGTTCATGGTTGTAACATTACAAACATCATAATACCTTAATCAGGTATTCTCATTGAACATGGTAATAAAATGAGTTTATGTATAACAGTAGTGAAAAAATGAATGTTTTCAAAAGTTACATCATTCAAAATAAAAAAAATTCACAAAAATTCTATATTCAAAAACCATGATATCACTTATTCATTATATCAGTCCAGCGGTCATTAATAATTTTAGTCATCTCATTATCTTCTTATAACATAATTATGATCATATCATGTTTTTCTCTAAAATATTTCAATCACTTTTTGTGGTTACCAGTACCATATACATATCAAAAACCAAAATTGACCCATACATTGATATTTAAATATTCCATAATAGTATAAAAAATATTCAACAACATTATTTTGGAATCCCATTACATTAACACTCAATCATTAAACTACTTCATTGTCATTTTCAACATCTACAATAATGATCGCATGTGATTTGATATTTTCTTTGTCCTTAATAGGATTTTTATTTCAATCATCATTGAAAACACTTGGATTAGAGATATTTTTTTTCATAATTCCCTATTTCATTACAATTATAGAATAGAAGTGGTGGTGGGGTATTCTTTGTATCCTTTTCCTAATTCACATAATTAGATACCTATTTTTCATTAATTTTGATCTAAAATACTAAATGACCTTCATTTCCACACTTAAAACATATTTTATTATCTTTAATATAATCTACGACATGCTTCCCTCTAAATTGAGCATAACGAAACATTGATTTTCTTTTCCCAATTTTTAAACATTCCATTGAACTCAATCTTTTGTTCAATGTCAAAACCATGAGATTGACATGTAACCCCAACTTCCATTTTGAACTTTATATAACAAAAAATAATCACATCATTGCTACTAAAGTCTCTTAAAGCAAACACCCTTAAAAACATGTTTTTACTCTACTAAAGAATTGATCAAGTTTACTTTCATGTTGGATGATATTGCCAGTAGCATACATTTCATGTCTTGTAAAATTTTCCACATATATACCAATCAATTAATCAATATTCGAATTAATGTCAAGGAACTCTCTTTCCATATTCATTTTAATAATATGTGGAAAGTACTTATTGAAAATTATGGACTTGAAATTATCCCACTCTATTGATTCAATTTCATCTTTCTTCATTGTATTATTGATTAGAGTCCACCAAAAATAGGTTTCATCTTCCAAACAATAAACATCCAAAATGAAGTTTTCATGTTTTAAATATAAAATGATTGAAAATATATTTTCAATGGTACTGATAAATTTTTCAACAACCAGTGGATCAGACGACCCACTAAAATAAGGTATACATTTCCTCATGAAGTCTCAACTGAATGTTGTTCCCATCTCTTCTCATTTGGATATCCATAATGATTCCTAGCATATGTAAGTTTAATGCTATGATTTTTCATTCATCTTCTCATAAAATTTTATTGTTCTATAGAAAAATAGTTGAATTTCCCATCAAATTTCTCATTAACATGTTTCCTTCGGGATCCATCCATTATCTAAAACCCAAAATGATTAAAGTGATAGGAAAAAATCAAACATCGAAAACAACGTAATCAATGGAAAGTACATTCAATATCTAACATCATAGGTTCAATCACAGGTTATTCATGATTATTAACATAATCATGTTATTGTAACCTATAGTTAGTCTTACCCTTATATAAAAACCTCATCAAATCCTTGTAAATATCACTTGGGATCTCACTAAAGTTTTTGAATCCTAGTTTTCAAAGGTTTACTTAACCTTTTCTCTAATACAAACTCAAATGACCAAAGATTAACATAGATGGAAATTACATTTATTTTGGAGAAAAAATTAATAAATTAAACAAATAGACCCCTAATGACTGTATTTTTTTAATGTATTTATAAAATGAAACAAAATATTCTAACTTGGTAACATATCTTCAACAACTCTCATAAATAACTTCCTCTTTAAATTTCCTACCTAAAAGTTTCATTATATCCTAGAGAAAATAAAACATAAAATGGGTGAGATAAAATTATAACTAAGGGTAAACATGTAAAAAATAAGAAAAACATAATAATATTAAAACATGAACAGATATTTTTAGTATCAAAATATTGATTCATGAAATTAATATTGGAATTTTGTAAAGGATAAATCATAAAGGAATACAAACCAGGATAAATTATAATTGCAATAAAAGATGGATTTATGAAAACATATAAGCATAAAAATAATTTTAATATTTTCCATGTCTCATTACTGAGACCATAATTGTGGAAAAATTCCTCCACTAAACTGAGTTCACTCCTCGTTCCAACCCGGTTTTACTAAACTGGATTTACATTCCATTACATCCATGTATTACTAAACCAGATTTACTTGCAATTCCAGACATGTATATCTCATGAGATATAAATCTTTACCCAATTCATTATAGGTAGATATAAGTCCAACCCTTCCCATAATGAAAACCATACATATGTGTTCCATAAAATATCAACCATTCATTATAACATAACCAAATGAATAAAATTGGTTTCTTAAACATTATTCCATCATAACATAATCCTTGTAAAAACATATGGATTTAATAAATATAATTACATCATAAACATAGTCATCCATAATAATAATATGGATAATATACATTAAAAATATCCCTATTATTATATTGAAAATAATTTTGATAAAACACTAGAAAATTATTCTTGAGGAAATTATCCTTTCTTCTTCTAAAACAATTCTTTTCTCAAAAGGCCGCACAATTTCAAAAGAAAATAATTAATTTAAAAATGACATTTAAATAGTTTAATGTAATATTATTTCAAATAATTTGTTATAAAATCATAATAATCCATTCATTTCGTATAAGTTAAAAAAACAATCTCCTCGCAGTTTTTCTAGAAAAGTAAAAAAGTACCTCCTATAGAAAACAACAAAAGATTCCTTTCATAACATTTAATAATCATTAACCAATTGGTAAAATTGAATTTAATAAATTTTATATTAATAGAAATAATATTATATATTTAGGAAAAATGTATTTGGATGATTAATATAATCAAGTAGATACCTATGTATAAACAATCTAAGAGAATAATTTGATTGAAAAATTATTCCATACCATAGGTACGCTATTTGATATATATACGAACATATTGAATAATGATTTAAATAATTTAATTAAATTATTATATATTAATAGATATTTTTATGATAACATATAAGACCATATTATCATCTGTTTGGTAATAATTCTTCATTATTACTCATTATTCAGGTATTAACTGCTTAATTTTCTCAAACATGTATTTTTAAATAAGTTCTGGTTCTCCTTCTTAGGTTGTAGTTATATTCTTAATAATTTATATTAACATAATATATATAATATTTATTAATTATTTACATTTATATAATAATTATTTAATGGATATCATGTGTAAGGAATCACATCGCATCGTAGAGGGGGTAGGTCATACGAACACACAAGCGATGATATCATTCCTTTAATTATGAAATAGTATCAAAGTGAATTATATATATATATATATACTGTTACAGAGTATATAATTGGTTATTATAATCATATAAAGTTATTATTTAAATCATTATACCCATATAAGTCTTCTAGTGATGAGAAAAGTATTACATAAGAATGTGGAGAGGGTAAGATGCACGTACGCACGAGTGGTGATTTTTTTTCTTATGATGGATAGAAGGTAGAATATGGTTGTTTAATAATATAAATAAGTTCTTAAAAAATATATAATAATAGATAATTTATAATGGAAACATCTCTTGAAGAGGAAGTAGAAGAATAAATAATTTGAATGAATCGTTAGAGGAGATAACATCTTTATCAATGAGATCCCTCAAGATAATCTCTTAAAGAAACTATAGTTGGTCTATTGAGATGAGCAGGAACTCTACAATGTGATTAAAGATGTTTATAAGGAATATTTTCATGGTATGTTCATTCATTAAGGAACAATGTGAATTGAAATTCTGATGGAGGATGTTCCTTTTTATAATTGAGGTGAGGGGCACATTTGGAATCCCAAAAATTGTTAATTTATGATAAAATCCAACCACATCAAAAAATAGAAAAAATGTCATAGTTTCAAAGATGATACGAGATAAGGTTGTTATTTAGTCATCAGATATATTTTCAACAAGTTTTTATATCAATTTAAACCTTATCATCTTAATTTATCACTTAGTTGTTCTATTTAATTTCAACAAGGGTTACAATTATATAAATATTTAAATGGAAAAATATTGACTTGATGGATGTAAATTAACTGATAAATAAATAATTTGGATAATTTTGAACCATATAATTAATATTATATATTTTTAAAAAAAATTTATAATTAATATAATAAATCCTTGTATTGAAAAAACAAAAATATTATTAATTTTTAAACTATTCAATTCGTGGATTTTGAAAAACAACAAGATAAGATGTTATCATCGAAAAAATATTTTATTATATCCCTTTGGTGTCTAGGTTAACTATAAAATTCATTATATATATTAATTATCGAAAATTATATTTATTTCAATATTATTAAAAACATTTATTTGATATTTCCATTAATAAAGTAATAACTACATCTGTTATGTGTAAATATTTTATGTACATAGTTGTTTTGTAATTATTAAAACTAAAATATTATGATGAATATAATCCAATTTATTTTACTATGATACTTTTTTTGAATATATATTCAAGAAAATCCATCATTAAAAATTATATACTTATAAAAACATGAATGCGACAATTTTGACATCACTTTAACTAAAATAATATAAGTGTCATAATATCATTTAAAAGAATCAAAATAGTCAATAACTCATAAATTGGATGATTATGGTCTAGATATACTCTTCCAAAAATACTTTCTCATGTGTTTGTGTCTTTTAATAGTTATTACAATTTTAAAAAAAAATTGTGTATTTCTTTTTCATCAATTAAATTATTTCTCGATCATCAATATATAAGCCTTTAAGGTAATTATTTCATTCCTAAAAATTATAGATAAATTACCATGATGAATAAAAAACTTTGAACTCAAAATATTATTTATAGTCTAATTTATCTTTTGTATAGACATATTTTAAAAATTATTCATTATTTAAAACATGAATGTGATACCTTTAAATATTAATTAAATAAAATATTATAAAACCATCATATAGCATAAATGGCATTAAAATGTAAAAGAAATTATTTTAGGGAAATATCATTACTATGTTAAAAATTACCATTTTATTCATTGATACCACCCATTTGTCCATATATGGACAATTAATAGATATTTAGGTCAACAAAATTGACACTTTGTGTCTCTCTTTGATTTAAATTTTATATAATTAATTTTCATGGAAAAGTGTCCATTAAATGAAAAAATTTAGATCCTTATGTCTTAAGGATATAATTATAATAATAAAATAAATTTTTGTCAATTGTTTTGGGGATTTTACAGTGATTATAATTTTTTAACCTAAAGTACCTAATTTTCCCTTTACTGTGGTAACAAAATTTACAATGGTTACTATTCATTTTGGGAAAAAATAATAGGGGCCTACATAACAAATTTGATCTTCATGAAACCAAATTTGACATTAATTTTTAAAAATTGAAAACACAGATGTTGCAGAATTTAATTTAAAATAAAACCGATAAAATGTCACTAAAAATAGTATTTTTGAAAAATACCCCTTTTAAAATGGAAAATGTTATTATAATATATTTCTGTATAATATTATTTCCAAAAAAATGGATAAAAAATATATAATAAAAAATTGAAAGTAATAAAAAACATAATTATGTAATTAATTTAAAGTAAAATAATGTTTTCAATAAAAATTATTATTTTCACCACTCTTCATAAAATGAAACATATCAAAAAGATAACAAAAATTCATGAAATTTAGTTTTTTATATTTTGAATTAAAAAAATAAGTTTACTGTGTGAAATTGAATATTAAAATTTTAATAAACTATATTTATTATGGGTGCACCATCAAAAGGCAGCATAATTGCATTTGTTTTACAAATACTACTTCTATCATAAAAATTGAATTTATTCCTATATACTATATAGAAAACATATAAGAATAATGTTAAATATCAGATATCACATATTAAATATATTTTTCAATAATTAAATCCTTCAAGGGTGATTTTATTATTCTATAGACTCACTTATTATCATTTAATTTTTTTAGAATAAAGTTAATATTATTCATACCCAACATTATAATGAATAGGTTATAATATTTAGTTGTCAAATTATACTCTGTATTACAAGAAATTAATTCTATCAATATAACATGAAATATATTTAACAAAATCAAAAAATAGTGTTTCATATACCGCAATCTAAGTCGGTGTTGCTTATTGTGAAAGCATATCATCGTGTAGTGTACAACACAAAACATCAAAAAAATTAAAAAATCAATCTCATAAAAATTTCAGCGTGTTACATGATTTTTGAACAAGATTAATTTTAGAATAGTGACATAATAATGTTACATGTCACGAATATTGAACTATAATCAAATATCATTAGTTTCTCACAAGAGAGTAAAACTCTAGTTATATCCTGAGGGAGAATAATAATTTAAAAAAAACCATCATGTAAGAAAGAACATATTGTAAATTTATTATTGATACTATAAGAGTGCATCAAGTCTAACCAATGATCATATATCTATAGATAATGTATTTTGAAAAAATATATTCATGGTGGGAATCAAGACATAGTTACTATCAAGATGATCATCCTATAAAGGCTTATTTGAAAACATCACACTCTAGAATAATTAAATTTTCATTCAATGTTATGTCATGGAACCATAGATTTGACCACCAACCTACCATATAAAGATCAACTATTTTATGTTCCATCATTATATCTCAGTCAATAAGGGGTTTAGGATGATCAAATAAGAATACATATATGAATAATGATCAATGTAAAGGCAGATCATAGTTAAAAAATCATATATATGATAGATTCACCAATTATCAACAAATAACGGTGTAAGTCACCATCATATCAATAAGGAAACCACACATATTATTTCGATCATTTCTCTAGAAACTAAAATAATGACAGATCTGTCCATGGTCAAAATAGAAAAGTCATCATTCTTTTTTTGAATTAGTCAAAAGTGAGGCAGAGTAGGGAATAAGTGTAAAATAGCCAAAAGGCAAAGGGGGATTCCACAAAATGAAAATATGCAAATGGGTGTTATAATTTATATTTAATGGTTATGAAAATAGACTAGAATTAAATTCCCATGGGGTGATTTAATTTCAACAACATTCCCAGAACACTATCCAACTATTAAGCCTCATTGGAAAGCCCATGTTCCCAAAAAAATGCATTTATTCTCCATCAGTCACTGAAATAATGGTGGGGTCTATAGAAAAGTGTAGAGGTAAATCAACACTCTGGCTATAATCCTTACATCCCTCCAAGGAAATACTCCTCTCAACTCAATAACTCATGATTATCTGGCCCTTTAGGTATGAGGCCAACTCCCATATCTCCTATAATAGAGTCATAAAAAAAGTTGATGTATGATTTCATTAACATAACATCTTATACATTTAATTAAGTTATAACTATTACAATTCTCAAAATAGAAAGAATAATCATTATCTAGAAATAATTTCAATGGTTCTACTCGAATAACTCTGTCCACATAGACGAAATATCAACTTCATACTCTTATGTCTCCACCTAAATCTGTCCATGACACCATATTATAAATACTATTGGTATAATTATTCAATGATGTACATTCTCACTCTGGTTCACTATCAGCACTGGGTGATCCTTTTATGATATTTCATAATATATCTTAACATCCTCACAATCGATGGAATTCAATGGGGATGAAATGTACATTCAGAGCTATAAAACATGAAACACATCGTGAACATGAGCCTCGACATGGTTGAAGAGGAATCCTTATGTGTATCTACAGAACTGAGATTAAATCCAGGTAGAGGAAGTTTTGGGTTACTATATTAGTTACTGATGTAAGAATAGTAGTATCTAATGTAGCGGGAATTTTTCAGTACTATAGCATCTATAACTATTCAATCAATCGGGCATTCAGGACACCAATTTGGTCCTGAAGTCTTCCATGGGTTTTAGGTCACACAAGGCCTTCAGGACATGAAAGCTTTCTGACCACCTCATGGACTTTGTGGCACCTCAAGGCCTTAAAGCCACATGAATGGATGATAAAAAAGACTAAATTATAAGAAATAAGGGCCTAAATGAGGATTCAGAGTAGCTATAGTCACCAAGAGAAGTGTCAATTAGACATTGATGAATGAGTGGATATTGATTTTCCATCGGTGATAGGCCTGTGAATCCAAACACATGATAGCTAGCAGATCAGTCAAGTGAAGGTGGATTACTGGTCATGAAATATATTATGGGGAGGGGTAGTTTCAAGTAGTCATTGTCTGGGATGAATTCCTTTGTGACCGTTAGGTCATGTAATTTCACAAAGCATACGGGCCATGTATGGGTTCCCCATAAACCCTTAAAATGGGGGTTATCAATAAATAAATAAAAAATATTGTCCTTTGGGCCATTCAAGAAGGACATGAAACACTATATACATTCCTTTGTAGTGAGAAGAAATATCTAGATGGTGCACCACAATCCTAATATGTTTTTTAATCTCAAAGGGTCTAACATATCATATATTCCCATTATCCTTTAAATCTCAATTAATTTACAAATGAGTCTCCATCATAAAGAACATATCACCAATAATAAACACTAGTGTTATCTTCCTGTAGTTTTCATACTACATTTACCATCTCTGATAAGTGACCAACTAATATTGAATTAGTTGCACTCTCTTAGAGGTCATCAGTACAATGATGGGTCCCACAACTACTAACTCATATACCTCATACCAATTGAATAAGGAATAATATATAATACCATAAATATTCTCATAAGGTTCCATTTGAGTTAAAAAATATTTTTTTATTGTTGTATGTGAAATCAACCAAGCAAATGTGACCCTACAAAAATCCATTGAAGATAAGTTCCCAATATCAAATTATATCCTAAAGTATGTGAATTGTTTCCTTAGACTGTTCTTTTTTCTGAGGATGGTACACAATGATAAATCATAGATGAGCCCCTAGAGATTTCTTTTATCCCTTGAATAACCATAACATAAAACATGTATCTCTATTAGATACAATTCTCAAGGTATCACCATGTAATCATACTATCTCACAGAAAAATAACCTACCCATCTCTCTCACTCATTGAGTATCTAATATTAGTAAGAAGTCATAATCCTTTATCAACTGATCGACAATCATCAAGATTGCATCTTGTGTCATCAATGTCCTAGGTAATCCCATAATAATGTCCATCGTGAATCCCTAATACATTTACACGGGATCTAGACACGGATATAGAATACCAAAAGGACTCTAGTAATCACAGTTTAGCCTCTAGCTAGTAAGGAATCAAGATATAAATCCATCAATGTCTCAATTAATCCCTACCCACCAAAACAATCTCTTAAATTCATATTATGTATTTTTCACTCTTGGATGATCCTACCATATATATGTATGGAATTTTCTCATCAGATCCTCCACAATGAATGAAGGGACTACTACTATCCCATGTACCTTGATCCCTTCAGTATTACCCATAAAACTCTTAGGTGTCAGATCACCGATATATAGATAATCTGAAATCATGATAGGCTCAGGGTTAGAATATCTACTATTATTAAATATGTCTAAGATATAATATGTTATAACCAAAGAGCAACAAGTCATAAAGACCTAATATTTAGAATCAAGCATCCCCCATTTAACCAATAAGCTCATCTGGTGCCACTTCTCCTCAGAAGGCCTATCACCAGGATCCAACGATACCTACATATTATGAATAAGAGTATCCTCTATAAAATTACCCTAAAATAGGTAATAATTCATCTTAAATTCAAATGTTTATATATACTCTACCCAACACATCTTCCTCATTTTTAGGACTTGTTTTGTGAAGATGAATTGGAGGTTCTTATAGTCCATGATGAAAAAAACATCTCACCAAATAGATGATGTCTCCAAAAAATTAAAGGGTGATTTATGACTACCATATTCATGTTTGTAGTAGGGTATTTCCACTCATGGGGTTGTAGCTAAGGTGAAACATAAGCTACTACATACTCCTTATGCATCTGTACTACTCCCAATCCACCACTTGATTCATTATAATTTATATTATATCAGATACAATGATCAAGGGGTATCAATACTAGATATACACTCAAAATTCTCTTTCACTCATGTAATTACATGTTACATATGTTTGACCACTATGACATTACTCCCCCATTCCCCAGAATAGTCAACAGTGATGATAAAAAAAGGGAACACCATGATATGAAAACAGTCGTCTCTTACTATGCCCCAGAAGATCATGATATATAACATTGTATGGGTATGTGTTCAAGACATCACAAACTCTACTTTTTTTTGAGTCTACTGATATAACTCTCTAAGAAATCAGATTCTCAATGAAAATCATCTCATTATGGAAAAATTATCACTTTAACATCTTAGTAGTAAGCCAACTTGATCAATGATTAATTTTGAGGGTTGTGGGATTTATACCATGATATGATGATTTTGTAGAGATGATGAGGATATTATCAATGACAAATATAATCAAGGAATCTATATATAGTTTTAATATCATGTTCATGTGATCCATGATCACTTTTGGAATTTTCGTTATTCCTAATAGGATCATAAAGTACTTATAATGACTATTCCTTCTCTAGAATTCCATATTTGGGATGTAATACTCTCTAAATCATATTTTGAGATATCCGGATAAAATATGAATCTTATAAAACCATCAAGATCCCCATAACTAATTGAAAATATCATCAATGTAGGGAAACTGTAATCTAGTATTCAACATCTTCTTGATCAAATTCTTGTAATTTATACAGAGTCAAATACTACCAACTTTTTTCTTGATAAATTGGACATATTCAAATGCGGGTGAAGTATGTGGGAAAACAAACCCCATATTCTTCACGTCATGAAGTTGAAACATCATCCCCTTTAACTCGGTCGGTTCCATACAATAAGAGTTTATTAAGATGAGTTGTGCACCCATCACAATATTTATATTGAAGTATCCCCTTTTAATAAGGGAAAGAAACTAGGATGATAACATAATAGGAAATTCATGTCCATAAAAAGCATACAGATAAGAAAAAAAGTAATCATTGGTATCAATCAAAGAGGTAGACAATGTAGAAGTGATCAGTAGTGTAATAATCTTAATTAAAAATCCCTTACCACCTATTTATGTAGTCTAATCCATTTTATGCACACATCCTACCTCATTGCCAGGAATATAACCTTAAGATACATGAAAAATATATTTCATTTTTGAAGACTTCTAATGAGGACCAAAACTATATTCATGGGCATCATATCACACATATCTTACACCCCAGCTGAACCATGGCCTCAAATCCCAGTGGAAAAAATATTTGATATGAATCATCATTATAAACCACTAAAACATACTAAGAGGTATTAGAATCAACATCCAATAAATCTAGGCCTGATTATATTTTAGGTATTATGGACATCCTTTTTTACCAAATATTACTATGATCCCTTATTCTTCCATGGATGACAGCCACAGATCTAGTAAAAATCCATATCCTTTATCTAACATGTATTGGATGTTTCACTAGAAAGACTATTTGAAACTAGAAGATAGACCATGATTATATCAACCTAAAAAAAATATTTTTCATTGGGTTCTTTCAAAGAACCCCAGGGACTGATGTTGCATATGAAATAACTATCACAAAGACTTTACAAAGCATCAAGAGTTCATAGAATAGTTTGGATTCAACATACATGGAATTTAATCTAAAAATAATATTTTTTTAAGGTTTTGGAAATAAGGCCTTTATATCTCTTTGTATTGTTTACTAGACTCCACAGTCACTTGGTGGGTCTTAGTAGAGTGAACAATTCCATATTTAAATTCCGATCATCGATTGTCTAAATGAGTCCTAATAAACATTTGATTTCAATCTAGTCCATCACATCTTGTGATCCAATGGTACCTAGGAAGGCTGGTGGATACTAGAGGTGGAAGTCTTGGGCATAGTCAACCATGGACCTGGGAACCATTCTACGCAGTCCATGAATTAGTGTATGAACTATTAAATTGAGTGGATATACTTTCTATTTTAATGATGTAGGTTTTTAAGTGTTCTATACAGTTCCCTCCATTATAGAAGGCGGAGCAAGAGCATCGCGGGCACACCGACCCATGAAAGCTTGATATCCCATCCGCCTTATACGCTGTAGAATATTATATAGGGGGAAAGGAATAATTTTTTTAAAAATGAAGTCATTAGGATAAACTATACATAGTTTATGGAATCATAAAGGTTTTCCTAGGAGTCTCCCATATCCCACAGTTTATCTACCCCTAAAATAACTAAGGTCTCCATCCCTAGATGTTATTCAAAATTATATATATACCACACAACATGATACATAAGCAAGAATTATTAATTCCATAAAAATATATGTCACTACAGAGAATCTATCTCAAATAGATAATGAAAATTAAGTAATTATACTGAAGAACTAATATATATAACAAAAACTGGTTTATATATGGAATGTGAACCTACATTCCAAGATGAGATGCATGAACACACCACAATAAACATAAAAAAATAACAATAATCCCATCCACGATAATTTAATGGTCTATTACACATGAACTGGCTTAGTACATGGAATCTCCCCTACATTAATCCAACATACCTATCTCATCTTCACCATATATCAGGTTTATCCAAAAATAAATAAAGGAAAACTATACTCTAAATCCTTTTTACAACAAAACATAAACCACGGGGTTATAGATGGAGGGTCATATGACCTCTTGAAATCCTACCCATATTAGAGAGGATTATATAATGCAATGAGGGTCTATAAACACTATTGGGGAGACTATACCCCCAATTTCATGTCATATAAAAAATGTAAATAGTAAAAATAATAAATAATATTATGATCCAAAAAATATGTGATAATTAAATAATTAAAATGATTAAATGACATACATATAATAAATGAGATCCCAAAGTGGAAATCCAAACTATAGTATAGTAAAAATGGATAAATATTTAATTAATAGATATTGATTCACTCAGAGTATATCATGGTCCCCAACCGACTCCATGCTTCTTTACTCAGTCATCGACTACATGCTCTATAACCATAATAGAATCATTAAACATGAAGTATTCAAAAATGTTGAAATAATTATACAAGGTATGGGTAATAAAACCCATTAATACGACACTAATGAATCAATAAAAAATTATCAAGGGTAATAGGTGTATTCCAAGATATTAATAGATGTGTAATAATGATAACAATTATACCACAAATGCTAAGGAGTCGGGAACTAACCAATCCACCAAAGACTCATAGAATTTACCTTCAATGTCTCCATTATTATAGGATAAAAATTGGTTATCATAAGTTAGTAAGAAAAAATCCTTTCTCTCATAAACATGCCTACCTCTGGTCCCAAGGCATCAAGTTGGATAATGCCCCCATTCCTTTATATTTTTAATATATCACAAGTCTAGTCTCCCGACCATCATACCCCATCTATACCTCTAGTCAATCCTATAGACCATCACAATTAAAATACACAACCTTAGGTCAGGCCTCTAGGACGTCATGCTACTACCCAATACTAAGGTCCATCATCCATTTTTTTACAATACATGCACAATCCACCTCTGAGGGATAAACATCACATGATGGTCCACCTATCTCAGTTACTGATGGTAACCTCCATGCCATAGTAACACACATAACATGGTAGAGAATACTTTGAAAGAATTGAATTTCAATATGGTAATAAAATATCAACAAATAAAAACATGTTATCATCATCAAACATGGATCCAATATATTCTAGAAATACACATGGAATTAAACAACATAACGAGTACTATAGACAATACACACACCCACATTCAATCAAACCCAATAATGGTAAAATAGTTATGACTAAAAATTTATTATACAAATGGAATACTTGTAAATGTGATCCCTAATAGGAATGTAACATCACAACTCAATGTTTTTGATGAAATAACTCTTGTCCTACATGAATACAATGACCAAACCACATATTAAACCATGAAGAAGAAGATGGAATGTAAATGGTGGCTATCTCAGGTACTAGTTCACCAAGAAGACTTCTAGAATGAAGAATAATGACAATTAAATATTAAAAAATATCATAGAATTATTTTCCCTTATATTACATTTAATGAATTAAAACTCAAGGTGTATAATTGGATAACACCAAATAACTGAATCCATCATAAAAAAATAATGGATAATTAGTTCAATCTAGATTATAGGAGAGGGCCTTAGGATAATCCATGTATCAATAGACCATCATTAACCCAGTATTGGAAAAAACTTCATGGTGTGAATCCTGAATGAAAATATCTCAAGATGATAGTTCATTAACAAATTACCAAAAAACATCATACTCTTAATGAATTATAGATCTAGTCAATGAGATTTAATTTACATGTCAATGAGACCACCAATATACCATGTAAATTTGAATTTATTGATGTTCCCCCATAATTCCACAATTAGGAATGTGTCTAGAATGATGATATAAGAATTATTACCTGAAGAATTCCCGTTATCAAAGGTAGATAAAAACAAGATCTTGAAGAATCATTAAAACACTATATTCACCAATGATTTATAAAGAAATTTAAAAACTCATCAGATCAACTAGAAAACCATATATATACCAAATACCAATTATCTAAACACCAAAGGGAATATATATTATGTATTTATCTAAGGATATATCTCATCATTGTTTTTTCCTAGATTAGTCAATGGTTTGGCAGACCAAGGAATAAATATTGGAGAGTACAATGACCAATGGGATTTATCAAAACCAAAAATATGATAATGGGTGTCGGAATATTGAGTTTAAGGAGGTTAATATCTGTGGAAATAAATTGTCTGGTGGTGCTTAAATTACACGCCAGACAGGATGCAAAATACAACTTCTGGTCCTTACTAGCAGTCTTCTGGGTTTTGTAGAATATTTTAGGCCAGCATTTGCTCCATTTTCTAGAAATTGGTTTCTTTATATCCCCACCAAATAAAGACTCATATAAACTATCTAATTCAAAATTTTAGGGTTTTAATCAAGAAAACAACTCCCTTAACTCCCCCAATAGAGTTATAAAAAAATATGGATAATTTCTTTAACATAAAATCATATACATTTAAACAAGGCATGTATGTTATAAAATGAAATATGAGGAATAATAATAATTAAATTAACATGAAAATGGGTTTAAGAAAGATAAAAACTAATAAAATTGTATTTTTATGAGTTAGAGAAAACCTAAATCTAGACTATAATCCAGGTATAGGATTATTCTTCAAAATCTTATTTAAATGTATTACTTTAAAAATATGTTTATTCAATTTTTGTGTTCATCAAATATTTAATTATGTTTATAAGCTATTATTTATCTATTTTTAAAAGTGATTTTAATATAATTTTTAATTTATTTGAAAATTTTTAGAAATAAATATTTGAACTATTCACTAAATTGGCCATTTTGAATATTTTCTACAAAATTGAAAAAAATATTATTAATATATGTGTCTATAAATTTTTCTCCAACCATTATAGATATTATAAATTTTAAATATTCCTCTATATTTTTCCTTGGTTATTTATTTAAAAAATATTTTTGTCAATATTCATTAAATTTTTAATTATATTATTTTTCTACAGGAAGAATATGTATTTCTGATATTTATAAAATCATTAAAGTGTTATTTATTATTGGATTGAATGACAATTTAAATTTGTTTTATGATTAAAGTGAATGTAATATGTTTCTTATTCATGTTATGTTTATTTTTCATTTTATAAGAATGATGGGTGATCCTAAAATATATGTAATGCCTATTGAGCCCGATATAGCACTCTAATGCAATGGGTAAAATGATGGAGTTTATTAGTTAATGTTTACACATAAAAGATATGAGAATTACCCATTCAAGTGAGTCAATTGTATGTGTTATTTCAAGGTCAAATGTATGTATAATTTCCCAATGCATCAACGTGATATACTTTCAATGGTTTATAAAGGATAACCTCTAATTTCAAAAGAAAATACAATGTTATTACATTTTAGGGAACATTTATGATCCTTTTTTAATTAAATATGAATGAAATTTTTTCATATAAATGTATGCATGAGTTTTATTTTTACCCAAGAAAAACTTATAATTATGATTTTTTAATTATGATTTCATATGAAATGTTTCATGAAATCATTTAGGAAAATAATTTGTTTTATGGGAAAAGTACATGGATATTTTAGAACAGATTTCTATAGTTCGAAGGGAAAAAATTGTTATTGATTATTTAGGCTTACAAATTTATGAAGTTTATTATTATATTTTAGGTCCCTTAATGATATTTTCTGTTCTTATCCCATATTTTTAAATATTGTTCACAATATATAAAGATGTTTGGGAATAAAGAAGAATTCACATTGAAATTATTGTAGATTTGACAAGTATGGAAAATTTATTTCGTTTTAAAAGTTTTTATATTATTGAGAAATGGATTCTGTGGGGAAGTGAACACTTTTTAGTATAAGGGTTTATTATTTAAGAGTTAAGAATTAATTGACTAAAAATCTAAACAAAAAATATTCACAAAATATAAAAAGGTTAAATCCTTTTTTAAATAATGTAATTGTGGATTGATAATGTTATGGGTTGTTGTAAATGATATTATAGGAGAATTTTATATTCCATTTGGGGTTATGATAATTTCAAATAAATATTCAATAAGACTATCATATATAATTATATTATTATGAGATATTTTTTAAGATTTCTATATAGCTTCATCTAATACATGTCCATTTAGAATTGTTGGCCTAGAATAATCCTGTATATTTTAATGATTCCAAATAATTTTTATAATATTATTAATTAATTTCTGGTTTTTTAGTAAATTTTTTTCTAACTAAATATTATAAATTCGATAATAAAGGAACTTACTATGGAAACCTACAACATATTAAATGAACTTTCCCTATGAAGAATTTGAACAAACCCTGATGTAAAAGTAACCTTGTGAAACCTACAACATAATTTACTCTAAATGAACATATGAAAAACTTCATACAATGCTTCAATGAGAAAATTCAATCGACGTCATAAACTAATTTTTCATTGATTAAGAAACTAAAATGCATTGTGAATAAACGTAATTTTAAACTATCATCATACTATGTGATCAGTAAGAAATATTTCTATAATAATTGTGATTACCATGTATATCTATATGTATAGTAAACACAAAAAACTATATACTAAATTAACAAGATAAGTAATTGTTAGTAAGAAATTACATATTGGATGAGGAGATATACTAACTGCATGACGAAATGAAGGGATAGTTTCTATTCATCAAACATAATAATCGTTCCATTTGACAATGATATCAAGTAACCATGTCTTGACTGAATAAAACACACCTTTTCTAACTGCTGAGTGGAATATGTTTGAATATCCAGTGACTTTTTTCCATAAAATTAATTACTGATCTAATGAAATTAAGAATATATTGACTGATATCCAATCAGTAGTTTTGGGAATTAGATTTCTTTTATGTGATGTACTTCTTATAGAATAAGATATAATTTTTTTCAAATAATAAAATAGGAACATTTAGATTCAGCTATTCTACAGAAAGGAAATGTTAAGAACAATTTAATACCCTTTATTATTCATTACATACTGTACAAACATGGTAGAAAAATTTCATGGAGAAATTAAAAAACATTTAGATAACTGTAGTATATTTGATCTAGATATAGTAAAATTTCACATATATTATATATATATGTTGTCTATTATTTGTATATGTGTTTTATTATACTCTATTTATTTTTAAACATAGTCTTCTATGATAAAATAGAGTGTTTCCGACACTCTCTATGAAAACTTTTAATTAGTAATCCCATATATTACAGTAGATGAGTTATGTGTGACATAGAATCCATTTTCTCCAATGAATAACCATATGAGAGGATTTCCTCTTATATTGTCTTTGTATAATTATTATAAAAAAACCCATATTTTTCATAAATTTTTTAATAAACTAAATGGCACTAGGTGATTTCAATGTGTAGGGGATTAGGTATTCTCTTTTGAATGAACCCCATTTTTAACTTCTTCTTTCATTTATCTTTTAATTTTCAAGTTTAACTAAGATAAAAATGTATATTTTTCAGTGTAAAATAAAAAATTTACTCGGCTAGAGTGCTTTAAATTTTTTTTATATATGGTGTTTCTTTTATGAAAACTAGTTTCAAAAGATAAAAATATTTTTCAAACTTGTTTTTATTCGAATTCATTTCAAATAGAAACAACCATTTTTCAAGATAAAAATATATAATTTTTATGTTTTAGTAATTTGAAGATATTTTATTAATTGGGAGATTTATATATTATATATATTTAAAATGAAATTTTATTTTCATACTCAAATTACCTTATATTGATTTGGTTACTAGAACAGAAAATTGTTATCATGGAATTCCCTAAATATGTTTTACTATGATCTAGTATTATTTATGGGTTTTAAATTTATATTACTTCAAAATTTCAGTATTTATTGATTATTATAGTGAATAATAAACTACCATTATATTATATCATTATTTTAAGGGATATTTCCAAGTTCAAAGTAAGATTAAAATGAAAATCCATATAGGGAATATGGGGTTTGATATTCAGACTGTTATTGAGGATAAATATGTGATACCTAAAGCTCATAGAGAATATTGGTGTGATTCCACTAAGGTATCCAATGATTTCAATTGTTTATAAATTTCTTATTTTCATTATTAATTAGTTGAAGATGAATTTAAAAATTTATCTACCTATAAAACTTCTTTTGAAATTTGGAACCACATGTTATATCTCATGAGGGAACAAATAATGTTTATAAAAAATGGTTTGATATTTATAAAATAAAATATGATTGGTTCAAAATGAATCCTAAAAATCAATTTCTTATATGTACCATGGTTTTAATGAAATTGAGAACACATTTCTTGCACATGGAACAGAAATTGATGAAAAATATCATGTGATGTGACTAATAAGATGTCATCCTAATAAGTGGATTGGAACATCAGTTTTGATCAGAAAATCCTATGACATTTTTATGTTCAAAATGAAGGAAAAAATTGGAATACTCAAGATAAAAATGTGGGGACAACAATTAATAAAGGATATTGAAAATAATGCAAAAAGGAATACAGATTCTTTCAATAATGAGTTATCAAAATAAAAAAAATATCAAAGATGACAATTAATGTTATGAGGAATCACCTACTGACAGTGATGAAATAATAGTTCACTTATCATGACTGTTAATGATTTTTTATGTGATGAATAAATAATCTTTTAATCATATCAATATGTTATGTATGATTATACTAGAAATTGGAGGAAATAGTGGGAAAATAATGATTCCACTATTGAGATGACCTTCAATGATTGTAAAAGCAAAATACATATTAAAGAATAATTTACTAAGTGGAAATATAAGAATAATTATGAGGAAAAATTTAAAATGTATTGAATGTATAAAAAAGACTTTTGGAGTGTCTGTAATGATAGATCTAGTGATCAAGACTAAATTATAGAAGGAAAACAAATGATAGAACCACCACGTGTATCATGAAAATACACATTTGTGGTATCAAATACTTTTCCAAAATCTCAATGAAATATTTATAATAATTATAATAATGAAATGAGTGACTAAAATATTTCTAGTACGGACATAATAAAATACTATAATATGTTGGAAAAACATTTAACGAATTTAAAGATAATTATAAAATCTTAAATAACCTGAACGATTTATCAATTTATTATAAAACTCATTATTCTAGAGATAAAAACAAAAAATCACAATTTCTAAAGGAACCAAATGAATATAAAATTTATAGTGTGAAATTTAAAAAGGATTTAGATAGATTTTTGAATAGAATAAAATTTTTCACATAATTTCCTTGGAAACCAACAAATACAAAATATACCATAGGAATTAGTTTTAAATCTAGACATTGAAGGATTTAAAAGAATAAATTCTTCCAATGTTAGAGTTTTCCCATTCTAGTAAACAATTCATATTCAAATAGAACAAATAATGTTTTAGTATTCCAAAGTATATATTATTCTTATTTTAAGTCAATTTAACAAATATGGATTTTTAAATCTATTATTACTAACATAACCATACCCTAGATAATATGGGTACCAAGGTAATTATTATTTACATTTCTACTATAGAAAACCTATTTAAAGAGAACCAATAAAGACCTATAGTTTTAAGAATGTGGGATTTCTTGGTATATGACTGGGGACTACTCAGGCTACGTGAATCTTATTAATTTTGATGGTGGACATTTCAACTTTGATGATAATAAAAAAAGAAAAATTATTGGAATCGAACAAAATAATAACTATAGTACTATTTAAATTCTTACAGTAGTGTTTGTATATATATTAATGTGTAATATTATTATAATATCATAGTTGTCTAATTATGGATATCATGTTATTTTTGAAAATCTTTCCTTCATTATTTTTTATTCTAATCATGCTTTAATTTTCACAACTTTGGGGGAAAATGTGTATTCTATTGATTTTGAAATATTTATATTCAAAAAAAATTATTTCTTAAGTTAATTTCACAAATAATATTTTATTTTTCTTCGGATAATTGAACTTTAAAATAAAAATAAACATCGAAACCAAAATAGGAAATGATTAATAAAGGGCCTTAATATACTTGAATTCAAAATAAATAAATTTTGTAACCCATGTCTAAAAAAGAAAAAACAAATTTTTTTTCAAACAAAAGAAATAAATTTCCAATTCCAAACCACTAGAGTTGGTTCACATAAATTTTTTGGGACCCTCAAGAGATTCTTGTATAGTATAATTAAATCATTATTATTTTATAGTGGGTGGTTATTTAGGTTTAACGTGGGTATTTTTTACATTCTTATAAAAATTATGATCCTTCCAATTTCTATAAAAATGATAATATATAGAAAACATCAATTTAATTACCATTGAATTTAAATATGTTTTCATGGATATGGGTTTGGATATTGAAACATTGAATCATTAAACTCAAAAATGGCTATAGTCCAAACGTTTATGCTCCTTGGAACCAACATTGAAACAATGTACTAGAGAGAAGAAACATGACCCTTCAAGAAATTAACTAGACCACGCTCAATGAGTATGACATTCATATTTTTCATTGGATAGAGGCTATGAATAGAACCTTCTATATTATTAATATATTTATAATTAGAAATCGTCTTATTAAAACCCCTTATGAATTATGCACGGGAATAAATAAAAAATTTAATTTCAATATTTTGTTTCTTGTAATGACTTAATAATCAATTAAAAATAGGCATTAAACAAGCTTTCACCCACATGTTATGAAGGTAATTTTTTTGAAAATTTTATATCCATTATTAAATATCTGGTATTTAATAAGAGGACAAATTTTGTGGAAGTATTTTCACATATCAAGTTTGGTTGATAGGTCCACATGACAATAATACAACTTCATAGAATATTGATGAAAGAATTTCAAATATAGTTATTAATTCTAAACATTGTGATAATTTTTTGACACCTAATATTGAAAAATATCCCAATTATAAAAAAAATTTGAACCCAATCCCATATATGAGAATAATGTATAATTTATGTTTATTACAGGAGATTTTAGGACTCATAGAGACCTTTCATTAGATGCTTTTTTAGGAGACCTAAATGGAGAAACAGATACAATTTATACTATTAGAAACCAAGTAAAACATCAAGTTTTCCAATCACAACATTAACATAATAACATCAAATATGTAATTGATTCCGTGTTTTGGGAAATTGAAATGAAATAAGAGAATAATTTTGTTGAAATAAATAGTTTCTTGGAACAAGATGAATTACCTATGCAATTTCTAACTAATAGATCTAAGTGTGCCGTAAGAAATATGGTGGATGAGCTGGGCACAATAATTATTAAAAAATATAGATTTCTTGCACAAGGTTATAATTAAGTATAATGTATTGACTATGAAATAACTCTTTCATTAGTAGGTAGAGTTTATTCCACTAAAATGTTTATTACCTATATGGAACTATTAGATTCCAAATTATACAAAATGAATGTCAAGAGAGATTTTTTAACTGGTTATATAGTTCATTATATATTTATGGAATAACCCCTTGGATTTGAAAGACCTCTATTTAAAATGATATTTCAAAATTAACAAAAGATTTATAAGGTTTGAAACAGGTGCCTATAACTTGGTATTATATGCTCAACTCATTTTTTTATTTCATAAGGTTTTTCGGAAAGAGTTTATAACCCTAATTTATTTATTAAAAAAAATCAAAAATATTTATTTTGCAATAAAATCTATGTTAATAATATTATACATGAATCATATATAAATTAATTATCAAATAAATATATAAAAATGAAAAAGAATTAATATTGAAGTATTTGTTGGGTTAGTTATAATTCTTTATTGAATTTTAATTATTTAAAAATAAAGAAGGTATTATTTTAAATCAAGCATATATATTAAAGATAACTTTTAAAATATTGGTATGGATAGTACTAAAAGTAGTGACACACTAACAAGTTAAAAATTTAGACTAAATCTTGATGAAATTGGGAAACTAGTTGATCAATACACTTATAGAATTATGATTAGATGTTTACTATAGTTAACCACTAGACAAATGGATATTATATTTAATATATACCTTGGTCCCTATTTTTATTCAAATACAATGTATTCAAATTTAATCACATTGAAAAGTATATTTAAATTCCTCAAAATTATAATTAGACTAGGACTATGTTATTCTAAAGGATAGACATTTGATATAGTTACGTATTTAGATACAAATATTTGTGGTTAAAAGTTAGATATAAAAATCCCTTCTAGAATATGTCGCTTTTTTGGAATGTATCTATTTTCGTGGTATATTAAAAAAGAAGGAATCAATTTTATTTTTGACTATTGATGTTATGTACATATTTGAATGCTATTTATGTTCACATATTCTATAGATCAATCAGACTTTACTAGAATATGGATATCAATTTCTATATGTCCCAACAAAATGTACTTATATAAGTGCGATAAAAAATTCTAATAATACTATCTCACACCGTAGAAGAACATATTGATATTATACTTCCCTTTTCATGAGATAAATTTGAGAAACCTTAAAATATTTTTTAATTAATTTCCATCGAACGAAAACGTATTGTTATATTTACAATGCCTTTGAATGTTGATAAAATCAAATATATCAAAAATGAATTGGGTATGATAAATTATGTCAAATTTTTTCAATTAAGGTTTATCAATATTATTTTTTAATTATTTAATTAAATTTTTATGTTATTTTTAATGTGTTTTTCATAATAGTTAAAGTGAATTATAGTTCACATGGTCAATATAAACACCATGGAACATAACTAACCTTGTGACTATAAATGAAGTGAGTCTTAAATTATAAGCTCACTACGTACCTACTGAGATTGTTTGGTTCACACTATTAGTGTAAAAAAAGTTGACATGATCATTATACCTACCATACATTTGTTATCATGAATCTATTATTAGTATACATAATATGTTTGTTTATACAATGATTTTTTTAAAAAAATTATTTCGTAGGATTTTTCATAAGTTTATTATTTTAATCCCAAAATGATTAAATATTAATATTCAAATTAGTAGTCTAATTTATGTGAATATCAATCTAAAAATACCCATTCAACAAATTTACACATTAAATTCAACAAATTTACACATTAAATAATGATTAAATACTATATCGTGGGACACCATTCCGAACCCACAACTTCTAGTTTATATCCTCTCTATTGAATCAAGTATTCTATGTTTAGATCAATTGAAAATTTTAATGATTATTTGTATTTAAAAATAATATTTTAAAATTTACATGCCTCCTTAAAAGAATTAAAAAAATAAAAAAAATAGCTCATGCACTAATGACATTCCAGTGAACTTGTATCTCATCAATCATTTTGTTTCTGCAGAAAAGGAATTTGATATACATTTGATAAAAACAATAAAATCACTAGTTTATAAGGATAAGAACCATGGAAGGGATAATTATTTTAATGAGAATAGTAGTCCATTATAACTAAAACTTTTTATAGAGTTTTTTTTCATTTTTGTAATTTATTTCAAGAGAGAAAATTTATATCATAAGGGTGAAAATTAATGGAAATGTTATATAGTTTTATTCAAATCATTGGGAAATGTCCATGGTTGTACCTCAAAGAGGAGAATTTATGGATTAAAAAATATCTTATGTAGTAAATCATGAATTTTTTTAAATCTACTATGCTTTAGAAGTGATAAATTATTATGTAACCCCTTATAGAATAACAAATATTGAGCTTAGTGGAGAATATAGGCTACAATTCAAATTTTTCTATTACAACATTTTTCCTTGAAAAAGGTATTTCATCTTCCCAAGGAACAAAGATCTATTTTTATTTTTATTAAAGAAAAAATGGATTTCAAATGAATCTATTTTGATAAATCATGAGATATATTTTTTATTTATTGAATAATTTTTAAAATATTAGTTATTTACACAACCTAAAGCTTATTTCGACTTTGTAAGAGTATAATTCCATATTTCCTTTGGTGTAGGAATGAATTACTTCATCATATGATCTTTTTCTTCTTGAAGAGATCTATCGCCCAAGGAAACATATCTAGAACCAATGGAAAATGGAATGCATAGTTGATCTAGAAAATATATATGAATGATTTGATCCAGTAATGTACTCGATTATACCACAATATATAGTGGATAAATGATTTAAACCTAATGATTTATGATCATTATTGTGATTTTGAAATTTCTATTAATATATTTTAAGTGGAAGAAGAAGTTGAGATGGATGAATATGTGGAGGAAGCCACAGTGAATCTAGAGGATGGGTGACTAATCACACCAGCTATGTCTTATGGACCACCTGAGACTCCTTTACCAATACAATAACATGAGGAAACAATTAAATCAAAATAAAACATTGAAATATAATTAACTGTAAATTTTCATAATAATGAACTTGAGTGGGAATAACGTGAAGAATCTGAAGAATCTGAATAATCTGCTAAATTTTAAGAAGATGAAAGAAGTTTAGCAAGATCTCTGGTAATTTGAAGTACTCCTAGGAAGCGTGTAGAAATATCAACTTTTAAGGTGGAGAAGTGCCAAAGATATATTTTTTTGGTTTATAATATTTAGAGTCTAATGATAATGATTATACATATAAACCACCTAAAAATGGTGGACCATCCATTCCATTGGATTAAATATTTTATGTGGGATAAAAAATTGTTGAAATATATTATCAATAGAGAATTGAGGTATCTCTTGTCAGACATTTGGTTGGAGAAAATCTCCAAGAAATATTTGGTCCACCCCCTAGAAATGTTGGTGATAAAATATGTAAGTTGATTATCCACGTGGAAAGTTTGATGTTGGTGAATATTTTATTCATGAGGAATCATTTGATGCTATTATTATAATGATAGATCAATTCGTAAGAGCTAGAAAACTGGATTATTTGTTTGATTTAAATAGTACAACTTGAGATTATGATCCATATACCTCTGTACATTCCCCTCTTACTACTAAATCATATGTGACAATGGTTTATTTGAATCAATTAAAATTAGATATGATGGGTGCCTTCAAGGATTCATTTCCTGGCATTGTAAATTACAAGGATTATTCTCAAGAATAAGAAATTAGATGGAAAATTATTCTTGTTATTTATCCATTTAAAATTTAGTTTGATATCGATTTAAATTTTCAGAAAAATGTTATTGAAGATTTAATAATCCAATTAAGTGCATTAAAGATATATATATATATGATATATTGTTATATTTAGATCAGAGGGTCATTAATTCAGTGTTTTTAATTCGTTATTCTATTACACGTATACCTCCCTGTGATACTCAGGTACAATTAGTTTGGGTAATCATAAGAACATAAAACTAATATTGGATGAACTTACGGTACTTTTTGATGAGTTAAATCTGACTAGGGATGATTTTTTTTTAAATTTTTTTCAATTACATGATACTAAAACCATGACATTGGTCAGGGTAGAAGTCATTAAAGGTGGGAATGATTTAAAACCCATAAAAAGGGAAATTGATTAATAAATTAATAGAATATTTCGTAAGTTCTATTTAATGGTTATATTAAATATCCTTTCAGTGGATATCAATATTCTTCATGTGACCCAATATATTAAGTCACAAGTTGAAAACATAAGGTCCTAACTCAAAATTTGGATGATTTCATGGGAACCAGAGAGAATTTTCTTCATGATTTGTGGATCGATCATGGGAGGACATTTATTTCATCATATTGATGTAACCCTTTGATAACAGTAATCATTATATTGTTATATCGTATCCACCAATCCCTATTTACCTTATTTCAAAAACTACCACTTCTTCCATCAATCCTTTTGTTTTGCCTCATAGATACAAACATTAGAAAAAAAAGTATTATATCTAGATGTGTATTCCACGGTGATACTTCTTCTTCCTCTAAAACTCAAAATACATATAATAAACATTGTTATACAAATAAAAGAAGGAAACCAGTACTTCCAATATATTTAAGTTTTTTGAAATATTCTGATTCTCACTAGAATTCCAGATATGGAATCAATGTCTACCATTTTTTATAACCTCGTTTTGTAATATAAATGGATGTCTCCTTCAATACCCATATTATATGGTTATATTATTTGTTAATATAACATTCCATTAACTTTGTGATAGTCCCAACTTGTGGAGTACGTATGCGACATTAATTAAACACAATTATAAATCGGTGATTAATTTATGGTATTTGATGAATATCTAAGATTTTAAGAAATGTATATTCGGATTCCTATTAAGAATAATTTTTCTATATTAAATTAAATTCATTTTAAGTGTAATGATTTTTTATCATAATTAAGGGGGAATATTGTTAGACAAGACTAGAACCATTTCATCTTAATGATCTCAAATCATGTTTATAATGCATGTAAGGAATTTCATGTTTTTTGTTATTAAATGGGGTTTTCAATTTTTTTTTAAAATAAATATATCAATAAATTACAATGAAAACATACTACTTGTGAATCATAATTATTGTTTGAATAATTTGAACAAACCATGAAGGAAAAGTGATAGTGTGGAGCTTACCTCACATTGTACTCTGGCTGACCACAAGAAAAAACTACATGAAAGTGCCCAGAAAGAGTATTGTATCACTGAGAGGGGAGGGAGTGAATAAGTGAAACTCTTTTTTCTATTATGTTTGTTTTCAATTGAAACAGAATTCTCCCCCTCTTATGTATTATAATTACACACTGAGAAAAAAACCAACAGACATCCAAAGGAACACAAATATTTTCAAGGATCACTATTCAATGAGAATATCTATATCTTTTATATGGTTTGGAAATAATCCTATATCATACAATCCAATAGAAATCAATCCTTCGATTATAACGAGTAGGATTTACCTTTTCACTCATGTTAAACTATGAAACAATAAAACTAGTGCAGCTGAACCCTATTAGAAGATTAATATAATACATTTGATTTGTAACATCTCACATTACATGTTCTTATTTTTCAATTAACCAAATGTATTCTATTGTAAAACAATTCATGCATTCCTTACCTAGAATATTGGTAATAACCTTTTGTAATATGTTAAAAAATATCTCCTATTACACTATGTATGATGCTTCCAGTTTGATTCTTCATGGTTCGATCATTCAATTGAACATAATAGAATAGAATCAACACCACTCTAATACATTCATATAGTATTCAAAACAAATAGAATTGACATCACCTCAAAACATGTATGTAATATTACAGACAATAGAATCAACACCACTTCAAAAAACATGTAGACAATAGTGAAGACAAATAGAATCCTTAGCACCTCAAAACATCTTCTTCTATCCCTAATACTTGATGCTTCTCTCTTTTCATTTGTTAACAGTTATTGTTGTTAGACAGTGAAAAGTACCACCTCCTATTATAGGTGAAAATTAGTGGGAATCCAAATGATTTCCCCACTCACTCAAAATTTCCCAAATTTGACTTTCCCCCTGAAATTATTGTATACATTTTGACTTTGTCAATGTTTCTCAAGGCTTCTAGAATATTTCCAAACATCATCTAAATCTTCATCTATTTCATTCTAGAACCACAAACCGGTTTTTCTTATAGAAATATAGAAACATGGGTATAATTATTGAGTATGATAGTTTTAGGGTACGATGGTCCCTAATCGGCACCATATCTTTTTTTCAATTTCACTGTCCATCATCATGACTCTTTCCTCATTTCAATATGTATGACTCTTTCCTATATTCCATCGACACGAACTTTTCCTCTTCCATGGACACGACTCATTCTATTGGGATCACAATTTCCATCACATGACTATTTCCATCGACATGACTCTTTCCACTTTTCCATTGACATGTCTCATTCATCATTTCCATCGATACGACTCTTTCCTCTTCCATCGTCACAACTCATTACCTCAGCATAACTATTTCCACTGGCAAAACTATTTCCATTAGCACAATAATTTCCATCAGCATGATTATTAATTTTCAATCCACCTTACCATTTCACTTCAATCATCATGACTCTTTCAATCAGTACGACTACTTCCATCGCTATGACTATTCCATCATCACGACTATTCTATCGGCACGACTATGAGTCTTATGCAAAACAATGTCATTTACATGTAGACATGACAAGCATCATATCCTCTTTCATCGATATAACTCTTCCTTTGGAACAACTTTTCAATCGCCCCAACATTGAGTATGATACAAAACAAAGCCACTACAATGTCGGCATGAAAATCATCATCACTTCTTTCATGGGTTTGACTGTTTCATAATAATGACTATTCTATCAGCCCAAAAATTAGTCTAATATGAAAAAATTTCATTACATTGTCATCAATTACAATCATCATCTCTTCTTTCATCGGCATGACTAATCCATTAGTAAAATTTTTTAATCGGTCTGACCTTGAGACTGATATAAAACAAAGTCATTAATTTGTCCTCATGACAAGTATTATCTCTTCTTTCATTGGAATGAATATTCCATTGGCATGACCATTCAATTGGCATGATTATGAGTTTTATGTGAAACAATGTCATGACCATGTCGCCATGACAAGCATAATCTCTCCATTCATCAGCATGACTACTCCACCAGCATGACTATTCCTATCAGCATCACCATTCATGGGTTTTTAATAGTCATCACCATTCACAATTTTTCAATAGTCTTAACTATTTACAGATTTTCAATCATCACTAGCATTCACATATTTTCAATAGTCACCACCATTCAATGATTTTTAATAGTCACAACCATTCACAGACTTTAAATAGTCACCACTATTCAGATACTTTAAATAGTCACCACCATTCACAGATTTTCAATAGTCACCACCATTCACAAACATTCAACAGTCACCACTATTTAGAGATTTTCAATAGTCACCACAATTCATAGAGTTTCAATAATCACCACCATTCACAGACTTTTAATACTCACCACCATTCATAGACATTCAATAGTCACTACCTTTCATAGTCTTTGAATATTCACCACTATTCCAAACTTTTCAATTGTCACCCCCATTGATAGCTTTTCAATAGTCACAACAATTCATAGATTTTCAATAGATTCAACTATTTACAGCTTTTCAATAGTCACAACAATGTTTAATTTCATCTTTGTTGTATAGTGATTGCATCATATGTTTTTCCATGTACTAATTATTTTTGAGAATTCAAAAACATAAAAGCATTGTTACAATTAACATTGTAATGTATCATAAATTTCCATTAATTCTAGTTTCTTTCTTTCATCGTAATCCTGATGATAAATATTCTGAAAAAAGTGTCTCATTTGTTTTGAAAACAGAAACCCAAAACAATTGTTGAAAAAAAGTGAATTGATTTATTTTCATCAAAACCAACCATGAAAACAAAAGCCAACTCTTGAAACCTTCATCACCTTTATCATCAGCTTTGTCCCAACAATATCCCCTTTGGATTTTAATGTCAACCATGTTTCCTAAATCACTGACCATTGTAACCTCAAGCAGTGAATTACATACCAACAATTCTAAGCCTATATGAGCTAACTCATTATAGGAAAAAAAATCATTAATAGAAAATCCAAGTTATCCAAAAAACTGATCTTGAAAACCTATTTATTTTCTTCCTTATTATAGGAATAGAATTTAATTTATTTTCTTACAACCACTCCAACAAGCAGTTAGAATAATTCAATCATATAACAATGCAGAATTCCCAGCTTACTCGCACCTCTCTCTTTTATGAAATATATTTATGAAAAAAACAATTCACTCTCTAGAAAAAACAATCCAAATGTAATATGGGATAGGGGACTTATACACTTACATAAAATATGAAGAGATATAGGTTTCAAACCCATGTTCAACCTCATTTTGTAAAATGTTTGCATCGATAAAGATTTTGTGAAACAATTAGTAACTTGTTCAGATACTACATCATATTCAATCTTCAATTCATTCTTTTCCAAATGCTCTTTAACTAAATGATATTTGATATCAATACATTTCAAACAATAATGTTTCAAATGATTTATTTTGACATTTATTGTACTTTGAATGTCACAACCCAATAGAAAGGGTAACTTCACATCATCAAGTAAATCATCCAGTTGTGTTTTCATCCACATAAGTTGAGTAATAGCTTGAGTAGTAGAAATATACACAGCTTCATATTCACTAAGAGTTACTGAATTTTGTTTCTTCTAATTCCAACTAACACAATACATTCCAAAAAAGAATACAACAACAGATGTGGATATTCTATCATCAACATTTCCTACCCAATCTCTATCTGAATACCCAAAAAAATTCAATACAATTTGATCTATTATATTTGATTTCAATGTTTTTTGTTCCTTTTATGTATCTGAGAATTATTTTTTCATCATTTAAATGAGATTCTTTTGGATAATTTTTCAATATTTAACATAAGGTAACAACAAACACCATGCTAGGTCTTGACGATATCAAATATAATAGACATCCAATTTTCTTTCAATACACATCTGGATCCACTTTTTTCTATCTCCATCTATATTCCACTTTTTTCCAACTAAAATTGGTGTGGAAACATGTTTTTATTTTTCCATGCTGAACCTCTTGATAATTGTTTTAGCATACTTTTCGTAGGAGAGAAATATATATTTTTTTCTTTTAACAATTTGTTACCAAATGTTGTATTTCATTCTCCACAGCATGGAAATTTCAATGACATTATTTATTTCAACAAAAAATAATTCACATCTTCCTTCATCATTATTGGAAATGATTATATCATGAATATGAACAATTACAATTAGGGAATACACTTTACTCTCTCAAATATACCAATTCACATCTACTCATCCTTTCTTGAAGTTCATATATCTTAATCCAATATCCAAATTGGAATTCCTTTCCCTTGGAGATTCTTTTAGGCTATACAATACCTTTTTCAATATTAACACATAATTTTCATCTATTCCAATACCAAAGTAACAGGGTTGTTTAATATAAAACTCTTCTTCAAAATCACCATTTCGAAATGTGGATTTAACATCCATTTGAATGATTGTGTAGCCATGTTGTGTGACAATAATGAGAAATATTTTGATAGTTTCAAGTCTTTCCAAATGAGAAAAGGTTTTATCAAAATCAATACCCTCAATCTCTGAATACCCTTTGAAAACTAATCTTGTTTTTTTCTTATAACTTCACCATTTTATTTAGTTTGTTCTGAATACCCAACTTGTATAAATTATTTTTTTTCTACTCCTTGGTATGAGTTCCCATGTATTATTATTTTCAAGATGATCAAATTATTCATTCCTCGATATAACCAATTCTTGATGCTCCAATTATTTTTCACATCATCCGATTCGACTTTTGAATATAATGATGTATATGTAATGGATTGGGTTTTTCTCCTCGTTAGAACCTTTTGATGGTGATGAAAAATTATTTTATGAGCATAAAAATGATTCCCCAACCATGGAAAATATTTTCGAATGACTTCTGCATCAATGGAAATAGTTGAGTCTGATTCTTTACCTTTACTTGGATTACAATCTTCTGTATCCTTATTAGAATTGTCATCACCAACTTTTCCTAATTTTTTTTCTTTCTGGACCTTTTTATCTTTAAGAGGGCTTTCAATAACATTAAAATCAATTCAATCAATAATTATTCCTATTTAATTATTTAAACTTCTATTTCATTGTCCTTATAGAGTGTAGCCATGAAATATACCATATTCACATCTATGCTCATACTTACCAAAGTTTAAACCCATTTCCATTAAAATACATGGACTCTAAAAACCCCTCATGTGTTTAAAACTTAGAGTTTTCCCCTAAAACTATTCATATAGAGTTATGCTTGATTGAGGCCTATAGAAACAACAGTTCTGAATGTAATCATCAATAGTCATGGATTGTCTCGAAATGTAATGAGAATGACTTTATTCAATTAACATGGTTCATTCCATCTCCCATATAATTCTATTATTTCTTTCATTAACCACATTTTTTTGGGGGTGTATGGGGAACTATATTCATATTGAATCCCATTTTTCTCAATAAAGTATTAAATTTCATCACTTTTGTATTCACCAAAATCATCTATTCATAACTTCTTCACAGAATAATCATATTCTTTTTCTGCTTTCCTTCATAAACATGTAATCATTTTCAAATAATTAGATTTTTGTTTCATATAAATAAAAAAAGTTATGTGAGTAAAATCATCAATGAATGTAATGAGATACTTATCACTATTGGTAGATTTTTTTTTCTCATTATACCACATAAATCAGAGTGTATTAGCTTTAATGGTTCATTGGATAAAATATTAACATTCTTGTGAACAAAATTTGTAATATTTGTTTTCTGGAAGATAGTGCAACACCAGTATCTTATTCATGAAAAATCAGGAATTTATCGAACACTATATGTTTTAGATTACTTGTTCTTGTTTCTCCGACACATATTTCCAATCCATTTATTCCATAACTAATTCTCTTCCACCATACTCAGGTATGCAGAGTTATTTGAATCACCAACATGAAAAAAATTTCATTTCATTCATTGGCCTCTTGTCACAATCATTACATCTTCTTCACTCTTTACAACTAATCCTTATTTATTTAAGATACCCTTGTTACAATCATCAATAAATTGTTAGATACATAGCAGGTTTTCATTCGTCCCATCAACATGCAAGTTTCACTTATATATTATCTTTTCTTTTCCAATAACGGCCGATTGAAACCTTTGATTTTCAATGATTCATCATTTAAAAATGTCATGGTGCCATCTTTATAATCATTCACATCCTTTAAAAATTTTATATCTCCTATCATGTGAGAAAAACAACCACCATCAGGTATCCAGGGTCCTTCTCCTTTAATAGATTTTAATATAGTTTCAAAAACAAGACATCCTTTTTCAATATTTCGCGGTTGTTCACATCTTTCGAAAAATATTTTCCAAGGGTTAGATCCTATTTTCAATATTCATCTCATTATTTTCATATTTCTTAATGAAAACCTTTCCATTTTTCTTTTTTTGTAGTGATTTAATCTGCCTCAATCTCTTCATTTCATAACCTATGGGATAAAATTAATGTTGTTGATTGAACCAACACATACTTGATGTGTACCTCAAACTCCCACAAAACCAGCAACACCCATAGAAAGAGTATTTGACAATGAAGCCTCCTAAAAATCAGAATTTTGAAACTATTTCCCAACCATCATAAATTCATATTTAATTTTATTATTATTCTACTTTTTATACTTGATTAGATTAGAAGTATTTGAATATTTTCCAAATCTAGATAAAAAAATTTTGGACTCAGGATGTTTTGTGGGTTCTATATTCTTCAATTTGTCCAAATATATTACTTTTCCAGTATTCTTCTTTTTAGACACATACCCATTCTTCATCTCACCATATGAAGGTATTTTTTTTGAAACATATCAAATTAATAATTATGAGAAAATTTACCATCTTTAGTGATAGATTTTTGGAAAATTATACTTTTCTTTTCAGCCTCAAAGAGTTTTTTGGACAAGTTCCATCTCTTATTGTTTTTACATCTGTTTCACTTTCAAATGCATATTATTATTCCTTAAATATTAAAAAGACATATTCAAAGCATCATTCTATTTAACCAGATTTTCATTATCTCCATAAAAATATTCTTCATTGAAAAATCATTAATCTGCCAAATATTTATTTTTATTTGCAAGCCTTCTGATCTTTCTGAGAAATTCATTCAACTCTTCTTTCAAATGCATTTCAAGTTGAGTTACTTCTTCTAGAGAACACAAAATTCTAAATTGTTTATCATTCACTATTGAAATGAATGTATTTTAATTACCATACCCAATGGATTTTTAGATTCAAAATCACTTTCTTCTTCTTCTACTTCATTGGACAATAATCTTCCTCATTTTTATTTGAATAATATCTTTTTATTTCATTTCTCTCATTTTTTCTTCCATGATCATCTTGTACTTTTTTCTTCAATACCACTATACTTTTATTTCTTTTTTAATGGAAAATTAGCCACAAATTAACCAACACCTCCACATTCAATACATTTGAAGGGATGCTCCAGTTTGTATTTCCATGTACAACTTTTCTCATTGTTAGAAAACATGGATTTAATTTAATTGAGATTTTTACATACCCTTTTTTCAGAGTCAGAATCACCAACATTATCAATAATAATAATATTTTTTGACTTTTATTTCATCAATGACTTTAAATGAATTTCACTATAAAATTTTATTTATCTCTCATAGAAGATTCACTTCTCAATTTATAAGTGTTATGAGTGTTATGTAGATCATCAGTAGATAATGTTTCATGATATCTATCTTTATATAAAGAAACCATTGAATTGAATTTATCTTGTAAGATTCTCAATACCTTTTCAATAATTATATATTCTTTCTACTTTTCACCATGAAATATGATAGTACATAGAATTTTATTAACCCTAGTAATTAATTATCTAATAGATTCATACTCACCAATATTTAAATATTAATACATTAATCTTCATATTTGTAAAATTTCCTTATTCACTTTTGTGTTTCATTCATATATTGTTTTCAATTTATCTTATATAACATTAGCTATTGAAACACATTTAACTATCATGAATTTACTTTTAGAGAGTGATGATAATATATCATTCTTGGCCCTTCCATCATTCTCAAGAAACATATTTTCAATAGGTGTAATTGGAGAACTATCATCAATAGGAGGATACCCAACTTTTATAGCTTCAAGAACATCACAAGAAATAGAAATAAGATATGGAATGATTATATATTTCTAGATATGATTTTTCATTCCATATATGATTAAAATAATATTAGTTTTCACACATTTAACGTTCTACATAAACATAGAATAGCGAAGGGAACTTGGATCTAATACTAATTGAATGTTTCATGTATTAGTATTTTATCACAGAGAGAGGGAGGGGTTAATTAGTGATACTCATTTTATTTTATGTTTTATTTTAATTGAAACAACCTACACCACATGTTAGGTATTTTAATTCCCTACTGAGAAACAAATCCACATATATTCAAAATAACTCAATTATTTAAAAGGTTAAATATCCAATAAGAATATCTATATCCTTGGGATAGTTTGAAAATTATCTAATACCATACAATCCACTGGGAATCTGTCATTAGATTAAAATGTGTTAGACGTACCATTTCACTTGTTTAGAAATATGGAACAATACAAACAGTGCATGTTCACCCTCTTAGCACAATAGGTAACACATTTTATTTGTTCCATCTCAGGTTACCTATGATTCCTTTTCAATTCACCAAATTTATTCAACTGGAAAACTATAATTATTTTCCTTACCCAGATGAATGTTATGAACCTCTTGGTCACTGTAAAACAATTTGTCCTATTACCCTGAGTACGATGCTCCCAGTTTGATTCATCTTAGTTCGATCGTTCAATTGAATACAATATAATAGAATCAAAACTCCTCGAACACTTTCATACAACACTCAGGACAAGTAGAATCGGTACCACCTCAAAACATGTATGTAATTGTCCAGAAAAACAGAATTGAAACCACTTCAGAAACATGTTTGCAATAGTCAAGACAAATAGAATCGACACAACTTCGAAACCAATTATTCTCTCTCAAAAAACATGGTGATTATCTCTCTTCTATTGTGAATAGTGCTTGTTGACAAAAATAATAGAGTACCTACTCCTTTTATCAATGATAATTGAAAGGAATCCAAAAGTATTTTGTACTCACTCAAATTTTCGAAAAATTAAGTTTCCCCCTAAAATTAAAGGATACATTTTTTACTTCATCAATGATTCTATAAAATTCCCGAATATTCTAAAAACTTCATCTCCATATTAGGATCTTTCATTACAGAACCCCAAAAAAAATTCATTTTAGAAATCCTAAAATGTTGGTGTTATTGTTGAGTATGATTGTTTCGGGGTGTGATTGTCCCTAATCTAGACCATTTTTTTTCTCTCGCTTTCTCATTCCATCATCTTTACACATTCCTTTTTTCCATCAGTATGAATATTTCCTCTATTCCATTGGCACAAATATTACCTCTTCCATCAGAATGACTATTTCCATTGGCACGACTATATACATCTGCACGACTCCTTCCACTTTTCCATTGGAATGAATCTTTCCTCTTTTCCATCAACATGACTATTTCCTTTGTCAAGACTATTTCCATAGGCACAAAATTTACTTTTCAATAAGTCTGGCCATTACTCTTACATCTACATGACTCATTCAATTGGAACGACTATTTCCATCGGCAAGACTATTCCATCAGTACGACTATTCCATCTACACGACTATGAGGCTGATGCAATCCAATGACATTACCTGGTCGATGTGATAGGCATCATCTCTTCTTTCATCAGCTAGACAATTCCATCAGCACAACTATTAAATTTTCCTGACTTTTAGTCTGATACAAATCAAAGTAATTCTAATTTCTACATGATAATAATCATCCCTTCTTTCTTCGGCATGACTATTTAATCGACATGAATATTCAATTGGACTGACATTGAGTCCAATAGAAAACAAAGCCATTAATATGTCAGCATGAAAAGCATCATCTCTTCTTTCATCAACATGAATATTACATTGGCATGGCTATTTATTCGGCCAGGCATTGATTCTGATACCAAATAAAGTCATTACTATGTCGGCATGACAAACATTGTCTCTTCTTTTATCGACATGAATGTTTATTGGATCAACTATTCTACCAGCAAAACTCTATGTCTGATGAAGAACAAATTCATAATCCTGTCAGCATGACAAGTATCATCTCTTATATCACCGAAATTACTATTCCATCGACATGATTATTCCCATCACCATCACTATTCTCATATATCAATAGTCACCAACATTCACAAATTTTCAATAGTCACCACAATTAACATACATTAAATAGTCACCACTATTTATAGATTTTCAATTGTGACCAACATTCAAAAACTTTCAATAGTCACCACGATTAACAGATTTTCAATAGTCACCACAATTCATAGATTTTCAACATTCACCACCAGTCACATATATTCAATTGTTACCACCATTCACAAATTTTCAAAAGTCACATCCATTCACATTCATTCAACAACCACAACCATTGAAAACATTTCATTAGTCACCACTATTAATAGCTCTTAAATAGTCACCATCATTCCCTGATTTTCAATATTTACATCAATTTACAGATTTTTAATAGTGACCCCCATTTTTTTCTTTACTGTTTCATTCATCAAGATTTTATCATAAGTTTTACCACATACGTATGATTTGGGATAATTCCAATAAAAAAATAATCATCATAATTAACATTGGAAAGTATCATAAAATTCCATTCATTTTAGTTGTATTCTTCCCTTCTCATCCATAGGACAATCTTTCCATAAACAAGAGTCCGATTATTTTTAAAACAAAACCCCAAATAAATTATATCCAAAAATTGAATTGATTTATTTTTTTCAAAACTATTTATTTAAAAAAAATAAAATACTTAAAACCATAATCACCTTAATTTTCATCCTTATCCCAACTCTACATACCATGGATCAGATGAGTGAATTATTTCCATGTACTAAATTGACTTATCCTTGAATAAAAAGCTACCAGGTTTTGAGAATCAACATACCACATTAACAATCATTATACCATGTCATGTTTAAGATAAATTTCTCTAATACTTTTTTTAATATTATTTATTTTTGTATATAGTGACTACAAGAACATGTACCAACTACATGAACACGTTATGTGACCATGAAAACTAATGTACATACTGAATCAAGATATGTACTAACCGAATGATGGAATAAAGTTACCATTGAGATTTTATGTGATAATAATATATTTGACATAACCATGGGCTCAGGAAACTATTTGTTATGTTAAGATAGCCTACCATGTCTTAATTGTCGGTGGAATATTTTCCAATCTCAAATAACTAGTTTTAATAGCATTAGTTAAAAAGTTAGTAAAATTATGGCTATATTGGTTGATCATTAATTGATAATTTTGATAGGATCATTATTTAAAGAGATAATACTCTTTTAGATAAATATGGACTAATTTTAAAAGAATAATAGAGGTATATTCATGTGACCTTTTTTTACATGGATGACTTGTTTACCAAACATTTCAAAACTATATTTTTCTACACTACCTATAATAACTCATTTGATGAATTTAAAAGTGAAATTAAATAATATGTGTAAAACGGAATTTGATCAGGTAGAGTATCACTAAATCATAACACATCTCATCTAATTTTATTTCAATTTTAGATATTATTTTGAGATGCTTTTTATAATAGAAAATTTATCTAAAATAAATTATCTTGTACTAAACTAGAGATCACATGAAACACTATTATAACATATATGAAATTTACATTCAAGTATACCAATGTAATAGTTTATGTGTGAGTGGGAACATTTTTCTCCCATGTAGAATGGTGGAAGTGTCTTTTAGACTAGAATTTTAGAGAATAATTTTTTTAAAATCCTAATTTAGGTTATGGATAAGATTATTTTATAACAAACTACATAGTTGTAGGTGAATAATAAGTAGAGGGTATTAGGTGATGGATTATGAAATTACCACTATTTAGTTTCCACTATATTTTATCAATTTTTATATTATTTTAAATAAAAAAACATTTATCTATTTGTAAATATTATATCAAAAATTTACTCAAATAATTATATTTAATTATTATTTATATATGGTGTTTATTTCATATAAGTTATTTTTAATTGTTAAAAAGAGTTTTCAAACTTATTTTTAAATGTATTCAAATCAATCTACTGATAATTTTTTTTTTAAATATAAAATTATAAAATTATCATATTTAATTTAACTTGTATTATTTTATAAATTTAGGGATTTATGTTTCAAATATTTTTAATAGAAAATTTTACTTGAAAAAACATTTCACCCTCCTATTGAATTGTCCAATGGATCCAAAAATAATGGTTTTTCCTAGTGGAAACAGTGATGTATAGATATAAAGTAATCAAAATGATAATATAGTTCTAAACCAGCAATGGGGACTAGTTGAAATTAAAACAATGTTATTTCTATACCTGTTGACTTAAATGACATAGGTAATAAATAGAGGAACTGATGAAATATAATGATGAAATTAACTACATAGAAAAATGTTTATGAAATATAATTTCATTAAGAATCACCCTTCATATTTTTGTGAAACTTTAGACAGAGTGAAATATGATGGATGGAATAATTCTCTAGAGAAGTTACATGATGTTTTGAAATATTCATAAAATTATAAGGTGTCCCTTCTTTTTATCATTTTTAAATTGTGATTGATTCAGTGGTGTAATTTATATAATAACACTATGAACCTGGAATAAATTGATGTCATAAAATGGAATGTACATAATGGTATCTTCTTTATAAATTATACTCCTTTTTTTATTTGATGTTGAATGAAAAATAACATACCTGGAAATAAGAAAAATAGAGGAGAATATGGTCGCTTACTAGGAATATAATTTTACATGATTGGATAGGTATAAATCACATCTAATTCTTTAACATGATAGTAAAATTGATCAATTTTAATCAAGATTGAGGTAATTCTCACAAAAGGATCATGTTACCTGTGTGGTCGAAGGTATTGAGTAATGTTTTTGGGGTGCTAAGAATGTCAAGATTGATTTTGTGAAATTTTACAATAATAAGGATACGAAGTGATATAGGTGGATGGAAATGGATAAGCATTCAACAGATAAACATGTAGGTAAGAAAATTCAATCTATATATTGTGATATATATGGAAGGATTAATTTTGGAGAATTTCTAATGAGATATTAGAAATGGTGTCGATGTTCAAATCTAGGAAACATTCACTATGATTGAAAACAAATGAGAAATTGAAATGGTTATAATGGTAATGAAAATCATGAAATTAAACAATATAATTAAATTGAGATCAGAAATTATTCTATTGACTAATTGAATTTAGCTACAAAAGATGGGAATCCCCAATATTTTAATAGAACGGTGAGTAAAATTATTTTCCTAGAAATATGAAACAAGTGGGACTATAAAATTAGGTTTTGATAGTCAAATTAAATCATTACTCGATCTATGCTAATATATACTTTTATTTGGGATCCATACATTCATTTATATATAAAAAATTTAGATGTAAAATGGAAATACAATCATATGAACTGAATTCATAAATCATGGTTAAAAATCACAGGGGAAGTATGAAGGAAATAATAATTTTTATAAATTTTCTTATTATCATTTATGGAATGACTTTTCCAACAAACATTATTACTATTCCCAATGAAATGTTTGATGTAATTGTACATATGGATTGGATTTCATTGAATCATACTATGTTAGATTATAGATAAAAAGTTATTTTCATGTATAAGATGATTCAGTTTATATATAAAAATGATTTCATAGATTTTATAATATATAACATGATGATAAACCGATAAAAGATAGAAGTGATTGTCATCTTTCACATATTATTGAGATGGAATGAACTGTTCAAATTTTTAATGTTATAGTAGTAAAATAACTTATGGTGGTATATTTAGATGATTTAATTAGTGTTACTATTGATAAATCGGATTAGTTTACTTATTAATTAGTTCTTTATGACAATATTATTTTAAAACCTCCATATCAAATTTTTTTAGTTATGTTGTATGAATGGAAAAAGATATTAAAGAAGTTATTTGATAAGGTTTTTTCCACCTTAACACATTACCATAAAGTATTATATATTTTAATAAGTAAATATTGTTGTATTGGTAAGTTCATTTATTATACAGTACTCAATATCCCTGTTGTAACGAAACTATAACAATTTATTCATATCTCTAAATTGTTTGATTAGATTCAGGGTACATTGTATTTTTCAAAGTTTGTTCTATTGATTGTGTATCACTAGCTGATGGTAAAAGAGTAATACATTCTAAATATGATGTTCCACATTATAAAGGATTTTTATGATTGTTTAGTCTTTCCTTTTTGGTTACCCAATTAACATGATATATTTATGGACCGAATGAATATTGTTTCCATGAGTATTAGATAAATTTATAGTTGTGTTTATCATTGATATTATGTTATACAATAAAATATATGGAGAACCCAAGAAACACATAATTAATATTTTGGAGACATTAAAAGAAAAAAAGTTCTATGAAAATATTTATTATATGTCAGTTTTCGATGTAATATATTCCTTTCTGTTGGAATATTGTTTGTAGAGATGACATCCCCATTGATCTTGTTAATAAAAAAGTAGTGAAACAATGGAAAATATATAAAAATGTCATTGTGACTCATATTTTTAATATATTAGTAGGTTACTATAAATAATTTATGGATAATTTTCGTGGTTATCAATCTCACTAATAATGTTAACCTAATAAGGAGTTAAATTCAAATGGATAAAATAAATTGATTAATATTTTAGGGAATTCAAAAGAACATCCGATAATGCTCTAGTGATATCACTTCCAATAAGAAATGGTGAAATTATTATTTTCATTTGTGATTCTTTGAAAGGATATGAATTTTTATTTATTCATAATGATGAATTTATTATGTATGCATCCATTAAATAAAAATAACACAGGTTTAATCATCCTACACTTAACCTTGAGTAGGATACACATTTTTTTATATTAAAATTCTTGTTAAACAATTTATATAGGGTGATATGTGAAATATATAAGGATAATGAAATTTTAAAATATACATTCACTCAGAAAGTGTTAAACATGGGTTAGAGAAGATTGATATAACTGATTACTGATTATAATTTGACAATTCATTACCATTTCGGTAAATCAAATAAACGTTTCTAGTTCCTTGAGTGTAAAAGATAATGATCCATTAAAAATGATTCATTTGGAACATGATCCTTTAATTAATGATTTAATGGATGTTGGAATTAAAATTATGTATATAGAATATTATTCTATTTTGGATTAGTTACCAATTCATTCCTATTTGCTAGAATGAATTATTGAGGGTGATAAAGAGGCTCTTGGTTTTCAAGAAAGAGTAAATTGTTCAATAAGGGTATGTTTATTTTGTTTAATAGTGATAAATAAGGGGTAATCATATTATTAAAGAGAGTGTGTGTGCTATGTGATACCCAATTAATGCTGGAATTGTTTTGAGAAGCCCACATCATTTCATTTATTATTCATCATATCAATACTCATACATACAACGAACTTCTATAATATTTTATATGGGGAGGAATGAAGAAAGATATTGATGATTTTAACATGAAATGTTGGACTTATAAAGTAGTTAATGATGAGAGATGAATATAAAAGGAGAATATTATAAATTTTCAAATTATTAATTTAAATTGGGAGAATATATAAATATTATTCATGGGGTGATAACCAAAAAAATATCATTGTAATAATGCGATTTTGGTTATTGCTATTTTTTGAGTAATTCTAATCATTTACGACATATTATAGATTCTATGTATTTGGATAAATATGAAATTATTTAACATAAATAGATAATTATATTACATGGTGTCCCTCTACACATTTTATCATACCGTGTTCCATGGTCTAAATAAATTTTTTAGAAAGAACAACAGAAGTAGATGAGTACTTAATTAAATAAGAGTAACGATTTCCCCCCTAATATGATGGAAAATAAAAGAATAAAATTTATAATCTAGAAGTTATTCATTGAGATTAGTCATTGTACAATAATTTATGTTCTAATCAATAGCTTTCTTTTGTATAATTTTATTTCTATTAATTGTTTTAATTTAATTATAATGACCGAATATTATAAAGAATTATATGGAAAATGGTATTGGAAAAAATCTGGTTCTGATAAAGTATTTTAGAGGATGTTTAGGTACTATAAATTCTTTAAGAAAAATATGAAGAGGTTATTATTATTTAAAAAAATGAGGATTTACTAATGTAGGAATAATAGTTATGTAGATTAGAAGAGGAGTGTTCTCTAATTTGAGTTAGGTGGTCATAATATTTCTTAATGATTCTCTATGGAATAGTGATTTCTATTTTTTCAGAAAGGACTAGGTAAAACAATATTTTATTTCCCTATATGAAATTATAGACACACTTTTATTATTTTTTAACTAAATTTATTTACAACCAATTTTATATTATGTACATGACATTGTTCATGTTTCACTGCTAAGAATGGACGTACCTGATCCATCTTATATTGGTAGTCATGAAGCGGTATTGTTGAAGGATAATCTATCTCATGAAGAAAATTATGTTCATATATAGGATAAAAAATATAATTTACTTTAAAATATAGTGATTAATTTAGTAATGGTTTTATGGAATAATAAAATTATTGAGGATGAAATATTGGAATTGAAAATTCCATGAGGGAAATATACCCACACTTGTTTAAGTAATGAATTGAATTTTGAGTATGTAATTTTCTAGTATGTGGTGAATGTGACAACCCTATAAATCCTATATGTAAATGAATATTGTAATATATATTTATTAATTTCATGTATTTATATTCAATATATATTTTTAAATAATATTATAAATGATTTCATTGAAAAAATAAATATTTTTATTTAACTAATTTTTTTCCATGAATTACAATATTTTATTGTATAGAAATATTTATCAATTTTAATGTTTAATTTTATAAAATTGTTTTTTATTTAGAATCAAAATATCAAATATAAATTAAGAATAAAAATTTATATTTTTATTAATAATACAGATTTTTTTGTGAGTAGTAAAAAATACCGATTTTATTCAAAAAAGTCTTTTATTTTTGTTAAATAATGTAATATAAAAGTACCAATCCATTTATTATTTGGTGTTAAAATTAAAATATATATATTATATTTAATATAGTATAAAAAATTTCATTCGAATCTACATTAGAATTTATTTGGGTTGATGTTAATATTTATTCTTAAAAACAAAATTTTCAAAAAAACCATTTTTTTACATTTTATTAACCTATATTAAAATAAATTTCTTCCTATTATACAAATTTAATGATGAAAAACTGATTAAATATTTTCAATTATTGGGCTTAAATTAACAAACAAGCAAAACATTATTTTTTCCGATTATGAATAATAACCATGGAAATAATCTCTCACCATGGTAAATGGTAACATGGGTTTGTTAAAGTAAAAATTAACTAATAAGGCCAAAAAATTATTAATTCATTTTTCATAATGTTATTTTTAAAAATATCTCCTTATATTCTAAATTGGACAGTTTTGGAGCCACTTTCAAAAAATTATGACATTATAACATATAAAGGTTTAGAAAAGGTATAAGTGTGCCACTCCACTCACTTATAAAAGGGAATATTATCCCTTTTCATAATCACACTTTTAGAAGACTCTAGGTAAAAAAATACTTACCCAAGTATCTAGAAAAAAATTCCCCGTATAATTGAGTTCTTGAAATAACAGAAAACTATTCCTAGAAGGTTTAAGGAATAAGCCACACAGTCTATCTAAGGAGAAGGTATATGTCCAAAAAACATATTTCAATTTTATTTTTTATTACACATCATTAAAATATTATTCAAACAAGATGATATTGTCAAATTTTCCTTCTAAATATAATATAATTTTAATACATTTAAGATAAAACACTTTTTCAACTCCCATTCATTCTTATGAAAAATGGAAATATCCCATGTACATATATGTATATTATCAATTATAAAATGTAATGTGTTTTTTTTGAAAAAATAAAATCATATATATAGTTATAATTCTTTAAAAATTAATATATATCATATTTATGGAATTATTATGATTATTTAAGGATAATATAATACTTTCTATCTTTTGGAAATTTATAATGTCACTCATGTGTACGTGTGGAATATCACCTCCACGATGAAATGTGATTCATTTTTCATTTTTACCTAATAAGGTTGTCTATAAGGACAAATATATTGTATAAATATGACATATATAACATTTTTTGTCATTTTAGAAAAAAATGTACTTTTTTTTATTTCCCACTGATAAGAAAACAAATATATCGACGTTCACACATATGTATAGACTACCGACTCCATGAAATAGAGAGGTTATTTTTCCTTAATTTTCCTACATAATTATATCAGAAATTGTTTCTAATATATAATTATGATAATAATAAATTTATTATGATTATTTCTATAATGGAATAGTTATCCTTTTACCATGGTCAATTCATTGACATGGTTCTATGTTTATAAAACGTATTACCAAAAAGTGTCCAACATGAACTTAAAAATTTTAGATTCTATGTAAACATGTAAATAAATGAAATAAATGGATAATTGAAATTAATTTAACATTAAAATCATACAAAAATTTACAAAAAGTATAATTTTATTATTCCAAATTTAGATAAATAACAAAGGGGGACAAAAATTATTTTTATGGATTTTTCATTAAAACCTCACTTTAATGTATTCCATTAAAACACTTTTTCTTACATTTAAATGTTAAATAATTGATTAAATACAACTATAAATTATTTATAATTGTATTTAATAGTTTTTTAAAACTACGTATTTAATTTCATTTTATAGGTTTAAAACAATATTTCAAATATTTACCAAATGGGTCATTTTGATGTTTTTTTACCAGAGTGAAAAAATAATGTTTTTTAAAATATATGGATCGACTTATTCTTCCTCCATACTAACCATTTTACATTATAAATATTAATATATATTTTTTATTTTTCATTTTCAATGAAAATCATTCCATAAATATTTTTTGTAATTTTTAGTTTGAAAATGATTTTTTATGGAATCCAAAAAAATTATAATCATTACGATATTACTAAAAGTGTAAATTATCATGGAATGAATGAAAATTTAAATCATTTTTATGATTTAAGTTCAATATATATGTGTTTTATTCATTATATGGTTCATGGATATTTTTTATTAATTAGGGGTGATCATGATACTTTTCTGATGGAGGGTGAACCGGATATTACCCTCCAATGCATTAGGTAAAGTAAATGAGTTCACCCATTATACATCACTCCTCAGAGATGTGGGAATTATTTAGATAGGTGATTCAATTATAAGTGTTATTTTAATGGTTAATGTAAGGATAGTGTCTAAAGGTACCTACAAGATATTATTGAAATGGTTTATAAAGGAAATATTTATATTTAAAAAGGTAATAAAATGAGCCTATGTTTTATAGAATTATTATTAATTATTTTTAAAATAAAGTTGAAAGTAATATTTTTCATGTAATGATATCACAAATATTAATGTTTAAAAAAACCTTATGATTATGAATATTAATTTTTGACTGAATATGAAATGTTTCTTGAACGAAAATAATTAATTATGATTTTTCATGGGAATGTAATTAGATATTTGAGATAAAATATTAACTTTGAAAATGATTGCATTCTTATGGATTTTTTGCTTTAAAAATGTAATCAAATGATTCTATTATTGTTTGTACATTACAATTATTTTTCATAAAACAATTTAATTTTTTTTCACAGGATTTATGATTGGGTAGTAGCAAAGAATATGTCATTTTAAATTTCATGAATATTTTACATGAAAAGAATATGATATTCCTTATAATGGTTTTTTATTTTTTAAAAAATTAATGGTTTGTGGAAGCTGGAAATATTTAATATATGGGTACTTTATTTTTGAGTAATGACCAAATTATCTAAAAATATAAAGTAAAAAGATCCTCAAAATGTTAAAAAGTGAAACCCTTGTTATAAATGATTTAATATTAGGTTTTTTAATGTATGATGTCTTATAGGAGAAATCTAAATAACAAAATGACTAATACCTAATTTAAATGAAATTTTCTATTCATCCAAAACACAAGTTCAGAGATGCATGTTTGTTCATGGAATATAACCAGTTTCATTAACTTTTAAATGAAATATAAAAAACCATTATTATTATTCTATTTTGGGAACTAAAATTACATAAGTAAAATACTTAATTTTCATTGATATATATTTTTTGATTGTCAAATATTATTTTATATTCTCTAATATTTATTCCATTATGTAAATTGAAAAATGTTATTATTATTATTGGAGTTTTTCCTAAGAGCCGGTTTTATGTTCATTATGATTACATGTATTTATTATTTTGAATGTCAATAGTTTTTTCATCACAACATTGATTTTTTCCTATATAATATAATATATTTTATTTTTCAAAGAGTAACTATTATAAATAACGGACATATAAGATAAAATATAAGATTAAAACTAATAAGTTCTGTGATAGTATTATTAAAGATATGTTATATAGCTAGATGATATCATTTTACATGATGAAAATGATTTAGGATATTAGGGGTGGAGACCCCTAGGACATTGAATCACTTCCACATGGTGTATGTCATTGGTAATTTATACTGGGGTGATTATAAGAACATTAACTAGAAGTAGAAAATCAACATTCATATGTGTCATTATATGTTATTATATATGGAAATTTTTATTTATAATTAGGATTTAATATCATTATTTTCAGATATTATTATTAATTCACATTTATCTATTAATAAAACCATTATGACATATTATCATGGAAGAGTATGACATATAGAGTGTTTAATATGTGATATTGAATTGTATTAATAATGTGATAAAATATTTTTCCCTTTTTTATTTTAAAATTTTAATATCTTAGTCTAATTGGTGGGAATTTTACAACCTGAAATGTACATCTCCATGGTGTTATAGTGGAAGGTTCAATTTCAAAATGTCATATAATGAGGCATTGAACCCATATTATGATGAAACTAGAATGAAAACTAATGACTAGATATAATTTTATAATGGGATTAGATCACATAGTAAGGATATGTATGTGGTTTTATGTCATTATGAAGTTATCTTATTTTTATATATTGGTTTGTTTGAATGATTATATTTTATAACCTTTGACATTAAGAGGTTCCTCTTGATTCCAATAAGAAGGAAACCTAGATGCTCACCCACTATGTGTTTCGGGAATGTGAGTAAAATTATTTCTATATTTTAGAATTTGGACTAAATACTATTCTCACTTTGGGGTTTAATTGTTATTCTATATTTTTTGACCTCAATGGTATAATTGCATGTTATTTGGAAGAATGAAAATGTGAACTAAATATCAATGAATATTTATTTACAAGATTTAATGAATCTAATATTTATTACATTTATTAGAAAATAATGCAAGGATATAAATTTATTTAACAAATATTAATTATTTAATCCCTTTAAAATTGTGGTAATATATTGAGAATGAGTTAAATTTCATAGATTGAAATGATATATTAAATATAATTTAAATAAATATTTATTTACTTACTGAAAAAATGATATTTATTTAACTTTAGGTGTTTCCCTTATCATTTAAATAATAATAATATATTATTAATATTATAGATGTGTTTTTCTAAGAAATATTAGAGGGATAAGGGTTTGTGTGAAATTAATAACCCTAGCATAGACTTACAAATATCTGGTTATATCAAATTCTAGGATGATCCACCTTTTTGTACCAAAACCTAGTAATAATTCCTTTAATCCCTTGAGTTATTCCTCTTAAGAGTGATTTCGATAACTAAATAATTTATCTTCCTCCATTCCCTCAAGATATAAATATAATGAAAATAATCCTTTTTCATGAATTGATTTTGACTGTGATAAATGAAAAATGATACAAGTGATTAGAATTGACTATTCACGAACTTGAAAAGTATATATCATGTTAAAATATTATTGTTCATATATAGATCATTGTTAGAGGGACTATACCCTTAGATATTATGATGGAATTCTAGTATGATGATATATTTTCAACAATTCATTAATGAAAAAATAATTTCAAGAAAAATATGTTTTCAAAATTCCTATAAAATAATTATTAATTATATCTGATGAACATTCCCTACCAGTTATTTCATTTTTAAATTTGAATAATCATCGATTTTAATTTCAATTTTCAGGATCTTCTTATTCATTTATACCTTTGATTATACGTCAATTATGAAAAACAGAAGTTTGTTTTTCCAAATAGTCACATCCACTTATTTCTGAATCCTTTATGTTGTATCATCGGGGTCACATAAATAATTTAAAATTATTTATTAATCATTTATTCATAATATTCATTTATTTCTAGTTTCAAATATTGATTATCCATTATTTAATCCAAAACATCAAAATATTCTCATCCCTTCTTCATTATCCCTCTAGCATTAAAGAAAATGTTAAAATATCATGAATAACATTTGACAACCCCATCAGGAGATGTTGATGGGTATGTTTGTATAACATAAGAGGACAAGATGTGAAGCCTAATAGTACATGCCATATAATTAGGTTCAACACACCATGAGAAATCAAATCAAAAGCGAGTCATCAAGAATTAGCTACTAAAATAATATATTTAATACTAATGGCATAAGGACTGTGGAATTCTCGCATGAGGTCTGACTAGGCCACATGACATGTTTTCCACATGATTTCTCAATAGAAAACATGAATATTTCACAACTTGTCATGTATTTAATGCATGACACGGGTACATGAAAACTATAAAACATCAAGGAAAGAAGATATGTATCTAGTTTACACACATTTTACCTCGTGTGAAAATTTTAATACAAAAAGAAAAATTAATGTTATAATTAAAAAAATTCAAATGAGTTTCCTAATTCATTTAATTTATAAAATGCATAATGAGGTAACATTATTAATCATATATTAAAATTATTTATATGTATTATTTTTAACTACAAGATGAGTATAATAATAACTTATTGCATACTCACTCAATGAAATTAACTTTTTTATTTTCTTAGGAATAACCCATTTTAAGGGTATATGGGGAACCTATAGGCATGATCATAGTAAAGTATGAATAGTAGAAAAACACAGAAACCATTTACCAACAACTTAGTTTATAAGAGTACCTAAACATCCAATACTGATTTTTTATAACAAGGTGAAGATTTCTATACTTTTTATAATTGTAAATATAATCTATGGTGTGGCAGAACTCCAAGTTTTCATCAAAAATAGAAGAATGGTGGAAGAATTACATAAATAATATATAATGTTTTTTGAGGTACCACTGGCTAGTACATCATTGTGGAATATGGGGTCCCTTAAATTCATTATTTTTTCTAAATCATATGGTAAAAAATATGGTGTGAATATCATCAATTGTTTATATTTTTTCATGTCATCATATCCAAATTTAGCATATGCTCCTTTCATCCACTCATTATAATTTTGGGGATATTAAACTTTTTGTTAGATCATTGAAAACAGTTCCACATTATAGTTTCTAGGATATTCACGTGACTTGATTCATTTATCTTATTTTTATGACCTAGTTTCTATTAGGTTGGGGATGTATTAGTAGCCCATTCAACCCCTGGATTTCATGGATTTGGAAGTGAAGAGATCTCCAATGTCAAATCCTCCTTTTCTAGAATTTTTATAACTTTAATGATGTGTAATTCCAAATTTATTTTCCACTTCACACTTGAATGATAAATTATCAATGTTATATTCCCCTTGATGATATTAAAATACAATTGAATCCTCTAAAATTCATTGGTCCAATTGGAACAGGCCTGAAAATCCATCTTATGTTCCCCTCACAGAAATTTCCCCCATTTTCCCTTTATAGATTATTTTTTTCCACCCTTTATCCTTTGTATTTCACTTTCACTCACTTATTAGAATTGGAAACTTATTATGGACTAGTACTTTATAGATCAGTGTTTGGAATACCACCATAAATAGATATATTTAATGTTCCTTTCAATTAATCATTGAATACAAAAATTCTAGGACTAGTTTTCATAAAAAAGGATGAATTATGGAACACAATTATATTATTTATATCATGGTAAACATAACCTTGATTTTCAACCTAACCATGTCCCAGAACTGGATAAATATCCCTTATAGTATGGAACACTGCCTCAGATGTTTGAACCTTGACCACTAACTTGGTGTGTATTGTAGTCTGTGCGCCTCCTCCCCTCACTTTTGGTGCTATCAAATACATACATTTTCATCAATTTCTAGTTTCAATGGAGGAATAAACCATGCTTTCATCAAATACGATGAAAAAATTAGAATATTTAAACAAGGATCACTAAAAAATAAATTAACAAGTGGAGATGAATTAGGGAGAATTTTATATTTTCACCTTCTAACCTCTGTATCAAGAGGTGTTGAATCCTCATTCCTTGAACAATGGTATAGCTAATTTTTTAGTGGACCAAATAATAAAATTATAATAAAATGTAAAAATATTCATTGAACACCCCCAAAAAATAGTATCTGACTCCTTTATCCCCTCGTTTCTCTTAGATTCTACATGAGGAATAAACACATCATCATTCATGAAAATAATAGGAGAAATTAGGTGAAAAGGGGAATTTATGTGGTCATAAAAATCCATAAATATCCTGATTAGGTTTCCCAAAATTTAGAGTTTATATTGCTTTTGGAAGGGTAGGTTTAATAACATGAAACATACCCAGATAACCATGGTTGGTGGATCATGATTCAAGTGAAAATTTTATTCCCATATAAAAAGAATGAAATGAGTATTCTCACATTACCATTGGCCCTTGGTATTGTTGATTGTGAGATAATCTATATTATAAAAAAGAAAAACAATAAGAAGGGGATCCAACATCCAAATTGTGGCTCAAACATTCAGTGACTAGGAGTTGTTGATGATTATGTTAAAGTGGTCACGTGATAGATTCCACTAACCAGAATGAGCCACCAAGGAGAGGCCATCAAGGAATGATTTATAAAATAATTAATATTGGGATTGTGGAAGTGTTTAAGAACCAATTTGAAGAGAAATAACCTTCTGGATATGGTGGTTATGAGGGAAATCAAGGACAACAGAAGGGTTGGTAAAGGGAGAGATGATCAATAAAGCATACCACATTGAATAGAAGGAAGGGAGGCCATAGAATCTATCATCACCACCCAAAGTTGGACATGTACAATAGAATAGGGTTCCATTGTTTTTAGTATTTCATTATTGGTTTCTCTGCACATGTTAATAAAAAAATTGTCAAACAATTTACAAATGATTGTGCATAGTTTGTTGAGAAATCCATGCCTTTTTTATTACCCATAGTTTTTTGAAATTCTCCATTTTATAAAATATTTCCAATTTATTTAATATATTGGTTTAGTTCTAGGAGATTTTGGATAGTTTTACTATAATTTAAAATAAATTATTGGGTTCATGGTTTGAGAATAATTTGGGGAAACGAAGTAAGTTATCTGGGAAACCATGTAAGAGATTATGGGAGTTATTGGGTAGGTTCATCGTTGGATTACTGTTTGGACAAAAAGTGGAAAAAACCTTGTAATCTGTACATTTATTGGATAAAAGCATTTCTTATAGTTGGAAGATAGTTTATCAAACCATGTGGCATCACCGTGCATCCACCTAAGTGGTGTCATGTAATACATTCACATTTACATGAAAGGTTTTTAAACCATGTGGTGTGAATTAATATATCATAAAATTTTATTTTTAATCCTATTTTCATTTTAATACTATCATTTCCCTCATTAGAAAGACGCTCTCAATCCTCAGATTACATTTAGAAATCTAATGATCCCCTCTCCCTTTAGAATTAATATTCAATTATTCAAATTTGTGTTGGATAGAAGAGATTTAATGTAAGATAACATTTCATTCCACTTTTACCACATCTTTCATGATCCAATATTTTTATTTTAATAGAACATTGCATTTATTCTTTTATGGATTGATCTATCTAAACAACCCATCCTACTAGGGCCCATATTGTGGCCCCCCAAGTGTACCTCTAATAGGCTAAGGGCTGGTTATTATCACTGAGTAGGCATATAACTAACATGGGAGGTATTTCTTATGTACCTATACACAAACACACACACATAGATCTCCAATCCCATAAATGCTTAAATGTTAAACCCACCGTGAATGAAATGCATGCATACCACTCACCCAACCAACAAAGTACAACATGAAGTAATGTGCAGTAAGGTAAACCAGGCCAGAATATCGGCCTACCAAAAGTAGAAGCGTGTAAACTAAAAAGTAAGTCCTATAAAAAATAGGTATTTGGACTATTGATTGATGACGTTGGAACAATATAGCCTTCCTAAACTCAAAAATCTCTTTCTAGTCCTGGTTTGTCCTGCAATCCATCAAAAGGTTGCTCATCTACACAAGACATGACATGGTAAAGAAAATACCATGTAGGGATGAGTATAAAAATACTAAATAGGACACCCTGCTACCATGAAGCAATAAACAACGAGAGGTAAAATAATCTATACAGTATATGTATACAAAAAATATATCAAAAATATCTAGATATATGAAAACCAAGACATGCAGTATAGAGGTTAGTCACAACTACTGCATACCAAAACTAATGATTTAGTCAGAAATATTCCAAGAATCACTCACCTTGGATAATACACTACATATTTTGATACCACTGATGATATGAGAAGTGTGTTTCTTCAGAAATAATCATGAGAGGTACACACAGATAGAACTAAAGAGTGATATTATACCACAACTGAGGATCACAACCAAGGCATGGGGTGATACCAACAACTTCATCTGGATTAACCTTATATGTATAGGATAGAGTCATTGTGAACTTGACCAATAAAATATATATCAATGAATATTCCTAGGGAATGATGAATGACTAGAGGTTCATACTTCGGGCCTCTCAAAGAGGATTCCAACAACTCTATCTAGATGGTCCAAATATTGTGATCGTGCTCTTATGAGTAGTAAAGGATACACATCCTCCATTAGGTATAGGGTAAAAGGAATGATACATAATTAATCATGTCCAACATACAATGGAAAATAGATGCAATCCATGTGTAAATGGGTACACAATGTGTAGTATGGTCACACGACGTGTCCCTTAACCCTAGGTACTTCCCATATACAATGACCCATGTTGTTTAGAACATGTTATGTAGAAGATAGGTACACCCCATGTAGAAGGGTCTCGCTCCAAGAACAACTATCTGGGGTCCACCCATTTACATTGTCTTGGTTCTAGTACATTATTTCAACCATTTTCATTCAATCCATGTACTCGTACACATGATAACCCTTGTAACTGGTATGGGCCAAGCCGTGTGGTGGGGTACGCATCGTTTAGGACCCCTGCGTACTCTAACCCATGTATTTTTATCTCCTAAGATACATGTTGATTCTTGGGGAATGGTCCACACACCATGTGATAGAGGTTACATACTGTGAGATACTTTACCACTTATTGAAACCCTTGTTGCCACTTAGTGGGGTTCTCATGTAATGTAGCTCAGACTACACACTATGTTAATTCAAAATTTTAAGAACCACCATTCTTTCCCATTGTTCCTTAGCCGAACCTATGGTGTTTGATCTGATGAACAGTTCTCCTTGAGATCGGTGATACCAGGTTGTCTCGCCATTAAAACACAAAATTAGTGGGTTTCGAGCATGCAATCAGCTCCAAAAACCGATTCTGATCACTCAAATCAAAAACAATCAAAGAATAATATCCCATAAATCAATTTGATCCATCAATCACCATTTACTTCACCCCTCCTCTAGGTCATATCAATTCCAGATCATTGATTTGGGATCATTTCACCAAGAAACAAGGGCACAACAACCATCTGTTCAAATTCCATGAAGAATGAAAAACACATAGAACCTATGGGAGAGAACAAATACACACAGTGAAACAAACCCAAGTAAAATTCCTCAACCACTATTCATGTGGGTCACATTATATTCCCATGAGAATGATAAAAAATCAAATAATAAATCAACACTTTTAATCTCACAGTTAAATCCCATCCCACAAGAACAATATAACTGTAGATCAACATGTTCGTTGGTTGGTCTATGTTCATCATTGAATCTATGAATGAGAAAATATTTTCAAATAACAATTACCTACCTAGGAATTGGATGATTCACTAAAGAGGATCAATAATAGTTTCACTGGCATTAGAATGATCTATACAAAATAATGTCTATCGATTCTTGATCCAAGATCCTTTGTTGTTTTCAGTCGTCATAGTACTATATGGTTCTCCATAAAGCCTCTAGGAAATTATGGTGTTATAAGACTAACCCTAGATACTTTCCTAGGGGATTATTTTAAAATAATCATCACCGCATATTTTCTTTGATGAAATTTTAAAATAATATAAATTCTATATTTCTTTTATTTATTAAAATGTGTAAAAATACTTTCTATAGATGACCCACAATGGAAAATGTTAGTCCTCACCTATGGAAAATCCACTTCATTGATTGCATTAGTTCCTTCAAATTTTTGATCTGGGCACCCATTTAGATGATATTAGAATTTTCTAGGGAAAATGTGTTCATGTGAAACGTAATTTATTTAATATATTTCAAGTAATTTTTTTGGGCACAATGGGCCTCATAATATCATGCCATCTCATCACCGAGTCTTGAATAAATTAAATATAATTTTTTTTAAAAAAATACATGTAAAATAAAGTACAGTACATTTTCCCCATCTTAGGGATTTATGTCCCTAAAAACCCAAAAACAGGGTTACTCAAAACAATGTGGTTAATATGCATAAATTTGAGAGACCTTCTCCCTTGTGATATATTTTAGATTCCCATGCATCCACCAAACACAAACTATAGGAATCTCTCACCCATTATGGATCCTCTACTACCGATCCTAATCTCAACTTGGTACATAGAAAAATTCACACTATAATAAATTTCCTACTCTCCCCATTCAATGAAGAGTGATGGTTCATGAACATTGCTCCTCAATTGTGGAACGTGGAGGAATTTGTGTACTTGGTCCAACCACAAGGGTAGAGATATGTCGTACCACACATTACCTACTATACTCATTATCTAAAAATGGATGATAAAACTTAGAGATAACTTTTCACCCTAACCAAATCACTATAATACCCATCTTAGTGAAACATGAAGGAACACATGGTCCCAATCCTAGAACTCCAATGTCCTACTCCTCCTATTACCATAAGATTTACGATGGCTCTATATAGTCATCATTCACTACTGAATAATCTGCACCTTCTCAGTAGTTTCTTTTACTAAATCTCGGCCCATTATTGATGAAATGTAAAAACCATTAAGAAAAAAATGCAAGCATAAAACTAACCTAACCAACTGTTTACGGCAAGAAGTGAAGTGATGTAATGTAAAATGAACTTGAATACAATCCCACCAAAAGAAATATTTCATAACTAAAAAGTTAACCCAGTATAAAATTAGGTATCAGGACTATTTCTCAAAGATCATGGAACACCTCAACCTGCATGAAATCATAAATCTTGGTCCAGTCCTAGTTCACCTTCAAATCCATCAAAATGCCTCTCACCTACATAAGACACAACACATGCGGGAAAATCATGTACATTGGTGAGTATAAAAATACTTAGTAGGACACTTGAAAACAATAAGGCAACACATGAATAGAGGTATAGTTAGTTCAACACAGTATACGACTACAACTCATTTAAAAATAATATACAGATATACAAAAACCAAGACATATAGTCCAAAGGTAAGTCATAACTATCATATTCCAACACTAGAGATTCAGCCTTAGGATTCTATGATTCCCTCATCCAGGATAAAAAAATCATTAGTATGATAGAAATTATTAATTCCATCAAAGAAGTATGATTCATTAGAAACCATAATTAGAGAGACGTGATGATGGATCTGAAGGGAGGTATGATACCATAGATGAGGATTACAACCAGGTCCATGGGGTGATACAAAAAACTCAATATGGATTAATATTATAAGTAGAACATCGATTCTCGTTGAATTTGGTCAGGTCAATACAAAGGAATTTACCAAGGGAAAAAATAATTAATAGAGGATCATGCTTTGGGAATCTTGTAGGGTACTCCACCAACACAACCCAGAAGGATAGGTAGAAGGGATCATGATTTTATGAGTAGGTAACGATACTCATAAAACATCAAGGAAATGATCACAAGAATAGAACCTAATGAATCTTATTTATGATATGGTGGAAAGGAGATTCAAACCATGTTGTACATTTTACACAACCTACAAGAGGGTCAAAATACATCTCCTCTGACCTTTGGTACAACCGACGTACAACGACCTGTGTCATTTAGAACAATTAATGAAGAATATGGGTACACACCACATTAAAGGGTCACATGCCATGTCCTTCCATCCAGGGTCCACCTATCAAAACTATCCATGTTCCAGTACATGATTTCAAACTATGTACGTCTACCCATGTACTATCACATTGGATAACCATGTAACTGGTCTAGGCCAAGTCATGTGGTGGGGCACACACTACGTAGGAAACCCATGTACTCCACCCCATGTCCTTGTATCTCATGTGATACATGTCGAGTATCAGGGAAGGGTCCACATGTTACCTGACAGAAGTCACACACAGTGTCACACATTACAGCCAACCAAAACCCTAGCTTCCTCCCAGTGGGGGCCACACACCATGTAGCTTGGACTATACACCTTGTTCATTGGAAACTTCCAGAACCACCATTCATACACTGTGTGCCTCTACCGATCCACTAATATTTGATTCAATTATCTATTCTCCTCAAAAGCAGTTATTTATGGTCATCTCACCATTTCAACATATAATTTGATGGTTTTCGGCTTTCAATCAGCTCCAAAAACTGATTCTAATCACAGACAAAAATCTAAAAGACTGATATCTCTTTTATCACTTCGATATATTTGTCTCCCTCATCGTTGCGCCTCTACTAGGACATCCCAAGGTAGGAATATATATTTTAGATGGTTTTTTCATGAAATAATGTTGCAATGATCATCCATTCAAAATCCATGAAGAATAAAGATCATGTGAAACATATGGGGGATAAAAAAATATGTACAAAGAAAAAAAACTAAGGAACGAACCATGACCAATTTTTGTTTCGGTCTCAATCCGTTTATGAATGATTTATCTAAAAATAAAAAAAATAAATCGTCCCTATAAATCCATTAGATAATTCCAATCCTGCAAGAATGATCGAACTAAGGATAAAACTGTTTGTTGGTTGATCCATGTTCGTCATTGAATCTATGAACAAGGAAATAATTCAAAATAAAAATTCCATACCTCAGGTTGGGATCATTTGCTGAATTATATCAATTCTCATGTCACCATCATGGGCGAGATCTATCAAAAATAGTGGACGTTGATATTTGATCCATGATCCGTCAACATTTTCTATCGAGAGAGTTCTCCAGGGGTCTCTCAAGAACGTCTATGAAATTCACAGTGGATAAGCCTATCCCTAGATCCCTACCTAAAGGAATATTAGAAAAGAGTCACTACTACATCACTACATCAATTAAATTCTTAAATAAAATAAATTCACAATATATTTTATTTATTTAAACTAAAAAAATTCAACATCAGATCGATGTCGAGTGATGTTAAGCCTCACTTAGGGTAAAGGCGATACTCAGAACATAATAGTTACCATTTATTTCTGATCCAGGCATCTTTTATGAAGATACTCCACTTTTTATGGAAACTGTGCTCACATGCTATATAATATATTTAATATTTTTCAATTAGTTTTTCCAAGAATATCGGGCCCTGTAATTGCACACTCTCTTAGAGCATGGTCTCGAATTTATTTCGTATAACATTTTTAAAACAATACATGTATTATTGGGGAAATTACATAAAAAATATACGATGTTTTTTAATGATATATTTAAAGAATCTATTGTATTCAAGCCTTTTTATAATGAATGTAGAGGCTTTGTGGTTCCGTTCATTTGTTTCATCATCCATTGTGTGGTAAGAGGCTTCTCGCCCTGCTACACTTCTTCGTGAAAATTAATGCATAGATATTTAATTTAATTTCATTGAATTTTCAAAGTAAACTTGTGATTAATTCTTATTACAAACCTCGTTCTTTTAATATTTTGTAAATCATTTATTTTTTATGGTTTTTTGGAAAAACAATTTGATTTATTATTAAAAATGACAGTTCTTGATTAACATAAGAATAAAGTCCAATTATTCTTTGAAATTGGAATAATTTACCTATGTGAAATTAATTAGAGAGATATCTTAGTATAAATTAATGGAGTGTGTTCATGCATTCATTGGTTGTGGCCTTGTAATTTTGTACTTGGTACTAGGAGTTTGAGTAGATGTACCTGGAAAATGGTATGCTAAAGATGGCTTGGTGGATTTATTATTAACCAGTAATGAACATGGAACGGTCACCTAGAATGAATGTTCTTTTGTTTTTATTAATGTGAATTTATAATGGTTATGACATTTTAACTAATTGGATAAAAATTTTATTCTATTCAATTTATTTATTTTAATTGGTTAACTATATTGATATTCCACTTTATTTTCTTAAATTATAATATGAACTATGAGATGACATGTTCTTATCCTAGTGATGTGTGTGGGAATATTTTTTTGGATCTAATTTTAGGTATGATTACACACCCCTAAATATATTATTTAGTGCATATATAGAAGATATTTTCCTTGACATAGGAAAGGGGGAGTTTTTTTATAACTCAAGTGGTTCCTATTGATGTAGCTATTGGAGTTAGAAATTTTGGAGTTAATCATATACTTATAGTATCGGGTGATTCCCCCTTGTTACCAAGTCGGGCATTATTTAAGTGCCTTACTTTTGGGTTTACATTTTCCACTATTATTCTGATATTATTTTTTTGGTAATTCAGTTGTATTATATTTATTATACTTCATGTGTCTTATAGTTTAGTTTAGGTTTTTAATGGGAAGGTAGTGATTTTTTGAATGGGAAATCATCCCCACAATTTTAAAAGATATCTTAGCATTTATATCTTTCCTTTGGTGTACTAGGGATGCGGGCTATGTTTTTTGGATCCTCATCAAATTTTTCATGGTATTCTAGTGAATTATCAGTTGAATATTCAAGGAAAGATGTCTCCTTAGTATGTTCAATATTTTGAAATACTAGAGAAAAACCTAGAAATTCCTTATTAGATTCCTTTAGGACCACCATTTAGTTTTGTTCATTATGTCTTTCATGTATCTCAATTGATGAAATACCTACTAGATCATAGCCAATTGATTCAATGATTTCATGTTGATTATGAACCATATAATTAATATTTCGTGCAATGATTATTATCTAATAAATAAAAGATAATTTTTTATTGAATTTTTATTTCATTGGTTTTTGATTATTATGGAAACACAGTGGAATTTAAGAGGATATAAGGGAATATGAAAAATAAATGTTGGGTGAATGGATTAAAATTTTCCAAATCACTAGAAATATCCAAATCATCAAAGAAAATATCATAATTGTGGTGAGAATGTAACACACATAGTTTGAGTTATAGATTCATTTTAATATTTATTTTGATGTTATAAATGTTTTAGTTGACTTACAGGATTTTAATGATTATTCTAGTGTGTTTTGAAGTATTTTTATAGGTGTATAGTTTAATATATGTTAGGGGAAACTATGAAACTTTTCAAGGAAACCATATAAGAGATTATGGGAGTTACTAGGTAGGAACATGGTTGGTACATGGTTTGGACATAACACATGAAAAACATGAGATATGTACACATTCATGACCTGGGAACATTGAATATTTGGTGTACTATTTATCAAGCCTTGAAACACAATCGCGGGGAGCAACCATGTGACCACCCTTGTGTTGAATTGTAGTACTATCATGTTTGGTGAATGATTTGTTAAATCATATGACTTAACTATGTTACATGGAATAATAAATCTAAAGAATTATTTTACTCTGTTTTAACAAAAATAATCATTTATCTTATTACGGTTGAGGCTCTCAGACGTGGGGATTTATTTTGTAATTATAAGAATCTCCTATCCCTTTATAACTCATTTTCAATGGATTAATGAGTGTTTGTTCTTAGCTATTAAATGTAAGATCACTTTTCGCTCATTATTTCTCTTTACTTTATATATCTTCTCATTATCCTTTGAATTAAACATTTTATCTGATATGTTAAGGATAGATCTATGGTTTATATTGTGTTTTTATTATACCATGAATGGATTTATTTTTGTAATGGATTTTCAACCATAGATCCCATGGTTTTATGGTGTCGTTATTTAGTTTTTTATCATGCTATGATGTACATGTCTTGTCTCTAATGTCCAGATATTTTAGAAAAATATGTTTTGGATATTAAATTTTTATTTTTTTTGAATTTTTAATGTACGCTCATGATTATTTCCTATCATAATCCCATTTGTTTTGATAATTTGGAAATCTTGGTATTTTTATGGTTTTTAGAAAAAACCCCCTTTGATTTTTGGTATTGGTTTAATGCAAGAAATATTGCAAATACTATGATTTTAATGGGATTATTGATATACATTAAATAATTTACTATGAGAAAAAATAATAAGTAAGTTGTATGTAATCATCATTTTATTGGATATGACCATTCTATTATATTCTTCGCACGAGGTGATAGCATAGAGGAACCTATATAATGGTCACATATTGAAGATTAGGTTGTTCGATGAGTAATAAATCTAGATAATGAGACTAGAACATGGAATGCATGTGTGTATGTGTGAATATGGAATGGGTATGTCAAGATTATAATTGGATAAACATTAACTATTATTAAATGAAAATTTTTAATTTATAAAATTATTCCATTATCCTCTATTTTGTTTTAAGTTATATTTTCAACTATTAGATAAAAAATTTTTTCCTAGTGGTGTGTCTAAGAATATTATGGTGAATTATCTACTATGTATGATTACTCAACCACTGCAAATGAACATTGTTATTAAAATTGATGTTTTGTTACCTAATATAATAAATATGTTGATTTCATATTTATATAGTGGTTCTTTTTTATGTAGCTATCTGGAATCAATTGTTTGGAGTTCCTAATTTCCATAGAGTCTCGAGCAGTACCCCCTTGGTGTAGAGTCAGACCATATTTTTCTGTCTTACTGTGATTTTTATTTTTTCTACTATTACTATGATATTTCTGTATGGTTAGTAATTTAGTTGTATTGTATTCTATATACATCATGCATTATATAGTTTTTTTTGTTTTTTTCCTTGGATGATTGTGATTTATATACGAAAATAACAGCACAATGTTTCATAAAAACATGGAAATAATTTACAGACATTTGGGTATTGAGGATGTCACCTTATGTTTGGGTAACAATAGCTCTTTTCATGACAATAGTGGGGTTCTGGATATTAAACTTTGATGTTATGGGCCTCATTGTGTATGATGGTTTCCATGTGAATACATAGTACATGGACCATTTTGAGATGTTCATATGGGTTATTATTGTTTCCTCTATGTAAACTAGTGGTCATTTTAAATAGAAATATAATTAATTAATTAAATTTTTAAATTATAAATATAGGAAACATTAGGTGAATTTAAATGATATAAAGATAAATTGATTAAATTATTTAATAGTATTAAAACATAGTTTTTACATATATTAATCAACTAGTTGAAATAATTTACATAGATTGTACGTGTATATATGTTTCATGTATGTGGGTGAAAATAATCTTATACAATACATTTTCATGTGATTGGATTACTTTTAATTTATTATTATTAAATTAAATTTATGGTCTTTGCATCATTTCCTCCTCACATTATCTAAGGGCATACATTCAATCATTTTGTTTTATATAAATCACAAAAACCAATCATTTGGGTATCATAGACCTCGTGTGTGTAAATCTTATATAATTTATGGGGCTTCTCAAGAATATGGAGGTGGTTTATATTTAGAGTTTTGTAAACACCAATCTAGGTGTTTTATAGAAACAATGGTGAAATTTTTTATCTTTAATAAACAGTTTTAAGGATTTATTCTCTGTATCTCAGAGTTAGTTTATCAACCCCAAGATTAACCAACTATTAGATAAATATCATGAACATAATACCTAATTAAATAATTTACATCCATTTTATTGTGATTTATTTATTTTAATAGTTTAAGTTCACATAAAATAAATTAATTTGAAAAGCATTCATGATAAAATTAAATATTTAGATTTGTGTAATTTATCAGGACATGGTTAATCACTTATGTAAATCCAGTTAATAGTATCAATCATATAAACAAATAAAATGTATTATTTTTTAATAAAGATAAAATAACTCATATTAATTATAATGTTATTATAGCCTTCCACTACGTTGGATTAAACGAATTCTTAGTTCAAAGTTATTTTCCAATATCTGTTTTTGTGATTTCAATTTTTAAGGAATGTATCACTTAGTTTTGGGTCGACCTAACCAATTTCATATTAAGTTTTGATAACCTCCATTAAACATGGTGAATCTTATAGGAAAAAGATAAATAAATAAATATCCACAATTTCATGATTGTGGAGTGCATGTAACAAATAAAGGATATATGAGTTTATGTATTTGGAAGGTTATGTCTACCGAAATTCCATTGAATTGATTCGTAGACCTCCATATGGGATAAAATAAGGTTCATATATATCCTTTCTACTTGAATATTAATTAAATTTAATATTATTAAATAAATTTTGAGGGATATTGGGTTTTTAAATAATATTGGAGTTTGAATAACATTTTTTATTAATCAATTTGTTTAATATAGATAATGTACTAAAATTATTATCTCGATAATTGTAAAAAACCAAAGTTGCATGAATTGTAATATATCACTATGACCCATCCAAGAGAATGATACCCATAAATATTTTGTGAATTTGTATGAATTTTATAGAAATATTCTCATTATACTACTCCGTGAATGTAAATTATACATGTCGGAAACCCGAATTCTAGAGTCTATTTCTATGGAAGCTAGTCAGGAAGAAGTATTTATCTACAAGAAACATGTAGATTATTTTATGGATTTCTAATGTATTTTGATATAATCTATGTACAGTGATATTTTAATGTAACATTAGGATATGTATGTGTATAAAATAATTTATTATATTTGTCATTTTATCGACATAATGAATGACAAGAGATACATGAGATCTCAAATACACAATTCACCTAATATCATAGAGATTTAGAGCCAACTAGTCCTCATGTAGACAATATTATAAGATACATAGTGTTTTAGACCACTTTGGCAATAATATCCCTGATTATCTGCAGACTTATATGATTTTATAACCACTACCTTAAGTATTCTCCAATTTCATTGTAAATTATAACATGAGCCGTAGACAAAAAAATATGTCAAAACATATTACATTAATTCGATACATTGAAAAGGATATGTGTTTTTTTAAACCTAGGGTGCTTATGTGGAATATAAAAATAAACATAAATTAAATGGTTTCTAATACGTACTCAATGTCTAAGACTCTTAATCACTATCCTTACTAGAAGAAGAAGGTCTGATAATAGGCAAAGGAACAAAATATAGTTCTTTTTCATGTGGAATGAAAAACAAATGGAATAATAAATATACCCTAAATAATAATTTGATGAATTAGGTTTATTTTTCTAAATCCAATTAATTCAATATCTCTAGTATGGGTATTTGATAAATCTTGTGTTTCACAAACATGTATTTAAAAATATGATACAAGTATATTATAGAAACTTACTCGTTGGTATGTGGATCTTTGAGAAACTAATGGTGAAGGAATTGATTCTTCGATTTAATATGATTACCACCATACCTTTACTATATAGATTATAACAGTTTTAAAATATATTTATTATGTCCCAAAAATTATCATGAACATAATCTCTATATCCCGATTTGATAAAATTTGTTTTATTTTCATGCTCATAAAGAAGATATGTTTCATTCACAATGACATCAAATTAGATGGTATGGTTACTTTAAAATATGTCAATTATGTAATAAATTATGAGAAAAATGATTTTTTAGTTGATAATGAATCATGTTCCCATGACTCATTTAACACCAACTGTATTGATCAAGTAAACGAGAAGTGTCTGAAAAACCTCAATTAAGATGGTTATTTATAATTTTTGAGTTAAAACCAATTGAAATATATTATTCATGTTAAAAATGAAAGATGACCAAATCACATTTTTGTGGGCTGGGTTAAAGGGTTACAAATATCCTGAATTAGTACACACTGATATGTGTGGCCCTTTTCTAGTAGAATATAGAGGTGAAAAATCATAAATCATAACTTTTATTAATGACTAGTTTTGATATGGTTATATTTACTGGAAGAGGTATAAGTCAAAGTCCTTTGAGAAATTCAAAAAATTCATGAAGTATAGAATATACATAGAATGAAGACAAATAATATTTTCCTTTGGAATATGGTCATGAATAGATTAACGATGATTTTATAAACATTATATGGGAGTTTTAGATTCTCTCTCAACCTACTCCACATTATACATGATAGTGGAGTAGTGTTATTAAAAATAAAAACCATACCATTCTTTGCATGATATGATTCATGATGAGTCATGCAGAGAAACCATTTCCAATTTCACGATATGCATTACACACTGCAAAACACATTCTAAATAGGGATCCAATGCAGGTGGCAAGAGAAATGCCTTATAAATTTATTTATGGATAAAATTTACATGTTCATATAATAATGCATGGTTAAGTGAAGAATCTATTTATTACAACTGATTAAAAAATCTAGAACATTGAGATACAACATGTATTTTTATACAGAACCCAAAAAATAGGTGGATACATGTTATTCAATTGCTTGTAAAATAAATGTATTATCCTATGAAAAGCAATTTTTCATAAGAGGGAGCATATTAATAAGAAGAATAGTTGGAGATAGATTTAATTCAATGAAGTTAATTATTAATATATAAAAGAGTTGTTATTGGAACAAAATTTTTAAGTCTTCATGGAAGATGTTATTCATGACACACAAATACTCCAGGGAAGCTCCAAATATGATAAAGAACTAGAAAGATATGGTTTTCTAGTTATTTAAGATGGTGAAATATTATTGATGTAAAATAGTGGTCCTCTATCCTATAGTAATATTGAATATAGATTATAAGACTTATATGCAAATAATCCATTATTACATGATGGATTCCATATATTAGAACAATTTTTCACCTTTGGTCAATTTGACTACATATTTAAAACCCAATATGTGATCATGTTTATTCAAGGGATAACTAGATAGGGAACTTAATGTGAATACCTATAAATAAAGGATAGTGTAAAAAGGGTTTAAATAGAATAAATTTATTGACTATAATGAATCATCATCTCTAATTTCTATGATTAATTCCCTCAAAATTATACTCTCTACAAAAATATCAATGAAAATGAGATTTGGAAAATTGAAGTCAACACAGTCGTATCTAATGTGAGAAATCATCATTATTTAAATATAATAAAAATATAATGTTTTTCAATTATAGGTAATCTGAAAATGGTATGAAATTTCTAATGTTCCATTTTGGGGGTTAATAAATCATCCAAGTCAATGAAACTTCGATTCGATGAATCCAAAAAAAATTTGTTTCATTAATAATGAAAACGAGCCATCTGTTTTCATATAGAAAGCAGTATTAGGGTTATTATACTAGTAGTATATGCTTATGGAATCCTATAAATTGGAAGTGAAATTCCAATCTTATATTTATTTAAGGATTGGTTAAATAAATGCTTCACCATGAAAGGCCCAGGTGAATAAGATTACATTCTATAGATTATGATCAATAGTGATAGGTCTAAGATGATATTTGACTAACTTAATTTATATACTTTTACTAAATACTATTGATATTTATTATGGAATAATCCAAGAAGTGGATGGTTCTAGTGTGATATGGTATACCTTTTTCCATATAAATGTTTCATTGGGAACAAAAAAATTGATAAATAATTATTGATATGCCATACGTGTATATTATTGGATAAATAATCTATTCCATGTTATGTATTAAGCTTGATGTTTCCTATGAATTTAGAACAATAAGAATATTACATGACAGTCTAGTAAAATTATGTTGGTCTCCCTTTGAGGCTATCCATATGTATCTGAGGTGAAATTATCATATTTTATTAATTCATGAAGTATATGAGGAGACAATTATCAAGGATTACATATATGATAAATTTTAAATATACTAGAATGATCTTAGGATATCATCATGATATGTATCAATAGAGGATATAGGAGTTGAATGTGTTTAAAATAACTTTTTATTGTTGATTATATAGAGGATTCAATGTATATGGTGGTTTCTGATATAGAAAAATTCGGTTTTAGGATACAATTTTATGTGAATATCTTAATGTGGTTCTTACTAGTAAGGTCATTGTCAAATTAAATCATGATAATTCTATAGTGGTGTCCCTCGCAAAGGATTAATCTTTAGACCAATAAAAAAAGGACATACATAGAAAATATACACTATTGTCTTATAATTATCATAGCGGAGATTTTTTGTTTTGAATGGTTAATAAGGATGATAATTTGGTTGAATAAATCCAAATCTCAGTAGAAGCACGAGTATTATGTTATAGTAGGAGGACTAAATATTGATAGTAATTGACTCTAGTGAAAGTCGGATGTGATAGTGTCGATCTATTGGAGTTGGTTCCCCAAAACCAATACCTATATACATTATTATTACATAGATTCCGTTTTTGAAATTATTTATTAACATATTATCTTATCGTTGATTCTCTTATCTGAGACATAATATATGATAATATACTTAGAGTAGTTATGTCACGAGAAGGCGATAGTAGTTCTCTAATATGATGATAAATTAGAATTGTAATGAATTTATTCTTAAATATATATTCAAGAGACGAAATATATCATTTGAAAAGACACAACATTCATGATATCATGGTCAAAACTCATGGGACATTAGGCACTTTGTCAGGGTGTTTTCCCTTGGAATTTGATAGTGATGGTGATTATGAGAAGATAAACCACTAGTAGGAAACCAACATTTATATGTGTTATTGGATGTTCCATATAAGGCTGTGTGTATTCATCCTTATACATAAAAAATATAATTATTACATATTATTTTTCATGTACATTGATTCATTGCAGAAAACCATGAAAGAAATTGTTTTGGTGATGTAAGATATGATTGCTCCATCAAGGATGATATTTAATTGATGAATAATGTGATAATGGGTTTTCCCATATGTTCTTTAACTATAGATGATTTTTATGGCCCTTTGATATAAATAGATCATACAAAATATGTCCATGTATATAGTGGCATATGGGAAATCTCCATTTCATAAAGACCAAGAATGTTACATTAAACATATTGGTCGATGACATTAGCTTGAAACCATATTAATTAGAGATATCATGATAAATGGATTATATTATACAGTAATCAGTCATATGAGTTTTTATTCCATTATAACATTAAATTATTTCCCTATGAGAATCTTATGGAATTTATAGATTCTAACCTTGCTCATTTTTCATTTCCATCAAATGCCATTGACATAGAGGAATACGGTGTCACACACTAAATGTGTCCAGAATTTCCATTAAATTCTAATTGAATTTACCATGTTAGAATAACTATTATTACCACTTTATGGTTTAATAAATGTTAGTAATTTTTTATTGCAAATATTTAACCATGATATATTTAGATAAAAGAATATGTGAATAAAATAATGATAAATATTAATTCACAATATTTAATGACTAATTATTTTTTTAGTATTTATCCACATATAATGAAGAGAAAATTATTTGATACAAAAAATTTCATTATTTAAGTATCGATAAATATTGAGGAGGGTTGTAGATCGTGTTTGAGGTTCAACTAAAAATGAATATATTAAATATCAATTAAACAAATATTAATTTAATTATTTTATAAATAATATTTATTTATCCACAAGGGTTTCACAAGTCAAGAAAATGATAATAATTTTTATATAATTATTCGACATGACGTTATCAACTGAATATGGGATTTTCTAAGGGCTGATTTGTAATTTTGACACAAAACTATGTTTTTTAAATACTTGGTTATAACACATTCTAGGAAGAGGATCTTATTATTCCATGAAAACCTAGAGATCTTTTTATAAAGTCATAGGGATAATCCTATTATTAAAATTATCAATAATATTATGGTGTATCCTCCTCGTTTTCCTCAAGCATCAGGAGAATGAAAATAATCATACATTCTTGTAGATATTCTTTCTATAATAAAGGAAATACAATGATATAATCCCGAATTGAATACACTAGTTCCCAATGATACTATGGAAATGTTTTGAGATTTTGGAGTGTGTGTGGATCATAATTAGAGGGTATCTTCCATTGGTTTCTATGACACAATGATGGTATGTTGGGTGTAGTCTACAGATTCATTGATGTAGAATGAATTACAAGACAAGGTGATTCTCAAAATTTCTATACATTAATTATAAATGACATGTAATTATTTGAACTTATTGGTTCTTGTGTTCTTAAAGTAAATTAATATTTTATTTAATTCCATTTATCATTACATTATTTATCATGTAGATCCTGTATTATTCATTGATTACGAAAAAAATATGTGTTATTTATGGGCAACATGAACATTAGCTACACTTGGAACATTCAGTTCATATATAATATCCCCATACCATGATTTAGATAATATTTAATCAAAAATGTTTCAAAATAATGATTTCAGTAGAACATAATATAAAACCTATAACATGAATTTTATTTGAATAATGTTCTATTTAGTGTATTAAAAATTTATAAAGGACTCCATGTGTGGTCTATTTAATAGTTACAAAATCATTGAATCCATATAAAATAAATATTTTATGTACCCAAATTAATTTAAATGAGAAAACCATAATTACTAAAGAATGGAATAAGTAATGAAATAAATAAAAATATATTTTATATGATTATACTGTAAAGTTTTACCCATGTATTTTGGGTACTATGAATAGTTTTTCATGAAAAAATTCATTCCACACATGGTGGATAGAGGTCTACAGTTATGAAATATTCTAAAAATTCCAATAAATATTTGAGTGTAGAAGCGATATAAGGGATAATTTGTTAAAATTTTGTTCTAATGCCTTTTCATTTTACATTTTTCTAATATATAAAAATGAAAATAAATATTGATATTATTAAACTATAATTAACATATCAGATTTTCTATAGAAAAAAAATAAGAAAATGTACCTCATGTATTAATTTAAAATGAAGACTCTCATCCATCCATTCATGGGAATTTCATCTACATTATCAAGACCAATATAGTATATAATGAAATATGTTAACACTTTCTCTGAAATTAAATGAAATTGTTTTTGGTTGAATATAACCATGGAAATTGTCCATTATACAATTTTAAACAAGTTGATGGGTGGTTGTTGGTAGACATTAATCACAACTAATTACAACTTATAGACGGTTTGTAAAAGAATGGTATAAGTGTCTTCTCATTCATATTTTAAATAAAAATTTATTAAAATTTATACTACCTATGGTAAGGTAGTATTTGGAGGGGAATGGTCATCCTCAATGTGGGGGGAGGGGGGGGGGGTTGGGTTCTTGATGTACTAGTAATTATTATGTTGTTTCTCCTCTTTAATTATTTGTCATAAAATTATCGAATGCCTCAGTTTGATGATTATGTTTTTATTCCAGAAAATTTAACAATACATGTTTCTCATCCATTTACATATCATTATCACACTTTTCATTTACTTTCCCAAGATATGTTTTATGTGAAACTCCAAAACTCACCAACCTGATATGGTTATTCACAATTAGGATCCTTAGGATTAAATGTGGGGTATAATTTTGAAAATGAAAACATTCCACATAGAACATACAATTCTATGTGAAACACAAGATATTTTGTGAAGTAATCATCTTAAAAGAATCAATGTTGGTCAAGAAAGTACCTTCTATAACATGGTATTTTCATTTTCGATTAGAATCCATCCTATCATTTCCTCTTGAATACAAGTTTGGATTTTCAAAATTTGGAAAATTTGTTGTAACTTCATAGGAAATTTTACCTTAACAATGTGAATTATCCTAGATGGAAATTTAGTTTTTTGGTTTGAGGATTATTTTTATGGCCTCTAACACATTAGTTTTAACGCCACAAATTTGGAAATGATACAGTTACCACATATTCCATTGATCCATTTTTAAACCCCTATCACTCATGGATTTATTTATTTTTGAATGATGTGAATTTTAATCCTCCCTAATCCATTTTTTATTGAATTATGGATGGGTATTTTTATTATATCACAAAATAGAATAAAGAAAACCTATTTCAATTATAAGTCCTATCCCGTGGGATTAAATCCTATTCATCCCCCATGGTTCATGAATTTCTATGTTTTTAAAGATTATGGGATATATAATTATTAATAATTTACTATAAATAAATAAGATAGAATAGGATAAAAAGGGAATTAAATATATAGAATTTCTACTTCGATAATCTTGAGACATGGATTGACCTCCCTATATCACCCATGGGTAATTGGGATACCAAAAATAAGAATTAAGGATAAAAAAACATAAAACAAAATCCTTTAAAAAGGAATCCATTTTTAAAGGTTTCCATTCACAAAGTAATTCCCTCATGATCCCTTCATGAAGTAATTCCCTCATAGGTCCTTTGTGATGAAAAATTTTCATAATTCCTTTATGAAGCATCCACTTACGTGATGGAAATCATTCATTTCCACACCATTTGGATGAAAAAAATACTCTATGTGATCTGGGAAACCCTTGGGATATCATATCTACCTTGACTTCCCTATACAAACCCTATTTAATCAGTGTTTAAGTGTTCAATCCTTATTTGGCTTCCCCATCTGGTCTATGTCCCCTCCAATTCTAATTATTTAATGTTCTTGACCTGATACCATCTCTTTTTCTCACACTAATCACAACTCACATGGGATTTGAGATTTGAATTAATTAATTCATTATTATAATTCATCTTTCATAATGTGCCTCTTTCTTAGGTGTAAACCACAACAACCATATTCACATTATCCTACAGGGATATGTTCTTGATGATTCATTCTTAGGAAGAATCATATGTGTAACGCCTAAATTATATTATATTTATTCACATATCATAACAATTTACTTTTCTCTTGATGTAAAAATGCATGCCAACATCCAAGTCTCATAATGTTAATCTACACAATGGTGTCCTTGTTGCATGGAAATGATCCTCATGATAATATCCTTACAGCATAATGCTAAACTACTCTGTATGGTTTTATAATAATACATTATGATATATCACCCAAAATACATGGGATTTTATTCTTATTTCAATGAAAAATGTAGGACAACTACCTTGAGGATCAAACCGACCATTATAAATCTTCTTTTCCCCCATCAGGAAATATCCATGAAGGAATCACCACCTAACCTAGAGTTATGTATTCTTCTTCGGTTCCTCATCATATCCTCATAGTATGGCTATAATTATAAGGCACAAGGCTTAAACCTTACTTAATGTTGAGTTAATACAAGATTACACATTGAGGATCTTTTCAGGTTTAGAGTTATAGAGAATTAGATCATAAAACTTGCATTACATTCCACAATTAATAAAATTGGTTAAATAAAAGATAGTATTCATTTTTTCCCATCAAAGGAAACATATTTAAAAATAAAGCATGGATTCATTCTTGACACTTCCTTGACACTATCATCATATCATGTACCTTTACCTTGACCTGTGAAAAACATTTCAAAAAAACTTGAGATGAGCATAAAAAGCTCAGTAAGGGTTATAAAAATATGGAAAGGAAACATGAGTTCATATATACATAAGAATGGAATCATACCTTACCCATAAAACATAGGCACTTTAACATACCTCATCAAATCATGAATAAATCATTGAAATAATAATACATACAAGGTAACTTCAAGCATTCATAACATTCTTACATAGGGAGTAACCCTCTTGGTTACGTTTGGAATACCCACCATAGTATATTCCCTAAATCTCTTCGGAGAAACCTTAACGTTTCACTCCTTCGCATTACCCAATGCATTGTAGAGCTATATCGGGCTCACCCACCCTTAGTTTATCACGAAACCACCCGTCTTCATAACAATGCCCATGAACCATAACATAATCTTATCACATAAAACATGCATAAAGGAAACATAACATTTCCACCTTTGAATAACAAGATATCAATACAACACATTGATATAAAAACATTATGAAAACCATTTTCAAATCCAAAATAAAAGAAAAGTAAAACATGGTATTTATTTTTATTTTAAAAAGAAGGTATGGCTTGTAGAGGAAGCCGAAACTCAAATAATGGTCACGGCGGCGGAGAAGTCGTTGTCACCGCATACGTTTGACACAAACATTCCCTTTTTCATTTAGTAAAATCTTCGTATAAAAATGATTTCTTTTGAATAAACGTAAAAGTAAAAGTGGTTTATACACCGTATAAAGGAAAGTTGTGTATAAAACCAAATATGCCTCAACGAAAGGAGATTGAGACGAAGTCCCATACAATGACAGTATCCTTGGTTTAAGGATAAACCAATTACAAAATTATGTGTGACAAATGAATACACCAAATATAAGTGGATATTAAGTGTAAAGAAATCATAGGTTATTCACACATATTCATATAACGACATATTCAAGGAGTACAAGCTTATCCCAAATAATCAAAATTGGGTTAAGAAGTTCCCTTGCAAAAATTTGACATCCTAACGACGTCACTACAAAATTCAGAAAATGAGTTGATGAGAGATAAAAAGGGTATCTCACCACTTGGAAATAAAATTTAAATCACTAAGGATATAGAAGAACATATCCCAACATAATTTTATGTGAATTAAAAGACATAACAAAAGAAGTCTTTTAGAAAGAGGAGGGTGAAAGGTTCCCTTATCCACATGGCTATCTTTCGAAACATACACCCCATGAAAGAAGGACAATACAACATTGATGTAAATACTCATAATTGAAAGTATATTACACAATGAGTAAAATAATGGTCAGTACATACACCACTCAATGGAAGTTGGGGTAAATGTTGCATAAATCTCACTGGAATAAAAGTGAGATGAAAAATCCCTTATGAATACTCGGTAGACTAACGACGCCACTTAAAACATCCAAAAATGGATTGATTATATCAAATAGGGTCTCTCATTATATTACAATAAAATGTACAGAAAGAGGAATATAAATGAACATCCCCCATTATAACAAATAGGATCTTAAAAGAAATGACATAAAGTAGAGTACTTAAAAAGAATGAGAGAGGTTAGATCTCTTACGAAAATTCGGCAGCCTAACGGCGCCACTCAAAACATCCAAAATGGATTGATGAGAGAGAATAGGATCTCTCAAAATATGAACATAAAAATTACAGTAAGAGTAATATAAAAGAACCTCCCAATCACATGAACGATGATCTTAAAAGGAAATGACATAAAAGAGTGTACTTAAAAAAAGAGAGGAGTAGGATCCCTTACCTCTGGTCCGACTTGACTCAATCGTTCTTTAAAATCCTGAATAATAAACATGAGTTAATTTATTCTTGATTAAGAACCTTTTTCAAGTTCATTATTCATTTTATATCACTTATTTATATGTTGTAATCATTTAATTTAATAATGTTTGTTTTGTCGATATTTGGTTCTTAAGTCGAAAGTGGACTTCTTACAATTACATGTTGTTCGTGTGGTCAAAGGTTCATTATTTCTAGAATGATATTCATGATTTGGATATCATATATATCATATATATATAAATAATATACATGTATTTATAATATTACATAATAATTTAGAGGTAATAAATGAAATGCACCGTTCATGGAGACGGTAAGCCGTACTTACGCATGAACGCTACTTTAATTTCTATGTCATATTAATGGAATTAAAAATAATATATATATATATTATAATTCCAGTATAATATATATGTTATATAGGTCACATATTTTCATTTATTTCATTATTTATACATTCCATGTGTTGCATGTACGAGTCACATCACTTGAGGGGCGGTAGTCCACACTTCCTCATATGAGATTATCGCATTTACACCACATGAAAAGAATAAATGTATGGTTTAAACATAAAATACAGAAGCATATAGTAAACATAAATGCCATATATATCATATATAAAATATAGTGACATCATAATGGCCACCTTTAAAGGTTTTAAAGGAATATTGAACAATCATCGTTTCGTGAGGCAGAAAATCGCCAACCACTGAAACCGTATGTTCTTTAACCATTAGACGTAGGTGTGTGTATGTGTATCTCGAATCCTTATTTTAACAACATCCTAGTATATTTTAGATACTGTAGTTGTTACAATATAAATGAATAAAAAGTGTTTAGGGGGTTGGAGAAGAAAAATAAAACAAACGGGCATGAGTGAAGACATTACCTTAAAATTGGGTAACTCCCTTTGGTTTGAGCTCAAAGGCTTCCTTGGGAAGCCTTATGCTCAAATTGAGGCTTCATGGAGTTAGATAGAAATGTGGAGAGACAAAATGGTCAGGGGTTGGCCGAGCCAAAGGCTTTGTAAGTGTGGTTAAGGAGGTAGAGGTGGGGGCCTTTTATAAGAGGGGAGGAGGGGAACTCATGGAAAGTAAAGAAATGTTACCTTATTTAAGAATGAGTTTCGGATTTTAATGGTCCCACATTGATGTGTTTCGAGACTAAGGTGATAAGGTTTTGAAATCCACCCATAAAATAGGTTTTGGAAATGTGTAAGTCTTAGATATTACATTATCATTCCATTTTATTTAAATCGTTAAATAATGAGGTCATCCATGCATCATCATGATGTCATAAATAATTTAATTTATTTAATGTCTAAAATTTATAAAAAAATACTATGATGTGGAAAAAAATTTTATCATTGCAATGACTATTTATAGTCAAAACTATGACTTCTATAACCCCATTCAAAAATTATTTTAGTAAAACATTTCATGTTTGTGTCATTTTTTCTTAAACATTAAATAAAAAGGTATTTATGACATTTTCCAACCAATGTGGCTCCATGGGGTCCCCAAGTTTATCCATGGATTGTCTTGGTCGTCCATGAAACATGAAATGAGGGTAGTACATGTTTCTAGGTCATTTCATTTTATTAAAACATTATTCTTACCTTAAAATAGACTAATTACCTCTAATCGCGATTAAAAACTTAATAAGTTACTATTCACCAAAAAATTTATTCTAAACCCATTGAACCACATTTTACTTCTTAATGACAACCATGTATGTTGGATTTTTGAAATTAAAAACACAAAGATGGAAAAATTTCATTTAAATGGAAAATTAGTTTTTATAAGTAACACTTAGTGGTTTCACTATTCATCAAAAATTGAAGTTTTTCAGAAAATTACCAAAAATTCGCCCTAAGTTATATTTGATATTCCGAATTCAAAAATGATGTCTATTTTAAAAAATTAAAAAAATATAAGTTGAATTAATTAATTTAATAATTAATTCCCACTGTCAAAACAAATAGCATATTTTTATGAAACAAAATGTATCAAAAAATTGACACTAGTTTAAGTCCGATTTTAAAGTGAAATTAATTCCAACGACCACTATTGAATTAAATGGTAAAAATATATTCTAATTTCACTTTAAAAACAATTCAAAATATAATATAATCATATAAATAAATTATATTAATAAGAGGGTTTGAATTAAAATACAACATTTTTCACTATTCATTAAAAATTGAACTTTTTCGGAAAAATACCAAAAAATTACAAAAAGTAAATTTTGATGTCCCAATTCTAAAGAAAAATTTTATTTTTTCAAATATAACTCATAAAATTGTCAAAAAGTGGATTTAAATGAGGGTTTCCATCAAAAGGCGGTTAATCGACCTTTTAAAGAATATTAGAATGTTTACGCTTAAAATTGGATTCATTCTCATTTTTAATCCTCTAAAATTTATTGTAAAAAGTAAAAATATTTGAAAACATATAGAATCATTTTGTAGTTAGTTCTGTTCATTCCCGCCATTACAACATCTAGGCGTTAACTACAATTTAAAATAATATTATTTTATTATTAGAGTGCAACGTAAGATTCCCAAGAAACTCGTTGTTGCGTGTTGGGTACTCCTTCGAGCATAGATTCCACATTAAAGTCATATTAATATTTTATTCAAAAATATAGCTAAATTTGAAAATGTCATACTCTTTATTTACCTGGGGTGTTACAATAATACCTATGGAGCTCTTCCTCTCAAGGCTACATCCGTTTTGATATCAACCAATACTTGATGGACCATATTCCCTAAAGGACCTCTAAAAATGGAATCTCATATGAATGTCTCACACAAACCCTTTGTAGACATCTTTCACCAAGTATTCCATACCGTATAATGTTAAACTACACCTATCCGAACTTATAAAATGACCATGAAATTTATGATGTTCCTCCTTATTTCTAACTGAACTACATGGGTATTTATTCATTTGTAATGGGTATATAAGGATCCTATATAACTATCTTGATCCCAACACTAGGAAAATCATCTACATCCTTAGAAGTTGATAACAATTTAGTGTTCAAAACTATATAGTCTGAAACCATGTCTCTTTAAAACCAATAATCACAAGTAATAATGAGTCATGTTGTAGAACTTCTAACACATATTAATCCTCACATTGAAAACGAACATATGATATACAAAAATGTTCATGTTTTTATAGAAAATATGATAAACCAATATTTTTCACAGTGATACGTGATAAAACCCAGGCACAAGAACTATGGTAACATTTTGAGTTTTAATATATGGTAAAAACTCATGAAAATATTTAAATTTGAAAGAGAGTCCATGACTAGGAAAAACTCCCCTCAAAATGGTGTGATGATACTGACCTCCCATCATATTAAACAATATGTATCCCTATGTGTCATTAGATGAAAACCATAGTGGCCACATTCCTTTAGGATGAAGGTACACATTACCTATCTATTCACATATATTGGAATCATTTTGTGATTTGGGTTACATAAATACACCCCATCGAACACCAACCTCAATCAAGAATAGTGAACCTGATGTGAAGAATTCAAATATGCTAGCCTTTCAAAACATAACTTCTGGCCACTCAGTATGAATGAAAATAGTCCAATTTCAATATTCGTAATATGAATGTGATTGTTTTAAATTAATTTTTCTTTTATGTTTACATTGATGAAATATATTTTCTAGTTTTTTCATTCCACTCATAATCAATAGAAGTCACTTTAACCTGAATTTATCCAATCCCCCCAATGAACAAAAAATTATTTAGTTATTGAAAGAGATGAAGCCTGGTTGAGTCATCAGACATTGTCAACCACTTAGGATATTATGTTATAGGTTACAAAGGAACTTTTTTAAGAGTAGCACCTCAATGGTATGATATCAATTTTGGAGGTAGCTCAAGATTACTTATTTGAAATGAAACCTAAATGAACATCCACTCAAGGATGAAACAAGATGAAATATGTAGTAACTACTAATTAATTCAACCATCCTAAGAGTATCTCCCATGAATACAAAAAATGATGCCTCCCTTATTTTAGGGTGTCCAATCCGGATGTCAAATATGAAATCATCATTATTCAATAATAGGATTATAGGGATATTGTCAACCATCATTGTCATAACTTTGGGTCATGAGCCCCATGGTAGTTCTCTAAGGACTCAATATAGGAAATAAATTCTATAGTAGTCCAGACCCATGAATCTATGAAATATTTTATTGTGTGGATAGATTCCAAGCACAGGGAGTGTCCCATATACTTGCTCTTACTGAGGAATCCCACCAACATAGCATGATAGTAATTAAAGAGAAGGTACTCATTACTATTCCCACACACCAGGCCTTTGAATATAATCTGGTGGCATCAGAGGTATCCCATAAGCATGTCATGAAAATAATTTTTGGAGAAACACTCCCTCATTATGGCAAATATCAATCTTATTGGAATATACCAGTAGAAACAAAAAGATTGTAGAAAGACCATATCCCTTCTCCAATCAAAGAATAGTCGCACATTCCTATTCTTTTTATGGAAGCATGTCAACACATTTTCATGGAAATGGATGGGAAACAAATTTTCCAATACAAATAGTACAAAATTCATAGCATATCTTGGTAGTGGCAGTAGAATATGATCACCATCATATACTGAAAACAAATAGATGGGAGGGACATAGTACAACACCCACCATCATAGTAATTCCTAAACATATAGAAAAATCCAGTCAAGAAACATCAAACATAACTTCCCCTATTTAAGAGGATCATCAGTACACCATTGTGAATATTGAAAAAAATACTATTATCAATAAATTCATTTTCTGACCAGACATGAATAAACCAATTTAATAGCCACATTTGGGAAGTATCATATTCCTTCCATCTCTTCCTTGGAATGCTAGCATATCCGAACAGTCATTTAGTAACATTCATACAATCGTTATCCCATTTAGATTCCAGAATGACATCTCTATATCATGATTGGAAAAAATAAATGGAAACATCTTAGTATAGGTTATTTAGAATACCCTCAAACCAGTCTAAAGGAATAAATAGTGCCTCTTAAGGAGGCTCCCACATATGAACGTTATTTTGTGAAAAACATTACCCTATCCACCCAATAGATATCATCTATGTAAGAATATAATAATGGGAAAACATAATATCATGATTATACATATATTCAAGACTTCCCCAATGATGGTGTTATTGAGGAGCTAAAATACATTTCCATTATGGAACAAGATTCTATTGATTCAAAATCCAACATCAGAAGTACCTAATTTCGTGAACGTCCTCCCCATTGTGTTAGTAAAAATATCTTTATAGGTCACCCACCTAGTATTTTCCATGAATGTTCATCCCATAGAGATATCTGGATTGATCATGGGAATTATTTTTACGATGTGAATGGTGCAAATACTAATCATGGTCGGCATGTAGTATAGAAATACTTTTCCCCCTTTCTAGTTTAAACCTTTAGGGTCTTCCCAAGTGTAAATTCTACAATAATCCTACCTATTTCCTGAAATTAAGTCATAATGGTAGTCCTGAATATTAGGGAATTCACTTCAAAGATCCTCTTTATAGTGACATATCACTCCAACAAAAAGGAAAGCCCCTTGTCAAAACAGCATTGATAAATACCATAAATGATTAGCTACTAAAATGATTAAGGAACGATAATCTAAGAACCATACCTGTAAAGAATTATATTATTTATCAATATAATGATAAGAAAATTCAACAATAAATTTCCAAACTGCCTTCAGATTTCTCTATATCCAATATACTAAAAATAATCCAACTGGTCATCTTACAATCAGTGAATAATTTGAGATGTAATATCTCTGCTTGGATTGGGTAGAAGAAACTCCCACGGAATATTATGAGAATGAAGTAATTATTATGGAATAACTATCTAAAATAACGTAATAATCATGTTATATCATATAGCCATACCTCACTATGATATTTAAAACTCTTTGATAGAGGAATTCATATATCATATTTTCATAAATTTTTTGATTAATATTCATAATCTAAAGGTAAAACAACAGAATTAAATGTAATAAACAAATTACATATTGGAAGAAAGAATAATTATACTATCAAATCAACCTAACTACACATTCAGCAGCATGACACCCAAATTTGAGGAGATAGATTGGATTTCTCTAAACCAATTTCATTAAATATTTGAGGGATCTTCTTTATTAAATCAATAATGATTCATATTATGTATGTGTTAGAGGATATGGTTAAATTGGAGTGTTATATTTTACCATGATCCCCACTTATTAGATCCCTCCTCCAAAATACATTTTTCAACTTCATCACCCTGAGAAAATCCTCCAGAATTGTTTCTGTACATGAAATTTGGTCTATTCAACATAGTCCACACATGTACAAATAAAAAAATTACTGATACAAATTTTAGAGATCAATTTTAAATCGTGTACATCAATACTTAAAAAGTATTGAGTAGGCTTATTCTTTAAGAATATACAGAGCCCTTTGGATGAGGTCCTACCCTCAATAGGGACTAGATCATGCTCATATGATGAATTTCTTTATTTCCATGCCAAGAATAAATCCCACAAAATGATAAATAAATCAATAGTGGTTATAATAATAGTGATATAACTGTGACACCGAACCATAGGGTGGATGCATTATTAACTATTATTCGACCCTGAGGACTAAAAAGTCCCATGAAATTATTGAATTTATGGTAGAGTGGACAATTCATCCCCTTCTCATAGGTTTTGGAAAATATTTATCAAAACCTCCTCTTACTCAGTTGAAATTTTTCATCCCATGGAGAGATAACACGCCACTGTAGGGATCTCCGTAGCTTCTCTCAGAATATGACCGATCTGTCTATTTGGATACATTATCATCCAAAGTTTCTTGAGATTTTTTTAGGATTACTCTTCACAAAAATTTTCTAGAAGAATTTTTGAAGGAGAGGGTGAAGCCTTGCAAGGACCATAAACCAATTTCGCCACTCAATAGTACAACTACTTATGGGAGTGACGAATCACTGATATAGAACTACCTCAAGGTAAATGAGTCCCTATTCCATTTTAATGAATACATTATTCGAGTAATACATTATGTATTGGTAAATATTTTTTTCATTGGCCCTATAATTTATCCAGACAATTGATCCAGAATAAAATAAAATGAAAAAAAATATTTCTATTAGGAATTTGATAAAAAAATTTCAGAAGGAATGTAAGGATTATCCCCATAAATTAATCCATCTTGGTTGTCCTCCCCATAAATGAATTTTCAATAATGGTCTTATTTGTAGTAATGCGTCACTTTGAAATGATGGTCAATCCCTTATAAATCCATAATTTATAATGTAATATTATTAGTAGGTTCACAAAGTATCAAGGATTGATACTATAAGAACCATTTGGTATTTATTCCTCAAAATAATCGGTAAAGGTTTTGTTGGGTGTTATATGTGTGATCAGTCCCTTTGATACTCATTTGAGGATGAAGTCTATTTTCATCTCTGGATTTGGTGTTTTTCTTGCTAGTGTAGTGACGGTTCTTAGTGTCAACAGATGATGAAGGTGAAGCGACGACGGCAATGGTGTTTTGGTGATGGAAGTTTGGTTGGGTTGTTCTCTGGAAGGATAATAATCAGTGTGGTGGTGACATCAGGGGGCATGAAAGGTAGCCCGCAGCTCGAGACTAAATGACCCGAGGATGGGATAAGTAGATCTACTTCTTTTTGAATATCAAATTGGGTTAGTGGTTTTGTGGTTTTGTGTCCTGTGATGTGTGATTTTGGTTTAGAAGTTTTTGCTATATTGGTTTACGAATTTTGTATTTTGGTGGAGGTTTGGTTTGAACCCAGTTGGATGTTTCTTGTGAGGTTCCAACATAAGCAATAAATTGGTTTTTGAAAATTCACAAAAAATGGATTTTTTGTAGGATACTATACGAACAAAATATCTAATGAATTATATTATTTCTCAACTAGAAAACAAACCAAGGTAGAGATCATTTTCCATACCACCATTAGATTGATTAGCTTCTAATATAGTCGAGAATATTCCAACTACTCATTCTCCACTCACAAAGACAGATGTGATGTAGCTTATCTGGTCAAATCAAGTTGAAGGAACTGTAATTAGAGATAGAGTGAATTATGTTCTGAGGACTAAAGAACTAGAAAAGGATAACATATTGATCATGTTATGGAACATATCCAGGTCTCGATATGTTATATTGAATTATTTGATAGAAGAATTAATTGATAATATTCACATGGAATTATGGATGAATATTAATCATATAAATGTTAAACCAATACCTTACAGTGAATAAATAATAAAAATGTAGTAAAAAATGAGAAATATGATATTTTATCGACCTCACTAACCTTTCATCTATATAACACCCAAAATTGTTGAGACAGATTAGTGATCTCCAATCCACATTCCTTAATACATAGAGTTATCTTCTTTAGTTGATCATTAATGCTTCATTCGATGTGTACAATATAGGATACATTCAAAATGAAGTGTTATATTTTACCCTTCTCCCTAGTCAATAGCTCTCTCTTCCAGATACATTGTAAAATTCCATCGCATTTAGAAAAGCCTCAGGCTTAGGATACTTACATAGAAGATGGTATATTCATAAAGGACAATCAATTTAAAAAATAAAAAAATAGTGAGACTAATGAGATATATCCATTATAGTGATCCTACATCAATCATCCTTAATGATTGAGCATGCCTCTCAATATAAATGTACAAATACCTAGGATGAGGTACTTCCCTCAATAGGGACGAGATCATTTTCAGAGAATGAATTACATCATGTACTTTCCCAAAACAATTTCCCCAATAATATAAGAGAATCAAAAGAGGTCGTAAAATCAATGATATTGAAAAAACACCATCCCATAAATAAATGGAATTATTGCCTATGATTCCACCCCAATGACCATGATATCCATAGAAAATTCAAGAATTTTTTGAAGAGAGACTATGTAAACCCATTACAATATGGGTGCGGGTATTTTTATCATGACATCCTCTTAATCTATTAAAGTTAGCCTTCTCATGGATTATTAAAATTTCACTGAAGGGACCTCCATACTTTCCCTCAAGTTTACCCCATCTATCTCATGGGGAATCACTCAATAAAATTGTTTAGAGATTCTCCAGGGATTACTCTTCACATAAGAGATCCAAGAGAAATAAGGAAGGAGAGGGTGAGTCCTTATAGGGTCTCCAAAACAAAGCCCACCCTTATGAGTAAAAATACTCACGAGAGTGATGAATCAATGATATATAGTTACTTCAAGTACGATGAGTCCCTAGTATTTCTAATTATGACATGGTACCAATATATTATAATAAATTAGTAAATGATATTAAAATTGGTATTTAAAAAGATTTATGTGATAAATATAGTATAATAGAACATGAGGATGATGTTTTTATTTATAATAAATTCCATCCCAAAAGAAATATATGATGATGTATATACCTGAAACCAATGTTAAGATAAAAATTTGGGCCCCACCTAATATGTTCAACTTCTGCAACTCAAGATGTCTTTGACCATCCCATGTGATATTGATGATTCCAAACATGTGTGTTTATATAATAAATTTTTTAAAACAAAATATAATTACTATGAGGTTATGTAGAACAATAGATGTCTAGGGTCAATCCCATAAAGAAAATTTAGAAATATCTCATGACCTAGATCAATGAACATCACAAAAGATTGATGATATGATTCTAAAAGTTGTATTTATTATAATAAAAAGGATTCATCTTAGTTGATGAATAAAAGTGATTTACATCAACTTTGGGTATCCTACACAATGTATAAGTGTTGATCTAATATGGATAGGGATATTTTTTTGAATACCTAGTTTTCAAAAGTAACAAATTAATGATTTATCTAGAAAATTGGATCAACCCAGATTTGAAACCCAAATTTTTTCTATATGTGATTTCTAATCCATACGAATTAGAAGAAAATAAAAAAGTAGGAAAAATCAAAATATTTTTCCTAGTTTGGTTTATTCCAATTAACTCGGGGATATTTCATTGCAATCAACAGATCTAGATTGTGTAATGTTATGCGATATAATTTAATAAAAAACATTATTTCCTTAGCCCAAAAATTTCCCATGCTTTAATTTAGGAAGTCATAAATGAAATTTCATCCCTACTTTCGATCCCAATCCCTCAATAGTTTAACCACGCATCAAAAAGGCAAGATGAATCATGAATATAATTAACATAGTTTAAACATGAATCAAGGTAGTGTAATAATAAATCATGCAATTTGAATATTTATGTATATCAATATAATGAAAAAAAATGATGAAAGGTAGGGGAAAGAAACAACATGTGATGATTTGAAGAGTAATGGAAAAAACAAGTCTAATAGAAGATGGAGTTGATTCATCTTCAAAGAAATCAAAATGGAAACACTCTGATATGATAAAAATAAAAAATGAATGAAATGGAAATGAAAGAAAATAAAAAAGATATATATAATGTATGGTGCCTATAAAATGAATGTGAAAAAAAATATTGTGTAAACAAATTTTAAAACATAATTATTCATGTTTTCCATCTATTTAACAACTTTACCAAATCAATCAATTGTTTTATATAGTAACTGTCATTTTTTCACTCTCTGGTGCTTTTACATCTCTATGGTTAATGGATTGAATGAATTTCATGGGGTCTTTATAACCATAGGATTTTATGGAACATTTAATATAAATAAGTACCGTGTCTGTCTGTATCTAGAAAATTTTATGTATAGAATAGATCATATTATTTTTATTGTAGTTGTTATGTCTTGATGAATTTTTTTTAAATATATATGTTTTTATGGTGAATATAGTATAAATCTGTAGTATTTTTAATCAATCCACCCTTTTCAAAATTATCTCAACCATCCATGAAAACCCTACCAAAAACCACACTATCCAAGTACAAAAAAAGATCGATTTCAAATGATACAGTACCAGTATATATATATATAGATTTATGAATTAATATTATCAAATTCCCCGACACCAGAATCATTAATTATACTAATGAAAAATTTCTTATGATGGACACAAAATGGAATTTCTTTTAATCTGAAATATACATTATAGAAAAGAAAATGGAAGAATGTTTTAGCAAAAAAATGTTTTCCCCCAAAATCACAATGTCTATGGTAACCTGTAATGTCTCATAATCATCTTCCTTAAACAAATTAAATTTTTAATTTAATTTCCATTTATCAACTTTTCCTTATATAGCTATAGTAATTTTCCAATTTATCTCACCCAAAAGTTTATATCATTAATCAAGGTAAAATGAAATTGGTGTTATTATCATATCTGATAGTCATTTTCCAAACCAATGACATGCATTAGTTGTAACAGTATAAATTATAAAGACTCATAAAATAACTAATGATGAGGAATTTTCCTTAAGGATCAAATAAAATTGAGGTTAAGGGTTGGTGGTTAAATTATAAAAATAATTATTAGAGGGAGGGTGGATTCTAAAGTATAATTCTGCATAACCAGGAATAAAGAAACATATAAAATCCTTTAAAAAGTAACATATCCGCACTCCCAAAAGCCTAGGGTAGGCCAATTGATATTCTATAAAATTAAAATGATTGATTATGTTTTTAACATCGTGATTAGGAAAAATCTCACATCAACCAACAAACTACAAAAGATCTACCGTGAGATTCATTAGTCTAGTAATAGGGAATTTTAAGCCTCCAAATAAAAAAAATGTTTTTTCTCTTTTTAGAATTAGGATGATGATGACTGGTATTGTAGGAGTAACTATGTATAAAAAATTATATATGATAAAATGTTACAACAAATCTCCACCATAAAAATAATATCATTTTTATTAGTAATGAAATTTTCCACTCACATATTAAAGTGGAAATCATGAAATCATACCAAATATTGGTGTACTCCATGAAAAAATTCTCTTGTAAAATAGCTCAATACTAATTAGCTCATCCATCAAATCTGCAGGCATATATATATAGGTGGATCTTAGGAAAAATGGAACAATAAAAATACATCAACCATTTATACAGTGTATTTCATTTTTTATAGCCTAGATAAAATCAGAATTCATGTGCTGATCAGTTAAGATACATAGAGTGTTTTTCAAGAAATATTCTCAAAAAATTGCGAGGCAATAGGTCTACAATTCTCTCGGGATTAAGAATACATACATTATGGGAAATCACTAATGTAATCATAACTAGAAAAAAGTAAAATATAATCACTTTCATAAATTTAGAATCAAAACTAAATTACTCAACATAGAAATCATGGTAAAATTATAAACAAGTATAAATATAATATTTTCCATTTTTCATTAATTTTCTTCATTTATGTACAAGGTATGCAACCACCTCGACCCCATTAGCTTGGAGTAGGTGTCTTACTTTATTAAATTGGTACTAATTATAAACAATGTCATCTATAAAGACTATATAGATTAGTTTCTTTTTAAAACAACATATACACATGAATTTTACAATTTAAAATATAAAATAGAACATAGTGAGTCCATAAAGAACACCATTATTCTCCTAGATGAACCGTGCTTATCAGCCCTAGTAATCATTATGGAATCATAGTGAAATATAAAACATAATAAAGGGGTGAAAATAGATTCTAAAAAAGCATAAGAATACAACAAAATATATTATAAATAAACATAAACTATAGGTTAAGGTGAATAACTAAAATAATTCAATTGAAACATAGCCTAAAGCATAATATCGTTGTAAAAACATGATCAAATTATTACATATAATTAATCAAATGAGAATGAAACATACCATGGATATTATACTAGTTGATTAATCTAATGGATTATTAATTATTAATATTATAATGAGGGAATTCATAAGGAAGTACATCATAAACATACCCTCAAGGCATTTTCCAAGACACTATATATTATCGGGTAAGACATCAACGAATACCATAACTAGGATGTCTCATGAAACCAACAGATGCATCGAGGGATATAGTGGGTCCCTCCATTAACTTACTATGTCTAGTTCATTACTCAAATTTATGGGACGAAATGTAATCAATATATGAATTTTTATTGAAACTAGAATATAAAAAAACTTTTCCTAAACAAAAAACATAATTTTAAACCATTTAGGTGGTTATGAAAAATGGAATCAAAAAAGAACAAGCACATTCATAATGATTGTAAAGTATTAATTAAATTATGTGTTTGGTATGATAATAGATCATACTCAGTTAGGAATAATATCCCACAAATTTTATTGATATAAATTACAATGAACTAAAAAATCGTTGAGAAATTCTTAAGAGAAATGCCAATTTACATTGAAATAATTTATTTAAAAAGTTTCATATTTAAAAAAGAAATTTCTTTTAATATCACATTGTAAACCTAGAAACTATTCCACTAAACATAAAGGCATCATGAAATCATGAAAATATGCAAATTCTATATATTTTTTAAAAATATTTCTTTAAAATTTTAAAAAAGAATCATTTAAATGTGTATTTATAAAAGAAAGTGTGAGCATTAACCAAATCGATAGATTATGTTTATCATCCATAAATCAACATAAAATAAATAGAAATTAAACATAATATAAGAAAAAAGATACTTTAATCATAATTATATCATCAAATAATCAGTGGAGTTTAAGAATATCCCAAAAAACAAAAATTGGGTTAAAAATCCCTTACCACATTGCAATCAATTGAATTGTATTCCCCATTAAAATAAACAATAATAAAATGAAATAAAGAATTTGATGATGATAAATATATTTATGATATTATATATTAATTTTTTCTATGTAAAACAAACAAATTATGAAATTCATGAATAAGTAATATATCACAGAAAAGTAAATATTAGATGAAAAAACCATTACCACTTTGTAAATAGTCGAATCATATTCCACATAAAAGTAATAATTTAAAATTAATAATTTAATACTCGTAATATAATTATATTAAGGATATTAAATATTTAAGGTTATTATAAACACCATAAAAAATAAATTAATTTTTAATAGGATATATTTCTCATAGAATTATAAAGTGAGATGTGGAAAAACCTCATCTTATGCAGGAAAGCATTCTAGCCTTGTACTTAATATCCTGGATAATCAAATTATACTTATTAGTTATTTATTTTTTCAATAAATAAAAATATATTTTATTTATTATAATTTTATTAATTTCATTTATATCCACTTCTATAATATAAAAAGTTTAATTTTGTTGTTATATGAGTATTTGTTTCATATTTGTATGATCGGTTATCTTAAGTATAAACATGGGAGTTATTTTAAAATGTGAATAACTTCTCCAAAATTTAAATTATTCATTATTAATTAAGTAATTTAATTTTAAATTTTTTCATATATACTTTCATTCGTGGTTGATTCATTATATAAAATGTGGATGAAAATATCATAATTGTTTTTTGGTTTTTACGACTATCAAAATATTAGGTCATTTTATATAATATTATGTTTATATAATTGATAAAGAAAAATATATACCATAAAAAATTTATCTTAAAATCTTATATAACCATAATAATTATTTTATGATCAGCCTAGAGGGTGATAAGTCAAATGAAAACTCATCATCTGTGAAGGCAGTGAATCAAAACATCCGAGAGGATGTTTTCTTTTTAAAAATAACGGGAGAGGATAATGGATCTGAGGATGGATAATAAACTATAACAGTAAAAATAAATTATATATATGATATTCGAGTTACCATAAAACTATTTATAGGGTATCTGAGGATAGGATAAGAAAATAAATGTAATCCACAAAGAAAGAATGGGTATTTTACATCTTGAATATCGTCTCCTTGTGAACCACCATAAGACACTTGGATTTTCTATTTTTGGTAAGACCATATGATCTAGGAAATGGTGATGATTCATGGGAAAGGAGTTAGGATGTCATTAAAAAATATTAATGGCTCTTAAGGTTTGAGGAGAAAGGGGTGGTATTTATAGGGGAGGGGAGGGTTGTTTTTCTATTATTTTATTCATTTATATATTATTTTTTCTCAAGATTGTCAATAATGTCTATTATTATGACAATGTAACGTAACTAGGGATGGTGGGGTATAAATAATGTGTTACTATATCATAAATTACTAAAAAAATTACTGTATTTAATTTATAATTATAAAAAACATAAAATAAACTATTCCAATATTCATTAAAAAATAAAATAATTTTTAAAAATACCAAAAATTAACAAAAACCATTCTTCAATGTCTAGATTTGAAAAATGCACTCTATTTTATGAACTTAATTTTATATTTATGAGTAATTTAATTTCTTAATAAAATCATTATTTATTCGAAAAAAATTAATTTTAATAATATAACAGTTTTGAAGTCACATTGAAAATATAAATATTTTCTCAAAAAATTATATTTTTATTAAAATAAAAAAATTATTAATTTATGAATATATTTCATAAAATGAATTTTTATTCAAAAAATTTATATTAATTATATAATTTTATATAAAAATTTATTTTTCCAAAAAATGAAAAAAATTAATTTATAATTTTTCAACATTAATGTACTTTTTCAAAGATATAAATAGAATATATATTGATTTATGAGATACTTAAATTTTATTTATACTTTTGTTGGTGAGGTTATTATTGTAATGGCCAAATTAAAATTCCTAACAACCACATTATTATTCCAATGGTCATGTTAATAGTTAACGGTATAACATAGTTCATTTTATATTACGGTCTCATGAAACAGAAGTTTTAAAATAAATTTCATTTATTTGTGAAGATACATACCATAAAATATTGGGGTGATACATTCTCCACTTATTCAATATATTTCATCTTCATTAATTCAAATTTCTCTTCAAATAACAAAGGTTGATATTATAAAATTTCATTGTGTGAAACCCACATCCTAAAAAGTGTTAATAAAATTTCCTCTAATTAAGAGGGATATTTAAATGGAATGGTTTCCACAAAATTAGGCATTACAATATGAAAACATTATAAGGAAGTTAAAACATGGAAATTGAAGTAAAATCTAACAATAAACTTCCAATAGAGTGTTATAAATAACATTGTCATTAGAAATATAACAATAAAAATCTGTAAATCTTTAATCAGTTAAAATAATATTTATTTATACAATTGAAAATTAAATATGAAATGTTTTCATAAAAAATACATTTCTAAAAGTTGAGGGATTATTTTACAAGTAAAATTGGCACTTCTTAAATTAAACATACTTCATTTCTATCCATATAACAAGCATAATCTCATCCTCTAGCACTACTTCGATCTCTTTTCACTTATTATGCCAGGAAATGTATATTTAAGATGAATTTTTCATAACTCATGAACATTAATGAATCATTATATTTTAAGGTCATTAATTCCTCCTATAATTATTTATAGAAACCAATATTCTTATCACATGTTACCAATAAACAATAATAACCAATGTTCAAATTAAGTCAATATAAAATTATTTAATCTTAAGGATCATCCAAAATACATTTCTCCAAATTCAGAGTCCAAAAATATAGAAGGATGGTCCCTGAATTTCAAAAATCAACATAACATTATATTACCCAATCAATTTACTTATTCTCTTATTTTCAAATATCAAATATCTGAATACATTGATCACCTTAAAATCATAATTGAGAAATTACTTCTTCCAAATACTCATTGAATAATTACAGAAGTGTAATCCTTATATATTTCATGACCATTACAACTAAATTATCAATGATAAAATAATTTTACAACTTCATTAATGAATCTAAAAACCCATACACATTAATTATTCCACATCATCGGCAGTGACAATATAATCATGTGCTTATTATTTTTATTCTTCTGAGGTATATTCCATTGATGCTTTTTGAATTATTTTCCAACATGTCCTATCTAATCATAGTAGAAAAATTACACATTCATAACTTATTTATTTTCTTTATAATCACAATCATGGTGTATGTTCTCTCCCCAATTTTGACAAACTCCCATTCCCAATTGGTATGTTCCCTGTTGTTTCATTCCACATTTATTGAATTTTGGGAATTCTAATCTCCCTTCATCCCTTTTCCCCTATTTTTTAAAGATTAATCGTTAACCCTTTTCCTATCTTGATTCCCGTTGAATCCATATACATTGGGAAATTATTTCTTCATATTGATGGAACATGATATTATATCCTTGTGTGATGAGAATTTTTGGGAGACCAGTTCCCTTGGTAGAATAAGATAAATACCCGTAAAGAAATGATCAATATTTCTCATTAGATTACATATATAGAATACGGCATGCATTTCAATACTTATCATGTTGGATTCATTCATAGAAACATTTTCATCATTTTTATATCTTAGAATCACGAATTTTTTCTCTATATCCTCTATCATTTCATGAGGGAAATATTTTTCCTAGATTTTTTTTAAAATCCTTCCATTCCATATTTTCAATTTCTTCCTCCTCCTTTGTGTTTTATATTAATAACAACCACTGATATGCATCACCAGATAGACTATAAACATCCATGATAACCTTATCTATTTAATTATCTCTGAAAGAAAGAAATATCTTATCTTAGGAACTTATCCTTCTCAATCTTACAAATAGTTTTATAGTCCGCTTGAATTATACAGGCGGTTTTTTCATGTAGCAGTCTAACATTGTTACACCATGTTATGGATGATGATACACCATAAGAGTAAGGTTGTTGCTTATATCTTGAGTCAGTTATCCAAGTGTAGATATTTGTATTTTATAACTAGTTGCATATCTAACAACACGATCCTTATATTTTACAGTAGGTAAGTCCCTACATGGAATACATGTATTTATAAATACTCCCTTACTTGCACTAGGTTCCATTTCAAAACAGTGGTGTACGATAGATTATATCATAACATTATGAATTATAATTTATCAAATAAAACTCTTTAAAAACAAAAAAAAATCACAATTAATTTATAACTAATATCTAAACCAAATGCTTGTTCACATTAAGAATATTATCAATATTAGTTATAGGGTTATATTTCCCAAATCTCTTTTCACCTAAATCTACATTCAACATTTTGTAATAAAATTCCTCTGATTGAAACTGTAATGAACCCGGCCCCAGTATCCTGTAGAAAGTGCCCTACTTCATTAAATTGGTTTTAAGTACAAGAAATCACATCCAGAAGGACTGAATAGTTTATTATATTTGTAAAACTAGATACATACATGAGTTTTAGAAATTTTAAATATAAAGTATATCATAGTGAATCCTTTGATAACACCATTATTATCCTTTCTTAACCCTGCATATCACTCATAATAAACTTTTTATAATCCTAGGGAAAAACATAATAATTGAGTGAGCTCAGATTATTAGTTAGGGTGTGCATAAAATAGAATATATCATAAATAATCAAAAAAATACGAGAGTTGAGTAACAAGAAACAATTTCCATTAAAACATATTGTTGAGCATAATATGGAAAGAATAAATTCTGATAAAATAGTTGAATATAAATAATCAAATCAGAATGAAACATTAAAATGATATTGTAATGTTCAAATGATCACATGTATTATCAATAAAAAACACATAATGAGTTATACATAATGCGGTACCTAGTAATCATACCATCAACGCTTTGGACAAGACAACATACACAATCGAGTAAGGCATCATCTTGTACCCATACATGTTTGTATCATGAGACCTACAGTTTCATATAGTGGATATAGTGGCCCATTCTAGTCATTTTCTAAGTCCAATTCATTCATCATAAGAATTTTTTGAAACATAATCAACATATACTTTTACACAGAATAAAACATATGGAATAAATTTCCCCAATAATTAAGCATCGTCATAATCCATCTAGTGTAATATGATAAATGGAATAAAAATAACACATCCGTAATAAAAATTATCTTCAAAAAATATATAAAAAAATTCTATGGTATTTTATGTAGTCAACCTAAATTAATATTATGATCCAATTGAGGGTGTTGAAATATATCAATAATACTATAATAAAATCATTGAGATATTCTTGAGAGCAATACCACTTAAATTGGATATCACATGTTTAAAAAGATGCAAAATTATATAAAAAGATCATTGAAAATATGAATTGAAACATTTAATGAATCCTTCAATAAATTGGGGAATCATGAAATATAGAAAATCTATTCATGCTGCATAATATTAAATTAATTACGTTTAAATTTTGAAAAATAATCATTGAAAGTATTATTTTTAAATGAAAAAGTGAGTGTTAAATTAATGAATTGATTAAGTGTATCGTGTTTAAATCCACATAAATCTATTTTAAATGAAATGTAAGATAATTTATAATCATTTTTAAAATAATCATATGACAACATAATCAATGGATTAGAAGTTTAACCTAATGAATGTAAATCGAGTTAAGAATCCCCTCACCTCTGTGTAATCAATCGAACCGAAGACACTATAAAAATAATGTTCATAAAATGAAAGATTAATTGAAATTATGATGAAGAAATTAACGGTATGATATATTAATGAATATTATGTACACCCCACCCTAAAATTAGGTTTTTAATAAGTAATATATCTCACAGAAGTAAAAGTGACACGAGAAACCGATATAACTTTGTAATCAGTTGAATTTTGTTCAGCATAAATGTAATAATTATAAAATGATGCATTTAAAAACATAATTATATTTATATTATTGTAATTATATGTTTTTGGGTATAATACACACCCCACAAAACTAATTAGTGGTGAATAAGACATATATCTCATAGGAATAAAAATTGAGATGAGAAAACCCCTTCCCTTATGTCTGAAAGCATTCATCACATGTATTTAATATCTTGGATAATAAACATAAAATTAATAATTACATAATATAAAATATTTTTAAAATATATTTTATTTAATTTAGTTTTATTCAGTTCATTTATGGCCATTTTTATGAGTTATAATGTTTAATTATTTTTTTTGCGGGGCATTCCATTCATTGTTTTATGGTAGGTTTCCTTGATTATAAATAAGTATTTCTTGTAAAATGTGAATAAAATATAAATATGTGGTGTAATATTCAGTTAATTAACTTATATAAGTATAAATGGTATCATATATCTTTTTATTCAAGGATGATTCAATAGATAAAATATTATTGAATTGTTTTTACATTAATTTGATGGTTATTATGATCACTACGAAATTGTGTAATTTAATTTAAAATTATATTTATATTTTTTTGAGAATACATAATATAAACTTTAATATTTTTATAGACCCCAATCTTGACATACATGGACATTACATTACTTTTTCAGTATTCTTAATAAATAACAAAAACAAACACCCATGGACCGTAATAGTTTAGTGTCTTTGGAATCTCGGAAAAATAATATTCTAATCGTGGTGAAATATCTTCAACATATACCAAAAAAGATGTTCTCTTTTTTTCCCTAAAAATTATTCATATGCTGGGGAAAATAAAACATATAAAGGGTGAGCTCAAATTCCCAGTAAGGGTAATCATGGAGAAAATAAAACAAACCATATACAATTGACTTCAAAACATGAACAAAAAGTTTAAACATCAAAATATTGAGTTGTGAAATAAATATTGTTAGTACGTAAGGTATTGATCATAAAGGAACATAGATCATGATAAAATAGAATGGGAATAAAACATTTAATTGTGGAAAACCATTAATCACATGATATGATTTCCATAGTAGCCAACGTATTGCTGCCAAGACCATCTTAGTGGACAAAGTCCCTTTCTGAATCAAGTTCACTCCTCGTTCCAGTCCTGTATCACTGAACCGGATTAACATACCAATATAGAAATTTCTATCTCATGAGATATAAATATTTACCCAACTCATTGGAGAGATATATAGTTTTCCAATCATCTCATAATTAAATCATTCTTACTTGTTCCACAACATACACATAAATCATTCATCATAACCCAATGAATAAAAATGTGTTTCATAAACATCATCCCATCATAACATAAGCCATGTAAAACAAATGGATATTGTTTCATCATAATAAAAGTGAAACCATTTAAATAATAGATACATTATACTTGAAACATATTCATATGAAAATAATGTAAACTTAGATGGAAAATGGTTTTGATAAAACCCTTGAAATGAATTCTTGAGGAAAATATCCGTTCTTCTTCAAAATTATTTTCTTTTCACAAGAGGACATTCAATTTTAAAATAAAATTATTTTGTTGAAAATATTAATGAAATATTGTAGAGTAAGATTCATGAAAAGAAGGATTTATAAAACCGTAAAAATCCGTTCATGTCGTATAAGTGAAAAAAAACATTCTCCACGTACTTTTGTCAGAAAAGTCAAAATGTTCCTCTTATGGTAAAAAAAATGTAAGATTCCATTCATAACATGTGGTAAATTTCCAAAATTTGTAAAATGGACTTTAAACATACAAGAAAACATTTTTATAAATGATGGGCATGGATGATAATAATAACCCCCGTAAAAACTTAATATTAAACAATCTCGGATAAAAATGAGATTTAAAAGTTATCCCTTACCTCATGTCTGATATGTTTCGTATGTATCCTAACCTCCTATATAATTATGTAAATAATTTCATTTACATATTATGAAATTATATTCATCATTATGATATCATATATGGTTCACTTATGACTTTATATTACCCGTTCATTTATAAATTCCATGATAAAACATCATTTTGGGTAAAATCATTTCATTTATCATACATGTTTTGACATGTGGTTAATGATATTATTACTTATATCTAGATTTACATAATTCCATTATTTAAAACATTATTTTTATATAATATATATTCAGAACATAAAAATATATGATAGATCGTTAAATGTAATGAAATACACCGTTCTTGGAGATGGTAGGCCGTATGTACGAACGAACGCTATTTTCGTTTCCTTATTGAATTAAATGGAATTAAGTAAATTAAACATATATGTACATAAATACATTATAATTATTATGTAATATCATTGATGATTATTTATTATATGTAATTTATAATAATACTTGAATGGTTAATCATGGAAAAATGAATCTCATCGAGTTCGTGGAGACGGTAGTCTGTACGTACGCACGAGAGATGATATCATTACCATGATAGTGGAATTATATTGAAGTGTATGTATAATATTTAAGAATCAATTTAACTTTAAAATAATCATATATATTTATTTATTTACACCATTATATCCATACAAGTAAGGTGGTGGTGGAAAACAGATTACGCCACTGTGTGGAGACAGTATTCTGTACGTACGCACGAGCGGTGATTTCATTTTCCGTAGGATGGATAAAAGATGAAATAGGGTTGTTTAATATTTATAATAACATATCAGTATTTTATTTATACTAATGTTATTAATTTATTATGGTACAAATAATGAAGACGAAGTATAAGAAGAAATAAATTTGAAAGAATCGGTAATTGGTATTACCTCTTCTTTGATGCGCCTCATCTTAACCTGCACTTAAGGCATTATAGTTGGTCATTGGAAGAGAAGAAAACCTCTATAATGTTCCTAGGGACGTTTATAAGTGAAATGGTCTGGTTTTGGCCCAGCATGAAGGCACAAAACAGTGTAAATAGAAGAGGGATGAGGTTCCCTTTTATAATGGAGGAGAGGGGAATTTAGGAAAAACTTAAAATATTATTTTATAATAAAATCATATTCGGTTTATAATGGCTCCAAAGTTACTTCTATCGAATATAATGTGAGTATGGGTCATAATCCTCTCTAAAAATAGGTTTTAGACAAGTTTAGGTTACTATTATAACCTTATCATTTAGATTTAACTCTAAGTTAAATAATTTACCTTTTACCGTGTCTTCTTGTTTTATTACACTGTATGGATAATAAACATACTATAACAAGCCAAAATAACTACAAGTGGTCCATTATTAATATATATAACCTTATTTAAGTAATTTTGATGAACCTTATATTTTTAGGAATAAAATAACAATTAATAATTTGATATTTGTTTTTAAAACTATTTTATGTCAATTTTGACACTATTTGGTAATTGATTTTGGTGAAAATCATAACAGCATGATTAGTTCTAGAAACATTAATTAAATCATTAATAACATGTCATATTAACCTATGAAATTATTCTAATTCATAAAAAGTCTAAGTTAAATTTATTTGGGTATTTATAACATCAATTATGTTAATATTTCATTAATATGGTAATTACTACAACATTATTATGTCATAAATAAATTAACTTATTTAATGTCTAAAAATTATAAATAAAATACAATTATGTAGAAAATATTTTTAGATTTATAATGAATATTTATAGTCTAATTTATCTTATGCATAACCCTATATTAAAAATGTTTTAGTTATTAAACATTAATTTTAACTTTTTTAACTCTTCTTTATGTAAAATAATAATAAGTGTCCTATTATAATCCAAGTGGACCTATTTTTACATATCTTATTCCTAAGGTTGTTTTTGGACGAATTAAACTTATCCAATATAATTAGGACATGTGTTAGGGTAATAATAATATCAATTTTACCCATAATTACCCTATTTACTTTAAATCGTGGTAAATAAAAGTAAAAAGTTATTATTCACCAAAAATAATTTATCTTATTGAACCACATTTACACCTTGATAGTTACCGTGGCTCTCGGATTTTTGAAATTACACTCACAGAAGCGGTAAAATTAAGTTTTATATAAATTTACAAATTCTCCTAGGAGGTAGCTAATAGACGGTAAAAAGTTCAACAAAATTATTATATATCTAAAATTATGATAAATTTACTCCAATTAATTACATTTAACATATATAGGTATTAAGAATAAATTTCAACATAAAATAAATTTAAATAAAATAAATAATTATTTAAATAATAATTCGGTTTTTAAATAGTAACCGAGTGTTTTAACTATTCATCAAAAATTGAATGTTTTCAGAAAAATGCCAAAAATTCACCCTAGAATAATTTTGATATTCCAAATAAAAAATGAAGTCCTTTTTGAAATATAATGTGTGTATTACTATTCATAACGTCTAGTTCATTATAATATTACAATAATATCTCGTTTAGTGAAACTTGGTATTGCGTACTACACACGCTATCGAAAAATTTCTTAATTGAGTGTAATGCATGCCAAGTCAGGGTTGCGTGTAGTGAAAGCTTAGTTTGGTGTTGCATATGACATATTAAAAACTTATTTCATTTATTCATTAAATGAAATCTATTCTTAATTTTGCGTAGAATAATTTCCAAAAAACGAACTTGAAATTGTGGGTAACACGAGCCAAGAATAATTTTGTGTATACTGCATGCTAATACGGTGTTTCATATAGTAAAAGATAATATTGGTGTATCATACAACTCAATACATCAAATAAATTAAAAAAATACTTCTCATAATATCTCTGGGTGTTATATTCTACCCCCCTTAAAATAAAATTCGCCTTCGAAATTAATCGGGTTTAAAAATTGTTTACTACTTGAATGTTTCTTTAATAGAACCCCACATCTTAAAAAGGAATACCAAAACTTAACTTTAAAACCTAAATTATGAAACATAACGTTTACCAAAATTAAATAATCCCTGGCTTTCCACATAAGAGAATATAGGTGAAAATATAGATATGGAAGAGAAATTTAACCATCAAGTTATGATGGAGAGTGGTAGAGAACATAGCTATGAAAAATCTAACAATCACAAAGCCATAAATTTGTGATGATCTATGGAACCATCTATTTCATCGAGTCTAAGGGTACTAAGAAAACGTTTTTAGTTCTCAAGATAATTTCCCTAATGTTGAATAATTGTTGAATTAAAAGAATTACTTACTTGATTTTGGTACAATTTCACCATTGTTCATGCCTTGAACAATTTCCACATCATCTCTGAATGAATTTAAGTTTAATTTTTCATTAGTGAAGTGTTATAAGATCATGAGATAGAATAATAGGTAATTCCATCAATTTATATCACAAAAATTTTAGCACAATTTATTAAATATACATAAGTCCATCTATGTTGAGATTTATAGTACATGGTTGCTAAAATGGACATATCCTTCATCTATCATAGAGTTTAATAAAATAAAACTTGTTTCTACTAACTAGGGACTTCCTATATGATATAGGTAGGCGATAAAGGCCTATCGTACATCAGTTTTGGGTTCAATTCTCAAATCATTGTCTGACACAACTGGTTGTCTCCCATCTTACAGGTTCTCCTTTTTCTAAAACTATACTATTACAACATTCTAGAAATAGTATCAAAAATTTGAAGCCTTAAAAAATAATATCTGATGTCCAACTTAATGCATTACAACCTTTAGTCTTATAGGAAATACTTATGTCCAATCTCATAGTATACAGAAAATGACTACTGGAATAGTCATCTACCAAGCATGAGAATACCATCATTTATCCCCCATATATCATAAGATATATCTTGTTGGACACATTCCAAACATTTGAATTCCTTAATCATGTATTATCTTGAAAAATGAATACACATTAAACCTTAGCGAAGAAATGAATTCGGTAAAATGTTAACTCTTTCCACAAACCAAAATCCCTAAATTCTGTACACTCAAACAATTATATCACTTTGTCCTTATACCAGTGATGAGCTCATTAATACTATCAAACATCTCATTATCTATTTATCATTTAGTTATGCACATGTCATCTACCTTCCAAATATATTAGAATAATCTTTCATGGTTTGTGGTACCATTCATCGTATACTTTCCAAAACTGAAATAAAGTGAACAGTGTAACAATCCTTAGATTTTTATTTATTCCATAGTACCATACATTATTCTTAATAAACATACAATCATTACACTACCATACCGAGCTTCATCATTTCTTTCATCTCAAATATCATTTGTAGTCTCTTCATTATCATCCACATAAATACTACTCATACGACCATGATGATTCTCTTCTAGAGATTTTCCCTTAGGGAATTGGTTGGAATAATTCCTATACATTCCACATTTAAAATATTTAATCATTTTTGATGTTCTAGCAATCCCATTATCCTTGTCCATGGTGTTAACTAAACCATTTCCTTTGAACTTAGTGGATTTGTGTCCTTCTTTTTCATACCCAAAGCTTCTTCTTATTCCATTGAAACATTCTCCTTGATACCTCTTCCCACATGAATTACATGTGGGAAATTGAACATTCTTTCCTCTATGATCATCCTGAATAACCATATTTCTCTTATTAGTTGTGTCGAGAAACATACCAATGTTGAGATTATTGATCGTATTAAGAGATTTATGATTAGGCATAATAACGATATGTGGACTTCCAGATCCAATTTCATTTGGTTGCTCATGAACAATATTGTTCCATTTTCTTTCATAACCTCCATTATTGTGAATCTTCATGTTTCCAGCCATTTTCTAAAACTCAAAAAGAATAGTGCGAGAGGAAAAATCATAATCAATGGGGGTACCTCCAATATCTAACAACATAGGTTAAATTATACGATCATTACTGTAATTCTAGCATTATAACCTATATATATATATATAACCTTAGGGACATCCCTAGACATACCATAGAAATATATCTACTGATCTCACTAAAGTTTTCAATTCCTAGTTTCCAAAGGTTAACTAAAACTTCGCTATGATACCAAATGCAGAGACCCAAAACATGAAGTACATGGACATTAAATTACTTTTGAGGGATAAATAATACATAACAAAAACAAACACACAAGGATCATAATAGTATAGTGACTTTGGAAACTCGGAAAAATAATCTTCTAATCATGGTGAATGATCATCAACATATCCCATAAAGATCTTCCATTTTTTAACTAAAACCTTTCTTTATATCCTAGGGAAAAAAATTATAAAGGGTGAGCTCAAATGCTCAGTAAGGGTAATCATAGAGAAAATAAAATGAACCACATACATTTGAACTTCAAAACATGAACGTAAAGTTTAAACATCAACATCTTGAGTTGTGAAATAAATCTAGGTTGTACGTATGGAATAGATCATAAAGTAATTTCAATCATAATAAAATAGCTTGGGAATAAAACATTTAATTTTGGAAAACCATTAAGAATATGATATGATTTCCAAAGTAGCCAAGCCATTGCAGCTAAGACCATCTTAGTGGACAAAGTCCCTTTCCGAATAGAGTTCACTCCTCATTCCAGTCCTGTATCACTGAACCTGATTAACTTACCATTCCAGCAATGTCTATATCATGAGATATAAATCTTTACCCAATTCATTGGAGGGAGATATAAGCCTCACCCATCTTATAATGAAATCATTCTTACTTGTGCCACAACATAAACATAAATAATTAATCATTACCCAAAGAAGAAAATGGTTTTCATAAACATCATCCCATCATAACATAATCCATATGAAACAAATGGATATAATTTCATCATAAGAAAAGTGAAACCATGTAAATAATAGAGGCATTATACTTTAAACATACACATATGAATGTAATGTCATCTTTTATGGAAAATGGTTTTTATAAAACACTTGAAATGAATTATTGCGGAAAATATCCTTTCTTGTTCAAAATCATTTTGCTTTCACAAAGTGCCATGAAATATTAAAAGAAAAGGATTTTGTTGAAAATATTCAAGAAATATTTTATAGTAAGATTCATTAAAATAATATGTTATAAAACTGTAAAAATCCATTCATGTCATATAATTTAAAAAACATTATGCTCGTACTTTTGTCGGAAAAGTCAAAAAGTTCCTCCTGTGGTAAAAAAAGTAAGATTCATTTCATAACATGTGGTAAATTTCAAAAATGGGTAAAATTGAAATTAAACATACATGATTTTTTTTAGAAAACATGGTCATGGATGACAACAATAACCCCAGTAAATACTTATGAATAAATAATCTCGGATAAAAATGAGATTAGAAATGGTGTCCCTTATCTTATGTCAGATATGCTTCGTATGTATCCGAACCTCCTGTATAATTATTTAAATAATGTCATTGACTTATTACAGAATCATATTTATTGTTATTATATCATACATGGTTCACTTATGACTTTATATTACTTGTTCTTTTGTAAATTCCATGTTAAAGCAACGTTTGGGGTAAAAATGTTTCATTTATCGTACGTGTTTTGACATGTTTTTCTTGATATTATTACTTACATCCCTCTTTAATTAATTCCAGAATGTAAAACATGATTTTTATATAATATATATTCATCATATAAATATATATGATACATCAATAAATGGAATGAAATACACCGTTCATAGAGACAGTAGGTCGTACTTACGCATTTACGCTGTTTTCGTTTCCTTATTGAATTAAATGGAATTAAGTAAAAGAAACATATATGTACAGAAATCCAATATCATTATTATTTAATATCATTCATGATTATTTATTATATATATTTTATAATCATACATTAATGGTTAATCATTGAAAAATAAATCTCATCGCGTTTGTGGAGGCGATAGTCCGTACGTACGCATGAGCGATGATCTCATTCCCATGATCGTGGAATTGTATTGAAGTGTATTTATAATATTTAAGAATCAATATAACTATTCAATAATCATATATAGTTCTTTATTTACACCATTATACCCATCCAAGTAAGGTGGTGGTGGAAAAGAGATTACACCACGACGTGGAGACAGTATTTCGTACGTACGCACACGCGCTGATTTCATTTTCCGTAGGATGGATAAATGATGAAATAAGATTGTTTCATTTTTATACTAACATATCAGTATATTAGTGATATTGAGGATATTAATTTATGGTGTCGCAAATAAAGTAGAGGATGTAGAAGAAGAAATAAATTGGAAATAATCGGTAAAGGATATTGCCTCTTCTTTGACACACCTCTTCTTAACCTCCTCTTAAAGCACTAGAGTTGGTCTTTTGAGGTGACCAGAACCTCTATAATGGTTCTATGAAATCTTATAAGGTAAATTACAGGGGTTTGACGAGATGGAAGGCTCAATATTTTTTAAATAGAAGAGGAAGGAGGTGCCCTTTTATAAGGAAGGAGAAGGGCACTTTAGAAAAAATATAAAATATTATTTTATAATAAAGTCATATTCGGTTTATAATGGGTCCAAAGTGACTTATTTAGAAGACAAATTGTGTATTGGTCTAACTCCTATCAACAAATAGGGTTTAGACATGTTTATTTTAATATTTTAACCTTAACATTTAGATTTAACTCAAAGATAAATATTTTAACTTTTACAATGTCTTCTAGATTTCATACACTATATGGTTAATAAACATACAATAACATGCCAAAAACACCCCAAGTTGTCCATTATTAATATATATATCCTTATATAAGTCATTTGACCGAACCTCAGATTTTTAGGAATAAAATAAAAATTAATAATATAATATTTTAAAAAAAACTATTTTATGTCAATTTTGACACTATTTGGAAATTTATTTTTGTGAAAATCATAATAGCATAATTAGTTCGAAAATAATTATTTAAATAAATACTAAGATGTCATATTAACTTATGAAATTATTTTAATTCATAAAAAGTCTCAAATTAAATTTATTTGGGTATTTATAACATCAATTATGTTAATATTTCATTAATAAGTTAATTACTACATCATCATTGTGTCATAAATAAATTAATGTATTTAATGTATAAATATTATAAATAAAATACCATAATGTAGGAAATTGTTTTATCTTTATAATTAATATTTATAGTCAAATTTATCTTTTGAATAATCCCATATTAAAAAAAAATAGTTATTAAACATTAATTTTAACTATTTTTACTCTTCTTTAAATAAAATCATAATAAGTGTCTTAATCTAATCCATGTGGACATAAATGGTCATATTTTATTACTATGGTTGTTTTTGGTCGAATTAAAATTATCTAATATAATTATGACATGTGTTAGGGTAATAATAATATCAATTTTACCCTTAATTACCCTATTTACTTTTAACCATGGTAAATAAAAATAAAAAGTTACTATTCACCAAAAAAATATTTTTATCATATTGAACAACATTTTACTCCATGATATTAACTGTGTCTCTTGGATTTTCAAAATTCCACTCACAGAAGCGGTAAAATTATGTTTTATGTAAATTTACAAATTCTCCTATGAGGTGGGTAAAAGGCGGTAAAAAGTTTAATAAAATTTTTATATATCTGGAATTATTATAAAATGACTCCAATGAAATACATTGAACATATATAGGTATTATGTATCAATTTTTACATAAAATATATTTTAATAAAATGAATAATTATTTTAATAAAAATTAGGTTTTTAAATAGTAACCAAATGTTTTCACTATTCATCAAAAATTCAAAGTTGTCAGAAAAATAGAAAAAATTCACCCTAGTCAAATTTTGATATTCAGAATAAAAAATGAAGTCCATTTTTAACGATAAAGTGGGTATTACTATTCATAATGGCTAGTTCAAAATAATATTATAGTAATATCTCGTTTAGTGAAACTCAGTATTGCGTACTACACATGCTATCGAAGGAAGTCTTGATTGCGTGTAATGAATTCCAAGTCCAGGCTGCGTGTAGGGAATGCACCGTTTTGTGTTGTGTATAACATAATAAAAACATATTTCATTTTTACATTAAAAAAAATCTAATCTTAATGTTGTGTAGAATAATTTGCACCAAATGAACTTGAAATTGTGTGTAACACAAGCCAAGAATAATGTTGCATATACTGCATGCTAATATGGTCTTACATATAGTACATGATAATATTAGTGTAGCATACAACACAAGAAATAAAATATATTAAAACGAATACTTCTCATAATATCTCAGGGTGTTACAATATTTGTATTAAAATATTATTTGACCAGAATAATTGTTTTTCAAATATAATTGGTGGCAGCAATGGAAAATGAAAACTTGTCATCGACTAGGGTGGTGAATCAAAAAATCACAGACAGTGTTTTCATTTTAAAAAAATAATGGGAGGAGAGGTAATATTATTATGGATAATAAATTATTAAACTAAAATTCCTTTATATATGTGATAAAATATTTACCATTCCACTCTGGATATGGTATGTGAGAAGATGGTAATAAAATAAAATAAATTAAAAGAGAAATGGTTATTTTGCCTCTTGAATATCATCCCCTTGGGAACCACATTAAGACACTTAGACATGGAATATTTGTAATACAAGAAGGTATTTGACATCCGGAAGAATCTTGGGAAGGGAATATGATAAATTTTGATTATATTCGAGGCTTAGAAGGTGTGAGGAGAAGTGGTGGTATTTTTATGCGAGGATAGGGGTGTGTTTTGATTAGTTTATTTTATTATTTTCTATTTCGTCTCAAGACAATCAATAGTGTTGATTATTGTGACTATGTAAATTAACTGGTGCATGTGAGTTTAAAATATTTAGGATTACATCATAAATGACTCAAAAATTCATGTATTTAACTTATAATGTAAAATTCAAAAAATAACTAAATTTCACTATTCATAACAATTCACCTATTTAAAAAACCCAAAAATTCACCATAACAAATTTTAAATGTGTAGATATTCGTAATGGACATCATTTAATGAATAAAATTTCATTACTACTAAGAATTTAATTTTTAAATTAGTTAAATATTTATTCTAAGGTATTGATTTCAATATTATAACTCATTTTATGAGACGTTGAAAAATTAATTATTGTCAAATAAATTATCTTATAATTATATTGAAACAAAATATTATCTTATGAATCTATTTTATAAAAATAAATTTTATTTTAAATAATTAAATTAAATGTAATATTGTAAATAAACATTTACATTTCATAAAAATACCAACACACAAATAATCATTTTTAAAACATTAATATACTTATTCCAAGATATAAATATATCATATATTATTTTAAAAAATATATAAATTTTATTTATACTTTCATAGGTGAGTTTATTTTTCTATGGTCTAGATTTCTATTCATAACCATCACATTACTATTCCAATGGTCATGTTAATATTTAAAAGCATAACATGATTTATTTACGTTCGGTGTTACATGCGATGTAAGGTATCAAATATATTGAATTTGTTTAAAAATATGCATAAAATAATTTATTTATGGGTTAATGGGTGCAATGAGATATCAAGTTAATGTGTGGTAAAAATTAAAAATGTCCCATTAAATATAGAGAACATTAAATAATATTTAAGTAAATTGAATAGAACTCAAGAATATTCCCCTCACACATTAAATTAATTATTTCCCCCACTGTAATAGGACGTGTGGTGGGAGAGACATAAGTGAATTCATAAAAACATTCAAATGGCTATAGTGAAATAAATATAGGGAATTTGGATCTTTCTATAATAATGTTCATTGCATGGGGGAAGTAATGAATGTTGACGAAAAACAAGTCACCAGAAAAAATGTGTGATAATTTTTACTTTCACTATATAACTACTCAATTCAAGGGATATAACTAATATATATATAGAACATTTTAGAGGGGAACATAGTAAAAAATAATTCTGTTAGCTTAGATATACATTCATGGATTAGAATACAAAATAAGCACCGTAAAGATGTTTCTATCATAAAAACCTATAAAATGAATGGAAAAGAAATGATCTAGACAATCATAGTAATAGATTACAAGATAAAAACATGGGATTCCCCCAAAATTGAGGTAATTGGACATCATCATCCAGATGGGTGGATAAAGAGTAATTAGAGTATACAATCAGCTTAGCCACCATATATCTATTATTGAGACTGGAGGAAGTGTCCTCAAGCTCAAATGTCCACATAGTGGGGTTTGCAGACTCAAAAGTGTCCCATCCAAATAATTCATGTGGTGGAGGTAGAATTCATTAAGGTCAGGGATGATGTTCTTGGGTAAGTCCTAGTATCTCAAGTATATGATAAAATAACTCATGTTGATGGCCAATTGGTTAACTAGAATATGCATTGAAAGTAATAAAAGAGGATAATGAAAGAGACATAGTCAATAGAATGCACATGTAATGAAGAAAAAGTATCTGAGTATTTTTTAGTCAAAAGGATCACATTCCTTCCATTAGATAATATAAATGATACAACCAAGAAAGGGGAATTCAATTAATAATGAAATATACAAAAAGTGTTAATAACCTGGGAGGGTTTCCCGGGGAATAGAAAAGTTGAGTCGGCTAAATTTGTGTCAACATCATCGTTAGTCTCCTCCCAAATGTTTGGAAGCAATACTTTCCTTGCGTTGTTGATATTAGTTATGGTGGAATAGTAGGATAATAAAACAATACAATTGGCATCATGGTACTGTTAGAACGGTCAATCATGATAGTCGGTACTATGCCAGAGGTGGGAGGAGGTGAGGTGTCGATCAGGATATATGATTTGTCTGTGGTAGCTAGAACGATTAAAGGTACCTATGGGGAAGATTTAATGGATATTTATTTATCCTGTCAAACATGATATGCTTGGAAATCCTATTGGTAATAAGGTTCCATGATCTCCAGATGGATCTAGACATAGGTCATTATTGGGGTAATATTTTATGGGAATGGAATGGAGTTGGAGACGATCTTGATTGCAGGATGAGGGTGGGAAGATGTAGTGGATGAAGGTGGATCTGATGAATTATTAGTGAATGTGAAGCTTAAATGCGGGAATATCCACCAATGGTTCTATGAAAGACACCAAAGAAGATTGTCATGGCTATAGACCACATCCCAAATATTAGAAGGAGTAGATTGAGGATAAGATGATATCGGTACATCAGGTCTGGTAGTGATGGGATGATCTGAGGGAACAAAAGGGATTGAAGATGCATCAGGAGCAGTGGACTAATTATTGGACTCAGTATATATAGGTACCCAATCATAGTGATCACCCACATTCAAAAGTATCCCCATATTGTTGATCATGACAAGATCAATAGACTATATTGGAACTAGTGAAGAGATGAGTTGGGAGTTGTTGAAGACCCCTAGATTCCCATCTAGATGAATAATATAGTACCCCTCCAATTAGTGTATAAAAATGAATCTTGGAATGAAGCTAGTTGTAAAGGGTAAACTATCATGTCATTCTGATCAGAGGGGATCCCATATAGGTATTGTGGATGGCCCCACAGTCTAATTGTTGGACCCATAGGAGTGGTCTCATGTTAGTCAGGCATGGGCTGAAGCTTGGAGGATGATTTCGAATGATGCACTCATTAACTGGGTGCTCTTCATATTCAGTTGACCATGAATGTTGTTGTGGAAACATTTAACCCTCATACATCTCTATAGTGTATCCATCATTTTTTAAGGCATAACACACAATAATTTGGAGCGGAAGTGAAGTTTTAAGAATAACCAATTGGAAAATTCATCCCGGCTGAATATCAACTCTAAATATAGGACCCCCAACTGATAGGTGGAATAAATGATTTCAATATAGAATGTTTCATGAACTCCAAAATAATATCATTAATTGTCTCCTAAAAAAATTAACAACATGTGAGGGAATCCATGACCTCCTAGTCCACCAAGATCTTTTGTAACTAGACTAGGTAGAATGTTTTGTGGCTTCTCTCTTGAGAAACTAATTTATATGAATAAAATAGATAATATATGGATCTATTAAGTAAAATAATATATTTATTGGGTCCTTAAGACCATCACCCTATTAGTGGTGGGAGTTAGAATTATAATTGAAACATGATAGGGAAAGATCATCATATTGTGGTGGAAAAAGAAGAACGAGATGATAGAGTCAGAGTTCGGGGTTAGACCACAGTCGTGTGAGGATATGATCCTTGATCTATGCACATGTAAGTAGGGAGAACTTCACCCTTGGGTTAGGAAATAGTGTAATTAAGTATGTTAGGATTTGGTGCAGAATGGGAGGAATGGGAGGAGGGTAATCTGGGGGAGGAGAATAGAAGGACACAAGTGGCATGTGGGTTGGGGAAGATGGTGGGGGATGTGTGTAGGATGTATTTGGGGTTTCACCCACAAAACCCTAGGTTTTATAATTATGTAACCCGTCTAGGATTTTTATGTCATAAATTTAGGTTTTAAGAAATAAAAGTGTGAGAAATGATTTTAAATCATGAAAATATTTTGGAATATGTATAATTTATTATTCTATAATTCAATTACATATATATAATCAAACACCCCATGATTGCATAGTACGTTATCTCATTAAATTAATTCAATACCTTCCACTACACAAAACACTGTGTTTGAGCGCACCACGACTTACCAAACTAAATGTTCAAAAAGTGGTTATGAATAGTATTTACTTAATTTTGAGGTTTATATAATCATAATAATTTTAGAATCCATATAATGTGTTTCCTAGGAATAATATATGATCAAATTAATTTTTTCAGATAAGAGAAGTATTTTTCAAAAAATGAAATTTTAGCACCTTTTAATGGTGATTTTTTAAAAAACTAATATTTATCACTTTTATATATTCAATTTAGTGAAATTAAATTATTCATTATAATTAGTATATAAAACATTAGTTTGGATAAATTTTTGGTACTTTTATAAAAACTTTAAATTTTTGAGGAATATTGAAAAATACTATATTTTTATTAAAAAAACATTTTTAATCGAAATCATTTATTGTGTTAAATTATTCATTTGATTGGTTTTCAAGTATAATTAGATTATATTTTTATCATTTAATATAATTTAGGTCAGTATATGTAATTTCATATTTAAACTGGACATAAACAATTTTCAATCATTTGATAGATATTATTCCTTAAAAACACGCTTTTTTGTTTTGACGATGAGAATTATTTTTAAATTAAATTTTCCCACTTCAATGTTTTGAATTTGGAAAAATGGATTCCATATTTGGAATCATGAGGTCCAAATTCTGTATATAGGTTACTTTTATTTTTATAAATAATGAATATTTACATTAGTAAATATTTTATTTACCTTTGTTAAAGAGAAAAATTCAGTAAATACGGGTAAAAAATATTATAATAACAATACATTACCCTAACACGTGTCTTATTTATATTGGATGGTACATGTCTGACCATGGGCATCGTTGGGTTGATTTTGGGACCCCATCTTGCCACATGAGAGTGATAATGACACATTATATTAATTAATTTAAATTAATGTCAAAAATGATAAAAACATATATATTTTAGTAAAACAATTTTTACATGAGGTTATGTAAGTTATATCTTCGAAGAAAAAATATTCATTAGAATTATAAAGGATTTTCTAAATTATTTTATTTTATTTAGAATTTTTAGACATTAAATATTTAAATTTATATATGGCTCAATGATGATAAAATAATTTCCTTATTAATGGACGATTAATATAATGGATATTATAAATTTCCAAATAAATGTAATTTGAGAATTTTTTTGAATTACAAAAAATTTATAGGTTTATATGAAATATTAGGGTTTATTAGAGATTATTTTTGAAGTGATAATGTTGTTATGACTTTCAAAAAATAAAATACCATATGGTATCAAAATTGACATAAATTAGTTTGTAAAACAAATACTGTATTATTGGTTGATTTAATATTCATAAAAAATATAAGGTGTAGAAAAAGGGATTAAATAATGTTATATATGTCATTAATGAACCAATTGAGGTTCTCTTGGATGTTTAGGGTATTTTTATTAACCATATAGTGTAAGAATAATAGAAGACATAGTAAAGGTTAAATAATTTAATTAAGAGTTAAATCTAAAAGATAAGTTAAAAAGGGTAACCTAAACGTGTCTAAAACCTATTGGTTGAACGGATGTAGACCCATAAACACCTAAGGTTTTAAATAAATTCATTTTGAGTGATTCTAATCCGAATATGATTGAATAATAAATTACTATTTTAATTTTTTCAAAAGTGACCCTCACCCCTCTTACAAAAGGGAACTTCCCTTTATTTCAAATTACACCTCCAAAGCCATTTGGCTCAGCCAAACACTGACCAAATATCATCCAAACATCCCTAAAATAATCCTAGATTCCATACTTTGATCATAAAACCAACCTAAGGATCCATTTAGATCAACTAAAAAGGAAACAGTAGAAGAATATGAGGTTAAACGTACACTCGACCTAATGAAAGTGCAAGGTAATGGTTAATTACACAATCACTTTATTATCACTCATTGTTTTTACGTAAGTATCTATAGATTCATATTTTTTATCCATGTCTATGTTTCAAAAAAGATTTTTCAGAGGGATTATTTTAAGGTACTTTTTACTAAAACCTCACTTTATATGTTTTACTCATTTATTCTTATATACCTTTCTCATTAATTTCCATGTTTTAACAACGGTTTTAAGGATTTATATATATGGAAATAAATGTTTTAAAATGGTAATTACTTTATATTGCTGCAAAGTGGTATTAGACACTTATATTCAAAAATATCTATTAAATGAATTCATTTATAAATTATGTGACTTTTAAATGATTTATTGAAAAAGGGATATTTCTCTCAATGTTTTTTACTGATCATTTTCAACTGTGCCAACATCAATTACATGATATTCTTCTTTATAATGGTTGATTTATTATACAAATATTCCATATTGTATTGAAGGTTTTGTGATATGTTTTACTGTATTTGGTTATTTTTATACCATTCATGGTTTATAGATAAAGTCTTGACATTTTATATTATAGTTTTAATACAAATTTTTCTATTATGTTTAAACCCTTTCATATGAGGAATAAATTAGACTTATCAAGTGATGGTTTGAGCCCTCTATAGCTCCTCGATGCATTAGTATGTCTCTTGAGACAAACAAGAGTCTAGGAACAAGGCCTTGACATAATCTTATTTTTAGTCTTGGAAGAAGGCCTTGACTATGTGGTTATGAAGTCTGGGATTATGCATTCCATCATTATGAATGTGGCTATTGATATTGCATGTGATTATTCGACTAGTAGAATAACTATGTTAATAAGTAAATGGTAATGTTTTATTTATATTTTCCTAATTATGCAGATGTTTATGTTTAAAAGGCTTATGTTTTAGTATTATACATTTCCTAAAATGTTTTCATTTATTTATGAAATTTTATTCTATATTGTTATCCTTACTGATCATCTGAGATCACCCCTTTATTGGTTTTATTTTTCCCAGGATGTGAATAATTATATTATTACTTATCTATAGGGAAATTATAAGGGATATGAATTCGGTCAATATAGACAAAGTTGTTGTTGTATTTCAATTTTTAATGTAATGGAATACTTGTGAATATATCTAGAACTTCCACGGATACAAAACTGATCTGTCTTTCATGACATGATTCCTTGTATCATGCTAATGTATTAAAATAATGCACCGACTCTGGGTAACTAGGGTCAGGGATCAACAGTTGATATTAAGATATGTTTAGTACAAACCATTGAAACTAGATTTAGAAAAAAACTCTAATTAGAGAACAATACCCTGAGATAGAAATTGAGGATTATTATATATTAACTTCCTAAAATTTTGGTAATGAAGTGATTTTGTATGTTTTACAAGAAATACATCACTATTTGGATATAAGAATGTACAAGCGGCTCTAGTATAGATGTACCGAGGGGTAAAACCCAAAAACACCACATTGAGCTAGAATTGGAAGGGAACTGATGCACTACAACAAGCCTTGATTCCCTCTTCGTTACGACAATCTATGGGGATATTCTTAGGATAACTCACATTTTCATTACAAGTCATAATGATGGATTTAAGAGTAAATACATTCTTAGAGAAAACATTTTATTATTATATGTTATATGCATAATCATTTCAATTTACGTATGGTATTTTACTAGTTTGGAATTATGCATTGTTAATTATAAACAAACATAGTTTATGCCATTTTTTAGAAATGGTGCCTAGTAGAAGGTATGAGAATTCCAGCAATACGAATGATCGAAAATTACGAAGGATAATATCTTTCATGGTATTAAGCCAACATTTCAATGGGAAAGAGTCTCCCACATATTCTCCTCATATGAAGAAATAGTATCATGTGTTAATAAGATAAGTAAACAATTTGATGAGTCTAATTTCGTTGGTGGGAAGGAAGATAAGAAAAGGATAGAATATAGAAATATTGACAAAGGGAAGAGGGGAAAGAAGTATTTACCCATATTTGATAAATGTGGAAAGATTCACCTTGGTAAATTCTTTAAGGGAATGAGCTTTTGCTATAATTGTGGAGAAAAAGGTCCCCATGTACATGATCATAGGGGTAAGAAAAATGGTATGAATGTACAATGCTTCATCTACAATGAGATGTGACACTATGCGAATCAATGTCCAAATCATCAATGTATACCCCAAATGATGTTATTAGATAATAATCAAGTTGTAATACTATAGAAGATGAAGATGTATTATTAGAGTTCTTATGTTGTTATTAATGTATTGTGAAATTTGAGTATTGTATTAATGATATACATGTTATAATAATTATAGAGTATATAAGAATTGTATAGTAGTATGATTTCATTAACGACTTCAGATTGTGTGGAAATAAGAAAAGTGACTCAATAGCAGGTTAATTTTTTGGGGAAATATTTGTTTGAGAGAAAGTAATGCCTAAATATGATTCTGATATTGAGGTAGTGATTTTTTAATAAGATATGATTGATTTGGATAAATTATATTGGATATTTTTTACTACCTTGAAACTGATTAATGATTTTTATATTCTATCATTGTTGGATTTTAAAAATGTTTCTGATATAAGGAGTATATACTGTATTCTATAATTAATAAGGGAGAATGAATGTAATCAACAGATTTTTATGGTAATTCAAGGTGTTAATCTATTTTAAATGAATACATGATGAAGGTATACATATTTTATTATGTGGAAAAAAGAATCTTCATTCTGTTTACCTTCCATATAAATTTTGGACTGTAAATTTAGAATGAAGAATTTTGGATAATTCTAAAGGATGGAATGGATTATGTTTTACATTGGATAGTATTATTAACATTAGATAATTTCTTAAGATTATTTTTGGACTGTTATAAAATGGGAAACCCAGAGGTCGGGTGACAACCCGTCACATCCAGCAAGGCAGCGAGACTTAATCCCACAACTGAATGGTGAAAAGGGTGCATCACCTACCACTGACCTATGTGATTTCTTGGTTTGTATAATGTACATTATTTTAATGTATTTGGAAAATTTAATTATAACTTCTTTATTTTTGAAAAACCATATGTTTATGACAAATAGAATATTTTTTAATTCTATTATCTTTTGGAGTGAAAGATAAATTTATTGTAGGAATTATGGAATGATGTAACTATAATATTATAGTATATACTTATTTCTCCTATTCATTGATGATATAAATTCATAAACTTTAGGGAAGGGATCTTAAAACCAATTTTTTTATCCAAATACTTTATGATTTGTTTAACTAATGGCATTTTAAATCATCATAGATCGATGGCATTGAGACCCTCAATTATACACTTGATTGTGATTGATGACCTCAATAACACCCTGTAAATATTTAAGTTTTTCCTCCAATTGTGTTTATCTAATTTCCACCAATTTTCACCTAATTTACATCATAATTTAGTGGTTACTTTTTCATTTCCCTTCCCCTCATATTAAGACTAAGTTTTATTAACCCAATTTCCAATGTGGGTTTTACAAAAATGTATTTTTCTATTTTGAACATTTTATTTTCAATGAATAATTTCAAATTGTGAGGACACAATTTAATTAAGGAGGGGAGAATTTAACTCCCCAATATTTCATAGCACATTATCTCATTACAGTAATTAAATAGCTTGTGCAAAACAAAACACTGAGTTCGAGCGCACCACCACTTACCAAACTAGCCATTCACAAAGCGTTTATGAATATTATTAATGGAATTGGGAAATTTGTATACTCCATATATTTTAGAATCCATATTATTTTTTTCTTAGACATAATATAAGGACAAATACATTTTTTCAGATAAAAGAAGAATTAAAAAAACAATTTTAGCACCTATTAATGGTGAATCAATTTTAAATCCAATATTTGAAAGATTTATAAATTTAATTTTATGAAATTAAATCATTATTTTGAATTCGGAAATAAAAATTTAGTTTGGATAATCTTTTCGTACTTTAATGAAAAAATTCAATTTTTGATTATTATTGAAAAATACTATATTTTAATTAAAACAATTAATCGAAATAATTTGTAGTGTTCAATTATACATTTGAATGGTTTTTAAGTATCATTAGATTATATTTTTATCATTTAAAATAATATAGGTCATTGGATGTAATTTCACGTTTAAAATGGATATAAAAAAGTGTCAATCTTTTGATAGTTATTATTTCATAAAAACACGCTTTTGGTTTAGACAAAGGGAATTAATTTTTAATTAATTCCAGCCACTTCTGTGTCTTTCATTTGGATAAATGGATTACATATTTGGAATTTGTAATTCCAAATGGTGTAAATAGGTAACTATTATTTATAGGCATTTGGAATATTTAGTTCTGTAAATATGTTATTTACTGTGGTTAAAGAGGTAAATCTGGTAAATAAGGGTAAATAAAATGTATATTAGAAATATTAAATTAACCTAACATGTGTCATATTTATATTTTTTGATACATGTACGACCATCGTCATCCTTGGGTTGATTTTGTGATCCCATGGAGCCACATGAGAGTGATAATGACACTTTATATTAATTAATTTAAAGTAAAGGGAAAAATGAAAAAATATATATCTTTTAGTTAAACAATTTTTACCAGGGGTTATGTAAGTTATAACATCAACTAAAAATAATAATTAGAATTATAGAACAATTTTCTACATAATTATATTTTATTTATTATTTTTAGACATTAAATACTTAAATTTATTTATGACATAATGATGATTTCATAATTTCTTATTTAAGGAAAGATAAAAATAATTGATATTATAAATATAAAAATAAATGTAATTTTAGTCATTTGTTGAATTAAATTAATTTTTAATGTTAAATTGACATGTTAGGGTTTATTATATAAATTTTATTCGATGTGATAAGGTTGTTATGACTTTTACAAAAACAAAATACCAAATAGTGTCAAAATTGACAAAAATCAGTTTTTCAAACTAATACTCTATAATTGGTTGATATATTATTCCTAAAAATCAACGTATTGGTCAAATTGATTAAATGATATTATATATGTCATTAATTAACCACATGAAATTCTCTTGGATGTTTAGTGGAATTTTATTAACAATATAGTGTAATAATACAAGAAGACGCGATAATGGTTAATCAATTTAACTACGAGTTAAATCTAAAGGATAAGTTTAAAATGGTAAACTAAACTTGTCTAAAACCTATTGGTTTATGTTATTTCGACCCATAACCACCTATGTCTTGAAATAAATTCATTTTTAGCCATTATAAACAGAATATGATTTTATAATAAATTAATATTTTATTCTTTTCCTAAAGTGGCCCTCACCCCACTTATAAAAGAGAAATTCCCTTCTCTCAGAATCACACCTTCAAAGCCGTTTGGAATGGCCAAAACCTACCCAAATATCCTCCCAATATCCCTCAAATCAACCTACATTCCTTAAATTGGTCAAAAATCAATCCTATGGAGCCATTTTTATCATCTTAAATGGAAACACCTGAATAAGAGGAGGTTAAGGGTACCCTCAACCAAAGGAATGTGAAAAGTAAGGGTTAATTCCACAATATCCTTATTTTCCATTTAATTTTTTATGTAAGTATCTACAGGGAGTTATTTATTATCCATGTCTATTTTTCATAAAATATTTTTCAAAGGGATATTTTTAGGGGTATTTTTACTAAAACATCACTTTAAATGTTTTAATGATTTATTTTTCTAATCCTTTCTCATTAATGTCCAGGTTTTCAAAATAGATTTAAGGATTTACTAATATAGACATGATTGTTTTCAAATTATAATTCCTTTAAAAAGTTTCAAATTGGTATGGGACACTGTGATTGAGATCTATATTTTATATTACTTCCTTTATAAATTATGTGACTTTTCATTGATTTCATGAACAAGGGATATTTCCCTCAATGTTTTTTACTACTCATTTTCAACTATGTCACCATCAATTATAGGATATTATTCTTGATCAAGGTTGATTTATTATACATATCATCCGTATTTTATTGATCGTTTTGAGATATTCTTAACTTTAGATGAGTTATTTTTATACCATTCATGGTTTATGGATAATGTATTGACATTTTAATATTCTAGTTTTAATACGAATGATTGGGTTATGTTTCAACATTTTCGTATGAGGAATGAATTAGACATATTAAGTGAAATGTGGAGCCTACTATATCTACTAGATGCATCGATAGTTCTCATGAGACAAACTAGTGTCTTGGCTCAAGGCCTCGACAAAATCTTATTTGTAGTCTTGGTACAAAGCCTTAACTATGTGGTTATGAAGTCAGGAAGTATCAATTCCATCATTATGAAAGTGTCTATTGATATTTCATGTGATTATTTGAATAGTAGAATATTCATGTGAATAAGTAAATGACATTATTTGATATATAAAGGCCATATTATGACCAAGTTTATGTTATAAGGATTAGGTTTTAGTCATATACATTGCCTTAAATGTTTGTGTTTAATTATGAATGTTCTTATATATTGTTATTATTTATGAGCATCCGATCTAATCCATTTATATGTTTTATTTTTCTGAGGATGTGAAATGTATATTATGACTTACCTGTAGGAATAGTCTAAGGGATATTAATATGGACAATGGAGACAATGTTGCTGTTTTTTTTCATTTTGTAATGTACTGTAAAACTTATAAATGTATCTAGTACTTCCAAGGAAACGAAACTGATCAGTCTTTCGGGACATGATTCCTTGTATCATGCCAATGTATTAAAATAATGCACCGAATCTGGGTAACGGGGGTCTATGCATTACAAAAAATGGGAATCATATAATTAGTGTGTCATGTTTTCATGATCCTATTATACCTAATGAAAAAACATGTGTTTCCTCTTATTTAACACTTAAATTTAATTCTAGAGTTTGATACCCCCAAGTTAAATTAATTTTCTGTATAGGACAAATTCTAATTGAAATGGATCTTTGTAAATATTTAATCAATGACAATTAACTTGTTAGGGAGGTCTATTTCCTTTATTAAATTCTATAGTACCACATTAGTAGAAATTAACAACATAATATGGACCTCGCTATCAGGAAATCCATTTTTAACGAAATAATTTTAGATTAGAATTAAAAAATAGAACTTTTTCTCCCAGTGATTAACAAATCACATGATGCATCAATCATGTCCTTCCTCTGTTCTTTCCTTATAAATTTTTGAATTCTCATAAGTGTCTTAACTAATTCCCCCAACCTCATAAAATTTTATAATTCCATGTTTCACATATTTTGGTGTGTCTATGTTTACCATTTTCATTTCCCAATATGTGGGAAGTTCTAATTCCACTCGAATATTATAGAGGTTTTCATTGGCAATTCATAATGGTGTTGTTCTGATTTGTGTTTTATTAGCTATGAAGTATTCCCAAAATGTTTTATCAAGTGTCATAATACATTAATTCATGTTTATATTGAATTTATTTTCCAAAATTTTATTGATCTCGTGATTGGATAGTTCAACCTTTCCACTAGTTATCATGTGGTAGGGTGTTCCAGTGTTATACCTAATCCCATGATTTTCAAGCATCCCATTTACAGAAGTATTATTGAAATATTTTATCCAATCACTAATGAGAAATAGGTGAAATAAAAATATGTAAAATCATTATTTATATAAAACCTTCATGACCACCTTGGATGGGACAATATGGGTATCATATACTACTAACTACATTGAAACATTTTCAACATCGACTAAAATGTAAAAATTTACATGGGAATTTGGGAAATGGTCCAATGTAATCATTTCTTCAAACATTGAAAATATATACATGATGAATTGGGTTTTATGAAATTTAACTACATTTTTCAATGGTTCAAGTCTGCAAAAATCTATTATAGATTTGATCCAAAATTCATGCTTCTAGTTGGAGTGTTGTTTAAATGAAACCACATTGAAGGGTTTTAACCACAGTATGATCAAAACACTGATAACCATTGTATTATTATTTATTAAATAAATCCATCACAATTAATATTTCCTCCAATGTAATATAGAGCCTTATTAATCCAACGACGCATCCCATATACAAAAGATTCTCTTCTGATTAATAGTGTGAATAGTTGATAAATAACTTCTTCCTCGATTGAAAGGAGAAATGGGTGTAGATTGTTTTAATGGAATAGTGGTTTTATATGTTATTAAACCTTGATGACACTTTTATACCCAATTATAATAGTGAATTGTTATGAAAACCATATTCAATACACAAATCCTCATCATTCTCGATATTAAGAAGCTGATGTCTAGAATTATGGTCAACAATAATATTTCAATCCCTTTAGTGTATTTGACGATAATGTCAAATTATTATTGAAAAGGATCCACTTAATCATCCTAGGTTATGAAACCTTTTTATTTATAAGGTATTTTAATATCGCATGATTGGTGTTATACAAGACATTGAAGATCACGACGATTAATCTGAATACTTAAAACCTTAAAACTACAATGCACATGTTATTTATCAATGGTTGTACACATTATTCGGACATCTTTTAGAGTGTTGTTGGAATAATAAATTGGAAAAGATATTTTTCAAACTTTTTTTCCTGAAAAACCCCCATATCGATGACAATTCCATAACATATCATTTAAATATATTTGTCAATGTTAAAAATACAAATACATGAGAAACCACTAGGTTATTTTTTAAATCATTAATGAACCAAGGGAATTCATCATTGAATTCAAGAGGAACATTACTAAATATTATATGTGTTAGGGGTTGGGATATTTTAATAAATTATTTAACAAATAAAGAGTACAATCCTATGTGTACTAGAAATCTATTTATTCATTTCACAGTTGCGGGTTTTGATAAAACATTGATTACTTTTATTTTCACAGGATCAACATCCATGACATTAATGGAAATTTTATATCAAAGGAATATTCATCCATAGAAAATAAAATGGAATATCTTCTAATTCATCACTCTCAATTTATCTTCATAATATTGTATAACGTGTTCTATACTACTTAATTATAATTTAAAGGACCGTCCATAAAAATAAAATTCATCCGGGAAGATTTTAAGAAACTCATATTACGTATAAATAAATATATGTGTCACACAACATTGGAACACTTCTATTTCATTGGAAATTCAAAAATAAATCCTATGATAGGTGGAGGTTCCAAATTGACAGGTGAAGGCTATCATTGAAAAATCATCTGGGTTAAAATATATTTGATTATATCCATAATATCTGTTTTGGAAATAATAAAATTCATCCCTAGTTAATATATCAACTATTTGATCCTTGAATGGGAGTGAGACATTTTATTTTTGGATTTCTATATTAAGATTTATGTTGTGATCCCACATTCAACATAGTTTAATGGTTCAAATTGATATTAAATCATTGTCTTTGTTTTTTAACATAAATCCCCTTTCATTAGAATGAAATGTCTCGCGCTCACCCACTTTCTATCCAAGACATAAAATATAATACTAGTGCTATGATGTTTCATAATTTTCATATTAATTAAATAGCTCATTGGTGGGGAGAGTAACCTATGTGTTTTGAGTTTTCCATTAGCTCCTTTTTCAAGTATAATATTGTAGGTGAAAATTGTGGGGATGATCCCCTTCATAGTAATCACACCATATGATATTGAATTTCTTATGCCTCTCAATGTAATTAATTAGTTAATTTTCATATTCGTGATTCAGCTCTAAGGATATCATAACTTGTAGTGCATTTTTAGTTGAAAAAAATGTCTACTTTAATGTTCTTGTTATAGTCATTAATACTAATCATTATGGATTAATGGAAAAGGGTGCAAGCTATAAAACAATGTATCTAAATAAAGGTTCGATGTAATTTGTATCATTGAATACACTAAAATATTCTTAATTGGGATTTAAAATCTATCTCTCACTATTAATTTCAATGAAATCATATTTTTTAAATTTAAAAAAATGTAATGACAATTAGTTGATTACCTACTCTTCTTGAAAACTCTCAAAATATCAAACACTACATCTTGTTCAAAATCTCAAAAGATAAGTCTTAAATGGATCATATATATTAATATATTTCCATTGGATACAAATGGTCTTCCTGGAATTATGAGAACATATCCTTCTCCCTACATTTATAGTATATGAAAATCTACAGTGAATATATTTCTTTCCACTATGACTAAAACAGACAAGAAAATTCCTTATGGATACCTAATAGATTATTCCACCATCTATAGATCCATTCTAATCAGCTTCATTTTTTTATGTACTAGTATCTTAAAATCACACATCATTATTATATTAATACATATTCCAATATAACGTAAATATTGGCTGAGACTACGCAATCTGTTGGCGTATCGGATTGAGAAGCTTCAATGTCACTCATCACTGTTTGAATTCTCTACTAAGCTACTACAGATAACTCTTAATTCATGTAGATTACTCCTAATTAATTAATTGTCAGCATATTTGATAAAATATCCATTATAAATTTAGTATATGTTGGAATATGTGCATCTGGTTTAGAAAATGGGATATTAAGGTGAAGTGGATAAAAACATTTGCAAACTTTTCTAATATTTACCTTATATCATTTTTTTTCACTTCCTCAATGAAAATGGAAAATGGGGTATTTATGGTGACAATGTTATAAATAAATAAATATATATATATATACCATTATGAGCATCTATTAAAAGAGAGTTTATTTGTTTTTATATATTTTTAGGTTTTTTTCTTCAATAATTTTATTTGTGCTCTCATTATTTCCTTTTTTTATGACTGTCACATGTCATTCAGGGGTTTTCTTCTATTCTCATTGACATTTTAAGGCTATTGAGTGATTAATTATTTCACAATATGAATAACCATATCATTATCCTAATCTCTCATATGTGACTTAGTATTATAGGAAATTGTACCCGTTAGTCGGGCTTAAATTGTCATAGATATTTAACTTGGATCATAAAAATGTAGAGAGATGATATTGAATTTTTCATCTCCATTTCATGATTATCCATTCCCTTGAACAATTTTTGAATGTGTGACGTGAGAACACTTATTTGGTGTTACTATTGAGGTGTTGCATATTGTTGTCAAGGAGGATCATAATGAGACTGTTGCAGATGAGGGGTTAAGAATAATTGAGACCTTGGTGGAAAATTTGAGATGTGTTCGAGTGGATATTTTCTCTAATGTCCACTACACTATCCACTATTTTGAATCATATCAATTATTCCACATTTATCACAAGTGTATGTGCCAGAATAAGAAGATGAACAATAATGGGTGTAACACCACTGATGGATGAAAAGACATAGTCTATAGTGTTGTGCTCTAGAATAAAAGTTGGATCTCCTTGATGTTCTGGTGGAACATATTTTTCATTATAGTGATTGATAATAATATGAATTTTTTATCATCCATTTCAAATGATGGCATAAAAATTAGTACCTCTCTGTTTTGAGATTGAAAGTGAGTGAATTTTTACAATATGGAACCCTGGAATGAGTCAGGGGGTTCTACATCATGAACTATATGAACAACACATACGAGGTATCTGTCCATGTGGGAATATTTGATAAAAATGGGAACATAAAGAAGGGGGTGTGAGGAAATCCTTGGTTCTTTGTAAATATTATGTGATGATTCAAACACGTAGTTCCCTAAAATGACACAGAAAGTTGACTAACCTATGAAATTCCATTCCTTATAAATTGGTGTGATCATATTAATTATTTATAAAACCCCATTAGCATTACTATGAAGGTATGTAGAATTGTGGAAGTTTAGGGGGAACCATAGGGAAGAGATGATAATGAATCATGACCTAGAAAATTGAAGCTATCAATGTAGTATAAAAACGATTCTAAATTCAATGATTAATCAAATGAATTGAATTGTACATAGTTGATGAAATAAAGGGCTCATGATCAATTTTGGTGAGAGTACACAATGAATAAACCCAAATCTTACAAGGGAAGGTCTATTGGATTAGACTACATAGTTATTCAAATGTCAAAAATTTATCCTTGGTCTAGAAAATTTAATTATTCCAAATATGAAACCACCCTTTAGTCTAAATATGGGTTTTAATCTATATTTATTAATACAAACTACAGAATAAGAAAACAAATGAATATATTGGTCCCTATTTGGTTCATTCGAATATTTTCAGGTTCTCTCATTTGAAATCTTCTAGTTTGGATCAATCAAGGGAATGAGAAATGATTTAATAAATAGAATAATTCCTTAGTGAAAAAATTACCAATGTATTAATTTTAAAATTCATTAATGGATTGTTTCTACTAGTTTTCATCCCCATCATTGAATATTTTAGTCATTCATGGTTAAGGAAGGATTCAATAAGAAAATAATTAATATAATTGAAACAAGAATCCTGGATCTTCAATAATCCATCTTGAAATAGAAATATGCTAGTTTATTGTTCATAATAATAATGTAAAACCTCTACATATAGGGAAAATAGACAACATATGATGATTCAAAGAATAATGGAAACAACACAAGAAATAACAAAAATAAATGTAATCTTTTTCAAATTAATAACAATAGAAACACCCTAGAATAAAAAATGAAACAAATAATTGAAAAAATAAAAAATTAAATAAAATGGGAAAGTATATTTCCATTATCTTACACTAGGAAAATAAATATGGAAAGACACATTATGGAATAAAAGAAATTACATCATAATTGTATATTCTTTCCCTTTAAAAAACAACATTACCCCATAATAGAAAACTTTATTCACCATAAATTATATCTTTACAATCAATAAATATATTATATATATGTGATTTATGGATTGAGTTAATTTCAAATTGGTCATTGAACTCTAATAAATTCATAGTTTAAGATATTGAAATATGTTGTAAGTAATTCATCATATGGAACTTTTTATAGGCTGAATGAATATTACTTCTTATTATGATATTGTCACATCATAATAAATTTTCCTTGTAAACTAACTATTAGGGCGTAAATATTACAAAATTGAAGACTAAATTTAACAATCAACTTTTTTAAACCGTATCTCAAAAGTTCATATATAAATGAATAAGTTACTACATTATCCTTATAGAAAAAATTATAAAATTTTATCTAAATAGTTCATATATATATATATATATAAATATTTGTGAATTAATCTTATCATGATTAAATTAATGATTTTCAAAATGGAGTGGCTACATACCACCCATTACCCAATGATTTTGAACTAATGATTAAAGAATAGTTGTCTATATAAGAGGAAGAGTTAATTGAGTTACGTAGAATCTATTCTAAGTTACTCTTTAGAAATATTCCCTATGGGATATCTCTTCTAAGTGGAGAATAAAAATCATCTTTTAGTACATATCCCTTAATAAAAAGCATTTTCTATAACAGTAAGAGAATAACCAAGTTATCCACCCAACCTGAGATCCTGAAAAACTATTTACATAGATCCAATCATGTAAAGTAATTTTGATTTCCCTCCATTACGGTATATCTAGAACTATGTCTATAAAACTACACCATGCCAACCAACATTGTTTATCATCAATGAACACAAGTAGGACCATAATGCTATGTTACACCCATTACTACCCTACCCTAATGTATGTATAACTAACTACACCATTTCAAATTATTTATACAATTGATTCATTGTATGATTTAATATAATCCATTTACTAGAAGCATACATCATTGTCACTAAAATAAAAAAACAAACCCAAAATTGGGGCGAATGACTCCTCTACCCATATTCCTGAATCTAACATTCCAAATATTCAATAGCACGGTGAACCCATAAAAACATTTGAACCACATTGATTCTAAATGTTGTCCAATAAATGGAACCTTAAAATATAAGGAGGCCTCAATCATATATTTTTTATTCAAACATTGGATTGACCAGTATTATTTTTGGTATACTAGTTTACCATCTATATCAGTCAAAAAGAAGGAGGAAGTCAATTGCAAATTACATTATTTGATGAAATTAATGTCGGGGTAGATAATATTCCTCAATAATTATAATTTGAAACATCATGATAATGAACTATTATAAGACATCATTTCAATGTAAATATTCTTTACTTACTCCCTAAACATTAAACTTCCCCATAGTGAGTTGCAAAGTATAGGTATCCAAAATAATTTAGATAAATTACAAATTACATGCAACACATTAGTGTACCATGGTGGGTTCTACGAAGGTTTTAAATTTTTTTGAGTATCCTAACCAATAGGATATTCCCAAGCATTTACTAGTGTCATCAACTCCATAAAAGGGGATTGTAAAAGAAAAAAAACCAAAAAAAATTCCAAAAAAATAGGTCACACTACCTCGAACACCTCAACCTATGAAAAATCATGTTGTTACCCATATATAATACGAACAAATATTGCTAATGGGTAGAGTATAACATTATTTTTAGATATGATTAATGGATGATTAATTTTTATTCTTTCATAAATGACAAAACACTTTGTATTTCATTTAACAGATAAGAAAAATCCTATAATATTGTCAGATAAAAATATACTTATTATTTTATCTTCATTAGATGCTCATATTAATACTCCTACCATAATATTTTAGGGAATATCCTCCAGGATAATGGAATATTATTGGCATGTTATGTTTGGTAGGCCACCGAAGAATGTGGCCTATGAATCATCCTTCTCACATGAAGAAGATAGTGAATATAATGAAGTCACATATAATATGGGACATAAATTTTATAACCATTGGAATATAAATATATATAACCATGCAGATTTCATTATCATAGAATAGTTGAATCCTCCATTTATGATACCAATTTCCAATGTGATAATCGAGCTAACTCCATTAGCGTAAACTCCTTAAAAGATCTTATTTATATGAAAAAGTGTCATCTCTGTAAAATGGATGATATTAAAAACAGAAAACCATGTTGAGGCTGAAGATATTTTGAATCATATTAGATATCCTACAACTGGAACTAGGGGAGGAGGATCTCTAGAATAAATTGTTAAACATGCATTATTCCACAAACCAAAACCCTTATCGGTTGATGACTCTTATTTTCATCTGTATTAGTGTGGTTAAATTGAAAAATCATTTCTCTAATGAATAATAAGTTTTATAAAAATCTAATTTTTCCCCAAATAATAAATGAGAATATTGGAGAGTGGATCAAAGATGATGAGGCTAAGGAATATATGATATGCATAGATCTTGATATTTAGGAAATATCCCAAATAATTCTATATATGATATAGGGGGCCAATGAAAAGAACAATATACGGACTAGTAGAAGTACCATTATTTTACATATTCATCAGAGGACTATTCAAGTCCCATAAGACAAGAAGGTCCTATAGAAAATTAGTTCTCATTTTGTTACCATTAAAATGATGGAAAATCAACTCATCCTAACCCATAGATAAACATGATGTATTCAACATCCGATCTAGGAAGTTAGGCTCTAGAACGAGTAACTACATCTCCTAATCGTTTGACCAAGGTGAAGCCTCATTCAGGGATGAGTAGACATCCATCTCAAATGTATGATATTTTAATATAGTTAATCGATATTCTTGTCCAATTATTGATTCCTTATTCCCATTATTTATAAAAATATTTCTAAGAGGAACTAGTTATGTCTCATCAAAGCCCTTGAGATTTTTATTTCATGGATGATTCCACTAAATTACAACTTCTGTAAAATGACAACGTTAAAAACAAAATATTCATTTTCCTTAAATAGTAATATAGGAAGACTACTATTCAAGGTCATATCCCAACCTTATACTTTTTTATTAAGCTGGATAACATGGATTTTCATTATGATTTCCTTGAAAATGGTTATGGGTTTAACCACATTCTAATTCGAGCCCTCTGACTCTTGGGACACAATGAAGATGAATTTTTTTTTAGACTACAAAAATCCAAGGGTTTCATAAAAGAGAACAGAACCCTATAATCTAGAAAAATCACAAAATTTTGTTTGAAGAATTCAGATATGATTCTAAATTCATGTTTATTATTATGATTTAGCAATAAAAATATTAATGGGAAGCCCATGAATCACATACATTTAGTGGTATCATCATCATACCAAAAATTCCTTAGATATTGAAAAATTGGAAATGAAGGAGTGTCATATGGTTATGATACCCATTTCAATTCCCACATATCTCAATACATAGATACATGTTTCTATAAGACAGAGGGAAAGTATCCTACTACTGATGGTACCTACTGGATCACTACCCCCAATGGCTGTGAGATAGACCATGTTAAGTGATTCCATAAACTCTGTGTAGATTATGTACTGACTATTAAAAATATCAAAGGAATAAATTAAGATTTATGAAATTATATAGTTATGAAAATACCATAATAAAGTAAGAAGAGTCATAAAACCTTCATGTGATATAATGGATGTGTCTTCACCCTTAAGCAGGGGGCTACAGTAATAGATGAAGAGATAAAAATGTTTCAAATAAAAAAATGTATCTCTTCCCTAGACATATCTGTATATGGGATTGTGTTACCAACATATAGACCAGATATCCAAGGAACATTTGTCGTTTTATCCACAATCCTTATGGAAGGACATGAACACGTATCCTAGGAACATTTTCTGCCATCCACATGATACCATTTATTTCTCTTAAATCGAACTATGTCAGTGAAGGATTTGAACATAGAAATAAAAATGATGAATTTGAGGAATTTAATTCAACTCTCTCTAAAAGATATATGGATATCCATGAATCACTATAAGTATCATAAAATACCCCCTCATCACCTACCATAATTATATAACCCCCTAAGGAATCCCAAAAATCTGAGGGTTTTTTCATTACTTCTTCCATAAGTTATAGGAGAAAGGAAATATGATATATCACAAATTTTTCAGATAATAATCTCAAAACCTTCTCACATTCTAAATACAGACACACCTCAGGATAATTAAAAAATAGATAAAAAAAATTTCATTTCATTTTCTGGGGAAAAAATTCCCCTTCATTGCATATCTTCAACCAATATTCATGAATACAGATAAAATACAGAGAATATATATAGTATCATAGACTAATATGGTTAAAAATAGTACTCTTATGTCTTATAGATTCCTACATATCATTTATAGATGACCAAAATTCCCATATAAAGTCTCTCAATACTAAAAACATTCCATTTTCACCCACTCCCACTAAGATTTAATCTTAATAAAAATGTAAAGAAGATCATAAATATTCACATCCATTATTAGATAAACGATTATATACCACAATAAATAATATTATAAATTTAAATTTTGGTGTAGTGTAAGGCTTTTTTCCCAGGTCAATTAGAGCTACCATCTATCATGATGAACAAGATACATATTTCTAATTTTTTAAGTAGCATTGGGATTTCAATACATGGAATTAGTAAAAAACTATTTGTATTTATCCTTATAGGCCCATCCCTCAATTGGTTCTACCTGAAAATAATCATGGTTACAAGGAGACTTATAAGAGAATGCATCTGACACATTCTATAGAAGTCAAAGCCAATGTTGAAAATATTTTCAAATATGACTTCATTTGAGAGGATCACTACCTAATATTGATATATATAATCATATCCATAAAGAATAATAAGGGGAAAATCTGTGTTTTCATTGAGTTCATTTATTTCTACCATCATTTCCCAATGGATGAATTCCATGTTTCAATCACAAAAATTTTGATTGATGAAATAGTTAGATTTTCAGCCAACATCACGGAATACATTTATTCTAGTTATAACTAGATTTTAATGGCCCGTAAATAAGTATTCCACAAATTTCAAAACACCCCATGGTTCGTATACCTAGAATGTAATCAATTTGGTTTGAATATTGCTGGTTCCATGTATCTATATTTCATGTATCACATTTAAGGTGTTTTTCGAATGATTATAGAATGTTATGATGATGATCTAGTGGTTAAACAAAAAAAAATTGTGATCATCTCACTATCCTTGATGTAGTTTTCAAAAATATATGAAAACAATGTCTAAAGTGGAAACCCCTAAATGTTATATCAATGATACATTAGAATAATTTATTTGTTTCATGGTATGCCTTCATGGAATTGAAATCGTCACTGAAAAAACCAATGTGATCGTTAAAATGAATCATTCAAATAATCATGGAGAGCTGAGAGAGAATAAATTGATCCATTATTACATCATAATATTCATATAAAACATTCTGCTAATGTAATTTTACAACACTAATCTCATGAATAAGGGAGTTATTTATTGGTGGGATTAATATTTCCATGAGGTCTTCCACAATCTAAAGCCGTATGTTTCAATCCCCAGAGTGTTGATGTAGTTTGTAGAAGAGAAGTCATTGAAATTATATGTAGAAACATCTAATTTGTCACTTAGTGATCATATATAAAATAATATTGGTTTTAGACAAGGATAATATTATTCACTCTGTTTATTGTAATATAATCTAAATGGGGACCTGATAGTCTGACATTATGATTAATTTACATATATTGATGTAATTGGTCTAGATGGTAATGCATTACCTACAACATTATGAGGAATAATTATCATATTTTATTTAATCCCTCAATGAAATCCTAAATATCTTAATGATATCTGTGTTATTGCCACAGTGGGATGTCATTCTATAGGTGGTTGGTGTCTAATACATAAAACAATATGTTTTACAAGGAAAAGGATCAGAGGAATTTATTATGGAATATTGCATTTTAGGTGGTTCACAATTGGATACTGAACTACAATATAGAGTGGTATTTTCTATTCATTACTCTCCCTAAACATGGGAGATGAAATTTTATATTGCCTCTATAATCCCAATAGGATATGGATGGAAAACCAAAAACTCACCATAGTTTGGTTGGGAATTTTTCTCATTTATATAGAAATAGTTTTTTCCCACACTCCTTCTTAATGTATTAAGAATGACCCAAAAAGGATGTCGACCACCAAACATTCATTTCATGTTTGGAATTGTCCATGAACATACCCATGAGCCACAAAAATATATGTTGTGATTCATAGTGGTTATCAAAAATATTAATTGATAATATTCGATTTAGAATAATGAATTTATTCCACTATATGATTATTTCATAGGGTTGATAGAGTAATTAAATTTTGAGGCATTATATTTCAATTTTCCATCATTAGAAAATCTCTAGGAAGATACATTATCTAATTCATCTCACAAATTTTCATATCCAAACTAGGATGAAAAATTTATCTACAGTTTACACAGCATGGTTGTATCCCCATTCAGTATAAATAATATGGAATATGTTGAGAAATTTAATTCCACCTATGATAAAGGTTATCCAATATAATAACTAAATGAAACATTTATTGAGAGGATTTCCCCATATTATATTATCAAAAAATGAATATATATTTTTTAGATAAATTAAAAAATAAATCAACTATTTGATGTCAGGAAATCAATTCTAATAATTATAATCTCCATTATTCATAGAAAATACTCTATAAAAAAGAAGTTTATGTAGCCCCCTTAGATGTCTTCATGGAAGGGAGATGCTCACCATTAACAAAGTTCTTCGTGCATGAACTTATGATGCTCATCAGTTTGGAACGAGAATCTGTCATTAGACTAATGTCTTGGATACTATTTTACATAAATGATAAAATAAATTGTGTGGAATTCATCACGAAATTTCCCACATACCAAATACATATCAATTTAATCTGTTTACCTACAATGTTTCTACACAACAAAAAATATTCTTTTCTATTCACTGTTTTGGGAATAAATTTCATTATAGATCCTAGATCAATGTGATATCACTAAGTGGGGTTGGGGTGAATAAATTATCCCTTTTATTTGAAAAAAATTGCTTTCCAATTTATCCAAATTTTGCAGTTAATGTATCAATCCGCTCTTCTTGTGTATCTCATCATCATATGAAATGATACTATAAGTCAATGACACAAAAAAAAATGATTTAAATGGTTTTGTACAAATACATACTCTTTTATATGTTGATTATAACAATCAACATGGATTATACAATATAATGTTTTTATCTACTACAATGGTTGATATAGTGTCCCACTATATCAGTAATTCTGAATCCCAATATGTCTATATTTAGACTTCATATAGTGTTTTACATGAATCCATGTTGTCCTTCTACTCTTAAGTACTCACAGGAGAATCCTTAAACAGTATCATATAGTGTTACTAGTATCCACATTGTCCTTAAACTTATTTATCCTCACAATAGGGTATTTATAATTGATTAAAATATCTTTTATTATTCAAATATGTATTAACAATAAGATGATATCATAATCTTCCTCTGCAATCATGGTGAATAAAACATTATCTTGTACACATTATGTACCTTTAAATCATACTGGTCATAATAAAATATATCTGGTAACCTTTATATGGTTACTTTTCAATGTGAAACAACACTCATGTTTGAACTATTCCTTACTATGTTGATGTCCATGATTCAATTAGATATTTCAAATTGATCCTCAAAATTTATCATACCCTATCACATAATAATCATTGGTTTCTTATTTCATGTGGTGTTATCCAACAATTTTTATATTTTCTCAGGTGTTATGAATTTACATATTCATTCATGCACACTCCTCTATTATTCATGTTCTTTACTCCATTGATTAATCCATTGACTTCTTCTAACTCACTGTCTTCGTGTTCACCTTATATACAATCCAATACTTAATCAAAGACATGAACATAACATCTTTATGTAATGGAACATATTTGAAGTTTCACAGTGATCTCACGCAAACACAAAGAGATTAATGGATCCAATTACTCATGAATAACATTTAGTGTGTGTAACACATGAAAAAGGAATTGGGTCATGTTAGTTATTTCATGATATTAGTGTGCTTAACAGAACCTCTTTGTGAAACATAGAATTTCATGGTTCTCTGGTTTTCTTCAGAAAAAGAGAGCTGTTTCAAACGGAAGAATAAATTTCACATCGTGATCCCATGATATTTATAGAGTTTTCTACCACCTACTTTCAAATAAATATTCAAAATCGAGGATCACATAAATATTCAGTGTCGATACTATTTTAATTAACAACTAATGCTCTTGAAGTTTCTTGAATATACGATGAACATTATGGAATCATTTTGATGGATCCTCTGATATTCATATGACAAAATTCACATGATCAAAATTATTTTTGAAGAAAAAACACATCCATTCTTAATGGATTCCTAATAAGCCCTCCATTTTATCATACTCTCATTGGAAGAGTCTATATGATTGAATGATCGCATAATTACAAGACAATAATTGCATATATGACCTTAGATCGGACTATAATAAAACATTCCTTTGCGCTGATCATGGAGGATTACAAGACAATAATTGGATATATGACATGAGATCGTTCCAGAATACAACATTCTGTTGGGCTGATCATGGAAGATTACCAGAATAATATATATTAGAGATTTCTAGACATCTCGATCATGCACATACATCACTAAAGGGGAAAATGTTGAAGAAAATCCATTAGTATAGATAAAACATGTCAGACCAAATATATCAAAAGGCCATTATTAAATTCATATTTTTTTAATGTGGGTAAAAAATTAACCACAATCCAGAATCACACATCATTATTTAAAGTGGTCTAGGGGCACTGTATAAGTAATATAATTCATATAATTCATTGTGCCGAAATTTTAATATATCACATGGAGCACATCACAATTTCACTCATGCAATATTTTTACCCGAAATAGTGACTTTAGAACCTCAATTTGACTATTGTGCACACCATTTCACTCTGTGGGTGCCATGTGATCCCAATTTCTCATTATTTACACATGGATAACCATTCCATTTCCCTCCCATGTTTGTGGCTTTTTTAGTCCCACATATGTGGTCGATGGGATCCTTGGTTAGCCGAGGTATGGACTTATTTTTTGATAAAGGACCATTAGTATACATATGATTATTATATGTCTGGGATATGATTTATAGTGAACCTCAAATTCCTTTTAAAAAATCCATAATTTAAAAATTAATAATATTTTTCATGGTCTTATTGTGATTGTAAAGGTTGAAAATTATGTGTGTTCTCTACTTGTAAATTTGATTATTTCATTGGGAATTAAGAATGGTTCAACAATAAACATGAAATATGGACAGTGGTAATTCTCTATGATTATTCAGTTAAACACTTCTTATAATGTCCAACAAAAATTGAACATTATTGAAAAACAATTCATGTCAATTGGTTGTAATAATAACACGCTTTGATTTTTTCCTCAATAAAATTTCACATCATATAATTAAATATTCATACTCACTTCTTAATTTTTTCTCCCTATTAGTTTAATTAAATACAATATTTTATTTATGAGTTCTCATCATAACATCTCACTATTTCATCAAAAATTTATGAAATTAATAAATTAAATAATAGTACCACATTAATTCTAAAATAAATTATATTTTATAATGTCTACTCTATGTCTATGGGTGTTTACCTACTATATAAAATAATAATGATGATGAAAAATAATAAAATATGTCCTTGAAAATAATTTATTAGTGGTGCCATCTTCAAATCCATTCATTTAATTTATTTTAGGGGTTATGAAAATAATTTAATTAGGATATAGCATGAATATTTTATAAAAAACATACCGAAATAGTTCAAGTGAATAATATTTTATTCCGACATCTCAGATTTTTTCATCATCCATTCACTCCACCTTGTGAGGTTGTTTGAAATGATCAAGGAAGAAACTCAAGTGGGATGTTCATACATCAGCTCCAATGTTGTTCCAGAATGGATTTACTCCATTCATAATCATTTAAATAGGTATTCTATCTAATGAACTACTCTTCTCCTTCAATTTACTAGAAGTACATTCATATAAAAAGAATAAGGGAATAAGGAGGGACCTCAATGGTTATAGAGAACATATTAATTATGATGATTTCCCTAAAAAAATTATTTATTACTCTAATTCTTATGCTAAACATTGTATGAGAATTCTGTCGAAACAAAAATCCACCAAATGTCTCAAGAAGGCGTCCTTGGATAAAATAGAGGAATATTTCATTTCAGAAACTGATTTCATGAAGAGCAAGAAGGCTGCGTAGAAAAAACTAAGTGGTGCGTGAAAAATTGTTTCCACGTACTGAAAATGGCCACGTCATGATGTGTTTTTTTCACGCCAATAAGGGAATATAAATGCCACCACCCCTGGGTCTAGGTTTTCTACACTAGCCAAATTCTGCGTGCACCCGTGGACACCAATCACCTATAAATAGATGTACAACCCCCAACTTCTGACAGCTGAGGAATATGAACCATCTCCCCTGCGAGGAAGTCACCACTTCCACATGAAAAATATGGCTTCCATGCATATAATTTTCCATGATAGGTCTCTTGTGTGTTCTCCTTCTTGTAGAACCACTATGGCTTGACCCTCTCCCATGTCATTATGTTTTGGTCCCCTTGTGCGCATACACATCTACTTTCCTGAAAATTGACCTCTACCCTCTTATGTGGAAAACCCTCCACTTTCACACAAACATACATCTTTCATTTGTGTGCAAGCATTCTTTTTTCCACTCAACCCAGTCATTTTCACACAACCTTACCCTCATAGCATTCCTATTTCCACAAACCCCTTCATTTGCACACAAATCCTTCTTCTTGTGTGCCCCTTTAGATTGTGTTCGATGTTGTTCTCCCAGGATCCATTTTCGGGAACTTATTACACACAAAACACCTATGTGACGGACCATTCTCTTTTACGACCCTCAAGGTTTGTAATATGTGATTTCATTGTCCATTGGGTGGTTCTCCACATTGTTTTTTGTAGCATTATGCTTTTTAGAATATGCATGCTAACGACTATTTCTTATTTTCACAACCACGCTAACAGGGGCCCCTTAGTGGATAACTCCACAAAACACCCTCACCACGACATTGATGATGCCTTCCATTCCCCAAGTGAGGGTGGGTATTAGTTATGTAAGTCCTTGGGGTGCAGAGTGAACCCACCTCATCTCAGCTACAGGATGTTAAAATGTCAATCACCATCGTCCTCAGCAAATGACATTAATCTGTGACGTCATCCCTTGAACTCTAAGCAGGGTTCCCCATCTCAGACATTATTCATGCCCACTGGACTGCATGAAAGGGAAATATTCTTCACAAGGAATGAGACATTAATTTTAGTCTGTCACGTATCTGTGGGAAATGGAAACGACCTTAGTTGAATCCCCTAGGCTTTCTTGCAAGAGGTATCACCACTTCTCATAAATTCTACTTCTGGGACAAATATTAAGAGGAGAGATGGACATAGGGACCTTATTTCTCACATCCATACCCCTATATGATTTTTTTCTACTAGGAATCCATCCTAGAGTAAGTCCCAATATCCATATCCCAGGGCTATGAACCACACATAATCTCATGTTTCCTCTTTGGGACACTAACCATGCGTAATCACCACACCATTTCCACCAGACGCACCTGTCACGATGTGACTGTTAGGTGTTTATTGCCGTGTGTTTCTAAAACTGAGCATGACTCACATGGTGTTATAGTAATACATTGACCATGTAATCCTTCCTGGTACACCCTATCTTTTAATCCCCAATCCACCATTCTGAACTATGTGGAATTTGATCATTTCCAATACATAGGAAGCCTCCATGAGGTTCAATCCCAACACATTTTGGTCCTGAACAATTCATTTCGGTTCACCAAACACTACCGAATTAGGTGGACTTTGATCCTTTCTAATTCATGGTACATATGAAGCTTCTCTAAGGTTAAATATCAACACCTAATTGTACTAAAACCATCATTTCGGTCACCCTCATCCCACATGATGTTAAATTGTATTCCCTTTTTCTGTCCCACATGACGTTAATCTTTACCCATTAGAACTACATAGGATTTGATCCTTTTCCCTTGGACATATTACGTTGGAATTCTCTCTGAGCTTCCTCCCTAACCAACGGTAATACATTGGAACCCCGACCATCTGTAAGAAGTTGGAACCCCAGCTGACAGTAAGGAATTAAGTTCCCCAACTGATAGTAAGCCAATGTGTTCCCCATTCGAAGGTACATCGTTGTATTACGCTTTGTTGGGACTCACTTCTCTAGTACTCCACAAGGGAATTAGGCCATCCTTGGGGTGCTAACCCCATGTAATCCTCAATATGTCATCAAGTCGTTGTTCTCTACGTACACCTAATTATATGCCCCCACTGATCAATGTGTACTTTGGTCATTTCTAAGGCAAGGTACGTAAGAACCCTCCCATAGGTTCAAGCCCATCACCCATGTCTCATCATGTTCTATCTCACCCGCTCCTATGTGTTTTGGTAAGGTCATTCCCAAACTTGAAGGTTCCACTTCCTCTAGATCTCATCCATACAGGTCACCTCTTCAGGTGTCCCATCACCCCCACCAAAGTACATAGACATTTATTCCCCGCCACGGGGATAGGTAGGAAGTCTCTTTGGTGCTCAATCCCAACACTACCACAACCATCATGACAGTTCATCTCATTCTCCCACCACTTCATTCAACACTCCATAAATCATCATAATTATTACCTGGGTTGACAAATCTTGGTGAAAACATGTCACCAATTTTCTCATTACTCCTAGCAGAAACAGAGTAACTAACCATGGCTTAGCCCCAGCATCAGCGATCACTCTAGGGGTTGAAACCACCTGATCCACTCTCGCTAATGTTCTGATCATTCCAATCTGTCTCTTCTAGGTGTTAAACCTGCAGAATACCCTATGTTAAACATGGGAAGCTAAGAAAAACCTCAAAGACATTCCTATGGCATATAATTCCCGACATTAGAAGTATGATGCCTCAGGATTCCATGCCATCGAGAAGCCCTATCATAAGGGTAATAAACCATCACACTCCAGTGTTCCAGCCGCCAGACATGCCAGCAATGTCCAACAAGACTACTCCCCCAACCAAAGGTTGCTGCCCTAATCGGACCCCTTGGAATGTCTGGACAAAAATAGAATAATTAACCAGTTTCCATGGAGACATGGAACTAGGAAGATATTCAAAAACAACAAATCAAATAATTAAGGGAGACTCGGACTACATAATGAGCATTGAGTAGGATTTCACAGAATGATGAACTGAAATCTCATCATCCTATTTCGATCGAGGAGAAAATGTCCCTGAATAAGAAAAGGATGACAACAGACTTCGAAATGTAGGAATGAGGGGAAATTGATGCGTGTACTCCAAAATGGATGGATTCATGCCCCGACGAAAGCATCAAAAATAGAAAAATGCTGAACCCTGTGTTAATTTATTCTCCTCAATGTGGAGATTATTGGCGTTCAAGACATCAACGGACTAGGATGTCACTGGATCTAGTTATCCAGTGCCAGGTCCCTCCAAGAAAATTGTGGGCATAGTGTGAAATTCACCAGAAGTTCGGACAGTTGAACGTTGCACATCTCGGTCTACAACGCTGTCAGTGTGGATCCTTCTTACCAGCCTTGGAAGACATAATGGCATTGGGGAATTGGGCGTCTGTTTCATATTTTCAGCACTACTGGGTTAATCTCCCTGCCTTCCAGGACCCATGTGGTCGTATTAGGAAAACGATCAACACCCACCTACAGACGAAATGGTAGGAGCAACATCATTGTGAAAATCCCACGTGGCGTCATTTCACCCATGGCAACCTCTTAGTCCAGAGTTTCTATGTTCCCATTCCCCATCCCCCCTCTGAATTCATTTAGAGAAGGTTGATAAACAACCTAATCCAGTGATATGAGGAGAAGGGGATTTTCCCGACTCGGAATATGTCATATCTACACATATAGTCTTCTACGACTCATCACCACTACCACCCCCAAGGGCTGCATAGGGAGACACTAAGCCCCACTACAACCCACAGCCTTTTCAATAGCCTCTCCCTAGAATGATTCGATGACTCCCTCCCCTACACCGATGAGGTGAGGGATGTTCGGGTCAACTTGGCCGAGGTCCAATTCCATGGGATCCCAAGGAGGGCCCCCACATGGTTGTCATAGCACCATCACCCTGCACCACGAGTTGAGAAATAGGTAATCCATGCACCTGCACCTCCATCGCCAGTCTGGCAGACCCGACGCCAGCGTCGGGCATAGGCCGCGGAGGACACTCGCCGGGTGGCATAAACGTCAATTATTACAGTGCTTAATGCCACCGCTAATGTATACCATAATTTATATGTTTAATCTAGGTAGGGGAACTCAAACCCTCGGCCTGGATCGAGGCCCCAAACACCCCATGGGAAGGCTAGCTTGACTCTACTAGTTGTCGGAGAAGGTAGTGCTATTGCGGGATGACCTGCGACAATGACACCCAATATAGAGGTCCTCCACATACCGCCAACATTTATAATGCTGGTCCCCCCCACTCCCTAGTTCGACGTGGAGGTACTCCACATGCCACCTCGAATCCGAATGAGGTTCCTTGCTGCTATAGTAATGCTCTGTACAGAAGCCTCATTCGAACCCACGATCTTTAGTATGGAGCTAATTATCCCATCACAGTTCTCCGGTGTGGAGACGTTATACATCCAGTCAAACTATAGTGTTGGGGTATTCACGATGGCCTTACAACCGCTAGCAAAGGACCTCCTCATCCCAGTATCTAGAGAAGAGGATGTTTGCCTCTTTTCATAATCACCCAACATGGAGATCATACCAATGTTCCACTCAGCCCGAACGAGGGATTTCCTGGTACCGACAATATTAGTGGACACGAGTATTGAGGACCAACTCATGTTCCCACTAACTTTAGTGGAGGTCCGACCCGCTCTAGCCCTTCTCTTAGAGACTCCCTCTGCACGTCAGCTAGAGGACACGGTGGTCCACCTCGTGTTCCATTTGACATATGTCCAACTGTTCTTCACACCCCAGCTCATTCAGGTGGAATCCCTCTTTATTCCCACACCAGTTCGAACAAAGTTACTCCTCACACCTGAAATCTACGTTATCCTAAAGAACCAGTCCAGGGTTGGAGGGCGGTCATCGCCTCCATAAGAAGAATACCAAGGAGGTTCAGACTTCAATTATGACAGTTTTCTTCTCAGTTTCTGATGTGGAATACTACTTCGCAATGGAGCCCCCACATCGATCATCTATTTCAAGGGTTGGTGCAGAAACTAGGTGCATAAGTCCCATCCTTCCAAAATGTGAGAACCACCAGAGTCCTACCTCCCTCCGCAGATACATCTAGGAAGAAAAAGATTCTGAGTCTCCCCTGGTTATGGCCCCGCATTCACTACCATCATCACCTAGAGCACTCTCTACCTTAACCAGAGATCGCAGAGAGTTTTTTTGGGGACAGATGGCAAACAAGATACAGCATGGTCCACCTCCAGCAATTGTAGTCCCTCCACCAAAAAGTATGGCCACTAGCCCATCTTATCACGACAGTGTGGAAATGTTACTGCACTCTTCGAAGGATAGCCCAAGATATAGTGGCATGTCAGCCGGGTCACCATAATCTCAACTGGCTAGCCTACCATCTCAACAGTCAACTTTAGTACCGCTACCAGTTCCCCAGCTTCCTCCTGTTGACGAGTGGGGAAAACAAGGACAAGATCCCAAGTCTGAGCTGAGGAGCATCTGGGAAAATCTTTTGAACCCAATTTGTTTATACATTTTCACATACATTATTTAAAATAAGAAAATTTTTTAAATAATTACATATTATTTAGTGAAAAAATGCATTGATATTTCTTCTATTTTACATTTTCAAGAGATTTATGGCCAAATACACAAGCCGGGGGAGATCTGCGCAAAAATATACAACAACATCACATGTATATATATATACGCCGTGTAAATTCAAGTTCAGACACTGGTTGACCAGGACAAGTACATTACCAAGAAACCAGAAGCTGGTATACGCTGTGTTCACCTATCTACACGCCATGTAAACTATTCTAGAAGAAGTTGGTGGATGAGAAGAGTCGACACGCCTATGTGGCAGGCTGAAGGGGACACACGGTGTTCAACATATACACGCTGTGTATACCTTTCTAGAATTGGTTGGTGGCCCAAAAATGAGACTACATGCCATGTGTGGTAGTGCTACATGTCGTATATATCTACCAACCAGGAGGCACCATGTTCCATGTCAATGAATGCGTGTTAGGATCCCTTCCATCGGAGAAAACAAGGAAAAAAGAACGTTGACAAATGTACACGCCGTGTACTTTTTCGACCTGTTGCGTAGTTTTATTTCCTATAAATAAGGTACATGGCCTCTAGTCTAACAGAGGAGAGTGTGTGTAATGAATGGGTTGATGGTCCGAAGGAATTAAACTCTACTCTCGTACTACCTCCATTCAACTATATACCATTGAATCACTCCCTCCTCGATGTTTCAAGCTTTATCACATCTGGTATCAAGATTTTTGTGTTTACAATTTTCTATATGATTATGTAAATAACCAATGTGTTGGGGTAGTGGGTGATGGTAATTTTTAACATAAATTAATTGCTATGAATGGGTTTTTTTCTCTTAACATATTCTTATTCTTCATAAATAACTTCACCTTATCATTGAAAATTTTGAAATAGACCAAGGGAAGAATATACAGGGATTCAAAAGAAGAATAACAATGTATATTTTATTGATCATTGTATGTGTTTGTTGGCACAAAATTGACTAGTCCAAATAAATAACTGTTAAACACTAACTACCGGACCACAGAGTTAGTTCCTTCATCTATAAATATATGTTTAACGAACCAAGGAAATGTTATTACAAATTTAACCCACAGTATTGGGTTATCATGAACAACACAACCACATAAGCAATTTTATATAATATACTAACTCTTAGGAAACCCCATCCTCAAATCATTTCTCCCTTTATCTATATCAAAATCAATTTTACCTTATTTTATTCTATTAATTTAGTAATTTATGAATGAAACATAAAACCAGTTAATATTTTTATCAAAACAATAAAATAAACACTAAATCTAGAACACATTTGTAAGACAAAAATACAACTATGTTCAACAAGACAATAATAACATCTTTTCCCTGTGGATCAACCCCTTATCGGTGCTATACTTGTTAGGTTAAAAATAATTTGGGATCCCGAAAACATACCTTTTGTAAAATGACTCGCCAAATTTTGGTGCCATTTCCAGGGACAAAGTAAATGTACATTTATTCTTGTTTTAATTATGTTTGTATCATATTTTAGTGAATATAAAAATCCAAAATTCAAAAAAAACAACTTTTCTAAACTCATTTCTGTTTAACATTATTTTTCCTCGTTTACGCTTGGTTTCTTTTGTATTGTGCAGGTTATAAGGTATATGAGTAGCTTCCTCACATGTTCCAAAAATGATGAGTCGTCAGGGTTATTCCCAATTGACCCAATGATCCAGTAGACGCTTTTTAGGCACCAACGAGTACTCATGGATGAGAACAAACACTACCAGACCATGGCGCATAACGAGGAAGGAAATACAGCTATTGTTCAAGGAGCTGGAAAACTGTGAGGACTAGAAGACAACTGAGAATAGCAAGCTCCACATGCTCATATGTATGGCCCGTAGCAGCTTCATCAATTCCAACCGAAGCAGATGCAATTTCTACACCCAGTTAGGGGCCATTCTACACCCCTCACAAACAAAAATATATGTCGTATCCACTCCCTCATCTGCCACCTCCACACCGTACTCTCATAGAGTATGGACTGCTATCCATCCATGGAGCTCACACGGGCATCTTCCGTCCACCAGTGTTGGCCCAACACTTTGAGATCAAGCATGCTATCATGCAGCAGATCTAGAACACTGGTCAATTCAGCGGTCTGGCCTGCGAGGATCCCAATTCCCATCTCTCCAATTTAATGGAGGTTTGTGACATGTTCTACTACCACAGAGTGTCTACAGACGCCATTTGTCTTATCCTCTTCCCCTTCTCTATTGAAGATAAGGAAACAAACAATATTAAAGGAATGCCCCAATGGTGCATCCTCACCCGGGAAGAGCTATCCCAGACATTCATGTCTAAATACATCCCACCGTCGAAGACAGTGACGCAACTGAATGAAATCCACAACATCTAGCAGCATGACTCAAAGTCATTGTATGAATAATGGGAGTGCATCAAAGAGATGTTTGCACAAAATAACACACCATGACCACCCACTTTGGATGGAGGTGTAAACCTTCTACAGAGGAAAAAGGACGAATACATATTCTTTTGTAGATACTACTACTAGAGATACTGTAATGAGGAAATCCCTCAAATATCTTTTCAAACTTCTGGAAGACATTTCTTCTAACATATTCCATTGGAAATCCAAGTTGAGTACATCTAAATGAGATATGAATAACATTGATGTTACTTACATGCTTGCTGCCCAGTCGGATGCGGTGTCCAAAAACATTGATGCACTCAATCTAAAGAACGTATCCCAAGTACATGTGGCAAACCATCTGGCGTGTGGTGAAGTTGGTGATAACCACATAATGGGAGAATTCATGGGTTCTGTTGGAGTCCCATCAAAATGTGAGGTATGCTATGTTTCCTAAATATGATGGCCAAACCAGTACCAGCAGTACCATAACCTGGCATGGCGTGGTCAATAGAACACTGGCTGGGGCCAGCAACAGGAGAATACACCACCAAGCTACAACCAGCCTCTCTATCAGAACCGGTATGAGAGGAACCAACGAACCCACTAAGTATCTTATCAGTAGCAAGGGTATACAAACCCTCACCTAGATCAGCCACTTCTACCTCCACCTCCAGAAGCACAACAACCACCTCAGTAGGATAACACCTCATGGTCATAGGATATCATGAACAAATTTATATCTAATTCTAAAACTATATTTTAGAATCAAGAGGATTCTATTCGAGGAATGGGGAACCAGATTTGTAAGAAGGGATAAGAAATCGTGGGATGTAAACCCAGTAAAATACTGGGTAAAACTGAGAAGAACCCAAGAGAGGAAGCCAATGTCATCACACTTTAGAGTCGACAGGAGCTACCATAGTAGAAACTAACACAGCCTGTTGCACCGACACCACCTTTTGATGATGAAGGTGAAAATAAAAAACCTTCCTCATCCAAAAACCCATAGAAATAGGCTTCATAGAATAAAGGAAATGAGGATGTCAAGCCCTTTGATCCAGCCTTAACCTTCCCAGAGAGATTGAAACAGAGAATGATGGACCAATAGTTCCAGAAATTCACGGATGTGTTTATGAATCTGCACATAAATATACATTTGGTAGAGGCACTAACACAGATGGCCATATATGCCAATTCCATTAAGTAAATCCTCTCTAACATGAGAATTCTAGAGGATCTAGGCACCATTTCTCTTACCAAGGAGTGTTTTTCAGTCGTCCGGCTTTCGATTCCTCAAAAACTCTAGGTTCTAGGTAGCTACACTATTCCATGTACTATTGGACCATATGAATTTGGGAAGTCCCTTTGCGACATAGGGGCCACTGTGAACCTCATTCACCTTTAAGTTTTCAAGAATCTAGGGCTCCATGATTTTAGGCATACCTATGTAGCCGATAAACTTGTTGGTCGATCCATCAATCATTCGACAGGGCTACTAAAGGATGTGCTAGTCAAGTTGGGTAGGCTGGTCTATCCAACAGATTTCATCATCCTTGACATGGAGGACAACCAAGAAGGACCTCTCGTCTTGGGAAGTCCCTTCTTGAAAACTATGAAGGTACTGATCGATGTGCACCAAGGAGAGATAATTTTCCATGTATGAGATGACAGTGCCTATTATAATTTTCTCAAGGTCTTCAAGCGTGCATCATTTTCTGAGCATGAGGGATGTTATGTGGTAACCACCATGATTGATCAATTGAGAATAGAAGGGGTGATCTAGAATGTTCTTTTACATCAGATGACATTATCATTCATGACATTTTAGTTGGAGAAGAACAAGAGGACCTAAAAGGACAGGGCGGCCACTACTGCAAACATGCAGTTGTTCCTGATAGTCTAGAATGGGAAAAGGTTCAACCACTTGGACATTCAATTATCAACGCACCTGACCAAGAACTTAAGTCTCTTAAATATTCTCTAAATACATGTATTTTGGAGAACATCGAACATTTCCTGTCATACATAGTGCATAACTGTTACAAGAGCAGAAAGATGCACTTCTGCAGGTTTTGGCACAGAGGAAACCCACTATTGGGTGGACAGTTGCAGATTTTAAGGTAATCAGCCCTACCATTTGAACCCACAAGTTGCTACATGAATTAGATGTGAAGCAATCCAAACAACCACAATGGTGCCTGAATCCCCCCATGAAGTACGTTTTAAAAAAAGAGGCGACTAAATAGTGGGATTCCAGAACCATCTATCCCAACTCGGATAGTCAATGGGTGAGTCCTCTATAAGTGGTACCCAAGAAGGGCGTATCACTTTGGTATAAAATGATAAAAACAAGATCATCCCCAAATGCACTGTGACGGGATGGCTAGTCATTGTGGACTACAAGATGCTGAATGATGCCATGAAGAAGGATCAATTCCCCTACTCATCATGGATCTGATGCTGGAGAGACTAGAGGGGCATAACATATATTGCTTCCTCGAAATCTATTCCTACTACAACCAAATTTCCATTTCTCCAGAGGATTAGGTCAAGAGAACATTTACTTTCCCCTATATTACATTTGATTAACGAAAGATGTATTTTGGCATGTGCAACACACCAACCACCTTCCTATATTGTATGTTGGATACCTTCCATGACTATGCGGAACAGATCCTATAGGTATTCGTGGATGATTTTTCCATTTATGAAAAATCATTCACCTCTTGTTTACAGCACCTGGAGCTAGTTTTGGAAAGATGTGAAAATAGTAACATGTTTTTGAACTAGGAAATGTGTCATTTCATGGTGAAAAGTGGCATCATCCTTGGCCACAGAATCTCGATGAAGAAGATATAGGCGATGCCGGAAAAAAAGAAGTCATTTCACAACTACCTATTCTGACTTCTTTCAGAGCCATCCACAACTTCCTATGTCATGTAGGTTTTTACCGGAGGTTTTTCTGCAACTTCTCAAAAATATCCCACCCCCGAAAAAATATTCTATCCATGGATGCCATATTTGAGTTCGATGAGCCATGCACCTTAGCATTTGAGCTCTTGAAGCTGCGCCTGATGGAAGCATGTGTGATGATTTCTCCAAAATGGGAGGAACAATTGTAATTGATGTGTGATGCAAGGGACTACATAGTAGGAACAGTCTAGGGCCATCTTCTTGACCTGATTTTACAACCTATATATTATGCCAGCAGAATTCTCAACAAGGCCCAAATCAATTACACCACCATAGAAAAAGAAGATGCTTGCAGTGTTTTTATCATTTGATAGGTTCTGTTCTTACATAGTTTTTTCTAAAGTTAATGTTTATACTAACCATGAAAAAATATAGTACCTACTTAACAAATAAGATTTGAGGTCCAGATTGATCCGTTGGGTGATCCTCTTACAATCATTTGATCTGGAGATCCGAGATAATAAAGGAAGTGAGAACGTTGTAGCTGATCGTCTCTCCCACCAAGACCAGCCTCATTTGGAGAATGAGGATGATCGAGAGATGTGTGAGGATTTACCATATGAACACCTATTTTTTGTCAATGAAATTCTGTGTCCATGGTATGATGATATTGATAATTTTCTTGTTATAGGTACGACTCTCCCTGTACTCTCCTTCCAGTAATGGATGATGATTCTCTCTGATATTTAGAGGTACTTCTAAGAAGATCCTCTCCTATTCTGATCATGTGGAGATGGGGTGATCCTTCGTTGCATTCTCGAAAAAGATGTTCATGGAGTTATGAAATTTTGTCACGCCTCACCAGTTGGGGGACATCATGGCCCTAACCATACCATAGAAAAGATACTACTATCTGGGTTTTTTGGCCCACCATACATAAAGATGCTTGAGCCTTGGTTTCTTGTTGTGATTGATGCTGGAGGACTGGTAATGTGGGATGTAGAGATGAGATGCCCCATCCCCCCATCCTAGAGGTCAATATTTTCAACGTTTGGGAAATATATTTAGTGGGTCACATTCTTCCATCTTTCGGGAACACTTACATCCTAGTCTGTGTCGACTATGACCCCAAGTGGGTGGAAGATACTTATACAACTCAAGACATTGAAAAGGTAGTCATGAGATTTTTAAAGAAACTAATTTTTAGCAGGATTGGAGTTCCCTGAGTACAGACCATGATAGAGGGTCCCACCTTCACAACACACTGATGAAAAGAATATTGTCGTACTATGGATTAATGCAACATATGTGAACACCATATCATCCCCTGTATAGTGGACATGTGGAGCTCTCCAACTATGATTTCAATCAGATCCTTGAGAAAATAGTCAACTCATCATGGAAATACTGGTCCAAGAAGTTAGAGGTTTCTTTATGGGCCTATCTCAAAGCTTTCAAAACACCACTGGAAATGTCCCCATTCTGCCTCATCTATGGAAAACCATTCTATCTGCCTGTATAATTAGAGAATAAATCATAATTGGTTGTTATGGCCCTGAAATTTGATCTAATGATAGTTTATGAGAATAGAATTTTCTATCTTTCAGAAATATATGAAATCAGATTAGAGGCATATGAGAACACCAAGTTGTACATGGAGAAGACAAGAGAAATTCACATCCAGATGATTTTACGAAAATCTTTCCAAACAAGTGATGAGGTTCTTCTATTTAACTATCGTCTTCAAATATTTCTAGGGAAGTTGGAATCAAGATGGTTGGGACCATTCCAATAGATATATGTATTCCATCATGGAGCGATGGAAATTTCTGTAGACAGTGGTCAACCATTCAAGGTAAACGGGCAGCAGTTGAATGATTAACATCACATGGTTGAAACAGTGGGAACATTGTCCACCATACATCTCAGGTATGATAATGTAGGTAGGACGAGCCGACATCCTAAAACAAAGGTGCTTCCTGTGAGGCAACCCAGCAGATACACACCGTGTACCACCTATATACATGGAGTGTACTTATTGATTTTTGCTTAACTTTTAACAAATATAAATATATATCTTAACAAAGTAATTAACAAGGATGATGTCTGTGCCAATGGTAAGGTCACTGAAGATTATCCGACCCATCACGGGTTCAAATCTCTTGTTACCTACATCCGGCATGAGGTTCCTCCATTTTCTCCATGTGTTTTCTTACACAGCATGTTTGGTAGTATTTCACACACACACACACACACACACACACACATATATATATATATATATTCTTATAGTAAAACCCATGGTGGGGATGGATCAGTTAGCCAAGATTTTAACCTGGCTCCAAAAGACCCAGGTTCGAATCAAAACAACTTCCCCATTTCCATCATTTGTCCTTTTCTTAAAATCACATGTTGTGTCTTTTGATATATGTTTTGTGGGACATGTTTTCCTTATGAAACTAAAAAGATTTTTTGACTAATGTAATTCATGTGGGTAAAGTTGGAAGATTGGAAGAGTCTCAGTGCTTGATCCTATGGACCGGAGTTCAAACACGGCTAATCGCTCTAATTCATCCCTTTTTGTCTAAATTAAAAACCACACATTTTTCATTTAATTTATTCCCGTGTAGTATATGACTGTTTACATTAACTATATTTAAAAACATAATAGTAGTAGTATTACAACCTTTTCTCTAGTGGTTGAGGGATTCCATTCAGAATTGCTAATCTCCGGTTCAAACCTCGCACCAATCACCGAACCAAAGGTTGTACTTCACTTTTTCCGTTTTTAGAACACACGACGTGTATTTGTCGATATATTACATGTATAGTAAGATTTTTAAATAAATTATGTATATATATATTATTATTTTTATTTACTAATATTAATTATTATATAGTTTACTATAATATATATATATATATATATATATAAATTGGATACACAGAGTATAATATATTGTACACACCGTGTACCTCAGATATAAATGTTGTGGACCACCCAGCTTTAGCCCGTGTCATGCAGCTCATTCCCCACTCTCTGTTTCTTCCCTCATATGACACTTGAACTCTTTCTTCGCATAACCACATATTTTTGGCATTTTAGGTTCTGATTTCGACTGCAGAATGATCCTCAGTCTAGGTACACCCTTCTACACACTTTGTTTCATGTTATCATACACGTTTAGAGTCATTTCTGGAACAAACGACAGTTCGGCTTCCGCGATACATGAGCACTATTTGAAAAACCCACACCGTGTACATTTGTACATGGACACACACTAAATGATTCTTGTTTTTAATATACACAATGTGTATGTTCGGTACAAATTGTGTACCATCCCCTATCATGTATGGGTATATTTTGCACATGGACTCACAAACCATTTTCACGGACATGTCGTTTTTGTTCAGAACATGCCGTGTATATCATTTCTTCCTTCCAGCCGTTGTGTACCACATCACATGGCCATTTCCCCTTTGTTCTTGCACATGCAGTGTGGCCCTAGCCCAGGGCATGTATTGTGTTGTTTTAACTGCTTAAATGATGGTTATGTCGTAGCCAACACATGACCAAGACCACATTAAAAGAACATGACTTTTAGTTTTGGTACACCCCTTGTATCCTTCCATGGAATATCACATGCTCCCTCGGCCTGTCTATCAAGAGAACTAGGGAAGCTAGCCCACTTTGACTACACACTGTGTACTCTGGATGTAAACACGGTGTACTTTTCCTTATTATGTTTTCTCACATTTTATTTGTTTTATTTTTTTTTCATGTTTCATTTGTTTGGTTTTTCTTTGTTTTTTGGGTATAGAAGACAGAGATACAGTCCATGGGATGAGGCCCACCTCCACCACTGAATATGAGAGGCCCATTTATCATCGCATTCGACTCTGGCCCGCGAAACTTCTAGATCCAGACTCTCTGATGTACCAGCTCCCTCTATTGGTTGTCCTTCCACAACCCAATACCTCCGCTGAGGTTGGGAATAGTACCTCCACACCTCCTCCATCCCGTACGGATCCTCTGAGCACCATCATTTCTTCTCCACTGGCTTCCATACTTCCATTTCAATATTCAGTAGCCACAGTTCCATCCTTGACTGCCCCATCCAGTGGGCCTCCGTCGACTATAGCCACTCCGCCCCAAGAGTCCGCTCCTACTGTTGCACCTCTACGTGGGCCAAGACCTACTAGTGTTCCCTACCCTTGCATGGAGTTATCAATCACTGACTTGGCACTTGATAGAGTTTGGCATTACTCTGAACGCTCGATTCCATTGAGCAGCCTCTATCTTGATAACAACATCCCTCAGCAGATGGGCATCTGGGGAGATTTAGAGGATCTCCTGGGACAAATTCCATTACTCAAGATCTTCCAGGTCAACACACCTATTTTATGTGATTTATTTTTGGTGTTATATGATTCCTTTGAGATCGACAGAGTTGAGTACTGGGATATTCCTAATGATGATGTACCAGTGGTCTAGTTTCAGCTAGCTAGCCAACCCTTTTCCATTTCCATGCCATGTTTACCAGCCGTCAGGGAAACCTGAACAGTGGGTTTTACACTACCCACCATGGCCTCCACCGTGGGGTTTTTTGAGCATTCACATCCACATGACGTGTTAGGTTCCCCACGGTGGATTGACTATCTCATGATTATTTGCATGTGATTGGTCAAGAAGAAGGGGTGCCTACGTCCATTCTGAGGCCCCACCCCGACCACCTACTAACCCTCCTACCCTCGTCGATGCACCTGATCCTCCTTCCCCAACCCTTCTAGTTTCTCCACCCCACCCCCTTGTTCTAAGTCCTTTAATCTAGCATACCTTCTTCTATTCTAGATACTACCCCCAACCACTACCCCTTTAGAAGATATCTCTTTTTTCCTCCACCTTCCCATGATAGATAAACACTTGGTTCATCTCGATCTACGTCATGACCAACTAGAGCAGATGTTGGGGATTCTTCTTCAGCATCATGGTATTCCACTATGCCTAACACCTGACTCATCCTCGGTTCCTAGCCCATCAACTACATCTCCATCACCCTTTATTATGCTTTCCACAGATTCTGTTCTCCTGTCATCTATGGGCCTAGCTGCTTCCACCACTACTTCCAGTATATGGAGTGCTACTGAGCTTCCTATTCTGATTCTACCTCATACAGCTCCTAATTCTACAGCTTCCCTTTATATTGCAGATTCGGAGCCTATGGTTTCTGCAGCTCTTGATCCTTCTCTACCAGATTCTTTTGTACTAGATGATACCTTTTCTGAGGTGACCCCCTGATTGGTTTTTGGTTACATATATTTTATTATAAAAAATTTTGTTGTGTCTTGTGTCTTTGTATGTTGTGTATGCTTGTAGTGTTATCTATCCACAACCATCACATATACTCTATCACGATAGGGGCTCATATTCTCCAACACTCCTCGTATTTGTTCGCTTAGATGCGAGGAATGTATTTCTTTTCCACATTGTTCCATTTTATTCTTCCTTGAATTACTTAATTCCTTATATTCGCTCATTCTAGTCCACTGTATTGTACCCACAAACCCATATTCAATTTATGTGGCACTTGGTGGACCACATGAGGTATTATGTATGGGGGGTGTCTCTCAACCACTTTAGTCTTTTCCTTTATCATCATTCTATGAGACATCATTATTTGAAGATATATTTGAAAATGTGAAGGAATTTTGGTTAATCATATTTTTAAATAATAGAGCTAAAATTAGGTTATTTTTAAATAGTTTCATGCTTATTTTGGTTCTTATGTGTTTTAAATGTTGGCTGATATAGTTTAAATTACTACTTGCAATCCTTGGATAGTTATATAGATTGGACTAATAAATTATATGAAAGTCGCAACCTGATGGACTCTTTTATTCCTAATACTAAGAGATATTGTGAACCCTTTTTCATATTATTTATAATAGAAACATTCATGAGAGATTCATAGGATATACATAACTACTATAATTTTCATGTTTTCTTTTCAAAACATGATGAACTTTTTAATACATTAAAATGATTGAGGCATTATATTGTTTGAACCCCTTTATCTTGAGACCTACCCAATATCTTATCTTCATGAAGCCTTTATAAACCATGAATACACTTTATATGAAGCCATATTACGTGACTATTTTTCTTCCTATACTAATTATTTTTTGATTTTTCATGATTATTCACTTGAGCTTAAAAGAAGGGATTGGCAACGCATGTCATAATTTTGGGAATTGTCATGAAATTAATTATGGGGAGAGCCTCTTGATCATTTGGGTAAGAAATGGTTCCAAAAGTCTATACATGGAAATTCTAAAAGGTCCCCTTGGTTCTTAAAATAATGGTACAGACAAAGGGTACATATACTCACTTTTTGGTTTGTGAACACTTCTATTCTAGCTAAAAAAGATTGTGGTGATGAGATCATTTGATAAAGCCTGATAAGGAATCTTTTTACAATATGCTTATCCTTGAATATCATGCAATGTTATTTAAGAATCCAGCCTCCTTTTTCAAGACATAAAGTTATTTTTCACATATTTACCAACTAAACTTTAGTGATAGAAACATTTGATCCTTATTGAAAGGCCCTCATGAGTTTTGTAAGTAAAAATTTTCTAATGTTGAGAAATAAATATCTTCAAACATGAGAATAATTTTAATTTAAAAACATCCTATGTGTTGAGTATATTACTGGTGAGGTAAATCATCACGTGGCTTGATTAGTCTTGAATGAATGAAACATGTGATTAAAATAGGATGAAAATAGTTAGATGAATTGTATATGAGGAACGATTAGAATATATCCTGAAATGAAACTATTTCATATCTTTTTATAATTTTATCCTATATCTTATTATTTTCATTTATGATTAAATGAATTCATTCATCTTAAAATATAGACTCTCTTAATTAGATGTGGATATTTTCTTAAGGGAAAGAAAATGACTAAGCATGGGGGAGTTTGTTGCACACTAACTGTTTATACAGTTTCTACTAATTTATTGAAAATAAGAATATGATTTCAAAAATTACATACTGTTTAGTGGAAAAATACTTTGATTTTGGTGATCTTGTTAATTTTCAATAGATTTATGGCCAAATACACAAATCGAGGGAGATATGAGAAAAAAAATTCAACTACATGGTGTGTACATATATACACGACGTTTACATTCAATCTCAAACACAGGTTGACCTGGACAAGTACATTCCCAAGTAACCAGATGATGGTTCATGACATGTTCACATACTACACACCGTGAAAAACCATCTAGAAGATGTTGGTGGATGTGAAGAGTCGACACGCCCATGCGGTCGGCTGAATGTGACACTCCAGGTTCAACATATACACGCCATAGATACCTTTCTAAAAGTTTTTGGTGGATGAAAAATTATACTAAAATCTGTGTATGGCGGTGCTACCGACCGTGTATATCAACCTACTAGGCAGTGACTTGTACCAAGTTAAAGAAGGTGTGTTAGGCTGCTTACCAGTGGAAAAACAAGGAAAAAAGCATGTTGACTATATTACACACCGTTTAATATTTCCACACAACGTGTAGTTGTATTTACTATTAATAGAGGCATTGCACTCTAGTTCAAGAGAGGAGAGTGTGTGGAAAGATAGGGTTGATGGTCTGATGGAAAGAAGCTCTACCACCGTACTACTGCCATTCTTCCATCTACCGTAGAATCACTCCCTCCTCGATTTTTCAAGCATGATCACATCAGGTATCAGGTGTTTTTTTATCATTTTATATATGTGTAACTAAATACCTAGTGTGTTGGTATTGTCAGAGATGATGAGTTGTTATTTAAATTAATTGCTATGAATGTGTTTGTTCTTTTATCTTCTTCTTATTATTCTTAAATCACAACACCTTATCCATGAAAATGTTGAACTAGTCCAAGACCAGATTTTTTAGTGATTCAAAAGAAGAATAAAAAATAATATTTTCATTATAATTATAAATTTTTTTGACTCAAAATGGACTATGCCAAATAAATAACTAGTAAGCACTAACTACCAGACCAAAGAATTAGTTTCTTCGGCACTAAATATATGTTTACCAGACCAAGGAAACATTATTTCAAACTGAACCCAGAGTGTTAGGTTATTGGAAACAACAGAATCTCAAACGAAATTTTATTTAATAAACAACCTCTTATGAAACCCCAACCCCATCACATTTCTATCATTATCTGTATCAAAATAATTGTCCCCATATTTTCTTTTATTCATTATCTAATTTATTAATGATACTTTATACCAATTAATCATTTTATCTAAACAAATAAAATCTAATCTAATTTCATCAATCCTCACTAAGAAAAAAATACAAACTATGTTAAAAAAGTCAAGAATAACATCATTTTCCCTATGTATCGACCCCTTACTAGTGATATACTTATTTGGGTAAAAATAATTTGGGACGCTGATATCATACCTTTAGTGAAATGACTCACCACATTATTGTGGTAGACCATTTCCTAGAGATGTTTTATCTAGTTGGAACAACAAATTTAAGGGCACTGATAGCACACACCCATGAGGAGGTTGGATTTTTTCTCCCAACCCTTTGGGAAACACAATTTCAGCTTCATCATTAATGAGTGGCCTATCCCTAGAGTCGGGTGCAGTTATAATAAATTGTTCAACAATGTAGTTTGGTTGATTTGGCTTCACTCCCCATGGCCCAGTGCCCTGAGTCACAGGGCCGCCATAGGACCCTCCAACAATGATGAATTCAGAGCATTAAAGTGCTCCACAGGATAATCAATAAGGCTTCCCACCATGTTCATATCCATGATTGGGGTCAGTATGCAGCCCTCCATTTTATTACTATTGAGTTCCATCCTGAACTTCCAGGTGATATCAAGGATATGCCTCCTATTAGAGTCACGGGTAATATGGCCCATTTATTGGAGGAAGATATGGAGACAGAACTCCTTTGAGAATAAATACCACTAGGGGTGTTCTATAATTATTTGACCCATCGGGAAGGGTTACCATCTAGTAGTGAAATATTCTAGGTCTTCCCTTTCCCACCATGGTATTGGTCCTCAAACGAAATCCCAATACGGGTATGGGGAACCTCGGAGCATTCAAAAGACCAAACCCGTATGGATCAGTAAAAAAGATAGAGGATGTTTCTAAACAAGATGCATTACATCTACTGCTCGTAGAGCATAAAAATATGGTCAATGACCTTCTCGATGAGTGTGCTATGGAGCGACAACAAGAATACGGTGATCCTCGGTCGGGGCAGTAGTGGAAGGCACACCATCCCCCACGGGAATTTCCTCCAGGTGACCCTAACCATCCCAACCACATAGACATGGTAGAGGCTGGAACATATGACAAGAGGGTGCGGTATGTATCACCAAATCTTCCAATGAAACGAACTAATAATTGGGACCCAGCTCGTGCTCCCCCTGCTACTATTCATGCCATCCCACCATCTGCTCCCTGAGCCGATTGGTCTGCTTATAATATTGATGAACCCACCAACATATTGGTGGTCATTTATCCTTGTCATGATAAGAACTCCCACACAGATGATCCCATGGAGTCTCTCATTGCTCGCCTCGATGAATTGGACACACAATATGAGGAAATACTACCTGATTGCAAGATATATCTTGTGTGGGTGGATGATTTGCCTGCACCCCGAGATTCTGAAATACCACCTTCTCCCACTTTTATTGGATGTGTGACCCACTACAGTATCTGGCCAACTTAATTTTAGGGTGTGGACCCATGTTAGAAATTCTATCGCATCAGGAGGACTCCAAACTCCGGTGGTTTGTAAAAAAATTGGAAGGGCCTGCATTTGTCTTGTACAACCAGCTACCCATCAGTGAAGTACACATCTATGAAGATCTTCATAGGCAATTTCTTTACCATATGAATTCCACCTATCAGATGATGAGAATTTTGGACCTCTTCCTGTGCAAGAAAATTCCTGATTAGCGTGTTGAAGACATTGTTGCCTGGTGAAAAAAGCTCACATACTCCCTTGACATGCCACTGACTTAGGAGAAACAGCTGACATTATGGGCAGGGAATGTCAAGACAGAACTACTCCCATCTCTGATCACCTATAATTACCTCGATCGATTCTGAGATTTCACTGATGATGCCCAGCACCTAGAATAATCCATACAGCAGGCCTTCCAGGAGCATCTGTTATCTCATATAATTTAGGAAAGCATTTCTTCCAAGGCCGAGCCCACCACAGTGTCCCAAATAGAGGCCCCAAGAAAATTAGAATTATTAACAGTAGAGTCGCCTCTGCAACCTCGTAGAGGCATACCACCATAGACGCAGCCTCCGGTCCAAAAGTGTTCGCCTCATAATATGTAGGTTCCCCCGGGTAATGTGCCACCACCACCTTGGTGAGATAACAAGGTTCTACATCCTCAATAGGCCCCTCCAACACCCATCAGGGTTAGGCTCCCAGATCCCCCTTACTGGATAGAAGAAACCATAACTACTCATTCAATGAGGCTCAGGTCCCCGATTATTTTATTAGTGCCATGGAACATTAAATTCTTCATTTTCATGAATGCAGGAGGCTAGAAGAGGCGTACTTCTCTGATCTCTCAAATTACTGGCCCTATCACCGAATCCTGGGACACTCTCTCAAATATTGCTTTGTGTTTAAAGACTAGGTTCCAGACTAGGTTGACAATAATGTAGTCAGTTGAGGCCCAACACCATCACAAGTGGCATGTGAACTCATGATGCCAGATAGTAATTGTGACTGCGAAGGTGAGCGGTACCATGATTCCAACAGTGGGTCCCAGAAATATGACAAATGTATGGCTAGTATGATAGTGTCCTACACCAATAGTATTATTAGTGGACACCCTAATAGACCCGAGCCTTCAGAATATGATGTGTCATCCGCAGCTACTACTTCATCATTGTCATCTCAGCCATCCTCTTCCAAGAAGATCAATCATCTACGGCGTATGGGAAAATAAAGACCCCCACCAATGTCGTCATCATACCATTCTCTCGGAGACATTATGCCACCCGAGATGGTGATTCCCCCCCCCCAAATTCAAGAAGTGGATGATGAATATTCAATTCACAGTTAAGGGTATGCCTCAGTTAACTGTATGGAGCTGGTAAAACCTTACATGATTCCTAACGATGAAGAGTGCCATAAGAATCTTCCCAACGTCCCTATCCATCACCAGTGTTAGTGGAGCCGCGGCAATATGGGTAATCATAGTTCCTCAATCAGCCCTTCCGGACATGTTTTTCATGCCTCCAATACTAGATAGGAAACCCAACACAATGTGCAACACACGTTGCCTTCTAATTTGATGCTACCAGGTTTGAATTCACCACCGTTTGTGCTACTAGATCTAGAAAGGCTTCCCAGACTACACCGCGAACAGCCATGCTATGCTATGGACCAGTCTCAGTCACATGGCCCTCATCTAGTAGTCACTCCATAGGCTATGGATAGTGAGCGTTGGAACCATCCCATCCCCAGTCAACTGCCAGTCCAATGGGTAGGGCCCACCATACATCTTGTCATAGAGCGACCTCCTATAAGTAGAAGCTCACACCTGGCACAGATGTATGAGGTCCTCAAGCATCTTTCCAGCATTAATTCAATGATATATATCTTTCAAGATATTCTCTTATTAGAGGTTATACGCGAATCCCGTGCTAAGGAATTATGAAGACCCCTCCAGTTTGAGATGGAGGTTGCTGCTGCAGAAGCCTTCCATGCTGAGGTAGTCGAGCATGCTGAATCCCAGGCCATTATCTCGTTCTCTGAATAAGATTAAGGCCCTACCATATTGGGGCACATCCTTTCACTGTACATCACTGGACATTTTAATATCATGGAGTTTCATTGTTGCATTGTCGACACAGCTTCCGGGATCAACCTAATCCTGACTCAGAAACAACAAAAATATAGGTTGTATGAGGATGATCTGAGTCCCTCTGACCTAAAAATTCAAGGATATGATAGGATGGAATAGACAACGATAAATGAGTTCTTCCTTGTGACCTAGTTCGGTGGCCTAGTTTCTAGAACTGAGTTCATGCTTGTATCCCAAGACACTGCCAACAATGTGATGATGGGTATGACAGGGCTCCACCTGCATGTTGTGTTCACTTCATCGTGTCACTAGTGCCTTAAGTACACTGATAACGGTTAAGTGGGGATACTCCAAGGTGAAACATCTCTATTTTCCTCATGTGAATCCCTCTATCTAGATGACAAAAATGAAAAGAGCAAGGAAAAGTAGATTTAGGCTAATGAGATCGAACACAAGATAGATCCTACTGACCCTTTGACCAATATGGATGGTGCCTACAATTTCCCGATCCATCGATTGGAGGTTATGAGCCTAGATATGCAGAAATGCGTTGTTTTATATGGAAAAATGTGGAACCACATTACCAGATCTAAGGGATGGTGGAATATCACCTCATATTCCTACAAAAATCAGGCTCGAGTGATCCAAGAACCCCTACCCTGATAAGGTATCGAGATGTCTTCCCCATGGCATCAGCAATATGCCATTCTTGTTTGTTTCTCTGTACTGGCATATACTAGCTCAAGCCAACAAATAACTATTTCTTTGATATCTATAGGAGTGGACCCATGGGCTGAAGTCCATATGGGATTAGATCAACATGTTTCATTTCGTGGGGTTCGGCAGTGCAGGAGTCCCTCAATGCAGTGTCTACTACCGCACAAGCCAGTAGTAGTCTTCCATCAGGATCTGTCGACTCATAGGAAACTCCTACCACTGGGGATCCCATATCCATAACTAAATAATAAGATTTATTGGATGCTCTTTCTCCCAATAAAGAGTTTATCTATACCAAGATTGTTGAACTGGTGTAGGTGAATCTCGGTAGAGAGACAGATCTGAGACCCACATTGATCGATGCCGCTATGTCACACAAAGAGAAACAACAGTACATGGAATTCCTATACCTAGGATATGATATATTTTCCAATAGTTATGATGAGAAGCTGGGACTAGATCCCAATGTATCCATCTATCACCTCAGACTCCCAGCATATCACGGTGGGTTTGAGTAGCCTCTCAGAAAGATGCACCCTTCTCATGGAGTCATGGTCGAGGTTGAGGTTTATAAGTTCATCAAAGATAATTTCATAAAGGAGTACCAGTACCCCATATGTCTAGAAAACATTATTCCAATAAGGAAGAAGAACAAAAAAATCGGTGTTTACATTGACTTATGGGATCTCAACAATAACTGTCTGAAGGAATCTTTTCCCCTTCCCATGACAGAGCTATTGATTGATTCTACAGCTTGGTTCCAGGACCTCTCCTTCATTGATAGGTACTCAAGGTATAAACAGATCCGAATGGATCCAGAGGATGAGGAATATACAGAATTCAGGTCAGCACAACGCACTTTCCATTACCATGTCATTCTCTTCTCACTAAAGAATGTTGGTGCCACCTATCTACGGGCTATTCATAACATATTTAATCCGGCCCTTGTGAAACTGGTGGAATTATACGTGGAATATCTGGTGTAAAATCCTTTCCAATAACCTGACCATCACATAGACCTTGAGAATTTTTTCGGCTTCACTCGTTCTCACCACCTGGATATGATCCCATTGAAGTGTGCCTTTGGGTCACCTCTGGAATGTTTCACAGCTTCATTATTAGATATAGGGGCATAAAAATCGACCCAGAGAAGATCATGACCATCAGCCAAATGTCTCCCCCAAGAATCATCTAGGAGCTTCGAGGCATCCAAGGCCACATGGACTACATATGATGATTCATTTCGAATTTTTCTGGAAAGTGTATAACTTTTTCTCAGCTCATGACGAACGGAATCATTTATTAGTTGGTTGAGGAATGTGAGATTGCTTTCGAGGAAATAAACTAGTATCTAGTCTAACCTCTGGTCTTGATGACACCTATCTTTGAAAAGTTGCTGTTCCTTTCTGTGACAACACTGGAATGATGTCTTGGTCTCTTATCACCCCAAAGAACAATAACGGAATGGAAAATAGTATCTACTTTCTTAGTCTAATGATCCTCGACACGGAGACATGATACTACCATGTCGAGAAGAGAAGCCTTGATCGGGTATTTGAAGTACAAAAATTGAAACATTACTTGTAACACCATGAGGTATAACTGGTGTCCTGAGTAGATATGTTGATGTACAACCCAAACCACACCATTTTGTAATGTCGTCTAGATTAGTGGGTGGTGATCCTACAACAGTTTGACATCAATTTTGTCCCTTATAAGGCTATCTAGGGGCAAGCATTGGTGGATTTCCTAGACACCAATCCATCTCCCATGGACTACACTTTGGACCTTGATTTTTATAACTAGTCAATCCTCCCAGTAGACCAAGCCCTCTTGTGTTGGAAAAATCACTTTGATGGTGCATCTAGGAGCCCTACCGGTAAAAGGCTCATTGATGCCAAAATCAACTGAGTTGGCTTGGGCATTGTTGTCATCACTCTAGAACAATATTTTTTTCTATATTAATTCCTGATTCCAGTTGGTTATACCATCATTGAAGCAGAGTACCGGGATCTCATCACTAGCCTCGACCTAGCCCTTAAGATCGACGTTCCCCACTTGCATGTGAATGGGGAATATGAACAAGTCATCAAAAAGATTAATGGTGACTATGTTGTTAGTAATATAGTGCTCGTACCACTATTGAAAATTATCATCCAATTGATGGCCCAGTTTCAATCAAGGCCGGAAGTTACCCACGTCCCACGATCACATAACGTTAGAGAATATGTCTTGGAATGCTTAGATTCATCCCTTATAGAGCCTAATCTAGATGATTAAATTATCCATGTCAGACACCAGAGAGTCATCACCATTGTCACTCTAGATAAGGATGATAGCCCGAACGTAAGCCACCTTTCATCCGACAACACCATTTCAGGACCCCCAGGTCACCTTTTCTCTGTGCTAGAAGTAACCCCTGACTCTTGGACACCCTTGGTTGAGTATCATAAGCCTGATAATGTTCTATCTGATCGGGCCAAGCGCAAGAGAATATGATGTTGTGCATTACAGTTTACCCTCCATAGTGGTCCTAGTCAAGATCAGATTCTCTACAAGCATGGTTTTTATGGGGTTATCCTCTATTGAATTCAAGGAAATGATATTTCATAGGTCATGTCAGAGGTTGATACCAGTTCCTGCGGGGCTCATTAGACAAGACAAAAAATATCTCCCTAGGTTCAAATACTAGGGTATTTTTTCCCTCCTTGATCCGTTTATGCAATGAATTTTCCATATGGTTACAGGAATTTCAAGTTCATGACAAACAATTTACATTAACGACGGAGCCTTTCCACATTATCAAGTACTCTTGGACCTCTGTTGTCTGGGGAGTCAATGTTGTGGAACCATATCCATCAGTGATTGCTATCCAATGATGGTTCATCCAGTCCACTAAAAATTTATTTTCCAAGTGGGAAGAAGTGGTTCCATACTAGGATGACATGTCTCATTCTACAGTTAACATTGTGAGATCCAATATCATCTACCTGTTTAGAGTAACTTACGTTGCCCTCACCAATAACAGAACCAACTTCCAGATGACTGAGTTGAAGAAATTGTATTACACATATAATATTATTACTAACCGTTCCTATATCTATCACGCACAAGAATATAGGGAGATCAAAGAATTCAACAAAACCCTCTCTAAATTTCTGCAAAAATGGTTGGTCAGAACAAGAAGAGTTGTCTAGATGAGCTCCCCAACACCCTCCGAGATTACCAAAATATGACTCGAATTCAAAAAATTTGACCCTGTACTCCCTGGTGTATGGAATAGACGTCATCCTACCCATAAAGATTTTGTTTCCTTCATTACGATCAAATGTATATGATCAGAAACCAGTTGATAATGTAGCTAAAATCCATCTGGATGAATTATAAGCATTTTATGAGAACAGGCTTCGCAACCTGAACAATATGGAAAGACATAAGACTAATATATCTAGAAAATTCAACAAGAAATTTTACCTCCACTCTTTATTTCATGGTGACTTGGTGTTGTACTTGATAACACCAATGATTCCTGGCTGAAACCCATCCAAATTAGATCCCAAATGGGAAGTACAATACATCATTCACAATGTTTATCCCAATGGAGAATACACTCTTTTGAAAATGGATGGTGAGAGTATAACTCTTCTAACCAATTCCAAATTCCTCAAGAAATACTTTTCCAGAGCATTATTTTCTGACATGACCTTAAACTGTATGTCGTCCCACACGAAGATAAACTGTAGATGGTCCCAAATGACCATAATTGTCTAACGTCATTTATGCATGATGTTAAACTGCACAACACCACAAAGAACTACGTATGGATTGATTCCTATCCTCATGGGATATTTTGGAATTTGCGGATGCTTCTTCATGGAGTCTGGCCCCCAACATTTCCCTTTGATTACCCCATAGGTGTAGTTCTCTTAGGGATCTCACATGGTGTAACTTAAAATTCACTGGCCCCATTGGGGCTAGGTATTCAATGACCACCTCATGTTCCCCTATCATTCTTAAATTATCCATTGTCCTAACTGCACGATGTTAAAATGAACTTCCATTTCAAAACATTGTACGTCTTGATTCACATCCTCATGGTATACATAGGAACTCCTAGATATTATTGTTCATAGGCCCAACTCCAAACATTAAGATCAGCCACTTTGGTCTAGCCCCTATGGATGGTTTCCTCCCCAAACATAAGGCAAAGTTTGGGATTATTTCTTCATTTCCTATTATGATTATCATAACCACACCATGTTTTCCCATTCTTGGAGGTCATCACCCATCATCCTCCTCACCGAAAGATGTTAAACTGGGAGCTGGTTGGGAATTCCTAGCCTTATGTCCCTCGACCTTTTCAGCCCAGGGCCTATGTTCCCACTTAATATTGTATAGTGTGGTATGGGATTATGTCCCCATTTACATAAGTTTACACTCTATACTATACACATCCCTCATTGAGATGCCTTTCTTCTATCAGCGTCCTTTCCACATGACTTGAAACTACATAGGAACCTCCAGAACTATGTGTGGCTGGAATCCCATCCTTATGGGATATGTAGGACAGCCTGAATGTTTAGTCATCAGGTCGAACCCCATCTCCTAGGAACCCCTTTTCATCCTGTCCCCTTTTCTTATGTCCTTATAGGGGAGGGATTTATGGTGTGGTATCTGATTATGTCCTCATTCACATTGGGTTGTAAAAACCATTCCATGTACCTATTTCTCTTGAGATATTTTCATCCCCATGTCCTACACTCATCTTTTTGAGTCAGCTACTATTATGTTAGGCCCCTCGACCCTATTTGTAGGTTCACCAATTTGACCAGGAGTACTCTGGTTCCATACCTAGAGTGTCGAATTCAACCTACACATGCTCTCACCCATTTTTCAGTCTTCCTATTCCACTTCATTTTTTATTTCATTATCATTCAATAATGAATAGACCCCCAAATGGCATGGATGTTAACCCCAAGGTCTCTCCTACCATTTCAGGCCAATTTCCTTGAGTATTTCGAATGAAAATTTGATACATGTCCCGTATTGAAAATATTTTCAGTGGTTGATGCTCATATGTTGATCCCATTTGGGGTCACATGATATGGATACTGTGTTTCAAACTCGGTCAATAGTTATCATCAATCATCGAACAAACCCCATAAAGCCATAAATGTCGGTTGCATGATTCAAATCATTTTCCACCCCATCACATCCATGTTGATTTTTAGAACTCTTTGTATTATCCCTCATTGCACATTTTCACATTAGGAGGAAAAAACCATGATAAAGAGTCATTTGGGGCTCCACACCAATTTCCCCATTCTGTGTACTCCATTTGTTGCAATGACCTATTCTTCACTTATTTCCCACACAGATTTTTACTCATGTGGGATTAGGGATCAGATCGAGGTCTACTACCTCCTAGAAGAGTTTCACATCTCTACGGTATGAGCTCTACGTCCTCAAACCAATATCTCCTTACACATCCTCTCTGTAAGTCTTTAGAACCGTATCCCTATGAACAATGTATTGATTTATTCCCATGCTAATGGGATACAATTGAACACCCATACATCTCATCTTCATGTCCAACTCATGTTCCAATAATTACATCTTTTGTTCCACATATTAATCCTCAAATCTTATTGGAATGTGTATAGTTGGATGTGTGGGATTATGTCAAAATTCATGTTGGGTTTTCAATATCTACACCACGTACTCCCCTTATAAAATCTAGTCTCTCATACCTCATGTCCTACATAATGTTAAAATGAACTCTCAAGAACTATGTATTGATTGATTCCCATCATCATGGGATACATTAGAACACCTAGATGCTTTCTCCACATGCCCCCCATATATTCTGACCTTTTTTAACGCTCAACCTGAGTATTCTTCCAGGGAATTGCGCAAGGTGTGGTGTGGACCTCATCCTCATTCATGTCGTGTATGCTTTATCACGCCATGTATTTTCTCCTCTAAAACTTCATTTCATATGTTTGTGTCCAAGACATATGATGTTATACTATGCACCTAGTCATACATGACTTTCTAATGTTGTGTGTTTATTACATGATGTTAGAATGAATGGTTATTCATATCATAAAACCCAAAAATAATTTATTATCATCCAAGTCACATGATGAAAAATAGAACTATATTGTGATGTCCTCACTCAGGGGGACATCATGTTGGGTATTGGTCATCCACCAGACCATTTTTCAATGCCTACACGTCTCTTGATTCCCAAAGAAACATTAGGATTCTATGAACTTGTTTTATCGCTTCACCATAAAAACACACATCTATCCTAAAGGAAAAACAAGATCTATTAAATTATGCGTCTTTTGGAATGTGGACCAGACCTGCATGACCTTATCATCCTTGGCACTAGTACCATACAATTCCATATCCAGATCTATGTCTTGATTGCTTTCCATTACCATGTTGTACGTAGGAACTCCAGGGCACATTTCCTCATGCCCAACCCAACATTAATTTTTGGTCCCTTGACATAAAACCTCCCCAGGATATGCATGGTTTGATATGGACTGAAGTCCTCATTCACATCATATTTTATAATCACCGCACAATTTGTCTCCCTCATTCCTTACCATCATTATCCCGAGCACTAAGACCTTAAAATAAGATCTCTGGTTCGAGCTCGAAGACATTAAACTATGATCTCCTTACATACATTCTATTGGGCATAATGAAAAAATTCCTAGAACTATGTGTGTATTTATTCCCATCCCAATGGGATACATTGGAATGCATGGAAAATCCATCTTCGGGTCCGGTCCTAGGAATTTTATCTCCTTTTACCCCACTTCTTCGACCCCTTGGACCAAACTATATCGGGGACATGTGGTGTGATGAGTGCCTCTTGGGGGCCTCATTCATGTCAGGATAAGTAATGCACCACACATTCCCATTCTAGGTAACCGTGTAACTATAGTTCTACCCCGAATAAGTTCAGGATTCCATGCAAAAATTATGGGATGTGCCCGTTTCCTCGCAAGAGAGGGTTATCTCTACCAGCATTGGTCACCGACCAAGTCATTTTTAGAACTATTTTTAGCATAATTATCTTCCTTATGAGATATGTAGTGATGCCCAAGAATTTCGCCTTCGGCCCCAGCACAGTGTAATTAAATCTTCTGGACCATCATTTGCAATCATGGTTTAGGCAGCATGACCTTAAAACTTTGTTCGCCTTCCACACTACATGATAATAAATTACGTTTTTTTCATATACGATCCATTGTAGGTACTCATTAGGAGGTCTAATTTAAGTGAAATTTTAATCTATGATCAGACTGACACACCCACCTAATGTGTATTCACCATGGTGGCAGAATTACAAGATCATTGAACATCATTCAAACATCCTATCACTCTATCCTATGTGCTTTTCATGGCCATTATTTTTATCCTTTTCCTATATAATGTATAGAATATCCCCCTAATATTATGGATTCTCAGCTAATGTATCACCTGCAATTCTAGGCCAACGTTCTGGAAGACTAATGGATAATATTTTTAGTCAGGCCCTATTTTTCGAACACTATCAACGGTCAACCCTCGTTTGGTATCCCCATATTAGGATAACGCAATAGGGGTAATAAGTTTCAAAAATGGTCAATAGTTATATTTCATTATCACATCACCCCCCACAAGATTCCAAATTTTCTGTATCGTGACTCACATTATCCATTACCTTAGGTTTGTATTGATTATAACGCCATTAGATTTACACCATTTGTGCACTACTGCACATTGGGGAAATTATATTTCCACTGTATTGAGAACATCGTTCTCCTGTCAAGTCTCCCCCCTTTCTTCTCGGAATCCTGGATGGGTTGTCTATACACCAGATGCCCAATTATTAGTTGGAACTCTATCATTTCAATGATGTGATAATGTGACCATCCATTGTTTCTCACATCGGGAATGACCCGTGTGATCTATGGGATGGATTGATAATTATTTAACGATTTTTGTCAGAAAACACTTAGTGAATAAACCATTCATGTACATATACCAGAATTTGAAGTAGTAAAGAAAGATATGTTAATGGGTTCAGTCAATGCAGGGCCCTTAAGGATTAGAGTTTTGGATGGATTGCTCTAGCATCACTACCTTGCGACTTGTGGCCTCCAGGCCTGCCTCTCACCCTCTCAGATCATTCTCTTCATCAGCAGACGCAGATCATAGATCCTTAGACCTAGTATATGATCAAGATCTTTCATCTTGGAGACCAATCATTTGGTGACTTGCCTACAGTACCTGCACCTGGGTGTCCGCCATCTGGGCCTTCAACTATTCAATGAGCTCAGAGTGGGTTGCGATGAATGCCTCCCTATCTTTCGCTTTCTCTTCATGGAATCAAAACTCCTGCTAGGCTTTTAGGAATACCTGGTTATTCTTGGACTCCTTTTGGTTCCAGGAAATGTCAGAACGTTTTCTATTCTCATGTATCTTTTTAGCCATGTAATCACGGATTTGTACATGATGATGGTTAGAATCTACTCATCCAGCAAAGAGAAAGCGTAGCCAGGTGTGGAGTGATTGCATTCGGTTTATCCATTATTCTTGTGGATAACTAAGGTATCATTTGATACTATTCCACTCATTTTGCCCCATCATACGACTCTCATAGATTGCCTTAGAATCAGAACCATCTATTTTTCGAGGGTCTGCAAGTCGATAGTTGGATAAAGATGCCAAAATATCAGTGTCATGGTCTCCTTCTGGTAATCCTCCCTTGGTATTAGGCTCTTAAACATGTGGGAAACCTTCTTCAATGGTCGAAGTCTCATATTTTTCAACCCACCAACATCAGACACCGCCCTGAAATTGATATCACTGATGTTCACATCCATTTTCCCTCTAGGTGCGTGGGATGGATCAATTAGAGAAGTGTGTTCTGAGTGGTTTAGTGCATTCTCCATGGAATCATCTATGGATGGTCTAGATCTAGTAGCATTCGGTGCCTCCAATATCGTGATTACTTCACCAAAAATAAATACCCTGATCTACAGTGCACTCCGATGATGGATATGGGAGTTTGAGCAATGAATATAATAAGAGATCAGGACGTTGACCTCCAGTGTTCTAGTCCTTTCCGGAGCTATTACTATGGGAGATCCTTCAGCGCTTGTCAGTTCAATGATGGGTTTCAAGTCCAATCCTTTTTTTATCGGTGCCCCTTCACTCCCCCTCGGATGGAACTTCTTAATCACCATCACTATAATGCGTCTGATGAATGAAAATATTCAGATGGAGATTATGAAAGATGAAAAGTGGAGAATCTAGTATAAGAATTAAGGAATGTCTCAAGATGGTTAGCTATGTCAACATCAGAGCCAATGATCACTCCTCTCTTCAAAGAACTCCCTTGGCGGGCCATCCCCTATGACCCTTCAAATCAAAGATCTGCTTCAACTCCCCATATTTCTATCTCCACTTCTCCTTCTTCATCTTCCTCAGCTGATTCTCTTTCCTCTGTTTCCTCATCACGGTCATCATATTCAGTTGGCATTCATTCCAGATCATGATACTGGCCAAGAATCAATTTTTCCAATAGATATAGTTCCTCATGTCAACCCCGCTAGCATGAATACACATCCATGGTTGTTAGATATGTGTGATGATGATGAATGATCACTCTATCATCAATCCAAATGAGTAAAATTTCTGGCAGCCAGTTCCCATCTTGTACTATCTCTATCCAGAGGGCTTCAGTTCACATTGACTGCAGTAGGTTCAGCTAATCAAACCACAATGTAGGGGATATTTCATCCTCTTCGGGTTGAAGCAGGAACCTTTACATCTTCCTAAGATTCTCTCTGGATTCTCTATGAGATTTTTTAGGATCCCCTCTCCCACCAAACAACAATAAAATGGCCACACCATGTGATGCTCCTATCTTTGAGGTCCCGACATGTACTGTCCTAGAAGCCTGATTTGTTCTGGGCCTCTCCTCCCTAGGGGCTCCTTATTGGATATCTCTCTGCCCAGATTCAACATTGTACACCTTTATTTTCCAAATTCATTTTCGCAGGATTCCTTCAGGGCATGCTGCCACCCATTTCTCAACATATTTCATTGAGAGGCCATCATCGACACTAGTGGGGGAAATGTAATTACCTCACTAGAACCGTAAGCTGTGAACAATTTCCACATTTGGAGAAGAACGCAAGGGTGTTCCATAAATATTTATACACCTTCTTCGACATCTATTGGGTGCATCCAAACAGCCTAGAAGACCGTAAAGGCTCATAGGGCTCATAAAGGATCCTCTCATCGACCTGAGAAACAATCACTCCACCTATGAGGTCTTGAAAATATTGTAATATCTTCATTGGGCCTTTCCCATCGTCCACCATCTGGCTGGCCTGGGTGGGGAATGAGCTAAGGGTAAAATTGGTGTGATTCCTGATCTTGATCTTTATCCCTTCTTCATTGAGCATCAATGGAATAGTCCCGACAATATTTAGCAAGGACGGTCGCAGACCATTTCCTCGAGAATGAATAGAATATGATAATGTGTATCCACCACAATGAGTTGCCACCGAACCATGAAGGATTTGGAAAGGGCCACATATCCTCCATGGTGAGCCACCTCTTGAAATTCTCCCTAGGATGGCATACAGGCGGGCCAACACGAGGATCCCCAGGTTAAACCATTGATTGGATTCCATAATTCCCACCATAATTAATTTTTTCGGGAAAATCCCATCCGGGAATCCCATTCTAGCAGCGGAAATCCACTCAGGAAGGTTACATGAAATCTGGAATATCGGACATTCAGATCTCAGCTCTCATCCATAGGAAAGCCCCATGAATGGTAGTCCCTCGTTTCCAAGAATTTCCAATATGACCCTCTATTGCTCCTTTGTGACACATCCAGGCACTGCTTTCCTCACCCCATCATATTCTCATTCGGGGCCTTCTGTATGAATATGCCAAACCATTTTAAATAGGAAATATCCTTCAGAAAGACCTTGGACATTAGTTTCTCTTTGGCTAGGTCTAGAGGATTCCATGTGAGAACACAGGTTCGCAACCTATCCCCCCAGATATTCGTTGTTGTAAGGAATTCTTCATATTGGTGCCCGTACATAGGGATACCTCCGATAATGTGGGTGTCCCAAAGACTGATGAAAACATCCTAATGATGGAGGTGGAACATGTTGGAATATGGGGTCCACCGACTAAACAACTTTGTCCCACGTTCTTAATGAAGGAAGAAGATGGAGTGCGACATCCACACTGCCTTGAACAGCTAAATATGCCTCTATTCTACTATGAATTGATCACAGGATTGGTGTACTCAGTATCCTCAGGCCCAATCAGTGGTGAAATTTCCTACAGACATTAGGTCCCAATCTTGTAGCCAGCCTTTGGTGTTGTTGGGGATGCTCTGTTGATAGGTACTCATATAATTTCCAGTAGAATCCTCAGTGACCGGCTCACCACTCAAGATAGTTTTAGTCCTTGGGTTTAGGACATAAAAGGGCATGTTCATGGTTTCTCTATCTTTATTTCCATTGTTTGTGATGTGGTATCATGTATGATCATCCTTGTGTGTCACCCATGACCACGGAGTATCAACTTCAAATAAAGGCACGAGTACCTCCCCTAAAATACCGAAGACCCACATCGGTAGATTTTCAGAAAGCTGGTAATCCTTTTGCGCTACAATCAGCATACTGAACAAGGCTAGGTTATTGGATATAACTTCCCATTCACCATAATCCTTAGGGTAAGAACTCTTCTCGGCCCTCCTTATAGCATACATAACTTCCCCCATGGCGTTACTATGATCAGCATCCATTTTTCTCATTCTAGGTGAGGTTTTTAGAAATCAGCAAGGTGCACGTAACATAAGTAGTGTGCATGAAAAATTGGATGGCTGTTTGGAAAACCAGAAAAGTGGGGTAGAAAATAACCCCAGTGCGGAAAATCCCGACAACGATCTACGAATTCCGCGCCAAACAGAAGGAATTCTGCGGATGGAAGAAGAGTTTTTTCACATGAGGGCTCCAAGTTTATCTTGTGAGAAAGTATGTATAGGACATGCCCCAAGTGGTTTTATAGGAATGAATCTGGTTTTATGCATTTGATAAAATTATTTATGCACATAATAACGAATTTTGTGTGCGCTGTTGCCAGGGGGCCGACAATCTCACAGTTTCCCTTCGAATCCAACCATTGCGCCCCTTTGCAGATCCAATTACGAGGGGGGGTATTTTTAGACACTTAAATCTACCAAAGTTCTCAGAAAGGAGTCCATAGATAAAACATAGGCATATTTTGATTTGGAAACTAATTTTGAGAAGAGCCAGATGGATGCCCAAAAAAACAGAGTGGTGCGTGGAAAACAGTTTCCGAGCACAGAAAACATCTATGGCCTGAAGTGGTTTTTGCACATCAATATGTGAATTTACCCACCACTATTCTCGGGTCTAGTTTTTCCATGCCGGATTAATTTTGAGCACACCCATGACCACCGATTGCCTATAAATAGATGTGCACCCCCCACTTCCCATGGCTGAAGAATACGAACGGTCTCCACTGTGGGGAATTAACCTCTTCTGCAAAAGATGACTTCTAGTTGTTGGATTTTCCATGACATATCTCTTGGGTGTCCTCTTTCACGCAGAATAACTAGTTCTTGACCCTATCCTATATCCTTATGTGTTAGGACCCTTGCGCACAAACCAGTATACTTGCGCGTAAATATGCCTATTCCATCTTGTGTGAAAAACTGTCACGACCCGACCCTACCCAGGCTCGAGCCGCAACTACCCCAAGCCCGCCTCCACAGGCCAGGGGCTAGCGACCAGCGCCGAAGGCACAATAACTCGGGGTGTCCTTTTCCTAAGTACCTATACACACACACACGCAGCAAACTCAATGCAAAAGTGCAGAGTAAAAGAAAAAACAAGCAGAGTAAAAAAGAACAACTTCTGTATATATAAACGACAGAGTGCATTGACCTCTACAAGTACAAAGTACAAACTGAAAAGAAAATGGGCAAAACACGCACCCAACCAAAAAGTACCACATCCCGGCAACAGGTAAATGAAAAGGAAACAACTTACGGGTCTCCCACCTAAAACCCAGCCACGACCACCGCACGCGGTCCAAGCTCCCAAGCTCCACCTGTCCGTCGTCTGCAAGGGCACACCACGTGCGGGCAAAGCCCAAGCAGGGGTGAGTATAAAAATACTCAGTAGGATACTTCGAAGGCTTGAAGGAGAAACAAAGGAGGTACCAAAGGGTGAGCAGTAGAGCGAACAGAAAACGTAGAGGAGTACAACTGAAAGTGCAGTAAATAGTAACAGCTCAACCCAACAAGAGAACGGTAGAAGACTCGTCCAGGCACAAGGAGATAAAAACGGTGAGAAGATGAATTTCCCATTTAGTCTTCACTACCTATATCAGGAGAGTAGACTCGTCCAACCACGAGAAGCTAGACACGGAAAGCACATGGCATACCTCGCGCGTCTTCGCTTCACCTAGAAAGAGAGTAACCAATCCCAAGAAGTGGGTACCGGAAACAAGGTATATACATATCCCATTGCTCAAACAAGAAGCCCAAAACATCGTCGTAAGGGTATCTCCGTCCCATAGCTCATCCCAAGAAAATGAGTAGCCAACTGTCCCAGAGGTAACACCATCGATGCCCAGCATCCCGCACGTCTTCCCCGAACCACAAACCAAGGGGCTCAATCATGACACCTTGATACTACTCGCTTGGGGCGGCACTGACTCGCTCGCACGGTTTTAGGTCGCGTCCCAAGAACACGTCTTGGTGGGGATTGTGTCCCTCGTATTTGAGAGTTCTAGGGGAAGTCAAACCACGCCTTGTCACTGCCCCGCAGTCGAGAGGTCTTCTCGAAGTCAAGCTGTTCCATCACCAACCTGTACAACCAAGGGTCCCGCTCTGGTAATCACGGAGGTATGCCACATACTAGCCTAGTCGAGAGGACTGAGTCTGGAATTCCAACTGGTGTCCCACTGCCCAGTCCCACTGGAGGGTAATTCACAACCAAATATCAGGTGACCCACTGCCCAGCCCTGCTGGAGGGTAAACCATAATTCATCATCTGGCGACCCACTGCCCAGCCTCGCTGAAGGGTAATCCATAAAACATCATCAGGCGACCCACTGCCCAGCCCTGCTGGAGGGTAGACCTTAATACATCATCAGGCGACCCACTACCCAGCCCCGCTGGAGGGTAGACCTTAATACATCATAAGGCGACCCACTGCCCAGCCCCGCTGGAGGGTAGACCTGGAATAAGTCGACAGGCGACCCACTGCCCAGCCTTGATGGATGGTAGACCTGGAATAAGTCGACAGGCGACCCACTGCCCAGCCTTGATGGAGGGTAGACCTGGAACTAGACGACGGGTGACCCACTACCCAGCCCTGCTAGAGGGTAGACCCCAAGAGGTCGTCGGGTGACCCAATGCCCAGTCTCTGATAAAGGGTAGACCCTAATCTCGTCAGGTGACCCACTGCCCAGTCTCTGCTGGTGGGTAGACCCTAGAAGTCAGTGAGCAACCCACTGCCCAGCCCTGCTGGAGGGTAAGCCCGAGGAAGTCGATGAAAAACCCACCGCCCAGCCCCGCTGGAGGGTAAAATCACAACCGCTCTGCCATCTCTACAGGAGGGTAAAACACTCGTCGACCGAACACGGAGTGGGTGTCGCGCATCCACCCAACTCCAGAACAGCTCTCCCAAAAGAGGTGCAGCATCTGCCCCATCATTGGGTGTCACTAGCACTGCTACCAAGCAAACCATCGAGAACGAAACCAGGGGGAGACCACTCAACCCTGCTGGTCAACAAACATGCACAGATCCAGGGGAAGAGCTCCACCCTGCTGGTCAAACAAACACACATAGGGACCCTCCACGCCGCGAGAGGTCCAAGTACGTGAAGCAGAACACATCACACACTTGGGGCCCACACGACGTGTGGCCCCAAGTCAAACCCCAACCAAGCGCCCGAACATCTCAGGTACAGACCACACATACCTCCAAGCGCTCTCGTATACTCCCAGAGTATACCTCGTTCCAGCCCATAGGCTATCATGCACCTGGGACCCAACATCAACGTGAAGACGTGACGTAACATCTCCAACTCAAAGGCCCGGGCACGGCCAACCACATCTTGTGAACCACTTACATCACTCTCCCAAGAGTGCGTGATCACACACCAAGGGCCCGCTACAAAAAGGTAGGGCGAACCACTATTGGAGCACGTTCCATGCTTCCACATTTAACAAGATCGTGCAAGAGGCTCCGTACAGCCAAACAGATCACACCGTTGCAATCCTTGCGCAATAACACACGAGTTAGACTACTTACTCGCCCAAAATGGTCAACAGGTGAAAAGGTACTATTCAATGTGACCGAACCCGTGTAGGGCCCACCCCATGATCCCGAAACTGAACCAACAGATCATGCCACTGCGATCCCCTTGGAAAAACAAACAGGATTGCATAATCAATCGCCCAAAATGAACACCCGGTGAAAAAGGTACGATTCACCTTAGCCAGGTCAGGTGGGTCCCACACCACGTCCTTGAAAAAGGTCGGGCGGACTGCACCATCGCAAAGCTCTCAGAAAAGCACGTCAAATTGACTGCTTACTTGCGTAGAACGGGTACCCGGAGGAAAGGATACGTTCCGGCACACCGCACACGTGCGGCGCCACGTGGGACCCGTATCCCGTTCCCGAAACACAACGAACGGATCGCACCGTTGCGATCCTCTCAAAAAAGTAGACATGATGGACGATTCACTTGTCCAAAACGGTCACCCGGTGATAAAGCTGGAAATCACCGTCAACTCTCGAAACGACCCTCGTGGGCCCCGCACCATCGTGCCGAATTTGAGCGGGCGGATTGCACCATTGAAATCCCATCAGAAAAACATCCAGAAACGACTACTTGCATGCCCCGAACGGACGTCCGATGGAAAAGTCGTGAAACGCCGCACACAGCTCAAGAGTCGGCCTGTGGGTCCCACGACTTAACTCCGGTTTCCACACCCGAAACCACCCTGGAAACCTCCGCCTCAGTGCCAGGGCCCCAACGCCGCTAACGGCGCTCAAAACAGACGTCAGACGCATCCGCGCCATCCAAAACAAGAATCTCGGAAAAAACGCTCATCAACTAAAAGACACGCCACACCTATACGGCCCCTCGTTTCAGGAATTAAAAATTCCCAAAACCATCTCAAAAAGACCGTCTCTACGTCAGGTCCGCGCCGCCGTAGACGGCATGCAAAACGGGCACTCGTAGCCCGAAATACGGGTGTCCGAAGACTGAGGGGCAAAGCCCCTTGGGCCGGACCTGCCGGTCCGCCATGCTTGGGCCGGCCCGAGCCGGCCGGCCCGGTCCGCACAGCCGGCCCGCTACTCAGCCGCGGGTCCGGTTCACCCCACCGCGGCCAGCTGGCCACGACTTCTCTTCTCCCTGCCGGACGCCCCGCGGCTGGTTGATGCCCCAAAGTGACCTGTGTTTTGCGGGTCGCGGTTGACGCACAGGGGTCGCGCGCTTCGCGGACCCCCTCTCCTCCGCTTGCCGGCGCACACGGCCGGTGTCGCGGCTGGCTTCCGACAGCTGCTGCCGCCTCCTGGAAGCGCCGCAGCTGCCTTCTGAAGCCCCGACCGACCGCCGACCGCCCTGCTCCGCCCCGCGCCGCCCTGCGCCGCCGCCGTCTGCCGCCTTCGACCCTCGCCGGAAACCGGCCGTGGCCGGAAAAATTTCCAAGGACCACCGGGAACACTCCGGTGGTCGAAATTTAGATCCAAATAGCTTTCCGGAAAGCTCGGGACGGGATCTGCGCAACCACGAGATTTTTTCGATGATCCAATGGTGCGATTGAGCATAAATGAGGATTAAAATGGGGAAGGGGAGGAAAACTCATATCAACCTACCTCATTGGGCTTCTCCCGGCGCTTCCCGCACGATCTGCCCCGCGTCGTTGCCTCGCCGGAGTTGGATCCCCGAAGCATGCCTCGCCGGAGCTCGCCGAAATGGAGGAGGGAAAGGGAGAGGCTGTGAGGGAGGAGAAGGGGAAGATAAGAGGGAGGGGTGCGTTGAAGTAATAACACTTAAACACCCCCTCCCGGCAGCCCCGAACATGAACTCCCGACGAGGTCGAGATTTAGCCTCCCCTAACATATGAACCACGCTCTGAGCACAACGGCGGTCTCGGAAATTTATTTCGAGACCCCATTCAAAAGTTACTAAACATAGCGCCTGAGGCCGCCAAATTCCGAAAACACCCCTGGGGCCATTTTTCACAAACGGCGCGCGCCTGCGAAACTTATACCCCTCCTAGGGTAAACGACACGCTCTGAACTCTACAGTGCCCTCAGTTTTCCAATCCGAGCCACCGTTTAAGAGATACCTACATTTCAACATTAAACGAATTAATTAATTAATTAATTTATCCGTTTAACCTTCCGGAAGCAAGCGAGGGGTCCAAACATCCCGCGCCGACAAGTTTTATGTCGTTCCTAGGGTAAACACCCCATTACGGACCCATCCGTACACTCGGATCCCTGATCCGGATCACCGTTAGGAGTTAGTGCATTTATTTGGCGTTTCCAGTGTGAACACACTGAAAATTTAATTCTGGCCACTCCGGGGCTCGGAATCGCACACCGTCTGAAGGCGCTGCTCTGGAATATCATCAAGAATATTCCAAAGTCTTTCGTAGCAAAAAACGGGTTCTTACAAAAACACTCCACTTGCATGAAAAAACATCTTTTATTTCCGTGAAAGCCTTCTTTTCCAATCATCCCATCCTTTTTCATGCAACAGTCCCCTCTTTCAAATCCTTTTTCTAGGAAACCCCTTATTTTACATGAAAAAACTTATCCTTGTGTGTTCCCTTTAGCATGTGTTCGATTTTTCTCTCAATGACACCATATTTGGTAACATTATACACAAAGAAAACCTATGTTTCACACCCTTATCCAATACAACCCTCCAGGTCCGTACAATGTGATTTCAATGTCTATGGGCTGTTTCTCCATGTTACATTTCTTAGACTTATGCTTCATTACATAGGCACGCTTATGGATATTTCTTCTTTACATTACCATGCTAACATGGGCCCCTTAGTGGATCACTCCATGACACTCCCTTACCATGAAATTGATGATGCCTTCCCTTCCCCAATGGTGGGTGGGTACTATTAATGTATGTCATAGGGATACAGAATGAACCCACCTCATCTGAGCTATAAGACCTCAAATAGCCAAGAACCATCATCCTCATCACATGATGTTAAACACTGAGTTCACCTCATACAGTCTATAGAGGGGCCCGTCTCAGACATTCTCCATGCCCACTGGTCTTCACAAGAGTGAAATCTTCCTAGCGTTGAATGATATCCTCCTTGTTTGAGCAGAACCTGTCTGCGAGTAAGGCAAACCACCTTGGTATAATCCCCTAGTTGTTATTATAGGATGTAGTACCCTTACTCCTTCTTTATTCTTCCGTAACAAATACTAAGAGGATAGATGGGCACATAGACCTTTGTTACCCTGTCCCTCCTCCTCTAGGATTTGTCGCCACCAGTCCACCAACCTGAAGTATGTCCCAATCTCTATCTCCTCGAGCTGTGAAATGTTGTGTAAGACTATGTTTCCTCTTTGGTCCGCCAACCCCACAAAAGCCCTACTCCACTTCCAAGGGTCACACCTGTCGCGACATGATCGTCAGGTCTTTGGTGCATCTTATTTCTCACACATAGCATGACTCATGTTTGATTATATTAAGCATTGACTATGGAATTATTCATGGTCCACGATAGCATGTAATCCCCATTCCCCCATTCCAAACAATATGAACATTGATCTTTTCAAAGGAAATCTACGTAGGAATCCTCCCGGTGGTTCAAGCCGAACACTTTCTGGTCCCGAACCATTCACGTTGGTTCACAAAACACTCCCGAACTACGTTGAAATTGATCCTTGAGAATTCAAGGTACATAGGAGGCCACCATGAGGTTCATTCCAAAAACCTACATGTCCCAGCCCCTTCACGTCAGTTCAACTTCATCCCACATGAAGTTAAACTGTATTCACTTTTTCTACCTCACAATATGTTAAACTATAACCATTAGAACTATGTGGGCTTTGATCCTTTTCCCCTAGATATGGTATGTAGGAAGCCTCCCTGAGGTCGAACCCATACCAGTTGTATGTCATTGGATCCCCAACTAGTGGTAAGCCGTTGGAACCCCATCCAGCTATAAGCCGTTATGTTATCTAACCGAAGGTAAGTTATTGTGTTCCCCATTCGTCGGTAATTCATTGTTATCCCCTTGGCTGGAACCCACATCTCTGGTCCGCCCCCATGGGGATAGACCATCCTCGAGCTGATTACCACGCATAAGCATGTCACCGGGTTGCTGTCCTCTACGTACACCCGGATTCTATGCACCCACTGAACTATGTGCCCATTGATCCATTCCAAGGCAAGGTACATAGTTAGCCTCCCTGAGGTTCAATCCCATCACCCAAGTCTAATCGTTTTCTCTCTCCGATGAGCCTATATGTTTCGAGAACGTCATGCCCCAACCCAGAGGTTAAACTTCCTCCGTGTCCCAACCATATGGGTCGCCTCCTCACTTATCCTTTCACCCCACCGAACTACGGGGACTTTGATTCCCTCCATGAGGATACATAGGAAGTATCTTTGGGGATCAAGCCTAAAAATACCAGCACCATCATGATGCTTCCATCTCATTCTCCCACCACTCCATTAAACTCTCAATCATCCATCCCAATTCTTACTCTGGATGACACATCCTGTTGAAATCATTTCACCCATTTTCTCACAGCTCATAGTGGAAATCGAGTAACAATCCATGTGATAGACCTTGCATTAGTGATCCCACCAGGGGTCACACCCACATAATCCAATCTCTTCATTGTTTTGATCTGGCCGATCCATCTCTGCTAGAAGTGAAACCTGGGACACACCCAATGTTTAACATAGGAAGTTCAAGAAAACCTTAGTAACATTCCTATATAATATAATTCCCCTCATTCTACTTGGGATGCCTCGGTCTTCCGCACCCACGAGAAGCCCTATTATAAGGGGAGTTAACCCTGAAACACCCATGTTCCAACACCCAGACCCACCCATGATGTCCAACATGAAAAATCCCACAACCAAAGTATGCTGCCATGATAGGACCCCTTAGATTATCCCTATAGAAGAAACGTAATAAATCAGTGTCCATGAAGACATGTCATTAGGAGGAGATTCACGAACCACAACTAAAATAATCAAGGGAGACCCTCACTAGTTAATGAGCTCCAATTAGTAATCCAAGGAAAGAGGAACCAACAATCCATCATCGCGTTTCTACCAAGGAGAAAACAACCCTAAATAAGTGACAGATGTGGCCCACCTTTTGAAAGTTGTAATTTGGGCCAACAGATGCGCGTCCTCTAAAATTGATGGATGAGTGCCCTGGCAGAAGAATTATAAAAAAATTCATTATAATTTATCTTAGAAAATTTTATTCATTTTTTATCACCAATTCACACTTATGATGTGGAGAAACATTCCCCATCAGAACTATAAGCATTTATTTTTTTTCTTACGAAATCATCTTTATGGTCTCTTCTTGGACATGAAAAGTTACTATAGAATGTTATGTTCAAGGCCTAGATTTTTTAACACCATTAAAAGTTCATAATTACCATGTTTTCATTTATATATGACATCTCATAAAATGTAACTTCTTCAACTATCTCCACTTTCTTCCAATTGTCCACATCCTTATATTGATCATTTTCAATTTATTATGGCATGGATAATTCATTGGACGTGATATAATTATTCACTTTCTTAATTCTCTCCACAATTACATTTTGAGGAATCTCATTTGGTGAGATAACTTTTTATTTCTGTTATTTGTAATCTTCTAAACCATATCTTCAACAAACATCACTAACATAATCAATTTTTTATGTATATAGTTATGGTGATATATTTCTCATAGGATTCTCTTTCTAATAATCTGACCACATCAACTGATATGATCTACACTTGATTCATTCATCTTTCCTAGTAGTGACATGATATAGTTGAATGAATATGATTTATAAAAAAATACACCAAAATACCAATAGTGTCCTCTAAACCTCGATCTTCTATAATTATTATAGTTCTTCTTTAATTATTATCATTATTTAATTTTCATAGACCATGGGTTTTTTTCAGTATCAAACGCTCTTTTTGAATCAGCCCACTCTTAATTTGTAGACATTGTTTTCTCAATTTTATATTTTGTTCCAGCTTGATTCAGGCATGTTATTTAGTCCAACCATGATAGAAATAAAAGGTGTACATTGAGATTCATTAGGTATAGAATATTTCTCTTTCTTTGGTACCTACTTCATAACTACATTAGAATATTCACCCATATGATCAATAGCTTGGGTGAAGTATGATTTCATCTTATAAAATTATCTTTGAGATAAATGTAGCATAGATTGTGTCTCAGATAATCATCATCACTATAAAATATTCATTTTTCATAGTCATTCTCAATATTTTCATGTTCAGCTATATTTAACCTATTAATATTTTTTTCTTCAAAGAATAATATTTTACTATTTTTATGATCTATCATTCTAGGGTATTTTCTTCAAATGATTTTACTTTCCATTCTCGCTTAACTTCATTCTTTATATATTCCATTATCTCATTAAGATATGTCTATTATTTCATGAAATTCTCTTTATTATGCTTTATTAGTTTTATTTTTTACATCTTGATTTTCATGTTATTCTCAAGTGTATCATTTGGATTATATTTTAAGAACCATTCTTGTTTTGTTATTTATTAAAACAAAATTTCATCAAATATATCGTTAGTTGTTTTTCATTTTCCTATTAGACATGCCTTATTTGTGAATGATAATTAGTCTATTGTCTCATATCATAATGATGAATATTGATAAAATTTATTCTCAAACGATATCATCTACTTTTTTTTGATATCTTCTTCATTTTATTATCATTTTCATGTTTATTAAACATTCACTTTAAGTTTCATTCCACCTAATCAGTCTCAGTGATTGTAGGATTCTTATTTGGATTGATATATGAAAAATATACAACTCTCTTACTATTTAAACAATTATCTGGATTCTTTCCTTTTCCAATTTTGAATTTTATGATAAATATTTTTGAATAAATTAAATTATTTAACATAAAACCTTTTTAGCTTATTAGTATTCATAGTGAATTGACTCTAACTATTCTTCAATGGTAGATTTATATTTTATCATTGAATCAACGGTTATATCATGACTTTCCTTATTCTTGATTGGAAATATTGTCATTACTCCCCATGTTATGATAATATAATTAATTTCGTCCAACAATATATCTTCTCTTTCTCCTAGTGTATCAACCTAGGATCAAATTTATATAGAAATATTCTCTGCCACTTTTCACAGTAGTTTATTCATCAAAATATCCCTAAAAACTTGTATACTAGAAACAATAATATTTACTCTTGTAATGTAGCCATCAATACATTCATCATCATCCATTTTTTATCTTCAAATATTCTTCTCTACCCTTGAAGTTTGTATTCCTTAAATTTTACATTTCTCTCATAACTACACATTAATTTTCTCAAAAACATGTTAGCCATTTTATGTCCATAAAATTAATCGAATACCTTCTCAAAGAGTGAAATCATGAAAGAATTTTGTAATTTTTCATGCATTAATTTGTTTATATTATCTTCAAAAATAATAATAATAAACTCTCATTAAAGGGTGCAAATCCCAATATATCATCATTTATAACATCTAACCCCAGTGATTGGAGCTACAATGCCATTTTATTTATCTATCCATTATAGTTATCACCATTCAATGTGGGAACGCCCCTACACTATACTAAATTCTTATTATCTATCCTCAGTATATAGATGGATCTTTTATAGGGAACCTTCACTCTTATAATTTTTTATTCAATATTAATATGACAACTTTGAGAGTGGGATGGAGTGAATTTGGGATCCCATTTATTTATTCAAATTGATATTTTTTAAAACAACATATTTCAGAGGTTATGGATCCTATCCAAACATCATATATCTCTCAGCCTCACCTCCAATGATGTTGTAAATTAAAGGAACAATACACAAGGATTAAAAGGATTGATACACCCACATAGTAATTCCCCATATAGTTATACCTTACAACATTTATTCTCCATTATAATATTTTTATTAATTAAAATTGTTGATATAGAGTCTCACTATATCATAACCCTTGAATCCGCATAGGGGGATATTTAGAATATATCACAAAGTGTATCCAAAATAAACACTATAATTCTACTCTTGAATAATCATAAGAGGGTATTTACACTATATAAAATAGTGTTAACAGAATCCATGTTGGCATTATACTCCTAAATTCTGATAAGATGATCTTTATACTATATCACATAATACATACTACCTTAAAGAAAAAATCATTGTAGGTTGATCTTTTGATATTCCTACATGATAGTAATGAATCACAATTTATTGTGTAAACATCAAGTACCTTTGAAGCTTTTTGTTTTTTCAAAAATATATATGATCACCAATAGATTTATTGTTACCTCCATGAAATAATTATTGGGCTCGAATTCACCCTTTTAATATTAAATTTTTTTCCTCATTTGGATGCCTGAAATTGATTCCAAAAAATTTTCACACTCATGTATATGATTTTTTTTGTTTTATTATTTTATGTGATATTATCTATGTTTATTTAAGTGTTATCAGGTGTTATGAATTAACATATACATGTATGCAATCTCTTTACTACCTCATGAACTTTCTCCCTTCATATAAGCCAGTGTCTTCTTCTAAATCACTACCTTGGTGTTCAACTTGAACACAACCAAATGCTACATGAAACCTAGGTAGTTCCTATATTCACATTACTCGATATATATATAAAGTGGTGGAGTTATTCCATTTATTCAAAAAGGGCATTGTGGAACCGGTTCTTTGAGAAGCACTTCGAGTGTGCGTTACAAAAATCGATGACTTGTGATTAGATCAATTTCATCATGATAGTATATTTCATCACAGAACCTCTTTGTGATACATAAGGTATCATTATTCTATGGATCTATTTATAAAATTATAGATCATCTCAAATGATGGCAGTGATTCCTTGTCCCAAGCACTCAGTATTTATAGAGTATTCTCCACGACATCACCTTTTATAGATAAACCTTTTTATGGTTCCCTGAAATATTCCCGAATATGTCTATCTAAAAAACAATAAATTTATTAATGTTTCTCGAATATAAACAAAAAATCTTGGAATCTCCAAGATGGATCTTCTCACATGAATATGAAATCATTTTTGTGCTCTATATCAATTTTGATGCATGAAATCATCAATTTATAAACAATACATGATATCTAATGTTTCATAATATTATCCTTGGATGAATATATATCATTGGATGATCACATGCATAAGAGACACTGATTACATGAATTAACTCCTTGAATACCTAATTCCATCAACATGATTGTGGAATATAACCTGAATTTCTGAAATTATTTATTTTATTTTATACTGATGACATGAAAATATCCTTTACGGGGGTAAGCATGAATGTTATCCCTTCGTATTGATAAAATGGATGAAATAAAATATTTTAAATTTAAAATATCCTAACTTTATTTTTTTTAATATGGGAGAATAGTACCTACATGCTACTATCCCACATGTGTTTCTATCATGGTTGAAGTGAACTCAATAACTAAAGAAGTTCTAGATATTTATTGTTTTTTTCACCCGGTTTTGTTACCCGAAACACAACACTTATGACATGATGCCATTTTCTCACTTGCACAGTGGTTCTAAAACCACTATAAATACTCATCATACACCCATACGTGCTATAAAATTATTATTCATGACTAATGTCACACCTACCACCCACGTCTAGCCGAGAAATTGTTCTCCCATATGGTTGATCCTCTGGTCCTACATATGTAGTTGTGTGAATCCTTGGTTATCCATGTGTTTGAAATTTTTATTTGTTAAATTTCCAATCCTATATATATATATATATAATATGTATAAAATATAATAACAATATCACCTCAAACATCGTATATTAATATCATCATTCAAAATAAAAAATATTTTTCATGGTTTACATTTTTTTATGCACTCCTATAAATATTTTAGAATAAAAGATCTCTCTCCAAGTGAAATTGGAACATATCATTGGGAATTAAATATTGTTCAAAAATATTTAAAATATATGGAGAATAGAAATTCACCATGATTCTTCACATTAATAATTATTATAATCGCTAACACATATTAAACGTTTTTGAAAAAAATAAAATCCATGCCTCTTGGTCTTAACAATCAGGGGGCCACATCACACATATAAAATTTGGTAGTTTATGTATATAATGTCTACAAATTATTTTTTCTCCACAAGGTATAAAGAAATTCAACCGAAATATGTTGTGATAAATGGTGTCATCATCTTAGTAAAGAAAAAAATAATTACATGATTATGTTCCACTCACCAAATACTGACAGATAATGGGGCCAATTTCTACTATTCCATTTTCAAAAGCTTATATCAAATATATTTTATTGATTATAACAATTCATACCAGTACTATGATACATAATATCGATAGATTGAGGCCCTCAAAAATATTTTTTCTAATATGCTCCGGATGGAGGTAAATAATGAAAATAGATACATCCCCAAAATTCTTGTATATTCTTTGTGGTCCTACCACACCATGTCTCATACTACCATGAATAAAACACTATATTCTGTTTTATTTATGATAGTGGAAGTATTTCCCATTTATGTAAACCATACTATTCTTTGTACATCCGTATGAAAATAGTTTTCTGAAGATGAATTGTCTTAAAAGGAGCTTGATGATTTCTACTGAGTCGAAGAGAAGAGGTTGAACACTTTTACCATCATGAATGTTTATCAGAATAGATTTTCAAGAGTTTTAAAAAAGAAAGTAACCTTCATTGATTCCTCCATAGAAAGATTGTATTGGATCTCATAAATCCCCAAATATAATGGAATATTCCCCGAAATCATGAACCAATGTAAGAGTGACCTTACATAAGATGAAAGGTCAACTGTAAAGGATACATCTCCCTAGTGAAAATGGAAAGATTAAAACTTTCATTGTAAAATGTAATGTTGTCGTCAAACAATTTTTATAACCTTCTAATATATCCAATATGATACTTGTGGAATAACCTTAAACTTTATGGAATGAATAACCATTGAACATGATGTAAAGTTATACGGAACATGTCCTATATATATGAGTTTGAACTAGATGGCATAAAATTATCATTGTATAATGTCAAACTATATGGTATTATTCCTATTCAGACGAATTAAAATAACACACCAGCATCTTCACCATGTGATTTTAATCTATATGGTTATCATCTTCTCTACAAGGTGTTAAAATGTACATTAATTTTCCAGAACTCGTGAAATTAAACTATTTGATAACATTCATGTCACTGAATTCAAATAACATGATATTTGATGATATAATATCCAATTATGTGCCTAAATAAATTTTGGGTAATTCAAAAACTGCCACATGTTTCCCACAATAAGAATGACCCAATTAATCCTTGATAGATTGGATGATCACCCAATTTGGAATATTGATGAATACAATGGCCAATGATTTGAGGTAAAAACAATACCATTAATGTCCATAAAATACATAGATTATCCCATTCTGTGTCGCCTAATTTCCCTATAAATATATAGATATGTGTAGGAATACATATAGAATAAAATTTATGGGACTAAAGGATAAAAATTACCATATAAATTCAAATGATAAATATGTATTCATGTATGTTTTCTTTAAAATATATGTATAGATTTATTAATACTATGGTACATATGTAATGATGTTTGGATCCTTTATCTCAGGCCACACCATGAATAAAAACCCCTTTCCTTACATATGATCATGATATCTGGGGGTAATTTATCTTCATAAAATAATTGCATTACTCCAACCCTAGAAGGATATGCAGAGAGGCATAAATATAGATTAGTATATGATTTCCAATAATGAAAATTCCATTTTTGACATTAGTGTTCTATGAATCATGATATCACACTATTTTCATAATTTCATAACATTAAGGGAAAAAAACATCTTCCCCTAAACCGGAGCCCAATCTATGTAGAAGATGTCTCTCAGGGACTATGTATGGATCGATATAAGGATTTACCCTACATACAACATGTTTATGTAGACACCACAAGGTATAATTCCTCTATCCCAATCTACTGGCCTGTTCTATGTTGGATTATTCATTCTAGCTTTCATCACTTGTTAACCTATATTAATGTTAATCCCCCGAATACATGAGATTGATCTATATAAGGTGTAAAAAATAATAACTATTTGAATATAGTTCCTTACTATTAAAGAATATGTTGTGATGCCTAGATCCCATATATAGGCCAAAATGAAAATTCCATCCACAAAAATTCCCTTATATTCAACATATAGGGGTTCCTTATGAACCATTCACAGATAAGTTAAATAACATTAAAATTCACAAATCCTAGCAATGAATGTATATCCATGGAAAAATGTACTGGTACAATTTCCATATTTTTATGTAGTGATTATTAAATTATATTTTCAGGATGTTAAACTAAGAATGATATGGTACATGTTACATGACTGTACCCTTTTTAGATTAGCTCATCCTATGTGAATCATCAGAAACATGAGAGTTAGACCCTTGTGGAGTTCTCTATTATATTTTCCTTATATTTAAATCTATATTAGGGTTGAGTTCTCCATCTCCGATGAAAACATGTATTCATATCCCTTGAATGTTCTATAAAAATCCCCCAAATCTAATTTCATAAAATCAATAAAATATTAAAAATTCCCTCTTCTATGTAGCTGATCAATATACATAGGGGCCACATTCTCGATTCCCTATTGCATGAAATTAAATGACACGACAAGTTTTCCACATTTCTTGACCTTAAACTACTCAGTGTGGTCCCTCATATGTGGTCCTTTTTCAAAACATTATAATAAGATCTTAATGAGTAAACAAGATGTAGTTCAGATCTACAAAAAAAACATCATAAAACATTCCCCTTTGTCAGCGTGTTATCCTAATGTGTATACCACCAAGAAAATAATAAATAATAAATATATTAATAAATTATATGTGTATGATACCAATAATAAGATCCCCATTAAATGTCTTCATTCATTATCACCCCTTCCAATGGACTGATGTCATCCTCATTATGAATGGACCGAGCCTAAAATAGAATAAATATTCTTTTGAACATCCTTTTATATAAAAAAAACTTCACACATAGAGTGTCTTTTATTTATTAAAAACATTATCTCATTATCTTTAATGAGTTCATTAATGTCCATAGGACACATCTGGTTGAATTTCATACTACACCATTGATTTGAATCAACTTAAGTTAACATAATATATAATGTCAATCAGGGAACCATTATCCTGAAATGGAAGATCATATAATTTGTTACGCCATTTCAAAATCATTGTGGAACCTGTGTTCAAATATTTCCCCTAAAAATCCCCCGAACACCATCCCACTTCATTCCCCATAAAAAAAGAACCTTAAATTTTGTTTTTCATGTATCATGTTCTTTTTTAAATGGTTTGTGGATATTATTAGCCTTTGAGATCTATTTGAGTTGTTATTATCATGGCCAAGATCCACATATCATGACTATAAATTGTGTTCACTGACCCTTGGAACTAGTCTATAGTGTCATTGGGTCCTCCAATCACATCAGGTAAAATTTCCCCTTTTCCACTAAATTAGATTTATCAACACCATTGAGTCTAATAACTATGATATTAAACTATATCATCCTCTTATATAAGATAATATATATTATCATTGTGATCTTCCTTATCATAGGGGTTTTAACTTTCCATTTCTACCTAGGATTCCCAACATTAGATATGGTAAAGGATTCATGACTTTAAAATCAAAACTTCTTTCATTGATGTATGAAATTAAAATATGAACCCTTAGTGGTCTAATATATAAGACCATAAATTTTAGGTGAAAAAGATATAAATCATTTTAGGATAAAATCCTCTAAAATTAATCATGGGAAAATGTAATGTATTAACTCACTAATACTACCATTATGAGGATTATGAAAAATGAGAGAGAACTGATAAGACATAATGATTGTATGGAAAATCCAATGACCCTATTAAAGGAAAATCCATTCTCTATAGACACTACAGTTATAGAAAATGTTAGACGCGTGAAATATCATATAACTTTGACAAAAATATTTGGTCCACACATAGTATTATTGATTTTCTGGTGCCATAATCCTTCTTTAATATTCATTCATTCTATAAACCGAATTCATTACAAATTTTTTTTAATCATATAAAAAAAATTCATTTTTTATTAGTATGAATCACATTAGACACAAAAAGAACACCTATGCTTGAATTTGAATATTGTGCCCATTATATTGAAATATAATAATACCTCTAATGTGGCCTGGAGATATGAGGCATCTACATCTAGAATAAGAGAATACCATAACATCATACTCCCTCAAACCAATGTAATTGTACCCATTTTGGAAACATTCTACGATTATTCCACACATACATTTCATATCTCCTCATTTATAAATAAAAATATTTGGGTTATGACATACAAATTCTATAATGAAACTACTCATGTAAATTTTAATACCTCGATGTTATGTACATATGTATGAAACTCATTTTATTGTGGAAAAATTATGACATATCACCCATGATATATTAATTGGTCATCTTCTTAAGAGTTTTTATCCTTCAAAATTGTGGTCGAAGATTCACGACTATAAACTAAATTCCACATTTTCAATTTTTGTATACAATACCACTGGTCTCAACATTAAAGATAGGGTATCCATTGTCATTATAGATATATTTTCCCACATATTTGATCAATTCTATATGATCATAAAATGATAGAATATGTGGAATATGCACCATGACCACAAACCGTGTTCACATTGGACAATGTAGTTATTTCCAAAATTTCAATGACATTGTTCATACATGCATGAACTAAAACATCACGTGGAAGGAGTCATAGAACTAACTATATTGAAAACCCACAATGGGTAACCTTGTCAGATGATCTGTCTCCCAACACAGAACACTCACCATACTTGATTAATGATAAAATCTAATATTTAAAGATGAAAACATGAATATCATATTTATGTTGAAAAACTATAAATGAAAACCTAATAAAATTACAAGAATATTCTCTCTAGTTTTCCAAAATATGTTTTTTTGGAAAATATTAGAGTGATAAGATAAAATACGAAAAGGCTATGTGGTCTTAAATATGGTTCTAGTGGATGTATGGATGTTCTAATTAGGTACCATGGACACAACAAAAATTTTGAGCATTCACTCACACTCTCATCCTCAGTTTAGCAGTCGTGAGTTTAAATATGAAATGAGAAAATACATAACATAAGGGATATCAAACCATTTTTACCTTTGAATCCTTATTCTAAATCACTCCTTTAATATCCTCATCAGGTTGAGTCAAATCACGCATCTAAATGGTCCCAATATAGTGTTACAGTGACTATAGTTATATCTACCACCATCCATGGGCTACACCTTGGGGGAATTGTTTTCTAAACCAATAATTTTATTTGCCATGTTTTTAATTTTCCATTATTAACTCATTGTTAAAATGATTTTTTTATATATTGTTGTTGTTTCTTCCTAGAGTTTCATAGATTATCATAAATTGACTATCAAGCTAAAACAAAACCAAGAGAATTAACTACATTTAACAGAAGTAGATATTTAATTCATTGATAAAAACAAAGAATTAGGAGAATCCATAATCTGGAGTACCTTCTCAATGTTAAAATTAAGCTGAAATAAATAAAATTGTTAAAATGTACTTTTATCAGTCTTTTCTAACAAATCAAAAAAAAATGAAGAGAAAAATTGTTGGACAATTGAATTTTGATTAGTTGGATAGCTTATGGTTTTGCCTATGGATGTGTTTTATCTACATAAGTGATTAAATCATTATTCTCCATAAAATTACTTCAAGAATTGTTCTTTATAAGAGCAACTGTCCATTCACTATTTATGTGTGATCCTCATTTTCTGAAAGTTCTGCAGCATGTATAACTACCCAATCTTGATGTTGTGATTTCTCAGTAACAAAATAATGTTGATCCATTGATCAAACCTATAAATATGGTGTGTGATGATTAATAGTAAAAATTGGATGAGTTTTCAGGTATGAGTTTCTATTTCATCTCAAGTAGTGAGAATATTAGTGATGAGTAAATAGACACACCCTTTATTTCAAAAAACATTCCTTACATGGTACACCATATAACAATATAGAGGATATTTTGGTGTATATTGTCTCATTAATAAGAACATAATAAAGAAAAACCTGGAATTTATTATAATTCACATGAAATATTTTCTATGATACTTATATTGTATCTCAAGCCCTTAGAATAAAAGTCAAAAAAAGTTTGCAGAAATCATAAAACGAGTACAAAAAAATGAGATACATAGAATGTGAAAATGATTAATATCAATAAGGAATAAAAATATGAATATGAGGCATATTATAATATAAATAAAATGTATAGTAACATAGATCTGTGTCTAAAATATAAAATTTATACATTCATATGTATATAACAATGGTTTATCAAAAGTGTGTCAATAATCAAAATTCCCAATTTTATTCACCATAGTATCATAAAACATATCATATATATAGAATAATTGTTTACCCAATGAATTGGATCCCATAATAATGCACAATTAATAATTATTTATTCATTTCATCCTCATTGATCATAAAAAATCATTTGATAAATAACATCTGAAAAATAAATACAAATATCCGTTACAAAATCAATGTGTACAAAGTGCTTAAATACTTGAACATAAAATCATTTTAAACTATTAAAAAGTTAACATGGGATTTATAAATTTAAATCCATAAATAAATAAGAAACTTATACATATTGGAGAATAACCATGGAAATGGATTAGGTTTTTGTATTCAATGTATGAAATCTTTAGTATTTAAATGTGAAATTTATGAAACGAATTCAGCATCATGAAATTATACATTGTGGCTTATGAAAAGGCAATACTGGGACAAAAAATAGGTCTTCCAATGATAAAAAATAATTATTTCTATAAGGGTAACAGAAAAATTCCAATAGATGCAATTGGATTATAATTTAGAATTTATAAAAAAATGGGTAACATGGTTGAAAAAGAGAAGAGGATAATTCTCATACCATTATTATTTTCTGTCTAAAACGTGAGGATGTGACCTTGAGACTAGTAGAAAACCTTGTAAGGACTCTTATAAATGTGAAATTAAAATATTTTCATTCTTAATAGATTTAGATTTGGGATCGGGGGTGGGTAGATAGTATTTGTTCCGTAGGAGGGTTTGCTTCACGTGATTAAATAATGATTATTTTATATATATGGATTAAAAATATTGGGGGGAATTAATTCAAATGAAGTTTCTTGAAAATTAATGGTGTATAGGATAGTAAGGGCCAAAAAAATATTAAACACCCATTTAATGTTTTTGTTTTTAGTTATTTTATGATTTTACCATTTAACATTAACCATGTACATTAATTTACTTATACTTTGCTAACTCTTTTTTACAGTGATATATATTTAATGAATAAAAATGAAATTATCCTCATTACATAATTTTTAACTTCTAATTACAAATATTCAATTCTATATTCCTGATTAAATTTATTAATGTGATGAAATTAATTTCTAATATAACACATTATAACTCATAAAAATAGTTTATTTGAAATGATAAAATTGTGTTTTTTAGAAATACAAAGAATTAGTTTATAATATATAAAAAAAATTATGTAATTCATTATTCCTTAAATAATTTTTTATTAATAATATGTATTATCTATCTGAAAATCATTATATTATAAAAATTAAATTATAAGAGTTATCATATTTCATAAAAACTGTATTTTCACTTTATTAAACTAGAAATAATATTTTTAGGAAAATTATTATCAATCACATAGACATTATTTTTATTTACTGAGTGAAAAATGAATTATTTTTTTGGAAAGTAATTTCCTAAATATTATTATTTTAATTTTTAAATAAATTATCTTATTGATAATTGTGAATTTCAATGAAAAACAAAACTTTTCACAATATAAAAATTACTTTGGACTCCATTAAAATATTTTATAAATTAAAAGTTATTTTTTATGATTATTTAATGAAAATAAATGTAATATAAAACATATAAATGTATCATAAATTATACCTTTAATGAAACATAATGTATTTATATATTTTCCAAAAACAAAATTATAAAATAATTATCACAGTCACTTTATTACTCCAAATAAAATAATAATAACCAATTATCTAATTAATTAATGAATATAATTCCATTGTACAATCAAGACATGATTAATTAATCCTAAAGGACATATTTAAATATAAATACACCACAATTGTCATAATTTACCATTCACTATGATTTTATGATATCATTAATGACATGAATATTGTATTACTAACCATCAATTTATTTTCTATATGATGTTAATGGATGGGAAGATTCTAGCAGATCAAAGTGACCCAAATTTTTTAGATTTTACACTATCTAATTTTTTTAACCATTTTAATATTCAGCATCATTAAAAGAATTTATGTAGACTAAATATAACTTTCTCAAATGACATAATACTGTTTTTTTCTCTCTGGTAAATGTTTTCTATCCATATACTATTCATTGTTTTAAATGTTCATATCAATAAAATTCGTATAAATTTATCATTAAATAAAACTTCGTTATATTTGGTTCTATTATAAGTCATTAAAAAGAGTTGAATGAGATGAAAGGGTTCAATTATTAAAAGAACATTTTTTAGGCCCTTACATTCTTCCATCCTTAACAGAATTTAGTAACTAGAATTTCAACACAAATTCTATGATGAGGACAGATGAAGGTACTTTTGTATAATTTTTTTACAAATTTACCATAATTCCTCTTCATATGTGTAGTTTCTATAGAACACTTTGACAAGGCAAGTTATCTTGTTGTGTATAGATTTTTCCCTATGGTACATGACCTTCATCAGATGCTACACTTAAGAGTGTTCATTCTCAAATTATACCAGCTCTTCTTTTAGTATTTGTGAGGGATGAACTATGTACTTCATGAAGAGAGATATGTGGAATACATCATGAACCTTAGCCACATTCTGTGTATGTTCTATCCAAAAGAACACTTCTTCTAGGCGATATAAATATCAAAGGGGACAATGTATCTATGGTTATGTTTTCCTTTCATTCTAATCTATGTAACTCCACTCCATGGTGATATATGAAGGGAAAAATTGTATCTAACATAAAATTATAATACACTTTGATCGCTATATTTATAACTATTATATATACTCTGAGAATGTTTTTTTGTGTCACTGGATATCTTAGACCATTTATGTCATCTTTTAAACAATATTGGGTCCATGTGGTTTCAATTCTCCAACATCATCTAAAAAAGTATTTGTTCTATATATATTACCATCAAGATCATCATATGGAGCCATTTTAATATTTGATTAGCTGATGTTGGTTTTTATGAACCAAAAAAATTATTGATGTTGATCCATTACACTTTTATGTTCCATTTAGTACAATCTCATCATGTCCATAACTGTTTTAATGGTCCATTTAGACTTGAAGTTAGTTGGGGGGGAGATAGGTCATACTGAAATTCAATTCAATATTTAGTGTTTGTTGATGAGTAATAAAAAAAGTTAATTGAAAATATCATGTTTAAAAATGGTTAAAGGTAGTAACCCATGATTAAATTCCACATAATTTACTTATATATTGAAATGTTAATCATGTGTGAAATTAACCTGAATAGCAGTGAAGTGGGCAGTCTGGGTGAATCCTTCTATCACAACCGTTATTTTATTACATCCACTTCATTTACTTGGGAGACTAGTGATGAAGCCCATGGTGATGTTCTCCCATTTCCATGCTAGTATGGGAAATGGTAGCATCATCCCATTGGGATTTTGTTTATCCACTCTAACTTTCTAAAATACCAAGAAATTTTATATAAACTAAGTGACTTACCAATTCATTTTTCCATCCAAAATTGGATTTTAATGATTATGGTACATCATGGTTCATCCCATATGGATGGATAAAGATTAGTTATGTGAATTATCTGATATCTATTTCTTTATCTCAGGTGATGAAGCTATAGAAAGTCTTTTTTCAAACTGCAAGACACTATATTTATTGATGTGTAAATCCAGATTATTCCCTTACATTACTGCTTTTAAAATCTTTTGAAGTCATAGGTCATCACCTTTTGCATCCTAAATCATCTCTTAGATAGATTGTGGTTAAATCATTTGGTAAAGTTAGGATATATTAAACACCATTATGATGTCAAGATCAATCCTTTTAATATCCGTGAAGATAAGTTCTCTTTCAGTCCCTGTCATGGATAGAGTTGTAGTTGATTTTCTTATCATATAATTAGATAACATATTATGTAATATAGGATCATCATTAATAGATAAATCCTAGTACTTGATTTTCATTACCATTCATCATTGAAACATGTTTAGATCATTCCATGTGAACATATACTTCAAATATTGGTGGTCTATGTATATATCACATTTATACCCACATAGATTGTGTATCCATATATATCTAATTTAATGATAACTTCCCCAAACTCAAAATCATATGTATGATAGTTATTTTCATGAGGATTTATCTATTATGATTCATATCCAATCACATTGCACTTTTTTATGATAACAAATCCATGTCCCATTAAGGAAAAATCACTAAAAATGAGACATCCTACCCCATTTCAGGTAAATGTAGCATAGGTTCACTAACCATCCTATTCATCAATTCGTGAGAAATATAATAAAATTTATTTGTCCATATAATCATACTGCTTATTAGATAACATGGTTAGTGGATTAGAAATCCATGAAACAGTTTTAATGAAAAATTATATAGTCTCCTACTAGAACAAAGAAACTAATTATAATTATTATAGTTGTAGTATATTAACATTAATACACAGCTGTTATATTTTCTATATCCATTGAGAACCCTTCATTGTCAACATTTTGTCCCATGAATATGAAATGTTATAACTATAACTGACAATTTCCAAATTCACTGAAAAATACATCCTTCTTTATAGTTATTAATATGGTCCTTAGATGATCTTCATAGTCCTCAAGGTTTTTTAATATATAAAAATATCATCAATAATGACCACCATGATTTTATAAAGGTAGTACATAAAGACTCCATTCATCAAATCAATAAATATGGTAAGAGCATAAAAAATTACAAAGGGAATAATGACAAACATGTAATTCCAATATGTTGTTCAGAAGGTATACTTTGGGATATCATATTTTCACAAAAAAATTGATGATAACCAGACCAAAGATCAATCATAGGAATGAATTGTGCTCCATGAAGCCGGTTTAATAAATAATTAATCTTTGGAAGAGGATATTTATTTCTCACTTTGATCCCATTATGTTTTCTATAATAAATGAAAAGTAACATTGATCTATTATTCTTCTTTTAGAAGGGAATATGTGTTCCCCAATGATACAAAGTTACTAAAAAACCCATATCTATTTGATCACGAGTTTTTTGTTTAATACCCCCAAATCCACATATTTTCATTCTATATTGGATTTGATATTTGATTTGATCCAAATAAGAGTTCTATTTATAATTATAACATTATTTTTTATAGAGGTAACTAAATGTCCAAAAAAATTACATTACAATATTATTGACCAATAGGAATGTATCCAAACATTAAATTTTCTCTTTATTCTCATTATTCAAAAGATGTTCCATAAATAAGTCAACAAGAGGTGGTTCTTGGAAATACATGGGATGGTAAATATCTCAATTAAAAATGAATGGTGGTTTTTTCCTTCTGGATATTAAAATATCCCTATTTTTACCATAGATATTGGAATTATGCTTTTAAAAAAATTAAATACCTACTATTGTGTAAAATGACTCCATCAGGATAATCACCTTGTTTCTAGAGATAGTTTACTCACCAATGTTAATAGGGGAATCTCTATATGTCGTTGAATCATTAATAGTTCCTCTAATAGATTTAACATACAACTCTACCACTAACCGTTTAGGGTTTAACATTATGTTATCCGTAGACATGAAATAAATGAAATAATGAATATTACTAGAGTCAAACAATGTACTTGATAATTATTACTCACTTACCCTCCCTCATTCATTACACATATCCCCTCATTACCTCTGTTTGTTATCTCTATTGATAATCCCATATGATTTATAATTTCCTTTCCCATTTTTTTAATCTTTTCATATGACTTTCCTTATGTTGTTTTTCATCTTCGATGGATCTGGTTCTATACATATATACATGAGCCCTTTTCTACTGAAGGAAAAAATCAATAATTTCATCCTCATCTTTTTTGTTGACTATCTGTTGAAAATTCATCATGTAGTTTTTTTATTTTGTTTTGGTATGTCAGTTAGCTTCCTATAGAATGGAATTTTTTTATTACCTTGACTTATTTCTCAATCCTTTGGTCTAAAGATATATCCTACATCTCCTAGTAGAAAACGTGTAGATACCATCAATGTTTTTTGGGACTTTTGGTGTGAATGTTCAATGGTGCTCTAATAAGGATCTTCCTTGGCTACAATCTATCCATTATTCTCGATGGTGGTGTTCCCTCTAATGTTTTCGGCATTTCTATTGGTGTTATTTTTCTAGTTTATGTTGGGATTGATTGGCCAAATGGAAGTAGTTGATGGTCCAAGCTAGTGTTGGATCTCTATTGGGGCCAAGTCTACTTCTATCTCTACTATGGTATTAGGGTCAATTTCTCCCCTGATGTGAGGTCTAGTGTAGCGGAATCGTGGAGGCATTGGGATGTGTTTCTTGAGTGGTGACAATGTTCTTGGAGGCTCAACCAATGTATTATTCCCCATTTTATTTTGTTTTCTAGTGAGGTTTTTTCTGGCGTTAAATACAGGATTTTGGAGGATGCCTTTTGGTGTTCGTCTTAGGTTACTAGTGATTTTTTGGAGGTTATATCTATTCTAGGTATGTCATCTTCTATTGGGGTTATTATTTTGAAGGGGAATTGATGGTTGGGTTTTCAATGGTCTGTTTTGTTTTGTTGTAGGTTCAATGGATTGGGTGTTGGTTTGATTTTGATGAAAGATGCAGTTCCCTGGGTGAAATATTTAGGATTATTCTAGGCATGGGCATGAGCTTGTTGTCATAATTTTTCATACTTTTGAAATTTGAATGTCTTTAATTTCAAAATGTATCGTGTCTTTTTCTATTTGGGAGATTTATGGGAATGATCTTCATCATGTCTATCTAAGAGTTTTATATAGAATTTTTTTAAATTTTGATTTTTATGAATTTTGTGGTTGAATTTTTTAGACAATCATGTAATATAAATTTGGTTATTTGATAATATAAAAAAAATATTGTAAGTGTACGTAGAACAAAATCATTTGAATTCTTGATATTATCCATAATGATTTTGAAATCATAACCATTCTCCAATGGATTCTATTTGGTATGATGGTTGTTTCCCTATATTATCATTTGATTTGTGAAATTATTAGAAAAATTACCATGTTACCGACACATTTAGCATTGTAAAATAATTTTTTTTTCCACAATATTCAATTTTAATTAGTATTTAGATAATGGTTCCTTGCATCACCATTACAGTTTCAATGTTTATGTCATCTATTACACACATGTATCACTTTCCATTTCTATGAAAATATTTCCCTAAATGATTCTTCCCAAATGTTATTCATATGGGATTTTTTATTTCTTTTCATTCTGATTATTCTAAAAATTATGTTCTATATTTATATTATTTTCAGTCTATATTTGATTCTATTGGGAAACGCTTCAATCCATTTCAACATTGAGATCACATCACACTATCTGTTTATAACTCACAAAGGCTCATATTTCCAAATATAATTATAATTACTGTCTTGGTTCTCCAATGAATCGATATGTCTTCCCATCAGAAATAATGATAATGCATGAATCATTACATAGAATCCTTTTAATTTTCATCTAATAATCCCCAATGATTTATTTTAGATTTTTTTCTAATTAAGAAATTCCCTATCCATTTTATTCTGGATTACATGAGAAAATTACTTAGTGAAAAATTACTTTTTGAAAAATTACTTTTTGAAGTATTCCCAACCGATGATTTCCACATCATCCCTTGGCTTCAATTTCTTCATGAGTATCCGCCACTGATCAAAATTTCCCTCTATGTGATATAGTACCAATAAAATATTCTCTTTTTTAAAACAACAAAGTACAAAATAGATATTCTCTATAATATTAATCAATTATTTCATGATTTGTAATTTAGAGGTTATACTAAAAATAAGTGGTCATTAATACATGATGAATTAAACTGACAATTGTTCCTTGGAAAAGAAGGATGTTCCATATGTTGTTTTTTATTTATCCTGACTTGAGTTATATAACAATTCATCATATTGAATTTTTACCTCCCACTCCCCCATACAAGTATGGATCTAAACTTATTGTCCATTGCATCAATTTTTTCACGACTCCCTGTATTTTTTTACCATTTATATTGAAGGAGAAAACCTAAGTGAGAAGTTTTTTACTATTGGGAATCCAATAAAAAAATTATAAGGTAAATGTTACTCATACAATTTTTTTAATATCACGATTCTTGGATGATATATTTCAATCATAAGAAATGGTTTACGATATCAATATATAATTCATAATGGTCTATACATTCATGTGATTAATAAAATATTATCCTTTTGGAGTATCAAACCAGTTGTGCAACAAGGATAGTTTTCATGTACCAATTCATAATTGATTCTTTCCAAGTAATGTTTTTTTGGGTTTATCACCCCCTAGTACATCTATGATAGAGCCACATCCACATATATTATATTGGCATTGATTTATTTCCTTGGAAACCAATAACTCTAAAATTTACCAAAATATAAGGATTTTATCTTATATATAGACTTATCCATATGGATTTCAATAATTTTATCTAATAGTGATTTATATAAATTACTAAATAATAATTGATACAAACTATATACAACTGCCTTCTATGTGATAAAACCTGCATTACATAGTACTATATTGAACAATATAACGGATCCATTGTGTTTCAATATCATATAAATAGGAACACAAAACATGAAAATCATAAATATTATTCCAATAAAACATAAATAAATCTTCATAAGCTCATTTTAATATAATTTGACTTCATCCCATATCCTGGGGATTTACAATAATGAAAGGCGTGAGCATAATTCCCAACAAGGGAATAAACCCAGAAGAAACATAGTATCTGAAAAACGGGTATATCAATAGGGAATAAAATATTAACATGATGCATATCAAAAAAGATAGAAAATTAATTATTACATAGAAACGTTTATATGCTATAAATAAGAGACATTTATAAACATATCACTATGGTTTATCACACGGGTGTCATAAATCAGAATTACCACGGTTATTCACCAATGAATTCAAAAACATTTCATCTAAATAGTTTAATTCTTTATCATATTCATCAGAACAATTTCAAGGATAAAAAATCATATTTAGTAATTAATTTTATCCACATTGATAATAACAAAACATTTCATTAGTAATTTGTGGAAAATAAAGATGGTTTTTCACATTAAAATCATTGCGTACAGTGTGCTTAAAGACTAGAAAAACAACAGTTTTTACCCATAAAAATGGATTATGGGTTTTATATATGTAAATAAATGAAAAAATAATATTTTTTTATATCTAGGATAAAAACCATGGAAATAGATGAGGTTTGGCTGCTGACAATATGATAATTTCTCAAGTAGAAATGTGAAATTAATGAAATTAATTCTACGACACGATGATATACATTGTTGATTATGAAATGGTAATATTGTGAGGGAAATAAGCTTTACAAATAGATAAAAAATAACTCTTCATTAATGTAATATAAAATGTATAATAGAATAAATTTGATTAAATTCAATATTTCATACACAAAAGGGGTCCTTAGACAAAAATGGAGATGAGGAAAATTCCAATACCATTAATATTTTCATCCAAAAACAAGATGATAATACCTTTAGAAAAAAGGAATCCTTAGAGGGAATATTTTTGTGGTCAAATGACCATAACATTGTGATTGTGTTATTATTAGTTGATATTGGGTGTTGGATGCTGGTATTCATACTTGAGGAGGGATTCCATTGAGTAAATAAATAATGATAATTTTTTATTTAGGGATGACAACTATTAAGTGGCCTTAAATACAATGATTTTGTATACAAATAAATGTTTTCAAGGATTTTAAGGGTCATTTAAATCATAAAACACCCATTTTAATAACACAATTTTTGATATTTAATTATTTTGTCATTTAACATTAACCCACTACATTAATTTACTTATACCACGATAACTAATTTTTTGTAACCCCAACATTATAATGTTAAAAAATAAATTCACCTTATTATGTAATTAGAATTTCATCATTCCAAATATTCAATTGATTTTAAATGATTCAACTTATAAAATTGAAAAAAATAAATTATAATATGAAAAAAGTATAACATTAAAAAAACTATTTTTTGAACGGATCAAATCCAGGTTTTCAAAAATCCTAAGCATGTGTTTCAAAATGTAACGCATTATGTACTATTATTTTAATTAAATATTTATTTATATTGAATTATTATTATCAAAATTTAAAACATTATCGTATCATAGTAGTTATTTTATTTAATAAAAAATATTATTTTATATTTTTAACACAAAAGGAATGTTTTTTAGAAAATTATTATAAATTCATCCTAAGATAATTTTAATGCAATGAGTCATAGAAATGAATCCTATTTTATAAAAATAATTCTCAAAATACTAAACTTTTAATTCAAAAATAAATATCAATAATAATTTAAAAATTTATTTTTCATTAAAAATAAATATTTTGAACATTATAAAAATTAAATGGAACTTAGTTAAAATATTTTAACATTATTTTTTGTTGAAATATTATTTCATGAAAATAACATTTATATAAATCTTATAAATTTATCAAAAAATATTAATGGAAGATATATATATTTATGAACCTTCCAATAACAAAAATATAATATAATCTGAATAGTCACATTATTTGGACAACAACAATAATAATAAAAACCAACCCTCTTAATGATTAATGGTTACAATGACTGTCGGCCATTTTGGAAGAAAGTCATCAATAATAATTTAAAATTTTAAATATAAATACCCCACGATATTCATTATTTTATATTCACTTTTATTTTAAAATATCATCACCTATTGAATATTGTATTAATATCTCTCTGTTTCTTTGTTATAGGGATATTCTTGGGTGGGATGATTCTAAGGGATAAAGGAGACCCAATTTTTTATATTTTAATTTATTTACATTTTATTTTTACCCCTGTTAGTATTCAATATCATAATAATAATTGTTTTATACCGAATTTAATGTTCATATATAATCGAATAAGGTTTTGTAGTTCACTCGTAATTTTTTTCTATCATTTTACTATTACAGGATGTAAATATTCATCTCAATACATGATTTATAATGGTTTCATGAAATAAAAATATTCTCTAAATTATTCTATTATAGAACATGAAAAAGGGTTGAATGATTGGAAAAATTTCTATTATTTAAAGAATAACATTTTTAGGTCATTGTAATGAGGGTGTGCAAGTGTTGATAGTCAATATTTCTTATACCTAAGCCCTAAAAAAGATGGCGAAGGACCTATACTCTATCAATAATATTCTATAAAGGAGTCTCTATGATGATTGGAAGTACATGAAGCTAAGACCATTATCACTTATATTGTTTTTTTATTATAGTATTGGGATCTAGACATTGATTACATTTTGTTATCAGTATAAGGTATATATTTAGGTTGGCTAAGGATGAGTTTTATTAAACTAGAAATCCAAGTTTTTAGAGACAATATATCATTTCATTCAAATTTAATTTTAGAACTTAGTTAATGGGGGTGATCACCACCAATGGACTGATTTTCACAGTCATAGAAATATCAATGTCAACAATACAACCACCATCCCTGTTTGATAATACCAGATCAATGTTACAGAAAATATGTAGGGGACCTAAAAATGCTGATTCACCATAATTTTGGAATGTTTGGATATAGGATTATGTATCACAAAAATTGGTTCTAAATGGATGTCAGGTCAGAGACATTGGAATGTCAATGGATTTTTTACCTATTGGATTGGCCGTTACAATAATCCATCTAGGAAATTTTACAAACATGATGCATCATATATCAATGACATAATGTATTCAGAACTAGTGAATGGATGTAAAATCCTCATTCCTATAACATCATGAATTATCATCAACCAAATATGATAACGTATTGAGGTATGTTTCTATGTTCTATCCGTAGGGGCTGGAACATTGGGGGATCTCTTCTCAGGAGCGCCCTAGTGTTTCGTAGAATCGAGATATTCGATGTAGAAGGAATGTTCTCAGGTGGTGTGGGATGAGTTGTCACATTTTCTTGATGATTGAATGTCTTTGGTAGAGGTTCAAATTTAGATCATTCAATAGTTTTTTTGGTGGGAGGTTCGGTGTGGAAGGTGGATTTGAGTGTTCAGCGGCTTCAGTTTTTTTTTCAACCGCATATTTACATTCCAATGCGGTGACATCGTGTTCTTGGATCATCTTTAGTATTTTGTTGATGAATTCATGTTCCTGAGCTCAGATTTTGGATTTCAGTGGCTCATGGAGGTAGGTTCTTGAAAGACCTTGTCATGGGCCATTTCAAATGTTGTTTCGTTTTAGGTTACATAGGTGCATCAGACTGGCTGACCAAGGTCGTCTCTCAAAGGATGAAGTAAATTTATCAACATATTAAATGTATTTTGAAACTATATAAAAGTAAATCATAATACTAATTAAAATAATGGGGTTTTTTTTATTTTTTATAAATCTATATGATGTTAGCTGGAAAAATATTGCATTTTTTTTAATTATGAAATGAATGTTTATTAACAAATCCCAACGAGAATATGATCTTTTGAAAAAATATTTTTAGAATGTGTAATAGATCTAAATATACATCTTCCATTAATTATTAATAATTATAATTTAAATTCAAATACACATAATTATGATCCCCTAAATTTTTAAACCTCGAACCCTATAGGAGTTAACTTAACCACAAAGATGAAATTACGTAAACCCTAGGCTAGATTTGGAACACGCAATCGCAACACCCTGATTTAATTACTATTATAAAGTTAGATTATGTTTAGTGGTTAATTATAGAACATATCCTATCTAAAAAGGATGATTAATTTAGTTTATAGATTATATTGGAACTTTATAAACTCATCCCATGTGTTCTAGTATTATCGACTATGTTTGCGCCCTCAAAATTTACACAAAATCATGACCTCACGTGATTTGTGTTTATTGTTAAATTGAATTCATAGGTTCATTTAAATTTAAAAAACAACTAATATATCATACTATGTTAATTTTAGTATGTAATTGATTCAAAATAAATTAATGAATAAGGAATGATGTAGATCGATTGCTATGAAAACTAATCTTCCCTGGGTGTTATAGAAACTGTTTGCATGTGCAAAGGTCTAGAAAGGGTAGATCCCAATATTGTTTCTAATAAAGAATTCTTGCCCAAAAATAAATATAAATTATGAAAAAATGTGGACAAAATAGAACAATAGTGAAGAAATAAAATAATAACAAAGACGTTTATTATGAAAACACAAGCATTACAACACGAGGAAGAAGAGGAGGGCTTCAACGAAGGGAACCTTGCTTCAAGAGATACCCTTTTTGAATTGATTGTATAATTAGAGTTGGACCTCTTCTCCTCTTCCTTAAATATACTAATTCCCTTAAAAAACCTTAAAAATTATAAAAATACATATTTAATGAGTGAAGGGGAGGATAGGTTAAAAGTGGATTCATTTGTGAATGATATGATTCTACCAAATATTTTAATCCCACTTGAACTGCCTTCTTGACCACAAGAACCTATGAATTAGATGTCCTTCGAGACATATAATATGTGAGAAATTGGGTTTTGGAGTTCCTCTCCATATTTTAGACCAATACAAGAAAGGATATAGGAGTTATGGCCCATATACAAAACCCATATCCAATCCGGAGAGTCCAGACCAACTTTGACTTCATGGCACATTTACTCCATCCCAAATGACTCTTTAACTCTAATGTCCTAAATAAAAGATCTATAAATTTATTTCAGGAATACGTTTTCATAATTTTACATTCAAATATTATATATTAAAAATTTTATGTGTGAAATACTATAATTCATTTTAAATGGTTTAAACTGTAATTTTCATCAAATTTTCAAATTAATGATCTATTCCCAAAAATTTCATAAATGAACATATTTAGAAAAAATTTTGGAAATTATGTCATTTATTAACAATAAAATTTACAACAAAATAGTGTTTCATCAACTCCCCCTCACTATCCATTTTTCACTCCTGGGCGAAACCTCATATCTTATAAATATTAATATCAAATCAAAACAAATTTTAAAAAACATATCATTGAGATCCGACAATTCCACATCGAAAAAGAAAAGATATCATGTCTCATAAAAAACCATTATTTTATGTTCTTCATTTATATAATCTAATATATTAACACTTCATTTATCCTCCCATGCACAAAATACTTAGCTCAGTTGAATTTTATCTTATCACACAAATGTCAACTTTTTTAGCATTGTCTTTCTCATCCAATCTCCTACGATGGTCACCATAGGCTTGATAAATTCATACACTTCCACCAGATGTCAGTCAAGGACATTTGTTTATCATCAGGAATTTTTGGGGTTGTTCTGTGGATTTCGGTTGGAAGGATTTATTTGTGAAATATTCTGAGGCTGAATGAGGATGGTTTGACTCTTTTTGAAAAAATTCCATTAATCTAATTTCCACTTAAATATGTTCTCCATTTCAATCTCCATAGAATTAATTAATCATCATCATCATTAAAAACGAACGAATGTTCACACCATTCAACATTTTGACATTAAAAATGTCAATCTTTTCAATCATGATTTCCTTGAAACCTCTAGATGGATAAAACATTCTTTCTTCATCAGAAACTCCAGAATGGCACAAATTCTATTACAATGATTTTTTTTCATTAGAAAACATATCCCTTTGAAATTTAATTTTCCTCCCAATGTATCACATAATCTTTTAGCACAACACAAGACAACATCCCCCACACTTATGTTCAACTAGATTATGAAATTTCAATTCATGAGTTGGTTGGATTGGGAAAATTGGCTTGTAATTTGGAAATCTATAAGCTATTATTGGATTCTAAGGTTTACAAGGATTAAATGTTCATTGTAGGACATTATTAATTGATTTACTTAAAAATTAAGCATTAATAACAAAAAAATTCTTCAATCATTTAAATCATAAGTGCCTCAGACCCTGAAATTTTGACATGAATGAATCAAATTCTGGTTAAATCAAGCACAATTTAGTTCTCCCAAGAAATGAGGTAAATTTGATGAATATAAAAAGAATGGTTCAGAAGCCTCCCAAGAATGTGATTTCAAATATAAATTCAGTGAGATGTGGCATGAGATTCAAAATTCAGAGTACATTTCATGAAATTAAATTTATTGGAACATGAAAGAATATTATTTTAAGCATTCCTTTATGGTTGGTATCATAGGCTAAATTGTTTCAATTATTGATATGAATTTAAAAATGTTGATGAGAATCATTTAATATCAAAATTATCTATATCATATAATGAATTTGAAAATAAACACACAAAATTTGAAAAACGCGCAATTTTTTTGTTTTTGAAATCATTAAAATACAGGAGAACAATTGAAATTACTAAACAAAATGGTTCCCTCCCCCAAACATAAAATATTGAATTGTATTCAATGTGAACCAATGAGATGATATATGAATATGAAATGAAGAATTTAAAACAGGGAAAATAATATAAATTTGAAAGGGTTAAGAACAGCCTAATATGATCATGTGATGATTGGGTCACACATTGTGTTGAAATCCACTACATCAGTAGGATGTCCCTCAATTTGTCTCTTCAAACATTTCCCATTGACTATAGAGCTTCTTCATGTGTCCTCTTGTGTGATCTCTATTTCACAATACAGTAATTTATTATATAAAATATAAAGACATAACAATCTAGAACACAACTAACCTGGCATAAACATTCGTCGTGAACTGTTGAGAAGGACTTTCTCTCCAACATGAAACTTAATTTTTTTTTAATTCTATCATTATATGATTTTGATCATTCTTTATAGTGCCTTGGGGTTTCATTTTATGATAATTAAATATCCTCATGCTCTTGAATTTTCATCTTCCTTTGGAGTCTAGCTTGGGCCAAATCCATCATGAAATTATTTATCGCCCAATAAGACTGATGCTTGACTTACATGGTGAGATGATATGCTTTCCCAAAAACAATTTGAAATGTGGACATACAAATGGGTGTCCTGTATGATGTCTTATAAGCCCACAATGCATCATCCAAAGCTAGATCCAATCCTTCCTATTTGGTTGCACGATTTTCTCCAAAATATGATTCAACTTCTGATTTGTAACCTCTACCATGCCATTTGTTTGGGGGTGGTATGATATTGATGTTTTGTGTGTCACCCCTTACTTATGAAGAAGGGATGAAAGATTCTAATAGCATAAGTGTGTTTTATGGTCACAGATGATGGCCTTTAGTACTCCAAACATGTAAAAAAATTGCACTTTGACAAAGTCCAAAACAACATGAGAATCATCAGTCCTGGTGGCCTTATCATCCATCTATTTACTCACATAATCCACAACAACAATAAAATATAGAAAACCCGAAGGAACTAAGAAACTTATCCTCAAAATTGATTCCCCACACATCAAAAATCTCACAAAAACATATGGGTTGTTGAGGCATCTCATGTCTCCTAGAAATGTATCTCGTGTGATGGAAACGTGATCACCACTTAATATAAAAATGAAAATCATATAATAAGCTAGGAAAATATAATACAGAGTCTAAAACTTTCCTAGTTGTCCTTTGGGATTCAAAGTGTCCACCATAAGCTAGTGTTTGACAAAATTTTAGAACAGACACAATGTCATGATCATGAACCCACCTCCTAATAACATGGTAACTACACATGCACCATAAGTATGGATCATCAAAAACATAAAATTGTGACTCACTCTTAAATTTTAGACTTGATGTTTCATTTACATTGTAGGGATTTCAATGGAAATAAGGTAGTTAACTAAATCTGCATACCAAGGATGTGTACCTATAATGGAATAAAGATGCTCATCGGGGAAAGTGTCCCGATGTGGTACATAGTCCAAGGTTTCATCATCTAGTGTGTGAGTAAGCCTACTCATGGGGTATGCCACCATGTTTTATGAACCCTACATATCCTTTATCAAAATATAAAATTATTGAATAAGGAGCATCCGTCAGTTAAACATAGGCTTTGTGCTTGGATTCTTCAAGAGGTACCACAGAGCTGCGTTGTATGAAAAACATCTTCTTCAGAACCCAATAAATGTGAATGGAATTTCACTAATGAAAATATAATAGCAAGAAACTGATTTTTTGTGGCTGTTTAGCTTGATTGGGAGGAATCTAGTACCCTCGATGCATATGTAATCACATGGGAAAGTCCCTCCACCCACTGAGATAAGATAACTCCAACTGTGAAGTTGGAGGCGTCACACATAACCTCAAAAGGAATCTCCCACTGTGGGGGTTGTATGATCGGTGGAGTGGTCAGACAATTCTTTATCTCAACAAAGGTAGTCCTGCTAGAATCATCAAACACAAAATCAGAATCTCTTTGATGTAATAGAGATATAGAAAGAGCAATATTACTAAAATATTTGACGAAATGCCGCTAAAATCCTACATGCCTGAGGAAAGGTCTAACATCACACACACATGAAGGAAATTGTAAGGATGAAATAATATCTACCTTAAGTCTATCAACCTCTATCCCATGTTTTGAAACAAAATTCCCTAATAAAATGCCATGATCTACCATGAAATGAATCTTTTCAATGTTCAAGACTAGAATCTTCTCAATATAATGATTCAACACTTTTCCCAAACTAGAGATAAAATCCTCAAATGAAGACCCATACACTATAAAATCATCCATAAATACCTATAGGTAGGTCTCCATAAAATAAAATAAAATAATCACCATGTATCTTTGGAAGGTACCTGAGGCATTGCAAAGTCAAAATGGCATCCTTCAGGAGGAAAACACACCGAATGGACAACTGAATGTTTTTTTTCTATTGATCCTCTGGAGAAATAAGAACCTAAAAATATCTATAAAATCCATCCAATAAATATTAGTGTGTATTCCCAGCTTGTCTCTCAAGCATATGATCAATAAATGGTAGGGGGGAATTGTCTTTTTGAGTTTACCGATTTTGTTTCCAATAATCAATACACAGACGCCAACGATTTTTTCTCCCTCATTGGAATTATCTCGTCTTTCATGTTTTTAACAATAGTAGAACCAATTTTCTTATGGACAACCAGAATAGCACTTCCCCGCTGGGAATTTGAAAAGGTATAGATTATACCTACCTAGGGAAAATTTTCCACCAGTTTTATAACAACATCCAGAGGGGTTTGATTTAGTATCATTTTTGGTTTCCTCAATAGTTTAGACCCACCATCCAAAAGAATCGTATGAATTAAATTTGATCAGATAATACATGATATTTCATCCATGGTCCACATGATTGCTGTAATGTTCTCCATCAGATGATTCAAAAGTTTTTTTCATGTTCAAATTGATGATTATTAGTAATTATAACAGTTCATCTCTCACCAGTCATCCAGTATGAGTATTTGAAATTTGGTGGCAATATATTGAGCTCCAATGAAGGGGGTGGTGGTGTATGGTTGTTGAAATTGAAGGAACTGAAATATTTGCACAAAGACCATCAGTATTAGAATAGAAATCATCACAATCATAGAATAAAGCATCAAACCCATCGTTATACTCAATAGCCAGGTCATAATCAGAGATTGAATGATCAGAATATGATTCCATTTCAAAATCAAATCTAAGAGGATCATGTGCAATAGAAATAGGTTTGGAAGTACAGTTAGATATCAAACAAGAACAAATAATCATAATCTCTCTAAGCATAGGACAATAAAATTCCATGGGTTTTTTATTTGGTGGTTCAAAATGGGATTTAACAAATGCAGAATGGTCCTATGAGGGGTACTTCCTGGAGTCCAAAACATTAAATATCATAAATTCATCCCAAAACACCATGAAAAGTGTACCCTCATGGACATTTATGATAGTTTTTTCAGTTTTGAGGAATTTTTTTCCTTAGATAGTGGGAGTATGAGATCTTACCTGATTGTCCTCTGTGTTAAGCACATAGAAATCTACTAGAAATATCATGTATCTTACCCATAAATGTACATCCTCAAGGACTTCCGCTGGATATGTTGTAGTTATATTTTCCCACTACCCCACAACTCATGTAGGCTTAAACTCATCAAAATATAATGAAGAGAATACAGATTGAGGCATCACATATATGGAATCTCCAAAATCATTAAGAGAATCAGAAAGGTGAAACTCCCCTATGGTGCATGTGATGGTGAATTTCCCAAGATCCTTTCACTTTGTGGGCATTTCTAGTGTTGGTGTAATGACTGATCACACATTCTTTCAAATATTTATGCTCTCATTTCACATGAGCCTACATTGATTGGTACAAAGTTATTTTAAGAATTTTTTATACCTTGGGATTTTCTTGATGGGTTCAAGTAGAGGAATGTTGATCTCCACATGCTTGAATGTGTCCAAAACTTTTTTTGGCATCACATTTTTGTCCATCTTCTTGGTTTGTAAAACATGGTTTGGAAATGAAAGGGGTTTAGGAGGAACGTCATCAATCCTTTTCTTACTATTATCTTTCTCCTTGGATTGTTCATCAGTTGGTGTGGAATTGCGCTTTTCTGGAGTTGAGGTGAATCCCGGTGGGATGGTAGGTAGAGATGTATCATTCATTTGAATCCCACTTCTCAATGTGATTTCATTGAAATTACCCTTGCGATTTAGAGTATGTTGGAGTGATATATTTCTAGAAATCATACATACCAACTCATGTAGGGTAGTGAAAATATGTCTCATTTGAGACCTAAACTCCCTGAGCTCCGAACCTTGACTCTTCATCTCATTATGTTGATTAAGAAAAAATTTCTTCAAAATGTCATCAATGTTAAAATCTACCTTGGTTGGGAGATTCCCTTGACGTTGTCTTGTTGATTCTTGTGATTCAAATATCCTTTGGGGTTGTTGGGAACACTACTTGTATGGTGGTGGCTGCTGGATGTTTTATTGAAAAAGGGGGCTTTGTTGTTGTCCAGAGTCAAACCTCATGTCCGATTGATCTTTCCACCCTTAGTTTTATGATGGTGCAACGGATTAAAGATTCTTCTGGGTATATGGTTGTTTCATCTACTAATTTTGTCTCCCAGGATACACTAGTGCACAATTTTTAGATTCTTCTAGTTACGGGCAACAGTCAGTTTAGTGACCTGTCTCAGTCCAAATGCCACAAGGCCTTGATGGAGGAGGTTGGGATGTCTTTTTATCCATTTCAATATTCCTGATCATAGTGTTCAACTATTCCAACATAGTATCAATCAAATGACTTTCAAGATAATGACTTACCTGATGTGCTCCTTGAACTTGTGGTGTACCTCGATCGCCAGTTTATTTTGAGATTTGGCCATCTTATCAATCAATGCACATGAATATACTATTATCTTCTCCACCAATTTTACTCTGGATGTAGAATACACTATTATTCTCTCCATAAGTTTGAATCCTTCATAGATTTATCGGATAAGTAGTTTCTCACTTATTTGGTGATGTGGATTGCTTCTACAAAACTTCTTGAATCACTCCCAGTACTCATACATCAACTCCCCTTGTTCCCTATTGATCTCTGAGATCTCCCTACAAATGGATTTGGTCCATGATGGTGGAAAATTTCTCATCAAGAAAGGTTGTTTCAAATTTTTCCAACAAGTTACATCTTTGAGTTGTAAATAGTACATCCAATCCTTCGTAGCTCAATCAAGGGAGAATGTGAATGATCTTTGTTTTATATGTTCTTCAAATATATTACATTGATTTATGGATGAGAAAACCAAATTAAAATCTTTCAAATGTTTGATTGGATCCCCACTAGATAATCCCTAAAAAGTTGGAAGATGATGAATTAACCCAGATTTCAGTTCAAAGTCTGATTCAGGATTCAGGTTTGAAATACAATTTGTTGATAGTTTATATCAGGTGCATCCAATTATAGATATGTTATATTAAGTTCATATATATTATTTTAATCCATTTTATATTTTATTATGTTAGAATTATAATTTCATCAAATTTCAATATTCTTGGCATGGAGAAAATCTCCAACAGTTTGAATGTTGAAACATCCCGTAGACTGAGATTGTCTGATTCGAGCTCGAAGGCTACATTCAATCTCAGGGTCAATATGTAAGAGATATTCGGGATTAGTTCATGTCATAACTCAAATATTAAGGAAAATAAGTAAAGTGGATGGTAGTAAACTAAAATGAAATATTTCAGGTGATAGACCAAAAATAAGTAGAAGAAGATAAAAGAAGAAGAAAAAAATCAGATTTGGTAAAGAAGGAAGAAAGAATAGAGGAGTATAATAAAATTAAAAATAAAATAATTACCACTAATTGGTTGAAATAATTACCTACCTTCCCCGAAATGGTTCCAATTTGAAAGGTGATGTCGTGGGTGCTTTAAAATGATATTCGGGTTCGGGTTACTTAGGTGCAGTAGAGTGGCTGACTAAGGCCGTCTCTCAAAGGATGAAGTAAATTTAATAAAATATTAAATATATTTTGAAAATAGAATAAATGGTTACAAAAATACTAATTAAAAGGATGGGGTTTTTTATAGTTTATAAATCTTGAATATGTTTTCTGGAAGAAGATTTCAATTTTTTTTAATTTTGAAATGAATGTAGATTAACAAAACACAACGTGAAGATGTTTTTTAGAAAACTATCTTTAAAAAGTGTAATCGATCTAACTCTACCTCTGCATTTACTTATTAATCATTATCATTTAAATTAGTATCCACTAAATTATGATACCCTAATTTTTTAACCCTCGAACCCTATATAAGTTAAATTAACCACAAAGATGAAATTACTTAAAACTTAGGCTAGCTTCAGAACATGCAATCTCAACACTATCTTTTGATTGATGTTCCAAGGATTGATTATGTTCAGTGGGTAATTAGATCACAAATCCACTCTATAAATTATGATTAATATAGTTTAGGGATAATATTTTACCTCTACAAACATATCATGTGTGTTCCATTATTACCAATTATGTTCGCGCTCTAACAACTTACAAAACAATTTGACATCACGTGATTTATGTTTATTTTCAAATTTCTTTCTTAGTTTCCTTTAAATTTAAAAATAAATTATTATATCATTTTATTTAAATTATATTAGATCATTGATTAAAAATAAATGAAAGAATATGGTAATAGGTAGATTGATTACTAAGAAAACTACTCTTCCATGGGCAGTGTAGTTATCGCAGAAACGATATGCATGTGCAAAGGTTTAGAAAGGCTAGAACCCAATATCGTTTCTAATCAAGAATTCCAGCCCAAAATGGAAGATAATAGATGAATAAATTTTATCAATATAGAAGAAATGTGAAGATATAAAATAAGAAAAATGGTTTTTATTATGAAAACACAAACATTATATCACGAGGAAGAAGACAAGAGCATCAATGAAGGGATCCTTGTTTCAAGAGATACCCTTATTTACGTGCTACGGAAAATTTAGTGGAACCTCTTCCCCTATGCCCTCAAGTTCAGAAATCACGTCCCAACCATTAAAAATGATAAAAATAAATAATTATAGAGTGGAGTGGAGGCTTGGTTAAAAGTGGATTCAAGTGTGAATGAGAAGATTCTGGAAAATATTTTAATCCCACTTGAGCCACCCTCTTGGCAACCAAAACACGTAAATTAGCTATCCTTACAGAAGGATAAGATGTCAGTTATTGTTTTGTTGAGCTCCTCTCCATATTTTAACACAATCCAAACCCGAATGTAGGTGTTGTGGCTGAACTACATACCCCATATCCAATCTGGCGAGTCCATCCCATTTTTGACATCATTGCCCATTTACTCCATCCAAATGAACTCTTTAGCTCTAGTGTTTTTAATAAAAGTTGTATAAACAAAAGTTATGAACACTAAAACAAAAGTTCAAGTTCACATAATTTATATAGAAATATTTATCGGGAAAATACTATAGAAAACTTTAGAATGGTAAAACTCAATTTTTCATCAAATTTTTAAATGAATGATCTAATCCCAAATATTTCATAAATGATCGTATTTAGAAAAATGTGAGAAAATTTAATTATTTATTATCAATAAAATATTCAAAAAAATTGTATTTTATCCATTATTTAGATATAGGATCATAAATTAAGTGGTGGTGTTAATTTTAATTTTCTTCATGTCGAAGATGCAAGTTTTTTTAATCTATTTTAGACTCGGGAGGTGTTTTGGCTCGATTTTTTTTATGTGGATAATTTGTTTAATGAAGATATATAAAAAATATAGATCCTTGTTCTTCATGAACTTAAAGAAGGTTTTGGATGAGCCCATTATCATTTTCATATATGAATCATATAGCTAGAGACTCTTGTTGATTTGGATAAATTGGTTTTTTATTCCCTTTTTCCTATTTGGGTCAAGTTGATCCTGCTCAGAATACCAGATTCTGAAACCCTTTTCAATCATGGAGGACTAAAATGATCTAATATAAAAAATAATGAATTATGTGATGTTTTTTGGAGATAAAAACCTCATCTATAGAGGTTCTTATCCATGTGATGCACTCTTATACATTTCTAGAGGCGACTATGATACCCATCAATAGTTGTTCCAGTCACCTCTATGATGCACTTATTGCTTCATTAGATTCCAATGTAATGAGTGTTTCAATTTCCCTAGTTCCCTATGTGATGGGCTTCAGGATGCTTTGGTGGATTTTTTCACTCCCACCCAATGATGATTCAGTGTTGGATCAAACACCATGGTTGTGGTTCTCGACCTCTATTTTCACTCTTACACTACTTTGGAGGCCCCTGTGATGTGCCTCCATGGTTTATTAAGTGGCCTCTATGATGAATTTTTTATCGTCTCTAGTTCCCTCAATGATGCACATTTTTTCTCTATTTTCCTCTACGATATACTTCACATTGCTCTAATTATTTTGTACTACACAGGTTCAACTACTTTTACTCATGAAAGTGATGCTCTAGTTTTTGTGATGATAGTGAAGAAGACATAGTGGTGTTGAGTTATGGAATCACTGGTGATCCTCCCCATCTCGGTTTTCTTGGTTCTCTTATTTGGTTCTTAAATTCCTCCATTATCTCGTATCCAAGGAAACAAAATATCTTTTCTTGGTCCTTTGGGATGTGAGTTCACAAGGTCAGTTGATGGAGATTGAAGAAAATTATTGGTCTTCTGTATTTTTGGTGATTTCCTAGATTTGAAATTTTTATTATTATCAGTGGAGGTTTTGGAGTTCATAATTGGAATGGGTTTGAGAACGTTTTTGGATTTTGGTATTTTAGATTTTTTATTTTTCAAGAAACTATTACTCTATAATTATCACATCTAGATGAGGATAAAAATCTTGAAGCAATCATCTGACAGATTATTTTCAATGTGGATGAATGATAACATATGGATTTTCCATTAGTACCAGGACCGTGAAACTCTATGCGAGATAACATTCTGAGTCATCATGTGATGTGGAGTCTTGACATAATGATGTAGTCACTGGGTACAGGTAGTTCCTAATAGTCTTGATCTAGGTTAACTCTTGTGTAATTTTATTTTGGGTTTCCAAAAGTTTTATAAAAAATTCATCTAATGAAAAGATTAATTTTAAATCATTATTACTAGTTATAGAAATATGAATTATTGTGTTGTCCTATAAGCCATATACATCATGATATAATTTTATACATCAAATTATATTTTATGAACAAAAGTTTTTTGATAAATTTATTGAAATAAATATAATGAGGTATTTTTCTAGAATTTCAATACACTTTAAATCGGAAGCGTTCTATCGTCTAACCTTCTTGAAATTATAATGGCTCGCAAATATAATGTGGACACCTTATTTCATCTACACTTCCCAAAAATTGATAAACCTAAGAATGATTTAGTATAAATAATGTTATTCTTATTATTTATTAATACACGATTATTTGAAAAACATTACACTTAATACAACCCAAATGATTGCGATGTATAGTTTCTTTGGGGATTAGTTAAATGATATAAAAATTAAAAATAGGAAAAAATTATCTTTATTGAAAACATATTTATCATGCATGAACATAAAAATGAATGTGATATCCTGTGGACATACATAAGAAAGGGATGGGATATAAATCCCACTAAAGGAATAAACATGGAATAAAATTATTAAATTAATAGATGTAAGAAAATATAAATAAGGGAGTTAGAATAATAAACATGAACAATGAGGCATGGTAAAATGTGATAATTCTAGAGTCAATATCGAAAATGATGAAACATCATAAAAAATTACATCATAATCATAGGCCAAGGAAAAATTCGAAGACATAATGAACTAAAAAGTCCCATAATGGAATCAGGTTCACTCCATATACCTATATTATGTAAAATTAGTGTAAAATTTACCCAATGCATTGGGGAGCTATATAATTCTAGTAGAACCCATCATATTCATTTCATTCTCATCATTATGTGTACCATATAGATATTAAAAAATGGATTCATTAACAATAATAATTTATTACATGATCAATGAGTATGGAATAAGTACATGTAATTCCCATACAAATGTAGTATAAGTGAATAATGGTGAATACCTTTGATAGGAAATGTGTATGATATTCACTACATAGTAGTTATGGCATGGAAAACAAAAGATCAATTTTTAGAGCATAATGACGTCACATAAAATAGATGATAATATGGGTTGAGGAGCAGTAAATAGGAATATCATAATTTGGAAATAAAATGTGTAGTATTGGGTATATGAAAATAAATATCCTGTCATTAATATTTTGAAATATAAGGAATAATAAAATCAATGGACTTTAATAAAGGGGAGAACGAGGGGATCCCTTACTTGAATGTCTAACTCCAAATGCCCGGTAAGAGCTTATTTATAGAATGTGGGATCCTTGAGAGGTCTTTAGGGATGGGTGGAATGATTAATGAGATGATCCAAGTGATTTTAGTTGTGTTAAATGGGAGCATTTTTGGATTAATATATGAAAAGTGTGTGGAATTCTTTAACATTTCTCAAACCTTCATTTTAGACACTATATAATTAAATAACCCAAACCACAATAATTTCCATGTTTTTAAAAATGAATAAAAAAAATTGATTGTTTATCAAAATTTTATAGGTCCCTATTTTAAAAATAATATAATTAATCACTTCCTTATATTGAGGTGAATAACACTCTTAATGAAATGATTTTAAAAAAATAAAATATATTAATGGTTTTGGAGGATTCATAATGGAATTATAAAATTAATTAAATATACTTAAAAATATAATTATTTTAAATACATAACACATATTTGGTCATGTTTAACTTTCATATTCTTTATCTAATCATTTTTCCCATTATGATAACATAGTACACACCGTATATTTATATGGTATTTAATTTTTACCTGAAAAGCATACAGTAATTGAAAATTATGAACATTTCCCCATTGGGTAATATTGACCTTTTTATTCCAGAAAATATTAATTTTATCCAAATAATTTTATAAATATGTTAATTTGTTACTATTAATATAATAATAAACATTTATTAAAAAATGAAATATTATTGAAAAATAATGGGTTTCTAACCGTTAAAAGACCGATTTGACATCATAATTTTTTTTAATCACTTATATTTGATAAGTATTATTTAAAAATATTTTCTTATTAAAATATCATTTTTTTAAAAAATCTAGTAATTCAATGAGATAAACTCTTTAATTGAATTTGAATGTTACACTGAAAAAATAATTTGTGTTTTCTTTTATCAAAATATATATCATTTAAAGAGTAAATATAAAAAAATTTACATATATTCATTACAATATTAAATAATAAATTCACATTATTAGGGTCTTGATACATATCACTTTAATACACCAGTCTATGAACAAAGGGTTTGGAGTGTGACTCTAAGACTTTCATGGGGTGGTTCAACGGACATTGTTTGGGTCATGTTCTCAATGAACCTGATCTTATCATATAAACGGTTTAACAAAGGCTATAATTGTTGTATCATGGTATGGTACTGATGAAAAAAAATCATATATATTCTACATCTCTCAGAATCTCTGATAAAATTGATTTATAAGGTATAAACCTACACGTTTAGGCTATCACTTAATTTGTATTTGTTGAATGGATTTTTTGAAACTCAATTATTATACTAATCATGTGATCAGTATTACATTGATATATTATCAATTATAATGATTCTTAGAGGAATTTTAAATCCTATAGTTTATATCCAAATAATATTATGTGTTTTCTAAAAACAAAATTCATAATTTTACATTTAATTAAATTGAAATGGGATTTTTATTTATAACTTCATGGTTCATTACAATTTCCACCCATTTTGGAATTTCACACTCAAAATTTCCATTTCCCACTAAAAATAGATGAGGGTATCTTTGTTTTACTACCTCCTCTGGTTCCGAAATTGCTTCTTCAAACATGTGGTTTCTCCACCATAATTTGACATGGTTTATTGACTTTTTTGTTGAACTTTTTCATTACGATCGAAGATTTTCATTGGAATATCTTCATATAAATGAACATTTTCCAATGGTAATACCTATGGATTGAGTACATGTGATGGGTCTTTTTTTATTTCCATAAGGGGGATACATGGAATACAACTTGTAATTGAGATATGTTTGGGGGGAGTTCTAGTCTATAGGCCACTACTCTGAAGCTATCATGAATATCAAAGATACAATGTTTCTTCGACTAACATTTCCCTTAATACTAGATATAATCTCATTATTCCATGGAGATATGTAGTGGAATAACATTTCTCCAAAATCAATCTTTTGGTCTCATTGATTATTTGCAACATAACAATTTTGTCGACTCAATGTATCCTTGATATGATGCGGAATGGTATTATCCTTTCCCACCATTTCCATAATGATTTAATGAGACATCTGTTTCATCTTCCCACAACATCCCAACATGAATATTTTAGGAACCTCTTCCCATAATAGAATTTATATACATACCTTTGGATTCTTGATTGGAAACTATTATTGAATGAGAACTTGATTATAGAATGGTGTTGTTACCATATTCATTGGAATTAAATTCTCTCAACATATAATCCTATTTTTGGATAATCTATTCAGATTGTCCATTAGATATGGGGTGATAAACCATGTTGAAGTTAAAATCAGTATTAAGAGCATATTAGAGACTCTTCTAGACCATAGAGGTAAATCATATATCTTGATCAGCTAAAATCAGTTGTGGTGTTCCATGAAGCCTCACCAGTTTTCTAATGCATATCCTTGAAAGTTTATTGAGTGATAAATCCTAACGAATCACCATGAAATGTACCAATTTTCTAATAAAATCCAATATAACCTAGATAGAACTATCCGCTCTTGATTCATTCAAAATAATTGTGGAAAATTATGTGGGTATGTTTTCAAATTTTCATGTAGGTATGAGTATATGTTTCATTACCACCTTGAATTTTTTCCATTTCACTTTCACTTGCTCAAATAAAATACATTTAAGTTCAGTCCATGGTCTATTTATTAATATTATACAAGAAATAGATCTCCCATAGATCATGATAAATCATTGTGCTTCATGGATCAGTTTAGAATGTAGAACTATTTGAATCATCAAAAAGAATCTTTTTTAGATTAGGATTAGATGGTCCACATAGCCGCGACAAAAATAGTAGAACTAATTATTAAAACTAAACTCCTATGATTTCCATTTTCATATAGTTTTCAACTTCTTTTATATTTCCATATTATTTCTAAAATCATAAATTATAATCTCTAGAAGGCATAATTTAGAAAACATTTGTGAAAGTATTGATGATGTTCCTTCCTTTATGATTTTCATTTTCATCATTTACAAATATATGAAGATCAAATCCCTCTTGACACTCATCAATAATAAAAATTCTGGATCCTTTCCACATAGAGAGTCTATTAATTTAATTTCATTCCTAGTATGGTAGTGAATTGAGAAATCATTGTCCTTGATCATCTCTAAAAATATTTATTGGTGTATATTCATTACTTTTTTTTGAATATACACTTGAGGATTTTGTGATCTGTATATATTTCATTTTTCTCCCAGAAGTGATACTTATACCATATTTTCAATGAAAATATCATAATACCCAACTATAGATCATGCATTGGGTAGTTTTATTCATGGAAATTCAACTTCCTCGAACAATAGGGAATAAACTAATCACTTTTCATTAACATGCAGCTCAATCCATTATTCTGAGGATCACTAAATACCATTAAATGTTCTCCACACGAGGGAAGTGTGAGAATATGTTTTTGAAAAGCCTCATTTTTATAACTATAAACCTCTATTCACATTCATACATCCAATAATACATGATTCCGTACATTGTTATATTGGTTAGATTATTTTATAATCACTATAAATTTCTCACAAATCGATTATAGTACTCAACTAATCCATATAAATTATGTATAATATTCGTCGATGTTTCCACCAACCACCATTTAGTCACTTCTATATTTTCTACATTATAGATACCCATTTTCTTGTTATATTATTCCCCAGAAATTGAACTTCCTTAAACAATAACTCAAATTTTTTGAAATTGTCGTAGGTATTCTCTTTTTTTTTCTGGTCCTCAACATGGTGCTTAGATGCTCCTCGATCTACATCATTATTTTGGAGTATATGAAAATATTATCTATAAAAAATATAATTTTTTTTGAGGTAATAACTGATTTCTCAATATATAAAATCCATTATATGTGATGGATAATTAGTGAGTATGAATGATATTACTATGAACTAATGGTTAGCAAAACTTGTACAAAAAAATTATTGGGGATATCCTCCTTCTTCACCCCAACATGGTAATATCCCAAACCAAAATCCACCATAGAGTATTATTTTTCGCCAAATTGCTGACTGAACGTGTAATAAATCCATGGCAGTTGATAAATTTTCATTTTTATGAACGTTTTCATATCATGATAATCAATGAAAGGGAACACTAATCCATACTTCTTCTTGAAGAAGAGAACTGGTGCACCCCATGGTGAATCACATAGACATATGAACCATTTACCGAGATTATCCTATAGATTTTCCTTAGTTTCTAGTGTTCCAAAAATACCATTTTATATGATGTATTGGTTAATGGAAACTCCCCTAGTGTAAGATCAATTGACAATTCGACCTCTCAGATAAGAGAAAGACCATGAAATTCCTTATGAAACACATCCTCATATTCCCTCACAAGTGTCTTCTATTTAGGGATGATTATTTTTATAGACTCAATAATTTGAGATTGTTATTATTTATCAATGGGAAATAATATCAATTTTGGATATGTTGGTTCTAAATAAGATTCAACCCCTTCCTTTAACTATTATAGAATATGGGGACGATTCGTGATACAGAGAGTGATTTTATTCTCAAAAAAAATTATTTTCTATCTATATAAGGAAATATAATACATGGCAAGAAATGCATAACATTATACTAAAGGGAGAAGGTATTTTTATCAAGAAGGACATTTTCAAAAATAACAACATGTTACACATAATCATATATGTTTTTCCTATGGATATGAAATCATTTCTAGAGGTGACTCAATCTTCATAAAAAATAGAGAAGATGTGTTTTTAGGGAATTAATTGAAATACAATATGACACACAAAATTGTTGAATAGATGTTACATGTATTTAAATAATCATGATCCTTATTATAAAATGACTTGTATTTTTCCATTTTTCATTGATATTTTTTATGATCATCATGCTTCTCATCCCTTGGAATAGGGAATTGTCTATGATACTTTTCAAATTATCAACACTTACGACATAAAACTATATATGGTACAGTAGATTGAACATAATCTTCATCAATCACCTAATCCATTTTCCCTAGAAATTAGATACATTATTCAATGATATTTAACACATAAAACATCATCAAGAATCTTTGTGACATTAACCATGGTTCCACATCCAACAATTTTTACATAGGAAGTTGGGGTTTTCTTCCCTTATAACCATTATCCAATGAAAATACCTGAAACATAATATTCCTCTTACGTAATGTATTTAGAAATTAAATAATTTTATTGTTGTTAATTGAGATTTTTAATATATGTTTTTCCATAATAACAATATGTTTATCCTGTGATCTCATCCGATTTTTCATCTCATTGGAACATTCCTAACATTTTCCATTACATTGATTGTTAATCATATTCCTCTTATTTCATGCCATTGGGTAGAATAAAATGACAATTAAGGATGGGTATTTTTAAACTGTTGAACGCATAATAGGGAATCCAAAGACATTAAAGAGATAAAATATAAATTAATTTTGGTTTCTTAACATATGAATTTTTTGGCTTCAATGTAGCCTATCTACAATGAACATCCAAATATATATTATTATATAATTTTTTTGTTCCATTAGAAATTGTTTTTAGTGAGATTATGAATATAATGAATAATATCCCCTATGAGTGTCAAACCAAGAGTGCTGAAATTCAAATTGTTGTGCACCAGTTCTTAGATTAATGTAGCTCGATGTGGTGTTTTCCTGTTTTATCCATATCAACATCTATATCAATGTCACATCCACTTTTAGAAAACAATCATGGATTAATTTTTTTTTTGATAATTCACATAATCAATAATTATAAAAAATTTGGGATTATTTCTTATACTTATTCTTATCCAAAAGGCTTTATGTAGCGTTTTAAAATTGTAAAAAAAAAAACTAAACATTCCTTTTGATTCTGACTATAATAATGCTTATATATAGTACATATTAAATCATGATTCATTACATAAGATTAATCATAATACAGTTTTAAAAATAGAGTTGTCTAGTGTCTTTAAGAATTAGGTACAATATATAACAATTTAAAACACTACAACCCCATATTTATTGAGATATTATATAATATATTCTCTCTAGAGTGGTGATATATTAATCCCTATAAGGGAATAAACATGTCATAATGTGAAGAAAATAATACCAGCTATACAAAAAGAATATATGAGTGAGAATAATAACCATGATCAATGAGGCAAGATGGGACATGATAATCATTGATCTAACATTGAAAATGTGGAAACATCATAAAACACTACATACTAAATATAGGTCAAGGGTATATACCAAGACATCACGACATAAAAAGTCCCATAAAGGAACTAGGTTCACTTTCTATCCCAACATGATAGCCCAAGAGACTAAACATTACCCAATTAATTTGGGCACTATATAATTCTAGGGTAATCCATCACGTTTATTTCATTCTCATGCTTAATTGTTCCACAAAGATCATACAGCATGGATTCATTCATTATTATAATTTATTCCATGGTTAAGGACTGTGGAATAAATAAAATTAATTCCAATTTCAAATATGTATAATTTTATAATGGTTAGTACAACATTTATTAAGTAGGTATGGTATTCACTAAACAATTTCTTTGGTATTGAAAATCAAAGGGGAATTCTTGTGGCATAACAACATCACATAAAAATTCATAGACTGGGTTTATGATAGAGAATGAGGATTCAAATAATATTGAAATAAAATGGAATGTACTAAGGATATAGAAATAAATATGCTATAATTAATAATTGAAAATAAATGGAGAAAGATAATAAAGAAACAATAATAAAGAGTTTAATGAGAGGATCCCTTATTAGAGTGTGTGACTCCAAATGTTTGGGATGAGATTCTTGATAGCTTAGGGGTGCCATTTGAGGAATCTAGATAATTAATGGACAATTAATTATGTTATCCGTGGATTTTAATTTTATTGAAATGGGAGATTGGGTGGTTTTATATAAGAAGAGTGGGTGAAATTATTTTTCATTTCTCAAACATAGTCCGTTCTATAAAATAACCTAAAAAATATTTCCGATTTTTTTCACATTGATTCTACAAAATTGGAGTGGTTTTTATTATTTTATAATTCCATGGGATGAAAATAATAAAATATTTCCCTTGATTATTTTTAGTTTAATCCTTCTCTAAATGAAATGATTATAAAACCTTCAAATATATTAATGGTTTTAGAGGATTCATAATGGTATTATGAATTTTCTAAACTAATATATATATATATATATATATATTGTTATTTTATATATAAAATAGAAATTTGGTCTTGAATACCTTTTATAGTATTTATTATATCACTTTTGGGTCATTATTATGTCATAAATCATATTGTATATTTATACAGTATTTAATTTTTACCCAATAATTTTATTGTCTTATATAATTACAAAAAATATACCATTGGATATTGGAGATGGTGTATTTCCAAAAATAATATTCATTTTACGAAATTAATTTTATAAATATGTGAATTTGTACTTTTAAAATTACAATTTATATTTGTTCAGGAATGATTAATTTTTTTTGACAATAGTAGTTTTCAAACACATATAAACATGATAATTGACATCATAAAAATTATATGATTATTTATATTTGATAAAAATATTTAATAATAATATCTTAGTAATTATTATCTATTTAATAAAAACTTTATTTTTACAAAATAAATTCATTAATTGAATTTTAAAATTATGCACAAAGAGAATTTTTTTTATCAAAATAAAAGTTATTTAATATGTAATAATAATAATAATAAAATACATTAATTATTATAAAAAAATATATAATCATATTTTAAGGGACATTATACATATCCCTGTAATAAACTATAAAATTTTGTAAGGGTACGGAGCACGACTCTGATACAAACCTGGAGTGGTTCGGCGAATATGGATTTGGATGTGTTATCAATGAGCTCAAACTTATCCAACATACAATTTCCATTAGGACTAAGTTGATGGATCTCAGGTTGGGATTTATCAAAGAAAAATCCCATAGATACAATCTACATTGGAATCTCGGATTTTTTGGAATCATACGGTGTGATTTTAGTAGTTGAGCCCATCACATCCGTTGTCTATGTTAATTGGATTTGTTAAAAACCTATCTTTATACAAATAATGTGATCATTATTTAATGACTATATTATCAACAGTAATGGTTTTTTACAGTAATTTAAATTTTATAAGATATAACCAATTAATTTCATGTGTTTTCTATAACAAAAATATATAATTATAAATTTAATTAAACTCAAATGTGGATTTTATTTATAATAGTTTTGGTTGTTAGATTTGGTTGGGCTACGTTAACAGTATATCCTTATTCCAATGTAACCACCATCATCAAGATGATGAATCTATCACTCATATGATAATCATGGGATGGGAAAATAGTTCTTCTAAAAATAATGGTCAAACATCCTTCATGTCGAAGATCAAATGTTACATCTGGTCAGACCATGAATCCCTATTTAATAAACATATCATCTTATATGATAGCCTAGTTTGATCCCAAAATATACTGAGACTTCTGAGTATAGTGGTTCCTTTTTAAATTGACATTTTTCATTAACCCAATAGGTTTTAAAAATATTCTCACCCATCCATTAAATGCAATTATTAAACGGACATGAAGTACTTTTCCTAATGATTTCTATATTGTGCATAATTTGTCTCTCAAAATAAGAGTGACCTTCTATATATCCAACCATGTTCTAGATGAAGATATTAACTCATCATACAACTATACTAAGAATGGGATTCTTCCTAGTTGAAAAAAATTAAAAAAACTATTCCTAACCATAGCCTGTGAATTATTGAATTTATTAGTATTTAAACCCCAATGGATTCTATGTTCTGGTCGAAACCATGTGGATGAATAAATCATTAATTGAGAATTAAATACATCTTGGTATGAAAAAACAACCTTGAGACACTCTAAAAACCATGTAATGCTTCTATAGACCAAGAAATACTAGGTCTATTCATTTGAAGAAGTTATCATCACACTACATGGCCCACTTGGGACTCCAACCACCACATAAATTATGTGGTGAGCGGTTAAGAAAAGATTAGTGGCCTTATAGATAGGATGGCAATACATATCACAACTATCCATATTACATGAAGAATCATTAAATATGACGATGTTTCCATGAAATAACTCATGTACTATCCGAATCCTATTGGTGATGTTTGACTAATCAGATTTTATGAAAAGACAGAAGCAAGATGATGTAAATATTTTAAAAAGATTCCAAAATCTGAGCATCATATTGCAACAAAAAATTATAGATATGATAAAATTCAAAAAATTGCAAATTATTAAATTCCTATGAAGGAATATTCTTTAGGTTCTCAGAATAAGGAATAATATCCCATCATGGGCTAGCCTCAATATTCTCGGAGATAACATTTATCTTTTTTGTCAAACACATGAATTCAGATAAGTGTATTGGAACAGAATCCACATTATATAAAACATATATATGGTATGTATGTTTTTAATACCCCATGAATGATAGAAAACCACATAAATTTTGAAAATTAAAAAAATACCATGTAGTGTTATAGGAACTACATGAATAATATAATTCTTTATTCTCAATGAAGAAAGCTATTGTGTTATATCAAATCATCGACATTACATAATGAAGACATCTGCGAATCACGAACATAAGTTATAAAATTGGAAATATCTAAAGACATATGGGATATAGATGAAGAATAATATGAAAATTAAATTCCATCTATGAGGAAAATCTATTGTTTTTTCAGGTTAACAACTCTCATACAACCTTTTAGCACTATGAGAACTATATACAAAATGATGTGGTCTAACACCCTTTTTATAGTGGTATCCCCATATATGAATATTGGTACACTATATATAATATCATTTAGAAATTATTATTAATTAGAATCATATCATATTCGAGTATAATATAACCCATTTTAAGGGGGGTATTTTTTAGGCTATCAATAAAGATAATGTTATGAAAGTATTCATTAAATAAATGTTTCATCAGTAAGATGAATGTGTGGATGAATTTTATAAAGGGAAAAATTATTTATAGAACATACCATATTACAAAAAACACCTCCTCATTTGAGATAGTTTCATAAAAAAATATTCAATTTCAGTCTACTAAGTGCACTGTCCAACATGGAATAGACATTTTTAATTTAAATGAGTCCTTTTAATGGACTCTCACATATTATTTATGTTATTCCCAAAATTCAATAAAGATAAAATAAACGTAAATCCCTTTAATCCCTTCATGATGAACATTATCCCATTTCGAATAATTGTATTCTGCTGGAATTCATCCTTTAATAGCCTCATAAGTATGATTTTTGACTCCCAATATCATGAAAAGTAACAAGAACTACATTGTGCCTTGATTTATTTATGAATCCATTCTCTCTCATGGAATTGTTTTTTAGAGAATTGAACGTATTTTAATATTCCAAAAAAGAATTTTATCTTAGGGTATGGATGTAGGGATTGTGATTATGTCACATAACACTATGTTGAACCACCTAATCCATCATAATTCTCCTTGTGAGGCATTAAATCCGAGGAGTCCTCCAACAGTTCATGAACCTCCATGTGACCCTCTATTTCTGGGGAGTTCATTTCTACGAGATTTATATAAATATAGAATATCAAACGTAATAATAAAGTAAAATAGGTTTTGATGAAATTAAAAATAATTAAACTCATGAATTTGAATGAACTCTTCATATCAACATCATTTAATTAGGCTACCACAAAATAAGAATGAACGAGTAGAAAAAAGTTAATGAAAAGAAATCATCCTCAAATGAATTATTCCAAAAAGTATTCCCTTTGAAACGGAATTTCCCCAAAATATATTTATGATGGAATTCCACCACAAGTCCTTTGCGAATTAAACTACTTGAAATCCATTTGTGAATGATCCCCTTTTATGAGAGACACAATTTTCACACACCCCATTTCTCATAAAAATCTGTAATATAAAATTTGTTGAACTTTGGGTTTTTATTACTCTTATATTAATTATCTCATACAAAATGGAATTGGAATTAAACATAGAACCTCCATGAATTTACTAAGTGATACCTATGGATTGTTATCACTAATGTCAAAACCCAAAGAATACATAATCCATGCCCCTAGAAAAAACACAACACATATATGATCTCATTATGTGTATAAGTGTGAACCTCTTCGATCATGTATTCCCATAAACAAAATAATTCTCACGAATTATCCTCCTATATATATGGAACCCAAAAGAGAATCATGAACACAAATTACATTAATTATACGGGTCCCTATCTTTAGGATCCACGATTAGTCACACCTTACTCGAAGGTGGATTTGTTCTCTACCCATTGAGCTAAGTCAAATGAGGCATCCATCCTGGATTATTTCGTGATAATTTCATGTAGGATTCAATATTCTCCCACTAACCTTAAGAAATTACTTATCCATATTAAGAGAATATGTAGAGTAATCATGGGATTCCTCTTCAGGTGTTTGTCCCATTTAAATTAGATTGTGCAATGTGATTGAACTTCCACTATTTCTCATTTCTCCAACTGTGTAGGAATCATGTGGGTTTAAATATATGAGTTTATCACACCATTAATATAATTTATCATCCTTCATGGAAATCCTCTTAAATTACAATCCCCTACATATCTTTCATCATGGCCCTACTTCCTAGGTGTAATCCCCAAAAACCATATTGTCCTCTACCAAAGGGACGTTTTCCTAATTAAGCCTACTAGTGCATCAATATATGTGTAATCATTATTCAATATTTTATTCCAATATAATTACTGAAATAATAATCGTCTCATGATATTAATCTTCAAGATAACTATATATTCATATGAAATTAAAATACATGACAATGTCCTATCTAAATTACAAACTACTACAAAACATTATCCTTAGCACATGATGGTAAACTACAAGGTACTTTCGTATCACACAACATTAAATTATATGACTCAAACAATATGGGATTTGATTCCTATTTCAACATGATACATATAATGATTCCCTTGAGATTCAAACCTAACACTATTAAACTTCTTTTCACCTAATCAGAACATATACCGGATAGAAACACCACCACTCATAGAGGTGTATATTCCACTTAGGTTCCTCATCATATCACTATGATTAGGTCATATTCCAGATGAAGTTATTCCTCCATGGGTTATATCCCTTGGGAGATCAAACCATCGTCATTAGGACATATTCCCATTAAAATCAACAAGAATGGGTTGTTTATGTGCAATCCCCACAAGAAAAATTTGTACACATTAGTGACAATTTAAACCATACTATGTGACCTCAAACAGCATATATCAATTAATATCAAAAGAAATTAGATGGTATAAAAAAACCACGATACATGGAATCTTACTATGTGGGTTTTGATTAAGTTTTTCAGGGATAAATAGGAATCCTATTTTAACATTATGGATCACAACACACTGAACACATACCACTTAACTTGATGGAAATGAACTATTGATTGATCAACAAGATTATATTAATATTTATCACATTACAAAAAATAATTGTATTTCATTATGAATCAAGATGGATAATATATGATACATTCATATGTTCACATTGATATAGAACCTCAAATATATAAAAAGGGTCAAATTGAAGGAGAAACACTAATATACATTGACATTCCAAATATACATTATATTAGTGAACCATTCAAATGGGTGTAACCTATTACACACTATGATATGTGAAAGACTCCTAAAAAATTTCTCAAATCTATAATGGAATCCAATGATATTCAAGAATCCACTACAAAATTTGTGATGAGACAAACCTCCCATCCTCTCAACCGATGTGCATCCCAATATGTCATTGGAATGAAATACCCAATAACAAAATAGTTTTGGATATCTATGCCACATCAAATCTATTTTAATGGATAAGTGGTGTATTGTGTGTTCTTGTCTTTGTGAACAATCTTTGGTCGAAACTGATCAGAAACATTGGCCTTATTAGTCTGGCCATCTCAAGGCTAATAAAAGTTGTGGATCATCTAGTATAGTAGAAAATGATTCATATTTATAAATTTGATAAATAATATATATGAAATTTTTTATTTATTATGTTATATTAATTTAAAGTATAATATTTTTTATTTCATACTTTCGTATGATTTCTACACTCTTTATATTATTATCAACCAGCATTTCATTGTTATTTAAATGAACCTCCTTCCATAAGACTTGGATTGGGATAGTAGCTTCATTGGATTTAGATTCATCAATCCAAATATAAATAGGGGAACATAATTATGTTATTATTTAATTCCACATAAATGTATTTATTCATATATAAGATATATTCATTTTTTACAAGATAAGAATACTCCATCCTTGATTTACTGTAGTGGTATTTTTTAATCACACTAATTACATTCAAAAAAATTGTTTCATAAATTATATATTATTATTCAATGTTATTAATCGATATATATAAATCTATAATATTAACAATACAAATATACTTGATATTATTCCTCCTCACAATAACCAATAAATGCATTCCATGATTCTTGGGTTTTCCAGAATGCAGATATCTATGTTGGGTGGGAGTTTAATTTCCCTTCAGAATACCAAATACATTGATTTGTTATAATTATCCAATTTGATCTATGATCCTTTCGGATGACAATTAATACAAATTTCATTCAACATTCATATAGTATAAATGCAATCTATAATGGATAATAAAGATTAAATCAATATTTCCCTATTTTATTTCATAATTAAATGGATAGTCCATATCATAATGTGATAATAATTTCTTCACAAATTATATCCTTCTATGTGGTCACAACATTTTCCCACCGATAAACATCAATCGGTTCATGCATTTGAGAGGAACCCAATTTTTCTAATGAATATAGACTTATTGGGCATAATTGGATGGTCTTATCCATTCCATCCAAACTCAAATAATATGCATTTTCTTTCTATATTTTCATTTTTTTATTAGTGTTTCATGAAACGACACTATTGTTTTATGTTAGACATAGGTTGTTCACCGCCTACCATTTCTTCAATTTCAATATTGTAAATAATAATTCATCCTGATATGAAGAATTAGAAGGGGAGAAAACTATTGTTACTTATGATAGGGAGAATCAATATATTGAGAATTCAAAATATAATTAATTAGTTATGTATTTAATTTTTATTTCATAAATGCTGTAGTGAACATATATTAATATGAGGTAAAATATATTTATTAAAGTGGCATTAACATAATTATTGAACACACTATTTTCATTAAATATTGATGAGGTTTTACCTATCTATTGAGTTTCCAAATCCCCTCTGTGTGGTCCTATATGACATACATTACCCATTCTATATTGGAAATATTATGAAATGATTTTGTAATACCAAATAAATGGTCACCCCAAAATGAATCTACATCTAAACTGACAGTTTTTTATTAATATAAGATCAATTAACCACTTTATGTTCGAAATATATAATGTTATAAAATACGAGTACAGCCTATGATTCCATTTTGAATGATTCATCCTTATAACATTCCTTAATAAAATCCACTTTCATTAATCCCAACTCATCAATTTTGAATTAAGCCTGATTATCAACCCAATTTCATTGAAAATAACGACATGTAATGTTTAATATTCTAAATCCTATATATACATAATGAATCCATGGTATGGAATATTAACATAAACTGGATATCTATCTGTTTTACTACATACATGAATTAATTATTTCATTATACTAACTATACTAATTTAATGTAATTAGTTTTAACATATTCCATTACATAGACGGTAAAATAATTGACTAAATAACCATTATATGATTACACAAGGACACTTGTTTCCCTGGATTTCAATCAAATATTTTCTAAGATTGAATTTAGAATTAAAATTTACTACTTAAAAATATTTTTTCAAAACATTCCAATAAAGTGTCAATTATGAGTATTATATATCAATGTTGAATCCATTAATGGATTCAAATGCCTAAAAATTACATTTTTGGATTTAACATGTGTCGAAAACTATAAAATGCTATTAAAAATGTAATGGTTTGAATAACCCTAATGTATAACAGTAATTACGACAATACATGTTTCATTAAGATCTTAACCCACAAATTTACTACTATGATGAGATATTTGGGGACCAATTATATGCACAACATAATTGTATTTGGTAGAGAATATAGAATATTCTTTAATAATATAACTCCCTATAATACAACATTATACACAACTGTAATTTTTGATGTACCATTTCAAAATTTCCATTTACAATTTAATGGTGTACATCCATCTATAAGATACAAGTCTACATAGCCTAATCTATATTTCCATGTGAACCATAATGTACCATATCATAGAAAACAATGTTGTGGGGAAGAACATCTCGAATTAAAATAATATATTAGATGTTATTTTCTCCATATTTTGAAATTTGTGTCCCTATATATTTACTTCGTATAGTTTTTAAATAGAAAAAAATCATGTTTTATATATGATGTGAATTTTTATGAAAAAGGAAATTGAAAGCCATAAGTATTAAATATTACATAAAAATAAGACATCCATTTTATTTTAGACACTTTAACATCAAAACATTCATTGACATCATATTATTCCTATTTTATGTATATCCATATAGAACCTATACATCATTCAAAAAGATGTAAAAATAAAATATATATATTTCATGGAATGAGTGTAAGCTACTAGAGGAAGAAAATTCCATCTTCCACCCCTCATTGGTGAAAAGTCTTCCATTATCCATATGGAAACCATGTCATGCCAGACATTAATTCCATTATTATTTTCTAGTAGCATTTAGTAACATACCGATGACATCATCACATCAAGTTTTTCTACATAAATTAAATAATGAAAATATTTGATGTTCAAACAATTCGATTATGATAATTAAAATAAACGAATCTATTTTCCAAAATATTATCATATGGTTATTAGAATTTTTTTTTTCTAAATGAAGTTAATGTATCCATTACATTATAAAATGTCATTAAAAAATTATTAGAGATGGTGTTGTACCATTTTTTAAATTCTAATTGAATGATGTATTTCAAGATCAGTATTTATGTCATCTGATTAAAAAAATTGACTTCCATGAAACACAGAGATTGAGGAATGTTTCAGCATAACTAAATGTCTTTCTTGTTCCCAAATAGGAAAACATCGATTTTTTTTACTTCTATATATTGATAAATTTCCAGAAAAATTTATTTATAATCTCATACAACATGGTTCTTAATGTGAAATATTTATTTCTATATGATTTATATATCATTACATGTGAATCCCACATTATGTTCAGATATTTGATGACAAGATCTAAATAAACATCAATATCATAACCTTGTTTTTTTTTGATATTAGTTGAGAAAAAATCATATATATTTTTCATCATGCATAAACTCCGAGGAAATGTATAATTTACCAACATAATTGGACATGTAATATTAGTTCAATTTTCACAACAAAATTATTCAATACATCTATAGATAGAACAATAATATGGTTTCTTATTTCATTTTAAAATTTAGGAAATCCGTGATCAATTTTATTCTATAGTAAAGAGAGGCATGGTTGATGAAATTTTCAACCATAATTTATTTTAATTTCATGACAAATACATTACCTTATAGTCTTTTCACTTTCTTATAGGTTCTTAATCAATGTAATGATTTAAAATTACCATAAAACATTTGAAGGGATTGGTTCATATTTATTATATCAAGAAACACCACACTTAGGGAAAATTTTATTTGATTTATGGTCTTTACAAAAAAAATATTTCCATTACTAAAAGAATTTATTCTTTTTGAGATCATACCTATTGAACATTGAATTAATTTAGAATTTAATGTTTTGAAAGGAAGCTCACTATCTTTTGATATCATACCATTCAAGATAGAATATAGTCCAGTAAAGCCAGTTTCATTCCATATATTTCTATATTTTAGATTATATTTCTTTAGTATGGAAAACAATGTAGTATTTTTAGTACAACCAATATACAATAATGTATTTTCCTAGAATATTAACATCTAAAAATTTGTTTGAAAATCATGAAGTTCATCAAAAATTCCTATTTTGATTCTTTTAATATGATCGTTGTTAAAATTTACATGTTTAATCATAACCTTGATACTAAATTCATCATCATTAACATTTGTAATCATATTAGATGATCCATAAAACATTGTGTTTTCATACTCAGTAGCAAAATTACGTTTATCCCACTATTTATTCCAACAATTATAACATTAATATATTCCATGATAGATCAACTGTTATTCCAAATCTACTAGAATATTTTATCTTGATTGAAAACATCCTAAACATGAAAAAATGGTTTTAGAAGGGCCATATGCATGATCATTTGAAAATATAGTGAACTCTATAATCATATACTTATACTATTTATTCATACAATTAACATCCATACATTTTTACTCATATCCATCATATTTGATTCAGTAATATACAAATTTAACAACACAATACTAGGAACGTATGAACATAGAATACTAAAATGCCACTCAAAATATACACAAATTTATCGTTACAATAATTTCCATAATGTTTATTGCATCAACAACTTGTTTAAACACATAAAAATGAATAATTTCATGAATAAAGAGTATTTTAACACTTATATTTTTATTACTAGAAGCTGTATATCAGAAACCAATATATTTTATTAAATATTTTCATCAATGGAGTAATTCTCTCACTTTCACTATCAATTTTCATATGAAACCTACAAATTTCTACATGTGGATAAGTATTAGTGTATTTAAATGAAAAATTCACCATAAAAAATATGTAAAAATGTTACTTATATTTCTCAATGTTTCAACAGTTTTTAAAATAATTTAATCTCATAAATTATGGTTATTACATTATTATTATTATAAATGTTATTATATTTCATCCCTAAACAAGAATCCAAGCAGTGGTATATTCTATTTTAGTATTTTTAACACACCTCTCCCAATGTGAACATTTGTTTCATCTAATATTTTAAAGATTTTCTAAATATTAATTTTAGATATGATTAGAATTAGGTATATAACATGAACTATTTATTATTAAAATAATCATTTTGGATGAATCAATTCATTTGATTTACATTTGGTGAATAATTTTGGTAAAAGTTTCCTTTATCAAAGAAAACTCCTGGTCAAAATGAAAAATATGATGGTTATTTGTTGTTTAGAACAAAAATCACATCGTGATGGCTAATACTATGTTGTAGTTCTTACTTATGGGTATTGGGAAATTGTCTTGGTCCGAAAATGGTCTATACATATATTTTGGTGAAGTAGATATGTGAAATAAAAAATAGATTTTATCATTAATAAATCCCGTTCAAATTTTTTTTTCATTATACTGGATCTTCTTGATAAATATTATGAAATTTCATAACATTAAGTGTCCATTATTATAAATATTACTTGTTTTTATTATTAATTTTAACCTATTTATATTGATAAAACATATCTAGATATATTTTTCTAATTAAAAATATTTTGGAAAAATAACACTCAAATTAATAATTTATATGAATCATAATAATTTTTAAATTATAACTCTATTTCAAATATATTTTTTGAATATAAAAATATTTTAATTTTCAAAATTTGATTTGTCGGTTGGTTTTTATATCACAATAAAATTATTTCAATATATCTCACAATCCAAAAACATAGAATGACCCATATAATATTTATTTAATTATTTATTTTGGAATTATCAATAAAATATTTTTATATTGTGGTGATATTTCGAATATAATTATTATGGAGGGTATAACAGGAATAATGATGTATTTATAAAAAATAATCTAAATCATAAAACATCAAAATCATGAAGAGGATTGAATTTTTATAATAATAATTTTACTGTGTAACGGTATTCATATGTTAAACATCCCTGATGTGAAAATTAGAAAATGTATTGTTTTGAAAATTATACATTCTATATAATCAACGAATTTAATAGTTTTGATTCATCAATCATTGAAAATATGTTAAACTTTTAATATGACGTTTAACAATATTTGGTGAATTATCTTAATTATAATGGAAAAAATTATAATATGAATATCAATGAAATTATTAATAAGATGTTGAATAAAGTAACTATTTTTATTTTTTCTCCATGAAAAATGTGAAATTGAAATAGAAAAGTGCAAGATTATTCTTCATCACTACTATAAAATTATAGAAAAAATTCAAATAAAAATAAATAAAGTAAATCACAATTTTACAAAAAATATTTCTGAATCAAATGAGAAGCACATTAGAATTGATTGAGATATAATGTTTGTGGAATTTTTGACTAATAAAACGATGAAAGATCAGTTAAAAATTAATAAGGATTAAAATACCTTAGATTTTATGGTTCACTTGTCTTAAATATTTGAAGAAGGTGAAAAAAATATTTATCTTTAGTGAGAGCATGAAAAATGTGAGTGAGGGTGATCTTGGTTTTGATTCAATCAAAATAAGAAAAGTTGGTTTTGAGTGATTGTAACGAAGTGATGATAAAAGATTAATTTATCAAGACTAAAATTGAATGCATTGGAAAATGAATGTATTATCAGCACTTTATTAGTGCTAACTGCACTAATTGTTATGAACTCATAAATGTATCATTTTATTGTGACTAATATAGGGCTAAAAAATTATAGTGGAAAATAAAAAATAAGAAATAAATTTATAGATTAAAATTAATTACTAGTTATATATAAAGTGTTAATAAAATTTTACTTTATAAAAAAATGATAAAAATAAATAAATAAAAAATGTACTACAAAACATGTTATTTATGTTTAACATATAAATAAAAACAATAATATTATAATAATTGTATTAATTTCTATTAATTTTTTTAATATTATAAGAAGTGAGTAAATAATATTAATTAAGAAAATGAAAATATATTGGAAATGAAAAATTAGTATAAATTATATTTACTAAAAAATATTAATAATTAAATATTAAAATAAAGACAAATAAAAAATAATAATTATATGTAGTAAAATAATATTTAAAATAATTTACTATTTATAAATTCATAGATAATAATTGTATAATTATTCAAATTAATTTAATATTAAAATAAAAACAATTGAATATTAATTATTAAAATAAAGTTTTTTTAAAATTATTAAATATTTAAAAATAAAAAGGTATAAAAATATATGAAAAATGAAAAAATATAGAAATATTAAATGAATTATTCTTAAAAATGTATAAACTACCAAAATATTAATATTTAATAATTATAGAAAATTAATAGATAACAAGAGACGAATAATTAGTAAAGTTGAAAAAAAATTAAATAATAGAAAAATGAAACAGTCGGAAAAATATCAAAAAAGGTTTGAAAATTTTTAATCATATAAATAAATGATTTATTAAAAATGAATAATTATTTAAATAAAAATAAAAAACTTTTAAAAATTTAAATTAAAAAAATTCCAATATAGTACATATTAATATTGGATAAATAATAATTTTTGAAATATATAAATATAAATATTTTAAAATAAAAAATGAAAAAAAATTAGTGATATAAATAACATAAGTATTAAAATAATATAATATCAATATTTAAAAACATAAAAATAACTTTGAATTATTAATACATTACAAAATATTTAAAGTAAATATATTAAATATGACAAAATACTTAAAATGAATAAACTAAAAGAAATAATAAAATTCGAGAAATGTTACAATTTAATTAATAAAATTGAAGGAATAAAAGTTTAAAATGAATAAAATTGAATAATTATTTTAAAATAAATTACATTGAACACTAAAAAGTGAATATATAATATTAATTAGGTAAGTTACAAAAATATTAACAACGATAAATTTTAATAGTTACATTAAAATACAATAGTTTCACAATCAATTATAATGTAAAAACAAATAATAATAATAACATAACTATTTAAATAAAAAAGATTTAAAATAAAATTCAATATTGATAAATTATATAAATTTAAAATGTATTTAAAATATGAATGATTGAAATTTTAAAATGTATAAATTAATTAGAAAATTTTAAAAAATAAAAAAACTAATAACTATCATTGTATATGAAAATAGTTGAATAAATTACATTTTAAAAACACATTGACCATTCCCATTATTATTTTTTTGTATATATGTGTGTCTATGTGTCTATATATAACCTTATACTATAATGAGATATTTGAAATTGAAAAAATAAATTAATTTTCATGTCATGTAATGACACATTAAAATACTTATACACAAATATATACATTAAATAAATATGCATACACACACGTATATACATAGACAAAGACATACACACACACACATACATAAAAATATATCGATATATTTACACATACAAAACACATACACACACATATATATACATATTAAAATAAACTATAGTGGAAAAAATCCATTAACATCATATTTTTTAAGAATTCAATGTCAATTATAACATGAATTTAGTACATGAGACATAGAATGTGGGACTTTAAACATTGGTTTATAATATTAGATATTAAAAACCCTTCAAAAATATGAAATATAGAAGGCTTTAAATGTTATTTTTCAGTATTCCTAACATTGAAAACCATCTAAAAGTTAAAATATAAAAGGTTTTCCATGTCGATTTTCATTGAAGTCAATGTAGAAAGACTTCATACTAATATTTCCTTGCCGGTTTTTCATAATCGATTTATAATGCTCTTCTAGGAGGGTGTTCGATGTCGATTTTTTTATAAAATCAGTGTTCAATGTTGATTTTTTTCAAATATAAAAATATACATTACTCCAAATCATTAGACACAAATTACAGCACAAAATAATAAAAAATAAAAAATTGAAATATGTGTTGTGAAACTCATTGTGGAATTTAAAAACATTTTTTTACAAATATAATTTTAAATTAAACTAAATCACCAAATTATTCAAACTTTGAAAATAATCTAAAAAAAATTTGACTGTGTTTCAAGTAGTATTTTTAGACAAAGATACATCATAAAAAAAATATTAATTTTACAAATTTGTTTAAAAAATAACATATATTATATATTATAAAATTTATAATGAAACTAACTTTTTCAAAATTTCTTATTGTTATGGTTGTGATTATCACAATAATGAATCTAAAAACATTATATACACATTAATCATTCCCTCATCCATGATGACACTTCATTTATGAATAAATATTTTACAAATATATTCATTGTAAATGTATGAAAAAAATTATTCAATGATATAAAATTTATGTATATGAACTTTCACATATTATATATTTTTTATTTCCACTGTTGAATTGTAAGGCTTGGGGAACTAAATCCATTTTTTTGTAATTTTAAATAATAATTATCTAAACATATATATACCTAAAATATTAATATTCAATAACTAAAATAATAGAAAAAATATTGACTTCTTAACAACATAATTATACTTCAGTGAAAAGAACCCCATAAAATGCATAACCCATATGCTTTATATTCTTTTGGTAAAAATGTACATAATATATAATGTCCACTATAATGTAAAAAACTCAACCGTAAATATAGTATATGAATGAGTGGGTTATAATTATATATTTTCTCTCACTAGTCATATAATGAAAAAAACCAACATGTAATCTAAAAGTTTTTAATATTATATATTTGTATATATTATAATATGGATTAATGGTTTATATATTATACAGTTTGAGAAATGTATTCTGGATTTATAAAACAATAAATAGATGATCTATATGAAGTGATTCTATTTTTTAATACATTGGAATATATTAATAATGATATTATGAGCTAGGTTCTAGGTCAGTGAGATATTATGTTCCTCAGAGAGACTTGAATTGATATATTAAAATCATAATTATATTACATCACATGTGTGCATTGTTTTTTTCACATATTTTAATGTTCATTGATTGGAAATATAAGGACAATGTGGATTCCAGTATGTGGGGATTACCCTAAGAACAACCTATGGTTGATTGATATTTGATATCCAGTTGGGGAAGCCATTGGCAGGTGCATTTATTTTAGAAACTAATTAGTTGTATTTTATTTAATTTATATGATGTAATATAAACCATCTATAAATAAAAATTTATAAAAAATTTGAAGGTTATTCTCCATAACCTTGGGGGGATTGGAAAGGTGTATTAGAGAGTTCATCATTGGCAGATTGAAATAACAGAATGATGGACTATTCAATCATGGTTGATCGAGAGGTAGAAAAAACAACAGATCATTCACATCATTTATGAATAAATTATTCACCAACAATTAATCCTAAATCATGGTTGGGATAATAAATTGTGGTTACAACCATTTTGATTAAAATATTTGTGCATTGATTAATTATCTACTCCTGGATCTATAATTTCAAAGATCCTTCACATGAGTCCAACATTTAATTTGGTTATACTGACCTGATATAATTCATCCATTTCTCCTACTATCACCCTATATATCCCGATTCCTTTATCATTTCAAAATAATTATTAGACAACTATGTATTGATTTTTCTATTTTAATTTCTACTATATTCTTTATGTTCTTCATTGCTGGCCCAGGGATTTGTATTTTGACATTACCGAGGTGGGGTCGAGCATGATTGATCCCCTGGATTCATGGAAGCATAAAAAATGATGAATGTATTAGAAATTTTCAATTTAATTAAAATTATTTATGGGTTTTGGGTGAGGCCCCCATGGATCTAGGATTCAAATCTGAAATTGGATATTTTCTTTGGGCATTTGGTCTTGCACGAGATGTGTGATATCATATCAGTGGATGAATGAAATTTTATTTATAGCCAATGGAGGTCGAGAAAATGGTCGGTGGTATTACCCATTGATTTCAAGTGGTAGAACAACATAACTCATAGTCGAAATGGATGCTATGAAATATATGTGACAAAGATGAGATGTTTTGGAAAACACTATTACATAGCGTTTCATCTAATAACACATGTTGTATAACCCCACAAAACTTCAACGACTATTATTTATGGGAAGATAAGGATTACACGCTATGTATCTTAGACCACATGACATGTGACCCAGCTCTAGGGGGTAAACCATGGTACAACTGCACTTTCCCAGAACCTTTTGGGAGGGCACACTACACACTCTAATAGTACACTATCATGACCAGCTACATGGTTATGTCCTCAAGTACATAGACACATCCATGTTCACAAGGGAAGGCCACGGGTGGTTAAGACACACCACATAGTACCCTTAAACATTATGCAAAACTACATGTCTAGCCATTCCGTGTGCTAGATAAGACATGGAAAGGTGGTCTGGTGAGGTCACACACTATGAGACCCTTGGTGTAAGTAGTGTAATTTTATTAGTGGATTTTACCCAACATATAACCCTCTTCTAGACTTAGATTTTTTTACCAGTAGCCAATAATGATTATTTCTCCATGTAAAATACAATTGAAATACTCAATGTTTAGTTTGAGATATGATATTAGTTTTTGAGATTGTGACTCTTATTCAGGGGACACTAGACCAGTAAAAATGATCATATAAGAACATTAAATAGAGTTTGTGCTTTGTAGCAACCTAATTCACCAGGGTGTGGGTCCCATAATCTTTTTAATTGTTGAGTGGTACTCCCCATGACGTACTCATGTTCTGATCCTCTATTTAGTATTGTTCTACCTCGACTATATATATCAGTGTAGAGGCCTGGGTGCTCCAACATCTGAGTTGTACCACCCAATGACACTAGGTATTGTGTTTTAAATCAATATACCTAATTAGCGGAACCCCCCTATCAGGCTAGGGTGTGGAACCTCTATTCACTATGTGGATGCCCTCATAGGGCTCTGGGCGGGACTACTATTCATTGAGTTGTATCCCCCTGTTTCAATCAGGTGTGTGTCCCCTATCTATTGAGTGGACTCCATTATTGTACTAAGCTGTATCCGCCCTATTAGATATTTTTTCTCCACAAACTGTGTAGTTGTGGAAAATTATAGTCCCTCCAAATGGAATTCTTATATAGACACACAAGATATTGGACATTAGAGATAGACCCATTGGAAGTATTGGAGGACTCATTGACCTAGTCTAGTATATGAGATAGAGATCTAATTTTTCTCTATATTGTGTATCATTTAATTTTATATATATATATATATATATTCGGTTTCATTTCATTTTTATTATTGGTTGACAAAATTTCTGTAATATATCCATATTTCTAACATGTATTTTTTTTGGGAATCCTACATTGTATTTATATACTCACCCATGTATGGGCTTTTCTTGCACGTGTCATGATTTATATACATGACATGCATAGTTATTGTTTCATCGTGGGGAAATACTGATACTTTGGTTCATAGACTGTGTACGATGGTAAGACCTATTGGTTATGAGATGATATCTCTCAGTTTTCCTTATTATATTTTATTTTTTTGTTGGAACTTATTTTCTAGTTGGGAATGTATTCTTTCATGCTCATTTTTTAATATCATCATACCATATTTTACTCAATAGAGGACATCACATGAATGGTTTCACTATAGATGATAATATATTTTATTATTCCACTACACATTCATGGATATGGTTTGGTGCATTGATTAATTAAATTTTAGAAAATGCCTACCATATTATATTATTCTTTACCAATTCTTGTTACATGCCCCTAGACTAGTAGAGGTGGAATTAGGATTTTCAAACCTCAACCTTCCATGATTTTGAAGGGCCACAATGGTTTAGGGTAAAAAAGAGTGGTATCATAGTAGTGTATTCCTTTGGAAAATGTTTTGAGTTTCCACATTATGTGGTATTGGTTGGGACATAGGTCAATGATGTTATAGTTTCTTAATTGAGTTTTTTAGGACTGGGAATCCATTGATGGTATGAATGGAAACGTATCCATTCACTATTACATTGAATAACTTTTTGATGACTTGTAATACCAAAACATTGGATATCGAGAATAATGTTACACGTATTATGTAATATTGAGTCCTTTTACTATCATTATTAAGTCATATACATGAATATATATATATATATATAAATATTTATCTATTTGTGGTATGTCTTGATCATGGACATGAATCTTCCTTGAAGTATGTTAGCTAGGTCACCGATATGGGAATGTGATGATGATTCGATGACTGATGATGTAAAAGCATAAGGGCCATATCATGATGTTTATTCTCTCAATGGGTTGGGAGTAGCACCTCATCCTTTCAAATATATGGTAGTTCAACTTTGGCATGATTATGATCTATGCAATATTAAAATTCTATATGAGATACAATGGTAGAGGAAACTAAGGTTCTGTAGTGAGTTAGATCCCCATATAGTGGAGTATTGAATTGAGTCATCAATCTATGTCTTTAGGCTCATGAAGACCCCAAATGATCAAAATTTTTCATAGGAGTCCAGTATTTTCCTAGGAGTAGGAAAGAACTGATAGAGTTTGGTCACACAGAATTATGATTTTGTGACACTCTCATGGAATGCCTTATATTAGCTATTTCAGGAGGAGTATTAACCCCTGTTCTTATGATCAGTTAATATCTAGGAGATTCCTTATGTGAAGTAGGGTAGTATTACAATTTTGCGGTATGTCGCATTACTATCAGTCCTTACATGGTACTCCATTGAAAAGGTGACAGACGATTACCTTCAGGTGTTAATGCTTGATCATAGAATTTGTAGAGAGATACGTGCCATAGTGATCCCCTTATACATTCCCACCTATATGAGAGTATTATACTAGGTCCCATAATAAATATATTCCTATATAAGGGATTACATGTAGTTGGATCTAGCCGTGGGTTTCATGGGGATGAGTCATCTATCATGGTTACTAGGAATGAGTATGCAAGTTGTAGGCATAGGATATCTTCTCCTAGGTGGAATTGGACACGTGTACCTATGATGTAAGGTTAATATAAAGGTTAAAACATATCTGAGAGGGGAAATTTTATTCATGGAATGGGAATGGTCCCATGGAACATGATTTCCCTACACAATATCCTAAGTAGAAAAGACAGGTATGATATGTTGCACCATTGTAGAGACAATGTTGTGATCATGGATTTTTAGGCATGGCCTTGGTGGCCCCCAAGGAGGTAGATTTAGAAGAGGATCATGTGTAGATATAGAGGGATGAGATAATAGTGGGGGATGACACTACATGATACGTCCACCACCACGACCACAATAATTCCCACTCCAAACTCATGGATCTCACAGTTAGGGCCATGAGCTACTGTTGGGTCTAGGGGGCTATAACTAAGAAAACCATGAAATGATTTGAAATATGATATTTAGTTATTGAAATAATGTTTTAGTACTAGTAGAATCATTTGGGATACATTATTTCATCGCCTTATATAAGGTGTGATAGCTTGGGCTCCCAGTTGAGATTTATCCCATTTTCTTTGGCTGGAGGTTCTTATATTGAGTCCTTCTCTGATATGACTCATCTCCATATAGTGTGAGATGGTTCAAAGTAGATAATTTATCTCATGGATACAATTTTATTCTTGATGTAACAAATTTACATCATCTTAGGTATAAAATTATTGTCTATGTTTTACTCTCAAATTTACTATCAACATAGATGAGATAAATTACTTTAGGTATAGGTGATGATATCATCCATTTTGGGAGAGAGAGAGATACCATGGATGATCGAGTGGGTCCTGTGTAGGACCCCGGGGAACCCTGAGAGGGGAGGGGTGAATCAGGGTGACACCTTTTTCTTTTAAATTTAGGATTTTGTTCCCACGTTATTAGGAACTAGTTAAACCTGTATGAAGAATATGATCAGTAATGAAACATTCACATGAAAATAGATGACACAACATGTTTTACTTGGTTCAACGCTAAGGGCTACGTCTAAGGAGAATACACCGACTAGTTGTCGGGCATACCAAATTACAATATTCTTCACTAGTTGTGGATTACAATGGTTCAGACACAATCACTCTGTCCTAGGCACACTGCCTTTAGAATTGTTCAGGGATAGCTTACTGCATCCCTCCGGTCACTCCCGTTGACTCCCCCTGACTCACTGCCATTGGTGAAGTCCCACTTAGTTTACAGACGTGAAGGTCTCTTCATCATTTCTCAATGAATGCATCCTCTACATTATGTGGATGCTCTGTTGAAGTCCAACTATCACTCGAGCACTGATCTACAACTTTTGTGAAGCACCAAGACAACCAGAGAGCCTCAATAGAACTTGTCGCACAACTACAAGGTGGTGAGCAACTTTCAAGGACTACGCACAAGTTATAACTGTCATGCAATTCCACCATCAACACTTGCACGATTTAGTATTCTTTAAAGAAATACGTGTGCGACTCAACATCTTTTCAACTCAAGCCGATTTTGAAAACTAAGGGAAACCTATCATGAAACATCAATTCTGGAACGCAAGTATCACCAAATCACTTGCGCGATTACTGGACGGGAAGCAAACAACTGTCGCGCTACTCCAACTTGTGCGACCCACCAACACTTGCATGACTTCAACTCCTGTGCGATGGGAGCACATAATTTGATCAAGTCTAAAGTTCATCTTGAATGAGGAGGGTTGGTCCACTATTTATAGGCATTTGGATACCCTGTGCGGCGGCGCGCAAGTCTTCCCTCGGCACGCAAGTCTCGGTGTGGAACCCTTATATCCTCCTACACACTTGCGCTACCAACATCCAATCTTGGGCACCCCTATTTACTATGACATATTTTTCTGATCAAAACATGATGGTCAAATGGCGCAAAACTTTCCAATCCTCAAAGGTGCCGGCTCGCAAGTCCTTTCACGGCGCACAAGTCACTTTCACAACCAAACCAATACTTGTGAGACCTCTTTCCTTTGCCATATTTTCATGTTCTCATTCTGAAAAACTCCAGGTTTTCATGTTTCAATATTGTTGTTTTCTTGAACTGTATGATCACTTTTCTGGTACATTTTATAAACATCCACTAAGGATCGAAAACAAAAACAAACCATACTCCAATTCATGCATAGAACATCCATGGTTCCAACAATCTCCCCTTTGGGTTTGTTGGGAATCAGCAAATAAATTCAATAGATCCACATGCAAACCAAAAAACCACTAGAATTAACTCAGCCAACACTCTAAGTCTACGTGAGAAATTCTCGGTGTGGAAAACAAGAGATGAGGCTTGAATTGGGATCCCGTGTTTTGGAATTCTCAAAGACGCCCTATTTTCTGAGTTCCTGAGTTCCTTATCATCCTCTGACTCTAAATTTATACCTTTCTCCCCCACTGTAAATTAACCCAAACACTGTTACTAGTTCATTGTTCAGCTCAAACCACACCCGCTGGATAGTATCTCCCCCAAAAACCTACATCAATTCTATAGACAGAAAGAAACAGTTAACAAAACTAGGGAGAGGTGTATTGCCTATCCTCTGTATACACTGGGAGGTGGCTGAACACCGAGGTTCAACCGATGCTTCTCAAACATAGCCGTTGACAGTGGATTGGTCAGGATATCATCCATTTTCTCATCTGTTCCCACATGATCCATTCTAATCACGCCTTTCTAAACATTCTCTTTAATAAAGTGATACCTGATTTCATTATGTTTTGTACGAGAATACTGAATAGGATTCTTATGATGATCAATTGTGCTCTTATTATCACAGCAAGTCACCATTGGTTACTTCCCCTCATCACCAATATCTATCAATTACTGCTTCATCCATAGCAGTTCAGTGCATGCCTTTGGAGTGGAGATATACTCGGACTCACCAGTACTAAGATAAGTACATTCTTGTTTCTTGCTCAGCCAGCCAACACATTTATTCCCAACATAGAATGCACCACCACTAGTGGACTTTCTGTACACAACATCGCCAGCCCAGTCAGCATCATAAAATGCTGATAATTCACTATTATTTCCTGCATAAATGTATAAGCCACAATTATGAGTCCCTTGAATATATCTCATGATTATTTTTACTGCTTCCATATGTTCCTCCTTTGGAGTACTCTGAAAGCGGGCTGCCAGACATGTGGCAATGACAATATCTGGTCATTTCGCCATCAGGTACTGTAGGATCCCAATGATTCTCCTATACATGGTTGGATCTACAGAGGTCATGTTCTCATGTATTCCAAGTATAGTTCTAACTGCAATTGGAGTAGTCATTAGTTTAGAATCTGTCATATTAAACTTCATCACCAGATCTCTTCCAAACTTTTCCTGTGAAATGAAAGTATAATCCTTCTTTTGAGTCACCTGCAGCCCCTGGAAATATGTGTTCTCCCCAATCATAGACATTTCAAATTAGTATTTCATGTGATTGGAAAATTCGTCCACTTATTTCTTCTTGCTACCACCAAAAATAATGTCATCAACGTAGACTAGAATAATGAATTGATCTCATGGAGAATTCTTCACATAAAAATGGTGGTCTACACTGCCACTTTTGAATTCCAGTTTCCTAAGATAAGAGTCCAGTAGGGAATACCATGGTCGTGGTGCCTGCTTCAAACCATATAGAGATTTCTTTAGTTTTCAAACTTTTGTTTCATCAGAAACAAGAACAAAACCCACTGGTTGTTCAATATAGACTTCTTCTTGTAGTACATTCAATAATGTTGTCTTGACATCCATCTTGTATACTTTATATCCTCTTTGGGGTGCCATGGAAAGGAAAAGTATGATTGAATCCAATCCAGACACTAGATAATGGTTTCTTCAACATAAACACCTTCAATCTCAGTCATGCCTTAGTTTTTATAACACTTCCATGCTCATCAAACTTGTTTTTGAAGATCCACTTTTTCCCAATCACATTGTGGCCTTTGGGTCTTCGGACAAGATCCCATTTTTGATTCTTTTCAATCTGATCTAATTCTTCATTCATGGATTTCAACAATGATTCATCCATTGCAGCTTCTTTAAATGAGGATGGCTCCACAAAAGATATAAATCCAAATTGCGTGTTATTCCACATTCTTCATGTTTGAGTGGGGCCACTCCTGTCCCCAATTATATTGGATGGATCAATATCAGCTCTACGATTTTTCCGCTGCGGTTCAGTTTCATTCTATCCAGCCTCAGTTTCTTCTTCATATTTTTCTTCTAAGTCAACATCTTGATGTGGCTGCTGAGTGTTTTGTACAGCTTCCTCTATTTCTATATTTTTATTTTCTCCACGTTCAATTTCTTCAACACTTTATCTCATATTATCATATGACGTCCTTAAAGCATATGTGGTTTTATCTTCAATTATTTTAACATCACTGCTTTCCACAATCATTCCTAATCTATTGTTGAAACACTTGTAGGATTTGCTGTTTATTGAGTATCTGAGGAAAATTCCTTCATATGCATTGTCACCATGCATTCCTTGATTTCCTTCTTTGTTTCTGATGAAGCATTTGCTTCCAAATACACGAAAGTATTTCAAAGAGGGCTTCCTTCCATTCCAAAATTCATATGGTGTCTTCATATCACCCATATAGAGTCCTGTTCAATTTTTAATATACACAGCAGCATGAACAACCTCTTTCCAGTAATGTCGTTGAATGCGACTCTCAATTAGAATAGTTCGTGCCATGTTTTTTACCTGTAGATTCATCCGTTCAACAACTCCATTTTGTTGAGGAGTTCTCACACTAGATACCTCATGTTTTATCCCATGCTTCTCCAGTTAATATTCATATTCAATGGATGTTTATTCTCATCCATTGTCAGATTGTAACACTTTTATTGTTCGTCTGATATCATTCTCAGAGATTCGCTAATATGTTTTCATGCAGTCAAGGACTTGTAGTTTCTTATGAATTACCATAACAAATTCCATTCTACTGTAATCATATATGAAAAGGACAAAGTACCTTTCTCCATGAGTTCCAAAATCATTTATTGGCCCACATACATCTATATGAATCAAATCGAGAAGTTGAGATTCCCTTTTCATCATTTTCCGACATGAACTACAGACTAGCTTTCCACGAATGCAAGAATGACATGATTTTTCACGTTCATGCTTCAGGATAGGAATGTCCATGACAATCCTTAATTTTGATATTTTCTCCATGTCTGGTTGATTGATGTGACCCAGTCTCTGATGCCACAAATTCTTTTCTTCTTCAACAGTCATGTAACAAACATTTTCATCACTATTAACCTGATACATGTTGCCTTCTGTTCTGCATCCCATCATGAGTGGGATTCCTATCTTTACATTGATAGTGCAACTGTTCTGATTAAAATTAACTATAATTCTTGAGTCGCAGAGTTTAATAACACTGAGTAGATTATGACGTAGTCCATCTACGTAAAGTCTTCAGTCTTCTTCAGCTCTCCACTAACTAATTCAGTGCTTCCACTACCATTGATTTTCAAAGTTCCATCATTACTGAATCGTACTATCCAATCAACCTTCCTTTTTATATCCGTTAATATGTCAGCAATACCTATCATATGAGATGAACAACTGCTATCCAGAATCTAGTTACTATTGTTTTTTGTAGCTTTGAGGTCCACCTCTTCATGGTTGGAATTCTCAATTTTCTTCGGTTCATTCCATGAGACATTGGATTGAGTATAGAACATTGATTTCCTTTCAATTATCTAGTCCATGTACCCAGGTTATTCATAGTTGAATTCTTCATTGAGAGGAGAAAACATTTTTTAAATAACAACATTGTATTCCTAACAAGACTTGACTTGTCTCGAACTTTGATATGAGGTGTCCATGTCCCTTCTCTGCCTACAATTAATAGCCTTATGACCAATGTTAGAACAAGAAAAATAGTACCCAATGAAATTGTTTCTTCTATAAGAATTAGGATCTGGATTTTTTCTCCTCTTTTGAACTCCTATATCTTGTCCATTCAGATTGATTCATGCCTCTTCACTATACGAAATGGTATAGCCCAGATACCCACAGAACTGACACTTCATGAGAGGAAATGTATTCTCGTTTGAATTTATCCTCATACCTTATTACTTGGGAGAGTTGTTAGACATCCTTTCATTTCTGAATGATTGAGGATAATTTTCATTTCTCCTTTTAGTTTGGATTGAAGGTTCCTTTTTCATCACTTTAGGAAATGTTTCAAAATTTTCAACTTTCATCTTGTCTTTCTTTTGGATATTTTCACTTCTAGCAGTTGATGTCTCAGCTTCACAACCAATTCCACTCTTTCCCATTCCAGCGATTCTTTGATTACTCAGTATTTCTCCAACCCCATCTGAACCACACTTGGCTCTTTCCTGTAATTCTGCATCTGAGAATCTTCCAAACTGTATTTACTTCTTTTATTGCTTTGAACATGGTTCAGTCTCATGTTTACTATTAAGAGTAAAAACATCCTCCTCAATACCCTTAGTAGTCTTGGATTTTTCCACCAGTCAGGAGGTGAGATCATTGATGACCTTTTCATGTTCTTCAATTCGCAGTTTCAGATCCACTACATCATCATTGCTTTCAAGTATTTTAGATTGAACATTCACAAATTTTTCTAGTCGTTCAATTTCAGCTTCAAGCTGATCAACATATTCAGTTGATTCTATAACAGTTGATTTCCACTTACTGAAACTCTTACATTTCATCATAAGATTTCTAATAGTATCCTTAAGTTTAAACTTAGGATTGAAATAAGTATTTAACTGATTGTATCCACCTATATCTTTTGATTTTTCAACAGTGGCCATCATGGAAGCATGGTTTCCAGTTTTAAATTCTGGTTCTTCTTCTTCACATAATTCATTATCATCATCTTCTTCTTCACAGAAAAAAACACTTCTTCATAACCTTCTTTCTCGATTCGAAGTCTCGTTTCTTGAATATCATTTTATAAGGCTTGTCGATGTTTTCAACATCGCTATAATCATCATCAATCTTTCTTAAGCACTAAGAAGCAATGTGCCCGACTTTACCACAATGAAATCAAGTAAGAGGTAACTTCCCTTTGAACATCCCTTTTCCCTTATAGAATTTATTTTCAATGAGATAAAGGATTTATTTTTCTTCATCATCTTCACCAATACTATCGTTTGAATGTTTTAGCTTATCCATGGCCAAGAATGTCATTTCCTTGCTCACACGAGTCGTAGAATCTTCCATTTTGACTCTCATTTCAAATGCTACCAAGCTGCTCAGGAGATCATTCAGAGAATTTTTCGAAATATATCTTTCCTCAAATGATGACACCTTTGATTTTTACAGTGGTGGAAGTCTTCTAAGTATTTTCTTCACAATTTCAACATTGTTGATTTCTTCTATTAGGCCACAAATTGCTCCAACCACTTTAGTAATTCAATTGAATAAGGAGTCTGCATTCTCATCAGGATGCATCTTCAAATCATTGAACCTATTGTGCATCACTTGAAGTTTCGCCTCCTTCACATTGCTATCTCATTCATAAATGTTTTCGAGTTTATCCCACATGGATTTTTCTTAGGAGAAATTCATTACTTTTAGATAGATTTGATCAGAAAGGGCTGTGGTGAGGGCATTTTTCACTTTAGCATCCACATCAAGAATTTTCCTGCCTGTGTCAGTCATAGCCATGCCTATTGGATCAGTGACTTGTATTCCTTGCACATTAGAAAACATAACTTCCATTCCACGAGATATTAGATGAGATCTCATTCCGGTCTTCCAGATCTGGAAATTACTTCCATCAAAGAGAGGGACTCCTCTAACATTAGTCGTAAGGTCCATAATGGTAAGTGACATACCAAACCCCAGTAAAACAATACCCTATGATACCACTTGTAGGACCTCGGGGCACCCTGAGAGGGGAGGGGTGAATCAAGGTGACAAATTTGTCTTTTAAACTAAGGATCTTGTTCCCAGGTTGGTAGGAACTAGTTAATCCTGTATGATGAATATGATCTGTAATGAAACATTCACGTGCAAAGAGACGACACATCAAACTTTACTTGATTCACCGCTATGAGCTATGTCCAAGGAACATACTCTGACAAGTTGTTGGGCATACCAAATTCCAATATTCTACACTAGTTTTGGATTATAAAGGTTCAAGCATAGTCACTCTGTCCCATGCTCACTGTCGTAACAATTGTTCATGGATAGCTTACTGCGTCCCTCAGGTCACTCTCGTTGACTCCCCCTGACTCACTGCCATTGGTGAATTCCCACTCACTTTATAGACATGATGGTCTCTTCATTATTTCTCTATGAATGCATCCTATGTGTTATGTGTATGTTCTGTTGAAGTCCAACTATCACCCATGAACTGATTTACAACATTCGTGAATCACCAAGACAACGAGCAAGCCTCAACAGCACCTGGCGCGCAACTACAAGGCGTCACACAACATTCAAGGACGGCGCGCAAGTTATAACTGTAGTGCAAGTCCACCTTCAAAACATGATCGATTCAGTATTCTCTAAATACAAACTTGTGCGACTCAACTTCCTTTTAACTCAAGCTGATTTTTAAACCTAATGGAAACCTGTCACACAAATTCATTTCTGGCACGCAAGTATCACCAATTCAAGTGCGCGACTACTGGACGGGAAACAAACAACTTCCACGTTGCTCCACCTTGATCTACCCACCAACACATGCACGACATCAACACCTACGTGATGTGAGCTCTGAATTTCATCATGTCCAAAGTTATCCTTGAATGAGTAGGGGTGTTCCTCTATTTATAGGCATTCAGATACCCGGTGCGGCGGTGTGCAAGTCTTCCTACAGCACGCAAGTCTCGGCACGCAACCCTTATGTCCTCCTAGACACTTGCGCGACCAACTTCCAATATTGGGTGCCCCTATTCATTTTTCCATGTTTTTATGATCAAAACATTATGGTCAAATGGCACACAACATTCCAATCATCTAAGGTGTCGTCTCACAAGTCCTTTCACGGTGCGCATGCCACTTGCGTGACCAAAACAATACTTGCGCGACCCTCTTTCCTTTGCCATATTTTCATGTTCTCATTCGGAAAAACATCAGGCGCACAAGTTTCCAAGCCTCCAAGGCCTCGGCGCACAAGTCACTTTTCCAAAAACACATTTCTCCATATTCCATGTTTTGAGGCCCAAAAATTTGGAAAACACTAGGAAACAGTGCCATCTTCAATACTATTGTCTGCTTGAACTGTATGATCACTTTTCTGGTACACTTTCTGAACTTCCACTGAGGATTGACAACAAACACAAACCATACTCCAATTCATGCACATAACATCCAAGGTTCCAACACCCTAGATGTATGATGTTTAAACCCTTTTACCCACAAATTATCTATCTTAGCTCTTATAATAGTGGTCGATTCAAAAATCCACATTATTTCTTGGAGGATACCACATTTTCTCTTGATGAGGAGGTGTTTTAGTAGTTGGAGACTATATAAATTACCATGATAGAGGAGAGGGTTACCATTTTTATTTAAATAAAATTAGAGACTCCTCCTCCTCATCAATATGTAATGGGAAAACATATTGGAGACATAAAATGTGTGGCTATCCATGACTATATATCCACTTAAGATTCTCTAGATGGATTCTTTGTTGGAGGGGAGAACATCATCCATTCTAAGGGATGCTCAATGGTTTTGGTCCCATTGTGAGTTGAGGTGATTATGGAGTTTCACACATCCCACATGGATGTATATCCTAGTATTGAAAAGATGAATACTAACCCTTAGTAGTTGTTTTTTTTGGATTTCATGAGGTGGAGTGTTGCTGAGTTCATATCTCAATGTCTCACATGTCAATAGGTGAAGGATAAGTATCTAGTTTTGGTAGGTTTGATGCACTCTCTTGAGATACAATATTATATTTGGGATAACATATCCATTTAATTTTTCATTGGTATTTTGTGTATAGAAAAAGGAACAAATCCGATATGAGTGAATTTTTATTTGATGACCACGTCGTCACACTTCCTTTCCATCAAGAAGCATATTTCAGTAGAGTGTTTTGGGCAGCTGTGTGTGAGGTAAATCATCTTGTGTCATGTAATTACCTCAATAATTATCTCAAAACATGATTCCAAACTCATTTAATGGATGAAGAGTGGAATTTAAGAGGTGTTTGAGACCTAATGGATAATGAGTATAGAATTCAACCCCCAGGTGGATTGGAAACTTGTATGGTCTATTGAGGTGTCGGTGGAAATGATGGAGGCTTGTGTGTCAAACTTCCCCCATAGCTAAGGGGATAACATACCATTGGTAGTGTTTGATGATAATAATAGATATCACTCTACTATCAACATGGATACTTTTGAGGCCCTGTAAGGGAGACCCTATGGGTCACCCTTATATATGATCTGGGTGTTTTATGAATATCTTGTTGGGATAGTGATTTTGAATGTGATGATAATGGAGGTCCATGTGATCACTAAGAATATGAGGACATCCTATAGCTAACAAAGATAATACATATATCCACATTATAGGCCATTGAAGTTTGAGAATAGAGGCCATGTTGTTTGGAGACTATCCCTATGATGAGGATTTGGGAAATTCCATTGGTGAGGGAAGCAATCCCCATGGTTCATCAGGTCGTTCGATATCCTATTAAAGCTTGGTGATGTTTCGTACTACCTATCCCTACCCCAATTATTGGTTTTGGTTCATGAACTCTACCATGTGTCACAACTAAGGAGATACATATAGAGACTCAATCTTTACATACATTGATATTACAACATTATAGATGAATATTGATTACTTTAGAACAATACATGCCTGAGGTCCATAATAGTTTAGTATATTTGGAAACATTGAAAAACAATCTTCAATAATGGTGAAATAACTTCAAAATATCCCATAAATATCTACACCTTTAATACTTATACCAAAAACAACATTTCATAACCTAGATAATGTAATCCTAAGAAATGGGTGGTCTCATATTCTCAGTAAGGGTAAATAAAAGAATCATATAAGAATAACAAGAAAAAATAGAGTATAAAACTTGAGCATAACATTTGAATATCATACCCTTCATGGTCAAGTTCAAAATAACAATTTCTAGTTTATTAAACATATATCATAATATAATTAAGGAAAAAAGTCATGAATTCATCACATACGAATAATATATGGAATTTATAGCATGAACATTGGTTTATAACATTGTGAACATGTATATATAGAAACAGGTTCACTTATTATGTTAAGGACATTAAATCAGTCCCCATCATCATCTTTTGGTCATGAAAACATTTTCATGAATAAATTTTTTACCATGTAATCAGGATCATAAAAAACATTGTGAACATGTAATTAGGTTTACAGGTAGACTTTGGGACCTGAAACTAGGTCCATGCATAACATTGTGAACAAGTAATTCGGTTCACACATAACTTTACAAACATGTAATCATGTTCACACATAAACTTATGGACACAAAACATGGTCTATGCATAACATTATGGACACATATTATGGTTCACTCATAATATTGTAAACATGTAATTAGGTTCACGCATAACATCGAGAACATGTAATCTGGTCCACAAATAATAATTATAATCATTAGTCATACATTATTACCCAATTAATTTGAGGGAGATATAGGTCCCACCCATCCCATACTAAAATAATTCATAGATTCTTCACAATATAATAAAACATGTGTCATATCATTAACCATAAAAAGACATAGGTTTTATAAAAATTAAATCATAACCCATGAAATTAATTGGGAATCATTATCATTTCATCACATTATAACCTGAGGAAAAATATTGATTTTATAAAAAATATCAACAATGAATAACCCATAAAAATAGGTGGTTTTGATAAACATGATACCCATGGAAAAGAAACAGATTGAATTTACATATAACCCATGGAAGATAAACAAGAATCATAAAGATGATGACATTAATCACAACCCATTAAATGATAATATATTAATGGAACATATAGATCATTTCAAGGAAGGGAAAGGGTAACATGAAAAAATTTCATCTTATATGTAAAAAAAAAATAAATATATTTAAAAAATTCTCGAGGAAAATATTTTTTCACCCCCAAAGCATCCTTTTTATAACGAGGAACCTTTGGAAAATATCATTCCTTGAAAATATCTTTGAAAACATATAAGGGAAGAATTTAAAACAATAAAAACATTATATAATTCCTTTTTCCATCAAAATTATCTTCAGGGATCTTTGGAAAACATTTAGGAAATCATTTATGAAAATAATAGACTTCCAACCGAAGAGAGAGACAATCAAATTTAAAAAAAACATTATATTAAGTACCAAAGAATAGAAAAATGGTAATAAAAAAATAGGATATCTTGAAAAAATAGTGGAGAAGGAAAAAAATTAATTCCCTTAAGAAAAGGATCGTAATATTTCCTCAAATGAAGAATAAACATAAACAACCTCAAAATGTGATGAGATGGTCTTAATAATCTCTTATTAATTTGTAACAGGGAAGATACTCACCATTTATTAAACTGAAATTAAATAAAGCTTTAAATGACATGAAAATATTATTATTCATTAAAATAAATGTGAAATGTAAGTATATACACTTAAAAAATTAGGTCCATAACAAAACATGATTCTCAATGAAGGAAAAATGAGGTAATTTTTTTTTACCCATTTGGTAACTTTTGAATTTCAAACCCCAGGAAATATGGAACATAAAATTAACACGTGAATAATGAAAAATTTAAGTATATAAATAAACAGTATTTAATAATGGGAAGTAAATAGACCACAAAAAAAGGAAATAGAGGTGAACACAACATGTATATCATGGAAATTAAAAGTGAGATGAAATTCCCTTACATTGTTTCTTGAATCTCATGATACACATACAAGTTTTCTTTATAAAAAATATAACATTATTGTAAATATTTTGAATAAAAATATTCTTTTAAAAAATATATATTTGGATTTAATATGACATTACATTACCCTATTGTTAACAATCCTATGTTAATGATTCACTTCGGTTAATGTTCACTTTGTTCTTCACATATGTTTTAATTTGTTATACCTTTGGTCCTTATACATGTATCATTATATAAATTTCATATATATGTAGAATATTTATATTATAATAATGTATAGCATAATTATGTATGAAATTGAATACACCATTCATGGAGATGCTTATCCATATGTATGCATGAACATTGATTCCTTTTTTTATTGTCGTATTGAATGAAAGAAAGAAAATGATATATATATATATATATGTATATATATAAAATTACTACGGTATTAGGAATATGTAATATATATCATATAAGTTATCTAAACACATTTATATTATAAAAATGATATGCATAACTGAAAATATATTGTTTTGTACATATCTCAATGTCTTATATAGGTTAAAAGGAAAGAAAGTTTCATTTGGGTCATTTTCCTTTAATATCCTTTTACATAAGTAACATCCACATAATAATATCCATATAACCAATATATATTTAGAACCATTTGGGGTTATGGTCTAAATATTGGAATCCAATGGATTTTTGACAAGTGACCTAGTCATTTTGGTCCTTTTGATTAAGGATTATTCTCTTATTATGTATAATAATTCCTTAATAATTGCAACATATTGTAATCACATTAACTAATGATTATGATCAAAAAATTAATTTGATAATATCAAAAAAAAATTAACATACCAATTACAAATGTGTGTGTCAGATATTTGAAATTCAAAACATAGATAAGGGAAAATTAAGATGAATGCTAATCCGGCAGATGGGGTAAAATTACAGGTTTTTAATGTAGAAAACCATTCAAAGGATTGTTATGTTTTTTTATATTTAATTCATTATAAAATTGACTATAATGAAATTAATCATATAAATATATTTATAATTTATCTAACATGACTCTAAAACAAATATAAAATATTATTTACCCTTAATAAATATTTTAAAAAAATCAAATTTTAACTATAATGAAGTAGTTTTCTCTATTCATAAAAAATGACCTTTCTTAGAAAAATAAAAATAATTCAATTGATGATAATAATCAACATTATGAATTAAAATGTTTTGTTTATTTTACAATATAAAACTCATAATTCTGTCAAAATGATGTTTTAAAATTGTTTTTCCCATAAAAGATGAAAAAAAATTCTTGCATATACCGTAAGAAAATTTTGGGTTGCATGTACCATAAGATAATCTATGTGTTCTGTGTAGTGAAATATAAACATGGTTATTTGTATATTTAATGAAAATAATAAAATAATCTATTTTAAATTTTTCAAAATATAAAATTTATTATTTAAATCAAAAAAATTATTTCAAAAAATCTAATAGTGTGACTTTCTACCACCCTTAAAATTAATTTCTCCATCGATATTATTTAGTGTTATAAAAGGATTAATAAATTAAGGTTTCATTCAACGAATCCCGCTTCAAAAAGTTAATATTAAAACATCCCTTGACAAAGGAATTTTAGTACCATAATTGTTACCCAAAGTAACTCATAACGTGATTCCCGCATTAGAGAACATAGGTGGGAAGCAAAAACAAGGTCGTGGAAGAAAAATTTGACTATCATGTTCTAATGGAGAGTGATATAGAAAATGTTTAGGATAAATTTAACAAAACCACAAATCCATAAATCTATGATGAACTATGGAAATGTCTAATTTATTAGAAATTGTGGTACTAGGATATAATTTTTGGTTTCAATATACTTTCTTCATTAAGTAGAATGATTTAATTAAAATATATACTTGCATGACATCTGCCCAACGTCACCCCTTTATTTTTTATTGATCCACTTTACCTCTATCTGTAAAAAGTAATGCATCTTTTTTCAATCCTAATGAACTAACGGATCATGAGATCCATGATATTGCCTCCAATTTGTTATCAACAATCATAAAAACAATGTAGTTTGAACATGCTATCCAATATACATAAATCCTTATATTGAGAGATATCACATTAAATTAATTACCTTCATATATTTTTTAATTTATAAATTCCATAAATTGTTAACCTCTTAACCGCTATGAAACATCGAAATTAAAAGCTTTATAAATAATTTCATGAAATCATATTTACTTTCTTCTACTATATATCACATAGTACCAATTTGTTTTTACATTCCAAATAGGTGAATAACCTCATCATATACTCCATTTAAATGTGGTAATTACCACAAATACTTTTGGAAAACATGTATTGACAATTATTCCAATGATTAGTGGGTATATTATTTAAATCGATGATATTATAAAATACTTCCATGATGACATAGAAAACTTCATAAATTGTAAGTTCCTTGGTAATCCATGTCGTCCAATTTACTTATTCATATCGATCATATAATTACCCAAACAACATTATCTCTCATCATGCATTAATTTCGGGTTACCTTCCCAAAATCAAAATATAAGAATATCATGAAATCACTTTTCAATATATTTATCACCATTCATCAGGTACTTTTAAATCTATAAGGATAAATTATACTCAAAATACAAATATATTTTATTCTTCATATGACAAATCATTTAATTCCAACACATAATTATTTCATTCATCCAACATTATTCATAGAACATTACTCAGGATACATTTAATAATTCTTTAATACCCCATTACTCAATTAAGAAATATGAAAGTTTTATTAAGGTCCTCAACCTAAATATATCATGATTATTATAATTAATGTAAATAACACTGGAAGACATGACACACCTTTCTCATGTAATTTTTAATTTCTTTATCTTCTTTGTATAATGAATCCTCATTCCACCTTTCCGATTCTCTTTATAAAATAGCCATTTGTGAAATCAATTTCCATAATTACCATACCTTCCCCAAATGAATCATTAATATCTATCCTTGTTCTATATTGTTCACTCCATTTACTAAAATAAGGAAGAACATGGTGGGAAACACATATCATTGATGAAAACCACATAGTTATAAAAATTTGTTTCTAAGATGTCTAAAACATGATTCATTCCTTAATCTTTGAAACCCTATGTTTATCCTAGTTTATTCATAGAAAACGTATATTTAAATCCTCCATGATGGATCATGAGTAGTTTGTGAATTCCCAAATTATATCCCCCAGGAGGGTCAAACTAGGTATGCAGAAAGACCCATTGTCATGTACCAGATTACCCCAAGTCAAGCCTAGAACATCTTGTATGAGTATTTACCCTGAGGTACATATATTCAAGATCCAAATCCACTTGTAGAATCCATAAAGTGATTTATTTCTAGGCAGCCACTCACTCTATCCATTACCAAAAATCCAAGACATTTTTCTAGATGAAAACTCCTCATTACACATATCTTTATATTCATCACTATACATATCCTTAGTTATATTCCATTGGATGTCACTAAATTTTTATCATCCTATTTTCTAATTGTTGACTCAATTTTTCCTCTGATACCAAATATAGATACCCAGGAAAAACATACAATGATATTACAACATTTTAGATTAATATTTTATACATTGAAAAAATACATGCTTGAGGATCGTAACAGTATAGTGTCTTTAAATACATTAAAAAAATATTCTATCTGAGTAAATGATATTCAACATCTCCCATAAAGATATACACCTTTACTACTTATACATAAAACCTTTCTTGATAACCACGATAAAGGGAACATAATATAGGGGTAATCATAGATTCTTAGTGTAGGTAAATAAATGAAAGGTGTAAGCATAACATAAAAATGCTGGGTAAGGAACATGGGCAGCTGTGTGTGAGGTAAATCATCTTGTGTCATGTAATTACCTCAATAATTATCTCAAAACATGATTCCAAACTAATTTAATGGAGGAAGAGTGGAATTTAAGAGGTGTTTGAGACCTAATGGATAATTAGTATAGAATTCAACCCCCAGGTGGATTGGAAACTCGTATGGTCTATTGAGGTGTCGGTGGAAATGATGGAGGCTTGTGTGTCAAACTTCCCCCATTGCTAAGGGGATAACATACCATTGGTAGTGTTTGATGATAATAATAGATATCACTCTACTATCAACATGGATACTTTTGAGGCCCTGTAAGGGAGACCCTATGGGTCACCCTTATATATGATCTAGGTGTTTTATGAATATCTTGTTGGGATAGTGATTTTGAATGTGATGACAATGGAGGTCCATGTGATCCATAAGAATATGAGGACATCCTATATCTAACAAAGATAATACATATATCCACATTATAGGACATTGAAGTTTGAGAATAGAGGCCATGTTGTTTGGAGACTATCCCTATGATGAGGATTTGGGAAATTCCATTGGTGAGGGAAGCAATCCCCATGGTTCATCAGGTCGTTCAATATCCTATTCAAGCTTGGTGATGTTTCGTACTACCTATCCCTACCCCCATTATTGGTTTTGGTTCATGACCTCTACCATGTGTCACAACTAAGGAGATACATATAGAGACTCAATCTTTACATACATTGATATTACAACATTATAGATGAATATTGATTACATTAGAACAATACATGCCTGAGGTCCATAATAGTTTAGTATATTTGGAAACATTGAAAAAAAATCTTCAATAATGGTGAAATAACTTCAAAATATCCCATAAATATCTACACCTTTAATACTTATACCAAAAACAACATTTCATAACCTAGATAATGTAATCCTAAGAAATGGGTGGGCTCATATTCTCAGTAAGGGTAAATAAAAGAATCATATAAGAATAACAAGAAAAAATAGAGTATAAAACTTGAGCATAACATTTGAATGTCATACCCTTCATGGTCAAGTTTAAAATAACAATTTCTAGTTTATTAAACATATATCATAATATAATTAAGGAAAAAAGTCATGAATTCATCACATACGAATAATATATGGAATTTATAGCATGAACATTGGTTTATAACATTGTGAACATGTATATATAGAAACAGGTTCACTCATTATGTTAAGGACATTAAATCAGTCCCCATCATCATCTTTTGGTCATGAAAACATTTTCATGAATAATTTTTTTAACATGTAATCAGGATCACAAAAAACATTGTGAACATGTAATTAGGTTTACAGGTAGACTTTGGGACCTGACACTAGGTCCATGCATAACATTGTGAACAAGTAATTCGGTTCACAGATAACTTTACAAACATGTAATCATGTTCACACATAAACTTATGGACACAAAACATGGTCTATGCATAACATTATGGACACATATTAAGGTTCACTCATAATATTGTAAACATGTAATTAGGTTCACGCATAACATCGAGAACATGTAATCTGGTCCACAAATATAAATTATAATCATTAGTCATACATTATTACCCAATTAATTTGAGGGAGATATAGGTCCCACCCATCCCATACTAAAATAATTCATAGATTCTTCACAATATAATAAAACATGTGTCATATCATTAACCATAAAAAGACATAGGTTTTATAAAAATTAAATCATAACCCATGAAATTAATTGGGAATCATTATCATTTCATCACATTATAACCTGAGGAAAAATATTGATTTTATAAAAAATATCAACAATGAATAACCCATAAAAATAGGTGGTTTTGATAAACATGATACCCATGCAAAAGAAACAGATTGAATTTACATATAACCCAAGGAAGATAAACAAGAATCATAAAGATGATGACATTAATCACAACCCATTAAATGATAATATATTAATGGAACATATAGATCATTTCAAGGAAGGGAAAGGGTAACATGAAAAAATTTCAACTTATATGTAAAAAAAATTAAATATATTTAAAAAAATTCTCGAGGAAAATATTTTTTCATCTCCAAAGCATCCTTTTTATAACGAGGAACCTTTGGAAAATATCATTCATTGAAAATATCTTTGAAAACATATAAGGGAAGAATTTAAAACAATAAAAACATTATATAATTCCTTTTTCCATCAAAATTATCTTCAGGGATCTTTGGAAAGCATTTAGGAAATCATTTATGAACATAATAGACTTCCAACCGAAGAGAGAGACAATCAAATTTAAAAAAAAACATTATATTAAGTACCAAAGAATAGAAAAATGGTAATAAAAAAATAGGATATCTTGAAAAAACAGTGGAGAAGGAAAAAAATTAATTCCCTTAAGAAAAGGATCGTAATATTTCCTCAAATGAAGAATAAACATAAACAACCTCAAAATGTGATGAGATTGTCTTAATAATCTATTATTAATTTGTAACATGGGAAGATACTCACCATTTATTAAACTGAAATCAAATAAAGCTTTAAATGACATGAAAATATTATTATTCATTAAAATAAATGTGAAATGTAAGTATATACACTTAAAAAATTAGGTCCATAACAAAACATGATTCTCAATGAAGGAAAAATGAGGTACATTTTTTTTACCCATTTGGTTACTTTTGAATTTAAAACCCCATGAAAGATGGAACATAAAATTAACACGTGAATAATGAAAATTTTAAGTATATAAATAAACAGTATTTAATAATGGGAAGTAAATAGACCACAAAAAAAGGAAATAGAGGTGAACACAACATGTATATCATGGAAATTAAAAGTGAGATGAAATTCCCTTACATTGTTTCTTGAATCTCATCATACACATACAAGTTTACTTTATAAAAAATATAACATTATTGTAAATATTTTGAATAAAAATATTCTTTAAAAAAATATATATTTGGATTTAATATGACATTACATTACCCTATTGTTAACAATCCTATGTTAATGATTCACTTCGGTTAATATTCACTTTGTTCTTCACATATGTTTTAATTTTTTATACCTTTGGTCCTTATACATGTATCATTATATAAATTTCATATATATGTAGAATATTTATATTATAATAATGTATAGCATAATTATGTATGAAATTGAATACACCATTCATGGAGATGCTTATCCATATGTATGCATGTACATTGATTCCTTTTTTTATTGTCGTATTGAAAGAAAGAAGGAAAATGATATATATATATATATATATATATGTATATATATATAATTACTACGGTATCAGGAATATGTAATATATATAATATAAGTTATCTAAACACATTTATATTATAAAAATGATATGCATAACTGAAAATATATTGTTTTGTACATATCTCAATGTCTTATATAGGTTAAAAGGAAAGAAAGTTTCATTTGGGTCATTTTCCTTTAATATCCTTTTATATAAGTAACATCCACATAATAATATCCATATAACCAATATATATTTAGAAACATTTGGGGTTATGGTCTAAATATTGGAATCCAATGGATTTTTGACAAGTGACCTAGTCATTTTGGTCCTTTTGATTAAGGATTATTCTCTTATTAAGCATAATAATTCCTTAATCATTGCAACATATTGTAATCACATTAACTAATGATTATGATCAAAAAATTAATTTGATAATATCAAAAAAAATTAACATACCAATTACAAATGTGTGTGTCAGATCTTTGAAATTCAAAACATAGATAAGGGAAAATTAAGATGAATGCTAATCCGGCAGATGGGGTAAAATTACAGGTTTTTAAAGTAGAAAACCATTCAAAGGATTCTTATGTTTTTTTATATTTAATTCATTATAAAATTGACTATAATGAAATTAATAATATAAATATATTTATAATTTATCTAACATGACTCTAAAACAAATATAAAATATTATTTACCCTTAATAATTATTTTAAAAAAATCAATTTTTAACTATAATGAAGTAGTTTTCTCTATTCATAAAAAATGACCTTTCTTAGAAAAATAAAAATAATTCAATTGATGATAATAATCAACATTATGAATTAAAATGTTTTGTTTATTTTACAATATAAAACTCATAATTCTGTCAAAATGATGTTTTAAAATTGTTTTTCCCATAAAAGATGAAAAAAAATTCTTGCATATACCGTAAGAAAATTTTGGGTTGCATGTACCATAAGATAATCTATGTGTTCTGTGTAGTGAAATATAAACATGGTTATTTGTATATTTAATGAAAATAATAAAATAATCTATTTTAAATTTTTCAAAATATAAAATTTATTATTTAAATCAAAAAAATTATTTCAAAAAATCTAATAGTGTGACATTCTACCACCCTTAAAATGAATTTCTCCATCGATATTATTTAGTATTATAAAAGGATTAATACATTAAGGTTTCATTCAACGAATCCCGCTTCAAAAAGTTAATATTAAAACATCCCTTGACAAGGGAATTTTAGTACCATAATTGTTACCCAAAGTAACTCATAACGTGATTCCCGCATTAGAGAACATAGGTGGGAAGCAAAAACAAGGTCATGGAAGAAAAATTTGACTATCATGTTCTAATGGAGAGTGATATAGAAAAAGTTTAGGATAAATTTAACAAAACCACAAATCCATAAATCTATGATGAACTATGGAAATGTCTAATTTATTAGAAATTGTGGTACTAGGATATCATTTTTGGTTTCAATATACTTTCTTCATTAAGTAGAATGATTTAATTAAAATATATACTTGCATGACATCTTCCCAACGTCACCCCTTTATTTTTTATTGATCCACTTTACCTCTATCTGTAAAAAGTAATGCATCTTTTTTCAATCCTAATGAACTAACAGATCATGAGATCCATGATATTGCCTCCAATTTGTTATCAACAATCATAAAAACAATGTAGTTTGAACATGCTATCCAATATACATAAATCCTTATATAGAGAGATATCACATTAAATTAATTACCTTCATATATTTTTTAATTTAAAAATTCCATAAATTGTTAACCTCTTAACCGCTATGAAACATCGAAATTAAAAGCTTTATAAATAATTTCATGAAATCATATTTACTTTCTTCTACTATATATCACATAGTACCAATTTGTTTTTACATTCCAAACAGGTGAATAACCTCATCATATACTCCATTTAAATGTGGTAATTACCACAAATACTTTTGGAAAACATGTATTGACAATTATTCCAATGATTAGTGGGTATATTATTTAAATCGATGATATTATAAAATACTTCCATGATGACATAGAAAAATTCATAAATAGTCAGTTCCTTGGTAATCCATGTCGTCCAATTTACTTATTCATATCGATCATATCATTACCCAAACAACATTATCTCCCATCATGCATTAATTTAGGGTTACCTTCCCAAAATCAAAATATAAGAATCTCATGAAATCACTTTTAAATATATTTATCACCATTCATCAGGTACTTTTAAATCTATAAGGATAAATTATACTCAAAATACAAATATATTTTATTCTTCATATGACAAATCATTTAATTCCAACACATAATTATTTCATTCATCCAACATTATTCATAGAACATTACTCAGGATACATTTACTAATTCTTTAATACCCCATTACTCAATTAAGAAATATGAATGTTTTATTAAGGTCCTCAACCTAAATATATCATGATTATTATAATTAATGTAAATAACACTGGAAGACATGACACACCTTTCTCATGTAATTTTTAATTTCTTTATCTTCTTTGTATAATGAATCCTCATTCCACCTTTCCGATTCTCTTTATAAAATATCCATTTGTGAAATCAATTTCCATAATTACCATAACTTCCCCAAATGAATCATTAATATCTATCCTTGTTCTATATAGTTCACTCCATTTACTAAAATAAGGAAGAACATGGTGGGAAACACATATCATTGATGAAAACCACATAGTTATAAAAATTTGTTTCTAATATGTCTAAAACCTGATTCATTCCTTAATCTTTGAAACACTATGTTTATCCTAGTTTATTCATAGAAAACTTATATTTAAATCCTCCATGATGGATCATGAGTAGTTTGTGAATTCCCAAATTATATCCCCCAGGAGTGTCAAACTAGGTATGCAGAAAGACCCATTGTCATGTACCAGATTACCCCCAGTCAAGCCTAGAACATCTTGTATGAGTATTTACCCTGAGGTACATCTATTCAAGATCCAAATCCACTTGTAGAATCCATAATTGGATTTATTTCTAGGTAGCCACTCACTCTATCCTTTACCAAAATTCCAAGACATTTTTCTAGATGAAAACTCCTCATTACACATATCTTTATATTCATCACTATACATATCCTTAGTTATATTCCATTGGATGTCACTAAATTTTTATCATCCTATTTTCTAATTGTTGACTCAATTTTTCCTCTGATACCAAATATAGATACCCAGGAAAAACATACAATGATATTACAAAATTTTAGATTAATATTTTATACATTGAAAAAAATACATGCTTGAGGATCGTAACAGTATAGTGTCTTTAAATACATTAAAAAAATATTCTATCTGAGTAAATGATATTCAACATCTCCCATAAAGATATACACCTTTACTACTTATACATAAAACCTTTCTTGATAACCACGATAAAGGGAACATAATATAGGGGTAATCATAGATGCTTAGTGTAGGTAAATAAATGAAAGGTGTAAGCATAACATAAAAATGCTGGGTAAGGAACATGGGCAGCTGTGTGTGAGGTAAATCATCTTGTGTCATGTAATTACCTCAATAATTATCTCAAAACATGATTCCAAACTAATTTAATGGATGAAGAGTGGAATTTAAGAGGTGTTTGAGTCCTAATGGATAATGAGTATAGAATTCAACCCCCAGGTGGATTGGAAACTCGTATGGTCTATTGAGGTGTCGGTGGAAATGATGGAGGCTTGTGTGTCAAACTTCCCCCATTGCTAAGGGGATAACATACCATTGGTAGTGTTTGATGATAATAATAGATATCACTCTACTATCAACATGGATACTTTTGAGGCCCTGTAAGGGAGACCCTATGGGTCACCCTTATATATGATCTAGGTGTTTTATGAATATCTTGTTGGGATAGTGATTTTGAATGTGATGACAATGGAGGTCCATGTGATCCATAAGAATATGAGGACATCCTATAGCTAAAAAAGATAATAAATATATCCACATTATAGGCCATTGAAGTTTGAGAATAGAGGCCATGTTGTTTGGAGACTATCCCTATGATGAGGATTTGGGAAATTCCATTGGTGAGGGAAGCAATCCCCATGGTTCATCAGGTCGTTCGATATCCTATTAAAGCTTGGTGATGTTTCGTACTACCTATCCCTACCCCCATTATTGGTTTTGGTTCATGACCTCTACTATGTGTCACAACTAAGGAGATACATATAGAGACTCAATCTTTACATACATTGATATTACAACATTATAGATGAATATTGATTACATTAGAACAATACATGCCTGAGGTCCATAATAGTTTAGTATATTTGGAAACATTGAAAAAAAATCTTCAATAATGGTGAAATAACTTCAAAATATCCCATAAATATCTACACCTTTAATACTTATACCAAAAACAACATTTCATAACCTAGATAATGTAATCCTAAGAATTGGGTGGGCTCATATTCTCAGTAAGGGTAAATAAAAGAATCATATAAGAATAACAAGAAAAAATAGAGTATAAAACTTGAGCATAACATTTGAATGTCATACCCTTCATGGTCAAGTTTAAAATAACAATTTCTAATTTATTAAACATATATCATAATATAATTAACGAAAAAAGTCATGAATTCATCACATACGAATAATATATGGAATTTATAGCATGAACATTGGTTTATAACATTGTGAACATGTATATATAGAAACAGGTTCACTCATTATGTTAAGGACATTAAATCAGTCCCCATCATCATCTTTTGGTCATGAAAACATTTTCATGAATAATTTTTTTAACATGTAATCAGGATCACAAAAAACATTGTGAACATGTAATTAGGTTTACAGGTAGACTTTGGGACCTGACACTAGGTCCATGCATAACATTGTGAACAAGTAATTCGGTTCACAGATAACTTTACAAACATGTAATCATGTTCACACATAAACTTATGGACACAAAACATGGTTTATGCATAACATTATGGACACATTTTAAGGTTCACTCATAATATTGTAAACATGTAATTAGGTTCACGCATAACATCGAGAACATGTAATCTGGTCCACAAATAATAATTATAATCATTAGTCATACATTATTACCCAATTAATTTGAGGGAGATATAGGTCCCACCCATCCCATACTAAAATAATTCATAGATTCTTCACAATATAATAAAACATGTGTCATATCATTAACCATAAAAAGACATAGGTTTTATAAAAATTAAATCATAACCCATGAAATTAATTGGGAATCATTATCATTTCATCACATTATAACATGAGGAAAAATATTGATTTTATAAAAAATATCAACAATGAATAACCCATAAAAATAGGTGGTTTTGATAAACATGATACCCATGCAAAAGACACAGATTGAATTTACATATAACCCAAGGAAGATAAACAAGAATCATAAAGATGATGACATTAATCACAACCCATTAAATGATAATATATTAATGGGACATATAGATCATTTCAAGGAAGGGAAAGGGTAACATGAAAAAATTTCAACATATATGTAAAAAAAATTAAATATATTTAAAAAAATTCTCGAGGAAAATATTTTTTCATCTCCAAAGCATCCTTTTTATAACGAGGAACCTTTGGAAAATATCATTCATTGAAAATATCTTTGAAAACATATAAGGGAAGAATTTAAAACAATAAAAACATTATATAATTCCTTTTTCCATCAAAATTATCTTCAGGGATCTTTGGAAAGCATTTAGGAAATCATTTATGAACATAATAGACTTCCAACCGAAGAGAGAGACAATCAAATTTAAAAAAAAAACATTATATTAAGTACCAAAGAATAGAAAAATGGTAATAAAAAAATAGGATATCTTGAAAAAATAGTGGAGAAGGAAAAAAATTAATTCCCTTAAGAAAAGGATCGTAATATTTCCTCAAATGAAGAATAAACATAAACAACCTCAAAATGTGATGAGATTGTCTTAATAATCTCTTATTAATTTGTAACATGGGAAGATACTCACCATTTATTAAACTGAAATTAAATAATGCTTTAAATGACATGAAAATATTATTATTCATTAAAATAAATGTGAAATGTAAGTATATACACTTAAAAAATTAGGTCCATAACAAAACATGATTCTCAATGAAGGAAAAATGAGGTACATTTTTTTTACCCATTTGGTTACTTTTGAATTTAAAACCCCATGAAAGATGGAACATAAAATTAACACGTGAATAATGAAAAATTTAAGTATATAAATAAACAGTATTTAATAATGGGAAGTAAATAGACCACAAAAAAAGGAAATAGAGGTGAACACAACATGTATATCATGGAAATTAAAAGTGAGATGAAATTCCCTTACATTGTTTCTTGAATCTCATCATACACATACAAGTTTACTTTATAAAAAATATAACATTATTGTAAATATTTTGAATAAAAATATTCTTTTAAAAAATATATATTTGGATTTAATATGACATTACATTACCCTATTGTTAACAATCCTATGTTAATGATTCACTTCGGTTAATATTCACTTTGTTCTTCACATATGTTTTAATTTGTTATACCTTTGGTCCTTATACATGTATCATTATATAAATTTCATATATATGTAGAATATTTATATTATAATAATGTATAGAATAATTATGTATGAAATTGAATACACCATTCATGGAGATGCTTATCCATATGTATGCATGAACATTGATTCCTTTTTTTATTGTCGTATTGAAAGAAAGAAGGAAAATGATATATATATATATATATGTATATATATAAAATTACTACGGTATCAGGAATATGTAATATATATAATATAAGTTATCTAAACACATTTATATTATAAAAATGATATGCATAACTGAAAATATATTGTTTTGTACATATCTCAATGTCTTATATAGGTTAAAAGGAAAGAAAGTTTCATTTGGGTCATTTTCCTTTAATATCCTTTTATATAAGTAACATCCACATAATAATATCCATATAACCAATATATATTTAGAAACATTTGAGGTTATGGTCTAAATATTGGAATCCAATGGATTTTTGACAAGTGACCTAGTCATTTTGGTCCTTTTGATTAAGGATTATTCTCTTATTAAGCATAATAATTCCTTAATCATTGCAACATATTGTAATCACATTAACTAATGATTATGATCAAAAAATTAATTTGATAATATCAAAAAAAAATTAACATACCAATTACAAATGTGTGTGTCAGATCTTTGAAATTCAAAACATAGATAAGGGAAAATTAAGATGAATGCTAATCCGGCAGATGGGGTAAAATTACAGGTTTTTAAAGTAGAAAACCATTCAAAGGATTCTTATGTTTTTTTATATTTAATTCATTATAAAATTGACTATAATGAAATTAATAATATAAATATATTTATAATTTATCTAACATGACTCTAAAACAAATATAAAATATTATTTACCCTTAATAATTATTTTAAAAAAATCAATTTTTAACTATAATGAAGTAGTTTTCTCTATTCATAAAAAATGACCTTTCTTAGAAAAATAAAAATAATTCAATTGATGATAATAATCAACATTATGAATTAAAATGTTTTGTTTATTTTACAATATAAGACTCATAATTCTGTCAAAATGATGTTTTAAAATTGTTTTTCCCATAAAAGATGAAAAAAAATTCTTGCATATACCGTAAGAAAATTTTGGGTTGCATGTACCATAAGATAATCTATGTGTTCTGTGTAGTGAAATATAAACATGGTTATTTGTATATTTAATGAAAATAATAAAATAATCTATTTTAAATTTTTCAAAATATAAAATTTATTATTTAAATCAAAAAAATTATTTCAAAAAATCTAATAGTGTGACATTCTACCACCCTTAAAATGAATTTCTCCGTCGATATTATTTAGTATTATAAAAGGATTAATACATTAAGGTTTCATTCAACGAATCCCGCTTCAAAAAGTTAATATTAAAACATCCCTTGACAAGGGAATTTTAGTACCATAATTGTTACCCAAAGTAACTCATAACGTGATTCCCGCATTAGAGAACATAGGTGGGAAGCAAAAACAAGGTCATGGAAGAAAAATATGACTATCATGTTCTAATGGAGAGTGATATAGAAAAAGTTTAGGATAAATTTAACAAAACCACAAATCCATAAATCTATGATGAACTATGGAAATGTCTAATTTATTAGAAATTGTGGTACTAGGATATCATTTTTGGTTTCAATATACTTTCTTTATTAAGTAGAATGATTTCATTAAAATATATACTTGCATGACATCTGCCCAACGTCACCCCTTTATTTTTTATTGATCCACTTTACCTCTATCTGTAAAAAGTAATGCATCTTTTTTCAATCCTAATGAACTAACGGATCATGAGATCCATGATATTGCCTCCAATTTGTTATCAATAATCATAAAAACAATGTATTTCGAACATTCTATCCAATATACATAAATCCTTATATAGAGAGATATCACATTAAATTAATTACCTTCATATATTTTTTAATTTATAAATTCCATAAATTGTTAACCTCTTAACCGCTATGAAACATGGAAATTAAAAGCTTTATAAATAATTTCATGAAATCATATTTACTTTCTTCTACTATATATCACATAGTACCAATTTGTTTTTACATTCCAAAGAGGTGAATAACCTCATCATATACTCCATTTAAATGTGGTAATTACCACAAATACTTTTGGAAAACATGTATTGACAATTATTCCAATGATTAGTGGGTATATTATTTAAATCGATGATATTATAAAATACTTCCATGATGACATAGAAAAATTCATAAATAGTCAGTTCCTTGGTAATCCATGTCGTCCAATTTACTTATTCATATCGATCATATCATTACCCAAACAACATTATCTCCCATCATGCATTAATTTAGGGTTACCTTCCCAAAATCAAAATATAAGAATCTCATGAAATCACTTTTCAATATATTTATCACCATTCATCAGGTACTTTTAAATCTATAAGGATAAATTATACTCAAAATACAAATATACTTTATTCTTCATATGACAAATCATTTAATTCCAACACATAATTATTTCATTCATCCAACATTATTCATAGAACATTACTCAGGATACATTTACTAATTCTTTAATACCCCATTACTCAATTAAGAAATATGAATGTTTTATTAAGGTCCTCAACCTAAATATATCATGATTATTATAATTAATGTAAATAACACTGGAAGACATGACATACCTTTCTCATGTAATTTTTAATTTCTTTATCTTCTTTGTATAATGAATCCTCATTCCACCTTTCTGATTCTCTTTATAAAATATCCATTTGTGAAATCAATTTCCATAATTACCATACCTTCCCCAAATGAATCATTAATATCTATCCTTGTTCTATATAGTTCACTCCATTTACTAAAATAAGGAAGAACATGGTGGGAAACACATATCATTGATGAAAACCACATAGTTATAAAAATTTGTTTCTAAGATGTCTAAAACCTGATTCATTCCTTAATCTTTGAAACCCTATGTTTATCCTAGTTTATTCATAGAAAACTTATATTTAAATCCTCCATGATGGATCATGAGTAGTTTGTGAATTCCCAAATTATATCCCCCAGGAGTGTCAAACTAGGTATGCAGAAAGACCCATTGTCATGTACCAGATTACCCCCAGTCAAGCCTAGAACATCTTGTATGAGTATTTACCCTGAGGTACATCTATTCAAGATCCAAATCCACTTGTAGAATCCATAATGGGATTTATTTCTAGGCAGCCACTCACTCTATCCTTTACCAAAATTCCAAGACATTTTTCTAGATGAAAACTCCTCATTACACATATCTTTATATTCATCACTATACATATCCTTAGTTATATTCCATTGGATGTCACTAAATTTTTATCATCCTATTTTCTAATTGTTGACTCAATTTTTCCTCTGATACCAAATATAGATACCCAAGAAAAACATACAATGATATTACAAAATTTTAGATTAATATTTTATACATTGAAAAAAATACATGCTTGAGGATCGTAACAGTATAGTGTCTTTAAATACATTAAAAAAATATTCTATCTGAGTAAATGATATTCAACATCTCCCATAAAGATATACACCTTTACTACTTATACATAAAACCTTTCTTGATAACCACGATAAAGGGAACATAATATAGGGGTAATCATAGATGCTTAGTGTAGGTAAATAAATGAAAGGTGTAAGCATAACATAAAAATGTTGGGTAAGGAACATGGGCAAAAAATTTGAACATTATAACCTATATATTAGAGATCATAATAAATATTGAATGTTTATAATACATAGATCATATGATAATTATGATCATAAGTCATGAAAGCATAAAAAATGTATAAGCCATGGAATTTAGGGCATACACATTTGATTATTATGATATGTACATGTATAAGTAGAAATAGGTTCACTAATTATGTTAAGGACATGATGTTTGGCCCCATCATAATATTTTTGACATGAAACCAGTTCCATGAATAAATTTTAGAATATATATTCAGGTTCACGCATATCATTGTGAATATGTAATCATATTTGTGCATAAATATATGGACATTAATACTAGTCCATCCCTAACATTGTGAATGTGTAATCCAGCTCACAGATTGCCTAATGGACATGAAACTATGTCAATGCATTACATTTTTACATGTAATTATGTTCACTGATAACATTATGAACATATAATCTGGTTCATGCATATACATATGTACATTAAACATGGTCCATGTATATCATCGTGATCACGTAATATGGTTCATGTCTTACACAATGAAAATTTAATTAGGTTCACAGATAACATTGTGATCATGTAATCAAGATAACAAATAAATTATATAATATTGAGTCATCCATCATTACCCAATTCATTGGAGGGATACATTGGTACCACCCATCTAATAATGAAATCATTCATACAAGTGCCACAAGATAAAAAAGTGTTCCTCATATCATGACCGATAAAAATACATAGGTTTTATAAACCCCAAATAAAAACACATGAAATGAAATGGTTAACTTTAAAATTTAACAACATCATAAATTATGAAAAAATATAGGTTTCATAAACATTACTTCAAATCATAACCCGAGAAAAGATGTAGGATTCATAAACATGAAACCCATGGAAATGAAATAGATTTCATTAACATATGAACCATGGAAGAGAAATGGGTTTCTTTAAAACCATAAAAATGTGCATAAAAATTAATAGAATGGATATAAATTGAACATTCAGATTATTTTCTATAAGAGAATGTGTAACATCCACATATTTCATCTTATATAGAAATTAATTTGATATATATTTCCAAAACCATTTTTGGGGAAAATATCATTTCTCTTGTGAAAACTTGTTTTGATAACGTAGAACCCATTGAAAAATAATTTCATTGAAAATAACATTGAAAAAATATAATGGAAGAATAGAAAATAAAAAAAAATTAAAATCCTTTTTTCCTGGAAAATTATCTTAATGGATCTTTTAAAAACATTTTTAAAACATTTTTTAAAACATGGTTTTTTAATAAAATAGATTAATAACTAAAGAGAGAGATAGTTGTATGAAAGATAAAAATCATATATTTGTAACCTACGAGTGGAAAAATTGTACTAAAACATGATTATATTTTGAATAAAAGAGGAGAAGTAAACTCAAGAGTATTTTTAGTGATGGATCGCATAATTTCATCAATGTAAGAAAAAACATAAACAACCTCTAAATGCAATGATATTGACTTAGTAAGCTCTTAGCACAAGGTATATTGGGATCATACTATCCATGTAAGAAAATATAATATAATTGATATAAAAATATAATTAAAATGATTATATTATGGTAATACATGTGAAATGGAAGTATATATACCTTAAAAAGAGTTTAGGTGGATAATAAATCAAAAGTCCCTTGAAGGAAAAATGAGAAAAAAATTGTTTGACCGATTGGTTAACTTTTGAAACATAAATTCCATTAAAGAAGAATAATAAAATGGAATTTTTAATAGTTTAAAATTTATGTATATGATACATAGTATAAAATCTTGTACATTACATTTACAAAAAAATATGATATAGTGGAGAACATAATATGTATCTCACAAGAAAGAAGAGTGACATGAAATTCCCTTTCCTTGTGTCTAAACACTCTTCATACATATGATAACATCTTTCATTACAAATATAAAAGTATCATATATCATTTATAGGTTGGTATTATTATACATAATACCTTATATAGTTTTATTATGACCTTATATTACCTTCTTGTTAATAATCATATGTTAATGTTTCACTACGTGTAATATTTGCTTTGTTCATTTCATCTGTCTTAATTGTTATATCATTTCTCCTTATACATATATCATTATTCTAGAATGTTGATCTTGATATAAATATCATGTATATCCAATAAATGTATATTATAAAAATTTATAGCATAATTTTGTATTAAATGGAATACAACGTACACAGAGACGGTAAGATGTATGTACGCTTGAACGTAGATTCTTTTTTTCTTGTATTGAAAGAATGAAATAAAATGACATATATATATTTATATATGTTTATATATATATATATATATATTATTCCAGTATAATTAATATATAATATATATTATATATGTTCACTACACCCATATATCTTTCAAAAGGATATATATAACAAAAAATATGATGTTTTGTACATTTCTCAATGTTTTTTAAAGATTAATGGTAATGAAAATTCCCTTTTAATATTTTTCCATACAAAAACTTTTATATAGGGAACTACCATGTAATAAAATCCCAATAACCCATTAAATTAGAACCATCTTGGAATATGGTGTAAATATTTCCATCCAATGACGTTTTGGCAGGTTTCTATGTCATTTTGGTCTTTTTAATTATGGATTAGTATATTATGAATATTAATTATACCTTAATCACTGTAATTAATTTTAATCACATTCATTAATGATTTTGGTAAAAAAATATCGTCATCTTATTAGAATAAAACCATACCGATTGCGATCGTGTATTTCAGATTTTCAAAATTCAAATCATAAAATCTCAAAAATTAAGATTAACACTAATCCTGTTGACATGGAGAAATAATTGGTTTTTGACGTAGGAAAATGTTCAATGGTTTTTATGTTTTTTATAATCAGTTCTAAGTAAAAAATTATTCTAATGAACTTAGTTGTATAAATATATGTATAGTTGATCTAATGTGACTCTAAAACAAATCTAAAATATAATTTGGAATTAATCAATATTTAAATGAAAAGGTGGTTTTTAACTAAAATGGTGTAGTTTTAACTATTCATAAAAATGATGATATTTGTCATGAAAATATAAAAAATTAAATCTAGTATAATTTTTAAGTTTAGAAATCAAAATTGATTTTATTTTAGAAAATAAAATTTAAGAATCATAAAAATTGAGTTTTAAAATAGTTGGGCACTTAAAATATTTTAAAACTCTATCTTGCGTGTACCATATGATTACATAGTGTTGTGTATACCAAAAACTAAGCTAAGTGTTTTTTTAGTGTAATATCATCCTAGTGCTACGTATATCACAAGAATAACATAATATATACTATTTAAAATTATTCTAAAGAAAATGCTTAATTAAATCTAAAAACTATTTCACAAAATCTCTAGGTGTTACAATACATGCATGATACTATGCATATTATTGAATAAAATGAGATGGAAATTGAGGATGGAGACACCTTTATAGAGTCCCCATTGGAAATTGATGATCTACCATTGTTTATCCTAATTGGATAGGAAGTTCATTTTTTTTATGTTCATTGGAATCATGAGAGCGTGTATGAGGCCTCCTTGGAGTGTGAGAGAAACATGTGCACATAGTATCCCCACATTATGTATAGATTGAGGTTTTCAGGGTGAAAATTTATCAGAGAGGGGAGAATTAAGTATCTCTACTTTTTTAATGTAACACATTAAAATATATTATTGAATTTGTTTGAAGAAATGTGATAATCCATCATTAGATTCCATTACCTAGAGAGACTTAGAATTGTTATATTAGAAATATTAATTATATTATTTAATGAACACACACCATTTTATTTTTTTAGTTTTTCAGGATCATGGGAAACATGAGATCATTGATTATTCAGGTAAATGTGGTTTACCCTAGGGGTGACCATTGGTTGGTAGGCATAAGACATCTGTATGATGCAACTATTTGTGGGTTTGTTTAATTGAAATAAATTATTAATTTTAATTATTTTATTGTAAAGTTAAAAATATAAATCCTCTACAAATCCCACCATATAAAAAATCTCCTATGAGAATTTGAGAGGTGGTTTAGAGGATTATTTATTTGAGGAAAAAATTGGGGAATGATGGATAATCATATAGAGGTGGATCACAAGGAATCCAATGGAGTGGATCAACATCCATACTAGAGAAAACATTCATCACCAACAATCGATCCAAAATAGATGTAAGTCTCTTATATTATTGTTTCCTTAGTTTTTATTAAAATATTGAGCATTTATTAATTATATTCTACATGATATATAGTTTAATTCATCCTTCTTAATATCCCCATAATTAATTTGGTTATATTGAACTAATATAATTAGTACCATTTAACCTATGTTTACACTAGATATCCTGATTTGGTTATTGTTGGCTAAGAATTATTGTATAATGATGGATTCAACATGGATTTTTCATTCCCCCTCCATTATTCTCATTCTTCAAAATTAGCCTATAGGGTTGTGATTTTACATTACTAGGACTGGTTTGAGTGATATCGAACCCTCAGATTCATGGTGTCTTTGAAAATGATGAATTAATTGGAAATGTATGGTCGTTTAAGGATGAGTTATGGGTTTTTGGTGAGGAACTTGTGGATTCAAGATCCTAAATCCAATTTTCCACCCCTATAGGTTGATAATCTATGGATTGTGGCACTACCATTTTATTTTATGTGGTAAAATTAATTATATCTATGTGGAAATGGATTATTTTAAATCAGTCTGAATAATTTTAGTTTTTTTTTGGAAAACCTGACTACATAAAATGTATTCCAACAATACACACCATATATCCCCACCCAACTGCAGTGGAAACTGTTCAAGGGATGATATGTATCACATGCCCTATGTCCTAGACCACACACAATGTGAAACTCCATGTGTGGTTACGAAAATCTGATAGCTGTACATGGATTTGAAACCATTGGGTAGGTCACACTGTATACTCCAAGAGGACACATGCATGGACATATACACAACTATTTATATGGGAACATAATGAAGATCAAAATAATTAAAATGATCTCACGGCTAGGACTCAGTGGCTGATACAAATTTTTTAGTATCCCAACCTTCCATGTACTGCTAGATGGACAACAAAGTCATGTGATGAAAAGGGCACAAATTGGAGACTAGGTGAGTCCACACATTATCTGAACCCTAGTGAAAGTCATATAATTTTATCGAGAACACAAAAAATTCATATCTCCATCACATGAACATGGATTTTAACTTTTCATTATCCTATCCTAATAATTCATCCATGAATAATATGATAGAAGACCTTGTAGTGGAATTTTATATATGAAGAATGATGTTTAGAGTGTAACTCTACTTTAGGAGTTGTTGGACTAGAAACAGTTATCATGAATGATTATCCAAATATGTTCAGGGTTAGAAACCCCCTTTATGAACTGTGTTTAGATCCCCCATACTCCTTACAGTGGTTGAGTGGTACCCCATGACGTACTAGGGTAAAGGGAATCCACTTGATATAATTCCCCCTCGATTGTGAAAAATAGTTCCACGGTGTTGATCCTACACCTATTGTGTTGTACCCACTATTACAATAGGTTGTTGGTTCTCAATATATATATATATATATTGTGTGGTTCCAAAAATCATGAAATAGTGTGTGTCTGATGTTCATTTAGTTGTACCCACTATCATACTGATTTTTGGGTCCTCTGTTCATTTAGTGGTATCACCATATTGCACTGGGGTGTGGTTACTCTATATGTGGAGTGGAATTCCCTAATCACAATAATTTATATATCCTCTACTATAGATTCCCCCCCCCCCTCTTCTTATGGAGTATTTCATAGGTGTGGGTCCTCAATATGGAATTCTCTGAAAGACACATGAGATGATAGACATCAGAGATATAGTATTTGGAGTAGTTGGTAGACTCGTTGACCTAGCAAGGGTAGTGAGATTGAGATCCCATTTCTATTACATATGTGGGTATTTTGGTTATATATATATATATATCAATTGGGTTCTATTTCCTTATTTTCAAAATTTGAGTTAACCTATTTTCTATCTCTATATTTTAAACTTTTTATTTTTGGAGTGTCATACTAAGTATGTATATACTCACCATTGCATGGGATTTTCCTACACATGTTTTTTTATGTATATCAATGTAAGATCACCATAGAAATCAAGGAAGCATAGTGATACATGGGTTCATAGATAGAGTATAGTATATAATCAAAGAGATCATGAGTTGAGATCTCTAAGTTATTCCTTATTTATATCAACTGTTAGGTTCAGACTTCATTTCATCGTGTGAATGTGTTTTCCCCTTTCACTTTGTTCAATACTATCATTATATGATGAATTCTCTATAGGTAATTACATGAATGGTTATAAAATATTTGTTTCATTCATTTATCATCCATCATCATGTTTCATGTAGGTGGTAGGGTGAGGGCTTATATAAACACTAAGAAAATACCTCCCATATTAACTTATTCCTTCCCGACACTTGTCTCCAACCCCTAGCCTATTGGATATAGAATGAGGGTTTTCACAGATCGACCATTTACTTATAAGGTGGGCCATGATGTGTTGGTCCATGACACAATAATTGTGTATGGTAAGACTGTTGAGGAACAATATTAAAAAATTAATTAATTATGATAATTAAACATATGTTTACATTAATTAAATACATTAAATAAATTAATAATAGTAATTTAATTAAAAGAAAAAAAGAAACAACAATGATTAACTGACCTGGTCATCCTTTAAAACATCCAGGATTTGAGTGTCAAGAACATAGAATATATAATACCTTCCACATATATCTGTAATCATTAGAAATGGATAATAGAAATATAATATAGAAAAAAATGTGATAAATATTTTACCCCATCAGCTTTTTGAGGAGTATCTGTAGGTGATATAACCTAAAATTTTCCATTCATTTTCATTGATTTATTCAATTTCAAATTCTCATATGAAATGTAACTATAAGAATATATTATATATAATTAATAACTCAATGAAAAATAAAAAATGAAAAGAACTCATTTTTTATATATTAGTTGATGAAAAATATTAGAAGGCCAAAGTCAATAGTGATCAATATTATTTCCAACAATAGAAACCACCATAGTAAATAATGGCTCTGGATAAATTAGATAAATAATATCATGTATCACTACTCTTACCTAAAATGGCAACATAATATGATGTTTCACATAATCCCCCAGAAGATGTAAAATTCTATATGCTACATTTCATAAATGGTATTTATATTATGATACTCACGGTACAGGGATGAGTCTGAATGGGGAGGTAGTAGATCATATTAGGTAGGATGTAGAAGCCATTTACGTTTCATTACATCTTGATGAATTGATGATACAAATGAATTATTTCTGTCCTATATCGAATCAATCATGTGTTACACCTCATCTATCAAAAAATATATTTCTCTAGTATATTTTTCCTCTCTCTATGCCACACTAGTGTCATGACTAATTTTCTTTAAAAAACAGATACCGTCATTATTCCCTCTAATGTGATACATGTATTTCAGATTTCTTAAAATAGTGCTAAGAATATTCATACTATCCTTTAGGATAATAGTCTTGTATGTCATTCAATCTATAAAGGCATATTAAAATAAAATTTTAAAATTTAATTCTATGGACATTAATTTACTATATATATATATTCAAGAGCTTTAACAAATAATTACTGACAATATTATCATATAAATCCTTTGTTTGATCAATAATATACTTCTTCCTTTTTCCTTCTCATCTTTTTCAAATTTTCATGACTTTGTGGAGTACTGGACAGTCGAGTGGAACCTTTTTGATGATGTTACTTGACATTAACCTTAATTCAAGAAATTTTTAAATAATAATTTGATCCACTATTAAATTATTCCCTCCATGTAATAATGTATGATGAGATAAATTGTGAGACTGTATCTCTTGGTGAGTTTTCTTATAGGCCTATTGTAAAAAAATAAGTATTTATGTTATTAAAAATAGTTAACCATGTGAATTTTACGTACAAACAAACATACCCTAATGGCTTCCTCATGCTAACTAGACAAATATTTTTTTCATATCACCCTATCTATAAACTCTTACTTAAAGAATGGTTCTTGAAATTTTTTACATAAAATAATATAAAAGGATGTCAACATTGATTTAAAATATCTCTATATAGTTTCCACAATGGATAGAATCTTTTTCTTAAATTAATTTTTCCTAATAAAAGTTAAATATCATATATAATTAAATAAATAAAATATTTTAAAATGTAAAAAATTTAAACAATTGTAAAAATAAATTATATGTTCATAAATTTTACCATTATGGACTCCCATAATATACCTCTCAAATACTATTAATTTCTCAAACAATAATAGAATTAAAAATTATCCAATAATGACTTTGAATAACTATGTACGTCTAGAATTTCATGTCATAAGGTCCAATTGTGTGGTTGTTCTCAACCATTTTAATTATCTCCATATTGTCTCCTTGTGTGGGTGAATGTTTTAGAAAATTTTGAATCCACTAAATATAATATATTTGTATTATCCGTTTTGGCGAAGAAAAATGGATGCACATAATATTAATAAATATAAGTTTAATATTTTTAAATAATTTAATTACTACACCAAACACATACACATATATGAATGTATATGAAAAAGTGTAGATGCCTAGTTTCCCCTTCCATTTTTTCAATAATTAAAAACAATTACTTGAACAAAATTATATATACCATAATTTAGTTTAAATTTTACAACTAATGTAAATAATTATTTTTCCTTATAAAAAAAACATTGAATGTTATATTTGTCACCAAAAAATGTGTAACTAAAACTAATGAATATAAATAAAATTAAAGAAATGATTTTCATCTAAATATGTATAAATGTGTGTATCTGTATTTGTTTAAAAATAAATAAAATTTATAAATAAAAATTTATTTATCATAAATGGATTTCAATAATAAATATTTTATTTAATAATGTATATTCTCAAAATTTATGAATATAAAGAAAATTGTCACAATAAAATGATGAATGAAAAAAACATAAAAAAATAATTCATTTCCAAATTTAATGTGTATTTAATATATTATAAAAATTGTAAGAATATTGAACACATTTAATTTGAAATTTTAAGTATAAAATTAATGTGTTTAAATTTTTCATTATAATAATAATAATTTACCTCGTTAAATAAGAGTGTAATTGAGTGTTTTTTCATATACCTACAACAGATGAGTTTCATGTATAATGGATAATGTCCACATCACATCCATTTCTAACATTGGGTAATTTTGTAATATAAGGAGAAATATTATACAAGGCTTCATCATCATAAGTATTTTCATGAACTAATTAAATATATTTCCTTATAAAAAAACTAACCACCGATCATTTAATGGGTCAATAATATTTTTTATTCATTTATAACCATGATAAATGATTCCTCTTTAAAACACAATCTTTTCAAATCTACCTGTTTAAATCTATACTCAGTGGATTTTATAGAAATATTATTATTAACCTAATTTGAATTCAATACTAGTACAAAACATTCAGTATAATCAATCTCCCATATATTCTCAAAAACTCCAAAATACAATGTTGATGCCGAAATTGGATATCTATCTTTGGAACATTAATGGTTTAGTGCTTCATAGAAAACCATTACATCACTATTTTGAACAATACTCTAGTTTTATTTATTTTTTGTGTAAAATGTGTAACCATTAATATCTGAGAAATCCATGAGATCACATTAACTCTTGGTCTCCCAACTGACGATTTAAATATTTATTATACAGATAAATCAATATTTATTTTCTCCTTGATCCATGAAACAAATGTGTTTTTATTTTCATTAATTAGTATCCTTTCATTTCTTATCAGATATCATACCTCCAATTCTGAAATATGTGATGATATATATCTTTGATCATCACTTATGTTGTTTGAAATGTATTAGTGCACATGTATCATATTATTATTTTAAATTAACATTACCTTTAACCCATGAATCCCCTTACCTTCCCCAACAACTGTCAAATGTCGAGATATACGGAGAGAATCGTGCTATACTTTGTAATATAATCTGTACAAAATCAAATTAACTCTTCTAGTAAATATTATTGAACAATCGAGGCCTTTAGTCGATGCAGATTCTTAATATATCCCTTTAATTTATTTATATATCTTTAAAAGGGTCTATCCAATAGAAATAAATAGGCCCACATATTATTATCTCTTTAACCAAATGAATCAATAGATAAACAATTATATCAAAAAAACTGAGGGGAAAAACATATCTAGTTGGAAACATATGAGGAAAACCATAGATGAAAACACCTCTAGAAAATTAGTATCTATGAATATAATAAAAATTTAATTGAAAAAGTAACACAAACTAATGATAGAATTTATTATAAGTATCATAAATAGTCCTCCTAATTAAACTAGAAGATTCTATTGTATAAATGAATAAAATATGTAATATTTCATACCTATCAACTTTAAATACATCAATGACCCCAAATTTTTCACATTGGATGAAAATACAATAGGTAATTTAATACCATGTAGACTTTGAAAAAAATTTATCTTCTCACTCATTTATAATGTGTGAGATGAAAGTGGAAATTTTTTTTTGTTTCATTTCATGGTCGGAGAGAACTATAAACATATTACAATTTCTTTATGTCCAGTAATTCTTGGAAACTATATTTTATCAATATTTTTACATCTAATAATGTACCAATTATATATTCATAAATGTATTAATTTATATGAATAGGATATATATTATTTTTTACAATAAAAAATATCTAATAATGTAGCTGAAATTAATTGTATTATTTATTAATTTGATTTATTTGGAGACAAAAAGTTCAATTTTTCCAAATGTGTCATTAATTTTTTTCATGATATCATAATATTCTTCAACTAATACTGGTGATGGGTAAAAATAATAATATTTTAAACCATAAAAATCCTTTATAGTCTTTGATAAGGATGATCTATTTTTAAAATTCCTTGATGTCCCATGTAAAATCTTTTCCTTCCATTATGAAATTGATTATATGAAGTCCCTTTTTCACCGATATGGTTAGATTTTCGTCCATTAACACCACATCTAGATAATTTTCCATATGAAGGGAATTCATTTATAGTGAACATTATCACTAAATGGAAAATATAATAATTTTTTTTGAGAATCTAATACTATAATAGTTGTCTCCTATTGAAATTTCAACTCAATAATCAATTCTGATAGATAAACATCAATATTATTTCCAGGCTGTTTCGGTCTAGAAATAATCTTTCTAATCATATAATATTCCAAATTAATAATAAAATTTGTGTATAATATATTTAAAACCCATAAAAATGGCCATAATACACAATGGATATTGAGGCTCTGATATAAATTCATTCCATCATTGCACATTCCCATTATTATATTTCTATATTCATTTCCAAAATCATAATTTTTGTGATAATGTTTCTTCCATTATGGTGAATCAGTAGGGTGGTGTTGGTTTCTATTAGATATTTAATCATATGTATAATGTCATAACCACATTACATCAATTGAATTTGCAAAGAGACACCTCAGATGAGGAATTATTTGAAGATACCAGATTTCATTAGTGGGATCTTTCGTGCAAATTATAGATAATGGATCATGGTTGTATTTTTCATCAATTATATATAATAATGAACCAAAATATTGAAATTATAATAAAAATTCAAATTCATTCCCATACAAAACATTGTTTTAAGAAAATCATGTATCTTTTTAAACTTTAATCCCCCTTGACTTAATATTTATTTTTACCTCAAAATTAGAATATGGAAGCTCATTACCATTTTCAAGTATAAATTTTAATATTTCAAGAAATTAAGTGAATTTTTTTTCTCTCCAGCCATATCTTACATACATGTAAAATAATATAAATGATTAGAAAACACTGTGAATTTAGTGCAACAAGAGAATATTGGTTTCTCAGCATCTCTTTATATATGATCAAAACTTGTATTTTTAATGGTTTCAACACTGATATGATGAATTAATTATACAAGCTGATCTTATATCACATGCATATAATCATTATCATCATTAAATATTGACTTGTTTATTATTTCATAATGTAAAATTTAGGGTTTATAATTATAACTAAAACAATATAAATTCATATTATCTTCCTATTTCACTATATCTTAATTTACTCATATTCAAACCCATAATGCATCGATATAAATCACATATCTATATTCAAGTTTTTTTAAGAGAAATCCATGATATTATCAACCCCATTCTCATAATAATCAGTAGTTCTCTAGGAATTTATCCAATTAGGATCCATTAAATATATAAAAAGTTATAAAATAAATAATGAATATAATAATATATAAAAAATTAAACATATATTTAAACAAATAAAATTAAAATATATAAGAATATAAATATTTATATATTCATATATTATTTAATAATTATTTATATATGAAAAAATTTCAAAAATGGAAAACATGTTACAACAATATTACAATTTTTTAATAAAATTAATTTTTTCAAAAATGTAACATACAAATGATAAAATTTAAGAACAATATTTCAACCACCAATTAACTATATTAATAAAAAATTTAATAATAAAAAAAATTATAAAAAAATATTAAATCCAAAAAAATTTATTGTCGTAGATAATTTAAAACCTATAAAATCATACTTTTTTTAACATAATACAACATATAATTGAGGATAAGATAGAAGAAAAATTGAATAGATAAATGCAATTTTTTGCAAAAAAAAATTAATTAATCTTCAGAAAAATAAAAAGAATGACATAAATATTTGGAGGGTGTCAATGGAAAATAGTTACCAAACTACATTGAATTCACTTGAATTTAGTGTAAATAGGTAGAACAGTACAATATAGAAGAAAAGCGTTTACAAATATAAAATTGAAAAAAAAGAAAAAACACATTTATTGAGATTAGGAGTCGAGTGGGTATGGTTTTTATGGACCAAAAAATGTTGATTGTTGTGAATGGTGGGTAAATGATGGAAGATTGAGGAGAAATAATGCTACCAAAAGAGTAAAATCGAATGAAAGTAGAACATTGAGCATGGTCAGGTAGCATTGAGGGTTGAGATATTGAGGGTTTTTTAAAGGTCAAATAAAAAATGGAGGTGATGTTAATAGATATTATTATTTTGAAAAAGAAATTAATAGTGGTTTTATAAAACTAATGAAATTAAATTTCATTCGAAAGACCATTTAATGTCATTTTTATAAATCTGATGTTAATAGATTTCCACTCCACTTATAACATTGGTTTTTTCAAAACAAATGTTGAAACTCCAATGATAAATCATCTTTTTCAACTAGTGACACAAAAACACCAACAACACATATACACATACAACACATACATTCACATGCATATAAAAACATAGAAATACATACACATAGACACAGACACACACATATTAAAATCATCACATACATCCAAATAAGAATGCACAAACATACATATAAATTTATGTGTATATTTTATATTATTTTATATAAATAAATATATATATATTAAAAATTAAAATATATTAAAATAAATATATACTAATTTATATATTTATATAAATTTTTAAAATATTAATGTATTATATTTAATAATAAATTTTTTTAATTAAATTATATAAATATATTATTAAAAATATTATTAATTAATATACATTTTATAATTTTCTGTATACAATTTTATGAATATAAGATTGATAGTACTTTTTATTATAGTATTGTTATATAAATGATATCTATATATTAAACATACATATATAATCGTTGTTGTATAAATCATATTATGAAATATATAAAAATGTATATATTAAATAAATTATTATCCTTTTCATTTACCAATATTTTTAGTTATGTCAAATGATTGTTTTTTCACCACCAACAAATATCATAGAAAAATAATATATTTTCCAACTCTAAAAATGATGAAAAATGGTCATCATTTATCAAAATTATTTGAGTGCCACAAAGGATAAATTTATTAGTGTGTTTAGTGAGTGGTGACAGAATGAACCCCTTTTTAATTTTTTAGAATTGATAAATAAAAATTACTAAATAAAATTTAATATGTATTAGAGATTAATATTCCATGGCCTAATGTCCACAGAAATTAAATTTATGTGGAACCGATTATGTAAAGGTTTGGGTAAAAGATCTTGATTCACATTTCATATTGAATTTATCCCTATTATCATTTCTTGTGTCTCAAATGATATTAATGATTTTAGACCTTATTTACGGAGGGTAATTGGTTGATCAAGTATACAAAAATCTGAACCTGTTTTATTTTTAAAATAAGTAGTTTAATCCAAAAATTTATTATAATTCGAGTATCTATTTAAAACCTATGCTGTTATTTTACGTGTGTTTATTTTTTATATTTTTTATAATATTATGACAATTTTTTTGATTGAGATTTGCTGGGTGGGTATATTTTTGGTCATATGGATACATGGAACAGTGACTATGGTGGAAGGTAAATTAATTTTTCAATATAAAAAATAATGGTCCATACTTTGGAGGCTAGGGAATATGTTATAATTTTATTAATATTTGGAATCAACCAAAAATTCATCAGTAATACTTCAATGGGGGTATCCTTCTAACACCCACTAATCCACCTAACAACATTGCTAAACTTCCTATAAATGGGAATTGCAACCTCCCCTCGATTGTTACTTCTAATAGAAGAGATATACAAAATTAATAAATAAAATTCATGTGATTATTTTCATATCCTTTTTCTCCAGTCTTCAAGTTTTTCTATTTTCAAAGTTATTTCAGAACATATTATCACCAAGATCACTAATAGAGGATGAAATGAATGTTTGTATTTTAAACCTTATTCCGACTGCATGGCTAGACATTTAGAATTATTTTTTATTTTATTATTAATAATTTTTTCAATTCATTTTTAATGGTTATAATTTTGTATATAATATTATTTATTTATCATTATACTGGATGGTTTATGTGTGTTATTTAATTTCCCCCATATTGGTATGGTTTCTTCATATTCAGATGCTTTCAATTTTTTTGACCCCCTGATTTGATTCTCTATAAAAATCACTACCTTAAAATAACCTTTTAAATTATTAATGTAACAAATTTAATTATTTATTGAAAATACTAATGTGAAATATTCATTAAATGATTACATTTTGATATATATATAATATTAAATGAAAATATTATCCTCATTTTAATGTTTTTGATAATATATTATTTTATTTATCCAAAATAAAAAATATTATTTTATTATTATTTTGAATAATAATGGTGTTTTTTGTCATCTCTCTGGTATATATCATCATACCATATATCATGAAATTTAAATTCACCACACTTGATATTATCAAAAGTAATTAAATGATGTACATGATGGATGTTGAAATGTAACTTGAATGGATGTATCTCATGGAAAACATTGATTAATGTAATTCAAAAACCCACAAAAATAATAAATAAGTGATTATATTCCTTATATATAATATTTAAGAAGGTTTAAAATGAAAATACCTCATAAAAATTGATCATCTTTCTCCCTGGAATAGTTTGAAAGAGAAGTATGATCATCAAAAGGAGGTGGTTCATCAAATGCATAATGATAAATTGAATTCATTACATATCCATGACTATAAAAGGGGCATTTATTACAATTATAATATTTTTATAATTGTACCATAACTAAATTACTATGATGTTGGTATTATGAATGTTGGTTTTCTTAAAAATACATATATGGCATTTAATGCATCTCAAATCACCCTAAAACAATAATATTTCTTGAAAGGGTATATAATGTATTATGATCAAATGTAAACATTACTTATAGAATATAATAACAATGTGATTAGGATTAATAACCATCAGTTTAATCATTATGGTTTAGCAGTAAAATATCCTAAAGAAAATGATATTTTTAAGCAAAATAATCCTGGCTGAATTTAGGAAAACAACTTTCAAGATGGAAATGGTTTTGGCAGCACAACCAGTTAAGTACATGGTTGTAACCATGGTCCTTAACGAAATTAATTTTAGAATAAAATAAATATCATCTCACAGACTCTATAGAATCTTTATTATTCATGATATGTGTGTTGTTCTAACAGTAATTGGTCTAAAACTTTTTGAATCCTAGACAATATTTTTCTGCACTATCTTGCATATTATTAAGTAAGTAATAACAAAACATGCATTCATAAGAAATATTATAAAGATAATGAAATGTTTTTTATTTTTATGACAATCATCATCCATCAAATGATGATTTCACTTACCTCGATGAGGATGATTTTACTTGTGAAATTGATGAGATGGTAGCTAGAAATAATTCATAAAAATTATAGTTTTTTTGATATATGATATTTTTTTATATGCTTTATATTTTTTATGTTGTATTATATTAATTTAATAGGGCTTTGTTATAATTTAATTTTCCATTAATTAAATCATTAATATGGATTGCTTAAATTTGAAAAATATCTTCATAAAAGATATTTGATCAACGGTAAAAATTTATAAGAATAAAAAATATTTTTGTAATCATAAATCATCATGATCAATTGTGAATATTATATCAAGTCTATATGATCTGATAGATCAAATTGGAAAAAAGAGTTTTTCTTTACCTAATAGGACAAATTTTTTTATAAGAGAATCATTGTTTTCATTAAATTTAAAAATAAACATGCTATGTTTGAAGGATATTTACCATCCTATGAATAATAATAAAACTATATCAAATAGAAAATAATGATATATTTTAATTAACATTAATAATTATCGTAAGATTTATGTTCTAGAAAAACTAACAAAATTATCATATGGATTGAATTATTCATATATAAGTGCAATCGAAACATATGGTGTAGTAATGAAGGGGACAAAATGTATTAATTTGTGGAATGAAGGATTACAACATCATGGTCCAAGAATTATGAAAATATTAATTGAATGTTCCCATAGCATATCAATAATGGTCCATAAAATATCTCCTCTGAAAAATTCTACATGAGCTTTATATGCATATAATTATATTGTCAGACCATCTCCAGCATAATTTATTATTAAAAAACTAGCCTTTCTTGAATTAATTAAATTGGATATATGTGGACCTATTTACCTATCACACAGGCCATTTAAATATTTTATGGTATTATTTGATTCATTTAGAAGATGGTCACACATATGTTTTTTTCAACAAGTAATATAATGTTTTCATGATTTCATTCCCAAATAATTAAATTCATTACACAATTACCATATTATGTCATCATGAATGTAAGGGTTGATAATGATATTGAATTTTCCATTCATTATATTAATGATTATTGTATGGAAAAGGGGGATCACAGTGGAGAATCTAGTCTCCCTTAGGCATAGAAATATTTTTTAGTTGAATCATGAATAAAAAACATCTAACTTATTTCTAGACATTTAATAATGGGAATAAAGCTATCAAGAAATGTTTGGGATCATGAAATATTTCATTCATTGACATTAATTTTCCTCACACCATGTGAATATCCTATTTACTCTTTAATCCATTTATATTTCATCCATGAACCTAAACCACCCCCACTTAAGAATCAATGGTTGTATAATATATTTACCAATTTCTCCCAAAAAAATACAAATATGGGTCCAAATAGTGTTTGGGAATTTATATAGGATATGAATCCTCATCCATCATCAGATTTTTTGAACCACATAATAGTGATATATTTACAAGACATATTTTTGATTGTAACTTCAATGAAGATGTATTTCAAAATTTAGAATAAAAAAATAAATAATGGGAGGAAATTTAATAGAATGTGGAAACATATAGTTTTTTAATACCCAAACAAGGAAGTGAGAGGATGGAGTGGAGAATATTTAACACATTCAATAACATGAAAATCAATTTCCTAATGCATTTATAATTTCAAAGGGCATGACTAAATCACACGTACTAACTATAAGAGTACCAACAAGAATTGTTATCTTGAAGACACAATTGAATTATTATATTGTAGAAATATAAAATGAACACATGATGTATATAAAACCAATTTTCTCTATAGAAATAAATCATTACAATTGAATATGAATGAGTATAATTGAAAAAATAATTTTAGAGGCGTGTTTTCCAAATTTAATTGGAAATATAAGGGTTCTCAAATAAAAACATAATGAAAATAATTTCTATAATTCATAAGATATATAAAACAATGATGGCTTTGAAAATAATGAAATCTATTTAACTTATTTCATCGTTGTGATGTATTGAATCGAGGTATTGTGGAAATTTATGATGAAATAATTTCATATTCTATGTCAAGTGATATAGAAAATGAATACCCTAAAACAAGGTCTATTATGGAATTTCAAAAATGAATTGAATATATTAAAATTAAATATGCAATGGAAGTAGAACTAAATTCCATTAATAAAATAAGGGTTTTTGGAATTGTTATTCTCACAGTAGATTCTGTGAAGAATGTTGGAAATAAATGTGTTTTTAAGGATAAGTGTAATCAGAAAAATGATATTGTAAGATACAATGAATTTTATGTCACCCACAATTTTTATCATAGACCAATAATTTTTTACGAGGAGAAATATTCTCCGATTATGGATGGTATTTCTTATTAATATTTAATTATCCTTGTAGTTGATATGTAGTCCAGAATTAATCTTATGGATGTTGTATCAACATACTTATATGGTTCACTTGATAGTAGTATATATATATATATGAGAATCCATGAATGATTCAAAATACGAAAATTATTAACATCAAATCCAATGAAACTATATTCAATTAGATTATATAAATCCCAATATGGATTAAAAAAATTTGAGAATATATTTTATAATCATTTGAGAGAACATTTTTTAAATAAATGATATGTAAATACCCCCATATAGATATGTGTTTTTTAAAAAAACAACATCCACATATGAAATCATTGATGTATATGTTGATTAATCAAATATTATCAGAACTTTAGAGGATATAAATTATGGATTTATAAAATTAATGAATGAAAATGAAATAAAATACCTGGGAGAAAAAGAATATTTACATGGTTTACAAATTGAGCGTTTTCCAAGTTGTATATTTTTTCATCTATCAAATTATAATAAAAATTTCTCAATATAAATTGATATGAATAAATAAAATCTTTCACGTACCCAAGTTGTTTTTCATCCTTTAAATATAAATTAAGACCAATTTCAACCCTATGAAGTAATTAAGCTGTTGGTTGGTCAATAAGTACAATACCTTTGTGATATCATAGTAATTATATATCTTTCTAATTATACTTGTCCTAATATATTCTTTTAAAATAATTTATTGGAAGGATTTTTTTCATTCCATAAATAATCAAAAATATAAAATTAAAAAAAAAATTCATTGTCATTGTAAAACTATTTAATTGGGATTATTCTATTATAAAAAATTAGAAAATAATACATTTGTTTCTATAAATGATATTTCTTTATCTGATCTGAAAAATGGAAGATTAAAAAATCTTTATGTATTTATTGTTGTTGGTATTTCCATATCATAGACTTCACAAAATAAGACACAATTTCAAACAACATCCAATCATGCATAAGTAATAGTATTGAATAAACCATGTCTAGAAGGTGTTTTTTTGTGGTCTACGAGTCAACACATACATGTGGTATGTGGATGGCCTATAAACTGTAGAAAAATTTTAATGTAATAAAAAGTGAATCTAAAAATTAAAGTATAGCTTCATCATGAAGGATTGGAAGCACACATACTATCAATATTTTTCTACATTAAAGTAGTGTTAACTAATAACTATGACATCGACATGAAATAAGTTCAATCCTGTGAAAACGTTGTTGACTTATTTAGAAAGTCTCATTAAACTATTATATTTATAATTCTTGTATTTGATATAAGGATTCCTAGATAGAAAATTTTATATTTTAATTAATTTTTTATGGGGTTTCTACATGACTATACAATTTTCCATATTCCATTTTTATCACAAGTGTTTTTTCTAGAAAAGGAATTTGAAGGAGTATCAAAACACAAATGACAATGGTAGGGATGTGAATCACAAGGGGAGTGTTAGGTAGCACTGAAAAGGTATTTATAATCCACCAATGGGGGTGGGCTTCCCTCCACCACCAATCCCTTTACCTACCATGCTACACATCCTTTAAAAGGGAAATTTATCCCCCCAAGATAGGTACATATTTTAGAAGGGACATAGCATAAACATTAATATAAATATTTCTCTTCTATTCTTCCCACCATTCTTCCCTATTCTAAATTTAATCTTTTCAATTTTTTTCCGAAAAATTACATTATATTTGTTTGAATCACAATTTTTGGAACTAGGGATAGAAAAAAATAAACAAATGGTCCAACCTATAATGGAAAAATAATGAAACAATAATTTCCAAAGTGCCAGTCCAAAATGGGAATTTTCTCCAACCCATTTTTGAAAGTAATTATAAGTTTTAAAATTAAATTTTTAAGAGTCAATACAAGATATTGTGTAGGATTATTGTTTTTTTAATAACCATAACACATAATAAAGTGACCATATTTTTTTTCTATTTTCATATATCCCAATAATTGGAAGACGAGCCTACATTGTTTACGATGGTTATGGTAAGCAATGGATAATGGATAATAAAGATTAAAAAATTATATGAAAATGAATTCTATATTTGGAAGATGATAATGAAATAATATTTGTACCAAGATAAGTTTTATGTGTCATGGATGGTGAAAAAGGTATATGTAATTATTTTATAAAATTTTGCATTGTAATAATGACAATACATGGGTTATTATTTGTTTAACCTAAGTTTAATATTTTACAAAATTTAAATAAAAATAATAATAAAGGTGCCAATGTAATTGAACATGTAAATGAATTTAATTCAATTATATCAATATCTACCTTAAGAATGAATTATATTATAGGGTTAACATAAATCTATATAGTAATTATCATATTTTTCTGATTGTAAGGGATGGTCTTGTCAATTATTAGTTTTAATGGTACAACCATGTTAACATCTTGTAGACACTAATTTTTAATCAATGTGGATGAAAATATTGTGAGGAATGCATTTGGAATAGATATGTGATAAATATCTGGGATGAAATCCTAGGGAATTCTCCAAAAAAAATTCCATGTGCAAACCCTACATGCCCAAAATCCTACACATTACAATGGTTGTGCATCTGCCTTGTGTGGATGAAGGAGAATGGCCCCTACTACATGAAACTACATCGTATTGATGGACCCTTCACCCCTGCGCTGTTCAACTACACGATTTTCCTTTACCAAATACCCACACTTGTAACCTCCATCACCCAGGGCACCATATTTTCCTATAAGAAGGACACAAATCTTCACATTTGAACATCTAAAAAACTGAAAGACCATAAAAACTTTCATTTCCCGACACCTTTTCATTGGTCCTTCAAAATTTCATAGGTATCTATCTGAAACAAGATAGGTAAAGGGATTAATGGGGATAATTAATTTCAATGTACATTCAGTGTCTAAAACAATCGACTCCAACATAAGGACCATTCTCCCCTAAGGAGAATACACTTATGTGAGGCTCATCTACCTAACTAGGGGCCTGTATGAGACTCCTATAGGGACACCGGTGGAGACCCAAGGTGTCAATAATAAAGGCACAACCAAGTATTGTTTCCCTAAATACCGATTTACTGATGTATATTCCACTCACGTAGGTTTACACCATCCTATGTGAAACACCTACTGATACTCCAATACCCTGCACAAAATACCTACATGGATCACATGTACCAAGCATGTCTACCCAGGATCTCTGAAAGTTACCCTTTAAAACATCTTCCCAACCACACATGGTAGGTACTCTCATTATTTGGATCCCTTGTTTTAAATGTACCATGATTTAGACACCACCGAGACCTCTAGACTTGCAAAACCATGGTGAGTGGCACACTAGTGTGCCCTCCATTTCGGTGTGTATTTCTATGGTAAGAGGTTTCTCACACTTGTCTGTTTTCCTGGTCAGGGTCCTTGGGGTGCATGTGGGTATGTATCCTTTTATTCATGAGGACCCATACCCTACAGATGGGTTTTGGGAGTTGAAAATCCTATAAATTATTCTTAGGGCCATTTCCAACCCTTTTCATATCTATTACATAGAGATTCCAATTCCTAGTAGGGTGGATGATGATCAAGCATGCATTTTAATACATGGAATGGCATCCACCTACCCCAACACATAGGAAATTTTATGGAATCGCTCCTAGATTGACGTCCTATCCTTTTTTACAAGAGGGTTCACTCTCACCCTTCTCTACCTTTTAGCCATCCCTGATTTTCTTACTCACTTCCTTTCTCATTCTCCACACATTAGACCCATTCCAGGGTAAATTGGAGAGAGGAAGGTGTTATTACCTTCATTCCTCCCCCACAATCCCAGGTAAATGGAGATGGGTATCCTCAACACCCCAGCTATCTCCATTTGGGAAGTTTCAACATGTGAACTAGAAGACATATGATGATTTCATGGTTCATAAGATCTTATAATTCATCTTACTTCTAAAATTGAGCATGAATCACATATTCATAGATTCCAGTGGGGAACATGGTATCTGCACGATCCATGACATTAACTAGACTATGAAATCTCAGATTCATATGTACAATCAAATCATAATATATTTAATGATAACTAAGGGATCAGGCCAAATGAGAATCCATACATAGAGTTAGCCCCAATTATAATTCCCCAAATCATGGATCCTCCTCAGGTGTAGGCCCTGAGTGAATCCCTCAAACCACCATGAGTAAATTCCTACCAATTGGTTTCATTTTACGTGGTTATCCTAATATATAATAATCCCCAATAAAGTCCTCTTGATGGGTCATACTCTTCTATGAGGAATTCCTAAATTATACGAGCTTTCATTCCAATCCAGATGAGATACATAGAATGAATACATAAGGTTCAAACCCAATTCCAAAATAAACCGTTTTACCTCTAGTCCACATTCCTAGTATGATTTTTTTCAATATATAAATCTATATTCTTTCCAAGATCCCGGGGTTGACCATGAATAATCCCAACACCAATCTTTGACTAGGAACAATTCACCTAGACTCCCTTACCACAATACATTAAACAAGATGGTTAGGTCCTTATCATAAGACATTAAAAGGTATGATGTTTCTCATAAAGAGACATTGTACTATGTGGGTTCATATTATTTTAACATGAACATTTAATAAGCTGATATCATGGGTTCAATCCCGAAATCAAAATAACCTCCATCTACCTGGATCACAATACACTCTAGAGAACCCCACTGAGTGGCTAGAAAACCTGCATCTTCACAATAATAAACAAAGAATCTTTAGGTAGTATTTTAATTGATATAATTGATGGATAACCATTTACACATACATATATATCAATTTTTTAATAAAATCTAATAAATACATATGATTAGGAATTCCATACATAATAATAATTGATTTCTAATTAATGGTCAAACAACATCATACTTGGGAATTGATAAATGATTTATGAACATAAATTATGTCTATCAGAGTGTCCCATAGTGTGAAATTATCACCCTCAAAAGGGTGTGATGAGACCGACCTACAATATTATCAACTAATGTGAGTACTTAGGCATCGAGGGTCAAAATTCTTAAATGATCATTGGCATTTAAAAATATAGTCTCTTTGGATATAAAAGTATTGTTTTTTTTCTCAGAAATTGTTAACCAAAGATAAATGATTTAAAAAACATAGAACCCCTGAAATCAATCATCGGGTGATCAATTATATGTGGGGGAAACAAAAAAATGGTGGAAATATTATTGGGTTTTAATCTATAAAACCATTACCTTTCCATGCATGAAACATAAATGGTGAACTCGACAAGAATCCTTAATAATGATGATAGTGTCACCCAAATGTTAGGCTCGTTTCTCTTCATAAAACTTTGACTGACAAGGAAATTATTCATGCATATGTTCATCCAAATAGATGATGCTTTAACTAGTTTTCTTATTCATGTATATCATCTGTTTTTTGGCACATTTCAGAACCCCATTCAATAAAATGGAATAATTCCAAATTTTATCGATTTATGTGAAAACATCTGCTCAGCCTGGGTATTCATCCACACAAAGGAAAACATCAACAAATAGAAATATTCAATATTGGTCTCTAATACATTTGTAAATGAGTACCATCCTCATGGTACCATTATGACCTTGGACACCATTGGACAAGCCATCAAGCTCACCAAAACCCACTGATCATCCATTCAAAGATGAATGTTTTTCATAAAGAAGATGGAACCAAATGTCATCTTCATACATTTTATGTGATTATCCCCAGAACATCACAATTATTACATCCCATATATGTAGTATGTGGATCCACAGGCTACATATTTACATACATAGAAGGCACATTATTCCTTCCAAATGGCTCATTCCAACAATCGTCTCCACCTACACGACAAGGTAGAACACCCTTAACATGATGAGGGTATTTTCACTGGTTACCTAGGACCATGGAATCGAGGAATAAAAAATGTCCACATGGGGATAAAAACCAGACAATAGGGAACAAGGTCACACATTTTCCCCCTCCTGATAAGCCCACCAACCACATTTTCATGGATAATTTTGTGTAGGTACATACACCTATTCACCTTTATTTAAAAAGCCACCAAACAAATATAACATAATTTAAATAATCCTATCGTCCTAATACGGTGGTATATTGCAACAAATAACATACACCTTCTAGAACCCCTAAATCATTCCAACAACCTTTTTCTATTACCTAAAGAATTCAGAGTGAAAGTACCAACAAAAAGCTTGGGTAGACTCTACTCTCTACTCCCACACACAAGTACAATCAAAATCCATTGGAGGGAAAGGGAGTCCCAAAGAAGGTACATTCACATACTCAAGAAACTGAATGGGGATACATCACAAATCAAATTTCTAAATTCACCAATTAAATCCTGGAAATGGTGATAGGGAAAATTCCAATCCCTACCCATATCCTACATAATATCCATTATATAATAACAACGATTATACCAGTACTTGAGGGATAGCCACTTATCCCTTTTCCCCAAATGTAGGTTATCTCATTAGTATGTTGTCCTATATAAAATAAACAAATCTAATCCCATTAAGGACAGTCATGGGGAAAACCCCCAATATTAAATGAACAACTAGATCAGGAACGTACACCCATTCCAACTAGAGGCATTTGACATATCATAATAGACAATCCAATGAAGGAACAATCAACTACCCATGAAAACCACTTATCCCAGCATGTGGACCAAATCACTTGTAAGAGGTCCCCTAAAAAGAAGCCTCATAAAACATGATTGTAATGTCCAGAGCTGATAAATGATTGATATTTGATTAATGATGGAGATTTTGATGCTCATAGATGCATGTCAATGGTATCTCAAGATACTACCATCCTATTACCATATTAAAGGAGTAGTGTATATAATTATAAAGGTCCACATCAGACACTTCACTATAAAATATGACTTCATTTCCCCAATCTGATAGATCTAGATAGTTTTTCTCATGATGAGAGTTGTGGAATCCGTCTCTTTGGCCAGATGATCAAGGGGATAGAGGAACTTCGCTTAGTTTAAATCCAGCATGGTAGTATCTTATATGATGGAATATTACATTAAATTTCCCTTCATAATAGTGTACTCCATTGTTAAGGGAATTATTCTATTGGAAATTTTGTGATGATAAATCCATCCTATAATGAAGAACTTGAAAAAATCAGGCTAGTCATGTCTGATTCCTCACCTTTGTTAGGTGATATTATATTTAAATATAAAGAAAACCCAAAGAAGATATCATTCTCCAAACCACCCATGGGTCACATGCCTTCCAGTAATACATGGGAATCTACTATAAATCTCATTACTAGTTATAAATATGAAAATAAGCATCCAATGTAGAATGACCAGGTAGAGGAACCTCTGAAAAAATATTAATAATATGTGCTAAACGTGGGAAATATTTGTTTAATGATATCAGACCAGTCATGCACAAACCTTTATTCATAGCTCAACATAGTATTTTAGATGCATTTCTGCATGATTTTATACCCGAAATGAACCTTAATATATAGGAAAATACTCATCACATAAACGAAAAAAATTACCTTACCATGTGTATCAATGTTAAGTCAATGTAGTAAAAGGTTTAAAACACCAAATTGACATGGAATCTCTCTTAGATTAATTAACAACAATGATTTAGAAATATATAGGATCCCTTAAATGCACATTTCTTAGAGAATTAATGAGGTTTTGATAACTGATCATAGATACCCCATCTAGTGTTTATTCCTGTGGATGGGGTATACAGAGAGAATTTAATTTCCATATGTTCCCACATAAGAAAACCCCTCCAAAGGATGTTAGATGCAATGTTATAGTGTTGGACCAACATAAACAAAAAGAATTTTTTTCTGACCAATGATAATACAAACATGAACATGCCTCAACCAATTCTCACCCGTATTGGTCCGGAAGAGAGAATATTGTTAAGAGACTTTTGGGTCATGAATTTGAGACTATTGAGTAAGTATATATTTTAGAGGTTGTAATTTTTCGATAGAAAGAATATCAGAATTATCACAATGATCGTCAGAAATAGTTGATCCACGTCCATAACAGATGATGCACCTAACCCATGATTAGAAAAATCTGAATTAAATTAGATGATTATATGTGATGATATCAGCCACTAGATTTCAGGTGAAACCCCATCCCACAAGGATGGTTGTATTATAAACAATTCCTTAGTTCTATAAAATTTTACCATAGGTTTTCTGAATGTAGAACAAGAATAGGCCGAACTATTAGGGTAGGGGCCTTTTCATCTCAACAATCCCTCCTTAGCGGGAATCAATTTTCTTCTAATTTGGGAATATTCCACAAACTGGATCCACCTAGTTAATCCCATCCAGTGATATGGTGAAATTAATAAGAACATATTTGATTAAATTATCTTGAAATTATATTTGTGTTACCATCCTTCAAGTATCTCCTATAAAGTTATAAAAGGAGAGGATAAAGATTCTTGGTGATATAGAAGAAGATAGTCCAACCAAGGATTTGATGGAATTCCAACAATGAATTTCACATTAGTGTATCTCATCAACACCAACCATATTTATATTACTGAACATGATGATAATTTAAAGGACAATTCAGATGACCCAATTATAGATCATGGCATGGTCCACAAAGAAATATTTGAAGGATAACACACACCCAAAAAAAGTGTTTTTCCAAAAATTAGGTAACTTTCTCGAACAACCCACCAATACCTCCTTGTAATAGTGAATAAAGTATGGGTAAATTATATAACTCCTCCCTTAAGGAGAAGTTATGTCCCAATATCTAGAAGAAAACGTTTTTTCATAAGTAGGAGGAGATTGAAAATTTAAGGAGACACAATTCAAAATTACTATGAGGTGGCATTTTTACTAGACTAGTTCAGTAATAAGATCCTCTACTTGCTTCTCTAGATAACAATCTTCAATATATAAGGGTTTCCATAGAAAAGAAAGAAGATGTGTAAAATAATATCCATTTCGGATTCCAATCACTAAACTATTTGGATATTAAGATATCAAATTGACATTTCAATATATTGGGAGGAAAACAAGAGAAAGGACATACACATCAAAATCGACATACAAATATTAGTTACCCGCAGAAGGTACTAGCAATGTTTCCATCAATTTCCAGACCTTCCACTATAACTATTAAAGCATTACAGTCCAATCATGACCATGATTTTTCTCATCTTGAAATTCCGTGAATTCTTAAGAACACTATTGAGTCAATAAGGACTAGAAATGATACCATGTACGAATGATGTTAGGAAATAAAATAAAAAATAATTCTTACCTAAAATTTGTACACCTGAATCCTCCACCTTCATATTTTGGAAATCCTTCATTTCCAATATTTAATGGTTTGAGAGACCTGAATAAACACTTTTTTAATTTCTTCTCTCACTGTAATCCCATTATGGGTACCCCAGAGCAACATGAGGTGGTAATGCGTAGGTTTTTACTAAAATCACTCCAAGGACCAAACATTATGTGGTTCATAGGTTTATAGGATCTGTCATTCACTAGATGGGAAGACCTCCATTATAAATTCCCTTTCCAGATCCACTCAACGCTATAGAATAAAATAGTCATTCCCCTATAAACTAAAAACAATGGGATAATCATAGTGTATCAGATATAATTTCATAGTGGAAAGTGAAAAAATACTATTTAAAACTACATGTCCTTCAGGAAGAGTTGTTACCCATCTGTGTAGAAAATATTCATGATTAATTTCACACAATGTTAAACATATTAAATTATTCTATAGGGTTTTGTGTTCTTTCTGCAATTAATTTGCAGGTAGAATAAATAATTTCAGCATCCTCATCCAGGACTCGAGTTATTCAATCAACTAAATAATGAAGACCCATAAACTCAGAGGCCATAAGAGTTAAACATAAGAAGTCCCCTATACTAGATCCTATTTCGAATAGCACGTTGTGTCTTGAAGTTCCACCTCTCGAGAATCAGAAACTATTCTCGCCTCATCAGGATGATCAAAAACATCTTATATGGAAATAATTTGTGGAGGAGAAATAATTTTCTATTATTTTTTAAATGAAAATTTTCCTAAGTACTTAATCTAGGAAATGTAAAACAAGTTGTTCAAGTTTCCAATGTTCAGGATTCCTAGAAAAGAAGGTGAATAAGATCTCCTAAACTACTACTTCTTCGACCAAATATCAAGAAACCATATCCCAAATTGTCTTGTCTTCAAAAACCTCCTAAAAATAATGGTGGGCTCTTGGTAAGTGGAGCTAAAATATTCACATGCTCAGTTAGTGTGTGTATATACCATTAATTCATATAATGAAAATGAATTACAAGAGGTCAAAATCATGAACTCACATAGGTCAGATGACTGGATGGTCAGGAAAACAATCAACCCGCCTCATGCTATTAGTTAACCATAGCTGAAAAACAAACCGTTCCATTAAAAAATTTCATTATAGTATATAAACCTTTATCAAAAGCATTGTCTTGAAAAGGCCGCTCCTCATAATAGTGAGAAGAGAAAAATAGTAATAATCGGACATAAGAATATATGCCCAAGTCAAGGCCAATGTTGTCCTTTATAATACCATAATTCCTTCCAACATTCCCAAAAACATGACCATTTCCCCACAAAATGGAACAAAAAAACTCAAATAATCAAATAGAATATTCATCTGATGGGGAGTTGATTTTATGTTCCATTAACATCATTCAATTAACAGAAACATACACAAATAATGAATATGGATATGAAAATTAACATTCCACACATGATTGGAGAAATGGGGGAAGATTCAGTCAGAGTCGAGTTTAATGGGGATGATCTAGTCATTCTAGAAGTATCCATATCAATCATACCCCTACTCAAACTATTTTTGTGGTCAAAACTCTTGGAAATGATCTTTAGAGAGCTTAATATGATTTATGGAATTCCCCTAGGCATGAATGGATCCCCCTAACACAATCATCTTTGAAGACTGATTGCATGATATTTCATCAGTCGATCCACCTGGGTGTGTGGGAAGACGGAGTTAACCTAACCTCCCATTGGTGGAAGTACAATAAACTCCTACTCTGTGGGAAGATCCTTCTATGTAATAAACATCATCTCCCAAAGAACACGTAAAATAACATCCACATATATGAGAGAAAAATAAAATGAATCATAGATATGATGTCTTGAACAAAATATACCAATTTTGATCCATTTTATCATTCTTGTATTACCTAAGTCTATCAAATAAACCACTAGGAAGCACTAATTAAGGACTTTTCAAGCCCTGATAAGTTCGACGTCGAGGTTTTTTCTATTGAATTATTTCGTTCAAATAATTATCATATAGAACACCATGATTTTATTTTATTCACAGAACAATATGATATCGTTTTCATGAGAGGACATGTCAAACCCTTATATATATCCAAAAAAATAAATGATATTAATTACTGACGAGCCATTACTGAGAATGCCTCAGGGGTCATCCTCATTCCAAAATGAATACATCACCAATTGGTCGTAACGAATCCCACATGTCTCCCTCCTCCATGATTATTGAAGGATATAGAATGACTGAGAAATAACCTCTTAGTGAGATGACACTCAGAACATAGTTATGGTATATCATGCCTGGATCAGAATTTATGGATATCTAGTAAGAAATATCATTCAATATTATTCCAGTGAGACCTTGGATACATCATAATGTGTAAAATCCTTCATAAGTCCACCAATGTCACAAATATTGTTTCAATGGTCGAATTGGGACATCTCATGGTGACAAGGAACCATTAAAATCATGAGAGTCAATATAAATTGACATAGGGTTCTACCATAAGCGGGAGAAATATTCCATATCGAATGATGTTACCTAAATCATTTACCTGAATGGTATTGAAATAATACATTTTTATCATTTCAATAAGATCAATGAAGAATGTGTACTGACCATCAACCACATTGAATGAATGGGCCTTCATTCAATCACTCATCCAATAGATTCTGTAAATTCCAGCTGTGATAATTGAACTTGATAGTGTAGGAGAAGTTGTCAACTCTCTGAGAAGTAATGAAATAAAAGTTGAAAATTTATTAATTCCATCCCAATGATCTTCAAAAAATCAATGTTTTCATTAGAGGGGAAAAAATAATTTGCAACACTAATTTAAGAATACAGATATTATCATTATAAATCCCTTTTCTTCCCTTCATAAATCTGGAAATACCACTCCCCATTGATTGATCTCGGAATCATTGCATCATCTTCTAGACATCCAAGTAAAAATTCCTCCTCGATGTTATATATGATTGGTTCATCTTTTATCTCCTAGGTGGATAAAAAATGACTAAATCATGAGGAATAGGAAGAAGATAGTATTTTTAAGGACTCCCCTCCATTATTTGAGGAAGAATCTCCACAATTATGGATGAACTCTGAGTGATAAATTTTGTTATAGATTATGATTTAAGTCCATCTCAAATTTGTGTAGCCATGAATTCCAATTTCTATCAGGTATATAAATATTTTCTTAGTAGAATCGATGTTTGTTTTCTTGGAACTACACTATGATTCCATGTCTCTCTCCAAAGGTTTCCACACATCAAATGTGTTTTCTACATGAACATCGTGGATATAAGCAAGAATCAAGAAGGAAAAACCGGAATCATACCTCTAAAATTGAATATTATGTGGAAATAATCATCATGAATGAATATATTCGAGAAGTGATGTATCCAAAATGGATTTCCAATACTGTTTTGGTGATGAAAATGAATGATAACTTTAGAGTCTTCATTTATTTCATATATATCAACCGGAATAGTACCAAATATAACTTCTCGATTCCAATAACAGAACTTCTTATTGATGCACCGACTAGTTCTAAACCCCTATCCTTCTTGGATGACTAGTACAGGTATGAAAAAATTCATATGGACCTAGAATATGCAGAAGCCATATCCTTCAAATCCCCAAAGGGATTATTTTTCTATCAAGTACTGAACATTGGTTTGAAGAAAGTTGGTTCCATATACTATCGTTCCATTTATAGAATCATTAATACCATCATAGGGAATGTATTTATAATTTTATGTTGATGATATATTTTTAAAGAATAAATACAGTTCCAACCACTTGGATTCTATAGAAACCATATTCAATAATCCGCAACAACATAACCTAAATATGAACCCCTTGAAATGTGATTTCAAGCTAACCACATGGAAATTTATTAGATTCGTTGTGTGACATCACACCATTGATGTTAATCCTCATAAAAAGATAACTATTCTTATAATGAATCCTACTCAAAACTTGAATGAGTTGAGTGGACTTAAAGGACACTTGTCCTGCATTCAGTTCCTTATAATAGAAATCGTGAGAATGTTTTTAGCCATCGCCTAATTAATGACTAAGTTGGTTATATATAAATGGAAAAATGACTATTAAGAAGATTTTGACACCCTAATGAAATACCTCTTGATCCAAGTAGTGTTAATGAACCCTGTGGAAGGAATGATAATCATTATTTACATGATAATTCTTGAATGAATACTGGGAGCCTTTCTCACATAGAATAATGATACCAGGAATGAAAAAAATTCTTCTAATATTTTAGTTAGAACATCCTCTACATAGATATTAGTTATTTTGACACTGAGAAAAGTATCCAAATAGTAGTAATTATGGTTCATAAGATGAAGTAATATCTGTAGCACAATTTTTTCCACATGGTTTCTCACAATACCATGAAAAAACAAATCATATGATAAAAAGAAAAATTGAACAGTTGGCCGTTATTCAGTAGTAGTTCAATATACAATTGAAGTCCTAGAAAGAAGTAAAATTTGAGTCCTTGGATGATTTACTCCTCAAGAATCCATCTATAGGGGATATTTCCTTAAATATTTAATTTTTCAATGAAGAGATATTATATATTCAAGGTGGGCCCCAAATGTGGGAAATGTACATTGACGGAGCATCCAGGAGTCCAACAGGGAAGATAATAGAAGTACATAAACACAACATTGTGGGGATAGGGATTGTGTTTATATCTCAAGAGATAGTAGTGTTTCCATATTCCTCCATATTATCAAGAATGATTTACAAATAATGATGAATAATATATGGCTCTCATTTCTTGCCTAGAATTGGCAGTCCAAATATCGATGAACCACCTAGAGATAAATGATGACTCAAAATTGGTAATCAAACCAATCCAATGGGAATATTCAATCATAAAAGAGGTGATAATAGCCATATGTGATTATATACAAGGGTTAATGGAAGAATTACCCTCAATGAAAACGTTGAATTACAACCCAAGATTACAAAATTCCTTCGCTGATGCATTGAATAATGTATCCACAATCCTAGGAGATATAAACAAGGATGAAACAGTCATCAACATTGTTTATCACTACATAGTATTGAATGTTGATCATGTAATAACAATGGAGATTAATGAAGTGAGCCCCATCCCTAAAATGTATCATCCTACCATTTGATGGATGACCCCTATCATGGAATATCTTCATGATTAAGTTATCCCATTATATTGAACTGGCAGAGTTAAAATACGGTGGTGAGGAGTCCACATCACTCTTCATGAAATTATGAATCACTATAATATCTTCTAAAACATTGGATTTGATGTAATAATTATCATATTCATCGATGTTGAATATATTGCGGCTATCATGCTAGTAGTACATCTGAGATCTTGTGGAGAACACCATTCCATATATAGGATTTCAAATCCAATACGAATCCATGGATATTTCTAGCCTTCAATGACATAGGATTTCAATGAACTTACCACGAGTTTTCATTCATTCTAATTTTATTTCAACGTCATCCATCAACCTCCATAGTTTCTATGAAAAACCAAATATTTATAGTCAATTTTTATATGGGGAATGGATGTAGTGGAGACATACCCTTCTTCTATGGAAAAGAGGTTCAATTAATGCCTTACTACTACTAATTTATTCTGCAAGTGAGATGAAGAAATACCTCTTAAGGATGTTAGGGGTAAAAGAAGTTTCATCCATAAAATATACAACACAATTACCATAATGTTTTCCCTCATACCATTCTGATAGGAAATGGTACCAATTTTTATTCTACTATGGTAGAAAATTTATATCATCAGTATAATGTAATATCCATCGACTTATCTTGCTATAATGGAGAGGTGGATGTATATATAGAGGCTTTAAACAAGTCTTTGTCAAAAATATTTTATATGTTGTCAGGTAATGATAAAAAATATGGTCATGATATGAATTTTCACACCAAATTGGTTTTTTATGAATTTGAATCATACAACCATGTGGATGACCTCATACTCATTTCTATATGAAACATATGTTTTAATGCCTATTGTGGTTCAGTTTCCATCACTCCACAATTCTATTCGTTATCATCTATCCATTAATGAGAAATCCTAGAAATGACATGATGAGTTATGGAAACTGGATGATAAAATATTTCATACATTACATCTCTTAGTGGTCTATCCGAATCGGATATCACAATATTTCAAAAGGAATTTCCTCCTCTATTCATTCCACCAATGTGAATTGGTTTTGGTCTTTAGGAAACCCATGATACTAGGAAAAAATCCTCCAAATATTTTTTAAATGTTGGAGGGGCCTTTCTCCATACACAAGGTCCACTCTAACAGATATTATTCAATGATCTCAATCAATGGACAGCTCCAAACAAATCTATCCAATGTAAGGGTACTACTAAAATATTTCAGGTAATCAAATGAAATTAGTCCCCACTATAAGAAGCTAACATACAAATCACCATATACATCCAAGATTCATGATGTTGGACTATATAGATGGACTTTATCACACAACCTTAAAAATATGGACATAATTTCCAGGTCATTGAACATTAAACATTTTGGTGTCCTCCTCCTTGTCATATGATAATAAATTGCATGACATAAAAGCTAATCCATATCACATTAAAATGCAAGACACCAATTCTCATAACTCTATCAAAATAAACTTCATGGTTAGAATCCCTTTCATTCTATGTTAACAAACCCCCAATGTATCCTAAGTTGATATATCCCCCACGATCCATAAAAAATGGCCCCCCTTTAACTATAATAACCCCCTATAACATCACATCTCTACCATAATAAAAAATTGATTAATATCCTCATTGTTTGATGACTATCAGAACAATATGACCTTGAACTTTGTGTGGATGGATTCTCATTTCTAATAGAAGACACAATTATGCCCAGATCTTGGGTCCATTGAATGAGAAATTTTATAACCATATTTTTAATTGATTAATAATTAATTATTTATGTTTTTAAATTATTAACCCCATTTATTTAAATGTTTTATTAAAATAATGGTCAATTTGGATTAAAGATTGAAAATGAGGTAATTATGAAAAGTGATTAATTCTTAATTTTTGACATATGTTTACATCATGAGTATTTTAGTTATTTGTTGAAATATATAATTCCAAATTTTGTGATTATTATTTTTAGAATCCTTATTTCATTTCCTTCAACGTTGTCTTATGGTGTAGGCGATAAATCGATAATCTTGTGGCCATGAAAATCAATGATGTTGAATACTTTTCCGAGAAGACATCATGGACCCCACCACCGTAACAGATGTCTATATAGGCCTACAAACCTAAAATAGAGGTGATTCCACATGGGATATACCTAGGAAACATATCATTGACCTTATAATGAATTGGAGGGAATTTTGAAGTCATTATGGTTTCCATTGGAAGTTATATTTTTGGAGGAAGCTTCTTGGAACATGCATCTAGAAAAAAACAACCAATGAAAAACTCATAATTTGTACATAACATGGAAAATTAAGAAATATTTCTAGTATGAATGGCCAAATAATTATTGAACATCATTTATGGAGGGGTACATGCATTAATTTTCAAATTAATTGATAAACATGATACAAACATTGGAGGATTATATCTACTTATAATAAGAGAGGATCTCGACCCTATCAAATCATTCCTTCTCATCCCACAATATATTAGGAACCACGTAGAGGAGGCCAATGGCCATTTTGGATTTTTATTTTTATATTTCCATTTTAGTTTAGTTTCTATTTCTGTTGTATCATATTATAAATTTATATGAACGTGTCCCCCTTTCTTTTTCCATCCCATATCACATCCAATCTATAGATCCTTCTCTCTCTTCCATCTTTAACATCATGATCTCTATGCACTTCACCACGTAAAGCAACTATCTTGAGGCTTGGACCAGGGGTTTTTTTTCACAATTTTCTTAATTATGGTTCTTCAAATGGAAATGTATTTAAATCTATTTGTGTAGGAGGTGGGAATATTTCAGGGGTGCTGCAATTTTCCACTGCATAACTATTTTCAAATCCATTTCATTTCATTGAATAATCATTTTCAATATATTCTCATAAGACAACCCTTCATACGGTGGAGTCTGGGTTTCTATAAGGGATGAAAAAGAACATGGTTGAGCATGGTCTTGTATGAATAACATTTTTGGTTAAGATGTTACCCTGCATGACTCTTGGAGGAGGTGTGGTTTGGAGTGTTTGACACATGCTAAAATCACATAGGCAATAAATCAATAGATATTTATTAATTAATGAAGATTCACTAAAATAATTTTGAAATTTAATTTTGATAACAAATAAATAATGAATAATCCATTGTTATCAAACCCTAGACCAAGACCTTTCTTTCTAATCTTAATTTCTTCAACATCAACATTTAGATTTCAATTCTATATTGCATTATTTTAATTGCATGTTTTCCAAAACCATCCAAAACATTTTTTTCAATAAATATTAAAAATACCAAAAAATTACATCAGGTGAATTAGAATTGGTTATTCAACATACTAAAATGCTTGTCAACTGAGACGACCTGGGTCATGCTCTATGGTACACTTGGAAAACATTGAATTTTTATTTTTTCATGCCATAAGATAGGCGTGTATCAAAACTACCACTTTTTATAGGGAGCTAATTTTTTTTCAATCACCATTTCAATATTCACATTTAAATATATTTTTATTATTCATAAAAAAACATGTTTCAATGATGTAATAAAATTCCAATTATTATGCATTGGAATATTAATCAAAGGTGAAATATTAATAAATGGATGTGGATTATGGAGATCTAAATGACTTAGTGGATAATATAATAAATACTCTGGATGATATATCGATTAAAATTGAATGAAAATTTTATGATGTTCTTGCATTGATAGACCATCCTAACCACGAAAAAGAAAAAGAATCGGAGGTAGTTGTGGATGAAATTTCACCACTTGTCATTGATGAACTATATGAGGTAAATGTGGAGGTAACTGAAGACTAATTCATACTCACTCAACAGCTTCTACATTAAATATATGTATAGTAGGATGAATTCATTTCTACAAAAAATGTGGTGTATTAATAATATCTTGATTAATTCTAGAATGAATGTGAAAAACTTCATGATCTCCCCATTACTTGTAGAGATGATCCAACACCACTTAAAGAAGACTCCACTAAAGTGGTTGAAATTGATGTCATAATGGAGGATCCTGTCATCCTACCTCAATATAGTGATAATCAACTCCAAGAGGCACTCTCCACCGAAGAAAATATTCATAATTAAAAAAATCTTGGAGGTCATAAAATATTTTACTCACACTCATTTAATTTTATTGAATTTGATTTCATTTCAACTCTAACTATTTTTACTTTTTAGAAATGGAATAATCTTATTATTCTTTGGAGGATTATGTGAATAAATATGAACCTCTTGGGTATCACATGGAGCTCTCTAATGACTATTAAAATTTTCTGGAGGATCACCATCATGAAGAGATCTAATTTATTGAGAATGAGGAAATCAGACAAGATTCTGAATCCCCTATGAATCCAACACTGGAAGATAAGATGGTTTCACAACTTGTAACAAAAGAAGAGGTGTCTACATACATCATCCTACCCCTGGAATGAAATATGTACCATATTGTGAAGGGGTAGATATGGTATACTCTATCAATGGAGTCCTCCTTAACAAGAACACATATGTGGATTTTGGGAAAATCCATATTCGGTGGTTCAAGTCCCTGGAAATCCACCCCCAACAGATTATGGATACCAGCTCGTACATCCCAAATGAGGTAGAAAACATTTAGTTCCTACATGGGGGATCATAACAAGATTTATCTTTACATTATTTTTATATTTCAATTTCAATTTTTAAGAAGTAGTTTAGCATACAACATATTCCTCTTTATCTATTTAAGAATTAATGGCATGATCCTTGTTCTTAAGTAACTAATTATCTTTTGTAGGCACATAAGTTGGAAAATAATGAATTAAATGGTGGGAGATAACTACCAAGATTCATGGGATGGGTATTTCATTGTTAAAGTTTAAAATTTTAATCTCCTTACATTTTTTTCTCCAAAAAATATTTTGATCTTTAATGATATGAATTGGAAGTCAATACTTGAATTATTTTTCATATGAATTATCTTGGAGACATGAGTTTCATAGGAATCCTCTGATTCCATATTTAATATTTCAATGTAAATTGTATTGAATGAGTAAAATGAAAAATTGAACGTTCAATGTGATGCATGTATATTAAAATGAGGGCTTGGGATTTAAAAGAATTAGTTTATTTATGTAAATGATATTTCCTTACAACTGTTCATTCATTGAATTTCAGAAATTCATGGAAATTTATTTGTTGTTATTAATCATGCATAGAGTGATTTTCCAATATTAAATGTCTGTTTCTCGATAGTATTTCTCGGCCTTGTACATCATATTTATTCATGAGTATATTGTTTGAGTGTTCTTGGTACATGTCACTGAGTAGAACTTTAATTTGAACATGTAAGAGCTGTGACTATGCAATGATATATTTAAAATGATCGAGGATTCATTTGAAAATAATTAATCCTTAAATAGAACCGTTACATCAATCCTTATTTTATCTCATACAGTCCATAGATGACCTGATTATGGGTGATCCATGTTTCAATCCATTTTCATCCATTGCTACACTACTCTTGGAATTTCCATAAATTTTAATGATGATTTTTGGGGTTGAATGGAATCATGGTGGAAGATATGTTATACATTGTAACAAAAATGTGTGGGGAATATATTATGGGAATTATAAAAGGTTTTGGAATGATTTATTGTACTTTATTCTTTACCCCAATGGAATTTAAAAAATGACAAAAGCAACCAAACGAACGAGAGAAAAATGGGTTGTGATTTGGGAGAATCAAAAATCACCATCTTCTTGACCAGTGATCTTCTAATCATATGTCGTTAGATGAGGGATGTGGCATTTTATCTAATCATAAAATTTAAAAAAATAAAAAAATTAAAAAAATTAAACAAAAAATCAAAAGGGTTCCTTAATCATTCAATATGATTTACATTGATCATTCCCTTCCATTGAGATTTTGGAGAAGAGGGTAATACTGCATTGAAGGGGATAATTTCATTACACTTTTTGATATCATACATTGTACAAAAGAGATATCCTCCTCCTTGAGCCTTAATTTTTAAAACGTCAAATCCTTCTATCCTTAATTATCTCAGTTATTTGAAACATTATTGAAAATTCCTCATGATTTTATTTGTCCTTATTCTTTACAAATGGGAGAAATTAGATATTTTAAAATATTATGGATAATGTGAATGTTCTCACGATATGAGAATAATTCTAGTTGAATTGTATCATTAGAGATGAGAGTCAAAACTCAATGGTGAGGTAAATCATGACGTGGCTTGTTTAATGATAATGAATCGAGAAGCTTGAATGAATGAAAGAAGAAGATACATTAATTTTCCAAGGTAAAAAGTAAAATATATGAATTAATTGTTAATTTAAAAATTGGGAAATGAAATAGATATTTTAAGAGGCTTTTTGAAAAAAAAATTACATTGATTTTTTTTATTTAATAACTTTGGAATTTTAATATTTCTTATATTAGTGTCCTCTAAATTCCATGATTATATTTTATGCTTGAGGGGATCCAAGGTTTAAGTATTGGAGTAATTGAGAGAGTAAATTTCTGTTCATATTTTTAATCCAATAATAATTAATTTTTGATATTTTTATAGGATGAAAACAATGTAGTTAAGTATTTAATTAAAATAATGAGAAATTTGGATTATAGAATTAAAATGAGATCAATTTGGAAAAGTGCTTAATTTAGGATTTTTGTCATATTTTTACATCAAGGGTATATAATTGATTTATTTAAAAATAAAATGTCAAATTGAGTGACTAATTTTTTGTATAATACTTATTTTATTTCTGTTGATTTTGTATTCTGGACTAAGGTCTGATTCGATCATCTAGTGGCCCTAAATTACCAATCATGTTGAAGACTTTTCTTGGCAGATATCCTGGACCCCGCCATAGTAAAAAATGTCCATCTCGGCCTACAAAACTCCAATTTAATAGATTACACCTGGGATAGAACATAGACATGTAGCCACACCTATAAAATTAATTTTTTTGAGTTTTGAATTCCATAATTAAGCTATTTAATGTTATACCATTGGAGGAATATTCTGAAAACCTTCATCCAAAAGACGATACTGCCAATGAAAATATCTCAACACAAACTTATAATGGGAACATATACATAAATTGGGGTCGGGAGACAAGAAACAATATTATTAAAAACATTAATATAGGGGTACATGTGTGAATATTCCAATTATTGGACCAACAATGTGACATAGAATGGAGGATTAAATCATCATACAAAAGGAGAGGACCTCTTACCTCTCCAATTGTTCATTCCCATCCCCACACCGTCCGGGCTACCACGGAGTGGAGTCCAATTGTTATTTAGGATTTCAATTTATTTATTTTCTCTTTAATTTTTTTCCTTTCTTTTTTAACACATTATAATTTTATATTAATGTGTTCCTCTTTCTTCTTCTTCCACTTTTCTCTTCCAATCTAATTCTCATTAACTCCCTTCCATCCATCCATCATGATGACTGTGAACATGGACATGGAATGTGACAAACTCGAGAGTTGAAGTAGGGGGAGGTTTCACAGTTTTATTAATTATTGTGATTCAAATTTTAAAATTTCAAATCTATTTGTGGTGGATGTAGAAATATTACATGGGTGTTGCAGTCATCCACCACAACACTATTTAGAAATCCATTTATTTTCATTCATTAATCATTTTCCATATCTTAATTTAATTCTTGCCTTCATAAGGTGGTGTTGGGGTTTCTATAAGGTGGGAAACATCATATGGTGGAGCAGGATCATGTAGAAATAACATTCTCAGTTGAGGTGTTACCCTACAAGACTACTAGATGTGGTTTCATTTTTTTTGCTTGGAACATGCTAAAATCATGCAATCAATAAATTAATGGATAGAATTTCATTAATGAGACTTCAATAAAATAATTATCAAATTGAATTTGAATAACAAATACATAATTAATGAACCATGTTATCAATCCCTAGGAGAAGACCATTATTTCTAATCTGAATTTTTTATTCATCAACATTTTGGTTTCAATTCCGCATTGAATTATTTTATTTGAATGTTTTCCAAAAGCTGAAAAAAATATTTTTTCAATAAATATTAAAAAAAAATATTATCATAGATGATTTAGAATTATTGATTGAACAAACTACAATTCTCCTCAAGTGATATAACCCTTGTCAACCTGTATGATGCACTATAAAAAATAGATTTTTTTGCTACACCCTACAATTGTCATGCATCATCCATCCATGATAAAGATAATATAAAAATTATTTTCCCTATTTGTGAAAAATATCTATAATGACATCAATATGGAATATATTTTAAAGCCCCCTTCCCCACTTCAAAACCCATTTGGTGTGGGTAACCATCTTTAAGAACTATGTGTGGCTTGATTGTCATTCTAATGAGATGCGTAGTGATGAGCAGATCTTTAATATTGGGTTCAGTCATGACAAAAAAAAGAAAATTCTCATTCCCTCCTGGCGTGTATGGATCAAACCTACAGATATAACATTTTCAAGAACTATGAATGAATTGATTTTTACCCTTTCATGATACATAGTGACACCCAAATATTACAACCATGCATAGTGAAACATTTTGGTCCCTTCATATCAGTTCATCTTTTTCCTCACTACTTTATGTTAAAAAACACAGTTTCTAAGGACTGTATATTTCTTGATTCTATTCCCAATAAGATATATAGTGACGCATAGATTCTATCTCTTACCACAACAACCACATAATTTAAATTCCCCTATAATTTACTTATGTTACCCTTTTATTGTACTAGAAACCTTTAACATTACTTTTTTTCACACCAATATTATATCATATAGTCTTATGATTTCGGTAAATGAGTTATCTGCATAAACAAGCTGTATAAATTCCCATTGGATCTATCTAGGTATTGGCTATAAGAACCTAAAAGTAACACCAGAGGCCCTAATTACATGAAAAATAAACTGCAAGATCTATTCAATAACTATGTTTGTCTTGATTATCGATCGAGAAAGATACGTAGTGAAACCAAAAACAAACATCGTGGCCTAGATGGAACATTTCCTTCCATTTCCTTTTATTTATATTTTTCCATATCACATGATGTTAAACTACATGGTTTAACAAGAACTATGTATGAACTGATTCTTATCCCAATGAATTTGTAGTAACCCAAGGATTTTATCTCCTTGCCCAACCACCAAATAATTGAAATTCCCCTATCCATTACTTGTGTTACCCATGTACTATACGAAAAACCATTACCATTGCTTGTGTATCACAATGAACATAGATTATGTGGGAATAGAAGATTGGTAATGTAGTTCTCCAAATAAATAATGTTTATCAATTCCCATTGGGGCTATATTGGTCCAACCTGTAAGACCCTAAATGAAATAGTAGATGTCCTAATCACATGAAAAATAATGTATATGATATGTTGATGAACAACATATTTCTTGATTCTTTCCTTAGTGAGATATGTTTTGATTCATAGGATATATATCACGATCCAACCGCAATATTCCATATCAGATCAAAATCACCAACATACATTTCGTATGATGATAAAATTCAAGCTTCTATAAGAACTATGTGGGGATTGATTTTAACCCCTATGAGATACAAAGTGATGTCTGGATCATCAATAATGGTCCCAAACATATCACAACATAGGATATTCCTCTAATCTTCCATGTTTTAGTAATATATATATATATATATATAAATATATCCAATATTGTTTCTCACCCAATACATGAAAATTTAATAATAAAATCTTCCATTTCATCCCCATATGGGCTCGATTGGTGTCGATGATCTTCTTGAATAACTGTGTACAACGTGATTCTCATCCTAATGGGATATGTAGAGACCCATGGATTATATATCATATCCCAACCACCATGTAATTTAAATGCCTATTTCCTTTAAATGTGATACAAAATTACTTTAGGAGAATCCTTTACCATTCATTGTCTCTCACACAGAGATCATCTCATGTGGTCTTAGGAGTTTGGTAAATGGGTTCTCCCCATAAAAAAAGTGTATCCTTCCCATTGCTGCTATCTTAGTCCTAGATGTTTGTACCTAAATGAAAAACCATATGAACTCATTAAATGATAAATGAACTATATAATTAGTTCAAGAAGTACACATCTCTTGATTCTTTCTTTAGAAAGATATGTAGGGATACTTGGTTATTCTACCTTTTTCTAGCCACAATATTCCTTTTCATGTCGAAATCACAAACACCCTTGACGTATGATGATAAACTTCATGGTTCTATAAAAACTACATGGGTATTCTGTAAAGACCCGTAAAATTAAAGAAAACTTTTTTCTTAATTTTATTTGGGATTTTACAAGAACATAGTTTCTGACGGCACATGCTTCCAAGGCCCGGTGTGCCCAGAATTTCTATCTGAAGTTTAGCTCATGTACGTTCATTGAACGAACGAGCGGGAATTTCAAACTTTTGAACCGGTGCTCGGAATCGAATTCTGAGGGCACCGATGGAACCGCAACACCGGTAATTTCTTAGGAACGCCATTTCCGGAGTTGCGTTTTCTCAAGAGAAGATGATAAAAATTGTCGTAGTTTAATTTTATAATTAAACTACAATTTTTATTTTCATTAAGTGGTTTTAGGATTTGGGTGGAAGTTGGGTAACTACCCAACTTCCCAAGAGAGGTTATGAGGGTGGTGGGGCCCACACGAACCGCACCCCTTCATATTCTTCACCCCCCCTCAACTCACCATTAACTTTTGATAACTTAAACATTAATAACTTCTGTTATTAATTAAGTGAGTTAAGTGTGGATATTTGTATTTCAAACTCTTGAAATTCAAAAGTTATATTATGTTAATTAAATAAGAGGTGAGCTTATTTTATTTGGGGTTGGAACCATGTGGTGGAATTTTTGGGAGAAAAGACTAAGGACTTGAAGATCTTCTTCTTCTTCGACGAAGAACGCGAAGAACACATCGGTCTCTGACGAAGAACATCGAGTTCTCGGAACCGATTACGCGATGTCGTTTACCGCGACGCAGACGCGACATCCTCCTTCCACGACATCTCTTTCCATGATGGTTTTTCCATGACGAATCCTCATATGACGAACCTCTGTTCATGCTCGCACGAGGTAGGTGTTTAATTATTTTATTTCGTTCGTGAATTATACTTTTTCGTCCTTCGTGAATATATGACCAAATGCATTCGATTAACGAGAGGGGGCCGGACCACACAAACATGTCCGACCCTCCTCCCATATCCTTGTTTTGTTTCTAATGTGTTGGAATGGAAATGGCGCGGTGCTGTCGCACCGCGCGGGATGGTGCAGCAAGTAATGCACGACGCCGTCGCGCGACGCCGTGAAGTTAAACCAAGTCGCGGCGCCGTCGCGCCGCGTCGGAGAAAACCGAAGACACCGCGGACAGAGCGGGGCCATGGTGGAGCGGAGCGTTGCCGTCGTGTCGTGCCGGATAAACCAAAACCACGGCGAGTTCCGGGCCGCCGGTATCGGAGCAGGGAGGGGATCAGCCATCACCGGTCCCATGGTGGCAGAAACCGGTCGTCTGGGATGGGCGGTCCGGACAGGAAGACATTCGGGGGTTCAAACCCCAGGCTGGCCAACAAAATGGTCCCCATTAAAGGGGGGCTGCGGTTACAACCTGGGGGGAAGCCCCCCCCCCCCCCCCCACGCCAAACGGCTCAGCCGTTTGGCCGAGCGCCTGGCCAGTGCACTGGGCGCGCTGTGCCCAGGCCGGGCCAGCTGAATGGTCGGTCCGCCAGGCCAGGCCATGCCCAGGCCGGGCCGGGCCGAGCCGCGCCCATGCGGGCCGGAACCGGACCCAGTTCGGGTCGACCCTGGGGGTATCGGGTCGGGTCGGACCGGGCCCGAACCCCTTATTACTGAATCTTTTCTGGTTGGACGCCCATAACATGTGCTACGGGCCTCCGATCGATGCACCATTAGTTGCGATGCGATCCTTGGATCGAGATGGTTGTTTTGGTATATCGCACACAAGGTTTCAAGATACTTTTGGTTCGGTCGGGTTGGTTCGTACACGAAACCAACCGGGCCCTCGGAGCGGAAACACTCATATCTTAAGCTCCGGATGTCCGATTGACGTGCCGTCGACTTTGTTTGATTCCTCTATGTGAGACGGATCTTTTTCCATACTCCGCCCGAGGTTTTGACATACGAGGAGTACGGTCGGGTTGGTTTTTCCTTAACAACCAACCGGGCCCCTAGGACGAAAAAGTCAATAACTCTCAGACCGGGCATCCGATTGACTCGCCGTCTACGACGTTGAGTTCTCGTTGACGATATGGGACTTTTAGATACATCAACTCTAGACTATGTGTCAGTTGATGTATCAGCCTCTCATGTCGTGGAGCGGAACCTCCCGAATGAGCTTGCTGTGTGCGGGAACCCAAGAGCTGGCTGTGTTTACTACTGTGACGACGACGACTGTACAGAGATCCTCAGTGGATTCGACGGCAATGACTATAGCACTCAGTGATCCTATGTAGATCAGTGCTACCAATCATGTGTGGGTCTGATCATATGTGGGTCAGCGCTCAGCGGTTCTGTGTGAGCCAGCGCCTACAGATACTGTGTGGGTCCGATCCAGTGTGGGTCATTGCGGGGGTTAGTTACCTATCAATCCTTTGTGGGTCAGATCCTACGTGGGTCATTGCGGGGGTTAGTTACCAATCGATCCTTTGTGGGTCAGATCCTATGTGGGTCATTGAGGGGGTTAGTTACCTATTGATCCTTTGTGGGTCAGATCCTACGTGGTTCATTATGGTGGTTAATACCTATCGATCCTTTGTGGGTCCGGTGACTTAGATAAATCAGTGGATATATCTGATCATCTATATCGTTATACGAAGAAGTATACCTATGTGAGCAGAATCCTATTTTGCTTTCCTATGTGGATTATGTTGTGCTATCCTGTGTGTATTTACATTTGCTTTTATATTTGGATTGTGTTGAGCTATCCTGTGTGGATTTACGTTTTGCTTTCTTGTGTGGACTGGGTTGTACATGGGCTTGGATGTTGGAGCCGAACAAGAATTGAGGACTTAGGTATATGTATGGGCATATATCTAAGCAGTGTCGAATGTTACTTCGTGATTACATCTTTCCTTTTTGGATTATCCTTTGTGGATTCTGGGAGACCTTTGGGGGTCTCGAGGTCCCTACTGAGTAGCTTATACTCACCCCTGCACGGGTTATGCCCGCATTACGTTGTGTTGGTTGCAGACGATGGACATCGCTGATCGTGGTTGAGGCATGCGGAGGAGGACGGTACCTTGAGGTGGACCCCTGGGTGGGACGTACTTGGAGCGGTCGGCTGGACCTGAGGAGCAGTGGAGGCTATCTATATCCACCCTTCAGGTGGGATTTCCAGTGGACAGCTCGATGTTGCGGCTTTACTTTTCAGTTTTTGTTTATCCCTTTCCAGTTGTACATTACTTTCAGTTTGGGTTTGTATACTGGCCCACCTAATTTTCCACACATACTGTTGTAACAGTTTATACATAGTGTTTACATCCGTTTGCTTGCTCTATGGCATTTTTGGTTTAATTTACAAAGGCAATACCTTCCCTTTTACTAAGATTTACACCTTGGTGCTAGTCGCCAGCCCCTGGCCTATGGAAGGAGAGCTTGGGGTAGTCACGGCACGGGACCTGAGGATGGGTCGTGACAAATTGGCATCCGAGGAGTTCGGTTCAACCACATAACTTGGGACTCTGATATTTTTCTATGTGAAGCAATAGTTTTAAGTGTATTGGGTGTGGTTATCAGTCCAGGGAGTCCAGTTTTGGTGCGTTGGCCTACGTATCCCTACACAAGGACCCTGACTTCTGATTTCTGACTTAATGCACGAAAACATTTATTGCATGTGTGTTTCATGTTTTCTATGTGATTATTTGTGTCAGCTCACCAGATATACTGTTTGACCGTTGTGCACCTGTTTCTGTTTAGGATGGCCTCATGATGGAAGCTAGGTAGGGTTCCGAGAGTTGAGCGTGACGACAGCCCACCGAGCGACGAGGCCTTGGTGTAGAGCCCTTTGTCAGCAGTGGCACCGACGATAGCTCTACTCGCTGAGCCACCGATGCTTACAGCCCCAGCCGCTGATGATGCACGTCGCCTTAGTGCACTGCATGAGTTCCAGCGTCAGCTACCGCCTAGGATCCGTGGGGAGATGGACCCCTAGGCAGCCAAGGACTGGCTGGAGGCAGTGGTACGAGTTTTTCAGTTAGTGAGGACACCAGCGGACCTCATGGTGATCCTCGCAGCGTGCCTACTGTACGCAGCAGCGGGCCGATGGTGGAACTTGATGCTCCAGGTGCACGTTGATGCATCTCTACTCTTGATGGACTTTGAGATCCTCTTCCGCTCGGAGTTCATCCTAGCCACCCTCTGTGCGGTGTGCTTCCAGGAGCTTCTTCATCTACGGCATGGCAGCATGACGGTTGCCCAGTACTCGGCAAGATTTACCGATGTCATGCGCTACTCGACCGACATGGTACGAGACCCATTCTTCTGGGCCCGAACCTTTGAGCAGGGATTGAGGCATGAGATAATGGCATTGCTGATCTCCCTCAGCATTCCGACTCAGACAATAATACTGGAGTGAGCTCTTCTCATCGAGATCTTTCTTGCTGAGTCTGCACCAGTAGTGAGTCCTACTATAGGCCGACATGTGGTGGAGTCATCTGCAGTCGGCAGTAGACAGATGTCGCAGAGGTCCAAGCAGACCATTCCCTCAGGCAGACGACCTTAGGACACTGGCTCAGCAGTGCGGGGCACACAGCACGGAGCCAGTCTTTCGAGAGGCAGACAGTGCTACTCATGCGGCGGGTAGGGCCACATGGCTCATGACTACCCAACCCGCCATGTAGAGGAGCAGCATATGTTTGTGGAACCACCTAGACAGAGGTAGAGGGTCGACCGTGGCGGTCCGCAGGGAGAAGGCGGACGAGGTAGAGGAGCTGGCCGACCAGCAGGTGGTGGATGATGTTTTGAGGCTCCACCACCACCACCACAAGGAGGTCCACTCCAACCTCAGGGGAGAGCACAGCTTCAGGAAGCTGAAGCTTAGGATCATGGAACTCCAGAAGTAGGTGGACTAGTGTGGGACTTGCTCCATGCATAGTGTCCTTTTCCCATAATGCATCTAGATTCTTTGTTTATGTTGCCTTATGTCCTTGTACTTTGAGTTGAAGTAATTAAGGACACTTGCAATGGTGACGTTTTCTTTCTGGTCTTTTGTTTGTTATTACTAAGATGTGCAGGATAAAAACTGTTGGATTGACCCTCACTTGCGAGATTCTTATTAGAGGAGACCCAGTGACCACACACTGATGCCGATAGTGTGACTCAACCCTTCGAGGTGAGAGTAACGGTTGGATCTCTTGGTAGCAGTGTCGAGGCCTTACGATGTCATCCATGCCATGAATTATCTAATCATGACGGGATTGACTGTATTAGGCAAGAAAAATGGTTTATCCAAGGGATGAGACCAGATTTACCTTTTCGGCAAAGGAGAAATCTTTGCAGCTTTGTAGAACGTTAAGGAGGAAGGGGCAACCCTTCGTGTGGTCAGACAGATGTCAGCAGAGCTTCCAGGAGCAGAGACAGAGTTTGACCAGCGCCCCTAGAGGCGTCGATAGAGATGGATCAGCCTTCCTTCAGTCTCTCACAGTCACCCCTCCACTACTGCAGCGGGTCAGAGAGGCACAGCGTGGGGACACTGACTATGAGACGCGGAGAGCGCAGATATCCTCAGGATAGGAACCTAATGGTTTCTCCTTTGGAGAAGATAACAATGTCCTTTTCAGAGGACATACCTTGGTAGCCGTTTCTTTACGGGAGGAGGTGCTGAGAAAGTTTCACACTTCTCCTTTGGTGGTACATCCTGATGTGTCAAAGATGTACCAGGATCTCAGACGACAGCACTGGTGGCCGTGCATGAAGAAGGCTATGGCGGAGTTCGTTTCTCGATGCCTCACCTGCCAGCAGGTGAAGGAAGAGCACCAGGTACCAGCAGGCTTGGTACAACCTTTGGAGGTTCCGGAGTGGATGTGGGACAACATATCTATGGACTTCGTGACTGGTCTTCCATGCACTTCAAGAGGTCACAACTCCATTTGGGTTATTATCGACTGACTCACCAAGTCAGAAAAATTATTACCCATCATAGAGCAGGGCTCAGTGGAGAGCTTGGGGCATCTCTACGTTCAGTAGATTGTACGGCTTCACAGTGTGCCATCATCTATTGTCTCTGATCGAGATGCTCGCTTCACTTCCTGGCTTTGGAAGGGGTTGTAGGAGGCGTTCGGGACACAACTACGTCTGGGCACTGCCTTTCACCCTAAGACAGATTGTCAGACAGATAGGATCATTCAGACTCTTGAGGACATGCTCCGCGCATGTGTCCTCGACTTTGGTCACAGCTGGGAGGACCACCTACCCTTGGTGGAGTTTTCGTACAATAACATCTACCACTCCACCATCGGGATGACACCATAAGAGGCGTTGTACAACAAACCTTGCAGATCTCCATTGTGCAGGACAGACCCCGGGGAGTCAGTAGTTGTGGGACCGGAGTTGGTCCAAGCCACGACAGAGAAGGTCCAGGTCATCCAGGAGCAGATGAGGATAGCTCAGAGCCGGAAGAAGTCTTATGCTGATAGGAGGCGGAGGCCACTAGAGTTCGAGGATGGTGACCACGTCTTCTTGCATGTCTCACCTCAACGTGGATTACAGAGATTTGGACGAGGCAGAAAGTTGTCTCCACGCTTCATCGGACTGTTCCAGGTCGTCAGTAGGATTGGCGAGGTGGCTTATCGCATGACTGTACCACCTTAGTAGCACATAGTGCACGATGTCTTCCACGTATCTCAGCTGAGGAGATACGTGCACGAACCGACGCATATCATCGGCCATGGGGAGGTAGATGTTGATGATGGGGCAAATTTTGTGGAGGTTCCAGTGGAGATCGTGGATCGACAGGAGTGGGTCCTGCGTGGACGGTCGATTCCTCTAGTGCACATCAGATGGCAGCACGGGAACCTCCAGGAGAGCACTTGGGAGCGGGAGGCTCAGATGCATGCTCAGTACCCACATTTGTTTCCCTAGCTTATGATGTATCTTTACGGGGACGTAAAGCCTTGAGGTGGGAGTAATGTAAAGACCCGTAAATTTCAAGGAATTTTTTTTCTTAATTTCCTTTGGGATTTTACAAGAATGCAGTTTCTGACGGCACATGATTCCGAGGCCTGGTGAGCCCAGAATTTCTATTCGATATTTAGCTCAGGTACGTTCAGTGAACAAACGAGTGGGAATTTCTAACATTTCAACCGGTGCTCGAAATAAAATTCCGAGGGCACCGATGGAACCGCAACACTGGTAATTGCTTAGGAACGTCATTTTTGGAGTTGCGTTTTCTCGAGAGAAGATGATAAAAATTTTGGATGTTTAATTTTATAATTTAACTAAAATTTGATTTTCTTTAAGTGGTTTTAGGCTTTGGGTGGAAGTTTGGTAACGACCCAACTTCCCAAGAGAGGTTATGAGGGGGTTGGGGCCCACACAAACCCCACCCCTTCATATTCTTCAACCCCCCTCAACTCACCATTAACTTTTGATAACTTAAACATTAATAACTTTTGTTATAAATTAAGTGAGTAAAGTGTGGATATTTGAATTTAAAACTCTTAAAATTCAACAGTTATGTTATGTTAATAAAATAAGAGGCGAGGTTATTTTATTTGCGGTTGGAACATTGTGGTTGAATTTTTGGGAGAAAAGACTAAGGACTTGGGGAACTTCTTATTCTTTGACGAAGAACGCGAAGAACACATCGGTCTCCGACGAAGAACGTCGAGTTCTCGGATACCAATTATGCGACGCCGTTTACCACGACGCCGACACGACTTCCTCCTTCCACGATGTCTCTTTCCTTGACAGGTTTTCCATGACGAATCCTCGTATGAAGAACCTCCGTTCAAGCTCGCATGAGGTAGGGGTTTAATTATTTTATTTCGTTCGTGAATTATACTTTGTCGTCCTTTGTGAATATACGACCAAATGCTTTCGATTAACGAGAGGGGGTCGAACCACACAAACACGGCAAACCTCCTCCCGTATCATTGTTTTGTTTCTAATGTGTTGGAACGGAAATGGTGCGGTGCTGTCGCACCGCGTGGGATGGTGCGACTAGTAATGGGTGGCGCCGTCGCGCCGTGCCGTGGAGTTGAACCAAGTCGCGGCGCTGTCGCGCCGCGTCAGAGAAAACCGAAGACACCGCAGACGGAGCAGGGTTGCGGCAGAGGGGCGCGGCGCCGACGCGTCGTGACGGACGAACCAATACCGCGGCCAGTTCCGAGCCGTGGCGGAGCAGGGTGACCGGCGGCCAGTTCCAGGCCGCCGGTGTCGGAGCAGGGAGGGGACCGGCTGTCGACGGTCCCGTGGTGGTAGAAACCGGCCGGCCGGGATGGGCCAGCCGGACAAGAAGATTTCCGGTGGTTCAAACCCCCAGCCGACAAACAAAATGGCCCCCATTAAAGGGGGGTCGCAGTTACAACCAGGGGGCAGCCCCCCCCCCCCCACGCCAAACGGCTCGGCCGTTTGGCCTCGTGCCCTGCCAGCGAGTTGGGCGCGCTGTGCCCGGGCCGAGTCGGGCCTTGCCCAAGCAGGCTGGACCCGGACCCAGTTCGTGTCGACCCCGGGGGTATTGGGCCGGGTCGGACCGGGCCCGAACCCCTTATTACCGAATCTTTTCTGGTTGGACGCCCATAACATGCTCTACAGGACTCTGATCGACACACCGTCAGTTGCGATGTGATCCTTGGATCAAGACGGTCGTTTTGGTATATCACACTCAAGGTTTTGGAATACTTTGGGTTCGGCTGGGTTGGTTCGTACACGAAACCAACCGGGCCCTCGGAGCGGAAACGCTCATATCGTAAGCTCCAGACGTCTGATTGACGTGCCGTCGACTTTGTTGGATTTCTTTAGGTGAGAAGTATCTTTTGGCATACTCCGCCCGAGGATTGGACGCAGGTGGAGTATGGTCGGGTTGGTTTTGCCTTAAAAACCAACCAGTCCCCTGGGACGAAAAAGCCAATAACTCTCAGACCGGGCGTCCGATTGACAGGCCATCTGCGATGTTGAGTTCCTATTGACGATACTGAACTTTTGGATACATCAACTCTGGACTATGTGTCTGTTGATGTATCAGCCTCTCGAATCGTGGAGCAAACCCTCCCGTACGAGGTTACTGTGTGCGGGAACCCTAGAGCTGGCTGCGTTTGCTACTGTGACGATGACGACTATACAGAGATCCTCAGTAGATTCGACGACAACGACTACAGCGCTCAGTGATCCTATGTGGATCAGTGCTACCGATCCTGTGTGGGTCCGATCCTGTGTGGGTCAGCGCTCAGTAGTTCTGTGTGAGCCAACGCCTACAGATCATGTGTGGGTCCGATCCTTTGTGGGTCATTGCGGGGGTTAGATACCTATCGATCCTTTGTGGGTCAGATCCTATGTGGATCATTGCGGGGGTTAGTTACCTATCGATACTTTCTCGGTCAGATCCTATGTGGGTCATTGCGGGGGTTAGTACCTATCGTTCCTTTGTGGGTCCGATGACTTAGATGAATCAGTGGATATATCTGATCATCTCTATCGTCAAACAAAGAAGTATACATGTGTGAGATGAATCCTATTTTTCTTTCCTATGTGGATTGTGTTGCGCTATCCTGTGTGGATTTACGTTTTCTTTCCTATGTGTATTTTGTTGAGATATCTTGTGTGGATTTAAGTTTTTCTTTCATGTGTGGAATGGGTTGTACTTGGGCTCGGATGTTAGAGACGAACAAGAATTGATGACTTAGGTATGTGTACGGGCATATACCTAAGCAGTGTCGGATGTTACTTCGTGGTTGCATCTTTCCTTTGTGGATTATCCTTTTTGGATTCTGGGAGACCTTCGGGGGTCTCGGGGTCCCTACTGAGTAGCTTATACTCACGCCTGCAGGGCTATGCCCACAGTACGTTGTGTTGGTTGCAGACGACGGACAATGCTGATCATGGTTGAGGCTTGCGAAGCAAGACGGTACCTGGAGGTGGACCACTGGGTGGGACGTACTCGGAGCGGTTGGCTCGACCCGAGGATTAGTGGAGGCTATCTGTACCCACCCTTCAGGTGGGATTTCTAGTGGACATCTCAACGTTGCAGCTTTACTTTTCAGTTACTGTTTTTCCCGTTCCAGTTGTACTTTACTTTCAGTTTCGGGTTGTATACTAGTCCACTTACTTTTCCGCACTTACTGTTGTACCCGTTTTTACTTAGTTTTTACTTCCGCCTACTTGATATGTGGTGTTTTTGGGTTAATTTACAAAGGCAATGCCTTCCCTTTTACAAGGATTTACGCCTTGGTGCTAGTCGCCAGCCTCTGTCCTATGGAAGGCGGGCTTGGGGTAGTCACGACACGGGCCACGAGGACGGGTCATGACTGATTCATTCTCACCCTGAGATAGGTATTGATGTCCAGGTCCTCATTATTTGTCCTAGTTGAAACATAACATGTGAAATACATCTAGTCTTCCTTGAATGATTCAAATATACATGAGGAGATCCAATATGAGTTCAAAATCTATGCATGAACCAATATTCAAAATAAAAATTTCCCCATTTCCCCCACATATGAATTCAATCAATGTATAGGAGCTTACTCAGGAACTACATGTGGTTGATTCTCATTATATTTAGATACATAGTGATTCTTAGGCCATAATTGAAGTTCTCTTGTGAACAAAATAAAATTTCCCCATCTGCTACATACGATAAAATATCTATGTATTACCATTAATTTTGGGTCCCCTCATTAAAGGTCCCACTAAGGAAACAGTGATGTCTTCCCTCTCAATATTAGTTTTATTTATACATGGGATTTCAAACTCATGCATAATATCAATACCAACGCTTCAATTATGCTCATAAATATCTCTTCTTCATTCCACACTTCTAACCATGAACATTTTCAGCTCTCCATAATCATTCCTTGGCTTCTAGGAGTCAAATCCATAATACATGATTGCTCTTTTTCTTGACTAAACCGTAATAATATTCATTTGGATTTTCCTAAAACATCCCACAAAATGGGATTTTAGCCAAAGGATGTCGTTAATGGCTATGAAATATGTTCCCTAGCTATATATGTATAAAAAATCTCACAAAAAAGGTTTTTCTATTAATTGTAATTTATCCCTTAGTATATTCCTCTAATATCCCCATATGTTATGAAGACAATACTATAGAACGCACAATTCGAAGAAATCAGTCATCCTATGCTTATTTATCCAATACCCTCTCTCCTGATATGACATATATTAAAATTAGGGTTTACAAGATCCACACTCATGTCTAATGTATATAGGGACAACATTAGTCCTTTAAGGATGCATATCACCTATTATTTCAATTATGTCACTGTCCTTGTCATACGACTTGAAACTACACACACAATTCTTCCTGTGTTGGGATTATACATATGTAGAGAATCTATTCCAATGATTCTTTGGAAATTTTGAATTTTATTTTCTCTTTCATGTTAGATACTATACATATTAAATCCAAACTAAATGCCTCATGAAATCTATATATCTGCAAATATTTATCATCTTTTAGAAATATAATTCCGAAATAATTTGGGGAAACCTTGTCTAACTATGCTGTCATAATCCCTTATTTGATTTTAATAATTTTCTCTCAAATTTCAGATCATGTCAGCCCAAGGCATCCATTGTTTGACTATGTTGTATGATCCATATTTTTCCAGGAATAAAACATCAAAAAAAATAGTTTTTTAATCAATTGTATCGTCATTATCTTATAAAACCCCCATTTAATTTAATATGCCAATTTACTCATACCCCTCGTCAGATCTGTGGATCCTAAATCTCTCCTCACAATTATCTACTCTCTCTTCTGATCATGGATGGAATGTTCAGAAAAAATTACAATGAATGAGAGAATCATTAAAATTTAAATTGATGCAAAAAACAATAAATTATAGTCCCCTATCATGTAATCCCTAAATGAATTTAATCTGCATATCACAATGTCCGTACTATATGACATTAAACTGCATAAGAAACTTTATTTAATAAATTAATTTAAACAACCTAGAATAATTTCCATTCCACATAACACTATATTATATAGCATATTGTAATTTTCACATGAATTTAAATTCTTAACACAACACCATCATGTTAAGATGATAAACTAGACAATCAATGTCCAGATTGCATGACAATAAACTGCATGATTATTTTACCATTATCAGAAAGGGGCCTCCCCTAGCATTAGCCAATCAAAAAATGTACCCTCATTCACTCGGGAAAAATTTGTGTAGGAGTGAATTCTCATTCATGACCAGTAAAAATATAGACATTCCATTCATTCTCAAACACATCCCTTAGGAAAAACAACTTGTTGTTGTCTTGAGAAATATGCATTATAATCCTCGACCATTAGAAATATAATCATAGATTTCTTGAGGAACTCTTTGTTTGACATTGTTGTAACATGCCACAGTTTTATTTTCATAATTTTCTCCTTAATGTATATGTATGTCATTTAATGTATGTTGTTTTTTGATGATATAGTACGGTCTGAAGTTGGACTGGCATAAAATAGATAATAAAATTGGTTTCTAAATTTGTGGTAACTTTTCCATTAGACGAGACCTCATATATTCCCATAATACAATGTTTCAGCTCTCAAACCCACAAAATTATGGCTCAAGATTCACCATTGGATATTGACCTAAATTTAGAACTTTCATTGCCCATAAACACCTTTTGGGTCATTATTTTAAAACATATGGTCATAGTTGTTAAACAAAAAATACTATCCTCATTAAATTGGATTGAATGAAATTAATCTTCATATATAAAGAGACATATTTCATTATATTTTGAAACCCAAGAAGGTATCTCAGGTAAAAATTTGAAAGTCAACATTCCAAATCTACATTCCATATTTTATATTAAAAATATTGAGGGATAAAAATAAATGCCGGCATATAAAAATTTATGCTTACTAATCAGATGTGGAATTTTAAGAAAAATAATATTCTCACCCACTATTTCTCTTTCAAATTGAGCATAGGAGAAAATTAGGGTGATGACATAGTAGAACCGAAGTCATTAGGGTTGTCCATAAAACCCTAGAAACATTAAAGCAATGCTTATGAGGCCCTTTAGTTTAAGTAAAAATATTAGTGAAACCCCTGACACTATCATTTTGATTATGATTAGGTACTATGATAATGTCATAGTATGAATGATAGCGTCGATGATACATCATAGGTGGGAAATCAGGTATGACGACACAATGGTTTGAAATAAAAAAAATTAATTTTCATTCAATATTGATACACAGAGGGACTTCTATATGTTAGACCCTCTCCGTGATGTTTTACAATTTTTACTCAATACAATACTTGAGATGTTCAATTGAACACCAAGTGTATATAAAAGCATCTCAAAGCTCATCCCTTTGTACAATAATAGCCTATTCATCATTATGACTGTTATCCTGCTCATCCATGGAAGCTTCCCTCATATGTGTGGAATCATCTTTCAGGGATCAATGAAGTTGAACTACATCCTCCCTTACAACATGTAGTTCTTATTCAAGGGGGAAATTTGGATGGACCTCACATCGAGGAAATAATAGTATTCCTCTACCTTTTTTGAGTGTTAAACATTATAATGGATGAGAACATCACTATGTTCCTCAAACTGTTCCACCTGTTACACCTTATGTTGCTCTGACCTTTGATCATCCTCCCTTAGCTGAATGATCACATTCAACAGACCATGTATTTCACTGTAATTATCCTTCCATATCCCACCATGGAAATCGGGAAATGATGTAGTCAATGTCATAATGGAATATCGTCATGAGGTGTATAATCAAATATCTTATAGATGTAGAAATAGTTTTGTATGGAAAGACATAATCTTATATCTATACACATTAAAAGCCACATCATTCCTCTCCAACCAAAGTATCTTCTTCATCACCTAACAATGTTGGTGGGGGTTACATAGAATCCCCCATCTCAATTCCTGTAACACCCGAGACTTTAATAAGAAATATTTTGTTATTATTTTATATAAATCATCAAAGGAATCTTTCACTACACACAACACTAGCTTGGCTTTCTTTACACGCAACCATGACCTTCCTTGATAGCTTGCGTCGTACGCAATACTGAGTTTCACTAAACAAGGATATGCTATTAAAATATTATTAAAACTAGCCGTTATGAAAAGTAATACCCAAATTTCGAAATTTTTTAATCTTTATTTTTCAAAAAGGAATTCAATTTTTGGATTCGGAATATCGAAATTAGCCTACGGTGAAGTTTTGGAATTTTTCTGAAAACATTCAATTTTTTAGGAATAGTGAAAACACTAGGTTGCTATTTAAATGCCGAATTTTTATTTAAATAATTATTTATTATATTTAAATTTATCTTAGGTTAAAATTGATACATAATACCTTTATAAGTTCAAAGTAATTCATTGGAGTCATTTTATAATAATTTTAGATATATAAAAATTTTATTGAACTTTTCACCGTCTTTTACCCACCTCCTAGGGAAATTTGCAAATCTACCTAAAACATAATTTTAATGCTTTTGTGAATGGTATTTAAAAAATCCGAGGGACATGGTTGATTTCAGTAATTAAAATGTGGTTCAATGAGATGAAAATAATTTTTGGTGAATAATAACTTTTTACTTTTATTTACCACGGTTAAAAGTAAATAGCGTAATTAAGGGTAAATATGATATTATTATTACCCTAACACATGTCTTAATTCTACTGGATAAGTGTAATTCGACCAAAAACAACCTTAGGAATAAAATATGACCATTTAGGCCCACTTGGATTAGATTAGGAGATTTATTTTTAATTTATTTAAAGAAGGGTTAAAATAGATAAAATCAATGTTTAATAAGTAAATAATTATTAATATAGTGTTATACATAAGATAAATTCGACTATAAATATTAGTTAGAAAGAAAAAAATATTTCCTACATAATGGTGTTTTATTTGTAATTTTTAGACATTATATAATTTAATTTATTTATGACACAATGATGATGCAGTAATTATCTTAATAATGAAATATTGAAATAATTGATGCTATAAATACCCAAATAAATATAATTTTAAACTTTTTATGAATTCCACTAATTTTATATATTATTATGACATGTTTTTATTGATTTAATTAACTTTTTATGAACTATTCAATTTTTTATGAGTTTTAAAAAAATCAATTACTAAATAGTGTCAAAATTGACATAAAATAGTTTTTAAAACATATGTTATATTATTAATTGTTGTTTTATTCCTCAAAATCTAAGGATCAGCCAGATGACTTATATAAGGTTATATATATTAATACTAAACAACTTGGAGTTCTTTTGTCTTTTTATAGTATTTTTATTAACCTTATTGTGTAAGAACACAAAAAGACACGGTAGAAGTAAAATTATCTAACTTAAAGTTAAATCCAAATGATAAGGTTATAATTGTAAACAAAACATGTACAAATTAAATTGGATGAGAGTATTTAGACCCATCCCAACCTTATCTTTGAAATAAATCAATTTGGAGCAACTTAAAAACCAAATATGTCTTTATAATAAAATAATATTTTTAGTTTTTTCAAAGGTGCCCCTCTACTCCCTTATAAAAGGACACCTCCTCCCTCTCTTCCTCACACCACATTGATCCTTAATGCTCGGCCAACCCCTACAAAATTCTCTTCTCCACTTACCTAGAGACATCCTAGAGGTCATGGTCTTCTTCAAAGACCAATTTTAGTGCCCTAAAAGGAGGTCTCAAAGAGGCGCTTCAAAGAAGAGGTAATGTTTGTTACCAAATATTTCAACTTTATTTCTTCTTCCACTTCTTCTTCATTATTTGTATCATTATGAAGTAATAAAATAAGTATCACTCATATAATGATATGTTATTATAATTATGAAACAACCCTATTTCACCATCTATCCATCCTACGGAAAACAAAATCACTGCGCGTGCGTACGTACGGAATACCGTATCCACGATGTGGTGTAATCTATTTTCCACCACCACCTTACTTGGAATGGTATAATGGTGTAAATAATAACTATATATGGTTATTGTAAAGTTATATTGATTCTGAAATAGTATACATACACTCCAATACAATTTCACGATCATGGGAACGATATCATCGCTCGTGCGTACGTACGGAATACCGTCTCAACGATGTGATGCGACTCGTTCTACATGATTTTCATTGCATAATGATTACATAAATGAATTGAGTGAATAAATATGATACATATTACACTAATACCATTCTTTAAATGAGGTATCTATAACCTAAAAATAATAATAAGAATTTATTCGACAATCCACGCATAAGAACAAAAAGTAATAAACACCCGAATAACAAGTAGCAATGAAATATTACTAATAATAAGCTAAGAATATGACCATATATGATATCATAACAATGAGGATGATTCTGGAATAAGTCAATGACATTATTTAAATCATTACACATGAGGTTCAGATACATACGAAGCAAATCAGACATGAGGTAAGAGAAATATCACAATATCATTTTTATCCACGATTGTTTATACATTGAAATTTACTGGGGTGTATTTTATCATCCACATACATGTTTCTTCAATATGTAATATTATTTCCATCCACCTACAATTGTTTAAATATAATTTTACCCTTCTGTGAGTTTTTAGTATAAGATATGAAAGGAATCATTTGTCGTTTTTCGTACGAGGTGCTTTTTGACTTTTCCGACAAAAGTATGAGAAGAATGTTTTTTTAACTTATATGGCATGAATGGATTTTTAAAAAATTATTTCCAAGATGATTCCTTTACAAGTTTTCAAGTTTATTTTTAATAAACTTCTTTTAGTTTAGAATTGTATGACATGTTAATAAAGGAAAATTGTTTTTGATGTAGAAAGGATATTTTCCTCAAGAATGGAGTTCAAGTGTTTTATCAAAATTATTTTCCATCTATGATAATAAAGGGTTCTATTTCTATCCCTATTATTACATTGATTTTATTATTTTGTGATGGAATTATTTTTATGAATTACTTTATCTAATATGAATTGTTTTATGATGTCACAATGATTAAGAATCCCATTTTTATTACGTCGGTTATGCTATGATGTATGGTTTATGATTTTGTGGAACACATAAGAATGGTATCATTATGAGATTGGTGGGACCTATATCTCCCTCCAATGCATTTGGTAAAGAATTTATATCTCATGAGATACACATGGCTGGAACGGCAGGTTAAACCGGTTCAGTGAAAGAAGACTAAAACAAGGAATGAACTTGGTTCAGAAATGGACATTCTCCACTAAGATAGTCTTGAAATTAGTCTTGAATAATAAGATATGATTCTCTATGATTATGTGTGTATGCCACAAAGCTTCATGTTTTATGTTATGATTATTGTCATTACATTTCACTACCATGATTTATCCCATGTTATGAAATTATGATCTCTTTTGCAGGGTAATATTTCAAAAATGTTATGTTCTTATGAATATGATGTGATTGATATTTCTATTATTTACCCTTACTAAGAATTTGAGCTCACCCTTTTGTATGTTTTCTTTCCCCAAGTCAGGAAGAAGGTCATTAAGTAATATTTTCCAAAACGGACTATAGATATGATGAAATAAATGGGAGACAGTGTAGACGCTTTATAAACCAGTTGTTTATGTTTCCCTATTTCAAAAGACACTATACCTATATGGTCCTTTCATGGTTTTGTTATATGTTTTAATAAGTGTAATTAAATTTTAAAGTACTAACAATGTATGTAATGTATGGGTCGTTATAGTTGGTTTTAGAGGAATGGTATAGTCAACCTTTGGAAACTAGGATGTGAAATCCTTAGTAAGAACCCTAAGGATAAGTATAAGCATAGAACACAATCATAGTGTTTTAGAAATGGCCATGAATAACCTATGATAAGTTCTTAATTGTGAAATTTTATTCTTGATTATGTGGGTTTCCTATTATAATTAGTGTTTCTCACACTATTCTTCTTGGTTTTAGTTAATGTTCGGAACCCGAAGGAACCGTGTTAGTGTGGAATGTGACGGGCAATGTAATGATTGTCCCCCTGAGAAACAAAACATTATGGGAGGTGGAATGAAAAATCTTGTAGCCATGTTCAGACCACTTTCGTAAGATATCAATCATTCAGGACTCCAAAACGAGCAATGGAAGGAGCAACATTCTGTTGAATCCTTCATGAGACAGCGCCCACCTTCATTCAGCGGGTTTACTGATCCATTAGTTGCTGAAAAATGGATCAGTACTACTGAAAAGATATTTTCAGTTCTTCAATGTTCTGAACACGATAAAGTCATCTTAGCAGTGTATCGTTTGGAAGGTGATTCTGATAAATGGTGGAATCATATCAAGAATACGTGGCCAAGAGATGAAATTGATTCCATGGAATAAGATGAGTTCATGAACATATTTTACAATAAGTACATCCCTCGTATTCTTCGAACAAAGTTGGGGAAGGAGTTTCTTGATCTAAAGCAAAAGGATGATGAATCTATTGCTACCTATGAAGAAAATTTTACAAGACTTGCAAGGTATGGTTCTGGTATTATTATCCAACCCGAGAGTAAGTTCGATCGATTCTTTAGTGGCATAAAACCAAGTCTTCGAAGGGCGTTAGCCATAAGGGTCTTCAGTAGCTACGAGGAAATCGTTCGATGTGCTCTCATAGTTGAGATGGATATTGGAGTAACCCATCAGTCATATGGGTTTGATAAGAAGAGGAAAAATGAATTCAATGGAAAATATAAAGAGCACACTAAAAAGAAGATGGGTTTTCACTTATGCTCAAAGTGTGGAAAGAAACATGGAGGGAGTTGTCTTAATGGGACAAGTAAATGTTTCAAATGTGGAAAGTAAGGTCATCAGGCATTTGAATGTCGCAATGATGGGAAGAAGATGTCTAATGATGCAAACAAATGAAGTTATACACAGAATTAAGCTACTACACTTCAATGTTTCAAGTGCAAGGAGATGGGGAATTATGCCAATAAATTCCCTAATCTAAGTGTTGTTGATGATGATCGACGTCAAAAAACTCTTAAGGCTAATGACAAAGGAAAGTCACATTAAATTTCTATCAGCGATGTGGAGTACGATAACGAAGTGGTGAAAGGTACACTTATCATAAACTCTAAAGTAGAAAATGCTTTATTTGATTCTAGATCCACCCACTCCTTTATATCTGAAGAATTTTCTAAGGGTATCACTGTATTACCTCCACAATTAGATGTTGAGTTAGCTGTGACAACCCCTAATGGCACAACAGTCGCATCAAAAGTTTATAAATCTACTGTAATTGAAGTTTGTGGGAAATTTCTTCCTGCAATTCTTGTGATCCTTCCTATAGTGTAATTTGATGTGATTCTTGGCATGGATTGGCTTTCTCTATATGGAGATCATATCAATTTCCAAAGAAGGGAAGTCACATTTCATATTCCAGATCAATATTTTATCGTCTATCGATGCAAGGATGAACATAAACTCACAGGGGAAATTTCTTCCATCTAATGGGTCATGATACCACTAAATGAAGGTTATTTATCTCAAATGGTTGGTGAGAAACTCATGATTAAGAATATTCCCATTCTATGAGAGTTTACTGATGTCTTTCCAGAGGAATTGTCGGGTCTTCAACCAAATCGTGAAGTCGAGTTTTCAATAGAACTCATACTGGGTGATTTACCTATTTCAAAGACACCTTATATAATGGCCCCAATTTAGTTGCCGGAATTTAATAAGAAACTCCAAGAGAATGTTGATAAGGGGTTCATACGCCCTAGTGCATCACCTTGGGGAGCACCTGTTCTGTTTGTTAAGAATAAATATGGCTCAATCAGACTCTGCATTGATTATCGAGAACATAAAAAGATCACTATCAAGACGAAATATCCTCTCCCGCGCATTGATGACTTATTTGACCAATTACGCGGAGCTCAATACTTTTCCAAGATTGATCTTCGTTCAGGGTATCATCAATTAAGGTTCAAAAAGGAGGATATACCAAAGACGGATTTCCGTACAAGGTATGGACACTATGAATTTATAGTGACACCATTTGGTCTTACTAATACCCCTACTATCTTCATGGATCTGATGAATAGAATCATTAGAGACTATCTTGATCAGTATGTGGTAGTCTTTATAGACAATATTCTTGTATATTCAATGAGTAAGGAAGAACATGTAGATCACTTGAGAATTATATTGAAGACCTTGAGAAAGGAGAAGCATTATGACAAATTTACCAAGTGTGAATTTTGGCTTCAAAAAGTTTCATTTTTGGATCACATAATCTCAAAAGAGGGGATATCTGTGGATCCAGAAAAAACTGAGGTTATCGAAAGAGGGTCAAGACCAACAACAGTAACTGAGATCTGATGTTTTCTGGGTTTGGATGGATATTATCGACATTTTGTGAATGATTTTTCACGATTATATAATCCAATCACCAGGTTGACTCGGAAAGGAGTTAAGTATGTTTGGACGGAGGAATGTTAAGAGAATTTCATGGAGTTGAAAATAAGGTTATCTAGTGCACATGTGCTCACACAACCTTGTAGTGGAGAAAGGTTTGTGATCAACAGTGATGCATCCAAGAAGGGATTGGGGTGTGTTCTTATGGAAAATGATATGGTGATGGCTTATGCCTCACGACAGTTGAAAATCCATGAGCAAAATTACCCAACTCATGATTTGGAGTTAGCTGCGGTAATCTTTGAATTAATGATTTGGAGGCATTATCTTTATGGAGAAAGGTGTGACATTTATACTGATAAAAAAATTTTATAGTAAATTTTCACACAAAAGGAACTGAATATGCGCCAAAGAAGATGTTTGGAGTTGATTAAGGATTATGACTGCTCAATTAATTACCATCCTGGGAAAGAAAACAAGGTGGCAGATGCATTAAGTCGACAAGACCATGCCATTTTATCAATGATGAGGATCACAAAAGATCCAATATTTATGGATTTACAATGGATGGATCTTGGAATTACAATTAAAGTGTAAAATCGTATCTTTCTCAAATTAATGTTCAACTATCTATACATTTAATGATTAAAGAGGCACAAAAAGAAGATGTAGAGTTACAAAAGAAGGTGAGAAATGTTCCTGAATTCACCCTTGATTGTGATGGGATAATAATTTTCAGGAATCGAGTTTGTGTTACCCCCATCCCCAATTTAAATAAGGAGCTACTGGATGAGGCTCATAGTTCTTCATTCTCTATTCATCCGGGAAGCACGAAGATGTATAGAGACCTGAAAGGGTAATTCTGGTGGGATGACATGAAAAGAGATGTTTCTTAATATGTCTCTCGATGCTTGGTTTTTCAGCAAGTTAAAGCTGAGAGACAGAAGTCTAAGGGGATGTTACAAACATTACCCATACCCGAATGGAAATGGGAAAACATCACTATGGACATTGTCACAGGACTTCCTAAATAATCCAAAGTCAATGATTCTATCTGGGTCATAGTTGATCGGCATACAACGTCTGCACACTTCATTTCCATTAGAGAGGATTTATCTCTGGATCATCTTGACAGGATATATGTAGAGGAAGTGGTTAGATTGCATGGAGTACCACTTTCTATTATATCTGACCGGGATCCTAGGTTTACCTCAATGTTCTGGAGAAGTCTTCAGCATACTCTCGATACAGATGGCTCCTTATGAAGCTCTCTATGGAATGAAATGCAGGACTCCAACTTGCTGGGATGAAGTTGGGGAATTAAAGCTATTAGGACCAGATCTTTTTGATGAGATGGCATAAAAGGTCCGATCTATTCAACAACACATAAGAGTAGATCAGAGTTGACCAAAAAGTTATGCCGACAACCGAAGAAAAGACTTAGAGTTTCAAGTGGAGGATAAAGTGTTCTTACGAATATCTCCTTGGAAGAGAGTAATGAGATTTGGAAATAAGGGAAATATGAGCCCTAGGTATATCGGTCCTTTCGAAATACTGGATCATGTTGTGAAGGTAGCTTACCGATTGTCGCTTCCACCAAATCTATCTCAATTTCATGATGTGTTCCATGTATCTCTCCTGAGAATGTACATACCTGATCCTTCACATGTACTCAGCTCAGAATTTGTACTGCTAGAACAAAAACTTTCTTATGAAGAACAACCGATAGAGATTCTCGATCGTAGTGAAAAAGTCCTACGGAACAAGACCACTAACTTGGTGAAAGTTTTATGAAGGAACCACCAATTAAAATAATCTACATGGGAGGTTGAGGATATGATGAGGGAGAGGTATCCCCATCTGTTTGTTACACGTGATGAATTTCGAGGGTGAAATTCATTTTAAGGGGGGTAGAATGTAACACCCGAGACTTTTATAAGAAATATTTTGTTTTTATTTTATATAAATCATCAACGGAATCTTTCACTACACACAACACTAGCTTGGCTTTCTTTACACGCAATTGCAACCTTCCTTGATAACTTGCATCGTAAGCAATACCGAGTTTCACTAAACAACAATATGCTATTAAAATATTATTAAAACTAGCCGTTACGAATAGTAATACCCACTTTTTGAAATTTTTTATTCTTTATTTTTCAAAACGAACATCATTTTTGGATTCAGAATATAGGAATTATCCTAGGGTGAACTTTTGGTATTTTTCTGAAAACTTTCAATTTTTGATGAATAGTGAAAACATTGGGTTACTATTTAAAAACCGACTTTTTATTTAAATAATTATTTATTTTAATTAATTTTTTCGTAGGTAAAAATTGATACATAATACCTTTATATGTTCAATGTAATTCATTGGAGTCATTTTATAATAATTTTTGATATATAAAATTTTTTTTGAACTTTTCACCGTCTTTTACCCACCTCCTAGGAGAATTTGCAAGTTTACATAAAACTTATTTTAACCGCTTTTGTGAATAGAATTTCAAAAATCCAAGAGACACGGTTGATGTCAATAAGTAAAATGTGGTCCAATAAGATGAAAATAATTTTTGGTGTATAGTAACTTTTTACTTTTATTTACGACGGTTAAAAGTAAATAGGGTAATTAAGGATAAAATGATATTATTAATACCCTAAAACATGTCCTAATTCTATTGTATAAGTGTAATTTGACCAAAAAAAACTTAGTAATAAAATATGACCATTTAGGCCCACTAGGATTAGATTAGGACATTTATTATTAATTTACTTAAAGAAGGGTTAAAATAGTTAAAATGAATGTTTAATAAGTAAATAATTTTTAATATAGGTTTATACATCAGATAAAATAGACTATAAAAATTCCTTAGAAATCTAAAAATATTTCCAATATAATGGTATTTTATTTGTAATTTTTAGACATTAAATAATTTAATTTATGTAGGACACAAAGATGATGTAATAATTATCTTATTAATGAAATATTGACATAATTGATGATATAAATACAAAAATAAAAGTAATTTGAGACTTTTTATAAATTCCACTAATTTTATAGGTTAATATGACATATTAGTATTGATTTAATTAACTTTTTGAGAACTATTCATTCTGTTATAATTTTTACAAAAATAAATTACTAAATAGTGTCAAAATTGACATAAAATAGTTTTTAAAACAAATATTATATTATTAGTTGTAATTTTATTCCTACAAATCTAAGGATCGGAAAAATGACATAGATAAGGTTATATATATTAATAATAAACAACTTGGGGTTTTTTCGGCTGGTTATAGTATGTTTATTAACCTTATAGTGTAAGAACACAAAAAGACACGATAAAAGTAAAATTATCTAACTTAAAGTTAAATCTAAATGATAAGGATAAAATATTAAACTAAACTTGTCCAAATTCTATTGGATGAGAGGATTTTGACCCATCCCCACGTTATCTTAGAAATAAATCAATTTGGAGCTATTTATAAACCGAATATGGCTTTATAATAAAATAATATTTTTAGTTTTTTCAAAGGTGCCCCTCTCCTCCCTTATAAAAGGACACCTCTTCCTTCTCTTCCTCACACCACTTTGAGCCTTCAAGCTCTGCCAACCCCTGCCAAACTATCTTCTCCACTTCCCTAGAGATATCCTATAGGTCCTGGTCTTCTTCAAAGACCAATTTTAGCGCCCTAAAAGGAGGTCTCAAAGTGGCGCTTCAAAGAAGAGGTAATGTCCATTACCAATTATTTCAACATTATTTCTTCTTCCACTTCTTCTTCATTAATTGTTTCATTATGAAGAAATAACATCAGTATCAATCATTTACGGATATGTTATTATATGTATGAAACAACCCTATTTCACCATCTATCCATCCTACGGAAAACGATACTACCGCACGTGCGTACGTACAGAATACCATCTCCACACCGTGGTGTAATCTATTTTCCACCAGCACCTTACATGGATGGGTATAATGGTGTAAATAATAACTATATATGATTATTTTAAATTGATATTGATTCTGAAATATTATACAAACATACCAATACAATTTCACGATCATGGGAACGATATCATCGCTCGTGCGTACGTACGGAATACCGTCTCCACGATGTGATACGACTCATTCAACATGATTTTCATTGCATAATGATTACATAAATGAATTGAGTGAATAAATATGATTCATATTACACTAATACCATTCTGTAAATGTGGTATCTATAACTTAAAAAGAAGAATAAAAATTTATTCGACAAAACACGCATAAGAACAAAAAGTAATAAACACCTGAATAACAAGTAGCAATGAAATATTACTAATAATAAGATATAAATATGACCATATATCATATCATAACAATGAGTATGATTCTGGAATAAGTCAATGACATTATTTAAATCATTATACAGGAGGTTCAGACACTTACGAAACAAATCAGACCTAAGGTAAGAGAAATATCACAATCTCATTTTTATCCGATATAATTTATTCTTTGGAATTTATTGGGGTGTATTTTATCATCCACATCCATGTTTCCTCCATATGTAATATTATTTCCATCCACCTACAATTGTTTAAATCTAAATTTACCCTTCGGTGAGTTTATAGTAAAAGATATGAAAGGAATCTTTTGTCATTTTTCATATGAGGTACTTTTTGACTTTTCCGACAAAAGTACGAGAAGAATGTTTTTTTAACTTATACGGCATGAATGGATTTTTAAAACATTATTTCCAAGAAGCTTCCTTTACAAGTTTTCATGTCTATTTTTTATCAAATTCTTTTTTTATAGAATTGTATGACATGTTAAGAAAGGAAAAGTGTTTTTTTATGTAGAAAGGATATTTTCCTCAAGAATGGTGTTCAAGTGTTTTATCAAAATTATTTTCCATCTAAGATAATAATGGGTTCTGATTCTACCCCTATTATTACATTGATTTTATTATGTTGTGATGGAATTATTTTTATGAATTCATTTATCTTATATGAATTGTTTTATGACGTCACGATGTTTAAGAATCCCATTTTTATTAAATGGGTTATGTTATGATGTATTGTTTATGATTTTGTGGCACACATAAGAATGGTATCATAATGAGATGGGTGGGACCTATATCTCCCTCCAATGCATTGGGTAATGATTTTATATCTCATGAGATAGACATGGCTAGAATGGCATGTTAAACCAGTTCAGTGAAACAGGACTGAAACAGGGAATGAACTCGGTTCAGAAATGGACTTTGTCCACTAGGATAGTCTTGGCAATGAGTCTTGACTAATAAGAAATTATTCTCTATGATTATGTGTGTATTCCACAATGATTCTGGTTTTAAGTTATGATTATTGTGATTACATTTCACTGACATGATTTATCCCATGTTATGAAATTATGATCTCTTTTGTAGGGTAAGATTTCCAAAATGTTATGTTCTTATGAATATGATGTGATTGATATTTCTTTGTTTACCCTTACTGAGCGTTTGAGCTCACCCTTTTGTATGTTTTCTTTCCCCAGGTCAGGAATAAGGTTATTAAGTATGATATTCCAAAAGGGACTATAGATATGATGAAATAAATGGGAGACACTATAGACGCTTTATGAACCAGTTGTTTATGTTTCCCAGTTTCTAAAGACACTATACCTATATGTTCTTTTATTGGTTTTGTTATATGTTGTAATAAGTGTACATCAGTTTTTATGTACTAACAATGTTTGAAAAGTATGGGTCGTTATAATTACAGTTGCTGATGATGATGAAATTGAAGAGAAAATTACATTTTCATATCAATCTCAGATGATCAACAAGTATCATGGGTTGTAAGATAAATAAAAAAGTTGATGAAACTATTCCATCATTGGATCAACTGTCAGAATTGGTACCTCTCCATCAATCTCAAAATCAACTCTTGGTGTCAAGTCCTACTGACAAGGAGCATCCTATTGATTTTTTACCATAGATAAAATCAAATACCCCCTTGAACACCAAAAATCCGGATTCTAAATGGTTTCCCATTGATAGAAATTGAAGGATGGATTTGAATATCCTATTAATGAAATAAAATGGAATCATTTTGTAAAGAAAAATATCCCCAATATGTACCTTGATGTGTAACTTCTGGTAAAATAAAATCCACTGTCTTTGCATAGTGAAAAGATGATAAAACACACATCCTTATAATTCCATATGGAAGTATTCAAACACTTTAATAGAACATGGAATTTATATTAATAGATTAAGAAAATCCATAATATGATGATAAAATTATTTTTTCCTTGTATCATCCTCACTAGTAAGGGTATCCAAGGCAGGTTTCTCAAAACCTGAATTGGATCCACAATGTTCCCCTCTACTGATTTCTCAGAAATAACAGCATTGCCAGCCATTTAAAAGTAATGGTGAGCATCAACATCTTCATCAGATTACCTAAAATACATAAAATCCCCTTATATGGTATTATTCGGTCCATAATTGACTATATCATGTCCCTTTGGTGTAGAAAACGGTTATGAAATATCAAAAAGAGAGAAAAGTCATAAATAGTTCATGACATATAGATTAGTTTATCTGACATTACCCTAACCCTATTCCCCCTATGTGGAAGAGTGGGAGGAAGCAGTTTCACATCATGACACTTCATCCATAAATATGATTGATTCATTAGACATAATCAATTTCTCCACATAAGTACCATACTTGATACTTAAAGGACTTGTAATTGATCTTATGTGAAAGGATTGTGATGAAAATTTTGAAAAAGATAATAACTGTTATAATGGTGTGTCAAAAATGTTTTAATATTAGATGACAGCATTAAAAAACATAATATGACACATTCATCAAACCTAACATTATACCCTCTTTAGCTACCTCTCAAGAGGAAACAAATAGTCTATACCACTATTTATAGCAAAAGAAGACTGTGGTAATGGTCAATATGATTTTTCCTCCATCACCTCAATCATGGAATTATGATCTAGGGATAGTTATAGGGACCTAAGAGCTTCATTAACTACTTCAATAGGGGTACCCATATACCTCTTATTTTGTGCCCCAGGCTCTTATACTACTTCTCCTTCTCCTCCTTCTCTTATTCTGTGTAAAAATATAAAATTAAATCATGGTTTATGATGATGGAAGGAAGACTAGTTAATGTAAATAAGAAAAGATAAATATGTTTGAAGTGTTTATATTATTGTCTTATTTCTCCAGGATGAACATAAACCATTTCAAGCACTTCTCAGTCCAGTATATTAGAAACACTCATTGAGTTCAGAAAATGATCATTATTTTCATATATCAAATCCTCATACTCTTAGAAATACATTTTTACCTCGGAAAAAATCATGTTAGGGAGAAGTTCATAGGATTCATTGATATCACCGAACATTGGAATTATAAAATCTTCTTGGAGAAAACTACATGCATCCTTATCATCATAAGTCATGTTCTCCAAGAATTGTATTGATAATTTTATCTGTAGCATTGATCCAGTAAGGCCGACCATGAAGAAGACTCAAAACCATTAGATCGGAAAGCCCAATAGGAATCCTTTCTATTTCAAAAGAATAAGGGGATGGGACAAAGGACCACTCATAATGATGATTAATTGAATTACTTGGTACTGGACGTGTTGTATTCTCATCCATAGCATGGTATGTGTTCTTCATTCAAGATCATTTATATGTCTATGGAACCTCCACATCATCTTTGTAACATGCTGTTTTACTACACATTCAAAGACTAAATGGTTTAGTAGCCGCCAACTGATGAAAGATTTGTTTCAAATATCACTGAGGCTATAAAGAGATCCAAGCCTTGGAATATTCATCTTCTAGACTGATTGATGCCTCAGATAGTGGCAGTCCAGTCATCATTTTGGATACCAATTTATGTATCATGATCCATAAATATCGAGATACCATCAGATGCTTCTCATGGATAACATTTGTATGGGGAATGGTGATTCATTGATTAAGACATTTAATGTGATGATAAAACAGATAAAGAGCGTATGCCTCACATATGATCTAACATTCAATGTGGGATACCAGTATGCTATCCTTGAATACTATCATGTATGACCTTAGTAAGTAATTATTCTCTTATTCATAATTGGTAAACATTCTGGTCATTTGATTTCAATTATGAATGAAATTAATGTCTCTAGATACATTCAACACTCGTAGTACATCTTCATGCATTTGGTTCAGAGGCTGAATACCTAATACATCCTGAAAAATGTATGTAATCAATTATGAATTATTTTTATTGAACTCATCATTGAATATAAGAAATATTTTTCCCCTATACACCCTCACAACACCTCAAATAGATCATTAATTCTAAATAAGGCCTTCAAAATGCATGTATGAAACAAATAGTGATAGATCACTGGAAAATGAGGGGTATCCAACCCTTTGTACACCCCCTCTGATAATAGTGATATAACGATCAATATACCTAGCCTCACACAGCTAACTTACTCATGGATTGGGAGTAGATAAAAGATTAATCACAAAGCAAGGATTCATTCAAGGAGGATCATATAATCTATTGTGGTATTAACCATCTAACCCTAGAAATTATACTCAACCTTCTCCAATGTGGTGTATAAAATTCCATCATAACCGTGAATCATTATATTGGGGATAATTGTAGGTTTCCTACATGTAGTACCATCTACTACTGGTTCATTGAAAAAATTAATCCACAAATTTTCATGGATTTCAGCCCTGGGATGAGGTTCTCCTTTTCATTATAATGTTTTTACTATTTTGAGAAGCTCATGGGATAATGGTGGCATCCTCCCAGCATAATTACACATTTATTTTTGTTAGATATACTCGTCGCACATTTCCAAAAGTGTGGGGGCCCTAGTGAATTGGTAGACATCCCATATGTTGATTCCAACTTCACAATGTTCCAAGTGAATGGAATTTAACTATGGACTCCACTGAATTTGTAACTCAATGATGATGTATTCGTTCTTATAAACCTTGGTCTTTCCTACCCAATGGTCCTCATAAATATGAACATCCAGCTTCTTATTCTTGAATTCAATGAATGTTTGGCACACCATGAACACCCACATCCACTATGGCCCCACATCCCCACCAATTTCAATGTCAAAATCATCATTTTATCCTTGATTTTGATCTATCCATGAATAATGTATTGATGAACCATAATAAAGAGTCCATGACTATTAAATATGTGGCTTCATATATGGATTGAAACCACTATGTTCCATAATATTGACAATATGGACAATATCTTTTTTGATATAAACACTCTTTGAGGAGATTTCAGAAGCTGGGTAGTTTTTGTACTTCCTAAACCATGATTCTAGGAAATAATTCTTAAAAATAGAAATACAAGCATCCCTCAGAAGTGCATGCCTGTACGAAGTCAAAAAGTCAATTTTCTGGGTACTCCTGTTGATATGGTATGAAATTCATTCCCATTTCTGGAAGAGTATATTAACCAACATCTAAATAATAATCCCATATATCTTTCATAATTTCATAAGAACACACAATATCTTTCTCAATTGCAGAAAATAAAATATCCATTCCAAAAAACTACAATAATGAACCAAATTCTCTCAATTAGTTGAAAAATTGACTTAAGAAAGTTCAAATTGTATCATAGAAGAATATAAAAAACTTGAAAAAGGAAGAACTCGCATAGGTCCCTCAATAAGGGATCATGTATAGGTCCCAAAAAAATGGTTCCAAGGAAGGTCCCTCAAAAAGGGTTCCCACATACCACCTTTGAACATGTAGTTCACACATGTGCCTAGATGAGATGTCATGACTAGGCTCCTCCCCAATGTGACCCCAAATATCGATATTGCTCAAGTGGTTATACCTTGAGTAAACCATCATAATAACTTCACAAATGAAAATTTTGATGTAGATGGGGGGAATAATAATATAGTGGGTGCAAAATTAAACCCTTATAATATGACGAAAATAATAAATTGGGGGATGGGCTATTTATAGACGTAGCTGGTCTTCATAGTGTGCTTTCACATATGAAAACATTCCCAACATGTTATTGGGTTAACATATATTTTATTCCTACATGGATACCCGACATGATCCACCATTTCACCCCTCCATAATCATTTCCACACTTTTTTCTATCACCTTGTATTGGAAAATCATCATTTGATCGAATCATATCCTAAGGGGTAGGGGTTATAGACAGTCCTTTTCAGTCTATAGGTATGAAAACATTATGAATATTTCTATGGTAATGATAATGTGATAAAGATTTTGGAGAAAAAAAACGGGGCATTACCAAATCAACATCCACATGAAAACCCTACACATGTATAACCCAATGCTTTACAAAGGTTTCACAAGTATCATGGGTGGACCAATGGAGTAGGACCAATAAATTGGGTACTTGTGTGTCATAGAAGGAACTTCCACCCCTGTGTTGTATAATATCACTATTATCCTTTGTTATGGACCTAAGGGAACAATATTCTTTGCCCGAGGTCCCATATTTTCATATCAATACGACCCAATGGATCCCAATTTGATCAACTGCAAAGACAAGAAGACCCCCAAAGTTCTCATTGTGAAATAACATCCCCCATGTCTCTTGAAATTTTTCATGTATATCTCTTATACAATAGAAAAAAATAAAATTATGTGGATATGTAAGATTAATGTCCCTTCGTGGACTAAATATTAAGACACCTACATGAGGACCGATGTCTCAAAGGAGAGATCAACAATGCAGGGTCCATCTCCCTAATTAGGAACCAAAATTATACCCCTATAGGGACACCAGAGAGGCCCATGGTGTATATGTTAAATTCTACCCAATGTTTTGTTTCCTCAGTGGACGATTTCCAAAGGCATATCCCACTTAGACATTCCTACACCTTCATGTGTGGATCACCTTAAGTTCCTATTCAGATCTACTTGGAAAACCTATATGACACACCTATACGAATAATGTTCCCCATGGACCTATGTGAATCACCCCTGAGGCCCTCTTCACAGCCACCAATGGAAGGGTCTTTCATTCTTTGGATCTCTTGTCTAAAAGGGACCATGTTGAAGGGTCTATCGAGACCTCTGAAATTGCACAAAAAATGGGGATTGGTGCACAATTCTTCCCTCCAATGACTTCTGTATTCCTATTGCATAGGTTTCCCGTATTTGTTAGTTTTTTCAATCAGGACCATTAGCGTGCTTGTGGTTCAATATCACTATGTCCATGAGGACTCCTACACTAGAAAAAATGATAGATAGTTCATGATGTTAAACATTAGTTTTAGGAAATCATCCCACCATTCTAATATCAATGACTTGGAGCCTCCAGTTCTAATCAAAGAGGATGACTATTACACATCCGTTTACATTTTACCAGGAATGAAATCCCCCCCCCCCACTATTGGTGAAATTTTATTGCATCACCCTTGTAGTATTCCCCTATTAATTCTTGAATTAGGTTTCAATCTCACTCCTCTCTACCGCCTGGCCAACAAATAGGGTCCCACTCCCTTACTGCTTCATTTTCATTCCTTGGATTCATTCTAGGATAATGTGAAGATTGGTAACTGTAATACCATTTGACTCTTTCAGCATTTTCCTCTGGAATCAGGGATTGGATCAATCAAAAACCCATCCCTCTCCCTTTGGAATTTGTCTCCATGTCCACCAGCATATAGAATAAGATTATTTGGTTAGTTAGATCTTCCACTTCCCCATTTTTCTCACACTACTCATGAATAATGTATTCTTAGACGTTAATGGTGTTCTTGACATTATCATGATACATTCCATTGATCGGACTATGTGAACTCTTATTCACTGTTACAGTAAAATCAGGATATGAAAGACAACCACTTATGGCCCGAGGTCATTGGGAATACTTCTAAGGAGTAATCCCCATTCATAATTCCCTTAATTTAGTCTACCTCGTCAGGAGTAATACTAGAGATAATCCCCAAAACCTACATGAGTTAATACATTCCTCTTGGTCCCATTTTATATGGGAATAATCTTATGTAATAAGCCCCAATTTGATCCTATATAAGGTCCATACTACCCATTGAAAAATTCCTGAACAATATGGGAATCGATTCCAATAAAAATTGGACCCAGAAGAAGCCTTCTGATGTTCAAACCCAACTCCAAAATCAACCCTTTTCATCCTAGTCCACATTCTTAGTAGAGTTTATTGGAATTAGGGAATCCATCTTCATTCCAGGTTCCAAGGGACTCATCAACATATCTCCAATAATAAACATTGACTAGGAACCTTTAACCATGTTCTCCTTGCCTCATTACATTAATTTTTATGGTTAGGTCCTCATCACATGACCTCAAGATTTATAATGTTCCCAATTACGTGGAACCAAACTATGTGGGTTCTAATTCATTTTTGTAGGATACATAGGAAGCCCATGACATGGGTATAATCCCAAAAAAACGATCATCTCTCAGGATGAAAATATACTCTACAGTGCCCCACTGAGTGGCTCAAAAACCAATGTCATCGCAATAATGACCAAATAATCACTAAGTAGTATATAACAGAATAACATTGATGGAGAAAATTGGATACAAACAGATATATCCTTTGATGAAGAACCCTGGATACATATAAATGATTCAAAATTCTATATATACTAATAATTTATTTATAATTAAAGGGTGACCCACATAATACTTTGGAATTAATAACGGATTCATGAACAAATCATAAATCTATATCTGAGTACTGATGTTGGAAACAATTCCCCTCAGAAAGGGTGCGATAAGATTGACCTCCCATCCATTTGAAAAATTTAATTTCATTAGAATCATGGTTCAAAATTAATAAATTAATTCATACCTTTAGAAAGAAGGTGAATTTTTATATAAAACCAATGGGTGTCTTTTTTAAAAATAGTGAACATAAGATGAATGATTGAATAGAACTCAATCCCCTTGTAATCAATTACTGATAAATCAATTCTCTTAGGGGGAAATTAATGAAATAAATTTTTGAACAAAAAGTTTACCTTTAATCTATCAGAGAATTCCATTTCCCTCAAGAAAACACATATGATAGAACTATTGATTTTATTTAAAAATTATATATTTTCAGTACAACATCAATTCAATCATTGAGTCGTTTATTATGTACATAAACCAGTTATTTTTCATAGAATAGAGAATATTATACTGAACTACAATAGGTGGGGACACATGAAAAATAGAAAAAATATAATATCCTGGAATATTCAAAAGATTCAAGAATTCAATAATAAATGAAATGTTTTGAAATTATAGAAGGAAAATAACTTATGAAATTCCACATTGAAAAATTCTTCATTATTAGGTTATTTTATTCATTACACTAATTTATCATTGGGAAATGTATTCTTTATAAATGATTTTTTATAGTGATTGTAAAACATCAATGTGTTAGTTTATATGTTCCATTAAATTAATACTATTCCAAATAACATTTTCACACAAAATATAAAAAAAGAATAGCCAAAATAAATTAACACCATGTTTGGTGAACATTAATACATTATGAATATGTTGTGTAAAAAATCATTAAAAAATTACAATAAAATTATAAAAATAGGTACGTAAAATAAATAATAAAATATTTTATCATAAAAATATATTTTAATAATAATAATAATATTTTCAAATAATTAAAAATGTCTTTATTGTCAAATAGGATATAAGTATTAAATTATTAAAATTAAAAGTAAATTCATTTGAGGATAAAAGACACATTTTTCAATGAATTATAATTTTCTATTTGTTTTTTATTTTTATCATTATATATTAAATTGAAAAAATTTAAATTACTAATCAAATAAAATATTTTAATATAAAATCTAACATATTAACAGTCATTTAATTAATAATTGATATGATATGAAATTAAATATACATAAAGTTAAACATTCAATTTATTTAATTAATATACTTTTTCATTATATTATAAAATTAAATTTTAAAGTGAAATTAATATATTTTCGAATTTTTATTTCATAAAGTAAATATATTTTTTCTAGAAAACATGAGAAAATTAATTATTGGAGATTTTTAAGGATTTTTTAATGTTGATTTTTACTGACTAGAGATATTATTATTTTAATCATGTAATATACACTATTATTAAAAATATATTTTATTATTTTTAGAAAAAAATATATAATAAAAAAGACTTCATATTTGGAATCAGCAAGATCATATTTTTTAATATGGTCAATTTCATTTTTTGTCATAAACAGTATGAATCTATGGTAAAAGTTAGTCACCACATTAAATGCTAAAGAATGAAAGTTGGCTAAATTAATAGATAAGGTCACCAAACGATATATTTGAATTTGAGGACTATGTTTTTTTCAACCAAAACTCATATTATCTCACTTAATTTTAAATTTCGGATCCAATTTACTTATATATGGGAACTCATTTTATATTATGTAATTAATATTTATAGAAGAGAAATCTATATCACTTATAAAAAATCCCTTCACAACCTCATTTATCAACACAACTAAATAATCACGGCATTAAAAAAACCATACAAAAATCCAACCCGCAAACATTATTTCATGACCAAGAAGTTCTGGACTCAAAAAATGTAGACACATTGAAGGTATAATCCACATAGTGGAATAGATGACCCAAGAAGTAAGGTGGGACTTTCTAATTACTCTTTTTCAATTCTATTTTTTATTTAATCCTCCTAAAAATCAATACAAAAAATTAAAATATAATTAAAATATTGTTATTAATGTAATAAAATGTTATTGTGTTATGGGGATACCCATTACCTATCTTCCAATAATTTGGTTTAAGCCCCAACTCACATTGGTTTCTATAAGGTGTAGTGGCTGACATAAAATTTTGGAAATTCTACTCCACATATCCCCAATTGGGGTTAGGATAGAACCCTATAATGGATTATTTATTGGCCTAGAAGGTCTGGAATGTATGGATTGAATCCTAAGATATTTTATCAAAGCTTTCATTTACCATTTGTGTGATGTTGGTGGAATATCCCCAAACCAGTTTGAGAATGATAATAGTGGCTTGATTGAAGCATGTCAATTCATGGTTTATTGTGTTAAATGTACTCATGATTATAGTTGTTATGAGGAGAGTACTGGTGATTATAAAATAGTTTTTTTAATATGTTTTGATATGGTGTGATAGCATGGAAGGAGCAGCCCGACCATGTTTTCTTTGGTTTGAGGGGATAAAGGTTTGGTGAAATGAAAATCCAAAATTGGTTTATTCAAGGATTTGTGGCTATAATATAATCATGGTTTTGGGTTATATATTTCTACCATATTGAGATGGACTTGGAAGAGAAAACGAATTATATATGATTTATCTTTGGTGAAATCAACATGTCACAAAAGAAGAATGTAAATGTGCATATTGTGAAAACCGATATAGTAATATCCAATGAGTTTTATTGATAATGATCATTATATAAGAAAAAAATGATTCATACCCGTTAGTGATTACACTAACCTATGGATCCTGATATCAATTATAGGACTCCCATACACTTAATGAGTTTCTATCTTTGTAAATGGTGGTGGTGAACAAACTACGAGAAATAAGTGAGTTTGGAGAGGGCTACATACAATCAGTTGTGCACAACATGAGGGATAAAATTCAATTATATATTCATCCATAAATTTTATCATTTAATAAAATTCATCGGCCATATTCAATCTATCTGTATACATTTATCCCCCTTTTAATTGATTCACTGAATACTATTTAATTAATATTCAATCCGTTTAATCCACTCCTTATGGATTATTATCAACATAACAACATAGATTATAAAGACACATAAATAAAATATTCCAGTAATTAGTTTAGTTCATATTCATCAATAACCCAATTTCACCGAAATCCATAAATCTTTTGTTTAAAACATTATAACTCTTTGTGAATCCATCAAAATCTCATTTGTGATACAGATTCACAATATTATCTTCTTTTTGGAAGAAACACATTTTCCAAACCATAATCCTTATCTAGAGGACAATCTGTGCAACCTTACAGGACATAGAGTTGTTGATAAGAAATATTAAATATATTTTTCATTGACATTAGATAAGTGTGGCCTCAATAATGGCAGAAATACTACATTTGAAACTAATGGTTCTAGTGTGACCTCGATTAGACACAGATATAGAGCTATACAAGAATGTACAAATCAAGATTTATTTTACAGATCTTATCTGTATATATAAAATAATTTTTAAATGACATCAGGTAGAAACTATACATAGAACATGTCAATAAATTATGGTCAACTCATATTTTATTGAATCATTATAAAATAATAACCATGTTCATAAATTCATCAAATTTCATTCATCCAATAGATGATCCCATCACTGATCCCTTATCCATGTAGTTGAATAAATACTATGTAACTGAACAATACAAGTCCATTAATTTCCGCTACCTCATTCAATGATGGCCCATATGCCATTTCATATCATATCAGTAGAAAAATATCATCATAGTTGTAATCCAAATGAAGATATGACCAAAAAATACCCAACCACCTCCTGATTAGCTAATTTAATATTTTGATTTACATAATTAGAAAATCAAATTAAAAATGTTCTCATTTGGTATCTCTCTATGCACAAGTAATAAGGATTAATAATAATCATACTACATAAGTATATTTATGAATATATGACATTCATTCATATATACTACAACAAGTCAGTACAAGTAATAAGTATCTACTTATTACCTCTTGAATATATTCAATATATATCTCATATAATATGTTATAATGTTTATTAGAATATATTAAAGAGAATCTTATTATATCATTACAATGAAGAAAAATATGTGATGATCATTGTTTAAGGGAAACTCAATATTTTTACATTGAGGGGACCTTTATCATTTGATTATTCAATTAATATAAACCAGCATCCCACATGAATGAATGACAAATGGATATTTCCTTAATTATAATGACATGAGTTTTTATGACCATTAAAAATAACTTCTCAAGTTATTATTATATAGATATTCATCAAGATACTCAAGTAATTGATGTGATAATTTTTTTTGAACAAAAAGAAATGTAATTCCAAACATATCCCAATGTGACCATATGATAAAATACTCCCACATCCTTTATGTGGGTAATATATACAAAGTAAGTTATTTTTAATAATGTTTAGACTTTTGTACAACATTATTTATGTTCAAATATATAAACATATATCCAAACACCATTAATTAAAAACATTAAATGTTTTGATTTCAACCTCTATAATCTAGTAATAATTATTTATATGTTCATAATAATCATTATTTGGGACTTCTGACATTAAAATTTTTCATTTTAATATTTATATTTTTATTATCCAGTATATCCTAAACTCTATTATGATAAAGTGGTATTCACTTTATCATGGTAAAAATATGCAACCATTTTCATTTTCCATTACCATTATACCCTAAACCCTTTTATATTATCAAGTGAATTTTACATTTAAAATTTACTAGCATAATAATTAATTAAATCATGATAGTCACTTTCTATTAGTAATAATTCATCCACCAAAAAAATTTAGTTTAGTTGAATAATATACTTGATAAATTACTAACCAAGAAACCCTAATCTTTAGGCGAACTATGATATACAATAAATGATACCATTATAATATAGATGTTATGTTTATTATATAAATGAAAATAAAATATTATTAAATATAGGTATAATGGGGTTATTTAATGGATAACAATTTATTAATTCAAAATAAATATGTACCCAAAAATTTGTATTCTTTAAAAAGGTTATTTATTGAATTTTGGTTGTGAACAATATAATTACGTTTTACCAGTCTGATAAATTTTATTTGAAGAAATAAATATAAAAGTAATTAATCATTTCAATATTATCTAAGGGTTAATATTTGGTTTTTTTCCTGAAAAAATTATTCTTAAGTGAATAATTAAAAATATTGGTGTTTTTAAAAAAATAATTTATTCATTAAAAATTATAATTTAAATGTTTGATAATGTTCTGAATTTTATCATAAATAAAATTTAAAATCCATTAATTATAATTAATAATTTTAATTAGATTTGAATTATGGAGACCTTGTGCATTTACACATATCGTTACAAGATTTTAAGCATAATTATACTTCAAATTACAAGCCAAGGATCAAAAAGTCTAGTGTCTTGGAAGACTAGGTACAAAAAACTGAAAAAATGGGTCTAAAAAAATAATTTATTTATTTAATATTCATAATGATATCCTAAATTATATTATTCTAATACATCTTAATATGATAACTTGGGGATAACAAGAACAATGGGATGATTTAAAATCATACAAGGGAATGAGCATAATAACATATCCTTAGCACATGGGTTAGAAGGAATGGAATAATGATATAAAAATGTATGGAACATATGAAATCATAACATATAAAAATGGGATCATATTAAAATGTATTCATAGTAATGTAAAAGCAATAAAAATATTAATTTAGAAATATCTAAGGACCTTTTCAGAGAGAGGATATGTAGTCAAGGATAACAATCAATACCGTTACACATTGTAACATGAGTCAAGGCTAACTGCAATGACTGTTACAAGTAACATGTCATGAGACACAATATTACCCAATTTATTGAAGCACTATCTAGTGGAACCAATCATAAACTGTTAATGATTATTCTTTCCACATAATGAATCATGCATAATCAATAATACAAAACCATAAGGGTACTGATGGAATGAATTGGGTTTCAAAATTGTTTCCTAAAGCACAATGAAATAGAGTATCATACATCTATCCATGAATGAAAGGAATTAAAACATACAAGTACACCCATAAGGGAAAATAATCATATATCATTGTAAGTGAGTTCAAACAGAAATGTCAACATGTAAGAAGATTATTTAAGAAACTTTTTCATAAAAACATTTTAGTACGATTTTAAGGAAAATAATAAATAGAATTTCAGATGAAATGTGAATAATAATTTATTTAAAACCAGAAGATAAATAAGAATGTTTTTATAATAAAAGTATATGATTTATTAATGTATTTGTGTCTTAAATTTTTATTATACAGAGTTCATGAAAATGGTGTGAATTTGGGTAGTTCCCTTAGACAGGTTTGCTAATCTGGAGGTATTGAGGGGAAACCATTTGAAAAAATGTATATCCACAAAAACTGAATTATGAACGGAACTTGATAAATAAAATTGGAGAATGTACACAAATTTTTTAATATGCACATAAAAATTAAAGATAACTTAATCAGGGTTAAAATAAAAATAGATTAACCCAAACGAATAATGGAGGTTCAGATAGAATCCCTTACCTTATGTCTGAAGGTGTCCTTCACTGGATAATAATTACCTGGATAACAAATTTAAAATAATTAATTAATATTCCAATAACCTATTATTAAATAAATAATTTTATTATAACTGTGTTAATTTCAATCATGACATTTTGTATGGGTTAAGAAGTTCAATTTTATTGTTTGGGAGGGTTTGTTTCTTTGGTTTTTATGATTGGTTTACTTATATTCATGTAAGGAAAAACATGCATGATGAGAATGGTTGTCCAGAATAGAAGTTGAATGTAATTAATTAACATCAATTATATTTATGGATTATAAAATCAATTCTATATTTGGAGTGAGGATTAATCATTACATAAAAAATTAATGATAACTGTTTTGGATAAATGGTGATTTTTTTATCACATCAAACACATTTTCATTTATAAATTAATATCACGAGTAAATAAGGATTTTAGAACATTAAAATTGTTTTAATACTTATGTTACAGTCTATTTCAACCCTTAGAATGGTTTTGCATCCATAATTCTGGACCGTAATAGAAATTGAAAACTCTTCGTCCTTGAATGTGATAAATTAACACATCTCAGATGGTGCTTTCATTTATAGTATAAATGGACAGGAAATGAGAAATGATGAATAATTCCACAATCATAAAAAAATTTATTACATGTATGGTACAAGAGTTATCATAACATTTGTAGGAAATGATATGAGAGAATAAAAATAAATAATGAAACATGAATGAAAATAAATGAAATGAAATGATGAACATTCCTCTTTAATTTATCTTCCATTAGAACCTCTATAGGGGAGAGGATATGGTATTTTGAAGAGAACAAGGGTAGATAGACATGCTAAGGATATTGGGAGGATATTTTAGCATAATTTATATAAGGAATAAGGCATTATAGGATTATAGAGAAGAGGTAAAGAGGGGTTGTTTTTATAGTGAAGGAGATGAGGGCTTTCCCATTATTTTAATCATTAGTTCAATATTATTGTTCAATACTATTAATAGTTAACAAAAAATATTATAATGATAATATTTGTTGGAACCAATGTCCATTTACCTCATCCTTGACATAAGCACATTGTTGAAATTCATTTATTTTTCATATATCGTAAATTATCATATTTTACTATTCATCAAAAATTTAAGTATTTCAGAAAAATAAAAACAATTCACCCAATTTTTTTTGGAAATTCAGAATTCAAAAATGACCTCTATTTTAGGAAAATACTTTTTTAAATATATAAAATATTATATTTAATTAAAATTATTATTTAACAAATATTTAAAAAGATTAAAATTACAACTCATTATCTTACATTTTGGAAAATAAACTAAGGTATCATAAAATTATCTTATAATCAGAAGTTATCAAAACAAATATTTAAGAATAAATTTTATTAAAACATATATACTTTTATATTAGTAAAATAATAATAAAATTATAATTAAATATACATGTCTTAAAAAATGCTAACATTGAATTAATTTTTTTTAAAATATTTAAATACATATACACTGATATAATTGTACCCTATTGTGACATATAAGATGGATAAAATTTATTTACACTTTCATTAGTGAGGTTACTATTCAATTGGCTGGTTTATTATTCATAAGGGTCACATTACTATTACAAAGGTCAAGTTACCATTTAATCTGTATATATTCATTAACAACTAGACACACTATTTATTTAATAAATTCATCATTTATAAGGTTTATATTGTGTTCTATAAGTAATAATATGGGATTTTACTAAAATTATATGATTATAATTTTTATTGATAAAACATCGCATCATTAAATTACCCCCCCCCCCTTATGTAATTTCTCCCTCAAAATTAAGTTTCTCATTATATGATTTAAATAGGTGTGGGTACATTTCATTAATTACAACCACCACTTAACATGTTGCTTCATCAAACTTATTATTCTGCCATAGTATTTTTACTAGCTGAGTAGTCTTGTTGCGTTGAACATTATCTTTATGATCCGTGATTTTCAATGGACGCTCCTCATAATAAAAATCATTCTCCAACTATACCACCTTTGAAGACATTACTTGTGAAGGATATCATAATTACTTCTTTATGAAGGATACATGGAGGACATCATGTAGTTTAGACATTATTGGTTGAAGTTCTAGTAAATATTCCAAATATCCAACACGGTCAAGAATATCGAAGGGGCCGATGTACCTTGTAAATAGCTTTCCAGTATTCCCAAACATCATGACCAGATTCTATAGAGTTATGTAGAGGAATACCATGTCTCTAAAATTGAACACAATTTCTCGACAATGATTATTTTCATAACTATTATGTTGACATTGGGCTGCCTTGATGTGTGGTTGAATTGTTTTCCCCATATATACCATTTATTTGACCATTTCAGGTTCTTGAAGCTTATGACCACCAAATTCATCCCATCATGCTGACGTTCTTCACATTTTACCATAAAAGGCTTCATATGGTGCCATTCAGATAACGGAGTGGAAACTATAGATGTATGATAATTTGACCAGTGGAAGATATTGGTCACACCCTCTTTTGATGTCCATTGAACATGCTCTCAACATTTCATCTAGTGTCTGAATTTTTCTGTCATATTGGACATTAGATTGAGGATGATAGGCCGTACTGAAGAGAAGTTCAGTGAATAGAGTATATTGGATACTTTTTTATAACATTGAGCTGAATCATGAATCTCTATCATATATAATAGATAGTGGAACTCCATGAATCCTTACATCCACTTTGATATACATCCATGCATGTTGATATACTAGCATGACCTCTATAATTGTGATAAATTAAACTGTTTTGGTAATAAGATACCAAATTACTCATATAGTATTGTATACTCTAGTTGTTCTTGGTAGTCTAGTGACAAAGTCAATGGTGATGTTCTCACACTTCCATAATGGTATATATATTGGTTGTGTAATTTCATTAGATATTTATCTTTTAGCCTTCAATTGCTAACATACTAAGCACCTTGATGTTTACTTAGTAATATTCATTATCATAATGTCCCACCAAATGTTAACTTGGAGGCATAAATAAAACATTGTGCTCCCTGGGTGAATAGAGAAGGTTGAGCTATGTGTTTAATTTAAAAGATCCTTTTTTATCTCTAGATCATATGGAACACATAATGGTGAACTATGTTTTAAAACATATTACTCATCAATCTTGAACATAGAGGATTTCTCATTCCAGGTAGCTTCCATTATTTTCTGAATTTCCACATTATTACTTTAATCATACTTTATTATCTCCATAAGGGATGGTTGAAAAATAATTTGAGAAAGGATTGATTATGTTCCTCCCTTAATGATTCCCATGTCTATCCTCTAAAAATATATGAATATTGGATTCTTTTCCACTCTCATCTTTGATAAATATGTTGGACCATTTCGACTTAGAGCATCTTCCACCTTATTTTCCCTACCGTGATGGTTGAGGATTGAGAATCCATAATCCTTGATGAGATCTAACCATCTCTGTAGGTTCATATTAAGCTCCTTCTGTGTGAAAATATATTTCAGACTCCTGTGATCAAAATATATCTCACACTTCTCCCCAGAGGGGTAATGCATCCTTATTTTCAATGCAAAGATCACATATTCCAACATCATATCATGCATGGGAAAGTTTTTCTCATGGATTTTCAGTTGACAGGATTTGTAGAATATCACAATATCATTTTTCATTAGCACACATCATAATATATTCTTTGAAGCATCACTATAGACACCCAAAAAGTACCCCACATATCGGGAGTGTGTGTAATAGTGCAGTTATAAGCCTCTTTTAGATATCCTTAAAGCATCCAACACATAATTTAGTCTTGAAAAAAATCACCCCACTTCCATGTCAGGTTTTTGATTTGGTGTGAAATCATGATAAGTTCTTCACTAATCATCAATAATACAAATTTTGACCCAAAATTCTATGGATATCTTTGAGAAATGTCGACATGGGCTATTTTTCGATTTCCTTTTTCTTTATGGAGTCAAAAAACATCCCTTTTCGGTGATAACATTCCCCAATAATGATAATTCCTCCATCCACACCTCCCATTTAAAATTATTTTCATATAGTTTCTTCTTTCAAAAATTAATTATCATTGTATTCAAATAAACATTGTGTTCCTTCTTTCACTTAGAGTAAATCAGAATATCATCGATAAATACTACCATATATTTTTAGAGCTAATATTTATTGAATATATTGATTAAATTCAAGAATATATATGTAGAATTTTTGAGTCCAAAGGGAATCTTTAGGAACTCGTAGTTTCTATACCTTGTTCAAAAGTTATTTTTTGGAATATATTGTTTTCTCACCTCTAATAGGTGATATCATAACCCAAGTTCCACCTTAGAGAAATAATTGTCTCCACGTAAAATATTGAACTAGTCATATATCAATGTAATGTGATACTAATTATCTATCATGATTTTATTAAGCTCAGAATAATCAATGTATAGGAGTATTGATCCATATTTATTCATAATAAAGCATACCACGGAACCCCATGGTGAATCACTCAGGAGTATAATATCCTTCCCCAGATTCTCATTTAACTGCTTATTTTGGAATTACAAATCTACGATGGACATTCTCTAATGTGTCTTTGATATAGTTATGTATCCGGGAATATGTTAAATTGAAAAATCATCCACTTTATTCAGAGGAAGGTCTAAAAAATATTCATGGAATACATCATCGTACTCTCTTACGATGGGAATATCATTTAGAAGTATCATCTCATTACTCACAATCATTTGTGAAAGAAATTACTTCCCAAAAGGTAACATTATACACACATAAGACAATTATTATGAAGGAGATTCAACTTCATCATTACACTTGTACATGATTGGAGGATACTTTGGGATGTGAAGTGTGATCTCCCTATCGGAAAAGTTGATGTTGGTTTTGTATAATGATAGACAATACTTGCCTAAGATAACTTTGACCATTACTAAAGGATGTATGATGAACTTTTATTGGAGGATTAGTTAAAATATTTTAAATGAGGAGGAGTTATAAATTTTGGATGCAATAATTTACCCATTTTCTGTCCTCACAGATATCTTAATCTACAAATTTTGATGTGGTTTTTGAGAAGTTCTATGAAACTTTCATGATATGAAAAATATGAATAGAACCATAATCTAATTGAATGTATACTATTCATGAGTGAATAACGGTAGTAACTATCAAAAAGTTTTGTATGGATCCTCCTCGTTAGTAGTGATAGAATAATCCCTTACTAGTTTCCTTGGAGGTTGTTGGTGAATTCCTAAAACAAACCTTGGATTAGGGAAATTGTTCACATCATTCTTATGCTCCTTGTAGTTGTAACAATGCACTAGAGGATGGGTGTTGATCGGAACCATCCTTTAATCTTCCACATTTTTTCAATTCTTCATATCCCTTTGATATTTTTTTCATAGATTTCCCATTCTTCCATATTTTACGAAATTCATAGATTCCTTTAGTCAGTTACCATGATGCTTCATCGAAAACTTTTGATAGGTGGGATGTTTGATTTCATTTAATAATGGAATTTATTTTCCAAAACACAAATATTATTGTCCATTTTCTAATTTTTTTCAACAGGCCCACGAGACCATTGAGAGTCTCTAATATACATTTCAATCATGAGGGCACCATAGAAAGTCTCTTCATAACTGTCGAATTCCTGAATCAGGAACACTTTTCGTAGACACGGTTTTAGTCTTCTAAAATGGAGGTCCACCATGATTTATGTGTTCTTGAAAAATTCGGTGGTGTATCTCGCTTTCCTTGTGATTTTTTCTTCATATGCCCCGATAGAATCATATTTCTTCTTCTTGAGTCTGAGGAACTCTCTTTCTATAATGAGGCAGAGGGTCCGGGGAAAATATTTATTGGAAAACATTTTCTTGAATTCCTCCCAATCCTTAAAATCAATTTCCTCTTGGGACATAGTATTATTATTCAATGTCCATCACTGACCTGTTTCCAACTCAAAAGGATACATCACAATTTTGACTTTATCATCTTCTAAGAACTAGATTTTAGATAATATCTTATCAATAGAGTTAATACGCTGTTATGTGGGGAGGAGATTAGAATATCTATTGAACATTTGAATCCATTTCCACATGAAATATTCTATGTAAAATTTCTCTTTCTAGGGATGATAATGGAGTTCTACATGATTCATGTTAATATTCATATCTTGATCCATCTAAGAAATTACTATTATGAATTTTTTATCACCCATTCCCATCATATCCATAATATCATTAAAGGAATATTCACATTTTGTATCACATTAATGATTGTCACATGTTCTTCTATTCCACCACATTAAATATGAAAAATAATATTCAATTAGGGGGCTTGAAAATATAGGAAAAAAGAATAAAAATGAAACATTAAACATAACAGAATAAACTCATAAAGGAAAAGTATATCCTCACACATGATTCCCTGGGTTTAATTATAGTTTTACATTGATATTTTTATTATTATATATTCTTACGAGATATTTTTTTCTTATTCCCCTAATAATGGAATGTACTATGCTTATGAATTTATCAAATAATATCCTATGGGATTGCCAAACTAGGAGTTTAGAATGGTTTGTTGTCATGTACCAGTTCTCGTTCTAGTCTAGATCTATGTGGTGTTTTTAGATTTTACACATAGAGAGAACTGTTTCATAGCCCATTCTACTTTTTTTATATCCAAAAAGTTATGTATTCTTTTGATATGAAACATACTCTATTCTTATCGAAATTTAGGGATGTTTTCATATACTTTGTCTTATCCTTATGGTTCTTACAAAAGTGTTATATTCCTAATCTCAAAAAAATAACTAAACCACAATCTGATACCATCTATAGAGATCCTATCATTTTTAACATCTCATTACAAGATTTTATGTATAGTTAAACTTCAAATTACATGCCAAGGATCTAATAGTTTTTTTTCTTTTAAACTAGGTACATAAAATAGAAAACCTGGTACTAAATAAAACATTTTTTCATTAAATATTCATATAGACATCCTAATTTACATTTTTCTCATACATATTCATAGCATAACATGGGATTAATAAGAACCAAGGGATGTGGTAATATCCCAGTAATGGAATAATCATAATAATATAGAGTTAGCACATGGGTTAGATGGCATTGAGTAATGATATACAATAATGTAATATATGAAATAACAAAATATGATCATGGGATAATATAGGAATGGATTCATAGTAATGTGGAAGAAACATAAAACATGAATTTATCATGAGTAAAGGATCATTTGAAATAGTGGATAACATGTCATGGTTAACTACCATGACTGTTGCACATGGTAGCATAAGTCATGGCTAACCTCCAAGAAAATTACCCATAAAATCTCCTGAGGCTCAAATTTTTCCAATGTATTGGAGTTCTATCTACTTATATCTATCATAAAATGACCATTAATATTCTTTACAAATATTAATCATGCAATATCTATCTTACATAAACATAAGGGTACCCATAGAAGGAAATGGGTATCATAATCCTGTCATAAAGCATAATGAATGAGCATATCATACAAGTGTCCATGAATGAAAGGAATTAAAACATAAATGGAAATTCATATTGTAAAAAAATAATATTTCATGGCATGTGATTTCAAACGTAAGTCTCAACATGTAATAAGAGTATTTCCAAAAAATTAGAATCAAAATATTTTAGTTCATTTTTATAGAAAATACTAAAAAGCATTTAAAATAGAAAAGTGAATAATAGTTTATATAAAACCAGCTATGAACCAAGAAGGTTTTAATAATCTAAAGAGTTGTTTTATAAATTTAATGGGGGTTTAAAATTAGAATATATGGTATCCTTGAAATTGTTATGAATTTTGGAAGTTCCCTTAAATGGGCTTTCTTATCAGGATGTATTGTGGAGGGAACCACATAAAAACATTTATATCCCTAAAATAGAATGATAAATGGAACTTCATTCATTATATTGGAGCATGTAAACATAATTCGAAATATTTACATATAATTATAAGACTAAATAATATGAGTAAAAATAAATATAGAGTGAACCGGAGGAATACTGGAGGTTCGGTAGAATCCATTACATTAAGTATGATGGTGTCGTTAAATTGATCATAATGACCTGGATAACCAAATTAAATTCCTTAATTAATATTTCCAGAACCACTTCCTCTTTTAGTTTATTGATTATGAACTTATTAATGTCATTAATGACCTTTTTGATGGGACAAATGGTTCAATTTCATTGTATGGTAGAGTTTGTTTCCATGGGTTTAATAATTAGTTCAATAATATATGTGTAAGGATAATTATATAAGAACATAATGGTTACCTAGAATTGAATTTTATTCTATTATTGAAAATATATAATATAAATTTTTTTAAAACTCATTTGGTTATTTGTATTGAATATTAATAATTATATAAAACATTAACGATAATTATTTTGGTTTAATGGAATCTTTTTAATAACATCGAACAAATTTTAATTTATAAATTAATATCATTTGTAAAAATAATTAGAATCTTAAATATATAATAGTCTAGTTAAACATTAAAAATGGTTTCATTACCAGAATTTAAGAATTTAATAGAAATTGAAAACAATTATTCTTTAAATGCGATAAATTAACACTTCTCTGGTGTTGTTTTAATTTATAGTATTAAAATAGGGTAAATGAGAGATTATGAATTATTAAATTATCCTAAAAACATTCTCTTACATGTAATTTACAAGATTTATCATAAAATTTTCATGATAGGATTTGATTAATGAAATGGAAATAATGGATCACGAATGAAAATAAATGAAATGAAAAAGAGGAATTTTCCTCTTGAATTTTTCTTCCTTCACGGACTCTATTGGGGAATGGATTTGGTACTTTGAAGATACCAAGGGCGGATAGATGTGTAATGAGAGTGGAATTATATTTTAGCAGAATTTATACCAAGAACAAGGCTTTATAGAAGTAAAGAGAAGAGGTAATGAGGGGTGGTATTCATAGTGGAGGAGAGGGAGAGTTTTCCTTTAGTTTAATCATTAGTCTAATATTTTGGATTAATATTATAAATATCCTTATTTCCCATGACCACTAATTTTAAATAAGGCATGTTAGATAAAAAATATATCCATTTACATCATCCATGACTCAATCATGATGTATAAATTCATTAATTTACCATTTATCTTAAATTATCATATTTTAATATTCTTAAAAAAATATTTTATTTCAGGGAAAACCATAAAATTGACCAAAATAATTTTTGAAAATGTATAATTATAATATTAATTAAATTTTATTAATATAAATTTCAAAATACGTGAAATTTAATTTTTAATTAAAATCATAATTTATTTAAAAATATAAATCTGTAAATTTAAACCACTTTTCTAACGTTTTGAAAAAATAAATAAGATCTATTAAATTTATATTATAAGAATATTTCATAATAATAATTAACTAACAATATATTTTATGAAAATAATTTCTCATTTAACTTATTATATTTATCATAAAATTGTAATTTAATATAATTGTTAAAAAAAATACAAACACTTATTTATAATTTTAAAAATATTTAGTTACTTATACTATGATATAATTATATTGTAATATAAAATATAAGATGGATAAATTTTAATTATACATTCATTAGTGAGGTTACAATTCAACTTACCAGATTACTTTTCAAAAGATCCACATTACTCATCGAATGTTCAGGTTACTATTTCATTGGAATGTGATCCTTCACTTTTAGAGATCGCTTTTATTTCAAAAATTTATCATTTATAAGGGTTTTATTGTGTTACTTATGTATTCATATTTTACTATACTATAATTAGAATAAGGTAATATTTATTTATAAATCATTGGGTCATTACAGGAATCACCATTATACTTGATTTCAGTAAAAGTTCATCTTTTGTTTTAAAGATTCATTTCATTAAAGACCATTTTTTCTTGCTATTTTTATGGATTGTTTTAAAATTTAAAATTTCCACTAATAGAAAATTAATTCAATAAAATTTAATCTATAATTTGGATTTCAAGTTCCAAATTTCTTAATTATTACACATTCATTTCAAGTCACTATAAATAGTATCCAAGGTAAAAATTAAATATTACAATAATGATTAAAATTAACTGATGGTGGGGTTAAAGTAAATTTTTAAGTGTAAAAATTACTTGAAAAAATTTATAAATTAGATTGGATCTCTTTATTTTTATAAAAACTCATATTCTATTAATAACGGTCTTGTTTAGTGCCACATTTCTTGAGTTAGACATTAATATATTTTAATATTATGAAATTTTTTAAGTGTCTCATTTACATCCCTTATAAAAGGACACTCCCAAAACTCTATGACTAACACTTCCTGATCCATATAACTCAATAAATCCCAGCCCAAATATAACATTTATATTCCTTCCCATGATCTAAAAGTATTGTTTTTATCAAATACTAACCTTATAATGTTTAAGTTGTAAAACAATAGTGGTTATCCAAAGAAGATGTATTAATCTCAACCGAGTGTGTTCATTTTATTTCATTTTATATATCCTTAAAGTATATCATATAAATTTTGATTTAATAGCATCAATGTATCTATTAAAATATTATTTTATCATGTTTATGGTACAACCATTATTCATCTCATTCCACATTAAAATAAAAAAAACCATCGTTCATGCACACATGCAGACCACTACCACACGAAGTGATGTATTCAGTGTTTTTCACCACAATTCAGATATGTTTACTATGATGGATATGATGCTTAAATATTATATTTATGAAATCCATATTATTATATTGTAATATTATTTTATTAGTTATATTATTACCCAACCACCCGTTAAAATACGGTAATACCACTTGTGCTGACATATGTACAACCACCTCTGTGAAGCGATGTGATTAATTTTTCATGTCCATATTTAATGATTTATTATATATATATATAATGAATATATATAATATTCATATAATGATTAAATTTTTGGAGATGATGGATTCATTAGGACGATGTATGCACCGAGACTTCCGAACTAAAACTTAGATGAAAAATAAAATATGTAACACTCGTAAAAAAATAATTATTAATTAAAAAGTGTTAAAAAATTTTAAGTGGTTAATATATGAAATTACAAGTATTTATATGCCTCATTTATATAATTATAATAAATTTAATGTTATTATATAGGGGGATAAAATCACATAGGTTGAAAATTACACATGAGGTTAGAGTTTATATCACAATCCCATCCTCATTGAGATTGTATATGATCAAGTTTTAATGATGAATTTTTTTAATATTTATATATTAAACCCCATATATATTCATTTACTATTTTTATTTATTTAAATTACATGTTTTCCATTCATTTTACAATGGATAAGTACTCAAATGTCTAAATGAATGATTTAAGTAAAAATAAATATTCTTTTTTATTCGGTAAAAAATACTTCTTTTCAGTTCTCTATTTTTAGGAAAATGTATTAAATAAATTTTTTACTATTCTATAATTATTAATTAATATAATTTCCCCATTTTCTACAACATATTAAATTTATAAAATTGAAACGCCTACTCATTTACTGAAAAAAGAACCTTTTTACCGAAGGTGTGAATGAAATAATTTTAGTAACTCATACAAATGATTGTATTTTACCAATATCTTGAATATTATTTAATTTCTATATTAATTTAAAAATTTCCATATGTACATCCAAAATAAATTCAATAAATTTGGAAATATTTCAAATTTAAATAAGTGATATCATAATTAAAATGGTTTTCTCATCAAGGAGTGTTCTAGCGATATTTTAAATTGGATTTTCCAAATGCCAACATAATTTATTTAATTTAATTAGGATATTATCTGATAATGCCATCAATAATATTTTTCTGGATGAATTATGATCATTTTAGTCGGGAATTGTTTTTGATAATCCATATTCTAGTAATTTTAATATAAATAGTTATTGATAATTATTACTTGTTGATTAATTTGTATTGTCTATTAATTTGATTAATGCTTTAGTATTTTTATGTGATGTATGGGGCCCATAATTACATATCCCTCTGATGCATTAGTGGGTATCAAAAGACAAATTTTTTTGGGTATGTGGAATATTCCATAACAATTTATTGATAATGTCTTGGAATGAGGCATTGCTAGAAAGATTATTATGTCACACCATATGGATTCCATAATTATAAAATTAGTGGTTGCAGTCCTTATGATTAATGAAATACCAATTTCATCTATTGTAAGTTTAAATCCAATGGGATTATTTATCAGGAATAATTTGATCAATAGTTAATATTTACCTATTTTACATGATCTATTTATTCTATGATAGCTTCCATCATATACATTCCCTAAGTATGCCTCTTAGCTCTCCAAATTATTATTTTTCCATTCCCCTTGAATGAATGATTTGTAAAAAAAATTGATATTTATGCATTTTATATTGGGATTAATAATGTTATCAATGGAAATACACTATTGCATTTTATGTTTTCAAATGTAATGTTAGATTTGAGCATATATGTAGTTTTTGATTACTACTGAATTATTCGATACCTTTAGATAAGCTCTTTTATATACGTTGACAATTTAATTATCTATCATCCAAGTCTCGGATACTAGTGTCTAGTATGTCAAATTTTGTAATATATAATGTTTATTAGGATCCTTAGGAATAGATTTGGGAATAATTATATTTTATAACATAACCCTAAAATTGATTTTATGGATAATTCAATATATGGAATAATATCACATGTTTTTTATAAATAATGTTTTTATTACTAAAAATTCTATACATTTGTACATATTACAATGTGAATGTTTCTATGTAAAAGATGAAAATAATGGTAAACAACCAAAAAATTATTCTTTTACTATCCTATCGATCTTCACATGATGCACGATGTGTAGTCCTATGATTGGAGACCAAGCATGAATCTAATGGGGATTATGATTAGGTTGATTAACACACTCATTAGGAACCATTACAAAATATTTGATAATATTATTACGATTTTTTGAATTTTATAAAGATAATAAGAATAAACATATAAAATAATATATGAATACGTTTAATATTTATGTAATTTATTGCACTAGATTTGTAATTATACACTCTGATTCTTAGATTAATGTGCTGATCTAGTGTGTGAAAATATTTAGAAATAAAAAATAATGAAATTCAGGAAACATTTATCAAAACCCATAATATTAAAATTTATTTCCCTCATAATATTTTCTATAAGAATAAATTTAGAGCTAAGAATATTATAAAAACATTTGAGAATGTTATTACTTATAATACTGGTTATATGGTGAAAATTACTTTTTCACCACATGATTTTATGATGTTGGACTTCTTAATACCACAAAAAATCTATCCTTTGATAGAATTAATAATATATTAGAGTGTTAAAAATGATTGAATCCATTGAAAATTTATTTCAAGCCATGGGATGTAATGAAAGGTAAAAGGTTATTCTAGATGTCATTTTTTTAAACATATATTGTAATATATGGTGGATGTTGATTCAAAATACCAAGGAGGGTGGGGAAATATAGGCTATGCAATGGGATAATTTTAAGGATTTATTCTTCTAGAAATACATTCCTCATGAAAAAAATTATTTGGTAAGGCCAGTTTTCTATTTGGGATAAAGTGAAGAGGAAGGTGTTGCAAAATATGAATCATGTTTTACATGATTAACAAGGAATGTTGTGTAAAAAAATGTAATCCAAAAATTAATTATTATTTTATAATTTTTTGGATAAATAAAATAGTTATATGTGTGTTACTCCATCATATTTTTCCTTCATGGGAAGATATGGTAGCATATTACCAAAAGGAAGTCAAATAATTCCATAAGTCTTATATCTTTTATGTAAAATAATAGAAAAAGAGAATGAATGTTCTCTTTAGAAATAAAATATTTCAAAAAATAAAATGGGATGATTAGAATTTATAACCACTAATAGTTTTGGAAAGAAACACCTTGATACATTCATGAAGGGTATGCGAGTTCTATTCAATTGTGGAGAGGATTTCCATAATATGTGTATGTTATTTGGCATGAAAGTAGCATCCAATGTATGTTGTTTCAACTATAAAGATATAGGAACTATGAAATCTAATTCCTCATTTGTCAAGGGAATTTACCTGATAGAAGGATAATGTATCAAATAAAATTTTATGCATTAACTATAGTTCAAGTTAAAATCCCTTATGTTGTGATAAAATGTGCTTTGATCATAAATAGAATTTATCATAATTCATTATTTGATTTCATTTCTACAAAATATTTTATATATGACATGAATATTGAATTATCTTCGAACAATTTTACAATGTGGTTTACAATCAAAAAAACTATTGGGATTTTTTTAATAACAATGTAAATATAAGTTTCTAATAAATCTCACAAATATTCTCCAGATGAGAACATGGTTGTTATAATGATGTCTGACTTTTAAATAATCCTATTATAATTGGGTCTAACTAGTTTTGATAATTTCAGAATTTAATATATAGAGAATAAAATATTATATATTATACTTATTAAATTATAATTTAATAGTTATTTTTTCAGCAAATTTATGGGTGTCATTATTGATGTTTTATGAATTAAGGTATTATTTCTTCCCAAGATGATTTATTCATATCAGGTATTATATTAACAAATTAGAAGAATTATTCTTAATATATTTGAAAACATTTACTTAATTTATGGATCTTATGATCCAATGAAGGATTTGTTTTTTTATTCAAGAAAGAATAATTCCTCGTAGTCATTATTAATTATAAATATAACTGGAAAATGATTAAAATAGTCAATAATAAAATCATAAGTTTTTAAAAATAATGTATAAAATTTATCTTGTTATCCATCTTGATATTAAATGAATCCCTCAACTCTTGAAAATTGATATTGACATAAAAAATTTATCCTTCTACATTCATTTCGAATTAATTTAGGATCATTATTATGTTGGATAGATTTTTGGATTTATGTTTATTAAAATTCTAATGATCATGTTTTTTTACATTATATATTATTCCATCGATTTTAAAAATTCTCAGGCATATAAACATTTTCACTTAAATTTGGGAACCCAATGATGTTATATTTTGGATAAAATTTACATTTTCAAATTCCATATTTCAAATTAGGTATTATTATTTCTTTATAATATTTGGGTTTTCAAAAAAAGTGTTCTCAAGAATTGAACCATTGAATACCCATATATAATAGAAATAATGAGGGACTATTAATTTTTGTGGATAGGGGGTTGTTGGATATAAAAACATAAAAATTTATTTTAAAATAACAGTAAGCTAAATATCTTTCTTGGCATGCATCACTTTGATTTAATCGAACTACGATATAATGTAAATATGACCATAATAACCTATCTGTTAAATTGGTGGTATGATTTGGAATTAAAACATTAGGAAAAATAATTATAGAAGTTGTATATAATGAAAATTTATTAATAAATTCAAAATAAATATGTTCTCAATTTCCAATAATGCCATTTTATGATTTTAAAATATGTTCTCTTCAATAATGGTATTTATTGAATTTTATGGTTTCTCATTAAAATCATTTTCAATAAGTTTTAGAATTTTTATTTAAATAAATTAATATCATTTTTGAAATAATCATGTAAATATTATCTTGAGATAATTTTTAGGGTTTTTTCAGTAAAATTTTATTTTTAAATGAATAGTAAAAATAACGAATTTTTGTAAAATGGCCATTTTTTATTCATTAAATAAATTAATTTAAAAGTATTATTTAGAATTAGTTTTCATCATAAAGTAACATAAATTTATTTTAATTATAAAAAATATTATTTATTACATAATAATATTTATTATACTTTATTTTGGTATAAGTCCATATTTGAGTTTAAAAACATATTATTAAAAAAACTATTTTCATCACATTTTGAAGGATTTTTTATAAATCTATATCATCAAATTAATGAAATATAAATTTATAAAAATTTTAAAATAATTTGATTCATAATTTCCATAATTTTGAATGAGGTAACTATCATTTTTGGTCATCATAAATAGTATCCAAGGTCAAAATTTGATAATACAATAATGGTTAAAATACATTTATAGGGGAGGATATAAATTTGATGTTTAGAATTGATTAACTTTTTTATAAATCCAAATATATATATATATATATATATATATCTATATTCTATATTCTATATCCTTCTCACAAAATAATCGACTTTGGAGGCACAAGGCCTGAGTAATACATTAAATTATTTTAATGTTTTGAAAATTTCCATGTTTTTCCTCTGCCCCCTTATTAGGGAAGCCACCTATCATCCATTATAGTACCTGAATCATCTATAAAAATAAATCAATAACCAAATAACTTCCTAAAATTCCTAAACATGATCTATAGGTCCTAGTATTATCAAAATACCTACTGTAGATGGCTTAATGTGTAAACCAAAATTGGTTTTCCAAATAAGTGGTATAACTCTTAAAAAAGAGATTTAATTTTATTTATTCCTATACCACATTCAATTATATTATATCCATGATGATATATTCATATAATTACCTCCAATATTATTTTATATTATTATATTGATGGATTATCCTTTTTTAATCTCTTTGTCAATCAAATGGGAATCGAAAGCATTGTTCGTGCACACATTCGGACTAAAGCCTCACAAAGCAGTGTACTTGGTTTTCATCACCACCATTAATCGATGATTATTAATATGGTTTTAGATTTAATATATGATATTTATGAATTTTTATTATTGTATAAATAAATAATATTATTTACTTTTTCAATAATCCTCTAATAAAATAATAATACTGTCTCTTGTGTATATGTGTGGAATACCCACTCGACCAAGCAATGTTATTCAATTCTCATTTCCACAATCCCAAAATGATTATAATTATGTTTATAATGAATTTATATTATACAAATATCATTAATAACTTTTTGTATGACTATATAACCATGATAATGGTGAAAGGAAAAAAAATACCCAACTAAAAAAATCTTGGAATACAAAACAACTAACACTCATAAATGAAAATTTTGATACACAATTGTTAAAAAATGATGGTTGAATTGTTATAAGTTGATCATATAAGATATTATAATAAGGTTTATCATTATAATAAATATATAAGGTTTAGGTAATAAATGAATTCGGCCCTAAAAATTATTAATGACAATAAATATTACAAAGATAGAGTCCAACAATCACATGGTACATAAAGCACCACAAATCTAGAATGACGGAAAAGGACAACCTAAAAATACAAAAAAAATCCCAAAATCGCCAAAAAATACCATGGTCCTATGCAGATGAAAGATGAAAAACCATTCGCTAAATGTAAACTGCATCCTGACCCATAATCTATACATGACCCAACCACGATTTTCATCAATCATGCTCACGATGTCATCACTCTCTTCACATGTTCTAAGGACTTCCATCCTATCATCCTCATATTCATGCTGAATTCCCCAACTTATTCATGCCAAAGTCACCCACCTAGTAACACCATATTCATCGACCACATATTCATGTTGTCACCGGCCAAACAAACACCAGCCACCACGATATACAACATCGTGCATTGGGCCAGCCACTGGCCATCTCCCTCCACCGCTGAAACAAAACCACACACCATCGAATGGTTCATCAGGAATCCACCGGTATCCCAAAACCTCATCACCTCATGCCTCCTCCATCGCCTCCATTGCAAACCCATACTGCACAGTACCTCCAAAAACCGACATCTCCAGGAAAGAACTAATTCCCTCCACCATTCGACTCACACAATCTTATGTGATCTACAAGACCAGGCAATCAATGTCATCTCCAGACTAATACCCATCCCGATCTAATCAACACTGGAAAGATCATCACTGGCCTGGAACAAAGCATCTCCACCAGGATCCTAGGTTTTCATTACACTCCATACCTACAGCGTGAAATCCTGACCATTGAGTTAAATCACAAATCCGCCCTTAGGATCCCAAAAGATCCCCACCAATGTCCCTGCGATCCCCAAATCTCTATATTGTACAACATCTCTATCAACATCCCCCATACTAGGCTTGATCCACATATCATTAAAGGTCCACCCATGACGAACATCATCCCCATGATCATCATGGTTTATTGTAATATTCTACACCCCCATAACCCATCGTTGCTGAAACAAAGCTATCCTCACTGCTCGAAGAAGACCCAAATGATCCGAAACCATCACCATATCTAAGGGAATTTCATCCTCAATAATTTCACCATAAAAAAATTCCTTATTCCTAATTTTCGGCGCGTGGAAAATATATGAATGTGGATAAAAATATCTACATCATGGGAGATTATCACGTGGCCATGAGATTCAAGAGAGAGAGTCTCTACAATATTGACAGAGAAGATACCCATCTTCAGGGATTTAGGTTTCAAATGTGTTGTTGGGTAACAAGATATTAGGGTGAACTCCCACCTGCGCGCTGCACATCCCCATTTGTTATCATTTATTCTTGTTATTTTTATATATCATCTGGTTTCGTTTCATTTTCCTCTCCTCATGTACACATAATTATGAAATAATATTTTTATAGAAAATTGATTTTTTTTCTATTTGGATAGGAATTTTTTCGTCAATGTATATATTTTAATAAAAATGTTTTCAAAAATTATTTTACTATTATGTAGTGATTTATTAATGTCATTTTTACCCATGTTTACTTTTAAAAAAATCACAAAATGAGTCTTCTTTTTGTTTTTTTACGAGGATGTTTCTACTGAAGGTGTGAATGAAATAATTTGTCAAAACTTACTTAATGAACATATTTTCTTATAATCCCAAATATTCCTTCATTAGATCATTTTTTACGGGTTCCCATTTTACTTGTCATTGATATTTTACCAAATATTTTTTAAATTTTTAGATTTCAAATATGTTATTTCGAAAGGAAATGGGTATATTCCTCATGAAATGATCTTGTGATCCTCTAAAGGTATATTCATCACCGTCAAAATTGTTTGTTGAATATTATACATTAAGTAGTACATATTATAATGATTCAATCCACCATATTTCTTTGTATGGGAATTGATATTTTTTTGGGGAATGTATTGACATTCCATATACAATTTATTCAAACACTAATAATTGTTGATTAATAAGACTTTTTAATTATGTTTTATTATTGTTTCATATAATGATGATATTGGTGTTATTAATCGATAGGTGGGGCATAAAATTATATAGCCCCATGATGCATCAATAGTCTCGATCAGACTATATAGATTCTGTATTTGCGACATTCCTTACCCATTTATGTATAATGTCTTGACACGAGACCTCGACTGTATGTTTAAGATGTTTGACTTTTTAACATCCATCTTTATGAAATAACCTATTGATGTCAATGTGATTATTAGAATAGTTATTTTATCCATGGATAATTTCAAGATCATGTGATTATTAATATATCATTATTTGAATATCATTTATTACAACTATAATATTCATTACCAATTTATTATATAATTGTTTCCATTATATACATTCACATTCTGATCATATGAGATCACCCATTTATTTAGATTCCATTACCTAGGATTCCAAGATGTTTTTTATGAATGATATTCATGGATATGATTGCGCAAAAAATAATTCTCTCAAATAAAATACTATATTTTATTTAATGTTTATCAAATGTAATGTGACATTCAAGAATGTATCTTGTTTTAATGGACTACAATACTATTCAATCCATCAGGATGTGATCACTAGTTTATAGTTCCAATGTAATAATGTAACCACCAACTCTAGGCTACTAGATTCTGGGTTGTTAAAAACTTTATTTATCTATTTATATTTTATATTACCATCACATAGCCTAAACATCCTTAGGTGATTATGTGAAGAAAAATTAAAATCCCTGATCAATATGATCCTTTATTTTTCAACATTGATCTTTCATATGTCCAAATATACTCCCACTAGCCTCTTAGAGATTATATCCTCCTCATAATAACTTGATAAGGTTAAACACAAACTTCTTTATGTTTAGAAATAATACATACACAATGGGAAAATGGGTCTTTGTGACAGTGAAGGGTCTAACAATAAATTGTCCGTCTGGAGGATGTATTCGCAATGGGAATATGTATCCTATAATATATATTATGTCAGGAGGTAGGTAATTTCTTTCGTTCCCACCGCAAATACATTTTTATCTTCCATGCCTAATTAATAGTTGGGTTAGAATTTTCCATATGTCTCATCACAAATACTCCCATTGTAAATAATCTATCCTATATATATACTCCCATTAGATTTTCCCATTTCCCAACATTCTCAATACCTCTCTCCCTATATATACTCATTTTTTCTCCTAATTTTTTTAATGTCTAAAATTTTTTATCGGAGAAATTTCCAAGCCTTGAATCCGATGAATGATTCATTTTTGAGATATTTATCTATATCACTTATTTTTTCTTTATTTCTATTAATTATATATTTGATATAATTATTGTCAGTTTGTGACAATTAAATTAAATTATAATTAGATAGTTTTATTTAGAATTATATATTTTTACAGATACGTTGTTTAATTAAGATTATATTTTTTATTTAAAAGTTAATAGTATTAACATGTAAAATTTTGTCTCAACAATCATTAATTAATAAAAATTACTTGTAATTAGTAGTAATTGTGTTAATTATTAATAATTAGGTCTTAATTTTTATTTATTTTAAATAATTAGTAATAAATAGAAATAAATTGTATTAAATTGTATTAATTAGAACTAAATTGATATAATTAGTAACAATTGATGGTAATTTTTAAAAATTAGCGGTAATTAGCAGAAATTAGCGGAAAATAGTATTAAATAGTTATAATTAGTAATATATAATAATAAATTGTAAAAAATATAAATTAATAGTAATGAATAGTAATAAATAGTTGTAATTATTAATAAATAGTAGTAAATAGTAATAATTAGCTCTAATCAGTAATAATTAGTAGTAATTAATAATAATTGTTAATAATTAGCTGTAATTAGTAAAAAGTTGTGGAAATTAGCAAAAATTTGACTTAATTACTAATAATTATTAATAAATATTAATAAATAGTAATAAATAGTAATAATAATAATTAATAAATATTAATAAATATTAATAAAGAGTAATAAATAGTAATAAATACCAATAAACATTATGTAATATTTATAAATAGTAAAAAATTGTAATAAATGGTAAAAAATAGAAATAAATAGTAATAAATTTTAATAAATAGTAATAAACAGGACTAAATATTAATAATTAGCAATCAACCATAATAATTAATAATAATCAGTGTTAAATAGTAATAAATATTAATAAATAATAATTTAAGTAATAAATTGTAATAAGCTGTAATAAATTGTAATAAATAGTAATAAATATTGATAATTAGAAATAATTAGTAATAATTATTAATAATTAATAATAAATTGTAATAAATAGCAGTAATTTGTAATAATTTAATGTAATATATAATAATTAGTCGTACTTAGTAATATTTAATAATAATTAGTACTAACTAATAATAAGTATTAGTAATTTGTAATAAATAATAGTAATTAGAATGTAATAGTAATAAATAGGAATAATTTGTTATAAATATTAACAAATACTAATAAATAAAAATAAATACTCTTAAATATTAATAATTAACATTAATTAGTATTAATTATTTATAATTATTGGTAAAATGAAAAAAATATTAATAAATAGAAATAACTGTTAATAAATAATAATAATTCTTAAAAATATTTATAAATACTAATAAATATTAATAAATATTAATAAATAGTAACAAATATTAATAAATAGTAATAAATTTTAATAATTTGTTATAATTATTAATAATTACAAATAAATAGTAATTAATTGGAATTAATTGTAATAAATAGCACAAATTTGTAATAAATAGCTGTAATTAGTATTAACCAACAATATATATAGGTTAGTAGTAATAATTGTCGGTAAAGAGTAATAATTAATTACAAATAGTAATAATTAGCTATAATTAGTTGTAATTACCAGTAATTAGTAATTATTAGGGATAAATAGTAATAATTAGTAATAAACAGTAATAATTATTAATAATTATTAATTAATATTAATAGATACTAATAAATTGTAATATAATTTAATAATTAAAATTAATTTCTAATAATTAGTCATAATTACTAATGAATTGAAACAAATAGTAATAAATTGTAATAAATAGTAACAAAACAAAATAAATAGAAATAAATTTTAATAAATTTTAATAATTTGTAATGGTTAATAATAACTTGGATTTAATAGTGGTAATTAATAATAATTAGTGGTAATTAGTAATAATTTTTTGAATTTATTAATATTTAGCAGTAATTAGTGGTATGTAGTAGTTGTTAGTAATAATTAAGGGAAATTGAAGGAAATTAGTAATAAATAGCAACAAATAGAAAAATTTAGTATTAATTAGTAGTAAATAGTAATAATTAGAAATAATTATTGGTAATTTATAATAACTACTAATAAATAGTAATAAATAGTAATAATTAGTAATAACATTCTATAACTAACAGTAATTAGTAGTAATTATTAGTTATTAACAATAATTGTAGAAAATAGTAATAACTGGCGATAAATACTAATAATTTGTGGTAAATAGTATGAAATTGATCAATTAGAAATAGTGAGTAATAATTAGTAATAATTATTATTAATTAGTTAAAATTATTAACAAATAGTGGAAATTGGATGTAATTAGAAATAATTAACTGTATGTAATGGTAATTGTAATAATTATTGATAATTAGTGATAATTAGTAATAAATACTAATTATTTGTAATAATTAGTTCTATTTACTTATAATTATTACTATTTAGTAATAATTCATAATAGTAAGTAATAATTAGTAATAAATTATAATAATAATAAAAACTTATTATGAAAGTGTTAATTTTTAGTATTTTTTGGATTGTATGTTCCTTATATCAATATAATCATAAAGATTTTATTTATTTTATATTTTTCATAGTAATATGGAGCATTGAAGTTGAAAAAAATATTTACCACATCTATAGATTAGATAAATCGTCATAGGAATCCAAATGGTATGGGTGTAAATCTTGTATATATTGAGGGTGTTGAAGCCTTTTTATCCTTTTCATAATCAATACCTGATGTGTTTTTTCAGAAAGGACAATTTTGTTTCCATGCAATAAATCTGATCTGAAGAGGTTTGACATAATTGAAAATGTTGGGGGTATTCGATTGTGATATGGTTTTCGAAATGATTTTTTTGTGGTATCAACATGTTGTACATAGTTCATCAGAAAATACTAATTAATCCATTCCAGATCCATCATCGTTTCAAAATATAGAACATGATGTGGCTGGTATATAGTTTCAACAAACTAAAACTCAATATGATATTGATTCAACTCAAGAGTTAGAACCGTCCATGTTTTAGGAATTATTGAAGTCTGTTGAGGAATCCTCCTATCCTAGTTTCTAGATAATAATATTTGATGTCTTTGAAGAATTTATGGCTATTCAAGGGAATGAAAAATAGTTTTTCTAATTAGATATTATCTTTGGTTAGAGAACGGTTACCTAAATGAAATCTATTGCCTATAAATTTCAATGGGAGAAAGAGGCTTGTTTCAAATTTGGGTATTGTTTATAAAAAGATTCATGAATGTTCAAATAATGGCGTCTTTTTTTCTTCTTCTAAAAATGATTCATTAATTATTTGATTGACATGTGGTCAATCAAAGTACAAAAAGTATCGACATGGGATGACTAGATTGATTACTATAAAACAAATGAGTTATTTCCTGATTACACATAGATTGAAATGTTTATTTATGTCCTTGAACACAATGTCATTCATTTCGTGGAACACAACAAATATATCAACTGATAATAGATTATCCAATCATGATGATGGAGTGTCATGGAAACATTTTGACCATGTACATCTGTATTTTTTGTTTAGAAGATCCAAATTTGTGATTGGGTATTTCTACAAATGGTTTACGTCCAGTTGGTTCTAAAAGAATACAATATTCTTGTTGGAACGTCTTTAAAACATCGTAAAATATACCTCCTTGGATATTGATGAATGATCCCCATATTTTTTGACCTTATTAATTATAGTTCATCTGAAAAGAAATATCTATGTTTATTTGAATCCATTTAATGATGAGATTAATTTATTGTAGAGAAATTGTTTCAATTATATGTGACATTATTACAATACACAACTTCCTATTAAAAGCCACATAAATGTGGACAATTAGTGAATTCCCATCACATGTCATGTTATCAACTTGGAGTACACATGGTCCAAAATCACATCCATATTGTAGGAGAGACTAAAAAGAATTTATACTACTGAGTGGGAGAAAACCATTTTCATCTCTGTCATTGAATATTTCTTCTAAATGATCGTCATTCTCAGAGGAACATATATCATTTCAAAAGAGGCATAATTGTATAATATGGGTGCCCAAAAATGATCTCAGGTATCAAGTTAAAAACCATTATCTCTTCATTTCCTCCCATTACATTAGGAATAATTGTAAACCAATAGAAAATAGATGGATTTGGGAAAGAACAAAATTGGATAAAATAGATCATTTTAGGATCTTTCATATTAGTCTTTTTTATTATTTTGTCACTTGATGGATGTATTTAATATTAAGAAGAACTATTTTGATAATATATTTTATACTATCTTGGACACACTTGGTAAGACCAATTATAATGTAAAGGCATGATTAGATCATACACAAATTTTTAGGCAAACAGAACATGATCTATTTGATGAAGAAAAATAAAAAAAGTTAATGAATAAAAAAATGGCTTATATTGTTTCCAAAGTGAATCATTTATAATTTTTCAGTGGTTTGTTGTTTTGAGGCTTCTAGATGGTTATATTACCGTTTTGGCTAAATTTCCAAGAAATGGATAGATTATTATATTAAAAAGATATGACTATCATGTTATAATGGAATAACTTCTACAAATTTGTTTTAAAGGTTTCTTGTATGATATGATTTGGGATGCGCCAATAGAAATAACAATTTTTTTAGACATTTGTGTGGTGACAAATGACTATGATGCACTAAGTAGACCATAAGAATAATTTTTTTTATTTTATTCAAATAGTGAAAAATATTTCCTCTAGATTTCATTGATTCAGTTTAAAATAATGATATTATATTTACTACGTGAAGAAAATGTGGAGGAATAGTATAGCTCTAGTGGATTTACCCATTCAAGAGATGCATGTAGAAATTTAAGAAAAAGGTATGCAAGAAATTATCATTTTATATCTCAATTAGCGACGCTTATTTACGAGATGAAATTATTTTTTTTATTCTCATTATTTTCAATCTAATTATCCCCCATAACATACCTTCATGGTCCATAATTAGGGAATGTTGATGATTAAATGATCAACCAATTTTCAGTTTTTAATCATCTCAAAAATGGATTTTGTTGAGTTTATGAATAATGAAATTTAGATAATGAACATTATAGGGTTCATATATATTTTCTACTCATTTATGTTTAAATTAGACCATTTTTATTTTGAGTGATCCTATCACTTATTCAAAAAAATATGTTAAAACAAATTAATATTATTTTTGTAGTTATAATGATAATCGTATCAAGGAAATATTTCCACAAATTATAGAAACTTATCTTGAACAACATCAAAAATTAATTTTTCCTACAGTACTATAAATATGAAAAATTATATTGTTAAGGGGTTAACATTTAAAATCAATTTATTACTTTTTATATTTGTTTTTTGTTTTAAAAAGTTATACGTATCTCAACATTATGATAAATTTGACAATCTAATATGTGTATTGTGTAACCCAACATCCAAAATGGTTAAATATATTAATTCACATTTAGTGAATGGTTTTAGATTTCATACACTTAAATAAGGATGATTAAAAAAATGAATAATGAGGTTTTCTTGAGAGGATCTCATGATAGATAAATTGATATTTACTTTTAAGGAATGAGGGAATAAATAATTGACAAGTGTTATCTAGGACAAAATTATGTAACAGTGTTTAAGTTTCGTGGTTGGATACTCAGAGAGTATTTCATATTCAACCACTACATTGAATCTTTGATTTTAAATATAAAACTCTAATTTCAATAATTGAAGAATTTGTATTGGCATAGAAGGCACATAAAATTTGTTATGAAAATTATAGTGGTTCATCAAGAAAGGTATTTCATTGGTAGAGCATAATAAAAATGAAATCTCCTTAAAATCCATTTATTCAATATCAATATGGTTGTGGTGAAGTTAATGGAATTGGAATTTTCCGAGAGACTACTCCAAATCCATTTTTTCCAAGAAGAAACATGAATTATGATGATGAAACCCTATAGTGTGGGGTTGATGGTGACATTGATCTAATAGATGTAACAAATGAATTTGAAATGACATAAGTTAATGAAAATGAAACTCCTTTGGAAATTAATGATAATAAGGAGTAATATGAAGGTATTCACACCGTTAGAAATGGATATGATGATGGAGATGAATATTGAAAAATATTAATTACAGTTATAATCATATATAACATATCTGTATATATGATAGTTGTTTTCAACTATTTTCTAGAATCAATAATTTCATATATGAGATGGATACATATCTGTTTCATGAGTTGTAGGGGGCTGATATACCTCATTACGAGCATGATTTTTGATCATCTAACCCTTTGACTCCTAGTAGTTCATCAATGACTTGGAGAGGTCCTCGTCTTGCAGGAATAAGGATTTTAGAAACTAACTTTTAGCGACTTCCATGCCTTGGCTTCGATCCATGCATGTAGAGGTATGATTACTGGTGTATTTTAGTTATTTTTTATTTATAATTATTTTTTTAAATACTAATAATTTTTTTATTTGTAAAATTTAGAATTCATTTTGGATATAGAATTTGGAAAGAGGATCATGATATTGAAAAATTATTTTTCTAGAGATTGGGTTATATGGGATCAGATTACCATGGATTTTGAATGCCACATGTTCGATCATTGGCTGGAACATAAAAAAATAATTCTTATTGTAAAATTTTATTAATTAATTACTTGATATTACTAATTATTTTTATGGTTTATGGTATCCCATCGATTATAGAATGCATACCCTTACATAGGAGGCATGGTGGGGATTTATGAGGGATCATTGCCTTCATTTTTTACACAATTTTATTTGGAATGATACGAGGAATGTATGAGTCATAGTGTTTGATCAGTTTTGTAGCTCCCATTGACCTTGATTATATTTCATTGAGGTTTGGGATGAATTATTTTCACACTGTATGTGTGGTTATTTTTAGTGGAGATCAGCAGATGGTCTATAAAACTTGAGGAGACATGAGGTCAAAAATCGATCAGGTAGTCATACATTCAGTATGCGTTGGAATGATAAGATAAGTACTTTTTTTAATTAATTAATATAACATTAAATGTATTCTATTTATATTTTATTCTTATATATATTTAAATATCTAGATATTACAGAGTTTAACATTTATAGGTGGATGTAATGTGATCATATCACCCGAGTAATTATAGGTGATCGATAGTGTCAGATTGTGGTGAGTATAATTTTTGGAGTTATAAAATTAACTTACATTAATATTTTAACAATTTTAATTTTAAATTTCAATTGAAGTAGTCATATTAATCTTTGAAATCTCATACACAGACTGAGATTTAGGCCGAGACTAAGGATCAAAACAGTGCATCATGATTTTTTTAGGAAACATGGATGTACGAAACATTATATTCCTTCGAGAAAGGTTGATTTGTGAGTATTAACTGTTGATTCATGCATGTGAGTTATTATGGTACCCATGTGATGTCGTCATGTATCTTGAGAGGAGATCATATAGATTCACCCACATTTAAAACTTAGTATCAAGAGCAGTAGCGAGCTCATGCCGATCATATAGAGAGTATGCATAGGGAGAAGGAAGCGAGCCCCATTGACTATAAGAGAAATAATAGGATGAGATGCGTTGTTGGTAGCAGTAGCTGCACGACAAGATAATGAAGTACATGTGAAGTCAGAGTCTTGGTTTTGGGACTGAGTTCCCTCCACCATATCCTCTAGCTCCTCCAACACATCTAGCTCCTATAGAAGACCCTCCCCCTTAGTTATGTATTTACTTTTTATGTTAACACATTTGAATGTAATTTTTAATAATATTATATATGTATGTTTCGATATAGTTAAAATTTTAGGTTGTTGCGAATATTGTGTTTTTTTGTTTTTTCATTTTTTATTAATTTATTAATTTATCATTTATTTAAGTTATTTATTATTTTTATTATTTGATTTATTGTAATATTAAATTCATTATTATTTATTATTTTGTTCTTATTATTTTGTTATTATTATTATTATTATTTCATATTTTTTTGAATGATAATGTTTTTGTTATTATATCATATTTATTATTTTAATAGTATTATTATTAATTTTATTAATATTATTTTATTAATAATAATATTAACAATAACAATAATTATATTATTCTTAGTTATTAGTATATTTTTAATGTAATTTTTTTATTACTATTACTATTACATTCATATTATTTTAATTATTTTTGTTATTAATAATATTATTACTATTTTATTAGTATTATTTTTCTTATTATTATTATTATTATTATAATTTTATTACTGTAAATTTTTTATTTTTAATAATATTATATTATTAATTATTTTAATATTATATTATTAATTTTTTTAATATTAATATTTTCATTTTTTAGGTTTTTTTGTGATGGGTAGATTTTCATGTCATAATAGGTTTTTTTAAAACATGGTGAAACTATTTGTTACAACATTTTCTACAACGTGTCATTTTTTATATGACACCTTCATGAATAAAATTTTGTGACTCGATCCGGTGGCAAATTTCCTATCACAAATAAATCAATTTACAATAGTGTTATTTCCATTTAGAGGGGTTATTCAATAAATAATCAATTTTTCCATATCTCATTTTATATTATATATCATTGGATCATTTTTGAAAGAATAATTCATTAAAATATGTCACTAATAAGTGGTTGGAAAATATAAATTTCATTTTAATGAACATGATAATAATTTCTCATGGGTAAACAATTTTATTCATTTGGTAGTCTAGAAACAATTTAAAATTTTGAGAAATCCAATATGTGTCATCAAATAAAACTCATTCATTGAAAACAAATTATGTCAGAAATTAAAAAGATAAAAATTTCACATCAGTTGAAAAAATAATATCCAACATGATTTATTCAATGAGTAAATACATGCTCCACAAATTCATGCTATATCCTTTAACTCTCTATATTTTCATCAATTATCCTTTATATTTACAACATTTATAAAATATATTTTCATTATCATATACCCATCGATATTAATGAATTAAATTATATAATTTTCAAATTCGATGATGACCCTCCAATTAGTTTATTATGAAATTTTGTTTATTAATTAATGTTTCTCCTCTACTGACCATTCTTGGGAAAATGTTATCAATTCTCATTATTCTTATAGTTCAAAGTACATATCAATGAGAGCTCTTCATGACCTATTTCTGACCATTGTAATCATGAAATTTATCTTTAATTTTCAATACTGGAATAATTGTAAATAATCCAAGACCACCCATATACTGTTCAATAATCTTAAACAGGTTATGTAGATTACTTAATGGTTTGAGGAACTAATTTATATTCTAGTAAACCGAAAACAAGAATAATGTTTCATCCTGTGATTAAATAATAAAATCTATGTCAAGATCTATGTTAAGTGGTCAATATAAACTCTCTAAATAATTAACTAATCTAATAATATTGAGTACATAGGTGGAGATTGAGGTTACATCCAATATTATAATTTGAATAAGATATTTTGAATCATCATACATACCATTTCATTCTTTTTCTTGATAGATATGCTTTATGTGGTCTTTTATTTTTTATGTGTCCATTGAATAATGTGGTTTCTGAAACCGGTGGTCCATGGTAATTGGAATAAACACCCAAACTACAGTGATTCCTTTAAATTATTATTGTATACATCTAAATATAATGATGTATTATCATTCCCTGTGGGATTCTATGGATGAGGATACTATAGTACATATAATTTATCCACTTATTTTAGAAAAATTCTAAAGTTTCTATACAATTCAAGATTGTTTCTTTCATTAAAATTTTTATTGTCTATGATATATCTCTATTTTAATGTAGTGAGTTATTCCATTATCTACAATATAAATTTCTATCTATTGAATATCATGTGTTACATATATTCATTTAGTATTTTTAACGGTAGTTTTCCCCCTGAAATTGATGACCCAATACATAATATCCATTTAGTGATCTAAGAACCTTATTTCACTATAGAATGATCCCACTATTGATTGAAACTCCACAAATTAGTTATTTAGGAAGGTATTCATCCTAATCACAACTGTTGTGACTATATTAAAATTTATTGGCTTTCCATTTATCAAAATTCATCCTTATAGAAGTTCTCAACTACATTCCTCGGGTATCAAAACCCTTGGAGTTTCATAGCTAAGTGTAGACCAATGAAAATTTAAAAAAATTATCTACCATAGGAAAATCTAGGAAATAAATATATGGAAACAGACTACCAAATTGGTTAATATAATGTCACTCACTACATCCATTATATTCACATGATAATCTATAAGTGCCCGAATATGGTGTGATACAATATGATTGAACGATTGAGGACAATAAAAACGATACATTGTAAGGAATATCACACTTAATTTTTGAGTTGTTTTCTTTTAAAGTATCACCAATTTATTATATATAATATATATATATATATATATTTAAATAACAACTAGAAAATCCTACGTAATAATTAAGTTATTATGTTTTATTCTTTTTTTGTCTATGCATTGTTATATGGATTGTTTTTTAAAATTTATATTCTTGCCGCGATATTAATCTACACAAAACACATTGACATTTAACTATTTACATTTCCATTGATATGTGTTACTCACCAAATATATAATTCAAAACATATTCATAAATTTATCAATACATCCTACTCATAAGGTACAAGATCTTTTCCAATAATTACATAGTTTTATAAGAGATTAATAATATCCTCATGAGTAATCATAATAAAATATATCGCCAACCCTATTTAGGTTTCTATAAAAGGTATAATTCTCCAGGCTAGTAGGTGGTTTGACCAAAAGGACCCATAACTAGGGAGACATTACTCAATCAATAATTAAATTCATGATATCTATAACACCTAATATTCATATACAATTCCAAATAACTAAATTCATGTAAATAAACACAATTATAAACTATGGTCAATGTTGGAAAATCCCTGACCATTAGAGACACTAAACTAGTGCCCCAAGCCAATATGTCAAATGACCTCAAACACGCCTCCCTATATGCGAGAGGTTCGTAACTTGTGGTGAGGGTCTAATAAGTCATGCGGGGATACAAAACCTTATTTACCAGAGTAATCCATAGAAGAAATCAATATAAACAGCAGAGACAATATGAAACAACCAAAAACATGCATAACCAAACGTCTCCCAAAACATGGTATAAACAAAAATTCAATTATAACCATTTCATGCCATTTTAGTAGTGAAAAAGTGAATAAAACCCAAAATAAAAAAATTCACAAATCCCAAGAAAGGGTCCCTTATCCATGTAATGATCATTATCCGTTCATATCCTATGCCCAACTCAACTTCCTAGAATAAATCATTTTCCCTTGTATGGTCCTACAAATAAGAAATATACTAGGGTACCTAAGGACTACTCATGCAGAGTGTGAGTACAAAACTCATTAGTATACCACTAATGGTGACTACAATATATCTTTTCTACTTGATAGTTCAAGAAAATATGAATCAATGTTATGGTAAACAAAAAAATAAATAAGTAACCATTAGTTAACAATGTGTATCCTAAAAATTTATACCATTATAACTATATAGACAACTTATCAATATTGTTTACCTAATACAATATCATTATGTGTTCAGTGGGTTAAGTCTATAAATCTTCTAAACATGTGTTTATGGAAATCCATTACTATGAATAGGGGAATAATTCAAGTCCCTATCTCACTACGGATAAACACCTCACAACAATAGATTATCCTTAACTAAAAACCTAGGTTTAGGTGGAATGAATCTTTTAGGGGAATAGTATAGAGACCCTTGATTTAAAAACATTAAAATTAAATTATTTTTGTGGAATACTTAAACATTATACAGAAAAACACCCAAATACTTTAATTAGACTGGTGCCTTTTGAAACAAGGAAACATAAACACTAGTACATATGTGGGCTAAATTATCTCCCATTGGTTTATCATGACTAGAAACCTTCTTATACATATCAATAATAGTACATATCATCACAACTAGTTGGAAATTAAACATAAAATGGATGAGCTCAAACACTAAGTAATGGTATAGAAGAGAGACATGTACGCATAAACATGAGCATAGTGGTATGATAAGGTTATATTTTAAATGGAATATCATACCCTCAATATAAAATCTAATAATAGAAAACATGGAATAAATTTTGGTAGCTCATAAAATGTGAAACATATAATATAATGATCATAATCCATGAAATCATTACATAGGAATACAACAAGGAATTTCGGAAAAAATAGAAGAATATAATTACCTTCATAGTAGACTAGGTATCACTTCCAAGACCATATTATTAGTACGACTTCACTCCCCAGGCCAACATAGTATTCACGGTTCAGTCCCATGTCCATCATAGTATCATGAGTTCACTCATAATACCATCTAAGTAATAATGGTTTACTCCCACAACCATAATAGTAGTCAAGGTTCACTGCCAAGATCATATTTTTTTTATGTCAATAGATATTAATCATTACCCAAAGCACTATAGAGATATATTTGTCCCACCAATCACATAATAAAATCATACATACATCTACCACAATATAATAATTAAACATATCATAACCCATGAAATGAAATTGGTGCCATTATCATGTAAACATCTCACAACCTATGTAAAAAAATTTACAATTCAAAATCATTTCATAAATTATATAACCCATGAAAGAGTAATGGATTTCATATAAATATAACCCATTAAGGAGAAATGGGTTTCATAATGACAAGGACTTTATGGAAAAAAAAATCATAGAAACGATATGAATGGTTCCACTATGCTGTCATGTGTAACATTAATTGATTTCTTCATCGATGGAAAATAAAAGTAATGTATATTTTGATGACTTTTCTTGAGGAATATATAGTTTCTTATGGAAAAAATACTTTTTATTCCCTAAAAAAAATCTAAAATCCATTTAATATAAAGGATCTTAATAAAAATATAAAGAAGATTTGAAATTATTTTTAAAAATCTTATTTCAATACATAAAAAATAATTGTCAAAGTATTTTAAATATATTATTCATTGAAAACAATTTGAGAGCATTTTAAATTTTAATGAAAATGTTTTTAAAATCAATTAATTTAATTTACATTGAAACCTTATAATAAGATTTTAAGAAATGTTTTGAAAAACATTTCATTGAAATTTATTTAAAAACCTAAAAATATGGCCAGAAATTTTTTTGAAAATAGTTTTCCTTGAAAAAGAATTTAAAATAACATTTTCATAAAGATTAACCTTTAATAAATTTTAATATAAAATTCAATTAAATGATGTCGGGTAAATCTGTACATGTCATACTAGGTAGAAGGACATTACATTTAGATGGTAAAAATGATATAAATATTCATTATTTTGAAACCCATTTTAGAAAACATAGATTTCCAAACAAAGAGAGGGTAATGTCGAGATTTCTTATAGACTCTCCCTAAACAATCTTACGTACCAAGGAGTAGAAAATGGTTCCAATACATGAGTATATCCTACAATAACTTACTATAAGGAAAATCATAATTTTTCTTGAGATATGGATCATAAAATTTCCTCTATGTAAGTATAAACATTAATAATCTCAAAAAGCATTGGGATTGTCTCAATAAACAATAATAAAATGGTAACATGTGACCATACTGTCCATGTGTGAAAACAATTTCATGAATTATAAAATATCTCGAAAATATTTATATTAATTATATAATTTATAAAATGGAATTATATACTCCTTGAAGAATGATTTTATGTTCATATAAAACCATGAGTCATAAAGAAGGAAAATAGAGACAAAACAATTTTACTAATTTAGTATCTTTGGAAACATAAAACACAGTAAAGAATGATCATAAAATAGAAATGAAAATACCCATTCATTTATATATATGTTATATGGTATAAAATCATGGTTCATAAAGACACCAAACAAAAATGAAATAGTTCCAAAATGAACTTGTATCTCAGGGAAATTGAATGTGAGATGAAACTCCCTTACTATGGGTCTTGACTCTCTCTATGCTCATATTAGAGTTGTGTATAATAAGTTTCAGTTTATTATAAAACATTAAAATAAAAAATTCATATATATATATATATAACCATATATGGTTTGATTATGACCTTATATTACATGCTTATTAATGATCCCATGTTAAGGTTTCACTTCAGGTAATATTCTCTTAATTCATCGCATGCATCTTAATTTGTTATATAGTTGAAACTTATGATTATATAATGATTCAAGAACATAGAACATGAAATAATTATCAAGGATATTAATTATATATATATATATATATATATTATAATAATCTAGAGAATATTGTCTTATGAAATGGGATACACCGTTCAAGGAGACTGTAAGCCAAAATTATGAATAAACACTGTTTCTGTTTTTATTTTCATACTAATTGAATAGAAGAAAATGAAATATATATATATATATATGTATGTATTTATGTATATATAATAATTAATATATCTTTAATATATCATATATATCATATAATTTAATTTATACAAACCTTTATACATTTCTTGTGGTGTATGAATGATCCACATCGCTTTCAGGGGATGGTAGTCCACACATCCTCAAACAAAATTATCATATTAACACTAAATGAAATTTACAATATGTGTTCTGTAAAATTTATAAAAAACATAAATAAATAATAAATATAATATATGAAATATATTAATATATTATCAATCATAATGGCCCCAATGAATTGTGGTAAAGGATAAATGAACATTCATCATTTCCTGTGGGAGTAGTTGACCTTACAAAGAAGTAGTTTGTTAAATATCCATTATATGGAGGTTTGTAAAAGTATACATGGAAAACATTTGATAAAATAATCCTAGTGTATGGATGATAAAAAAAATTTACACAATAATGTAATAATGATTGTTCAGTGGTGTATAATGAAAATAAAGGGAAAAAGCTTGAAAGAAGACGTTACCTCTGAATCAGGTAATCCTTTTGGTTTTTTCCAAAAGGATTACATGGGAGGATTTATGACCAAATTAAGGATCCATGGTAGAAGTAAAAAATGTCTAGATACTATTTTATCAGAGTTTCGCTGAGCCAAGTGTCTGGAGAGGTTTTATTAGGTGATAGAGTTATTGCCTTTTAATAGTGGAGAGGGAGTGGTACTCCTCTAAATATCAAAAGGTATTCACGATTAGGTGGTCAACATTGCCTAAAGTGCACCCAAAATGGACAAATAATGGATTATTATGGAATAATAGTTGATTAAAAACCCCACCTCTAAAATACTAAGTTCATTGTAATAATTTTCTTACATTACTTCTAAGATTCTCCAATTTTATCATTTTTTTAAGAATCTAGATTTATAATATAATTAATTTAAAAATTGAGAATAAAATAATGTAATATCTATCATAAAATATAGAGCAAATAATTTATTAATATGATATCTAATTTATAAAATAAAATGCCCTTATATTTTAGAAATGAATTTCAAAACAAGTTCATGTGATACAAAAAAACATTGCCTAGACCCCAACCTAGTTAAGAAAATTTTACTATATATTGGTAAAAATATTTATTAAGAATGATAAATCGGTCTATTAATGGATGATATATAATACTCATTAAGACATGACATTCACTCAAAATGATATTGGGTTTTTATTAATTTTAAATCATTTAATAATATTTCATTTATTGAAAAATAACAATAATATCAATTTAGACATTTTGAATTGAATGTTAATTATAAAATATCAATCTAATAATGGAATGAAAATATGTGTGGTTTATAGTTGTTTAAAAATTTAAATTAATTAAATATATTAAATAAATTCTATAATTTAATCAATTATATTCACTTTAAATATTTATAGTGTCATTAATTTTAGTTAATTATTAACAAAGTAATAACCACGTTGGAATTTCTAATGCATTAAATGTTGCTAAGTGATATCGTAAAATTATGTATTAATTATAATGATAAAAATAAAAAATTTAAATTTCAAACGGATATGTATAACAAAAAAATATGATGTTTTTTTACATAATCCAATGTTTTATAAACATTATGGTAAGGAATGTTCCACTTTCATCTTTTTTCCATAAAAGAAATTTTATATAGGGACTGACCATTTAATATTTTATAATACCAATAAATTTGAAAAATGAGTGGATATGATATAAATATGGGTATCCAATTCCTTTTGGACAAGTTCCTAGGTCATTTTGGTCCTTTTGGTTAAGGTTCAATCCCTTATTAATCACAATTATACCATAATTGCAATAATTTATTCTAATCACATTCACTATTAATTTTCGTCAAAACAATTGTGTTGATCTTATTAGTGAAAAAATATCAGACTAATTACAACCATTTATGTCATATTTTAAAAATTAAAATCACAAATGCCTGAAAAATGAGATTAATGCTTATCCCGCAGACGAGGCGAAATAACAGGTTTGAAATTTAGAAAATGTTCAAAAGATGATAATGTTTTTATATTAAATTTAAATATAAAATTAATTATAAGGAAATTAATTATATAAATGGATTTATATATGATCAACATTGACTCTATAATAATCATAAATATAATTTATAGTTAATAATTATTTAATCCAAAATGCAGTTTTTAACTAAAATGAAGTAGTTTTCACTATTAAAAAAAATGGCGTTTCTAAGAAAAATACAATAATTTAAACCTAGGATAATATTTAAATTATAATTTGAAAAATTATGTTTATTTTACCAAAAAAATTATAATATATTCAAAATTGAGATTTAAAAAAGGTTCTCCCTTAAATGACAGTAAAAATATTTCTAGTGTGTACCATAAGATAACACAGAGATGTGTGTACCACAAGGTAAGATAAGGGTTGCGTGTTGAAGAAGAGAAAAATGTTGTTTCCTATATCAAGAAAACATGAAATAATTTAATTTAAATGTTTCAAAATATCAAAAAGAATAGTTAATTTGAAAACAATTCACAAATTCATGGGGTGTTCCAAATAGATCCTCCACCCCATTCCAAATATCGTGCATATTGGGGTTGTGTTTACATCCTCAGTCTAACTCGAAATATTAGTGTAGAACCACATGTCAATACCCCACTCTACCAATCCAAGATTACCTGATTATATATAAATTTACCACAAACATATTATATCACAACAACAAAAATCAATATATATAACAACCATATTTAATTACCATTATTCATGGGAATTAATATTATTCTATAGCCTATTAACACATTTATCCTTTACATTATATAGAAATTTACCCTATTTCCCATTCTCATGAACAAACCCATTAAATATATTGTTATTTTACCATATATTAACCAATATTTCTCAATTACCATGCATTATCACATTTATCCCATTTATTATTTCATAGGAATTTACCCACTTATGCATTTCACGTACAATTATTATATCATATAACAAAAACACTCTATTACATTCATACAATTAAGAATAACCAATAATTCATTGGTACTAACTTAAGAAAAATATTCATCAATTCCATTATTACATCTCATTTAACATATTCTCCATTTTACCATGCCATTACCCATTTACATGTTCACTGTTTTACATGCACTGATCCAGTTAGGCATCTCAATCAAAATTCATTAATGATTTGACATAATATCATTCCACCAATTTTCCCTATTTTCTGTCATACTAAAAACCCTTTATTCTATTTTCTCCCATGAAAAAACTATCAGTATTCCATTTTCAACTTAATCAACCAAGAAAACATATTCTTCATGCGCTCCACATTATCATTCGGTCACCCGTCACTTATCCCCGCCATTATCTAGGTTTGGGAATGACGGCACAACCCATGGGTGACCCTAAAATAGTTAAGTCATCCTACATGCATCCCATGGGGACCATTATTGGTTCCATTTATCATTTATAGACACATCTCACAGGATCTCACTAAAGGTACAAAGAACACAGCAATAAGGGAACAATAACATAGTTTAAAATGTAAATGTCAATATAAAAACTATAGGATAAAATATTTATACCACTGACCTCATTTATGATGATTAAATAACTACTTATAATAGCCTTAGAACAGGAATAAAGAACCCCTTAGATAAAAAACCTATATAGGAAAATAAATAGAGGGTTTTATGGCCTCAGAAGAAGATTACATAAACTACAATCCCTAACATGGTATAGAGAAGAATGGGGAGCATTAGAATTGCCCGAGGCTTTGATCCAAAACCAATGGTACTCCAAATGGACCAGAATATAATAAACACAAAACATTAAAAACATGTTTCAATTAGTTTTGTTCATATGGCTGAGTGGGTTGGAATGAGGGATAAATCCCGACGAAGATAAAAATCTTGTAATGGATATTTTTTAATATATTCCATCACTACTGGCCCGCATGGATTAATAACATGGCTTAAAAAACAATACACAATTGGTATGCAAGACACTTCCCAAGGGATGTTGGCTCACATAGTTTGATAAATCGTGTCCTAGTTGTGAGATATGCCACAACCTACTATTGCACATTTTTTTGGGTAGGTCGTACGATTTACGAAAATGTGTGCAATCCATGCACCATGCACTAATTGGCCCGATTTCCACTTCCTTTTGTGTTCTAGACCCCCAGAACACCCCTACGGCCCCTTATACAACATTAAAACATTTATTTATCCTTAAAACAGATATTGAAATTAAAATTTTATAGAATGACATACTGTCACAAAATAAAGGATCTTACAACCTCCCCACCATATAATGTTTCATCCCCAAACCACATTCCAAAGAATTATCGGTTTTTTAAATAAGTAGATCAAGAAAACATTCTATGTTATCCATTCCTTATACCTAATTTTTCAAATGAACATTACCCTACTTTCATAAAACCAGTACCCAAGGAATGGCCTTTCCCCACAATTCCTTCTCACCACAATCCACCAGACGAGCTGATTACTCGTTAAAGGATGTATCAACGTTTATAACACCTCAACACATTAGAACATCATTGGGAAAACTTAAGAAATAGTTATTTATTCACATCACATGGATACTTCATAAAAAACATCATATCCTTGAGGAGGAACCAATTAGAACCACATTTATCCAATAATTTTTGAAACTCATGACCTAAATCACATTCTGTCATTTTCCTCAATTTTCAAAACTCCAATGGTGGCCAAAATATGATATCATTCAGAGGAAAAAAAAATATACATCCAACAAAATTTCCTGACTTGCATTGATCCACCATTAATGTTCCAAAGATACCATTCCTAATCTATAATTAAAAAATCAACCAAAACACTCAGGCACTCGGTCACTTAGACTCATGACAATGCTCAATATCAAGGCTAACTCACCCAAATGGTGATCACTCGAGTCATTCCTACCCGAATCTTTGATCACATCATCAACACAAAATCCATATATTATTTGTATCTCCCCCATATTACATTATGTGGAACCCCCAATATCAAAGTAAGGCATTAAAATTTATCACTCAACTTTCCAAACATACCTGATGGGTTACAATTCATTGTGCCCGGACATCTAGATGAACCTTACCCTATATTGGAATTGTTTCTCATTATTGAAGCCTCCTTTGAGGAAATTCATACCCTATCCATTGAAGAACGATGTTTGACTCCACATAACTCAAGTATGAATTCCATTATGAATGTCACTTACCAATACAACTTCAAACCATTGTTGGGTTACTCTCACCACACCCATACATTTTTAACATCCTAGGACAGACCTCGACCAATTAGTTTGTCCTAGAACACCCATTTCCCACTACAAGCCTGACACCCCATATTATTTGTAGACCAAAAAACCATATATTTAATTTGGAACCACCGTCAGCCAAAAGCCAATGCTTTGCTCAAATAACCACCATAATCAAGGGCATCCTTACCTCATTGAGATACATAACTCAGAATTCATAGGATCCTCATTGTCATCCAAATGTTACTATATGAACTCATCAATCTACTCTCCATTCACATGGAAATTTTATTAATCCCCACCGTAAAAGTATCATTAAGATTTACCTATATGAAGGATTATAACCACCACATCTTTCATTAAATCACAATTTGATCCCTAAAACAAAGACATGGCCATCTAGATTTTATCATAACAAGAAAATGAACGTCACCCATAGACTTTTCCTCGCTTCTATCAATGACACCACAACATTTTTTCATGACTTGGTCCATCCTTAGGACCTCACCAAAACCGTTGATAGTGTACATCCCATCATCATGCTCTACATATACCTCCCCTAGGAGTGTAAACTCTTAGATGGCCCACATCGAATAAAAACACATTCATGTTAATAATAGTAAAGTTGTTTCTTCTGAATATACTTGGGACTGTGTCAAAATTCTGGGCATGATCATCACAAAATGAATTACCCTATGATCATTTTAGAGAACACCCCTACTAACTTATCTATTTTAATGTCACCTCCCACCATAGGACACCATGAACTCACAAGGTTCTTAGGAATCCCTATTTCACACATCTTGTTAGCACTAAGCCCCTAATGCTCCAGAATGATTGCCAACCAAGAATCACCACCACTCTATAACGATCTAGAATTCAACCATGAAACGAAATTTATTTTGGTAAATCATCTACCAAACCATTAAAGAACTTATGATATGCCCCTAATAGTTATCAAACAAAAAAAATTCTCCACAACACCAATAAAACTAACAACCTCTTGAAAAAGTCATGCTTCCTTCCTTGGATTCATCTAGATGGATTGATAAGTATCAAATTTGAAATCAGTATTTGGAAGAATGTGTCCATATCTGCGCCTAATCCCCCCCTAATGTTTCAAACTATCATATAACCTTCTTCCATAGTTATTAGTTCCAAAAATTCAATTGTCCCCTTGATCCCATCCCACCACCCACATACTCAACTAACTATGCCTCTGGGTCAGTCAATATCATCGTCCCTAAAGCATTCCCAACATTTACCTAAATAACCAATCCATTCTAAAAAACAAGTACCATCACACGGCCACCTTCTCCTCAGGGTTCAACTTCAAAATGAACCTTACTATATACCAGAAGTACTCAAGTTCCCTTCAAAACATCTTAGGAATGACAATACCAATTTCCAAAAATTGATGGTACTAATATTCATTGATTGTACCTCTAATGAATAATCCATGATTCTTACTCCAAGAACCCAACAACAATGGGATGGCCCCTGACATGGCCACCCTTGATTTTCCAAAAACATCCAATGCATAACCCAAACCAGATTTGGATCACCCAACATCAATATTTTTACATAGCACCCTAATCCAAGACCATGTTATAAAACACTTTTGTTATTCCTCTATCCCTTTTCAAAACATCCACCTATATGACACACAACCACAAAAACTATGATCCTTGTCTGACCACTCTCATAGGTCACCTTGATGGTCGAGTGATACCACCTCTATAAACTATACTCAGAATATGACAACACCATTTATTATCTCTCTAAACTATACACATGAGGTTAGAAATTAATCAATGTGCACTAAAGACACTCTCTCCCACATTCTGGTACAAACTATTCCAAATGCAATAATAGTATGTTTACCCTAGGTTCGACACCAATGTTACACATGCATTAGAACTAAAATACAAACACACCCATTCTACAGTCTGAAATAAAACACACAATGTATGAACCCCCATCGTTCACCCTAACCACAAAAAAATCTTACCAATAATAAAAATACAATCATGAAACTCATTCTTTTTTCCAATGTACAACCCAAAATATTACAACCCACAAGTATTATTACATTCATATGATCAAAAAACACATTATGAACTCAAGGAAACAACATTACAAAAAAAAGAACACCCAAAGGTTCATGCATTATAACATTATATTTACACAAAAAATATAAAAATCTTTACTTACATCCACATTACCAATCCATTTCATCAATAAATATCTCAAGGGAAGTCCAATCGGTATTGGCCACAATAGAAGAATGCACTACCTTCCATACTTAATCCACACCAAAAACACCATTCCAATACACGTGTTCACATATCTAATGCTACACCGAACCCTTCTTACCAGGGTTCATGATCATCATGGGAAAAAAATTACTTAATCACAAATATTTCATCAAATATAAATTTAAAACATTTCTTCGTCTTTTTATAATAGAAATCTTTTTTATTAAGAAACTTTCCTATTTTAATCCTTGTTACTATAATTATTTTAACACATTTTGAATTTTTGATTAGAAAAATTAATTAACTATTTCACCATCACTGGGAAGCTTTTTCCCTTTTAGAAACTATTCTATAATTAGAATTAACCATTAACAAAAATTTTTACTCGGTCATAAGTTTTCCTTATACAAAATATTCCATTACTATTCATTTACATTAATTTTAGTTACCCACTTACAATACCATTATTATGGACTTTTTTTACAAAGATTTTAATTTTATAAAAAGATTTATACAATCTATTCTCCACATATCCATCATAATTGTGCCTATCATGATGCATTACACATACTACTTTAGGTGCCTAAAAGGATTCATGAATGCACAACCCCATGTCATTCCGGACATGAGATAACTATCATAAAATAGTCAAATAACACAACATGTGCCTCACTTAATGGTAAAGTATTATTCAACTATAACAACAGACATCCAAAGAAAAAATCCAATCATTGGTAACATGGGTTTTCAGCCATACATGGGTTAGATACTCCCAAGGTCAAGTTCGGTAAAAAAGCCCGAAAGTTCCTAGTCCACAATCTACCATCCCAAAATAGAATGGTAAAATAATGATAAAGGAAACTCATATGGTACCACATAGTAACTTACCCATCATGGGATACAATAATCGAGTGCCAAAATCCTAGTCGTCACATGACATCAACCACGCCTCCCCACATACTAGAGGATGTCGACTTGTGGTGGGGGTCTAATAATTCATGTGGGAAGACTATACCCTATTTTCAAGAGTAATCCATTATTGAAAGAAATTTAAATACGGTAAACAATATAAAAAACAAATAAACATGAATATACAAACATATCCCAAAACAGGGTACAAACCACAATTCAACATTAACCCCCTCCTCACATGATAATAGTGAAGATGTGAAAAAAATTAAAAAACCGTATCTAAATCTCCAAAATGGGTCATGAATCTATGTTCAAATCCACATACTTGTATATCAAAATCAAAACAAAATATCCTAGAATAAGGTCTTTTCTCTTGTCCTGAGTTGCAGCCAAAAAAATCTGCTCGGGTACCCATTGGTAGCCCGAGTAAGGTGTGAGTACAAAACATAGTAGGTCACCACCAACGAGTTCTAAAAAAAATCCAGTCTACGTGATAATGTATGAAAATATGAATAAATTACTATGCAAATAGAAAAAAATCAATATACATTAGTTAATATTCTGTATCCTACCCATTTCTATCATTATTATTGTATTCACATATTATCAATCTTATTTATTTAATCCACTATTTTCATGTGTTCCATGTATTTGGAATATACATCATCTTCACATGAGTCTAAGGCAATCCATCACTATGCATAATGGAATAAGTCATGTACCTATATCACTTGGGATAAATAAGGGGCATCAACACATTATCATCACCACAAGACCTTAGATTGGGTGGAATGAAAAATTTATGGGAATAGATCCTCCATCCCCTTCCCTATCACATTGATTTTGTGGGGAATTTTAGAGACTCTCACTAATTCAACACGTTGGTATAGATCCTCATGTCAATACCACACTATACCAAACCATGTTTAGATTCTTATTTATCCACATACCACACACATAATATATCTCAAAAAAAAATAAATCAAATCATATAGCACCCACATTCCATAACTATCAATCAAGGTAAATAATACTCTTTAATAAACCATTAATAAATTTATCATTTACATTACATATCCATTTCTCTTAATTCCAATTCTCATGCACTAACCAATTAGGTATATTAAAAAATTCCGAAACATTAAATAATTTTAATTCATTACCTTACATTAGACCATTAATCAAATTTAACATTTAACAAGTATTTTCACACTTATTATTTTCAATTAAAATCATTTTATCATATTGCACAACCACTATATTATATTATACCATCTAGGTATACACAATAATTATCATGTACTAACCCATTCAACATATTCATAAATTACATAATTACAGAATATTTATTATATTACCCATTTCCCATGACTTTAACATTTTAGATGTCCACCATTACACATTCACTTGTCCTCTTAAGCATTTCTGTTAAAATTAATTTAGCATTCATCATAATCTCATTCATCCCATTTTTAATGTTTCATGTCATACCAAAAAAACACATTACCATTATCACCCTAGGGACATCTATAATTATTCCATTTTCAATTTAATTATCAAAAAAACCTATTCTTCAGGGTATTTACATTATTTTTCAAAAATCCTTCACAAATCCCAACCATTCTCTAGGTTTGAGAATGTTGGGGCACTCCACGAGTGGCCCTACATTCATCCCATGTGGACAATGTTAGATTCAATTTTTCATTTAGACAACCATTTTACTAGATATCACTAAATTTACAAAGGAAAATAAGAGGGGCATAAGAACACAATTTCATAGGGAAATTTCAATATAAAAATTGTGGAATATTATGTATATACCATATACCTCAAATCTGATGATGAACACACTCCTAATCACAGCCTTAAAAAAGATTCAAGAACCCCATTATGCATCAACTTAAATGTCACTTAAATTAGTGGGATTTATGGAATTAGAATTATATAGGAGAATCTATAAACCCTAAAACTGAAAATAGAATCAAGAAGAGTGTTAACTTACACAAACCTCTAATCCACAGCAAAAAATGCTCAAAATGACCATGAATCGAAGGAAACCACCCATGTCAAGCATCAGTCGATTTAGTACATACCTTGGGTTGAGAGGGTGATAAATAATGGAGAAATAGGGTAATACATAAATATATCATAATGAAAAGTTTGTAAATTTCCCCAACTTTACTGGGCCACCTGGTTTATGTAAACAATTTCCCAAATTGTGCAGAAATAATGTCAAAGATACATCTCATTGGAATATGGGTCACATGTTTGGATAAACTGTGTGACAAACATGTGATATTCTACTCCATAAGGTTTCCCAATATTCTTAGATAGAACGCAGGGTTTACATAATTGTGCACAAATCGCATGGCTTGCACAGATTGGCCCAGTTTCTTATTTTTTTCTTGATTGAAAACACTTAATTACCAGCAATGCTCATCATAATCATGGGAAACATATAACTAACCATAAAAATATATTGAAACCAAAATTTTAAACAATTACATACATACATGAAATCTTGGATCATACAAAGGAAGATGGAAAACTATATATTATAGAGTTACACCTAGAATTTAATTCATTGATTTCTATGCCATATTAAATTTATTCGCTAAACTAATGAATAAAATATAACAAATGTATGGATTAAACTATAAATAAATGAACAATTAAAATATTAAAACATGATATGAACATTTCTAAATGATTTATAAATGAATGATAATTATAAACCCTTTTATAAATTAGCTATCATTTTAGATATTCCATAATTTGAATATAAAGCCTTTTATACTCAATCCAATATGAGATCCCTCATATTAATTATAAAATAGTAGTAAAATTTATTACTTAAATCATTTTTGAAAAAACATTCAATACCATTTTAACATTATTTAAATTTCATCTTTGACTAAAATGTTTAAATAAGTTCCCCTTTTAATTTTAATAATTTAAAATAAATTAATTTTGGAAAATGTGAATTTATTAATATATAAAATGTTTATATTTTTACCAAAATTTTGAGTTTTATAAACTCTTCTATAAACCATTTTTATAATCTTTAAATAATCCATTTATTTAATGGGTATAGCGATTCTTTATAATTTTATATAAAAAAGTTTTAATTCCATTTATTTTGATTTATAACATTTATAAATAATTTTATCTAAATAGGACTTTTATAATATTAACTAATTTATATTCATTTAATATATTTAATATATTTTGAAAAAACATTTAAATTTTAACCATAATCATTTTAGACTTAATTAATTTATGATTTTTTTTATAATTTAAAAACATTCCCAAAAAACTTTTCATTATTTTAAAAATAATATATTAAAATAAATAAATTTTATTTTGAATATTAAAAATTAAAAAATATATTTACTACCAAGAACATTTTTTATGATTATTCAAAAAAAGTCCCATTTTAAATGGACTACATCCAAATAATTATTTTTGAATAATTCATAACATCAAAAATAAACATATTTATATTTTAGCCAAAGTTTATAATTTATTAACCTTTTATAAATTACCAATAACGATTTCTAAAAAAAGGTTAATCTATAGATCATAAATAATATAAAATTATTTTGTGTAAGGTATTTTAAATGCTATCATTTTATATTTAGAATATTTTTATTGATAAATGATTTATAAAAAATTATATAATTATTTAAGAAAAATTTATAATTATTTGATTTAGAATCATTTTATAAATAATGATATTCCAAAAAAATACAATTTTCAATGATTGTTAAATAAATGAGAAACCATATATATATGAAAATAATTATTAAATAACCATAAAACATTTACAGTTAATGAATTTACAAAACACATTTATTAATTTTATTTATATTTTTAAATATACATTCGATTATTTATAAAAAAATTACAGGGAATCATATTAATTTATTAATAAAATCCATTTAATAATTGATTTTTTTAATTAAAATATAATACATTTTTTCATAATAATTTGTAATAATTATGAATCTATCATATTTGAAAATGGATGATTAAATAATTTTTTAGCCTGTATTATTAATTTTATTCCCATTTTATAATACTTTTTATATACATGAATGACATTAAATAATAAAAATTTTGATAAAACATTTAATTAATTATTTAATATAAAATTGGTTTTCATTTCTATATTCTTGTATTGAAATATACTATATAATATGTTGTAAAATGTGTTCTCCACTAAACAATTAAAATAATCACATTGAATCCTCAAAGAATCCTACCCTCTGATTCCACTATTTTTTGTCCGTCATTGCGAAATTGGAGCAATAAAAAAACAATATATATGAAATATATTTTATAGAATCAACATGTAATAATATAAATACATAAATATGTGTTCATGTATAACTAAGGAATTAATATACAATGAGTTTTCTTGATGGAGATCACTGGATTAGGGAACAAATACATCATACCTCTGAGGGATTACAACAAATATGTGGATCCTAATAACTATCAGAGTGTTACAAATCAATTTAATATGTTCTAGAGAATTCTTAAAAGGTGATGAACATGATACGTGAAGGAAGTGAATTTGCATGGGCTTCTAGAAATTGGAATTTGCACAACTAAGGGGATCTCAATCTTTTATATATCCATCCAAGAAACTTTTATTTTAATGAAACACAGTATCCAAATTAATATAAATAATTGTATATTTATATTAATTCAAATATTATTTTATTAATTAATTAAAATTAAAATAAAATTAAATTAATTATATCCATTCATTATGGAATATTATCAAAGATATAGTTTGGAAGATAAATGGACCTAAATTAAATATTCAATTGATTATTCTAGTTAATATTAATAAAATTTATAGGCTACTCAACATATCACTAATTTGTATTATGATGGAATACCAAAAGGGAATATGATTTTTTCCTATAAGTATTTTTTTGGAGGAATTGGATCCTGATACCTCACATATATCCTAATCATGAAAATGTTGCAAGTATAATGTTGTCCCTAAACCTTCATGGGTGATGTATTTAATTTCTCATCACTACCTTACAAATATGGTTCTAAAAATTGATTCTGAAAAATAATACGATATTTCTGAAATTATTAACATTATTTCTTGATAAAATTCCCATTATAATAAAATTATGAAAAATTAAACGATCATAATTATTTTTATCAACCCAAAATGAGCATAATAAAACAATTTTTATTATTTATTTCTATTTTGGAAAACATATTGAGAGGTATAAAATTTGGATAAATGAGTGATAATGAATAAATTACTCCCTAATTGGGTATGTGATTAAATCCTGAACATGATATTATTACTAAAATGATTAAAAAACATAGAAAGAATAATTTAACTACAAACAACAAATAATCCATAATAAAAGAAAATAGTAATAATTTTAATGTAATTAATAAACATATAATATTAATATAAAAGGTAAAAAACATGAATATGGTTATCAAAAATATTAATAAATAATCTTAATTTATTATAAATGATGTTAAAATATATCCAAGAAATTGAGGATTCATGTTAAGAGTTTCTTTGTCTAAATTACAATTCATTAGGACATATTTTAAGATATGCATGTATTTTTCATTGACATGGTGTACATAATTCCATATATTATTATTATTTCATGAATTTTTTTTATTTTTAGTTTAATTTTTTTCCATTCATAAGGTTATGATTAATACATTTCCTTTTCCATAAGATTTCTTGTCCGATAATTTCTTTCTTTGAAAATTTGTTTTGGTTCATGCACTGATTTTAAATATAATAGATTATATAATACTTCTATGAAAAATTTTATCATGACATTACATTTATTCATTAATTTTATTATCATTTTGAAGTTATATATTTCATGGGGTTATAGTTTAAATGTTACAAAATCAACTAATTTGTTTCCTAAAACATTTACTTTATCGTATTTTTTGTTTTTACATAACACATTCTCCTCAATGTATGTATTCATTAATTTTTATTATGGAAATGTTATTCAATTATTAAATGATTTCAATAGGTCATATTCTACTGATATTTTAAATTTATTTAATTTTTTACAGGAAAATTCTTATTGTTTTCGTTACTCGTGATTTTTGAATTTATTTACAATAAAGTTAAATGAATTTTCATTTGAATGTTTCCACTTGAATAAATTATCCTAATCACATGTCTATTATTCATTATCATGCTTCCAGTCAATGTGTTCATGATTTTAGAATGTTATTTATATTCACATTGTTTTTTGAATTTTTCATTCTAAAAATAAATATTAATATTTTAATGTAATAAATAAATGGATTTCATTCCACATATGCCTTTTTCAAAAATTACACATTTATTTCCTTTAACGTTATTTATTTTAAGGCTTAATTATTGTGGTAATTTAATACTAGAATACATCTATGAGAAAGTTATGGATAAATCAAAATAATATAAAATAAAATTTGTTGAAGTGTTTGTCAATACCAATAAATAACATCCATGTTGGGACACAAACAACTGAATATTTACTTAATCATAGATGAACCATGGGTAAAAGCCCATAAAAAGGTTTGTTGGGTATTAACTCTACCTTCAATTGGTCAAAAAATATTTCGACTGACTGCAAACCTAGTTTGACACTCACATGGGTATGGTTTTGGATATTTGACTTACTTCTAAATAAAGTATTTAACAAACAATATCAAAAATGTTACATTTTGAACGTATAATGAATCTTTTAATTTATAAAACTATTTTTATCTATTTAAATTTTTTAATTTGAATCTTTATCCATGTTCTTAAACATGTGTTGAGTAATAAAAATGAAATATCTATAAGAAAAATATCCAATCATTTCCTTTATCCTTCTTAATCATCCAATCTACATAAACATAAGTTTTATTTTAATGCATTTACCATGTGAATACACAATTTTATGTTATATTGATTGAAGGGTGTTCGCATATATAACCATACATTTATTTATTGTGTCAATATTAGAAATCAACATATTTTTGTCTTTTATATTGATATTCATTGAGTACCAGGAAAATTTTATTACACTTAGTGTACTCATTCCATACATATGATGAATACATTGTAATTATTTAATTATATTTTGTCCCTATAATTATAAATCCGCTAGATGCATCAGCAAGTCACATTTGATAAAATTCCATTGGTATTTAGTGTACACTTTATGAAATATGAATGATGTCTTGGTATGATGAATTGAAGTTTAGATTAAGATGTCTGACATTATAAATTACTTTATTTTGAAATTAGTTATTATTTTGTTTGTGATTATTTACATTTCCATGTTATCCATGGATATTTTTTATGATCAGGATAATAGATATATGAATTTATTGGATAATTATATATTCTCTCAAAAATATTTATTCCTTTTTAGCTTTTATTGTTTTCTATCCCTTACATATCATTTGAGATCACCCATATATTATTTGTCCAATTTTCATTGCTTTTAAAGAAGAATATTTAAATTGAAATTACTAGAATGATATCATGTTTGTATAATTTTGTGAGAGATATTTAATACTTAGTTTATGATGAGGAATGATTGGATTTGTGAAAAAATATGTATTTCATGAGAATGATATGTCTTCTGTTATTTAAAATTTCAAATTAATAATTAAAAATTATGAACCCGAAATGATTTGTGTGTGTAAGTGACTCATTTTTTGTTATTGATATTTAAACTATTCATGGTTATGTTTATGTGATTCTAGTTATTTTAAAAATAATATGTTTTTAGTACCATATCTGGTAGTACGGTTTTGGGGAATCTCAATGGTGATAAAGGGTCACAAATTTTAACCCAACCCATCACCTTTTTCCATTATTTTTCTTCATCCATGCAAGCCTCTACACCGAACAACATCTCCACTAGCACTAGGATTTATTCTATTCCACAAAAAAATAAAATAGTTTTGTTATGATATTAATATTTCATTACTAATTAAATTGATGTACTATTATTGTGGTCGTTGTAAAAAAAATTATTAGGTTTTCAAGTTTTATTTTCCCTTTTACAGTGTTTGTAGTTAATCATTATTTTCAATGATTGTATATATACATTTTTGGTATGTAAATAAATGAATAAATCAAATAAAAAACAAACTAAAAAACAAAGTAATAAATACATTCATGTATACAAGTACATATGTACATACATGTTTGTGTTTAATTATTTATATTCATATTTATTTATATATTAATTTATGTATATGAATCAATATTTTTATATTTTTATATGTTATATTTATATTTTAAAATATAGATACTTTCATAGAAACAAATAAGTTATATGTTTATTTGGGTTTATATATTTAGAAACACACATGTATATATAATTAGAATTAAATATCTAATGATACCCACATGCACACACACATAAAAACACACACACACACATTCATATATATATATATATATATATGTTTATGTATGTTTTTTCTACATTATTTATGTAAGTTATATATTTTTTATTATATATTTATATATATGTGTATATAATTCAGAATATATATATATATGTTCATATATTTATATATATGTCAATAATGTTATGTTTAATTATTATATATATTGTATTTTCATTTTAATATACATAAATATATATATATATAATTTTTTTTATCATATTTATAATATATGTTTATGGATTAATCTTCAATACAGATATTTTCAAATATGATTTTTTGATGTTTATATATATATACATGTTATTATTCACATGCTCACATATGTTTTATTTTTCCAAATTTATTATTATATATGATGTTTAAAACATATTTAAGGTTATGACATCTGATTGGATTAAACACGATGATAAGGCAATCAATTTTGAAATTTTTGCTGAATTTTATCCTGAAACATGACTCCAAAAATAATTTAAATCAATGAAAATCCATTCATTATTTATAGTTTCATTAATTTATAATCTAATTGTAAATTGGATAAATTTATTGTCCTAACGTACTTAATGAATATATGGATTTTAATTAGAATTAATTGTGTAATAAAGGTTTTTATTTATAGATCTTAGGACACCCTAATAATTTAGATTATTCACTGGGTGAACTAAATATTGAAATGTTCAAATATGCCACACATGCTCATGTACAATTGGGAACGATTCTTATAATGGAAAAGGAATTTTTCGATTTAACATTTTCATGGACTACCCTCCATGGGAAATTGAATTGAATTGGGAATAATATTTTCTAGATTTATTTAGTGAACCATATTTTATGTTATACATATATGGTAAATTTATTTATATAGCCAAACATATCCCATTAAAAAATATACATTGATGAGCCAACCAGTTCCCTTCTATGAAGTGCTTCCCTCACTCTACTATGTCATGTTATTGGGATTCAAAATCATTAATGGAACCTTAATGATTCCATCGATACTATTTAAATATACAATGGATTGAGAGATGGGTATGAATATTAAAATTGGATTTCATTTGTTGATCCTCATCAAAGATAAATAATTCAACCATTGATTTATTATAGTTGTTTAGGAAGTGTCTAGGAAAGAGAGTAATAATGTTGAGGGTTCATCTATGTAAATGTATTGTAATCAAGAACTCACATTTGGTTAGAAAACAATTAATATAATTCTAGTTAATGGTATTAATATGAAGAACTTATTTTAGGGGAATACACTGATAGAGAACCATTTTATAGGCTCTAGAATGAATCTCTAGAGCTCAGGCCCAACTTTAATGGCCATTGTGAAGCTCAAGACTATCTGAAACCACCACTAGTGTTTAACATAAACCCCTTATGGATGGATATACGATATGGAATCTTGAAGGATTTTTATTTGATATCCTACAATATTAAATAATGAATAGGCATTAAATAGAATTTAAAAATACAATGCATTGAGTTTTCATTTTCATTAGAGGCCTCATGATGATGAAATGATCGAAGAAATTCTTACATGAACATCACAACAACATTTAAAATGATAATTCAATGAACAAGAATATGATACAACAAGGATAAGGATAACATAGAATTATCATTCCAAAAATATAAAATTTATAGGAATAATTAAGACCCCTAGGTTGGGGAATATTTGATGTCGAGTGGAAAAGAATAAAGAACAGATATTCTGGCCAGTGATAAGTTTGGTTTAAAATCAAGATGATATCTGGATATTATACATGATAATGAATGAATTAATTAAACTAATCATCCATTAAATGAAATATATATATTAGGATTATAAAATTTGATGAAGATGAATTAAAGATGAACTAGATATTAAAGGTAAATAAACCGAAGGTGGATTATGAAAAAAAACCATTAAACATAAGCAGATCATCATAGGTGATTTTAAGGGAAAATATATTGCAGTAGGATATAATCAAAATTTTATTTCATCATCATCAGATGAAAATAAACTGCATAAAACACACCCTAATCATAAGAATGAAAATGAAGATGAATATAAATTAAAAATAAATGTAATTATTTTGGAATGGTTATAGTAGGTTTTGAAAAGAATCTGAAGGAAAAATGTCGTTAATCACATGTTTTAAGTCTTGAATCCCCCATCTTATAAGTAAATGGTCGTTATCATCGAGAAAAAATATTTATTTTTTCAAAATCACCGTTAAATATCTCTTCCTTGTAATCCAGGAATTTCCATCATATTTCATCACATATATGAGTGGTTGATCAGTGGGTGCACCTAATTCCCCATAGTTAATGAATTCTTTTTTTCTTATAGCCTTTTGTTTCATCGATGGAATTGAAATTCTCATCTATAATATTCTACAATATTTCATTGTATTTTTGTTTCTCAAAGGTAACTGAGTCCGATGTTGCAAAGAAACCATAAAAATTTACATACTTTTCCATTTGTTTAATTATATCATATATAATAACAAGGTTTCAATAAATTTTTGGATTGATATGAGAATGTTTTCATTCCTTTTATTCTAATGTAGTATTATGTCCTAATGGCATCATTCATTCTTGAACTCCATGTTCCTCAATTGGCACTTGTTAAATGCTTTGTTGTTCATCTATGGTTAGTTTCACTATATTAGAAAAATATTAATGATTATATTTCAATGGATGATTTTGGTTATATATTACATATATATTGAATATTTTATTATTGGTGATGGAATTATGTATGTTTTATCCCACTGTGTGATATACATATACCATAAATATACTCCTCACACCTTTCTTCGGTGATATTTTTTTTAATTTTCCATAAGTATCATCACATATGAAATGGAACAAAATAATATAAGCTGGATTACACATGGATTGTGAGTACTCTATTCTACATGTTGTGTCTTTAATATAAGGTTTTTCTTTCATCAATTCAGTAGATACACTACTAACAAAGATGCATCAATGTGAAAATTCATGGGAACTCCTTTTTCATCCAAAATGCTTTTTGACATGTTGATAATCATCCAATTTTTCTTTTCAGTTATACTATTTAGTTGAGTTATGTAAGATGATGTTTTTTTGTATTTAATTCCATGTTTCTTGAGGTACTGTGTAAAAAAAATTAGAGGTGTACTTCCCACCTCGGTCAGATCAATTTTTTATGGATACATTTATTTTTCACAATATCCATTAATTCATTGACGGCTTCAAGAAATTATGAATTTATCTTAATAATTGATATCCATGTATTCCTAATATAACCATTAATACAAGTTATAATCTACCAAAATTTTTCATTTTAGTTATTTTATTTAAAATTTTCTTTTGAGTCAAATTATATCTCCATGATTAGGTTTGGAATGGGGGGTTTTCTTAGTTGAGGTATAAACGCATCGATCACAGTAGACAAGCACCTTTTCATTTATTTTATTCTTATTTATTTTTATACCATTATATTTTTTTCTTTTCTATTCCCCCTTCCCCTTTTCCCATTTGGATTCATGTTCACAACCCAATGGAATTCCCCGTGCATTGCTGATAGAAGGTGAGGGAGAGAGAGAGAGAGGGAAAGGGAGGAGGCAACTCCATAGAGTTCATGTCGGGAAGGAACAATGTGTGGCAGCTACAGATCACATATATGTGCAATGTTCTAGTGGTTTCTTCATGGATGTAGACCTGTGTTTTATTTTTTTATGAATATAATTATAGCATAGTTATTTTTATTTATTAAACCCATTTTGAGTTTTTAGGGACATCTACAGTGTTAATCTATGGATTTTGTGGAGAATTCAGGCATTTTAGGCAGATTTGTGGGGTTCTCATTCGAGAAAACTCATGTACCAATCACATTGTTAATAGAATTCACATATTATGTTCTACCTATATAGAGAGAATTCTTTTTCATATTTACACACCAAAAACATTAAGTACACACCATATAGAAGTACATGTCCATGTTCATAGCCTTGTGGCCATGTACATGGGTTGGAAGTGTTTTGGGAGGAACACACTATGTACTCAGAATATGTTTGGTGTAGTGGGACATATCCATGTATCCATGTACTCAAATATATACCCCATGTTATAGGTACATGGACATGTTGTAGTACATGGGAAAACCTTTTTATGCCCCGATCATGTTGTAGTTAATAACTAGACCCCATGTATCCTCTAGGAACCTAAAAGTACATGAAACGGTGCTGAGTCGTGAGTACATGATAGGTACTCAAAAGTAAACACATTGTACATTTTTGAGCATGGGGATCATTGGGTGTTTTGTGACTTGATGTAAGAAATGAACCAGGGAGTTATATGTTGTATGATATTTTCCATATTGATAAAAATAGATGAAATTCTTTGGAATTAATAGGCTGTTCAGATGTTGTTTTGGACTTTGAGAGTTTAGTATAATGATTTCCTTGAGTTTTGGTTATTAAATCCTCTAATGGGTTAGGTTATGATCTACAATTCCTACTTGGGTGTTTGAGCTTTAATGTATTCATATCATATATATGGGTATTCTTGGATGATTTTGTTTTAGGTTATATTTAATGGTTCCTAGAAGGATGGATCAGGTTGTATCTCTAGGAAAATCATCATTTTTTGTGCTTGTTCTGATCAATTCTTCAAGGTTAGAGAGTTTGAGGTTTAGCACATGTGTTTGGGGGAGAGGGGTGGTTTCAGCCTATAGACAAGTTCGATGTGATGGGTTTGATGTTATATACGGGTGTTTTTGAGTTATTGAGACACGTAAAAGGGTCTCTGGAGGATTCACTAGTGGGTTAGTATCCGATCAAATTATTATAGGTTTTTGTAGACATTTTTTGAGATTTTCTTTGTTGGAATGTGATCCTAGTATGCCCATGTTAGTGAGTTTTTATCCATGGATAGGTTGTTCACTATGATGGATGAAATATTTTTCGTGTGTGGGAATTATCCCAAGGTTTAGCTTTTACTGGGTAGATCATATGGAAGGTCCATCTTTGTCGGTTGTCTTGACTAAAATTGTGAATCCCGTTTTGTTGTTTAATCTTTTTTTCCCATTGTGAACAGTGTTGATCATGTATTAGTTTGAGGCTATCATGGGTTTATTTTGATTATTTTTTATGTTGTGTATGGCATGTAGATGTGGTTGTGATAGAGGAACTCTTTTGGGGTTTCTTATTCATGTTGTGGCATGCGTACTGTTTTTGGTTTATTCATTGGTCATTTACTAAGATATTAGGTGTAGTAGGGGAGTCCCACGATGGATATAAATTAATTCTATGACCTCAGGGACAGTGGAAGCCCAACAATTTGTTGGGTCATAAGGTGGGTCACTAAGATCCCATGTGGTTGTTTTTTGTACATTAAGATCTAATGTAATGAGATATTCCTTCTTATTTGTTGAATGAATGTAGATCATAACTACTTTTTCATCTTTCTGGATAGTGGGTTTGGGAGGTCGAGCATAAAATGTTCTCTTGGAGTTTGGTTGTGATGTATGTTAATGTTTCTTTATAGGATTGTTGTTTGAGGAGAAGAACATTGATATATTTTGGATTGTTCATTGGACCTTTTTCATTATCTGGTTATCTCCTCTATTGGTTGGTTGTTGTTAGAAGAGAACAGTGGAACTATGGATGATATGGATAAGGGAACAACTTCTAAATTATGGGTTATCCATTCCTCAGGAAGGTTCAATTTATTGTGGATGAAGTTTCTGTAATTTCTTGTATTTTCCATTTATTATTTTTAAATATTATTTGGAATTATTTAGAGACCTGGTGCAAGAAGACACATCATTCCGAAGTCTAGTGATCCCGAAATGGTTGTTTGAACTTTTTTTATGTTATGTGAGTCAGTGCATGGGTGCTGTTGTGGCAGTTTCCAAACGGATTCTCGGATTACAAATCTTATTGCAGTGTTGCTTCCGGGAAGACGAAATTGCCTAATAACGACTCTAACCTCGACTAGCGCGGGTCGGCTACAAAGTCTAATTTTGGGCGTTTTAAAATAGGAAACACGTTAGAAGGAATAAAATAAATTAATGGTTTATTTTATTATTTTAAAAAGGTTCCTTTTTTTGAGCACGACCTAATCCTCCCCTATAAATGCATCCTTATGGAAAATTCGTAAGGTTAGACTCATAACCCTGCGAGTTGAGAGAGAGGGAGAGAGATTTCTCTTGGAGCTTGGGCGGAGTAGGACGCGTTGGCGAACTACGGCAGATCGAAATCGAGAATCGATGCGCCGACGTTGAAGGATCTCGACGACAATGGATGCGCGTCGCCTTCGTCAATGATATATCCTGTCGAATGTTAGGGGATTTTTATTTTAATTTCTTTTCCCCATATTTGAGTTTAAACGACGAATGAGGATCAACCACGAACGAGTTGATTCATGGATTCAAACGGTCTTGCGGGAAAGATTTTCATTGGTAATATTATGGGGAATTGATACATACTTTATTTTTTTATTGATTCTTACTCTGTCTAAGTCTATTAACGGGAGAATATCAACGCCGTGACAAACGAAGACGGAGGTTCCTTCCTCAATTTGTCAATTAAGATTTCTTCCCCCATCTTTCCTCACGTGTTCTTCGCGTTCTTCATGGGGCGACAAACAATGGATCATTGCGCATCCGTTCTGCGACGCAATAGTCCCAAATCGATGGTTCAACACCGCAACGACCTTATGGAGGTGCGACGACGATGGAATTTGACAAATAGAACAGGATTGGGAAAGGGCGGTCTTCGAGCGTTCTTCCTGTGGGGAGATCAAATCATGGTATCGGAGCCGATCGGAGATCCGAAAACACTGGAATCGGCTTCGTGATGTCGCACCACCAAAACCTGAAAATTTCGTGGCGATCAGACGGCTGGCTCAATGATCAGAGCATCAAGGGAGGGGCTTCAGCGTAGAGTGCCATTTATGGAAATTTCCAAAATAAACGTCGTGTAATTCCAAAGAACACGCCGTGTAGTACTGGAGGCGGTGGTTCGGGTTTCGGGGTCATAGAGGAATAACACGGCGTGTGACCCTAGTCACAGGGCATGTTGGACTTTCCCTGAAGCTTGGCGTGTACTTTGGGTTGTTCACGAACACGGGATGAGCTACACGGATTCAGGAGACACGGCGTGTATAGCGCGACAGAAATGGTTCCGTGGAGCTCGGCGTGTATCTCGCAGATACGCGGACACGGGATGGAGTACACGACCGTCTACTCCATCACACGGCCAGGCGAGGCCAGTAACGCGGGTCACCCTGTGTGTTGATTACAAGAGTTGGTGTACACAGGGTTGATGACCATGTACGAGAACATGGATAGAGTACACGGAGCCAACCCCTATTACCCAGACACGGCGTGTACACCGTACTACACGCCGTGTACTTAGTTCTTCCTACATGACCAGCCTCATGACACATTCCATTGTACACGGGCAGTACCTGGGGTCAGAAAACACGTTGTGTACCATTTCTACACGCCGTGTACTTAGTTCTTCCTACATGACCAGCCTCATTACACATTCCATTGTACACGGGCAGTACCCGGGGTCAGAAAACATGATGTGTACCATTTCTACACGCCGTGTAATTTTTGGAAAATGGCTTGGTCCTCTTGTTCATCGTGCCTTAGACATCATTCATTTGGGCTAGTGCCCCTTCTTCTTGTTCCCCTGAAATTCAAGCATCATTCCCTCATTCATGATTATGATCCCTTCAGCAGGACTTTCTGTGATAAAGTCAGGCATCCATCCAAGAGGCTCGGATCGAGATCCTTTATCCATCCCTGACCCTAGGTAGATTCAGGCATCAACGTGACCAACCTTACTAGGCGTTGATCCACTACATAGCTGGGGTATCACCTGACTGGTGCATCTGGATGAGTCGCGGTATCCGCCATGGCCCGGACAGTGATCCTCATCTGTGTATCTTGAACATTCCCACTCAGGAGTGTGTCTCCCATAATGAGTGCTTCTATCTTCCTTAACCATTCCACTCATGAGTGTGTCTCCCATAATGAGTGCATATTTCTCTCGTGAAAGTTCCTAATAGAAAGAACATCTCGGAAAGAAATCATCAGATATATAAGACTCGTGGAGTTTGTTCCCCCAGAACGAGTGCATCACGGAATCTTCGAACCGAATACCTAATGGGGGTATGCGGTTGTGTGACCTGTCTCTAGACCACAGGTCTGGGCTTTGAGTATATCTGGTTTGTTCTATATGTTCTGTAGACATATTCTGTGCATAGAAAACTGTACCTTTACTTTGTGTACTACTTTGTGGTTTTCGGGGTCCTCTATTGAGTATTGTTATACTCACCCATGAATAGGCTTAGCTCGCACGTCTGCTGTCTTGTGCAGACGAGCAGCCTTTTGATAGAGTCCAAGGAGGACCCAGACAAGACCGAGCTTTTTGGTTTCCCTACAGGCTAAGGCGTTCCTACGGCTACGAGCGTCAGTCCCAGTACCTTTTGTGCTTACAGGATGGACTTTGGAGTTTTCAGACTCTGGTTTTTGGTGGGCTTGTATTCTAGCCCAGTTTGATTTTATATCACTATACCATTCGTCGTACTCTGTTGGTTGTGGTTTAGTATTATGCATTTATTTTGTTCCTTAGTGTTTTACATTTCAGAATTTCTGGGCATGGAGGTGTGTGAGGTTGTATAGGTACTTAGGAAATTCATCCCATGTAATTGATATGCCTAATCGGTGACAGTCACGAGCCCCTGGCCAATTGGAGGCAGGCTTGGGGAGTCACAGCGCGGGCCCCACTAGGACGCATCATGATAGGGTGGTATCATAGGTGGTCGGTTCTATCATAAGACCAAGAGTCTCTGAGTTTGGTTTGGGGAAATAGTGTTGAGTGTTTCGGGTTTGGCATTCATGCCATTGACCCCAGTGTTGGTGCGGCGGCTGACGTATCCGTACACAAGAACATTGATAACCTTTTTTTGACCCGATACACGAAAACACTGGTTTCGAGGAAATAAAAGGTACATGCATCATTTATGAATGGGTTGTGTTTTCCATATCCTTTGGGTCAGCTATCCAGATATACTAACTGACCATGGTACATCTTGTTTCTTTACAGGATGCCTCCACGACGCATACCCGCTAGTATTCAGCAACACGATCGCGAGGATGACCCCCTCGGTGACGAGGCTTTGATAGAGGGACTAGCTCCCCAGGCGTTTCTACCAGGTGGTAGACCTGATATACCACCACTAGTGGAGCTTCTAGTGGTACACGCGGTACCGACCAGCGAGGGGCGAAGGCTCAGTGCGCTAGTTCCAGAGAGAGAGACCCCTCAAGTTCCGAGGCGAGCCTGACCCATAGTCGGCTAAGGACTAACTTGAGGCGGTGACCAGAGTTTTTTGTCTTGTGAGGACACCAGCAGACCAGATGGTGATCCTAGGAGTGAGCCTTCTTTAGGGTTCGACGAGATGATGGGGGAGTCTGACCACGCAGACTCACGACGAGGAGACTCTTTCGTGGATAGAGATTGAGAGACTCTTCAAGGAGGATTTCTCTCCGGTTATGCTGAGAGTTGTATGCATCCAGGAGCTTCTTCAACTCCAGGAGAGCAGTATGACAGTTGCTAACTATTCATCGAGGTTTACCAACCTCTCTAGGTACTCAATGGATATGGTCAGGGATCGGTTCTTTAGAGCTCTGACCTTTGAGTGAGGTCTACGAAGAGACATCCGAGCCAGTGTCGTGCCTCTATGCATATCGACATATGTTGGAGAGCTCGAGCGATCCTTGGTGATCGAGAGTTTCTTGGCGGAGCAGAGACATCCACCAGTAGTCGGCAGCAGGAAGATAGGTGTAGAGACCCTGGCAGCAGGGAACCGACTTCAGGCATAGGGGTTTGGACCTGGGAAACCTCATAGGATGACCCATGATATGGGATCGACAGTCCAGGGCTCTCAGGATGGATCTAGTCGGCCCAGGGAGAGGCGATACTACGCATGTGACGGTAGGGGACATCTCTCTAGAGATTTCCCAACATGTCGAGCTACTGAAATGGAAGCGGTGGATGGACCACCGAGGCAGAGGTAAAGAACAGAACAAGCAGACCCGCTAGGAGGTAGACGTGGCTGGGGAGCAAGTAGAGCTGCAGGTGGTGGCAGACGCTTCGACTCACTTCCACCACTTCCCCCAGGAGGTGTGAACCATGCTCATGGAGCTGGTGGACAGGTGCGGGGACAGCTGCATGCGTTCGAGGAATACGACCTAAGGGCTCTAGGGATGATTCGAGATATGATCTATGTCTTCTCTACCTTAGCTTCCGTACTTATAGACATAGGTTCTAGTCATTCTTTTACAGCCACATGTCTTGTACAAAACCTCGAGATTCTGATAGAACCATTTACTCGATCCTTACACTTCGAGACACCTGTGGGAGGAGACTCGATGATCAAACCACTTTGCAGAGAGTGTGATCTTTCCGTTGGAGAGAATTTCGGTTGGAACCTCATGGTGGAAGCGTCAAGGACTTATGATGTCATTCTAGGTATGGATTGGTTATTTTCATTCCATGCCCAGATTGACTATTTTAGGCAAAGAGTGTGGTGTGTCCGCCGTAATGGAACAAGGATTCCCTCTGTTGGATAGAAGGAAACCCATGCAGCACAAAATAGGATCATGCATTGGAGGGTGCATCTGATCACTCATGTGTTGGCTAGCCTTAACCTCGGAGCGGTGGATGTTGTGAGCTCCCAGTTCCCCGCAGTAGTGGCAGAGTACGATGACGTCTTTCCCAAAGATGTCCCAGGACTACCTCCCCACTATGAAATCAACTTCTGCATCGACTTACACCCCAGGACGACATTGATCTCAACATCGGCATATCAGATCGCTCCCAGAGAGCTTCATGAGCTGAGGGTGTAGTTGGAGGACATATGGAGCGAGGGTTTTGTGAGGCCCAGCGTTTCACACTGGGTGGGTCCAGTCTTGTTTTCCAAGAAGGCAGATGGGAGTCTGAGGTTGTGTGTGGATTACTAGCACCTGAACTAGGTGACGGTGAAGAACAAGTATCCACTGCTGAGGATCGATGACCACATCGATCAACTAATATGGGAATAGTGGTTCTCGAAGGTTGACCATCGGTCTGGCTATCACCAACTATGAGTGCGAGATGAAGATATACCGAATATGACTTTCAGATGCTTCTACGGTCACTATGAGTACATGGTGATGCCTTTTGGCGTGACGAATGACCCTGCAGGGTTCATGGGGTTGATGAACCAGATCATCCAGACGTACTTGGACTGGTTCGTATTGGTCTTCATCGACGACATCGTTGTGTACTCAGCGTCAGAGGAGGAGCACACGAGACACCTACAGATGGTTCTGGATATACTTCGGGGGGCACTAGATTTATGGGAAGCTCTCAAAGTGCCAGTTCTGGATTCAAGTGGTCCACTTTCTGGGATAATTCATCTCAAAAGATGGAGTAGCTATGGACCCAGCCAATGTGGAGGTTGTGTTATCATGGGATCCACCTCGGAGCGTGACGGAGGTGCGAAGCTTCCTTGGGTTGGAAGGATATTACCAGAGATTCATTCCGGATTTCTCCTGGATATCAGCACCAATGATAGCCTTTACCAGTAAGGGGAAAGCCTTCATGTTGACAGAAAAGTTACATTAGGCTTTCAAGATGTTGAGACAGAGTTCTACGAGTGCCCTACTCTTGAGATTTCTAGAGGAGGGTTTTGAGTACCATGTGTCCTGTGACACATTAGGGACCGGGCTCAGTTGTGTCCTGATGTAGTGGCATGTAGTAATTTCTTATGGTTCATGAAAACTTAGGCCACATGGGAAAAACTATGTGACCCATGATCTTGAGTTGGAAACGGTAGTCTTCGCATTGAAGATGTTCCAACACTACCTTATGAAAGAGTGGATTATTGTCTAATCTGACCATAAGATCCTCAAGTAAATCTTCTCATAGAAGGATCTGAATTTGAGGCAGAGGCGTTGGCTAGAGTTCCTCCAGGACTATGATTTTGAGATCATCTATACTTCGCGGAAGGGGAACAAGGTGGCGGATGCTCATAGCAGAAGGTCGAGAGCACAGCTGTTGAGTGAGGCGACACAACAGTTTTCCCCATTACAATTATCCTTCTTAGATGGAGAGGATACAACATACCTACAGTCGATGGTTTTCAACCCACCACTCTTACAGCAAATTAGGGAGGCATAGCTTGGGTATGTCGGCTGTGTGGATTTATGTTCTCAGTTACCCACGAGACATGAACCTGATGGATAATCACAAGGTGGGGAGCACATACATCTTTTAAGAGGACGCACTGTTGTTCCAGTGGAATTCCAGGAGGAGGTCTTGTGGGAGTTTCATACATCCCCTTTTGCGGTACATCCTAGAGTGGAAAAGATGTACCAAGATCTCTGATGACAGTTCTGGTGGTCAGGCATGAAGAAGCCAGTAGCAGAGTTCATTTCTCAATGCATCACATGCCAGCAGGAGAAGGTTGAGTACCAGGTTCTAGCGGGATTAGATCACCCCATGGAAGTCCCAGATTGGAAGTGGGATATAATATCGATGGAATTCGTGACGGTCATATCATGGCCGTCCAAGGGGCATGATTCCATCTGGGTGATCGTTCAACGACTCACCATGTCGTCCCACTTCATAGCTATCAGGGAGTACAGTTATGTAGAGAGTTTGGGATGCCTCTATGTGTAGGATATTGTTCAGCTTCATGTCGTCCCCTTGAATACAGTCTCAGATCGAGACGCCCACTAAACATCTTGGTTGTGGAAATGATTGCAGGAGGCTTTTGGGACTCATCTATGCTTGAGAACAGCATTTCATCCCTAGACGTATGGTCAGACATAGAGGACCATTCAGGTTCTGGAGGATATGTTGCGAGTCTGTGTCTTGGACATTGATTGCCGTAGGAAGGACCACCTACCACTGGTAGTGTTTGTATTCAACAATAAGTACCACTCCACTATCGGTATGGCACCGTTCGAGGCCTTCTATGAGAGACCCTGCTGGTCACCGCTTTGCTGGCCCGACCACAGAGAGTCAGCACTCACGGGTCCAGAGATAGTGAAATCCACCATAGGGAAGGTGCAGATCATCCGGGCGAGGATGAAGACTGCACATAGCCGGCAGAATTCTTATGCTGACAGACGATAGAGACCTCTGGTGTTCGAATAGGGAGACCACGTCTTTCTTCGGGTGTCACCTCGATGAGGGTTGCAGAGATTTGGCCGAGGTGGAAAGCTATCTCCGATGTTCATCAAAACATTCCCGATTCTGTGTAGAGTTGGTGATGTGGCGTACCGCCTATCTCTACCACCACAGTTACATCAGGTACATGATGTCTTCTATGTGTCGCAGCAGAGGGGGTACATGCATGACCCATCGCACGTCATCGACTGGGGCAAGTTGGACATCGAGGATGGAGTCACCTTTGCTGAGTACCCGGTGGAGATCGAGGATCGGGAGGAGAGGATCCTTCATGGGAGATCTATTACCTTGGAGCACGTCCGGTAGGAGAACAAGAATCTTTAGGAGATCATGTCGGAGTGGGAGGCCCGTATTCAGGCCCAGTACCCATATCGTTTTTAGTATCCCTTGTTTTGGCTATTCGGGGACGTGAAGCCCAAGGTGGGGAGAATGTAATGTCTCATATTTTCCATTTATTATTTTTGAATATTATATGGAATAATTTCGAGACCAGTTGCGAAAAAGATACATCATTCCGTGGTCCAGTGAGCCCTGAATGGTGGTTTGATCTTTTTTATGTTAATTGAGTCAGCGCTTGGGCGCGATTATGGAAGTTTCCAAATGGATGCCCTGATTACAAATCGGAGTGCACCACTGTGTCCGGGATGACGACTTTTCCTATGAACAACTCTAACCTCGACCGGCACAGGTCGGCTGCAAAGTTTAATTTTGGGGGTTTTAAAAATTGAAGCATGTTAGATGGAATAAAATAAAATAATGATTTATTTTATTATTTTAAAACGTTTATTTTTTTTGAGCACGACCTAATCATCCCCTATAAATGAATCATTAGGGAAAATTCGCTGGGTTAGCCTAATAAACCTACGAGTTGAGAGAGAGAGATAGATTTCTCATGGATCTTGGGCGGAGGAGGACACATTGGTGAATGACAGCGGATCGAAATCGAGAATCGATGTGCCGACGTTGAAGGATCTCGATGACAACGACAGCGCGATGCCTTCGTCAGCTATCAATCATTTCAAAAGGTAGTGGCTTGTTATTTCAATTACTTTTTCCCATATTTTAGTTTAAACGATGAACATGGATCAACCACGAACAAGATGATCCGAGGATTTGTACATTATTGTAGGAGGGAATTTCATTGGGATGATTATGGGGAACTGATACATGATTTATGTTGTTTTTGATTCTTTCTCTATCTAAGCCTATTAACGGGAGTGGATCAACGCTGTGACGAAAAACGGTGGAGGTTCGTTCCTCAATTTGTTTATTTATATTTCTTCCCCCTTCTTTACTCGCATGTTCTTCGCATTCTTCATGGGGTGAATAATAACAGATCGTTTTGAATCCGTTCTGCGACCGAAAAATCCAAAATCGAAGGTTCGGTACCACAACGGCCTTATGGAGGTTTGGCGATGATGGCGGACGACAAATTGGACGGGATCAGGAAAGGGAGTTCTTCAAGTGTTCTTCGTGAGGGAAGATCAAATCACGTTTTCAGAGCCGATCAGAGTTCCAAAAACACCAGAAGTGGATTCATGACGTATGGGTGAACAAAACCTGAAGGTTTCGTGGTGATCAGATAGCTAGATCAATGATCAGAGAAGAACAGGAGGTGCGCCAGAGAAGAGCGTCGTTTCTAGAAATTTCCAGAATACACGCCATGTACTTCCGAAGAACACGCCGTGTAGTACTGGCGGCAGTGGCTAGGGTTTCGTGGTCAGAGAGGAATAACATGGCTAGTGACCCTGGTCACACGGTGTGTTGGACATTCCCATATGCTCGGTGTGTACTTTTGGTATTACACGGACACGTGATGAGCAACACGACTTCAGGCGACACGGCGTGTACATCGTGACCAAAGCGGCTACGTAGAGCTCGGCGTGTATCTCGTGGATACGCGGACATGGGATGGAGTACACGACCGTGTAATCCATCACACGGCCAGGCGAGGCTAGTAACGCAGGTCACCCTATGTGGTGATTACACGGGTTAGTGTACATGGGTTGATGACTGTGTACAGGCACATGGCCAGAGTACATGGAGACAACCCCAGTTACCCAGACACGGCATGTATGCCATACTACACGTCGTGTAATTAGTTCTTCCTACACGACCATCCTCACGACACGGGTCGTTGTACATGGGCAGTACCTGGGGTCAGACAACACGGTGTGTACCATTTTTACACGCCGTGTACTTTTTAGAAAACAGTTTGGTCCTCTTGTTCACTGTGCCTTGTACATATTTTGTTTGGGTTAGTTCCCTTTCTTCTTGTTCCCTTGATGGTCAGGAATCAATCCCCCATGCTGGATTATGATCCCTTCAACAGGACTTTCTGTGATAGAGTCAGGAATCCATCCGAGAGTCCCAAATTGAGATCCTCAATCCATTCCTGAACCTTGGTAGAGTCTGGAATCGACAAAACCAACCTTACTGGGAGTTGATCCTATACCAAGATGTTATATCACCTAACTAGTGAATCCGGATGAGTCGCGGTATCCGCCATGGACATCGAAGTGATCCTCATCTGTGTATCGTGATATTGCCCACTCAGGATTGTGTCTCCTATAATGAGTTCTTCTATCATCCGTAACCTTTACACTATGGAGTGTGTCACCCATAATGAGTGTAGCTATCTATCATGACGGTTCCCGATGGACATCACTTTTCAGACAAACGTCATCCGAGCTATAAGACTCATGTAGTGTGTTCTCCCGGAATGAGTGCATCACAGAATCTTCGAACAGAATCCTTAACATGGGTATGAGGTTGTGTGACCTGTCTCTAGACCACAGGTCTGGGTATTGAGCATATCTGGTTTGTTCTATATGATATGTAGATATATTTTCTTCATAACTGAATGTTCCTTTACTTTGTGTACGGCTTTGTGGTTTTCAGGGTCCTCTACAGAGTATTGTTATACTCACCCCAGCACGGGCTTTGCCCGCACGTCTGGTGTCCTGTGGAGATGAGCTTCCTTTTGACAATGTCAAGGATGGACCAGGACATGACCTAGCTTTCTGAGTTCCCTTTAGACCGAGGCATTCTAATGTCTACGAGCGGCAGCCTCAATACCTTTTGTGCTTATAGGTTGGACTTTGCAGTTTTCAGGCTCTTGTTTTTGGTGGGCTTGTATTCTGGGCTAGTTTACTTTTATAGCACTCTACCTTTCGTCGTACTCTGTTGGTTGGGGTTTAGCTATATGCATGAATTTTGATCAGTAGTGTTTTACATATTAGCATTTTTGGGCTTGGAGATGTGTGCGTATGTACATGTACATAGGCAATGCCTCCCATGATAGTGATATGCCTACTCTGTGCTAGTCACCAGCCCATGCCCTATTGGAAGCGGGCCTGGGAAGTCACGACGCGGTCCCCACTGGGACGGGTTGTGATAGTTTCTCTCCTAATCATGTGTATGGATACCATATTGTTGTGAATCCATTATGGGTATCTCGATGGATCCCCTAGGGAGGTGTATCTATCCGATAGATGTGGTCGATTCCCAAGATATTCTATAGGACATCTATGACATGATGGATCTATAACATGTGGAGATGAGGCTCTCGAAAAACTATCCTTCATTCTTTCAGATTCATAGTTCACCAATGATGATCAGTATTCATATAGATGAACATTATTATTCCTGGGGGGGTCATAAATTAATTCTTGTTATGTTAGACTTCTTGGAGTTCTTTTTTGGATATGGAATATGTGACTATTGTCATGTGTATGGCGGATCCATGTGCTATAAATATTCTAGTATGGGATAATGTGGGGGTGATTTACCTTGAGTGTCAGTCTAGAACATGGATATTGGATATTTTCCTTATTTGACATTTATTTATATAGTTTCTTTATTTATGATAATTTTTTGTTAGTTTTTTTTCTACGCTGGACATATCATGTGTTCATGAACTTGTTATGACATTAGATTTATAGGTTCACCACTGCGGCAGCCTACTATGATTTATTTCTCATAACTATAAATTAAACTAGGTGTGACTTTTGTCACGATAACTACTTCTATGCTGAGGCACATGAGGCATATTGGGTGGGGATGGCACATAGGGTTTCATGACTAAGAAGAGATACTCAAATGGAGTTCCAGGACCAGGATGGTGTAGTTCATGTTCTTTGGAGTCCAATAATGTTTTCCCGCATGGGGATAGTAGTAAAAACATTTTTTTATTTTATTTTGTTAATTTTCTATATGCGTTCGGCCCTATGGGTGACTGATTCTTGTATTTTTTCATTATTGATTATTTTTATTAATATATATTGTATTCTATTTTTGACAAAATGATTCTGTTTTTGTTTATTTTTTATAAATTCAACGATATTCATCCTTTTGTATGTAGGTTGTTATATTGAACTATCATTACACCATGAATTTAGGGTTAGTATACCCAAAATATCTTTTATATCCTCATCTTAAGATTGCAGCCTCTGGAATATGAGGAGGTGTTCATGAGGGCATGTTGTCATCAATATTGGAGGCTTTTTTTGGATGACCCAAAATTGATCATTTTAAAATGGCCTAAAAGATTTAAGATTTTATTATTTTGGTTGTTGGTAGACACAGGTTTTTTCAATCAACCAAAACTTCTGACTGATATCAGACTAGTGTGTGACGTAAACCTTTGCTGATAAGATGTAAATGTTTCCAGGGCATCTGATTTGTGGTTATTTTTTCATTATTACAGTCATGTGATTTCACGTACTGGGATAAGATTTTCAAATGTTATGTTGTTGTGAATATATCAGTATTGTTTTTTCCTTTTTTTTACCCTTAATGAGCACTTCATCACACCCATTTGTATGATTCATTTCCCTATGTCAGGAAGAAGAGTATTAAATATTATATGTATAAAAAGAGTCTAGTTAGGATGAAAAAAACACGAGACAATATAGATTTTTTATGATCTAGTTGTTTATGATTAGTAGTTTCTTAAGACACAATATATATACAATCCTATCAAGGTTTTGTTATATTTTGTAATAAAAATAAATCAATTCTGAAGAAATAACAATGTATATAAATTATGGGATGTTATTGACCTTCAAAGTTGATTATAATAAAAATTTATTATCTCATATGTGGACATAGACTCTAATGTCCTTCTAGGTCAAATGAAATGCAGGGTCACTCCCCCTTGGGAGATGGCCCAATTTTTTAGAAAATGAAGGATGATGCCTGTCTGAGGATTCACAGTTAGGAAAACATGGAGGGAGGGTAGTCGTGTGGACAATTCCATAGCTATTAGAGGTGTTCCAAGTGATTTTATCTCTATATAAATTAATTTGGTCTACCTATGTAAGTAATGATATCACATTTTTAGGGGAAACACCCTAGTACTCAACCATTTCCAGCAACCTTGGATGTTTTTTGTTTTCTACATCATTTCTCAATATTTAATATCCATCTTTTCAGTTAGTATTACAATTCATCAAAACATGATTTATATATTAAAAATACCAAAATATAAAAGAAATTAATTTCTTTTGGTTTTCAATAATATTTTTATTTTGTCAGATAAAAAACAATAAAATTATCAAAATTTTGGTTTAAGGGGGTTTTCTTTTAAAAGGTTGTAAAATTACCTTTTTTACAAATATAGATTTTTATGAAGAAAAATGGGGTTGTTCATATCTTATTCCAATAAATTCATTTGGATGAATATACGAAGTATTTAATTGAATAAATAAATATATTTCCTTAATATAATTAACAAATCGTAATTTATTTAATTTATGAAGACACAATTGTTTTGGGATAATAATAAAAATATTTTTTCATTATAATCAATTGGTATATATTTTAATTTCCAATTAATTGGAATCAATATAAATCATTTCATAAACCATATATTTTCATCAGTTAGTAAATAATATTCTTACAATCAAATTTAACAACAAGGTTATTATATTTTTTATGTAATATAATGATGTTTCGTAGAAACTCAGGGTTTTGTGCCAGGAAAGTTAAACGAGTGATAAGTGTAATGAATGATTAACATGGGGTTGTGTGCAGAGAATGATTCTAAATAAATTATAATTTTTAAAAATATATTTAAAAAAATCAAAAGGTGTTACTTTCTTCCCCCTTAAAACGAATTTACCCATCAAAATGCACTGGGTTAATCAATGGATTTATTATCTAATATTATTTTCATCAAATAAAAAATCATAAAAATTAATACTAAAACAAACTTTATAAAGGATATTTTGGAAACATAATGGTTACACAATGTAACTCATAATAAGGTTTCCACATTGCAGAACATTGACATCAAGTGAAAAATTTGATATAGATGAAAACATTATCTATCATGTTATGATGGAAATTGATAGAGAACATGATTTGGAAATGTTAAAAATATCTAATACATACATTTTGGATATTGCAATGAACCATTTGATTCACTGAACAAGAAGGCACTAGGATAACATTTTTAGTTTCAGTATTCTTTCCCTATAGTTGACACATTTCAAGATAATAAAAACATAATATATTTAATTATATTTCATTAGTATATCTCATACTTTCATTGTACCTTGATCAATTTCCTAATTATATCTCATTTCAATAAAATAATTTTAATTTTTCATTCTCAAATCATTATAATATCATGAGATCCAATGAATGATAGGTTATAAATTTTTTCATAATATCACAGATTAACAGGGGATATCTAATATGGTAAAATCGTCATATGGAGAGATAATACATTAAACATTAAGAACATATTGAAATTTAAACAAAATAATAATAAATGGATACCTTTATGATCCTTTCAAATGATTAAAATCCTTTATTTTTGAAACGATGTCACTAAACATATATAATATCCCTCAAAAAACATGATGTAGCTATTAATTTTCAGATAAAAATAATATTAAGGACATGATCAAGTTTTATAATGAATCATGGTATTAACTAAAATTACCATAAAAATATTTTGAAAACATGCATGCATCAAAAAATTAACTGCTTCCTCATATCGAAAATAAAAAAACATATAAAATAAAACCATGACAACATAAACAACCTTATCATCTTATCATTCGTATGGTGGTCAATACTATATCATTTATTACATCATAATAAAACTTTTCTATATTTCGTTATTCCAACATCATTCACATATTATGTTTCACCAATCCATTAATCATGTTTTGTCTAAATATATCACCTTACAATCTCAATCACTTTTGATGTTGACCAGTACCATTCATCTTTTGCTCGAAAAAACTAATGGGAAAACTATAGTCAACAATGACATAGATGTTTAATTATTCCATTATATCATAAAACTACTTCTACTAAATTGTTCATTAATTACATTACATAAACACTCAATAATTCCATTGTAACATTTTCATAATCCACATCACTAATAGTGGTCACAAGATATTTCCCATTGTATATGAATTTCAGAGGATTCTGTGGATTCTCATCCAAATTAACCCTACGATTGGGGAATTGATTTTCATAGTGTCCAAAGTCATTGCATTTATAGCTGTGATGTGTGAGTGGCGCATTTTTTTGAGATTTAACTCCATTCGTTCCATTGAATAACCCTTTTACGTTAATACAACACTCTTTTTCTCAATTGATATACTTCCAAGACATGGAAAAACTTCTTGTTACTATATATCATTCCCCAGAGTGCTCTTTTAATCATTTTTCGAATGTATGATGTCGAAAAAATTTCTTATCTCCTTGTAGAATACCACTAGAGTTTACATTAATATATATATTCCATTTATTTTCACTATAATCATGAGAGTTATCATATTACTTTCACATTCTGTTTCTATATTAAATGTTCTCTTCATAGATTCCAAATTACCTTACCTCCAAGTCCTTTAAGAGACATAGATTTATGTCACAAAATAATTTATGTATTATTATTTCAAGGATTATTATTATCTCGGAATTGTACCTTTCATGTATTTTAACATTAGATTAAAATGTTCCAATAAATTCATCATCATTTTTATTAAGCTCAAGGACTTATTTCTCCATATTTTTTTGTAGAATACAAGGAAATTATTTACTAAATAATATACCCTTAAACTATTTCATGTATATAGGTTCAATTTTTTATTGTTACCTAATGTTTTTAATAATATCCCACCACTGATCTACATCACAATCCAAATTATAAATAAATAAATTGAAATTTTCATGCTCGGAAAACTGAAGTATGGAAACTATATTTTTAGGGGTACCAATCCATTAGTCAGTAATAAGTGGATTGAAGGACCCACTAGAAGATGTTTGGAGTTTCATCATTAAGGACTCTATAATATTTTTCCCTCTACTTATCATTTCTATGTCTAGAATTATTCATAACTTGTGTGAGTATAGTGATATGATTTTCCATTCCATCTCCCAAAACATTTTCTTTCACAGGAGGAACATAATTTCATCACCCATTTAATTCAAAATCAATATGGTTCCTTTAGGTTATTACCATTGAATAAAACTATAATTCATTGTGCGAGAAAAACTAATCATAGTGGTAAAAATAATATTCATGGTAATTACGTTATAAAATTTAAATCTACGAAACCATAGATTTAGTCATATGTTATTCATGATCGTTACTAAATAACTATGTCTACAAACCATACTCAAAATAATCCTTGGGTACATATGAAGATATATATTTAAAATTATATATAGAGATATCAATAAATATTTCTCATCCAAGCTTCCAAATGCTGACTAATCCTATTCTCTGATACCGACTACAACAACCCAGAACCATCATACATGAATATTAAATATTTTAGATGAATATTCATTAAAATACAAAAACATAATCTTGAGGACCATTTTAGTTTATTTCCATTGGAAATATAAAATACATTCATATAATTTGATTAAATATCTTCAAAATCTCACATAATGATCTTCCCCTTTATTACTCCTACTTAAATCATTTTGTTATAACCTTTGGAATGGAAGAAGAAGAATATGGTGAGGTTAGATGCTCCGTAAGAGTAGAAAATGGACATATGTAAGAATAAACATGAGAATAATGGTTATTAGAACATGATCACAAAATTATAAGATCATAACATTTATATAATTGATCATAAACATTAATAATGACTTACCTATTTTTAGTTTATAATACAGGAATCATAATGAAATAAGAAAACACAATCCATGTTATCATAATATTGACATAAGACATGAAATTGTATAATAAAAATAACATTGTAATTTTTCCACTTGTATAAATAGTAATGTGTTCACTCATTAAATTAAGGGCGTGAAAACAGGCCCTTGAATAAGCATATGGTCTTGAAAACATTGTCCAAGAAAAAAATTATGGATATGAAAACTCAGTCAACACATAGAATTGGGAACATGTTATATTGTTCAGGCATAACATATTTACCTAACTAGTTATCCATCATTACCCAATTAATTGGGTGGAGAAACAGGTCCCAAACATCACATTATAAAAACCCTACATATCCATTTCATAAGAACATTAATCATTCATCATATTATAACCCATTGAATGAAATCTGTTTCAAAAATAAATTCAACCGTAACATAACATAATGAAAAGAAATGGAATTAATGAATAACATTCAATCATAAAAATAAACCATTAAAAAAATTGTATTATTGAGTCATATTCCAATTAATATGTAATAAATATCATTGAAATTTATTTGAGTTTGAAAAAAAAATTCAGAGATCGCATGAAAATCATTTTTTAGGAAAATATAGTTTTGTCTAATTTTTTTTATACTCTTAATCTGATATAAAATATTTTTAGATATCATTTTCTTGAAGGATAAACCATTAGTATTTTAATGGAAACTAAAAATAATTTTACTTTTATCAAGTTAGAAAATTCCATTCATGTTGTATAAGTAAAAAAAGTACAGTTCATTCATACTTTTGACAAAAAATTCACAACGTATATCATTCAAAAAATGTATAACGATTGTTTCAAACTATGTATTAAAAAGTAAAATATTAATAAAAACTAAATTAGGTATCCATATATTAATATTAAAATCATTTTTTTAATTTTTTTTAGAAATCATATATATGGAAGATAAATATTCCCCAATGTATAATTGCAATGAAATATTCCCAAATATTATCAATATTTTGAAATAAACCCTTATCACAATATATTAAGTAGAATCATATTACCCATGAAATAAAGTCAAATATATGGATATTAAATTACTAAAATATTCTAGATAATTCTCATAAAATATTTTTTTGGCATTATATAGACCACATAGAAGAAATAATTAGTGTATAAGACCGGTGTCCCATTGAAATAAAAGTGAGACCAAAATCCATTAATTTAAGTCTCATATTCCTTTTCACAAGTTAAAAACTCATATATAATAATTATTTGTTTATTATAATTCTAAAAAATAATAATATATCATAATTTATTTACTAATGACTTTATATTACTCACTTATTGAAAAATACATGCTAATGTTATGTTTCCTATCTTAACTGTTTTTTTCATTTATGTTTTGATTTTTGTCTTTGGTACTCTTAAATTGATCATGATTTAATTATTTAAATAATTATAACCCTGATATATATATATATTTACAATCAGTATATCTTTATATTTGTTGATTCATTAATGATATAGGTACAAAATAAAATACATCATTCTTATGTATTGTGGGTCATACGTATGCATGAACGTTGATTTCATTTTATTTTCATATTAAATATAAGAAAATTATATTATATATTATCATTTATTAATCGTATTTATATTATATATTTCATATATATATTCATAATATTCATCCTTATTAATATCAATGTGGAATTAATATTAAAATAATTCACATTGCATCGTGGGGATATTGATCGAAACATTCACATCAGCAATGTTATGATTTCCCAAATGATTAGATTGAAAAAAGGAATATATGGAATTATCATTGAAGAGGTATAAATATGTCAAAAATATCAAAAATATTCATTAAACCCATAATAATTCTATATCATTAAATATTGTGATTGAAAATGAGTTGAATCACATAGTGGGGATGCAAATCTTTATATACGCATGAGCGATACATTCACATCTTGTTTGATGGAAAATGTGATGTATAATGGTATCTTAATAATAATAATAAAATTTAATCACATTTTGGATATTTAGTTTAATATATATATATATATATATATCATAGATTTATAGGAGGTATAGAAGAGAAGAGGATTATATTGATCGGTAAGTTTGATTACCACTTCTTGGAAACGACTACATTAGATCTCCTGTAAATGACTCTAGAGTTGGTACTTTTTGAATAAAAAAACATTTATAATGTTGTTAGGGAAGTGGATAATATAATTCTTAAGATACCAGTCATGATATAAGATTCAATGCGGTGAAATGATATGGGTGAGGATGTGTCCTATTATAATGATGTTGAAGTGGAATTTTGGAATCTCAAAAAATATAAATATATAACAAATTAAATATCAATCCAAATAACTCAAAATGAAAATTTATTCAATCCTACGATGAGATAGGCTGGTTATATCAACATCTAATATATTTTATACATTTATTGGTGTTATTTTTAACATATTAATTTTGTTTATCCCTTTGTTTATCTATTTAAATATTAATTTATGTTTCTAAATTTTAAATATTAAAACATGTAAATTTATCTGAATTTGTCACAATTAGAGAATAAATTAGAAATTAATAACATATTTGAGATAATTATAATTATTTTTATTTTAATGATGTTAATTATTTTAGTATATTTCAATAAATAATCATTTTTATAACATACCAATATTTTCAATTTCGACAATATTCATCTATTTTGTTTTTACAAATAGCGTGGTAAAATGTAAACATAAATTTTATATTTTATCATATCCCTATGAGTTTAAAATCATATATAAACTTCATTTATCACATTATTTATCTAAAATTATATTTATATAAATATTTTTTGTAACAATTATTTGATATTTCCATTAATAATATAATTACTACATCAACATTGAGTAATTATTTAATATAAAAATTATATCACTAAAATTTACAAATAAATTTCCAAAACAATGATAAATAATTGATATTCTAGAATAATATTTATATTCTAATTTTACTATCATATAAAAGTATATAAAAAATGTTATTTTTATCAAAAATATGAGTATAACACCTTTAACTTTTCATTAATCAAAATATAATAAATGTCATACTCTAAAACATGTGGAGTCCGATGGAAATAATTTCATCCCAATGATTATTTTATTTTAAACACTCTCATCCAATGAAATTATGAAATGTGTTAAGGAAATTTTATAATATCTATAATGTTACTTTTACCCTCAATTACCTGATTCACCATTTACCGTGTTAATAAAAATTACTAATGTTACTATTCAAAATGGTAAACAAATAAACCTATTTTTGTAAATTTTACAAACATATTTGAAATTTGGTGTACAATTTTTATAAATTTAAAACATATATGTTTCAGTATTTAATTTAAAAACTAATCTCACTGACCTAATGTGAAAATGCATTTTAAATGTGAAAACGTTCAAAAGATTGAAATATTTTTATATCACAATTCATTGTAAAATTGATTCAAATGGACGAAATTGGATGAAAAGATAAAACATTGATCTTGGTATACCATATTAACATTTAAAAATATTTTTTAATCAAATAAATTATTCAGATTAAAAATCTGTTTTCAAAAAAATATTAAATATTCTTTTTACTATTCATCCAAACATGAAACTTATCATAAAATATAAAAAATTCAAAAAAAGAATGTTTTTATTCCCTTAAATAAAATATGATGTTTTTTTAATATATAAACTATAAAAGTTTCAAAAAATATATTTCAAATGGGATCTCCATTAAATGGTGGTAAAATTACCAATTTGAAATTTTTTTGTTTTTTTGCATCATATTAGAGTTGTTCTTATATTATTCCTATAAAATATATTGGACGAATATAAAATATATTTCATTGAGTATATAATCGTTATATTTCATTAATTTAATTCATTAATTTAAATTTATTTAATTTATTAAGTCATAATTATTTTTGAATAAAAAAATTAATTCTCATTATAATCAATTTGTGTATATTGTCATTTATAATTATTTAGTAACTATTAGGACCAATAGGTCAAATACCCTAGTGGATTGAATCTGGTTAGGATATATTAAAACTAACACCTTTTTAGATATTGTGTAGTCATTAAATAAAACACTCTTCTATCTTTCTACCAAAATGATATATGAACAGAAATGATATCACACATGCGACACAAAGATTTTACTTGGATCATTCTCACTAGTCTATATCCAAGGATCAAACAACATCGATGTAAATATATTTCAAATATACTAAGTTTGACTACCAAAATACAAGGATCAGGGTAGTTCACTTCTATGCCCAAGCTCACTGCCTTTGCAATGTTTAGGCTCAGCTCACTACATTCTCAAGGGTCCCTCCCAATTTCCATTTCACTAGCACACTATCCATGTAAATGATCACCATCTTCCAATTAAATTTATCACTACTCTTGTAAAGGATCCACTCATAGTTTATGGACTTCTAGGTCACTTCATTTTAATGATGGAAAATATACTAAACTATAGGAAGATGCTATATTGAAGATCCACATTTTCATATTGATAATTAGTGAAAATTGATTTCAAAAACTATTTTAGTCACATAATAAATTTCCATGAGTCCCCAAGGAACATCCCTAATTCTACAATGAACGATACTGCAATTCATGGAGTGTGTTCATTGAGGACCTCCACTTCCTCCGCTATCCTTCCCTTCTTCATGAACAAATTCATCGTTGGCGGACTAGCACCCCAACACAGACCTCCACTTCTTTATAAGATATAGTGCCCCCCAAACTTCCTTCCATGGACTGTCATCCATAGGCCACATCTTCTTTTATGGACATCTCCTCATTAAGCTCTTCTAAATCATGGATTTCTCCCCCGCAAACTCTTTCAAAGTAAGCCAAATTTCTTCTAGGAGTGATTCTTTTTTCAATTGAAAAGTCTCTCACACATTAATGACATTATTAGAAGTTATTATATAGGAAAAAACATATGAAAATATATAGAATATGAATCTACCAAATATTTTATGAGTTATAACCATCACAATGTATTTTCCTCCTTGAGTGAATTGTTTTTCCCTCTGCGGTCCGTGTAGCGCATTTATTCCCTCACGATAGCCATTTACATCCCCAAATGAATCACCTCCCATCAGATAAAAACAATTATATATCCCATGATATTATATCATTTCAATTACTCAAATCTATCCAATTTTCTTTTCATTCAGGGACCACATAACCCCCTTCACAGTCCACATTGCACCGCTATGCAGAAATCCTGATTTTAATGATTTCCTTCACCATTCCACATAATCCCTTTACAGTCCATGAAATGTACTACACAGTTTCTGTACATTTAAACCCTTTTTATAAATAATTACTTTTCCAAAATGAAGGTACTAATTTTGAGGACCAAAAAATTGGAAAACATAAGGAAATTGCGTCACCTTAATCACCTAATTCGGAAAAAAACCTACCATATTGATTCACAATCATTTGGATTTCTCAACAAATAAAATCACAAAAAATCATATAACATGCATTCCTTAAGGTATTTTTTCAAAACAATAACAAATAAATTCATCTTATAAACCATATATTTTCATAATTATGGAAATTCTATTCATACTCTCTAATTAAACTAGATGTTTATTATATTATTTAAATATTAATAAAATAATTATTTATAGAATGTCAGTGTCATATAAAACACAAGATAAACTATTATTCCATGAAATGCAACATAAAATTATGTAGCATGAATTGTACGAAACTAAAGAAATAATATTATCTAAAAAAATATTTCATAAAAATATAAAGGTGTTACATGGTTACTATTGAAGTGATCAATGGTTTCTATAGTTGGATTTTGGGAATTCCCATGTGCTGTGGCGTTCCATAGATAATCATGTGGGAGAGTTTGTTTCCATGGATTGGTTGTTCTTTAAGATGTCAAATTTTGGTTTATTGAATGGGAATTTCCCTGAGGTTTTCCTTTCTCTTAAGAGCCCTAGTGGAGGGTACTTCTTTTGAGTTGGTCATGAGGACCGATTTGAATGCCCATATTGGTGGGTTGTTCTATTGGATGGCCATTTGGGTTGGTTTTTTATTAATGATATATTTTATTATGTAGAGGGTTTCTTGTTTTATGTTTGTACTAGGTCTACGTCAAGGTTGCTATTTAGCTATAGGAACCCTTCAGGGGTGACATTTCATGTTTTGGAATTTATTCATCTGGTTGTTGTTTCTGCAGGAATGTCTTAAATCATTGGGTAAAGAAAGAAGTAATATGGTGGATGTTACATTATATAGTAAACCCATGAACCATGAGATTATTGTATTTTTTATACCATAGTTTGGTTAGTAAGATCCCATTGTGTCTATTTGTTGGATTCTAATATCCAGAGTGTTGGGAGTGTCTCCATGTTTTTTGGATGATAGTGGATCAATGATTCTAGTTTATATTTTTTGGAAATTTTGTTCTAGATTTTGATTCTACAACATTTGGTAGGTAATTGGTTGTGATTTTTCTTGTAGTTTCTGCATAGGTATCTTTTTCGTTGATGAGAAACCTATGATATGTTTTGATGAGCCATTTCATTTAGTTTAAATCTATTTATCTCCTCCATTGGTTTTTGTTGTAAAACTGTCATAGAAAGGTAATAAATGATCTAGATGTGGGCCCTCCCCGCAATATGTGGGTGTTCCCTAGATATGAGTGATTTTTTCATGGATTTTTTTTCACTCCCAAACTTGTGTTTAGAGCCTATATAACAATTAATTCATCTCGTCTAAGTGGATGGAACCAATAGGGTGGTTTTTTGGTCAGGAACATATAGATTGTGCCCGAGTTGTTATCTAATAATTATAGGGGAATAATGATCTCTATCATTTGTAGGGGAGGTATTGTCTCAATTACCAGTCATGCCATTAGATTCATAGTTCCTCGTAGATACCCATCGTTTTTATAGACACATATTGTAGTTCCTTCGGGTTTTCCATCTGTGCCAGTTTTGTTAGAAATCCTAGAGCACCTATGTATATATGTTGGACATTCTAGTTGCAAAGTGGATGAGTGATCTCTATCATATAAATCCTATGGAATGGGATTTAGTGGGTGTAGATTTACCTAATGTGTTAGGTGAGATCCTATTGTGGATTTTTTCCTTATGTATGTGTCTCCTGATTTGTACAATCGTTTTATTTATGTGAGATGCTATTATTGTTCAGCTTAAATGTAAGCACCTGAACCTTCTTTTCAGGAATTTTTTTCCTTTTTCTGGAGTTTTTGAGAAATGTGAAGTTTCTTGAAATATTTTAAGTACACTCTGGGTAATCCTTTTCCATGTGAGGCCGTGTACTGGCCGTGTCCAGGCCACACACACGGCCATGTAGCGGTGATATGGAGGCTTCTTAAAGCAGTGTTCGAAAAAGCGTAGTGCATGTCGTGTAATTTCTTTTTTTCATTAAATGGACTGGGGTCACGTCTTAACACCAAAATGGTCTTCTTCTACAGCTTCTTCGACCAAGAGAGTCATGTACAGCCGTGAATCTTTTACCAGCCTCCGTCCGTTCTCCGAATTGATCGTCGTCTATTGTGTTGGAACCACATCGGTAAGCTCTTCCATATCCTAGATCATTATTTTCCAATTCCTCCACGTTCTCAAGTTATCATGGGTTGAGTTTTTTCGACGTTTTCGTAGATCTAAGATGTTCTTAAGAGATTTAAGTATTGTGTTTCAAGTATATAGATCTCCTTGCATCAAGGTTGGTGGTTTGTGCCTTTCTGTTTGATTTCATTGAGTTTTATGTGCAATTTCAACCACTACAGGTAAATTGGATATTGCGTGTTTACTGTTTACCCCTATTGTTTTCTTTCCTTTCTTTTATTCTTGTGTAGAGGTAATTTGGTTATTTATAAGTATACCTGCTATGATTGGATGTTTTTTCAATGGGTTGTTCTGTTTAAGACCTTTTGGTCTTGTTCTGCCTTTGGCCAATATACCTATTTTCCAAGCCTTGTGACTATAGGATAGAGTGATGTTCCCTAACATGCTAGTTATGTTGTAGAATGGTTAGCCATGTTGCTCTGTAGGTTTACTTTGGCCTTATAGCATTATTATGAACTGACTGGCATGAGGGAGCGAGAACCTGGTGCTGTAGACTATAAGGGGGTAAAGTGAGTGAGCTTCCTTAGAGAGTCTTGGATATTATAGACTACATGAGGATAGACTAAGTGAGATTCCTTAGAGAGTCTTGAGCTTTATAGACTATACGGTGGTAGGTCGAGTGAGCTTCCTCATAGATTCTACGTTTTGTTTGAACTTCTTTAAGCCATTCCAGGCTATAGGAGGAATTGACTGAGTGAGCATCCTCAGATAGTCACTAGACGTTGGGAAAATAAGGTGATTAGACCGAGTGATCTTCATCAGTGAGTCCCTGACTACCTTAGACTATAAGAGGGATTTGAGTGAGCATGATTCCTCAGATAGTCTTTTAATTTCATATGACCAAACCAGAGGGGTTAGGCCGAGTGTACTGGACAGAGGGTTGTTTGTACTTATTGGATAGGACCATAGGGGTTGGTTTTGTGTACTTCCCATAGGGATTCCTGTTTTTGGTTAGATGGTTACATCACTAATGCTTGTTGATCTGTGGATTGTTTCCTGTTGTGTTTTATGTGGTTCACTGCTTACAGTTTACTGTTTACTATACTTTACCAACCATATACACACTGACTGCTAGGAACAGATCGTTGGGTGGTTTCCCATTGGGATTTAGTGTCACACCCTGTTTGGGTCATGCTTGTGTTCCCAAACAGATTATATTGTTGTAGGTAAAGACAAGGGCAAGATCACTTCTACTTCAGGTACGTGATTTCATTGGAGCAGGAGAGCATTGGACCAAGTTGAGGATTGTGATGCTAAGGATTTGCTTATTTATTTTTCTTTTGTACATTGTATTAGTAAAATATTCAGCATTGTGACTCAATTGGTTTCTTTCCTAGACATATTTATTGTGCATCATTTCATATATACATGTGTGCTCCAGTTGTTTATTGTTTCCGCCTTCCGCTGTTACTTTTTTTGGATATTTACTTGTTCCTCTATTCATTGTGTTGTTTACTTCCTCTGTGTACTCAGCCAATGAGGGAATTGTTTTCCCACTATCACAACCAAGGCTCTCGCTCCTAGTCAGCAGCTTCGGGCATTTGGGTAAATGCGCTTGAGGCCATGTGACCAACGGGGTACGGGGCGCCTCTGGGTGTGTTCCTGAACTAGGGCGTTACAAAGTGGTATCAAAGGAATTCTTTTCTCTTGACATACTTTTTGGAGCCTATTTCCATGGATAGGATGAAATAGGTACTTGGTAATAAGTTGTGCCCGTGAGTAGCTAACCCGTGAACAGGGAAAAGCCATACTACCTCATTTATTGCAAATTATTCTAGTTTTTCAATTTTTACAATTGATTTGATTTCACCTTGAGTGAATCACATGATTTGTGATGTTGCTGTTGATATCATTGAGGGTCTATTTCTATAGCAACCTGATGAGATGAGGGTATGTCATCTCATGCATCATATAGGAACTTTCTAGAAATCACATGTCATGCATTTTTTCAATGTCATATAGGATTCATTATCGATTTCATGTTGTTGTGATAGATGTTTTATAGATTAAGAATGCAGTTGTGATAGATGCTTTGATTGAATAACATCTGTTTGATAGAGAATTTTTTTGTGAGGTAAATTTCATAAATGGATGCCAATATTTGGCTCCTGAGGTGTTATGTCCTCTAATGTACCGGAATTTGGTGGATCATTACCTGTTTTCCTAGTAATAAATTTTATAAGAATCCAGGGATTGATTCGCGGGGAGTATGGGCCCCCACTGATCAGAAGTTGGCACCTTAACTATTGTTTTCTATGTTTTCTGGGCTTTAGAGCAGTTTCTGAGATAATTCATGGAATAAACCAAAATACAAAATGTGTAATTTATTAATACATGCTATGTAGTTTTTAATCATTGTTACTGACTGTGTGGGCAGAAACACGGGGTTGCGAAAAATCTTCATGAACACGCCATGTACGCTGAGTATATGCCGTGTTGTAGTGACTGTGTGTCTTCCTGTTTGACTAACAACACAGATGGATGAATCGTTGACATTACATTCCATTTTGTGGTATCACACGCTGTTCCATGTAACCAATGTACCCAGCCGTTTCACGGGCAAAACTGGTCGGGGGAAACCGTCAAGTACACATCGTGTTCCCATGGAGCACGCCATGTTGAGTGAGTCGTGTAGCCAGTCTTGTAACTAACAACATGGGACTTTAAAACATATATATTACATGTTGTTTCCTTACTGAACATGCTATGTAGTCCAGTATTAAGAGGACCATTTGGGTTAGCCATGTAAGGAGAATGGGGCAGGGGAATAGAGTTCAAGTACACGCCGTTTGTAGGGACAACACGTCATGTGGTTCGGGCGTTACACGACCAGTTGTGGAACATGTACACGCCCATGTGAATGGATTAAGAGAACACATCTTGTATTTTTTATAGACGCCGTGTAGTCATGTTTTGTGAATCTTGAATGTTTCTTCTCCTATTAGCGTATAGTACTCTTCTGTTCTCAGTTTTTGATAATCCTTATTTAAGGTGTGCTTTTTAATTTTCAGAGCTAAGCCCCCCGAGATGTCCTCCGGTTGTACGTCAGCTGCCAGACGGTGACCATACACTGGATATGGCCGTTCAAGGATGTCATGTACATCCTCCTGTTGTTCTAGTCTTGGAACCAGTAGTTATACCAGTTGCAGGCACCGATGCACAATTTGGGGAAGGCTTTCTGAGGATGATACATACCTTCCAGGGAGCACCGCCTCCTACCCCGTCGATGGCAGAGTTGACGCTGGTTTTCCAGCAGCAACATCCTTTTATATTCTCAGAGGATGGTGGACCTCAAGCTGTAGAGTCTTGGCTAGAGGACACGCTTACAATTTTCGAGCATCTGGAGATACCTCCAAAAAAGAGGGTTAAGCATGCTACCTATATGCTCCGAGACTCTTCCAAGTGGTGGTGGGAGGTGATCTCACAGTCAGGGCACCAACAGAGTATGACTTGGGATGAGTTTCATTGCATCTTATACGATTACATCTACCCAGAGACCATGAGGGCCGATCGAGCCTGGGAGTTTATGAGTCTAGAGCAGGGTACTCTTTCTATTATGGAGTACTCGTCTCGCTTTACCCAACTGCATTGTTTCCCACCGATTCCAACAGGTGATGGTTTTTTCTTTGCACGGATGTTCGAGGATGGTATGAGGCACAAAATCCACTGAAAAGTGAACATCTTCCAGTTTAATTCGATATCCTCTATCATCAGCAGGCACTGATCACAGAGCGCAATCTGTGGGATTCTGGAGAAGTGAGCCATGGCAGTTCGACATCTAGAGTCACTGTTCCTCCCACTGATAGTAGGAAGTTCCATGGGGAGTCATCTCAAGGAGGTCAGAGAATGAGGAACATATCTTTTGGCATCCAGGTAGTATGCTACCAATGCGGGAGGAGCAGGCATACAAGGCCTCAATTCCAAAGAGTCCCGATGGAGTGCGGATCTTGCAGAAGTATGGGCCATCTTTAGCGTTTTTGTTAGATCTTTTCACCTAAAGCTAGTGGTAGGGGTTCTTCTTTGACCTCGCATATTGGAGATGCATCACCAGTTTCTCACCAGTCTAGGAACTGGAGTTCTTCCAGACGTTCGAGCTGAGGCGAGGGTCATGACTATGGTGGTCAGTCACTAATTTACTAGTGACAGCAAAGTGGATCAGCTCAAAGTGGTCAACCTGGGTCGCAGGGCCGTGGTACAGGCCAGACATTCACTGTAGAGCAGACTCATCAGTATATAGCTCCCAAAACTTCCATAGTTCGAGTTACAATCTTAGTAGATTCAATTTTATCTTCTACTCTTTTCAATACTGGTGCTACACATTGTTTTATCTCTGTTGCGGTTGTTGAAATCCATGATCTCTGCATCTTTTTCTCAGCTGATACTTTGTCTCTATACACACATTTGGGGAATAAAACGGTTAGCATATGTCAGTGCATAGAGTTCCCTGTTGAGGTTTCAGGGTACCATTTTTATATTACCTTTATGTCTTAGAGATGACGAGATATGATGTTATTCTTGGAATGGACTGGTTAGTTCCTTTCAGGCAGTCGTCGACTTTTATTTCTTGCAGGGTTAGTTTCATATCACTAGATGGCGAATAGTTTCTTCATAGAGGTGAGTGGGATGTCTAGGAGAGTTGAGCATGACCCGAGCATCATGGGCTGGGAGGATTTACATCCTAGATTTCTAGTCATTATCTGGATGACTAGGGGACTTCAAAGTTAGACTCTTCTCTAGTGGTGGATCATTTCATAGGTGCCTTTCCAGAGGAGTTTTCATGTGTGCCACCGGAACTCAAGGTAGAATTTTCTATTGAGATCGTGACATGTGTGGCACCGGTGTCCATTCCTCCTTATAGGATGGAAACACCTGACTTATAGGAGCTCAAGATGTAGTTAGAGGAGTTGCAGGGGAAGGGTTTCATCTGACCCAGTACATCTCCTTGGGGTACGCTTGTCTTGTTTGCGAAGAAGGTATACAAAACCCTTTGGATTTGTGTGGACTATCGGAAGTTGAACGAGTTGATGCTCAATAACCGATATCCTTTGCCGAGGAATGATGATCTCTTCGATCAGCTTTGAGGAGCCCGAGTGTTCTCGAAGATTGACTTGAGATCCGATTATCATCAGTTGCACGTTAGACCTTTTGATATACCTCTAACAGCAATCTGGAGCGGGTATGGTCTATACGAGTATATGGTTATATCATTTGGTCTCACAAACGTGCCTGTTGTTTTCATGGAACTGATGAACATAGTGTTCCATCCTTTCCTAGATTCCTTCATGGTGGTTTTCATGGACGACATATTGGTGTACTCTCGTACTCCAAACGACCATTTTACCCTTCTTGAGATCGTACTGAGTACCCTGTGAGAGCATATGTTAAATTCTAAGCTCTCCAAATGCCACTATTGGAGGGATTGGATTCACTTCCGGGGTCTAGTTATCTCATAGACATGATTATTAGTAGACCCAGAGAAAGTGAGGGCTATATTTTCCTTGGACCAGCCGAATAATGTCTTTCAGGTGCGGATTATTCTAGGGCTGGTTTGATACTACATGCATTTTATATAGGAAATTTCATGCCCAGAACCACCACTGAAAGGTCTAACCAAGAACGGGGAAAAGTTATTATGGTCAGATTCTTGTGATTCAGCCTTTCAAGAGTTGAAAAGGATGTTGACATCATCACCGATACTAGTCTTTCTAGAGCTGGGAAAGAGTTGTACCATTTACTATGATTCTTCAGATATCTGCCTGGGAGATGTTCTTTTGAGGGGAAATGGAGTCGTTGCATACGAGTCTCGATAGTTGAGGCCAGACGTGAGGAATTACCTGACGCACAATATTGATTTGGTATTTGTCATTCATTCCTTATGATATTGGAGACATTATCCTATAGGAGAGCACTTCGTGGTGTTTACCTATCACAAGAGTCTTAAATATATCTTCACTCAGCCTGACCTGAATATGAGACAACACTTGTTGGTTGAGTATCATCAGTACATTGACTTTGAACTTTCCTATACGTCGGGAAAGGGAAACTCAATGGCTAATGCATTGAGCAGGAGAACTTATGTACAATAAGTTCAGGAGTCCAGCAGTGAGTGACAACTTATGACTCTATTCTGTAAGATGCATTTGGAGGTGCATGACAGACAGAGGCAGACCTTTCTATATTTTATAACTCTTACCTCTACACTTTTTGATCATTTACGGATGAGGCAGCTATCAGACTCATAAGGCCAAGTCTTGCAGAAGTGTGTGTCATGATAAGACCCTCTTCCCGGATAGACAGTAGGCGAGGATGATATCTTGCGATTATAGGGATGTGAATGGGTTCCATCAGACATAGACAAGGAGATGATGTGGGATTTTTGTTCCTCAGTTTGGGAATTTCATTCTGGCATCACCAAGATGTATCGTGAACTACACTGCCAGTATTGGTGGCCTGGTATGAAGTGATATGTTTCTGGTTTTTTCATGAGGTGTTACACTTGTCAGCAGGTGAAAGCGGTGCATCAATGACCATTAGGTCTTTTTCATCAGTTACCCATTCCGGAGTGGAAGTGAAATGATGTCATGATGGAATTCGTGATCGGTTTTCTGGGGGCTCCTCAAGGGAATGATGCTGTTTGTGTTGTCATCAATTGGCTTATAATGGTTTCTCACTTCATTCCGATCAAGGAGACCTTCAGCGTTGATGAGTTGGGATGGTTGTACATTCGAGAGATTGTATGTCTACTTGTAGTTCCACACTCTACTATATCAGACAAAGATGCACATTTTACTTCTTGATTATGGAAAGGTATTCAGAAGTATTTGGGTACATAGGTACTCTTGAGTACAACATACCATCCCCAGACAGATGGTCGGTCTGAGCGTACAATTTAGGTTTTTTATTATATGATTCGATCATGAATTCTATACTTTGGAGGTTCTTGGGAGAAGTATATACCTCTTGTGGAGTTGTCCTACTACAACATTTTTTAGGCAACAATTCCAATGGCACCTTAGAAGGCTTTGTATGGTAGGCCATGCTGATCACCTTTATGCGGGCTGGAGGCAGGAGAGGCAAATTTTCTAGGACCTTTCTTGCTCAAGATTCCGCAGAGAATATATAATTGATTCAGAAGATGATGGATATGGCACAATCTTGAATGAAGTGTTATGCTGATCAGCAGAGAAGACCTCTGGAGTTCGTGGACGGGGATCATGTTTTCTGCGTGTCGCCCCGAGGATCGGACATAAGAGGATTCAGAGACAGGGTAAGCTTTCACTTGGTATGTCGGGCCTTTTGAGGTTTTGTAGAGAGTTGGGCCAGTTTCCTATCGGTTGCAGTTACCTCAGAGGTACCGGGCTATGCATGATGTCTTCCACATTTCTCAGCTCCGACGTTACTTTTTAGACCTGTCTCTTTTCTTTCAACCTGAGGAGGCTGAGCTCGAAGAGGACACATCGTTTGAGGATAATCCTATCCGGATTATCGATCACTGTATAAAGGTTCTCCACATCTATTCTGTTCCACTGGTATGGGTGCTATGGAAGCACATGCGAGTACATGACGAGACATGGGAGAGTGAGGGTGATATACGATCGCAGTGGACAGAGCTGTTTGAGGTTTCTTCTCCAACGCCTCGCTAGGGAAATTCGGGGAAAAATTTCAATAAGGGGGGAAGTTTTTAAGAACAAGGACCTTCTTTTAAGGTATGTTTTTCCTTTTTCTGGAGAATTTTATAAAAGGGGATTTTCTGGAAATTTTTGAAATACACGCGGTGTACTATTTTGCCACCCGAGTCTGTGTGCTTGCCGTGTCCGGGGCCCACACATGGCCAAGTAGGGGTGATGTAGAGGCTGCTAAAATCAGATTACTGAAAATCCTATTACATGTCATGTACTCCAAAATTACATGTCGTGTATTTATTTTTATCAATAAATGGACCGGGGTGGTGTCTTAACCCCAGAACGATCTTTTTCTCTAGCATCTTTGACCGAGAGTGTCTCGTACGGCTACGAATATTTTCCGAGCCCCCGATCCTCTATGTGTTCCCCGAATCGACTGTCGTCGAATGCTTTGGAACCACAGTGGTATGTTCTTCCTTCTCCAAGAGCTGTGTTTTCCAATTCCTCCTCGTTATCATGTTTTTGTGGGTTGTTAGTTTTGGACTTTTTCATAGATCTACGACATTATAAAGAGATTCATGCCTCTTGGTTCAAGTATTTCGATCTAATACAATCATGGTAAGTGGTTTGTGCATTTCTGTTCTATGTCTTTGAGTTTAATGTGAAATTTCCACCATTACCATTGAATGGGGTATTGCGTGTTTACTATTTCACCCATGTTGTTTTCCTTCCTTATTTTTATTCTTGTGTAGAGGTAATTTGGTTAAATATAAGGATAATTTCCTTGCTTGGATTTTTTCCCATGCCTTGTTCTGTTTACGGCCTTTTGGTATTGTTCAGCCATTGGCCGTTATACCTGGTTTGCATGCCTTGTAACCATAGGATGGATTGTTGTTCCCCCAACATGCTCGTTATGTTGTAGACTAGTTAGCCAAGTAGCACTGTAGGTTTTATTTGACCTTGAAGAATTATTCTGCACTGACTGGCACGAGGCCGCAAGAACCCGGTGCTGTAAACTATATTGGGATAGACTGAGTGAGTTTCCTCAAAGAGTCATGGATATTATAGACTACAAGAGGATAGAATGACTATGCTTCCTCAGGGAGTCTTGAGATTTATAGACTATATGGGGGTAGACCGAGCGTGCTTCCCCAAAGAGTCTTTGTTTGGATTGAACGTCTATAAACCACTCCAGGATATAGGAGGAATTGAATGAGTGAGCTTTCTCAGAGATTCTGTCATAGACCTGATGCTCTTTGAGGAATTGACCGAGTCAGATTCTCAGAGAGTCTCTAGACCTTGGGGATATAAGTGGATTAGACCTCGTGATCTTCCTCATAGAGTCCCTGACAATATTATACTATAAGGGGAATTGACTGAGCATGCTTCCTTAGAGAGTATTATAATTTTGTATGACCAAACCACATGGGTTAGGGTGAGTGCACTACCTAGACGGGCGTTGGTACTTCTTGGATAGGACCAGAGGGGATGGATGTGGGTACATCCCAGAGGGATTCCTGTTTGTGGTTAGCTGGTTGAATCACTATTGATTGTTGATCTTTGTATTGTTTCCTGTTGTGTATTATCCTATTCACAGCTTACTCTTTATTATTTTCTGCACTTTACCTACCATATACTCATTTAATATTAGGCACATATCTTCGGGTGGTTTCCTACTGTGATTTAGTCTCACCCCCTATTTGGGTCATGCTTTTGGGCTCAAACAGATTATATTACTGTAGGTATTGACAAGGGAAAGCACCATTCTACTTCATGTACTTTATTTCATTGGAGTAGGAGAGCATGGGACCAATCTGAGGATTGAGATTCTAAGGAGTTTCTTATATGTTTTTCATTTGTACTTTGTATTAGTATTGTATTCAGTAATGTGACTCATTTGGCTACATTCCTAGACATATGTATTGTGCCTCATTTTATATATGCATGTATTCTACAGTTGTATATTGTTTTAGTCTTCCATTGTTAATATTGTTGGATATTTATTTCTTCTGATATTTTATGTGTTGTTTACTTCTTTTGAGTACTCTTCAAATGAGGGCATAGTTTCCCCACTATCACATCTAAGGACCTCACTGCTAGTCAGCAGCCTCTAGCGTTTGGGGAAATGCACTTGAGGGCATGTGACCAACCGGGAATAGGTCGCCTCTCTGTGGGTTCTAGAATTGGGGCATTAAATTAGATGAGAATATAACATGTTTAAAATTCTATGTTCACAATTGTGCGTGACCTATTAATAATTATTTACCATCCCTTATTCATAAACTGTAGTGTCTTTGAATACATGATGTTTGCATCCAGGTTTGATCATAGTTCATGTAGTGGATGGGGATGAGTACCAATGTTTCATTATTGAATAGAGTTGTGGAGTTATAGGACGGATCTAGTGAAGCTCATGTTTCATGGAGTATGTGTATGTGGTTTGCCTCATTGTTCAATGTGAAGAATGATTTATTTTATTTTAATTTATTTTTATTTTTTATATGTAGTCGGTCCAAAGTCTGATTGACTATTGTAGGGTTTTTCATGATTCAGAGTTTGCATTACAGTATGATTCATTTCATTTATTATAGAATTCTTTTTTTAGTTCATTTATTATATACACTCTAATTTTAATACCTATGTATGAGTTGGGTTATTTTACATAGTTATTTCTCTATTTGTAGAGGGTATGGATTCCCCAATGAATATTTTTGATATCCAGCTCTATCCATTAGCCCCTAGAATTTATAGATGTGTTCTCGAGGCCATGTGATGAGATAATTTTTTGTTGAGTCAGTTCAACCAATGTTGGTTTGTTATAATGATGATGGTTCTTTAATTTATATATTATTCCTTATTCAAGGAAATAATGATGGTCCCACACTTATTAGAAAAATCCCAAAAGTCCATCTATGCCATTAATAGTTGAACCAATGTAATTTTTTTTGAAGAAACCTAATGGAAGAAATATTAAGTGGAATGTTAAATAGCGTAGAATGGACAAAGGGTGTGGGTTGACCATGTAAAATTCAATGTAATTAATCTGAGTTGTGGCATATGGAGTGATGAAGGAATGAAAAATTAGATAAAACTAAAAATGAGGCATGAATATTTATATTATTTCTAACCATCCACATTAATCATCATTACATTATATTTGAATCATACCCTCCATTAATCTTCAATGTCATTTTATCCTATTTATGAAGATATCATAATATGTTTATATAGTTTTATCAATTGGAGGAGGCGAATAAATTCATCAATCCTATGGTAACACTAGAATGGATATGGAATGAGAAAAATATTACTTCAATATCATACAATGTTATGAGTGGAAAAATTCTATGATTGTGTGTATTAGTGCACATGAGAAGATGAATATATAAGTGTTTAAATTAATAAACCGAATTATTAAAATTTAATTAATACCCCTTAAGAGTCAGGATAATATTGAGAACCATGTTGTTAATTGGGGAGTTTACCTCTGTTGGATTTTAAGTCTCACTTTTTTAGCCATTTAAATTTTCTTTTCGGAAGTCGTTGATCGAATTTTACATAGAGAGTGATGTTCTAGGTGTGGTGAAGGGTGATGAAACATTAAAATTTTAAAATTTTAAAATTTTTCTTATTTAAAATAACCTAGAAAAACATAAATTAGGGGAAATGAATATTTTTTTTACTTTCAGTAATCTGGAATTTAATTTAAAATTAGCTCAAGTAATGGTTTTTATAGGCTTAATTAATTTTTTTGTTTAACAGTGAATCCATATTCAAAAAATTCCTTATAATTTTGGAACATATATTACACTAATAATTATGATTTTCACAATGAAATTTGAAGATGGAAATTTTAAAATATGCCACATAATCTCAGTTAAATCCATTCAATATTCCTCAAATAGAAAATACATGCTTTTGTCTCAAATAATTCTGGGCCCAAACTCCACATAAAATCCCATGCTTTCATAATCCATTATTTTTTGATTCATTTATCTGAGAAATATATTTAATCATTGAGCTAACTTCTATGGATTTATTATGTGATAAATATCCTTACACAATCAACCATCTTCCATATATATTGAATCACCCATTGGAAATACTATGTGCTTCCATTAAGAGATTATGTCCTCATTCTTACATGCCAAATTCTTCAACAAATCATCATAACAATTTTTAGTGCTACAAAAATAATCTCTTTATGGTTATCTTGTAGTAAATTTGAATAAGGTATTTTATGTTTCGACCCTCAATGGTGATTAATAATGGTGTTAGTTAAAACTCCAAATTCATGATGAGGGTATTGAAAAGAGTGGTGTAAGGGTGAAAGTTCATATATGTAATTGTAATAGAATGTGTAACTTGTACAAGGGTAATGGGTTTATTGGGAAAATTGCATAATGGAACTAGAATGAAAAAAACTAATATGGGTAATATGCTAGTGTAGAAAACTATGAAAAGGTACTTGAATGAAGATCATGAGAAGATTCCAAACACTAAATTCCACTATGAAGATTAATACATCCTCAAACAACTAGTGGAGCTAGAAACAATCCATTTTAAATGATTACATTCCATAGAATCATGATGGAATGAAATTTTTACAATTAGTTGAGTAGACAATGATGATTCTTGAATAAACATCGGGAATGAATGAGGTTTGGGATCTTATGCATGAAAGATACTTTGTAATGATAACAAAATTGATGGAAACCCCACGTAAATTTCACTAAATATTATCAAGAAGGGATTGGTTAAAGAAGAATGGGATCATAAAAGGTTTGGGAGAATCTCCAAGTATGTTTCCAAAAATAGAGACAAAGGAAACTGATTTAGACTTTGAGAATGAAGAATATATTATACCAAAGTGTGTTGACTGAAAAACTGAGATTGATACCAGGGTCAAGATCTATGTAGAATTAAGATGTGGCCTTGATGTTCTTAATGAGTCCAACCTAAATTAAGACAAATAATCCCATTCTGTATTTAATATGGCTACCATGTTTGTAAAATTTTAATAAGAATTTAGGATGATGAATATATGATCTAATAGGATGTAATGATGACACGCTAATTATGACTACCAATGTATGAGTTCATTGTCGTTTACTCTATGTTACAGGTCTAATTAAAGATGGATAGGAACTCACATCATCCCAATTCACAAGAATCATGTAATAAGATAATTTAATGACATATATATTCTAAAATTCCCAAAATGAACTTGCACCGGCATAGTCATAGATGGAGGGTAAGACGTGCAAAACTATATGAAACAATTATACTAATATGAGAATAGAATGTTTCAATGTTTCCATATACACATAAGGATTTAAAGATATAGTAATGAGATAATATTTATATTATGATAATAACTATGATCATCGTGAAATATTATCCAATTGTATAATATGTTTCCATAAAAAAAATTGATGAAGATTGGTAGGGCGGATTGGATGTTATTACTATGACGAAGACATAAGATGGGGTGGTGAATTGTGATACATAAAATATATTGATATATTTAAATCAATTTTATTATTATTAACCGATTCATTCCTTCTACCTTAATAAAAATAGTTTTGTGTAAATAAGTATGTAAAATTACACATCAATGTATAGTGGTTCAAGGCATAGAGATCCCTTAGTCCGCTCAACCAATGCTCTCCCCAGGATCATGATAATTATCACTTTTTGATCATTTTATACTAATAACAAAATTAATTAGTATATTCATTTTGAACATTTAAAGAAGTATCTTACAATTCATTTTTGTTCTTTTATAGTGACCATACATCCTTATCTTAGTCAAAGAATATGACAATCCATCACCACCATGACTGAGCCTAAGTATCTGAAACACTAATAAATACATAGAGATTAATTTGATTGAGAACATCAATTTTATCCAAATTGAAGATGAAACTAACATATTTTTCTAATTTTCAAGAACTTTCAACAACTGAAAATATATACTTAATTTTGGAACAATATTTGTTTAAACAACAGTAGAGAAAAAACCATTCAGATGAATAAGAAAGCATGGCTCCAATGTGTGACTCTGAAAAATAATTTATTGAATATATAGAATAATATTTAACAATAATATCTATCAACAACAACATAAATAGGATAATTTACCTAAAAACATGTTAGTCTCCAAATTGTAACTAATTATATGAAGCACTATTATTTATAAGTATATATATTTTCAATCCAATGTTCATATCATTATGTTGTTTTGTAATTGATCATATTTTATTTTCATAAGATGGAAATTTAATTATTTATACTCTTGGTTGAACATATCTAAGTTAAAATGCTTCAAAAAATACTACATAATTGACCATGAATTTTTTAATTAAATATCAATCAGAATATCCATAACATCCTGTCGATATATGGATGATTTAATTTTTTGAATAAAATCATACGAATCAATCATAAAATATCTTTACAATGATATTTACTCCAGAAGAGGCCATTATAAAAGAGTAAAAAACATCGTTTATTTAAAACAACAATTTTTTATGAGTCAAACATATGGATTAATTCCATAGAAACATACTCTCAAGGTATTATTGGCAATGTATGGTTTTTTAAAAAATTAGTATCAATGAATCAGAATTTTATTGATTAAAATATAGGGTTTCTTCCAAACATTGGGGTTTTTATCCATAATTTTCCAATAACGCAAGGTATATGATCCATATGTTTCATTCCAAATATATGGTTTCAAACCATATGTTATGCATACAAATTTAATGTATGAAAAATTATTCTAGAATACGTTAATAAAATATTTTCATGTGGATCAATTCCATGTAAATGATTGCTTGATAAAGATTACAATTGTAACGCCCTGACCCCAGTAACCTAGAGTCGGTGCATTGTTACATAACATGGGAATGATCACAAGAAAGATCGAATCTCGAACGACCGGTTAGTTTAGTAGCCTTGGAAACAATACACATATTCATAAAGTTATACATTACATCATAAAAATGAAAACTACAACAACATAGTGTCCATATTCCACACACTTATCCCCTCATACTATCCCTACAGGTCATTCATAATTTACTTCTTCACATCCTGGGAAAAATAAAACATAGAAAAGGGGTGAGCTAAAATTCCCAGTAAGGATAACAATATAGCTGAAACTTTCATAAATAAGAATAAACATTTAAGGCAATGTATAATTAAAACAAAAGACTTTTAAACTTGAACTTAAACGTATTATGGAAAAAATAAAATGAAATAATGCCATTTACTTATTCACATAGATATTCTACAAATCGAATAATCACATGCAATATCAATAACCACATTCATAATGATGGAATGCATAATGCCAGAATATCATAACCACATAGCCAACGCCTCGTGCCAAGACTACAAATAAGATTTTTCCAAGGCCTTGTTCCAAGACACTAGTTTGTCTAATGAGACCTACTGATGCATCGAGGAGCTATAGCAAGCTCCACCCGTCACATATTATGTCCAATGCATTCCTCATATGAAGAGGTTTAGACATAACATAAACATTCGTATTAAAACTAGCATACGAAATGTTAATATTTCATCCATAAACCATGAATGGTATAAAAATAACACATACACAGTCCATCATATCACCAAACCTTCAATACAATATTGAAGTTCTGTATCATAATAAATCAACTTCAAATAAGCATAAAATCCATCAAAAGATGTTGACATAGGTGAAAGAAAATCTCATTTTAGAGAAATATCTCTTTTTATTTTGAAATCATTTTAGAGTCATATAAAAAATTTTCTTTGAAAATATTCTTATAAGCTTGTAAGGTAAGATTCAAGGATTTTATAATGGCATAACATAGCCGCACCCTCCGCATAAGTTAAAAAAACATTCTTACCTTAATTCTGTCGAAAAGGTTAAAAAGAACCTTGTTTGGAAAACGATGGAACGATTCCTGTATAAACCTCTTATAAAAAGTCAAACAAGGGTATACATGACATTAAACCATATTCTCGTAAATAGTAAAACTGTTTTGAAATACATTTTTATGAAATAAGGATGTGGATGTTAAAGAAGTCCCAATAGATTATTACATATAAAAAACCTCGGATAATGAAGAGATTGCGAAATAATCCCTTACCTTGTACTTTTCCTTGGTTGGGGGTAGGTTAACCTCCTGTATAATGGTGAAATAATTTTTATAAAATTTTACAAGAATCATATACATTAATATGATATCATATATGATCTTTTAACATTTATTTGTTAATAATATCATAGTATTATCGTTGTTTCAGGTGTTAACTTACTCGTTTTCTTTTATATGTTTTGTAACATAAGTCGTGTATGTCATGGATAGGTTGTATCTTAATTATATCTAGAATCATATCTAGTCCTTAGATACCATTATTAATCATCAAATGTGAATTAGATCTGAATGGATATGATGGAGAATGAATCTCATCGCGTTGGTGGAGACGGCAGTCCGTACCTACGAAGGAGCGACAATATCATTCTTTTGATTTTAAAATAATATATAATTTGATGGTATATAATATACATAGTATAATTATCATTTTATATTTATTATTTAAATGAATTACACATCATTATTATACCCATACAAATAATAATTTATTGAATAACAATTACACCACGACATGGAGTCGGTAAGTCGTACGTACGCACGTATGGTGACATGTTATTAAAAGGATGGATAGAATAATGAATATGGTTGTACCATATTTATAATAATATTACAGTATATAGGAGATACTGGATTAATTATTTTATAATGGTAATAACAAATAAAGAAAATGTTGAAGATGAACTGAAATTTGAAAAAGTGTGGTGAAAACATTACCTCTTCTTCGGGTTCTTCCTTTTGATTTGATCAAAATAGATCCTTAGGTTGGTTTTCAGATCAAACTAAGGCCTCTAGGTTGTATTGAGAGATGTTGAGAGAGTATTTGGGAAGGTTTTGGCCAAACCGAAATGCTTTGAAGGTGTTAATTAATGAGTAGGGGGAGTTCCCTTTTATAAGATGGGTGAGGGGCACCTTTGGAAAAGCTAGAAATATTATTTTATAATAAATTCATATTCGGTTTCTAATGGCTCAAAAGGGAATTACATAAAGGTTAAGGTGGGGATGGGTCGAGAACCACTCAAGCAATATAATTTATACATGTTTGGGTCATTATATTAACCTTATCTTTTAGTTTTAACTCTTATTTAATTAGTTTGACATTTACCATGTCACATTGTATTTTTATATTATATAGTTAATAAACATACTATATACATCCATGCGACCCCCAAGTGGTCCATTAATGATACACCTATAATTATATAAGTCTCTTGGCCGAATCGTAGATTTTTAGGAATTTAATATCAATTAATAATATAATATTTGTTTTAAAAACTCTTTTATGTCAATTTTGACCCTATTCAATAATTGATTTTTGTAAAAATCATTATAGAATTATTACTTAGAAGAAAGTTAATTAATTCAATCCTAGCATGTCATATTAACCTATAAAATTAGTTTAATTCATAAAAAGTCTCAAATTATATTTATTTGGGTATTTATAATATCAATTATTTTAACTTTTTCACTATTATGGTAATTACTACATATTCATTGTGTCATAAATAAATTAAATTATTTAATGTCTAAAAATTATAAATCAGCTATCATTATGTAGGAAATCATTTTATCTTTCTATGTAATATTTACAATCGAATTTACCTTATGTATAACCCTATGTTAAAAATGTTTTAGTAAATACACTTTGATTTTAACTCTTTTAACTTTTCTTTTAATCAAATAACATTAAATGTCCTAATCTAATCTAAGTGTACTTAAATGATAATATTTTATTTCTAAGGTTGTTTTTTTCTGGAGATACACTTTGATTTTAACGCTTCTTATTGTTCCATCTGAATACTCTAATGGAAGCTATTGTTATATGAAAACTCTACCAAAGGTAAATATTGATCCCACATACCCTGAATGTGATGTGAGCAAGATCCCCACATGTCTTCTAAGGTTTGAATAGTCCATTCTGACTGTCCGTCTGTCGGAGGGTGGTAGGCAGTGCTCAAATAAAGTTCAATATCTAGGGATTTTTGATGACTCTTCCAGAATCCTGAAGTAAAACGGGGATCACGATCAGAAACAATCGATAGAGGTACTCCATGACGTCTCACAACTTCATTAATATATTGTCTTGCTAGATGTTCCAGTGGTAGATCTTCTCTTATAGCAAGAAAATGTGCTGACATGGTAATAAAATCAACAATAACTCAAATTGCATCATTCCTTCTAGGAGTATTTGGTAGCCCCATGAAAAAGTCCATCGTAATATTGTCCCATTTCCACTCCAGTATGGGAAAAGGTTGCATGACTCCTCCAGGTTGTTTCCTTCCAGCTTTCACTTGTTGACAAACCATACATCTTGACAAAAAATCAGAAATATCCCTCATCATGTTGTCCCACCAAAAATGTTCCTTCAAATCTCTATACATTTTGGTGCTCCCAGGGTGTATAGAGAAATTGGAACTATGAGAATCATCCAGCAATTCCCTTTTTAGATCAGGTATATCGGGAACATAAATCCTCTTCCCTAATTTCAAAATTCCATCTTCATACACAAATTCTCTCAATCTCCCATCATTCACAACTTTAATCTTCTTTTGAAATTCATCATCATCGGTCTGAGAACTCTTAATCCTTTCTAGTAAAGATGGTTTGGAAACCATTTGAAAAATAATTGATCTTTCACCATCCATGGTTATTCACATGTCCATCTTCACTGGATCCATGAAAATTGGGTCCCTTTCAATTCTCATATTGTTCAAAACTCAATGGTCTTATCTACTCAAAGCATCTGACACCTTGTTTTCTTTCCCCGGGTGGTAGTGTATCGTACAATAATAATCATTGAGTAATTCAAGCCATCTCCTTTGCCTCATGTTGAGTTATTTTTGTGAGAAAATATACTTCAAACTCTTATGATCAGTATAAATCTCACATTTTTCACCATAGAGGTAGTGCCTCGATTTCTTCAAAGAAAATATCACAGCTGCTAACTCGAGATCATGAGTCGGATAGTTTTGTTCATGAAGTTTCAACTATCATGATGCATAGTCAATAAGTCTATCATTATGCATAAAGACACAACCAAGTCCTTTCTTCAACGCATCACTATAAATAATGAACCCATTATTCCCCGATGCTAGAGTCAATATAGAAGCATTGAATAATATTTTATTCAGTTCTTCGAAACATTATTAACACTCTTTTGTCCAAAACAATTTAACCCCTTTACGTGTGAGCTTGGTTAATGGTATAGCAAATCGGGAAAAATTCTGGATGAAACGTCGATAATAACCTGCTAAACCAAAAAAACTATGTACCTCAGTTATACTCGTAGGTGCTGGCCATTCTTGGATTGCCTTGGTCTTAGAAGGATCAACAGAGATTCAATCTTTAGAGACAATATGACCAAGAAAAAAAATATCCTGAAGCCAAAATACACACTTGCTAAACTTCCCATATAATTCATGTATTCTTAGAGTCTTCTGGATAATGCGCAAGTGATTTTCATGATCTTCATAGCTTTTGGAGTATACCAAGATATCATCAATAAAAACCACCTAAAATTCATCAAGATATTCCTTGAAAAGTCTATTCATCATATCCATGAATACAGAGGGTGCATTAGTCAATCCAAAAGGAATTACAGTAAACTCGTAAGGCACGTACCTGGTTCAAAATGATGTCTTCGGAATGTCTTCCTTCTTCACACACAACTGATGGTATCTAGATCGAAGTTCAATCTTTGAAATGTATTGAGCTCCATGCATTTGGTCAAATAAATCATCAATGCGAGGTAGGGGATACATGATCTTTATTATTATATCATTGATCTCCCTGTATTCGATACATAACCTCATAGATCAATCTTTCTTTTTAATTAAAAGAATAGGGGATCCCCATGGAGAAACACTAGGGAAAATAAATCCCTTATTACTCAATTCCTCTAGTTTTTTCTTTAGGTTAACTAATTATATAGGGCCCATTCTATAAGGGGTCTTCGATATAGGCCTTAATGGAAAACTCAACTTATCATTCTAGAGGATGTCCATGTAAATCGTCCAAAAACACATCTACATATTCTTTAACAACAGGTACATCATCTATTTGAAAATTCCTTTACTCACCCATAGTCATTTCATTATCTTTCTCCCCAATAATTGAGTTTAGTTTAGCTTCTGGGGGTGGATCTAGATAAGAATTAGGTGGTGAAGATTCTTCTTTAAAGATAAGGTGTTCATTATCATCATCATCAAGAATTGTAACCTCTTTCTTCTTACAATAATTTTTTGCATCATTGTCCGAAATCCAGTCCATAACGGGGATTATATCAAACTCAATCATAGGCATGATGATGAGATTAGAAGATAAAGAACATTTATGTGCTCTAATTGGGACTGATTCACAAAACATTGTTACAATGATACTTCCCTTATGAGTTTTCACTAACAACTCCCTTGTTAAATCATATTGGAAATATCTAATTTTCTTAGAAAACTGGGAAGATATGAAACAATGCAATGATCCAGAATCAAATAACTCATTTTCTAAACATGAGGAAACCATTAAATTACCTGCCACCATGTCTTTCAGAGCTTCTACCTCTGCATTAGTGATGGCATAACCTTGGCCTTGATCCCTTGGCCTTTTCTGAGCAAAGTTCCCCAGACGCTTAGTACATTAATTTGCATAATTTCCCATCTCCATGCAATTGTATCATTGAACATTGGTAGCTTCCTTATTCCCTTTGCAATAATGATCTTGGTGGCATTTTTCACCACACTTGTAACAGACAACCATTTCCTTCAAGAAAGAACCGGGGTGTTTCTTACCACATTTACCACAGGATGGATATTCAACCATTCCCTTATTCCCCTTATTTCCATTCCCAGATTGATCAGCAGATCTCTTCTTCTTTTTATTTAATTTAAAGTCATAATACGTAGAGAATACTTTTCGGTCTTGGTAGCACACGAGACTATGTCTTCGTACGACGAGAAGGATTGTGAGACTAATGCTCGACGGAGAAATGGTTTTGACCCATTAAAGAAACAATGAATCTTCCTTCTTGGGTTACGTATATAATCTCCAGTATACCTTGCTAACCTTGTAAAGTTAGCATCATACTTTGTGACATTCTCATCCTCCTTTTGTCTCAGACTCAAAAATTGCTTTTCCATATCTGCTCGATGGTTGCGAGGAAAGTATTTTTCTAAAAACAGATCATTGAACTCCCTCCATTCCATATTTGATACTTCATCATCTTCATTCGTGTTTTGAATCAATGACCACCATTGATCAGAATCTCCAGTGAGGCGGTAAACTTCAATAATAACTTTTTCCCTTTCACTACTCCCCAAAGCCAAAAATATTTTCTCTAGGGAATTTATCCATTGCTAAGCTACTAAGGGATTTGTACTCCCATTGAACATTGGAGATTGTTTCCTCATTAATCTATCTAACATTGATCCTCCACGCTATGGATCTGGGTGCTCCATATGGGTATGGTTATTATTCATAACCTGAATGTGTTGTCCCAGTATGGTGAATAGCTGATCGACACCAGTTGCATCCCCAGCTCCACTATAATTATCTTGAGCAGGAGGGCAATCCCTACATGGAGTGAGTGCATTGATACAATATCCATTTCTTCCACTAGGCTCCATTTCTAAACAATGGCATAGACTAGATCAGTTTATAAATCAAAATATATAATTCTATACTTATAAAAAACTTAACATAAATTGAACTATTTATGGATATAATCCATAATCATAAAAATGTTTTCTTTGAGGAAGTATATACTCTTAATCCTTTCATAATGATTTGTAAATAAAATTAGATTTATCCTAATCATGTCCCCCAGGAGTGTCACAACCAAGAGTGCAGCAAGGCCCGTTGTCGTGCACCAGTTCCCGTTCGAGTCTAGCTCAATGCGGTGTTTTTCGGTTTTACCCCAAGGTACATCTGTGCCAGAGCCGCCTCTACCTGATCGTATCCAGACAGGGATGTATTTCTCAGAAAACACACAAAATCACTACAATACCAAAATTCTAGGATGTTCTTCTATACTAATCCTCCAAGTCCATCTTAGGTCTATGTGCTCTAATCAGAGTTTATCTAAATCTAGCTTCCAAGGATTGTAACAAACTTCATCCGATACCAACTGTAACGTCCCGACCCTAGTTACCCAGAGTCGGTGCATTATTACATAACATTCGTATGATCACAAGAAAGGTCAAATCTCGAATGACCGGTTTGTTTTGTATCCTTGGAAACACTAGATATATTCATAATGTTTTATATTACATCATAAAAATGAAAATTACAACAACATAGTGTCCATATTCCACACTCTTATCCCCTCATACTATCCCTGCAGGTCATTCATAATTTACTTCTTCACATCCTGGTAATAATAAAACATAGAAAAGGGGTGATCTCAAATGCCCAGTATGGATAACAATATAGCAGAAAAATTCATAAATAATAATAAACATTTAAGGCAATGTATAACTAAAACAAAACCCTTTTAAACATGAACATCAACATAGTATGGAGAAAATAAAAAGAAATAATTCCATTTACTTATTCACATGGATATTCTACTAATCGAATAATCACATGCAATATCAATAACTACTTTCATAATGATGGAATGCATAATGTCAGACTATCATAACCACATTGCCAAGGCCCCGTGCGAAGAATACAAATAAGATTTTGTCTAGGCCTTGTTCCACGGCACTAGTTTGTCTCATGAGACCTACCGATGCATCGAGGAGATATAGTGGGCTCCACCTGTCACATATTAAGTCCAATGCATTACTCATATGAACAAGTTTAGACATAACATTAACATTCGTATTAAAACTAGCATACAAAATGTAAATATTTCATCCATATACCATGAATGGTATAAAAATAACACAACCACAATCAAACAAATCACAAAACCATCAATAAAATATTGATGTTTTGTATCATAATAAATTAACTTCAAATAAGGGTAAAATCCATCAAAGGATGTTGACATAGAAGAAATCAAAACTCTTTTTAGAGAAATATCTCTTTTTTATTTTGAAATCATTTAAGAGTCATAGAAAAAAATTTCATTGAAAATATTCTTATAAGATTATAATTAATGCTTCGATGATTTTATAACGGCGTAAAATAGCCGCACCCGCTGTATATGTTATAAAAAACATTCTTACCATAATTCTGTCAAAAAGGTAAAAAAGCAACTTGTTTGGAAAACGACGGAATGATTCCTTTATAAACTTCTTATAAAAAGTCAAACAAGGGTATTAATGACTTTAACACATATTCTAGTAAATAGTAAAAATGGTTTGAAATACATTTTTAAGAAACATGGATGTGGATGATAAATAAGTCCCAGTAGATTATTATGTATTAACAACCTCTGATAAAGAAGAGATTGCGAAATAATCCCTTACCTTGTACATTTCCTTGGTTGGGGGTAGGTTAACCTTGTGTATAATGGTGAAATAATTGTTAATAAATTATACAAGATTCATATACATTAATATGATATCATATATGATTTTTTAACATTGATTTGTTAATAATATCTTAGTATTATCGTTGTTTCGGGTGTTAACTTACTCATTTTATTTTATATGTTTTGTTACATAAGTCATGTTTGTCAGGGATAGGTTTTATATTAATAATATCTAGAATGATATCATCTCCTTATATACCATTATTAATCATGAAATGATAATTAGACTTGAATGGATATGATGGAGAATGAATCTCATCGCGTTTATGGAGACGGTAGTCCGTACGTACGCACGAGGGACAATATCATTTTTTGATATTAAAATAATATATAATTGGATGGTATATCGTATATATAGAATCATTATCATGATATATTTATTATTTACATGAATTACACGTCATTATTATACCCATCCAAATAATAATTTATTGAATAACAATTACACCACGACGTGGAGACGGTAAGCCGTACGTACGCACATATGGTGACATGTTACTAAAAGGATGGATAGAATAATTAATATGGTTGTACCATATTTATAAAAATGTTATAGCGTATAGGATATAATGGATTCATTATTTTATAATGGGAATAACAATGAAAGAAGAAGTTAAAGAAGAAATGAATTTGAAAAAGGGTGGTGAAAGCATTACCTCTTTTTCGGGTTCTTCCTTTTTATTTATTCAGAAGGGCTCTATAGGTTGGCTTTATTATCAAAATAATGCCTCTAGGTTGTAGTGGGGGAAGGTTAGAGAGTATTTGGGCAGGGTTTGGCCGAACCAAACGGCTTTGATGGTGTTAATTAATGAGAAGGGGAGTGCCCTTTTATAAGAGGGGTGAGGGGAAACTTTGGAAAAGCTAGAAATATTATTTTATAATAAATTCATATTCGGTTTCTAATGGCTCAAAAGTGTATTATTTAAAGTTTAAGGTGGGGATGGGTCTAAAACCACTCAAGAAATATAATTTAGACAGGTTTGGGTCATTATATTAACCTTATCTTTTATTTGTAACTCTTAGTTAATTAGTTGGACATTTACCATGTCATTTTGTATTTTTATATTATATAGTTAATAAAAATACTATATACATCCAATAATCCTCCAAGTGGTCCATTAATGAATCACCTATCATGATATAAGTCCTTGGGAAGAACCATATATTTTTATTAATTAAATATCAATTAATAATATAATATTTGTTTTAAAAACTCTTTTATGTCAATTTTGACACTATTCACTAATAGATTTTTTCAAAAATAATATCAGAATTAATACCTAAAAAAACGTTAATTAAGTCAATCCTAGCATGAAATATTATCTTATAAAATTATTTTAATTCATAAAAAGTCTCAAATTATATTTATTTGGTTATTTATAATATCAATTTATTTCTTTTTTTAATATTATGGTAATTACTACATCATCATTGTGTCACAAATAAATTAAATTATTTAATGTCTAAAAATTATAAATAAAATATAATTATGTATGAAATCATTTTATCTTTCTAATGGATATTTACAATCTATTTTATCTTATTTATAACCATATATTATAAATGTTTTAGTAAATAAAATTTGATTTGAACTATTTTAACTCTTCTTTGAATTAAGTAATAATAAATGTCCTAATCTAATCCAAGTGGACATAAATGATAATATTTTATTCCTAAGGTTGTTTTTGGTGGAGATAATCTTTTCCAATAGAATTAGGACATGTGTTAGGGTAATATTAATATCATTTTTACCATTAATTACCCTATTTACTTTTAACCATGGTAAATAAAAGTAAAAAGTTACGATTAACCAAAAATTATTTTCATATCATTGAACCACATTTTACTAATTTATATTAACTGTTTCTCTCATATTTTTGAAATTCCATTAACAGAAGCGGTAAAATTATGTTTTATGAAAAAAATCAGTTTTTTACTAGCAATTAGTGGTTTCACTATTCATCAAAAATTGATGTTTTTCAGAACAGTGCCAAAATTTCACCCTAAGCTATAATTGATATTCCAAATTCAAAAATGATGTCTATTTTAAGAAATTAAAAACATATAATTTGCATTAATTAATTTTATATTTAATTCCCACTGTCACAACAAATAGTGTGTTTTTAAGAAACAATATATATCAAAAGATTGACAATTGTTTATGTCCAATTTCAAAGTGAAATTAATTATAATGAACACCATTGGATAAAATTGTAAAAATATATTCTAATTATACTTTCAAACCACTCAATAATATAATTTATCACTATAAATTTTTTGATTAAAAAAGTTGTTTTTATGTATTTTTCACTATTCATAAAAATTGGAAGTTCTCAGAAAAATAACAAAAATTCAACTTAGGATAATTTCGATATTCCAAATCCAAAAATGAAGTCCATTTTGAAATATTAAATATATATAATTTCAAAAATTAGGTATTAATATTCATAATGGTTAGTTTAATTGATTGTGGTGTGTTAGAACTCGGTGTTGCGTACAACACACGCTATCATATTATTCAAAGAGAAGCATACCGTAGAATCTTGGGGTGTTACCACAATGAAGATAATTTTTCTAAATTCACTATAAAAAAACATTATTATTGACATAAATGTGGTAAATGTGATCTGTAGTATTAATAATAAATTAAAATTATTATATAATTAGTAAATACCAGTCATGCTCAATAATCAACCCCTTTTTGATGACAAAAACCCAGAAAAGTGTAAAATAAATATTTAAGAAAAACATGAGCACCTAAACTACCCTAAAAACACCCACATAAAAAAACTCCCCCTCAAAATTTCATAATTAATTTCTCATATCACAACATTCTTCAACTTTTAGTGACATAAAAAAATTATATTAAAATTTAGGAACACAACTCCCCCTAAATGCATGGATGAAGAAAAAAGAGGAATTCTATAACATTATTAAATATATAATAATAACATGAAATGAATTTATGAACATAAATAATTCAATACTAAATAGTCAAATATTTACTATAACTACCCATATGTCATATAATTATTGAAAAATATTTCCAATGAATTTAATATATATTTTTCATAATTCGTAATGATGAAAAATATTTAATAGAATTTTATTATTCATAGTAATAAAATATTTTACTATGTATAATGAAATTAAACAGTTATGCACCTGTCAATAAATAACAAAAATATTTTTTAGAGTAGAAAATTTCAATAAAATATAATATAAAAAAAAATTAAAAACATATTTATTGATCAATATTTTTTAATATTTATTAACAGTTAGTATGCAATAGAAATTTTTGAAAATTCCGAGTGTTGGGAAGAATTGGATGGATCATCAAAAAATTCACAATAGTGAAAACTTTTTAGTTTAATATTCTAAAACTCATGAAATTTTTTATATTATAATTGAATATCTATAGATTATTGGTATATCCTAGAAGGAAAAATTTGTCCAACCAAAAAAGCATTCAATTTACCATGGTATAACTTTATAATGTATATCCTTCTTTTTTAATCCACCTCACATATCATTTTATTTCTATTGAAACAATAATATTTTTATTATATATATCATAGAGTCATATTCCAATACTATATAGGATTTCTATATAAAAATAATAGAGAAATTTCATCTTTTTAACTCATTATATGATTTTCTAGACACCTTCAAATCAATATGTTTCCATTGTATTTAGTTATTCAATATGTTAAATTAATGAAAAATGTTCTTCCGAATTTCTTTATCACATATCATTTTTAGATAATTAATCTTATTTATCTTCACAATCATGAACTACATTATCCATTCTTTAATATTCTTCAAATTAATCCTTAACATATGGAACTGACTATTCTCTTAACAGGTCAGAAGAGGATTACATATCATTCCCTCTTGAGAGAGAATGTTTTATAATCACGATGTTATCGACTAATTCATATTTTTTTGAATGATTTCATATAATTATAAAAAATTATTTATTGTCTATTAAGAAGTGGAAACAACAACATATTTTTTCAAAATTATGATTATAATGATTTTAAAAAGATTGTACATTTTGTTCTGACAAGTTGAAAATGATGCTTCACACTCATGAGTCGATAAATAAATAATAATATATACATGTTTTGTATTTTGAACATAAATTTTTCATAAAAATTTGACTCTAAGATAATAAATTACCTAAATAATTTTAAGAATATGAAATATTAATATAATCAAAATTTAAAATATTAAACCAAAGAATGTAGTTCTTCATAACCCTATTTTATATATTTTAACAATCTACTTATAGATATATATATACATATTTAAATAGATTAATTTGAAGTGGAATTTAGGATTTATAAATTTTAGCATAAAATAACCCTCTCCCTCTATATGGAAAATTTAACACAACAAATCAAATATTAGAGAATAAAATACTTCTTGGATTATCATTTTTAGTTTTATGGAATTTTTTATATGGAAATATTTCAGAGTTGATCACTCCTTTGTTATGAAAGATATTTCAATATACACCTAGTTCAACCACATAAATATTTAAAAATTTATTTAAATGATATATTCCTTTAAAAAATAAAATAAAAGTTCCCTTGATACCCACATGATTTTCGATCTAGTTCCATTATCAATTATGGTTTTAGGTAACTAAATCTATTTATATTGTGCAGAGAATATACTATTATACATAAGTAATTATGTTGATCAAAAAATATTGTTAAACACCAAAAAAATTATTTTCTAATGAAATATTAATTTTCATAATTTGACTGTATACATTAATGAAAAAATTAAATAGTTCACATGATTTTTAAATTTATGTCGGGAAAAAAATTCCTATATATATTTTTTATTTCTCTATTTTTATCTCTTCCAATATTTCATTTGTGAATTATTTTTTTCCTATGGGTTGATTCAAATATTTTTCTCCTTTTATAAGAATACTAGAGTCTTGTGTTAATTATAAACATATTCTATGAATTATTTAATTTTAATTTCATGTAGATCATAATAAATTTTAGAATAATTATATTTCAAATCTCTAATTATCTTTTAAAATATTTATTTATATTATAAATTAGAATATAAATATTTTATACGATTTATATGATCATTCTATAAGGATCCAAATTTATTTTTAACCATAAATAAATACTTCTTTAAGTAATCATGTGAATGTTTATCTGAATTATAGTTTTTGGTGTGAGAATAATTCAATTGATAAGAATGATCCATGAGAGATACCATTTATTTTTTTATATTCAATCATATAAGTAATAGATGAATAATTATTTGAATTAGTAGACTCACTCCAGGTATATTTTGTAATTTAATATCCTTTTCATTTATAATCACAAATCCATTATACTTTAAATAAGGTAAAATTAAGCTTTATATGACATTTATATTTTCAATTACTGTATCTATTTTAATCGTTCTCATTATTTATCATGTAGTACAATGTTTCAATCCTTTTGACCAAAATTTAATAGTCTTTATCAGTATCATGATTACATGAATTAGATGACTCGTCCAATGTATTTTTGATTGTAGGTTCTTTTTATTTAATATCATTTTTATATTCATCCAACATCTTAGATTCATACATCATCAAGGTTCAAATTAATTCATTCATTGGAAAATAATTCACAGGTTTTTATTATCATTTATAAGTAGATATTCCATTCCACCCAATGGTTAAAACTCAAAGTACATTCAATGTTTGATCTGATGCATTACTGGACCACCTAAAAAAGAAACATTATTGATACTTTCAATCAATATCACAATTATCTAAGTGATTATTGGATATTCATCAATTATAAATGTATGATTATTTTTATTATAGTCATTTTTATAAGTTTTTGAAAATTTGAGTTCCATCAAAGGGAAAAAAATATTTTCCACATTTAATAAGTATTATGACATTCATAAAATCAACTAATTTTATAATTACTTAAACCACATTAAAATATAATTTGTTTACCTTGAATGTGGATTTTATTATTTTTATTTCTTATCATATCATTTTATTGATATTATATAGGAATTTAATATGGATTTACAACCATTAAACTATCTCTTATTCTATGATTTTTCAAATAAATAAAGCTTCAAATTTATATGCGTTCATAATTATAACCATTAATGTAATGAAAATGGATCATCAACATACCTTCTCTGAGATCTACCACATCAAGATTTTTATTCATATAAATCATTAACTTGGAATTGTTATAGCCAAACAATTCCATTGATAAATAATCATGGTGATGTTTTGGAAAAAAATTTAAGTATTTCTAAGAATAAAATATTTTAATGGAGGCCTTCCTTTGATACAAAATGTTGGATTAGATAGGCCCGAATGACTATTTTGAAGACAAAGAATGGGGGAGGAGAATTGAGACCCTTTAAAACCTCTCATAGATTTTAAAATAAAATATAGTTTTATGAAGGGATTATTTACATATATTTTAATGATAATATATAAATATAAATAAATAGGGTAAATAAAAAACTAATTTACAATGACATAGGGAAAAAATATCCCATAGTCTAATCCACCCATGCTCTATCCATGAGAATGTTTATTTTCATTAGTTGGTTATATTATAATATGTTAATAAGTACATGATGGTGAAACCTTTAATAAATGACATTTAGAAGGAATTTTGATTATTTTATAAGGTCCCAGCAATCCACATCTTAGTCTGAGAATAAAAAAATCCATCATGAGAATGACTGAACCAGAGCGACAAAATCTAAAAAAACAATAGGGATTTATTTGATTGAGAACATTTATTTTCTCAAAGTTGGATAATAAACTAAAATATGTGTTTGATCTTCAGTAATTCAAAAATATAGAATTTCAATATTTTCAAATGATTTCTTTGTACAACAGTATATAAACACCAGATAGATAAATTAAAATTTATGTCTCCAGAGTGAAAATATATGATATAATTTTTCAAATTTATAAAAGAATATTTAATAATAATTAATTTATTTAGCAAGAAAAATAACTAAAATTAAATCATAACTCACATTTCTTTAAATTATAACTGATGGAGCTAAGACACTATAATTTACATGGACACATATTTTGCACTTTAATTTTTATATCTATACGTTGTATTATAATTTTTCTTATTCTATATTAATAAGATATCAATTTATGTATTTATATTATAGGTCGAATAACTCCAGGATAAAACAATTCTGAAAATAAAACATAATAAATCTCGAATAGATGAATTCAAAATCATTCTAGAGAGTCACATCATACAACAATCATATGAATGATTTAATCTACTGAATATGATCCTTTAAATTATTCACCAATGAAATTAAATAATAAATTTACTAATAATGATATAATTTTAGAAAAATAGGATAATATCATTTACATAAAATGAAATCATTGACTAGTCATATGTATGGTTCCTCCATATATTGAAAAACTACATCTATGATTGATAGTGTATTTTTGCAGAAAATTATGGTTGATTAACAATAAATTTGTTTCATTATACACAATGTTTCATTGAGATGTAGGTTTGTTGATCAATAATTTTCCATAAATATTTTTTACATGATCCATATGTTTCATTCCAAATGATGGGTGACCAAAAAATATATCACTCTTACACATTTTGGGTGTGAACAATGTCTCCAAAATACATTAAAGCATTTCTAAAATATTTAATCAAATATTTCCCCACATAACAATAACCTATAAATTCTTCTGAATTAAATATTATAACAAATTTTATTTTCATGATATTAACTTAAAATTAATGTTATTTGTAACATAAATATGTGTGTTTGTGAGAATAAAAATCAAAAGTAAATTAAAAAACGAATATAAAATTGAACACCTGAAAAAAATATTCTTTTGATTTAGAAGAATCATTTACTGAGATCCAATATGTACTTTTAGAAGATTAGATTTATAGATTGATAAATATATTTATTCCAGAATATATTTTATATGAAAATATAAATAATCTAAGTGCATACCAACTCAGTGAATTCTAAAACCATTTAATAAAATATTTGTCATGATGTAGTCATGTATACAAGCCACACATGAATATAGAGTTCCTCTCACACATGTGGTTGAACATGCCACCTGAGGTGACTCCATTCATGAATGAGCTCCATGATTACTCATTTCAATATATTCTCTACACATGAATCATATAAATTATGCATAAATTTTTTCATATTTTTTGTAATTTCATCAGGTTTTATGTAAAAATAATATCAATTATTACAATCAATATTATGTTACATAAATTTCATGAATGTGAATATAAAAAGGAGAAGATAACATACTATCTCATGCCATGATGGATAATGGTTTTGGAATCATATGTTTATGGTTATAAATATCTAAATAAATATTTATTATTTAGTTAAGAATGTTTTTATATGAATCATGAAAAGAATGGAAACTGTTGGGTTATCCATGTCAGTATCGATGCTGACTATAAATTCAGCTATATCGGTGGCTATAGGAGGGGAGAGGATACTGTGACTAGGTGAGGGAGATGTGCAGGAATTTTGATGCCCTCCTATTTTTTCATTTCACAAATCCATTTTATTTTTTTCTAATTCGCTATTCAGGTATTGATCTATTGAATGGAGGGGTAAAATATATTTCTTATTTGGGAAAGGGTATGATGACCTTTTTGTGGCTTGAGTCTTAATGTTCTAATGAATTTATTTTACTATTTATTATTGAATAATTTCAATATTTTAAAACATATTGTAATTTGAAATGATGTTTTAATTGAATTAGTTAAGCCTATTATTTATTTCCTTGATTGAGAATCCATCATCTCCCTCCACATAGTTTTAAAAAATAATATTTTGAATGCTATTTGATTTGTAGTGATGTGTTAATATATTTAGAGTACATGGAAAACGATCATTACTGACTCCTATATTACTTGGGATTGAAACTATTTTGATAGTTGTTTCCTTAGTGAACTACTATAGATTATATATCTCAAATTCACACACAGGATTGAGGGTTTAACAAAATAATAGTTTTTTGTATAATATCACAATTATAATTAAACTATTAATAAGAAGGGATATAGTTTTATTACCTTAATCTTTTCAATTAATAAAAATTAGAGTTCAATCATTTTATAGGAGGATAGAATTACAATAAGAATTTAGACACTGGCTTGATTACTTTTCAATCAAAATCTATCAGAAAATATTTTTTATAAACAATCATGCATTCAAAAACAAAACACCCTTCACCTTATCCAAAAAGTGACAAATAGATTTCATGAAATATTTTATTGGGAAATACTAGGGTTATCAGTACTACTACATAATATTTGGGAATAAATTTATTTTCGAACGCCTTGTGAAAATGTTGTTTCACTACCTGATAGCTTTTTTTAAATCATACCACCACAGTAAGTACCTTGAGTTTAATTTTATATAACCAAATATATTTTCCATTATAATTTTCATTGATAAAATATAATGTATTACCTTTTAGATCATTCATTACTTATAGTTACCATTACAATGATATTTTTTACTATGTTTTTTCCAATAAAAGATAACATTGAGGGAGAAACTTAGGATGTCACATGAATTTTATATTTATCATACTTATGTTGATGTCAAAAAATATAAAGTCAACATGAGGATGGAATTTGGATAATCAGTAAGAATATTATGTTTTTTAATTTATTTTTTAACATGTGATTCATATAATTCTTCATCAACCTTAATATGCTACCTATTTCAATGAGAAAAATTATAGTGATCGAGAGGATGAGGAAGAAATTATGAATATTTAGAAACTACAAAAACCAAGAGTGAAATTAGATGATGGTTATAATATATGATGTCAATGTAATAAGTAAATCCCAAACATTATAGCTGTAATAGAAAGATTATTATCAATCAATTATCCCTAATATGATAGTTGTCACAACTTTTCCCAAGCTGAGGATTGACTCACAACTACCCCAAGCCCACCTCCATTGGTCTGGGGCTGGTGACCAGTTCCAGAGGCATAACTGACATGGGGACCCCTTTTCCTATGTACTTGTACACACACACACACACACTTCCATCTCAATGTTACTTTTCCTAGTCTAAATAATTAAAATACCAAAAACATTAGGGAATATTCGATGCATGAAAAATATCTAGACAGTACAAGATGATGGTCATGTAAACTGAAAATTTAAGGAAAAAATACACACCCAATTACAGATAATTCATAAACGATATAATATGGAATGTAAAACTCTAAGATACACTAGCTCATTATCGCAATGATACATTCATTGTATATGGTACAAATAAGTAGGTATAACTATCCTCATCTGAAGTCACAAATGACATATCCATCATCTTCATAATACATGACATGTGAGAGTAATGTCCCTGAATGGGTGAGTATATACATACCCAGTATGAAACGTTGTATGTTGAAGTGGGTGTAGTAAGAGATACGAGATGGATATTAAAACTATATATAGTAATCTATAAATAAGATACCATGAGAAAGAATGGATCAACTGAAATAAATAGAGTGTAACCTCATCGAAACACAAGGGGCTCAACATGGTGGGTAGATAAAATTCATGTACAATATTTTATACGTATAGTAGGTGAGTGGAATAATCCTACCATAGGAAGGTAAACAAGGAAATAACATGACATAAACCACACATATTCACATCTCATGGAAGGGGACTAACCCAATCTAAAATGTATGGATATATAAGTAAAAATATATGCTTAGTCAAAGAATACATAATGAGTGAGAAATGGGATCTCAATATCATAGATCATCTTAAGAAGAAAAGTCATCAAGAGTTTCAAAATTCTATAAATGATGCACATTATGTCACACGTCTTACCAGGAGTATCTGTCTAAGTCAATCCATGAATTTTAACTATGTTTCATAGTAGAATAGCCACTATACATACTTATAAAAACCATTCCCAATAAAAAAAGAGGTTTCCATTGAGTGGTTTAGGAATGATACCCAACCTATCTGTAAGGGTTCCAGTATAAAACTTTTAAGAGGACCCATTCATGGTTCTAGTAAGAGGGTTCAACAGAATTCATCGAGGATTCATACCTAGACTACCTAGAGGGTTCCACTATGAAATAGGTATAGGAACAATGTCAAACTAATAATAGGGTTCCATTCAAGAATACCATAGAGAACATATGTTCTGTTCCAATAGGATGGTTTCACTCTAACATTCGAGGAACCATGTCATTTCTATCTAGAGGGTTCCACATGGAAGTCATCGAGGACCCATGCCGAACCGATCTGGAGGGTTCCACTCAAGTTGTGTGGGGAGGAACCCTTCACTATGCCTGTAAAAGGATTTTACTGTTATAATTGAGAACCCATGCCCATCTCAGCTGAAGGTTTACACTCATAAGTCGATAGATAACCCATGACCTACCCTACAGGAGGGTTATACTATATTAGTCTACTGGGGACCCATTCCCATACCATCTTGATGGTTACACTCTAGGAGCCTCTGGTGATCCTACATGTTCAATTCCACTATTGAGAACCACATATACAAGATTTATACACAAAAAACATCACATAATTCTATAAATTCATAAAATAAGTCACCATCATGATCTAATTAGAAAACCCACAAGGGTAGTCTACTGAAAAGTCAAATTACAAGTCCAAAATAAGGAGATATAGAAGATTTTAGTTTCCTATGAAGATCCCACGGTGTACATGTTGTGTTTGGGGACCCACACGACTTGTGATCCCACTTCATGACCTACTCATGTCCCTTGGGTTAGATATTTCTCCAAACATGTAATATTACAGGGTGTGTGAGCAATGTGCATGGTGTTACCATGCCACTCGAGGTCCCACCTATGTGCCTGACCTTTCCTGTGTATCCAATGTATGTCTGTATACATTACCCCATGTTTGTGTACTTTAGTATATGGTGACCCTCTCTAAATAATGTTTTTTCTATTAGCTTCAATGATGAAGTTATACTAAGGCACATGGTGTGTTCTTGGCCATGAGGTCTTCCACACTGTACATCCACATGGGAAAAGGAAAACACAATGTTTTGGGAGCCTTCATGGTGTTCCATTATTATCAAATTCCAAAACCCTAGCCACATCATCCAAAGGGATTCACATTGCGTGTTCATCATGTCACATGGAATGTAGTGATGTTTTTATAGATTCTCAGGTCTGATATCCACATTCTAGATCTGATATTTTCCTTTGATTCAGGCATCGATTTCACCCATGATTTTTAGATAAAATATTAGATAATATATTTTCACCATCCTATGTATGGAAACTCAAATTTATATGATTTCATGAAAACCCATAGACAATGCAAGTACCAATTCATTATTTTATTGATGATTCAAACTACGTTTGTCATAACGATCCTCCACTCCTTGAATACATCACATATTTAAAATTGTTTCAGTGATCAATGCCTTTTTTTCAATTTATATTATTCCATAGGTTTGATGACACTCAGTACCATCTGACAACTTCATACGTGGACTATAGGGTACGACAAGTGAAGAACGTAATGAATTTTCGGTATAATGTCATAAGAATATAGGATTATTCAAAATTTCTCAATATTTCATTGCAAATTATTTGTAATGTGGATATTTGGTCTATAAAACCCAAAAAAACAATTTAAAACTGAACATGGGAGATTGAAAATGATGAGAAATTGGCACTAATCAACAGAAAGGACTCATATTCTCAATGAATTTAATCAAAAATGGAATTAACCACACATTGTTTTGTGTCTTAACTAAATATTGATTAAATCATCAATGATTGAAACACTTTTGAAATATTGGAGGAATTTGTTGTTTTTGTTGAACTCTCATAAGCTATAATCCATTTTCTAGTGTCATCTGTAGTGATTCACCAATAAAAAGTAAGAGGAGAAGCTGTTGAATGATCACATTTTTATGAGCTTAACCCTAAGAAAACTGTCTTTCTAGTATAATTATATATATTTACGTTAAGAGAAATAAAAAAATTAAATAAATAAAATTAAATAATCTATCTACTAAATTTCACTCCAATGGAATAAATTTCTAATTCTTGTATAACAACCGATTTTATGTGGAACCTATGTTGAAAAATAGTTTACGAACTCAGTTGTGGTATCAAATTAATTGTCACGTATTTTGTATAGGGTTTACCACATTATATTTTTGAATCTATTCGTGTATAATATAAAATATATATGATATTTCTATAATAATAATTCTAGTCCCAACTGGTCTTGGAATCACATACCTTCTCAACACGTAATAGTAGAAATATATGCAGAAATATTTGAAAATATTAAAAAGAAACACCCATGTCTCAATATCATTCCGTCAATCAATATTTCTTCCCAAAAAAGAGTATCTAAATAAAAAACATGGGATAATATTCTCATAAATGGATCTCCTACTCTAATGATCTCTCCTATATGTTTCATTAATTCCTCAACATGTGAACCAAGGTAATTGTCAATCCGCACTACATCCTCTCTATTGGTCCTCAATCGTTATTAAGATATATAAAATGTGGTATTGATTATTTATGTCCATATCCCCTAGACTATGATGTTCATTTAGTTATGCACCTAGCTACTCAGCTACGACACGTGGAAGACGTCATGCACTCTCTCTAGTAGTGAGGGTAGGGAGAGATGGTAAGAAACCTAACCAACCCATTTTATGATGAAGATTATAAATGAACATTTGGGAAAGCCTACCTCCCCAGATGAACCAATGAAATCTAAATCGTGGAAATCATCTCAAGAAAATGTGATCTCATTGTTCAATCATCCAGGGCCTGTGACAACGTTCTGTGTAATAATTATACATTATATGGGGGTTCCTCATATGCTCATTGATGACTTAGTCCTTCTCCTTCATTTATGAAACCATATCATGGAACTAAAGAGATTTTTCACTGATCTGTGCACAACGGATGGGTTACCAATATAGTCTCCTATATATGACCTAAAATGGTACCATGCTGATATTATGATGAAATATTTTGTTGTATGCATACTCAACCAAGGAAAAATGATCCCCCTAGCTATGGAATAAGTCTAAAACACAATCCCTCAACATATCCTCTTACATGTTGATAGTGAACTCAATCATCCCATTTTTTTTGGGTGAATGGATACACTCATCCTCAATTAGGTATGGAATTACTCCTACAATACTCTCTACAGCATTTATGTAAACCATGCGTCATGATCAAATACAATAATCATGGTCACTACATCAAGGAGAAAAGTATCCCGAACATGGAACTATCATAAAATGTCCATTGAACACTTAACCCTAATAGAATGGAAGTGGGAAAACTTTTGGAGTTTGTAAACTATCACCTAGATGTTGTGTTGGCCCTTCTATATTTGTGTAAGCCCTATCCAAAAATCCATTGATATGTCATCCCGCTTCCACATCCGGATCTCAAAGGTTTACAACAATACTACTGGAACATGGTGCTGATCCTTCATATAATGATATATGAGACACTGAGAGATGAACTCAAGTACGCTCAATCTCATGATGGACCACCAAAACTTCCTCTAAAGGTCATTTTACATATTCCCTTCACCAGGATTTACAATTAGGGGGGAAGTGTGGAACTCCCACATTCCCTCCTCCTTCATCATTACTTGAACCATCATTTTTACCTAGAATGAAATGTTTTTATACCATTTGATAAAATATCCATCTAGTGAATCATAGGGGGATATCTAGTCACATAGGACCTCAATGTTGACTTCTCCATGATGGTACTCTATCACATTATTGAGAAGTGAAGGATTAAAGACCATTTAATGTTAAAAATTTGTACTGTCATTCTCCACATGTGTCCACTATAGGGAGGTAAACTACTCTGATTCATCTTCCACTAAGCAATCATGTGACTTTCTACATAAAGAATATTATGAAATATTTCACTTCTATGGAGTATAAAACATCATGATGTCGTATTACTGAATGAACTCTAACTAGTTTCACTATCTTAGGTTCATGTCCCTCTATGTAATTATGTATCAATGAATCTGATGGACTATGTAAAACAGAATACGCTACCCCTGATGATTGTGCCTCCACATCCGGATGGAAAGGACTATCACTGGCTTCTCTAAGTCAGAAAATACATAGATATTATCATATGGTATGAGCATCCTGGAATCATATGAAATAATATCCGTCCACTGCATCAACACAAAAATAAGACCAGTTACTAAAGAATCATAAAACACTACCTACTCCACGCTTTCCACTACTATTCACAAAAGTGGATCACTTATCAACTTATAACTCAACTTCTAAAATGACTTCTAGAAATTCTCATTCTGGATAAATAGTTTCCCTTTCCAAATTAGGGTGGTCAATAGAGCTTCAATTTTGGAGAAGTCTTCAACAAACCTCATATAGTACACCACGAATCCATGAACGTTCTTCAGCTCTATCAAGCTATTGTGTAGTTCCCTGAAAAGCATTGTATTGATATTTATTGGGTCCATGGGTAGACCATTATCTTAAAAGTCATGTATCAGAATGTGAACATCATGAATCATGAACTAGAACGTTGATAATTTTCTATAAGTCTGTGGATCATAAATATAATCAAGGGCCATACAAAATAGTTATGCATGCTCCTACTCTGATACAGAGTAGATGAGTATGTCATTGATCAACACACCCTAATCTAAATCAAGTATTTTTGGGGGATTTGACTTGTTAAATCCATAAACATGGTTAGGGAGTTATTCACACCAATGGGAATCAATAAGAAATCATTCGGCTTGTATAGGAAACTAAATTACAACATTGGAATATCCTGATTAAAAACCATCAAATGGACCTAGTCGTTCCTAAGATTTATCTTTGAGAACCATATCACACCGTGAAACTGGTAAAAGATATCATTGGTCCTTAAAAGGGGGTTCTTCTTCTGTATTGTGGCCAAGTTCAGTTTATGATTATATACAGAAAAGACATGCACCCATCCACCATTTTCGAAAACCACCCAAGACCTGCCTAGGGGGATACAATTGTCCTGATGAATCCCTTCTCTAAATTATCCTATAAGTACAACCGTAACACTCAGAACTTCTTATAGGACATTTGATATGACGAATAAGATATGGGAGTGGTCCTGATATACAAGTTGATTCAAAAATCCATCTCCAAACATGGTCATTGTCTTATAACTTACTCAAGGAAAAAATCCATATAATCTTCCACAACTGAAGAAATCATGTTTTCTAAAGATCCTACTACACCATGTTCTAAAATTTTAAACTGATTAGTGATGGGATACAACGTATTTCTTATAGATCCATCTCTTCCTTCCATAATATATACCATTCTACAATAAATGTTAATCTCATCACATTAATTCATAGCAATATGAATAGTCTACAGTGATAGTAAATAGGGTCTTATACCATGAAAAAAATACATACCAATGATGACATCATAAGGTTACAACGTGAGGACCAAATGTTCTCACATAACCCTCTATCTACCAATACATAGCTCAAATTGATGGTAGTTAAAATATATAGAAGAAGTATTCCCTGTATGAACCTCAATACAAAGCTTCTAGGATAGCGCCTTAACTAGGAGATCATCCTCTAACACTATGATTATATAGATAATGGAATTATTGGAACATATGTCTACTAATACTGAGGAAAGTGTAGAATATATGAAGGTAATACCTATAATAATATCATACACTATGGGGCCATAATCCTCAGTGGCCTACAACTATCCTTGACCCTAGCTGCAAGATCCTAGTGCCAATAGTGGGCCTTTGGGTAGTGGTGTTTGAATAATCTCATATAATTGTCCACCATCAATATAAATTTTTTCTCCAACTCCATCTTCTCCTCTTGAGGGACAACCTTGGACACATGTATGATATCTCTATTCATGATGTTTCCTTTACTGTGGTGGTCCATCAACTACATTACCATGCTCTTCATCAATACTGGTAAAGAAATTCAAGTAATATATGCCCTCTCCCATCACAAGTATTCCACTGAACCCCTTCATGATACCCTAGTTCACCTTGTTGGCCCTACACTATATAAACAGAAGCTGGAGACTGATTGTGGAAGGATATATTATGTTTAGATCCCACTGAGAGGTTCATTATTTAGAAGACACACAACTCAGATTGGGGACACCCATATCTAGATCTAGCTATTAGGTATCACAATAATAGAATGATCTACATCACTAGTTCTAACTGTATTACCCCAATATAAGAGGGGATGAAAAAAGGTACCACACTGGAACACATATCTCTGAAGTCCTTGTTCAAACATCTGTCCATAGAAGTACAATTCCAAATATATTCAAGGGGGGTATTGAGTGTGGTATGTGAATGTCACTATATTCATATTGAAAATAATATTTTCCTTATGATGCTCTAAAATATCTTGAATCAAAACTAATCACAAACCATAGGGGTAGTACTCCTCACAGAATAACTAATGTTTGTCAAACATTGGTACTGTGGACTCATTGTGAATATACATAACAAGGATCTACGAGTTTCCAAATTCCCCAAGGAAAATTATATATTCTTGTAAAACCACCTGATCCATCAGGGATTGATAAAAATAAAAGACACGCACCACCAAATTGTACCAATAATATGCTTCCTAAGGATGAATCACACCATAAAACCTCAGTTCCCTCTAGATATGAACTCATGGATCATGATAAGATGACATGGGTCCTCAAAATGATATGCATGAAAAATCAGTTGTTCAACAGGTGGAGGTGCTTATACATACCACTTGGAAGAATAATCTCACGAGATGGACCCTAAATTGAGCCCTCGTTAATCATTAGATCATCATCTAGAAAAAAACATGATTTCTGGCTGGCTGTCATTGATGAGGAATACTAAAATTTAGCAAATTCATTCCGCCATCAGAGGAGAAATATATAAATATATATAACAATGAAGATAATTTTCAAGAAGGATGTTAAAGACTCAATCATATATTATGGATGTACATTTTATTCATGTAAACAATTTCATGGTATGTCGAGTCGATAAACGGTAGAAAAGGTCTAGTGGAAATGATATATAAGCCACTCGTAGAGTCACTAGATTTCCTGGCCTAAGATCTACACTCATGAAAATATGACACACTTTCCCTAATCCCAACAAATTATAAAAAAGGATCCTACTCCTATCACCATCAAAAGGATTTAACAAACTACGATACAATTAATTTATAACCTGTCCCAAGACAGGGCTCAAGGAGCTACAACCCTAAGCCCACCTCTGTATGCCAATGGGTAGCAACCCATGCTAAAAGAATAAATATCATCCGGATGCCTTTGAATATGAAACTATACAGAAACACAAAACCATATCGATTCTAGAAGTTTATATCGAAAGTATTTAAAACATGTATGAAACTCTAGAATCAACCATGAATGAAAATGTGGTAGATAAGACAAGTGTATGGTTTTGTAAGAAGAAATGTAAAGGGAAAAAATACATCCCAATGTAGAAATATGTGATAAAATGAAAAATGTAGAAAGTAAAATACTGAGTGGTCCTAGCTTTATATATTAAAGAAACAACTACTATACATGGTCAAATGTACAGGGTATACTTATGATCCACTAATGTCACCACAGACTTATCGATCATTTTAATAAGACATGAAATGAGTGGACAAAACACATGTGGGGGTGAGTATATACATACCTAGTAGGAAATTCTGAATGCTAATGTGGGAGCAGTACGAGATACAATGGGAATAAATCAAAAGTAGATAGTAAACAGGATCCACGATACAATGAAAGGGAACAACTCAACAAAAATTAAGAGGGAGTATCCTCATCCAAACTAAAGGGGTCAACCATGTTTGTAGATAAACTAAATGTCTTATCATTTCCACATATATCAAGAGAGTAGACTCATCCAACCCTGAGTATCTAAATACTAAATGAATGAGGCCTATAATGTAATCCTATTCATGTCATTGAAAGATAGTATTCAAATCCAATGGTATGGTTAAAAAATTATATATATATATATGATCTATCAAAGAATCCCAAATGAGTGAGAAAGGGGATCTCCATTTCATAGACCATACAAGGAATGAGAATGACCAATAGTTCAAAATTTCAATAAAAAATTCCCAACATATCACATATATTTCATAATTTAATTGTCAAAGTAAATCTACACCACACCACTATGTCACATATTCTTGGGACCAAAAATTCTAGGAAACAGACAAAGGAAATTTAATGATAAGAGAGTTCAACTCAGTGGTATTTTTCCCATGACTGTAATTACTATTGGTTTATAGACTTGAAGACTCTAGAGGACCCATTATCTATGCCAAGTGGATGGTTCCCATGTAGTCATCAAGGACCCTTTTCTAGTGTAGTTGAAGGATTCCACCCAGAATTTGGTTGACACATGACATGACCAACAAGTGGATTACACTATATAATGAAATAGAGGACCCATACCACATGCCAATAAAAGGGTTACACACTTTCCAATGAGGACCCATTATTATCCTAAATGAAGTGTTCCACTCGGGATGTCTGTAGAGGACCCATACCCAATGCATATAGTAGGGTTCCACTATTAGTCATCGAGGAACAATTCCCACCATAGCTGGTGGGATCCAATTGAATGTCTGTAGAGGATCCACAACTTACCAATTAAGTGGTTTTTTATATATTAATCTTTTGAAAACTAATTCATATTGTAACACCCTGAGATTTTATGAAAAATATTCTTTTTAATTTCATTAATGTATTGTGTTGTATGCTACACCAAAAGGAGCTTGAACAACACGCATCCTTGACTTGCCTTGCATTACATGCAATCGCGACCTTCCTCGATAGCGTGTGTAGTACGCAATAACGAGTTTCACTAAACAACAATATGCCATTAAAATATTATTAAAACTAGCCGTTATGAATAGTAATAACCACTTGTTGAAATTTTATAAATTTTATTTTTCAAAATGGACTTCATTTTTGGATTCGGAATACCGAAATTAGCCTAGGGTTAAATTTTGGTATTTTTCTGAAAACTTTCAATATTTGATGAATAGTGAAACCACTAAGTGGTAGGTTAAAAACTGAATTTTGCATAAAACATAATTTTACCGCATCTGTGAATGGAATTTCAAAATTATGAGAGACACGGTTAATATCAAGGACTAAAATGTGGTTCAATGAGATGAAAATAATTTTTTGGTGAATAGTAACTTTTTACTTTTTTTACCACGGTTAAAAGTAAATAGGGGAATTAAGGGTAAAAATGATATTATTATTACCCTAAAACATGTCCTAATTCTAATGGACAAGTGTAATTCGACCAAAAACTAACTTAGGAATAAAATATGACCATTTAGGTCTACATGGATTAGATTAGGACATTTATTATTAATTTATTTAAAGAAGGGTTAAAATAGTTAAAATCAAAGTTTAATAACTAAATAATTTTTAATATAGGGTTATACATAAGATAAATTAGACTATAAATATTAATTAGAAAGATAAAAAGATTTCCTACATAATGGTATTTTATTTATAATTTTTAGACTTTATATAAATTAATTTATTTATGACACAACGATGATGCAGTAATTACCCCTTTAAGGAAATGTTATCATAATTGATGTTATAAATGCCAAAATAAATGTAATTTGAGACTTTTTATGAATTACACTAATTTTATAGGTTAATATGATATATTAGGGTTGATTTAATCAACTTGGTTCGAACATATAATTCTGTTATGACTTTCACAAAAATAATATATCAAATAGTGTCAAAATTGACACTAAATACTTTTTAAATCAAATATTATATTATTAATTGTTATTTTATTCCTAAAAATATAAGGTTCGGCCAAATGACTTAGATAAGGATATATATATTAATAATAAACAATTTGGGGTTCGTTTGGCATGTTATAGTAAGTGTATTAACCATATAGTGTAAGAAAAAAAAGACACAGTAAAAGTTAAATTATTTAACATAGAGTTAAATCTAATTGATAAGGTTAAAATAATAACCTACACTTGTATAAATACTATTGGATGATAGGATTTTGACCCATCCCCACTTTAGCTTCGAAATAAGACCATTTGGAACCATTATAAACCGATTTTGACTTTAATATAAAATAATATTTTGAGATATTCCTAAGGTGCCCCTCTCCTCCCTTATAAAAGGACACCTCCTCCCCCTCCACCTCACACCATTTTGAGCACTCAAGCTCGGCCAACCCCTGCCAAAATCCCTTCTCCACTTCCCTAGAATAATCCTAGAGGTCCTGGTCTTCTTTAAAGACCAATCTTAGTTCCCTAAGTGGAGGATTCAAAGAGGCGTTTCAAAGAAGAGGTAATATCCATTTCCGATCTTTTCAATTTCTTTATTCTTCATCTTCTACTTCATTAGTTGTTTCATGATAAAGTAATAACATCAGTATTACTTACATACTGATATGTTATTATAAATATGAAACAACCCTAATTCACCTTCTATCCATCCTACGGAAAAATGAAATCACCGCGCGTGCATACGTACGGAATACCGTCTCCACGCCGTGGTGTAATCTATTTTCCATCATCACCTTACAAGGATGGGTATAATGGTGTAATTAGTAACTATATATGATTATTATAAAGTGATATTGATACTGAAATAGTATAAATACACTTAAATACAATTCCACGATCAGGGGAACAATATCATCGCTCGTGCGTACGTACGGAATATCGTCTCCACGATGTGATGCAACTCGTTCTACATGATCATCATTACATAGTAATTATATAAATGAATTGAATGAATAAATATGATATATGTTACACTAATACCATTCTGGATATAAGGTATCTATAACCATAAAAGAAGAATAAGAATTTATTCGGCAAAACACGCATAAGAACAAAAGGCAATAAAGACCCGAGTAACAAGTAACAATGAAATATTACTAATAAGAAGCTAAGAATATGACCATATATGATATCATATCAATATGTATGATTCTGGAATACGTCAATAACATTATTTAAACCATTATACAGGAGCTTCGGACACGTACAAAGCAAATCGGACCTAAGGTAAGGGAAATATCACAATCTCACTTTTATCCGAGATTGTTTTTACTTTGGTAATTACTAGGGTGTATTTTATCATCCACATCCATGTTCCCTCAATATGTAATATTATTTACATCCTTCTACAATAGGTTTTATACAATTTTACCCTTCGGTGAGTTTTTAGTAAAAGATATGAAAGGAATCTTTTGTCGTTTTTCGTACGAGGTACTTTTTGACTTTTCCGAAAAAAATACGAAGAATGTTTTTTTAACTTATACGACATGAATGGATTTTTAAAAAATTATTTCCAAGAAGCTTCCTTTAAAAGTTTTAAAGTTTATTTTTAATCAAATTCTTTTAGTTTATAATTTTACGACATTTTAATAAAGGAAAAGTGTTTTTGAAGTAGAAAAGATATTTTCCTCAAGAATAGAGTTCAAGTGTTTTATCAATATTATTTTCCATCTAAGATAATAAAGGTTTCTGTTTTTATCCCTATTGTTACATTGATTTGATTATGTTATGATGGAATTATTTTTATGAATTCCTTTATCGTATATGAATTGTTTTATGATTTCATGATGTTTAAGATTCCCATTTTTATTACATGGGTTATGAAATGATGTATGATTTATGATTTAGTGGCACACATAAGAATGGTATAATTATGAGATGGGTGGGACCTATATCTCCCTCCAATGCATTGGGTAAAGATTTCATATCTCATGAGATAGACATGGATGGAATGGTAGGTTATACCGGTTCAGTGAAACAGGACTGAAACGAGGGTTACTCGATTCAGAAAGGGACTTTGTCCACTAAGATAGTCTTGGCAATGAGTCTTGACTAACAAGACATGATTCTCTATGATTATGTGTGAATGACATAATGTTTCATGTCTTAAGTTATGATTATTGTGATTACATTTCCCTGCCATGATTTATCCCCTGTTATGAAATTATGCTCTCTTTTGCAGGTTATGATTTCCAAAATGTTATGTTCTTATGAATATGATGTGATTGATATTAATTTTGTTTACCTTTACTGAGCATTTGAGCTCACCCTTTTATGTTTTCTTTTCCCCAGGATATAAAGAAATGTTTTTGGTAAAAAAAGGAAGATCCTTATGGGATATTTTGAAGATCTTTCACCCCAATTAGAAGATTATATTTTGAGTTTCCAAAGACACTAAACTATTACGGTCCTTGTGTGTGTGTTTTTGTAATGTACTAAGTATTCGGAAAAAGTAATGTAATGTACATGTACGTCAGGCTCCAGTTCTCTACACATATCCCACATATAGTTTAAAATATAGGAGTCTCTAGTGAACCTGTTTGATCATTGCCATTATCGAGCATCACCCAACCATGCGTCATGCCCATAACATTCTACATCATATCTCGAAATCGAAAATCAATGGAACCATCATGTTACATGTGAAGAAAACACTCATTATATAATAGTCACATGAAAAGAAACAAGTACAAAATATGGAGATAAAAATGAAAAAAATTGAACAATATAATGCAATGGGTACACGTGCACGTGGGAGGAAAAACATTGCATCTGCTCCTAGTCATTCACCTTACCAATACCCTAGTGGTACACAACACACCAATAATATAGTTTTTCAAAGTGTACGATGTATATAAATTGTGTTCCCTTGCTTTCAGGGGTCCCACTGATGTTATGTCTATGCTCGTGTATCCATCTCGTGTTTGTGTACTTTTCTCAATGTTCGTGTACATTATTGTACCAATTGCCTCTCCACATGGGGTGTCACAATTATTCTATGGATGTTCCCTTGTACTATGACACATGTACTATTGTTGGCTATGTTCATAGTTAAATAACACATCCACATAGGAAATGGGGTAGATGACGTTCTATACTTATGAAATTCCAAAATCCTAGCTATCGTAGGAAAAGAATATATTCCGTGTTTTCATTAAGATAGATGGAATGTTTTGTGTTTTTTCCTAGAATATCATATCAATGATTTTAATTCCATATTTGATATTAACCATTTATTCTAAAATTGATTAAGTAAGTGATTTGTGTATCTAGAAATAGCTGACAGATTTCGGTGCTCTAGTGTCTTGTAGCTCAAATTTAGATGATTCCATATGTACTCTTACATTCCAAACCTCCTAGTACCTTCCACAATTAAATATTAGATTTTTTCATTAACAAAATAATAAACAGTGCCTTGAAAAAATCATTGATCTATTCTTGTTTCTTTGATCTATTCCTCATAGTTCATTTTATCACATTTTTGTAGTTTGATCACACGTGGTACCTACCAACAATGTCAAATAGTGGCCTCAGGGTCCTACTGGTGATGAATTTTAATAAGTTGAGGGATAAATGCACAAAAATATAGGTTTAACCATAATTTTACAAATTTTATTGGAAAATGATCAAGACTTTGAATTTTTAAATTTTAAAAAAAGAAAAATCAATTTAAATCACTTCATGGGAACATTCCATGGAGTTGTAGTTGGAACTAATTTGTACATGGGTTTGATATGATCAATAAATTTTATAAAAAAGATCATAAAACAAAAAATTTTGATTTTTCCCTTTATATTGGATCATTATTCATTGAATAATAAGCTAAAAGATTATTGGAGGATGTTGTTGTATTTTCTGTTCTTCGATCTGCTCCGATCGAATATTTGATCATCATTTGAGGTGATTCACCAATGTAAGGAGGAAGGAGAAACTCTCAGAAGACCAATGTTTATGAGGATAACCTTGGGAAAATATCCATTGTGGTATATTTATTTATATTTTAGTGAGGATAAATAAATGAATTAAATAAACTAGTTAATTTGTTTAAACACTAAATATACCAGTAATGGGAGAGATGTTCGAACGACCCATGATAACCTATTATAAGTTTCTCATTGGGTAAACAATGAATTCTAGACTAAAACGTGGTCTCAAATTTCTGATCTAATTCCATGTTTAAGAGATATTACATTTTTTTGAATCTATTTTTTCATAATAAAAAATATATTTAACATTTTTATAAAATTAATTATGGCCACAATGTTCCATGGAATAACATGTTATCTTAGGTCATAGATCTGGAACATAATATAGAAATATTTAAAATTATAAGTAAAAATCAGGTTATATACAAATATTAATCATTTAAATTATTTCTAGTATTACATTTATTTTTCCAATAGAGATATAAAATTATAAAAATAAAAAAAATATGGTTTTACATAAATGTATGAATTTTTTTTAGTTAGATATATTGGTAACCACCTAATAAACCATCATTTTTATTCCAATGAGATAATTTATTCCAAATTTGATTGTCAGTTTTTCATTAAAAGGTACCATTTATTTGGTAAAATTGTAGTATATATTTTGTTCTTATTGTTTCTGGAATGTTAAACAGATATTTCCAAGAAACACTTTCTACATGGTAAATGTGACATGTGGATGTTTAATTAAATCATAATCCACTATTATTATACTATATCTTTATATCCTAGGAATCAATATATTCATTTAATTTTTAATGGTAGGATAAGATTTTTATGGTAAAATATTTTGAATTTTAATTATTTAGTCAGAAGATTAATGATAAATTATGTTTTATACAATATCCTATATAAAAAGAAAAAAAGTAGTGAACCTAATATTCAATGGGAAATAAAATAGAAATATTTTTCTACAATCAAGGATAGGGTATAATACAATTGAAAAATAAGTAAAAAATAAAAATAATCATAATAAAATAATTCATGCAAAAAATTATCATAAAATATTTCTTGACATTCATATTTATTAATAAGATCCCACTACAACCTCAATCTCACATTACGTGGTGTAAAAAGAGGCCTATGTTTTTAAGAATGGAGAAATGGTAGATGTAAACACTTAGAATGTATCGAAAAGTTGTGTAAATGTGAATAAAGATAAAAATAACATTAATATATGTCTAAAATATTGATAACATATAGTATGTGTCACATCACCGTGTATAGAAAAAAGATGATTCATATGTAGATATGAAAAAATAGATTAAATTATTTTTACTTGATGGAGGTAGTATAGAAGAGTGAGAGGGGTCGGATGTAGAGATTTTACAAGATAGTATATTAATAAAGGATAAAAATTAGGTATATGAATGAGGAATAAATATAATTAAAATGATAAGTTGTGAAACAAAATTAAGTGATATTTAATTAAAATGTAAGACCAATGAAATTGATTTAATAACATAAATAGGCAATCAAACCATCATATATAAAATATCAAAGGCTCAAAGGCTAATATTTTAGTTTATTCTTCCTCCATATGTGTGGCATAACAAAATGATTGATTATGTTAATAAAAAATTATATTATTTTTACTACAAAAATGTGTGTAATAATTGTTTAGAGTAAAATCATAAGAAAATCTATCTATGGGAACACAAAACACCATATTATGGAGGTCCTCCCCAGTGGCTACGCTGCAACTGAACTCCACGCAGCCAGGCATTAGATCAAAGTGGTAGTCCACGTGACCCTGATAATTGAGGTCCTCCCAGTAGTGACATCAAGCAATGGGAATGCCCTCCCCTCATTGGGGTACATTCTAGAGGCCCTCCCCAGGATGTATCCCGTCAATATTCCTCCTGCGGTAACAATAATGGTAGTCCTCTCCATTTCCGCAGTTGTGATGGTAGTGCTCACCACCACAACCTAAGTTGCGAAGGTCCTCCCTGGATTGGCCCCAAGAAACAAGAAGGTCCTCCCCTTGTCGCAGTGTGTCTTGAAGGTCCTCCCAAGGATTTACATCGAACGTCAAGCCATGATGGTCATCCTCACCATGAATAAAGTTGTTGCGAAGGCCCTCCCCGTAACGAAGCTACATAGCTAGAGGGCACACCCCTTGCTGCGACACGCCATGAAGGTCCTCCCTAAGGTATGCACTGCAAATGTACTCTATGCAGTGAAGCATCAAGCAGTAATGGTAGTCCTTTCCATTACGGCTGCAATTGCGGAGGTCCACCCCACGATGACATGTCATATTGATAGGAAGGTCCTACCCCTGTAGAATCAAGCACGGAAAATCCCTCATATGCCGAGGCACATAGAAGGACGGGATCGAGCATGTCAAATTCTCATCTAGTTACAGATGACATCCTTCTTCAATCATGTGATGGTCTAGGGCCACATTCATCCTCGGAACCACCTTGGAGTCGCCCACATGACAATTCAATACCTACCATTCCCACTGCCTCTGACCACACTATCTCTGAGGTCCTCAGTTGGGCTGACCAGGAAGAGGAATCACTTGCAGAGGAGTATGCCGATATGCTGCACCTGAGGAAATGACTGGCCAGGGATGATATACTAGTTATGTTTTGGCCTACGACCACCTATTAGTTCGACAAACCCATAGAGTCGTCGGATGAATGCATGCACGGCATCCACCATAATATATGGACAACCCTCTGCCAAATGAAATCAAGCTTACTGCCCTACGACGGGTATGTAGACCACGTCAAGACAGTAGGGGACCACTTGCATCACATCGACCTAGAAGCTCATCCTCAAGCATGGAAACAGTGCCCTAGGAGGCATAAAGGAAACATGGAGATAGCCTGTCTCCGTGCTCTACACCAGCTGCACCGCCTCATTGGTGACACTCCGATTTGAGTCCATATGAAGGTATGGGGAGAACATGGAGCTCTGCATTTCAGCCCACTCCCCACCTAGAAGATCCTATTCGGCATGGTGCCTTGAAACTCCACCACGTCAATATGGGAATCGAGTGGTCCCCCTGTTCAGGAAAGGCAACACACCCAGTAGAGTCAGTCCATGAGTAATTCCAAGAAGCATCAGGCCCGATGGGAACAAGAAATTCATGAACTCATGAATAAGGCCCCCAAGAGAATACAACATGCCTCTTGCCTAAGAGAGGCCAATCAGCGATCATTGCCTACCTCCCAAGAGGGGATTGATTCACAGAAGAACTCGACACCAAACCCATTTCACCCCTGAATGGGGGCACACATGATTAGTTAGGTAGCGATATGCACAGCCACTACCGCAATCTAGGGTCAACCCCATCCTGTAGGGCTGGGGGCATGTTTAACAAAAAATTCCACCATAAGACCAATAAAACTGGGATGTGACCCGATGTCCAAGGACTGGATCTAACCCCCGCCCTCAGGGCTGGGGGCATTATTAACCCCTCAACAACAACCTCCCCCACGAGAGTCTATAGTCTCTCATCTAGGGAGGAAAATAAGAGGAGGATTTCATGTCCTATATCATCTTTTGAATCGTCATCCCTTCCGAGAGGAAGGCGCACCATAAGGTATCACCAAAGATTCCTCGGCGTCACCCAGCGTCAAGAAGTATGAAGGCAATCCCAGGTCACGAAAGGGAAGGTCATCATAAGACATGAGAGATCATCTTCCCATATGGAAGATCACATATTCTCCACCCCACGATATGCATCTATCAACATCATAAAGGTTAACCCCACGTGTGACACCAGAGATACAGCAAATCAGGAGGGATCAGGAGACGATAGTTCCGGTCAGGCTTTGACTCACAATGAACCACCAGGTGTGAACACATGAAACCATATGGTATCCCTAAATATGGTCGTCCTTCAAGGAAACCTCCTCCGCCAACTCTGTGATCTTACAAAAAGGATAAGAACAAAATACTGGTTACCTAGAACCCGTCTCATTCTCTTGAAAACGATGAGCCACTCATGCTCGAAAAGAGATTCACTTGACTGGAAGATGAGATGAAATAATTGAGGTGGCTTAACACCGAGCTACTCTAGAGGAACCGCCTTATCAAAAGTGCATCCCAGGAGGAGCCACATCATGCACTCCCATCAAGTGCACATCAAAGACTAAGGTTTTCTTCGACAAACAAAACACGGCCAGTGCTCTTTTCCAAAGAGGCGCTCAGCCCGTACAACTACCTATACGTTGATTCAGATGAACACCAAGACATCCCTCCACTTAGGAAGCAACCAGAGCGAGTATGCCCAAACCCTCCGAAGGTGCCAAAAACAGCACACGCACCCATGGTGCTGGCCAATCTGGATCCTCGGGATACACCTTCCCAGGAACGGGCCTAATAGGATGTAATCCAGGGTCTCCCCAACACCATCGAGGCACTAGTAACTTGATTGGAAGTGATGGAAGGTCGAAGCGCTCCTATACAGCCATAGAGGAAAATCTACCCGGATTGGGTGAGCAACACACCGCCTCCACATAATTTTTAGAGCCATGTATTCCATATCTTCCATGGATCAGGCACTCCGGAACATCATTTGATGCACTACGCATCTTATTGCGACCCTATTATGGGAACTCCAGATCAACAAAGAGATGTGAAAATCATATGCTTCGTACAGACCTTGTAAGGATTTTCCTTTTTCTGGTATATGTGTCTATCATCCTAGTCAATAAAGAGCTGGGAAGAGCTCTGACACCAGTTCCTGTTCCACAACAGCTCTACGTTGCCTAGAACAATGGTCAGCGATCTCATGAACTGCAAGTAGAGGGAGAACCAGAGGGCCTCAGATTTCATCACCAAATGGAATGGTCTGACCTATTCCCTTAATAGGACAATGCCTTATGATGAGATTCTATCAATATGCATCGATAATCTTCGAGATGAGCTGCGAACACCGTTCATACTAGTGAAGTGCACTATTGGCTTTCCCCATCTCTCGACCATTGCCCAGAGAATTGATGACTCCGTGCAGCGGATTAATTAGAAGTCCTGAATAGCCTCGTAGGCTCTTGTGAAAAGATCCCCTAGAGCTCAAGCATCCACTATCACATTCAATCCGGTCCATGTGCCCGCTCCACCGCTCAGGCCTCCACCAAATCGTCAAGGGCCTCCTGCATATCAGCGGCCGCCTCCACCTAAACGGGACGATCTGCGAGGACCGAAGCGGAACCAGTTTGAGGAATGAAGTCAAAAAGTATACTTATTCCGAGATGATCAAGTCCATAGCTACATCATTGCCTCCATGAACTGCAACGTGCTCTGCCTCCAGGAGTAGAGGGAACTTGACAAGTTCGGCCATGATGATAGGAAAGATTACTACCCCTACCATGAAATGTTAGGAGACAGTATCCGAGAATGATTTGTCTTCAATGAAATCCTGTTGAGGATGGTAGACTCTGGAAAGGTCGATCTGGGGCCACCCCCACCACATGTGGCATGTATTTCTACCACCGACTCCGAAAAAGAGGAGGGGTGACGGAATGTCGCCATCAAGCAGGGGAAGAAATTTGACAACTGGTTGAATCATAAGACTATCAACCGAGCCCAGGGCATACTTTGAGCTCAACTAAAATAGCCGGTGTTTCCTCCAATAGCCCCTGACACCGAACAGCCGAAATCATCAGCCTCGCAGTCCTCCACAAGCCGGTCAGCCTGGGATAATCGAAGGAGGAAACAATCGCAAGTGGAGCAGTCCATGATAGGGCCAAAGTTAGTCCCGACCCTGGCAGATTATATGCACTTGAATTTTGCGCCACGGGCACCGATCCACCAAAAGGCACCATCAGGGAAAACAGAACCGGTTGACCTGTCAGAGGATGATGATCTGATCATTGGTTCTATTAACTTCGTCCATCTTATGGAATCATTCCCTGACGAAGGGTATGTTTACGGACCCGAGTTCCCTACATGAAGAGTCGGGAGGAGGAATCACATAGGTAGGGGGTACCAGGGGAGGCGCAACCACGACTGAAACCAACCCTATGGTTGGACCCCACACCAAACGGTTAGTATCACATAAACTCATGGGAGATCCCTTCAACGGACTCAACAGGAGAAATAATTTCCCTACCCCTCCACAAGCAGCCGCTCTGGGCCTGTTGTTCTGAGATACCCACCAGAGGAGGAACAAGTGTCTGGCCACCTAGTGCGCACAAACAGACTGATTGGTCCAAGTCCTCAAAACGTGGGAACACCAACAATATACGACCTTGCGACCGGTCCCTCCTCCTCAAAGGCTCCATCCCCTAAAGCACCCACTAAGACTCTCCCGCTAACAGAGAAGCGTCGACCGCTGGAGAAGAAATATGATACAAGCCAAGCTATCAATCCTCGATTCACTAAGTCTATCAACAGACCTTCTGGAGGCGCTTATTGAATCTTTGATCAGCCCCAAATAGTTTCAAGCTATGGTAGTTGTCGCCGAAATTTACCTGACGGAGACTGACCCAGCTAAATGCAATGCGGTGATTTCCTTCACTGATCAGGATGAATATGCCATCATGCAAGGAAACATCATACCACTATATTAGTTTGGCACAGTGAATGGTATTGAGGTCCGGAAAATCATTATAGACAATGGCTCTGGAGTTAACCTCCTTCCCTTACGGACACTCCGTAAGTTGGACTACAGTGAGGAAGACCTAATTCCCTCGGCCACAACTCTGTTGGATTACGACCAAAGTGAACAGAAACCAATGGGAAAAATTAAGCTAAAGACCCATTTTGGTGACCTAGTATCCTACACAGAATTCTTGGTGGTCTGGTAGAGCATAGCATTCAATGCCCTGTGGGGAAGGTCGTGGCTCTATAAGCACATGGTCGTTACTTCATCCTACAACCAGTGTATCAAGTACTGCGTCAATGGACAAAGTGGGACATTTCATGCAGACAAGGCACCTATCGAGCTCTCTGAGTCACATTACATTGACGTCGGGTTCTATGAGAAAAAGATAAAGAATCCTTTAGTCGATGGTGTCGACTGGATCCCCGATCTAAATGGTTTGGAAATGGTTCCTGATGACCCCCTCAGGCAGCTTGGCAGAGATTATGTCCTCCCCATAAACCATGTTGAGAGTAGGAGTTCAAGTACGCACACACATTCAGATGTCCTCATGACTTCATCCACAATGGTCGAGCACGACAATGCGAGAACATCCACCAACCCTCGATCTGGGGACGAATACACAAGTGGGGATTCCCACGATGCCTCTCCCTTAAACCCTCGTAGGCTCAGAACAGAAACTCTCCACCCATCAGATCAAGAATATGAGGACTTGGGAGAAGAAGAGGGGGAAGATATCAGGGATACACCTCCTCCATTTTAGGAGGGTATCTCCACCATGGTGGATGAGCTCAGGGAATTAAACCTGGGTACCGAGGAAGATCCGAGGCATACTCTCAGAAGTATAGCCATGTCCCTCGAGGATCCCAAGGTATATACCTCTTTCCTGAGGCAACATCCGGATGTGTTTTCCTGGAATTACACAGAAATGATGGGACTCGATCCCGAAGTGGCAATGCATCACCTGGGTCTTCCAGATGACCATTGGGGCTATAAACAGGCCGCCATAAGGACGCATCCCTCACATGACTCCAAAATAGAGGCTGAAGTCAATAAGATAATTAATGAAGGCTTAATTCGGGAGGTCTAATACCCCATTTGGTTGGCCAACATTGCCCCTATCATGAAAATGAGCGGAAAAATCCATGCATGCATTGACATCAGAGATCTCAATTGGTATTGTCTGAAATATGATTTTCCGATTCCAATCACCGAATTACTAATCGATGTGACGGCTGGGTATGAGGATCTATCCTTCATGGATGGCTATTCTGGATATAATCAAATCATGATGGCCTAAGAAGATGAAGAAGACACTACCTTCAGGGCCCCTCAGGGGGTATTCTGTTAAAGGGTCATTCCCTTTGGTCTCAAGAATGCTAGCGCCACATATCAGCGTTCCATGCATCAGATCTTTAAACTGTTCCTGGAGAAATTCGTTGAATGTTACATAGATGTCCTGGTGGTCAAGTCCAGATAGTGCTCGGATCACCTTCCAAACCTTGAGGCCATCTTCAACAAACTCCGAGTATATATCTTGATGATTAACCCCTTGAAATGCGCCTTTGGGCTCACCTCAGGGAAATTCCTTGGCTTCGTTGTACGCAATCGTCGCATCAAAGTCGACCCTGAGAAGACAATGGCGATCCATGGATTACCACCTCCCCGAAATCTCACTGATTTGAGGGGATTCCAAGGACACCTAGCCTATATTAGTTGGTTCGTAGCCAATCTGGCATGAAAATGTTTTCCCTTCACCATGTTAATGAAAAAGTGGATCACGTACCAATAGACGGATGATTTCCAAGAGTTGTTTGACAACTTTAAGTAGTTCCTCATAATCCCACTGGTGATCATTCCCTCCGTTGAAGGAATACCTCTTATCTTGTATGTGACAGCCTTAGAGCGGTCACTGGGAGCCTTCCTCACACAAAAGAATTACGTCGACAGAGAAAACGGTCTTTATTACCTCATTCAAACCATGATTGATGCTGAGACTTGATACTCAAAAATAAAGAAGAGATATTTGGCCTTGTTGTTCACATTTCAAAATCTGTGACATTATCTACAGCCTCATGAAGTCCATTTGATCTCGCGGAGTAACCCGCTCAATTACATCCTCAGCCGCCCGATGAACACCGGACACCTATCCCTATGGGCGGCCATCCTGCAACAGTTTGACATCCAGTTTGGACCTTAGAAAGCCATAAAGGGTCAGGCATTAGCCAAATTTCTGGACAAGCACCCTTTGACAGGGACCACTGCACCAGATGTCGAGCTACCTGATGAAGACATCTTCTTGGTTCGAGAGGAGTTCCCAGCATGGGAAATGTACTTCGATGGTGCATCCTGAAGCCCAATCGGGAGGAGGTTGGAGGATCCCAGATTCAAAAAAGTGGGTTCGGGAATAATACTCATGTCCCCAGAAAAGGCAGTCGTTCCATATTAATTCCTCTTATCAGAAGGATGGACAAACAATGAAGCAGAATATGAAGCTCTCATTGCGGGCCTGGAACTCGCACTCTAGGAAAAAGTGCAACCCCTTAAGGTAAAAGGTGACTCAGAACTGGTCATTAAGCAAGTAAATTTTGACTATGCTATCAAAAAGGATGAGATAATCCCTATGTTTGACCTTGTTCAAGGGCTAGTGGCAGAATTCTATACAGAACCAACATTGACCTGTATTCCCCAGTCTTAGAATGCCCAGGATGATGCATTAGCCAACGCGGCCACAACCCTAGCTGACCCAGGCCGGGATGAAATGATTATCAGTATTTCTCACCGTCTAATGGTATTTCCATTTGTTCAAACCAAGTCAAAGGAGATCCACGAAGTCAGTCTTTTCCCCGAGCCATATGCTTCGGCCACCGGCTGGATGACCCCCATGGTAAACTACCTTCAACAGGGAGAACTTCTATCAGACATGGCTGAACGAGAGAAAATATGGAGAAGGGAAATCAACTTTGTCCTATATGGCGGCACGAGTCACCAAGTGGTCCTCTACAAAAGAAACCTCGATGGAGTGCTCTTTAGATTCATTGATGGAGATCAATCATCTTTTGTAATGAATTAAGTACATGTCGGAGAATCTGGAGCACATAAACTGGGCACCAAGCTTTCCCATTAGGTTCTAAGGCTTGGGTACTACTGGCCCACAGTGGCACAAGACTGCAAGTGTTTTACCATGAAATGCCACTCATGCCATCTTCATACACCAACCCCCAGAGTTACATCATCCAGCCAAGTACTCCTGGCCGTTTTCCATCTGGGTGATGGACGTCGTGGGAACATATCCTCCCGCCATGGCTAGACATCTGATGTATATCCTCATGGCAACCAACTTATTTTCCAAATGGGAAGAATCGATACCCCACAAGGAATTCGAGGCAAGAAATATTTTCAGCTTTTTGAAGACCAATATAATCAACATATTTGGTGTCCCTCATTACATTGTGATGGAAAACGACACCAAATTCTGTTCTACTAAATTGGAGAAAATATACCATGAGTATGGTATCAAGGCTAACCACTCATCCCGCTACCATGCAGCTGCCAACGGAAAGATAGAGGCTTTCAACAAGACCCTATCCATCATTCTCCAGAAAATGGTTGACAAAGACAAGAAGTCGTGGCCGGATAAACTCTTCCATGCATTGTGTGCTTATCGTACCACAATTAGCACTGCTACTCGGGCCACCCCATACTCGTTGGTGCACGGCATAGAGTCGGTCCTACCCATTGAACTCCAACTTTCCTCACTCTGTGTTGTCGTCTGTGATGAATTATCTGATGATGAGCAATCAGAAAAGATGATAGGTTAATTATAACAGAAATACTAGAAGAGGATGCACAATTTGCACCATCTGCAGGTATACCAGAACTGGATCACACGAGCCTTCAACAAAAAGGTTCTTCTTCGGTCTTTCATGGAAGGAGAATTAGTGTGGGTCCTCTGAACCCCAATGATACCCGACAAGAAGCCTCCAAAGCTGGATCCCAAGTGGGAATGACCATATGTTGTACACAAGGACTACTCCAATGGATCATATACCCTGATCTCCATGGACAGACAATTTACAACCGCTCCTACAAATGCGTGATTCCTGAAGAAGTATTTCTCTTAATAACTAAAGGTGTACTATTCTTCGTCTGATATGCATGGAATTAAACTGCCAAGCACCCAACGGTCCAAACCCTATGACCTTAAACTAAGAGTATTTCTTCCTCACCGCACGACATTAAACTGCACAGATGATATTTTTTAAAAATTCCCTCTTTCCCCCGTCTACAGACCAGCCATGTACGGGGTTTACTTCTTTTAGGGAAATACGTGTGGCTGGATTCCTGCCCTTGCAGGATACGTAGTGATGCCAGGGTTCCCTATCCTAGCCCAACCACTTTTCTCTCTTATTCTTTGTCCGAGCTACATGACATTAAACTGCCAAGCACCCAATGGTCCATACTCTATGACCTTAAACTAAGAGAATCCCATCCCCACCACATGACATTAAACTGCATGGAGCATGTCCTCACCGCATGATGTTAAACTACATGGAATCTAATAATACCCCTCATCCTAACCACATGACGTTAAATTGTATGGCTTTCGTCCTTACTGCATGACATTAAATTTCTCGGATTTCAGAGAACTACGTATGGCTTGATTCCTGCCCTTGTAGGTTATGTAGTGACTCCGGGATTCCCTATCCTGGCCCAGCCACCCCCAAATAAATGTTAAAAATGCCTTCTTCCCCACCTTTTACAGACCAGACATGCACGGGGTGTATCATTCATTCTCACTGCATGACGTTAAACTGCACGGATAATAAAAGTTAAAAAATCTCTCTCCCCCTGTGTGTGTACCAGACCTGTACAGGGTGTACTTCTTTTATAGAACTATGTATGGCTTGATTCCTACCCTCACAGGATAAGTAGTGACTCCGGGGTTTCCCGTCCTGGCCCAACAACTTCTGAACTAAAGATAAAAAATTCCCTTTCCCTAGTGTACAGACCAGACTTGCACGAGGTGTATTCTTCATCCATACCACATTACGGTAAACTGCATGGAAGATGTCCCCTCTGCACGACGTTAAATTGTGCAAACCCCATTTCCTTTCTCATCGGGTCACCTTGTCCTTACCACATGACGTTAAACTGCATGGACTTCGTCCTCACTGCATGACGTTAAACTGCACGGACTTCGTCGTGACCCACCTAGAACACATGGCAATGCGAGATGGAGATACTCTTTGCACATATGGATACATCGAATCCATAAATCAGATTCCATGACCCAAATAATTATTGATCTTCATGACCATTCATGCCCATCAGAAGTGGAAAGTCATCTAACTGTGGACACCTTTTCATGACTATGCATTCCATGCCCTCAGTGGCTCTGGATATTGATAGCCCCTGTCCCATCTACCAAAGGCTAGATTTCCTCTGGTGACACTCTTCCTAGCTCAGTCCGCCTACCGGCCTCAGTGCCCCTATATCACATCTCCCGATACAAATGTGCATGGATTAGTGGTTTACAAGTTCATTCCCCTTTTCACATACAAGTGTTCTCAGGGAATCCCTATCTGGAAAACCTATGTGTCTACTGGTGGTTCACATAGAGACTTGTACATCAAGCCAGTACTAGGATACTTTGACTCAACGGACAATTGTAGTGAAGATGTTTCTTGTATACTCGGAAAACATTATCCCCAGGTGTTGAAATCTGCACTGTGAGAAATCTCTAATTTTCATAATCATTCATGGCCATCAGAGGAGGAATGTTATTGACCAGGGGACACCTTTGTACAACTATGCATACTATACCCTCATCGTCTCTATATAATGATAGCCCATGGCTCGTCCATCAATGGTAAGATTTTCCTAGGCGATACTCTTCCTAGCTCCGTACGCCTACTGGCCTCAGAGCCCCCACACCACACCTCCTGATCCGGGAAAACTCAAAGTTGTAGTTTACAACCGTCATCCCCCACAATGTTCCAAGTATATCAGAACATGTTGACCCAGTTATCCTTCATGTGACTGTAGTAATAGTCACCCAATGGTTTGAGCTCTATGACCAATAAAACTAGAGTACCTCGTCCTTACCGCACGATGTTAAACAACATGGAGTAATGGTAAACCCCTGTGTGAAAAATAATTCAGCTGATGGAGCTCTCTTAGTTTTTAAAAGCAACTAGGGTCAAATATCCCTAACATGCCCAGACATATCCTTCCTCAATGACAGACATCGTGGCCCAGATAATTGCGGATCTTCATAACCTTCCATGGCCATTGGTAGTGGAAATTCATCGTCCTGGAGACACCTTTGCATGACTATGCATACCATGCCCTCAGCGGATCTGCATATTGATAGCCCCTGGCCCGTCCACCAAAGATAAGATTTACCCAGGCGATACTCTTCCAAGATCCATATGCTTACAGGCCTCAGAACCTCCGTGACATCTCTCTTGATCGAAGAAGCCCCAGAACCATTATTTACACCATTAACCCCCATCCACGTCTTGGATATGCCAGGATACTTAGGCCATGTTACATTCTAATCAAGAGCAGCCATTTTAACTATGTCCTCGCTGCATGATGTCAAATGGCACAGAGCACATCTTGGCCACATGGCGTAAGGCTGCAAAGGCCGAGCATCAAACATCTAGGGGAATGCCTAAAAAAAGCATTTTCACTGGTTTAATAATGCTCATCGTCCTTGCTGCATGACGTTAAACTGCACAACATTTGAAAAGGAAAGAAAAATGCCCACGTCCTCGCTACATGACGTTAAATGGCATATCATCCTTTAATAATGCTCTCTGTCTTTACCGCATGATGCTAAACTACATGGTCGAACCTACCACAGGTTCAGTAATGAATAGAGGCTTTTCTCTATCCTTCACTGCACGGGTCAGGCAGGCACAATCATCTGTCTAACACCTGCGTGAGAATGTATTACATAATCCATTCTCAGGATGTTCAATCTAGATGTTTCCTCTTGTATCCAGGCACCCTCTCCTCACAAACAATAATCTGCACTCATAAAAACCCAAACTCTCATAAAGACACCCCTAGTTGTCCCGAATCTCAACTTCCCTGAATTTTCTCGGCTATCGGAAGAATACAATCATTGAGCTAAGGACACATTTTCATGACTATGCATACCATGCCCTCGGCGGCTTTTCATATTGATAGCCCCTGTCCCATCTACCAAAGGTAGGATTTTCTTAGGCGATTCTTCTCTCCGTATGCCTCATGGCCCTTGAGCACCCATGTCTATCCTTGGATTCAGAAACCCTATGAGTTACAGTTTACCAAACACTTTCACAACTCTACCTAAATATGGTGGAATGTATTTGAAAATATTACAGTGGACCGGGAGAAGTCGTTCCATTCCAGATGATGTCCCAGGTGAAAGACTTTAAACTGCGCAAAGCCCCAACCGTCCATTATGCTAGATAAATGCATGGGATATGAACCTTGCTTCCACACTCCTGATTGACACAGATGTTCTCAAAAACTTTTCAGAAGCCACGTTCCCTTTCCAAACCAATGCCAGTGATTTTTATAATTCTCCAAGCCACCCATGGTGGTTTCCATAATCTCGAATTTCATGAAGTCCTATGGCCATCAGAAATGGAGATTCATTGACTTAAGGAAACCTTTGCATGACTATTCATACCATTCCCTCTTCGGCTCTGCATATTGATCTCCCCTGTCATGTCTACCAAAGGCAAGATTTCCTTAGGCGATGCTCCTCCTACCTCTATATGCCGATGTGGCTCCCATGCCTTGAGACATGCCCTGCATGTCGTTCAAATCTAATCATGTCCCCCTACATGCATATGAAGGGTATTGAGACATATTTTAATCAACCAAACCCCATTGGGGACCTTTCCCCACCATATTTGGTCAAATCTATTCAACCTAAAACATCATTAATGATAGTATTGTCGGTAGGACTTCAAACCACTCACAAAAAGAAGCACAAATCCTGTTAGGCCGATAACTCGTAAAGGGGGACCTAAGCCAAAGTTGGGAAATACCCGCTAGGTCCACACCAAATGGGCCCATGCAAAATTATGTAATTAACAAGAAGAGTCAAAAAATTTGTAGGGATTTTCTACAAATCCCTAGAAATAGTCAATCTATACTAACTGGACCCCACCGTCTAGGAAAAAGTTAGAGTTTGTTTTCCTGAGTTACGATTAATTCTTATTCCGTGAATTGTTATTTACACAACAATTGTCCTATTAAAAATCAAATTTCATAGCAACAAGTGATTGAAAAATAATGTATTTCATTCGAACAAAAATGGAAGACGTGAATAAGCTGGGGTCTCTCCCTCACAAAAAAGAAGGGGAGAGGGTAAGTAAAAGAAAGGGTACAAGAGTGGCTCTGATAGTCAAAAAGGAGGCTAACTCGCTCTCTCCACCAGATCAGCGACTATACGGAGGAGGTCATTGCAAGACGGTTCCAACACAAAATTCTCCCTGGCTTCAACCTCGACCACCAGATGAGTACGCTCCACTGTTGTTTGGAGATCGTTGATCCCTTTTCGGTTGGCTTTGAGATGACCAGTCATAGCTGACAACTGATTCCTCAGCATCGCTGCCCATTCTTCACATTAATGCAACTCTGAGGATAGGACAGCCGCCTGGTATCGAGAGATCACCTCTTGTCATATTAGTGGATGGAGCTATATTTTGGCTTCTTCCAAGGCTTGGGTCCCACAATGAGCGTAAAAACAGTGAGCATGTTTGCATTCACTAGTGTAAGCTTTCTCACGGGCCATGACAACTTGGAAAGAAAGATAATGGAAATTCCGATAGTCAAAGACACACAACCCCAATCCCAGGAAGAGTTGTCGAAGATCTTCGGTCTTAGATGCCATCATAGATTGAGGTGTTTCGGCAACGATCTCACAAATCCGAGGCCAGGCCCACCTACGCACTGCCCAGTGGTCTGCCATGGAATGAGGATATTTGGTATCCTCGCTGAATAGCATGAGAAGAAAAGTTGGCATTGCAACCAGGTCAAGGATGCGCTCGCAAGAAGTTAGTTCTGAATGTGGAAATTCCAGAGCCTCTAACCCCGGTTCTTGCTTGGGGATCTAGATGCTAAGCCCGGTATCAACTGGAAAAATTTTCAGGATTGTCTTACTGGGACTTAGAACCACAGGGTCATCCTTATCCATGTCCAAGAAGGATGAACCCGTCTGAACATCAGACACCGTAGGACTGGGAGAGGAGAATCCCCTGTGTCGATTTGATAGATGAGCCATCAGTCGATCCTCCCTTAGAGCATATGAGGAAGGTGAGGTGGAAGCAACGACCACAATACCTCATAATTTGGGAACCTGTCGGATGGGTTTACCTAGGATCCCATCACGGTAATATTTTTCCCACGCCTTTTCATACTCCAGGGAAAGGCTACCGGCCTCCCCCACAACAGGTAGGGGAATGCTCGTGTCAGATCCCTCCCACGTCAGCATCAGCCACCATTGACGAATTATGGCTGAGTGCAGTCCTCGAGCCTAATAAGGGGGGAGGGAAACTTGGACCTGCATACACCCAAAATAGCGAGGAAAACTATACGGGACATACATCTCGCACAGAGAAACCTCGTCGATCCACGTAGACAGAAATCCGTCCCGCAGAGAGATCATGTAGTAACGCTCCTCTAGGCTCCCCCGATGGTTTTCAACTAAGACGCTAGAAGGGGTGGAGTAGGTAGTGAAATAAAACTCGAAAAAGTCACTCAGAAGCTCGAGGACTTCACCAAGGCTGAGGGATTTCATGAAAACTCCAACTATATTACGCAGAGTGGGCCGAAAAGAAGGAAGCGAGATTACCGTGTTGTGATGATACTCATAATAGCGACAATGATCCGCTACCTAGCCATACAGAAATTGAAATGGCCCGCTCAGACAGAATAGTAAACCGACCTTCTTCATGTGACCCATCAGTTCATAAATACGAGCCAATGTGGGCACGACCAAACTCACCAGGTGGCCCTCTGCCATCTCAACTTCAATCATCAGGGTGCAAGCGTTGATGTCAGGATTAATATCCTGAGAAGGGAATAGCCACCCGATTAGGAACATGGAAAAAAACATGCCAGCCGGTGCATGGGCGACACACCGAGGCGCACATCATAACCCCATTAAAGGTAGTCGTCCGCCTGCAGAACTACCTAGTAGGAACCTGGGGAGGTTCGTGACTGTTGAGAAGGATGATTCATGGGGAACTTGATCATCGGCACAAGACCAGTGGTGTTCCAAAATAACCCTATCCATGTACTATATGGAATTAGTGAGCAGACATGCAAGGCCTGAACCAGTGATTACTCCTCCATAACCAATAGATCTCCCTCCAATAAAGGCACTTGTTCGACGTCGTCCCATGCGTCAGGCCCGACAGAAATTTGTCATACATTTCAACGATAATCGAGAGCCCTCCCAATTGATGGATATCCCACAGACTAATGCCAATTTCACCATGTTAAATGTGGAATGTATTAGTTCTTGAACACCCGTGAATGAGTAGGTCTGGAAGGTCCAAGGATGGTGGGTAAATAGCAAATTTGGAATACCACACTGTAGAGTATAAATTGACTGCTTCCGGTGATTCAAGAGACTCCCGGCAATGATGATGGACCCAGAAAGCCCAGGCCCAGTCATTTGAGAAGATCCCACCAGACCAAAGATCCCACCAAGAAATCCAACCCGCATCGGGATCTACTCAAGCATGGTTGATAATAGAAGGCTAACTCTTGAAAATAGATTCCTGAGAAATGTTTTGGTCGGACTGATCACTTTGGGTCCAGACAGAGTCTGTCAAAATAAAGATGTATTTCTGGTTAGAGTCGGAAACCATCTCCCCTGATTTGGTAAGGTTATCCTGGATACACTTGGAAGAATCTTCCAAGAAAGAAGAAGGAAGACTTGTGAAAGTGGGGGGAATATGGACATCGTCTTGAAGACCAAATCCATGAAGCGGAAGCTGATTTGATAGTTGATAATCCAGGAGCTCAGGAGGGAGCAAGTCTTCCAAGACACCGTCGCCAGGAATGATGGACATATTAAGGTCCTCTTGGATGTTCTCCACTCTATGAATCATAGCTAAACGTCACCCATAACCCATTTGGAGATGCTCTACAGCAGGCCTCAGGGCATAACAAGGGGAACCATATTTTCTCCCTACATGACGAGATCCAACAAGAAGTTAGTCCAGAATATTTTTTTTTTGGAAAAAAATACCAAATATATTGCTGATGAGCCTTCATAGAAAAGTCCGCGAGGATGCCTCGAAGGATGGTTCGCGATGATAGCATCCCGCGAACCATCCCTTCAAGAATGTAGTCCGCAAAACCCTAGCCCATGGAACGTTGGCCAGGAGACTGTGGACAAGGTAGCTCCGTAGAATTTCAATCCTGAATTTAAGTGGTTATGTTCGGAAGATGTATAAGGTTTTAAATATCAGAATATTTTAGTCTGCGGACCCCTGAAACCGCGGTGCATCGAAACCGTAGAGCACTAAAACCGCGAAGCATGTTCCTACGTGGCCCGTCGTGACTTACCTTTTTAATTAATTAAAAGTATTAGTTCGCGTCTGGGACATTGATCCACAGATGGAGTATGGTGCGAACGAGAAATGGTTCGAGGACTAATCATTTAACGAAGGAACAAGCACCACATGAAAAAAAAATCCCTGGTTTCGCGAAGAATCTGGTAAAGGACAAATGAACGGACCCTCTGTATTTATAGGTGTGATCCCCTACCGCGTCCACCTCTCTACTGATAACTACCTGAGTTTCAGGACCACTCTACATCGGAATAGCCTCCTTTTAGTTCCCATCGGACCCCATTCTGATGGGGGGAATTTTTAGGGTCCTATAAATCCATAAAGAAGAATGATGATCCTCTTTAACTCAAGGGAGATTCTACAGGATTTACCCTCAAAGGGATGGGAAAATGTGGACAATACTCACAGATAGTGAAGGAGGAACTGGTCTATGGAATGGTCTAATGTTAAGATGCACAGTTAGTTACGCGAAGCATCCCCCCAGCCACATACCATGTCAGCCGGCCCGAACTGCCTCTTTTGTCGTTCGCGGAATAGAGGCAGAGATCTTCCGCGGGCGCGAAGCAGGGCGAGTGCCAATCAGGTTCACCATCATGAACCACCCTGGCTGTGGACCGTGTCAACTAGAACAAACCGCCTCCACTTTCATTCACAAAATGGAGGTGGAACCCTCCACTGCAGCAAAGCACTCCCCTCTTTTGGTTCGCATAGGGGGAGAGAGGCGCTCAATGCCCACCGCGAATTACGGATTGACCAAGTCAACAGTAAACCAGGTATTTGGTCATGGGCCTCCACAAAAGGTGTCTTGTGACCGCAGATACATATCTATCCCTACTCTATAAAAGGAGGCCAATGGAGGATGGAATAAAAGAGGGATTTCAGATTCAGAGAAATGGGACAGAGAGGAGATCATTTAGATTCGGGTGAAAGGATTTCAAAGGATTAGGATTTCGAAAGTTCCAGTTCGTGAATTAGAGAAGGTATGAACCTCAGAATGAACTAATAAGGAACTGAAAATGAATAATAATTTGTTGAACAATGAACTCAATATAACCTAAAAAGAGATGACCATGAACCAAGACCCCTCTGTGGATGCACTCCCCACGGACCAGGGAGTTTATGCTTCTTTTCAAATCTGTTACGCCGCATTGCACCCCCCTACACGGGTGATGCCTCGACCGACAAACCACTGACTGGATCTGCCCTTTGTCGTCGCTACTCGCATGGAACCCTCCACGTACCAACCTTGTACCCGTGCTGAACTCGAAGCCGCGAACCCTCCTGGTTTGTGGGCAGCCTCTCAAGCTGCGAACCATCCTGGTTCACGGGAGGCCTCTCAGTCCACGGACCACCCTGGTTCACAGACGAAATCTCATTCCGCAGACCATTCTGGTTCGTAGGGGGCCTCTCAGTCCGCGGACCACCCTGGTTCGCGAACGGCCTTTCACCGAGCCACATAATATCCTCCCGACCTATCCTAATCCTATATGACTCCTTCACTGTCCTACTCATTGGCCCTGAGTCGAGGCCTCCACTAGAGGAACCAGATCCATGTGGTTTAACCCTCAGACACATCAGTGTGCCGTTCTGAATTCACATACCCACGTTAAGTAGAGGAAATTGGGTTTCTCTTACCCTTGAGAAGATTCCCAAAGCATTCCTCGGTTTACATTCCTGCGGTAATATGGAGACTTTGCTCGGGAGTCCCCTTTCTTCCTCTCTACTTGTTAGGGGCTTCTTAGGGATAATAAAATACCTATTAGAAGGAATCCCTTTTGCACTGCAAGAGAGGATATTGGTACAGGAGCACCCCTTTTCCCTCTCCCACTGCGCTTTGTAGGCCATGGGCCTCCACAGAGTGTAAGACCCAATCTGTCATAATGGGCCGCCCTCATGCATAAGACCCACTCCACTTCACATGGATGCACCTTTCGCGACATGATTCTCTGGTCCCTGCTACCTCTTGTTTCTCACACTGAGCATGAATCATGTGGGCTTAGAGTAAGCATCGTCCATGACATCCTCTTATGGGACTCCTCAGAGTGTAATCCCCAATCCCTCATATGGGCCTCCTTAATGTTTATGCCCTGGTCCATCATTCTGGGCTGCCTTAGAGCATAAGTCCAAAGCCAATGCGAACTATGTGGACTTTGATTCCCTACCACAGAGATACGTAGGAAGCCACCAAGAGGTTCAAGCCCGATCACCAATGGACCACCAGATCCACCTTCACGTCGGTTCTCCGACGCTCCCCATTCGAACTACGTGGACTTTGATCCCTGTCCCCTAGGCCAGGTATATAGGAAGCCTCCATGAGGTTGAAGCCCAATAACCGGTCGATCTGACTATCTTCAAATCAGTTCCCCACACCACTCCTAGTGCCGCCTCAATGAGTTCCGACTCCACGGGGTCATTAATCCAACGAGGGATGGTAAACCTCAGGCCTAAATGATTCCAAAACCCCTGCGTTCAGCTGACCATTTCCAACCAGGGTTAAATCCCTGGATACTATGTTTTTGTATGAACCAAAGATTCACAAACATATAAATATGTCTTAAATCAATAAGAGAGTCCAGAAATATGCAATAATTCCCCCCAAAAGTTTGTGATGAGCCCAACTTACCATCATCTCGACAAATGTGAGTTATTAAGAGTCGTTGGTCAGACTGCCCGACGAACGCCTGCATTTGGAAAGCACGTCCTCCTGTCATCGGATACGGAACCGTTGGGTGTTTCGAGACCGGAAACCCCGAAACAATTTTTTTTACCCATTCACCCATTAATGGAATTATATCATTGTTTGTGCATATGTATGGCAGTTCATCCTCACAAAGAGAAACAAATAATTTTCCATGTAAAAGGTTAAAGAATGGTTCAAAACATTTTTATAATGATAAAATTTTATATTTATAATATTAATATCATTTTGTTATATGATAGGACTATATCCTATACAAATAACATGAAATTTCATAGAAAATTGTGCATGAGTAATAATGAACACTATCACGTGAAACAATAGTAATAATACATTATTGTTTACTAAATGGTGGCATGATGTTATAATAGTATCATATATGATGTAATAAATAATAAAAATGATCTATTATAAATTTATAACAATATTAAAAAAATTATATTGGATTTTAATTTACTATAAACTAAAAGTAATTATAGGTAGTGGAATTTCATATCAATTTCCATTTTAATATGGAATATTTGTTGTTATACACAAATTCACTTTTATGTGTCTAATAATACACAACCTATGATGTGTATAATATTAATAAATAATTTTTCATTGGGGTTACTATTACAATTTAGGTTTATTTATTTATGGGGTTTATAATTTGAATGTTACTAATGATGTAAAAAAATATTTTACAATCACCAATTGTTTTAGGATTTATTTTACATTAATTGAATTAATCTTACATCTCCAATAATATAATTATCAAATAAAAATTTGTGGATATCCAATATTTTCTACCAAATATTCTACTCTTTAGTTCTTGTATCAAGATAAGAAATATTTAAAATAAAAAATCCATTAGACCTAATTAAATACGATATATTTTTCATCCATACCCATGTTTTCAAAATTATTTTACCAAAGTAATTTTAAATAATTAAATGACTTATTAATGAAATTTTATGTAATCCATGACTTTTAAAATGTTTTTAACAGAATATTTATCAGATTTTATTCAAATGGTAGATTTTGGAAGAAATTATGAATGAATGTTTTTTAATATATAATATAGTAATTGGATTCCCCAACACTGTAAACATTTTATTAAATGAAACTTCTTCTTGATTTTTTCAATGTTTTTACAAAGAAAGATATTTTTTGAGAATTTATTTTCTCATTTCACATGAATTCCAATTATTCTTCTATAGGTCATTATTTTTATAGGGAAAAATTATATTCCCATTAAACCAATGGCCTTAACATATCTCAGGATTATTTTTGTGAAAATTAACAATATCTTTTGAAAACAATTTAGGATTATTTCTCATTAGAGACTTCTTTTCTATTAATTATAAATAATCGTTGTATTATGGATATGATTTTTTATTAATAGTAAAAAAAATTACATAAATTATTTAAATTGGATAATAATTTATTAACTAGGGAAAAATTTATAATTTTGTTATATTAAATCAATACAGATATTAGATTGGAATTATTTTGCTTCTCAATTAAATAATTCATTCGATATATGAGAAGTGATTTGGAAATGTAGCCATGGGTGAGGGTAGAAATAAATAGTCTCTCAATGCATCATTATATCTCATGTGACAAATAATTTATCCAAATTAATAGGTTTTTACATGTAGTTATGAACTATCAAGGAATATTGGCATGACATTATAAATATCATGATGAATGTTATTTTGAAATCCAGTATTAAAAACTTACTTCCTTGAGAAATCAATTATTATTATCTATCATCATATTTTATTGACATATCCTTGGATTCATTTTGTGATCATGTTATTTATTAAATTAAATGAATTTTCAAATATTTATCATGCCATATTTATTATGAAATAACTATTCATGATTGTGATGTAATTGAGTTAATAAAATGTGTGTTCAGTTATTTACCATTACATATTGATCAATCCTTTTTGATTCATTATAAATTTAAGTGTATATAACCAAGAATGATAATTTTAGCACATCATTATTTTGATTTCATTCCCATGATATTATGAATAATTCATTAAAGGAGTTCAATGATACAAACTTTTTTCCATTAATATGTTTTATATTTTTACCAAATTTAAAATGTGAATCATTTATATATTTGGCATTCCCATGATATTAAACTGATCATTCCTTTATTATTTGATCCCTTTCATATATACTAATGTAACAATGAAGACACCATCTCTAGGATACTAGATTCAGGGCTATTACAACATGTTTCTATTAGAAATGTAATAATGCAACCACCGACTCTGGGATATTAATATTGAGGAATTTACAAAAATATATAAAGGATTTGGGAGATTTCCCACTAGATTTTAATTGCGCACAATAATAATTGTGGTTGAGAATTTTACAACAAGGTTGAAATTTTCTATGGTTTGTAAATAATAATAACACATTAACCCTTATTATACTCTTAATCCTCGACCAACCCAATGTCCAAATGATAATAATTTTTTTTCATTGAACACACTAGAGTCATATCTATTTAGATATTTTTTATGTAATAAATATATTAAAATTAATTATAATAAATTATAATATATTATTTATCCCTAGACCATTACAATCATTCTTTCAATCATTATTGGTAATTACTAATCTATTATTATTCTCTATTAATTTAAATAATGAAATTCTACCTCATGATTCACTGATAAATTAATACATATTTATATCACTAAATTATAAAATAAATATTTATTAAATATAAATTAATGTTTATTCTCACAAATAACCAATGAATGAATATTTTTGTAATCATGAAAACATGAATATGATTTAAATCCAATATTTAAATAATGATTATTTTTCTTGTTAAATTTATATAAAATTTTAACGAGGTTCCATATGAACTTAGTTTGTGATCCTATATGACCATTTATTTGTTGAATTAGGAATAATTTCCTAAAACCCTTGGTTAGTGTCCAAAAATAGAGAACATTACCCATAGATAATTAACTTGATATCACAATGACATAAAAACTCATACGAATGTACATAGTGTAATATAATCTCTTTAAATTGATATCAATAGTCATCAATGTTGAATACCTATGTCGTCAACCCATTATCTCAATGCATCAATAATTTAGTTTCAAGAAATATAGTTTCCAATGGAAAACCATAATGAACACATTAATTAGGTTGTTTCATTCCAAGAAATGGGGCATATATGTCCACATTCATTAAAAAAGAGTAGAACAATGTTTTAGCCCATTAAAAATTAATATATACAGTTCATGACACACCCAACATACCCTAAATACCATGAACACAAATAATCATAATTTTAGTAGGTTCATCATAATATTTATAACTAAAAAATCGAATGATTGTGGTCTATTAAACACATTCATGAATAATAACATCCAATAACACATATGATTTTTTATTTCACACTAATGCTTCATGATCTAATAATATCCCTTCATGAGATTAGAAAGGGTATAATCCCTGATATAGAGTCTGAATGTCCTATGTATCACCACCTTTGAAATCATGATTCATTTGTACACTATAAAGTGTTATCATCTGGACAGAAGAAATATATTGAAGAGTACTATCATAACACTTTTAGGTTATCATCAATACTTGGAACTAAAATGAACTTTTAGTGTGATAGATAACCATTAGGAAAATACCCCAAAAAATTGTATAACAAAATAGAAATCATGAAGTGATTATAACATTATTAATATTCATATCTATGAATACAAGTAATAAAAAAGTACATATAAGTCTTTTCTAGGGAACCAAATATGATAACCTCAACTTGGTGGATCCTTGAGTCCTATGATCATGAAAACAATGAAATAGACTCCCCTAATATCCAAATCATGATGAAAATATAACCCCCAAAACACATTCCAAATCCTATAGGAAAAAGTATAAAATAGGGATACCTAGGAAAATATGGTGAAACATGCACACACTATGGTGTGGTATTTGAATATTAAAATTTCAAAAAGGTAAGGAAAATCCATAGTGAAGAGATAATGATCTAGAAAACTATAAGTAATCTGGCCATGACATGGCTTTTTTTTTCTAATTATCTTATAACATTAAAAAAAAGCACATTTAAATTGATAAAAAGTCCATTTTTTTAAAATTAAAATAAAATTATATATTTTTAAATACCACAATGTTATTGGAATATAAAAATTCTCAAATTAATTCCACATTGTATCCATCTAAAATTCATTTCAAATGTTTAAGTAATCAAAAATCAAAATTTCGATATCTTACATGAGAGCTTGGGTGATAGAGAAAATGTTTCAAAATGACAAGTGAGAAAAAAACTGTAAAAAAACACAACTTTGAAAAACTAATGAAACTAAAAATCAAACATAATCTACATATCCATGTATAACCTATTCAAAAATAAATTAACATGATGTTCAAATATAATAGGGAAATATATTATGTATCTTCTCCATTTATAATTTATCAAAAATGCATTGTTAGTTAGAAAACTGACATAAAATTGACATCACCATATTATAGACATTTCCCCGAATACATTATATTGACAATAATCCTTTATTAATCACAACCAACCACTCAAAAATGATCCCCATATATAATAGGGTAACATAACCCATATGGACAACTAACGACCAAAATAAAAGCGAACAAATAAACTATCCTAACAAAAAATGAAAAATAAGAAATAAAGATCAACCAAAAAAATACCTCAATAATAACCAACATGTTCCCTAAATTTGAGTCTTGATAGAAAGTGGGTAAATAAAATGTGACCTCTCTTTTGGATAACCTGTCTATAGTAACCATATAAAAAACAAAATAGGGTAAAATATAAAAACTAGAACCATCCATTGGATAATATAAACTAGTTTAACACTCATCCCAGTTGACCATGTTTATACCAAAGTTTTTCCATGAATAAATTCTCAAAGTAAATGGATTAACAAATCATTATCATCACATAAAAATATAAAATCCATTGAAATCAATGAATCATGATCACAACTCGAATAATGAACAACCCTTCAAATAAGGATGAATTATGAATTCAATTAAAACCACTATAGGAAATCATATAAATGAATCCATAAAATATGAAATCATTATGAATTAATCCTAAATGAATAATATATCTATGTCACAAGGGATTTTATAAAACTCATGTGTCCTATAAAATAAACAAATAAGGAAACTATCCCTCTTACAAGAGACAAGTGAGATCAATGAATACATTATATAATAAACATAGTAAGTTGAATTGAGGCACTACCCATTATATGTTTCATCATCAAATGAACATGTACTATCAATTCCTAGATAATTTATTCATTGTGTGATTTCATTCCAAATTTTATCCACTCTATAAACACAATGATATCTTATTCCATATTGAAAAAATATTTAATGATTTAAGAAATATTTTATAATCTCTAATATAATAGAGTATTTTGGATCCATCAATAAACTCAAATTAGATGTAGATTCAATAATAAAAAGTATCATGCCTTGATAATAGGAGTAATCACTATGAGGATCATACTAAGTGATATACATTCGATACTATTAAGTCCATTCTGAGAGGTATGTATAACTATCAAAAATCATGAATACTGCTCATTAATGACTTTAATCCTTAAATAAAAAACCCATTTAAAACCAAAGGATAAAAAACAATACAATTATAAATAAAATATGTTCAAACTATAAAAATTGATTTCATTATTTCACCACATTTTATAGGAGTCTAAAAATATAATTTTATAAAATCATGATACAATGTAAAAAAAATTCACGTCCATTAGTAAATTAAAAATATTAATTTCAAATAATAAAATCACAATATCCCTATTGAGAACTTTTAAAAACATTTAATATGTAATATAATATGATCATGATAATAAAAACTTATTATTTCTTTTTAAATTTTTAAAATTTCCCTTCTATTATTTCAAAACATACTCTATGAATTTCATTGGAAAAAATTTTCCTTAAAAGTAACCATGATTGAAAAACATTTATATAAAAATAAAAATTATGTTCAAAATACTTCCCCAATTACAAAATGGATTCAACTACTTCCAAAACACAACAATGAGGTAAAAAATAATTAATGATTAATCATTTAAACATGGGTTTATAAACCAATTCATTCCATTATATTTATTTTTTATATAGAGTATCAAAATTGGTTTTAAAGTTATAACACCACATTAAATTCTCATTTATTTAAAATAATCCCATATTTAATTTTTATACTGTCTAATGATGATCAAAATACAAAATGAGTATCAAAATATAGTACAAATAATCTCCCCAAAACTAATCTGAATAATCAACCCATTTTATGAAATTCGTTTTGGGAACGAAACATGAATTTAAACCAAAAGTTACAAAACATCAACAAATCAGAAGACACAATTTAATATACATATAATATGTGGAATCCAATAAAGGATACATTGTAAATTAAATTATGTATAAATGATAAATCCAAGAGGGATGCTTATCTAAGCACTAAATATCCCCATTGTTTGGTAGACTACATGCCAACCATGAAACAACCTTTGAGATGTTTTTTATACCATGTGTACGAGCTCCACATTAATTGATTGAAAATGTTATTTAACCATTAAAACATATATTACTTCTATTTTTACTCTATATATCAATATATCCCCCAAAATATTTGATTTAACACAATGAGAATCTAAATATCACCAAATATATTTAATAATATAATCTGATTTAATGGTTCAAATTTGGAATACCCATGGAAAGTAATGTATTATTAGGAAAGGTGGTGATTATTCATATAATCAAAAGATTCCTCATGATTTCTAAAAATAATATTATATACATTATGGATCTGAACCTAAAAATTACCAATTCTAGTTATTTTAAAATAATAAATCAAATTCATTTCCCAATGATATTTTATGTTTATAGTTATTGTGAATTTGAAAAAACATTTACATAGTGAATCAATACATTAAAAGTGGACACATATACTCAGTATCCATTTTTTACATAAAATATAATTATTTAAAACTAAACATGATTTCTTGTGATGATATATGTTTTAAAATTTCCTTTGATATCATCCTTGAATCAAATAGTCCTTAAACCCTGTGAATTTTTATCATGCATGGGATGAGTATAAAATCTTAGCAAGAGACATAAAATAAAGGAAATCATTAGTCAAGTAAAACCCCCTCAATATTTATACCCTTGAAATGTTATCATCTTTTAAAAAGTTCATCATCATACCTTTGGAAAATAAAATTATTTCAATAGAAATAATAATCCGGATATATATGTAACATTGGTCATAATTAAAAGAAAATGGAATATGGAAAAATTCCATACATGTCACTCTTAAAAATGGAATAACCATATAGTCGACTACAATATTGGTCACTCTTATAAATAGAATTTCAATTCATCTATCATCCATACCCAAACCATTGGTGGTCATAACATAACCACCCATCATTTTTTTATCACGTAAACACATATCAAATGTAAATGTACCATTATATATTAATAAATTATAAAATCATTAATTTTAAACATGTCCCCAAATAAATTTCATTTTAATTCATTTGAAAAATTTTCTTCTTATATAAAAAAAATACACATTGAAAACCAATTTAAATAATTTAAAAAGATATTTTTATTTCAAAATATCCAATAACACACTGAATCATTTAAAATAAACAATGAAATTACAATTTTAAAATATTCATTTATATTTAAATAAATTAATAAAAACAATTTTGAAATCATGTACATGAAATATAAATATTTAGTATAATAAATATTTAAAACATTTAAAATGATGTTTTAGTTAGAGTCCCTTACAACGAGACTATTTTTTCTCTTATAAGGTTTTTCATCCGGATTAATAAATGTTGGTTAATAATTTAATTTATTGATATCCGTTTAATTATTCTTATTCTTTTTATGTCACTTATTACCATGATAAAAAATCATGTTAAAAAAATTTCATAATTATTTATGTTTATGTTTGAAATTATGTCGCTATTATGTACTTGATTTGAAAATGAACTCAGTATGATGTAAATTATCAAAGTGTTAATTATTCCATAATCTCATGAATATTATTCATGACCCAAAAATATCAATTATACATCGATTACACTTTTAAATTAAACTATTAATTATGGTTATGAATAATTATCTATGTTTCAATCATGGATATGGTAAGTCATACATATTCTTGAGTAACATTTCTATTTTTCTATGATTATTATGGAAATAATTCATGTATTATATAATATTTCCATTTATTTATTAATATCAATAATATAATATCAAAAAATTTAATAAAATTTTATGTAACATCTTTTTTTATGGTGATGAATAATGAATCGCATAGCTTCATGGAGGTGACAGATCACACGTATGCATGAATGACGTAACAATTTTCAGGTGCATGGGAAGGTAAGAACATAAAATATATGTTATCTTCACATAATTATAAATATGTTATGAAAATAATATTTAAATAGTAAATCAATAATTATATCTATTATTGATTGATGGTGGTGGAAAATGATTTATATCAGTTCACGAGGTTTTATTCCACCATACACACAAATGATTATTTATTTTCCCATTTGATGGAATGAGAGATGGATATAGGTGATTAAATTATCATGATAAAGTATATGTATATTGAGGAAAATATATTTATTATTTAATCATGTATTAAGTCCATAATTATTAATTGGATGAATAAATAAAATAGAAACACTTGATTAAAAATGATACCTCTCCTTCAGATGATCTCTATTGATTAATACCGTAACACCTCTAAGGAGGATTTTTTGAAAAATAATAATGGCTCAAAAATGTGGGGAGGAATTATACTATGTTATGTTGAAATATCAAGCCCAAAAAAATAGGTTTTGAGGTGTGAGTAATAGATAATAATTTGTTCTCTTTTACAAGAGAAAGGAGGGGGAATCTTAGAATTATTCAAAATATTAATCTAATATAAATTAACATTCTTAAAAAAGTTAATTAAAACTAATTTTTTTCACTGAAATGAATATAATTGGTCCTATAAACTTTATAAAATAAGAATTGGATTCTTTATGATTATTTTAATTGATATCTATTTCTTTTAACCTTTTTTTATCTTTTTTAATTCTTCTCGTGATATAGTTTTATAAACACATTGAGGGTTAATAAAATAACTATAAATTTAGAAACGTCCAAAAAATGTTTCATAGATGAAATTTCTAGAATTTTACCAATTTGTTTGACAAATTTATATTTTCTTAAATTCAATATCAATTAATAAAATATTATTTATTTTAAAATATCAATAATATCAATTTTGAAACAATTCATGACTTAATTTTTTAAAAAATATCAATTCACAAGATAAAATCATGACAAAACATTTAAATCCCTACCAAGACATAAAATGAATCCATAAAATTAGTGTATGCCATTAATTATAACAAGTAATATTTATTTAATATTAAAAATATAATTTATTTGATTGTTCCATTAATTAAACAATTATTGCACCATCCTTGTGTCATAATTAAAAAAAATTGAGTAAAAAATATAAATAAATCAAATTCAATTCGAAACTTTATATCATTTCATTTAATATTTATATACAAGAATATCATTTATGTAATGCCACAAAAAAAATTTACCTTGTTAAAAACCAAAGTGTGACAAAGTTGACATTCCATTTAATATTATATAATAAATTCCATGCTCTCATCCATGTGGCTTTTGAACTTCATAATTTCAATATAGTGATTATTTCAGTAGAAACACCCTAATAAAATTAAATTTAGATAACGATTTGGTTGATTTTAAAATATTTATAATATTATTTTTACTCTTAATTACCAAATTTACATTTAAAATTGTTAATAAAAAATTTAATAATGTTAGTATTCATATTGACCAATAATAAAACAGACATATGTAAATAATTAGTACATTTTTATTACAAATATGGAATCAATTTTACAAAATTCAATGCACGTAATTTCCATAAATTAATTAAAGATTGATCTATTTGATTGAATGATAAACATGTTTTCAATGTAAAATCATTTAATATTTCACAATGTATATATATCAAATTTCAAAGTGAAATTGATTCCAATGAAATAAATTTGATTAAATGATAAAAAGGATCTAGTTATATATTAATACCATTAAAAAATATTTAACTATATAAATCATTTTAATGAATGATTAGTTTTTAATTGATATGCGTTATTTTCTTCATTATTCAATAAAAAATGAATCATATCATAATAATACCAAATATTAAATCAATATAAATATGGAAACTATATTTTTAAATAATATTTACATTTAGTATGATATAAATTATTAATGTGTCCAAAATTATATTTAACCATGTGCTCGACCGAAAGTCGACAAAACTACATAATTGGGAAAATAATTCTTTTATACAAATTTTTTTTCTGCATATATCTTATCTAAAAAACACATAAAATGAATTTTAGACATTAAATTAAATGTATTATATAAATTAATATATTGTAATAAATCAGGAGTTATTTATAAATTTATTGGTATAAATAAATGTTGTGCACATTTAATGATTTTTTAAGAAAATGATTTCATTTTATTATAAAATCATTTTATTTCATTTATAATTAGTTTTAAACAAAATAATTAATTATAAATATATCTTTAAACATTATTTTAATAATTTATTCAATCATTTTCATAATAGTCATTCATATGACTATGTTATAGTGGAAACATTGAAATTATAATTTTTTTTTTCTCTTAAGCCTGATGTGTTGTACCATTTACGAAATCAAACATAGAAGTTCCCTTAAAAAAATCTTGATTTTTTATTCTCTCCCATTTAATAAATTTCTTCTTGAAAATTTGAACTTGAGATCAAGAACTATGGGTCTGACATTTCAAAATGAATTTGATGAAATCAATCTTCGGATAAAGGGTTAATGAAGATTATACTTAAAAATAATTAAAGGGGTGTAAATAGTCACAAGAGATAACATATATATGGGTTAGATAAATAAATGGATGTAAAGAAAATTGTTTTTTCAATGGTCTATGTAGAACATTTGGTGTAACATTTGAATTTTTGAGATTGGATTATTTTTCATAATATAAGGTTCATTTTTTTGCCAAAATATATTATCTTGTACTAACTAAATCTATTTTACGTAATTTATAAATAAATGATATATATATAGTTATTATTTTGTGTAATATTTGATTATGTAGAAGTTTATTCTAGTTCTCCAGTCATGAATCAAAAATCATCTTGAATACTATTCATTTGATAAAAAGATGTGTTTGTCATGGAAATTTATTAAGGGATTAATATCTACATTTCATGTTTGTATGTATCCTTATGTTCTTAGTCCATGTATTAAAATAGATCCCAAATTATATGAAATGCATTTTAAATTAAAGACTCTATCTGTTTTCCATTTTCATTGGGAAATCCATGAACCTTTAATCCATCATATATTTCTGGTTTTCCGAATGATAAATTTCTGATAACCATGTTCTTGATCACCCTCCATGTAATCCAAAATTATATTAAAACCAAAAATTACTAAGGATTTGATAACATAATCTTCAATGATACATTGAAATACATTCTCCAAATAACATCAATCACTATTTAATAACTCATATCAAAAATTTAAATTCCTCAATAACACAATATCCAAGATAGGTAAATTTTATACATAAATAACCTGAATCAGCATAAGTTAACAAAAAAATCATTTATTATACAAAAATATAATTAAAACATTAATCATGGAATAAAATCCCAAAGTATTATATTTACATTTATCTTATAGGATTCCAAAAATTTGGAATGATTTCCAAAAAAAAAAATTAAATTATTCAACAAATCAATTCCAAATACCATGTTTATCTATTTAGTTAACAATTTGTATCCAAAATTACTTGATTCATATTCTATGAAATATTTTAACTAAAAAGAAAAACTCACAATAATCGGGACATCACATAGGCCAATCGTATGTGATACAAATTTATTATCATTTAGAGGCATGTTCAATTACAGTGGCCTTAACAGGTGTGACATGTTGTCACCCATCATATAATAGGTCCTTTTTCTAAAACTATGTAATTCATATAAATTAAAAAATATTATAAAATCATCAAAATTACCTTATCATGTTTTGACCTCAAATTTTGTCTAATACCTATAATATTTAATTAGAAATAGTAATAACCCACAATATATTCAAAAATATATGTCCCCAAAAATACTGTTAATCACCTTAACATTTCATATATAAAATAATCAAAAGAGGATTTTAAGACATTGAAACTATGATAAAATAAAATATTATAAAACTGAGAAGATATCCCTAATTATTAAGGAATAATCTTAATCTCCAATTTAAACTAATCCCTAATCTGATACCAACTATATGGTCTTGACCATAAACATTACATATTATTGTGATTTAATAACATGAAATCCCGATTTTTCCAACATACTTGTTGGATTTAGAGTTTTATGGAATAATTAAAATCACTTACATAGTGAAACAATAAATTTAATTTTCACACATATACTTGGTATCCATTTCTTCCTTAAAAAAATTAAATTAAATCATGATTCCTTATTCTGATATATTGTCAATATTTTCCCATGATAACAACATCAATGAAACTATTACATAAAACCAATAATTTTTTAAAAAACTAGGGATTAAAAATATATGTCTAAAATATTTAAAATAAGTTAAACCATTAGTATAATTAAAACACATAATGTTCTCCTTTAATAATACTTTTTATAATGAAAATTTGATAATCATTTCATGAAGATCATTACATTACATTTTTAAATTAGACAATTTCCTAAAAAAATAATAATGAAAATTATTTAAATTAAATCACATAAAAATAAAATTGAATAAACATGAGGTAAAATTAGATATATTTCACACATACAAATTAATTAACCATATGATCGACTTCCGTATGTTCCACCTTTTAAAAAACTAAATAGTAATATGACATGCTTATTTACACAAGGAATTAGAGGATTTATTATAACCATACTTCATTTGTTTAAGAGTGACCACCCAAAAAATGTCCAAGTACCATTATGTGATCATAAAAAATAATATCCTTTAATTTCAACATTTTGATCCTAATATTTTGTTTTAACTCATGTGAAAAAAATTATAGTTATTGAAAAACCAATCTATTTTAAAAATCAATTTAAAACATTAAAAAATTGATTTTTAAATAAACGTGACCCATAAAAAATTGTATAAATCAAAATAAACTAAAAAATTACAAATTTAAAAAATTAATTTCTAGATTAGTACGTTCATAAAACCTTTTTTAATACTTGTAAATAAATGGAAATTATTAAGATTAATAAATGATTAACAAATATAAAATAAAGTATTAGTTAAAGAGTCACATTCCTAGAGTTAGATACTTTATGTGTGTAATTATTCATCTTGAATAATATACTTATGTTAATAATTTACTTTCACGAAGAAAATTTCATGTTTATTATTACATTTATTTCACACATTAATATGTTACCATGTTTTGAGATGTTAATAATTATTTATGTTCATGTCAGATCATTTATAGATATTCGGTACTTGAATAGAAAATGAAGTTTGTATGATGTCAATTTTCATAGTGGAAATTAATCCATCATATAAAGAATAATATTTATGAAATAATATTCAATTTTATTAAAAATTTATAAATTTATTTATAACCTGTATTATTGGATATGGAATATGTACACAATTAAAATCAACGAGTCGATAAGCCGTACGTACGCATGAGTAATATTTCCATTTTTAAATGATCATTATGGGAAGAATGTATGTATTATCCTGTAATTCAATAATGATAATAATAATAATAATAAAATATTAATAATTAATGTATACTTATATACACCATCCTTGTTATGTGGTGATAAAAAATGAATCGCAGCACATCATGGAGGTGATAGTTCACAAGTATGCACAAATATGTTTTTATTTTCAAGTGCATGGAATGATAATGAAATAAATGAAATATTATATTTTAATAATGATAAATATTTCATAAATATTTTATTTAATATTTAATTCTATCATTATAACTAGTCTTGAAATACGGGGAGGGGAAACTAATTATATCGGTTCACTAGGTGGTATTCCATCATACACATGAATGATTAATTCTTTTCACATTTGACGGTTGTGGAGATGGATTTAGGGGACTATATTAAAAGAAGTATACAATTTTATATTTATTAATATATATTTATTATTTGTTCATGGTTTAATTAATTTTTATGGATGTGGATGAAGAAATAAAATATAATCACATAATTAAAAAAGATACCTCCCCTTCAGATGATCAACCTCTATTAACATCTTAACACCTAAAAAGTGGGAGTTATAATTGATATAAGAATCCAAATATGTTTTTTTGGACTATAATAAGGTATTTTTGAAGATAATGGTAGAGTAAAATTTGGTTTTATGTGTGGGGAATATAGAATAATGGTTTCTCTTTTATAAGAGAGGGGTGGGGTGCCCTTTGAATTATTCAAAATATTAAAATAATATAAATAAATTTCCTATTCCGATTGTATCCAAAATGATTTATTTGAATGATATGATTATTTTTGGTAGAATTATGTTCATAAAATGAAAATTAGATATTTTTTTTTAATTTTAAATTGATATCCAATTTTTTTAACACTTATGTAATATTTTTATGTTTTACGGTGAAATCATGTCATTTACACATTGAATGTCAATATAATTACTATAAAATTTCCAATCTATAGTAAATGAGTAATTGATAAAATTTTTAGACATTTCCCAATCAGTTTATGATTTTTTTAATAAATTTTATTTATTTTAAAATATCAACAATGTTAATTTTGACACAATTCATTACATGACATTTTAAAAAATATCAATACATAAGATAAATTAAAAAAACATTAAATAATAAATAATATATCAAATTAAACCAAAAAAATTATTGGATGGTATTAATTATATAATATTTTATTTATTTAATATTTTAAATATTTTAAATATATGTTATTTGATTCTTCAAATATTTAAACAATTCCTCTATCATAATTATTTCACAAATAAATGTAATTATTATATCAGAAAAATTGATAAATAAATTTCTGTGTAGTAGAAAAATAATTTATTTTTCCAAATACTATTTTTATTCTATAATATCCCATTTATAACCGAATATGAAAAAATATTTCTGTAGTTCAAATTAAATGAGTGACAAAATTGACTTTATTTTGAATATAATATAATAAATGTCATAATCTAATCCAAGTGGATTATAAAGTCATAATTTCATCCAAATTATTGTTTTTGTCAAAAAACACTCATCGAAATATTTTTGTAAATATTTCAAGGTAATTTTATAATGATTATAATATTTTTTTATCCACAATTACATGATTTACCATTAAGAGTGTTAATAAATAAAATTTATGAAGGTATTATTCATGTTGTCCAAAAATATAAGGGATATATTTTCATAATTCATAAATTATGATTCCAAAAATGGAATACATTTTTTTAATTCAAAATATAGAATTGGCATATGATAATTAATGAATAATCTATCTGATGGAACGATGAAACATGGTTTTAATGTAAAAACATTCAAATGTTCACAATGTTTTAATATAAAATACTAATTTGAAAATAATTCCAATTACCTAAATTTAATTAAATGATAAAAAAGATATTATTATAGTTTATAACTTTTCATAAATTTTATTTAACAGACGAAATAATTTTTTATTAAAAAGTAGTTCTCAATTTAAATGTATTATTTTTTAACTATTACTCAAATCATGAATCTTATAAGAAAAATCCAAAAAATTCCACCAATATAAATTTTTAAACTTATATTATTTAATAAGATGTATATTTTTTCCAATGAAACATAAAAATGTTTCAGAAATAGATGTCAAACAAGTACGACATCATACGGAAAAATAGGATTTTTAAAAAAATACTTCTTTTATTTGTAAATAATGTCATGTATAGATAAAACCTAAGATGAATATAAATAATTAAATTAAATATATTATTTCTATATTTCTATATTTATTTAATTCATTAATATAATCCAACAATATAGATTTATTAATTTATTTGTATAAAACCCACTTGTGCACATTTAAATATTTTTTTCAAAAATTGATTTACTATTAAGTTGAAATGTGTTTTCATTAATTTATAATTTATCTTTATGAAATTAAATAATTATAAATACTTGTGTATAACATATTTTCAAAATTTATTTATTCTCATTCAATCCCGCCATTCTAACGGCTAGGTTATAACTCTTACATGTAAATAATAATATTCAGTGTTGCACTTAGACTGAATGTGGCATCTCATTTACACTATCATACATATTTCTTCATTTTTAAAACTCTATATGTTACATCTAAACTACAAGAAAACCAAAAAATAACCAGAATTTTCTTTGATTACATGTTTAATTACTATGACTAGGCTACCACTGAATCGGTACCCATTAAAAAAACCACAAGGCTAAATGCAAGTTCCTGATCTGTTATGGCATGAAACAAGTTCTAAGGGTATTAATATAAACTGGTGATAATATTTTAACATTCATATAACAATAATAATTCTGAAAAACTACTAAGAATCTTATATTGTTTTTTCATACATTTAACTACCATATATAATAACTAAATATAATTTAACTATAGTCAAAACGGGGAAGATATTAAATTACAAAAAAATTATATGTGTCCAATAAAAAAAATCCTTGTCAGATTGAAATTTTTAGTTCAATAAAATAATTAATTAAATCACATTTAAAAACTCAAGAATGTATGAAAATAAAATACACAATGAAAAATTTTTCGATACACAAATATCCAGAAAATAGACCAGATGCATCACATGATACCACTCAATCATCCCAATGTGACCAATATTCACTTCCCATATCCATGACATCCATCAATGAACATTATTGTATATATACACCCCAAGATAAAAACATGGTTGACTATATAAAACAATATAACTACATGCATGCACATAGGATTGTAGACCAGATGTGAGCTATACATGCCCCGTAGGATTAAAAAAGAGTATATAAAATTTTATTATAGAATAGTTATTAAATTCTATATTGAATATATCTAAAAATTATGCTTTCAATATTTTATCAATAACCATGTACGAATTATTCATTTATATCCTTTTTTATTACTCTTGAAAAAACTCTTTTGGAAAATAACTCATATATATTTCAAATCCATTATTTAATGACGATGTGAATAAATCAATTCTTTCATTAATGATATATTTAAATATAACCATTCTTAAAATGGAGTATAATCTGTGATTTATTATAGAAAACATAATTAAAACACCAAAAAAATATGGAATTAATAGTTTAGATATTCAAATCCAAACTATATTTCTTTCTCTAATATTCTTTTAAATTATTATTTTTAAAATATCTTGACAACAAAACTATATAATGAATGAAATAATGAAATAATCTATGAGTACCATCTTATCTATGAGGTTGAAAATAATTAAATGATATTCCAATAAATGGTACCACAACCTATGTCAACTCATGGTGATAAAAATAATGAATGAATTATAAATCCATTTGGTAATATCAGAAATAAAGGAATAAGTTTATTTGGAAACTCCCACCTAAAAAACATGATATGGACCTACAAATAAAAAAAATAAATCAATCCTTAAGATCTCACAGTCATGCAAGGAACATATCTCTATTGGATTCTATAATGTGATCAATTCATATCAATATTATTCCATAGTCTAATCAGGTGAAAAAACATATCATGTCATAAATGAAATGCCTAAATTTGCTAATTGGGTTTCCATGAAATTTTAGAGTAGTGATTATTATTCAACAAACAAATTATCAACACACAAATCATGGTATACAAATAATTAATCTAATCTCTCATATGAAACCTTTTCATGAAACTAATCCTTTATCAATAGTTAAGAGCTACAAAATAATGAAATTAATTCACTTATCATATAGGGTAATAGTATTAAATAATTCATAATAACCAAGGGGATCAAAAAATGGGTTTAATGTATTTATATAAACTCATTTTGTTCAAATACAATTGGGAATTAAAAAAACATTGTAAATGATTTTGAAGAACCACTTATTGAAAATCAAAATATTCAATCATATTAAAAATTTCATGTTTATCCCATTAGAGTGACATAAAAATGAAAAATCTTTTCGATAAACAATAACCCAAAAAATAAACGTAAAAATATTTATACATTCAAATGGGGATACTATGACTCCTTTAAGAACAAAAATTTATTAGAAATAACATCTTATGAAATTTTAGAAACAAGTTGTATTCAGAAAAAAATAATTTAACGAAAAGTTGAAATTAATAAAAATATTCCCTTCTAAGTCAAAAAACCTTGGAAAAATTTTATAAAACAAATCATTGTGGTCATTCATAGGCATTAGTTGATATTAAAATAACTTATAAAACACAATAATTTTTTGACAATTAAAAAAATATAAATTCTGAGAAATAATTAACCTAATCATGTTGAATATACCCGCGCCCATGGAATGAGCTATATTGATCAAGGAAATCATATCTTAAGGTCATAGACAACCAAATCCTCATTTAAGAGCTGTAAAAAAACTCTAAATATAACCCAACCAATTATTTGAGTTCACGGGAGAGTAAATAATTTAGGGGAATGGATAAAGGGAGAAGAGGAGAACAATAATGGATGGACTCACCTTTATGACCATACTGAATATAAGTAGATAATGACAATAGTCAAGGAGAACTAGGTGTAGTGACCCCTTAATATCACCTTTACATCAACCAAATGAATGATGGGATAAAAGTTGGCTATACTCTATATAATTGGGGAGGCATATAATTATAAAATTATTAAATTTCAAACTAGGAAGTCCAGCTCACAACATTAACCAATCCATTATGAAAAATTCTCTTCTCCAGGTACCTTTATGGACCTCCATTTCCTACATCTTGGAGCACCTTCTCCAGATATAACTGGGATTGTGAGATCCCAAACCCAAATGAAAAGAACCTATCAATATAACATAACCATTATTATCAATTACCCACCATAGTTAAATGTCTACTGGAAATTTTTATCATAAATCCTCGAGGTATAATCATGAATATATATACATTATCCAATATAGTGCAACACATGCTCATTGTGGTGTGGTAATATATTTACAAAATTTAATGAAGATATGAAAATTACCTCCCCAGAAACTAATGTCCTCCCACACTATGAGGCCTATAACCATAGAATGTCTTTCTACGACTCAATACTGTTGAAATCCAATAATATATATACACAAAAAACATTTATATTTTGAAAAACACTAAAAAATATCAATATAACTCAAGAAATACTTAATGATAAATTCCACTATGATAGGGGTCTATTATATATTTATTTTTCCCATGTTGAATCATGGTTCAAACCTAATTTTAGTATTTTCATCACATGGACGATCATTCCTACTAAATCATCTAATAAGAACATTTTTTTCATTTACAAATTTTTCTATACTCATTAAATTTTATGAGGAATAATTTTTTAAATTTTTATATAAAGGCATCTATGTTAATCAAGTAAATGTAATCAACTATTGTATCACGAATATCGAGTGTGGAAAAAAAAATTAATCTAATAAAATTCAAAAAATAGTTAACATCATTAATGGTTCTTGTAAAAAATATTTAAAAGAGGCCAATTTTATATAATTTTATTATATTTTTTCGTTCATGGAAAATATTTTGATTATTTTTATAGCTCATCAAAGTGTAAATGAAGTTCTATTTTTAGACTGGTCAAAAGCATTTATTATAAAAGTAAATTGGGCTATGCTAAAAATGATATATTCTATTATCAATTTCTACAATAATTTTAATGGGATTTTTATTCTATATATTTATTCTAAATTTATTTAATTTGATAAAAATCATAACATTATTATAGATTTTTATTCTCCAATATTTATTCATCCAAATCAATATCACTGTGTAAAGAAGACATTTTAAATAAAATAAAATAAATTTTAAGATTGAATTAAGAAATTTGAACTGAATTTAATCTATTGTTAATAACTACCATGTAGTGGTAAAATCACATACACCAATAACTACTATAATAAGGTGTCATTATTGTTTTATTTTATTCATTAATTATTAAAAAATTAAGATCCACTGAATGAATAATTTATAAAATCCATTCAATCCAATGAAATTTTTTTTGGGATCAAAATCTTGGATATTTAAAAAATTACCCACACATGATGTCAATTTATAACTATTAAAGACTATATTTTCCATATTATTTTTTATTCTATTAATTATATGTTATATAATATGTTTTACAATTCATGTATTTTATGGTTATGTGTTGTTAATATTTGAATTGGTAAGGTTATTATGGAAAATAAACAAAATAATAATAATAATGGATTGATATAGATGGAAAAAATTTATAATATATATTAATAGTTATGTATTGAAATAGGTCATAAAAAACCATCTTATTGATTCTAGTGATCTTGGAGTTCTCTAAATGACCATATAGAAATTTTTATGGTTACTTTGTATATTTATAAAATATATTTTGTCCCCAATAATATCTAAAATGTTTTTTTGTGTATCAATTACATGTTTCTATCTATTAATATATAAACATTTAATGAAAATAATTCGAGACCATTATATTATTTATATTTTTTATACATTACATGGTCTTCACTAACAACTCATATTTGGATGGTCAGATAAATGAATTCATATATTAATGAGAATGTTATATTTGGTCAAAATATTTAGATAATTTTATAAAAGATAATAATATATGATTAAATTATTTAATTTTTTCATTTAAAAATTTATTTCACTATTGAGTACATAGTCATGATTTGAATATGTGCATCTCATTCTCAAAATCGTGAATAAATATATGGATTTCAGTAAAACATTGGGGAAATTATTCTGGATTAGTTTTTGGAATGTAAGAATTAAATTTATTTTTTTATGATAAGTGGTGTGTCAGAGAATAATGAAACATATTTTTTTAATTTATATGTCATATTTTAGTTCAAAACATGCATTACATAACAAGACACAGGGAAGAACTATTTTATTATCATGAAACTCTTTGAAAATGATCATTAATTATTATTATATTTCAAGTAGAAATGATCCAAATTTTATTCAAACTCATGGCATTGGTAGAGTTACAGAAAGATCTTATTTATAATTTAATCTTCATATTTTAGATCAAAACACTCATTTGATTACAAAAAAACTAGAATCAATATTATATATTTCATAATCTATATGATAATTAATGATTCATTACATTTGAGATGTAGGAAAGCACTAAATATCACTACGAATTGTGGTGTAGTGAGATCGAGAAAATGTCTATTTATCTTTTTTTAATCATTTTGAAGGCTACTAAAGCACCCTAGATACTTGAAACTAGAAAAACAATTGTTTTATTATAATTAATCTCTATGAAATTGATCACTGATTCATTTGGGGATTTTAGGAAATAACCCAAGGTATTTTTGACTCATATAGTTGTTAGAATATGTAAAAATGTTTAATAATAATATAAAAATATTACCTCAGTTAAAATCAATATCTCATAATCACAATCAATAAATCACGACTATATTATCATGATACTATTTAAAAATGAGGTATTTTTTGAGATTTTTCAATAAATTAAACATAATTTTGATATGGGGTATGGTTGGAAAGACCTAAAGTTTATTTTTTTCCATTTCATAAATTTTAAGAGATATAAAATGTGCATTACATACTAAAAATTATGTAAATGTATGTCATATATGAATGAAACTCACATAATTATGACTCATTTTGGGGTTGAAATGAATGAAAAAATAATTTTATAATTTAAAAGTGGAATTTTATTTCAAAACATTTTTTCCAATTTCAATTCCATGAGAAATTGATTAGACTGTCATGAAATTCTTGGAAAATTATTTTTTATTCATTTTTGTAATATAGGAATATATGCACATCGTATTGGATCTTGGTGTGGTTGAAATTATAACAAGTGTATGTTTTCAATTTTAATGTCATATTATAGTTTAAAAAAATTGTCTTGTGCTCAAAACCATGTAAATTAGATAATATTTCAATGGAACATTAGGAAATTGAACATGAATTTATTTATGATATATAATAAATAACCAATATTATTTTTTATTTACGGTGTGAAAAAAAAATTTAATGGTGTATTTCTATTTTAATAACATAATTGGTATAAAACCGACATCAAATGCTATAAAAATTAGAAAACATGATCATATTATTATTAAAATATAAAAAGTAAATTTTGAATCATTTATGACATGTACGAGTCAAATTAATGTAATCATGAATAACTATGTGGTTGAAATGAGTAGAAAAACAGTTTTTCAAATTAAACATGAAATTATAGTTGAAAAATTGTCTTGGATACTAGATTTTATAGAAAAACATTTGGATTATCATGAAACTATTAAAAAATTATAACTGGTTACTTTTTAGAATTTAGGATTTAACCATGTGAAATTTTGATGTGTAGTATTTGGTGTTGTATAAATAATAATTGGAAAAATTATTGTTGTGAAAATACTAAGAGAAGAAATATCATTTGGGGAAAATTCTGATGAATAATGCATGAACAACTTATTATCATGATGTATATTTACATGATCACATTACCCATAATGGGACACATAATCACCTAAACATCCCCCATCAATTGTCATAAACACGTACATGATAAGAAAATAAGTAGTCTATAATAGGTCTTCATGTCATTGCATTTCCCAGTACATATCAATATTTTTCTTGGAGATAATGGTTCTCGAATAAAAAAGATGAATGATGGGTGGGGGGTCCATCATGGGGCAATCACACTATCACGTCCACGTAAGGGTGTATCACCTATTCTATAAGGTTCATCAACTGCTATATTAGGATACGCGATCCAATACAACATGAGAAATCATAAAACATTTGTAATGTATGGGTAAGACACCAATTCTATTATCATGTAAAATTTAACCATGTACTTCACATAGTCATTGTAAATGATGAAACCCCTCATTGGAAGACATGTGAAGACCCCATAAAAATTAGATTGTATAACTCATCTAAAAAAGGCTATCTATGATGGGATGATCATGTTTTTACTATTAAGAATGTGACCACCTACTAGATTTCATGTGGTGGACCCATTAAGAAAATATCATGTGAATTGAATAAAAAAGTCTATGAAATAGGGGATGATCATGAAATTAAAATTTTAATTCAATGTCCAAGGACTCAGGAAATCAAATCCATGTCATTATGATGATGCAACTCATTTATGTGAGTCTATAAGAGATGAGATAATAATGTAGTCACTTTTAATTATGTGATTCCCTCTATATTAATGTGATAAAATCATTAAAAATCATGTTACCCAGCTTGACATAGTGAATTAATCCATGACAGACACTTTTTTAGATCACTTTTTATCATATGTTGAATTTGAATACATCAATGATGTCTTGTGATTTGGTCACATAAAACATGAATAAAATAAGAAAATTATTTGGATGGTCAATCCTTTATCTTATACCTGACTATATGGGTTGTTCACTATGGGAGTTGACATAGATATGGGAGTGTAAATTCTTATAAATCACCAAACTCTCAAAAAAATGACATTGACAGAGATGCATTAGATAAAGAGGAAAACAAGAGATAATTTAACATTAAAGAGAATTCATACTATCATAAGACATTCTAATTAATGACCCATAATTAGTAACATTATAGAAATTGAAGAATAATTAGTGGCATTATTTCACATCTAATAATCACTCCTGATCATATGAGTGCATGAAATCTACCTTTTCATGAGATGAGCACAAAATAATGTGATTAACTCCATATCATTAAATCTAACTATGTGATCAACAAACCACACATCATCCATTTGATTACATGGATGAGCTATCCTTGTGCATTATTGGGACTCCATAGGATTCATGCGAAGCACATAACTTCATGTCCTTAAAACAAAGAACATGACTATACCTTATTCACACAAAGCATAAGACCCCATAACACCCATGTGCCCGCATGAATCCCATGGGTATCAATCTAGATATTGTAATTTAATATCCTATAATAATGTCAATATTCCATTAATATTCACTTATATCCCCCAAATTATTTGATTATTATCCATATATTATTATTCTATTCTATATTATTATCAATATTCACAGAATATATGAAATATGAGGACTCTAGTTCCTATCATCACCGGATACATAGGACACATTCCTAAGGTCTCTATCCACAAATTCAATGAGTATCTTAATGGTCATTCTATCTATGAATAAATTTCAACCATGCAGACCATGATTCCATTCATAATAGAGTCATACCATTTATGTGTATTATAAACATATTCCCTTAGGGAATCCTCTGATTGTTATCATGGAATCCATATGAAATGGAAATTTTGTTATAATATCTTCTATTTCTCATAATACCAATAAATCAAGCAGACTAAGAAACATGATTTGAAGAATACATTAGTATAAAAAATTCACTAATATATGAATAATATATATGTGTATGTCTATGAATTATTTTCGATTTATTTAAATGGTAATACTCATGAAGAATCATATCAAGGTGTCCTTATTTTAATAATTACTTATAAAAAAATACAAATCAAAATGAGGAATCTAATTATTTTCATAAGTATGTAACATATGATTGCATCCTTCTAATTGGGTTCTAAAATATATTACATTATTTATGAGGCATTCATGTTATAATGTCTCATATGGAAGATCATAATTCTCCTCGTATGGATCCATATCCTCTATAGTAATCATAATCATACATAGCTTAGGAAAGCTTTTGTGTGTAACACCATTATGAAATACCCCAATATAGTATTTCACCTACGGTATAATTCATGAAAACATATTCATTCTCCTCAGAGGGGTACACTCCCAATGAAACATTTTATGGAAACCCCGGTGTTAAATCCATGCTCAAATATCAAGGAGGTTTATGTGTGTAAGATCTATAATAAAATACATCCAATATGGGAAACCCCATTATCAGTCTACCACAACCACATCCCTATCCTCTATAGTGGTCCATATTCCTAATTAATTTCCATTGATAGGCCAGGATTTGTAGGAAAAAATTTATATTATGGTAGACACAATTTTTAATCCCTACATACTTCAATCATATGATCCCATTGAATTTATCAAATAATATTTTCCTCTTATTTTTACCCCAATAATGACCCAAATTAGATTATATATGAATGATTATTGTTCCATTATAATGATGAAAATTCCCTTGATATAGGTCTCATTTTAAATGTATGACAAATTACATACTATCTTCTCTTAGAGGGAAACATTATTGATGTATTATCATACTGTACCCACATATTCATAAGACCTGTTTAAACAACATAACTATGTAGACTCTGATTCTATTCTCCACAGGAATTTTTGGACGCCACTCATTGTCTCACGATCCCATATCCAATGTATAATTTCATTACATAAATCCTTATTTCAAGATGATAAACTACAACGTATAGTCTTAGATGAACTAGCTGGGTATTGATTCATAATTTTTAATGCATATAGAGGACACCTATTAGTTTTTCTATCCCAATTCGCAAACACTAATTACCTATCAATGTGAACAAATCCCTATAGTGCTCAGTCAAAGAGACTGAATACATAAGATGGCCCTCAAACCAACATAGTTAAGTAGTAATAAGTGTAAATATGGTGACCTTCACATAAATATAACATATGACATTTAGAGGATTACCTCTTATTATATTGAGACACATTTTGGAAAATGTAAACTAAAAATTTCTAATGTATATGCGATGAGTCCCAAACCGGGATCTATGAAATATTCACAAATATATATAAAATCAATTAGAGAGTACTACAGTAGGAAATAATCTTCCTTAAATGTGAGAAATTATCACAAAAATGAATCCTCTCAATTCGATTAATATTTATGTATTTTATTTTTATCATCGCGACCCCCAAAATTTAGAAAGTAGGTACGAACACTTATAATAAACACCATAGGCCATAGTGTGCTCGTAATATAAAATTTAGAACCAAATATATATCATAAACTAAAAAAATTGGGCTTCCACAAGTTGGTGAATTTTATTTCCCATCTCCGACATAAATAGAAAATTGAGAACCCATCAAGAATCTATAAATAATGGATTGTAATAAGGATTCCCATGAAATATGACATATTTTATGAAACATAAATTCAAAAAAAATTGATATACTTGCATCTAGAATAAATAATTATGTTACAGGATCTTAGATAATTGATCATGGAACTTGGATGCCATGATACATTGATCAATGACCTCTTTAATTGTTGCTATTGTTTCTGAAGAAACTATTATTACATAACACTCTCGGAGTGATTTACATGACATCATCATATATATATCATTTAACCTCAACTTTAACCACCACCTATTTGGATTGATAAATGAAATCCCATACTCAAAACCTTCATAATTATGGGGGAAAATAATGTTAAGATGTAACACCAACATAATATTATTCAAACCCTTGAGGTTTCATAGAGTTGTCTTCAGGTGATAATGAATGAATGACAACATCAATCAAGAATGGATATGATGAAACCAATTATTCAAATATCCCTTGTTAACTACTTACAAATAAAATCTCTTTAACATGATAATCCACACATTCCTAACCATATGAATGTGGACCGAGGATGTAGAGACCCGAAGCTTAACGTACAAGGACATTACATTATTTTTGCGGAATACTTATTACATAACAAAACACACACACACAAGGACCATAATAGTTTAGTGTCTTTGGAAACTCGGAACGTAATCTTCTAATCAAGGTGAAAGATCTTCAACATCTCCCATAAAGATCTTCCCCTTTTTTTATTACCTAAAACCTTTCTTTATATCCTGGGGAAAAGAAAACATAAAAGGGTGAGCTCAAATGCTCAGTAAGGGTAATCAAAAGAAAAATCAATCACATCATATTCATAAGAACATAACATTTTGGAAATCTTAACCTTCAAAAGATATCATAATATCATTACATGGGATAAATCATAGTAGTGAAATGAAATCCCAATAATCATAACTTAAAACATGAAACTTTGTGGCATACACACATAATCATAGAGAATCATTTCTTATTATTGAAGACTCATTACCAAGACTATCTTAGTGGACAATGATCCTTTCTGAACTGAGTTCACTCCTGGTTTCAGTCCTGTTTCACTGAACTGGTATAACCTACCATTCCAGCCATGTCTATCTCATGAGATATAAAATCTTTACCCAATGCATTAGAGAGAGATATACGTCCCACCCATAACATAATGATACCATTCTTATGCGTGCCACAAAATCATAAACCATACATCATAGCATAACCCATGTAATAAAAATGGGATTCTTAAACATCGTGACATAATAAAACAATTCATATAAGATAAAGAAATTCATAAAAATAATTCCATCACAACATAATCAAATCAATGTAATAATAGGGATAGAAACAGAACCCTTTATTATCATAGATGTAAAATAATTTTGATAAAACACATGAACTCCATTCTTGAGGAAAATATCCTTTCCAGTTCAAAAAGATTTTCCTTTCTTAACATGTCAAACAATTTTAAACTAAAAGAAGTTGATTAAAAATAAGCCTGAAAACTTGTAAAGGAAGCTTCTTGGATATAATGTTTTAAAAAAACATTCATGTCGTATATGTTAAAAAAACATTCTCTTCGTACTTTTGTCGGAAAAGTCAAAAAGTACCTCGTACGAAAAACGACAAAAGATTCCTTTCATATCTTTTACTAAAAACTCACCGAAGAGTAAAATAGGATTTAGACAATTGTAGGTGAATGGAAATAATATTACATATTGAGGAAACATGGATGTGGATGATAAAATACACCATAGTAAATACTAAAGTATAAACAACCTCGGATAAAAATGAGATTGTGATATTTCCCATACCTTATGTCCAATATGCTTTGTACGTATCTGAACCTCCTATATATTGATTTAAATAATGTTATTGACTTATTACAGAATCATAATTATTTTTATGATATCATATATGGTCATATTCTAAGCTTCTTAGTAGTAATATTTCATTGCTACTTGTTATTCAGGTGTTTATAATTTTTTGTTCTTATGCGTGTTTTGTCGAATAAATTCATATTCATCTCTTTAAGTTATAGTTACCTCATTACCAGAATTGTATTAGTGTAATTTATATCATATTCATTCATTAAATTCATTTATATAATCATTATGAAATGAAGATCATGTAGAACGAGTCGCATCACATCGTGGAGACAGTATTCCATACATACGCACGAGTGATGATATCGTTCCTATGATCGTGGAATTGTATTGGAGTGTATGTATACTATTTCAGAATCAGTATCACTTTATAATAGTCATATATAGTCATTATTTACACCGTTATACCCATCCAAGTAAGGTGGTGGTGGAAAATAGATTACACCACGACATGGAGACGGTATTCCGTACGTACACACGCGCGGTGATTTCTTTTTTTCCGTAGGATGGATAGAAGGTTAATTAGAGTTGTTTCATAATTATAATAACATATCAGTATATAATAAATACTGATGTTATTACTTTATCATGAAACAACTAAATAATAAGAAGTTCAAGAAGAAAGAAATTGAAAAAGATCGGTAATGGATATTACTTCTTTTTGACGCGCCTTCACTTAAACTCCCCTTAAAGAACTAAGGATGGTCTTTGAAGAAGACCAGGACCTCTAGGATGATATTAGGTAATTGGAGAAGAGATTTTGGCAGGGTTTGGACGAGCATGAATGCTCAAATTGGTGTGAGGAGGAGAGGGAGGAGGTGCCCTTTTATAAGGGAGGAGAGGGGCACCTTAGGAAAATTTCAAAATATTATTTTATATTAAGGTTAAATTCGGTTTATAATGGTTCTAAAGGGACTTATTTCGAAGCTAAAGTGGGGATGAGTCTAAATACTCTCATCCAATAGGATTTAGACAAGTTTAGGTTATTATTTTAACCTTATCAATTAGATTTAACTCTAAGTAAAATAATTTAACTTTTACCGTATCTTTTTGTTTTCGTACACTATATGGTTAATAAACTTACTATAACAAGCCAAAAGAACCCCAAGTTGTTTATTATTAATATATCTATCTTTATCTAAGTCATTTTTCCAAACCTTATATTTTTAGGAATTAAATAACAATTAGTAATATAATATTTGTTTTAAAAACTAATTTATGTCAATTTTGACACTATTTGGTACATGATTTTTATGAAATCCATAACAGAATGATAAGTTCTAACCAAGTTACGTATATTAACAATAACATGTCATATTAACCTATAAAATTAATTTTTGTCATAAAAAGTCTCAAATTACATTTATTTGGTCATTTATAACATTAATTATGTCAATATTTCATTAATAAGACAATTACTGCATCATCTTTGTGTCATAATAAATGATAATTATTTAATCCCTAAAAATTCTAAATAAATTCCTATGATGAAGATAATTGTATTAGATTTCTGTATACTATTCATGTTCTAAGTTTTATGAAGTGTATCACTAAATTAAAATTATTATACTTATAAGATTTAAGAAAGTGACATGTTGTCACATTCTTTGGTTTTAATAATAATTAAATTATTTTCATGGAAAAAAGTCCATAAAATGAATCTAATCCGACCCTTAGGTTATATGGGTCTACTTTTAGCCATCCAAAATGATTTTTCCAAGTGTTAGGGTAATTTTATAAACTTATATTTACCCTTAATTACCCGATTTACCTTTAACTATAGTAAATAAAATTTACCGTAGTTACTATTCACAATGCCCAAAAAATAAAAAGTAGCTTACTAACAAAATTTGGACCCACTTATTCCAAATATGGAATCCATTTTTCCAAATTCAATACACAAAAGATGCAGAAATTAAATTAAAATAAATCCTGTTGTCGAAAGAAAACGAGTTTTTCTTTAAAACATTGCAAATGATTGAATTGATTTAACCTACGAATTCAAGGTAAAATCAATGGTAATTACATAGATTATATTAAATGGTAAAAATATATTCTTTTTATACTTTATAAAAATTAAATATAATAATTTAACCACATAAGATATTAGGATTAAAAAAGTTGTTTTTAATTAAAATATAACATGTTTTTACAATTCATTAAAATATGAAAGTTATCGGAAAAATATCGAAACTTTATCTAATGTAAATTTTTATATCCTGATTCAAAATAAGAATTTTATTTTGTCAAATTGAACTTATAAACATGTCAAAAACTAAATTTAAAGTGGGTGCTCCATCAAAAGGCGGCAAAACTGCATTTTTTGAAAAATAATTATTTTACCTGAAAATTTTATTTTGTTCTTATACCATGTTCTAGAAATGTGTAAGATGAATAATAATGTTATAAAATTCAAAATTTAGTTAACACTATTCATAACAGCTAGTTCATAACAATATTATAATAATATATCGTTGTTTAGTAAAACCCGGTATTGCGTACAACACACGCTATCGAGGAAGGTCGCGATTGCGTGTAATGCAAGCCATGTCAGGGTTGCGTGTAGTGCACAACTCCTTTGTTGTTGCGTATAACAGAATCCAACAATATGTTATTTATACATTGAATATATATATATATACACTCAATGTTGCATAGAATAACTTCTATCAAACGAACTTGAAATTGTGTGTAAGAAGAGCCAAGAAAAGTGTTGCGTATACTGCAAGTTAATACAGTGTTGCGTATAGTGCAAGAAAATCTTGGTGTGTCGTACAATAGAATATATGAATGAAATTAAAAAGAATATAACTTATAAAATCTCGTGTTGTTACATTCTACCCCCCTTAAAATGAATTTTTCCCTCGAAATTTGTCGGGGTTATAAATCATTTACAATTCATAAAAACCCACATCGTAAAAAGAAATACCAAAACTGAACTTTAAAAACTAATGTATGAAATATAACGGTTACCCAAATGAACTCATCACTGGGTTTCCATATAGGAGAAAATATGGACATGGAAGAGAAATCTAACCGTCATGTTCTGATGGAGAGTGGTAGAGAACATGGCTATGAAAAATCCAACAATCACAAAGCTATTGATTTGTGATGATCTAAGGTACCTTCTGATTCATCGGATATAAGTGCAGTAGGACAACATTTTTTCTTTTTCAGGATCATTTCCTAAAGTTGATGAAATTGGAATTAGAAGAAATACTTTCGTGATTTTGGTATAGTCTCACCATTTTTCATTCTTTGGACAATTTCCACTTCAACTATAAAAGAAATGAAGTAGAATTTGTCATTCGTGATGTGTTAGCAGATCATGTGATAGAATGATGGGTCATTCCATCTATCTCAAACAAAAGGTTATAAAAGTAATCAAAAAAAATACATAAGTCCATCTATAGTGAGATTAATCTTATATAGTTCCAAAAATGGACTTATACTGATTAATATAATAAAACTAGTTTCTACTAAACATGGACTTCCTGTAGGCCAGTGGTAGGCGAAAAAGGCCAGTCGCACTTCAATTGTGGGTTCGATTCCCACAGCCTTGTCCGACGCGATGGGCTGTCGCCCATCCTACAGGTTTTCCTTTTTCTAAAACTACATTACTATAAAATCCCATCAGTAATATCGAAAAAAGTTCTATCCTTAAACAATACTTAGCATTTGTCCAACATAATCCATTCCAATATTTAGGCTTATCTAAAATACTTCGGTCCAAGCTCATAGTATAAAGAAAATGATTACTTGAAATGTCATCAACCTAGAATGTAAATACCATCATTTAAAGCCCATATATCTTATTGGTCACATTCCAATCATGTGAATACCTTAATCATGTATTCTCCTGAAAAATGAATACCCATTAAACCTTAGTGAAAACATGAATGCTGTCAAAAGTTAACTCTTTCCACATACCAAAATCCAAAAATTCTATATACTCAATCCATTACATAACCTTCTCCTTATATCAGTCATGATCTCATGAATACTATCAAACATTTAATTTTCTCCGTATCCCTTCATTGTGCGCATATCATCTATATTCCAAAAATATCTGAATATCCTTTAATGGATACTGGTACCATTAATCATACACTTTCAAAACTCAAGGAAAGACAACAGTGTAACAATCCTTATATGTCTCTTTATTCCATAGTACCATGAGATTACTTATACAACATTACACTTGATAAACATGTAATCATTCCACTACCTTCTTAAACAATTGAATGAGCTTCAACAATTATTTCAACTCACATATCATTTGTAGTCTCTTCATCATCATCGACATAAATACTACTCATACAGCCATATTGATTCTCTTCATGAGACTTTCTCTTAGGGCATTGGTTTGCATAATGCCCGTATATTCCACATTTAAAACATTTAACCGTTGTTGATGTCGTAGCAATATCATTATCCTCATCCATGGTGTTAACTGAACCTTTTCCTTTGCACTTACTGGCTTTGTGTCCTTCTTTTCCACAACCAAAGCATGTTCCAGTTCCCTTGAAACATTCTCCTCGATGCCTCTTCCCACATGATTTACATAGGTGAAATTGAACTTTCATTCCTCTATGACCATCATGAAACTCCATCTTTCTCTTAGTAGCCGAGTCAGGAAACATACCAAATTTTACTTTATTGATCATATTATGAGATTGGTGATTCGGCATAATAATGATGTTTGTACTTCCAAATCCCAATTCATTTGGTTGCTCATCATTCCATTGTCCAACATATCCTCCATTATCGTGAATCATCTTGTTTCCAGCCATTTTCTAAAACCCAAAAATAATAGTGTGAGAGGCAAAAATCATAATAAAGGGGGAGTAACTTCAATATCTAACATCTTAGGTTAAATTCTAAGATCGTTACCATAGTTCTAGGACTATATCCTATACATATACTTATCCTTAGGGGCATCCCTAGACATACCTTAGAAATATCTCTGGGGATCTCAATAACGTTTTCACATCCTAGTTTCCAAAGGTTGACTAAACCTTTCCTCTGATACCAACTGTAGAGACCCAAAGATTAACGTACAAGGACATTACATTACTTTTGCGGAATACTTATTACATAACAAAAAACACACACACAAGGACCGTAATAGTTTAGTGTCTTTGGAAACTCGGAACGTAATCTTCTAATCATGGTGAAAGATCTTCAACATCTCCCATAAAGATATTCCCCTTTTTTTCTTACCTAAAAACTTTCTTTATATCCTGGGGAAAAGAAAACATAAAAGGGTGAGCTCAAATGCTCAGTAAGGGTAAACAAAAGAAAAATCAATCACATCATATTCATAAGAACATATCATTTTGGAAATATTAACCTGCAAAAGAGATCATAATATTATAACATGGGATAAATCATAGTAGTGAAATGAAATCCCAATAATCATAACATAAAACATGAAACTTTGTGGCATACACACATAATCATAGAGAATCATTTCTTTTTAGTGAAGACTCATTGCCAAGACTATCTTAGTGGAAAAAGTTTCTTTCTGAACCGAGTTCACTCCTTGTTTTAGTCCTGTTTCACTGAACCGGTATAACCTACCGTTCCAGACATGTCTATCTCATGAGATATAAAATCTTTACCCAATGCATTGGAGGGAGATATAGGTCCCACCCATCTCATAATGATACCATTCTTATGTGTTCCACAAAATCATAAACCATACATCATAGCATAACCCATGTAATAAAAATGGGATTCTTAAACATCCTAACATAATAAAACAATTCATATAAGATAATGAAATTCATAAAAATAATTCCATCACAACATAATCAAATCAATGTAATAATAGGGATAGAAACAGAACCCTTTATTATCTTAGATGGAAAATAATTTTGATAAAATACATGAACTCCATTCTTTAGGAAAATATCCTTTCCAATTCAAAAACATTTTCCTTTCTTAATATGACATACAATTTTAAACTAAAAGAAGTTGATTAAAAATAAACTTGAAAACTTTTAAAGGAAGCTTCTTGGAAATAATGTTTTAAAAATCCATTCATGCCGTATAAGTTAAAAAAACAGTTTTTTCGTACTTTTGTCGGAAAAGTCAAAAAGTACCTCGTACGAAAAACGACAAAAGATTCCTTTCATATATATTATTAAAAACTCACTGAAGGGTAAAATATGATTTAAACAATTGTAGGTGAATGGAAATAATATTATATATTGAGGAAACATGGATGTGGATGATAAAATACACCATAGTAAATACTAAAGTATAAACAACCTCGGATAAAAATGAGATTGTGATATTTCCATTACCTTATGTCCGATATTCTTTGGACGTATCCGAACCTCCTATATAATGATTTAAATAATGTTATTGACTTATTACAGAATCATACTTATTTTTATGATATCATATATGGTCATATTATTAGCTTCTTAGTAGTAATATTTGATTGCTACTTGTTATTAGGGTGTTTATAATTTTTTGTTCTTATGCGTGTTTTATCGAATAAATTCTTATTCATCTCTTTAGGTTATAGATACCTCATTACCAGAATGGTATTAGTGTAATATATATCATATTCATTCATTCAATTAATTTATATAATCATTATGAAATGAAGATCATGTAGAACGAGTCACATCACATCGATGATACAGTATTCCATACGTACGCACGAGTGATGATATCGTTCCTATGATCGTGGAATTGTATTGGAGTGTATGTATAATATTTCAGAATCAGTATCACTTTAAAATAGTCATATATAGTCATTATTTACTCCGTTATAAACATCCAAGTAAGGTGGTGGTGGAAAATAGATTACACCACGGCGTGGAGACGGTATTCCGTACGTATGCACGCGCGGTGATTTCTTTTTTCCGTAGGATGGATAGAAGGTTAAATAGGGTTTTTTAATATTTATAATAACATATCAGTATATAATAAACATTGATGTTATTACTTTATCATGAAACAACTAAATAAGAAGAAGTTGAAGAACAAAGAAATTGAAAAAGATCGGTAATGGATATTACCTCTTTTTGACGCGCCTTCACATAACCTCCACTTAAAGAACTAAGGATGGTCTTTGAAGAAGACCAGGACCTCTAGGATGATACTAGGGAAGTGGAGAAGAGATTTTTTCAGGGTTTGGCTGATATTGAATGCTCAAATTGGTGTGAGGAGGAGAGGGATGAGGTGCCCTTTTATAAGGGAGGAGAGGGGCACCTTAGGAACATCTCAAAATATTATTTTATATTAAGGTCAAATTCAGTTTATAATGGTTCCAAAGGGTCTTATTTCGAAGATAAAGTGGGTATGGGTCTAAATACTCTCATCCAATATGATTTAGACAAGTTTAGGTTATTATTTTAACCTTATCAATTAGATTTAACTCTAAGTTAAATAATCTAACTTTTACCGTGTATTTTTGTTTTCTTACACTATATGGTTAATAAACATACTATAACAAGCCGAAAGAACCCCAAGTTGTTTATTATTAATACATATGTCCTTATATAAGTCATTTTTTCGAACCCTATATTTTAAGGAATTAAATAAAAATTAGTAATATAATATTTGTTTTAAAAACTAATTTATGACGATTTTGACACTATTTGGTACATGATTTTTATGAAATTCATAACATAATGATAAGTTCTAAACAAGTTACTTATATCAACAATAACATGTCATATTAACCTAGAAAATTAATGTATGAAATAAAAAGCCTCAAATTACATTTATTTGGGCATTTATAACATTAATTATGTCAATATTTCATTAATAGGACAATTACTGCATCATCTTTGTGTCATAATAAATGATAATTATTTAATCCCTAAAAATTAAAAATAAATTTATATGATGTAGATAATTGTATTAGATTTCTGGATACTATTCATGTTCGAAGTTTCATGAAGTTAATCACTAAATTAAAATTATTATACTTATAAGATTTAAGAAAGTGACATGTTGTCACATTCCTTGGTTTTAATAATAATTAGATTATTTTCATGGAAAAAAGTACATAAAATGAATCTAATCCGACTCTTAGGTTATATGGGTCTACCTTTAGCCATCCAATAGGATTTTTCCAAGTGTTAGGGTAATTTTATAATCTTATATTTACCCTTAATTACCCGATTTACCATTAACTATAGTAAATAAAATTTACCGTAGTTACTATTCACAATGCCCAAAAATAAAAAGTAGCTTATTAACATAATTTGGACCCACAGATTCCAAATATGGTGTCCATTTTTCCAAATTCAATACACAAAATATGAAGAAATTAAATTAAAATTAATCCCGTTGTCGAAAGAAAACGGGTTTTTCTTTAAAACATTGCAAAAGATTGAATTGATTTAACCTACGAATTCAAGGTAAAATCAATGCTAATGACATATATTATATTAAATGGTAAAAATATATTCTATTTATACTTTAAAACAATTCAATATTATAATTTATCCACATAAGATATTACAATGAAAAAAGTTGTTTTTAATTAAAATATAGTGTGTTTTTACTATTCATTAAGATATGAAAGTTATCGGAAACATATCAAAACTTTATCTAATTTAAATTTTTATATCCTGATTCAAAATAAGAATTTTATTTTGTCAAATGGAACTTATAAACATGTCAAAAACTGTATTTAAAGTGGGCGCGCCATCAAAAGACGGCAAAACTGCATTTTTTGAAAAATACTTATTTTACTCAAAAAATTTATTTTGTTCTTATACCATGTTATAGAAATGTGTAAAATGAATAATAATGTTATAAAATTCAAAATTTAGTTAACACTATTCATAACGGCTAGTTCATAACAATATTATAATAATATATCGTTGTTCAGTAAAACCCGATATTGCGTACAACACATGCTATCGAGGAAGGTCGATTGCGTGTAATGCAAGCCAAGTAAGGGTTGCATGTAGTGCACAACTCCTTTGTTGTTGCGTATAACAGAATCCAACCATATTTTATTTATACATTGAATATATATATATATACACACTCAATGTGGCGTAGAATAACTTCTATCAAACGAACTTCAAATTGTGTGTAACAAGAGCCAAGAAAAGTGTTGCGTATACTGCAAGCTAATACAGTGTTGCGTATAGCGCAAGATAATCTTGGTGTGTCGTACAATAGAAGATATGAATGAAATTAAAAATAATGTATCTTATAAAATCTTGGGTTGTTACAGAGTTGTTTACCACATATCCTTCTTAATTCATGATCTACATAGGTGGGTTCATGTAGTCCATCACAAATATCATCATCTCACTAATTCCACTTAGTAATATTCCAATAGTGCTACCCTATAGACCACATCCCTAGACATATTTTTTTTTGAGAATCAAGGATCTCTCACTAGTTGTAACAATATATGAGACATAGGGAGAAGGATCATATCCCCTCTTCCACTAATGAAGGCCCCGAGTGTATCGCAATGATAACCAGTGATCATTCTTATGTACCTTCTTTCTTAAATCAAATCGTACCTGATATAATGATATTACTAATGAGATTTGTACATATCCCCATACCACACAAAAATTACATCAGTACATTCCAATGGAAAAAGGAGGACATGAGTGGGAATAAATCCCCACATCAATCGAGAAAATCTATGAGTATATCATGGACACTATGATTTTTAGCCTTATATACCTCCATATACCATTTTTATGTGATCAAACATTCTATTATCATTGGATCACACACTATAGTATAATTCCGAGAGGATATAAGTGAATGCACTAATTCATATCTTTGTTTCTAGAGTATCATATCAGTATGTCCACCAAGATCATATGGGTACATCAGAGAATAAGAATATTGTTTCTCCTATCTAGGAGGATAGTTGGCATATTCCAACAAATATCAATAATACGACAAGGATTATACTCTTATTACGACACGGTTTCATCATCCTAGATTGTAAATAACATTTGGAAATGTGCATAATTCTATTGATGAAATCTAGTGGAATACTACCATGTAACACGACCTAATAATAACTTCATTTTGAAGTGTGATTGTTAATAATGTTTGGTAATAACCTCATGAAAGGGGAATATTAATATCAAATAATGCCAAAATCATACACCAATGTATGGTGATCATGATCATATTTATGTTTCAACTAATGTTTATAAACCCAAATTAAAAATGAGAAGAGGGAATTATCATATCTCTAATATAAAGCTACATTGCATATTCCAGCAACTTATATGAGACATACAAATTTTAATACTCCCTCCAATAAATTACTACACTTAATGTATTAAGAGATTATATAAAGGGATTTTCATATTCTGAATCACATTTCGAGTCTCATCAACATATTTTTGTGTGGAATGAATATTTAAATCGGTCTCATAATATAACTTCAACAATGGTTGAATTTTTTTTTCCAACAACCACATAAGTGTATGATCTCATTCCTTTTAAGATTACATGACATCACTTGTACAACCTATATTATTTTGACTAGTAGAATCATATTCCTATAAAATAGATGAACATTGACATTTTCCAGTGACTGCCAAATAGCAGAACTATAGTCATAATCAAACCTAAATAATAGGTTCGAATAGTCTATCCATTACGCATGATGAATCTCCTATTCCTACGCTTCTCAAAACTACTAATGTTGAGGAAATACACCAAATATATACAACATGTCCTGTTTCCAATGACTCTTTATCTAAAGTGTATGTTAAACCCACCTAGATAGTCCTCCTCACAAAATCCTGAAGATGGATTATAGGGACACTACCCCTGACATCCACTATGGACGACATCCCCACATTCTTTTTTTCCCATATAAGGAATTCAACACCTTGTAAGGAAACCATTATATAGAGTGGTGTATGAAATAAATGTGTTAACCATATATAGATCCCCATAAACCACTAACAACTCCTTTCCTAGATCCACAGGAAACCCTGAGAAGAAACCTTTATTGTTTGATCATGTGAATGAATATGGCACTGATAAAGAAGATTCTATATGGATATATATAATAAATATCTAAAACAATTGTTTAAAATATGTTTGTATCATTACCACTTCAAATTAAAAATTCCTTGATGAGAAAAAGAAGTAGTGATAGGCTTACATATACTATAATATTTCATAATTCTTTTAATGGTCAATGGTTAGATAACTCACTTGTATTGAATAAAATATTAATATCTAGAAGATAAACACACTATATATATAGATAGACCTTTGTTATTTCTCTATGTATTTTGACCCAATATCATACAACCACAGTAATAGGTTACACCATCGTCACATTAAAAACCTATGGACTCTTCATCATCTAATCATTGAATCCCCATTAGAAATTTGTATTCATAGGTAGAAAGAGTACGAAAAATTACACATCAACCAATCCCTAGGATATTATAACCATAAAAAATAACATCTTATAGTGTAATATCCATCGGAGAGATCATGTGAGTACACAATTTGTGGGCCATTTTTTTAATCCTATAAATCTACCCAATTTTAAAAGAAAAAAATCACTTTGAGAATATTGATAGGGATTCCAAATAGATTCTATGAATGGACTCTTGATAGATTCGGTATATATCTTGAGCAATGGAGCTAAAGTGTCATACTTCTCAAAAATTCCTCATAGAAAGTGACATTCATTATGAGTAGAAACTGTACATGGCTCATGTAAAATTAAATATATTCCAAATAAATGAGATAATGATGGGAGCCATCTGATATAAGCCCTAGCCACTAGGTTTTGGAGAATTTATAATATAAACCCACTCAATGGTTTATTAAATCCCATTAGTGTCCTGAATAAATTGGCGGTGACACTAAATCAACCCGATCCCATAGGGAAGCATTGATTTTTATTATAGAGACCAATTTTTTCCTTAAAATAGTAGAATATATATATATATTAATCAATTATTGGTGTTGATAAAACATGTGAGTCTGAGTGTCGGTGTTCCTGAAATCTATTTTACTAAAATATTAACCATATTTTATATTATTCGTGTTTAGTTTCTTAAAAAATGTTGTAATTCATATAAGGTCAATAAAATATGAAATTAGAGTCAGTTTTTGACTCTTGAATGTGATGTTTACACTATTCCCAACTTAGAATATTTCTCCATGTTCTGTTCAGATAAAATGGATATTAGCATTATGTTCAGGGTATTAATTATTTAATTAATTCACAAATTCCATCATTATACCTGAAATATATATTTTTTTTAAAAAAAATCTCTATGAATAGTCATCTAGGGTTTTCAAGATAATCCATAGGAGGATTATATAGGGTTCATCATTCTTCAATTATAAAATCACCTCTAGGAACGTGGAATCCATAGATTTCAGAATATCTTCATATAGAGAACATAAAGACTCTCTTAAATAATTAGCAAGAACGATAATTGAAAAAGAAAAATCCAATATCCATGAATGATTGTCAATTAATGTTTTACAACCTTTTTTATTAAATTTTTTTAAAAAGGTTATATTATTACCATGATATGGACTAATTATGGGCCTTTCATAACCCCGTGCTTTGAAATTTAATTGGTTATTCTTGTTTTCTATGATGGATCTACTAATGTTTATTAATGGTCAAAAGAAAATGGAATATTACTAGTAAAACATGGTTTATTGGGCCTTTCTCCAACAATTTCATAGAATTCATTACCAATTGGACCTCGTTGTCTGGGATCGACATTGTCAGGTTGTACCGAGAATAACTGGACCCCCATTATCAGGATGAATTATCATGGAAGAGTGGTACAAACAAATCATGGATACTTTTACATGTATTTTAGATTTTGGGTGATTGTATTGGCTCTTGATATTGAATCCATAAAATATAGATGATCTTGAGGCATGCGTGGTGTAAGGTGGTTCATGAAAAGCATCAGGTATTGGTTTTTAAACCATTAGAATGTCGGAATCCATCACAAGGAGATATTTCATCGATTTTCAGGGAGAAACAATGACATATATGAAGAATAAAATAGTAGGTAAGGCACATGGATTTTGGATATATTATTCTATTAAAAATTTGATAACATTCCAAGTGTCTTGATGATAAAAGAGCATGTAGATCCTATTTTTTGGAAGCTATCATTTTGGGAAATTTTAAAGATTACCTAGCATGAATCCATCCATCATGCTATGTACTACATCCCTTGTTGGATGAACCATGTGGCATCGAACATGGGAATGACCTCATGTGGGGAGAATCATCTAGAGGAACATTGTGTACAATAGTAAAAAGACACAATTTGAGTACACAGAAATAGAAATGCACAAGTGTTGGACCTAAAGGGGGATGTGCCCTCCATTTATATATGACACCCATTGTTTATCATTACATGGTAGGAGATACATGTTCCTCTAGGGGTGTAGTCATTTATGGTGTAATACCACATACTGCGTGGGTCTCCTCGCACAATGTGTACCCATTGGGTTTATCTATGTAAACATTAATCTCTCTTATATCATACGTTTGGACTCGGATTTTGGCCCACAAGTATCCTATCCAGACTATTTCCCACGTATAACATGATCGTTCACCGTGATATGGATTTTGAGATATGATGAGCTATCTTCCAGGAATTTACCTTATTTATTTGATTCTCAATGATAAAAGAGATCAGATAGGATCACCCGTGGCTTCAAAATGAACCCTCCCATTGAGTCAGTGCATGGGTCCTCTAGTATCAAAAAGTGGAACACAGCTGTAAAAAATGTCATGGGTTCTCTATATATAATCCATTGGATTTCACGCCTCTTACTGGGGTTTGTTATAGGTCCTCTAAGATTTTGAGTGGTATTATCTAGCTTGGATGGGAAAGGGTCTCCTATCATCATTAGAAGCAGAACACTATCATTATGATAGGGAATGGGTCATCCATGTTTGAGAGTGTATCCCTCTATCTAGCCTAGAAAAGGACCTTAAGTTGGATATTATAGTGGAACCCTCCTAAGATGTCAGGTGATGGGTCTTCTAGAAACAAAGTGGAACCATACTATTGGGACTATAATGGGTCATCTATCGGAAATTTGGGTGGAACACTCCTCTTATAATTTGGTATTTTTACACACTATATCCACTATGTGTAACTATAATATTATAATAGATAATGATTCTTCTAACAGAGGATTGTAGGACCTAAACTATGAGACCAAGTTTTGTGGTGATACATGACTTGGATTTTTTTTATTGGGCATCCATGCAAGATGTTGGGCATCGTGGAGGGACTTCTAAAAATGTTGGATACACTTTCCCTTTGATGTACTATGATATAGATATCCCCTTAGACACTCGTTTCAGATTCATATGTAATATATATATATATATATATATCTTTATCCATGCCATTGAATCTAGTAAATCTTATTCCATGAGTTTCAAATACATGAAAGGCCTTCCAAGTGGTTTTCATGTTTATCTACCTATGGTTTGATAAGTACAGTCTATGGAAATGGGTGGTAAATAATCTATGTGTATTCATTATATATAATGTGTAGATCCCATTTTTGATGGATGAAGTTACTCAATATATTTATTTTTTGACCTATATCATTTTTAATATCTATTATCTTTATAATCCTTTTTACTCTTATTTCTCCCCCTATCAGCTTTCAAGGAATCCTACTAGGAATGTATATACTCTCCATTACATGGGAAATTCCCGCACATGTCATTTCTAATTCATTTGATAACTATGATGGAAATGACTGCATAGGATCCAAGGGATACATCGTGCTTCAAATAACATATGGTATTCATAGTTTAAAGATCATGAGCTAGGATATCTATTCAGATTACTATATAGTCAGGTTTGGACATCTTTTTGGTAGGGAATATATTTCCCCTTTAATTTTTAGTTTAAATAGTCTCACTCTTGTACACACTATTTATTTTTCATTCTTGATTTATATACTAATAATTATAACATTTTAATATTATTACTAGGAACATTTTCATTGATATGGTTGTGAATGTGAATACAGGTACATAGTAAAAGTCCTACCCTTGTTATCTACACCTTCATATATGGTCTCTAGCCCATGGACAATGAAGGTGGGATTGGGTTAATTACAAATCGATCCCCTATTAGGGTCAGGCCCGGAATGATTGTTTTATATGTGAGGTTTAATCCTTGGGAAAGTTCGTAGAGTGTTCCCCTTATGATGATTTTTTTAGAATTAGGGAAACATTTTCAATATATTTCACGTGCTTCTCACATTCCAGGGATTCTAGTGATCCTAATGCAAATTAAATATCTATTCAATAGAACCTTGACTTGTTGATTCTAGAAATAGAACAATGTCATTGTTCTATGGATCATTGTTACATGAATCATATTTGATTGAGTCATTTAATTTCATTATTGTTTCTTCTATCCATTATATATGTATATATATTCTCTTTGGATTTTGTCAAGTCTAGATAAATTTAAAGATTCATCCATGATGAATGCTATCTAGGAAACCAATTCTAGATCACAATGATGACCTGATGAGTGGTGAGGACCCAGTTCATGGTATATCATATAATATCCTTCCTCAACGTCAACAAGTTTTAGAATGACCACCCATCATGTAGAAAATCATACCATTCATGCAAGGTGAGGACTCACACATGATAAGCACACTCTGTGATTTCCAGGGCTATAGGATGATGAGGTTCCATAGCGAGTAAGATCCCTATATAGTATAGGAATGAATAGAATTGGTGGTCCCTATTTTATGGCTAATCCAGTCACTATCTACAAAGGTGGTTGTGATGGGATCTAGCCTTTTTCAAGCTGTATATGGGAACTGGTGGAATGTTTTTAACAAAATGAAATATTATTCGACAATCTCATGGAAAGTCTTTTATTAGCTCCTATGTTGGAAGTAGTTCCACCATATTTTGACTCAATTTAGATTCACGATAATATATTGTTATTCCATTGAAGGATGAAATTGGATGAGTACACAGTGAGGTTCACAGATATTATGTGGTATTCCCCTTAAATGAATCCAAATGGGTACTTCCATATAATAATGTTTTAGTACGGACTTTTCCGATAGATATGTGCCAGTGTTGTGACCTTGGTAATTCCCACCAATGATGGGGATTATGTGAAGGCACTAGTAATAGTGAGATTCATGTATGAGTTAGGCTAGAAAACTAGATCTTCTAGTTGGTGTTACAATGTTGAGTCATCTACATCACCTAGTAGTTACCAGTTTGTTTGATATTGGAGAAGTTATGTTATCATGAGTAGACTTAGTTGCATAGTCATATGACACAAGAATAACAAATAGGACATGGGAAAAACAATTATGGATATTTATTTTCTTATGATGGGTGGTGCCACATAATGTGTTACTATCTGACTTGATATTCTAAGGAGCACAAGTAGATAGATGACATATCTCCATGTGAGAGACAACATTGTGAGTAGGGATCACCCATGTGAGGGTAGGGTGGATCCCAAGGATGAATGGGCGGAAGAGGATAAGGAGGAGATATGGGTGGTGTATGATGCTATAAAATCATTCCACAAACATCAGAAGTTGTACAATGTTTGGCATATTGATCTAGCATTTGGGGCTGCAAACAACGTTATGATTTATATGTGTTAGACTTGATGAAAAACAATATGGTTCAGGGTATGATATATGTAATTTATACTCTATCATTTTCAAGTCTAGATTCATTTTAAAATAATTACATAATTTATATACTCCTGGTGGGAGATCTGGAGCTCCAAGTACAGGCTTTATACTAGGATCTTCTTCATGAGGTTACAATAAAGAATGCTTATTTTGTATCTTTTATCTTCTGGTAGTGTGAGATTTCCCTAGGTGGGGAGGTGTTCATCTGTGACCATTTCTTCATCACTATGGTACCATATGAAATCTTATTGGGTATAGATTGCTGGTCTATGATTTAATCGTAGACTGATTCTCACCACATATGAGTTAGATCCTTTCATACTGATCATATGGAATTCACTTTTGTTGATGAGAGAGATCTCATGGAAGAAAAATGGGTTCTACAAGAATGAGTCTATATCCCATATCCAATACGTTGGTATTTATATCCTTGGGTGTTGATGGATCATCAATAATCTAGATTTATTATATCTTAGAGGTATATATGGATGACTTATTTGAGGACATTTTGGGACCACCTCTGTGCAGAAAAATAAACATTTGATCAACATTCATCATAGGAAAACTCTAATTTTTTTCCAAAAACTCATATGTCCACTACCTGGATTCAATAGTTTTAGTTTTACTTGGAGGAAGTCCATGATAAGTGTTTCCTCTGGCCCAATGTGTCTCTCTAGGCATCTCAAATGTTGTTCATGGAAAAGGGAAATGAGATCATGTGTATTTGCATGGATTAAAATCTTTTGAATTATGATGTGACAAAGATTCCGTACCCCTTCCTGGGGATTTATGACTTATTTGACTTGTTATGAGGTCCACGATGATTCTCAAAGATAGGTCTCTAGTCCAACTACTAATAGATGATGATTCTTGAGGATGATATATCTAATCTAACATTCTAATATCACTATGGAAATTATGTCTTCCTGGCGATGCTCTTCGGTGTGGGGAATTCCCTGGACATGTTTATAGATTTTATGAACTGGTTTTTCTATCTATACATTAAAAATTTCATCATTTTATTCATTTTAATCATACTAATATACTATATTTGAGAGGTGGATCATTTAGAGCCCACAAAGATGCTCTTGGACTTATTTCAAGAGCACTAGTTTTATAGTAAAGTATTAATGTTCCTATTCTGGATTAATGAGGTTAACATTCTGGATAATGAAATTTATAAGCATGGGTTAACATTATACATTGTGATGATTGATTTAGTTCTTTCTTAGGAACATCCCCGGAGCATGTCGATGGTGTAGAGTTTTCCTGGAATATATGGGTACTAAATGAGGGTTGAGGAATTTTTACCAAGGATTGATGTCAGATATACCACCCTAACATAGAATGCGATGTATATTACCTAAAATGAGAACTTCATGTGGTCCTTTTACGAGTATTTTATGAGGATGATGACTGATCCTTTTCTGAGACTACTAGAACAGGGTGAGGATTAGATAGTGTCTTGTGATGCCTTTTTATATGGGTTTGGTTCAATGTTGTTGTAACAATAGGTCTTTACCATGTATGGGTTAAAGAAACTATGACAAAAAAAGATGAACTACATGAATCATTACCTACAAATATAAGTGGTAGTCTTCACTCTAAGTTTATGGTGACACTATCTTCTGGGAGATCAATTTGTGGTTTACTCAAAGAATCGGAGTCTCAAGTAAGTCTTCAAAGTGAAAGGCATCAACATGAGAAAATGGTTCTGGTGGGAGTTCATATATGAACATGACTACAAAATAGAATATTTATAAGTAAGTTCTCCACTATAGTATATGCACTTATAAAGAGGTCCCATGATAGCTTCGTGTAGGAGGCCTCTGACCAGTTAGTTTCCTTATAGTTGACACTGGTGCAGGAGGTGGTAAACCATTTCTATATTTAATGGTGTTGAATCTCCAAATACTCAAGAATTTGATAAATTCCTAGATTGTAGAAATTTAATTAGAGTAATATCATGAACTGATACATTTGGGGGATTCACCAGATATATATTCTGAAGAAGGTAATTGTGTCATCTTTTCCTGAGATGCGCGATTATTCTAGTCATGATGCTAGAGGTGGTGATGCAAGTGTTCCAAACCTATCCTTTGGTTGTACATCATTGGGTGGGGATAATTTATTGAGAACTTCAATGATGTTTTAGTATACCTGTTAGAGGTGGAGTGTTGTCGAGTTCATCTCTCTATGCCACACTTGTCAACAAGTGATGGTTGAGCACTAGTTTTGGGATAATTTTTCAACCCCTTGAGATCCTGGAGTGGATGTGGTATGGAATATACATCTTATATGATAAATTAATTCTCCAAAAAGTAAAGGTCCATGATACCATATGGGTTATAGTTTAGCAATTCATGATGTCAGAGCACTTACTTTCTATTAAGGAGTAGAGCTCTATGGGGAGTTTGAGGCAAATGTATGTATGTTATATTATTCACCTCCATGGGTTTCCATTAATGATTTTATCATATCGTGATATGTGGCTCTTATAATATTTATAGATATTCATAGAAGAATAATTTTGGACCCATATGAGGATCATAATAGTCCTTCACCACTAGACCGATGGGTAGAACGAGTGCACCATACTAGTGTTGGAAGATATACTGTGGGAAGGAATGTTAGTCATTGGATGGAGGTGGGATGATCACTTTCCATTTGAATGGTTTTTTTAAAACAAACAAAACTAATCAACCAATAGAATAGAACCTTTTTAGCCCCAATACAGGAGACAAAACATGTCATAACTATACAGGATAATGAATCGAGAGAGATATCATATTGGTCAAGAGTTGGTAAAAGTGATTATGGAGAACGTATATGTCATCTGTTTGTGGATGTGGATGGCTCGGAGTAGGATTAAATCTTAAAGAGATCATAGTTTTTGGCCCCTATATTTCATGTAGATAGACCAATATTTCCTAAGATTCTTCCCTCAATGGGGATTGTAGAGGTTCCAATTGGTATAGAAGTTATCCCCTTAGTTCATCGGTCAATTAGAGATTGTGTAGAGGGTTTGAAATGTTTATTACCACCTCAGCATAACCCCAAAGAAAGATTAAGCATACGATGTCTTCCATGTGTCACACCTGAGAAGATATGTGCATGACTCCATACATGTCATTGAGGGAAATTAGATTGAAAATAAGGATTGGGCCATATTTGGGGACAACCATATTGAGATCAGGGATCTAATGGGTATGACCATTCATAGAATCAATATTGTATTCGTCCATGTGTTGTGGATTCATAGAAATATGTGGGAGAGATCCTGAGATCTTGATAGGTAGATATAGACTTAATACCCCAGGTTTTTTATTTGGATTATCATTTCGGGGAAATCATACTGAAGGAATGAATGATGTATTGATCCCATTTTTTCTTTATACTATTATATATATATAGAGCTTGGTAGCAAGAAAATGTGTGATTCGGAGGCCCAGTGTGTAATAATTAATTTTTATAAAAAATAATAAATATATTTTATATTGAGCGCATGCAGTTTCTTAATGAAAATGGGGTAACTCTTTTATGTGGGATTGGATAAAAATTCTAAGACCAAAGATGAGTTCAAAATTGGATATTTACCAAAGTAGTAACCTAAAATAAGTCGTCATAAAACATTTTTATAAAATGACCATTGGTGCTGTCTTTAGGGGATTAACTAACCAATTCATTGGACAAAATTTTTTTTATACAAATATATTTGTATGTATAATCCTCTTGGGTTATCCAAACAAACCCAATTAGGATTCCATAATAGTATTCAACCTTCTATTATTGAATCAAATCTGGTGATGTCCAATCACTAAATCATGTAAGATCGAGATGTAGCAAATGAAAATACATCCATAAATCATTATAGATCACATTATATGATAAACAACGACCCAATATCTAGTTAGGACACATAAATTCCGGGTTTATGACCTTTTTATTAAATTTATTGGGCAATATCAAGTTCTTACGAAGATTTTTAACAATTTTGGTCATTGTATGTGCCCATGATTTTAAATTAAATTTTCTATTTTTTTCTTACTCGGATATCCCTATTTTTTTATGGATAACAAATCATGACAAAAAATTCATAAAAAATATGTAAATGCTCCTCTATCCCATAATTGCTTCATGTTATTAACATATTGGACCATGTGGTCATGATTAAACATTGTAGGGCGGTACTGATCCCCATCAAACCCTCCAAATCATGTCGAATCCAAGTGAAACAGTGTTGATGAAAATTTAAGGTTTTTTTGGATGGAGTTTGGGTATGGGTGATCATTTTTATGATCTAAAATCAACACCATTAATGAAATAATAACATGAGGTGTGTGTTGTATGAGGTTGTGCATGGGAAGCATTGGGAATTGGTTTTACAACCACTGGATGATCGAAATCTGCCAAATAGAGACAAATTCTCTATTTTAGGGGATAAAAGAGACAATATATATTGGCTAAAACACTAGACCTAGTGCACATAGTGAAAATATAATGTGTGTGGAAAAAATTCAACTACATGTCATGTATCATGATGAAGATATGGTGTGTTGCCCCAATATTGTGGTGACTAGTGTTTTGTTAAATTATAAGGATTTCATGGGTTATTTTACTGCAAAAAACCATGTAATAGTTCCCAAATTAAATTATACATGTTGAGGAACAAATGGGTGGGACACCATGTTAGAATAAATTATAGGATCCACCCCATGTACTAGAGTTCATAGACACAACTTGAGTACACAGATACTTACATGCACACTTGGAAAACCTATGTTGGTATGGGAACAATTTGTAGATCATATACACACTAGTAATCCCTACATGGTGGTTGGACATGTATCACTAATATATCAACTAGGTGATGGAGTGGGACCACACATCATGTGGTTCCCCTCACACTCTATGTTCCCCTAAGTTCCACTTTAGTATACATCAAAATCACTTGTCTCCTTTGTTTGGAATCATATTTTTTCTCATGAGTAGCATATCCACTGTGATTTCCATGTTTAATGAGACGATTCCACCATTTTTTCGTTTGAGATATGATGTGATTTGTTCTATTAATGGTGTTTAATTTGGAAATGATCGATGATAACATTTACCATTCATGATCGCCAGAAAATTATAGAGTGGAACCCTACTCTTAATTTGTGTCATATGTCCTCTAGTATTAGTGAGTGGAACCCTACTATTGGAATAGGGTATGGATCCACTATCTACCTACTATAGTAGTGTACACCTACTTATAGTATAGATAATTGGTCCTATATGTGTCAGAGTGGAACCAACCAGTTGGGATGAGCATGGGTATACTATCATCTATCAGAGTGGAACCCTCTTTTTAGTATAGGGAATGGATCCATTATATTTTAGTGTGGAACCATCCAATGAGGATGGGCATGGGCACTCTATCAAATAACAGAGTGGAGCCCTCCTGTAGTGTTAGGGCTTGGGAAATATAGTATTAGAGTTGACGTCACATGAAGATTCATGGAACGGGTCATCTAGCATCAAATTGCATCCCTCCTAGTGTGCAAGATGTGGGTCCTCTATTAAATATCAGGGTGAAACCCTCATATTGGAATAGTGTATGGTTTCTCTATATACCCAATGAGTGGAACCTAATGCTGTACCAGGGAATGGGTCCTATACCTTGATATTTTGACCCCTTGAATGTGTGGAACAATGGTGAGGTGACACTTCACTTGGATGGTTTTGGCTGGGATACTGGGTCGGATAATGGGCATCATTGACGGACTTCTAAAAATTTTGGTAACACTTTACATGGGGTGGAATATGAGATGGATATCCCCTTACTCTTTATTTGTGATTAATTTTGATGATAATATATATATATATATATATCCATGCCATTGGATTCAATTACTCTCCTTCAATTGGTTTCACAAACTCACATGTTATTCCACACGATTTACATGTTCTTCTTCTCATGGTTGGATGAGGTTACTCTACTTTTATGGGTTGAAAATACTTGATGTGTAATCCACTTACACACTATGTTAAGCACTGTGTGCATGGAATATGTTAATAATTCTCTTCAATTGGGTTTAGTTGCATCCAGTTTTCTATCTAATGTCTATCTATTCATTTTTTTCTGTTACTACTGACCCGTTCAAATTTTAGGGCATCATACTGGAATGTATATACTAACCCCAACATGGACCTTTCCAACACGTGTTGTGACTTAGATGAAAGAAATGTTGGCGGTGACTATAAGGGAGTTTATGGACATGAGGTTCATTGGACCAAGCATGGTGGCCATAGATTAGAGATAAAGATATGGCTCTCTCAGTAGTTCACATTCCGGTTTTTTTAGGATAGTTAAAATTTATGGCTGGGCATGTATTTTTACTTTAAAATTTTTGTTTTCATTGTCGTACTCATGTACACCTATGTGGTTTTGAATTACTAGTATATAGTCTACCATTATAATAATTTTATTATTATTCCTCCACATTTCTAAATTAATATTTATATCAATGAGAATATTGGTAATATTTAATATGGAACCCCTTTTTCGTTATTCCATCTATGTTGGTCACCAGAACCTCGCCATTGGAGGTGCGATTTGGTTGTTGGGGCTTTGTCCCCTGTTAGGGTCAGGTGGTGAAATTTATCATTATCATTATCCCATAGAAGAGAAAATTATAATAAGTAGAAATATAATTTAATTTAGGTATCTCAATGTAATCATTATCCCTCAAAATGGGGTAATTATTATCCTCCCCCTTTTGTGATCAATATTTTCTAGGATGGGATGTGGCTTTGATTGTATGGATCCCAAGTCGTTACTCCCACCATTTGGAATACCCCTGAAATTTGAGGATCACAAAAAAGGAATAGTAGGATACTCCCTCAAGGTCACCATACATGTTAATGAACCACGGGGTCATATAACATTTAAAATCAATAAAAAAATCATTGTAAGACTAGATGTCAAAATAAGAAAAAGTTATACAGTGAATACATCAATGTAACACTCGAAGGGGATGTAATCAGTACAGAACATACCTATTTCTTTTATAACTATGGGGTATAATTTTAATTTGGAATTATTTTGTGAACACCACCATCATTATTCAAATAGATGATATAGAATGATATAAGGAAGTTGTGGGGCATAATAAGGATGGAATTTCTTAAGAGGGGGCTTAAACAAATGCACAAACTATGTCCACACATACTTGATTTCAATGGATGAACCAGAAAATTATACCAATAAATTATTTGTTTATATGTACTCATTGGAATTACATAAAGGATAAAGAGAAATGCATAGCTAAATTCCACTCACCACCTAGAAAGGATGAAATCCCCTATGTGGTAGAATAGATGACATAGTGTGGGAGTGAGATATACATACTAAGATAGATCAATAAAAAATGAATGTGGAGAAGCATTCACACTTGATAATACCTCAAAATGTAAACAAATATTTCTCCCCTCACCCTTTATGAGGGTGATAGGTATCATAAATGAATGAAATCTGAGCATCATACTGGCTCTGGATCGAGGAAACCAGCATGCATAAAAATAGAAACTGAGGAAGACCATGATTCCTCCCATTATTGATAAAACTCATCCCTGGGATTCTAAAATGTTACTAAAATCAACAAGAAATTAGAAGTATATGAATGTAAGGAAACTACATCATGTGTTGCCAAATTCACATGCTCAGGAGGAGCTCCTAAACAAAATACATCCATAACTCCTCAACACCATTATGTTTCTAGTTTTTCATATGTTTGAAATGAAGGGTTGATGGGTCCCTGTAAAATCCAATAGGGTGTTGTTTCTTGAATGAGTTTCTAAGAAATTTCCTTTTTGCAATTTCTGTAGTCCTATATTTTAAAACATCACAAAATTTGGATCTAAAATTACATGTCATCGACTAGTTCACCCAATGTGGCCCTACTATAGGCTAATGAGATCATAAAGAAGAAAAAACACAGGATTAATTATATACTCTATAGTGTGGATATTATTTATGTTTTATATTAACCACCTAGTAGGGTTCGTCAATGTTTTGGAAGACCTTTTTTGTAAATTCCATTATTAATTTAGCTCCACACTAAGGAAAATTATTATTTCCAAACATAAAAATTTTATACATTGTGAAAATTATAGACTCTATGAATTTATCAGTATATGTAATCGTCTAAAAAAATCAATCATCAATCCAATCTACCATGAGTTGGTTTTTATCTGTTCAATGAGAACCACCACGAAGAGTTGATGAAACCATTGATCCAATTGATATACCATGGAATATTTCATGAGTCCATTGAAAAAACAAATCACCTAAAATATTACATTATAGGAAAGTGGAAATAAATCATGACCCATGTTTTTGGTATTGTTGGAATGTTTTGGAAAATAAGAAAGTACCACTATAAATATTTATTCGGTAATGATTATTAGTAAAACCGTAAGATGGCCCCTGCAATACCTAAAATCACCCATGAAGAATAAATAATATCCACAATACCAATAATATGATGTAAAGTGATATCAGAGTCTCCTATATTTTTGGAATTGTGGTATAGAATTTATTGCTTCTAATATGAATAGGTTCCTAGATAATTCTTTATATCCTTGAAAGGATGTGTCCTTAAGATACATTATTATAGTAAACGAAGTGAGTTGATCCTCAGTGATCATGCATAATATTTACCTTTTTCATAGGTGTGTAGGTTAAGCTATCTAGGATTTTGATGTCTTCAAGAATAGACTCAATGGTATGGATGATTCTATACTACTGATTCTGGTAAAATACATACTAAAAGTGTAGCATGTGGACCCCCCCCAGAAGATGATGATAGTGACTTGCATGAAGGGATTCCCAAGAGTCAATAGAATTCTAACAATTTACTGAATAAAAATACAGTTAACTGTGCTCATACTATCCCTACAGAGCAGCTTCGTAGGTCAGTATCATTTATGGACCCTTTGGGGAAATAATTAAACCCATCTCTTTGAGTAAAAAATAATCATCAAATGAAACAAATTGAACATGAAAAAGTGTCTTATCCTACTACCACAAAAACTCAATATCTAAAGGATTTTTTCACTTCATCATCTAGTGTAAGTGCACTATTCCCCCAAACAAAACCCTCATCAGATGAAGATATGATTTTATTCTCTGTTAAATTTAATAGAAAACATACCCTTTCTCTATTGATGAGTATACTAATGGAAATCTATTCCTTTCACCGAATTAGGGAACCTAGGGATGAGACCACAAAAGATGAGGCAATAAGGGATGGAATGTCTATGGACGAACCCAATATCACTACCATATCACTGTCCAAACAATATATGGATTAGAGGCCTCTATGAGTGAACATTAGAAAGAACAACAGGAGAATGGAGACATCTTAGAGTCTTCTAACCACTGTTGAATCCCAATTATTTAGGATGACGGCCCAGAACATGTAAATGTGTTTGATCAGTCAAAAAAAGGGGTATAAAAGAATTAAAAACACTATTTCAAATAGATTCCCCATCACCTAACATCTATGTTCTAGTCCCACCTACCAAAATCACTTTATCACATTACATTCATTCTACAGAGAAACCCCTTAATGTAATAGGATGCACTCTAGATTGTTAATATGACATTTTCAAATAACTGGTTAAATTCAGAACCATGATCTCAATCATAGATGCTCTATATCAATGAAAATAACTCAAGGAGGCATTAATCGAGGATCATGTATCTCTATTAGGTACCATAACATGCACTGTTCATTATTGTATCCTCTGGAACTATTCATCCATATGGTCCTTTGGGCCTCTAGTTTTTTCCTCGAGTCTTACAATGCCTTTGGACCTCTCAAGGATATCGGGCCAGTTTCCAACACGACCTTATGGCCTCCTCAAGGACTATAGGACACCCAAGCCCATCATGCCACATGAATTTGTAGATGAAAATAGTTAGATTTCAATGGAAAGGGCAATAGATAAAGATTCAGATAAGGGGAATTCACCATAACAAATGTAACTAGAATTCGAAGACTAAGATGGTAATGAATTTCCATTGAGGCCAAGCCTCTGCAGATCTATGATGGACAACTAGCTGACCAGCCTTACAAACTAGGAGTGCTGATTTTTAGAAATTTTTTGGGGAGGGGACGTTACAAGTTCTCGTGTCTGGTTAATTACTCTAATACCTATAGGGATTTAGGCACTATATGGGTTCTGCCACACCCTTGAATGGTGTATTATAAAAAAATACATTAAAATTTTAAGTGCTTCTGTACATTCATTCTAGGCCTTTATCATGGCCCTTTAGATTACCCATGATTTCGGGATAGGTGTTATAGACATGATTTATCAAGTTGAAGCTACACTAGTAGAATTTTATCCATCTTCTCATCCATATATATTGATAACGAATAATTTATATTAGGAAATATCATAGCCCTATATGATTCTACTAATCTTGACAATATCAACAAATAAATATTTTTGAATGAAAATGACTCATGGATAAATCTCTTTATGGTCCATACGCTTTAATGTTTGGGATTGGTAAATGATGATTTGTCTCCAAAGAAGATAACAATTCTAGCGTACAAAAATAGTGAAAAAAAACCTAAAAAAGATTATGATAAAGGGATTTTTTGAGGACCACATGTTTAATAATGAGTTTACATTTATCCAATAATCATATGTATAAAATTTCCAACTTTGATAATCTTGGCTTCATATCCATGCATTGGATCCATAAACATTTTTCTAATGTTTAAAATACCCCATCGACTGAATTTTTAGTGTGATTGACAAAAATAAATCCAGTTTTGATTCATAAAAATCCTAATAAAACATGGTCAGATTCTATAATATGTAAGGAAAACAACCAATGGTAGAGGGAGACTTGCTGGTTGATGCTCCCAATGGTTTGGGAATAACCCCTACATGCCACTAGCATATTCCAAGCAGTGATTTGTGATTATTATAAATAAAAATAAGGTAGTAAATCTAGTCATTATAGTCTATTCGAAACTAATAAATTCTGTGGACCATGTATATTCTACAATTATTTCTTTACCTGAAGTGTGTCAATCAAATAATTTCTAGGCTAATTCTCTACGTGGGTAAGAAAATTTTCATTCTAGATCAATGGAGATTAAAAATAAAGTAATGTTGTCCATATAATTTTAGGATGCCAATACATCTTCTAAAATCCAATTATCCATAATTAGGGATAGAGATATTCACATGTTATCCACCATGAAAAAATATACACCCACTGGAATTAATATTGAAGAAGAAGAGGATCACATTAGGGATACACCTCCTGTATATGAGAATGGTGTCTACACCTCCTCCAATGAGCTCAGATAGGTAAATATGGTAATATAAGAAGGGTTGAAACCTACTTTTATCAGTTTTCCCATTCCTCATTAAGATTAGTAGATTTATATATCCTTTTATATTTAGCAACAACAGTTGTTGTTGTGGAATTAAAGATATATTCTCAGGATGGACCATGATGTAGCTACTCATTTCCTAGGATCAACATATGACCATTGGGGTTTAAATGATGGTTCTTGGTGAACTCACCAGTCTCGTGATACAAGGATAAAATATGACGTTGATAAATTAATAAAAAATAGTATTATCTGAGAGTTATAATACCCAAAATAGACTTCAAACACCATTACCATTATGAATAAATGTGAAAATTAGAATCCATATTGATTTTAGGGATCACAATCAACATTATATGTAGGATTATTTCCTTGTACCAAACATGTAAACCATGATTGATATTAGTTCAGGCATCCATGACCATTTCATTATGACTGGTTGTTCAGTTTATAAACATATCAATATGGCTCTTAAAGATGATGAGGCCAGTTCCTTCAGAACACATGATGGAATATTATATTATTATATCATGCACATTGGATAATATAATACCAAAAAAAATTTAACATACCATGCATCATATATTCAATCCCTATTAGGGATGAATATAATAACTCTACATTGATGCCCTAGTGATTAACTCTTAACATTTTTGCGATCACCTAGCCAATGTTGAAATTTTTTTGGGAAAATTGGGACTATATAGATTGAATATGAATCCTCTATAGTGTTCCTTTCAGATAGCATCATGGAAATTTGACAACTTTGTGGTGTGAAACAATGGAATTGAGGTTAATATAGAGATGGAAAAAATAATTATCTTAATTTTTCGTTGTTAGAAGCTTAATTATATTGAGATATCCTAGGGTTTTTCAATTATATCAAGTGTTTCATAGCCAACATGGTTAGAAGCTATCTCATTTTTTCTATGACAATGAAGAATAAATTCACTTACCAGTGGGGAAAGGTTTTCTATGAAAATTTTCAGAACCTCATGTAGTACATTTAACAACCACCTATCTTAATGTAGCAGGTAGAAGAACATTAATTCATTCTATATATGTCCAAAATGGAGCGATAATAGAATTACCCACTCACATTGAAAAAAGATGTGACGAACAAAAACATTCCTACTACGATATTTGTATTATAAAAGATACATAGTCATGATATTTTGATATAGATATATAATGCTTACCACTCATCATCAAAGGGAAAATGGTGAGGAATTACATGAAGAATCCCAAATTCTACATGGACTATTACATTTAACCACTGAAGTATATTATCTCATGAATTACGATAATAGGGATTTTGTCTTGATGGGTGTTTATTAAATATTTGTATGGAATTTACTTTGTTTCAAGATGGAAATCAATATGTAGCCTTTGGATTATTTCCATTCAGTGCATCTTGCCCCAAAAATCATGTCCATTTAGAATTTAACTCTAAAATATGAACTTTTATATTCCCATTAAACTCCACAATTCTTGGAGATATATTTTTTGTGGCATCCCAATGTCCAAATATAAATATAATGGAATCCTAAATCTCAATTGTCATGGTCTAGGGATCTCATTTGAATGAAATGTAAATGTAACAATTTCCCTACTCCTTCTTACTACCTGGAGGCTTAACTAAGAATGGGGAATAATAACATGCCTATATTGTATGAATAGATATATCCATGTAGCTATAGTTATACTATCTATATTTTTCGTCTGTCAGGTGCAACGAGGTTCCTGCAAGGATGAACTTCCTTCTTTGGAGAGTTTGTAACAGAGCGCTTCCTACTGAGGAGAATATTCAGAAGAAGGGCGTGCGCATTGCCTCCCGGTGCTACTGCTGCGCGGTCCCTCAAACCGAGACGACAACCCACCTTTTCATCCAGGGACAATGGGCTGCCTACCTCTGGTCGCTCTTCACCCCCCTTCAGCAGTCGGACAGCAATCCCAGGTTGCCTCAGGATTTTGTGGCCGCTTGGTTCAGGGGCACTGTTACTAACACTATGGAACGCAACGTCAGAGCGGTCATTTTGATCTCTATTTGTTGGATCATCTGGGAGGCTCGAAACCAGGTCCGTCTAGGCACTCCTCGTTCCCCGTGGTCCCTGCAGGTTCGGCTACGATCTCTTATCGTGGAGCTTGCCTCGCTCATCAAAGGTGGTCTTGCGTCGGCGACGGTCTGCAATCTCATCAATCGGCCATGCGCACATAGCAGGGAAAGCGGCTCCTGGGTCAAGTGGCATCCGCCGAGACATGGCTTGAAACTTAATATTGACGGCTCTTACATGGAAGGAGTCATGAGAGGTGGAGGTTTTCTTAGGGATTGTTGGGGCTCTGTCCTGGTTGCCTTTAGTGCCTTCTATGGGCCAGGTTGTTCATTAGGAGCGGAGGTCTGAGCCCTTATTTCTGGGCTCATGGTTTGTAGAAGGAAAGGGTTGCAGATCACCGAGGTGGAGTCTGATTCGGAGGTGCTTGTCAAGGACATTCATGGCTGTCGCGGGATTCCTTGGGAGCTGGTCTACCTCATCCGGAGATGCAAGGCAGAGACTGATCAAGGCCGGATTGTTCACCACAGCTGGAGGGAAACCAACTTTGCGGCTGACAGACTTGCTCGGTTTGGTCGGTTGGAGGATCCACTCATGATCTTTGACAGCCTCCATTCACTGCCCCTTGAGTGTGTTAGTGTGGTGAAAGGGGATGCCCTGGGCCTGCACTTCTTTCGACCTCCTTGAGGTCTTGCTGCACTTGTTTTCTTTTACCCAAATGAATAAAAATAATAACTCTCAGGCATACTATCTATATTTCACAACTAACTAATATATAGTTACAAAATAGATCAAATTTGAACACATCATCAATAATAAAAAATTGAACCCACTCAATGGTTATGTGATGGGACAAATGATTGTGTTCCTTTTTGAACATATGATGTATCAATTCACTCAATCAGAGAATTCTCATTATGATTCAACAGTTAATGTAGCCACAGACATGGATTATCCAAACTAGGATGAGGTAGTATCCATCGTTACAGACAGAGGGGTAGTCACTCTAGTCATCATATATGGAATGGAGGAAATCACTAAGATCAGGAGTTCTTATGGAAATAAAAGTCGACATATATTCCAAGAAGTGTGAACCCCATAAAATATTACCTCTAATGTGGGAACCGCCCACCAGATCAATCCAGAATGGAATATATCTGACATTGGGTACTCAACATCACCCTTCTGGGTAAGGAAAATGAATAGAAATCCCTCCTTAAATAGGTATTCGATTATTTCCTCATGATATAAAATAAATAAGTATATACCCACACCATTATGAAGCAGGTAAACATAAGGTCTTTAATCAATATATTTTCTCGAACTAGTATCTCCAACCAAATTAAAAGAATTTGTTACATTTATCAAACTATGGTATCGAACAACATAGATTCCACAAATAAATGACACACCTTAAAAATATAAGAATACATCATCCAACATCCCTAGAATATTATACTCACTACTATATATTACAAGATTTTTTTATGTATAGAGAATGGATTTGATGGGACAATATCAACCAAATCTAGCTATATAGTTTAAGTACATCATAAATGAAATTGATTTGTCTTCCAAAATTAATGAGGCCATACCCATCTATAAATTTGAAACAAAGAGTATCATAGACATCATAATGTCCAATTTAATCACCAAATTTTATGGGCATCATATAATAATAACAGAAAAAACACAAATATATGTTCTTCCATGGTGAAGAGGTTGTATCTGAAGTATAACATTGATTCCAACCATTCATCTATATATAATGTAGGGGAAAGGGGAATATAATATTATTTAATTATATTATCTCAAATATACTCTAGAAAATAGTGAACAAATATTAGATGTCTAGGATGAACAATATCTTGTAATCTTTATGGTATTATCATACCCCAACCCGCACTACCATGCATGTTATCCCACACTCACATGATTATGACAAAGATTATTTATTACCCATTAAATTCAAGTTTCCCTCTATCTAAACTTTTATTATTGGAAAAATCATTGTGGATGAACAATAAATAAGTGACATAATGAGATATAAGTAGTTAATGATGTTATGTACACCACACACTCATAATTTCAACCAAAACTAGATTATATTATTCTTCAAAAAAATGTTTTCCTATTCTTATTTCTCTTAAAATAATTTATACTAGTTCTAAGATGCATAATGATTCTAAGGGAGAAAATCATGAATCCATGAATCTGAGTGGGATGGTACTTACATCATATATAAGGTATATTTTAACAGAGGATACTATTTTGAAAAAAATGGAGAGGTAATACAACACACCCCCAATGATTATCAAGAAATACTTCTCATAATTTTCTCAAGGAAAAAAATTCTTTGTACTAAGAATTGAAACTTATTAACATTCCAACATCCTTTCTACATGTCCTTAAACAAAAAGGAACACACCTTTACCATTTATTGTTAAACCTAATAGAATACATCCTTACTGAATTATGCTAAATTTTACAGAATACTTCCTTAAATAATGATGACAAAAATTATGGAATATATCATGGCCACATTAATTAATATTGAGTAACAATTTAACTCACTCTACATGAATTTAAATAGTATAGTTGTCCATATTACAAAACCTTAGAATTCACAAAAAGTGTCTATCTTGGGGGACCTTCATCCACATTTTATGATCTATATCAATGTAAATTAATTTTGGTGTTAGGGTATTCCATCTTATTCAGAGTTTTAAATGAAAACCATATATGGGAGAAAAGTTTTCCAATCCTTATCCTAGATCCAACACCTCATTTGTATTAGGTTTCCTTCATTCAAAAATCAAGGATACCTATTCATAGAAAACTAAATATTCATGATATATATATTAGTAGAAAATAGAATTCTCATATCCCTACGTGAGGGTCAGATCGGCATAACGTACCAAATATTAGAATTACATGTAGCTTGATTCTCATATTATTGGATATGTAGTGATTAATGGTTCTTCAATTTCAATACTGTACTTGAATTTTAATCAATCCTAACCATATTCCTCGATGACAATAAAATATATGTAGATATTCCTAGTTTCTTTAAAATGTAAAATTCCCTGCATGATGAATATCATGAATTCTTATGACGATCAATCAACTTCTACGTCATCTCTTATTTTCTCACGTGGAGCATGAATCAAGTGAACAATGGGAACCCTACAAGCCACTCTATCTATCATAGATGAGATGTTATTTTCAAAAGAAAATAAATCATATAATTGGAGAAGGTTCATAAATAATAGGACACCTACATCATTGTCACATTATGTTAATCTATACAAAAATTCCAAGATCCATTGAAATAAAAATACACAATATATTTTTCATCTTGTATGACCATATAATTCTTAGATAAAGACACCCTATGGGCCCCATTACATGCATGAGATTCATTTCAATGTATGGTAGATTCCCTCTTTCCATATATGAGCTTCATTAGTATGGGTAATTTATTAACAAATAATGACATATGTGTTCATTATAATTTAATTTTGATATGCTGGGAATTATGTATTTGCTACTCTATTCCAAACCATGGATTCTTAAGAGTATAAAAAATGAGTTTCTCTCTCTCTAACTCTCATTCGATCAGAAATTAAAATATCCACACCTGGTCAGGATGCGTGACTCTTCACTCAACCAAAATAGGATCCTCAGAAATCACATGTGTATTAGACCCATTCAAAAAAACATTTAATTATCCCATGAAGATAAAATTTATGGTTATCATTTCGACTATACAATGATAAACTTCAAGGTGAGTTTTTATCCTAGATGACTCTCCAATATTTAGAATAGATCACTCCCTATATCCACTATTCTCCAAAAAAATGAGAGATATATACATGATGAATTCATTGGAACATGATAATCCTTGTACTAAGAGTATATGTACCCCTATTCATTTTATGTGGTCTATTCATGTGCATATAAATTTTTTATAAAACAACTACTTTTGTCTTCATTCATTATTATAAATGATATATAGTAATTCCAAGATCAATTGAAATGGGACTTAATGAAATGTTAAAAAAATTTCCTCTCCCGTAATATGGTTGAGATTTATATATGGATTTTTCTCTTCAATTAATATGTGTTGCTAGATTCATACTATCACAATATATGTCGTGACACTCAGATACCCGAATTCATAACCCATTTACAGTGATAATAGAATTTAAAATTCACATTCCTTATGCATTTATCAAAGACATGTGCATAATTTTCTCTTAAACACGTAAATGTGTCTTGATTCATACAATGCATGATATATAGTGATTCATAGACCCCAAAAATTAGTCCCAAACATAGTGCAAATAGAAATTAAAATACCCCCTTCCCTGAGAATGTGCCTGAACTGTATAGAGAAATTTTTCTTGAAGAACTATGTATGGATTTATTATTTCTATCATAACATATATAGTGATTTCAAAATTCCCTAATCCTAGTCCTAGACAAAAAAATGATATGTTAAAATTATCCCATACATTATCATGATCTGGATGTATGAAAGGAAATTTCATGTACTACATGTGGCTTGATTGTAGATATTTAAGGATATGTAGTGATTCCTAAGTATATTATCACCAGCCCACCCACATGTTTTACACTATTATAAACTACCTATGTGACTTGTAAATATTTAATGAAATCATTATTATTTTCTTATAATAATATAAATATACCACCACTGGTGATATCCTCTACCAAAATGGGTGACATTTTTAATTAATGGAATCAAAAAATGTTTTCTATCATGGGCCTGAAAAATTTGTCATGACTTCTTTATCGAGGACTGACATTCCCTTCTCCCAAAAACATGATCTATATTTGTATGGGGAGAACTTATTAAACAAATTTATTCATTAAGGATTTTATTGAGCATGAAAAAAATTGTGAAAATGAGGTTTTTTTCATGGATCATACCATTTGTTTCATAATCAAAATGATAAAATTCACCCAATAATGCATTCAAGATAGATCTAAAAAGTAGATGTTAATAGGGGTTCTTTACATTCTGAAATTATGTATAAAATAAAGTCCACATATATTTCATATGAGTAAATCTTAGGTCAGGAACCCTTAACTTTTCCAGATTTATGTAGGACTTGAATCCAATTTACACAAGATACATAGTGACACCAAAATGGAAAAATAATATCCCTAGACACAATCCCAAATAATTAAAATACCATCCATACTTTCAACAACTTATATCTAGAGGGAGTTCAGATCAAAGTTGTGATGTCATCCTCTGAATAATAAATCATGATTATTCCCCATTCACCATGATATAATGGACCCTATCACATCATTTAACGTTCATGTCTCAAAGTAATCCCATTTTCCAATCCCCTACATATGGTCTAGAATATTTAAAGGGATATTTTTTTTAAAAAATGCATAACAGTTGAATTTTATCTTTACATGTTATGTAGTGACACTTGAATCACCCATATTCATTCCCAACCAATAGTTTGATGAATTATATATCCTCCTACAATAGACCTCGAACCACTATAGTGACAAATAATATTTCCAATGGATATAAACAATGGGTTGAATTAATTATCCTTTCCTAAAGGTGACCTACATCCTCGCAGAGGTAACCTCAAAAATATTCTACTCAACATGAATCATATTCACTTCTACATATTATTGATTTTGAGCTCTATTTGGATATATTGAGAACTATGTATGGATTTTTTCCAATACGTTTCAGATAGGATATGATCCAGAGACACTATAACCTAGTGAAAAATGCAATTCATAAAAAGGTAATTTCGTTTCCCCTTTAATGTTTATGTCGTATATATGATTAAGGATTTCATTGAAGAGTTATTTGTGACCATATTCTTGCCTGGATGAGATACATAGTGAAATCTATTAGTATACTAGATATAAAAATAGAATTCTCCCCAATCTCACACGAGTTTACAATATGGTATAAAACCATTTTCAATTAACTAATATGATCTCATCATCAAAACCAATTACTTTCATATTAGTGTACCTCTAACGTAAACAACATTGTTTATCTAATTGTTAATTTATTTTTCATAACAGGCGTGAGTCGTGATTCATTTGGGTGTTGTATCAAAACATTTGACATGGATAAAAACATATAGATCAACGGTTGTTGGAAAAAATGTTTTTCTATATATTACATTAATCTACATAAGATTGATCAAGTTATATATAGTCGTTTCACCTAGTTATGTTCCATAACATCATATTTATGTCTTGCGAATGAGTTATTTATAAGAATATGGGGCTCTAGCATGTAATTATCTACTTATAATCCTACTAAATGATGAAAATATTTCATCCCCATTTTTATACCTCAAACTGATGAAAGGTGTATCTAAAGACACATGTCATGGTTTTCAACTTAGTTCATTACATATTGGTCACATGATGTTAAATTGTATGACCTCTAGCTTTTTGAATAATTTCTAACCAAATAGATCATAATCAATAAAAATTCTTGGTTAGGGCCTATAAGAGCCATGCCATTGTCAACCTACCACTAGGGTGCTTCCATAATCATTTAGATCACCTAAAATCACAAGTCTCACTTCATGTCTTGAGTTACTTAAAATATCAAAAATCATCCCGGAACATTGGAAATGAATACACTATAATAGAAGAAAATTTTTCTATAGTGAATGTTTTTCCTTGGATCCTGTATATAATCCTTTTCCATGTAAATTATATGTGATTTTTCATTTTAATATGATATGTTATAATTTCATTTATGGAATAATTTACAATGAACCTTGTCACCATATAATGAATTTTGATCATAATTATCATGTATACCCTATACCATTACTCGTTTTCCATGATTTATGAGCTGTGATTTCAAATATCTTCATCTGCTATTCAAAATATTGTTAGAGTACTCCCAACCACGGGAATAATAATTTGGCGGGTTTTCCACACATCTCCCTCACAAATAGTTCATGCATTATAACCCTATATTGAGGGAAACATGGTCAAAGATATATGACCTTAATCAGTAACCCCTTATATTCCAAATCAAAGACCCTAAAATACATGTGAACGAGTCATAAAACATATTAGGATGAAAACCCCAAAAGTGATGTTTGATAAAAATTCATATATCTTCTCACTAAAATATTCATTTTAGATTTTAGGAAAAATTATTTAATAATGAAAATATAAGAATGTTTGTGTGGACTTTCATAGGTAATTAGAAATATATGACCCTAGAAAAGTTAACCATTTTGGTCTAGGAAAATGATAGAATTAGGATTTATCATATCCCCTCAATATGATAATGTTTTTTGCATGTTATAAAAAATACCATGTGTTCCCAAACCCTTATTAAATAATATTTCCTAAAAAAACCAAAATAATGTATTTGAATAATGACCAGATACCAACCAATTTCTTGATTTGATACACTTATCATATAATATTGTATCCCTATGTAATTTCTATATCTTATACCCATTATGATATTATTAATAGGTATAAAATAATTTAATGCCCTCATTTTTGGATTAATTGATGAATAAAACAACTACTAAAATCTTTTATTGAATGGATTTCATTGTTCTTGAAGACAAAAACCCCTTAAACAATTGATCAATTACTCTAACAAGATGAAATTATAGTTTCCACTATTAATAATAGTCAACATTTACACACTAGTTCCCATTTCTTTTTGACTCAGTCATTCTTAGATCAGGATTTACATATTATTTAATAAAACTATTCATCCAAATTCAACACCATTGGTATTGTATAACCATATACCAATCGAATTATCAGAGATAAAGTCTAGTAATTCATTCTAGACCCTTTTGGTGGTCCTCATCATGTGATCTGAATCCTTATGATACAGACCCTGATCTTCACAAAAAAAAATTAATTCCCCTGTCTGGAGTTAATTTACAATAGAATGAATACCTTAATTCATCAAAAATGTTACATGTCCCTTATAATATTAAAATTCTATAGGGTTTCATAACACTCCATGTATATGTTTTACTCCATAATATACTTCATTTACCATGATATTGGGCCTCTATATGATTTCTATAGCCCGTAAAAAAAGAAGGACAAAATATTCTTCTCCATGCATGTAATCCCATAGTTCCTCATGCATAAGGTCCATTGATCCATCATCTAGAGGTGTATTTACCTTGAAAAGTGAACTTCAATACATGAGATCTCTTTAAACTCCCCATATGAGATGAGAACAATAATGTGTCACAATATCATCCTGAACACGTCTACCTCATCTCATCACAGTATGTTCAAAATATTCATGATGTGGTCTACAAAACCAATATTTTAACAATCCAAGTGAATTTGACATACATGAAATCATTTTAGTATCTACCAAGTGACATTGAAGCAAAGTTATAGGGTTTCAGAACTCATTCTGAATACTCATCCATCACAACTCAACAAAGGATGAATGGTTCTAGGACCCTTCATGAACACGCAGAATTCATAACCCATGATGGGATACTGGGTGATGAAACACTTCATGAATACACATCCTTCATATGTTAAGAAATTTTGTAGGGATATATAACCCTTTAGGAATACCATCATTCAAACCATATGAAGGCATGCAGGGTTCCCAAACCGTTCATGAATAATCATCTTTATTTTCATATAGCATGTATTAAGAATCTAATTTCCTAAAATGTCCATGAATTATAATATTAAAATACATAAAACGAGGGTCTGAGATATTCTACGAAAAAACATAAAACCTAATTGATCCACCACACTAGACCATAATCTATGGATTGAAAGGGAAAATATACTAATAATGATGAAAACCTAAAAATAGAAGTCTTGTCCAATATTAGATATCTTCAATATAGACATCCCAATTAAATGATATAGGAAGAATTATGAATATAAAAATTTGGAATATATAACCTTTTATGTTGAAAACCAATAAATGGCAAGATAATGAGAATTAAATCTCCTTACATATATGATCCCATGATATACAACTTATAGAAAAGGATTTATAATAACTAATTGGGACATAATGCTTGTGGTGCCCCAGATATGGCCACAACAATAGTTGTGAATTGATTTAAAGGCCCAAATACTATAAATAGAACACCACACCCTCATTCCATGGAACATCCACATATGATATCCATTTATACTAAATTATTTTTAAAGTACTGCAACTGATACATCAACAAGGGTGTTTATGTCGATGGTCATCTATAAGTCATTATTATGATAAATTCATTATGACTTCAGTGTGTATGTTCAAATTTAGGTTCACAGGATATTATAAAAAAAATTATTTTTGGACATGTACATGATATTAAATGAACAAGATTTCATGTATATGGTGGAGGGAGATGAGGGAGACATCAACACCCATCTTTTGAATGATTGTTTTCCAATAATGAAATGGGAAAATGGGGGTAGGAATGAAAATAGCCCATAGAATCTCCCATGAATTATGGATATATATATATATATATAATAGATAATATAAACATTTGCTTTAATAATTTCTCTAGATAATTCAGAGTTTGGTGGGATGAATTATCATAATGATGATGTTTCATTATCTTAAGTTCCCCTACCATATTCAAGGAATATAGAGCCTTAACTAAGGAGGATGACTCATAACCATATATTCAACTTGTCTCTAGAAAATATATATCTTTTTCAAGATTATAATTAATGGTACATATGGATATATGATGTTATTCTATCACTATTTATAGTTGTCTCATGCAATCACGTAACTAGAATGTAGTATGATGTTTTTGATCTAGTGACTCTGAGGGCACCCTCATAAATTATTTTAGAAAAAATCTTTTTTACATGTTACAAAGATCCCTCTCATAACCATATACTTTTTCTATTCTAGCATGATCAAAATAACTTTTTCATATATTCTATCACAGTTCAAACCACATTCCCCTAATTTAAGGAAGATTTGGAAGAGGTGTTCTCCTTCGAGGCAATTTTCTTCAAAGGGAGTCCTAGTAATTAAGTCATGGATCTCATTCCAAACCAGTATTCATGTTATGATGATCAAGTTATCCATTTTAGAGGATGAAATGATATGACGAGCTATGACCAGTATATATTGAATTATCAAATATGTTGAAGGATGGTTGGTCCTATAAAACATTGAGGAAAAGGGTGTGTCCTATTTTACTCCCCCGCATAGATCATAATACTCTAACAAACCTCTAATAAACAAGTCAACATGTGTTAGTGTTACAGGGTATTTTTCCCAAGAAAACTCTAATACCTATTAAAAGAGACGTCATCATGATAGGGATGACTTCTTGAAGGTATCTATCATTCTATAATTACTTCTACAACATTTATTTTGAAGGGGATTGTGGAAGTGTAATTATTTTTAACATACTGAACCATTTGGCATAGAAAAACAGCTAGGTAGGATTCCTCCCAGGATTGGGAATAATAATGAGACATACATGTAATATCCCCAAAGGGTAAGATGGTGATTATTCAATATTTCCTTCATATGTTAGTCTTATATGAAATTGGTTAAAAATATATATATATGTCACTCTACTCGCACTCTAGGAAAAGGGAGAGGAAAAAATGTTGAGTAAACCTATATAGGGATCATGGATCATAAAAGATTTTTCTTCTAAATGAGCTATATGAATTCCATATAGAAGTGATATATTTTATGACCTCCAATCAATGGATCCATCACAATTATCTATAATCTTCTCAAATGGTTCATGGGACTGACAATGAATTGAAGTTGTAATGGTTTATCAACATATGAAAACACCGTCAACAATATTTTAAATTACTCAATCCTAATGAAATTATGTTGAATGGGATGAAATATGGATTTTGGGATCTCAATGGTGTTTTTATACTTGTAACACCAAATGTGATTTCATATCCAACCACATAAAAATTGGATTTTTCCACTAATCTGTTATGGGGTATTACCATGAAAATTGTGAAACAATAGTTGATATAGTGAGGAAGGGTTAGAATGTCTTGGATTTTTGGTATACCATCAATTAATTTGGACTCCATCACTAGTGTGTTGAACTAGATACCTAAATATGCATCCTCATACTAATAAACTCATTCATTTAGAGACATGGAAAAAAACCACTCCAACCGATGACTTGGTGACACGCTAAGTTTCACCTTATATATTTATAGAGGTGTAATCTGTAGTCTAATTAATAGATTTGTAATATAACATACTATATTGAACCTATCAAATGAGGTAGTGATGAAGACATACTATAGATGGCTGAGAAAAGATTAAAAAATGATGATTTTTAACTAGTCGTTGATGGAAATGATTGATCATAAGCCCAACACCTCATTCATCTTTTCACTTATGCTGATGAAAATATCCTACAACAAAGTGGGAGAAGATTCAATGATATCTAAAACATTATCAATAGTACATAACTCATCATACCTCTCTATAAGAGGAGGTATTCCCCTGATATGGTATATTTCTTATAGTCATATCACAACCTCTCAATGATGATGGTGGAAAGAGTTAGTTCCATAACACCAATGAATGATCGATTCATTTAGAAGCTCGAATGGATGGTATAATAAGATCTAAAAATTCAAATTATAATCATAATTATGTATGGGACAATACATATTTGGAAATTCAATATAGCGATGATTTACCTAGAATAGCAAATCATATTCTCTAGAGAAATTTACCCTATAGTGTAACTCCCACATTGAACTCAAATATAGTTTTGAATTATTCAGTAAAATGAATGTGTTATTGAGTAATTATGAAGAATGACTTTATTAGTGAGGTAATTAAGATCATGGATCAATGGAGAGTTTCTATGTATGTATAATAATCCCAAAAATTGTGCCAGGACCATATGGGAATTCTTAGATATGATCACCAAAACATAGTCGTACCAATATTATAGTCAAGATGATGGATGATTATGGTTGGGTGAAGGAAGGAAGAAAATAATCCATATGATGAAAAAATCATAGATTCATTTCTTGTGATAAAGTATAGATATTAAAATCATTATGATGAATACATTTTAGAGTCTCAATGTCAAAAAACAAGGTACCATGGATTTGCATCATGATTCCAAGAAATTATTTCTTTTCATCCAGATATATAGGAATAATTACATGATATAAAATCTATACAAACCAAAATAAATGTTATTGATACATTATAAATTGTTTTAATCCAAATAAATTAAGTTCAATACTTCAAAAAACCAAATGGATCCCAAGACCATTTTTTATTCATGTGATCGCATGACCGTTGTTAGGTCACATGAATCCCGTATATCATTATTATTTTCCAGGAAACCCATGTGAATATCTTGAATAATATTATATCCTAGATATTGAGGATGGATAGTCCAAGTGTGTTATCATTGAGTAGTTGATTTTTAATTCACATATGTGGATAAAATTATCTAGTCATGATAAATAGTCTTGTAAAGTGATTAAGGATAGATTTATGTGGGATGAAAATAAAATAGAGATCTATCCAATATTTTAAATCCATGGTGAAAACTTTTTATAATCACCCACTCATATATTGGAAATATTGTTGAATTCAAATAGCATCCTAGAATGAAGTGATTCACTTGAAAGATGAGTGGTATGAACTCAAAAGGACTCGGGAATGAATTTAATTCTAGAACTGGTTCTTTTCTAATTATTATATAAATATCTTATATGTGGAATTTTTTATACAAACATTAAGAGTAATTTCAAAATTTGATTTTGGTAAATTTCCCATGGAAATATATCATTTTGGAACAATGGGTGAAAATGAATGTGTGACCTCTCTGAGATTAGGTGGTTAGGTTACATGATCACACAACCCCTAAAGGGACACACAATCTGAAACAGCCCCCACCAATTCATATTAAAATATATATGAAACCAATTGAGGTTATCCATGATAGGTCTACATTCCATATCATGACCCAGGCTTGATCATTCGGTGTAAAAATGATAAATGTTTGTTGAATACAAGAGGCCCAAGATGTGTGAGGCATTCTAATATGGGGCCTTCACATGGTAATTTCAATACAATGACGAAACACTCATTCAAAAAGGGGGATCAAATATTATTTAAGGGTGTAAATATCTATTCACATTTTATATCAGCATGTTAAACCTCATGTAAGGTTAGGACACCAATAAAATTCTCACATTAGGGTCAACCCATGACCTCATGCGGTCATTTTTCATCTTGAAACACCACGAATGGAATTCGTGTGATTCCCCCATTAAAATAAAATCATAGGAATCATTTATGAAATGTTGTTTGAGATGGGATGTCCACGTGGTCATTATTCATTATGTGATTCCCCATTAGAAGTCACATGATGTCCCCAAGACTATCAGATCAGGTGACTCATCTAATAAAGGATCATTATGAAGCTTATCATGTGATCTATATTCAGTACATTGTACCCATGGATTCATGAGATTATATATATGATATGTGAAGAAATAAAAACAATTATGTGAGGATTTTCATGGTGGGAGGATCATGCAGTCACTGCTCTTCACATGACACCCTCATAATTCATGAAATCAACGTAATTACAAAAAGGTTACACATCCTTGTAGAGTAGGGATTTCCAAGGTAGACTATTCATACAATCATAATTTATCACAAAATGAACAATAATACATCAATTATTAAATTTGAAATGGTCATTGGAATTGCATGATTCCTCCTTGACTTATATAGGCGATCGTTGTGAAAACTTAATCTATGTTACATGACTTGTTCTCCACATTAATCATCACATATATTGTGATGTAAACACCTATCAAAACAAAATAGTCTAAAAAAAAAGGTCACATATAAATACACACTAGAAAAATAAGAAAAATTAGATAATTACATAGGATGGAGGGATCTCACATTCAAAAAATATTCATTGATATAGTTGTGGGTGTATATATTAAGATGAATTAAATTATATTGATTGTGATACAGACTAATTTACTGACAATCCATAGTCATGTCAGAACATGAAAACTCTCTAGTAATACAATATCCATACGGTCATTAGATAACCACGTGGTCATGAGACCAAGCCATGTAATCGACCAACCCATCCTCATTCATGTTATCTCATGGCCACCATGTCCTTCCACACACAAATGACTCTTCCGGATTCATGTGAAGTGAAAAAAAAATCTTGAAAACCATGAATGTGACCACATCATATTTATATGAATCACATGGTCTATAGACAGTCATATGACAACATGACTCAAAGGGTTTCACTCGTGATCATCTAATTCCATATCCAACCATAAAGGGCATATTCCATTAATTCCTTTTGAACACCTACAACCTATAGTGTTATAATCACTATAATCTCAGTATATAACATTATCTTATCACCAATCATGGAATATATATGAATTATAAGGAATCTGATTATTATGTTCAGAACAAGATTAGGTCAAATTCGTAAGGCCTTAGACCCCTTATTCACTAAATATCTTCAGGTTCTTCATTCTGTTGGTGAATATTCCATTTAATTAATATTATACAGTTCCTTATAGAGACAAATAATTCACGAGGATAATAATTATATTCAAATCAAGGAAATATTATTGTGTAATCCCCAAATCAATATAAAATTCTCTAAGTCAACATTTATCTCTTGTTACAAATACCGAGCATGACTGACATGGGCATAGATACTTGCAATGATCTTATTATTAGCATGGAAAAAATCCACTAAAATGGGAACACTATTTAGGTGAAAGTCTAAACAATATTTTACATTAATTAAAAATCCCACACTCATTATTAAATAGATTAGGGAAGCCTCTTATGATCAATTCTCACTAAACCAATATGAACTATGAAGACACTGATTTCTACCATAAACTGTTTCTGTAGGATTCATTCTTAATGATCAATATCCATGGGATATCTCCCCCATAATTGAGGCTTTCATATTTCAATTTCCCCAATGGTTGATTATAATTATCATCCTGTGCTCTAATATCCTTCACAGGATCATAATCATACATATCATAGGTAATCCTCAGTGTGTAATCCTAGTACAAATATTTCCACAATACTTGCCTACAACATAGGTGAATTACCTATATTATACTCATTCTCATCCAAGGGACATTATATTGATGAATTATTTCAAGGTATTTTTAGTGTGTAAGACTAAGTCCAATACCTAGGAAACCTCAATGTGTGATAATTTTACCAAAATAACCCAATTATATTCATCCTCCTTAGGTGTAAGCCCTGAAAGCATCCCAACACTCTTAAAAGAGGCATATTTCTAATAAATCACCACATGATAGCCTCTTTTTTAAGACATGGAAAAAAATAATGCCATAGCTACTGCGTAAGACCCATTTTAGTCAATATTTTTCTCCAATGAAATTTTTCTAATCTTCTACTATCACTTTTTACTCACATCGAGCTAGATACATGTGAGATCAGTGATAAAAAATTAGTGTACCATCATCAGGATGAAAAATTTACTAATATGGGACTCCAATTAGATATATGATCTGTTACATATTCACTTCCTTCATAGGGATATATTCACAATGAAAAATCTCAATGAACCCCTATATGCAGATGGTATGTTCAGAACACATAAGTACATTGAATCTAATTCTTATCATCATAAGATATGTAGGATTACTCTCTGAGGAATGATATCCCATATACAATGCATAAATTTATTTATATGTGTCATTTTGAAAATATTATAAACATTCCAGTTTGGTCATAGTTGAACTTCATGTGTTTGGATTTATATTTTCATTAGATACACATTATTCCACTTTATAGTTCTCTTCCATCAATGAAACTCTCATTTCATCCATATATAGAAATAAAATCCATAATTCATAGTCATATTTTTTTAAAATATAATAATTACCCCATAAGAGCATAATTATCTAAATATGGGTGGATAAATAGGGATCCTCATATACATATATATGGGTTTATTGATAGGATTCCATTTGAAATGTGTAGGTATTCAAAATGGTGAAAATAAGAAATTGATCATTAATGGTAGTGTATCAAGTCCCACAATAGGATTTGGGAAATATTTACAAACATCTCCTAAATCTATAATAGGGTCCCACAGAAGGCATTAACCCCCCCCCCCCCGCTATAAAAGGGTGTGGTGAGCGTGACCTCCCATCATTTTGGATTTATTGACACTCAATATGTCACTAGTATGTTCTAGAGACCTATTGCAATGTGAAAATCAAGCCAGAAACCAAAAATAAACACCATGGGAAAGAGTAATGTCATAAAATTCGTGTGTTAATAAGACCTACTATGTATTTTTAGAGTTTAATAACTTAAGTGGTATATAATGCTCATCACATACTTGAACAAATCAATGAAAACATTGATTACTGTGTTATAATAAGATAAATGGTTTTAATCATTTTTCTTATTTTGTAATGAGCCTCAAATAATTTTTGGCTCATGATGTTGTTGGAATGAAAAAAACATGTTTTTAAAATAAATGTGCCATTTTAGTTCAATAAATGCATTCCATGTTAGATTCGAAAAATAGATCAAATTTTTATCAAACTCTTAGAATATGATAGTTGATTTGTTTTTTAATCGTTGGAATATATTGTATATAATTTTTATAGGCGGTGTTTTGAGAATGAGCTAAAGTATGTTTTTCCATTTTAACATTTTTCTAGGTAGAATATGTTCATCACATGCTCAAAATTGAGTAAACATGCTCATAATTTTTTGAAATTATATAATATAGATCAATGATTAACATTTAATAATTAGAAATTTATTTACAATAAATTTGACTTTTTGGGTACATAAAATGACTAAAAAGATGTGTATTTAATTAAAAGTGATATTTTAGTTCAAAATTTTCACCACATTCTCAATATAAATAAATTAAGGTTGTAATTTCATTAATCACTATAAAAATGATTGTGTATCCATTTTTCCTTAGGAAATAATATAATATATATCTTTTTTTAATATGCTGTGTTTGGAATGATATAGAGGTCATTCCATCAATTTAAGCATTTAAGAGTCATAAAATGTGTTCCATATATTAAAAATAAAGAAAACTAAATCATATTTTCATGAAATTTTAGGTAAAATATCATAGATTCATTATTGTCATTCTAGAATAATCCATACTTCATTTTGAATCATATTTTTGTTTAAATGGATGAGTACACATGTTTTCAAATTAAAAATAATATTTTAATTTAATACACATGTCACATGCTAAATTGTAATAACATTTTTTTGTATCATCAAAATTATATTTAATAATGATCTTTGATTCATTTTTGGTCATTTGGACTATACCATGTGTCATTCCAACTCAATGACTGGTTAGAATGAACAAAATGGTAATTTAACACTTTAAGTGTTTATTGTAATAACCCAGGATTGAGACCACTCTCTAGGGTCTAGGATGGGGTTTTACCTGAATATAGGCTCATGACCTCCAAAAATTAGGCTACCACTATTCAATGTGGGTATAAAGTGTTATCATGGGGAACTATAACTTTATATCAAAGTTGAGAAACAAATTGAAAGAACTAAAAAACATCCCTAACGGAAAAAAGTATGCAAACCAATATTGACCTCGATGATATAAAAAATAAACTTATAAAATGTTATAATATATCCAACTAATCTATAATTTGTTGATCACATAATGAAAATAAATAAATGATTAAAAATTTACAAGGATACTCTACTACTATTCATGAGCATCCCCTCTTCCCGATATATAAATGCATGTTAAAATGCTCTAGTCTAATAATGAATCACCGGGTCTCTATCATAACAAAATATAGGAACAATTTATCCTACTCAGGTATTTAATTCCAATATATTCATATGATGTGTGTGAGCACAACTTAGTAATCCACTACAAATAGTGTCCCTAACATAATAGGTAAATATAGGGTATTCCAATGTTATATTTTTGAGTTTATACCCAAGAACCAACTTCATTGTAATTTTAATTACCATCATATTAATTTTCATTAATATTAATAAATATCATATAAAATGATAGTTGTTCAAATTTATAACATCAATGTTATAATTTTTTTGGTGTATCTTTCACTACAAAAGGTCAAAGAAGCTCCCCGCTATGATGAGAGAAATAATTTGTTTGGACAATATACATAATAATATATTTTATAGAATGATGAAATATATATTAATGGACATAAATGTTTTTTGGATATCACATGTTTCATTATTATATTAACACATTTATTCTTATTCTCATGAACATTTGACAGGGTAATCTTTGAGAGTGGAGGTTATGAGAAGAGAGCATCCAATAGGAATCGAACAGGTTTTATTTTTCATTGGATATTCCACTATACTAAAATATTAATTAATAATTATACTTAATATTATTATTAATGTATAGGATGAATTTCATTCATTAATGAGTTGATGGGAGATCTTATTATATATTCTCCGATCATTTTAAGATAAACTAATTGTGTCATATGTTATGTGACATTTGTGAATATGTCAGGAAATGATTTTTCCTTCACAAGGATGAAATTAATATCTTAATCCCATTTATTGAAATATAACTGTCACATTATGTCTATGAACAAGGTCATTTATTTGATTTTTTATTTCATGATGAAAAATAATGATATATCAAAAAAATTTGAAGATGAAATAATTACGAAACATGATTGATGAGATGACAAGACAATGAGATTATTTTACAAATTAAGTGTTTTTATGAATTTGTTTTTCCATTTATACTAAATAATTTCTATATAGGTCCTTTGATGTATTTCTAGGTGCTAATAATGAATGTTAGGATAGTTTCCCTAATTTCCCTAAGAAAGGGGCCTAGAGGGTCACACACTATATTTTTTTATAGCTATAGTGAATTCATTTTGAAATTAATATTAGAATATATATAAATCTCTACACAGAGAAATATTAATATTTTATTTTATTTTGTTCATACAAATTAAATCACTAGTTATTCAATGTAATATATGTGGGTTGATGATTAATAAATATTTAGTCTCTAGATAGTGAATATATTATTTTTACATTATTATATGGGTAACAAAGTGATATTTATTTTATTAAATATATATATTATTAATGGTTTGTTAACATCTAAGAAGGATGAATGTGTCGTGAAAAAGGTCTTGTTGAAATTATATAGTTTATATCATTCCATTTATAATATTAAGTTCAATTGTTTTAGGAAATGATATTTAAATATCAATGGGTTCGAAAATGTTATGAAAAAATATTATTATTATTATTAGTTTTGGGGTTTAAAAATAAGTAAACAATTATTTAAGGTATTTGGAAAAAAGTAATTGTATAACATAATTATATAACTGAACATGTATCATTTAAAAGTACATAGAATTTTTTGTTAACAACATATTCTCTTGATGGACTTCTCCTAGGACCAACGATCATCCTCCTCAGTCCCTATATCATGACAAAGGGAGGTAATTTTTCAATAATGAAGGTATTATTTTTGGGATCAATGATAAATGATGAATGATGTTTGGATACACTACTATTGTAGACATAATTCCAACAACATTGGTTTGAGGATCCTAGTTTATGTGTGGATACAACTACAGTGATTATACCTTCAATTTTTATTAGAGTGAAAACATAATAGGAATTCCTTCCAAATTTAAAATAATGAAATAATTACAATATGGGGTAATTATTATATATAAATTACTTCTAAATTATTTTTCATAATATTATATTTCTTAATATTTTGAGGCATCATTCATCTAGTCCTGAGGTTCTATTCAGATGAAACTAATGAAAAATATTATTTTCCACATGACAACCACATCAGCTATTCCTCATATCTTTCACTTGGAATTATTGTGGCCACATATGAAATAAATTTTTTTTTTTTTTTGATCAAATTAATCATTTTTTCATTAAATTATTTTATCCATCATTTCATTATTAATTTCAAAGTTGAAAAAAATGATAATCTGGTTTTATATGATTATGAATAGTTCAGGTATAAAAGGATAATCACCAATGATCCCATGTAATGGTGTTAAGGATTCTGGATATATTCCATGGACACACGACATGTATCTATAATTCACACATGATTTACCCATAATCAACCACACGTGGATGAAAAAAAGAAATAATGAAAATTAATTTGGCAAAACAACATGTGTTGTCATTTTAAAACACATATTTAATACTGGTTGGAATATTTTTAGGAAGTGATACATATTGTGTAGAGGTGTAAACACTATGTAACACAAAAATGTTAGGCCCCATGGGAATTATAAATGTTTTGTGATAAATGTAAATGGAATGTAATTAATACATTCCACGTTTTGGGTTCTGAGTGAGAAAAAATACATTTTTCATTCAATTGAGTGTAGTTAGATTACACATTAGGAAACACATAAAATTCCATATGGAATACAAATTATATTACTATTCATGTAGTATTAGTTGATAAAATTAGGCTACACCACATGTAACTTGTTGTACATGTCATGTAACTCATACCCACTCACGTAATGTACATTCCATGACTGGAATTTTGTGCGAGTCAAACACGTATAAAGAAAAAATAAATATAGTAAAACCAAAAAATATATTGTCTAACTGGTTTTATGCAGTGCGTGAAAGGGGTTTCCCCATGAATTACACATAGTATGATTTTCAATGTGTCTTATGGAATACAATGAAACAATTAATTATATTCCATTTAAATTTATATGTACATAATGTTTTGTCCACCATAAATATAGTGTACTTCACATGAATCACCAACATCAAATGCCATATATAATTATGAATGTCGTGTGGTGAATCATCATATACAGATTTCATGGGTTAAACCATGTATCAACATGTTGGGTAATGTCACAACACATCATGTCAGTAGTACATTCTTTTATTTACATAGTACATGACATAGAATATAAAATTCATAACTCAAAAGATATGTTATGATACTGCATTACCTATAACATATAGGGAAATAGTTCATGCTTCCTCGTGTACTTGTCATGTAATTAAATTCCATATTGAATTTAAAATTTACAAGAAGGGTACACACCATGTCCCTTGTTGTTAAACACCATTTACTATATAATTTTAATTTAAAATAAATTTATATAATTTATATAATCTTATAGAGAATTGGAATCTCATGGACATTCTAAAAATAGAATTTATAAAAAATATTCAATTAATATGAAAAGTTATTGATTTTTTATTCTTAAAATTTTATTTTGAAAATGAATTAATTGAATTAAATTTTAGGTAGTTTAAATCCATGGTCGTTGCCTACATGGATGATCACGATCCAAGATGACCTATGTATGTGTCTCATTCCTATTTAAATTAATGTTTATTTCATGTGTTTAATGATATATTTTTGTTAAATTATATTTGATGATATTCAAATAATCCCATCAAACTTATTATGTACATGATTGTGTGCCTTTCGTTTCTTTTTTGTAGCCCAAATTTCAAAGCTCTCAACAAATGATTGAGAGTAAGCATATATAATTAATGGAGTTCCCATAAGTTAGAGATGCTTCATGAATGTGTCTAGGTGAATCCAATTGAAGAGATATATATGTGAGAAGTGGAATCCTAAAAATCATGTTAAGTTACCCCCTTAGAGTTAAATGGTTGGTTTATTGTCTGATCATAAAAAAAACTAATCTTGAAATCTTATGGTCATGCCACATATATAATTTATTCATTCTAGTTCATAGTTTATTTAATTTATGAGATTCGTATTTATTTTTTTCTTATAAAAAAATACAATAAAGTAAATAAAATAATAATCATATTAAGATGAAATAATGTAAATTGATTATTTTTAAATTATTCTATCAAAAATGAAAAATAATTATATAAAATCCATGTTATATTAATAATAATTTAAAAGGATAAAATAATGAATATATATACATAAGATAAAAAACACCAAAAATAATTATTGAGTCATAAATTCCTTCAATAACATTAGTAAAAATACACCATAGTTCAAACTAATTGTCAATATTTTGTTTGGGTGATTTTAGTTTTATAGGAGTTCTAACAAGACATTTTTGGTAAATTTATGCTATTTGGAATCATGGGCTGGCTACCTCCACCATATTTGGTGAAACTGGGGTGAACGTGTTCAAGAAATATGAGTCTAGGATATCAGGATGGGGGAGTCCACAAAATGGATCAAGTGAAAACCATTTTACAAAACAAGAATGGACACATATATAACAACCATCAATTAATTTGATAATTCATATTTCAAGGATTGTTTGTGGGATATATTTCCTTTCCAATAGAATATCCACAGATTAGAATATTATTAATTCAGTAGGTAGGGTTATAGAGATTTGATAAGATAGTGGGAGGATAATAAATAATATTTATTATGTATCGATTCGGAAATAAATATATATTAATAGAATAATCATTTATTTTGGAAAAAGGAATGAAATAAAACACCCAAATTATAGGTGTTTCTGTGATGTACTACTATATGAGTGGGGGTTGTACTTGTTATATTCCCTTATTATAGAAAAATATCATTCAATTTATGCTACTGAGTAGAATAATCCTATCTTTTATAAAAATGCATCTGATTAATTTGATGTTCAATGTCTCATGCCATCATCCATTTATATTGAGCTCCAGTATCATTCGGAGAAAACTGATGCATATACCATGTTTTCTCATTTTTGTTGAATATTAGGAGAATGAAAGATCACAGAGGTATCATATCTCCACTTTACATTTCACATGATGACTTAGATATAATATTCTTGGTAGATCTCAAATGGTCAAAATTATTGTATACATTTAGTATTTTCAAAATATGGGATTCAGGTAACCTATAAAAATTCTCATCGACCTCATTAATGAATCAATACCTCATAGATTCACGAGTTTTATTATAAAAATTAATTTAATAAATATTGGAAAGTCATTATTGGATCTCCTGACTCTAATTCATTAGGTAGATGTGGATATGAGGAATCAAAAAAAGCATTACTTATGATGAACAATATTATAAGAAAGGTGAATAAAAATAAGAAAAATAGTATATTTAAGGAACCTATGTAAATGAAAACCAAGAGTAAGAGGTTAACATGAAGGTAAATAAACCAGACCAAATCTATTTTTAATATTAAAGGAAACCCCATGGAATGAGAACTATATCATTGTTTAGAATCAATAGAATGTTTTATGTGAGTTTTTTTTTCAAATTAAACCACTCCATTTCTAAAAATTTGGAATCTGATATAGTTCATGGTGTTAACATTTTCATCTAAATACATGAAATAAATATATTTTTTCGGGTTTATAGAGGTGGGGTGGACATTTAATCTACTAGTGGGAAAATATTATATTAACTCCCTATTCAATATTTCAAACATAATTTAATGATTGGATTGATTTTATTCATAAAAATATTTATTACATGTCTACTGTAACAAAAAACCATTATATATTTGGAATGTTTAAATACGAATGGATTTTTTTTCATGTATATAAATAAGTACTCCATTCTTTATAAAGATAACATATGGTATTGTACAGACCATATTAGTAATATTATTTCTATTTTAAAATAAAAAAACAATGTGTGAAAACTGATAAATTTATAAATTGATATAGCTCATATCCCACATTGTTTTGGAATCACATATTGATTTATATAATTGAGAAGAACATTACACAATTATATTATAAAGGGTTATAAATTCCTTTAAAATGAAACCACATGATTTATTCAATTATTGTTTTTAGGGTAAATTTGAAAAAGAACCATTTATATGAAATGGTGAATGAGATACCACATAAAATGAATTAGATTATACATTTTTATATGGACTTTATCTATTTGATTTTATGTGTTGATATTAATACATTATCTCTTTTAATGATGTATTTAATATACATGGATGTGTTTATGTGATGGGGTTTTAGTATGATTCCATAGTAAAATTTATGGAATTAATAAATTAAGTATAGAATTGTCTTTATATAAATATATGAAACTCCAATTATAATATGATACAGAATTATTTAACAAGGAGTTGATTGATTATCTAACATATATTGGGATTCTATCTCATATAACTCCTTCTTGTACACAATAATGGAATGGTGTTTGTGAAAGGAGGAACCACAATGTATTGGACATGGTGAGATTGATGTTAAGTGATGTGATTATTTCATTATCATTTTGGGGATATTCATTATAGGATGAACCAAACATATTAAACAACGTTACAACTAATGAGGGAAGCATAATTCTATATAATATAATATATGGCAAGTAAAACATTTTTGATTATTTCTTATATGGGGATGTGAATAATTTCATATTACTATTAGTGGAGAAAAACATTCAGACAATCTCTCAATTTGAAACTATATAGGATTACAAAAAAAATACAAGAGGATATTATATATATGAACCTTAATAAATTGAAAATAGAAGGAAAATCCAAACAACATGAGTAAGAGATCATCCTTAAAATAGATTGTTGAGGATATATCTTGATCAATAATGCCAATGATTAGGACACAGAAGAGTTACAATAGTAACAAATTCTATGAAACCATCAGGAAGGCGTTTTTTGGAGACATAAGTACAAATATGGGGAGAAAATAGGAAGATTACTAGATAGGTATGCATTTATAGTCACAAAGGATGGTTACACATTAGTAATTGATAATGTTGAACCTCTGTGATATAATGAAGAAGTAAACATTTCAGAAGTTGTATGGTGAAATGATTCCATGAGTTCTTATTAGAATTAGTTATACTGAAACATATTATAGTTTTTAGTAGATTAACTCGCGGATGAAAATTCATATTTGGTGAAATTGGGTATTTAAGAAGTAATCATATATAGAGTGAATAATATTTAACTATAATGTATGACTGGTACAAAAAGGGTTTAAAACTTATTATGGAATACACAATGATGAAACTTTTTAAATAGTTTATATATTAAATCCAATAAAATTTTATTTTATATACACCTTACATTAATTATATGATTTTGAATATTGATATGAAACTGAATTTTCTTATCGGTAACCTTATAGAATATAACTACATGACACAACTAGAAGTTATTTTGACTAATGAATTCCAACAAGGTATGAATGTTAAATAGTTCCATTTATTGATTTACGAAACCATACAAATACTTGCATATTATTTTTAATGAATCCATAAAGGAATTGGATTTCATGAAGAATTAATGTTGTCCTCATTTTTACAATAATATAATTATGAGTATAGTCATTTTATTAGAAATATATGTTGATAATATATGATTGATGGTAATGAGATACAAGAATTATAGTTAGTTAAGATGTGTTTGAAAAAATGTGTATCTAATAAGGAATTATGTGAGGTAGTTTAAATTATAGGGATCAAAATATTCCATGATATATTTTGGTGGATTCATAGAATATGTCATTGTATATACATTGATAAGGTAATAAATAAATTTAGTATGGATAAATAAACGGGGATATTATTTCAAATGGCAGTTGATAGAAATATAATCAAGAAAATGTGTGCCTATACATAAGAGGACAGAGAGATAGAGAGGATGGGAGACATTTTATAGACACCTATGATGGAATCTATCATGCATGTCATGATATATACCAGTTTTGTTGTTCCCTACCCCTTAAGCATGATTGAATGTTATCAAGGAGGCCTTGGATAGAAACATTGAAAGGATGTTTAAAATATCCTAAATAATATAATTGGAATTAATTATATTCTCTATGTATATATAGAATATGTGGAGTTAGTCATTAATAGATAAATATAATCTTGATTATATAGTGATTATGATGATATGAAACCATAGTTGGGACTTGTCATCTTAATTAATAATTTAACTACGAGAACAAACTCTCAATGAACTAGATGCATGCAGACTATATTGTAGAGTAAGAGTATATTTTTACCTCAATTAAAAATTGATAAGTAGTTTGGATATAAGACTTTATCATGTAGTTTAATGGGGATCCTACAAGTAAATAAATTATCACACTGTTTATGATAATATTTATGTGGTGGAACTCAACATGAAGCTAGGGGAACATTTTCTGATGAATAATATACTACAAAAGTATCAAATATTAATGAGTTTTAATGAAATGGGTGGTAATATGAGTTCCCATGGATGAAAACATTATGGAATCATTTAGTAAAACCTTATCAAAAAAGAGACATAAATATCTTGTGAGATATAATTGACTTAATGTTGTTAGTAGTTTGGCCTAGTGAAAGTGGGATTTTTTTGCACTTGTGTCCCTATAACATTAAACTTTTTATTTTTGATTACAAATATATTTACACTATATTAAATTAACCATATAACAAAGGTTATAAACTATTTTCATATCCCTTTGATCAATTATTATAGTCTATAAAAATGCTTCCTTAAACTATTCTCCTATTTATCATGGGTATAAAATATACCAATTATTTCGATGAAAATGTATTTTTAGTTTATCTAGATTTATTCAATTTGAATAGTCTATTATAACATTACGATTAACATATACAAAAGGTTTATTGAAATTATTGTTATAGGATCACTGGTTGTACCATATACAAGTCTTTTAATAAAACCATTGTTGTATGAACAATATTTTTTTTGGTATATATGAATGGACTGTAAAACAATGTTTATACCCTACATTGACATCCCCATCCAACAACACCTCTCAATCCACCATACAATTCCTTTCGTTATTTTCGAAATCCATCACACAACCACACACCCATCCAAGTAGAACCCAATATAGAAAAATCTAAAATAAAATTAATACATTGAACCCATTATAATACAAAACATGTATGTTCAATCACATTCAATTATAAAACAAAACTATGGGAGTCTATATTGGAACAATTTGGAACTGGATGTTTACCGGACATTCTCACTAAAAGGGGTGACAATATTGAGTGTTATGTTCTTATCCAATATATTAACACCTGGTAATTCTAAAAATTATGTTGATAAAAATTGATAAATAAAAATAATTTATAATTATGGATCCTGTAGAAGGATGAATGATTTGGATAGTTGGAATATTATAGGTTTCCCTATTAAAGACACCAATATGTTACCGTGGTTTGATATCACATATAATCAAGATGTGTTATGCATTTGGTGTTTTATTTACATCATTTCAAATAAAATTTTAAGTGATTATATTTTATATATTCTTTTTGATTTAATTTTAGTTCATCATTCACAGATTTTGTGGTTGAATTGTATATGTTATAATCTATTATAAGACTTTTTAGGGGTGAATCATCAAATGGTTATGTATATACATCAATTTACCTTGTTATATCCATTCCATGTGGAGGTGGTCTTGGGAAGTTATCCAACCCAAATTCTAGGACATAAAAATTGTAATCGGAGTGATATATTGGATATTTGGATAAGAAACAATATTTATTTGTTATGTTGTCCAATACTAGGTCTTACTAGGGATCTCTTATTTATTTTTTCAATATAGTGGTCATTAAAAAGGATGTGGTTGTGGATATATTACTATGAATGATTCATATTATTGAAACATAGTTTTTACCATAGTGACTACATAGGGACTCTAATGGGGGGATGTGTGAATCATATAGATATATATAAATATTTTGTTATCTTATGACTGATATTACTAAGTTTATGGACTGTTTTGTGGATCATTCTAGAAAAATATTTAAGGACATCCGCACTAGTTTCTATGAGATAATGATCAAGATGTTGTCTTCGAAATAATGTTTAGGGATTCCAAAGATTTGGATGTTTCATTTTAAATATATTTATGTGATATTATATAAAAAATTGTATTTATTTTGAGTAATGAATTTATTATTGGATCCTAGTTTATATGTAATCCATGATAAAATATATTCTATGAAAGACTATAATTTTCGAATTGTTCCTATGTTCACATAAGATTATTGTATGAATTTTCCAACATATGAAATTATTAATGTCCAAATAACAATGTTGCGTAATATTTCATATTTTCCACCATTAATTATATTAGATTTTAATATTTTTTACATTAGAAGGAAATTTAAATGGACTATGAAAATTATCATTTCACCCAGAATTTCAGAGTTGGGTTTGAATATGTTTATGTGTTATAAAGGAAACTAAAATAAAAAGGATTTTAGAGAATTCAGGAATTGGGAAGCCTATTTTTTAATATTATTGTCACAGTACTTGAGTTTTACACATATGATGTGTTCAATAAATTTCCATGATATGTCATATTTGTATCCATGGCATTTTGATTGTTTTGGTCAAGGGAACTAAGAGTGTATTGAAAGACCATGTCATGAAAGGAGATCCATCAGGATGAATTTTCTAGAAATGTAGACACCATCCGTAGTAGAAGTCTATCTTTACAAATATTCAATATGGAATGAACTGAAAAATTTATGTTTGAGTGAAGTTACCACAAACAATAAATACATCAAAATTCACCCTAGATATAGTTTAATTTAAATCACTTGGTTGGAGCATATCATGTTAAGAGTTACAATAAATTGGTTGGAATTATTGTTGAATCGTGTTGATTATCACTTGGAGATTCTACCATGTTGAATAAGAAACTAAATAATTAGTATTTCAATTGATAATTAAGTTCATTTAAATAAGCGGTTTTTTATATGGTATAGACATTATAACAACAGTAGTGATGTTGGATTTTCCTAGTTATCTCCAATAGAAAATTATGTTCTTGTATAATTGATGTGCATGTTCTTCTATTATATATGTGATCTATTATCACCAAGGATTATCTAACTCGACATCATGTTCCATAAATGGTAATATCATATGTTTTTATATTTTAATTATAATTTTTTAATTCCAATTAATATTACATTGGGAATATTGTTATAGTTTAATGTTACATTTTCATCATGTTTTTAAAATTTCTCTTTTACTAACTTTCATCTATTATTAATTACACTTCCAAAATTTCATTATTTAAATAATAAAACATAGGATTGAAATTATTTATAAATCTACTTAATGTGTAGGAATGTTTACGGATCCATATATTAGAAGAGTTTCTCATTTATATTTGCATCTTGAGTTTTTAATGACTATTTTTTTGTTATATATTTTTTAATGAGATTTTAATTTATCCTTATAGTGAATATATATAATGTGACTGATTCATAATTTCAAAATAGTGATTAATATAGATGAAATAACCTATTGGTTTTTGTTTTCTCATTTAAATAATTATAATGTTTATCGTTATTCATTATATTCAATTTCACTATGTATTTATTCATAATAAAAATTATTCTAATAACACAACCTATATTAACCCGGATTTTTTGGTTATATTATTATATCATCACTAGATACAAAGAATTACTTCTTAATGGACCGATTAATTTTCTAGTTTTTATGAAATAGTTATATACATGGTACCTTTATTAAATTCTTAATTAAAAATAAATCCTTACAAAATAATGTAATTTTCACCATTTAGCACATCAAACATTTCATCTTCTTATCCTGTGGAAAAGAGATCAAATAAAATGATGATCTCAGATAACCAATTAGAGTTACATATTGATGATACAGTCTTGAATCCATAGTTGAGAATCATTATGGAGAGGAAAAATAAATAAAAAATAGTTCATTTAATCAATTACATTTATATCAATAGAGAATTAACATAAAAATTGTGGAAATGTAAATTGTTACAAACTTATAAAATTTAATCAATAAAATGAGAAGAATCTGAATCCATAAAAAATATCATAGTGAATATCTCTTTAGAAAAAAATATATAACATCTTATTTAAGGAAATTATTTATTATTGGAAATCATGATTCTAAGGTATATATTAACATTTAAATCATGTTATTTTGTTGGATTCTTTATCCATTATGTGTAAAACCAATTTAATTTTGAATATATATTCATCTCATTATACTAACAATGCATCGAGTCTCTTCTCATATATGATCCCCACCATTCAGGATTATACAAAGCATTCATATATATTGAAATGATTTATTTAATTCATTAATAAATAATAATTTATAAAATTATATGTACTAACTAAATGATATGGATTTATAATTTTCACAAATAATTCAAATAAATTTTAATGTAGACCCTCAATTTAAAAATTGAATATGGTTTAGGAAATATTCCAACAAATAAATCATGTGATTCTACTATAAATACAAATAATATAGGTCTAAATAAAAAAAATATAATCAAATTCATTTTACTCATAATGTTATCATGACATAATCAATAAAATAGAAACATAGATTATGAAATGAAATTGAGGTAGAAATACCTTACCTCTCAGTAATCACTAAAATCATATACCCCATAAAATCAATAATAACCAAACGAAACATTTAATAACATTATGATAGAAAATTCACGTTATGATATTTCAAATGGGGTGTAAACCATTATAAAAAAAATATGTTGAATAATGTAAATAACCCAACCAAATAAAAGTGAGACGAGAAACCCCTACATCACGCTACCCATTAGTGGTGTGAAACTAAAAACACTATATATTGATTTAAAGAATATAATTAGATTATTCTATAACTATAATCATATTTAGAATATCATATATGATCATATTATATCATTTTTTACTCTTTATTAGTAATATTTCACTGTTTTAATTATTTTATGTGTTAATTTCCATTCTTTCGTATTTTTGTTTTTTCATGAATGTCCTTTTTATTTTGAAAATGATATAAGTATACCATATCTAGAATTATATTAATGTAAATAATATAATATTTCATAATTAAAAATAGTTTTATAACAATTTTTGAATGTTTACCATGGAAAATGAATCACATCAAAACATTGAGATGATAGGCTATACGAATGAATGTGTGATTATATCATTCCATTAATAGGTGTAGTGGTAAGGATGATGATGATATAATAAATTAATAGAAATTATATAATATCATATTTATCATAATTTCTATTATTTTCATCACTATAACATTTCATGTAAATTCATAATGAAAACAAATTACACCATAGTTTAGAGAAGGTCAATTGTACGTACACATGTACATTGCTTAATGTTTTTATTGGATAGATAAATGGTCTGATATGGTTTTAAAAATAAAAAAACATACATATATGAAAAAATCTATTTTATACATTATCATGATGAAAGCACATTAATTTGATATAGAAGAATAATTAAATTTGATTTAGTATGTAAATATGATTACCTCTTGTTTGGTAGATGCCACATAGATATATTCTTATGGGATCTAAGGTTGGTATATTATGAAGACCAAGAACTCCATAACATTTATAAGTGTTGTTGGATATGAAATGGTTATTTTTTTGATCCATAATTCACAATGTGTTGTCAATAAGATAGAGAATATTTTTCTTTTTATAATTCAGCTGAGGGGCACATTCGTAATTTTGAATAAATTTTAAAATATATTAATAATAAAATTGACAAAATTAAAACAAAATTGAATAAAAATTAATATGAGATGAAAATGTTTCGATATATTATTCCTTATTGTTTTATTTAGTTATTATGACTAAAAATTAATTTAATAAAATATTATATTCAATGAAAAACAACATTGTAAAATATAATAATATTCCTTACCATGACTTTAAAAATATAATATCTTGATAAAAATTTGATCAAATCATTTTATTATATCTTATTAATTTCATAATTCTATATATAATTCATGGATCATCGTAATTAACTGAAAATATAGTTATTTTTATATTTATAATATAACTTATTCGATTTTCCATTAATTTAATAATTAATACACCATTGTTGGGTATGCGTTTAAAGTATTTATTTATTCACTAAATAAAAAAATCCACGATGAATATAATTTTTCTTATTTTGAAAAATAATTTATGGTTCAACATCTCTTCTGGAAAACAATATTCAAAAAATGATATACATATTGAAAAACATAGTGCGACATGTATGACTTTTATTGAATAAAGACTCTATAGGGGACTATACGTATAAAAAGTGGATAAAAAGGGACATAAATTCAAAAAAATGATTATTTAGGTCAATAATTAATCATAAAATAAAAATGGGACATGAATATAGAGAATTTTATAGTCCTTATAATATTATTTATTCCTTTAATTTCCCAATTTACTTTTAACAATAGTATCATAAATTACCAAAGATACTATTAATATGGAAAAAAATTTAATGGGATATATCTAACAAACATGGAGCCTCTAATTACAAACAAGAGATACATTTTCTAAAATTCAAAACACAAAAGTGTTCAAATTGAATTTTTAATAAAACAAAAAAATGCAATAAATGTTTCTTTTTTGGAATATTTTATTTTAAATGTAAAAATGTTTGTATAAAAAATTTAATACATCAAATTGATTCCAATGAACATAATTATATTATTAAATATATAATATAAATAATATTTTAGTTAAACTAACATAAAATATAAATGTTCAAAAGTCGATTTAAAAATACAATTACGAAAAAATCATTATTTTTATTTATTCACAAATAAATTATTATATTAAAAAAATATAACCTAAGAAAATTATTAAATTTATCTTTTATAAATGACATTTATATGGTAAAAAAATAATTTATTAAATTATAAATATTTAATTTTTAATAATTTGTGTTATTATTAGTTGATAAAATTGCCTTATAAAAAATACAGATTATTATGCCTAAAATTAAATTTGTTCTTATCTCAAACAAATAAAATATATGAGATAAATATTAAAAGAAATTATTATATATATAATATAAAAAATTAAGAATATCATTCCCAAATAGTAATTAATTACTACACTATGAATGATTTGGAAAATTATATATTTTATAACATGGTTACTACAATTCATTACTACTAATTAAACAACATTGTTATAAAAATCACCTAAAATATTTAATTATTCATTTAAGAGAGGTTTTGAATAAAATGTAAGCTATTGGACTGATTAAATTTAGAAAGATACATAATATAAAATCTTATTGTGTTATATTCTCCCCTCCATTAACAAATTGCTTCCTTGGAAATTCCAATTGCACATCAAAAATCAATGGCATGTATATGAAAATTATTTTGTGGGATACACGGATCATAAATTAGGTTATTAAAAAATCCTATTAACAATATTGAATGCTAAAAGTGAATTTTACAAAAAAAATATGCATTATAATACGATAACATTTATGGGAAGTGAAAACATGTACATCGAAGAGAAATCTAATTTTTATGTTCGTGTGGAGAGTGATAGACACCCTGCTCAATAGATTTTTAGTTTGAAAAAACTATCAATTTTTGATGGCTGTAAGTACCACAAATTTAATAGATATAAATATAAATTGATAATTTTTTTGTTCCAAAAATACATTCCATGAGTTGAGGGATTAGTTTCCTGTCTAGGTAAGAACATGAAAAAAAAATATTTTTTGATTTCATTTAATTCCATATGTATGATATCAACCTTTGTATTTTGATATATATATTTTCACATCATTAGTTATGCTAGGAAATTTATTTTTGAGATGAATGTTTCATTCCTGATTCACATTAATGAAACATAATATCCACAATTAACGTCTTTATCATTTAAATGTTTACTATAACCAACATGGATTGTCAAATGTTATGAAAAAATCATATCAAATTTTTAAATTAACCCATACAATTAATATTTAATCATATTTCTCTTCCAATACATGTCATTCTAAATTCTGATAGAAATTTTTTTAAATAAGGTCACTAAATTTTCAGAAACAACATAACAGTAGATTCTCCAAAAAAACACAATTAATATCCTTTTGTTATATACCAAATATATGAATACATTTATCAGATTAAAACCATAATTAAAACATTATTATAATAAAAAAAAGATACTTGGTTATATAATATATTACCTAAATACAAAAATGTAGTAAAAACAAGGAATGTAAATTAAACAATCAAATCAGTAACAACATTCATGGTCTGCATTACATTCCCATTAACATATATTAATCATTATTTTCACATTATCACAAAAAAAATTACATTACTCTTCCCCAAATTACATGTCTCCAAGAAGAAAAATGGGCAACATATAACATCTCTTAATTATGGTACTATTCATCACATACATCCATGTCATTAATGAATATGTACTAAAATAAAATCCTTAATATCTCATGATTCTTTTAACCATATCATCATTTATAAAATAATTATTTAATCTAGATACAAACAAACTATAATCATTCTAATTTATTCATAAACCCTTCACTACACTTCATCATCTTATTCCTTAATTCCACCTTCATTGGAGTTGTCATTTATAGTCTCTCCATCGTAAACTATATGACCATTAATTATATAAACATTCTAATTGTATTCATGAGTTTTCCCATGTGACATTTATTTTCATAATTCCTATAATTTTCACAATGATAATATTCATCCATCGATAATACTAAATGTAAACCACTATTCAAAAAATGTCATTTTTTTCTTGTAATTGATTTATTTATATGATTATTTTCTACATTCATAACATTTTCTCTTTCCTCTAATACATTATCAAGTTTTTTTCTCACACTATCTTCATAGAGGAATCTGAATGATCCATTCCTATTTGGTTTTCATCACTTCAGTTATAAGTAAATTCTATCCTTCTATTATTTGGTGAGTCGTACAGTTTATTAAATAGCATGTTGTTAATCAAAAATAAAAAAACTAGATAATAATAACCAAAATATTTATTATTCTAGTCGTTAGCCCATTTTATTCACCATTAACTCGTTTTATATCACATTCATTATTAACCAACATCTTTATGGTTCCATCCATTGACAGACCAAATGACTAGTGTGGGAAACAATAATGAGAGTGATATAATCATGAAGAATCATTTATTTAATTTCTATATAATTATAATTTTTCAATATATGGATCATTTGGTATAACAATGTATTTAAATTGCGATTACCATATCTATATAAAGATATATTATGCATAGAATTGTCCTAAAGAACAATTATAGGGTTATATTTTATAATCAATGTTTTATGAATTCTAGTTCCCATTGTTTATAATGAACATACTCTAAAACCAATAATTTCAACCCAAAATATAGTATCTCAGAGATGTTGGTATCATTATTACATTGGAATAAGGTAAAGGAATCCAAAGCTAATGGAATTATATTTTTAATAGTCATGGAGAACTAGAAACACACATGGTAACCTTATTACATTGGTAATTGAAATTTAAACATAAAAAAAGAATTTTATTCACATCATTAAACAGGTTAGAATATTTCATCATAATATTATTAAGAAAATGAAAAATATTAGGGTGATCTCAGATGGCCATTGAGAATTACATATAGTTGAAGATATATTCTATTTATAATGAATAATCAATATCTTGAGGTAAAATATCTGAACACATAATAAATTTTAAAAAAAATTCTATATAATGAGATTATAAGTCATAAAAATTATGGAAATGATAATAATTGGAAACTAATTCCATTTCATCAATATCCAAGGAAAAATCAGAATCCCCAAATAATACCACAGTGAGAACCTCATGGATAAAAATGTTTACAGTCTTATGGAATGAAATGATTAATTATTATTCATCATGAATCTCATGAACACAAAACAATTACCATCAACATTATTAAAAATATAGTTTACTAATTATTATTAAAATACCATTTTATTTTTCTAAAGTATTCAACTCATGGGACAACTGATGCTTCGAGGGGAATTTTCTATATACAGTCCCAAACAGTAGTTCCACGTCCAAATAATTCCTTATATATTTTAAAGATAATATTATTTTATTAATAAATTTTATATAATAATAGAAATAAATATTGGGTAAAATATACTGATTTAGCATTATATTCCTAGTAATTCCAATTACATTCAATTTAGACAACATATCTGAAAGTGTTATATGGTTTATGAATTTATCAAATGAATATATTTTTTATATAAACTATAAATTCATATTAAATATTTTTAAATAAAACATATGATAATAAAAATTCATTTCCCACATAATCGTATCATGACATTATCAATGAAGTTCATGTTCAACGGAATAAATGTAAATTGATTTAAAAAATCCTTAAAATATTGGTAATCATTCAAATAGTGTTCCCATAAAATTAATAATCATCGAATCAAACATTAAATATAATGAAGATAAATAAATTCGAGATATTATATTTAATATGTGTCGCATACCAAAGAAAATAAATAAGATGTGAATAAAGAAATTAACTGATAAAAAAAATGAAACAATAAATAATTAACTCACACTTCCATTTAGTGGGGTATAAATTATCCTATGATATAATCGTCTAAATAATGTTAATAATTTATTCTAGAAAATGTTTCATTTTTATTATATCATTTATAAATCTATGATAATTTGTTTACCCTTTTGTTATGAATGTTTCAATTTTTCCACTTTTGTGAGTGTTCATTTCCATTTTTTACGTATGTATATATTGAATTCAATTTATCTTTTTTCATAAGGATATAAATCTACAACCTACATAATATTATTAATTATATTAATATAATAATAAATATTTAAATATTTTTTTAAACAATTCGTTAATTATGAACATGGAAATTGAATTACATCAAATTGTGGAGACGATAGGTCATTTGTAAGTACAAGTGACAATATCATTCCATTGATGAATTTGATGGTAAGGAAATTAATGGTGTAATAAAATTAAATAATTTATATAATGTCATTGTTATCATATAGATCCATTATTTTCATCATTATTGCTACCAATGTAATGTCATGATGAAAAACATTCACCATATTGTGTCAACGGTAAGCCATACATATGCATGCATAGTGTTTTCATTATTTGTAGGATAGAAAAAATTTGGAAAATGATAGACCCATAATTATAATAAATTATCAGAATTTTTATAATGCAATATCTAATACATTATCAGTGAAACAACACCACAATTGGTTGTATAAGAAGAAATGAACATGAAGGAGCTGGTAAACATGATTACATCTTTTTCGGAAGACTATCATTAGAAAATGTCTTATGTAAAAAATAGTTGGTGTTTTTAGAATACTAAAACCTAGATAACATCAATAAAATGTTTATAATTTTAATAGTTAAGAGTTTGTTAATCTATAGATCTCAATCGAAGAAGAAGAAGTGAGAGGGGAGGATTCCTTTTATATTTGATGTGAGATGCACTTTCAGAATCTCTCAAATTATTAGAAAATAATAATTCTGTTGAGATACAAAGGCTTACAAATGGCCTATAAATTAATAGGGTATAAAAGCAATACCCATATATTTACCCATTTTGCCTTATATAATTTTTATATGAATCATTAATTTTTTAATAAAATTTTATATTCATGGATATTCATTATTGTCAAATTTTTTACAATTCATTAATTTGTTTTTGGAGACATAAAAAATTGTCACATTCAAACACAATATTTTATTAAATATTTGAAATTTCATAGTTGGGGATATAAATTGGAGATAATGTCACTTATTGTTACATATTTAACTTGTACACCATAAGCCTTGTCATGGTTTTCAATTTCATTGAGTGGGTTAGGGATGAGTTTGAAATGGTTGGGTACCTATAATGGTGAATTATTAGGTCTTTTGGAATCTCACCTTTAACTACGATTTTCTATAAATATATAGTGAATTACACATTGTGTAATTGAAGTACACGTTTTTTAATGATTCTTCAAACAATTCACAATCCATTTCATGCCATGATGGGTTCACATCGTGAGTAGTCAGAACAAGCCATGATAGAATTAATGATCTTACATTACCTTAGAGTGTTATTTTTTAGTGAAAAAAACAATTCTCATATCAATGGTTATAATACAGTATCACCACAGGTCATTTATTTGTATAACACATCATGTAATACCCCGATTTCATTTTTATATAATTTTAGTTTGTCTGGTTAATTATTTTTTTCTTTTATCTAGTTCCTTTTCCCCCGACCAAAATCTTTCCTAGGTGATCTTGAGTCTGTCCAATCCTTCTCAATCCATTCCTTTTTCATTCTATCATCTTTTCGATAGTGGTGTTATACCTAACTATTTTTCCCTTATTCAATAAAATTATCTCATTCTACTCTATTGGGTTGTCAATATATCATCTTGGAATTTATGGATATATTTAGTATGGTGTTTTATCTTTCTTCTAGGTTGAACTACAAGGACTTATAAAACATAGTTCTTAATGACATTTGTAATTGCACGTCTTGAGTTTTAGGAAGAGGTAGAAGATTCCATCCCAAATTTTAAAATTTATTATTCATAAATTCTGTGTTTATTTAAATTTTTTATTTAAATTAAATTACCTAAAATTTATTAGAAATAAAATGATAAAAACATTATTCTAGTGAATGATGAGAGTTAAAATGGTTTTTACAAAGTTATTTGGAAAAACACAATTCAAATTAATTGGGGTGTGTTTATGGATGTTGGCTAATTTATATTGTTTGATTTAAATTGTGAATTTAAGGGAAAGGATTTCAATTAAATTGATAAATTTAATTCTGGATAATGAATTGTGAACTATATTTAATTGGTTTTCAATGGTATTCAATATTTTGAAAATGGATTAAAATGATTTGATAAAAACAAAATGGATTTATCCTTTAAAAAGGGAATTTTTTTTATTGAAACTTGTTTTTTTTAATGGAAGAATTGGAATTTTAAAATGGCATAATAGGATCTAATTATATTATAATAAGCCTTAATATAAATTTCCCATCATGTAAGATCACATGGAAACCATAGGTAATTGGTGGGTTATTTTGATACACTCTAAGCAATTACATCGATCTAAAAAATACTTGAACTGGGTCACATACCTGATGAGAGGGGTTGAGACACCGATGACTAGTGTCATGGGTATGTGAGTATAGTCAATTTTCTGAGATCACATAATGAGTGTAAAATCTTATAGCTAGTTAATAGTACCATACCAACTCTAAATATGATCATATTTCTCACTTATTTATTTATATATTATATATAAATGTATGTTAATATTGTAAAACAACATTTCATTCATTTTTTGGATTTACATAAACTGTATTATTTAAGTATTTTATTTAATCCGTTGTTTAATATATATTACAACAATTTTAATGTAAATTGCTATTCATTAAATGTATTTTCCATCATTTTAAAATTTTATAACCTGTTTGGTTGAAATATGATCAGGAATTTATAATCATCTTTATTTGGAAAATTAAAATGTTTTTTGGATAATATATATTTTTAATCCATTATTAAATCATTGGTGGTATCCTTCTAGGACAAGGCTCACACCCAACTTTTTTCTTTCAGGTGTGTGTAGACATTCTTTTTCCAGGTTCAAGGAAAGGGAAGGCGTCTCATTGAGGTTGACCATGCTACTGAGCATTGGAAATGATGAGTTGTTTGTTGAGGGACATTGGGTATATTTTACCTATTTTGGTACTTGGGTTGTTGTAAATTTTGATTTTTATTCCCTATATTATTCTAATAATTTTCTCCCAGTATAATTTAATATATATTCATATAGAATTTCTTGTATTAATTGTGACATGTCTTGTGATAAAATCATTCCCAATTGCACATTGTATAATGCTAGGTGATAGTCAACAACCCATGGGGATCAGGAATGTCCTTTGGGATATATCATCGACGGTATGGTTATTAGGTTACCAATGTACTGTGACTTGTTTGTGACAAGGTGGAGTTAGAGGAGGATGAATTTCTTTTTTCTTAAAGTCGGTATTTATTTTTGTAATCATATTGGGACTTAGGTGGAATTTTTAATTGACTTCATAGATATCACTCACCACAATAAACCATATTTTACCATGTGTGGTTATGGAAGGTCTTATTATGTATTATTTATTTTATTTTCTATATTTTTATTTGTATAGAGTGGAATCAAAATCACGTTTTCCCATATATTGGAAATAGTTATTCATGATGACTTGTTTCAGTGTTAATCTAGTGTATTTTTTTATTTTTTGATGTTTTCTAATATCATTCCTCTAAGAAGATGTGTGAATATAATAAAATAAGAGTCTTCATATGAACCTCATCATGGAAATATAATTTTAGATCCAAATATTGTTGAGATGATTGTGCGCACTATCCATTCTCTAGGATGGGCACCACCTCTAGTTTCTCATTAGCCTCCAATTGAGGATCCTTATTTGGATGTTTCCTAAAATCATAATCTAGAGTTGCATTTCCAGAATCCATTAGTTTTCAAAGGATACACCAATCATCAACATGAAGAGTAATAGTTTAGAAATATACAACATCTATTTGAGTTCATAGAAACCACATACGTGATCAAGGTAATGTGTACCAACAACGCGTGGGAAGGGCCATGTATAAGATAGTGGGAAATGATTTTCATGACATGTAAGCATGGGGTATTACTGTGGGATGAATTCAATGTTATTTTCAATAACCAGTTATATCAATAGTCAATGGTTTTGGCTATGGATATGTAGTTTTTCATGCATGAGAAAGTCGACAAGACCATCACTGAGTATTAAAATTTCTTTTCTAGGATGGTGTTGTTTTATCAAGAGATTGTATTTAATGAGATGAATAAGTCCCAATGGTTTATGTTTGTAAATGGATAAGATATCTATTATAAGTATTTCATTCTGAATATTCCAACTTATGATGGTGTGCTTGATATGGAGGGTTGGATTGAGCTGGACCGGGCCGGTATGTCTGGATTACTGATTGTTTCATTTATACCTAGTGGAAGCATTAGTTTCTTCAATAAAAAATATAATAATGATGAATATTGTGTATGTTATTGATGAATGTGTCATTATAGAACTCCTACATCTCCTGGAGGATGTTAATTTTATTTATATCATTTTTGAATGCTAGGAAATTCTAATGGGGGTTGATCTGAGGCACCTAAGAACTGTATATCATGCAAACATTATAGGAACTAACAGTGATTCATCCATTATTTCTATACACCACATACTGGAACATGATCGTCAAATACTCTTAATTTTTTGGGGTAACTAGAGACTTCATGTACAAAAAGGCTCCACCCTATGAAATTTAGAATGAGTTTGCTTAATGAAATTTAATAGTATTCATAGGAAGAAAACATGGGTCCAACGACCGTTAGATCTTCCATTACATTAACATCGTCAATAGTGACTACTCTATTTGATACTGTTTTATATCATTTTTATATTAATACTAGTACAATTAGTCTGATAAATAATCATGTTGATAAACTATATTTTGTAATGGATATTACTACACCCCTTTTTATTAATATAGAGTAGGTAAAACATAGTCTGGCTTGTGTCTTCTTACGTTCATATGTCGATCTTTCTTGGATTTTTCTGGTTATATACATGAATCATTGGACATAAAATTTGGGGTGGATTTGATCATTACTAAAAAATAATGGATTTTTTTATCATAAATTTGTATACATTACTACACCCAATGGTGCATCTCTAATTCTTTAAGAAGATTGGGTCTCAAGTTCGAGAATAGTTGGTCCATCTTATCCAACATTAGGGAGAGTGATATTAGTGAGTGATATCTATTTGGGGTGGGAATTTTTGGGCAATGATATCTTGCCACTCATCATTGAGGTTCCTAGTGTGTCTCATTCAGATTTCCCTATTTTTTCACAAATAAGGGATGTTGAGTTCAAAATTGACTTAATACCTAGTACTCAACATGTTTCAATTCCCTCCAAAAACATAGAACAAAAAAAATTCAAAGACATGATGTACCACATAGATGATCCTCTCAAGAATGGATTTATATACCTATGTGTGTCACATTGGGTAGTTCAAATATTCAATTCTATGAAGGTTTGTATCTCTCTTCACCTATATGTTTATTATTATAAAGTAAGTCAAGTTAGGATGAATGGAAAGTATATATTTCAACAGATTCATGATATTTTGGTTCAGTTGATAGGTGTTAAGTGGGTTTTCATAGACTAATCATCAGTCCATTTACCATTAGTTTACGATAAAATAATATGAGATTCATAAAACCACCTTTTGGACTAGGTAAAACCATAATGAGTAACTAAATATTACTATTTTTATATCCAATTATCTGTATGTTTTTGTGGAATTTATGTAAATGATCTTTAATGAGTATATGGATACTTTTGTAGTGATATTTTGGATGACATCCTTATTTACTCTGAATATGAGACGAAACATCTGCATTATTTGATAATAGTTCAGTGACATCTTAGAATTCACTAAGTACATTCCAAGCTTTCAACATATGATATTTGGATTTAGGAAGTGAAGTTATTTGGACATGTGGTATCTCAAATGGATATATAAGTTGATACAGAAAATTTATTGTTTGTTATGTCTTGGGAGAAACCAAGAAATGTAGTTGAAATTTTTGAGTTCATGAGATTATCCAGATACTACTATGTGTTTGTGAAATAATGCATGAAGTGTTCGTCTTCAATGACTACATAGACTCGGAAGGGTTGATGTTTTATTGTAATTATAAAAGTCAGAATTCTTTTGTTAATTTGAAATCTAATTTGACTACTACACCAGTGTTGACTCTTCCAAGGGCCAGGTAGGGCTATATGGTCTTTTGTGATGCATTGGGTTCAGGCATGGGATGTGTTCTTATATACGAAGACCATGTAGTTGAATATAGATCTTATCATTGTACGACATAAGAGAATAATTATCCAATCTATGATATTGATCTTTCTGGTATAATGAACGCACTATTGAGTTGGCGACATTATATTAATGGTGAAAGGATTACAATTTTTTAGGACACAAAATATTGAGTACTATCTCCTATTTGAAATATTTCAATCTTCACCAGTGGCATTGGGTTGAGTACATACATTTGTTCTACCTTGACATAACCCATAAATTTTGGAAATTGAATGTGGTTGTAGATGAATTAAGCTAGAAAAAACCAACCTAAATAATGAAATAATCATCATAATAGTGGAATTTGATGGGTATTTTTTGCGTAGATTCATATTAGAGTTTTGAAGGAAGGGGATGATGTTTATTTATCTATAATTCATTTATCATCCACTCTACATGAGTTTATTCTTCAAGATCATCAACTTCATTTTGAATTTTGTAGCATTAGGGAACCTTTTTACGACAGGGAAATAGTTGAACAATGTTCTTTCTCCAAAGATGGTGTTCTATGATATCAGAATCACTACGTTGTTCCTTTTTATACAAGGACGAATGTGATAGGGTATTTATATAATTCCTTATAAGTATTACATCCATGAAACACAAATATTTTCAGTGACGTGTTGCGGTAGTTCTGGGGCCAAGGAGGAGGTGAGGCATTGGTACATTTGTCTTGCATTACTATATGTTCTAGTAGGGTACGATTGAGCCCCATAAGCATTAATTATTTCATCAACCACTTGTACTCCATACCTAAAAGTGTGATGATATATCTCCAGATTTTCTGGTTAGGTTACCAAGTACCCAAAGAAGGAAGAATTTGATATGGGTCGTGATCAATATGTTGACCATGTTTTCTTACATTTTTTTCATTTATGATAAAACATAGGATGAGTAGTTGGGAAGTCTCTAAAGTAATTATTAATTATGTTTTCCTAGAGTTGCATATGTTATATTCTTTTGATGGGATCCCCAGTTTACTTCCCTCTTCTAGAGAGGACATCAGGAGGAAATAGGATCTCAGTTTCATTTGAGCATGGGAAACCATCCATAGTTGGATGGACATATAGAGAGAGAGATATAGATTAATGAGGAAACTATTAGCACCTATTTTATTATCATCGGTGGTGCTAGGGTTGATCACTTGGGGATAGTTGAGTTATCTTATACCAATAGATACTTGTCTGCAATCAGAAAGACTCTGTTGGGGACATGCATGGTATTCTTTGAAAATATATGTTCTGCTGGTGAGAGGTTAGGGAGTGTTCCTTGTTTGGACGAAGCATGGAGAATGTAATTACAAATACGATTTAGATAATTAAAATAGATAATTTTGATAGTATAGAGATGATATAAGACTAATGTTTATTTAAAACATAGAACTTTGGAGTAACAACTTTTCATCAGTTGTTGTTGAATGTTTCACCTCAGTTTTGTCATCTAAAGATAGGAGGGAATGGGATGCTTACTTCTAGTTTTGTGGGAAATTTTGAGGTTGTTCAGATGGCATTGAAAGTTTCATACCCTATATCACTACAACCATAGATGTCCTTGGTACATAAATTAATCTATGTATCACAACCAAGAATGTAACTCTCTGATGCATCTTAGATTTTGAGCTGGAGTAATCTTGAGATTGAACATGATTAATCTCTGACTGGGCGTCCAGTTAGGTTAGTTGATTCTAAGACCAAATTAAATTTTGGGAAGATTCTACCTTTTGTTAGTGTGTTATGAAATCATGGTTATGATAACCAAAATATTTGGGAATTTGAGGTACCAATGAGAGAGAATTGGCCTCATATTTTTGACTAGGAAGATTCTTCATGGGATTTCTGGGGACATAATTTTATTATGTGGGGATGTTGTAACATTTTACTACCACTATAAAATGTACAATATTAACCATATCATAGGTTTACATTTCATTGAGGTGGTCTGTGTTGAGTGTGAATTTGGAGGATACCTATAATGGTGAAGTCAGAGGTTTTTTAGAGTCTCACTTATAAACGTTATTTTCAATACACTATGTGGGAATTACACATCATGTAATAGTAGTACACGTCATGTAATGATTCTACATGAATGTAGTCAAACATTCCATGCCATGATGGGTACATGTTGTGATTTTTTATTACACATCATGATGATATTAATTATCATTTAATAACCCCGATAATTGGTTTTAAATGAGAATTGGTATATGAATTGATTGTTACAAAACATAATAATTACATGTCTCATATTCATATTACATTTCATGTAATGCCCTTAATTCATTTTTACAAATAGGAAGTGTAGTTGGGTAATTATTTTTGGATCCACTCTTGTTACTTATCCTTTGAACAACAGCTATTCCAAGCGATCCTGAATAAGTCCAACCCTTCCTGATCAATTAATTTGGCATTCGATCGTCATTTCACTTACGATGTGATTCTTAGGTAGGTGTTTTCTATAGTTCATCAATTTTATCTCTTCCTTATATATTGGGTTTTCTATGGATCATATTGTAATTGATTTATCTATTACATATGTTGTTGGATGTTGCTTCTTGGTTGAGTTTTGAGGTATTCTATATCTTCCTTCTCATTGACGGATGCCATTGCGAGTCTTTAGTTTTTTGGAAGAGGTTGGTGGTTTTGTCCCAATTTTCCGAAATTATTAGTCCAAAATTAATTGATTTACTTTTATTTTAATAATTATTGTTATTAATTTCCCATTATGTAAGATTAAATTCAAGCGTTAGGTAGTTGGTGAGTTCTATGGATACACTCTACATGATTACATTATTCTAAAACATACAAGTGACTGGTCACACCCCTGATGGGAGGGTGAAAATCATCTGTAGACAGTGTTAGGGGTAATGAGTATACTCATTTTTATAAGATCACATAGAGAGTTTAGTATCATATTGATGGTTAATTCTATTGTACCTACTAGGAAGCAGACCATTTTTCACACTTGTTTATTTATATATGAGATATAAATGTATTTAATGTTGTAAAAAAGTTATACATGCCTTTTTTGGATTTATATAAATAACATTATTTAATTATTTTATTGATTCCATTGGTTTAAATATTCCATCACTTGTAGGTAAAATCATCTACATTGAAAGTATTTTCCATCATTTTGAAACTGTATATCATGTTTGGTTTAAATATGCTATTGAGTCTGAAAACCTGATAATTTTGAAAATGGGTATATTTTCGTTGGATAATTTATATTTGGAATCCCTTATGGAATAATAGGTGGAATCCTAATATGATTAGGCTAATAACCAAATTTTTCTTATGGGTGTTTTTAGCCATTCTTCTTCTTGGTTCATGAAATGGGAAATGATAACATAAAGGTGGATCCAACTATTGAGATTTAGAATTAGTGACATATTTCCTTTGGGACATTGGGGATTAGGAAAACCCTTATGGCTATGTGGAGTTTAACATGGTTATTGGGTTACCTGGATAATTAGTATGGCTCATGATAGATCAGGTTAATTATATGAAATTATATTTATTTTAATATTTGAAAAATAATTTATTTGATTTTTCCATAAATTTAATAATTACATTATCATTGTTGTGTGGGAATTTATGGTGATTATATCTTAACTAAAAATTAAAAAAATAACTGAATAATGAAAATCATTTATCCATAAAAATTCTATTTATGTGGAACATCTATTCTATAAAAACAAATATTAAAAATGTTATACTTACTGAAAATCATAGTTTGAAAAGTATGAATTTTCATAAAATAAAATACAATAAATGAAATAAAGACAACAAATTAGCTCTAAGGGTCATAAATACATCCAATGTATGATTTTGTAATAAAATTTCTTGACTGATAAAATTGGTAAATTTTTTAGGGTTGTTTTCTAATCCGTAGAATATTATATTTTCCCTAATTACTCAATTTACCATTTATCACAGTAACATGAATTACCAAGGATACTATTCATATTGAATACAAATAATAGTGGCATAATAACAAAATATGGAATTTTTAATTAGAAATACAAAATAAATTTCTCAATATTAAAAAAAATAAATCGAAGAATTCAATTTAATACTAAAATGGAAAAACAAAGCGAAAAATAATATTATAGAAATATGTTCATTAAATTATAAACATGTTTTTCCAAATTCATCCATAAAATTGATTAAAATTAAATTAACATTATTATTATTGATATATTATCAATAATAATACTTTTATACCAAACTATAATATATATTATCAATGTCAAAAAATATATTTGTCAATAAAATTATTTATTTTTAACTATTCACTTGAAAATATATATTTTCCAAAAAATACCAAATGTTCTCCATAATATAATTATGAAATTCTTCATTAAAAAATATTATTTATTTTTTATTATAGAACATATAAAAGATTAATGATTTAGATTTAAAAAAAGTTTGCATTAAAAGGTGTAAAAATAACATTTCGAAAAATACATTTATTTATGCATAAAATTTTGGTTGTTATTATCTTATACCAATAACTTATATTGGATGAATGTAAAAATATTTCATTAAATAAATAATATATTAATTCTAGTAATATCATTCACTATTAGTTATTAATTTCTTCATTAACAATGATTTTTACAATTACATATTTCATAATATGTTTAATACTATTCGTTACCTCCAATTGAATGACTAAGATATAATGATCACATTATAATATTTCATTGAATATTTATACAGGGTGTTCAATGAAACATAAACTATAAATTATATTATATAAAATATATACATACCATAAAATCTTGGTATGTTACACAGATATCACATTTTTTAAATTTCATCACCAACTACATTTATCTACATAACATTATTTAATATTAGTAACTAACAGTAATAATAAAATATCATCATTTTTTATTGACTTTACCCTAATATAAACCCTATGTAAAAAAATATTTTATAGTTAATCCATGAGGAATAAAAATTATTTTTAGTATACATTATTGAGAAAACAAAATAAAATAAATTACCACCATAACTAAGGAAGAGTTATAATTTTCATTCATTATTATAAAAATTGAAATGATTAATCAAAATCATTATTAAGTAATCATTCATCTAAATGATGTAATTATCAAATATTTTTCATATATTTATAGTGGATTTTGTTTCATCATGTATGTCATCTTTTTGGGGTGAAAATTAATCAATCATTTGTCCAACATGAAATAAAAAATATTGGAGTGTGTTTCATCCATGTTATAGTTAATGTTTTTGAATTAAATGAATTTTTTTACTATTTTCCACTCAATTTGGAATGTGTTTATGATTATAAAAATGAATAAGAATTACCATTGAAGGAAAGATTTTTAATACTTCATATATACATTACAATTCTCTATGATTCAGGTTGCAAGGATAATATTCTGAGGGAAGACATCGATTAAACTATATTTTCATAAAGATGAAGAAGGAAGTTCACTAGAAAATGAATGACATATAAAATATCATCCATTACAACAACATTTCAACTTTTTCTCAAATCCACTGCTGAAGCAAAAATATTTTACTGATAAGTAAAAAATATTTCAAATTTAAATTGGTAGGAGAATAAAAGGGAAACATAGAAGAATATGATGAACATGAACTATATCCTCATTTATTAACATTTATATTTAATTAAAATCTTAATTTACATTATTTAAATGAAAATATTCATTTGTTTCACTAAAAAACATGAAAATTGTAATATTGAAATTGAAACTAAAAAATAGAACACGATATTATAGTAATTTTCCTTTCAAACATATCATGCGGCTGCCAAAATAAATTTTTTCATCTGATTAAAATTTAAAACATCTCATTTGAAAGAGAATTTAAAAAATTAATAATAAATAAAATTCAAAATACGAATGCTTTTGAAAAGATTGTGTTACATTAAAAAAATTATAAAATTTAATTCCTCTTTAATGAGCTTTATATTGAAATTAATTTTTATATAGGCTGAAATAGATTTTTTTTATTGAATTAAAATATTTTTAAAATAGGATGTAGTCATTTTTCTGTGTTTAAAATATAGACACTACATTTTATTTTTCTAGTAGAATAATTTTTCATTCCTTATATATCAATGTAGAATTAATTATATTTCAAATAATTTAATTGAATTTAATTCGGAACAATATAAACACCACAAATTTGATATTAAAGAAATCATATTTTTGGAAATGGAAAGTCAAACCCCTGAAACAATTTATTATTATAGAAAATTTGAATATAATATAATTTTCTAAAAACTTTGTAACATTAACTCTAAATCATTAAAATATATGTTTTAATGGTAATATATATTATATCATTGAGTAAAATATTTATAATAGTTGTGTTAAAATAATTCTCACTATGAATAATCTTTAGGAAACATCATTTATATAGGATATATAATTAATACGGAATATTTTCCTAACTTTACAGTTAGATTGATAGAGGTAATGATGTGATAAATCCATAAATGTCATATAACAATGAATATTCTATTGGAAGTATTTATATAATATCTCTATTTTAATAAATTTATCTCATACACACAATAAATGTCATATATTTACATATATTAATTCTTGAATAAAAATTGTATCAACAAAAATGTTAACATAAACTAAATAAAAATAATCTATATATTTGAAGTGATTCTCATTAAATGTATGATATTTTTTCAATTAATATGTATAATCCATCCAAAAATACTCCATGAATAGATAGTGGATAAGCACATTATTTTCATGTCTATAAAATATAGTGATAAATTATTGTAGTGTTGAAGATGTGGAATAAAACCATTTGTTTCCAATGATTCACCCGGAGTTTGAGTTTTCATAATGTCTACCAAAATTATATATAAATATAAAAAAAATGAATTTTTATTATTAATTAATGTTTTTGTAATTTATTTCATATAATATATAGTCCCTATTTCCTTAAAATAATTCATTTAGGCTCAGTTTCAATAAGACATGAATGTAAAAAACATGACTTAAACCACCATCCATGAGTACCAGTACTAATCTATTTAATTCTAATTTTTAATAAATAATCTAAAAATAATATATAATGCAACTTCACTACAAAAGTACTTGTTTTATTATAATTACATAGTTTTTTGATTAAAAATACTACATAATTAAAAAGAATATTGATTATGATATAAATTGAAAAATATAATCAAAACTAACAATTTTTCCATTAATCTTAAATAATATTGTCATAAAAATATTGGTTAGTGTTTTATAGCATAAAATGAAAATGGATCTTTGAATAATATATAACTAAATAGGAAATAAAATATTTTATATTTCTGATCTAACAAATAGAAACACAGTCTACCGATAGAATGTTGTAGATGTGAATTAAAAAGGAATAGTGCTCATATGGTATTATACAATAGTCAGATGGGAGGAGTAGGAGGGGGTTTCTATGAACTACCATTTGAGTGTGTCGATATTGAAATGGATTTAAAAAAAATTGTTAGAAAATAATATATACAAATGTGTTACTAAAACGATTGGTATACCACATTGTTTTGAATTAAATTCAAATGGGTTTGAATAAAAATTGGAATAATGGTATATATTCTAATGATTTCTATGAACTATTGGTATATTCCTAGTATACGAAAATCTATTCCAATAACTTCACTGAACCATTTTTATAGACTACACATATACAAATGGTTTTGGTGAAAACATTTGAATAATGATTGATTATGGAAGATTTTCCAATTATTTATAAAACCGTTAGTATATATTATGTATAAACACCTAATACAAATGAGTATTAAAAAAGATTTGTTATAGGATTCATATAAAAACTTTAAATTTTTTTTGGTATCAGCAAATGAGTATATCCCTAGTTTTTGGTAACATTAAATACTTGAATATTAATAAATATCATATCACAAGAAAAGTTTTCTTCCAATTAGCATTAATTTGAAAATGTTCATAGAGTAACTTTATCAAAAAAAAAGTCTACAGTAGTTCCCCTATATTTTGATCAACTTCAATTACTAAGAAAATATTCTTAAAAAATGTTATATTGTGAAAATACATCATTCTGGTAGGATGAAAATGATGTAATTAAATCAATTTTTGGGGGATTATACAGTTTTCATGGTTCATTTGGTGATGTTTTCACATGGTAATAACCAATGGAGGATGTCGTGAGAATATAAAATCAAATAGGAAATCAACTTGTTTTGGTGTAAATAGAAATTCATTTCATCAGATGTGTTCACTGGCCCTAACACTTGAGATTATTATTAATTCACACCAATAATATTATACTTTTATGTTTTGAATAAAAATATTATTACATATTCTTGTGGTGAGGTTTGATATGTTGGGTGCATCATAAGAAATATATAAATAATGAATAATAAATAAATAATTTGACCTTCCAAGACACAAAGATAATATATTATACTTGTTGATTGAAAAAGAAATGTCTTATTATGTTCAATACATTAGATATTATGGTAATAAATAATAATTTTATCATTATTTCAAATGACATGTTTGAAATGATGGAGAATAAATTGCGTTGGTATCAATAACTAATAAGAGATAGTGGAAAAATAACAATTCAATTATGTTGTAATTATATGTTTTCTCATATCCTCTAATGAACACCACATCTATAATAAGTTCAATGTAATATAAGAATAATATAATCCAAGGAAAAGACATATTGAAAGAATAAAAAATCAGATTGTTTATTTAGGGGATTTATTCCATTGAAAATATGAGAAGTAAATATTTCATTAAATGATTTTTCAAAATTATGACTAATAGTCGTTCTGATTATTGGGAAATAATCCCATTACGAATTATGACCATTTTTAATGTATCAAATTTAAATTACTATTAAAATTTGTGAATACTATGGGTAAATATAATATATAATTGATACTTATGGGCAACAATTGGCATTGAATTCTATGAGTATCCCTTATTAATCACAATTATATGATTTGGGGGACGAGGATGCATCTCTAGGGTTCTCCATTGTCCAAGATCACACACAAAATCTACACTTGAAGTTTAAGAAGAATCATCCATGAGGAATGATACAGATAGTGGGAATCACTACATGATCAATGTCTACTAAATCATCTCATGAATGTTACACCATTTCCCACTAAACCCTTAGGTACTATTTTGGAGTTATAATGAATTATGTATTTAGTTTTTGATTAATATTAATGCATAAATTATTTTAGGAATGAAACGGAGTTTACTCAGTACCATGGATAATTTCTCAAATGAATAACCCTTACAAAAATGATAAAATGTATTCAATTATAGGATTAATTATTACAAAAATGATTCAATATATAGAATTTATAATTAGAAATTATCCCGAGGAATTATTATTTTTTAAAAATAGTAACATATTGAAAACAAATCCTAAAATAAAAAAAAATTAAAAAGATATGACATCATATATATATATATTCATGTATCAACAAATAGAAGGTAATTCTCTTTTCCAAATTTTCTAACTAACAATTTTCATAGTACACCAATGTAGATAATGGATTTTTATGGAGATGGGGTAGTGATTCACATTATTTAATGGAATATTAAAAAAACATTTCATTATTTCAAGAAATTCTACTCAACACACAAAAAATTACCCACAATAATTGTACTTTTCCAAAAAAAAAAATGTTCCTACCTCCTATATCTATCAATAAGTCTCTCTAAAATATCACTCTTTATAATTGATTTGTTTTATTCGATTTATGGGTAATCTAAAAGCTATGAAACTGAAGAGAGTTAAGGGATCTTATTTTACCCACTTCAAATCATATTAGATTTTATTTTTTAAAAATATCACAAAAAAATTATATTTAATATGATTATATTCTATAATAATGATGTTACAATAACCCATTTGATCTTTTATCAATTTGGTAACACCAATATATCACTCTAATTACCCAATTATGATTTGTTACTGTACTTGTGTAAGGGTACACCATCCTCTAATTTCCCATTAAATTGTTGTTACATTCTTATAATATCATATTAAATTAATTTTTCTGTTCCTATATACCTGTAATTATAGGTTATTATAATGAATTAGATATATTAATAAGGGTATATTACTTATTTTCGATCATGATAATATTTCTGAAACCATTATTATGTCTATGTTGGTGTCTATAAACCCTTGTTGTCCATTATTTTTGTAATACCATATTTTTTTTTAATTTTGTTATTAAATGTTATTATTCATTGTTATTAATTATCTATCATTTTATCAACGAGATATCATCATTCTCTCAAATTATACTATATCCATAAAACCCAATAATACTCAAACACTAGTATATACCAATTGGATAAATGAAATATTAGGAAAAAATCATATATTTTTTAATATGTTGAGTGAGTGGTTTCGTTGAATGAAAATATGTATTTGAATATTACAAGATGATATAAGAGAATTCATAAATTCACCCAAGGGTATCATCCTTGATAATAGTTCATTTGTTTATCCTGATATTTGGCCAGTGCTTATAAAAGGTGCCTAATAACAAAAATGGTTTGAAATTCATAAGGGATATCCTTAAGATGATTCCTCTATTTTTTAAAAACCATAATTATTAATATGAATACATTGAAACAATGTTGAAATAAAATTTAAATTTATATATCTGTAGTATATAGTTATTACACTAGATATATAAGTACAATTCAATGTATATTTTTATAAATTTTATTTTCTATCCTACCAATTGAAATACAGGTAATTGATTCACTACCCAAATTTATTATATTCATATTTATCACTACCTAATAGAAATGATTCAATATTATTAAACTGATAATGGTAATTATTTGATCATTTGGAATCACAAATATTTCTAAATAAATTATAAGGTAATTCACCTATATTCCATTATCAATTCATTGACTAGGGAAATTTATTAACATTCCCTTATAATCCACTGTTCTATATGGGAAAGTCGTGTTCAATTTTGCTACATATTTATTATTATATCATCTAAGAACATAATTATGTATATTACTAAAGAACGTTAATTTATGATGGTTGTCATTATAATTTTATGAGATTAGTGGGGATGATAATTATTTATACCTTTACTACACTGGTAAGTCTCACGAGACACCTATGATAGGGTAATGGGTGCACTCTAATACCTTACACATAATGCCTTAGAATATGACCATGATGGTCTGGTTATGATTTCTGAAATTATATATTCCCATCCATTTAATAATTATTTGATAATTCAAATTTATCCATTTTATTATTTATTATATTTTTTTATCTATGGAGAATTTTATTCTTATTTATTCATTGAGGTAAAATCATATTTGTTCCAATTGCAGCTATATCACTTATTAATTTAAAATTATATGTTAGATTTTATTGTACACTATACCTTATAAAAAATATATGCTCACCAAATATTTTCATTTTTAGTTTTCTATAGGTAATGAAGTGGAATAATATGTATAATCAACACTATGGATAACATTAAGTAATAACTATTTTTAGTTAAATAATATAAAGTTTTAGTTATAATCTAATATTTTATGTGTCTTGTCATTTTGGGACTACTGATCAATTATCATGAATATATTTCAAAAAATATGATTATCAAGTAATAAATCACCAAAAAATGTGGGTGAATAGGTTTGGGGGTTAGATAGTCAGTATCAGATCCTGAAATGGTAAACATATGTACGAAATATATTTAAAATAATGTAGGTATGCAATATAGATTTTATAGCTAAATTTTTTTAGATATTATTCTATAATTGGTTTGGTACGTATCATATTAATATTAACTTTTATTGGGAGAATATTATATTTATATATAATCCATGATTTAAAAATAAATATTTTAATTTACTAATTAATTTATTATATTTATTAGATAATTTTGCCTAATAAATGGAATTCAAACCAACCTAATAATTATGGGATGTGTGGGACTATTTGGAAAATCATGATAATGTGGTAAATGATGCATTAGATCATGTTATTACTATCCAAGAAAAATTAACTAATGTTATGATTACTATTAACCGAGCATGTATAAAGAACCCAATTTCCCCTGAATAAGGATCAAAAAATATATATCCATTTATATGGAAACTACTCCATCATTTTGTATGTCTAGTAATCCAATAGTGGTAAAGTAATGGATAATTTATATAAAGGAAATATTTATTGAATGTTTTTTTCTAAGAAGTAAATATTTATTGTGGATTTGTGTCATTGTTGTGGAGATTCTAAAAAATAGTGGTCCTTGATTCAAAATAATATGAAGACAGAGGATACATAATACATTTATTAGAATGGATTTAGAATAATTTTTGGACAAAATGGTTTCCTTGGGAACACTTTATTGAGTTGTATTTGAAATTATTGAATATATTAACAAGAAATATCAAATGGTCGTTGAGTATGAGGATAATTTAACAATGTTAGAAATGTATGTTTCAGTTTATCTATTCAATACGAAAAGAAATGATTATAATTAATTCGATGGATTAAAGCTAGATATTAAAATACCATTAGTCACATAGATATTTTCAATATATAAAAAGATAATGATGATTGAAATCAACATAGTTAAATTAAATTCATTTATTTTCATAGGGAAACAAGAGATAAAGTGGATGACTGATCACATTATGGAAAAAAATAATATAAAGTGAATGGAAGGAATAGTGGAGTTGCTTATGTAAAATAAATTATTCAAGAAGCACCTAGAGTATTTCTTATGGAGATTAGAATAATTCAATAAATTCATAGGGAATGGTTTTAAAGATCATACGTGTAATGGAATGAAATTAGAAATTGATGGTTCTGAGTGCATTGGATGTTTTTATAAGGGAGAATCCTAACTCAAGAAATTCCTAATTCAAAGTAGCATTCAATAATTAGTATGACATAAAAATTATTTCAAATGAACCTTTTCCATTGATTAATGATATGGATGTCAAAGAACAAAATGAAAATCATTTCAACATTAAATTTTTATGTAAAATAATTAAATCAAATGGAATAAATTATTGATCTTGATATTTTGTTATGGATGATATTTATTGTAAGAACAATTTTTATTATTCCACAATTTATCTTGTTAGATACAACTATGGAATACATCTAGTGGTGGTCCCCAAGCGCTCATATGATTTCAAAATGACACTGAGGGATCGTCAGGTGCTATCATGGTCCATTGGTCATCTTCATTGATCATCATGTTCACTTCACATTTCATCATTTTATATGAAATTATATTAATCTTCTCATTCTTAAGAGGATGTGATAATGAAGATGAGACTTTTAGTGAGAAATCTAAAGTGGATAATGCTTCTCAATTATCCTATCTTGGATTGTATATGATGTCAATTTTTAGACCTATGATTAGGGTTAATAATTAAATTAATCGCCCAATTTACATTAATAATTTGTTAAGAAAATGTCTGAATACATTCAATATATTAACATAATAAGATATTTTTAGTAATATTATTCCAAAAATATTATTAACTATAACGACAAAAAATTCTGTTTTACGAAAGTCAAAATTAACAGTTATTGTTGGACAAAATCATGATTCTCTAGTCCTCTTTCTAATTTATTGAATTGAAGATTAAATTATAGTTTTTATTAATTTGATAAAAAATTAATAAATATTATTTATGTATCAAAAAAATTAAATAATTACATTATGAATAATATTTATTAATTGTTTTTGATAAATAATCCATAATAAAATAATTCACAATTGTAGATAATAACATTTATTCTAATAAATAATTTCAAATAAAACATAATTATGATCGATGGAAATAATTTGGTTAGGACCCTCTAGTCTGATTTCACATTTTCATTGTGTAGGCTTACCTATTGTAAAATAGTTCTACCTTGAAATGTGTCCTAGAACCAAAGAAAAATATGCAAATATCAAATTATTAATGAAATCATATTATGGATTAGTGTGTAATATTATCCCATTGACACAATTTTTCATCAAGTAGGATGCAAACACATGTTATTAACCAATGTACACAATATTTATTTCTTTGACTATCTGAAATAATATTTTTATTACACCATGGACATAGAATGGAATGTTATGGTTCCTTTTAAATAAAAGGTCTGATATACAGATCTTTATAATAAAGGATGGAAATTAATCCATAATTGACTTATTTATTTGTTACATGTTATTTGTGATGGAAAAAATGTTCTAAATAATTCCAATAACTCTCATCTTCATTGTTTATCAAAATTAATTTATGTTCCTAAGTCTTCAAATTAATTAATGATAATCTTAATGTCTAAGGATAATTAAAAATTCTCTAAATAGAAATAGACAATACAACATAAAAATTATGAATTCCTATGGGTGGGAGAATTCTCATAAGCTCCCATCATGAAGATGACCATATATGAAGTTCTTGAGATGAAGTATCATCTTATTTTGGGTATATAGGCATGAAATTCAACATTCTATGTGTCCTGGTATAGATTGTTATGTAATTTTGGAAATTTATTTTTCAATATCTCCATGAAATTTCATTTTTCTAATCATAGTAACTAATATAACCTTAACAATGACGAAAATGTTCTAGGAAATTATCACATTAAAGTCACATAGAACAATAAGGAATATTTAATTATTTATTTTATTAAAAATTAAATATTTTAACAAACATAAAATCTAATGTAAAACTAATTTGTTATGGAACACCAACTACAACATATTCACATTTGGAAAAGATCCAACATCCTATAAAATTCACTCTTATAGACCTCAAATGGTGATCATGATTTTATAGAGCTATGGATTTATTCAAGGGGTTATCCATGTATTATGTTATGTAGAATATTATAACTATGAATTCACCGCTTTAAGAAAGGTCATAAAGACATTATACATTGTATTTATATTCATCATCCACTAATGTGACCTTGGATCCTTTGCATGATCCACTATCGTTGTATTACCATAATAATGTTGGAAAATTCCTTACTTCTAAGAAATACTTAAAGATATTGGATGTATATTGGTCACTAAAATACTTATATTTATGCTTAAAAAGATTTGATAAAACCATAATATTCAATATAATCTATTACATTACCATTCTTTAGAATCATCCTTATCACAACACATCCATTAAGAGTGTAGATCTATCTTGATTATGAATTCAAATCATCTTGATATGTTTTGAAACAGTCATTGACATGTCCTTATATTAATATCTCCTAATATCCTCCATGGACCTATAACACATCCATATTCCAGCCTTGATAAGTATGTATATTCTTGTCTACCATCAAATGAGAATCACCATGGCCAACTTGATATGTTCCTACAACACATACAATGTGTGCGGAATATAACCTTCAATATATCAAAAAATACATTACACTCCCCATTGATGATGTTCAGGGAATCCATTATAATATTTTTCATTCATGCAAGGTTTAATGACACATTTTCACAAAAAGATGAATTCCATGTGACCTATTAACATATAACCAATTAGAGTAATATATAAGAAGTCGATTCCTTATCATAAGAATGTTTTATCCATTGACATATACAAAGCATCATCCTCGATATATTATTTTGGATTTTATCCCTTGAATATATGATTATTCTTATATTTCCATCAAGGATAATAATGTTCACATGTATTATTTTATACATTATAATACTATAAATTCATTACATTAAGTAGTATGACATTTTAATAAAAGAGAAACAAAATGAAAACAATTTCCACTAAACTATTTTTAGAGACATGTCTTAAATTTGTAATCTATGAAACCAATTACCTTATAGATTCATCAATGTGAATTTTCACTAATCATGTATTATTTATTTAATACATAAATGGATTTTTTCAAATTTAATACTGTGTTTGCATCCATTGGAGTCAAAAATACATTAGGTTTCATCATATAGACAACTTCTAGAATATTTTCATTTGAGAAATGTATTTTTAAATCCATATTTCAAATCTCAATGTCCTGGAAAGCTGATATAGAAATTAAAATTTTTATGGATTCCAACATTACAAGTGGAGAAATTTTTTTATCTTTTTAAATTACATATCATTAATAAACCCTTCTTAAAATTTTTATTCCTTAGAAATACTGACCATTAAATCTATATCTTTCATTTTTTTACCATATTACAACAAATGTGGTTCCCATAAGTGGAGGATCATCCAAAACATATACATGGTTTTGGTATATGTAATTCATATTAGAAATCATAGATTCTATCCATTTAGTGATATCAATTATAATAAATAATTATATATAGTTTAGTCAATCATTATTATCAACTAATAATGTGTAACCATCATCAATTAATATAAAACCATATATTTCATGTTATAAATACTCATTTTTTATACACTATTTCACTTATCTATCAGTAACATTCTCATTCCTAGGGCTTTATAGAATTTATTCTTATTGCAAATAAGTTTTATCTTCATATAAGAATATATTAAACTATATCACAATCCCAGTGTCACATTTAGAGATGATATCCACATCAATAATGTTGGTTTTTTGTTAAAAATGTTTTCTTATCTTAGGGATATTATAATTAATATAACATAGTTTCCTTATTATGAATTCTAATGAACACATAGTGAACATGGGATAATTTTTTTTACCATAAATGGATATAATAAAATTTTTACATCCTCACACATTTGTATATACCAAAACTTCAATTAAAATGATGATATAATATATAGTACAATTCTTCAGTTGACAGTAAATTTAGCATGTATTCATTTCATGAAAAGAAACCTAAACAAAATAATTTATGACATCAATTATGAAGCTATACTATTTATTTCACATTAATTAAGGATTAATTATATAATATTTCACTTAATAAAACCCTTACAATCACGAATTTTATTTTATTTGGGAATTATTTACAACACAAGGCAACATAAAATAGAAAAATACGTAATCCATATTGAATAAATCGTTAACTTGATCATAATATTCCTTAAATCTTAATAGGGCATGGGATAAACCTAGGATATATAAAAGAAAGGGGTGAGATATAAACCCTTTCAAGGGAATAAAAATGGAATAAATGAAGAGAATAATACATGTTATAAAATAGGAATATAAATGTATAATAAAAGGGAGAGAATCATAAACATGGACAATAAGACATGATATATCTTGATAACAAGTGAAATGTGGATACAACATAAAACACTACATCATAAAAATTTATCAAGGATAACATCTAAGACATCATAATTGAAAAAGTCCCATAAAGGAATTAGGATCACTCAATTCCCCATCATGATTTATCACGAGTGTAATAATTACCCAATACATCAGACAACTACATAATTCTAGGAACAACTATCAAATTCATTTCACTCTCATGATGAAATGTTCCACATAGATCAGTGAACACATATTCATTAAACATAACATTGTATTCCATTATCATGTACCACGGTGTAAATAAATTTATAACCCAATTAAATGATATATATGGGTATAAATGTGAGTACCCTCGATATCAAATGGTTTGGTATTCCCTATATAAATTTTTTTCCATAGAAAATCGTTATGACAAATTAAAATCATAATGACATCACAAAAAAACTCAATAAATACTTTAATGAGATAGAAAGTGTCATCACATCATTTCGAAATAAAATTATGTGTAATCTGTACGTGGAGTGACATTTAATTCATTAGGAATGGGAAAATATAAGGCATAACATAACAAAGAAAATTTAATAATGAGTAGAATAAGGGGACCCATTACATGAGTGTGTGACTCTATATTCAACGGAGGAGTTTATAGAGTGAATGGGGGTTCCTTGGGAAGACTATAGAGAGGGAATGGATGGTTAAGAACAATATACAAGGACATTTAATGAAGTTAAAAGAGATATTTTGTGACTATATATATTTAATTTAAACAGAATTCATTAATATTTCTCGAACAAAGGTTTAGGACTCAATGTAATAAAATAAACAAAACCATAAGCCTTCCAATTTTTTACCAATCTTTCCATATGGGAGTTTTTTAAATTATTTTATATAGCCATGTCCCATACAAAATAAAAATAATTCCCCTTCTTATATGGAGGTAGTCCATACTCTTAATGAAATCATTCCAAAATAATAAAAGATGTTAATGTTTTTTGAGGATTCCAAAATGTTGTATAAATTTTTTCAAATAATCATAAATAAAAATAATTTTAAAGAAAACAATATATGATTTTGCATCCCATTTATTATATTTATTATATCACTTTTGTTTCATTATAATGTCATAATATACGCCATATATTTATATGATAATTAATTTTCTTATGAAAATTTGAGTGGCTCAGAAAATTATGTAAAAATTATCAACAGAGATTTACAATTTTATAATTCCAAATATAATATTTATCTACTAAAAATGGTTTTTTAAATATGTGAATTTAAAATTTTAATATATGAATCGATATTTATTGAGAAGGACTGGGTTTTTTGACAGTAATTGTATTCGATCTATTATAAGAATTAAAATAGAATTCTTAAAAATTAAATTATTATTTATATTTAATTAAAACTATTTACTAATATTATTTTATTGAAATATAATTTTTTTCAATAAAATGAATTAATTCACGAAAATAATTTCCATAATTTAATTTGAATACTAGCTAAAAATAAATTTTTTTACTGTATTCAAATTAAAACATTTATAGTGTAATAATAATAGGAAGAAAATATATTCATAACTATATAGAAAATAATGCACATTCTCATATTTCTAAGGTCTTGTTACATATCACTTTAATAAAAAACAATCTTCATAAGGGTAATTTGTGAGACTGTGAGACTTTCGCAAAGTGCTTCAGAAAACATGGATTGGGACATGATATTGATGATCTTTAACTTCCCCGATAAATTATATATCTCATGCTTGTGTCATTCGATATCGCCTTGGGATTGGTCTGCAGAAAATTATTGAGACTATAACTCCCATGTAAACTTTGATAAATTGGAATCAAGGGCTAAGATTCCACTGGTAAATCCCATCAGTTCTGTTTTCACTTTCAATTGGAATTGTTAAAACCAAATTTATATACTATTCAAGTTATCAATTTACAAAAAATATATCATCAATATTAATGACACATAACAATATTTAAAACCCAATCAGATATAACTGATGAATTTCATATGTTTTGATTAATAAAATACATAATAGGGAATGTCTATAAATTGTTCGGTGAAATCTATTTATAATAGTTCGGTTCGTTAAAATAATCCCTAATTAAGAAATTTAAACAATGAAATTTTCATTTCCCCCACTAAAATAGAGGATGTTAATTCTATTTTATCTCTTTCTATAGTTCCTACATCACTTCATTAAACTTATTGTTTATCAGAAAAAAATTGAAAACATGCCTAGTATTACTTTATTATACCATGTCACTACAGTCTATGATTTTCACATATTTATCATCATATGAGAGATTACTATCCAATTTTTCCACCTCTAGATTTAGTACTTGTGGGGGTTGGGTATGTAATTTTTCAAGATGGATACATAGAAAAAACATGTACTTTAGATTAGTTATATGGGAGTGCTAGTTGATAGGCCACAACTCATATGCAATCAATGATATCAATGGTCATGTTGTATCTTGGAATAAGCTTCAATTATCCCAAAATAAAATGACTTTTTCAGGGAGACATATGGTGGAATACCAGGTCCTAAACAATAAACTATTGGTCTTACCAACCATTTTAATCATTCAACTTTTTTCAACAATGAAATGTCTTGATCTACTGCTAAATGCTCTTAATATTTTCTACAATTTCCCCAACCATCTCATGACCTTGAATATTTTCTTCCCCAACTACATCATAACATCTAGGTGATCGATACCTCTCCCAATAATGGTCGTCATTGGGGGCCATTATGTTTCTTAATTTTAAATTTCTATTGTATGTGAACTAAACCAGAGGAATAAGTTTATCCTATCTTCTTTTTAATTAAATTGAGTATTCTCTCTACATGCCCTTGAATATTGGGATATTTTTTTTTTCAGATTTTCCATCAATTTGGGGGTGATAAGCTGTGATGATGTCTACAAAATTATTTAGAGTATGTTAATGTCCCTCCCAAATGTGGAGGTAAATAATGAACTCAATAAAATTCAATCGATTTAGGAATTTCATATATCCTCACAACTTATCAAATTTATATCAGGTATGTTTACCGAGTGGTAAGTCTCTTAGAATCATATTGCTTTGTGTTGTGTTTAAAAGATTATCCACCAATAACCATAAATCAATACTTCCTATTGATGTCATTAAATGGAAAATAATAAATTCCCTGGTGATGTTTTCAAATTTCTGTATAGGCATAGTAAATGGTAGCAAAATCCCCCTGTATTTCAACCATTTAGGCTTCACTTGCTGGCATAAAAGACTTATTGATGCATATTTCATGATCTACTTATTTATATTTCCCCATGAGTAATACTCTCTTATATCGTGAAGCATATTTTTTTATAGGGTGGATATTGGTGGCCTATCTATGTGCATAATCTAAAAAATCAATCATCAAATAATTATTTTATAGTACACATAGTCATGACCCAAATAATGTTACACCATATTCATTAACATTATACAATAAGTATTTCCATTTAATTATATTTTCTACATTCTTATAAGTTACCTCATCACCTTTTTGAAAATCCATAAAAATTTCTAGAATGATAGTTGAGCATTCATTTATGATGGGATCAATGATGTTCCTTCCTTTATCATTCTCATGCCCTTACATTTAAATTCAATGAAGATCAGTTCCGACTCAATTCACATTAATGATTGAATTTCCTAATAAATTAAACATAGATCATCTTCTTATTTATTCTCCATCCTACGAAGGTAGATAATTAAGAATTCATAGTCCCTAATTAGCTTTAACCATATTGGATGGTTCATATTCAGCTATTTCTATATGAATATATACTTGAGGGTTTTTTGTTTTGTATATATTTCACACGTCAATGCAATGATATAATGACACTATATTATTAAAGAGACGATCAATGTTGCATCACGAGATATTTATTTGGTATGTTTTGATAATGAACCATGAGCTATCTTGAAGCATATGCTATTAATTTTTCATTCTGCATCAACATACAACACAATCCATTTTTTGAATCATCACTAAATAGTAAAAAAATTTCTCTAGTTGTGGGTTGAATGAGAACAATTATAGGGATAATTATTCTTTTTCTACTCCTTTAGTACCTTTTCACATTCATCAATCCCTGAAATGTTGACTCTCATCCTAATTATATTGGTTACAGGGTTCGAAAATCGAGAAACATTTCACCGAAATTATTGATAGTACCCAAATAATCCCTGGAAACATTGGATTTCTATAAATGGTTTTGGGCTCAACCATCAATAAATTACTTTTGTTTTTTAGGGTCCATAGATATACCATTTTTTGTAATGATATTCTCCAAGAAATAGATAGCCTTCAACAAAAACTCAAAATTTATATACATGGAATAATGATTATCCTTTTGTAAGATATTTAGCATAGTGGTCAGATTCTCCTCATGCTCTTAATTCCATTTGGAGTATGTTAGAACATCATATATAAATACTATAAAATTTTTTTTGAGGTAATTACAATGAATCTATACATCAATTGATTGAAAACATTTGGAGAAATGGTGACCCCAAATAGTATTACAATGAAATTATAATGGTTGTAACTTATAAGAAATGCAGTCTTCGGAATATACCCCCCCCCCCCTCACCATTTATTGATAATATCTCAACCAATGATCAACCATGTAGAAGTATTTTAATCCACATACCTAATTTAACAAGTCATTAATCTATGATAGAGGATACTTGTTCATTATCATTATCTTGTTGAGCTCCTGAACATCAATAAAGAGACTCATAGACACATAATCAATCTTGATTAAAAATAATGGTGCACCCCATGGTTATATAATTTGTCTTTTGGACCATATAAATGGATTATCCTATTGGTTTTTCATTATCTCCTTATGTTCCAAAACATTAATTTATTACAGAATCTTGCATAATAGAAATTCCCCATGTATAATATCATGTAAAATATAATTCTATACTCTAAGATAAAGAAATCAACATATTCCATAACAATGGGAATGAATTAATGTATGATTCATCCCTAAGAATTAATCATATGATATATTTATGATTTCTCAAATTGCAATAATATCCATTTCTAATATATTTTTTGCTATAAAAGATACATCCATGTCTATGATATTCTATATAATTGGTGGATGATTAGCAATGCACAAATTTATTTCCTTCTCATGACAATATTTATTTTCTCTATATAATGAAATCTAAAACATGACTAAAACAAAATAAAAATCCTCTAAATAGAATATGAAAATGTTTTCAAGGATGTTATAAACAAAACCATTGAAATGGGAGACACTATATACTTATGATGGAATAATTTCACCATTTTCTTTTTTTACCTACAATTTTACATCCATGCATTGTGGTGGTGTTTGGATATTTCTACTAATTTATTTTAATACAAATGAATACATAAAACTAAAATAAGACTTTATATTCAGTACTCATGATTGTATAACTAGAGTACATATCAGCACATTATTTTTGGGATCCACTACGGTGGTTGTGAAAGAAAAACATCACCCTTGCAACCATGGAGGTTATTGGTTTCCACTGAAAACTGTTGGTTTAGTGCATTGTTTTGAAATGTTCCCATGATTCTTATATTTAATGAAATGAACAATGCGTTGATGGTTGACTGGATAATTCCGTTCCACTATCACATTTGTGGGTTTCTCTTCGTGTAAATCACCAACTAGGTGTCCTTCAATTCCACACATAAACAATATCATAGTTCCACATAGGCAATTTTTGGGGTGCCTCATTATGCACCTCAGCCAAAGGTGATATTGAAATATTAGGGGACAATTACATTTTTCCATCATACCTCTCTAATTGGACTCCACTTTATGATACATAACATTGTGAATAACTTGAGATTTACTAATCTCCATTTCTACATTGATGGAACAACAACAGATTTTCTCACCGTTATGAAAGTCACGTATCACCAGGGAATTTAATTTAATAGGAATTATCTTTTCAAATAATAGATCAACATTGTTTTTATGGGTAATTACAATGGCATACACATATTTTTCATGTCTCGTGGATATTTCTTCACACGCCCCAACTGATTTGTAAAATTTTTACTAAAGGGGAAGGAACCACCTTTCCATTTTATTTTAGAGAATTTGATGAAAATATTTATTGAAAATCATTTTCACGAATTCCTCCAACCACATCATTTCAATTGATTCCCCATGATTCATACTATTGATCCATTTCCACCATCGATCAGCTTCTCCCAGAATAAAATAATCAAATAGTTAAATCTTATTTTGTCATGAAAAATTTTAGGATAGAGAATATAATCTAAATGGAGTTGATAGATTGTTCTTTGATTATGTGATAAAATTATCCATTTCATTCTAGAGACCACTATCACATAAATATCTCATCAACTAATTTTTGAATTTTTTGGGGGAATTTGGAAACACCCCTAGTTCCATATTCCTATCCAGAACCTGAGTCAGGTGAGGGAGTCTGATCATAAAATAAGTGATTCCCACTCCCATCGGGTTGGGTATATCATTGGGGTTATCAACACATTTTCTGTCACATTGATTGTTTACCTGACTACTCGAATTTCCACTAGTAGGCTTAATTGAAATGGAATTTATGGATGATTATTTTAAAACTCTTTAATTCATATAATTGAATCAAATAAAATTATGGTGATAACATATAAACTAAACCTATTTTATAAATTATCTATTTATAGGATTCAATATAGTTATCCTTGATCTATTTACTAATAACTATTTTTATAGTACTTGTTTCATTAATAGTGGTCCATAATAAGTTAATGAATTTTTGAATGAATATCAAACGACATTTAAAAAAAACTGGTATCCAGTAAGGCTTGTTTTCAAGCACCAGTTCCATGTCGAGTCTAGCTTAACCTGGTATTTTTGGGGTATACTCCTATGCATATTTGTTCTAGAAACACTTCCACTTTTAGTATATAGACTATTATGTATATGATTGATAAACCACTTACTACAAACTTACCAAAATTTTGGGATGTTTTCTTATACTAAGTATTATCCATATGGCTTTATCTAGAGTTTTTTAGTCATTATCAAAAAATAACTATATTTTACCTTTAATAGAAACTATAACCACACATATCTTTATTTCGTATTAATTATTGATTTATTAAATAATATTTCACTAAATATAACACATAAAATCAGGATGTATAGTTTTATTGGGATTCAGTTACCATACATAACAACTTTGTATATAAAATGACTCATCATTATTGAAATCATTCTCACCATGATCACAGTATTCCATAGAATATAAAACTGCATGGTGGTAAACTGGGGACATACATAATAAATGGGTGAGATATAAATCATAATAAGTGAATAAAAAAAGAATACAATTAAGAGAATTATACATTTTATACAATAGGCATATCAGTGGATCATAAAAGGGGTGAGAATAATAAACAATAATAGTAATACATGATATATCAAGATAACATGGGAAATGTGAAAAAAACCACTGCATCATAAATATTGTTAAATGATAACTTTCAAGACATTATCATAGTAAAATTCCCATAATGTAATATGTAACATCCCGGATCCGGGTGCCACTCAACGGGTACCCCGAACCTAGTTGGCCACATGACCCCAATCGCATTTCTCCAAACACCATGGGTTATCGACTTGCAGCGAGGGCATAAGTATGATAGTGGGGACACAATGCCCTCATTTTTATAAGTGTAGCGCCTCAGAAAAGATAAATAAAATACAATAGCGGATGTAGTAAAAAATATACAACTGAATGGACAAGTGATGTAAAAGAGAACCAGTAGTCATATATATATATATATATATATATATATATATATGCAGCATGTGACTAATTCTATGAAATCATCCAAAACAGGATATGCTGAAATATAATACAATAAAAATCAGAGTATAGGGTATAGAAAACAGAACACTACAGAGTGAACAGAACGTAGCAACATAACAAGACTATGCTCGATCTCATGCTCTCATACTCCTCTCCTACAACCATGTACCTGTATAGGGGCCCTTTCCCCTATCGACACATGTAGCAATATAGTCTGTTTGGGCCAAAGGCCTGACCCAAACAGGGTGTGAGAAATAAATCCCAGTAGGCACCCACCAAAGGCCCATTCCCAACTATTAGTGAAAATATGCAACAATAGTGTGAAAAAGTAAAATGCAGTAAACAAGTAAGTAATCAATAGTAAATATCACTACTTGTTACATTTCAATTTTAATTATTACATATCACCTCCAAGCTTGTGCTTTGGCTCAGAAGGTAAAACGTCGAAAATCATCACTATGAATATAAGAAGTAAATAGTGTCCTCACACATGTCAATCCTTACACTCAGGTAATCATAATCATTTCCTCAGGCTAACAGAACCACACCCTTAAGATAATCAGAATCATTCTCTCAGGTGATTTCCCTTAGGCATATCGAATATTTCCCTCTGGCGTTCGAGGTAATGCCCTCAGGCAGAGAAGCAACTACCATCAGGAAAATGAAACTTTTCACTCAGGCTAAATGAAACAATATCACTCAGGCTGAACAAACACTTTCCCTTAGGCTAAACAGAACACTGCCCTTAGGTTCAAGGAACCGGGCCGATACCCAATCATAAACAATAAATTTAAATAAATATTCTCTCTAGAATATTCATTACACAATATAATCATGGAATACCCTCGGGTATCCTGGCCAAATAACTAAACATAGGAACGAACCCCTTGGGTTGTCCTGGATCCAAGATGTAGAGACCCATACATGACATTCATAGATATTACATTACTTTTGTATAATACTTAATATATTACAAAAACAGAAGCCCAAAGTCCATATTAGTTTAGTGTCTCTGGAAACTAGGAACATAATCATTGAAATCAAGGTGAAAGATCTTCATCATCTCCCATAATGATCTTCACCTTTCTTATTCTTAGCTAAAACCATTAATTATATCATGGGGAAAATAAAACAAAAAAAGGGTGATATCAAATTATTAGTAAGTGTAAACATGCATAACATAAAAAAACATATACATTTGAACATCAAAACATGAACATAATTTCTAAACGTCAAAATCTTGAGTCATAAAATAAATCATGGCAGTAAAAAATGCATAGATCATAAAGGATCGTTAATCTTGATAAATAACATGGTAAAAACATGGAATTGTGGAAAACCATTAAGAACATGTTATTATTTCCGTAGTATCCATGGAATTGCTGCCAAGACCATCATAGTGTAAAAAGTCCCTTAATCAATCAAATTCACTCCTCGTTCCAGTCCTGTAACACTGAACCAGATTAACTTGTCGTTCCAGCCATTTCTATCTTATGAGATATAAATATTTACCCAATTCATGGGAGGTAGATATAGGTCCCACCCATATCATAATAAAATCATTCTTACTTGTGTAACAAAATAAACATAAATCATTCAACATAACCCCAAGAATAAAATGAGTTTCATAAACATCATCCCATCATAAGTTAATCCTTATAAAACAAATGGATCTAATTACATCATAAGAAAATTTAGACCATGTAAATCATAGAGAAATTATACTTGAAACATACACATATTAAATAATGTCATCTTATATGGAAAATGATTTTGATTAAACTCTTGAAATGACATTTTGAGGAAAATATCTTTTCTTCTTCAAAATCATTTTCTTTTCACAAAATCCCATGAAATTGTAAAAGAAATATATTTTGTTTAAAATACTCATGAATACTTGTAGAGTAAGCTTCATGAAAATAAGGCGTTACAAAACCAAAAAAAAAATTTCATTCTGTATAAGTTTAAAAAACATTCAACATGTACTTTTAATGGAAATGTCAAAAAGTTTCTCGTATGGTAAACAAAAGAAATATTTCTTCCATAACACAATGTAAAATTCAAAGAGGGGTATACCTAACTATAAACATAAAAGGATGAATATTAAACACTTTATCAAAAACTTTTTATGTATATGGATGAAAAATATAACCCCTGTAAATACTTACATAAAAGAAAGCTCTGATAAAATGAGATTGCACAATTAGCCCTTACATTAGATCTGATATGCTTCTTACATATCTAAACCTCCTTTTTAATGATTTAAATAATGTCATTGACATCATTCATAATCATATTCATTATTATGATATAATATTTTTTTTTACTTTTGACTTTATATCACCAGTTCTTTGGTAAATTACATGTTAATGCAGGATTTAGGGTAAAATCGTTTCATTTGTAGTACGTGTTTAAACTTGTTTTTATTGATATTATTACTTATATCCTGATTTAAATAATTCCAGAATTTGAGAAATTATTAATATATATTACATATTCATCATATAAATATATATGATAGATCGATAAATGGAATGAAATACACAGTTCATGGAGGCGGTTGGTCGTACGTATGCATGACCGCTGTTTTTGTTTCCATATTGAATTGAATGGAATTAATTAAATGAAACATATATTTACATAAATCCAGTATCATTATTAGTTAATATCATTCATGACTATATATTATATATTCTTTATAATCATACTTGAATGGTTAATCATTGAAAATGAATCTCATCGCCCTCGTGGAGACGGTAGTCCGTACGTACGCACGACCGAGGATATCATTATTTTGATATTAAAATCATATTTAATTAGATGGTATATCATATATACAGAATAATAATAATGATATATTTATTATTTATATCATTTATACTCATTATTATACACATCCAAATGATGAAATGTTTGAATAACAAACTACACCACAACGTGGGGATGGTAAGTCGTGTGTACGCACGTGTGGGAACTTTTTCATTCATAGGATGGATAAAATAACTAATAAGGTTGTGAAATTTTTGTAAAAAATTAATAGTATATAGAAGTTACTGGATTTATTATTTTATAATGGAAACAACTATGAAGGAGGATGTGGAAGAAGAAAGGAACTTGAAATAGGTGGTGAGATATTTATCTCTTCTTCAGGTTCTTCCTTTTGATTTGATCAGAAGGACTCCATAGGTTGGCTTTCTGAATAAATTAAGACCTCTAGTATGAAGGGAGAGAAGTTGAAATGGTATTTGGGCAGGGTTTGGCCGAGACAAATGGATTTGGAGGTGTGAATTATAGAGAATGTAGAGTTCCCTTTTATAAGAGAGGTGAGGGCCACCTTTGGAAAAATCTAAAATATTATATTATAATAAATTAATATTCACTTTATAATTGCTCCAAAGTGAATTATTTATAGGATAGGGTGGGTATGGGTTGATATCCTCTCAAACAATAGGTTTTAGACATGTTTATGTTACCATATAAACCTTATCATTTAGATTTAACTCTATGTTAAATAATTTAACTTTTACCATGTCTTCTTGTATTTTTACACTATTTGGTTAATAAATATACTATATTATGCCAATCGAACCCCAATTGGTTCGTTAATGTCATATATATTATTATATAAGTCTTTGGGCCGAGCCTTAGATTTTTAGGAATATAATATCAATTAATAATATAATATTTTTTTAAAAAACTCTTTTATGTCAATTTTGACACTATTTGGTATTTTTTTCTCTAAATTCATAAAACCATTATTACATCGAAAATAAATAATCTAACCAACCCTAATATGTTATATTAACCTTTAAAATTAGTTTAATTCATAAATATTCTCTATTTTCATTTATTTGGGTATTTATAATATCAAATATTTTAATATTTCATTAATTATGTAATTACTACATCAACATTGTGTCATTAATAAATTAAAATATATAATGTATAAAAATTATAAATAAAATAAAATTATCTAGGAAATATTTCTAGATTTCTAATTAATATTTATAGATGAATTTATATTATGTATAACACAATATTAAATATTTGTTTGTTATTAAACATTTATTTTAAATATTTTAACTCTTCATTAAATAAAAAAATAATTAATGTCCTAATATAATCCAACTGAACCTAAAGGATAATATTTTATTCCTAAGGATTTTAGGTCAAATTACACTTATCCAATAGAATTATTACATGTTATAGGGTAATAATAATATCATATATACCCTTAATTACCCTATTTACTTTTAACCATGGTAAATAAAAGTAAAAAGTAAATATTCACCAAAAATTATTTTTATCTTATTGAACTACATTTTATTCCATGATATTAACCATGTTTCATAGATATTAGAAATTCCAGTCACAGAAACGGTAAAATTAGGTTTTATGAAAATTTGAAAATTCTCCTAGGAGGTTGGTAAAAGACGGTGAAAAGTGCAATAAAATTTTTATATATCTAAAATTATTATAAAATTAATCCAATGAATAACATTGAACTTATATAGGTATTATGTATCAATTTTCACCTAAAATAAATTAAAAAAAATAATAATTATTTAAATATAAATCTGGTTTTAAACTATAACCCACTATTTTTCTCTATTCATCAACAATTGAATGTTTTCAAAAAATACCAAAAATTCTCCATAGGATAATTTCGAAATTCGAAATCCTAAAATGAAGCATATTTTGAAAGATAAAATGTATAAAATTTCAGAATAGTTGGTATTACTATTCATAACAACTAGTTTATATAATATTTTTATAACATATCGTTGTTTAGTGAAACTCGGTATTGCCTACAATGCATGATATCCAGGAAGGTTGCTCTAGCGTGTAACACAATCCAAGAATAGTGTTGCGTATTCAACAAGCTAATATGGTGTTGCGTATAGCGTAAGATAATATTGGTGTAGTGTACAACACAAGACATCATGGAAATTAAAAATAAAATTTCTCATAAAATTTCAGGGTGTTACATTCTACCCCCATTAAAATGAATTTCGCCCTAAAAATTCGTCAGGGTTATAAATGGTTTTATTACATGAATTATTCTTTCATAGAAACCCACATCTTATAAAGGAATACTAAATCATCATTTTATAAGATGAATGCTAGAAACATAAAGAAAAACAAATGTAACTCATCACTGGGTTTCCACACAAGATAATATAGGTGAAAATATGGATATGGAAGAGAAATAAAACCATCAAATTCTGATATAAAGTGGTAGAGAACATGGCTATGAAAAATAGAACAATCACATAGCCATAAATTTTTGTTGATCTAAGGTAGTACTTGATTCATCATATATGAGGGTACTAGGACAATGTTTTTAGTTTTCAATATCATTTCCTAAGATTTAAAAATTTTGATTTAGAAGAAATAATTACATGATTTTGCTAAAATGATGCCTTTTCTCGTTCCTTGAACAATTTCCACTTCATCTCTTAAGGAAGTGAAGTTGAATTTGTCTTTAGTGAAGTGTTATCAGATCATGCGATAATATTATAGGTCATTCCATATGTCTCTAATATAAGGTTGGCAAAAGTTATATACATATGTCCATCTATGGTGAGATTAATCGTATATGGTTCCATAAATGGACTTATTCTTCATATATCATCCTATTTAATAAAATAAAACTAGTTTCAACTAACTAGGGACTTCCTGTAAGCCAGTGGTAGGTGATAAAGGCATGTCACACTTCAATTGTTGATTTGATTCCGGGAACCTTGTCCGACATGATGGGTTGTTTCCCATCCTACAAGTTGTCCTTTTTCGAAAACAGCACTATTATAACATTCAAGAAATAATATCGAAAAAATGTTCATGCCTTAAACAATACTCTTTGATTTCCAACTTAATTCATTCCAATCTTTAGACTTATCCAAAATACATCTGTCTAATCTCATAGTATAAAGAAAATTATTACTAGAAAGGTCATATAACAAGCACGTGAAAACCATCATGTATCCCCCATATATCATAAGATATATATTGTTGATCTCATTCCAAACATGTGAATACATTAATCATGTATGGCTTGAAACATAAATTATCAGAAAACCTTAGTGAAAACATGAATTCTATCCAAAGTTAACTCTTTCCACATACCAAAATCCAAATCTTTCTATATACTCAATCCATGATATCAAATTGTCCTTATATCAGTCATGAGCTCCTTAATACTATCAAACATCTCATTATGTCGTTATCCCATCATTATGCACATATCATCTACTTTCTGAAAATATCTTAATAAACTTCCAGGGTTACCCATTCCATTCAACATATACTTTCAAATACTTTAGGAAAAATAATAGTGTAACAATCCTTAGATGTGTCTTTATTCTATAATACCATTACCTATACAACATAACTCTTGATAAAGTTATATCATTTAACTACCTTTTTAAAGCATTGACCAAGCATTAACAATTATTTTATATCACATTTCATTTGTAGTCTATTCATCATCATCAATATATATAATAACCATACGACCATGATGATTCTCTTGATGAGACTTCACTTAGGGCATTTGTTTTCATAATTCTTGTACATTCCACATTTAAAACATTTAACCGTGGTTGATGTCTTAGAAATGCCATTATGTTTGTCCATGTTGTAAACTAAACCTATTCCTTTGCAATTACTGGATTTCTTTCATTCTTTTCCCCACCCAAAGAATCTTCCAGTTCCTTTGAAACAATCTCTGTGATGCCTCTTAACACATGATTTACATGAGGGGAATTGAACATTCTTTCCTTTATGATCATCATGAAACTCCATCTATCTCTTATTAGATGAGTAGGGATACTTACCAAAGATGACATTATTGATCATATTATGAGATTTCTGATTCAACATAATAACTATGTTTGGACTTCCAAATCCTGTTTCATTTGGTTGATAATGAATAATATCATTCCATTGTCCATCATAGCCTCCATTATCATGAATCTTACTGTTTCTAGCCATTTTATAAAACCCAAAAAGAATTGTGTGAGAGGAAAAAATCATGCTAGGAAAACAACATAATAAAGGGGGAGTACCTTCAATATATAACATCCTATGTTTAATTCTATGATCGTTACCATAATTCTATGACTGTAACCTATAAATATACTTAACTAAAGAGACATCCCGATACATACCTTAGAAATATCTCTTGGTATTTCACTAAAGTTTTTGTATCCTAGTTACCAAAGGTTAACTAAGCCTTCACTCTGATACCAGCTGTACAGACCCATACAAGACGTATATTGACATTACATTACTTTTGTAGAATACATAATACATTACAAAAACAGACGCCCAATGACCGTATTAGTTTAGTGTCTTTGGAAACTTGAAACATAACATTCTAATCATGGTGAAAGATCTTAAACATCTCCAACCGAGATCTTACCTTATGGTTTTCATACCTAAAACCTTTCATTATATCCAGGGGAAAAGAAAACATAAAAAGGGTGAGCTCAAATTCTCAGAAAGGGTAAACATGGAAAATATAAAAATAACATATACATTTGAAATTCAAAACATGAACATAATGTTTAAACATCAAAATCATGAGTCGTGAAATAAATCATCGCAGTACGTAATGCATAGATAAAAAAGGAACATTAATCATGATAAATAACATGGGATAAAGACATGGACTTGTTTAAAACCATTAAGCACATGTTATGATTTCCATATTATCCAATGCATTGCTACCAAGACCATCATAGTGGACAAAGTCCCTAACTGAACAGAGTTCACTCCTTGTTCAAGTCCAGTATCACTGAACCATATTAACTTTCCATTATATCCATGTCTATCTCATGATATATAAATCATTACCCAATGCATTATAGGGATAAATAGGCCACACCAATCTCATAATGAAATCATTCTTACTTGTGCCACAAAATAAACATAAATAATTCCTCATCACCCAATGAATAAAATGGGTTTCATAAACAGCATCACAACATAACATAATCCATATAAATCAAATGGATATCATTTCATCATAAGAAAAGTGAAACCATGTAAATCCTAGAGACATTTTAGTTGAAACATACACAAATGATACAATGTCATCTTAGTTGGAAAATGGTTTTGATAAAACAATTGAAATGAAATCTTGAGGAAAATATCCTTTCTTCTTCAAAATCATTTTCTTTTTACAAAATCCAATGAAATGTTAAAATAAATGGATTTTGTTAAAAATATTCATGAATCCATGTTGTGTAATCTTCATTAAAATAAGAAGTTATAAAACCATAAAAATCCATTCATGTTATATAAGTTAAAACAATATTCTCCTTGTACTTTTAACAGAAAAGTCAAAAAGTTCCTTGTGTGGTAAACACAATAATATTCCTTCCATAGCACAATGTAAAATTAAAATAGGGGTAAACATGACATTAAAAATAAATGTAAGAATATTAAACTCTTTATGAAAAACATTTTTATGGAATGGGTGAAAAATATAACACCAGTAAATACTTACGTATAAGTAATCTCAGATAAAAATCAGATTGGAAAAGTATCCCTTAACTTAGGTCTGATATGCATTGTACGTATCTGAACCTCTAGAATATGGATTTAAATAATTTCATTTAGAAATTATAGAATCATATTCATTGTTATGATATCATATATGGTTCACTTATGAATTTATATTACCCGTTCTTTTGTAAATTAAAAGTTAAAGCAGCGTTTTGGGTAAAATCATTTCATTTATCTTACATGTTTCGACTTTTTGTTCTTGATATTTTTACTTATATCCGGATTTACATAATTCCAAAATCTAAAGAATGATTTATATATAATACATATTCTGCATATAAGTATATATGATAGTTTGATCAACTGAAGGAAATACACCATTCATGGAGACGGTCGGTCGTACGTATGCATGAAAGCTATTTTCGTTTCCTTATTGAATTGAATGGAATTAAGTAAATGAAAAATATATGTACATAAATTCATTATAATTATTATGTAATATATTTCAGGATTATTTATTATATATATACTTTATAATCATACTTGAATAGTTAATCCTGTAAAATGAATCTCATCACGTTCTTGGAGAGGGTAGTTCGTACGTACGCAGGAGCGATGATATCATTCTTTTGATATTAAAATAGTATATAATTGGATGGATAATATTATATACAGAATCATTTTAATGTTATATTTATTATTTATATCATTTATACTCATTATTATACTCATCCAAATGATGAAATGTTTGAATAACAAACTACACCACAACGTGGGGACGATAAGCTATATGTACGCACGGGTGGTGACTTTTTCCATCATAGGATGGATAAAATAACTAATAAGGTTGTAAAATTTCTATAATAACATCACAATATATAGAAGATACTGGATTTATTATTTTATAATGGATGCAACAAATAAGGAGGATGTGAATGAAGAAAGGAACTTGAAATAGGTGGTGAGATATTTACATTTTAATCGGGTTCTGCGTATCGATTTGATCAAAAGGGCTCCATAGGTTGGCTTTATTACTAAAGAAAGGCCTCTAGGATGATGGTAGGACATTTTAGGGGGTATTTGGGTAGGGCTTGGCCGATCCAAATGGCTTTGGAGTTGTGATTTCGAGAGAAGGGTGTGCCCTTTTATAAGAGAGGTGAGGGGCACCTTAGGAAGAACTAAAAATATTATTTTATAATAAATTCATATTCGGTTTATTAATGCTCCAAAGTGACTTATTTCAATGATAGGTTGGGTATGGGTCGCAATAATTTCATCCAATAGGTTTTAGGAAAGTTTATGTTACAATTTTAACCTTTTTATTTAGATTTAATTCTAAGTTAAATAATTTTACTTTTACAATGTCTTCTTGTATTCTTACACTATTTGGTTAATAAAATTACTATAATCTTCAAATAGAAACCCAATTGGTTAATTAATGTCATATATATTATTACATCAGTCTTTTGGCCGAACCTTAAATTTTTAGGAAAGGAATATCAATTAATAATATAATATTTGTTTTAAAAACTGTTTTATGTCATTTTTGACACTATTTGGTATATAGTTTTTTCTAAATTAATAAGAGCATTATTACTTCGAAAATAATTCATCTAACCAACCCTAATATGTTTTATTAACCTAGAAAATTAGTTCAATTCATAAAAAGTCTCAAATTACATTTATTTGGGTATTTATAATATCAATTATTTTAATATTTCATTAATTAGGTAATTATTTCATCACCATTGTGTAATAAATAAATAAAAATTTTTAAGGTCTAAAAATTATAAATAAAATAACATTATGAATGAATTATTTTTATCTTCTTAATTAATATTTATAGTCGAATTTATCTTATGTATAATGCAATATTATAAATGTTTTAGTTATTAAACGTTGATTTTAACTATTTTAAAGCTTCTTTAAATAAAATAATAATTAATGTACTAATCTAATCCAATTGGACATAAAGGGTAATATTTTATTCCTAAAGTTGTTTTTGGTCAAATTACACTTATCCAGTATAATTAGGACATTTTTTAGGGTAATAATAATATCATTTTTACCCTTAATTGCCATATTTACTTTTAACCGTGGTAAATAAAAGTAAAATGATACTCTTCCCCAAAAAGTATTTTTATCATATTGAATCACATTATACTCCTTGATATTAACCGTTTCTCTTATATTTATAAATTCCACTCACAGAAGCGGTAAAATTCTGATTTATGTAAATTTTAAAATTGTCCTGTGAGGTGGGTAAAAGACGGTGAAATGTTCAATAAATTTTTTATATATCTAAAATTATTATAAAATGAATATAATTAATTGAATTGAAATTATATAGGTATTGTGTATCAATTTTTACTTAAAATTAATTTAAATGAAATAAATAATTACTTAAATAAAAAGTAGTTTTTAAACAATAACTTAGTGTTTTTCATTATTCATTAAAAATTCAAACTTTTTGGAAAAATCAAAAATACCCCCATGGATAATTTTGATGTTCAGAATCCAATAATGAAGTCCATTTTGAATGGTAAAATTTATTACATTTCAAAAAAGTAGGTATTACTATTCATAATGGCTAGTTTATGTAATATTTTAATAACATATCGTTGTTTAGTGAAACTCGGTATTGTGTACAACGCAAGCTATCGAGAAAGGTTTATCTTGTGTGTAACACAAGCCATGAATAGTTTTTCTTATACTACAATATAATATAGTGTGGCATATAGCGCAAGATAATCATGGTGTAGCGTATAACAAAAGACATCAAAGAAATTAAAAATAATAATTCTCATAAAATCTCAGTGTGTTACACTAGAAGTGTAACATCCCAGGTAAATAAAGAATAAAGAATTTTCATATTTATTAATATATACGAATTAAATATTAATTTTAATTAAAAGGGGTTTCTACGTTCGATAGCGTACTCAGTACGCAACGATGAGTTTCTTTGAAAACTTACGTTGCACAGAAGTAATAAAATAATATTAATTTAAATGTTAGTTAACGAGTAGCCATTGTACTAGCGGGAATGGATAGAAATAACTAAAATATGATTATATAAGTTTTTAAATGTTTTTACATTTACCCAATAAAAGATAAAGGCTTAAAATACCGAAAGAGTTCAATTTTAGGCATTTATACCCTAATTTTCACGAAAGGTCCACTTATCACCTTTTGACGGAGAACCGTCATTAAATATAGTTTTGATCAATCTTATAAATTCTATTGGACCAAATATAACTCTTCTTTAGAATCGGGACATCAAAATTTACTTTGTGTAAATTTTTGGTACCATTCTGATAAAGTTCATTTTTTAATGAATAGTGTAAAATGTTGTATTTTAATTCAAAACCACTTTTTAATCTAATTTATTTATATGATTAGATTATCTTTTTAATTGGTTTTAAAGTGAAATTAGAAAATATTTTTACCATTTAATCCAATAGTGGTCGTTGGAATTAATTTCACTTTGAAATCAGATTTAAACTAGTGTCAATCTTTTGATACTTATTGTTTCATAAAAACACGCTATTTGCTCTGACAACGGGAATTAATTATTAAATTAATTAATGTGACTTATATGTTTTGAATTTTGTAAAATAGACTTCATTTTTGAATTCGTAATATCAAATATAGCTTAGAGTGAATTTTTAGTAATTTTCTGAAAAACTTCAATTTTTGATGAATAGTGAAACCACTAAGTGGTACTTATAAAGACCGATTTTCCGTTTAAATGAAATTTTGCCATAATTGTATTTTGAATTTCAAAAATCCGACATACATGGTTGTCATTAAGAAGTAAAATGTGGTTCAATGAGATTATAATAATTTTTTGGTGAATAGTAACTTATTAAGTTCTTAATCACGATTAGTGGAAATTAGGGTAGTTTAAGGTAAAAATAATGCTTTAATAAAATAAGATGAGCTTGAAACATGTCCTACCCTCATTGGTTGTGTCATGGCCGACCAAGAAAAGCCATGGGTCAACTTGGGGACCCCATGGAGCCACTTTGGTTGAGAAATGACAAAAATAACTTTTTATTTAATGTAAAAGTAAAAATGACACAAACATGATATGTTTTACTAAAACAATTTTTAAATGGGGTTATACAAGTCAGATTGTTGATTATAAATAGTAATTGGAAAGATAAAACGATTTCCTAAATCATAGTATTTTTTTTATAATTTTTAGACATTAAATAAATTAATTTATTTATGATATCATGATGATGCAGCGATGACCTCATTATTTAACGATTTAAATAAAATGGAAAGATAATGTAAAATCTATGAACTAAACATGTCCAAAACCAATTGGATGAGTGGATTTCGAACCCTTATCACCTTATCCACGAATTATATCAATGTGGGACCTTTTAAAACCGAAAAACATTTTTCAAATAAAGTAATATTTCTTTACTTTCCAAAAGTGTCCCTCCTCTCCTCTTATAAAAGGCCCCCACCTCTACCTCATTTCGCACACTCCTCAAGCCTTTGGCTCGGCCAACCCCTACCCAATTACTCTCTCCACATCCCTCTCCTCATCCTAGAGGATTCCCTTTGGGCAGAATCCTTTCAAAGGAAGCCTGTAGGCTCAAATGAAAAGGAGTTAAACTTTTAAAGGTAATTCATTTTCTCTTGTTCATTTGTTTTATTTTGCTTCTCCAACCATCTAAACTCTTTTTATTTACTTATTTTGTAACAACAACAGTATCTTAAATATACTATGATGTTGTTACAAGATTTATTCGAGCTACACTCTCACACAACTACATCAAATGGTTAAAGAACATACGGTTTCCGTGGATGGTGAAATTCTGCCTCCCGAAACGATGATTGTTCAATATTCATTTAACACCATAAAAGGTGGCCATTATGATGTCACTATTTTTATATATGATATATAATATGTTTATTTTTTCTTTAAGCTTCTGTATTTTTCATTTTGGGCATACCTTTATGGTTTCCATTATGGGTAAACACGATATCTTCATTTAAGGAAGTGCGGACTACCGCCCCCTCTAAGTGATGTGATTCATTAATTCCATATGTGGGACGTGTAAAGGATGGATTTAAAGTTATTATATATGATTTTATACTGGAATTATAATGTACCTCTATATCATTATTATTTATTTCCATTAAAGTATGAGATATAAATGAAAGTAGCGTTCATGTGTACGTACGGCTTACCGTCTCCATGAACGGTGCATTTCATTTCTTATCCCCAAATGTAATGTACTATTAAAAGTACATGTATATAATAGATATATATAATTAATGATATATCTAAATGATGAATATAATTCTGTAATTAAAATATGCATACCTCTCAATTAGTTTTAATTCCATTAATATGACAAAGAAATGAAAGTAGCGTTCATGCGTACGTACGGCTTACCGTCTCCATGAACGGTGCATTTCATTTCTTACCTCTAAATGATTATGTAATATTATAAATACATGTATATTCTGGATATATATGATACATATTATATCCAAATCGGGAATTTCATTCTGGATATAATGAACCTTTGACCACACGAACAACATGTAATTGTAAGAAGTTCACTTTCGATTTAAGAACCAAATATTGACAAAACAAACATTATTAACTTAAATGGTTACATAATGTTTATAACATGGAAATAAGTGATATAAAAGGAATAATGAACTTTAAAAATGTTCTTAATCAAGTATAAATTAACTCAAACTTATTATTCAGGATGTTAAAGAACGATCGAGTCAAGTCGGACCCGAGGTAAGGGACTTCGTCTCAATCTCCTTTCATTGAGGCATATTTCATTTTATACACAACTTTCTTTTATACGGTGTATAAACCCCATTGAATTTTACTTTTATACAAAAGGAATCTTTTTATATGAAGAGTTTTACAAAACGACAAAAAGGAATGTTTCTTTTAACGTACGCGGTGACAACGACCTTTTCCGCCGCCGCGAGTATTATTTGGTCTTTGGCTTCCTCAACAAGCCGTAATGTTTTTAAAATAAAATAAATACCATATACTCTTTTATGTATTTTGGTATTGAAAATGGTTTTGATAAAGGATTCTATTATGATATATTGTGATTGAAATGTGGAAATGTTATCATTCCTTTATATTGGTTTTACATTTTATGATTTTATATTGGTACTTGGACATTTTAACAGGTGGTTACGTTATAAACCATATGACGGGTGGTGCCGTGAATACCAGGACGGGTGGTTACGTTATAACCTCCAATGTAATGGGTATGGAAGTTGGCCGTATGTCTATTCCATTAATTATGTATGCAAATTGGCCGTATGGCTATTCCATTAAGTGATATGTGTGGAAGTCGACCGTATGGTTATTCCACTTAAGTATTTTTATGTCCCAAGTTACCTTTATATATGTTATGTGTTCTTTTTATGGGTTTTATGGTAATCCTTTGGTTACAAAAAGGTAAGTAATGATACTTTATTCAGTGAAGAGTTTTTTGTACTACTTCATGAAGGTGAAGGTATTACTTTGATAGAGTATATATGTTTTACTTGATGTTTGAAAAACTAACAGTTTTCATTCTTTCTGTATCCCTTACTGAGCTTTTTATGCTCACCCCAAGTTTTTTTGAAATGTTTTTCACAGGACTTAATGTGGAATAAGGTCAAGGATGGTATCAAGGGAATGTCATGCTATATAAAACATGGAACTAGAAATGTTTCTTTTAAGAGTTTTTTTATTATGGAAACTTAGTAGAAGTGACTACTTTGTAATCTTTTGAGATGTAATAGTTATGTTCTAATTCTCTAAAACTCTAAACCAGAAAAGATCCTCAACGTGAATTATTCGTTTAATTCAATATTAAGTAAGGTTTAAGGCTGATGCCTTATAGTTGGTATCAATGGTCGGTTTAGACAACTTTAAGAGTTAGAAAGTGTTAAATTATAATATGATTGAAATGATATAGCATTTACGGATTACCATGTTGCTTCGCCTAAGATATTTCTGTGTTCAGAATGGTTTTCTGCAGAGGAAACAAAGCAGTTATGTTGGTACGACATCAGGAGGAAGATAACCTTCCAAATCCACAACCTGAGATGGTCGGAATCGGAACTGAACTGTTTGTTGCAGTGATGGCACAGTTGACTCAGGCTATAAATGGTGGTGGTATCCATGCACGAGATCAGCCAGATAAACCGCAGAGGAACATGTCAGTGGTGGAACATTTCATGAGGCAACATCCCCCATCATTCAGAGGATCATCTGACACTGTGCAAGCTGAAGGGTGGATTTAATCACTGGAGAAGATTTTTGATGTCATGGGGTGTTCAGAACATCAAAAGGTTAGTCTTGTTGTTTACCGTTTTGAAGGTGAAGCTGATCAGTGGTGGTCGATGGTGAAAAATTTAAGGGATAGTGATGAGATTGAGGATCTTCACTGGGACGAATTCAAAGGTATGTTTCTTGAGAAATATTTTCCTAAGGTGGTTCGTCATAGGATGGAAAAACAGTTCCTAGAATTGAGGCAGGAGGATGATTCAGTGGCTGCTTATTAAGAAAAGTTCACTCAATTGGCATGGTATGCTCCAAACTTCATACGAGATCATGATAGTAAAATAAACCGTTTTTACTCAGGGTTAAAGCCAAAGTATCGAAGGGTTTTAGCTTCTCGTGAGTTCAAAAGTTATGAAAAACTTGTTCGATGTGCGGAGAAGGTGGAAATGGAGTTTACCGATGATCAAGTGTTCTTTGACAAACAACAGAATAGGAGGTATATTTGGCAGGCAAAGGGGAATAATTCATCAAAGAAGCATGGAGGTAAGAAAACCAAATATCTATCCTGTGAGAAGTGTGGTAAAATGCATCCTGGAGAATGTTTATCGAAGTCTGGTAAGTACTTTCGGTGTGGTAAGTCTGGTCATATTGCTCGTAACTGTAAGGAAGATGATCAAGAAGGAAATGAAAAGCCAACGGTAAGATGTTTTAAGTGTAATGAAATGGGTCATTATGCAAATGAGTGTCCAACAAAGAACTCAACTGGGGGAATGTAGCCAGACTACAAGCAGAAAGGGGTGGTGAAATCCTTTGCATCAACTTCAGCAGATGTTGGGCCATCGAATGAAGTGGTATCAGCTCCAGGGAGCTCAGTATTTTTCAAAGATTGACTTGAGGTCGGGGTACCATCAATTGAAAGTAAAAGAATCAGACGTTCCGAAGACTGCGTTCCATACTAGATATGGCCATTATGAATTTGTAGTTATGCCTTTTGGGTTAACCAAAGCACCTGCTGTATTCATGGACCTTATGAATAAAATTTTCCATGAGTTCTTGGATAAGTTTGTGTTTGTGTTTTGAGGTTTGGGAAGATGTTATGTGTGCCTTGTGATTCACAGTTGGAGAATGAGTTGTTATGTGAGACTCATAGTTCCCCTTTTTCAGTTCATCCTGGCAGTACTAAGATGTACAGAGATCTGCAGGAGTATTACTGGTGGGATGGAATGAAAAGAGATATTGATGATTTTATTGTGAAGTTTTTGACATGTCAACAGGTTAAAGCAGAGCGGCAGTTACCGAAAGGAATGCTTCATCCTTTACCAGTTCCAGAGTGGAAATGGGAGAATATATCCATGGACTTTGTTGTGGGATTACCGAAGACATCTCGAGGTAATAATGCAATCTGGGTTATTGTTGATCGCTTGACCAAATCTGCTCATTTACTTTCTATACGAGATACTTTCTATCTAGATCAACTTTCCCGTTTGTATCTTAAAGAGATAGTCAGGTTACATGGAGTTCCTCTCTCCATTGTATCGGATCGTGATCTCAGGTTTACTTCTATCTTTTGGAAAGGCCTTCAGAAGTCGTTGGGTACTGAATTAAATTTTAGTACATCTTTTCATCCTCAATCAGATGGGTAGTCAGAACGAACAATCCATACATTGGAGGATATTCTACGAGCTTGTTCTATGTATTATCAGGGAAGGTGGGACCAACATCTTTCTTTGGTTGAGTTTTCTTATAATAACAGTTTTCATTCCAGTATACAGATGGCACCATTTGAGGCATTATATGGGAAGCGGTGTCGAACTCTAGAATTTTGGAATGAAGTGGGTGAAAGGATGCTGATGGGACCAGAATTGGTAGAAGAGATGGCAGAAAAAGTTCAGTTGATTCAGAAACACATGAGAACAGCTCAGAGCAGGCAGAAGAGTTATGCGGATAACCAGAGAAAGGATCTATCTTTCGAGGTAGGTGATCATGTTTTTCTCAAGGTTTCTCCTTTGAAAAGTGTGATGAGATTTGGTAAGAAAGGAAAGCTGAGTCCAAGGTTTATTGGACCATATGAAATTCTGGAGAGAGTTGGATCAGTTGCATACCGGGTGGCTTTACCTCCGAGTTTATCTCAGGTACACAATGTTTTTCATGTTTCAATGTTGAGACAGTATATGCCAGATCCATCTCATGTTTTGAGTCCAGAGGTAGTTCAGCTGGAAGAGAACCTATCTTATGAGGAACAACTGGTCCAGATTCATGACCACAGGGAGCAGGTGTTACGGAATAAGGTGATTCATCAGGTAAAGGTTTTGTGGAAAAACCATGTGATTGAAGAGACAATGTGGGAATCTGAAAATTCTATGAGGGATAAATACCCCCACTTATTTTGATAAGTGAATAAAAATGCGAGGACGCAATTCCAAAAAGGGGGGAAGGATGTAACATCCCAGGTAAATAAAGAATAAAGAATTTTCATATTTATTAATATTTACGAATTAAATATTAATTTTAATTAAAATGGGTTTCTACGTTCGATAGCGTACTCAGTACGCAACGATGAGTTTCTTTGAAAACTTACGTTGCACACAAGTAATAAAATAATATTATTTTAAATATTAGTTAATGAGTAGCCATTGTACTAGCAGGAATGGATAGAAATAACTAAAATATGATTATATATGTTTTTAAATGTTTTTACATTTACCCAATAAAAGATAAAGGCTTAAAATACCGAAAGAGTTCAATTTTAGGCATTTATACCCAAATTTTCACGAAAGGTCCACTTATCACCTTTTGACGGAGAACCGTCATTAAATATAGTTTTTATCGATCTTATAAATTCTATTGGACCAAATATAAATCTTCTTTAGAATCGGGACATCAAAATTTACTTTGTGTAAATTTTTGGTACCTTTCTGATAAAGTTCATTTTTTAATGAATAGTGTAAAATGTTGTATTTTAATTCAAATCCTCTTTTTAATCTAATTTATTTATATGATTAGATTATCTTTTGATTGTTTTTAAAGTGAAATTAGAAAATATTTTTACCATTAAATCCAATAGTGGTCGTTGTAATTAATTTCACTTTGAAATCGGACTTAAACTAGTGTCAATCTTTTGAAACTTATTGTTTCATAAAAACACGCTATTTGCTCTGACAACGGGAATTAATTATTAAATTAATTAATGTGACTTATATGTTTTTAATTTTGTAAAATAGACTTCATTTTTGAATTTGTAATATCAAAAATAGATTAGGGTGAATTTTTTGTAATTTTCGGAAAAACATCTATTTTTGATGAATAGTGAAACCACTAAGTGGTACTTATAAAGACTGATTTTCCGTTTAAATGAAATTTTTCCATCATTGTATTTTGAATTTCAAAAATCCGACATAAATGGTTGTCATTAAGAAGTAATATTTGGTTCAATGAGATTATAATAATTTTTTTGTGAATAGTAACTTATTAAGTTCTTAATCGCGATTAGTGGTAATTAGTGTAGTTTAAGGTAAAAATAATGCTTCAATAAAATAAGATGAGCATGACACATGTCATACCCTCATTTTTTGTGTCATGGCCGACAAATAAAAGCCATGGGTCATCTTGGGTACCCCATTGAGCCACTTTGGTTGGGAAAAGACATAAATAACTTTTTATTTAATGTAAAAGTAAAAATGACACAAACATGATATGTTTTCCTAAAACAATTTTTAAGTGGGGTTATACAAGTCCGATTTTTTATTATAAATAGTAATTGGAAAGCTAAAAAGATTTCCTACATCATAGTATTTTTTTTATAATTTTTAGACATTAAATTAATTAATTTATATATGACATCATGATGATGCAGCGATGACCTCATTATTTAACGATTTAAATAAAATGGAAAGATAATGTAAAATCTATGAACTAAACATGTCCAAACCCAATTGGATGAGGGGATTTAGAACCCTTATCACCTTATACACGAATTATATCAATGTGGAACCTTTTAAAACCGAAACACATTTTTCAAATAAAGTAATATTTCTTTACTTTCCAAAAGTGCCCCTCCTCTCCTCTTATAAAAGGCCCCCACCTCTACCTCATTTCACACACTCCTCAAGCCTTTGGCTCGGCCAACCCCTGCCCAATTACTCTTTCCACATCCCTCTACTCATCCTAGATTATTACCTTTGGGAAGAAGCCTTTCAATGGAAGCCTTTAGGCTCAAATCAAAAGGAGTTAAACTTTTAATGGTAATTCATTCTCTCTTGTTCATTTTTTTTATTTTGCTTCTCCAACCATCTAAACTCTTTTTATTTACTTATTTTGTAACAAAACCAGTTTCTCCATTATACTAGGATGTTGTTACAAGATTTATTCGTGCTACAATCTCACAAAACTACATCAAATGGTTAAAGAACATACGGTTTCTGTGGATGGCGAAATTCTGCCTCCCGAAACGATGATTGTTCAATACTCATATAACACCTTAAAAGGTGGAAATTATGATGTCACTATTTTTATATATGATATAAAATATGCTTATTTTTTCTTTAAGCTTCTGTATTTTTCATTTTGGGCATACCTTTATGGTTTCCATTATGAGTAAACACGATATCTTCATTTAAGGAAGTGCGGACTATCGCCCCCTCAAAGTGATGTGATTCGTTAATGCCATATGTGGGACGTGTAAAGGATGGATTTAATGTTATTATATATGATGTTATACTGGAATTATAATGTACCTCTATATAATTATTATTTCTTTCCATTAAAGTATGAGATAGAAATGAAAGTAGCGTTCATGCGTACGTACGGCTTACCGTCTCCATGAACGATTCATTTCATTTCTTATCCCCAAATGTAATGTACTATTAAAAGTACATGTATATAATGGATATATATAATTAATGATATATCTAAATGATGAATATAATTCTGGAATTAAAATATACATACCTCTCATTTAGTTTTAATTCCATTAATATGACAAAGAAATGAAATTAGCGTTCATGGGTATGTACGGCTTACCGTCTCCATGAACAGTGCATTTCATTTCTTACCTCTAAATGATTATGTAATATTATAAATACATGTATATTCTGGATATATATGATACATATTATATCCAAATCGGGAATTTCATTCTGGATATAAAGAACCTTTGACCACACGAACAACATGTAATTGTAAGAAGTTCACTTTCGACTTAAGAACCAAATATTGACAAAACAAACATTATTAACTTAAATGGTTACATGATGTTTATAACATGGAAATAAGTGATATAAAAGTAATAATGAACATTAAAAATGTTATTAATCAAGTATTAATTAACTCAAGCTTATTATTCAGGACGTTAAAAAACGATCGAGTCATGTCGGACCCGAGGTAAGGGACTTCGTCTCAATCTCCTTTCATTGAGGCATATTTCGTTATATACACAACTTTCTTTTATACGGTGTATAAACCCCTTTGACTTTTACTTTTATACAAAAGGAATCTTTTTCTACAAAGCCTTTTACAAAACGACAAAAAGGAAGGTTTCTTTTAAAGTACGCGGCGACAACGACCTTTTCCGCCGCCGTGAGTATTATTTGTTCTATGGCTTCCTCATCAAGCCGTAATGTTTTTAAAATAAAAAAATACCATATACTCTTTTATGTATTTTGGTATTGAAAATGGTTTTGATAAAGTATTCTATTATGATATATTGTGATTGAAATGTGGAAATGTTATCATTCATTTATATTGGTTTTATATTTTATGATTTTATATTGGTACTTTGACATTTTAACGGGTGGTTACGTTATAAACCATATGACGGGTGGTGCCATGAATACCAGGAAGGGTGGTTACATTATAACCTCCAATGAATTGGGTATGGAAGTTGGCCGTATGGCTATTCCATTAATTATGTATGGAAATTGGCCGTATGGCTATTCCATTAAGTGATATCTGTGGAAGTCGACCGTATGGTTATTCCACTTAAGTATGTTTATGTCCCAAGTTACCATTATATATGTTATGTGTTCTTTTTATGGGTTTTATGGTAATCCTTTGGTTACAAAAAGGTAAGTAATGATACTTTATTCAATGGAGAGTTTTTTTTACTACTTCATGAAGGTGAAGGTATTACTTTGATAGAGTATATATGATTTACTTGATGTTTGAAAAACTAACAGTTTTCATTCTTTCGGTATCCCTTACTGAGCTTTTTATGCTCACCCCACGTTTTTTTGAAATGTTTTTCACAGGACTTAATGTGGAATAAGGTCAAGGATGGGATCAAGGGAATGTCATGCTATATAAAACATGGAACTAGAAATCTTTCTTTTAAGAGTTTTTTATTATTATGGAAACTTAGTAGAAGTGACTACTTTGTAATCTTTTGAGGTGTAATAGTTATGATCTAACTCTCTAAAACTCTAAACCTGAAAAGATCCTCAACATGAATTATTCGTTTAATTAAATATTAAGTAAGGTTTAAGGTCGGTGCCTTATAAGAAGTGATCACAAACAGTAGTTTAAAAGTATCATTAGATTATCTATACAATCCTAGATATATTATCAGCAAAGGCCTCAATGATATGACACCCCAAACATTGGCGCGTAGCATAAAGGTACTCAAATTCAACTCAATAGTTGGAAATAAACACCAAACTACCTACCTCAGACGTCTCGGATTGGTATACATGAACGACACCTTCTGAATCCTCCAAGAATGACATATATTTGGGATAAAATAATTTCCGCTCACATGAAAATAACTTCCCACAGAGGAAGAATTGGTAAGAACAGAACAAGGAGAGGGAATCTCTTACCCGTACGGTCCTTACGTGATCGACAGAGGTGGAATTGGATTCCCAGTGCGCGATCGGGTGATCACCAAAGCTCCAGTCGTCCTCCCGAGCTCTAAACTGTGGTTCTGCCTCCACTTCCAAATGAGGTGGTTACTGCCTGTTTTACGTGAAAAAAATCAAACTACACATTGTGTACTCTCAATTACATGGCGTGTCCTTTTCATTTTTCAAACATTTCCCCTAACAGCTTCATTCCACCGCAGCACAGTTCATCTGTCAACATGAGTATACAACGTGTATTCCTGATTACACGGTGTGTACTGTTGCTCCACTGGCGGCTGCCTCCACTGCCTTACTGTTCACCTACAAACAGACTACATGGCGTGTGAATACTATTTACACGACGTGCAATTAGTTTTTACACCCTTCAACACTAATATGCCTACACACCCTATGAACTCATCCCACAAGGCCAAAGTACAGGGTGTGGGGAAAAGTACACGGCATATACCCACCAAATTTGGGATTGTTCCCCATTTTCCTTATTTTCTAAGAAACACTTAAGGAAAAAAGGGGAAGATGAAACCTGTACATCATGAATAAAAACCATGTTCTTATAATCATCCCACCTTAAATAAATTCGTCCACGAATTTCCCTTACATGGGTGGTGAAGATAATGCTTATAACAACTCTGGCCATTGAGCACGTTCATTGGTCACTCACTCCCAGGTTTCGTCCTGCACACGACCATGCTGTCATATCCCTCGTATGAGAGGAAATGACTGGACCCAAAGATCCTTCATTCTCTTATCAAAAATACGAATCAGATGATCCTCAAAGGACCCATCGAACTTAATCTCAACCTCCTCGGGATGAAATACGTGAGACAGGTCTGAGTGATAATGACACAACTGAGATACATGGAAGAAGTAGTGTATGGCCTGGTACCTCTATGTTAACTGCAACCAGTAGGAAACTGGCCTGACATTCTCCATAATCTCAAACTGCCCGACATACCTCAGTGAATTTTTACCCTATCTCTTGATCCGCATGTGTCCCAACCACCGTGAAACACACATGAAATCATGATTCCTGACCACAAACTCCAAGGATCATCTGCGGAAATCAATGTATGTTTTTTGACGACACTGTGTGGTAGCCATCTCTTTGTGTATCAACATGACCTGCTTTGAAGTCTCCTGCACGAGACATGGTCCTAGTAAAGCTGCCTCATCTGCCACCATTAAGCACAAGGGTGATCAGCACAACCTACCATATAAGGCCTCGTAAGGTTTCATCTCAATAGTTTCCTGAATACTATTATTGTAGTAATACTCTACCAGGGGTATGTGACTCTCCCAAGAGCCCCTAATGTATAGGACGCATGCACATAGCATGTTCTCATGCACCTGTTTCATACGCTCTAACTGGCCATCGGTATGAGGGTGGTATGCTGTGTTCAGAATCACATGAGTACCTAGTGACCTATGAAAAAATTTCAATAAACGAGACCTAAAGCGGGAGTCCCTATCCGAAATAATAGAATGAGGGACCCCATGAAAAGGTACAACCTCTCAAATATACATCTTCCTGAGCTCATAAAAACCTAATGTCTCTATGATCAGCAAAAAAGTGAGATACCTTCATGAGTTAGTCCACAAAAACCCACAAGGCCTCATTTTCTCAGGGTGACCTCGGCAACCCGGTCATGAAATCCATCGTGACATCATCCGATTTCATTTTCAGAATGGGTAACTGCTGTAATAGCCCAGCTGGCCTCTGATGCTCCGCCTTCACCTATTGACAATTGGAACATCTCGTAACAAAACCAGCTAACTCACATTTCATTCTTGGCCACAAATACTGACGTCCCAAGTTACGGTACAGTTTGGTAACTCCTAGATGAACAACCCACGCTGAAGCATGGTACTCCCGCATCAAATCCTCACCTATATCCCCTGGAATCCACACTCATCCATGGAAACATAGTACCTCATCATTTCCCATCGTCCAACCAGGAGGAGGGTCCCCACTTTCCACCGACTCCTGTAGAACTTGGCCTTATGAATCATATAGTTGCCTCATACTCACTATATCCAGGAGTGTAGAATTAAAAGATAATGATGAAATATAGGCTCTCCCCTGACTATCGTGCACCTCCGAATGTATCTCAGATAACAAAACCATAAGCTTCCACTCACTATTGGCCTCATGAACTGCCTGTATCTGAGTCTTCCTTCTCAGTGCATTAGAAAATTTAATACCTTTTCTAGGTGTATTGGCAAGCTCAAAGTTGAAGGAATGAAGGTATTAAACCCTCATTCGATGTCTCAGGTACAATTAAAAATGATTAAAGTTGTATTTGAGACTCTTTTGGTCATTGAAAACCATAAAATTATTTCCCAAGAGATAATGTCTCCAACAGTGCAACACATGAATAACCGCAGCCAACTCGAGGTCATGCATCGGGTAATTCCTCTCATGTGGCCTCAACAGCGGAGACCCGTACGCAACAACTCGATCACCCTTCCTCAACACTGCTCCAATCCTAATACCTGATGCATCAAAATAAACTATATAGCTCTTCCATTGTTCTGGATGTATCAGGATTGGTGCTGATTTCAAAATAAACTTCATCTCCTGAAATGATATCTCACAATCTTATAACCAAATGAACTTCACAACCTTCTTAGTTAAACCTATCAATTGCACTGCTAAGAGGGTGAAGTCCTGTATAAAAAGAATTTAGTAACCAGCCACCACTAAGAAACTTCGTATCTCAAACACGATCTTAGGATGCTCCCTGGAAACTACTGCTCTCACCTTCTCTGAGTCTACTACAACTCCTGCCTCTGAGATAATATGACCCATGAAATGAATCTAGTCCATCCAAAAGTGGCACTTTGGGAGATTAACATATAATTGGTGCTCCTCAGTGTACTCCAAATGATCTCAAGATGGGTGGATTTTTCGTGTTGAGGGTGAGAGTGCAGCAAGATATCATCCATGAAGATTTACACAAAATAATCCAGATAAGGTTGGAACACACTATTCATCTGGGTCATGAAAGCTTCTGGTGCGTTCGTGAGTCCGAACAGCATAACCAAGTACTCGTATAGGTCAAATCTGCTCAGAAAATATGTAATCAGTACGTCCGATGGTCCAACGCATATCTGGTGATATATGGATCTCAAGTCAATATTCAAGAACACTCAAGATCCTTGAATTCAAACAAAAAGGTCATAAATTCTTGTTAAGGGATATCGGTTCTTGACCGTCAACTAGTTCAGCTTCCGATAATCCACACAGAGTCTGAGGGTACCATCTGCCATCTTTGCAAAGAGGACTGGCGAACCCTAAGGAGAAGTACTGGTTCGGATGAAACCATTTTCCTGTAACTCATATAACTACTTCTTGAGATCTTACAATTCAGGTGTAAACAACCTATAAGGAGTAATGGACACTAGTGCCGCTCCTGGAACATGCTCAATAGAGAAATACACCTCTCTCTTCGAAGGAATAACTGAAAAGTAGTCTAGGAATACATCCCTAAAATGATCAACAACTGGAGTGGAATCCTTCTGAAAAGTGCCCTTACCATCTAGATATAAACTCACAATCCGGGCTGTGACTCCACCACGCCCATGATGCTCGTGTCTAGCTCGACTCGCCTAAACATCCAATTCACCCTTGTATAGAAATTCTCCACCCTCTGGTAACGTGAAACTCACCCTATGATAGTAGAAATATACAAAGGGTCAAAAAAGTACCGACCAGTCCATCCCAAGAATGAAATCATAGCTCATCATCTCAAATATATATAGGTCCCATAGAAAGTGATATCCACCAACTTATAGGGGAACTCTCTACACTTACGCACACCAGCTGTTCTAATTCCCAACAGAGTGTATAGCATCATAACATAAGATGAAGAAAAAAACACATAGCCCAAGGCTCTCCATGATGGGCATAGGGAAAATTCTATGTGTAGTATCTCTATCTAAAAGCAATAAAGATAAAACAGAAGTAACTAGAATAGTACCTATAGCAGTAGAACGTTCGGGATCCTACTCATGTTGGGTCTGTTGAACCGCATTTGTTTTTCGAGTGTTGCGGCCCTGTGACACAGCTTGGCTTCCCTGAGCTAACCCACCATTTTGCCAATGAGATCCTTATGTCTGGATACCACATCCATGACCACCATCTCGGCCTACATGCCCTGACGTATTCTAGTTTCCATAATGGTATGAAGCTGTTGTTCCTGCTCCTACACATCGAGTCTGCACAGAACCCCTCTCACTAGTCACTGGTGGAAACTCCCTACAAAAACACTGCAGATGACCCATCTTCCCGCAATCTCGGCACTCTAATGGGTCTCGGGAACGCTGAAGTAGCTTGTTCCCATCTCTACCACACTAGTAGAAAATAACCGGGCACCTATAGAATTCTTATGGATATTACAGCCACCTTGAGATAAATCCATCTATCACTTCTTTTTATAGGTACTAATAGTACCAGAAACTAGTGTTGAACCGCCCTATCCCACACCACTAGCTTCCCGTAGGTTCCGCTCTGTAATCAGTGTCTGGTTCACAATAGCATGCATGGTAGGCAACCTAAATACATTTACCAGCACTCGTATGTCATATAGAAGGCCATCCTCAAATCATCCATCCCACAATGCCTCTTCACCCTCCAAAATGAGTGCTAAACCCTGAATCTCAGTGAAACAAGCATAATAATCCATCACTGACATGGCGGCCTACTAAAAATTCATGAACAATTGAGCTCGATCTTCCTACAATGTCTCTGGGTAGAAGAATTCAAAGAAGGCTGCCTAAAATTCTCCTCACGCCATGTCTCTGTGATGCTTAGACTGAGTGGTAACATCTCACTACCTCTTGGTGGAATCACACAGCATGTATGTAGCGATATTGACCCTCCTACCAGGAGACATCATCTGATGCTCGAATTTCATCTACAAAGATTTCAGACAATACTCTACAGCCTGTGGTCCACCATCCCATGGAAACGTATGTGGACGCTACTACTGGAAGATACGCATCAACTCTGCCATAGATGTGGCAGCCTGTGGTGCTCCCTGGAAGGTCTGTATAAACCACATGAAGCCTTCACGGATCTATACCACTGTGCATGTGTCTGGTATAACGGTTGGCACTGCATCTAGCACCGCTGGAGGACCCACAGGTAGCCCATGGCCTACCATCTCATAAGTATAATCAGCGCCACTCTCTTGGTGAACAACTGGTGGTCGTCTTGGCAAAATGACATTACACGGTCAAAGCAGACATTAGATCAAAATTTATCCATGACTGAAAACTAGGAGACAAGAAAGTGAATAGGAGGAAGAAAGCATTCACGATTTTTAAAAATTAGCTACACGTCGTGTATATATACTACACGGCGTGTTCTCACAAGCCATCCACATGGGCATGTACTCCAACTTAAACTAGCCATGTAACACCCCAAATACACGATGTGTCTTCTGAATACACAACATGTACTTGAATCCTTCTTCCCTTTCCGAGTCCTTCTACATGATTATGCCACACGACTCTCCTAAAAAAACTACATAGCATGTCCCACAGGCACACAGTGTGTATTTCGAAGATAACATCGACCGGTGTTGTTAGTGACATGGTCGGGTACCTAGGTAAGACTACACTGAATGTTCAAGGTCGACATGGTGTGTATGTGTTATGGTTTCCTCCGTCCGTGTTGTTAGATAAACTGGCAGACACCGGGTCAACACTACATGGTGTGTACAACCGGTACACTGTGTGTTCCCCCAAGCCTTTCCCTACCTCTTGTCCCCACCCACACAAACTATGACATGGGAATAGATTACATGGCATGTAATGAGGGTACAAGGAATGTACTTAAAAATTTATCATTTCTTCATGATCAGAAGAAAACACATCATGTGTCTATAAAACTACACGATGTGTATCCTAGGTTTTCCAGACAGTAAGCCGCATAAACTACTCCAGAACCCAGAAAAACGTTGAAACAAAACCTAAGTGCCCAATTCTGATCTGTGAGGTCCCATACTCCCCGAAAATCAATTCTTGTCATCTTACACATGTTATAAAAAAGTAAACTCATCAATGATCCACCAAATTCCGGTTATTGAAGGCCCGTACTTCCCAAAAACCAATTTTTTGTGTCCATACTATCAACAACCTCACACAATAATACCCTATCAAATAGAAGTTATTTATCAGAGCATCTATCACAACAGCATGCTTTTCTAGCACAAAAACTATCACAACAACATGAAATTTCTAATGCACCTACCTGACAGGGAAGGAATGCCAGACATGTGATTCTTAGAATGTGATTAAATGATGAATGAGATGGCATACCCTCATCTCATTAGGATAAAACTAAATAGAACCCATGTACAAAATATAAACAACATAATCACCAGTTCATCACCCAATGGTGAAAATCCTGTCAACTGTCAATTTTTCAAAATCAAGAAATTTGTAATAAATGAGGTAGACTGGATTTTCCCTTTACATAGGATAGCTACTCTTGGGCACAACTTTTTACCAACCACCATTTCTTCCCTATCCCTGACTATAGGCTCCAAAAATTAAGTCAACGAAAAGAACATACCTTTAATACCACTTTGTAACATCCCGGATATGGGTGCCACTCAACGAGTACCCCGAACCCGGTTGGTTACAGGACCTCAAGTGCATTTCCCCAAACTCCAGAGGCTACCGACTAGCAGTGAGTGCCCACGTTTGATTGTGGGGAAAATGTGCCCTCATTTTTCAAAGTGTAGCGTAGCAAAAATGATAAATAACATACAACAACAGAAGTAGTAAGCAGTATACAACTGAAAGGAAAACTGAAGTAAAAGAGAACCAGCAGTCATATATATATAAAGATGCAGCATGTCACTAATTCTATGAAAATAGCTAGAACAGGATAGGATACAATACAATAAAATACAACTCAGAGTACAAGTTACAGTAAATAGAACAAAACAGAGTGAACACAATGCATAAGCATAGTAATCCTATGACCGGTCCCATGCCCTCCTACTCCACTGCCACAATCATGTACATGTATAGGTGCCCTTGCCCCTGTCAACACCTGCAACAATATAGTCTATTTGGGCTGAAGACATGACCCAAACAAGGTGTGAGAAATAAATCCCAGTAGACACCCACCAATGGCCAATGCCCAACTGTCAGTGAAAAAATGAAACATCAGTGTACAAAAGTAAAATGAAGTAAACTAAAAAGTACTCAAAAGTAACAATCACTAATAGTTTCATTTCCATTTTAATTATTAATTATCAACTCCAATCATATGCTTCTTCTTGCAAGGTGAAATATCGAAAATCACCATAGTGAATATAAAAAATAATCACTATCCTCACACATGTCAAACTATACCCTTATGTAATCACAATATTTCGCTCAGGCTAACAGAACCACGCACTCCAGCTAATCAGAATATTTCCCTCCGGCTAATAGAACCACACCCCGAGGTTAATAAGAATATTTCCCTTGGGAAATCTCCCTCACAGATAATTAATATTTTCCTCAGGCGTACGAGGTAATTCCCTCAGGCACAGATGCAACTGCCCTCAGGCATATGAATATTTTCCCTCTGGATAAATGAAACACTTTCCCTCAGGAAAAACAAACACTTTCCCTCATGCTAAACAAAACACTACCCTCACGCGCAAGGTCCGAGCCATGCCCCAAGCATAAAGAAGAAATTTATATAAATTTTCTCTCATGAAAATTCATTGCACAATATAATCATGGAATACGATCGGGTATCCTGGCCAAATTGCAAAACAAAGGAACACACCCCTGGGGTGGTCCTCGATCCAAGCGGTGATCCCAAAGAGAATTTTAAACTTATCATTAGATTATAAAAACAATATAAGATATATTTTCTAAAAAGGCCTCATCCATACAACAGCCCAACCATGGGAGCATAGCACAATGGTAGAGAAATTCAACTCAATAGTTGGAAATAAAAACCAAACCTCTTACCACGATTGTCCCTGATCAGAATACTTGAACGACACCTTCCGAATCGTCCAATAATGACGTAGATCTGGGATAAAATAATTCCCACTCAAACACAAATAACTTTCCTTAGGGGAATAATTGGTAAGAACATTGCAAGGAGAGGGGAGGGCTTACCCGTACGGTCCAAACATGATCGACGAAGGCAGAATCAGATTCCCGGTGCGTGATCAGGTGATCTCGAAAGCCTCGGCCATCTTCCCGAGCTCCAAATGGCAGTTCTACCTCCTATTCCAAATGAGGAGGCTACCTCCAGTTTTAAGTGAAAAAAACTACAAGGAATGTACTCTCAAGTACACGACATGTACTTTTCATTTTTTAAACTGTTCCCATAATGACTTATTTCCACCATGACATTGTTTATTTGTCGACATCAGTATACATCGTGTATTCCAGATTACACGGCTTGTACTGTTGCTCTGCTAGAGACTGCCTCCACTGCCTTACTGTTTACCTTCCGACTGACTACATGGCGAGTAAATACTATGTACATGGTGTGTAGTCGGTTTTTGCACCCTTCAACGCTGACAGGCATACACACCCTGTGTACTCCTCCCACACAGCCAAAGTACATGACCTGTTGAAAAATACATAATGTGTACCCACAAAATTTGTGATTTTCCCCCATTTTCCTTATTTTCTCAAAAACGCTTAAGGAAAAAGGAAATGAAGAAACTTGTACCTCATGAATAAAAACCGGGTTCTTACATAATCCATTTAACTTCCTACCCATCATGGTGTATCATGATGCTAAATATTACCCAATTCATTGGACTACTATATGATTTTTTGGTCTCCTATCACATTAGTTTCATTCTCATTCTTAAGAGTGGCACATAGATCATGGAACATAGATTCAATCAATATCATAGTCTATTCCATGATCATAGAGCATTGAATAAATAAATTAAATTCCCAATTAATAGATTTATATAGGAATAAAGGTGAATAAACATGATTCGAAATTGGAAAAGTATTCACGATACAATTGTGTTTGTATAGAAAATCATGGTGAAATATTGGAAACATAAAGATATCTCTTAAAAATTCATTAAATGCATTAATTATAGAGAAAGGGGCGTATCATAATTTTGATATAAAGTTATGGTAATATGGATATGATGAAAAAAGTCCTAGATTTATAAATTTCAATGTATAAGGCATATGATTATAAAGAAACGTTAATAAAGAGGACAATGAGAGGAACCCCTACATGAGTTTCTTACTAAAATTGATTTGGATGAGATTTTTTTGATCATGGGGTGTATTGGTAGGACAATATAGAGGTTATAGAATAATAATAACATTATACATGGATTTGGAGTGAATGAAATAGAGATATTGCATGAATTTATATATGAAATTATTGGGAAATTCTTTAAAATTTCATAATCATAGTTTTTGGACTCTATAAAAAAATTACAAAAAATATAATACTAAACCAGGGGTTTTCCCATGGTTTCTTATAAATGGTGTGGGTATTCATAATTTTAAATTTCCATGGGAAAAACAAAATAAAAAATATCCCATTTTATGTGTAGATTATTTATACTCTTGAAGAAATTATTTTTAAACTATAAAATATAATAATGGGTTCGGAGGAATCATAAAGGCTTCATAAAATTAATTAAATAAACATAAAATAACATTATCATGTAGGGAGAACATTAACTTGGTCAGTAATACCATCAATTGTATATATTACATCAATTATGGGTCATTAGGATACAATAAACAGACTGTATATTTACACAGTTTATAATTTTTATCCGAAAGTTTTATTGACATAGAAAATTATGAAAATTTCACCATGGATGATTTCTATATTCAGTTTTCAAAAAAAATTAATTGTGTAAAATTAATTTCTAAATGTTTTGATTTTCATTATTAAATTAATAATATATAATTATTGAAAAATTCTAGGTTTTTTGAAAATAATAATTTTGGAACACTTATAAAAAATAAATTTGATTTAATAAAAATTACAGGATTATTTATATATAATAAAAATAAATTAATAATTTTATGTTATTAATGTATTTTTCATTTCATAAAATCCACTAATTCTTGAAAATATATTCAATAATTCAATTTCAAAACTACTCGAAAATAATTATTTAATTGCATCGAAATTAAAATAAATTATTAAGTTAGAATAATAGAATGAATATATATTCAATATTCTATTAATAATTATATAAATGTTCATATTTATATGGTCTTGATACATATCCCTTAAATAGACCATCAAACACTCTAAGGGTAAGGCACATGACTATGAGACATTAATGGGGTGGTTTGGAAAACCTTGTTCTATATGGGATTTCGGTGATCTGGAAAATCTCTTATAAATGGTTTTAGTTAAAAAAAGAAGTGTGATATCGGTTTGGTTTTATCAAGGGTGAATCATAATGGTGCTATCTCCATTAGGAGCTCAGATTATTGGGATTCATTGATTACAATCCGATGTCCTAATGTCATCACTTCCATTGCAAGTGTCAATTGGATTTCATAAAACCCTATATTTATATTAACCATGAGATCACTGTTAAAAATCTATATTATAAATGGTATGTAAACTGAAAGGGCTTCTGAACCCAATTGAATATATGATGAATGTTAAAGTGTTTCCTATGACTAAAATACATAATGATACAAAAAATTAAATTATATTTTTAATTTAATTTATAATTATTCAGGACGTTACATGCATGACACGTTGTTGGTATCATGAGTTCTAACAATGTCTTGTTCTGCATTCATGTACGCCACTCAAATATGGTGTATAAGTATGAGTAATTTAGGATAAAATCACAATATATTATAAATAATAAAATTTTATTTATTAATATATTTTTCACCATATTATATGTTTTATTTATTATTTTTATTAGAAATATGGTTCTCAACTTTACTCTTGAAATTTTTGAATCCATCAAAAGAATCTCAGTTATAGCTTATTGAGTAAACATATCCATATCTTCTAAAAAACAAATAAAATTACTGAATTATGATTACATAAAAGTTTATTTAAATTTATATGTTCCAAAAACAATGGTTTGTAGAAATGTAAGAAGCTCCTTGGACAAATAATTTTTTCAACTAATTTTGACACTTCTCATTTATCCTTGTAAACATGTTTGACAAATAAAAAGTCATTTTGGTTAAAAGGAATAAAAAAATGAATCTTGGATTAATTTTCTTAAATTTATTCTATTACAAGACATAACTTGTAATTCTATAGTTGGGTATGGAATGATTATTGTGAACTGTTTTTATTATCGATTTCCAATACATGTTTATTTTATGTAACCCACATGGACCAGTATTTAAATGTGTATTAGCATATAAAATTTATTCATTATAAATAATGAAAAAATTATTCCTAACATTGAAAATAAATCCATGGGTATCATGTTTTGATGCATAAATAATTATTATGGAGATATATAGAACATAATGACTATAGTTTAATACCACGATCATTCCCTTCAGTAACATGAGGTAGTGGTCCCCAATACCCATCATAAGAATCCTAGATATGTTTTACGATCATAAGTCAACCTCACCATACGAAGAATTATATAATATACAAGGTTCTTTAATATGATTAAATATCTATGCCTCATGATCTATTTCTGTCATTAAATCAATTTAAATCGATAAATTTCACTCGATAACAAATTCCCATTATGTTTCACATTGCTTCTTTTTTTAGTGCAGTTATTCTTCCCGTGGCCCTTCCAGAGATATGCGAAAATTATGGAATCATGTTCAATTAAGTATACCCTGATATTAATCATATTATATGTTTTTGTGAATATGATTTTCTTATAGTGAAATTCAAATGTCGTATCACTTTTTCACCAAATGCATAACATGTATTTCATGATTTCTGTTTTTATCAATATAGAAAATCTATATGAGAAGATGAGGAAGGGATTCCTATATTTTGTTATTTTTGAAATTTACAATAATAATGGATCACCTAAGAGGATGTTAATCATGACTGTGATTTTTCATATATATTTAAAAAATATAAATAATATAACCACATGGAACTCAATGTAGCAAATGATTTTTACTATACAAACCCCATAAAATTCACATTCTCTATGTTTTCTCTAAAATATTTCCTTTGATATATCAAACCATTATTGTTTTCTCTATCCTAGTAATGTTTATTAGTATTGTGTATAATTATATACGAATCCATATCTTCATATGTCATTTTTAGTAAATTATAAATAGATGAAAGGATTTTGAAATGACCATATTTTTCATCACTCAATTGTTTATCTAGACAATTGACACCTCAAAACGCACCTAATATTCATGAAGATCAGGTGAAAGGGATTATTGAATGTTTGTTTTTATTTTCTTTTCACAACAAAAATCAAAGGTATATGAATTATTACTAGAATTTACTATTATTTAGGATATTTACTTTCTATAGAATTGATCAGAGGGATAATTTAGATATTGAACATTAAATTAAATTATGCGATAAATAATTTTTTATTTAATTTTATTAGGTCCACATCTTTTTTATTAGGACTCAATGATCATAAACATTGATGTTATAATGTACTTTCACTTAAGAAATTATAGTTGAATGGATCCATATTTCCATTATTTATTATCCAAACTATGGCTATGTAAACTATAAGGTGTTACTTAAGTAGGCTGTATTTACAATGGTAAAATAGTAGTTACATGACCTGTGGAGTGGACTCCCCAATCTCAAAATCCTATAAATGAATTCCTCAATAGTTACCTAATAATTTTTATGGAATAGAGAATGGACATCAAATACAAAATATGATTTACCAAATCGACACATCATATGGGTTATAAATCATTAATAATTAAAATTTCCAACAACTATGGCATAAAACAACACATTAACAATGATTTCTTATTTATTTATATTATGTAAGGAAGAAATGAAATAATATTAACATGAGTTATATAGTTTTATTATGAATAAAATATTTATTATTTTATCCATTACATGACTTGTTAATATTAAGTGGAATTTTCAAATGATATTAACCGTGTTTTATTAAAATAGTTACGTGTAATCGAGTTTTCCAAATTCCAACTTTTAATATTAGACCATTTTTAATTGTGATTACCGTATTGGATGGACAAAATAAATATTTCCTAAGATAAAATTAAATTAGTAAACAAATAAATCAATCATGATCTTATCAAGTGGTTTGTTTTTTGAGTAAGAAATAAATAATGCAACGATTTTATGGGAAATATTCTCATGTCAGCCATTGTATGAGAATCATAATTACACCTATAACCCTGTGTATCGCCCAAGATTTTTTCATTATTGTTTCATATCAAACCACCTATATGTTTGTTGAGATATATCTTTTATTACATATTTTAATAAATCAAAAATGGGTGGGGGAACCAACAGATTGGTTAAAGGGAATAACAAAAATAACATTGGATGTGAATGTCCTATCTAATTAGAGAGGTAGTGATGACATTGAAATAGTAATATTTTATTAACTAATATATTATTTAAAACCCATGTAGTAAAAATAAATTTATTAAAACTCATAAATTAGTCGTATTAATTATCTTATTAATCAATTTATTCATTTTATATTATTTTAAAAAATTATCTTGAAATTCAAATTCAATTTGATTATTTGTAAAATAAATAACATTAAATTATTTTATAACTCGGTACAATAGTACACATCATTGTACTTGGAATCCACTAAGTGAGAACCTTTCTGAACTATTCCGTATTTCTTTTAATTATAATCATGAACTCATAATACTTATTTTATGTATATAATGATTCATAATTTTAGAGTGTACACCAAATTTAATTCAATACTTAAAAAATAATATTATGATATTAGTACAATTTAATGAATCGAGTATTTGGAATACAATAACCATACATGATTCACATTTTTTGAATATTATGAAGAATTAGATTATAATTTAATATAATATATTACCTAAAAAATGGTGTGTACTATCAACATAATGACCTTAATAACTTAATTTGAGGTGTTTTGGTGGCCTAATTAATTAACTTTTGTATTTATATGTAAGAATATGAAGTACCCTACATTTGTAACCCAACCTCATAGCCTTCACATCGCTTCATAGGATATCCATAATACAATCCTAGGTACATGTATTGTTTTTATTATAGATATTTTTTAATTTTATTACACATAAAAATTATATATGATGTCCAATTCATGTTAAATGGATTCCAATTTGTACATGTCTTGTATTAAATACCAATAGTTTATTAATTAGACAACTTAGTTTTAGTATGTTGTTTAATCATTCAAGGATTGTGGAATACATGATGTGTAATCAATTTACATACTATGTAATTTGGAAAATCCATGTTCTATAATTTATTGTCTAATTTTGGTGAATTTATTTAATAGGGAATGTACTGATTACATAGAGAACCATAATCTATACAGGAATCCCCATGAAATAAATAATTATACATGGTTTGTTACGTAATATTATTCATTAGGTAGTCTTGTAATATCAATCAAGAACTCCTGGAACCACCGTAAGGTTTCATTGAATGTGTTATTTAGAAATTATTAACCAATCATGGTAATACAAGTGGTACATCAAGAAATGGAAGGCAATGTTTCAACGATAGATTATGAATGAAATAAAAAATTGAATTTATTTAACATTTTAATGAAAAATAATAACCAATAAAATAAATAATTATAAAATTAATAGTGACCTATATAAAAACACTTGACTGATATAGGAACAACAGAAACACTTATCAGTGCCGATCCCGAATCAATAAAGGTTGATTTTAGCAGATTAATCAAAAAAATTCAAGATGTAAAAATCATGACCGTCATTATTATTTAATAAATTATTGGAAACTAAACCCTAGAACCATGAGATTCCCCTTTTAATATAAAATTTAAAATTAATTTTATTAAATTATATTAATCATTACCAAATTGTTTTGATCCTTCTTCAGAGTATATGATTAGCATATGGAACTCTTTTTGGTAATATTTTATTATGACTGTATGGTATAATTGTAGAATACATATATTGATGATATTTTAGGGATCCTTTGATTATTTAAAGACACCAATAATTTATCTTGTGCTAGCGAGGAAGATTGTCTATCATTCATTATTCAACATATTTCATCACATTTCTTTATTCAAGATGAAATTATTTTTATCTCGTCATTATATCGAGGAATTGAGATGGAATAATATAATTATATAATAAAAACTATTTTTCAAATTGAATCTCTCTAATGGTATCATAGAATTTATATGTGGTATAATTTTTGACTTGTGGATAGAGTTTTTAATTTAATTTATTGCACAAGGTCCCCTATGAAAAAGGTATACACATGTATTACCTCATTCCATGTATTAAAATATTAAATTTTTATTTTTATTTTTATTCAATAGAGTGCAATAACTGATTCAATGATAAATATTATTTTACTATATTTTATATTTATAATGATCTCTATACACAATATTGGTCCTCTAGTCCACATAGACCATTATTGAATACACAAAGTAATTAAAACATTATTTAAAAAATATAACACAATAAATGAATATCACATATATATATCAATGTAATTTAATAATAAACTTGAGAATAAATATTTTTTATAATTTATGTGATCATTAATCCTGAATTATATTATTCATAGGTCTTGAGAATTATATTTATTCCAATAACTTAATTCAAATAGAATATAGTTGATATAAAAATTAACTTATTTAGTAACCATCTAGAATTCATTCTCAGTGGCATTAAGAGGTCTTGAAAATAGTATAGGATTAATATCTAGTAATGTTTTCTGGATCGCAAGACACATAAGGTAATGGAAACTAATTTAGAACCACATACATATGCTTCTATGTAATAGAATATATTTTTCACAATTTCATATCAATCATGTTTCATACACTTGTCATGAACCTCTTTTCTGGATATGTCTATCAATGAATATCTAAAATAAACTAATCATTATACAATGATCATGTTATTTAATGTTATGATTCCATTCTAATCAATGTATTGAGATAATGACATTCATAAAGATAGTATGTGAAATTCCTTCATTGAAATTTTTATTAAAGACACATTATTCATGATTCACCCAACATACCCAACATGAACATGAAATTTTATCATCACCATTTATGGAAACATATCTTTGTTCTCTATTCATGACTTTCACTAATAGCAATATGTAATTTTACAGACCGTTACACACACACATACAATGGAATACCAAATGAGATTTAATAATGTGTAATTACAACTAGTGGGAATGTTACCATAATATATAATCATGGATATTACTAAATAAAAACAAAATTATAGGATGTATCATATAATTATGAGTAATCATACCTAACAATAAATTTAACCTTAGTTTTATGAGAGCCTATTTTCCAAAATTATATCTATATTTATGAATAACATTATAGAATTTCGTTATTCTCATCAAAGTGTGGAACTACCATGAAATTATCATTGCGATTATTACTCTATGGAATTATTAAATTAATGTCTTGTTGAAATAAATGTAACAATATGTTTTATTATTATTATAGTCTATAAATTAACACATTTTACAATCTAAAAATATTCACTTACAAAACACCAACTCCAACTAAAATCAATGTGCAATGAATTGTCTTAAGTTGAAGGACCTTTAGTAAAAAAATTCTTCATGTGATAATGGAATCTACCCTATAATAGGTGTATAGATAGTGGTTTGTATTTTGAAATAAAAAATTCAAAATATGAATCTCTAAATACTGTGATAATTGGTACTTTGATTATATACTCAAATTTAGTGACAAAAATATATTATTTTATATTTACAAACACATTTTTATGCTTTATTTTCAAAATATTATTCCATCACCCCATGATTAATTAAGGATTGATATTTTAGTTAGAATGCTAATATTGACTTTTATTTCCATAAACATATACCTTGATGTACAGATTAGAATTAATTGGTGTTTTCTATTTGTAAATTTAATCGTCAAATCAATGGTGGTTTTTAATGTAATATCATGGATCGTTTTGGTCATGAATTTTAAAGTAGGAATTTATTATAGAGTGAATTTATTTTTAATTTTTGAGTAATGTATGTAATTACTATTTTTTTAATTGGATATGTTTTACCTAAAACGTGTCAGACCCCCACAATAGCCCAAATAAATGTAATAATACGGAAATAAATGATATAATATCTATATATAATATTTAAAGAGGTGTTTAGAGTAATATTTTTAACCATAATGAATGAATTTATTAATGTATTTTGAAATTAATCCTCAATATTTTATCCTGATCAAGAAAATTAATTCCCTATTGATCTTATCCCTGATATAAAAAACATATTTAATAAACCATATTGAATGGTTCTAGTGTAGTTAGTTCAGATGAATTAGAAACTAGAAGACTTAATTGAGAAAAGAAAAATTCATTAAATTATTTCACAATTGGGTGAAATAATTTTATTTTGGATGAATATGGATGGTTTGATGAGTCTATGAATTGATTATATGAAATTCAATGGAATTACTATTTTTAATAACTATACATTACCATGTATTGATTGCCTATTTGATCAACAAAAAGGGGATACATTCTTCTTTAATAATAATCATAATTATGGTAATCATATATTAAATTTTCCAAAAGTGGATATCTGAAATGTGATATTTCACATGATTTATGGTCATTATGAGTTTTCTATAATTCCTTTTTGGAATAAAAATTCACTATATGTATTAATGGATTTCATGAATATAATATTGAAGAATTATATTAATAATATTTTGGGGTATTTATAGATGGTATCATTATAAACTCTATGAGTTATGAGGATCATGATACTTATTTTAAAATTATTCTTGAGGTTCTACGGAATAATATTTATGACTGAAATAAAAAATATTGAATTTTGGATTCATCAATTTGTTTCCATGTAAATTTTATTTCCAAAGGTGTTATATCTATTAAACCAAGTCAAAAAAGGTTGTCCATCAATTGGAATCGTCCACCCTCCTATATAAAATACACAGTTTCCTTGGTTTGGTATGATATTATATTTGTTTTTTCAAATACATCACTTGATTAGCTAATTCTTTAACAAAGATTACAAATAATGTGGTATATTTTACATAGATAATTGAATGTGAAGATTACACAATAGATTTTAATAGGATACTGGTAAATAAAACTATATTGACACTTCCATCTAGTAAATAGGTGTTTTATTTATACAATGATTAAAAAAGGATAGGTAATGGATGTGTTATAATGAAGAATAATTGGGTATTGGATTATGGATCTCTGTAGTTGAAACCATTTGATATTAATTACCTATGTAATGACTTATAGTTTGAAATAGTTATCAATTCAGTGAATATATGGAATATTTATATCAAATGAGAGAATTGTGATGTATAAAAGGGCCAAAAAATTTTAAAATATTTATTTGATCTGAAAATAATAATACGATGAAAATGAAATGGTTATTTCTAATAAAGGATTATTTTTTACTATACATTAACATATAGAGAAATCTAACAATGTAGAAAATTTATTACAGATAAAAAACCATGGTTTCTTTTCAATGACGAAGTTAGAGAATTATCAAATTTATAAGGATTTATTTAGGATACAATTGTGTAATATAACAGAAGGGGAAACATTATTGATGTTCTATTAAATTTCTCAACCCACATTGCTGGAGATGATCAGGAAATATCAACATTATGATAAATACCTATGTAGGATAATGGATTATGTGGGAAATGGGAAATTACCAATGTTCAACATTGGTGATGAAATTATTCTATAGTATGGTAACCTTTATATATTCATTCAATAATATTGGAGATGATAGTCGAATTATATGAGACTCATAGACGAATCCAATTTATACATTTTGGAAACACCATGATGTATTGAGATGTTAATGATTGTTATAATGGAAATATATAATGAGAGATAATATTTATTACGTTGAATGATTCTTATTTTACCAATAAGTGAGTAATAAACTGTATATTTCCAAAGGGGTTATGAATCGTTTACCTATACCACTGTGGAAGTGAGATAATACTACTATGGATTTCATTATTAAGATTCCAAATATATATAAGATGAAAAAATATGGGTCATTATATATCTTCTAAAAAATCATCTTATTTTCATTTAATTTATGAATCTTGCCCACTTTTTTAATTTATTGGTATCATATAAATTTTGTTTTGGGGATTTTTGTAACACCTATATAAATAATATAGGATCATAAACCTTGGTTCCAATCAATATTCTGGAGGAGTCTAAAAATGGTGATAAATTAATAGTTTAATATTACTACAACCTATCTCCCTCAACGAAATGTAAAAAAATATCTCTTGATAGATTTTAATTCCTTCAATGGTCTTTCTATCAAGACTTATAAGGAATTTGAGTTAAATATTTACCTATAATTTAGTATTCATACAATAATAGATACCACTGAAATATAAAAATGCAATCGTATGAAGTGTTGTTTAAGTAGAGATGCTAGAATATAAAGGATTTGGATAAAGATGGATAAGGAAGGTATGTGTCATGAACATGTGTAAGAGACCCTATGAAAGGTATGATATATAAAAAACATATGAAGGAAGGTCAATATATATATTGAAAATTATTCTTGTAATAAATTGATGGATCTTGAAATCAATGTGGGGGACTATGTCTTCTTGAATATATATCCACGGAAATGCTTAATTATATATCAAATGAATTGGATGATATTTCATAGGATCATTTGGCCATTTGAAATATTAGAGAGGAAAAAAGATATAACAAATCATTTATAGTTGAAACCAAACCAATCTCATGTATGTGTAGTCTTCCATATATAAATTTTATGGAAGTATATTCCAAACAGTTCTCTTATCTAAAGGTGGTTCATGGTTAGTTAGAGCATGAAATATTATATAATAATGATATGATTCAAATTCATGATTTGATGCGGAATGTGTTATCATATATGCAAACATGATCACTGTTGGTTTTTTAGATGAATCACCGGTTAGAGGAGGAAACATGTTAACCTAATAACACAAAGAAAAAATAATATTAAAATTTGATCATGGATTGTTTAAAAAAATTTATGGTTAAATTATTAAATGGGGGGAGAATATGATATATATGAAATTATTACAATAAATTTTAATTTCATTTTATCTAAAATGGAATTCAAGGAATTATGGAAGAATATTTAGTATGTATATTATAAAAAATTATTTAACATAGGGTAAAAATGAAATTACAATATAGATATATCCTAGATATTATTCTCTAATGAAAATCATCTTTTATAATTATACGATTATACAAAATTGTAATAAATGAAATGGAATCAAGATGTTGGAAAACTGAAAACAATGTATTTAATATTCTTGGGTTTGGTTTCTATGAATTTATCAAAATTAAATATTGCTATTACAATTAGGTTTTATATCCATCAAAAAATATGAATACTTTCCATTATGACCTTTTCTTATATATACATTATAAATAACCATAAAAGTTATTTTATATTATGTGTAATAATAAGTGGAAATTTATAAAAAATGGGATAACCATGCCCCCATTAATGATTACCATCCATTATAAATCGTGTTTTTCTGATATTTTTTAGGAGGTAGTATCATTTGGAATATCCCATAACGGATAAAAATAAGAACATCAATGTCATTATAGGGAATTATGAGTTCATTATACATGTATAAAATAATAATAAACCTAACATCAACCGTATCTCTATGTATTTTATCATATACAATTAACTATTTATCACTAGCCTCATTTGTAGGGAGATCAAGTTGTAGGGATTATATCATGTAAAATAATTGTTTATCGTACAATGAAATATGAAGATATCTGAACCATTACATGATGTTAATGTTATATAGTAGAAGGTTTTTCTCCATTATTGATCAAAGGAAAAATGTTTTTGTAAAAAATTATATTATATTATGTTACACATAATTTTTTATTTGATATCCTTAGGTATCCAAATATTTTATCAATACACTGTGATCCCCACCATTGTAAATATAATTTCCCATCACTAAATAAATTATAGAGGAAATGGATCATCATTCCCCTACATTATTATTAAAATTATGTACATGAAACCCATAATAAGTTACCTAGGTAGGGGGGTATATTCAGTTTCAAACTAGTAGGTACTAAAAATGTACTGTGGAATTCCAAATCATGAAATCCTACATATTATTTACACCACACATGCATCAAAATTTCTATTAAATAGAATAATATAATTATATTCAATAAAATTAAGGTTAAATCAAACCAATATCATAGATAGTAAGCTTTAATAATTTAAATTTCCAATGAATATAGCCAAAGCTAAAACCATAAATATGATTTCATATTAATTTACATGTTGTAATGTGCAATGAATTCAAATAGACTAGAAAAATACAATTTTATTATTCATAACATTTTTTCTGTTTCATTCATTACAAGAATTATTAATATTATGTGGAATTTATATACAAGAATAACAATGTTTTCTTGAATAATCTACACGTAATCCATTTTTTATCATTCTGTATTTCCATATTAGTACATTTATTTATGTGATTATGAAATTCGATACATAAAATAAATCATGAAAAAAGAAGAAAATAAATAAATAAACCAATCAATAAATCATGATATTTGGTAATGGTAGATTTATTTATAACGAAATAGATTATAATATGACTATAGGGGAAAATTTCACATGTTGTACTTATCCTGATATGCCACTTTACACATGTCCACATATGTACCTCCTTAGTTGGTTTCGTCTTAGTTCCATGTTAATCCAACTACAAGTGGATTGGGATAAATAATTTTTACACAGGTTTATAACTCACAAATAGGTGAGGGGAACCGAAGGATTGTTTACGGTGAATCATATTAATAACCTTGGACATGCGTATCCTATATAAAATGAATGTTATGGATGACATGCAAACCATTTGATTTTATTTAATAATTAATAATTGTAAATTAATACAGGAATATAAATTTTAAACAAAAACTCATATATAGGTATTTTAAATGTTGATGGTATACCGTATACATGAAAATACTAAGAATTTAAAAAATATCTACGGCATTCATTTCAATTCATCCTTTAACAACATTGAAATCACAAAAATTAATTAAATTAAATATCATATTAATCGATAAATTTTTTTTAACTTATTCCAATGAGTCATCAGGAAATTCAAATCCAATTTGATCTTAAATAAAATAAAATAAAATATTTAATTTTATACCCACGGAAATAGTACACGTCATTATACATGGAAGAAAATCTATGAGTACCAGTCTGAATTTTTCAGTATGATTCAAATTGTTATGATGTACTCATATAACATGTTTTATATATGGGATTTTTCATAATTGTGGGGCGTACACAACTAATATTATTTTAAATAGAACCCACGAATAATATGAAATATATACAATTTAATCCAATATGATTATAGTAAAAATAACCATATACGATTCATTGTTTTTAATATTATACATAATTATTTAAGAATTAAATACTATATAAAACCTAAAAAATATGTGTTCTATCAACAAAATGTCCCAAATAACTCAACCTGATTTGGTTTTGTGATGTAATTAAATAAATTTAGTGTTATCATGTCTGTTGGAAAAGTACAAGATGTGTGTGAGCTAGTCGCACAACATGCACTTGTCATCCAAATATATCCATATTACAAACCTATGAACATGGATTGTATTTATTGTAGATAAATATAGTGTACATATAATGTATAAGGTATATATAAATATTTATTCATGTTACATGTCATTTAGCCTATACTGGTCTTGTATTAAATGTTAGGGTAGGATAATTCAAAGATACAAAAGGAGGTTGAATTATTTCAATTTGATAATCTAAAAAAATTATTTTTTATTTTATTATGAATTAAGAATATATTTAGTTTTCTATTAACTAAATAATATAGGTATAAGATAAATATAAACAAATAAGAGCATAATTTTTATAGTGGGTTGGGGCACACTGATCCACTAGTCCTCTCCAATAATTCTCTCTCTGTGAGCATTGTAATTTTTACAACAGGTGCCTCTTATCACAAGACCTTCCACATCTAAGTGCATCCATTTGCACAGATACAACAAGACATAAAAAAGAGATCTAGTTCTTTTATACGAAATCATGAATCCAAATACTGCTAAGAGAAGATGACACTTCACCATGATTGAGTATGAGTTGTCAAATTTCCAATAAATCAAAAGAGTTTGATTTGAATGAATTAAAATAATAATGATTATAGTTGTAACCTCAACCGGAAGTGTTAATATATTCTAATTAAAATATGAATGTCTTCAAGTAACAATATATTTGAGGTGATCGTGGTTTTGAATAGGCTTCTATAAGAATATAAAGAACAAAAAAAGTTGTTAAACCAAAGTACGAGGTTCAAATATGTATATCTTCAAAATGTAGCATCTTTTGAAAATACTTGATTCGCTCAAACTTGAAGCACTATTGTATTGAAAGGATATACACTAACATATATTTATACATCACTTGTAAGAAGAGAAAAATTATGGTCATATAGATATTGAATAGAAAACATTCTTTTAGTTTTGCAGATCGAATAATATTTTCTGACACATCTTAATTATTCAAAAAGAACATTAAATAGTGTTGTAACTATCCATAGAAATATGACCGATTTACAGTATTGAAGATGATCCTTTGAATCAATAAAAAATTTCAATCAATTGACCATTACTTTTTTCCATATCATTCCATAAATCATAGATAATATCGTGGATTTAAAAACATCATTATTGAGTAGTAAAATGGTGGGTTATATCATATGAAGACAAAATTTCATTCATAGGGTTGACAACATACATTTTTTTAAAAAGTAGATTTTATGTAACGTAATTTTGATTCCCTGAATGTAGGGTTCAAAACATACCTAGGTTTTTTTATCCATATATTAGTTTTTCTCAAAATTCATATTCCATGAATACATAGGTTTGCTGAACAATACATTTACTACAACATTGGGTATATGATCCACATCTTCTATTTCAAATGATGGTATCCTGAACAATACTCTATTCCTAATAATGTTGTGTATAAACAATATTTCCAAAAAAAATTTAAATTTTTTTCATATTGATATATCATAACCCATAATGTATGAGATATATCCCTATGTAACATAAGATAATGTCTTCAGTAAAAAAATTATTTGTTAGCATAAAAATATATATGTTTTATTGAGTATTGATTATACAATACGTTCCTAAGAATCATACACTTTTTATGAACATAATAAAAAAAATGTAATGTACAAATTATATGTTTTTAAATAAAAATAATTTATTTTTCAAGATACATAGATTATATATACGATCATAAATAACACATCTATTCCTGTTTATAAAATAAAAACATGTAATTGAATAAAGGATGTTGTGATTACCCAATTTTATTCCATTTTGTGAGACCAAAATGTATGTAGATTAAAAATTTTTTAAAAATAAATTAATATAGTACATAACTATAATTTATTGTTATAATTTTCATAACAGGAAAATAATAAATGGGTTCTAGATGTAAAATTTATGTGAAATAATGAAAAAAATAAATATTAATAATACAAGAGTTATTTTGGATGGGGAATAGTTTAAAAATATGGTCTTGTTAAATTTTAAATGTCTATTTTAGATGAGGTTTTGGGTTCTGGTGACTCTTGTATATCATGAAAAACTTCTTTAAAAATATCCATCTATTTTCTTAGACATTCAGTATGATTTTATACTAATTTCCTCATCAAAACCTTTTAATCTTCAAAAACATTCAATCTTTTAAAATAATTTACATTAAAATGTTCGTGAACTATTTCCTCTAAATGAAAAACCTATGAAATAAATGTATCGCCATTATGGAGTTGAGTTATTATTCTTGTCTCTACTAATGATAACGTCTCATTTTGATCCATCTAGCAGTCAAAACATCCATTGAGAGGGGAACTATCATGATATAGTATATAAATTATGTTATTGAAAGAAGATATTACAGATCTAATATCATTAAATCAACTAATTAAATATAGAGATGTATGAGGTGTGGATGTATATGTTTTAGAATGATGTGGACTACTTCTAGAAAAATCAAACTAACCTGAAAAATAACTTTTTAAAACACTAAAATCTATTTTTGAAATAGATTTAACAGAAATCATTCAAAAATTATTAGACATTTCTCTATGAAAAGAATCAAAATATCTTCTTAAAAGATAACCATCCCTAAGATTATATAGTTGAATCTAAAATATTTATAACTCCTCTATGTGAATAGTTTAACTTCATAAATAATTGAATTATTTTCATAAATCCTCAAATTCACATTTCAATCATGATTTTTTTCTCTCTTAGGTTGCTTAATTGAATAATAAAAGATTCAATCCGATTTCAGAATAATCATAAGATTATTCTTCATAAAAATTATATGTTTGGCCTCTATCAACATGGGATAATAATCTTTGGTTGATACTCTCCCTATAGAAATAAAATTCAACTTCATAAACATTTGTCATATTTTTATGTTCAATAGTTTACTTGTCCAAATAATCAGCTATAATCAAAATCAATTGATTCTAGACTAAACATGTAGTGTTACACACATCTTGCAAACATTACTCATATAATTGAGCATTTTTTAGTCTTTTTATTCATCATGTTTTTTTCAAATTAGATTTTGATATTCAATTAGTGTCTCTTTCTCTTCTATGATGACTGGTTAAATTTCTATTATAAAAACATCACCATCTGAAACAACCTAGAATTATTTTCCAAAAAATTCAGATTTGTGAAATACAATTTAATCCATATATCTACACTATATGATAATGGAATCATAAATTGGATTATCCAAATTTTAATCAAGAGATTCAGGGATATATCTTGATGCTTCTAGGTCAAAGACAATGCTTATGATTAAATATATATTTATTTTGACATCATCAATTATTCATGATTCAACAACTTCCTATCAATGAATTTTGATCATAGAAGCTAATCCAAAAAAACCTTACCCCCGTGAAATAGTACCAAGAACTTGTTAGACTCTTTCCCCAATAGGTAGTAGGATTATTTTTACTATAAAATATAATTAACATGTCATCCTGATAGTACCATCATTGATTATTATGATGTGATGATTTTTGAAGAGTATCATTACATATATAATCAAGATTCTTTTTGTAGCATCATTGAAACTATACTTCCATATAGAAAAGATGAAATATTTTACTCCATTGGAAAAAGTGATGCATATAACATAACACATAACTTGGGAAATTAAACATGACATCACTCATCTTATGAAATATTATATACATATTGGGATAAAGAATCATTTCATGTTCAGCAGTTTTTAGAATCATATATAATGGAAGAAACCTAACTAGTACATTCTAGTAAGCATCAAGATCATTAAAATGAATTATCCTTAACTTGGTAGACATGAATAGAAATTACATAAAATCCTCTGATTTATGTTCTTGGTTTCATATTGACCAATGAGTGAAATGAAATACCCTTTTGGGGGACACTTAATGGCTTTGGATATTTTCATCATTGAGATTAAAAAATACCTATGATATATCTTAGATAAGATGTAATCTTCTTTGTCACTGAAAAGGTTGTAATAATTTCAAAAGAACACATTTATTTCTATATAAAAAATAAACATGGTGTTTCCATTAGTAAAAATATCTTCTAAATCATTGAAATTTAGAGGATTAATTATAAGAATATTTGTCAGAATGATCCAAATTATGTTTATTATCTTTCCTTGATTAATTTTTGTATAGTTAATATGTTTCATTATTCCTCAATGCTTGAATACTTCTATAATTGAAATTTAAGATAATATTGATGTTTAAGGATTCAAATTATATAGTCTAGAAAGAGAAATGAAGGACATAGAACTATAAATGTTTTGAAATAATAGGATGACTAATAGAATAGAGAGGAAAAGTGTTTTCTAATAGTTTTGGTGACATAGTCTTGTTTCTCCATCCAATTATATTGTTTAATTATTAATTTTATATTTTGAAAATAAGAACATTTTCAAAAATAAAAATATATTAATTTTTATATTAAAAATTTAAATTTATAATAACTAAATAAAATAAAAATATTATTGAATAATTATTGGGAAAAATGTGTAAACTATTATTTAATATTAAGTATTCCAAACTATTAATAAAATATAAATATGTATTAATATGTTGTTCAGTAAATATATCCACATATTGATCATAAGTATTTACTAATTCTTATGATAAATCATTTTTGATAATATGATATCTTAAAAATTGACTACTGATATTAAAATTTTTGGTTATAAAATGACATATAGGATTTTGATAATATTATTTACAATGTTATTATCGTATAAAATATGTATAATATTAAAATTATGCCCAATGTCTTGTAAGTATTATTTCATCCACAAAAAATGTTTACAACATCTACAAGTTTATATATATTATTCCATGGATATCTAGAGAGAAAACAATAATTTTTTCATACACAACCAGGACACTAAATATGTTCCGAAAACGTCACTACTTCCAAATGTTCTTTTTAAATTAAATCTAAATCCTCCAAAATCAATATCAATATATGAAAGTAAATTATTATCAATGGTTTTTGGGTAATTAGAGATTGAAAAAGAATTTTTTAAATATCCTTAAATTATTTAGATAATAATAAGATGAGGTTAACTTATGTTTCACATAAATACAGAGTATAAGCATTTTGACATGATTCTAACTGGTCTACTACTAATAATATATACTAAATTTATAGTCAATAATCTGTATAAATTCATGTCAAAAATTATTATAGGTTCATCCAAATCATGTTTTACAGTACTTCACATGCGATTTATATATATCTCACTATTTTCGAGCCTAAAAATATTCAATAAATCAATAATAAATTTTTTTAGGATTAACAAATTTTTATAATATTTTGGATAAATTTAAAATCCAAAAAATAAATTCAATTCCTCCTTCATACTGATATGAAATTTTTTTTCATAAGATTTGAAAAACCATTATAAATTTTATTATTTAATGATCAAAATATAACACCATCAACATAAATTTTCACTAATAAAATATTAGATAAAAAAATTTATAAAAATAGTATAATCATACAACACCAAAGAAAATAAAGTTTACAAAAAATGAGCTTATTCATTTATACTATGATCTAGGGGCTAGTTTAAGGCAATAAAGATCAATAATTAGAATAAAAATAGAATTATGAAGATTAGGGGTTGCAAGACCTGATAGTAATTCAATATAAACTTTATCCATTAAATATCCACTTAAAAAGGTTGAATTTATATCCATATGATATAATTTAAAATTTGAATCAAATCTAAAATATAGAAAGAATATAATAGCTTCAAAATGAGAAACAAGTTCTAAAGTTTCTACATATTCTATTCATTCTTCTTTATTTTACCCATTTTATACTAATCTATATTTGTTTCCTGTAATAATCCATTTATTAACCTATTTATTTTTAAATACCCCTGTGGTTACTACTATTAGATAATTTGTTTGTCGATAAAATAAAATTCAAACATTATTTTTACTAAATTTAAAAATCTCTTATTTCATATCCAATATGAAAATTTCATCATTTAAAGAACCTTCTTTTGACATATGTTATCATTGTGGCACAACGAAATAAAATTGAACAAAATTTACTACATTTATTCTAGTATATACCATTTTTTCATGATTTCCTATGACATTTTCTAAAGGATGATACCTTAGGGTTCTAATTTTCTTAGCTATGCCACATTAAATTCCTTTTATTTCAAGTAGTTTTAGAATGGATTGAGTTTCATCTCATTTCATTTTAAAACTGGTCATATATGTTTCAAGACTCATGTTTTCAAAATAGTCTAAAATTTTATCTATTTGATATTTACTTTTATCAAAAGGGTATCATTCAAAAAAATTCACATGAACTGATACCTCAATAATCCTTGATTTTTTATTATACACTTAATAGGATTTATAAGTTTTTTTCAAAATCATAGAATGATTCCATTATGAGTAATTGGAATAAATTTTCCATGTTTTATCATAGTACTCATGATATACTAATTTCATCCAAATACATTAATGTACTATACATTAGGATTTCTGTTATTCCAAAGTTGATATGTTGTATTTTTAATATCTGGTCCTATTAAAACTCTATTTATGAAATGGAGTGTTGTGTTCAATGGTTCTAACCAAAAATATGTAGGAAATATGTATTCAATCAACATAGTCCATACCATATCTTGAATAGTTTTATTTCATCATTTTAAAACTCTATTCTACTGAGGTTTCCTTCATGTAGAGATGGTGAGTTTAATACCTAAATGTGATAAAAAAATAATTAAATTCTTGGTTTTAAAATTCTATACCATGATCACATGTTAATGAAATTATTTTAAAATATTTTTCATATTGATCAATTTCAAAAAATCATTCGAAAAAAGTGAATTATTCAATTTTAAATTATAGACTATATAATGAAGTAAATCATGAAAAATAATCAACTAATATAAAATCATACAATTTTACAGTCAAACTTTCTACCAATCACAATCAAAACAATTATGTATATGATCTAGTGTGTTTAGATATATCAACATTGTTAATTGATTTCAAGGATGATTTGTGTTTTTCTCCAATTTTACATGCATCAAAAAATTTATTATTATCATATTTAGGAATAGGAAAATATAATACAAAATGAATCTTTCATAATTTATATAAATTAAACATATTACAGTGTCATGGTATCCTATTCTAGTTCCATGAATCATTTTTCTTACCAGTTAAATAATTGAATTTTTTCTTACACGTGAAATTAAGATCCCAATTATAAATAGTTTTGTTTCTAGGTTCTCAAAATATTGTCAATTTAACTCATTAAACAGAGTAAGAACAGTTAGAGAAATTAAAATAAATGACAACATCACAATGTTTAGAAATAATTTTTATGTTATTCATTATACCATTTATAGATAACACATTATTGATTGAGATTGAATTTCGATCTCTAACTTTTCCGACTCCAATTAACATTCGTTTTACTTTTTTTCAAAAGGTGACTAGCTGTCCATCCATTTTCTCTAGTGTATGTAAATTGGATGATTCACCCATCATATTCGTTGAAAAAACACTATCTTTACGCCATAATTTTATTTTCTTCCAACGATTTGTTATCTAAAAATTTATTTAAATAATTGTTAGTTTGGTTAACCATATTTTCTTTGGCCTATGTGTGTTAGTAAGAAAATATATCAGAATACTATATTTCCATCTAATATGAAAATTAAAATTACATCATTAGATATATTTTGGGAAATAAATTCTTTTTTATAACCACTCATTTTAGGATTTATTAAATAAATTTTTTTAGATCCATTTCCATTTATACCACTATAGAAGATAGTATTTCATTGAGAACATTTTACAACATAATATATATATATATATATATTTTATTTTTCTACATTCCTCCATATTCCATATTTTTATCTCTTAATAATTTGTTTGATGAATTTTATTTAGATTTTTTATTTCATGACCTGTCCCCCAGGGCTCGTGTTGTGACAATCCCCAACCCCACCTCCAAAAGGCTAGGGTTTGGTGACTCGGGCTGAAGGAATCGACCTACAAGAGAGAGGAATTTCCATTAGTACCTATACACATGCACACACAACCACGTCCCAATTCTCGTAAAGTAAACAAAAATTTAGCTAAACCACCACTGAGTAAAAGTACAAACATTAGGTCAAATGGGACAGAATACATACCCAACAAAAGAAAACATAGAATCAAAAAAGTATTAGGAAAACAATGAAATCCATCTACTGGAAACCCCAAATTATGGGTAAGTGTAGAGTAGTTGCGGGTTGCGGTAGAAGTACGCCCTACCTGCATAGTATCACATGGAACCACTATGTCCTAGGCCACCAAGTCCTCCGTCGAGGAGATAAAAATCTACAGCTGACACAACACGTGTAGGAGAAGCCTGTATAGGGGTGAGTAACAAAATACTTAGTAGGTACCCAAAACCAAAATGGAAAGACCGCAAATAAATCCACATGAAACCAATAATTATCATCATGATGTATAATTATGAAGAATGACATATAACCCCAGGGATATAATAGAGTGTTGAATGTAGGAACCTCGGTCATATCCTCGAACACCTTGGAATTATATGAAATTCCACCTCAATATTTATAGTAGGCCTTCCGTGTCTCCTAAAATCTTCAACTCACTAAACATGAACTGCTAGGGCAGTCATCCCTGATGAGTACCATGGGTATGATGGGATTCACTAAAGTCTCTCCACACTTTCGGCATGCCGGGTCACACAGAAGCCACTTTCCACCTTTCCAATTCTATGGTACTCCTCCTGTCGAGTATATTGGCTCTGCTGGGTCAGACAAAGCCAATGCTGACAATTGGCATGAAAGGTCACATAGAAGATGATTCCGACTGGGCCATTGTTGCTGATCCACACATGGTCTCATGTCAGCATATTTCAGGTCTCATCAAAATACAAGGTTTTTGTATGTTGTGTACATGATTATAGGATTACTACTACTCATGAAATTAAAAAAAACAACAATTTCTAGGAATGTGTTAATAGATTATTCTAAGCGATCCACCACATCATGAGGGTTCAAACACCACAAACAGCTTTTCAATCAAATGCATAGTTATCTTGTTATTTTCATCTTATTTAACAGGGGTCGGTCGGGCCTGGGCTCAGTCCGACCCGACCCGACTAACCTGACCAATTCATCCCAGAGGCTCCACAGGCACTAGTTTGTTTTTAGAGACCTAACCAGAACTGGTTCAGGTCTGGGTAGGATTGGTTTGGCCTGGGCACAAGGCTAGGCCCATTTGGCCTCTCTAGACTAGGTCTGGTTGGACTGAGGGTCCAGCCTACGGGGTCAGTCATCCCGGTCTTCTGGGCCGGCCCACACTCTTCTTATTCGACCATAGGAGGACCGACCATCGAAATTATAGGATGCAATTGGAAGCCTCTTCTGACACCCCTACCACGTGGGTCTCCCTCTAGGCCAACTCCCTACCTATATACGACGGATCGCGGTGCTGCATTCCCAATGCAATGATGCATACACATTTAGGAATCCACCATCCATCAACTGCTGTAACAGAGTCTAGTGGCTCCTGCTGCTTCGTTGTGTCTTGAGGCAGCTATGAAAATTCCTTCTAGTGTGTCGTCATGGTGTGCCGCTACCCAACAGTGGTCATTGGTGTATCGTCTTGGTTCCGGAAGCCACCCAGAGGCACCCCATACCCAGTTGGTCACATGGCCTCAAGCGTATGTCTCCAAATGCCAGAGGCTTCCAAATAGCAGCGAGGGTCTTGGGTTTCATAGTGGGAAAACTATGACCTCACTGATAGAGTACACAGTAGAAGTAAATAAATACAAACAAGATATAAAGTAGTAATAATGAACCACAACATCAACATCATAAAACTGAATTATAAACTAGAGAACATATATAAAATGATGCATGATACATATGTCTAGGAAAACAACCAAAAAAGTCACACTGATGGAATTCCATAGTACTAAACCAAATTTGAAAAGAAGGATGATAAACTCCTCGGCATCGTAGTCCATAGCTTGGTCCAATGCTCCCCAACTCTACAGAAAATCAAAAACCTGAAGTAGAAGGGTGCTTTCCCATATCATTACCTACATCAATATAATCTTTCTGGGCCCAAAATCATAGCCCAAATAGGGTGTGAGACTAAATCCTTATAGGAAACCACCCAAAGATCTATGCCTAACAGTCATTAAAAATATGGCAGGTAAAAGTACATAAAACTGTAAACTTGAAGGTTCTCAATAGTGAATAGTTCCACAAATCCAAAAATCAATCAAGAACAGCAACCATCTAGGAGGTTCACACAGCCTATCCTCTCTGGTTTAGTATATGAAGACTCTCCGAGGAAACACTCACTGACAATTCCCCTTATAGTCTAAGGCAGTCAGGAACTCTCTGAAGAAGCTCACATGGTCAATTCCTATTATATATCCAATGTGATGCACTCTCTGTGGAAGAACACTTGATCAATTCCCCGTATAGCCCATGTCCTTCATAGACTCTCTGATTAAGCACTCACCATCAATTCCCATTATAGTCTAACAGTTCATGAATAAAATCAAAGACTCTATGAGGAAGCTCACGTGGTCAATCCCCTTATAGTATAAAGAAATAAAGGACTCTCTGAGGTAGCTCACTTGGTCAATAACCCTTATATCCCCAAGTGGTTCTATGCTCTCTGAGGATTATCAATTGATCAATCCCCCTTATAGCCAAGAGTGCTTAATGACTCTATGAGAAAGCTCACCCGGTCAATTTCCCTTATAGTATACTACATCAGGTTCTCACGGCCCTGTGTAGGTAAACGAGCATAGAGGTGTAATATAGAAAAGTAAACCTATTGAACTACATGGAGAAACAGTCTATAGCATAACAATAATGTCAGAATACAACCATCCATCCTACAACTACAGGCGTGGAAAACATGAAAGGTAGCCAAATAGGCTAAACATGACCAAAAGGTCATAAACAGAACATGCATGGGAAATACATCGAAATAATTGAAATCAACCTTATTCATATCCAAATTACTACTACACAAGAGTACAAGCATGGAAGGAAAACAAAAGGGAAAAAACGGTAAACACGAAATATCACGTTCAAGGGTATTGGTGGAATTTGCACATAATACTAAAAGTCTTTGAATGGAAAGGCACAAACCACCTACCATGGGGTTAGGATATCACTATATGTGAACCTCATAGAATGAATCTCCTTATAACGACGTAGATCTACAGAAAAGTAGAAAACATTCAATCCACGATAACATTGAAAAGAGTAAGAATTGGAAAGTGATTCTCTAGGAGGAGGAAGAACTCACCGATACAATTCCAACACAACCGACAGTGTTTGATTCGAAAGATGGATGGAGGCTCAGGGGATCATTGAACATCCATGGAAATATGAACTATCTCGAATGAACGAGACCTAGAAGAATGGTGTTTTGTCTGTCAGACGTGACTCTAGTGCATTTAAGGGAAACAAATATACACACTGGGTACTTTTAGAGTACATGTTGTGTACTTGTCGCTTCTACACTTCTAATTTGATGGAATTCATGTCACCCCCACATGGCCATGTGTGTGGCAACCGCACGACCAGATCATGGCCTCATGCGGCAAGTATGTACACAGTTTATTCAAATAAAGTACAAGTTTTATACATAGAAAATTTCTAGAAAACCCTATTTTCCCCAAAAATGACTAGAAAAGGAAAACATACCTGAAAATAAGATATGTTTACTAAAAAACTATCCCCTTAATGAAATTCGTACTTGAGTTTCCCTAGCATGACATAGAAGAAGAAAACCTCAATAGCTCTGGCCATTGTGATCGTACATCTACGTCCCTCTCCGATGTCTCGTCCTATACTCGCTCGTGCTACCAAAGCACCCATACCAGAGGAACATACTTTCCACAGGGAACCTTTGTACTATGATCGACAATCTAGATAGGACACTCCTCAAACGACACATCCATTTTGAGCTCAACCACCTCGGGTTGAATGACATGAGATGGGTCTAAAAAGTAACGTCGAAGATGAGAAACAAGGAAGACGTTGTGTATAACCCGGTACCTCTGAGGTAACTACAACGGATAGGCAGTTGGCCTAACTCTCTCCGAAACCAAAAACAGCCCAACATACCTCTGTTAATGCCTAACATGTCTCCTAATCCTCTTGTGTATCAACCTCGGTGTGACACTTAAAAAACCCAGTCCCCTACCTCGAACTCTAGAGGTCGTCTCCTTTGATCAGCATAAGACATATGTCGAGACTGTACAGTATTCATCCTCTTCTAAAACAACTCTATATACTCTGTGGTCTCCCGAACAATATGAGGTCCCAAAAAAGCATCCTATCCTACCTCCAGCCAACATAAGGGTGGTCAGTATGGCCTACCATACAAGGTCTCATAAAGCTCTATCTGAATAGCCGTTTGAAAACTATTATTGTATGAAAAATACACAAGAGGTATATGTTTCTACCAGGAACCTAAAAAATCCTCGATGCATGCTCAGAGCATGTTCTCATGCACCGAAATTATACGCTCAGACATGCCATCTGTCTGGGGGTGGTAAGTTTTACTCAAATGTACCTGTGTACCCAAAGCCATATGTAGTCCCTTCTATAAACAAGAATTAAAACGTGCATCCCTGTATGGAACAATGGATTTTGGAAATACATGAAGATGTACAATCTCTTGGATGTACAACCATCCCAGATCATCCACACAAGAGGTCTCCTTGATCAGAAAGAAGTGATCGACCTTCGTGAGTCTGTCAATGACAACCCATACTGTGTCATTCCCTCTAGGATACAATAGAAAATCGATCACAAATTCCATCACAACATCATTCCACTTCCACTCGTGAATGGGTAATTGCTTCAAAAGCTTTGCTTGTCGTTGATGATCCACCTTCACCTACGGGAAAGTGGAACACCTCATGATGAAACCAGCAACATCTCTCTTCATACCTGGCCACCAATAGTGACAGTTTAGATCACAATACATCTTGGTGACTCCAGAATGAACAGGACAAACTAAGGAATAAAAATCCAGCATCAGCTCCTCACGTATTTCTGTCATCACCCATATGCCCACGTAGAAAAACAAGATCTAATCCACACCTATGGTCTATCCATGAATAGTGTCATCTACTGAAACTATCTCCCTTAGGACTAGGCCTTCATAATTTGATAGCTCCCTCATTCTTACTTGATCAAGAAGAATAGAGGTAACGGCTATATAAGATAGAAAAGTCTTCCCCTATCTATCGTGCACCTCCAAATACATCTCAGAGAACAGATTCATAAGCTACCACTCACTGATAGCCTCCTGAACTGCATGTATCTGAGTCCTCCTAATCAATGGATCAGCCACTACGCCGCCTTTCTCAGGCATATAGGAATTCACCAAGTCAAAAGACTGAAGGTACTCAACCCACCTTTGCTGTCTCGAATTCAGATCGTGCTGAGTGACTATGTACATGGGATTTTTTGGTCTATGAAAACAATAAAATGAACTCCTAGAAGATAATGTCTCCAACACCGTATGTCATGAACAACTGCAGCCAACTCGAGATCTTGTGTCATGTAATTTCTCTCATGTGGCCTCAAATGCTGAGTCCCGTATGCAATGACTCCATCTCCCTGCATATTAATAGCTCCCAGACCGATACCGGATGCATCACAGTAAACAGTATAGATTTTTCCCGGCTTTGGAAATAATATTACTAATGCTGAAGTCAACTTCCCTTTCAGCTTTAGAAGGGCTTACTCAAAAGAATCTGACAATAAGAACATCGAACAATTCATAGTCAGACATGTTAGCAGTGATTCCAAATATGAAATGTCATGTATGAAATGTCTGTTTTATCCATCCATCCCTAGAAAACTATGCACCTCAAAGAAGTTCTTCATCTGCTCCTAGAAAACGACAGATCTCACTATATCTATATGTACTGATACTCATACCTCTAAGATAACATGACCCAAGAAGTGAATCTGATCCATCCAAAAGTGGAACATTGAGAGCATAGCATATAACTGATTCTCCCTCAGTTCACTCAAAATGATCTCAAGATGGGTACCATGGTCGTGTCGAGTGTGATATTGCACCAAGATATCTTCCATGAAAAACACCATGATGGAATCCAAGTATGGATGGAACAATCGGTTCGTCAGTGCCATGAAAACTACAGACACGTTCGTGAGACCAAACTAATTAACCATATACTGGTATAGAACATACCTACTCCAGAAGGCTATGGGAGGTATATGAGATGGTCTAACATGCAACTGATGATAACATAACCTCATGTAAATGTTTGAGAACACATGGACTCCTGGAAGATGGTTAATGAGATCATCAATCCAAGGCAAGGCACATCGGTTCTTGACTGTCAAATGATTCAGCTTCCGATAATCTACATAAAGCCTAAGGGTGCTGTCTGCCTTCTTCGAAAATAGGATAGGAAAGCCCCAAGGAGAAAAACTGTGTCAAATGAAACCTTTTTCCTACAACTCCTCCAACTGATTCATGAGCTCCTGCAACTCTGGTGTATCCATATTATAAGGAGGAATAGACACGGTTGCCTCTCCTGGTAGAAGTTCAATGGGAATGTCTACCTCACACTCCAGATTCAATTCTAAAAATTTCTCTGCAAAGAGACCTCTAAAACAATCCACCATTGGAGAATGACTAACTGTGAAGTCCCCTGGTCATCAAGATATTGACTAGAAATATGGGTTGTAACTCCTCCCAATCCATGATGCTTTGGACCCTATCTACTCGCTTGGACATCCCCTTCACCCTTATAGAGAAAGGATTCAATCTCTGGTGATACAAAACTCACCCTAATATAATAAAAATTGACGAATGATTGGAAAGAAAGTAGCCAGTCCAATCTAAGAATAACATCATTGCTTATCATATCTTGGACATAGAGCACTCACAAAAAGTGAAATCCAAAAACCTGTAGAGGGAACTCTCTGAATTGACGTACACTAGCCGTTCTAGTCCCCAATGGAGTGACTATCATCAGGATATCAGCGGAAAAAATATTCAGAGCCCACGGCTCTCCACGATAGTAACATATATAAGCCTATGGGAAACCCCAGCATCAAAAAGAGAAGAAGCTAAAACTGATGATACTAAGGTCATACCTAGAACTGTAAAATGTCTGGGATCCTACTCATGATGGGTCTGCTCCACTGCAAATGTCTAGCATATGCCATGGACATGTGACCCTGCCTGACCACTCTGACTGGATCTGTCCGGATGTCGCTGAAAACCTTGTGACTGGCTACCATGATAATGACCTCCACCTTGGCCTGAATGACAGGAAGAACTCCAGTTCCAAGACATGTGAAAAAATGGTGTCATTGTTCCTTAATGAGGAGACATAGAATATCCCCTATCTCCAGCTTCTAGTGAGAAGAACTAACAAAAGTGACGAATATTTCCCATCTTGTCACAAGATTAGCACTGCATTTGTTCTCTTAGACAATGTGGCCTTGTATGCCTACTTCACCCACACATGTAGCACACCACCTGGCTGCCATAAGATGCATCCCTCCGGCTCTGATCTCCTTGTAACAATTCCCTACAGCACTTCCTGAACGGTCTGAATCATCTGATGAAATCCCTCCCTGAATTGAGCATCACCACCCATGTCATGTACAACGGTCGTTGCCAAGGCTGGAACAAAGGAGGATCAGCAGGTTGTCCCTAATTGGTCGTGACCATTGTCTAATCACCATCCAGAAATCGGCACCAAACATTAGGATGTCTTGGTGGCATGAATATGCAAGGTCAATCACTCCTTAGATCAACATTATCATGTACTGAAAACTATGAGTGTAATAAGGGAATAAGATAATGAAATAATTCAAGTTTTACAAAACAGGACTACACGTCATGTTAAATTCCTACACAGTGTGTTCCCGGAAGCCATTTACATGGTCTAATAATTCTTCCGATACTGGTCGTGTAATACCCTGGACACATGGAATGTCGTCATAACACACGATGTGTACATGAATCCCCTTTCCCAACATGATTCCTTCTAAATGGTTAATCTACATGGCTCTCCTAAGCCATGACTTCATGGAATGTTCACGATAGACACGACAAGTACTAGATAAGCATCCCTGAGACCATGTTGTTAGTGACATGACCTAACACACAGCTCACACTACATGGCATTTTCCAGGTAGACATGACTTTTATAAGAATGGATAACACCGACTCTTGTTGTTCATGACATGGTCGGGTACCGATGTCAAACTACACAGAGTGTTCAATGAGGACACGACATGTATTCCTTAATGTCTCAACTGTCCGTGTGGTTGGTTACACTGGCGAACACTAGGTTAATAGTACACGTCGTGTTCCCACCAGACCATCCCCATACCATGTCTCTGCCCACATGGCCTATGAAATAGTTAGAGTCCGCATGGTGTGTAGATTATGTACACATCATATTCTTAAGAAATATTGTTTCTTCCTGACCAAAAGAACACATTTTGTGTGTTTAACACTACACGGCATGTATTCTGGTTTTTTAGACAGTAAGCCTCAAAAACTACTTCGGGACCCATGATACACTGAAACGAACAATGAATGTGCCAAATTCCGATCCTCGATGGGCCCATACTCACCATCAATAAATGTGTAGAATATTATTCATGATAAAACAATGAAAACAGAGTAATGATCCACCAAATTCCGGTCCCTCATGGCCCATGACACCCTAAGAACCAAATTTTGGCATCCATTCAAGAAAACCATTACACAAAAATATACCCTAATAAACAGTAGGTATTTATATCAATGAAAATATCACAACATCATGCATATATTACACATCATCTATCACAAACAACATGCAATCACAAAAGCATCCATGATGGTAGGGAAAAAATGCATGACATGTGACTTCTAACAAGTTCATATATGATGCATGATATGGAATACCCTCATCTCATCGGGTTGGTCTAGAAATAGAACCTCAATAACATAAATAATAACCAACATAGAACATGTGGGTCACCTTACGTTGAAAATCAGATTAACCGTAATCTCACAAAACCAGAAAATTGCAATAAATGAGTTACACTGTCTTTACCTGTACATTGGTTAGCTTCTCCCAGGCACAAATTATTACCAAGAACCTATTCCGTCCTATCCCTGGATAAAGGCTACAAATAGTATGCAAGAGAAAATAATTCATCTGATACAACTTTGTAATGTCTCGGTTCCGGAATGCACCTTAGGGCGCCCGATACCCAGTTGATCACATGGCCTCAAGCGCATTTCCTCGAATTCCTGATGTTTCTATCTAGCAACAAGGGCCTTCGAGGAGATAGTGGGGAAACTATTCCCTCATTGGAAGAGTGCATAGTGGATGTAAATAAATACATACAAGAGTGGAAGCGGTAATAATGACATATAGCATCAACAACTGAAAATAGAAGTATAAACCAGAGAACATATATAAAATGATGCATAATTCACATGTATATGAAAACAGCCAAACCATTCAGAATGCCGGAATACAATAGTACTAAACCAAAGTGAAAAAGAAAGCAGATAAACTCCTCTACATCTCAAGTCATAGCTTGGTTCGATGCTCTCTAGCTCCACGGCAAATCAAGTACCTGAAGTAGAAGGGAACTTTCCCTTATCTATACCTACAACAATATAATCTGTTTGGGAACAAAATCATGACCCAAACAAGGTGTGAGAATAAATATCAGAGGGATTCCTACTAATGATTTGTGCCTAACAATCATTGAATATATGGCACGTAAATGTATAGGAAACATTAAACTAGAAGGTGCTCAGTAGTAAACAGTTACATAAGTCAAACAATCAATAAACCACAATAACCCTCTAGTAGGTTCACACATCCTATCCTTTCGGATTCAGTATATGAAGACTCTTTGAGGAAGCACTCACAATCAATTCCCATTATAGTCGAAGGTAGTCAAGAACTCTCTTAGAAAGATCACGTGGTCAATTCCTCTTACAGCTCCAAGGTCATGGAATCTCTAGGGAAGCTCACTCGGTCAATTCCCCTTATAACCCAAGTCGTTCATAGACTCTCAGAAGAAAAACTCAATGTCATTTCCCTTTTTTATCTAACAGTTTAGGAATAAAATCAAATAATCTCTGAGGAATCTCATGCGGTCAATCCCTTTATAGTTTAAAGAAATAAAGGACTCTCTAAGGAAGCTCAATTAGTCAATTCCACTTATATCCCCAAGTGATTCTAGGCTCTTTGAGGATGCTAACATGGTCCCTCCCCCTTATATCAAAAAGTAGTCAAGGACTCTCTAAGGAAGCACACCTGGTCAATTCCCTTTATAGTATACTACACTCGGTTCTCATGGCACTGTGTAGGTCAACGAGCATAGTAGTGTTATATAGCCAAGTAAAACTATAGAACTACTTTGCCAAACAGTATACAGCATAACAGGCATGTCAGAATAAAACTCCCCATCCTACAGCAAGAGGCCTAGAAAATAGGAAAGGTAGCCAAACTGGCTAAATAGGACCAAACGGTCGTAAATAGAACATGCATGGGCAATGCATCCATATCAAAGAAATCAAACCTATTCATTTTAAAATTACCTCTACACAAGCATAGAAGCATTGCAGGAAAACAACAGGGGTAAAATGGTAAACACAGAATATCTCGTTCAAGGGTAGTGGTTGAATTTTCACAGAATACTCAGTGACATTGAACAAAAAGGCAAAAATCATATAACTCAGGGTCTGGAGATCACTATATATGAAACTGACAACTTGAATCTCTATATAACGCCATAGATCTATGAAAACATATAAAACTTTCATTACAAAATAACTTGGAAAAAAGGAGGAATTGGAAAATGATGCTCTAGGAGAAGGAAGAACCCACCAATGTGATTACATTGCAATTGACAGTGTTGGATTCAGAAGAAAGATGGAGGCTTGGGTTCTCATTGATGATTTGCGGTCATACCGACTCTCTCGGATGAACGAGACCTAGAATAATGGTATTTTTTCTGTCAAACACGACCCTGGTGAATTTAATAAAAAAACAAAATACAGAGTGTGTACTTTTAGAGTGAATGGTGTGTACTTTTCATTTCAATACTCCACATTATGTGGCCTCCAAGTCACTCCCACATGGTCGTGTGTTTGGATACTACACGTCCATCACACGGCCTCCTGCGGTAAGGATGTACACTGCATGTACATAGAAAATTTCCTGAAAACACTATTTTTCCCAAAAATGACTAGAAAAGGAAAGTAGACCTAAAAATAATATTAGGGTTCTTATAGACGACACACCAATTATTTCCACTATGAACAACTAGGACTGCTCCGGAGGTCCATTCTTCGCCATTCATGGGAATATGGCCTCCTGAGGATTCTAGTTTTCATGTGATAGACTCTAATACCACTTTCTACCACTTCAAATACATGGTCACATAGATCATAAAAAATATTCAAGGTCATGGGTCTTGGACTTGTTCATTTCAGCACACACCCTCCACGTTATAGGTTTTCAAAAAAATTGATTGTTATTTGATATTCTATCACAATTTACTCAACTAATCCCAATGAAAAAAACCTAAGAGAAGTACCCTGCCACAAGAATGAGCAGTCTATGAATCAACCTATTCAAGGGTTGATCTAGGTTCTTTGTTTTAGAATGAATAACAGGAAAACATAATACAAAAAAATCCCATACCTCATAGGTGTTCGACACTGAAGCGATCCGCCCAACTGGATTCATGGTCCCTTCGAAGCCATTGGCATTCGTCATTTAATGGTCCAATTCATTGTGGAGCGTTGACATCTCTAGTGATTCACTATCATTCATCATTCTTCTTAGGAGATTAATATCACCATAGGTTCTCCAAAGGAATTCCACGTCTGATTCCCCAATGTTTCATCTCATTAATAGAGAAATGTGTCACAATGTTTCTGTTACACTATTTCATTGATGAAAAAATGTGTCCATTTCACTCTCATTAAAGAGTCACATTAATAGGGATCGTCTCTACCTTTTCGCCCCACCAGAGTGATGGTGTGCCACCTCAAAATAGTGAGAAAAGAAAATAAATTAACATTTTATTATATTTTATTATTTTATAAAAAGTCTGAAAACAATCGTTTCCGATCATCCCTCTTCGGTCGAAGTTAATTCCTTTATAGGTTAATCCCGATGTTCTGAGTTCAACAATTCCCTTATATTTTTATTTCTATCACTATTTTAAATGTTTCAAAAATACAATTTCAACTTTTCATAAAATTAACATAAAAAATTTTCAAAATTTCTTTTCGAGCTCAACGAGCCTTAGAATAATGTGTTTTCAAAGCAGCTTGTCTCGAAATAATTCAATACAATTAAAAAATGTTATATAGAAATTCTAGGACATTTAATTTTTTCCCATAGTTAATATACAAGGATATATTTCAATAGATTCTAATTAATTATATAAAACATTTAATTTATTTTCATGATAAATATATTTTGATATAGATGTATTTTATTTCCTTTTATTATATTGATTTCATTTTAGCATAAAATAATTTTCATTTAAAACATTATTTTCAATATATTTGAGTGAAACGTAATTATCTATTAATGACTCATAATTTTATTTAAGCGTTGAGAAATAAATATCTATTTTTCTACTTGAACAAAAAACAGAGATTGATGTAGAATAGTAATATGTTTATACCACATCTTCATCCTTATACATATAGAAAACGTGTTATTTCATATTCAGTAGTTCTTTTCTGAAATAGTTATTGATGACACTCTAGAATCTTCAGACCCACTACATGTTTCCTTCATATCCCTTTTCCCTTTTTGCTGATAATTAGTATGCATTTTATTTTTCATTTCCATATTTATTCATTCTTCGTTTATATTTGAGATGTATGGTCTAAAATGATAAATATATTATTAGTCATAGCATCATTAATCTTTTGATATTTTATCAAATTTTTTGAAGCGATTTTAAACCATTAATTTTCTCATATAATTTTCAAATTATTATAGCTAATTAAGATAATTCCATATTTGAATCTGAGGAGTCTTAATATTTTGAATTTTTTAAAACCTCTTTTTATTTTCATTAGTGATTAAGTGAGACAACCATTGTATAATTATTTGACCTTTTCCATATCTTATGATATTTTTCTTCAGGATTATTTTATGCTTTTTTACGTCAACATGGTTCCAATTAATTATATAGTAATAAATTTTCTGACTAAATATGACTATCGAATAACTGTAAATATCCTATTCAATATTTACGATAGTACACTCCAAAACATTTAGTTTTTTTTCTTATTGATTAATTTAATAGTCCAGGATGTTATATTTTTGAAAATTTTTATCATCCATAAATTAATTTGAGTGATTATTTTACCATCATACAATCTAAATGATTCAAAATTTATTTTTTTACATAGCATTCCTAACATTTCTAACATTTTTAGTTCATTAATATAAAATAATGATTTTCTACCAAATTTAATATGAATAATGACATTGTGATATTTTATTGAGTTCCTCAGGTTTGTGTCTACAAATGTTAGAATTCATTTAGTTTTCTATGATGAAATAATCAACCTCTATTAAAGGATCCCAAGTCTTAGTTTTCTATGGAATTTCATGAAATGTGATAATCATCATATACATCATAAAAACAGGATTCATCATATACATGATCATACATGATTTGAAACATCCATAATTATTACCATTGAAATAAGGATCATTTATCTTAGATATATTTTATCTAGTATCATCAAATGAAAAATTTCTTTCTGTAGACCTTATGAATGAGATATTGTTAGAGATAGTATTATTTATTAAAAAACCACCATTTGATAGCTATTAATAGTATCATGTAGAAATAGATTTCCAAAATGAGAAATATCATTAAGAGAGTTGAACCTTTAATATTACATATAGGTATTAGATGGAAATGAAATATTTTTCAACAATTTTAACAAATAGAAATATAGCTACACATCAATTCCATTAATTACAGTTTTTAGGCCATAATAATGCAAAGATACATACTATGTGGATGAATTGTGTCTTTCCAATAATATTGAATTTTGTTTTCATTTATATTTAGCATTATTTTTAATTTTGGAATATAAATATTTTTCAATTTTTTAAATAATAATGGAATTAGATAAAAAGAATTAAATATCACAATAATTTTTTAGTTGTTTAGGGCATCAGATACATTTTTGAGCTCCATTAATTATCTATATGTGACTGTGGTGTTTTTCAATAGCCGGTACACTTATCAAAATTCCTTCCACAAGTAATCACAATAAGTTAAAACCTTACAACAAGGATAAACAAACCCTTTTATTTGTTTTATAGTGAACCATATGTCCATATATTAGTATAATAAGCCGATATATCACCATGAATGAGTATGAGCATTCAAAACTACAATAAATCAATAGAGTTTTATTGGATTAAAATAATTGGTCATTAATCATAGTGGTAGAATAAACAGATAGAATATATATATTCCTATTCAATGAATAATTTTTTCATGTAATAATAGCTTTGAAGAGATCCAAGTTTCAAATGATCTTCAAAAAGAATAAAAACAAACAAAAATAAGTAGTTACACTATATTATGATGTTAAAATATGTTTATCATATAAATGTAGCCTCATTAGAAAACAAAAAATTCTATCAATCATTTCATTATTTATGTATTATTATGATATTAAAAAACATTTTGATATATATAGCATATAAAATGTAACAATATTTCTATTATATATATTGATGTCATAACATTCATTTGGTAGAGTAGATCTAATAATGTCACCAAATAGATTAAAACTATTCAATTAAAAACATTAAATAGGGTTTTAACATTCTATATAAATAGTAATAATTCACACAATTGAATTTGAGATGTTGAATTATTATAATAGTATCTATAAAACCATTAACTAATTTCATCTATACGATTACTTAAATATCATATAATACTGTAGATTTAAAAACTCCATCATTGAATAGCCAAATGTATGGTTCTTTCATATGATCAAAAAATACTGAAGATAGGGTTAACAACATATTATTTATTTCAATATTAGGCTTGATGTTCCAAATATTTGTTTCATAAAACATAGTGTTCTTTACATATGTCGGAGTTGTTATGCATACTTTCTGTTCACTCAAACATAAAGTTCCATCAAAATATAGGGTGTCTAAATAGTATCTGTCCAATAATTTTGATTACATGATCGATAGATGATATTTCAAATGTCAGATTTCTGAACCATACCCCATACATACAAAGATAGGTTATGAATAATGTTTTCATAATAATTTTAAAAAATCATTGGGATGATATATCATAACCCATAACCTAGGAAATATATTCCTGAAAAATACATAATTTAATGTCATAAATAAAAATGTGTATTTGAGTGCATCCCACACAACAATATTTACGTAGTATTGTTGAGATAATTCATGAAGAAATTTAAATACCATCAATATAGTATTTACACTACTCATTTAGACCATATGTTTTATTCATTAAAATCTATACGAATACATGTTATGTAGTAAATTTACAAAACATCAAATTTGGAAATGTTATTTTATAAATTTTCTAGTCTATCTATGGTGAATTAATTGTATATCACATGTACTAATTACACGGAGAATAAGAATTCACATGGGAATCATTGTGCTATAGACATGTATACATGAAATAAACTCATCATTCAATAATGACAATGAAATTTAATGTGGTGATTGTTTTTAATAAAATTATTGAGAAATCAACATCTATAAATATTGATATGGAAGATCCCTCATTGATTATTTCATTAATTATACCTTATTCATGATTCACCCACCATAACCAACATCACTAAAAATTAATAGCATCCAGGTTTATGGAAATACATCTATGTGAATGAGTCATGACATATATAAATAATAATATTTATATAAAAGGACCATTACACTTTCTTATTCAAAGGAATAAAAATTATACGTAAAAATGTGTAATTCCTACTTTTGAGCATGTTATCAAAATCTATCACTACAGAGACTACCAAATGGGAACATCATGATATTAGGTATCATATTCTTATTTGTACTCAAACATGAAACTCAAATTGTTATGAGACCTATCATATACTCTTATCCAACTAAAAAAATATATTTACGAATAATGTTGTGGTATTTTAATATTCTCAGGATAGTAGGGAACTACAATGACTTTATCAATGAGATATATATTATTTGAAATTTTTACAACAAATTTATGTAGAATAAAAAAAAAATAATGTGATTTATTTGTATTATAATATATTAATAAACATGAAATCCAATATATAAATAGTTTTTTCAAGAACACTAACTCAAACAAAATTAAATGTTAAATGCATTTTCTGCAAGGAGAATAATCTTTACAATCCTAAATGTTCCAAGTTCCAAGAGAATCTATCCAATAACAAGATTATAGATCAACGATGAGATTTAAATATAACAATGACTAATTTTGATGCTCTTAATGTAGTTATAGAAGGTTCTTTGAATCAATATTTAAAGATATGTAATAAATTACATTATTTTAGATCTATGAACTATTTTTTATCATGAATGTTTAGGATAAATATTTCATCACCCTGTGATTCATTAATGAGCGATATATCAATAAGAACATCATGTTTTAATTTTACTGAAACAATTATATTCAACGAAGTTCAAACTAGATTATCTGGGTTTTGACTATCTGAGAATAAAATCATCATAACTATGGTGGTATTTCAATGTAATTGTTAGGAGAAATCGAAACTTAATTATAAATATGAAATTTTCTACAGAGATAAATTATATTTAATTGGTGAGGAAATTATTAAATTATTTGTTTTTTAAAGGGATATTTTTATTCATACATATTTTTATGACCCCCATGTAGACTAGATTATTGTTATCAATATTGAATATGTAAATGAATTTAAATATATAATAGTAATGAGGTTTTGAATGCAATGTTCTCACCTATCATGAATGAATATATTAGTGTATTTATGAGTAAATATCCAATATTTTCACTTTTTCCAGAAATTGAATTTATTATTGATCATATGAATTGTATATAAACCATATCTAATAAAACATATATAATAGTTCTACTAGAGTTATTTTAGTGGAATATGAAACTAGAATATTTTTTTGAAAATGTTACATTCATCCAATTGTTTCACCATAGGGTGAACTGGTTTTATTTTTGAAGAAGAATTATGGTTCAGTGAGTTTATGAATATATTATGGGGAAATAAAATGAATTACTAAAAGTAATACGTATACATTACCATGTATCAATGTCCTCCTTGATAAAAAAAACAAATGGATACATACTGTGTGATGATTAGTCTTTATTTTGGTTGTCATTAGTTGAATTTTATGAAAGAGGATATCATACGGTTCATATGATTTATGGTCATTGTGAGTTCACTATAACGTTGTTTGGGATGTAAAATTCACACTATGTGTTTATGTATCTGATCAATATAGTATTGAGTAATTATCTTTATAAATGATATGTAGAGTTTTTTGATGATATAATTGTATACTTTATGAGTTATGAGGATCATGAGACAAAGGTTAATTTTATTCTTTTGATTATAAGGAAAAATAATTTAAGTGGTAATTTTTTTGTGAATTTTGTATTCAAAATGATTGTTACCATAGAAATATTATTTCAAATGCTGGTATTTTTGTTGAACCTTATAATCAAATGATTTAAATTAATTGACAAGAGGTACCATCATAAATAAAACATATGGCTTCCTTGACATAACTGGTTATTATATTTGGATATCCTAAAACATATTGAGATTAGATAATTTGTTAAATAAGTTGACACATAAGTTGGTAAATTTCAAATAGAAAATGAATGTTTACGAAAAAAGTCAGGATATTAGGATGATAATGGTAAATAAAACTAAATTAACTCTTCTACCTTGAAAAAGATTTCTTGTTATATAAAATGATTCATAAAGGATAGCCCTTGGGTCTGTTTAAATGAAAAATGACTAGGTGGTCTATATATATTCACAGTTAATACCCTATTAGATTAATTATCTATTTCATGATATAGAGTTTGGAACAATGATAATTACATTGGTGATTGGGAAAAAATATCAATATTGTGAAAATGTGTTATATAATCTGACAATATGATTTTTAAATATATATATAATTATAATCTTCATAATATAATGAAAATGAGATGGTCAAAGTAAAACCTTGATTATTATTGTCATATACAACATCAACTTTATTAATCATACAAGGTCGAAGATGCATTGTGGGGAAAATACCACGATATCGTATCAATAAGGATGGTTGATAATGATCAAAATCTAAAGGATTTAGTGAAAAAAATTATCTATTACAAAATATAGGGAAAATAATTTTTATTATATGAAATTAAATAACACCATTTATTGGAGTGGATGAAGATTAATAAAACATATGATAAATACCTACAATGTAATATGGAAGATGAGATAAATGAGAAATTACTAAAGATCAACATCGGTGGTGATCGGGTTCTACTGTTCAATATTATGTTATGTGTTCTGTCAACTCTATAGGTGAAGATGGATAAATTATACTGGACTCATAGATCAAAATTCTTTATCCATTCATCAAACTTCAAAATTTATAGAGATATTCATGATCATTTTTAGTGGGAAAATAAAAAATGTAGATATTGAATATTATTTTGAATGATGCTTAGTATGCAAATAAGTTAATATTAAATTATATCTACCCAATGGGATTATGTATCCCATACATATACTGTAGTTAAGGTGGGATATTATTTATATCTTCCCCATATTTTCAAATCATTAACAATACATAAATTTTTCGGAATATATAATCATTATTCATATATATTCTTAAATATCATTGTCGGTATAGTTCTTTAGGAATCATAGAAACAAATACACTGGTATATACATGTGCTACTTCATCTCCGGCTATGTCATTCTTGACTATAACCCTTATTGTGCATATCAATCATTTTACATATCATCATAACATGGGGGGATGGAAACACAAAAGGGGTAAGATCAAATTCTCAGTAAGGGTAAATATGAAAGGAATGTAAGCCTAAAAATTTGTATAAGGGTATGATAACGTGACTTGAGAATAGAAGATCATACACTACATATAATATATTATAACTGAAATCATAGAATAATTATTGGGAGTTCATAATTCATGATTCATAAGAAATAAAGTGCATAATACAAGAAATCATCACATAGGAATATGACATGGAACGATGGAAAACACATAATCATATAATTATATCCATATTATCAAATGCATCAATGAAAATACCATACAAGTAGTATGGGTTTACTCACTCCCATGGCCATAATAGTAGTATGAATTCACTCCTCATAGCATCGTAGTAGTCAATGCCTACTCTCATGGCCATTATAATTGTCATGGTTCACTTCCAACATAATATTACTATATCTCATGTGATATAAATATTTTCCAAATTCATTGTTGGGAGATATAGGTCCCATTAATCATAGAATTTATAAATACATAAATCTTCCACAAGATCATATATTGATGTATCATTACCCATGAAATTAAAAGGGATTCAAAAACACATAAACATATCACAACCTATGGAAATATTAAAGGTTTCATAATCATTCCTTTAAAATCATAAACTGTGAAAGAGTAACATGTTTCATATATATATAAACCAAGATGGAAAAATGGGTTTCATAAAGGACATAACATTATGAATAACCCATTTATTGAATGAATATTAATTGATACAATATATTTTCATGAGTAACATAAATAGATTTCATTTTAGTTGGAAAATTATTTTGAAAATTATTTTAAAAACATTTTTGTAGATTATATCATTTCATGGGTGAAAAGGGATTTTTAATATATAAAACCATTTGAAAAATATTTTTAATATAATATAACATGAAAAAATATAAAAAAAATAATTAAATACATTTGAAAACATTTTTCAACGAAATATTTTAAAATAATCATCATAAAATTATAAAAGACATTTTCCTTAAAAACACATTGAACTATAGTAAAAAGTGCTAGGAATTTTTGTTAAGTAATTTTACAAGATAACTTATAAAAGAAGATTGAAAAAATTTGGAAAATTACTTTTCATGAAAACATAAAAATTAATCTTGAAAATATTTTTTAATCCATTTATCATGATAACATATAAACGAAGCTTCAAATAATTTTGAAACCCATTTTTATTGAAAACATATAAAATACATATGAAAATAATATAAAACCCAGTCATTATGAAAATATATTTAAATTTTTTTTAATCAAAGAGTATCATTTTAAAAATTCATAGGGATCATTGATGAAATGGAAACGGGTAAATCTGTACATGTCGTACAATGTCAAAAGAACAATCCTTTTTCATGGTAGAAAATGTTAGGAAATGTCCATATTCTAGAAGAGACATGAATATTACATTGAAGATGTATGTAAAATAAAAAAGGCAAAATTTTATTTTATAGATTATAAGATAATGGAATTATATTCTTGTAAAACCTTTTTTACAAAACCTAGATTTCTGACATAAAATAGGGTATTGTCAGGATTTCATAAAAGAACATTCATAAATATTGTTTGAACTAAAGAGTCTAAAATGGTAACAATACCTGAATCTATAATCAATAACCATATGAGAAAAAAATTAATGAATTTATATAGATATAGGTTATATGATTTCACCAAAGGAGGCATAAACATTGGCAAAAAAACGATGAGATTGTCTCAATAAACTACTATTACATGTTAACATGAGATCATACACTCCATGTAATAAATGAAATTACATGAATTGTAATTTTTCATTAAAATAATAAGATACCTAATATATTTTGTAAAATTGTAGTATATAAACCCCAAAAAAAGAATTTAGGTGCACCAAAAAACATGATTATCAAAGAATCTATATTGAGACAAAATTATTTTACCGATTTCATAACATTTTAAATATAAACCCCATGAAATATGGATAATAAAATGGACATGTGAATTTACATAAATTTAACTATCAGATATATATAATACAATAATGTTCATTACATACACCAAACTAAAGGAATGATTGGTGAACATAACGTGTATCTCATGGAATTTAAAACTGAGATGAAATCTCATTCCCTTGTGCCTTGACTCTCTTCATAATCATACAATATTCCTATATAATAAATATAATTTTACTATGAAGTATTTACATAATCATATTATTATATCAATTACCATATATTTTTTCATTATGACCTTATATTACCTACTTATTAATGATCCTATGTCATGGTATCACTTCGGGTAACATTCATTGTGTTCTTCTCTTATGTCTGAATTTCATATATCATTGATACCTATAGTTATATCATGACAACAGAATGTATACCATGATATAAATTTCATGTATATAGATTATATTTATATTATAATAATCTATACCATATTGAATAATGAAATGGAATACACCATTCATGGAGATGGTATGTTGTACATATGCATGAACTTTGTAACTATTCGTACTATCATATTGAAAGGATATATGTACATGAAATATATATATGTATGTACATATATATATATAATTATTAATATTAAAAAATTAAATATTATATATCATATTTTTTCACTAATACCATCCTTAATGCATTCAACGTGTTGTGTGAACAAATCACATCCCATCAAGGTTGCAACAGTCCACACATCCTCAAACGAGATTATTATATTAACACCAAATGGAAATTAAAGAGATTTATATTTTAAAGAGAAATAATGAATTTTTACTACAAAATATATATAATATATGACTTATAAAAATTGATTTTCCACAATGATGGCCAGCATGATTGGTGGTAAATGAGTAATTAACAATCATCGTTCGGTGAGGTAGTAGTTCACCATACAAAGAAATAGTATGTTCAATACCAATTAGTTGGAGGTGTGTGTAATTTAAGGTAAAAATATCTTCATAAAAAATCATATTATATTTAGGTTAATATTCATTCAAAAAATTATAGAATAAACTGGGTGGAGTGGCTGATGATGGAAAATAAAGGGAAAGTGTTTGAGATAAGATGATACCTCCTAATCAGGTAACTCCTTTTGGTTTATTCTAAATGGCTTCCTCGAGAGTATTTCTGACCAAAATGAGGCATCAAGGATGAATGGAGGCGTTTTGGAAGGCTAAATGGGAAGAGGTTTTCCAAAAAGAATTGGTTTTTGTGTTTTTTTGGAATGGGAAGAGGTTGTGTCAATTTATTGTGGAGGAGGAGTGGAATTCATTTAAATATTTGATAAGATAATTCCACACATGTTTTCCACATTTAATTTTTATCCAATAACGTAAAAATTTAGATACAATTTATTATACAGTTTATATAAATCCAATAAATGATATTAGGATGTGTTTCAAGTCATATATGGGTCTTAAAGCTAAGGATTAGTACATAATTAAGCTTAATTTGGCCTTAACCACAGTGATTCTTTTTAATCAGTTTTACTATTGATATTTAAAAAAAAATTACAATATTAGAAATTATAAATTAAGATGAATTTAAATTATTAATACATTTATTAATATTATAATCACATACTTTATATAATTTATTTAATATTAACCCCACTAATGGGATGACACAACATGTTTTTAATGTAATATTTTCCAAAAGATGTCATTGTTTTTATATACACTTACAATATCAAAATTTTTAAAATTACAGAAATTGGATTAATTTTTAAAAATAATATCTAACTAAACTATTAATGAAATTAAAAATATAATTTAACATTATAAACAAATTAGATGAAATTGATAATATGAAATGAAATCTATTATTTTTTACTATTCATTAAAAGATGAAATAATATATGAATATAAAAAACATTAACCTAATCATATTTTTATGTTTTTATTCCAAATTTAATGTTTATTGTTATATATTTAATCTTTAAATTCTCCAAAAATTGTATTTACTATGGGTTATCCATTACAAGGAGGTAAAAATTTCATTAATATAAATATTGGTTTCTTAGCATAAGATTGTTTTTTCTCTTATCTTACATCTATCGAATCTATTGGGTAAATGTAAAAAATATTATATTGAATTGATAAATTATGTATTATATTATTATTACTTACCAATTTTAATTAATTTAATATACAATTATAATATATATTTGATACTATAATTATATTTTATTATATATTCAATCGATTTTCATATTAATTTATAATTAATTTTTATCCAATGAATTCATCTTTTATTTTTATAAACCACATATTTTAATAATTTATTCAATACTATTTATATCCATAACCATAATTGATTGGTTATATCTCATTAAAATAATATTTTATAGTTAGGATACACTCAGTGTTTCATGTTTCGCAAGACATCAAGGAATGTCAATCTTGCATTTAACTTACGCTAACCATGATGTTCCTTGTATCCTATTCCATGTTGGGTTTTCTTTTAACATACCCCATGTTGGGATTTCATGTATCATATTCCAATATTGGATTTCATGAATCATAGGCAACACTAGGATTGCATTTAACATACACCAAGATATGATTGGGTGTATCATATGAATTGTTGTCTCCTTGTGAAAGGAATTAATGACTTAGAAAACAGCTATTTTCAGTGTTTTGTGATGTGAAAACTATCGTATGATTAAATTAATTCAAAAAAAATTCACTAAAATATCGGGGTGTTACATTCAACCCCCCATAAAATTAATTTCACCCTCAAAATTCATATGGTTCATCGAATATTTAATAAATCAAAGTTTCATTCATAGAAACAAACATTGTAAAAAATTGATTCTAAAAAATCCCTTAAAAGGGGAAATTTGGAACCCTAATGGTTACCCAAATTAATATATAACATTGTTTCCACACCGGATAAAATAGTTTGGGACTGATGGTTGGTCATGTAGGAAAATTAGAAATGTTTAGAGAGAGTGATTGAGGTCATCAATCAAGAAAAAGAAAATGAACAAAGGAAGGATGAGGGCCTCAAATAAAAAATATGTGATTAATTTAGAAGCCATTGGTTCAAAAACAAGGTATGAAATTGAGTAATTCTTGATAAAAAAATTTTTCATTATTGGGTTGTTCATTGAATTATTTCTAATACATATTTTTTCTTGTGTAATGAATGTGTAGAAATTATCATTGATGAAAGAATCACTATAATACACTTTTAATGGATCTTAAGACTCATAAAAGAATCAAAAGTTATAACTAATTGTCTTTTCATAATCAAAATAGATAAACATATAATGGTACAGTACATGTTCATAATAAATATTTATTCATTAAAAATAAATATACATTAACCAGGACATCACGTAGGCTAATGGTAGGCATGAAACACATATCGTCTTTCGTACATGCATTCAAGACCTCCATCCTTTCTAGTATTGATTGGTATTCACCATACAAAAAAAAATTCATTTCAAAAAAACACTAATATTTTTTCCAAAACATAAAATAGTGACATCATTGAAATAATTTCAATCACTATATGGACTTTTAATGAAGGATTTTAAAACAATCATAGCGCAAAAAATACATCTCTGAAGAGTAACTTATTCTTTTCAAGAACGGTTAGTATAGTAACCCAGTTTCTGGTACATAACCCTTAATTTTTTATTTTATGTATATAATGTATAATTGGGAAATTTTTGAGAGTTTTATGAACATTCTCTATGTATTTTGGGATAAAGGATAGGTTCACGGCACGCGCATGGTTTATCCAAACCGTGTGGACATCCTAGTAGAAACCGAGTGAAATGGTAGGTTTGAGGTAGAGAGCTTCAACATAGTGTACACATGGTTAGGGAGACCGAACGAATATTATGTTCAAGGTTTTTCTTAGTATGTATGTAATGCATGGTTAGAACATTGTTTTTCTAATTTTGCAAACTAACCAAGTGGATGGTTTAAGTGGTATTCTAAAAAGTGGATCTCAAACTTTTTTTCCTCTAAGTGGATCATTTTTTCTCTTGAGCAATAATAACCTAAGAATTTTATTCCATGAAGATATAATAACCTCTCCCAGGTGAGAGGGAGTCAATATGAACGTTTCCCTTGGTGTTTAAAACCCATATTCTTGAGGTATCTGATCATTATTCAACGTTCATGATGAGTTTCTTTGATCTACATATACTATGTTCTTTGTTTCTATGATCTATAATTGTTTTCTGTAGATCTATGAGTGTGGATGTTAAATAAGTTGAGTTATGGTCTTTATCATTCAAGGAGAATAGATCTGAGAATGTTGTATGAAGACTCAACTCAGTTTTCTTAAGTGTTCTTCATCTGGGTCATGTTTCGTCAAATCCATTGAGGTAGGTGGCTTCATTCTCGACTCCAATTTATAGAATAGACTGGTCTAATTTTAGATTTATTGATTAGTGTAAAATTTATTGTTGTTTTTTGTTGAATAATTGTTGGAATGCTTATTTATCAACGATTGGGTATTGGTTGAATTTCTTTAAATAAAATTTTGGTTTTGATTAAATTGATTTTATGTAATGTTTTAAATGGTTAGTTTAAATGGATATATTCTAGACTAATGTGATATGGGTTGATTATGATTTTTTTCAATAAAACAATAGGCTTATTGAAATATATGACTTGTTTGTTTTCACATTGGTGTAATATAAAATTGGTGGTGTGTATTCATATGGAATTTCAGACGTATCTGGGTTATATGTATCCCCAATATATGTTCAGTTGGATAAGGGATTGAACTCTCGCCCATCAAACATTCATATTCCATTTGGGATTGATTAGTGTAAGGAGTCTCCCACATCATTTTTGGGATGGATAAGGGTTATGGATCTCCCCCATCAGACATTCATGTGAATTTGGGTCAGATAAGGGTAATAAGTCCCATAATAATTATTAGGGTAGATAAGGGTTAGGGCTTTCCCCCTATACCGAGTTTCATAAATGGTCAAATTCATTGATATTCAAAATGGTAAACCAAAATATAATATTAAATGACATAAATGATTGTTTATGTTCATTCATTGTGAAATTTTTTTATATATCGTTAGTTTATATATATATATATACTTATAAATCATTTAGTATAAAATATTTTATATAATTGCGTTTAACATTTCTAGGCGAGTGGAGTGAGGAGGAAAGACATTGTAAAAAACTACTGAGTTTTATACACACCTCTTATTTGGCATTTTGGTTCTTCTACAGATACTACCTTATGGGACACGATCAAAGGTAATGTATCACACTACTTTAGACACATGTTGTGATACTTTGGACTATGTGGTGATACTGGAGCATAGATCTTGTGGAGAATAGAGTCTTATTATTGTCATAGAGTTTATTCATTTTTTTCTGCTCATTACTTTGAGTTGGATTTGTCTTCTGCTATAAAATACCTAGGTTGGTTGGTTTAAAGAGGATGATTTAAAATGTCAATGTTATTTCATGCTTCATGTAGTGATCTGTTTGTGGATGGTTTGTCGGGTTGTTGTTTTTCGACATAAAAGGGTAAATAATACCCCCTTAGTTTGAATCCCTTCATTATTTATTTGTAGCATTTGGAATTTTTGGTATGTCGCTTAGTGACTTGTAACGATTCAGTGTACTATCAAGAAAACGTGAATTAGTGGGTCTATACAAAAGGTATCATATTTTTCAGTCCTTTCCTAACAATAATTCATCAATGTTCTAGGTCTTGGAGTTGAATTTCCTTCTTGTATATTCCTTGGGTTGGGATCTATTAATGGAGTAGGACATTCAGAACATGAACTATATAACATAAAAGTATGTATCTAACCCATTTATGCTGAAATTCCAGTTACCAGGGAGTTGGATACATGTGTTTTTGGAGACACTTCTAGGATTTTGAAACATCATTGTCATGGGTTTAGCCAATGAGATTATCCTAGAATGCTATTTACAATAATTAATTCCCACTAAGTGGGAAAAAATCATTCCAATAAATGATTCAGATTGGGTATAATGTGTTGATTTTTAAAAAATTATGAAACTATTTTCAAATGAATGAATTTGAAAAAGCATAGTTGATATATTTTTAAAAAGGTTTTATTTTCAAAAACAATAATAATATTTTTTATAAATCATGGAAATAGAATAGTTTATTTTTTGGAAAAAAAAATTGTGATAGTCTATGTGAAATTATTTGAAATGATAAGCCATTTGTTTCTATGGAGTGAGTCTTACCAAGGTTGTTACTTGTTCAAGAAATGGAACTCGGTGTGCATTATGAAGCAAGTTGAAAGAGGCCACTATAGAATGGGGTTGCAGCTAAGCCCCATGTGAACCAATAGTTGGTCCAAAGCATCACTATGTAATTTCAATCCAAAGAGTTGGGGATGCAACTGCATACACTATATATGATATTTTCACTACTGAAAATACTAGTAGATGAAGTATGGTTGTCTTCAATAGAGGTGTTGATAACTCTATCACTAAGATGATGATGAAGCAGGACAACATTTCTCAGTAGTATGTAACTTATCAAAATCGATCCATATGATCAATTAACCTCCATACATGACACAAGAGCAATCTTGGATGTTTTCAGTGTGGTTCACTAAGTCACATTATGCGGGAGTGTGAAACACCTCCAAAACATGTCGTAATTGCAATGAGATCGGACAACATAAGTGCTTATATCACTGTGCTCTGAGGATAGGAACTCGAGTCATATCTCAAGAATCAAAAACACCTTATACGTAAATATATTTCAAATAATCTCATTAGGGAAAAAATAATTGGAGTGACACATTGCAGAAATTTCATGGAGCTGAGTAAATGGTAGTAGATGATCTAGTAGGACCATCTTCTGTGAGACGTATGATTATTATGAATTCTATATTAGTGGAACTCATATTTTATACCGGTGTATCACATTCTTCCAATTCTTATAATACTGTTTATTTTCTATTATTTAAGTTGGAAATTATGATATTTCTTTTAAAAAGGAAAACTCAACCCGGTGAATTATAATTTCAAGCCATTGTGTGTTGAGCATGTACAAAAACTATTGATGGAGCAGAGATTAAATATGACATCATTGTCTTGGACATTAATGTTTATGATGTAATCCAAGGTATTTATTGGTTGAAAATGTTCAGGACTCAAATTTAATGTTATATTAGAATATTCAGTTTCACAACTGAGGACAGTGTCACGTATCACTTCTGAGGACAGAGGATGGTTATGAAAAGTGAAAAGAGATTGTTGGTACTGACGGTGCGAACAATATCTTATTACCTGGATGTGTTGGCAATGCAATAAATGTAAGAGATCAAGGAATACAGTTTTCTAGTAGTATTTGATCAATTCCTAGTTATATTTCATGAGAACTTCTCAAGGTTTCAACTATTAAGTGATATGGAAAATATGATTTATATCCTTCCAGGATCATCCTTATTTCCCTTCCATCAAATAGGATGACAAAAATAGAGTTACAATAATTGAAGTGTAGTTGGAAAGATTGAATGAAAAGGTTTTATTCAGACATCCACATCTTTATGGGATGAAACATTCTTGTTCATGATGAAATCATATGGAACTCTTCAGTTGTGTTTTGATTATTGTAACCTTAACAAAGTAATGATAATGAAAAATTATCCACATCCACATATTCATGATATATTAGATCATTTAAGGGAATCTGAATAGTTCTCTAAATTATACTTGTGATCTGGATATCTCCAATTGAATGTTTAAAATAATGATATTCCAGTGACTTCTTTTAGAAGTAGGTATCACCACTATGAATATGTAGTCATGCCTTTAGGTATTACGAATGCACATGTGGTCATCATGGATTTTATGGATCCGATATTTTAGTGATATCTAGACACTTTTGATGTGGTGTTTTTATGTGATATGTTGGTGTATTCAAAGACAAGTTATGTACATGTGGAACATCTGGAAACAATGTAACAAATGTTGAGATATCACCATTTATATGCCAAATTATCAATGTGTTATTTTTTTATATAGGATGTACATTTTCATGGCCATATTATATACATGATATTAATTTATATAGATCCAAAAATGGGTTATGATTTTATTTCATGGAATCCACGATAGAATGCCATTAAGATACACATTTTTGTAGTTCTATATCATTATTACAGATGCTTTGTTTGTGATATCACTAGACTAGCATAAAAAATAACCGCTCTGAAAAAGAATAATTCTCCATTACAATGACAAAGGAATGTCATAAGTCATTTTAGGAACTAAAGGATCATCTTAAATCAACACCATTTTTTTCTACAATCTAGGAAGGGGTATGTGGTGTACTGCAAAGCTTCGGTGTCAGGGTAGGTATTTGTTCACATGCAAGGAGATCATGTGGTTTCTTGTAGTTCAAGGAAGTTGTGGGATCACGAGAAAAATTATCCAACACAAAATTTAGAGTTAGCTACATTCATCCATGATTTTAAAACATGTATATATTATCTCTTGGGTGAGAAATTTACTGGGTTTACAGGTCAAAAAAATCATGAAACACATTTTCTCACAATGATATTTGAATCTGATGGAAAAGATATGGATAGAGTATCTCCAGATGGTTCACTTTGAATTGATATATTCACTACAAAAAGGGAATTTAACAGCAGATGCATTGAGTAGAATTTCATATTCTTAATTGGTGAGAGAATATTTTGAAGAGTGGTAGTACATGTCTGTCCAAGCCGACATGAATGTGGAATGTGAAGACTGAGGTGTTGTTGCACTTTTCTTTTTATCTATGCTTGTTCCCAATTCACTAAATGTTGTCAATGTTACGGAATCATCTAATGCAAAATTTAAAGTATCGGGTTCGAAAATCAATTGTGGGTGACTATTGGGGGATGAAAACTCAATAGGAGTTCATTTTTTTGTTTTAGAGATTAGATGTTTCAACCTATGGATTTACAGAAACAAATAATTATTTCTTACCACCATTTGATATGGTATGTATATAAAGGTAAACATATGATGTATAAGGCATTGAAGGATATAACATCCTGGTTCCAGGTGTCGCCAAAAGGTGTCCCGTACCTGGCATGTCACATGGCCTCAAGCACAAAACCATGAATTATAGAGGCTATCAACTAGTACTGAGGGCCTTGGGTGTGATAGTGGAGAAACAATGGAATCTTTGGAATAGTATGAGAAATAGAATGAAAAATAATAAAAAGTAGCGGAAGCGGTAATTACTAATGAAAAGAAAACATTGGATGACTAAAAGTAAATAAACAAATGGAGAAAATATATAAATGATTCATGTCACATATTTCTAGGAAAGTATCCAAATGAGTCACATTTCTGGAAATATAGTACTGAACCAAACTAAAAAAAAGAATGAAACTTAACTCTAGATACATCGCAAGCCTCATCTGGGTCCCATGCTCTCCAGATCCATAGTAATAAAGTACCTAGAGATGAAGGGAATGTCCCCATATCTATAACTGAAACCATAAAATACTATGGTTAAAATATCATGTCCCAAATAGGGTGTGACATGAATCCATGTAGGCAACCACCAAATGATTTGTGCCTAACTTATAGTTAATATGTATTGTATGTAATATGCAGTAATAAAGAAATAAACATGGAAGTAATCAAAAGTAAACAATCATATAGTTCAATTACATTCATTTAGATTTATAATTTATTCAAAATATTGAATAATGTTATCTTGGGATCTATCATATGTTCTGCTCCCCCCTTTTTAATAATTTAAAACAATCAAAAATACCACAACAACCCACTAGAAATTGCTCACAGTCTAACCCCACTAGTATAACATTTAATGATGCATTTACCAATTACCACTTTTATTGCTCCCAGAGTCAATAAAACCTTGGTCTTCATAGAAACTATAATCTATAATGGCCAAATGTAAACTCTCATGGTCAATTCCATAGTTTCTAACAAAAAAACCCAATAAATAAAAAATCACAGTCAATTCCCCCTATGGTCTTCTAAAGATAAACTAAAGTCTCTATGAGGAAGAACACAACATCAATTCCACCTGTTGTGTTATAATAGTATTCTATAGTTACTCTGAGGGAGAACTCACCCTCAATCCCCCATATGGTCTCACAATGATAAATATAATAGACACTATGGGTAAGCCCTCAATGTATATTCCCCATTATGGTGTAACTACACGAGCTTCTCATATCCCTATATAATACAATCGTACACAAACACTATCCAACTGCTAATGTAATCTCAACTACTACAAGGCTATGAAGCAATAGTTCATAAAAACTGCATTTAAAAAATATCAATAAGCAATCAATTCCAACCCAATAATCAAGGCAAGTATACAAGGTCCTCCTCATAGGCAACATGTACTAAATGAAAACCAACATTCAAACATGGATACTCACCCATAGGGTGTCCCCTAAACATTAAATCTAGCATAAAAACTCACCGAAACCCCTTAATATATCAAACAATATAAGTTAGATGAAAACAAGTATCAATTCATTGACATGAAAGACCCAAATCATGGGTAATTGGAACTTTAGAACATAAAATTATTAGAATAACTCCAAAAGGGATAAAACCACCTTCATTGGCCTTTTAGGATGAAAACACTTGAACATCGGCCCTTCAATCATCCCAGAGAATCATAGATCTACAAAAAGATCCAAAACATTCAGCCTCCGATATCAAAAGAGAGAGAAGAAATCTGAAGTGGGATTCAACAATAACTAAGAAATCACTGATGTGATTCCAATGCAGCTGACAATGTTTGATTCGGAGAAGAGATGATCAATTAGTGACTTAGATTAGATTCGTTGATTCTGTATGCTTCTTCATGAGGAACGTCCAGAAGAAGATGAAAACGAGGGTTTATGTGACCACAGTCTAATTAATCAAATAAATGACAATGTACATAGAGAGTTCATCTAATGTACACTCCATGAACATGCCACAATTATCCCCCTATTTTGTTGTTCATCTCGTCACCTCACTCGGTCATATACTCAGCTGTTACATGGCCAGTAAATGGCTTCCTGAGACAACTGGGTATTGGGAGTTTACTCCTAAATACACGATGTGTACTTATATAATAAACAAAATATTACCTTTTCCTATATAAATACTGAAATCCATATCCATACATGAAATGATGATCCAGGATGTTATTTTTGCATTGTTTCATGGATCAGCATGAAATTGATGGTGGCATCATTTTTTGATAAGTTCTTAACATTTCAGTAAGTTAATGTATAGAATCAGAGACCCGTTGTTATATTGAAGTTTTTACCTATCCCATTGTGAAAATGGGAGTATATATCAATATATTTTTTTACAGGTCATATATGAACGATTTATAATCACGATTCAATATGGGTGATAGTGGATTATCTTACCAACTCATCCCATTTCATTCCAATTTGGGAAACACATACGGTGGTAAATCTATCCAAAAACTGTTTCTAGGAAGTGGTAATGAGATAAGGTGTACCACTTTAAATCATCTCACACAGAGTCCTGAGGTTCACATCCTGTTTCAGGAAATCCATACAGAAAGCCCTTGGGACTCAGTTGACTATGATCACAACATATATTCCTCAGACAGACTTCCAGTTTGAGAGGATGATACAAATGTTGGAAGACATGTCGATGGATTGTGTAATGGATTATGGTGGAACATTGGAAGTTCAGTTTTCCTTAGTAGAGTTCTTATATAACAATAGATACAAGGCCTCGATACTTATGGCCCCTTTTGAAGAATTTTATTGGCATCTTTGTCGTTCTCCACTATGCTGGGTGGAAACTGGTCAAACATCACTAGTCTGGCTGAGCCTTTTCTAGGAAATAGTAGTGAATATTCATTTCATCAGGATGAGTATGGAGATGTCTTGGAGTCATCAGAATTATTATGGGGATCATCTTCGATGTTTGTTGTCATTTTTCGTGAGTGATCATGTGTTCTTACAGATCTCTCCAATATTGGGACATCATCATTTTAGGAAACATGGGATGTTATATCGTAAATACATTGGTCATTTCATGATACTGTAATTGGTTGAAGATGTGTCATATTGGTTGGTATTGCCACCATGGATTAGTTTAGTGCATAATGTGGTCCACGTATCTCATTGGAAAAGTATCATCCTGATCCCCACTAAGTGATCATATGGGATCACATTTACCAAGATCTGTATTCATCGTTGATACAAATGCTAGTACAGATTGTGGATTGGAATGTGATATTTTTACATGGAAAAAGAATCTCTCAGGTGTGTATTTTATGATGGCATGGTTATATTCAATACATTATATGGGATGTTTATAAGGAAATAAAATAAAATGGAATGAACACTTTCAGAACAGTAGTAGTTTACTAATTTCCATGGATGCAATGATAGATGGTTGGGAGAATGTATTATCCCTAGTTTGTAGCACATAACCAATTAATTGTGTTTTTATGGATATAAATTATAATAAGGAATGTTTGTAAATATTGATGAACTTTCTCTATGATTAGTGGGATAATAGAGAGGCATACATATTGCACATGGTTTAATTGAACCGTGCGGCCATCCAAGTAGAAATCGTACAAAATTGTAGGGTTGAGTCAAAGAAAACTAGAATTGTGTAAAATCCTTAGGGATACAGTGTCAGTTGGTTGAATGAGGGTCATCTTCGGTAGTAGATAATGCATAATTATTTCACTATTTGTCAATCAACATGAACAAACATTGCTGATGGTTTATGTGATATTCAAAAAAGTTGATCTCACTTTTTTTTTCATCTATGTGTATTTATTTATCTTTGAAGTGACCATAACTTGATATTTGTATTCCTTGATGTTATAAGGACCTACCCATGCACTTTGGAGTCAATACGAATTCTTTATATGGTGTTTCGAAGTCGGATTGATGAGGTAGATGATCATTCGTCATCGTTTGTGATCAATTTCTTAGATCTGATTAAATATACATCTTTTATATTTTTTGTTTCTCAACTATCCACCCAATATTAGTTTATCCATGAGTGTGGATTTAGAATAAGTTGATTTTATTCCTATATATTTTTAGGATAATAGATCTACGAAGGTTCCGTGAAGAATTGACCCAGTTTTATTATGTGTTCTTCTTCTGTGTAATGTTTCCTCAAAACCACTGAGGTAGGTACCATCATTACCAACTCCACATTATATAAATAATTGAATTTATTTAAAATTGAATTAATTCTATGAATGTGATTGTTATTTTACTATTTAAAAATTTTTGGATGGATTATTTTGAAAATGATTGGTAATTTGTGAAATTTTCGAAAAAATTAGGGGTTTTGATTAAATTTATTTTATTCTTATTTATAAATGTCGAATTTAATTGTTGATTTTCAGGATTATGGGATTTGGGTTGATTGTTATTTTTTTAGTAAGAGAACAATTTTATTTAAAAGGATGACATGATGGTTTTTGATTTAGGGTAATTGAATATTTGTGGTGTGTGTTCATATGGCTTTTGGGATAGATCTTGGTCAAGACTCTCTGCCTTCATTATTAGGATGTATTAGGTATAGGACTCTCCCTCATCAATAATTAATATTGAATTAGGGACATATTGGGACCAAAAGACTTCCCCATCATTGTTGGTATGGATAAGGGTTAGGAACTCTCTCATCAAACATTCATGTTCATTTTGGTCGGATAGGGGTATTAAGTCTCCCCCATCATTGTTGGGATATAAAATGGTTAGGGATTTCCTCCTATTCTAGATATCATGCAAGGTAAAATGCATTGCTATGTGGATTGGTATAACAAAATATAATGTTAAATAACTGAAAATATAGATAATGTGATTTCCTTGGATAACTTTTTTCTATGGATTTAGTTTATATTTTGGTATAAGTTTTTTAGTAATAGTTTTATATAAATTATTCTGTATAAATGTGGATAACTTTTCTATCCTACTATCATGATTAGGGAAGTCATTGGGAAATCCTACTGAGTTTTATAATCACCCCTATTTTGGAACTTTGGTTATTTTATAGATGTTATCTTTCGGGACTCGGGTAATGGTAAAGTATCACATTTATTTTTCAATATGTCATGATACATTGGACTACATGGTGATGTTAGAGAATGGAGAAATCAGAGCAGGGAGTCTTTTTTCAACATTTAATGTTTTATCATTCCATTATTTACTTTGGTGTTTATTTGTCTTTCATTATAGCATACCTTGGATGGTTGTAATAAAGAGAATGAATTTGAAATGTCTTAGTTATTTCATGCATCATATAGTGAGCTGTTTGTGGATGGTCTGTCGGGTATTTTTAGATATAAAAGTGAAAATCATCCCCCACATTCATTGAAACCATTCAGAATTTATTTGAAGCCTTTGGCATCTTAGGGATGTCTTTTAAGGCCCAGTAATGACTCATTGTACATTCTTGCCAATGACAATTAGCGGGTCATTATAGTATACCATATAACCCTTCTCAAAGTTGAAATTCAATAAATTATAAATTTATTCAAGAAGTCATATTAACATCATGACATCCCATTAATTATAAGTAAGAACCTTATGTTCGATTGCGTATATGACGTGCCACAACAAGCTTGTAGTTTCTTATAATATCCATACACTTCATAATGTATTTATTATTCAAAATATATTATATATATTTCAATGCATGAAACACCATGTTAGCTTGAAATCCATGTGGAAATCGGTCAACATACATCATATGAAAAATCAACCATCCTCTATAGCTTGTTTTACATATAAATGCGACCTTCATTGATCGATTACTCTATACACTATACCTAGTAATACAGAGCAAAAATCAAAAATTAAAACATTATTATTTAATATAATAAGATATAAACTAGTATTTATAAATAGATTTAAATAAATAATTAATGAATAATGTTTATACAACTCAATAATTATTTTCTATGAAAGTATAAAAAAAATATAATAACCATGAAAATATTAAAATCATATTTGTAAAGAAAACTATTTTTATACTCACGAAGATGTCTAAACATAATAAATAAAAGTAATTACGATGAAAATATTATTTTAGAGGAATAAATATAGTATATATTAAATCATATATTTTTCAAATTCATCCATTAGATTTTGTATGCATAAGTTACGATCATTCCCAATATTTGACATAGAAACATATATTTTTATAATGGTAATTTTACCACCTCTTAATGGAGAACCTATTTTAAATATTAATTTTGAAACTTTTATCAATTTAATTTCATAAAATAAAATTTATTTTTAATTTCATAAATTTTATTTATCATATTTTGTTTTTTGTGATTTTTCTGAGAAACCTCAATTTTTAGTCAATAGAAAAAAAAACTATGTTTTAGTTAAAAATTACAGTTTCATTTAAATACTTATTAATGTAAAATTATATTATATTTTATTTCAAGCCTAATTGAATCAATTATTAATCTATAAATATAATTTAGTTCATTATAATAATCATAACCTTGAAATTTAATAAAAAAACATAATAATATTTTAAACATTTTGATACTCAAAACCGGTTAATCCGTATGTATATGACATTATGATTATTATTAATTTGTCGACTTCTGTGATATGAATTTTAAAAATCATAAAAACACAATTATAATAAATATAATAATTTTGGTCCAATTATATCTATAGAAACATAGGAAAAAAATATTAGTGAATGTGATTAAAATGAATTACAGTGATTAAGTTGTAATTAAGCATAAAATGGACTGAAACCATATGTTTATGGGATTAAATTACACATACAGAGGTCTAAAAGACATTGTCTGGAAATATTTAGGAAATTAAACATTTAATAATTATATTGGGTTGTTTTTTATGAAATTTATTAGGCAATAATAGGTGCACACCAAACTTCTTTAAAAAAATACCAAGTTGGTCATTTTTTTCCATATTAATGGCCACCACCTCAACCAATTCTTCACACCTATAAAAACTATTATTTTAGGAAAATATCTTTCCTAATAGTCTCTAATAATTTGTATCCTCGACATAGAAGCATCTATTTTGGAAGAAACCCTTACAATAAATCCTTTTGGGTCAAGCAAAAACAAGTTACCCAATTAAATGTTAATGTCTTTTGTCAATCCCTCGAGATTCATTTCAATTTTAAAAAACATAAAATCCCTTTATTATATTCTTTTATAATAGAAATATAATCCTAAATATACTAGTATGTTTTTAAATAAATATTTTTACCTATACATGCACATGCTACCATCAAATGTGAACTAACCTAATTTTTTAGTGGTCAATGAACTACTGACTCAAGAAACAATGATTGATTATTCCCTAATTACCACCCATAATGGTGTCCATTATGATGTAAAAATTGTTTATATATGTTATATGTTTTATTTACTATGTCTTTATACTTATTTAAAAAAATTATAATACATACATTTCGTAATTTCAATGTTATGTTAATATGCTAACATCATTCGAGGAAGTGTGGCTTACCGCCCCCTCAAAGAGATGTGATTCATTTATTGGATACATTGAATTTATAAATGATGTTAATAATAAAATAATATGAGATGTAGAAAAAATATATATTATATTCATGATGTTATTACCTTTCTATATATATATACATAAAAACATTATTACCCCTTCTCACACATTTAAAGAGATAAGGTCTTTCATGGACCTGTGGACTACCTCCACCTCACCATGATGTGATTATTTTCACATCACATAATTTTAAATATAAGTATATATTATTAAAGAATATAATATTTTTTTATAATCATAATTCAGTTAATATTTGAGTAACATACATTCTTTTCGCAATGATTATTTAGAAATTAGAATGTTACTCATGATCATGTATGACCTACCATCTCCATGATTGTATCATATTATAATTTTCATAAAAATATTTTTTTATTTAAATAAAAAGTATAATTTTTGTAAAAATTTGATAATTATTTTTCTTTATCATTTTGTATCTGATATATAATGACCCATTATACCTTAGTTGACCAACAATAGTTTTTTTGACACATAAATCGATATATTTCAAAAACACCCGACGTAAACTATATTGTTTATATAGATGTAGTCAACACGGTAATAACTGAAATAATATTAATTATAAACAAGAATAATGTTATTAAACAAGTATAAAAAAATAAGTTTATTATACATGATGTTAGAAGACATTTACCTGAAAGGAAACCAATGGTAAGGGATTATTGTTTCATTTTCATTATGTGAGACATACATATATGTTGTACATCTAATTTCATATATATGGTGTACATACTACAACATAAATATACAATATCATGAATTATAAGAAATTCATTGTATTTCAATTTTTTTAATGGTATATTACCTTTTGGTTTTCAATCCATTTTTTAGTACATTAGTAAGGAATTTCATCTCATTTTTTACATCAGTGAGAAAAATGTCATCTTCCCAACTTACTTATTTTGTGTTGTGTAACTACAAGACATTTTGATATATTATATCATGAATTAAAATTCCATCATGTTATTAAATACATTCATTTAGTATTATTATTTCATGAGGATTGTTATTTATAAATATTTCAATGTGCTATGGGAGACTTAGGAAGGTTTAAAGATTATTTTCCTCATGACAAATCCTTATAATCTTTCAATGGAATTTCCATTAGAGGAAATTATATAACCATTTTATAAAAAAAATATTTATTGTTATAAGTTTATTTATGACCATTACATATGTTAGTATAATTTTTCATCTTTTTAGTACCAAGATGCTTTTAAAAAATGTTGTTTAGATAACCCAACATCATATATCACTTTATTCTAAGAAATTATTTATTTCTAAAAACCATGTTCTTTAAAAAAAATTTAAAAATGTTTTTAAAAATATTTGTTAAATAAATTTTATCCCTTTAATTTTTTTACGAATTTTTCAATGGAATATTCTTATCGCATTCCTAACTAGGCATTTTACAACTTTTTTTTGAATAAAATGAATATTTTTTTACCTCATATGACATGTAGAGATTCATCATCCATTATTTATCTCAAGCCAGCTTTTCATGATTAAAAGGATTATTTTTAAATAAAAATATTTTAATAATTATTATTAAAAGAAATGGATATTTTACTGAAGAATATTTTTAAAATAAATCTTGACATCATAAATAACAACCCTCTATTTTACTCCACTTCAGTTTGTTGTATTGATATCATCCTTATTCTTAATATTGATGGTTTTTACGGATTTTTTCAAGGATATTATTCACATTCACATCCCTGATTTATTTTTTTGTCACATTGACGTATTAAATTTCCTAAAACCACTAAACATTGAATTTCCATTACTAACTATTTCATGTTCCATTGATATTAATATTTCCTAAATGTTACACCATTTTACATACGATGACTTCAATGATAGTTTTTTTATTAATTGGGGAACTAGTTATAGATCTGAATTTCTAAACAATTATGTTTATTTGACAAGGCTAATTAGTTATTTTAATTATTCAATATGTGGAATTTTTGGGTATAGAAATGACAGGTGGGGATCAGCCATTATATAGCTCTTAGATTCATCTACACGTTCTCATGAGACAAATAATTTAAGCAATGGTGTTGTACCCTATGTTTTAATCCATAGTTTGAAAGGTATTTATTTTAATATGTCATCATGTTCCTAATACATGACATCTGTTTATACATAAATTTCTCTCATACTAGTTTATCTTATTATTCAATCTTTCAATTTTGCGTCCATATATCTAGGGATACATTTCATTTCAGTTCATTGATTAAGGGAAGGTGTTCTAGTTTCATACCTTACCATATTTAATTTCCCTTATATATTGATTTTAATGTCATGTGTTTCATGATATTACCTTACAATATTTCTTATGTACATTTATTTAGTATATTAATTACATTGTTTGAGTGTTTAGTAATTTACCTTTCTATAATGACTATTCTCATTGATTCATTATTTATTCCATTAAATTTTACTACTAATGAACATTTGATATCAATGATATTATGTTTCCTTCTATAGGTATACAAGATTCATACTATAATATAAATTCAATAATATACTAGATGTATTGTAGTTAACGATAATTTTTTTATTTCCTTACAATAATAAAATATGTTTTAATTAGTCTATCTATTTGTAATGAAATACACATTTATGATTCTACATTACTAAGAATACTAAACTAATAAGTCATTAAAGGATTTATTCCTTGTAATTAGGATAATATAAATGATTCTCGAGACTGGTTATGGGATATATGGGGTTGGGGTTGTACAGTTTATATCAATGGAAGTTTATTAAAAACACTGGGAACAAGATCTAGGAAAATGTTAGTTGTAAAACATAAACCTAAAGTAGAATAGGAAGATAAGTATAGATGAAAGCCCTAAAATTATTATTATGTATATATAATGTGTGTATTCATATAAATACATACATGCCTCGATAATAGAAGTGGTTGTGGTTCTGCCATAGATGTACCTACGAGTATGTGAGAACCTGGTTCTTTTCTATAGGTACAACTTTCTTCTTTTCCTTTTGGCGTAAGAGTTTTTGAGAAAATAAGGAAAATGGGAAAAAATACAAAATTTTGTGACTACACACCGTGTACTTTTCAACACGCTCTGTTATTGGGCCGTGTGGGATGGGTACACAGGGCGTGTAGGCATGTCAGCAATGAAGGGTGTAAAAACTGACTAAAAGTTATGTATAGGGAATTTACATGTTGTCTATTCAGTTAGCAGGTGAATAGAAAGGCGGTGGAGCCAGCCTCTAGCAGAGCAACTAAACATGCCATGTAATCGGGAATGCATGTCGTGTAATCATGTCAACAAGTGAACAGTTCGACGGTGAAAAGTAGCCTCCATAGAAAAGTTAAATTAGAAAAGTACACGTTGTGTACTTGGGAGTACATGAAGTGTAGTTTGTTTTTCGCTCTTAAAATGGGAAGCATACTCCTCTATTCACAGAGTAAATATAAAACTCTGGTGTGTAGTGGGTGATATGGTCGGAGCTTGGAGGATCTCCTGACCGCACAACGGGAACCCAATTACTATGCCATCGATCTCCTTGGAACCGCATGGGTAAGCTCTTCCTTATCATAGAGCCTTTAATAACAATTATTTCTTGAGGGAATGTTATTTGTGTTTGAACGAGCTTGTGTTCATCACAAATATGCACCATTCTCGTTTATTTCAGGAAGTGTCATTCACGTATAACGATCAGAGATGATCGGGGTAGGTGTTTTGGTGTTTAAATTCCAACTATTGTGTGTTTTTGTGTATCGTTTTTCTAAGAGCCCATGTTTGGGGAGGCATATGGTTGTGGTCTTTGATGAAAGTTGTAAATAATTGCACCGATAAAAAACTTTTAATTAAAAACTGTTGTTTGGGATCAATTCATGGTTCCAAGACCACCTCAGGGGTGTGTTCCTCTGTTTCACCATTTGGTCTAGATACCCGAGGGTATGCCATTATTATATTTTTCATTTCATTATCCTTGAGAGGAATTGTATATAAATTTCTTTCTTATGTGTTGGGCTCGGCCAGGTTACTTGCTTAGCCTGAGGATAGTGTTTCGTTTAGCCTGAGGGCAGTGATTCTTTTAGCTTGAGGGAAATATTTGTTATGAATTTGGATAGTAGATTCTATGCATGTGGGTGACACTTTTTATGCCAAATGTCAATATTCATTTTTTATGTGGTAAATCACCTAGAGATTTCGATTCTGCTTACCAGATAGTATGGATGGTATGTCAGAGGATAGTGTTTTCGTGAAAATTCACCATGGTGATTTTTATATGTTATACCTATAAGGTTAAATCACGGGTTTGGAATGGTTTAAGGAATATTATAAGGGAAATATTATTGTTAATGTTAGTTACATTTGAGTACTTCTTAGTTTATTTCATTTACTACTGCACACTGATGTTTCACAATTTCACTAACAGTTGGGCACGAGCCTTTGGTGGGTGCCTACTAGGATTTATTTCTCACACCCAGTTTGGATCATGCATTCAGCCTAATCATTTTACATTTCTGCAAGTGTGGATAAGGGAAAGGGTCCCTATACAGGTACTTGATTGTAATAGAGGATTGGGATAGAATGAGACTGATCTTAGCCTTGTGATTCTGTTTCGTTCTGTTTACACTAATTTGTTTTGGTTTGGTTGTACCTTGTATTTGAGTTGTATTGTATTGTATTGTAGTGTATCCTGTTCTAGATGTTTTCACAGAATTAGTGACATGCTACATCATTATATATATGACTGTTGGTTCTCTATTACTTCAGTTGTCCATTTCAGTTGCATATTGTTTAAAACTTCTACTGATGTATGTAATTTATCTTTTTCGCTATGTTACACTGTGAAAAATTAGGGCATAGTTTCCCACTATCATAACTATTCCCTCGCAGTTAGTCGGCAACCTCTAGCGTTTTGGGAAATGCTCTTGAGTTCATGTGACCAACCAGGTCCAGGGTACCTGTTGAGTGGCTTCTGGATCTGGGACATTACAATGTGGTATAAGAGGTGTTCTTTTCTTTGACTGGCATTTAAGATCCTTAGTCAGAGATAGGACAGAAATAGTAGTTGGTAACATGATATGCCCTGGAGTAGCTAACCCGTGTACAGGGAAATGCCATTCTACATTATTTATTTCAGTTTTTCGGATTTTTCAATTTTATAATTGATTTTATTTTCACCGTTGGGTGACACACATGTTGTGTGCTGTTAATATTTTTATACATGGGTTCTAATTAGTTTCAACCAGATGAGATGAGGGTATGCCATATCATGCATCTGTTAGGCACATGATAGAAATCACATGTCATGGATTCTTCTATTCCATGTCGGTGCATTCGGAATTTCATGTTGTTATGATAGTTTTTGTGCTAGAGTAGCATGTTGTTTTGATAGCTGCTTTGTTAAATACAAACTATTTGCTAGCAGATTTCTATGTGAGGTTGCTAATTGAATGAATGCCAAACATTAGTTTTCGGGGAGTATGGGCCCTCAATGACCGGAATTTGGTGGATCATTAACGTGTTTACTTTTTTATAAAATTTTTAAGATGCCAAGATTTTTTTCTCATGGAGTATGGGCCCTCACGGATCTGAATTTGGCACTTAGGTGTTTGTTCAGTGTTTATATTTGGATTTGGAGTTTTTTTAGGCTTAATGTTTTGAAAACCCAGCGTACAAACTGTATTGTTTATTCGACACACGCATGGTGTTCTTCTGTACAGGATGAAATGAAAACTTTTTAAGTACACGCCGTGTACCCTCAGTACATGACATGTAGTCTCTAACCATGTCATAGACTGTGTGGGTGGGGACATCATATAGGGAATGGTTTGTGAAAACATGGAGTGTACTAGTAGTACATTCCTTGTAGTGTTGACCCAGAGTCCGCCCGTGTAACTAACAACACGGATGGAGGAAAACATAAGACATACACGCTGTGTCTACCATGAACACGTCATGTATTCTGACCTAGGTTGTAACACCCGATATTTTTATGACTAATATTTTGTTTTTATGTTATATATATATCAACAAAGGAATCTTTCACTACACACTATCTTTGATTACTTTACACGCAATCGCGAACTTCCTCGATAGCTTGCGTTGTACGCAATACCGAGTTTCACTAAACGACGATATGCTATTAAATTATTATTTAAAATAGCCGTTATGAATAGTAATAACCACTTTTTGAAATTTTATCTTTCAAAATGGACCTCATTTTTGGATTCGGAATACCGAAATTAGCCAAGGGTGAAATTTTGGTATTTTTCTGAAAGCTTTCAATTTTTGATGAATAGTGAAACCACTAAGTTGTAGGTTAAAAACTGAATTTTGCATAAAACATAATTTTACCACTTCTGTGAATGAAATTTCGAAAATCTGACAGACACGGTTGATATCATTCTGTAAAATGTGGTTCAATGAGATAAAAATAATTTTTTGGTGAATAGCAACTTTTTATTTTTTTTACCACGGTTAATAGTAAATAGGTTAACTAAGGGTAAATATGATATTACTATTACCCTATCACATGTCCTAATTCTATTGGATAAGTGTAATTCGACCAAAAACAACCTTATGAATATAATATGACCATTTAGGTCCACTTGGATTAGATTATGATATTTATTATTATTTCATTTAATGAATAATTAAAATAGTTAAAATCAAAGTTTAATAACTAAAACATTTTTAATATGGGGTTATACATAAGATAAATTCTACTTTAAATATTCATTATAAAGCTAAAAAGATTTCTTACATAATTATATTTTATTTATAATTTTTAGACTTTAAATAAATTACTTTATTTATGACACAATGATGATGCAGTAATTACCCTTTTAAGGAAATGTTAACATAATTGATGATTATAAATTATCAAATAAATGTAATTTGAGACTTTTTATGAATTCCACTAATTTTCTAGGTTACTATGATATATTAGTGTTGATTTAATCAACTTGGTTTGAACATATAATTCTGTTATGACTTTCACAAAAATCATATATCAAATAGTGTCAAAATTGACACAAAATAGTTTTTAAATCAAATATTATATTATTAATTTCTATTTTATTCCTAAAAATCAATGGTTTGGCCAAATGACATAGATAAGGATATATATATTAATAATAAACAACTTGGGGTTCGTTTGGCATGTTTTAGTAAGTGTATTAACCATATAGTGTAAGAAAACAAAAAGTCATGGTAAAAGTTAAATTATTTAACTTAGAGTTAAATCTAATTGATAAGGTTAAAATAATAACCTAAACAAGCCTAAATCTTATTGGTTGATAGGATTTCGACCCATCCCCACTTTAACTTCGAAATAAGACCCTTTGGAACCATTATAAACTGATTTTGACTTAAATATAAAATAATATTTTGAGGTATTCCTAAGGTGCCCCTCTCCTCCCTTATAAAAGGGCACCTCCTCCGCCTCCTCCTCACACCAATTGGAGCACTCAAGCTCGGCCAACCCCTACCAAAATCCCTTATGAACTTCCCTAGAATAATCCTAGAGGTCACGGTCTTCTTAAAAGTCCAATCTTAGTTCCCTAAGTGGAGGATTCAAAGAGGCGTTTCAAAGAAGAGGTAATATCCATTACCGATATTTTCAATTTCATTCTTCTTCAACTTCTTCTTCTTTAGTTGTCTCATGATAAAGTAATAACATCAGTATTACTTACATACTGATATGTTATTATAAATATGAAACAACCCTAATTCACCTTCTATCCATCCTACGGAAAAATGAAATCACCGCGCGTGCGTACGTACGGAATACCGTCTCCACGCTGTGGTGTACTCCATTTTCCACCATCACCTTACAAGGATGGGTATAATGGTGTAATGAGTAACTATATATGATTATTATAAAGTGATATTGATACTGAAATAGTATAAATACACTTAAATACAATTCCACGATCATGGGAACAATATCATCGCTCGTGCGTACGTACGGAATACCGTCTCCACGACGTGATGCGACTCGTTCTACATGATAATCATTACATAGTAATTATATAAATCAATTGAATGAATTTAATGAATAAATATGATATATGTTACACTAATACCATTCTGTATATAAGGTATCTATAACCTTAAAAGAAGAATAAGAATTTATTCGGCAAAACACGCATAAGAACAAAAGGCAATAAAGACCCGAGTAACAAGTAACAATGAAATATTAATAATAAGAAGCTAAGAATATGACCATATATGATATCATATCAATATTTATGATTCTAGAATAAGTCAATAACATTATTTAAACCATTATACAGGAGCTTCGGACATGTACAAAGCAAATCGGACCTAAGGTAAGGGAAATATCACAATCTCAGTTTTATCCGAGATTGTTTTTACTTTGGTAATTACTGGGGGTGTATTTTTTCATCCACATCCATGTTCCCTCAATATTTAATATTATTTCCATCCTTCTACACTAGTTTATATCCAATTTTACTCTTCGTTGAGTTTTTAGTAAATGATATGAAAGGAATCTTTTGTCGTTTTTCGTATGAGGTACTTTTTGACTTTTCCAACAAAAGTACGAAGAATGTTTTTTTAACTTATACGGCAAGAATGGATTTTTAAAAAATTATTTCCAAAAATATTACTTTATAAGTTTTAAAGTTTATTTTTAATCAACTTCTTTTAGTTTATAATTATATAACATGTTAAGACAAGAAAAGTATTTTTGAAGTAGAAAGGATATTTTCCTCAAGAATGGAGTACAAATGTTTTATCAAAATTATTTTCCATCTAAGATAATATAGGGTTCTGTTTTTATCCCTATTATTACATTTATTTGATTATGTTTTGAGTAAATTATTTTTATGAATTCATTTACCTTATATGATTTTTTTATGATGTCATGATGTTTCAAGAATCCCATTTTTGTTACATGTGTTATGCGATGATGTATGATTTATGATTATGTGGAACACATAAGAATGGATTCATTATAAGATGGGTGGGACCTATATCTCCCTCCAATGCATTAGGTAAAGATTTATATCTCATGAGATAGACATGGCTTGAATGGAAGGTTATTTCGGTTCAGTGATACAGGACTGAAACGAGGAGTGGACACGGTTCAGAAATGGACTTTGTCCGCTAAGATAGTCTTGGCAATGAGTCATGACTAACAAGAAATGATTTTCCATGATTATGTGTGCATTCCACAAAGTTTCAAGTTTTATGTTATGATTATGGGGATCTCATTTTCACTTCTATGATTTATTCCATGTTGAGTTATTATGATCTCTTTTGCAGGTTATGATTTTCAAAAAGATATGATATGATTTTTATTTCCTTTATTTGCCTTTGCTGAGCATTTGAGCTCACCCTTTTTTGTATGTTTTCTTTTCCCCAGGTCAGGAAGATGGATATTAATTAGAATATTCTAAAAGGGACCCTAGATATTATGAAATAAATGGGAGACACTGTAGATGATTTATGAACCAGTTGTTTATGTTTCCCAGTTTCTAAAGACACTATACCTATACGGTCCTTTGTGGTTTTGTCATATGTTGTAATAAGTGTGATTTAATTTTGCATATTAACAATGTATGTAATGTATGGGTTGTTATAGTTGGTATCAGAGGAAAGGTATAGTCAACCTTTGGAAACTAGGATGTGAAAGACTTAGTAAGAACCCTAAGGATAAGTCTAAGCATATAACACAATCTTAGTTTTTTAGAAATGGCCATGAATAACCTAGGATAAGACCTTAAGCGTGAAAATTTTATTCTTGAATTATGTGGTTTTCCTATTATAATTTTTGTTGCTCACACTATTCTTCTTGGTTTTAGTCAATGGCAGGAACCCGAAGGAACCGTGTTAATGCGGAATGCGATGGGAAATGCAATGATTGTCCCCCTGAGCAACCAAACGATATGGGAGCTGGAATGCAAAAATGTGTAGCCATGCTCACACAACTTTCTCAAGCTATGAATCATACAGGACATCCAAACGAGCAAAGGAAGGAGCAACATTCTGTTGAATCCTTCATGGGGCAGCGTCCCCCTTCATTCAGCGGGTCTACTGATCCATTAGTTGCTGAACAATGGATTAGTACTACTGAAAAGATATTTTCACTTCTTCAATGTTCTGAACATGATAAAGTCATCCTAGAAGTGTATCGTTTGGAAGGAGATGCTGATCAATGTTGTAATCTTATTAAGAATACGAGGAAAAGGGATGAAATTGAGTCCATGGAATGGGACGAGTTCAAGAACTTATTTTCCAATAAGTAATTCCCTCGTATTCTCCGAACAAAGATGGATAAAGAGTTTCTTGAACTGAAGCAAAGGGATGATGAATCTGTTGGTACCTATGAAGAAAATTTTACAAGACTTTCAAGGTACGCTTCTGGTATTATTATCCAACCTGAGAGTAAGATCGATCGATTCTTTAGTGGCTTAAAACCAAGTCTTCGAAGGTTTTTAGCCATAAGGGACTTCAATAGGTATGAGGAAATCGTTCGATGTGCTCTCAAAGTCGAGATGGAGATTGGAGTAACCCATCAGTCATATGGGTTTGATAAGAAGAGGAAAATGGAATTCAAAGGAAAATCTAAAGAGCACACTGAAAAGAAGATGAGCTTTCCCTTATGCTCAAAGTGTGGAAAGAAACATGGAGGGAGTTGTCTTAAAGGGACAAGTAAATGTTTCAAATGTGGAAAGGAAGGTCATCAGGCATTTGAATGCCACGATGATGGGAAGAAGATGTCTAATGATGCAAACAAAGGAAGGGATACACAGAATGAACCTACTACACTTCAATGTTTCAAGTGCAAGGAGATGGGGCATTATGCCAATCAATGCCCAAATCCAAGGGTTGATGATGATGGTCGACGTCAACAAACTCTTAAGGCTAAAGGCAAAGGAAAGTCACATGCAATTTCTATCAGCGATGTGGAGTACGATAACGAAGTGGTGAAAGGTACACTTACCATCCACTCTAAAGTATCAAATGTTTTATTTTATTCTGGATCCACCCACTCTTTTATTTCTAAAGAATTTTCTAAGGGTATCACCGTATTACCTCAACAATTAGATGTTGAGTTAGCTGTGACAACACCTAATGGCACATCAATACAATCAAAAGTTTATAATTCTTCTCCAATTGACATTTGTGGGAAAGTGCTTCCTGCAAATCTTGTGATCCTTCCTTTAGTGGAATTCGATGTGATTCTTGGCATGGATTGGCTTTCTTTATACGGAGCTCATATCAATTGCCAAAGAAGGGAAGTCACATTTCATATTCCAGATCAATCTATGATAGTCTATCAATGCAAGGATGAACATAACCTTCCGGTGGAAATTTCTTCCATTTTATGGGTATTGATTCCACTAAATGAAGGTTATTTATCTCAAATGGTTGGTGAGAAACTTGCGATTAAGAATATGCCCATCGTACGGGAGTTTGATGATGTATTTCCGGAGGAATTACCGGGTCTTCCACCAAATCTTGAAGTTTAGTTTTCAATAGAACTCGTACCGGGTGCTTTGCCTATTTCAAAGACACCTTATAGAATGGACCCAATTGAGTTGCAGGAATTGAAGAAGCAACTCCAAGAGAATCTTGATAAGGGATTCATACGCCCTAGTGCGTCACCATGGGGAGCACCTGTTCTATTTGTTAAGAAGAAATATGGATCAATGAGACTCTGCATTGATTATCGAGAACTTAACAAGTTCACTATCAAGAAAAAGTATCCTCTCCCACGCATTGATGACTTATTTGACCAACTACACGGAGCTCAATACTTTTCCAAGACTGATCTTCGTTCAGGGTATCATCAATTAAGGGTGAAAAGGGAGGATATACTAAAGACGGCTTTCCGTACAATGTATGGACACTATGAATTTATAGTGATGCCATTTGGTCTTACTAATGCCCCAGCTATCTTCATGGATCTAATGAATAGAGTCTTTAGAGACTATCTTGATCAATTTGTGGTAGTATTTATAGACGATATTCTTGTCTATTCAAAGAGCAAGGAAGAGCATGAAGATCACTTGAGAATTATATTTAAGACCCTGATAAAGGAGAAGATTTATGCCAAATTTACCAAGTGTGAATTTTGGCTTCAAAAAGTTGCATTTTTGGGTCACATAATCTCAAAAGAGGGGATATCGGTGGATCCAGCAAAAACAGATGTTATCGAAAGATGGTCGAGACCAACAACAGTAACTGAGATCTGAAGTTTTCTTGGTTTGGCAGGATATTATCGACGTTTTGGAAATGATTTTTCACGATTATCTAATCCACTCACCATGTTGACTCAGAAAGGAGTTCTGTTTGTTTGGACAGAGTAATGTGAATAGAATTTCAAGGAGTTGAAAAGAAGGTTATCCAGTGCACCAATGCTCACACTGCCTTATAGTGGAGAAAGGTTTGTGATCTACAGTGATGCATCCAAGAAGGGATTGAGTGGGTTCTTATGAAAAATGATATGGTGATAGCTTATGCCTCACGACAGTTGAAAATCCATGAGCAAAATTACCCAACACATGATTTGGAGTTAGCTGCAGTAATCTTTGCATTAAATATTTTGAGGCATTACCTTTATGGTGAAAAGTGTGATATTTATACTGATCATAAAACTTTAAAGTATATTTTCACACAAAAGGAGCTGAATATGCGTCAAAGAAGATAGTTGGAACTGATTAAGGATTATGACTGCTCAATCCATTACCACCCTGGGAAAGCAAACAAGGTGGCAGATGCATTAAGTCGACAAGACCATGCTAGTTTATCAATGATGAGGATCACAAAAGATCCAATATTTATGGATTTACAAAGGATGGATCTTGGAATTATAATTGAAGGGGAAAAATCTTACCTTTCTCAAATGAATGTTCAACCATCTATACATGTGAAGATTAAAGAGGCACAGAAAGAAGATGTCGAGTTACAAAAGAAGGTGAGAAATGTTCATGAATTCAACCTTGATTGTGATGGGATAAGAAAGTTCAATAATCAGGTTTGTGTTCCTCCCATCCCCGAATTAAAGAAGGAGCGGATGGATGAGGCTCATAGTTCTTCATTCTCTATTCATCCTGGAAGCACGAAGATTTATAGGGACCTGAAAGAGTACTTCTGGTGGGATGGCATGAAAGGAGATGTTGCTGAATATGTCTCTCGATGCTTGGTTTGTCAACAAGTTAAAGCTGAGAGACAGAAGTCTAAGGGGATGTTACAACCATTACCCATACCCAAATGGAAATGGGAAAACATCACTATGGACTTTTCACAGGACTTCCTAAAACATCCAAAGGCAATAATGCTATCTGGGTCATAGTTGATCGTCTTACAAAGTCTGCACACTTCATTGCTATTGGAGAGGATTTCCTTCTCGATCAGCTTTCCAGGATATATGAAAAGGATGTGGTAAGATTTCATGGAGTACCAATTTCTATTATATCTGATCGGGATCCGAGATTTACCTCGAAGTTCTGGCGAAGTCTTTAGCATACTCTGGATATAGAGTTGAGTTTCAGCACTGCTTATCATCCTCAGACAGATGGTCAGTCTGAGAAAACAATTCAAACCCTAGAAGATATGTTGAGAGCTTGCTCTATGGATTTCAAAGGAGGTTGGGATCAACACCTACCTTTGGTGGAATTTTCTTATAATAATAGCTTCCACTCAAGTATTCAGATGGCTCCTTATGAATCACTCTATGGAAAGAAATGCAGGACTCCAACTTGCTGGGATGAAGTTGGGGAATGAAAGTTATTTGGACCAGATCTCATTGATGAAATGGCAGAAAAGGTCAGATCTATTCAACAACACATAAGGGCAGCTGAGAGTCGACAGAAAAGTTATGCCGACAACCGAAGAAAAGACCTAGAGTTTGAAGTGGGTGATAAAGTGTTCTTACGAATATCTCTATGGAATAGGGTTATGAGATTTGGAATGAAGGGGAAGTTGAGCCCTAGATATATCGGTCCTTTAGAAATACTGGATCGTGTTGGAAAGGTAGCTTACCGATTGGCGCTTCCACCGAATCTCTCTCAAGTCCACGATGTGTTCCATGTATCTCTCCTGAGAAAGTATATACCTGATCCTTCACATGTACTCAGCTCAGAATTTGTACCGTTGGAGCAAGATATTTCTTATGAAGAACAACCGATAGAGATTCTGGATCGTAGCGAAAAAGTCCTACGAAACAAGACCACTCTATTGGTGAACGTTTTATCTAGGAACCACCAACTTGAAGAATCTACATGGGATCTTGAGGATATGATGAGGGAGAAGTACCCTCATCTGTTTGTTACAAAGTGACGAATTTCGAGGGCGAAATTCTTTTAAGGGGGGTAGAATGTAACACCCGATATTTTTATGAGTAATATTTTGTTTTTGTGTTATATATATATCATCAAAGGAATCATTCACTACACACTAGCTTGGCTTACTTTACACGCAATCGCGACCTTCCTCGATAGCTTGCGCTGTACGCAATACCGAGTTTCACTAAACGACGGTATGCTATTAAAATATTAATTAAAATAGCTGTTATAAATAGTAATAACCACTTTTTGAAATTTTATCTTCCAAAATGGACCTCATTTTTGGATTCGGAATACCAAAATTAGCCTAGGGTGAAATTTTTGTATTTTTCTGAAAACATTCAATTTTTGATGAATAGTGAAACCACTAAGTGGTAGGTTAAAAACTGAATTTTGCATAAAACATAATTTTATCACTTCTGTGAATGGAATTTCAAAAATCCGACAGACACAGTTGATATCAGTAAGTAAAATGTGGTTCAATGAGATAAAAATAATTTTTTTGTGAATAGTAACTTTTTATTTTTTTTTACCGCAGTTAATAGTAAATTGGGTAACTAAGGGTAAATATGATATTACTATTACCCTAACACATGTCCTAATTCTATTGGATAAGTGTAAATCGACCAAAAACAACCTTATGAGTATAATAAGACCATTTAGATCTACTTGGATTAGATTATGACATTTAATATTATTTTATTTAATGAATAGTTAAAATAGTTAAAATCAAAGTTTAATAACTAAAACATTTTTAATATGGGGTCATACATAAGATAAATTCGACTATAAATATTCATTATAAAGCTAAAAATATTTCTTACATAATTATATTTTATTTATAATTTTTAGACTTTAAATAAATTAATTTATTTATGACACAAGGATGATGCAGTAATTACCCTTTTAAGGAAATGTTAACATAATTGATGATTATAAATGCACAAATAAATATAATTTGAGACTTTTTATGAATTACACTAATTTTCTAGGTTACTATGATATATTAGTGTTGATTTAATCAACTTGGTTTGAACATATAATTCTGTTATGACTTTCACAAAAATCATATATCAAATAGTGTCAAAATTGACACAAAATATTTTTTAAATCAAATATTATATTATTAATTGATATTTTATTCCTAAAAATCTAAGGATCGGCCAAATGACTTAGATAAGGATATATATATTAATAATAAACAACTTGGGGTTCTTTTGGCATGTTATAGTAAGTGTATTAACCATATAGTGTAAGAAAACAAAAAGTCACTGTAAAAGTTAAATTATTTAACTTAGAGTTAAATCTAATTGATAAGGTTAAAATAATAACCTAAACATGTCAAAATCTTATTTGTTGATTGGATTTAGACCCATTCCCACTTTACCTTCGAAATAAGACCCTTTAGAACCATTATAAACCGATTTTGACTTTAATATAAATTAATATTTTGAGGTATTCCTATGGTGCCCCTCTCCTCCCTTATAAAAGGGAACCTCCTCCCCCTCCTCCTCACACCAATTTGAGAACTCAAGCTCGGCCAACCCCTACCAAAATACCTTCTCCACTTTCCTAGTATAATCCTAGAGGTCCTGGTCTTCTTCAAAGACCAATCTTAGTTCCCTAAGTGGAGGATTCAAAGAGGCGTTTCAAAGAAGAGGTAATATCCATTACCGATCTTTTCAATTTCTTTCTTCTTCAACATCTTCTTCTTTAGTTTTTTCATGATAAAGTAATAAAATCAGTATTAATTACATACTTATATGTTATTATACATATGAAACAACCCTAATTCACCTTCTATCCATCCTACGGAAAAATGAAATCACCGCGCGTGCATACGTACGAAATACCGTCTCCACGCCGTGGTGTACTCTATTTTCCACCATCACCTTACAAGTATGGGTATAATGGTGTGATGAGTAACTATATATGATTATTATAAAGTGATATTGATACTGAAATAGTATAAATAAACTTAAATACAATTCCACGATCATGGGAACAATATCGTCGCTCGTGCGTACGTACGGAATACCGTCTCCACGATGTGATGCGACTCGTTCTACATGATCATCATTACATAGTAATTATATAAATGAATTGAATGAATAAATATGATATATGTTACACTAATACCATTCTGGATATAAGGTATCTATAACCTTAAAAGAAGAATAATAATTTATTCGGCAAAACACGCATAAGAACAAAAGGCAATAAAGACCCGAGTAACAAGTAACAATGAAATATTACTAATAAGAAGCTAAGAATATGACCATATATGATATCATATCAATATTTATGATTCTGTAATAAGTCAATAACATTATTTAAACCATTATACAGGAGCTTCGGACACGTACAAAGCAAATCGGACCTAAGGTAAGGGAAATATCACAATCTCAGTTTTATCCGAGATTGTTTTTACTTTAGTAATTACCGGGGTGTATTTTATCATCCACATCCATGTTCCCTCAATATGTAATATTATTTCCATCCTTCTACAATAGTTTATATCCAATTTTACCCTTCGGTGAGTTTTTAGTAAAATATATGAAAGGAATCTTTTGTCGTTTTTCGTACGAGGTACTTTTTGACTTTTCCGACAAAAGTACATAGAATGTTTTTTTAACTTATACGGAAAGAATGGATTTTTAAAAAATTATTTCCAAAAATAATACTTTATAAGTTTTCTAGTTTATTTTTAATCAAATTCTTTTAGTTTATAATTGTATGACATGATAAAAAAAGAAAAGTGTTTTTGAAGTAGAAAGGATATTTTCTCAAGAATGGAGTTCAAATGTTTTATCAAAATTATTTTCCATCTAAGATAATATAGGGTTCCGTTTTTATCCCAATTATTACATTGATTTGATTGTGTTTTGAGGAAATTATTTTTATGAAGTCATTTACCTTATATGATTTGTTTTATGATGTCATGATGATTCAAGAATCCCATTTTTGTTACATGTGTTATGCGATGATGTATGATTTATGATTATGTGGCACACATAAGAAAGGATTCATTATAAGATGGGTGGGACCTATATCTACCTCCAATTCATTGTGTAGATATTTATATCTCATGAGATAGACATGGCTGGAACGGAAGGTTATTTCGGTTCAGTGATACAGGACTGAAACGAGGAGTGAACTCGGTTCAGAAATGGACTTTATCCGCTAAGATAGTCTTCACAATGAGTCATGACTAACAAGAAATGATTTTCCAGGATTATGTGTGCATGCCACATAGTTTCAAGTTTTATGTTATGATTATGGGGATCTCATTTTCACTTCTATGATTTATTCCATGTTAAGATATTATGATCTCTTTTGCAGGTTATGATTTTCAAAAAGATATGATATGATTTTTATTTCCTTTATTTTCCCTTGCTGAGCATTTGAGCTCACCCTTTTTTGTATGTTTTCTTTTCCCCAGGTCAGGAAGATGGATATTAAGTAGAATATTCTAAAAGGGACCCTAGATATGATGAAATAAATGGGAGACACTGTAGAAGATTTATGAACCAGTTGTTTATGTTTCCCAGTTTCTAAAGACGCTATACCTATACGGTCCTGTGTGGTTTTGTCATATGTTGTAATAAGTGTTCTTCAATATTGAAGTATTAACAATGTATGTAAAGTATGGGTCGTTATATAGGTGCTCGACCATGTCACTAACAACATGGGTTAGTGTTATCCTTCATTGAACACGTCGTGTCTCTTTAGAACACGCCGTGTAGTGTAAGCTGGGTACATAGGCCATGTCACGAACAACACGGGTCGATATTATCTTTCCTAGTACACGCCGTGTCCACATGGAATATGTCGTGTAGTGCCAGCTATGTAGCCGGCCATGTATCAAACAACAAGGGTTGGTCGGGGCTTCTTTTGACATGCCGTGCCTTTTTGAAACACACTGTGTAGTGTGACCTAGGAACACAGGCTCTGTCACAAACAACATGGTCCGGTGAAAGCTTGTAGGGTACATGCCATGTACCTCTGGGACACGCCGTGTAGTCTTGTTTTAGAAGAGTCATGTGGCATAGCCATGTAGAAGGACTCGGGTAGAGAAGGATGATTCAAGTACATGCCATGTATTTAAGAGACACGATGTGTGATTGGGGTGTTGCACGACCAGTTTTAGCTTGAGTACACGCCCATGTGAATGGATTGTGAGAACACGACTTGTAGCATTAATACATGCCATGTAGTCAGGTATTATAAATCATGAATGCTTTCATTATCTTGTTCTCTTATTGTTCTCCTTGTTTTCAATCATTGATAATCTCAATTTAAGGTGTGTGTTTGACCTTGTAGAGTCATGCCAATGAGACAAACACTGAGTTTTCTCCATAAGTGTGGTGAAAATTATACTCCACAGATGGTAGGCCATGTGATGATACCAATGGATCCTCCAGCAGAGCCAGATGTGGCGCCAGCCGTTATTCTGGACACCGGCATTGTTGCACAGTTCTGTGAAGGTTTCATGCAGTTTATGCAGACCATCCAGGGAGTACTGCAGGCCGCCACATCTATGTCAGAGCTGACTCATATCATCCGGCAACAACATCAGCCTACATTTTTAGGGGATGGAAGACCGCTGTCTACAGAGTATTGGCTGGGTTCTATGCAGAAAATTTCAGAGCATCTGGAGACGCCTCCTTGGAAGAGGTTTGAGCGCACTACATACATGATGCGTGACTCCACCAAGAGGTGGTGGGATGTTACCACCTAGTCTAAGCCTCACTGAGACATGGCGTGTGGTGATTTTCAGGCATCCTTATATGAATTCTTCTTCCCAGAGATGTTGCGGGAATATCGAGATCGAGAGTTCATGAATCTGTAGCAAGTCACCATGTCGGTGATAGACTATTCTACCTACTTCACTGAGCTACAGTTTTTTGCAAATATTCTAGAGGGTGATGAGACGTTGAGGGATTGACTGTTTTAGGATGGTTTTAAATTTGACATTTGGGTGTTGGGGAATATTTTCAGGTTCCCTACAGTGCATGCTATTGTAAACTAGGAATTAATTACTGAGCAGAACCTGCAGGACGATAGTGGTGTGGGATAGGGTGGTTCAACACTAGTTTCTTGTACTCTTTCTATCAGTAAGAGGAAGAGACAGATGTATTTCTCTCATGGTGGTAGTACTATTCAGATGAACACTTCAGGTGTCCAGGTTATTTGCTACCAGTGCGGCAGAGAGGGGCATAGGAGACCTTAGTGTCTTCGAGTCCCAGTGGAGTGGCGAGCTTGCGGCAATATGGGACATCTGCAGCGTTTTTTAGGGATTTTCCACCAGTGACTATTGAGTGGGATTCTGTGCAAACTACTCAAGAGGGAGTCAGACCAGAAGCATCTTACCAGTCAGGAAACTGGAATATGTCATTGTGTGTAGGTAGAGATGGTGGTCGTGGTCGTGGTGGCCAGACAATAGGATCTCAGAGACAGCAGGGCAGGTCAGCTCATGGTAGCCAGGCTGTGTCGCAGTGTCATGGAATAGGGAAGTAATATATAGTGCAACCAACTTAACATGAGCTAGATCTCGGACCTTCTACTATCATAGGTACTATTCTAGTAGCTTCTATTTTATCTCCTGTTATTTCAATATAGGTGCTACACATAGTTTTATATCTGTGCCCATTTTGGAGTGCCTTGGGCTTTGTGTTTCTTCTTCTTCTTCTGTGATGATTCTAGACACTCCGTTGGGGACTAGAACGGCTGTTGTGCGTCAGTGTAAGGAGTTACCCTAGAGGTTAGGGGTGTCAATTTCTATGGGACCTCTATGTCCAAGAGATGATGAGCTATAATGTCTTTCTTAGGATGGACTGGTTGGATCCCTTTTGAGCCTTTGTGGATTTCTCTCGTCGCAGGGTGTGTTTTATTTCACAAGAGGGCCGGGAGTTTCTAAAAAAGGGCCAATGGGATGTCCAGGCGAGCCGAGCAGGACCCAAACATCATGGGCGAGGTGGCGTGATAGCCCATATTACGAGTTTGTATCTAGATGATCAGGGAACTTGTCGGAAGGATTTCACTCTAGGAGTTGATCATTTCAGGAATGTCTTCCCGGACGACTATTTAGGTCTACCTCCATAGCGAGAGGTGGATTTTTCCATTGAACATATGCCAGGAGTAAAACCAGTATCTATTCATCCTTATAGGATGGCTGCACCAGAGTTGTAGGAGCTCAATAGATAGTAAGAGGAGTTCCAGGAAAAGGGTATTTTCTGACCCTTTACATCACCATGGGGTTATTAGGTCTATTTTTCAAAGAAGGAGGACGATACCCTTAGACTCTGTGTGGATTATCAAAATTAGAACCAGTTGACGATCAAGAACTGATATCCCATGCCAAGGTTTTATGAGCTTTTTGATCAACTTAGAGGAGAACGAGTGTTCTCGAAGTTTGAAATGAGATCTGTATAACACCAATTACGTGTTATACCATCGGACATTCCGCTAACAACTTTTCAGAGCAGATATGTTCTATATTAGTACATGGTTATGCCATTCGGACGGACGAACGTGCCCACATTTTTCATGGATCTTATTAATCATGTGTTACATCCCTATCTGGATTCTTTCGTGGTAGTTTTTGTGGACCACATCTCGGTGTACTCTCACACTCGATATGACTATTCCACCCATCTTGAAATCGTACTAAGTACACTGAGAGAGAATTAGTTATATGCTAAGCTCTCAAATTTCCACTTTTGGATGAACCCGATTCACATCCGGGGTCATGTAATCTCAGTGGAACGAGTAAAAGTAGACCCAGAGAATGTGAGAGCAGTTGTTTCCTGGGAGTAGCCTATGAACGTGTTTGAGATACTGAGTTTCTTGGGTCTAGATGGTTACAACAGGCTCATTATTCAGGACTCCTCCAACTTAGCAGCGCTGTTGACGTGTTTGACTAATAAGGGTGTGAAGTTCTTTTGGTCAGGTGTTTTCAAGACAAAATTTCAAGAGTTGAAGTGAAAGATGACATCAGCTACAATCTTGATACTTCCAGAGCAAGGAAAAAGATATAAATTTTACTGAGATTCATCGGATATTGGGCTGAGATCTGTGTTGATGCAGGGCAATCGAGTAGTTGTGTACAAGTCTCAGGAGTTGAGTCCACATGAGAGGAATTACCAGATGCATGAACTTGAGTTGTCTGCAGATTTTCATGTGTTACGCTGTTGGAGACATTATCTCTTGGGGGAACATTTTTTGGTGCTCACGGACCACAAAAGTCTCAATAACATTGTTACTCAGAATGACATAAACCTGAGATAGCGAAGGTGGTTCGAATACCATTACTCCATTGACTATGAGCTTGCATATACACCTGGTAAGGGTAACGCAGTTGCTAATGCACTGACAAGGAAGACTCAGATACAAGCATTTAATAAGGCCAGTGGTGAGTGGGAGCTTATGGATTTGTTCTCTAATATGCATTTGGATGTGCATGATAGTCTAGGGTGACCCTATCTTTCATCCTTAGTTGTGACTTCTACCCTCCTGGACTGAGTGATGATGAGACAACTATCTGATTCAGAAGGCCTAGATCTGTAGGAGATGGTGGAAAGTGAGGAACATCCTCCTAGTTGGATGATATGCAATGATGAGGTACTGTGTTTCCATGGGTGAGTCTGGGTTCCAGGGGATATACGTTAGGAGTTGATGTAGGATTTTCATGCCTCATCATGGTCTGTTCGTCCTGGAGTTTCCAAAATGTACCATGACTTCATATGTCAATATTGATGTCCGAGTATGAAACGTGAAGTAGATGCTTTTGTTACGAGATGTTCCACATATCATCTGGTGAAGGTGGAACATCAGAGGCTAGATAGGTTTTTACTTCAGTTACCCATTCTGGAATGGAAATGGGATAGATTCGTGATGGATTTTGTGACCACGTTTCCGAGGTCACCATGAGGCAATGATGTCATGTGGGTTGTTGTGGATAGACTCACGATGGTATCTCTCTTTTTTCAGATCAAATAGAACTTCAGTGTTGACGAGCTCAGAAATTTCTATATCTAAGAGGTGTTAATTCTTCATGGGGTTCCTCATTATATCATTTCAGGTAAGGAAGCCCGCTTTACGTCTTGTCTCTTGCATAGTTTTTAGAGGGCACTGGGTACACAGGTTCTTCTGAGCACAACTTACCACCCTCCGACTGATGGTATGTCAGAGCGTATGACACAGGTGCTTGAGGACATTCTATGTGCATGCGTCCTAGACATTGGGGGCTCTTGGGAGAAGCATATACCCCTAGTAGATTTTTCCTATAATAATATTTTTCAGGCTAGTATTGAGCTGAAAACTTATGAGGCTTTATATGGTAGGCCATTTTGATCACCCTTGTGCTGGTTAGAGGCTGATTAGGCACCTTTTCAAGACCATGCCTTGTGTAGGAGACTTCAGAGCAGGTCCAGTTGATTCAGAAGTAGATGGCTACTACACAGTCTCATCAGAAATCTTATGCAGATCGTCGTAGACGACCCTTAGAGTTCATGGTCGGGGATCAGGTTTTCTTGAGTGTTTTGATGAGGTTGGGACATTGGTGGATAATGAGACAGGTTAATCTTTTACCGAGGTCTGTGGGTCCATTAGAGATCCTGATGAGAGTCGGGCCGGTTTCCTATCGGTTGTAGTTACTTTAGAGGTACCGGGCCTTGCACGATGTCTTCTATGTAACTCACCTGCACCATTATCATTCAGACCTGTCTCACATCTTTCTGCCTGAGGAGGTTGATCTTCAAATCGATGCATCCATTGAGGAGAATCTGATTCGTATTATTGATAAGAGCTCGAAGGTTTTCCAGGGCCTTCCAATTCCTCTCATACGAGGACTATGGAAACAGGTCTGAGTGCATGACCAAACCTGGGAGAAGGATACCGACATTCGAGCTCAGTGGACATAGTTGTTCTAAGCTTTATCTTGGACACCCTTAGAAGGAAAATTCAGGGATGAATTTCTTTAAGGCGGGATAATTGTAAGAACCTGGTTCTTTTCTGGAGGTATGGGATTTTTATATTCCTTTTTTCATAAGTGTTTTTTAGAAAATAAGGAAAATTGGGAAAATCTCAATTTTTTTGACTACACACCGTGCACTTTTTAACTCGCCGTGTACTTTGGCCTTGTTGGGTGGGTACAAAGGGCGTGTAGTCCTGTCAGCAATGAAGGGTGTAAAAACTGACTACACACTGTGTATAGGGTTTTTCAATGCTGTGTATTTAGTCAGAAGGTGAATAGTAAGGCGGTGGAGGTATCCTATAGAAGAGATACAGTACACGCCATGTAATCGGGAATACATGATGTGTACACATGCCGACAAGTGAACAGTTCAACGGTGAAAAAGTTACCGCCAGAGGAAGGGTTATTTGAGAAAAGTGCATGTCGTGTACTTGTGTGTACACTCCGTGTAGTTTGTTTGTTTTTCTTAAAATGTCCAGTAGACTCCTCTGTTTATAGAGGAAGCTTAGAATGCTGGAGGAGAGTGGGAGAGACGACCAGATCTTGGAGGATCTACCGACCGCACACCGGGAAGCCGATTTCTACGTTGTCGATCTACTTAGAATCGCACGGGTATGATCTTCCTTCTCCTAGTGCCTTTATTACCAATTCATTCATGAGGTAATGTTATTTGAGTTTTAATGGGGTTCATTTCATCACAGATATGAACCATTCTCATTTATTTCAGGAGGTGTCGTTCACGTATACCGATCAGAGAAGATCGAGGTAGGTGGTCTGATTTTTAAATTCAAATTGCTGTGTGTTTTTGTTTATCATTGTGATATGACCCTGAGTTTGGGGTGTTGTATGGATTTGGCATTTGATTAATGTTATCTATATTTTCATAGATAAACTATTGATAATTAAAAACTGCTGTTTGGGATCACTTCAAGGATTGAGGACCACCTCGGGGGTCTGTTCCTTTGTTTAGCCATTTGGAAAAGATTATTGAGCATATTCCATGATTATATTGTAAATAGAATTTTCCTAGAGATGAATTGTATATAAATTTATTGATTTTTTGTTGGGATCAACCCGATTACTTTCTTAGCCTGAGGGTAGTGTTTAGTTTAGCCTGTGGGCAGTGGTTCTTTTAGCTTGAGGGCAATATTCGTTATGCCTGTGGGAAATAGATTATGTGCCTGTGGGCGACACATTGTATGCCTGAGGGAATTATTTGTTTTTCCTGTGGGAAATCACCTGTGGGTTTCGATTCTGGTTACCTAAGGGTAAGGATGGTATGTCTGAGGACAATGTTATCATGAATATTCACCGTGGTGATTTTTATATGTTATACCTTCCAAGTTAAAACATGGCCTTCCAATGGATAAATGAATATTAAAATGGAAATATGATTGGTAAAGTTTGTTACATTTGAGTACTGATTAGATTATTGCATTTACTATTTCACACTGCTGTTGCACAATTTCAATGACAGTTGGGAATGGGCCTTTGGTTGGTGCCTACTGGGATTTATTTCTGACACCCTATTTGGGTCATGCCTTGGGGAAAAACATTTTACATTTCATCAGGTGTGGTTAAGGGAAAGGGTCCCTATACAGGTACAAGATTATAGTAGAGGGGTGGGAGAGCATGGGACTGAGCTTATGCTTGTGATTCTGTGGTGTTCTATTTACTCTACATTGTTTTTGTTTGGCTGTACCTTGTACTTTGAGTTGTATTGTATTGTATTGCTGTGTATCCTATTCTGTCTTTTTTATAGAATTAGTGAAATGATGCATCTTAATATATATGACTGATGGTTCTCTTTTACTTCATTTTTTCATTTCAGTTGCATATTGTTTACTTCTTCCACTGTTTAATGTTGTTTATCTTTTCCACTGCTCTACACATTGAAAAATGAGGGCATAGTTTCCAAACTAACAGACCTGGGCCCTCGCTACTAGTTGGCATCCTCTGGTGTTTTGGAAAATGGGTTTGGGGTCATGTGACCAACCATATCTGGGGCACCCGTTGAGTGGCTTCCGGATCCGAGATGTTACAGAGTATGTACATTGAATAAGTGTGGAAGGCATTACTTGCAGTAACTTGGTTGATGACAATGGGCCTTACTTTGCACCTGGATCATATCTCCTAGTGGAAATGCATGGTATAATTCAATTTATAATTACAAACAATTATGAATTATTGGGATACATAACAAATAACCTTGGTTAAGTCTAATAATTCTTATATTGAAGGTAAGGTATCATGATTTAGAAATCCAACTTGTGATATTATAGATAAACTCTAGTCTATGAATGTACCTATGTAGAAATAAAATGGATGAGGTATTTATGTACTATGTTTGTATTGAAAACTGTAGTTAATATTATTTTTATTGATTAACCTAACATCAAGGACATCCAACATATATATTTTGGGAATTATATTAATGTGGTTTTTGAAAAGGACTACCTATAAGATGGTTGACAACCAATTAAAACTGACATGGACACAGGTCATGAAACCATAATCGATGGAAGATAATGGTTTCCTACCAACAACTGACCTACATAATATCCATTTTAATTTTACTAATTTTTTTTTAAAAAATTAATGACAAAAATTAATGATGAACTAGTAGTAACAGTTTTCATGATTAGAAATTAACCAGCTAACAATATTTTTTTGGGATATAGTTAAAGGAAAATAATAAGACTTGTAACTATTTTATAGGACTTATGATCCTTTAATTGTTTATTTTAGTTGTTTAGGCATAAAAATATTCATTGTTGGTAATTAATTTTTGGTATTAAAGGGGCGAATTATATCTTTATCAAAGCACAACCAAATGATAGGATTGTTCATAATAGATTGAATCACATCATATATGAATATTTCATTTTATTCTTGGTCAGTAAAAGGATTACCCAGAATTAGAAAATTGTCTTAGGAATAAAATTTTGTCCCAATAAAAAATTTCTATTTAATCGATGGGATTCTAAATCCTCAAATATTTATGATTTTGAGGCCCTCAACATTCCATTGACCATTCACTTTTTTGTCATTGATGTCCACATTCAATATATTTAAATATTTACGGGTTCCCTCAAAGTATGTACCTCTCTATGAAAGCAATTTTATTCTATATAGGGACCTAGTTACATGGTATTCCTTGTGACCTTTTTTACTTTTAATTCTCTTTATTTTATAAAATTACATATGAACCCTTCTCGTGAAGTGGGATTTGAAACATATGAAGTATCAAATAATTTAACACCATAGTCATGTTTAAATTTCTAGGACACAATATAAATAATGTGGGGAGTTTTTGATTCCCTAAAAAACTAATGTTAGAACCTTCAGTTCGATAGCATGTATGACATGAGACAACAAGCACGTAATGTAATATAATATCTGTACACTCTATAATATATTTACTATTTAAAATATATTTTATATATTTAAAAGCATGAAACATCGAGTTAAATTGATATTCAGATGAAACATTGATAGAGTACATTATACACAAGAAAGGCATTCCTCTATAGCTTGTGTTACATGGAAAAGAGACATTCTTTGATGGATTTCTCTATACACAATACATAGTCTTACCCAGAAATATTCTACAATTAAAACATTATTATCTAATATAATTAGATACAAACTGGCCTCATAAATAGTATTATGTAACATGTAATAATATATTGTTTATTCAACTAAATAATTGTTCATAAATTAATTATAAATGTATTTATGAACCAATTGAATATTAAATGCATATTTTTTTAAAAATTAGTTTTATTCTTAGGATGTTGTTTTACCAAAATAAATAAATTAATTACAATTAGTTAATTATTTTGATGGAATATATATTTTACATATTCAATAAAATATTTTATATTTTAATTCATTATATTTTATAAGCATGTGGTATGATAAAACCAAAAATTTCACATAAAAACCTATATTTTTATAGAGGCAATTTTACCATCTTTTAATGCCGAACCCATTTTAAATTTAATTTTGACACTATTATCAATTTAATATGATAAAATATACTTTATTTTTGAATTAATAATTTCGAAAAAATATTATGGTGACTTTTTATGAATTTTTTAAGAACCATTATTTTTAGTGATTAATGAAAAATGCAGCTTTTTTGTTAATAACCGTTTTTTCATTTAAATAATTATTAATTTAAAATTATTTTAAAACATTGGTTTAAATTTAAATTGGATAAATTATAAAAATAATAATTTTATTTAGTTCATTATAAAGAGTATAAATTTTATATTTTATATAAAAACCTATCAATATTTTGATGATTTGTCTTTTAAAACCAGTTAATCTGTCTATCTGTGAGATTAACATTTATCTTAATTTTTCGGCTAATATGATTTGAATTTTGAAAAAAATACATAAAAAACTTTAATGAAGATAATATTTTTGGTCTAATATTACAAAATTAATTTTTTAAAAAAATTATTAATGATTGTGATAAAAATTAAATACAATAATTAGGGTGTAATTAATCTTAAAAATAGACTAAACACTAATATTAAGTGCACAGATGACATAGAATCATATTCAAAACTCATCATATGGAAATATTTCATCCATTAACCATAAATTAATATGATTTTGTGGTTTGTTATGAATGTTTTTTGGTATTAAAATTATCACACCTAACATCTTTTCAAAAATACCAAGTGAGTACTTTTACCTTCTAATTAAAAGGATACCACCTGTACACATTAATCACACCTCTATAACCTGTTATGTTTTGACATTACCTACCCAAATAGTCTCCCATAATTCCTATACTAAATCTAAAATCATTCCATTGTGAATCAACCCTTCCAAAAAATGCCTTTCGGTTCAAACCAAAAGAAGTTACCCGGTTAAAAGGTAACTTCGTTTCTCAATATGTTTAGTTTCATTTCAATTCTCCAACCCCTAAAATATAAATATTATATTACTATATAAAAAATAGTTATAAAATATAGTAGTATGTTTTTATGATAGTATTTAGGCCTACACTTAAACACTCCAATATCTAATCGGAAACATGTATAATTTTTCTGTAGACGGCGGACTACTACCTCGAGAAACAATGTTTGTTCATTCTTCCACTACCACCTCTCATGGTGGAAATAATGATGTATCATTTGTTTATATATGTTATTAATGATATTTATTTTTTCGTTATACATCTTTATAACTATTAAAATAAATAAATTTGGAATATTCCATTTTATGTGAATAAGATAGCATCGTTTATGGAAGTGTAGACTACCAACCCCTCAAAGCGATGTGATTCATTCACATGATAGATGGATGGTAAAAATGATGGTTATAATTAGAAAAATGATAAAAAATGACAATTTAATATTAATGTCTAAATTTCCTTATATATATACATATCACTTTCTTTATTACCCCTCCACACACTTTAAAAGATATAATATCATTTGTGGATGCGTGGACTACCTCATCGATGAGATGGTGTGATTCGTTTTACATCACATAGTTCTATATATAAGTAAACATGATTAAATAATTATATATTTATTATATAATGATAATTTTTAAATGATTTCATTTAATTACCTTTTTTCTGAAAAAATCATTTAAATGTTGGAATGTTGCCCATGTGTATGTATGACCTACCATCTCAATGATGGTAACAAATAATCATTTTCACAAACATATTTAATGACTATTTTTAAAAGTATAATTGATGTACCAATATGAATATAATTTTAGTTTTTTCATTATATAGATTCTATAAAATGTCCCTTTTGTCCATATTTTTCTAACAACAGTTGTTTTGACACATTAATCAGATTTGGTCAAAAAACACCTGATGAAAACATAATTGTTTATATAGTTGTACAGAAAATGGTAATAAGTGAAATAAAAGTAATTATAAAAATTAAATAATATATTATGAATGTATAAAATTAACATATGTTTTTTATATTTTATTCTAACGGAACTTCACTCGAAATGAAACCCCAGGTATGGGATTCTTGTCTCATTTTCATTATGTGGGGCATACTAAATTTTTGTGCACCGAATTTATTATATATGGTATACTTACTGACACATTTACATATAATATCCTGAATTATTTTATCTACAAGGTATTTAAATTTTTTATTAATGGAATATTGCCTTTTCATTTTCCAATCAAATTGTCACTACATTTTTAAGGATTTACATCTCACATTATCATCTATTAGATAAATTTCATGTTCGACAAATACTTCTTTTGTGTTGGGTACCTAATGGAAATTTTGATATATTATATCATGAGTTAATTTTCCTTCATGAAATTTAGTACCTTAATTTAATATTATTTTTTCATGAGGTTTATGAATTTAAAATACTTGAAACTCTTATGGGATACCTCAGAATGTTTTAATATTATTTTCCTTACCACTAATCTATATGATCAGTCAATGGAATTTTCATTCCAGGGAATTATATAACCATTTTAAAAAAATCATTTATCACTGGTTATTAATGACTATTGCAAGTGTTAATACCATTTTCCACACTATTGTACATGTTTTTTTTGAAAATATTTTTCCGAAACCCCGACTATATATGTCTCTTTAGTAAGAGAACCTTTGTTACTCTATAAAACCGGTTTTATTAAATGGCATTAAAAAATGGTTTTAAAATGATTTTGTAATGGAATTATATCCCTTTTTTTATTTTACCAATGTTTCAAAGTAATAAACTTTTCTCTTTCCTTGTGAGGAATTTTCTATCCCTTTAAAGTAAAAAAGTAATATTCATTTTTACCTCGTACGAAATGTATGGATTCATCTGCTATCATTTATTTGAAGCCTCATTTTCATGTGTAAATTGTTTATTATTATTGAAAAATATATTTCAAAATGGTTTTTAAAATGTAAAGGATATTATACTTGAGAATATTTTTAAATATTATTCTTTTATTTCATCAACAACAAGAACCCTCTATTTCTCTTCACTTGGGTTTGTTGTACCGATACTATGCTAAATCATCCACTCAATGGGTTTTTATTTATTTGGCCAAAGATATTATTCACATTCACTACTTAAATTTATTTTTTAGTCACCATGAAATATTATATTTCATGTGATCTTTGAAAAATGAATATCCCCTTATTATCCATTTCTTTTTTCAATGAAATTATTATTACCTAAACCATATACCATTTTACAAATGGTTACAAGATTGATAGTTATTTTATTATTTGGTTTAATATTGATATATCCATATTTCTCATACAATATGGTTATTTGATAATTCATACTATAAATATTTATTATTCAATACAAGTAATGGATCAGAATAGAAATTATAGGTGGAGCCTGAACATTATATAACTACACAACACATTGATAGGTACTCATGAGATGAATAACAACAAAAACATGTTTCTACCCTAATTTTTAAATAATATTGGGAGTTATCATGATTGTAATATGTACTCATGTTCCTAATACTTGACATCTGATAAGAAATAAGTTTCCCCCATTGTTGTTTTAGTTATTATTCATCCATTATATTTTGTTTCAACATATATATGGATACATTTCATTTCATTTAACTGATTAATGACTTGTTCATTAGTTTCATACAATGTCTTATTTATTTTACCTTATATAGTTATTTTTATGGATTCTGTTTCTAGTTATTTAATATTCCATATTAGATATGTACATTCATTTAGTTTATTGATTCCATATAATGCGTGTTATGTTATTTACCTTTCCATAATGACTATTATAATTGATTAATTATTTATTCTAACATATTTTTCTTTATTGATAATTTTAGATCACCCTTATTAGGTTTTCTTCCCAGAAATATATGATTCATACTATGAATGAAATGCTGGAATACAATAGATATATTAGAGTTATCATCATGAATTTTATTTGGTTAGAAGGAAAAAATATATTGTAATTAGTGTATCAATTTGTAATGAAATACTAATCTATGTATCTGGTTTACATATATTACTATCACAGAAAGTCCATCAGGGCTTGGTTCTTTGTAATCATTCTAATGTAATTGATAGTAGATACATGCTTCAGGCTATCTGGTGTTAGGGTCGTTACAATCATTGATTACCCTATATATCAAAATATAGGTCATGGTTTTCAAATTCCTAACAAGTGAATACCGTCATCATAAATTCTATTGAAACATGGTAACAACCTGAATTAGAATAAATTATTTTGGAAAACATACATTCTTCCTCATTCAAATATATAATGGATATACTAAAAAATTAAAAAATGATGTAAACATTATCAGTTAGACAATAAACCACCTATAAAAATGTACTTACTTAGTTCCATGGTAATCAATAATTTCGAATTTACTTATTAATATCTCATGTCTCATTAACCATAGAAAATTATCTTACAATAAAGAACATATTAAGGGTTACCATCGATGAGTCAAAATTTCATATCGTCATTAAATCACATCACTAGTCTATCATAAACATTTAAATACTAAGTGCAAAAACATATGTAAAACCCTCCTTGTATATTTCACAATTCACAACATATAAATCCAAATACATAAATACATTGATTACATCATCCGTAATCCATTAACAAAAATACATATTTCACTTCACCTTTCATCCTTAGTCTCTTCATCATCCTCAATGTAACCATTACTCACACCACATTGATGATTATCTTTAGGAACATTCGTCTTGGGACATTGGGTTATATAATGACAATTTTTACAACACATAAAACACTTAACCTTTGACGATGCCTTAGGGAGGCCAAAGTTCCCATATATTTCATTAACCAAACTCTTCATTTTTTCTTAACAGTCACTTTATTTGTTTCCTCCTTCTCCAGTATCAAAACACATTCTTCTTCCTCTAATACATTCACATATGTGATTATTTCCATATTATTGACAAAAAGGAAACCAATTTTTTTTTCTGCATGGTCTCCATTACCCTAACACTCAGTGACCTCCTAATTTCTCTTCCATGGTGACCCTAATATTTGGTTAAGGTAATCATTGTAAATCATATTCCACAAAAACTGATAATGCATGATCAAGATATCTATAACTCAAGTGATCATTGTAGGACCATGGGACACCATGAGAGGGGAGGGGTGAATCAGGGTGGAAACTTTTTCTTTTAAAGAGATGGAACTTGTTCCCACGTTGGTAGGAACTTGTTAATCCCATATTATGAATATGATCAGAAAGAAAACATTCACATGCAAATAGATGACACAACAATTTTTACTTGGTTCACTACTAAGGGCTACGTCCAAAGAGCATACGCTGAAAGGATGTCGGTCGTACCAAATTCCACTATTCTATACTAGTTGTGGATTAAAATGGTTCAGAAATAGTCACTCAGTCCTAGGATCACTACCTTTACTATGGTTCATGGATTGCTCATTGCGTCCCTCGGGTCACTCTCGTTGAGTCCCCTAGCTCACAGCCTTTGGTGAAGTCCCACTCAGTTTATAGACATGAAGGTCTATTCATCATTGCAAAAGAATGCATCCTCTGTTGTATGTAAATGCTCTGTTGAAGTCGAAATCTCATCAGTAGACTAATAAAACTTTGCACCAAAGGTTTCAGGAATTCATTTAGCTTTCGTGTAGCTTCGAAAAGACGGTCGTACTTCAACAACACATGGCACATTTCTCCAGGACGGTGCGCAAGTTTCAAAGACAATGAAAAAGTTATAACTGGTGTGAAAGTCTACCTCATCCACTTGTTCAACACTAACTTCAACAACATCAAACATGTAAGAATCACATTGCTTTCCACCCAAAACAGCTTTGGCGCACACCAAAAAACTTCCCTGAAACATATACTTACACAACCCACAACCACTTGTGCGACCACTAAACCTGTGCAATGGGAGCACTAAATTTAACTAACTCTCGAACATTGTTACAAATGAGGAGGGGTGGTCCAAAATTTATAGGAAAACTGGACAACCTATGTGGTGCTTCACAAGCCTCCTTTCGGCACGCACATTCTGGCATGCAACACCAACCGCCCTAGACTATGTCGCGCTACTCACCTGTGCGACCAAACCAATAATTTCACGACCCTCTGTCCTTTTCCATATTTGAAATATTTTACCTTGAAAAACATACGGTGCACAGCTTTCCAATCCTCCTAGGCACCAGCACGCAATTAATTTCTTGGCACGCATGTTACTTCCACGACACATGTCTAGCGCACAAGTCCCTTTACCAAAAAACATTGTTTTCCCCTTTTTTCGAATTTGAGGTCCAAAAATTTGGAAAACTCTGCATAACAGTGCCTCCTACAATAATGTTATCTACTTGACCTGTATGAGTACTTTGCTGGCACACATTCTAAACTTCCTCTGAAATTTGACAATAAACAGAAACCATTCTTCAAATCATGCATAGATGACCATGGTTCCAACAATCTCCCACTTTGGGTTTGTTGGAAATCAGTAATGAAATTCAATAGATCACTATACACATGCAGTCCAAAAATGCATGAATCAACTTAGCCAACACTCTAAGTCTACGTTAGCAGTGCTTAGTGTAGAAAAAAATAATGGAAGATTGAATTGGGTTCTTGTGTTATGGAATTCTTAATGACACCCATGAAATTCACTTACAATGTCACAGAAGCATTACATGTCCAATGTATTCCTCCTGATCCTTCTCATCCTATCACTAACACTGAATATTATCTCATCTTTTTAATCCTATCACTGACACTGAATCGCATCGTGTCACAGGAGCATTACATTCCTGAATTTAATCCTTCTTCCCCCATTGACAATAAACCAAAAGACCATTAATTTGCTCATTGTTCTACTCAAACCACACTCCCCCTAGATAGTATCTCCCCCACAAACCTTCATCGCATACATAAATAGAATAAAAACAATTAACATAACTGGGGAGAGGGGATTTTCCTGACCTCCTTATGCACTGGGAGGTGGCTGAACACCAATGTTCAACTGAGGCTTCACAAATATAGCAGTTGACAGTGGCTTGGTCAGGATATCAGCCACTTTATAATCAGTTCCCACATGATCCATTCTAATCACACATTTTTCATCATTCTATTTAATAACTTGATACCGAATTTCAATATGATTTGTACAAGAATGATGAACCAGATTCTTCGTAAGATCAATTTCACTCTTATTATCACAATAAATCACCATTGGTTAATTCACCTCATCACCAATATCTGTTAATTGTTTCTTTGTCCATAGCATTTGAGTGAATGACTTTGTGGTGGAGATATACTAAACTTCAGATATACTAAGTGAAGTACTTTCTTGGTTCTTGCTCAACCGGCCAATACATTTATTCCCAATATAGAATGCTCCACCTCTAGTGGAATTTCTGTGCACAACATCACCATCCCAGTCAGCATCAAGAAAATGATGATAATTCACGGTTCTTTCCTACAGAAAAGTATAAGCCACAATTGTGAGTACCTTGAATATACCTCATGATTCTTTTTACTGCTTCCATATGTTCCTCCTTTGGATTACTCATAAAGTGGGCTGCAAGACATGTAGAAATACAATATCTGGTCGTGTTGTTGTCAGGTACAGTAGGCTCCCAATGATCCTCCTGTACATGGTGGGATCTATAGAGGTCCCATCTTCATGCTTTCTATGTTTAGTTCCAAATACAATCGAAGTTGAAATCGGTTTGGAGTCTTGTATATTAAACATCTTCAGTAGCTCTATTACATTCTTTTCGAAATAAATGAAAGTATAATCCTTATTTAGAATCACCTACAGGCCCAAGAAATATGTGAGCTCCCCAATCATAGACATTTCAAATTCTGATTTCATGGGATTAGCAAATTAATCCACTCATTTCTGCCTGCTTCCACCAAATATGATACCATCAACATAGACTAGAGCAATGAATTGATCTTTTGGATAATTATTCACTTTTAGATTGTGATATACTCCTCCTATTTTGAATTCCTACTTCTTGAGATATGAGTCCATCCCGGAATACCATGCTCATGGTGCCTACTTCAAACCATATACATCTTTCTTATGTTTCTAGACCTTTGTTTCATCAGTATGAAGAACAAAACCCACTGGTTTTTCAATGTAGACTTCTTCTTCGAGAAAACTATTCAAGAATATTGTCTTGACATCCATTTGATATACTTTATATCCTAATTGGCGTGTCATGGTAATGAAAAGCCTGATTGACACTAGTATAGCCACCGGAGAAAAGGTTTCTTCAATATCAACACCTTTAACTTGGGAGTATCCTTTACATACCAGTCGTGCCTGGTTTTTGATAACACTTCTATGCTCATCAAACATGGTCTTGAAGATCAATTTTTAACCAATCACATTGTGACCTTCGGGTCTCTGTATAAGATCCCATGTTCGATTCTTGTCAATATGATCTAACTCTTCATTCATGGCTTTTACCCATGATTCATACTTTGCAGCTTCTTTAAATGATGATGGCTCCGCAACTGACAGAAATGAAGATTAAGTGTTATTCCTCATTCTCCTTGTTTGTGTGGTTGCACTCATGTCACCAATTATGTCATATGGATCAATCTCAACTCTACAATTTCTCCTGTTCGGTTCAGGTGCATTCACTCCAACCACATTTTCTTCTTCAGATTCTTCTTCTGATTGAACATCATGATGTGATGGCTCACGGTTTTTTACAGCTTCCTCTATTTATGTATTTGTATTTTCTCCACGTCTGCTTTCATCCTCACATTCTATAACATTAGAAAATGATTTCCTTGAAGCATTTGTGGTTTTCTCTTCAATTATCTCAACATCACTTCTTTCTACAATCCTTCCTAATCTCTTTTTGAAACACTTGTAGTCTTTGATGTTCATTGGATACCCAAGAAAATTTCCTTCATCAGCATTATCACCAAACTTCCCTTGATTTCCTTCTATATTCCGGATCAAACATTTCCTTCTAATAATTCAAAAGTATTTCAACTAAGGCATCCTTCCTTTCCATAATTCATATGCTATATTCTTTTCTCCCATATAAATCCCTATTCGATTTTGAATGTTTACTATAGCTTCAACAACTTCCTTCCAGTAATGGTGAGAGATACCACTCTCAATCAGCATAGTCCTAGCCATATTGTTGACCAATCGATTCTGGGGCTCAATAACTCCATTTTATTGTGGGGTTATCACATCATCTACCTCATGTTGTATTCCATGTTTTTCTAGGTAATTCTCAAACTCAATGGACATGTATTCCCCTCCATTGTCATATCATAATACATTTATTGTTTATCCAGTATCATTCTCGGTGATTCGCCGATATGTTTTCATGCAGTCAAGAACTTCTTGTTTCATGTGAATGACCATAACATATTCCATTCTACTGTAATCATCAATAAAAAGGACAAATTACCTTTCTCCATGAATTGTGGAAACATTTATCGGCCCACATACGTCTATATGAATTAGATCAATAAGATGAGATGCTCTATTCTTCATTGGCTGATATGAACTGCAGACCAACTTCAAAAGAATTAATGAATCACAAGACTTTTCATGCTCACACTTCAGAATGGGGATATCCATGACTATATTCAGCATAAATATCTTTTCCATGTATTGTTTGTTAATGTGCCCCAATCTTCGATGCCATAATTTTTTTTCTTCTTCAACAAACAAATAACAGGAGTTCTCTTTGATGCCAACCTGATAAAAGTATCCATATGTCATAGATCCATTCATAAGAGAATTACCAGTTTTTTTCATTATAGTGTATCATTTTTTATTAAAAGTTACTACGATCCCTTAATCACATAGTTGACTGACACTGAGGAGATTGTGACATAGACCATCCACATAAAGAACATCAGTCCTCTTTAGCTCTCCATTGGCGAGAGAAGTATTCCCACTTTCATTAATCTTCAAAGCACCATCATTACCAAACGTCACTATTCCATCAACCTTATTTTTATTGTTCTTTAATAGGTCAGCATTTCCTATCATACTGGAAGAGCATCCACTATCAATAAACCATGTTTTTCTGCTCTTTTTAACTTTGAGGGATGCTTCTGCAGGATTGGATTTCTCGATCTTCTTCTTTTTTTCCTAAGAGATATTGGATTGAGTATAGGATATTGATGGCCTACTAATACTTTCCTCCACATAATCTGATTCTTTATACTCATAATCTTCATCTAGAGGATAAAAACTATTTGTGAGAACAATACCATCAGGATGGTAAGAACTGGCCCATTTCTGAGAGTTGTATGAGTTTCTCCTCTCGTAACTCTGCCTGCAATACATAACTTTATAGCCAATGTTATAATAATGAAAAAAGTAACCATAGATTCTATTTATTCTATAAGATGGAGGATATGAAATCGTTCCTCTTTATTGACTTCCTAGATCCTCCCTATTCATGTAGCTCCTTATATCTTCACAATATGACATAGTATGGCCCAAATATATATAGAACTGACACTTCCTAAGAGGAAAAATATTCTCACTTAAATTTCTCCGCATTCCTTCTTCTATGGGATAATAGTATGAGGGCTCCTTTTTCCATGTGGCTCGAGGATAATCTTGTTTTCTTCATTCAGATTGAATTGGGGATTTCTTTTTCATATCTTCAGAAGAATTTCCCACATCACCCACTTTCAACTTGCATTTATTTTGGTCACCATTATTTGTAGCACTTTATGATTTTTCCTCATATCCAATTCCACTATTTCCCATGCAGGCAGGTCTTTGATCATTTAAAATATTTTCAACTCCATTAGAGAAACTTTTTTCTCTCTCCAACAGCTCAATATCTGAGAACCTTATAAAATGTATATTCTTCCTTGGATATTTTGAAATTGAATATATTTCACGTTTAATCCAAATAGTAAAAACTTCCTCCTCAAGACGTTCATCAGTCTTGGAATTTTCTTCTAGTCTGGAGCTGAGGTCATTAATGACCGTTGCCTACTCTTCAATTATCAGCTTCAGATCCACTACATCATCATTTATTTCAAGTATTTTAGACTTTACGTTCACGAATTATTCCAGTCGTTCAATTTCAGCTTCATGTTGATCAACATATTCAGTTGATTCTTCTACATTTTACTTCCACTTATTGCAACTCTTTAAATTAATCCTAAGCTTACTAATAGTATCCTTAAGTTGCAACTCGGGATCTTCACTAGTTTTTAACTAATTTTCTATACCAGTATCTTCTGATTTTTCAACAGTGTCCATCATGGAATCATGGTTCCCAGTTTTAAATTCTATTTCTTCTTCATCACAGAATTCAATATCATCATCTTCCTCTTCAAATAAAAAAAACTTCCTTTTTATATTCATCCTAGATTTGAAGTCTCCCTTTTTGAAAAACCTTTTCTGAGGCTTCTCAATGTCTTCAGCTTCTCTTTTATCATCATCAAACAATATTTGTCCATGATAGGAAATGTGCCCTTCTTTTCCACAACAAAAACATGCCAGAGTTAGCTAACCATTGAATTTACCTTTTCACTTCTTCCGCTTCTGGGTGATGAGAGAAAGAATATATGTTTCCTCTTCATCTTCACCACCACTATCTTATGAAATTATATGTTTTTCCATGGAATTGAATTCAATTTCATTTCTTACACGAGTCGTTGAATCTTTAGGTTTGACTCTCGTCTCATATGCCACTAGAATACATAAAAGATCATCCAGAGATATTTTTGATAGATCTCTTTCTTCAAGGGCTGACACCTTTGCATTGTACATAGGAGGACGTCTTCTCAAGATTTTCTTTACAATATAAATTTCTTTTATTTATTCTCCAAGACCACTAATTTCTCTCACAACTTCAGTAATTCTATTGAAAAATGAATCTGCATTCTCATTAGGATACATCTTCAGATCGTCAAACCTGTTGTGTAGGACATGTAGTTTTGCTTCCTTCACTTTTCTATCCACTTCATAAATATTTTAATATTTATCCCACATGGACTGTGCTGAGGTGCAACTCATTACCTTTAGATAGATCTGATCATAAAGGGCTATGGTTAGAGCATTCTGTGCTTTAGCATCAACATCAAGAATTTTCCTTATCGGCATCTGTCATAGCCAGCCCTATTGGATCAGTAACATGTATACCTTGGAAAGTGGAAAAACCGAATTCCATTCCAAGGGTTCTTAGATGAGATATCATTCTATTCTTCTAGATCTGGAAATTAGTTCCATGGTATAGAGGGACTCCCCTGCCATTGACTGCATTCTCCATGACGACAAACAATGGATTCAACATGAGCAGCATCCCTCTGATACCACTTGTAGGACTCCAGGACACCCTGAGAGGAGAGGGCTGAATCAGGGTGGCAATGTTTTCTTTTAAATAGATGGATCTTGTTCCCACATTGGTAGGAAATTGTTAATCCTATATTATGAATATGATAAAAAAGTAAACATTCAAATGCAAAGAGATTACACAACACTTTTTACTTGGTTCACCACTATGGGAAACATCCAAGGAGTATACGCTGACAGGTTGTCAGTCATACCAAATTACATTATTATTCACTAGTTGTAGATTACAATGGTTTGGGAATAGTCACTCTGTCCCAGGCTCACTACCTTAACAATGGTTCAAGGATAGCTCACTAGATCCCTTGGGTCACTCATGTTGACTCCCCTGGCTCACTGCCTTTGGTGAAGTCCCACTCAGTTTATAGATGTTAAGGTCTCATCATAATTGAAGATGAATTGATCCTCTATTGTATATAGATTCTCTATTTAAGTCCAACTCTCATCAGTAGACTAATCAAACATTTCACCAATGGTATCGGGAAATATTCTAGCTTTCGTGCAACTTTTAAAAGACAGACATACTTCAACAACACCTGGCGCGCTTCTCTAGGCTGGCGCATAAGTTTCAAAGATGGCGCATACGTTATAACCGACATGCAAGTATACCTCAACCACTTGTGCGACACTCACTTCTACATCATCAAACATGCGCGACTCACATTCCTTTCCACCCAAACTGGTTTTGGCGCGCATCAAGCAACTGCCGTGCAACTTATACTTGCGTGACCCACAACCACTTGCACGACCACTAAACCTGCGTGATGGGAGCACTGAATTTCTATAACTCTTGAACATAGTTACAAATGAGGAGGGTTGGTCCACTATTTATTGGAAAACTGGACACCCTACATGGTGGCGCGATAGCCTCCTCCCAGCATGCATGTTCTGGCGCACAACTCCAACCACCATATCTTATGTCGTGATACTCACTTGCATGACCAAACCAATACTTGCGCAACCCTCTTTCCTTTTCCATATTTTGAATATCTGAACATGAAAAACATATGGTGCACAACATTCCAATCCTCTTAGGCACAGGCGTTCAATTCCTTTCTCAGCGCGCAAGTCACTTGTGTGACACATGTCTGGCGGGAAACTCCCATTACAAAAAAATAATTTTTCCCCTTTTGTAAAATTTTAGGTCCAGAAATTTGGCATACACTGGAAAACGGTGCCTACTTCAATACTGTTATCTGCTTGACCTGTATGATTACTTTTCTGGCACACATTCTGAACTTCCTCTAATGATTGACAACAAACAAAAACCATTCTCCAAATCATTCATAGATGACCATGGTCCCAACAATCATCCAACTTGACAGCTCATTAGAAAAACAACCACCACATTTTTTATAAATCCTTTTCTATATGGTTCGCATCGTTGACTAAATCCAAAAGAAAAGTGTGAGCATTACTTGTCTTAGTAGAAAACCACAATGTCATGAAAAAATTTCATAATGGATTTCAAAATCATGACACATTAAAGAATCCAACACACCATTGGATTATCCTATATTTTTCATGTCTAACATATATGTAATTCATTCATGGTGGTTCGTAATGATTTTTTTAATTCAACTAGATTATCCCCCATAAGTGTCAAACTAAGAGTGGATCAATGCCCATTTTTATGTACTAGATTACCACATGTCATGCCCTAAACATCTTATTAGACTGTTTTCCCCTAGGTATATCTGTGCTAGGGACACATCGACTTTTGTTATCCTTAAAAGGGTTTATTTCTAGGATACCAGGCACTTTATCTTCCCCAAAATTTCTAGATATTTTCCTTAACATTAACACATCCTAATAATTATCATTAGACATATGATTTGGGAACTCACTATGGTTTTGTCATCACTCTTTCTAAAGGTTAACTATACATTTTCATTGATACCAAATCCAGATACCTTCTCTTTTAATAAAATTAAAATTGCATAACTTTTTTGGAATATTTAAACATTATAGTATCAGATTCCAAAGGACCATAGTTGGTATAATTGCTTTGGAAACATGGAAACATAAACACTGGTATGTATGTGAGTAACATCATATCCCACTAGGTTCTTCTTGACTATCACCCTTATTAGGAATTATTGTCATATTACATATCATCCTAAACTAAGGGAAAGAGAACATAAATGTTTTGACGTCAAATTCACTGTATGGGTAAAAAAAGAATACATTTAATCATAAACATCATTATAGGGGTATGATAATATGATCCTAAAATTAGAATATCAGACCTGGCATTTCAATGATCAAAACCAAAACAATGGAATAAATATTATAAGTTGATAATAAATGAATCATATGAAATAAAGAGAGTATTCCATTAAATAAACACATAAGAATAAGACACATAATTGTGGGAAACAAATAAGAATATAATGATTTCAATATTATCAAAGTAATTATTGCCATGACTATCTTAGTAGTATGGGTTCACTCAACGTACCATCATCGTATTCATGGCTCACTCTCATGGCCATGATAGTATTACGTGTTTACTACCAATACCATATTTTTAGTCATGGTTCAATCCCAAAGCCGTTATAGTAGTTAAGGGTCACTCCAAAGACCATCTTATTTTATATCATGAGATATAAATCATTAACCAATGATTTAGAGGGAGATATAGGTGACCCCCCTCATTTAATGAAATCATAAATTCTTGGGAAAACTATCCAAAATAAACATATCATTACCCTTGAAATGAAATGGGTATCAAAAACTTGTAATAATATCCCATCCTATGGAAAAATAATTGGTTTCATAATCATTCCATCAAAATCATAACTCATGAAGGAGTAATGGTTTTCATATACTTATTACCCATGATGGTGAATTGTTTTTCATAAAGACCATGGTATTAACCATAACAAATTCTTATATAGGATATGAGTGTAAAAATTATATAGAAATGAGTAACATCAATAAATGTCATCCTTGATTGAATATAAAATAGAAAAATCTTTTAAAATTTTTTTTGAGGTGAATATACTTTATTAGTTGAAAAGGTATTTTTTTTAATACATATAACCACTTCATAATAATTTTATTATATAATACATTGAAAAATTAAAAATAAGGAATAAAATAATGTTTAAAACCATTTTCCATGAAATTTTTTAATATAAACACCAAAACAGTTTAAAACATTTTCCCTTGAATGTGAATTGATAATTTATAAAAAGAGAATGAAAACATTTTAAAAATTATTGTACTTGAAAAAATATAAATGAACCACGACAAAATATTGAAATAATGTTTTCTTGAACACTTATATAAGAAGCTTAAAATAAATTTTGAAATCCATTTTTCTAGATATCATTTAAAAGAATTTTGATAAATTTTCTAACACCATTTTTCATGAAATATTAAAATAGATTCTTGAAATCATTTTGAAACACATTTTTCTTGATAACATATAAAAAAAATATTGAAAAAATGAAAACCATTTTTTCATGAAAATAAAATTTAATTTTTTTTTAAGATTATCATTTTAAAAATGGAAATATACCTTCAATGAATTGAATCAGGTTAAATCCATACATATCTTTTGTGAAAAAATAGCATTCCTTTTTCATGGTAATTTTTTTTAAACGCCCCTTGTCTGAAAAAAGACAATAAGATTACTTTGAAAATTTTGGTAAAGGGAAAAAATGTAGTAATATAATCTTTTATATATTATAATGGAATGGTTTAATATTCTTGGAAAACCACTTTTTGAAAATCTGTATTTCCAACCAAAAACAGTGTACTATTAGGCTTTCTTAGAAACACACTCTAAACTATCTTATGTACCAAACAGTTTAAATCGGTACCAATAGATGAATATTTATGATTAACTAGAGTATAATAAAAATAATTAATGTATTAATATATGGGTTATAATATTTCATCAAATGAGGAATAGAGAAAACCATCTAGAAAATGATGATATTATCTCAATAAAATAATACAACATGGTAAAAGGGAATCATACTCTCCATGTAAGAAATGATATTACATTCATCCTAAGATATCATGAAAATAATTATATTAATGATATAACATTTAATATGGAATAATATACACCTCAAATAAAATTAGATTCATCCAAAAACATGAGTCTCAAATAATGATAACTAAGAAAAAAATGATTTTCCGATTTTGTAACATTTGAAAGTTAAACACCATGAAAGAAGGATCATAAAATGGACATGTGAATACACATAAAATTAATTATAAGATACATATAATACAATAATAGGGACTACATCTACCACACAAAGGATATAGGGGTGAACAAAACATGTATCTTTGGAAAATTAAAAGTGATATGAAATCCCTTTACCTTGTGTCTTGACTCACCCTATATTGGTACAAGATTCCTCTATAATTATTATAAGATTATTATATATCTATTAAATAATAAATTTATAATATATAAAATCATATAAGGTTTTACAATGACATTATTTTACCTTCTTATTAATGATCATATGTTAAGGATTAACTTCGGTTAGTATTCTCTTTGTTCTTCACATACATATTAATTAATTATATCATTGATCCTCACGAATATATCATGACACCAGAACATTGAAATTGACCTAAATATCAGTTCTGTCCAGTGTATTTATATTATAATAATATATATCATAAAAATTTAAAAATTCTATACTACATTCCTAGAGACTGTAACTCCTACGTATACAAGAACATAGTTTTCGTTTTATAAATGTATTGAAAGAAATATTGTAAATGAAATATTTATATATATTTATGTGAATATTTATATATATATCATCATTCTAGTATAATTTCTATATCATATATATCATATAAGTTCCCTCAACCCATCTTTAATGCATTCCTTGTGGTGTGTGAATATATCACATGACCTTGAGGGGGAGGTTGTCCACTATTCCTCGAACGAGATTATCATATTAAAATCAAATGTAATGTCATGTAATGTTTATTGTAAAATTAATAATAAAATATTAGTAGATAAATAATATATTATATGCATTATATGAGTATATTTTCCATTATATTATACACCATGATTGATGTAAATGGAGATATGAACAATCATCATTTTGTGAGGAAGTAGTTCCCCAAACCTAAAAACAGTATGTTCAATATCCATTAGATATAGGTGCATGTAATTTTATGTAAACAATTTCCATAAACTCATTCTAGTTTATGTAGGATACAGGTTTTTTCACATAATAATTGAATAAATAGTGTGGAGGTGTGAAGAGGGAAAATTAAGGAAAATAGCTTGATAGAAGATGTTATCTTTTAATCACGAAATTATTCATTGTATAAGAGAAAATATTTACATGAGAATATTTATGAGAAAAAGGAGGTATGAAAGTATAATTTAGGGGTTTTTAAAAGCTACATGGAAAGATATTAGTAAGAAAATTGTTTTCTGGGGTGTGAAGAATGGGTACATGTGGTTTCCTTTTAAAGTGGAGGTGGAGTGACACTCTTGTAAATATTTGATGTAGGAATTCCACCCACATTTTTCAAGATGATATTTGATCAAATAGTAGACCATTTTCGAGAAAATAGATAAAAGGTTCAAAATATGGGTGTAAAATGGGTATTGGAAATGTTTCTTGATCATTTGGGATCAGAAATATAATGTTTTATTCCAAGATAATCTTAATTAGGAATTAACCATTGTGATTAAATTTAATATATTTTACTAATAATTTTTTTCAAAAACAATGTTTACCTTTTATGAATTATAAATTATGAATATTATAAATATGTAATCCATTTTTAAGAATTATAACTATAGAAATGGTAGAAAATAATTTAAAATTAATCCTATTAACGGGATGACACTCCATGTTTTTAATGTAAAAATATCTAAATATTTTCTATGTTTTTATTATCCAATTTCAATGTGAAATTGGTTAAAATGACCTCAATTGGATTTATAGATATAAATATTATCTATCTAAATTATTAACACAATTATAAATAAAATTTAACCATAAAATTAAATTAGATGAAAAATCAGTTAGAATAGAAATCCAGTATTTTTAACTTTTCCATAGAACTTGTAAACATTCATAAATATACCAAAAATTTATCCTAACAAAATTTATAATATTCTAATCCAAATAAAATGTTTATTTTTTAACAATTTATCTTTAAAAGATTAAATTAATGGATTTAAAATATGTTCTCCATTAAATGGCAATAAAAATTATTTAATAAAAACATTAGTATTTTAAGCATAAAATTTACTTTTTTCTTATCTTACGTATATAAAATATATCAAATAAATATAATAAAATTTGATTGAATATATAACATATGAATTAAATGAATATCACTTACCAATTATAACTAATTTATCTTTCTTGGTTAATGTACTTTTATGACTATAATGATATTTTCCATTATACTTAATCAGTTTTATATTCATTTATAATTAATTGGTATCCTATGAATACATCATTTATTTTTTAAACCACATATTTGATGAATTTAGTAAAAATTATTTACATACATCAACACAATTTTGGGTTTATATCTCATTAAAATAATATTCTTAATAATATATTATAGTTAGGTTACACTCGGTTATATGTGTTACGCAAGCCATCGAGGAATGTAAATATTGCGTGTAACATAGGCTAACCTTGTTTTTCCTTGTAATGTACACCCAGTTGGGATTTCATTTAACTTAAACTATGTTAGTATTGTGTGTGACATACTACAAGATTTCATTCCATGTAACATACACTATGTTGGGATAGCATGTAACATATGCCATGTTGGGATTTCATGTAACATACAACAAGTTCGATCCATGTGAAAGGAATTTTAGACATAGTAAAAATCTATTTTCAATGTTGTCTGATGTGAAAAATATCAAAATATTAAATCAATTCAACAAAATTTCACCAGAATGTAGAGGTGTTATAATATTATTATAGATTTCATTATTGAGATACCAAATAAATCAATGGGGAAGATTTCAATATGGTCCTTAATAGATCATCTTACAAAATCTACTCATTTACATTAAATTTATGATAAATCCTATATTATTCATATTTCAAGTTTTTTTATATATGATTTTATGATAATTAATGAAACACTAATATCATTATTCATAGATCAGGACCCAAGGTTTACATTAAAATTTTGGAGGAGTCTCTAGAAGTTGATAATGGTATAGAATAATATTAGTAAAATCATTCTTCCTTGTTTATATAGAAAGACATAAAAGATTATAAACACATTATAATATATTCAATGGTCATTGTATTTTTTCTTTCTTGAATTTTGGGATAAATATTTACCTATAATAGATTTTTCTATAAAAAATAGTCACCGCACCAATATAAAAATCGGAACCATATAAATCATTGTGTAAGAATAAATGTTAGATTCTTATTTATTAGTGTTTAAGTTGGAGAACATTATGTATTGGGTAAAAAATTTGTGGAAGAAAATTTTTGAATGTAATACCTCACAAAAAATATATCAAGTAAACACAAAATATATTTAAAAATAATGCTATAAACAGAAGTGTTTTCTTAAATTCAATGTGGGGGAATAAGTATTCATTATTATATCATTATTGAAAGGGATATAATGATTTATAAATAAAAGGATGAAATTTCCAAGGAATATTTATTCAATTGAAATATTTGAGGGGATAATAGCTGTATCCTATCATTTAATCATGTAACCAAACTAATATAAATTAATTGATTTCATCTACACATCACTTCTTAGGAATTATATTCAAAACCCATCATATATCTAAAATGGATTATTATTCTTTGAATGAGAGATAATGTTAAATGAAATAAAAAAGTATTTATTGGTGAATGTAATTTAGATGAGTCACCAGTTTGTGGGGGCATCATGGGAACCTAATTACATCGGGAGAAATACTTATCCAAATTTGATCCTCGGTTGAATTTCAATTTATGGATGAAAAAATTATAAGGTGTGAATAAAATACCTATATAAATATATTAATAAATATGAATAACTTTTTTATCTAAAATTACATCCTTCAAATCATGGATTCAAATGTACTAATTCTATTATACTTAATAATTAAACATAGAAAAAAATTTAAATATACTTTTTGTATATCCTTGATCATATTCTCTAATAAAAACATTATTATAATTATAACATTATAAATAATGAATAATAAAAGACTTGGATTATATACATTTATGAAATAAAAAATGAGAACTATTATTTACGGGATTTGTTTTTCTGATTTAATTAGACATAAATATGACAATTACCTCTAGAATTTATAACAATTGGAAATTATTAGTATTTTCCATTTTGACATTTGGAAATATTTCCCCTATAAATAACCATTATATCTCATTTATATTATGGGTAATAATAATGGATAACTGATAAAAAGTGATAAATAATGGCCTCATTGTTGATTAACATCCCTTATAAATATCAGTTATTAGTTATTTGGGATGAGGTAACCAAACCAGGTATATCCCAAGACCAAGACCATCAAGAGCATAAATAATATATGATTGATTGAAATCATCTGTGGGAGTGGTTCATGTTCGATGAAATCACTTCTAAGACATTTTTTCCAAATCATCCCATTTATGTAAAACTATTTCACACCTTGGACTTATGAATTAAAGAGTGTATTGGATCATGTGAGATAATGGAATATTAAATTATTCGGTACTTTATACTAATAAACCCCACTCAACACACCTACAAATACCAACCACTATTCTAATTTCACCCTCAAATAGTTCAACATTACATATTTATAGTTATCTAAAGATATTTATTCCATAGATCAATCATTAATAATGGATTTTTTGGTTGTAATTATTGGAAGATTCTATGAAATTAATATTTAGAGTGGAGATGGTTCATATTTAAAAAGCATCATTTAAAAGTTGAATTTATTTTATAATAATATCTTTAAAAATAAATTTATTAAGATTCACTACTTATATATACATTTTATAAGAAACCATTTGATCATTTTTCCTTGTTATAATACCCAAATACATCTATTATTAATGTTATATAAGTTGTTACAATTCCTATATAAGGGTTCCTAATCCTCATATTTCATTTTCATTAGAAATTATTTTATTAACATATAATTTTAATTTCATTTCCATTTACTAAAATTCATGTAAGTATATCGTATTATATAATATTTGAATTATTTTTAATGATATATTACTTATTCCATCTCATTATAGACTTTTCCCAAGCCATTATGATGCTGATGTAAGGTTCCATTAAACCCATGTTATAATTTATTTTTATTATCATCCCAATTAATTTTCTTTTCAATGTGAAATGTTTTTATGATTCTTTTTTAATGATTACTTATTATATTATAAATTAAATCAAATCATTACCTATCATTATACCACCATTATAAATTTTTATAATACTTAAAACATTAGTGAAAATCCATTCAATAATTACAAATATAGGAAACCACCCTCAAATTTTAGTAATGAATATGTTGTTTCCTAGTGATGAAATCACTATCTACATAATAAAAGTGTATGTAAGCTCAGTATCATATGAAGCTTTGAGTAATAACCTTTAAAAAGTGTTTTTGTTAATTAATTCGGGATGTTCATGGTGCATAAGAAATAGGAATTAATGCACACCAAGTTTTACACTCCCATGTGATATGCTTTGGATGATTCATAATCTCTATATGTATCAAAATTAAGGGATTGTATATATTTTTACTATGTTGAAATTAATTATCAATATTTGAATCTATATTATGTCAGTATCACACAACTTCAAAAAGTGTGGGTATTACAAAATTTTTTCTCCAGTCACATTGGTCTCCTATCATTGAATAACCTTCCATTGGATTTTAAAAACACATTAATAATAATAATATTTATATGTACCAAACATCTAAAATTCAATATTCATCCTCTCATAATGGTTCTTATTTGAACATTGGGAGTTCCTAAATATCTATAATACGTTTTATGTGGAATATCATTTAAACACTTATTAATTTATTTACTAGGGAATGTTTTTGACAAGTCCATATAATCATTTATTCCTCCATCTAAAATTATTAAAAAAAACTAATTATATGTAAACTATTCAATCATGAGAATAATTTAATGTATTTCCTGTGGATGTTTAATTTATGATTGAATGCATTGTAATTTTATGTGATAGGCATGGACTAGAATTATATATCCCCTTAGTGTATTTGGAAGTCACCAAAATCAAATATGAGGGGCTAATGGTTGAGTACATAAAAAATAGGTATTATGTATTAGAATAAGGCCTCGGTTTTATGTTATAACGTTGAAAATTATCAATATATTTCCTTTCCATCATTATATTATCATTTAATATTTTTCATGTTTTTAAATAATTATTTAATCTTATTTGTGATTTTTGTACTTATATATTCATCGGTATGAAATCATTTTTATCTATTCTTTATATATATCATATACCATTATTATTTAATATATGTTTCATCTATATTTTATCAATTAATAATTATATAGGTTCACGCTTTACTTTTTTTCCATTTCTATAAGCAATAAAAACTAATACTATTTTTGATAAAAACCATGGATTATACTATATAATAATAATTTATACTCAAATGATGTAAAATGTCATGGTGTAACGTGATTGTTTTGTATCTCAACTATTATGGACTATTGGATATTGATATTGGGAATGTACTCTCTTGTAATAATATTATCATGTAATAACTAACCCACCATCACATAGTGGCCATAGTTCGGCGCATTACACATGGTCAATTACAATGGTTGTTTATCAATTAGTTCGTTTTCAGTTGTCAAAGAAAGATACATCAGGAATATTGGTTAATGAAAAAAGTTTGCATCTTTAAATATTATAAATCGAGAAAGATGGATTATTTCACACAATTAGGATTCTTATGAGGTTTTTCATTTCATGATATTAACAAATTTCAAAATGGGTACCTCTAAATGTTACTAGATGATGATCTCCTACTTCGTTATAGTTTACCTAATTAAAATGTAAATGAGTATAAGGATGTAAAATACTATATATATTAATAACCTCATTGAATTTCTAATTTATTTAAATGTTAGAAGAATTATTATTCTATAGAATATGTACTGATAACTAAACTGTATTTCTGATCATATGAATTCATTCACTAGTCATTTGAATGAATATGTGTGTGTTACATTTTAAATAAATATTTATATACCATTTTATGAATATATTATTTACTTATATATTGAATTAATAATATAGTGATATTTATATATTTATTTTAATATTACAAATTCAAGGTTTGAAAATTTATAATTAAGATTAAAAGACAGAGTTATGGGTTCATATAAAATGATATAATTTTTTTGTACAATAAAAATTAATAATGATTTATTTTTTTTAAATACTTTTTAAATATCCATGTGTTAGTTCATGTTATTGAAAAGTAATTATAATAATATTATATTTAGATGTGGGTTTTACATGAAATCAAGAAATTAGTTGAGGTTGTCTATGAAAATAAATAATTTTTTCAAAAATTATATAACAAAACCTATATCATTATAGTGATTATGATTTTGTTGGGTTCAATGTATTCTCTCTTGAGAATTCTATCAAGAGATGAGAGAAATCTCTTCACAAAACACTCACGATCATGAGGAAAGGATATTTCCTTCAAAATAAATATTGAGAAAACTATATATAATCCTCCATGAGTGAAGGTATGATTTTACGATCAATGAAAAATGGCACAAAGGTTTCTTTCATCAGTGGTTTCTCCTGATCATCTAAGAGCTCTCAATTGAGATTCATAGAGCACATGAGGATCCATCTTGAGGGGTAATACCATGGATCCTTTGTCGCAATGATGGTATTATAAGAAATTAAAACAATGACCAATATATAATGAATTTCATGTTCATTTAATTTGTATCTAAAAAATAATTATAAATTATATTTTAAAAAATCCACATTATTAATATAATTTCATTTTTTTCATCTAGTAATATGGATTTAATCTGAAGAAAAAAAAGAAAAGTTTTTATGGATGGGCCCGACTACATAAATTATGCACCAAAACCTACATGACATGATCAAAAAACTAATATAGACACCCATAAGATGATAAAATAATTAGAAGGTTTCATTTATTGTGGAAGAGCCTATTAGGACTAGGTCCCAATTAACTGTAGTTAAATTTGGTGAATAGTATAATATATCCATGATGACAGACATCCTTAGTAATAAATTTATAGAATGAAAATTTAAAAATACCATCAAAAAATAAATAGAGTATCCCTCATGTTGAATTTATAATTAATTTAAACCTAATAATTACCTCGATCTTGAGTAAACTCTCTAAAGAAGAATATGATACGTTAAACACTAGTCAGTTTTTACAGTCCTGGGACTATAAGTATTCCACTATAGAATCACTATAGTAGTAATCCACATGTGCTCATATAAACCTGAAGAATCATAAATGGTTTTGTTGGTGATAATTCATTGGTACTGATCTACTTCAACAACTCAACTTTAACTAAAAACAATCCTTCAGGTTTAAAGGATTGTTTCTTGATGTGTCATTATTAAGAGGGTAGTGGTTGCTGAAAGTGATTCTCTTGAGATTGGTAGAAATGTATAAGGATGTTATTCACAAATAAAATTCCCTAGATAGGAATGTCTTCTACAATACATTCGTCACCCTCTAGGAATAGGATATTATTACATATTTATTAGGTTATATTAGAGATGAAATAATTTTAAAAAGTCCTTTAACTATTTTCCTAAACCACAGCAAATCCCATCTTTAATAATAATGAGAATACTAATATTTTTTCATGATGATTTCATGTATCACTGATAAATTAATATCATCCCATTAAATAAATAAATCAATATTTATTTATATTATAATAAATATATTATTCCTACTAGAGTAGATCATTTGGGTCATGACACGTCCCCCAGGGCCCGTATCGTGACTACCACAAGCCCAGCTTCCATAGGCCAGGGGCTGGCGACTAGCACCAAAGGTGTAATTCCCTAAAATGGGAAGGAATTTCCTTTATAACTGTAAAAAACTAATCAGAGTACACATCTAGAAGAAAAAGACTAAGAAAAACTGTATACAAAGATGTGCGGGAATGAAAGATGGCCCGCAAATACAATCCCAACAGGAATGTACAAATGAAGAAAAAGTAAAGCAGCTACTGGGTCGTCCTACAGAGTTCCTACTTAAAGAGTTGGTATAGATGGCCTCCTCAGCACTCTATGTTCATCTGTCTGCTCTGAGTACCGTCACACCGAGTGGTCCTCCTCTGGGTTCCGTCCAGTCCTGCTACTCTCTGCCTCAGTCAGCAATGTTCGTCATCTGCAACCAACACAAAGAGGTACGGGCATAGCCCGTGCAGGGGTGAGTATAACGATACTCAGTTTGGAACTCTAGACCCTCAAGGTATTACGAAATCCTACATGGATAAACCACAAAGCATGAAACCAACGGATAACCATTACTCAGGTATATGCCCATACATATAGCTATGTTATCAAGTAACCCATCTCAATCACGAGGAAAAAAAAAGTCAAGGACTCATCTCAAACTAGGATTTTAATTATCGAATCCATAGCTGATAGCGTACTCCTCCCTTATCGAGTATAGTGGTCCTACTACGTCACAAAGAGGTTCTTCCCACTCTCCATAGACTTCTGAGTTACTCCTCCTATCGAGTACCGTGGGTCTGCTGCGTCACATAGAGGCGCTCCCCACTGTGGGTCTAAGGCATCACATAGAGGTGTTCCCCCTAATAGCCTACAAAGGTACTCCTCCTATCGAGTAGTGCGGGTCTACTGCGCTCACACAAAGGTGCTCCTCCACCATGGGTCTACCGCGTCACACAGAGGCGCTCCCCACTGGGGTAGTCGAGTCACTCCGAGTCGAATCAGTCAAGTAGTCATCAGGTCTAAGCCAGCTACTAGGTCTCTCTACTCTGTCTACTCATCACTGGAAGGATCCTCTACAAGAGCTATAGGTCAATACTCCAAGTGTCACTAAGTATCATGTAGTAGTATCTTAATGGACCACCACGTCATAGGGGTCTCAACGCAATAGACGATGTGTCAATCAGATGCCCAGTCTGTTAGTTATTAGCCTTTAAAATCTGGGGTCTAGTTAGATTCAAGATCAATCCAACCTGACCATACTCCATCTCAACCCAAAACTAAGATGGTGTATACTCAAGGCATAGTCTGGCTCCAAGGATTCTAGTGACGCAGACGGTTCGTCAAACGGACCTCTGGTGCCAACGTTATGCCGGTTTGTGCAGGGTGTATGGTTTGCGCATGGTCTAAACAAACTACGCGGTCGGGTCTTGCATAGTCTCTGGGTGAGACAGTAGAAACCACATGGTTGGAACATGATTTGAAAAATCGTGTGAGGTCCCCAGGTGGGATAGTGGCTACCGTACAGTTGGCGCATGGATTCCCAAACCATGCTTCCAAGACATGCCGCCATATAAAAATAGGGTTTTTAGTCCCGGGCCACTCAAGATTTACCATATTTCCTCCATTCTTCCTTCCACTCGTGCCTCATGCTGGATTTCCGGTTTTTAGAGGTTGGGGGATCTCCTTAGCTTGTTTTGGAGGCACATCGAAGGGGTTTCTTAGTGGATCGAAGTGGGTTCTCCATTCGTCACCGCAATGCAAAGCCGCCACCTTCCATCCTGAAAAACACACCATTCAAGAAGAACGACGGAGGGGTCGGGCCATGTTAGTTTTCCCACACCCTCTGCATTAGATAGGTAACAGGAGGCTCAAAATAACATAAAATAAGATCATCAAACCCTAACCTCTCGCAAATATTATTCCCATCCTGCAAAAGAAAACATCCACATTCTTTGTTTTTTTAAATGAAGAACATGGGAATATAATCGTCCTCCAAATCCAACACCTAACTTTTGATTATTGGTCTTTCTTTGTTCGTTGACATTGTCATGGAAATAAGATTATGAGGACAGTCATTCATCACGTCCCCCACTAGTCTCCAATCCCGAGTAGTGTCGGTTCGATGATGACGTTGCAGATGGTAGGTCAGTAGGTTTCCGAGGTAGAAGTCCGAGAAAGAATCATCACTGGCGTACTTCGCATTATTCACGTTCTTCATTGGGAGATTTTCTCCCTAGATTTCTTGTCAAAGCCTCCACCAAATAGAAGATTATGAAAACCATAATAATAGGAGGTTTTTATATTATTAAATTGGCACGTAATTATAAAATTGATGAATTAAATGAGTGGGCCCCACCTAATTAATTTTGTGAGTGGTGTCTCATTTAATTAGGTGGATGGGAAGAGGATATCCCTCATTAAAGAGGGAGACGTGGGAGGTTCCTTCCTCCAACATCCTTAGGGGTCAGGTGGTCCCCACCCTTATCATTTAATAGAGAGTTTATAGGTCTCAGGTGGTCCCCATTTCGTAACCTCTTGTGGGAGGTTATGCTCGGGTGGGCCCCAACACCATAACTTCTCATGGGATGATGGCGTGTTGCGGCCCCACCATAAACTCCCAAGTGGAGGTTCCAACTACCCTCACTCACATTACGGCTCAAAAATAAAATAATGTGTTACACATTATATTATTATTTTGTTTAAGAAATCCCAAAAACTAACTTTTATCCTCGACTCACTATTGTCAAATTCAAAGTCTTCTTAAGAGAATAACGTTGCTGAGTGTTCAACAGTGCCCTCAGATTTCAATTATGAGCACCGGTTCAAAATTTATAAAATCCCACTCGTACATTCACTTAACGTACCAAACAAAACTTCATAAAATAATTTTGGGAACACCAGGCCTCGGAATTAGACGACGTAAATTTTCGCAAACTCGCAAAAATCCCATGTATTTATGAAAAAAAAATTCATGGAAATTCTGGATCTTTAAAATCTCCCCACCTCAGGGAATTTTGTCCCCGTAAGCTATAACATAAAATAAGGGAACAATTGGGGGTTCTGAGCACAGATCTGAGCCTCCCACTCCAATGTGCTCTTTTTGAGGTTCCCGTGTTGCCAGCATACATGCACCAGAGGTATCGACCATCCACACTGGACCCGCTCCTGTCGATCCTCAATCTCCTCTAAAACCACCATGAATGACGCCCTTCATTGATGTCCAACTCCCCGTGGTCGATGAATCGGGATGTGTCATGCACGTATCTCTTCAACTGAGATATGTGCATGTCTTCTTTCACACGATGCAAATGAGGTGGAAGAGTTAACCGGTAAGCCACCTCGCCTACTCTGCTGGGGACCTGGAATGGTCTGATGAATTGCAGAGATAACTTGTTGCCTCATCCAAATCTCCATAGACTTCATCGAGTTGAGACCCATAGGAATATGTGGTCACCATCCTTGAACTCTAGAGGTCTTTGTATCATGTCATCATAAGACTTATTCATGCTCTATGCAGTCCTCATCCACTCCTAGATGATCTGCACCTTCTCTATGGTAGCCCATACCATCTCTGGCCCCACTTGAGCGGACTCCCCCGGGTCTGTCCAGCACAGTGGCGATCAGCATGGTCGACCATAAAAGTCCTTAAAAGTATCAATACCAATGGTGTAGTGATATCTATTGTTGTAGGAGAACTCCACCAAGGGCAAGTGATCCTCCCAGCTGCGACCAAAGTTAATGACACATGTGTAGATCATTTCTTGGAGGTTCTGGATGGTCTGCTCGGTCTGACCATCGGTCTGAGTATGGAAGGCAGTTCTCATGTGAGGCAATATCCCGAAAGCCTCCTATAACCCCTTACATATCTGGGAAGTAAATCATGTCTCACAGTTGGATACAATAGAAGAAGTTATTCGATGAAAACCCACAATATCCTGCACATAAAGGTGTCCCAAGGTCTATACTGAACTCTACTCTCTGGTCAGTAGGAATTGGGCCGACTTGGTGGGTCGGTCGATGATCACCCATATCGAATCATAACTCCTAGATGTACGTCGAAGACCCATCACAAAATCCTTGGATATCCCATCCCAATTCTCATATGGGACCTCCGACAGCTGAAACAATACTGCAAGTACCTGGTGCTCTGCCTTCACTTGCTGACAAGTGAGGCACTGAGAGACAATCTCTGCTACAACCATCTTCATAATTGTCCACCAGTGCTGTCGTCGAAGGTATTGGTAAATCTCTGCTACTCTTGGATGTACCAGTAGAGGGGAAGTGTGGAACTCCCTCAACAATTCCTTCTTATGTGAATCTAGTACCCTAGAACGTCCTCTATAAAGGATGATGAGATCCCCACCTTCAAAAAATCTATCAGCTTCCTGCCCTATGGATATCTAAGCATGTCGTGTCTCCCAGCTAGCGTCCCCATGCTGCGCCTACCTGACTCGCTGAAGGAATGTGGGAGTGACCGTAAGAGACTATAAGAACGCTGCTCCATCCCTATCCACAAAGGATATCTGTAAGGATATCAGCTACTCTGTCACCTCGCCTAGCAGTTGTATACTGTCCTCATGCTGAGCGCATCTGCTACAATGTTACCCTTCCTAAGAGTATAGAATATCTTGAAGTCATAGTCCTAGAGGAACTCGAGCCATCGCCACTGTCTTGGGTTCAGGTCCTTCTGAGAGAAGATATACCTAAGACTCGTGTGATCAGAGTACACGACAAAACGCTCGCCCATCAGATAGTGCTGCCACTTCTTCAAGGCAAAGACCACTACTACTAACTCCATGTCATGGGTAGCATAGTTCTTCTCAAGCTATCTTAGCTGCCAAGAACCATATTCAATCATTTCCTGCTACTACATCAGGACAGACCCGAATCTGGTCCCTGCTGTGTCGTAGTAGACCACGTACCCTACGCATTCCTCTTAATGCCTCAAAATGGGGGCACTATTCAGCCAATGACTCTGCTCCTTAAAGTACTACTGGCATCTCTCCGACCACAAAAATGGTTTCCCATTCATCGTCAAAGATGATTGGGGTGCTGCAACTCTAGATATGTCTTGAATGAATATCCAGCAAAATCAATCCATGTCCAGGAAACTATGCACCTCTGTCACACTCCTTGGTTGTTCCCAATAAAGTACCACTTCAATATTCTCTAAATCCACTGCAACTCCATCCTTTATGATGAAATGTCCCAATAAGTGAACTTCTCGAATCCAGAACTAGAACTTCGAGATCTTTCCATAAAGTGGGTGCTATTGGAGTGTGTCCAGTACTATCTACAAATGGTAGGCATCCTCCTCCTTAGTAGTCGACTAGATTAGTATGTCGTTGATAAAGACCATGACCAAGCGATCGAGGTATGGATGGAAGATCATGTTCATGATACACATGAACACTGCTACAACGTTGGTTACGCTGAAGGGGATAACCATGAATAAGTAGGGGTCGTACCGACACTTGAATGTTGTCTTCTGCACATCCTCGTATTGAACTCTAAACTAGTGATAGCCTGATCTGAGATATATCTTTGAGAACCACCGCGCTCCCTTATGTTGATCAATGAGGTCATAAATCCTCATAAGTGGGTAATTTTTCTTTATGGTCACTTCGTTAAGGCAATGGTAATCAACACAGAGCCTCACGCTCCCATCCGCCTTCTTGGAGAACAGAATGGGGGTTGCCTAGGGAGAAAAAATGGGTAGGATGAATCCATTCCCATGCAAGTCCTCCAGCTGTACCAGCATATCACGAAGCTCATCGGGATACATCTGATATCTTTTAGTAGATATCGGTGCTATCCTGGGGTACAATTCAATATAGAAGTACAACTATTTGTGAGGAGTTAGTCTTGTAACATCATCAGGGAAAACATCTGCATATTGGTCCACCACAATAGGATAAGTCAGACTCTCATCATCAACTGCTCTGATGGTGAGGCAAGCCAACTGGTGACTGATCAGCTGCACCCTCCTCCGATTAAGTTCGTCATGCGCTGCAATGGCTACCTTCTCGCCGATGAAGGTGAACTTGCTCACATCTGTTCGGGAACACCACACATTGCGCCCAATACAGTCAATCTGAGCATGGAATGTAGATAACAAATCCTAACCCCAGGATGAAGTCATAAGGCCTCAATGCCACTATGAGGAGATCCCAGCTGAAGCTCTCACAACCTATAGTAATCTCACACTGCTAGCACTAGTGCGTAATCATCGAGTCTGCTCCCGTAGGAGTCTCTAGCCGTAAGGATCGATCCAATATATCCGTCGGAATATACGAGATCAAAACGATGGATAACGCAATGAAAGAATGACTGGAAGATGTGTCTATAAGAACTACAACAATGGTGGAGTACACATAGATAATACTTCAAATAACCTCTAAAGCACCGTGGTCGTATGCCTCAGCATCCTGAAACTGAGCTCTCCCCCATCCATGTATTCCCGGCGGTCGGGGTGGACCTCCTTGTGGTGGTGGTGGTAACACCTCATAACGTCGTCCACCGCCAGCTTCTCGACCAGCTCCTCTCCCACATCTTCCTACACCCTGCGGACAGCCTCGATCGAATCTATGCCTCTGCCTAGGAGGTCCCTCAACTGTCACGTGATCATTTGAACAATAGGTCAGTCAGTCACCTGCCATGTGACCCTGCCCGCCGAATGCATCACACTATCTGCTCCTGACAAGTAAGACACTGCCTCGGGTGCCCCGCACTACAAATCTTGTGTCCTGCGGTCGTCCACCCATGGGTCTGGTGCTCTTGGACCACTACTTCATCTGTATACTACCAGCTGTAGAAGACTTCGATGCATCTCTACTAATAGTGTGACTTGTTGCTGGTGACTGCTCATCCAGAAAACTCTCTACTAGGATGCGTCTCTCTAACAACCTTGCCTGCGTTTGGATGCTGAGGGAGATAATCAATGCCCTGATCTCTCACCTAACCCCCGGCTCGAAGGTCCGAGCCCTGAATAATGGGTATTGTACCATATCCGTGGAGTAGCACGAGTGGTCAATGAACCTCGCTAAGTACTATGGTATTGTCCTATTGCCCTACTATAGATGAATTAGCTCCTATATCTCCACTACTTGAAAGGTGGTTGGGAAAAACTCTACCCGGAACAGGTTCTCGAATTCATCACAGAGAAGGGATGCCTCATCATGGACCTAGATCATTAGGCTCCACCATCTGCATGTTGTTGCCTAATGGAGACTGGAAGCAAGGATCACCATGAAGTCTCCTGGTGTCCCTACTATCCTGAAGACTCTCACAACATCCTCCTTCCAATCCTCAACTGCCTCTGGGTCCGTCACTCCCTAGAACCTGGGTAGCCTATGGTGCTAGAACTCATTCAACTCACTCATGTTGTAGGCATCGTCTGCTTTTAGGGTTGGTGGCATCGGTGGTCCATTGAGGAGTGGTACCGTCGGTGCCTTGGCTTGTGCCTCAACTGGAAGAGGGCCCTACACTAAGGCCTCTTCGCTTAGAGGGTTGTCAATACGTACAACTCACGGGGCTCTAACTGGTTTTCTGTATAAAGGAATCCTAAAAAAAACAGATGCGACACATTCAAAACATTATACCTATTAAGATGACCTAGTTGAGATGACTTAAGAAAACATTTAAAGACACACACACAATCATTGTTTTTATGAACTATGTCAGAAATCAGTTGTCAATGTCCTGGTGTATGGATACATCGGCCACCGCACCAACACTGGACTCCCTGAACATAAAACCACTCTTAGTAACCTTAACACTATTTCTTCACAGAAAAGAAAGATCATAGTTATATGTTTTACGGTAGAACCGACTCCTATGATATCAATTTTCACGCCCATCCCCCGTGGCCCGTATCAGGACTACCCCAAGCCCGCCTTCCATTGGCCAAGGGCTGGTGACTAGCACCAAAGGCATAAACCCTTACACTAGGAAGGAATTTCCTTTATAACTATAAACAAAAAAATCAGATTACACAACTAGAAGCAAAACACTAAGTGAAACTGTATACCAAAGATGAGCTGGAAAGAAAAAGGATTCGGAAATACAATCCCAATAGGAATGTACCACTGAAGAAAATGTCATGCAGCTATTGTGTCATCCTCTAGGGTACCTACCTAATGGGTAGGTACAGATGGCCTCCTCATCACTCCACGTCCATCCATCTTCTCCGAGTACTGTCACACCGAGTGGTCCACCTCTGTGTACCATCCAATCCTGCTACTCTCTACCTCAGTCAGCATTGTCCGTCGTATTCAACCAACACAATGGGGTGCGGGTATATCTTATGAAGGGGTGAGTATAACGATACTCAGTATGGACCCCAAACCCTCAAGGACATAAAAAATCCAACAAGGATAAACCACAAAGAATGAAATCAACATATAACCATTACTTAGGTATATTCCCATACATATATCTAAGTTATCAAGTAACCCATCTCAATAATTGGGAAAACACAAAAGTCAATGACTCAACTCAAATAGGGATTTTAATTATCGAATCCATGACTGATATCATACTCCTACTCTATCGAGTACAGTGTGCCTGCCGCGTCGCATAGTGGAACTTCCCACTATCCTTATACTATTGAGGAACTCCTCATTTTGAGTACCATGGGTCTGCTACGTCACACAGAGGCACTCCTCACCATCGGTCTTCCGCGTCACATAGAGGTGCTCCCCCTAATAGCCTACAGAGGTACTCCTCCTTTCGAGTACTGCGGGTTTTTCGCACTCACATGGAGGTGATCCTCTGCCATAGGTCTTCCATGTCACATAGATGGGCTCCCCCCTGGGCTAGTCGAGTCACTCTGAGTTGAATCAGTCATGAAGTCTTCAGGTCTCAGCCAGCTACTAGGTCTCTACACTATGTATTCTCGTGAACGGAAGGATCCGCTCCATTAGTGACTATTAAATACTCCAAGTGTCACTATGTCTCATGAAGATGTATCTCAAAGGACCTCCACATCATAGGGGTCTCAACAAAACAGACGGCACGTCAATCAGACGCCCGGTCTGTTAGTTAGATTCCTTTTAGTTCAAGGGGTCCAGTTGGTTTCATGATAGATCCAACATGAACATACTCCATCTCAACCCAAAACTTATGTGGGGTATACTAAAAAATTATTCTCGCTCCAAGGATTCTAACTCCGCTGACGGTTCGTCAAATGTATTTCTGGTGCCAAAGTTATGGAGGTTTGTTCTGGGAACATGGTTTGGGCAGGGTCTAAACAAACCGTGCGGCCAGGTCATGCGATGTCTCTAGGTGAAACAGTAGCAACCACAGGTTGGGTTCACGGTTTGAAAAACCGTGTGGCCAAACTGTGTGAAGTCCCCAGGTGGGAAAGTGGCTACCGCATGGCTGGAACACAGATTCCCAAACCATGTGGCCAAGCCGTGCATCCACATAACATTAGGGTTTTATGTCCTGTGCCACTCGTGATTTCCCATCTTTCCCTCGTTCTTCCTCCAACTCATGTGTCATGTAGGATTTCCATTTTTTAGAGGTTGGGGGAGCTCCTTAGCTTGTTTTGGAGGCACATCGAAGGGATTTCTTGGTGGATCGAAGGGGGTTCTCCATTTGTCACTGCAACGCAAATTCACCACCATCCATTGTGAAGAACACACCATTCAAGAAGAATGGAGGAGGGGTTGGGCCATATTAATTTTTACCGCACCATCCGCATTATATTGGTAACAGGAGGTTCAAAAAAAATAAAAATAAGATCATCAAACCCTAACCTCTCGTAAGGATTATTCCCAAACTGAAAATGAAAACATTCGTGTTCTTTGTTTTTTAAAGAAGAACTTGGGAATATAAACATTAAAAAAAATCAAAACCCTGACTTTGGATTATTGGTTGTTCATCGTTCGTTGACGTTGTTATTGAAAGAAGATGACGAAGGCCATCGCTCATCGCATCCACTGCACGTCTCCATTATCGAGCATCGTCGGTTCGATGATGACGATGCAGAGGGTAGGTCGGTAGGTGTACATGGTAGAAGTCAGAGGAAGAATCACTGCTGACGTTCTTTACGTTCTTCGTGTTCATCACTGGGAGATTCTCTCCCAAGCATTCCTCTCAATGTATCCACCAAAAGAACATTATGAATACTGAAAAAATATGAGGGTTTGTCTACTATTACATTGCCACGTAATTCAAAAATTGATGAATTAAATGAGTGGGCCCCACTTAATTACATTCATGAGTGGTGTCACATTTAATTGGGTGGATAGAAAGAGTCTCTCCTTCATTAAAGAGGGAGAGGTGGGTGTTTTTATCCTCCATCACCTATACGGGTTGGGTGGTCTCCACCCCTATCATTTAATAGAGAGGTTATAGGTCCCTGGTGGTCTACAAGTCGTAACCTCTTTTGGGAGGTTATGCTCGGGTGGGCCCAACCACCATAACCTCTCAAGGGAGGTTGGCATGTGGCGGTCCTACCATAAACTCCCAAATGGAGGTTCCAACTACCCTCACTCACATGGATGCTCAAAAATAATATAACGTGTTACATTTTATTTTATTATATTTTTAAGAAAAACCAAAAACTAACTTTTATCCTCGACTCATTGTCGTTGAAGTGAAAGTTTTCTTAAGAGAATAATGGCGCTGCGAGTTCAACGGTGCCCACAGATTTCGATTCCGAGAACCAGATCAAAATTTATAAAAACCCTCTCGTACGTTCACTCAACATACCGAACAAAAATTCAGAAATTGATTTCGGGAACACCGGGGCTCAGAATCAGGCGCCGTAAATTTTAACAGACTCATTAAATTGCCATATATTTATGAAAAAATATTCCATGGAAATTCTGGGACATTACAATTTGGTGCATGTTTTCTCCTTGATATTTAATGAACCATTAGTAATAAATATCATTGACTAGAAAAATACATAAAATTTCATAATAATCAGGGTCCTAAGAATAAATATCTATTTTAAGATTCAACAATATATAATTATGGTTTTTTAATATTTGTTTAATTAACTCCAATATAAGTATTATTCAATTTTCTATAGAATAATAATTATTCAAATAAATTTATTATAATTAAATTTAATTTTGGACAATGGAATCAAGAAATTTGTTACCCTCTATGATATATCTTTAATGGCATTTGGCGGGTTTCTTGAATGTCGAATATCTATATCTAAGAATAAATGAAAGAACCCATGAAGATGAATTTAATGAATCTATATCATTGACCACATTCAAATTCACATTGTTTTTTATAACCCCGTTATCATGAAATCTCATAAAATGATTTCATAATAACATTATCAATAAATATTCTTGATAAATATTTTTTTAGGCTCCAGAAATGTACCCATACATAAAACACGGAAATTGATTTTAATAAAACTATACAATTTCAATCAAAGGGTCAATATATCATCTTCGAGGTAGATTTAATGGAAAATTATTTCTTCAAATTTTTAATTTGAAACATGTAATCTATGGCACACCCAACATACCCAACTTATCCATAAACATAAGTCATTGGGATTTCTAGATATATATCTATGAATACTACTTATAGTAAGTGTTATTAGTAAATTAAAGTCTATGGATCATTACACACATTATATGGAATAAATATCCAATGTCACTTAAAAATTATAGAATTTATATAATTGTGTATGTACTGTAATCAACAATCATACATATTACCATGTATGAATTTCATGCGATGAAGTCTCATACACTATTGAATACCCCTACCTTATTGTCTAAATCATCTATGTCCCATCATATGAAAACAAATGACAATAATATATACAGTTTAAAAATTTCATAATAGCATACCTAGGTCGACATCGTAGTGGATAACTATAGTCATCTTTTAATATGACAGATACATTATTTCATTATTACATAAATTTATTAGAGAAGAATTATCAATCAATGATACAGGGTTTATTAATAATCTAGTATATGAATATGCCTTTAATCTAAATTATATTTTATTTGTTATAAGGAACAATCTGCAAAAAAAATATATTCCATAAAAAAGTTTATATGGTGACATATGGAATTGTCTATACCTTTTCATAGCGTTCTAGATATCTTTGAGGAAGAAGAATCAAATTCATGATCAGTTAAGAGAAAACATGGTGAAAGGACATTATAAATATATATTGATTGAGTTCAATGATTCCCATTATTAAAATTGTACATCACAACATGTGAAAAATCAACCCAACATAGAAACATCTCATTTCATATTCAGGGGATGTGTGAATCACCATATAAACATCTCATCACACATTTCTAGGTAGAGTTCCTTACATAAGAAACATCTCAAACTAGCATAGGTGGAAGATATTACCACACTAAAAACATTGATTTTCCACATTGGGGAAGGGAGACCATCCTAAGAACCCTCTCATAAAAAACATTTTGTAAGGTATGCCTATTGAAGAAACATCTAATATATTATATCAGGGGGAAGTGGCCCATCATAAAAAAATCTATTTCCATCAACACATAGGGTCTCAATCCTTATATGAAACCCTTACATATTACATTTGGTGAAACCACATCATGAACAAGATACACATTTTTAGGTTGTCCAATGAAAAAAACCTATACTCCACAATTCTTTCATCAATAATAATTTAAGAAAATTGAATCCTCCACTCATCCAAAATAGTTGGCCTTCTTAATCTCATCCTAGTTAGACATTTAAATTACTTCAAAAACATAAATACATTCAAAATTTCCAAGAACTCATCCACAATGGTCTTGAAAACATGTATTCATCATTATTCATTAGAAAAAATTCATTTATAAAACTGTGTTCTTTCAGCCGACATGCCCCATTGGTGATCATATACTCAAGAGTGTGACTCAATACATTTTCAAAATCCCATGTCATAACTCTGTTAGGCATCCTTTGAACAGTCCTAGATTTCTTTCTCTAATCCTCATGGAATTCATAATAATATACATCCACAGAATACACAAGAACCAAAAATAGGTATTTTCATTTATGTATATTGAATGGCTTTGAAACCATCACAATGCGTACACCCTCTCTTCAGAAAGAATGATACCTGGAAGAACTTATCTCATTCACGTACATCACCAAAATTCCAATCCACCCCCATGATTCTTCTCCACATCATCCATGATATGGATTATTATCTCACCCATAAATGTTAGGGCCATGCCTCTTATAATACACCCAATGAATCATCCCAAGTCTCTAGAAACATAACAGCCATGGGAAAACCAAATACTAAGGAACACACTAAGATGACCTTGGTTACATCATATTTCAGACACCGTACTCAGATTCCACTATCTCATTACCCACCCTTGGATCAAGGATAATTATATGAGGTTAATAACATATGTCTACCAAACTATAATCAAATTGTGGAAAAATTCACCTCATAGAACATTCCATACCATCATAACATTATACATATTTCATAAATCCACTATCTCTTACAATTAGATATAGATTGACCCACTCACACCCAACCCATAAATTTTCCCCTATATTAGCTTCCCTCCAAAGTACACATCTACTAATGAGGGGAGAATCAAAATCCCCTATTCACCCACTAGGCCCAAGTCTATAAGTTGTGTCAATGGACAATATGACATATCCCCCTATTTAAAATACCAATATAAAGATATCACTATATAAACATGAAAAATGGAAGTTGTCAGAAGGTCAATAATATTTCATTATATTAATTTAATATTAGAAATCCATATTGATCCTTATATTCATCAACAAAAAATAAATATATTTTCCACTGGTGACCGAGGTATAAAAATAATGTTCAAGAGTATACCATGGCCCAGTAAGCATTTTTCTCTTAGTGTATGATTAAAAAAAACTCATTTTATGTTTACTATATATCACACATAAAAGTAATGATTAAAAAATGACTTGAGACATAACTAATATCAATCCTTATGGGGATTTTGAAGAACCAACTTTGTTATACATGCAGTTAAAATTATGTTGAATATGTTCACATCCTCATATATGTCGATATTATCCTCATCCAAACTATTTTAAATGCCCAATCATTTATATCAATCTGAAACCCCCCAGAAATTTAATTATACTCCATTATAGTCATTATTAAATTTAATACAACTAGGAATAATTTCATCAAAACTCACAAGAATCCCTACATCACCAAAATCCCAATCAATTGAATCTTAAAATGCAAAATCATGTTGTTGAAATTCCTAAAATTAAAATCCCAATCATGTGACTTCCACTTGTTAGCTATTCCAAGCCAAACTGGAGGGAAACCCCTTATAAATTCACTAGGTCACTTAACTCCAATGAAATTGTTAGAAACACCTTGTTAGAATAATCTCCAAAAATCCTCATTCTATTATATGTGAAATCCCCATAATATCTGCCTGATTTCACCTTGATCCAAATGATTTTGAAATCAAACAATTTCACAAAAAATACACATTACTAATTTATATAATGTAACAAAACAAGAAATAGATATATGGATAAACATACCGTATATTTTGATATAATAATGAAAATTTTACTCTCTATAAGGGTGTTAGAATAGTGATGGATGATGTAGAGTTATAACAGAATGGACCCTCCCTTATTATCATTTTACAATAAAACACAATGTGTAATGACACTAAAATGAAGTATTTTTTATCTATTAAGAAAGGGTAGAAACCCCTACGGGTCCTATTAAATTGTGGAACCTCCATAGTGTATGCCATTTGTTGTGGAACAATGACCCAACCCCTAGAAACACTCATGGTGAAATTTACTCTAGTCGCTCGACCTCTCCCATTGAGGGGTAATCAACATGCTCCCAATTGTGATGCCTTCTCAAAGGGATCCATGCAACAATATCTAGTAGGATAAAACATGGTCCTCATTCAGCATAAAAAATCACAAAGGTAACAAAAATCAATTTTTCTTTGAAGATACACTCACACAACAACTCGCCATGATGTGACCCCCAACATGGATTAGAAGTCCACACCACAACGTGCATCCATAATATAGTGTGATCTCCTTTGTGAAAATATTACATTAGAAACATAAAATGATGCCTAGGCCTTGGGCTATGACATGTTTTTTTTTCTAATTATAGAATACATTAGCAGGTTCATCTCTACCCTACCTTGATATTCACCCAAGAACTAAAAGCACATCGTAGGACTCTAAATGTGAATATAAATTTCCCATTGATAGGTTTCATTAACTGGAGTCCCAATCAGAATCTAGATAAATAAAAATAAAAGGATCTTGGACTTAAATAAATAAATAAAATTCACCATGAATTATATACAACCAAAAAAAACATAGGCCATTACAACCTCCATAAAATAATACTTCTCATCCATAAGAAGACTCATTTTACCTTGAACCATCAATCATGTCCCACCTTAGTAATTACTTAACAACTAATGCATCATGTTCGATACTGAAAAAATGGTCTTTTAATGCAAAACACAAAATAGTAGGCACATTGTCCGCTAAAATCCAAGATACTATCTCATCACCATCACCAAACAAGTTTATTACACCGAAGCATCATTTTTTTCACAATACAATAATTTGGCTTTTTTTGAATCATCCACATTCCTATTGTTATCCATTCCACATAGATCCACTCATATGGTTATATTTTAAACCATGGATCTCCAAAAAATATGAGTAACCATTAAAAGATTCATTCCTTGTGGCCCATTGACAAGGATGATGTAATTTCTACCCCACCACACTATACCAAAAGGGTGGGGTCCAGTTAAACCGTCCCCAAAATTTAATAAGGAAAAAGTAAAATTACACAGTCAGAGAGAGCAAGGGGTTTTACAGAGCCTGGAGTTGGAGTCTCCCCTCATATTAGCCTCAACCAAAGATGCACAGAAATCCAGAACTCGGAAGGACCACGTGGTAGTAATCTCCATGAATAACCTCTTGGACAAGGCATTAGCCACTTGATTAGCCTCCCAATATGCATGAGTGATAACCAGGTTGAGATGTCCTACCTGATTAAGACATCTGATCCATTGAGGTAGATCTCTCCATGGAACGTCCCGAGTATACATTTTGAGAGCATGCACCGCAAGTTCGGAGTCAGATTAAATCCATAATATATTCCAATTATGAAAGACAGTATGCTTCACGACATAAATAATGTCCCATAATTAAGCATCATAAGAAACTCCCATCCCAATAAAAAGATGAAAGTAGCCCTTGACGAAACCACAATGCGTGCGGTAGACCCCCCTACAGCCTAATCATCTCATCACTCCAGTTGCGGTTCCATCAACATTAACCTTACCACATGGATAAATCGGTGGTATCCAGCGAATATACTTTACCATCAATGGGTTCTTCATTTTACATGAAATTCCAAGAATCCACAGTGCAGTTAAATCTGTGTCGGTATTTTCCATGAAAACATTTTGTATCGCATTAGCAGCATGTATGTCCCGATGAATTAGCATGGCGCTTTCATGAATGGACGAATCCTTGTTTTCGAAAAGGAGTCTATTCCGGGCTGTCCATATGGCATGACAAATAACCATTATAGTAACCAGCAACATGTTCTGAGTATGCGCACTCCTTCTAGAATTGGAGATGAACACCATCAAGTCTTCCAGTAGTCTTTATGAGTAGAGGTCCATGTTGAAGATGACTCCAATGTATTTCCAAAGCATCTGAGCAAAGGGACAAGAGATAAAATGGTATTGTGCAGTTTCATCTTCATTAAGACACAAATAACAGGCAGACAAAATACATTGGCCTACCCTCCTTAATTTATCATGGATTCACAACCAGTTTCTCCATAGTCTCTAGATATGAAGAATCCGGGAGGTCTGGATGAATGGCACTTTAAATTTAAGAATCCAAGGGGGTTCTTGTGTGTAGCCAACAAGATACATATTGTAGAATTCGTTTAGATTAAAATGACAATTCCTATTGGGCCTCCAGACCAGGGTGTCAATGTCCATGAAAGTGTGGGTCTGGATTTCATGCATGGCTTGAGAAGTGATTATGTTTTCAAGGCAATGATAATGATCTAGCAAATATGAAATAGAAGTGTCCATTCGATGAGGGGGAATATCGCCAATATATAAGGGGCTGTCCAGCCAAGGATTATTGTAATCGTTAAGAACAGATTGTCTGAAGACAAGACATTTAGAGTTCTGAATCACATCATTGATGGAGTGCCGCAGGGAAGTCCATATTGATGAAGACATATAATGATGGTAGCCATTAATAAGCATCATTTTGAATCTGCAAGAATGAAAATCCAAGGATGAGTCATTGGAGGTTAAGAGATTCCATGTGAACATATTAATAAGTCCCTCATTAAATCGCTGAAGGTATTTGACTCCATGACCAACCAACTCAATGGGTTTTATGCAGTCATTCCAAGTAATGGTGATCAACATCCTTTCGTTAGTAGAGCCTATCCAGATAAAATTCCTCATCATGCATTGGTGTACATTGAGCAGATTTTTTGGCCATTTATAAATGGAAAAAAGTATACAAAAATTGATGTAATAACCATATTATTGAGGTACACCCTTCTAGCTTGATACATGGATTTACCCTTCCATTTAGCCATCTGATTCATGATACTAGAGGAAATTCCAGAAACATAGTGCCAGTGTATCCGGCCAAAAAATATTGGAACTCCATGATAAATAAATGGCAGGGAGCCTTTTCGGAATCCGAGAAATCTGGTGGCCCTGTTTTGTTTTCCAGCAGTGATCCTGTCACCAAAAACACTGAAGGACTTATTCCAATATATATGATGTCCAGCAACAGTCTTATAGTGTGAGAATAAGGCTTTCATCCCAGATATGGACTTTCTTGCGGGTTCCCCAAAAATCAGAATATCATCTGCATATAATAAATGAGATAGGACAAAGTTGTCCCTCCCAGCCCTTATCTGTCTAAAAATGCCAATTTGAGATAGCTCATTAAGACATCTACTCATATATTCTTCAGCAATAGAAAAAAGCAGCCCAGAAAGCAGTTCACCTTGTCGCACTCCTCGTGTGCAGGGAAAATAACCCTTTGGAGATCCATTAATTAAGATGGAAAGCCTTGTAGAAGTATGGATACGTCTGACAAGGTTGATGAAAAAATTCGAGAAACAAAATATCCTGAGAATATCAAAGAGGAAGATCCATTGAGGGTATCAAAGGCCTAGGAGATGTCAATTTTAATGGCAAATTTGCCATGCGTTGTTTTCTTTTTCATCAGATTGATGCTCTCTTATGCAGTGAAAAGAAATTTATGAATGTTTCTTCCAGTAATGAAGCCATACTGATTTGGAGAGATGTGAACCTTGATTAATCCCCCAAATCTATTCATTAATAGTTTCCTAATTATTTTTGGTGTGGTGTTTCCAATAGAAACTTGTATGAAATCATTCACATCAATTGCATTCTCCTTCTTAGGAATCAGTGGAATGAAATTAGAGTTGAAACCGCAAGGCATATAACTCCATGAAAAAAAATCCCGTATGGCACAAACAATATCATCTTGCACAATGTCCCAATAGATCATAATGAACTTTTTGTTGAAGCCATCTGGTCCAGCTGTAGTGTCCATATTAAGAGAAAAAAGGGCCTCCTTTATTTCTACTTTTGAGGGGACCCTTGTGAGAGAAAGGTTTTGATGTTCATCAATACAAGGGGTAATGTAATCAATAATATCCTTAGTGTTGTCCATGCCATAATCAGAGTACAACCCAGTGAAATATTTAACAACTGCATTTGAAATCTCAATTTCGGAGGTGTAGAGCCAACCCTCAGCTTTAATGGCCTTTAGACCTGCCCTGATTATTTTTTCTTTTTTGCATCTGATTAAAAAATTTAGAATTCATGTCACCATATTTCAGCCACCTGACATTCAAGTGATTACGCTCCAGCCTTTCATTGAAAATCAAAAGAACATCAATCCTTTCAATTGAATGGATTTCCTCGTGTGAGGGAATGTCATGGTTCTGGTTGCTAATTTGGGGGCTAGCCAATTGAATTTCAACAGCCATGATCTCACTATCAATCATAAAAATAGAGTCCTTCCTCTATTTCCTTAATTGTTCCTTAACATTCTTAAGTTTAACAGATAGAGTATACATCGGGCTGTCATGACAATTAATCATCCAAGCCTTAATAATGACTTCCCTACATCCAGGAGCCACAAGCCATCCATTATTAAAACGAAAGGGAATAGGGCTAGAACTAACATAATGCAAGGACATATCAATCATAATGGGGTTGTGATCCGAGTGATGCTTTGGTAAAGTGTATCCAGAAATTCTAGAGTCAGCACCCTCATCACCAATCTGAAGAATGCATCTGTCATGTTTACTTGATTGTATTCCATGAATAGTATACCAGCTCCAGGTGAAATCAGCACATGGAATTAAAATTTCAGAAATATGACATTGGTAAATGAAGGATGAGAACACCAAGGAGGCCACCCTATTGAAATTTAGACCAATTTTCTCTTCTGGTCTCAAAACAGTGTTGAAGTCTCCCATTATCAACAATTTATTGCAAGTATATCTGTCAATAGTTTCAATCTCACACTAAAGCTCCCTTCTTCATGTATAGGATGTGGAGTAATAAACAAAGTTGGCTTCAATACTATGACCTTGACAGGTGCATGAGACCGAGACCCATTGTGGGATCTTAACATAGGAGGATAACTGTATGTTGTCATGCATAAAAACCCAGAGGTTGTCCTTATTGATATCATGAAAATTCTGAGAAATAAAATTATATCCAAGATAATTCCATTTTAATGACTTCCACTTGTCAAAAAGCATTTTAGGCTCTCCAATTCCAATCATCATAGACTTATAGGCCACAATTTAATGTCTAAGGGATCTGTCCATTGGGGTATTCCCAATCCCTTGAAAATTATTGAAATGAATCTTCATTGAAGAACGGTTTGGCTCCTTTTTAGGGGCCTCCTTTCATTGATGACAGTGCCTGGGCCACTTCCCTTTTATCCAGTATCCTTTTTCCCTTTATCATCATAATTTAGATTCACTCCAACATCACTCTTGGAGACAACCTGCTCACCTCCATATGGCTCTGCCCAAGTTATAGACTGGCCACCCAATCTGGGGATGTTCTGCACATCATGGAGGCCATCAGCCTCACAAGAGATTCCATCCAGAGGAGAAAATTTGTTGGATGATAGCAGGTCACAAGGGTCGCTTCTTATTTTAGGTTCCCTTTTTTCAACCTCATTTGGATTGTCCTATTTGAAGGGTTTCCCTATTTCGCATTCAGCAGATGCAGAATCTGCTTCCACACCATATGCTTCTTGCTCCTCTTTTCCAAAATCTTCTTTGTGCTACTACTGCGCTTGTATGTCAGCCCCTTCCAGGAATCCAGGTCTCTCCAGTCCAGAGACAGGATTCATCACCAGAGGTAGTTCCTCCCCCTGTGTTCCAGCATCCATTGAGGTCATTTCCAGAGCAGTGGGAAAGGGCCCCTTAGGAGGGGGAAGCATCAGAAAAGACCAAAAAATGGGGTTTTCCATGTCAAATGAGGTTTCACCATCATTCAGGTGGGTATTTCCCTATAATTTATGTGGATATTGTGCAGGGGAATCATCCATCATAGTGCCAGACTTCCCGTCATTAGTAGAGTCATTCACATCCATACCAGTAGGGCCAGGTGCTTATCTCACATCAATAGATGGTAGGCCATCAGAGGAAAGAAATGAGGAAGATCCACCCTTAGAATCCTTCTCCTGGATGTTAACACGACCTGCAACAACATGAGTGGAATCAGAAAATGGAAGGTCATCAGAATCCTACAACCATACTGGGGGTGCAGGGTCCAATCCAATTCCAGTAGGGGGAGACTCACTTGAGGGTCCAACAGTCAATTAAGAAGAAATTACTGTATCCTTGCCTTTCCTTATTCTACAAAGGGCATCATCATGTCCTTTCACCTTGGATAGAGTACACTCCTAGTCTCTATTTCACTCAAAGGAGAGGTGACCAAAGAGCCGGCAGGCCATACAGAACTTCGGCATTCTCTCATACTGTATTTCATGATTCATGTTTTCCTCTCTTGTGGTGATCACTACTTCTTCCACTAAGGTTCTATACATAACCACTTCAGCCAGAAACCTTTCATAGTGACCAAATTGCGGGTTGTCTATTCATTTATCCAGCCGAATGGGGGTTCTAACCGAAGAGGCAATATCCCATAAAATCTGTGGATTCCAGTACTACCAATTCAATCAACAGATATGAATCCATACCTGCACATGAGAATTTTTTACCTTATTATGATCAAAACTCCTATGCCATTCCTGAATGTGTAAAATCCCTGGCTTAAGAGAGAGAGGTCCAATGCTCCAGGACTTGAGCTCAACTCATCATAAGGGATGATTATATGATAATATCCCCTTCGCATTTCCGTCATTTTCCAATCCTAAAATCCCCATATCCCTGCAATCTTCTTTGTAAGCTCATTAAACATCCACAATTTCTCACCTTTAGGAACAAGAACCCGCACAATTATGGAATATCTGCATAGCCTCACCCGCTCTTCAACGGCCTCTTTATTGGATGAAACATACGCAACACTTGCTTTTTTGATGATTCGCCCAGGCAGCGGCGTGCCAAAATCCGAGAAGAAAGAATCAGATTTCACCACCTCTGCAAATTTTTTCTTCTGTTCAACAGCAGCATTTAGGGTTCCTGCTGATTTAGACTTTCCAACAAATTCAATGAGTTTTTTTTTCAACATGATCACACAAACTATCAGTTCCCTCTTTGTGCTTCTTACCAGCATCGTCAACTGTGGGATTTCTCGCCTCCTTGCTCCCTACATGCTCCACCATCCAATATTGGTTATATCACACAGCTCCCTGTCATGATTCATTAATTCCTCAATGTTTAAATGAAATAATTAAGACCTGAAAAATAAATTCTCATAAGAAAAAAAATTATCATTTTACATATGTTTTTCCTCTCTAAAAAACACATAAAATTCCACACCAATACAAATTCACATCTCCCTATCATGATTCATTAATTCCTAGATGTTATCATGAATTAATGAAGACATGAAAAATAAATACCCAAATATAACAGTCAATGTAATTCCATAGTTAGGTCCTCAAAATCCATATCCACTATCATACTCTATCAATGAGACAGACACACCTATGATTTGATAACTCTCAAATCAGAATAACATCATATCGAGCATAATGATAATGGTCACACTCCTTCCAAAACCACATCATATTCTGAATCTGATTTTTAGCAAAGAACCAATGTAAGATAAGATTCAATTATGCACTTTCACCAAATCACCATATCTACCATTCAACAAATGGTGTCTCAACATCCACGAATAAACCATTATGAGGTTCTTACATTTGATACCAATAATATAGTATACACCGAATGAGTATATTAATAGTTTCTCCAATAAGAAATCACCTAGTATCCATTTCCCACATTCCATTCCATTACAGTACATAATTACTTGGTATGTCCCTTCCACTCATTCCTGAGGAATACCATGATACTCTACTCTGTTTCCATTAATAGATCACCAAGAATATCATCTTTTATGTCTTTTATATTCCTTGTGGGATGAGGATCATTCCATCAATAGGACAATGGTTCCCACTAAACTATATTACATTCCTTACATAGCTCAAAAATTATATCCCATAGTGGTTTCCATCAACACATTATTTTTAGTCATCTGTAGCCACAAACAATCATCATTATATCCCATGTTTTAGAAAAAACACAAATCGACTATATGATGATACTCTAATACAATCCATGATTTCCTAATAAATAATAGAGGTGAAACCTATAATTCTCAACCAAACATTTGGTCCACATTTCTATGTGTTTCACATTAATTCCATCAGTACTTATGTCACACATGACCATTAACAAATGAAAAATCCAGAAAATATCCTACATAAAACATTCACACTTTACCACTCAAGTTTTGGACTCTACACAAAAAATCAATTCAGACTTCACTCACTTATTCCAATGGTTGTTTGATTACCTAATGAACATGCCCATATATTGTAAAACATTATCTATCACCATATAATCCTCCCAATATCAATATTATTTAATACATTACAATAAAAAAAAACACTCAGACACCCTTGATTCCTTGGGGTTTAAACATTGAATATTGTTACTAACATACTGACCATACCCTGATTCAGGTCATTACCATCTATCAAGATGAACTATTGATCCCTTAACTCACCATGCCAAAATCCCCTCTCATACTAAGGCCAAACACATGATCACCTACCACATATGTGTCATTCCAAAACCAGAAGAATATATCCATGATTTACACATCCTAAATATGACCATCGAGTATCTCAATCCATAGTGATGGCAATACTAATGATAATGTCCTCAATAAATATTCCTTAATACATGAATCACTATTACTCAATCCTATGTGCATAACAACCTCAAAATTCATTCTTCATGCCTCTACTATACCCCAATCAGAGTGTCCAAAATCTCAAGGAAACTGTTGTGCCAAAGTTTATAGGTAGGGTTATCACCAATAGATATATATATATATATTACACACTGAATCAACCACCCACTCCAAGGAACAAATCCTCATTGATCAACCACATATTAGACTTCCATCTTCTGGACTATGATAATATTAACATATATATAAATAAATCTTCTAATGAATATTAATATCTTTTCAGACAAAGATATTTGGTTTTATAAAGTAGAATACTGCCAATATGATATATAAGAAAACACAATATAAGTAGTTTTACACAATTTTAATAACAGAAAAAAATTAATTTTGGGATCCAGTGTGAAGGAAAAAATTATCTATAAAAAAACACGACCAACAAATGTTTATATAAATCCATATTGGGTATGTACAAACACATTACATGGAGATCCTATATAACCATCACCATGTTATTACTTCTCACATTTGGCTCCACGCGTTCTCTCATTACCGAGAAAATAATGTGGTTTCCGCTAGCTGAATGAAACAAATAATTTTTATAGACAAACAGTACATGAGTTATTATTGACACATTATAAATAATTGACAATTGCTTCCTTATGGATTTCAATAAAATACACTCACTTTATTGTAATGTCAATCCATTGCCCCAAATATCATTCATATACACATGCCTCTTACCACTATATTCCGGGATCCAAAAAATAATGTGACAATTTAAAACTCGTGGATAATTTTAAAATAAATATCCCAATTATAAAATTAAAAACAAGAAAAACAATATCATAATCATGGTAACCTAGACTTAAGACAAAAGATTTCATGAATCACCTATATGAGTTCTATCAGAAACTCAAACACATCTGTTGTCCTATATGACTATATCACAAAAGTAAGACAATGAAACCATTCTATGATACCACATTATAATATCACTATCTTGAGACTACTCATCAGTGTCCCAAATTATGTGTTATGTTTCTTTAGGCATGCCTCCCCATCAGCTAATGGTTTTTGACTAGCACTGAGGGCCTAATGTGCTACTATGGAGAGATTTTAAACTAACAATAAACTAATGGAAATAGTGGGAAGTAACTAAATAATATCCCTAGTAAAAAATTCATATTATATGAATAAATATACCTATCAATGATATATCTGATGATATACTAGCATAGAATTATACATAATAAATATTACACATCAGTATATCAAATATAAAATACAAATAAAAGAATAAAAATAAACAAATAAGACGAATAACATCCTAGAGGAGATAGTCATCCCTATATCCAAATAATCATGGAGTTATTATTCCAGATCATGAATCAATATGCCTCTTACCTACCATATTCTATGAACAATGAATTTTTCTCAGGCACCCATGTTTTACCGATTACTATGTAGGGAGGATGTATAACTCACTATGACACCCGAAATAGTATCCCTAACATAAATACTAAATAAAATATCTATACATATTATATGTTTAAAATACTTAAATAAACACTAGGAATGTATGAAAATAAATCATTAGTAATCCTTGGGTTCTATGATGACACATGTGATCAACAATACCAACTTGGTTATGATCTAGATGTTACTAAGAAACATGTATTGAATGTATACCCTTCCATGGGGAAGAAACATCCAAAAAATATTTCATATATAAATTAATTGTTGGATATAGACCTTATGGAAAAATTGTATGTTAATTTAGGGGGAGTTAAACCCACCCAAAAACCTGTCATATCACATTTAGGAACTTGTAATATTTGATAAGGTGGAAGAGAGGTCTTCTCTCAGATCGTATCATAACAAAATAAGGGGAAGTGTAACTCACGTCCAAAATATCTCATAACACACTATGGTTGGTGGATAATCTAACAATAGAACCATCTCATACCACATCATTGATTAATACTGATATAAGTAAAAATCAACTCATATAAAACAATTTTATGGTGGGGGTGGCCCACACAGAAAACATCTCATATCATCATATTGGTGCATCACACACCCTGGGGAAAACCATTAAATTTTAGAAGTCCTGGTTTTCACAAAATTCATGATCCTATAACATGTCACGGTGGCCAAAATCTCAAGTACACTATAGTGATGTGGATTTTTCTTAGACAAGGTATAGTTGAATTTTGAGATCTTGTAATCACCGACAACTTCAAATGTATAAAACATTAAATTTACCCGTCTAAATGAACATTAACAAATTATATAATGGTTATATTTATTTTTTGGTCTCGTTCCTACCCATAGGATGAGCCAATGGGAAATTTTGAGTTCAATCAGGGCTAGATAATAATAAATAAATTTTAAAAGTAATATTATTAGTCCATATGAATTAAAATTTTGTGAAATTATTATATATATATAATAATGTATTTTATTGGAAATCTAAAAGCACAATTTTTCCCAAAGATGGATTTTACTCTATAAGTATTATTGGTTTCCTTCTTACCAGTATTTTTTGTTGGTTACTATTTCACATGTTTTAGATTAAATAATATAAATCTTAAAATTATAATTATATTTTTAGTATTAAATAAATATAACCCTCTACACAATCTAAATAATATTTACTCTTTTTTTATATGTACATTATTTCATTAACGTAACCCTAGGTGGAGGGAGTGGGGGAGATGAGATTATTTTGTGATCAAGATCATATTGTAGGATTAAATTAGAAATACAATGAACATGATGAGTGAATCATACAACTATGACACTGAGATCTATGATATGGTCAAGGTGAAATTATTTATGGATTTTTATTTCTATATATCTATATTATTAGTGATTGAAATAATTTATTAATTTTTTCTTCAATGGTGTTCCACATTCTCTAAGGCCTCTATATCATTTCTTGAATATTTTAGTATGAAACTATTTGTTTTTCATTATCTATTCATGTTATGTGGATTAAATAAATAACTATATATTTATTTGAAAATAAATAATTTTTACTAATTTTTTCTTTTTATACTTCATGGGATTTAACTTATATTCAGTTTTTATTCATTTTCAACTTACATTTTGGATAGACCATCAATTGTTTCCCTTATTAGATTATTGGTCAAAATCATGCGCCACAGGTGATTGTTTTCGAATAGTTGGAACTGATTTTGAAATTTTTATAGATCATTTGGTGATTTTATACTACAGTTAGGTTGTATGTACACCCCATGTACTATTGTTTGTGGTGTCATTAATGTAGTATGTTCTTATTGTGACTACATGATGTGTACAATAATGTATATGTTGGTTACTATAAACCCCTTGGTGATTATCATATATCATATTCTAGGAATTGAATATCAAAATGTGATTCATCCATATGAAGTGTTATTCCACATATATAAAAATATTTTCCTTCTCTTAAACATCATAGGTGAACCAATGGATAATAAAATTCGTAATTACTCATTGGATCTGTAAATCCTATGGTCGGGTTCATGAATGATGATGAGATTATTCTTATCCTACAGATATCGAATGATATCCCACCATATAAATAATCAAATACCATGGGTAGGGTTAGGTTTTCATATATACCTGGGGTTTGATACACTCAAACTGTGACACAGTTTATGATATAGTCTGGTATCCCCCATATCCACAAGGAAACCGAACCTTTATCACAGTCTATTGGATGGTTCATGTACCCTCTTTTCACTAGGGTATCAGATCCAATATCATCTAGTCGTACTCCCTTAGATGAGGTGTCATCATGTGATGTCAATATTTACCACTATGAGAAATTCAATTCTATATATGTTTCCATGCAATTGGTAATTAAAATGTTTGACTAGTGGTGTTGTATGTATATACTTTCGAGTGCGATACTTTCTAAACTAGAAATCTTGCATCAATGAAGAGTATAATACCCTCTATAATATCTGGAATATTTTTAATAGTTCTAATGTTTTAAAAATAAGTATTATTTGAGACTAGTGACTCTTTAATACCCCATTGTTTTCCTCGAAAAGGGATGTAAAACAATCATTAACATTAGGCTACATGCACTCTTTAGTGATCTGTGTTTGTCATTTTGTTCATGTGGTATGAGTATAAATATTTGGAGATGAAATTATTTGGACGACAATAATGAAATTGATAATTTTATTTTTATAATTTATTAATATTTTTGAGGATCATCATTTTTTTGTTATACTTTTGTATTGGGAGCATTGGGGGAAATTGGAGTTCATGTTTCCTTTTTTGTCTTCCTCCCCAAAACTATCACATTAGGATTTGAGATTAATTCTTTATTTAAGTTTCCATTTGGGTATTTCGGAGTCCTTATATACATATATATTTTACCCACTCTTGGATGGTCCTTATTCCCATACCTATTGTTTCTATATAAAAAATTTACATGTTTAGGGATAGTCCAATGAGATGTGGTGATTGTGTGGCTTATTCAAGGATAATTATTTCATTATAGATCATAGTGATTAATTATAGTTTATGTTTCTTTAAAAGAAGGAGTGTGTTCTAAGAGTACATTCATCATTGAGGAACTTCTTATCACATTGTATTCCTCAGTTTTTCGAAATTTATGGTTTCCTTGTATTTACCTTGTAGGATAAACTTATACATGTCATGTCATAAATGAAATTTATTTAGTAATGTTTTGATAATTTGAATATATATATTTAATTCATTATATAATTTTGTAATATCATGTGTGTTGGGGATATTTTAAATTTTTTTTATTATAGGATAAGGCTTCTAATGAAATTTTATATGCTTAATTGGTGTTAGTCACCATACCTTATCATATTAATGATGGTATTGTGGAGGCAGTCATGGTGTACTTCCTTCCATGGAGGGGCACTTGTTTCCTTGTTATTTCACTGTTTCATCATAGTGGTTTTATCATAGAAACTGATATTGGATATAACGATTATGTGAGGAATAGTTCATTTCTAATAATTAAATTTTTATCTTGCTGAAATTTTGGGTTATTTTTTATATTGGAGATGATTTTATTATAGGTAGTTATAGGATATGGAATGTAATGTTCTAATATATTAAAAAAAAATTTCTATTTAATCACACCTCAGAAATTGGAGGCAAGCATAGAGACAAAATATTAGTCTACTAACAGCCAAGACTAGCCATTAGCGGGATCGTTCATGAAACAAACGACATATATACAACATTCATGTGCAAAAATGGTGAATTAAGGCATATTTTGATCTTCTACTAATGCTCACAGTCGGATCCCATCAAGACCATCTTGGTAACATAATTATATTATAAAAAACCACTGATATATTCATCTCACCTATATGGGAATGTGACATGGATCCCCAAAATTGTCATGGTTTCAGGATATTAGCATTATATTTTTCCAAACCTACACAATGTTATTTCATCATAGAATCCCCTTTCCCTTTCCTAGTCTCTCATTGATAACCTATAACCATGTAAAAATACCATATCCAAACTTGGTCAAACAATTGAGGGACAGTCCTGACTATCTCATAGTAATCCTATTTGAATTCCCACACGATGATAAACAAAAACTACCCACGAACTACACTTGGGCGTTATCTCACATCACAATCAGAGAGCACTAAAGTATTAACATAGATGATACCCACTTGTAAAACCACATTAGGACCTACATGTTATATCCAATATAATTAACTCAATAAGAGACAAATCCACCCATAACAAGGAGATCCATGTCATATATGGAACATATGACCATCTCACCCCACACTTCTAGGAACAAGCCTCTCATCACAATCCAGAGGACTGATCTCAAGTATCCCATCACTAAACCTTCTTAGGGTAATTATATTTATTGGGAAATTAGTGAGGTCTCCTATGACATATCATAGCCTATAATTTCTCCTCATGATCTTAAATATAATTCCCGAAATGATGGTAAAAGCTATTCATTTGGAGGGAACAAAATCCTTATAATTGACTAGGATCACATGATTTCCAAATACTTATCCAAGGAAATTCAGAAATCAGTATTGGGCTAGGGAGTTGGAATAAAGACAATATATCTCACAAGTAAATTTTATGTAGTCTACTCACACTCAACACACACAAAACTCCCTCTATGAGAAAAACTATTGGGTACACTTATTATAGTGAAGGGTGAAACACTCAACCCTACTCACAAACCCACTATCCCATTGCCTATATTGTGTATAATGGTTTCATATAACCAATATCTATGCCCTATAACCAATTATACCACTCTACACACATAGAGGGGACCATGGAAACCTATCATAATTTATGTTATGTTTTATTATTTTTATTTAATTTTCTATTCCAATTCGGGTTCATTTATCACATAATAAATATTTACAATAATGTATTCAACCATTATTGAGTGAGGAATCAAAACAATTATAAGGGTTATATCTAATTTCTTTTAACATTATTCATTTTATGGATGTTTTATAAAATAATTCATTTTATATTTTAGGTCAATCCCACAGTAGTGGAGATATAACATAACATATTCAATATAACAGAAGCATAATCCATTGGGAATTGTTTAGTGACACCAACCTCAATCATAGTGTAACCATTCGTTCAATTTTGTACACACCCATAGACTAGGCCATGTTAACACCTGATTTCTTTTCTCATGTAATAACACCAAAATAATTCATATTTATAATTTCCCAAACATTATTCAACCCTAAATCAAATGATTTATAATAGAGGGTTATTTTTAACAAATTTATAGAATCATTTCAATTTGTAAGTTCATTTAATTATGTAACACATTTAAAAATTAAGTACAAATTGACAGACATTGTCAATTTTTTCGTCAAAATAAGTCCTTATTAAGACACAATTTCTTTATTTAAGGAAACTCAATTAACAGGAACCCCAAAAGTTGTAAGGTTTTTACATACCCTTATCCTCTATGAGAATTTATTTTAAAAATTTTAATGATAAAAAATTAGTAGCATAGATATAATATAAATGAAACACATTCGTTCATTTCTAAACTATAAGAACTATTTGAATGTTTTCAAATTTCAGAATAAAATATGAGCTGAATTATTATTTTATTATCTATCATTATAATTAATTATCTTAGTAAATTTAATAAAACATTTTACAATTATTCATTATTATAAATTTATAGTCATGAGGGTTTCATAGAGAAACATAAAAAATTCATTATTGCATTTTATTTGAAAAACTATCCTCTATACATTTTAATTTTCCTATGACATTTTAAAAAAATAAGATCAATTGAGTACGTTAAAAAATTAAAATATTTCATTTAAAACCCATTGACATAATATCATATTCTTATTTTGGGAATTCATACTTACATTAACCATTAATGTAACCCTTATAGTGGAATCACCATTCTAGATAATTCTCATATCCATTTGGTGTTGGCCATGACTGATAAAATATATCATTTAGACAATTAATTTAAGAGGTATATGAGGATCACCCATAATTAGAGATATTTCAGGTACACCTATAATTCATGAAAATCACCAAGATCCAAAAAATGTATAAAAAACATGTATATTGAACAATAATAATATATCCCATTCATATTCTCAGTCCTGAATATATGTAATAATACTTTTAGTAACCTAATAAATAAGAAAAAATGTTTGTTTCCTATGGAATTTATGTAAATTAAAAATAACCAAATATATATAGAAGTATTTTCATTTAATATATTAATGAAAATTTTAATATGAATACAGATAAAGAATAATTAATATTATGGTTGTAAATATGGAAGGTCATATATGTTAAAAAATATACATTTTTCACATATTAAAACTCTAAATGATTCATATATTAAATGTTTAAATTATTTTTTTTAAGTATTAAAAATAAAAATAAAATTATTTGAATTTTTTTATAAATTATTTTCTATATAAATAATAACATTTTGGGATCTTTTCCATGTATGAGTACATGTAGAAATTTTTTTTTCAAAGGAATGATTTTAAATAAGGTTTTAATGAAAATCCCATAACTTTAAGTCTCATTTATCTTTATACATTATCTATAAAAAGAATAAAAAAAATTATTTTATAGGTATACAAGATTAATAAAATATTTAATGTAAATTAATCTTTTAATAATCATTTTAATTCTTTTATTTCCATGATATTTGAGTTTAAAAATGGTTAATTTGACATTTATGTTTGGAGGTCTTTCTGCTTATAAACTGAAAACCACATCGATTTTTTTATTTTGATTATTGAATTTATAATTAAATTAATATGATAATATAAAAATATTATAATTATCAAATTTTTACATTAAATATAAATCTAAATCCAACCCTGTGATGTGATCATGAAAAATGAATCATTCTTTTTCCTGGAGGAGGTAGTTTATATTTATGCTTGAATGTTGTTTTCTTTTTTTAATGAGTTAAAAAAATTATTTATATAACATTTTAATTTTATAAAATGATAAATATTTTTAAATTTCATATTTGTAGATAATTTCAATAATTACGGTCAAAATTGTGATGAAGTAATGAACAAAATATTAACATCACATCGTGGTGGTGATAAAATTTATGTTCTTACGAGTGATGTTTTCAAATTCCACACATATAAAGGTAAATAATTTAAGTAATATATTATCATTATAGATTCATTATAATTTTGTAACCATAATATATTTTTTTAATTCAATCCTTATAATCATCTATGTAAGGTGGGGGTAAAAAATATGCATCGCTCTAAGTAGGAGGTAGTCCACACATTCGGGCGAGCGATGTATTAATTTACCCCTCGATGTATAAGAGAGAGAAAAGGGGTTTTACATAAATGTAATACAATTTACATAGATATATTATATTTAAATACTTATATAATAGTGGTTAAAATAAATTTTAATGTCTTATAAAAATAAATTAACATTAAATTGGTCGATTGAGACTTATATGTCTTGTTCTGATACCGTACATTGGATTTCACCATAAATCATATATGATTGGTCATTTAAGAAAATGAGGAATTTTTGGAAATATATAGATATTTTTAAAGGCGTTTTGGTAGGTATTTGTTGAGATTAGGGGATCAATGTGTGTAAATATTTGATAAGAGGAGATTCCCGTTTATAAATATTGGGAGTGGCACACTTGTTGTTTTTCAATGTATTAAAATGATATAAATTCTTGATCTAGGAATATTAGATTAAAAAATATATAATTTATATGATATGGTGATAATATTATAAATAAAATCATTCAATACAAATTACGATAATATTTCTTGGAATTATCAATTAGTTTTTACTGTAATTAACTTATTTTATCTTTATCACCTTTATTGTGGGGATGATGTTTTTCCAAGATTGTTGTTCATAATTACCCAAAATGAAATTGAAATTTTTTCCTAATGTGAACCTACTAATTAAAAATATGAACTCTTTTTATTGATATGAAAATTATATAATTATTAATTATTAATTTTAATGTAAGAAGATAGAATGAAATGAAATGTGTATTTATAAAAATATGCATTTAAGAATAAAATTTATTTCAGTCCGAAACAAAAAATAATTTTTATTACAATAGAATAATAGAATTATGTATTTTTAATTGATACTAATTTATTTATTTTTAAATAAAGATAATTTTTTAGATTTTAAATATTTTAAAAGAAATGTATGTTTTAATAAAGATGACTATTTTTAAATATTAACCAAAATATCAATTGTCTCACAAGAAGTCCAAAAAATAACCATTTGAAACATTTAATAGGACAATATAAAAAAATTTGTATATATTATTAAAATCGATTTATCGATTAAAAAAATTTTAATTTTAAATATAACCATTGTATACATGGAATATCAATTTTGTTAAATCAAACTATTTCGTTTTTATTGATAAATTATATAACATATTTTATAAATCTATGGTGAATTTGAATCCATAAATTGAAAACTCAAACATCATAATATTTTATTATTTCATTGTTTATTTTTGTTTTAATATTCTTCACCATTTAATAAAATATTTCCTAAAAAGTTTATTCATTACATAAACATGTGAGGGTATTTTTACCTCATATATTTTTATGATTCCCGTGATGATTTGTTAGTTATATGTTTATCTAAAATACCATAACCTCATAAATTATCTTATTTCCTAGTAATTATTAATTTGATATAAATTATATTGTAAATATTATTAATTATTAATATTCCCCTCTAATTATAATACTTTAGGGCTCAAAACATGACACAAATCAGGAAAATACATTGAGATTAAACCTGAGACACATCATGTACCAGAGATAATCTCGGAGGTATGTCTAATTTGTATAAAACAAATCCATCATTCTTGAAACTTTCATACGTTATAATTAATCATTGGCACATTATTCCTTTTTACCAAAACATATCAGACAATTCAACAATGATATCTTAAGAAATACATAATCACCTACCTCAAATAAATGGTCCATCCTATGTTTATATGCATAACTCTAATACGTGCTATCTACTACCATCATGTTGTGGCGATTCATATTCAATTTCTAAAAAACTTATTCTACTGATTCTAATACCAAATATTTCCTCTCACGAACATCATCCCAACACATGGGAGTCCAAAAACATTTTTCAAATATTTCCCTAAATGGTTCTATCAGTATACATGAATGAAAATTATTATGAAAAACTCAACAAAATAATAATGTTAATCCAATAATACTTGATAATGTTTATATAAAATTAATTTATATCCTCTAAATTCTTAAATACATACTCTAATTTTATAACATATTGATGTTAAATATTGTACTAAAATTTTATTCAGTACTCGCCATCTTCAAAATTCTTTTCCAAAAAAATTAATTAAACCTGCCATCATGATCAGATAAAATAGAGATTGGAACTCTATGTAACCTGAATATCACCATAAGATAAATACATGAAGAATTTTCTAAATTAAAAGTATCTCATATAAGCATAAAATGACTAAATTTAGTCAAAAATCCAAAAATAAACCCGGATTCATTATTAAATTGTTATTTTATTTGAAATATTAACTATAAAAACAATATGTTATCCCATTTCAATTACCAAATTGATAAAGGATGAAAAATCACCTTTGATAATTTCTAGTCAGCTTTACCATGATGAAATGTGAAACATTTCAATGTTAAATCTACAATATCCTTCTTCACACCATCTTACTAAAAATATTCCAAATGGTATCTGCTCATATTAATTATTCTAGGACAATTACGAAATTGAGAGTTTTTATATTCAATTGACAAATCATTATTCGACTAATAATCACTCGTAACAGATTTTCGATTTCAAATTATTATAACACATTCTTTATCAACATTAACATAATGTAATAGAACCATTGTAAAAAAATTTACTCTTTCTGACAAACGATGATATTCATTCTAATCTTTTTTGACAAAGTTGAATCAGTGATACCCGAGTCAAAATAGAAGGAGTTTATATGTAGAAAATTTACAAGGTACAATTTTTTAATTCATTAACTAAATTACGATGTTCAACACATGACATTGTTATTAATTTATTATATTTTTTAAATAGGCATCATATACATTGGATTCCTTTCATATATGATTGTGAATAATGTAATTGAAATAATTAATCAACTATTGACATCTTCTTACCTCATGTGCCATCATTTTCATTGAATATATTCTTTAAAATTGTATGTTCTATGTACATTTCATATATCTCCCATACATATATAATACATTCAAATATTTCTAAAAAAACTAATGAGTCAAGATGATGATCATGTGTAGGATATTTTTTCTCATTATATCAAATTTCCGAAAATTCCTATGTCATATCACAATAATTATGCATCACTATTCTATAATGTATGATCAAAGAAAAGTCACTATAAATATATAATTCACTATTTATTATTAAATTTTCTAAAACTGAATCATTTACCAATTTTTTTCAATTTATATAATCTTAAATCGCATACCTTTTTCCAGATGAATTTTTCTCATTTTCATGTATTTTTAGATAGTGATATAGATAACTATGAAATTTTTTCAACAAAATATTCATATTTAATCACAATCTAAGTAAACATCACTTCTTTGTGAAATTTTTATTCCTTGGATACCCACCAGCACTTTATTTTTTAATGTTAAAATAGTTATGTCATCTTTAGAAACAATATTTCCAAGGACATAAATCTAATATAATTAAAATTCCCATTAATTATAATTTCTGTGAAAATTTATTTCATTTGATGTATAATAACAAAAACATATATTTTTCAATTGATATTTATATATTTTTTTCTATAATAGAATATCATCGATAAAAAACCATAAGTTTATCAAAATAGTTGTTTAACTCTATATTCATTAGATCCATTAATATATGTTGTTCATTTGTTAAACACAAAGGAAAAACAAAAAACACATATTGAAAATAAATATTCTTAAATTTTACATTCATAATTTCAATTGTGATCACATTTAATAGTTTTTACCTAGACATATGATCAATAATTTAAAAATACTATACTTATCGAATATGAAAAAACAAGTCATCAATGTGGGAAAAATGATACATATACTTAAATGTGATGTCATTGAGTTCTCTATTATGAAAAATAATTATCATGAAACTATTAGTAGTTGAATAAATTTAAATAAGATCACCCTTAGGTGATTTTATTGGGTAGATATATCCCTTATTAAGAAAATATTATAGCTTATTTTCTTAATTATATCAATCCAACTAAATCCAATCGGTTAGTAGTTTATTAAATTGTATAATAAAAAATAAATAACTAAAGAGTCAACTCAACATCTTGATTATTAATTACATGAAGAAAATCATTAGGAATGAAATCTAGATATATATTTACTTCTAGAACATCAATAACATGAATATTTCTATTACTATATGTAATTTGGGAATGATAACTTCTACTTATAAATTTAACAAACTTCACATATTATTGATATATTTTCAATGGAATATGTTCATTATCATATAAAAATGGAAACTCATTTAGAATTGTAAAATTTTTAGCTCTATATTTTATCATATAAGTATATGGTAAAATCAAATACACAACTATAATATCATAATCCTCAATAATTGGAATGAGAACAATTTTTTAGAAAAACCATTCCACATATTATAATTGGAATATTTCTATAAATTCTAATTTTTATTATATTGTCCCCTTGTGTTTTAAAAAAAATAACAATCTATGTTTTATGAAATGGTTTTTTAATTTATAATACAATTTCTTATATATATAAGAATTAATGTATCCCAAATAAAATATAATATTTAAATAATCATAATGAACACTACTAATTTTCTTCACCTTTAAAATGGAAAATATAATGGGTTACCTTTTAATGTTTTAAATATCCCATAAATTAAAATATATTTCTTAAAGTATTAATCCTTCATTTATCAAGCATTGGTAAAAAATTTATGACAAAATATAATGGTTTATTATACATTAAATTCTCTAATATACATGTGTTCCTATTTGGAGAATTTATTCATTTACTTTCATGGGTTAAACCAATAATATCATGTCTGAATTTAGTAAATGGTAGAAAACATTTCCCTATTCTAACTATTTCAATTTGCTGTTTGGGAGGAATATTATATTCCTATTGACATTCTACCCCAACTTCCATGTTTCCACTATTGAATACCATTTTTAATATACATGGATTAGAAGAAGAATCCTTTAAATATTCGATATCAATTTCCTAATAATATAAATGTGTAAATATTTTTTTAGTATCTTTAAATATCATCATAACAACTAAATTTATCTAAAAATTTGTGAAATAACATAAATAAACACCCTAAATTATTCAACTAATTCATTCAATATTTATAATAAGGGTTTCACTTTATTATATTTAAATTATATTTTTAGTTTATATTTTTATAGAATAAGTAAAAACATTATATTAAAATTTGTGTATTTAAACACAATGTCAACTTATCACATTAAAATGTGTTTTCAAGAAACAATTTCTTCATTTATGATATGTAAAATAACATGAAAATTGAATTTATTAACATTTCTCAGTATCATTAATATCATTGAAAAATTATTTTAATACATGGGATATGGAAAAAATATACAGAAGTGACATAAAAGACAAACAAACATATTAGTCCAATTCTAAACATGATAAATCCAAAAAAACATTACGTTTTTCGAAACAATAATTTACCAAAAATCATTTTTTATATATCCATGGGAATAATTAATTTTCTCAATAGTATTCACAAATAATTCCATAAGCATTCAAAAGTGAGGAATCATTACCACGAGTGTTTCATTAAATGACATTAAAAATTACTGATAATATATTTCTTTAAAAACAAATATGTTTACATTAAAAATCCTAAAATTTTCATAAAAAACGTATTTTTATAGCTTTAGAAATAAAATAATTTCCTTTAAAACCAATTTCTATAATATCTTCTAGGAAAAATGGGGAGTCATCCTTAAATTTATAATTAAGAAAACCATTACAATAGAATAAACTAACTAAATAACTCGTATATCACATAGGAGTATATAATCAAAAGTTGACAACATCACAATACACAATGCATTAGGGGTTTATATTAGGATGAGCCTTCAATAGAGGTTTACTATGCTCATCTGTAATTCATATAAAATTTCCATGATCTATAGCATTAATTATAAATCATTCATCTAACAATTTAATCATAAAACACATTTGAATTTATATTTAATCCCATAAAAATAACACTTTTAGTTATACTATATGTATTTTTAAATGTTTCTAATTCCTTTTAAAACAATTAATTCTGAAAAACTAGAAGAAATAATTGATTTTCAAAAATTAATTGAATTTAATTGATGAATATTAATATTAATGAGGTCTATGAATATAGAAAAAATTAGTCAATTTTTCCACATTAATAAAATAATTCAATTTTCACTTTGGTAAAAAATGTCAAAATGACCCATTTATTAATATTTTAATATCTATATTATAAACACATCAAAATAGAGCTAAAAATATTTGATACATAAATTTTAAAATAATATATCATTAAATAATAAAATTTTTAATAACATGGATTTGGATGATAAATATTTGAATGGAATACATTAATTTCTTTTTAAACCATCCCTTAGAAGATGTCCCTTATATCATTTTATCTTCTAAAATTATTGAAAAAAAAATTATATTAAATTTATAATTAATTTAAAACAATATTAATTTCTATTTGAATTTTTATTATTCATTTTCATTCATTTATTACAATGAATTATTTAGTTACTAATTTTTTTATGTAGACATTAGTGTTTTGTGATCATTACATTTATAACCTCAAAATTACATCGGTGCATTAGAATGGGTCAAAGGGGTTATGGTTAAATTATCTACATAGTCATAAAAATTATATAATTATCATATATATAATTAAATATAAATATAAATCAATCCATGTTAGGTGGAAATGTAAAATGAGTCATATTATTTTATGATGATTATGGTACACATGTATTTATAATGAAAATTTACATTTTTCTAATAATTTGAAATGAAATAATGTAGATAATACATTATATTTATAAAATTAAAAATAATATAAAATCTTAATATTTATTCAAAATTTCCATCCGTAGGGATAACCATTTGAGGTGGAAATGAAAAATAAATCTTATCGATTAGTGGAGGTGGTATTCCAGACATACCCACACGCAATGTCATAAATTTTTATGTGATGGGAATGTTAAGAAGTTAATTAATATATTCCCCTTCGATAATAATATTTATTTCATAATACAAATTATATATTTTATAATACCATTTTATAACAATTCATGTGACCTTGTGATAGAAAATAAAATTTATCGCATCATAGTTATGGTATTCTACACTTAAGAATCAATGGGAATTTCAATTTTCACAACGCAGAATAGATATATAAAATATTTGGTTCATTATCTTAAATATGTATAAATATAGATAATATTGTTATTTATTTATGTTATAGTGGTTTTAAAATGTTTAATGTAGTAGACGAAGAAATGAACATGAAATAGGTCTATTATGACTTATAAATCTTCTCCGATTATATATATAAGGATTTCTCATTAATCCATCTAGGATTTGTATTTTAAGAATTATGGAACATGAATGTTTTGGTGAGTGGTTTTGGGGATATATTTTTATAGTAATTGGTCAAGAAAAATGGCTCAATGCCCATGAATATATGACGATATGAGGATCCTAGTTATTAATTTGGGGAGCGGAAAACACACAATTTTTCAAAATTTCAAATTAATTTAATGACTTAATACAGATAAATATAATCTAATATAACCAAATTTCTAATATAGGGTTATAAGGATAAAAATTAAATCATCACATATGAATTAAGATAAGATTATTTTGGCCTTATCATTATGTTTTTTACATTATTAACCCATTAAACCCTTTTTGTATTTTCTCGGTGATAATGTATTTCCAATGATACAATTAATAATGAGTAAAGAATAAATTGGATATATTAACAAATATGTATCCTTTAATTACACATTTATCTCCATTATAAATATTAAATTATCTTAAATATTTAAACATAATTTATTATTAAAATGCAGAGAGCTACAATAACATTATTTTCAAAATATTCCTTTTAAAGTAAAAAATTCATTGTACTCGAAAATAAAATAAAATGTTTATCTATATGGAATTAACAATATAATATTTATTTAAATGGGATTATTTTCATTTTAAATCAAATAAAAATTATAATGGGGGAATTTAAATAACTTAAATTAAATGAATGTTTCAATAAATAATGTTTTTTTTATTTCCACAGAAATTAATATTTTATGAAATGATACCAAATATTAACATAAAGATGAATTTAATAAAATTATATCATAATTTAGGTCCATTTTATCAAATAATCATTACAATGTGCAGAAAATTATCTTTAAAATAGAACCATGTAGTATAGGTGAAAATTTATATAAAAAAATATTATTCCTTTTTCAATTGATAAATTATATAATATCATTTAAAAAACTAAAATAAATAATAATACATATAATTTATTTCATTTATATTTTTTATGGGTCACATGAGACCTCATAATTACTAAAAATTATAATTTATTATATTACTCAGTTAAAAAGGGAATTATCTCTTAAAAAGTTACTATTCATCGCCACATCGTTGAACCATAAAAAAAATTAATCCCAAAATTATCTGGAAGACACCTTGTATAACTATGAAAAAATTAAACATAAAGTGAAATCTACCTTGAACCGCATCCCAAGAAAATATGGTGGAAAACACTAGAAAAACTCACAAGATTACATACCTCCGACAATATGGTGACCATTATTTTTCAGTCATTTTTGTAGGATATCATCATTCTATAACATGTTAATGTCCCATTAGTTTAGCCTAATTCAACCACAATCTTGTAGAATCATCATTAAACCACAATGAATATCCATCCCAATTCATAAGGGATTGAAAAGAAACAAAAAAAAGTATTCAGAGTGGGAAAATAACCTTATATCCTCAGAGAATACCCAAAAATCACCCTACTTCAATGGGGTTTGAATGAAAAATTATTAGTGGGGGGTTGAATAGACACACCTTGTTTCCAATTACCTCTAAAACCCAAATATATATGATCCATAAATATTGGTTTTACAATGTTAAAAATTTATGGGATTAGGAAAACGAAGCAATTCCATTCACATGGGGTTGCATTGTGGAATAACCCATTGGGAAGTGTTGAAAAGGGAAAACCTTGAACAATATTTGTGGTGTATAAGGTCACCTTTTTATAAGAAATATCTTAGTGGTATTATAATTTACATTCCTCCTTAGTATCAACGATGATATAACCTTGGCTGTGGTTTAGTGCACCATTTCAATGAAACCCTCACTTTACAAAATTCACATAACGAAATGACCTCTCCTATCATCACATGACCTTCAGGATCCATATACAGGGTCCATCTCTTTCTAAAGATTTTAGAAAACATTGTTATTATTCTACATATTCCCCCATCATCATGTAGGATTCAAAAATTTGAATTGAAGTTATTTTCCTTTTCAGAATATCCCCATGAAACAACTCACTAAGACACAATATCTTTCTATACGACATGGTTACCATTCCTAAGATTATTGCATTTGTGAAACATTAACACATTAAAAATGATATGATATAATTACAATGTACTGCTATGTGGTCTATCTCATGTATTATAATTCTTCAACAAGGTCCTCTCAACCCTTCCCCAAGGTTCTCCCGAAAAATCAAAACACTTCCTTCGCCACTACCAATAACTAAATACGCGTCATTGATAATTTTTGACTCTCATATTCTTAATCTAAATAATTTTATTCCAAACACACCCATTCCTAGTAATAAAATAAATAAAATTTCACATTAATTTCATAAACTTTAATAACATTGGTTGTTATATTATTGTGGTAAAATTTTTATATCCCATAATATAATATATGAGATCACAATTGGATTATTTTTAATCACAATAAATATTTTCCAAATTTATTTATTGGATGTTATTTATATATGAATCATTTTTAGAACGTGTGGTTGGTTGGAATTATATAAAACCTCTATTTTAAATTAATTTTTTTTTATGTTAGATCAAAAAGGTTTCACAAGATCAATACAAGTACAAATATTTTTAAATTGTTATGAACTATTAAATTAATTGTATGTGATTCATTTTTAATAAATTTGAATGAACCGCATGTCATTATGATGTGGTATGTGGTTAGTATTACATGATTGTTTTTTAATTATAATGATTTATTAAGTTTCATTAAGGGATAATGTACTATTCTTTAACACAAAAAAAACTATTCCTTTCAATAGGAGGTACAATTACTAGTTAATTAAATGTAAAAATATTACTTCTCTATTGAAAATATATTCAAAATTTGTTCTCATTATATGAATTGTGTATTTATTTAATCATTTTGGGGATAATATATACCATTATATTAAAGTGTAGAACCAACTTTTTAACATGATTTAAAGAGATAAAATTACATGACCATACGACATCAAATTACATTATATGTAATCCTAGAATTGTGTGGCCCAAATTCAATTGAATGAGATGACCTTGTGTTATAAATTTGAAACATTTATTATCTATTTGACCATTCTTATATAACACCACAATCATTTTATTAATCATTAAACCATTTAACCACTCAAAAATATCTATCATACCACCAACCAAGGGTTATTTCATTGTGCTTGTAATACTCAGTGATTTTGGAAAATATTTTTTTTTCAATTTTTTTTGATATTTTTCTTTTCATGTAAAACTGTAAAAAGAGTTTTTTATTTAATATACTATTATTGGCTTGCATTATACACCACACCAAGATATCCATCACTATAAACAACATAAATTTTAATGTTCTATTTACAGAATATGAAGGTTAGCCTTCATTACACATAACATTGACTTTCCTTGATGCTTACGTACCACAAAAGATAGATTGTTACCATACAATAAAATATTATTGAAAATATTTTTATTTAATATTATAGGATATAAATTTTCCATTATGTTGATTTTTACGAATATGAGGAACTAACTTATGAAAATAAATGGTTGAAATAATTAGTTAAAAATTAGTCAGAATTGAATATAAGAAACAATTTAATATAAAAGGAAAAAATATTATTATTACTATAAGTAATATTAAACTATTAAATAAAAAAAATTATTATTAGTTAGTTATAATAATTTAATATATATTTTTTATATATTCAATAAAATATTTTTTATTTTCATTAGATACATTAGATAGGCATTAGATAAGAACATACCAAATTTTATGGTTAAAAACCTATATGTTTATAAATGAAGTTTTAGTTCATTTTAAGAGAGAACACATTTTGAATAAACTTTTTTTCAATTTTATTGATTTAATATGACAAAATAAAATTAAAAATTAAAGGTGAAGCATAAAAATTCTGTTAGGATTTTTTTTGTTATTTTCAGTAAGGTTTATTTTATTTAATGAACAATGGAAGATATTGTATAGTAATTCAAAAATTCTTTTTCATAAAATTTATTTATATTGATAAATTGTATTATAAATTGGTTTAATGGTTAAAATATATAATATTATTATAAATTTATCCAGTTCAGGTCATTGGAGTAAATTTATATTTTGAATTGAATATAAAAATTTAGAAATCAATGAACATTTTTACATTCGATCCTCGCATTGTCGAACCGACTATTAGATAAAATTTAAAATAATTTCTACCTCTTATGAGATCAGAATTTCAAAAAACAGATTACAAATTTTGAATTATCATAATATAAAAATTATAATATTTTCAACTTCAATTTTCAACAAAATATTATTGAATATAATTAAATTTCATTACATAGATTAAGATAATATTATGATTAACTATAGACTAAACCATAACATGAAGTCCCATAATTACTAGAAATAAGTAGAAGACCCATTGTGTAGACTTATATAGATCCTTACCTCCCATGTCTCGAACGTTTACCATTATCAGATTCACATGAAATTTGAAATACGTGTATGGAATTCTGGTGTCAAAATATTATATGAGTGGCATTCCTCCTCTGCTATAAATATAACTCTCCTCCTCCACTTCATTACAACTCTCATACCAGTTAGGTTCAAAAATTTTCCTAATACAATATCCCACCAAAAATAATAACTTCCACTATAATGAATCCATTTTTTTCGAAAGTCTTCCAACTATTACCTTTGGTGGATACAAAAAGGTGTTACCCGATTTTGTGTTAACCCCCTCCCTCAAACCCATTTATTTAATTTTCTGTTCCTACTTCCTAAAATATTTAAATTGCATTATTGTATATAAAAAATAGTATCCTCAATATAGTAGTATTTTTTTAAATGAGTGTTATATACCTACGCATTCAAACGCATTAATCTAATTGATAACAAAAATATTATTTACATGTATGGTGAACTACCACCTTATGAAATGATGATTATTCAATTTTCCATTACCACCCCCCATTGATGAAATTATGGTTGAAAAAATATCTATAAATGATAAATATGATTCTTATAATGTATTTATTTTTCTGTAATTTTAATTTATAAAACATTTTTATTCTTTTCATATTGTGAAAATACAATAATTTCTTTTGTGAAAGTGTAGACTACCACCAACTCAAATAGATGTGATTCAGTCCAACACTACATAAAATTTATTAAAGATGTGTTTAGAAAAAATATATGATATATATGACACAATAATTATAATAATATATATATATATGTCATTTACCTTCTTTATTTCAATACATTAATTAAACGGAAATAATGTTCATGCGTAAGTATGGCATGCCATCTTCATGAACTGTGTATTCTATTTCATAATTCTGTATTATAAAGATTATTATAATACATATATATTTAATATAAATTTTATTTATACCATGTTTTATATTAATTAAATATTTAGAAAGTTATATGGACCAATGATAAAACAAATTATGACACATGATAAATATAAAGAGATTATTAACTGCTGTGAAACCATAACATAGAATTGTTAACAAATGGGTAATATAAATTAATTATCATACCATATAATGGGTAAGATATAATAATATGTTTTAGTGATAGATTTTTAGTAAACATTTAATTATTATATAGACAATTTGTGTGGGTACGATGAGAGTCAACATACAAGGTAAGAGGATTTCTTCTAACTTTTTATTTATATGAATTATATGCATTAATCAACACTCAATTTTTTGTGTTCTGTATATGTCACGACCCGTCCTTTGGACCCATGTCGTGACTACCCCATGCCCGCCTCCCATAGGCCAGGGGCTGGAGACTAGCACCAAGGCATAAATACCGACAAAAAGGGGAAGACATTTCCTTTATAATGTAAACAAACACCACAGAGTAAGCTAGCAGATGTAAATACTAAGTAAAACTGGGTACAATAGTAAGTGGAGAATGTAAATGGGCCAGAAGACAAACCCAAACTGAACGTAAAGTACAAATGGATAGAATGTAAAGAAACTGAAAGCAAAGCAGCAATGTCGAGTCGTCCACTAGAAGTCCCACCTGAAGGGTGGGTACAGATAATCTTCTCAGCTCAACGGTCCAGCCGTCCGCTCCGTGTACATTCCGCCCAGTGGTCCACCTCTAGGTACCGACCTGCTCCACAAGCCTCAACCACGATCGGCGATGTCCGTCGCCTACATCCAACACAATGTAGTGCAGGCATAGCCCGCGCAGGGGTGAGTATATGCTACTCAGTAGGGACCCCGAGACCCCCGAAGGTCTCCCAAAATCCACAAAGGATAATCCAAAAAGTAAAGATACAATCACGAAGTAACATCCAACACTACTTAAGTATATGCCCATACATATACCTAAGTAATCAATTCTAGTTTGGCTCCAACATCCGACCCAAGTTTGATCACGTCCACATAGGACAGTACAACCCAATCCACATAGGAAATCACAACACAATCCACATAAGAAGTCAATCAATCATATCAAAGATAATGATTGAAAGTCAAGACTCAGCTCACACAGGTATACTTCATCGTAAGGTGATAGAGATGATCATATGTAGCCACTGATTCATATAAGCTGGGACCCACATAGGATACAAAAACCAGCTACTCTGCCAGACACATTTTTGATACAAGAACATAGTCAAACACTTACAGACCCACGTATGATACACGTACAGTAGTACTGCCAGACCCACGTAGGATACAAGAACAGTAGTCATCACCGTCGAACCCACAGAGGATTTCAGAACGGTCCTCATCTATGCCGAACCCACGGAGGATTTGAGTGTAGTCTTCATTGCTGCCAAACCCACGGAAGATTTCAGTACAGTCGTCGTCGCTGCCGAACCCACGGAGGATTTCAGTGCAGTCATCGTCGTCGTCGTAGTCGCAGCCAGCTCTAGGGTTCCCGCACACAACATGCTCGATTCCAGGAGGGTCTTCTCCTCAATCCAAGGGGGTCGATACATAAACTGACACGTAGTCTGGATTTGATGTATCCCAAAGTTTTGTCTTGACAAAAGGAACTCAACGAGACAGACGACTCGTCAATCAGAAGCCCAGTCTGAGAGTTATTGGTCTTTTCGTTCTAGGGGCCCGATTGGTTTTTAAGTTAAAAACAACACGACCACACTCCAACTGAATCCAAACCTCATGCAGAGTAAGAAAAAAGGTCTGAATCACTATGAGGAATCCAAAAAAGTCGACGGAATGTCAATCGGACATCCGCAGCTCATGTTATAAGTGTTTCCGCTCGGAGGGCCTAGTTGGTTTAGTGCTCGAACCAACCCAGACGTACACAAAGTTCTATGAATCATTGAGTGTAATATACCTAAACGACCATCGTGATCCAAATATCTCATCGCAACTGATAGTGCATCGATCGGAGATACGTAGCCCAAGATATGGGCAAAAGAACGATCTTGTCCGGTTTTAGGGAGGTTTTTTGGGCCCGGACCGACCCAGTGCGAGACCTCCTGGGTCGGCCCGAACCGGGTCCGGGTCCAGCCCATTAGGGCACGGCCCTGCCTAGCCAGGCTGGTTGTCCTGGCATAGTTATGGCCCGGTGTAGCCAGCGCGAGCGGAAAGGGGGGGGGGGCGCTGCCCACCTTGATTGAAACCACGACCCCACATGGGGCCGCTCCTTTTCCAGCTGGGGGTTACGACTCCCGGTCTTCCTTCCAAAATGGTCGGCCCGAACTGGCCGGCCGGTGCTGCCCCCACGGGACCCCGCGGTCCCGCCCCTCCAATGTGTCGGTGGCCGGTGTTTCTGGTAGCCCCGCCTTGCACCGCCACCGCTTTCAGCCGCGGTCTTGTCCGACCGGCGGGGCGCGACAGCACCGCGCCCCTCCGCCGTTTCCTCTTCGTGGTTCTCCGGCGTGGTGCGAGGGCAACACAAATTTTTTCGGCCTCAATGGCGCGGCGCGACGGCGCCACGCTTCTTCTTTATTTCTTGCGAGATTTCGTTGCACCGCGCTGCCTTTAATCGTGCCGCGACAAACACAACATCAAAGGTGGTGGAGGGTCGGTCGTCTTCAGGAGGTCCGACCTCCTCCCGTTAATCTGATATTTAGCAGTAAAAGAAAAAATAGACGTTTGGACAGCCAAGAATATTGGTGAACTAAATCAAACCCCTACCTCGATTAAGTCATCGAACGAGGTTTGTCGTGGGAAACGGACGTCGCGGAAGACGGCGTCACGGAAGGAGGATCATCGGTGTCGCGGTACATGGCGTCACGGTACACAGTGTCATAGAAAAGAGGACCGTCTGCATCGTGTTACATGTCATGGCATCGCCGATCTCCGAGGAATCAGCGTTATTCGCCTTCCTTCGTCGGAGGTCGGCATTCTTCGTCGGTGACGGTGCGTTCTTTGCGTTCTTCAAAGAGGAAGATGAAGATTCCAAGGCTTGAGCAATTCCTCTCCAACCTTCTCGCACAATGAAATAACCCTTAAATAAATATGAATTTTTATTATTTAATTAACACACACAAGGATACATTCAATTCGAAATTCAAAATGTATTCAAGAATTGATTACATTGAATAACTTAATTCAATTCATTAATTAAGAGAGTTGACTTGGAATTTAATTAGGGGGTGCGGGTTTGTTACTAAATAATGGGGGTTTGAGGAAGTTGAAAAGGTGGGGTTGGTGTGGGGCCCACCTCACTAATATCCTATCAAGAGGGGTTAGGATATAGTGGGTCCCACCTCCACTTCCATAAGTAGGTTTAAACTACTTAGAACATAAAATAAAAATTGTTGCAGAAAAAATATTTTATTCATTAGTTAACCCATTTTATTTAAAAAAATCCACACCTGAGCAAGCGCAACTCTAGAAAAGGTGTTCCTAAGCAATTACCAGCGCTACAGTTTCATTGGTGCCCTGAAGTTTCAATTCTGAGCACCGGTTCAAAAATTAGAAAAATCCGCTCGTTCATTCACTGAACGTACCTGAGCTAAACTTCAGAAATTGATTCTAAGCACACCGGGCCTTGGAATCAGTTTCCATCAGGAACTGCATTCTTGTAAAATCGCAATAAAAATTAAGAACAAAAAATTTCCCTTGAATTTTATGGGTCTTTACAGTATATAATGACCATGGATGTATTCAATGATTGTTATAATTTGATTTATTGTTATTTAAATATTAATTTTATGATATTTCTTTGTTTGGGTGTATTTCTAAAAAATTACTAAATCCCAAATTATATTTTGTCACAATTTTCATTTTTTGAGACATATGACTTGTTATGCACCTATATCTTGTTATGAGGTGTATATAGTTTCTTTTAAATTTTATATCTCGAGTCTCAATTTTTAATGTTATCTATATTTCTATTTAATGTTATTATTACCATTTAGTAATGATCTAATTTAAAAAATAGGTAAATGGTTATGGATACAATTTCACTATTTATTGAGATTGTTGTTATTCATCCTTCTATTGATTAAATCATATGATAAATATATCCAAAAATATTATCAGTTTTATTAAACTACTTTTATTACTATTATAGCCAAGTAATGGTAAAATATTTCCACTTTTTGGTACATAATATGATTAGTAATGTGTTTCTAAGGATGTATGATTTTACCTCTCCCTTCAAACGAAAATCAATTTTCCTTTAAAATCGCATTTACAAAAGTGGGTTCAAAAAATATTCTAATATTATATAATCTATATAATACATTTTAATAGTTTGTTTATTAAACCAATGATTTACATGAAATATTGTGGCCTTTTTTAGTAAATCCATTTTACTATCCTTTTTACCATGTAAAACAATTGTTTTCAACTTGTACGACATGTTTGGATTGACCTACATTATTTATGTGAGTCATTTGTTGAATGATATAATGGTTAATTTTTAAGAAATTTTTAAAATTAATTTTCAGGGAAAATGAGATAATTTCTTTTTAATCTTTAACTAGATTTTTTAAAATTATTTTCAAATAAATTGTCTTCCAAATGATTTCATGACTCTTTTATATGTTTTCAAGGGAGATTGTTTTTCAAATGATTTAAATCTTTCATCTTATGTTGTCATTGAATTTTAAAGTAAATTTTTATAATGATTTTATTCTTCAAAAATTCCATTCAATGAATATTAGATATTTTCATTTAGAAATGTTTTTAAAATATCATTCAATGTTAATTTCGATCTAAGATGACATCTGTTGATGTTACTCATTCTTTTATTGGAAATCATCCAATGTTTACATTCAAATATTTAATGATTATATTATGTTTCCATTATATAATGATTATGACACCCATATATACACATATTATTGTATTATATTGAAATCACTTCCTTTAAAAAGTTATGCACTCATGAAAGGTTAATTTCATCCATTTCATTTCTTAGGTTATAACAAAAAATTTATTAAATTAATTTTTTTATGTCATGATATGATGAATGTTCTTTCATCTTCGAGAACTAGTATTAATGATTTTATTATTATTTGGGTGGGACCTCTATGTCCCTCCAATTCAATATTTAATGAAGTATACATCATGTGTATAAACTTTATGAATGAATCTGATTACTTGTTCATAATGTTTTACATGTACCTAGCGGCATGTCGATATGATTATACATGAACATGATTACATGTTCACAATGTTATGAGTGAACCATATTATATGTTCATAATGTAATGCAGAAACCATGTTATATATTCATAATGTAATGCAGAAACCATATAAGAGGTTGATAATGTTATTCATGGTCATGTTTTATTATCCATAAGTTTATGCCTAAATGTGATTACATGTCCACAATGTTTTGTGTGAACCAGATTGTATGTTGACAACATTATCCATTGACCTGTATTCATGTCTATGTTTCTATGAGAGGTAATTATTTCATGTCCTTAACATAATGTGTGAAACTATTTCAACATATATATGTTAACTATGTTATACATTGATTTCTATGAATCAATTCCATGTCATGTCCCTCTATTATCGTTTCATAGAAAATCCTCTCGTTTTCATTATGATTCATGTCTCATGAACTACAAATATATATTCCATGATTCATGTATATGTTCATTGATATGTCGAGTATGATATTCTAATGACCATGATAACATTATTATAACCATATGCTGATGATTATGCTTACATATCCCCCTTGATTACCCTCACAAAGCTTCTGATCTGACCTCATAATAAGTTTCCATTCCTATGATATGAAGATATGTACTGTGTTTGATAATTCAATGTGGGGTGATATTATAGAAGAACCTATTGAGATAAAATTTATCCCTCTTATGTAAAAATTCCATTGTTTCCATGTATCCAGTGGCATTAGACAAATATGGTCTTTGGGTGTCCATTTGTATAAGAGATTATGTATTCCACAAATGTTATGTAATATTAATTTATGAAATATGAGGGTTTGTATATTTGGTATAAGAGATATAGATTATTAAGCCTTTGGAAAATAGTATGAAAAGATTAGTGAATTCTATAGGTATATTGTATGTATATTTATAGGGATGTTTCTAAAGATAAATATATTGATGATTTAATGTTTAGGAAAAATTCTTGGAATTTTGGTAAAGGATTAAGTGACTGGTTTCCTAGAAATACATCACTCATTAGATAATATAAGTCAATGAATCTCTATAACAGATGTACCTAGGTGTAATAACTCTGAAAAGATGTCCCATGTATGACTCAGGGTAATCTGGCACATGACATTGTGAATTTCTGTATACCTGGTTTTACATTCCTAGGGGATATCCTTTGTTAATTAAAAAACATTCTGAACAATCGTGATGGGTTTAAATAGAGTATCACTATGAATATCCAAGGTACAACCTATGGTTTCCTATATTAAGGACATAAGATCCATGACTTAAGAACAATATAATAAATTTTTCATGATTATATTGTATCCAAATATGATAATTGTTTCTCACATTATGATTTATTATTTTATTAAAAAGAAAAAACTATAAAAAACACATATAACATTTTATGATATAGATGTGTAAAATATCAGAATTATATGAATATATTTCCCATGAGGAAATCTCATAATAAGAATCTAGAAGGTGGTATGAGTATTATCACAATTTCTAAAGATAGAGAGACAAAAAACGACATTTGAAAGGTATTTTATATTCTTCTAGTATTGTTTCCATTAAACATTAGAAACATGATTAAATTGATGTTGATAATCATTAAGAATGATTTATATTTCATATTATGGGAATGATACATTAAGAAATATGTTGATAAATTATAAGTAAGGGTGATATTTTGATAATGGGGTGGTTACCCATAACTAATGCCTGAAATTTAGATAATGATGTTTGGATAAAGATATATTGGATATTAATATTTTAAATTAATGTTAAAAATTACCCTACAACATATCATTAAAAAATTTCTCAATATTCTCAAGGATGTAGTTTAAAACTTGATTGATTCAAGGGATATATCTAGTAATCATTTTAGTAAGGATGCATTAATGTTTCAAATAAGTATTTATGGAAATTTACGTCATTACCATTTATCATGAGAATAATTAATATTGGTAATCAAATGCATGGAATTTGATGGAATACTAGTACTGTGTATTATATGATGAATCAATGTAATGATGATTTTGTAATATTCTTTCTAAATATTTGGAATCTCATCTCTCATATGGGATATATGGTTAACCATTAATGAAAATAATAAGAAAAAATTTAGGATAATTATTTATCTATTAATATTTTATTAAAAACCATAGTAAAAAGGGAATTTATTGATTAATCTAATTTCAACTATTTACATCATATTTATTTTTGAGGTTACGAATGTGTTGATTTTAAAAAGGAAAAAAGTATGTTGGGTGGAAACTAATAAACTTAGTAAATGTTGTGGGTTTGGAATCCTTGACCTAAGGATGATGAGGGTTTCACTCATACCACATGCCTATATGATTTCCTGGTTAATGTGTAAATATTTTTCTTCAATAAATATTCATGATGAACCATTTGTTTTAGTATTTCTGTTTACTAGTTAATGTATCATCAATATATTTTCTGAAGAATATTTAAAGAATATAGTTATTATTTTCAATTTTTTATGGGCCTTGACATATTATAAATTTTTATTTTATAACTTTGGGTGTGAATGTTTGTTTTAGACATCCATTTTTTATTATAATTAATGAATTAGAAATAGATAAAAAACAAATAATTTGTGAATTATTTTATATAAATGTATAAAAATTTTATGTTTCCTCATATTATTTTTCAGCCAAATATTTCCTAACCGTTAGGGTAACTATTAGAAAAAAGTTTTTCCATAATAACTTGATTTTTATTTACTGATGACCTTTCAAATCCTCCTTGATTTATAAAATTTAGGTGATAATTTTTTAACATTAACTTGTTTTTTATTTGTGTCCTCAATAAATCATTATAAATATTTATGCTTTTCCACTATGTCTAATCATGACTCCAAACCTATGTTCTACTATGTGGAATCCTATTTATTTGTTACAACGGGTAACCGTTATAAGTCCAACATTCCCTTTTTATATAATATCTTAATATTAATTTTTAGGATTTGGGTCTCTATGAATGAAAATTTTATGTAATAAACATTTTATAAAACAAAATAATTTTGATTGAAAATGTATTTTAAGGTTGGTAGAATGTTACACCAATAGATTTTGTGAGATATTTTTTAAAATTAATTTTATCTTTTTTGATATTTTCCATTTCACACAACATTAAAAAATAGATTCATAACAAATAACAATGATTGTATTACATTATATGAAACACCATTTTTTCAATAACTACAAAAAACATAAATTATAATCTTATCAACACAAATCATTAATATTCACATACATGACACAAAAAAATGACTTTCTATGACGGCTTTTGTAAAACTCAAGAAAATGTGTTACAAAATCAAAATATATAATTAAAATTATTTTCATTTAACATAGTAGTATATAACCAAGAAATTATGTTGATTGTAACAAATAATATTATCTAAATTATGAAAATACAAGGTTGATATCATTTGTTACAAATAAATTTTAATTTAATAATTTGAAAAATTGAATGTAAATGAATCCATTATTATTATTATTATTTGTTATACACTAATAAATTAAATTATTAATAATTAGACAGTGGAATTAATTTAATATATTTAATATATATTCAATAATAGATTTTTAATATACATTAATTAGATTTTATTGACATAAGATAAGTACATTCCAGTTTTTTTGCTTAAAACAAATATATTTATAAAAGTAGTTTTAAAACATTTAATGGAGATCCAATTTTAAATAAATATTTTGGATGTATTATAGTATTAATATTATTATATATCATAAATATTTGAGATTTAAATATAACAATTATGTCATGATAATTTATGTTTTGTTTTTTATGTAAGGTTTCATTTATTATTGAGTGACGGAAAATATTGTATTTTAATTCAAAACAAATTTTTCATACAATTAATGCATAATAATAAATTATAATTTATACTAGAATAAAGTTTTAAATGGATAATATTTTTATCAATTAATCTAATTCGGGTCCTTGGAATAAATTCCACTTTGTAATTTAATATAAAAATAGAGGTGTGTTTTGAATGTTTTTACTTAAACCCTCATTTTGAACCCAACTACAAGATTGTATTTTAATTAATTTCCTCTTATTTTATCATTTGAATATGAAAAAATGGATTTTATATTTAGAATCTGAATACTATATAATTTTCAACAAGTTCAACTTATTTTTTTACCCAAATGATTATTGAATGTAATTAAAATTAATTACATTGATTAATGTGAAATTAATAATAACTTAGAAATTAACCTTAAATATTAAACCCAAAACAACATATAATCTTATTCATGATTCATTTTATTTAAATAATTAGATCCTATAATATATTTTAACTAATTTTATATATTATATTATCCACATGAATTGTGAAAATTTGAATGGAAATCCTTTTCAAAATAATACAAGAGTACCACTCCTACACTAAAAAAAGAACTCCTCTCCACCACCTATTTACACCTCTCAAACCACATAGTTTTTTCTAGGATCTACTCAAATATAATCCAAAATTTACCCCCATACACCTTGAAGCGTGGATTTATTCAGAATGTCATTTGAATTATTATTTTGGTGGAAACGGAATGGAGATACCTTTATATAAGATAACACCCTCCCTCAAACTCCTTTCATTTATTATTGTTCTTTACTCCCTCAACAATTTATATTATATGATTGGATAAGAAAATATGTATCAACAATATACCAAATTTTTATATCTTAGGGGATTTACCATAACATATATACACTTCTATCTAATGGGTAATGAAAAAATTGTTTTCATGTATGACGAACAACCGCGTTATGAAATGATGATGGATAATTTTTCCTTTACCACATATCTTATTGGAAATTATGATAGAATTTATATTTATTTATGATGTATATGATATAAATAATTAAATTATTCTCATTTAATTTTAATTTTTAACAAGACATTATGCTTTACAACATCAGTAAACATGATATTTACGTTGGAGGAATAGTAGAATATTGTAACGTCAAAGAGTTATGATTAATTCACACATAAAATTTAAGGAGTAAAGGATATTTTTATAGAAATTTAAATGATACTTAAGGTATAATAATAATTATTTTTTGATATATATATACAAATTTGTAATAACAAGTCATTTACTTTGATTATTTCAATACTTTAATTAAACGAAGACTATTTTCATGCGTATGTATGACCTACTCTCTCCAAGAATAATTCATTCACTGTCATAATAATATATTCTATTGATTAATATAATTGAAATATATTAAATATAAATGATATTTATATAATTTATCATATTCTGTAAGGCATGATATATGTATATTTACAAATTCAATAAAAAATAATGGGACATAAAAAAACAAAGAAAAAATTACTCGAAGTGAAATCATAATATATATTTTTCAATAAAAGGATAATATAAAGTCATAATAAAACAATATAATGTATTATATATAAAAATATTGTTCAGTGATTGTGAATAAAAAATATTTACTTATTATTCAGGATGTTTGTATAAGTATGATGAGAATCAAGAGAGACGAAATGGGTATTTCATCTCACTTTTAATTTTTATGAGATAAATACACATATCATCACTCATTTAATTTTTTGGTGTATATAATGAAAATTGATGTATTATATTATTCTTAAACATTAATATTTGTGTAATTAAATTTCCATTTTATGATATTAATTCCATGGGGTCTATGTATCAAATGTTACAAAATGGATAATGTGATTTTGTCTTAATTTTCCTTCATTGATTAACATGACATGTTAAGCACCTATATCATTCCACTAGGTGTATACAATAACTTTAAAAATTCAAATCCTGAATAAAATTATTTTAATCATTTTATAATATCTATTAAATGTTTTTATTTCCATTTTGTTATGATCTAATGTTATCAAATTGGTAAATGGTTAAAGGCTACACTCTCACCACTTCTAAAGATTATATATAATTATTATACCATTGATAAAATATTATGATCCATATCTCATTTACACTTATGAGTTTTCATTCCCTCATGTTATTAGTTTTAAATTAATTTAATGCTACCATTATTCAACCCTTTTGTAAATAATATGATAGTGGGTGTGTTTTTAATCAAATATAGCTTTACATCTCCCTTCAACTATAAATATAAGTTACTTCAAAAATATTATTAAAAAATTGGGTTTACAAGAATATTATACAATTACGTAATCTAAAAAAGTCATTTTTACCATTTTTCATTTACTTATTTTTTAAAATGATTATTCTTGTATATTTTTGAACATGTAATTTGTATAACCATTTCAATATGATAAAGGAATATTATTTTTACCTTATAGGTGATGTACAAATTTACCCACTACTATATTTGAAACCTTCCCTTTAATGATGAATAGGTTAATTTTTTAGGATTATTTTGTAAAAATAATATTATATGATAATGGGTTTCTAAATGATTTAATGAATTATTTATAGGTTTTAATATTATTTTCCATGAAATGTTTTTCCAAATGATTCCTTGATTATTTTATAAGTTATAATGGGAAAATGTTTTCAAAATGATTTCAGGACTATATTATATGTTTTTAATGCACTTAAAGATAAAATGTATTTATAAATGTTATTTTTATAAAAATAATTTTCAAAGAATAAAGGATATTTTCATCATGAAATCATTTAAAATTATCTTTTAATGTTGTTATCCCTCTCGGATGACGTCCAATAATGTTACAAATTCTCTTTTGTGATATGATCCACATGTTCCATTCATAACCTTTCATGACTGTTTTATGTATTGGTTGAATTATTGGTTTGACACCCATTTATATTCAACATGTTATATGCAATTGAAACTGCTTCTTTTCCATGGTTATACATTGATGATATGTTAAGGAAATCAATTTCATTTCATGAGTTTTGATAGGTTTTTTAGAAAATCTATTTTTAATTGGTCAGGATATTATGAATGTTGTATTATCTAGAGTAAAATGTAGTAATGATTTTACTAGTTGATGGTTGGGAACTATATCATCTTGAAATTCATGGGGTATCAAAGGATGAATCATGAGTATAAAATTTATTTGTGAACCTAATTACATATTATAAATGTTATTCATGTACCTTGATGCATGTTTAATGGATTATATGTTGACATGATTAAATGTTCAAAATATTATGAGTGATCCTTATTATATGTTCATAATGTTATTCATGAACCTGATTACATGATACAAATGTTATGAATTGACCCAGGTTCATGTCAATAAGATTATGTGTAGACCTAATTACATGTTCACAATATTATGCATGAACCTAATTTCATGTTCACAATATTATGCATGGATCTTTTTTCATGTCCCTATGTCTATGTTATGTCTTGATTTAATTTCATTTACTGAATTTTTTAACTTATTTCTACTAATACATGTTCACTATGTTATAAATTCATGTGAATGAGACCATTGCATATCTTATCCCTTTTTTAATATTTATATGATTATTCGCTTGATTTATTTATTATTAAATTCTCATGAACTACAAATATTTATTCAATTATTCATGTTTATGATATTTGATATATAGGGTATGATCTTATAATAATAATGACCACATTCTTATTCCCTTATGCTAATAATTATGCTTACATGCCTCCATTGTTTACCATTTCTAAGAATATAACCTCACCGATTTTTATTATTAATTTCCTATTATATAAATATATCATTTATGTTTTATGTAACTAATATTTGTGGTGATGATGAAGAACCTAGTGGGAGATAATGTAGTTCAATAATATAACAATGTCTATGTTTCTATGTTTCCATGGGCACTACACTAATGTAGTCTTTGGGAATATATTTATATAATGAATTAATAAGTCCACCAATGTGTTGTGTTGTTAATTTATAAAAACCGATGGTTTCCATAGAACTTCCCTATAATCAACCATGGATGTGAACCCCTCTATCCCACATCAAAAAAACATGTAGGAAATTATATGAATGATAAATTCCAGAACACCAATTTTTCTCTCTAAAATCCCACCATGATTCCTACATGGAACCTTGACTTATCACCAATATTTTATACGATGACATTGGAGTAGTCCTACGATATATATAGTTTCATGGAAGGGAACTTCCCATTCTCACATTATAATTACACGAGGATATAATGATGGTTGATAATAGAATAACATTTTCTACATTTTTTTATTTTGAATTATAATTTTAGCTGAAGTCAAAACTCATGAACTAAAAATATATATTCTTCACATCAGTTTAATGATGTTTATTTTTTTCAATGATGTTTTTAAAATAAAGGTCGCAAAATATATTATATCAAATATTTATAAGTAATTTTTATTGAAAATACAATAGAATGTTTTATAATTTATATATAGTTGATTTTATATGACACAATGACACAAAATATAATGATACAAATTATAATAATATTCCACACCTTGGGACTTTACCTTGTTACCTACCCCCAAACCCCAAAACCATACCAACACTCCACTAATTATGTAGAAAATATTCAATTAGTATGGATGATATAATTATTTCATTTTATTAAAAATTAACAATATAATATTTTTATTTTAAAAAATTAAAAAAATTAATTTATACTATTTATTTTTCAATTTATTTAAATGTACAAGTACTTCAAAAGAGACCACTCATTGTTACACAAATCCATTTAAAGAATACTTAAATTCATGCTCCTTTACAAACTACTCTAAATGAATTATTTTTTAATGTGTGTGTAATAAATATTTTTAGGGTAATATAATATTGTATAAGTAAACAATTAAATTTATATATTGTTAATTTAATATTAATTATTAATACATACTAATTGTTTATTATCAAATACATATAATTATATATTAATTACTAACCATTAATTAATAATTAATTAAAATAATTTGTAATAATAAATTACTAGTTATTAATATAAAACATTTATTGATTAATAATTGGTAATAAATTTATTCTTCCTCTTATGTACATTTTGATAGATTTTAATAATAAGGGGAATTTGGGACTCTACCTTTATAAATTATAAATATGAAAATAATTTGTAAGAAACTGTAACTAATAATAAATAATCGTAAATAATTAGTAATTACTAATTAAAAAATAATTAATAGTAAATAAAAACTAATTTATAAATAATAAATAATTCATAATTAATAATATTTAAAAAATAACAATCAATAGTAAATAATAATTTTTCATATTAAATAAATCTTATAGAATAGTAAAAGTGATATATAATTAAAATTTAGTAATAATGACTAATTATTTAATATTTAGTATTAAAAATTAATTTCTTTAAAATTTATATCCTTTTTTAAATAAAAAATGTGACATATTTACCTTTACAAAAAATCTAACAATATAATTATTTTTATATTATTAAGGGTTGATATTTTAGTGGAATTTTCTTTTAATGACATATTTTTCTTGATGGGTTTTTAGAATAATAATGTGAAATATATCTTTTATGGAGGGTTAATTAAAAATAGTGGTGGAAAATAGTACTCTTTGCAATTTTTTAAATAATTAAACTTAAAAATATTTTTTTAGTGAAAATATTTTGAGAACCTGTATATTTATTTGATATATTTTCACCATAATTTATATAAATCACTAACCAAAAATACAACTAAATTTTTTTCAAGGATGATATTTTTATTCTTATGGAATTTTTCTCAGTTATTTTTCATGTATATTTTATTTAAAATATGACATTAGAAAACATTTTATAAATAGTTAGAAAAAAATGAATAAAACATTCATAGAGAAGATATTTCTGCAGTACTGTATTTTATTATTTTTTCATGGTATTTTTTAAATAATATATATGAATTATATTTATAATTATGAAAAGGAAAATATGTTTATTATCACGGTGCATTTTATGATATATTTATGAAGTCAATTATTTATAAATCCTATGTGAAAAAGGTTTTTACAAAGTGATGTAAATGAAATTATAATGAAATATTTGTTTTGGAGAGATGAATTTTTTGATCTCACTAAAATAATTTGGCTTATTTATTAATTTTTTTAAAAAATAATATAAAATCTGCTTACATTTTGAGGTAGATGATATTTTTGGTATAATTTTATAGACATGTTTTTATGTGATTTTCTCAAATTTCATGTGTGAATAATAATTTATATTTCATTGTATTGATAAAAAATATGAAAACAACATTTTATTGTATTTTTATATCAATTTTTGAGTAATCGACTTAGAAACTATTAAAAGTATTGATTACTAATTTTCTATTGTATAATCAATTATATCAGAATTATTATTTTTTATAGTCTAGGTCTCTAGAATCCTAAATAATAGATTTAGATTCATCATTTCATTCCTCCTCTTTTAAAGTATTGATATTTAACATGTAATATAGCGATTTGAGGAAGATATTATTGATAGTTATTATGATTTATATTTTTTTTGTGACGAGTAATATCAATGTGAAAGATTTTTTTACAACATGAGAACTATATTATGTGAAGGATACCATCATACTTATGTGAATGTTTATATTTGAAGGATAGTTAGATGATAAAGGTTAATGTGTCATGATCGATTATAATTAGAGGAATGTGAGAAAAATTAACTTAATTTTATCTCATATCTAAAATAAAAGAAGACTATATGTTGAAGAACTACGTTGAGAAATTATAAGTTATTTACTATAGAATACAATTATTTGACTTTGTGTTCCCAAATATTTGGGATTATTATTAAGAAAATAATGATGTTTTTAGTTTCAAAATATAATGATGTGTAATTAATAATATAATGAAATTAGTTTTTGTAAGACTTATTTTACTAGAAAATAGATTGGATATATTTTTAAAAAATTAATGATGATACCCATGTCTATATAACAAGATCTAGTAGAAATATATTTCAATAGAAATACAATAGCGTCTCTATTAAGACGATCTTGATATAATGTGACATTAATCAATGATTCCACTAGGTATGTATGGATTTGTTTCTCAAAATATAGTTTAGATGTTTATTATATGTTTTGGAATTAGAAAGAAATTTTTTTTGAGTAGAGATTTAAATTGAATTTTTAATGTTTGATAATGGTGGGGAATAATGTAGTGTTATTTTATTTTCTATTATTTGATCTTTCATAGGGACTTGAACATTGAGATCAAAACTAAATCTACACATGACCTATTGAATTTTCCCTTAATCTCTGGAGGAAGATAAATAATATTTATAAGTAAAATATACACATGGGGAAGTATTTTAAATCAATATATATAACCAAAAATTGGAAACAATACATGTTAAATGTAAAAATATTTTACCAAAACCATTTTAATTAACAAAAAATAAATATTAAAATAATATAAAACAAAAAGACAAATATCGATTTTATATCATTATAAAATAAACTATCTTAAACCCATGTAATTTTTCCCACTAAAAATTCCACCATTGTGAATAATGGATCTCCACATATAAATTATGAGACATTTTTTTTACCTTCATACTAAAAAATCATGTCTACATATCAACAAAAGTGCACATGTAAGTGTTTAGTATAAACATAAGATGAATTTAATTAAGACCATAATAAGTTTACATTCATTAAAAAATACACCATATGAAATCATATCCAATAAAAAATTGGTTAATTTTATTCAAAACATTGAATTATTAATAAAATTTCATAATTGATAAATAATAATATATTATATCAATACAATTTTCTCAATATTCATATTTTACTTGAAACAAAAATTACATTCAATTTTTAAAAACTAATATATAAATTGTAATTTCAATCTAAAAATGAATGATGAGAAAATTTTATTGGGTTTCAAAACAAATACAGGAAACTCCATATTTCCCAAAAATCTAAATAATGCTCATGCTTATTAATGACAACCCATGCTGGGAGAGACCCCATACCTACATTATCAGGCACATTATTAAAAATATATTCATTAAGAATTTTTATTAATATTATCTGAGATCTCATTGAATTTATATTTATATACTACATAATGATATTTATTTTATACATTGGCAAATAAAACAATCCTAAAAAACCTGAGAAATTGTTTTTTAATGACTTTGGAGACTAGATTAATAATTCAAATATTTATTCAAAATATTATAATTTTCTTATAAAATTTTTCTAACATTGTCCCATATAGGATTATCATGAGTAATATCCCATCATATAACCTAGGAAAATGGAAATAAAGGAATGGGTAATTTTATTGTCTTAGTATTTCTAATCATTGGATATGACAATAAAATATCATAAGTGGGAATACAATGTGACTAAGAGTAAACAAATATTATAAATGTACATAATTATAATATATGAAAATCAAACCTCAATAGAAATAATTATAAAATCATACATCATTGAATATGGATTGGTAATAACATAATAAATGAGTTACGTGAGTCACAATCTAGATCCATGTAAGATAAACACAGGTATAAAATTATGGCAACAAACGGTGGCACACACATAAGCGTAAAAATCATAACATAATGAATAAATAACCACATCCCAACTCTCATTATATAGTGTAGAAGGAATCACTACAAGATTCCCAGAAAAAGGTAGAGTAATAATCAATGACTACTATATATAACATAATACATTAGGAGACCCGATCCAATTCTTGTAAAATCGTGTTCTTGGGAATCATTCAATAAATTGTTTTAGGCATGCGATATAACCCATACAACCTTGGGATTGGTAAAATGAAGAATATAGAATTTTAGATCCTCATATATATAAAATTACCAAATTAATTAGAGGGATATATAATTCTATTCATAAATGTTATATAATTAAAACCATACTTAATTGTTCTAAAGTAAAAAAACAATATTCATCATTTTTTATATCTTAATTAACATGTTGGAATGAAATGACTTTATTGAAAAAACCCTTAAAACATCATTATTATAAGTCATAAAAATAAATAATGTGTGTTGTATAAATATATAATATACCATGTTAATATTAAAAAGCATCATATTTTATTGATATAAATTAAAAACAATTTCCTAATGTCTTTGGAACTATACTTTGGAGAAAAAGAAACAAATCCATTTCTATTGGAAAAAATTAAAAAAACCCTATAATAAATGGAATATTATTTTCTTAAATAAATAATAGAAACATTAAAATATATCTTGATATCTAAAAATGATCATGATAGTAGGAAATTTTTTTGTTTCTATAAGTGTTAAATAAATTAATTTTTTACATCAGTAACAAGACAAATTTAATTCATTCATAAAATGATAGAAAATAATTCATTAAATAGTTTTTATTGAATTTAAAGGGTAATATGAAAGAAATATATTCTATATTTATTTATTTGTGAAATCATACATCAAAAAATTTGAATAACATGTACATAAAGGTTAATGATTTGAATAAAAAAAGATGAAATAAGAAATTTTTTTATTAAAAATATTATTTTAGTCATTTTTAGTATCAAATAGAGGTAGATAAAATTAATACATCAACCCAAATAGAAAAATATAGAAGAGAAGAAAATAGATTAGTTTTAAAATATAAATAACAAATAATTTCACCAAATGGTATATAAAACATAAATAATCCCAATATAAGAGAGATTATATCATAAATCTTTACAACTTCAGTAATGTTGAAATAAAAATATCATTAAATAAAAATAAAAAATATATTTTTTAAATCAATATAATTATCATTAAAATCATTATAATATACATTGATCATTTATATTTACACCAAACAAAATAATGAAGGTAGTGAGTATAGAACATATATCATTAGTAGGAAATTGAGGTAAGGAAACCATTAAAACTGTTAGGTCACTTAAATAGAAATGCTATTTAATATTGAACAATATATGCACATTTAAAAACCGTTAATTTAATTAAATTACGGTAAAAACATTCATATAGTATAATCTAAACCCCATAACATAAAAAATTTGAATATAAAAAATGTGCTAATAAAATAAATGTGTGATGAGAAACACATAGATTTAGTATTAGCTTCTAGGAATACACTTTAAACTCATATACAATAAATATAACAATCTTACTAACTAAAATATGAAAATTAATCATATATGTTACCATTATAGAAAATTAATTAGAAACAGTTATTATATCTTTTTAGAGAATTTATGATTATTTTCATCATGAGATAGAAACCTTAATTATTTTGTGTGGGTTTCATAATGGAGATATTGATAACCATTATTTAGAAAATTTTAATTATTACTATATTATTCAGGTAAATGGAATATAAATTTTGTAATTATTTATAACGTACAATATCATTCCCTGAGAGTTGTATTTATAATTTGGGAGGCATAAATAGATGATGATAATGTATTGTGTGATTTATGAATATCATTGAATTACATTATAATGATAGTTCTTTTTTGGTTCATACCATTTAGAACAATATTCATTTAATATATTACTTATTTTATTCATATATATATATTTAAATAAGATATTTTTAAATACATTATAAAATTTAGTGATGAAAAAATGAATGAAGTCATCCACAGAGGTTGTAGTATGCACTTATGCACGAACAATTATAATTTTTTTATTAATTGTAGAGAAGAATGCTAATAATTTATTTAAAATTGTGGAATCATAATTATATTAAAAATATAATATATATTCATAAAACATATTTTTTTAACTAATTATTATCGGCGATGATGAAAAGTGAATTTCATCAGTTTGTAGAGGTTGTAATCTGTACATAGGCAAGAGCGATTCTTCCACATTCCATTTGATAGACATGTGATTTAAAATTAATATATAATTAAATTAAAATAATTTCATTATATTAATTTTACTTATATCATGAATTTATAAATCTTATATTCTATATTATTATATTTAATAGGAATAAATCAGAAATATTTTTGGGAAGAACAAATACTTATTCCTGCAATAATCCCATTTGAAAAATACACTAAGGATTAGAGGATTGGTATATTAAAAATAAAAGATAATATTTTATATAATAATGTTTTGTAGGTATTTGAGAAAAAATTAGATAGGAAAATGGAGCTTTCGGTGTATATATAATTGAGGAGGGGATGATCTCTTTGGTAAGTGACGGGAGTGGAAACATTGAAAATACCCATAACTTAAAAATAATATAACGTCATTTTTTTTGTAAGGGGACACCAATTAAGTAAAATTTAAAATATAATACAATTTATGATGGAAATATAATCAACCAAATATATTTAGATATGTTATTGAGATACTTTAATCCTTAGATCTTAGATTAACCCCCTCATTAACAATTTAAATGCAAACCAAAATGATATGTTTTTACCATGGTAACTTTTCTATGTGGATAAAAAAAGGATTGGGAATATTAAATTATCATATAAACATGATTCCAAATATGGAATCCATTTTTCAATATATTTTTTATTATGGTAGAAAATATTTATTCTTAATATATGTAAAAAATTTAAAATGAAAAATAATGTTTATTAAAAAAAGTCATTTTATAATAAGGATGATTTTACACTATGATCATTAATTTAAATTATTCCAATAAAATTTAATTGTTAATAAAAAATAAATTATAGTTATTTGACTTTAAAAAAAATTCATAACCGGATATGACATTGTAAATACTTAATTAATGAAAATTATAAATTCCAGTTGTTTTATTATTATAAAATTCAACTTCTATTCCAAAGTTCTAATAAATGATATAAAAATATAATATAGTATTTTTTTAATAGAAGTTTTTACTCATTTAAATATATAATATATTCAAAAAATGTTTTTAGAATCTTTGAATTCATTCTTATTTTATTATAATCTCTCTAAAAGAGATGGGATTTGTAAAAATAGTATTGTCACTATTAACTTAAAACAACATTTCAATAAAAACAACCCATAAAATAACACTATGTAAATTTTTATATAATGAATAAATAAATGATTATAATTTCCTCAAAACAAATATTCTAAAATTCATAAAATTTTATTTTAAATGAAATACACAATATAAATAAAAAAATGTTATAGAAGAATGTAACATTATGTTTTGTGTGTTTTTTGTAATATTCCATATTAATTAATAATTAAATTATTTTTAACATATTTCTCTATGTATTGAAATATTACATATTATAATACTATCGTTAAAAATTAATAAATTTAAATTTTAATGATTAAATATTGAACATTAGTGTTAGTTATTGGAAAAAATTATTTTTGATGTCAAATATTATTAATTATTTATCCTGTCAATGTTATAATTTATAAATTATTAATATTATTATTTATTAGGTTTTATTTTCATCATGTCATTGTAAAATATTGTGTCTCATTTTTATTCATATTTTCATGTGGATAAATATTTTCAACATAGTATTTAATTAGTGAAAAATATCAAAAATTGGGGGGGGGGATTTTACATTAAAAAACATTCAATAAATTGTATCCTCAAATTTTAAAATTTTAAGACTTATAACATTATTATTAATATATTCATCAATTGATATATAATTTAAAATGAAATATAAACCACAATTAAATTTGTAATATTATTAAGCCCATTACATTTTTGAGTATTAAGACCCATATAATGGAATAAATTTTGATTAGAAGAAAAGTATTTTCAGTATATGAATATATGACCATAAGATTTTATAAATTTGGAAATACTCATTCTGTAAATTATGTGTTACTCTATATATAGGAAACTAATCCCATCCCAATATCAATTATAAATTAACTAGAATGAAAATAAATTTATTTTCATGAATGATATTCCCAAAAACATTTTCATGGGATAGAATAATAATTAAACTAGAATTTTTTCTCAATAACATAGTATCAAGACATTTGGGTGGTTATCCGTTTTTCATATGAAATTTCCTTGATATAATTAAGTGGTTGAACTAGGAGATATTAATATATCCAATTGTATTATCATGTGAAGAAACATTCCATATCATTCAAGATCCACTTCAGTGATAATCATTTTATAACATCTCTTTATTTATTTTGTTTTGTAGGGTAGGAAATCCAATTATATTAAATATCCCATGTTTTGGGGAAAATATTTTCATTATTCTAACACTCATTATATCTGGTACATTGAACATTATTCTCATATATTTTTTTCATTGTACTATTTTTCCCCATTGAGAAACCATATAGCTTGATGTACATGACATAAACCCTTATAAAATATTATTGTTACTTTTTGACATGTTGATAAGAGCTTCCTTCCACATTTATTACATATTATAGGTTGTAAATTCTTAAGTCCATTTTATTTATCACCTATGACATTATAACAAAACATGTTTATCTTAAATAGTTTTTTTGAGTCATTATAATGCAAATTGTTTTAAATCATTGCCAAATATTATTGAGTGATCATAACCATATTTTTTCAATTGTAGCTCCAATCCCATTTTGTTTCTCATTTAGAAAATCAAAAGGTCATCCATCACACCCATATTTAACTATATTCTTTAGTGATCTATAAATTTCATAAATAAAATAATGTTTTAAGGATTAGAATATATATGAAAATGATTAAATAAAAACTATAACCATAGTGGAAATATTTCAAAAATTCTATGTATTCCATAACATTTTAATCTATAGTATTCAATCGGGGTTTTGTATTGTCAAATTTCATTTAGGTTACTTTTCCTATCTTTTTATATATTTCATCAGTGGATTTAAATATTCTGTAATCGGTCGTAAAGGTCATGTGAATAAAAAATTCATATCTCCATCAAGTGTTGAACCATGTGTGAAATTATGAAAAAAATTTATAGACCATGTGAAGATAATTTTACCACTAAACCAAAAATGTTATGGGTTATTACCCCTAGAAATTACAATGAACGAACCTACATCGACTAATTTTAATAACATATAAATGTAATTTGTTTGAAAACAAACTCTATATACATTAGAATAATTTAAGATATTTGTTTTTTAAGACTTATCCCTATTGTTTCTAAAAATTATTTCTAATCCTATTACCCAAAAAAATCATTTCATTAAAACCCACAATTATTCCGGAAACTTAATTTCCCTCGTTTGGAAAAAAAATTCATTAATCATTATTTTTGAGAAAATATATGCACATTTAAAAACCGTTAATTTAATTAAATTACGGTAAAAACATTCATATAGTATAATCTAAACCCCATAACATAAAAAATTTGAATATAAAAAATGTGCTAATAAAATAAATGTGTGATGAGAAACACATAGATTTAGTATTAGCTTCTAGGAATACACTTTAAACTCATATACAATAAATATAACAATCTTACTAACTAAAATATGAAAATTAATCATATATGTTACCATTATAGAAAATTAATTAGAAACAGTTATTATATCTTTTTAGAGAATTTATGATTATTTTCATCATGAGATAGAAACCTTAATTATTTTGTGTGGGTTTCATAATGGAGATATTGATAACCATTATTTAGAAAATTTTAATTATTACTATATTATTCAGGTAAATGGAATATAAATTTTGTAATTATTTATAACGTACAATATCATTCCCTGAGAGTTGTATTTATAATTTGGGAGGCATAAATAGATGATGATAATGTATTGTGTGATTTATGAATATCATTGAATTACATTATAATGATAGTTCTTTTTTGGTTCATACCATTTAGAACAATATTCATTTAATATATTACTTATTTTATTCATATATATATATTTAAATAAGATATTTTTAAATACATTATAAAATTTAGTGATGAAAAAATGAATGAAGTCATCCACAGAGGTTGTAGTATGCACTTATGCACGAACAATTATAATTTTTTTATTAATTGTAGAGAAGAATGCTAATAATTTATTTAAAATTGTGGAATCATAATTATATTAAAAATATAATATATATTCATAAAACATATTTTTTTAACTAATTATTATCGGCGATGATGAAAAGTGAATTTCATCAGTTTGTAGAGGTTGTAATCTGTACATAGGCAAGAGCGATTCTTCCACATTCCATTTGATAGACATGTGATTTAAAATTAATATATAATTAAATTAAAATAATTTCATTATATTAATTTTACTTATATCATGAATTTATAAATATTATATTCTATATTATTATATTTAATAGGAATAAATCAGAAATATTTTTGGGAAGAACAAATACTTATTCCTGCAATAATCCCATTTGAAAAATACACTAAGGATTAGAGGATTGGTATATTAAAAATAAAAGATAATATTTTATATAATAATGTTTTGTAGGTATTTGAGAAAAAATTAGATAGGAAAATGGAGCTTTCGGTGTATATATAATTGAGGAGGGGATGATCTCTTTGGTAAGTGATGGGAGTGGAAACATTGAAAATACCCATAACTTAAAAATAATATAAAGTCATTTTTTTTGTAAGGGGACACCAATTAAGTAAAATTTAAAATATAATACAATTTATGATGGAAATATAATCAACCAAATATATTTAGATATGTTATTGAGATACTTTAATCCTTAGATCTTAGATTAACCCCCTCATTAACAATTTAAATGCAAACCAAAATGATATGTTTTTACCATGGTAACTTTTCTATGTGGATAAAAAAAGGATTGGGAATATTAAATTATCATATAAACATGATTCCAAATATGGAATCCATTTTTCAATATATTTTTTATTATGGTAGAAAATATTTATTCTTAATATATGTAAAAAAATTAAAATGAAAAATAATGTTTATTAAAAAAAAGTCATTTTATAATAAGGATGATTTTACACTATGATCATTAATTTAAATTATTCCAATAAAATTTAATTGTTAATAAAAAATAAATTAGAGTTATTTGACTTTAAAAAAAATTCATAACCGGATATGACATTGTAAATACTTAATTAATGAAAATTATAAATTCCAGTTGTTTTATTATTATAAAATTCAACTTCTATACCAAAGTTCTAATAAATGATATAAAAATATAATATAGTATTTTTTTAATAGAAGTTTTTACTCATTTAAATATATAATATATTCAAAAAATGTTTTTAGAATCTTTGAATTCATTCTTATTTTATTATAATCTCTCTAAAATAGATGGGATTTGTAAAAATAGTATTGTCACTATTAACTTAAAACAACATTTCAATAAAAACAACCCATAAAATAACACTATGTAAATTTTTATATAATGAATAAATAAATGATTATAATTTCCTCAAAACAAATATTCTAAAATTCATAAAATTTTATTTTAAATGAAATACACAATATAAATAAAAAAACATTATAGAAGAATGTAACATTATGTTTTGTGTGTTTTTTGTAATATTCCATATTAATTAATAATTAAATTATTTTTAACATATTTCTCTATGTATTGAAATATTACATATTATAATACTATCGTTAAAAATTAATAAATTTAAATTTTAATGATTAAATATTGAACATTAGTGTTAGTTATTGGAAAAAATTATTTTTGATGTCAAATATTATTAATTATTTATCCTGTCAATGTTATAATTTATAAATTATTAATATTATTATTTATTTGGTTTTATTTTCATCATGTCATTGTAAAATATTGTGGCTCATTTTTATTCATATTTTCATGGGGATAAATATTTTCAACATAGTATTTAATTAGTGAAAAATATCAAAAATTGGGGGGGGGGGATTTTACATTAAAAAACATTCAATAAATTGTATCCTCAAATTTTAAAATTTTAAGACTTATAACATTATTATTAATATATTCATCAATTGATATATAATTTAAAATGAAATATAAACCACAATTAAATTTGTAATATTATTAAGCCCATTACATTTTTGAGTATTAAGACCCATATAATGGAATAAATTTTGATTAGAAGAAAAGTATTTTCAGTATATTAATATATGACCATAAGATTTTATAAATTTGGAAATACTCATTTTGTAAATTATGTGTTACTCTATATATAGGAAACTAATCCCATCCCAATATCAATTATAAATTAACTAGAATGAAAATAAATTTATTTTCATGAATGATATTCCCGAAAATATTTTCATGGGATAGAATAATAATTAAACTAGAATTTTTTCTCAATAACATAGTATCAAGACATTTGGGTGGTTATCCGTTTTTCATATGAAATTTCCTTGATATAATTAAGTGGTTGAACTAGGAGATATTAATATATCCAATTGTATTATCATGTGAAGAAACATTCCATATCATTCAAGATCCACTTCAGTGATAATCATTTTATAACATCTCTTTATTTATTTTGTTTTGTAGGGTAGGAAATCCAATTATATTAAATATCCCATGTTTTGGGGAAAATATTTTCATTATTCTAACACTCATTATATCTGGTACATTGAACATTATTCTCCTATATTTTTTTCATTGTACTATTTTTCCCCATTGAGAAACCATATAGCTTGATGTACATGACATAAACCCTTATAAAATATTATTGTTACTTTTTGACATGTTGATAAGAGCTTCCTTCCACATTTATTACATATTATAGGTTGTAAATTCTTAAGTCCATTTTATTTATCACCTATGACATTATAACAAAACATGTTTATCTTAAATAGTTTTTTTGAGTCATTATAATGCAAATTGTTTTAAATCATTGCCAAATATTATTGAGTGATCATAACCATATTTTTTCAATTGTAGCTCCAATCCCATTTTGTTTCTCATTTAGAAAATCAAAATGTCATCCATCACACCCATATTTAACTATATTCTTTAGTGATCTATAAATTTCATAAATAAAATAATGTTTTAAGGATTAGAATATATATGAAAATGATTAAATAAAAACTTTAACCATAGTGGAAATATTTCAAAAATTCTATGTATTCCATAACATTTTAATCTATAGTATTCAATCGGGGTTTTGTATTGTCAAATTTCATTTAGGTTACTTTTCCTATCTTTTTATATATTTCATCAGTGGATTTAAATATTCTGTAATCGGTCGTAAAGGTCATGTGAATAAAAAATTCATATCTCCATCAAGTGTTGAACCATGTGTGAAATTATGAAAAAAATTTATAGACCATGTGAAGATAATTTTACCACTAAACCAAAAATGTTATGGGTTATTACCCCTAGAAATTACAATGAACGAACCTACATCGACTAATTTTAATAACATATAAATGTAATTTGTTTGAAAACAAACTCTATATACATTAGAATAATTTAAGATATTTGTTTTTTAAGACTTATCCCTATTGTTTCTAAAAATTATTTCTAATCCTATTACCCAAAAAAATCATTTCATTAAAACCCACAATTATTCCGGAAACTTAATTTCCCTCGTTTGGAAAAAAAATTCATTAATCATTATTTTTGAGAAAATATATTATGATCTAGGCTAAGACATTATATATTATCAGTTTTTTCATAGTTATGAAATTACATCCCACAAATAATCTCATGACCCAGAGAACCAAATGGTTACTGTTATTGGGGAATATATACTCAATCAACATCTTCTTGGACAATATTTAACCTTTCCCCAACAAAATTTTTCTCAGATGGTATCCTTATAGATTATCATCACTAATATATTTCTTCATAACCTGATGAAATACAATAATAATGTCATTTTGGATTTGATGTTCAGTATGTTTAAAAGGTAAGATAGTAATTGAATATCATTATTGAGAATAAAATGACCATAAAGATATGAGACCATAATCACAATACATTTTAATATGATTTGAAAATCACACCCTTATTAACCATTATTCATAAATCATAGGCCATGGAAAAATGAATAATCATAAAACAATACAACAGTAAATTGATTAATAAAATATTAATGAATCAAAACCTAATTCCACAATGACGGCATTAAAATTTAATAAATTAAAAAATTAATTAAAACAATTACATAATAAAATTGTAAGAAATTTTAATAATTCCCCAATTAAAGCATAATTCCCCAATGAAAAATTGAAACAATTACATAATTCCCCAATGAAAGCATTAATTCCTCAATCATGAAAGTATTAAGTTTTATTAATATTGTAAGGAATTTTTTTATACAAACATATAAAATTGAAACAATTACATAATTAAAAATGAATCAAATCCAAATTCCCCTAACATAGTTGAGCACTAATCACCACATAAATTCCATAACATAGTGCATCATGAGTTTCTACATTATTCATATAATATAATGAAATTAATATATTGATATATTTATGATTCATGTATTAGGATACAACCCATATACAGTTTTGGTCATGTGATACATCTCATATTCCCTTTTGTTATTTGGATATGAATTGTGCACTAATTAGTTATAGAGAAACTCTAGTGTATCCTTTTGGTATCATGATACTTAAAAAACATTCCAATGAATTTTAAAGATACATATTTGTGGTCCCATCTAGCATATAATAAAAACCATATTTAATAATTACAAATGACCATAAAAACAACAAACAATTATCATATAATTATTTTCCAATGAAAAATAAAGCAGTTTCATGAACGTCTGCATAAAAATAATAATTGAAATAATCTACAAGGGGAAAAAAATGGAGAAATCATTAGGGAATATCCACAATTAATCATATAAATTATCAAATAAATATTAAATAATTGAAAAAACATTATCAAAATCATTGGAATATTAATTGAAAGACAATATAGAGATTCCTTTTTATATAGTAATTTTAAAAAATTAATAATTCCGAAAAAAATATAGTATGGTATTATTTTAAAATCCATAAACATTGAAAAGGAATATTGATATTAAATAATCTTTCTAACAATATGAATATTAGGTCAATACATAAACATAATAATAAGATTCATTTCAATTTTTGTCAAATTGAAATGTATGTCGCATGGGAATTTATTGATATATTTCTATGTACTAATTGTAAAATATAGTCAAATTTACTTTAAAAATAATTTGATTAACATTTATGTATAGGTAAATAATTCTAGAAAAATTTTAATTAACATGTACAAAGAAGAGAAATATTTTCGACCTAAATAGGGATATATGTTTTGTTTTTCAGAAAAAAAAGTTATCAGTATAGTTATGAGTCCCAATGAGGGTAAAATTTAATGAATAATTTATATGATCTAGAAATAAATATATAAGAATAAAATATATTTTGATTAAGATAAAATGAATAGAAAACTTATCAATATGGAAACTGAAATATAAATAGTCCCTACGAAAGAGATACTATATCATAAATCCGTAAAGAAATTCTAACCATTAAATTAATTACACCAAAAGACAAAAACATATATGTATTTTTAAATCTGAATAATTTTGAAAAAAATCATCATAAAATAATGTCAGGGACAATATACACAATGGATAAAATAATTAAGGTGGAAAATATATAACATATCTCAATAATGTTATATTGAGATGAGGAAAACATTCTGAAATTGTAATTTATTTAATTTAAATCCTATAAAATATAGATCATTATATAAATTTTTAAATACCATTAAGTTCAAGAATGTATGATAAAAAAACATTCATAGTATAGAATATAAACCATAAAACATAAAATATGTACTGAAAAAGCATATGTATAAATGAAATAAATGTGAGACAAGAAACCCTTATATTGAATCTCGAATTACCTGATTACACATTAACATCATATCTAATAAAAATAACAATATTATTCACAATTTTAAGAAAATTATTCATATTTAAAACCTTTATCATGCATATAATAATTTATTAAACCGTCATTAGTTTTTTGTTTTTTATTTTCATCATCAGATATTAGTAACCATGATTGTTTCATTTGAGTATCATAATAGGGAAATCAATCCTCTTTATTTAATTTAATTGAATCGTTAAAAAGTATTCATGATACATTAATAAAATTTATATAATTATTTATGATTTTATAATGTTATTCAATGATTTTTGTGGGTATAATTTTTGTGGATGAAATCAGTGAAAAACTTATTTCAGGTAATTAACTAATATCAAAAGATTACATTATAATGATAATAAATTTTAGGAAATTATTTTGAAAACAATATTACTAATTTATATTACATATTAATATCATATATATTCATAAAATATATTTTATAATCATTTATTCAAGGAATTCATGAAAAATGAAATGTGTCTTATATGGAAGTGGTTGTTTACTCGTATGGAAGAGAAACCTGTTCATTTTTTCATTGGGTGGATGAGAAGAAATATATATAATGATTTTTTTAATAAAATTGATAATTTTGTAATAAATATAATATATATTAATTATAACTATCATTATATCCATTGATGAGTTATAGCACTAAAACATTGATTACATCTCTTCGTGGAGGTGGTAGTTTGAAGAAACGCACGAGTGAAAAATTAAAATTACATTTGATAGAAAATAAATATAATTGTTTAAAAAAATAACATAAAATATATTATTATTTTTTAGATAATAAATGTATTATTTTAGTATGGTTATTGAATTTTAAATATAGTTTTATAGGGAATTTGTTTTTAGAACATAGTAAGGATGTATACCTCTTCCTTGGAAAATCCCAATAGGAAATCATCGTATTTCTTAATAGATGAGTATTTTGTGAAGAAAAAGTACACTAGGACATTTAAAAGTGCTTTTATTGGATATTTTAGGGGTTATTAATTGATATATTATAATTTTAGTGAATTAATAGTTGAGGAAAGTTAGTTTCCATTCATAAGTGATGAATGAGGCAACACTATAAATACCCACATCATTGAAATAATATGTTTTCATTTTCATGGGAGTGATCGTATAATTTAATTATAATGTTTTAACATATTTAATGTAATTTATAAGATTAAATTCCATTATTTGATAAAAAATAATTTTAATAAACGTACCTAAAAACATTGAAAACAGTTTTTCGAAAAAATATTTTTTCCTAAAATATTAATTTACCTAAAAAATAAATGATAGAATTTATTTTAATGTAATTTATTCATTTATAAATAAAAAATTTGAGTTATATAACTGCGAATCAGTAGAAGATATAATTTAACATATCAAATTATTAATTAATTAGGTGAAATTAATTGTTATTATACTAGAATAAATAACACTTATATTCCATAGTGATAAAAATAGATATATATATATAAATAAATATTATTTTTTAATTCATTATTTAAATTATTTGGATACATATTTTTTTTGAATAAAATGGTTATATACATTTTTTTATAAATTTTATTTAATTATGATGAAATTAAAAATAATAGTTTTTGTAAAAATGGTGTTTTCACTATTCACATAATAATAAACCTTTTTATAAACACATCTCGGATACTAACACTATGATAATATACATAAGGTGAATTAGATAATGATGTTAATTAATCGTATTAAAAATTAAAAATTCATATCAAATAAAAAACCCACTTTTGTAGAAAACATTTCGTGCATCATCTAGTGTAAATAATTTTATTTCATATTATTTATTTATTAATTTATTATAAATATATAATTTCACACAATTTAATATTATATATCATCATAATTATAATTTAAAAGTGATAAATTTAATTTATTATTGTGAAACACACAACACATAGAAAAATACCTCATAAAAAAATATCATTTATAACAATATAATATATTTATTATTTATCTGGAAAATATTATATTTTTTAATGGATTATTATTTTTAGTAGTGGATTTATTATTATTTTAATTTTAATACATTTCATAAAATTTTATTTTGGTGATATGTGTAGATAATGATATTCAACATAGTATTTAAGTAAAGGAAAATATATACTAAAATCTGGAATTCCTAAAAAATTATATATAGTTTAAATTAGGTATTATCAAGCTACATTTATATTGTATAAAAAATACACATGTAATTCATATATTAGACTATGAAATTATCTCTTTTGCCCAAAAAATTATTTAATTGTCTCCTTCCGACCAACTCTCACATTGAGACATGTTCTCTAGTTTTTACATTTTACCATGTTATAAGTTTTGTGAATTTCAAAAATAAGTCTTGGTAATACCAATTTTAAATATTCCCTCACACTATTTGAGGATATAGAATAAACTACAATTAATTCACTTAATACAAACAAACCCTTCACCATGCATTTTCTCAATGTAATCCAACATATATAATAACATATTTAAAATCATAGATTATTACAAAGAAATGATATTGAAATCATATTCTAATGTATATCAATATAATTTATTAAAATATTACAACATACTATATTCATAATAAATTATTTTTATTCTCTAAAAAATGATTGAATAATCCTATTTCTGTTGTTTTTTTCATCACACATAATTAAATTAAAATTAAATAAAAAAATGTGTTGTGAGACAAAAATATTGTGTAAATGACATGACTCAAGTAATGATCAAGGTATAAATCATGATGAAATATAGTCTTCCACTCTTACCCTTGAGTCTATTTTTTTTGTTAATGGATCCCTTAATTTCTACTTGAGAATATAATTAAGCTGAAATATGTATTGTATAAAATTTTTAAAGCTATGTCTTATGTCAACATTTTCTCAAATTTCCATTTAAATATATTTCAATGGAAACTAATTACAAAATTAGGTAACGACATTACACTATCACTAAAACATGCCCGACATTATTCCTCCTGATTGTATGTGTACTCCTCAATGAACGATTCATGTACTTACTATGTCTAAGACAACATTATTACAATTTAGATGAAGCAATATATATTTCATCCTCCCCAACATTGTATCACAAACACCCAAAAGGCTCATATCCATTATCTATTATAGTTTAGTTATCGGATGAATATTATGAAATAAACACAATTCTATTCTTATTATAATCCTATGTATAAAGTAATTTGAAATGCTAGGATAGCAAGGATATTTATAAAACCTAATGGGATCTGTGTAAATTTTCAATGATACACCCATCATCTAGTTTAGTATGGTTCCTGACACACATGATTTTTTACCCCTATAATGTTACCAATATATATCATTCTTCATATATTGATTCCCATTAAATTACATGTCAATATCCATCAACGACTACATCATAACCAAGATATGTTTCGGAATAATTTTTAAAAGTGATATCAATAAGAACAAACTGACCATAAACTTTCCTCAATTATATTCAAGTGGCCCCAATTCACCATATAATGACATTTTAGGACAAAAGGATGAGAAATTAGTAATTTAGAGCTATTTTTAAGCTAATTTCTATGGTGTTCACAAATAAATGGTATAGGGGGAAATGGATGTTTAATTCATCATTTCTAACTAAATAAGAAAAATAAGGAAATGGACTAGATATAAAGAAATTAATATAAATGATAGAGAATTATATTATGTTTGGGGGTGTATGAATATCACACCAGAATTCAAGGAAGATTCCTTTATTCAAATTGGATTTAATTGTTATTATCAACATAAAAAATGAAAATATCATGGTTAGAGAAGATGGTTTTAAATTCAGGATGAGAATCATTACTAAAAAAATACATTTATGGGTTAAATTCAAAAAAGTATTGAATTTTTCTGATTTCCCATATAACATTCATGATTTCCATGTCTATGATATATCAATTTGTGTGATAAAAACATCAACAGTTATTGGTATAATAGGGGAGATCCAAAAATTTAATTTTGATTCATATTTTTATTTCTCTTATTTTAGTTAATGTTATAAATTTATACCGGTAGTTACACATGAAGAACATGATTGTTTCCCTAAACCAATTTATATATTTGTTCATTTAATTTTATTTAATTTTATTTTCTATGTCCACTCAATCGTTCATGAATATAATAGAATATTAATGATTTGTTTTTGATATGATAAAGTTTTATTTAATGTTAGTGGGAATATGTGAACTCATTCTTAGAGAGTCAATATCCCCCAACCCCACCACCCCCCCCCGATTACAATATTCCCAATAAATTGAGAGTGGAATTTTTATTTGAGAATTTGGGAAATATTGTCTTCACTCTTCCATTAAAAAAATATGGATAAAGAAATGAAATTATAATTTTTCATTATAGGAGCTCACGTTTCTTAATTTTGATGGTAAGAGATTTATGTTAATGGTCTTCTATTGTACAACAATATAAGGAAGGTTCATCATTTCAATATATGATACGATTATAATGGAACTCATAACCTTTGATAAATTTATAATTCATTTTATTAATGATTCTCCCACTATACTATTATTCACATTACATAATTAAGAATACAATCAATAATATATTAACAGTTAACATTATGATAATTTGAAATTTATCCATTCTAGAAAATCTGATTTTCCATAACACTATATTAAAAATGATTAATTTTTTTCAACCAACTTGTAAAAATATAAATAATTATTCTTATCAAATTAATTGGAATCATTTTTTGGAGTATTATCATTATTATTAACAACCAAATTCCCTGAGTTTTCAATAACTGGGAACTTTCCATCTATCAATTAAACCATGATCTATAAATTGAGTGGGTCGTGTTGTTTAGAGATGGAGAAATAACCATCATTAATAAAATATAAACTAGATTAGATAACATTTCACATTTATAAATTACTGAAATTCAAATTTTTTATTGGGAATATAATATTATTGTGAAAATACCAATCAAATCATAATAGTTTTGTAGACCCAAATTTGGGAATCCATAGAATCATATTGTATAACCATTATTTAAGATGATTTTATGAAAAATTTAACTAATTCAACATTTTCCAATGTTACATAGTCTTACATATGGTGATCCCAACAAGAATATTAAGGGTTTTACCATATTGTGTTCTATATTGATGCTAATGTATTCTCAATAGAATGAGCAATGTTGAAATAATTTCTGTTATCACTGTAAAGATTATCCAAATAATGGTTGTATAACATTCATCCATGAGAAGTCAATAAGTGGGAAAAAATTTACAATTAGTACTTTTAATGATCTATTCCAACCATAAAGAGTATTTCCTTGTGGGATAACTTTTTTAAATAGATAATTTATATAAGAGACAGCTTATGAGTACTCTGATATATTCAAGAATGTTTGTTAAATTTTTCCATAGGAAGAAATAGGTTTTCGATCCCACATCGGTTTTAGGTATGTATCCCTTAATTTAATCTTTTTTAGTTTATAATATTTCTATGAAAAGATTAGGAGGTTCTTGGTACCTTTTAGAATATTTTTTGGTTGTTCAATAGGTGTATCATTTTTTTATTGGATATGTAAAATTGTGAAAATTATATAGGAAACTATTCACAATGAAACATGGGATGTGTGGTTAGAACAAGTTCATACACAATGAGCATCCAAAACATTACCTGAAAAAGGAGAACATTTCAAATTTAAAAAATGTTATTTTTAATGAGTAACATATGGGTTATCTAAAAATTTGGGCCAACCATTCGATGCTACCCTTGAAGTAGTAGCTCATGCATGGTTTTTAGGACATTGTGACTAACATCTCATGGTATAATTATGTGGTCCTATAATAGTGGACCTCATTTTTTTCAACTTTAAAACCGTTTTTATTCAACAAAAACAGCCGCAAATCGTGATTTGATCCTCCCGAAGGTAGCAGAGGATTCTCTAATTAATCTGTAGGTGATAAAAAGTCTTCTCTTGGAGCTTTGAAGTTATATTCCCCTGGTAAGTCATTGTCTATGCATGTTTTTTAGGATATCCTTATATGTTCCCTCAATTAATTTCATTGATATACATTCACTATGGATAGTTCAATCAGTTATGATGCAAAATATGATCATATTTTCTATTTTTGTGGATATGGGATGAGATCTATGTTGGGTTTTGGGCTATTTGACCCAGGTTAATGGATGTTGTCAGATTATTTTCATTTTTTAAAAACTATCTAAGGAATGAATCATTAATCTCAACACCTCTATTTAGAATAGGAAGTATTGATTTCGTATTATGGTTTTTCATGAATTTTATTCTGAATCTTATATGTAATGAATGATGAAAACCATCATGAGTGACATTTTTTTAAAATTAAAAAATTTTGTGTTTTAGTTTGAAATAAAATTTGGAAAATTAATTATAAAATTTTATTTTTAATATTGTTGTTTCATTTTGATTCATGGAAATGAATTCAAAAAAATAATTTAATTTAAATGATTTATTTGAAAGTTTTTTTCAATAATGGTACGGTTTTATTGAAATGAATGAAGTGGTAGTCTTGGAACACATGGTATTATCATGGTTATGATGCATGTGTTCAAGTGAATTGGGATGGATAAGGGAACGAATTAATCCCATTCAAATGGTGGGTTGAATATTTGTGTGAATTACCCCAATACAAAAGGGATAACTATGTGATAACTTATTGAAAGGATAACTCATCACTCACAAGTATAGGGTGGTCTAGGTTATATACATGGTCAGATGTTTTGATGTGTGTATTGGAATGAATTATTCCAAAATGGGTATTTTGAAATGGTTTTAGAGGATTGTTTGGTTTTTTCATTGGATCGTGTTTTATTTGATAAAAATGGTTAATTATGGATATTTTTAATGTTATAAAATAACATTTATTTGAAATTTAATTATATATATATTGTTTTATATAAATGTATTAACATGTTATATCCTTCTATCGTGAGTAGGGAATTCATTAGGGCAAGGCCTACCGATTTTCATTACTCACTCATACATTAGAACATAGGTGATTTTCCATATGTCATTTATCAAGACATGGTAAAAGGTAATTTATCAAACTCTCTATTGCTGCTTCATGATACATGTTATAGATATGGAGTTGGAGCATGTAGTTAGTGTTTTTAGAGTTTTTTAGTTTTGATATTTTTCTCTTCTTCTTTGTACATTGATATTGTAGAGTTCCACTATAGTACATGGTTTTAGTTTTATTTTAATAACATTGGTTTTACTTGATTATCCTATCATTTATATCACACATCATTTAGTGGGTTTTTAGTTATGATATGCTTGGTTGTATGTTTTTTTTCAATGGAAAAATTTTACCCCATCTATTAATTAACCCCATGAAATCTATTTCTAGTCATTGGAATATTGGTGATGTCACATATGCTCATGTAATATACCATCACCTTCTCAAGACAATGATGAGGGGTGGTATGTCACATGTGGTATTAGCTTGTTATTTTAAGTCTTTTTGGAAAATGTTTATATAGTCTTGGATGAAATTTTATTTGGTAGTGGTTGTCGGTCTATGAGTTGAAATTTATTCTGATCCATTCCTTTAGAAGAGATCATTGAAAGGAGTTGGATTTTTGATGATTGAATTATAGAGAATAAAAGTATATATCTAACATTTTTTTCTCAACATCACATTACCAGGGATTTGGATTGCTATGTTTATTGGTGACACTTATAGTATTTTGAATCTCATATTCTTGGGTTTAACTAATGAGTTGATCTAGAGAAGCATTATAGAAATGAATTCTGAATACGTTGACATATATAATTTTGAAAAATTATTTAGTGGAATGTATTTATTTTTGAATAAATGATTGATGTAGAAAATAACATAGTGGTGGTATTTTTACAATAGTTTTATTTTCAAAAAAAAGTTTAAATTTTTATGGAATTATCGAAAGTGGATTGTATATATTTTGGAAAGAATTGTTATGATAATTGTGATGTAGTATAATTTGAAATTGTTAAGCCTTGAGTTGATATAGAGGGAGAAATATGGAGTTTGTTGTTTGTATATAATATAGTACATGGTATGAATCATAGGAGCCAACCAAAATATGTTGTTAAGAAAATTATTTCACCAGTGCTAAAGGTGAACCAATAGTAGGTTCAAATTATTTTCCAATAGTTTAAGGCTCTGGAAACATGGAATAAGATAGATAATCTAAGGTATGTGGATAACTCCATCCAATTCAATTGGAATAATCTACCCATTATTTAGCATAATTCTGAACAAGAAAATCTAAAGGTGTTGATAAATAGTATGAATTGTATTTTCAATTTCATCATCACACCAGAAAAACTAAAATCAAGATAGAAACATATATACTTGATTATCTTTCATTCCAAGGCTGATATTTTGTAGTTACAAATAAATTATATAGTATACCATCATGGAATGATTTTTAAGAATTATTCAATATAAAAATGTATTCGTATAGGTTCAGTATTTAATGAATAACATGCTTTATCAAATTAAATCTTGAGAGCCTCACAATTTTAGAGTATGACGCTAAATTCATGATCTTAGTGTGCATTTCACAGGAAGATGCTGCTAGTGCTTCCTTCAAATCAAAAGGTTTTTAATCAGTGGAAACATTGGAAATTCTGTTGATGATTTTTATGCTCGGAGTAATGAATTATACATATATTTTCAACAGAGTGATAGTGGAAGAACATCAAATATCATGAGATATAGGTGGAGGGAGTATACTAATACCTATTGGTAATAGTCGGATCAATAATTCTTGGATCAATAATAAGGGGGAAACCTTTTAACAAGGTGGGAGTATGGCCTAAAATCAAGAAGAGGGATTCGTGTATATGACTCCCAACCATAGATCCATCCTATATGTTCTCAATGAGTTTTGTTCGACCACACAAAGAAACATTGTATGAAACCTACTAGAGAAATCCATAATTTCAACATAATGGGTTAACTTTTTTGCTATTATTGTAGTAAATCGAGGACAAGTGTTCATGACACATCTCTGGGGTTGCTGGAATCATATACTATGATGGGGTTAGGGAAGTAGAATATTGACTTCAATAGAGAAGAGACATCCATAGTGATTACTTGAATATTGTGGAACCTCCTAAAGGGGAATACTATTAGGGAAACAAGTTACAAAGTTTCATGATAATTTAATTATGAGGGGATGAGAAGTTTATCATGGATGATCAGTAAGGAACATCGACTGTGATATGTATGATTATTTTTAATTATAACATTATGATTGTTTTATTTTGAATGGGTGAGTCACAATTCTTTATTGATTCACATTTTCTTATTTTAGGTTTTAAAATTTTAGATGATTCCTTCTATGATAAAAAAACATAACCCTCTTGGTCAAAGAGTACATAGATCCTTTGTGTGTATAGAATGATCTTTACTATTGATTGGTCAAAGATGAAATGGGATTGATCTATTCTTGAAAGGGGGTTTTTTATATAATCCATGGTTGGATTGGTTAAAAATGTTGAAGTCACATGTTTACAGTTATTCTAGAAATGCATGTTTTAATACTCATTATGGCGTCGATCATAATTTTCAGGAAGACCAAAATATAATATCTGGTAAAATGAGATTATTTTCATTAGAATATATAATGATATTGTACTAGTTGGAATCATTGAAAGTTGAATCATGATATGATATCAAGTATACAAGTTTTATAGTAGTGTCAAATCAGTTTCCATATTTTTTTTCCTGAAAATATCATTGGGATTCCCCCAATGAATGAAGTGGAATTTACAATTGACCTATTAATGGGGTCCATTCCTATTTTCATTCTATAGTATGAGTTGTTGTATTAGAATTACAGGAAATGAAAATACAATTGGAAGAGCTATAATGCAAAGGGTTCATTCAGCCTAGCACATCTCTCTAGGGAACACCATTCCTATTTTAAATATGGAGGTTGAAACTCTTCACTTGTGTGTGGGTTATCATAATAATATCAAAGTTATGATTAAGAAATAGTATCCAATTCAACAATTTGATGATATGTTCAATAAATGTATGGGATATTTGTGATTCTTTATGATTTAATTGTCCTTGGGATATCCCAAATTACGAGTATGGAAGGAGGATATTCCAATGATATCTTTCAGAAGTGGATATAGACATTATGTTTATACAGTAAATCCTTTAAGCCTTATAAACGGACCGACTATATTTATGACTTAGAATGAACAGATATTTTAGTGGAATCTAATTTTATTCAGTGGTGTATGTGGATGACATATTGGTTTATTTAGTGAGAGGGGATAAGCATGAGAAACATATGCCACGATTTTGGGAATCATGAGGGATCAACACCTATATTCGAAATTATAAAAGTGTGGTTTTTTGATAAAATAAGTTCATATAATTGGAAATGTGATCTCTTTAAGTGAATTTTCTGTGGATATAAAAAATATAAAAGCTGCTATCTCATACGTACATTTGAATAATGTCTTTGATATATAGTATTTCTATGGTCTAGCTGGATGTTATCGATTCTTTTTTCATGACATTTCATTACTAGGTTCCCCTATGAAACCATTTATGAAGAATAATCTTCCATTATGATGGAATCTATAATACTAGAAGTATTTTCAAGAGCTGAATGTTTTTTTCGGACATTAGCATAAGTCGCTATTTTTCAAAAAGCAGGACAACTGTACATGGTGTATTTTGATTCATCAAGATCTGGGATGGGTTATGTTCACATTTAAGGAGATCATGTTGTTGTTAATGGATAATGGATGTTATGGTTTCATGAGACAAACTACCCCACACATGATTTGGGGTATGATTCCCGTGTCAAGGCATTGAAACCATGTCTTTAGAACCTATCTGGTGGGAAAGTCACTAGGTTTATAGATCATAAGTGTTTGGAACATAATTTCTCACCATTGGATTTGAATATATGGTTTGGAATATGGTTGGAGTATCCTTAAATGTTTAAATTTAACTTGATTTATATACTAGGAAAATTAAGTTCAGTGGTAGATGTGGTGTGCATAATGATATACTCTCATCTCCAAAAGGAATCATATGATGAGAGTTAATAGATTTCAGTCTTAAATGAAAATATATTCGAATATAAAGACTGAGATGAAGATTCATACTTATTTATAGTTTCATTCATTCATGATTTATTGAATATGGTTAAAGAGTAATAGTATTTCAATGTAGAATTCATTTATATGAGGTTGAAAACTCAATGGTTGGGATAACATCAAGGGATAGAAGCTGAATGATAGTTCAGTGTTGTGGTTCCGAAATAAGATGGATGTACCTTTTTCATATAATGAAAAACATCATCATGCTTAACACCATTCAAGAATGGATTTTAATCTTGGAATACAAATGATATATAAGGTATCTAAAGAAATGTTTTTATGGGTCATGATGATAACAAAGGAGTCTGAATTTGATTCCAGATGATTAACTTGTTAGTATTATAGTGTATAACATCAGTGAAAAAATGTATCTTTTAGTCCTTACTAATTAATTTTTGGAAATGAGAGAATATAAAAAATTCTAAAAGGTATCCAAATAATTGTTCTGAAACAATATTTTATATGGGTTGTAGTGGGTTGGCTCACAAATTCACCTCATTTCATCCCCATTCATGAATCTCATATTGGGTTGGGAATTTCAAAAATCAATATCTAAGAATTGATAAACATCCATCACATTACAGTTTTGATAGTATAAGATATAAAAATGAGTTTTATATATCGTTTCTAGAAATCCATAAATAAATTCGTTGGAACTTAGTTAACTATGAGTATGAAATTTCATCCATAAATGGATAGGAAATCTGAAAGAATGATACACACTTTGGATGATATGTTACGAGCTTGTGTATTGGACTTTGGTGGATCATGGTAAGATAATGAACCTTTATAATAGTTCTCATTAAACAAAAATTATCAAGCATCAATAAAAATGACACATTCTAAATCTTTTTAAGTGAATTCTTTTCTTTCTTCACATTTTTTGGTGGATACATGTGAATATTAATGGGTTGGGATGAGCCATGTCCAGGAAACAATTTTGAAGATTTAGTTGATTATAAAATAGATGGAGATGGCATAGAGTGGAAAGAAATGATATGTGGATCATAATCGATGGATGTAGTCATTCCATGTGAGAAATCCTGTGTTTTTTATGATCTCTCTAGGGATATAAAATTGTCATTTTGGGAAACTGTACAAAATATGTCCTTAATACAAAGCCCCTATTGAGATACAAAAACGAGTTGGTGAGGTGGAATATCATCCATGATTGGGGATTTAAATACAATGGAGAGGAGGTTTCATGCATGGTTGTTTGTGTAGATATTTGGAAAAGAATGGATTGTTCTAAAATGGGTTTTCTGAAATAATTTTAGTGATTATTTTTATTTTATTTCATTTAAATTGTTTTACTTGGGAATCAATTTTATAATGAAACATGTTTATGTTTTCATATAAACATTTTTTTTAGAAATATATTTATATATTTTTTTTATATAAATTGGAGAACATGTTCTATCCTGGTGAAATGAGTATGGAAGTCATTTGGAGAAATCCTATAGTGTATAACTACACACCCATTCTTTTTCACATTAGTTCTTTGTTATATTTCATTTATCGGTACCTGGGAAAATTTTACGTATCACAATTATCTAGAGGAACGTTTTAAAACATGGAATGGTGTTCAGGATAGATCTCCATATTGTTGTGTTTGTATTCATTGAGTTTTGTTAGTTTTTTCGACTATATACATTGATATTGTAGACTTCCACATTGGTACACGGTTTTACATTGATATTAATATCAATGGTTTTCTTGAAGTTTTCATTTGATGATATCATGCATCATGTATTGGTTTATTTTTTTTATCATTTTTTTTGTTGTTATATTTTAAAATGTCTAATTGTATCCCATATCTTAATAAAGACATTTTAATTTATTGCCTTCTTTTGGCATATTGGGGATTTAATATAATACCATTTAATGTTCCACCTATTTATTAATACAATGAGGATGAGAGGGATGTCACATATGGGAACATCACTACATAGTGTGCTTAAACTAAGGATTTAATGACAGTGAAAAAATATTGTGATAGGCATAGTTTATAAGGCCACTTATTGACAAAAATCTATTGTAATCCAATATAATAATAAATATGATATCAAAAAACTCACAATAATTATGAATCATAGGTACATCATTTAGGGAATTCCATGAAGTATAATCCACTGAAATACATTTATTTATACCTAATCATGACAATCCTAACAACATGGTATGAAAACAATATCTTTAATAGCCTAATTAGAAACCCAAACCAATTAAGGTACGCTTTTTATGTTCATCAATAAATGATTATACATTTCAGTGTATTGAAGTGCAAGATATATAGTTTTGTATAGATTCGAATCAATAAATACCTTTCTAAAAGCCTATTTTAGGATTGATGGACAACTCATAAGTCCAATATGGATTTGAAATCGATAAAACCAATCAATTACATCATTTCAAATATAGTATCTTTTTTTCCATTAATTACTTTAAATTTTTTAGAAAGGATACCCATAGTAATACCAACACCCTCTATTTTAAAAGATGAAACCACATGACTAAAATTCATCTATTTATCGATTGAAAATTCATATCTATTGAGAATTAAACATTAAAAATATTAAAATTGATGTGAAATAATCTTCATTATATTATTGAGTATAAATGAAATTCACCATGACCTGAAACCATAAATAAGATAACCTGAAGAAAACAATCAATATTAATAATTATTACCCATAATCCATGGAATGATGTAGGATGCTGAACTGAGAAATAAAAAAATAAAATAGAATGTATCACATACCTTTTCCTTCTATAATTATGCAACCCAATAATATTTGTAAAGTTGAAAATCAAATCGATATTTTTGGCAATTTAATTAAAATTAAAATTAACATAAAAATCATATAAGATCGTAAATATATAATCAATAATGCTATGTTCATTGGGGGAACAATACAATAATAAAATTAATATACAAATAAATGATAGAATTTTTCTAGTGATTATTTATTCAACCTTAATCACTACCCAAATACTCATAAATTTTCAATATTAAGCATTTTTCTAAAACCCATGGATCATTGGAGGCCTTTCCTTCACAAATATTGATTCTGAAAATTAAATATTTTACATTAAGGGAAACCTTATTTTACTAGTTTAGGGAGAACATGTACAATGGAATGATATTAATAAATAGGAAAAGAAATCCAAACAATCCACCTAGATCATGTCTATCAATAGAATCACAAGTAAAGACCTGTAATTTTCATGTAATTTTATTTAATTAAATGGGATTTTCATGAGTCCACCAAAATTTACGGTACATTAATTTGAGGCCCAGTGTGCTAGGAATCAATTTCAGAAGTTTTTTCTGGGTATGTTCAGTAAACTTATGGGTGTGTTTTGATAACTGTTGAATCGGTTCTCTAAATTGAAATCTGAGGACACCATTGAACTCGATGTGCCGATATTCACTTATGATGACATTCACCTCGACGTAAGATGGTTGTGGGAGGAAGTTAGTTTTTGGGTTTTGCGTGGAAATAATAAAATAAAATAATCTCATGTTTTATTTTATATTAATTTTTTTAAACACCCATGAGGAAGTTAGGAGCGGGGACGACCACACCTCAACCTCCCATGTGAGGTTATGGTGGTGGGGACCACCACACCTTAACCTCCCATGAGTTATGGTGGTGGGAACCACCCGAGTTTTACCCATCAAAATTCGGGGTGGGAGAAGAATCCTCTCAACTACCTCAATTAATTTTTTGTGTCAACGTAAAATTAAATTCATTCAATTTAATTTTTTGTGTCTACATAAAATTAAATGCTTTCAATTTAATTTTATTTGTCAACGTAAAATTAAATTCATTAAATTTAATTTAATGTGTCGACGTAAAAATTAATTCATTCGATTTAATTTTTCTGGTCAACATAAAATCAAATCCTATTAATTAATTTTATGTTTCATCACAAAATTAAAAGTTATCAATTAACTTTATCTGTCAACAAAAAAGTAAATCCTATCAATTGTTTTGATGATGGCTATTTTTTTCTTTTGTGGCTGAATTGGGGAAAGGATTGGATTTAGATAATTTGGAGGTGCTCTTGGGATAAAGCTCTACTGATGATGAACGCTCTCCCCCGACAAAGAACATCAACCATGACTGGGACCATATTCTTCGAACTTCCTCCGACATGGGATGTCTTTGACTACGATGAGCGAGTGAAAAAATAGATGATTGAAGAAAACACCGACAACACCAACATTCGTATTTTCCCAAAACTCCACCTTCATCCCCGTGACTCCATCAATGATCAATGAACACGTAGGGTTACTATTTTTATGTGATTTTATTCCAGTGATTCTTTCCTTAAAAAACAAAGAATGCGTAAAAACTTTTTACAAGTTGATCCACACATGTTTTCCTTTTTCTAGATTTGGGATTAATTATTACGGGAGGGTTTGTTGTGTTTCATTATTGCCAACCAATTGCAATCAACCAAAACCCGGAGGGTGCAGACCAAACCAATGTGGTCCAACCCCTCCACCAATATCTTTTGTGGTTTTCTTTGAAATGGAGGAGAGCGACGTCAAAGGTGACGAAGGCAACAACCACACTCCCACGACCACCACGACTTGTGACTCCCCCATGCCGCACCGCCATCCCGGGCCGAACCATGCCAATTGCAGGCCTCTGTGCCGCCCGGGCCGCTCCCCCACCAGCTATGCTGCCCTCCGGCCAAGCCAGCTTGGGCCGCTTTGCGCCCCGATCGCACCCCCTCACCGGTCGTGCCGACCGTGCCAGCCACACAGCCTTGTCGGCCACGTCACCCTCGCTGGCCACGCGCCCTTGCCGGCCACGCCGCCCTCAAGGCCAAGACGCCATCTCACAGACCCGAGGCTAGTTCACACCCTCGCAACCGGTCCGCGCTCTCTCTGTCCTCCGCGGCCCCTTGCGGTCTGCTGTGTTGGGCCTAGCTAGCTGGGCCGAACGCAATGTGCTGGCCTGCCCAATAGGACAGGAAAGACACAAAGAGTCCGGCTGGGTCGACCCGAACTAGGTCAGGCCCTGTCGGTCCGACCGGGTTGGACCGGACCCGGGTCCACTAAGACTGTTTACTTTCATTGGAAATATCTTTTGGTAACGGATGTCTGTTTGATAAACCATCAGCGTCATTTGTAATTTTTTAGCATGACAGTCTCTTTGATTATACACCACAAGAGTTTGGGGTATAGTTGAGATATGGTCTGGTTGGATCGTGCACGAATCCAACTGGGCCCCCGGGACTAAAAGGCTAATAACTCACAGATCGAGAGTCTGATTGACGCTCTGTCTATTGCGTTGAGACCCATATGTCATGGATTAACATTGACATACTTATTCGTGGGACTTCTTGAAAGTTGGATTATCGACCTATAGCCCGTGGAGCGAATCCTCCTAGAGACGAGAGAGCAGAGTGAGGAGACCAGGTAGCTAGTTGAGACCGGATGACTACTATTTGTTTTGAAATGGAGTGACACTACTAGCCCAGTGGGTAGTGCCATGGTGTTGTGGAAGAGTCACAATACTCGATAGAATGAGTACCTCAGTAGGCTTCGAGGGGGAGTTCCTTGGTGACATGGCAGACCCACGGTGGGGAGTACCTCTATGTGACACAACAAACCCATGATACTCGACATGAGATGTAACTCAGCAGTCCAAGGTTAGTGGGAAGCAACGTGGTGTCCTGGAAAGACCACTATAATCGATAGAGGAGGAGTTCTCCCACAGCCGAGGTTTCGATAATGTGAATAAAATCTTGTTTGAGCTGAGTCGGTAACTTTTTTGTTTACCACATGATTGAGATGTATTACTTCATTGCATATATATATGTATGGGTATATTCCAAATTGGGGTTATCTATTGATTTCATACATTGTGGTTTATCCTTTTTGTATTTTTTTAGACATTGGGGGTCTCAAGGTCCCTACTGACTATCGTTATACTCAACCCTTCATGGGTTATACCCACACCTCATTGTGTCAGATGGAGACGATGGACAACATTGACTGAGGATGAGAGTACTAGGATTTGATGGTACCCAGAGGTGGATCATACAGCATGTCGGTACACGGATCATATGGAAAGACGTGGAGTGATGAGGAGGCGATATGTACCTACCCATCAGGTAGGAACCTCGGAGGATGACATAGTGGCTATTTTTTCTATTTTCCTCAGTTGTACTTTTACATTCAGTATCTTGTACATTCTATTTGGGTAGTATTCTGGCCTCTTTTTACATATTGTACCCACTTGTCGTTTATTCACATTACTCGTGATCGTATTTGAGGTGTGTGTTTATAGGTTATAATGGAAATTCCAACCCAGTTTTATGGAAAAAATGGCTTTGGTGCTAGTCGCCATCCCATGGCCTGTGGAATCCAGGCTTCGGGTAGTCACGTAATGGGGCCCGGGGGACGGGTCATGACAAATTGGTATCAGAGGAGTCTGTTTTACCACATAACATATGACTTTGATCATTATTTTCAATGAAGCAGTAGTGTAAAGAGTAGTGAGTTTGGTTCTCAGTTCAGGGAGTCCAGTGTTGTTGTGATGACCGACGTATCCATACACCAGGACCCTGACTTCTGATTTCTGACTCAATGCATGAAAACATGGATTATGTGTGTGTTTTAAAAAGTTTTCTTTAAGTCACCTCACCAGGTATAATATTTTAATTGTGTCACATCTATTTCTTTGAGGATTCCTCCTCTTGGACGACCAACTAGAGTCCCAAGAGTTGTATGCACAGATAGCCCACCGAGCGACGAAGCCTCAGTGCATGGCCTTTTTCTAGAAGAGGCTCCAGTAGTACCACTTCCCATCAGTCCACCGATGCCACTAGCCCCAATAGCAGACAATGCATGCTGCTTGAGTATGTTGCACGAGTTCGAGTGCCATAGGTCACCCAGGTTTAGAGTAGAGATGGACTCACAGGCAGCTGAGGATTGGATGGAGGCTATGTTGAGAGTTTTCCGACTGGTAGGGTCACTAGTAGACCTCATGGTGATTTTTTTGCGGGCCTTCTATGGGCAGAAGTGGTCAGATTGTGGAGCTTTATAATGCATGTTCATGACGAGAAGATGCTTCTCTGGGAAGACATCAAGAGCTTATTTCTTGTTGACTTTTTCCCAGCGACTCTCTGTGTAGTGCACATTCCTGAGCTACTTTATCTACAATAGGGCAGCATGATTGTAGCTTAGTACTAAGAGAGGATCACAGACCTCTCACACTACTCCACCGAGATGGAGCAGGACCCATTCTTCAAGGCCCAGACCTTTAAGTATGGAATCATGCGAGAGATCTGAGCTTCGGTGATCTCACTAAGTATCCCGACATAGGAGGTGTGTTAGAGGGAGACCTCATAGTGGAGAGTTTCCTTGTTGAGTAGTCTCTAGCTGTGAGATCCACCACCAGTTGAAATTTAGTGGGATTATTTTGCAGTTGGCAGTAGACAGATGTCGCATAGGTCCAAGAGGACCAAACCTACAAGTGGATGACCACATGAATCAGGATCTGGTGTGAGAGGCACTCAGAGTAGATAGATACATAGCAGGAGCGGGCAGTGCTACACATGTGGCAGGCAGGGTCACATGGCTCGTAACTGTATGAACTTCTGTTCGGATGATCATCAGACGGTCAAAGGACCACCTAGGTAGAGAGAGAGAGATTCAATCAAGGTCATCCGTAGAGAGCAGGCAGACGTGGATGAGGAGCTGGTCGTGTAGATGGTGGGGGATGACGATTCGATGTTCTACCACCAACACCACCAAGAAGTCCACCCTGAATGCGTGGAGTAGGTGGATAGAAGAGTGCTCATCTTCTAGCAGCTGAGGCCTACAATCACGGTGCTCTGAAGATGATATGAGGTACGATCTGTGTCTACTCCACCATTGCTACAGTTTTTATAGACATGGGTGCCAGTCACTCTTTCATTTCTACTACCCTCATTCGGAGCTCAGAGATTCTGAGGGAGCTGTTGGCTCAATTCTTACGACTTGATACTCCAACGGGAGCAGACTCGACGATTACGCACTCGTGACGAATTGATGGGATTTTCTCAATTTTATACCCATTTATGGTAACAACCATAATCTATTTTGAGAGACCATTATTTTTATAAAATAAATATTTTTTTATGAAACAATTTACTTTTTCATGACTATTTTTATACAATAAATTTTGAAAAATAAAAATATATTTTCCCAATAGAACTCTTCCTTTCTAAGTATAAGTATCATTTCTCCCAATAATTTCTCAATACTTTTATTAAATTTTCCTTTTTCTATTTCAACACCTTTATTGAATTATAAGTTTACTTTTTATTTATATGTTATATGAGAAATGAAATTTTATGTTTTTTGATTAGATTGATTATGGAATATCTATCATGATATCATTATCTAGAATACTATAAATTGTTTATAATTATGTTTATTGATAGGGGAATTTTATTTACCATGCTTATGGATATGATGTTTATGCTTAATCCCCTCCTTATGGGTAATTAATTGGACTTATTAATTTATGGGTGAGGACCTCTATATCCCCTATATGTATCAATCTATCTCATGAGACAAAACAAATAAGGACATGGCCGAGATATTAATTATTTTTAGATCTCTTGGTTGTGGCCTCGATAATTCTTTCAGTTATTCATAATTTTGAATTACCTCATTATAAAAGTAGTTACTGATATTCCAAATGATTTTTCATCTACTTGATTTTACAGGGATGTGTTTTATTGATTCATTATTTATTTTGATTCCATTCCTGCAATATTATTCTCAAGTATATATTTAACGGTGCGTGTTTTTAGTTTCTCACCATTCCTACTATTTATGTTTATGATTTCTTCAATTGAATTACAAACCCTTGATGAGAATCGGTGCTCACCCAAATCTTATGATTTGTTTTCCCCTGTATATAACAATGAATAATTTGAATAACTTTTAGGGATAAGCTTGTATTTTTGGATGTTTTAAATGAATTTATATATTGTATTTACATTAAATGTTGTAATGAAAAACCGATTTTTTTATCATGTTTAAAAAAACTAATACACAATTAAATCCATGGGGAAATTACATTCTTGTAATAAATAAAATTTAATAAAAAAAATGCACCAACTATGGGAAACATGTTATGGGGTGTTACACATGGGGTAGTTGAGGTCGATTTCATATCATAAAATGATGGATAAAACATATAGGACGAGTCCTTGAATATAATTCCAATGGTTATACAAATGGGTTACAAATTTATTAGGCCATACACAATTAAATCAGTATGTGTAAAGATACTCTAACTTATAATAAAATTATTCATAAGGGATGAGTTATAAACCACCTACCATAACCTTGTAAGACCCTCCTAATAGAGTATTATCCTTTTATTTGGAATGGATCAGATGAAAAACCAATGAATGGGTAAACTCCCTAAAAATAGAGTATATGAGTAAACATTTGAATAGAATTTCTGAAGGAAATAATAATGATGAATTGATATAAAGGAGAAAAATTCTTACCGATGAAAATACAATATGATGAATTTGTATTGAAAAAGACAATTTATATGATCTCAAGATTGAAAAATTTGTGAGGGGAATTAATGAATCTCAAAAGGACGGGGGAGATCTATCCTCCACTATAAATAATAAAAAAAATGGTGGGGGATATATTATGATTGAAATAAGGAAAAAGGTCGTCTTTCCCACCAAATAGGGGTCACATGGTTTGGCCACATGGTTGGTCAAACTGTGTGCCAACCATGCACCTTCTAGTATTAAAAGAGGAAACCATCATGGATATGATAAAGGGGGTATTGAAAACCATGCACCAATTTTGATAATATCCTTTGAGAAATATAGAATACATTGTACATAGGTAATCATCCCCTGGTGCATGTTTAGGAAAAATAGTACATCATGATTCAACACATTTTTCATCCCTAAATGTTTTGGAGTGAAAATCTGGGATGGGTCACATTGTTTTTACTAACATCCATCCGGGTTATTTTCTGCACTTGCTAGGCTTGCAGGATTCGAACTATCCATTATCCCCTAAAACCATCAGGATCTCATTTTATATCTATATTAGTCCAAAATAAATATTTCGATAAAATTTAAAAATATACATACCTGATAGAAAATATTGGTTCTTATTGTAACGTACCGACCCTAGTTACCTAGAGTTGGTGCCTTATTATATAACATTGGAATGATCTCAAGGAAATAATGTCTCGGACGACCGATCAATTTAGTATTAATGGAAAAAAAATTCATACATAAGTTCAACTTTACAACTTGACGATAAATACAACACGAATATATTTAATTAGAAACACCCAAGCCTCCTAGATTATGCCTGCAAGTCACTCATAACAAACTTCTTCATATCCTGGGAAAATGAACCATAAGAATGGGGTGATATCAAATTCTTAGTAAGGGTAAGCAATAAAGCTGAAGATAATATAAATATTAAGCATGGTGAATAATTGAAACCAATTTATCTTACCAATAATAAACATGAATAGTTTTATTGTAGGAATATGATATGAGTAAATAATTCAATAATAAAACATATTCATGTGTAATCTACTAGAAAAATGACCACATAAACCATCAATATTATTTTCATAATGAAGGAATGGATAATTCTGGACATTCTGAAACATTTTGTCAAGGCCTTGGCCAAGATGTCTAAAAAATATTAAGGCCTTGGCCAAAACCATATATCAAAATTTGTAATGGGCCTTAGTAAATTCCACATCTATTTTTCACATTAGACCTACTGATGCATCGAGGATATATAGCGGGCTCCACCCGTCACTTACCGAATCCAATACATTCCTCATATGAAAAAGTTTAAACAAATCATAAACATCTGTATTAAAACTAGCATACGAAATGTCAAAACGTTAACCATAAACTATTATGGGTATAAAAATAGGACATCCACATACAAAAATATCACAAAACCTTAAATACAATATGGATGTTTTTTATCATAATAAATCATCTTCAAATAAACTTAATATCAATCAAAGGATGTTGACATAGATGAAATCAAAACCATTTGTATCGAAATATCTATTTATATTTTGAAATAATTTAAGATTCACATAATTATAATAGAGTCATTTATATGGAAAATATTCTTATAAGATTGTATGGGAAGCATTGATGATGTTATAATTGCAGAAAGAAGCCGCACCCACCGTATAAGCTAAAAAACATTCTTACCTTATATTTGTCAAAAGGGTTTATAAGGGCTTTGTTTGGAAAATGAGTGAATGATTCCATTTAAAACATCTTATAAAATGTAAAAAAGGGGTATAAATGACTTTAACCCATAGTATATAATATATTAAGAATTTTTTGAATTACATTTTTAAGAAACATGGACGTGGATGATAAAGAGGTCCCAGTATATACTAACTTTAAAACAACCTCGGATAATAAAGAGATTGTAAAATTAAACCTTACCATGTAATTTTACTTGGTCGAGGGTGTGTTAACCTCCGGTATAATGGTTAAATAATTGTTATTATATTATTCAATAATCATATGCATTAATATGATATCCTATATGATCTTTTAACAAACCTTTGTTAATAATATATTAGTATTATTGTTTTTTTCGGTGTTAACAGATTCATTTTCCTTTATATTATTTGTTATGTGAGTCACATTTGTTATGGATGGGATGTGTATTATTCCTATCCAGAATGATATAATGTATTTAAACAATATTTTTAATCATAAAATGAAAATTATTCATGAATGTATACGATGGGGAATGAATCTCATCGGCTTCGTGGAGACAGTAATCCATACATACACATGAGCGACAATATCATTTTTTTATATTAAAATAATATATAATTTGATGATATATCATATATATAGAATAATTATCATGTTATATTTATTATTTACATGAATTACACATCATTATTATAGCCATCCAAATAATAATGTTTTGAATAACAATTACACCATGATGTGCAGAGGGTAATCCGTACGTATGCGCGTATGGTGACATTTCATTCAAAGGATGGATAGAATGATGAATATGGATGTAACATATTTATAATAACATCATTGTATATAGAATATACTAGAGTTATTATTTTATAATGGAAATAAATATGAAAGAAGAAGTGGAAGATGAAAAGAACTGGAAAGAGGGTGGTGAAATTATTACCTCTTCTTCGGGTTCTTCTTTTTGATTTGATCAAAAGGGATCCTCAAGTTCCATTTCTGACTAAAGGAATGCCTCTAAGATGTAGTGATAGAAGTTTATAGGATATTTGGTCAGAGTTTGGACGAGCCAATTGGTTTTGAAGGTTTGAATTAGAGGTAAGGGGAAGTGCCCTTTTATAAGAGGGGTGAGGGGCACCTTAGGAAAATCTAGAATTATTATTTTATAATAATCTAATTTTAGGTTTATAATGACATAAAAATGGATTATTTAAGGGATATGGTGGTTATGGGTCGCAAACAACTCATCAAATAGGTTTTAGACAGGTTTGGGTCAATATATTAAATTTTCCTTTTAGATTTAACTTTTATTTAAATAGTTTGATATTTACCACGTCTCTTTGTATTTTTATATTATATGGTTAATAAACATACAATATACTTCCAATAGAACCCAAATTTGTTAATTAATGATACACATATCATTATATAAGTCTTTTGGTGGAGCCTTATATTTCTATAAATATAATATCAATCAATAATATAATATTGGTTTTAAAAACACTTTTATGTCAATTATGACACTATTTGGTATTTTGTTTTTCCTAAATTTATAAAATCATTATTACTTTGAAACAAATTCGTCTAAATAACACTAATATGTCATATTAACCTAGATAATTAGTGGAATGCATAAAAAGTCTCAAATGACATTTATTTGGATATTTATAATATAGATTATTTCATTATTTCATTAATTAGGTAATTATTGCATCACCATTATGTCATAAAAAATAATCTATTTAATGTATAAAATTAAAAATAAAATTCCATTATGTAGGAATTAATTTTATATTTCTAGTGAATGTTTATGATAGAATTTATAATATATATAACTCTATATTAAAAATGTTTCAGTTATTAAACATTGATTTTATATTTTTTAATTCTTCTTTGAATTAAATAATAATAAATGTCCTAATATAATCCAAGTGGACCAAAGAGGTTCATATTTTATTCCTAAGGTTGTTCTTTTGTCGAATTATACTTTTCCAATATAATTAGGACTTGTTTTAGGGTAATAACAATATCATTTTTCCCTTAATTACGCTATTTACTTTTAACCATGGTTAATAAAAGTGAAAATTTACTATTCACCAATATTTATTTTTATCTTATTGAACCACATTTTACACCTTGATATTAACCATGTCTCTCAATTTTTTTAAATTCCATACACAGAAGTGGTAAAATTATTTTTTATTTTAATTTTCAAATTTTCCTAGGAGGTGGGTAAAAGACGGTGAAAAGTTCAATAAAAATTTTCTATATCTAAAATTATTATAAACTCACACCAATGAATTACATTGAACATATATAGGTATAATGTATCTATTTTGACCATAAATAAATTTAAATAAAATAAATAATTATTTAAATAATAATTTGGTTTTAAACTATAACTCAGTGTTTTTCAGTATTCATAAAAATTGACTGTTTTCAGAAAAATACAAAAAATTCACCCTAAGCTAATTTCAATATTCCGAATCCAAAAATGAAGCCCATTTTGAATGATAAAATTTATTATATTTCAGAAAGTGGGTATTACTATTCTTAATGGCTAGTTTGATTGGTTGTGGGGTGTGTTAGAACTCGAAGTTACATACAATAATTGCTACTTTATTATTAAAAGAGAAGCATACCATGGAAGCATGGGGTGTTATATTCTCCCCTCCTTTAAATAATTTCATCCTAGAATTCTCTAGAATACCACCGCATGAAAAGGCTCGGGTGGTTCTATATCATGAGTTTCTCATGTTCCCATGATGCCTCTTGATCTTGTGGTTTTCCATTGAACATTAACAGACGATTCGTCCGGTTTATCAGTACTTGCTCTCTTATATCAAAAACCTTGATAGGCTCTTCACAATAAGACAGATCAGGTTCCAGTTCTAATTCCTCATAAGTGAGTACATGCGTTGGGTGAGGCATGTATTTTCTCAACAGTTATATGTTGAACACAACGTGAACATTAGAGAGACTTGATGGCATTTCCAAACGATAAGCTACAAACCCAATTCGTTCAAGAATTTCAAAAGGTCTGATGTACCTAGGAATCAATTTTCCCTTATTAGTGAAACTTATAACACCCTTCCATAGAGACACCTTCAAGAATGCTTGATCTCCTACCAGAAATTCCTAAACCTTCCTTCAGTTATCAGCATAGCTCTTCTGCCTACTTTGAGATTCTTTGATGTGGTTTTGGATTACCTTCACCTTTACCATCGTTTCCTCCACCAGTTCTAGGCCTACAAGTTTTATTTCACCAACATCATCCCAACAGGTTGGGGTGCAACATCTTTTTTCATATAATGCTTTATATGGTGCCATCTAAATACTTGAGTGGAATCTATTGTTATAGGAAAATTCTACCAGAGGTAAATATTGATCCCACATACCCTGAAAGTCAAGTGATAAAGATCTCAAAATTTCTTCTATGGTTTTAATTTTTCATTCTGATTTTACATCATTTTGGGGGTGGTAGGTAGTGCTCAAATAAAGTTTAGTATCTAGAGATTTCTGAATACATTTCCAGAATTTTGAGGTAAAACGAGGATCACGATCAGAAACAATCGATATCGGTACTCCATGAAGTCTAAAAACTTCATTATTATATAGTCTTTCCAATCATTCAAGTGGTAAATCTTCTCTTATTGAAACAAAATGTGATTACTTGGTAAGAAGATCAAAAATGTACCAAATTTCATCATTCCATCTTGGAGTCTTTGGTAGTCCCATGAGAAATTCCATCGTAATAATATCTCATTTCCAAATAGGTATGGGAAGAGGTTGCACGACACCTCTAGTTTGTTTCCTTCCATCATTCACTTGTTGATAAACTATACATCTTCACAAAAAATCAGTAATCTCCCTCTTCCTGTTGTTCCACCAAAAATTTTCCTTCAAATCTCTATACAGTTTGGTGCTCCAAGGGTGTATAGAGAAATTGGAGCTTTGGGGATCATCCAACAATTCCCTTTTTAGATCAGGTATATCGGGAACACAATGTCTCTTCACAAACTTCAAAATTCAATCTTCAATAACAATGTCAATCAATATACAATCATTCACATCTTTAATCTTCTTTTGAAACACTTCTCACCAGTATGATAACTCTTTATCCTTTCTAGTAAAGATGGTTTGGAAACCATTTGAGAAAGAATTGATGTTTCACCTTCCATGTTTATTACCATACCCATATTTAATAGATCAATGTATATAGGATCCTTTTCAACTCTAATGTTGTTCAAAACTCCATGATCCTTTCTACTCAAATCTTCTCCCACCTTATTTTCCATCCTCGGGTGGTAGAGTATTCTGCAATCATAATCCTTGAGTAGTTCAAGCCATCGAATTTGCCTCATATTGAGTTCTTTCTGTGAGAAAATATACATCAAACTCTTATGATCAGTATATATATCACATTCTTCACCATAGAGATAGTGTCTCCATATCATCAAAGCAAGGATCACAACTGCATAGGCAATAACCCTATCATTCTGGATAAGGACAAAACCAATTTCTTTCTTTGATGCATCACTATAAATAAAAAACCCATCATTCCACTATGGTAGAGTCAATATAGGAGCTGTGACTAATCATTTCATCAGTTCTTCAATACATTCATCACACTATTATCAGAGTCTTCAGGAAAACGTGCAAGTGATTTTCATAATCATCATATATTTTGGAGTATACCAAGATATCATAAATAAATACCACTAAAAATTCATCAATATATTCATTGAAAACTCTATTCATCATATCCATGAAAATAAAGGGTGAAATAGTTAGCCCAAAAAGAATTAATGTAAACATGTAATGCACGTACCTGGTTCGAAATACTGTCTTCGAAATGTCATCCTTCTTTACGCACAACTAATGGTATCCAGATTGAAGGTCAATCATTGATAAGTATTGACCTTCATAATTCTGGTCTAATAAATCATCAATGCGAGGTAGGGGATACTTGTTCTTTATTATTATAGCATTGATCTCCATGTAGTCAATGAAAAACATCATAGATCCATCTTTATTCTTAATAAAAAGTATAGGGGATCCCAATTGAGATACACTAGGTTGATTAAATCCCTTATTACTCAATTCCTCTAGTTTTTTCATTATTCCCACTAATTCCATAGTGGCCATTCTATAAGGGGTCTTTGATTTGGGTCGTGAACCGGGAATTAAATCAATTGAAATCCCAATTTCTCTTTCTGGAGGATGTCCAGGTAAATATACTAGAAACACATCAAAATATTCATTCACAATAGGTGCATACTCTATTTCAACATTCCTTTACACACCCACAGTCATTACATTCTCTTCCTCCCCAATAATTGAATTTAGTTGAGCTGCTGGGGGTGGTTCTAGATAAGAATCAGGTGGTGCTAATTCTGATCTAATGATAATGTGTTCATTATCATCGTCATCAAAAATAGTAAACTCCTACTTCTTATTATAATTTTTTGCATCAAGGTCCGAATGAAAATCATTACAGAGTATTATATCAAATTCAATCATGGGTATGACGATGGGATCAGTAGATAAAGAACATTTATATGTTGTAGTGGGGACTGATTCACAAATCCTTGTTGTGATGATACTTCCCTTAGGTGTTTTGACTAAAAAATTCATTGTTAAATCAAATTGAAAATATCTAATTTTTGTAGAAAACTAGGAATATATGAAATAATGCGATGATCCAGAATCAAATAAATCATTTTCTAAACTTGAGAAAACCATTAAATAACCTGCCACTACGTCTTTCTGGGATTAAACCTTAGCAGTAGTGATCTCATAAGATTGGCCCTGATCCCTTAGCCTTTTTTTATATAAGTTTCCCTGAAGCTTAGGACATTCATTTTCATAATGTCCCATCTCTACGAAATTGTCGCATTGAACATTGGTAGTGTCTTTATTTCTCTTACATTCACCAGATAGATGGCCTTTCTATCCACATTTGTATCTTATTACTTTACCTTTTAGATAGGAACCTGGGTTCTTCCTTCCACAATTATCATATGGAGGAAATTCAATTCTTCCCTTTTTCTCTACTTCCTTATTTTCTTTCCCAGAGTGATCAGTAGATCTCTTCTTCTCTTGCTTTGATTTCAAGTTATAAGACTTAGATAATTCTTTTTCTGTCTTGATAGAACACATGACAATATCTTCATTTTATGAGATGTATAGTGATACTAATGCTCTGAGGAGAAATGGTTTTAACCTATCAATGAAACTATCAATATTATTTCTTTGGTTACATATATAATCTGTAGCATGCCTCTCTAACTTTGTAAAGTTAACCTCATATTTTACGATATTCACTTCCTCCTTTTTCCTCATACTCAAAAATTGCCTTTCCATATATGCTCGATGGTCACGAGGAAAGTATTTTTCTACCAAAATATCTTTAAACTCCATCCATTCCATATTTGATACTTCATTATCTTCCTTTGTGTTTTGAATCAATGACAACCATCGATCAGTATCTCTAGTGAGGTGGTAAATTGTCATGATTACTTTTTCCCTTTCACTACTCCCCAAGGCATAAAATATATTCTCTAAGGAATTTAACCATTTCTCATCTACTAGTGGATTTGTACTCCCATTGAATGTTGGTGGATGTTGCCTCAGGAAGCGATCTAACATTGATCCTCCACACTGTGGATTAGGGTGTGCCATACGGGTAATGTTATTATTCATAAACTGAGTGAGTTGTCCTAGTATGGAGATAAACTGATCAGAACAAGTTGTATCACCAGCTCCACTATAATTATCTTGAACAGGAGGTAAATCCCTACATGGAGTGCATTAATTGATACGATTTACATTCCTTCCACTAGGAACCATTTCTAAATAATTACATACACTAGATTAGTTTATGAATCGCAATATATAAATCCAAACTTGTAAAACACATAACATAAATTTAACAGTTTATGGATATAATCCATAATCATAAAAAAAATTCATTGAGAAAATATATACTCATAAACCCTTCATAATGGTTTGTAAAGAAAATGAGAAATATCCTAAGAATATCCCCCGAGAGTGTCGTAACCAAGAGTGCATCAAAGCCCATTATCATGCACCGGTTCCCATACGAGTCTAGATCAATGCGGTGATTTCGGGTTTTGCCACTAGGTGAATCTGTCCCAGAGCTGTCTCTATATGCTCGTATCGAGACTAGGATGTATTGGTTGGAAAACTCACAAAATTTGTATAATACCAATATTCTAGAAAGTTCTTCAATAATAATCCTTAATTTCTATCTTAGGTCTATGTTCCCTAATCAGAGTTTATCTAAATCTAGTTTCCATGGTTTGTACTAAACATCCTATGATACCAACTGTAACACCCTGACCCTAGTAACCTAGAGTCGGTGTATTATTAAATAACATTGGAACAATCTCAAAGAAATCATGTCTCGAAAGACAGACCAATTTAGTATTATTGGAAACAAGATTCATCCATAAGTTCAACTTGACAACATGAAGAGAAATACAACACGAATATATTTAATTAGAAACATCCAAGCCTCCTAAATTATGCCTACAAGTCACTCCTAAAAAACTTCTTTATATCCTGGGAAAATAAAAAATAAGAAAGGGGTGAGCTCAAATGCTCAGTAAGGGTAAGCAATACAATGGAAGATAACATAAATATCAAGTATGGTGAATAATTGAAACTATATGCCTTTACCAATAATAAACATGAATACTTTTATGGAAAGAATATGAGCTGAGTAAATAATTCCACAATAAAACATAATCATGGGTATCTACTAGATGAATGACCACATGAACCATCAATATTATTTTCATAATGAGGAAATTTATAATGATGGACATTCTAAAACATTTTGTCAAGGCCTCGGCCAAGACGTCTAAAAATGATTAAGGCCTCAGCCAAAACCATAGATCAAAATTGGGAAAGGGCCTCGGACAATTCCACGTATAGTTGTCTCATGAGACCTACCGATGCATCTAGGAGATATAGTAGGATATACCTGTCACTTACTAAGTCCAATACATTCCTCTTATGAAAAGGTTTAAACATATCATAATCATCAATATTAAAACTAGCATATGAAATTTCTATACATTAACCATAAACTAGGAATGGTATAAAAATAGAACATCCACAGTCAAACATATCACAATAACTTAATTACAATATGGAAGTTTTTTATCATAATAAATAAACTTCAAATAAACTTAAAATCCTTCAAAGGATGTTAACATAGAGAAATCAACACCCTTTTTATTGAAATATTGCATTCTATTTTGAAATAATTTAAGAGTCACAGAATTATAATGAAAACATTTATTTTTAAAATATTCTTATAAGCTTGTATGGGAAGCTTTGATGATGTTATAATGACGGAAAATAGCTGCACCCACCGTATATGTTAAAAAACCATTATTACCTTAAATTTGTCAAAAAGTGTAAAAAGGACATTGTTTGGAAATGAAGAAATGATTCCTTTATAAACATATTATAAAAAGTAAAACAAGGGTTTGAATGACTTTAGCCATAGTCTATAATATAGTAATAATGTTTTGAAATAAATTTTTAAGAATCATGGATGTGGATGATAAATAGGTCCCAGTAGATACTTACGTCAAAACAACCTCAGATAATAAAGAGATTGTAAAATTAACCCTTACCTTGTACTTTTACTTGGTCAAGGGTAGGTAAACCACCAATATAATGGTGAAATAATTTTTATTAATTTATTCAAATATCATATACATTAATGTGATATCATATATGGTCATTTAACATTGCTTTTTCAATAATATCTTAGTATTATTGTTATTTCGGGTGTTAACAGATTCGTTTTCCTATATATTATTTGTTATGAGATTCATATTTGTTATGGATGGGATGTATATTATTCATATACAGAATGATATAAAGTATTTATTCATTATTTTCAATGATCAAATGAAAATTATTCTTTAATGTATACGATGGGGAATGAATCTCATCCTGTTCGTGGAGACGGTAATCCATACGTACGCATGAGCGACAATATCATTATTTTGATATTAATAAATTATATAATTGGATTCTATATAATATATAAACAATAATTATCATGTTATATTTATTACTTACATTAATTACACATCATTATTATACCCTTCCAAATAATAATGTATTGAATCACAATTACACCATGACGTGGAGACCGTAATCAGTACGTCCACATGTTTGGTGACATTTCCTTAAAAGGATTGATAGAATGATGAATATCTATATAATTTATTTATAATAACATCACAATATATAAAATATATAGGAATTATTATTTTATAATGGAAATAAAAAATAAAGAAGAAGCGGAAGAAGAAAAGAACATGAAAGAGGATGGTGAAATTATTACCTCTTCTTCGGGATCTTTTTTTGATTTGATCAAAGGGGCTCCATAAATTGGCCTTATGACTAAAAGTAGGCCTATAGAATGTATTGAGGAAATTTTATAGGATATTTAGTTAGAGGATGGTTGAGAAAAATGGCTTTGAAGGTGTGAATTAGTGAGAAGGGGGAGTTCAATTTTATAAGAGGGGTGAGGGGAACCTTAGGAAAAGAATGAAATATTATTTTATAATAAAATCATTTTATCTTTATATTGTCTTAAAATGGTTAATTTAAACGATAAAGTGGGGGTGGGTCTATAACCATTCAACCAATAGGTTTTAGATATGTTTGGGTCACTATATTAACATTATCTTTTAGATTTAACTCTTAGGTAAATAGTCTGACATTAACCATGTCTCAATGTATTTTTATATTAAATGGTTAATCAACATACTATATACTTCCAAGTGAACCCCAAGTGGTTCATTAATGGTACACCTATCATTATATAAGTCCTCTTTATGAACCTTATATTTTTAGGAATAGAATATCAATTAATATTATAATTTGGGTTTTAAAAACTCTTTTATCTAAATTTTGACACTATTTGGTATTTTGTTTTTTCTAAATTCATAACAACATTTTTACTTTGAACATAAATCATATATCAAACCCTAATATTTCACACTATATTAGATAATTGGTTTAATTCATAAAAATTATCAAATTACATTTATTTGGATATTTATAACATAAATTATTTTAATATTTCATTAATTATATAATTACTCCATCACCATTGTGTCATAAATAAATTAAATTATTTAATGTATAAAATTATAAATAAAATAAAATTATTTTGGAAATATTTTTATCTTTATAAGGAATATTTATAATCTTATTTATACAATGTATAACCATATATTAAAAAAGTATTAGGTATTAAACATGATTTTAACTATTTTAACTCTTCATTGAATTAAATAATAAAAAATGTCCTAATCTAATCCATGTAGATCTAATAGGTTAATATTAAATTCCTAATGTTGTTTTTGGGAGAATTTTACTTATCCAATTGAATTAGGACATGTGTTAGGGTAATAATTATATCATTTTTACACATAATTACCCTATTTACTTTTAACCGTGGTAAATAAAAGGTAAAAGTTACCATTCACCAAAAATTATTTTTATCTTATTGAACCAAATTTTAATCCTTGATATTAACCATGTCTCTCGGGTTTTTGAAATTCCACTCACATAAGTGGTAAAATTATGTTTTATGTGAATTTTCAAATTTTCCTAGGTGGTTGGTAAAAGACGGTGAAAAGTTCAATAAAATTTGTATATATCTAAAATTATTATAAATTGAATCCAATAAATTACATTGAACTTATATAGGAATTATTTATCTATTTTGACCTAAAATAAATTTAAATAAAATAAATAAATATTTAAAAAACCGGTTTTAAACTATAACTCGGTGTTTTTCACTATTCATCAAAATTTAAATGCATTCAGCAAAATACCAAAAATTCACCCTAAGCTAATTTCGATATTCTAAATCCAAAACTGAAGTCCTTGTTGAATGATAAAATTTATAAAATTCCAAAAAGTTGGTATTACTATTCATAACGGCTAGTTTGATTGGTTGTGGTGTGTGTTAGAACATGAAATTGCAACAATACATGCTGCTATATTATTCAAAGAGCAGCATACCGTGTAAGCTTGGGGTTTTACGCTTATATTATTCCCCCCTTAATGGAAATTTTTTTAGTTTTCACCTTCAATCAGTGGTGGAACACAGTCTAAGAAAAAAAAGAGCATCTAGGATCATCTCTTGGCCTCCCACTCCTATGTCTCATCATGTTCATGCTCGTCCTACCATAGAACCCAAGATAAATGAACATACCAGCCTCATAGATCCTTCATTAACTTGAAAATGATTATTAAAGGATAATAATTAATTTATGACTCATCCTTTATGGGGTCTAAAGTATGAGATGGGTCAACATGATATTAATCAAGTAATGAAGTGTGGCAATTTCCATGCATGGAATGGTACCTACGATGTAGTAACAGCTAATAGGCTACTATCCCAACTGTCTCCAAGAACTCAAACAACCCTATATAATGAGTAAAAAACACCCCTTTCCATTGTATCCTTCTTTGTCAAATACGGGTTGATACACGCATGAAAACATAATTTGAGACCATGAACTCCAAATGTCATCGATGATGATCCACATAATATTTATATCTAGGATGAGTAGTAGAAATACACTTCCTAACAAGCTAAACATACTCAGATGTCACCTCTACAAGATGAGGACCATATTGTACTACTTCTACTTCCTCAAACTAGTACATGATTTTACAATATGGCCTTTCATCAAGGTATAAAAAAGAATGGTCACAATTTTCACCAAAAAAATATAATTATAAAAAGACATAACGAGGAAGATTTGAATCTCCCAAGAACCACCAAAATTTGAGATTCATGATCAATGCAAGTACCCTACAAACCTATATCATCCATTTTTATAGAGTGTTTGTCTGATGGTGAGAAGCTTTTCTCAAAATCACATCTATACCCATAGACATCATAAACCCCTAACAGGACTATGATGTGAAGAAAGAGTACCTATCTCAAATGAAAAGATGAAGGACCCATTTTTGTTAGATGAACTGATGGACATATAATATTTCAATCTCAACAACATAGAATGTCTCTTGGATATGATGGATATAGGATACATTCATCAGTAAGTCAATGAAAACCCAAACTATGTTAACACTTCGAGATGACCTCATTAATCCATCTAAAAATTCAATGGAATCATCATTCAATTTACATTACTATAATGGAAGGGGTAGCAACAAACCTGAAGGTTACTAAGGATCTGTCATCACCAGCACATAGTTAGAACACATAGTGATAAATCATTAAATTTGATATTTCATTATAGGACCCAAATAAAGATGTCATATATCATGATAAATTTTTGGGAAACGAATATGAAATTCTCACAATGAAGTGTAGGACTCCCACATCTATTCCAATTTAAATATATAGAAACCAGGAAACATCCATTTATATGGAGAATGACTTTTCAGTCAGCAGGCCAATCATATGGTGGGTCCTCTTCCGCAATGCTCTCTTAGAGAACCAATTATTTAGAAGCTGAAAACTACATACTCATTACCTTTTCGATGAGTGAATAGGTAATTTTCAAGGCTATGATATTTGAAAAAATGTGATATTCATGAAACTATAGATCCAAGTCAAAAAATAGGTTCATAAATTTCAATTCCTTACTATCTTCTTGTATGGAATGTGCCAGATATATCCAACTCAGCTCCTTAAGTACTAAATTCATTTTATAGACATAAAATCAAGAAAAAATAGATGATCTATAGATGTTGACCCATATTTTCCATATGAGATTCATGACACACTGTGTAAATAGATTTTTTAGGTTCATGAGGTCTGTTTAGAGTTAAAAGTGCTCATCCCTTAGATATTGTCTCCACCAACATGAGGCATGGAAAACTGCTACTATCCCAAGGTCATGCTTTAAGATATCTCCCTCATGAGTCCTCAAATACTGATATACATACACAATGAATCTATCTTCTTGATTCATCACTACACATATCCCGATGTTGGATGAATCATAGAACATTGAATATCCATTGCCTAGCTATGGAATAATTATAATTGGTGTTGTGGTAAACTATCCCTTATGCTAGATTCTGACCATAGGATTTAAACACAATAATTATTAGGAACTATAAGAGGTGCACCACATCGTTACATGTCAAGTATAATATACTTGTAAAACCCCAATATCTGCTAGAAACTCTATATATGAAACAAATTCTTATGATTATCCCAGTAAACCACATCACTCACCATATTATGGTCAATTAATAGTCATGATTATGAGATATTATGACCCATGAAATGAAATTTATTGATACAGAACCAGATCTTAGAAATCATGGAATAAATATAATGCACTATCAATTTATTCATAATTGTCTAGTGGTTCTTAGTATGGTCAAAAATCATGTGATAATACAACAAGTTGACATCCACAATGACTATGAAAAAATAGTATTGATAGTGGAGGAATACCCTATTCGTCATAACCAAAAAACAAAAGGCACATTTGTAGGATCAAATGGAATAATGAAATATTCTCCACAAAAATAATTTCTAAGGAATGTTGTATGAGTAATGTCTGATGGCATGACTCGAACCTGATGATATCCAAGTCTTATATAGATTCAATAAAACACTGTATATCTTTAAATCTATTCAAATATATAGTATATTACTATTACTTGATACCGGTTATTGATCAAGAGTTGGTTCAACTCTAATTAGTCTAATTATAAGTTAATTATCACATCCACAATCATAGATAAAATCATGATTGAACACCATTAAAAAGTTATAGACTGTATAAAACCTTTTTCCTCAAAATCCTACTTCTATTACATTAGCTCATGGACCTTGGTAGGTGCCATCATTTTCATAGGAATGAGAATTGGAAATTCTCCATGATTAAGGTCTATTGTAAATTTTATATCTATCTCATGAGGTAAGATATAAATATCATCAATAAATACATACAGGAAATAATCCACTACAATAGTAAAATCATCCAGTTATACTCCCTAATATAGGATGGGGAGACTAGAGATCTATATTGTTACTTGATCGTATCATGATTCACTGTGTCATTTTCACCCTTACACGATTATATTAATCTAATTTTGTATTGTAAATTCCAAAAACAATAACAAATGGAATTCCATGTTTGATTCATTTATTTTTTGTTTATTGATATTATAAAGTCCAATGTTACTTGCCTTGAAAATTTCATTGATGGTGATGGTGATTAGGAGGGCCCATGATGATGTCCAAGAGAAATGGGCAAAACTGCGCAGGATCCCAGAACACTAGTGGGTTAATCCGCACACTGATACAATACCATGCATCCAATTGGGATAAATTTTGTGGGCTGGTCAGAAATGAAATGGATTACATTTAATATGATGAAACCCAAGAAACATTTGGATTTCTATTGTACTTGCCGATCTGATCTGTCCAGCACACCAAATCTGCACAGATTCATAAGTGGTGTGATGTGATCTGTCCATATCACGGGATACAGGTGTCCAATGTGAGCCAAACATTCGGTGGTGGCAGCCATGATGTGGGGATACAACTTTGATATTTTATGAAAATCAGGATTATGATGTCGGGAGGTCGAGACACCTGTGACAAGTGGTTTTAATAATAATGTTTGCTCAAAACCACCTTCCCATTTTCCTAAAAAATAGATCCTTAGGCTCCTCATTTGCAAGTTTGGCCAGGAGGCAAAGCTCTAAAATTTTGGAGACCAAAAGGAGTTCTCTTCTCATACATGAGGTTCTGGAGGCCTCAATCTTCATAGGAGAATCAAGGATGAACAGAGAGTTCCACCCGAGCCTCCTCCTCCTCTCGATGGGGAGCAAAACGGTGGACAATCATTTCGAGGGAGCTATACATACTTGAGAGGGAGATCCAGCACTAAATACTCTATTGTTTTTGTGTAATTTGTGTGTGGATTATTTCCCTTATTTTTTATCAAAACATGATTCTCCTCTGAGTTCATTTCATGGGGTTAATTATGTGAACCACTTTTAAATTTCAACACTGATTTGGTTGAAATTTCAAGTGGGATACTTGAGTTGTTCCGATTGGGAAACACAAGGATCCTTTTTCTCTCACACAAACAATAGATATTAGTATTATTTGGTAGAATTTAATCTATTCTTGAACTCCAAACCTTGAAAACATGATTATTGTGTCAAGGGACGGTACTTTGTGCAACGTTTAGAGAGGCAAGAGGGGAATCAAGATCTTGACAACCCTCAACCAACGAATTAAACAAAACCATGTCAAATTTTCAGCACAATGAACTGTCCAAGATGCGTAGTGAACATGAAGTTATCTTTTTATCTCATAATTATTATTCCTCCACCTTATTCGATCTACTATTAAACTCTTTTAGTTTTGTTATTTTCTTTTAAATGTTTTCAAAATCAACCCCCTCTATTAGTAATCTTTTTTAAAAATACACACTATAAGCCACCAACTCTCTTTCAGAGATTACCTAGGGTATTCCCTAAACTATAAATCAACCCTAAAAACATAATCAATTTGACGTGTCATGACAACAAAGTCAAATTTTTGCGTCGTTGCTGGGGAGGGTATTGGTTTTAGTGGGTGTTTTTGATATGTTTTTTTTGTAATTTTTTCGAATATTTATTTGTTTTATTTTATACCTCTACCTATCTTTTTGTATTCTGATCCATTTGTTGTGTAGGTTTGGTGAATGTTACGTTCTACTCTCGGATACATACAACCTTTCAAACCCGAACCAGAGAGGATACTACATCAGCGACCCTGAGATACACTAGAGGAACCTTTGAAGGAGGACGCACAAAACATCAACACTCATCATGTTCTTTCTTCATCATCTTCTTATTCTTCTAGAACCCACATTAAAACTAAAATTAACGTGAATAACATGGCTGAAAAAACTAAAACACTAAATGAAATAACCTCAGATGATGTTGATATCCAACCCGCCTATATTCAATTACAAGGAGAGGCACCCAATTTCGAGCTAAAATCTGGTTTAATTCATCTATTACCAGGATTCCATGAACTTCGTGGAGAGGATCCACACACGAACATAATAGAATTTCATACTATTTGTTCAAAATTAAAGCATTCTAATGTGGATGAGGAACTATTAAATCATAGATTATTCCCATTTTCTTTGAATGACACTGCGAAAGATTGGTTATATTATGTTATTTCCCAAATAAGAGGTTGGGCACACATGAAACAACTTTTTCTTGAAAAATATTTCCCAGCCTCTCAAACTACAACAATAAGGAAGGAAATGTTTGTGATAATACAATCTCATGGGGAAACACTTCATGAATATTGGGAATTCTTCAAAAGATTACGTTCATGTTTCCCACACCACCACATAAGTCACCAACTTTTAATACAATATTTTTATGAAGGTTAAATCCCTATTAATTGTAATATGACTGATGTTACTGCCAGTGGTTCACTGGTAGATAAGACCCCAATTTCTGTAAGGACCTTAATCGAGAACAGGGCACAAAACACTCAGTAATTCGGTACAAGGTCTAGCATACCCATTTGAGGTGTTCATGAGGTACAAAGTACTTAATTCGAGAAGAAGGTGGACACAATGTTCGAAGAGGTATGTACCCTTATTCAACAACTTTCTATTTCCAAAGGGAAAACCCAATCTCCCCCTCTTATCCATTGTGGTATATGTTCTTCGGACAGCCAGTACTCTTACCAATGTCCTCAATTAAGGGTAACAACTCAGAGATGTGAGGCAATATTTCCAGGACGCCCCTATAACCAACCCTTTAGGCAAGAACCTTACTATCCATCCAACCCTGGGTGGAATGGGAACCAAGCCTATATGCACGTGGGGTATTAAAACAAACCTCAAAAACAATGGATCCATCTGAGGCAGATTAGTCATCAACCACAACCACCTAGAAACCCTCAACCACCCTAAATTTCATTCCAACAAACCCCTCAAAAACCCGAGCCTTGCCTATAATATATGATGAACCAAATGGCTGCCAATAATATCCAATTCCAACAAACTACTCTGGAAGCCAATCAAGACCACAAAACCCAATTTGGCCAACTATCTAACTAAGTGGTTGAAAGTCAAAGTCATGGGTAAGTTAAAATTCCCTCTCAAACAATATATAACCCTAGTGATAAAGGAAATATTAGTGCCATCACCCTTAGGAGTGGAAAACAACTAGAATGTAATATTAATCCTCCATTAGAGTCATCCCCTCCTGCGGAAACCTCCATCCCAACCATTAAAAATGATCCAAATATTGAAGAACCTTGTCTTGAGAGAAGCCCTTCCAATGGAAAGTGTGTGCACATTGATGAATCACCTAGCCCAACCATTCCACTTGCATTTACTCAAAGGTACACCCAACCAAGGAAAAAAAGGAAACTGATATTGATAAAGAAATATAGGATATTTTCACGAATGTGCATGTTAACATCCCATTGATTGATGTTATGAAGCAAATTCCACGGTACGCTATGTTTCTAAAGGAGATGTGTACACCCTGGAGAAGACTTCATGAATATGAGAAGGTGAGTTTGGGAAGGAATGTTTCAACATTTATTGAGCCATCACTCCCCACCAAGTGCAATGATCCTGGAACATTTTCAATTCCATGCACCATAGGGTAGTATTCTTTTTCTAATGCTATGCTTTATTTAGGAGCCTCTATAAATGTAATGCCTCGCTCTATTTACTCTACATTGCAAGTCGGGTAACTGAAGCCAACTATAATTATTGATCAACTAGCTAACTGGAGTACTGCACACCCCTCTATTGTGTTTGAGGATGTACTTGTGAGGTTCCAAAATTTAATTTTTCCTACTGACTTTTATGTGCTTAAAATGAAGGATGATAGGATGAATGGACATGCCCTGATTATATTGGGGAGACCTTTCTTGAAAACCTGCAAAACCATAATTAATGTCTACAATGGTGCATTATCTATGGAATTTGGTGGTGAAATAGTCAATTTCATCATCCTTGACGCCATGAATCACCCCTCTGAAGAACATTAATCTATCTCTATTAATTCTATAGATGTACTCCCTTCCCCTGAAAAAATAACATTTATTTCCCATAATCCCCTTTCTGAGTTTTCTTCACTGATATAAATTCTAGGAAATGATTCATGCATTGATTTTTGTAGTGGTCTAGAAAAATGCCATGCATGTTTGTTGAATGATTATTTCATGAACACTGATGATCCAATGACAATCGATGATACTGCTATGCTTGTAAAAGCTCATTCCTCATTCAAGGATGATACCATTGAGAAGTTAGATGAGATTAGTGACCTCTCACACTCACTCCCATAAATCCAAAATCCACCTGAATTGGAACTAAAACAACTGCCTGAAGATTTAAAATATTCATATCTTGATAATGGAAACAAGTTGCATGTCATCATTGCTAGTTCAATCCCTCCGGAGCATGAATTGTGAATACTTGAACTTTTGTGGGAGTATAAACAAGATTTTGGGTGGACACATTCTTACATTCCTAGTATTATCCCATAAATTTTTACACAACATATTTTTCTAAATAATGAATCTAAACCATTAAGGTAGCCACAACGTCGACTGAACCCAAACCTCCTAGAAGTTGTGAAAAATGAGGTAACAAAATTATTTTCTTCTGGAATCATTTACCCCATCTCTGACAGCTAATGGGTCATTCCCTTTCAGGTGGTTCCAAAAATACTGTCCTTACAGTAATTAAAAATTAAAACAATGAATTCGTTCCAACTCGTGTGCAGAATAGTTGGCGTGTCTGTATAGACTTTCCCCGACTAAACCAACACACTATGAAGGACCATTTCCCTTTGTCATTCATTGACCAAATGCTAGAGGCTAGTGTGTAAGACCCACTACTATTTCCTAGATGGGCATTCTGTATTCTTTCATATCCATATTTCCCTTTAGGATCAGGAAAATTCAACCTTCACTTTCCCCTTTGGCACATTTGCCTATAGAAGGATTCCATTTGGTCTATGCAATGCTCCGGGTACATTCCAATGATGCATGCTTAGTATTTTTCGGATTACCTTGAGAATTGCATGGAAGTATTCATGGATGATTTCACTATAAATGGATCTACTTTTGATGAATGTTTGAGTAGTATTGGTTCAGTCCAACATTGCTGTAATGAAAATAATCTTGTATTAAATTATGAAAAATTCCATTTCATGGTGGGACAAGGTATAGTATTGGGGCATGTCATTTCTGGGGATGGTATCCAAGTAGATAAATCAAAAGTTTATGTCATTTATTCCCTTCCATTCCCCAAAAATATATGGGATGTGCGATCTTTCCTAGGTCATGAAGGATTTTACAGTCATTTTATTCATGGATTTAGTAAAATTCCAGTCCCCCTCTCCCAATTACTCCAAAAAGAAAATGAATTTGTTTTTGATAATGAATGTGAGGATGCTTTTAATAAGTTAAAATGAAGTCTCACCACACCCATAGTAATCCAACAAACATGGTGGGATTTTCCATTTGAGCTCATGTGTGACGCCTCTAACTATGCAGTTGGGGTTGTTTCGTCAAAAAGGGTCGACCGAGCTCCACATGGCATGGCCAATGCCTCACATACTTTGGACTCTGCCCAAGTAAACTACACCACAACTGAAAAATAATTTTTTCCATTGTGTTTTCCTTGGACAAATTCAGTTCATATCTTTTGGGGTATAAAGTCATTGTGTTCTCAGATCATGCATCCCTCTGGTACCTCCTTAAGAAACCGAAAGCCTAACCACATCTCATTCATTGGATGTTCCTCCTTCAAGGATTCAATCTACAAATTAGAGATAAAAATGAGTAGAGAATGTGGTGGATGACCATATCATTAGGATTAAACCATTCTCAGACATTAAATCATACCCTGTATTCCCACAAATGAAATGTTTCCTGATGAGCAATTGTACCGAGTGCAAGATGTTATTCCTTGGTATGCTGAAATTGTAAATTATTTGGTAGCATCTTCCATTCCAACTAATTTCATGAAAAACCAGCCAGTCATCTTAAACAGGAGTCCAGTTGGTATATTTGGGATAACCCCTACCTTTGGTGCACCAGTAGTGATCATGTCCTTAGGCGTTGTGTTCTCGATAGTGAGTTTAAGTTCATCCTTAGATTTTGTAACACTATTGCTTGTGGGGGCCCCTTTGGTCCCCAACGGACTGCTCACAAGGTCCTTGATTCTAGTCCCTTTTGGCCAACGATTTTTTGGGATTCTCGTGATTATAGAAAATCTTGTTCTCGTTGTCAAAGAATGGGAAATGTCTCAAAACGAAATCAAATTCCACAATAATCGTTGCTCTTTAAGGAAATTTTTTTATGTTTGGGGTATTGACACTATGGGTCCATTTCCTAATTCATTTGGAAACATTTACATTCTTCTGGAAGTTGTTTACATGTCAAAATGGGTAGAGGCATGATTTACAAGGACTGATTATTCTAAGGTAGTTGTAGAATTTTTGAGAACCCAAATCATCTATAGGTTTGGATTACCTTGGTTCATCATCACTGACCAGAGTTCTCATTTCTGCAACCGAATAATGAAATCAATTTTGCGTAGGTCTGGGGTCGGTCATCGAGTTTCTACTGCATATCATCCACAGACCAATGGTGAAGACGGGGTGTAAAATAGAGAGGCAAAACTAATTCTTGAAAAAATGGTTCAACCCAATCGAAAGGATTGGAGTCTTGGACTTGATGATTCATGATGGGCCTATTGTATTGCTTTCAAAACTCCCATTGGAATTTCACCTTATCGTCTTGTGTTTGTAAAGAGTTGTCACCAACCTATTGAGATTGAGCACCGAGCGAAATAGGCCATAAAAAATGCAATTATAATCATTCAGGTTCTGGTTCTCAAAGGATGTTGCAGATTCAGTAGTTGGAAGAAATGAGAAGAGATGCATATGAAAATGCCAGAATTTATAAGGAGTGAACCAAGGCTGCCCATGACCGTCTTATATGTCATCTTCAGTTCCACATTGGGAAAAAGGTCCGACTTTATAATGAAAGGCTGAAGTTGCATCCAGGTAATCTTTTTTCCCACTATTTTGTCCCGTAAAATGTTATTAATATATCTTCATTTTGTGTTGTCCGGGTTCAAAACGAAGAAACCAAGAAAACATTCACTGTCAATGGGCAGCGGCTAAATCATTTCCATGAATGCATTCCAGAGTCCCCGAGGGAGGAACTCTATGTTCAAGAAGTAATCTATGAATGAAACTCGTCATGTTTTATAATTTCCTTTCACATACTCTTTTCTTATAGTGAGGAAACTTCACATTCTAGGTGTGGGTGGATGGGTACATTCCTGGTTTAGATAGGAATTTTCATCATTTTCCTCATTCAGCTCTTTTTAGACTTTTTTATGGTATTTTCATTTCATCATTTTCTCTTTTCTTCTATTTTAAGCCTTTTATGGTATTTTCATTTTTCCCCATCAACAATTTTGATGTTTGATGATTTGGTGACCATAAAGGGGGGAAATTAAAAATACCATAACGAAGGCTACAAATAATTTTTGTGTGAATTTGACATCACGAAGTGATTTTTAGTGAATTGGTTTTCTGTAAATGATATAAATGGTTGTATTAGTGTGAAACATTTGAGATGATTGATGCCCCTTGTGTGCGTATTTTTGGGAAAACTGTGTCACTAATATCTCAATACATTTTTGCATCAAACCATGAAGTATGAATATTCCATACTTAATATAAGTCAAATATATGTTAGGTTATTATTTTTCATCATTAAATTATATTTTCATACATTCGTTCCTTATGTGATCTATTTCATTAGTGTACCAGATTGACCTATGCATGTGTACCTAATGTCTGACTGTCGTACGCCCTAAAAAAACAACAAACAAAAAAAATTTATGTCTTAGGAAGGTCAAAACCCACTCCTCCTCAACCTTTTATCTTGTTATAACAATTGAAATTAGTGTCCTAAGGAGATCAAACAAGGGTTGAGAGATGAGTATGAGATTTATTCCAAATGAATCATTAAAAAAATAATAAATAAGGGGAGGGATGAAATGTGCAATATATGGGGATATCATGGTCAGGAGCTTATGGTTTGAGTTCTATGAGTTGGTATTGAAATATGATTGCAATGAATGTCGGATGGGGTTGGTGAAAAATCATTTAAAGTTGAATAACGTTAAAATAACCTATATTTATTTTATTGAATGTGGAAAGAATAGAATGGAATGGTTTTCACACACACACATGGGGATTTAGTGGGATGGTTGACTTTTGAATTCCTTTCTTATGTTGGTGTCATGAATATCATTGAATTTTATTGTGATATGATTTATGAGACATCTTTTTCCATTTCCACTAGGAAATACTCATTAGTGTGGTTCGTGCATTGATCACATTACATTAGTGAATTAAAATTTCCTTAAATGTTAAATTTTCATGATGTTGGGAATATTTATATATGAATAGATTTATTTGGATATGTGACATTTCCCAGGAGGGAAAATGTTTAGGTGTGGGGGTGTAATCGTATCACGATTCACTATGTCATTTTTACCCTTACACAATTATATTAAACTACATTTGTATTGAAAATTCCAAAAATAATAAAAAAATGAATTCCATGTTTGAATCATTAATTTTGTCTTTATTTATATTATAAAGGCCAATGATACTTGTCTTGAAAATTTCATTGAAGGTGATGGTGATTAGGGGGCCCATGATGATGTCCATGAAAAATAGGCCAAACTGTGCAGGATCCAAGCACACCAGTGGGTTAATCCGCAAACGGTGACTACACTGGGAATTCAATTGGGCTGAAATCTTGTGGGATGATCTGAAACGAATTGGGATACATTTAATATGAAGAAACCCAAGACACATTAGGCCTTCTGATGGCCTTGCCGACCAGATCTGTCCAGTACACCAAATCTGCACGGATTCGAAAGTGGTGTGCTGTGATCTGTCCATATCTCAGGATATATGTGTCCAAAGTGAGCCAAACATTCGGTGGGGACATCCAAGAGGTGGGGATACAAATTTTTTATTTTATAAAAATCGAGATAATGTTGTCTGGAGGTCGAAACACCTGTGAAAAGTGGTTTTAATAAATATGTGTCCTCAAAACCACCTTCTCATTTTCCTATAAAATGGAACTGTGGGCTCCTCATTTGCATGTTCGGCCAGGAGGCAAAGCTATGGTATTTTGGAGACCCAAATGAGTTATCTTATCATAATAGAAGTTTTGGAGGCCTCTATCATCATAGGGTAATCATGGATGAAGAGAGAGTTCCACCCTAGCCTCCTCCTCCTCTCGATGGTTAGAGAAACGGTGGACGATCATTTAGAGGGAGCTACACATACATGGGAGGGAGTTACGACACATAATACTCTACTTATTTTGTGTAATATTTGTGTGGATTATTTCACTTATGTATTGTCTAAACATTTTTCTCCCCTGAGTTCATTTGATGGGTTTAATTAAGTGACCCACGTTTAAATTTCAACAATGACTGGGTTGAAATTTCATATGGGAAACTTGAGTTGTTCCAATTGGGAAACACAAGGATCCTCATTCTGTCACACATACTAGATATATTAGTATGCTTTGGAAGCCTTTAATCTATTCTTTAATTCCAAACCTTTACAACACGATTGTTTTGTCAACAGTTGGAACATTGTGCAACGTTAAGAGAGGCAAGAGGGGAATCAAGATCTTGACAACCCTTAACCAAAGAATTAAACAAAACCATGTGAAATTTTCAGAAAAATGAACAATCCAGGATGTGTAGTGAACATGAAGTGATTTTCATATCTCATAATTCTTAATACTCCACCTTATTCTATCAACAATTATACTCTTTATGTTAAGTTATTTTCTTAAAACTGTTTTCAAAATCAACCACCTCTTTTAGTAATCTATATTAAAAATACACACTATAAGACAACAACTCTCCTTGAGATATGACCTAAGGTCTTCCCGATAATAAAAATAAACCTCAAAAACATAATAAATTTTACTTTTCATTAAGACTCCATCATTACACAACCTAGAAAATTATAATCCGGTATATCTCTACTATCTTAGACATCACAATCGCCATTTTGTTGATAGGTGATCCCCTCTCTTGATTTAAACAATACTCTACAGTGATAGTAGTCTACAATGGAATGATACAATCCCAAACAATCCATTATTTTAATTACATCAAAGGTCATCATATCAAGAAAAAAAATTGTCCCATAAGAAAAGTTAACTACCTATCTTAATGAGGAAGTTATTTCATATGATTATAACCTCTGATCATACATGAAATGATGTATATCGGGTTATCACACCATTTTAATACATAATTTCAGCTAGAATCATTCCATGACAGATAAGGATATGAAGGTGTGTGAGGAACTAGTACCAAATAAAATAGATAATTTGGTGGAGGCTACTAGAATAGTACCTCATAATATATATGGTCTTATACTATTATCAATTGTTATTATATGTAAATAATGAAACTGCCCTAATCCTTGGCCATGTTCTACAAAAATACTACCCTGAGTATGAACCGCTCTTCTGGTGCTATTGATCTAATGTATGGATATCATATCATGGACCCCCTCCTCATCTAGTCCTGTCAGTGCTACTACAACTACCAACTTGATGTTATGTAAAGAGACCTTCCCCTGAATTTGGTTGTTGTGAGGATCCACTTATATTATAATATGATTGAAAAGTTTTACATAAAATATCTATACATCCCTTATGGTCACTAGAATGCCACACGATAAGGTCTTTATTTCAATGAGGCATCATATGACATAGTTTTCCACACTAATGGCACACAGAGGAGCTACCGGTATTGTTACTCTTACCTATGCTTCTATAAAGAGATATATCGAGGGATCATTTACTACCACTAGATGAAATATTGGACTACCATGACACTAATCCTCTATTCCTAGTACTACTCCCATCTCTTAGGTTTAACTCAGTGATAAGACCATGATTTATGATCTCAATGAATGTAGGTAGATGAAAAATCATCAATTGAGTATAGATGGAATACTAGATCCCATAATCAAAGTGTCTAGCATGGAAAATCTCATAACAGGATAGAACATGTGAAAGGCTTTGTATGTCAGAAGATATCAATTTATAATCCATGATTGACATAGAAACCATCAATAGATACACGATCTCTTTATCTCAGAATTCTATTTGCATATGAGAAACAATATGATCATAGAAATCATTCTCAAAATGGCATATACCATTTGTAGATGAGGAATATACATTGTAATGGCATCCCAACATATCTTGGCTGAATAACATAATATATAGGTATAAATCATGAATGTATACTATAGAGACATCTCCAAATGATCATATATAGATAGAATGGATTCCTAAAAATATAGTAGCCTATGGACCACCATACAATGAGATGTTTGGCTACTGATACTACTAGATCTCATGAGTCAGATCACCCATTGTTAGTTTATGTAATGGATAACCCAAGATGGATTACATCATTTGTGGGAAACTAGCAAAACTCAAAGAATTAGTGACCAAATAGATATAATAGGCAGTGCATCAAGTTTCACTATTGGAAGTAAGACTGGAAGCTCAGGGAACACCCAATTTAGATAACGGACATTTCCACCATCTAGGTGCACAACATGAGGGTGTCATTGTGGTTTAACCGTACAAATACTAAACAAAATTCTTCATAAAAAATTCAATTATAAATAGATACTCTAGATAAAGAAAATCGTAAGGATAAATACTCAGTACCCAAATGTATACTACCCCAACTACCAACATAAAAGGATAATTATTGGAATATTTTCATGATTATATTACAATTGTTCTAGTAGGTGAAGGTTCAATAAAACCAAACATGTTAATTTATAATAAATAATTTATTTTTTATGTTGAGGTTTTATATTTATAACTTTTGTTTTCATATAAATATGTATCATAGTCTCATAAGAATTTATTTTCATTCCAATTAAATTAGGGCCTACATACCTTATCACAATAATACACACACTTTTAGTTTCTAATTTACCCCGTCAAAATTTGGTCTAACAATATAACTTATTATATATGATGGATTGACATTGTAAATTACATATTCCTATACATGAGGTGCCATACACTTCATTAAATGTATCTAGATATCACTAAATCATACAAAAAGATATGGACTTGAATAACATAACTACCATATCATCGATTAGAAATCAAAAAGAAAATAGGAAAATGAAATCAGTGAAATTATCCATCATGGCATGAAAGAATTAGGGAATGTGAATTCTAGCTGCCTATGATTATGCATGTAATAATTATCCTTTCCCTCATATCATCAATAAAAGGATGAAATAAATTCATCAATTAAAGTAATAATAATAATTATAGCATAAAATGTGCATCCCACTGTGTAGAGAAGATAAAAACTATAATAGGCAAAAACAGAACAACAATAATAATTTAGGAAACATCAAATTTACCTCAAACAGAGTTAGCTACACTAAAGTGTGACAAATAAAAATATCCAAATGAATTTTTAATCTCTAGTATATTTATTATAAATATTAAAGAAATAAAAATGGTCCTTCGATATCATTTTGTGGAATCAAACACTCGTGTACCATATAGAGGATCCTTGTTCTCAATAGGCTACATGACCTCATGAACATTCCCCCAACCAAGAGTGGTTGGTGACTATAAGTGAAGTCCTAGGGTGTTTCTGTTGGAAGATATTACCCACATTAATATATTGTATCATAAAAAATAAATATTATATAAGTAAAATTGTGGATGTATTTTAACAGAAGAAATAGAAAAAGAAATAATAAAAAAACATGGGAAACTGATAACAATATAAAAAATATGATGATGATAATTTTCATGTATCTATAAAACTCGATAAAATTATTTCAATGTATTTATAAATAAGTTATATGTTAGTCGAGAAAAAAAAGATTAAAAAACTATCCAATCATAGTGGGAACTAACTTTGACATCTTCATGCATTCTTTATCCTATGCAAGAAAGAAATATTTGGTGTCCAATGAAGGATTCTTCCCCTTTTCAAGACCAAGATATTTTAATCATCCCATGAACCTATGGAGGCTATTATTGGGTGTGAGAACAAACTATAGGCCACCACCAATGGTGTCTATATGATCACATTTTTAAATATTAATAGAAATAGTGTGTATGCATGAATATATAAAATTAATCAATGTATTAATGTAAATATCGATATACCTTCTTCATCCACGAATAGTGTATAAACAATTAATAATTTCTTATATTAATTTTTTTATTTATTATATTGGATTTTGTGGGAGTTATGACTATCAATGATATCATTTCATAATATTAATAGTTAAGGATCTAGGATATATCAAGGGATCCAATAATGATAATAATAATTAAGAGTATCCAAGTTAATAACCAAGGAATCATTAACATCATAGTCCAAGATAGAATAGTAATAACATGTAGCCTGGATACAAGGATTTTCCTATAATTAAAGGGCCATATCCTAGGGAATTCCAATAATATATGATCTAATCAAGACTAAAGAATTCATCCAAGGTAAAATGGGATAATTAATGATTATGAGCAATGGTGTATCAAAGGCACAATATATCTGAATAGATAGATGGGGTGAATCTACAGAATAATAATAACTAAATGTTAAATGAGGGATCCAATAGTGTCAAAATGTGAATCCAAAAGTACAAAAAATATTGGCTTCCTAGGTGGGTCTCACCATTGGAATCTATAATCCTTGAATCGGAATAGCTTCCATGAGTTCTCAAGGAATATTGTTTGGAATCCAAGGGTATATTGATTCTAAAAACTCATGTAGAATTGTGAATGTCCCAAGTAATTATAGATGTTATTATTAATTATTTCATTAAATAAGTCCTTGTAATATTTATTTTTTTATAATAATTCAATTACTTACTTATGTTTCCTTTAATACTTGTGAAAAACTAAAAATATGTGAAACAATTTATTAGTTCATTTAATCCATATTAAATTCATTACATCCAGTCAACTACATTTCTTAACTCATAGAAATAGGTGATAAAACATGTAACTAAACCATTTAGTATCATTAATTGAGGCCTAGTGATTCCTATTGATATATATTTCAATTAAAAAGAATCTTTTTCGGAATGATGTATGGGTAATGACACAAATGGAATTGATTACATACTGATGTAATTAAAAAATGATTCATTCAGATAAAATTGGTCTTCAGATCTAATATCAGAATCAAAAACTATGATAGTGGATTAAAAGAAGCATAGAAGGTGTTGGTAGATATGTCCTCCTATATAAATAAGAATTCAAAATGTCTTATGGGTTTTAATTTATACTTAAAGGGAAAAGAGAAGATTTTCTTACAAAATAGGTTATACAGTGTGTGGCCATATGGTTGGACAACAATTTTCCAACCATTTTCTTACTAGTACTAATTGATGAAAAAAATAATGTTTTGGCTAAATGATATTGAAACTATGATCTAACCATTTGAATCTCTTATCCAGAAAACTATACACATTCCTCACGGGTGTGCAACACATGGCTAAATGCTTGGTCAAACTGTTTCTAGAAATTCACCCCATTGTCCAATATACCATTTTTAGGAGAGACCATATAGACTCTGTTGCAATGGTTCTACTAACAATGAAGCCTAGTTATTTTCTCCACTATTCAGCGTTCCAATGCTCTGAATAGGCCCCCCAAAACCACAAAAACATTTCTAAACTCATTTTGCATCAAAATTAGGTACAATATAAAGAATTAGAACAATTTTAAATAGATCACAATCTCAATGAAAGACCACAGTTAGACATAAGATATAAAACATAACACATTAAAAACATATAATTACCTATTTAAGATATGATGAAACTAATTAAAACCCAAAATGACTTAGAATATAATAGTATATTTCTTCATATATCATTTTCCATTATTCTAAAAATAATTTTTCAATGATGACGCCAAATTTGATATTTCATTGCATAAACGTGAAAATAGAATTATTAAATAACTATAACGTAAAATTATATATGTTTCACTATTCATTTCTCCGAACTCATCCTGTGTAGGTATCAAACACAAGCATTCATCCTATTTAGGAATTTTCATAATGTAGGAGTCTCAAATAAAAAATGTTCATTAAAAACATAATTCAAAAAATCTACATTTAATCTAAATAATGAATCAAATTCCAAATAGATCTATAATTGTTTTGGTTTTATGTCAATATAAGGCTATTTTGAATGTTATTGGATATTACAAACAAGTTGTAGTGTTTTCAAACACAAAATATGTGTTTTGAGTGAACTCATGAAAATGAAAAAATGAATTGATATCAGGAATTTTCATAAATTTTAGAATTGAGGCTATATTTTATAATAGTTTTAATGGAATTAAAAAATAATTCTCATGTGTGATACACCATTTTTAAACAAACATTTAATGAATATCTAATTTTTAAACAATGTCTATTCAATGAGTTTGATAACACCACAAATCATATTGATGTTATAGTCACACAAAGATAAAATAATGCAATGATAATATCCATAGGATTTGACATAAATATATTATAATTTTACATGATTTTTAATCTTACATTTTTTTAGTGTTTTATTACATAAAAATTGCATTTATTATCATCCTATAAAATTTAAAAATTCATTTTGTGGTGGATTTTTTTATACATTTTAAAAATAAATATATAAATGTATTCCTGTTATTAAAAGGAAATTAATTATAATTTTATTGTGTTACCCCTAGAGAACACATTTTAGTACCATTAATTCTTGAAAAATGAGTTATTAAGACAACCCGAGAACACCACATGCTAGATTGATGTGTTCATCCGCAGTTGTTTCGATGATATATCACATTACAAGAATGTATTATTGTCTTGAAATAATAAAAATTCATTTTATATTATTTCAGTCTAATCAACTGTAGTTATATTTTTTCCTAATAATAAAAACATTAAATTACTATAAAAAATTAAAAAAAATGGTTATTCAGTTAATCCAAGCACACTACAGGTCATAAGGACATTTATTACGGTCCTGATTCTATAAAATAACTCAATGAAAATTATATTATGATTTCAAATCAATATGAGAACCATTAATATGGTTTAAATTGTTAAATGATTGTTTTTGTGGTTTTAAACACGATGAATTAATTTTTGGTAATCCTGAAAAAATTACATCATGAATTAAAGAGGATAGTGTTCCTAAATTTTACAAATCAATATATCATTTTTCTTCAATAATTTCATGAATATTGGAGGTTGATATATTTGGTTTTACTCCACTGAATAATTATTTTTATGACTTTTAATCTATAAATATTTAATATTTTTGCATCTATGAACACCAAACAACAAATTGATTTTTCATATGTTTTTTCATGTAATAAATGACTAAAAGACTATTTTCTTATGATTTTGAATCATTTTGAGAAATTTATCTATGGGTTTGACCATTAAAAACATTTTTTTATGGTTTTAGAACACTGAAAAAGAGTTTTATGTCACCTTGATTAAGTGAAAACATATATTCAGATGGTGTTAGTTACTGTATTGTACCACAAACACTCATTTATAAAGACTTCCAAATCATTAGAATTTTATAATCTAGTTTTTTTGAGTGTATCAAATGTCTATTGATTCATTTTTTCTCATTTTTTAAAAATAATTCAAATATATTTTTGATGCAATTTGCAATAAATCTAAGGTTATTTCAATGGGTTTTACTATTACGAACACATTATAGTGTTTTAAAACAATGAAAATGAATTTTTTGTTATCTGAAGAAAAAAATAGTAATAGAAATTGTTTTATTTAATTTGTTCTAAAAAATCCTTTGTTATTTTCCAATATTTTTTTATAAATATTATATATTTTTATTTTTTTTACCACATGATAGACAATTTTAAACTCTATCAAATCATTAATGACCTATTGTTAAATATGTCTGATAATTACACTCTATATTAATGTGTTTTAGAGTCTCTCATATCAAAAATATCTCAAATATTGTGGATTAATGATTTTAATTCACTAGGATACCTTTATCTTTGTTTTTGAGAGTTGGAATCATGATTTATTATTTTTGGACACTAAAAATACAATTTTCCCATCCCACGAATACAAAAACTCATATTGATATATAATATATTCAATAATTTTGAAAATAAATCAATGGAAATTTTCTATTATTTCACAACAATCAGTGGTTAAGGTTTTTTGCCCATCCAAATACATTATTTTAATTACTATTAAATCATTAAAATATGCATATTCAGTCTATTCGAGCACAATCCACATCATATTGATGTGTAATATACTTATTCACATTAAAAAAATTCCCTATGATTTCACATCAATATTAGGTAATTTAATTTTTTTTATAAAACATATGTTTAGTGTATTAAAGCACTAAAAATGAAATTTTTATCATCATTAAAAAACTAAAAATCAGATTTTCATAGAGAACGTTAGAAAATTTTAAAAAATAATATATTATATTTAATATTATTCCAAAAAAATTGACTACTTCATTAATTTTTCTTAATCTCTTATAAATGTTTCTCAAGGGTAATAAATCCTAAAAATAACTTATTCTGAGATTCTGAACACACCACAAGTCATGTTGAAGTTTCATTTTCTTATATCTATAAAAAATAACTTAATTTGTGACATAATATGATTATAAATCCATCCAATTTCATTTTATATGATTTTGAATATCGCACCGATGTTTTAATCTTCTAAAACAAAAAAAACTATTTCTTTTATCCTGATTTATCAACATTGATTGATGAGGTGTTTATTATTACATTTAAAAAAGTTGATATTAAATAATTTTCCTACGATTCTATGACAATTAGATGCCAATTTCTTAGTTTTGATACCATGAATAATTATTTTTACATAAATTTTCTTATTTTTTTTCTTCTCAAAAGATTACAAATATATGTCGTAATAATATATACACACCCATGTAATTCAAAGATAATACATATGTCATGTTACAAAAACTACCTATTAAAGAACCAAAACTAACCTGAAACAATATAACAATAAAAATAAATAAAATATTCATTTATATATGTAAATGATATTGTATATAATTTCCCTTATAGGATGGGATGCAAAAATTGAATTTAATGGGATACAATTCTAGTTATCCTCTAGAATACATAAGATGGGTAATATTCCATTTCCAACTGCCACTAAATCTATATATTCATGTTCGATTCTGGTTAATTTTGGTCTTATTTATTCCTTGAAAACTCCCTCTGTGCATCCTGTTCAATGACACTACTTGATCCCCCACAAAACAATTTATTAGATAAATATGACTGCGACATATAAATTCAATATATTGATTTGGAATATAATCTATCCCTCATATATTACATTGATTTTACTTCCCTGAAATTATTTTATTGTCATAATTCTATGAATTCAATGATTATTGTGCAAGGTTCACATCCCAAGCATCATAAATTTCCACCCATGAATATGAAAATATTAAAATAGTGTTATAAATTTTTTCAACATGATAATGTTTTATAATTAATTTATTTTTTATTTATAATTTCTTTTTTTGAAACTACATTAAATTTTAATGAAATTTATTAGACTAATGTATCTAATAGGATCATTCTTGAAACAATGGTTAGGTCTATGATGAAAATTAAATATCATCACCTTCCTACTGGGTGACATAAATTATGAAGCATTCTGAAAAATATATTATCAACATAAAAAATCATTTGGTATATCAAAATAATATAAATAAAAAATAATAAAATATAACTAATATTTAACTATTTTCTAAAAAGTCATTATAACCTAACAATATGAAGAATGACTTTTTTCCCTGATTCATTTTATTAAATTACATAATCCTAGGAATATAAATTCACATTAAAAAAATTATTATTTTATTATATTTATGTAAATAAGTTACTATAAAATATTCAAATGAATTTTGTGATACATCCATACTAATATCAACGAAAAAAATTTAAATTTTCATGAAACCATACTTTAGAACATTCTCATACATCTATTGATCGATAAGAGTAGAAACCAATTATATGATCCTGAATCCCAAAATAATGTCCCTCTATTTCATGCCCATTTTTTTCAGGGTATATGTGTGTGAAACAAATTTAGGGACCTCAAAATGAAAATTACATCTAGAAATAGAAAATCATAAATTATTATAAATATATTTATAATTTTACTCGCACCTTTTAAATTATCCATTAATGAATATTTAATTAGTATTGCTATTATTTTTTATAAGAAACCTCATTCTTCTATATTATTTGAATATGACTAAAATATATATAATTAATGGGATTTTTCACCTTTTCACAAGAAATTATCCAACGATTTTATCAATTGATTCATACAACATCACTAGTAGGAACACAAAACTCATCAAATTGAATGAAAATTTCAATGTTTTTCATGTCTCATATAGATAATATATTTCTATTTATATTTATTTTTTTGTTATTAATGTTTCATTGAAAAATGTATACAAAAGTTTTTAAAAATATGTTTTTTATAATAATATAGATATCAATAATTTTATCCCACCAATATCCAGTTGATGGAGGTGTGATCAATTTCTCCACAAATAGAGGTGCATAGAATGGTGAAATTCACAAAATAGCTAGGAAATAATGTTTGTCACAAATTTTTTTATTCTATTTGAATCAATCAGATCCTCCAAATGTGAGAGTAGAGGCGATGTTCTATGAGATAATAATCATATATGGTCAATTTTTTCATGACCATATTGTATTTAAAATGTTTTAGAATATATTTTATGTATATATAATTCAATAGTAAAATAATTATAAATATTTAAAAAAATACAGATATATATATATATATTAAATAATTATATATATCTAAATTATTATATATATTCCGTTTTTAAAAATAAATAAATTATATTCATCTTTATTATCCCATTTTTTATCGACTTCTATGGTGAGGTTTAATTCAACATTTTCACCCTTCCATACATGTTAAATTTCTTTAGTAGTTAATAGGAAGAACTATTGAAATTTGTTTGGTTAATCAAATTCACATTAAAAAATTTCCAATTGAGCTTTATGACCCATATCATAGAAGCCATGTTGTTTAAAGAATATAATAACAGTCCAACATTAATGTAATTCATCATCCTACCAATAAATCATATATTGTTGTGATGTCAAGAAAAAAGGATCATGATATTCATGCTCACTATTATAGATCATGTGTGAGAATTGACAAAAATTAAAATGTAATGACTATTTCATTATAGCCCTGCCAGTGTATACCGACATTTATTTGAACAACATAATGGGAAATTAAATAAATTTTTAAATTAAATGATTTAAAACATCATTATATAGTATACCACATCTATTTGTGAGAAAAAAAAATTTATTTTTAGAATTCAATCCTAATTAACAATTACGTAAATATTGATTCAAAACATTAAAATTTTAGGAAGTTAATTTGAAAGTCTCCCTTGTAGGGCATCAATCAAGAAATATCGAATCATTTTAAATATCATCATGATCCTCAAAATTTATTTTATATAGAAGAAGATATACTGTATTATTGTTATTATAGAAAAACAAAAACACATCAATAATATTAATTTGATTATGTAATTATAAATTGAGCAGACTATACACTAATTTCATTATTTGTAAATTCTGATAACTCCATTTTTTTGGTGTGACCCATTAGTCCTCACTGTGTTTTTATCTCAATTTTTTAAAAGACAAATCATTCAAAATAATATTGAGTATCACATATCAATATGATTTTAATAATATCAATTCAGCCACTATAAAATTTTATTTTTTTCAACTAATTATACTATAGTTAGAAATATAGATTATTTATTTTCAAAATTAAATTTTTTAGTTTTGTCATTAACATGTCTATAATGAACAAATATATACATAAATCTATAAAAATTTCAAGGAAGAAAGGTCAATTACTCTATAGCTATGTAACCATATAAAATAGAGCCTTCACGTCAATACATATTCCTCACACATAACATCAATTTACCTAATTACCTATTTAAGAACATATAATAAATTATTTACATAGTAAATGTTTTTACAAAATGTTATGATAAAAATGAATTAATCAATTGAAAAAAAAAATCTATTAACCCTCCAGTCATTCGAATACGTCCATCGATAGTTTTTCATTCCTTCATGTTTAGCTTCCTTAATCAAATGAAGATGCAAATAAATCATGACATTGAAATTTAATGTGTGAAATAACATCTCCAAATGAAAAGTATCTAACCAAATTTTCATATTGATTTTCCATCTAAAAGGGATTTATATTATATTTCTAAAATATTTTTCAAGAATGTGCATAAATCATCTATAACTCAAGATATATTTTTATGTAATGTATTTCACAATGCCAATGGTTTATACTACTCTAAAAAAATTTATGAGCCATGAATTTTCAATCTATGTAAATTTTTCATATTTTAAGCTAATATTACTTGAAATGTTACATGAATATACATCTAGTTTTATTACATTACATAATTTTATGAATATGAATTTCTCATGTTTTTTTACTATATGAATAGATAAATGATACATTCTATTCTTATTTTCCCATAAACCAAGATTTATATAACCAATTCTATGCTTACTAGTGATTTTATTTATCTCATTAAATGATGTGATAATATTTTGTCTTAGAAAAATAAATATTGATGAAGATCCAAAATCATGGAAATATGTTTTATATCAACCATATTGAGAGACTTTATATGGTGAAACATGAGTAGAAAATTCAGCTTCAATACTCTAATGTGTTATCATAAAAATTATTGATTTTTGTCTTCAACTAATTCATAACAAAAATATCTCATTAATTTTTAATGAAATTTTAATATCCTCATGATAAACTAATGGTTATATTGATCAATGATAATGTCATTCATTCCACTCTAGAATGGAAAATAAATCATTTATCAATTTTGGAACTAAATTCTACTATAGTGAATCACATTGTATTTTATTAACATGATTTTCACTACATGTTTTTCTTTAATATACAATTTTCAAAGAAAATTACAATGTATTCATTTAGGAATAAATATTTTCTCTATAAATTTCCCATACACATCATTTTTAATTAAAAATTTCTTGAATTTAAAATCTCAAAAAAAATATTATTTTGTTAACCAATACTCAATTTTCAATTTCTTAATGTAAATTTCAGCCAAAAACCTAAAAAATATATGTTTTTTCCATTGTAAATAAATCCAAATTTAATTTATATGTATTGGAATATTACTCTTCTACAAATAAATTCCAAAATAATGATATAAATTTTTAATCAAAATTTATAATCAATTTTATATGGTTTTTACTAAAAAAAATTACAATTAGATTATACTCATAAGATATCTCTGTCTAAAAAAAAGTTGACAAATAAAATACAATTATTAATAAAATTCAATAAAATAATTAAAAATATATATATATATTTCTCCAAAATAAGATGAATAATTGATAATTTAAAATTTTCATACAATACTAAATGGGTTATGGGTTTTATATTATGAGAGAAGGTTGTTTAGGTGACGAGATAGAGACCATCGATGATATTTCAACAATCGATGAGGTGGTATAAGATCATATGCAATAAACATGAGGAACATGAAAGAATAAGGGTTTTGGATTATGTTAGAGGAGGAAGGATGTTGATATAAGGTTATGGGATCATAGTCGTAGGGAGACGAGGGCCACTATTAGTGTTGTGGGTTACAGGGGAAATTGGGGGTGATTAGTGGGTCCACGATCTGAGGCCATCATGGAGATCGGTGGTTCTAGGATTGTGGGGACATGTTTTGTTAGTAGTTATGGTTTGGGTTATGGAGGGTTTTGATATTTAAATATATTGGTTCTTATTATGAAAACTCATCTATTTAGATTTGGGTTATTTATCCTTCAAAAACATTAGTTGTTTTATAGTGGTGTTCAATATTTTATCAATTTTATAAATTTCATTGATGATAATGCATGCATAGGATATATCAAATTTATTATGGGAAAACACATTCAAAAATAAAAATATTTGAATATTAAATATATATGCTATATATTTACCTACTTGAGTAGTTATTTTAATATATGAAGTTGTTTTATTTTCAATAAAGGTATTAGTGATTGAGACCGGGACTAAAACTATGAATACACCCAATTTTAGATGCTCATCATTATCTAGTAAAAACACTTTCATTGAATCTTGTATCACAAATAATAAAAATAAATTTATATCTTGAAGAGAAATATCAAATTTCATTATGCCAGTCAAGAAAAAAATTGAAATTATGAACATGACATAATAGAAGAAAAAAAATTATTAAATACATTCCTGATTCAGGAAAGAAAATACTATCTTCTTACTAAAAAAACTGACATCTATAGTGGTGGAATCCACAACACTAAGATGGAATCATTGATGAGATGTAAAAAAAACATGCGGTATGTATGGATGTGTGAAAGATACTCTTGGTGTGTAGTGATGAGAATGGAAAAAATTAATTTTGGAGTATGAATTATAAACGGTGTTTCATATTATGAAGGATTTGAACATGAAATCCAATGGATATATAGTTATTCCGAAGGAACCATTCCAACCAGGGATTTTTAATCCATGGGAAAATGCAACAGTCGAAAAATGGTCAGATACAATCATGTGAGTGACGATACATTCTTTATAAATAACAACAAAAAATGGTCCCGAGTTAATATCAAAATCTAGATTAAAATTGGTAGGTTCTTTTTTCCTTTTATAGGTATTGTGTTTTAGAATCATCATAGATTCATGAACTCCAATTGATTTTAAAGTGGAATGTGTTATACACTAGAAAATAAATTCATAGGAAATTGATAAATTGATAGCATAATTATTATGGAACAAAATCTTGATAAATGGATGATAATTTTGAATTTGACACACCATTTTCATAAACCTAATACTACATCAATAGTTTAATGAAAAATAAGAAATGTTCATTGTGATAATATCAGTTGGAAAGGGAATTCTCTTTTAGGATCTATGATTCATCATAATACATCATGAGTGGAATTTTTGGTAGTGAAACTTGTTAGGCTCAACTATAATTTCATCCCTAGTGTAGTGACATTTGAAATATAAAATAATTTAATTAATATCGAAATAAATAAACACCATATATAAGATAGAAAATAACTCAAAACTTAATGTACATGAAAACTAACTGTAACATTGTAATCTACCAACATTTCATTATTATGGATTTTATTTACAATGAAAATTAGCCTAGTAAAAAAATAGAATGAATTTATAATCAGAGTTAATAAACTTCACTAATAAATCATCTACATATTATTTAGTATAAATTTTATATTTAGTCACACTTCCTTCATCCCCTCTATCATGAGAAAAATTATATTCTACAGCAATGTTATTCATTCTAGAATGAAAATATGGATTCTCTGTAATATTAAATGAGAAATAATGATAATAAAATATAGGTATGTGATCTTAATTGTTCATGAGACCCCCCAACATCCTTTTTTTACAAATCAACAATTTTTTATCGTTTTTATCTCAAATATACTATACTATAGTCATGGATAAAGTTAAAAAACAACTGTTACATTGAAATATAACTAAAAAAATCCACCAATAGGATTAACAAAAACTATAATAAATTATCTTCCAATGGAATCACCTATAAAATATGAATTATCATTTACTTGGATTTTTAAATTTCATCATATCCAATATAATGCAGTATATGAGGTCTCTATTAAGAAACATACGAACTCCATCACTATGTTCTAATGATCCCTTCTATGACACTACTATTACAGATGGTGGACTAGAATAAACGATTTTGTAAATTATTCATTAATAAATACATCATCACATATTGATTGTTCATTTACGTGAAAATGGATGTGATAATGTCCTAAGGATAGTTGTTGCATTAAGGGTCATAGTGGATTCGTGCTTTGATGATATCCTGAAGTTCCATAACATTTTTATTGAATATATGTTATATGGATTGATGATATTATCTGAGGGACACAAATAATACACTCCATTAGGGGAGATGACTCATTGATCATTGAGGCATCTTCTTAGGGTGTGTTCCCTTATTAATATACAGGAGGATATTATGAGAATGATACATGCATGTAGGAAATCTACATTTCATAGTTTCATTGGATGCCCCTATTTACAGAAGTATGTATTGGTCCATAGACATTAATCTTATTAATAATAGGTATTACAACTCGCACAGTTAGATGTATTGATGAAAACTATGATGACACATTCCTCGCAGTGAGGTAGGATATGTTGGGTTCGTCGTGAGTAATATTTCCTTAATAGATAATACAAAAAAAACTTGTCTCATCTGTTATATAATTGAAGTAGATATCTCATTCCCTTTGATGGAATTGATATAGCGTATATAAATCTATATCCATGGTAAGGATTGGGTGATTTCATTTCTAGAATGTAAAAAAAGGGTAATATTGCGCATTGGTTTATGACACTGGCATGCAACCCACATGAATCGAGATATTGAGAAAAAGGGATTACATTACATTGTAACTGTTCGTAAGAGGTGGCACATCATTATAATGTTAAATTCATTCTCTATGGATTATTTGGTGTGTTCATAGTCACTATCCATGGAATTTAGGTAGGCTCCACTTAATTCCATTGTGAAAGAGACCAAGAGGTCCACACACTATGTATATCCATGTATATCAATTAAATATTAATTTGACATGCTGAATATTGATTATACTCGATTGTGGTTTAATAATTATTACAAGAATGCATGATGACATTTATTTCGACACCGGTTATTTGATATAATATATTGTGGATAATATAATATATTTATTAATGAGAAATGTAGTGATATTTGTTGGAGATATAAATATCCATTAATTATGGTCTAATAAATGTGGTGGAGGAAATAAGGAAAACGAGAAAAACAGATGTACATGATGTTTATATTAATATACACGCCATATAATGTTTCTATAGATTTTTGAGAAATAATATTATTTATGTAATTAAATAATATTATATGAAATTCACTGGGTTCATGTCAATTAATAATAATAGCCAGTTGTTATTATTAGACATGGGGTCATATAGTGAAATTAATGAAATTAATAAATGTTTTGGGTAATCAATTAATTTTATTATTATATGTAATTAAAATTAAAATCATATAATTATCATTAGCCTAGACATTTCCATTGGGTGTGCACATAGGATCTAGAAAAAAATTTCAAGCTAAGAGATAATTATTTTTTTTCAAAAATGCTCTTAGGCTACGAGATCGATCCTCTTACACCAGATCTTGAAGAGATATTTGTGAATGGCTCTCAAGGGGATTGAACGAGGACATCGCAAGTGATGTCTCTTCCATGCTAGCACCCACATATCCATTAAGTGGCGTCCAAAGATTCATGGACCATGTGTGGATCACCGCTAAAGGAATCCTACAGTTGGTTTCTACGATGATATGACAGATCACATCAGATCGTGTATAGAAAGCTCAACGGAGGGAGAGTTCCATCAAGGAAATTCTTGTCTGCTAATTAAATTAATTATAACCATCATTTTATGGTCCTCTATATTGTTTCGAGACTCCATTTATTCGTTCATTCATTATTCTATTTCGGTGATCTAGTGATTTATTATCAAGAATGATCTTGGATTGATTGTTGTTAATGAAAAACTTTTAGTTGGGTAACCCAACCAGCATGCTTCCACTGGACCCAGAATCAACAAGTGGTATCAGAGGGTTCATATCGTTGAATATAATTATTTATTTTTTCTTTGGTGGTTTAAATATTTAATATATATTTTCTTTCAATTCAATTTAATCCTTCTCTATATCTGAATTTTGAGACATATTCCTCCTAATTCATTTCTCATCTCCTTAATAAATGATTTCTTCTTTTAATTTTGATTAAAATAAAACAAAGGATCTCATTTGAGGTGCCAAATCTTCTTTTCCATACAACACCAGAACAGACAGTGTGTATTCGGATGTAAAAACTGTGTAGTATAGGTTCTATGCACCGAGAAGGTCCGCCAAAGCAGGTCGTGCCATTGGATTCTATCTATGTCTTGAAAACTCCATGTGTTGACTAGAAGCATGTGGCACATAGTTTCTAGATTACACAACATGTGGCCCACTGACCATGGAATGTAGTCACATCGGGCTAGGGTTAGTCCGTGTACCCCGTACAATGCGTGTCCAATTGGAAACCGTGTAAAGAGGATACTACATGGATTGTGTCCCGTTGAACACACAATGAACATAAATGATTTCCAAAGAACATCTACACACCATTTCCCCTCGCATATACTTCGTACGGACGATGATCAAAAGTACACACTGTGTAATTGGAACTACACACTATATACTCATCCTAATTACACAGATTTGTTAAAATTTATTTTTATATTATTAAAACTGTTTAAATGTGTAACATAGTGCATGCATAAAGCTAGGTACAATACATGATATGTGATATATATATATATATGTTTAGTTTAACATCTGTGTAATGTTAATTTCTCATCGTTTGGGTTATTATAAATGGAAATTTATCGGGATACCTCCAAGTTACAAGTTACGTACAAAGATAATTTTAAATAAATTTATTTTTTTAAAATTATGATTGATGAGAATCTAAAAGAAATTTATAAATTTGTGTTTAAGATAAAAGGATTGATGAGTTAATGATTATTAACTGATTGAAGCATGACTTTTCATAAACAATAATGATTGTATATTTGAATTATAGTTTTATTTATGCATTAAATTTTTGCATTTATGGAGGATCATGAGCCTGACCATGACCATTGTATGTGAATGGTTTCTTTTAATTTATTTATTTACGTTAAATTTGTGGTACTGTGTGGCTTCTCGTCCTTAATATTCAACGCATTTGTGCCCATCGTTTCTTTTTTGTAAAACCACATTCTACCACTCACCTACGAGTGAGATAAAATCATATGTAATTGATGGATCTCTGAAGCTAGTGGAGGCGGCTCAAGTTAGTAGACATGGAGAAACCAGTCCAAGGATATTCAAAGCTGGACAGGTGGAAACCTGTAAAAACGAACCTAAATGGTTCAAGGTGTTTCTCCCCAATGTCTTGGTTTAGTTTATCAGGCAAAAAATAATCTAACCATATGAACAAGCTCATTATCATTATATTTAATTTATTTCTATTAGTTTCAAGGATGATTTATTATTGGAGTGTTTCCATGATCACACAATTAATGAATTAAACAAGAATTCAAGATGGCACAAAAATAAGAATGACTTGCATGAAAATGTTATCATTGACATGGATAATTAGTTAATTATATCCCACATGATATTAAAAATCATGTAATCAATGATAATAAAGTGGAAATTTATGTATAAGGATAAAATTCATCAAAGAAAATATTTAGTCTATATTTACTTCCATAATATTGGTTAGAATCGAACCATAGTTCAATGTGATTGTCAAACCCTAGTTTGGGTGCTTTTAATTATTATGGCATTCTAATTGATGGTTTTTGGTTGACTTGAATAAGTTCACATCTTGGGTTGACTACCACAGTAGGACTTGGTGTCTCCAAGAGGAAAAGGTTGAGGAAATCCAAAATAAAAGGATATCAGGATTGGGGAGTCCAATCAATGGATCATGGAGTGGCGAGTTAATGCAGTTTGAAATTGGAATGCCTACCTAAAACCCTTAAATATTCATTACCAATCCTATATGGGCTAATAAAAATGTAAATATGGTTTCTTTCAACTAGAATATTCATCCAGCAGAATATTCTGAAGTCAATGGTGTGGGCTATTGGATTTTGATAATAAAGTGGGAGACAAATTATTATTAAATTATTTATTTCTACCAGTTATATCATGATAAAGTAAAAAACCTTTAATAATCTTAATTTTTAGAAACATCATGAAAAATTACTTCTAACATTTCTTTTTGAACCATACTCAAGAAGGAAGACATTTTCACCGCACCAATTCCTAGGAATTGCAGAGGTGTTAACATTACATCCTTCACCACAAGAGGAAATTGTATGTGCTGGAAGACCATTTTAGAGTTGCACCTGGAAAAAATCCCATTGTTGAGGAACAATCTCTCTAAATGAAACTTTTTTATGGTTCCAATGTTTTCAAATGTTTCATGATATCGACCATGTCTAATGTTCTCTTGAAGAAACAAGAAAACATGGATGCATATAACATGATGTATCACCATAAGTTTCTCAATAAAGAGAAGGAGAGACAAGAGATATATGAGATCTCCAAAGCATTGTTTACACCTATGCATGATGGGTTTGCACCAGCTGGGCCTCATGTAGTCAATCATATTAGCAATATTGAACTCACCTACATCTTTGGGATTTAGTTCATAGATGAATTTCATATAGATCTCATCCGATCATCACTGCCCCAGACCTTTTCTAGATTTATTTTCAAATACAACATGAGAACAATTAAAAAATCTATCAGAACATTTGTCATTAATTCTCCAGTTAGTTTAGGAGATGGACCATGACAATCCCAGAGTCCTTATGTTTAATAAGAAGATGAAGGAAAAGGAAAAGAGTCAAATTTCATATAAATGGTGTGAATCCCCTATGAACCGTTTGTCTATGAAGGGGATGATCCACAGGCAGAGCAAGGAATGAGATTTGTTTTGTTTTACAAGTGGCAAGCCAGTCCACTAGAAGTGGAATTTCACCCAAAAGCATGGGGATGATAATGGTGTGTTCGTTACTGACAGTAATCATTCAATTTCAACACATTGGGTATTAGATACAGCTTGTGGGGTTCAAATATGTATTCAAATCCAATATCCAATAATATTTATAATGATTTCCAATGGATAGGTGGATCATTGAGCTACCAATGGAGCGAGGCTGTCTACGTTAGCAATTGGATATCACCACCTCTAATTTCCTACTATAATGACTTTGGTTTTACATAATGGTTGTTTTGTTCCCATTGTTACTAAAAAAATAATTTTTGTATCATGTTTGGATATGGATGGATTTATTAACCATTTTTGAAATAAGGGTTGCTTATTTTATTAGAAAATTGTATGTTATGGTATGGAAAATTTAAATAATTTATCGTATGTATTGAAATATGAAAACCAAGTATTGGAAATTGATAACAAAACAAAATCACAAGACTCATACATAACCCATTTGTGGCATCACTGTATCGGCCATTTAAATGTGAAGATCTTGAAAAAGTTGTACCAATATGGTTATTTAGACACTATTGAGCTGAAACCACTTGATAGACGCCATAGTAGTTTACAAGGAAAAATGAAAATCCATCATTCAATGGAAAGGCTGAAAGGGCCACAGATATTCTAGGATTGGTGCACACATAAGGGTGTGGACCATTTCCAGTAGAATAAAGAGGTTGATATTCATACAAGATTACTTTTTCAGATGATCTGAGTAGATATGGCTATGTCTACATAATGAGGTATATGATAGGGTCCTTAGTGTAATTTAAGGAATTCATGAATGACGTAGAGAAGAATATTTGTAAGAATATAATGAAACTTCGATCGGATCAAGGTGGGAATATTTGAACCAAGAGTTCATTGACCATTTATAGGAGTCGAGGATTCTATCTCAAATATTCCCTCCATATACACCATAATGGAATGTTTTTAGTGAAAGGAGAAACCACTTATTGTTGGACATGGTGAGTTTGATGATGAGTCTTTCAGATATTACATAATCCATTTGGGGATTTGCATTGCATACTGTAGAATAAACATTAAAATGAGTACCAAATAAGGTGGAAAATGGAATTATCTATGGGATATGGAATGGAAAGAAACCCATTTTGTCAAACACACATTTTAGGGGATGTGGGGTGTTTGTTACGACCATATCAAGCAACAATCTTGTGCTCCGGGGCACGTAGATTGTCTTTATCGGATATCCCAAGGAAACGAAAGTATATCACCTATATAACCCTTATGACTTGAAAGTGAATGTAGGTCAGAAAAGACATCTTTCTTGAGAGGTAGAAGAACCAAAAAAATGTATAGTGGGAGAATGTTTGACTTCGATGCAGTTGATGCACAAGATACACATGAGTTGGTACAGGAACATGTACCATTTGTTCCCATGGAAGAGGTTACAGAAACTCAAGTACTGCATTGTAGAACAAGAGAAGTAAGGGCACCAAATAGATTTTATTTTCTAGTCACTGAGGGTGGTGAATCATTATTTTTGGACTATGATAAACATATCTCCTACAAGGAAGTAGTAGAGAGATCCAAACTTGCAAGATGTATAAAAGCTATGAATTCATAGATGGATTCCATTTATCATAAACCAGTTTGGGTTTTGGTTGATTATTCAGTTGACATAAATCATATTGGAAGAAAATTGGTATTCAAGAGATAGGTGGACATGAAAGGTAATGTTAGCACCTAGAATGAAATGATTTTGGCTGAAGGATTCAAATAACGTCAAGGAATTGACTACAATGAAACCTTTGCTCTAGTGTCTAGGTTTAAATCCATATTAATAATAATTTCCATTGAAGATTACCATGACTATGAGATTTGGTAAATGGATGTAAAACTAGAATTCGATAATTGGATTTTTCAAGAATAAGTATATATGACACAACTAGAAGGGTTTATGACACCAGGTGATGCCAAATTGGTCTAAAAGTTTCATAGATCCATATATGGATTATAGAGAGCATCCCGGTCATGGAAAATATTATTTGATGAATCCATAATGGAATTTAGTTTCATTGTGAATGAATGTGATGCATGTTCATAGAAGATGTTTAATGGTAATGAGGTTATTATCCTAGTAGTATATGTTGACGACATATTACGTTTTGGAAAGGATGTTAAAGTATTACAATCAGTTATGGACTAATTGAAAAGGTGATTATCCATGAAGGAAATGGGTGAAGAAACAAACATTCTGGGTTCATGATTATTTGTGATAGATCCAAGGGGATACTTGTACTAAGTCATGGTATATGCATTGACGATATTAGAAGGTGATTTGGTATGGAACAATCCAAGAGGGGATTAGTTCTTGTGTCCCAAATCCTACATCATTCTAAGAAAATGTGTCCTCATACATAGCATGATAAGGATACATTGAGTAAGATCTCATATGATTTAGTTATAGGATCCATAATTTATAACATGTTATGTAGCAAGCTTCATGTTACCTATGCACTGAATATGGTAGTCAAATATCAAGAAGATATAGTTGAACAACATTGGACTTCTATTAAGACACTCCCTATGTATTTGATATGAACTAAGAATATGTTCTTGGTGTATGGAGGAGATGAGGTGCATGTCATCATAGGGTATGCTGATTCTGGTTTTAAGAAAAATCAAAATGATCTGATGTGACAGTCTGGATACGTTTTCTCCCTCAATGGAGGAGTAGTGAAATGGAAGTGTTCAAACAAACCTGTTGTCACCAATTCTACAATGGTGTCCGAATTTATAGCAGCATCTGATGTAGCCATGGAAGCTATATTGATTCATAACTTTATCAAGTATCATGAAGTGGTGCATAGCAGTAAATATCATATTACATTGTATTTTGATAATATTGAAGCTGTGGTTCATGTAAAAGAACCAATGTCACATCACGGAAAAATGCACATATTCTGAAAGTATCACCTCTTTAGGGATTTCTATCAATGGGGTGAAGTTGATGTGAGCAATGTTAAATGGAAGATAACAAGGAAGACCCCATGAAGAAACTCTTATCTCAGTTGAAGCATGATTATCATGTGAGAGCTAGCGGGTTAATTACTTTCAACATGTGGCTCTAGTCCAAGTGGGTGTCTATTAAAGTTGGTGGCCCAGAAGCAAATACATTATACTTTATTAATTAATAAATATGTTTTCACATCTTGATTATTCTTCTGCATGACAATTCATGTGATATTGTTCTAAGGATAGTTGTTTAATTAAAGGTTCATAGCAAATCTCTGCTATGATGAGAACCCGGAAGTGCCAAAACACTATTCTTGAATATATTTTTCTATGGTGGGAAGATGTTATCTAAGGTACATAAATAATACAAGACATTAGTGGTGAGGACTAAAAAATTGTTCTAGCATATTCTTTGGGTGTGATCCCTTGCTAATATCCAAAATGATATTATATGAACAAGACCCGCCAATAGGAAATCCACATTTCATAGTGTAATTGGATGTTCCTATCTACCGACGTGTGTATTGTTCCATTTAATTTAAGATTATTATTAATAGGTATTACAACTCGCACATTTAGATGCATTGACTGAAACTGTGATGACTCACTATTTCACAATGAGGAAGGATATGATGTGAGTGTCATGAGTGATACTTCATTAATAGATAATGAAAGATATGATTTTTACATTTTGTTCCATAAGAGAAGTATATATAGCATGACCATTGATAGAATTAATATAGTCTAAATAAATCTATGTCCATGGTAATGAATGGGAATGTTTAATTTTGGAATGTTAATGAAAGAATAAAAGACCACATGGGTTGATGGAACTAGCATGCAATCTACATGATTCAAGATATCGAGACAATGGTATTACATTACACAATAAGAGTTTGTAGGAGGTGGCACGTCATTGTGGTGTTAACATCATTCTCAATGGATGCCTTGGAATGTTGCTAGATGCTAACCCAGGACATTATGAATGATCCTCCTAATTCTACTCAGAAAATTTCTTTTAGGGTCACACACTATGTGTATCCATCTATCTCAGTTAAATATTAATTTAACAAGTTGAATAAGGTTTATTCTCAATTTTAGTTTAATAATTTTTCAAGGATTCCTAATAATATTTATTTCGACAATTGTTATTTGATAGAATATATTGTGGATGAAATAATATATTTATTAGTGATTAATGAAGTTATATTTATTTGAGAAATAAATAGAAATTAATCAATGTGTAGTAAATTTGGTGCTGGAATGAAAGAAAATGAAAAAATCAAAAGCTTTTGTTGTGTATATTAATAGTACACGCAGTGTAATTTTTATAGGGATTTGTGAGAAATAACATTCAATATTTAATTGAATAATATTAGCTGTAACTCTCTGGGCGCATTTCTAGTAACAATAATTTTCAACTACTATTATTAGACATGGGGTCTTACTATGAATTTAATGAAATGGATAAATTATTCTGGGTCATTGATTCATTTTATTATTCTGTATAATTAAAATACCAATTATATAATTCTTATTATCCTAGACATTATTTGGGGTGTGCACAACGGATATAGAAAATGCATCAAGCCATCAAAGATATATTTTCATCCAAAAATGCTCTCTAAATTTGAGAGAGATCCTCCTCCACTAGATTAAGGAGAGAGCTTTGTAGATGGCTCTCAAGGTCATCGTAGGTGGACATTGCAAGTGAATGATCTTCCGCTCTAGCACCCAAAAATCCCATCGATGACATCTAAATATATGTAGAGCATGCATGGATTCCCACTCTAGGAATCCTACACATGGATTGTATGTTGGAAAAATAGATCACATAAGATTGTGATCAGAAACATCAAAAGAGAGAGAATTATATACAGGTAATTATTGTCTTTTAATTATTTTAATTATAACCAACATATGATTATCCTCTTTAGGGTTCATGTACTCCCTTCATCTCATTCATTATTCATTCTATTTAAATGATATGAAATTTTATTATCATGATGGATCTCATATTTATCATTGTTAACAGAAATAATTATTTTTGTCCACACCCACCAATGTTCTTCCGCTGCACTCAGAACCTACATCTACATTTACCCACTAACTGATCCCACAGTATGTGAAATGATTAGTATAATAAAACCCATAAAAAACATATGGTTCTGCACAATTAATTCATATATTACATGACACAACATTATGATATTTTATTCACTAATATGAGACATCATAGGGGATGACAATAAATTAAAAGAAATTGGGGTAGAAACTATCTTATAGTCTTGTATATTGAAGCAATTTAAGACATTTCATAAGTAATTATATTTAGATTCATAAATCATCAAATTATTTTTGCCTAAATAAATCTACAAAAATGAATCATGTTTTATAATCCCAATTCATTGATAGATATCTCACTATCTAATTATGCCTTCGTCCCCTAGATATGATCAGTTTTGGGTCCTTTATCCAATAATTCATCTATAGAAAAAAATAGTGTTAAAATCATTAATATTCAGACCCCTATAATATGAATAATGATTTAAATGATGTGTCTATATCCAATGATAATGATATAGGAATCAAAAATCAAGTTCCAAAACATTAGCATTTCATTAAGAAAATATAGATATTTGATCAAAAAAAATTATCTTTCACTTCTTCTATAAATGATTATGGTTAGAGCATATAGATATTTTCATCAAGTTCACCGTGGATAAATTTTTTTTTAAAAAATCTAGATTTACTATATGTAAATAATATACCAATAGTATCACTAGAATGACCCTAATACTGAAAAACAGAAAAATATGATAAAGTATTTCATTCGAATTTTGAAATTCAGTCAGAGTATCTATTTTGACCAAATGTATCACATGATATCATTCTGAAATGTCCTTTCCAACCAAATTGAATTTTATAAATAATTTTTTTCTTGTAAAATTCAATCCATGTGGTAATTTAACAAGAAACAATGTTTTTTTATTGTGTAGATATTACTGTTCAATTTTCATCCCCATCATCCATAATCATACATCTTTATTATTAGATTCCTACAAGGAAGAAATACGATATTCATAATATATCATCTAAAAATACATATCACATATCTCAGTGACATAGTATGGGTGCATCATTGGTGATATTTTATCTTGATTCAACTATCATGGACCAGAGTCATCTAAAACATGATCATCATGCTCTTGTGATTCCGTTGAGGAAATTGGTTATTTCTTTGCTTCATCCTCCACCATGAATTTTTAATTTTAGTTTTTATTTTTCTTCATATATCAATTAGTCATCATTGTGTCCTTGTATTCTATTTGTATTAAATCTATGATGATTATATATTTTTCTTAGTTGGGTACCACATATTGTACCTCTTGACACCATAAGAATATCCCACAAAGATATATTTATATGATCTAAAAAAACATTGATCATTATTATTGACTACATAGTTGTAATATAGAGAATAAAACTGTATGTAATCCAGAATTGTCTATAGGGTTACATGTTTTTATCTCAGTTTATGGTTTTAGATAAATCACTACTAAATGATGATTATTTATCACATAATAGGTGGTCTTCATTTCTTATCCACAGATCATTGTAGAAACTCATAAAATTGTCACCATATCCCATGTTATGTCGAACTGTGTTCAATTCATCAACTCGACCTCTTTATTCTACCATGGAGTGAAAACATAGATAAAATTTATTTTATTTACACCCTATTGACTTAAAATAACAAACGATTCACTTGTATACATTCTTATACAATCAGTATTTAAAAATATATTCTTATTTTAAAATTCAATCTCCTTCGATGATTTGGATGATTTAAAATCATAAAAAATACCAACCTTACACATGATGGGGTGCACGAAATATTCTCTTGGGAAATCATCATTTAATGATATTATATACCTATTTTTTCCTAGTGACATTACCAATTCATGAAAGCAATGTAGATGACTATATATATGACTTATTTACTGATCACTAACATTCTGAATATTAACAGGTGCTTTCTTCTAAAATCAAAATTCCCCCAAAATGGTAAAGATTATTTTTTATATATAGTAAGAAACATCATATTTGTATGAATATTCAAGAATCGTTCAGAAGTATGGCCATGATTTTATTTCCATGGTTTATTCAATGTTTCCTTTCTTGTAGTTAATAAAATAACTATATTTTCTTACTTGTATTCTTCATCTATAAACATGTATATGTTATTTGAGACATCATCCTCATTTATCACGAAAACAATTCCATTCACTATATACATCATTAAATTTTTTGTGTGATTCATGAATTTAATGTCATCAAATTTCCACAAATATAACTTTTTTTTAATAGCTTAATATTGTGTAATCCTTGTATGGTTTGAACAATATGAGTGTCCATATTCATTTATATGGTAATAATTCCAATGATCATGAAGGTGTGTTTATTCCCCATATTCAAAAGCCCTTATGGGATTGATTCAAACTAATCAAAAAATTATCATCAAGACATCATGTCTCATGTAACACAAGATTTGATTATTCATTAATAATTGAGATGTTTTCTACGATTGGAAGCCTATGATGCTTCACTAACTTTTATATCCCCATTTACAGTAGTATGTGCCATATTTTCATGATAATTATGTCCACTACGCTTCCTAAAACAATTAGATTTACTAATATTCCATTCATACCATAAATTTAATAGATTACATTTTTCATCCATCTCTTTCATTATGATATGAAATTATCCACTCTCCTACTAGAATAATCCTTCATCTTTATTCCGCATTTCAATAATAGCATCTCATCTCGGTGTGATTTGTTTGTCTATATTATTTAAGATTATATTGACTATTGTATACATGAACTATAGTTGAAGATGAGCATATCCATTATTATATTATTGGTAGTGCTGATAATGAGTTGAGGATAAAATTAAAGAAAACATTAGAGTAGAATATATTCAAATTTGGTATCCCTAATTTTCTATGGAAATGTCTAAGGTCGATTGAACTAGGTATTGAGTGCATTGATGAGGTTGATCTGTGATGAAGTCTAAACCGTTCAATAAGGGTAAAAATTTATATTTAGGAAAAATATTTTTGTTGTGAAATAGCCTCATACAACATCAACATCGTAAAACATTTCAGTCACCGACTTGTTATTTTTAATGCTTCGAAAGTACCAATTATACCATTCCAGATGGATGTTGGGGAAAATAGTCATCTCCATTGTATCTAGCTTACCATCAATCACAGTAATAATATTCTCAAAAATCAATATAAGGAATTTAAATTTCCACAATACTACATGCATCTTCATTTTTCAAAATGGAAAATTATTCACCTATATTTATTAAATCTATAATATCCAAATAATATAGGAACCCCTTCCCTCTTGAATCTCCTCAAGCCTAAGAATTTCTTTGATACTACTTTTTAGGATTAAAATTAATTTTATGACTATTGACATAATAATTCTCAAATAAAACAAACTGTGTCAATACGAAAATAAGTGAACAACAGGTGTAACATGGAAGCCCACAAAAATTAATTGGGTAAAAACCATAATTCTTTTTAAGGATCACTATGGGTAAATGTAGGTAATTAATATCCCCCAAAATAACAAGGAGAAAACTCTTAGATCATTATGTTGACCTCGCCTATTTTGACAATCCCAATTATGCTTTAATATGTATTGATAATCCCAATTAGGAATTAATATGTTTTGATAATCCCAAGTATGCTTTAATATGTCTTTATAATATTATATATATTAATATATATATATTAAATTATGTGGAAAAAAATATCACAATAATCATTGGAATATATTAATCAATGTTTATCTATGCTTTGAGATAAATCTAACTCAATCTGGACATGTTTTGCACAGAACATATACAAAGCTTCTGATAAGGCTATGTACACAGGTATAGAAATCTACTAATATGGATAAGGTCACTAATATTCATAACAGCTACCAACAGAAGAAGAGAAATTGATAGAACAAATCTACCTGTATTCATAAGTCGGCTGATATAGACCTACAGGTACATAGTCTACAGATAAGTAATGGACACTAGTACATAGTTGCAGATACATGCTATCTATACAATCAGACAGACACTTACCGATAGAAACAGACAGTTACCAATATGAAGTCCACTGATATAACTATCAAAGTCTACTGATATCGAAGTCTACCAATACTGACAGACGGACAGCAACCGCTACAATGACTACTGATACACGAATACCACCGGTATGAAGGATCTACAGATAAAAGTATCTACTTATAGAAAGATCTACCGAATGAAAGGGCTACCGGTATAAGCATGTTACGGATAGACAAACACTATCGATAGAAGGAGTTACCGATACACAGAGCTTCTGTTACATAGAGTAACAGCTACTGATAAAAGGAATCCACTGATACAAGTCTACTGTTAGAGAGCTATTGATGGAAGATAACTGTTAATCAGACACTATTACTCAAACACTATACTTTTCCAATATTACTAATACAATTCCAATGGTAATATTTTATTTTTTAATGCAACTGCTATTAATTAATTAATGTATGTTGTAATTTCAGGAATCATACCTCGTACCTATAAAAAAGTAATCATTCCCTTTGTCGGAGCTGAGGATATATAAGAGGAAACTTCGAAGACACAAATAGGGTAGTGTATAGAACACAAAAAGTCTCCTTCATGCATGTACGAGACAAGCTCACAGAAGAGACACAATAGAAAGGTGACATCCATACACTCTATTACTTGAAGAACACTGAACATACATGAGGCCATTCATACAAGAAGATAATACATGCTGAAAATTCAATGAGTGACAAACAACAATGATCTCTTCATGCACTCAAGTAGATCGAACTGAACTTGAAATTCAAGGAAGAAAATGACACTCTGTTTTTAGACAAAAACCAGAGATGGACTCAGAAGATTTTCTGATTAATCAAAAGGAGTCCATAGCTACACTTCAACTCACTAGAGTATTCTAAAATCATAGCTACTATCTCTTACTGATTATTTTACTTCTTAAGAAGTGTGTATATTTTGTATATTCCATAAACACACAGTCTCCTGTACAGAACTAGAGGATTTATAAATCCTCACTCAATCCATCCCATACCCTCATGTTTCCCTCTGTGTATAGTGGTAGAGGTCATGTGTGACTTGGATAGCCTGTGTGCTATTGTTTGTTTCCCACGCAAGACTGTGGTAGAGGTCACAGGACCCGAACAGACTTTGTACTGTTGTTTAACCCCGATCCATGGTTTGGATCAAAATTTATATAAATTTTTTGAGAGGAATAAGTCTCAGCTTGAGACTGAACCTCTTGGTGAAAACTATTGTACTTGTTTATTTTTTTTAACTATATTGAATATTCCGCTGCTATGTACTTTGAAATATAATTCTATTTTAAAGTTACACTGATAGTTAAACATTCATGTGTTTGTATTTATTGTAAAGAAGTAAGTTAGTTTCAAAAGTTAATTAATCTTCAGATGATGTTAACTGAGAACTAATCAATATCTTGAGAACCTAACTAACCCTTTTCTGTATTACAAATTCACTAGAGTTTATCTTGTTATTCAATTTGGGGAATTTTTTATAAGAATATTTTTAAAAGAAATTATAATTGGCACTAAATTCACCCCCCCCACTTGAGTATCCACTCTGACCAACATTTGGTATCATAGGATTGTTTTTCTTTATAATGGATTTTGAAATACTCTGTTTTTCAACTGTGGTTTTAGTTGTATATTAAAGATATTAAATTTCTTTTAGTTATAAATTTTATCTCTTTAAATATATAAACTAAAATATAGTTATGTATAATAGACTAGAAGGTGCTGCTACAAACATTCCACCTTTCATTAATGGTGTTATTTATGCCCAATGGAAACTGAAAATGAAAATTCATTTTGAAAGTATGGGATTTGATATCTGGACTGCTATAGAAACTTAGTATAAGATTCCAAAAACTGAAATAACTACTTGGGATGGACCTACTAAAATAATATAAAATAATAACGGTAAAGCTATTAATTTCATGTTTTGTGCTTTAAGAGATGAGGAATTTAATCGCATATCTGCATGTAAAACTACTTACGAAATCTGGTTGTTTCCCATGAGGGAACAAATAATGTTAAGGAAATGAGATTGAACACCTACACTATTAAGTATGATAATTTTAAAATAAAGCCTTGTGAACCTATTTCATAAATGTATCTCAGGTTCAACAAAATTGTAAATGCAATGAGCTCACTAGGAAAAGTTGTTCCTGCAAAAGAGAAAATCATGAGGATATTAAGATGTCTGCCAGAATGATGGAGAGGCACATCAATCTCCATAAGAGAATCGTGTGACATTAGATCACTACCAGTTAACGAGCTGATTGGATGTTTAATTATGTATGAAGAAGAGCTGAAGGTAAACAAGGATTAAGATGATGAACCAAAGAAGAAATCAGTGGCATTCAAGTCTACTACCTCAAATATCAAGAACAAGGAAAAAGCTAACATACATACTGAATGCTCAACACGTGGATGTTCATATTCTAATAGTGATGAAGAGATGGATCAAATAGCCTGGAGATTCAAGAAATTATACAGGAAGAAAAAATTATTCAGAAAATCAAACTACAAAGGAATGTATGGCCAATGAGGAAATTGGAATAATGGTTGGAAGAAAAGTGATAAGGATGATGAGATATTTTTCTATGAATGGAAAAGGAAAGGACACATTAAGGATGACTGTCCAAAGAATAAAATTCAAGAAGAAATTTGACTACAAGAACATAAAATATATGAAAGCCATGAAGGCATCATGGAGTTCATTAGAAGACAGCACAAGTGAATTTGAGACTTCTGATTCTGAAATAAATCATTCCAATATGTGTTTCATGAAAAACACATCTAACGTAACATTGGGTACTCCTGCTTTAAATTCATATTATTCTAGAGTTGATTCGGATTCTATATCTGAAAATATTTCTAGTGATGAATTATTTGAATATTGTAATATTCTAGAAGAAACACGTAATAAATTGAAGGACAAGTATAATATCTTGAAGAATGAACATGCTTTGACTAGATCTATTAAATCTGCATGTGATATAGAAAAGGAAAAGAATACTAAATTACTTAAGGAAAATATTGAACTAAAATTTACCAATGATCAACTTAGAAAATACTTAGATAAGTTCAAGAATGGAAGGAACAGTCTTACTCAAAACTAGTAAAAAAGTGGCAGAAAAATATTCCACTGGAATAGGCTATCATCCTGGACAGATATAGATTACTAAAAATAGATTTATTACTAAATCTGGATAGAATACTCTTAGTTCTAGTTCTATAAATTCATATGCTTCAACTAGTTATTCATATGGTTATAGGTTAAAAAGAGTTTATCTTTCAAAATCTATTGATTATGTAAATTATATAAAGCCCATTAGATAAATCTGGGTACCAAAAGTATTGATTGCTAACCTCTCTGGAACCAAGATGATCGTGGTACCAAAATCATTTTCTGTTTAAACCGGTTTTGTAGGTAACATGCTTAAAGAGTTCATGTAAGAAGATATGGTACTTGGACATTAGATTTTCAAGACATATGACTGCATATTACTCATGATTCAAGAGTTTAATCAAGGTTGATGGAGGACATGTCTACTTTGGTGATAATCCAAAAGGAAAGATCATCGGTTTAGGCCATATTGTTAACATTGACACAAATTTAATTTCTAAAGTATTATTTGTTGATGGATTAAAATACAATCTATTATGTATTTCTCAGTTGTGTGATGATGGTTTCAATATTAAATTTGAAAATGATTTTTGTAATTTCTAAAAATATTTTATTATTTCTTTCCTTGATAAATGAAAATGTTTATGCAGTTGATTTGAATTATTATTCCAAAAAAATTATTACTAGTTTAAATTCTTTTCATAAAGAGTCTTCGTTGTGGCATAAAATATTAGGACACTGCAATGTTCATTCACTTATAAAACTGACTCTGAATAATTTAGTTAGAGACCTACCATAACTAATATTCCCATTAGATAATGTTTGAACTCCCTGGCAGAAGGGAAGGCAACATAATGTTTCTTTTAAATCAATTAAAGAAATTTCAACTTCTCAACCTCTCTGGTTGGTTCACATGAACTTGTTTGGACCATCTAGAGTTTCTAGTTTAAATGGGACACATTATGTCTATGTCTTAATAGATGAATTTTCTAGATACACATGTGTATACATTCTTGCTTACAAAAGTGAAGCATGTTCATATTTTATGAAATACTCCATGTCTATAGAGAACCTTGGGGGACTTAAGATTAAGACTCTGAGAAGTGATCATGGCTATGAGTTTGAAAATCATGAGTTTAAGTCTTACTTCTCACACAATGGCTATAGTCACAACTTTTCTTCCCCTAGGACACCTCAACAGAATGGTGTAGTTGAAATAAGAAATAGATCCATTCATGAAATTTCAAGGAAAATGCTTAATGAATATGACCTACCTGTTTATTTCTGGGATAAAACATTGAATACAACTTGTTATATTATTAATAGAGTCTTCATTATACCTATTCTTAAAATGTCCCCTTACGAACTATGGAATAATAGGAAGCCTAAAGATAGTTACATTAGAGTTTTTGGTTTCAATGTATTTATTCATAATCCTAAGGATAATCATGAAAAATTTGTTTCTAAAAGTGATGAAGGAACCTTTTTAGGTTACTCTATAACTAGTAAATCATATAGTGTATTTAATAAAAGGACCAAATGTGTGGAAGAATATATTCACTTCAAATTTGATGAAACTGATCCACATGAAACTAAGTCTTCTCTTGAAAATCATGAAGAAGATATGTCTGTTCTGGACCATAATGATAAAATCAATGAAGCTGTCCTAAAGACAACTAGTTCTGGACATATTCCAGAATCATCTTTGGGTAAACCCGAACCTAGATAAGAACCTGAAATTTTTAGTCCTCCCTTTAATAGATCATCTAGGATTCAAAAGAATCGTCATTTGGATGTTTTTGTTGGAAATATAGATAGAGGGACACAGACTAGAGCATCTCATAGAAATCTGGTTGAAAATCAAGAATTTTTTTCACTGCTAGAACTTAAAAATATCAATGACGCAATCAATGATGAAATTTGGGTAATGGTTATGCAAGAAGAACTAAATCAATTTGAAATAAATAATGTCTCGGAATTAGTAGACAGACATAAGGAAACATTGGCCATAGGAACTAAAAGGGTTTTTAGAAATAAGTTTTTTAGGTCAGGAAACATAGATAGAAGCAAATCTAGGCTTGTTGCACAATGGTATAGTCAAGAGGAAGGAATAGACTTTTAGAAAATTCTTGCACATGTAGCCAGAGTAGAAGCTATTAGGATTCTACATGCCTATGCTGCTCATCTGAATTTCATGTTATATCAAATGGATGTAAAAAGTGCTTTTCAAAATGTTTTTATAATTGAATATGTTTTTATTGAACAACATCCTGGATTTATTAATCCACATCTTCCAAATCTAGTTTTTAATCTCTCTAAAGCATTATATGGTTTGAAACAAGCCCCACATGCTTGGTATGACAAGATTAGTAATTATAATATTTGAAAAGGGTTTTCTAAAGTGATTGTTGATCCAACTCTTTTCATTAAAATAATTTCTAATGATGTTTTGATTTTACAAATCTATGTTGATGTTATTATTTTTGGATCTTCTAAAAATGATTTGTGTATATATTTTTCAAAGAGCATGCAAAATGAATTTGAAATGAGATTAATGGGAGAACTCAAATTCTTCCTTGGATTTCAATTTTTTCAAAATGAAAATGGTATTATTTTAAATCAAAGTAAATATACAAAGGATATTTTAAGACGTTTTGGTTTAGATTGTATTAAGGAAAGTGATACACCTAGGAGCACTATTTGTATGTTGGATTATGATGAAACTGGAAAACCAGTGGATCAAACCAACTACAGAGGTATGATAGGGAGTCTGCTTTATCTTACAGCTAGTCTACCAGATATTATGTTTACTGTCGGTATGTGTGAAAGATTACAGGCTAATCCAAAAGAGTCACATTTTCTTGCTGTTAAAAGAATTTTCGAATATCTTAAACATACTGCTAACTTATGATAATTTTATCCAAAAGGAAAATCTTTCGATTTAATAAGATATTCAGATCCTAACTTTTCTGGTTGCAAGTTATATAGAAAAATAACTTCTGGAGCATGTCATATTCTAGGTAAGTCCCTAGTATAATGGTGTAGAAAAAAGCAGAACTCTGTTGCATTGTCTACAGCTGAAGCAGAGTACACTACTGCTGGTAGTTTCTGTACACAAATTATGTGGATGAAACATACTTCGTTGGACTATGGATATGATTTTAAACATGTTTCAATAAACGGGGAAATTACTAGTGCTATTAATATCTCTAAGAATCCTATGTCACACTCTACTACCAAACATATTGATGTAAGGCACCATTTTTTGAGAAATCATTACCAAAAGGGTGATATTACTATCAAATTTATTGGTACAAAACATCAATTTGCAGACATATTCACCAAACCATTATGTTCGGATAGGTTAGGTTACCTTAGACATGATTTAGTAATGATATAAATTGTTTATCTAAACCTCACCATTAGAAACCTAGCCGTTAGAAACATCACCGTTAGAAACCTCACCGTTAAAAACATCCATGTTAGAAACCTCACCATTAGAAACCTCACCATTAGAAACCTCGCTGTTAGAAACCTCAATGTAGTGATCCTCAATTTTGTACCTCACTGTTATGAACCTCACCTTTATACCTCACTTGTCTGAACTTCACCGTTAGAAACCTCACTATTATATACCTCACCGTTAGGAATTCTAACCGGTATACCCTACCATTAGGATTGTGCTATTTTTAAAATTCTGCATCTTTAGCCACTGGAATCTATATCATTCATATTTTACTTATTATGTTTTTTTATTTATTTTGTAATTCCTAAATGATAAAACTTAAGTCTTAACCTGATCTCAATAGACCTCAAACCCTTTATCATAAAGACTTATCTTTCAAAATATTTGAACCCTAAGCCTCACGATTCGCAAAATGGAAAGAGTAAAGAGACCATCAGTCAGTGGATAGAATGATGAAAAAAATGCCAAGAGACTCAAAGGAGTGTCTAATAGAGGATGTAATGTAAGGAATCCATCAAATCCGCATCTCATTCAAAGGTAAATAGTAGTTGAGAATGAGTTGTGTGCCGAATGGTCGGTGTCCAACAAGTCTTTAGTTTTGGAAGTACTGGATGATCAAATATGGGTAGAATGCTTCTCAAAAACAATGGTATGTATTATCCGAAGCTGGTAAAATAGTTATATGAGTTTGTTCATTTTGAAAAATCATATGCTGAGAAGGGAATGATCTCATATGTGAATGGAAATGAAATAGCTTTTTACTCTGCAGACTGGGATGAATGCTTCAGAGTACCACATGAATGGGTTTATGGATATTTTTCAAAATCAGTACATCCTACCAGTGACACCTTTGAATATGAAGCAACTTTGTTAGAATTAACAAGAGATGGTACACCTTGAAAAGGGGTTACTGTAGAAATGGATGGATAGAACCAGTTACTATTCAAGTTCATACAACATGTACTAAGTCCAAGAAGGGGGTACTTTTACAAATCTAAAATACCAAGATATTTATTTGCTGCATCTTTTAAGACACGGTGTTAAGGTGAATCTGTGTAGATTGTTAATGTCTCAGATTGAGGATATGACCAGGCCCAAATCAAATTCTAATGATTTATTCTTTGCAATGTTAATTTCAGTTATGATATGAGTGAAGGGAGTAGCTGAGTATCATGATGAAACAGTAGTGGTAAGGAACAATTTTTTCATCACTAGCACTATTTGTAAGTACGTGGAAATCAATTGGAATCCATGGAGAGGAGAATGGGTGTGTGATTATGAGAATCTATATGATATGTTTAATCCTATGGATCATCCTTCTAGGCCTAAGGATGTGAGGGATCCAGGTATGGCACCTGATGAAGAGGATCCTCAGTATAGTGAAGATACTAATGTAGAGGTTACTTCAAAAGCTTATGGAAGGGATCTAGACATGACTCAAAGTCGTGTTGCTGAAATTGTATCATATGGAAAGGAAATAGTCTTGGAAGAGAAAACTGAAGAAACACCTATTAATGAGGAAGAACAACTTAGTCCAGAGAATTAAGAAGAAGAATCTGAAACTGAAGCATCTGCTTTTTCCACCATGAGATTGAGTCTATTGATTGGATGTACTACTGTGCTAGAGGCTGTTCTTGATGAAGTAGATAGACCTGAACCTGTTCATGAAGAGCCTACTACTGTTGGAGAATTTGAGATGGTTGTAGAGGATTCTTCTAAGGATGACTGAGCTGCTGAGGGTGTTTTCGCTATACATATACAAGAGAATTTACATGTTAATTCGAAGAATCCATTAGACTAGGAAATGTTTCAGTAGCTGATGGAATGGATGTCTGGGCAGAACACCCAGGTTTTTATGTTTGTGGGTTGGACAACCCTGATTCTGAAGATGAGACACCCTTGAATAGACCACAAGTTAACTATGATATCATTTCTGAGTTTTTACCTGAGGATGTGGTAAGGAATGCTTCTCTAGACCAGTTGAAGTCAGATATTAATACCTCATTTATTGAAGAGATAAGAAGAATGAAAACCTCTTTGATTTCATCCATTCAATATGTTATGAACGTCTCTGTGGCAAGTATTTTTTCTCAAAGAGCCCCTGCAGTTGTACCTGAAAATCTAGTTACTAAGGTTGATCTTCCATCTTTAAAGGATGAGTTGAAGGAATATTGTATTGTATCAGTTGACGAATTAAAGAGTTATTTTATGGAATAACTAAGAAATATTGAAAAATATTTTGAACTCTCTCTTAGATGTACTATGTCCACCACTATGACAGAGATGATGAATGAGATCATAGTATGACACACTCAGATTGAGAGATGGATAGGTGTTGTTGTTGCCTTGAAGTAGTATACTGATTCCTTGACTTCCTTGAGTAGTTCTCAAGCTCAAATTAATTCTGATATCAATTACATTAAAGGTGTAGAAAATTCAATTTGTTGATGTCTTTGAAGCTTTTAAGAAGTTGTTCAAATAGCATGTGAGAACATAGGATTTGGTTGTCCAAAAGCTGTTATCCAACATAACCCATTCATTCAAAGAGACTGTTGCATTCACTGTCAAACGACATGCTTCATCCAGTGCTTCTATAGATGTTGATCAGTTTCGAGCAGTGATGAGGGAAGAGCTTGGACAATATTCTACAAGTGTCTCTATAGACTATACTGCCTTGACCCAAGTGGTGACTACCACTAGGGAGTTAATGAAATTTTTCAGGATTTTATGTGAGAGGCTACTTCTTCTCAGAAAGAAGTAATGGAAAAAGTGGATTACTACTTCCAAAGGGTTTATACCAAGCATTAGCTCAACAACCATTTCAATATTATGTTATAACACATGAAGGTACATCCAATTACTCATTCTTTCAAAGAACAAGTTAGCATGCTCAGAGAGTTGAATCCTACTCTAAATAAATTTATAGACAATAAGGATGACTTCATTTCTGATATGGAAAGGGGAAGAGGAATCATTATGGACATTAGGAATCTTTTTCTCCCATTTTTGCATGTGGAATGTACTCCTATCATTGCAACTCCAGCCCTACCTACCTCAGGACAGTCTGCCACCATTTCTCATATGACTCAAGTCCATTAAATCTAGTGTCTCACTCCTATGATCACATAGAGAGCTACCCACTACAGGCTAGGCATAGTCTCTGTTTCTCAACCACCTGTCATGATTTCTACAATTCCCAAGTCTTCTACTGAAACTACCCATCCTAAATCTACCTCTGAACCGAAATCCAAATCCAAGTTGAAATTCAGGAGGTGGATTGATTAGTGGCTAGGACCTTTGATGGGAATCACTTATATTCTTTTCGGTTCAATTCTATCGTTCTATGTATTTTTGACTCAAGTAATATCTAAATGATTTCATTCTCTCTTTTACCTTCTGTTACTTCTCTTTTCTTGTATTTTCATTCTGTCCAACTTTTTTATAATCACAAAGCGGGAGAAAGAATATCTAAGGAGGACAAATAAGGGGTAAATAATATAACAGGGGAGAAAAAATACAAAGGGGCAGAACTGATATGAAGAATCATTATATTTCACGAGCTTAACAAATTTCCCTCTAGTACATTTGTTTTATTTTTTTTACCTCAAATACATGTCTTGTATATCTCGGATACAGTTGTTTCATACCTATGATATATTTGCATCTAATAATATGTTCTCTGATACATTTGTTTTGTAACCATAGAACATTGTTTTTATCAGTACCTCTGATTTAATTTCTTTTAATACTATATACTCTGATATTCTTTGAAAATCCCACAATTGAAAATTTCATTACTCACACTAAGAAATAAGACGGATTTTATTTTATACTGATAAATTAATGAGTATTTTGGATTACAATTCCATAAGTTTTGATTATCAAAAAGGGGTATATTGTTGACCTCACTTGTTTTCAAAATCCCAATTATGCTTTAATATGTTTTGATAATCCGATTTATGATTTAATATGTTTTGATAATCCCAATTATGATTTAATTTGTTTTGATAATACCAATTTTGCTTTAATATGTGTTTATAATACTATATATATATATATATGTGTGTGTGTGTGTGTGTGTGTTAAATTATGTTGACAAAAATATCAAAATAATCATTGAAATATGTTAATCAATGTTTATTTATGCTTTGAGATAATTCTAACTCAATTTGGACATGTTTTTCATAGAACTGATACACATATACTGATAAGGCTAATTACATTGGTACAGAAGTCTACTAATATAGATAAGGTCACCAATATGCATAACTGCTTCCAACAGAAGAAGAGCTACCGATAGAACAAGTCTATCGGTATGCACATGTCGACTGATACAGACCTACCGATATAGAGTCTACCGATATGTAAAGGTCACTAGTATGTAGTGGTCGATACAAGCTATTAATAAAAATAGACAGATAGTTTCCAATAGAAACAGATAGCTACCGATATGAATTCCACCGATACAACTATCAAAGTCTACCGATATAAATGTCTACCAATACTTACAGATAGATAGCTACCACTACAAAGTCTACAAATACACAAATGCCACCAGTACGAAGGAGCTACTGATAGAAGGAGCTACTAATAGAAAAAGCTACTTATAGAAAATAATTCCAGTACAAGCAAGTTACTGATAGACCAATGATACCGATAGAAATAATTACCGATACATAGAGCTATTGTTACATAGAGTAATAGCAACTAATACAAGCTATACACTAACACAAATCCACCATTAAAAGTCTACCGACAGAGAGATACTGATGGAAGATGACTATTAATCAGTCACAGTTACTCAAACTATATACTTTGTCAATATTATCAATATAATTCCAACGGTCATATTTTAGGTTTTTAATGCAACTACTATTAATTAATTAATTTATGTAGGAATTTCAGGAACCGTACCTCATACCTGTAAAAAGGCAATCATTCCCATTGTCGGAGTTGAGGATATATAAGAGGGAATATCGAAGACTCAAACAGGGTGGTGTATAGAATAAAAAAAGTCTCTTTCATGCATGTATGAAAAAATTTCAGAGAAGAGACACAATATAAATTCGACTTCCATACATTCTCTTACTTGAAGAATAGTGGAAAGACACACGACCATTCATACAAGAAGAGAACACAAGGTGAAAATTCACAGAGTGAAGAACTACAACGATCTCTTCATGCACTCAAGCTGATCAAACTGAACCTGAAAGTCAAGGAAGCAAACGACACACTATTTTTAGACAAAAACCAGTGAAGGACTCATAAGCATTTCTGATTAATCAAAAGGATTCCAGAGCTGCACTTCAAATAACTAGATAATTATAAACTCATATATAGTACCTCTTAATGATTCTATTACTTTCATCTTGAGCAATGTGTATGCTCTGTATATTCGATACACACACTGTCTCATGTGCTCAACTAGAGGATTAATAAATCCTCACTCAATCATTCCCATACTCTCAAGATTTCCACTATGGATAGGGGTAGAGGTCAAGTGTGACCTGGATAGATTGTGTGTTATTGTTTGTTTCCCACGTAGAGCTGTGGTAGAGGTCACAGGACCTGGAATGTCTTTGTACTGTTGTTTAACCTCGATCCATGGTGTGGATCAAAATTTATATGAATTGTTTGAGAGGACTACTGTAAGAACCCGGATCTTCGTTTCAGGTATGTTTTCCATTTTCTGGAGTTTTTGAGAAAAAATAACTTTTTTGGAAATTGTTGAAGTACATTCCGTGTACTTTCTAAGTACATGTCGTGTAGTCTTTTTCTGCTCGAAGCCATGTGTTGGCCGTGTCCGGGCCACACACACGGTGTGTAGGGGTGACGTGGAGGCCGATTTTGGCAGAGTACGGAAAGACCTAGTACACACCGTGTACTCTAAAAGTACATGTCGTGTACTTTTTTTTCATTAGACGGACCGTGGTAGCGGATAATCGAAGAAAAGAACTTCTTCTATAGTTTCTTCGTCCGAGAGCGTCAGGAACCCGTGGATCTTCGACGAGCCACCGCTCCACCGTCCATTCTTCGATTCGAGCACGGTTGAATGCATTGGAATTGCAGCGGTTAGTTCTTCCTTCTGCTACATTCTTGTTTTCCAATTCTGCATCCTTCTCACGTTATCGTGGATTGAACGTTTAAGTCGTTTTCTCAGATCTACAATTTTCGAGGGAGAATCAATCGTTGTGATTCAAATATATCAATCTCCTAGGATCGAGGTAGGTGGTTTGTGCTTTACCATTAAAAGACTTTGAGTTTTATGTGCAAATTCCACCAATACCCGTGAATGGGGTGTTGCATGTTTTCCTTTTTGACAGTATTGTTTGCCTGCCATGCTTGTATGCTTGTGTAGAGGTAAATTTATCATGTTATAGGATATTTTGTTGTGCTTGGATGTTCTTCCCATGTTTTGCTCTATTTATAACCTTTGGGTCTTGTTATCCTTTCGTCGTTATGACTGTTGCCATGCCTTGTTTCTATAGGATGGAGTATTTTGCATTACATTCTTGTTGCCTTGTAGACTATTAGCCAAGTAGCTCTATAGGTATACTTTGGTTAGCTAAGTAGTTCTGTAGGTGTACACTAGCCCAATAACATTATTATGCACTGACTGGAATGGGGCTGAGGGAACCCGGTGCTATAGACTATAAGGGATTGACTGAGTTTACATCCAAGAGAGTCTTTGATGTTATAGACTTTAGGAGGGTAGACCGAGTGAGCTTCCTCAGTGAGTATTAGACATTATAGGCCATCGAGGATAGACCGAGTGAGCTTCCCATAGTGCCTTCAGATATTATATACTACAAGAGGGTAGACCGAGTGAGCTTCCTCAGAGATTCTTACCTTGTTTTATTTCTTTTAAGAACCATCCCAGGTTAGTGGAGGAATATACCGAGTGAGCTTCCTTAGAGATTATGTGGTATACCTGAGGCTACAGGAGGAATACACAAAGATAGATTCCTCATAGAGCCTCTAGACCTTGGGTCTAAGAGCATTAGACCGCGTGATCTTCCTCAGAGAGTCCCTGACTACCCTAGACTATGATCAGAATTTACTGATTTAGCTTCCCCAGAGAGTTTCATAAAGTCGTATGACCAAGCCAGAGGGGTTAGGCAGAGTGCACTTCCCAGAAGGTTGTGGCACTTCATGGATAGGACTAGAGGGAATGGATGTGAGTACTTCCCAGAGGGTTTTCCTACTTGTTAGCTATTTGCTTCACTATTGTTGTTTTTTGTGGATTGATTACTGTTTTGTATCATTCTGTTTTACTGCTTACTGTTTACTGCCTACTGCTTTACTATTGATGTTTTCTACTTAGTGTATTATTACCTTCCATATAATCACTGTCTGTTAGGCACAGATCTTCTGGTGGTTGCCTACTGGGATTTTATCTCACACCCTATTTGGGACATGTTTTTGGGCCCAATCATACTATGTTGTTGCAGGTATAGACAAGGGCAAGAACCCTTCAACTTGTGGTACTTGATTTCTGGGATAAGGAGAGCAAGGGACCAAGCTCATTCTTACGATGTTGAGGAGCTGTTTATTTTTTTTGTAGTTGTTTTGGTACTGTGGTGTTTTTTGGCATTGTGACTTGTTTTTATGCTTTCCTAGATATGTATCATGCATCATTTCATATATACATTTGTGCTCCAGTTTATTGATTTAGTATTTCGCTATTTATATTGTTGGTTGTTACTGCTTCTGCTATTGCATGATTATTTTTCTTTCACTGTGTACTCTTCCAATGAGGGCATAGTTTCCCCACTATCACATCGAAGGCCCTCGCTGCTTTTCGGCAGCCTCGGGCATTTGGGGAAATACGCTTGAGGCCATGTGACCAACCGGGTACGGGCCCCCCCTTGGTGGCTTCTGGAACTGGGACATTACAAAGTGGTATCATAGGAGGATCTTTTCTCTTGATTTACTATTTGAAGCCTTTAGCCAGGGATAGGATGGATTCAGTGCTTGTTATTAAGTTGTGCTTGGGAGTATCTATCCCGTGTACAGGGAAAAGCCATACTAACTCGTTTATTGCAGTTTTCTGGTTTTGAGATTTTACAGTTGATATGATTTCACCAAGAGTGATTCACATGCTTCGTGTTGTTATTTTTTTGACTATTGTGGTTCTATTTTTGTTGCAACCCAATGATATGATGTTTTTCCATCTCATGCATCACATTGGAAATTGTAGAAATCACATTCCATGCATTCCTTCCATGCCATCTAGGGTGCATTAGAAATTTCATACTATTGTGATATACTTTGTATATATTATGCATGATGTTGTGATAGATGTTTGATAGAATCTCTGCTACCTTGTTAGAGGATTGTTTGTATTGTACTTTTCTTAAATGAGGGCCAAAGTTTGATTCTTGAGGTGTTATGGGCCCTCTTGAATCAGAAATTGGTGGACTATGATCTTTTTGTCTCTTGTAAATGACTGTAGGAGATGCCAAACTTTGATTTGGGGGGAGGATGGGCCCTCATGGATCATAATATGGAACCTCTTTTCCTTGTTTTTAGTGTTTCTGGGCGACTGTGCAGTTTCCGAGCTACTGCACATAAAAACCTAGAATACACGGCATGTACTTTATGGATACATATCGTGTAGTTTTCAGGACGTGTTACTGACCGTGTGAGCAGGGACACACTGTTGTGGAGAAATCTTCAAGAACAAACCGTGTAGAGTAGGTACACGCCGTGTAGTTCGGAGCCGTGTACCTGACCGTGTCACTAACATCACGGGTTGGGGAAGCTTGAGTAGAACACACCGTGTTGTAAAGGAACATGCCGTGTAGTCCAGTCTAGGTACCTAGCCATGTCATGATCAACACGGGTCAGCGTTACCTTCTCTTAGACACTCCGTGTTGTTTTCAAAACACGATGTGTAGTCTTGTTTAGGTACCCGACCGTGTCACGAACAACACGGGTCGGTGTCACCTTCTCTTATACATGTCGTGTTTGTTCGAAACACACCGTGTAAGTTCCATCCATGTAGACAACCCTATAAATAAAAACACGGGCCACCGAGACTATATATAGTACACATCGTGTCCCTAGGGAACCCGCCGTGGTTTCTGGGGTTAGTTGGACCTTGTGGGTTAGCCGTGTAAGTAGACTCAGGCAGTGGTTTAGAGTTTAAGTACATGCTATGTGTGGGAACAAAAGGCTGTATAGTTTGGGGTGTTACATGACCTGTCGGGAAGGGGTACACGCCCATGTTATTGGCTTAAGAAGACACATCGTGTAGTTTATATACACGCCGTTTAGTCCTGTTTTGTAAAACATGATAGTTTCTTCCCCATGTTCCCATTTTGTACTCCTGTGTTTTCAGTCTTTGTTAATCCTGATTTATGGTGTGCATTTGATATTTCAGAGCCATGCCTCTGAGACGTCCTCCGGTCATACGTCAGTAGCCAGACCTTGATCAGACAATGGATATGGCCTATCAGGGACCTCTTGTTGATCCTCATGCAGATCCTCCCATTTTTGCATGTGGAATGTACTCCTATCATTGCAACTCCAGCCCTACCTACCTCAGGACAGTCTGCCACCATTTCTCATATGACTCAAGTCCATTAAATCTAGTGTCTCACTCCTATGATCACATAGAGAGCTACCCACTACAGGCTAGGCATAGTCTCTGTTTCTCAACCACCTGTCATGATTTCTACAATTCCCAAGTCTTCTACTGAAACTACCCATCCTAAATCTACCTCTGAACCGAAATCCAAATCCAAGTTGAAATTCAAGAGGTGGATTGATTAGTGGCTAGGACCTTTGATGGGAATCACTTATATTCTTTTCGGTTCAATTCTATCGTTCTATGTATTTTTGACTCAAGTAATATCTAAATGATTTCATTCTCTCTTTTACCTTCTGTTACTTCTCTTTTCTTGTATTTTCATTCTGTCCAACTTTTTTATAATCACAAAGCGGGAGAAAGAATATCTAAGGAGGACAAATAAGGGGTAAATAATATAACAGGGGAGAAAAAATACAAAGGGGCAGAACTGATATGAAGAATCATTATATTTCACGAGCTTAACAAATTTCCCTCTAGTACATTTGTTTTATTTTTTTACCTCAAATACATGTCTTGTATATCTCGGATGCAGTTGTTTCATACCTATGATATATTTGCATCTAATAATATGTTCTCTGATACATTTGTTTTGTAACCATAGAACATTGTTTTTATCAGTACCTCTGATTTAATTTCTATTAATACTATATACTCTGATATTCTTTGAAAATCCCACAATTGAAAATTTCATTACTCACACTAAGAAATTAGACTGATTTTATTTTATACTGATAAATTAATGAGTATTTTGGATTACAATACCATAATTTTTGATTATCAAAAAGGGGTATATTGTTGACCTCACTTGTTTTCAAAATCCCAATTATGCTTTAATATGTTTTGGTAATCCGATTTATGATTTAATATGTTTTGATAATCCCAATTATGATTTAATTTGTTTTGATAATACCAATTTTGCTTTAATATGTGTTTATAATACTATATATATATATATATATATGTGTGTGTGTGTGTGTGTTAAATTATGTTGACAAAAATATCAAAATAATCATTGAAATATGTTAATCAATGTTTATTTATGCTTTGAGATAATTCTAACTCAATTTGGACATGTTTTTCATAGAACTGATACACATATACTGATAAGGCTAATTACATTGGTACAGAAGTCTACTAATATAGATAAGGTCACCAATATGCATAACTGCTTCCAACAGAAGAAGAGCTACCGATAGAACAAGTCTATCGGTATGCACATGTCGACTGATACAGACCTACCGATATAGAGTCTACCGATATGTAAAGGTCACTAGTATGTAGTGGCCGATACAAGCTATTAATAAAAATAGACAGATAGTTTCCAATAGAAACAGATAGCTACCGATATGAATTCCACCGATACAACTATCAAAGTCTACCGATATAAATGTCTACCAATACTTACAGATAGATAGCTACCACTACAAAGTCTACAAATACACAAATGCCACCAGTACGAAGGAGCTACTGATAGAAGGAGCTACTAATAGAAAAAGCTACTTATAGAAAATAATTCCAGTACAAGCAAGTTACTGATAGACCAATGATACCGATAGAAATAATTACCGATACATAGAGCTATTGTTACATAGAGTAATAGCAACTAATACAAGCTATACACTAACACAACTCCACCATTAAAAGTCTACCGACAGAGAGATACTGATGGAAGATGACTATTAATCAGTCACAGTTACTCAAACTATATACTTTGTCAATATTATCAATATAATTCCAACGGTCATATTTTAGGTTTTTAATGCAACTACTATTAATTAATTAATTTATGTAGGAATTTCAGGAACCGTACCTCATACCTATAAAAAGGCAATCATTCCCATTGTCGGAGTTGAGGATATATAAGAGGGAATATCGAAGACTCAAACAGGGTGGTGTATAGAATAAAAAAAGTCTCTTTCATGCATGTATGAAAAAATTTCACAGAAGAGACACAATATAAATGCGACTTCCATACATTCTCTTACTTGAAGAATAGTGGAAAGACACACGACCATTCATACAAGAAGAGAACACAAGGTGAAAATTCACAGAGTGAAGAACTACAACGATCTCTTCATGCACTCAAGCTGATCAAACTGAACCCGAAAGTCAAGGAAGCAAACGACACACTATTTTTAGACAAAAACCAGTGAAGGACTCATAAGCATTTCTGATTAATCAAAAGGATTCCAGAGCTGCACTTCAAATAACTAGATAATTATAAACTCATATATAGTACCTCTTAATGATTCTATTACTTTCATCTTGAGCAATGTGTATGCTCTGTATATTCGATACACACACTGTCTCATGTGCTCAACTAGAGGATTAATAAATCCTCACTCAATCATTCCCATACTCTCAAGATTCCCACTATGGATAGGGGTAGAGGTCAAGTGTGACCTGGATAGATTGTGTGTTATTGTTTGTTTCCCACGTAGAGCTGTGGTAGAGGTCACAGGACCTGGAATGTCTTTGTACTGTTGTTTAACCTCGATCCATGGTGTGGATCAAAATTTATATGAATTGTTTGAGAGGACTACTGTAAGAACCCAGATCTTCGTTTCAGGTATGTTTTCCATTTTCTGGAGTTTTTGAGAAAAAATAACTTTTTTGGAAATTGTTGAAGTACATTCCGTGTACTTTCTAAGTACATGTCGTGTAGTCTTTTTCTGCTCGAAGCCATGTGTTGGCCGTGTCCGGGCTACACACACGGTGTGTAGGGGTGACGTGGAGGCCGACTTTGGCAGAGTACGGAAAGACCTAGTACACACCGTGTACTCTAAAAGTACATGTCGTGTACTTTTTTTTCATTAGACGGACCGTGGTAGCGGATAATCGAAGAAAAGAACTTCTTCTATAGTTTCTTCGTCCGAGAGCGTCAGGAACCCGTGGATCTTCGACGAGCCACCGCTCCACCGTCCATTCTTCGATTCGAGCACGGTTGAATGCATTGGAATTGCAGCGGTTAGTTCTTCCTTCTGCTACATTCTTGTTTTCCAATTCTGCATCCTTCTCACGTTATCGTGGATTGAACGTTTAAGTCGTTTTCTCAGATCTACAATTTTCGAGGGAGAATCAATCGTTGTGATTCAAATATATCAATCTCCTAGGATCGAGGTAGGTGGTTTGTGCTTTACCATTAAAAGACTTTGAGTTTTATGTGCAAATTCCACCAATACCCGTGAATGGGGTGTTGCATGTTTACCTTTTTGACAGTATTGTTTGCCTGCCATGATTGTATGCTTGTGTAGAGGTAAATTTATCATGTTATAGGATATTTTGTTGTGCTTGGATGTTCTTCCCATGTTTTTCTCTATTTATAACCTTTGGGTCTTGTTATCCTTTCGTCGTTATGACTGTTGCCATGCCTTGTTTCTATAGGATGGAGTATTTTGCATTACATTCTTGTTGCCTTGTAGACTATTAGCCAAGTAGCTCTATAGGTATACTTTGGTTAGCTAAGTAGTTATGTAGGTGTACACTAGCCCAATAACATTATTATGCACTGACTGGAATGGGGCTGAGGGAACCCGGTGCTATAGACTATAAGGGATTGACTGAGTTTACATCCAAGAGAGTCTTTGACGTTATAGACTTTAGGAGGGTAGACTGAGTGAGCTTCCTCAGTGAGTATTAGACATTATAGGCCATCGAGGATAGACCGAGTGAGCTTCCCATAGTGCCTTCAGATATTATATACTACAAGAGGGTAGACCGAGTGAGCTTCCTCAGAGATTCTTACCTTGTTTTATTTCTTTTAAGAACCATCCCAGGTTAGTGGAGGAATATACCGAGTGAGCTTCCTTAGAGATTATGTGGTATACCTGAGGCTACAGGAGGAATACACAAAGATAGATTCCTCATAGAGCCTCTAGACCTTGGGTCTAAGAGCATTAGACCGCGTGATCTTCCTCAGAGAGTCCCTGACTACCCTAGACTATGATCAGAATTTACTGATTTAGCTTCCCCAGAGAGTTTCATAAAGTCGTATGACCAAGCCAGAGGGGTTAGGCAGAGTGCACTGCCTAGAAGGTTGTGGCACTTCATGGATAGGACTAGAGGGAATGGATGTGAGTACTTCCCAGAGGGTTTTCCTACTTGTTAGCTATTTGCTTCACTATTGTTGTTTTTTGTGGATTGATTACTGTTTTGTATCATTCTGTTTTACTGCTTACTGTTTACTGCCTACTGCTTTACTATTGATGTTTTCTACTTAGTGTATTATTACCTTCCATATAATCACTGTCTGTTAGGCACAGATCTTCTGGTGGTTGCCTACTGGGATTTTATCTCACACCCTATTTGGGACATGTTTTTGGGCCCAATCATACTATGTTGTTGCAGGTATAGACAAGGGCAAGAACCCTTCAACTTGTGGTACTTGATTTCTGGGATAAGGAGAGCAAGGGACCAAGCTCATTCTTACGATGTTGAGGAGCTGTTTATTTTTTTTGTAGTTGTTTTGGTACTGCGGTGTTTTTTGGCATTGTGACTTGTTTTTATGCTTTCCTAGATATGTATCATGCATCATTTCATATATACATTTGTGCTCCAGTTTATTGATTTAGTATTTCGCTATTTATATTGTTGGTTGTTACTGCTTCTGCTATTGCATGATTATTTTTCTTTCACTGTGTACTCTTCCAATGAGGGCATAGTTTCCCCACTATCACACCGAAGGCCCTCGCTGCTTTTCGGCAGCCTCGGGCATTTGGGGAAATACGCTTGAGGCCATGTGACCAACCGGGTACGGGCCCCCCCTTGGTGGCTTCTGGAACTGGGACATTACAAAGTGGTATCATAGGAGGATCTTTTCTCTTGATTTACTATTTGAAGCCTTTAGCCAGGGATAGGATGGATTCAGTGCTTGTTATTAAGTTGTGCTTGGGAGTATCTATCCCGTGTACAGGGAAAAGCCATACTAACTCGTTTATTGCAGTTTTCTGGTTTTGAGATTTTACAGTTGATATGATTTCACCAAGAGTGATTCACATGCTTCGTGTTGTTATTTTTTTGACTAGTGTGGTTCTATTTTTGTTGCAACCCAATGATATGATGTTTTTCCATCTCATGCATCACATTGGAAATTGTAGAAATCACATTCCATGCATTCCTTCCATGCCATCTAGGGTGCATTAGAAATTTCATACTATTGTGATATACTTTGTATATATTATGCATGATGTTGTGATAGATGTTTGATAGAATCTCTGCTACCTTGTTAGAGGATTGTTTGTATTGTACTTTTCTTAAATGAGGGCCAAAGTTTGATTCTTGAGGTGTTATGGGCCCTCTTGAATCAGAAATTGGTGGACTATGATCTTTTTGTCTCTTGTAAATGACTGTAGGAGATGCCAAACTTTGATTTGGGGGGAGGATGGGCCCTCATGGATCATAATATGGAACCACTTTTCCTTGTTTTTAGTGTTTCTGGGCGACTATGCAGTTTCCGAGCTACTGCACATAAAAACCTAGAATACACGGCATGTACTTTATGGATACATATCGTGTAGTTTTCAGGACGTGTTACTGACCGTGTGAGCAGGGACACACTGTTGTGGATAAATCTTCAAGAACAAACCATGTAGAGTAGGTACACGCCGTGTAGTTCGGAGCCGTGTACCTGACCGTGTCACTAACATCACGGGTTGGGGAAGCTTGAGTAGAACACACCGTGTTGTAAAGGAACATGCCGTGTAGTCCAGTCTAGGTACCTAGCCATGTCATGATCAACACGGGTCAGTGTTACCTTCTCTTAGACACTCCGTGTTGTTTTCAAAACACGATGTGTAGTCTTGTTTAGGTACCCGACCGTGTCACGAACAACACGGGTCGGTGTCACCTTCTCTTATACATGTCGTGTTTGTTCGAAACACACCGTGTAAGTTCCATCCATGTAGACAACCCTATAAATAAAAACACGGGCCACCGAGACTATATATAGTACACATCGTGTCCCTAGGGAACCCGCCGTGGTTTCTGGGGTTAGTTGGACCTTGTGGGTTAGCCGTGTAAGTAGACTCAGGCAGTGGTTTAGAGTTTAAGTACATGCTCTGTGTGGGAACAACAAGCTGTATAGTTTGGGGTGTTACATGACCTGTCGGGCAGGGGTACACGCCCATGTTATTGGCTTAAGAAGACACATCGTGTAGTTTATATACACGCCGTTTAGTCCTGTTTTGTAAAACATGATAGTTTCTTCCCCATGTTCCCATTTTGTACTCCTGTGTTTTCAGTCTTTGTTAATCCTGATTTATGGTGTGCATTTGATATTTCAGAGCCATGCCTCTGAGACGTCCTCCGGTCATACGTCAGTAGCCAGACCTTGATCAGACAATGGATATGGCCTATCAGGGACCTCTTGTTGATCCTCATGCAGATCCTCCTATTGTTCCACCCTTTGCACCAGTAGTTATACCTGTCGCAGGTGCTGATAAGCAGTTCAGGGAGGACTTCCTGAGGATGATGTAGACTTTTCAAGGAGCACCGCATCCTACCCCGTCGATGGTTGTGTTGAAGAGGGTTTTTCAGAAGTAGCATCTTCCAACATTCTCAGGGGATGGAGGACCCCAGGCTGCAGAGTCGTGGTTCGACGCCAACCTGACTATCATTGAGCATCTGGAGATACCCCCAGATAAGAGGGTAAATATGGCAACATATATGCTCCAGGACACCACCAAGAGGTGGTGGGAGGAGATCTCACAATCAGGGCATTAGCAGTGTATGTCTTTGGAAGCGTTTTGACGCACCTTCTATGACTACTTCTATCCAGAGACCTTGAGGGCCGACCGAGCCCGAGAGTTTGTGAGTATCCAGCAGGGTACTCTTTTTATTATGGATTACTCATATTTCTTCACTGATCTTCAATGTTTCACACTGATCGCAACAGGTGATGAGTTATATCTTGCTAGGAAGTTCATGGACGGTCTCTGGAAGGAGATCTGTTCCTAGGTGAATATATTTCAATTGACTTCAATATCCTCCATCGTCACCAGAAGCTGATCACTGAGCGTAATCTGAGGGATTCTGGAGTAGTGGGCCTGGGTAGTTCGACATCCAGAGCTGGTGTTCCTCCTATGGATAGTAGGAAGTGTCGCATAGAGTCTTCTAGAGGTAAACGGGGTTCACGGGTTTTATCTTCTGGATTCCAGGTTGTATTCTACCAATGCGGTAGGAGTGGGCATACTAGGCCATAGTGCTAGAGAGATCTGATGGAGTGCTGATCTTGCTTCAAAACGGGCCATCTTCAGCATTTTAGTCAGATCTTCTCACCTTCAGCTGGTGGTAGAGGTTCCTCTATGACCCTGCATTCTGGAGATGCTTCACCAGTTTCCCACCAGTCTGGGAACTGCCGTTCGGGCCGAGGTGGAGGTCACGACAGTGGTGGTCAGTCACCAGGTCATCAGCGATAGCAGAGTGGATCAGCTCAGAGTGGTCATCCAGGGCCGCATGGCCATGGTGCAGGGCAGTCATTCTCCGTGGAGCAGACCCACCAGGAGTAGGATCCCGTCCCTTCAACAGTTTGAGTTATGATCTTAGTATCCTCAATTTTATCTTTAGCTCTTTTAGATAATGGGTTTTCCCATAGATTTATCTCTATTGCGGTTGTGGAGAGCCTTGGGCTCTATATCTTTTCATCTTCCGACTTGATGACTCTTGACACACCGTTGGGAACGAGGACATCTAGCGTCTGTCAGTGTAGAGAGTTCCCTCTTTAGCTTACGGGGTATCATTTCTTATGGGACCACTTTGTCCTAGAGATGTTGGGCTATGACGTCATTATCGAAATGGATTGGTAGGTTCCCTTCCAGGTAGTCGTCGATTTCTATCATCGCAGGGTGAGTTTCATTTCACCAGAGGGTGGGTCATTCCTTCATAAAGGCATGTGGGGTGTCCAGGCAGGTAGAGCTAGACCAGAGCATCATGGGAGAGGGGAAGTTACAGCCGAGATTTCTAGTAATTTTCTGGATGACCAGGGGACTTCAAAATTAGACTTTTCTCTAGTGGTGTATCGTTTCAGGGATGTATTTCCAGAGGAGTGTTCAGGTTTACCTCCAGAGCGTGAGGTAGATTTCTCGATTGAGCTCATGGAAGTAGCAGCACTGGTGTCCATTCATCCTTATAGGATGGCTACACCTGAGTTTCAGGAGCTCAAGAAGCAGTTGGAGGAGTTACAGGCAAAGGGTTTCATCTGACCCAGTACTTCTCCTAGGGGTTCGCCTGTCCTGCTCGTGAAAATGGCAGACAACACCCTTTGTCTTTGTGTGGATTATCAGAAGCTGAACCAGTTGACGGTCAAGAACCAATATCCCTTGACTAGGATATATAACCTTTTTGATCATCTTCGGGGATCTCGGGTGTTCTTGAAGATCGATTTGAGGTCCGGTTATCATCAGTTGTGTGTTAGACCATCAGATATACCCCTTACAGCCTTCAAGAGTGGGTATGGTCTATACGAGTACACAGTCTTGCCGTTCGGTCTCATGAACATGCCTGTAGTTTTCATGGAACTAATGAACCAAGTGATCCATCCATACTTAGACTCCTTTGTGGTAGTTTTCGTGTATGACATCTTGGTGAACTCTCACACTCGACACGACGATGCCATGCATCTTGATATCGTTCTATGTACACTGAGAGAGCATCATCTATATGATAAACTCTCTAAGTGCCACTTTTGGATGGATCAGATTCACTTCTTAGGTCACGTCATCTTAGAGACAGGAGTTTCAGTGGACCCAGAGAAAGTGATAGTTGTAGTTTCATGGGAGAAGCCAAAGAATGTCTTTGAGGTGCGTAGTTTTCTAGAGATGTCTGGATACTAAAGGCACTTAATTCAGGACTTCTCATGCCTAGTAGCACCGTTGAATGGTCTGAACAAGAAGTGGGTGAAGTTTTTATTGGTCAGATTCTTTTGAGTCACCCTTTCCAGAGTTGAAGGGGAGGTTGATGTCATCACCGATACTAGTCTTTCCCATGCCAGGAAAGGGATACAATGTCAACTGTGATGCTTCTTGTATCGGTCTAGGAGCTGTGATTATGCTGGGAGAGAGAGTCATTGCGTATGGGTCTCGGGAGTTGAAGACACATGAGAGGAACTACCCGGTGCATGATCTGGAGTTGGCAGCTATTGTTTATTCCTTACACTATTGGAGAAACTACATTATGGTAGAGAACTTTGTGGTTTTTACCAAACACAAGAGTCTCAATTATATCTTCCCTCAGCATTTTATGAATCTGAGAGAGCGTTGGTGGGTTGAGTATCTTCAGTCCTTTGACTTCGAGCTCGCCTATAAGCCAGGAAATGGAAATGCAGTGGTAGATGCGTTAAGCAGAAGAACTCAGATTCAGGCCGTTCAGGAGGCCAGTAGTGAGTGGAAGCTTATGGATATGTTCTATGAGATTCCCTTAGAATTGCACAACATGAAGGGATAGACTGTCCTATCTTCTGTAGCTGTTACCTCTACAATACATGATCAGGTTTGGATGAGGCAGCTATCAGACTCAGAAGGCTTAGTCCTGCAGGAGTGTGTGCCCAAAGAGGACCCTCTTCCTGGATGGACAGTGGGGGAGGATGAGATCTTGGGTTTCCAGGGATGCGTATGGGAGCCAGCAGACATACACGAGGAGATGATTCTGGATTTTCATTCTTCAGTTTGGGCAGTTCATCCATGCATCACCAAGATGTATCGTGATCTACACTTCCAGTACTTGTGGCTAGGTATGAAGAAGGTGTTGCTGGTTTTTTCAAGAGATGTTCAAGTTGTCAGTAGGTGAAAGTAGAGCATCAGCGACCATCATGGATTTTACAGCAGTTACCCATTCCCAAGTGGAAGTGGAACGATGTCACAATGGACTTCATGAATGGGTTGCTGAGGTTTCCTAGGGGGAGGGATGTTGTTTGGGTTGTCGTCGATATGATTACGAAGGTTTCACACTTCTTGCCGATCAAAGAGACCTTCAATGTTGATGATCTGGGATGACTGTACATCCAAGATATTGTACGTCTACATGGAGTTTCACACTCCATTTTTTCATATAGGTATGCACACTTTACCTCTCAGTTCTGGTAGGGACTTCAGAAGGCTTTGGGTACACAAGTTCTTTTGAGTACAGCATACCATCCCTAGACTGATGGCCAGTCCGAGCGCACGATCCATGTGCTTTAAAATATGCTCTGATATTTTATTCTAAACTTTAGCGGTTGTTGGGAGAAGCATATTCCTCTAGTGGAGTTCTCCTACAACAACAATTTCCAAGTGACCACTCAGATGGCACCATACGAGGCTTTGTACAGTAGGCCATGCCGATCACCCTTATGCTAGATGGAGGTAGGAGAGGTAGCTCTGTTGGGACCTCGTCTTGTTCAGGAGACCTCAAAGCATATAGAGATGATTCAAAAGCAGATGGCTGCAGCACAGTCTCACCAGAAGTCTTATGCTGATCAGCAGAGATGACTTATGGAGTTTGTGGTTGGGGATTAGGTTTTCCCGCGTGTCGTACCATGGTTGGGACACAAGAGGATTCAGAGACAGGGTAAGATTTCACTGTGATACGTCAGGCCATTTGAGGTGCTGGAGAGTGTTGGGCCAGTTGCCTATCGGTTGCGGCTACCTTAGAGTTACCAGTCTATGCACGATGTCTTCCACGTATCTCATCTCCAACATTACTTTTCAGACCAATCTCATGACTTCCAACCCAAGGAGGTTGGGCTTGAAGCGGATGCGTCGTTTGAGAATCATCCTATCCGGATTATCGATCACAGTATGAAGGATCTCCATGGGCGGTCTGTTCCTCTAGTACGGGTGGTATGGCATCATTGGCGAGTATTGGAAGAGACATGGGAGAGGAAGACTGATGTATGATCGCATTGGCTGGAGCTGTTCAGGGTTTCTTATTCTACGCCTCTATAAGGAAATTCGGGGACGAATTTCTTTAAGTGGGGATGTTTGTAAGAACCCGGATCTTCATTTCAGGTATGTTTTCCTTTTTCTGGAGTTTTTGAGGAAAATCATGTTTCTGGAAATTTCTTGAAGTACACACCGTGTACTTTCTAAGTACACAACGTGTACACTTTTTCCGCTCAAATCTGTGTGCTGGCCATGTCTGGGACACACACACAGTGTGTAGGGGTGATGTGGAGGCCGATTTTGGCAGAGTACAGAAAGACCAAGTACACACCATGTAATCTAAAAGTACACTCCATGTAGTTTTTTTTCATTAAACGGACCGTGGTCGCGCCTAATCGTCGAAAAACACTTCTTCTCTAGTTTCTTCATCTAAGAGCATCAGGAACCCACAGATCTTTGATGAGCCACCACTCCTCTGTTTGTTCTCCGATTCGAGCATGTTCGATTGCCTTGGAATCGTAGTGGTGAGTTCTTCATTCTACATGAGTCTTGTTTTCCAATTCCTCCTCCTTCTCTTGTTATTGTGGTTTGAACGTTTTGGATGTTTTCTCATACATACGAAGTTTTGGGAGAATCAATTGTTGTGATTCAAGTATATCGATCTCCTAGGATCGGGGTAGTTGGTTTGTGTCTTGCCGTTCAATGTCTTTGAGTTTTATGTGAAAATTTTACCAATACCCATGAACGGGGTGTTGTGTGTTCACCATTTTTGCCTTATTGTTTGACCGCCATGGTTGTATGGTTGTGTGGAGGTAAATGTATCCTGTTAGAGGATATTTTGGTGTGCTTGGATGTTTTCCCCATGCTTTTCCTATTTATGACCTTTGGGTCTTGTTAGCTTTTGGCCATTATGACTGTTGCCATGTCTTGTGTCTATATGATGGAGTGTTTTTCATTACATGATTGTTTCTTGTATACTGTTATCCAAGTATCTCTATTGGTATACTTTGGTTAGCCAAGTATCTCTGTAGGTGTAGTTTGGCCCTATAAATTTATTATGCCCTGACTGGAACGGGGCTGAGGGAACCTGGTGCTATAGACTATAACAGATAGACTGAGTGTACTTCACTGAGAGTCTTTGACGTTATAGACTGCAGTAGGGTAGACCGAGTGAGCATCCTCAGTGAGTCTTAGACATTATAAGCCACTTGGGATGGACCGAGTGAGCTTCCCAGAGTGCCGTCAAATATTATAGACTACAGGAGGGTAGACCGAGTGACCTTCCTTAGAGATTCTTACCTTGTCTGATTTCTTTTATGAACCTTCCCAGGCTAGAGAAGGAATTCACCGAGTGAACTTCCTTAGAGTGTTTGTGGTATACCTAAGGCTACAGGAGGAATTGACTGAGATAGCTTCCTCAGAGAGCCTGTAGACCTTGGAGCTAAGAGTGTTAGACCGCGTGATCTTCCTCAGAGAGTCCTTGTCAACCCTAAACTATGAGGGGAATTGACAGAGTGAGATTCCACAGAGAGTCTCATAAATTCATATGACTAAGGAAGAGGGGTTAAGCTGAGTGCACTGCCCAGAGGGTTGTGGTACTTCTTGGATAGGACCAGAGGGAATGTCTTCGAGTACTTCCCAGAGGGTTTTCCTACTTGTAAGCTGTTTGCTTCACTGCTGTTGTTGGTTGTGGATTGATTACTGTTGTGTATCATTCTGCTTTACTACATACCACTTACTGCCTACATCATTGTTGTTCATGTTTACTGCTTACTGTACTATTATCTACCATATAGTCACTGACTGTTAGGCACAGATCTTCGGGTGGTTTCCTACTGGGATTTTATCTCACACCTTGTTTTGTCCATGTTTTTGGGCCCAAGGACACTATGTTGTTGCAGGTATAGACAAGGGAAAGCGCCCTTTGACTTTTGGTACTTGATTTCTTGGAACATGAGAGTAAGGGACCAATCTCTTGCTTGTGATGCTGAGGAGCTGTTTACTTTTCTTTTGTACTTGTTTTGGTACTGTGGTGTTTTTCAGCATTGTGACTTGTTTGACTACTTTCCTAAATATGTATCATGAATCATTTCATATATACATATGTGCTCCAGTTTGTTGATTTAGTCTTCCTCTGTTTATATTGTTGGTTATTACTGCTTCCTCTATTTCCTATTTATTTTTCTACCACTTTGTACTCTTCCAATGAGGGCATAGATTCCCCACAATCACACCCAAGTCCCTCACTACTTGTCGGTAGCCTCTAGCATTTGGGGAAATGTGCTTGAGGCCATGTGACCAACCGGGTACAGGGCGCCTCTGTGTGGATTCTGGAACCAGGATGTTATAACTACGTCTCGGCTTGAGACTGAACATCTTGGTCAAAACTGATGTTCTTGTTTATTTTATATTGAATTATATTGAATATTACACTTCTATGTACATTGAAATATAAATCTATTTTAATGTTACTATGATTTTTAAACTAGAAAGTTTTTGTATTTATTGTAAAGCAGTATGTCAGTTTCAAAAGTTAATTAATCTTCATATTATATTAACTGAGAACTAATCAATCTCTTGAGAACCTAACTGACCCTTTACTGTATTACAAATTCACTAATGTTAATCTTGGTATTCAATTTGGTATATTTTAAATAATAATCTTTTCAACAGAAATTTTAATTGGAACTCAAATCACCCCCCTCTTGAGTATCCACTCTGACCAACAAATTATCTCTTGAATAAATGGAGGATCAAATCAAAATATACCTCTCACAACATTTATTCAGATAAGATAATATAATTTCATGAGCTGATGAATTCTAAAAAGAATAGAGTCTCATTTTGTTGTAATCATCACCACCACGGAAAACATACCACCATACCAAAATATTATGTGGTCCGATAAAGTGGGAATGTTTCACTTTTAAACATTGAAATAGGGATTACCCCACCTTAAGCCAACAACTAATTGTGGAATAATTTTACTTTTTTTAATTATCCTGAAAAAATATTTTTCAATCCCTATATCCAAGTAGAAACTATCAAAGACCATTAAAATTATAATAAAAAAAGGATTAAAATGAATGATGGATAGATGAAAAGGTATGTTTCCAACCATTTATTATTCAATCAACAACTTCTACCTAACATTCCCGTCACCCTTAGATACCACATAAACATTATCATCATGGATATTACAATAATGGATGCATCTAGTAGAATATTATGATTACACACATCTAGTATCTCTTATATGTATTGATATATCTTGTGAATTTATAAAATTATTTTTGTCTGTACTCAACTAGTATTATAATTGACTGGGTAAATTATTTCAAATTAACGGCTGAGGGAGATTTATTATATTTATGGTTTCATGGTGCTATATAAAAGGTGGATATGCATTTATTTTCAATTTTAGGAATCATTACTATTTATTATAGAAAATATTTTATGCTTTTTTGTGGATGATTTATTTTTTTACAGTGCATGGGTTTATTGGGCCCTACTTCATGTTATTTTCATTTTTATCGAATCATGTATCTATTTACATTTTATTTTAATTACCCGTATAAAAAATTCTGTATTGAGAAACAATTTATCATTTATATTGTGAAGTTGAATTAATTTCATTGATAACTAAAAGTCAAATGAAATATATTTTTGGTTGGTATTTTTCTATTCAATTAATTCTCCAAGCTGGATGTGTATAGGTATTTTTCTATTTTCAATGAATGTATAAATATAATCTCTATGGATGTAAAAAAGATAACAAAAAATTTGTGTTATCTATATAAGGGTATCATCCCATTTCCATTCAATTTTTACATGACCTTTCTATTTATGCCACATTCCCTTGATATCTTCCATCATGTTCTTATACAATTATGAATGAATTTATCTCATCCTTCCATGTTACATTCATCCCACATGGCACGCTATCATCTCCCATCGCTTTAGGTCGGTTAATGGTTTATCATGTGGTTCATCCTATTTAATTATTGAGGGATTGATTTTAGTCTTAATTTTTATTGAAAGAGAGTGGTGTTGAACCCTATGTTTCTAGTGAAATAGCAATGAAGACGAGGAGAAATAATGTTTCTTGACTTCTAGATCACGGTTGAATGACCAAAATTAAAATCCAATGAAATTTGTTTTCTTGTTATTATGGAGACTCAATGAAAAAATAATCGTTAAGAGATTGAAAATAACATCATTAGGATGGAGTTTATAGACTTGACATTATTCGTCTCAATTGTATTGTTGTGTAGAAGTACATCTATAAGGCCCCGGCCTTAAACCTTACTTAATATTGAATTAAACGAATAATTCATGTTGAGGATCTTTTCAGGTTTAGATTTTTAGAGAATTAGAACATAACTATTACATCTCAAAAGATTACAAAGTAGTCACTTCTACTAAGTTTCCATAATAAAAAAAACTCTTAAAGGAAACATTTCTAGTTCCATGTTTTATATAGCATGACATTCCCTTGATCCCATCCTTGACCTTATTCCACATTTAGTCATGTGAAAAACATTTCAAAAAAACTTGGGGTGAGCATAAAAAGCTCAGTAAGGGATACAGAAAGAATGAAAACTGTTAGTTTTTCAAACATCAAGTAAAACATATATACTCTATCAAAGTAATACCTTCACCTTCATGAAGTAGTAAAAAAAACTCTTCACCGAATAAAGTATCATTACATACCTTTTTGTAACCAAAGGATTACTATAAAACCCATAAAAAGAACACATAACATATATAAAGGTAACTTGGGACATAAACATACTTAAGTGGAATAACCATACGGTTGACTTCCACACATATCACTTAATGGAATAGCCATACGGCCAATTTCCATACATACTTAATGGAATAGCCATTCGGCCAACATCCATACCCAATGCATTGGAGGTTATAACGTAACCACCCGTCCTGGTATTCACGGAACCACCCGTCATATGGGTTATAATGTAACCACCCGTTAAAATGTCCAAGTACCAATATAAAATCATAAAATATAAATCCAATATAAAGGAATGATAACATTTCCACATTTCAATCAAAATATATCATAATAGAATCCTTTATCAAAACCATTTTCAATACCAAAATACATAAAAGAGTATATGGTATTTATTTTATTTTAAAAACATTACGGCTTGTTGAGGAAGCCAAAGACCAAATAATACTTGCGGCGGCGGAAAAGGTCGTTGTCGCCGCGTACGTTAAAAGAAACATTCCTTTTTGTCGTTTTGTAAAACGATTCGTAGAAAAGGATTCCTTTTGTATAAAATTAAAAGTAAAAGGGGTTTATACACCATATAAATGAAAGTTGTGTATAAAACGAAATATGCCTCAATGAAAGGAGATTGAGACGAAGTCCCTTACCTCGGGTCTGACTTGACTCGATCGTTCTTTAACATCCTGAATAATAAGCTTGAGTTAATTTATACTTGATTAAGAACATTTTTAATGTTCATTATTCCTTTTATATCACTTATTTCCATGTTATAAACATTTTGTAACCATTTAAGTTAATAATGTTTGTTTTGTCAATATTTGGTTCTTAAGTCGAAAGTGAACTTCTTACAATTACATGTTGTTCGTGTGGTCATAGGTTCTTTATATCCAGAATGAAATTCCAGATTTGGATATAATATGTATCATATATATCTATCATATACATGTATTTATAATATTACATAATCATTTAGAGGTAAGAAATGAAATGCACCATTCATGGAGATGGTAAGCCGTACGTACGCATGAACGCTACTTTCATTTCATTGTCATATTAATGGAGTTAAAACTAAATGAGAGGTATGTATATTTTAATTCCAGAATTATATTCATCATTTAGATATATCATTAATTATATATATCCATTATATACATGTACTTTTAATAGTACATTACATTTGGGGATAAGAAATGAAATGCACCGTTCATGGAGACGGTAAGTCGTACGTACGCATGAACGCTACTTTCATTTCTATCTAATACTTTAATGGAACGAAATAATAATGATATAGAGGTACATTATAATTCCAGTATAACATCATATATAATAACTTTAAATCCATCCTTTACACGTCCCATATATGGCATTAACGAATCACATCACTTTGAGGGGGCGGTAGTCCGCACTTCCTTAAATGAAGATATCGTGTTTACCCATAATGGAAACCATAATGTTATGCCCAAAATAAAAAATACAGAAGATTAAAGAAAAAATAAACATATTATATATCATATATAAAAATAGTGACATCATAATGGCCACCTTTTAAGGTGTTAAATGAGTATTGAACAATCATCGTTTCGGGAGGCAGAATTTCGCCATCCACGGAAACCGTATGTTATTTAACCATTTGATGTATTTGTGTGAGAGTGTAGCTAGAATAAATCTTGTAACAACATCCTAGTATATTGAAGATACTGGTGTTGTTACAAAATAAGTAAATAAAAAGAGTTTAGATGGTTGGAGAAGCAAAATAAAACAAATGAACAAGAGAGAATGAATTACCTTTAGAAGATTAACTCCTTTTTATTTGAGCCTAAAGGCTTCCTTTGAAAGGATTCTGCCAAAAGGGAATCCTCTAGGATGACGAGAGGGATGTGGAGAGAGTAATTGGGCAAGGTTTGGCCGAGCCAAAGGCTTGAGGAGTGTGTGAAATGAGGTAGAGGTGGGGGCCTTTTATAAGAGGAGAGGAGGGGCACTTTTGGAAAGTAAAGAAATATTACTTTATTTGAAAAATGTTTTTCGGATTTAAAAGGTCCCACATTGATATAATTCCTGGATAAGGTGATAAGGGATCGTAATCCACTCATCCAATTGGTTTTGGACATGTTTAGTTCATAGATTTTACATTATCTTTCCATTTTATTTAAATCGTTAAATAATGAGGTCATCGCTGCATCATCATGATGTCATAAATAAATTAATTTATTTAAAGTCTAAAAATTATAAAAAAATACTATGATGTAGGGAATATTTGTATCTTTCCAATGACTATTTATAATCAAACTTCTGACTTGTATAACCCCATTTAAAAATTGTTTTAGTAAAACATATCATGTTTGTGTCATTTTTACTTTTACATTAAATAAAAAGTTATTTATGTCATTTCCCAACCAAAGTGGCTCCATGGGGTCCCCAAGTTGACCCATGGCTTGTATTGGTCGGCAATGACACAACCAATGATGGTAGGACATGTTTCAAGCTCATCTTATTTTATTAAAGCATTATTTTTACCTTAAACTACACTAATTACCACTAATCGCGATTAAGAACTTAATATGTTACTATTCACCAAAAAATTATTATAATCTCATTGAACCACATTTAACTTCTTAATGAGAACCATGTATGTAGGATTTTTGAAATTCAAAATACAATGATGGAAAAATTTCATTTAAACGGAAAATCAGTCTTTATAAGTACCACTTAGTGGTTTCACTATTCATCAAAAATTGAAGTTTTTCAGAAAATTACCAAAAATTCACCCTAAGCTATATTTGATATTACGAATTCAAAAATGAAGTATATTTTACAAAATTCAAAACATATAAGTCACATTAATTAATTTAATAATTAATTCCCGTTGTCAGAGGAAATAGCGTGTTTTTATGAAACATTAAGTATCAAAAGATTAACACTAGTTTAAGTCTGATTTCAAAGTGAAATTAATTTCAACGACCACTATTGGATTTAATGGTAAAAATATTTTCTAATTTTACTTTATAACCAATTAAAAAATAATCTAATCATATAAATAAATTATATTAAAAAGAGGTTTTGAATTAAAATACAACATTTTACACTATTCATTATAAAAATGAACTTTATCAGAAAGGTAACAAAAATTTACACAAAGTAAATTTTGATGTCCTGATTCTAAAGAAGAGTTATATTTGGTCCAATAGAATTTATAAGATCGATCAAAACTATATTTAATGACGGTTCTCCCTCAAAAGGTGATAAGTGGACCTTTCGTGAAAATTAGGGTATAAATGCCTAAAATTGAACTCTTTCGGTATTTTAAGCCTTTATCTTTTATTGGGTAAATGTAAAAACATTTAAAAAAATATATAATCATATTTTAGTTATTTCTATCCATTCCCGCTAGTACAATGGCTACTCGTTACCTAACATTTAAAATAATATTATTTTATTACTTGTGCGCAATGTAAGTTTCCAAAGAAACTCATCGTTGCGTACTGAGTACGCTATCGAACATAGAAACCCATTTTAATTAAAATTAATATTTAATTCGTAAATATTAATAAATATGAAAATTATTTATTCTTTATTTACCTGGGATGTTACATCCTTCCCCCCTTTTGGGAATTGCGTCCTCGCAATTTTATTCACTTATCAAAATAAGTGGGGGTATTTCTCCCTCATAGCATTTTCAGATTCCCACATTGCCTCTTCAATCACATGGTTTTTCCACAAAACCTTTACCTGATGAATCACCTTATTTCATAACACCTGCTCCCTGTGGTCAAGAATCTAGACCGGTTGTTCCTCATAAGATAGGTTCTCTTCCAGCTGAACTACCTCTGGACTCAGAACATGAGATGGATCTTCCATATACTTTCTCAACATTGAAACATGAAAAACATTGTGTACCTGAGATAAACTCGGAGGTAAAGCCACCCGGTATGCAACTAATCCAACTCTCTCCAGAATTTCATATGGTCCAATAAACCTTGGACTCAGCTTTCTTTTCTTACCAAATCTCATCACACTTTTCCAAGGAGAAACCTTGAGAAAAACATGATCACCTACCTCGAAAGATAGATCCTTCCTCCGGTTATCCGCATAACTCATCTGCCTACTCTGAGCTGTTATCATGTGTTTCTGAATGAACTGAACTTTTTCTGCCATCTCTTCTACCAATTCTGGTCCCATCAGCTTCCTTTCACCCACTTCATTCCAAAATGCTGGAGTTCGACACCGCTTCCCATATAATGCCTCAAATGGTGCCATCTGTATATTGGAATGAAAACTGTTATTATAAGAAAACTCAACCAAAGAAAGATGTTGGTCCCAACTTCCCTGATAATCCATAGAACAACCTCGTGGCATATCCTCCAATGTCTGGATTGTTCGTTCTGACTGCCCATCTGATTGAGGATGAAAAGATTAACTAAAATTTAATTCAGTACCCAACGACTTCTGAAGGCCTTTCCAAAAGTTAGAAGTAAACCTGGGATCACGATCCGATACAATGGATAGAGAAACTCCATGTAACCTGACTATCTCTATAAGATAGAAACGGGAAAGTTGATCTAGATAGAAAGTATCTCGTATAGAAAGCAAATGAGCAGATTTGGACAAGCGATCAACAATAACCCAGATTGCATTATTACCTCGTGATGTCTTTGGTAGTCCCACAACAAAGTCCATGGATATATTCTCCCATTTCCACTCTGGTACTGGTAAAGGCTGAAGCATCCTTTTCGGTAACTACCGCTCTTCTTTAACCTGTTGACATGTCAAACACTTCACAGTAAAATCAGCAATATATCTTTTCATTCCATCCCACCAGTAATACCCCCGCAGATCTCTGTACATCTTAGTACTGTCAGGATGAACTGAAAACGGGGAACTATAAGCCTCACATAACAACTCATTCTCCAACTGTGAATCACAATGCACACATAACCTCTTCCCAAACCTCAAAACACAAACACAAACATATCCAAGAACTCTTGGAAAATTTTATTCATAAGGTCCATGAATACAGTAGGTGCTTTGGTTAACCCAAAAGGCATAACTACAAATTCATAATGGCCATATCTAGTACGGAACACAGTCTTTGGAACGTCTTCTTCTTTTACTTTCAACTGATGGTACCCCGACCTCAAGTAAATCTTCGAAAAATACTGAGCTCCCTGGAGCTGATACCACTTCATTCGATGGCCCAACATCTGCTAAAGTTGTTGCAAAGGATTTCACCACCCCTTTCTGCTTGTAGTCTGGCTGCATTCCCCCAGTTGAGTTCTTCGTTGGACACTCGATTGCATAATGACCCATTTCATTACACTTAAAACATCTTACCGTTGGCTTTTCATTTCCTACTTGATCATCTTCCTTACAGTTATGAGCAATATGACCAGACTTTCCACACCAAAAGCACTTACCAAGCTTGGATAAACATTCTCTAGGATGCATTTTACCACACTTCTCACAGGATGGATATTTGGTTTTCTTACCTGCTTTCTTCTTTGATGAATTCTTCCCCTTTGCCTGCCAACTAGACCTCTTATTCTATTATTTGTCATAGAACACCTGATCATCGGCAAACTCCATTTCCACCTTCTCCACACATCGAATAAGTTTTTTCATAACTTTTGAACTCACGAGAAGCTAAAGCCCTTCGATACTTTGGCTTTAACCCTGAGTAAAAACGGTTTATTTTACTATCAAGATCTCGTATGATGTTTGGAGCATACCTTTCCAATCGAGTGAACTTTTCTTCATAAGCAGCCACTGAATCATCCTCCTGCCTCAATTCTAGGAACTATTTTTCCATCCTAAGACGAACCACCTTAGGAAAATATTTCTCAAGAAACATACCTTTGAATTCGTCCTAGTGAAGATCCTCAATCTCATCACTATCCGTTATATTTTTCACCATCGACCACCACTGATCAGCTTCACCTTCAAAACTGTAAACAGCAAGACTAACCTTTTGATATTCTGAACACCCCATGACATCAAAAATCTTCTCCAGTGCTTTAATCCACCCTTTAGCTTTCACAGGGTCAGATGATCCTCTGAATGATGGAGGATGTTGGCTCATGAAATGTTCCACCACTGACATGATCCTCTGCGATTGATCTGGCTGATCTCGTGCATGGATACGACCACCATTTATAGCCTGAGTCAACTGTGCCATCACTGCATCAAACTGTTCAGTTCTGATTCCGACCATCTCAAGTTGTTGATTTGGAAGGTTATCTTCCTCCTGATGTCGTCCCAACATAGCTTCATTGTTTCCTCTGCGGAAATCCATTCTGAACACAAAAATATATTAGGCGAAGCAACATGGTAATCCGTAAATGATATATCATTTCAATCATATTATAATTTAACACTTTTTTAACTCTTAAAGTTGTCTAAACCGACCTTTGATACCAACTATAAGGCCCCGGTCTTAAACCTTACTTAATATTGAATTAAATGAGTAATTCACGTTGAGGATCTTTTCAGGTTTAGAGTTTTAGAGAATTAGAACATAACTATTACATCTCAAAAGATTACAAAGTAGTCACTTCTACTAAGTTTCCATAATAAAAAAAAGTCTTAAAAGAAACATTTCTAGTTCTATGTTTTATATAGCATGACATTCCCTTGATCCCATCCTTGACCTTATTCCACATTAAGTCCTGTGAAAAACATTTCAAAAAAACTTGGGGTGAGCATAAAAAGCTCAGTAAGGGATACAAAAAGAATGAAAACTGTTATTTTTTCAAACATCAAGTAAAGCATATATACTCTATCAAAGTAATACCTTCACCTTCATGATGTAGTAAAAAAACTCTTCACTGAATAAAGTATCATTACTTACCTTTTTGTAACCAAAGGATTACCATAAAACCCATAAAAAGAACACATAACATATATAAAGGTAACTTGGGATATAAAAATACTTAAGTGGAATAACCATACGGTCGACTTCCACATATATCACTTAATGGAATAGCCATACGGCCAATTTCCATACATACTTAATGGAATAGCCATACGGCCAACTTCCATACACAATGCATTAGAGGTTATAACGTAACCACCTGTCCTAGTATTCATGGCACCACCCGTCATATGGTTTATAACGTAACCACCCGTTAAAATATCCAAGTACCAATGTAAAATCATAAAATATAAATCCAATATAAAGGAATGATAACATTTCCACATTTCAATCAAAATATATCATAATATAATCCTTTATCAAAACCATTTTCAATACCAAAATACATAAAAGAGTATATGGTATTTATTTTATTTTAAAAACATTACGGCTTGTTGAGGAAGCCAAAGACCAAATAATACTCGCGGCGGCGGAAAAGGTCGTTGTCGCCGCGTACGTTAAAAGAAACATTCCTTTTTGTCATTTTGTAAAACTCTTCATAGAAAAAGATTCCCTTTGTATAAAAGTAAATATCAAAGGGGTTTATACACCGTATAAAAGAAAGTTGTGTATAAAACGAAATATGCCTTAATGAAAGGAGATTGAGACGAAGTCCCTTACCTCGGGTCCGACTTGACTCGATCGTTCTTTAACATCCTGAATAATAAGCTTGAGTTAATTTATACTTGATTAAGAACCTTTTTAAAGTTCATTATTCCTTTTATATCACTTATTTCCATGTTATAAATATTATGTAACCATTTAAGTTAATAATGTTTTTTTTGTCAATATTTGGTTCTTAAGTCGGAAGTGAACTTCTTACAATTACATGTTGTTCGTGTGGTCAAAGGTTCTTTATATCCAGAATGAAATTCCCGATTTAGATATAATATGTATCATATATATCCAGCATATACATGTATTTATAATATTACATAATCATTTAGAGGTATGAAATGAAATACACCGTTCATGGAGAAGGTAAGCCGTACGTACGCATGAACGCTACTTTCATTTCTTTGTCATATTAATGGAATTAAAACTAAATGAGAGGTATGTATATTTTAATTCCAGAATGATATTCATCATTTAGATATATCATTAATTATATATATCCATTATATACATGTACTTTTAATAGTACATTACATTTGGGGATAAGAAATGAAATGCACCGTTCATGGAGACGGTAAGCCGTACGTACGCATGAACGCTACTTTCATTTCTATCTCATACTTTAATGGAATGAAATAATAATGATATAGAGGTACATTATAATTCCAGTATATCATCATATATAATAACTTTAAATCCATCCTTTACACATCCCACATATCGCATTAACGAATCACATCACTTTGAGGGGGCGGTAGTCTGCACTTCCTTAAATGAAGATATCGTGTTTACCCATAATGGAAACCATAAAGGTATGCCCAAAATGAAAAATACAGAAGCTTAAAGAAAAAATAAACATATTATATATCATATATAAAAATAGTGACATCATAATGGCCACCTTTTAAGGTGTTAAATGAGTATTGAACAATCATCGTTTCGGGAGGCAGAATTTCGCCATCCACGGAAACCGTATGTTCTTTAACCATTTGATGTAGTTGTGTCAGCGTGTAGCTCGAATAAATCTTGTAACAACATCCTAGTATATTGAAGATACTGGTGTTGTTACAAAATATGTAAATAAAAAGAGTTTAGATGGTTGGAGAATCAAAATGAAACAAATGAACAAGAGAGAATGAATTACCTTTAAAAGTTTAACTACTTTTGATTTGAGCCTAAAGGCATCCTTTGAAAGGTTTATGCCCAAAGGGAATCCTCTAGGATGAGGAGAGGGATGTGGAGAGATTAATTGGGCATGGGTTGGCCGAGCCAAAGGCTTGAGGAGTGTGTGAAATGAGGTAGAGGTGGGGGCCTTTTATAAGAGGAGAGGAGGGGCACTTTTGGAAAGTAAAGAAATATTACTTTATGTGAAAAATGTGTTTCAGGTTTAAAAGGTACCACATTGATTTAATTCGTGGATATGGTGATAAGGGTTCGAAATCCACTCATCCAATTGGTTTTGGACATGTGTAGTTTATAGATGTTACATTATCTTTCCATTTTATTTAAATCGTTAAATAATGAGGTCATCGCTGCATCATCATGATGTCATAAATAAATTAAATTATTTAAAGTCTAAAAATTATAAAACAAATACTATGATGTAGGAAATCTTTTTAGATTTCCAATGACTATTTATAATCAAAAATATTACTTTTATAACCCCATTTAAAAATTGTTTTAGTAAAACATATCATGTTTGTGTCATTTTTACTTTTACATTAAATAAAAAGTTATTTATGTCATTTCCAAACCAAATTGGATCCATGGGGTCCCCAAGTTGACACATGGCTTGTCTTGGTCGGCCATGACACAACCAATGAGGTTAGGACATGTGTCAAGCTCATCTTAGTTTATTAAAGCATTATTTTTACCTTAAACTACTCTAATTACCACTAATTGCGATTAAGAACATAATAAGTTACTATTCACCAAAAAATTATTATAATCTCATTGAACCAAATTTTACTTCTTAATGACAACCATGTATGTCGGATTTTTGAAATTCAAAATACAATGATGGCAAAATTTCATTTAAACGGAAAATCAGTCTTTATAAGTACCACTTAGTGGTTTCACTATTCATCAAAATTGAAGTTTTTCAGAAAATTACCAAAAATTCTCCCTAAGCTATATTTGATATTATGAATTCAAAAATGAAGTCTATTTTACAAAATTCAAAACATATAAGTCACATTAATTAATTTAATAATTATTTCCCGTTGTCAGAGCAAATAGCGTGTTTTTATGAAACAATAAGTATCAAAATATTGACACTAGTTTAAGTCCGATTTCAAAGTGAAATTAATTCCAATGACCACTATTGGATTTAATGGTAAAAATATTTTCTAATTTCACTTTAAAAACAATTCAAAAGATAATCTAATCATATAAATAAATTAGATTAAAAAGAGGTTTTGAATTAAAATACAACATTTTACACTATTCATTAAAAAAATGAACTTTATCAAAAAGGTACAAAAAATTTACACAAAGTAAATTTTGATGTCCCGATTCTAAAGAAGAGTTATATTTGGTCCAATAGAATTTATAAGATCGATCAAAACTATATTTAATGAGGGTTCTCCGTCAAAAGGTGATAAGTGGACCTTTTGTGAAAATTAGGGTATAAATGCCTAAAATTGAACTCTTTCGGTATTTTAAGCCTTTATCTTTTATTGGGTAAATGTAAAAACATTTGAAAACATATATAATCATATTTTAGTTATTTCTATCCATTCCTGCTAGTACAATGGCTACTCGTTAACTATCATTTAAAATAATATTATTTTATTACTTGTGTGCAACGTAAGTTTTCAAAGAAACTCATCGTTGCGTATTGAGTACGCTATCGAACGTAGAAACCCCTTTTATTTAAAATTAATATTTAATTCGTAAATATTAATAAATATGAAAATTCTTTATTCTTTATTTACCTGGGATGTTACAACATCTATAGAAATGATTAAATTTCTGTTTTTTGAATTAGAATTCTATATCCATTATCGTGTATCTATGTGTGAGTTTATCCCTGGGTTTATAGTACCAAATCCAATGATAGTGTAAATAACTGACACATTGATTATAAATATTAGCCTTCATAAATTGTATCAATGGTATTCCCTTAAATTTCATGACGTTTATATTAATTCTTGTTTCATAGAGTAATAAAGGTATTCCTAGGGTATTTTTATCACTATGTGTGAGTGATGAATGTGATCTAAAGATATTTTTTCCTAACATTGTATTTTTCTATATAATGATAATATTTTGATCTTATATATTGTTTTTATAAATTAAATGTGTTTTAAAATGAAATTGTCTGACATCACAACATATCATGGGATTTTGGATGGTTACTGAGGAAATTCACTTCATTGATTCCATAAATAAATGGTATCAGATCTAACTAATCAATTTAATATGTGTTGTATGATGTTTTTGATAGAAAACAACAATGGTTAAAATAGTTTCAATACATAGAGAATTATGATTAATACTCTATTGGATCATAATATATTTCATTATTCTCTAGGTGGTCCATATTGGAAGGTTATTACTCAGTCACAAAATGTTATATATTCTATTTTTTATGCCCTATACATGACTAAATGTTTATTTGGAAAATTATTCAAGATTTCCAGACATTATAAGTTCAATATATAACCTAAAATTGTTTTCACAAATTATCAAGATGAATTTAAAAAATTATTATTATTTCGTTCAGAAATAAATGATGAAATATGGTTTGAGGATTATGATACACTTTTATTAACACTATTATCTGAATCTATTATCATTGTTAATGACTTTTAGATATATGATTGGGATACTATAAATCTTGAGGATTTTTAAAAATCATTATTATTAAAAAATATCAAATTAAATTAACTATTAAGAGTGTGGCCTTGGTAAATAACATTAGAGTATAGAGTGAGAGTTTTTAAAGATATTGAGAGAGAATACAATATAATAGGAAAAAATATATTTTTTATATTGTATTTTTAAATGTTTGCAATGTATCAAACTTAGGAACATGGTAATAATGTAAATTAACAAGAATATTTAGTATAATTATAATAATAAAGATCATTCAATTTTAGTTAAATGTTATTTCTACATGACCAATGCATTTAACGTTTGTGATGCTCCAATCAATGTGTAGTTGATGCTAGACTACAGATACTCCATTCACATGTGTACTAATATAGAGTACTTCAATGAATTATGAGAGAGATAATTAGGTGGTTTCTACCAAGAAAAAATATTAATTTCAACATTATTGGTATAGTTTCACTATCTATGTAACATTAGGATGGTATGATTATGACTCTGGAAGACATTAGGAGGGTACATCGGCATATGAGAAACATAATTTATATAGTAATTATATATCATAAGGGGTATAATTTATATTCTAGGTTTTGTAGTCTAAGGTTTTAACATTGTTCTACCACTAGGACCAAGGGATATATCACGTATGGATTACATGTGTTATAATTTAGTACTCACATGAAATCAAATAATGTTTCTCATATCATATTATTACATAATTTTATCCTTTGGAATTTGAAGCACTGGAATGCGAGTGTTATTTGTTTTAATTATGAATCCTACTCAACAATAATAATTAAACAAATTTTTTTTTCATGCTCCTCTATTTATAAGATAAATATTGGGAGAATGAGAAGATACTACAATTAGAAAAAATAATAGCTTCCATTGTTTTGTACCCAAAATTGATTTCGATATTTTTTTTCTACAACTCATAAACCATATGAATTAATTTTATGTGGGGAAATTTCATTACAGGTTAGGGAGAATGATATTGCATTAATTTTTATTTTTATTTTGTTTAATATTAATCTTTTTTGTATCTCAAATTACTTCAAATTTTAGTAGATTGTATTTATGGATGGTAATTTATAGAACATGTTTGAAAATTTAATACCCAAATATGATACAATTCAATGTTTATAATTAATATCAAAACACCAATATGAATATGTAATGTATTTCCATTGAAAAACTGGACCCCATTAGCACACATTTACATATTAATTTTTTATTATTATTTTGTTTTATTTGGGTTATTTGTAATTGTTAATTCTTGGCGTCAAGCCCATATCTTGATTGGATCATACATTATATAAATTTGCATGATATTCCCAAACTTACCCATTTAGAATACCATATTTAAAATTTTATTTTGATCCTACCCACATGGGACTCATGTACTCATGGAATGACCACCTATTTTAAAATGTTAAATTAAATATAAAAAATGATAATACCAATCATAATAATGTATATCATTTATGTTAAACATCAAATTTATTATGTTATAAGATAATAAACTGAAAATATATTTAGAAAATGTTAATAATGTATATTTATAAATTCACTCAACAAAGGCGTACTTCCTAAATCGGGGGCTGGTGACCTTCACCAAAGGCGTAATTCCTAAAGGTGTAATTCCTAAATAGGGGAAGGTATTTCCTTTATAACTGTAAACACACACAATAAAGCACATAGCAGATACAAAACACTAGGCAAAATAGTATAACAAGAGTGTGCTAAAATGTAAAGGGGTCAGAATTAGAAACCCAACTGTAAATTAAGAGTACAAATGAAATGGGGAAAAATAGTTGTATGATGAAAAGTAGATCCTGGATAGTCCACCACAACTCCTACCTAGAGGGTAGTTATAGATAGCCTCCTCATCACTCCACGTCTGTCAGTATCCTCCGGTTACCGAATCATCATGAGATCCACCTCCAGGCACCATCCAGTCCTAATACACTCAGCCTCGGTCAATGTTGTCTGCTTTCTACATCCAACTCAATGAGGTGCGGGCATATCCCGTACATGGGTGAATATAATGATACTTAGTAGGGACCCCGAGACCCTCAAGGTCTCACAATATCCAATAAGGTTAAACCACAAGGTATGAAATCAATAGATTACCCCAATTAGGTATATGCCCATACATATACCTACGATATCATGTAATATATTCTTAATCATGAGGAAAAACACAAAGTTACTGACTCACCTCATAGAGGTATAAATCTTATGTAGTGAGGTAGAGATGATCTAATGTATACACTGAATCATATATTCTATCGAACCCACACAGGATCTAGGAACACTAAATGGAGATGTTGAACCCCCAGAGGATCCAAGAATAGTCATCAAAGCTGTCAGACCCACACAAGATACAGAAACATTCATTAGTGATGTCAAACCCACATAGGATCTAGGAATAGTCATCAGTGCGGTCGAACCCACACAGGATCCAAGAACAGTCGTCAGTGCACCACCAGCCACAGGGTTCCGCAAAAAGCATGCTTGATTCCGGGAGGGTACTCACCTCAAGCCAAATTTTGATACATAAACATCCTTGATGTCCCAGGTTGATGTATCCAAAAGATCCGTCTTTCCATAAGAAACTCAATGAGACAGATGGTGCATCAATCAGACGCCCGGTTTGAGTGTTATTGGAATTTACGTACCGAGGGCCCGGTTGGATTTACGTTCGATCCAACCCGGCCATACCCCAACAATGCCCAAACATTTAGTGGGGTATTCTATAAGAAAAGTCTACTTCCAAGGTTTATATCTTCGTAGAAGGTTCTTCTATCGGATGCTCGTAGCTCATATTACTGGAAAAAGAGTGGAAATATGTCAAATGTGTTCGGGTCCGGTCTGGCTCAATCAGACCGACCCGGCCCGACCCGGGTCCAGACAGGGGTCCGACCCATTCTACGGGTCTGACCCTATCCATGGGTCTGAAGTGATATGTGGGGGAATCCCAGCCCACATGGCTGGTGGCCCTTGGGTTTCGTCCTAGCTGCGTCCAGGGGGAGGCTGCGCGCCCTAGAAATTCCGAACGGTTTCGCCGTTCGGGTGGAAGTAAAATAGGCGTCACATGGTGCCAGTCTGCATCACGCGGGACCCAGCGATGGGTCCCACTCCTCCAAGATGGGTAAGCGTCCTTCCACCTCCCGCACGGTGCAGTTGAATCGCGTCTCCTTCGGCACCACGAGGGATCGGGCCTCTGGTCTTCCTCACAGACTGCCCTGCGCCGGTCGTCTCTGCACCTCTGCAGCTAGAGGGCCGCGACCCCCTTGTTTCTCCACCACACGACGTGGTTACACAACACCTTTTCCGACAACCTGGTGGCTCGGGCAACCAGTTTTCATCGCGGTCGGGCTTTCTCCGGCCGCGACTCCACCGTAGCATCCCGTCGGTCATGGGTTACTCATACGGTGGCGTGGTTTAACCGCTGCCATCCATTTGGTGACGATTTTCTCTCCATCCGTCGTAAAACATTCCGCGGGTCACCGGTCGAGGACCTGTGGAACAATTATCATTCTGGAAGTAGAATCACATTCCTCGGGCCATCGAATTTTATCTACAATCATTGTTGACGAGAATCTCTCATCCCTATCTCTTTCCGTGTTTAGCGTCAAATTTCCACAAAGAAGGTGGTGGGGTCAAGCCGTGTTTGTTCGGCCCGCACCATTCGAGTTATTCTGATATCATGGGGCTTCGATTTATAATCTTTGAAAGAAAACAAAGAACATTAAACAATTAACAAGGCTTTTACCCACTCCTTTGTTCGTTGATAATTCTAGAATTCGAGGAAAGGGGGACGTCGATTCATTGTAGAAGAACATGTCCTACGTCGAGGATGTTCTGAAGAAGGAAGTCGAAGTCGGGATCGAGGTTGAAATTCTTCGTCGGATGGAGCGTTCTTCATCGATGGAACACGTTCTTCACTGGGAGCCTTCTCCCATGTTCTCCCCTCCCCCAAGTACCACCCAAAAGACAAATTCCAACCAATATAATAGATTATCCTTTCATATTATTTAATCACTGCCACATAATTCAAAAAGATTCAAATTAATTAATTGATGTGCTCAATTAATTAATTCATTGGATTTCACACCATTAAGTGGGGATCTCAAAAGGATTCTCCCCACTTAATGGGGAGTTCAAGAGATTTTATCCTCGGGTGGTCCCCACCATATTAAATATGAAGAGGAGATTAGGTTCAGGTGGGCCCCACCACCATAACCTCTCATGGAAGGTTACGATGTGGTGTTCCCACCTCCAACTTCTATGTAGAGGTTTTAACCAAAGAAATAAATTAATGCCACACCGTTTATTTTTATTTAAAACAATCTCTATAAACCCCAAAACTAACTGTTATTCTCGACCAACTGTTGTCGAGGTGATAGTCTTCTAATGAGAATACTAGTGCTGCGAGTTCAACGGTGCCCTCAGATTTCAATTCCGAGAACAGTTTCAAAAGTTTTAAAAACCCACTCATACGTTTACAAAACATACCCGAACAGACATCAGAAATTGATTTCGGGCACAATGGCCCTCAGAATCATGCACCGGAAGTTTTCCAAGACTCGTAAGATTCCCATGTATTTCAGAAAAAATTATTCCAAAAGAAATTCAGGGTCATTGCATGACTGCTTTATTTTTTACCCAGGTCATAGTGATTTATGATTATTATTATGGTCTTAAAGGGACGACAGACCCCCAAAAAGATTATATGTATGGGAATTGGGTTTTGAATACTGGATCACTTAAAGTTGAAAAGTATAAGTAATTAAATATATATTCCTTTTTCAAGTTAATTTATTCCCATAATGAATCTAATTTGTCCATATGTTTTTTGTTTTCAATTTTTTATGTTTTTGTTAATTTTTTGCTATATATATTGTTTTTTATTTTTTCTCTAAAATTATTAATATCAATTTTCAAATAATGTATCATTGATAAATAGTATTTTTTACATCATAAATGAATTTTTGATCTCATGATTTTTATTCATCAAATTACTTTCAACAATTTTTATCATATGAAATAAAAAAATATGTATTTTGATGTGCAATAATTGTTCATCTAGATCATTTTTCATTGGAACTCCAAACATATGACTTTTATTTATTTTCATATAATATCATTGTGCATCATATGATTTTGGTCCTTTAATATGAATTATATCTTATTATTGTGGTGCACATACATTTATGTTTTGGAAATGATTAATCTCTCCATAGAGACATTTGTTGACCTTCCTAAAATTTGTTGTTATGTATGTTTTGAGTTGTTTAAGATCATTCATTTTTAGTATCTCATTTCTTGATTTCAATTTCATAAGAAAAAAATATCTACTATTATATGTAAATCTATTTTTCATATAAAAATTAGATGTGATTGGTTGTTTTTCATGGATTTATGTGAATCGGTTTCCCTGAGATGATCGGGAAAATCCATTCAAGATAGGGAGAGATCTTTTGTAGAGGAGATCGATGATAATTTAGAAATTCTTGCATTCCGAAAATTCTATAGAACATTCTCTAGAAGATAAAAATTTCCCCAGTGACATATTATATTGGGGATCTTGTTACTTCTTATTATTCATATCCTAAGTTCTCTCTTAGTTTTTATGTAATTAGAGCATCCCAAAGAATCCCATGGATGTAGGTTCCTAAATATAATTATTTTTATTATTTTCATCATAATGTCTTTATGGATTTCTATTTATAGGTTTTTAATCTTTTTATTTTCTTTTTCTTCTCTAAAATTATTGTATTTTTTTCTGGGAGCATTATGAAAACATATTATAGGTTGGTGTTCTTATTATTTATTAACATCAGTCATGTTTAAGACTTGTGAAATATGATGTTTATTTTAATTTTTTCTTTATTTATTTAGTTATCTTTTCTTTAAACTTATCATCTCTTGTTATTTTATCATTCACAATCCCATTTCAAACTCAAATAGTATATTTTCAATATGAAATTATCTGTTGATTTTCGGTATACAAATGCAGTTTCTGATAAATATTTTTTATCAAATATTTTGAAAAGGGATAAAAAATCTAGTAGGAATGAGATTTAAAATTTGATAGTAATTTTTTTAATTTTACGAATCTCTATAAGAAGATGTTTGTAGTCCAATTAGGGGTAAATGATACAAAACATGGTTCCAAGAAAACTTAGGTTAGTATATCATCTTAAGGGTAGAACATGAAAAAACCCACATATTCCCCATTAACGTATTTATAAAAACTTTTAGCTCTTTATCTCTACTATTTTATGATAATGTCAAACCTGAGGTTTCTTATAATCCTTATAGATACTACATTTGGTCTATAATAGAAAAAGAATAAATAAAAATAAATTTAGTAGTATTTTTATATAAGAAAAATAAATAATATAAATTCATGATTCATCCAATAACAATAATAAAGGTAAATCATATTGACATTAAACAAATCTATTTATATTTAGTTAATATCAATGTTAATGTTAATGCCCTGTAAAAATAAAAAAATTTAAATATACTTAGACTGTTCAAATGGAAATGTTATGGATGATATGATATATTGTAGAAAATCATTTCTATTATGGGAATTCATGTCCACATTAATTTATCATGGGATTCATTGTAAGTCAAAGGTTAAATACAAATATGAAGGATTGAGTGTTATAGGTCATTCTTTGTGTCATGACTAGAAAAATAATAAGAAGAAAATTTGTGGAAAGAACATTACCCCGTCTCATTAGTCATTGTCCAAATCCAAACTGATGGAGGTTATATTTTTCCACTGTGGTTAACATGGTAATTTTTAGCCCAAATTACTTATTTTATTATCTTTTAAGGCTTCTAAATAATCTATATATCATTAAATATTTTCCAAATAATTAAAATAGTTCTTAGTTGTTGACTATGTCGTAGGATGTGTTATATGTTGTGTGAGTTTTTTAATTGAAATGTTCTTTCCATATTATCCCCGAATGGAATTCACCTTATGAGTTTTCTAAGAATTCAAATGAGAATTTATTTTCAGAAAAATAGTATCATGTTAGAGGTTGAGATTTATTAATTATATAATAGTCCAACCTCTAAATTTTTAAATTATTGGATATGAAATGGGTTCGATAATTTTTTATTAATTTAATTTCATTTTGGAGACATATATTATAGAGGATTTACTTTTAATAGTGTGCATCGTTTCCTAAATATAACCAATGTTGATTATATGGTCTGTACAGGTTCATTGGTGAATGCATTATATGACATGAATGCAAGTACAAACTAAAAGTTATTACGAAACACTTATGAAAATTATAGTGATAATATTATCATTAGACATTGAATGATAGTACATATGAGTGTTAAAGGATAGAATTAATTGAGTAAGATAGGGCTCATTTAAATGTTAGACCACATAAATTTCACTTTTGTGAGAATTGTGTCTTTTGTATTTTTAAAATCATCATTTTTCATTAAAATTGTTTTAAATCATGTCACCAATTAAGTATGATCACATTTTCTTATGGGGACCTTCTATGAAAACACTCAAAATTAGATGATCCAATTTCTTATCCTTTATTAATGTATTCAATATGAATGTATCATTTTATATTTTTTGAAATAAATATCACGTCATTGAGGTATTTAAAAAATGGAAATTTGATATGGTGTAAAAATCAAGGAATATATTTATGCCCATGAGGACTGATAATGTCCGGAAATACCTATATACCAATTATACTAAACATATTGAGTATGATGCCATTTTTTAATTCCAATAGTGATTCACACTCCTCCCAAACTGTAAAGCTGAATTAATTAATCATATACTCTAGTAGTTTTTTAGCATGATTTAATGATCTGGTTTCCCCAAGTCCTGTTGGGTGGAAGAGTCCATTAAGATTTTATGCTCCCAAGACCCAAACATTTTGATCCGGTAGAAAATAATTTGTTGTTTTTTATTTATAAAATTAAATGAAAATATATAATTCATATGTCAATTGAGGTTATTATCATGATTATGATATGATAGAAAATGATTACTATTTGAGATTATCATAGTTTAAAATATAAATAAATATTCACCTCTTAGACTTTTCTATTACTAACTCTTTGTCAAAGCTAATATATATGAAATTTATAAATTATTGTGATTTTTTTTTAATTGAGGGTGAGAATTATTTTCGAGTAAGGGGTTTTATAATTGCTAGTGGAAAACATTTTATTTAATACATAGGTATATTCAAATGATTTTCCCAATTATATCAAATACATATCTAATATATATATATATATATTGAAAAGAAATTTTTTTAAGATTTAGAGTTAGAAAAAACCTTTATATTTCATTTGATAATAAACATAGTTTTCGAAACATAATTTTGAAAAAACTTTTTAAAAATATAATAACATGGGAAATACATTTAAAAATCTTATGAAAAAAATATTTTGAAAATTCCATTCAATATAATATCACCTTCGAAATATTATAATATTATTTATTATAGTTACACTTTAATAATATTATTATAAGTTTGGGAATACATAATATTTGAAAATTATATAATAAATTTGAAAATATTTTTGATTTAAAAATGATTTTCCTTATACATTATACAATTGATTTTACAGAAATTATGTGACAAAAATGTAAAAAAACATTGGGGAAACTTGATACATTTAAGGATAATAGGAATACCCTCATCTTAAGAGATGGGTTCACTCCCCAATTAAATTTCATGTTTAAAAACATGATGTGACTAATTTGATAAAAAAATTGTTCTTTCCAAATATATATATATATATATATATATACATCACTAAATATTTTTATTTCAAAACACGCTAATGCATTGTTACATATGAAAACACCTATATTTATATGAATATATAAAAATTAGAATATAAATAGGATCTCACTTGATAAATTTGGTCCAAAACAAAATCATGACATATATCATTTTAATACATACATTGGTTGTTAGTGTATGAACTGAAACAACCCCTAAATTTTTTGTTCAACTAAAAAAATTCACAAAATCCATTTCATTCATTGAGAACATTAAATGATAAAATTTACCTTGTAAAATTAATTATTTAATAATTAAATTAGATAAAAATTTACATGATTTAGTACCTCATAATTTCATTACTTGTTTAAAATTAAATGGGATTATTTCGAGATCAGGTGCTAAGATGGCGTGTGATTCCGAGTCCCGGAGTGCCAGAAATGATCTCTCAAAATTGTAAATTTTTAAATAGAGCATGTGAAAAATATTAATGAAATAATGTAATGAATCTAAAATGGGTTACCATATAAAAAATATAAGGGAACATTTGTGTTCAGGATGGCAGTTTTACCCTAGGTATGATTTATGTATAGTCAGTGCATGCCTCTAGTGGGAAATCCTGAAAATTGAATAACCATAAAAAATATTTATATATATTTATTTTGTTTTCCAATCACTTATAACTGAAGAACATTGACTCAGATTAAAATTCAGAGTACAACATTGGGATTGTGAGGGAATTATTCCCTTAGGTAGAGCCTAATGTTGGCCAACAGAGGCCAATAATGGAAGTTAGTTTTTGGCTATAAATAAAATAATTAACATACAATTATTTTATTATAAAATTAATATAACCCATAAATGGTAACTCAAATTGTAAATATGAAGGAAATTTTTGTCTTGAGTGGTTGTGTTTCCCTTATGCGATGCTTAATCTCAACTAGCATGGGACAATAGTCCAAGATAGTTTTTGGATCTCTTTTTAAAGTTAATTAAATTGGAACACATGATTAGTTTTGGAAACATATGAATGGGTTAGCGATTTGAAAATTATAGGTCCCCATTTCATTTAGAAATATGTAATTACCTATGAATGGACATAAACTTGACCAGCATGGTTAGTGGAAAAAAGTCAATTTTAATACATTTTGGGAGAGAAATAAAATAAATGAAAAAGAATCCTTATTTTCTTCTTCACTTCTATGAGATGGAATCTCTACACTACTGTGTTGGGATGAGGTAGTGAAAAAACTCATCAAATGAATTCCATTAATGAGGCTCTTTATCTTAAGAGTACCAAAAATTATATTTCATAAATGAAATAGTGTAAAGATGCGACGAAACTACATAGCAAAAATGTTGTGACGCGTTTTTCTATTAATGATATAACTAGATGGAAAAACATATGGAGATCCGGTAATTTATCTAAAAAATATTTTGATAGGAATCTTATCCAATGATGAATGTTTAACACATTCTCCTTCCACCCTTCAATGGATCTCTAGAAACATGGGAATAGATCAATAATAGATAATGAAGGCACCCAACCCCACTCTTTCCCAACATACTTCTCTCTCAGGTATGGGTTTACCATTTTTTGTTATGATTATCCCCATAAATAATTTTAAAAAAATGAAAGTAGATCATTCCATGAGTAGATTTATCAGTGGATCACTTGTTCTTATGGGTGGGTGCTCACTCTCTGTGTTTTTCATAGAGACTAATTTTCATACAATCATAATATTATTCCCTAATGTTTCAAAAAATCTAACGCAGGGGGTATGGGCCGACATGAACTAGGAATGGGACCCTCTTCCATTGGTGTTCTTGTGCATTCTTCATAGAAAACCCTATCTGTTGATGGTGAAGAATTTTCAAGGCCATAATAGGAAAGACGGTACCCCATGGAGACTGTAGGCGTATACGGTCTAAAGAACAAACTACCACGGTTGACTTGGTTGTCCGTGGAAAATCATATTTGTGCATTGGCACCAGCCGCTAGGGGGGTGGCATGTTATGACAGTATGCCAAGGGGGATTTCAAAGTTGGATCGGGTCGTGATGGAGCAATAGGAGTCACTAATGCTCAAGTCGGTGTCTGTCGTAGGCGGGATATGGCCCATGTTGTGGGGGCCAATGTTTTCTGTACGCATAGGTTCAAGAAAGGACCAATTGCGGGACCACATAGGGATACTAACTAAGATAGCCACAGGGTAGAGGAATAGGACATCCTCCTAGAATGTGAGCAGGTGCACAATGGCCCGTTGTGCGGGCCAAGCTGTTAGGGCATAAACTGTGCCCCAGGGCATCCCAGGATGGAGCAATGATAGACTACTTTTGTGGGATGGCCTAGTGGGATAAAACTGGGCCATTGGTTGGCCCAAGATGATAATGAAAACTGGCCCACATGTGTGGACATGGGTGGATAAATCCGGGATACTGGGCGACGTAGCTGGTTCAACCCTTGGTTGAACCGGGCTGAGCCCACAAGGCCCATTGTGCCTGGCCTAGTACCAAAGATGGGCCGGGCTGACCAAGACACAATAGGGTTAGGTTAGGTGAGCCGAAATGGTTCAGGTTATGCTAGAGCAGCATGTAGTGACAGTTTGGTCGGTCCGACCAGGTCGGAAAAGGCCCAGACACAACCAACCTCTGTCAACCAAAACACCAATATCTTATACACCAGAATTCTGACTGACAAAATGTTTGTGGTGTTTGAACCCTTGCGAAGAGGATGTACATTTTGATTGTCTTAGGATGATTTAATGGAATTTGAAATATGATGAATGGTTTTTAGATTGTATATTCCTAGAATCGTGATCCCTATGTGTGTAAATACTGCAACAGACAAGCGACCATGAGTGGATCATTTACAAAAGACCCTGTGCGGATCAGCTATAATAGAATAAATGTGGATAATCTAAAAGATACCTTGTGTGGATAATATACAAGAGACCATCTGTGGATCAGCTACATGCAACCCTATTTTGATAATCTACAAGAGACCCTTTGTGGATCAGCTACAAGTGACCCTATGCGGATAAGATACAAGAGACCCTATGTGGATCATCTAGAATCGACCCAATGTGGATCAACTAAATTGACCTATGTAGGAGGCAGATTTTGGTGACCTAGAATGTCCATGGTCGGGTGTGGATCTGTGTGACCCAGCATACCCACACTATTAATCAGGGATGAGTACCTCAACATTCCAAGGTGTTTAGTGTTATGACTGATATTATTTTTTATATTCAATATATTATTCCGGCATATGTTAATAGTACCTAATGTATAATTTTCTTTTTTGTACATTATATTATTTTTTGGTGTCTCTAATGAGTAATATGTTACTCACCCACATGGGAGCTTCGCCCGAATGTGTCGAGACCTGTGCATGTAATCAATGCTTTAATAGAGACCTTGGTTGTCCGAGACTAGGTGGTGCTCAGTGAGATGAGATAGATGAACACTTTGATAGTGATTTGGGTTTCATGGGACTAGGTGGTTCTTAGTGAGATGGGACAGATGAACACATCAATGATGTCCTTGGTGGGATGGGACCGGGTCGGGCTATGTGATATGAGGCAGATGAGGGTACATCTACGGCTACAAGTAGCTACCCTTCACCTACCCTTCATGTGATGTCTTGAGAGGACGGGCTATGGAAGTTGTACTTTCCATTATGGTTTTGGGTTTTTATTCGTTATATTTCATACTTTTAGTTGTATTGTACTCTCTGTAGTGGTTTCAGTGATAATTTTGGTTTACATTGTGTTCACATTCTGTAGTTGGAGATTTTTGCGTCTGTATAGGATTAAAGGAAAATTTCATCCATTTTTTGGATATGCATATTCTGTGCTAGTTTCTAGCCCCAGGCCTATGATAGGAGGGCTTTGGGTAGTCATGGAATGTGCACTGGTGGATGGGTTGTGACTAAGTGGCCTCATTGGTGGCCAGTTCTACCATAAGAACTAAGAGTCTATAAATTATTCTAGGGAATCACTATTAAGTGTTTGGAGTTTAGCATTCCAGTCAAAGATTCATGTGTTGGTGAGGGGATGACGTATCCATACACTAGGATGCAGAATTATGTTTTCTGACCAGGTACATGAAAACCCTAGTTGCATGCATCTTGGAATGTTTTCCCATGAAATTTTTGAGTCAGATTCATCTCACCGTGTATAATATAATAGTCATGATTCATTTTGATCTTCTTCAAGATACATCCATGAAGATATCCATTTAGGACTCTAGTGTATGATAACTAGGATGGTCCACATAATGATGAGGCTTTTGTACAGAGATGGTTTCCTATGATGGAACCTTCGGGTAGTGTCCTAGCATTACCGTCTTCCATTGGTCAGTTGTTACTACCAGCGCTACCAGTAGAGGAAACATGTCGGTTTATAGACATATGTGAGTTTCAGGGACAGAGAACCCTCAGGTTCTAAGGAGATATATATCATAGGTTTATATGGACTTGATTTAGGTGATTACATAGTTTTTTTTTTCAATCATGGAACCATTACCTGAGATGGTAGTCCTGGCAGTGAGCATTCTTAGAGGAGCACCAGGGTGATTAAAGTGTTTAGATCATGTGATCCTATGACGAGAAGGCTTTTCTAAGGAAATAAAAAGAGATATCCTCATTAAGAAGGATCTCTTCCCATGAAATGAATGGGATATGAGTTCCTAATAGATTCTACCTATTTTTTTGGATGCTATGTCAGTAGCTGAGTATTCATTAAGGCATATAATCCGTTCCAGTAATTAAATGAATAAAATGCAACCCATTCTTCCAGGTTCGGACGTCCATGCATGTTGTTTATAGGGACATCTGAGCCAACAATATTCCTATTTACATTCCTACATATGATAGGGTTCTATAGATAACCTTTGTTATTGAATATGCCTTGGATGATAAGTTAAGAAAGTGGATGTCAGCAGTTGGAATGTTGGAAACATACATCAGTCTCAGATACTTGTAAGATTACATTTATGTCTTTCTAGAGAATGTTTCATTACTACCTTCCTATAGATAGGTAGATTTATTCATTGATATATACCCTAGGATTACATTGATATCTACACCTAATGATCTAATAACTCTTTTAGGGCTCTGTGAGGTGAGGGTATAGTCAGAACACATGTAGAGTTAGGGGTTCGTAATGACTAGAAATTCATCATAGGGTATCCCCAATGTCATTTTCCATGAAGTAAAATTAATGATCGAGGTTGTGAGTAGAAATCCAACATATAAACTAGGTAACTGTGAAGAACATTTTTCTTCAATTGAGTATTAATGATCTATTGGATCTGCTGATCGAAGAGAGATGGTTCTCATATATTGACCTCAGATCAGGCTATCACAATCATTGATAATGAGATGATGACTTGTTGATGATGGATTTGAAATGTATCTATGGCCACTATGAGTACTTTGTGATGTTTTTTTGGCATGGCGAACACCCTGTTAGTGTTTATAAGGCTTATAGAATGTATCTTATAACTGTACGTAGACCAGTTTGTAGTGGCATTCATTGATGACATCTTAGTGTATTCAATGTCGGAGTAGGGGCAGCAAATACACCCGGGGATTGTTCAAGACACACTCTGAGAGAACCATCTTTACGAAAAGTCTCAAAGTGTCAGTTTTGGATAAAAATAGTCCACATCATAGGATAATTCATCTCAGAAGAAGGATTCGTGGAGGATTAATCAATGATCGAGGCCACGGTTTCTAGGGACCCAACCATAATAGTTATGAGGTGTGATGTTTCCATGGGATGGATGTGTACAATCAGTGGTTCATTCTCAACTTCTATAGATATGAAACACCCATAATAGAATTGATAAAGAAGGGAAAACCCTCTATGTGTTATGAATGAATCTTCCATATATTTTACCAATTGAGGATGAGCTTGAGGAGTGCTCATATATTGATGTTTCTAGACAGGGTTGATAACTATATTGTGTAATGTGATGGATTATAAACTAAGCATGGTTGTGTCCTGATGAAGGGGAATGTAGTTCTTTTTTATGGATTGCAAAAGTTGAAACAACATAATCACAACTATGTGACTCATGACCATGATTTGGTAGTAGTAGTCTTTGCACTGAAGATGTGGGATTACTACAAGATGGTCATATGATTCATTATCTACTCTGACCACAAGAGTCTCAAGTATATTTTTTCATAGAAGGATCTGAATAATAGACAACAATGTTTCCTAGAGTTCCTACAAAACAATGACATAAGGATAGTCTATAATATTGGTAAGGGGAACATGGTGGCATATTCTCTCTGTATTAGATCAAGTTTATAACTACATAATGAGGCCTCAGAGTAGTAGGCATTGCTTCCGATAACAATTATGGATAGAATTGAGGCAGCTTATCTACAATCGATGGTTGTTTACCTTCCACTCATTTTTGGGATTCCATGAGTCATCACATGGAGATTCCTACTATGAGACTGCATGTCACCTGATGTTAGTGTGTTATGTAACTATTGGGTATTTGGATGGTTGGGAGCATGTCATCCTTTTCAAAGGATTCAATGTTGTACTAGTGGCATTATGGGAGTAAGTGTTAACAGAGTTCCATACATACATTTTTGTCAACACATCTAGGGTTGGCTATGTTGTTCTAGGACCTCCGACATCTGTATTGGTGGCTGAGGATGAAGAAGGCAGTGGAAGAGTTTATTTTGAGATGCCTCACTTTTCAGCATGTGGAGGATGAACATTATATCCAATAAGTTTTATAGGAACCCTCGAGGCACCAGAGTTGAAGTGGGATGGGATATCGATGGGATTCATGATTGGATTACCACATACGTCCAGGGGGCACGATAATATCTGGGTGACTATAGACCAACATTCCAAGTTGGGCCGCTTCCAAACCAATCTAGAATAGAGTTAATTAGAAAGATAGGGATACCTCTACATGATAGAAATAGTTTGAATCCATGACTCCGATTTACGATACTCTCAGCTTGTGATACATGCATTACATCCTAATTGTGGACGAGATTACAAGAGGCATTAGGGACTCAACAACACTTGAAAATGGCCTTTCACCCACAGATGAATGGTAAGATTGAGTAGACCGTATAAATTTTGGAGGAAATGCTTCGGGCTCGAGATCAAAAAAAATTTCGCAGTTGGGTGGACCGATAACCACTGGTGTATTTTTCGTACAACAACAACTACCACTCCACCATTGATATGGAACCATTCGAGGAATTGTATGGGTGGCCTTGCATGTCACCTTTGTGATAGTTAGAACCAAGGGAGTATGTTCTCATGTGTACAAAGATGGTATGGGCTACACCTGAGAAGGTGTAGATCATAAAGGAGAAGATGAGGACAAAAAAAATAATGATGAAATATTATACTGACAGGAAATGGAGGCCCTTGGAGTTTGAGGATGGAGACCATGATTTCCTGCGTGTCTCACCCTGATGGTGATTATGGAGATTTGTCCATGGAGGCAACCTATTTAAATGGTTTATCTGACCTTTCGAGACTTAGACCAGAATTGGAGAGGTGGCATACTACATATATATTCCCCCACATATGCACTGGGTTCAAGATGTTTTTCATGTGTCACTAACGAGGATGTACATTCATGATCCATCGCACGATATCGGCTGGGAAATATGGACATTGATGATGGTGGGACATCTGTGGAGTTATTGGTGGAGATAGAAGATAGACTGGAGTGGTTCCCTCATAGTCAGTCAATTCCTCTACTGCCCATTCTTTTGTAGTATGATAATCTCCATGAGATCACGTGGGAGATGGAGGATCATATTCTTGCCCAGTACCCATTCTGTTTGATCAACTCCTATTTTGTCTTACAAGGATGTAATTCCATAATGGGGGGAGTAATGTAATACCCCATAATTCCATGATTGTTTTTAAAAATAAATGGGATAATTTGGACACCATGAGCTATGATGACGTGCGATTCCAAGGCCGAGAGTGCCCAAACTGATCTATCAAAATATGTTTTGTGTTAAATAGCACACCTGAGTATTTTTCATCACAATGTTTGATAACTCTTAAATGGTTTCCTAGATCAAAAATCCTAGGGAACTATTGCATTTTTATTGTGGTTTTATCCTAGGTATGACTTATGTTTTGTTGGCACATTCCTCTAGTGAGAAAACACGATAATGGAATAACAAAAAAAAAATAATTCAATAAAAAATATTTTATTTTTCAAATGATTATAACTCAATGCCATATTCATATATCAAAAATCTATGATCATCGTTAAGCTCTTGAGGGTATGCATTCCAATGGAAGATCCCAATGTTGCCCGACATTGGCGAATAGAGGAAGATAGTTTTTGGCCGTAAAAATAATAAATATGTTACCATTAATTTATTTTCAAAACATTATAACTCGTAAATAGTAACATATATCGGAAATATGAAAGTTTTGTTGAATTAAAGTTGGTTTGTTGCATGTAGGTGGAGAATAACCCCAAATAGTGGGGTTAAAGGGTGAATGATAGTTTTTTAAACTGTTTTTAATGTGAATTAATATGGCTCGCATGCATGGTTTTAGAATCTTCTAAATGGGTGTCTGGATAGAACATATGAAGGCACTGTTGCATCCGGAATGATGATGCAACCTTTGAGTGGAACAATCCTCGACCAGTGTGGTTCAATGAAAAAAGTTATTTTTTATACCATTCAGAATATAAATATATTAATTTAAAAAGTTATATTATTTTTTAACCATTTAGCGGTGGAACTTAAGCATTGAGGAGCCGTGATGAGGTGAAAATGAAACTCATTAAATCAATCCCATTAATGGGGTTCTTTATCTAAAGCATAAAAAATTGTTTCAAAAATGAAACCACAAAATGATGAGACATTGTAGTATAACAAAAACTCTACAGAACATTTCACTTTTAATGAGATATCATGTTGGAGAAATACATGGAGATCCAAGAATTTTTGTGAAGAATCTACAGTGAGGAATCTCCTCATTCGATAAACAACGAACACATTCCCCTTCCACCCATCGAAGGATCTCTAGAAACATGGGAAGAAGATCAAGAATAGGGAAAGAAGGATTGAGATCCTACTCTTCCCCATCCAACGTCTATCACATGTTGTGGTTTGCCTTTTGTGTTTTGAGTTTCCCTGTTCTTCAATCTAAAACAATGAATTCAGATCTATCCTTTAAAATATTTTTTTCGTGGATCTCAGCTTATTGTGGGAGGGAGCTCATTCATAGGAATTTTTATTGGGATTAATATTGTTAGAATCATAGTCTTATTTCACAATGTTTCAAAAATTAAAACATAGATGGTGTAGGACGACACGAACAAGGCATGTGCCCCTCCTCTGTGGGTATTCTTTTCATTCATTATGGCTGAAACATTGAGTTGATGGAGAACAGATTTTGAGGCCGTAGCAGTGAATATGGTACACCATGGATGCCGGAGGCGTAGATAGTCCAAAGAACAGACCACCACAGTGGACCTAGTGGTCTGTGGTAAATCTTGCCAATGCATAGGTGCCTGTGGCTGAGCGTGGGTGGTTGTGCGCCCCAAGAGCATGATAAGGAGGATTTTGTGGCTGGATTAGGACTTGGCAGTGTATCACGATTCACCGACACTTGATCTGGTGGCTACTAGTGGTGGGACACGACCAACCAGCCATGTTGGTGGAGATGACTGCACTGTTCGGGCAGCAGCTTCGCATTGGCCTGAAACCCAACAAGGACTATGTGCGGGACCGAATAGGGTTTCAGAAAAGCTGAATGACAGAAAAATGAATCAGAAGACCTCCTAGAGTCTGGTCATGAGGATATTGGCCCACTATAATAGTCATAGTGGGGATAGAAAATAATGTTGTGGGGTGACACAAACTTGAATAAACACGACCCGCTATTGTCGGCTAGGCTGGATGGATAAAACCATATCGTTGTGCACCCAATCTGGTAAAGAAAAATGGCCCACAAATGTGGGTATCGTCTAAGAAATCTAGGTCCCTTGGCAACTTAGCAAGCTAGAACAATGGCCAAACCGGGCTGGGTCCAGTGAGGCCCAATGCTCCTGGCTAAAACAGGCCAACCCAGACCCAACCGGGTCAGGTCGGGTCGGCCAAACTAGGTCAAGTCATGTCGAACCCCCCTGCTAGGTTGTATGGGTTAGTTCAATAGGGTCAGACCTGGCATGGACCGAACCACTCCATATTAACAAAAACTCCAATATATTTTATATCGTATGTTCGATTGATGGGATATTTGTTGTGTTAGAACCCTCACAAAGATATTGTTCTTTTGGTATGATTTTTGAATGATTTAGAAGATGTTGAAATATGATGAATGGGTTGAGAAGTGGATCCTACAAGAATCAAGCTTGTCACATGTGGAAATATTGTGGCTAGGAGACCATGTGTTGATTAGCTCCTAGAGACCTTGTAAAATTTATCTACAAGAAGCCCAGAGTGAATCAACTACAAGAGACCCTGTATGGATCCACTACAAGTGACCCTGTGTGGATCAGCTATAAGTGACCTTTTTTTGATGACCATCAAGTGATTTTATGTGGATCATCTACAAGAAACAATTTTTGGATAATCTTAAAGTGACCCTGTGTGGGGAAACTATATGAAACCATGTGTGCTTCAACTACAATGCCTTAACTGGGAAGAAGTTCTATGTGACCTGAAAATCCTACACTGGGGAGAAACATTATGTGACCTAACATACCCACAGTACTCATCAAGGATGAGTAATAGAGAAGTCCAAGGGGTTCAATATTACTACTTATAGTCCTACATTCAATACATTTGATTAAACGCACATGATATGACAGTACCTCGTGTATATTTTCCATTGTGGTATTTCCTTTGTTGTTTGGGGTAACTACTGAATATTGGGTTACTACCCACATTATGGGATTTTCCAGCACCAATTGTGTCATGTGTAGGTGATAGACACTTCAACAGAGACCTTGGTAGTCCGGAACCAGGTGGATCTCAGGGAGATGGGAAAGAGGAATGCTTCGACAAAGGTTGTGGTAGTCTAAAACAAGGTCGTTCTTAGTGATATGAGACAAAAGGAAACTTCAACGAATACCTTGATTGTCCAAGACCAGGTACTGCTAAGTGTTGCAGGATTTATAAACAGTCTTCTATGACTATAGGATGGTAACCTTGACCAAACCTTCTTGTGGTGTCTTGAGTTGAATGACCCTAGAAATTGTACTTTCCTTTTTCATTTTGGGATTTTATTATGACCTCATTGTACTTATTGTTCATTGTACTCTATATAGTTGTCTCAGTTATTGTTCTGGTTTACTTTGAGATAGTTTTTGTTTACTTTGTCTAGGTGATAGTTTGTGCTTTGTGTGTGTGTACAGATTTATTGGAAAATGCATTCCTTTTTTTTGGGATATTCCAATTTTTATCCTAGTAGGCTCCCTTGGCCTATGTGTTGTGGTATTTAGATAGTCACGACACATTCCTTGGGGTATTGGTCATCACACATTACTCAAAATTTTATTTTATATTTAAAATAATTGTGGGAAGGTATGAATCCTTCAAAAATAAAATAATAATAATTATAAAATTTATATTCACATTAAACTATACTCTTATATATATATATATGCTTTCATAAATAAAACATAATAAATTTTGTCCATCGCAGCTAATTTTGAACTAAACATTATTTTACACATATAAACTTATAAGATGTAAAATAATGAAAAACAATTCCATCCTTGCATAAGAAACTCTTGAAAGATTGAAATTTGAATTGAAAAAAAAATAAAACATGAATTTCTAACTGATTCAAATCATTTAGTAGTAATGTAATGTATATATATATACATCTAAACATATTTAAAAAATCATATGTTTAAAAGGGTGTACGGACACTTATAAATTTTAAAGATAACATTTATCCCTAAACATAAATAGAATATTAAAATTAACTCCTCACATAATTATATGTTTTATACCTAATTATCATTTAAACTGAAAAAAATCTTTATATATATACACCCTTAACATTATACAAATGGAAATGGGTATCTCCTTCTACTAAATGGTTTTCTGAACAAGGTGTCAAGAGCGTGAAAAGAGGTATAGGGATTTTTATTCTTATGTATTTTATGGGTCTTCAATGTAAATTTTTCTGTATATATTTATATATATATATTATCTAATTTGATGGTGGAAAAAAGTGATGGTGTACACAATTAAAAAAATCCTACTCAAGGAATCGTAACTAGTGGTGCATTAATCTATGGAAGGAAATGATGGTTGAGGAAATGTATTTGCTTGATAATTATATATATATATATATATATATATTGTTATATAAATTTCAATTTTATATATTAAATTTTCATGGAAATTTATAAGTTTAAAAAAATTCCTATAGATCCCCCTCAGTGTTGTTTCCCTATACATGAAGAAAATGAAGAAGATAAATCTTGTTGGAAAAAGATGATGATAAAGTAGCGGAGATAAAATAGCTACGTTTTGAGGGTATATTTTTAAATTCATGAACATTCATTCCATTTGAAATCCCACATAAAAACCATGAATGACTAGATGCTCGCATATAATATAATTGGTGACATGCACATACCACCATCTTATAATGGGGTCATAACCAAGTGGGCCTTATACCTGGGTCGATTATATCTTTATGGGAGTAATGGTCAATCACTGCATCCCATTGCCACTATGTTTGTTTTTCCAAGGTAGATTCCTCCCACCTGTGATTGAACCCTAAAGGGTCTCTTAAGGTGGTGTAGGTTTCAAATGTTCTTAGACCTTTGTGGATGTTGATAATTATTTTTATCACACTCTATACTACTATTTATTGGGTAAAATTATTTATTTTAACATCTTAACATTAAATTGAAAATTTTATTTTTTCTAAACCATAAAATTAAAAACTAATTAATATAAAAACAAGTACTAAATAAACATTTTAAAATAACATTTTTAATATATTTTAAATATTATCACTCGAATAATAATATTTTTTCAAATTTTAATAAAATTTTAAAATAAATTAAAGCTTACAATTATCATATGTTAAAAAAACATATTTAATATTAATGATATTTTAAAATAATAATATGTTGAAAATTATAATTAAGGACACTTTCACAATTATCATAATATTAAATGTACCTTTTTAAAATATAAAATATAGTTTGAAAATGAATGTTCATATTAAATATTTTTTTAAATAATTTATGAATATAATATATTTTTTCACATGAGATTATATATAATTTATAACATTAAAATGCCCCATATAAATTTTCTAAATTTCAACTGTATTGTCTAAATACAATTATTTAGATAATATAAAAATATTTCGAAATAAATTTGTAAATCTTGGAGGATATAAATAATATTTTAAAAATAAATTAACATATAATTCAAAATTTATTTTATAACAAAAACAAATATATAATTCATAATAGAGAGTTGTAAATCATTTGATAGTTTGTTTTAAATTGTAAAATAATCAATTTATTACTCTTTATCATAGAACAAAAGATAATCAAATTTCATTTGTTTTTACATTCTACCCCCATTAATGGGAATTTAATCTTCACAATTCATTCGTTTTACATCTGGAATATTATGAAATTCAATATTCAGAATTTGGAGATGTAGTTTAAAAAATGTTAAATATTCTTATAGGTCACATAATTACATAGAAGATGAAAAATATATTTGTTTTTTCACGAATTTCCTCAATATTAATGGATATATAATAGTGGTTTTACTAAATGAATAATCTTATAAAAATTACAAATTTTAACCCAAAAACAATAATATCTACGTTATCTACACTGTTAATCCGATTCTTAATTTAAGGTGTCTTTACCAACTCTGTCAGATCCAATATAATATAAATTTTTATCATTTTTTATATTATAATTTACAATATTAAGCTGATAGTACAATTGAGGATATGTTCTAGTATATTATTTATATGAATAGGACTATTGATTCATATTATCAGGGTTTAAAGAAATAATAAAAAGGAAAGGATTTGAATTTTATAATGCTAGTTCATTATCGATGCTAATCACATTAAAACATCTAAATCACCCTAAAAACATTGTCATAAACATAGGGTGGGAATAATTTTCCATTAAGGTGTTATAAAAATGGCTATGAAAACCCTTCATAAAAATACTTATGATAATTCATTTGAAAAATGTTGTCCTTATATAAAAATTTATATATTTATATATTTATATATATCTATAAAATATAATTCCATTGTTTTTAGAAAATATCTTTGGAAAATATTAAACTTCCATTGAAAATACTTATAATTATCAACAAATTATTTTGAATGTTATTTTTACAAATTATAATAAAATTGAAATCACATTCAACAATACAATTAAAACATGATTTGGAAAATTCATTTGAAAATACTTACTCTGTGAAAATATTATAATATTATTGCAAATACTAATGATTTGAGTTGGTTATAACAACATTAAAAATAATTACTCTATTAAAATTCTATAATACACATTTTAAATATAAATATTTGGAAACTAATTTCATTATAAAATATTAATGTGCTTTTTCTAAAAAAAATTATGGTTTGGAAAACCAAATCATTGGTCTACAAAAAATATTGATATCTATCAAGGCCTACCAACTACCGGAGGGATGGGTCCACTCCCCAATTTCCTATCATGTTTATAAATATTAATATCAAGATTTCATAAAATCATTTTGATATTTCCTTATATATATTCACTATATTGTTTCATTACAAACATGACAATTAATTGTCACGTATATATATATATATATATATAAACATTAATAGAAAATTTCATTATATATTATGAATAAATTATTTTTATGACATGTATACTTTTCATACAAGAATGAAGTACTAATGAATGAATTTTTATCAACCATGTATTCATAGAGTCATTGATAAACTCATAAAATCCATTTTATTTTCCTCAGTTATAAAATGATAAATTTTATAATTTCAAATTATTTATTAAATAAGGATATAAGATACTCACATTATTAATACATATTTATATTTTATATATAAAATAATTATATGATCATATGAATCCTTCAACCATAAAATAATTGTAATTGAAATAATATTATTCACATAAAATAATATTTTTAAAAATTTATATGTTTTCCATCTCATTAAATAATCTTTAGAAATGTTTCCCTTAAAATTTAATATTAACTGAAAAATTGCTACATAGATTAAATTATAACATCATAAATTTTTATATAAAATATAATATCCTTTCATAACCAACTTGAGTAGATTTTAATTTGAAATTACTTTTTTTCATATATTAATTTAATAAAAATTAAAATAATGTTATAATAATGGATTGTGTATATGATTATGTTTATATTTATATAATCATATATAAACAAAATCATATTTTTAAAAGGTTATAATAACTCATATAAAATGTAATAATAACATACATCACATAACATAAATCAAATTTTAAAAGAACCTACTTATATAATTAAATGTTTTAGAAAAAATTATCATTTAAGTCGAAATGTATTACATGTATATATACATTAGTAAATAACAAAAATTGTAAATGTAATGGTACATTAAAAAAAATGTGTACAAAGTGTGCGTAAGGATATTGAATAGAAGGAGAGGACATCTCCTTCTTCTAGAGTCATGTGGAAAACCCTACTTTCAGTGATCTATATATATGAACATATTTTATGGTGGAAAAAAAATTTGACATACACAATGAACAGAATCTGACATCAAAGCTTATAATTGAGGGGTTATCGAATCTATGGAATGTGATGAAAATTAAGGCAATGTCTTTTCCTAATAGTCATATATATATATATATATATATATCATCATTCTAAATTATGTTTTTTATATTTAATTATTTTCAGAAAAAAATTACATGGGTATCACTCTGTTGGTGGGTTTCTATCACAATTTTCTGTATAAATGATTGAAAGGAATGAAAAAGTGAACTTGGGATGGATGATGGTGATGGCTGCTCTAGCTATTATATCGTAGCCTATGGGAGAAGCCAAAAAATGTAGTAGAAGTGGGATTTTATGAGGGGGAAGATGATATGGGGGGATCTAATTGCTTATATTTTATTAATAGGATGCTTGTGTCATAGGGGGTTGTTTTTAAACATGGAAATAGTGAACATGTTTTGAAATCCCTCATTGAATCCTTGAAACCATGGCCACAAAAATATAATCAATGTTATGTAGTCTACTATCTATAATCCTATAAGAGGTTCAACACCTTACGAGCCTTAATCATGAGACCATTAAGGCATATTTCTTAACCTATGCATGACTTGGGCCCTATACACTGCCTGGTTAACTCTTAACAGGTGTTCTTCTCAACCACTGCATCCTCTAGCTACCATGTGGGGATAGCCATAGTTGATGACCCCCATGAGTGATTGGCCCTTAATGGGCCTCATAAGGTGGTTGAGGTTTCCTATGGTCTTAGCCCATACTGGTTCACTATACTTTTTATCATGCTCTATAACATTACAAACGAGGTAGAATTAATTCATTTAACTTAATTTTATTATTTTTAAAATCGTATTTTTAGAATTCTATCCAATTAACAATTAATTAATTGTCTAAGAAATGTCCCAATAGTTTTTACAATTACGGTTTTAAAAATTTTCATATAGAGTTACTAAAATAATCTAATTCTTTCATATTTCAAAACAATTTTTCAATTAAATAAATCATACAATTCTGATTTGTTTCAAAATAATATGTTTCTTAATAGTAATTTTTAGTTAAAATAATTTTTTTTGAAAAATATAAATACATCCACATTCAAAATCATGTTATTTTTAAACAAACGTTTATTAAATGTAATTTTGTTTTAAAAGGATTTTTTTATTATATACTATTTAATTTTTTTAGGAATTTCCAATATTTTGTTATTAAATATAAATTCAAATATAAAATTAAAATGACCCATTTTGGATTTCAGATCACCATTCATAATTGTTTCATACAATTATTCAAATAATATAAAAATATTTGTCAATATATTATTATATCTTGGATATATATGTAATATTTTATTAAAAAAATTAATATATAATCCAAAATATATTTTTATTAGAATATCAATTACACAATTAATAAAAGATATGCATTAATAAATTTCCTATTGTGTTGTAAAATAAAATCTATTAATATTATTACACATTAATTGTAAAAGAAAAATACACAAATTTCAACTGCGTTACAAATATGTACTACCTAATTACCTAGTGACCCTTAACTACTAATAAATTCTTCAGTCTTGAAGAATTATTGAGACTTCATTCGTCATTCTATGGAAATATTAATGTATTTTACATCATTACCTATATTCATGTTATGAATGAAAAACTTGAGAATATAGAATTCATGTGTGTTTTCAAAGGTTATTATGAGGATGGGAAAATTAAAAAACTATGGTTGGAAAAACCTAAAATTTTAGGTTTATTATTGGCCCCAATGTCGTGTTTAAATAGTATTTTACTATATGAATCTATAATTTTATTGATGATAGTGGAATTTTGTCTAATTATATTGATATTATAGTCAATCCCTCCATTGATGGTGTATCTCATATTGAGACTTATCCCCCTATTTCATAGCCACTTATTCATCAGCCAGATCATGGCGATAAATTTGAAACTGTTAACGATTCTGATACTAGAGCTTCCTATAGAATTAATGATTATCTTCTGTCAATGGATATAGAGATTATTGTTATTATACCCACTTCTAGTTATAAACATGATGTAATGGTCACCTTCTACATTCATGTTATTAAAGATATCTATGGATATAACAATACACATAGAAATATGTTGTTAATTATTATTAATCAAAGAACTAGAATATTTTCATGGGAAATGAGATTTAATTAATTAATAAGAATCATAACTTCTGTATAGTTAATGAAAAAACAACAACCAAGGTGATTGGATTTAAATGGATCTACAATAGATTATAGGATAAAACTACATGGGAAAAAAGGTTTAGTCCATATTAATGGACAAAGGCTTTCATGAAATAACGGGAACTGATTATTCAAAAATATTTCCCTGTTGTTGATCATTATTGTATAATAATTTTAATTAATTTCACTAAATATCTTTTAATTTATATAGAATAACTTGACATCAACAGTTTAATTCTTCATTTTGATTCAGGTCAGATGTTATTGACAGAGCCTCTAAATATAATTGAATATAAATTTGAATATAACCATGTTTTTTCCTAAATAAATAAGTATATCTATTGAAAAAATATTTTAAAAATTTCTAAAAAAATCTCGACTAATAAATGTTATAGAATTGTTTTAATTTGATTCAGTTTGACGCATGTATTTATTTAAATAATTCAAAAATGGAATTTTTCTTCCTTAGGCCGATGTCAGGTCTATTATATGTTTTAATATGGAACTAATCAACAATGACAATATGTAATTCAATTAAACATTTTAAATGAAAGTACTAGGCTATGGATAAAACATAATATGTATAAAAATCTAGAGGTACATTAAGAAATATTTAATTCGCCTATCTCAACATTCCTTTGTGCACACTGTGTATAATATCTATATGATTTATTCGCTAAAACTATTTTCCATACAATTTTCTAAATTTTTAAAAATTTCGTAATCTCCCACCACAAAATATGATAATTAATTTATATGTAGAATCTGAATTTAAATTTATTTTTTTAGTATTTTATATTCAATAATCATTACCATGCAGCATGTTTCTGTTTCTATTTTTACGTTGAGATTTTTTTGGAAAATACCAGTAATCTAAAATGGAACACCCTTATGTGGCTATTAAGTTATAATTAATCTTCTTCATCTATTTAAATTTTTTAGGAAATGAATATTAATTATAATTAACTTTATATTTGTAATATCAATTTTTATTATACTATAAGTATTTATACAATAAAATTGCTAACTGATTATGTGTTTGAAACATGTGAAGCACCCATCTCTTATAAGTGTAATATGTAAACAATAGTGGATGTATCTACCATTGAGGCTAGTTATATTGCACTATAAATGGCCATAAAAATTAAATTCATCATAAGGGTCTTATTTCATCTCCAAATTTGTGATTTATCTTATTATTGTACATTAAACTTCCCAATATCTCTCTGAAAGTCTATTATGTCAGTGTATATAGAAGAATACATAACTTATTTTGAATATTATTAAAGATCTTATTGAAAGTGTAATGTATTGTGACAAAAAGATACACATTGATGATAAATTAATTGTTAATATGACTTAGGATATGGAATTATCCATGTTCAATAGATTTTTAGATATATATGAACACGATCCCACTTGAATAACATTTATGGTTAGCAAGAAATTCCTTATTTTAATTTTTTTAAATTGAAGTGATTGATTGTTTTGAGCATGATAGTTGATTATAAAATTGAAATCCATTTGATTACTTCTTTTCTATTATTAATTTAACATTATTAAATTCTTATTACTATTATCTACATGTGTCATTTGGTGTTATATCTCTATGTTTTTCTCTTTATCATTTTCGATTCTCAATATTCTGAAGAAATGCTTTATCATTTCATAGGTCTTGGACACATAATAAATGTTTTCATCATCATATGAATTTTGGATTTCAACATCATATGACATAATATTCTACGTATTTGGAAGTGTGAGAGTTTTTATATTGGGTCATATTTATTTTGGAATTCCCATCAAATGAATTTGCACAGTTTTCATATTTATTTATCATCCTTATTTTTTTGATTTCATTAACATTAAATAGTTTCCTTGTTACCATTACATAGTGTGTCTTGGTTACCGTTACATAATGTGTTTTAATAACAATTCTATAGTGGTGTGTTATGTTTGTTTCAGGTTATTAAGGATCCTTCATTCCTAGACTCCTATATCTTAATTTCATATTGATCCATTGAAAAATTCACGATTGTTTTGGGTATATCTACTTTAAATTATTGGATTGAAAGAGAAGTATAACTTACCATATATTAATGGTATGGTTTACATGAGAGGGGTTTGAGCAGTCAATTTCTTATGAGTGAATGAGATCGCGTGAGAGGATATTGTCCCATGTTGTGGCATTGAACCCTACCACAGACATTATACCCCACAACATAGAATATAATATAATTACTTAGTTATGTATTCTTGAGGATGTACTATTATTTTTTATTGTGAGGTATCACAGTTCCCACCAGTTGAAGATGTCATTATAGTATCACATAGATACAAATGTGTGGATATTGATTGGTAAATTTTATCATCCCAAAGTTCTTATTCATACCATTCCCAGGGAATTACTTTTTTTCATTCAATATCATTTTTATATTTTTTTATTTTAGTTTTATTATCATTAATATAATTTTTTATATGTTTTAATTTATTCCATTTTGTGGGACCAAATTAGTATAAACAGAAATAAATCTTTTGAGTTTTTTTTCGCTTAACATGATTCTCCATTCTGTTCGATGGCCAATCCAAATAAAATATTGCAATTTTGGTTCTCATTTCATTGAAAATGGAGTTTCCCCATTGTTTCATGTTCTTGTCAGTTTATTAGGAGGATATAGTTATGGGTTCCCCTTAGAAATATATGGCCCCAACTAATAGAAATCCATATGCCAAAATATAGTCACGTGGGATTGTTTCTTTTTTGAAAACATTATGGTGGGTAATTATTCATCCTATTGTTACATGGTGCAATTCATAAGGTATAAGGCACATTGATTACACAATATGATTTCATTTTATTTTGAATAGGACTGAATCCCATACCAAATATGATAGGATAAGAAATATGTTCAATATGGTTTATTTGATAGATTATTTGAATATAAATAATGGAAAACAATGAATGATATTATAATAAATGATAAATTAATAATATAATAATTATTTAATTATCAATTAATATAATATAAAATACTATAGAAATAAGTTTAGGGTTTAACCGATATTGATTTTATAGGATAACATATGAGTAGGAACACCTTTAATTATATAATCATTATCATCCCTTATAATATGTTAATTATCTGATGTAAATGTTATACATTTTAACTTTTACTGTATTGTTAGGTATGATTAAATATATTGTTAAAGGGATTTCAAAGGTTTCATTTCCTCAAAAGGGTTCACATTACCTGGTTACTATGGCACATAGGGGAAACACCTCATTTAGTTTTAAGGGGAACCAACCTTAGTGAGAAAATTACTATCTAAAGTCCTTTCCCAAAATAATTTTTTTTTCAAAAACCGAAATTTAAATTGGTTATATTTAGTCAAGTTATATTTTGTACGATCGAAATCATGAACAATTGTGTGTATGGATAAGGGGTTTTTTAATAACCATACCATGTAAAAACCAATATTAATATTTTTTGTTTATGATTTTTTAGCTATATTCAACGTCCTAATAGATGGGATTAGAGCATTTGATTTATAAGTGAGTTGTGGTTTATAGGACTAGAATGGAAAAGAATTATAAAATACATGAGGTAAATGACTTAAAATATTGGTAAATGTGTGTAAGATACTAGTTGATCACAAATAAGATTAACATTCCATGAATATGAAAAAATGTAAATGATATGTGTTTTTTCTATGTGACATTGTCAGAAAAACAATTATTTCTCATGAGGTGATTAATATTATGGAATAAAATTAAATAAAGAAACCATCATGAATTAGTTAACAATATATATAAGAGGAAATCTAAACCAAATAACTTATTTATGATTCTACAACATGTAAATAAAATGAAAACTGATTTCTCCAATTTAGTTGGTTATGTGAATGAATTTAATTTCATACAGTCTTGATTAACATTAATTATAAATTAATTTATATCATAATGGTTATGCCCTCTTTTATGTTAGTGTTGAGAGTTTTTATGTGTTTATGTATTTTATATAGCATGTTTTTAACAATATATTTAACATTATTATATTTAATGAATAATTATAATTATACTTAATTTTTATTAATTTTTTATAATTTTAGAATAAATAAGGTTTAGTTGAAGTGTTTTTTTACCCTTACTAATGTTTAAGGATTTTAACTTTATTTTTACATGAGATTTTATACTTAATAAATATATCCAATTTAAATTTATTTTGACAATTACATATGTTTTTCATTAATATCTATACACATATGAGAGTCTTTGTGACAACTAGTCCATAATGACAACACAGTCACCCTGCCCTAACTTGGTCGTCGGGTCCTGGACCACTAGGTACCACCAGTTTCCCTGCAGACACGTGGGGCCCACTCTAGGGTCCACCCACGTGTCTGAACGGGTCATCTGACTAATGACATTCCCCATAGGCCAACACATGTCCTTTCCAGTGTTCTTTGTCCTTTCCAGTGTGCTTTATTTTGACCATTACACATGTTTTTCATTAATATCTATACCCTTATGAGAGTCCTTGTGACAATCGGACCCTAGTGACAACACAATCACCCCGCCATAACATGTTCGTCGGGTCCTGGACCACTAGGTACCACCAGTTGCCCCACAGACATGTGGGGCCCACCCTAGGGTCCACCCCCGTGTCTGAACAGGTCATCTGACTAATGACATTCCCCACAGGCCAACACATGTCCTTTCCAGTGTGCTTTGTCCTTTCCAGTGTGCTTTATTTTGACCACTACACATGTTTTTCATTAATATCTATACCCTTATGAGAGTCTTTGTGACAATCGGTCCCTAGTGACAACACAGTCACCCCACCATAACATGGTCGTCGGGTCCTGTCCCACTAGGTACCACCAGTTTCCCCGCAGACATGTGGGGCCCACCCTAGGGTCCACCCACGTGCCGGAATGGGTCATCTGACTAATGACATTCCCCACAGGCCAACACATGTCCTTTTCAGTGTACTTTGTCCTCACTCGCACACACCCTGAGAAACATTCCAGAAGTTCACCCATGCTGACCACTACTCCAAGCCAAGCACACTTAACTATGGAGTTCTAATCAGGAAGGCTCCCGAAAAGGAAGGTGCGCCTTGTTGACATGAGTCATATCATTTATTCATTTAACCCTTTATCATTTGGGTATGATACAATCACCCCCCCCTTTAGAGAACAACTCCCTCATTGTGGGCCCTACATCTCAACCCAGGCAGTGAACCACACTTAATGTTGGGTTCCTCCTCTAATAGCAAATGTGACAACCGGTCCCTAGTGACAACACAGTCACCCCGCCATAACATGGTCGTCGGGTCCTGGCCCACTAGGTACAACCAGTTGCCCCGCAGACATGTGGGGCCCTCCCTAGGGTCCACCCACGTGCCTGAACGGGTCATCTGACTAATTTCATTCCCCACAGGACAACACATGTCCTTTCCAGTGTGCTTTCTCCTCACTCGCACACATCCTGAGAAACATCCTAGAAGGTCACCCATCCTGACCACTACTCCAAGCCAAGCACACTTTACTATAGAGTTCTAATCAAGCAGGCTCCCGAAAAGGAAGGTTCACCTTGTTGACATGAGTCATATCATTTAGTCATTTAACCCTTTATCATTTGGGGATGTTATAGTCTTCCATCTACCATTACATGATCCAATTTAAACTTACATTATGTGAGTTTTATGTCTACACTTACATAGAGAGATTGTATTTATTATCCCCATTATGTTATTTCATTATTACTGATACATAATATTTATATTTTATAAATTACTCTTACCTAACATATTTTGAGTTACATAGACACACATATTAAGGATTACCTATAAATTGTTTTATAAATCTACAATTTTTACATAAATGAAGCATAAAAATTTATTATTTACCTTTATAAGAGTTATAAAAAAATTTACGCCTGAAAATATTTTTAATCATCATTAAATTCACATATATTTGTTCTTTTGGCCACTTTATCATCAAATTCTTCTCAAAGTAACTTTACATACTATAAATTGTTCTTTTAGCATTACCTTTAATTAACTATTGTGTTATATCATTAAATTTGTTCTTTTGGTAGCTTTAATTTTTTTAGGTCAAGTCTTACTTTTTTTATGTAGTCGATACATCGTAGTACATGTTTTCATCATGGTATCACTTGTTTACATTGTATTGAAAAGATAATTTTTTATTTTTTCCCTCTATAAGAATTTTTTATTTTTTGAATAATCACACAACCAAAAAATATAAATTCTATAAATTTTAAATATTTTATTCATTTTATAAACTCATAGATATTATATTGAAACACTAAAATGTGTATTTTGAGTATTTTAAAAAATATTTATAAATATTTTAATCTTTTTTTCCATGCATATACATATTTTTTAGAGTCAATATATTATTGAATTTTATATTTTTGTATGATATCATTTTTTATTTTTTATATTAGTTTAAAATAATTATCATATTAATGCTTATTTGATGTTAATTAATTCAACATTTTTATGTTTTATTTTTTTATCCAAATTAGTATACTTATTGAATATGATTTGAATTTTTTTTATTTTGAAAGAAAAGCTATATGTGGTATTTTTTGATATTCTTGACCAATTATTATGGAGACTTGGGGATGATTGAAAATTATATAAATCATATTTTTATTATCCTTCATGTTTTTAAATTAAAATCATAATTATAATTATTATTATGGAATGATAAATTTCACCCTCTTTGATAAACAAGAAGTGTGAATATTAATTTTCTTTCACGGTTAGTGATTTGATTTTTTTAATTTTGAGGTTTTATTTAATGGGATTGAAAACTCATTGAATGCACCCAGATTATGATATATGATAGACAACTATTCTGAAAAATTCCTTTTAGATAAAATTCATACCCTCAAACTCTCACAGTGTTGTATAATTTTGTGATCCAATGAAAACAAAATTACATCAACCGATTTATTTGAAAATGAGAACACAATAATATATTACATATACTAAATCCTTGATGATACACACTAATATATTACCCAAAAGAAAATTCTTCTATATCACTATTATTCCATGATTTAAAAATCTATGTTTTTTAGTCTTCTCTTATTCTTTCTATTTATCTCACATGTTCTCTGAGATCGATTTATTAATTTAAAAAACAAACACATTCCCTATCTTGGGTTATAACTCCTAGATTCTAATGTATGGTTCCATGATATTTGACTCATTGATTATAATTTAATTATAGGTTATACCTTCCTCGATAAGTAAATATTTTAATTTTTGTGGCCCCCCATAGAAAAGTATGTGTGATCGGTTGAACCTTTTATAAAATAGATGGGATTGTAATGTGATAAGATTACATAAAAAAGAAATTACATCACTAAATTCACAAATATAAAGGAGTGGATAAGTGTAAGAGTATTTTATGTCTATATTGGACCAAACTACTATAAAAATACATAAATTAAATATTTCATTTTTCACTATATGTTATCATTTGATGTGGATGATAATTAACTCTAATTAATAACATTGATATTTTAATTTTACTCCTCAAAAGATACATTAGATCTATTCAAAAGCTATACCCAATCATTAACCCAATTCTCAGAACAAAAAATAGGTATCAAATATGGAACACTAATAAGTATATTTTTTTCTATATTTATTATTCCGGATATGAAACATTTGGTATCAATTATAGTATATTTTATGTATATATTATGTTAATAATTTTAATATGATATCCTAATGTTCATAGATATGAATTTTTATTGATTAATAACTAATCTGAATGTCATTAACGAATGTAAATGATGTTTGGATTCATCAAAATCCCACACACATTGACGGTATAAACAACTATTACTAGAAATACCAAATGAAATCATACAACAAAAAACACTATATAGATCGATGGATTAAAATGGTAAAACCATATATGTTACCTCAACCAGAATGTTTATCACCAACATGTAATAATATTGAAAAAATTTATTTTTTTAAAGGTTGGGGTCGAAGCCTCATTTTATTATTAAACCAAATCAAAGACCTCTTTAAATTAGGTAATGTGTAAACCATTACATATCCCAAAGGCCCAGTGGGCTTGAAACATTTGATTTGAATTATAAATTCTTCATATTTTTTACTATAAATCTTAATTGAAATGTATCCAATCATATTTTAGTGTTCATGTCTTCTTATGAAATTTGGATTATTTTTAATTTTACACACCATTGATTAGAAAAATTTATTATAAAGTAGCTAAGGATTCTGTTATATATGTATTAAGATTTCATGATGGGTGAAGGTTCATGTGTCATGTAAATATATTGTCCATTCACTAGCATCATAATTGTTATGAATTACCTCAACAGTGTATTGGGGAACTTGGTTCTCATTAAACTATTCCTAATTGTTCTACCAAAGAAGAAGAATGTGAAGAAAGATTAAATTGACAGATCTATGAACATTACGGAGAATAAATTTGATGAAATCATTGGTTAATTACTATAATATGATATATAAGTAAAGGAAATAGCTAATAAGGATACATAAAATAATAAATGAGTTTATTTAAATTGAATTTGAAAATTTCACTATCTAGTCTAATTGTGAATCAAAATAAACTGATAATGAGATTCCAAACATTTTTAAAGGTGTTTACAGAATAATTGAATGATCAATAAGAATATATAATATATTTACCAAGGACAATCATAATGGTGGTCAAAATATGAAAGGTAAACCTGATTATAATGATGTTTTTAAACTCACTTGTTATGAATGAGAATTTGAGTTACACATAAATCCTACTATATAAATTTTTGTTATCTAATAATGGATAAAAAACAATAAAAATGCATAATATACATTTAAAGTCAATTAAAACTGTATAAAATAATTTGATTCCTGTGATCAAACTATAAGTGAAAAAGAAACAAATAAACTATGTTTTCTGGATCATTTTAAAAAAAATAGGTTTTCAATTATTTTGATTTTATTTCACAACATTATAAATAGAAACACTTTATTATTGATCAAATAATAGAACATAATGAAAAATTTCATAAAATATGGTATAACAATTAATAATTTGAATAAAATTTTAAATACAAAATTTAATGTAAAAACCCCAACCAAATTTTCCTAGAGAATGTGGATACAATATTACAACATAAATAGATTTGTGAAATCATATCCAAAATGATCAATTAGTTTAGTAGATTAGATATCTAGATATATACATAAATTTCACATTATATTGGAAATCATAAAATACATGATAGTGTTTTGGAAAAAATTAATTTTCTCTATTTAATATCCTTATATATAAATTATATTTGACATTATGGTATCATTGGGAAATGAAAAATAATAAAATGATGATATTATATTCTTATTAATTGAATTCCTAGAGCAGAATACACCATAGAATAAATATGGAATGAATGATATGGTATAAAAAAATTCTGACAAAATAATTCCAATTTAAAAATAACATTATATTGAACTTATACGTTGATGAAATTAAAAATTAAATAATTACATGGAAATGAAAAAATTATTTCATAATATGGGAATATGAAATATGGGTCATCTAAAACATACTTCTAATGTCCCATTACATGAAATATTATGAAAAATGTTAAGGCCTTGGAAAAAAAAAACCAACTTATTTTGTATCATGGTACCTACCAATCCATTGATGGGAAATATAATTCCATACCCTACCCATCACATAATATATCTAAGAAATTCCACATATATATATAAACAAAATGAGTTAATAAATGTCTTAATAATCACTAATTGTCTTTATTAATAGAACTAAAAAAAATTTAAACACATTTTCTATTCAAACTGATCATAAGTCAAATGGAGAAACATAGTGGATGATATAATTATATTATATCCTTATTAATTCATAAATGTAATTAATATATATCTACATAGATTTATATATTTTTTAAAGATTCTTTGATGATTTCTGTCAGAAAAATAAATTTCTATTTAAAAATCACTTAATTAAAATTTTAAAATTTCAAAATAATTGGGAAAAAGGTTTTTTTGGAATGAACTATTGTAACATTTATAATTGGATTCCAAGAAAATAGTTTTAATTAATTCATTAAAATATATTATTATAGTTTAAGTAAAGACTATGATTGTGTTCACACTTTTGGTAAAAAATATCTCTCTTCAAAAATGACTACAAGATTCCTATTAACCCATTCCATAAAAGATAAACAAAGTCAAAATGTAAAATAATCAATAATTGATTAATACTAAAAAAAGTTCATAAATTTTTAATTAAAATATTTTCATGAAAGGAAAAAATCCCAAATTAATAGAATATAATGTCGTTTTTTTGTTAATAAAATATTTCATCATCTTAAGTATAAAAAATGTGGAAAGAAAGGAAAAAAAGTAATAAACAACCTAATATTTATGGAATTTTTTTTCAATAAAGTAATTTTCTTCATTATCTCATTTAGTATGTAACACTGATTTTAGATTTAATTACATGAAACACATAGTTTATTTTGTGATACATGCAACAACAAATCATTAAGAACTATAATTGTAATATCCTTAAATATAGTAACCCATAGTCACATTCTTCTTTATTACCATGAAAAAATATGAATAAATCACATCCCAATGGACCAAATTGTTTAGTATTATTAATAAATATGATAATTCTTGAGTCATTCATTACATTTGAATACACATATTAAAACACATTTTTTATAAAGTTGTGTCATTCCCACTAGAATATCTATTCATATCCATTATATTAAATATCATGAATTCAATGGAATGGAAAAAATAAGGATGAGTATAAATATTTTGTAAGTTTTAGGTACAATGGAATCTATTATGACTCAATGAGTATAATCAACATAAAAATACTAGTATGCAAACACTTAGGCCATATAAGTAATGTGACTAGAATTGTCAACATGGAAAGATAATGAAATGAAAACACATTATATATAATAAATAAAATGACCAGATAAACAAGAAAATGAATAATCAATATGGATATGTAATGAATTTAAAACATCAATTTCAATCAATAAAATGAGAATAAAATTCATCAAGATGAAATATCATTTTAAAAATATATTGGATAATTATAATTAAATTATGAATGAATGAAATTCTAAATTATTGGATGTAATTAGTACAATGAACATGATAGCTTTACCATCATGATATATCCAAATTAATGTATAATATTGATTGCTAGAAACACATTTAACTAAGGCTAGCCAATAGTTTCTTCAGCTATGTGTATTGATGAATCAAGGTTCTATCTATAACTTGGCCCCAACCTTGAATTTATTTTCTAAATAAGTACTCATGTATTGAGTAATAAATTGAATTCACTAACATTGTGTCTTACCATCACATATCCAGATTGAGAAAGGAATAACAAAACATCAATATTTCCCCAGAAAAAGAGGAGACATTCAATGTGGTACACTGTTTGTATTAACTGCATATCTCTTGAATAATATGCATACACCTAATAAATAATATGGATATTTAGGAGAAATTAAATTTCATATGATCATATAAATGTAAATATTTAAAGTCATAGTTATGGAATGAAAAAATTAATTAATAATGAGAGTTTAAATAAAATCCTTCTAGAAAATGTCCCTAAATAATTCAGATAATTATGTATGGTAGGATCAATCAAACAAACACCCATTGGAGTAAGAACAAAGGGTTTTATTCATTGAAGATTAGAATTCCATAATACCATCTTTAAAAACACTATTGAGGATATATGGTATTTGTTTTGAAAATCACATTTTAGAAGTAAAATTTCACTAAATATATAGAAATTATATTTTTTTTTGAAAATAACCATTCATAATGATCAAATAATATTTAAAAACATTCTATAGTAATGATGGAAATAAATTCAATCCATTTTTCATAAATATAAGTAAACATTCCTTTAACATTTTAAGTAAAATAAAAATATAATTCTCTAGAAAATAACATTAATATTACCTTTATTTTTTTCAAAATTAAAAATGTGAAAAATTATTTTCCAAAAATAAGATTGATATGTTAAAAAAATTGGAAACATATTAATGAAACATATTTAAGAAGAAAATGAATTCCTGGGTGAAGAGACAAATAAATTTCAATTTTATTAAAAACAATTTTCAATTATTTTAAGTACAATATATTTGAAGAAATGTATTTTTACACTAAAATATTATGAATATCCAAAAGATAAGAAGTCGAAATTGGTATATTAGAAAATTATAGAACATTATCCTTTAACACAATTTCATGAATAAAAAAATCTCAATTAGAATGGGATTGTGAAATAAGCCATTAAATTGAACATAATGTGGAAGTAAGAATTAATCAATGAAAATATTTTGTGTATCAACTAAAAAAATCTAAATCACGTTAAAATAAAACATAATAAATTAGAAGTTAATAAAACTCATAATATTAGAATATCAATGTCCATGAAAATTTTATATAACCAAATAAAGATAAATTGACATATTAAATTTATTTCCACTTGGAAATCATCATGGAAAATAGTATTGGATGAAACCACTCTAATTAAAAAATTAAATTCATGAATTATTAAATAATAATAATATATGATGTTAAAGGTAAAGTTTAAAACCATATAAATTAAATATAGTTCATATCATTAAAATATACATTAGAAAAATTAAATTTAGATTAAATCCATTACTACATGATTTTTTTGGTTTAATGTGACTTAAAATATTGTATAATGGTTTTAATCATGGTATTAACTATCATGAACCCTACCACGAAGGATTCATTTCTCAGGATGAAAATGAAGAAATGAAGATAATGTCCCCTAATTCCCTCCTCTTGTAGGCCTCGAGGTGGGAACTACCACCTAGGGTATATAGATATCACAAAATGTTTGACATTTCCCTTTTAGGAAATAGGTCAGGAGATTAGATGGTACATAAAAAAATTCAATGATATATTTAACTGATTCAAAAACCCACCACCCATTAATGTTCAAAATAGAACACTTAAAAAAGAAAAAAAAATATAAAAAAAATCCAAATAAATGCTAAAGAAACAACCCCGAAACTGTCATGTTTCCAAGCTAGCAATGCTGAGAACGTTCTACAAAATCCTACAACATAACAGAATGTAGATCTATATACATATATTGAGCATAAAAGTACACTCAGCAAGAAAAAATAGAACATCTCATGAGAATGTTAGAGAACCATACTAATTATATCATTAGGAAATAATATAACCAAACAACAACTAAAATCAATACTAACCATCTGATTCTCAGAAATGCAGGCCACCAAATATTGCATGTCAATTATTGTAGTATAATGAAAATAGATGATCGGGTACCCAACACCAAATACCCATATATTATCAACTCTCAGACTAATGAATGACATCATGGAATTACCACATCTTCTGAACATTCCACGTCATAACCCTCCCACAAATACTTTGCCCATAAGCCACATAATAACCCGCTCGAAGACACATAAGACACCGACGACACCTCATCCCAGCTGGGACACCTAAGAGACATCAACATAACATCTTTCACACAAAACCCTTGTCGAAAAAACATTTATCATCCTAAAATCACTTGGTAAATCTCAATATATCTCATCCAAAAGTCGCCAGGGATGGAACAACTCGACTGCACACAACTGGGCCCCACATCTCACCACAACCTTCCTAGATAATCATGGTCAATAAACAACTGGATGAGAGTGCATTGATGAGTGGGTTTTCATCCATACATCATCCCACCAGGACTATTGGGAAAGACACCTTCACCCATGATGATGGGGGAGTTTGGAATATAGCTCTAAACTACAATGGTGTGTGTATAGAAATCATAATGAAAATAAAAGTATATACATATAAGATAATAAACACTCAAAACCAACATATGGGTTCCCAATAGAAAAATAAACTAATGATACATCCACCATTATTTCTACCTCTATTTATAATTATTAGCATATACAAAAATAATTTCCAATGGTGAGTGGACTGATATACTAATGTTAATCCGTATTTCCGTAACTTTTACACCCATTCATGATATTCGATTAACCACTTCTATTATGATATCCAAACCAATACAAACCTTTTGGAAGATTATCAAATGATTATTTAGTCATCCATTACTACCCAAAAACTATCATGCATAACAAAAATCAATAAAAACTGAAATAGTCGTTTATTAAGCTGAAGAGTCGTTGTAAATGATCCCACTACTCATTAAAGACACATCACACCGAATTTCCATAGACAAAATGAATCATTCTTTATGTTATCAGTGTTCATGCATGAGTACTAATTTTGACAATCCTTCCTCAATGTGACCCCTACCAATCCATAATTCCAACCACAACAACCCCCTATCACATCCTCAACCAGTAACACATAAAACCAAAACCAATTCTACCACACTACTATATAAGTATACCACAATCAAACAACCAAATACACAAACCAATGACTGTGAAATATTTATTCCCCCAACCACATCACCACAAAAAACCAAGGAAATCATATTAATTTTTAACAAGGTATCCATTAATTAATTCTACTTATTAATATGGGGGTTATCACAAAATAGTATGATCCTAGGGAGTTCATTTATTAGCGGAATGTATGTTGTTTACAATTTTATTATATAAGAAGTCCATCAAAAAACAAAAAACATGCATTCCATAAAAAATTATATATGAAAACGAGGACCCCCAATGGCCATGACTTTCTATATGTAGTCAAACTATACAAATCTCAACATCAACGGTAAATGAAAACAAAATATGTACATACATCCCTTTTCCCAACAACAACGTATTGATTTTAAAGCGGTTCAATTACTATTATTTATATGACTTAAAATATCATCACAAAGTTATTATTCATAGACACACCGAACATGTAGTATAAATAAAAGGGAGATTAAAGAAAACCTACTTAGAATAATAGATGATACACACTTATGTAGTTCACCAAAATAGGGCTATTCCTAAAGCATGAAAACTCCATGAAAAAACAAGTACCAAAAACTACGACAGCTTACTTGATTCTTACGGGAAAAATGGTTCGGGGCATCTTGTACTAAGAGGTTGTAAGAAGGAACATCAAGTGGGAAAGGTATCATGACCATCCATAATTTCTAAATAGATCCGCGGTTTAGATACATTTTTATTTGTGATTAAAGTAAGATATAGTCATGATAATGAATTTTTACTAAATAAATTACCTCATCCCCTTAAGAAAATAATGTTTTAATTTATGGGCTTTTGAATGACCTAAAATGTCTTTAATGAAGCCATAAAATCATTTTACATCATTGAAAAAGAAAAAATGGTCAAAATGGAAGAACTAGAGACACTGATCATGAGTCACCGCTAGACGAGACACCACTGGAAGAGGCGAAACAAGCGAGAAACCACTGGATTAAGAACCACATAATGAGTTCACATTCGATGATATGTATTCCACCATTAGTAATTCACTAATAGGAAATATACCACCTGGTGAGACACTACTGAATGATTCATTAGTGGATGAGATGCCTGCCCCCATCTGTGATTCAAAACCAGTCGGGATACCACTTAGAAAGACTTCATCGGATGAGGCACCGCTGGATGAAGAACAATTTGAAGAGTGATCGCTAGAAAGCTACAATCTATGAACAACCACTAGGGTGGGTCAATGCTAACATGAGACACTGATAGGATGTCCTAATACTATGGTGAGACACTATTGGCATGAGGCAGCACGAGGATTATACATCATTGGGTGTGACATAATTTTGTGTCACACCAATGGGTGTGACACAATTGATATACTTTGAAATATGTAAAATTTTTCGAATTGTTGAAATGAGTCACCTATACCTCCAAGAACACCACAATCAACAGATTATCACATTGTAATTGAAAAGAGAGGTCAGGGAAATTACTTTAGATACGTCTCAATCTATTCATTCCCTATAGAAATTATAACAAGCATTGATGGAAAAGAGAGTATGGTTATGAAAAAACAACCACCGAGATTTCTGTCATGGGTCTCACAACACTTGAAACAAAGATGTCAAATAAAAACATCACAACACAATGATAAAAATCCTCTATACTTGAAATGCTGAGTGGAAATATTTCCATACAAGAAAACCATCCCTACAACCAGTCAACTATGACATACCAAATCAACCCAATTGACCAAGAAACAGTTCACACAACCCTGACACCATAACCATATGTCATCTCCTACCATACAACCATACTGCCACATTACATCCTTGTAATTGTCCCAACATCTACATATCTAAAACCAATAACTATTTTGAAAATGAACTCCACTATATCAATTATATGAATTAGGGAATTACATCATCCATGTAAAGATACAATCTTATATAGGTGAAAATAACTCCCTCGAATGAGTTTCATCGCATCAAAATTAATCAGTCTTGATTAGGAATTTATTCCCCCTATTAGTATTTAAGGAATTTATCACAAATCACACCAAAAATTTCCTAAACCTATGGAAAAATACTAGTTTCATAATGAAAGGTTCAAAATTCTCATTACAAAACAAAACATAACTATGAAAATCTATAAATAACTCTGGGTACTGGGATCTCATTTTCTATTCCCACTACCATGTACTCTCCTCTAGGCCATGAAGCCTCAACTACATAAGAACTAATTAAAGGGTCCACCCACACACACAAAAATATTTAAGATCTTGGACCCCTACAACACTATATAAATCCTTCAAATAATCCTTGATATCCAATTATCCCCCTTCAAGGACATTAGAGTCATTGTGAATATACCAACGTAGCTGAGAGGCATGGAAGATGTCATGGATTCATTCCAACTATGTTCTAAACACCGACTAGTTTTCCATCGTGCAAATTCATACAATCACCTCAAGTGGCCAAAAAATTGTGGATAAGTCTTACTCCCTATGAAAAACCTTTATATCCCACAATAAGGGTAAGCCTTCAACAACACATGGTCCCCAAACTAGAACTCCAAGGGCCTTCCCCTACGATCAACATAAAACTTGTCTCATTCATGCTCTATATTCATCATCTCACTAACTAGTTGAACATTCTCTATCATGACCTACACTGCCTTGGGACCAGGAATAACTTTCTCCCCAACAATTACCCAACACAAATGTGATCAAGATGTTCTTCTATAAAAATATTCAAATGGATCCATTCCAATAGAATATTAATAAATATTATTATAAGTAAATGATACCAAGGGTATTTGTCACACCCAAGATCTTCCAAATCCCAGTTTAGATTCTTGAAACATATCATCCAATGTCTGTATAGTCTGTTCCATATGTCAATCCATTAGTGGGTGGAATGTAATGATGTGGTGTAACTCGGTAGCAAAAGCATACATCAATCCCCTACAGACTCAGGAGGAAAAAATGGGTCATGATCCGACAAAATGGACCACATAAATCCATGAAACTACAACAAATCATCCATATACCACCTTTCAATGGATTACACTGGGCCTGACTCCTTGATTTCATTGATGTGAGTAGATTTTTTCAGCCAATACACTATCACCCCAATTGGATCACAACATCTCTGAGTAGTTAGTAACCCAATGATGAAATATATCAATATTACTTCCTAATTACAATTGGGAACAACCGTGGGCTGAAAAAATCTAACGAGATCATAGAGTTGGTCCTTCACCTACTAGATAACCAAACACCACTCCAAAAAACTTTACCATTGCCTGATATATCCCGAGCCACTAAAAATGAGTTCTTAAGCTATGGTACATATTAGAAATTCCAGGGTGAACCACTAAAGGTGAGTTATGATACTCACAACAGATTCCCTCATGCATTGACACTATAAAAAATAACCTTTCCCAGAACAAAATCAGATTATGTCTATCCTCCAACAATCCATCCGGAGCATCACCATGGCCAACATAATCATGGAACACCGTGTGTCAGAGTCTCCCTAAAAATACTACTATACATGGTACATTAGAAAATACTATATTGTAATATTGAAAAGACATATTATACCACCATCCATTTCTTCATCTATGTGCATGGATTTGAACTCCTCAATCACATTCCATGTATTTGTTGATTCCTAAAAATTCACATTCACGGACTTTCTACAGAAGGTATGAGCCAAAAAATTCCCATTTACAATGGTGTAGGAGGTTTCAAAATAATATTCATTAATAAACACCTTCCACACCCACTATCGCATGTTCAGATCTCATTGGGAAAATATTTACCTCAAAATATTATGATCCATAAACAGTAATAAAAATTCTTTCTAAAGAGGTAATGCTACTAGATCATTAATATAAATATGATATTGGCTAGATCCAGATCATGGGTGGAATATTTATGTTTTTTGGGTTGTCTAATACATAACCCATAAGTGATTACTTCTCACTACCACATCTAAACTCATCCTAAGCCCAAATGCTAAGCATCAAAGAACACATCAAATATCATCCCTTCCTCTAGAAACTGGAGCTATAAAGAACAAACCAACATCCCCTTTCGTTTAATGATTGCTACTTGATAGTTATAAACCCACAAAAAATATTTATCCTTCCGAATCAAAGATGGAAATTGGGATGAAAATGTAGAGAAATTGGGTAACAACCTTTGAAAATTGCATGTGAGGCCATGAAAATGTCAATAATCTTCCTCATTCTTGGGAACTACCTAATAAATAAATATTCATCCTTTTATGGTTTTACATAGACACCCTATTGATACAACAAATGTCCATGAAAATATACCTCCTGTGTCAAAAACATACATTTGGACAACATACCAAACAACTGGTTGTGTTGAATAACCAATAAGACAGTTCTAATATGTTCTGTATGGTCATCGTCTAACATCATGTTGGTCAATATATCATCAATGAATACGATAAAGAAACAATCTATGAACTCCTGGGATATATTGTTTAAAGTCCAATGAACACACCTGGTTCATTCGTAACATTTAATGACCTGACATACAAGTTAAAGTGGCCAATATTTTATCTGAAGTAAGATTACATGATATCACACTCCTTAACACTAAATTAGATACATCTATACCATATATCGATCATAAAAAACTAGTCACCACTCTCATATTGTCTAAAAATCATCTATCATTGTAATATGTTAATGTTTCTTGAAGCAACTAGATTCAATCTCTGTTTGACTATGCAAAAACTCAGACCAGAATTTACATTCATAGAGAACAACACTAGATCACCCTATTATGAAACATTGGGATAAAAAATGTTCTACATCAGATTTTGTATCACAATCCTCAACTCCCACAACATAGAATGTTTCGTCTGATTAGGAGCCATAAAAATTTAAGATGCATTGGGCTGCATGTCTATCCCAAATGCAACATCATGTCAAGGGTGTAGCACCACAACAACCATGGGGAAACATCCAAGAACATTTCAATGACTCGTGGAACCTCCACTATCCAAATTTTTTTTGATTCCACTGAGCAATCATCCAAAATGAAACGAAGAGACTCTAAACATAACTCCCCACCTAACAACCCTGCTCACAAATGAAAACAATAGATTCACCATACAAATCATTAAGAATGAGTCTCCTATAGAATCTTTCAATAACGACATTAACTGAATACAACCAATAAATATCCATATTGAAATCAATTAGTTTAAACATTATAAAATAGATATAACCATGGGACTGATGTGGCCCCACCATTTGTATACATCCCCAGTACACATCATGAAATATGGTCTTGCATTATACAAGTGTACTCAAAACCAGATGAATGATATGCCTCTCTACATCTAGTAATTGAGAATGAGCTAGAGTGGTTGAAAATAATGCAGTGAGAATCTAAAGAATCAAAATATGAACATGAAAGGGTACTAATAAAACTGATCATATATTTGATGATCTTATGCCCCATTGGAACTGATGCATCCACTACGTACAATTGGCCACACCTAGATCCTCCACAACTCTCTTAAAAACCTCGACCATGATCATGCTTCGGTTGAGGTCCCTAAGAAAGAGTAGCATATTGATATAGGAATCTACATGATCCATAACCCTTTGGTGGAGCATGAGAATGAAAACCCACCTACTGAAATAGATTAACCAGTAACTACTATTTATGATGGAATGTAACCTATTTACCAACACCTTATGCAGACTGAACAACCACTGGAATCTAAATTTAAAGATTTTTTTGGACACCAGAAAAGAACCACCTTAACCACAGTTTCACGATAAAATCATGAGAATCATTAGAACTAGAATTTCGGGATGGAAACTATAGAGTTTGACTATTTATCTCTTGAAACATTGATGTTCCGAGATCCTGAGACATGCCATTGGAAACAGTACCCCTCTTAAAATTCTATTATACCCTCTATAATTGTGCACCTCCTCTTGAGTTTATATTTAAAATATCATCCATCTTATTTTGAACCTCCGTGTATGTTTGGAATTTTAATGGAGTAACCACATTCTAGATGGAAGGATGAAGAACCTCCTCAAGACATCACACATGAGGCTCTTAATCGCAAACAGTATTTGGGAAATAATGATGGAGATACTTGAACATTACCACTATATCTTGTACACACATACACCATGCTGATGGGAGAGAAGCTCCAGCCTCTCCTTGTCCATCATGTTCGTTGAAAGGAACTCGAATCAGAATTTAGTCATGAATTTGGAAAACAAAATATCATCTTTCTTCATATTCCCAATAAACAACGTCAACAAAGAACGCAAATCTGCTCACATATGGCTATCATCAAAAGGATCTGTGTACACTACCAGGGTCCAAATCCAACTAAAGGTCATCTTATGCTCATCGATCCATCATTTGATCTCCATATCTAAAATTATACCTTCAATCATTCACAAATCCTACCTCATGAAATCAATAAATGTTCCCTTCCATTGGTTTTCCTCATCAACAGGATCTACCCCCATCAGTCAACCATATCAGTTTGGTGATCCTCAACAACCCTATCCACATGTGGATGATGACCATGAGCTATAAAATATATAAACAAAGATTTACTAATCCTGAGTAGCCTGAAATTTTATTTAAGGTTCATTTTAAATATTTTAACTCTTTTTATTCATTATAACATACCTTTAAACAACCCAATTCAGACAAAAACACATGTAATAATGATGCATGTAGCTCTCTTAGGGTCTCTATGCTAAAAATGATGTAGAATCAAATGCTCCTTTATTATTATTAGTGTCTTTGAATTAGATCAAGAGGGACCACTAAAATCAGGTGTTCTAGCTTATATTCTATTTCATATGCCAGGCACCAAGATCACATGGTAGTGTTTTGCAACCAACCCATTAAATAACCATTACGAATAAGTAAATATTCCATAAAATCTATCAATATTAAACTAATGTACTATTCTATCGTGACACCACCCTCAATGGATGACCACCCTAGGATAAAAGTGAAGATAGAGAGATAATGACCCCACCATGTCCTGCCTCCTATAGGAACCTATGTGTAAACAAGCACAAAGACTATAAAAATATCACAAAATAGATGTAATTTCCCTTTATAGGTAACATGTTGGGAGATAAGTTAGTTCATCCCAAAATGAGGCCATGACATATTTATAAGAAGCCAAACCCCTTCAGACATGAATGTTCAAAATAGATCTATTTCAAAAATAAAAAAACCTCAATGAAAAAGGCCAAAATAATGAAAAATCAGTGATAGAACCATTTTCCAATGGTTTGAGCTACCAATTCACATCATACTTCTCAAAATCCTAATGGAAACCTAAATGAAATTTTATATATTTAGAGTGATCATAGAATTATACTTTTATGGAAAACTAATGTCTCTCTTGAAGATATGGGATAATTATACTAATGATCTCGTGAGGAAAAAATCAAACCAAACAACCTCTACCAAGTATACTATTCATCCAAACGTTCTGAAGATAAAGAAAATAAATAACAGATGACATGTAATGTTTTATAATGCACATTGATGATAGGGTACCCCACACAAAATTCCTATTAATTAGTTGATCTCACCCTAAAATCAGCTGTGTTAGTGCTCCCACATCATTTGAACATACTACGTCACAACCCACCAACAAAAACCCCAGCCACAAGCCACATCACATCCCACATGTAGACACCTAGGCCACAGACGATATATCATTCCACCCACAGAGACTTGGACTACAAGTATACCAAAACACAAAATCTAGACCTATGGGTCTCCAAAAAAATCCCCTAATGATATGAACACCTTTGTTAATAGCTATAATTGAAATTATTAATATAAAAAATCAATTCAAAAGGTGAATATCCCGATGAACTAATGAAACTACATATTTCCTATAATGTTTAATATTTATTCATGATATTCTATTAACCTATTCAATTATGTTATCCAAACAAAAAATTTCCATAAAAAATATCATTAAATGATTCGTTATCCTTCAATCACATCAATAGAAACTAACAGACATGGAAAAAAACATGAAAAATACAAAAATCATTTATAAATATGAAGAGTCATGGTAATAAAACATGCATCCCCTTAAAGACACATCACATGTGATTTACAGAGATCAGGTGATGCTTTTTGCATGTTATCTATGGCAATGTAACCATACATATGGACAATATCCTTCTCATATTTCGTCACTCCTAATCCTATAATCTAACCCAAATAGAACCCAACACATAACCACATTTTGAATCACATGAAACTACAACCATTTCTATAACCCTTATGTTCCAGAATACTATTACGAAAATAACATATCAAAAAAATCCACTGCCCACAATTCTTCTCACTAACTACATAACCAAAAGAACCTATGAAAAAACACATTTATATTTAACAAGGAATCCTTTATATAATTCCACTAATTAATATAGGGGTTATCAAAAAACAAAAATATCTGAGGCAGTTAATTTATTACCAAATGTATCTAGTTAAAAATGTTATAGTATATATAGTCGAATGAAAACATAACAACATGAAACTTATAAACCATTCAGTGAAAAAACAAGGACCCCCAATGACCATGATTTACATTTGGTAGTTAGCCAATACAAATGGAATAATCAACGATAAAACAAAACAATGTAACAACATACATCAGTATTCCTAGACCCAACATATTTATAATAAACTAGTTCAGTTATAATTATTCTTGTGGCATAAAATATCATAAAAATGGGTCATTCATATACCCAACGTGTATGGTTCAAAAAAATAGAGGGATGAATGAAAACCAACTTAGATGAAGGGATGGTCCAAAATTTCATGGTACACTAAAATTGGGGCACAAATGTAGCTTGAAAACTCGATGAAAAATAATAAACCAAATGATATAGTTGCGGACATGATTCCAATGGGGAAAATGATTTGGGGCTTTTCATACCTAGAGGAAGCATTTATGACGAACAAGGTGGAAAAAGTTTCTAAGCCATCAGAAAAATACAATGTGAGGTAAAATTTTGATATATTTTCCCAATCCATTAATTGTGGATTTGGTCATAATACCCTATTTTAAAAAATATAATCTCTTGGACCCATTGGAAAATAATTATAGGAATAATGGTATTTATAACAGTCATAATTACCTTAAAATATGGCCTTATAAATTGGTAATGTAAAAAATTGAAGAGGGAAAAACTAGAAGAAATGGATACACAGTTCATGAGACAACACTTAACAAGGAACAAGTGGATATGGAAACACCTGTGAGGCACTACATGAGGAGAAACCACTAGATGAGGCACTGTTAGAAGAGATATCTTCCACCGTTAGTGAATCACCACCATGGGACGATACTGATAGGTGAGACACCATTGGACATTGTATTGTTATATATGACACCTGCCATCATTAGTGAGTCTCTTCTAGGAGGGATACAAAAAGATGAGGAATCATCCAACAGGGAACCACTGGATGAGGCCCCATTAGATTAGTGACTTCTAGTGAGCCACCAACAGTGAGGGACCACCATGGTGAGACACCGCTAGCGTGTGACACAACCAGGGTGATCTAAAACCAGGGTGAGTAAAAAGTGGCAGAAAGAAAATCTAGGGTGAGACATCATTGGTTGTGACACAATTTTCTTCTAGAATATTTGGGTGTGAAATCATTAGAAAATGGGTAAAAATGGTAATTTTATCAATGTGTTAAAATGAGTCACATTGACCTACCAGAACACCAAAAAACAAGATTCTTACAATGTAATCGACTAGAGATGATAGTGCCATAAACATAACATATAAATGAAAACAATAAATAAATATTATATATTATAAGATTATTTTTTAATATCTTATCTCCTATTCATTAGTAATAATTTTTTATTTTCATAGTTTCGAGTTTCAATTTCATTGTTTTTTATTTGTTATATTTAATGAATGGTCTGAGTCATGTTCATCTTATATATTCATATCATGTCCATAATAATAATACTAAAATTATATTAATATTTATATATCAATTATAATTTCAATATAAATAATGACTTTTTGAGAAATTAAGCACATTATGATTTTTGAGATGGTGGGCAATGTTTCTGAATGAGTAATGCTTCCATTTCTCAATTATCTTTATTAAAAGCAGGAATGAAATATTTTATATTATAAAATGATAATAAAATGATTATATATATATATATATATATATCAAAAAGTTTGTTTGGTGATGAAAATAGATTCACCTGACATCCTAATGGTGGTAGTCCACACGTAGATAAAAGATATTATCATCATTAAGTGAGTGAAATTGATATATTTAAAATGATATGTTATATATAAATATTTATAAATATTGACTTAATATCCTAATTATATAATTTAGGAGGAATATAATCATTAACATTTTCCTTATCAACTTCTTTATAAAGAGTTAGTGAAAGAAGAATCAAATTGCTTCATCGGGCGGTAGTCTGCTGGAAACATGGCCGACAATATTGTATCCCCTATGTAATGGAAAGTAAATATATATATATATAATATTGAATATATAGATATAATTATTTTATAAATATATCATATGTACATTATATCCATCATATTACCCCTCCATGAGAGGCTATAATGAAAAAAAATAAAAGTCATCATTTTGGGAGGCGGTAGTCCACCATAAAAATGAATAATTAGTTCATAACACCTATAATGGATGAGGGGATGGATTTATTTCAATAAAATATCAAAAAATAAATATTCTATTATTTAATATAATTATATTTTTAAATCTGAATGGATGAATAAAAATTTAATGAGGTGGAGGAAGAAGTAAAATAAACACACTCATTGAAGAACATTACCTATTTTTTAGGTATCGTCTATAGGTTATCACTACAATACTTCCTAGGATAACATTATTCCAAACCTAAGTATTATAGGATTAATGTAGGGTATTATGTATGTTATTTGGATGGTATTGGATGAATTAATAGGTTTTTATTGTGTAATAATACGGGAGAGTGGGTGGCCTTTTATAAGTGAGGTTTGTGACACACTTTTTTGTTTTTGAAAAGGGGGTATTACAACCTTGTTTTTTCCACATCACAAGAATCCCATACTGGAAAATTATTGATAATTAAATGATTAAGCTATAAATAAGATCAAAAAATTCATTTTACATAATTTTATATGTCATTTTTTACCTTAACAGTTAATTATAACGTCAAGGTAAATACATTTTTACATTAATCCCGTTAATTAATATTTACTCTTTTACAGTACTCATTATGATAAAAATTAAGTTTCCCATATTGTAAATTATAAAATATAATTTCTCAAAATAAGTAAACCATTTTTTTTCAATTCAGTTCACATAGTTGTCGAAATATAATTTATTGTTAATCAGGTAGATGTGAAGTGAAAAAAGACTTTCAAAACGAAAATGTTCAAATGTATTCAATGTTTTATATCAAAATTCCAAAAAAATGAATAAATTTTAATAAATTGAGTAAAAATATATATAATTGATCTAATTATAAATTAATAACAATTGATAATATAATTTTAATTTATAAATAATTTAACCCAAATAGGAATTTTCAATTAAAAATCAATAATTATTACTATTTATTGAAAAAATATTATTTTTAAAAAATAAAGTTAACTGTAAGTTAATTTTGATATTACTATTTATAAAATGATGATAATTAAATCAACTATATTTTATAATAATGTTTAATATTATTTATAAATTATTTTCGGAGGGCACAAATACAATCTTTTATGAAAATGATGTTTTTAGATTTTTTTAAATAATCATTATTTTATTAATAAATAATATTTTAATTCAAAACATCATTAAAATATATATTTTTAATATTTGATTTAATTATATTGATGCCTTATATTCTAATGGCTATGTGATAATTATCATATTAAAAAAATAAATTACTAGTATATCATTGTTCTGTAAAACTCAGAATTTTGTGTAACACAAGCAATCAATGAAGTTAATTCTTTAATGTGATGCAATATAAAGATATATTTATTCTGTATGGAAGTATATTGAATAAATATTATTTTTTAATATATTATTTTATGATAATGTATCTTAATTTAATATTTTATTTATAGATGATATGTGTGTCAAACACCCCATCGAAACCAATGTAATTATTCTAAAATATCAGGGTGTTATATTCTCCCCACCATAATGAAATTATATAATCTAAATGAAAACATGATATTAGTAATAATGTGTATATATATAAAATATATTTTATTTAAATCCCAAATCATAAAAAGTGTTTATTAAATATACTCTTAATAATATTGAAGGGGAAGTAAAAAAGGCTTTCTAGAATAACACATAACAAGGATTCTATGTAGGTGAAAATTGATGAAAGGTGAAGATATTGGCATTGAAGAAAATTTTAAATAATTATTTTGAGTGGTTTTGTCAATTTATTAAAATAAATTGAATGATCAATTTAAAGTTACGTGCCTCAAAACCACAAATTTCTGATAATTTAAAAGACCGTTTGATTCATCCAATATAAATATAAAAGGCCAACATTTCTGTTCCCTGATCCATTCCCTAAATTTAGTTATTATAAAAGTATGAAAGAATGGAATTTAATATTATTAAATGATAAATTTTATTTCATATGAAAAATATCATCTAATGGTTTTTCTTTGATCAATTTATAATTAATTTCTTTCTCCATGAAATGAATATCTAAAATGATTTTTTTATTCCTGAAGAACTCAAATTTCGATTCAATACATCCTAAGATCTAAAAAACGTGTATCAATTATTTTCATTAGGCTATAACTATTTTCCAAATCCATTATTATAAGCATGAGTTATCAAATATAACAGAATAATCTAAAAACCTCAATAGTAACAACACATGTTCATCATTTATATGTATATTTCAAAACATTAAGTACTGAAATATTAAACAGGATATTACATTGACCAGTGATATGTTATATACCATTATAATTCATCATTAATGGGTTCACACAACATGAAATTTCTAAAAATGATGCATTTTCAGTTAGCAGGTCAGTTTTCATTTTTTAAAACATTATTAATATTATTCCAATAATGTTTCAAAAAAATATTATTGACATACTGGAAATAAAATTAATCATTAAATAAAATTTTATAACAAGTTATTCAATATTGATTATTTTTTTAATTTTTTAAAAAATGTATACTATTCTTGGTTAACTATTATTGTAATGTTATTAAATATCATATTAATCCTAATAGAAATCAAAATGTTTAAAATTTTGTTAATAATATGTAAAGTAATCACTCCTTAAATAAAATTTTCACTAAACAATATATTAAACCAATGGGTTGTAGGGATACTCCATTCACATAAAACCTAAAAAGGTTTTTCGATGACTTTAAACTTATTATAAACCCCAAAATAATTAAACTGTGATGGTATCAAAAACTCTGATGTAAATGAAGACATATATGCTTCAAATATTTAACACAATCCATATATATTCCATGATTCATATAACTAAAATACCATTTTTAAAATTAATACTATAACATAATTCTATAATCCCAATAAATACTACATCCATTTTATTTGAACGTAAGTCCTTCCATAGAATAGGAGATAACCATTAGATGGAGGAATTGAATCTGATAATTCCATATTTCATCATTTTTATGATTACACTGTATAAATGGATCTCTATGATGAAATATTTTTCCTCCCTTAATAATATTTATATTTATTAGACAATACATAACTTCATGCCCTTATTTCTTACACTAAAATCACTTTCTCTATAAGGGCATGGCCTTAAATGATAAATATATGAGTGATTGTAAACAATAAGTCATATTATAAAAATTCTAGGGATAATTTAGTCTCTTATTTTAGATATTTAGGAGTCTCTATTAAAATAAATATGATACATTTCAAGTTGAAACTTATATGTAGTATATAATTTTATCATAAAACAAAAGTCTTTAGAATAAATTTTTTTTATCTTCATGAAAAATCATTGAAATTTTATAATTGATCTAATATATGTCGATAATAATACTTAAATATTGTGGAAAATATTTTAAAAAATCTGATGGGAACAATAAGACTAATATGAGACATAATTTAAAGGAAAACATTAGTCTAATGAAAACCATTACAAATACCATCTTCAAGACATACCTTTTTTACCTTTATTAAAAAATATTCTTTTAAAAAAGATCATTATCTAAACATAAGACTGAGGAAATATCATAAGAAATAATATAGAATATAAATAGATAAAATGGGACATCATTTTAAATATCACACATAAAACTGGGATAACAAATATGGTAAACATCCATCTACAGAGTACACAATGCTTTGGATATTATAACATAACCACCTGTCCTTGGTTTATCACATAACTTATTATAATTGGTTTATAACTAAACCTATTATCATTGATTATTCATAGAACCAACCATAGTAATTTTATAATGGAACGTTATGTTATAATATTTAATACCCATAAACCATAATGTAACCATAAATCATTAAATCTAGCAGCATAAAACCATCTATGAATAAAATAGTAATTCCATTATGAAATCCGTACTTTTGAAAAACTAGGCACCTAAAATGGAAATACTATTTATTGAAAGTAACAATATAATCATGTAAATCAAGACGAAAAATATTTATTTAATATCAAGGTGGGTTGTTTTTCCATTCTATATATGTATAAAAACATTCATTTCAACTTTTCTAATAACTAATATTAAAATTTGTTTTCCAACAGAAAATCCCTTTAAATTCTCATATTATTTAAGTGATCCTTAATAAAATATTTTATTATTTTTATAAAATATTAATCCCCATATTTAAATTGAAAAACAATGATTATAAAAATTCATTTCACACATAATTTTAGCCTGGTAATAATTAATGATCATTAAGGTTAAACCTAATAATGTAAATTGGTTTATGAATTCCCTTAACTCTAATTCTACTTATTTAAATTATGTTAAGAACTCAATTAAAATTTTTAAATAATTTTATTAATTTATTAAAAAAAATATTCATATTTATAATACATTATATGATCCTTTTTAACATCTAACCACCCATTCATGAAAAATATTTCTTTATTTTCCTTGATTTTGGTGTAGTCGTTCCTGGGTTTCTGGATCATTAATTTTTGTAGAATTTTTTATTTTCTTATAAATTGGTTGTAACAGTATAATACTTTAATTAAATGGTATCAATTAACATAAAATATTATAAATGGTCCCATATATAATTTTATTGTATAAACAATAGTATGAGTTGTTCGATAAAATTATATTTATAGATGTTTCGTTAATTTTGGTGGGTTTTCCCACCATCATAAATTAGTATAATATTATATAATATTATATATATATTTTTCTAGAAAAAAAATGTTTTCATATACTTATTAATATTTTATTTAACCATAATAATTATTTTATGTCCATCTAGGAAGATAACAATGTAAAAGAAAACATTATTATTCATGGAGATTGTGAACTACCATCATTTAGTCAATGGATTCTTCTCATTGAATAAGAGGATATGAGAAAGGGAATGGATATAATATATTCCATTGGAAACATAAAATTCTAATATATACATGATATTATATTTATTATGCTTTGATTTAGGAATGATTTTAGGAGAAGGTATATGATAAAAAAAACTATGAAAGGTGGACTCAGAATGTTACCACTTGATTATCACATCCTTGAAGGATCCCATAACGAACATGGAATAGATCTTTGGGTGAGACAATAAAAATATGGATTTGGTAATTGTGAAGGGTATAGTGTTTGGTATTTATTTTAAGACCTACAAGGATTTTGAGGATAAAGGGGTTGGTCATTAGTGATATTTATACTTGAGTAGGTGTGACTTTTAATTGAATAAGTAATTTTTATATTCTATTGTAAGCCAACCACATATGGGTTGGATTATCCTAAAACATGTTTGTTATCTATTAGTATTAAAAATATGTTTATGTTCTTGAAACACATCAAACGCCACTTGATAGCTGTATTTTTAGGTATATTAATCCATTACCTTTTACCTTTATCTCGCTTCATTATTTCATATAAAATATTTTTCATCGATTTTACTGAATTATGTTCACCAAATTTAATAAATTAAATTTAAAATAAAACCCATATACATGATGAAATAAACAGTTTTTTGGAAATTTATTTTTCATGAATTGTATTTTCCAAGAAAATATGAATTTATATGAAACCTAAGACTAACAATAACAATGTTTTCAAATAAATTTAACATTTTATTATATTTAAGATATAAATTCAATTTAAATAAATCCCCATTATGTATTATTTTAATTAATATTAATGTAGATATATTATGTACTTTAAAATATTTTTCAGAAAAATCTTGTTTTTTGACCAGAAAAAACATAATCTAAAATAAATATTAATTGATTCAAAATAAAATAAGTGGATGAAATATAACTAAATATTACTCATATAACTTGACATCATATAAAAACATATTGGGAATTTTAAATTAATTAATTTAATGAAATGAGATGACAGTTTTACAAAAATCTATTTCTTACACTATTTAAGGAAAAATTAATCTGTTCGGAAAATTATCAAAATTTCATCTAATGAAAATTTGTACATGATGAATGAGAATATTAAATTAGTTTTTTAAAATAAAAATTATATAATTTGAATATTAATATATTAAATAAAGTATTATAAGAAATGTGTTTGTTAAAATTATTCCTTACTTAACTTATATATAATTAATTTAAATATCTAATTATCAAATTATAATAAAGAATAAAAATTTTAATCCATTGTTACCTCAATTATTAAATTCACCATAATTCTATAAATGTTCTCCACAGAAATTTTTTCACATTCTAATTTTTTTGGTACTTTTACCACAACACATTTTTTATTATGATTCCCCTTATTTAACCAAATGGTTTCCCCACAAAACCATAACAAGGTGAATCACCTTAATCCTTGATAAATTTTCTATATAGATAAAAATTTGAAAAAAATTATTCCCCAAATGAATGATTCTCTTAAGAATGAACTACTCTAGGGATCAAAACATGATATAAATATGTAACATACCTCTTTAAATAAAAATATAAAAATTATTTATACCTAGGATCAACTCATAAGAAATGCCACTCGGTAGGAAATTGATCCAACTTTTTCTGGATTGTTGTATTGTCCAATTAATTTTGGGCTTAACCTTTCCTTTATACCAAAAATTATTTGACTTTTCCTTGAATATATTTTAATAAAAACATGATCAAATACCTCTAATTAATTTTTATTCTTCATGCTATCTATATAATGTTTCTTCCTACTATAAGATATCCTCATATATTAAGGAATTATTATTACCTTCTCATCCATTTCCTCTAATAATTTTATTCCCATAAAATTTCTTTCAAATACTTCATCAAAAATGATGTAGTTCGACATCGCTTTCCATAAAATGGCCAAATAGATGATATCTGTATCCTTGAATGAAAACGTTTTACTATAAGAGAACTCGAATAAATAATGTGGTTAATATCATAAACCAATATAGTCCATTGAAAAAACATGTATCATTATTTAAATGGTCTGAATTTTTTGTTCATATTATCTATAAGAAGATGGATGAAAATGTGTGCTAAAATTTATTCTATTCTATAAAAATTATCAAAGTATTTCCCAAAATTAAAAGTGATAATAGGATCAATATCAAATATAATGGAGAGAGGAACACCTTGAATCCTCATTGTATCATTAATATATAGTTGAGAATGTTGATCTAAATGAATAGTATCTCAAAAGGGAATGAAATTTGATGATTCAATCAGCTGATAAAAAATAACCCACATTAAATTTTTAACATGAGAAGTAATTGGTAGTCAAATTATGAAATCTGAGGATATATTTTTATATTTCATATCTATCACTAGGAATTTTTTATTCATCCCATTTGGTAATAGTCATTTAATTTTAACCTTTTTATATTTCACACATTTCATTGTAAAGTCAGAAATTTATCATTCCTATGAAACCACCAAATAATACCCTTAATTTCCTCTAAATATCAGAGTGCTTCCTGGATAAATGAAAAATGTGGAACTGTGAGATTTATTTAACAACATTCTTTTCAATATGTAATCATAGGGAAAATATAATCACTTCCAAATATCAACACACATTTATAATAAACATTAAATTTAAGAAACTTATCATATTTTACCTACTCTAAATTTTTTATTATAACTCACGTGCTTCTTTATGAGATTTATTACTTATGTTGGACATGAAAAATTTCACAGAAACATTAAATAAAAAACTTGATGTACCCACATCCACAACTTCTAAAGAAAAAAATACCACAATCCATTAACCAAATGTTCATTTTCTACTCATAGCATAGATAATGATGCATGACATTACCTACTCAAGTAATAATATACTTTGATTTATTTTTTTTCATTGTAATTCATCATGAAATCATATTGATTAATAATTTTATTGGAATCTTCTATACCTCATGTTTATCTCTATCTGGGTAAATATATACAATTAAATTTTATGATTAGTATATATTTTAGACTTCACTTCATATGAATCATTCGTCCATATTTTTAATGTAAATAAGAACAGTATCTAATTTTAAATCATGTGCATGATAATTATTCTCATGAGTATTTAACTGTGGTGAAGCATAAGAAATTACCTGATCAAACATCACTAGAACTCTACAATGTACCATTAATGATGAATCATTATAGATAACAAAATAATCATTTCTCAAGGGTAGGAAAAACCTGATCATTTACCAATATTATTTTTAGTTATCGAAAACAATAAAAAACAAATCCTAAAATAATTTACCTCATTTTTATCTTTACAATGTTAGTAGTCTAGATATCCATGAAATGTTTTTGGCAAGACACATATGATATAAAGTTTATCTCATAAAATTTCAAATCTCATTATAATTTATTGGCCCAGTACATTCATCAACCACATTTTTTGGTGGTATAAACTATAATTAAAAATTTAGTTATAATTTTCTCATGAAAATAAATACGGTGTCACCAAAAATCACTTTTGGAAAATTTTCCATATAACATATATTCATTAAGGGTATACTAAAGATTCCATAGATTTATTATTCATGATCCTAATTTTGTATGCATAAACTAAAACAACATCAATTAAATCAACAAGAAACATATTATCATATTCACCAAATACTCAATTCAAAATATCCATAAATATTGTAGGTAAAATTTTGAACCAATAGATTATAGCTACAAATTCATAATTTCCATATGTACTCTGTAATGAATTATTTAAAATATCATCATCCTTTACTTTTATATAACTATACCCTAACCTGAATTCAATTTTTAGATTGTACTAGACTACCTAGTAATGATAAAAATTATCTCTAATATAAGTAAAAGGGTACATGTTCATAATAGTAGTGTTATTAAAGACTTTATAATCAATAGAAAGTATCCATTGACAATATTTTGTTGACAAAAAATATATGATCACCCTATGGTGAAGTACAATGTCAAATAAAACATTTATATACAATGTATATAAATTTAATTATTAGTTCCAACTATTATACTTGTTCTATTAAATATGGGGCTTTTGAAATAGGTTTAGAATCATAGGGTAATAGTAAATTAATCTCAACCGATCAATTTGGAATAGCTGTAAGAAATTAATCGAAAAAACATCCATATAATAAATCAGTAATAAGACATCACTAATTTGATTGTATTGAATGACATTTTCTTTGTAATTTTCACTTCCAATTCTAATACATTTCTATTCATTCATAATATGTCATCAATGGTTTGAAAATAATGATACAAACATTAATATAATTTAAATATATATTAACATCAGAAACTATAAACCAATCCATACCCAAAATAATATCAACCTCAGCTATGGAAATATCAATATGACTTCCTTGAAAACTCATTTCACGAATACTTATAAGATGATTCCAATAAATCATTGTATATTTAATAAATAAACCAATTTTTTTCACTAAATGTATTATTATACTTTCAGGATGTGATATTCTAAGTATTCTTTAAAATTTATCATAAATGAATGGTTGAAAAGATCAAAGATCAAATAGTTTATTAGTATAATTCAAGTAGGCAAGTCACATACCAATGACCATATCATTTGATGGCCCCATATAATCCATAATAGTAGAAAATTTCTGTTATTCTCCCTTTTTTCTAATCATGGGGATTCCAACCATTAGTGTCTAAAATTATTGACACATTAAAATAATATTCAAACTCATTGAAATTTACACATTTTATTGTCATATTTTCATTATTTTTCTACTCATTTTTCAAGCAGTCATGCACTAGATACCAAAACATTATACTTGGGAATCATTTATCAAATTGTGAGAGATATTTCCCAATGTTATTCTCACATAAATTTTCTTAAGAATTAAATTTTAACACTCTTACATAATAAATTCATTGAATAATGCTCCCATAATGCTTTCAAACAATAAATCTTCATATTCTTGTCATATTGAGGAAAATTTGTGTCATAAAAATATATCTCAACCTTTTCAACTAAAAAATAGTTTTTTAATATTATTTACACACACAAGTATAAAAATGTTTAATTAAAATAATATTCTATTAAAATTAAAATATATGAATTTTATAATCAGTTTCCTGAATAAAATATTTTATGCACGTGGCCAATTATGTAAAATTGGATTCACACATATCCACAAAATCATCTTCAATTTACCACATTTCAGTGAATTCTTTCTCATTTGCTAGTCAAGTAGTATTAGGAAAATATTTTACTACAAAAGAGTCATAAAATATTATCATTACATTATATGCATATCATATTTCTTTATCGTATTCTTTACTAGATTCCACCATCGATCATCATCACCACCAAAATGATAAAAAAAATAGGTTATCCTTTTGGAATTAAGAAGATACCAAAAAATAGAATATCATTTCCAGATAATTGATCAACATAATATATTCCACTAGATTAAATGATCACATAAAATTTAGTGTGTGTTTCCTCGCAAAATGATCCACTGTTGACATATTCCTCTATGGTTGATTGGGTTTTCCTATTATTTTACACCAAAAAAGTTTATAGCTTATGTCAATTGAGTCATCACTATCGAAAACTATTCTGTTCTAATTTCATCCATCATAGTATGCCAATTTGGATGGATTTTTTTCCTTTAAATTCCTTCTCACCACATCATCTATATTTCTTCTATGGAAAACCATTCTGATTAAACATTTCATAGTTAATGAATATTGGTAATCTTTAAATGATATATCATTTGAAGAAAATATCAAAGAAAAAAATTTATAGTTATTTTATTATCATTTTCCTAACCCCTAATGTTATCTAAAATATTTTATGATACCAACAGAAGGACTATGACCTAAACGATAAATAAATTACTAATTTTAATGTTCAATATACATTATTACAATATTGGGGATATTTCTATTTTTATTTTTATTTTTTAGATAATTATGATTAAATATTACAAAATAAACCAATATATTACTTTTGGAAACTAATAATCGATATGAATTATATTGATAAAACGAGAGTATTTAATGTAATTCATGTTTTATCTTATGAAAAATAATTAAAATTGTATCATGGATCTAATACTTATCTCTAATGTCTCATATAAAATGTAAAAATAAATTTAGAACATGTGATGAGAACAAATATATCAATAATGAACCTAAATTAAAATAAATAATTATTCAGGTTCTTTCTTTTAATTTGATAAAAAGGGCTATTTATGTTGGCATTATAACTAAAGGAAGGCCTCTAGGATATAGTGAGGGAATTTGAGAGGATATTTGGGCAGAGTATTGTCGATCCAAATGGCTTTCATGGTGTGAATTAGAGAGAAGGGGGAGTACCCTTTTATAAGAGGGGTCAGTGGCACCTTTGGAAAAGCTAGAAATATGATTTTATAATAAAATTATTTTCGGTTTAAAATGGCCTAAAAATTGATTATTTAAATGTTATGGTGGGGATGGGTCTAACACCACTCAACCAATAGGTTTTAGACATGTTTGGGTCACTATATTAACTTTATATTTTATATTTAACACTTAGTTAAATAGTTTGATATTTACCATGTCTCTTTGTATTTTTATATTATATGGTTAATAAACATACTATATATTCCCAAGTGAACCCCAAGTGGTTTATTAATGATAAAACTATAATTATATAACTCCTTTGTCTGAACCTTACATTTTTAGGAATAGAATATGAATTAATAATATAATATAGGTTATAAAAAAGCTTTTATGTCAATTTTGACACTATTTGGTATTTTGTTTTTGATAAATTCATAACAGCTTTATTAATTCGAACATAATTCATATAACCAACCCTAATATGTCAAATTAACCAATAAAATTATTTTAATTCATAAAAAGTCTCAAATTACATTTATTTGGATATTTATAATATCAATTATTTTAATAATTCATTAATTCGGTAATTACTGCATCACCATTGTGTCATAAATAAATTAAATAATTTAATGTCTAAAATTATAAATAAAATAATATTATGTAGAAAATATATTAATTTTTCTAATGAGTATTTATAATCTAATTTATATTATATATAACCCTAAAATAAAAAAAAATTTAGTTATTAAATAGTGATTTTATCTCTTTTAACTCTTCTTTGAATTAAATAATAACAAATGTCTTAATCTAATCAATGTGGACCAAATGGGTATCATATATTATTACTAAGGATGTTTTTGGTTGAATTATACATAGCCAATAGAATTAGGACATGTTTTTGGATAATAATAATTTCTGTTTTACCCTTAATTACCCTATTTAATTTTAACCGTGACAAATAATAGTAAAAAGTTACAATTCCCAAAAATGTATTTTTATCTTATTGAACCGAATTTTACTTCTTGATATTAACCATGTCTTTAGGATTTTTGAAATTCCACTCACAGAAGTGGTAAATTTAATTTTTATGTGATGTTTCAAATTTTCCTTGGAGGTGGGTAAAGACGGTGAAAAGTTAAGTAAAATTTATATATATCTAAAATTATTATAAACTGACTCCAATAGATTACATTGAACTTATATAGGTATTATGTATCCATTTTGACCTAAAATAAATTTAAATAAAATAAATAATTATATAAATAAAAATTCGAATTTAAACTATAACTCTGTGTTTTTCACTATTCATTAAAAATTTAAAGTTTTCATAAAAATACCAAAAATTCACCCAAATCTAATTTCAATATTCTGAATCCAAAAACAAAGTCCATTTTGAATGATAAAATTTATAAAATTTGAAAAAGAGGGTATAACTATTCATAATGGCTAGTTTGATTGGTTGTGGTGTGTGTTAGAAATTGAAGTTGCGTACAATACATTCTACTGTATTATTTAAAGAGAGACGTACCATGGAAGTTTGGGGTGTTGTATTCTCCCCTACTTCAAATAATTTCATCCCCAAAATTTCTAGAATACTACCACATGAAAATAATCGGATGGATCTTCATCATAAGTTCCTCAGGTTCCCACATTGCATCTTCCATCTAATGGTTTCTCCATAGAACTTTTAACATACGAGTCTTCTGGTTTCTCATCACCTGCTCTCTTGTATCAAAAACCTTGACTGTCTCTTCGTGATTAGACATATCGGGTTCATGTTCTAATTCCTCAAAGGTGAGTACATGCGTTGGGTCAGGCATGTATTTTCTCAACAGTAAAAAGTGGAACACATCGTGATCTTTTTGAGAGATTTGGTGGCATTTCCAAATGATAATCTATAGAACCAATTTGTTCTATAATTTCAAAAGATCCGTTGTACCTAGGACTCAATTTCCCCTTCATACCAAAACGTATAACACCCTTCCATGGAGATACCTTCAGGAAAACATGATCTCCTACCTGAAATTCCAAATCCTTCCTTCAGTTATCATCATAGCTCTTCTGACTACTTTGAGATGCTTTGATGTGGTTTTGGATTACCTTATCCTTTTCCATCGTTTTCTCCACCAATTTCGAGACTACATGTTTTATTTCACCAACATCATCCCAACAGGTTGGTGTGTGGCATCTTTTTTCCATATAACACTTCATATGGTGCCATCTGAATACGTGAATGGATGCTATTGTTAGACAAAAATTATACTGGAAGTAAATATTGATCCCACCTACCCTGAAAGTCAAGTGATAAAGATCTCAACTTGTCTTCTAATGTTTGAATAGTCCATTCTAATTTTCCATCAGTTTGGGGGTGGTAGGCAGTGCTCAAACGAAGTTTAGTGTCTAGGTATTTCTAAAGACTTTTCCAGAATCTTTATGTAAAAAAGGGATCACGATCAGAAACAGTCGATAGTGGTACTCCATGAAGTCTAAAAACTTGATTAATATATATTCATGTCAATCATTCAAGTGGTAAATCTTCCCTTATAGCACGAAATTGTGCTGACATATTAAGACGATCAACAATGACCCAAATTGCATTGTTCCTTCTAGGAGTATTTGGCAGTTCCTTGACAATGTCTATAGTAATATTATCCAATTTCCACTCAAGTATGGGAAGAGGTTGCATGACTCCTCTGGGGTGTTGCATTTTAGCTTTCACTTGTTGACAAACCATACATCATGACACAAAATCAATAATCTCCCTCTTCATGTTGTCCCACCCAAAATGTTCCTTCCAATCACTATGCATTTTAGTGCTCCCATGGTGTACAGAGAAATTGGAACTATGAGCATCATCCAACAATTCCCTTTTTAGATCAAGTATATTGGGAACACAAAGTCTCTTCCCAAACTTCAAAATTCCGTCTTCACACACAAAGTCACTCAATCTCCCATCATTCACATCATTAATCTTATTTTGAAACTCTTCATCACTGGTTTGAGAACTATTTTTCCTTTCTAGTAAAGATGGTTTGGAAACTATTTGAAAAAGCATTGATGTTTCACCATCCCTGTTTATTCCCATATCAATCATTACTAGATCAATGTATATATGATCCTTTTCACCTCTAATCTTGTTCAAACCCCCATGATCCTTTATACTCAAAGCATATACCACCTTATTTGACTTCCCCAGGTGGTAGTGTATAGTGATATCATAATCCTTGAGTAGATCAAGCCATCGCCTTTGCCTAATATTCAGTTCTTTTTGTGAGAAAATATACTTGAAACTCTTCTGATTAGTATATATCTCACATTTTTCACCATAGTGATAGTGCTTCCATATCTTAAAAGAAAATATTATAGCTTCTAACCCAATATCATGAGTAGGATAGTCTTGCTCATGAATTTTTGGTTGTCGTGATGCATAGTCAATAAACCTATTATTCCGCATAAAGACACAACCATGTCCTTTCATTAAAGCAACAATATAAATAACAAACCCATAATTCCCTGATAGTAGGGTCAATATAAGATCATTGACTAATCTTTTCTTTAATGCTTAAAAACATTCTTCACACTTTTTTTTTCCAGAAAAATTTAACCCCTTTACGTGTGAGCATGGTTAATGGGTTATCCAACCAGGCCAAATTCTTGACAAAACGTTGTTAGTAACCTGTTAAACCAATAAAACTGCATACCTCTATTATAATCATTGTTGATGGAAATTAATGGATAGTACTTGTCATAGAAGGATCAATAGAGACTCCATCATTAGAGATAATATGGGCAAGAAATGAAATCCCCTGAAGCCAGAATTCACACTCGCTAAACATTTCATATAATTCATGTCTTCTCAGAGTCTCAAGGATAATGTGCAATTGATTTTCGTGATCTTCATAGCTTTTATAGTATACCAAAATATCATAAATAAATACCATTACAAAGTCATCAAGATATTCCATGAAAACTCTGTTCATTAGATACATGAAAACAGAGGGTGCATTAGTCAGCCCAAATGTCATTACAGTAAACTCATAATGCCCGTAACTGGTTCGAAATACTGTCTTTGGAAAGTCTGCCTTTTTCATGCAGAACCGATGGTCTCCAGATCGAAGGTCCAACTTTTAAAATTATTGAGCTCCAAGTAGTTGTTCAAATTAATCATCAATGCTAGGTAGTGTATACTGGTTCTTTATCGTTATAACATTGATATCCCTGTCGTCAATGCACTACCTCATAGATCCATCTTTCTTATTAACAAAACGTATAGTGGCTCACCATGGAGAAACACTAGGGAGAATACATCCATTATTAGTCAATTTCTCTATTTGTTTCTTTAATTCCAATAATTCCACAGTGGCCATTCTATAAGGGGTATTTGATATGGGCCTCGAACTATGAATTTAATCAATGGAAAACACAATTTCTCATTCTAGAGGATGTCCAGTTAAATCTTCTGGAAACCCATCAACAAATTATTTCACAATAGGTACATCTTCTATTTTAACATTCCTTTCCTCAGCCATAGTTATTTGATTCTCGTCCTCCAAAATAATTGAATTTAATTGATCTACTGGGGGTGGTTCTAGATATGAATCTGAAGGTGATGATTTTTCTCTAATGATAAGGTGTTCTTTATCAACGCCATCAAATATAGTAACCTCCTTTTTCTTTAAATAAATTTTTGCATCATGGTATGAAATCCAATCCATACCAAGAATTATATCAAATTTAATCATGGGTATGACGAAGAGATCGGTAGATAAAGAACATTTATATGCTCTAATGGGGATGATTCACAAAACATTGTTTCGATGATACTTCCCTTAGGAGTTTTGACTGACAACTCCCTTGTTAAATCAAATTAAAAATATCTAATTTTCATAGAAAACTGGGAAGATATGAAATAAGGTGATGATCCAGAATCAAATAAAGCATTTGATAAAATTGATGAAACCATTCAATTACCTACCATCACGTCTTTCGGGGCTTCAACCTCACCAATAGTGATCGCATAAGCTTGGCCATGATCCCAAAGCCTTTTCTGAGGTAATCTTCCCTAACGCTTTGGACATTCATTTTCATAATGTCCCATATCCCTAAAATTATAGCATTGAACATTGTTTTCATCTTTCATTCCCTTATAATCACTAGCTAGATGGCCTTTCCATCCACATTTGTAGCATACTCTGTTTCCTTTTAGATAGGCACTAGTGTAACATCCCAAGGTTTTCTAAAAATAAATTGAAAATTATTGAAATTTTGTTTAAGTTATATATTTATAATTATCCTTTAAACATAATTTTATTTCTTATATGTTTTGAATTTCAATTAGTTGTCATCTACAATTGTGTTCAGTATGTTATTTAGAGTCTGATGAAACAAACTTGTTTTTTAGTGAATAGTAACATACCCTTATGAATAGCAATATGAATAGTAATATGAATAGTAATATGACCTCATGAATTGTAAATAATAATAATATTTTATTTTCCCAAGCCAATAAAATAATGGGATCTTAATTAATTTTCCAATGTCACAAAAAACTAATTGCACATCAGTATTGTTATTTTTCGAATTAACTATGACCTTATTTAGAAATTAAATTAATAATATTTAGAAATTTATTTTTTTTAAATGGAGTTCATTTTTGAATTCTACACGCTGAAAAATGGTTGGGGTAAATTTTTGGTATTTTTCTGAAACTCTTGAATTATCAGGGAATAGTGAAATATGATTAAATACTGTATAATCAATTTATCAGTAAAAATGCACTATTTATTACATCATAAGTGATGAAAAGACACTTTCTTCGAACTCAAATGATATTATCACTATTTATGGCCACTTTATTTGAGATTATTCATAGTCTTGATAAAAATATTATACTAATTATTAAAATAATCAAAAATACCTCCCCTCCTCCACTATAAATACCACCCTGACTCCCCACATCCTCCCACACCTCTGAAGCCTTCATCATTGTCTAATTTCTACCAAATTTTTTCCCCAATCTTCTTCCACACGTCCTAGAGATTCTGGTCTCACCAAAAGACCAAAAGAAATGCCCTTAAGAAGGATCTCAAGGAGAAGAGATCAAGATGTAAACAACCTCTTTTATTTTCTCTCTTTTCATTCATTTTATGTTATTCTCTTCCATTACCTTTGTCCTTTATTGGGATATTTCATTAACTATTCCCCCGTACTATCCATATTTTCTATGAATGGTGAGATATTCCATTCATCTCGTCAATCTTGTTTTTATGAAATTTTAAGAGACACCGTTAGGCTACCGAATTTTCGTGAGAAATTTCTCCATATTTTTTTTATTTCATGAATAGTTTTTCCTCATTCCTCACTACCTCTTATCCAAGAGGCATGAAATATCCGGAATCATGTATATTCATTATGTTCTAATGATTATGGAAAATTCCTCATCATTATTCTTCTCCTCTCTCACTTATTTAAAGAATCAAAAAACATTGTCCATTTGTGTCGAATTATCGACATCGTAGACGATGTATTTTCAATTTCCATTAATTATTTCAAGTCTGGTCATGAAACCATTTATATGGTTTCACGAGGTTATAATATATGTTTAATGACTCATATATGGTTCTGGAATTCTTATGTACTCATGTTTCAAATTTGAAAGACAAAAACAGGTTGTTATTATCAAAGAACCACTTAAATGATCTAAACGAACATCATTAATGTTTTATCTAATGAATCATCCTCATATAAAAAATCAACATGAAAAATGGTGTAATTTATGGAACTATAAAAATTTAAATAATAATACATTCCAATTCTGGAGTTTCACTTCCAATCAATATGAACGATTCATCATGAACCAATTGTGAAAATCACAAAAGAACTCATCCAAAATAATGCAAGGAAAAAAATACTAACAATTAAGGGGTGAAATGAGGTTATGAAATTACCATATAAGATGTTATAAAGATGAAAATGTATCTGTAAAATAATAATAAAACTCTTTTAAACATTATACAAGAGTTTTAAACAAGTTTTATGTAAGACAAGCCTAAGGTGAGGGAATTCTACACCCGATTTCCATTCTTTGGGTCAACATTCTACTTCGTTAATTATGTGGTATTTGAATCATTTGCATGATGACTTATGATTATAATATGTGTAATAATGTGTATTTAGAGATTATATACATATTCCATCCACTCTATGAAGTCTCACTTCCATTATATGATCATTATAAGGGAATTTTCTTCTAAAATACCCATTTAAAATTCTGTTTTACAAGATTCAAAAGCAATGTTCATTATGATATTATTTATGTTGTATGATTATGTTTTGGTTATTGGAAATTGTTTATGATGATGGGTGGGACCTATATTTCCGTCCAATGCATTGGGTATGAGTAAGTTGGAGGTCGGCCGTATGGTTACTCCAAGTGTAACTGCGATGGTTACACAAAGTAAGGTAGCCATGAGGGTTACAAATTTTAAGGTAGCCAAGATGGTTACATGATTATGTAAGTAATACCCCAAGATAACTCTTTGATTATATTTATGTTTGTGTGGATCTTGTGTAAATCTCATGTTACATGAAGTATGTATTTATGAGTGAAAAGCCTGTCTTTTGAAAATGTTTTCATACGTTATGAGTATTCATGGACTAATGTGATTTTTCCTTCTTTTTCATACTTTACTGAGATTTTGTGCTCATACCAAGTTTTTAAATGATTTTTCACAGGTTAATGTCTGTGTAATACAAGGAAGGAAGACATTTTTAATGTTGAAAAATTGTCAAGGAGTCTTGTTTTATGTTTTAATGTTTTAGATTCTGAGAAAAATGGAAACTGATTTTATGGTATCCACTATGTAACAATGTGCAATGTTATGAATGCTTTGTCTTAATTCTATAAAATCCAAACATGAAAATATCCTCAATGTAAAAGGATGTTTTTTATTGAATAAATTCATGATTATGTATATAATAAGTTTGGGTTTCTATAGTTAGTATCAGAGGATGGTTTAGATAACTTTAGGGGTTAGGGTGATGCTAATAGAATACCATAAATGATTTTCACTCTATGTTTAATTTGTTATAGAATTTATTGATTACCATGTTGCTTCATTTAAGAAATGCTTGTTCAGAATGGTTGTCTGTATAAGGAACAGGGATGCTGAAGAGCAGAGGCACCAACAGAATGACATCCTTCCTGATCTACAGCCCAGAATGGTAGGGATTGGAACCGAGAAGTTTGTGACAGTAATGGATCTGATAATGTAGGCAATAAATGGTGGTGGAATCCATGCAAGAGAACCAATAGAGGTACCTCAACGGAACATGACAGTGGTGGAACATTTTATGAGACAACATCCTCCTGAATTAAATGGATCTTCTGACCTAGTGGAAGCAAGAGGATGGATTAAATCCCTTGAAATGATATTTGATGTTATGGGATGTTTAGAAAATCAAAAGGTATGTCTTTCCATTTATCGTTTTTATGGGGAAGCTGATCAATGGTGGTCAATGTTAAGGAATATCAGGGGTAGAGATGATTTTGATGCCTTAGTGTGGGATGAATTTATAAGTATTTTTCTTGAAAAATATTTTCCTAAGGTGGTGTGATATAGAATGGAGAAGCAATTCCTTGAATTGAAACAGAAGGAGGAAGATTCAGTGGCTATGTATGAGTTTAACTTCACCTGAATGGTGAGGTATGCTCCAAATATTATTCTCGATCTCGATAGAAAAATCAACCGTTTTTACTCAGGATTGAATCCAAGGTATCGAAAGGCGTTGGCTTCCCGTGAATTCAAAAGTTATGAGAAACTTGTCTGATGTTATCAGAGGGTAGAGATGTAGTTTGCTGACGATCACATGCATTTTTGAAACAAAGAGAAGAAGAGGTCAAGTTGGAAAGCAATGGGTAATAATCAACCACCTAAATCTGATGGTAAGAAATTCCAGTTTCCAGTTTTTCAAGTGCTGCAAGAATCACCCTGGGGATGTCTTAGCAAAACTGGGAAGTGTTTTAAATGTGGTAAGATGGGAAATATGGACCGATATTGCAATTAAAATTATCCAAAGTCTAATCTGGAGAATCAAACATTAAAGTGTTTTAAATTTGGTGAGATGGGTCACTATGAAAATGCCTTTCTAAAAAGGGATCCAAGTGATGCATAGAAGCCAGACTACAAGAAGAAAGGTGTAGTGAGATCCTTTCCGACTATGTCAGCAGGTGTCGGTCCATCCAATGAAGTTGTATCAGGAACTTTGTTTATTCATTCAGATTTTTCTAATGTTTTGTTTGATATGGGGTCTACAGATTTCTTCATCTCTGAGAAATTTTCTGGTAAATTAGAAATATCACATCAACAAATGAGACCTGAACTTGTTGTTAAAACACCAGGGGGAAATGTTATAGCAAATAGGAATTATAAAAATCGTTCTATTGTGGTATGTGGAAAGAATTTTACTAGAAACCTTGTTCTTTTACCCTTAGTCGAGTTTTATGTTATTCTGGGGATGGACTGGCTTTTGGACTATCATGCTAAGATTTACTGTAGAGCTAAAGAAGTTGTTTTTCAAAAAGAGTTTCAGTTTGTATACAAGAATGAACCCATACAATTGATAACATATCAGGAAGCTGAGAAACTACTGAAAGATGGAAATGAAAGTTATCTTGCTCATATTGTTGAAAACAAGGGAACTATTCAAATTAATGATGTGCCAGAGGTAAATGAGTACCTTGATGTTTTTCCTGAGGAGTTACCTAGTGTCATAACTGAAGAAGAATTCTAATTCACAATTGACTTAGTTCCTGATGCTAAGCCAATTTCAAAACCCCCATATCGTATGGCTCCAATAGAACTTCTTAAATTGAAAAATCAGTTGCAGGATTTTCTTGTCAAAGGCTTCATTCGTCCCAGTACTTCACCATGGGGTGCCCCTGTTTTTTTTGTTAAAAAGAAAGGTGGTTCCATGAGACTTTGCGTTGATTATAGAGCTTTGAATAACATCACTGTTAAAAAAAATTATCCTTTGCCTCATATTGATGACTTGTTTGATCAGCTCCAGGGAGCTCAGTACTTTTCCAATATTGACTTGAGATCTGGATACCATTAGATGAAGGTGAAAGAGGATGATATCCTGAAAACATCATTTCGTACTAGATATGGGCATTATGAATTTGTTGTTATGCCGTTTGGGTTAACTAATGCACCTGTTGTATTCATGAATCTTATGAATAGGGTATTTCATGAGTTCTTGGATATGTTTGTGGTTGTATTTATTGATGACATTCTGGTTTGTTCATAAAATAAAGAGGGGCATGAAAAACATCTAAGGGTTGTTCTACAAAATTTAAAAGAAACAAAACTATTTGGAAAATTCAGAAAGTGTGATTTTTGGTTGCAACATATTTCATTTCTTGGGCACATTGTAAATAAGGATTGAATAACAGTTGATCTTTCCAAAACAAAAGTAATTGATGAATGGACAAGTCCCACAAATGTTACAGAGATTCGTAGTTTTCTGGGCATAGCATGTTATTACCGACGGTTTGTTAAGAACTTTCCATGGTTATCAACCCCGATTACTAAGTTAACACGGAAAGGCATTAAATTTTTTTGGACAGAGGAATGTGATGATTGTTTTTAGGAACTAAATAATAGATTGGTGAATGCTCCAGTTTTGTCCTTAACTTCCCGTAATGGTGAGTTTGTCATCTACAGTGATGTTTCTTTGAAGGGACTTTGTTGTGTTTTGATGCAGAATGATCATGTAATTGCCTATGGTTCGAGACAACGTAATCCTCATGATCTAAATTGTCACGACCCGACCTCGGGGCCCGTGCCGTGACTACCCTAAGCCCGCCTTCCATAGGCCAGGGGCTGGCGACTAGCACCAAGGCGTAAAATCCCAATAACAGGGAAGGCATTGCCTTTATAAGTAACAACCACCACAGAGTCAGCAAGCGGAAAGTAACTACAAGTGCAGAAAAGTAAAGGGGGCCGGAAATACAAGCCCAACAGTAAAGTACAACTCGAAAGGGAAAAACAGCAGCTGGAAGAACGAAGCGGCTCCTGGGTCGTCCGCCTCGATTCCTACCTGAAGGGTAGGTACAGATGGCTCAGCTCCTGGATCGTCCACCACGGATCCTACCTGAAGGGTAGGTACAGATAGCTCCTCTACTCCACAGGTCCTGTCGTCTACTCCGGGTACGTCCGCCCAGTGGTCCACCTCCGGGTACCGACCTGCTCCGCAATTCTCAACTGCGATCTGCGCTGTCCGTCGTCTGCAACCAACACAACGAGGTGCGGGCATAGCCCGTGCAGGGGTGAGTATAAGCTACTCAGTAGGGACCCCGAGACCCTTAAGGTCTCACCAAATCCAACATGGATATCCAGAAAGTAAAGGCAGCAATCACGAAGTAACATCAGACTCTACTTAGGTATACGCCCATACATATACCTAAGTCATCAAGTAACCCATCCAATCTCAAGGATACACAAAAATCATGAAATCAACGGATAACCATCACCCAGGTATATGCCCATACATGTACCTAAGTTATCAAGCGACCCATCTCAATCATGAGGAAACACAAAGGTCAAAGGTCTCAGCTCAAACCAGGATTTTCATTATCGAAACCGTAACTGCTGAAGAGCTCCGTCTCTAGAGTGTACAGTGGTCCTGTCACGACTCCGAGGCTGCCGCTCACAAACCTAGGACTGCTGAGGTACTCCTCCTGTCGAGTACTGCGGGTTTGCGGCCAACTACCGGGCACTCCGTCCGATGAGGGTCTGTCGCCAAATACCGGGCGCTACCCAGATAGCCTGCTGAGGTACTCCTCCTGTCGAGTACCGCGGGTCTGCTGCCAACTACCAGGCGCTCCGTCCGCCGTGGGTCTGCCGCCAAATACCGGGCGCTCCGTCCACTGGGCTAGTCGACTCACTCCAAGTCGAGTCGGTCAAGCAGTCGTCAGGTCTCAGCCGGCTACACGGTCTCCGTACTCTGCACGCTCGTCTCCACCGTCGCGGGTCTGTCGCTACAACCAAGCGTACACACTCCGTAGAGTATCGCGGGTCCGCCGCTACAACCAAGCTCTCCACCGCCAAGGGTCTGCTGCTGCATCCAAGCGCACCACCACTGTCAAGTACCACGGGTCCGCTCCACGAGCTACTGGTCGATACTCCAAGTATCACAAGGTCCCGCGAAGAAGTGTCTCAAAGGTCCGTCTCGGCACAGGGGTCTCAACGCAACAGACGGCGCGTCGATCGGACGCCCGGTCTGTGAGTTATTAGCCTTTTCGTCCCAGGGGCCCGGTTGGTTTCGTGAGCGAAACCAATCCCGGCCGTATCTCAACTGCACCCCGAACTCCCATAGGGTATACTCAAAGGGACCGTTACTCAACGTAACCACCAACGCCGCTGACGGCTCGTCAAGCGGACGTCCTGTCTGAAAGATATCAGCTTTTCCGTTCCAGGGGCCCGGTTGGATTTCGGGAACAATCCAACCCGGCCATACTCCGACTGCATCCAAAACTCGGGCGGAGTATGTCAAAAGTTCCGTCTCATCAAGAGGAAGTCAACGAAACAGACGGCGCGTCAATCGGACGCCCGGTCTGTGAGTTATTGGCTTTTCGTCTCCGGGGCCCGGTTGGTTTTTAAGGCAAAACCAACCCGACCGTTACTCCACCTGCGTCCAAACCTCGGGCGGAGTATGCCAAAAGATCCGTCTCACTAAGAGGAACACTACGCGACTGACGGCACGTCAATCGGACGTCCGTAGCTCAAGATATGAGCGTTTCCGCTCCGAAGGTCCGGTTGGTTTCGTGAACGAACCAACCCGTCTGAACTCAAAGTAACCCGAAACCTTGAGTGTGATATATCGAAACGACCGTCTCGATCCAAGGATCGCGTTGCCGCAGACGGTTCGTCATTCGGAGGTCCGAGGCTCAAGTTATGAGCCAAAAACCAAATCTAGTTCGAAAACGGGGGGGGTCCGGGGTCCGAGCCGACCCGGCCCGACCCCCCCCCCCCCCCCCCCCCCCCCCCCCCGGGTGGCGCGGCGGCCGGCGGCGGCGGCCGGCGGCGGCGGACGGCGGCGGCGGACGGCGGCGGCACGGTGGCCGGCGGCGGCGGGCCGCGGCGGCGGCGGGCGGCGGCGCGGCGGGCCGCGGCGGCGGCGGCGGCGGGCCGCGCTGGCGGCGGCAGCGGGCCGCGCTGGCGGCGGCGGGCGCCGCACGGGGTGGTCACGCGGGGGGCTTGATTGCCCCCGCGGATTGAACAGGGCGGCACGGCTTTGAGCCGTGCCTTTGCCAAAAAAAACGGCCCCCCCCACAAATGGGGGCCGGCTGGAACGAACCGGGGGGGGGGGCTTTGCCCCCCCTCCTTTAATTGAACCGCCCCCCTCATTAAGAGGGGGGTTTGAAGATCCGGCCGGGGGTTTAATCCCCCGGTTTTATGACATCCGGCCGGCCCGCTGGCCGGCCGGTTTTTACCAACGGGACCGGAATTTCCGGTCCCGCCCTCGACTTCCGACGCCAGCGGCCAGGCCGCCGGTCTTTCCTTCCGCCGCGGCCCGGAACCGGCCGCGGTCTCCTCGTCCCGCCGCGGCCCGGAACCGGCCGCGGTCTTCTCGTCCTGCCGCGGCCCGGAACCGGCCGCGGCGTTCGTCGTCCGGCGCGGTGCGACGGCACCGCGCCCCTTTCGCCACACGTTAACTTTCTTTCAACGCGGCGCGACGGCGTCGCGTTCTTGATGTTCCTTCCATGGTGTGCGCGCGACGGCGTTGCGTAAAATAAACGCACGATCATCCACGTGGTGCGACGGCACCACGCCTCTTGCTTCCTCCCGCAAGAACAAACAAGATCATTGGAGGGGGTTCGGCCGTGTTCGTGCGGTCCGGCCCCCCTCACGTTAAATTAATAACGCATCTTAAAATAAATCAAGTTACACGTTAGTCTTGATAAATTCACGATCAAGAATAAAATAAGGAAACCAAAAGAAAACGACAACCCCTACCTTGTCGTCGTCGTCGGACGAGAGGTCGTCGCGGGATTGCTCGTCGCGGAAGAAGGGGGATCGTTGCGTCGACGCGGTATCCGGCGTCGCGTCGCCAATCTCCGGATCAAGATCAAACGGATTTAATTAGTTTAAATCCGTTGATATTGAAATTAAAAAGGGAGAAGAAGAGATCTGATTCTCACCTTAGTTGCCGAACGAGGATCGGCTGCGGAAGAAGAGGCGTCGGCGAAGAACGTCGCGGGTAAAGCTCGTCGACGTCGCAGATCTCGGTGTGCGTCATCGAATTTCGGTCGCCGGCGTTCTTCGTGTTCTTCGCGTTCTTCGCGGGGGGATGAAGAAACAAGATCCTCTCAAATCCTTTCAAAGGATTTTTAGGTTGGTCTTATTTTATAAACATGCCAACACACGAAACCGGTTAAGAAACGATCCATCAATTCGAAAGAAACGACCCATTAAATTCACGAAAGAAACTGTCCATTTAATTCACGAAATAAACCGCCCAATTAAATGGTCTGTTAAGAATTAAAGAAAACGCGTCGGTTGACTTTTCAGTTACTTTGACGGGTTTTCGCGGGTGCGTTACTTAGCGAAAGAAACGGCGGGGCTCGTGCGGGCCCCACCTCACAAATATCCTACCAAGGGGTAGGATATTTCTGGATAGCATCCTATCCAGTTCAACTCAGTTCAAGCCGCCTTTAAGTGGCTTCAAGTGGCTTCCAAGTGGCTTAAGCGAAATAAAATAAAGTTGTCGCAAAATTATTTTATTTCTTAACATTAAGCCCGAAAATTAAAAACCACACCCGAGCAAACGCAACTCCGGAAGAGGCGTTTCTAAGCGAATACCGGCGCTGCGATTTCATCGGTGCCCTCAGAATTCGATTCCGGGCACCGGTTCAAAAGTTAGAAAAACCCGTTCGTCTGTTCACTGAACGTACCCGAGCCAAAACTTCGGAAAATGATTCCGGGCACACCGGGCCTCGGAATCAGGTGCCGTCAGAAACTGCGTTCTTGTAAAATTCCAAAGAAAATTAAGAAAAAAATTTCCTTGAAATTTACGGGTCTTTACATTACTCCCACCACAGGGCTTTACGTCCCCGTAAAGCTTCACCACAAACTTAGGGAAACAAAGCGGTACTGAGCACGCATCTGAGCCTTCCGCTCCCATGTGCTCACCTGGAGGTTCCCGCGCTGCCAAAGAAAGTGCACAAGAGGAATCGACCATCCTCCTAGGATCCGCTCCTGTCGATCCTCGATCCCCACAGGAACCTCCGTATAAGACACTCATCGCCACTGTCTAGCTCCTCATGGTCGAAGATATGCGAAGGGGGTCGAGCACGTATCTCCTCAGCTGGGATACGTGGAAGACGTCGTGCACCCGGTGCAACTGAGGTGGCAGAGCCAGGCGATAAGCCACCTCGCCAACTCTGCTGAGGACCTGGAAAGGCCCGATGAAGCGGGGAGACAACTTGCCGCCTTGGCCAAAACTCTGATTACCACGTCGAGGTGAGACCCGCAAGAAGACGTGGTCACCCTCCTCGAACTCTAGTGGCCTCCACCTCCTGTCAGTGTAAGACTTCTGCCGGCTCTGTGTTGTCCTCATCCGCTCCTGGATGACGTGGACCTCTTCTGACGTGGCCCCGTCCATCTCTGGTCCCACATGAGCTGCGAGATTTCTTCTTTGCCGAAAAGAGAAACCTGGTCTCATCCCCTGGATGAACCACATTCTTTGCCTAAAACAGTCAATCCTAACATGGATGATACTAATCCATACCAAGGATGACGTCGTAAGGCCTCGACGCTACTACTAAGAGATCCAACCGTTACTCTCGCCTCCAAGGGTTGAATCACACTGTCGGCATCAGTGTGTGGTAACTGGTCTCCTCCAGTAGATGTCTCACAAGTGAGGGTCAAGTCAACAGTCAACTGGAACCTCTTAGTAACATCACAAAAGAGGACAGGAATGAAAACATCACAAAGGATGCGTCTTTTATTATTGCAGCTCATAATACAAGACGCTACACAAAAGCAACATCAACATGGAACTAGAAGTACAAGAGACGTATCCACTAGTTCCGCTCCTGTCCACCTGCTTTACTGTTGCTCAAGCATTTGTCGCTGCCTCTATCTCGGTGGCTCTCCCAAAGCCTGCGGATCGGGAGTCGGACAGTCACGTGCCAGATGTCCCTTTTCGCGGCATGAGTAACACAACCTGCTCCTTGCACGGCTAACTCTGTTCCCACTCCGGGTGCCCTGCACCACCGGTCGTAAAACCCGAGACCGTCTAACTGCTGGTCTGGTCTTTCTGGGCCTCAGCATCATCTGTCTACTGCCCACAGATGACTCGGCTTCTGATCGAGAAACACGTGGCAAAGGCAGCAGCTCCTGATCACGCTCAGGGTGTAGAGCTACTGGCACAAACTCCACCCTGAAGAAGGTCTCAAAGTCTTCCCATGCGAAGTCCATCTCATCGCAAAACTGAAACAAGTGGCTCCACCACCTACCTGCTGCTGCCTGAAGGAGGCTGGTAGCAAAGATCACCATGAAGTCTGTCGGCGTCCCCACTAGCCTGAAGACTCCCACCACGGCCTCCAGCCAATCCTCAGCCGCCTGCGGGTCCATCTCTCCCCCGAACCTGGGTGGCCTCTGGCGCTGGAACTCATGCAGTGCGCGCAAGTAGCGGGCATCGCCTACTGCTGGGGCTGGTGGCATCGGTGGCCCAACGTATGGTAGTACCGCTGGTGCCTCCGCTGGTGCCTCAACTGCAAGAGGGCCCTGTACCGAAGCCTCGTCGCTCGACAGACTGTCAGCACGCTCATCCCTCCGGGCTCTAGCTGGTCGTCCGAGAAAAGACATCCTGAAAGAAACAACGTAACACGATCAAACGATTATACCTGGTGAGCTGACCTGGTTTGAGCTGTTTTAAGGGGGGAAACCTTTGAAAACACACACGCAATCAGTGTTTTCGCGCACAAAGTCGGAAATCAGTTGTCAGGGTCCTGGTGTATGGATACGTCGGCCGCCCGCACCAACACTGGACTCCCTGAACTGAAAACCACACTCGGTACCCTTAACACTATTGCTTCACATAGAAAGAAAAGACGATCAGAGTCTGCGGTAGAACCGACCCCTCTGATACCAATTTGTCACGACCCGACCTCGGGGCCCGTGCCGTGACTACCCCAAGCCCGCCTTCCATAGGCCAGGGGCTGGCGACTAGCACCAAGGCGTAAAATCCCAATAACAGGGAAGGCATTGCCTTTATAAGTAACAACCACCACAGAGTCAGCAAGCGGAAAGTAACTACAAGTGCAGAAAAGTAAAGGGGGCCGGAAATACAAGCCCAACAGTAAAGTACAACTCGAAAGGGAAAAACAGCAGCTGGAAGAACGAAGCGGCTCCTGGGTCGTCCGCCTCGATTCCTACCTGAAGGGTAGGTACAGATGGCTCAGCTCCTGGATCGTCCACCACGGATCCTACCTGAAGGGTAGGTACAGATAGCTCCTCTACTCCACAGGTCCTGTCGTCTACTCCGGGTACGTCCGCCCAGTGGTCCACCTCCGGGTACCGACCTGCTCCGCAAGTCTCAACTGCGATCTGCGCTGTCCGTCGTCTGCAACCAACACAACGAGGTGCGGGCATAGCCCGTGCAGGGGTGAGTATAAGCTACTCAGTAGGGACCCCGAGACCCTTAAGGTCTCACCAAATCCAACATGGATATCCACAAAGTAAAGTCAGCAATCACGAAGTAACATCAGACTCTACTTAGGTATACGCCCATACATATACCTAAGTCATCAAGTAACCCATCCAATCTCAAGGATACACAAAAATCATGAAATCAACGGATAACCATCACCCAGGTATATGCCCATACATGTACCTAAGTTATCAAGCGACCCATCTCAATCATGAGGAAACACAAAGGTCAAAGGTCTCAGCTCAAACCAGGATTTTCATTATCGAAACTGTAACTGCTGAAGAGCTCCGTCTCTAGAGTGTACAGTGGTCCTGTCACGACTCCGAGGCTGCCGCTCACTAACCTAGGACTGCTGAGGTACTCCTCCTGTCGAGTACTGTGGGTTTGCGGCCAACTACCGGGCGCTCCGTCCGCTGAGGGTCTGTCGCCAAATACCGGGCGCTACCCAGATAGCCTGCTGAGGTACTCCTCCTGTCGAGTACCGCGGGTCTGCTGCCAACTACCAGGCGCTCCGTCCGCCGTGGGTCTGCCGCCAAATACCGGGCGCTCCGTCCACTGGGCTAGTCGACTCACTCCAAGTCGAGTCGGTCAAGCAGTCGTCAGGTCTCAGCCGGCTACACGGTCTCCGTACTCTGCACGCTCGTCTCCACCGTCGCGGGTCTGTCGCTACAACCAAGCGTACACACTCCGTAGAGTATCGCGGGTCCGCCGCTACAACCAAGCTCTCCACCGCCAAGGGTCTGCTGCTGCATCCAAGCGCACCACCACTGTCAAGTACCACGGGTCCGCTCCACGAGCTACTGGTCGATACTCCAAGTATCACAAGGTCCCGCGAAGAAGTGTCTCAAAGGTCCGTCTCGGCACAGGGGTCTCAACGCAACAGACGGCGCGTCGATCGGACGCCCGGTCTGTGAGTTATTAGCCTTTTCGTCCCAGGGGCCCGGTTGGTTTCGTGAGCGAAACCAATCCCGGCCGTATCTCAACTGCACCCCGAACTCCCATAGGGTATACTCAAAGGGACCGTTACTCAACGTAACCACCAACGCCGCTGACGGCTCGTCAAGCGGACGTCCTGTCTGAAAGATATCAGCTTTTCCGTTCCAGGGGCCCGGTTGGATTTCGGGAACAATCCAACCCGGCCATACTCCGACTGCATCCAAAACTCGGGCGGAGTATGTCAAAAGTTCCGTCTCATCAAGAGGAAGTCAACGAAACAGACGGCGCGTCAATCGGACGCCCGGTCTGTGAGTTATTGGCTTTTTCGTCTTCGGGGCCCGGTTGGTTTTTAAGGCAAAACCAACCCAACCGTACTCCACCTGCGTCCAAACCTCGGGCGGAGTATGCCAAAAGATCTGTCTCACTAAGAGGAACACTACGCGACTGACGGCACGTCAATCGGACGTCCGTAGCTCAAGATATGAGCGTTTCCGCTCCGAAGGTCCGGTTGGTTTCGTGAACGAACCAACCCGTCCGAACTCAAAGTAACCCGAAACCTTGAGTGCGATATATCGAAACGACCGTCTCGATCCAAGGATCGCGTTGCCGCAGACGGTTCGTCATTCGGAGGTCCGAGGCTCAAGTTATGAGCCAAAAACCAAATCTGGTTCGAAAACGGGGGGGTCCGGGTCCGAGCCGACCCGGCCCGACCCCCCCCCCCCGGGTGGCGCGGTGGCGGGCGGCGGCGGCCGGCGGCGGCGGACGGCGGCGGCACGGTGGCCGGCGGCGGCGCGCGGCAGCGGGCCGCGCTGGCGGCGGCGGGCGCCGCACGGGGTGGTCACGCGGGGGGCTTGATTGCCCCCGCGGATTGAACAGGGCGGCACGGCTTTGAGCCGTGCCTTTGCCAAAAAAACGGCCCCCCCCCACAAATGGGGGCCGGCTGGAACGAACCGGGGGGGGGGGGCTTTGCCCCCCCTCCTTTAATTGAACCGCCCCCCTCATTAAGAGGGGGGTTTGAAGATCCGGCCGGGGGTTTAATCCCCCGGTTTTATGACATCCGGCCGGCCCGCTGGCCGGCCGGTTTTTACCAACGGGACCGGAATTTCCGGTCCCGCCCTCGACTTCCGACGCCGGCGGCCCGGCCGCCGGTCTTTCCTTCCGCCGCGGCCCGGAACCGGCCGCGGTCTCCTCGTCCCGCCGCGGCCCGGAACCGGCCGCGGTCTTCTCGTCCTGCCGCGGCCCGGAACCGGCCGCGGCGTTCGTCGTCCGGCGCGGTGGGACGGCACCGCGCCCCTTTCGCCACACGTTAACTTTCTTTCAACGCGGCGCGACGGCGTCGCGTTCTTGATGTTCCTTCCATGGTGTGCGCGCGACGGCGTTGCGTAAAATAAACGCACGATCATCCACGTGGTGCGACGGCACCACGCCTCTTGCTTCCTCCCGCAAGAACAAACAAGATCATTGGAGGGGGTTCGGCCGTGTTCGTGCGGTCCGGCCCCCCTCACGTTAAATTAATAACGCATCTTAAAATAAATCAAGTTACACGTTAGTCTTGATAAATTCACGATCAAGAATAAAATAAGGAAACCAAAAGAAAACGACAACCCCTACCTTGTCGTCGTCATCGGACGAGAGGTCGTCGCGGGATTGCTCGTCGCGGAAGAAGGGGGATCGTTGCGTCGACGCGGTATCCGGCGTCGCGTCGCCAATCTCCGGATCAAGATCAAACGGATTTAATTAGTTTAAATCCGTTGATATTGAAATTAAAAAGGGAGAAGAAGAGATCTGATTCTCACCTTATTTGCCGAACGAGGATTGGCTGCGGAAGAAGAGGCGTCGCCGAAGAACGTCGCGGGTAAAGCTCGTCGACGTCGCAGATCTCGGTGTGCGTCGTCGAATTTCGGTCGCCGGCGTTCTTCGTGTTCTTCGCGTTCTTCGCGGGGGGATGAAGAAACAAGATCCTCTCAAATCCTTTCAAAGGATTTTTAGGTTGGTCTTATTTTATAAACATGCCAACACACGAAACCGGTTAAGAAACGATCCATCAATTCGAAAGAAACGACCCATTAAATTCACGAAAGAAACTGTCCATTTAATTCACGAAATAAACCGCCCAATTAAATGGTCTGTTAAGAATTAAAGAAAACGCGTCGGTTGACTTTTCAGTTACTTTGACGGGTTTTCGCGGGTGCGTTACTTAGCGAAAGAAACGGCGGGGCTCGTGCGGGCCCCACCTCACAAATATCCTACCAAGGGGTAGGATATTTCTGGATAGCATCCTATCCAGTTCAACTCAGTTCAAGCCGCCTTTAAGTGGCTTCAAGTGGCTTCCAAGTGGCTTAAGCGAAATAAAATAAAGTTGTCGCAAAATTATTTTATTTCTTAACATTAAGCCCGAAAATTAAAAACCACACCCGAGCAAACGCAACTCCGGAAGAGGCGTTTCTAAGCGAATACCGGCGCTGCGATTTCATCGGTGCCCTCAGAATTCGATTCCGGGCACCGGTTCAAAAGTTAGAAAAACCCGTTCGTCTGTTCACTGAACGTACCCGAGCCAAAACTTCGGAAAATGATTCCGGGCACACCGGGCCTCGGAATCAGGTGCCGTCAGAAACTGCGTTCTTGTAAAATTCCAAAGAAAATTAAGAAAAAAATTTCCTTGAAATTTACGGGTCTTTACATAAATTATCCCACACATGATTTAGAATTGGCAGCTGTGGTTTTTGCTTTGAAAATTTTGAGGCATCATCTATATGGAACCAAATTCCAAATATATACTGACCATAAATGTAAAAAGTATATATTCACTCAGAAGGAATTAAACATGAGGCAGAGAAGATGGATAGAACTGATAAAGGATTATGACTGCATGATCAACTACCATCCTGGAAAATCAAACAAAGTAGAAGATGCCTTAAGTTGGAAACAACATGTATCATTAACCAGGATACATTTGGAACATGATCCCTTGATTAATGATTTGATGAATTTTGTCTTGGAAGTTGTTGGGGCAGGGAATACCTCTCTTTTGTTTCAGGTTTCAGTGCAGTCTTCATTGTCAGACATAATTATGAATGTGCAGAGGGAAGACCGTGAGCTACAGAAAAACGTAGAATTGGTTAAAATGGGTAAGTTTATAGAATTTAATCTTGATGTAATTGTGTTTTAAGATTTGGAAAAAGGTTGTGTGTTCCTTTTGATTCCCAGTTGAAGAAAGAATTGTTTTGTGAAGCTCATAGATCTCCATTTTCTGTTCATCCTTGTAGTACTAAGATGTACAGAGACCTACGAGAGTATTATTGGTGGAATGGGATGAAAAGAGATATTGATGATTTTACAATGAAATGTTTGACATGTCAGCAGGTTAAAGAAGAGTGATAGTTATCGAAGGGAATGCTTCAGCCATTTCCAGTTCCATAGTGGAAATGGGAGAATATATCCATGGATTTTGTGGTGGGACTACCAAAGACTTCTCAAGGTAACAATGCGATTTGGGTTATTGTTGATTGGCTAACAAAGTCTGCGCATTTTCATTCTATTCGAGATAAAATGACATTAGATCATCTTTCTCGATTTTACCTCAAGGATATTGTCAGGTTACATGGAGTTCCTATTTCCATTGTGTCTGACCGAGATCCCGAGTTCACTTCTAAATTTTGGAAGGGACTTCAAAATTCATTGGGAAAAAAGTTGAATTTCAGTACAACTTTTCATCCTCAATCAGATGGGAAGTCAGAACGAACGATTCAATCATTGGAGGATATGCTTAGAGCTTGTTCAGTGGACTATCAGGGATGTTGGGATGAGCATCTTTCATTAGTTGAGTTTTCTTATAATAACAGTTTCTATTATAGTATTTAGATGGAACCTTTTGAGGCCTTGTATGGAAAGCAGTGTCGGACTCCTGCATTTTGGGATGAATTCGGTGAATGAAATTTGATGGGGCCAAAATTAGTAGAAGAAGTGACTGTGAAAGTGAGGATGATCCAGCAACACATGAGGACAACTCAGAGCAGACAGAAAAGTTATGCAGATAAGAGAAGGAAAGACTTCTCTTTTGAGGTAGGTGACCCTGTTTTCCTTAAAATCTCTCCTTGGAAAAGTGTGATGTGTTTTGGTAAGAAAGGGAAACTAATTCCACGGTTCATCAGTCCTTTTCAAATCTTGGATAAAGTTCGAACAGTTTCATACTTCGTAGCTTGGCCTCTGAGATTGTTTCAGGTACATAATTTTTTTCATGTTTCGATGTTGAAAATGTATGTTCTAGATTCATCACATGTCTTTAGCCCAGAAGCAGTCCAGCTGCCAGAGAACCTTTCTTATGAAGAAAAACTGGTTCAGATTCTTGATTGAAGAGAACATGTATTGCGGAATAAGGTAATACACAAGGTAAATGTTTTTTGGAGAAACCACATGGTTGAAGAAGTAACATGGGAGTCTGAAAATCCTATGAGGGAAAAATAACCTCAGTTTTTTAATAAATAAATAAAATTGCGAGGATGCAATTTCAAGAAGGTGGGGATAATGTAACATCCCATGGTTTTCTAAAAATAAATTGAAAATTCTTGAAATTTTGTTTATGCTATATATTTATAAGTATCCTTTAAACATAATTTTATTTCTTCTATGCTTTGAATTTCAAGAAGCAGTCATCTACAATTGTGTTCAGTATGTTATTTAGAGTCTGATGAAGCAAACATGTTTTTTTGGTGAATAGTCACATAAACTTATGAATAGTAATATGAATAGTAATATGAATAGTAATATGACTTCTTGAATAGTAAATAATAATAATATTTTATTTTCCCAAGGCAATAAGATAATGGGATCTTAATTAATTTTCCAATGTCACGAAAAACTAATTGCACTTCAATATTGTTATTTTTTGAATTAACTATGACCTTATTTAGAAATTAAATTAATAATATTTAGAAAATTATTTTTAAAAAATGGAGTTAATTTTTGAATTCTACAATCCAAAATATGGTTGGGGTAAATTTGTGGTATTTTTTGAAACTCTTGAATTTTTAGCGAATTGTGAAATACGATAAAATACCGTATAATCAATTTATCAATAAAAATACACTATTTATGACATAATAAGTGATCCAAGGCCTCTTTCTTTGAACTCAAATGATATTATCACAATTTAGGGCCACATTATTTGATATTATTCATAGTCTTGATAAAAATATTATAATAATGATTAAAATAATATAAAATACCTCCCCACCTCCACTATAAATACCACCCTCACTCCCCTCTTCCTCCCAGACCTCTCAAGCCTTGAGAATTGTCTAATTTCTGCCAACTATTCTCCCAAATATTATCCCCCACGTCCTAGAGCTTTTGGTCTCACCAAAAGACCAAAATCAATTCCCTTAAGAAGGATCTCAAGGAGAAGAGATCAAGAGGTAAACAACATCTTTTATTCTCTCTCTTTTCTTTCATTTTTTGTTATTCACTTCCATTCCCTTTGTATTTTGTTGGGATATTTCATTAAATATTCCCCCTCACTATACATATTTTGTATGAATGATGAGATATTATATTCCTCTCATGAGTCTTGTTTTTATGAAATTTTAAGAGACGTCGTTAGGATGCAGAATTTTCATGATAAATTTCTCAAGATATTCTTTTATTTCATGATTAGTTTTTCCTCTTTCCTCACTCCATATTATCCAAGAGGCATTAAATCCCCATAATCATGTATATTAATTATGTTCTGATGATTGTGGAAAATTCCTCATCAGTATTCTCCTCCTATTTCACTTATTTAAAGAATCAAAAAACATTGTCCATTTTTTTCGAATTACCGACATCGTGGATGATGTATTTTCAATTTACATTAATTATTTCAAGTATGGTCATGAAACAATTTATATAGTTTAACCAGGTTATAATATATGTTTTATGACTCATATATGGTTCGGTAATTCTTTTGTACTCATGTTTCAAATTTAAAAGACAAAAAGAGGTTGTTATTATCAAAGAACTACTTAAATGATCTAAACGAACATCATTATTGTTTTATCTAATGAATCATCCTCATATAAAGAATAAAAGTGATAAATTGTTTAATTTATGGTACTGGAAATATTTAAATACAAATCCATTACAATTCTATAGTTTCACTTCCAATCAACAAGAACGATTCATCATGAACCGATCATGAAAATCACAAAAGAACTCACCCAAAATAATTCAAGGAACAAAATACTAACAATTAAGGGGTGAAATGAGGTTATGAAATGACCATATAATATGTTATAAAATGAAAATGTTTCTTTAAAATAATAATAACACTCATTTAACCATTATACAGTAATTTTAAACAATTTTGAAGTAAGACAAGCCCAAGGAAAGGGAATTATTAACCTGATTTCCATTCTTTGGGTAAACATTCTACTTCATTAATTATGTGGTATTTGAATCATTTGAGTGATTAATTATGATTATAATATCTGTAATAATGTGTATTTACAGATTATATACATATTCTATCCACTCTATTAAGTCTCACTTCAATTATATGATGTTTATAATGGAATTTTCTTCTAAAATACCCATTTAAAATTCTGTTTTACAAGATTCAAAAGCAATGTTCTTTATGATATTATTTATGTTGTGTGATTATGTTTTGGTTATTGGGAATTTTTTATGATGAAGGGTGGTACCTATATTTCTCTCTAATGCATTGGGTATGAGTAAGTTGGAGGTTGGCCGTATGGTTACTCCAAGTGTAACTGCGATGGTTACACAAAGTAAGGTAGTCGTGAGGGTTACAAATTTTATTGTTTCCAAGATGGTTACATGATTATGTAAGTAATTCCCCAAGATACCTCTATGATTATATTTATGTTTGTGTGGATCTTGTGTAAATATCATGTTACATGATTTAAGTATTTATGGGTGAAAAGCATGTCTTTTGAAAATCTTTTCAAATGTTATGACTATTCATCGACTAATGTAATTTTTCCTTCTTTTTCATACCTTACTGAGCTGTTGTGATCATCCCAAGTTTTTAAATGATTTTTCACAGGTTAATGGATGAGTAATACAAGGAAGGAAGACATGTTAAATGTCGAATAATTGTCAAGGAGTCTTGTTTTAAGTTTTAATGTTTTATATTCTGAGAAAGATGGAAACTGATTTTATGGTATCCACTATGTAACAATGTGTAATGTTATGAATGTTTTGTCTTAATTCTCTAAAGATCTATACTTGAAAAGATCCACAATTTAAAAGGAAGTTTTTTCTTGAATAATTTCATGATTATGTATGTAATAAGTTCGGGTCATTATAACGAGGGTGCTTCCTTCCACAATTATCATAGGGAGGAAATTCAATCCTTCCCTTATTCCATGTTTCTTTATTTTCATTCAGAGAGTGTTCAGCAGATCCCTTCTTCTCTTGTTTTGAGTTTAGGTCATAAGACATAGAGAATTCCTTTTCTATCTTGATTTCACATGAGAAAATATATTTATATGATGAGAAGTATTTTGATACTAATTCTCGATGGAGAAATGGTATTAACCCATCAAATAAACAATCAATCATAAATATTGGGTTACATATATAATCTGCAGAATTCCTCTATAACCTTGTAATGTTATCCTCATATTTTGTGACATTTTCAATCTCCTTTTTCCTCAGACTCAAAAATTTCTTTTCCATATCTGCTTGATGGTCACAATGGTATTATTTTTCTAAAAAATCCCTTTAAACTCCCTCAATTCCATATTTGATACTTCATCATCTTCATTGGGGTTTTGAATCAACGACCACCATTGATAAGAATATCTAGTGAGGAAGTAAACTTCCATGATAACTTTTTCCCTTTCACTAATCCCCAAGGCATGGAATATTTTCTCTAATGAATTTATCAATTTCTCAGCTAATAATGGATTTGTACTCTCAATTTATGTTGGTGGTTGTTCCCTCATTATGCAATCTAACATTGATCCTCCATGTTGGGGTTCAGGGTGCTTCATATGGGTAAGGTTATTATTCATAACCAGTGTGAGTTGTCCCAGTATGGTGATAAGCTGATCAGTAGCAGTTGTATCACCAACTACACTATAATTATCTTAAACAAGACTTAAATCCATTCATGGAGTGCATGCATTGATTCTGTTTCCATTCTATCCACTAAGATCCATTTATAAACAATGGCATACACTAGATTAGTTTTTTAATCGCAATACATAAATCCAAACTTGTAAAACATTTAACATAAATTGAACAGTTTATGGATATAATCCATAATCATAAATATGTTTTCTTCGAGAATGTATATACTTATAAACCCTTCATAATGGTTTTCAATGATAATGAGAATTATCCTAAGCATATCCCCTATGAGTGTCATAACCAAGAGTGTAGCAAGGCCTGTTGTCGTGCATCAGTTCCAATTCAAGTCTAGCTAAAAGTGGTGTTTTCGGGTTTTACCACTAGGTACATCTATTCCAAAGCCGCCTCTACCTACTCGTATCCAAACAAGGATATATTTCTTAGAAAACTCAAAAAATCTCTACAATACCCATATTCTAGGATGTTCTGCTATACAAATCCTCAAAGTCTATCTTAGGGAGATGTTCTCTAATCAATGTTTATCTAAATCTAGTTTCCATGGTTTGTACTAAACTTCTACTGATACCAAATGTAACATCCCAACCCTAGTTACCTAGATTCTGTGAATTATTACATAACATTAGCATCATCACAATGAAATCATAACTTGAAAGACCGATCTATTTAATATTATTGGAAACAACATTCATACATAAGTTCAACTTTACAATATGAAGAGAGATAAAACACGAATATATTTAATTGGAAATATCCAATCCTCTTAGATTATTCCTTCAAGTAAGTCATAACTAACTTATTCATATCATAGGAAAATGAAACGTAATAAAGTGGTGATCTCAAATTCTCATTAAGGGTAAGAAATACAGCGGAAGATAACATAAATATTATGCACGGTGAATAATTGTAACCACATGCCTTTACCAATAATAAACAAGAATAATTTTTTGGCAGGACTATGAGAAGAGTAAATAATTCCATAATAAAAAATAATTATGGGTATTCTACAAGAATAATGACAACATGAACCATCAATATTATTTTCATAATGATGGAATGTATAATGTCGGACACTCGGAAACATTTTTTCAAGGCCTCGACCAAGAAGTCTAAAAATGATTAAAAATTCAGCCAAAACCATTTATCAAAATTGGGAAATAGACTCAAGCAATTCCACGTCAATTGTCTCATTAGACCTATCGATGCATCGAGGATCTATAGCCGGCTCCACCCATCACTTACTATGTCCAATACATTCCTCATATTAAAATTTTTTAAACATATCATAAACATCCGTATTAAAACTATCATACAAAATGTCAATAATTTAACCATAAACCATGATTGGTATAATAACATCACATCCACAGTAAAAAATATCACAAAAACTTCCATAAAATATGGATGTTTTGTATCATAATAAATCAACTTCAAATAAACATGAAATCCATAAAATGATGTTGACATAGACGAAATCAAAACCCATTTCAGAGATATATCACTTTCTATTTTGAAATCATTTAAGAGTCACATAATTATAATGAAAAAAAAGATTTTGAAAATATTATTATATGAATTTAAGGGAATCTTTGATGATTTATTAATGGCAGAAAATAGCCACACCCACCGTATATGTTAAAAAATCATTCATGCCTTAAATTTGTCGAAAAGGATAAAATGAAATTTGTTTGGAAAACAAAGAAAATATTCCTTTATAAAGATATTATAAAACATCAAACACGTTTATAAATGAAATCAAACAATAGTATATAATATAGTAAGAATGTTTTGAAAAACATTTTTAAGAAACATGTATGTGGATGATAGAGAGTTCCCATTAGATACTTACGAAAAAACAACCTTAGATAATAAAGAGATTGTATAAATAAACCCTTAACTTGTACTTTTACTTGGTAGAGGGTAGGTTAACATCCTAAATAATGTGGAAATAATTGTTAGTAAATTATACAGGAATCATATACATTAATATGATATCATATATGACCTTTTAACATTTCTTTATTAATAGTATCTTAGTATTATGGTTGTTTTGGTTGTTAACGGATTCTTTTTTCCTTTATATTATTTGTTATGTGAGTCATATTTGTTATAAATGAGATGTATCTTATTCATATCCAACATTATATCATGTCTTTAAACATTATTTTTAATCATAAAATGAGAATTATTCATGAATGTATACGATGGGAAATGAATCTCATCGCGTTCATGGAGACGTTAATCCGCACATACGCACATACGACAATATCATTCATAAGATATTAAAATAATATATAATTGGATGCTATATCATATATTCAGAATAATTATCATGTTATATTTTTTATTTAAAATAATTAATCATCATTGTTTTACCTATCCAAATAATAATGCATTTAAAAACAATTACACCACGACGTGGAGACAGTAATCCGTACGTACGGACGTATGGTGATATGCCATTCAAAGGATGGATAGAATGATGAATATGGATGTAAAATATTTATAATAACATAAAATTATATAGAATATATAGGAGTTATTATTTTATAATGGAAATATCAAAGAAATAAGAAGTGGAAGAAGAAATGAACTTGAAAGAGGGTGGTGAAATTATTACCATTTCTTTGGGTTGTTCCATTTGATTTGATCAAAAGGGATCCATATGTTGGCTATCTGACTAAAGGAATACCTCTAGGATTTATTAAGAGAACCTGAGAGGATATTCGTGTAGAGGTTCACCTATCCAATTTGCATTTATGGTGTGAAATATAATGAAGGGGGAGTTCCCTTTTATAAGAGGGGTGAGGGGGACCTTAGGAAAAACAAGAAATATTATTTTATAATAAAATAATTTTAGTTTTATAATTTCTTAAAATGGATTATATAAAGGATAAGGTGGGGATGGGTCGAAAACCACTCAAACAATATTATTTAGATAGGTTTGGGTCAATTTATTAACATTACTTTTAGATTTAACTCTTAGTTAAATAGTTTGATATTTACCGTGTCTCTTTGTATTTCTATATTATATGGTTAACAAACATTCTATATAATTCCAATAGAGCCCCAAGTGGTTAATAAATGATAAACCTACCATTATATAAGTCATTTGGCTGATCCTTAGATTTTTAGGAATAGAATATCAATAAATAATATAATATTGTTTTTAAAAACTCTTTTATGTCAATTTTGACACTATTTGGTATATTGTTTTGGTTGAATTCATAATAACAATATTACTTCTAAAAAATAATCCATCCAACCCTAATATGTCATATTAATATATAAAATTAGTGTAATTTATAAAAATTCTAAAATTACATTTATTTGTATATTTATAATATCAATTATTTTAATATTTCATTAATTAGGTAATTAATACATCACCATTGAGTCATAAATAAATTAAATTAATTAATGTATAAAATTATAAATAAAACACCACTATGTAGGAAATATTTTTATATTTCTAATTAATATTTATAATTGAATTTATATTATTTATAACCCAATATTAAAAATATTTTAGTTATTAAACTTTGATTTTACCTCTCTTAACTCTTCTTTGAGTTATATAATAAGAAATGTCCTAATCTAATCCAAGTGGACCAAAGAGGTTCATTTTTTATTCCTAAGGATTTTTAGTCAAATTATACTTATCCAATCAAATTAGTACAAGTGTTAGGGTAATAATAATATCATTTTTACCCTTAATTTCTTATTTACTTTTAACTGTGGTAAGTAAAAATAAAAAGGTTACTATTGATAAAAATTATTTTTATCATATTGAACCACATGTTACTCCTTGATATTAACCATGTCTCTTGGGTTTTTGAAATTCCACTCACAGAAGCAGAAAAATTATGTTTTATGTGAATTTGAAAATTTTCCTAGGAGGTGGGTAAATGATGTTGAAAAATTCAATAAAATTCTTATATATCTAAAATTAATTTAAACTGACTCCAATGAATTACATTTAATTATATATGTATTATGTATCTAATTTGACCTAAAATAAAATTAAATAAAAAAACTAATTATTTAAATAAATAATTGGTTTTAAACTATAACTTACTATTTATCACTATTCATAAAAAATTGCGTGTTCTCAGAAAAATTCCAAAAATTCACCCTAAGCTAATGGCGATATTCCGAATCCAAAAATGAAGTCCATTTTGAAAGATAAAATTTATTTAATTTCACAAAGTGGGTATTACTATTCATAACAGCTAGTTTGATTGGTTGTGGTGTGTGATAGAACTCGAAGTTGCGTACAATACATGATACTGTATTATTCAAAGAGAAGTGTACTGTGGATGCTTGGGGTGTTACAAATATCTTATATAACCAATGTACACATTCCCTCTAAAATTGAGAACTCTATATGAAAATTCCATTCCACCTTCCGTATCCTCCTCCATATGTTATGTGATTACCAAAAAACCCTATGATGTATAACCCATAAACCATATCCATCAAATCCTCCTAATAACTATATACTCTAGTACACCCTAATATAAAAAAAACTGACCCTCCCATGAGTCATATGTGATTGAACCATGAATAATTTTCCAAACCTACTAACTATACTACAATTCATTTCATTATGATCAATCAATAAGAACTGTTGATCCCTCATCCCACTAATCCAACAACATCACTAATACAAAGGATTATCATATGGTCACATACCTATTACGGTTCATACCAAAATAAGTAGCATCGATACATGCTCTACCCATTCTAAATCATAACATCTTGGATCTCAATCCATTGTGATTGTAATACAACTGATCATGTTTTCAAAAAATAAACATTAATACCAGAATATATAGTACTCAATGATCTTTACATCACAAACTCTAAAGGAATTCTATATGCCTCTCCTATTCCACTACAAGGGTATCTACAATATCATGGAAACTCATCTACCAATATTATTCGTAATGGTTATCTATCTCTCTCTATCTCACAAACACACAAATATATATATATAAATATATATATATATATATTACACATCACATACTGAGACCCACACTCCTAGCCACCAATCCACAATGATCATCATCATATTAGTCTATCAACTTGAGTATTATAATAATATTAACATACATATAATGAAATATTCTTCTCATAATTAATATCATGTAAACCATATATATTGAATTTGATTTATTAGAAGACCACCAATAATATATATTTGAAAACATAATTTATGTCATTTGAGACACTTTAAAAAACTGAAATAATTTTCATTCTATTATTTATTATCAAGGGACACCATAACTATAAAAACCTACAATACAAATATTCTTCTTATAACACACCTAGAGTAATTATAAACCCATTACATGGAGAGACTATTTAACCATCCCAATGGGAGTAAATATCACTATAAAATCTGCATGAACTATCATCAGAGATATAATAATCTAGTTTAGATTAGATTATTGATACCAATAAATTTTATTGGGAAAGACCACAGATGATTCTTTTTATACATTATATGTAGTTAGAAACCCCATAATAAGTGAATTCAACAAAATACAAGAACATGTCAAATGTGAAAAATATTTTTCATATGCAATTTCCTCATTCCACTATAGGACAAATGACAAAAACAAATTGACAATTTGGAAACCACATATCATTTTGAAATAAATTCTCCTAAAATAACATTAAAAACCATGATAAACACTATATTAATGTGGATTTTCTATAATTACCACATATTTTTTAATGACACCTCTATGTGAAGTCCATCGCGTGATCAAACACTTCTATAGTCCTTGCCAACCATATTCAGAAAATTAATATTGAGAAGAAAATATACGACACCACATTATAAGATCCCTATCACGAGACTACTCTGTAGTATCCCTGATAGATTTTAATGTGTCCTTATGCATGCCTAATAATATTCTAAATGGTTCACACTAGGATTGAGGGAAAAAGGTGTTTCCATGGAGAGACAATACCCTCACATTAATGTGAATGAAACAGTGGAAATAACTAAATAATATCTATAATAAAAAGGTTATTATGTGAAAAAATATCCATATCCATGATATATCAAATTATTTGCTATCATAAAATCAAAAATACCATCGATATCATGTCTTTTTATCTATTACAAAAAAATTATAAAAATCTACAAGTTGGATATACTAACATCCTCAAGACTAACCTCAACCCTACACCCATATCCTCCTTGAGTTATACCACCCTGATCAAGAAATAATCTACCTCTAATCGATATTAACATTTGAGCAATTAGTTATTATCATGTACCCATGTTTTGTATTTGATAGATTAGGGAGGGACAATTACTCACTATTCCACTACCAATAGTGTCCCTAACATAATTAGTAAATAAAAAATATATACATTTTTTGGTTTAGTAATAAAAAAAAATTAATATTTGAGAAAATAAATCATCGAAAATTCTTTGGTTCTATAATGACACCGAAGATCAATAATACATAAATTGATAAGTTATAGATGCCTTTAAAGTAAATTTATCACATGTATACCAAAAAGGGGAAAATCCAGCTGGAGAATATTTCACATATAATTTTTTTGTTGGGAAAGAGGTCATATTGAAAAATAACATATCCCCTTATGGGGGAGTGTTCCCTACCCTAAAAACATTTCAAATCAAATTAGGGTGACATCTCATCTTAAATGATTGGTATTATAGTTATTCCCTAGAAACATATCATATCATATCAAGGGTAAGAGAAAATCACAACCAAAATATATCATTACTCACTAGGGTGTGGGGAAAATCCCACCCTAGTAACATCTCATTCCACATCTTGGGTCAATGTCGCACTATGCCAAAAACACATCTTATTTAACAATGTGGAGTGGGGGAGTGACCCACCCTAAGAACATATCATATCATTATAATAGATAATTACACCCCATAGGGGAATCATTCCGATATGACATACACTCAGGTTGTCCACCATCTCAATCCTAGGACACATCATTGAGGCCATCCATTCAGGGAAACTACAGTTATATGGATTTATTAGATAATACATCGATGAATTTTGAATTCTTGTAGCCACCAAGGAAAACAATTGTATAAAAAATTAAATTTATACTTGAAAATGAAAATGAAAAAAATTATATAATGGTTCTATTTATTCTAGGGTCTGGTGCTGACCACAAGGTTGAGTCGGTTGGAAAATTTGATTTCAGTGTGGGCATGATAAAAATAAATTATGTTTAAAATTAATATTAATATTCCAAATGATATCCACATATTCATAGTCCTCTATTCCATCTTCATAATAATTTGGGTACAAAATTAAATGATTTTTTATAATTCATTCCTTTTATGTGTATTACATACTGAATGAACAATTTCTCTGATGAGAAATTACCATTATTGATGTAATCTTTCTATACTTCATGGGTTCCCCCTATATACATTTTGTATTCATTTTTGTCTTTTATATTGTATTTAAGATCAATAAATAATTTTCTTATTCAATTTGGGATAAAACAATAGGAGCATCGGAAATTAATATTTAATATGTTGAAATGATTTTAAAATATGAATGGTTAATTTACTGACTATTGACCACTAGTGGTTTGTATGTAAAACTCATTTATTATTCTATATGGTATGATTGAATTAGTATTATCCCAATGTGACCTAATTATGAATACAAGAATGTATATGTTGTTTACTTTACATCCCAATGTGTTCTTTATATATCATTTTCTAGGACATAGATTTTTGAATGTTAATAGTACATTCTGGGTTTCATTACACCTATAAAATGATACTGTCCTTCTCTTAAATATCATTGGTGAACCTTAAAGAAATATAATCAGTAGTCTCACTTTGGTTCTGTAAATCCCATTACCGAGTTCAGGCATGGTACTCAAGGAATTCTTATCCTACAGATAGGACTTGGTATCCCCCCATTTACCTAATCAAATTCAATGGGTAGGGTTAGGTATCACCATATTTCATAGGGTATGGTACTCTGTAACCATGATTTAGTTTATAGATAGGATTAAGTATCCCCCCTTGTCCACAGGGAATGAGACCATTATCTCAACCTTTTAGAACGGTCAGTAACGCCTTGTTCACTAGGGAATGAGATCCTCAATGATCATGCCATAATCCCTTAGATGATGTGTCATATAGCTAGGTGAAAATTTATTATGAATAATTCATAGATGATATATAGTTTTTTCAATTAGTAATTATGAAGTTCAACTAGTGGTGTTGTATGGACAGTCTTCTGAGGGTGATACTACCTCAACTCAAAATCATGATTTAATTAATGAGTAGGATCCCCTATATATTATATGGTGGACGTTTAATTGTAATAAATTGATAAAAATAAGTCTTATTTTAAATAATTACTCTTTATTACCCAATTTATTACTTTAGGATGGTATAGAAAACAATATATTAACCTTAGGATTCACCCACTCTTTAGCGATATGATTTTTTAATTTTTTTTATCACATGGAATTAGTATCAATAATTTGAGTATTGATTATTGGAACGTTCCACATGTCATTGATAATTTTAATTTTATAATTTATTTTGACTATTCCTACTCATAAATTTTTTGTTACACTTTATTAATTGAGCATTGAGATAAATTGGTTTTCATGTTTCAAACATATTCATCCTCAGAAACACTTATCATATCATAATATGGGTGTGAATTATTTATTTATGTTTCCATTGAGAAAATTGTGTGTCCCTCAAGATACATTTATACTCAGCCTAGCATGATCTTTATTCCCACAGGTGTATTTTTCTACAAGAAACACTCACCTTAAAAGATGTTCTAGGGAGATGTGGAGATGGTGAGGATTATTCCAAGATATACCATGGTGATTCATTATTTGTAAAGGTTATTCTTGATAGGGGTGGTGAAAAATGTTATATTAGTGTCTTCCATGTGTACTTTCGGTGGTGGTACCTTCATAGAACATTGTATTAGTATGATTTTCATGATGTATAGTTTCACTTATATTATCCTAATGGGATTTACTTGTATTTTTCATCTCATACATGAATTTTAGTTATTATATTTTAGATCAATTCAATATATATACATATACATATACATCCTTCTAGTTCTTTGGATTTTCTTATGTATTGGGTGTACGTATATTATTAGTTTATATAGGATAACACATCCAATGTGATGATATATGACTATTTGATGTCAGTCACCATAACTCGTCCAATTAACAGTTGTATTTGGGATGCATGCATGATATACATCCATCCATGGAGGGGAACTATTTTTATATGTTATTTTAGATTTCTATCATAGTAGGATCTTATGATAAATATTGTTTGAATATATAAGTTATGTGAGTACCTTGTTGCGAACTTAGTGAAAAATGGTTAAGGGCGTATTTAGTTCAGTTTTCATACTATGGAGTCTAGCGTAGACACAAAATAGATATATCCTTTCACAATGATTTTAGTTACCTAATAGTTGACCAAGAGTTTTGAGGCATCTGGTTTTTGTGTGGTTAGTGAGAGTAAATATATAATATAATGGAAAATTATGATCTTTACTAAATTTCTTGATTTATCTCACTATGATATTCTCAAATGCTTATGGGTACATCAAATAAAATGGGTGTCGGTTTTTTCGCAAAGTCACCCTAGGTGCATATCCAGGGTCACTACAAGCCTGTTCTAATTGATATACCTTTATACTACATGATGGTGATCAATGAAGCATTTCTATTCAAATTCTGTTGATATATATCCTTCACATCGATCATGAGGAAGATTATCTCCCCTTTATGATTAGTGATATATTTTTTTATTATATGAATTATTTTTTTAACCGAGAAAAGAATATCCATTGTCTGATATAATTTTCACTTATTATTATCTAGAAGATTAGGATAAATAGAAGATGGTAAATTAGTTAGAGTCCATGATTTGTGTTTCTATAATATTCAATTTTATAAAAATTTCAAGTCAATTATTTCATAAGAACCATAAATTATAACATGACCCCTTAATATTAAATATTATTTTTTACATACTCACTATGATACTACTCTATCATTGGAAATTTTTTATTCATCTAGATTATATATATTTTAAATAAATCTTTTGTCATTTCTACTTGGTATTACTTCTGTGATTGAGTACACATTGACACCCATGGATTTAGAAAACATTATATATGGTTATGTTCAATGCGGAAATTATTTAGATCAATGTTTTTGGTGGGGACATTGTAGGAAAATTTCATGAGCTTCACAAATATTTTGATACAAAAACACATGTTTCATATTAACCTGATCGAACATTGGAAAATTGGTATTCTGTGGAAGTTATACACCCAAGTTGTGAGAGATGGAAAGCTTTAAACCTAGTAGGATCCTGATTGGTTTCATGGATAGAATTTTATTTTAAGCTATCTGATGATAGTAGAATATTATTTATCACATACTTTATAATATATCATGGTCTTTTCATTGTATTTACTAGTTTCTTTGGGATATTTTGGTGCAGAAAATGAATCGATAATCTCCCATGACAACCACTATAAAATAAAACCACTTACATATGGATTTTTATAATCTGGTGTTGTCAGACTACACGAAATGAATATTCTTAATGTTAGGGACCATCTGGTGGAAATTTTATTATGTTTAATTTATTAAATATTAAAACTATCATTGTGGTTAGAGTGTATAATTGATTTTCATCTTGTGATGTTTTTTCAAGTGCTAAAGATAACGTCAATATGGTTAGTTTTTTCTACTTAATGTTCAATATCATTATACTTTTTTGTGTTCCTTGAAAGAGGTGTGTATGTTTAACACATATCCACATGGTTAGTGTTTTTATCCTGATACTTTTGTTAGAGGTGCTGATGAGAAATATCAATATATAACACATTAGTAGTGAATGTACATTGGTATGGAATTCCTAGTAGATCATTGTGAGTGTACCCACCATATGGAAACCCTTTATATATGTTGTCAAAGGGGGTATTAATGGGATGATGTCATAATTTTTGAATTAGAATGGTTTTTTTCAATGAAAATATTTCATTGAGTTGTTTCATTTGAATTATCTGTACTGCAGACATTGGATTGTCACATATTCAAACAACTTATTAGAAATGGTTTAATATTGGGATGGTATTAATGTCATAAATATGTTTGATTCACTCATATATATCTTGTATGATTGACCAAAAATAATGCTAATGTGTTATCATAGAATGGGGGAGTGTGTCAATTTGATATTGATGTGTAGATGTGGATTTCCATATATGTTTATGTAGAAGGTCCCTAAAAAGGTCCAAGTTTGTCATCTTCCATTAAATAAAGAATACGGTGCATATTCCAGGTTGGAATGTGATAGAAGAGGGGTTGATGTGAATCATAGAGGGAATATATTCTTGTATCATTCCCAATGATAGTAATTTAATTTTTACTATTCATAATGTTGGATTATAATATATATTGGACTATACTAGTGTGAAAATATTTAAGAAGTACGTTAAAATGTTGATAGAGAAGTTCTTCCTCCAATGTTACCATGATGATGAACCCTTCTTGAGTGAATTTCATAGGATTGTATATTATTTTCATTACATGTGGTAGGACGTCACATGATTGTTAAGAGGTCATAATGTAGTGGTATGGAATATAATTCATAGGGAAGATTCATGATTGAGATTCATTATTGCCTCATGGTTTGGAAGATTTGGCCTCTTCATTTATGAGAGTGTTCATTTCAGTAGTTTCATCAAATTTTTTTACATTGGAACATTGTAGATGAAAAATATTTGTTAAATACCCGTGTGTTTTTTGTATATAATTATTATTTATGATTTACTGTATATTATATATTTTTTCATTTGAATGGACTAAATGGGAATATAATCATGAGGATATTGTGATTTCAATTTTTATTGGATGTGTCTTTTTTAAATTTTGAGTTCATAATGTAATCAAGATCTCTATTGTGGTAAAACTATAAATATTACCTATTAGAATAACATAAAAATATGTAATTTTTATATTGATTCTAGGGAGTGGTTTTCACCCCTAGTAGTAGTCAAAATTGAATTGTGAGTGCAATAGGGCCTCAATAAAAATTTGTTAATAATGAAATTAATATTATTTTCCAATGATTGTGTGATTATTGTGAAATTAATCCAAATTATTAATGGATAATCATATAGGAAAATAGATTACACGGTTTTATCCTTAACCTGAATTTTATCCTATGATAATTCATTGTTTCAGTTGAACTGGGAATCTCACGTGTTCAGTGTTATGTGTGGATCTAAATAATTAAATTAATTAAATTAATCTATTTTTATGGTGTCTGAAGAGCCCAGCTATATATGTTCAATTATATTTGAACCCTATGATTATCTATATTATTTAATTGACATAACCCAATTGAAGGGGAGTGTTAGAAAAGGGCACATGATGGGATCAGTATTAGATTAAAGGATGATATTAGATCTGCGATGATAATGTTGGGAAAATTATGTAGCTATGATGGTTTAATTTAAGGGATACTCATTATTCAATGAGGAATGAACTATTATATCCATATCTCACAATTCATTGGGATTATGTGGATGTATTATTTTTTAAAATTGATATTTCATGTCCTTGAATATCATAATCATACATTTTTTAGTATGTAATTTTATGATTTTGAACTATATATTTCTATTCAATGGATTTTGATCACTTTGATAGATGATAAGGAAAAACAAAGATCATCATTGATTTTTTACATTACATGTTTTATAGTTTCCCAATTTTTCTCCTGATGAATTCATCACTGACCATTTTCATGGATCATGTTTCAATACGTATATGTCAAATTCTATGAATGTTCAAAACCTAGGCCCACTAGTGATTATTTTGGGTGGTGGAAAATATCATGATATAAATATGGATTATTATGTGATTGAGGACCTCCATTTCCAAAATAATATGAAAATTATAAATGATAAATAAACACTGGGTAATGGGATATGTTCATGGAATATTGTGAACAAGATTTCTGGGAACTTATTGTTTGAAATAAACAATTGGAAAAAATCATCCATATCTGATGAATTTGAAGAATTATTTATCCTAATTAAAGGAGCATATAGTGGTCAACAAATATATATTTTTTATGAATATGATTTCATTCATGATTCTTCTAACTGCATGTCAGGTTTCCCCTAACAACATGGAATATACCTTTCCATGTGCATCTGTTGGGGTTTCCATGGGAGAAAAATATCCCATATAGTAAAACTAACAATTACATGTCATGTATGGTCATCAGTGCATCCTGTGAATAATAAATGTAATTTATTCTATATATGCATTGACTAAATTGCTTCAACATTTGAAAAAGTGTATAATTTAGTATATACAACGATGATTGTGTATGTACACCATGTGTTCTATTTTATATGGTGTGTACAAGAGTACACGCCCATCTAGTACATATAATGTATGTGCACCCTATATAATATTCTACATGTCATGATGGTGGTAGTATATTTCAAGAGTGACTACCTGATTTACACGATAATATAACATTTTTGTATGATGTATCCCTTGGTGTTCTTCATATCACTTTTTCATGGACTCGTATTTAGCCATGTGAATAGTCTAACCACAGTGTTTTTTAACCAATAATGTCTCATTTGATGACTATTCTATATCAAAGGTGAACAATGGATAATATAACAAGTAATTTCTATTCATCTCTTTAGAGCCTATATCTGGGATAATGTTTAATGAACATGATATATTTATCCTATATATAAGGTTAGGGATCCCCCTGTATACATAGGTGAAAGATCATCTGTCTATATGATTGTTTACATATAGGGATAAATATCCCCTTATATAACAAGTCATGATATACTTTATCTCATCCCTTTTGTAGGATCATATATTCACTAATTACATGGCATCTGATTTTATCAATATATGGATCCATTTATAAATAGTTACAAGTTTCACACCTATATACTTATGTTATGAGATCCTCTATCTCAACCTATAGGTATGGTCCTACCATTATTCCCATGGAAAAAGGGTTCTCTATATGTAGATCATACTCGCATTATTGAGGTGTCCTCCAGTGAAGTGTATATCACCCCTTGTGATTCATGTGAGGCGACAAAGGTTGTTTGCATGTGAAATTCAGCTTCTTTTCATATAGTGTAATATTTATTTATATGGTGAGTGCGATACTCCATCAACTTGTTTGAGTTATTTAATTATGGTAGGATCCACAATATTGTAGAGACACGAAACTTGACGTACATGGACATTATATTTCTTTTGCGGAATAATTGGTACATAACAAAAACACACACACAAGGATCGTAATAGTTTAGTGTCTTTGGTAACTTGGAATATAATCTTCTAATCGTGGTGAATGATCTTCAACATCTCCCACAAAGATCTTCCTTTTTTTCTTCCGAAAACCTTTTTTTATATCCTGGGGAAAAGAAATCATTAAAGGGTGAGCTCAAATGCTCAGTAAGGGTAAACAAAAGAAATATCAATCACATCATATACATAAGAACATAACTTTTGGAAATCTTATCCTGCAAAATAGATCATAATATCATAACATGGGATAAATCATAGAAGTGAAATGTAATACCAATAATCATAACTTAAAACATGAAACTTTTTGGCATACACACATAATACTAGAGAATCATTTCTTGTCAGTCAAGACTCATTGCCAAGACTATCTTAGTGGACAAAGTCCCTTTCTGAACCGAGTCACCCTTGTTTCAGTCCTGTTTCACTAAACCGGTATAACCTTCCGTTCCAGCCATGTCTATCTCATGAGATATAAAATCTTTACCTAATGCATTGGAGGGAGATATAGGTCCCACCCATCTCATAATGATACTATTCTTATGTGTGCCACAAAATCATAAACCATACATCATAGCATAACCCATGTAATAAAAATTGGAATTTTAAACATTGTGACATCATAAGACTATTCATATAAGATAAAGTAATTCATAAGAATAATTCCATCACAACATAATCAAATCAATGTAATAATAGGGATAAAAACAGAACCCTTTATTATCTTAGATGGAAAATAATTTTGATAAAACACTTGAACTCCATTCTTGAGGTAAATATCATTTCCACTCCAAAAACATTTTTCCTTTCTTAACATGTCATACAATTTTAAACTAAAAGATGTTGATTAAAAATAAACATGAAAACATGTAAAGGAAACTTCTTGGAATAAATGTTTTAAAAATCCATTCATGTCGTATAAGTTAAAAAAACATTCTTCTCGTACTTTTGTCAGAAAAGTCAAAAAGTATCTCGTACGAAAAACGAAAAAAGATTTCATTCATATCTTTTACTAAAAACTCACCGAAGGATAAAATTGGATTTAAACAATTGTAGGTGGATGGAAATAATATTACATATTGAGGAAACATGGAAATGGATGATAAAATACACCCTAGTAAATACCAAAGTATAAACAATCTCGGATAAAAATGAGATTGTGATATTTCCCTTACCTTAGGTCCTATTTGCTTCGTATGTGTCCAAAACTCCTGTATAATGATTTAAATAATGTCATTTACTACTTCCAGAATCATACTCATTGTTATGATATCATATATGGTTCACTAATGACTTTATATTACCCGTTCTTTTGTAAATTCCATGTTAAAGAGCGTTTTGGGTAAAATTGATTCATTTGTCGTCCATGTTTTGACTTGTAATTATTCATATGATTACTTAGATCATGATTACTTAATTCTAGAATATAAAACATGATTTATATATAATATATATTCAGAATATACATATATATAATAAATCAGTAAATGGAAATAAATACACCGCTCATGGAGACGGTAGGCCGTACGTACGCATGAACGTTGTTTTCGTTTCATTATTGAGTTCAATAGAAATAAGTAGATGAAATACATATATATACCCATAAATACAGTATCATTATTATGTCATATATTTCATGATTACTTATTATATATACTTTTAATCATTCATGAATGGTTAAAGTGGAGAATGAATCTCATCACGTCGTGGAGACGGTAGTCCGTACGTACGCACGAGCGATGATATCGTTCTCAGGATCGTGGGACTGTATTGGAGTGTATGTATACTATTTCAGAATAAATATCACTTTAAAATAATCATATATAGTTATTATTTACACCATTATACCCATCCATGTAAGGTGGTGGTGGAAAATAGATTACACCACGGCGTGGAGATGGTATTCCGTACGTACGCACGCGCGGTGATTTCGTTTTCCGTAGGATGGATAGATGGTGAGATAGGGTTATTTCATACATATAATAACATATCAGTATATTGGTGATACTGATGTTATTACTTCATAATGAAACAACTAAATAAGAAGAAGTTGAAGAAGAAAGAATTTGGAAAGGATCGGTAATGGATATTACCTCTTTTTGAGGTGCCTCTTCATAACCTCCTCTTAGGGCACTAGGGTTGGTCTTTGAAGAAGACCAGAACCTCTAAGATGTTTCTAGGGATGTGGAGAAAATAATTTGGCAGGGTTTGGCCGAGTTTGAAGGCTCATTGTGGTGTGAGGAGAAGAGGGAGGAGGTGCCCTTTTATAAGGGAGGAGAGGGGCACCTTTGGAATAAAAAAATATTATTTTATTAATAAGCCAACATCGGTTTTAAATAGCTCCAAATTGATTTATTTTAAAGCTAAGGTGGGTATGGGTCGAACTACTCTCATCCAATAGAATTTATACAAGTTTAGGTTCCTATTTTAACCTTATCATTTACATTTAACTTTAAGTTAGATAATTTTACTTTTACCGTGTCTTCTTGTGTTCTTATACTATAAGGTTAATAAACTTACTATAAGAAGCCAAAATAACCCCAAGTTGTTTATTATTAATATATATAACCTTATCTAAGTCATTTTGCAGAAACTTTATATTTTTTGGAATAAAATATCAATTAATAATATAATATTTTTTTTAAAAACTATTTTATGTCTATTTTGACACTATTTAGTAATTGATTTTTGTGAAAATCATAACAGAATGATTAGTTCAAAAAACGATAATTAAATAAATACTAACATGTCATATTAACCTAGAAAATTACTGGAATTCATAAAAAGTCTCAAATTACATTTATTTGGGTATTTATAACATCAATTATGTCAATATTTCATTAATAAGATAATTACTGCATCATCATTGTGTCATAAATAAATTAAATTATTTAATGTCTAAAAATTACAAATAAAATACCATTATGTAGGAAATCTCTTTAGATTTCTAATGAGTATTTATAGTATAATTTATCTTATGTATAACCCTATATTAAAATGATTTACTTATTAAACATTGATTTTAACTATTTTAACCCTTCTTTAGATAAATTAATAATAAATGTCCTAATCTAATCCAAGTGGGCCAAAATGGTCATATTTTATTTCTAAGGTTGTTTTTGGTCGAATTACACTTATCCAATAGAATTAGGACACGTTTTAGGGTAATAATAATATCATTTTTACCCTTAATTACCCTATTTACTTTTAACCGTGGTAAAAGAAAGTAAAAAGTTACTATTCACCAAAAAAATTATTTTCTTCTCATTGAAGCACATTTTACTTACTGACATCAACCATGTCTCTCGGATTTTAGTAATTCCTCTCACAAAAGTGGTAAAATTAAGTTTTATGAAAAATTCAGTTTTCTTTAACTACTACTTAGTGGTTTCACTATTCATCAAAAATTAAATGTTTTCAGAAAAATACCAAAATTTCACCCTAGGATAATTTTGATATTCTGAATCCAAAAATGAAGTCCATTTTGAAAAATAAAATTTATAAAATTTCAAAAAGTGGCAATTACTATTCATAACGGATAGTTTTAATAATATTTTAATAGCATATCGTTGTTTAGTGAAACTCGATATTGCATACTATACACGCTATCGAGGAAGGTCGTGATTGCGTGTAATGTAAGGCAAGTCAAGGATGCGTGTTGAGCAAGATCCTTTTGGTGTAGCGTACAACACAAGATATTAATTAAATTAAAAAGAATATTTTTCATAAAATCTCGGGGTGTTACATTCTACCCCCCTTAAAATGAATTTCGCCCTCGAAATTCGTCGGGGTTATAAATGGTTTACTATTCGAAATTTTCTTTGATAGAAACCCACATCGTAAAAAGGAATACCATAACCAATCTTTAAAAACAAAAATATGAAATGTAACGGTTACCCAAATAAACTAATCACTGGGTTTCCACATAGGTGAAAATATGGATATGGAAGAGAAATATAACCATCATGTTCTGATGGAGAGTGGTAGAGAACATGGCTATGGAAAATCCAGCAATCACAAAGCCATAAATTTGTGACGATCTAAGGTACCATCTGATTCATCATATATAAGGGAACTAGGGAAACATTTTTTTTGGTTTTCAAGATCATTTCCCAAAAGTTGAAGATTTCTAATTAGAATAAATACTTACTTTATTTTGGTACAATCTCACTGTTGTTTGTGCTTTGAAAAATTTCAAATTCATCTATTAAAGAAATGATGTTGAATTTGTTATTCATGAAGTGTTAATAGATCATGTGATAGAATGATGGGTCATTCCATCTATTTCAAACAAAAGGTTAGAAAAAGTTATCAAATATACGTAAGTCCATCTATGGTGAGGTTAATCGTATACGATTCCAAAAATGAACTTATACTTCATATATCATACCGCGTAATAAAATAAAACAAGCTTCTATTAACCAGGGACTTCCTGTAGGCTAGTGGTAGGCTATAAAGGCCAGTTGCACTTCAGTTGTGGGTTCGATTCCCACAGCCTTGTCTGACGCGATGGGCTGTCGCCCGTCCTTCAGGTTGTCCTTTTTCTAAAGCTATATTACTATAACATCCCATCAAAAATATCGAAAAAATTTCTATACTTAAACAATACTATATTATGTCCAACATAATCCATTCCAATCATTAGGCTTATCCAGAATACTGTAGTCCACTCTCATAATATAGTGAAAACGATTACCATAGATTTCATATAACAAGCATGTTAATACCATCGTTGATCCCCATATATCATAAGATATGTCTTGTTGGTCAAATTACAATTATTATAAGGCCTTAATCATGTATTCTCTTGAAAAATTAATACCCATTGAATCATAGTAAAAACAAGAGTGCTGTCAAAAGTTAACTCATTCCACATACCAAAAACCCAAAATTCTATATACTCAAACCATGATATAACTATTTCCTTATATCAGTCATGAGCTCATGAATACGGTCAAACATTTCATTTTCTCGTTTTCCCTTCATTATGTGCATATCATCTACATTCCAAAATTATCTCAATCACATTCAATGGTTACCGGTACCATTTAAAACCACAATATACAAATACATAAATATTCCAATATTCCACGATACTATATACAACATTATATTGGAATCCCATTACATAAACACTTAATCATTCCACCACATTGTTGTCATATTCAACATCGCCAATAGTGATCGCATTTGACTTCCCTTTGTCCTTTTCCTAAAGTGGTTGCTCATGTCGATCATCACTAACCCTTGGATTAGGGCATTTATTAGCATAATGCCACATTTCCTTGCACTTAATGCATTGAAGTGTTGGTGGTGAGTTCTTTATAGTATTTTCTTTATTCCCATCATTAGAAACCCTTTTTCCATTACTTCGACACTCAGCTTCTCGATGACCTTCTTTTCCACACTTAAAACATTTTCTAGTCCTTTTAAGACAATCTCCACCATGCTTCTTTCCACACTTTGAGAATAAGGAATCATTCATATTCTTTTCCCCATTATTCTGAGATTTCTCCTTGAACTCCATCTTTTGTTTCTTGTCAAAACTATGAGATGGATAAGTAACACCAACTTCCATTTCTACCTTGATAGCACAACGCACAATTTCCTCATAGCTACTAAAGTCTCTTATAGCTAATGCCCTTCAAAGATTTGGTTTTAAGCCACTGAAGAATCGATCAACTTTACTTTCAGGTTGGATGATAAATCCAGATGCATACCTGGCAAGCCTTGTAAAATTTTCTTCGTATATACCAACAGATTCATCATCCTTTTTCTTTAGTTCAAGAAACTTCTTCTCCATCTTTGTTTGAAGAATACGAGGGAAGTATTTATTGAAAAATAAGTTCTTGAACTTGTACCATTCCATGGACTCAATTTCATCTCTTGGCCTTGTATTCTTGATAAGATTCCACCATTGATCAACTTCACCTTCCAAACGATATACTTCTAAGATGACTTTATCATGTTCAGAACATTGAAGAAATGAAAATATCTTTTCAGTGGTACTGATCCATTGTTCAGCAACAAGTGGATCAGAAGACCCACTGAAATAAGGTGGACGTTGCCTCATGAAGGACTCAAAAGAATATTGTTCCCTTCTCTGCTCATTTGGAAGTACAGAATGATTCATAGCTTGTGTAAGTATAGAAATAAGATTTTCCACTCCATCTCCCAAAACATTTGTTTGTTCATGAGGACAATCATTGCATTGTCCATTGCATTGATCAACAGGGTTCCTTCGGGTTCCAGCCATCGTCTAAACCCCAAAAAGAATAGTGAGAAGAAAAAATCATAATAAAGGGGGAGTAACTTCAATATCTAACATCTTTGGTTTAATCTAATATCGTTACCATAGTTCTAGGACTATATCCTATACATATACTTATCCTTAGGGACATCCCAAGACATACCTTAGAAATATCTCTAGGGATCTCACTAAAGTTATCGCATCCTAGTTTCTAAAGGTTGACTAAACCTTTCCTCTGATACCAACTGTAGAGACCCGAAGCATGATGTACATGGACATTACATTACTTTTGCGGAATACTTGGTACATAACAAAAACACACACACAAGGATCGTAATAGTTTGGTGTCTTTGGAAACTCGGAATATAATTTTCTAATCGTGGTGAAAGATCTTCAAAATCTCCCACAAAGATCTTACTTTTTTTTCTACCTAAAACCTTTCTTGATATCCTAGGGAAAATAAAACATAAAAGGATGAGCTCAAATGCTCAGTAAGGGTAAACAAAAAAATATCAATCACATCATAAATAAGAACATAACTTTTGGAAATCTTATCCTGTAAAAGAGATCATAATATCATATCATGGGATAAATCATAGAAGTGAAATGTAATCCCAATAATCATAACATAAAACCTAATACTTTGTGGCATACACACATAATCATAAAGAATCATTTCTTGTTAGTCAAGACTCATTTCCAAGACTATCTTAGTGGACAAAGTCCCTTTCTGAACCGAGTCACCCTCGTTTCAGTCCTGTTTCACTGAACCGGTATAACCTACCGTTCCAGCCATGTCTATCTCATGAGATATAAAATCTTTACCCAATGAATTGGAGGGATATATAGGTCCCACCCATCTCATAATGATACCATTCGTATGTGTGCCACAAAATCATAAACCATACATCATAGCATAACCCATGTAATAAAAATGGGAATCTTAAACATCGTGACATCATAAAACTATTTATATAAGATAAAGGAATTCATAAGAATAATTCCATCACAACATAATCAAATCAATGTAATAATAGGGATAAAAACAGAACCCTTTTTTATCTTAGATGGAAAATAATTTTGATAAAACACTTGAACTCCATTCTTGAGGAAAATATCATTTCCACTCCAAATACATTTTTCCTTCCTTAACATGTCATACAATTTTAAACTAAAAGTAGTTGATTAAAAATAAACTTGAAAAAATGTAATGGAAACTTCTTTGAAATAATGTTTTAAAAATCTATTCATGTCGAATAAGTTAAAAAAACATTCTTCTCGTTCTTTTGTCAGAAAAGTCAAAAAGTATCTCGTACGAAAAACGAAAAAAGATTCCTTTCATATCTTTTACTAAAAACTCACCGAAGGGTAAAATTGGATTTAAAAAATTGTAGGTGGATGTAAATAATATTACATATTGAGGAAACATTTATGTGGATGATAAAATACACCCCAGTAAATACCAAAGTATAAACAATCTCGAATATAAATGAGATTGTGATATTTCCCTTACCTTAGGTATGATTTGCTTCGTAAGTGTCCGAACCTACTGTATAATGATTTAAATAATATCATTGACTAATTCCGGAATCATACTCATTGTTATGATATCATATATGGTTCAATTATGACTTTATATTACCCGTTCTTTTGTAAATTCCATGTTAAAGAGCGTTTTGGGTAAAATTGTTTCATTTGTCGTCCATGTTTTGACTTGTAATTATTCATACGATTACTTAGATCATGATTAATTAATTCCAGAATATAAAACATGATTTATATATAATATATATTCATAATATACATATATATAATAAATCAGTAAATGGAAAGAAATACACTATTCATGGAGACGGTAGGCCGTACGTACGCATGAATGATGTTTTCGTTTCATTATTGAGTTGAATGGAATTAAGTAGATGACATACATATATATACATATAAATCCAGTATCATTATTATGTCATATATTTCATGATTACTTATTATATATACTTTATAATCATTCATGAATGGTTAAAGTGGAGAATGAATCTCATCGCGTCGTGGAGACGGTAGTCCGTACGTACGCACAAGCGATGATATTGTTCTCATGATCGTGGGACTGTATTGGAGTGTATGTATACTATTTCATAATCAATATCACTTTAAAATAATCATATATAGTTATTATTTACACCATTATACCCATCCAAGTATGGTGGTGGGAAAAAATAGATTACACCACGGCGTGGAGACGGTATTCTGTACGTACGCACGCGTTGTGATTTCGTTTTCCATAGGATGGATAGATGGTGAGATAGGGTTGTTTCATACTTATAATAACATATCATTATATTAGTGATACTGATTTTATTACTTCATAATGAAACAACTAATGAAGAAGAAGATGAAGAAGAATGAATTTGGAATGGATCGGTAATGGATATTACCTCTTTTTGACGCGCCTCTTCTTAACATCCTCTTAGGGCACTAGGGTTGGTCTTTGAAGAACACCAGAACCTCTAGGATGTTTCTAGGTAAGTGGAGAAGATAATTTGTCATGGGTTGGCCGAGCTTGAAGGCTCAATGTGGTGTGAGGAAGAGAGGGAGGAGGTGCCCTTTTATAAGGGATGAGAGGGGCACCTTTGGAATAACTAAAAATATTATTTTATTATAATGCCAACTTCGGTTTTAAATAGCTCAAAATTGATTTATTTATAAGATAAGGTGGGGATGGGTCGAAATCCTCTCATCCAATAGAATTTAGACAAGTTTAGGTTCCTATTTTAACCTTATCATTAACATTTAACTTTAAGTTACATAATTTTACTTTTACTGTGTCTTCTTGTGTTCTTATACTATAAGGTTAATAAACATACTATAAGAAGCCAAAATAACCCCAAGTTGATTATTATTAATATATATAACCTTATGTAAGTCATTTGGCCGAACCTTAGATTATTAGGAATAAAATATCAATTAATAATATAATATTTGTTTTAAAAACTATTTTATTTCGATTTTGACACTATTTAGTAATTGATTTTTGTGAAAATAATAACAGAATGATTAGTTCTAAAAACGTTAATTAAATCAATACTAACATGTCATATTAACCTAGAAAATTAGTGTAATTCATAAAAAGCCTCAAATTACATTTATTTGGGTATTTATAACCTCAATTATGTCAATATTTCATTAATAAGATAAATACGGCATCATCATTGTGTCATCAATAAATTAATTTATTTAATTTCTAACAATTATAAATAAAATACCATTATGTACGAAATATCTTTAGATTTCTAATGAGTATTTATAGTTGAATTTATCTTATGTATATCCCTATATTAAAAATTATTTACTTATTAAACTTTGATTTTAACTATTTTAACCCTTCTTTAGATAAATTAATAATAAATGTCCTAATCTAATCTAAGTGGGCCTAAATGGTCATCTTTTATTCTTAAGGTTGTTTTTGGTCGAATTACACTTATCCAATAGAATTAGTACATGTGTTAGGTTAATAAAAATATCATTTGTACCCTTAATTACCCTATTTACTTTTAATCGTGGTTAAAAAAAGTAAAAAGTTACTATTCACCAAAAAAATTATTTTCATCTCATTGAACCACATTTTACTTACTGCCATCAACTGTGTCTCTTGGATTTTTGAAATTCCACTCACAAAAGCGGTAAAATTATGTTTTATGAAAAATTCAGTTTTCTTTAACTACCACTTAGTGGATTCACTATTCATCAAAAAATAAAAGTTTTCAGAAAAATACCAAAATTTCACCCAAGGCTAATTTTGATATTCCGAATCCAAAAATAAAGTCCATTTTGAAAAATAAAATTTATAAAATTTCAAAAAGTGGTTATTACTATTCATAACGGCTAGTTTTAATAATATTTTAATAGCATATCGTTGTTTAGTGAAACTCGCTATTGCGTACTATACACGCAATCGAGGAAGGTCGTGATTGCGTGTAATGTAAGGCAAGTCAAGGATGCGTATTGAGCAAGCTCCTTTTGGTGTAGTGTACAACACAAGACATTAATGAAATTAAAAATAATATTTTTCATAAAATCTCGGGGTGTTACATTCTACCCCCCTTAAAATGAATTTCTCCCTCGAAATTCGTCGGGGTTATAAATGGTTTACTATTCGAAAGTTTCATTGATAGAAACCCACATAGTAAAAAGGAATACCAAAACCAATCTTTAAAAACAAAATTATGAACCGTAACGGTTACCCAAATAAACTAATCACTGGGTTTCCACATAGGAGAAAATATGGATATGGAAGAGAAATCTAACCATCATGTTCTGATGGAGGGTGGTAGAGAACATGGCTATGGAAAATCCAGTAATCACAAAGCCATAAATTTGTGACGATATAAGGTACCATCTAATTCATCATATATAAGGGAACTAGGGAAACATTTTTTTTTCAATATCATTTCCCTAAAGTTGAAGATTTCGAATTAGAATAAATACTTACTTTATTTTGGTACAATCTCACTGTTGTTCATGCTTTGAACAATTTCCACTTAATCTCTTAAAGAAATGATGTTTAATTTGTTACTCATGAAGTGTTAATAGATCATGTGATAGAATGATGGGTCATTCCATCTGTTTCAAACAAAAGGTTAGAAAAAAGTTATCAAATATACATAAGTCCTTCTATGGTGAGGTTAATCGTATACGATTCCAAAAATGAACTTATACATCATATATCATACCGCGTAATAAAATAAAACTAGCTTATATTAACTAGGGACTTCCTGTAGGCCAGTGGTAGGCGATAAAGGCCAGTTACACTTCAGTTGTGGGTTCAATTCCCACAGCCTTGTCCGACGCGATGGGTTGTCGCCCGTCCTGCAGGTTGTCCTTTTTCTAATGCTATATTACTATAACATCCCATCAATAGTATCGAAAAAAGTTCTATAATTAAACAATACTAAATTATGTCCAACATAATCCATTCCAATCTTTAGGCTTATCCAAAATACTACAGTCCACTCTCATAATATAGTGAAAACGATTACCATAGATTTCATATAACAAGCATGTTAATACCGTCGTTGATCCCCATATATCATAAGATATGTCTTGTTGGTCACATTCCAAATATTCTAAGGCCTTAATCATGTATTCTCTTGAAAAATGAATACCCATTGAATCTTAGTAAAAACATGAGTGCTGTCAAAAGTTAAATCATTCCACATACCAAAAACCCAAAATTCTATATACTCAAACCATGATATAACTATTTCCTTATATCAGTCATGAGCTCAGGAATACGGTCAAACATTTCATTTTCTCGTTTACCCTTCATTATGCGCATATCATCTACATTCCAAAAATATCTCAATCATATTCCATGGTTACCGGTACCATTGAAAACCACAATATACCAATACATAAATATTCCAATATTCCACGATACTATATATACAACATTATTTTGGAATCCCATTACATAAACACAAAATCATTCCACCACATTGTTGTCATATTCAAAATCTCCAATAGTGATCGCATGTGACTTCCCTTTTTCCTTTACCTAGAGTCGTTTCTCATGTCGATCATCACTAACCCTTGGATTAGGGAATTTATTAGCATAATGCCCCACTTCCTTGCACTTGAAGCATTGATGTGTTGGTGGTGCGTTCTATGCAGTCTTTTCTTTATTCCCATCATTAGAAACCCTTTTTCCATTACTTCGACACTCAGCTGCGCGATGACCTTCTTTTCCACACGTAAAACATTTTCTAGTCCCTTTAAGACAATCTCCACCATGCTTCTTTCCACACTTTGAGCATAAGGAAACATTCATCTTCTTTTCACCATTATTCTGAGATTTCTCCTTGAACTCCATCTTTCATTTCTTGTCGAAACTATGAGATGGATAAGTAACACCAAATTCCATTTCAACCTTGATAGCACAATGCATAATTTCATCATAGCTACTGAAGTCTCTTATAGCTAATGCACTTCGATGATTTGGTTTTAAGCCACTGAAGAATCGATCAACTTTACTTTTAGGTTGGATGATAAATCCAGATGCATACCAGGAAAGCCTTGTAAAATTCGCTTCGTATATACCAACAGATTCATCATCCTATTGCTTTAGTTCAAGATACTCCTTCTCCATATTTGTTCTAAGAATACGAGGGAAGTACTTATTGAAAAATAAGTTCTTGAACTTGTCCTATTCCATGGGATCAATTTCAAATCTTGTCCTTGTATTCTTGATAAGATTCCACCATTGATCAGCTTCACCTTCCAAACGATATACTGCTAAGATGACTTTATAATGTTCAGAACATTGAAGAACTAAAAATATATTTTCAGTGGTACTGATCCATTGTTCAGCAACAAGTGGATCAGAAGACCCACTGAAAGATGGTGGACGTTTCTTCATGAAAGACTCAATAGAATATTGTTCCCTTATCTGCTCATTTGGAAGTCCAGAATGATTTATAGCTTGTGTAAGTATAGCAATAAGATTTTGAACTCCATCTCCCATAACATTTGTTTGTTCAGGAGGACAATCATTGCATTGTCCATTGCATTGATCAACACGGTTCCTTCGGGTTCCAGCCATCGTCTAAACCCTAAAAAGAATAGTGTGAGAGGCAAAAATCATAATAAAGGGGGAGTAACTTAAATATCTAACATCTATGGTTTAATCTAATATCGTTACCATAGTTCTAGGACTATATCCTATACATATACTTATCCTTAGGTACATCCCTAGACATACCTTAGAAATATCTCTAGGGATCTCACTAATGTTCTCACATCCTAGTTTCTAAAGGTTGACTAAACCTTTCCTCTGATACCAACTGTAGAGACCCGAAGCTTTACGTACATGGACATTACATTACTTTTGCGGAATACTTGGTACATAACAAAAACACACACACAAAGATCGTAATAGTTTAGTGTCTTTAGAAACTCATAATATAATCTACTAATCCTGGTGAAAGATCTTCAATATCTCCCACAAAGATCTTCCTTTTTTTCTACCTAAAACCTTTCTTTATATCCTGGGGAAAAGAAAACAGAAAAGGGTGAGCTCAAATGCTCAGTAAGGGTAAACAAAAGAAATATCAATCACATCATATACATAAGAACATAACTTTTGGAAATCTTATCCTGCAAAAGAGATCATTATATCATAACATGGGATAAATCATAGAAATGAAATGTAATCCCAATAATCATAACATAAAACCTGAAACTTTGTGGCGTACACACATAATCATAGAGAATAATTTTTTGTTAGTCAAGACTCATTTCCAAGACTATCTTAGTGGACAAAGTCCTTTTCTGAACCAAGTCACCCTCGTTTTAGTCTTGTTTCACTGAACCGGTATAACCTACCGTTCCAACCATGTCTATCTCCTGAGATATAAAATCATTACCCAATGTATTGGAGGGATATATAGGTCCCACCCATCTCATAATGATACCATTCTTATGTGTGCCACAAAATCATAAACCATACATCATAGCATAATCCATGTAATAAAAATGGGAATCATAAACATCGTGACATCATAAATCTATTCATATAAGATAAAGGAATTCATAAGAATAATTCCATCACAACATAATAAAATCAATGTAATAATAGGTATAATAATATAACCCTTTATTATCTTAGATGGAAAATAATTTTGATAAAAGATTTGAACTCCATTCTTGAGGAAAATATCCTTTCCACTCCAAAAACATTTTTCCTTTCTTAACATGTCATAAAATTTTAAACTAAAAGAAGTTGATTAAAAATAAACATGAAAAAATGTAAAGGAAACTTCTTGGAAATAATGTTTTAAAAATCCATTCATGCCGTATAAGTTAAAAAAACATTCTTCTCGTACTTTTGACGGAAAAGTCAAAAAGTATCTCGTACGAAAAACGAAAAAAGATTCCTTTCATATCTTTTACTAAAAACTCACCGAAGTGTAAAATTAGGTTTAAACAATTTTAGGTGGATGGAAATAATATTACATGTTTAGGAAACATGGATGTGGATGATAAAATACCCCCCAGTAAATACCAAAGTATAAACAATCTCGGATAAAAATGAGATTGTGATATTTCCCTTACCATAGGTCCGATTTTCTTCATAAGTGTCCGAAACTCCTGTATAATGATTTAAATAATGTCATTGACTAATTCTAGAATCATACTCATTGTTATGATATCATATATGGTTCACTTATGACTTTATATTACCCGTTCTTTTGTAAATTCCATGTTAAAGAGCGTTTTGGGTAAAATTGTTTCATTTGTCGTCCATGATTTGACTTGTAATTATTCATATGATTACTTAGATCATGATTAATTAATTCTAGAATATAAAACATGATTTATATATAATTTATATTCATAATATTTATATATATATATATAATCAGTAAATGGACAGAAATACACCGTTCATAGAGACGGTAGGCCGTACGTATGCATGAACGTTGTTTTCGTTTCATTATTGAGTTGAATGGAATTAAGTAGATGACATACATATATATACACATAAATCCAGTATCATTTTTATGTCATATATTTCATGATTACTTATTATATATACTTTATAATCATTCATGAATGGTTAAAGTGGAGAATGAATCTCATCGCGTCGTGCAGACGGTAGTCCGTACATACGCACGAGCGATGATATCGTTCTCATGATCGTGGGACTGTATTGGAGTGTATGTATACTATTTCAGAATCGATATCACTTTAAAATAATCATATATAGTTATTATTTAAACCATTATACCCATCCAAGTAAGGTGGTGGTGGAAAATAGATTACACCACGGCGTGGAGACGGTATTCTGTACGTACGCACGCACGGTGATTTCGATTTCCATAGGATGGATAGATGGTGAGATAGGGTTGTTTCATAATTATAATAACATATCAGTATATTAGTGATACTGATGTTATTACTTCATAATGAAACAACTAAAGAAGAATAAGTTTAAGAAGAAAGAATTTGGAAAGGATCGGTAATGGATATTACCTCTTTTTGACGCGCCTCTTCTTAACCTCCTCTTTGGGCAATAGGGTTGGTCTCTGAAGATAACAAGAACCACTAGGATGTTTCTAGGGAAGTGGAGAAGATAATTTGTCAGGGTTTGGCCGATCTTGAAGGCTCAATGTGGTGTGAGGAAGAGAGGGAAGAGGTTCCCTTTTATAAGGGATGAGAGGGGCACCTTTGGAATAACTAAAAATATTAATTTATTACAAAGCCAAATTCGGTTTTAAATAGCTCCAAGTTGATTTATTTCGAAGCTAAAGTGGGGATGGGTCGAAATAATCTCATAAAATAGAATTTAGACAAGTTTAGGATCCTATTTTAACCTTATCATTTACATTTAACTTTAAGTTAGATGATTTTACTTTTATCGTGTATTCTTGTGTTCTTATACTATAAGGTTAATAAACTTACTATAAGAAGCCAAACTAATCCCAAGTTGTTTATTATTAATATATATAACCTTATATAAGTCATTTGTCCGATACTTAGATTTTTAGAAATAAAATATCAATTAATAATATAATATTTGTTTTAAAAATTATTTTATGTCAATTTTTACACTATTTAGTAATTTATTTTTTTGAAAATCATAACAGAATGATTAGTTCTAAAACATTAATTAAATCAATACAAACATGTCATATTAACCTATAAAATTAGTGGAATTCATAAAAAGTCTCAAATTAAATTTATTTGGGTATTTATAACATCAATTATGTCAATATTTCATTAATAAGATAATTACTGCATCATCATTGTGTCATAAATAAATTGAATTATTTAATGTCTAAAAATTACAAATAAAATACCATTATGTAGGAAATCTCTTTATATTTCTAATGAGTATTTATAGTAGAATTTATCTTATGTATAACTCTATATTAAATATAATTTACTTATTAAACGTTGATTTTAACTATTTTAACCCTTCTTTAGATAAATTAATAATAAGTGTCCTAATCTAATCCAAGTGGGCCTAAATGGTCATATTTTATTCCTAAGGTTGTTTTTGGTCGAATTACACTTATCCAATAGAATTAGTACATGTGTTAGGGTAATAATAATATCATTTGTACCCTTAATTACCCTATTTACTTTTAACTGTGGTAAAAAAAGTAAAAAGTTACTATTCACCAAAAAAAATTATTTTCATCTCATTGAACCACATTTTAATTACTGACATCAACCGTGTCTCTCGGATTTTCAAAATTCCACTCATAGAAGCAGTAAAATTTAGTTTTATGAAAAATTCAGTTTTTTTTAACTACCACTTAGTGGTTTCACTATTTATCAAAAATTAAAAGTTTTCAGAAAAATACCAAAATTTCACCGTAGGTTAATTTCGATATTCCGAATCCAAAAATGAAGTCCATTTTTAAAAATAAAATTTATAAAATTTAAAAAATTGGTTATTACTATTCATAACTGCTAGTTTTAATAATATTTTAATAACATATCATTGTTTAGTAAAACTCGGTATTGCGTACTATACACACTATCGAGGAAGGTTGCGATTGCGTGTAATGTAAGGCAAGTCAAGGATGCGTGTTGAGAAAGCTCCTTTTGGTGTAGCGTACAACACAAGACATTAATGAAATTAAAAATAATATTTTTCATAAAATCTCGAGGTGTTACATATATGGTATCCAGATGTAGGTTCATATTATTAATCACTAAAACATATCTATTTATTGTGACATGTCACTTCTGGGAAACCCATGGGTTGTCTTAAAAGAAGATGTCAAGATGGATTTTAGACAATGGATTCATAGACTATTCATTTATTTGAGATTTATTTTTTAAAATATTGGTATTAATATTAAGGATTGAAGATAATATAATTTGGGCCTTCCATGCTACGTTGATATTTATAGTTTTATACTTTATCAAGATTATTCTTCATTGACACTATTTAAGTAAATCCATAGTATTGTGATATTTTAACAAGCATGGTTTTATTGTTTCCCTCATTTTCATATACCTATAATCCTATTATATATAGAGTTTAACTTACCAATTCATTTATGTTTCCATTATAGTTTTACTTAATCCTACTTGTTATATTTATAAACACCCCAACATGGTATTTGTTCCAACATGTTTTGTGTTTTTTAGATGATGAAAATGTTCAGATGTGGGCTTCAAAGATTTTAAAATGATGTTTCTTTTTCATTGATAAAACATGATTCTTGGTGATAATTTATGGAGCGAGTTGACTTGTGATGGAGGCAGAGCCCACAATGACTAACGTGCGATCTTGGATTACTTTAATAGTGAATCAGAATCTCAATGCAATGTGTTTTATAGTTATTTTCATACATTGTTTCCCATGTACGTACATTATGGGGTATACATGTACTAGACATCTCATGGATGAAATGTATTAATCATAGTTCAGTTTAACTGATTAAATTTATTCCATGTAGGTATTTTAGATTTTTTTTTGTTTGGGATGGGTTTATTATAGGATGTTATAGGATATGGTCTCCCATGTTGTGATATATACCTAATTTTTTATATTCTACCAACCCTAAACTATTGGGGGAAATAATAAGGGAAATATCACCCTACTACCATAGTACACCAGTCCCTAGTGGGCCAGTTCGTGTTACACACAACATATACACGTCACTCAAAACGTAACAATATGACTTGGGGAATATTTTATCTTACAATCATCCTATATTTTTGGTCCCCTCAAGACCATCATGGTAGTATAATTATCTTATATCAAACCCATTTATATCAGGATCTCACACAAAAGGAAATCTGAAAAGGTCCCCCAAACCTGTCTTGGATTCGGGTCAGTAGAACAATATTTTACCGAATACACACATCATTAATTAACATGATAATGTTCTTTCACATTCATAGTATCATTATGAAAACCCAATACCATGTCAAAATATAATTTCAAAACATGTACCAAATACTGAAGGACCATCATTACCATCTCATGTTAATCCTATTTGAATTCCCATGCCATGATATCCAAAAATTAACTATTACGTACACCTATTTATTATATCACATCACATAAAGAGTGAAATCGAGCAATTACATAGAATAATGACTTTAGTCAAATAACAATTTGATCGGTAAGACATTTGTTATTCTATTAATTCATCAAGGGTCCAATCCACCCACAAGAGGGTGTTCCATGTAATTCATGAATCCTTTGGCAATCTCACTCATAACTACTAGGCCCAACCCCCTCATCACAATCCTAATGAATCATTTCATGTCAGCCTAAACTAACCTTTTCCATGGGAATTATATATATTGGGGACCTAGTGAGGTTCCATAAGAAATATCATATCCAAAAATTCTTCTAAACATCTTAAGCCTCATTTCCAAATCGAGGGTCAATACACATTAAATGGAGAAAATAACATCTTGTAACTTTACGATGATAACATGATGGCCTAATACACCTCTCAAAAAATTAAAAAATAAGCATTGGACTATAGAAATGGAATATTTCCCATATCACTGACATGTAAATCTATGTTATTCTACTCACACATAACTCACACATAACTACCTCTATGTGAAACCCTCTCAGATACACATATTATAGTGAGGGGAGAAACACTCACTCTTTCTCACCGACACACTCTTCCAAAGACTATATGGTGTATCATGGGCCCGTATAACCTATCTCTATGTCATACATACAAATCTATAACTCTTCCCACATATAGAGTTCAATGTAAAACATTCGTAAGATCCATTATGTTTTATAATTTCCATTAAATTATGCATACCAATTTGGGTTCATTTATCATTCATCACATATTTATAATCAAGTCCTCCACCATTATCATATGGGGAATCAAATCAATGTTAATGGGTTTATAATATCACTTTTCACTTGACTAATTTCATGGATGTTTCATAAAATAATTAATTTTATATAATACGTCAATCACACAATAGTGGAGTGAAAACTTGTCACATGTTATGTAAAAAAATCATAAGACATTGGGAATTTTTAGTGACACCTACTAAATACAAAGAGTAAATATTTTTTCAATTCTCTACAAATCCTCAAACACGGCCATTTCTATACATAATCTCTTTTATCCAGACATAAAACCCATATAAATAAGCATTTTAATTTCCCCTACCTTATTCAACCAATAATTACATGATTTATAATAAAGTTTTCAATTTATCAAAATTCTAAAAGATATTAAACTTATAAGGTTAGATAATTATTTATCAAATATCGATAAAATTATAAATTGACACACATTGTCAGATTTATCAACAAAAAAAGTTCTTTTTAAAGACACAATTTCTTCATTCAAGATAACACACATAACTGGAACTCCAATATTATTAATTGTATATTTATCCTTTACCTCTATCAAAAATCATTTAAAAAATTTCAATGATAAAAAATTATTATTATATGAAATAACATAAATGGTACCAATTACATCATTTGTTGGAAACAATAATTTATTTTATGTTTAAAATTTTCATAATATACTATGATCTCAATTATAATCTTATTTAACTATGATTATATTTTTAGTTTAATAATTTTTACACTAAATTCAATATTTATTCATAAAGATAAATTAATCTTCATGCAGGATTCTTAGAAAAACATAAAATATTAATGAATATTTTTTTTAATTGACAATCTTTACTCTTTCCATTAATAAGGACATATTATTTTCTTAAAATAATAAGATCCTTTTTTCCTTCAAAAATAAAATCATTTCAATTAAAACCCATTCCAATCATATCATATTGGTATTTTGTGAAATTATACATACATTAACCCATACAGTTAGATAACCATTCTAGATAATTCTCATATCTCTTTGGAGTTGGCTATATACGATAAATGCGATCATTTAGCAAATTCATTTGAGCTGCATATAAGGCTCATAAGTCGTTATAGATATTTCAAGAACACCTCTAATTCATGAAAAATAACCAACAACCACAAAATGAATGAAACACATTTATCATGAATAGTTTTGTGAAAACCATTTAATTTGTGATTCTAGAACATAAGTAATAATACCAATAGTAAACTAATGAAGTGAAAAAAAGATTATTTTTCCTTTATAATTGATTGAAATTAAAATTTCATAAAACATTGATAGAAATATTTTCCTTGAAAATGACTACAGAATATATATTATGAATGATTATGGGGAGTAATTAATATTATTGGGGGAAAAATGAAAAGTTGTATATGTTTAAAAAATATTTATTTTGCACTTTGGTAAAAAGGAATGCTCAAAAATTACCCATAAAATAATTATTTAAATGAATAATTTTTTAACATTTAAAATAAAAATAAAATTATTTTGAATATTCATTTAACAGTCATTTATGTATAAACAATAACTTTTTTGATCATTTCATGTATGGGGATATGTAGAAGAATGATTTCAATGGAATACTTTTAAATAAGGTTTGAAAGAAAAACCCTATACCATTTGTTTCATTTAGCTTTTTCACATTCTATATTTCATGAATAATAATATTATATTATATTTATACATTATTAATAACATATTTAATGTTACTTTAATTATTAATATTGATTTTATTTCATTTATTTAAATAAAATAATAATTTTTTATAATATATAATTTTAGATTGGATGTTTTGGGGTAATTCAGATAATAAACTCAAAAAAACATCAGTGCATTCATTATGGTAAATGAGGATTTTATTAAATTAACATGATAATATTGAATTTTTTATAATTATTATATTTTTAAATTTAATGTACATAAAAAAAAAACAATGTTTTGTGATCATGAAAAATGAGTCTTGTCATCTCATGTAGAATGTATGATATACATATACATTAACGGTGTTTTATTTTATCTATTGAGTTGAAATTAAATAATTTAGATGATATTTTTATATTATACAGTTATAAATATTTTATAAATTTATAATTTATTGATTAGTTCTACCATTATGAAGAAAAATGTGATTCATTAATGATAAATGATCCTCATCACTTCACAAAGGTGATAATATTCACGTACTTACGAATGCCATTATTTATATCATACACATAGAATTATAACTAGGATATGTAATAAATTTTCATTATATGATCATAATAATTTCATAACCATATTATATATGTTTTTAATTACAACTTTAAAATCAGCTGTGTGCGGTGGAGATGGAATGAAATATGCATCGGTTGATAGAGGTGGTTGTCAACATGTTCGCATGAGCGATGTTTAGATTTCCCATTTGATGATATAATGAATGAAAATGGTTTTTAAATATATATGATAAAATTTAATTATATATAAAATTGGTATACAATTATTTTATAGTGGTTAGAACAAAATTTGATGTGTTAGAAGAACAAATAAAATTTAAATATGATGATTAAGACATATACTCCATGCTAAAATATAGAACATTGTATTTAACCTTAAATAATGTAGTAAGAGGATTTTGTGTATACATGATAATTTTGTAAATATGGAGGGATTTGATTAAATTATTTTTGTATGTACATATTTTTTTAAATTTAATGGCAACAGATAACAATTTAGAAGATGAGTTTCCCATTTATAATCGAGGGGAGTGTCACACTTGTAATTTTTTAATGTATTAAAATAATATGAATTCATAATCCAAGAAAAGGAGATCAAAAAATATATAATTACTAATATAAGGTTATAGTATTATAAATAACATCATCCAATAAGATTTATGATAATAATTTTTGGCATTATCAATTATATTGTACTGTAAATAATATGTTTTATCATTTTAACCTTTATCGAGGTGATGTTGTTTTTCCATGATTACTATTCATAATTTTGCAATATGAAATTTAATTTTTTTCCATGTATGAGGCAAATAATTCCAATTATGATATCAATTTTTTAATTTAAAATTTTTAAAATTTTTAAAAATAAAGTTTAATAAAAAAATTGAAAATGAAATAATTAGTTTTTATAAAAATACCATTTGAAGCATAAACATACTATTAGATCCAAATAAACTATAATTTTTATTAAAATGGAATTAATTGGGTTATTTGTTTTTAAATTTAACTGAATTTAATTTTTTTAAAATCAATAATAAACTACTAATTTTTATGTATTTTAAACAAAATGGAATTTTTAATAAAGGTCTATATTATACAGTATTAACTAAAATATCTATCATTTCATGAAATTGTTAAAAAAAATATCCTATAAAATTTGATAGGATATTATAAAAAATGATTTATATATTATCAAATTCAATTTATAAATTCAATAAATTTAAATTTAAATAAAACCATGTAATACAAGGAAAACAATATTCTTACATCAAAATATTTCTTTCTCGATTAACATATTATAGAAATTAATTTATATAACTATGATTATTATGAATCCATAAATTCAAAATTTAGAAATAATAAGATTTATTTATTTCTAGGGTTATCTAGGTTTTAAAAATATTCTACCTCTATAAACTATTTTCCTCATAATTTAATTCATTACATATAGTAGTGACTGTATTTTTCCCTCAGTTCTTTTTCTGATTTCCAAGATACATCACCAGTTATAAGATTATTCCATAAATCCTATCATGTTAGATAAGATTATTTAATAGTTCTTACTCATTTTTATCTAAAATATAATTTATATATGCATAATAAGAATTATTATCCTCTAATTATAAAACAAGATGGATGAGAAATTGTCAAACATTAGGTACAAACTTACTTTGAGATGGAACATGAAACAAATCTTGTACAATAGATAAACTCAGATGTAATGAAACATGGTATGAATCCGATCCATAGTTCACCCAAATTTTATAGGTTCCAATTAATCATTTTCCCATCATTACATTTTTTTGAAAACATATTAAACATTATATAATTATTTTTTAGGAAATACATGATTAAATAACAAAAATTAATGGTCCTTATTCTAGTTATCTACATAACTATTTTTCTAGATATATTCTACCCTCATGTATTGATGATTCATCATTAATTTATAGAAATATTATTATACCAATTATAGTCCAAAAAATTCCCTTTCACTAACTTCATCCCAAATCACAGAGTCCGACATCATTTTTCTTATAATGTCACAAATGATTCCATAAGTATACTTGAATGAAAAATATAATTATATGAAAATCAAAAAAATAATGCAAATACAAACATCCGAGATAATATAATTAAAAATATAAAAGTGTATCATCTATTTTTTTAATTATACCCTCAGAGTTTCTAACCTATTAATGTTAAATTTTATGTTGAAATTTAATTCAGTACTCATCTTCTTCAGAATTACATTCTAAAAAAATGAGTAAACATGGGATGATGACCAGTTACAATAGATAGTGTAAATCTATGTAACCTGTAAATTTCCTTGAGAAAAAAACATGAATGATGTTATGAATACATGGTGTCTCATATAATAATAAAATGACAAAATTTAGTAAAAAAATCAAAAGTAACAAATAATTCATGATTACAATATGATGGTTTTAGTTATTCCAACATGAAATCAATAGATATATTCCCCCATTATTATTTTACAATTGAAAACAGATAAAGTAACCCCATTTATAGTTTCTAATCATCTTTACCATGATGAAATTTCAAAAATATCCTAGTAAGATAATTTTTATCATTCACCAAACCATACTTCTAAAAATATTCATAATAGTATCTGTACATCTTAGTGATTCTATAATGATTTAAAAACATTGAGTTGTGCACTTCAAATATATAAATGAATCTTAAAGTGATAATAACTCAAAACACATATCATATTTTCAAATATGATAACATATTATATATAAACACTAATCTCTTGTAGCATACCCTTTTTATACAATTTGACTATTTTATTAAATTAATGAACTTCTTTCTGATCATGTTTGACAAATAAGACAACATGATACCCGAGTCAAAAGAGATGGTGTATCTATATAGAAAATTTATATGAAATCATTTATTAAATAATTATTTAAATTATCTTTTTAAATACACTACATTTTTATTGATATATTATATATTTTGACCAAGGAATTATTTACCTTGGTTTACTTACCTATATGATTGTGAATCATGTAATCATCATACATACTCAATTCTAGGTATCTTCCCTATATTATGTTCATGAATGTTTGAGTGGATATATATTTTTAAATTTAATTATATATGTATCTTTTTTATTCTAGCCTATATATATGATACATTATCATTTTTTTAAAAATATTACATCATGATAATAATCATATATATGATAATATTTCTTATGCTATTTATTTTCAAAATATTCATATGTGAATCCGAATAATTCTTCATCAAGAAACAACCATGTTCGATCAACGTACCATCAATGTCAATTAAATATTCACCATTTATTAATAGATAGTCTAATAGTGGACCATTAACAAACATTATTTTCAATTCATTGAATCTTCCATCAAATACAATTTTCCAGTTGAATTTTACTCATTTTATTGTATATTTATTTAGTGGTATAGATATCTAATATAATATTTTGAATAAAATATTCATATTAACTCACAAAATATGAAACATATGTTTTTTAATAAAATTTTTAGTCTTTGGACATTCCAACCCCGTGTTATTTTTAATTGGCACAATAGTGATGTCATCTTTAGAAATAATATTTCTATGAGAAGACATCTATTATAACCAAAATTAATATTTACTAAATTTAACATAAAAATATATTGTATTAAATTATGCATAAAAAACATATATATTTTCTCATGATCATCATATATTTTTTGGTATACAATAATATCATTAAAAACACAACCATAAGTTTATCCCAATAGTAATGTAACTCTATATTCATTAGATCAATGAATACATGGAGTGCATTTGATAACCTAAAAAGAATAACTTCAAGAGAATTATGAAAATATATAGTCTGAAATTTTACATTCATAATTTTATCTTCCATTACATTTAATAGTTGTTACCCATTCCTAAAATTAGTCATTTATTAATAATAATCTCCATGAATCCGAAAAACAATTAATTTATATGAGAAAAGTTTTACTTATACTTAATAGAAATGTTATTGTGTTATCTATAATGAATTAATAGCCTCAGGTAACCATAATTATTTTATGAAAATTAAATATGATCAGACTAAGGTGAAGTTATTAGGTATATTATTACCATATTAATAAAATCATGTAGCTGATTTTTCAATTCTAACACACCAACTAAATCCATTTGATCAATTGGTTTTGAAATTGTAACAACATCATGAACTAAGTAAAGTGTAAACATGAATTTTTAATTAGTAATAACACCAACTATATCATTATAAAAGAGGTATAGATATTAATTTACTACTAGAAAATCAACTATTTTAATCATCCCTTTAAAATTAATAATATTTGAAAGATAAAATTAAATTATATTGTTTATCATCTTCTCGTATTCATGATGATTTTTCAATGGTAAGAGTTAAATATTATATATAAATTTAAAATCATTCATAAAAATAAAATATTTAGTTATGTATTATATATTATATATATAAACAAAAATCTAATCAACATCTAGAATATCAAAAATATATATAATGGTAAAGACAAATATGATTGTAGGAATAACCATTCCGTATATGATAATTGGTATATTATTGTAAATTCCTATAACTATTATCTTATCTCCAAAAGTTTTAAAAAAATCATAACTAAAATTCAAAACATGGAATTACCATATTAGTAAATAATTTATTAGATTAAAATGATTTTATGGATCTGAAATGAAATAATATATTGAAATTACTTGAATAATAATGTAATGAACCTCTCGCCACATCATTTGAGGGTCATATATCTATTGTAATAGTCAAAAAGGACATTTATTCACCTTCTAATTTATGATCATTGGGACTCCCTCCATGAGTAAATAAAATTCAAGTTGTATTAGTGTAATGTAAAAACTCATTGAAATTAAAACATTTCACAACCTTCTCACACTACCAATCAAACCATTACGATTACTATTATCTATTTTTTAATTGTACATGTTTCTATGTTTTTCATATCGGTGAAACTTCTTGGATATCAAAATTAAATCTCCATAATGCATTATTTCACACTTATCACAAGAGGGTAATTAAATTTTCATTCCATTAGGTTTCTTTGGTGAATTATTCCTAATTTTCAACCACCTGAATCACATCATATCCTTGTTTTTGTAAAATTTCATATAACGTATTCCAAACGTTATGTATCAAATAACATAATTTCAACATAACATCTGGACTCATGGTAAACCCTATACAATAATAAATATAGATTTAATAAAGGGTAAAATAAATCAAATTAACTATTATATCCCATTATTAAATTCAATGCATACCTAGCCTAACATTTAAAATTTGATTTACAAGTAGAAATAGATTCCTCCTTGTTATTATTTTACCCCATCAATTTTATTTCCTTTACAAATCAAATAAAATTAAAAAAATAGTGTTTAATGAAGAGATCTTTTAACATAATAAATTCCAAAGAATTATTCTGTTTACTTTACAAAGTGTTCATAATGAATGAAACCCATTTGTTAGATTCCCCATTAAATTGGTAAATATAAAGGGTTACCTTTTTTCATATTCAACATCACATAGCTTAATATATATTCTCTAATGTATTAATCCATCTATTATAATTCACTGTGAAAAAATATTCCACCAAATCCAAAGGGTTATATTTCATTAAATTCTATAATTTTGAAGAGTTCCTCCATGGGGAATTTAGTTCTTCTCTTTCTTAAGAGAAACCATAAATATCATGAATGAATTTAGTTCATGGTACAAAACAGTTATATATTATAACTATTATATGTTCTTGGTTGGGAGGAATGTTGTGTTCTTAAGGACATTCTACCCATGCTTCTGTATTTCCTCAATAAATATTATGTTTGAACAACCATAGACTTTTACTTGAAAGATAAAAGTTTTCTGTATATCTCTTATATATATATATTCTTATTTTATTAGTATCTTTTAATATCATAATATCCTCTAAAATTATATAATAGTTAATTTTACAACATTTATGAATACACTACCTTATTCGTCTAATATATTCATGATTTATAATATGGGTTTAAATTTCATTAATATATAGTATATTTACTGTTTATATTTTTAGAGAATTAGGTAAATCATTACATAATAAACTATGTATGTACACACAATATCTATTTATAACATAGGAAAAGAAATTTAATGACACACATGCTTCATTTATGTCATTGAAATTACAAGAACTCTGAAATTAATTACAATTATAGTTATCCATAAACCCAAAGACCAAATAGTTCAATACATGGGATAATAACAATGTATCTTAAACATGCAGAAAGTTGAAGAAAAATTTTATTCCATTTTAAAACAAGATAAACCAAAATAATATTTACTTTTGTCAGAATAAATTTATTGCACAAATGTTTTCTTACAAATCACTAAAGAAATAATAAATCCCGAAAAGAATTCACATTGAGTTACAGAAAGATAAAAAAAATGTAAAATCATATTCAGGATGGTTTATTGAAGAGTCATAAATATGTCCAAAAATTGTTTTTGTTGAAAAAAATTATTTTTTTTATAAAGACACAAAAAACAATTCATAAAATCATAAAGTCAATTTTGAACCCTTTGAAATCAGATTATTTATTTTAATACCCATTTCTAGAATATTAGCATGCTAAATTTGAAAATTTTCCTCACATTAATACAAAAAATATAAATTACAATTGGATCACCAAACATGATAATTCCTATATCTATTAGGATTAACCAATATCTGGTAAACATGGTGACATTACCCTATTCATTAGAGTTTTATATTAGGATCACCAATCATTGGAGTTATTTCATGCTCATCTATAATTTTTATAAAACTACTATGATCCATAAAATTACTAAGTAATCATTGATACTATGATTTAATATTAAATCAAATAATAATTATCATTTATTTCCATTAGATATTAAACTTTTATATATCTTATAAAAATTACAAATTGATTTTTCTTCATTTAAAAAATAAAAAATCATAACAAATGTGGAAAATATTAAATAAGGAAAAATCCATTTATTTTGAGATGAATATTGATAATGATTGGGGGTTATGAAGGTAGGAAAAATTAGTCAATTTGTATACATTAAAAAACAATAATTTATCACTACGGTAAATGTTGGGAAAGAATCTCTCAAGGTATCATTGAAGAATTTTTGAGGTGACTGTGTTTGTTGCGAAAGGGGACATCTGTGTTGTGATTGTTTATATAGAAAACCATGACATTCAATTTTTTTGAAAAAGTGGATTTCATGGTGGAATGTCAAGTTCAAAGGGATGTGGTTAACGATATATGTTTGATTCAAGAACATCGACAAAGGAATGGATGATCTGGAGGCTGTACAAAAAGAGCAGATACAAGGTGGTCCCGTTCTCTAGGGTTTGGAAACTTTTTGGGCCTGAAAATCGATAAATGAAGAAAAGTTGTATTTGGAAAAAGTACTTGAGTTCCGTGTACTTGATGGAGAGGAAACATGTGCGCCATATGTTTTTTAAGATAATAATAACAAAATATGGAAAAGGGATAAGGGTCAGGCATGTTTTACTGTTGGTCGCGCAAGTGACTTGCGCGGAAGAGATTTGTATGCTGGAACATGGCACCGAGGGGAGACTTGTGCGCCATCGCGTAGGGTGTCCAAATGCCTATAAATACAGGTCTACCCCTCCTCATTCGATGAAGATTTCAACACATAGAAAATTCAGAGCTCTCGTCGCAGAGGTGTGGTGGTCGTGCATGTGGTGTGTGGTCTCACAAGTATAAGTTGTGTTCCAGGTGATAGTTGCACACCTAAGGTGGTCTGGATGAGAAAGGATGTGAGTTGCACAATTTTTTGAGTTGTAAAAGAACGTGTCGTGAAAGTGGTTTGGTGACACTAGTGTGCCATATTCTGATGAAGTGCGAAAGTTGTTGGTTGTGCGCCAATATTGGTTTGGGTGTAAAAGGGTGTGTGTCGCGCAAGTTTTGAGTTGCAGAAGCTTGTGTCACGCAAGTGGTTGAGGTGGAATTTTGCGCCAGTTTTGATTTTCACACTGATAATTTTGCACCGTCTTAGTGAAGGTCCCCAAGTAAGGTTGATTCTTGATAGTGATTCAGGGCTACGTCGAAGCTGGATGATTTCATGGTACCTTCGGTGCAAAGAGAGATTCATCTACTAGTGAATGTTGGACTTCAACAGAGCATTAACATACATTGGAGGATGCATTCATTAGTGATAATGAAGTGACCTACAGGTCTATAAACTGTGAGTGGATCCTTTCCAGAGTAGTGAGCAAAGGAAGAGGAAGAACATGATCCTCTCCACTGGCAGTGATCTAGAGAGAGAGAAACAGGGAGTAACCCTTGGGAAAGCAGTAAGCCGACTCTAAACCTTGTAATGGCAGTGTTCCTGGGAATTAAAGTGATCTAGCTCGAACCTTTTTAACAGAAGTGGGCATTAGTGGATTTGTTATAGCGGCACATCTCCATTGTATGCTCATTAGACATAGCCCAGAGAGGGTGAACCAAGTAAAAATTGATTTGTCCAGTGCATGCATTACATTCTGTATATATTTTGAAAAAGGAAACAGAGAGAAGAGTGTTTTTCTTAATAGAGAAACAATATTAGAACAGGCTTTTAATTTAAAGTAGTCATACCCTGATTCACCCCCCTCTCAGGGTATTCAGCCTTGTGTACCTAATTGTAAAAATGTCAAAATAACCCGTTGGATATATTTATAAAAGAATACATTTTAATCCACATAAAAAAATTAATAAGTATTTATAACTGAGATTAATCAATCATGGATTATAAAATATTTAAATTTTGAAGAACATGAATATGGATGATATATATTTGAATCGAATACTTTCACATTTTTTTAAGAAAACCCCTTAGAAAAAGTCTCATATAGCTTGGTATGTTCATCAAATATTGAATACAAAGATATACTATATTTAAATTTATTTTGTATCCATATTCATTTTAAACATTGTTATTATTATTACATTTGTTTAATTTGATACCATGACCTATTTTTTTAATAAATTTTTAAATTTACATTAGTGTTTTTGGATTGTTACATTCATAACCAAAAGATAACATTGGTTCATTAGTTGTGGTAAAGGGGTTATGGTTACATTACCTCTCTATTTATAAAAATATTATAATTATCATATATATTATCTAAATATATATTTTAATCAAGCCATGTAATGTGGTGATGAAAAATGATTCACCATATTTTTTGGAGATGGTTGTCTATATAAATCTCTAAACAAAATTTTTATTTTTCTATTTATTTTAAAATAAATAAATTAGATAATTTTTTAATTTACATAAATAATAAATATAATATAAAGGTCATATTTATTTAAAATATCTATAAGGACAACCATGTGAGGTGGTAGTGAAAAATTAATAACAAATGTCAGTGGTGGTGGTATTGTAGACATACACAAAAGTAATGTAATCAATTTGCAACAAATGGGAATGTCATGAATGAGAGAAATTTATTATACATCCATAATCATATTATATTAATGATATATATATATATATATTAATTTCATTTTATAACAATTTATGGGAGTTGGTGACGGAAAATGAAATACATCGCTTTCTGGTTATGGTTGTCCACACGTATGAATTAATGAAGTTTTCATTTCCCATTGGGTAGAAAAGATAATTAAATGAGTAGATATAATAACATAAACACTATTATATTTTTAACATATTATAATTTAATTATTTTGTCTTTCTCAGAATATATATGAATGAGGTATAATAAGAGATAATCAAAAACTAGTTCGGTTAGTACTTATATATCCTCCTCAAATATTTGTCAAATGATTTAAACATAGTCCTTATAGGATTTATATTTTAAGAATACATGAACATATAGGTTGGGGTATTAATTTTGAGATGTTATCTTATAAATTATTTTTAACAAAAATTTCCCAATGTGAGTGAATATTTGATATGCTAAGGTTCCTATATATAAGTGAGGGGAGTGGAACACTAATTATTTTTAAAATATCAAATTAATATAATGGCTAAATAAATGGAAAATTTATCTAAACAAATATATTTTATATTTTCGATTGATAAAGATAAAAATTTTATCATCTCATAAGAATTATGTTATCATTATTTTTTCTTTGTCACAATGTTTTTACCTTAATTATCATGGTTAAAAATATTAGCCTTTTTCGACGTTATAAAGTATTACCAATGCTAGAATTCATAATGTTTAAAAATGAAATTTTATATGTTACAAAATTTTTATACCATTATTATAAATATAAACTCCATTTTTCAGGATGAAAATTATTTAAATTTTTGAAATTAATTTATTTTTAAAACACAAACAGCAATAGATAAATTATTTTTAAAAACAATTTTTTTAATCATAAAACCCATTTTACACCAATATAAAATATATTATTTATTTATATAGAATTAATAGTGTAATATTTATTCACATTGGAATAATTTAATTATAAAAACCAATAAAAAATTTAATGGAAAATTCTAAATACTTGAATGAAAATCAATGTTTTAATAAAAATTATTATTTTTCTTTTAATGAAAAAACCACCCTTTTCTGAAAAATTCGAAAAAATAAAACTATGATAAATTTAATAAAATTATATAAGAAGTTCAGTCAATTTTTTTTTAAATTATCTTCATAAAATAAAAAAATTTAACATTTAAATAAAACAATTTGGTAAATGAGATGACAATTTATTCAAATAAAAAAATTCCTTTATTGATTGATTAATTATATGAAGTCATTTATAACACTAAAATAAATAAGGATCAATAATATCTATAATTCCCTGACCCTAGTTACCCAGAGTCAGCGAATTGTTACATAAAATTGGCATGGTCACAAGGAAATCATGTCTCAAAAGACCAATCAGTCTATTATTATTGGAAACAATATTCATACACAAGTTCATCTTTACAGCTTGGAGAGAAATAAAACATTAACATATTTCATTAGAAACATCCAAACCTCCTAGATTATACCTGCAGGTCACTCATAACTATCTTCTTCATATCCTGGGAAACTGGAATATAAGAAAGGGGTGAGCTCAAATGCTCAGTATGGGTAAGTATTACAACATAAAATGAAATAAATATTAAGCATGACGAAAAACTTATACCACATGACTTTACCAATAATAAACATGAATACATTTATGGTAATAATATAAGATGAGTAAATAATTCCATAATAAAACATAATAATGGGTATTCTACTAGTCGAATGACCACATGAACCATCAATTTTATTTTCATAATTACTGAATGTATAATGTCGTACATTCTGAAACTTTTTTTCAAGGCTTCAGCCAAGACGTCTAAAAATGATTAAGGCCATGGCCAAAACCATAACTCAAATTGGGAAATTGCCTCGGACAATTCCACATCTAGTTATCTCATGAGACCTACCGATGCACCGAGGAGCTATAGCGGGCTCCACCCGTCACTTACTAAGTCCAACACATTCCTCATATGAAAAGGGTTAAACATATCATAAACATTCATATTAAAACAAGTATAAGAAATGTCAATACATTAACCATAAACCATGAATGGAATAAAAATAGCACATCCACAGTCAAACATATCACAAAAACTTTAATACAATATGGAATTTTTGTATCATAATAAATCAACTACAAATAAACTTAAAATCTATCAAAGTATATTGACATAGATGAAATTAAAACCTTTTTAGGGAAATATCTCTTTCTATTTTGAAATCATTTAATAGTCACATTATTATATTCAAAATATGTTTTATAAATATTTTTATAATATTTTAAGGGAAGCTTTGATGATGTTATAATGACGGAAAAAAGTTTCACCAACCGTATATGTTAAAAAAACATCCTTACCCTAAATTTGTCGAAAAGGTTAAAAATTACCTTGTTTGGAAAACGATAGAAAGATTCCTTTATAAAAATAATATAATAATTCAAACAAGGGTATAAATTACTTTAACCCATAGTCTATAATATATTAATAATGTTTTGAAATACATTTTTATGAAACATTGATGCGTATTATAAAGAGGTCCATGTAGATACTTACGCAAAAACAACCTCGAATAATAAAGAGATTGTAAAATTAACCCTTACCTCTACTTTTCCTTGTTCGAGGGTAGGTTAACCTCCTATATAATGGTGAAATAATTGTTACTAAATTATACAATAACAATATACATTAATATGATATCATTTATGATATTTTAACATTGCATTGTAAATAATATCATAGTATTATCATTGCTTCAGGTGTTAACAAATTCATTTTACTTTATATTATTTGTTGTGTGAGTCGTATTTGTTATGTATGTGATGTATATTATTCATATCAAGAATGATATCAAGTCTTTAAACATTATTTTTTATCATCAAATGATAATTAGACTTGAATGGATATGATGGAGAATTAATCTCATCGCGTTCGTGGAGACTGTAGTCCGTACGTACGCATGAACGACAATATCATTATTTTGATATTAAAATAATATATAATTGGATGGTATATCATATTTAGATAATCATTATCATTTTATATTTATTATTTACATCAATTACACATCATTATCATACCCATCCAAATAATAATGTTTTTAATAACAATTACACCATGACATGGAGACGGTAAGTCGTACGTACACACGTATGGTGACATACCATTCCAAGAATGGATATAATAATGAATATGATTATTTGAGAATTGAAATATCAATTAAAGAAGAAGTGGAAGAATAAAGAACTTGAAAGAGGTGGTGATATTTTTACCTCTTCTTCGGGTTCTTCCTATTGATTTGATTTAAAGGGCTCCTTTTGTTAAATTTCTGACTAAATGAAGTCCTCTAGGATGAAGTGAGTGAAGGTGAGAGGATATTGGGGAAGGGTTTGGCCGAGCCAAAAGGATTTGACTATATGAATTTGAGATAAGGGAGAGTGCCCTTTTATAAGAGGGGTGAGCGGAACCTTAGGAAAAGCTATAAATATTATTTTATAATAAATTAATATTCAGATTATAATGGCTCCAATGTTGATTATTTAACGTATATTGTGGTTATAGGTTGAAAACAACTAGACAATTAGTTTTAGACCTTTTTGGGTCACTTTATTAACCATATAGTTTAGTTTTAACACATAGTTAATTAGTTTGACATTTACCATGTCACTTTGTATTTTTATATTATATGGTTAATAAAGTTAATATATAATTAAAATCGACCCCCAAGTGGTTCATTAATGATGAAACTATAATTATATACGTCTTTTGGCCGATCCTTAGATTTTTAGAAATATAATATCAATTAATAATATAATAATTTTTTAAAAATCTAATTTATTTCAATTTTGAGTCTATTTAATAATTTATTTTTCTTAAAGACTTATCAACATTATTAATTAGAAAAAAAATTAATTTAAGAAATCATAACATGTCATATTAACCAATAAAATTCATGTGTGTCATAAAAAAATTCATATTATAATTATTTTATCATTTATAATACCAATTATTTCAATCATTCAGTAATAAGGAAAATACTGCATCATTATTGTGTCATAAATAATGATAATTATTAAATTTATAAAAATTATAAATAAAATAACATTATGTAATAAATAATTTTATATTACTAATAAATATTTATAGTCTAAAATATAACATATATAACCCAATATAAAAATTGTTTTTCTAGAAGATATATGCTTATTCCATTTTTGTATTTACTTTATCTTAATTAATATAATGTGTCATTATCACTTAAAAGTGTCTCCATGGGGTCCCAAAATCGACCCAATGATGACCATGGTCGGAAATTTATCATTCAATATGGTTAGAACACATTTCAGGGTAATTAATTATTATTATAATATTATGTTTTACCCTTATTTACCGTATTTACCCTTTAACCATGGTAAATAAAATATTTACCGAAGTAATTATTCATAATTTCTAAAAATAAAAGTTACCTATTTATAGAATTTGGACATCTTGATTCCAAATATGGAATCCATTTTTCTAAATTCAAAACCCAAAAGTGGCAGAAATTAATTTAAAATAAATTCCCACTACCAAAACAAAAAGCATGTTTTTAAGAAATAATAACTATCAAAATATTGACACTTGTTTATGTCCTGTTTAAATGTGAAATTATGTCCAATGACCAAAATTGTTTTAAATTGTAAAAAAATATTCTAAAAATAATTTAAAACCACTCAAAATCATAGTTTAACAATATTAATTATTTTGATTAAAGAAAATTTTAATTAAAATTTAGTTATATTAAGTATTCATCAAAATATGAATGTTTTCAGAAAAGTACCAAAATGTCACACAAATATTATTTTGATATTCTGAATCAAAAAATGAATTCCATTTTGAATGATAAAATGTATAAAATTTAAAAAAGATGGTATTACTACTCATAACGGATAATTTGATTGGTTGTGGTGTGCGCTAGAACTCGAAGTTGCATACAACACACACTATTATATTATAAAAAGAGAAGCATACCATGGAAGCTTGGGGTGTTACATTCTCCCCTCCATCAAAAAATTGCATCCTCACAATTTATGCTCGGTATTGGAAACTTGGGGATGATATTTCAAAATATCATAGTTGAAATCCCACATCGAAAAATGTATTGATGATGCCTCTATTTAAAATAATGAGTGGTAAGTATGAAGTTTACCGAAAATAACATATACTATGGTTCTATATATCAAAACATGGATATGGAAGAGAAATCTAACAATAAATATCTAATTGAGTGTTGTAGAGAACATGGCTATGAAAAAGCCAACAATCACAAAGCAGTAAAATTGAGATGATCTACGGTACCATCTAGGACAACATTTTTAGTCTAAGTTCTTTTTATTAATGATGAGGAATTTATTTATGAGATTGGATAAGATCATATGTAGATATACTTACTTTATAATTATAGTTTTATACATTAATATATTTCTACCACAAACTCATCTTTCACTCCAAAACATAGTACAACTCAAAAATACTTTATTTATCATAATTGTATGGGGTTCCAAATATAATAATATATCATTTAAATGATGAAAACTATTTTGTAAAAACCAGGGACTTCATGTAGGCTAGTGGTGGGTAATAAATGCATATAAAACCATTATTGTGGGTTCGATTCCTGTAGCTTTGTCCGACGCAACTGGTTATTGCTCGGCCCGCAGGTTGTCCTTTTCCAAAGACTATAGTATTTTAATATTCCAAAAATAATCATAAGAAATGTTTTAACCTTAAACAACAATATCCAATGTTCAACATAATCAATTACAAACATTATAGTTCTCCAAAATACCTCTGTCCAAACTCTATGTAAATGGTATCTAATTTCCAAAATCAATTGTAACATCAGATTCCCAAAACAATGTAAAGTTTCTCTTATTGTCACATACTGAAAATATTATTACCTTAGTCAAATTAAAACCCTAATGAAAACAAAAAGTATTTCAGTACAATCCTTATATATATCACATTATTCTTATAAAAAGAATATAGTTCTTGAATCCAAAAACACAAATACAATAATTATTCATCTTCAACTATTGTAACAACATAAGCTTGACCTATCTCCCAAACCCTTTTCTTAGATAAGTTTACTTGGATCTTAGGACATTCATTTGCATAATACCCCATTTCACTACAATTATAGAATTCCAGTTTGACAACAAATTTCTTTCCCTTTCAATCATGAGCATGGTGGCCTTTTTCACCACACATGTAACAGACAACCATTCCTTTTCAACAAGTACCAGGGTGTTTCTTCCCAAAATTATCAAATAATGGAAAATAATTATTTCCCTTTTTCCCATTACCTTCCTCTTACTCCACCATTCTATTTTTCTCTTTCTTTACTTTATTTTCATAAGATTTAGAGAATTCCTTTTTTGTCTTGATAGAACATGAGACAATATCTTCGCATGATGAGAAGGATTACGATACTAAAGCTCGATGAAGAATTGGTTTTAACCCATCAAAGAAATGATCAATCATACTTCATGGGTCACGTATATAATCTGCATCATACCTCACTAACCATGTAAAGTAATCCTCATAATTTGCGACATTTTCATCCTTTGTTTTCCTCTGACTCAGAAATTGTTTTTCCATATCCGCTCAATGGTCATGAGGAAAGTATTTTTATAAGAAAATTCATTTAAAATCCCTCCATTCCATATTTGATATATTATCATCTTCCTTTGTGTTTTGAATCAATTACCACCATTGATTAGCATCTCCAGTGAGGTGGTAAACTTCCATGACAACGTTTTCCCTTTCATTACTCGCCAAAGCATGGAATATTTTTCTAAGGAATTTATCTATTTCTCATCCACTAATGGATTTGTACTACAATTGAATGTCGGTGTTTGTTGCCTCATGAAGCGATCCAAAATTGGTCCTTCACATTATGGATCAGGGTGCTCTATATGGGTATCATTTTTAATCATAAACTGAGTGAGTTGTCCCAGTATGGTGATAAGATAATCATCATCTACTGTATCACCAGATCTACTATTATTTTCTCGAATTGAAGAGAAATCCATACACAAAGTACATGTGTTGATACAACTTCCATTCCTTCCACTATGTTCCATTTCTAAATAATGGAATAAACTAGATTATTTTATGAATCAAAATAAATAATTCCAAACTTGTAAAATACCTAACATAAATTGTACAATTTATGGATATAAACCATAATAATAAAAATGTTTTCTTTGAGTAAGTATGTAGTCATAATCCCTTCATAATGGTTTGTAATGAAAATGATAATTATCCTAAGCATATCCTACGGGAGTGTTGTAACCATTAGTAAATCAAGGCTCATTGTCGTGCACTAGTTCCCGTTCGATTCTAGCTCAAAGCGGTGTTTTCGGGGTTTACCCCTACGTACATATGATCTAGAGATACTTCTACCTGCTCATATCCAAACATGGATGTATTTATCGGAAAACTCAAAAAATCTCTACAATACCAAAATTCTAGGAAGTTTTTATATACTAATACTCAATGTCTATCTTAGGGATAGGTGCTCTAATTAGATTTTATCTAAATATAGTTTCCAAGGATTGTACTAAAATTCCTCTGATACCAACTATAACTCCTCGACCTCAGTTACCCAGATTCGGTGCATTATTTTAATACATTAGCATGATCACAAGGAAATCTTGTCCTGAAAGACTTAACAGTTTATCAGTCTTGAAAAATAGATTACATACATTATCATTACATTAAAATTTCAATCATAAAACACTGCATAATTTTTTCTTTGAGAAGGAAATTATTCCCTTTAGATTAACCCTACATATCAATCATAATATAGTTCCTGGAGTCCTGGGGAAAATTAAATCATGGAAAAGGGTGAGCTCAAATTCTCAGTAATGGTATGTAATACCGCGAAAAATGACATAAATATTAAGCATGGTGAATAACTGAAACCACATGTCTTAACCAATAATAAAAATGAATACTTTTATGGAAATAATATGAGATGAGTAAATAATTCCATAATAAAACATAATCATGGGTATTCTACTAGTCGAATGACCACATTAACCATCAATATTATTTTCACAATGAGGGAATGTATAATTTCGGACATTCTGATACATTTTTCAAGGATTCAGCCAAGACATCTAAAAATGATTAAGGCCTTGGCAAAAACCGTAACTCAAATTGAGAAAGGGCCTTGGCCAATTCCACGTCTAGTTGTCTAATGAGACATAAATATGCATCAAGGAGCTATAGCGGGCTCCACCCATCACTTACTAAGTCCAATACATTTCTAATGTGAAAATTTTTAAACATATTGTAACATTCCAGGTAAATGAAGAATAATACATATTTCATATTGATTAATATTTGTGAATTAAATATTGATATTACTTTAAAAGGGTTTCTATGTTCGATAGCGTACCCGATATGCAACAACGGGTTTTATTGTAATCCTACGTTGCACACTAATAATATGATATTAATTTTTGAAATGGTAGTTGACTCTTTGCCATTGTATTGGCGAGATTGAACAAAAATTACTACAATATTATTATACATGATTGATAAATGTATTTAAATTATCCAATTAAATTTTAGATGCTTAAAATGTGAATGAATCTAATTTAGAAAATAATTTACATTAAAATGCGGATTTATAGCCTTTTAATGGAGAACCCTTTTTAAATATATTTTTTGTAACTTTAATACATTCTATATGACCCAATGAAATCATTCTTTATAATAGAAACACCAAAATTTACTTTGTTTTAATTTTTGGAATTTTTCTGATAAAGTTCATTTTTTTAATGAATAGTGAAAATTATAGTATTTTAATTAAAAAGTGCCCCTTAATATATTTTATTTATATTATTAGATTATCTTTTTAACTGGTTTTAAAGTGAAATTAAAATATATTTTTACCATTTAATCCAATGTTTTTCATTGGAATTAATTTTACTTTGAAATTGGACATAAACAATTGTCAATATGTTGATAGTTATTGTCTCTTAAAAACTCTCTATTTGTTTTGATAAATGGAGTTAATTTTTAAAATTAATTAATCCCACTTCTATGTATTTAATTTGAAAAAATGTACATCATTTTTGAATTTGGAATATCAAATATTTCTTAGGCTTAATTTTTTGTAATTTTTCTGAAAATATTCAATTTTTGATGAATAGTGAAACCACTTAGTGGTAGTTAAAAAACTGACATTTTCATTTAAATGAAATTTTACCACTTCTTTGAATTGAATTTTGAAAATCCGACATATATGGTTGTTATCAAGAAGTAAAATTTGGTTCAATAAGATGAAAATAATTTTTGGTGAATAGTAACTTTTGACTTTTATTTACCACTGTTAAAGGTTTATAGGGTAATTCATGGTAAAATGAATATTATAATAATTCAAAAATACCTTAACACTTGTCCAAACATTATTTTTTGAGTCATTTACGACCATGGGCATCTTTGGGTCGATTTTGGGACCCCATTGAGCCACTTGGGAGTGATAATGACAAATTAGATTAATTAATTTAATGTGAAGACAAAATTGACATTAACAAAAATCTTTTAGTAATTTATTTTTATATTGTGTTATATAAGTCCTATTTCAACTAATAATATTATTTGGAAAGATAACAAGATTTCCTATATCATGGTATTTTATTTATAATTTTTAAACATCAAAAAAGTTAAATTATTTATGACACAATAGTGATACAGTATTTACCTCATTAATAACTGATTTAAATGAATAAGATTATAATGATTAACATATTATCCATAACATGTCCAATTCTGATTGGATGATTTTATTTCTACCATGAGTCTTCTTATCTTCTCCTATAATGATTTTTGGACCTTTAGAAACTGAATATCATTAAATAATAAAATAATATTATCAAACTTTCCTAAAGGCCCCTCCTCCCCCTTATAAAAGGAGACAACTTCTAACCAATTTCTCACTCCTCTCAAGCCATTTGGCCCGTCCATCCACTACCCAATTAAGCTCCCTATATCCCTATCCTCCTCCTAAAAGCCTCACCTTAGGCATAAGGCACTTCAAGAAGTCCTTTTGGTTCAAACCAAAGAGAGTTACCCAAATTAAAGGAGATTAAAGAACGATCGAATCAAGTAGGACACGAGTTAAGGGACTTCGTCTCAATATCCTTTCATTGAGGCATATTTTGTTTTAATACATGACTTTCTTCTATACTCTGTATAAAAACCACTGAATTTTCAAAGGGATTCTTTTTCTACGAAGCATTTTACTAAATGACAAAAAGGAATGTTTCTTTAAATGTAAGCAGTGACAATTACCTTTCCACCGCCACGATTATTATTTGATATTTGGCTTCCTCAACAAGCGATAATGTTTTTAAAAGAAAATAATTATCATATACAGTTTTATTTATTTTGGAATTGAAAATTGTTTTGATAATGGATTTGTTATCTCAATATATTTAAGTGATATATTGTGATTGAAATGTGGAAATTTTTTCTTTCATTTATAATTGTTTTAGGTGTAATGATTTTATAATGGTACATGGAAATTTGACGGGTGGTTACCTGATAATCCAAATGACGAGTGGTGCCATGAATAACTTGATGGGTGGTTATGTTATAACCTCCAATGCATTGGGTATGGAACTCACTCATATGGTTATTCCATTTAGTGAAATGTGTGGAAGTTGACCGTATGGTTATTCCATTAAAGTATGTTTATGTCCCATGTTACCTTTATATGTTTTATTTTTTATATATGGGTTTTTAGGTAATAATTTGGTTACAAAAGGGCATGTAATGTTCATTTGTTCAATGAATAGTATTTAATACTTTATAAACGTGAAAAGTATTACTTATGATAAATTATTCAGGGTTTACTTGATGTTTTGAAAAACTAATAGTTTTCCTTATTTGTGTATCCCTTACTGAGCTTTTTATTTTCATCCCATGTTTTTGAAAAAAAAAATCATAGGACATAAATTGGAATAAGGTCAAGGATGTGATCAAGGAATTGTCATGCCCTCTTAAACATGAAATTAGACATGAATCTTCTTTTCAAGAGTTTCTATTTTATGAAAAAAAATGGAAACTAAGAAGGAGTGCCAACTTTTTATTTTTGATATGTAATAGTTGTGGCCTAATTCTCTAAAATTATAAAACTAAAAAGATCATCAACATGATTTATTTATTTAATTCAATATTATGAAAGGTTTGTGGTCGGGTCCCTATAGTTGGTATTAGAGGTTGGGTTAGATAACATTAAGAGTTAGGGTATTGTTAAATTAATATCTATAAAGTAATTTATTTTAATATTGAAATCATATAGCATTTACAGATTACCATGTTTCTTCGCCTAAGATATTTATGTTTTAGGAATGGTTTTCCACAGAGGAAATAGTGTGGCTATATTGGGACGACATCAGGAGGAAAAAAAACTTCCAAATCGGCAACCTGAGATGGTCAGAATCGGAACTGAATAGTTTGTTGCAGTGATGGGATAGTTGACTCAGGCTATAAATTGTGGAGGTGTCCATGAACGAGATCAACCAGATCTACCGCAGAGGAACCTATCAGTGGTGGAGCATTTCACAAGGCAACTTCCCCCATCATTCAGAGGATCATATAACCTTGTGCTAGCAGAGGGATGGATTAAACCACTGGAAAAGATCTTCGATGTTATGGGTTATTCAATACATCAAAGGGTTAGTCTCGTCGTTTATCATTTTTTGGGTGAACCTGATCAGTGGTGGTAAATGGTGAAAAATATCATGGATGGTGAGTAGATTGATACTCTTGATTGGGATGAATTCAGAGGTATGATTCTTGAGAAATATTTTCCTAAGGTGGTTCGTCTTAGGATGGAAAAATAATTCCTCAAATTAAGGCAGGAGGATGACTCAGTGGCTTCTTATGAAGAAAAATTCACTCGACTGGAAAGGTATGATCCAAATTTCATATGAGATATTTATAGTAAAATCAAATGTTTTTACTCAGCACTAATGCCATGATATCTAAGAGAATTATCCTCTCGTGAGTTCAAAAGTCATGAAAAGCATTTTCAATGTGCAGAGAAGGTGGAAATGGAGTTTGACAATGAACAAGTGTTCTTTAAAAAACAACAGAATAAGAGGTCGAGTTGGTAGGCAAAGGGGAGGAATTCATCAAAGAATCCTAGAGGTAAGAAATCTAAATATCCATCTTGTGAGAATTGTGGTAAAAATCATCCTGAATAATGTTTATCAATGACTGGAAAGTGCTTCTGGTGTGGTAAGTCTTGTCATATTGCTCATAACTGTAAGAAAGATAAACAAGAAGGCAATGAAAAGCCATCAGTAAGATGATTTAAGTCTAATGAAATGGGTCATTATGAAAATGATTGTCCAGAGAAGAACTCATCTGAGGGAAAGTATCCAGAATACAAGCAGAAAAGGGTGGTGAAATCCTTCACAACTACTTCAGAAGATGTTGGGCCATCGAATGAAGTAGTATAAGGTACATTGTTTGTTTGTTTGGATTATGCCAATGTGTTTTTTTGATTCAGGGTATACAGACTCTATCATTTCTGAAATATTTTCTAGTAAATTGGGAATTCTATCTCATGATATGAAAAATGAACTTATGGTAAAAACACCAGGAGGAAAATTTGAGACAAAAAGAAATTTGAAGAACCTTCCTGTCCTTGTGTGCGGAAAGAATCTACCCGCAGACTTTATTGTTTTTCCTCTAGTAGAGTTTGATGTTATTTTAGGATTTGATTGGCTTTCATTTATCAAGATAAGATTGATTGTTGATATAAAGAGGTTTCTTTTCAAAAGGATTTACAGTTTTTTTACAAGAATGAACCCTTTCTTTTGATAACATGTCAGGAAGCTGAGAAACAATTAAAATATGAAAATGAATGTTACATTGAACATATTGTTGAAAATAATAGAACAGTTCATATTAAGGATGTGCCAGTGGTAAATGAGTACCTTGATGTTTTTTCTGATGAGTTTCCTGGTATTATACCTGATCAGGAAGTTGAATATACTTTTGACATATTTCTTGAAGCTACGCCAATTTCAAAACCCCCTTATCGAATGGCTCAAATTGATCTTTTAGAGTTAAAGATGCAATTGCAGGAGTTATTAGATAAAGGTTTCATTCGACCTAGCACATCACCATGGGTTGATCCTATATTGTTTGTTAAAAAAATATTGTTCAATGAGACATTTCATTGATTATAGAGAAAGGAATAACATTACTAGTAAGAATAAGTATCATTTTCCTCATATCGATGATTTGTTTGATCAGCTCTAGGGAGCTCAATATTTTTTAAAGACTGACTCGAGATCAGGGTACCATCAGTTTAAAGTAAGTAAAGTAGATATTCCAAAGACTGCATTTCATAATATATATGGCCATTATGAATTTCTAGTTATGCGTTTTTGGTTAACTAATGCATGGGATTTATTCATGGATCTTATGAACAGAATTTTCCGTGAGTTCTTGGATATGTTTATGGTGGTGTTCATTGATGATATTTTGGTTTATTCAAAAAGTAAAGGGGATCATGAATTAAATTTAAGGGTCATCTTGAAAACCTTAAAATAAAACAAACTTTATGGGATACTCAACAAGTGTGAGTTTTGGTTACAACAAATTTCATTCCTTGGTCACATTGTTTCAAAAAATGGAATAACTGTTGATCATGCTAAAACAAAAGTTGTTGAAGAATGGACAAAAATGACAAATATAACCGAGATTCATAGTTTTCAGGGTTTGGAAGGTTATTACTAGAGGTTTGTTTAACATTTTTCATGGTTATATAGTCCAATGAATAAGTTAACTCGAAATGGTATTAAGTTTATTTGGATAAAAGAATGTGGTGATTGTTTTCATGAACTGAAAAGGATATTGGTGAATGCTATAGTTTTGGCACTGCCTTCCAGAAATGGTGTGTTTTTTTTCTACAGTGATGCTCCATTGAAAGGACTTGGTTGTGTCATAATGTAGAATGATCTGGTAATTTCATATGCTTCACATCAGTTGAAACCACATGAGTTAATTACCCTACACATGATTTGTAATTAGATGTTGTTGTTTTTTCTTTAAAAATTTGGAGGCTTCATTTGTATGGAGTAAAGTGTGAAATATATACTAATGAAAAAAGTTTAAAGTATATATTCACTAAAAAATAATTTAACATAAGACAAATGAGATGGTTTTAATTAATCAAGGATTATGATTGCACGATCCATTACCATCAGGGAAAATCAAATAAAGTGGCTGATGCTTTGAGTAAAAAAATTGCTTCATTAATCATGTTATGTTTGGAATGAGATGCATTGGTTTTTGATTTGATGAAATTTGTCATAGAAGTTGTTGGTGCATGAAATTATTATCTTTTGTTTCAGGTGTCAGTGAGATCATCATTATTAGACCGAATAATGAAAGCACAGAAGGAAGACAGTATGTTTTAGAAAAAGTTATATTTGGTTCATAAGGGTATGTTTCCTGATTTTAATGTCGATAATGATTATGATTTGAGGTTTAGAAAGAGATTATGTGTACCTTTTAATTCACAATTTAGGATTGAGTTGTTATGTGAAGCTCATAGTTCTCTTTTTCCAGTTCATCCTGGTTGTTCTATGATGTACATAGATCTCTATCAGTATTACTGGTGGTATGGAATGAAAAGAGATATTGTTGATTTTACTGTGAAGTGTTTGACTTGTCAACAGGTTAAAGAATATCAACTGTTACCGAAAAGGATGATCAAGCCTCTACTAGTTCCAGAGTGGAAATGCTGAAATATATTCATGGACATATTTGTGGGATTACCAAAGACATCTCGAGGTAATAATGCAATCTGGGTTATAGTTGATCTATTGACTAAATATGCTCATTTACTTCCTATCTGAGATACTCTATCTTTAGATCAACCCGCTCAATTGTATGTTAAAGAAATAGTCAAGTTGCATAAAGTTCCCCTCTCCATTGTATCTTATCATGATCCCAGATTTACTTATAACTTTTGGAAAGTCCTTTAGAAGTCGTTGGGTACTGAATTAAATTTTAGTAAAGCTCTTCATCCTCAATCAAATGGGCAGTCAGAATGAACAATTCAGACCATGGAGGATATGCTACGTGCTTGTTCACTGGATTACCAGGGAAGTTGGGACCAACATCTTTCATTGGTTGAATTTTCATATAATAACAGTTCTCATTCTAGTATACAAATGGCTCTATTTGAGGCATTATATGGAAAGTGTTGTCGAACTCCGGCTATTGGGATGAAGTAGGTGAAATGAAGATTATGTGACCATAATTGGTAGAAGAAATGGCAGAAAAAGTTCAGTTGATTCAAAAGCAAATGAGAACATCTCAGAGTAGATAGAAAAGTCATGCAGATAACCGAAGGAAGGATCTTTCTTTTAAGGTAGGTGATCATGCCTTTCTAAATGTTTCTCCATGGAAAAGTGTGATTTTTTTTGGTAAGAAGGGAAATTTGAGTCTATGGTTAATTGGACCTTATGAAATTCTGGGGAAAGTTGGGTCAGTTGCGTACAGAGTGGCATTACCTCTATATTTATCCCATGTACACAATGTTTTTCATGTTTCGATGTTGAGAAATTATATACCAGATCCATCTCATGTTTTGAGCCCAGAGAGAGTTCAGTTGGAAGAGAATCTCTCTTATGAAGAATAACCAATCCCAATTCTTTATCGTAGAAAGAAAGTGTTGTGGAATAAGGTAATTCACCAGGTAACAATTTTGTGGATAAAGCATACTGTTGAAGAGGCAATGTGGGAATCTGAAAATGTTATGAGTGATAAATACCCCCAATTATTTTTATAAGTGAATATAAATTTGAAGGATGTAATTCCCAAAGGGGGGAAGGATGTAACATCCCAGGTAAATGAAGAATAAGACATATTTCATATTTATTAATATTTTTGAATTAAATATTATTTTTACTTTAAAATGGTTTCTATGATCGATAGTGCACCCGATACGCAACAATGGGTTTCTTTGGAAGCATACATTGCACACTAATAATATAATATTTTTATTTTAAATGGTTGTTAACTCCTAGATGTTGTATTAGCGGGAATGAAAAAAACTAACTACAATATGATTATACATGATTGTTAAATGTATTTAAATTATCCAATAAAAATTTAGAGGCTTAAAATGTGAATGAATCTGATTTTTAAAAATAATTTACATTAAAAGGCCGATTTATGACCTTTTAATAGAGAACCCTATTTAAATCTAGTTTTGGTCACTTTAATACATTCTATATAACCAAATAAAATACTTCTTTAGAATTGGGACATCAAAATTTACTTTGTGTAATTTGTGGAATTTTTCAAATAATGTTCATTTTTAATGCTTAGTGAAAAATATTGTATTTTAATTAAAAAGTTATTTATAATATAATTTATTTATGTGATTATATTATATTTTTAATTTTTTTAAAGTGAAATTAAAATTTATTTTTACCATTTAATCCAATTTTGTTCATTGGAATTAATTTCACTTTGAAATTTGACATAAACAAGTGTCAATCATTTGATAGTTATTGTTTCTTAAAAACACGTTATTTGTTTTGATAACGGGAATTAATTTTTAAAATTAATTAGTTCCACTTCTATGTTTTTAATTTGGAAAAATGGACATGATTTTTGAATTCGGAATATCAAATATAGCTTAGGCTTAATTTTTTGTATTTTTCTGAAAAACTACAATTTTTTATGAATAGTGAAACCAATTAGTGGTAGTTAAAAAGCAGACATTTTCATTTAAATGAAATTTTACCACTTCTGTGAATTGAATTTCAAAAAACCGACATACATGGTTGTTATCAAGAAATAAAAATTTTGTTCAATAAGATGAAAATATTTTTTGGTGAATAGTAACTTTTGAATTTTATTTACCACGGTTAAAGGTAAATATGGTAATTCAAGGTAGAATTAATATTATAATAATTCAAAGTTACATTAAAACTTTTCCAAATCTTATCGGTTGAGTCATTTACGACCATGGGAATCTATGGGTCGATTTTTGGACCCCATTGAGCCACTTGGGAGGGATAATGACAATTTAGATTAATTAATTTAATGTGAAGACAAAATTGACATTAAAACAAATCTTTTAGTAATTAATTTTTATATGGTGTTATATAAGTCCTATTTCCAATGAAAAATATTATTTGGAAATCTAAAACAATTTCCTATATCATGGTATTTTTTTATAATTTTTAAACATCAAATAAATTAAATTATTTATGACACAATAATGATGCAGTATTTACCACATTAATAAATGATTTAAATAAATAAGACTATAATGATTAAAATATTGTCTAAAACATATCAAATTATGATTGGATGATTCTATATCGACCATGAGTCATCTTATCTTCAACTATAATGATTTTTGGACCATTAGAAACTGAATATCATTAAATAATAAAATAATATTTTCACACTTTCCTAAAGGGCCCCTCATCCCCCTTATAAAAGGATACCACTTCTAACCAATTACTCAAACCTCTAAAGCCATTTGTCGCATCCTCTGCCCAATTAAGCTCCCTGCATCCCTCAACTCCTCCTAGAAGCCTTAAATTAGGAAGAAGGCACTTCACGAAGTCCTTTTGGTTCAAACCAAAGGGAGTTACCCAAATTAAAGGAGATTAAAGAATGATCGAGTCAAGTCGGACACAAGGTAAGGGAATTCGTCTCAATCTCCTTTCATTGAGGGATATTTTGTTTTAATATAGGACTTTCTTTTATACGCTGTATAAATACCCTTGAATTTTCAGAGGTAATCTTTTTCTACGAAGCATTTTACTAAATGACAAAAGGGAATGTTTCTTTTAACGTAAGCGGCGACAACAAACTTTCTGCCACCGTGAGTATTATTTGATAGTTGGCTCCTTCAACAAGACATAATGTTTTTAAAATAAAAAAAATAACATATACTCTTTTATGTATTTTGGAAATGAAAATGGTTTTGATAATTGGTTTTTTATGTTAATATATTTAAGTGATATATTGTGATTGAAATGTGGAAATGTTTTCTTTCCTTTATAATTGTTTTATGTGTTATGATTTTATAATTGTACTTGGACATTTGATGGGTGGTTACGTGATAAACCAAATGACATGTGGTGTCGTGAATACCAGGACGGGTGGTTACGTTATAACCTCCAATGAATTGGGTATGGAAGTCGGTCATCTGGATATTCCATTTAGTTATATGTGTGGATGTTGACCATATTGTTATTCCATTTAAGTATGTTTTTGTCCCAAGTTACCTTTATATGTTATGTGTTGTTTATATGGGTTTTATGGTAATATTTTGGTTACAAAAGGGTTAGTAATGATCATTTGTTCAGTGAAGAGTATTTACTACTTCATAATAGTGAAAATTATTACTTATGATAAAGTATTCATGGTATACTCTTTGTTTTGAAAAACTAACAGTTTTCCTTCATTGTGTATCCCTTACTGAGCTTTTTATGCTCATCCCAAGTTTTTAATGTTTTTTCACAGGACATAATGTTGAATAAGGTCAAGCATGGGATCAAGGAAAGGTCATTCTCTCTTAAACATGGAATTAGAAATGACACTTTTTTATGAGTTTTTATTTTATGAAAAAAATGGAAACATAGTAGGGGTGTCTACATTGTATTTTTGAGATGTAATATTTATGGCCTAATTCTCTAAAACACTAAACCTAAAAATATCCTCAACAAGAATTAGTCATTTAATTTAACATTATGTAAGGTTTAAGGCTGGGTCCTTATACATATCATAAACATTCATAATAAAACTAGCATACGAAATGTCAACACCTTAACCATAAACCATGAATGGAATAAAAATAACACATCCACATTCAAACATATCATAAAACCTTCAATACAATATGGATGTTTTTATTAATACAAATCAACTTCAAATAAACTTAAAATCCATCACAGGATGTTGAAATAGATGAAATAAAAATCCTTTTGAGAGAAATATCACTTATTATTTTTGAAATCATTTATGAGTCACATAATTATAAAGAAAACATTTATTTTTAAAATATTATTTTAATATTTTTAGGTAAGATTTGATGATGTTATAACGGTGGAAAATTGTCGTACTCGACATATAAGTTAAAAAACATTCTTACCTTAAATTTGACGAAAAGGATAAAAATGACCTTGTTTGGAAAACGATGGAAAGATTCCTTTATAAACAACTTATAAAAAGTCAACCAAGGTTACAAATTACTTTAACCTATATTCTATAATATAGTAAGAATTTTTTGAAATACATTTTTAAGAAACATGGATTTGGATGATAAAGAGGTCCAAGTAAATACATACGTAAAAACAACCTTGGATAATAAAGAGATTGGGAAATTAACCGTTACCTTGTACTTCTACTTGGTCGATGGTAGTATAAAATCCTTTATAATAGTGAAATAATTGTTATTAAATTATACAAGAATCATATATATTAATATGATATCATATAGTATCTTTTAACACTGTTTTGTTAAAAATATATTAGTATTATCGTTGTTTTTGGTGTTAACAAATTCGTTTTCATTTATATTATTTGTTATGTAAATCATATTTGTAATGGATTGGATGTATATAATTCATATACAGAATGATATCATTTCCTTAAACATTATTTTTAATCATCAAATGATAATTAGAGTTGGATGGATATGATGGGGACTGCATCTCATCGCGTTCATGTAGACGCTAGTCCATACGTACGCACGAGTGACAATATCATTATTTTTATATTATAATAATATATAATTGGATGGTATAACATAATATAGAATCATTATCATGTTATATTTATTATTTACATCAATTACCCATCATTATCATACCCATCCAAATAATAATGTCTTGAATAACAATTACACCATGACGTGGAGATGGTAAGCCGTACGTACGCACGTATGGTGACATGTCATTCAAAGGAAGGATATGATACTTAATATGGTTGTAACATATTTATAATAACATCACAGTATATATATAATACTGGAGTTGTTATTTTATAATTGAAAAAACAATGAAAGAATAAGTGGAAGAAGAATGGAACATGAAAGAGGAGGTGAGAGTTTTACCTCTTTTTCGGGTTCTTCCATTTGATTTGATCAAAAGGGTTCCATAAGTTATATTTATAACTAAAGTAAGGCCTCTAGGTTGAAGTTAGGGATGTTGAGAGGATTTTGGGTAGGGTTTGGCCAAACCAAAAGGCTTTGAGGGTATGAATTTGAGAGAAGATGGAGTGCCCTTTTATAAGAGGGGTGAGAGGCACCTTAGGAAAAGCTAGAAATATTATTTTATAATAAATTGATATTCGGTTTCTAATGGCTCAAAAGATGATTATTTAAAGTATAAGGTTGGTAGTGGTCGAAAAAAACTCAACCAATAGGTTTTAAATAGGTTGGGGTCAATTTATTAACCTTATCTTTTAATTTTAACTCTTAGTTAATTAATTTGAGATTTACCACGTCACATTGTATATTTATATTACATGGTTAATATTCTTACTATATACTTCCAAGAGACCCCCAAGTGGTCCATTATTGAAAAAAATGTCATTATATAATTTCTTTTGCCGATCCTTAGATTTTTAGGAATAGAATATCAATTAATAATATAAAATTTATTTTAAAAACTCATTTATGTCAATTTTGACACTATTTAATAATTGTTTTTTGTTAAAGTCTTAACAACATTATTAATTCGATCCAAATTCATTTAAGGAATAATAACATGTCATATTAACCTATAAAATTCGTGTATGTCCTCAAAGTTTTCATATTATATTTATTTAATCATTTATAATACCAATTATTTGATTATTTCATTAATAATGAAAATGTTGCATCATTATTGTGTCATAAATAAATTTAATTATTAAATGTCTAAAAATTATAAATAAAATAAAATTATATTTGAAATTGTTTCAAATTTCCAATGAATATTTATAGTTGAAAATTTAACATATATAACCTTACGTAAAAATTGTTTTTCTAGAAGATATATGCTTATTCCATTTTTTGTATTTACTTTAACTTAATTAATATAATGTGTCATTAACACTTACAAGTGGCTCCATGGGGTCCCAAAATCGACCCAATGATGTCCATGGTCATAAATTTATCAACCAATAGGGTTAGAAAACGTTTTATGGTAATCTAATATTGTTATAATATTATTTTTTACCCTTATTTACTGAATTTACCCTTTAACCATGGTAAATAAAATATTTAACGAAATAATTATTCAAAATGACTAAAAATAAAAGTTGCCTTTTTAAACAATTTGGAAATCCTGATATCAAATATGGAATCCATTTTTCCAAATTCAAAATACCTAAGTGGCAGAAAATAATTTAAAATTAATTCCCGCTGTCGAAACAAAAAATCGCGTTTTTAAGAAATAATAACTATCCAAATATTAACACTTGTTTATGTTAGGGTTAAATGTGAAATTATGTACTATGAACAAAATTGTATTAAATGGTAAAAATATATTCAAAATATACTTTAAAAACACTTATATCCATAATTTATCTCTATTAATTATTTCGATTAAAAAAGTAGTTTTTAATTAAAATTTAGTAATTTTCTCTATTCATCAAAATACGAAAATTTGCAGAAAATTACAAAAAATTAACCCTAATCTTATTTGGATATTAATAATCCAAAAATGAAGTCCATTTTGAATTATAAAATGTATAAAATTGGAAAAAGTGGGTATTACTATTCATACCGGCTAGTTTTATTGGTTGTGGTGTGCGTTAGAAATCGAAGTTGCGTACAAACACAGGCTATTGTATTATTCAAAGAGAAGCGTACCGTGGAATCTCGGGGTGTTACAATATGTATATATAAATAAATGATTTCACTGATTTATTTTATGTATTACCTGGGATATCAAATTTATTACAATTTCTAATTAATTATTTTACTCAATAAAATGAGGACATATCGCCTGAAAACTCAATGACATCACCACAAAGATGAGTCCTAAAACAGCGACGTCCGAACATATTATAGAATGAACCTATTATAAATGATAACAAAATACCCAAATTGTGACATCCATATAGAACCAAATCCCTTGAATTTTTTTTGTAAAAAACTAGAAAACCCCACCATGTGAAATACCTCAAACTAAATGGTGACCAACACTACGTAATCATTATTTCATGATATCCTCTTTCCATAACAAGTAAAATTACAATTATATTTTCCCAATACCACCATGATATTGTTGAATCGACATTAAAACCCAATTTCATATCAACCAAAACTTGATGGAAATGATAGGAAAAAAAATAATTCTGAGATCTAAAATCACTATAGATCAACATAGGACAACCAAAATTCACATTGCTTAATATGGGTTAAAAAGAAGACAGATTAGTGGGGATGTGGTTGTATAGCCCCACCCACATCATCCAAATTCCACCAAAACCAAAATATATAAGATTATAAAAAACTTCCATGTAATAAATGTGGGGATATAGTCCAGGATGCAATTCCATTTTATTTGGGTTGCATTACGGAGAAGTCTATTGGGTTGTGGGGAAATTCACAAACCTTGGAAACTCATTGTGGTGTAGTGGGAGAATGAAATTGTACAATCATATTATTGGTATCCTAATTTAATTTCCTCACAAGGATCCTCTATGACACAACCTTGGTCGTAGTGTTGTGCTCCACCCAATGATACCCTCACTTCACATGATTCCCATAACTAGATGAACTCTCTGTTAATCACATGACCTTCATTCTCTAGACATTAGGGTCATATATTGGAGAAACTTTAAAAAAAAACATTGGCTTCAAAATAGTCCCCCTACCTCAGGGAAAATTCATAATGTTGAATATAATATATTCAACCATTCAATATTTCTTCATGAAACAACTCAATATGATGCAATGAACATTACTAATGTGTGGTTTCCTTACCATAAATTATTACATTTTTGAAAAATTGAAACATGAAACATGATTATCAATAATTCAAATGGGCTTTTATGTGGTCTATCATCTCTAATATAACTCTTCAAGAAGGTCATGCCAACCCTTCCCAATGGTCTACCCACGAACTCAAATCACTCCCTTGAAATCTGGCGATATATTAATGCAACTGATTATGATTTTTTAGCTATCATAATTTCAATCTAAATAATTATTTTAAAAAAATATCCTATCCTAGGAATAATAAAATAAAATTTACCATTAATTTGAATATATTTAATGACACTGATTTTTATATTTATGTGGTATTATATGAGTATCACATAATCTATACAAAGAGAAAACAATTTTATTCTTATGAAGATCTATATAAATGTTTCTGAATTCATAATTTTTATTTTATTTCAATACATCAAATAATTACAATGTGTGTTGTGGAATGAATTACCAAAAAATTGTTTTCTAAATTTTAAATTTTCATTTTTTATCAACAAAATATTTCAAATTCTCAAATTAGATAAAATATATTCAAATTTTAAAGAATCTAAATATTAATAGACTGTGATTCATTTTTATCAAATATGAATGAACCATACATCATTATTATGTTTTATGTAATAAGAACTAATATAATTTCTTATTACAAAATATTTTATTTTATTCATTTTAATAATATGTATAATTCCATTCTTATTTAGAAGACAAAATGTTGTTTCATCGTGGAAAAAATATATATAATGTGTTATTATTATATAAATAATGTATTTATTTAATAAATATTGGGTTATTCTCATATTTATTAATGAAATATCCAAAGTTTTAACATTGTATAATGAGACAACATTACATGACCATAGGATGAAATATTACATGGTCTTGAAGCCTAGCTTAATGTGGCCTAAAGTCCCTTGAAGGATATGATCTGATGTTCGAAATGAGAATAATTAATAAACCAATATAACAACTATTACACCATACCTACCTAATGTTAGTATTATTTACACAATTTGACCACTCCAAAATATATTTCATCCAACCCTCCATGAGTTGACTCACAGTTCCTGTAACCCATGGATTTATTATTAAATTTTTTCAAATTAATTTATCATTTCGATATTTTATATTTCACGCAATAGATAAAAACGTTTTTTATATTAAATAATCAATATTGTCTTCTAATATATACAACAAGATGTTATCATTCTATATGCACCACTTAACGTATAATGCACAATGCACATAACAATGAGTACAATGTACATTTAATGCAATATTGACATTCCTCAATAGCTTGCATAACAAGCAAGACCGAGTTTTAGGAAAATAATATATATTACTATAAATATTTTTAATTAATATAATATTATGTAACCTATTCCATATGAACATGGTTAAAAATATGATTAAATGACTTATGAAAATACATGGTTGGATTCATTACTTATAAATTAATTATAGTTGAATATAATAACCAATATAAGATAATATAAAAATATAATAAACTATTTGACACTAAAAAAATAATTTGACTATAAATAATTTGTGATATTTATGTAATATATATGTTATATATTCAATAAAATGTTTTTCATATTAATTCGTTATATTTGATATAAATAATATATGAACAAACTAAATTTTATTATTAAAACCCTATATTTTTATAAATATACTTTTACCACCTATTAATTGTAAAAACATTTGAAATATCAATTTTTAATAATTTATATATTTATTTTTTCCAAATAAAATTTAACATTTAAATAGAATCATAATAATTTGGCATGTATAATTTTTTTTAATATTTTTATAACATTTCTATTTATATGAATAGTTAAAAATACAATATTTTAATTTGAAAGGGAATTTAAATATAATTTAATTATATTGTTAAATTAAAATTTAAAATGGTATCAAAGTTAAATTAGGTAATATATTTATCAATTAATTCAACTTTTTTAATTGGAATCAATAAAAATTTATAATTTAATATAAAACAATTTTAATCTTTTGAAAGTTTTTACATTAAAAACCCTCATTGTCGCCCCAACTACGGAATTAAATTTAAATTAATTTATTCCTCTTATATGATTGGAATTTAGAACAATAGATTCCATTATTTAATTATTAAAAAATATAATATATAATAATGTAACCCTATTTTTTCCAAAAAAAAATATTAGTGAATTTAATTAAAATTAAGTATATCGGTTAAGGTATAAATAAGCTTAACTAAGGACTATAAACTAAATTTATGACTCAAAGGACAATAATCGTGTCAAAGATCTATTTGTTGGACATATATTGACTTAATAATATTATTCCTGAATATAAAACCATTATTGGATCAATATTTTTAGTGAATAATGTGTATTGAATTCTGTTGTCAAAATATCACAAGAGTGTCACTTCTCATCCACTATAAAAGGCCTCCTCTCCTCCACTTAGTTACACCTATCAAAAAATACATGTTTAGGAAATATATAATATATCATACTCCAAAAAAATCCTAGATTCCAACATTAATCACCCCTGTAATCACATATTCTTTCTAGGATACCATTTGGATCAAACAAAAGTACTTACCTGATTATGAGGCAACACCCTCCCTTAAACTCCTTTATTTTATTTTTATATTTATGCTCCCTCATATATTATTTTTACATTCTTAGATAACAACTCCAATATCCTCAATAAAATTTTATTTTTATCTAATGTGTATACCTACACATATACACACTTCCACTTAATAGGAAACAAACATATTGTTTACATGTATGGTGTACTACTACCTTATGAAACGATGCTTGTTCATTTTCCATTCCTGTATCTGATGATGGAAATTATTATTGACTTCCTATTTATATATTATTTGTTTTATATTTTTAATATATTTATTATTAATTAATTTTAATATATAACATACCTTTATTATTCCCATTTTGTGTAAATATGATAATTTTAATTTGAGGATGTGTTGTCTACCACCCCCACAAATCATTGTGATTCAATCACACACTACATGAAATGTATTAAAGACATGTTTAGTTAAACAATATGATATATATGACATAATAATTATACATTAATTAAATATATTTATACATTTATATAAATATATTTCATTCATCATTATTTTGCAAATAAGAATATTAAACAGAAATAGTTTTCCCATGTACGTATGACCTACTGTCTCCAAAAACGATGTCTTTTATTTAATAATTCTATACTAAATATATTATTATAATAAAATATAATGAATATAAATTATTTTTATACCATGTTTTATATACTATATATGATGATATTAGTATATTCACTATTGATATAATAGATTAAGACACGTGCAAAAAACTATGTTTATTTTATTTGATGTGAATCCTTAACATAGATTTGTTAACATTCATGTAATATAATGTCATTAACAAACCATATGTGGGTTTTTATATAATAATATGGTTATTTTAGATATTTATAATAAACTATATCTTATTATTCAGGATTTTTTTACGAGTATGACAGGTGTGAAGACACAAGCCAAAAGGATTTCATCTCACTTTTTAATTCAGTGAGATACATTCCTAAATCATGACTCATTTTGTTTGGGTGGTGTGTATACATTCCATGGATTTTTTATATGATATTTACGATATAATTTTTTTGTTTTATGTAATTAATTTTATGATATTTATGTCATAGGGTCTATGTTTCAAAAGTTACCAAATCGATAACATGATTTTTTTCTCAATTTTTCTTTTTCTGAGACACATGGATTGTTTTGCACCAATATCATTAAATGATATTAATATACTAAAATTTACATGTTTTTACATGGATTTCATCATTTTAAATATATTTTAATTTCCATGTATGTTATTCATTCAATTTATTTATGGCCTAATGTTTCAAAATTGGTAAATGGTTTAGGGCTACAATTTCATCATTTATCGAGATTAATTATGATTATACTTACACTAATGAAATATAACAATCCATTTATCAATATATCTTATAAGTATTATTACAATCTAGTTATTAATGTTATATACAATTAATGCTACCACCTTTCTACTATTTGGTACACAATATGATAACTAATGTTTTTTTATAATGTCCTACATTACATATCCCTTCGGCCAAAAATTTCTTGTTCATTCAAAACTATGTTTAAAAAAATGTTTTATAAGAATATTATACTATTATATAATATTTAAATAAATTTTACCCTTTTTTATTTTAACAATTTTTTCAAAATAATCTTCATGAATCCTTTCGAAGAAGGCATGTTTCTAAAATATTTACTTTGAAAAATGAATGTTCATTTTACCTCATACGACATGTATTGATTTAGATGTTGTAGTTTTTGTGATGCATATGTAGTATGTTTAAATGGATAATTTAATAGAAAATGTTTTTAATAATTTATTTTCATGAAAATTGTTTTTCAAAATGGTATGAAGCATTATTTATATGTTTTCAAATTATATTCAATGAAATGTTATTCATAATATTTTCATGATAATTTTAAATGTTTTTAAAGAAATATTTTTGAAAATGAATTCAATCCTTCATTTTATTCATTCAATTAATTTTATAATAAGTTATTTATTATGTTTTATGTTAAAAATAAAACATGAAAGTATTTTTTCCTCATGAAATGTTTTCAAAATATCATTAAAAGTAATTTTATATTAAAGATGGTATCTAATGATGAAACTCATTACCCTATAGGAAATGAACCAAAGTAACCATTCCTTTCCATTCATGAATGGTTTTTATTTTAGAGGAATTATTATTATGACACCCATTTTAATTCCATGGGCTATATTCTATTGAATGTTATTATTTTCATGGGTTATTCATTAATGAAATTTCAATGATGCCTATTACATTCCATGGGTTATGAAAGGATGTTTATAAATCCCAATTTTTATGGGTCATGATATGATGAATGTTTTATTATCATGTGGGTCATTTGTGATTTATTTTTTTATGATATGATTGGTATTTATATCTCCCTTCAATGTATTAGTTAAAAATGGATGACTCATGAGTATAAATTTTTTCCAAGAACCTCATTCCATGTTCACAATGGTATGCATGGACCTCGTGTCAAGTCCAAATATTTATTCATGATCTTGATTAAAGATTCATATTTTATTTGGGAAGCTTATTATATATTCATAATATTATGAGTAAACGTGAATGCATTTTTATAATGTTATGCAGGGAAATGGATTGATGGCTGTAATTTTATGCATGATCTTAATTACATGTTCACAATGTTATATGTGAACATGATTACATGTTCACAAAATTATGTGTGGACCTAGTATTATTTCTATAATTCTATGATAGGGCATGAGTTCATGTCCAACACATAATGTGTAAACATATTGCTACATATACATGTTCATAGTATTATAGGTTGATTAATATTACACTATTCCATGTCTTATCCCACTGATATACATTCATGGATTATGATCTGGATTTCTCAATGATTCGTCTATCATGAACTACTAATATTTATTCCATGATTCATGTTTTTTATCATTGATATATGTTTTATGATTTTATAATGGTCATAATCATTTTATTATACCCTTATTTCTCTTGATTATCCTTATTATTCTCCCTTGATTAACCTTATTGGCCATACAAGATCACTATTTAATATGTTTTATTTCTCATGTTATGAAGATATCTATTATGTTTAATGTGTGTATGAAGGGTGTGGATGATTTGGTTGAGGATGGCAGATCAAAGGCCTCTGAGCGGAAACTTTTCCCCCATCTCGCAGCACTTGGCTGTCTTCTTGGTTTCATCTCCTACTCTCTTTGGAGTGGCTCAGAGTTTCTCAGCAGTTGTCATCATCCTGTTTGGACCTTAGTTGGAATCGGCGTATAGTGGTTCATTGGGTCAGTTCGGTCCTCATCTTGGTTTCATGTGTGGCGCTCCATGAACGTCGGATTGTGGAGTGGTATTGGCATAGATCTCAACTCATATCCATGTGTGGTGATAGTTATGTCCTCCATGGAGCTCTATCAGCATGAAAGGCTTATCCGGTGGCACTGTCTTAGCTCGTATCGATGTAGCCATGTGGCATTTTCGTCATCCTCCTCAGATTGAGTACGCCTTGGCATGTGGGGGTTCCACTATTCTTGGTTTGGTCCTCATATTGGCTTCGCATGTGGTGCTCATTCGACGTCTACATATGGAGTGGTGTTGGATTGGATCTTTTCTTACCTCCACGTGTGGTGCTGACTTTATTCTCCCTAGAGCACAATTAGTGTCGACAAATTCCTCGGATGTTTTAGACCCCATTTTCGGCACTTGTGTGACCGGATGGGGGAGGATATTATTCACTATTTTTAGTTTTTCAAGTAGTGGTGTGATGGTGTTAAAGACTCTTGATGATGATGGTCCTTTACCCAATGACATTCTCCCAATCACCCATGGTCTTCTATAGATAAGGTGGTGGTGGGAATAATGTGGAGCAGTGTGGTTAATATATATCAATGTCTTCAATGGAACTGAAAATGTCATGTGAAAGATTATTTATTTGATGAATTTTTGACTGCCTAAAATAATTTTTGTGGCATGTTTGATTGTTGTTTGATTGTCTTGGACACTCTTTCAATTTTTTTTGGTGTGTATTAGGGTAGTTATCCATCACCTTGCTAGGATATTCAGATTTCGATGTTTAAGATGGTAGGGAATAGCCATCCGTACCAGGACCATGCATTTTTGTACCAGGCAGTTGGCTGAGAAGTCATGCACAGGTGGAGGAGAAATATTGATGGTAATTCTAGGAATGGGTGTCACTATGGAGTTGTTCTGGGATGATTGGGGCACATTCATACATTGTTTTCATCTCTATGTATTGAATTCATGTGAGGTTTCCCCCTTTACCTCAAAAGGGGTCTTATAAATAAATCAATAAAAATTTCATCCTTTCGACCATTCAGTCAGCCTAAGAAGGGTGACAGTACAAAAGAACCTACTGGGAGATAATATAGCTCAGTTATATACATGTTTCTATGTTTCCATGTTTCAAAAGAAAATAGACTGATATGCTATATTGGGTTTCTGTTTGTATAATGTTTTATGTATTTCGTAACGGTGATGTAAAGTTAATTTATGAAAACTATGGGTCTCTATACTTCATTCAAGAGATAAGGTTTATTCAATCACTCCAAAATATGATGAGAAGAATCTAGTGAGTTATATTCCATTGATATGTCAATGGATGTCACCGTGGATAAGAATAATGATGAGTTTAGGTTTTGGAAAATGTCATGGAATTTCAGAAAAGTATACAATGAGTGGTTTCCTTGTAATACATCACTATTTGGATACTACAAGATGATTTTCCTCTATTATAACTTTGCATAGGGGTAAAAAAATTTAAAATATGTCTTGGGATGACTTGGGGTAATATATTATATGAAAATGGGCCTTACCGTACACCCAAGATGACACTCTTGAGGGATATGCTTTTGGAATTCACAAAATCATTGCAAACCATCATAGATGATTTAAATAGAGGAAAAATATTAATAAACATTGATAAAACTAATGTTTCATTTATTAATGATGTATGGGCTAGGATTTAGGAATCATAGAAGTAATTTTTCATAAATATATGGTATCCCAATATGATAAATGTTTCTCAAACTATGATTTATGGGTTTAGTCAATAGAGATAACTAGAATGAACATGGTTACAATTTAATGTTTTATATGTGACAAATAATTGAATTATTTGAATAAATATTCAACGGGGAAATCTTATAATAAAATTTAACAAGTTGGTATAAGTATTACATATAATTTTTATGATATATAAGATGCAAGATTCAAGTGAATGTTATGTGATGTTCAGAAAATATTATATACATTAAACATAAGAAATATTAGTTTATTGAGTTCGGGTATCCTAAAAACTTATTCATATTTCATATTCATGGAAATAGTTATAATGGAATAAGTGTATAGATCCTAATTAGTGATTTTAGAAAATTTTTGGATTAATTTAGTATTGATGTTTTGGAATTAAATGACTACGTTATATGAAACATGAAATTATTAGGTATTTTTAGTAAAATATTAAATTATGGATTCGAAAGGACATACTAGATATTGATGAAGAGATAGAAAAGTCATTTCTTCGAAAGGGGAAATTTTTATTAAGGGAAAGTAACCCTTAATTAATTCTTGAAATTAAGATAATTATGTTTGTATAAAGATATGATGGATATAAATATGTACATTGGATAGTATAGTTTACCCTGTAACTAATTATTGACCAATTCATCTATGTTATCATGGATGATGTTTAAAAATACATTGATTTACGGTATATATCTATTAATATTTGTAATATGGAATCATGAATTATTCAAATAAGGGTTTATGGTAATTTATTTCATTACCATGTTTGACGAGACTAATTTATGATGCTATTAACATGATTGGATTATGATTGAAAAGTGTAACATTGTGTTACATTGGGGATCAAGGATATGCTGATTTCCTATCCATGTTTCCAAATAATTTTATTTCCCCCTATCAGATGGGTTGTAAGGTCAATCATTTAGAAATATATTATATTAAACATAGGTAGAAAGTACTATATATTGAGATTGTATTCAAAAACATGGTAAAATGAAATTTTGGTATTAATAATATTTCAAGGATTCTAATTATATATATATATATATAATTGTAAGAGTGTATATAATAAAATGAAATCTTATATGTGGGATGACAACAAATTATTTTGGTAAAGGACACGGGTCTTGAACCCATGACTAAAGGATACTATGGGATTCACCTCTACCACTGGCATACATGATCTCATGGTTAACATGTAACTATAGTTTCAAATATATGTTATTTATAAACTTATCGAGTTCCTTTATATATTTACATGTCAATGAATCAAGAAATATGTATTTATTATATAGTTATAGGAAAAAATCTATACGTTTATTAATTTTATGGGCCATAAGATCTTCTAAAAGTGTACATTAGTAGTTTAAGAATAAATGTTAATTTATTGGAAAATATTTCTTGAAGTATTGGATGACTTATAAATAAATAAACACACAAATAAATAAATAATTATTAATATAGAATTATATAATGTAAATATATTTACTTATATTCTAGTCCAATAAAAAAATTACTAAACATTATGATAATTATGAAGAAATATGTTGTCCTAATACAATAATTGTTTTTGAATAGATGGATATTTAATTCATCACATACTTATGAAATTGAAGCCATAGATTTTTCATTGATGACTCACTTTTTTGTGATGGATGGCCTCAATCACTCTCAATAAATATTTACGAATTTCCTCCATGTATAATATTCACTGAAAAAATATGTTCTCCTATGAGGAATCCCTGTTAAATGATTCTTTGTGTAACTACTATGTATCCACCTTTCCATTTTAATGGGATTTTTTTTGAATTAATTTTTACAATTTGGGTTTCTTTGAATGAAAATTTTATTTATTAATCCATCGATAACTGAGATTAAATTAAAGTGATAAATTAATTTTAAGGGAGGTGAAATGTTACATATATTGATTTGGTTGAATATATTTTTTCAAAATAAATTTTAAGTTTTGGATATGTTGCATTTCAGACAACAGTAAAAATAGTATTTTTTTTATTATAGAACTATTATTGTATTGAGTTATATGAAACACCATGTTATAATGAAATAAATGTATTACAAAGAATAATGTTCTCTACAAGGAACATTGTTGTTAGCATACATAACACACATGATTTACTTCCATCGATGGATTGAATAATAGACAAGACTGACTATTACTAATCTATAAAATATTATAAATAATATTTTTATTTAATATAGTAGGATATAATCTATCCATTATGTTTATTTTAATGAATATGAATAAAGAAATTATGAAAATACATTGTTTAAAACATTAGTTACCAATTAATAATAATTGATTATAAGGTCCAATTGAATATTAAGGTAAATATTATTATTATTATTATCTATATTACAAAAATGAATTAAATGAATTATAATTAGTTAGTTATTTTAATTAAATATATATTTTCTGTTTTCAATAAAATATTTTATATATTCTATAAATATATTTCATAGACATAAGACAAGAACAGACCAAATTTTATGCTTAAAAATTATATTTTTATAAATATAGATTTACAGCCTTTTAATGGAGAACATAATATAAATCCAAATGTTGGAAATTTTATAGATTTAATATTAAAAAATAAAAATTCATATTTTCATGAAAAACATAAAATTATGTTTGTATAAATATTTTGTATTTTTCTGTAAGGATTAATTTTTAATGAATTTTGAAAAATAATGTATTTTAATTTAAAATACATTTGTCAACTTATTTAATTATAAAGATAAATTATATTTTAAACATGATTCAAATTTTTATTAGAATAATTTTTTATCAATTAGATCAATTTTTGTAATTGGAATACATTTCAATTTTTAGTTTAATATAAAAACATAGTAATCTTTTGAACGTTTTTTCTTTAAAACCCTCCATTGACTACCAGAATGTGGGATTATATTTAAATTAATATCACCCTATTCAATTGAAAGAATTTGGAAAAATTTATTGAATATTTGGAATAATAATATTAATATATTATTTATAATTAGGCCAATATAGTTTTTGACTAATTTTTTTTAATGTAATTAAAATTAATTAGATCAATAAAGGTAAAACTATCAATAACTAAGGACTAAATCTGAAATTTAAAACTGAAAACTACATAGAAACATTCCTAAGATAAATTTAATGGACCTATTTCAACAATATACCATATTTAATCTAATTTTTATATTATTTTATCTAGTTTACATGTGAAAATCTTGCATGAAAATATAATATCAAAAAAAATACAAGTGGGCCAATCCTTCTTAACTATAAAAATGCCTCCTATCCTCCACTTCTTTAATCATCTCAATCCACATATAATCCCTCACTATCTGAAACAATATCATTCAAATTATCCCACCTTACTCCTTGAATCCTTCCTCTGGTCAAAAAATCATCAAAGTTATCCCTTTGGTGTAAACAAGGAGTTACCCAATTATGAGGAAACACCCTCTCTAATACTCTTTTATTTTATGTTTAATATTCACTCCATAAACTCCTTTTATTATAAGATTGTATAAAAAAACATTATACCAAATATACTAGGTTATTTTTACTCTAAGGACTATACCATGACATACACACAATTTAATCTACTAGGTAAAGAACAAACTGTTTACATGTACGATGAACTACCACAAACGATGATTGATCATTTTTTATTTACTGCCTCTCATGGTGGAAATTTTGATGGAAAATTTATTTATATATGATATATATGATACTAATAATTTATTTGTGATTATTTAATATCAATTTATAATATACCATTATGATTTATATCTTCTATAATTATGGTAATTTTATGGGAAGAATTGTAGACGTGCACCCCCACAAAGTGATGTGATTTATTCACATGATACATAGAATGAATTAAGGATGTGTTTTGGGAAATTATATGATATATTCCATAATAATGATACTATATTTATATATATATTCAGATATATAAATTTAATTCATTTAATTTGTTTCTTTTAATAACACAATTAAATTGAAACATCATTCCTGCATTTGTGTGGCTCACCATCTCTATTAATGGTGTTTTCTATTTCATACATATATTTTCAATAGATTATTATAATTAAAATATAACGAATTTATATTATATTTATAACATTTTTTAAATGTTCTAAATCATTGATTATGTATATGGAAGAAATATATAACATAATAAGACACATGGAAAAAATAAATTCAATATTACCTGAAGTGATACCTTAAAATATAATCATTAAAAAATGGGTAATATGAAGTCCTAATCAAACCATAAATGGTATTACATATAATAATATAGTTTTTTCATAGATTTATAATAATTTTTTTATTATATAGTACTTTTTTATGATTACAATGTGAGTCAAGACACACGGTATAAGGATTTTATCTTACTCTTTATTTCTATAAGATACATGGATTGATCATCTATAAATTTAATTGTTTGGTGTGTATACTTACCATGGATGTATTCTATGATTCATTAAATTATATTTATGGGTATTTATGTACTCATTTTATGGTAATTCATTCAAGGGTTATCTATTTCAGAATATAACAAATCAATAATGTGATTTGGTCTTAAATTACCTTTTTTGGGATAAATATCATGTTATGCACCAATATCATTCCATGAAGTGTATATACTATATATTACAAGTTATAACATGATTATTATTATTTTAATATTATTTTATTATCCATGAAAATTTATTCTATCATTCATTTTATGATCTAATTTTTCAAAATTGGTAATCAATTTATGGTTACAATCTCACCATTTAACGAGATTGTTAACGATTATTCATCCACTGAAGAAATTTTTTTATCCATATTTCATGAACTATGATGAGTTTTATTTATGTCTATTTATTAATATAATAACCATGTAATGGTATTAATTTTCCACTCTTTAGTATATAATCAAATTAAGAAAGAGTTTTCATGAAAGGCTGACATTAACTATCCCATCACCAAGAAATTAATTTTTCATTAAAAATAATGTTTTAGAAACATTTATGAGAATATTATACTATTTTGTAGTCATTAAACTACATTTTTACCATTTTATAAAAAAAAATCATTGGAATCATCTTGTTTGTTTTTAAGAAGGTATTTTTCTATCATATTTACCATGAAAAGGGTATTGTATTTTTTACATTGTATGACATGTACGAATTTACCTACTGTTATTTTGGAGATATTTCTGTTGAATGCTGAAAATGTTATTTTTTATGAAAATATTATTAAAATTTATTTTAATGGGATTTTGTTTTAAATAAAATCGAACCTTATTTATATGTTTTAAAATTATTTTAAATGAAATGGTTTTTAAACTGTTATAATGATTCTTTTATATGTTTTCAATGTAAAATGTTACAAAATTATTTCAAGACTTCATTTTATATTTTGAATTCATTTTAATAAATGTTTCTCTAATGGTTTTATGTATTAAAATGAATTTTCAAAATAATAATGAATATTTTACTCATGAATTTTTTCATGAATTTAATTCGAAGTTATTTTTTATCTAAGTTGACATTTATTGATTTTACTCATTCCCATATAAGAATTGTTTCAACATTTCAATCAATTTTCAGTCATTAATGGTTTATGTTTTTATAGAATATGGTTACTACACCCATTTATATTTTATGGGTTTTATTATTCTAAACACTCTCCTTTTCATGGGTTATTCTTTGATGAAAATATAACGATACCTCGTTCAATTCATGGGTTATGATATGTTGTTTAGAAAACCAATTTTTTAACTCATGATTTGGTGACATAATTATTTTCGTGTATCATATGTATGATTATTTTATAATTAGATTTTTCGTACCTATATCTCCATCCAATTCGTTGGGTATAAATTGGACGACCTGTGAGTATAAATGTTACGTATGAGCTTGATTACACATTCACAATGTTATGCATAGTCCTGGTTTTAGATAAATAATTTTATAAATGAACCTGATTACATGTTCAAATGTTTATGAGTGAACATTATTATATATTCATAATGTTATGGATGAACCTAATTACATGATCACACAGTTATTCATGGACATGGTTTTATGTTCATAAGATTATGTGTGATCCTGATTACTTGTTCACAATGTTATGTTTGAACCTAATTACATGTTCACAACAATATGAATGCACCTAGTTTCATGTCCATATGTCTATAAGGAGGAACGATATCATGTTCTTAACATAACTTATAAACATTATTGTGCTTATACATTTCAAATGTATTATAAGTTGATGTGTATAAAACTATTCCATTTCATATCCCTAGGTTATCGTGTCATAAATTATTATCTTGATTTATTGATGATTCATGACTCATGACACACTAATCATTATTTCATGATTCATTTATTATGATCATTTATATGCATGTTTTGAACTTATAATTAATTTAATCACATTCTTATTCCCTTATGCTCATGATCATCCTAAAATGACTCATTTGTTTATGCTTACTAAGTATATGAGATCACCCCTTTAATGTTTTCATTCCCATGATATAATGATATGTATAATGATTGACTTGTCTAAAAGAGGTTCTTGTCACGAAGAACCTATTTGGAGATAATGTATATCAGTTATGTACCAATGTCTATGTTTCGATGTCTACAATGGAACTATACAAATATGGTCTTTTGGAATCTATTTGTATAGTGGTTTAATTATTCCCCCAATTTGATATAATTTTAATTTATAAAAAGGGAGGGTTACTATAGTGATTCCCTATGATGCAACATGGAAGGGAGACCATCTTACTCAAAATCAATAATCATGTTTTATTATATCGGAATGATATGTTCCAGCACACAAATTATCTTCATATCCTCCCACCTAGTGATTCTAATATGGAACCTCCCCCCTCCCAACATAACCTCTATGTAGAACCACTCCATTAGAGTACCCCCCATTATATAGTCATGTTGAAGGGTAACAATCCATATCAAATGATAATTTCATCTGGATAAGGTGATCGTTGATAGTAAAAAAATTAATTTTTTTATGTCACATCATGTATGAGGTTAAAAATATTGAACTAAAAGTATATATTCTTTACGTCAGTTATAATGATGTTTAAAAGTTGGTTCATTGTTTTTTAATAATGAAAGTAAAATATATTATATTTTCTATTTATAACTATTTTTATGGAAAATTACATAAAATATTTTAAAATTTATATATGGTCAATTGCATATGACACCGTGAAATACAATTAAAGTAACAAAATTACAACAAATAGTCATAACTAGTGACTAGAACACATGACCTACCCCCACAACCCCAAAACCATACCAACGTACCCCCAATAGGTTTGAAAAAAATTAAATTAACAAATATTACTTAGGAGATAATTTTTTTCAATAAATAACAATATTTACTTATTTCTTTCAATACACACACACACACACACATATATATATATATATATATATATTTATTTTAAATTTTTTCATTTTAATGTAAAATACTAGTACTTCATAGGTGACCACTAATTGTTACATGACTCCCTTTAATGAATGCTTAATTATATTTACTTTTACAAACATCACTAAGTGAATTAATTTCTAAGGTGTATGTAATAAATATTTTAACGGCAATACAATATTCTATAACTAATAAATCAATTTATATATTATTAACTTTAAATTAATTATTATTACTTACTAATTATTTCTTATAAATTACTTCTAATTAAATATTATTAAGAAATGACTAATTAATAATTAATAAATAGTAATATATAATAAACAATTAGTAATTATAAATTTAAAATATTTAATGTTTTTTATCTTTTAGACACTCACAACTAATATTACATATTTAGTAATAACTAATTATAAATTCATTAATAGTAAATAAAAACGAATTAATATATAATAAATAATAACTAATATTTAATATATAATAATAAAAAATAAATATTAATTTATTATATTAAATAATTTTTATAGAAAAGTAATAGTAATAAATAATTATAAATTATTAGTCATAACTAATTAATTAATATATAATAATAAAAATGAGTTCATTTAAATATTTTTTTGATTATTTTTTAAATATAATGAAGAAACAAATTTTCTATAAATTAAAAAAAAAAGAATAAATTTTAATATTTTGGAGGGAATATATTTTAGTGGAATCGTATTATTGAAGACATAATTTTCACTTTTTATTTGTGGAATACTATTGTGATATATAAATTTCATGGAGTGTTAATAAAAAATGGGGTACAAAATATATCTCTATTTATTTAAGAAAACAATCAATAAAAATAAAATTTTATTAGAGAATATATTTTTTGGTCCCAAATATTTGTTGATATATTTCTCATCATTGTTTTCAAAAAAATTTATATAACATATATTGAATAATGAGGAATGATGATATTTTTACTCTAATGGTATTATTATACATTATGTATCATGTTGTTTTTTTAAAATATAACACAAAAAATATTATTTTCATTATATAAAAAATATAAAAAAAATTATTTCTAGGGAAAATATTTTTAGAGTTATAGTATTTTAGTAATTTTTTGTGGTATTATTAAAATAAATTATATGTCTTTTATTTATAATTTTGAAATTGAAGATATGATAATTTTTAGGTACTTATTATGATATATATTTTCTGTCTATTTTTATGTAAAATAACATGAATTATAATTTTCATTGAGAGGATTAAAAAATTATAATGAAATATGTTTTTTTGGTGGGATGAAATTTTTTATCTCATGGAAATGATTTTGCATATTTATCATGAATTTTCTAAAACATAAAATATGATTACATTTTATGGACAAATATATTTTTTGTATCCTAGTTTTATAGATGTTTTTATTTCAGTTTCTCAATATTCTAATGTGAATATCTATATCTATTTCATTTTTTTCATAACAAATATGAAAAACACCGCAGTTTTAATTTTAAATATCCATTTTTTAGTAATCGACAAGGATACTACTAATATTATTCATTATTAAATATCATAAAAAGGTATATGATTTCAAAATTATTATTTTCTCTAGTGTGGGTCTCTGGAATCTTGAATAATATATTTATACTAATCCTTTCAATTTTTTGGGGATATGATATTGGACATCAAATATAGAGATTTTGTAAAGTTTATCATGATAGTGATGGTGATTTATATGTTGTAGAGTGGAGAGATATGATTATAAATTTTTTTTACCACATGATTACTATATTATGTGATATTTTTCCTCATACTTATGTGATTTTTTATCTTTGATGGAATGTTATAATATAAAGAATATTGTGTAACATTCGATTTTTATCAATGTAATGTGATAAAATTATCCTAAAATTTTCTCATTACTAGAATAAAAGAACACATTATATTGAAAAACTAATAATTGATAATGTAAGGTAATTAAAAATGATAATGGTTATTTAACTTCATGGACCTAAATATGATGGAATATTACTAATAAATGTTTTTTGATTTTTGTTCCAAAAGTTATTTTTGCATAATTAAAAAATTAATAATATCAGTTTTTTAAGCCTTATATTCCAAGAAAATTTATTAATGTTCATTTTGAAAATTAGGTAAGACACCAATGTCTATATAGAAGGATCTATGTGACCCATATGTGTATATTATGGCATAAGTTTGAATATCAAGAGGATCAAGATACTATGTAACATTCATCAACCATTCCACATGGAATTTATGTATTTATTTCTAGAAACATATATTAGATTTTTTAGATTTATTTAGGAATTATAAATCAATTTTTTAAAATTTACTTGGATTTAAATTCAATTTTTTTATATAGGACAATGGAGTTGAATATAATATATCTATTTTATTTTATATTCAGCGATATAGCCTACAAACTAAACCCTCGATATCCAAAAAAATTACAACATGGAATCAAGATGTTTTCTTCATTGCTAGAGGTTGATAACAGATATTAATAGAAAAAATAATATCATTGGGTGATTTTAATTCCTAATACATAACCCATAATAATAAATATTACATTTTAAATGGAAAAATATTTTACCAAAACCACTTAAATTAACAGAAAATATAAAATTACATTTAAAAAATTTCTAAAATCGGAATACAATTACACATTTAAACTCATAATAAATTAATCTATCCTACAACCAAGGAATTTTTTCCTCTAACAAATCCACTATAGTGGATCATGTCTCTCTATTAAGAAAATATGAGACATTTCCTTTTCCTTCATCCTAAAAAATCATGTCTACATATCCACAAAAGTTAGAATGTAATTGTTGAGTATTGACTTAGTAGGTTTTCACCAAGACCTTGATAGTTATCCTTGAATGAAAAATTAACCATACACAATCAAATAAAATAAAAAAATATCAAATAATTTTATTCAAAAAATTGAATTATAAAAAAATTTAAAAATATATATATAAAAATATATTATATCAAAATATTTTTCTTGTAACCCTTATTTCCCATAAAACATCAGTTATATTATTTAAAAAAAATTAATATAGGAACTCTATTTTCTTTATCAATAATGATATTTATGAAAAACATTTGTTTTCCTCAAACATAGAAAAATAATTATTTCATTAATATCACAAAAAACATCTCTCTTTGTATTGATAAATCTTGGAGAGTGAGACACCCCATTCCAACATTCTCAGGCCTCGGGTTACAAAAAAATTCTTAATTGTTTTTCGATATGATGTGATATTACATAGTACTAACAATAATATAATAAACTTCGTTTTTATAATTTAAAAATTACTTATTAAATATAATATAACAAACCTAATAAGTAAAGGTTCAATGTATTTTGAGAATAGATAAGAAATCATATTATTTATTAAAAAATATTATAAATTTCCCAAAGAAATATTTTATTATGGTAGCATTATAAAATTATAAAACGTAATATCCTTCATTATAACTTGTGGAAATTAAAAATATTATGGGTAATTGTACCTTATTTAAAAGGGTAATATTTGGAGATAAGAACAAAATAACATAAGTGAGCATAATATGAGATTAAGAGTATGAGAACATAACAAACATCCATAAACATAGAATACTAAAATCATACCCTCAATAGATATAATTATAAAATCCCAATCTATAGAATAAGGCATAGGTATTATATAAGAAAATATTCACATGTGTCAAGAATCGTGATCCATGAAATAAAAAAATAGGCATAAGAGTGTGGAATAAAAGTGTGGCACACATATAAGCATAATAATTAATAACATGATGAAGAAATCAGCACAATATGACCACATTACATAGTTGAAAATGCATCACTACCCATTTCTATTTATTTTTTCAAGTAATAATCACTAATTAATTCCCATAACATAGATTATTATCAGTCACTATCTAATTCCATTGACAAAGTGTGATTGATTTAATAAACTATAAATAATTTTAGGCTTCTGATATATACCATACACCTTGGGATTTGGAAAACCTCTCAAACACCGTTTGAGATCATGAGATATTACAATTTTAAAAACGAATTGAAGGGATATATAATTGAACTCCCACTTATCACATAATTAATATAAAATATAAGTGTTCCATAAGATTGAAAACAAATTCAACATATTTTATTACCATAATTAACATGTGAGACATTAACAATTTTAATGAAAACATCCTTTAAACATTATTATTGTAAGATATAAAAACAAATATATTTTTTCATATAATTATCTAGTATCCCTCGTGAATCTTAAAAATCAACAAATTTGGTAGATATAAAAGAAACAAATTGATAATATATTTTGAAATGTACATAGAAGAAAAAGTTAAAAAAGAATATTCTTTTACAAACAATTATTAAAATACTAGATTAAAAGAAATATTATTTTACATAAATACCAATTTAGTCTTATAATTTAATATTCATAATCAATAATTATCATTATAAGAACAAAATTTTTAGTTCCATAGCTGCAAAAAATTATTTTCATACCATAATAACAGGAAAATAGTGAGTCATTCTGAAAATTATTGAAAATATTATTTTTAATAATTTTTAATAAAAATAAATGGTAATAAAAAATATATTAATTAAAAATATTATTATTGGTAAAATATTACATAAAATTTTTTAAGAATATAGAAATAAAGGAGATTGAGTCTCATCCATAAATGAGGAATAATGCCATTTTTTTATAAAATATTATTTCGGTAACTTGGAGATACATATAGTGTGAAATCTAAATAATAAATGAAAATAAATAACAATAACAGTTATAGAATGAGTTATATTTGTTTTATGATATAAATAACATATAATTTCACATAATTTCATATGAAACATATAAAATCCTAATAAATGTTACATTGAAAAAAAAATTCTTACATAATGGGTAACTTCGAAAGTAAAACATCATTAAAGGATAACCTCAAATGTACATTTCAATCCATATTATTTTCATTAAAATAATAATAAATAAATTAATGGACCATATTTACATATATGAAAATAAAGAATCTAGTGAGTATAGAACCTATAACATTAAATGAAACCATCAGTATCTCATAAACAATTAAAACATTTTCATCTCATAAATCGAAATCCTATTAAATATAGAACTCGAGATATATATTTAAATACCATTAATTTCATTAAATAATTATATAAAAATCAAGATGGAATAATATACAACCCACAATATAAAAAATGTGAATATAGAAATGTGATAATGAAATTAATGTGAGATGAGAATACCTCACCTTAAATATCAGCTTCATTGAAGTATCCACAAACACATGTATAACAGGCATAAAAATATTAATAACTAAATTACGAATTTTATACATATCTATTAAAATTATCACACTTTAATGAAAAAAATTTACAACAACAATTTTTGTTAATTAGCGTATATTTTCATCATCAGATGTCAGAAACATTGATAGTTTTGTGCTACTTTCAAAATGAAAATATCGACACACATTCATTAGAAAAAATTCATTTTTCATAGATTATTTAGGTAACTAGAATGTTAATTTAAAAATTATTAATAATTCTCCAATATCATTCCATGATATTTTTATTAATGATTTGTTATTCTTAAATAGATTGTGATATAGTTTAGGGTAATTTCTGAATATCAGTGAATTGCATTATAATAGCAGTTGATTTTTTTCAACCATTTAGAACCATATTACTGAAATATTTTACTTATTATTATCATATATACTCACATAATTCATTTTATTATAATCCATAAGAATTAGTGAAAAAAATGAAGCACATACTCCCAAATGCAGTGGTATGTACGTATGCACGAGCGGTGATTCCAATTTTCAATCGATAAAAGGGAAGAATGGTAAAAATATTTTATATTTATATAATCATAATTATAATAAAATATAATATATTATTTTCATAACCAATGAAAAATATACATTCAATAATTATAAAAATGATGAAAAATAATTAAAAATATATATAAGTGTTGAATAAAAATTCACCATGGCCCAAATCCCAAACTAATAAAACCTGAAAACCCAATCAATAAGAAGAAGTATTATATCAATTCCATGGATAGATACTAGAATCTTGATAATAGAATGTGTAAAAAGAAAAGGATAATATAACCTAAATTTTCCTTCATGTATGTCTCAACTCCAACATGATTCATGATGAGGAAAATCAGAAGTATATTTTTAACACATTCCGGAAAATGAAAAACAACATAAGTCCCTTAAAATCATTTATATAGACTCTCAAATATTATAAGTTCACTAGGGAACTATACAATATGAAAAGGAAGATACAATGTAAAGGAAAATATATTATATAGAACAATTTTCTACCATAATCACAACCAATCTTCATAATATAATTCAATATCAGGGGTCATTTTTAGTAGTAAGACAAATTGGAGAAATTTCATTCCCAAATAATCACGCTTCAAATTAAATTTCTTATTTTTTGGTAGAACATCATTCACTACTTTTTTTAGAACGTTAATAAGTGAATAAATTAATTAAGAAATCATGAAAACCAAACAACCCATGAATATCCCATATATCAATATAATCACATCTTTCGATTACTATGATTTACTTGTAATAGTTTGGAATATAATTTTTCAAAAATAATTCATTGTTCTAATGATAATAGAAGAGGGAAAAAATTATGTATCATCAATCATCCTTGAGAGGCCCTTCGTAATGATATTAAGAGCCATCTTCAATGTTAAAGAAGGTACATTGACTATTTTATTTACAGAGAATTCAATTCACTTTAATATTAATTATCAAATGAAGTACCCCAAGATGAACAATTACATCTAACTATCACACACCTACTTTAACCACTTCTATATGACAGGGAAGATTCCTCCATAACCCCACTAGTAATATTTTAGTTATTATGTTCTAAAATATATGTGTTACTAATATATTCCTGGAATTAATTTTTAATAGTTTATAGTAACATAATAATCAAAAATACTATAACATGAAATGATTCCATGATCAATAAAATATATTAATCAATATTGACAAAATAAAACAATATAAATTCAATGACAAAAAATAGTGTGAGTGAAACTATAATAAAACAATTAAAAATGATTGGAATATATAATAATTACAATATAACAAAGGGGTAAATAGAAAAAAAACATCTCAAAAAAATTTCTCACAGATATGTTTTATAAGATAATGATATCCAAAAACATCAAAAAATGCAAATAAAATTTTTATAAAATTGATATATGTATTTGTGGTGTGTATTTACAAATACTCCCTTGGTTTCTCCTCTAAAACTAAAAAATTAATTTATGAGAATGTGTTAATTAATCTATATGTAAAACATAAAAAATGAATATACATACTAATTATAAATATTTATACACAACAAGAGTATTTTATCACATATTACAATCAAAATCGTACAAAAAACTATGTAAATGTAAATATATATTAGATAATTCATAATAAAATTAGAATGAAATTCCCATAATATAACTCTAACGAACCAAGTCAAAACATTTCATAATTTCTCACATCATTATAATCCGCCCACTTTACTTGAACAAAAAAACCCAACACCATTAACATAATTAAGATCAGAAAAAATAATATTCAGAACCACAGTAATAAAAATAAGTGTTGTGGAGATAGAGAATACTAATTATAGAAAATAATATTAATTACATGAGGTAAAACCATAGAAATATGCCACACTAATTTTTGAAAAACCTATTATAATGTGTCATACCCCAGAATACCAAAGCCAGTCTCTTAGATTGTTATATTGACATTAAATTCAATGTATCACATCACAATGGATTGATCGGTTTAGTATCCTAGGTAAATGATAAACATTCAAGAAATTATTATTAAAATTGAAAACATTTAACAGAAAATGTATTTTTATTGAGTAATCCATTATTCTCGGTATAATATCCCTTGAAATCAATAAAAAACTCTTCCTTGAATCATGGGAAAATGAATCATTTGAAAAGGGGTGAGATCAAATGTTCTGTTAGGGTATGCTTAATTTTGATGATGTGAATAAATAATGAATATTAATTTTTAAATGTAAATAAATAAAACACATTTAATTTAATAAATAATAAGATAATAATATAACAATAATAAACATTGATCAAATAATTCCACATATATAATCACTAGAATAAAAAAAATAACCATTGATAGTCTTAGTAATCAAACAATCACAAGGAGTATAAATAACGAAATTCTTAATGGTGAAATTAAATATTATGCACTTATAAAATTTAATGTCACATCTTGTTCCAGGAATGATAATACCATCAAGGCTTGTGCGAAGACATATATATAAATGGGTAATTCCTCTTCCAAAATCATATCCAGTTAACCTCCATAGATGTGATGATATATCTAGTAGTTTTAGTTGCCCACACATTCCACATATAAATTATAATTCATTATTTATATGAAACAAGTGAAACATAATGAACATAACAAATTCACATTATGCTATAATATAAAATGGGAATATAGTACTTAATTAATAAACATAATCATATACCATCCAATGTAATGTGAATGGTATCAAAACAGTACATCCCCAATCAATATAAAAATAAACCATTAATCCAATTAAAAAACGAATTTCATTATAACATATAACCATTTGATTAAGAGTATTTGATTTTTTCATTTATGAATTAAAAAAACATAATATTTTATTTAATATTATTCTTGAGGAAAATAAACATTTCATTTGGAATGTCACATTTTAAAACTAAATGATCACAAAACAATTTTAAAATAATTTCCATGAAAATATAATTTTACACATATAATTTTTATTTTAGAACATTAAGTGGTCACAGAAGTAAGAAATTTTGAAGATGTTTTTATATTAAAATAAATAATCCCTTTATAATATTAGTAAACATCATAAGAGAATTATTTTGGAAACAACATGATTATTACATTAAAAAATTATTTTAAAAAAATAAAATTTGTAATAATGACTTTAAATTCCATTTTTATGTAGATAAAACTATTTTTCTATTTTTTAGAAAACATGGTTTTTCATGAAAAATTATTTATATCTGAAGAAAAGAATGGATTTTAATTTTATGGAGAGAAAATATTATTAATATTGAATAGATAAATTATAAAATTTTTGATATTACATGAATTATATCATTAACATCCATTTTATATTAAAATTTAATAATTTTATCCTTAAAATATAAAATAATTCCACCAAGGGACGCATAAGCAAAAACAGTCTTGAATAATGATGTGATTATGAAAGAAACCCATCCCACTCTCATAACAATTGATTAATATTCCTCATAAATGAAATAAGATTAACAAAAATATTACATACCATGAAAATAAATGAAATCATGATATTACATTCGAAATCCTTGTATATCAACCACAAAACAATAAATAAGTGGTATGGAATATGTCTCACATATGTAAAAGTAAGATCAGAAACCCTTATCTAATGGAATTGTGTGGTTGAACATGATTTATAATAATATAATGTAGCATTGAAAATGTAATTAAATTATTCCATAACCATTTTCACATTTATAATATAATATATTATCATTGTATTATATCTTATCACTAATTATTTAAAAATAATTAGTTATTTTCATTATTTCGGGTGTCAATTGACTAGTTTTATCATTCATCCGTTATAATGAAAGGGTCAATTCATATGAATATATTATAGTTTTATCATATAAATAATAAAAATCATAACATAATTAGAATATTTATAAATAACTTATACTTTTATTACCATTCCTTAATGATTGTTTTTAGGAAATGAATTATGTTATGATCATGGAGGAGGATGGATGTATGTACTCCAAAGTAACAATTCCATTTTCAAATGATAATTATTGAAAGATGGAAATTATTATTTTATATTATTAATAATCTCAAATTTTTTTAAATATACTTAATTATATAGCCATGTTTTGTGGTGTTGAATGGAGTTACATTACTTTGGGATGATGGTAGTCCTTACGTATATGATTGTTGGTATCATTTTTAAGTGTAAGAATGAAAATTAAATATTATAAATACGAAATTATAAATACATCATTAATATCATAAATATTTCTTGTATATCAAATATATTTAATAATTTAAACATTTTTTTGTTTCATTTAATTCCTTAGTTAAAGATAAACAACATCTCTTCTAGAGTCGGTAGTCCTCCAAACATATTAGTGATATTATCGTGTTCCATATAGAATGTAATTTAAAATGAATTTATGATGCAATGAATCAATAGGTCTTAATATTTCATAATTATCTAATATATACATTAAATCCATCGTCATTCACAACCATTAAATGATGTAGTGGAAAAAATGAATTACATCAGTTCGTGAGCTAGTTGTAGGCCATAAACATGTATGATAATGTCTTAATCTAGTTGATGCAAGTGGGATTGGTTGTATGTCATTAAATTAACATAAAAAAAATATAATTATTCATAATAAACAATGTAATTATATCATCATGTTTTAATATGAAATGAAGGACGTGGAGTATAAAATAAGAGAAAAACTCTCATTATAGAACGAGTCATCATTTTTCGGTATCATCCTTAGGCTGGAAACAGTAAATTACTACAATAGATTTATTAACAAAAATAATTTTTCTAGTATGATATTAGTTAATATATGAAGTGATTTAGTTAGGTCTTCTCCAAACAAATTTTTTTTAATGTGTGATGAAGAGAGGTGGGTAGGTGGGATTATATATGTGAGGTTAGTGAGACATTTGTAATTTTTTGAAAGAAAAAATGTAACTTTGTTTTTCACAAAAAAAGGTACTAAAATATTATTTTATATACTTATATATAATTTTGTATATATATTTCCATCCAATAGATTTTATAAATGTTGTAAGTTCAATTAAAACCTTATCTTTTTAGTTTAGTACCTCGGTAAATCCATTTTTACCATAACCAGAGGTAATAATATTAATTTTTCATATTAATTTTGATCAATAATCATGTTGACCATATTAGATTATATATATTATTCTTATTCTGCATATAGAATCCATTTTTAGAATTTTCATTCATATAAGATGAAATTTTTATTTTTAAATTAATCTCGTAGATGCTACATGAAAGAGTGTTTTTCAAAGTGAAAATGATCATAGATTTAAAATGTTTTGTTATCCAAATTCAAAAGGAAAATTTCAAAAATTAACTAATTCATATTATTTAATTTATAATTAAACTGATATTAATCTGAAACCAATTCATAATATTGTATTAGAATGTTAATAATTTAAATGAAAAGGTATTTTAATGCGGAAAATCTGTATTTTTCAATATTAATTAAAAAATGAAGTATTTCTATAAAATACAATAATGACCACCCACATATTATATTGTTATGAAGATCAAAAAATGAACATCATTTTTTAAAATAATTTTTCTCAATGTGTAAAAAATAAAATTTGAATTATTTTCCCAATAATCGACTGAACAATCATTTAAAAAATTTGTGACCTTATTTTAAATATTATATTTTTATTTTAAATTATTATAATTTTATTTCTAATGAAATTATAACCATAATTATCTTAAAAACATGGTGTTGGTGATATCAAATACACCCTACCTTTTCATAGATGTTGATTCTTAGACCACTAGGTACCACAAGTTTCCACGTAGTAACGTGGTCCGCACCTGGGGCCCACCCATGTGCCTGAACGGGTAATCTGACAAATGACTATTCCCACATGCCATGAAATGTACTTTACATTGTGCTTTTTCATCACTCAAACACACCCTTGGAATCATCCCATATGGCCATCCATCCTGATCACTAATACAGGCAAAGCATGCATAACTCTGGAGTTCTTATCCGGTAGACTTCTGAAAAGGACGGTGTAACTTCTTGGATAAATTCATAGGGTGTGTGTCAGTGAATACAAAGCACACAGAAAAGAACATGTGTTGTAATTTGGGGATATAAATTATTCATATGACCCATTCAGGCACATGGGTGGGTCCCTGGGTTGGGGCCAATTGTGTGCAGGCCCACTAATAGTACATTGTGGGCCAGGATGCGATAACCATGTCAAGGGGGTGTGTGTGTGTGTTGTCATCATGAACTATTTGTTACATTTGGTATCAAAGGATTCGTCTCCAAATCAGGGTCACAACGTCACATACGGTTCATCATTCTTACATTTTTTGAGAGAGATATATCATAAAAAAGATCCCTCTATAGTAATGATTTTATTATTATAGGATGTTTCATTTACTTGAGGAACAAGTCTGCAATAGGTATCTATAATCGTTCATAAAATGAATATCTCAACTCTAGAATCACATTTTCCCCATAATTTTTATTAATTATAATAATATATAACACTCTCCTTGTTGACCAAGTCCGACCACCTCACTAGAGTTCGATCCTGGTCACAATCACGTTAATGTTTAAGAGCATCCACTATAAGACTTCATCCATAACCTCTTCTCTAGTCGAACCCCATCTCACCGTATTTCATCACCGCATACTAATTAAAAAACACCATTCCTCTCAAAAACTCACCGTCAGTTCTGATCTGATCCCTTCCGAAAATGCCATTTAGCTTGTTTATTAATAAAACCAATAATCATTGTTTCACGTTTTATTGGAGACACTGTAATGAATTTTATGGTTTGATTGCACTCGAACCTACCCAAAAATTATAGAATCATGACCCCATGGTTCATAGATAATGAACATGAATAATGGTTTTGTAAATGCATAAATAATTTTTTTTAAAAAAACTTATTTTAGTCGTTCTTGGATGACTATCATGAATGGTTTGGTAGGGTTGTATGAACAAATAAGAAAATAACTTAAACTCCAAACTTCGGTACATGAAAAGTGTGTTAAAATTGATGCAAATAAAATCTCGTAGAGGATATATGTTCTCAACATATTCCATATATCCCAGATTAGAAGATTCATGGACAAACATTCTCATTTTGTCGACCATGGATAGCTGAATATTGTGGACGAGGAGACATTGACAGAGTACCCTGTATAGATACATAATCGATAGGAGGGGATACTTAGTTGATGGTCAAATCCTCTAGTATATTTTTTTGGAATCATAGGAATCTCCATGTAAGAATGTTGGACTAGGATGCTCTGATTCCTGCTCAGTACCCCCCTTAAGTTTGATTATACCTTATTTTCGCTTACGAGGACATAATTCCCAAAGGTAGAGGAATGTAATAAAACAAAATTCCATAATTCTTTTAAAATTAAATGGGATTATTTCAAGGCCATGAAATGAGATGGATTTTGATTCAGAGGCCCAAAGTACCGAAAATAATCCATCAAAATTTGATATGTTTTAAATAGCATGTGTAAGAAAATTTCTACAAAAGTGTGATAACTCACAAATGGGTTTCCAGATCCGAAATCAAAGGGAAATGTTGCATTCAGGATATCAGATATACACTAGGCATGACATTTCTTTTGTCGGTGCGTGCTTCTAGTGAGAATAAAATAAAATTACATAACTGTAAATGAAATTATTTTATATTTGAAATCATTATTACTCATAAAATGTTACTCATATTGAAAATACGAGACCACCGTTGAGCTCCAGAGGCGTTCGTTCAATAGTTCGAACAAAACATTTTCCGGTGCGAGAAACTGTGTAACATTGATTTGGGATATGTCTATAAATCAAATAAATAAATTATATTATTTTCAAATCCTATAACTCCTAAATGGTAACTCCTATTTGAAATCCTAGAGTACCAATGTGATCGTGATTGTGTGATTTTCATATGTGGGGCCTAACCATTGCAGGAATGGGTCAGGGGTGAATTTTAGTTTTTGTATGTGATGTTGATTAAAATATTTTATAAAAATACTTGTTTTGCAGTGATGCTGGAGCACCGCGATAGGGAACCATGTTTCCATTAATGAATAAACAACATGGAAATGATGCAACAAAAATGACATGACAACACTAATATGTGTTTCTTCATTTATTGGCATCATTGGGATATGGGATTAGATTGAAAATCCTGGTGAAATTTCCCAGGAGATCTGGTGAAGAAATGTATATGTGAAACATCACATTGGAAAACAACGAAAAATATTGATAGAGCTGATCGATGATCAATGTTCGAATTTGGCATCGACAATTCTATGAACAATGGGCATAGACTCCTTCTTCATCATCAACGATCGATCTCATATAGGTGGGACTCATAAATTGAGATTTACAACCATTTTTATTAAATTGTTGGGTATGATTAATTCTATCTATTTTATCTAAGTGAATTTGAACACCTTTCAATTTTAACCATGATTGGAGTTTTATTTATTTTTTGACTTGTTCATCCATCCTCAGTGCCCTGTTCTTGAATGATAGACAATAAATCTTGGCCTATGATGTTTAAAAAAATTGTTATTAGTGCCTTTCCCCCACAATTATTCTTGTTATTATTTATTAGAAAATGGTGACCTTATTATACATATTTGGGACATGTTCGAGTGTGATCGGTCACCTTGATTTATTCGCGGTGGATAAAAAGACACATGAATTGATGACTTGGGGATGGATTGATAAACAAGCTAAATGGTGTCTGCTGAATGGATCAGATCAGAACCACACATGCATATTTTAGAGGATTGTGTATGTTGATTGGAATGCGATGAAGACATGTGGGGTGATGGGGTACGTAGTGAGCATAGGCTATGCATGAATTCTCATAGAAGAGGGTACATGGAATTTATGTGATGGTGACCAGGATCAGATATCTGGTGAGGTGGTCGGACGTTTTCAATGAGGCGAGCATTAAATATTATTATAATTAATAATAATGATGGTGATAATGTGATTCTAGAATTGAGGGGATATTTTTATGACCAATGTTTGATGCCTTTTTCAGAATTGTGTCATGGGTCAATGAAAGACCCAATTATAATTTTTTTAAACATCATAGGCGAAATGTTTTCAGATGACAATCAGGAAGGGGGAACCGAGGATGGAAGAACAAATGATAAAATAAAAAATACGTTAAATGTGTGTATACGCAAAGGTGTTCAAATTAACACTGATCAAAGAGATAAAATTAATCATTCTCAACCATTTAATCAAATTGTGTGGTGTCCCTAATTTACGAGTCTGGCCTAGATTTGATCGAAAATTGATGATGAAGAAGTAGCATGTGTTCATCATCATTGAATCTATCTAGGCGTGATCGGAACAACGATCGGAGAACATATGCCTTTTTGTTGTTAGTTGTTTTCCAAATACAGGTTTCACCAACGCCTTTCTTCTCCATATCCCCCGAGGAATTTCTCTTGGATTTTGAATTTTATCACATAACCCTGCCAAGACATTTAATTATGAAAGTCAATTCAACATTGTTGCATCGTTGCAGTTTCAAAATTTCATTGTGGTATCATTTATTAAAGACAACAAGGTGGCATGTCGTGTCATTACAGCATCGCTGCATCACAACATAAGTCAAAAAGTAAAATTTTTATTAAATATTTTAATGATGTTCATGTCCAAAAGAAAACATTCACCCTCCACCCGTGCCAGACGAGGTTAGGCCATGCCTATAGAAATCAAACACTCAAAAGTTTAGTTGTACTCTTAGATTTCCAATCCGTGTAACCATTTATGAGATATAGGATTTGGAATTAAAATAAATAAATTATTTCATTTATGGTCACTTCCCAAAACATACATTCCATAGCTGTCCCACAACGGCCAATGTTAGGCTCTACCTAATGAATGAACACCCTCATGAACTCAATAGTGGTCTCAAATTTTCAATATGAGTTATCGTTTATGAGTAATAAGTATTTGGAAAATTATATAATTTTTTAATTAGTTTCTTTATGGTTATTCAATTTTTTTTCTGGAGGCCTGGACCAAATAATGTTAAGTCTGTCCAAATGTAAACTCACAATCTTGAATATAATTGATCCCATAGATTTATGGCTCAGACTTAAATTTTATTTTTATTTTAGTTTTCAAGGAAAACTTCTCAATCATGCAATTTAAAACAAACCATTTTTCAACTGATCATTCCAAACACTCCGGGATTTGGAATCTCCTTCAATCTCCGCACCTGTTTTCAAAACAATCCCATAAAATTTTAAGAAAAATTCATTGAATTTCAAGGAATTAAATTAGCATAATTTACTTATTATCATCCATAAAAATTAATTTAAATTATAAGATAAAATGTCAGTTTTTATAAAATTATATTTTAATAGAGTATCATTATTTTTTCTAACTTAATGTTGTGTTCATTACATGCTATCAAAATAATTTAATTTGTTAAAAATATATATATTATAAAGTCTATAGATGTTAAACTGTCCCCATATTAAATAAATTTTATCCGTGTAATTTATTCATAACATTGGAAATCATGGATTTGATATTTTGAAATATAATTGATGAGAAACCATCATCATAAACAGGTTTATAAAATATCATATTAATTATATATAAATGGAACTAAAAATGATCAAATGGAATAATCACAAAACTACGTTTCAATGTTGGGGGACATGTGTGGGAAAGGAAAATAGGTAAATTGAAGTGAATCCTAAATCACAAAGATTTAATATTAGTGATAGAGATCATTGATCACAAAAATGAGGGTGATATAGATAAGTTTAATTACCAAAAAACAATATACCAATTTGGTGAGAAAAAGATCATCGATATAATCATAAATGATAGTAATATTATATTTTTTGGAATATTATTTTCCAAAAGATGATGTGTTTTTAATATCTAAAATATGATTAAATATACCAAATTGATATGTTTCTATTTCATATTCACCATTTCATCCTTTCGTTGTACACTTCTAAATTTCCAACTCATTGATTAATCCGGGAAATGAATATCAAAAAATAAATTTTGATTTCCATATAAACTATAATTGAAATTTAATATATTATAAGATCTATAATATAATAATAATTAATTCATTAAATATCTACTTATCCTTATAAAAGAATCATTAGTACATGTTATCAAATATTTACAAATCATTATATAGTAAAGAAACACATTAATCTCAAAATACTATCAATATAAAACATAAAAAATTTCTTAAATTGTTAACATTATGAACCATAAAAATGATTAAGATACAAAACAGCAGAATGGAGGCCACTTAACATACAAAATGAATATATCATTAATCCCATATGCATCATTATATTGATCTTAATCATCATATGTCAGACATGTAAATAAAATTATTATGCATTCTATTCGTACATGGTAACCACATTAATTACCACAAAACATTATTGAAAACAAAATGTCACGACCCATCCTCGGTGCCCGTGCCGTGACTACCCCAAGCCCCCCTTCCATAGGCCAGGGGGTGGCGACTAGCACCAAAGGCGTAAATCCCGATAACTGGGAAGGCATTGCCTTTATAAAAGTAAACAAAACACCACAGAGTACAAGCGGAAGAAAAAAAGTAAGTACAAAAAGAAGTGCTGAAAAGTAAATGGGCCAGAATACAAACCCAACTAAAAGTGCAGCTACAACTAAATGAAAGTACAATAGAAAAAGGCAAACAGCTGGAAGAAGGAAGCAGATCTTGGGTTATCCTCCTTGGATCCTACCTGAAGGGTAGGTACAGATAGCCTCCTCAACGCTCTCGCTCGTCAACCTCCTCCGTGTGTCTTCTTGCCGTGGAGTCCTCCTCCAGATACAAATCGTCGTGTAGTCCACCTCTGGGTACAGACTCTTCATGTAGTCCACCTCCGGGTACCGTCCAGTCCTCGAACACTCGGCCTCTGTCAGCACTGCCCGTCATCTGCAACCAACACAACGAGGTGCGGGCATAACCCGTGCAGGGCTGAGTATAATGATACTCCGTAGGGTCCCCGAGACACTCAAGGTCTCACTAAAACCAACAAGTATAACCACAAAGAATATCTCAAAAATAACCACTACTTAGGTATATGCCCATACATATACCTAAGTTATCAAGTAACCCATCTCAATCATGAGGAAACACAAAGATCATGAACTCAACGGATAACCACTACCCAGGTATATTCCCATACATATACCTAAGTTATCAAGTGACCCATCTCAATAATTAGGTAAAAACAAAGTTCAAAAGTCTCAGCTCAAACTAGGCTTTTCATCAACGAAACTGTAACTGCTGAAGAGCTCCGTCTCTGAAGTGTACAGTGGTCCTGTCATGACTCCGAGGTACTGCTCCCTAACCGAAAACTCCTGAGGTACTCCTCCTGTCGAGTACCGCGGGTTTGCGGCCAACTACTGGGCGCTACGTCTGCTGTGGGTCATGCAAAATACCGGGCGCTCCCCCTAATATCTTACAAAGGTACTCCTACCATCGAGTACCGCAGGTCTGCGGCCAACTACCAGGCGCTTCGTCTGTCGTGGGTATGTCACCAAATATCGGGCGCTCCGTCCACTGGGCTAGTCGACTCACTCCAGGTCGAGTCGGTCATGTAGTCGTCAGGTCTCAGCCGGCTACACGGTCTCTGTACTCTGTACACTCGTCTCTGTGAGAGTCCGCTTCATGAGCTACTAGTCGATACTCCAAGTATCACAAAGTCCAATGAAGAAGTATCTCAAAGGACCACCTCGTCATAGGGGTCTCAACGCAACAGACGGCGCGTCAATCAGATGCCTGGTCTGTGAGTTACTAGCCTTTTCGTCCCAGGGGCCCGGTTGGTTTCGTGAGAGAACCAAATCCAGCCATATCTCAACTGTAACCCAAACTCTCATAGGGTATACTCATAGGGATAGTTTCTCAACGTGATCACCAACGCCACTGACGGTTCGTCAAACGGACGTCTGGTCTGAAAGATATCAGCTTTTCCTTTCTAGGGGCCCGGTTGGATTTCGGGTATAATCCAACCCGTCCATATTCCAACTGCGTCCAAATATCGGGTGAAGTATGCCAAAAGTTCCGTCTCATCAAAAGGAAAGCAACGAGACAGACGGCGCGTCAATCAGACGCCCGGTCTGTGAGTTATTGGCTTTTTCGTTCCAGGGGCCTGGTTGGTTTCGTGAGCGAACCAACCTGACCGCACTCCGAAGACATCCAAACCTCGAGAAGAGTAATCCAAATGATCCGTCTCACTAAGAGGAATTCAACAAAGTTGACATCACGTCATTCGGACGTCCAGAACTCAAGTTACAAGCGTTTCCGCTCCGAGGGCCCAGTTGGTTTCGTGTACGAACCAACCTGGCCGAACCCAAAGTATTCCAAAACCTTGAGTGCGATATACAGAAACGACCATCTCATTCCAAGGATTGATACACAACTGACGGTGTGTCGATCGGAGTTCCGTAGCCCAAGATATGGGCGTTGGAACCAACTCAGTCCGAAAATAGGGGGTTTGGGCCCAGCCCGGCCCGACCCAGTACCCCCTAGGTCGGCCGAACCGGGTCGACACGGCCCGGGCGGTGACCCGGCCCGACGACCCGGCCCGGCCCGGAATTCCGGCCCGGCCGGCAGCGCGGCCTGCACGGCCAGCGCGTGCGGCCAGTGCGGCCTTTGTGCCGCATATGCCAAGGGAGGGGCGTTGCCCCTCCTTTATGAAAACGGCGGCCCCTTTAATTGGGGCCGCTTGAAATCTAGCCGGGGGAATTAATTTCCCCCAGCTCCCCCTTGTCCGGCCGGCCCGACCTGGTGGCCGGTTTCTGCTCAACGGGACCGAGGATGGCCGGTCCCCTTCTAGCACCATCGCCGGTGGCCCGGTACCGACCGCGACCCTTGTCGTCCGGCGCGGTGCGACGACACCACGCCCCTCCGCTGCAGCCCCGCTCTGGCCACAGCGTCTTTAGTTTTTTTCGACGCGGCGTGACAGCATCACATTCTTAAACTTCTTTCCACGGCGCGGCGCGACGGCGCCGCGCGTCTCCTTTCGCTCGATTTTGTGTGGTGCGACGACACCACACCATCCCGAACCAATCCACAAAGGAATCAATCATAAGAAAAATTAAGGAGGAGGGTCGGCCATGTTTTTGCGGTCCGACCCCCTTGCCTTATTCGATAACAAGCGGTTAAATCCACGAAGATCAACAAGTTGGTATTCACGAACAAATAAATAAATAAAACCCCTACCTCGGTTCAGGAACGGTGCTCGTTAACGAGTCGCGGAAGACGAGCGTCGCGGAAGTCGGGCATCGTGGAAAATGAACGTCGATTCCATTGTCGTTGAGGTGCGTTCGAAGAGGAAATGTCATTAGAATAAGACGTCGCGTTCTTCGGCGGAGATGCTCTTCATTGAAGAACGGTGTTCTTCGTCGGAGGTGTTCTTCGTTGAAGAACGGTGTTCTTCATGTTCTTTGTCGATGTTGAAGAAGAAGAAGACATCAAACTTAGCCCTTTCTCTCCCAAGTCTCCACCACAAGAACAACTAACCCCAAAATAAAATAATCCACCCACTTATTTTATTAACCCAAAATAGGTTTTGAATTTCAAGAGTTTGAAAATTCAAAACCCACATTTAACTCACTTAAGTTATTAACATAAGATGTTATAAAATTAATGAGGTGATAAGTTAAAAAAACATAAATGGGTGTTTAGAGGGGTTAGGAAAGTGAGGGGTTGGGCTCGTGTGGGTCCCACCCTACTTTATCCTCTCAAGGATGGTTATCACAAGTGGGTCCCACCCTCAACATCTTGAGCCCCCGCTCGAAGGTTTGGGCCCTGAAGAACGGGTCTTGTACCATATCTGTGGAGTAGCGCGAGAGGTCTGTGAACCTCGTTGAATACTATGCCACTGTATTGCTGCCCTGCCGCAGCTGAATTAGCTCATGTATACGCACCGCTCGAAGGGTGGCTAGTACAAACTCTGCTCGGAACAGGCTCTCGAAGTCTTCCCAAAGAAGTGTCGCATCGTCATGCATCTGGAGCATCAGGCTCCACCATCTGCCTGCAGCTGCCTGAAGAAGGCTGGCAGCAAGGATCACCATGAAGTCTGTCGGCGTCCCCACTAGCCTGAAGACTCTCATCACAGCCTCCAGCCAATCCTCAGCCACATGCGGGTCCGTCCCTCCCTGGAACCTGGGTGGCCTCTGGCGCTGGAACTCGTGCAGTGCGCTCAAGCGACGTGCACCCTCTACTGCTGGGGCTGGTGGCATCGGTGGCCCAACGGGTAGTACTACCGCTGGTGCCTCAACTGGAAAAGGGCCCTGTACTGAGGCCACGTTGCACGGCAGACTGTCAGTACGAACCACTCTCGGGGCTGTAGCTGGTCGTCCACGGGGAGGCATCCTGAAAGGAACAACGTGACACTGTCAAACGATTTATACCTGGTGAGCTGACCTGGTTTGAGCTGATATTTAAATAAAAACTTCTGGAAACACACACACAATCAGTGTTTTCGTGCACAAAGTCGGAAATCAGTTGTCAGGGTCCTGCTGTATGGATACATCGGCCACCCGCACCAACACTGGACTCCCTGAACTGAAGACCACACTTGGTACCCTTAACATTGTTGCTTCACAGAAAGAAAAATATCAGAGTTATAAGTTCTATAGTAGAACCGACTCCTCTGATACCAATTTGTCACGTCCCGTCCTCAGGGCCCGTGCCGTGACTACCCCAAGCCATCCTTCCATAGGCTAGGGGCTAGCGACTAGCACCAAAGGTGTAAATCCTGATAATTGGGAAGGTATTTCCTTTATAAAAGTAAACCAAACACCACAGAGTACAAGAGGATGCAAAACAACTATGTACAAAAAGAAGTGCTGAAAAGTAAATCGTCCAGAATACAAACCCAACTGAAAGTGCAGCTAAAACTGAACAAAAGTACAATAGAAAAAGGCAAACATCTAGAAGAAGGAAGAAGCTCCGGGGTCGTCCTCCTCGGATCCTACCTGAAGGGTAGGTACGGATAGCCTCCCCAACGCTCTCACCCGTCAACCTCCTCCGTGTGTCGTCTTACCGTGGAGTCCTCCTCCAGATACTGGTTCGTCGTGTAGTCCACCTCTGGGTACTGACTCAGCGTGTAGTCCACCTCCGGGTACCGTCCAGTCCTCGAACAATCGGCCTCTGTCAGCACTGCCTATCGTCTGCAACCAACACAATGAGGTGCGGGCATATCCCGTGCAGGCGTGAGTATAACGTTACTCAATAGGGTCCCCGAGACCCTCAAGGTCTCACTAAAACCAACAAGGATAACCACAAAGAAGATCTCAACAGATAACCACAACTTAGGTATATGCCCAGACATATACCTAAGTTATCAAATAACTCATCTCAATAATGAGGAAACACAAGGATCATGAAATCAACGGATAACCACTACATAGGTATATTCCCATACATATACCTAAGTTATCAAGTGACCCATCTCAATCATGAGGTAAACACAAAGGTCAAAAGTCTCAGCTCAAACCAGGATTTTCATCAACGAAACCGTAACTGATGAAGAGCTCCGTCTCTCAAGTGTACAGTGGTCCTGTCACGACTCCGAGGTACTTCTCCCTAACCGAAGACTGCTGAGGTACTCCTCCTGTCGAGTACCGCAGGTGTGCGGCCAACTACCGGGCACTCCGTCCGCTATGGGTCAGTCGCCAAATACCGGGCGCTCCCCCTAAGAGCCTACAAGGGTACTCCTACCGTCGAGTACCGCGAGTCTGCGGCCAACTACCAGGTGCTCTGTCCATCGTGGGTTTGTCGCCAAATACCGGGCGCTCCGTCCACTGGGCTAGTCGAATCACTCGAAGTCGAGTATGTCATGCAGTCGTCAGGTCTCAGCCGTCTACACGGTCTCCATACTTCGTACGCTCGTCTCCAAGAGGGTCCTCTCCACAAGCAACAGGTCGATACTCCGTGTATCAAAAATTACCATGAAGAAGTATCTCAAAGGACCGCCTCGTCATAGGGGTCTCAATGCAACAAATGGCACATCAATCGGACGCCTGGTCTATGAGTTACTAGCCTTCTTGTCCCAGGGGCCCGGTTGGTTTCGTGAGCGAACAAAATCTGGCCATATCTCAACTGTACCCCGAACTCTCATAGGGCATACTCATAGGGACCGTTTCTCAACGTGATCACCAACGCTGATGATGGCTCTTCAAACGGACGTCTGGTCTGAAAGATATCAGATTTTCCTTTCCAGTGGCCCGGTTGGATTTTGGGTACAATCCAACCAGGCCATATTCCAACTGCATCCAAAACATGGGCAATGTATGCCAAAATTTCCGTCTCATCAAGAGGAAAACAACGAGGCAGACAGCACGTCAATCGGACGCCCGGTTGGTTTCGTGAGAGAACCAACCCGACCGCACTCTGACATCATCCAAACCTCGAGCGGAGTAAGCCAAAATATTCGTCTCACAAAGAGGAATTCAACAAAGTCGACGACACGTCATTCGGACGTCCGGAACTCAAGTTACGAGTGTTTCCGCTCCGAGGGCCCGGTTGGTTTCGTGTACGAACCAACCCGGCTAAACCCAAAGTATTCCGAAACCTTGAGTGCGATATACTGAAATGACCATCTCGTTCCAAGGATTGCTATGCAACTGACGGTGCGTCGATCGGAGGACTTAGCCCATGATATGGGCGTTTGAACCAACTCAGTCCGAAAATAGGGGGTCTGGGCCTGACCTGGCCCGACCCAGTACCCCCCCTGGGTCGGCCGAACCGGGTCGACCCGGCCTGGGCGGCGACCTGGCCCGACGACCCGACCCAGCCGGCGGCGCAGCTGGCGCGACGGTACGGCCTGTGCGGCTAGCGCGTGCGGCCAGTGCGGCCTTTGTGTCGCGCATGCCAAGGGAGGGGCGTTGCCCCTCCTTTATGAAAACGGCAGCCACTTTAATTGGGGCCGCTTGAAATGTAGCCAGGGGAATTAATTTCCCCCAGCTCCCCCTTTTCCGGCCGGTTTCCCCTCAACGGGACCGGCGATGGCCGGTCCCCTTCCAGCTCCGTCGCCGGCGGCCCGGTACCGGCCGCCGGTCACCCTACTCTGCCATGGCCCAGAACAAGTCGTGGCCCTTGTCGTCCGGCACGGTGCGACGACACCACGCCCCTCCGTCGTGGCCCCGCTTCGGCCGCAACGTCTTTGGTTTTCTTCGAAGCGGCACTGTAACTCCCCGAGATTTTATGAAAAATATTTTTTTTAATTTCATTAATGTCTTGTGTTGTACGCTAAACCAAAAGGAGCTTGCACAACAGGCATCCTTGACTTGCCTTGCATTACACGCAATTGCGACCTTCCTCGATAGCGTGTGTAGTACGCAATAATGAGTTTCACTAAAAAAACAATATGCTATTAAAATATTATTAAAATTAACCGTTATAAATAGTAATAACCACTTTTTGAAATTTGGTAAGTTTTATTTTCCAAAATGGACTTCATTTTCTGATTTGGAATATCGAAATTAGCTTTGGGTGAAATTTTGGTACTTTTCGGATAACTTTCATTTTCTGTTGAATAGTGAAAATTACTAAATTTTAATTAAATACAAAATTTTTAATCGAAATAATTAATAGTGATAAATTATTAATTTGAGTGGTTTTAAAGATTATTTAGAATATATTTTTACAATTTAATACAATGTTGGTCATTGGATTTAATTTCACATTTAAACCAGACATAAACAAGTGTCAATCATTTGATAGTTATTATCTCATAAGAACACGTTATTTGTTTAGACGACGGAAATTAATTTTTAAATTAATTAATGCAACTGATATGTTTTTAATTTGGTAAAATAGACATCATTTTTGAGTTCATAATATCAAATATAACTTAGGCCTAATTTTTGGTATTTTTCTAGAAACATTCATTTTTTGATGAATGGTGAAACCACTAAGTGGTAGTTTAAAAAAATGAATTTTTAATAAAATTTAATTTTACCGCTTCTGTGAGTGGAATTTCAAAAATCTGAGAGACACGGTTGATGTCAGTAATTAAAATGTGGTTCAATGAGATTAAAATAATTTTTGGTGAATAGTAACTTTTTACTTTTTTTACCACGGTTAAAAGTAAATAGGGTAATTAAAGGTAAAAATGATATTATTATTACCCTAACACATACCCTAATTCTATTGGACAAGTGTAATTAGACCAAAAACAACCTTAGGAGTAAAATATGACCATTTAGGCCCACATGGATTATATTAGGACATTTATTATTAATTTATTTAAAGAAGGGTTAAAATAGTTAAAATCAAAGTTTAATAAGTAAATCATTTTTAATATGGGGTTATACATAAGAAAAATTTGACTATAAATATTCATTAGAAAGATAAAACTATTTCCTACATAATGGTATTTTATTTGTAATTTTAGACATTAAATAATTTAATTTATTTATGACACAACTATGATGTAGTAATTATCGTATTAATGAAATATTGACAAAATTGATGTTATAAATACCCAAATAAATATAATTTGAGACTTTTGATGAATTACACTAATTTTCTAGGTTAATAAGAAATTTTAGTATTTATTTAATTAACATTTTTCGAACTTATCATTCTTTTATTATTTTCACAAAAATCAATTTCTAAATATTGTCAAAATTGACATAAAATAGTTTTTAAAACAAATATTATATTATTAATTGTTATTTTATTCCAAAAAATCTATGGTTCGGCCAAATGACTTAGATAAGGTTATATATATTAATAATAAACAGCATGGGGTTCTTTTGGCTTGTTATAGTAAGTTTATTAACCATATAGTGTAAGAACACAAGAAGACTCGGTAAAAGTAAAATTATTTAACATAATGTTAAATCTATATTATTAGGTTAAAATAGCAACCTAACCTTGTCTAAATTCTATTGTATGAGAGGATTGCGACCCATCCCCACCTTAGCCTCGAAATAAATCAATTTGGAGCTATTTAAAACCGAAATTGACTTTATAATAAAATAATATTTTTGGTTATTCCAAAGGTGCCCCTCTCCTCCCTTATAGAAGGGCACCTCCTCCCTCTCTTCCTCACACCAATTTGAGCATTCAAACTCGGCTAAACCCTGACAAAATATCTTCTCCACTTCCCTAGTATCATCCTAGAGGTCCTGGTCTTCTTCAAAGACCATCCTTAGTTCTTTAAGTGGAGGTTAAGAAAAGGCGCGTCAAAAAGAGGTAATATCCATTACCGATCTTTTTCAATTTCTTTCTTCTTCAAATCATTCTTCTTTAGTTTTTTCATGATAAAGTAATAAAATCAGTATTTCTTATATACTGATATGTTTTTATAAATATGAAACAACTCTAATTAACCTTATATCCATCCTACGGAAAAAGGAAATCACCGCGTGTGCGTACGTACGAAATACTGTCTCCACGCCGTGGTGTAATCTATTTTCCGCCACCACCTTAATTGGATGGGTATAATGGTGTAATGAGTAACTATATATGATTATTATAAAGTGTTATTGATACTGAAATAGTATACATACACTTCAAAACAATTTCACGATCATGAGAATGATATCATCGCTCGTGCGTACGTACGGACTACCGACTCCACGATGCGATGAGATTCATTCTCCATGTTAACCATTTAAGAATGATTATAAAGTATATATAAGAAATAATAATGAAATATATGACATTATAAAGCTACTGGATTTATGTAAATATGTATGTCATCTACTTAATTCCATTCAACTCAATAAGGAAATGAAAACAGTGTTCATGCGTACGTACGGCCTACCGTCTCCATGAACGGTGTATTTCTTTCCGTTTATCGATCTATTATATATATGTATATATTCTGAATATATATTATATATAAATAATGTTTTATATTCTGGAATTAAGTAATCATGATCTGAGTAATCATATGAATAATTACAAGTTAAAACTCGAACGACAAATGAGACGATTTTACCCAAAATGCTCTTTAGCATGGAATTTACAAAAGAACCGGTAATATAAAGTCATAAGTGAACCATATATGATATCATAACAATGAGTATAATTCTGGAATACGTCAATGAAATTATTTAAATCATTATACAGGAGTTTCGGACACTTACGAAGCAAATCTGACCTAAGGTAAGGGAAATATCATAATCTCATTTTTATCCGAGATTGTTTATACTTTAGTATTTACTGGGGTCTATTTTATCATCCACATCCATGTTTCCTCAATATGTAATATTATTTCCATTCACCTACAATTGTTTAAATCCTATTTTACCCTACGGTGAGTTTTTAGTAAAAGATATGAAAGGAATCTTTTGTCGTTTTTCGTACGAGGTACTTTTTTGACTTTTCTGACAAAAGTACGAGAAGAATGTTTTTTTTAACTTATACGGCATGAATGGATTTTTAAAACATTATTTCCAAGAAGCTTTCTTTACAAGTTTTCATGTTTATTTTTAATAAACTTCTTTTAGTTTAAAATTTTAAGACATGTTAAGAAAGGAAAATGTTTTTAAAGTAGAAAGGATATTTTACTCAAGAATGGAGTTCAAGTGTTTTATCAAAATTATTTTCCATCTAAGATAATATAGGGTTCTGTTTATATCCCTATTATTACATTGATTTGATTATGTTGTGATGGAATTATATTTATGAATACATTTATCTTATATTAATTGTTTTATGATGTCATGTTTTTTAAGAATCCCATATTCATTACATGGGTTATGCAATGATGTATGATTTATGAATTTGTGGCACACATAAGAATGGTATAATTATGAGATGGGTGGGACCTATATCTCCCTCCAATTCATTAGGTAAAGATTTCATATCTCATGAGATAGACATGGCTGGAACGGTAGGTTATACCGGTTCAGTGAAACAGGACTGAAACGAGGGTGACTCGGTTCAGAAAGGGACTTTGTCCACTAAGATAGTCTTGGAAATGAGTCTTGACTAACAATAAATGATTATCTATGATTATGTGTGTATGCCACAAAGTTTTAGGTTTTATGATATGATTATTGGGATTACATTTCACTTCTATGATTTATCCCATGTTATGATATTATGATCTCTTTTGCAGGATAAGATTTCCAAAAGTTATGATCTTATGTATATGATGCGATTGATATTTCTTTTGTTTACCCTTACTGAGCATTTGAGCTCACCCTTTTATGTTTTCTTTTCCCCAGGATAAAAAGAAAGGTTTTAGGTAGAAAAAAAAGGAAGATCTTAATGGGAGATGTTGAAGATCTTTCACCACGATTAGATGATTATATTCTGAGTTTCCAAAGACACTAAACTATTATGATCCATGTGTGTGTGTTTTTGTTATGTACCAAGTATTCCGCAAAAGTAATGTAATGTCCATGTACGTCAAGCTTCGGGTCTCTACAGGCGCGATGGCATCGCGTTTTTAAACTTCTTTCCATGGCGCGGCGTGACGGCGCCACGCGTTTCCTTTCACTCGATTCCATGTGGTGCGACGGCACTACACCTTCCCCAACCAATCCACAAAGGAATCAATCATAAAAAAAATTAAGGAGGAGGGCCGGCTGTGTTTGTGCGGTCCGACCCCCTCACGTTATTCGATTACAAGTGGTTAAATCCATGAAGACCAACAAGTTGGTATTCACGAACAAATAAATAAATAAAACCCCTACCTCGGTTCAGGAATGGTGCATGTTAACGAGCCGCGAAAGACGAGAATCGTGGAAGTCGGGCGTCATGGAAAATGAACGTCGATTCCGTTATCATCGAGGTGTGTTCGAAGAGGAAACATCGTTGGAAGAAGATGTCACATTCTTCGGTGGAGATGTTCTTCGTTGAAGAACGGTGTTCTTCGTCGGAGGTGTTCTTTGTTAAAGAACGGTGTTCTTCACGTTCTTCGTCGATGATGAAGAAGAAGAAGACTTCAAACATAGCCCTTTCTCTCCCAAGTCTCCACCACAAGAACAAATATCCCCAAAATTAAATAATCCACCCACTTATTTTATTAACCCAACATAGGTTTTGAATTTCAAGAGTTTGAAAATTCAAAACCCACATTTAAATCAGTTATGTTATTAACATAAGATGTTATAAAATTAATGAGGTGATAAGTTAAAAAAACTTAAATAGGGGGTTTAGAGGGGTTAGTAAAGTGAGGGGTTGGGCTCGTGTGTGTCCCACCCTACTTTATCCTCTCAAGGTTGGTTATCACAAGTGGGTCCCACCCCCAACATCCTTACATAGGATAAAACTACCAAGTGGGAAAAATAAAAATTGTTAATTTTTATTTTCAACTACCACAAAAATTAATAACTTCCCTCGTGTAAACGCAACTCTGAAACAGGAGTTCCTAAGTAATTACCGGCGTTGCGGTTCCATCGGTGCCCTCAGAATTCGATTCTGAGAACCGGTTCAAAAGTTAGAAATTCCCCCTCGTTTTTTCACTGAACGTACCCGAGCCAAACATTGGAAATTGATTCCGGGCACACCGGGCTTCAGAATCAGGTGCCGTCAGAAACTGTGTTCTTCTAAAATTGCAAAGAAAATTAAGAAAAAAATTTCCTTGAAATTTCCGGGTCTTTACACAAAACCCCATAAATATTTCTTAAATGAAACAGAAATTATTAAATATATTCTATAAATCGAAAAATAATTTTAAATCATTAAATTATAACATAAACAACTTTTCCATCAAATCATTAATCAGTTATAATATAGAAATTAATATCCAATTTTAATAATCCATAAAAATCATTTATTTATCCAGAAAACTATTATCTCAACCCCATGCACATATTAAACACAATATTTCCACCAATAATGGAATTTCCAAGGGATCCAACATTCCACTGAATCATTTTCAGGTTCATCTATTCCATTCATCATATTCTCTAAAATAACTAATGAAAAAGAAATACAAAAAAATCCTTATACATTTCATAATTCTTATATTATTGATATCATTAAAATATAATAAAATGACATAATACCTAAAAATAATAATATCACATTAATCATTCCACTTCATATATGGTAATTGTATATGATTGACCTTGAACCCTTAACCCCTTTTAGATATTTTCCATTTATTTTTTGTGGAATTAGTTTTAATTTAATCCTATATCATTACAATGTATGAATTTCACATTGTTGGATTATTTTATTCCCATTAAATTGTGGGCACAGTGACCTTCCCTTTAGACTTTATGAAAACTTATTTTCATTTTATGAATGTAGCATGGTGTTTCCTCCCACAAGTATCACATGTAAGAAAATACTTGTTTCCCTTATACACATTATCCATTTCTTATCTATCATCATCTTTTAATGTTTATTCCCTTGTAATACATAATACATGTATAATTATATCTATTTCATGATATTACCTGTCAATATTTTGTTGATTTTTTAGAATATTTTGAGCCTTTTTTCATTTGGAGGATTATATTAATCTAATCAATGAAATGGTCATTGTATTTAATAAATAGGCTTCAACATTACATGATAACAATATAATGTTGGATTCATACATATAAATATTTTCCTCTTATTTATATCTTATACTCTGTGACTATCCTAACATATCTTATCGTCAATCCCAAGAAAAATATTTTTCCAGGACTAGTACCAGGATATCCCATCACTCCATACATGTCATATCCACCTCATCCTTTGTTTTTTTAATTAATGACCAACATTGATTCTCATATCCTGAGAAATGGTAATCTTCGAAGACAATGTTTTCCCATTCACTTCATTCGAGAGTGAGAAATATGTTCTCTATGGAACATATCCATTTCTAAACTACAATTGGATTTATAGTTCAATAGAATGATAGATGATATTTACAAATGAAGGGTATAACATTGATACACCACTTGGTTAATCAGTGGTTTTCTCTATATGGTAAAAGTTATTACCCATAACCCGATTCAACTACCCAAATATTGTTATATTTTAATCAATTCTAGCCAAATTTATATCTCCAGATTCATTATCGTATCCAAGTGAGAATCCAATCTTTGAGTATATACATTTATTATATATATATATTCCATCCATTAATATTCATTCCTAATAATGGGATGCATAATATTAGATCATTAAATTATAAAACATAATGTGTAAGTCCTATAATATCGAATCACTAAACATAAATTGAATAGATTATGCATTAATAATCTCATTACATGATTTCATTGGGGCTTTTTTCAATTTATTAAAAATATTTTCAATTCCTTAAAAATGGTTTGAAATGAAAATTTGAATGATCTTACATAAACACCACATGAGTGGAAAACCAGGTGAACATTAAGGCCCATTTTAATAGACTAGGTGGCTATCATGGTAAGAAAAAATTCTTCATTTAGTAAGTTATTGGTTCTAGGTATATTTATTTCAGAATCCCATCTTGTCATGTTGTATGGATGTGGATTCATTTACTATGAAAAAAACATAATATATTCTTTATCAAAACAGTATGATGTTATCCTATACATATCCTCAAATTCAATCATTAGGTTATGTTCCATAATTTTTTTCCCTAAATATATTTGTTAATTTTTATACTAAAAATACCTCCAAATTAATTATATTCACCCCAACCATAAAAACATAGATCCAATTAATACTTTATTATATTATAATAAAGATACAATTTGTTTCATTCTGAATGGCTAGTTTGATTAACAGTCCTGGTAAAATATCTACATTCTTAAATTTCATTATAGCAATTAAAAACATAAAATAGAAAAATGTTTTTTATTTGAGAACACAATTATTCCCTATGTAATATCCATATATATAAATCACAATACACTTCCTATGATGAAGAGAAACATAATACATAAGAATGGAGTGAGCTCAAATTCTCAGTAAGGGTATACATAAAATGGAATGTATAAATATATATGGTATAATCAAAATGTATTGTTAAATAAAGAAAAAAATTCCATTTAGCCAATAACATGATCATAATAATACATGATTTAATGGTGATAATATAATTCAATATAAATAATCACATGAGCATGAAACATAACCATTAAAACTATAATTAATCGAATAATAACCTAGAATATCAACTATAGAATTCATAATGATGGAATGCCTAATGATTGAAATATAATTCAGGTAGTCAAGGACACTACCAAGACATCGAATACCTTTGAGAATTGATCAATCAAAATTTAATATTGTTGATCCTTATTCAAAGACATCTATATAAATGTGTATGGCCTGAAACAAAACCATATACTATTTTTCTAACAAGATCAAACAATTAATATATATGATATAAAATTCCCTTCCTGTGATTTATAGATTCTAATTAATTCTTCATCTGAAATCGGTGAAATATAATTCATATAAACAATTGAATTTAAACAAGTGTGAAAAATATAATTATTTTCACCACTAAATTTAAATATTCCTAAAGCATCTTCAGTAATTTTAATTGTATCAACATTGTTAATATCCTAAAAAAATGATCATAAACCATCATGATAATTAGTATGATTTTTATTATTCAATCATATATCCATTGGATTATGAATAAAAGCATCTTGACATTGAGGGATAAAAATACAATAATAAGATCATTAAAAAACACTCTTCGAGAAAATATTCTTTTAATTTTAGAAATAATCCTTAATTAATAAATGTTATGAAATCATTCTTAAAATATTTGTTTTTTCAAAATATCCATTGAATCTTATATGGTAATATATAAAACATTCATTGTTCATGATAGTATGAAATTATGTAATTGTAGAGTATGTTAGAGTACCGATTCCTTTTAGTTTTTCTGTATATGCGGAATGGGAAATATTTTAAAAACTACATGAAGACTAATTTTTTTTAATGTTAGTAATGATAAATATTAATTTAATAAATAAATTTTTGAGGATTAAATGTTATTTTGTTGGTTTTTTTATAAAACATGGGTTTTGATGAAAACAGATTTCTTGCATAAGAGGGAAATAAATTTTGATTTTCTAAAAACATTTTTTGATCATTATAACTAAAAAATAGAAAAAATTTAATTATAACCAGAAATAATCCATTAAAATACATAATAGAATAAAATATATTGATTTTATGATAAAAATATTATGTTATTCCTTAATGGTAGACCTAATAAATAACTATATATAATAATGATGGGATTGTGAAATAAACCTTTTCCAGTGTGGTAGCATTTATATCATAAGTCCCAAGAAATAAATAACATTAAATAAAATTAGGATAATTAATTCATGATATATTATTTAAAATTTCAGTATAGACACCACTCCAAGGAAATAAGCCGTGAATATGGCCTACATTTCATAAAAGAAAAAGTGAGAAAATAAATCCTTAAATTTTTCTTCCTTTTGATTGAACAAGATTTAAAGTAATTTCACAATGATATAAACATGTATTTTTCTTAATATAGAACGATATTTAAATTTATAATATCATATAAAATCCTTTTATATCATCTTATCCCACTTTTGTTAATAATCATTCATTATTTTCATTATTTCTAGTGACAATTTCATTGCATTATCACTCTACCATTTTTTTTGAATGTTCAGATTCATGTGAATTTTAAATTGTTCTATAATATATAAAATAATAATCAAGAAATAATTTCGATATTTAGACATTATTTTAACTTCTAAATACAAACATTAATGATGATTTTTGAGAAATGAAGTGTGTTATTATCATGGATATAGTAGGCATTACATACCTAGGAGTATCATTTCCATTTTCCTATGATAACTATAGAATGAAGGTAATTAATATTTAATCATATATATAATTTAGATCCATAATTATTCCCACTATGAAAAGGTGGTAATGTAAAATTAATGACATTAGTTCATGAATCTGTGATCCACCATACATGTGTATATTGATTTCAATACCAATTTGATGGATCAGGTGGACACTTTATGTAAATACAATTGTTTAAAAAATTCAGTATATTTAACCTAGTGAGTTTATTATATCAGAATGGTTAACTAAAAACTAATGGAGGTGTAGGGATAAAATAAAAATTATTGTTAAAGAACATTAACTCTTCATCAGGAATCTGTCACAGGTTTTCAACGAATCCTTCATAGGATGGATTTTTCCCAAAAAATGGATTCTTGTATGAGTGCATATAATTTTATATTTGATTTTGGAAGGTATTGGATAGAATAAAATTGGTTTATGGTGTGAATAATAGAGGAGATCATGTGTCCTTTATTAAATTATTTGAGAGTCACAACTGTGATGTTTTGATTAAAAAATATATAACCACATTTTTCACATTCCATAAGGGTATCTTATAGAGTATTATGAATACTTATAAATTATATGGTATAAATATGACTATACAATATTTTACAAAATGGGTTTAGATCAATAAATCCCTAATAAATTTAGTTTTACCCCTAGTAAATCAAATATTACCTTATTTGTGGTATATAAAATTTACTATATTTAATATTCATATGGGTAAAATATTTAATTTACATTATTATTGCAAAGACCCTGGTTTTTCCATATAAGACATTATAACATTTCAAATAATATTTCCCGATATTGATGCTGAGACGATGTGCAATTTCAAGGCCCGATGTTCCCGTAATTAATTTTTTTAAATAATAAATATATTTTTAATGGGAACACATGGGTTTTCAGAGATAATGTAATATCTATGAAATGGATGAATATATCCAAAATAAAATACCACAGTTGGGACTATAATGTGATGTTTACCCTAATGTAATCATAAAATGTGTCACTACAGGAGGTTCAGACACCTTCATCTATTGAAGTGCATTTAAGGGATTTCACTAATTAATTACATAAATTTCATTTAACCAGAAAATACTATAAAAGAATAATGTGGTGAATTATGCCATGGATAGCCTCACAATTCATTCACCCATAAAAAAACTCTCTCCACTCCATTTCATTGGATAATGAAGAATAAAAACGAAGCCATGGATCCTAGAAGATTGAATAATGATGAATGCATTGAATCTTGGAAAATATTTTCTTTATAAAATAGATATCAAGTTAATACAGGTAGGACTCATATTTGTTGTTTTAATGAATGATATTAAATTTTGAGCTTTTTATTGTTAATTTTTCATTTTTAACCCCATGTATGATCCAAAATAATGGAAACCATTTCGTTTTTCCATTATCTATGTCCCATGATGCCATTTCTTGATCGGTTGTCCAATAATTCTTTGATACTAATCTAGAAAATTTACTTTGTTGATTTCACTCCAAAATTCATCGAATTGTTTATTGAAAACCCCTTATGTTTCACTGATCAAAAATTTTAGGGTGAATCAAGCTCGATCGAGTGCCTAGATTCGAGGTGGATTTTCAGAATTGGTACAGAATCACGAGTAGAAAGTAAGACTATATAGACTCGAACATGACGATGATATAGTTGTGATTGTTTCAAGTATTTTATTTGCATATGAGGTAACTTTCTAGGTAGAATTTTCTGAATATTGACTTCTTCAGGATGGAAGTGTGCTGTCCAGTGAGGTGATATGAATTGGTAGGTGGGTATGGAAGGTCGAGGCAGTGCAGTTCAAGTTGAGATGACAGTGACGATGCTAGTTTGGAGAGGGTATTATCGGGTGGATCCAATAGTGGGAAGGAAGTGGCATGTGTGTAAGGTGTCCTGAGGTGGAGGCAGCCTACAAGACATGTTCCGTGATTATGGATGGTGGAGTTGCAGTAGGTTGATGGGTTGGTTAGATGGCAGCTTGAGGCGGTGAGGCAGCTGGTGGGGATGGTAGTGTGAGGCGGCGAGGTTGAGGAAGTAGTCCCGAGTTGGCATGGGGTGGATAACATAGTGTAGGACTGAGTGGGATTGGGCTGCCTATAGATTTTTTCGGTAAATTTAATCATAAAAATAACATAAATACTTATAATATTATTATTATTATTAATCATTACACCTCTATAATTCCCATTTGGGGAGTAAGATTGATGTGTCCTCAGTAGCGATTTGACCCCTTATATCATATAGTCATTTTAAAAACATTTTAGATAATTTAAAATGAATCACATACAGGGCCAATGAATCTCCCCTAAAACATTAGATTTAATGATATTATTTAATCTTTGACCCACCAAAACTCATGCATATAGCATCCAACTGATGCATCATCAGTGTTGAAATGAATCTATATTTAATATAGGCAACTCAAGAACAATTTTGGTTATTTAATTATTGTTCATGGTTCGGGTCCATGAATCCACAAAAAATAATAATAATAATAATAATAATAATTTTTTCGTATTTTTTCCACCTATCGTAACCCATCCTTACAACGTCAGATTTGTTATCCGTCAGTGGTGTTGTGATCTGGATATTAAGGAAGACATTTGGAGAAAAATATCCTAATATTAAATCGATATGATGTTGTGGGTCCGAGAAGGTTCAATTCTGGAATAAGGGTTTTAAATGGAAAATTTTACCCAGGTTCCCGATTATTGAAAATGAATAGTCAATCCAATGTACTTTTCCAAAAATTTCCCAATGGGGTGATTAATTTGTTTATATTGGAACTCCAAATTTTTTATTGATTGTGATGTGTGGTTCCTTTTTCCTGAACTCATTAATTGTGGGAACATGACAAGATTATCTATGGAAGATCATTTTGATGTGCTTAAAGAGAATCCATGGATTAGTTTAGGACTAACTCTTGTTATAGAGGAGATGATGTATGAATAGATACAGTCAATGCTTCTGGGTTGTTCGAGGTGTCATGTTAGTGAATTTTTTTTCCATTAGGACCAACAATGAGCATCATGCGCTCTTTAGTCTTTTTAATAGATGTTCCCTGTACACTTGGATTACATTAGAAAGCCCAGTGATACTAATACATATTTTAGTACCTTATTATGGATGGGTGCGCAACTAGGTGGCAAGTTGGGGTCACATGCCATGTTGTCCAAACATGCAATATGTACAACTGTTTGAATCTTTTATCTCATGTATCTCCTTATTTGGTACATGTAATTTGGCAAAAAAGTAATGTACCAGGAGTGTTCATACAATTATAATGTGATGGTTTCCTCTATAGTGGAATTCAGGATGACCTGTGAGATGTTCTGCATTTTATTCTTATTTATGGAGACACCTAAAGAAAGAAGAGATACTACTGAATCATTACTATACCTTATACTTATCATCTATGAATGGTGGATAGTGATGTTCCTCAATTCTTTCTGATAGGTACCATCTAGTAGGGATGTATAGTTTACTTATCGATGCTTTCTTAGAGCTACCATACAGCAGGGACAACCCGTTTAGTTCCTTGATGCTTTCCAAGTGGTAGAATCCAATAGTGATGGAAAAATTATTTATTCCATGCTTTATAAGAGCTTCCATTCAACATGGATTGATATAAGAATTTGATGATGAATCACAAATTTGGTAGGGGCATTTAGTCCATGAAAACCTTCTGGGGTGACCCTCAAGCTGGGATATATAGTGTAGTCATTGATGACATTATGAGATGACCCTCCAGCTAAGTGGCGTAGTGTAGTCTCTGAAGACCTTATAGGATGACCCTATAATTGTTCTGGGAAGTGAATTCTCTAATGAAATTACAGGGAAGACCCTCTGTTGTGCAACACATTAACGTGGCATGGTTTGACATACTCATGGCCTCACAAGAAATAGAGTAGATTTCCCCATCAAGAAGCAACCTTGTGACACAAAATAATATTTTGTGTGATATTCAGTGCAGTCCAAAGTGGATACTATCATGGTGTGGCGATTTGAGCCATTTTGACTTGTGTATCCTCGGAAGATGCATGAGGTACTATGTATTGCAGAATGTTTTTCTTACCACTATTGGAGAATCACTTTTTTGGGCTATGTTGTGACATGGAGATCCCCTTATATTTTATTTTTGGATTCTTTGAGTGAGTATATATATATATTTACATATATACATGAATACATATATAGATCTATTTATATATATATATCCAGTTTTAGTACCCACTCCTTGGGTTTTGGTTACTATCCTTCTAAGAGAGGCGAAGACGCGTGTGGTATACCACATTCATTCCATTTCTATATTCTCATAGTTGGACATGTTTACTCTCTTATTATTGGTAGTTAAATCTAGAATAGAAGTTCATCATCTCACCAATTCTATATAATTTTTTTTGGATTAGTTACCTTCACTCAATTGTTGGGTTGAGCTAAAATATTTCACTATACCTAATATTCTTTGTTTCGTTCCTCTTCATTGTATTTCTTACATCTCCCCTTTATCCTTTTTGGGGAATCCTATTAAGTGTTCTTGTACTCAACCTTACATGGTAATTTCCTTCCTGTTTTGTTCCTTATTCATATGCTAGATAGGATGATTGTGACTATAGAGGACCTTGGGATATAGGTGCATGGAATGCGTATAGTGGTCGTGGCTTGGGATCCATGGGTGGTGCTCTCCCAACTATTATACATTTTCGGTTACTGCCAGGTTGTGTAACATTTATGGTTTTTCATATATTCATTCCTATTTTATCCATTCATATTATTGTAGTGTAATTATACCATTTAGTGGTTCTTGCATGTTTTATTTAATTATAGCAGTGATGTATCTTTTATTCCATTATTCTATAATCTTGAAGTGATTCAGCTATGTGTGTTTCTACAGGTTCATAGTCAAAGTCCTCCCCGTGATTGTTCGTCCTTTATAACTAGTTCCCACCCTGTGGCCTATATAGGTAGTCTTGGGTTAGTTACAGCTCAAGCCTTGACATGGGTCAGGTCGTGAATAAGTTGTATCAATGGTGCTTCAACCCTTCAGATATTGTCTTGATGATTCGCTAAAAATGTATTTTTTGGGATTATGGGATCAGTGTCAATGTTTATCGATAGTATATCTCGGGCTAGGGAGTCCAACTATGGTGTGGAGGCTCACGTATCCATAAACTATGAACCCGATTTCCCACTTCTTGACTCAGTACCACGAGGAACTTATTGGATGGAACAATGGGACATGCATCCTATATTATTGAATCCTAGAATTTCTTTATTGAGTAAGATCCCCATTTCCGATATTAATATATATATATATGTATATATATATATCTCTGTGTGTGTGTGTGTGTTCTCAATATGACCATGATACTCCTTGATAACATTAATGATGCCTCCACGATGAAAGCCAATCAGGATTCCGACTCATGATCATGATGACCACCCTCTGAGTGACAATTACTTATTTTAAGTCCCATCATATTATCCACTTGTCATGGTAGGTGAGTAGCAACACCCATTCTTTTTGGGCACTAGTTTCTCCCAAAAGTGTAGGAAGAGGATTGGAATAGGTTGAGCACCTTATGAAATTTCTGGTGATAGAGGCCACTTGGGTTCCATGAAAGAAACATTCCCTCAATAATGAGAGGAGTGAAGAAAGTTAGTTCTATGTTTTTTCGACATATGTAGAACCTGACAGATTATATGGTTGTGTTTGAGACTAGTCCACCCTATAGAGCTTCCAACGGCTCCAGAGGTTCCAATTTATGAAACACTAGGATTGAGTATGTGTTCTGAGTTTCATAAATATTGATCACCCTTGTATAATGGGGAGACGAAATCCATCTTGTTGTGTTGTAGATTATTGGAGAGAGCTTATGTTTCAGATGTCCCAATTGATAGGAACCATACTTATGGTTGTCAATGTTGTTGAATCACTCTGACTTGTGGGTTTAGGGTGATGTTGAGTAGTGGATAGATTATCCTTGAATCATTCCATAGCATTAAAATTATACCCAATGATGTTTCTATAGTATGGATTGTTATCTGACTATTATAACACATTTTGGATACTACTAGTGGGTGTGTAATTGTTTTCTGTTTTGGGGATTCTATCCTTCATGGAAGGGGGAAGACACTTGTGGTATATCACATGATTTCGTTTTTTGTTATCTCTAACATCCGAGGTGTGTTCATGATTGTTTGGATATGAATTATTGTGCAATGATCCATAACTTCAATGTGTTCCTTTCCGTGAAGAATTCATCATGTTCCTCACTAATAGGACCCATCAGTTCCTAACTTGACAATTTCTGGGCGACAGGAGCTCTATCAAGAGGCCAAATTTGAGGTGGATTTTTGAAAGGACAGTGGAATCACCAAAGAATATTTGATCGGTATATATTAGGACTTGATGATCATATATTGAAAATAATTTCCATTTTTTTAGTTGGATTATAGGTGATTTATTGTGCAGATGGGGTCTGCGGAACAAGTTGTTCGGGAGGGAGGTGTGTGGTCCAATGAGGTGACCTTAGGCAGTTGGTGGCAATGGTTGGATGAGAAGGCATGGTTCTGGTGAAGCAGGAATTGACAGAGGCGGTCCGTTGAGGGAAGAAGGGGGTTGATCTGATGCTAAGAATGGGGTAGTGTGCATTGGAGGTGACTCGAGATGGAGGTGGTATGCCCAGCAAGTGGCCCAAGCCGTTTTTCCATTGATGTAGATAGCTAGTGGGGTAGTAAGAAGGCATCTCCAAGTGGGGAGGTGGCTAGTGGTGATGGAAGGGCAAGTTGGCGTGGTAGAGGTAGTAGGTCGAAGGCAGCATGGGGTGCCCATCTAGGATCCCTACGTTTTTATAATGGGAAAACTTATGATACGAATAAAGATAGATATAATAATAGTAGTAATAATAGTAATATAATTATTATTACTCCATAAACTTCCATAACATTGTATTGGGGAGTTTGATTGACATTCCATCAATGGCGGTTTCCCCATTTGTGATATTTTTATTTTAAGATCATTTCATAGAATTTACCAAAACCAATGACCTGGGCCCATGAAATTCCCATGAAACATTATATTTAATAATATTATCAAATTTGGACCAAAAATAAATCATGCATAAAATTTCCAATTGATGATCCATCTGTGGTGGCAAGACAATATCTTTATGAAGGTTGATTTAAGAAAAACGTTGTGTATTTAATTCAGGATCGTGGTTAGGGTCTCTGAGACCCAAATATTATTATTATTATTGTTGTTTTTATGGAGTTTTACATCATTCATAACTCTTCCATATGATCTCAAATTTATGAGCCGCGAGATGCGTTATGATCTTGGAATTTAGGTGGATTTTTTGAGACCAATATTGGGATTCTAAATAGAGAGCATGGTGTGTTCCCCATTAGACACTATTTTTTTATGTCTATAAATGGTGATTTTTCACTAGGTACCCAATTCAGGTGAATGAATAGTTGATCTTGTGTGCTTTTCCGCAAGGATCAACATGTTGTGATCCATATTTTTATTAAAGTCCTCCTAATTTTCTTCTCACTATGATGTGTGAATATTTTTTTGTGTACTCATTATATGTTGAAACATGTATTGAATATCAGTGCAAGATCCTTCTGATGTGTTTGAAGGCAATCCATGGCTTCTGATAGCTCTGACTCCTGTGAGAGTATAGAATTTGTATGAAGATATTCATTAAATTATTGTGGGATTTTTTGAAGTGTCATGTTTGTGAAATTATGTTTTTTAATTCAGAACAACAATAAGAATCATGAACTCATCAGTGTCATGAATTTTTGTTCCATGTAAACTAGGAGTAGCATATCACACCTAGTGTTACTGGATCTCATGTCTGTACCTCGAGAAATACTACTTACATTCTCAAGTGATGCGGCAGGGGCACACACCTTGTTGTCCATGAATGTGTCATGTACCACATTAGGAATACATTATCTCTCATATCTCCTTATTTTGGACACTCATTTTGTCACATGAGTAACCTATCATGATTGTTTTCAATATATAATTAGGTGGTTCCCTCGGTAGTGGATTTCGAGATGTGATGCGAGATTTTCCATGTGTCACACCTATCTGGGATGACAACTGATAACGGATGTGATCTAACCGTATCTTCAGAGTATCCCAAACATTTCATGTATTAGGGATGGAAATATTTGTTACGTGATGCTTTCATAGAGATACCATCAAGCATGGATTCCCATTTAACTCCTCGATGCTTTCCAAGAGGTACCTTCCAGTTGGGATGGCTAGTGTAATTCCATGATTTCTTCTGAGAGAAACCATCCATTAAGGATTTCTAGAAAAGTTCATCGATGCTTTCAGAGAGGTATGTGTATGTTTTGGGTGGCGTGAAAGTGCATTAATGGGTGTAACCAGCATTAAGTTTTCCATTAACAATGATCAATATGAGATCAATCACGATGATAAAATGACGGATCTTAAGAATATAACAGAGAATGAATGGAAAGAGGTAAGTATCATTACCATTGAGAGGATCATCATATATTGGTTATAATTAATTTAATTAAAATAAATAAATTATCCTGATGGAATTGTCTCTCCGTTGAGGTTTCCATTCACGGTCTTATGTGTTCCATCATTGTGTTGTATAATCCATGTGTAGGATTCATCTAGTGGTGATCCACATGTTCTCCATGAATCTCTGGTTGTCACTAAAGGGATATCTGGTGCTAGCGGAAAAGAGCCTTATATTTTGTTGTCTGCATTCGATAGCCATAAGATCCACCACCAATGTGATATTATTGATCTTATGGAGGATGATCTATCAAATAACATGAGAGTATTCAGGGGGGAATGGAATTATCAATTGGATTGAGAGCTCTCCCTAGATCAGTTGTGCACAACCATAAAAAAATGGGTAGCATAATAAGAATAATGTAATTCTGATTTATAATACATAAATTAATAAAATAAAATAATTACATATAGGTATTTATTTATTTCATTTAATTCATAGTATGTCCCCATGTCTAATAATATAGTCTGGTTTTTATTGTTACATTACATGCACCTGAAAAAATTTCATATAATATTATTTTTTTAAATAAATATTATTATTATAAAAAATTCCTAGAAAAACAACATGGCATGTATACTAATATAGATGGAGTGTATTTTCATTTTTCTATTTTCCCTTATTTCCTCCTCCAAACTTACGGGACCTTTAATAATGACTATTTATTTCATAAATAAATATCACTAAATTATTCATTAATTAATATATTATTTCTCCTATAATATAATATCTCGAATAACCAGTGTCAAAATAAATACGATCAAGAATCCGGGATTATTTATTAAACCAAAATCCATTATAATCATTATTCAACCTGTTAAATTAATATTTAACTAATATACTAGAATACAATTAGTGTTTGACCCTATAAGCCTCTTTCTTAGTGGCATTAGGAGAATCCTACCTAAATTCAAATGGTATACTCTCAAAACACGCCATGGAACCCATAAATAAAGAATTTAATTCTTCAGTGACATGTCACCTCATACAAATTCTTATTGAGTAATCTAATCCCTTTGTTACTATATCTCCAATCAATCGGGTTGTATTCTAGTGACATCAACCCATGTCCCCTATTATTCTTTCATTAACTTCCCAAAATAGAATTTTCCAATTCCTCACCCTAGTCAGGGATTTGTTTAGTCTATATCAATTCCATTAATGGGATTGAGATATCATCTTCTGTTATGGAACTGAAGGGGAATATCATTTCACACATTATATGATAATACAGTACTAATCGTGTTGAAACCAACATATCCTATATCAATGTGAATAGTGTGTCATCATATTTTTTCTGAACATATCTATGTGCGTGATTTGTAATACGCATTAATAATTATACTAATGTCTATGGAACAATACACATGTCTGTAGATACGAATATATAATGACACTATAAAATGTTGATTTCCAAATAGAAGGTCTTGTTCTCATAATATCCTCCTAGATATTACCATTGGCGCAGAACATAAAAAGTATCCTCAATGTTTTATGTGTCGTCACCCCTAATGCACTGTATTATTTGTGTCCCCCAAATAACATCATCTCGGCATATTACATATATTGAAGAATAGTGTTATGGAACATCTGGATTCACATCATAGTAGGGATACTCTAAGACCATTTTGTGAAACATCTATCCTTGATACATTATCACATGCTTAGTAACATATAATATCAATCAAGGTGTGACAAGTTACTTATTAATATTAAAATACATGATTAAAAGTTATCATAATGTAAAAATTAGTATGATCTAAGACACCAACTCTATCTGAATCCAACTTGGACTAGATCAAATTGCTAAAAAAAATTAACTTCAAAATATAACATGATATTAATGCTTCTGCTATGATAGGCCTTTAGTCAGGGGGTCTTTTAGGTTCTCTTTTCTAGAAATTTTATTCACCATAACTTCACCCCATTGATAGAAATCCCTCAAGATGTGATACTTTTGTAGAATATGCATTGTCTGTTGAAGTGTACTTGGATATTTTGAAAGAGACTCCACTGCAGTATTATAATAATACAATGTTATAAGGTCTTTACCGATGTGAACTAATTCAATATAGTAGACAAAGTTCGGAATATGGATGGATTCATGGCTGCATTAGATGACAATATATATTAAGACACTTTTGTAGAATCAGAGAAAAATAGCAGCTTCGAAGACTTCTAGATCATGAATCCTCCGTTCAGACAGAAAACATATCTTGATTGAGAGTCCAAATCATTTTGATCTATCTAAAAAACCATCAACATATAATCTGATGACAAGCTCTTAGTTTCCTCTAAACACTAGGAACACATCCATAGTTCCTTTCAGGTACATAAGGATAGTCTTAACAACTATCTATTTCTGTTCTCCTATATCTACAGGATTTCTTCCTACTGTGCTCTGTGGTTAGGAAACATCAAGCATGTATATAAAATCGAATACATGATGTATCCTAGAGACGAAGTGTATGGAATTTTATTAATCCGATCTTTCTCTTCATGTGTCTGATGACACATTTTCTTATAATGTTGTAGGCCATGTGACACTGAATCCAATCACATGAAATATTATACCATAATAAATCTCAGTAGTATCTGTTCAACGTATGTACCCTGATTATTTGCATTCAAACTCTTAGATCAATAAGGAATGATCTTGATCCTTAGAATGATGGATGCTTCACCTATTTCATTCATGGATAAACATTTGTTCAACCTATCCTTAACTGATTATATTAATGGTACATAATTTTTGATAAATAATATTTCAAAAACATATACTACTATGACAATGAGAACATTCCCATTTAAACACTTCTAAACACATGGCTCACATTCATTCTTAATGAAACCAAATTCCATTATGTCTTCATGAAATCAAATGTTCCCTAACCTTGATGCATTCTTTAATCCATAAACGGATTTTTGAAACATGGAATCCAGTTTTGCATAACCTGGTGTCACAAAACCTTCAGGTTGTGTCATATAGACATCTTCCTAAACGTTCCCATTATAGAATGTTGTTTTGAAATCCATTTTACATACCTCGTAGTCATGGTAATATTTCATGGAATGTGTGATTCTTATGGATTTAAACATGGAAACTGGCATCCAATGTTGATGGTGATCAATTCCTTGACACTGTATAAATAATATAGACACTGGCCTTGCATTATATGTTCTAAAATTACCTTCCATGTAAAAAAATTTCTTCAATACCCTTTTGCATCTAGCTGGCTTTAAATCAACTAGATCATCATACAAGACTGACACTTGGTTCTAACACATGGAGTCAATCTAAGAATTCATAGATTATAACCATCTTGCAGTTTATATGATCTCTAATGCTTCTTTCTTGTAGATAGGTTCATCAATGTCCAATAATAATGATTCACCATCCTAGGAGACTTGGAAATCAAATATCTCCAGTTCCCATACCTCCCATTTTCTTCTACACAGAACATGTTTTCCTGTAACCTCTTCCATGGGGACCAATGGAACATGTTACTCTACTAACATATATTAATCTTGAGAATCAAATTCCTCAAATTCAATCTTATTCCCACTATCCTTTTTAATGAAATTCTCCCTCTTATAAAAGACAACTTGCCTAGAGACTACAACTTTCTTGTTTGAAGGGTTATATTTTTTAATACCCATTTTTAAAATGGGATATCCATTAAAAATACACATTATTCTCTAGATTTCCAGTCTGTTTCCTAAGATGGCCTTAACAAAATCCTCACATCCCCATACATGTCTTTGGAAAAATTGGATTTCTTTCCATTTCATAACTCTGTGGGATTTCCATTAGCCTCCAACAAGGTGTGATTCCTCCTTTCACTAACTCCAATGCACTGTGGTGTATAAGAAGGGGTGAGTTGAGATAGAATAACAGAATATAGTAAAAGGTCCTTGAAATCATGGTTCAGATATTCTCCAACTCGATCTGATTAAAGCTTCTTTATCTTCTTTCCATGCTGATTCTCTACTTCATTCTAGAATTCATTAAATTTCTTAAAGAACTATAACTTAAACATCATTACTTAGATATTACCATATCTACAAAAATAATTAATAAATTTAATGATGTATGAATATTCTCCGCTAGCTATTACTGCAAATGGTCCACACACTTACATGTGTACCAATCCTAGAAGCTCTATGGCCATTTCACTCAGTCCACCAAAAAGAATCTTGTTCGTTTTCCCTAGTAAACATGGGTGACATCTATAAAGGGGGTATAGATTAGTTTAATATAAATAACCATCATGGATGGGATATGTTAATATATTTTTGTTTACATGGACAAGATGATGATGCCTGAACTGGGTGTGGTGCGAGTCATGAGAGTTTTTTCATTATCGATTGCCATCATTTGGTTTTCGCAATTTAATACATAAATTTTTTATTTAAATTTTTGATACCATAACATACAAGTTTCTTATAAAATAAAATAACCTTATTTATGATCATGAAAATAAATCCATCCATATCAAAACAAGATACAAAAACTATGTTCTGGGTTACACAAGGCACAGAAAAAATGTTCTGTAAAACCAAAATCATCCCTGTTGGAAATGAGAGATAGTAATCCTTAATGTCGTCATAGCCAGCCTCACACCATTTGAAGCTCGAAGATTCACCTCTACCTTGGAAATATATTTAAATATTCTCGATTCATGCATTTTAATATAGATATCATCCCTACATGTTGTATCAAATACCCAATGTGTAGAAATAAAAATATTGATCTTGATAACAAATTCACCATTAGCTTCCCCATGCTTATGGGTGAAATTAATCTTCTAGTGGAATGTCATGCCACAAGAAAAACATATTACCTCCCATTCCTTTCCCTGAATCCAGATCATCCCCTTCTTGGAGGGATAGTACTCGGGGGAGTCCTATGGTTTATAAATCCATGGACCCTTTTCCCTGTCCTTCCTCTTCTTATTCACTATAAGGACTATAGGTTTGTCACACCCCGTGTCCTTATCTTGATAGTGAATCATGGTCAAATGTTCTAATAGTCTATTATCATTATTTCTGATATTGTAGTTGACAATAATGATAGATAAGGTCTTGGGCAGTGATGATAAGATGATATTTGTATGTAAATCATCCAGGAACATAATCCCTAAGATGTCTAGGCATTCCATATAGCCAATAATATTAAATACATGAGGCCCAGTTGTTGTAGAATCTCTATGGATTATGGTGAAAAATGAATTGGTGATCTCATATCTCTCATGTCTCTCCATCACTTAAAATATATCCTTAATGTGAGGCATCATGTTATATGTGCCCATGCTTTCATGTTGCTTCCATATCTCATTAGACATCAATAATATCATGAAAAATTGGAAATCTGTGGATTCATCAAAAAAATTATATATTAAGTTATTTCCCCATTACTGGCCTTGTTTCCCAGCACAACTAGAAGAGGCCCCTCCTGCACATTCAATATTCTCTCGTGGTGAAGGTTGATGAGGAAACATATATACCACTCCTGAAAATTGGTGCCTATGAGAATGTTGTCCTTTTACAGTATGGTTCACAATGATATGGTTGATTTATTTTTTCTTTCAATTTAAATAAATTTATACCTTGAATGATTTAGTACATTATCATGATAAAACAGAGAAAATTTTTAAATTACTAGTCTCCCACTCTTTTATCACAGTCAAATTTCCCTCACCATTGACTTTAGAATATTCAGTTGCCTAAATATTCTAGTGGAATAAATCTAATTTTTCTTTCGAATTACCCAAATATGGTTAGTAAAGATTCATGATTGGGTTTATGTAGGAATTAAAAAATAAAAACTACATTAACACGCAGATCCTTGATCTATTGAGTAGACTCAGGAATCCTAAAATCATTTTTTAATTTACTCAACCTTTTCCTCATGGTCACACCATGTCCTGATGTGGCTGTCAACCATTGATGTGAAACAATTCAAGTCAACCAAAAACCTAGAATTATAATCCCCAATAATTGAAATCACCCCATCCATGGTTGGTCTAGAACATTGAATTATCAGTTTATTCTGACCATGATTTTGGAAGGATATAGGGAGTTAATATTTCCTTGTGGGATTGTTATCCTTAATAAATAAATTTCCATTAGATAATCATTCTAATAATATTTTTATATTTTTTTTGGTATATACAACGTGATTAACCATGTCTATGATTAAATTTGACCATAATATAGTATTATTTAATTAAATATTACATGCCTGTTTAATTCATTAATTGGGTGATTGTGACAACACACCCCCAATAAATAAACCATACCACTGATTGAAATAAAGAAAATAATGTGATCATTATCTTGTTCTCAGGGTTAGCGTATCTATAGATTGATAAACTAACCCAAGACTTATGGGGAAAACACCTTGAACCTTTTCGGTTTGTTTTTATTACTTTCCACTTATCGACCTTGGTATCTCCCGGGATTGGTTTCACCTCCACTCTATAATTGAGATGCCACAACTAGTTTGGGAGCTCCATCCATTACGTATGATTTTATCTACCATGTTGTTGAGGGGTACAATGGGTTTTTACATAAAATAAACGTTGGTCACACATTCCCTTACATATTAATGAGGAGAATGATATCTTTCTAACAAATTAGATTTAAATAAAAAATTGAAAAAGAAACCATCCACAAACAAAGGTAATGGCATTGCTAATGATAATCCATACATGAAATAGTATTTATGCATAAATAAAACTTCCGTTCAATTCATCAATAATTATTATTTATGATAAGTCATTCTTGAATCAATTAATTGTTGTCCTTAGTTAATCAATCCTTTAATGTTAAAACATTTTTTGAATTTCATTGAGATTCTCAACCATCATTGTTTTAATTAAAAAAATTCATTTAAAATAATCATTATAACTTAGATTAAACATTATGAATTCTCATTCATAACTACACAATGAGTATAATTTAACATTACACAGATTTTAAATTAAACACACATATATAAAACACCTATCACACATTGTGCCACAACTTTACACATTCCCCATGGTACACGATTTAAGGGTTTGTAAAATTTAACAATAAATTTTAAAATATCTGCATAAGTTGGATGATAATAGAATTTTTATTTCCCACTAAATGGCATGTAATATTTTTCAACATCCATTCGAAGTACAAGCTCAGTTATATGGCATGTTGATGTACTTCGTATGTCTATAGAGTACAAAACATGCCCAATGGGCCCCATGTCGGGTTTTATCCATGTTATATAGTCTCCATCAAGGTAATACATGTTAGAGATACATAATAAAACCCTATCCCATAGGGACTACATGTCATTCCTTGTAGGACAGATGATGTGTAATCCCAAAATAGAATGCCACATATTCCTAGTCTAAAAAAAAGTTATTAAGTCTTTGAAAAATCCAATCAAACGTCATTGTTTGGAAGACTATTCTGGATGCATTGAATCTTGACCATCTGTCGTGTACTATTGAATACATGTCGTGTGTTATGGTTTCCCATGGCCAGGAACCTTAGGATCCTCCATATGAGATCCTCTATTATATTGTAGTCAAAATTAAAATAATTCCTTATTCATTAAGGTGGATGAGAAACGAAAGTGGAGGATCATATCTCGAGATTCAAATTTAAAAAAAGATTAACATGAATTGAAACAACTAAATTATTAAATGTTTAAATAATAAATGAAAAAAATAAATAATTAGAATCCATGATATGACTTATGTGGTACCATTTGTATGTTCTAGGTGCAGTAGAAGCACATTAATGGGTGTACCAAATATTAATTTTGTCGTTAACAATGATCAATCCAAGATCCATCATGATGATAAAACAACGGATCATCAGAATTGAACGATGAAAGAAAATTAAAGAGGGAAGTCCCATAACCAAAGAGTGGATATTTATATAATGGTTATACTAAATTTAATTAAAACCTATGAATGACCTTGATTGAATTATCTCTCATTCAATGTTTCTGAACATGATATGATGTGATGAATCATTTTGTGGAAAATGCAATGTGTATGATACATCTACTAGTTATACACACTTGCTCCATGTATCTATAGATGTCGCCTAAATGATATCTTGGAGCTAGTGTGGAATATCGATTTCGTGTGATGTTGGAATTTGTTCATCTTGGGAGCCCCTTCCAATGATATCTTCTTGATCTGATCAAGGAGGAACTCTCTTGTAACTTGAGAGAATTATTAGATGAAATTCATTCCCTCTTCAGTTGAGGGCTTTCTCCATATCCATTTTACGCAAAAAGGAATAATTTATATCTTAATGAGAATAATGTAATTGTGATTTACAATACTTTGAATAATAATATGAAATAATTACACATGGGTATTTAATTATTTATTTTATTTCTTAGTAATCCCCCATGTCTGAAAATAGCGTTTTACTATTATTATTACATTTCATGTGCCCATAAAATTACACCTATATTATATAGTTAAATAAATTAAATTATTTATCTTGAATTCCTAGAAAAAAATTCTGTGTATATTAATATACATGGATTGTTATTTTGTTTTTATAGTTTCCTCTATTTCCTCCTCCACATTTAGTATACCTTCAATAATGAATATTTATTTCATAAAAAATATCACTGCATTGATAACTAATAAATATATTATTTATCCCATAATATTTTTTCACTAATAACTAGTGCTGAAATAATTGCGATCTGATATCCTTCAATAATTATTATACCACTATCGGGAATAATAATTATTCAACTTATTAAATTTATATTTAACCTAGAATCTTGGATATAATTTATATTGTGACAATCTAGGACAAATTCAATGTGGCATTAGGTGGAGCCTGCCGATAGTCCAACAGTTGAGTCAAGAAACATGCCAAGGAACCATAGAGAATGAAATTAATGGTGTAATGATGTGTCACATCATATGAATTCATACCTTGTAATGTAATCCCTTTTCACGATATCCCTAATAAAATGAGTTTCATGCTACTTCCATTAACCCATTTGCTCGATTATTCTTTCTTTTACAACATAGAATTGAACTTCCCCATTCCTCACCATGATCATGGATTTATTTAAGATATATCAATTATAATAATGGAAATATGATATCAACATACTTTTTGATCAAAAGTGAAAATCCTTTCTCATATTATCTATTAATGAAGTATTACTCAGGACACACACAATATATACTTCCTCATAGTGAACAGTGCGCCACCACAGTTTTTATTAATACATCTATGTGCACAAGTTGTAATACCCCTTAATAATAATCTTAAATTCTATGGTCCATTACACATATCCGCATATATGGACATACAATGACACTATGGGATATGGATTTTATATATGTAGGACTTATTATCATAATATCCACCTAGATATTTCGAAGGGTGAAAATAATAAGAAGGTTCCTCAACGTTTTATGAGTCCTCATCCCTATTTGCCAATATTATTTGTGTCCCTAAAATAATATAATCTTGTCATAGGACATATATTGAAGGATAGTTTTATGAAGCATCCAGGTTCTCATCATTTCAGAGATCCGATATGACACTTTATAAAAACATATATCTTTAGGATATTATTACATGCACTGTCTTAAAGATGAACAATCAAGATGTGATAAGGTACTCATTAATATTAAAATAAATGAACACAAGATTATAATAAAGTAAAAATTAGTTAGTTCTAGGCCACCAAATCCAATAGTAAAATCTAGTAGGGAAATCCAGAGCAGTGTCCTATGGACCCTCCATAACTAGTCTAGGTAGTTTATTCCCTAACGAACATCTTGGATGACCCTCTAGATGGGTTGGGTAGTGTAATCCCCAATAACCTTCCCGGATGACCATCATGTCGGGCTGGCTTGTGCGATAACCGAAATCATTTGGAGCTGACCATCCAAAAGGGCTTGTTAATGTACTCTGTGATGACCATCCAGGCTGACCCTCAAGCTAGGTAGGGTATATTAGTCCCTTATACCCTTCTAGGGTTGATCCTCGCCATTGAGACATAGTGAAGAGTTGTTTTTTAACTTACCCATTGACTCAGTAGAAAGGGGCATGCTTTCTCAACTGAGATGCCTCATTTTGATATGACAAAAATCCATGTGAACGAGTAAGTGTTGTCCAAGATAGATAGTATCATGTTTTGGTGATTTTATCCACATTGTCTTTTGGTTTCCTTGGAAGATGAAGGTGGTAGTGGTCATTGTAGATGGTTTTACATGGAACTATTGTCTATTAGCTTTCTTCGGATGAGCTATGTAATAGTTATCCCCTTACTCTCTCATACGGGCTTGTTTAACTGAGCATATATATATATATATATATATATATATATATATTTATTTATTTATCTTGTATTAGTGCCCAGTCCTTGAGATTTGGATACTCTCCATCCAAAAGTGGTGAAGACGCGTGGAGTATTCCATGGGAATTCGGTGTCTAGTTTCTCATGGTTGGATGCATATAAACATCTAATATTGGTAGCGAAACCTCGAGAAAATTTTCATATTCTCACAATTTCTTAAGCAATGTGTTTATATGATCTTATTTCACTCTCTTGTTGGGTTGAGATGTACTATTTGGTTTTACCTTCTCATTTGTACTATATTCTTCATCATTGCATCTCTTAGGGCTCCACATTCACCATTTCAGGGCATTATAATGATTATTTTTATAATCATCCCGGACTCGGATTTTCCCACATGTTTCATGCCTTTATCCAAAAAAGGAAAACATGATGGTAAATTTAGAGGAGCTTATGGGAAAAGGTGTATGAAACATGTACATTGGTCACATATTGGGATCTTGGAATTGGGATCTCTCAACTATTTCAATTTTTTTTGTTACTCTGAGTTTGTGGCCCTTTTCTAGATAGGCATGTATTTTTTCCCTTTTCCCATTTTATTTTACATTATAATATTGGTACTATTTATTCTTCATGCATGCTTGGTTTATTTATAATAGTGTAGAATTTTTTTGATCCTTTACCCTCTAAATTTTTCATTTAGTTGGTTTTTTGTGTTCATACAAGTTATTATGAAAAGTACTCTCCATGTTAGTTGTGCCTTCGGCGCTTGTCGGCACCCCCTGGCCAATGGAAGTAGGCATGAGGTTGTTATGACTCATGCCCCAGATTGGGTCATATCATGAAAGTTATATAATAAAAATTATGGTTACTAAATATAAGTAATATATTTATAAAAATTCATTTCAAATTGGTGGAAAATTTAAATTTACATTTATTCCAGTGATGTGATGAGAAAGTAAGTTTTTTATTGAGAAATATTCCCATGATTATAATGTTTTTATAAAAAATAAATTTGAAAATGATTCCAATGAAAAAAATATATTTATTGATATATTTTAAAACTTATATTAAAATAAATTCATTTTAATATATCATTTAATGTTATTATTAATTTAGACAAAAAGTTCTTTTTCCTTAAAATTCATTATTTTCACTATTCCACCAGATATGACATATTTTAGAAAATTACAAATATTCACCCAATGATAATTTTTATAATATCATTTAAAAAAATTCAAATAAATTTTATAAAATTATTAATAATTATTTATACAATATTTACAAAAAGGGTGACTAGTCCGTTTTTTAGAAAAAAAAGCACAGTATTTTAGAAAATAATTATTTTTCATTTAAATGGAATTTGTATACATATAATAAATATATGAACCTATATATTATAATTAATATATTATTTATTATACCAAAAAATATAACTGATTGTTTATAATGGTAATGATTAAATAAAAATATTATAATAGTGTTTTGATTTTCTTTTTAACCTGTTGTTCTATGCATTAGAAGATATCGAAGAGATTGAATTTATTTGAGAATATATATATATATATTATAAATTCCTAGGATATTATACATATAACCCTGATCAATATGTTAAAGGATTATTTTAAAATAGATTTAGATATATGACCACAGTCAATCAAGGATTGTAGTCATATGGACCTACAACAATGATCGTTGACCATATATATGGTCCAACTACCATATTCCATCACCATTGAAATATAGCTTCGCCCCCATTCAGTGGTTATGACTACATGTCCACATAGAAATTATATATATATTAACATAATATATTTATTATTATTTTTTAATAATTTTTTATTATTAATAAATTTATTTATTATTTACTTGTAATCAATTTTTCATTTTTTTATAGTATTACTCAACCACTTCCCATAATGAAACCCATCATTACACTATATATTCCAAAACAAGATTAACTCCTAAATCCAAAACTATTTATTCTAACAAAATTATCAAATAGTTATTATACTTATGCATGTTATGAAACATATTTTACAGATATAAAAAACTATTCAAATAACCAATAAATTAATCCATAAATTTTTAATTAATAATTAATTGTTATTATATAAAAATCACATTATATTAATTAAAAATATGTTATCTATAATAATTATTAATTATAAATTAATATTCAGAAAATTTATTATTGATAAATAATTCAAAATTACTTATTTTTTATAATTAATAAATATTAACTATAATAAATAATAGAAAATAATAATGTTTCATTATTAAGTAAAAAATAATGTTAATAATTTACATGATGATGAATTAATTATTAATAATTAGTAGTACATTTAATACTAAACCATAATTGAAAATTGATAATTATTAATTAATAAGTAAATGGGTCATTCTGTTTTTGATACCCCTTTTATTAAAGAATAAAACTATTAAATGGGAATCCTAAATTATCGGAAAATGATACCTATCATCATCTCAGAAATATATGAATGAAATAAAAAAATTAAATGATGAATATCCCAAAAAAACTATTGATGATCAAAAAAATTACAAAACATTAAAAGGATGGTCAAAGACATACATCACATCCAAGAACCAGTATTAATAATTTATGAAGTCTCATAAATTCATTTCTCACTAAGATGTATTTCCATATACTGTACCTGAGATCGAAGAATCAAACTATAATAACTTCCCCATCCTCTATGGCCATAGGGGTCCCATCCTTATCACTACTAAGGAGTCAAATATGAGATATTTGTTTCTTTTAGAGTCTTTTGTAATATAATTATCCACATACTCCTAATTAAATATATCTCGAGTACTGGACGCTAAAGTAGACACGGTTTCATTCAAAATACAATATAAGGATAAACAATAACGGTCATTGTATGACCTCAATGTCTGAGATAGTTCCCCTTTAAATTTTTCCCATCGAGATAAAAAATGAAAATTCCTTAAATCCCTCACTCCTACTTTTGGTTAACTAAAAAGAACCCCATGTCATCACATGATTGATACTTATCATCCCTTGGATTTTTTGATTTGGGGAATCATAACAATATAGTAGAAAAAAAGTTTGATATGGGGATCTTTGTTATCTCATATTATTATTCTTTAATTCAATATGGTGTTGAGTACCCTTTGTAGAGGATAGAACTTCTAGAATATAGTATTGACTGATATGTTGTGATATTTCAGTTCCCTAGATTGCACTATCTCATTGAGAGGACCATCCAAGGTCTCTACACCAATGAATTTATTTCTTACTTAGATGGTCATAGAAAATAATTCCTTAAACCCCTTGGCCTATGTGAATAATGTAAAGTACGAGGAGAAATTTTTGTGCTTAGATCATTCCAGTGAAGAAAATATAAGTATCATTTTCCCCTTAATCCCCTTTAATGATATTTTGTTCTACTACCAAGCAGGTTATCTATATATTCATGGGCAGATAGTTCATGGCTATTATATGATTCATTAAGATCGTCATATTTATCCCTAAAAATACCATATGTATTGCATATTTAATGTTTTATATTTCCTAATAAATCTTCCCCTAAACTTCCATATCAACTCAAGACTCTACTAACCTACATAAAATGAGCAGTCACTTGACCTACTCCTTATCGTAATTCAATAGAAGATACTCCAATAAATATCTCTTCACCAACTCCACCTATGACTATATACCTTCCTCCAACGAAAGAAAATATAACCATTCCAATTAGTATCCTCCCCTAGACCATGATTTTATGTGGTCCATCACTATGATAAAATGAATTCTTATGTTGATTAGGATCTTAATCCCAAGACTCTCTCATAACGATCTCATCCCAGATAATATAAATTACTAGATTCCACGATTCTATATTGTTCACAATATATTTTTATGTTTCCATCAAAATCATCTCATATTAGCATACAATATTTTTAACAATTTAGTTACATAAAATCATGTTCATGTTTTATCTTTTACAGGAAAAGTTTATGTGGTGATAAAACATTGAAAGGAAACTATCTTGAAGAAATTTTCCTTTGTAGTGACCCATATGATAATGAATAAAATAGAATGGGAATAAATATTCATAGGTGATTTTTATGTTATGGTCAACATCATCAATATATAATACCACTTTCTCAATAAATGTTTAATTCATTTACACCTCCATAATGATCATATAAAGGTATCTAATCATTTATTTTGCAGTATCCCTATTTGTATTTATTGGAACTCTAAGGGTTTATAAAATGAAAACGATAATATTATTATATCACATGAAATAATACTCACAAAAAACCCTAAACCAGACAAATACTTAGGATCCAATAATTAAAAATGGTTTAAAATGAATTTCCCACTCCATTATATAGATCACACCTGGTTTCAGAGTGATCTCCCCAAATCCATAATTCCTTCCTCGTTTAATCATTATTGGGGAACCACAAGTGGTAAAATACCCTCCACATTATAAAGATTTTACAATCCTTAAATCCCAAAAAATATAATGTCTAACTAACAAGGTCATTCACATTTTTTGGAACAATGATCAATGGAATAACCAATCAAATTATAAATGAAATCCTTCATATACCATATCTCTCGGAAATTGCTTCTTTATTTTATATAATCTGACATGTGTTATAATTGTTTAATATACGAGTTGGTATTTCATCCATGAATGTGTAAAAATTTCATTCGAAGACCCCATATTCATTGTGATTACAACCATAATTCTAGAAACATATGCCTTAAGGTTCGATGAAGTCCTAACATGGTCTAAAGAACCTATGGGTGATACTCTAACAAAATTCTCATAATCCAATTCTTATGAGAACACTATTTGAAACATTAAACCATAACCTATTCTATTTTTTGTGGGACCCTTAGCTCCCAAACCCCATACATTCATCGTTTAATAATTAATAATAAAAAAAATTTAAATTAATTATGAAATATATTTATTAAATAATTCGTAATTAAAAAATTTTATTCCTGGATAATGAATATCTAATGGTTAATAAAAAATAAATATGTGATATATAACTATATAACAAATAATAAATAATAAATTTATAATTTATAATATCTAAAATATAAAAAAATTGTAATTAATTAATACTAATAATTAATAAATTAATAATTATAAATTATAAAGGTATAATTAATTGTTAACAAATAATTAGTATAAATAATTAATAATTCATATGTTTCATTTTGTTGTGAATCCATGTTAGTAGGATTTAGTTTCAAATTTAATAATGTAATTAATTATAATTCACACCATAGGGATTACCTCAAGGTGTCCCACAATAATACACCAATATTACGAAAACCTATTTTATTAACTATAATATAATTCTAAACTGAAAACAAATGTTGGATATGGAAATTAATATTACAAGAAGTAGAAAGTGATGTAAGACGAATAATGAAACAAAGAAATGAAAATAAGAAATAAATTTTCATTAAGAACCATAATTAGGCCATGGAAAACCACTAGCGCACCCTCTCATTATTTTAAAATATGTTTTACACTCAATTAAATATCATATAAATCTTGGGCATTCCCTTATAGTCATATTTCCTCCCACTTTCACAAGAATATATTATTGAATTAAAAAAGTACAAGAAAATGACATGTTACTTTTGTATGAATATGTATAAGAATTATCCATTTTATGAGAATATGTAACTTGACATACTCCCATTAATATCCATTAAGAAGAAATTCTCATAAAGATGTGAAGTCATGTAGAGAAGAGTAGAAACATAATGGAATATGGTATACCCATTGAAAAAGTCCTTATCAAAGGGTAACCATTAATATCATATGATAGATATAACCCAATGATTATTGATTCCTAAACTATTTTTATATAATTAATATCACGTTATAAAAATTTTCTAATAGTGTATCATATGAGATCTAGAAAAAAAATTATTACTTGTTCGATCTAGTGTAAGGGTGATTCTATTGGTGATGGTTCCATAAACTAAACTAAAATCATACATTCTATTACTGGTGTATTAATATATATCATATCATATAATGATTTCAATTTTTTTAAATTAAATTGATAATGCCTTTAGAGTGTTTGTTGTGTCGAAAGAATATGAATATTCATCACTTTAATGTGATATTTTGATTCATTGAAAATATAAATAATTATATGTTCTATGTTTTGTATAAAATCTATCTGATTGGATATATATGATTTGTGACTATCAAGACTTCTATGATTATAAAACATTTATGATTCTTCTCATTATGTTTGTACATGGTGACCTCCAAGAAAGGGTATTAGGGGGACACACCTGTGAATATAAATGTTCATGTTTTATATGTGAAATATTATTCCTATATGTCATCACATGTATTGGAACTTATAATTTATATTATTACTAATTTATATCATTAATCATATACATCTATGTATTGATAAAAAAAATATGTCATTTTCTCAAAGTGAGATAATAAATATTTGGTGCATCCCATGTGAAATTTCATTAACTGAATAAGTTTCAAATTTAGTTTTCAATTCGAATTTAAATGAAGAAGATATATCTAGGATTTTTATTGAAATTAACAGTATTATTAAAACCATGGAATGAGTATTTTTTTAATGATTTCATTTTTTAATTCCAAATAAATATAAATCAATAATACATGGTGATGTTTTATGTATTTATCCTTTATGATGAGATATTAGAATACAATGATATAATATTACATAATAGTGTATGTAAGATGAGTTTCTTTGTTTTTACATTAACATCATTCTCTATGGGTTCATAGATGTATTTCAAGATAATTATATGGGGAATTAGGTAAGTTCACTTAATGTCAAAGAGAATATTCATATAGGTTCACTATACAAATGTATCTTGAAAATTATAGACATTTTTCTAAAATATAAATAACGTATAAAAACTAATCTTAGTTAGTTGAATGATTTAAATTTAAATAAAATTTACTGTAAATTCAATCATGATATATTTTATTTTAGAATACATGAGTTGAATATAATACCCTATTTATTATTTAGATAGTGATAAGTAAATATTAAATTATTCACCAATTAAGGGAATGTACTAATATAAATATTTATTGTAACATACCAATTATTTAATGAATAATAGATATTTTTATCTATGTCTATTAGTGAATTAGATAGTGTTTTAGAGGCTTAAAATGAAAATAAATCCAATCTTTAGCATGGAATACACTAATATTTTTAAAAGATGGTTTTACTGCCTTTTGATGGAAAAACATTTTTAAATCTCTCTTTTGACAATTTTATAAGCTATTTTTGTCAAAATAAACTTATTCTTTATGATTGGGAGATCAAAATTTACTTTGTGTGAATTTTTGGTATATTTTCGATAAAGTTCATTTTTAATGAATAGTGAAAAATGTTATATTTTAATTCAAAACCTCTTTTTAATATAATTTATTTCTATGATTAGGTTATCTTTTGAATTGGTTTTGAAGTGAAATTAGAATATATTTTTACCATTTAATCCAATGGTGGTCATTGGAATCAATTTCACTTTGAAATTGGACTTAAACTGGTGTCAATCTTTTGATACTTATTGTTTCATAAAAACACGCTATTTCTCATGACATCGATAATTAATTTTTAAATTAATTAATGTAACTTATATGATTTGAATTTTGTAAAATAGACATCATTTTTGAATTCATAATATCAAATATATCTTAGGATGAAGTTTTGGTATTTTTCTGAAAAACTACAATTTTTTATGAATATTAAAACCACTAAGTGGTAGTTAAAGAAACTGATTTTTCATTTAAATGAATCTTTTCCACTTCTGTGATTTGATTTTCAAAAATCCTACATACATGGTTTTCATTAAGAAGTAAAATGTGGTTCAATGAGATTAAGATAATTTTTTGGTGATTAGTAACTTTTAATTTTTTAATCACGATTAGAGGTAATTAGTGCAATTTAAGGCAAAAATGATATTATATTAAAATGAAAATACCTAGACACATATTCTACCCATATTGGATGTTTCATGGCCGACCAAGACAAGCCATGGGTCAACTTGGGGACCCCATGGATCCTTTTTGGTAGGAAAATGACATTAATTTATTTTTATTTAATGTTAAAATTAAAATGACACAAACATGAGTTTTTTTACAAAAAAATTTTTTAAAAAGGGTTATAAATGTCATATTTTTTACTATAAATATTCATTAGAAATATAAATAATATTTCCTACATCATGATATTTTTTTTATAATTTTTAGACATTAAATAAATTAAATTACATATGACATCATGATGATGCATTGATTACCTCATTAATAAAGGATTTAAATAAAATGAAAAGATAATGTAAACTCTATGACCTAAACATGTCCAAAACCTATTGGATGGGTGGATTTCGAACCCTTATCACCATACACTCTAATTATATCAATGTGGGACCTTTAGAATCCTAAAATCATTTTAAAATAAAGTATCATTTCTTTACTTTCCAATAGTAACCCTTCTCTCCTCTTATAAAAGGCCCCCACCTCTACCTCCATACCCACACTTCCAATGCCTTTGGCTTGGCCAAACCCTTCCCATTTTGTCTCTCCACTTCCCTCTATTACACCTTGAATCCTCACATTGGGCAGAAGTTTTCCCAAGGAAGCCTTTGAGCTCAAACCAAAGGGAGTTACCCAATTTTAAGGTAATGTCTTCACTTGAGTCATTTTGTTTTATTTTGCTTCTCCAACCCCCTAAACTCTTTTTATTCATTTCCTTTGTAACATCTCTAGTATCTTCAATATACTAGTATGTTGTTATAAGAAATATTCGAGATACACTTACACACACCTACATCTAATGGCTAAAGAACATACTGTTTCCGTGGATGGAGAATTTCTACCTCACGAAACAATGATTATTCAACACTCATATAACACCTTCAAATGTGGCCATTAAGATGTCACTATATATATATGATATATAATATGTTTATGTTTTATTTTAGCATCTGTATTTTTCATTTATGGCATACCTTTATGGTTTCCATTATGGGTAAACGTGATATCTTCATTTTAAGAAGTGCTGACTACCGCCCCCACAAAGTGATTTGATTCGTTAATACCATATGTGGGACATATAAAGGATGGAGTTATGATATTATATATGATATTAAACTAGAATTATAATATACCTTTATATAATAATGATTCCATTTCATAAAATACGAAATAGAAATGGAAGCAGCGTTCATGCGTACGTACGGCTTACCGTCTCCATGAACGGTGCATTTCATTTCTTACCTCTAAATGTTATGTAATATTATAAATGAATGCATGTACTTGATATATATGATATATATGATATCTACATCATTAATACCATTCTGGATATAATGGATACATGAACAACTTGTAATTATAAAGGGTTTATTTTTGACTCAAGTACCAATGATCGTTAAAATGACCATTATTAACTTAAATAATTACATAGTGTTCATGACATGGAAATAAGTGATATAAAAGGAATAATGAACTTGAAAAAGGTTCTTAAACAATTAGAAATTAACTCAAGTTTATTATTCAGGATATTAAAGAACGACTGAGTCAAGTCGGACCCGAGGTATGGGACTTCGTCTCAATCTCCTTTCATTGAGGCATATTTTGTTTTATACACAACCTTCTTTTATACGGTGTATAAACCACTTTGACTTTTATGTTTATTCAAAAGGACTCTCTTTTATATGAAGCGTTTACTAAACAACAAAAGGTAATGTTTTTGTCATAGGTATGCGGCGACAATGACTTCTCCGCCGCCATGACCATCATTTGAGTTTCGGCTTCCTCTACAAGCCATACCTTTTTTTAAAAGAAAAATAAATACCATTTTTTACTTTTCTTTTATTTTGGTATTGAAAATGGTTTTCATAATTTTTTATATCAATGTGTTGTATTGTTATCTTGTGATTGAAAGGTGGAAATGTTATGTTTCCTTTATGCATGTTTTATGTGATACGATTATGTTGAGGTTCTTGGGAATTATTATGAAGACGGGTGGTTCCGTGATAAACTAAGGTCGGGTGAGACCGATATAGCTCTCCAATGCATTGGGTAACACGAAGGAGTGAAACGTTAAGGTTTCTCCGAAGAGATTTAGGGAATATACTGTGATGGGTATTCCAAACGTAACAAAGAGGGTTACTCCCTGCTTAAGAATGTTATGAATGCCTCAAGTTACCTTTATGTCTTATGATTTCTATGATTTATTCATGATTTTATGAGGTATGTTAAAGTGCATATGTTTTATGGGTAAAGTATGATTTCATTCATATGTATATATGTACTCATGTTTCCTTTCCATACTTTTTATAACCCTTACTGAGCTTTTTATGCTCATCCCAAGTTTTTGAAATGTTTTTCACAAGTCAAGGGAAAGGTAAATGATATGATGATAGTGTCAATGAAGTGTCAAGAAAGAATCCATGTTTTATTTTAAATATGTTTCTGTTTATGGGAAAAATGAATACTATATTTTATGTAACCACTTTGTTTAAATGTGGAATGTAATACAGGTTTTATGACCTAATTCTCTAAAAATCTAAACCTGAAAAGATCCTCAATGTGTAATCTTGTAATAACTCAATATTAGGTAAGGTTTAAGGCCGGGGCCTTATATTTGGTATTAGAGGTCGGTTTAGATAACATTAGGAGTTATAATTCTATTAAATGATTATCCAAAAATATTTTTTTATGGTCAAATTGAAATGATATAGCATTTGAAGATTACCATGTTGCATTGCCTAAGATATTTCTGTGTTAAGAATGGTTTTTCATAGAGGAAACAGAACAACTTTTCTCGGAAGGCATACAGAGGGAAATGAACTTTCAAATCAGTATACTAAGATGGTCAGAATCAGAATTGAGCAGTTTACTACAGTGATGGATTAGTTGAATCAGGTGAAAAATGTTGTTTGTTTTTATTGATGATATTTTGGTGTTTTCTAAAAGTAAAGATGAGCATGAAAGACATTTAAGGGTTATTTTGAAAACCATAAATGGAAAGAAATTGTATGGGAAATACAGAATGTGTGAGTTTTGGTTGCAACAAATTTCTTTCCTTGGTCACATTGTTTCTAATGATGGGATAACCATTGATCCTGCAAAAACAAATGTTGTTGAAGAATGGCCAAGACCCACAAATGTAACAGAGATTCGTAGTTTGCATGGTTTGGTATGATATTACCGAAGGTTTGTTAGAAATTTTTCATCGTTATCTAGTCCAATGACTAAGCTAACTCGGAAGGGTGTTACGATTATCTGGAAAAAATAATGTGATGATTGTTTTCAGGAATTGAAAATAAGATTGGTGAATGATCTAGTTTTGGAACTACCTTCCAGGAATGGGGAGTTTGTTATCAACAGTGATGATTCATTGAAAGGACTTAGTTGTGTCCTAATGCAGAATGATCAGGTAATTGCTAATGCTTCACGACAGTTGAAAACTCATGAGGTAAATTACGCTACACATGATTTGGAATTTTCTGCTATAGTTTTTGCTCTAAAAATTTGGAGGCATCATTTGAATGGAGTAAAGTGTGAAATATATACCGATCAAAAAAGTTTAAAGTATATATTCACTCAGAATGAATTGAACATGAGACAGAGGATATGGCTAGAATTAATAAAGGATTTTGATTGTACAATTCATCACCATCTGGGAAAATCAAATAAAGTGGCTGATGCTTTGAGTCGAAAAAGTAATGCTTCATTAACAATTTTGTGTTTGGAACGTGATCCTTTGGTTAAGGATTTGATGAAACATGGAATAGAATTTTTTGGTGCATGATTTTCTTCTGTTTTGTTTCATGTATCAGTGAAATCTTCTCTATCAGACAGAATCAAGAAAGCACAGAAGTAAGACATTGAGTTGAAGAAAAAGGTAGAGCTGGTTCAGAAAGGTAAGTTGCCTGAATTCAACATTGATAATGATTGAGTTTTGATATTTGGGAAGAGATTGTGTGTGCCTCTTGATTCACAGTTGAAGAGAGAGTTGTTATGTGTAGCTCATAGTTCTCCGTTTTTAGTTCATCCTGGCAGTACAAAGATGTACAGAGATCTGCAGGAGTATTACTGGTGGGATGGAATGAAAAGATATATTGCTGATTTTACAGTGAAGTGTTTGACTTGTCAACAGGTTAAAGTAGAGCATCAGTTACCGAAAGTGATGCTGCAGCCTTTACCAGTACAAGAATAGAAATGGGAGAATATATCCACGGACTTTGTTGTGGGATTACTGAAGACATCTCGAGGTAATAATGAAATCTGGGTTATTTTTGATCACTTGACCAAATCGGCTCATTTCCTTGCTATACGAGATACTTTCTCAGTAGATCAACTTTCCCGTTTGTATCATAAAGAGATATTATGGTTACATGGAGTTCCCCTCTCTATTGTATATGACCGTGATCCCAGGTTCACTTCTATCTTTTGGAAAGGCCTTCAGAAGTCATTGGGTACTAAATTAAATTTTAGTACAGCTTTTCATCCTCAATCAGATTGGCAGTCCGAACGAAAAATTCAGAATTTGAAAGATATGCTACGTGCTTGTTCGATTGATTATCAGGGAAGTTGGGACCAACAACATTCTTTGTTTGATTTTTCTTATAATAACAGTTTTCATTCCAGTATACTGATGGAACCATTTGCGGTGTTATATGGGAAGCGGTGTCAAACTCCAACTTTTTGGGATGAAGTGGGTGAAAGGAAGATGATGGGACCAGAATTGGAAGAAGATATGGTAGAAAAAGTTCAGATGATACAGAAACACATGAGAATAGCTTAGAGTAGGCAGAAGAGTTATACGGACAATAGGAGGAAGGATTTCTCTTTTGAGGTAGGTGATCATGTTTTTCTCAAAGTATCACCATGGAAAAGTCTGATGAGATTTGGTAAGAAAGGAAAGGTGATTCCAAAGTTCATTGGACCATATGAAATTCTGGAGAGAGTTGGATTAGTTGCTTACCGAGTGGCTTTATCTCTGAGTTTATCTCAGGTACAAAATGTTTTTCATGTTTCGATGCTGAGAAAGTACATGCCAGATCCATCTCATGTTTTGAGTCCAGACGTAGTTCAGCTGGAAGAGAACCTATCTTATGAGGAACAATCGGTCAAGATTTTTGACCACAGGGAGCAAGTGTTACGGAATAAGGTGATTAATCAGGTAAAGGTTTTGTGGAAAACCCACATGATGGAAGAGGCAACATGGGAATCTGAAAATGCAATGAGGGATAAGTACCCCCATTTATTTGATAAGTAAATAAATTGCGGGGACACAATTTTCTAATGTGGGGAAGGATGTAACATCCCATTTAAGTAATGAATAATAGATATTTTTATCTATGTCTATTATTTAATTAGATATTGTTTTAGAGGCTTAAAATGAAAATAAATCCAATCTTAAGCATGGAATACACTAATATTTTTAAAAGATTATTTTACTGCCTTTTGATGGAAAACCATTTTTAAATCTATCTTTTGACAATTTTATAAGCTATTTTTTGTCAAAATAAACTTTTTCTTTATTATTGGGACATCAAAATTTACTTTGTGTGAATTGTTGGTATTTTTCCGATAAAGTTCATTTTTTAATGAATAGTGAAAAATGTTGTATTTTAATTCAAAACCTCTTTTCAATATAATTTATTTATTTGATTAGATTATCTTATGAATTGGTTTTGAAGTGAAATTAGAATATATTTTTACAATTTAATCCAATGGTGGTCATTGGAATCAATTTCACTTTGAAATTGGACTTAACCTGGTGGCAATCTTTTGATACTTATTGTTTCATAAAAACACGCTATTTGTCATGATAGTGGGAATTAATTAATAAATTAATTAATGAAAATTATATTATTTTAATTTTGTAAAATAGACATCATTTTTGAATTCAGAATATCAAATATATCTTAGGGTGATGTTTTGGTATTTTTCTGAAAAACTTCAATTTTTGATGAATAGTGAAACCACTAAGTGGTAGATAAAGAAACTGATTTTTCGTTTAAATGAAACTTTGCCACTTCTGTGATTTGATTTTCAAAAATACAATATACATGGTTGTCATTATGATGTAAAATGTGGTTCAATAAGATTAAAATAATTTTTTGGTGAATAGTAACTTTTATGTTTTTAATCGCGATTAGAGGTAATTATTGCAATTTAAGGCAAATATGATATTATAATAAAATGAAAACACCTAGACACATGTCCTACCCCTATTGGATGTGTCAGGCCGACCAAGACAAGCCATGGGTCAACCTGGGGACCCCATGGAGCATTTTTGGTAGGAAAATGACATTAATATCTTTTTATTTAATGTTAAAATTAAAATGACACAAACATGAGTTATTTTACTAAAATAATTTTTAAATGGGGTTATAAAAGACATATTTTTGACTATCAATATTCATTAGAAAGTGAAAAAATATTTCCTACATCATGATATTTTTTTATAATTTTTACACATTAAATAAATTAAATTATTTATGACATCACGATGATGCAGCGATTACCTCATTAATAAAGGATTTAAATAAAATGAAAATATAATATAAAATATATGACCTACACATGTCCGAAACCTATTGAATTGGTGGATTTAGAACCCTTATCACCTTACCATAAAATTATATCAATGTGGGACCTTTTTAATCTGAAACTCATTTTAAAATAAAGTAATATTTCTTTACTTTCCAAGAGTGCCCCTCCTCTCCTCTTATAAAAGGACCCCACCTCAACCTCCTTACCCAGACATCCAAAGCCATTGGCTCGGCCAACCCCTGCCCATTTTGTCTCTCCACTTCCCTCTCTTACTCCTAGAAGCCTCACATTGGGCATAAGTCTTCCCAAGGAATCCTTTGAGCTCTAACCAAACGGAGTTACCAGATTTTAAGGTAATATCTTCACTTGAGTCCTTTTGTTTTATTTTGCTTCTCCAACCCACTAAACTCTTTTTATTCATTTCTTTTGTAACAAATCCGGTATCTTAAATATACTAGGATGATGTTATAAGAAGTATTATAGATACACTTACACACACCTACATCTAATGGCTAAAGAACATACTATTTCTGTGGATATTGAATTTCTGCCTCACGAAACGATGATTGTTCAACACTCATATAACATCTTAAAAGGTGGCCATTAATATGTCACTATATTTATATATGATATATAATATGTCTATGTTTTACTTAAGATTCTGTATTTTCATTTATGGTATACCCCTATGGTTTCCATTATGGGTAAACGCGATATCTTCATTTTAGGAAGTGCGGACTACCGCCCCCTCAAAGTGATTTGATTCGTTAATACCATATGTGGGATGTATAAAGGATGGAGTTATGATATAATATATGATATTACACTATAATTATAATATACCTTTATATAATTATGATTCCATTTCATTAAATACGAAATAGAAATGGAAGCAGCGTTCATGCGTACGTACGACTTACCGTCTCCATGAACGGTGCATTTCATTTCTTACCTCTAAATGTTATGTAATATTATAAATGCATGCATGTACTGGATTTATATGATATATATGATATCTACATCATGAATAACATTCTGGATATAATGGATTCATGAAAAACTTTTAATTATAAAGGGTTTATTTTTGACTGAAGTACCAGTGATCATTAAAATGACCGTTATTAACTTAAATAATTACATAGTGTTCATGACATGGCAATAAGTGATATAAAAGGAATAATGAACTTAAAAAGGTTCTTAAACAAGTAGAAATTAACTCAAGTTTATTATTCAGGAGATTAAAGAATGACTGAGTCAAGTCAGACCCGAGGTATGGGACATCGTCACAATCTCCTTTCATTGAGGCATATTTTGTTTTATACACAACCTTCTTTTATACGGTGTATAAACCCCTTTGACTTTTACATTTATTCAAAAGGAATATTTTTTATACGAAGCATTTACTAAATGAAAAAAGGGAAAAATTTTGTCGTACGTATGCGGCGACAACGACTTCTCTTCCGTCATGACCATTATTTGAGTTTCGGCTTCCTCTACAAGCCATACCTTTTTTTAAGAAAAATAAATACCATGTTTTACTTTTCATTTATTTTGGTATTGAAAATGGATTTCATAATGTTTTTATATAAATGTGTTGTATTGTTATCTTGTGATTGAAAGGTGGAAATGTTATTTTTCCTTTATGCATGTTTTATGTGATACGATTATGTTGAGGTTCTTGGGAATTATTATGTAGATGGGTGGTTCCATGATAAACTAATGGCGGGTGAGCCCGATATAGCTCTCCAATGCATTGGGTAACGCGAAGGAGTGAAACGTGAAGGTTTCTCTGAAGAGATTTAGGGAATATACTTTGATTGGTATTCCAAACGTAACCAAGAGGGTTACTCCCTATGTAAAAATGTTATGAATGCCTCAAGTTACCTTTATGTATTATTATTTCTATGATTTATTGAGGTATGTTAAAGTGCATATGTTCTATGGGTAAAGTATGATTTCATTCTTATGTATATATGTACTCATGTTTCTTTCCATACTTTTTATAACCCTTGCTGAACTTTTTATGCTCATCCCAAGTTTATGAAATGTTTTTCACAGGTCAAGGGAAAGGTACATGATATGATGATAGTGTCAAGGAAGTTTCAAGAAAGAATCCATGTTTTATTTTAAATATGTTTCCATTGATTGGAAAAATGAATACTATCTTTTATGTAACCACTTTGTTTAAATGTAGAATGTAATACATGTTTTATGACCTAATTCTCTAAAACTGTAAACCTGAAAAGATCCTCAATGTGTAATCTTGTAATAACTCAAGATTAGGTAAGGTTTAAGGTCGGGGCCTTATATTTAATTATTTTGTTTAATATTAAAATTAATATATATTTATGAGTTTAGATAATATAAATCTTATTTATTTGTCGACAGAATAAATTTTTAATAAATTTATATTTTAACATTCTATGTTCAATAAATACCATGGTGTGATTAATCAAAAAGTTTTAATGTCCATATGGAAGTGATTTGTTTAATTTAATGTCATTCTAATAAATATATTTATTTATTTCTCTATAAATGATATTTAAATAAACCCATGACCTGAAATTAGAAATAATAATACTAATTTACCAATGAATTAATTTATATAATAAATTATAATGGGATGTTGTGAAATTTTCTATATTATAGTGATATGTGTAAATTATAAATTATATAATTTTGGAGATATGAATATTCGATGTGCACAATGAAAGATCTCATGAATTCTCTTGATATTTGAGAGAAAATCCTCTCATCCTCCCTTTCAAGAAAATAAATAAAATAAGAGATCCATGTTACAATCTATGAAGAAGTGTGAAAGGATGATAAAAATACCATTCAATCACCAAGAGATTCATGACCACAATTTAAAAATTCATAGTTCTCATAAGGGTACAAAGAAACATGTCTATGATTTTATTCTCAGAAGAAAAAACAATGAAAAATGAGAGGCAGTGGATTTTTTTCAATGTAATTCCCTATTTTTTGGTAATTATTTATTTAAATTATTTATAAATTTTTTTGAATGATCTTATTTAATATATTCTTTTTATTTATTTTTTATTATTTTCAGATATTATCCTTTGAATATAATGAAAAACCAAAATTATGATCATGTTCCTCACTTCTATAGTGCACCAAATAATAAATGTCTACATCATTTGAGTTCCACAATCATAACATGATTATTAAAAAAACATCATGTCCATTATTATCAATAGACCTCTTCATCCACTTACATGATATTCAATAAGGAGATATATTTTCCAAAATAAGACATCAAATTTCTGTTCCATGTTTAATTGCAGTACTATAAATCAATGTATCTCTTAAATTCTATTGATTACTAAAATTTCATAATGAATCATAATTATATATTATTGAGACTTCCAAAACAATTTTAATAATTTTTTTTGGAAATAAACACAAAAGGTCATTATGCATTAAATTTCATGTCTTTTTCCTACTATAAACATATAACATTATTCTAGATTTTTCTTTCCCTCAAGAGTTCTATAATAAGATAAAAATGTGATTAATTCATAAATATGTCCACCACTAACCGAATAAAATTTTAAAAACCAAATTATATGATATATCCTATAAATATCAAAAAATATTTCATTTCAAATTTACTCATGGATTCAAAAATCCGTATCAACCCTACTAGTCCCAGATGTTCAACTTTAACCTAATGAATGGTAATATGACAACTCAAAAAATCAAATACATTATAATTTAAATATACATATAAAAAATAATTCCTCATTGTTTTATGTATATTTTCTCACCATTTATTTATTAGTTACGTGAAAACAATAAAATTTAAACAACATGATGCACACAAAACCTATAATAAACAAATAACCTCAAAACAGAAGTTGATGAAGTTAAATTTGTTGATAGAATATAGATTATCTCTGTGAATAAAACAAACTCTCTATTGGTATATTTCTTGATAGGATGTATATCAATGAAATATATTCTAAATAAATGTATATTAAATATCATTTGATTTGAGAAATATTATTAGTCCTTATATTTATTTTCATTATTTAGGGATTCTAAATACACTATCAACTACCATTCCTTTAATAACTCTTGAGAAATATATTTATGTGTTTTTTAATTCATTGCGCCTAAAACACATTACCCAACCCATGAATATTAGCTTATTTTTATCATAATATTTATGAAACAAAATCAAACTTCATTTGGTTATGATTAAAAATATTATCAAATATATTAAATGAATGGTCTTATAGTCTCCTGAATCCCAAAAAACTCCTCTCCCAAAATAGCTAAACCATTCCATTTTTCCATAATACATTAAATTTCACACATGAATCATCTAAACAATACTACTATATCAATTTTATTTTCAATAAATAATCAAATGCATCATGGATACCACATTTCCATATATACAAGGAAAAACTATTTCAACACTATATTTACAAATATACTCATTAAAATTTCATAAGTTTTCACGACATTCAACATTAACTTGCATTCTTAAATAATTTAGCATCATATTATTGAATCGGTATTACACCTCTATGATATAAAAAATATAAAATTTCAACATTTTTTTGAATTAAAATGTCCTATAACCACATCCAAATAAATATTTTAAAACTATATGTACCAACCATGTATGGAAAAAACATAAAAATATATTTCGTTAGTGTGAATAAATTTTTATTTATATGAAAAAATTATTCATTTGTATCCTAATGATTGTTATATAATATAATCAAAATTTCACCAACACAAATGAGAGAGGAATCCAATTGAATGATTGAGAACAAATGAATCCTATCATATACAATGCCAACAACTCCATAGACTTATTGATAATAAATTTAATCCTTAAGAGTAACCTCAAAAAAAATCATCACATATCATTACTACAATATATGTATATCTTCAAATACTATATACAATTCATTTAACACACATCATAAAAGAGAACAAGGGTGATACTAAAAATATCTGAGATAAAGGTATAGAAAAAAAGACGATAAAGGCACCCACATGATCCTAAATTACTTACAACGAAACACCTAATAATATAACCCCATAACTAATATAGAACAATAATAAGAAAATAATAAAAAAGGGTAATATTTTACATTTCTAATGAAAAAAATTTCCCTAAATTCAAATTAATGAATCTAAAAAGTGCCATTAGCTTCTCATAATAACTAACAAAAAACCTGACAATAACATTATAAATTATAATCCATATAAAATTAATAAATAAAATAAAAATACAAAATAATTATGTTATAGAAATTAAATTCTAATCCTCCAAACCAACACTTATCATATCCACATCTTCTATATATATCGACCAATGATTAACCACTTTAATTGTATATGATATCTTACTTTTATTTAAGAAGTATATTTTGATTATATAATTTAATTTCAGTGAAATCAGTTATTTTTATGTCACTCTACTACATCAAATGTAATATATTTTATACCTTTTGATGATAAATATATATCCAAATAATATACAAAAAAATAATAATCATAAATTTTTTTTATTTATAATTATAGTGTTCATGTTATTTAAATAATAATGTTTTAATAATATGTTTTTTGTTACGTTTTTGCATATATTGATTATTAGTGCTCCCCATATAGGCCTTCCAATTCCTCCATAGTGACGTTCTAAATCCTAATAGACTATTATGAATCCAAAAATCATTATTAATATTGAATAAAATATGATATGTGGTTGATTAGGTTGTATAATTCAATTATAATGAACCCCAAGTTATTGTATGTCATATTTCATTAAGAGAGTGGGGAGAGAACCTCCCATGTTTCCTCTCATAATCACAGAGGGTGATTAATGGCAATTTTATCTATTTTGATGATGAAATTAGAAAATGGAGTCCCCTAATAGAATTAATAATGTTTCACTATAGTATAAGTCATGGAATCGGTGTAAGGCACCCGATCATTGAGAGGACCATTAGGCATTGAAGTTAATCTGATCCATTTTTATATTAAAAAATGTGAAATCCTAGATTATTACAATGATTCTTGATAAATATGAACTTATTTGAATCCATATCATGATGATGATGCTTATTTTTAACACATTTTCATTGATTATTGACCCCTTAGAGGAGGTGATATGGATCCTTATTATTGGGGTTTAGTCTTGGATCCAATTTTTCATTTTTACTCATTAATAGATTGTATTTATGGTTTTCTTTTTGGGTGCGTTGTGTGTCTTACTAAATTATAATAATATGTTAACACCGACAACACATCTCAACCATGACCCTTCGGACTCTGAGATCCTCAATATTTGTGAGAATTATTTTTTGTCCATTCTGATGTATTCTATTTATCTTATACTCTTTTCAACTTTATAAACAATTATTATGATTATCATACCTCGTTAACATAGGACTGTTAGATGAAAATTAAAATATATATCACCTTTTCATGTTTTCCCTTTATTTGTTTATTGACTAGGTATAAACTTCATGGAAACATTTATATATTACATTAATGAAATGATTTAAATATATATTGAATTAATTATTTTATATTAATGATATTTTATCTATTAATACTATCATTTTGATTTGTGTTGTCTTAAAAATCATAATGATTATATTATTTCACTGTCTACCATTTTTTTATATAGTTATACTCAGGAACAATCAAATTGGTTCTGGAAATGTATTTTATAAATTTGATGGTGTTTTTCTAATATATATCTATTTTGGTTATTAGAATCAATTAGATAAACTTGAAGTTTCTATTTTTATGATATTATGTTTTATATTATGATTCAATTTATGTTTTGTTAATTTCATTATTTTACCATTTGTATTCTTTGTTATCTTGTTTTCATTTATTATAGTTTTGAATCTTCATATTTGATTTCAACTCTATTTATTAGTTTCATGTGTTTTGAAATATAATGATATAAAATCTTGTTTTATATTTGATTTATGGATTCTGTGAAACTTTTCTGTACCCAATTAGATCATGGTAGTACGATATAGACTATCACATCATTTATAGACTATAATAATTAGTATCAGAAAAAATGGGAATAATGCTTTAACATTAAAATTCATAATTGATTTATTAATTAAATTCAAATTTTTTTAAATATTAAATTATCTCTTGTATTGAATATTCAATAGTATTTTTTTAATTTCCTATATGGAAATAATTTTCATAACAGTTTTCCTTTTTTTATCTTTTTTTATTTTTTCTATTCCAAATCATTTTTTATGTAATTGCTGGTGGATTAACTGGTTATGTAGATAAAATATGGTGGTTTTAGGATTCCCTATGTGTGATGTATTATCTAGAAATGTCAGGATTATGATTTAGTTTTTGTCTCATATATTTCATTATTATTTCATTGAATGATTTTGTATTTATCTCTATTTTCACCAATTATTTGTGATTAGGTTGTGTTAGTTTCTCTGGGTTGTGACCTATTCCTTTTTTTGATTGGATTTGTTTCTTTTTGGGTGTGTATTCTATATTTTAGTGTGATTTCATTGAATGATTTTTTATTGTGTTTTTTGGGTTTATCATATATTTCCATTAATATTAGAGGAATATATTCCTTTCTCGTAAATATAATTTCTATGTTCCTTAGGGATTAAAAAATCCTCAATCATGGATATATTTGAGGTACATTAGCTCTTGCATAATCACTATGTCGTGTACTCTTGACAATTACATAGGGAAATCCCACGATGATCCTACCCCATCAATGTTGGATATTTGGCCTAAAAAAATTATTCATTTTATCTTTGGAATCATTTATACCTTTTTTTTATTTCAATGAAATGATACTTGGATATTTAGACTATTATATTGATATTATTTTAAATTACATAAATTTATTTTGAAGTCATCGGTTGATATTCATTCTATTTTATTCATTATTTTGATCAGTTTTACTTATTTAATAATAACATCATGTTTCTAGTTTTTTTATCGTTCCCAAATTCTGTTATATTTTATATGTTCCAGAACCATCATATCGATTGGATGATATTTTATAGTATCCATAGGTGTATTCTCATATTTTGTAACTATGTTTTTTAATAGATTTTAATAGATTGTTATTTCTTTTGATTATTTGAATACATACTGTAGATTCCATTTTTTAAGTGTTCATTTCTACTGAGTAATAAGTTCATTTTCCTAGAAATTATAAGCCTACTTATACAAATATGTATCAATTAATTAATATAAGGTGTTCTGAAAATTAATAATATAAATTGTTGTTGTTTTTCATATGATATGTTTTTCAAATAAATTATGTACCCAATTATTTCATTAAAATTGAATGTGGAGTGTTGAATTATTATAGATTTTCAAAAAAATCATTTATTAATTACCATTATAGATACAAAACATCTTCTAAAGAATCATTTAATAAGATGTTATCCATGATTTACAACATCATCCACTCCAATGCTAATATAAAGCAGTGTATTTTCATTATGGTTAATTATTGGTTAAAATCTATCACCATCCAAAGGAAACTCAATTTTTTCCATTACACCTCAATAAGTAACTGTAATCTATCTCAAAATATTTTCTTTAATGAGACCTATACTCCCATAAAATTTTAGAAATTCTTGTATCGATAGGGATAGTAAACCATCAAAATTGTGTTTATTACAATTTCAAATAATATTGAACCTCTACTATCATTATTTTATATATTCTTCTCAATGTAACTCCTAAAATAAAAAAAACAAATTATTATATTTATAGTTCTCATCTTGACATATGATGGTAACTATTCTAAAAATTAATTAATGATTTTTTTGGGTATTTGGGTCTATTAAAACCATCGGTAAACCAGTAATTGGAATTCAATTAAAAATTATTTTACTTTCCAATAGAATTAAAATATTATTTGATCGGATGATTTGTTTCTTATATTTACTAGTGATTTTTCATTTTCATATCATCAAAAATTATTAAATATTTATTTATTTAATATTTTGTAAAAACACACCTTAAATAACTGATTTGTGGATCTATTTTATATATGTTTATCATGTGATCCACAAAAAAGTCTTTTTATGAAATAAATTTTAAGGGACATGGTTCTACTATATATTAAAATGGTTTTAAAAAATGGGGCTTAAAATGTAATAAAAATTACAATATATAATGAAAATAATTATTAATTTATAAAAATTTAAATATTAACCAATATATAAAACACAAATATTAAACACACGAATATATAAAATATATAATATATTATCATATATATCAAAATAAGTCAATAGACATCAATCCTAAAATCAGTTATCATCCATGATGCACTATGAAAACATCCAACCTCAAGCCATCACATCTATATTTACAACTACATTTCATACAACCACCTACATAGCTAGGTTCATGAAAACTGTAACTGACCTTATCACCATCATATCATCTAATGAAAAAACAAGATATAAGTCAATATAATAGAACATGGTTAACTACAATTAGAGTTGAATCCATTATAATTTTAAACCATACTACAAGGCATTATATCATTACAACTAAATTTTTAAGAATCTTATTAATTATAATAATAACCACCAACCTACTGTTGACATCTATCAACCAAAAAAATGCAACAAATTTTAAGAATATGAACATGAAACAAAATATAAACAAAATATTTTCTAAATTTTGATTTTTTTTTTAAATTTTTCCAATCAAACATATGATGCATCATCAAACACAATGGAATATCTGTCCACATATCACATATTAAATGATTATCTAAAGAATATTTTGGAAATTTAAGATCATATGTGACGTCCTAGGTCGGTTCCAACACAAAGGCGCCTCATTCCCAAATGGCCACATTAACGTAAGCACATATCCCCAAATGGTAGAGGCTATCAACTATCAGTAAGGAAATAAGGTGTGTCTTTGTAGAAATATTTTAACCAAACCAAGTGTTTAAATTCTCATAAATATGATACTGGTTAGATAGAGGAATTAGTATAATAGATGGTACATCAGAAGCAAACAAAATAATAAAAAATATGAGCAATTTATAATAATATAAAATACCCGATAATGATATATTTAATTTATCTACATGTATATAAACCATGTGAACAATGTAATCTATTGTACATGAAGTGAAGGATAATAAAAAATAATCCAAAATTTATCCCACCAACATACACTCCAGATTGGTCATCCACTTCCAAGATATATCCTAAGGAAGTTTGAAATATCTGGTGTCCAAAGTAGGAGGCTTCCCCTTCTCAAAACCTACATGTATGTGATATTCCTAGGCACCAAAGGATGTCTAGATACATTGTGAGTCAAATCTCTATTGGTGACACTAATGACATCGATAGTATCCATTTCGTTGATTATTAATTGAAATAGTTTGTAGGAATAAAAATAAAAAAGAAATAATTATAGTAATATAAATACTCATGTATCTACATGAACCTCATCCATCATCTCAGAATGTAAAAAATTTCAATTATTAATTATGCTCCTGTTTATATATTATGTCACGCGAGGTTTAAACATCACTGATATCATAACATGATAAATAAATTAAAAGATTCATGATATAAAAAAACATCTTGTAATGATAATAACAGAGAGGATCCAATCTTACAACAATAGAATCCTTGACCCCAGGGGTCGATTACAATTAATAATAATGAATATCATGACTATATGTTTTTACATGTAATATAATGGGAATATTAGAAGGCATTCCACAGATATATGATTTATCTTTGTCCATGGAATTAATCCAAGGTAAAATGGGATATGAAATGATTAGGACCAAGGAAATATCCAAGGATCCACATGTACAGAGACATCATTCTAGATCCAATTATTTTATCCATGACATCCTAAAATATGAATGATAAAATAGAGATCATACAATGTTATACTAGGCTTTCACAAGTTGGAAAAATTTTAGTTTCTTTGTGGGTCTTTCCCTTGGAAACTGACATCCATGAATCAAAATGTCATCCATGAGTGCCTAAGGATGTACCTCAGTAATATAAGCCCACCACATGTCTAATCACTCATATAATAATTTTAATCTCCATTTTCATTAGGAACATAAATAATAATTCATTATTTAATTAAGTCCGAATAATATTCAAGCCTTTTAATAATTCAATTGGTTCATTGTGTTGAATTTCATTATTGTTACAAGGCTAAAAATACAGGATACCATTTATTACTTAATCAATGTGATATTTAATTTATTAGTTTCACTCGTACAACATCCATTATACATTGAATGATGTGCTACAAACATGAAACCAATCATTTAATCACATTCATTTAGTCCAAATGATATATATATATATATATATATATATATTCAAATTATAATATGACATTAATTAAATATATTAGAACAATTACAATAGATGATCACGTAACATTATCATATACAATTTTAACCATTACAATCCAAATTAAATTTTATTATGGAGAGGATTTCTATTAATAGGGTAATGTCATTGCAGACCCAAATAGTTTCATAAATGAACATAACCGATCACAAAAGGCGTGTGTATAGAAAAACCTTACGCGGGGTAGTTGATGTTAGGGTCATATCCTCTAATTAATGACAAAACATATAAAAAGGTTCATAGAATATAATTCTAATGAATATAAGAATTTGTTATGAATTTAGTCGGCTACAACTATTGAATTCAGAGTGTGAACAATAAACACAATTTATAAAAAAAATTATGCGATGCTTCAAATTCCACTAACCTTACTCTCAATAGTGTACCCTCATAGATTATCATCCTTTTGTTTGGCATGTATCTCAAAAAATATGAATAACGTATCAACCACACAAAAATAGTTCACATGAGTCTACATATGAATAGAATCTCAAAAGGATAAAAACAATTATGAATGCATAAAAAGGAATTGAATTATAATATATTCCCATGAAACAAATGAATGTGGATTGAATAAAAATTCAAATCATGGATCAAGATCAAAAAATTCGAGATAGATTCAAAGTAGATAAAAATGGAGAGAGAGTTCTCCTATACTAATAAAAATAAAATAAAATATAGGGTGTTGATTAAATTTGGAAAAAAGTTAAAATTGGTAGTCCATCCCACCAAATAGGGGTCCAATGGTTTCACCACATGGTTGGTAAAACTATTCACCACCCACTCCATAAGGTAGTCACACACACAGTTAATCTGATGGGTTAGTTTAAACTACACAAAAATAGTGAGAATATCCTATGATAAAAACTGAAGTCATTCCACATAGTCATGTGGGCCCTGGTGCAATGTTAGGGAAAATCGTGAATCCGGATGAACCCCATTATCCATCCATACATGGTTAGGAGTGACTATGTGGGATATGTCACACAATTTCAACAAACCATGCAAACTAGTGATTTTCTCCACTAGATGGGAATCCATGTTCTGAGTAATCCCCAGACACCACCAAAACCTTCATGATCTAATTTCCAATCCATATTAGGTCAAAAATAAAGAACTATACCAAAAATTAAAATGATCCACACCTTAGTAAAAATCCATGTTCCTACAGTCTTCCCCCTTAATGGAACTATTCATAGAGTTCACCTTCCGAGGGAGGCGAAACAATATTTGAGAAAAGCATTGTCAATTGAGATTATAAATCTACCTATTGCTCCCATTTCCCATCCTTTACAGTGTAATTCTTCCATAGAACCCACACTAAATGAACATACTATCCTCGGAGTGTTATCTTGATCTGGTCATTAATCAAAATACTATAATTCTAAAATAAAAAATCATCATCCCACTCATCCTCCATGAGTTCAAAAGTATGAGATGGGTCGACATGATATCAATGATGTTGTGAAATATGGAAGACTTCATTCATAGAATGGTTCATATGAGTTATTAACAATCAATAGGATTCTAGCTCAACTATATCCAAGATATAAAAAACTATACACAATGATGTGACTATATCCCTTTCCATTGTATCCTCTTATGCCCAATCCTGGCTGATACCCTCATGAAAACAAAATCCAATACTTCATACTCCACCTAACATTGATTTTTATCTTTATAATATTTCAATCTTGGATTAGTAGTAGACATATGAATCCTTTCCAAAATAAACTTCTATGGAGACTCCAAAACGTGATGAGGACCTAGTCACACTACCTCACGTGCCTCAAACTGAAATAGGGGTTAATAGAATAGACCACTATTGAGGCCTCAAATTCATCCATCTGAATTCTCACATGTAAAATATTATTATATAAAAACATGAATGGAGGGATATTCTTCTCCCAAGAAACACAAAAATTCAGGATTCATGATCGTTACATGTCCTCTATAACACAAATAATCTATTTCGATTGACCATCAATCTATGTGTGAGAATTTATGCTCAGAATCACCTGTATACCCACAACCTTCTACAAACAGTACCAAAAAATGACATGAATAGTGATTCCCAATATGAAATTATACAATGAGGGACACCATATAGTCATATTATGTAATAGATATATAATATAACCATCTGATCAACTTAGAAAGCCTCTGGGATATGAAGGATGTTTGATACATTCATCAGTAAGTCAATGAAAACACAAATTGTGTTGCTACCTCAAGATGATATTAGTAATCCAACTACAAATTCAATTGAAAAATATTACAATTTCTATAAATTTAATGGAAGTGTCTTTAACAATCCTAATGTGTTTTGGTGCTCAGCCTTCTGTAGTTGATAGGTGGAACACCAAGTTATAAATTTTGATATCTAGCATTTCATCTAGGGACACTAATACTGGTGTCGTATATCTTGATAAATTATAGGGACACCTCAATGAACATCCCACTAAGATGATTGGGACTCCAAAATAAATTCCAATTTATTTTATATATGTTCCTAGAAACATCCAAGTATATTTATTATTTCATCATAGCCCACAGACCAATCCAATGGAAGGTCCTCTACTGCAATGATCTCTCATAGAACTAATCCTTGGGGATTTTAAAACTACCAACTCTTTACCCTCTCAAAGAAAGAAGAGGTAACATTGAAGGATAATTGATTTAAAAAATAATTTTATTCATGAAAATATAGACGGAAATCATAATAGAGGGCCATCAATTTCCAATCATTTCTTTCATCCCATATGGAATCTATTTTTTTCTTAATCTGTGGATCAGATACAAAATTTCTTATTATGTGAATATAGGAATCCTCAAAATCAAAGGAATAATGATATTAAACCCATATTCACTATATTAGATTCATGTAACACTATGTAAATATATATTTGAGGCACTTTTTATCGATTTATTTCACAATGCGATCAACCATAAGATGTTGTCTCCAGCAATGTAATGCATATACAACTTCTGTTATCACATGTTTATGCTTCAAGTAATGTCACTCAATAGGACTCAACTGTCGAGATCCTTACACAATGAATCTATATTATAGAATTAGCACAACACCTATCAAAATGATGGCTAAATCACAGAACATTGAAGATACATTTCCTAACTTTGGAATAATTTGAATTTGTGTTGAGACAACACTTCCCTTAAGAAAACTTTCTCCCATGCAACTAAACACAATAATTTTTGTGAATTGTAATTGGTGAAAAAAGACATGATATGTCCTATATAAAATAACTATAATATATATCTCCCCATGAAACTACTTATATCAAATATGTTATTAGGAAACTCCAGCGAGACCATATCACTACCCTTATTTAGTTCATGAAAACTCTTGATTATTATATAAAATGATTGAAGAATTTAAATTTGTCGATATATAAGTGCCACCTATCATGATTGGAATAAAGATGTTTCTCTATTAGTGTATTCAGAATGATTTCACGAAGTACATTACAGTCACAATGAGTGTGAAATACACACACATGTCATCCATAATGACTATGAAAAAATAGTATAGATAGGTGTGAAACACCCTATTCATCAAATCTATAGATATGACATGCACTTTTGTAATACCGAATTAAATAACATAATATTCATCCAGAAAATGACTACTACTAAATGTTATATAAGGTATGTCTGATGGCCTAACTCATACATGATGGTATTTCAATCCTAGTTTGAACATATAAAACACCCTAACTCCTTAGATCAATTCAAATATATCATCTATCAATGATATTCAATTCCTGTTATAGAATGTAAGGTGGTTATTCCATATATAATCCAAACAAAAATGATTAGTAACATCCTCTTTTCTGGAGGAATTAACTAGTGATCCCTAAGAGGAAGTTCTACAACATATAAAACATTTTCCCTCTAAATCCTCCAACTATCACTTGATCTCATGGAGCTCCGTATGTTCTATCCTATATTTAGCATTGAAAATTAGAGTTGATATTGGAACAAGATCAATTGTAAATTCTAGATCTATCCCAACAGGTAGGATAGAAATATCATTAGGGAAGAAATTTATTAAATAATATACTACCATAATAAAATCACCTAGGTGTACTCCCCACTCCTCAATGAAGTGAGTATGAATCAATGTAGTCACTCCACCTAGTATATGGTAATCTGATCCGACTCTACTGACTTGGACATCCAAATAACCGTTCTGTATATAAGTTATTCCCTCTGGGGATGTAAATGATACCCTATAGGTATAAAATTCAACTTAGTCATGATTTGAGACTGACCAATCCATCATATCAATGTCATCAAAGACACTAATATCCTTAAAAAAAGAGGCCCAACAAAAATGGTTAATTGCCTAACTCAAGGGGACACTCCTTACATTGGTGCATGCCTCCTTAATGTATTCCCAAAAGATTCTATAGTTTCATTACACAATTATAATACTGAATTTCAAGCTTGATAATTTCGACAAAAGATAATGTCTTTAATGATAAGGAAGAACCATTACCAAATAAAATAGATACTATTGTCGATGATATTGGAAAATTACCTCATAATATATACGGAACTACACAATGATACTTGGGTATCAGATGAAATGAATGAAACTAGACAAATCCACAACCTCGTGCTATAGCTAGACTACCCTGAGTATGAATTCTCTCCTAGTACCGATAATCTAATGTCTGGATACCATGACCATGATCTAATACTATATTATTCCTACCAGTGATACTCCTAATACTTACCTAGTGTAGAATAATAAAACCATACCCAGAAGGTTATGCTGGGGAGGTAACTCTTCCACTATAAGATGATGGATTAGTTGGAAAAAATATCTAATGATTTCCCATAATTCCACTAGAATGAATGCCTATCAAGTTTCTATTTCACTGAGGCGTCATTTATCAATTTATTTTACACTAAAGGAATCCAATAGAGCTACTAGTACGATTACACTTACCCCTCATTCATTGATATGAAACATCAACAGAAACATTTAATGCAACATGAAGAACTACAATAATACCATGAAACTGATCCTCTATGCCTAGTATTATCACCTTCACTCGAAATATTCTTAGTGATAAGCACTATATTGATGATCTAAGAGAATGTAGGTAGGTGAAAATGTCAAATTGGGTATAGACAGAATAGTAGATCACATCCAAAAATTTCAACAAATGAAAAATCTCATCACTTGGTAAATGAGGTACAATAATCTAAAACTCAGTAAATCAAACTGAATAACCCATGATTTAAATATAACCATTATATAGATGCAAGAAATATCTAACTTAGTCTTCTCTTAGCGACTAAGGATGCATGTGATCATAGAAGTCATTCTGAAAAATAACCCATATCATTCCCTAATTATGAACATCCTTGGTAATCACATCCCATCATTTATTGGCCAAATCATGCAGCATATTGGTATTAAACATGACCCTCTAATATAGAGGCATGTCAGATGCTCAATGGTAGATTTAGTGGCCTCTAGAAAATACCTGATAGCTGATGGACCACTATCCCCTTAGAAGGCGGGCTACTATTACAGTTGGAACTCATGAGTCACCTCAGCCACTATATGTGAAATTAATCGAGCACTTTGGATGGACTGAATCATATCTTGGAAACTATGTTGAATCTTATAAATAGTGGCCAAATCTTCTATAAATTGAAGTGTATCAACTATCACTCCTAGCGGCTCATGTAACACCCAATATATAATATGGTCATCACCACCCTCACAGCGCACAACATGAATACTTTGTTGTATTATTACAATATAAATTCCAAGAACACACCTCATTACAAGATTCATGTACAAATACACACACTAGTAGGAGAAAATCATAAGGATAAGGGATCACTATCTAATTTAAATACTCTAACTACCCACTTATATGACTAGATATTTGTATGTTTTTATGTTTAAATTACAATGTTTCATGTAGTTTAATTTTCCAGGGAACCATTCCTATTAATTATATAGAATCCTTTTCTTTTTTATGTTTTGATTTTAAATTTATTAGTTTTTTTCTTATAATAATATAAGAATGAATGATTAAAAAGGAATTCCATTCCATGTGTATTAGATATCATACACCATACCACTAAAATAAATAGCCTTTTAATTTCTTAGAAAACCAGTCTATATCCAGTCATAGTTTGCAATGGGTTATATGCGATGTCATTACATGGTAAACTACCCATTCTAATCCATGAGGGCCCATACAGACCATGAATTGATTCTTTAAATCACTCTAACATATAAGAATAATTGGATATTCATAGCATCACTACCATAGCATCAATCTAAAATCACAAACAAAACAAGAAAATGTAAGAAGAAAAATTAATTTATATGGAATTGAATATTCATGGAATGTGGATTCTGGATGCCTATTATTATGCAAGTGAAAATTATCCATTCCATAACATAATTTGGAAAACCATGTAATAAATAAAAAAAATGATAATAATTAAAATGATTACATAACATGTGAATCACCCTATAGTGAAAGGATATGAAATATAATTAGAAATAATCAAACAATAATTATAATTAAACTAACTTGAAATTTACCACAAAGATGAGTTAGGTGGACAAAATGACATATAAAAATGTTTTAAATAATATATAATCTCATGTATATTATCTGTAACTATTAAAAAATAAAATAGATCATTTGATACAACTTGATGACATCCAAAACATGAGTTCCACTCAGAGGTGTTCCGATCCCGATTGTCCATGCGGCCTCTAGCACATTACCCCAAAATCTAGAGGTTAGAGAAAAACAATGTTGTCTATAGTGTGTATGTGGGGACACTCTTACCTCTTTCTTGGAGGGTAGCATAATGAATAAATTGGATATCAGGTAAATAGTTGATGTAGTATAACAGATGGAACATAAAAAGAAGATAAGAATAATAATAATTATGAGACACTAATTGTAAGGTCCAAGTTCCAGAAGCCACCCAGAGGCGCCCCGTACCCGGTTGGTCACATGGACTCAAGATAATTTCCCCAAATGCCAGAGGCTATTGACTAGCAGCGAGCGCCTTGGGTGTGATAGTGGGAAAAGTATTCCCTCATTGGCAGAGTACACAGCAGAAGTAATAATCATGCAATAGTAGAAGTAGTATATAACCAACAATAACAAACAGCGTAAGACTAAATAAACCAACTGGAGAACATACGTATATATGGAATGATGCAAGATACATATCTAAAAAAGCGGCCAAACAAGTCACAATGTTGTAGAACACCACGGTACCAAAACAAGTACACGAAAAGTAAACAACTCATCAGCATCACAAGCCAAAGCTTGGTCCCTTGCTATCCTGCTCCAAGAAATCAAGTACCATAAGTCGAAGGCTGCTTACCGTTGACTATACCTACAACAACATAGTCTTCTTGGGCCCAAAAGCTTGCCCCAGACAAGGTGTGAGATAAAATCCCTATAGGAAACCACCCGAAGATCTGTGCCTAACAGTCAGTGAGTATATGGCAGGTAAAAGTACAAAAAATATAGTAAATATCAATAGAACAGCAGCAGGAAGTAAACAGTAAGCAGCAAAGCAGGATGATACATAGTAGTTATCAAATCCACAACCAATAATAGCAGTGAAGAAAATAGCTAACAAGAAATAAAACCATCTGGAAAGCACTCGCAGTCATCCCCTTTGGTCCTATCCAAGAATTACCACAACCCTATGGGAATTGCACCCAGCCTAACCCCTTTGGTTTGGTCATACGAATTTATGAGACTCTCTGGGAAAGCTGACTCGGTTAATTCCCCTTATAGTCTAGGGTAGACATGAACTCTCTAAGGAATATCATGCCGTATAACCCACTTATCCCCAAGGTCTAGAGACTCTCTGGGGAAGCTATCTCGGTCAATTCCTCCTATAGACTCAGGTATACCACAGACTCTCGGAGGAAGCTCACTCGGTCAATTCATCATCTAGCATGGGAAGGTTCTTAAAGAGAAACAAATAAGGTAAGACTCTCTGAGGAAGCGCACTCGGTCTACCCTCCTATAGTATATAATAATCCATTACTCTCTGGGAGCTCACTCGGTCAGACCTCCTATAGTCTATAATGTCTAAGACTCATTGGGAAGCTCACTCGGTCTATCACTTCTAGACTATAGCACCAGGTTCTCTCAGTCCCATGTCGGTTAGTGCATAATAATTCTATAAGGATAGAGTACACCTATAAAGCTACTCGGCTAACCAACGTACACCTATAGAGATACTTTTCTAATAGTCTACAGGGCAACAAGCATGTTATACAAAAACACTACATCCTTTAGACACAAGGCATGAAAAGAGGTGTAACAGACAAAGGAAAAAGAAACCAGAAGGTCGTAAACAGAACAAAGCATTGGCAAAAAATCCAAGAACAACAAAAATATCCCATATCATGATTAATTTACCTCTACACATGCATAAAAGCAAGGAATTAAGTCAACAAGGCAAAAAGGTAAACACCTAGTACCCCATTCATGGGTATTGGTGGAATTTGCACATATAACTGAAGGACATTGAACGCTAAGGCACAATCCACCTACCTTGATCCTAGAAGATAGATATACTTAAACCACGACAACTGATTCGCCCCCGAACTTCATAGATCTGAGAAAACGACCAAAATGCTCAACCCAAGATATCTTGAGAAGGAGAAAGAATTGAAAAACAATGCTCAAGAAGAAGTAAGAACTCACCATTGCGATTCCAAGTCAATCGACCATGCTCGAATAAGAGAATGGAAGGAGGAAATGTGGCTCGTTGAAGATCCACGGATTCTCAGCTCTCTCAGATGAAGAAGATGGAGAAGAAGAGATTTTCGTCGATTAAGTGCGACCCCAGTCCATTTTATGAAACAAATAAAGTACACAGTGTGTACTTTAAGAGTACATGGTGTGTACAATGTCTTTCCATAATCTGCCAAAATCGGCCTCCATGTCACCCCCACACACCGTGTGTGTGGCCCAGACATGGCCAGTACAAGGCTTCGAGCGTTAAAAGAGTACACGGCGTGTACTCAGAAAGTACACGGTGTGTACTTAAAAAATTTCCAGAAACATTATTTTTTTCTCATAAACTCCAGAAAAAGGAAAGAGTTCCTAAAACGAAGATTCAGGTTCTTATAAACTTCCCTCCTTAAAGAAATTCATCTCTGAATATCCTTAACAAGGCGTAGAAGAAGAAATCTCGAAAAGATGCGGCCACTGTGATCATACATCAGCCTCCCTCTTCTAGATCTCGTCTTGTACTCACCCATGCTGCCATAACACCCGTACTAGAGGAACAGACCACCCAAGGAGAAGCTTTGTACTATGTTCGAAAATTCGGATAGGATGCTCCTCAACCAACACATCCTCTTTGAGCTCAAACTCCTCGGGTTGGAAGAAAAGTGATGGGTCTGAAAAGTAACGTCAGATCTGGGAGACGTGGATGACATCGTGCATAGCCCGGTACCTCTGAGGTAGCTGCAACCGATATGAAACCGGCCTAAATCTATCCAAAACCTCAAATAGCCCGACATACCGTGGTGAAATCTTCCCCTATCTCTGAATCCTCTGGTGTCCCAACCTCGGTGCGAAATGCATGAAAACCTAATCACCAACCTCTAACTCCAAAGGTCATCTCCAATGATCAGCGTAAGACTTCTGTCGAGACTGTTCTGTAGCCATCCTCTTCTGAATCTACTCTAACTGTTCGGAGGTCTCCTGAACAAGATGAGGTCACAGCAAAGCTGCCTCTCCTGCCTCCAGCCAGCATAAGGGTGATCGGCATGGCCTACCGTACAGAGCCTCATATAGTGCCATCTGAATGGTTGCCTAAAATTTGTTGTTGTAAGAGAAATCCACAAGATTTATATGCCTATCCCAAGAACTGCCAAATTCTAGAATGGAAGCTCGAAGCATATCCTCAGGCACCTGGATCGTGCTCTCGGACTGGCCATCAGACTGGGGATGGTATGTTGTACTCAAAATCACCTCTGTTCCAAAGGCCATATGAAGTCCCTGCCAGAACTGAGAAGTAAAGCGTGCATCCCTATCTAAAACAATGGAGTTTTTAATTCTAGGTAGAAGTACAATCTCCCAGATTTACAACCGTCCCACATCATCAACCCTGAAGGTCTCTGTGATCGGAAAGAAGTGTGCGACCTTCGTGAGTCTGTCAACGACAACCCCAACATCATCATTCCCCCGAGGTGACCTTGGCAACCTGGTCATGAAGTCCATAGCGATGTAGTTCGACTTCTACTTGGGAATGGGTAACTGCTGTAAAATTCATGCTTGTCGCTGATGCTCTACTTTCACCTGCTGACAATTAGAACATCTCATGAAAAAGACACAAACATATTTCATCATACTTGGCCACCAATACTAGCTGTGTAGATCACGATACATCTTGGTGACGCCAGGATGAACCACCCAAATTGAGTAATGAAAATCCCACACCAGTACCTCGCGTATGTCTTCTGGCACCCACATGCGTCCCTGGAAATGAAAGATCTCATCCTTGCCCACTGTCCATCCAGGAAGAGGGTCCCCTCCTAACACACTCTCCCGTAGGACTAAGGCCTCAAAATCTAATAGCTGCCTCATTCATACCTGCTCATGATGTGTAGAGGTAACTGCTACAAAAGATAGGACAGCTTTTCCCTATCTGTCGACCACATCCAAGTGCATCTTAAAGAATAGAGCCATAAGCTGCCACTCATAGCTGTCCTCTCGAACTGCATGAATATGAGTTCTTCTGCTCAGCGCATCTTCCACTGCATTGCCCATTCTATCCATATAGGTGAGCTCGAAGTCAAGGGACTGAAGATACTCGACCCACCTATGCTCTCTCAGATTCAAATCACGGTGGGTGATGATATACTTGAGACTCTTGTGGTCTTTTAAAACCACATTGTTCTCTCCCAGAAGGTAGTGTCTCCAAAATCATAAGGCATGAACAACAACCGCCAAATCCAGATCGTGCGTAGGGTAATTCCTCTCATGTGGCCTCAACGGCCAAGACCCATATACAACAACTCCATCTCCCTGCATGTGCACAGCTCCCACCCAGATACCTAAAGCATCATAGTAAATAGTGTAGCCCTATCCCAGCTCTGGAAAGACTAGTATTAGAGTTGACGTCAACCTCTCCTTCAACTCTTGAAAGGGTGTCTCACAAGAATCTGACCATAAAAACATCGCCCCTTTCTAGGTCAGACCTATCAACGGTGCTTATAGGTGCGAGAAGTCATGAATGAAGCATCTGTAGTACCCTGCCAGCCCTAGGAAACTCTGTACCTCAAAGAAGTTCTTCGGATTCTCCCAGGAAACTACAACTCTCACATTCTCTGGGTCCATAGATACTCTATCCTCTGAGATGACGTGACCCAATAAGTAAATCTGTTCCATCAAAAAGTGGGACTTGGAGAGTTTAGCATAAAGCCGATGCTCTCTCAGTGTACTCAGAATGATATCTAGATGGGTAGTATGGTCGTGTCGAGTACAAGAGTACACCAAGATATTGTCCACAAAGACCATGATGAAGTAGTCCAAATACAGAAGGAACACTCGGTTCATCAGTCCAGGAAAACTGCTGGCACATTCGCGAGACCGAACGACGTGACTGTATACTCGTATAAACCATACCTACTTCTGAAGGTTGTAAGAGGTATATCTGATGGTCTAACACGCAACTGATGATATCCAGACCTCATGTCGATCTTTGAGAACACCCGAGCTCCTCGAAGCTGATCAAAGAGGTAATCAATTCTCGACAAGGGATTTATGTTCTTGACCGCAAACTGTTTCAGCTTCCGATAATCCACAAAAAGCCAAAGGGTACCATCGTCCTTTTTCGCAGACACGACAGACGAACCCCAAGGAGAAGTACTGCGTCAGATGAAACCCTTTGCATGCAACTCTTCCAGCTACTTCTTGATCTCCTGAAACTCATATGTAGCCATCCTATAAGGAGGAATGGACACCGGTGCTGCTCATGGAATGAGGTCAATCGAGAATTCTACCTCACGCTCTAGAGGAAATCCTGAAATTTCCTATGAAAAGACATCCATGAAATGATCCACCAATGGGGGTAAGTCTAACTATGAAGTCTCCTGGTCATCCAGATAAAGACAGGAAATATGGCCTGTAACTTCCCCTAGCCCTTGATTCTATGGTCTAGCTCTACCTGCCTGGACATCCCACTCGCATCTATGAAGAAATGATCCACCCTCTAGTGATACGAAACTCACCCTGCAACGATAGCAATCGACGACCACCTGGAAAGGAACCAACCAGTCCATCCAAAGAATGACGTCTTAACCTGACATCTCTTGGTCATAGAGGCCCCATAAGATGTAACATCCCGCAACCTCAAGAGGGTACTCTCTCCACTGACGTATGCAAGATGTCCTCATTCCCAATGGCATGTCATGAGTTAACATGTCGGCAGACAAAAAGATGCAGATCCCAAGGCTCTCCACAACCGCAAAAGAGATAATGTTATAGTAAGAACCAGTATTGAAAATATCTGAAGATAAAACTGAGGCTACTAAGATTGTACCTTGAACTGTATAAGGTTCGGGATCCTGCTCTTCATAGGTCTGCTCCATGGTGAAAGACTGGCCTATACCATGGCCCTGCGCCCCTGGCTGACCGCTCTGAGCAAATCCCCTCTACTATCGTTGATGACCTGGTGACTGACCACCATGGTCGTGACCTCCACATCGGCCTGAACGACCGGAAGAAATCCAGTTCCTAGACTAGTGGGAAACTGGCGAAGCATCTCCAAAACACAGGGTCACTGAGGAACCCCTACCACCAGCTGATGGTGAGAAGATGTGACAAAAGCGCTGAATATGGCCCATCTTGCTGCAATATCAGCACTTCATTGGATCTCTCTGGCAGTGAGGCCTAGTGTGCCCAATCCTATCGCCCTGGTAGCATCCAACTTGGCTGCCAGAAGACACAGCATGCAAACCCTGATCTCTTCGAGAAGACTCTCTACAACGCTTCCTACTGTCCGTAGGAGGAACACCAGTTCTGGATGACGAACCGCCCTGGCTCACTACTCCAGAATCCCTAATATTGCACTCAGTAATCAACACCTAGATGAAAAAATAGGATATCGAAGTCAACATGAAGATATTCTCCTAGGAACGGATCTCCTGCCTGAGACCGTCCTCAAACTTCCTAGCAAGGAACAACTCGTCACCTACTGGGATTGGTGTGAAACAATGCAGCTCATTAAAATTGGATGAGTACTCCATGAATGAAAGAGTACCCTACTACAGGCTTATAAACTCCCAGTCTTGATCGGCCCTCAGGGTCACCGTATAGAAGTAGTCAAAGAAATTACGTCAAAACACATCCCATGACATACCCTACTGGCGCCTTGACTATGAGATATCCTCCCACAACCTCTTAGTAGTTTCCCGAACCATATAAGTAGACATATTTACCCTTTTCTCCTGAGTGTCTCTAGGTGTTATAAGATAGTATGGGGGGCCTTGAATCATGACTCTGTAGCCCGGGGTCCTCTATCCCCTGAGAATGTTGGAGGATGCTGCTACTGAAAACCCCTCATTAACACAACCATCGACGGGGTAGGAGGTGGCACTCCCTGGAAAGACTGCATCATCCTCATGAATTCATCCATGAACTACGTATCGATGCCTGCGACGAGTATAACTGCTGGTTCAAAGGATGGAATAGCATGAGGATCAACAAGAGGTCCCTGATTGGCCATATCCAGTGTCTAATCACCATCCAGACACTAACGTACAACTGGAGGATGTCTCGGAGGCATAGCTATGAAAGATCAAAAGCACATCTTACATCATAATTTACAAGGACTGAAAACATTAGAGTACCAAATGGGAACATGGGAAATAAACTACCATGTTTTACAAAAAGCAACTACACGGAGTGTATAAAAACTACAAGGCGTGTACTTTTAGCCATTAACATGGGCGTGTACCCCTGCCCGACAGGTCATGTAACCCCCCAGACTACACAACGTGTTTTCCACACACAGAGCGTGTATTTGTACTCTAAGCCCCTTCCCGAGTCTCCTCACATGGATAACCTGCACGGTCCAAACTAACCCCAGACTACAAGGCTTGTTCCCTAGCGACACAACGTGTACTAGACACAGTCTCGACGACCCATGAAGTAGTTACACGGTCGTCTACACTCATTCCCTTACACAACATGTTCCGAACAAACATGGCATGTATAGGAGAAGATAACATCGACCCGTGTTGTTCATGACACAACTGGGTACCTGTGACAAAACTACACGGTGTGTCCCTTACCCACACGATGTGTTCTCTCATGCTCTCCCCGGCCCAAGTTGTTAGTGAAACGGCCAGGTACACGGCTCTAAACTACATGGAGTGCACCTACGGTACATGGTGTGTTCCTAAAGTCATTTTACACGACACCATGTTTTAGCTCACACAGTCAGTGACACGACCTAAAAACTACACGGCGTGTATCCAGAAAGTACACGCCGTGTATTCTTGGTTTTTCTGGGCAGTAGCTCAGAACTGCACAGAATCCCTGAAACAAAGAAAACAAGGAAAAGAGGTGCCAAATTACGATACGTTAGAGCCCATACTCCCCTCCAATCAAATCATGGCATCTCATACAATCATAGAAAAGAGAAAACAGGATCATGATCCACCAATTTCTGATTCAAGAGGGCCCATAACACCTCCGGAATCAAAATTAGGCATTCATTTAAGAAAGGTACATTACAAAAAATCCTTTAACAAGGCAGTAATGATTCTATCAAGCATCTATCACAACAGCATGCATAATCTACACAGAGTTTATCAAAACAACATGCAATCTCTAATCCTCCCTAGATGGCATGGCAAGAATGCATGGCGTGTGATTTCTAACAAGTGCCTATATGATGGATGAGATGGAATGCCATCATCTTATCAGGTTGCGACATAAATAGAACCGTAATATCAACACAATAACAGCACAAACATGTGAATCACTCTAGGTGAAATCATTTCAACCGTAAAATCTCAAAACCAGAAAACTGCAATAAACGAGTTAGTATGGCTTTTCCCTGTACACAGGTTAGCTACTCCCAAGCACTGCTTAATACCATGTACCTAATCTTCCCTATACCTAGATAAAGTATCCAAATAGTAAAGAAAGAGAAAAGAACTCCTTTGATACCACATTCTAACATCCCAGTTCCGGAATCCACCTAGAGGCGCCCCGTACTCGGTTGGTCACATGGCCTCAACCGCATTTCCCCAAACACGAGAGGGTGCCGACTGGCAGCGAGGGCCTTGGGTGTGATAGTAGGGAAATAATGCCCTCATTGGCAGAGTACACAATGGATGTAATAAACAAGCAATAGCGGAAGTAGTATATAACCAAAAATAATAAAAAGTGGAAGGCTAAATCAACAAACTGGAGAAAATATGTATATATGGAATGATGAAAGATACAAATATAGGAAAGCATCCAAACAAGTCACAGTGCTCTAAAACACCACATTACCAAAACAAGTACAAGAAAAGTAAACAGCTCCTCAGCATCGCAAGAAAAAGCTTGGTCCCTTGCTCTCCTACTCTAAGAAATCAAGTACCAGAAGTCATAGGGTGCTTGCCCTTGTCTATACCTACAACAACATAGTCTTCATGGGCCCAAAAGCATGGCCCAAACAGGGTGTGAGATAAAATCCTATTAGGAATCCACCAAAAGATCTGTGCCTAACAGTCAGTGAGTATATGGTAGGTAAATGTACAACAAAACATTAAACAACAACAGCACAGTAGTAGGATGTAAACAGTAAGCATAAAAGTAGGATGATACACAGTAGTTATCAAATCCACAGCCAACAACAGCAGTGAAACAAATAGCTAAAAAGTTTGAAAACCCTCTTGAATGTACCCACAGTCATCCCCCCTGGTCTTATCCATGAAGTACCACATCCCTCTGGGCAGTGCACTCAGCCTAACCCCTCTGGTTTGGTCATACGAATTTATGAGTCTCTCTGGGAAATCTCACTCAGTCAATTTTCCATATAGTCTAGGGTAGTCAGGCAATCTCTGAGGAAGACCACGCGGTCAAACCCTATTAACCCCAAGGTCTAGAGACTCTATGAGGAATCTATCTCTGTCAATTCCTCCTATAGCCTCAAGTATACCACAGACTCTCTGAGGAATCTCACTCAGTCAATTCCTCCTCTAGCCAGGGAAGGTTCTTAAAGAGAAACAAACAAGGTAAGACTCTCTGAGGAAGCTCACTCGGTCTACCCTCCTGTAGTATATAATAATCCAAGACTCTCTGGGAGCTCACTCAGTCTACCCTTCTGTATTCTATATGTTCTAAGACTCATTGGGAATCTCACTCGGTCTATCCCTTGTAGTCTATAGCACCATGTTCTCTCAGTCCTGTGATGGTCAGTGCATAATAATGCTATAAGGACAGTGTACACCTATAGAGCTACATGGATAACCAAAGTACACCTACAGAGATACTTTTCTAACAGTTTATAGGGTAACAATCATGTTATACAAAAACACTACATCCTATAGACACATTGAATGGATAGAGGTGTAATAGCCAAAGGCAAACGAAACCCGAAGGTTGTAAATAGATGAAAGCATGGGAAAAAATACAATCATAACACAAATATCCCCTTTCATGATTAATTTACCTCTTCACAAGCATATAAGCAAGGAAAGAAGACAAAAAGGCAAAAAGGTAAACACCCAATACCCCGTTCACGAGTATTGGTGGAATTTGCACATAAAACTCAAGGACATTGAACTGTAAGGAACAAACTACCTACCTCGATCTTAGAAAATCTATATACTTGAACCAAAATGACAGATTCTCCCCCGAACGTCATAGATATGAGAAAAACCCCAAAATGCTCAACCCACGATATCTTGAGAAGGAGAAGGAATTGGAAAAAAAAGGCTCAAGCAGAAGGAAGAACTCACTACTGCGATTCCAATGTAATCGAACATGGTCGAATCATAGAACAAACTGAGTAACGGTGTCTCATCGAAGATCGAGGGATTCCCAGTGCTCTCGGACAAAGAAGATGGATAAGAAGAGCATTTCGTCGATTAGGCGCGACCCTAGTCCGTTTAATGAAAAAAAGAAAGTACACAACGTGTACTTTTAGAGTACACGACGTGTACTATGTCTTTCCGTACTCTACCAAAATCGGCTTCCACGTCACCCCCACACACCGTGTGTGTGGCCCGGACACGGCCAATACGCAGTTTCAAGTGGGAAAATAGTACACGGCATGTACTCAGAAAGTACACGGCGTGTACTCAGAAAGTACACGACGTGTACTTCCAAAATATCCATAAACAATATTTTTTTCTCAAAAACTCCAGAAAAAGGAAAGCGTACCTGAAACGATGATCCGGGTTCTTACCCTAATAATAATATACAAAAGATGATGATGATACATTTCATGTATCTGTAAATATAGATAACATGGATACCAAGTTGTGGATAATGTATACTTTTAAAATTATGCATAAAGATACCAAAAACAATTCAAGCATCCTAAGGCCTATCTTGGAAATCTTCTACCAAGAACCATCTTTATAATGCAAGTCGTATTAGGTGTCCATGGAAGGACACATCCCATTATCAAAACCTGTATTCATGAAATCATTCTAGATTTAATTGGTTTTTTGGATATAGTGAGAGGAAAATATTTGTAGGAAACCCCCAAATGCGTCTATAATATCTATCCCATTTAATATAATCCAATTTATTTTTATTTCATGCATATAAAAAAAGTATGCAGTCAAATAATGTAAATATTGAACTACCTTCATCAGCCTTAACTGGTGTCTAAAAAATTAATCTTTTCTTTTATTAATTATTTTCTAGATTATATAGAATTACATGTGAGTTATACCCATCACAGAAATCATTTCATAACAATAATAGTAATGTGTCAAATATATAATAAGGATTCCTATAAATAAAATAATAATGAATAGGGTCATGGGTAATAACCAAGGCATCTTTGACACATGTTCTGAGACAACATAGTAATAATATGGTTCCTAGCTATAATGGTATGCCTATAATTCCCGGTCCATCTACTATATAATTCCAAATAAATATTATATAATCAATTATAAAAAATTCTTCCAATGAATAATGTGATAATTAATGACTTGGAACAATGGTGTGTCCATGGTGAAACATATTGAAGATGTCACGATGGATCCAATGGGTGTATCCATGGAATCATAATAAATGAATGATAATGGAGGGATCCTTTGGTATCATATTGTGTACACAGAGATTCGAAAAATAATAGGTTCCAAGGTGGGTTTCAACTTTTGAAACAACAATACTTGATTCAGAATAGTGATCATTTGTTCTCAAGGAATTCACTAAGGGTTCCCTAGCTAGCTAAATTAAAACCACTCATATAATAATGTAAAAGTCCACATGAATTATGTATCTTAAAATTAATTCATTATTTAATTGTGGCTACATAATAGTCATTACATTTTATAATTTATATTGTTCATTTGGTTTCAATTCATAAATGTGACAATGCAAGAAACATGTCAATCCATTTATTAGTTCATTTAATTCAAAATATATTCATTATGTTCACTGAGATACCTTATGTTATGCATGGAAAGAGTTTATACAAACATGTAACAAAACTATTAAATTAAATTCATTTAGGGAATGTGATATGCATAGATATACCTTCCAATTAAAATTGATATTTGTTAATTATATTAAAACACAATCAATATAATTTTTAATAGACGTTATCTTGTAAAAGAATAACCATTACAATTAATAATTAATTTATTATTATAGGGATTACCATTAATATTTCAATCCATTTCACACTTGAATGGTGGAATAAATTAACATAACTAATGAGTAAAGGTATAAGTATGGAAATACCCTACATGTGGAGGATGACACAGAGGTCATAACCTCCATTAATGGATAACACAAAAAACAAGGATTTTAGAATAGTATTCCAATGAATATAAGTAATGATTTTGAATTTAATTTTCCTTTCCTGATGATATCGTCAATCAATAAAGTACGGAAATATAAAAAACTACGAGATTTGCGTATGAGTCATGTACCACATATCATAATTCCATGAAACTATCCTCACCAGTAATAGGCTTTACATTAGTATGGATCATATAAAATATGAATAATTAATCAAAAACCTAAAAACAGAGCCTTTGGAAATACATTTAAAGATAATCATCATGGAAAAGAAGAATGATGAATGACTAAAAAGGTATTGAGTACATACTAATTCACATCTAATATGATTAACAGGGTTCAGATTTGGCTTCAAATCAAATATCATGATAATATAGTATGAAATGGTCTTCAAAAGATATCTGATGGGAGAGAGATCTCTCCTCTAATAGAAATAAGAAAAATAGTTCGGGGGAGATTTAAGTTAAAATTAATGTAAAAAGGGTAGTTTTTCCTACCAAATAGTTGTTATAGGGTATGGAAGCTTGTTTGGAAATGATGTGTACCAAATGAACGACTCTAATTGCATAAAAATGGAACAAAAAATAGTTATCCCACATAGTTATTTAAACTATGTACGTCCCATTTGATTCTTCTCTACTAATAATTGCAGACATTCCACATGGGTGTGCATCCCCTAGTGAACAGTTACATCAATATGTACCCCCTCCATCATCACACTATCCATCCCTGCACTATCATCAGTGAATGTGTGGAAAGGGTTGTAAAGTTTCAACTAATAGTGAGGCCATGTGCTTTGCCCCACCACCTGACATTAAAAAGCTCTAATCAATCCCCAAACATAGCCAAATGATTTTTGAACTCATATAGAATATATATTATGTCCATCATAACATATTGTATAACATATAAATGGATCAATAAAAAAAGTAAAAAATAGTGTACCTTCATCAATTATAAACCAGAACACTTTAAAACCATATAAATGACTATTTATGATATGATACAACTACGAAAACTCAAAATTAATGAGTATAACCCATTATATTTCATCATTTCTCATATCCCATTACTCTAAATTCAATTTTAGATAATTGATAAAAAAATTAAATATTTCACTACATAAACGCACCCATCCATTTAGTATATAACTATAATGTAAAATTAGATATGTTTCAATCTATATTTATTAAAACTCAATATATGAATGTATAAAAACAAATAATAAATCACCTTTAGGAAGTTTCATACTATATTAGATTTATATTTAAAAATATTCGTTAAAAATAAAATACATATACTCTTAATAAAATCCAAAAAATCCATCAAATCCAAAATTATTTAGGAATTTATTATTTTATTTCCCTTTAATAAATGTATTTATTATAACATAAATTATTACCCAAATGTTTTACACTCTCAAAAAACAAATAATTGGTTTTAATTCATCATTGGAATATGAAATGACATATTGATGTGGTAACTGTTCAAAAATTACGGAAAGAGTACTATGTTTTTATAAGATATCAGGGAAATAAAATTTTATTTTGAAAGAACCGTATATAATATTGGTGTTCTTTTTATACATGTACATACAAAATAATTCAATGAAAACATCTGTATTATTTTAAAATAATCTATCTTCATCTTATATGGTTTTTTACTATTAAATTAATTTATTAGTGTATTAATACATCAAAATTGAATTTTTTATCGCCCTAGGAAAATAAAAACTTCATATTGCTGTGAAATTACATTAGACAATATAAAAATAAATATATGCATATTTTAAAATGATTTAATGGAAATTAATTATAATTTCATTTCATTTTCCCCTTGAAAACACTTTTAAATAATATTAAATATTTAAAAATGATTATTTAGTCTTTCCATGCAAGCCAAATGTTAGATTGATGTGTCAGTATAGTGTTGTTTTTTATAGTTTATCACATTAAATGTTTTTAATGAAACTCTAAAAATTTATTTTAGATTATATAAAACTATTCATTTTTTGTATTATTCTATTTTAGCACACTGTGCAGACTTTTAACAACTTCAAAATTTTTAAATATTATTATTCAGTTATTATAAGAACAACACATGTCAAATTGACAATTCACAATGACAGGATTGTTTCAATAAAATCATAGATTGTAATATTATTATTACACATCAATCTAAGGTCCATTTTTATTATTTTTACTATTAAATGAGAATTTCGGTGTTTCAAAACAATATAAATGCATTTTTTGATATCTTGAGAAAATTACACCTAGAATTAAAGGGGACCCAGTTTATACATTTTACAAATCAATATAACATTATTTTCATATAATTTCATTATATTCGGTGGTTTTTATTATTTGTTTTACTCCATTGATTCAATATTCAAATGGATTATAATCATTAATATCTAAATATTGTTTCCGTCTGAGAACACCACGCATCTGACTGATATGTCATCTCTTGGTACCTGAAAAAACAAACTGAATGATTTATGATTTATTTTTATGAATCATTATGAGTTATTTATCTATGGAATTGACCATTAAAAACTTGATTTAGTGTTTTAGAACACTAAAAATATGTTTATGGTCACCCTAAAAATGAAAACATGTTTTCAAATGGAGTTAGTTACACTAATGTACCCACTTACACATGTTTTTTAAGACATAAAAATAATGTTAATCTTCTTATTCTATCTGTTTGAGTAAACCATATGGCATTTTGATTTTTTTCTCATTTATATAAAAATAGTAAAAATTAATTTTTTATTCAATTTGACATCAATATAAGGTCATTTTAATGGTTTTTACAATTACACACTAGTTTTAGTGTATTGAAACACAGAAAAAAAAATTTCAGATATCTTAAGAGATAAAAAAACACTAATTGATGTTGTGTTAGTTAATAGAAATTAAAAATGAATACTTGGTTGTTTTCTCACAATTTAATAGAAAAAATTTATCATTTTCATCTTTTAACCAAATAACACTTAATTTTAAACACTATCACATAATTGAAACCTTATATTTATAATTTGGATAACAACACTCTTTTTATTTATTTTTATTATTCACATTCACATCAAATATTCCTAAAATATTGTTTTCCAAAAAATTAATATAATTCGAGACTTTTTTCACTATTTTTTACTGTTAGAAACATGTTTTAGTGTTTTGAAACACCACAAATGTGATTTTATCATTCCATGAAAACAAAACATCATATTGATGTTTAATATATTAATACATTTGGAAAATTAATTTGATGTTTCTTTTTATGATTTCATAATAATCAGAGGTTTATTCTTGATTTGTCCCACAAATTCATTCTTTTAATTACTGTTAAATCTGTCAACGATGCCCATTCTTGTTAATCAGATCACACCTTATAATGGAATGATGTCAAATCCACTTATTCACAATTAAAATTTCTCACGTATAATTTATTTCTAATTTCACCTCAATCCTATGTCATTTACTATAGTTTTATCAATTACACACACGTTTTATTGTCTTAAACAATACAATTGAAATTTTTATCACCAGTACTAAATAAAAACTCATATTTTTTGGGATTTAGTTACAAAATTATAAAAACTACAATAAGGTTATTTAATATGATATAAAACTAATCGATTATTTCCTTCATGGGTTTTTAACTTTGATACATGCTTTTAAAGGGTCTTATATCCATAAAATCTACTTATTTTATGTTTATAATCACACCAGATGTCCGGTTGAAATATAGTTTTCATATATCCATAAAAATTAACTCAACTAAATATTTAGTATGATGAAAAATGAGCCCATGGTCATTTTATATTATTTGGAATATTAAAAATTGTTTTCAATGTTTTGAAACACAAATTTTTATTATTATCACAATTTAACGACCACATGGATTATGTGGTGTTAATTTTTACATTTAACAAATGAATTAATAATAATATTTGTATGATTCCATGACAACCAGATGAAATTTTTTATTTTTTACCTCCTGATGTTTTATGAATAGATCCAATAATATTTTTATATTTCATATTAAATAAATAAAAATATAAGATTCAACCATTAATACACCCAGTTGTAATTCAATGATAATACTCAGCAAATATTACATCAACATCCTCTCATATAAAAAACCATCATGACATAATATTTTCATAAACATAAATAAAACAGTCATTTAAATATGTTATTGATAGCATAAATAAGTTCTTTTATTGGATTGGCTATAAAAATGAAATTTTATAGGTACTATTATAGTTTTCCTCTTTAATATATAATATGGGAAATTTTCCATATCCAATATCCACTAATTATATGTTTTCTTATAGGATTCATATTATGTTTTCCTTTTCTTTAATCGTTGAATATTCCATTAGTGGATCATGATAAATGGAACTGCATAAATCCCCACTAAATGGAGTAATAGAAAATGATGATGGTGACCAACCAAACTCAATGGATTGATTTGGCATATAATATATCCCTCTGATATTACTATGATTGTAGATAATTAAAATGATTAAAATTTCATCATTCTATAAAATCAAGGAAGATTTTTCATGGTTAATATCCCAAGAATCATGAATTTCAACTCATGAATTTGACAATATTAACATTTATTTTATATATTTTTTGAAACAAATGTTTTATAATATATTTATTTTTCATTATTTATTTATTTTAATGAAATTAAATTTTACTGTAATTAAAATTGATTAATCCAATATATATATATGTATAATTCTCAAACCATATTTAAGTTTTTGATGAAAATTAAATCAGATAATCAACCTACCAGGTGACCAAAATAATAATCCTTTATAAAAAATATTTATATCATGTTAGTAAAATCATTAGGTTTAAAAAGTAATATAAATAATAAAGAATAATATATAACCAAGAGTTTTATTATTCCTAAAATCATTATGACCCAACATATATGAGGAATGACTTTTTATCCTCATTCATTGAATTGTTTTAGATAATACTAAGAATATAGTCAAAAAAATAATTTTTTTTAATTATGTTAAAATAAAAATTAAATATTCATTCTAAGATACATTCATCAAAATATCAATAAAAAATCACTGCATAAGAAACTGTCCTTTAGGAATGTTGTAATACATTCACTGAGTTGTTAGAGTGGTTTCCTAACACATGATCTCTAACCTCTACATAAAGTCTCTCCTTTTCTATCAAAATTTATTCATTCTCCACGATTGTGGAATAAAATTGTGGACCTCAAAATAAAAAAACATCTTGAAATATAAAATAATAAAACATTATATGTATGTTTATAAGTTTACCCATGCATTTTATTTTAGTCACAAATTAATATTTAATTAGTATTACCTTTATTTGGTCACAAAACACCCAATTATTCTATTTTATGGGAATATTCCTTCAATATATATAATTAATGGGAATTTTCACCTTTACACATGAATTCCTACCAATAATATTTCCATAGATTAATATAACATCACTAGTAATAATCCAAAACTCATCAAATAGAATTGTAATTTCTATGTTTTTATAGTCTAAAACATATAATATAATAGTATTAATTTATATTGACTTTCTTTTTATCCCTTGGAAAAATGAATCAAAATTTTGAAAAAAATGTATAGTTTTTTATAATGACATAGAAAATATTAATTTTAACCCACCAATATCCCCTTGATGGAGGTGTGACAATTTCTCCACCATCAGAGCTACAACGAATGGAGAGCAATAAAGAACATAAAGGGAAGTGGGTGCATTAATAAAATACTTTTTATAGATGAATCATTCAAATCCCGTAAATGTGAGAGTATGGGTTTTTTTCTAATAGAAAATAATTAGATATTATATTTTTTTGTTCATGAAATAAATTAATTTTAAATTTTTTAGGGTATATTTGATATAAAAAAAATTGAATGGTAGAATAATCATTTTTAACCTTCAAAATAAGTTATTTTGGATTAGTATTTTCAAGTGAAATATATTTATTTTTTTTGGATTATGCGGTTATCAATAAACAATTACCGATATATATTAATTTCCCATATAATACAAGAATAATTATTTTAAGAATACAATGACACTCCAACATTGATGTAATTAATCATCCAAAAATTAAACCATGTATGGATGTGAAGTCAAGATAAATGGATCATCATATTCATTCTTGTTTGTGTGGATCTAGAGAGAGAAGCTGGAAAAAATATAATGTAATGAATGTTTCATTATATCCCTTCCAATTTTGACCCACATTCATTTGAACAAGATATTTGAAAAATTAAACATAATTTTTAATTTCAATGATTTGAACCATATTTCACTAATATTTCACATCTATAAGTGAAAACACACCATTATTTTTATAATTCATAATTTCATGATAACCAATTATTTAAATCAAGAATACGTTAATATTATATGCATCTAATTTAAAATCATTCCTTAGAGGATGTAATGAAAACAACATCAAATCATCATATATTTCATGTTGATCCCCAATATTAGTTATCTACAGGAGTTGATATAATTTATTACCTTTATTATATAGAAAAAAATTTCAATAAATTGAAATTGAGTACATTATTATAAAATGATAAAAGCATTAAATTATTTCTTTATTAGTAAATTTTTGAATTTAGTTTTTTTCAACATGACACTTCAGTCATAACTTTATTAGTGATCTCAATTATGTAACAAATTGGTATGCCAAAAGATTATTTGGTATAACATATATATAAGATTGTATTAATCTAAATTCATCATAGGTAAAATTTTATATTTTTTATATAGGTTATCCTATAGTGTAAATACTAGTTATTTCATTTTTGAATTATAAATATTTGAGATGTCCTCAATATGTAAATAATTATTAAATAAATGTATAATTATATAAAAAAACTTGTACTAATTGTAAAATAATATTTGGATATTAATCCTTCTATATAGAGATTTTTTATTTATACTTATTCCTCACATATAATATCAATTAACCTAATTCCTGATGAATAAAATATAATAAAATTTTTACATTTAAATGTTTTTAGATAATGATATAATTAAATTTCATCAATAATTTGAAAAAAAAACATATTAACCAACCTCTATGTTCAATATATCCAATCACAGTATTCCATTCCATTAGGTTTATTGTCCTAAATTAAATTAAAATGAAAATAAATCATAAAAATTAAATATAAAAGGGGAAATAACGCCTACAAAAGACAGAGTCTTGAACCAATTTTTCTTCATGTTGGTCAAGCTTAGAAGGATTTAATTTTATCTCAAATATCTTGGAAGAAGGTGCATAAATAATTTATAACTACTATTAATGTTTCAGGTAACATGTTACATAATGTCAAAGGTTTCTACTAGTTTAATAGAATAATAAATCATGAATTTTCAATCTATGTAAATTTAGCTCTTTTAGGTCAATATGCCTTATAATGTGACATTATTTTGTATCTAAATCATTAAAATTAAATAATTTTATTAACACAGATTTAACATGATTTTGAATTCATACATTTATTAAGGATAAAATCTATTTTCTTGTCCCCAATAACGATGATGTATATACTCAATTCCAAACATTCTGATGATTTTCATTATCTAATATAATGATGTGGGGGTATTTTCATCACCATATGAACAATAAGGGAAAAAATCATGGATATTTATTTTTTATTAATCCTATTGAGATAATTGATATTGTATAACATGACTAGAAAATATAACTTCAATACCATTGAAACCCATTTTATAACATTCTTAATTTCGGTTTTCAAATAACTCATAAAACTAATTGTTCATCATAACAGTTTTCATAAATATTAATAAAATCAAGATCAACTGAAGTATTTTTTGATCTATTATAATATCTTTTGTTGGATCCTACAATGTTAAATTCATCAACAATAATTTTTTGAACTAAAATGTACTGTAGTTAATCACATTGTGTTTTGATAATGAGATTTTCAGTACATTCATTTTTCTAGTATTAAATTTTCCATGTAAAATAAAATCAACATATTTGGGAAGAAAATTTTCAAATATAAGTTTATTATTTACATAGTTTCTATTGAACTATTTCTTGAATTTATGATCCATACTAAAAAATATAATTTCATCATTCACTACATAATTTTAAATTTCATAATGTAAATTTTTTCCAAAACCAAGTAAAAAAAATAATTTTTTCATTTTATATTAATCAAAATTTTATTTATATGCATTGGATTATCATTTTATTCATTGTAAATTTAAGAAATACTGATTTAAATGATTTAAAAAGATTATACTCAATTCATAGTAAATGTTCGTAAAAAATTGCTATAATTAGATTCTACTAATTGGATATCTCAGTCTAAAATAAAAGTGAAAATAAATTAACATGTTCACTACCATAGTCTAAAATTATTAGAAATATTTTATTCTCCTCAAAAATCAAATAGATAATTTATAATTTCAAACAAAAAACATTACCTAATGGGTTATGGGTCATATGTTATGAGATAATTATGGCGAGGCAATGAAATAGTGATTTTCGATTAGAGATCAATGATAAATGGGGACGTATTATAGGTGAAGCTATCAACATGAGACACATGGATGATTAGGGGTTTGGCATGAGGATTAGGGTGAAGGATGTGGATAGAGGGTAAGGGGATAAATGTCAAGGGGAAAGGGGTGGTGGCACTTCAAGGGTTGTGGGTTAGAGGGAATAGGGGGTCAATGGGTCCTCGATCGGGGGACATCATTGATACATAGGGTTCTGTGATCATTTAGCGAAGTTGGTTTAGGAGGTATGGTTGGGATAAATAGATTTTTTGATTTATAATTTTATTGGTGGGTTTCACAAAAATAACATAATTTTATGTGGTTTTAGTATCCTCCACAAAAATTCCATTTCAAATAGTGTTGTATAATATTTTATTGATAATATCAATTACATATATGATAAATCATGAGTATGATACTACCCATTTATTAATGGAAAACACATTAATAAACAATATAATGTGATTAATAAATAAATAATTATATTATATTTACCAACATGGGATAGTTTATAAATATACAAAACATGTATTATTTTGAATAAATGTAATTGTGATTGAGGAATACACTATCATGATATACAAAACCAATATTATAAGTTAAATATTATCCATTAAAATAAACTTCACTAAATCTTGTAGATAAAACATAAATAAAAAATGAATGGAAGATCATTTTGTGAAATACCAAAATTCATGGTGATAATAAAAAAAAGATACAAGTATAAATATGGAATTGTGCATGTATAAATAGTACCTGATAGTTTAATGTGTATGGAAATACAATATTTCTTCTCCAAAAAAAAATCATTTATTCGAGAATAATTCAATATCACTATGATGAAATATCTAATGAGAATTAAAAAACCATAATATATGTTAGGATGACTGAACGTTTCTCTTTTTGTATGGTAATGAAGTTGAAATCATTGGTGATAGAGTTGGAATTAAAATTGGAGATTTATATTAGGAATTAGTGGAACACGCACTCCACATGAAGGATGGTCATGCTGTTGGGGAAATTCCCACATGGGATTGGGAATACATTGGAAAATGTGATAGTTAATACAAGTCTAAATAATATCATGTGAGTGATAATCCTATCTTTATAAAGATTATTATTTAGGGGTTCCAAGTTATTATCATTATTACGATTACATTTTTTTGGTTCTTTTATCATTTTTTAGGTATTGGGTTTTCTAGGCATCATTAGTTTATAAACTCCAATATATTATAATGAAGCATGTGTCAGGAACAATAAATTAAAAATTTAATTTATGGTAAATTTTTAAAAGGATTGCTAAAAAAATATTGCTAAAAATCTGGATAAATGGATGGTAATTAACAATTTAACCCACCATTTTCTTATAACTAATAAACCATCAATAGTGTAATGATAAAATGTGAAATTATTATTATGATAATACAATTTTTAGTTGGAATTCTCTAATATGATTTAAGCGTCGTCATTATACACCATGGGTGGAATTTGTTGTAGTGAAACATGTTGGGCTCAAATTTAATTTCCTCACAATTGTATTGATATATTAAATAAAAAATAATGTAATATTTTTTTAAATAAATAAAAAATTCTACAAAATAAAATCATCTAAAAATAGAGGGGTATGAAAACATATTGTAGCACACTAATAAAACAAATATTCTTTACTATTATTTTTCATTACAAAGTATATACCTTTAGTATATTTTTTTTTATTTTTAATTTTTATTCAAAGTTATTCAACATCACCATAAAATATTATAAATTTTACTTCTTATGAATTTTGTACATATTCACACATCCTTAATCCACCATATCGTGAGAAAAAATGATATTGTACCCCCAATGTGCTTCATCCTGGATTGAAAACATGGACTTTGTAAAATATAAAAGAATCCATAACTATAATAAAATGTAGTAATGTGATCATATATACACATGAGGTTCCCAAAAATACATTTCATCTCAGTAACCACTCTTTTATCCTTTAAATCTCCAAAATACTATGCATCAGTCAAGGATAATTTAAAAAAAATATAACATTAAAATATAACTCAAAACTCACCCAATAAGAGTAATCACATAACCCATAGTGTATTATATTCAAATAAAATCACATAAATAATTTGAATTTCCATTTCTTATTATTGTGAAATTTGATCATCCAAAGCATAATGCATTATATGAGGTCTCCTTTGTGAATCTAATGATTCTATTAATAATGTTCCAATGATTATGTTTTTGATTATATATGTACCCACTAATTTATCCAACTGTATTTGAAATGTTTGTTATAATAAAAACCACGAAAAACATATGTGTCCCTGATGAAAATTCATATTTTATGTTACTCATCATTATCTTTTTTGCTTCATTAATATGAGTCATCGTAGAGGTTAATATCAAATATATATTAATAGGTGTATAAATTGCGTTATATACTTGCATGTTGAATCATTTCAATACATTACACATGTAATTTTTTGGGATAAGATAATATTCTCATTATGTTTTCCTATATAAATATACAACAAAAGAATAGTCATTTCTAATACAAAGTCTTTTATATAAATATCCATATCCATCTATGCATTTGTATCATACATATAATATTTTTTGGTCTTGAAACCAATAGGTAATCCCCATAAAATAGAAAAATGATAATATAATTACCGTAAAGAACCCTAAAATATGAGCAATAATGTGAATTATTTTATCTTTATCCATGGATAATGATATTTGAATAAAAGATCATGCATCATAACCAAAAAACATTCTGAAAACAATACAGATATTTGATCAACAACAAATATTTATCATTTCCTTATATTGAAAAAACTATAGTAGGAAAATCTATATTTCATCTTCATGATCACCATGGTGAAAATATTTCGTAACATCCACCTATTGTAGATTTAAATTGTATAAAACACATATCACTAAAACTACTATAATTGTCTCTAGTGTAACAACAGAATAATGTATTTAATTAAAATAAATAAATTCAATATGAGAATACCGTTTATCCACTAGTCTCACAAAATATCTTTCAATAATTTACGTTTCATCCTAGTTGATTTTAGTGACTACTTTTTTTATAATAACTTTCCATCTGCGAGTTAATGGAAGAACATCAAATGTCATTTTATTGTGATAATATTCATTTTATATTTTCAACACAACCATTCATAATGATAAATCTATATTCTAGATCGCCTCCATATAAAATTATTAATATTCATTATCTATCACTAAAAAGTTAATAACATTTCACTTAGTGACATTATCTGAGATTAATATAGGTACTATTTTCTCTTGATTCATCTATCATAGACTAGAATCAACTGAAACATGATGATAATGATATAGTAATTCATTAGAGGAAAAATTTTCATCCTTTTTTCATAATTAACAATGAATTTATGATTAAATGTATGATTTTTCATCATGAATAGATTAATGATTATTTTTAAATTGTCTTCTATTAGTAATAAATCATTAATGATTATATTTTTTTTGGTAGTGGGGTCCCAGAAATTATACCCCATCACAACATAATAATTTCCCACAATGTTATGTTTTTAATATCCCAAATAAAAATTGCTCATTATCATTTTTTAAATAGTTAAATACAGGGCATAAAAAGCATGTAATCAGGAAAATTTATTCGGTTCACTAGACCACATATCTGTTGAGGTTTTCCGATAAATCACCACTGAAGGATATAAATTTATCACATAATAGGTGGTCTTCACTACTTCTCCGACGAACAACATGGAAAATCCAATATTCATTATCATCTCCCATGTTCTAATGAACAAGGTGTTATTCATCCACATAGCCTCTCCATTATACTGAGGAGTTTATAATAATATAAAATATATTTTTATTCCTTATTATTGAATAAAACATTCAATATAGTCACTTGTAAATACTCAACTACTAATGATAATAAAAACATAATATTCTTTCTTTATTCAAGATTCAATCATTATTTGAACAATATAAATTCTCCAAAAATATCAACCTCTCACATGATTGGGTACACTAAAAAATTATAGAAAAATCATCACTAAATGAAAAAATGTATCTTTCATTTAATAGGGATATAAACAATTATTGAAATCAATAGAATTAACCATCTATAAGAAAGATATACTCCTCCTTGGAATTATTAACATTAACCTCTGGTTCATTTACTATTAAAAATAACCAAAAAATGGTAATGATTCTTTTTTAATTATAGGATGATTCATTTGATTATATAGAATTTTCTGGAATCATTAATGAACAAGACCATGATTTTTATTTTATAGTGCATTAAATGTTTCAATTAAGGTAGTTGATGAAAAACTATAATTTCATATCTTTATACTTCCTCATAAAGAATTACAGGGTTTTGAGACCTTATACACTATTATATCCATAATCATTCCATTCACTCTCTTAATCACTCCATTCTCAGTGGGATTCATCCATTTGAATGTTGTATGATTTCCCCATATACAAATTTTACTTCATGAAAATCATAATATGGTGTATTATTTATATGTGTTGAACATTAACAGTGTTCATATTCATTTTTGGGGTAATGAATAAAATTTCCTTGAATGTGGGATTATTCCCCATTTACAAAAGTACTTATGGGATAGATTACTAATAGTCAAAACGTTCTCATTGCAACACCATTTTCCATGTTACACATGATTCTATTATTTATACATCATTGAGATTATGTAATCCTTCAGTAATCTTTGATTCTTTACTTACTAGTTCATCTCTATTTACAATTTTACTCACCTCATTTTCTTGATAAATATTTACACTACCCGTCTAGTAACAATTGTATTTTGCTGACATTCCCCTTATTAGAATAATTTTAATATATGACATTTATCTTCTTTCATCATCATTAAGACCTAAAATTATTCTTCATCCCACTGGATAATTATCAAATTATATTCTTCATTTCAATAACAGATTCTCCCCATAGTGGGATACTTTTTTCAATATTCCTTATTCTTAAATTGAAATTCTTATATGAGAACTACAATTGAAGATAAAGATATACATTTTTATATTATTTGTTTTTTTTTGATAAGGAGTTGAGAATAGAATTATTGAAATAATTTTAGTATAATACCTTCACGTTTATTGTCACTAACATTACATTCCAAATCATTACGTATAGTGAATAGGGAATTGGGTAAGTTGTTGTGGATGATCACCAATAAATATGACATCATTCAATGAGGGTAAAGTATTTTTATTAGGAATATTTTTACTGAATTATCCTCATACAATATCACCATAGTGTAAAAATTTTCCATCAATTAATTTTTATTTTAATTGATTTGAAAGTAAAAATCATAAAACACCATATTGATGATGGAAGAAAAAATAATTTACATTTCATAATATTTATCAACTATGAAGCCCATCATTTTTTTTCATAAAACCCATGTAGAAAAATATCTTTCTATAACACACCTTGCATATTCAATTTCCAAAATTGAATATTATTCCCATTTATTTTTTCAGTCATTAATTTTGTCGATATATCGGAACCCCTTTAATCTAGAATCACCTTTGGCCAGAACCTTCCTTTGAACCACTAATGGCCCGAAGGCCTTCATTTTTTATTGATTTTTTATAATCCACCTTTCTAGGGGTAAGGTGGAACCCTTACAAGGCTCGTAGGCGTAAGTATTACATGGCTCATAGGCCTTAGAGTAATTCATTGCTCGTAGGCTTCCAAACATTACATACAACCCCGACTAACAACTTGGAACTGCTCCTCCCCAGCATCTTCATCATGTAATCAGCTCTCCACCTTCACATGGTTGTTCAGTTAGGCTTTCTCGTGCATGCACAGGCTTGTCCCGATGGCAGGTTCCATACCCTCTCATTCTTGCAATCCATTTAGCTTCTGCTATGGTGAATGCTCCTTGCTCCTCCTCTTTCGGAAGCATGTTCCTTGTAGGTTATCTCGTTTGTATCTACACTTAAGGTGGCCCGAAGGCCTTGAGGTGGCCCGAAGGCCTTACTGACCTGAAGGCCAGGGTGGCCCGAAGGACTTAATGGACTTGGGGACCAAATCGGTGGCCCGAAGGCCCAAACAGGGGCATATTCCCGGCTGCTACAGTTCCAAACAGTGCCTGCTACAGTTCTCTCTATAGTACTTGCTACAGTTTTGCACAGTTCCTACTACAATACCTCCTACAGTACCTGCTATAATAACCCGGAAATTATCCCCCACCTGGATTTGTTCCCGGGTCTCTTGGATTCACTTAAGGAGTCCTCACAAACTGGGATGAGGCTCATGTGCTCTTCTGTGGATACCACTTTTTAGGAATGAAACTATTTTTCATACTATTTGAATGAAAATTAAAATATAAAACAATGTTTATAAATACGTACACAAATGAACACTAGATGTAACATGGAAACCCCCAAAATGGATGGGGTATAAAAACATAAGTTAATTAAGGGATCACTATGGGTAAAAGTGGGTGAAAATTGTAAGTTCTGGGCACAGCAGAAGCACGTTTATTGGATTCCCCAACATTAATTTTAACGTTAAACAATGTTCTATCCGTGATTTGTCATGATATAAAACACTGAATATTCAGAATAGAACGAAGAAAAAAAGGAAAAGAAGATTCTTGGAACCCTTGAGGAGGATCATCATATGTTGATTATAATTAATTTAATTAATTCATAAGAATTAGCTCAATGGAATTCTTTCTTCGTTGATGCCTCTGGTCACGATCTTGTGATCCGTCATTGCATCGTAGAATCAAAGTGCAGGATTCCTATAGAGTTGATCCGTAGGTGCTCTACGTATCTCCGGACGTCACCGAAGGGAACACTGAGTGCTAGCGCGAAAGATCTTTCGCTTGCATTGTCCGTCTTCGATCTCCTTGATCCAGGGGAGGATCTTGCTTTCGTAACATGAAAGCGTTCTTGGTGGAAAGGGAATTATCTCTTGGATTGAGATTATTTCCAATTCTTTGTGCATAACCAAAATGGTTAACCTTTTTGAGAATAATTTAATTGGGATTTATAATACATAGAATAATAAAATAAATTAATTTCCCAAAAGCATTTAATTATTTCATTTAATTCTTAGTAATACCCCATGTCTTAATAATGAAAGTTGACCATAATTATTACTTGACATGCATCCAATTTGTCATATTTAATATCATTTAATTAAATAAACAATATTTTCTAATGAATCCTGAATAAACAAACTACACGGCGTGTATGTATAAACATACACGGCGTGTACTTTTATTTTTCCAGTTTTATTTATTTTTCTCCACCTCATTTATTAGACCTTGAGTAATGGCTATTTCTTTCTTAAATAAATATAACTGCATTACTCGCTAATAAATACTTATTATTTCACCCAAAATATATTCTCTCAAATAACTAGTGTCAAAATAAATGCAATCAGGCATTCATAAATAATTATTAAACCACAGTCAGGAATAATATTTATTTAACATGTTAAATTAATATTTAACCGAGATACATGGACACACTTAGTGTGTGACCCTCTAGGCCTTTTTCTCAGTGGCATTAGGCGGAGCCTGCCTAATGTCCATGGTTAGTGTCTAGAAACACGCCAAGTCACACATAGAGAAAGAAGTTAACGCCGCAATGATGTGTCACCTCCTACGAACGCTTACCGTGTAATATAATCCCTTTATCTCGATATCTCTAATCTAACGGGTTGCATGATAGTGCCATCAACCCTTGTCCTTGATTATTCTTTCTTTGACTTCCTAGAATTGAACTCGCCCATACCATAACATGGCCATGGATTTATTTAGGCTATATCAATTCCATCAAAGGGCATGAGATATCTACAGGCATTATGGAACAGAAGGGACAAATCCTTTCTCACATTATCTATTAATGCAGTATTACTCGTGACACACCCAACGTATCCTACCTCGCTGCGAATAGTGTGTCATCACAATTTTATTCAATACATATAAGTGCACGAGTTGTAATACCCATTAATAATAATATTAATGTCTAAGGAACAATACACACGTCCACAGATAGGAACAACCAATGACACTATGAAATGTGGATTTCCTACTGGCGGGTCTCGTTCTCATAATAGCCTCCGGGATATTACCAAGGGTGCACACCATGCGAGCGTGCCTCAATGATTTATGATTTCTCACCCCTAACGGGATGTATTATTTGTGTCCCTCAAATAGCATCATCTGGCCATATAACATATATTCAAGAACAGTGTTATGGCACTTCTGGGTTCTCATCATTGCAGGGATCCGCTATGACCCATTAATGCAACAGCTGTCCTTAGGACATTATCACATGAATTTCCACGCATATGAACAATCAAGATGTGATAAGGCATTTATTAATGAATAAAGTACAATGAAGTTGGTTCTAGGCCACCAACTCCAACAGGCTCCCACTTGGACTAGAGCCAACTGCTAACAACCTTTATCCCGCTAGCTCTCACATGATATTCATGCTTCTACTGAGATAAGCCTTTAGTCATGGGTTCTTCCACATTCTCTTATGTGGACACTCTTCTCACATCAACTTCACCCCTCGGATAGAAATCCCTCAAGAGATGATACTTCCGGAGTATGTGCTTTTTCCATTGATGTGATCTCGGTTCTTTTGCAGGAGCCACCGCTGCAGTATTATCACAATACAATGTAATGAGATCTTTACTTCTAGTCACCACACAAGCTCCTAGACAATGTTTCGAATCCATACGGCTTCCTTGGCTGCATCATAAGCCGCTATAAACTCGGACTCCGCTGTAGAATCGGCGACAACTGGCTGCTTTGAACTCTTCCAGCTCACAGATCCTCCATTGAGACATAAAACATATCCAGATTGCTACATCAGATCATTTTGATCTGTCTGAAAACCAGCATTATCATACCCTCTGAGGACAAGCTCCTCGTATCCTCCATACACTAGCAACATATCCTTAGTTATTCTCAGATACTTAAGGATAGTCTTAACAACAGTCCAATGTTGTTCCCCTGGATCTGCATGATATCTGCCTACCATGCTCAGTGCATAGGAAACATCAATCCTGGTACATAACATTTCATATATGATGGATCCTATAGCCGAAGCATATGGGATCTTTCTCATCCTATCTTTCTCTTGTTGTGTCTGAGGGCACATTTTCTTATAAAGATGTAAGCCATGTGACATTGGAACCAATATTCTCTTGGATTGTTCCATACTAAATCTCTTTAGTATCTGGTCAATGTATGTACCCTGACTTAGTCCAAGCAGCCTCATGGATCTATCATGAATGATCTTGATCCATATAATGTAGGTTGCTTCACCCAAATCTTTCATGGAGAAGAATTTGTTCAACCAGTCATTAACTGGCTGTAAGGCTAGTACGTCATTTTCAATAAGTAATATGTCATCAACATATACTATTAAGATAACAACCACATTCCCATTAAACCTCTTATAAACTCATGGATCACATTCGATCTTAATGAAACCAAATTCTTTTATGGCTTCATCAAATCGAATGCTCCATGACCTGGATGCTTGCTTTAATCCATAAATGGATTTCTGCAACTTGAAAACCCGTTTGGCTTCACCTAGTGTCCCAAACCCTTCTGGTTGTGTCATATAGACATCTTCCTGAAGGTTCCTATTAAGGAATGTTGTTTTGACATCCCTCTGCCAAATCTCGTAGTCATGGTAAGCTACTATGATAAGTATTATTCTTATGTATTTAAACATGGAAACTGGCGAGAGGGTTTAATCATAGTCAATTCCTTGACGCTGTCTGAATCCTTTAGCCACTATCCTTGCTTTATAAGTGCTAACTTGACCTTGCATGTCCATCTTTCTCTTGAATACCCAATTGCATCAAACATGATTTACATCAACTGGCTCATCATCCACAACCCAAACTTGGTTCTGATACATGGACTCCATCTCAGAATTCATAACTTCTAGCCATCTTGCAGCTTATGATCTTTCTACTGCTCCTTTCTAGGAGATAGGTTCATCATTTTCCAAAAATAATGATTCACCATCCTCGGTGACTAGGAAACCAAATCAATCGGGTTCCCTTACCTCTCTTGAGCTCTTACGTAGTACTTGTGTTTCTGGAACCTCATCCATGGGGACCTGTGGAACATGTTCCTATACCAACTCCTGTCTATCTTGAGCATTAACTTCTTCAAAGTCAATATTTCTCCCACTATCCTTCTTGAGTATTTTCTCCCTCTCACGAAATACGGCTTGTCTGGCGATAGTCACTTTCTTGTCTTGAGGGTTATATAGGTAATATCCATTCATTTCCTTAGGATATCCTATCATGATACACTTCGTGCCCCGGGGTGCTAGTTTGTTGCATAAGAATGCCTTAACAAACGCCTCACATCCCCATACATGTGTATGCAACAAAATGGGTTTCTTTCCATTCCATATCTCGGAGGGAATTCCATTTGCCGCCTTACGTGGTACTCAGTTTAATGTGTATGCTGCAGTTTGTAGTGCATGTCCCAAAAAGGATAATGGAAGATCCACATGACTCATCATCGACCTCACCATGTCTAACAAGGTGTGGTTCCTCCTTTCACTAACACCATTCCACTGTGGTGTATAAGGAGGAGTAAGCTGAGATAGAATCCCAGACTCCTATAGAAGATCGATGAACTCCATGTTTAGATATTCTCCACCTTGATCTGATTGAAGCTTCATTATCTTCTTACCATGATGATTCTCTACTTCATTCTTGAATTCCATAAATTTCTCTAAGGCTTCTGACTTATACCTCGTTATGTAGAAAAATCCATATCTACTCAAATCATCAGTAAAAGTAATGAAGTATGAATATCCACCTCTAGATTCTATTAAAATGGTCCACATTCATCCATGTGTACCAATCCTAGAAGCTCTGTGGCCATTTCACCCTTTCCACCAAAAGGCATATTTTTCATTTTACTTTGTAAATAACCATGACATCTATCTTTTGGTTTTAGCTCAGTAGAGTCTAAATAGCCATCTTGACAGAGCTTTGTCAAGCGCTTCTTGTTTACATGACCAAGGTGGTGATGCCACAACTGGTTGATGTATGAGTCATGTGAGTTTGTTTTGTTATCGATTTTAAACACTTGGTTTTCATAATTTAATACATACAATCCATTATTGAAATGTGCCAAACCATAACATACGTTGTTCTTATAAATGAGACAACCCTTATTTCCGAACATGAAAAGAAATCCATCCATATCCAAACAATATACATAAATTATATTCTTCGTAACACTAGGCACAAAATAACAGTTATGTAAAACCAAAATCATCACAGTTGGCAATTAGAGGTGGTAGTCGCCAATAGCCAATGCAGCCAGCCTTGTACCATTGGCAGCTCGAAGATCCACCTCTCCTCTGGTGATCTCTCTAAATATACTTGGTTCCTTCATTTGAATACAGATGTGAGCCCCATAAGTTGTATCTAAAAACCAATGCATAGAAATAGAACGATTTCACTTGATAACGAAGGAACCTTTAGCATCCCCACGCTTCTGGGTGCAGTTCCTCTTCCAGTGGCACTGCTTTTCATAGGAAAAACACACTGCCTCCCATTCCTTGCCCTACCTCTAGATCTTCCCCTTCTTTGAGGGACGGTGCTCGGGAGCTTCAGATCATTTATAAGTCTTTAGCCCTTTTTCCTTGTCCTTCCTTTTCTTGTTCACCATAAGGACCGCAAGTTTGTCACACCCCATGTCCTTATCTACCTGGAAAATCAAGGTCAGAAGCTCCAATAAACTCTTCTCGTTGTCACTCATATTATTGATGACAATGAAGCTAGATAAGGTCTTGGGCAGTGATGATAGGATGATATCTGTATGCAACTCATCCGGGAATTTAATCCATAAGATGTCCCGGAGTTCAATGTAGCCAATAAGTTTGACTACATGAGGCCCAACTGGCGCAGACTCTCCAAGCTTCATGGTGAACAAATTATTGTAGATCTCATACCGCTCTTTTCTTGCCTTCTCTTGGTAGAGATCCTTAAGGCGAGACATCATGCTATATGCGTCCATGTACTCATATTGCTTAAAAATAACATTAGACATGGCTGATAGCATGAAACACTAGACATATGTGGAATCATACTTGTGTTTCATATAGAGATACAATTCCTCATCACTGGAATCATTCCCTGGCGCAACTGGAATAGGCTCTTCCAGCACAAACAATTTCCTTTCGTGGTGAAGGACCATGTGTAAATGCCTCTGCTACTCTTGGAAATTGGTGTCAGTGAGAAGGTTTTCCTTCTCGAGTATGGTGCACAATGATATGTTTGATATCATTTTCTTGTCGTTTCTACAAATTAAGATGAGCAAAGGTTTTATTACTTTATTACCAAAATCGAGACAAATAAATAAATTAATACTTATTAGTCTCCCACTATTTTATCTAAATCCAATAGCCCTCGCCATTGACTTTGGAATATTTTGATGCCGTAATATTCTAATGGATAGGATCCATATTTCCCTTCGTATTACCCCAACTAAAGTTGGTCAATAAACTTCAAGGGTTTTAGGTAGGCATTCTAAATTCCAACTGCATTAACTCGTAGCTCCTTGATCCGCTGAGTGGACTCCCCAATCTTGAAATCCTTTTATTTTGGATTTCCTCATCCTTTGCCTCTTGGTCACACCAAGTCCTGCTGTGGTAGTCAAACCTTGATGCGAACCAAGTCAAGTCAACCAAAAACCTTGAATTAGAATTCCCCAATAATTGAAAGCACTCCAACTAGGGATGGTCAAGCACTTGGAACTATGGTTCGATTCTAACCAAGATTATGGAAGGCTAAACTGACTTAATATTTCTTTTGAGGGATTTAATCCTTATACGTAAATTGAAATTTTATTATCTTTGATTACATGTTTGTTGAAATTAATTGGGATATACTTAAGTGATTAACCATGTATAAGATAAAATTTACATAGAAACCAGTTTTTTTTAGTTCCATCTTGCATGATTGTTATATACATTAATTGTGTGATCGTGACAACACACCCACAATAAATAAACCATGAAACTGACAGAAATAAAATAAATGGCATGATCATGAGCTTGTTCTATTGGTTAGTTTATCTAGCGGTTGATAAAATAACCCAAGACCTAGGGGAGAAACCCCTTAAACCTTGCGGGTTTGTGTTTACAGCTTTCCACCTGTCCACCTTTGTATCTCCTTGGATTGGATTCACCTAAGCTCAAAACTTTATCCGCCTCCACTATATTGGGAGCTCCATCCATTACATATTCATTTATCTCACACGCAGGTGAGGGTTAAACTGGGGGTTTTACATAAAAGAATCCTTGGGCACGCAGACCCTAAATATTAATGAGGAGATGGCTCGCAGGCCAACAAATTTAATTAAAATTAATTAATTAAAAGAAACCATTCACATACATATGTCTCGGTCTAACTCATGATCATCCACACATGCAACGATATTTACGCATAAATAAAACTAGCATTCAATTCTTTAATCATTCTTGTTTAAGATAAATCATGATCTAATTAATTAATTATCTTTAATTATTCAATCCTTTTATCTTAAATTGTTTTCTGAACTTCATTGAGATTCTCATCCATAATAATTTTAAACAAATAAATTCATTTAAAATTATCCTTTTAAATAACTTGTACCTTGGAGCCAACCCAGTGAATTACCATTCATTATGCAGATGTTAAATTAAACACATATATATAAAACACCTATCAGGTGTTGTGCCTCAGCTTTACACCTGCACCATGGTACACGTCTCAAGGTTTTGTATAATATAATAATAAATTTTAATAAATCTGTGTAATTTGGGTGAGTACAAGGCGTGTAGTTCCAAATACACGGCATGTACTTTTCTTCACCGTCCATCCAAAGTACACGCCCGGGGACGGTGCGTGTTAATTTACATTGGAAATTTTTAGCGTACATGTCGTGATCTTTTGGACACACGCCGTGTAGTTTCCGCATTACATGGTTTCCAGCTAGGCATGCTATGTACGGGGTACATGGCCCAACCCTAACCCGAAAGGACTACATGCCGTGTTCAGTTGGACCACACGACGTGTAATCCAGAAACCGTGTGCCACCTGTTTCTGGTCAACACACGGTGTCATAAATGACCTCAATACACGACCATATTTGGTGGATCGGTCAATACATTGAAACTAGACTACATGGCGTATACTTCCGAATACATGCCGTGTATTCTGGTGTTGTACGGGCAAAAACGTTTGGCTCTTTCAGATGAGTTCCTCTATTTTATTTTAATCAAAATTAAAAGAAAAATTCGATTCTAGGATTTGAACGAGAAACGAGGGAGGAGGAACGGATCTCGATATTCAGATTTCCAGAACAATTAAAATTGAATTGAAACAACTAAATTATTAAATTCATAAATCACCAACGAAAAATTAAATAATTATAATCAATGATATGACCCCTTTGATACCACTTGTAGGTTCCGGGCGCAGCGGAAGCACGTTGATCGGATTGACCAATGTTAATTTTAACATTAAACAACATTCAATCCTAGATTCATCATGATATAAAATTCCGAATCTTCTGAATAGAATGAAGAACAAAATGAAAATAAGAGTCTCAGAACCGTTGAGGAGGATCATCATATGTTGATTATAATTAATTTAATTAATTCATAAGAATTACCTCGATGGAATTATTTCTTCGTTGATGCCTCCGGTCACTATCCTGTGATCCGTCGTTGCGTCGTAGAATCCAAGTGAATGGTTCCTCTAGTGGTGATCCACACGTGCTCCACGTATCTGTGGATGTCGCCGAAGGGAACTCCCGGTGCTAGCATGGAAGATCCTTCACTTGTGATGTTCGTCTTTGATCGCCTTGATCCGATGGAGGATCTTGATTTCGTAAATTGAAAGCATTCTTGGTGGAAAGGGAATTCTCTCTTTGCTTGAGAGTATTTCCAATCTATTGTGCACAACCAAAATTTATATCCTTTTTGAGAATAATGTAATTGGGATTTATAATACATAGAATAATAAAATGAATTAATTTCCCAAAAACATTTAATTATTTCATTTAAATCTTAGTAATACTCCATGTCTTAATAATGACAGGTGACCATCATTATTACTTGGCATGCATCCAATGTATCACATTTAATATCATTTAATTAAAAAAAAAATATTTTCTCACGAATCCCGAAAAAACAAACTACACGGCGTGTATGTATAAACATACACAGCATGTAATTTTATTTTTCCAGTTTTATTTATTTTTCACTACCTCATTTATTAGACCTTGAGTAATGGCTATTTATTTCTTAAATAAATGTAACTGCATTACTCGCTAATAATTACATATTATTTCGCCCAAAATATATTCTCTCGAATAACTAGTGTCAAAATAAATGTGATCAGGCATCCTTAAATAATTATTAAACCACTGTCGGGAATAATATTTATTTAACTTGTCAAATTAATATTTAACTGAGATATGTGGACACACTTAGTCAGTGACCCTCTAGGCCTCTTTCTCAGTGGAATTATGTGGAGCCTACCTAAATTCCAAGGTTAGTGCCACGGAACCCATATAAAAAAATGTAACACCGAAATGACGTATCACCTCCTACAAATGCTTACCGGTTAATATAATCCCTTTGTCTCGATATCTCTAATCAAGCGGGTCGCATGCTTGTTCCATCAACCCATGTGCTCGATTATTCATTCTTTGACATCTCGGAATAGAACTCGCCTATACCTTGCCATGGACATGGATTTATTTAGGCTATATCAATTCCATCAATGTGCATGAGATATCTACTTCCACTATGGAACAGAAGGGACAAATCCTTTCTCGCATTATCTATTAATCCAGTATTACTCGTGACGCACCCAACGTATCCTACCTCGTTGAGAACAGTGTTTCATCATAGTTTTCTTCAATACATCTAAGTGCGCGAGTTGTAATACCCATTAATAATAATCTTAAAGTCTAAGGACCAATAAACACGTCCGCAGATAGGAACATCCTATGACACTATGAAATGTGGATTTCCTACTTGCGGGTCTCCTTCTCATAATATCCTCCTCCATATTACCAAGGAAGCACACCATGAGAAGGTGCCTCAATGTTTTATGAGTCCTCACCCCTAATGGTCTGTATTATTTGTGTCCCTCAAATAACATCATCCTGCCATAGAACATATATTCAAGAACAGTGTTATTGCACTTCTGAGTTCCCATCATAGTAGGGATCCACTATGACCCGTTAATGCAACAGTTGTCCTTAGGACATTATCACATGCATTTTCATGCAGAAGAACAATCAAGATGTGATAACGCATTTATTAATGAATAAAGTACAAAGTAGTTGGTTATAGGCCACCAACCCCAAAAAAAATAATATCCTAAAATTATAAGTATAAAAATCTCTGAACCTTATCTATTGAAGATCTTGAGAATCATATCACAATATACTACTAAAAACTAATATTCAAAGAAGTGGTGATGATTTCATGATGTTGATGATTTCTAAATAAGGGAGAGTGTAGTTATTTTTCTTAACTTCACCCTATTTTACAACATACATTATTTCCCATATTTTATGTGGAAATATAATGGGGTAAATGATTACCTTTTAAACATTAAAATTGGGATAATTCCACACAAGGCCAATAAGTAATGGTGGTAAAAGTTTCCATTTTTTGTATCATAAAAATATTCATTTATTATATCCAATTAGAGACTATGTTAGACTGTTAAAATGAAAAATAATATTCCAATAAATGATGTATATATATATAGGTATGTTTACATCCATATATAATTATTTCACCATAATCAACCACTCTTTCCAATTATCATAGAGTTTCAATATTTATATTACCCTATATGATATTCCGATAATGGATGCATCATATAGAATCTTAAAATTACACACATCCATTATACACCAAGTTTAATGATATCTTTAGTGAATTTTAAAAAGGATTTTTCTATGTACTCAACATGTATTAAAATAGAATAAGAAAAAAATTTCAATTCTATTGATGGGAGATATTTTTTGACTGCTGATTTCATGGGGATGTGTAAAAGTTAGATATGCATTTATTTCATATGCGTGATTCATTATTATTTATTATATTAAAATTTATATGTTTGTGATATGGTAGATTCATTGTTTTCCATTACATTGTATTATTGGCACATATATTGTGTGATATTCATTTTTATGGTTTCATGTCTATGTTAAAATTGTATTTTAATTTTCCCAATAACATATATTGAAATCATGAATTTTTCATCCTTTATATTAGTTTGTTGAATTATGATCTCTGATGACGTCTGATCAATAAATACATAATTTTTTAAGATAAATATTTTGAAAATATTTTCTAAGGTTGATGAGAATATATTATTCCCCAAGTGAAATGATTTTGTAAAAAAATAATTATGGATATAAAGATGGCGACCTCAAATTTTTTTATTCTATGTATCGGTAAAATCCCTACTTTGTGACTTTTTCCTATGAGCTATCTATTTTCACAACATTCCCCAACAAGATTCACACATGTTCTATTACAATGTTGAATGAATTAATATCATACAAACATGTGGCCTTCATCCCATATGACACACCTTACTCAACCATCACTTCACCTGGGTTAATGATTTCACTTAGGGTTCATTCAATTTAATTTGTGAGGGATTCATTTTAGTTTAATTTTTATTGAAAGAGGGATGAGGTGACCCCTATGTTTCTGGTGACAAATCAAAGAAGAAGATGGGAAACTAAGTTATTTGACTTATGAATAGATGACCACTACTCCATATGTCAATCATATAAAACTGATTCTCATGTTCTTATGGAGATTCAGTGAAAAAACGACCTATTGAGAGCTGGACAATAACCCCATGAACATGAATTTTGTATAATATTAACTATTCATATCAAAACAATTTTTTTACAGAAGTCCATTTATATAAATGATTTAATTTATTTTTTTACTTATATTTCTATTTCAGTGTAGTATCATATGATTACATCCATTAGTGGATAATTATGAATCCAAATGATACAATAAATCAATAAAAATAATATTAAATGGTTATCCACAACCGAAAATTTATATAGTGTTTCATTTTAGTTCATATCTTGTATATGATTTTTTTTCATTTAGTAATAAATTTCTTCCTAGGGTTGTGTTCTAACCTATCATGTATAATCAATGTGATGTAAAGAAGGGTATATATTTTTTTCTTTAATTACAAAATTTTTTGTTTCCAAAAGAATGATCATCTATTATTCAAATAAATATATTTTATAATGATAGTTTTTTATGAAATGACAATGTATTAAATCACAAAACATCATTTGATCTTGCATAGTTATTGAGAATTCCAATTCTACGACTCCCTCAATAATTGGTATCATAGAAAAATAATCCATTTACAATATGATGCATGTAGTTTGTGATAGAAACATTTGATGGTTAAAGGAGTTTCAATATATATATAATGAAGATTATTAATATCATGGATCATAATTTATTCATTATCCATTAGGTGGTCCTAAAAATAATGTTACCAATCAACCCCATAATGTTATATATTCTTTGCTTGAATCACTATAAAACACTAAATATTTATTTGGATGTTTGTACAATAAGAACAGACTTCATACATTAATGATATAACATGAAACTATATGTACGGATCATCATGATGATTTAAAAAAATCTTAAGAAATTTTTCAGACATAAGTATTGAAATATCAGATGAATACTAGGACTGGCTTATATTAACATTGTTACGTGAGTTTATAATCTCAATTAATGACATTTAGATATATGATTTCAATACTCAACATCTGGAAGGGGATATGACTTCATTATAAACTAAATAATGCCAAATGAAATTGACTATTAAAAGTGTTTCTATGGTTATGAACATTAAAGGATATAGTGGGATATGGATATGTATGTATAATGAATCCATCCTCAGAAACATACATATCAATTTATGTATTGTATTATTAAATTTTATTCAATGTAAACAACATTAGAACATGATAATAAAGTCAACATACATGTAGATTAAATATTATTAAAATAAGAAATATAATTCATTTTATTACAATAGTATTTCTATATAACGAATGTGTTGAATGTTTGTGATCCTCCTATCTATAAGGAGGGGATCATGGGCTAGGGATGATCCATTCACATGTGTCCTAATATAGAGTATATCCCTAAATAATGGGTGAGTGAATTGGGCTGTTCCTAACATGAAAATAATAATATTTTTACATTATTGATATATGTTCCATATCTCTAGATATTTTTTATGGTATGATTATGACTTTGGTAGTTGATGGGAGGGTTCCCAAACATAAGAGAAATATAATTTATATAGTAATTCTCTATCATATGGTTTATAATTTCCATTCTAGTGTTGGTAGTCTATGGATTTCCCATGGTTTACCCAATAGGATCAAGATAACTCTATTGAATATATTACATGTGTTAGATGGTAGTACCCTCATAAAAAACCTAACATTTATCATTTTTATGTATTAGATAATATTATCTTTTAGAAAGTGAAACATCGGAAAATGGCTATTTAAGGTTTTAATGATGCATCCTACTCAACAAGAACAAATAAATAGTTTTTCGATGCATGCTCTAACATGGTTAACAAAAATATTGGGAAGTATAGAAGTGAATACACTATGATGAAATAATGGCTTCAATTTTTTATGTTTTCAAAATTGATTCTTGTATTTTTTATTCAATGACCCATAGACAATATGAACGAAATTCACATGAGAAAAGTTGTTATCATTTATATAGAATAATATTCAATTCAGTTTAAATTTTATTCGTTTTTATCTAATTCCTTTATGTATCTAAAATTTCATAACTGTTTAGTAGATTTTAAATTAAGGAGGGTATTTGGTAGAACATGTTTGAAAAGTTAATACCCTAATCGGACCCTATTTTATAATTAAAATTATTATCAAAATCTAAATATGAATATATATATATATATATTTGTGTGTGAAATTTTCAATTTTTTACCTACAACCTACCATTACACATTTATTTATTCATAATTTTATGATTATTTTGTTGGATTGTTGTTTTCTAGAGCTGTTATAGGGTCGAGCCGAGCCCACCCACATAGTAGATCAAACATGATATAAATTTATATGTGATATAGATAACCTAACCAATGTAAGAAATTATATTTTATATCATGGTTTCTCTCCTACCCTCAAGGGCCTTGTAGACTCATGGAATGACCAACATATTTTAGAATGTTATATCCAATAAAAAATTAAATTTCAAAAATGATAATTACTAAATATAAAACCCAAAATCATTAAATTTAAACTGCACATTTATGTTGTTAAAAATTACATATAAAATAATAATAATATATATTTATGATTTCAAAAATAAATATTGTGTTGTATGGGGGAAGAGAGACAAAGTGGTCTGCAATTAAAATTTGTTAAATAGAGACGAGTGTTTCAATAATTAATTAGAAAAAATAATAACATTATGTGATGTTGATAGATTTCCCTAACATAAGATGAAGATTTTATTACTATTTTTTATGACGTGATTTTCTACAATTTTACAGGAATAAGATTATTATTATTTTCATGGTTTAAGCCATTTATGATAATTATTGTGGCCCCAAAGGGATTGTAGACACCCATCATGATTATCCATATGGGTACTGGGTCTATAAAACCAGATCATTTTTAGTTGAAACTTTTTTGTGATTAAAATTATATGTTTTTATCATGTTAATTTATTTCTATATTGAAACTAATTTGTCTTCTAGTTTTATGTTTTGAAATTTTCATGATGAAGTCCGTTTTATTTTGTATATATGTGTTATTTTTTTATAATTGACATTATTTTTTTAATTTATCACATCAAATTTAATTAGTTCATAAGTATTTTCTACATCATATATCATTGTTTCATCATAATAGTTTTTTCATCATATGTATTTTTTTAGTTTTCATCATATAAAATCCAATGGATGTGTCTTTGGATGTGCAATAATTTTTTTTCTAGATCAAATGTCTTCTAAACTCCCAATATATGACTTTTATTAATTTTTACGTAAATGCTTAATCATTTTTATGACATTAGTATTATTCTATGTTTTATACATTATTTTAGTGGACCACATACCTTTATAGAAGGGTCAAGGTTTACCTTTCCATAGATTTTATTGATGAAATTCCTATAATTTGTTGTTATGTTTGGTTCGAGTTATTAATTTAATTAATTATTAGTCTCTCATTTCTTATTTTTTTTATCAGTCAATGAAACAATATATACACTTCTGTTTATATCTATTTTCCATTTAATATTTTGATGTGATGGGTTGTTTCTTGTAGATTCATGTGAATGAGTTTTTAAGATAATATCAAACACTGCAATTCTAGGGAGATATAGGGTGATATTGTGTGGAGGATATTGACTTGAGATTATGTATTCAAACTTACTTAACATTCAATAGAACCATCGAAAAAAGATAACAGTTTCCCTTATATTTTAATCATCAACAGATCTAGATACATAAGATTAGGCAGATCCAAATTTCTCAATGATTCTTGATGTCATTGGGGCATTTCTGAGAATCACATGTGTGGATGTATGTTGGAAAATATAATTATTTTTAAATTTTTATTCATAATTTTATTATTGATTTTTATTTTTTGGTTTTTTATCATATTTTTTTATTTTGTTTCTCTAATGTTTTTATTGTTTTTGAGTGAACATCAATTAAAAACTGTATGGGGTGGTGGTATTATTTCGGAGTAGAACCAATCTAGTCTGACCAATGTAAAATATCATGTTTACATTATTTTTCTCATAATTTCATTACATATCATTTCTTCCAATTATCATCCCTTGTTCTTCCTTTATTTATAGTATCATTTCAAAATCAAATAGTAGTGTCACAATATGATCCTGGGTGTTGATTTTGGGAATTGAAAATATATTTAACTTAATAGTTTATATAAAATATTCATACCATAGATAAAGGATCCATTTTTCATGAGATTCATAAATATTATTGTAAAAGATGTCTAATTTTATGAATCTCAATATCAGAGTGTTTCTATTCCAATAAGGTGTATAGTATACCTAAAATTGTCTTAAGAAACTGTATATTAGTCTGTTTTCATATGTGTAGACCATAACCAAAACCGCATATTCCCCCATAACATAATAACAAAATACCATTTCTTCTTAACTCTATTATTTGTTGATGAATCCCAACATGATGTTTCTTATAATCCCTTTATAACCAATATTTTTTCAAATATAGAAAAACAATATATGAAAACTCATTGGATAGATTGTTTATATAAGAATCATTAACTATATACTATCATGATGCATCCGAAAGCATCCATACATGTAAAACATTGTATATTAATAAAATATGGTTATATTTTTCTTGTATCAATGTTAATGATAATGATGAGGGAAAATCCATTATTAGTCAAATTTCTATAGATTTTTCATATGAAAACAAACTGATGATATGATATATGATAGAAAATCCATATCATTATAGAAACCCATGACCACTGTAAATTCTCATGTGTTTCATGGTATGTCATTGGTTAAATTCAAACCTGACAGATTTAGTGTTAGATACCATTTTTATTTTCATGAGAAAAAAATGTTATGATGAAAAAAGGATTTAAAGAACATAATCAATTCTCATGAGTCTTGGTATAATTAAAAAATGAGGGAGGTTATATTTTTCTATTATGTTAAACATGTGCATGTTAGGCCTAAATTAAAAATTTCGGAATATTTTATTACATTAATAAAATATAGAGATCATTAACTCTTTTCCCAAAAAGTATATGAGAGTGGTAGGTTGTTGAATATGTACCATGATGTGTTAAATACTGAGTTGGTTTTTAAATTTAGTTGATATTTCCATATGATCCCATAATAGAATACCAGTATTGAGTTTACTAAGAATCTAAATGTGATGTTGATTTTAAAAAATTGTATCATGTCATTTCTATAGGTTTATTTATGACCTGACACTAAAAAAATCAATTTTCAAAATATTAGATATGAAATTCATTCCATATAATTTTTTGGAATCTAATTTCATTTTGTTGTATTAGATCATGGAGGATTTATATTCAAAAGTAATTTTGGTTTCACAAATATAACCAATGGTGATTGTGTGGTCCTTTCAGTTTCATTGGTGAATGAGTTATATGACTTGAATGGGAGTACACACACCATGAAGTTGGGAAGCACTTATTTCACTCACACTGATGGTTCATTAATTTAGTATATTATTTTGGGACTTTTTTTTGTTAATGTAATAAATGATTTCAGTAATATATGGATTCATAAAATGTGAAACAATGTTACCTTCCAATTTGTTTGAATTCTGTCCCAAGTAAGCCTAAAATAGTCAGTTTTAATTAGTATATTTTTAAATAATCCTACCCACTTGGGTATGATCACAATTACCTATTGGGGCGTTCTATAACTACACACCATATTAGAGGATCCAATTTTGCATCCATCATGGATTTATTCGCTAGGAATTTTTAATTTTTTTGAAATAAATCATATGTATTTAAGGTAAATAAAAATTGTAAATTTTATATATAAAACTATTGAGGTAAAATGTTGAAATCCTTAAGGGATGATAATGTAATTAGACACCTATATACCAATTATAACAAATATTGGGAGGATGAGGGAATTTTTTGACTTAGAATAACGAGTCATACACCTCGAAAAAATGTTTTGGATGAATGTATGAACAGTATTCTCGTGTCAGTTCATAGCATGGATCCATTCTTAGTTTTTCCCAAATCCTTTTGCATGGAGGACTCCATTATGATGTCTGGTCCTATGACCCGATCTTCCATATATGATACAAAATATTTTGATGTATTGTTATGATTAAAAATAACTGAAAACAAACAATGCATTATTCAACTATGATTATTTTCATGCTTATGATTTTTTTTAGAAAAATGACTAATATTAGAGATTATGAGAGTTAAAAATACAAATGAGAAGTCAAATATTTGATTTTTCTCTTTCTAGATCCTTATTGAAGGTAATATCAATGAAACATATAAATGTTCCTATAAAAATTTATAAAAATATTGGTTGGGGATAATTTCCTAGTAAGGGGATTTTTAATATCTTTGAAAACCCATTATTCAAATTCATTTGAAAATTCCTTTGAATTTTTTTATATATATCAAAATAGATATTTGATATATATGAATTTTGAAAATATAATTCAAGGTTTTTCAAGATGTACCATTAGAATACACCGTTAAATTTTTTTTTAAAATAATGTAAAATTTGAAAACAGTATTTTTAAAAGAAATTATCAAAATATAATAACTCTATAAATTCTTTTTAAAATATGTTGAATTTTTTTTTAGAAAATTCCATTGAAAACAATTAAACCATGAAAATATTATAATCCTATTGAAAATACATTTTCTTGGAAATTTTTTTAAAAATATTTAAAATAATTTCTCCATGAAAAGGACATATTACCTTTGAAAATAATTACGATTTGAAAATGTTTTTCATTATAAAATTGTAACATGATTTTTTGGAAATTAAATATTAGTTATTGTAATTAAATCCATGGGACAGAAGAATAATTAATGGCTAATAGGCCTTCACACATATGAATGTATGATTTTACTACTCAATTAAATAACATTTTTAAGAATATCAAGTGAATCATTTTATGAAAACATTTTGTGATTTCTTAATAAAAATATATATATTTCAGTGGACTTATTTTCATTAAAAAATTCCAATAGTTCATTACATATACACATTCATATATTTAAATAAATATATATAAATATGAAAATTTATTATATATGACATGATATATTTTTCACCACCAAATCACAGAATATATAGACTTTTGATACATTTTTGGGATATTAATGAAGGAATTGTAAACACCAAAGTATTTAAACGTTCTTTAAAAATTTCATATAATATATTTTATTCAATGTTTTTATAGAATGATAAATTTTACAAATTAAAATTACCATTGAATAAATAAATATATACTCATTTACTTAATCCAAAATTTTATTTTATACATAAAATAATGGGTTGATGGTATGAATCCTTCACACATAAAAAATAGTAATTTTAAATTTTTTGTTCAAGTAAAATAATACTATTATAAATATATATTTATTCTATCATAAATAAATCACAATAAATTATGAACGTAAAATATTAGTTTGAAAAAAAAAATGTTACACACATTAAATTATAAGAAGTAACATTTTTATAAAAAAACATTCCATCCTTGCATAAGGAACTCGAGTAAGGTTGAAATTAGATATTGAAACAAAATTTCAATCATGAATAATGGACTCATTAAAATCATTTAATAATAATGGAATGTTTATATCTATATATATGTATATATGTAAACATAAATAAACAAAATAATATGTTTAAAAGTTTATATGAACTCGTATATGTTTATGATAAAATATATCCCTAAACATAAATATAAGTTTAAAATTTCACCCCCAAATAATTAAATACTTTATAAATTATTTACATTTAGTTTGAAATTTATATAAATATATATACACCCTTTACATTATGAAAATGGAATGTTCCATCTCCTTCACCGAAATGTGTGTCTAAACATTATGCAAGGATAGGTAAAAGGGAGAGAGGGATTCTTCTTCTACTTTTTTAATTGAGTGGTATTCCCTATATAATGTGATTTATTTATTTATATATATATATACTCTAATATCAAGGTTAAATAAATGATGGTGTACAAAATGAATATAATCCAACATTGAGGCATCAAACCTAGTCTGCTCAAATCGATGGAATCTGTGGAAACATTGAGAAATATATAATATTGACATTCATATATATATATAGAAATTTGAAATTCAGTTTTAATTATTTATTTTTCATAAAATTTTATAAGGGTAGCACACTATATGTTGATATCGGTGACTGTTTTTTCCTTTAACCATAAGTAAAATAAGAAGACAAATCATATTGGGAAGGATAATGATGATATCTTATCTAGTAGTCTTGTAATTTAATGGATTATAGTTTATTCATAGTTATAAGAGAGGGAATTGATGAGTAAGAAGATTATATAGGGTAGATTGATTATATCACATTTTATCAATCAGATGGCTACAAATTAAGTGGATGTTTATAGATATGTGAATAGTGCTTTTATTTTTTGATCCCACATAAAAACATTGAATGAATTTTTTTCTCCAATATAAGTTATGTGGTTACATCCATAGCTAATAATATAATAATCGGGTCAGCACTCAATGGGCCTTATACTTGGGTCAACTTCATCTTAGCGGGGTTATGCTCAATCGCTATATCCCATTTCCACTAAGTGTGGTTTAAAAAGGTAGATGCCTCTCACATGTTATTGACCCATAATGGGTCTCACATGGTTGTTCAGGTTTCCCAAGATCTTAACCATTTGTGGATGAAAATAAGTTTATTTATCAAACACTAAACTACTATGTTTTGGTATAATTATTTCTTTTAATCTATTATTATTCATAAGAAAATTTTATTTTAATTAATTGTTAAAATTTCAAACATTTTAATTTATAAAAAGTACTAAATAAACATTTTACCATAAGGGATTTAATATATCTTTATATATTATTACTCAACTAATAATGTTTTTTCATTTTTCAATAAAATAATTTTATGATTAAAATTTCAATCAATCTAATAGAAAAAGTTTTTTGATTGTATTAATTTGATAAAAAAATAATATAATGAAAAAAAATAACAACTAATATTTAACAACAATATTAATTTTAATTGATATTTTATTATAAGTAATATAGATTTAAAGGGAATTTTCATAATAAATAACCTTTAATATAATTTATTAATATCATCTATTTCGTTATTTATGTTGACTTCTTTTTTTTTAAAATTTAATTGGACAACATTAATTCCCTAAATATTAGTTATAATGTCAAAATAAATTTATTCAATGAATCAAAAAAAATAAAATAAAATAAAATAAATTGGAGGATAGAAATGATACTTTTTAAAATAGTGTTACTCAATATCTGGGTTTGATAAATTCTACCCCTAGTAAATGGGATTTCCTTATCAAAATTTTTTATTTTTATATAATGATAATTATGAAAATCCATTTTTAGTATTTTGAGAGGTATAATAAGTATAGTTTTATATTATTAGAGGTCACCTAATTACATAGGTGTTAAAAATATATTTCAAATTCTTTTATTTTTCTTCAATATTAATGGATAAAAAATAGGGGTTTTAGAGAAATAATATAATTAGAAAAGTAACAAATTTTTATATATCAGTAATAATATCCAACATTATCTAAGTAGTTCATCTAATCCCTATTATATGGTTTCTATATCCACTATTTTGATCTGATAAAAATTAATTCAATATCATTTTTTATATATTTTTTTATAATATATAATTATTTATAAAACAGAGTAATTTTTCCAGACTTTTATTCGGTTGAAATTGATTAGTATTACATATTATCCAATTATTGAAAATAAATAAATTAGAATAAATTGGAATTTTCTCATTCTAGATCCTTAATGGGTCTTTTTTCCTTGAAAATTCTAATTGATCATGAATTTTTTTAAACATTGAATGAGAATAATTACCCAGTATTTTGTTTTTAAAAATATTGTTAAAATCCATTTTGAAAAAACATTTGAAATATTATGTGAAATAAATTTTATATTATAAAAAAATAGATATTTTAAATATAATTTTATTAAAAATATAATTCTATGGATTTCAAAATATTGCATCGGAAGACAATTTTTATCATCCACTGAATAAACATTAAATTTTGAAAACATTATTCAGAAATTTCTTTTTAAAAATATAAGAACCTTGATATAAATTTTAACAATACTTTTAAAAATTATTTTGAAAATTGATTTGAAAATATTTAAATCATTAAAATAATATTATACTTTTTAAAGTACATTTTGTGAATAGATTATAATAACAATGAAAATAATTAAACTTTTAAAATGATACAATGCTATTTCTAATACATATACTCTTAAAATGTGATCCACAATAATATAATGATTTGATTTTTTAGAAAAAAATGTGCATGATATGGAAAAAGACCATGGGGACACCTGAACCATTAATGGATGTCTAGTCCTATGCACTTCTAAAGGGATGAGATCACTCAACAATTCCCTATCATGTTCACAAATTTTAAGACCTGAATATTATAATAACATTTCGATCATTCATTATATATATATATTAGTTTTTATTTTAAAATTGGGAAATTAATATTTACATTTACACAATTATATTTATAGAAATATATATAAATATGAACATTCATATCAAATAACTTGCTAATTTTGTAATAAAAATTTTAAATAACATATAGCATTATCATTACTTGCATTGGATATTAACAAATGAATTATTAAAAACCATATTTTCAATGGTTCATTCATAAACTCATAAAATCCATTTTATTTAAATGGGACATAAAATGATGAACTAGATCATTTGAAAATTAACATCGAATAAATAAATTTCATACTGATTTGATTAATTCAAATTTTTATTTTATAGATAAAATAATTGTGTGATGGATTGAATACTTCACACATAAAATAATAGTAATTGTAAAATTAATATGAACAAAATATAATGTCTTTTACAATATAAATATTTTCTCATTCATAAATTAATCATAATAAAATTTTCCCATAACTAATTATTTTGAAAATAATTATTACACACATACAATTATATGAAGTTTCATTTTTAAATATAATATTCAATCTTTTCACAAACAACTATTGTATGATTGAAATTTAAAAAAAAAACAAATTTGTATACACCAATTTATTAGAAATTAAAATACATTAATAATATCGTAATGTGTATATCTGTTTGTGTATTTTTGTCTACACATATATTAAAAAATTCCTACGTTTAAAATGGTATATGTAATCAAATAAATATTAAAAATAACATATATTGAATAACATAAATATAGGTTTAAAATCAAATCATAACATAATTAAAATTTTATAAATAATTAACTTTTAAATTGAAAAAAATAATAAAAACATATATATACATCCTCAAATAATTGAAAATTGAAATGGAAAGCTCCTCCTTTCAAATGGGTATGCGAACTAGGCTAAGGAGTGAAAAAATATGGAGAGTTATTATCCTTAATCTTTTAGAGTCATGGATACCCCTCTCTATAATGTGATGAATATATATACGTTCATTTTTGAAGGTGGAATGAAAAAAATGATGGGTTACAAAATGAACAAAAGCCCTCAACAAGGCTTCAAACCGACTATTTATCGAATCAATGGATTGTGAGGAAAACTGAGACAATGTCATTATTTTACCTCCATATAGATAGATAGATTTATATATATATATCATATTGTATTATGTTATTTATATTAACTTTTATAGGTAAAATAGGATGGGTATCACACTGAAAGACTGTCTCCCTTGCTGTGGTTTCCTTACACTGGAAGGAAATTAATAAGATAAACTGTGATAGGAAGGATGATGGTGACGACAATTCCAAAAAGTCTAATGTATCATATTGAAGAAGATGTGAAAATATGGGGGAGAGGGATTTTGTGTGGAGGAAGACAGTGTGGGGGAGATCTCATTGCTTGTGTATGTTCAATCTATCATCTGAATTTTTAGGTTACTGTTTTTAAACATGCAAATAATGAACATAGTTTGTTAACCCAAATTATATCCTTTAATTCTTGGCCACTAAAATATAAGCAAAATTTTGGCATCCACTGGAAATAATAATGTAATGGGTATATCACCTAGAGGTCATTAAAAATGGGATCATTAATTATTTTTTCTTAACCTATGAATGACTTGGGCCATACATATGTATTGTTTTCCCATTGTAAGAGTTATACTCAACCATAACTTTCCCTAACATCCAAGAGAGGCTAGACAAGGTTGACACCTTGTATGTGTGATTGACCCCTAATGGGCTTTAGATCATGGTTGAGGATTCCCATTGTCTTATCCCTTAATGGATATACATAGTTGTTTTTATAATACTCTAAAATATAACATCTTATGTAGAATTATTACATGTTTCTTATTACTCTTCATTTTTAATATTATTTTATGCATGTAATATAATTTAAAAGTGATTAATTTAAATATTATTACCAAATAAACACTATAAGATTATGATTTAAATAAATATTATATATCAATACTCAAATAATCATTTTTTTCTTTTTTGATAATAATAAATCAATTTATTAAATATTACAATCATTTTACATTTAAAAATAAGTAGTTATTTAATCATAATTTTTTTGTTAAAAGAACAATATTTTGAAAACAAAAAATAATTTTACATTCAGAATTATGATAATTTTTAATAACATAATGAATAATATAATATAATTTTGAAGGGAAATTCCGTATTAAATGTTCTTTTTACAAATTTATGCACTTCATATATTTTTATTATTTTATAAATAATATATTTTATAACATTAAAATCTCCGATATTTTTTTTCATAAAATTATTATTAATTTATATATTCATTTATTAAAATATTATAAAAATATTTTTCAATATATTACAATCTCATGAGAAATTGAAATAATTTCTAATAAATTCTTTTTATATAATAAAAACATATTTTTATTTGAAAAATATTATAAAATACATAAATGGGATGTATTGAATCATTTACTAGTAAATTTTGACAAACAAATAAATCAAAATATAAAATATTAATATGAAATGAAAAATACTCAAATTTCAGCAATGTAACAAACCTAGTTTAACCGAAGTACCAGTACCCCTTATCTACAACTAATTTCATGACTCTAGAAGAATAATTGAGATTACACCCCTCACACTATGGACATATTAATTTATTTAGATTAGTTATTGATGCTCTTGTTATGAAGGAAATTCTTGACCCTGAGGATTTCATGTTTGTTTTCATTTGATATTTTGAGGATGTGAAAATGTATAAACTATGGATTGAAAAACCATTGTTTTTTATGTGTATTTTCATCCTCTATTTTTTGTTTGAATTGTAATTAAATTAGAAAATATGAACTCCCATTGATGATAGAGGAGATCTATCTTAGAAGATTTATGTTATGGTAAATCCTTCAATTGATGGAATGTCTCCAGTTGAGAATTATCCACCTATTTCTCTATCACCTACACATCTAACTAATCTAGAATACAGATCTGAATATGGTAATGTCTCAGATACTGAAGCTACAAGTGGCCCTATTGATTATAATCTCATAATATATAGCGTGATGATTTTTATTATACCGCATTAAAGATGTAAAAGGATGATTCAATTACCTTATCCCATCACAGTATCGAATATATTGATGGAGATTAACCTAAACATATTAGTAGGTTGTCAATGATTATTACTCTAAGAACTAGATTATTGTCATGGAAGATGAGATTGAATCCCTAATTACGAACCATACATTGTCTATATAAAAAAAACAACATACTAACAAAGTGATTAGAATCAAATTGATCTATAATAGAAAATATGATTATAATATGTATGTAAATATCAAATTTTACTCAAGATTAATAGCCAAAGGCCTTCATCAATGAGAGGGAACTGATTATTCTGAAATATTTACCCAATAGTTAAGCATTCATATATAAAGAATTTACTTACTTGTACTAAATATCTATTAATATATATAGAATAAATTGATATCAAAAGTTATTTTTTCCATAGTGATTTAAATGAGAAGCTATAAACGAAGCCTCCTCCAAGTACTGAAAATAAATTTAAACATTAACTTGTTTTTTTCAAAATAAATGACTATATGTATTGAGACAATATTGATGACAATAGTTCAAAATGGTCAATTAATTCTTGTTACATAATATGTTTTAATATGATTCAGTTTCATATCTGTATTTATTTCAATCAATCAAAAATTGAATTTAACATCCTCTAGTGATGAAATGTCTATTATATGTTGTAATATGAAACTAATCAAAAATGATAAATAGTAATTAAATGAATATTTTTAAATGAAACATCATTGTTGTGAATATAATATCATGCTTATGAAAATAATGAGGGATGTAATGTATTATTCAATTCACCTACCTCATCATCCATATGTAATTAACATTTATAAGAGTCAAGTGATTTATGATTTTAAACTAGATTCCATTCCATTTTCATATAATTTTAAATTTTCCTTGTCTTTCATAACAGCATATAATAATGACCTTATGATTAGAACCTGACATGCTAATTTTTTGTTTATTGTTTTCTATGTAATAATATTTATTAGGTTGGATGTTTCCATATCTATTTTCATACTGAACATGTTGATTGAAAACTCAAGTAATCCACATTCATTTTCACTTAAGTGGATATTAAGGTAGAGAAATTATATGTCATCTCTTACTTTTTTATAATAGGAATAAAAATTATAGTCACCTTCTGATTGGTTATATCAATTTTGGTTATACTAGAAATTTTGATACAAGGAAATAACTACCTGGTTATGTTTTTAATACATTTGAAGGACCTATATTCTGTATGTGTTATATGAAAGCAACAGTGGCCTTCTATACCACTGACATTACATATATTTTTACTATCAATGTTAATAAAAGTCCATTTTGGATAATGGTTTGATTTATAAAATCAAATTGTGATATTCTATTATTATTATAGATCATGATCCACAATCATCCCTATTTTTCTCTAATGACCCATTATTTAATGGTATGTCTATTGATATAGATATTATTTGGTATTTTATTTGAGAATTTATTGGTAGTTTAATGTAATTTTACACTATGATAAAAATTGAAGAAAAAATAACTGATAATATGACTAAGGCTAGAGATTTATCCATCTTTAAGAATTATTTACATATTATAGAACATGGAACCTCTTAAATAACATTTAGTCAAATAAGATTATCAAATAAATTCTAAATTGATTATTAGTTTCTCTATTTTGAATTTAACATGTTTAAATGCTTATTATTATTATCTGTGTGTGATATTTTCTATTATATAACACCCCTTTTTTCTTATTCTTTTCACATTTTAATACCATTGAACAAAATTATTTGCCATATCCGATATCATTACTAATTTATAAAACTTTTCCTCACTATATTACTTTATGAATTTTACATCATTTGACAACATATTAAAAGAATTTGGATGAGTGAAAGTTTTAATTTTGGACAATATTCTTTTTTGAACATTAAACATTTGAATTTTAATAGTTTACATATTACATCCAGGTGCTTTGTTTGACTTTGTTTTTTGTTTGAGTTCCATATGTTTCCTCATCACCCCTATTATCATTTCATAGTTGGTTTGGATTTACTTTTAATATATTGTTTTAAATACCATACTATAGTTTTTTGTAATTTCAAATTAATGTTGTTAAAGATCATTCTTTCTTAAATTATCATTTATTGCTCTCTTATAGAGAAAAAGTAAAAAAAAGATGAATATTATGGATATATTTTGTGAAACGTTTCAGATTTAAAGAGATGTAATATTTACCATAGATCAATGTGATAGTTTATTTGAGATAAGATTGATAATTTACATTCTTATGATTGAGTGAGATACAGTGAGAGGATATACAATAAACTTCAGGAACTATACACTCCATGATACACATTATTTATCACCATATATGAACATAGCATTCCATGGTGATGAATTCATAAAGAGATCATAATGTTATTTATCATGAGGAACCCAATTTACCACTTAATGATAATTCCATTATTTTATCACATAAAAACACATGTGCTTATGTGGGATGGTAAATTATACCATTCCAAAGAGTTTCAACATACTATTCATTGTGATTAATTTTTTTTTATTTTTTTGTTTTATTTCTAGATAATTTTTATTTTTTCTTGGATTCATGTATTTTTTTTGTTTCACCATTAATAAAAATAAATAATTTTGGAATTCATTCCTTGGTGTGGGACCAAACTAGTCTAATCCTCATTAAATGTATTATGTTCATTTTTGTTTCCTTATTTCATCTCTTTTATTTGTGACAAATTCACATAACTTGTTCTTAGTTTTTTTCTTATATCACTGATAAATACCATTTCCCTATTGATGCATGATCTTTTGTCTCAATTTATGGTATACAAATATGGGTTATCCTCAAAAAAATAAGGAGAAAAATAAAAATAATCTACATTCTAACGAATAGTCTTGTATTATTGTGGGTTTTTTAAAACATTAATGTGGGTGATTATTTATCATATGGTTACATGCTGATGAAAATAAGGTAGAATGAAAAACGCTTAGCCAATGTGACATGTTTTTATTTTTAATTGGTTTGAAACTAAGACCCATCATTTTAGGTTGCGAAATATGTTTTATTTTTATTAATTTATATATTATTGGGAAATAAATAATTTCTAACAAATGAATGAAATTATAACAATTAATACCGTAATAACAATATGACTTGATTAATAATAAATTAATATATTTTAATCTAAATCCTATAAAAATAATTATTTAATTTAATTGATTCTTTTTTTACTGGATAATATATGAATGGTGATACCTTTATCATATAATCGTTTCCAACCCATTTATTATGTTAATTATATGATTTAAATGTAGAATGTATAACATGTAGTGAATTGTGATGTTTGATGAAATAAAATGGTAATGGGATTTCTGGAATTTATGTGCCTTAGTTTGGGTTATGCTACCAGATCACTATGATACATTGAGAATCTCTTCATTTTGATTCGAGGGGAATCACCCTTAGTGAAAAAATTCTTATCTAAAGGCCATATCCAAAATTTACTTTTAAACCAACCCCCAAATTCTAATTGGTTATAAGTATTCAAATTATATTTGTTAGTAGCCAAATCATGAACTAGTGTTGTAGTGAATACATGTTTTTTTAATAAATATACCATTTAAAAACACAAGGTTCTATTTTTTTATTTTTTATTTACCATTTAGAAAGATTATATTTCCTAACAGATTAAATTAGAGACTCATTCTTATTGGTGAGCGGTGGTCTATATGATGAGAATGAAAAGAAATAATAATTTTGAGGAAATGATTTCACATTTTGGAATATGTATGTATGATATTAGTTGTATTTAAATATTTTTAAAATTCAATGAATAAGAAAAACATTTTATTTTGTCAGTGTAGATGATTAAACAATTTTAGATAAAATATTATTGGTCATGATTTGATTAAAATTGTTGATGAAAATTTCTGAAAAAAATCATCATGGATTTTTATTTCTATAGTTGAGATACTTCCTCATTCATATAAGATATTTCAGATTCAACAATATATAAATAAAATAATAAAAGGACGGTGCTAATGTTGCTGATCATGTTAATTAATTGAATTTCATAAAGTGAATATTGACCATGATAATGAATTAATTTACTGCATAATTCTTAGGCCCTACTTTTCATTATTGTTGAGTGTTTTCAAGTGTTTTTATTTATTTATATAACATATTTTTAATTAATTTAATTTCTAAAATAGTTTTTTTAAATTAATATATTTTTTATCAATTATTGTAATTATATATATATATATTGAAGAAATAATTTTTTAAGTGTTTAATTTTATCTTATGCACACAAAAGGAATAGAATTTTACTTTTATGTGAGATTTTATAATACCCCTATGTATCTAATTTAAATTGATTTTGACCATTACATATGTTTTTTTAATATTTATACCATTATATGAGTGTTCCATCTACCCGTTCATGATCCAACTTAAACTTCCATTATTTGAGTTATAAGTCTACCCTTACATAGGGAGTAGAGATTTATTATATACATTATGTATTTTATTATTACCTATACTCAATATATATTTTATAATTTATTCTTACCTAAAATTATTACAGTTACATTGACACAAGTATTAAGGTTTACCTTTATATGTTTTTATTAATATACAAGTTACCATTGTGTAGAGAGTAAAAAAGGATATTTACCATTATCAAAGTTATATAAATTCAGTTTTGATATTAAAAAGCTTATTTTGTTCATCAAATTCAGATATATTCGTTCTTGTAGAAGTATTCTTTTAAAATACTTCATACAGTCAGTTGAATAAATATAAATTTCTTTTCTTATATTATCATCAATTAATTTTCATGATGGGTAACAGATACTTTTTTGGGGCATCACTTTTTTATGTGGTATCTAAATATTTTACATGTTCTACATATAAAATTATGTTATTCCTTCACACTGTCCCTTATTTTCTTTGTATAAAAATGAAATTTTAAAAAAAAAATCCAGTATAATATTTTTTCATGTTTTCATGGAATATTCAATTAAAACATATTATATTTATATATTTATTAAATTTTTAGATTTTAAAAACACATAGATATTATGTGGATTCGATGAAAAATGTTTTTACTATATGTTAAATGGATTATTATAAAGATTTATTAGGTTTCTTTTCGTGGATATACTTAATGTTTAGAGTTTCTGATTTTTTAAATGTACATATTTTGAGTGATTTATTTTATTTCTATTAGTTTAAAAACATTATCGTATTAAAAATTAAATTTTTAAATTAAATTCAATAATTTTTTCAATATATAAATGCGTAAAAAAAAACATATGAATTTTTTGATTTTAATGGGAAATTATAGTTGATATTTTTGGAAATCATTATCCATATAGAGATATTTGGGATGTTTAAAAATTAATTCAAACATATTTTAATTACACTTAATATTTTTAAATTCATTTTATTATTTTATCAATTATGATGGAATTATAACTATCTATCTCTTTGAAAAATATTAAGAGTGAATATTAATTATCTTATTTGGTTAGAGATTCTATTATTTTTATTTTGATGTATATTTAATGGGATTAGAGAATAATTATATGAGACTAGATTATGATATATTGTTCACAACTAATGTATATAATTCAATTCATGTATAATTTCAACATTCATACTCTCACAGTGTTGTATGATTTTGTGATCATATGAAAACAAGTTACATTAGGTGGGTGATTTAACAAGGGTAACAAAATAATCAATTACTTATACTATATCCTTGATTATATATAATAATATTTTACTAAAAGTAAAATTAGTCTCCCTAACTAGTATTCCATGACTTCAACTGTATTATTTTTTGAGTCTAATCTAATTCTTTCTTTGTATCTAATATGTTCTCTTACATTGATCTGTTATTTTCGAACAAAAAATAATTCTATCTCAAGGGTTGTTACTTCTTCATTCAAAAGTATGGGACCTTTAGATTTCAATATTATAATCTAAATTCATGATAGGATCTTCCTTCATTAATAAGTCTATATATTAATTTTTGGACTCCTTATAAAAATTTATGTGTGAATAGTTGTACGTATTATAGAAAATATTGGTTTTTAATGTATTAGGATTTCATAAATATACAATACATTAGTGAACTCACATATCTAAAGGAATATATAGGTGTACGAGTATATTTGGTCTAAATTGGACTGAACTTCTATAAAAATAAATTCATTCATTATTTTATTTTAAAATGTGTATTATAATTTGATGTTAGTGTTAATTAACTGTAATTAATATCAAATTTTTTTTATTCAACTCTTCAAAAGTAACATCATATCTATTAACCCCCGATTGTCCATCAACCATCACCATCTCATCCCTAAAAATTTTATCAAATATTGAACACTGATAAGGATAGTTTGGATTTATTTATTTTACCTAATATGAAATAGTTGGTATCAAATCCTCTTCTTCATAGATATAATGTTTGTTATTAATTTTATTTTATAATCATAAATATTTTTTACATCAAATTATAAATAAAATTATCTTCTTATGATGTCATTAATGAATGTAAATGATGTTTGGATTCCTCAAAAACCACCATACATTGATAGAAATGATAAATATTAACAAAAATACCAAATAGTATCATACATTAAGAAACTATATATATATAATAAGACTATAATGGTATAAATATATATGTAATCAGAATCATACAATTGATTACATAATAGATTTAATATTTTTATGTAAGTTTTGAATTAAAATTTCATTGAATTTCAGACAACATAATTAACAAAAATTTATCAGCTTATATTTTTGTGTCAAAGTAATCTTTTTAAATTTAGACGGTTTTGAAAGTTACTCACCACGGTTAAGACATTTTTTATGATAGAGATAAAAATTATTGTGGATTTTATTTGATTATTTAGAAATGGTTTAAGGGTAATGATTAAATTAAATATACCATTGATTCACTAGAATCATAAATGGGATGAATTCCCTCAACGAAATATTGGATGACATGGTGGTCGTTGAGAGATTCATAATAGTTCAACCCAAGATGCTGAATGTGAAGAAAGATGAAATTTAAAAATCCAAAAATGTTAAGGTGTATAAAATGGGTGAAATATTTTTTTAATTAATATTATATGATCTAGAAATGATGGACATCACTTAAAAGGAGACATCAATGAAGAAATGGTTTTAATTAAATGAAAAATAATTCTTTTACTAGATATTTCTAATTTGAAGTCATAGGAAACTGAGAACGAGATTCAAACCATTATTGAAGGTGTGTACAGAATAATGAAAACATATATGGGAATAAATAAGATATTTGTGAGAGATAATCATAAAACATATCTAAATAAAAATGTTAAAACTAATTGTAATGATGTTTTTTAACTCACATGTTATGAATAAAATGGTATGGGACACATAAATCCTAACTATCATATGTTGAGGAATTTTATAAAGGATAATAAATATATTAAAAAGTTGAAATGTACATTGGAATCTAGATGAAGTTGAATAGAATATTTTAATTTGAGTGATGAAACCAAAAGTTTAAAAGAAAATAATAACATATGATTTTGGTATCAATGAAAAATGAGGTATGTAATTATTATGATTTTAATTTTCACTATTCTATATATAAAAAAACTATTAAATAATAATTAATTTACCATAATGAAAAATTTCATAGAATAGGGTTTTGGAATTATTGATTTTAATATAAATTTTAAAGGAGAATATATTGTACAAACCCAAACCAGTGTATCCCAGATCCTGTGGTTACATTATTATATTGTATGAATATATAAGCAATAATATCCCGCGTGGTCAATTAGTTTATTAGACATGGAAATCTATATACATATTTCAATGTCACACTACATTTGAAAACAAAAAATAAATGGCATATTTTGAGAATAATATTTTTATCACTATAATATCCATGTATATATTTTTTATTGGTCATCATGGTATCATTGCGACATGAAAAATAAAAACATGTTGAGATTAGATGTAATTTCCCAAAAATTCCATGAATTTTTATATTATATGGAATTATTTTGAGACCAGACGCTTTGATGGCACGTTATTCAGAGGACATGTGATCTCGGAATTTAATTTTGAACTTTTTTACGTTCATTAAAGTAATCATTCGAGCCAGATTATCTAACATTTAAACTGGATCAAGGATGAAATATATGAGGGAGTCTTTGAACATAGAATGGAAGGGTTCACCAAGAATGGACATAACTATGATTGTTGAGGGTCAATCATAAAAGATATTTTTCTGACATTTTGAAAAATATTAAAATTACTGAAAAGTTATTTTATAATAATTTCTCATCTTTGAGAGGTGGCATGCCAGCACTATAGTGCAATGAAGAGGTGGAAACGAGCCCCATTAATGATACTCTTTAACAGAAGCAAAACAAAAATGTTTTTTGATTAATGAAACAATGTAATGACATGGCGACGCTGTGTAACAGAAATAATGAGACACATTTCTCTATTCACAAGATAACACATTGTGGAATCAAACAAGGAATTCCTCTGATAAAATTATGGTAAAAATCCTCTCCAAAAACTAATGATGAATTCCAGTGAACTGATAATGACGTAAATTCACCTCGATGAACGTAAATAGAAAGTGACGAACACCGAAAAAACATAAACCCCCATGGATGGACTGCTTCAACGGTGAATGAAATTGAGGAATGTGTTTATTTTGTTTCATGTTTCTCCATCCATTATACTGAAATGACTAAAGATGATCAACCAACAAACATGATGATTGGTGGATTACTTGTCCTTGTATAAGGGTGTTTTTATTGGGTTATACATATCAGGATTAGTTATTAGTGGATTGATCATCAATCCCAAACATCCCCATATTTAAACCACTAGTGAAGATGGGGTGGGCCGACACGAACAAGGCCCAATCCCCTCCACCTTGTGAGTTTTGTACATTATTCATGGCATTATCCTCAAAATTTCGGCAAGGAGGATTTAGGTCCATCATATGGATGATGGAATTCCCAATAGGTCGTAGGTGCATGCGGCATGAAGAAAAGACCACTAATTCGGACTCGATGGTCTCCTGATGATCTCACTGATGTGTTAGTTTTTCCTAGTGGTGCACCACATTGGCAGACTCAGGCGGTTAGTGGAGCTCCTCTAAGGGATGATTGGAGGATTGTAATGGTTGGGTTATTCCGTGGTGGTGCAACATGAGCCGCCAACCTCTGTTTCGGAGGCTGGAAGAGGGAGAATGCAGCTACCCAACAACATTGATGAACCACAAACACAAAACCATATTGTGTTTCATGAGTAAAGAGACATGGTTGATTGACTAAAATAGATGAGGAAGCCCGACAGACGACCAATGGGGCAGGGGGAGGTGCACACAGCATCCTGCCATGTCCCAACCGGCTGAGTGCCTAACCATCTATAGCGGACTGATAAGGGTGCAGGCCGGACCTAGGGCAGGACAAATATAGGACAGGTTGATGGATCAGGTTGGGTCAATGATCCCCTTTCTGGTTAGGGATAGGGTTGTCCAACCGGGTCGGACCAAAATTGGACTTAACCTGCAGATTTCCTGAAAAAATGTCAATTTTTTACAAACTGGGTGTCTGATTTATAAGCATTTTGTTGATTTGGAAACCTCAAAATGAGGTGGATCTTTTTGAATACTCTGAGGAAGATTTAATTAAATTTGAAATTTGAGAAATGGAATGAGGACCAGTTCTCATAGAAGCATGTGAACTACATCCAAAATCCATTCAGTTGGCTGAGACACAATGACTACTGACAAGCGACACTGTGTGGATCAACTACAATGCCCCTGTGGGAAGTGTCTTTTGTGTGACCTAGTAGGAAAACAGTGTGAATCGACTCTATATGTCCCCTAATACCTATGATACTCGAATGGATTAGTACCTTAGAATGGACAAGGTGAAAAGAGACTCTATGTTACCTGGCACACCCACAGTTGGGAGAGGATTTTGTGCGACCCAGCATATCCGGAGTACTAATAAGTGATTAATACAATAGAAGTCTATAGTTAGTGAGAAGAAACTTTTGTGTAACCCAGAAGCCCATCTATACTCATTGAGGAGGATTTATCTTATAGCCAAAGGTGTTCGAAGACATGACTGATGGTCCTACTTTCCTAATCTACATTATACATGGTGTGAGTTGTCTTGCATCATGATATTCATTGAAGATAGATTTGTGATCTTTCCTTGTTGGATTGGGGGACCAAACTGAGTATATGATTCCTCAACCCTACCCAGGCATCAGCCTCACTTGGTGTGTCTAGGGAAGATGAACATCACCTTGATGAAGGACTTGGTGTCCCAGGACCTAATGGTTCCCAGTGAGGCCAGGCAGGCAGGGTGTACGTCAACAGCTTCTAGTGGTTACACTACACTTACAAATCAGGTGATGTTTTTAGTGGAAAACATTTAGTCTTTCCTTGTACTTTCATGTTTTTTGATCATCTTTATTTGTTTTATTATTATGGCCCATTTGACCTATAGTTTGTAAATTTACTCAGTGGTTGTATAGTGGCATGCATGTTTACATTTCCTTTGTTGGGATATGGTTGAGTGTGTGTGTGTACAGATATTTAGATAAATTCCTCCCACTTTCATTTTGACGGCTTCTATGCAAGTCGCTAACCCATGTCATTTGGGAGGCAGGCTTGGGGGATTTCATGACATAAGCCCTGGGGGACCGGTCGTGACAATGTGGTATCAGTGTTGGGTGGTTCTACCACAATTATTGGGATTGCGTTGTTTTGTTTTAGGGAAAAGGTGTAAAATGTTCCGAGTTTGACATTCATATCTTGGGATTCCAGTGTTAGTGTGGCATCCAACATATCCATACACCAGATCCATGAATTCTTCATTTTTGAATCTTTACATAAAAACATTAGTTGCATGAATCAAATATGAATTGTTTGTTTACCTATGTTCTTATAAAATTATTTTCTACTCACCAGGTATACTCTATTATATGTTGTATGTCTTGATCTGTATCAGGATGCCTCCATGCAGACGGTCAGTCCTGATTCCGATTCGTGATCTTGAGGATTTCCCTCCTAGTGAGGAGGCATATTTTTAAGGGAAAGTGCTAAGGATAGCCCCACTTAGTGGTGTACCATCATTACAACAACCTATTGATTGGATTTTACTTCCAATGCTACTGCTAGAGGATATGCGTATTCTAAGAGCATTGAAGAACATCTAGAGACAGAGACCTCCCATGCTCATGGGACATATAGATCCATAGGACATCAAGAACTGGATAATGATGTTGATGTGGGACTTCTACATAGTGAGGATTTCACTTGACCAAATGGTGTTCGTAACCGCGAGACTTCTTCAAGGCTCATCATTTAGATGGTTGTTTTTTACTATTCAATCTCATGATGACATGACCCTCTCTTGGACTAAATTTGAGTCATTTTTCACAGAGGGGCTCTTCCACATGACCTTCCACTCGGCGTGAATACATGAGCTACATCACCAATATTAGGAAATCATCTCATTGGTTGACTACTCATTGGGTTTTACATACCTCTATCACTACTCAATGGACATGGTGCAGAAACCATTCAATGTGGCCCATTCCTTATGGTAGAGACTCGGATAGGGGATTAGGGAATCCATGGTGTTTTTCAGCGTCCCCATTCAGGATGGAGTGATTCAATAATCCCATCTGATGTAGAGCTTCCTGGAAGGGTAGAAACTGACAGTCAGGTCCCCCAACAAACATCAAGTGGTAGATTATTCATTAGTGAGCAGCGTGCAGAAGACGCGGGGACCCATGCGGGTCAGATCCTTTAGGGGACGACCCGAGGACCCGAGGATGGTAGTGTGGGGCACCTAGAGTAGGGGGAGTCAGCAGGGAACTAGGATGTGTATTATGTTTAGCAGGAAGGGAACCAGGCTCGTGACTGTGATCCTACTACATAGACAATCTGCAGAGGGTCGAGGGACCGCCAAGGTAGAGGCATAGGATCAAGCGGGGAGGCTTACATGGTGGCAGTTGTGGAAAGGGTGTTGGCTGAGAGGTTAGTTGTGGGTGATGGTTCAAGGTGCTACCAACACCACCCCAAAGTAGTCCACCGTAGGCACATGGAGGGGGATGATATGGGAAGGCCAGCTTCATGTGATGGAGGACTATGACAATGGTTCTCTCGAGATGTTTAAAGGTATTCTTTGTGTATTCACCATCTTATTTTGAGTTCATATAGACATAGAATCCCACCACTCATTCCTTTCCATGGAGCTCATTTGAGCCTTGTAGATTTTAGTGGTGGTTTCGTCGAGATCCTTAAAATTAATGAATACCATTATAGGGTATTCAATTATTATAAATTTCTAATAGCAGTGTGAGATTTCTCTAGGAGGTGGAAGCTTTAACTAAGATATCTTAGTAGAGGCATCGAGGCCTTACAATCTCACCATGGTTATGTACTAGCTATGTATAGTCTGTACATAGATATATTTTATTTGGATCAATGTGTGGTGTGCCTGTGAGAATGGGTCCATGGAATTATTTTTCCATTTCAAATCTGGTACTCGGAATAGTTGAATCATACCCTTTAGTAATTTGTGATCTAATTTAAACCATTAATAACTGAAACTCTTCATGATAAAGTAACAAATATATCTTTTCATTACATCCCAATAATAATTCTCCATAATGACTCTATCCATCACAATTATGCAATGATGAATATAAAATGGGGAACTATGAGAATCATTCAACAACTCTGTTTTCAATATAAAATCACAAGAAACATATAATATTTTCCTAAATATCAAAACATATTCACTATCAATATAAAAATCCGGTAATTTATCTTATTTCACCTAGTCCACATTTTTTCTATAACTCACATGCTTCAATATGAGCTTTCATAATTATATCTAACATATACGATTTCACTTATAGTTGAAACAAAATAGTTGAATCCCTGGATTGAAAATATTGAGACAGAATTCAAAAAGTCATTAACCAAATGGTAATGTTTAAAATTTAATATGGTCAATGAATAATGGTGTTTTTTACTCAAGGAATCATCTATATCATTTTCATTTCAAGCTTTAAAAATAATCATGATGTTATATTCATTATTCAATTCTAGACTTATTCTTTGAATCATGTTCATTACTATATATGTATATATTTTTATTAATAATTTATGATCAATATATATTTCATAATTGACCCTATATAAATTATAATTACAAATATTCAAGAAAATACCATAGTATCTAATTACAAATTATTTGAAGGATAATAATTATCACGATGTTCAAAATTTTTTGAAGTATATGTTATTTTCGAATCAATTTACTTCAGTACACAACAATGTATCTTCAACGAAACTTCCTTGACATGTTTTCAACAAACCTCAAATTATATCTAGTAATATTATAATATTTAAAATCTCAATAACATTTGTGGTTCATGGCTATACATTATGCACCGTATTTAGTGGTATCAACTAAAATTCAATCTTTATATTTTTCTTCGTAAATGAAATATCTTTTGACCAAAAGTATCACTTATGTAATTTTACATATAAATTCTTTCCTTTATGGTTTTTCAGAAAAAAATATAGATTTGTTTTTCAGAAACCTAATTTTTTTAACAAACTAAAATATAATAAATAAAAACCCAAAAACGTATCAACATATTCTCAAAATAATATACTAATAAGATCTACAGATATAGTAGTGGTATTTGACTACCCAATGAGAATAACATAAAACTCAGAATGAAAATTTGTAGCATGAAATAAAGTCTTAGAAATATAATCCACCATAACTTTAAAATCATTGTCCCTGACATGAGTTAAATATTTATAAAGTAATAATCTCCCATGATAAGACAAAAAAGTACTTAACATAAGTAAAATGGTACTTGTTATTAATAGTGATGTCATTACATTTCCTATAATCAATAAAAATCTCATTAACCAATATTTTTTTCATACAAAACAAGAGAAACCCATGGAGAAGTTCTAGGCCAAATAATACTTTTATCTAGAATATCTATAAATTTATTTTATAGTTACCAATGTTTTACTTAGGACATTCAATATTTCGGTTTTTAAAAATACATTGAATCATATACTAATTTAATAGTAAACTAAAAATTTATATTATGAATAAAACTATGAAATTCATCGTGAAAAATACATTTATTAATTCACTTCTATCACGTCACTAATTTGAATTGTTCATTTTTTTTCAATGAAAATTTTTATGTATCTTTATCTACCATTTATAATAAATTTATATACTTTATAATTTGTTTTCAATGGTATGAAATTCTATAACAAAACATTATTATAATTTAAATATATCTTAGCATTATAAAAAAAATCTTATCCAAAGCGAAAATAATATCAAACTCAACTATGTGTAGTTCAAAATGATTTCTTAGAATGACCATTATTTGATAAAAATAAGACGATTCATATAAATCATTCATTATTTAATAATTTCTGTAACAATTTTGAAAAAAATTTCTATATCAATTTTGTGATGTAATATTTCCTTATTCATTCAAATTTATCAGAAATGAAAGGATGGAAAGATCCATAATCAAACATGATATTTGTATAATTCCATAAATCAAGTAAAATACCTATAACCAAATAATTTTATTTCCCCATATCTACCATAAAAGTAGATAAAGGAATTGATATCCCTTTTTTGAATCATGTTTATTCCACCCCTGAGTGTGAATCTTTAAGAACACTATAGAATAATATCCTAACTCATTACAGTTTATGCATAATTCCATCAGATTATCATTATTTTTCTACTCATTTTTCTTTCACTGACACTTCATGTGAAAAAATTTATTACATCGAATAAATTTCATAGATTTTGAGATACCTTCACCAGGATTCTCTTAAAAACACTATTCATTTAAAGGGAATTTGACTTTTCTTACCTCTAATATTCATTGACTAATGCATTCCATAATTTATCTGGACCCTATAACTTTTTATTATTATCATCATGAGGAAACAACATGTCAAAAATATCCATCTCAACTTATTCATCACAAAAAACGGTTTTATAATATTATTTAAAATATCAGGAAGGAATAGCTTTATAAAAATTTTATTCAAACCAGAGTGAAATCTCATTATTTTACTACCAGAATCCCGAAAAAAATATAGTATGTACCTAGTTAGTATTTTAAAATTAGCTTCATTCATTTCAAAATAAATCATCATAATTCAACATCAATTTATGTAATGTTTTCTCTATAATGAATCAAGTAGTATTTGGAGAATATTTTTCCAAAAATAGAATCTTAAAATCCTCCCAATCTATAAAATGAAGATCATAATTGTATATATTATTCATTACTAAATACCATTATCGATCGACCTAAACATCAAAATGATAAACCAAAATGATATCCTTTTGGAATTTTAGAGTTCCCATGAAACATAATATTGTTTCCAAACCGTTGATCAATCCTTTATTTAACAAGAGGTCCAATGGTCCCTAGAAATCTGGATGATGCATCCTCATAAAATACTCAACTGCTGACATATTTTTATATTGTTGATCCGGTTGTTTTCCTGCATGAATAACACAAAAATTTATACCTTATGTCAACTGAGCTATCACTATGAAAAACTAATTTATTCAAATTCTAGAAATCATAGGAAACTAATATATAAGGATTTTTTCTTTTCGATTCCTTCCCACCAAAACTTCCTTATGTCCTATATGGAAAACCATTCTTAATAAACATATCATAGATGAAGTAAAAGGGTAACATTCAAATGATATATCAGTTCAAAATAACCTAAAAGTAAACAAAAATATTTTTTTCTATTAACATTATCATAACCCCTATTGTTATCTATAATATCATTTTATACCAACAATCAGAACACACCATAACCAGAAAATATTATAATGACAGTAACAAGAATTAACATTATTACAATCTAAACTATATTTTTTGTATATATTTTTAGATAATTTGGACTACATATTACATAATGATCTCATAAATTACTATTTTACACTTATAATCGATATCCAATTTTTCATTAAATAGAAAAATCAAAAACATTTTCTCCCTGGTCTCATCATTGTCCCTACATTCCCTTCAAAACATGAAAAATATTTTAAAACATCATATGAGCACAGAAACCCTAGTAAGATAGATAAATAAAAGGAAACCATTAGTCTAATTAATACCCATAAAAACATTTCCTTAAAAAAAATCCTTTTAACCCTAATAATGGAATCATATTTTTGAAAGGGTCTTTTTATAAACAATTGGAAATTAACTAATTTTCCAGAAAAATCATACAAAATCATATAAAATATAAGAAACTAACAAGGGAAATAGTTTTTCCTATCGAACAATGAAATGTAATAACCAATATGGGTAATTTCTATATCTAGAGTACCCAATGGGTTGGAAGTCATAAAGTAACAAACCATCATTGGTTTATCATTTAACCACCTATAATCGGATAATAATGAAAAAACCCATCCATAGTATATAAAAAAACCACATATTATTGGTTTATAATTGAACCATAATTCATTATAAAAAATGATCAGGAACCATAACATAAATTTAAATCATGAAATCCAATATAATAAAACTCTCTGGGAAGAATATAAACTTTTTTACTTTAATTTTTTCATTTCAATTAACTATGAAAATACAAGGGAAATTATTTTCATCAAAAGAAACCATGTATTCTTGAAATTTTTTACTCAAAATAATAAGGTGAGATAAAGGAAAAAAATTCCATTAATTCAATATACGTAAAAACACGTTCCATTATATTTTTTTAAAATTAAACATTGAAATTTTATTTTTAAGGCATATCCCTTATAAATATAATATCATTGATGTGAGAATTAATCAAAGAATATATTACGTGTTTCCACTAAAAATGTACATAAAAATTCAGAAATACAACAAAATATAATAAAAATTCTTTTAATTCATATTATTATCATGACAATAATTATAGATTTAGAAGGTAAACCGAAAGAATTGAATATGGGTTGTGAATTCCCATACCATAGGTTTTTCATTGTTCAAATCATATCAAACCTCAGGTATACTTATTTATGTAATTTTATATAAATTATTCTAGATCCATATTCAGTGTTATAATACCTTAAATAATCCTTTTTTCACATCTTACCACTGATTCATTAAAAATAATTTATTATTTTAGTAGCTTTATGTGCATTCATTTGTAGTGTTTCTTGGCCAGTTCATTTTTGTTTAATTGTGGATATTCTTTTCAAATGGAAACAGAACTAAAAAATGGTATTATTGAACATATAGAACCAAAAATTGTCCAATTTATCATTTTTGATATGGGGTGATACATTTGATAAATTTTTTATTATTAATGATTGGTTTATATTAGATTGTTATCTGACCATTAAGAACTAGTTTCATTTTATTTAATATTATGTCAATATATTGGTTCCAAAACATAAAATATGTATTGCATAATTATTAATAACTTATTGAAAAACAATAATAACTTTATGTCCATCGATGAATGTTTTAATGGAAAACGAAAAATCATTATCCACGGGGACTGTTAACTACTATAGTTGGGAAAATGGTTTAGTTTCTTCGAATAATAAGATATTATAAAATTTATCTATATAATATATTCCCTTAAAAAACAAAAATTCAAGTATATTCTAGATATTTTATTTAATATGAATAAATGGATTAATTATGTTACGAGATGGTAGAATAAGAAATGAATGTAATAGTGGTTGTCTAAAAAGTTACCTCTTGAATATCACATCCTTGAAGGATTCTATAAAGAGTATTGAATTTGTATTTAGTTTAGAAAAGTGGACCATGATTGTTCGGAGATTGGAGAGGATAAGATTTTATAGATATATGAATAACTTCATGTCATTCATGATGAAATGGGATGGTGAGGAGTAGTGTTTATATTTGACGATGGTTTTAATAAGTTAGTAAATAATGATTATTCTGTATTTATATCCAACCACATTTGGGTGGAATTAACTCCCAAAAATTAGTTTTATAATTAATTATTATAGCATTTTTATGTTATATAACCACATCAACCAACCTATAATGTTTTTAGTTTTCTATTATTTTATTATTTTACATTTAATATTAACAACTTTCATTATTTTACCCATGTTATTGTAAATAGATTTTTTTCCGTAATTATGTTTTATGTATGAAAATGAAAATGAAAATAATACCTTATATAGAGAATATGAATCCAAATTTAAAATCCATCATATGAAAATAAATTTATAGAATTGGAAAAATTAAATTTAAAATGAAACCTACAGAAGCGATGAAAAAACAGAGTTTCAAGAATTGTATTTCTGAAGAAAAAGATTATTTTATATTAATTGTTTGACTGATGATATTGATTTTATAAACCAAAACTAAATTTTATTGATATATAATATACATATTTTAGTTATAACATTTTTATTAGATATTATTTTATTTAAGTAATTTGGAGAAACATTTTTACTTTAGCACAATTTTCATAATAAACCAATTTTTAAACAAAAATCATATTCTATAATTCTATATATTTAAAATTCAGAAGAGCATAAGTCGTTTAACTATAAAATAATAATATTAATGATACATTAAACCATTTTGAAAAAATAATGGGACTTTTGAATTTCATAATATATTGAAGAAATGAATATTTTTAACAAATATATATTTTAACTATTAACTGAAAAATTAATATATTCCCTAATTTTTTAAAAAATAATCTAAATAAAATTCTAGAATACTAATTCCTTAAAGGAAATTAATTTTTTAAAATTTAATTTCGATACTATTAATGTTAATCATTTAAATATGACCATATTATAAATTATTTTAATTAAATCGTTTCCTATGTAACATATTTATAATGAATGTATCTATATAATTCTAGAATAATTACAAATAGGGAAAAATATTCTATCTATGATGGGGTTATCACATTCTCATTTTGTTTATACACCTTCTCTTTAATCAAATACACCCTAGGTTTATCATCAGTTATTCATTTTTACCATGTTCTCAGTTTATTGATATTCATTTGTAAAGATAATGTGAATTATCCACAGTGTATCCTTTGAGAGTTTTATCCCAGGTTCATAGTAATGGCCATTTTTATCCAGCAGGTGATGCTGGGGTCAAGATCAATGCACCATTTTTAGATTTATTACCCCTAGGTACATCTTTTCATCAATAGAGTCCATGTTTAGTGTCATGTATGTGATGTATTACTTTAATAAACCACACCATCTGTTAATTGAAAAAACGGTGTGGGGTTTTAATACTTATTAATAAAATTTATAATAGGGTTATTATCCAAAATATTTTTACAAAAAATCTTTTGTCCATGGTTTCTACTAAATCAACCACTAATTACAAATGTAACAACCATGACCCCTATAATCGTGAGTCAGTGTCTACATTATTACATTGGGATAAGGTGAAATGAATCACATTTCAAAGAACCAAAAAAATTAGTTATCTTAGTAAAATATTTATATACATTATCCCTATGTTACATTGGAAAACATAAAAATAAAGAACATTTTTTTTATAATTACATTATAACCTACAGGATATCCATTCATATTAATCATATTAAACATCACGGATTCCTAGGAACAAAAAAATGATAGGTGAGTTAAAATTATTATTATTTATTAAATACTATAGAAGCTCTCATAAATCTATTTGTATTATCAACATGGAAGGGTATGTAACTGAAGACACATTCCATTTAAATAATTTTACAATACTAAAAAATATGAAATGGTTAATAAATTAAACAGCTTCTATTTAATCAAAAAAATTAATATCACAACTGGATAAGGAATAATTAAAATGGAAATGTAAATAAATGAGAATACATGTCAGTAAATTAATAAACTAACAATAAAATTAATCTAGAGTTAATATCATTAAGATAATATATTAGATAATAAAAACTAAATTATTAATGATGAATATAAATAATTTTTATACATCATGTTTCCCACTAACATGATACCTTTAGCTACATGCTCTATTCTTATGATAGTTTATAACAGATGGGTAGAAATACATTTAACATAGCAAGGAAATTGTTTCATCCTCTCAGACTACAGATGAATCAATGGTATATCTATAACCGGTCTTCACAAATGTCTATGATTTCCAATGAATTTTTTATATGTCAAATAATCCATAATTTATAAATAAATATTCTTATTGTAATGTCCCATATTTTTCAAGGTATTATTTTAGTATTATATGGGAATTTATTCGAGACCAGGTTCTGAGACGGCGTGCAATTCCAAGTCCCGGTGAGCTCAGAACAAATGTGTTAATTTAATTTAACATCTAAATAATGCGTGCAAGTGGTTTTCCTAAAAAAGTAGAATAACTTCCGAATGGGTGCTCGGATCAGAAATCTGAGGGAACAGTTGCGTTCGGAAGAGCATTTTTACCTTAGGCGAGGCCTAATATCGGACGACGCAGGTCGGTGGTGGAATCCAGTTTTTGGGACGTAAGAGTAATAAAATATTTAAATAAAAAATATTTTATTCTTTAGCGAAATCTTTTAAATCTGCTTCAACAGATATACCTTAACTTTTAAATTAAAGGTTGGCGCAAGGGTCCAGGGTTACAATCCTCACAACCCTGAAACCCTTAGCGGCTCTGGAGGCTCTGTAAAAAACCTCCCAATGCGGCAACGACCACGCAGCGACCGGATCATCACCGAAGAACGTCGAGGAATCCAGGTAGGAAGTTTGTTTGATGTTTTCCTCCCCGTTCATGATTTCTATGATGATCGCGGGCTAATCCACGAACATATTTGTCCGCAGATTGATTGTTCTTGTGGGATGGTCTTTTTTCGGGGATTTCGGGAGATTGAATCCATGTTAATCCATTGTTGTTTATTTTTTTCTGCTCTGTGTAATCCTATTAACAGGAGCGGATCAACATCGTGCCAAATGACGGCGGAGGTTCGTTCCTCAAATTCATATCTTTGGATTTCTCCCATTTCATTTCTTCGCGTTCTTCGCGTTCTTCACAGGGCGATGAATGATGGATCGTTGTGCATCCGTTAAGCGAAGTAACGATACCAAACTATGGATCCAACCTCAGAGCAGTGCCACGGAGGTGCGATGACGATTTCGACAGACGATTCGGAGCATATCGAGAGTTATGGGTTTTCAGGCATCATCCATTGGATGGATCGTTCGAGGTTTATGATCCATTTTAAGGGCTGAAAACACCAGTTGCGGTGTTCCTATTATGAATCGAACTAATCCCTAGAGCAATGGGATGAACGTACAAGAGATCATGGATATGGAAGATCAGCTGAAGTGCGAGGATGAAGACGGCGTTATGGAAATTTCCCAACTACACGTCATGTATTATGGGATACACGGCGTGTGTTCGTCGGCAGGATTACATGGCATGTAATTTGGGAGTACATGGACATGGGCTGGGTACACGGCCAAGGAAAATCTATATATACACCTCCCCGGCCAGACCTGGCCAGATAGACGGGATACCCCGTGTACTAGTACATGGGAAGGTGACATATACACGGGCAGAGATCGTGTATGGGCACATGGCCAACATACACGAAGCGAGCCCCAGGTGCTCCAACACGGCGTGTGATTCTTCTACATGCCGTGTAGTTTCTTTCTATCTGACAAACCGAATGACACGGGCCGGTTACACGGGCATTACCCAGGGTCAAGGAACACGGTGTGTACTTTTTCTACACACATTGTAGTTTGGTTTTACATGGTTTGAACGAATGACATGGGCTATTTACACGGGCAGTACCCGAGGTCAAGGAACACGGCCTGTAACCATACTAAACGCCATGTAACCTGCCTTGAATGACTTGATCCACTTGTATTCAGTGACTTGGACTAGTTTTCTTTGGGTTTGAACCCTTGGTCTTTTCCCTGAAGGTTCTAGTATCATTTCCCTTACACAAGAGTATGATCCCTTCAGCAGAACTTCCTGAATAGAGTTGTTGGAATCCCCTCTATGAGACATAATGTCAAATCCTCTATTCATTCCTGGAACCCTAGGTAGAGTTCTTGGTATTGATGTTACCAACTTTACCCGGGCGCCGATCCTCTACTTAGAGGATTATCTCAGACTGAGTTGTCAGAATCACCCCATGACATGGTTTTGATCATCATCTGAGCATCATGTTCTCAAGGTACTTGTGGATTGTGTTCTCCCGGAACAAATACTTCGTATCTCTCTCTCTTCAGACCTAGGAGTGTGTTCTCCCAGTTGTATGTTTAGTGGAATCTTCGAGATGCATCTAAGTGGTGGGTTTCTCGATAGTCGATCGTGTATGAGTATATCTGGATATTCTTATTATATGTTCGGTAGAAATATACTGTGTAGAGCTGATTATACCTATCTTTTGTGGTATTTCCCTTGTTGTATTTCCTTTTTGGTTTCAGGGTGTCCTACTTGGTATTATTATACTCACCCCTACATGGGCTTTGCCCGCACGTGTCGTGTCTTGTGCAGACGAGCGATCCTTTGACAGGATTCTTGGTGGACCAGGGTCAGACAGTACTCAGTGAGATCAAACACGATGATGTGTGTTCCTAAGGCTACATTCTGCAGTCCCATCACATTTCATTACAGGTTGGACTTTGTTACAGACTTTTTTTTGGTGGGCTTGTACTTTTGGCCCAGGGTTTTACTTTCTTGTACATTACATTCCTTTCGTACTCTGTGGTTGGGTTTTAATGTATGCATGCATCTTTTTCTTTTAGTAGTTTTTACTTTTCAACATTGTGGGCTTGGAGATTTGTGTGCTTGTGTATAGGTTTATAGTAAATTCCTCCCATGTTAGTATCATGCCTACTCAGTTCTAGTCACCAGCCATTGGCCTATTGGAGGCGGGCTTGGGGAGTTGCGACTCGGGCCCCACTGGGACGGTTCATGACAGAGTGGTATCAGAGGTGGTCAGTTCTACCTTAGGACAGAGAGTCTGTGAGTTGGTTTGGTGCAATAGTGTTAAGTGTTTGAGTTCGGATTTCAGGCTAGGGACCCCAGTGCTGGTGCGGGAGGCCGATGTCTCCATACACCCGAACTGTGATAACATTCTTTTCGACTCAGAACAAGTGAACACCCGTTGTAGGGGAAAACAATGGTACATGCATCATATAGGAATGTGTTGTGGTTTCCATATCCTTCTTGAGTCAGCTCTGCAGATATACTCACTGACTGAGATACATCTTGTTACTTTAAAGGATGACTCTGCGACGCGCACCTACTAGGATCCATCATCTCGATCACGAGGATGACCCCCTCAGTGATGAAGCCTCGATAAGGGGACCAGATCAACAATTTTTACCACCAGGTGGTGTTCTAGTTATCCCGCCACCTGTAGAGTAGTGTTTAGTGCCTGCTGTACCAGTGGAGGAGGAGCGCAGGCTGAGTGCACTACATAGGTTTCAGAGGCAAAGACCCCTCAGGTTTCGAGGCGAGCCTAACCCTTAGGCAGTGGAGGACGGGAATGAGGTAGTGGCCAGAGTATTCCATTTGGTCAAGACACCAGCAGACCAGATGGTTGTCCTGGCAGCGAGCCTTCTTTAGGGCTCGGTAGGACGATGGTGGAGTTTGGTTATCCAGACTCAGAACGAGGCGAGTCTTGCTTGTTCGGAGTTTGAGAATATCTTCATAGAGTAGTTTTCACCAGTTACCCTGAGAGAAATACGTATACATGAGCTTATTCATCTCTAGAAGGGAACCATGACGGTGGCTGACTATTCATCAAGGTTTACTGGCCTCTCGCGGTACTCGATGGATATGGTCAGAGATCAATACTTCAGAGCATGGACTTTTGAGCGGGGCTTGTGTAGGTAAATCTAAGCTAGCATCATACCTATGATAATTCCTACTTATGCTGGGGTGCTCGAGTGGGATTTGGTGGTTGAGAGCTTCTTGTCAGAGCAGAGACAGAAGGGAGTTGTTAGAAGTGGGCGAGCTGGAGCAGAGACCTTGGCAGCAGGGAGCCAACGTTAGGGACCCAGGCATGGGAGATGTTTTTAGAGGAGATCCCAGGAAAGGGGATCTGCCGTACAGGGTTCGCAGGGTGCATCCATCCAGCCTCGAGAGAGGCGATGCTACTCATGTGACGACAAGGGACATCTCACTCAAGATTGACTGACCTACCATACTATTGACACGTGAGCAGTAGATGGGCCACCGAGGCAGAGGCAACATGTGGAGCAGACAGATCCACATGGTGGCGGACATGGTAGGGGAGCTGGGAGAGAAGCTGGAGGTGGTCAGTGTTTTGACCTTTTACCACCACCACCCCCAGGAGGTCCACCACAGTCTCAGGGAGCTAGTGGACATAGGGAGGGACAGCTACAGGCGACAGAGGCTTATGAACTAGGTAATCTCGGAATGATTAGAGGTACTATCTGTGTATTGTCTACTTTGACTGCTGTATTGATAGACACAGTTACTAGTCATTCCTTTCTGGATACTTTTCTTGTTCGAGACCTTGAGATTCCAGTTGAGCCATTGACTCGACCCTTATGCTTAGAAACACTGACTGGAAATGATTCAGAGATCACACAACTCTGTAGACAGTGTGACCTGACCCTTGGAGGTGAGAGTTTCGGTTGGAACATATTGGTGGTAGCATCGAGCCCTTACGATGTCATTCTTGGTATGGATTAGAAATCCACAGTTCATGCCCAGATTGACTACTTTAGGTGAAGGTTGAGGTGTGTCCGTAGTGATGGATCGAGGTTCTCTTTTTTCGGTGAAAGAGAGACCCAGGCAGCGCAGGATGGACTCGTGCATAGGAGGGCCCAACCGATTTCACATCAGTTGGCTAGCCTAGCCCTTGGCGCAGCAGATGTTACGAGTTTCCAGTTTCCAGCGGTGGTAGCTGAGTACAAGGACGTATTTCCGGAGTATGTCCCCGGGCTACCTCCCCGTCGATAGATATATTTCTGTATTGAGTTTCAACCCGGGATGACTCTGATATCAGCATCATCCTATCATGTGGCTCCTACAGAGCTTCGTGAGCTGAGGGTGCAGCTTGATGACTTGCATAAGAAGGGATTTGTGAGACCCAGCGTCTCACCCTAGGAGGCCCCAGTGTTGATTTCCAAGAAGGAGGACGGATATTGAGGCTATGTGTGGATTACCGGTGCTTGAATCAGGTGACCGTGAAGAACTGGTATCCACTACCAAGGATCTATGACCTCTTCGACCAGTTGAGAGGGTAACGATGGTTCTCGAAGGTTGATCTACGATTAGGATATCACCAGTTGCGAGTACGGGAGGAGGATATACCGAAGACAACTTTTAGATGTCGCTACGGTCACTATGAATACTTTGTGATGCCCTTAGGTGTGACGAACACCCCGGCGGTGTTCATGGGAATCATGAACCGGATCTATAAACCATATTTAGACAGTTTTGTAGTGGTCTTCATCGATGATATCCTTGTGTACTCTGCATCCGAGGAGGAGCACGCGAGGCACCTAAGGATGGTTATGGACACACTCTAAGAGCACCTGTTGTATGGGAAACTCTTGAAGTGTCAGTTATGGTTACAGGAGGTCCACTTTCTCGGACATGTTATCTCGGCAGATGGTGTAGCAGTGGACCTAGCCAAGGTGGTGGAAGTGCTAGCATGGTAGCCACCCCATAGTGTGACAGAGGTGCAGAGTTTCCTTGGGTTTGTAGGATACTATCGGAGATTCATCCTTGATTTCTCCAGGATTCCATCACCCATGATAGCTTTGACCAGAAAGGGACAGCCTTTCGAGTGGACTAAGAGATGCCAGCAGGCCTTCTAGCAATTGAGACAAAGTTTGACGAGCGCCCTGATCATGACATTACCGGAGGAGGGTGTTGAGTACGTAGTGTTCTACGATGCATCAGGAACTGGGCTTGGTTGTGTCCTGATGCAGAGCAAAGCAGTGATTGCCTATGGCTCATGTTAGTTGAGGCCACACGAGCAGAACTACATGACCCATGATCTTGAGTTGGCAGTGGTAGTCTTTTCATTGAAGATTTGGCGGAACTACCTGATGGGTGAGCGGTTTACTGTCTACTCTGATCACAAGAGTCTCAGATATATCTTTTCTCAGAAGGATTTGAATTTGAGACAGAGGTGATTGCTTTAGTTCCTCTAGGATTACGACTTTGAGAACATTTATACTACTAATAAGTAGAAAGTGGTAGCAGATGCTCTCAGTAGGAAATCCAGTTCGTAGTAGCTGGATGAGGCGACACGGCAGTTGACCTCTTTACAATTATCCTTCCTGGATAGAGACGAGGGAGCCTACCTTCAGTCTATGGTTGTTACCCCTGCACTATTACAGTGAGTCATGGAAGCACATCGCGAGGATGAAAGCTGTGAGACTCTACATGCTAAGATATCCATAGGTGATGCTACTGATGGATAGTCAGAATGTTGGGAGCATGTTGTTCTATTCATAGGGTGCACGGTAGTACCAGAGATGTTGTGAGAGGAGGATCTAAGGGAGTTCCATACATCCCCTTTGGAGGTGCATCCAGGTGTAGCAAGGATGTATCAGGACCTCTGATGTCATTTCTGGTGGCCAGGAATGAAGAAGGGTGTGGCAGAGTTTATCTCTCATTTCCTTACTTGTCAGCAAGTAAAGGATGAGCACCATGTGCTAGCAGGTTTGACTCAGCCCCTTAAGGTTCCAGAGTGGAAGTGGGACGGGATATACATAGACTTCGTGATGGTTTTACTAAGTAGGTCCAGGGGATACGATGTCGTCTGGCTGATCGTTGATCGACTCACCAGGTCGGCCCACTTCCTAGCCATACGAGAGAAGAATTCAGTAGGGAGTTTGGGAAGCCTCTATATACAAGAGATAGTTTGACTTCATGGAGTGCCATCCATGATCATCTCAGATCGTGATGCTCATTGCACATCCTGGTTGTGGAAGGGATTGTATGAAGCTTTTGGGAATCAGTTACACTTGAGCACAACGTTTCATCCTAAGATAGATGGTCAGACAGAGAAGAACATCTAGGTCCTGGAGGATATGCTTTGAGCTTGCATACTTGACTTCGGTCGTAGTTTGGAGGATCACTTACCAGTGGTGGAATTTTCTTATAACAACAGTTATGATTCCATTATTGGTATGGCACCATTCTAGGCTCTGTACGGGCGACCTTGCAAGTCAACACATTGTTGGACTGACCTAGGAGAGTTTTCACTCATGGGACAAGAGATGGTGAGAGCTACTAAAGAAAATGTGCAGGTCATCCAGGAGAGGATGAAGACTACACAGATTCGGAAACAGTCTTACGCCAGAAGGAGGTGGAGGCCCTTGGAGTTTGAGGAGGGAGACTATGTGTTCCTTCAGGTCTCACCTCGATGGGGATTGCAGAGATTTGGACGAGGTGGAAAATCTATCTCCGAGGTTCATTGGCCCTTTTCAGATTCTGAGAAAAGATGGCGAGGTGGACTATCTCTTGTATCTACATCCTAAGATGGACTGAGTACAAAATGTCTTCCATTTTTCGCAGCTATGGAGGTACGTGCACGATCCATCACACGTTATCGACTGGGGCGAGCTGGAAATCGATGATGGGGTGACCTTTGCTGAGTACCCAGTACTGATCGAGGATCTAAAGGAGAAGATCCTTCATGGATGATTTATTCCTTTAGTGCATGTCTGGTGGCAGTACGGAAATCTCTAGGAGAGCACGTGGGAGAGGGAGGCTCAGATTCACGTGCAGTAACCACATATTTTTTAGTAGCCTTTGTTTTGAATTTTCGGGGACGTAAAAGCCCTAAGGTGCGTGTGATATAATGTCCCGGATTTTTCCATGTATTATTTTAGTATTATATAGGAATTTATCCGAGACCAGGTTCTGAGAAGGCGTACAGTTCCAAGGCCCGGTGAGCCTGGAACAAATGTTTGAATTTAATTTAAATTCTAAATAACGCACGCATGCAGTTTTCCTGAAAAATTGGAATAACATCTGAATGGGTGCTCGGATCAGAAATCTGAGGGCACCGTTGCGTTCAGAACTTCGTTTTTACCTTAGGAGAGGCCAAAATCGGACGGCGTAGGTCGGTGGTGGAATCCATTTTTTGGGACGTCAGAGTAATAAAATATTTATATAAAAAATATTTTATTCAGTATCGAAATCTTTTAAATCTGCTGCAACAGATATCCCATACCTTTAAAATTAAAGGTTGGTGCAAGGGTCCAGGGTTACAATCCTCATAACCCTAAAACCCTTGGCGGCTCTGGAGGCTCTGGAGAAATCCTCCCAACGCGGTGACAACGATGCAGTGACCGGATCATCGCCGACGAACACCGCAGAATATAGGTAGGATGTTTGTTTGATGTTTTCCTCCCTGTTCATGATTCCTACAATGTTCGTGGGCTAATCCACGAACAGATTAGTCTGCAGATCGATCGTTCATGTGGGTTGGGCTTTTTGCGGGGATTTTGGGAGATTGAATCCATGTTAATCCATTGTTGTTGATTTTTCCTACTCCGTTTAGTCCTATTAACGGGAGCAGATCAACTCCATGACGAACGACGGTGGAGGATCATTCCTCAAATTTGTTTCCTTGGATTTCTCCCCTTTTTTTCTCCACGTTCATCTCATTCTTCGTGGGGCGACGAACGATGGATTGTTGCACATCTGTTGTAACACCCGAGATTTTTAAGAGTAATATTTTGTTTTTATGTTATATATATATCATCAAAGGAATCATTCACTACAAACTATCTTGGCTTACTTTACACGCAATCGCGACCTTCCTTGATAGCTTGCGTTGTACGCAATACCGAGTTTCACTAAACGACGATATGCTATTAAAATATTATTTAATATAGCCGTTATGAATAGTAATAACCACTTTTTGAAATTTTTTCTTTCAAAATGGACCCCATTTTTGGATTCGGAATACCGAAATTAGCCTAGGGTGAATTTTTTGTATTTTTCTGAAAACATTCAATTTTTGATGAATAGTGAAACCACTAAGTGGTAGGTTAAAAACTGAATTTTTCATAAAACATAATTTTACCGCTTCTGTGAATGGAATTTCGAAAATACGACAGACACGGTTGATATCAGTAAGTAAAATGTGGTTCAATGAGATAAAAATAATTTTTGGTGAATAGTGACTTTTTATTTTTTTTTACCGCGGTTAATAGTAAATAGGGTAACTAAGGGTAAATATGATATTACTATTACCCTAACACATGTCCTAATTCTATTGGATAAGTGTAATTCGACCAAAATCAACCTTATGAATATAATATGACCATTTAGGTCCACTTGGATTAGATTATGACATTTAATATTATTTTATTTAATGAATAGTTAAAATAGTTAAAATCAATGTTTAATAACTAAAACATTTTTAATATGGGGTTATACATAAGATAAATTCGACTATAAATATTAATTATAAAGCTAAAAATATTTCTTACATAATGATATTTTATTTATAATTTTTAGACTTTATATTAATTAATTTATTTATGATACAACGATGATGCAGTAATTACCCTTTTAAGGAAATGTTAACATAATTGATGATTATAAATGCTCAAATAAATTTAATTTGAGACTTTTTATGAATTCCACTAATTTTCTAGGTTACTATGATATATTAGTGTTGATTTAATCAACTTGGTTTGAAAATATAATTCTGTTATGACTTTCACAAAAATCATATATCAAATAGTGTCAAAATTGACACAAAATAGTTTTTAAATCAAATATTATATTATTAATTGTTATTTTATTCCTAAAAATCTAAGGTTCGGCCAAATGACTTAGATAAGGATATATATATTAATAATAAACAACTTGGGGTTCGTTTTGCAAGTTATATTAAGTGTATTAATCATATAGTTTAAGAAAACAAAAAGTCACGGTAAAAGTTAAATTATTTAACTTAGAGTTAAATCTAACTGATAAGGTTAAAATAATAACCTAAACTTGTATAAATCTTATTGGATGATAGGATTTCGACCCATCCCCACTTTACCTTCGATATAAGACCCTTTGGAACCATTATAAACCGATTTTGACTTTAATATAAAATAATATTTTGAGGTATTCCTAAGGTGCCCCTCTCCTCCCTTATAAAAGGGAACCTCCTCCCCCTCCTCCTCGCACCAATTTGAGCACTAAAGCTCAGCCAACCCCTGAAAAAATCCCTTCTCCACTTCCCTAGAATAATCCTAGAGGTTCTGGTCTTCTTCAAAGACCAATCATAGTTCCCTAAGTGGAGAATTCAAAGAGGCGTTTCAAAGAAGAGGTAATATCCATTACCGATCTTTTCAATTTCATTCTTCTTAAACTTCTTCTTCTTTAGTTGTTTCATGATAAAGTAATAACATCAGTATTAATTACATACTGATATGTTATTATAAATATGAAACAACCCTAATTCACCTTTTATCCATCCTACGGAAAAATGAAATCACCGCGCGTGCGTACGTACGGAATACCGTCTCCACGCCGTGGTGTACTCTATTTTCCCCCATCACCATACAAGGATGGGTATAATGGTGTAATGAGTAACTATATATGATTATTATAAAGTGATATTGATACTTAAATAGTATAAATACACTTAAATACAATTCCATGATCATGGGAACAATATCGTCGCTCGTGCGTACGTACGGAATACCGTCTCCACGATGTGATGCGACTCGTTCTACATGATCATCATTACATAGTAATTATATAAATGAATTGAATGAATAAATATGATATATGTTACACTAATACCATTCTGGATATAAGTTATCTATAACCTTAAAAGAATAATTAGAATTTATTCAGCAAAACACGCATAAGAACAAAAGGCAATAAAGACCCGAGTAACAAGTAAAAATGAAATATTACTAATAAGAAGCTAAGAATATGACCATATATGATATAATATCAATATGTATGATTCTGGAATAAGTCAATAACATTATTTAAACCATTATATGTCACGACCCGCCCTCGGGGTCCATGCCGTGACTACCCCAAGCCCGCCTTCCATAGACCAGGGGCTGGCGACTAGCACCAAGGCGTAAATCCCATTAAAAAGGGAAGGCATTGCCTTTGTAAAGTAAACAAACACCACAGAGTAAGCAAGCGGAAAGTAAACACTAAGTAAAAATAGAGTACAACTGAAAGTGCGGAAAAGTAATTGGGCCAGTATACAAACCCAAACTGAAAGTAAAGTACAACTCGAAAGGGAAAACAACAACTGTAAAGTAAAAGCCGCTACTCCGAGATGTCCACTGGAAATCCCACCTGAAGGGTGGGTACAGATAGCTCCACTGCTCCCCGGGTCCCGCCGTCCGCTCCGAACACGTCCCGCCCAGTGGTCCACCTCCAGGTACCGTCCTGCTCTGCAAGCCTCAGCCAAGATCAACGCTGTCCGTCGTCTGCAACCAACACAACGTAGTGCGGGCATAGCCCGTGCAGGGGTGAGTATAAGCTACTCAGTAGGGACCCCGAGACCCCTGAAGGTCTCCCGAAATCCACAAAGGATAAACCACAAAGAAAGGTACAATCACGAAGTAACAACTGACACTGCTTAGGTATATGCCCATACATATACCTAAGTCATCAATTCCAATACGCGCCAACCTCCGAGCCCAAGTACAACTCAGTCCACACAGGAAAGTAACGTATTCCACACAGGAAGCAAAAGGAAATCCACACAGGATAACACAACTCAATCCACACAGGAAAGCAACAGGATTCAGCTCACACAGGTATACTTCTTCGAAAGACGATAAAGATGATCTCTGATCCATCTAAGTCATCGGACCCACGAAGGATCGATAGGTAACTAACCCCCGCAAAAGACCCACACAGGATCGGGCCCACACAGGACCTGTAGGCGCTAGTTCACACAGGACCGCTGAGCGCAAGGACCCACACAGGATCGGACCCACACAGGATCGGGCCCACACAGGACCTGTAGCACTGATCCACCTAGGATCGCTGAGTCCTGTAGTCGTCGTCGAATCCACACAGGATCTCTGTACTGTCGTCGTCGCAGTCACAGTAGCAGTAGCAGTAGCTGTAGCAGTAACAGTCGCAGTCGCAGCCAGCTCTAGGGTTCCCGCACACAGCAAGCTCGTTCGGGAGGGTCCGCTCCACGAGCCGAGAGGCCGATACATCAACTGTCACAAAGTCCGAAGTTGATGTATCCAAAAGTTCCGTATCGTCAACAGGAACTCAACGTCGCAGACGGCGCGTCAATCGGACGCCCGGTCTGAGAGTTATTGGCTTTTTCGTCCCAGGGGCCCGGTTGGTTTTTAAGGCAAAACAAACCCGACCGTACTCCACCTGCGTCCAAACCTCGGGCGAAGTATGCCAAAAGATCCGTCTCACTTAGAGAAATTCAACGAAACAGACGGCGCGTCAATCGGACGCCCGGTCTGTTAATTATTGGCCTTTCCGTCTCACACCCACCCTGGGAAACTTCCCAGGAGGTCACCCATCCTGATCACTACTCTAGGCCAAGCACGCTTAACTACGGAGTTTTAACCACGTAGGCTCCCGAAAAGGAAGGTGCACCTTGAGTATAGTATACCGAAACGACCGTCTCGATCCAAGGATCGCGTTGCCGCTGACGGCGCGTCGTTCGGATGCCCGAAGCTGAAGTTATGAGCATTTGAACGAAATCGATTCGAAAACGGGGGGTCCGGGTCCGGGCCGACCCGGCCCGACCCCCCTGGGTCGGCCCGAACTGGGTCGACCCGACCCGGGTCCGACCCGGCCCGGCCGGCGGCGCGGTCCGGCACGGCGGCGCGGCCCGGCCGGCGGCGGCACGACCTGGGCGCCGCACGGGTGCCACGCACGGGGGGCATGGCCCCCGCCCCTCTTCGCTGGCAGCGCGGCTGAAATCCGCGCCTTTGGTGAAACCGGCCCCCCTCGTGGGGGCCTTCCTTTGAGAAAAACGGGGGGCCGCCTGCCCCCCTTTATGAAACCGGGCCCCCCTTAATAATGGGGGGGCAATTAACCTGGTCGGGGGAATTTACTTCCCCCGGTCTTTCTCCTTCCGGCCGGCCCACCTGGCCGGCCGATTTTTCTTCAACGGGACCGGCAAACCTGTCCCCTTTCCGGCTTCCGACGCCGGCGGCCCGGCGAGCCGCCGGTCCTCTCGTCCCGCCGCGGCCCAGAACCGGCCGCGGTGTTCGTCGTCCGGCGCGGTGCGACGGCACCACACCCCTCCGCCGCGGCCCCGCACCGGCCACGGCGCCTTCGGTTTTCTTCGACGCGGCGCGACGGCGTCGCGTTCATGATGATCCTACCACGGCGCGATGCGACGGCGCCGCGCAATGCAACCGTGCGAATTCCCGCGTGGTGCGACGGCACCACGCCATCTCATCATCCACAAGAAAATAATAATAATCACGAACAGAGGGGGGATTCGGCCGTGTTTGTGCGGTCCGACCCCCCTCTCGTTAGATGATAACTCTTAAATAATCATCCACAAGACTATCATGCTAGAACCAAGAACGATAGTAAATAAATAATCAACAACAACCCCTACCTCGGTTTCAAGTACGATGATTGTCAATGACCCGCGGAAGGCAAGCGTCGCGGAGGTCGGGCGTCGCGGTAATCGTTCATCAATTCCGTTGACGAAGAGGTACGTCCGAAGAGGTACGTCGTTGGTGAAACATCGTAAGCCGACGAAGGAAGTCCGAGGAGGAAGCGGCGTTCCCTTTCATTGACACGGAAGGCGTCATCGATCTTCGGAACAACCGGCTACGAAGAAGAGAGGAGCGGTGTTCTTCGTCGGAGCTCGAAGGTTCTTCGCGTTCTTCGTCAAAGTTGAAGAAGAAGAAGGAGTTCCCAAATCCTCTCAAGAAGGCTAGAGAAATCTAACCAAATAAAATAAGCTAGAGTCTTATTTTATTCACACACTTAACAAAATTAATTTCAAAGGTTTGAAATTCAAACAATTCAACTCCATTAATTAACAAAGTTGTCATGTCATTAAAAGAGGAGTTTAAGGGAGTTAAAAAGGAGAAGAAGAAGAGTCATGCTTCGGGTGGGCCCTACCACACTTAATCCTCCCAAGGGAGGTTAAGTGGTTGTGGGCTCCACCACTAACTCCCTTTGGGAGAAGTTAACCAATAAGTTAAAATAAAAATTTGTAATCCACAATTTTTATTTAACTTATTCTAAACTCCCAAAAACTAACTCTCAACCCGAAATAAACGCAACCTCGGAAAAGGTCTCCTTAAGCGAATATCGGCGCTGTGAGTTCATCGGTGTCCTCAGAATTCAATTCCGAGCACCGGGTCAAAAGTTAGAAATTCCCGCTCGTTCGTTCACTGAACGTAGCCGAGCCAAACTTCGGAAATTGATTCCGGGCACTCCGGGCCTCGGAATCAGGTGCCGTCAGAAACCGCGCTCTTGTAAAATTCCAAAGAAAATTAAGAAAAAAATTCCCTTGAATTTTACGGGTCTTTACATTACTCCCACCTCAGGGCTTTACGTCCCCGTAAAGATACATCAAAAACTAGGGAAACAAATGAGGGTACTGAGCACGCATCTGAGCCTCCCGCTCCCATGTGCTCTCCTGGAAGTTCTCGTGCTGCCATCTGATGCGCACAAGAGGAATTGATCGCCCACGTAGGACCCGCTCCTGTCGATCCTCTATCTCCACCGGGACCTCCGTAAAAGTCGCCCCATTGTCAACGTCAAGTTCCCCATGGTCAATGATGTGTGTCGGGTCGTGCACGTACCTCCTCAGCTGAGATACGTGGAAGACGTCATGCACCCAGTGCAACTGAGGTGGTAGAACCAGGCGATAAGCCACCTCCCCAATCCTGCTGAGGACCTGGAAGGGTCCAATGAAGCGCGGAGATAACTTGCCGCCACGGCCAAATCTACGAATACCACGTCGAGGTGAAACCTGCAAGAAGACGTGGTCGCCATCCTCGAACTCTAGTGGCCTCCGCCTCCTGTCAGCGTATGACTTCTGCCGGCTCTGAGCTGTCCTCATCCGCTCCTGGATGACCTGGACCTTCTCTGTCATGGTCTGGACCATCTCCGGTCCCACAAGTGCTGACTCCCCAGGGTCTGTCCAGCACAAAGGAGATCTACAAGGTCGGCCGTACAACACCTCGTACGGTGCCATCCCGATGGTGGAGTGGTAGCTGTTGTTGTACGCAAACTCCACCAAGGGTAAGTGGTCCTCCCAGCTACGGCCAAAGTCGAGGACACATGCGCGGAGCATGTCCTCGAGAGTCTGAATGGTCCTCTCCGTCTGACCATCCGTCTGAGGGTGAAAGGCTATGCTCAGACGTAGCTGCGCCCCGAACGCCTCCTGTAACCCCTTACAAAGCCGGGAAGTAAAGTGAGCATCTCGATCGGAGACGATAGATGATGGCAAGCCGTGGAGCCGCACAATCTCCTGAACGTAGAGACATCCCAAGCTCTCCACTGAGCCCTGCTCTTTGATGGGTAAGAAGTGTGCCTACTTGGTGAGTCGGTCAACAATCACCCAGATGGAGTCGTGACCTCTGGAAGTGCGTGGAACTCCAGTCACGAAGTCCATAGATATGCCGTCCCACTTCCACTCTGGAACCTCCAAGGGCTGTACCAAGCCTGCTGGTACCTGATGCTCTGCCTTCACCTACTGGCAGGTGAGGCATCGAGAAACGAGCTCTGCTACAGCCTTCTTCATGCCCGGCCACCAGTGCTGTCGTCTGAGATCCTGGTACATCTTCGCCACTCCAGGATGTACCGCCAAAGGAGAAGTGTGAAACTCTCTCAGCACCTCCTCTCGCAAAGCGACTGGTACCATGGTACGTCCTCTGAAAAGGATGTCGTGCTCTGCTCCAAGGGAGAAACCATCAGGTGCCTGTCCCGAGGATATCTGTACACGCCATGTCTCACAGTCAGCGTCCTCACGCTGTGCCTCTCTGACCCGCTGCAGTAGAGGAGGGGTGACTGTGAGAGACTAGAGGAAGGCTGCTCCATCTCTATCCATGAAGGATATCTGCAAAGAGGCTAGCTACTCCATCGCCTCCTCAAGTAGCTGAATGCCCGTCCTCCTGCTGAGGGCATCGGCTACCACGTTCCCCTTCCCAGGAGTATAGACTATCTCAAAGTCATAGTCCTGGAGGAACTCGAGCCATCACCGCTATCTCAGGTTCAGGTCCTTCTGCGAGAAGATATACATGAGACTCTAATGATCAGAAAAGACTGTAAAACGCTCGCCCATCAGGTAATGTCGCCATGTCTTCAGAGCGAAGACCACTGCTACTAACTCCAGGTCATGGGTAGCGTAGTTCTGCTCATGCGGCCTCAACTGACGTGATCCATAGGCGATCACTGCCCGCTCCTGCATCAAAACACATCCGAGCCCGGTCCCTGATGCATCGTAGTAGACTACGTACCCTACTCCCTCCTCAGGAAACCTCAAGATAGGTTCGCTAGTCAACCTCTGTCTCAGCTCCTGGAAGCTCTGCTGACATTTGTCTTCCTCCTTAACGTACGAAAAAGCTGCAAAGATTTCTCCTTTGCCGAAAAGTGAAATCTGGTCTCATCCCCTGGATGAACCACGTTCCTTGCCTAATACAGTCAATCCCGTCATGATTAGTTAATTCATGGCATGGATGACGTCGTAAGGCCTCGACGCTGCTACCAAGAGATCCAACCGTTACTCTCGCCTCCAAGGGTTGAGTCACACTGTCGGCATCAGTGTGTGGTCACTGGGTTTCCTCCAGTAAGAATCTCGCAAGTGAGGGTCAAGTCAACAGTTTTTTTTTAACCGGCACCTCTTAGTAAAAACAAACAAAAGACAAGAAAACAAAAGTCACCAAGGCAAGTATCTTTTACTACTTCAACTTAACGTACAAGGACACAAGGCAACACAAACTACGAAGCTAGAGGCATTATGGGAAAGGCCTCTATGCCTGGAGCTAGTCCCGCACTAGTCCACCCGCTTCCGGAGCTCCATGATCGTAAGCTTCAGCTGTGCTCTCCCCTAAGGTCGGGGTGGACCTCCTGGTGGTGGTGGTGGTAGAGCCTCAAAGCGTTGCCCACCACCTGCTGCTCGGCCAGCTCCTCTGCCTCGTCCGCCTCCTCCCTGCAGACCGCCACGATCGAACCTCTACCTCTACCTAGGTGGTTCCTCAACCGTCTGCTGCTCCTCTGCATGGCGGGTCGGGCAGTCACGAGCCATGTGGCCCTGCCCGCCGCATGAGTAGCACTGTCTGCCTTTCGAAAGACTGGCTCCGCGCTGTGTGCCCCGCACTGCTGAGCCAGTGTCCTGAGGTCGTCTACCTGAAGGTCTGGTCAGCCTGGACCCCTGAGTCATCCGTCAACTGCCTGCCGCGGAAGACTCTGCCACGTGCCGCCCTGCGGTGGGTCTCGGCGCTGGTGCAGACTCAGCAAGGAAGCTCTCGATCAAAAGGGCCCGCTCCAGTACTCATGTCTGAGTCGGTATGTTGAGGGAGATCAGCGATGCCCTGATCTCGTGTCTCAAACCCTGCTCAAAGGTCCGGGCCCGGAAGAATGGGTCTCGTACCATGTCGGTCGAGTAGCGCGAGAGATCAGTAAATCTCGCCGAGTACTGAGCGACCGTCATGCTGCCCTGCCGCAGCTGAAGAAGCTCCTGGATACGCACCGCACGAAGGGTGGCTGGGACGAACTCCGAGCGGAAGAGGCTCTCAAAGTCCATCCAAAGTAGAGATGCCTCATCGTGAACCTAGAGCATCAAGCTCCACCATCGTCCTGCTGCTGCGTGTAGTAGGCTCGCAGCGAGGATCACCATGAGGTCTGCTGGTGTCCTCACTAGCCTAAACACACGTACCACTGCCTCCAGCCAGTCCTCTGCTGCCTGGGGGTCTGTCTTCCCACGAAACATGGGTGGTCCCTGGTGCTAAAACTCATGCAGTGCACTGAGGTGACGTGCATCGTCAGCGGCTAGTGCTGGATGCATCGGTGGCTCAACGGGTAGAGCTACCGTCGGTGCCACTGCTGACAAAGGGCCCTGCACCGAGGCCTCGTCGCTCGGTGGGCTGTCATCACACTCGACTCTCGGAACCCTAGCTGGCTGCCGTCGTGGGGCCATCCTTAAAAGGAACAGGTGCGTCACGGTCAAACAGTATACCTGGTGAGCTGACACAAAGTAATCACAAAGAAAACTTTGAAACACACATGCAATCAATGTTTTCGTGCATTAAGTCGGAAATCAGAATTCAGGGTCCTGGTGTACGGATACGTCGGCCGCCGCACCAACACTGGACTCCCTGGAATGATAACCACACTCAATACGCTAAACATTATTGCTTCACATAGAAAGATCAGAGTTCGCGGTAGAACCAAACTCCTTTGATACCAATTTGTCACGACCCGCCCTCGGGGTCCATGCCGTGACTACCCCAAGCCCGCCTTCCATAGACCAGGGGCTGGCGACTAGCACCAAGGCGTAAATCCCATTAAAAAGGGAAGGCATTGCCTTTGTAAAGTAAACAAACACCACAGAGTAAGCAAGCGGAAAGTAAACACTAAGTAAAAATAGAGTACAACTGAAAGTGCGGAAAAGTAAATGGGCCAGTATACAAACCCAAACTGAAAGTAAAGTACAACTCGAAAGGGAAAACAACAACTGTAAAGTAAAAGCCGCTACTCCGAGATGTCCACTGGAAATCCCACCTGAAGGGTGGGTACAGATAGCTCCACTGCTCCTCGGGTCCCGCCGTCCGCTCCGAACACGTCCCGCCCAGTGGTCCACCTCCAGGTACCGTCCTGCTCTGCAAGCCTCAGCCAAGATCAACGCTGTCCGTCGTCTGCAACCAACACAACGTAGTGCGGGCATAGCCCGTGCAGGGGTGAGTATAAGCTACTCAGTAGGGACCCCGAGACCCCTGAAGGTCTCCCGAAATCCACAAAGGATAAACCACAAAGAAAGGTACAATCACGAAGTAACAACTGACACTGCTTAGGTATATGCCCATACATATACCTAAGTCATCAATTCCAATACGCGCCAACCTCCGAGCCCAAGTACAACTCAGTCCACACAGGAAAGTAACGTATTCCACACAGGAAGCAAAAGGAAATCCACACAGGATAACACAACTCAATCCACACAGGAAAGCAACAGGATTCAGCTCACACAGGTATACTTCTTCGAAAGACGATAAAGATGATCTCTGATCCATCTAAGTCATCGGACCCACGAAGGATCGATAGGTAACTAACCCCCGCAAAAGACCCACACAGGATCGGGCCCACACAGGACCTGTAGGCGCTAGTTCACACAGGACCGCTGAGCGCAAGGACCCACACAGGATCGGACCCACACAGGATCGGGCCCACACAGGACCTGTAGCACTAATCCACCTAGGATCGCTGAGTCCTGTAGTCGTCGTCGAATCCACACAGGATCTCTGTACTGTCGTCGTCGCAGTCACAGTAGCAGTAGCAGTAGCTGTAGCAGTAACAGTCGCAGTCGCAGCCAGCTCTAGGGTTCCCGCACACAGCAAGCTCGTTCGGGAGGGTCCGCTCCACGAGCCGAGAGGCCGATACATCAACTGTCACAAAGTCCGAAGTTGATGTATCCAAAAGTTCCGTATCGTCAACAGGAACTCAACGTCGCAGACGGCGCGTCAATCGGACGCCCGGTCTGAGAGTTATTGGCTTTTTCGTCCCAGGGGCCCGGTTGGTTTTTAAGGCAAAACAAACCCGACCGTACTCCACCTGCGTCCAAACCTCGGGCGAAGTATGCCAAAAGATCCGTCTCACTTAGAGAAATTCAACGAAACAGACGGCGCGTCAATCGGACGCCCGGTCTGTTAATTATTGGCCTTTCCGTCTCACACCCACCCTGGGAAACTTCCCAGGAGGTCACCCATCCTGATCACTACTCTAGGCCAAGCACGCTTAACTACGGAGTTTTAACCACGTAGGCTCCCGAAAAGGAAGGTGCACCTTGAGTATAGTATACCGAAACGACCGTCTCGATCCAAGGATCGCGTTGCCGCTGACGGCGCGTCGTTCGGATGCCCGAAGCTGAAGTTATGAGCATTTGAACGAAATCGATTCGAAAACGGGGGGTCCGGGTCCGGGCCGACCCGGCCCGACCCCCCTGGGTCGGCACGAACTGGGTCGACCCGACCCGGGTCCGACCCGGCCCGGCCGGCGGCGCGGTCCGGCACGGCGGCGCGGCCCGGCCGGCGGCGGCACGACCTGGGCGCCGCACGGGTGCCACGCACGGGGGGCATGGCCCCCGCCCCTCTTCGCTGGCAGCGCGGCTGAAATCCGCGCCTTTGGTGAAACCGGCCCCCCTCGTGGGGGCCTTCCTTTGAGAAAAACGGGGGGCCGCCTGCCCCCCTTTATGAAACCGGGCCCCCCTTAATAATGGGGGGGCAATTAACCTGGTCGGGGGAATTTACTTCCCCCGGTCTTTCTCCTTCCGGCCGGCCCACCTGGCCGGCCGATTTTTCTTCAACGGGACCGGCAAACCTGTCCCCTTTCCGGCTTCCGACGCCGGCGGCCCGGCGAGCCGCCGGTCCTCTCGTCCCGCCGCGGCCCAGAACCGGCCGCGGTGTTCGTCGTCCGGCGCGGTGCGACGGCACCACACCCCTCCGCCGCGGCCCCGCACCGGCCACGGCGCCTTCGGTTTTCTTCGACGCGGCGCGACGGCGTCGCGTTCATGATGATCCTACCACGGCGCGATGCGACGGCGCCGCGCAATGCAACCGTGCGAATTCCCGCGTGGTGCGACGGCACCACGCCATCTCATCATCCACAAGAAAATAATAATAATCACGAACAGAGGGGGGATTCGGCCGTGTTTGTGCGGTCCGACCCCCCTCTCGTTAGATGATAACTCTTAAATAATCATCCACAAGACTATCATGCTAGAACCAAGAACGATAGTAAATAAATAATCAACAACAACCCCTACCTCGGTTTCAAGTACGATGATTGTCAATGACCCGCGGAAGGCAAGCGTCGCGGAGGTCGGGCGTCGCGGTAATCGTTCATCAATTCCGTTGACGAAGAGGTACGTCCGAAGAGGTACGTCGTTGGTGAAACATCGTAAGCCGACGAAGGAAGTCCGAGGAGGAAGCGGCGTTCCCTTTCATTGACACGGAAGGCGTCATCGATCTTCGGAACAACCGGCTACGAAGAAGAGAGGAGCGGTGTTCTTCGTCGGAGCTCGAAGGTTCTTCGCGTTCTTCGTCAAAGTTGAAGAAGAAGAAGGAGTTCCCAAATCCTCTCAAGAAGGCTAGAGAAATCTAACCAAATAAAATAAGCTAGAGTCTTATTTTATTCACACACTTAACAAAATTAATTTCAAAGGTTTGAAATTCAAACAATTCAACTCCATTAATTAACAAAGTTGTCATGTCATTAAAAGAGGAGTTTAAGGGAGTTAAAAAGGAGAAGAAGAAGAGTCATGCTTCGGGTGGGCCCTACCACACTTAATCCTCCCAAGGGAGGTTAAGTGGTTGTGGGCTCCACCACTAACTCCCTTTGGGAGAAGTTAACCAATAAGTTAAAATAAAAATTTGTAATCCACAATTTTTATTTAACTTATTCTAAACTCCCAAAAACTAACTCTCAACCCGAAATAAACGCAACCTCGGAAAAGGTCTCCTTAAGCGAATATCGGCGCTGTGAGTTCATCGGTGTCCTCAGAATTCAATTCCGAGCACCGGGTCAAAAGTTAGAAATTCCCGCTCGTTCGTTCACTGAACGTAGCCGAGCCAAACTTCGGAAATTGATTCCGGGCACTCCGGGCCTCGGAATCAGGTGCCGTCAGAAACCGCGCTCTTGTAAAATTCCAAAGAAAATTAAGAAAAAAATTCCCTTGAATTTTACGGGTCTTTACATTATACAGGAGCTTTGGACACGTATAATGCAAATCGGACCTAAGGTAAGGGAAATATCACAATCTTAGTTTTATCCGAGATTGTTTTTACTTTGGTAATTACTGGGGTGTATTTTATCATCCACATCCATGTTCCCTCAATATGTAATATTATTTCCATCCTTATACAATAGTTTATATCCAATTTTACCCTTCGGTGAGTTTTTAGTAAAAGATATGAAAGGAATCTTTTGTCGTTTTTCGTATGAGGTACTTTTTGACTTTTCCGACAAAAGTACGAAGAATGTTTTTTTAACTTATACGGAAAGAATGGATTTTTAAAACATTATTTCCAAAAATATTACTTTATAAGTTTTCATGTTTATTTTTAATCAACTTATTTTAGTTTATAATTGTATGACATGTTAAGAAAAGAAAAGTGTTTTTGAAGTAGAAAGGATATTTTCCTCAAGAATGGAGTTCAAATGTTTTATCAAAATTATTTTCCATCTAAGATAATATAGGGTTCTGTTTTTATCCCTATTATTACATTGATTTGATTATGTTTTGAGGAAATTATTTTTATGAAGTCATTTACCTTGTATGATTTGTTTAATGATGTCATGATGTTTCAAGAATCCCATTTTTGTTACATGTGTTATGCGATGATGTATGATTTATGATTATGTGGCACACATAAGAAAGGATTCATTATAAGATGGGTGGGACCTATATCTCCCTCAAATGCATTGGGTAAAGATTTATATCTCATGAGATAGACATGGCTGGAACGGAAGGTTATTTTGGTTCACTGATACAGGACTGAAACGAGGTGTGAACTCGGTTTAGAAATGGACTTTGTCCGCTAAGATAGTCTTGGTAATGAGTCATGACTAACAAGAAATGATTTTCCATGATTATGTGTGCATGCCACAATGTTTCAAGTTTTATGTTATGATTATGGGGATCTCATTTTCACTTCTGTGATTTATTCCATGTTATGATATTATGATCTCTTTTGCAGGTTATGATTTTCAAAAAGATTTGATATGATTTTTATTTCCTTTATTTGCCCTTGTTGATCATTTCAGCTCACCCATTTTTGTATCTTTTCTTTTCCCCAGGTCAGGAAGATGGATATTAAGTAGAATATGCTAAAAGGGGCCCTAGATATGATTAAATAAATGGGAGACACTATAGAAGATTTATGAACCAGTTGTTTATGTTTCCCAGTTTCTAATGACACTATACCTATACGGTCCTTTGTGGTTTTGTCATATGTTGTAATAAGTGTGCTTCAATTTTGAAGTATTAACAGTGTATGTAAAGTATGGGTCGTTATAGTTTGTATCAGAGGAAAGGTATAGTCAACCTTTAGAAACTAGGATGTGAAAGCCTTAGTAAGAACCCTAAGGATAAGTCTAAGCATAGAACACAATCTTAGTGTTTTAGAAATGGCCATGAATAACCTAGGATAAGACCTTAAGCGTGAAAATTTTATTCTTGAATTATGTGGTTTTCCAATTATAATTTGTGTTGCTCACACTATTCTTCTTGGTTTTAGTCAATGGCTGGAACCCGAAGGAACCGTGTTAATGCAGAATGCGATGGGAAATGCAATGATTGTCCCCCTGAGCAACCAAACGATATGGGAGCTGGAATGAAAAATCTTGTAGCCATGCTCACACAACTTTCTCAAGCTATGAATCATGCGGGACTTCCAAACGAGCAATGGAAGGAGCAACATTTTGTTGAATCCTTCATGAGACAGCGTCCCCCTTCTTTCCGCGGGTCTACTGATCCATTAGTTGCTGAACAATGGATTAGTACTACTGAAAATATATTTTCAATTCATCAATGTTCTGAACATGATAATGTCATCCTAGCAGTGTATCGTTTGGAAGGAGATGCTGATCAATTGTGGAATCTTATTAAGAATACGAGTCAAAGGGATGAAATTGAGTCCATGGAATGGGTAGAGTTTAAGAACTTATTTTTCAATAAGTACTTCCCTCGTATTCTCCGAACAAAGATGGAGAAAGAGTTTCTTGAACTGAAGCAAAGGGATGATGAATCTGTTGGTACCTATGAAGCAAATTTTACAAGATTTGAAAGGTACGCTTCTGGTATTATTATCCAACCTGAGAGTAAGATCGATCGATTCTTTAGTGGCTTAAAACCAAGTCTTCGAAGGGCGTTATCCATAAGGGACTTCAATAGCTACGAGGAAATCGTTCGATGTGCTCTCAAAGTCGAGATGGAGATTGGAGTAACCCATCAGTCGTATGGGTTTGATAAGAAGAGGAAAATGGAATTCAAAGGAAAATCTAAAGAGCACACTGAAAAGAAGATGAGCTTTCCGTTATGCTCAAAGTGTGGAAAGAAACATGGAGGGAGTTGTCTTAAAGGGACAAGTAAATGTTTCAAATGTGGAAAGGAAGGTCATCAGGCATTTGAATGCCGTGATGATGGGAAGAAGATGTCTAATGATGCAAACAAAGGAAGGGATACACAGAATGAACCTACTACACTTCAATGTTTCATGTGCAAGGAATGGGGCATTATGCCAATCAATGCCCAAATCCAAGGGTTGATGATGATGGTCGACGTCAACAAACTCTTAAGGCTAAAGACAAAGGAATTTCACATGCAATTTCTATCAGCGATGTGGAGTACAATAACGAAGTGGTGAAAGGTACACTTACCATCCACTCTAAAGTAGCAAATGTTTTATTTGATTCTGGATCCACCCACTCTTTTATTTATGAAGAATTTTCTAAGGGTATCACCGTATTACCTCAACAATTAGATGTTGAGTTAGCTGTGACAACACCTAATGTCACATCAATCGCATCAAAAGTTTATAATTCTTCTCCAATTGACGTTTGTGGGAATGTGCTTCCTGCAAATCTTGTGATCCTTCCTTTAGTGGAATTCGATGTGATTCTTGGCATGGATTGGCTTTCTTTATACGGAGCTCATATCAATTGCCAAAGAAGGGAAGTCACATTTCATATTCCAGATCAATCTATGATCGTCTATCAATGCAAGGATGAACATAACCTTATAGTGGAAATTTCTTCCATTTTATGGGTATTGATTCCACTAAATAAAGGTTATTTATCTCAAATGGTTGGTGAGAAACTCGCGATTAAGAATATGCCCATCGTACGGGAGTTTGATTATTTCTTTCCGGAGGAATTACCGGGTCTTCCACCAAATCGTGAAGTTGAGTTTTCAATAGAACTCGTACCGGGTGCTTTGCCTATTTCAAAGACACCTTATAGAATGGCCCCAATTGAGTTGCAGGAATTGAAGAAGCAACTCCAAGAGAATCTTGATAAGGGATTCATACGCCCTAGTGCGTCACCTTGGGGATCACCTGTTCTATTTGTTAAGAAGAAATATGGATCAATGAGACTCTGCATTGATTATCGAGAACTTAACAAGATCACTATCAAGAACAAATATCCTCTCCCACGCATTTATGACTTATTTGACCAACTACGCGGAGCTCAATACTTTTCCAAGATTGATCTTCGTTCAGGGTATCATCAATTAAGGGTCAAAAGGGAGGATATACCAAAGACGACTTTCCATACAAGGTATGGACACTATGAATTTATAGTGATGCCATTTGGTCTTACTAATTCCCCTTCTATCTTCATGGATCTAATGAATAGAGTCTTTAGAGACTATCTTGATCAATTTGTGGTAGTCTTTATAGATGATATTCTTGTCTATTCAAAGAGCAAGGAAGAGCCTGAAGATCACTTGAGAATTATATTGAAGACCCTGAGAAAGGGGAAGCTTTATGCCAAATTTACCAAGTGTGAATTTTGGCTTCAAAAAGATGCATTTTTGGGTCACATAATCTCAAAAGAGGGGATATCTGTGGATCCAGCAAAAACAGAGGTTATCAAAAGATGGTCGAGACCAACAACAGTAACTGAGATCCGAAGTTTTCTTGGTTTGGCTGGATATTATCGACGTTTTGTAAAAGATTTTTCACGATTATCTAATCCACTCACCAAGTTGACTCAGAAAGGAGTTAAGTTTGTTTGGACAGAGGAATGTGAGAGAATTTCATGGAGTTGAAAAGAAGGTTATCCAGTGCACCTGTGCTCACACTGCCTTGTAGTGGAGAAAGGTTTGTGATCTACAGTGATGCTTCCAAGAAGGGATTGGGGTGTGATCTTATGCAAAATGATATGGTGATAGCTTATGCCTCACGACAGTTGAAAATCCATGAGCAAAATTACCCAACACATGATTTGGATTTAGTTGCGGTAATCTTTTCATTAAAGATTTGGAGGCATTACCTTTATGGTGAAAGGTGTGATATTTATACTGATCATAAAAGTTTAAAGTATATTTTCACACAAAAGGAGTTGAATATGCGTCAAAGAAGATGGTTGGAGCTGATTACGGATTATGGATGCTCAATCCATTACCACCCTGGGAAAGCAAACAAGGTGGCATATGCATTAAGTCGACAAGACCATGCTAGTTTATCCATGATGAGGATCACAAAAGATCCAATATTTATGGATTTACAAAGGATGGATCTTGGAATTATAATGGATGGGGAAAATCTTATCTTGATCAAATGAATGTTCAACCATCTATACATGTGAAGATTAAAGAGGCACAGAAAGAAGATGTCGAGTTACAAAAGAAGGTGAGAAATGTTCCTGAATTCAACTTTGATTGTGATGGGATAATAATGTTCAGGAATCGGGTTTGTGTTCCTCCCATCCCTGAATTAAAGAAGGAGCTACTGGATGAGGCTCATAGTTCTTCATTCTCTACTCATCCTGGAAGCAAAAAGATGTATAGGGACCTGAAAGAGTACTTCTAGTGGGATGGCATGAAAAGAGATGTCGTTGAATATGTCTCTCGATGCTTGGGTTTTCAACAAGTTAAAGCTGAGTGACAGAAGTCTAAGGGGATGTTACAACCATTACCCATACCCGAATGGAAATGGGAAAACATCACTATGGACTTTGTCACAGGACTTCCTAAAACATCCAAAGGCAATAATGCTATCTGGGTCATAGTTGATCGTCTTACAAAGTCTGCACACTTCATTGCTATTAGGGAGGATTTCACTCTAGATCAGCTTGCCATGATATATGTAAAGGAAGTGGTAAGATTGCATGGAGTACCACTTTCTATTATATCTGATCGGGATCTGAGATTTACCTCGATGTTCTAGAGAAGTCATCAGCATACTCTGGATACAGAGTTGAGTTTCAGCACTGCTTATCATCCTCAAACAGACGGTCAGTCTGAGAGAACAATTCAAACCCTAGAAGATATGTTGAGAGCTTGCTCTATGGATTTCAAAGGAGGTTGGGATCAACACCTACCTTTGGTGGAATTTTCTTATAATAATAGCTTTCACTCCAGTATTCAGATGGCTCATTATGAAGCTATCTATGGAAAGAAATGCAGGACTCCAACTTGCTGGGATGAAGTTGGGGAAAGAAAGCTATTAGGACCAGATCTCGTTGATCAAATGGTAGAAAAGGTCAGATCTATTCAACAACACATAAGGGCAGCTCAGAGTCAACAGAAAATTTATGCCGACAACCGAAGAAAATACCTAGAGTTTGAAGTGGGTGATAATGTGTTCTTACGAATATCTCCCTAGAAGAGGGTTATGAGATTTGGAAAGAAGGGGAAGTTGAGCCCTAGATATATCGGTCCTTTCGAAATACTGGATCGTGTTGGAAAGGTAGCTTACCGATTGGCGCTTCCACCGAATCTCTGTCAAGTCCACGATGCGTTCCATGTATCTCTCCTGAAAAAGTACATACCTGATCCTTCACATGTACTCAGCTCAGAAGTTGTACTGCTGGAGCAAGATCTTTCTTATGAAGAACAACCGATAGAGATTCTGGATCGTAGCGAAAAAATCCTATGAAACAAGACCAATCGGTTGGTGAAAGTTTTATGGAAGAACCACCAACTTGAAGAAGCTACATGGGAGCTTGAGGAAATGATTAGGGAGAAGTACCCTCATCTGTTTGTTACAAAGTGACGAATTTCGAGGGGGAAATTCTTTTAATGGGGGTAGAATGTAACACCCGAGATTTTTATGAGTAATATTTTGTTTTTATGTTATATATATATCATCAAAGGAATCTTTCACTACACACTATCTTGGCTTACTTTACACGCAATCACGACCTTCCTCGATAGCTTGCGTTGTACGCAATACCGAGTTTCACTAAACGACGATATGCTATTAAAATATTATTTAAAATAGCCGTTATGAATAGTAATAACCACTTTTTGAAATTTTATCTTTCAAAATGGAACTCATTTTTGGATTCGGAATACCGAAATTAGCCTAGGGTGAAATTTTTGTATTTTTCTGAAAACTTTCAATTTTTGATGAATAGTGAAACCACTAAGTGGTAGGTTAAAAACTGAATTTTGCATAAAACATAATTTTACCGCTTCTATGAATGGAATTTCGAAAATCCGACAGACACGGTTGATATCAGTAAGTAAAATGTGGTTCAATGAGATAAAAATAATTTTTTGGTGAATAGAAACTTTTTATTTTTTTTACCGCGGTTAATTGTAAATAGGGTAACTAAGGGTAAATATGATATTACTATTACCCTAACACATGTCCTAATTCTATTGGATAAGTGTAATTCGACCAAAAACAACATTATGAATATAATATGACCATTTAGGTCCTCTTGGATTAGGTTATGACATTTAATATTATTTTATTTAATGAATAGTTAAAATAGTTAAAATCAAAGTTTAATAACTAAAACATTTTTAATATGGGGTTATACATAAGATAAATTCGACTATAAATATTCATTATAAAGCTAAAAAGATTTCTTACATAATTATATTTTATTTATAATTTTTAGACTTTAAATAAATTAATTTATTTATGACACAACGATGATGCAGTAATTACCCTTTTAGGGAAATGTTAACATAATTGATGATTATAAATGCTCAAATAAATGTAATTTGAGACTTTTTATGAATTCCACTAATTTTCTAGGTTACTATGATATATTACTGTTTATTTAATCAACTTTGTTTTAACATATAATTCTGTTATGACTTTCACAAAAATCATATATCAAATAGTGTCAAAATTGACACAAAATAGTTTTTAAATAAAATATTATATTATTAATTTTTATTTTATTCCTAAAAATCTATGGTTCGGAAAAATGACTTAGATAAGGATATATATATTAATAATAAACAACTTGGGGTTCGTTTGGCATGTTATAGTAAGTGTATTAACCATATAGTGTAAGAAAACAAAAAGTCACGGTAAAAGTTAAATTATTTAACTTAGAGTTAAATCTAACTGATAAGGTTAAAATAATAACCTAAACATGTCTAAATCTTATTGGATGATATTATTTAGACCCATACCCACTTTACCATCGAAATAAGACCATTTGGAACCATTATAAACCGATTTTGACTTTAATATAAAATAATATTTTGAGGTATTCCTAAGGTGCCCCTCTCCTCCCTTATAAAAGGGAACCTCCTCCCCCTCCTCCTCACACCAATTTGAGCACTCAAGCTCGGCCAACCCCTGCCAAAATCCCTTCTACACTTCCCTAGAATAATCCTAGAGGTCCTGGTCTTCTTCAAATACCAATATTAGTTCCCTAAGTGGAGGATTCAAAGTGGCGTTTGAAAGAAGAGGTAATATCCATTACCGATCTTTTCAATTTCTTTCTTCTTCAACTTCTTCTTCTTTAGTTTTTTAATGATAAAGTGATAACATCAGTATTACTTACATAATTATATGTTATTATAAATATGAAACAACCCTAATTCACCTTCTATCCATCCTACGGAAAAATGAAATCACCGCGCGTGCGTACGTACGGAATACCGTCTCCACGCCGTGGTGTACTCTATTTTCCACCATCACCTTACAAGGATGGGTATAATGGTGTAATGAGTAACTATATATGATTATTATAAAGTGATATTGATACTGAAATAGTATACATACACTTAAATACAATTCCACGATCATGGGAACAATATCGTCGCTCGTGCGTACGTACGGAATACCGTCTCCACAATGTGATGCGACTCGTTCTACATGATCATCATTAAATAGTAATTATATAAATGAATTGAATGAATAAATATGATATATGTTACACTAATACCATTCTGGATATAAGGTATATATAACCATAAATGAAGAATAAGAATTTATTCAGCAAAACACGCATAAGAACAAAAGGCAATAAAGACCTGAGTAACAAGTAACAATGAAATATTACTAATAAGAAGCTAATAATATGACCATATATGATATCATATCAATATTTATGATTCTTTAATAAGTCAATAACATTATTTAAACCATTATACAGGAGCTTCGGACACGTACAATGCAAATCGGACCTAAGGTAAGGGAAATATCACAGTCTCAGTTTTATCCGAGATTGTTTTTACTTTGGTAATTACTGGGGTGTATTTTATCATCCACATCCATGTTCCCTCAATATGTAATATTATTTACATCCTTCTACAATATTTTATATCCAATTTTACCCTTCGGTGAGTTTTTAGTAAAATATATGAAAGGAATCTTTTGTCGTTTTTCATACGAGGTACTTTTTGACTTTTTCGACAAAAGTACGAAGAATGTTTTTTTAACTTATACGGAAAGAATGTATTTTTAAAACATTAATTCCAAAAAATCTTACTTTATAAGTTTTCAAGATTATTTTTAATCAACTTATTTTAGTTTATAATTGTATGACATGTTATGAAAAGAAAAGTGTTTTTGATGTAGAAAGGATATTTTCCTCAAGAATGGAGTTCAAATGTTTTATCAAAATTATTCTCCATCTAAGATAATATAGGGTTCAGTTTTTATCCCTATTATTACATTGATTTGATTATGTTTTGAGGAAATTATTTTAATGAAGTCATTTACCTTATATGATTTGTTTTATGATGTCATGATGTTTCAAGAATCCAATTTTTGTTACATGTGTTATGCGATGATGTATGATTTATGATTATGTGGCACACATAAGAAAGGATTCATTATAAGATGGGTGGTACATATATCTCACTCCAATGCATTGGGTAAATATTTATATCTCATGAGATAGACATGGCTGGAACAGAAGGTTATTTCGGTTCAGTGATACAGGACTGAAACGAGGAGTGAAATCGGTTCAGAAATGGACTTTTTCCGCTAAGATAGTCTTGGCAATGAGTCATGACTAACAAGAAATGATTTTCCATGATTATGTGTGCATGCCACAAAGTTTCAAGTTTTATGTTATGATTATGGGGATCTCATTTTCACTTCTATGATTTATTCCATGTTAAGATATTATGATCTCTTTTGCAGGTTATGATTTTCAAAAAGATATGATATGATTTTTATTTCCTTTATTTGTCTTTGCTGAGCATTTGAGCCCACCCTTTTTGTATGTTTTCTTTTCCCCAGGCCAGGAATATGGATATTAAGTAGAATATGCTAAAAGGGACCCTAGATATGATGAAATAAATTGGAGACACTGTAGAAGATTTATGAACCAGTTGTTTATGTTTCCCAGTTTCTAAAGACACTATACCTATACGGTCCTTTGTGGTTTTGTCATATGTTGTAATAAGTGTGCTTCAATTTTGAAGTATTAACAATGTATGTAAAGTATGGGTCATTATATCTGTTTAACGACACAACGATCCCAAACTGTGGATCCAACCCCGGAGCGGTGCCACGGAGGTGCGACGGTGATTTCGGTAGATGATTCGGAGCAGATCGAGAGTTATGGGTTTTTTGGAATTTTTCTTCAGATTGATCATTCGAGGTTTATGATCTGTTTTAATGTCAGAAAACACCCGATTAAGTGTTCTTATGATGAATCGAACCAATCCCTGGAGTAACGGGATGAACGGACGAGAGATCGCAGATCCGGAATATTGGCCGAAGCGCGAGGAAGAAGACGACGTTTTGGAAATTTTCCGACTACACGCCGTGTAGTATGGGATACACGGAGTGTGTTCATCGGCAGGATTAAATGGCATGTACTTCAAAAGTACACAGACACGTCCAGGGTACACGGCCAAAAACACGCCATGTATACCCCTCCCTGGCAAGACCCGGCCTGATACACTGGATACCCCGTGTTTTGGTACACGGGTAGGCGACACGAACACGGGCAGAGATCGTGTACGGGCACATGGCCAGCGTACAAGGAGCGAGACCCAGGTGCTCGGACATGGTGTGTGATTCTTCTAAATGTCTTGTAGTTGCTTTCTATATGACAAGATGAATGACACGGGCTGGTTACACGTGCAGTACCCGGGGTCAAGGAACACGACATGTACTTTTTATACACGTAGTGTAGTTTGGTTTTACACGGGCAGTACTCGGGGTCAAGGAAAATGGAATGTAACCATACTACACGACGTGTAACCTATCTTGAATGACTTGATCCACTTGTATTATTTGACTTGGACTAGGTTTCTTAGGGTTCGTACCCAGGCTCTTTTCCCAGAAGGTTCTGGTATCATTTCGCTTACAAAAAAGTATGATCCCTTCAGCAGAACTTCCTGAATAGAGTTTTTGGAATCTCCTATGTGAGACTTAGAGCCGGATCCTCTAATCAATCTGGGAACCCTAGGTAGAGTTCTTGGTATTGACGTGACCAACATTACCCAGGCACCAATCCTCTGCTTCGTGGATTAGCTCAGACTGAGTTGTCGGAATCACCCCATGACATGGTTGTGATCCTCATCTGAGCATCATGTTCCCAAGGTACTTGTGGAGGTTGTTCTCCGGGAACAAGTACTTCGTATCTCTTTGTCTTCTGACCTAGGAGTGTGTTCTTCCAGTTGTATGCTTAGTGGAATCTTCGAGCTGGATCCGAGTTGTGTGTTTCTCGATAGTCGATCGTGTATGAGTATATCTATATATTAATGTTATGTGTTCAGTAGACATATACCGTGTAGAGGTGACTGTACCTATCTTTTGTGGTATTTCCCTTTTTTTCCTTTGTGGTTTCGGGGTGTCCTACATGGTATTGTTATACTCACCCCTACACGGGATTTTCCCTCATGTGTCGTGTCTTGTGCAGACGAGCGAGCCTTTGATAGGATTCTAGGCGGACCAGGGTCGGGCGGTACTCAGTGAGATCAGACAGGACGAGGTGTGTTCCAACGACTATAGACTACAATCCCAGCACCTTTCTTTACAGGTTGGCCTTTGTTATAGACTTTCTTTTGGTGGTCTTGTACTTTTGGCCCAGGGTTTTACTTTATTGTACTTTACTTTCATGTTCTACTCTGTGGTTGGGTTTTAGTGTATTCATGAATCTTTTCCTTTTATTAGTTTTTACTTTTCAACTTTGTGGGCTTGGAGATGTGTGTGCATGAGTAGAGGTTTATAGGAAATGCCTCCCATGTTAGTAGCATGCCTACTCGGTGCTAGTCACCAACCCCTAGCCTATTGGTGGCAAGATTGGGGAGTGGCGGCTCAGGCCCCACTAGGACGGGTCGTGACACTTATCATCAAATATTAATATTGATAAATGAATATAGGATTATCATTATATCCACATATAAAAAAATTAATTTCTATACATAAGATAATATGTACATTTTATATATGGTTTAATGAATAAACATATCCTTGATATATAATATCGGTGGTTATTTAATATTAAATGTACAATAATAAAAATAAATTAAATTTTTTAATGGAAGGTTAATAAAAATAAAACATATTAAATTAAGTCAGTTTCTAGACATTTTGTAGTAAAAAAGATCATAAACCATTGGTAAAAATAATAGGTATAGTATCTATCCAACACACATACACATTTGTGTAAGAATGAAGGTATGTTTTCATTGATCACTGTAAATACCATAAAATGTTCTTTAAAAACTTTCTTGTGAAAAATATAAGATATAATTACTATATTGTATCTTACTTCTTTTGAACATAATTTTCTAATCATTTTCATTGGGTTAGGTTAATTCTTCATTGTAATTGATATACAATGATTATGTGTGTAATCACCCTTTATTATAATATGTTTTTTTTCACTTGTTTTGTTGGGATTAATATTTGATACATAACATCAATTCATTGATTAATTATCTCTTCATTATTAGGTTTATTGTACATTTTTACTTCATAATATCATTCTAATACTTATTCTTATATCTCTAATTTTTATTGAAGGATATTATAGAACAACATCCTTATAAAAAAATTATTTCTCTTACCCTCTAGTTATTCTAATAATATTCTAATCCTATAGTATCCCCTATGGGATGAAAAGTAAAAAATGGAATATAAGATATAACGACTTTATAGGTATAATTATTTTCTAAATATCATATATATACATTATTTCCATCTTAATTCCCCGTTGTTAGCGGTGTTAATGTAAAAATGAATGACATTAGTTCATGAGGTCGTAGTATGCCTTAAAAATGAATAATGATTTTATAACACATTTAATGGATGTGTGAATTATTGTATGTCATTAAATATTCATAAAAACATATCTTTATATGAATTATAATTAGGTATTTATATCATTAAATGTAATAAAAATTTGATAATGTGGATTTAAAATAAAATAAAAATACTCTTCGAATAACATTACCAATTTTAGGGGTATCCTTCTTATTATGGAAACAAAATACCTCTTATGTTGACTTTTGGAAATAATAATGATTCTAGGATTATATGGGGATGTGGGTTAGGGATATAGGTAGGTATTTGTTGAATTTATTTATGTTTTCTGGAAGATAGGAGTGTGGGTGTCCTTTTATAATTGATGTGAGTGGAATGTTTTTTAAAAGATGATTTTAACATATGTTTTTTAATGTCCCAATCCTCAAATAATAGTCCTTTCTAAATCATAGAAGGTATAATGTCTATATATTTCAATAAAATAATACCAAAATACGTTTATATGTTCTTTTACACCTTATATATTTATGGTTAACCCCCAATAAATCCATTTTTACCATAATTGCTGTAAATATTTTTTAGAAATTTAACTATTCATTTTGGTCAATAATTGTTTTTACCTTATTTTAAATTATAAATTATTCGGATTAAAAAAATGGAATGTTTTTTATAAATTAAATATATAAATTGGTTAAATTTAATTTAAAACATATCCCACATACACAACAAGAGATTAGTTTTATAAAGATAGAATTTTGAAAAGGTTATATGTTATTATATCAAAATTAAACATGAAAATTATTAAAATAACCTAAATTGGATTATTATATATATATATATTATTTATATTAACACAGAATAATAATATAAATTACCATTTTAAATTAATTAAATTAAAATGTAGTTTTCAATTAAAATTCTGTATGTCCCACTATTAATAAAAAATGAAACTTTTCCAAAAAATACCAAAACACCATCCTAAGATGATTTTATTATTATTTTATTATAAAATAAAGTATAATTTATAAGATATATTTTATACAATTCTTAATGATTATATTTAAATTTTGTGAACTGTGTATGAATAGAACATGTTTTAGAAAAATGGAATTCTTTAGAAAGTATTATTTCTTCTATTAAATGATTATAATTTTATTACTCATAAATATATAACTAATTAAAATTAAAAAATACTTATTTAAATAATATCCTTAATATTTTACATTTCCTTGCCATGTTATTGAATTTACTGTGAATCCTTTATATTGTTTGGCCTAATTCACATTTATGGAGCAAATGCGGATTCCTAATGGGTTCACAAAGGTCTCAGGGATGTCTGAGGCTTGTTCAAGGCCCAAAACCCATTGTTTTGGGAGAAATTTACCTGAAATTTGGTTAGAGTAAACCATATAGTTATGGATTATTGTTAGATATATCCATGAAAATGGTTTACATTTTTAGGTAGATCCATATCACATGGTTGGTGCATGGTTACTCAAAATGTGCAGTATAACATTTAATGTTACCCTTCTTCTTCAGGTATCTATGAGTGGTTGGAACATGGTTTGGTCAACCAAGGGGCCAAACAATTCACCTTCTATTTTTCGGGATACATGAACATGTCTCCTTAATAATATAATTAACTCAACCCTCCATCCCTATACCGAATCCTAGTAGAATGAACCTCCATTTTCACCACATTTGGATCACTTGATGGGCTAATATAGGTATTGAGAGATCTCTATAATCTAGGTTCTATTTTATAATTAGTAAAAAATGGTTGATGGATAATGGTATGTACTCAAGTACTTTTTCATTAGTCTTGCAATCATTTTCTCTTGACCCAGATATTGAGTTGTGAGTCCAAATTCATGTTTTTTAAATCTACTTTGAACTATTTAAAATTAGAGGATTATAATTAAGGAGTGGAGGAATATTAGTGTGATGTGGGTGGTCTATAATTCATTCCTAATGTTAATTGATTTTTGAATTGTCGTGTGCCAGCCGCCAATTTCATCGAGTTCCAATTAATAAATTTTTATTTCATAATTATAGTCATTAAAACATTATGGTTATTCCCAATACATGTATGTGATTAATTTTTTGTGGTTATGCCTACAAAACCTAACACCTCAGGTAAGGTGATATGACATGATTAAGTTTTTAGTGTTTCGACACCTTTGGGTCATCATTTGAGAGTGCATGAGATTTAACTCACTAGTGGTAAGCCTCTTTATATTAAATTCCTATTATATCATTTAATGGTGTTTGGCATGTACCATTTCAATTTAATATAACCCACCTAAGGTAAGTGCCTATGAATAATGAACTTATTAACTTCATAAATTCGAAATAATATTGTATGAATATGTAATAAAAATTTTAATTGAAAATGGTCAGATGGTTTCATTTTATAGAACATGTTTCCTATTATGCTTTAATTTAGTACAGGAACCAAATTAAATTATTTTTAACATATATAGTAAATTAAATGGTTTCATTGTACACTGTCTTGTCAAACTAATTAATAGAAAGGCAAGAATGAATTGAATTTTTTAATGGAGTAATTATCATATTGAAAAATTAATAATAGTGAAATAAATATACCATGAATGGTTATGCACATGGACCATGGTAGCTCTATAAGATGGAATAAATTGTGTTAGATTTTGGATTATTATGGTAATTCATTAGTACTTGAGGTATCCACTTTGAAAGAAGGATTTTTATAGCCATATGAAGTACCCACATTGATACTCGATCATGTTCTATTATTGGATGCCCCATATGACTCTGTAGGATCCCTATATTATTATTAATGGATAACATAGATATACTCATTAGATCCAACATGACTTGAGGTAACATGGTTATACCATTATGACATACCATTGCTTATCTCACATTTTACCTTGGATGTATTCTTTGGATTTAGATACAAATATTTTTATTTTATTTACCTAAATGATTCTCCATGGATAACAGTCTCACCCCCTTATCTAGACTCTGTTACAACAAATTTAGCGAACCCTGTGGTTTAGGATGACCTGGTGGTTACATTGTAACCAATTAATATATAGTAATAAATTTTGGTTTCATTGTCAGACTTTAGAAACATAACTATTTATACTATCATGAGTGATGTTAGTGCTAGATATACCATATGTGACATAGTAATATAAATTGGACATTAATTAATAAATTAATTAGTTACATGTTGAGACACCGACATGGGAATCAAGAGGGTAAATTACATATAGTTAAATTGTACATCACTACATTCTATATGAATTGTTTCACATTGTTACAATTACATTACTCAGGAAAAATGTTATATACCCCATTTTTGGGGCCCTATTTTGGATTACCTCACACCAACTCCATGCACTTTTGGTTACCCAGGGCAGATTACATGTATTCATGTATTGATAAATGGAATTTTATTGCTTCAGACACATGATTTCATGTTGTGTAGGTGTTGAGCGTGTAATAGATAAATTATCTGGTGCTTGTGACATGAAGGATGGTATAGGTATTTCCATTTCTCTATATTTTGTTTTTAATGTATTCCTGCAAATTTGTATACATGTTTTCCATCTTTTTAGTGACATGAAATATATCATCATTACTTGTTGTATGTTATTATAGTTATTTCATTTATTGATATCCTTCTATATTTCCATTATTCCATATAATTATTTTTACTACATATTCTATATAACTCTATTTATATTTATCCTCTTTGATACAATCTGGTAATGAGGGAATAGTCTCCCTATAGACAGACCATTGAACCTCTCTACTAGGTGAAAACCACTAGAGTTTACGTAGATGTCCAAGATACCATGTTCCCCCAAAGGGTTTGGGAACCTCTTAAGTGGCATCCAAGTCTGGTATTTATCAATTCAAACCCACCATTACAATCGATTAGTGATAACATTTTTATTATATATGAATATTAGTATAATATTTTCATTCCGTAAAATATGGTCGTAGGTGTAACGAAAGTTATCAAAGAAACATATTTTTGCATGTAAGTCAATTTAAGTATAACATTTTTCTTATAATAAACTCAATTAAATATATTAAACTTATTTATGAATAAATATATAAAAATGTATTGGGATGTTATATTTTCTTATAATCTTGTTTATGTGCGTCATACATGCTATCGAATATAATTTTCTTGTTTCAGAATTTTAGGGTATTTTAATAATTTCCTATTAAGACACGATCATTATAATGTTGTTATTAAATTTATGGTTATGAATACTAATTAATATAATTTAAATATTAAATAATAAAATTTAATATAATGGAAAATTATTTATAAAAAACTACATAATTTTGTGAGATGTCATTAGATGTTTTGAAAATACAATTAATTTTCATAAAATTTTATCAATAAATTTTGAGAACAAATAAATATAGGAAATATATCAAATTTAGAAAATATTTCATTAAAATGAAATTTATTATTGAAAAAATAAAATCAAAATTATATTAGGGTGAACTTTTGTGATTTATCAGAAATCATTCATTTTTCGATGAATAGTGTAAAACAATGATATTTTTTAGAACATCCTTTATGTTTAATGATTTTAAAATAAAAAATATTATTTTTTATTAGGTATTAAATGAAATATTAGTTAAATAATATACCAATTAATCCAAAATAGGTCATTGGGGTCAATTTCATAATGTATTTTCATATAAAAATATTGTCAATTTTTTAATTTTTTTAATTCCGAAAATTGTTTTCTCGACATATCTATGTGACTAATTTTAAAATAAGTTCTGACATCATTGTGACTTAAATTTTATAAAATGGATTTCATATTTTGAATGAATATATTATATATTATTGAAAAATTTCATCTTTATATTTCACTATAATTAATTGTGAAAATATTAAAAATTATTTTTCATAGTTTAGGTAAAAATAGGTTTAGTTATTGTTAAACTAAAACTTAAATGGTTATAAATTATCCAAAAATAATAATTAAGACATATTTTTACTAAAAATTTTAAAATTATCTCTAATCGGGATAGAAATATTTTTATTGTTTACCTTGTTCAATGAGAAAAATGCGGTTGGAATCCTTTCTTTTAATAATATCCAAGTGTGTCCTCTCACTCACATATAAATGGGGACCCCATATCCCCACCAATTTACCCATAAAAAACGTGTTGGACTAAAAAATTCCAAACAATATAAAATCCGTTATTTCCTCACCTTATCGTATAATAATAATTTAGATTATAAATACAACCTATGAAGGATTTCAGTGTAAACACAAAGAGGTTGCCTGATGAAATCATAACGCTCTTCAATGAGATTCAATAATGTATGGAAATGATATTTTTAACATTATTATAATTATTTTTAAATATTATCTTATCTATAATTCAAATTTATATGTCTTGTAAGATACAATAATTTCGTATTTGTTTAAAACAGAATAGTGACCTATGTAGCATTGGGATTCACATGTCTCATATGATTTACATGGAATGTAATAAGAATGAATTAAATGAATATTTGGGATATATATTAATTATTACATATTATATAATGAATAATTATCATTTATCTTTAATTTTCTCTATATTTTAAATGAAGGGATACCATGCTCATGCGTTTGTATAGCCTACCATATTAAGGAATGTTTTAATCTATTTTTTGTCTATATATTAATGAATAAATTCAAATATCTAAATTGAAAATACATATTATATTTATATCATGGTTAATGTTTTTGATATTATAGACACATGATCAAATTAGGATGAAAAACATCACTGGACGATAACACACATGAAAAAAGATGAGGTTATTACCTAAGAGATAGATTTTAATAATGAATTATTAATTAAATGGTTATAAATGATTATAATTAAACCATATATATTCTGGTAAATATGATTATGGTTATAAAATATATTTATAAATATCTTATATTAATTATATGTAAGGCTATAACATTTATTAATGTGGTTGAGACATATGGTATGGAATTTTAATCTCACTTTGTATATATGTGAGATATACGCCATATTCCCAAGATGTTCCTTTTGGGTGGTTTATATTATTCAAATGGATTTTTATTATTATATTCATCAAAATTATTGGTATATACATAACCATTTTGGAATCCCTATTTTATGGGGCTTACGATTCAAAATATACAAAAGTTGTAAGGTTTTGATGATACAATAGAATTTTATATCGAGATTGTTTATGATTATTATTTTGATGATGAAATCTTATGATATATTTCCCATTAAATTTAAGAATTTTATTATCATCTCACATTTTCTTGAAAATACATGTTTCTATTTAATTTTAATCTCCAAATGTACTCAATATTAAAAAAATTATTTTTTAATGAAAATAAATTTTATTTTGGTATTTTGTAGACAACTATTTTTCTTCCATATCAATGTTTTCAATAAAGTATTTCAAATAAATATTTTAATTTTCCACTAATATTTTTGTATCATTTTATGAATTTTTAAAAAAAATTTAAACTTAATCTTCATATATTTTTCCAACCACAGTATTTTCATATTTTAATAGAATGTAAAAGTAATATTGGTTTTATCAGATATATAATGACTGAATTATTCAACAAACAAGACATATATTTTATTTGAATGTAATATTATAATAATATATGTTTATTTTCATATAAAAATATTTCCATGTTTTATTATGTGATTTTGTTTTTATAATATATTTTTTAATGTGTAAAGGAAATTTCACTCATTAAATGTTTTAAATATCATTACAAAAATTTAAATATAATATACCATCCATTTATGTTACATATTCCTAACATGTGATATGATACTAGGATAAGATTTGTATTCTTTATTTAATAGTTTCTATTTATTATATAAGGATGTTTTTTAAAACTCGTTACTGTTCCACGATTTATTCCATGATGAAATAATTATGAAACCAATTCATTTTTTTCAGGTCAATATATAATGAAATGAAAAAATAATTATTAGAAAACTTTATTTTCAATTTGGATATGATATGATGAATTATTTATGTAACCCATTTCATTTCATGGGTTCAGATATGATGAATGATTTATGATCTTTTAGCACACATATGTATTATTTCAATTATGTTACCAGTGGGACCTATATCTTTCTCTAATTCATTAGACATAGATTTGTACCTAATAAGATATAATGGATTAGTATGGGGAGTGAACTGAGTATAGTAATGAACGTTGTCTTCTATGATGGTCTTGGTAGTGCACCCTGACTACTATATGGTTTTAGGAGTGATCCCATTCCACTATTATAGCACTGTGATTGAAACATGAATTCTATTGAAATGATATAATACGGTTGTGTTTATACCACAGTACAATTTCTTATGCCTTTGTTATTAACTCGTTATCTATGGTATTTTATTCTATTTAGATTTATGTCTAGTTAATGTTAAATATTTATTCAATTCACATGATTATAATATTTTATAATTAAGGTATGGATTTCAAATATTTCTCTTATGTACTCATACCCTTTTTCACATTCTATTATTATGTTTTCACTAAAATCGTAATTACTTATCTGTGTAGAGTAGTTGAGTTCAATTTTCGTTTTGTTTCCTTTAACTAGTTTCTGGAGAATGGTGCTATGTTTGATATGTATAAGAGGATTATTATGTGGGAATATCACTATATGATAAGATGAAAATCCTTCAAAAATGAGGAACATTATTTATCAATTTATTGATGAAACTAATATTTTATTAATGTCAGAAAAAATGTTATGTAAATTGTTGAATATTCATATAATATATGTAATGTTTATATATGAAAATATTGGGTCACTATAGTTGGTAGGATATCCTAGATTTATTGAAGAACTAGAGTTTAGGATGAAATATATTTAGTAATAACCCTTACGGATAATCCTAACAATATGTTAATTCTTCATGTTATGGTCAATAAATGATTGTCTTTTAAGAAATAAATACATTTAAAAAAATTAAATGTCGATGTAGTTCATGAACGAATGTACCTATGCATAATAAATCTACAGAATTGTTTTCTGACCTCACCGTATCATTTCTTCATACATGATAATGATCCATACTACACAAATTCTTTGAGACTCCCCGGGGACATTATTGGGACATTTCACATTCCCTATATAATCCACTATAATGGATTTAAATATGTCATTTATTAACATTAATATTCATATGTGGTCATATATTGAAATTTTATAAGTGATATTTCATGATTTTGTGGTTTTCAAAAATATTTAGTGTTTTCCACACTATGATTTTTGTTTTTAATTATTTAATATAACTCAAAGAAGTTGTGTTAATAATGAATGTTGTTTAATATTAATTAAATTCCCTCTCGAGAAAATGAATGCAATTAGATCTGGAAATGAAAATTTCATTCAATGCACATAAAAAATTCAGAAGGTACGAATCATGATATAATTTCAAATGAGAAAAGTAAGGGACAATATTTTGTTGATTCCTTTATGTGGTACTATCACCTTAATTTAGTGGATCTTCTGATTCACTTGATAATGAAGAAGTATTTAGTAATAAAATAAAATTTCGTATTTCTCTGTGTTGGGAACATGAGAAAATCATATTAGTTATCTATCATTTTGAAGGGGATATAGATTAATAGAGTAATATTCTCAAGAATATAATGAAATAAGATGACTGTGAGTCTATAGATTATAAATAATCTGAATGATTTTTTTTCAACAATTATAATCCTCATATTCTTCATGTGATAATGTAGATAGAATTATTTTAGACAAATAAAAATGATTATGAACTTATTTATTCTATGAGGAAAATATTTCAAGACTATTGAGGGGTGATTTTTGTATTTTTATCTACGAAATATTATGGTTGATCAATTATTTAGTGAATTAAAACTATGTATGTTATGGTGGTTATCCCTAAGAGACTCCAGTAGGTATGATGTGATTATTTTATGTGCCATTGTGGGGGAATTGGACTTTCTATATACATATCAATATCTTCGTTTCAGTAAAAAAATAAGGATATAATTTAATGAAAAATCTAAAAAACAAGGATATAGGAAGATGAGAATTCATTTATACTTAATGTGTGGGAAGAATCGTGGAGGGAATTTTCTAAAGTGGAATACCAAATTTTTTATGTGTGGGATGGATGTTCATTGGGGAATAACTACCTCTGTTTGATAGGGAAATTTTTTTATAATGATGATAATAGAGAGAAATATTCATAGAATGATCCAACAACATTATAGTTTTTTTCTGTAAGGAGAATGAATTTTACTAAATCCAATTCTGATATACAATGGTTAATGAAGATAGCGGGTATCAGAAACAATTTTATCCATGTGATAATTCAAAAATTATTGTGATCTAAATTTATAATGAAGCATATGATAATTATGTTCTGATTTGTACACATATAATCTGTAATAAAACATATAATGTGTGACTTGACTATTGATCCACCAATTTTTTTATGTCTGAAAAATGTTCTAAGGGTAAAAAAATTCCACACCAATTACTAGATTGTTAATTATCTATTAAATACCTTAATGTTATTACTATCATATTTCATTTATATGATTATTATCTAATTTATGTTTCTATGAATTTTCATCTGATTAATCATGTTATTATCACATTGGATCAATTTTTTATTATCACAAGCATGGATTGGTATTCACATCATAAATCCCACATCCGCTATTGAGGAATTGAGGTAACATTCAATATTCCCAAAAAACACTGATCATATACAAGAGTGATTATTAATGAGAACATCTAATTGAAATCATATCCAATGTATCTGTCTTGACTCTTATGAATAATGGGTGTATATCTCTTATGGTATTTGAGAATCCAGATATCTATTATATTCCATTTTTGGGGAGTTTTATGATGTATTACTCGATTAATTTCAATATATTCCTTTGAATAATTCATTCATGTTCTCAATATAAATAATAACCAGTGCCTTAACATTTTTAATGAATATCTGTATAACGGTCCCATTTATGTTGCAGTTAATGATAAATCAACATCAAGAGAGTCTTGAAAAAGAGAGCCAATAGTCCATAAATGTCACCATTTGGATCACCTATTAATTTTTTCTGAAGAATTATAGATCAATGTGCCTTTTTTCATGACCCATCCTCAGGGCCCATGTCGTGACTACCCCAAGCCCGCCGTCCATAGGCCAGGGGCTGGGGACTAGCACCAAAGGTGTAAATCCCGATAAAAAGGGAGGCATTGCCATTATATAATTAAACAAACACCACAGAGTATGTAAGCTAATGTTAACACTTCAAAAACTGAGTAAAAAAGTATGTTCTGTAATGTAATGGTCCAGAATACAAACCCAACTGAAAGGGTAGTTATAGATAGTATCCCCAGCTCCTTGGCTCCAACCGTCTGCTCCATTTATGTCTCATCCAGTGAACCACCTCCAAGTACCGACCATCTCCACAATCTCCCACCTCGATCACCACTGTCCGCCATTTTGGGAAAATAGGGGGGCGGTGCCACCCCCCCCCCCCCCTCCGCGTCTAGCTCGGCCTCGAGACGAGCCACAGCCCACACTGGGCCGGACCGCCCGCGTCGGGCCGGACCCGAACCCGGGTCGGGTCGACCCGGGGGTATCAGGCCGGGTCAGACCGGGCCCGAACCCCCTGATTTCCAGACAGACCCGTTCAAATGCCCATAACATGCGCTACGGACCTGCGATCGATTCACTGTCAATTGAGTAGCGATCTTTGGGTTGAGACGGTCGTTTTAGTATATTAAAGTCAAGGTTTTAGAGGGATTTGTGTATGACTAGGTTGGTTGGAACATGAAACCAATCAGGCCCTCGGAGTGGAAACGCTTATAACTTGGTCCCGTGTGCTTCAGCCGAGCTGCAATTGACGACTTAGGTATATGTATGGTCATAAACATGAGTAGAGTTGGTTGATACTTAGTGATTGTATATTTCCTTTGTGGTTTATCCTTCGTGGATTCTTGGAGACCTTCAAGGGTCCCGGGGTCCCTACTGAGTATCGTATAGTCACCTATACACGGGCTATGCCCGCACTACGTTGGGTTGGATGCAGATGATGGACATCGCTGATTGAGGTGGGAGCTCATGGAGCTGGATGGTACATGGAGGTGGTTCACTGTATGAGACATACATGGAGAAGACGGCTGGAGCCATGGAGCTTAGGAGACTATCTGTACCTACCCTTTCAGTTGGGTTTGTATTCTGGCCCATGACTTTCGAGCACTTACATTTGTACTCAGTTTACATAGTGTTTACTTCATCTTGTGTACTCTATGGTGTTTGTTTACTTTATAAAGGAAATGCCTTCCCTTTTTATCAGGATTTAAGCCTTTGGTTCTAGTCGCCAGCCCCTGGCCTATTGAAGGCGGACTTGGAGTAGTCACGGCACGGGCCCCGAGGACGGGTCCTGACACCTTATTATTGATTATTTATAACATAACAATATTACTGTCAAGAACATGCATCATACAACAATTACTAATGAAATGTTTGATCAATGTTTTGAAGCTCATTACTTATTCAAGATTGAAATTTTATCATGATATCATATAGTAAGGGATACGAAGGTTGGAACATTCCAGATAGTTTTCTGAATTATCTATAGACACATTGTGAATATAATGATACCATTTTTTCTTACTAATTCCTCCATTATCATCATTGATTCAATGAATATAAACATTAGTGATTTCCTAGATCATTATTTGGTGGAAATTATGTAATATATAATCATATTTTATAAGATATTATAAGATAATGTCGATCACATGAGAATTTTAGTAAATCCCATAAGGAATGAGAAACTATATGAATTTGTTTGATGTTTTAATTTTCTCTACAAACTGTTTCATTATTGGGTTATATAATCTAAAGAGATGGTATATGTATGTATCAGTCAACAATAGGGGATACTAATAATTTTAAAAGTCCCAATATGGTGATTGAGATTTGATTTATTCTTTGTTTACCCTGATATTATCAATTAATGTTTGGAACATTTATCACAAATATGATATCCAATTCACATGTTTACATGAAATTGGGTGATGTTATTTTGAGTGGATGAATTTTTATAGAGTTTTAAGGAACTGAATATATGATTAGTTACTGAACCTATTCATACATGACCCTACATTGGATATTGTTTTATAATATATAGTGGTGAATAAAATATGATAATGGGATTCATTTTGATGAAAAATAATATGGTTATATATTATGAATCTAGAAAATTAAAGGACCATGGGTAGAATGTCCAAACTCATGATTCAAATTAAGCAATAATAATCATTTCATTAATTATATGGATGAATTTTATTTATAGAGATAAGTCAGGTGTATATACCGATGAAAATATACTATTGTATATAATCATGAAATATTATTTGAACATGTTAAATGGGAGATGTATAGAGGTGAATAAACAATAGGAATATTCAATACATTACCACCATTGTAATGTCAACAAGATGGTTGTTTATTTGAGTCTAATGGATCATATTTATTTAAAAATCATGAGGATCAACAAATATTATTTATTTATTTATTTTCCTAAGATATATCTTGACCTCATAAAGGAAGGGGATAAATCTTATCATTATAAAATACATTCTTAATCATATATCTATTTGATGATAAATGAGGAACATAAGAATGCTACAATCAACAAAATAAGGTGAAGAATGTTCCTTAGTTTAACCATGATCAATATGTAATGATAATGTTCTAGAACCATATATGTGTCTCATCCAAACCATATTTAAAGAATTTTATTTTTGATGATGCTCAATGTTCATCATTCTTTATAAATTATAGAAGTATGAAGATGTATTGAGTTTAAATAGATTATTTCTGGTGGTATGGGATGAAGATAGATAATACTGAATTTATATATTTTTTCATGGAATGTCTATAAGTTGGTACTGAGAGAATATTGTTTAATGGTATGTTACAACCATTAATCAAAAATTAATGGAAATGGTAAAAAATAAGACTAATTTTTTCATAAGACTCACCAAAAAGTGTAAAGGGGTGAATTCCATATGGGTTTTAGTTGATCATAATAAAAAGGTGGAATATTTCAACACTATTAGAGAAGGCTTTTCTCTTATTCATCATGAAACTATATTAATTATGGAATTTTTCAAATTTCTTATCGGACCACATTTTATTACACCTTATTAGGATTTGAGGATTTTCTTTATGTTCTGGTGATGTCCTTAGTAGTTTCTGGTGACAAAAATAATTCTTCAAAACTATGTATCATCCTCAGAATGATATTAGTACAGGGTAAACATCAAACAATAGATGATATGTTGAGATCATTTTTTCAGGAATTCAATGGTAGATGGTATCAAAAAATTCTAATATTTTAGTGTTAATAAAACAATATATTTCACTCAAGAATTCAGACGCTTCCTTATGAAAATCTCAATGGAAAGAATTTTATATATCCAATGTTATGGATTTATGTTGAAGAAAGAAAGATATCAGGACCTGAGATACATAAATAAATGGATGAGAAGGTTAGATCCATTAAACAACATTCATTATAAATTCAATTTAGAAGATAATTTATGATGAAAATCACCAGTGTGATCTTGAATTTGACGTTGGTTAACTGATATTTATATTAATATCTCTTTGGACAGTGGTTGCAGTATTTTGGAAGTTTGAAAACTAATCCCAAGTTATGTTGGACCTTTTGAGATCCTCGGTCACATAAGGGTATTTACTTATCATGAGGTAATTTCACAAATATATTCCCATGTCCATGATTTTTTCTATATATATATCATAATAAAGTACATACCAAATCCATCACATGTACTAAATTTAGAAGTTGTACCACAAGAGTATGATTTTCCATATGTGGAGTAAATGTAAGGGATCTAGATCATATAGATAAAGTGACAAAAAAATTACACTACCTTCGTTGATGTTTTCTTGTGAAACCACCATTTTGAGGTTTCCATGTTGGAAACTAAGGATATGAGGAGGTTGAATTATCAAAATTTATATGTATTAGAGTGGTGATTTTGTCGTATAAATTAATTTTGAGTGTGATAGAATGTAACTCTGAAATATTTTATAGATTTTCTGCCAATAAATTTTCTTCATTACATTGTGTTAAATGAAATATTAATTTTTTCTTAAGTAAAATAGAACATTGATTTTAGTTTTGATTACACGCAATAATTAGTTTTGACAAGCTACAATATATAATTAAGATGTTTCTATTATTACATATCCCTTAAAAAAAGTTGTATGAATAATATATTTAATTTTGAAATATTATTTATAATAATTTTATATAACTAAAACATTTTGATTAAAAAGTACTTAATTTTTAGAAATTTAATTAAATGAATCAAAAAAATATTATTTTTTCAAAAATTATTTTTAATTATAATATTTATAACAATGAATAAAATTTATTTTTTCATTTTTTATAAAATTTATTTTAAAAAATAATAATAATTTTTTAAATAACCACATTGTAATTATATTTGGGTGAATTTTTTTTTATTTTTTTAAATGATTCATATTTAATGAATTGTGAAAAGACATATTTCTTTTTTAAATATCCTTTTCATTTAATGCTTTTACAAAACCCATTTATATTTAATGATGATTTAAAATTTATATTAATAGAATTATATGTTAGTTAATAAAATTTATATAATTAATATCAATTTTAATATTTTATTTTGATAGAAAATATTCTTATTCATTTTACAGTTTATTTGAAACTCATTTTTTTGGCACCCCTATTGACATAATTTGAATTTCAATTATGCCACATATATTGGTTTAAATTTGAAAAATGGGTTCCATAATTTGAATCATCATAATTGATATTATCTTATATGTTTAACAAAAAATTTGACAAAAATCCATTGCGAAAACAATAAAAAATTTCAATTTTTATGGTAAACATTTGATTAATGGGTGTTAAACTAAAAATGCAAGGGTTAAAAATGGGAAAAAATATTTTCCAACTCATATTTTATAGAAATATTTATACATTATAAATTATAAGGTGTAATGTTGTCTTGTATTGTGCTTTATTCATTATAAATATGATGGCAAAAATTTCCTTTTTCAAGAAGTTGCATGTGTGTCCTCTCCCCCACCTATAAAATGCCACTAACTCTCACTTCGTATTTGCATATCCAAAGAAGATTGGTTTAGAAAATTACTAAAAATATAAATTCCTTAATTCTACCCCATTATACACAATTACATGGGTTTATAACAAACATAATCTACGATTACTCATTGTGTAAATGTAATGAGGTTTCCCAAAGAGATGATAAAATTATTGAAGTAGAGTTTTTAATTATTTCTAACTCTATCTACATTAAATGTTACTAAATCAAGGTGGTAAAATCACATATATATCTTAAATATACCATGATATTGTTATATTAGGGGTATGAACAATATTCATCTCATCTTCTATAAAATTTGAAATGATAAGTTCCATCACATGTTGATGTATTATCACCTCACGAAACGATGTGACATAACTTCCATCAACAAATGCAACATTTCTCTTTGATGATGGATTTAATGCATATAAAATATATTTTTTTCATCGTAATTTTTTTAGAAAATAAATATAATGTGTTCCTTCATTCATTCCATTTAGTTGGACATTTGAAAACATCGTTCATGTGTATGACAGACTACAACCTCATGAAGCGATGTTATTTGTATGTAAAAAATGATTTATATGGGTAGTAAGAAGGATAAATTTAGTTAATATATGGGATATATATGAAATAATAATTATTATAGAAATATGATTCACTATTTACCTTTATTTTGTTCCATCATTGAATGAATGGAACCAAAATCATTGATATTGAAAAATTGTGATGATTGTGTAAAGACCAAAATCATTGAATGATATCATACATGAAAAAAAGTCATTAAATCCCAGAATAATGATTATAGTAACAAATAATTAATAAAGGGTTAAAAAAGAATATAATTAAATCATATATCTTATTTTAAATATGAGTGTGGATCTATAACAGATTTATAATATATATATATATACTTATTATACTTGAGGATCAAATGTTCACGAAATAAGTCGAGATGCATTGTATGATATTTTCATCTCAATTTTTATATCTATGAGATACATACTATATTAACCATTTGATTATTTTATGCGGTGTATATACTACCCATGTATGTATTATAAGATTCTTATAATGAAATGTTGTGGTTATTTAAATATCAATTTTAGTATCTATCATGCATGATATAAGTGTTTTATGTTACAATCTAGTTATTTATCAGGATATTTTAATATTGTGTATTTGGAGATGAAATATTATAACATATTTCTCAATATATTCAGGTATATTATTATAATATATTTAATTCTTTAGAATAAAATTTTCCATTTCATTTTCCTCTGTTTATGGACAAATGATTCCAAAAAATGTTTTCAAATAAAATATATATAATTTATCTCCTAAGTAGAAACCCATTTTTCTTCCATATCCACATATCATATAAATATGTTAAAAATATTTTTTTTATTTATCTCAAACTAATTTTAATTTAGTTTTTACCTTTTTTACTATTTAACTATTTTAAAACAAATCTGCTTGTCATTTAGAAACATAGCCTATTTGTTAATTAATAAAAATGTGAAATAAATATTTTTTTATCTACTATAGAATGGATATAATTTTTTTCATTAATGACCAATAACTTCCTTCATGATTCCATTATAAGATTATATGGTAATTTTAAATTAAAATGGTTTTCAAAATAATTAATGAATTTATAATTTTTAAAATTGGATTCTAGATTGGAAAGGATATTATTATCATGAAATGTTTTAAATGATCATTTAAAATACGTTTCCCTTCAAGATGACTTTTTTTGATGTTATGTATTCATAAATTGGGATATTCTCCAATATTAACATCATTATTCTTTATCTATATTGGTTTTTATGATGAAGTGGTCTTTATGACACCCATTTCTCTTTTATGGGTTATACCATATTGAAATGATTATGAAAGACATTCCTTTATACATGCTCTAAACTATGGTTAAATGATGAGACGATTATAAATGATAAATATTTAAATGGGTTATAATATAATAAATGATTCAATATAATGTATAAAACATATATATGATTTTTATTATGTTATTCCTGGGACGTATAAATCTCTCAAATACATCGAGAAAGTATTAATATCTCATGAAATATATAGGAATAGGAAGTGGAGTGAAGAAATTTTATTAAGGGGATTTATATGATTTCGTAATAATAGTATAGAACATTGAATACTATTATATATTATATACTACATCCAAAAAAATTTTAAGGACGTGGAAGTGACCCTGGAATTCTAGGTAAATCATCATTTATTCTTATGTGTACGCCATAATTCTATGTCTTATACCGATGTTATGAGCTCATAACCTATGTTCTATGATTACATTATGATTCATGTCCTTTAAAATAACATGATTTATTTAACACCTCACTATTACAATGTTTTTTTAGTAGGGTATTATTTTAAAATTTGATTATGATTTTATCATAACAGTTTTCTGATGTTATGCTTAAGTGATAATTCATATCTTGAATGCTTATCCTTACAGAGAATCTGAGCTCACCATTAATTTTAATTACAATATCCATGTAATGAAGAAAGATATATAATATATTAATAAGAATAATAAAAAGAAGAAATTGTTTTTTGGTGATGATTAGAATCATTAATAAATAATATGTTTGTTTAACTTGAATTTAAAGTCCCTAATCATTTATGATTTTCATGCATATTTTTTGTAATGTATTGTTTATTCACATATAAAAATGTTATATTTGTCACAACCCCCTCCCAAAAAATTGTACCCCTCCTAGGCCAGCAATGTGAGAAGGGAGAGAATGACCCCTGAGTCCCGCCTCCAGTAGGCCCAGGGTTGGCGACTAGCACTGAGGGTATAGTAAACACACAAAAGGGAGGCACTACCCTCTAAGAGAACACTTGAAATAGAGAGAGATAAGATAAACACCAACCGAATCCAACTTAGAACTGATATATAAAATAATACACATGTTCACATATGTAATTTCATGCAAAAGTACTACAACTAGAAGGGGAAAACTGCAAGTACACAAAAGAATGTAAAAACAGCAGCAACCACAAGCCCAAACAGATCCTGCAACCCCAAGCTAGTAGAAACCAGCATGATCTCTAAACTACTCCAAGTGACCTAAAATACATTTTTTATATACATTGGGTGAGTATAACAGTAGACTCAGTAGGATCCTCCACGAATCCTCTCGTGAAAAAAGTAAAGAAATATTGCTAAAGCACAGTGAACAACTAGTGAAACTAACTCATCACCTAAACAATTATAATATGTTCCCAGCCTCATGAAGTATACTATCACCATGTAACTCATACAAGAATATATAATATAATAAATAATATCAAGGGTACCCCACTACTACTTCCCCACTGGTTTTCCTCTTTTCCCAAGCATCACACATCCTATGAATCTCTCTACAAAAATGCTTTCCCGAAGACACATGGGAACCACAACATGAACCACATGTAATATAACCACCATTTACACATAAGAAAAGTAACCATGTAGTTTCTAGGATCCCCCACAGCCCGCATAACGTGTATCATACATCGGCTATTATACCTCAATCCATTATAGCCCATACCCTGAGTAAGGATCCTCAAGACATCACAACCTATACACGTTACACCTATAGTATTTCATAGGATACTATATCCAGAATATATGTGTGTGAATAACCACAAGCCATTATAGCCATCTACACACATATACAGGGAAAACAAACCAAGGCACCTACCAGCACAAGTATCTTCCATGAGAAGAGAGTGGGGCCAAAGGGCTTAGTCACCCATTCATCCTCCCACCATAGTGTTGGGGAAAACACCCCCCTCGGGCACAGAATCCCCAGGGTATCAGTTCCCCTTACTAACAGGGCGGAGTATCATATAGAAACACAAAAAGTACATAATATACTATATCTCACAACCACAATATGGTCATAACCTAATATTATTCCCAACTGCAGCTAACGTCACTCGGACTCCAGGCTTCCACTTCTAATACTAGGTATCTTATAAGCACACAAAAATTTAAAGAGCATTAATAAATTATAACCTTCATGTTTTTTACCAGTTGTACTTTACATTAATTAATACATTAATCCTTAATTAACCATAAATAATTACACATTAAACATAATTAGAATCATACCCAAAGTCCACTGTCCATTTTAAATAACAACCTCATCATTATGTTCCAACAGACTCCAACCCAAGAGGTCGAAAAAATTTATTCGATTATTCATTACAGAATTACTTTCCCACATTCCCATGTATTAATGAAAATCATTATATGCTACTAAAATCAAGGGGGATCAACACGCTGAGTAGATGTAATACGTGTCAAGTCTTTTCCGCCTATAGGAAGAGTGTAGACACATCCTCCCTTGAGATTCTATGAAAGGAAAGCATGTGGCATACCCCTCGCGTCTTCATCTCTTTCAGAAGAAGGGTAAGTAAGACCAGCTGCCTTAGGCAGGGGGAAAAGAAAAAATAGATAATCATCCAAAAAGAATGATCAAGCATCCAACAAACACCTCCATCCCATTCCATCATCCCTAGTGTCCTCCCTGACACCCACATGCATAAACTAATGCAACTCGCCACCCAAGGCATCATTTTCTGCCACAACCAAAAGTCTCCATGACCCCACATATCACAACAGCCATCCAGGCCCACATCATAGCACAAGAAGCAGGAAAACAAACATCACATAAATTGGCCTCTTGTCCCTTTCACAATAAAGAGGGTATCTTAGACCCCTTCAAGTAATTATCAATCAATAAGTTCTTTAATTCATCTTGAATTAATAGATTTATTATTCATTCGTTCCAAAATTCGAGAAACTTAATCAGTAATCTATCACAAATAGTTAAACATGTTTACTACACTAATTTGACTATCATCAAATTAAAAATAATGAACCAGATTCATTTACATGCCTCTTTATCCATAGCCAACAGTTATCAATTAATTCTTGTTTGAATTCTTTACCAATTTTCAATAGGAACGAACAACTCAATGAAGCAAGCATGGATATCACACTATCTAGAAAACAAGTGGCAAAAACATATGACTGATATCAATTTATTTATCTGGTTTAAATATTTATTATGCCAATTCATTGTTTTCTAGTGGTATAAAACATGATAACAATAAATTTTCATTTAAAATAAAATATATGTAACAAATCCCCTACCTCAAATAGCTCTTGACGTTGATTATCGACCCAACGGGTCATGATCCTCTTCTCACATCAACTACATCCACTCGAGGATGCCATGGTTTGACCGCACCAACCAAAACCCAAGAAAACCACATTAGAAGCATGGAGATTACATTCTATATTACAGAAATGAGAAACAGGAGAATTTGAACACCAAAAGAATGATGATAAAACATTCCTTATATCGAAGATTGACTGATACAGCTCGGTTGCCTCAAAATAGACTGGAACCAATCCTAGGAGAAAATATTCATTGTGAAACTCCTACAGGATGGTATGGGATGTTTCTGAATCATATAGCCAAGAAAAATGAGAATGAATTAGGGAGGATGATATCTCTTCCTTTTAGAATATTTAATGGGGAAATGTTTCAAGATACGCTTAATTTCCCATTACATGTGGATCACATTAAACCATGCAGTTTGACCAAGTAAAAACATCCCAAGCCATAGGAATAATTAATACATGAGTTATGTCCTTTAAATCAGCCTTTGAGTCCTTAAAATGAGGCCTTAAAGGCATTTTACGTCAAAGGGAAATGCTTAAGGGGTGAAACTGTAGGAAGTTGGAAACACTATTCATGAACTCAAAATTTGGCAAAGAAAAAACACTGTTCATGAACCTCACTGTTAGACACTATTCATGATCCTCACCCTTAGACATTGTTCATGAACTTGACAGATAGACACTATTCATGAACCACACCCTTATACAATGTTCGTGAACCTCACAGTTAGACATTGTTCATGAACCTCACCATTAGACACTGTTCATGTACCTCAACATTAGAAACTCTTCGTGTACCTCACTATTAGAAAGTCACTGTTCTAGAAACACTGTTCAAAAACTCAAAATTTGGAAAAGGAATGAAAAGGACACTGTTAGAAGGTCACTGTTCTGGAAACATTGTTCACAGAACTCAAAATTTGGTAAAGGAATGAAAAGGTCACCGTTAAAAAGTCACCATTCTGGAAACAATGTTAATAGAACTCTGAATTTGGCAAATGAAATAGAGATTATCATTAGAGGGTACCGATAGAGGTTACTGATAGAGGATACCGATAAAGGATACCATTAGACCTCACTGATAGAACTATTCACTGATGGAACTATTCAATGAAATTGAAATTTGGAAAAGGAAATAGAAGATACCATTAGAGGGTACCGATAGAAGTGTTCATAGATAGAACAGTTCATAGAACTAGAAATTTGGAAAAATAATTAGAGGTTACCATTAGAGGTTACCGATAGAACTATTAACTGATGGAACTATTCATAGGAGGTTATAGATGACACTGTTCACCAAAGGTCACTGATGCACTATTCACAGAAGGATATCGTTTCACTGTTCACAACTGTCTACCATTATAACTTTTCACCCAACTGGAAATGTTGGACAAGTGTTGGGGATAAGTCACCTTGACCACCAGGAACACCTGAAACACCATATTTTCACAATGGAATGGAATGGAGAGGTCCGAGCCATTACATCATATACCTACCAAAACATTCTCATCCCTGAGAATGCAAATCCCACCAAAAGTGAAAACGAAACAGAGTCTGAACGACCACCCACCGAGATATCTCTCATAATATAGCAATCCAAAAAAGCAATAAAAGGAGCCATCTCATAAACATGAAAGTTTCCTAACCATATAAGCTACATCGATACATGAAAAGAGTTAATCATCAAACAACTCTAGGTACCAAGCACATATTTGTGACTCATGTTCCCTAGTACTCTCCTCCATGCCATCATGTCTCCACATGACATGATCCAAGGTGATAGAACGCACGTTCAAGTCTTTATCCTTGTAGCCTTGGATCTACATAGGTCGCTCCTCAAAAGTTGTATCATCATCAACATCGATCTCTCCCCAATCGATGATGTTAGTTTCATCATGAAGATAACAACGAAGTTGTGATACATTGAAAACAACATGTATCCGACTCATCTATGGGGGAAGTGCCACTCAATATGCCATAGCCCCAATACAAGCTAACACCTCGAAAGGCCCAAAAAAGTAGGGGTAAAGCTTACTCCCATTACCAACATTCTGCTTCCCATGATAGGGAGTCACCTCAAAAAACACATGATCCCTAAAATCAAACTCTAAGGGCCTCCTCCATTGATCGTCATATGATTTATGACAATATTGCACTATTTTCATCCTCTCACGAATCACCTGAACCATCACTGATGTATTCTTCACTAGTTCTGGTCTGAAAATTACTGACTCTCTAACCCCAGTCTAGCATAACGGAGAACGGCATGCCTAGGAATACAAGGATTGAATCGGTTCCATACTAATGGTGGAGTGAAAACTATTGTTGTAGGTGAACTCCACCAATGGTAATGGCTTCATCCCCGATCCTCCAAAATCAACAACACAAGGGTGTAACATTTCTTCAAGTGTTTGGATGGTTCTCTCTATCTGACCGTCCATATGAGGATGAAAAGCAGTGATAATGCATAGTTGATAACCGAAAGCATTTTGGAGACCTCTCCACACACTGGAGGTAAAACGAGGATCTTGATGTGAAATTATCATCCTCCGGACTCCATGAATTCTCACTACCTCCTCTAGATACTGCATCGACAAAACATCCGTTGAGCTGGACTCCTTGATCTCTATGAAGTGGTCTAATTTTGTTAAATGATCCACTGCCACTCAAATAGAATCATGTCCACCTGGTGCTTGAGGTAAAACAGTAACATAATCCAATGAGATGTCCTCCCAATTCCACGGAGAAATCTCTAATGGCTGAAGAATAAAACCAGGAACATGATGTTTGTCCTTCACCTTCTGGATGGCCAAACATCGAACACAAACTCTGCAACTACACGCTTCTCCCCGCCCACCAAAACATACTCCTCAAGGCTCGGTACATCTTTGTCACACCAGGATTCACCGCTAAAGGCAAACTATGGAACTCTCTGAGAACCGTCTTGTGCATCGTCAAAGGAACAAAAAGAATTCCATGATACAACACTCAGTGTTGTTCATCCTCAGTCCAACCATCAGGGGCCTTGCCACAAACAACTCTGTCTCTCCAGACCTCCACCTCATGATCCCCCAATATGGACTCTTCCACATTCTGTATCAGGGATGACTATATTGTCATCTGAAAAAGACAACCTCTACGTCCAACTTCTCCCATATCAAGATGTAATGCATACAGCTCTTCCATTACTCTCCAGGAATCACCGGATTCACACACAACATCACTACGTGACTTTCAACTTAGCACATTAGCTACAACATTACCCTTTCTAGGTGTATATGATATCTCTATGTCAAATTATTGTAAGAACTCCATCCACTAAGGCTGTCATAAGTTCATGTCTCTTTGGGAGAAAACATACCTCAAACTCTTATGATCGCCGAAAATCACAAAGCGCTCAGCAATGAGGTAATGTCTCCACGACATTAGAGAAACATCATGGAATCCGACTCAAGATCGTGAGTGGCATAGTTACTTTCATGGGGATGCAACTTCGAAGACGCATAAGAAACAACTGACCTCTACTACATGAGAACACAACCTAACCCCAGATGCGAAGCGTCACAAAAAACATCAAACTGAACTCGCTCAGTAGGAAGACATAGAATTGGAGCACTTACTAACTTCTCCTTTAGATACTCGAAAGCTTCCTGACAATGATCTGTCCATATGAATACCTGATCCTTCATGTTCAAAGCTGTCATCAGAGTCACAACTCGTGAGAAATTCGCTATGAACCTCCTGTAGTAGCCTGAGAGACCATGGAAACTTCATACCTCTAACACTATCATGGGGGCTTCCCAATACACAAGTGATTCTATCTTCGATGGATCCATAGAAAATCCCTGCTGGGACACAACATTCCCCATGTAACAGACTTTTCATGCCCAAAACTCACACTTAGACAACTTCCTACATAGCTAATGTGGACGAAGAACTCCCAAAACGACGTGTAGATGCTCTGCATGGTCCTCCTCAAATGTGGAGTACACAAGGATTCTGTCCCTGAAAACTACCACGAACATGTAAAGGAACTCAAAGAACACAACATTCAGAAATCCCATGAATATAGTTGCAGCATTCGTCACACCAAATGGCATTACAATGAACTCATAATGCCCATGATGACAACGGAAAGTAGTCTTCAGGATATCATCATCCTTCACATGCATCTGATGATATCCCGACCACACGTTGATCTTTGAGAACCAACATGAACCCTTCAGTTGATCGAATGAAACATCAATCTACAGAAGAGGATAGCGATTCTTTATTTTCTCATTGTTTAAGCAATGATAATCGACACACAACCGCAAACTACCATCAACCTTCTTCACACAAAAAAACCGGTTCACCCCATGACGACGCACATGGATGAACAAAACCACACTGTAACAGACCATAAAGATGTATATATAGCTCTAGTAACTTATAAGGGGCCATCCTATGTGGATAAATGGAGATAGGAGATGCTCTTTATTGTAGCTCGATCCCAAAATTGATCTATCTTCGAGGGGGTAATGCTAAAACCTCTTCTAGAAAGACATCAGGGTACTCTTCTACAACACTAGAAATCGCCAACTGTTGAACCTCTGAAGAAATCAAAATCATCTCCTCCATCATGGATGATAAGGAAGGAACATGCCTATGACTCATTTGAGGATCTCTCTCGCCAACAAACACCACCGGATCTCCATCTACACCAAAGAAAAGGACTTTATTCTTGATGAAATCAATGATATCATGCACTGGATACAACCAATCCATGATGAGGATGAAATAATATGGTTGTATTCGTAATCACAGGAAATCTCTCCAAGAGCGGTTTTTCCCCAACAGTAGCTCAAAATCTCTACATACATCAAACAAGTCAGCTCGAACTCCTACTGGCGTAGTTAACACCAAGGGCACTGGAGCCTCTCTACCTCAAGTCCCAAATCATGGAAAAGGGTAGATGATATAAAGTATTTTGTCATTCTTGAATCAAACAAGGCATACACCAAAACAAAAAACATGCAAATGGTACCTCAAAAGACGTCTGGCTCACCTCGAGCTGGAAACTCTAGAGCATGAAGCTGACCACAACCTCCCCCACAACCTCTCTGACCCTAATGATGACTAACACCTTGATCGTGCTCTACTCTCTGAGGATGGGGAGTAGCATGGGTCCGTCCTCTTCCTGCCCCATCTACCCTCTACTGATTTAAAGATAGTGCAACCGGATACTGCTGCCTCAGCTGGAACTGTCTCAATAGAGGAACCTCAAGCATAGCACCTAGTACATGATGACCTCTAAAAAATGTTGGGCACTCCAACTGTGGATGAGTACTACCACCACAATAAAAGAAAGTGCATGATCCCTTGGCATAGGCCTGAGAGTTGTTACCTCTAGAGAAACCAAATGTGAATGGTAGGGACCTACCCCCAGCTGAACAGAAACTCTTCTTCCTTGAAAACGGGGAACCCCAGACCGTAGCTCAAATTTATGAGGAATCATGACAATTGTCCTATCATGATGATCCGATCCTGGAGAAAGTCCTCTAGACAACCTATGCCCTCACCAGCACCTCAAGATATTTATTTAGCCTAAATGGGGAGACCTGGCATTGGATCTCTGAATGCAAATCCTCCTCGAAATGCCATTATCTTGTCTCCTCATCTGGTAACAGGTCTGAAGCATATCGTTAAAGGTTCCTGAAATGGATTCCGAACTCTCGAACATAGGAGATCCCCTATTGAAGGGTAAGAAGCTCATAGTGACTAGACTCCTTCACATTCATAGAAAGAATCTCGACTCTAAACCTATCTTGGAACTCCTCCCATGAGATCAATGACTCCTCACGGTCCTCGAGGAACAATAACCACCACTACCTCGCTGCTTCACGCATTATCGTCACAACCAAGGACACCCAATGCTCATTCCGAGCACAGATCGAACTGAAGCCTATCTCGACCTCCTCCAACCAGTCTTCCGTGACTGAATCTGAAACAGATCCCATATACTTCTACAGACTCTAGTGCTGAAACTCTTAGAGGGACAACCTCTAAGTGTCGTCGTTGTCATCCTCTACCCTGCAGCGATCTGCTGAAACAACCTAGTAGTCATTTATTTGTGCAATCCTAATGAGGACGTCTACCTGGATATATACCTGTAAAATAACAAACCATTAGATCTCCTAAACATGGAATATGGAAGATTCATCATTAATTAATTAATTGATTCCATTTAATCGTTTTAGGTTAACATATCCAGAAGTCTACCCACATGCACAAAGAAGAATGAAGCATGATCCTTTCTTATGTCTCTACCCTGCAACTAGTATCACCTTTCTTAGAATCCATTGTAAAATTAAAGTTTCGTACATAAAATAATAGGGGGCCCTAAACGCTTATGTCTCAGCTGGTCTCTAGTGTTTACCTCACATGTTAAACATGAATGACACTATTTCCCTACCAATGCATGAAACCTAGCATGTGCCTCCAAACCCCATCTTATCCCTCAACCAGACCTCTGATACCACACTGTCACGACCCCCTCCCAACAAAGTGTACCCCCCTTGGCCTAGAATGTGAGTAGGGAGATAATGACCCCTGAGTCCCCCCTCCAGTGGTCACCGATTTGGTGACTAGCACCTAGGGTATAGTAAACACACAAATGGGAGGCATTACCCTCTAAGAGAACTCATGCAGAATAAAGAGATAAGATAGACACCAACCAACTACAAATAAGAACTGAAATATAAAAAAAAATCCATGTGCACATATTTAATGTCATGAAAAAGTACTACAACTAGATGGGTAAAACTTGAAGTACCTAAAAGAAAGTAAAAATGGTAGCAACCAGAAGCCCGAATAGCTCCTGCAACCCCAAGCTCGTAGAAACCAGCTTGATCTCCAACCTGCTCCAAGTGACCTGAAAAATAGTTTGTATATACACATCGTATGTATAACAGTATACTCACTAGGATCCTCCCTGAATCCTCTCTTTCAAAAGTAAATAAATCATGCTAATGCACAGTGAACAACAAGTGAAACTAACTCGTCGCCAAAATAGGTATACTATGTTCGCAGCCTCACTAGGGCTACTCTCAGCAAGTAATTCATACAAGAATATATCATATAATAAATAATATCAAGGGTATGTTGCTAGTACTTCCCCACTGGTTTTCCAAATTTCCCCAACATCGCACGTCTGAAGCATCTCTCTCCAAAAAGGCTTGCCCGCAGACACCTGGGAGAAGCAGCACAACATGCACCTCGTGCAATATAACCACCACGTCCATGTAATAAAAGTAACCAAATAGTTTCTAAGATCCCCCACAGCCCACGTAAAGTGTATCGTACATCAGGTATTTTATGCCAAGCCAATACAGCCCATACACTGAGTAAGGATCCTCATGCCATCACAGCCTATACACGTTACACCTATAGTAGTCCATATGATACTATATCCATAATATATGTGTGTGTATAACCAAAATCCATTACAGACCTCTACACACATATATAGGGAAAACTAACCACTACACCTACCATCCCAAGTATCTACCAAGAGAATAGAGTAGGTCCAAAGGGGTTATTCATCCTTTCATACTCCCACTAGAATGTTGGGGAAAACACCCCCCAGGGCTCAGAATCCCGTGGGAGTCAGTTTCCCTTACTGACAGGGTGGAGTATCATATAGAAACACAAAAAGTATATAATACACTATATCTCACGACCAAAATATGAGCATAAACTAGTCTTAGGCCCAACAGCAGCTAATGTCTCTCAGACTCCGGGCTGCCACTTATAAGAGTATCTATCCTATAATCACACAAGAATTTAAAGAAAGTTTATACATTATATCATTACCTTTTTTACCAGTATGGCTATAAGTTAATTAATTATTAAAACATTGATTAACCATGAACAATTGCATATTAAATTTCATTATCATCACACCCAAAGTTCACTATACCTTTAAAATTACAACCTCATCCTTATGTTCCAGCAAACTCCAACCCCTTGGGTTAACACAGTTTATTAAACTATTCATTTTAGAATTACATTCCCACATTCCCATGAATTCTAAAAAATCATTCTATGTTACTAAACACAAGGGGTCTCAACTCGATGAGTATATGTAATACCCATCGAATCATTACCACCTATAGCCAGAGTGTAGACACATACTCCCTTGACAATATAAATATGGAAAGCACATGGCATACCTCGCACGTATTTGCCTCTTTCAAAAGAAAGGTTAGAAATATCATCTTCCTTAGGTAGTGGGGAAAAGTAAAAAATTGATAATTGACTAAAAAGAAATAAAAAGCATCCAACAAACACCTCCATCCCATTACATCATCCATGGTGTCCTCCCTGACACCCACATGTATAAATGGATGCATCCTTCCACTGAATGCATCATTTGATTCCAGAACAAAAAGTCTATATGCCCCCACATATCACAACATCCACCCAGGATCACGTCATATCACAAGCAATAGGAAAAAAACCTCACATCAATTGGGAACATGGCCCTTTAACAATCAAGATGGTAACTCAAATCCCATCAAAAAATTATCAAACAATCATTTTTTTAATCCATCTTGTATTAACAGATTTATTATTCATAGGTTCCAAAATTCGAGAATCCTAATTAGTAAGCTATCACAAAAAACTAAACAAGCTTATTACACCTATTTGATTTTCATCAAATCAATCAAGAAGAACCGGATTCATTTACATGCCTCATTATCTATACCCAACAGTTATCAGTTAATTATGGTTTATGTTATTTACCAATTTTCATCAAGAACGAACAGATAAACGAAGCATGCATGGATATCACACTATATAGAAATTAAGGGGAGAAACCTAAGACCAATATCAATTTATTTATCATTTTCAAATATTTATTATGTCAATTACATTTATTTCTTGTGGGATAAAACATTCTAACAATATAGTTTCACATAATAGAAAAGAGAAGAAACTAATCCACCTACCTCAAATAGTTCATGAAGTTCTTTGTCTACCCAACGGGTCACGATCCTCCTCTCATGTCAACTACATCCACCCGAGGATTCCATGGTACTACCGCACCAAGCAAAACATGAGAAACCCCATTAGAAGCATGGATATTATATACTATAATATGGAAAGGAGAAATAGGAGAAGAAGAACCCCAAAATAATGATGATAAAATTTACCTTATATTGAAGATTGACCGATGAAGATCAATTCCTCAAAACAGGGCAGAACCAATCCTAGGAGGAATGTCCAATTGTGAAACTCCTATGGGATGGTATGAGATGTTAGAGTGCCTTATAGCTGAGAATAAGGAGAAAAAATTAGGGAGGAAGATATCCTACCCCTTTAGAAGATTTAGCAGAGCGAAGGTTTAAGGTAAGATTAATTTCCAATTAAAAGAGGATCACATTAAACCACACAGTTTGACCAAGTAAAAACATCCTGATCATTAGGAATAATTAATATAGGAGTTATGGCCTTTGAATCGTCCATAGTGTCCTTTAAAAAAGACCTTAAATGCATTTTACATCAAAGGAAAATGCTAATGGGGAGAAATTGTAGGAAACTGGAAACACAATTCATGAACTCAAAATTTGGAAAAGGAAAAATATTGTTCATGAACCTCACATTTAGACACTGTTCATAATCCTCACCATTAGACACTATTCATGAACCTTACTGTAAGACACTGTTCATGAACCTCACTGTTAGACACTGTTCATGAACCTCACCGTTAGACAATGTTCATGAACCTCACCATTGGACATTGTTCATGAACCTCCCAGTTAGAAGGTCACCGTTTTGGAAACACTGATCACATACTCAAAATTTGGCAAAGGAAAGTAATGGTCACCATTCTTGAAACACTGTTCATAGAACTCATAATTTTGCAAAGGAAATAAAAGGTCACTATTAGAAGATCACCGATCAAGAAACACTGTTAACAGTACTCATAATTTGGTAAAGGAAATAGAGGTTACGGTTAGAGGTTACCGATAGAGGATACCGATAGAGGTTACTGATAGAGGCTAGCAATAGAGGTTACCAATAGACCTCTCCGAAAGAACTGTTCACTGATGGAACATCTTAAATAAATGGAAATTTGGAAAATGAATGAGAGGTTACCATTAGAGGTTACTGATAGAACTATTCACTGAGATAACTGTTCACCGAACTGGAAATTTTCCAAAGGAAAGAGAGGTTACCATTAGAGGATACTGATAGAACTGTTCACTGATAAAACAGTTTATAGGAGGTTACCAATGACATTGTTCACCAATGGTCACCGATGCACTATTCACAGAAGGTTACCGTTGCAATGTTCACAACTGTCTACCAATGGAACTGTTCACTAAACTTAAAAAATTGGCAAAGTGTTGGGGATAAGTCACCTTGACCTCCTGAAACACCTCAAACACCATATTTTCATAAAGGAATAGATAAGAGTGGTCCGAGCCATTACAATATTTAAGAATGAGACTACTAGTTTTATTTATGAAATAATTATAAATGACTACAATATAATAAAATATATGTCCATAAAAAATAATATGACATATTTCCCATAACCGGAACATAAACCTAAACTTTCTCAAATAAGGTTGAGATTTTTAATTAAAGACTTACCTCATGTATAAAAATATTCAATAGTTATTTTAACCTCTTATATATTAAATTTAAATCCATTATATTTTATACTAGAATAATATTAATTCTTACAATATAACATAGAATCCAATTATAACATTTGATCATTGATTTATTGATAACAATTAAAAAAATTGTCGTTTTCGAGTGTCAACTGTTTCATTTTTCATGTAAGCATTAGAATTATAATTTTGGTCACATAATCATAAACATGGTTCCATAATTTCTATAATGTTAATAAATATATGAATATAATATTTATTCAATATAAACATATTCAAAATCATTATTAAATGATGGGTATGAAAATTTGACACATCACTTCCTATAGTTGTTTGTCCACACATACACATGCATGACAATATCATTTTTTAATGATTGTAAGGGGACGAAGGTAAATGATATTTCATATTTAATTAATCATATATATTTCATAAATTTCATATTTATTCAATAGTTCCATCTTTTAACCATACATGTAATGTGATGATGAAAAATTAATTGCTACAATATGTGGAAACAATAAGAAAATCATACACAGTAGTAGTGTTTTCCACATTAATAATCATTTGAATAAGAGGAATATGGTTTTACAAAAAGCATAATTAAATATAAATACATTTATGATATTTTATTAATTGTGTTATTAAGGTAACATCATATTTAAAGGGAATATAATAATAACTAACATTTAAAGTGTCGGTAAAAATGATTACATTATTTTAGGTAGACCAGAATTAGATAACTTATTAAAGACCACTAGAGTATAAAATTAAGAATTAAAAACTATATATATTGGATATTTAAGTCTAAATGGGAATTAAGAAGTTTTATTTTTAGATACACGGCATAATTGTGGCCAAATAAAAGATAAAAGCGTTGTTTATTTATGATTGGGGAGAGAGAACACATGGAATTTATAAAAAAAATTAATGCCTATATTATGAGAATTAATAAATATATATTTCAATGGGTATGATCATTGTCAATATATTTATAAGAAAATATTATTTTAATACTAAAATTAAATGGTTAGGTTCTAATAGACTCATTTAAATACTAATATATTTATAGTACATCACAATTTCCAAATTTCTCGGTGTTTCATGTTGAGAATGCTATAATGAAAATTAAATATATTTAAGGATAAGTATGTTAAAATGTAATAGGGTGAAACATTATACCTCCATTATAACAACTTAATGCTTTCAATTCCATCACCATGATACAAACAACTATAGATACTTCTTCCTCATCACATCCTCATTTTCCAATGTTGTTTGATATTTTTTTAGTTTTGACAAATTACAATGAGAATGTGACTAATATTATTGTTAGCACGTTAATTCTAGGATTTAAAATCTCCCTCAGTTTTTACTAATAATAAATATCATGATCCAGATGTACAAAATCATAATTTTTTACTTGTGAAGGAAAATGTATGAGATTCCTTATGATAGATTCATGGAACACATCATGAACCTCAGAGAGATTTTATGGAATGAAAAAAATATAATCTAACATACATTTAAAATAAATAATTCCAAAGTGAATGATATATATATTTATCAACATTACACAAATCCCAAATCTCATATCCTTCTTTAGTGGATATATGAATTGAAATAAATTATAACTAACTTCAAACTCTAGATCTCACCACCGATTATCAATATAACATTTTAATTTGGTATGACATTTCCTAATGTACTATTGAATTCATCTAATAATAATTACCATTTCCTCATATATATTACATCCCAATAAATTTCATTATCGAAAATAATTTCATTACATTATAGATCATAATTTCCTTCGATACCGGGATTCATAAGGATCCATATGAATTCTTAACTAAAGGATATAATTGTATGAAAATTGTACCGAATAATGGTATTAATCCCATCCAACATTTAGATATACAGAGCATATTATCATCATTTTTAATACAGTTTTAATAGTCCAATATGACTATATATTTGTATGTGGATGAGAAGAAACACATAAAATCAATTATATATCAAGAGCCTCCTAAAAAATTTTCCAGAACATTGAGGTAATTATTTGATCGCAATTATATACAATTGAGAGTGTTTCCCTACGAAGTGTGACCACATATATATATTATATATCAAATTTTTTTTATCAATCGATAAATCATATCTAATGTAAATAAAATATGATGATTTCATAAGGCTGTCGACTATTGACATATGGCATTTTTCTATTTTGTTTTTTGGGGATTCTAAGGATAAAATCCATTGTGATGTTTTCCTATTTTCAATAATGTGTAATAAATGCTATAAAAACACCTTAAAATTCTGTTTCTTTTCCTTATATTTTTGAAATACCAAGCTATATAATTAATAATATAGAATAACTCATTTCATGTTATCCCATTACAAATCTTCTTTCAAATGTATATACATGTTCATAATTCTGGATTTATTGAGAGTGATGTAATATATGTTTCATCCAAAAACCCTTTCTTAGTGTATAGTATTAAGAGGTCAACTAATTATTTCCTAAAATGAATTATAATTTATTAAAATGGTTGAATTTAAAAACGTATATAACATTATTCTATAATTACACATATCAAATATGTTTCTTCATAATCCTCTCATAGTTGGATGGTTGTACATTTATATGAGAAATATAATACTTTTCCACATTACTACCTATTTAAAGAAATTTTTTATTAAAATATAAAAATAATTATTCTATTTAAATCTCCACTATGGAAAAATGAGCATGCCCATTACAACTCAGAATATCATCTATAATGTTCACCTATAATGGGAGGTAATATTTTGAGCCATCGTGGCATCCAATAAAATAAAACAATATTATTTACTACATGTTTTTATATTTATATCTTTTTATATGCATATTTTTTTATGATTAATATATATATATATCACACATTTCAATGTGTGGATAATTCCTATGTATCATCAACACAAAAAATACATCTACAAAATATAAATCACAAATCCTGTAATTTTCAAAATGTATTTTCAATTTGGAGAGAGACATAAAATATAAATGTATATTTTGACAAATTGGAACATCCTAGTCCATTAATTGATGTATAACTATATATTAGAATCCCTTAATCGGTATGTAGTAGTGTGAGCATAGGTGAAATGAACATCATTCTCTTTCACTCTTCAAAATTTTATTAAAATTCATATTCCCCTATTAAGTGAAAAAATGTCTATATCAACATTTTGAGGGGATTGGATAGTCATATGAAATATATCAAAATTATTTAATATTATCCAGCAAACTAAAGAAAACTATGTATAATAGTTACCATGGTAGGTCCTAAAAATTTTCATAACACTTATATATGATGTATCAACTCATATACACTCAAATGTGATTACATAACCCATGAATGAAATATTATGAATCTCAGATTTGAACATGAAAAATTATTCATAGGACATAATCCTCCTTATGGCCTTCAACAACTTTTTTTAATGTTCTTCATTTGCTTCTTATATATTTTAATATATTAGAAACTCATCTATAAAGACTACCACAAACTAAACGTGGTAATATATAAAGATGATACACCATTAATACATGAAGATAATAGTACCATTGGTAATTTTAAAATTTATTACTATAAATTCATAATGTGATAACTCATATTGAAGGTTTCAATGTGTATATTCATATGCTTTCGCCTTAGCCGATGCTATATGGATAAATGATAAATCATTTAAAAATATTTTCATCCACGTAATAATCAAATTAATAATATATATGAGGTAGAGGATACATGTTATTAATAAATATTTAGTTAGGTTGAAAATAATAAATGACAATGTATATTAACATACCCTTGTTTATGACATAAAAGATTATGTACACCCCATAGTGATATACTATGTAATATGAATACCATTTCAATATTATCTTAATGTTTCTTCATTAATCCTACAAATCAATTCAGGGAATCATACATGGAGTATTCCGAAAATGGGTTGTATGAGGTATTAATTCAATTTCAAACTCAACATAATTATTTTCTAGAATTCTCTGTAACTATTTTGGATAAACACCATAAAAATACCATAAAATAAGAATATAAATATTATTGAGTTTCTCACAATCCATATATGAAAAATATATATCAGGAATAGGTACTAAAACATTTATGAGGTAAGTAATTTTCTTTCAGATTCCAGATTTATCCTCACAGTGATAGATGATTATATGTTGATTCAAGATATCGAATGTATCAAATCTTCAAAAATATTTGATATAGTCTCTATATAGAGACATTAAATCAATTCCCAAAATTAAAAAATGTTTTACTATGGTAATAATTAAATCATTTCTAGGAAGAATATTACAACAAAAAACTATCGTTGATGAGATATAGGCTTCTAACGAGATCATAGAACCATTAAACATTTCAATTCCAATCATAATATATATTCATTAAGGTTGTGAAATAATATAGATTTGAAATTATTCGTATATAAATGTGTCAGAAATACCAATATCAAATAAAATATTTTCAATCCAAGTGTGGATGATTGGTTTACATTTCACCACAACACCATGAACATCCACTTTTGTTGTAGAAATTTTATATGATTTTCTTTCTCAACATGGATAATTTTTTGATAAGTTATATTGAAATTTTGGGCATTTTTTGGAATAATAACTTTTATCCTTATAGTTGATTCTCAATAAATTTATGAATTCCATTTTATCCTTGTATTAATAATCATTAAATACCATTTCAAAAAATATAAAGAAAACACTATTTCCTTGTTATAATGTACCAATGTGTTTCCATCCAAAAATATGACATGAGAGAAAATTCCACTTTCACTTTTTACAATTATCCTTTTTTAGTACATATCCTCTTCCTCTATTTCAATCCCTCGAATCCATAATTCTTGGGGAATACATTCTCTATTATAGTTGTAAAAGATACTATTTCATGATACGATATGTATTTTTTGGAGACTAGTTACCATCAGTTGATTAGTTTTATCCCATCAATGAAATGAAAAATATTACTCAATGGATTAAGTATAAAGTCTGCATCATTCATTTATTAACATATATTTTTTGATTCAAACAAGGAAATATTTTCCTTATCCTCCTATATTACATTCATGGATTTTCTCTCCATATATTCTCAATGTATATGAGAAAAATGATTTTATTAGAAATGTACCTTTATCTCAATTTACTCCATACATGGAATTTCAAAAACATTTCTAGAAATTTGAATAAATTAACACCATTGATCCACATCCTTTAAGAGATGATAAATTCATATGGAAGCATTCTCGCTTTTATTGCATCCTAAATTGAGATATATCTTTTCGATGGAAATTTTCCACTTATCAACTAAAAATGAATTGTTCTGTAAATTTAAAAATTGAGGCTATTTTTACATAATGAAATATTACATTATTACACAGGGTTTTAAATCATATTTACACTCTATGCAATAATGTATATTAGTTATAACCATAGTCATATTCTATAAAATATTTATAATTTTTTTAGCTTCAGATCCAACTATGGTATAATTGACTTTCAAAGAAATAATAATTTAAAATACATTATTTGGAGTGAAATTATTTCATTTCCTTCTTCTATGAACCATTAATAAACAATATCAAGTAATATATTATATCATAACATTATTATTAATAATTTTGAATTTCAAAAATACTTAAAACACGTAATAAATTAAAATTTTCTTCATAACTAATCTAAAAATCTTAATCTAGGTTCCATTGGGAATATTCTAAAACCATAACAATATTATCAATGATTTCATAATTAATTTAAAAGAAAACATTAATTAACCCATAAATTTCACTTGGGAGTGTTTATCTATATAATTTTTCATATGAATATTTATTATGAATATGTGACTATTGAGTTAATAAAAAATATCTGATTATAATAGTGGTCACCATTAGTTTAATGTGTTCTATATCTACATCATTGTTCAAGTATACATATTGGGATTCATTTTCTAGTAAAAAAACTAAATATCTGCCTTACCAAAGCATTGTGACATTTTTCTATAATTTGATGTATCTTTAATGTCTATCATAGGGTTTGATCCCTAATATATTATCCCCAAAAGCGTGTTCCAACGGATTCTACTATATTTATTCTAATACCAATTATAAATACCCAAAACCTATTATCATATCTCTATTGGTGACTTAATTACATTAGAAATTGATATAATATATATCCTCTCAAAGTATCGATTAGTTTAATTTTATAGGAATAGTATATTCATAATGAATTTTAGAATAAATTTGAAAAAACCAAATATTACACAATGTTAAAATTCATTCAATGAGACATATGAAGCATTCCATTTAGGGTTTGTATACCAAAACATATTGTTCTAATGAATCATACCAATGAAATTAGAGGCTATGTAATCAGGGTCACTACCTATCACATAATAATGTCAATGCATTTATCATTTGAATATACAAAAAAACAAAATCAATAGCAATAATAATCCACCACTAACAATATTAGAAGAACTAAAATTCGATTTTTCAAGAATTTACACTATCCAAATGATCCTAATACATACAAATAAATATAGTTGATGATATGATTAAAATTTATCTATATTAATTAATATTTATTCATAAAAGGATTATTACATATATGAAAATACATTACAAAAAACATGGGTATATATTAAAGAAATTACCATTTCCATTTTGAAATTTAGTATTTAAAATTCAAATATTTCATAAATAATAATGACAAAATTTTCATTGGGAATAGGCATGGAACCATGTAATGGAATTTTGAGATTAAATAGTATTCATTAGTGTAGAAAATCTCATTATTGAAATTTATATTCAAATATGGATTTTCACGCCCATTTTTTAAAATATATATCTTTTATAATATGACATGAAGATTCAATTTCAAACATTTTATAAAAAACTTGAGGTAAAAATTAAATAAATCAATATTTAAATTGTTATAAAAACAATTTTCAACGCATTTTATAGAAAAAATGTTAATGGATGAAAAATATTCCCAGCCAAATAAAAAACAATGTATGTTTTCATTATAATATATTCTATCAATATAAAATAAGAAACATGTAATATAAAATTTTAATATAATAAAATATATATCCTTGAAGGAATCATATGGTACATTTTTCATAACACATGAATTAATAAATTGTCTTTACAAAAATATCATTCTTATTTGAAATAGGAGGTGATAGTGTTTTATAATCAAGGATGCTAGTCATAATTCATTGGCCTCTCAACGATTTACCACACCTTTGGAAAATGTCTTTGATATAACTTTTTCATATATATGAATATAATTTTGATTAAAAAAGTTTTATCTAATAACCAACATGTATATATAGAAATATTGATGTTAAAAAAATAAATTATAGAATCATGTTGATTCATAATCTAGGTGTATTTCATATTCTATTGGAAATTATTTCGAACTGAAAACAATAATGAATATTGTTACATTTCATTACATTGCATCAGCCTCATCTTATAATAATTTAGATTATGGTCCATACACATGGATTGATACTCGGGGACTTTTTTGTAATCTTCATTTTATTCACATCAAGGATTCCTGGATTCTCATGCCTCATATCTTATTTTCTTGGAAAAGTAAATTGGTGAGTTATAGCAGTGATTTCTTAACACTATTCATATAATAATTAACAATTATGAATCAGAATCATTGATGGATTGAATAATGTATTTTTATATTAAAATATCCTTAGTGATTTTAATTCATATGATGTCTATGTTATCAATATATCCATTCATTTTAATTATATGATTCCTATGGCATTACATTCTCTATGATTTCTTATGACGTCTTCAAAAGATATCTAACTAGAATCCATCCTACGTATTGAAAAATAGATATAATTGCGGAGATTTGACATTCTATACACATCCATATTTTCATATAGGTTTTATATATCACTATACATAGAAGATTACATGAGACACCATATATAATGTGCACCATTCCAGCTTTTCGTATAGAAACAAAACTCATTCTCACTGGAATCAATACAATGTGACCATGGAATATAAGTCTCCATCATGTAATACATTCAATCATGGTGTGGTATACCATACATTTTTTCTTCCACTCCAATAAGTTACATCTATTATTTATTTTCTCATTCTCCATTATGTGTCATATATATAACATCAAAGATTAATAGCGTACAATTTTTGAAAAATATAATCATATTCTAAGTACTCAGTCATGATTAAAAACAATAAGTGAAGTAATAAATTCTACTTACTGGTCTCCCAATATTTTATTATATCGAAATATCCCTCCACATTGGATGTAAAATACCATATTTCAAATATATTCTACTAAAATAGATCCATACAACCCATCTCATGACCTATATTTTCACCATGAAAATTACTCAATTTAATTTTTGTGTCGGAGACATTACAAATACATGAACATTATACTCCTTGATATATTGAGATATTCAATACTATGGCATGATTATAAACCCATATAGTTTGTGAACTATCCGAACAAAAAATCTTACTGATTTTATAAAATAATGAATATCATCTCTGTGTTAAAAACTTTAACATGAATATGATTTAGAATCATAACAACATGAATAAAAATAATTATTAGCACCATTATTATTTTACTTGTATCACATATAAAAGTATTATCCAATGAGAACTTATTAATGATGTATGGATTTTACAATTCACTACTAATTCACTTGTTTGTGATTACATGTTTAAAAATTCCTCATGTATCCCCAAACCCTAAAAACCACATGCTCTCATCCACTCATTTCATTCAAAGGGAAAAATGATAAAATCTTATCATTAGATGATCATAGGTGATTTAGTTCAATGATAACTTCCCAAAACAAAAGGGTGTAATAAATGAATATATTACCTTCAATTATTGATTTAATAGATATTAGTAAAATTGGATATTCATTCAAGCATAATATTTAAATAATGTTAGTTTTTTAATAATTCACTGGTCAATATCATATATTCAATTATTTTAGTATACCTGATTCTATGTATAATTATCATTAAACATTATAATTTTTGATATTATTCATGAAACATAGTTTTTTATAATGTTTTAGTTGATAACCAATGAATTATTTCATTTGAAATATGATATTAACATATTGTTTTATATTCATTCATTCATATACGTCCAATCCTACCCTTCAATAATCATCCATAAACTATCCATTATGAAATTCTAATTTGGTTTATTAATATTTTTAACTAACCCAAAAATCCCTCCAATAAAGCTTCATCATCAATTTGTTTCAAATAACATATAATTCATATATAATTAGGCTACATACCCATTTCACTTGGATGAGATAGTTTTGAATAAATAGTTTTTACATATAATGAAGGTTGTGATGTGAAATATCCCATCATGGTGTGACTCTATATGGTCTTGGTGAGAACCCTAGTAATTGTACTACCAAATACATACCACTATGATGAAATCATATTTTATGTATTGGATTAAATATTCTTCACATTATCTATGGAAGGTCCTCCCTCCATGGTTCAAGGACCAGTTAAATATTTAAAAATAAATATTTTGTATTCAAAAATACCAAATATCCATATTAAAGGGAATATACATTGATGTGGTATTCATATATTCCATTTTGAAATTGTCTCTTTGTACATTGTTTTGTGGACCTATATCATGAAAAGTAGCCCATATATGATGAATCCCACATCATATATGGATTTAAGAAAGCACTTCTTTATTATATAATCTATGAATTAGCCTCTCTGATAAATATGTTGGATTTAGTACCCCAAAATTGACAATAAATTACATTATTATTACTTGTCTTAATCAATTTTAATATTAATAAATGATATTATCAAAAATGATTATAAATTGGCGTGAAATTATTTATGATAAATTTTATTGTTAGCTTCCACCTTTAACGGTCATTGGATTTCCCCATTATGGAGAGAATAGTAATTAAAATTATGATATTTTTAAATTTATGTTTAATTTATAGATAATATTATTTTATAAGACACAATTGCTAGAGGATATTTGGGTTAGAGACTCATAAGACATTGAAAGGCATTCTAGTGGTGTATTCCATTGGAAATCATCACAGAAAAGGATTATAAGAACTAGACTATATATTAGGAAATCCCTTATTATTATTTCATTAGATATTCTATTCTAAAAACATATGTATTGATACTTATACATTAAGATACATGTCATGAAAAAATTAGTTTAATGTATTAGTGACATCCATTATGACAAATGATAAAGGGGAGGTAGGATATGTGTGGTATGTCATGAGTGATATTTTATTAATTAATTATTCCTGATTGAATTTAACCCATCTATTTTTTAAAAAAATTTATTTTTCATGCCCTATGATGGAATTTGATCTTCCATATTAAATATATTAGACTGGAGGTGTTGTTATCAAGTTCATTTTTTGAAATTAAATAAAAGAGTCACTGATCCAATATGTAGTCGAAAATAGCATGAATTTTTCTTAATTGTTGATATAAAGGTTAAAATATTATTTTAAAATGTTTACATTTAAAGGAAATAACATGTCATTTTGACAATATATTCATTCTCTATGGGATCTACAGTGTGGTTCTATAATAAATTCATTGTATTTTGGTTGTGTAACCTAATACCACATTGAAAGGGGACTAGCAGGTAATGCACTAAGAATATTTGGAATCCCAGTTAAATTAATTTAGAATTTAATATGTTTGAGAAATATTCTTCAGGTATATTTTTTAATATATATTAATGTTTGTCAGTTATACAATATCAAATAACCAATTATTAGTGATAATATATATGTGAGTTGAATATTTAAAAAAAAATCATTTTTTTTATTTATTTATTTAATCAAAATAATGTAAAAATATTTATTTATTCTTATTTCTTCATAAGGTAGATAAATGGTTATTTTTAATTATCAGAAAATTTAATATATATTTCATCACAAATTTGGTGAATATAATCTTAATTTACATAGTTTATAATAATACAAGGATATTTATTAAATAATATAAATATTAATTAATCTAGGCATGATAAAAAATTAAGATGATTGCAGGATCGTGTTTTATGTTTTGACGAGAAATATCAAATTAAATAGTATTTGAATAAATATAATTTTAATTTTTAATGATAATAGTTTTTTTATTATTCTTAATTTTAGAATCTATTGAGTGAATAATAATAACCTTATTATTTAGATAAGGATTTCTCCTATAATAAATAAAATAATAATTTCCTTTGTGAAATTGTAAATATTATAACCCTAACAGTACATAAATTGATTTATGACATTTATTGAAAGAACTAGATTCATTCCTTTATCTGGCACAATGAATTATATATAGTATTCTCTCATAACCTAATGTTTTATCTTCCTAGTTTTTTCTAAATAACATAGATAAATCCATCTCATCCACTATAACTATTTCTTATCACATTTAATAATTCAATTGTGTTCAATCATGATCATTTCAAGAATTAGTGACTTCTATGTTTTCATTCAAATAATATTACAAAGATCGTCAGTGGTTTTTGAAGCCAATGTAGACCACCAGTGGTTGGATTTTAATCATGATTAATTTTATTGAGCAATGATATGATATTATTGGTTTATTGATTCATTGATAATGGAAATAATTACAATATCAATGGAATTGTAAATATATCTATAAATTAAATTAAATTGTCATATAATGATCCTAAATTTTCATTCTAAAATTAACATACCTATTAATATTTGATAAAATATATTAGTGATGAATTTACTCATCATTTACATCATAGGTTTATCACTAGTTGTGATAAAAATAATTTTTGGCCATACATCAACTGCTTCATCCATTGTACCCATAACCATCAAGTGCCATCAAATTGGTGAGAAGACGTTTTCAATTATTTTTAATTCATTGATCAAGTATAAAAATTTTTAGTTAGTTATTATTATAAATTATTCATTTCTATTGAGGGATGTATAATTAACATGTTTTTGATATATTAAATTTCTACCATTACGTTTATAATGCTCAAAAACAAGTCAAAATCAGATAATGAAGTATTGTAGATACTATCAATATATTATTTTATTCTGACTGACATGAATTTGATTTCCCCTGTGTGTGTCATGGGATAAATTTCATACCAAAAGTTAATAACACCTGGTGTATTTATCTTTTCCCACCCATTGAATTAGACAACCTAACACACGGATTTTCAGCTAACATGGTATGTCAATGGAATACACTAAATATTTTTTATATGGTTTAGAATTAAATGTAACTCTAATTGAGTGTCCAAATATGTCGTAAAATATTTCATGAGACTGAAAAAATATATAATTAATTACCAAAATGGCGTGAAATTAGTTTACATGTCATTCGAATCACTATTTATTTCGTTCGAATAATAGGTCATGCTTATTGTTGGGTTTCGTGGACATAGGACAAGCAGAATGTAGAACACATAGCGCATGAGTACGCATAGTGTAATACATCTTGGATAAATTTTCAGTAACCAGGTGTTTATCATCAATACATCATAAGTGATTAACATGTATTTTATATCATTCGTAAAATCCATGCAGTCACCCATAAAGGAGAAGAATTAAATAATATAATTAATAATTAATTAGGTCATTAAAAACATAATTCAATTAAGGACATCAGATGTGTTAACTATGTAATAATTTTTTTAGTATTAATAAATTCCCAATTAATTAAATATAATTTTCTATCATTACTATTCAATCAATTTAATTTCCATATTTCATATATTATGGGTCTCTTCAAGAGACATTAGAATGTCATTAAGATTATAGGAATTATTTAATTAATTTATTTGTTTATTAATAAAATTAAATAAAGTATGTTTGTCTTGATAATAAATGTTGAATTGATTTTATCGTTAAGTAGTGTAATTTTTCAAATTCATTATATGTCACATCCAAAACATTTATCAATAAAATATTCATTATTGTTTTCATACATTTAATAAAAAAATGCACATGAACAACATGATCAAATGAATCAAATAATATATATTAAATTGATCATTATATTTAGAGAAAAAAAATCTCAATAATAATTTTATATATTATAATGGGATAAAAAGATGAAAAATTCGTAGAAAAAATATAAATATCTTGAACTTACCTGTCAAGCAGAATAGGTTCACTAAAAAAATATACAATTGAAGAAAAATATGAGTAATATAATATCCATATGGAAAATTAAAAAATTTTAACAATGAGTTACAATACAAGTTACTAATGAATGAATTAAATATGATGTATTTATAGAATGTAGGGAACTCATATATCTATTACAAAATTGGTCCTTTGAATATTAATCTGACTGTTAAAATAGTAACATGACTAATGGGAATATTTGATAGACTGATAGAATATTCACATCAAATATGGAAGTGTAAAGTAATATTTTGATATCATATAAAATGAAGATGAATTACATTTATATCATGATACTATAATTTTTTAAAAAAATTAGTAAAATTAGTGTTCATATTTTTATGTAAAATCTATATTTTTATATGAATATTTATAAATAATATAATGATTCAAAATAAATTTAATTTACATAAAATTGGTTGATAAAATATTATTTTCATTCATTGAAATGATAATACAATTTCATTATACCTCAAATAATTTCTCAAAGGATTGGAAAATGGATCATAAAATCAAACATTTTATTTTTTGAAGAAATGAAAATATTATTTAAAAATTTAATTTCTTAGATTGAACATTATTTTTATAAATTTGATTTCATTTTTTAATATATATGATGAAAAATTATTAGTTTTAATTTCTTTTAATATATTAAAATTGTTGAATATCTTGTGAGAAGTGAAGTATGATAAATTATAGTTTTTTAAAATTATATGTTATATAAATGAAATTTTATGTCATGGATGACTTAAGATCCCATTAACTGAATGTCAAATTTTCATGTTACTTTATATAGTTATGTGATTTGTTATTTTTGATTTTCATGAGTGAAATTAATAAATTAATTAATATAATATTTTAAATCTTTCCTCTCCACCACTTATAGAGACCAACCCCACCACCACTTATACTAACACCATATTAGGCTTGAAGACAGTCATGATTATGTTCATTTCACTTCTAAAAGATCTCCCCCAAAATAAATTTTCTCCTATTATCATAGGATATCAATACCCTGCTCCATAAATGGTTCATCAAATAGGTGTAATGCAATAGGTAACACTTCTGAACAACCTATTTTAATCTATATTCATTCATTATCATATCATCACCTCCCATATCCATCATGTAATAGTAAATACAATATCATACATATAATTAATGTTATTATTATAATGTAATATTCATCGTCAAATATATTCACTTGTTAATATATTACAAAATAAAAAAAAAACATCGTCTAGAAAATTTCAACTCACCGCAATCATGGATGATTAGTTTTTATTTATTATTATCTCATTCGTGGAAGGTTTAACTCCAATTATAATTTCCTTAAATGAATGAAATATTTAAGTTATATTTTTTATTATAATCTTGAATTAATATTGGTAAATTGTATAAGATGAAACAAAACAACATAAGGATGGTCGGTAAAACAACCAAAATTGTATGAACCATATAACATTATAATTATTACTAAAAGTGATATACCATTATAAAAATGGAAATTAATATTTTATTCCATTAATTATTATGTAAGATAATGAATTCTATTTCACATCACTTCTCAGGTTTTATTACCATTTCACATGAACATATTTGATTATACACACTTTATTAAACTATGGAAATTTGAAAAAAAAATGATCCCGAAAAAAAAAAATTAAACATTATACCTCTTCAAAAAAATATAAAAAAAAATTAAGATAAATTATATATATTGATTTGTGGAAATGTTTTGAAATTATAAAATTAATGGATATAATTTTATTTTTTTGGACATTGTGTGCAAGAAGAGAATATATTTGAACATAAGGTAAGGTATCTCTACAAATCACCCATTTTCATTGAGTTAGGAACATTCTATATCAAACTAATATTTTATCCACATTTAAATAATTAAATACCATTATATTTTGTGATTATGTATTTGAGAAATATAAAAATCCTTTAATCATTCCTTTTATATAGTAACACATTCAATAAGTTCAAATATTAAAATCATTTTTGATTATTCCCTGGTATTGATTCCATTTTCTGGTCACACAATAGAATCTCCATGTTATGATGGTTGTGCCCAGATAGAAATTAAATTCATTTGGTAATATTTTATAATATTGAGATTTCATGTACGATATTAGGGACTAAACCTGATCAATTATTGGACTATGTCCCCCATGTGAAATTATCTTCCCTAATATCCTTGATTTTTTATGTCATGCTTTATTTTTATTCCACCTTTTTATTTTATATCGTAATTGTAATTAAATGTCCCTTATTTTATTCCACTATGCGATTACTCATGATCCATGAATTTTTTTATTCATTTTCTCTTTATCACTCAAATGATATACTTAATTTCCATGTTTAATCCATTACTCGTCTTCATAGAGCATCCCTATATTTATGTTTTTCATATGTTATCCTATACGATTGTAGGACCATGAAATGATTTAGTATCTCATTATGGGTAATAGAATATATATGTTATCTCTACATCATTTATTTATATTATTTACCAAGCCTCGCATTGAAACTACGCCTCATGATCTTTGGGATTGAATTTTTGGATATTGATGTTAACGATAATGTAAAAATATGTGTAAAAGGATTTGGTCAATATATTATATAATTGAAAGGACTAGTTATTTTTGTGGATTATAATAATAATACTTGGTGAGAACCATATGAATATGTTTAACGATACATATTATTTTGGAAACTATCATGTATTATTGGTGATGTTTAGAATGAGTGGTATCACAGATAAATAATCACTATTTGGATACAACAAATGGAAGTGGCTCTAGAATAAATGTACTTATTGTTAATAACCCAAAATAAGATATTGAACTAGAATCACTTGGGATATGGTGTATTATAATGGTCCATATAGCACACATAGTCTGAAAATCCTGAGAGATATTATTTGAAAGTTCACCAACACGTTATGAACCATTAAGAAGATATAGTTCAAATGGATGGTATAGAAATCATAATAGTTAAATTATCATAGAGAATAATGACTGAAACATATAGGCTCATAAATTAGGAAGTAATTTTCATTTATAGTTAATTATTTCCGTGTCCTTAGTTTCCATTTCATAAATTTACTAGTTTTAGTATTATCATCATATTTTATTATCCATTTTAGTTACTAGAAATAAATATATGAAATTATTCCAATGACCAATGTGATAGGGAATGTCATAATAACAACCTTTCCAATTATGAAGCATTAATACATTATTTATTATATAAAATCACTCATAATACAACACTGAATATTGAGTAGTATATTGTATTTGGTAATTAGGTACATTACCGAACTAATTTGAATATAAAATTCAACATCTTGATCAATAAAATTCTTAACATGATCATAATACTTAATCATACATAATATTGAATGGAATAACCTAGGGACATAAAATAGAAAGGGGTGATATATGAAAGTCCCATTAAAGGAATAAAAGTGGAATAACATGAAGAAGATAATACCTTTTAGGAAATCTAAATATCAATGTGGAATAAAATGAACATGAATATTAAGGCATGATAAACTGTGATAATCATAAATGATTCCTATGAAATTTGTAAAAATCATCAAAAATAATCTTAAAATTGTGTCTAAGATAAATGAAAAAACATAACGATGTAAAATGTTTTATAAAGTAATAAATTTCATTTCTTATTCCTAAATGATTTCTCATTTTACTTATCATTAACAAATGCATTGGAGTACAATATTCTTTCAGAAACAGTCGTCAAATTCATTTCATTATCATGATTAATTCTTCCATATAGATCATACAACGTGGATTATTTCATCATCATATATTATTAAATGATCATTTAGTGTTGATTAAATACATGTAGGTTCAAATTAAATGTTTCATAAGTGTATTAATTTGAAAACCCTTGATAAGAAATGGGTGGGCTACAGAGAAAACAATTATTTCAGTACCAAAAATCCCTGTGAATCATTGAATGCATAACAACATCACATAAACATTTATAAAAATGGTTTATTATTGTTAATTGGGTCTCTAATACTTTGTAAATTAATTTTCCATTAATATGTATATTTAATAACATACCCTATGATATGTAAAGGAAGAGTAAAAAATGGTAAAGAAGATACTTTAATAAAGAGTAGAAATGAAAAGATCCCATAATCGAGTGGATGACTAAAAATTCTTGGAATTATCTTCTTATGGGGTTGTAGATATTCGGTAGGACTCTAGTGATTATAGGGATGAATATGGATTATCTCCAAGTAGTTTTAGTAAAGATAAAGTGGGACATTGGTTGGGTAATATATGAAATGTGTGAGGTTTCATTATTTTTGTTATTAGACACTACATAATTATTTACCCAAAATCAAAAAACAACCATTGGTTTTCCTATGATTTCTAATGAATTGGATTTTATTTAATTATTTTTGTTATTATACACTACATAAATGCTGTATTTTTTGACAATAATAGTTTTTAATCCCATATAAAATTTATATTTGAATTCATATAAAATGTATAATCATTTATATTTAATAAAAACATATTAGTATTATTATTTAAAATTCTTCTTTATTTCTAAAAATAATAATTTATGGAGATAAATTCATTAATTGAATTTAAATATTTCCAAAAAATAATATTTGTGTTCTATTGCATCAGAATAAAAATCATATATAAAGTAATAATAATTGGATGAAAATATATACATTATCTTATAAAAAATAATGGAAATAATCATATAAATAGGATTTTGATTCATGTCACTTTAATACACTGTCAAATTCTATATCGGTAAGGTGAGAAATGGAAATAATTTCATGATGTAGTTTGGTGAGTACAATTTAGGACGTGATCATATTGATTATGAACATCTCTCATAAACGGTTCTGTTCATTCTTAATTTGAAGGATCTCAGCCATGTCATGGTTAAGGGGAAATCCTATTTACTCTATCTCCATCAAAATCTCTACTAAATGGGAATCAAATAGTATTATCCTGCAGGTTGAGGTCATCACTTCCTTTTATGTGTACATTTGTTTTTTAAACCATATATTTATACTAATAAAGGGATCAATGTTAAATGGATAAATTATCCATGGTATTGAAATTTTATAATATTCCCAATCTAATTTTATATAGTAAAAAATATGGCATATTATTTCTATAACTATATTACATAAAAATAAATTTAATTAAAAGGGGGTAATTTTATTTATAACACTTCATGTCTTTACAATATTCAATCCAAATGAAATTTATCCATATAATTTTTTATTTTACCACAATAAATAACTGAGGGTGACTCTATTTCATCACATCCTCTGGTTACCATGTTGATTCTTCAGACATGTGGTTTCTCCACATTCCATTGACAAGGGGCATTGTCTTATTTCATTAAACATTATCTCTAAAATATACACTTTAGATTGTCATCTCCTTATAGGATGTATGATTCCTCCATAGTACCTACTCTATATTGATTCCATGTGAGGGGTATATAAATTACTTTCATAAGGGGGATACATGGAATACATCGTATACATGAGATAGCTAAGGTGGGAGTGCCAGTCGAAAGGTCACTACTTTTCATTGATCAAAGATATGAATGGGGATGTTATATCTTAGACTAATCCTTAACTTCTTTCCAAATATCTTCATAATATTCCATGATGTTATGTGCAGGAATACCATGTATCCAACATTAAACTCTAATTCTCATTGATTCTTTTCCGCATAGCACTTCTTTCGACTATAAGTAGCCTTGACGTGCTACTTAATGTGCTTGAAAATTTCAATCATTTCCTTGAAAATTTCAGGACTTATTAGTTCAAATTCCCCATCTTCATCCCAACATTTAGGAGTTATTCCCCTATTACCATAGTGATATTCATTTGGATCCATTTGGATACTTTAGTGGAAACTCTTGTTGTAAGATAACTTTACCAGATATAGATCTCGATCACATCCTATCTTGAAGTCAATTTTACATTTTTTCAACATGTACTCAAATTTAAATATAGTACAGTAATATTTTCCTTTAGTTTGAAAGTGATAATCCATGATGCAGTTTATCTAAGTGATTATATAATGTTAGAGATATTTATGATAATGGAGTTTATTTTTGGATCATGATTGGATACAATAAATTGTGTTACTCTAAGAAGCCTCACAACATCTCTAATGTATTTCCATGTAAATTGATCTAGTGTATAGTCATCTAGAATTGAATTAATGTGTGCAGTCTTTATAAAATTATCAACAACAACCCAGATGGAATTTTTTCCTCTAGATGTCATTGCAAGTCTCGTGATGAATTCCATGGTGTGGTTCTCCCATTTCCACGTTTCTATGGGTAATGGATGCATCATCCAATGCTATATTTTACTTTCCATCATTACTTGCTAACATAGAAGGAATATTGATGTATATTATTTGATCTAATTTTTCATATTGTCCCACCAATAGTGTCTTCAATGATCTAGATACAACATTATGCTTCAATGATGGATATAGAATATTTAACTATGTGAATCATCTAACCACTTGTTCTTTAACTCTGGAATAGATGATAAAAATAGTCTTAAACCAAATCATACAACACCTTCATCATTAACACAAAAATCCAAGGATTTACCATATCTTATAGTTCCAAAATTATTTTAAATTCTCTCAAAATCTCCTTGATAATCCTTTAACCTCTCCAAAAGATATGTTTGAATAATGATTTGTGAATTTATTGGGGATGTTTCATCATTTATGATTCCTTTGTCCATCTATTCCAAATCTAAGAAGATCATATCCCTCTAAATTATCATCAATAATATAATTTATATATCCTTCTGAATTATATCATCCTTTACATTATTATCTTTACTAGGATATTAGTGAATAGATCATTCATAGTCGATGATAAACTCTAACCATCTTCATTATCACATATACAGATATTCTAGAGTGAATATACATATGATCATTTTGTTATCCATGTACAATTCGAAACCTCTCCAAAAAGAGATAATTCACCAATGTTTTCAATGTAATGATCACTATAGCCAACTCCAGATCATGATTCGGGAAGTTCTATTCCTGAACATTCATTTCCCATTATGCAAAGTCTATAACCTTATCATTATTCATTAACACAAAACTCATTCCCTTATTGAATTCATCACTAAATACCTTGAAATGTTTTCCACTTGTGGGTAGTGTGTGAATTGGTGCTGTGAAAATCCTAACTTTAAACTCCTTGATGCTCTGTTCACATTCATAATTCCATGAAAACAAGACTATTATTCGAGTTATCATTATAATAGAGGTTGAAAATTGTAAAACATTTATCACAAATTAGCGATAATACCCATGTATCATAATGAAACTAAAAATATCTATCATAGATGTCTTCTTAAACAAGTATTACATCAATTCCTTTATTATATGATCAAATGGTATCCCGTTTATTTTGATTACATTCCATATGAAATAAAATTCATTCAACCATGACACACATCTGATGTACATGGCATGATGTTTCCCCATTCATATGGTCTTTAGAATAATGATCAGATGGTTCTCATGATACTACATTCTTTTGGGATATATTAGAATATCATCATTATGTAATACAAAAAAAAATTAGACATCATATATAAAACCGTAAATCAACAGGTTTATAAATATTTATAAATAATTATTGTTTCTGAATGGAATTATAACAAATTCATGGTTCAATTACATTGTATAAAAAAGTAGTCTTGGGATATCCTCCTTCTTCACCCTTAAATTCTAATATCTCAACAACAAATAAATCATAGGGAAGTATTGTGGTCCACCTTGAAAGTAAAAGTATTCATCAATATATGGAAGAGGATATATTTTCTTTATAATAAATTTGTTGAGATGAAGATAATTAATTCCAAGGTGAATTAGCCAATATTTATTCTTGGCAGAGAGGACCGGTTCACTCGATGGTGAATCACATGAGCATATTAACCATTTATCAAAAATCACCATTATTTTGTACTTTATATCCTCATGTTCTAAAACATCCATTTGATATGGATTCATGGATAATTTTAATTACCCATGTAGATTCCCAATCAAAAATCCAACAACTCTGTTAGAATGGGGACCCAAAAATTCATTAGGGAACCTTGAGAATAATATCTCACACTGGGAATGTCTCCAAGAATTATTATTTCCATAGATTAAAAATTTTGACCCAGATATGCATTCACATTGGGAAATAATATCTATGGTCAAGAATTTAGTTCAGAAGAAGATTCATCCTCCTCTTTTCACTTGTATATAATTGAAGGAATATTTAGAACATGTATTATGATTTCCTTTTTGTATAATTTTTTGTTGGATATATAAATGGGAATCCAATCCATTACATGAATGTCATCAAATATGATGAAAGGTTTTACATAAATTATTTCCTATAATTTATTCAAACAAAATATTACAAGGGAGGAGTTATATACATGGGATGAAACAATTTTTCTATTCTCTATTTTCACTACCACCTCTACCACCATGATTTGATATGCTGATTGAATATTTACAAAAAACTATTTTATGAATGAATTAAATGAAGTAGAATAAAATGTAAATTCTCTCTTGTGGAATTGTTAATTAGCATTTTCTTCAATAATTTTTTGTTGGAATCAACCACGGTTTTGGTGATATAAAAATGTGTCCCTTACTTCCATGGACGTTATTGCTTGCTTCTAAAAAACCAGGACGTATTGAATTGGTTTCAAAAGTCCCATGGTTCCTTGTTATTGATGCAATGAAAAATGAACTGAGTGTTGACTAGAGAATTCCATTTCTCTATGGATTTAGATGGATTCTCCTATCAGAATTAGTTTGAAAGGTTTTATTCCATCCCACATAGAATACATGGCCCCATTCTCCTTAGGTAATTTTTTTGTACTTATTTATATATATTTTACAAGTGTGATATTGAAAATACATAACACCATTATATTTCAACATAGGAATGGTGTAATTAAACAACAACATTCTGTTTTTATCCCCATGATACGCTTGACATTCTCTGGACACCATTTCAAATTTGATTGAACATCAGTCAATTTCCACATAAATATCAATGTCACGGATCACTAGAGAAATTCATATACTATGTTATAATAACCAAAGAATCGATTAATCATTAATTCAATAGTAATGACAAATCTGGAGACATAACATGAATGTCATCTGATGTTTTCCACCTATATGCTAATATATTTATTGTCTTTTTTATTGATGGTAAGGAAATCCCATTAAATTTTATGATAGAGAGTGAAAGTAAAATATTTATTGTAAACATTTTATTGAATTAATTCCACCCCATTTCTTTAATTTCATCCATATGAATCACATTATTGATAAATTTCCACCACTAATCAAATTCTCCCTCTATATGATAAATAGAAAATAAAACCATATCTTCATTTGTGCATTGAATTATAGGGATGATCATTTCAATGGAGTTGATCGATTTTTCATTTATTAATGGATCATATGATCCATTGATAGTTGGAGGCCTTTATCACATAATGTTCTCAATCATAACTTTTTATCTATTAGGGTTGTTTTGATGATCCCCTTGATACAGATTTCTATTCAGAGCCTGATTCATTAGAGATATTATCATCCTGATATCCATGATTCATGCTCCCATCAGGTTGGGCACCTCATCGGGGTAGTCATCATATAACCCATAACATTTGTTTTTTTCTTATTCCTTTTATTTTCAGACCTTAATTTGAATAAAAGGTAAATTAGGGATGTGTATCTTTATAATATTTATCAAATAAAGGGGGAATCAAATTTAATTTAAGGGATAAGATAAAAATTACATGTACTTACTTCACATAATAATTTCATGGATTATATATATGATATAAATGAACTATTAACTAAAATATATTATAATGGTATTTTTGTTCTAATAATAATTGTGCATATAGAGGTTATGAATATACAAAGTCAGATCCCCTAGGAGTGTCAAACAAGGTTCACAATAAGGCTGATATTCATGTACCTTGTTACACAAATTAAATCCTAACACGCCATGTCAGAGTTGTTACCCAAAGGTACATCAATTCCAAAATAGCAGCCACTTCTATTACACTGACTAGGATTTATTTTCTTGATAAACTCATTAATCTATACTTAAAAAAATTTATTTATGTTTTATTAAACACAGTCTTTACCCTTAAGGCCTTCTCTAGAGTTTTCGAATCATAATCTCAAAAAAAATCATTTAATACCTACTATAAAAACCTTCATCATTATTACACATGTTACATTATTTATTATATAATATTACACTTAATAAAACTGGTAATATTGATATGTATATAATATATGAGAATTCTATATTTAAATTAAAACATAAAGCCAAAAAATTTTCATCTTTATCCCATCAAACCTAAAACTACATAGGATATTCTGGGCACATACTATAGGAAAGGGTGAGGTATAAATCATAGTATGGTAATAAAAATAAAATAATAATACTAAGATAATACATGTTAGATAATATTAATATTAATGTGGCATGAATGTAACATGAAAAATAAGTAATGATATAACATGATAATAATAAAGGAAACATAGGAAATGTGGAAACATATTTAAACACTAAATCATTGAAAAAGGATAAGGTGAACCACCAATAGATCATGGTTTAAAAAAATCCAACAAATGAATCAAGTTCACTCTCTCTCCAATCATGATGTCTCATGGGACTAAATATTACGCAATACCTTGGAATGATATATAATTCAATGTTCACCATTCACTTTCCTTCCAATCACTTGGTTAGGTGTTCCACTTAGATTATAAAACATTGATTCCTACATCATTATATTTTATCTGATGATAATGTACTATAGAAAAAATACATGTATGTCCCAATTAATATTTTAATATCTCTATAAAGTTGAAAATCGTTGAAAAGGAATTTATATGTTATTCACTATAGAATTTTTTTGTATGGAAACTCATGGAGAAATTTTAGCACCATAATAGTGTAAAATAAAATTTCATAAAAAGGGTTGATGAGATAAAAATGTGTATCTCATAATTTGGAAATAAATTTTAATGTATGTGTATATAGAATATCATATCCCATATTATATATATGAAGATAAAATACAAAAGGATAAATAAGATACTTTAATAAATAGTATAATGGAAAAGATCCCTTATTTTAGAATGTGATATCAAAATCATGGGTTGGGATACTTGATATCTTGGGGTGTTATTGGATGACCCTAGAGAGAGGAGGTATGAGTATGGATATGCTCAAATTTGTTTGTGTGGATAGAAAGGATAGTTTTTTTAGGTTTCTTAAAGGAAATGGGGGAGGGGGGATTTCTTTATTATTTAGTTTTCAACTCAAACTAATAAAATAACCAAACCAAAAAAATATCATGATTTGTCCCATGGTTTCTCCCAAATAGATATGCTTATTTTTATTCTATATGGCTAAGTTCCTAAAATAAAAATTCAATTTACTTTTTTGTGTACATGACTGTCAATACACCTAATGAAAAAGTTTAAATTATATTATTGGTTTCGAATGATTCATAAAAACTTTTATAAATCAATAAAATAAACATAAAATACCATTTTTATAATAGAAAAAATAAATAAATATCTTCCTTGATATCCTTATAGTATTTATTACATCACTTTTGGGTCATTATGATGTCATAATACACAATTTATACTAATATTGTATTTAATTTGTCACTGAAAATTTAACCATATAAGAAAAAATTGGGAAATTATCCATTGGATAATTTTAACAATATGATTTGAAAAATAGTACTCAATTTATATAAATAATTTTCCTAAAATTTTTATTTCTAGTATTAAAATTATACTTTATATTTTTTAAGAAATGATGGTTTTTTGACAATAATAGTTTTCATACAATTATAAAAAATACTTTTGACATCATAAAACATTATATTATCATTTTTTTAATAAAAATTATTAAATATTAAATATTTTGTAAAAAAATTCTTATTAAAAAAATACATTATTTCATCAAAACAAATTCCATGATTAAAATTTATTATTACACAAAAATTTGTTTTGACTTTTATTGTATAAAAATAAAATTCATTTATATAGTAATCATAATATTATTAAATTATTTCAATTGTTTAATAAATAAAAACATACAAAATCATATCACTAGTGTCTTGATACATTTCCCTTTAATAAAATAAAACACACCCTTAGTGTAGGGCTCGAATAGGTGAAAAATGTATGGGGCGGTTCAGAAAACATGGTTTGATATGTGTTATCGATGAGCTTGCACTCATACCATAAATTGTTATACTCATGATTATGTTATTATATATCATATTTTTTTAAAGGAATCTAATAGAGATTATTTATCCCTTGGAATCTCTAATTAATTGGATTCATATGGAATGATCGTACTAGTTGAGCCAATCGGTTCATTTATTCGTGTCTATTGGATTTGTTAGAACCCCATATTTAAACTAATCATGCCGTCATAGTTCAACATCTATATTAAAAAATATAATGATAATTAACAGTCCATTAAATGCAATTGTTTATAATAAAACGAAATAAGTGTATGTATTTACTATAATGATATAAATTAATAATAATTTTAAATATAATACATGTTTAATTTAATTAGAACAATTCAGGTCTTTACAGTGATGATTACCCTAATTACATTCCATACATAATGGGAATGGGAGATAAAAAATCATTTAATCCTATGCTTAAATAGCTCAACTAATGAATAATAAAATGAATCATTGTAGAAAACTATCTATCACTTATGAAAGTCATATTTTAATCGAGTCATACAAATGAAATGTAATCTTGTGTTTAGTTTATCTTATGAACCCATAATCACTAGAAAATGTATTAAATCATTTTAGAAGATATAATCTTTCATAAAATGATCAGATCAAGAAAAATCTGTTCATTTTATTTATTTCATATAGGGGAAGGTGATTAGGGGTAATGTGATCAATAATACGATTTCCAAAGAGGATATGTATTAAATTGAGTTGTATGTATTTATGAAAAATATTTTTGATAAATTTTTACCCTGAAATATCTCTCTCAAATTTGAGTGTGAGTTTCCTAGATGAATAAAATATAAGATATGAATATCAATTCATGTGGGGAACATCATAAATTATTCACTATAAACCAACGGATTTCTATGGTACAAAAAATTCAATGTGGACTGCATCTTCGGTGGGTTAAATCATTCTCTATGAAAATCCTGATTTATTCTAGACATTGGTAGCTATTATGAGATTTTTGCATTCCCTTTATATCTAGATACTGATCAGTGACTCTTAGTGGTCTCTTGGGGGTCAAGTATAAATAGAATAAAATGGATTTTACTTTTATATTATCACTGTATAAAAATCACTATCGGATAAAAATCAAATATACCATGTGTCAAAAATGATAGAAGAAGAATCCTAAAAAACACCTCAATGGGATCATGAGATTATTAAAATTTGGAAAAGTGGGGGATCATGAGAATAAATGTTGAGGAGGGTTAAATTTGAAAGGGAGTTTCATATGAATGGTCATTATGTTTACTAATGATTCAAATACACAACACATGATCATTATTCAAACCAACTCCATAATCCTATGGTTGATAGAGATAATAAATGAAAATAACCTCAATAGATATGAGATAAGGGATGGGCATATTATACCAATTCTTCTGGAGTGGATACTAAAAATAAAGGTTTGATCCATATGATGGTTATTAATAATATAATACTAATTTTACTTTTTTATTTTACTTATTTTAGTAATTTATTTTCTTAAAAATTTACTGAAATCTATTAAACACCACCTAAAAACGTTGGGTTTTGTAACTTGTGAGATTAGAAAATGGAATAATTATTGCATCCCATGTTTATCACTCCCCCTAGATAACTATTAATAGACTTAACCTCCCATAATATATTTTCATACCTTCTTCAGGGGAGTTTCATGATATATTTTTCTTGGATAGGATATAAATATTTAAATTCAACACCAATTTTCTGGAATGTCATATAGCTCTACACATTCTGAGTCATCATCTGATTCATTGCATGAGTGTGTTGGAGGATCAATCTCTATTAGAATATTCATCTCAATTTTTAATATTTATTGCACATGAGCAACCATATCTTGATCAAATGATTGATACATGGGATGGAATCATTCTTTAAGACATGAAAACTGGGAATAATTATACTAATGTATTCCATAAAGATTTTATTGTTCTCCTCTCATGACATAGAGGATCAGATATCAATCAAACATGAACATGAACTACTTCCTATATCATGGACCCCATAGAGAATGGCCACCTTTATGATAAAATATCCCTAGAATAATTTATAAGATAATCATCAAAATGGATTCATAAGCAGGAGTGATTACTAATAGGGATCACATGTCATCTACTTCATGAAGAATGCTATGTCAATTAACCTCTACATTGATTACCAATAACTCATATAAAACGTGATAGATATCAATTATAACCTAACACATATAGATGACCTAATAGATCAATTATAAGGGTCCCAAAATTTCAATAGAGTGAACCTTTGGTAAGGATATCACAAATTTATGGTCCTGAATGAATATATTCAAAATATTGGATTTAAAAAATGGTATATTAATGATGAGTTCATAGTATTTCCCTAAGGTCTCAGTAATATTCCAACAACATTTAGGTATTTAATTAATAGATTATTTCTATATTACCTCAACAAATTTATGTAGTATTAATAGATGATATTTTAATAAATTCAAAAAGAAATGAAGATAATTAGAATCATTTGAATTCTATGATAATGAAATTTGGAAAATTGATGTTATATGAAAATTTTGTTAATTTTTATTTTGGATAGAGTATTTTTCATTCTTAAGGAATATCATTGCATGAAATGGATATCTGTAGAAACATATATGTCATAGGAAATTGAGGAGTTGACTAGGAAAGTACATGTAATTATTTTCCATAGTTTCCTACAAATAGTTGGGTATTGTCAATAATTTTTGAGAAAATTCTAATGATTTATCAAAACATCAATACAAGATAAAAAATAGTGGGTAAATAATGTGTGGTCTAATGTGTGTGAATAATTATTCCAAGAGTTTAAACGGTGGTTTATCAATACACTATCCCTCATATATTATTTATATAAGGAACATTGTGTAGTATAAATTTATTATTTGGAGAAGGACTTAGTGTTTGTACTAATGTAGGATGATATATTAATTACATATACATTAAGGCAGTAGATGATTAATAAATAAAACCACACAAACCATGATCCTAAGTTCGCTGCAATTATCTTTATATTGAAAATCTAGTAGAATTAGTTTTATTGGGAGAAACATGAAATATATATGGATTATAAGTTCCTCAATTATATACTCACGTAAAATGACAATAATATAAATAAATTTAGATGGTTAAATCCAATCATGGAGGATGAAAACATAATAATCTACAAAATAAGGAATGAAAATCTAGAGGAAGATGATATATGTAGAAAGGATCCAACAACCTTATCCTTGTTGATAGTTGATAAGGATCTAGTAATCATATACATTCGAAGGATGGAGATAGGAATCATTATTGGATGAACATCATAATTCCATTCTCAAATTATTTATCAACCATCCCATCTAGTGAATAAAATGGATTCTTAAATAGGTGATGTAAAAATTAAAAATAATGTCGAATCTGTCAAAAAGGGGAAATCCTTAGAGTTCAAAATTGATGAAGAAGGATTTGTAATATTTCATTCTAGACTATGTGTAGTATGATCTTTAGAAATAATGAAGGATATTTTTAATGATTAAATATCATGTCATTATCCATTAACATAGGTATAATATAGATGTATTTAGATATATAAGAAAACTATTTATAGTTAAATATGATTAAATATATTATAGAATATAAAATGAAATACAAGGTATGCCAGTAAGTGAAGGATAAATTTAAAAAGTATTTGGGGATTACGCATCCATTACCCATACCTACATGGAAATTAAAAAACATAACCATGGACATTATTTCAGATATTTGAAAAGAATCATTAGGTAATGATTCTATGAGGGTTTTAGTTGATTTCTATAGAAATACTACACAATTAATTTAAATTTATTAGGACTTATCATTTTATCAAATTTTTGGGACATACATCAGATAAGTGGAAAGGATTCACAGAGCATTGTTATTTATTATATATTATAATGATCTAAAATTAACCTCTATGTTTTAGAAGTGTCTCCAACATTATCTAAAAATTGATTTTAACATCCTTATGGATTATCACTCCCAATATAATTACGAATATAATAAATCTATTTAGAAATTATAGGAAATGTTATGATCATTCTTGATGGGAATCAATGAAGTATCATAACAAAATCATCTTATTACCATGTTCTAATATAGTAATATATTCCACTAAAATATCCAAACATCCCCATATGAAACCCATCATTAAAAAATATTTAGTAAACTTTATTAAGGCATTATATTTGTGAACATAAGAATTAGGGACATGAAATGCTTGACTAAATGATGAAAACGTCAATGCCATGGAACATTTCAACATATAATATCAATGTATATAGAATAGTTATGCCGCCAATCATTGATGAGGCATTTAGATTGAAGATGGATATAAGGTATTTCACAGCATATCTCCTTGTAAGGGATTTATTATATTTTCTAAAAAGGGTAGGCTAAGTCCCAAGTATGTTGACCCCTTGAGATTCTTGATCTCATGGGATTCATGGATTAGACTAGAACACCCAAAACCATCTCTCATGTACATGATGTTTTCCATTTATACCTCTTGAGGAAGTACATATTAGATCCATAATGTTTATTGAATTCTCTGGTGGTACATTTGGAATGTTTTCTCCCTTATGAGGAGCAACCAATGATGATTTTAAACTATAGAGGTAATGTTCTACTCAACAAGACAACTCACCTATATAGAGTAATGTGGTGAAAAAAATTTATGAAGATTTGACATGTGATATGGAGGAATACAAGTAAAAGAACTACCTCCAGATGTTTTGAACTTCATATGTAAAAATGAAATTTCATGAGTGAAATTTCATAAGGTTGAATAATATAACAACTAATAATATTTTCAGTAGAATATACCATATTATATTTCTAAAAAATAATATATTACAATCCACCTGAGCCATATTAAAAATCCAATAATGTTTTAATACACTAACATGAAAATTTCCTATATATAATAAATATATTCATTATAATTGAAAATATTTTATTGGTATAAAAATTGAAAATAACATATCCAAAAAAATTTAAAGTGGAACTTCTAGATCCACTAGAATAATCGCACATAGTAATAACATTGTACAAATGATGTTGAATATTATTAATTTAATATATATCTTATAATGATATTATATATATCCTAGAGGGAAAATGGATTTGAATGATAAATGAAGGAAATACATTGTATTTATAGGAAGTAGGTAACCCATATGATCATTACAAATCTGACTTTTGGAATACTAATCTGACAATATTAATAGTAAACTAACTAATTGAGTAGTAATATAACTATTAGGAATATTAGATAGACTGATAGAATATTATCCTAAATAATGGAAGTGTAAAATAATATTTATGTATCATATAAAATTAAAATGTGTATCATTCATATCATGAAGAATAAATTGTTTTAAAAAAATTATAGACTAATTGAACAAATTTTTATACAGCACATATATCTTATATTCATTTTTATAATGAATAAAATAAATCAAATTCATATTCATTGACATAAAATGATATTATTAATTAATATTATATTTCAAAATAATAATAATATATTTTATGAGAATATGAGTATTTTATAAAAAGGGTTGTGAAATTAATCATAATATTAAAATTGGTATATTTTTAATAATATTTTTTTCAAAATTTAATTTATCATACATAAAAAATTATTTTATAAATTTTATTTCATTTTTTGGAAGAATAAAATCTAAAAAATATTAGGTTGATTTTTTGGTAATTTTCAAAAATTGTGTTTTTAATAGGAAAATTAGGTAAATTACTGTATTTATCATTATAAGTAAAATAAGTGAATTTTTTTGTCATGGATAATGAAAATATCCATTCTTTTTTACAATTGTTCTCTATAAATTATATACAGTCATAGAAATAATTGCCTTTGATAGTTCTGATCCTAAATAATAAAATATTTAATATAATATTCAAAAATACCCCTCTCTTTCCCTTATAATTAGAAATTATATTCCTTGGATCATATCAATATTCAACCCATTTAGCATCCCAATAATATCCCCCCACATCCAAGTTCTTCTTATCTCACTAATGATTAATTCCATGTTCCATAATTATTCTTTAAAAACAAAAATTTCATGGGAAAACACTTTCAAACTACATCTTTTAATTTCTTTTCCTCTCATCACCAACCCTATCCTATAGGTAATTGTATCTCTAGTATCATATATATAATATAATATAATTCTTTTAATGTAATATCCTATATCAAATCTATTTTCTCTGCCTTTAAGTCTAATAATGAAAACATAATCGATAATTGTGGTTCACTATCTTTATGGATGATGTTATTTAACTTACCATTAACAAATTCATGGTAGGTTAAAATTCAAATATACTTCATTACAATGATCTAAATATATATATAATATATTTTTCCATATTTTTTAATTATTATATGGTTATATTATTAGATTAATAGAAACATGTTTATGACAGTCAGTTAATCTGCCAAAATGAACACGCCAAATGCTATTAACATTTTTCATACACAATTCAAACCTAGATTTGAAAAAAACCTATATTTGATATAATTAATGTTTCTATTATTTCATGAATACATTTTCATTTCACTTATAATGATTTTTCCAAATTTTACATGAACATATAATATTATCAACAAATGATTAGATCATGGAATAGTGAAACAAATGCACATAATGGAAAAAAATAAACACTATACATCATTAAATGATTAAATAAATTAATGTGTGAAAAAAAATTATATATGGAAAGGTTCCTAATTATTTTATAAATTAATATAATTGGATTATCTTGATCATTAAGTGAATGTGAAAGGAAAATTGAGACATATGTTAAGAGATCTACTTGAATTATCCTTTTTTCCTAAGGTTACCTAATTTCTATCTACAAATGAAATTTTATCTCCATTTTATATTTATGAGTTCATTTCAATGTTATAAATATATATCATAAATATATTATATGACATTATTCATTCCTTTAATGCATTAACACATTCTATAAGATCAAAAAAATGACTTAATTTTATGAGTTATGATTGATTCTATTACTGTGGAACTGATGAAAATTCACATGTTATGATGGTTGTAACCTTATAGAACACTAATGAATTGGGTAATATTTTATTTTATTGATAAATCATGTATTGTGTAAGAGAGTAATCCAAATCCATTATGGGGCTTTTTCCACCTTGTTACTTTGACTTTCCAGCTAGTCTTGACTCATGTTTATTCCATGTATTTTATAGTTGTCACCTACTAATGTTACCATAATCTTATCATTATATTCCATAATCATATTACAACATGTGATTATTCGCGATCCTTTGCATTTATGTTATCATGTTTTTCATTATCAATCAAATGAGATGAATTATTTCCGTGTTTATTACCTTACTCATCTTTATAACTCATCTCTTTATTAATTTATTCCCCATGTTATTCTATGAAGTTTTACGAGCCCAATGGGATTTAGGATCTCATTATGGATTATAGTATAGAGATGTTACTTTTTAGATCCTTTTATTGTATCATGTACCTAGGATTTAAATGTCACTAGGCGTCATGATATTTTTTGGTAGTAGATGTATATTTATGTCCAAAATAATTTAATAATATGTGTAAAATGATTATGTTATTAAATCTCATTCTATTTTGATGAACGTGAGCATAAAGTAGCCACAACATGTGTTTTTTTATTACTATTATTATTTAATGGTTTCTGTGAAAAATATTTAAACATAATATTGCATGGTGAGTACTTCCTAAAATCAAATTATATAAGTGGATATTTTCCCATTATTTAATGTGTGTGAACCCCATAAACCAATCCATTGGTAACCCTCACCAATATGTATATAAAATTATTTAATGGATGGACCTCTAAATAGAGTGGTGTTTTTTCATGTTCAATGTTCTGGAAAATGAAAATCCAGGAAGGAGACATGGGCAGAGTTGGGATAATGAAAATCAAATAATATTTGGCTTTAGATGTTAACTCCTTATGTTCCACGGATATTTAATCATTCTCCAAGAAAAAATATACATAGAAATACATATATGTCATTACGCATTTTTTCTATTAGATTAATGGATAATTATTAACGGATGATTAAATAATTAAATAAATTAATGAAAAATATTTCAATATCGATGTGAAATAATTTTTCATGTTATTTAAAAATTATCTACAAATGGTTTATCAGATAAGTAAAATATCTAAAATATTAAAAACTATGTGACTAGATAAAATTTTATTTTTATATATAATGAAAAAATATACTCAAATAATATATAATGTCAATATAGGATTCCACTACTTGAGTTTTAATCAAACCAATGTTTAAATTTATTGACCAACTATTGTTTGGGTTCACTAAATTACAGTTACATATTTATCTTGAGTTTTCCCAGCTTAACTTATCTTATATTATGGGTTTATTTCCTCCATGAGACTCAAAGAAACTAGTTTGACATAGGTCAATAAAAAATTAACATAGCATTCCAATATTGGAGTCTCCACTATATGAATCAAGGAGCCGAATTTTAATGTAGTTGTTAAGTTATGCATTCCAAAATATCATCGAAAATATTGCCTGACCATTTTATGTTTTATGAGATGAAATATATAGATCCTTGTCACTATGATACCTGTGATATAAGATATTATTAAACTAGACATTAAAGTTATTTTTTGATAATGTAGTGGGAAATTAATAAATTATATTAAATTTATTATCTAATTTATAATTTATACACAGTACTGATGTTTTAATATTATTTATTATAGAAATTAAATCTCACATGACTTTAACTACATAATTATATTAATATTATAAAAGGATGAACAATAATTAGTAATATCTTACAGGAATGGTATTTTTTCAGGTCATTTATATTATTCTATGAATGAAAATTATATGTACGAGAAAAATATCATATTATTTCATCTATAAAGAGTCATGGGAAGAGGAAAAATATAACTACATAGAAAATTTTTATTTTTTGGAAAATATTGAATGTTTCTTATTATCATCAATATATAGTGATCTCTAAAATAAATAAGATGATATGGATGTGTATAACCTGTTTCCCCGCCTTTATTAACCTTATCAAAAGAAACTGAGAAAAGATTTGAATGAAATCCACAATTTCATATTAATGTTCAATCATTTAGATTTAACACCATCTATGCCTCATAATTTAAGGATAATTATATAAATTTAGTTCTCAGACATCATAGTGTTTATGATCCTTGATGAGTAGAGAAAAAGTCACATTTTCTCCTGAAATCAAATGAGTTTCTATAGTTTAATTTTTAATTATAATATGATCATTTGTGAAATTATTATTTCATAAATCCTTAATCCTATTATCTATGTGGATAAATTAAAAAAGAATAAAAAAATTCATGTCTACATGGTAAATAAGAAAAGAAATAAAAATTCATTGGGGGACATGAATCGTTCCAACATTGGGGTTCCCAAGAACTATCCATCCATTAAAAGGAATATACAATGATGAGAAAGGAAAAAGGATATAGTATGTTTAGCATATGGAAATCATCGGAATTAGTATAATAACTACACCATGTAAACGAATAAATATGAATATTAACAAACATTAATTATTAATTGAATTATTTTAATATATAAACATTGGGTATTATAAAAAACTTTTCATGGTCAAATATGTATTAAAATAAAATAACCAAATACATTTTAGATGATTTTTTGATGAGGGAGCATTTTTTGGAATCAAATGGTGTAAGATTTATTGCTCTATCTATTGAAGACTACAACATTCCCTAGCGAACTAGAATTTTCTTCCATTAAAATTAATTTTTATACCAAATTTTTATAAGAACATAATTTATTTATATCACAAAGATACACATGGTTTTATTTTCAGGTTTGGAAAAAAATTCTTTTATAAATATACATATGTAATGTTATGTCCCATTTATATAATGGGAAATCTATTTAACATTAGGAAGTCCATGTAGTTTCAGTTGAAAATGAATCATGTTCACATAGACCATTTAATATCTAGTTGTGGCATCAATAAACTTGCCATTTAAATGAGGAGCATTGGAGGAAGCTGTATCATGATTGTTACAAAGTCTATTTTGCAGTAAACAAAAAAAAACAATTGTACCAAATTTTTACATTGAAAAGTTACCAAGTTATATTTTAGTGGATAATGTGAAAGAGAATTCGAGAAACTAGAACTAGTACACATTGATGTGTGTTGGATATAACCTAGAAATTCTACAAGGGTTTATTTTTACATCATTAATTTTACTTATCGTTTTAGAATATATGGTTATTTATACATAATGAGATATAAAATTGAAACATTTTACCAATAAATGTGTTTAATAATATAGTAGAGAATAAACATGGAAATATGATAAAGAATATATGATCTGACTATGGTTTTGTATATCGTTACCACATATTCATCGAAATTCTAAGACATTGTGGAATTCCATAAAACTAACTCCTCCTTATACATAAGAGTGGAATTGTGTTAGTGAAAGGAGGAATTGTAACTTTACTGTCATGGAAATTTTTAAGATGAGACATGAATTAGGTAAATTATTTCATTATCATACATTATATACTATTTAGAAACTAATGTGGTAGATGAGATACCATATGAGATAATGAATACATATATGTTCATTTTGTCGCATACTCTTGAAATATGTTGCAAGGAATTATTTAAGGCGAACTGTAGAAATAAATTGGAACCCTGAAGAGGAATGTATACATATATAGTGTATCCAAAGAAACTAATGGGATAATACCAATACTACCCTCATTATAGAAGTTGTAAATTACAGTACAATCCATTTTTTTTTATAGTGAGAACATTCCCTAGTTGGATATATGGATAAATTTTGCATTCAAAATAGTTCATTATTATTATACATGATATTTTTTGTAGGAATAGATTCCATAGGTCCTCATGGGATATTTTCTTCCTAAAATTCATGTACTGTGTTAGTGTACTTGAGTTGTTATTGAACCAGAAAGATAATTTTTTCTACACACCAAAGATAGTGACTCGTAATTGGATTAAAATACTGATTATTTTTCCTCCAAGGAGGTAATAGAGCGATTGGATGACTCAAAATGGGAAGAGGCCAGTAATTCTGAGAATGATTCTATATATGATATCCAATTATTTCTTGGTTACTATCAACTAGTTTATTTTCTCATGTTGGGTGTAAATGGGTCATTAATGGATAATTATTCATGGAATGTAAATTACATATTAAGAATGTATAGTGGATAAAGGGTTACATAAAATCATGTAACATACTATGAAAAAACCTTTTCAATATATTTATTATTTAAACCCAATATAATTATACTTTCTGAAGAAAAAATCCATGACTATGACATGTTTGACAGTGGATTTTAATACTGCATTCCTTAATGGAATGCATAGGGAGATATCTATATGACAATACCAGAAGGGTTCTTCATTAATTGAAATTCTAATATGATATATATCATGTTTTAACCCTTTTATTATTTAAATAAATCCAATTGTTCCCCATTCATTTGAATCTATAAATCCATAAAATATTTTTTATTACGAATGAATGAATGTGAGTAATGTGTCTACAGGAATTTTATTGGGAGTGCGGATTTTTTCCACATTCAACTTGTTAATGACATATTAAATAATGGAAATGGCCCACCAGTAATATAATTTTTTAAGGAATAGTAAAATAAGGGTTTCCCTATGAAGGACATGGGTAAATAACCTTATATTCTTTAATTCATCATAATTCATGATAGAAAAAAAGTATGGTTAGAATGTGTCAATGTATATACATTTACCATATATTACTAGGGTATTTCTTAAAGTGTAAAATGTTATAAATATCTTAAAAAATGATTACACATACACAATTCGTATCCCATATAAATATATGATACGATCTATATTGTTTGTCTTATAATATAAAATTATTAATGATTCTTATGATGTATGTATGGTGGGTAGATGTCTAGATGATCATGTTGAACATTATTGGTATGATATTATGATTATTGACAAATCTATGAGACTTACTGAGGATATATTCGTGGTATATGGAAGAGATGTGGAACTAGTCATTAAAGGTTATGATATCAAAATGATTTTAAAGCATAGATAAGATATGTATTAATTCCAAATGAATGTGTTATGTGTTAGAGCAGTTCAAAGAATATATTTATTATTGATTATATATTGGATTTTGAATATATAGAATCTTATGATATATCCAACGAAGTGATTTGTAAATAGAACATAATCAAAGATCATAATGTTATTCATTATGGTATAGTTCCTATCACACTGTATTGTGATAATATTATAGAATCGATGCATGAAAATGGGACTTGGTCACATCAACAAAAAAAGAATATACTCTCAAAATATCAACTATAGAAATATTTTTCTCCATGGTTTGATGTTGTAAAAAATAGATGCAACCTAGATGAAAATTTTGTTAAACCATTGAATATCAATTTATCTATGGATAAGAATGAGTATCTTGTGAGATATATCTTGCTAATGGTTGTATGTTGTTGGTACATGTGAAGTTGTCTTATGTTGGAGTTGGTTCCTTAAGACCAAATTCTTTGTTCTTTATGATTATTTCTAGTCATGTGTTGGAATATTAATATATTTTATCATCATATGATGATTATTCGTGTGTGTGAAAATGTATTTCATAATGTTCCAAGTATACTTATTAGAATTAAAGGTCATATTAATTCAATGTCATGATATGAAAATAGAAGCTTCATGAAAGTATTCAGAAATATATGTTATATTTCCACATGTAATCTTTTTGTTTGACACAAATAATACCTCATATATGTGGTGGAGACATATAATACATTTTGAAACGTATTCCTAGAATAAACCCTTTGTAATCCTCAGTGTTGGATATTATTAAAACCTTATCGATTAATAATAAATAAATATTTTTATTTGTAATTGTATATTATTCTTAGTAGAAATATGAGATATACTTTAGAAATTAAAATTATCATTTATACATGTCATGACTTGAACAATATGATGTCTTCAAAAATACTATGATAACATATTATAATTAAGAGGATGGATACATTGGGTGCATCATTAATGATGGTGTTTTAATGAAAAATTAAATAAATGATTTATATACTATATTCATTAATGGAAGTGGATGTTTCATGGACTTTTAATGGAATTGAACATCTTAATTATATCTATTTCAATTTTTGGTTTTTAGTATTTTTTATGTTAAAAAATTCCTAAAAATATAAATCATGCATATATGATGATGACAATATCATGAAATCTACATGATTAGTGATATCAAGAGAAAGAGATTATATTTTTATTTATAAATTCTTAAGAGGTTGAATTCCAATGCAACATTAATAACCTTTTTTATGGGAACTTTTTCATGTTTCATGGTTTTAACCTTGGACTATAGGTAGTGTATCTTAATTCCATAGAAAATGTGTCCTAGAGGCTCACATACTAATTGTAGTCAGAACCATTGTTAAATTTCATATGAAATTATCATTTTTCATAAAACCATTTCCTATATGTGTCTCAAAAATTATTGATTTTAGTTTGGTAAAAATTATTCTTTTACTTTTCATTCAATCTAATATATTTATATATATATATATGTTGAATATTTTAAAAATATATATTTCCTTGGGAAACTTTCATGTAATTATCTTAATATTAAAAAATTAACTTCTTCATGTTTATTCATAAGTTGAAAAAATATTTTTTGTATAGTTTTGTAAATGTTTAATAAACACTAATACACTAAAATATGAATATAATATTTATAAAGTGGTTAGTGAAAAAATCCCTTGAATTTATTTAAGAAAGTAGATATTTCTTATTCAAGATATGATAAATATGGAGGAGTATTTGAGGATAATGTTTTTAAGTCTAGTGAGAAATGTTGAATTAAATTTTATTCGAATAAATATTAATATACTTATTCAGGAAAATAATTTTTATTTCAATCTCTTGTTTTTGACCTTGTGATGAAAAATATAATAATTTTATTATTATTTAGACATAGGGTTGTCTGAGAATTTTGAAAATAATAAGGGTAAATACATAATTATTTATTCTCTACCCCTATAACTATATAAACTAGATTATGAAATTTGGTGCAAAACTAGATTTATTCATTCATCATACACATTGAATTATAGACATGATTTTATAAAATCCTTGAGGAAACCCTTTATTGAATTCCCTGATGTATATTGCTAAATTCTCCTCCTCCACTTGAAAATATTCTTCTTCTTTTACAGAATTAATTTGATATCATCGAAATCATTTGATTCATCAATTATAAAATCATTACATATCTATGATAACGATTAATGTTCACTAAGAATATGATGATCAGAATTAGAGGGGATATACCCTTTATTAATTGGAGGCAATGATGACATGATATAAGTATTATACTAATTCATCAATGAAGAAATAATTTCATTACCATGGTATATAAAATAGAACTATAAATTAATTTGAATTACATGTGATGATCATTCATTTTGGTTGTATATTAATATTTAAATTAATTTACAATACAATTCCATTTGTCAAGAATTCTTTATCATGTACACCACAAATTTACAACTGATTAGGAGAAAGACTTTGTTTCCATGCCTCATTTGACATTTCATATATGCCTAAAACCTACACAAGTCACATAGTCCCAAACTTAGTTGGTGGTTCACCATGAAACCATTCATGATGCTCTTTTGTATACTTCCACTGAGAATCATTTTATTGAATGCCTCCTAGATTTAACACAAACTTTTTTATTCCTCCTATAATCTCACCATACATGGTTAAATGGCTGAGCATAGTGAAACCAAATAAGGAAACTTTTCTCCTTTAGTGCTATATAGCTTGGCCGCAATTGTTTTTATCTATAAACACCATTAAAACATGGAATGTGTTATTTAAGAATGTATCTCCGAAATTTGTCTAGATATATAACGGTATAGGAACATTTTCACACATTCAATTCCTTCACTAAATTTTATAACTACAACACCAATTTTGATGTGATCCATTTTTATACATAGTTATTTCAAAATATATCATCGATAATTGATAAATCTTATTACAAATAGTATATTCATGAAATTATTTTAAATGATTTCAAAAAACAATTAATATATAATAAATATGAGCTAAAAAATAAATCAAATTAATGAAATACCTCTGGATTAAATATACCCCTTGGTATTTTGTGAGAAATACCCACATTCCACATTCTTTTCAATTAGTATGAATATTGGATTGAGATTTAACTATCTATCAATAATGAATTTTTAGTGTTACTTACTGTGAAATTTCTTCTTTATTCACCAGAATCTATTCCATTATATGATCTAATAGATTTCCTAGTTATTTATTTATCAATTCTTCATATTGTTTAAAATCATTTTTTGGAATGTTAATATTTTTTTATCACGTGTAATTACATATCCTAATTATATTTTAATAATCTAGAAATAGGCTAATATACCTCTCACCATATGTTATAACATGACAGATTGTACTACAAAATCATTGTGTAAAAAATTAGATAATCTAATGATCTCTTATTTTTTGGAGGATATTGATTATGAACAAAGGCATAAGAAATATTCTCATTCTCATTCTTCAAGGCCATAATATCAAATTCAACTGTTGATTTTGTTAGGTACTCCAATATTTTTTTATTGACATTTCCGACCCACTTATGCCACAACCTTTTTTATTATTCCAATATTATTATATAAATATTTCATTTACCATCAACATAATATAATTCATAGATATATGTATAACATATAATAATTTAATTTGAAAATTTTCTTTTGATGAGTAATCCATTTTGACTAAATTAAAAAATCATTATCGGTTTACAAAGATGAATAATGCATCACTGTTTGTGAAAAAATTCCATAATAAAAATAACATTGGTATTCTGTTATTAACATATAGTAATTCATTTATTTACACATCTATATCTTTTAAATCTCTGTCATTAAATTAAAACATTTTGTAATATTCAATTACTTTAATGTTATTAAAAAATATTAAATTTTACCTAAAATGAGACAAACACGTGTAATGAAAAAGTTTGTCTCTACATTTCATTAATTATTTTAGATACATTTTCCTACATTTTCATTCTCAATATACCATTTTCCTTCCATGAAATTTCTTTGTGTGTTGAGAATTTTGACGGTATCATCCCATCATTTTCATAAAAATATATCAAATAAATGTTTTCTTTTTAAAGAGAGTAGATACAATAAGTTATGGGAATTTACATAAACTATGTTGAATCATTTTTCATTTATATTCCATAAAATTATATTATTATTTTCTACTTATAATAAATTTATTTATATTAAAATCATGTAAAATTAATAAAATAACCAAAGGAATTGTTTATTCCATAATAAAAATAATATGATCTAACTCACATTTACATGAATCCAATAGTTTCTCAGCTTATATAGATTTCACCATCCCTCCATCTTCTTCCATAATCTATTCATGATTGTAGATCATTTATTCAATGTTTCACCATCAGAAAAAACATTATTATTACCCATGGTAATTTTCCATTGAGCAGTCAACATTTCTAAAACAATCCATATACCATTTTCATCCCTTTATTTCATAACTTCATCTGAGAACATTCCAAAATGAAGATTACTTTATGAATAATAAATTTTGATTTAATGTAAAAACTTATTTCTCATAGAAATTAATAATTCTTAATGATCATTAATCTTCATGACATTATATACAATATAGAAATTTATATATTTAATGATATTTGAGTATTTTTAATTATTTAAGTAATAATTCCTAGTATCAAATGATTTCAGTTCCATACAAACTAGGAAGAAAAAATAATGGAAAATTTACTCCACTTAATATTCATAAATTAATGTAGGTTATTTATGGATTCGTATTCATTTTTTGTTGAAAATTCATAATATCTACCCACTTCATAATTCAACTTCGACACATAAAAGTAATGAATCCATCCTTCACACAACTGAGAAAATTTCATTGTAGCTTTCACCGAATTATATATTTTTTAGATATAAAATTATTATAAATAAATTATAAAAGATATTAAGTAACATCAATCTCATTTTAAAATTCATGAAATTACATCTTAACAAAATATTTGAAATCAATATCATCATATGAATTATATAAAACGTATTCTAGTTTAAAAAACAATTCTTATTCAACTATCATTTTGTGTATGTCAACAACAGAAAACTCAATAAGATACATATAATCAGATAAATAGTGTTTTATATTATACATATGAGGTAAAAACTTATTATTATATTGATGAAAATAATGTAATCCATGGTCTCCTACCTCAATTTAAAAATGGGATAAAAAAATTCAATAATATTACTAATGAACCCAAATTTAACTTCATTTGTGTACATTCAGAAATAATCATATATATTTAGAAAAAAATGATACATTTACTCGTTTACATTTTGTAACATCAAATATACTAGAATGTATATCCCAAATACCTTAATGAATTTTGTATCCTACCATATTCATATATATCAGATTGGAAATCACTTTTAATATGTCATGATAATCCTTAGCATCTTCATTTGATAATATTTTACATATTTAACCAATGGATAATCTATTGGATCACTTACATGTATGAAATGTAATATAGAGAATATATATCAAGAACTATATACCATAAATGAAATCACATCCAGTTCTCACATATTTAAAAATTACATTGCTCAAATAAGAGTTCTCAAATATATACAAAACATTATCCAAGAACGTATAGATCTAAAGGAAAATTCATGATCAATAAATTTCTCTAAAACATTATTTTTATAAAATAGTTCCACAAGACACAGTAGGGGTGAATTAGGGTGGAAAAAAATTCATCCTTCCATTATATTAAATTGTATCTTGTATTATAATTTGAAAATATAACTTGAGTATAGTATTTAACAATAATAAAATTCAATGAAATAAAAAAACATACAGAATTAACATAGTTCACTTATAAAAGGTTTCTCAATTGAGAACTTGTCAATGACATGTTTATATATCGATTATCCACTATATAACTAGTATGTGATTACAAATATTGAATGAGACTTCTACTTCTGTATGGATTATGGCCTCTTATTCTCTTCCACATAAAGATTTCTAAAGGGATAAAATGAAGTAATATTATTACAGGTCAATCATATAAGATATAAAATAAAGAAAATATCTCTAAACCACATGGACATTATTCACAACTCTCCAGACTTCACTTACATATTTATAAGAGATGATAACAACAATATATTATTTCAGGAATAATCATAAAAACAATTTATTCTTCCCACATAAAACCAATAAATATAAGATATTAAAAAATTATATCTTATGTTATTCTAACAACCTTGATTTTGAAAGACTCGTTTTCTTTGGTTTGTGTTATATTGCGATTCTTCACAACAAATCTCTCTATATCATGGAAATTTTTGTGTTTCGAATTTGAAATTCAAATACCAATTTGACTTCATTATTTTCCCTATATAATATCTTCTTCATGAATAATTTTCAATAAAATATTTATAATTTGGATAAAATTCAACACATTAATATGTTTAACTAAACAAAATTCCCCGAAGAAACACTATCATTAATATTCTTTTTAAAATTCAACAGTTTCCATATATCACTACATTAAATAATCGTTTGTCTTGTGATGTGAAAATTTTTACTTCACTAATTATCAAATAAATTTTTTTGTATGGTGTGTAAAAACCATTCATGGTGAAAAAATGATGGTCTTGTTTAGAAACCAAACTATTACACATATAATAATAGAGCCCCTATTACACAATCTTTATTTATGGTTTTGATGACTTATAATTAACTATTTCAAGGGTATAGTCATCTATTAATTGTATGGTGAACCATAGACTGTAATAAACTCAAACTTTTACGCTGCCAAATAAACACCCTTCACATCAAAGGGAATAAAGTAAAATATGGACATCATATCATCCTTTTTATAATTGAATATGTATAAATTTTTTCATGGTCATCTAGCTTATTTCATATCCAATATTATCTGAATCTTATATAAAAATTATATTAAAGATAACACTTATTTGTAATAACTCCCATACATGATCCCCATTAATTAAATCAAGTAGGCCCTATCCTGGATGCTGACTCACTGTGTCACAACATAGAGTTCTTTTTCTAGTGGTATAATCTTAGGTGATGGTACTACAAACCGCTGAGAACATACCCATGTTTTTATAACTCCCCCTTTATTATCATATATATTGATGTTGTTGTTGATCATGGGGATGCCTTAGAGTGGTGCCTCACTCCAACGTTACTACTACTATTGGCCCCTATTATTGTGAGAATATATAGAAAAATATGAAATTACAACTATTATTAATGTATGTATTCCCTCAAAACAACATCATATTAATAGGTATATAAGACTTATGCAACAAACCATCTATTTCTAACTTTTTGAACATCGTGATCAATTATGGTGTAGTCTATTTTATTATGTTTTATTTTTTATTTAATTATTCTAGAATTCTATATTCTTCCTACAATTTCTAGATTCTTTATATAAATTTACAATAAATGTAATAAATTATTATTAGAAAAAAATTATAATAAAAATTTGATTAATAAATTACCATTGCTTCCAAACATCACACCATGACTATGAATTTTTAATTATTTTTATTTTTATTTTTTATTTTTAATATTTATATAATATTTCATCACGTTCTTGATTTCCAAGCTATGTTAGTTTTAAAATATTAAATTTCGGTGATTTCTTTAAGGGAGTGAGGGAGGTGCATGATTTGGGGAAACCATCTGCCAGCCTTGGAAAAAATATATGGCCCAAACAATGGTTCTATCTGTTATGCTTTGTTTTGTGAATGTTAATTTTCTATACCCTAATGGATTGTGAAGACTTCATCCATTAGGACAGTGTATGTTGTATTGTTGGTACATGGTCTGCTAGAACATTCAGCCAAACTTTGTGACCAGGGATTTAAGAAATTGTATTATAAATATTTATTGATTTTTTGTTATGAAAACCATCAAGGGATTACTCTCCATATTGATATTCATAACTGATCCCCCTACCCCCATTCCCTTATCCTTGTCTTTTCACCCATCCAACTAAGAGTTATTCCCTAGTGTTCCACCACTTCTACACCTACAGGTGGGTTTTTTCATTCCTTAATTCCATTTATTGTCATCCCTAGTGAATATCCATCCTCTTAGGCCACATTATTATTACACCATTTCTTTTCCATTTCTTCCGAATGAGGTGGTATAGATCCTAGGAGTGGTTTGGATTCTAGTTTATAGTGTATTTTATTTTCAATGGTATATGATGTCCTCTTCATGTCTCCTTCAACATGTTATTGATTACATAAAACCTTTTCAATTTTATTCTTTATGATTGAGTAAGAATTTCCATGTGTACATCCTTATAATTTTTTTGTATTTGATTTATGGGTTTTAAATTGATATTTTTTAAATCTAATAATTTTATTATTTTTAATTAATTAAACATTGTGGGTGAAATTTTTTTACATTTTTTTCAATGATTATCATTTGGGTAGCCTTTGTGTTATGAAAAAAATAATGTTATAGTTTTTTGGAAAATTCATGTAATGTATTATAAACTATGAATGGGTATTTAAAATGATTTATTTTTTATTTATATTTTATTTGGATTGTTGAAATGATATTATTAAAATCACATGTGTTCTCCCACTATAACTTTTTTCCTATTTTTTATTAGGGCTTTTGTAATTTTTGATTTTAGGTATATTCATACAATAAAACTTGTCATTGTTTGTGGACGTTACCTGCACACATAGTCATGGGTAAGGAATATATATACACAAATTTTACATAATACCTCATGGAATGTGGAATATGTGAATTGTAGGTAGGAATATATATATATATATATACATATATATATATATATATATATTAATATGTTTACATGTGTAAAGGAGGTTTCTCTTCACTAAAGTCCCTCATGGAATCTCATTATTTTGAGTACCCCTTTGATGATGATTTCAGGATTGAATCATTATTCAGAATATATTATGAAGTAGGTTACCTATTCAAAATAAATTAATATGAAAATTGTTTTTACCTATATATTTATTCCAATGTTTTTATTACAATTCGAATAAAATATTATCATGTAAATGTTTGTTCTGATTGGAATGATATTTTTAAATTTTTCATACTTACCTATGTTTTCTCCTAGATTTTCCATTATTGAAGCATCTTTACATGTTTGATTGAAAAGTCAGGAACCTTGTATGTTGGCATTATTTTATAAATTGTTTTAAAATGTATATGTTTTGTATAAAGTTTGATTCAAAATTATTATTATTTATTTATAATTCTAAGTATCATTTAACATATGTTACTCATGAAAAATTAATTATAACTCTAATTATGTGTAAGATAGGTTGGAACAGTCAAAATAATTTCTATATTTTGGTAACTCCCATGGTTTTCCTCTCATTATAGAAGGTCTCCCTGTGGATATTGATAAGAAGTGGTAAAAGAATTCACATTGGATCATGTGTTACTAACAAGTGAGTGATGGCCTCCTCACTTATCCTTTATGGATATATCATGGAATCCTTGATGTCATAGTGGGATTTAAGAGAAGTTTTTTACTTATTCTTGATTAGATGGACTCGATTACCATGGTAGGAAAAACAATTTCTATTGTTCCACTGGCGAGTCTAAATGAGAACAAACATGATGATTATAGCGTGTGGGTCACATCAATAGGTTGGGAGATGGATTCTGATATATGTATGTCTCGAATAATAACATCGCTAATTTACATATACTCTTGTACCCATTACATTTTCTTATTCGGTAATTTCTATAACCACATATTCTACTTTATAAAATAATTTATTTGGAAAACATTTCATTCATTAAAAAATAATTTCAAAAACAATTTATAAACGGTTTATTTTTTAATTATTTGATTATTAGTTGTTTTAAATGGAATTGAAAACTTTATTTTAAATATATTTATTGAGAAAATTCATGATAAATGTTTCTTCTAAAAGGTAAGGATTTGGGCATGGTTTTTATTTTTTCAACCCTAACATGAATATTAGTACACACCCCAATATTTTATTCTTCATTTATAGGTTCTTCTAGATTTGGATCGTAGTTAGAGGGATTTTGGTTCAATGATTGGTGGTAACCCAAAATGTCACTAAGTGATATGTTTAGTAATCTATATTATTTCATTTCCACTTATATTAGTAGTTTTATTTGATTTTCATTATTTATTTGCATATTCATGGGGAAAAATTCTCAATGGAGTTATTCATGTCTCCCCCACTAGTTTCAAGCACATGAGTATCCGGAATGCCTCTCAGTCCATGTGGCTGGATATATAAGTGAAATAATTTGGGGTATACTCATGTTGGTTCATGAAACAATGGAAGCTGAGAATTTATCAATTGTTATTTTCGGACATCTGTTAGATGGAGATAACATAATTGTGGATGAAGAGGTATGTCATGGTTCTATCCCCTGTCACCACCAATCATGATGATACCTGAGTTACCAAGGAATTAAATGATTTTTGATTTTGATTATAAGCTTTCATTTTATGGTGAAAAGGGAGTTGAAGAGAAGGCATCATTTGGTCGCATGTCAGGAGAGATCTTGTAGTGGGGGCTGCAAATTTTTCCAGGACACTCTTTTTGGTTGTTTAATTAAATATCTTTTGTGCTTCAACCATGTCGTGAAACCACTAGTGTTCACTAGCATCTATTGAATTTTATTTTTTGTTGCAATAAATTGTTAAATTGGTTGTCGTGAAATTTTGATATTGGTTTGGATTTATTTTCAATGAAGTCTTAAATTGAAAATTGGTTTTAAATTGAAAATGGGAGTTTAGAAATGATTAACATGGAATTTAATTAAAATTAAATGAAATGTGCTTTCTTTTTAAGGACTCATTGTAACACCCCAATCTTCCACAGTACGATTCTCATTGAATAATACAATATCTTGTGTTTTATGCAACTTCGAGTCATAACAAACCACAACCAACCAAACTAGAAATTATGAATAGTAATACCCACTTTTTGAAATTTTAAAAATTATATTTATCAAAATGGAATTCATTTTTCAATTTGAAATATCCAAATTATCTTATGGTGAATTTTTTTTATTTTTCAGAAAACATTCTATTTTTTATGAATAGTGGAAAACACGTTATTATTTAAAAATTAATTTTTATTTAATTATTTGTTTATTTTTTTTTATACTTTTTAAAAGTACAAATAGAATTATAATAACTATATTAGTTCAATTTAATTCATTGATGTTATTTTATAATAAAAATAGCTGTATAAAATTATTAATATTCATTAGAAATCTAAAAAGATTTCCTACATCATGATATTTGTTTTATAATTTTTAGATATTAAATAAATTAATTTAATTATGACACAATGATGATACAGCGATTACCTCATAAATGAACGATTTAAATAAAATGAGAAGATAGGGTGAAATATAAGACTTACACTTGTCACAAACATATTGGATGGGTGTATTTCGAAACCTTATCACCTTATCCTCTATATATATCTTGTTGGGACCTTTTAAATCCTAAAATCATTTTATAATAAATTAATATTTTATAACTTTCCAAGAGTACCCCTCCTCTCCTCTTATAAAAGGACCCCACCTCTACCACCTTACACACACCTCTCAAGCCATTGGATCGGCCAAACCCTACCCATTTCATCTCTCCACATCCCTCTATTCATCAATGAAGCCTCACTTTGGGCAGAATCCTTTCCAAGGAAGCCTTTGAGCTCAAATCAAAGAGAGTTACCCTATTTAAAGGTAATGTATTCCCTTGTGTTCTTTTGCTTTATTTTTCATCTCTAAACCCCTAAACTCTTTTTATTAATTTTTTTTGTAACAACACCAGAGTATTAAATATACTAGGATTTTGTTATAAGAAGTATTCGAGCGAAACTTTCACACACCTCCATCTAATGGTTAAAGAAAATATTGTTTCTGTGGATGGCGAATTACTGCCTCATGAAATGATGATTGTTCAATATTATTTTAACACCTTCAAAGGTTTCCATTAATATGTTACTCTATTTATATATGATATATAATATTTTTATGTTTTCCTCAAGCATCTGTATTTTTCATTTATGGCATACCTCTATGGTTTTCATTATGGGTAAACGCGATATCTTCATTTTAGGAAGTGCGGACTACCACCCCCTCAAGGTGATTTGATTCATTAATGCCATATGTTGGACGTATAAAAGATGGAATTAAGGGTATTACATATTATATCCTACTTAAATTATAATATACCATTATATAATTATTAATTATTTCCATTTAATACAAAAAAATAAATGAATGTAGCATTCATGCGTACGTACGGCTTACCGTCTCCATGAACAGTACATTTCATTTCTTATCTCCAAATGTTATGTACTATTATATTAAATATATATATATATAATTGATATATATGTAAAATATTACATCTAAATGATATATATAATTCTGTAATTATAATATATATATCTCTCTCATTTTGTTTTAATTCCATTAATATGACAAAAAATGAAAGTAGCATTCATGCGTACGTACGGTCTACCGTCTCCATGAACGGTGCTTTTAATTTTTTATCTCCAAATGATATGGATTAGTATAAAATGAATATATACTGGATATAAATGATATTTAAAACATCAAAAATATTCTGGATATGATGTACCTATAACTACATGGAAAATTCTTTTCCAACAAGTTCGATTTTTACTCATGTACCGAACATCGACAAAAACGTCTAATATGAACTCACATTATTAACCAATTTTTATAACATTATAATATGTGGTATTAACTGAATAATAATATTTAAAGTAGGCCCTTAAGAAATTATAAATTGACCAAATTTTATTATTCAGGAGATTAAAGAACGATCGAGTCATGTCGGACACGAGGTAAGGGATTTTACTCCTCTCATTCTTTTTAAGTACACTCTTTTATGTCATTCCTTTTAAGCTCATATTTCTTATTATTGGGATGTTCTTTTATATTAATACTACTATAATTTTTTTGTTCATATGATGAGAGAACCTATTTTCCCTCATCAATCCATTTTGGAAGTTTTGAGTGGCGCCGTTAGGCTGCCGAATTTTCGTAAGAGATATAACCTCTCTCTTTCAATTCAAGTACTCTCCTTTATGTCACTTATTTTAATCTCCTATTTGTTATTATGGGGGATGATATTTTATATTAATCTTGATATACATTTTATTTTAATATGATGAGGGACCCTATTTGATCTCATCAATCCATTTTTGGATGTTTTAAGTGGCGTCGTTAGGAAACCGAGTTTTCGTAAGGGATTTTTCATCTCACTTTTTGTCCCGTGAGATTTATGCTACATTTTCCACCATTTACTTTGAGTGGTCTATTTATTTCCTATTATTATACTATTTGTGTATTATAATTTCATTTATGGGTATTTACATATTCATTCTACGACCCTTCTTCAATGGGGTGTACGTTTCGAAAGTTACCCAAGTCGGTAAGGGAACCTTTCACCCTCCTCTTTTTAAAAGACTTCTTTTGTTATGTCTTCTAATTCACATACTATTATGTTGGGATATGTTATTATATATCCCTATTGATGTAAATTTTATTTCAAAGTGATGAGATACCCTTTTTATCTCTCACTAACTCATTTTTTGAATTTTGAAGTGACGTCGTTAGGCTGTCGAATTTTACCAAGGGAACTTTTTAACCCAATTTCGATTTCTTTGGGTTCAACGTGTAGGTATTCAATATGTCATCCTTTTAATATGTGTGAATAAAATTTAATTGTTTTAAACATAATATCCACTTATATTGGGTGTATTTATATTTGTCACACATAATTTTGAGATTGATTTATCCTTAATTTAAGGATACCTTCTTTATAAGGGATTTCATCTCATTTTACATTTCTATTGAGACATAATTGTTGTTATGAACCAATTCACTCTTATATGGTGTATATACTGTCCTTTGGAATATTATATCATGAATCCATTTATTCTCATGATATTATAAAGTTATGATTAAATGTTGTTCCTCAATTATTGTATTCAGGTGTCTCTAATTTTGGTAAAAAACCCTTTAACCAAAATATTGTTTTAAATGTTTTAATGATTTTTTCTTATTAATATCCTTGTTTTCAAAATGTATTTAAGGATTTATTTATATGGATATTAATGGTTTAAAATGTTAAAAGATTCAAGGGGGTATGGGACACTTTGATTCAAAAATCACTTTATTAAATGTTTTAAATGGTTTTGAAAATGGTTTTTTTGAATGGATTCATTATTTAAATATCTTAAAATGTAATATTGTGATTGAAATGTGGAAATGTTATGTTTCCTTTGTGCATGTTTTATGTTTTATGTTTATGTTATGGTTCTTGGCAATTGTTATGAAAATGGGTGGTTCCGTGATAAACTAAGGGTGGGTGAGCCCGATATAGCTCTCCAATGCATTGGGTAACTCGAAGGAGTTAAACCTTAAGGTTTCTCCGAAGAGATTTTGGGAATATACTGTGATGGGTATTCCAAACGTAACCAATAGGGTTACTCCCTACGTTAGAAAGTTATGAATTCCTCAAGTTACCTTTATGCCTTATGATTTCTATGTTTTATTCCTGATTTGATGAGGTATGTTAAAATGATTATGTTTTATGAGTAAAGTATGTTTTCATACATGGACTAATGTTTTTTTTTCATACTTTTATATCCCTTACTGAGCTTTTTATGCTCATCCCAAGTTTTTGAAAAAAAATTCACAGGTCAAGGGAAATGTGCAATATATGATGATAGTGTCAAGGAAGTTTCAAGAAAGAATCCATGTTTTATTTAAAATATGTTTCCGTTGATGGAGAAAAAAGAATACTATCTTTTATGTATCCACTTTGTTTAAATGTGGAATGTAATTCATGATTTATGATCTAATTCTCTAAAAATCTAAACCTGAAAATATTCTCAATGTGAATTATTCATTTAATTCAATATTAATTAAGGTTTATGGCCGGGTCCTTATAATTGGTATCAGAGGTCGGTTTAGATAACTTTTGAGTTTAGGGTATTCTCTAGGCATAAGTGACGTTACCATAATGGTTAGGATTTCAGAAAGAGTCCTAGTTTTATATAATGTGAATGAGTAAGTATATCTTAGTGTTTATATTTCTCATTAGTATATGATGGTTTTGTTGATATACTCACACTGAAATTTTTGTTTTTAGTGAATGGATGGATCTAGAAGGCACCAAAGTGACAATAGGATTGAAGGAAATATGGTGGTTCTCTGATTAAGAGAATTGATGAAATGGGGTATTCAATGAGGAAACTAGTGGTTGTTCTAAACCAACTATCAAGGAGTCATGATCAACCACTTTTCCATGATATGTTCGGTAATGCATCATGTATGAGATGACCAATCGATGTGGATGTTCAGGTAATAATTATAAAGGTAACCATTAGGGTTTATATGATCCCTACTTTTGAGGTAATTATTGGTTATCATATATTATGATGGAAAATGAAATTCATGAGATAAATTTTATGTTAAAATATGTTATGGTTATTTTTTAAGATTTTATCTCCTTTTGGGGAATGTATTATGAATTATATAGTTTTGGAAAAAGGACAACACACAGACCGTGTGACAACCTGTTGCGTCGGACAAAGCTACAGGAATCGAACCCACAACCAAAGTGCGACTGGTATTTATCGCCTACCACTGGACAATGTGAAGTCCCTGGTTAGTTTGACTAATTCTTTTTAGTTAGATTATTTTAGGAATCAAGAGTAAGTTTATTTTGGGTTATCTATGGAAATGATTAACCTATCATCGAGGATATGTGATTAGGTTAATTACTTTTCAATATGAGAATTTAAGAGCAATTGATGTTATTTGGAGATAAAAGTTAATTTGTACCTTGGAAGACTATGTGATTAAATCCTTCAAATATTTGGGTTTCAATCATAGTTTGGTTTAATTTGAAAAATTTTATGGATAATTGTTTATCGAATGGTCTTCATTGAACTTTGGGGTTTTTTTGGACAAATTTTGGAGATTAAGAATAGATTTTCTTTTCATAATGGATTATACTTTTGTGGATTATCTGATCTCATACTAACAATTTTGGTTTTGGAATTTTTCTAAAGATATGGAAAATATATAGTTCCCTTTTGTAGATTAGGTGCTTCTCAAGAATTTGATTATAGTACTCTTAATGCGAACAAGTCTTCCTAAATACTCGTCTTTTGGAGAAAATATGAGTTTTTTTATGGAATCTAGTAAAAGATGAAAGTCTACGTGACAAGTAAGTATGTTTCATTATGATTTAGTTAAGCTCAAAAATAAATTCCTCAATGAAGAGTAACTTAAAACAAAAATGTTGTCTGTTAAATTTTCCTACTGGGGAATCAGATACCATTTAACCCATCACAAGTTTGTGATTTTCTTATGGTTAACTTTCTCCAAGACATGATTACTATCACTCTCCCTCAGAACATGACCCTTTGTTTTTTCCACCATATCCATGTTTTCCTACATGGAATCCTAGTATGGGTTAACTCGAGTGACCATTGTACTTCTCTTTCTTTTTTTTTAAAGTGATTGTTTTACTGACTCTTGTTCTGATGTGGGATTTTCAAAGATGTTTCCAAGCCCAATTTTAAAATTGCGAGGACGCAATTTCCAAAAGGGGGAAAGGATGTAACACGCCAGGTAAATAATGAATATGACATTTTCACATTTATCCATATTTTTTAATAAAATGTTAATATAACTTTAAAGGGGGCGCTATGCTCGATGGCATACCCAATACGCAACAACGAGTTTCTTGGGAATCTTAAGTTGCACTCTAATAATAAAATAATATTATTTTAAATTATAGTTAATGCCTAGCCATTTTAATGGCGGGAATGAATAGAACTAACTACAAAATGATTATATATGTTTGTCAAATATTTTTACTTTTTACAAAAAATGTTAGAGGATTAAAAATGTGAATTAATACAATTTTAATCGTAAACATTCTAATATTATTTAAAAGGTCGATTAACCGCCTTTTGATGATGAACCTATTTTAAATCCACTTTTTGACAATTTTATGTGTTATATTTGACAAAATAAAATTCTTCTTTATAATCAAGACATCAAAATTTACTTTGTGTAAATTTTTGGTATTTTTCCAATAATGTTCATTTTTTAATGAATAGTAAAACAATTTGTATTTTAATTCAAAACCTCTTTTTAATATAATTTATTTATATGATTAGATTATATTTTGAATTCATTTTAAAGTGAAATTAGAATATATTTTTACCCTTTAACCCAATAGTGGTCATTTAAATTAATTTCATCTTGAAATTGGACTTAAACTAGTGTCAATATTTTGATACTTATTGTTTCATAAAAACATGCTATTTGCTCTGACAGCGGGAATTAATTATTAAAAAAAGTAATATAACATATATGTTTTTAATTTTGTAGAATAGACATCATTTTTTAATTTGGAATATCAAATATATCTTAGGGTGAATATTTGGTATTTTTCTGGAAAACTTCAATTTTTTATGAATAGTTAAACCACTATGTGGTACTTAAAAAACTGATTTTTCATTTAAATGAAATTTTACCACCTCTGTGTTTTGAATTTCAGAAATCTGACATACATGGTTGTCATTAATAATTAAAAAGTGGTTCAATGGGATTAAAATAATTTTTGTTGGTGAATAGTAACTTTTATGTTTTAATCGCAATTAGAGGTAATTAGTGTAGTTTAAGGTAAAAATAATGATTTAATAATATGAAATGACGTAGACACATGTCCTACACTCATTGGATGTGTAATTTCCGTCCAAGACAATCCATGGGTCAACTTGGGGTCCCCATGGAGCCACATTGTTTGGAAAATGACATTAACACCTTTTTTATTTAAAGTTAAAATTAAAATGTCACAAACATGTGTTGTTTTACTAAACCAATTTTTAGACAGGGTTATAAAAGTAATATTTTTGACTATAAATATTAATTAGAAAGCTAAAAGTATTTACCACATCCTGATATTTGTTTCATAATTTTTAGATATTAAATAAATTAATTTAATTATGACACCGTGATGATGCAGTGATTACCTCATAAATGAACGATTTAAATAAAATGAGAAGATAGTGTGAAATCTAAGTATTACACTTGTCACAAACCTTTTTGATGGGTGTATTTCAAAACCTTATCGCCTTATCTTTAAAATATATCCTTTTGGGACCTTTTAAATCCGAAAATCATTTTATAATAAAGTAATATTTTATAACTTTCCAAGAGTACCCCTCCTCTCCTCTTATAAAAGGCCCTCACCTCTACCATATTACACACACCTCTCAAGCATTTGGATGAGCCAAAACCTTCCCATTTCATCTCTCCACATCCCTATATTTATCATTGAAGCATCAATGTGGGCAGAATCCTTTCCACGGAATCCTTTGAGCTCAAATCAAAGAGAGTTACCCAATGTAAAGTTAATGTCTTCCCTTGTGTTCTTTTATTTTATTTTTATTCTCTAAACCCCTAAACTCATTTTATTACTTTTTTTTGTAACAACAACAGTATATTAAATATAATAGGAAGTTTTTATGAGAAGGATTCAAGCTACACTTTCACACACCTCCGTTTAATGGTTAAATAACATACTGTTTCTGTGGATGGCGAATTACTGCCTCACAAAACGATGATTGTTCAATATTATTTTAACACCTTCAAAGGTGGCCATTAAGATGTCACTATATTTATATATGATATATTATATGCTTATGTTTTACTTAATCTTCTTTATTTTTCATTTATGGCATACCTCTATGGTTTCCATTATGGGTAAACGCGATATCTTCATTTTAGGAAATGAGGACTACCGCCCCCTCAAAGGGATTTGATTCGTTAATGCCATATGTGGGACGTATACAGGGTGGAATTAATGGTATTACATATGATATCCTACTGTAATTATAATATATCTTTATATAATTATTATTTAATTCCATTTAATACAAAAAAAATGAATGTAGCGTTCATCCATACGTACGGCTTACCGTCTCCATGAACGGTACATTTCATTTCTTATCTCCAAATGTTATATACTATTATAAATACATATATATAATCGATATATATGTAATATATTACATCTAAATGATATATAACATTCTGGAATTATAATATATATATATATTTCTCATTTTTCATTTAATTCCATTAATATGACAAAAAATGAAAGTAGCGTTCGTACGTACATACGACCTACTGTCTCTATGAACGGTGCTTTTAATTTTTTATCTCCAAATGCTATGTAATAGTGTAAAATGAATATATACTGGATATATATGATATTTAAAACATAAATAATATTCTGGATATGATGTACCTATAACTACATGGAAAATTATTTTCCAACAAGTTCGTTTTTTACTCATGTACCGAACATCGACAAAAACGTCTGATATGAACTCACTTTATTAACCAATTATTATAACACTATAATATGTGATATTAACTGAATAATAATATTTGAAGTAGGTCCTTACGAAATTATAAATTGACCAGATTTTATTATTCAGGAGATTAATAAACGATCGAGTCATGTCGGACACGAGGTAAGGGATCCTACTCCTCTCTTTCTTTTTAAGTACAATCTTTTATGTCATTCCTTTTAAGCTCATCTTTCTTATGATTGGGTTGTTATTTTATATTACTCATACTGTAATTTTTATGTTCATATAATGAGAGACCCTATATTCTCTCATCAATCCATTTTGGATGTTTTGAGTGGCGCCGTTAGGCTGCCGAATTATCGTAAGAGATCTAACCTCTCTCTTTCTTTTTAAGTACTCTCCTTTATGTCACCTCTTTTAATCTCCTCTTTGTTATTATGGGGGGTGTTCATTTATATTACTCTCGATTTAAATTTTATTGTAATATTATGAGAGACCATATTTTATCTCATCAATCCATTTTGGAATGTTTTAAGTGGCGCCGTTAGGCTGCCGAGTTTTCGTAAGGGATTTTTCATCTCACTTTTAGTCTCTTGAGATTTATGCTATGTTTGCCACCATTTACTTTGAGTGGTGTATGTACTTCCAATTATTACACTCTTTGTGTAATATAATTTCATTTATTAGTATTTACATATTCATTCTATTACCCTTCTTCAATGGGGTGAACATTTTGAAAGTTACCCAAGTCGGTAAGGGAACCTTTCACCCTCCTCTTTTTAAAAGACATTTTTGTTATATCTTTTAATTAACATACTATTATGTTGGTATATGTTCTTATATATCATTATTGATGTAAATTTTATGTCCAAGATATGAGATACCCTTTTTATCTCTCATAAACTCATTTTCTGAATTTTGAAGTGATGCCGTTAGGCTGTCGAATTTTACCAAGGGAACTTTTTAACCCAATTTCGATTTCATTGGGTTCAACATGTAGTTATTGAATATGTCATCATTTGAATATTTGTGAATGAACATTAATTGTTTTACACTTAATATCCACTTATATTGGGTGTATTTATATTTTTCACACATAATTTTGAGATTGATTTATCCTTAATTTAAGGATACCTTCTTTATAAGGGATTTCATCTCATTTTACATTTCTATTGAGACTTCATTGTTGTTATTCACAAATTCACTCTTATATGGTGTATATACTATACTTTGGAATATTATATCATGAATACATTTATTCTCATGATATTATAAAGTTCAGATTGAATTTTATTCGTCAATTATTGTATTCAAGTGTCTCTAATTTCGGTAAAAACCCCTTTAACCAAAATATCTCATTAAATATTTTAATGATTTGTTCTTATTAATATCCTTGATTTCAAAATGTTTTTAAGGATTTATTTATATGGATATTAATGGTTTAAAATGTTAAAATCTTCAAGGGGGTATGGGACACTTTGATTCAAAAATCACTTTATTAAATGTTTTAAATGGTTTTGAAAATGGTTTTTTTGAAAGGATTCATTATTTCAATATCTTAAAATGTTATACTGTGATTGAAATGTGGAAAAGTTGTGTTTCCTTTATGCATGTTTTCTGTGATATGATTATGTTATCGTTCTTGGGCATTATTATGTTAACGGGTGGTTCCGTGATAAACTAAGGGCGGGTGAGCCCGATATTTCTCTCCAATGCATTTGGTAATGCGAAGGAGTTAAACGTTAAGGTTTATCCGAAGAGATTTAGGGAATATACTATGATGGGTATTCCAAATGTAACCAAGAGGGTTAATACCTATTTAAGAATGTTATGAATGCCTCAAGTTACCTTTATGCCTTATGATTTCTATGATTTATTCATGATTTGATGAGGTATGTTAAAATGATTATGTTTTATGAGTAAAGTATGTTTTCATTCATGGACTAATGACTTCTTTTCATACTTTTATATCCCTTACTAAGCTTTTTATGCTCATCCCACATTTTTTAAATTTTTTTCATAGGTCAAGGGAAAGGTGAAAGATATGATGATAGTGTCAAGGATGTGTCAATAAAGAATCCATGTTTTATTTTAAATATGTTTTCGTTGATGGAAAAAAAAGAATATTATCTTTTATGTAACCAATTTGTTTAAATGTGGAATTTAATTCATGATTTATGATCTAATTCTCTAAAACTCTAAACCTGAAAAGATTCTCAATGTGAATTATTCATTTAATTCAATATTAAGTAAGGTTTAAGGTCCGGGCCTTATACTAGGAACCTAAGAAAATTTGCACAAAACATAATTTTATCACTTCTGTGAATAGAATTAAAAAAATGGGATACGTGGTTGACATCAGTATGTAAAATGTTGTTCAACAGGATGAAAATGATTTTTTTGTGAATAGTAACTTTGGAATTTTATTTACCACAGTTAAAAGTATATAGGGTAATTAAAGGTAAAAATGATATAATAATTACCCTAACACATGCCCTTACTCTATTGGATATGTTTTTTTCAACCAAAAAAATCTTTAGGAATAAAATATGATCCTTTTGGTCCACGTGTATTAGGTTAGGACATTTTGTATTATTTTATTTAAAGAACAGTTAAAATGGTTAAATTCAATATTTAAAAACTAAAACATTTTTCATATAGGGATATACATAAGATAAATTGGACATTAAAAATTTAGTAAAAAAATAAAAAAATTCATACATAATGGTAATATATTTTTAATTATTATACATTATATAAGTAAATTTATTTATGTCCCAATGATGATGGAGTAATTACATTATTATTGAATGATTAAAATTTTTGATATTATAAATATCATTATAATTGTAAATTGAGACTTTTGATGAATTCCATGAATTTAATAGGTTAATATGACTTGTTAGGGTTTTTTCATAAATTTTCTTCGTAGTGATAATGTTTTCATGAATTTCAAAAAAAAACTAAATAGTGTCAAAATTGACATGAATGAGTTTTTAAAAAAATTACTATATCATTAATTGTTATAATATTCCTAAAAAATTATGGTTCGGAAAATTGACTTTTATAAAAATATATATGTCAATATAGAACCACATGTGGTTCTCTTGGAGTTTATATTTATTTTATTAACCATTTAATATAAAAAAAATGAATATATTTTAAAAGTTATTCTATTTATCTAAGAGTTAAATCTAAAAGATAAGGTTAATATGGTCACCTAAACCTATCTAAATCCTATTGGTTGAGATGTTTGTGACCCAAAACCACCTTATCATCGAAATAAATCATTTTTGAGCCATTATAAACCGAATATGACTGTATAATAAAATAATATTTCATTCTTTTGCTAACGTGACCCTCACCTCTCATATAAAAGGGTACATCCTTTTATATCAAAATCACACCTTTAAATCCATTTGTATCAGCCAAACCCTACTCAAATATCATCCAAAAAACCTTCACTTAAACCTAGAGTCCTTATATTGATCATAAGACAACCTAAGGAGCCATTTTCATCAATTCAAAAGGAAACACCCAAAAAATGTAATAATTTCACCACCTCATTCAATGTTCATTTCTTCTTCCACGTTCTATTTCATTGTCTTTTCCATACGAAAATAAAACAATACAGTACCGTATACATTATATGATGTTATTATAAATATGGTAGAACCATATTCATTATCCTATACATCCTATGATTGACAATTCATTATATATGCCTACGTATAGCTTACTGTCTCCACGTCGTGTTGTAGTTTGTTATTCAAAACATCATTATTTGAATGGTTATAATATTGAGTTTAAATGTAGTAATTAATAAATATAACCTGATAATGATTATGTATATAAGATATATATAAAGTCGCAGCCTTAAACATTTATGTAATATTGAATTAAATGAATAATTCACATTGATGATCTTTTTAGGTTTAGAGTTTTAGATAACTAGTACATAACTATTACATCTCAAAAGATTACAAGGTAGAAACTTCTACACAGTTTCCATTTTTTTCATAAAATAATTACTCTTGAAAAAAAGTGTCATGACTAGTTCCATGTTTTAGACAGCATGACTTTTCCTTGATCCCATCCTTGACCCTATTCATCTTTATGCCCTGTGAAAACATTTCAAAACATGGGATGAGCATAAAAATCTCAGTAATGGTTATAAAAAAAAGAATGAAAACATTTGTTCAAAAATACATACAAAACATAATATCTTTTACTTAATTCATGAAATCATAAGATTTATGAAAGACACATAGAAATCATAAATCATAAAGGTAACTTGTGGCATCCATATCATACTTTCATTGTAGCTATCACATCTACATAGGGAGTTACTTTGGAATACCCATCACAGTATATTCCCTAAAATATATTAGTATAAACATTCAAGTTTACCTCTGTCTTGTTACCCAATGCATTGGATAGCTATCTTGGGCTCACCCACCCTAGGTTTATCACGGAACCACTCGTATACACAAATAATACCCAAGAACCATAACATGATCATAACACATAACAAAAGCATAAAGAAAAGAAAAAATTTTCCACATTGCAAAAATAAAATATCATTTCAAGATATTGAAATAATAAATCCATTCTCAAAATCATTTCTAATACAAAAATATGTAAAAAGTGTATATGCTATTTATTTTTCCTTTTAAAAATATTTCTGCTTGTTAAGGAATCCAAAGATCAAGTAATACCCATGGTGGCAGAAAGTACATTGTCACCGCTTACATAAAAAAACATTCCTTTTTGTCGTTTAGTAAAATGCTTCGTAGAAAAATATTCCCTTTGAAAGGTCAAGGGTGCTTATACAGCGTATAAAAGAAATTCGTGTATTAAAATAAAATATGCCTCAATGAAAGGAGATTGAGACGAAGTCCCTTGCAAAGATCATTTTTCAAATAAAATAGATATATTATGTGAATTAAATATAATAACACATAAATAATGTATAAATACATAAAAATTCATTTCTCACACAATCAACTAAAGACATAAACCAGAAAAGGAAGATCAACCCAATGAACGGAAATTTGGTTAAGAAGTTCCTTTACCTCGTGTCTGACTTGAACCGTTTGTTCTTTAATCACATGAATAATAAAATAAAGTTAATTTCTACTTGGTTAAGAACCTTTTTCAATATTATTATTTCTTTTATATCACTTATTACGATGTTATAAACATTATGTAATCATTTAGGTTAATAATGTTTGTTTTGTTGATATTTGATACTTGAGTCAAAAATGGACTTCTAATAATTACTTGTTGTCCAAGTGGTCAATATCCCATTATATACAGAATGATATTAATGATTTATATATCATATATATCATATATATTACATATATACATTTATTTATATTAATACATAACATTTGGAAGTAAGAAATGAAATGCACTATTCATGGAGACAGTAAGCCGTACGTACGCATGAACGCTACTTCCATTTATATTTCATATTTAATTGAATTAAAACATAATTATACATATTAATGTTATAATTAAATTACAATATGATATATAATGTCATTAGCTCTATCCTTTATACATCCCACATAAGGCATTAATGAGTCACATCACTTTGAGGGGGCGGTAGTCCGCACTTCCTCAAATGAGATTATTTTATTTACCCACTATGAAAACCATAATGGCTTGATATAATTGGAAAGTAAGGAATAATAATGAAATCATAAACATAAAATATATCATATATAAATATAGTTCCATCATAATTTCCACCATGAGAGGTGGTATGATACAATTGAACAATCATCGTTTCATGAGGCGTTAGTTTTCCATCCACAAAAACATTATGGTCTTCATCAATTAGATGGAGTTGTTTGTAAGTGTAGTTTGAATAGTTCTCATAAAAAATCCTAGTATATTGAGGATACTGGTGTCGTTACAAAATAAAGGAAATAAAAAGATTTTAGGGGTCGGAGAAGTAAAATAAAAGAAACAAATTTAAGAGAAACTGTTACTTTTAATTTGGGTAACTCCCTTTGTTTTGAACCAAAAGGACTTCTTGAAGTGCTTTATGCCTAAAGTAAGGCTTCTATAGGGAGGATAGGGATGTAGGGAGACTAAATGGGTAGGGTTTGGATGAGCCAAATGGCTTGAGAGGTGGGAGGGATTGCTTATAAGTTTTCTCCTTTTATAAGGGAGAGGAGGGGCTCTTAAGGAAAGTGTGAAAAGATAAATTTATTATAAACTTATCTTCAGTTTAAAAAGGTCCAAAACACATTACTGTTGAACATAAGATGACTCATATTCTAAATAAAATCACCCAATCCGAATTGAACATGTTTTGGATAATATTTTGATCATTATAAGCTTATTTATTTAAATAATTTATTAATGAGGAAAATATTGTACCATTATTGTGTCATAGATAATTTAATTTATATGATGTTTAAAAATTTTAAAAAAAATAAAAACTTGTATGAAATAGTTTTATCTTTCCAATGAATATATTTAGTAGAAAATTGGACTTATATATCACCATTTAACAATTAATTACTAAATGATTTTTGTTAATGTCAATTTTGTCATCACATTAAATTAATTGATCTTAATTGTCATTATCACTCTAAAGTGGCTCAATGGGGTCCCAAAATCGACCAAAAGATGCCCATGGTCGTAAATGACTCAACTAATAAGGTTTGGAAAAGTGTTAAGGTAGTTTTGAATTATTATAACATTCATTTTAACTCAAATTACCCTATTTACATTTAACTACGACAAATAAAAGTCAAAAGTTACTATTCACCAAAAATTATTTTCATCTATTTGATCCACATTTTAATTCTTGACAACAACCATGTATTTCGGATTTTCAAAATTCAATTCATAGAAGTGGTAAAATTTCATTTAAATGAAAAAGTCAGTTTTTTTAACTGCCACTAAGTGGTTTCACTATTAATCAAAAATTGAAGTTTTACAGAAAAATACCAAAAATTCAGCCTAATATATATTTGATATTCCGAATTAAAAAATGAAGTTAATTTTGAAAAATTCAAAACATAGAAGTGGAATTAATTAATTTTAAAATTAATTCCCGTTATCAAAACAAATAGAGTGTTTTTAAGAAACAATAACTATCAAAAGATTGACAATTGTTTATGTCCAATTTCAAAGTGAAATTAATACCAATGACCATTATTGGAATAAATGGTAAATATATATTTAATTACACTTTAAAACAAATTAAAAAGATAATATAACCATATAAATAAATTAGAATAAAAGTCATTATTGAATTAAAATACAATATTTTTCACCATTCATTAAAAAATGAACTTTAACAAAAAAATTCCAAAAATTTACACAAAGTAAATTTTGTTATCCCCATTAAAAAGAAGGATTTTATTTGGTCATATAGAATTTATTAAAGTGACCAAAACTAGATTTAAAAAGGGTTCACCATTAAAAGGTAATAAATCGGCCTTTTAATGTAAATTATGCTTAATATTAGATGCATTCACATTTTAAGCCTCTAACTTTTTATTGGATAATTTAAATACAATTAACAGTCATGTATAATCATATTGTAGTTAGTTTTGTTAATTCCCTCCAATACAACATCTTGGACTTAACTACCGTTTAAAATAATAATATTATATTATTAGTGTGCAACGTAAAATTCCAATGAAACTCATTGTTGTGTATCGGGTACGCTATCGAACATAGAAACCCCTTTAAAGTAAAATTAATATTTAATTCACAAATATTAATAAAAGTGAAATATGTCTTATTCTTCATTTACCTGGAATGTTTCATCCTTCCCCCCTTTTGGGAATTACATCCACACAATTTTTATTCACTTATCAAAATAAGTGAGGGTATTTATCACTCATAGCATTTTTAGATTCCCACATTGCCTCTTTAACCATATGGTTTTTTCCAAATAACCATTACCTGGTGAATTAACTTACTCCACAACAGATGCTCTCCACGATCAAGAGTTTGGACTGGTTGTTCTTCACAGGTGAGATTCTCTTCCAACTGAACCACCTCTGGGTTCAGAACATGAGATGGATCTGGTATAAACTTTCTCAACATCGAAACATGAAAAACAATGTGTACATGGGATAAACATGGAGGTAAATCCACTCTATACGCAACATATCCAACTTTCTCTAGAATTTCATAAGGTCCAATGACCCTTAGATTAAACATTCCCTTCTTACAAAAACGCAACACACTTTTCCATGGAGAAACATTGAGAAAGACATGATCACCTACCTCAAAAGAATTATCCTTCCTCCGGTTATCTACATAAATTTTATGTCTACTCTAAGCTTTTCTCATGTGCTTCTGAATTAACTGAACTTTCTATGACATCTCTTCTACCAATTCGGGTCCCGTTAGCTTCCTTTCACCTACTTCATCCCAAAATGCGAGAGTTCGACAACACTTTCCATATAATGCCTCAAATGGAGCCATCTCTATACTAGAATGACAACTGTAATTATAAGAAAATTCATCCAAAGAAAGATGTTGGTCCCAAAATCCCTGGTAATCCAGTGAACATGCACGTAGCATATCCTCCATGGTCTGAATTTTTCGTTCCTACTGCCCATCTGATTGAGGATGAAAAGATGTACTAAAATTTAATTCAGTACCCAACGAATTCTGAAGGCCTTTCCAAAATTTAGAATTAAAACTAGGATCATGATCAGATACAATGGAGAGGGGATGTCCATGCAACCTGATTATCTCTTTAACATACAACCGAGCAAGTTGATCTAAAGATATAGTATCCCAAATATGAAGTAAATGAGCATATTTAGTCAATCGGTCAACTATAACCTAGATTTAATTGCTACCTCGAGATGTATTTGGTAATCCCACAACGAAGTCCATGGATATATTTTCCCATTTTCACACTGGCACCGGTAGAGGCTGGATCATCCCTTTCGGTAATTGTTGCTCTAGTTTAACCTATTGACAAATCAAACACTTCACAGTAAAATCAGTAATATCTCTTTTCATTCCATCCCACCAGTAATACTCACAGAGATCTCTGTACATCTTAATACAGCCATGATGAACTGAAAATGGATAACTATGAGTTTCACATAATAACTCATTCTTCAATTCTGAATCACATGGTACACATAACCTCTTTCCAAACCTCGAAACACAATCAATATCAACATTAAAATCTGGAAACATACCCTTTTGACCCAACTCTACCTTTTTCTGCAACTCACTGTCTTCCTTATGCGCTTTCTTTATTCTGTTTGATAGAGATGATCTCATTGACACCTGAAACAAAACAGAAGAATTTCCAGCACCAACAACATATATGCCAATATTTATCAAATCAAAAATCAAAGGATCATGTTCCATACGTATCATGGTTAATGTAGCATTACTTTTTCGACTCAAAGCATCAGCAACTTTATTTGCTTTCCCCAAATGATAAGGGATCATGCAACCATAATCCTTGATTAATTCCAACCATCTCTTCTATCTCATGTTCAATTCTTTCTAAGTGAATATATACTTCAATCTTTTTTTATCAGTATTTATTTCACACTTCAATCCATACAAATGATGCCTTCAATTTTTTAAAGAAAAAACAACAGTAGATAATTCCAAATCATGTGTAGGTTAATTTAACTCATGAGGTTTCAACTGACGTGAAACATAAGCAATTACCTGATCATTCTGCATTATGACACAACCAAGTCCTTTCAATGAAGCATCATTGTAGATAACAAACACACCATTTTTGGAAGGCAGTGCCAAAACTGGATCATTTACCAATCCCCTTTTCAATTCTTGAAAACAATCATCACATTCTTTTGTCCAAACAAACTTAACACCTTTTTGAGTTAACATAGTCATTAGACTAGATAACCATGAAAATTTTCAAAAAACCTCCTGTAATAACCTCAAGACCAAGAAAACTATGAATATCAGTCATATGTGTGGGTCTTGGCCATTCTTCAACAACTATTGTTTTAGCAAGATCAATAGTTATGCCATTTTTTGACAAAATGTGACCAAGGAAAGAAATTTTTTGTAACCAAAACTCACTCTTTCTGAATTTACCAAAAAAATATTTTCTTTTAAGGAGTGTAGGACAACCCTTAAATTAATTTCATGTTCCTCTTTAATTTTTAAATAAACCAAAATATCATCAATGAACACAACCACAAACATATCCAAGAACTCATGGAAAATTCTATTCATAAGATCCATGAATACAGCAGGTGCATTGGTTAACCCAAAAGGCATAACTAAAAATTCTTAATGGCCATATATAGTACGAAACGTGGTCTTCGTATCGTCTGCTTCTTTTACTTTCAACTGATGGTACCTAGACCTCAAATCAATATTCGAAAAATACTGAGCTCCCTGGAGCTGATCAAACAAATCATCGATATGCGGCAAAGGATACTTATTCTTAACAGTGATGTTATTAAATGCTCTATAATATATGAAAAGTCTCATTGAAACATCTTTCTTTTTAACAAAACAATATAGGAGAACCCCATGGTGATGTTCTAGGTCGAATTAATCCTTTTTCTAATAACTCCTGCAATTCCTTCTTTGACTATAAAAGTTCAATTTGAGCCATTCGACAAGGGGGTTTTGAAATTGGCATAGAATCAAGAACTAAGTCAATAGTAAATTAAAATTTCTGATCAGGTATAATACCATGAAACACATCAGGAAAAACATCAACGTACTCATTTAGCACTGGAACATCATTAATCAAAATAGTTCTTTTATTTTCAACAGTATGTGCAAGGTAACATTCATTTCCATCTTTTACTAGTTTCTCAGCTTCCTGATCTGTTATCAACAGCAAGGGTTCATTTTTATATACAAACTGAAAATCATTCTGAAAAAAACCTCTTTATCTCTGCAGTCAATCTTAGCATGATAAATAGAAATCCAACCCATGCCAAAAATAACATCAAACACTACTAGGGGAAAAACAATAAGGTTTGCTGGTAGATTCTTTCTGCACACAAGGACATGAATGTTCATATTTTTATTTCTTTCTCAACATTTCCTCCAGGTGTTTTTACCATAAGTTTTGTATTCATATCATGAGATGGAATTCCCAATTTACTAGAAAACTTCTCAGAAATGAATGAGTGTGTAGACCCTGAATCAAACAACACATTGGTATAATCTGAACAAACAAACTGTGTACCTGACACAACTTCATTTGTTGGCCCGACATCTGCTGAAGTAGTTGCAAAGGATTTCACCGCCCCATTCTTCTTGTAGTCTGGAAGCTTTCCTTCGGTTCAGTTCTTTGTTGGGAACTCATTTGCATAATGACCCATTTCATTACTTTTCAAACATTTTACTAACTGTAAATCAGATTTTATCTTACCATTACCCTAATCATTTTCAGTGCAATTTCGAGACTTATGCCCAATTTTGCCACATCGATAGCACTTAACAGAATTCAAAAGGCATTCCCCAGCATGATTTTTACCACCATTTTTACAAACTGTAAAGTTAAGTTTCTTACCATCAGACTTTTTTAAAGAGTTCTTCCCTTTTGTCTGCCACCTCGACCTCTTATTTTGTTATTTGTTAAAGAATACATGATCATCACCAAACTCCATTTCCACCTTATCCACACAACGAACAAGTTTTTCATAACTTTTGATCTTAGGAGAATCTAATGCCCTTTGATACTTTGGATTTAATCCTGAGTAAAAATGGTTGATTTTACTATCAAGATCTCGTATGAAATTTGGAGCATACCTTTCTAGTCGAGTGAATTTTTCTTCATAATCATCCATTGAGTCATCCCCCTGCTTCAATTCGAGGATTTGTTTTTCATTCTAAGATGAACCACATAGGAAAGTATTTCTCAAAAAACATACCTCTGAATTCGTCCCAATCAAGAGCATAAATCTCCTCACTATCCCTGATATTTTTCACTATCGACCACCACTGATCTGCTTCACCTTCAAAACGGTAAACTAAAACACTAACCATTTGATGTTCTGAACAACCCATGACATCAAAAATCTTCTCCAGTGCTTTAATCCACCCTTCATATAGCACAGGGTCAGATGATCCTCTGAATGGTGGGGGATATTGCCTCATGAAATGTTCCACTACTGACATGTTCCTCTGTGGTTGATCTGGCTAATCTCGTACATGGATACCACCAGCATTTATAGCCTGAGTCAATTGTGCCATCACTGTAACAAATAGATCAGTTCTGATTCCAACCATCTTAGGTTGTTGATTTGGATGGTTGTTTTCCTCCTGATGTCTTCCCAACATAGATGCCTAGTTTCCTCTGAAGAAAACCATTCTGAACACAGAAATATCTTATGCAAAGCAACATGGTAATATGGAAATGCTATATGGTTTCAATATTAACACAAATTACATTATGGATATTAATTTAACAATACCCTAACTCCTAATGTTATCTAAACCGACCTCAGATACCAACTATAAAGAATTGACCTTAAACATTTACATAATATTGAATTAAATGAATAATTCACATTGAGGATCTTTTCAGGTTTAGTGTTTTAGAGAATTAGGACAAAACTATTACATCTCAAAAGATTACAAGGTAGACACCTCTACACAGTTTCCATTTTTTCATAAAATAAAAACTCTTGAAAAAAAGATTCATGTCTAGTTCAATGTTTTAGACAGCATGACTTTTCCTTGATCCCATCCTTGACCCTATTCATCTTTATGTCCAGTGAAAAAATTTCAAAACATGGGATGAGCATAAAAAACTTTGTAAGGGTTATATAACAAAGAATGAAAACATTTGATCATAAATACATACAAAACATGTAATCTTTTACATACCTCATGAAATCATAAGATTTATGAAAGACACAAAGAAATCATAAATAATAATGGTAACTTGTGGTATCCATATCATACATACATTGTAGCTATCACAGCTATATAGGGAGTTACTTTGGAATATACATCACCGTATATGACCTAAAATTTATTAGGAGAAACTTTCACATTTACCACTTTCACGTTACCCAATGAATTGGAGAGCTATCTCGGGCTCACTCGCCCTAGGTTTATCACGAAACCACCTGTATACATAAATAATGCCCATGAACCATAACATGATCATAACATATAACAAAATCATAAAGGAAAGATAAAATTTCAACATTGCAATAATAAAATATCATTTCAAGATATTGAAATAATAAATCCATTCTCAAAATCATTTCCAATACCAAAATACGTAAAAATAGTATATGGTATTTATTTTTCCTTTTAAAAACATTTCAGCTTGTTAAGGATGCCAAAGATCAAATAATACTCGCGGTTGCAGAAAGGTCGTTGTAACCACCTATGTTAGAAAAACATTACTTTTTTTCATTTACTAAAATGTTTTGTAGAAAAAAATTCCCTTTGAAAATTCAAGGGTGTTTATACAATGTATAAATGAAAGTCGTGTATTAAAACAAAATATGCCTCAATGAAAGGAGATTGAGACGAAGTCCCTTACAAAGATAATTTTGTTAATAAAATAGATCTATTTTTTGTATTCAATATAATCACACATAAAGCAAGTATAAATACATAAAAATTCATTTCTCACACAATCAAATAAATTCATAAACAAGAAAAGGAAGATCATCCCAAATAACGGAAATTGGGTTAAGAAGTTCCCTTACCTCGTGTCCGACTTGACCCGTTTGTTATTTAATCTCCTGAATAATAAACTAATGTTAATTTATAATTTCTCAATAACCTTTTTCAAGTTTAATATTCCTCTTATATCACATATTACCATGTTATAAATATTATGCAATCATTTAAGTTAATAATGTTCGTTTTGTCGATATTTGATACTTGTGTCAAAAATGGACTTCTTATAATTACGTGTTGTCCAAGTGGTCAATATCCCATTATATACAGAATGATATTCATGATTTATATATCATATATATCATATATATTCAGTATATATATGTATTTATAATAGTACATAACATTTGGAGGTAAGAAATGAAATGCACCATTCATGGAGACGGTAAGTCGTACGTACGCATGAACGCTACTTCCATTTCTATTTAATATTCAATGGAATTAAAATATAACGATACATAGTATTATTATAATTATAGTACAATATGATATATAATATCATTAACTCTATCCTTTATACATCCCACATAAGTCATTAAGGAGTCACATCACTTTGAGGGGGCTGTAGTCCGCACTTCCTCAAATGAGATTATCGTATTTACCCACTATGTAAACCATAAAGGCTTGATATAATTGGAAAGTACAGAAGAATAAAGAAATAATAAACATAATATATATCATATATAATTATAGTTCCATTACAATGGCCACTATGAGAGGCGGTAAGATGTAATTGAACAATCATCGTTACGTGAGGTGTTAGTTTCCAATCCACAGAAACATTATGTTCTTCATCCATTAGATTGAGTTGTGTGTAAGTTTAGTTCAAATAATTCTCATAAAAACATCCTAGTATATTAATTATAATTGTGTGGTTACAAAATAAGGGAAATAAATAGATTTTAGGGGTTTTAGAAGTAAAATAAAATAAAATAATTTAAGAGAAATAGTTACCTTTTATTTGGGTAACACCCTTTGGTATGAACCAAAAGAAATTCTTGAAGTGCCTTCTGCCTAAGGTAAGGCCTCTAGAGGGAGGATTGGGATGTAGGGATCTTAATTGGGCAGAGGTGGGATGATCCAAATGGCTAGAGAGGTGTGAGGAATTGCTTAGAAGTGGTCTCCTTTTATAAGGGAGAGGATGGGCTCTTAATGAAAGTGTGAGAACATTATTTTATTATAAACTTATGTTCGGTTTCGAAAGGTCGAAAACAAATTAATGTCGAATATATGATGACTCATATTTGAAATTAAATCACCCAACCAGAATTGAACATGTTTTGGATAATATTTTAATCATTGTAATCTTATTTATTTAAATCATTTATTAATGAGGTAAATACTGCATCATTATTGTGTCATAAATAATTAAATTTATATGATGTCTAAAAATTATAAAAAAAATACCAAAATTTAGTAAATAATTCTATAATTACAATGAATATTTTTAATTGAATATAGGACTTATATATCACCATATAAAAATTAATTACTAAAAGATTTTTTTTAATGTCAATTCTGACTTCACATTAAATTAATTAATCTAAATTTTCAATATCACTCTCAAGTGGCTCAATGGGGTCCTAAAATCGACCCAAAGATTCCCATGGTCGTAAATGACTCAACCAATAAGGTTTTGAGAAGAGTTAAGGTAATTTTGAATTATTATAATATTTATTTAACCTTGAATTACCCTATTTACCTTTAACCATGGTAAATAAACGTCAAAAGTTACTATTCACCAAAATTTATTTTCCTCTTATTGAACAACATATTACTTCTTGATAACAACAATGTATGTCAGATTTTAGAAATTCAATTCACAAAAGTGGTAAAATTTCATTTAAATGAAAAGGTCAGTTTTTTTAACTACCATTTAGTGGTTTCACTATTCATTAAAATTGTTGTTTTTTAGAAAAATACCAAAAACATCAGCCTAAGATATATTTAATATTATGAATTAAAAAATGATGTCCATTTTTCCAAATTAGAAAAATAGAAGTGGCATTAATTAATTTTATATTAATTCATGTTATCAAAACAAATAGCGTGTTTTTAAGAAACAATAACTATCAAAAGATTGACACTTGTTTATGTCCAATTTCAAAGTGAAATTAATTCCAATGACCAACATTGGATTTAATGGTAAAAATATATTATAATTACACATTAAAACCAATTAAAAATAAAATCTAACCATATAAATAAATTAGATAAAAAGTCACTATTGAATTAAAATACAATATTTTTCACTATTCATTAAAAAAATGAACTTTATCGGAAAAATTCCAAAAAATTACACAATGTAAATTTTGAAATCCCCATTCTAAAGAGGTATTTTATTTGGTCATATAGAATATATTAAAGTGACCAAAACAATATTTAATAAGGTTTCACCATTAAAAGGTGATAAATCATCCTTTTAATATAAATTATGCTTAAAATTAGATTCATTCACATTTTAAGCCTCTAACTTTTTATTGGATAATTTAAATATATTTAACAATCATGTATAATCATATTATAGTTAGTTTTATTCATTCCTTCCAATACAACGACTAGGAGTAAACTACCATTTAAAATAATAATATTATATTATTAGTGTGCAACGTAAGATTCCAAAGAAACCCATTGTTGCGTATCGGGTACTCTATCGAACAAAGCAACCCCTTTAAAGTAAAATTAATATTTAATTCACAAATATTAATATATGTAAAATATGTCTTATTCATCATTTACCTGGGATGTTACAATATATCTCCAATTACATATGATTTCACCATTAGTAGAATGATTATGTTGCTGGTTTGTATGTCCATATTACCCTCTTCACGAATGTGATAAGATTCATTATCCATCATATACATTCAAGAATTAATTTCATTTTAGGATTAAAAATAATTTTTATGAACTACATATCATTCTGGATATGAAATTAATACATCTTATTTATAACAAACATGGATTACGTAAGAATTCTTATAAAGGAAAACGAATTCATTAACACACGAAACAATGATACTACTAAATTATTATTAACAAGGCAATATTAGAAAATCATATATTATATCATATTTATGTATATGTTTCTTTTATAATTTAATAACACTGATTTAACTATTATAATATATGTTCAAGTACCCTCTACTGAGGAATAGTACAAGATAAGGGTTAATTCTTCAATATATTCATTATTCTAGATTGTTTAAATGTGAGTATCTACTGGGACCTCTTTTCCATCCACATTTATGTTTCTTATATGTCGAGTGGGGCTATTTTCTTCCATTATAACTCTTTCAAAGCTCCCCTTACAAGCTTATATGAATATTTTCAAAATAAATGTGTTCTTTTCTAATTATGTGACTTTTAATTTATTTCAAAATAAAAAAGAGATATCTCTCTCAAATAGTTATGATTTCATATATTTCAACTTCCTTTGATTTATTTTACACTTTTCTGATGTTTATTTTTTATGATACAATCTTCCGTATTGTATTTATGGTTTTGTGATATGTTTTAATATGGATGTTTTATTTTTATACCATTCATGGTTTATGGTTAAAGTATCGAAATTTCGTATGCTAGTTTTAATACAAATGGTTATCTTATATTTCAACCTTTTTATATGAGGAATACATGGGACTTAGTAAATTATGGGTGGAGTCCTCTATAGCTACTTGATGCATCTATAGGTCCAGTGAGAAAAAATAGTGACTTGTGATAAGGACTTGAAAAAAATATTATTTGTAGTCTTGTCATGAGGCCTTGAAAATGTGGTTATGATGTCCGACATTATGCATTCCATCATAATGAAACTTGATATTGATATTACTTGTGATTATTCTACATGTTGAATATCTATGTGAATAATTAAATGGAATTATTTTATTTTTATTTTCTATATTATGATGACGTTTATGCATAAAAGGATTGTGTTTTAGTCTTATACATTGCCTTTAATTTTTGTGCTTATTTATGAATGTTTCTTAGATATTGTAATCATTACTAAGCACCTATTCTAACCCCTTTATATGTTTTATTTTTCCAAGGATGCGATAATGTATATTATGATTGACTTTCAAGAATAGGCCATGGGATATGAGTGTTTTAAAAGTGGACACAATGTCATTGTTATTTCATTTCATTATGTTTTGTAAAACTTATGCATTATCTAGTACTTACAAAGGTACTAAACTGATCGGTCTTTCGGGATTTGGTCCATTGTGATCATGCCATTGTTTTATAAAAATGCACCTACTATAGGTAACATGGGTTGGGGTGTTATAGTTTTTATCATAGTAAGATTAGTACAAACCCTGGAAGATAGATTTATAAAGAATCAGATTATAAAACAAAACACTAAAATTGTATATGAGGATTAGTATAGAAGAACATCCTATAATATTGATAATTTACATATTTTGCGTATTTTCCATGAAATACATCCCTATCTGAATACGAGTAGGTAGATGCTGCTTTGGCACATATGTACCTAGGATTGAAATCTTCTTCATGGGGTTTCGTGCCTAAATTGGGATATCCTGGTACACAACAATGGGCCTTGCTGCACTCTTGGATACGACACTCCTGGGGGGTATGAATAGGATAATTCATATTTTCTTTACAAAACACTTTTATGGATTTATGATTAAATAGTTCTTTAATGAAAACATATTTTTATGATTATGGATTATATTGATAAACTTTTCAATTTATGTGTGGTATTTTACTTGTTTTGAATTTTGTATTAACATTTAAAAACTGATCTAGTGTATGTCATTTTTTATAAATGGTGCCTAGTGGAAGGAATGGAATCCATATCAATTCATGTAATCCATGTAGGGATTTCCCTCCTACTCAAGATAATTATATTGGATTTGGTCATGCAACCGGGACTGAACAACATATAACCTTACTGGGACAACCCACTCACGTTATGAATAATAACATTACCCATACGGAGCACCATGATCCAAAATGTGGAGGATCAATTTTAGGCTCCTCCATATGGAAACAACCACAAGCATTCAATTGGACTACAAATCAAATTGTAGCTGAGAAATGGATAAGTTCCTTTGAGAATATATTTTATGCTTTGGGGAGTAGCAAAAGATAAAAAGCTGTTAGGGCAATTTATCACCTCATGGGAGATGCAAATCAATGGGGGTCATTAAGACAAAACATAATGGATGGTGAATAAGTATAAAATATGGAATGGGTGGATATTAAAGATATTTTCATAGAAAAATACATTCCTCGTGACCATTGAGAGAATATCAAATGTATATACCTGAGTGTGAGGAAAATGGATGGTGATAATGTTGCAAAGAATGAGGCTAACATTACAAGGTTAGCAAGGCATGCATCATATTATTTACGAAAACCAATGAGTAATATTTATCTATTATTTTAGGGGTTAAAAACATTTCTCTATTCAGCATTAGTCTCATAATACTTCTCATCATTCGAAAATATTTTCTCATGTGCTATCAATATAAAAAAGGTATTCTATATGTCTTATGTCTTTAAAGAAATGAATGAGAAGAAGAGATCTACTGAACACTGTTGATATGGAAAAAAGGGGAATAAGGGAAAAGTTGAATTTCCATCCTAAGGTAAATGTGGGATGAGAAACCCCTGTACATTCCTGAAGGGAATGGGAGTCTGTTACCAGTGTGGTGAAAAAAGGACATTAAGCTCATGATTACAAGGGAAATAAAGAGGCTATCAATGTTAAATATTCCAATTGTAGTTAAATGGGGTATTATGAAAATAAATTTCCTATTCGAAAAAAAAACATACCTCATAAAAGTCCAAGGGATGAAGGCCAAGATTATGAAATCACTACTGCTATGGATGAAACTCCAAATGACGTGGTGGTGGGTTTTTTAACGGTTTCCCCAAATTTTGAAAATTATTTATTTCATTCCAGATCATTTCATTGTTTCATATATTCCGTGTTTGAAAAGAGAAATAGATATTTCATATTTAATTTACAATGGATGTTGTTAGTACAAAATCATAAGGGAAGTGTCATTGAAACAATGATTTGTGAATCAGTTCTCAATAGGGCATATAAACGTGATTTATCTACTCATCTCATCATCATTCCTATTATTAAATTTGATATAATCCTCAGAATGGATTGGATTTCAGACCATTATGTGATAAATTATTGTAAAGAGAAATAGGTTACAATTTTGGATGATGATAAGGTGTACCTAATCTTTATGGTAGAAATCTCACCATCTGATTCTTATCAAGATCCACCCCTAGTAGCTCTATTAAATTCAATAATTGGGGAGGAATGGAGGGAAATAAATATTTATGAGGAAATTATTGTTCAAATAGAGGATGTACTTATTGTGCATGAATATGTTGACGTGTGTCCAGAGGATTTACCTGGACATCCTCCAGAATGAGAAATTGAGTTTTCTAATGATTTAATTCCGGGTTCAAGGCCCATATTAAAGACCCATTATAGAATGGAAACTATGGAATCAGTGAAACTAATGAAACAACTTGCAGATTTGAGTAATAAAGGATTTATTATCCCTAGTTTTTCACTATAGGGAGCCCCTGTTCTTTTTGTTAAGAATAATGATTGATTTATGAGGTTGTGCATTGACGACATAGAGATCAATTCTATAACAACAAATAACAAGTATCCCCTACCTATAATTGATGACTTATTCGATCACATTCATGGATATAAATATTTTTCTTTGACTGGCCTTAGATATGCATATCATTAGATGTGTGTGACAAAGCCAGACATTCCAAAAACAACATTTAGAACTAGATACATGCATTCAGATTTTCCACTAATTCCTTTTGGACAGACTAATTCACCCTCTATCTTCATGGATCAAATTAATAGATTTTTCAAGGAATATTGTGATGAAATTGTAGTGGTTTTTATTGATGATATGTTGGATTACTCCAAAAACTATAATGATCATGAAAATCAATTGCGTGCTATTCTAAAAACCATCATTAGAAATAAATTATATGGGATGTTTAGCAAGAGTGAATTCTAGATTTAGAGAATTTATTTTCATGGCTATATTGTCTCTAAGGAAGAAATATCTATCGATCCATTAAATATCAAGATCAATACATGAATGACCAGCACCAACGAGTATAACAAATGTACATAGTTTAATTGGTTTAACCGGTTATTATTGTCCTTCCGTCGAATTTTTTTCCCGATTGGCTGACCCATTAACCAAGCTCACACATAATGGGGGTAGATTTGTTTGGAAAAAAAGAATGTGAGGAATGTTTTAAATAACTGAAGAAATGATTGAAAAATTCCCCTATCATGACACTTCCATTGGGGAATGATGGGTTTGTAATTTATAGTGATGCTTCAAAGAAAGGACTTGGTTCTGTCCTTATGTAGAATGATAGAGTTTTTTCTTATGCATCACAAAATCTATAAATTCAGGAACAAAACTATCCCAATCATGATATGGAGTTTGCAGCAATAATAATTTCTATTATGACATGAAGACACCATCTCTATGGTAAAAAATTTGACTTATATAAGGATCAAAATATTTTTAAGAATATTTTCTCATAGGAAGAACATAACAAGAGGGAAATATGATGGCTTGAACTACTGAAGGATTATGATTTCACTATACACTACCACATGATGAAAGATAATATGGTTATAGTTTCATTGAGCTGAAAAGATCAAGGAGTTTTGAACAAAATGAGATTTTAATGGGATCCAATGTTCAAGGTTCTAGTAAAGATTGATATGCAAATAACAATAGAAGGTGAAAAATCAATACTTTTTCAAATGGTTTCCAAACCATCTATACTAGAAATGATAAAATGTTCTCATATATATGATGAGGAGTTTTAGAATAAAATAAATGCTAAGATTGATGGGTGAGTGATTTAACTTGTATATGAAGATAAAATATTGAAATTCGGGAAGAGACTTTGTGTTCCAAAAATAAACAATCTAAAAATGCAATTGTTGGATGAATCTCATAGCTTCAATATTTTTTTAAACCCTGGTAGCACTATGATTTATAGAGATTTGACGGAACATTTATGGTCGGAAATAATGAAGAGTGATATTTTTTATTATGTGTCAAAGATATATTCTTTTCCAATAGTTGAAGGCTGGAAGAAAACATCCTATAGGATTCATGAAACCTCTTCCCATACCTGAGTGAAAATTGGATGATATTACGATGGGATTTGTCATGGGCCTACCAAATACTCTTACAAGGAATGATGCAATATGGGTCATTGTTGATCATCTTACCAAGACAGCACATTTTCATGCTATAAGAAAAGATTAACCACTTGAACTTTTATAAAAAAAATATATTAATGAAGTTGTAATACTAATGGGGTAACCCTATCGATTTTTTAGGATTGTGATCCCCATTTTACATCCTGATTATATAAAATTCATAAGAATTACCTGGATACATATCTTCGTTTGAGGACCAACTACCACCCTCAAACTGATGGAAAAATAGAATGGAAAATTTCAACCATATAAGATGTGTTGATATCATTATCACTACATTTTCAAGGTATGTGGGATAAATAATTACCTATAGTAGAATTTTCCTATAATAATAACTTCCATTCAAGTATTCAGATGGAATCATATGAAGTGTTATATAGAAAGAGATGTCGCAAACAAACTTTTTGTGACGATGTTGATGAAAGAAATCTTGTTGGACCAAAACATGTTGAGGAAACAATAGAAAAGGTGAATATTATCCAAACCCACATCAATGATGCTCAAAGTAGGAAAAATAGTTATGCGGATAACTGAGGGAAATATTGGGAATTTTTAGAAGGAGATCATGTTCTCATAAAGGTATCATCATGGAAGGGTGTTGTACGATTTAGAAAGAAGGGTAAATTAAGTCTCAAGTACATCAGAACATTCAAAATTCTAGAATGAATTGGAGTTGTAGCTTAACATTTGGAAATGATGCCATGTCTCTCCATTGTTCATGATGTGTTCCACGTATCACTATTCAGAAAATGCATGCCTGACCAAATGCTTGTACTCACTTATGAATAAATAGATCTAGATATCGATCTGTCTTATTGTGAAGATCATGTCAAGATCCTTCATACCAGAGAATAAGTGTGGAGAAACCAGATGACTCGTCTAGTAAACACTCTGTGGAGAAATTATAAAATGGAAGAGGCAACATGGGAACCCAAGAGACATATGACTAAGAACCACCCAAATCATTTTATGTATTAATATTCTAGAAATTTTTAGAACAATGTTATTTGATGGAGGGAAGAATGTAAAACACCAAGCTTCCATGGTATGCTTCTCTTTGAATAATATAATAGATTGCATTGTATGCACCATAAAGTCCTAACACTCCACGACCAACCATACATGTTTTTATGAATAATAATATAAACTTTTTGAAATTTATATATCAAAATGGACTTTATTTTTCAATTTGGAATATCAAAATTAGATTAGGTGAATTTTTTTTTATTTTTCAGAAAACATTCTATTTTTAATGAATAGTGAAAACACTACGTTATTGTTCAAAATATACATTTTATTTAAATATTTATTTATTTTATTTAAATTTATTTAATTTCAAAATAGATAAATAATACCAAAATTATTTCAATGTAATTCATTGAATTCATTTTGTAATAAAATTAGATTTATAAAATTTTATAAAGTTTTTAAACATGTTTTACCCATCTTCTAGGCACATTGGAAAATTTTCATAATACGTAATTTTACCACTTCTGTGAATTGAATTTCAAAAATCTGAGATACACGTTTTACATTAGTAAGTAAAATTTGGTTTAATTGGATAAATGTTTTTTGTGAATAGTAAATTTTGAATTTTATTAACCACGGTTAAAAGTAAATAGGTTAATTAAAGATAAAAATTATATTATAATTATCCTAACACATGTACTAATTCTATTGGATAATATTTTTTCGGAAAAAATAATCCTTTGGAATAAAATATAATCCTTTATCTTTTACTCAGATTAAATTTGGACATTTATTATTATTTTATATAAAGAAAATTTAAAAGTTATAAATTCAAATATTAATAACTAAACCATTTTTAATATAGGTTTATAAATAAGATAAATTCGACTATAAATATTCATTATAAATCATAAAATATTTCATACATAATGGTATTTTATTTATATTTTTTATACATTAAATAATTAAATTTATTTAGGACACAATGATGATGCAGTAATTACCTTCTTATTGAATGATTAAAATAATATATACTATAAATATTAATATAATTGTATATTGAGACTTTTTATGTATTCCTTGAATTTTCTATGTTAATATTACATGTTAGGGTTGATTAGTTAAATTTTTATAGTAGTGATAAAGTTGTTATGACTTTCGCAAAAGACAAAATACTAAATAGTGTCTAAATAGTCATAAATGACCATCTAAAACAAATACTTTTTTATTAATTTATATAATATTCCTAAAATAGTAAGGACCTTCCAATGGAGATATATAATTATATATATGTAATTAATAAACTACAAGGTGTTCTATTGGAATTTTATTGTATGTTTGTAAAAATTGTAATATAAAAATAAAAGAAGACATTATAAATGGTAAACTATTTATCTATGACTTAAATCTAAATGATAAGGTCAATATGGTGAGCTAATCCAATATAAAATGTATTATATGATAGTTTTTCGACCCATCCCCCCATATCCTCGAAAAAATCCTTTTTGAGCCATTATAAACTGAATATGATTGTATTATAAAATAATATTTCAATCTTATCCTAATGTGACCACCCAACTCTCTTATAATAGGGTACTTTCCCTTCTCTAAAAATAACATCCCCAAATCAATTTTGCTCATCCATCTCGTACTCAAATATCTAAAAAAAATCCTCACTTCATGCTAGAGGACTTACTTAAATCAGAAGCTAGAAAAATGGTCCCTTTTGATGAAATCAAAAGGAAGCACTCGAAAAAGAGGTAATAATTTCACCACCTCATTCAAAGTTCTTTTCATCATCAACTTCCTCATTTTTTCCATAAAAATAATAATAAATCCTATAACATATACATAAATTGATCTTTTTATAAATATGGTATAACCATATTCATTATTCTATCCATGCAATGAATGACAAGTCACTAAACGCGCGTTTTTACGGCGTACTGCCTCCATGTCGTGGTGTGATATTTTATTCAACACTTAATTATTAGTATGGGTAGAATAATGAGTATAAATTATGTAAATAATAAATATAACATGTTAATTTTTCTGTATATATGATATAACATCCAATTAAAAATGGTTTCACCATCAATTGAATGATATTTTCGCTCGTGTGTACGTACGGATTATCGTCTCCACGAACGCGATGAGATTCATTACCCATAATAAACATTCAAAAATAATTTTCATTTTATGATTAAAAATAATGTTTAAGAACTCAATATTAGTCTTAATATGAATGAAATACATCATATCCAAAAACAACATGCCTTACATAATAAAAAATATAATGGAAAATGAATTAGTTAACACTCGAAATAATGATACAACTGAAATATTTTTAACATTGCATTATCTGGGGATCATATTTCATATCATATTTATGTAAATGGTTATTTTATATTTTGATAAAAATTATTTTACTATTATAATAGTGGTTAATGTACCCTCGACCAAGGAAATGTATAAGGTAAGAGTTAATTCTATGATCTATTCATTATCTAAGGCGGTTTATACGTGAGTATCTACTGAGAACATTTTATCATCCATATCTGTGTTTCATAAAAATCTATTTCAAAACACATTTACTATTTCCAAGGTTATGGGTTAATTTCATTTAAACCCTTTTTTTCTTTTTATAAATTTTTTTAAATGAATCATTCTATCATTTTCCGAAAAAAGGTTCTTTATGCCATTTTGGATAAAATTCAGGAAAAATTGTTTTTGAACATATATGGCTAGTGTGGATATTTTCCACCAATATATCACCTTTGAATATTCCCTATAAAGATTATAATAGTATTTTCAAAATAAATGTTTTCTTTTTTAATTATGTTACTTTTAAATGATTTCCAAATATAAACAGATATTTCTCTCAAATAGTTTTGATTTCATCTATTTTAACATCCTTTGATGGATTTTACAGTTGTTTGATTTATATTTTTTATGATACAATATTACATTTTGTATTGAATGGTTTATGATAAGTTTGACACTGGATGTGTTATTTTTATAACATTAATGGATTACGGTTAAATTATTAACATTTCACATGACATTTTTGATACGAATATTTACATTATATCCCAAACTTTTTGTATGAGTAATGCATTGGACATAGTAAGTGATGGGTGGAGTCTACTATATCTCCTCAATGTATCAGTTTGTCTCATGAAAGAAACTAGTTTTTTTTGGCACAAGTCATTGAAAAAATCATATTTTTAGTCTTGGAACAAGGCATTGACTATGTGTTTATGATGTCCGGCATTATGAATTCCATCATTATTAAATTGGCTATTTATATTACATGTGATTATTCGACTAGCAGAATATCCATGTAAATAATTAAATTGAATTTTTTTTAATTTATATTTTACATTTTATGCTAAAGTATATGCTTAAAAGGTTTTTGTTTTAGTCATATACATTTCCTTAAATGTTTATTCATAGTTTTGAAAGTTTACGCCATTTTTTTATCCATACTGAGCACTAGAGCTCGCCCCGTTCTATGATTTTTTTCCAAGATGTGAAAAATTATGTTATGATTAACATATAAGAATATTGAATTATATAGGATTGTGTTCAAAGGGGATGCAATGTCATTGTTTTTCAATTTCATGATATAATTTAAAACGTATTTATGTATCCAGTACATCTGATGCTACTAATCTGATCTGTCTTTCAGGATTTTATCACATGTGATTATTACCACATTATGTAATAATGCACTGACATTGGGAAACTTGGGTATGAAAGTTACACACATGATCTATCTTCAAAAATAATTGGTGATGTTTTAAATTGATTTTAAATCGATGTTTTGTATTTTAAAAATAGAAGAGTGAGATTTTAAATTGTTTTAGTGGGAACCACATATATTGACATTTGAATGGAATGATAAAAAGGTTTTTTAGAAGTATTCATGGGTTTTAAGTTATTTGTGTCAGATTTATTGATTTTAAAGGAGGAATTGAGGGATTTTATGGGTTATAATTTATTTTACATATGGTTGTTATTTTTGGTATTTAGATGTGGTATTGAAATGTTATTTTTTTGTTGTTGTATTTTGATTATTTTATAATTTTTTTAATATAGATTTAAAAATTATTTTTTTTAATTAAAAACAACTGTTGATTTTCATGACATTTAAATGATTATAAATACGGAATTTTGGTTTTTATTGAAATGGGTTTGTTTACATGAATTTTTGTGGTAAGAGTTGTGTTAATTTAGAACTTTATTTTCATGTTTTTTTGATACGACTCGTTAAAAACTATCAGTATTTTTGGGCATTGTATATTTCCTTTTTTGGATTCCAAATCGGTGGAATTCTTAAGGCGGTCCCTTCCTGTATTTGTTTATATGGGTCCCTCTTAGATTTCTCATTCCAGTTGAGATGATTTTGGGGTATGTTTTTAACACATAGTAGGTATTTGATTCTTAAGGATTATCAGTGATGAGTGTGTTGGTGAGGTATTACATTGGTTGAATGCACTTGCGAGACCCTCAGTGTGTTATCCATGTTACTAGGATAGATTATACACTAGTTGAGTTTACACTTTTACTAATGTTGGTTTGATAATTATAGAGATCGTTATGGTTAGTGATTTGGATTTGAGGTCCATTTTCATCTCATTCTAATATTTTTCACCAGAGGAAATCCCATTTAATAATTTAAGAGGAATTTTACTTGTAACATATAGTGTTTTTAAATGAAACAACTAAGTTCAATACTGTAAATGATATTTCACATCGTGCCTAAAGGAACAACTAAATAATTTTTATATTTTACCCTTAAAACCTAGCCATTAAAATTGAAGGAAGGAAAAATAATAACTAAATAATTATAATATTGATTACACATGAATTAATAATTAATTATTTTGTCATACACTAATTACAAATTAAAATGAAATAATATTTTAAATTAAAAAAAATTTGAGAAAAACTACTAAATTGTGCATAACTGTGTTTTCTAACAATACAATAATAAATCAATATTATTTTATTATATTAATTATAGATATATATAATTTTTAATTTAATGTGGATCATTCATCTTATGAGTTATCTAGACATGATATAATAACAAAACCAATTTTACGAATAAGACATGTATTTAAAAATGCAAAAAATTTCCACCTTTTAATGGAACTATTTTTTAAAATATAGTTTTGGATACGTTTATAATTTATATTCTATTAAATAGTATTATTATTTGAAATTTCTATATCCAAATTTACATTGGATGATTTTTTATTGTTTTTTTATTTCATTAATGTTCTGATGAGTAATAAAAAATTAATTCATTTTAATTGAAATATATGTTTTTATAATAATTATCTATACTGGTATATAATATTATTAAAAATTTTAATGATTAATTATATCATTTTTGGATCAGCTAATTTTCTTTAGTTTTTTTAATCAAATTCACATTAAAATTTGATAAAAAATATTTTTAACTATCAAAATATTTTACATTAAAAAAGTGTTTTGTCATTCCATCAGTGTGATTAGTTTATAAAATTTATGTGTTTTGAAATTTTAAAAATGTATTCTATATTTGTAATATTATGTTCTAAATTTAGTAAATAACTCTGTTTTATTATTTTGAGAAAATTAATAGTAACATTGGAATGTTTTTTTATTCCCATGGTTACGGGTAAATCTGGTAATTAAGTGTGAAAATAAATTATCAATGTTATAAAATTTCTGCAACAGTTGACCTATTTTTATTATATGAGTATATTTTTTCCAGAAAATTTAAATTGCGGGGTATTTGAAAATTTATGTCCATTTTGATTAAAATATACCATTAATAATATTATATTAAAAAGAAATACAATTTTGTTATACTTTTGTTTTTAAAAAGAAAATATATTTTTATAATGGGGTTATATTTATGTTGGATTATATGTATTATTTCGAAAAATAAAATGTTATTCTATATCTTGTCAATTTGTATATAAATTTTATTATAAAAAATTACCATGAAAGGGTGGAACAATGATGATGCAATAATTGTTGAATTAATATAAGAATAAAATAATTGGAATTAAAGAAATTAATGAAATTATATAATAAATGAAATCCAATATTTTTTTTGGATGAAATTGATAGGTTTTTTATGATTTATACGAGATATTTTAAATGTATCATGTTGTTATGATATATTAAAAAATTCATGTGATGAATTCTGTCAAAATTAACATTAACGATATTTTAAAATAAATAATATTTTATTATTTGATATAAATTTTATAAAAAAATTAAATTAATAAAAAAAATTCATAATTCATAAATTATCATAAATAACTCATTTATTGGGAATTTTCAGTTTATAGTATTAATATAAACACTCAACGTGTAAATTACTTTACATCACAGTAAGAATTAAAAAGGGTAAATGAGTTTTAAAACAAAAAAATAGAAGGATGAAAAATAGTTAAAACTAATATATAATTTTTTGGATGAAGTTAATTCAACCCAAAATAATCATATATTCGAAATAAATATCTTTGGACCATTTAGAATATAAAATTAATATATTTTAATTTCAGATTTTGAGAAAATACAAGAGTGACCCTTACATCTCTTATAAAATGGCAAAAATTCTTCACTATTAATCACAATTGAAAAGTAATTTTGTTCAACAAATATCTGCACATATCCATTCTTGAATCAATCCCCACATTCTTTATTCCATATTTTAGGGCCCATGAGGTGTCATTCGAGGGGTACCCATTAGTTGTTCCCTTCTCTCTTTATGGGAATTGGCACATGCTCGAGTCCCATTAGTTTCAAATAGTGTTTGTATAATGAAAAAAGGGAATTAAATTCATTTCATATATGGGGAATGTGGAAGGTACTATGTCACATTTGGGGCCCCCACTATGAGTCGGTGATAGAAGCCTGCATGTTTTTTCATTCAATGGGGTCTATGAGCAGCGTCTCTCCCTCCTATCACTGATCTAGGGTTTCCCCTCGGAGTTGATCTGGAGGGGGGAGGCATGAAAAAAATATTCAAAGATGAGATTGAGGGATTATTCCTCATCTCATCCCCCTTATTTCTTCCTTTCTTTCTATTTAATCCTCTCATTAAGGTTTTGGGGTTTGGTTGATCTCACAGATCGAGATGATTGTTCTTTTTTGTTGTGCCTTTGATTTTGTAGGATCTGATGATGGTTTTGTGGAATCGATGTCATTTTTGTGGAACGTCCCATGGTCCTTCATGGTTTCCCTCCCTTTTGATTCTTGTTATTTTTCATGACTCATCCTATGGTGAGGGTTCTTCTTCAGCATAGATATTCCTAGTTTCATTCCAAGAGTGGTGATTCTAGTTAAGATCAGCTCGGACCCCCTCATCGGTAATAGTCCTTTGTTTTGGTAGTTGGTTCATCTTTCGGTGGTTGGTAATGTCTTGAAATCACAAATCTGGGAGTGCATTCCTCTTCAAGTTGATCATTTTATAGATGTTTTGTCCGAGGGAGTCGCGTGGGTGGTGAAAATGATTTCATCCTATGATAGTTCCCACAATAGTGGTATAGAAAACATTAGAAATGTTTTTTAGATGTGTGATGGTAGTGGTTTTCTTTTACAATATGGAATGAATTTAATGGTGTTGTGATCATATATATGGAAACTGTGGTCTATAGTTCACGGTACTATGAAAATTGACCTTCTATAAGGGACTTATCTAGATGAGGTTCAGAGCATGGAGTTTTCACTATACCATGGCTATCTAGATTTGAATGATTGAGAAGTAAGGGTAATTTCCTTTGGTACAAGTCCCATTAATTGTTTCACGAGATAGCTATCCAAGCAGTGATTCCATGCTAGAAGCTAGAAGTAATAATATTGATGTGTGGTGGGGATTTTCAATGTAGACTTAAACTAGGTTGTTTATATCCATGGGATTTTCAACAATTGAGGATCATTTTTTTCCTTTAAGTCCATTATTTCATGTTATTTTCCCCCTCACCACCTAAATGGGTGCTTATATCAATATAAATATTATATTTTTTTAGAAATATTTTAGGCATTACACCCTCCGTAGTTGTTTAATGGTGTTATTCAAAAGAAGATCATCCAAAGAATAGTTATCATTTTTAATTAAGTGTATCTATATTATTTCTTATTCAAAATTTATAACATAATATTAAACAATGGTGAAATAATAACAATATTATCTTAAATAAAATGACATGTGACTATGTTAATATCATCATCCATCTCTGCATTCATCAAATTGGATAAGAATTGTCGTTCGTGTTTACAGTGAACTATAGCATCGTGAAAAAATATAATTCATTTTCCATCACCATACCTCCAAAAATCATATAATGATGTATGTAATTTTTATATATGATATTTAGTACATATTGGTCATCAGTAATGGATAATATATTTTTTATATTCTTCCTTTCAATATACATAAACATAACCCTGTCGTTCTTATATAGGTGTGAAATTTCACCTCCAATAAGTGATGTGATAAATTTTTAATCACCACATACCATTTTTAAAATATATAATAATATTTAAAATATAAATATAATATTAATTATATTATTACCATTCTGTAAATTTAAATATTACACAACATATTTCTATAATGATCAATGAAAAAATAAAACATTACTCAAGCATTTGAACGACTTACAGTCTCCATGATTTTATCATAATTAATTTCTCATATCAATAGATAATGAATGGATTTAAAAGAATAATTGATATACATAAGTGATTTTTATTTCGTGAATATTATTTTGGAGGAGATGGATTAATGAAAAATTTGTGTATTGACATCATACCAAAGACATTTTTGACTCAAGAATTAAATATCATCAAAACATCAGACATGAACATAAATAAAAATGTAATTATTATTACATGGTAACAAGTGATATAAAAGAAAAAACATAATTTAAAAATGTTATGAATAATGTAAATAATTAATCAATTTTTATATTTTATAATGATAAATAACATATGTAACAAGTCGAACTCAAGGTATGGTACTTTTTTCCAATCTCCTTTATTGAGGAATACTTTGATGTCATACACCCACATTATTTTATGAGGATTATATACCTCCCCATTGATTTATCATATAATTAATTAATTTATTAAGTTGTTTTTAATATTTTTTAAATTTTTATTCTTTCGTAGTGATTATTATTTAAATATTCCAAATGGTATGAGGAACATGGAATATTTGATGATTTAATTTCAAAATCATTTCTACTTGTAAATAATATTGATATTATTATATATATTTATTTTTTATAAAATTATTATAAGAGATATTTCATTTTTATTTTCAATTTCAATTATTGGTTTCCCAAAAGGATTCTATTCACTCGTTATATATGTAATGTTTTTAGAAATGGAAAAAGGAATATTTTATTTCAAATGTATAAGATGATAATATATTTTCCACCTATTTGTCAATTACATTATTTTTTTCTTGATTTTCAAGATTTCATTTTTAATCAAAATAAACTCTATATTTGGACTTTGGGTATTTCAGAATTGAAAATGGTTTTTCAATGAAAATGTTTCTTTGGAATTGAAATTTTGACTTCATGGGAAATGTTATTTTTTTCAAGAGTGTTTTTATGTTGGATTAAAAGGGTCATTAAAATAAAATTTATATCACGGTGTATTATTAATGATATGTAACATGATAATTATAGGAAATTAGTGATCCCAATATTTTTTATGCATGGGGTGGCCCAGATATTGTTTGGTAAGGTTGTTTCATCTTAACATGGGGTGGAAAAAATAATGCAGGGTAAGGCTTTTATACATTAACACGTGGTGTCTAAGAGAGTGTAACAGAAGCCCATTGTTGATTAACATGGGGTGGGATAAATATCTTCAGGTAATACCATAACATATTAATAAGGCGTGGTCCTATTAACGCTAGGGAATACTGTTACCGCTTATCATGGGGTGGCCTAGAGATCATGAGGTAAGCCTATGACAAATTATCATGGGGTGGCCCACATAACATCAAATAAGCCCAACACATATTAATTTTTATTCATCTGTACGGTTATTCTAATTTAATGGGGTTTTAAAGGGAATTGAACGGCATTTGAATGTATTTTACGTATATGATTCTCTAAATCACAAAAGGTTGTTTTAATTTCATGTTATGGTTACATTGAATTTGATTGAGAAAAATGAGTAATTTTTTTCTTGTGAAAATGTATTATTTCATATTCTCAGAGAACATTCAAGAAAAGTTAAAAATTCTATTAGTTTTTATATTTTTAATAAACTAATATTTTCCATTATTTCTTTATCCCTTATTATGATCTTGTTCTAATCCCATGTTTTCAAAATGTCGTTCTCATGGTTTAAGGGTTAACAGATATAAGGATAATATTTGGGGGGATAATTGTAACAATTTTTACAAATAAGAAATTATGATTTCTTCAAAAGAGTATTATTTGTTAACGAATGGATACTAAGAATATGTATTAATTATTAATGTATAGGTTTACCTTTTGGGAGGTTTTCCAAAGATATCGAACCTTAAACTAAAAAGATTCTCAAATTTTAATTCTATTTCAAAAAAATGTACAATAAATTATGTTTAAGGAAGAATCGTCATAGTTGGTAGAAAGATCAATATAGATTATATTAGTTTTTAGTATAGTTTTAATATAATGACCATAAAATATTTTAAATTATAGTTAATTAGAATTGATTTTTCATTTTATGATTTCCTTTTTAGTTCATTTAATTTATGATTATGTAGAATTATTTTCAACATAGAGAAGAAGGAATTTGTATTGGGATGGTAGTGAGAGGAATATATCCTTTGAAACCAGCATTAGGAGACTATAAATATTGGAAGATAACATCTTTTTGTAGTAATGGTTTAGTTTAATGATGCAATAAATGGTGCTGGAAACCATGCTAGAGAGAAAACTGATCTACTAAGAAGAAACATGCCTATACTAGAGTATTTTATGACTAATAAGCCCCCATAATTAATGGATCATCTGAACCAGTGGTAGCTATTAATTAGATCAATTACATGGATAATTTATTTAAATTCAAGATATTTATAGAACTTTAAATGGTAATACAGTATATTTACCATTTTGAAGGTGAAGGTGAATGATTTTGGTCAGTGGTTAATAATGTTGCATTGAAAGATGATATTATTTCTATTGAATGGGAATATTTATGAATTTATTCGTTGAGAAATATTTCTGTAACATTTTTCGACAATGGATGGAATGAAATTCATGTAATTGGGGAAAATTCATAATGATTTAGTGGCCTCCAATGAAGAAAAAATCACAATATTTTCAAGCTATGATCTAAATTTTATTGAATGAATTGATATTAAAATTAATAAATTTAAACTACGATTGAAACCATGCTAATGTAGAGACTTTTCCTCATTATATTTTAATTGTTATGAGAAATTTGTAAATTTTTATGAAAAATATGTGACCTAATTTTCAAACAGTTTTGTTACAGAAGATGATAAGAGTAAGAAATTATCATGGTTGAATGAACAAGGGATGAATCCAACGGATTCATCTATAGGTAAGCCTTAGAATTTAGAAATTCAGGAAAACTAAATTTCAAGGATCTTTTGAATGGAACATGAATGTTTTTTTGCTGAGGACATTTTGGTCATAAGATATTTGACTATAAAAAAAGAACCATAAAAACAAATGAACATGATAATAAATAGACATCATGTAAAGTCTCAGACCTTCCTTGTCCATTAAGTTGTCAATTTTTGGTTTTGGGGTGAAATGAACTCATCAGTGAGTCGTGAGGGTGGTGATGTCATTGGAAGGGTGTCACCACGGTGTCACTGATCAGTCTCAGTGATCGGTGTGTCACTGATCGGTTCCACATGGTTGTTGGGGGTTTCCTTCCCCATTTTTCCAGTAATGCCACTTCTAAGAATGTTTAACCTTTTAATGTGGTTCATGGCCATTTTAATGCCCATAGATGTTGTTCAATAACTCTAGGAGTGGGGAGACACTCTACCATCCCAAATATTATGTCATTGATATGCATTTTCCACTTTTAAAATGAAATATTTTTACTCACATCTATTATGGACACCTCTCTAATGAGAATTATTAAATAAAAATTAATTCCATCACTTGTAACCACCCAATAAAGTGGAGAAACCATGGTCCTCCGTTAAAGGATTTCATGAATCCATATCTCATAACTCCAGGATCACACCTTTTATCGCATGAGGATTATTTCTTCGTCATACCTCGTATCATTCATTTCCATGGTGCATTTAGGGTCCACCTTCCTGAGGATTGTGGTGCGCCTATGTTGGATCCTTTTCGGCTCAATATTTATGTCCTTGTAGTTCCTCCCCTGCATGTCGTGCATCCCCAGATCATGGCGCGTATAGGAAAACATTTATTTTTGATCATCCAAGTAGGGTATTTTACTTAGTCTCTCTTTAATTTGTTTCATGTGGGGTGAGTATAATGATTTTTCTATGGGAATGGATGAAACCAATACATAATGAAGCTAATAAATGGGTTTTAATGAATGAAGTGGTGTGTTTTATGGTGATATTGTACTAATTTACATTTGAATATATGTTTTGAATTGTATGGGCTTATGTCCACTGAAAAGCGTGGCCATTGGTGGTCCATTTTTGTGCACTAATAAACCTATTTTCCCTTGATAATTTTGGTATTGAACAGTTGTAACATGGAAACAAGTTAATAACTTAAAATCGGTCGATTAAATGGATTCCCAATGAATAATAATCCTTATGTGGCACCCCAGTTAACCAAATTAAAATAGGAAACTAAATGAATGGTTTGTTTAAATCTTAAAACTCCCTCGATCTATTCTGGTGATATGTGTGGTTTTTCAACTTGATGCTTGAGGGGTGAATTGTAAGGGGATGGGATCCACTATTTTCTAGTTGTTGGTTGGTATATCTATGGACAGGTGGGGATGTAATTAGGAGCTTGGTTTGGTTCGAGTACTTTGTGGGATCTCATGGATCCCTTTTTTGATTTGAATTTAATATAAAACTGGGAGTGAATTCTTAATTTTCTTCTTGGATATTTTTCCTCCCTTGGCATGTGAATATACCTATTAGTTTCTTGCAACAAAAGAACTATTTAAATAGAACGACTAGAATGTTATAACAATAATGGGTTCAATAGTTAATTGTTTTCTGAGAATGATTTGTGACTTGGTCATGGCTGTTTTTCCTTTTATGAATGAATATAAACATGGGTGTTTGTGTATGGGATGATTTTGTATCCCCGAGGTTGGTATGATTTCTTTTTAACTATAAGTATAATTTATTTCTTATGTTTCTTATTTTCTCCCCAACCAAGTTTTTAACATCATGTCGAACACCCCCATTACATGGGGGAGAATGTTTTATTCCAACACTCCTATGAGTGGCTGGTTATTAGATCCTTTTTCTCTCCCTTTTTCAAGCTGCACAAGACAATTTGTCAAAGTTGTGATGGCTTGATGTATATTATAGCCGAAGATTCTTCAGGTAGGGTAGTTGTGGTGGTTGTCCTAGGTGTGTGCGGGTAGTTGGTTTTCTAAGTGTCTTCGATATGAGGCCTAAGTGTCTTCGGGATGGGAAATAGTTGGTATGGATAAGGTTAAATTGAGGCTGGCAGTTGTTTTTGTGGCCCAGGTTTCTTTGTTCAGGGATGTGTGTGGTTGTTGTGGCACATGTGTCTGCAGGCTGGATGTATGGTTGTGGTGGCCCAAAAGGTTGTTGTTTGGGTGGCAATGGGGCTGCTGTGAGAATGGCAGGAGAAGTCTAACATGTTTTATGATTCTATAAACAGTGTAAAAGTGGTGCGGGGTACCCAAACATTGATTTGTCATTATTTTTACTTTACTTGACTTGTGTTATTTGGGGAGTGTTCCATGGGGAGGATTGGGTGGATAGTTTCCATGCAAGGTTCTTCGGTTATCTCTTTTTCAAACAGGGCATAAGAATGCCTCCCCACATGTGCACAAGATAATTTGGTCTTCCATACTTAGTATACCTGTATAACTACACTATGTATATAAACTGTTTTTAGGATTCTAGGAGGACTTCAGGGACTATTCCGGTCCGTATTAGCTCGGATGTTGGGACTGTTACTGTTGATGCTTTTCTTTTCTTTTGATACATCCCTTGGGATTTTTATTATACTTGAAGAACATTAAATAGAAACATGCATAAGGGAATGGATTTTTTTTGATTTAGTTTTACTTACAATTTTGTTGTTGTTTGGGATTTACTATCTTATATCCCAATCCTTTTTAAAACAAAATGTGTAATGTCTTCCATATCAGATATGATTTTATACTCTTGGTTCTTGTCACCACTCCAGGTCCTATTGAAGGCGGGACTCAGGGCTTGTTATGTATCTTTCAACTTGAAGAAGGAATGATCTGGCAGTTTGTCGTCCCTTCCCACATCATGGTGAAGGCGAGTCGTGATAGAACTGTATCAGGTGATATAGATGAGATATAGGATGGTGGCCGGGGTTAGTCATAGTGAGGATTTCATGGGATGGTAGGTAAATAGGGTTAGGGAATAATGGTTCAATAAATAGGCCATTGATGATAGCTAAGACACTAGATTTTAGGGCCACCTGTGATCCGATGCAAGGACTTTGGACCTACAAAATGACTAAGCGACGCAACCCTGATTGCAGGGTTGATACACTATGAAAGGTACATGAATCATAATGAATTCTATTCTTGTGTGTTCTGGGTGTCCTGGTAATTTAAATAAATAACAAGTTAAAGAAAAATTTAAAATAAATCTTCAACACCACTCGGGCTTAGGAGTTCCTGATTTACCATGTAGGGGTGGCACCAAAAGGATGACTACGAGTACTGTAGCTGATCGAGGCCCATGATGTTGATTTGGTTGATGAGAAGATTAGTGAACGAGAAGAGGAGGATGAAAAGTTTTAGAGGATGCTTCCTTCCATTTAGTGACTTACCATCGAGATTTATGAGGGAAGCATCTCAGACATGGTGACCGAAATCTGGCTCAAGGGGTTAGTGATATCTTTCAGCTTGATCGAAGTTCCAGTTGATAATACGGTTCCATTAGTAGTCACTTTGAAGAGATTCTCAATGTGTTAGTGTTGGATGCTCTACCTCAGATAGAGGATGGAGAGTGAGATTTTGTGAGCTGACTTTGAGAAGGTGTTTCTGGAGAATTCCTTTATTTTATGATGAAGGCTGAGAAAAGGTGTTAGCTACACTCCTTTCAGTAGGGTATCATGTTAGAAAGGGATCTGGGGATCAAGTTCATAGATCTCCTTCATTTTTCTCCAGACCTTTCTCCAGATAAGGAGATTTTGGAGAGACGTTTAGAGGGGGAAATATGACATTCTCTATAGTATTTTGATACTCCCTTCATCCTAGAGACATACATGGCAGTCCAGAAGAAGGCCGATGTGGTGGATGGGATGCCCATACTAGCAGGTGTGTCATGAGAGGTGAGCCTGTTTGGATCATCATAGGGGAATGCTGTTAGTAGTAAGCCTCCAGCGTCAATTCCTTATAGGTTTAGCCAGTGGAGAGCAGGCCCCATTAGTTCCAGTTTTGATCTCCCTATCCTCACCTTTTCCATGTGGTCCCAGTATCAAGGTGCTTCATCTGTGGCAGCTTTGGGTACCTTCGGAATTCATTCCTGGACCGAGTGATGCACAATGGGGGTGGGTAGTTTCAGTGACCACCTCAACCACAACAGTTCCATCAAAGTCCATTTAGCATTAGCAATAGGGACATAGATCTCCCACTCCTCTGAGAATAGACATTGTTGGAGGAGTCTGACAACAAGGCGCTCCTCAGGGACCTCGACTAGGGAGTGGTCCGGAGGCGACCGACAACCGAGGGGTAGTGGAGCTAGGCAATGGTAGTTGCACACCGTAGAGGCATCAGTTCTAGTAGGGTCAGAAGTCATTCAAGGAACAATCAGCATGTTTATCACTCTTCCCTGAGACGTGTTTGATCCACGAGCTTTGCACTCTTTTGTTACACCTGGTCATACCCATGACTTTGACCTAGACTTTGAGAGACTCTCCATGCCCCTAGTGCAGAGTATACTAGTGGGGTGATACTAGCATGTTTGATGTTTGACGAGGATTAAGACTGATGTTGGGGCCACATCAGTCTAATAGGGATCCTCTTATACTACAAATTCATCCATACAATGTCATCCTAAGAATAGAGTTGTTGTTTTATATGCAGGCTGTTATCGACTACTTCCGAAGAAGAGTCACGTTCTCCTTTGAGGATGGCAAGTGTGTCACTTTTTTGGTAAAAGAAGTTGTCAAGTAGGGATAGGGTGTGTGGAGCCTCTTCTTTCTATGTTGTTCGAGCTTTCAGAAGAATCAGTGGATGCTGATATTATGGATATTCCAGGAGTTTTCATAGTGTTGCTTGATGTTTTCCCCAAGGTGGTTGTGACTCTACCCCCTCGACAAGATGTTATGTTCGGGATGGACTTACAACCTAGTGCCCATCTGATTTTGATGACTCCGTCTCATATGGATCCTTCTGAGTTGCAGGAGTTACAGATTTAGATTGATGATCTGATGAATATGGGTTTTGTATGACCAAGCATGTCACCATGGGGTGCGCCAGTCTTTTTCGCAAAGAAGGTAGATGGTGGTATCATATTGTGCATAGACTACAAGACACTGAATTAGGTAATGATCAATAACTGTTACCCTCTCATGAGTATAGACAATCTATTTCACATGATGAGTATAGTAGGTTGGTTATCTAATATCGGTCTGTGGTCTAGAAATCACCAATAAGGATAAAAGACAGAGATATCCCGAAGACTACTTTTAGGTGGAGGTATGGGATCTTTGAGTATGTACTCATGTCATTTAATGTTATGAATTCACCTTCTGTGTTCATGAGGCTCATGAACTTTCTTTTCCACATGTTTTAGGGCTGGTTCTTCATTTTGTTCATCGATTACATATTGATCTACTCTAGATCAGCGGAGGAACATATAAAGAACCTCAATATGGTCCTGCTGATCCTTTGATATCATAATATCTATATATTTTGTCCAATTGCAAGTTATTGACATGAGAAGATAATTTTCAAGGAAACATTGTGTCTCAGCAATGGGTACTGGTTGATCTATAAAAGGATGTAGTTGTTGTTTCTTGGGAAGCACCCATGAATGTGATGGAGGTTCGTAGTTTCCTAGGTTTGGCTATATATTATTATAATATCATACCCGACATATCATGAGTTTGACCTACATTGACTTCTTTTACCAAAAAGGATTAGGAAATTGTGTGGAGTGAGTAGTGTCGAGGGGTTTTCAGCTATATGAAGGAATGATTGTTTAGTGCTCCATTTCTCAGGTTTCCATAGGAAGGGTTGTTGATTGAGGTGCTTTGTGTTTCTTCTAGACTAGTCCTTGGGTGTGTGTTGATGTAGCATTGGGGAGTGATATCATATGTGTCTAGGAACATACATCCTCATGTGTGTAACTATGTCACCAATGACCTTGAGATTGCAGCGGTTCTATTCACACCAAAGTTGTTGTGGAACTACCTCATTGGGGAGTGTTTTTTAGTCTTCACAGTTCAAAAGTGATTGAGGTATATCTTCTCTCATTGAGACCTAAACTGGAGGTAGTCAAGGTGTATGGAGTTTCTCTAGGAATATATATTTTAGATTTTCTACACCACAGGAAAGGGGAACGTGGTGGATAATTCCTTTAGTAAAAAGTCATAGAAGGATGTGGTCCAATAATTGGTAGATGCTTGGAATGCAATGGAGATGTCGGATGACCAAAACCTTGATGCAAGGTTGGAGGATGGTAGTGGCTGCCTATTTCAGATGACAGTGTTTTCATCTCTGTTGCTGAAGGTAGAGGAGTCCTAGTGGGGAGACATAGAGAGTGAAGTGATGCGCGATAATGTTATGTAGGGAAATTCTCTAGATGGATAAATAGACGATGGTTAGAATCGGATGATGTTTCACAGAAAGTTGTTTTTCCTTGTGGAAATACGCAAGAGTGTTATTGGTGAGATCTACAATTCAAGCCTATCAGTACAAACAAGAGTTTCCAAGATGTACATGGGCTTGATGGTCAATTTCGGTGTCCTGGGGTGAAACAGGTACTGGAAGAGTTTATAGAAAGCTTCCTGGTGTGTCAGCAGGTGAAGGATGAAGACCACGTCCTATGAGGTTTTTTGTAGAGTTTATATGTCCCCATATTGAAGTGGGAGGAAAAATCAATTGATTTCTTCACATTAATAATCAGGTTTCAAGGAGGCTACGATGCTATCTGGGTAGTGGTAGACCAGCTGACAAAATCATCTCAAATCCTAGCCATAAAGTAGGTGAGTGCCATGGATGCCTTAGAATACAGATACGTGGATGAGGTGGTGCGAATTCGCGGAGTTATTAGGACCATTGTCTCAGATAGGGATGTCTGGTTTACCTCACGATTCTGGAGGGGATTTCAACATGCTTTTGGCACCCAACTACGCTTTAACACAAATTTTCACACCTAGATAGATGGTCAGACCGAGCGGACTATCCAGACATTGGAGGATATTCTACGGGCATGTGTTTTGGACTTTTGGGGATAATAGGAACAAAATTCTCCCTTACTATTATTTTCCTCCAGTAATAACTATCAATCTACTATTTTCATGGAACAGTTTGAAGCCTTGTATAGGATGTCGTGTCATTTTCTCGTGTGCTGGACTGAGGTAGGGAAGATAGGTTTTCTTGGCCCAGAGGTTGTGCAGAGCACAATAGAAAATGTTTATCTCATATGAGGGTGGATGAAGGAGCTTCAAGACCAGAAGAAGTCATATTTTGATCATAGGTGGAGACCCTTTGAGTACGAGGTTGGGTAAAATGTGTTCTTGAAGGTCTCCCCTCGATGTGGGAATTGAAGGTTCGACATTGGGAGAAAGCGCTCTCCTAGGTTCATCGGTCCTTTCGAAGTGTTTGGGTGAGTCGGTGAGGTACCATATTAGTTGGTGCAACCACATTAGTTGAAAAGGATCGTCGATGTTTTCTACGTCTCCTACATTCATTGATATCTAAATGATTATACCCATGTCATTGACTGGGAAGAGTTGGATATAGGGGAGGGAGCTACGTTTGTGGAGAGACCGGTGAGGATTGCAGATTGAAAAGAGAAAATGCTTCAGGGAAGATCCATTCCTTAGGTTCATGTGTTATGGAGGAACGGTGGACTTTAGGAGAGTACTTGGGATTTAGAATCTTATATTCACACCCAGTACCCAGTGTTGTTTTGAGTTTTTTCCTATTTTTGGTTAATTGTTTGTGATGTATTTCTTGACGTTGTTTACTGTGAAATGTTTTGTTTTCCTTGTTCTATGAATGTGTATGAAGGTTACTGGCTATGGGTAGGGGAGGACATGACCCCTAATCATGACACATTATGTTGGATGTGACTAAACCCCTGCAGGCGAGTTAGTTTCGTCCAATGCGGATAATATCATGACATGTAGAAATGGTCTCCCTAATGGATATTTCAAGATGGTGTGACCTTTGTATATTTGTGTACATGAGAAAGATGTGTTCCTAGATGTTGAGTAGGTTTATTCCTGAGAGTTATATTCATGGTGGTTGTTCGAACCCCTCTATTTTCTTCAGTTATTGTTTCAATTCATGAGGATGAAAATAGTTTGAGATAAATTTTATGTGATTTCTTGGATCATCCTGGTCAATTACATTGACAATTTTTTGTGTTGCGGTACCATGGACCCATCAACAAGTCGTGAGGGTGGCAGTGTCAGTGGAAGGCTGTCACTATGGTGTCACCCATTGATGTCACTAATCGGTCTCATCAATCATTGTGTCCCCAAATGGTCTCACCGATCGGTGATTCCCCGATCAGGGTGTCCCCAGTCGTTGAGTCCCAAATCAGTGTGTCCCAGATATGTCTCTTCGATCTGTGCCACACCTGATCGGTGCCATGGGTTTGTTGGAGGATTCCATATTGAGGTTTCCTATAATGAATTTTTTTTCACTTTTTACCTTTTATGGTGGCTCAAGGACATTTTTAAATCATATAAATGTTGTTCTAATTATCCTAGAGCGGGGGGATGCTCGACTAACCTAAAACAATTTATCTTTGTTACGCGTTTAAAATTATTTAAACTAAATATTTTAACTCTGAACTGTGATGGCCACATCTCTGATGATAATTATTAAATAAAAATTAATTCCATAATTTGTAACTACCCAAAAATGAGGATAAACCACTATCCACCTTTATAGGCATTCAAGTATTCATATCCTCTAACCCCATGATCTCACCTTTTATTGCACAAGGATTCATTATTCTTCTTTACTATTCTCTTCCTTTTCCTTGGGTCATTTGGAGCCCTCCTTCTAGAGTATAGTGGTGAGCTAGTGCTTGAGCCTTTCCTGCTCACTCTTGGAGTCCTTTAGGTTCCTACCCTTAATGCCATGTATCCCCAAATCATGGCACATGGAGAAAAACTTCCATCATTGATCATCCATGTTTGGGTTTTTCATTCATCTCTCTTTACACTATAACATGTGTGGTGGGTATGATGTTCTTTCTACGGCGATGGATGAAACAAAATCTTAATATTGATAATAAATGGGTTTTAATGAATTAAAGGGTGGGTTTGAGGTTTCTGATGTAAACTTTTACATTTTCTAATATGTTGTGAATTTTATGGTATTATATCCACTGAATATTGTGGTCATTGGTGGTCCTTTCATTCACACTAATGAACCTCTGTTGCTTGAATAATTCTGTGATTGAATCGTTGTAAAATGGAAACCATTAAATCATGTATACTCAATTGATTAAATGGATGAACACTGAATAATAATAATTGTGTGGTCACCCTGGTTAACCAAATGGAAAGACAGAACTAATGGAATGGTGTGTTTAAATATGAAAACTCCCTTTCTAGGTTCTAGTGATATGTGTGGTTGTTCTACTTGATTCGTGTAGGGAGATGTGGAAGGGGATGGGATCCCTTGTTGTATAGTTTTTGGTTTGTGTATCTGGGGATGTGTGGGGGCATATGTTGGTTCTTAGTTATGTTCCAATATTTTGAGGGATCTCACAGATCCCATTTATTCTTGTGACCTTACAAGAGAACTTGGTGAGGATGTTTAATTTGTGGCTTGTGCATTTTTCCTACCATAGATTTTGGCAATGCCTTTTAGTTTCTCAGTATTGAAGAATTATATAAATGGAACTACTTGAATTTGATAACAATAATGGGTTCAATGGGGAATTGTTTTCTAGGAATGAGTTTTCACTAGGTCATGGATGTTGTGATATTTCTAAATAAATTGTAACGAGGGCATTTGTTTATGGGTTGGTTTTGGAACCCCTAGGTTGGGATGAATTCTTTTTTACCTATATGTATAATTTAGTTTTTATATATCTTATTCACGAACCACCCATGATGAGAACATCATGCCGAATACCCCCATTTCATGGGAGAGGGTGTTTTTCCAACACATTAATGAGTGGTTGGCAATTAACTCTGTTTATACTCCCTTTCCCGAGTATCCCAAGACTCTTCGGGTAGATTGTGATGGCCTGAAGTCCATTATAGCCTTGGATTTTTTATGTAGGGTGGTTGTAGTTGTTGGCCTCGGTGTGTGTGGGCAGTTTATTTCCCAAGTGTCTTTGGGGTGAAGCTCTTGTGTCTTATGGCATGGAGGTAGTTGTTCTGGCCTAGGTGTCCTCATGTGTGGTGGTAATTGTTGTGGGCAAGGTGTCTACGGGACGTGATGTGTGTTCTTGTTGTGGTCCAGGTGTTTGTGGGTGGGATGCGTGGTTGTGGTGGCCCAAAATGTGGTTGTTGGGGAGGCAGTGAGACTGCGGTGAGAATGGAGGGGGACGTCTGACACGTAGGATGTCTTCAATAACCCATGGGAAAGTGGTGCGGGGTATGAATACATTGATGTGTAACTAAAGTTACTTTACATGGCTTGTGTAATTTGGGTATTGTGTCTTGGTGAGGTCTGGGTGGATTGTTTGCTTTCATGGTGCTTTGTTTATATCCTTTTCTCACGGGTCATTGTAATGCCTCCGCACTTTTGCATGAGTGCTTATGGTTTTCCCTACTGAGTATACATGTACACACACCCTATGTATATATAACTGTTTTCAGGATTCTACGAGGGATTTTGGGGTCATTCATGACTATATTAGCTCAGAAATAGGGGTAGTTAGTGTTACTGCTTTAATTTTATTTTGGTACTTCCCTTTGTAGTTTTGTTGTACTTTTAGAACATTATATTGGAACATGCATTTCGGAAGGGATTGTATTTTTCATTACTTTTACATCCAGTTTTGGTGTTGTGTGGGATTTACAATCTTATCTCTAGGTTATTTTCAATCAAAGGAATGATGACTTCCATATCACATATTATATTATACCCTCGGTGCTATTAGCCACTCCAGGGCATATTGAAGGCGAGACTCGGGTGACATTATCTCTCCTTCAACTTGATGATGGAAGGGTTTTGGTAGTTTTATATCCCTTCCCTCATCATAGAGAAGGCAGGTCAGGACACATCCCATGTTAATGTATTTTAATTGAAAAGCGATTGGAAATTATTCAATTTTTTGTCAAATGATTGTTACAAATAACGAAAATAATTTTCAATTTATGAAAAAAAGTCTGGGAAATTTTTTTTTCACCACTTCAGTTGATGTTGAGACATTTTATGAAGTGATGGATAGTACATAAAGCCCATTATTTTTCAAGGGTCAGCCATTTGTTCAAGGTTTTGGAAATTCCTAATGAGTTTTTTAATTATGTGATTATATGTGATTTAATAACATTTTGGGGTTCTTATTAGGTTTTATGTTTATTTAGGATTGTGCTTAATGAGAAGAATTATTTTACTTTTTATATGATTTTTATGGGTTTGATAGCCTTTAGGGTTTTTGTGATATTTGAAGATCAAGAATTTTAGGGACATATATTATAATTATAGATATTTGGAGGATGAATATGTTATTAATAAAATATCATTTAAGTGTATTTCTTTATGTTTAATGTTTGTAATGGAATTCTTGAATTCTATTAAATAATTTCAAAAGAAAAACATTATTCATTTATTCTTAAAACATGAAATGAATGAACTATTAACAGATCATAGATTTTTTATAATGTGATTGTTAATATTATCGTGATCATGTTAAATATCAATCCTGATAATAATATGATAGTCTATTTTATATTCCATGTAACAGATTTCCTATATGGAACCCTGTTATGTGTTATCTTAGGTGATCATCATACTCCCCATTCTTTCTTTTAATATGGATGTTTTATTAACACTTATTCTTATGTAGGATTTAAATAATGTTATTTTTAAATGACATACAATACTTACCAGTAATGAATTCTAAATTGAGTGGATGATATTTATTAATGTGGGGGGTATAATATATAATCCAAATTTTTTAAAAGAAAACTCTATATATGATTACATATATGATACACCACTTCAAACTTAATGGAAAATCTAAATAAAATTTTAATGATGCAATGAAAAAATTTCAATTATAATATAGATATTGACTAATATTAATAGAATAATGAATATATGGTTAAAATATATAAATAACTAATTTCTTAGTGAACAATTAATTATAAATGAATTTAAAACCCTATTAAAATTAAAAGGAATTGTTTTTATGAAAAAATATTAAACATTTTAAAAGTGTGTTATATAAAAATAAATTAAAAAATATCTCTTGATGGACTATATTAATGAAATATATATATATATATATATATATATTCAATTTATTTTTTATCATTTATATTATTTTTTTCTAGATGATATATATGAACAAATCCAATTTTATGAATTAGAGATATATTATTTAAAAAGGTGGTTTCCCCACCTTTTGATGGCACACATTTTTAATATCTAATTTTTTTTAACATTTATCCAATATATGTCTAAAAATAATATTCTTCATTGAAATTAGAGTATCAAAAGTTAATTATATTTTTTATTATTTTTATAATAAGTTTCATATTATTATTATTACTGAAATATTAAATCATTTTAGTTGAAATCTATATTTCCCTGAAATTTATTTATAGAGAAAATTCTATTTTCAAATGGATTTAATATACAATTCTCTCATTTTCTATCATTTAATAAAACTTGGTTACATGGAAACAATTTCACATTGATGTTTTATTTAAAAATACTGTGAACATTTGAATGTTTTAACATTAAAAAAACATTTTCTTGATCTGTCACTAGTATTATATTTTAATGAATATTTTCAATTTTGGTGATTTGATATTTGGAAAAGGGATTCCATATTTGGAATCATAAGGTCCAATTTTATTAAATAGATCCCTTTTATTTTTTTACCATATAAATTGTAACATCAGTAATTATTTTTTTAATATAGATAATGGTAAATTAGTAATTACCTATAAAATAATATTATAAGTATTATAAAATTATCCTAATAGATGTCCTAATTTTATTGGATGAGAATTTTTTATCCCTAGTAATTAATAGATCATTTATGTTACCATATGTTTCAATTTTTATGACATTATAAAATTAATAATATTATATTAAAAGGAAATATAATTTTATCAATCTTTGAGTTTTTACAGGATAGATATTTTTAATATATTGTTATATAAGGTATATATTACACTATATATACTAATTTGAAATAAAATATGTTTTTACTCATCATGGTAATTTATTTGTATTTTATATTGATAAATTAGTTAACATAAATGGGGACATGATGATGATGCCGGAATTGTTTAATTTAGAAAATAATCCTATAAATTTTTTTAAAAATATTAAAATAAATAAAATTTGATATAATTCATATCTTCCATGAATTTTTTAGATTACACAGACATATTATTGATTATTTAATTCTTTTTTCTAATATATAATGTTTTTGTAATAATTCTAGATTTTTAATTGAATAATAGTATCAAAATTGACATTAATGATAATTTAAAATTAAAAAAAATTAAATTAAAAAAAACATAAAAATATAAAATTCCAAAAAATATATTGGATATGTCTTATATTCCATATTTTACTAATTTATTAGTATTTTTAAATTTAAATGTATTCATATAAACCCTGATATTTAATTGGACATGGTATCACAGTAAAAATAAAAAATGGTAATTGAGGGTTAAAACAAAAAGATAAGTATTAATAAAAAAACTTATATATTTTTCATTTAATACTGGTCATTTGATTAAATATAATCATATATTTAAAATAATTCAATTTAGAACCATTTTTAATATAATTTTCATTTATATTAATTTAATATTATCATATATTCAAAGAGTTCCCCAACCCTCTCTTATAAAAGGGAACCCATTATTCTTTATTTCTATAAGATCAAAAATAATTTTTTTGGCCATGAATTTACAAATAATCATTAATAATCGCTCCCCACATTATAGAGAACATTTTTTTGGCATAAAACCATCCTTAGATGTGTTATGGTGTTAATCAATGGAGTCCTTCCAAATAAAAGGTATCATTTTTTATTAATTGTTTTTGTTTTATTTGTTATTATACTTTTTTAGAATGATATTAATCAATTTATAAATAAAAAATAAAGAATAAAAAAATATAATGAGATATTATTATGTTAATATGAACACAAATATCCACGTCCACATCCATAAAATGTGGAAAAAATTCTCATTCATGTATGTGATGAACTACCCTCTTGCGAACCGTTGTATTTAATTTTCTATCAATGTATTTCACGACTACAAATAATGATGGAATTGTTTTTTACATATAATATTAGAAATATATTTATCCTTGTAAAAATAAAATATATCATTTACATTATTATATCTCAATTCACAAAAATATCATAAGGTTGCTCATTCGTACGTTTCAACTGTCACCTCCACGAAGTGATGCGATTCATTTTTCATCATCACATCTCATGAATGATCTATTTTAGTATATTTAATATTATAATATAATATTAATTATATTATTCAGATTATGTAATAATAAATAATACTTACCTTTTCCATAATGATCATTGAAAATTGAAATCATTTCTCATGTGTGTGTATGACTGACCAAATCCATGATTGTGACATAGTTCATTTTTCATATCCATATTCAATGGCTGTGCATAAGAGTATAATTTATGTATTAATGATATTTTTATTTAAATTATATTATTATGTTCATGATGGAATATATATCTTTTTGAATATGGACTACATACTAAAATCATTTTGGACCGAAGTACCAAATATCATCAAAACATCGAATATAAGCATAAATAATTATGTAATTGTAATAACATCGTAAAATTTGAAATAAGAGAAATAATAAAATTTAAAAATGTTGTATAAATGTTAATAATTAACATACATTTATTATTTAGGATGATAAATAATTTGTGTGATAATTCAGACATAATGAAAGGGAATTCAACTCAATCACCATTCATTGAGGAATATTTTTATGGTATAAAACAACTTTATTTTATGATATTTATATAAAGTCCTAATGAAACAAAATCCTGGCCTTCTAGATTTTATCTAGTTGGGATCGGGTCCTACCAGTTCCAGTTTCGATCTCCCGGTCCTCACCCTTTCAATGCGGTCCGAGGTTCGAAGTGCTTCATCTGTAGCAACTATGGGCGCCTACGGAATCAGTGTCCAGACCAAGGGATTTTCAGGTGGGGTAGGGAAATTCAGTTCCCACCTCAGTAGTAGTAGTTTCCATCCATGGGCATTTAGTAGCAGCTATAAGTACAGTGAGCTCCCACTCCTCTGAGAGTAAACATTGCAGGAGGAGGTCGAACATTGGGCACACCTCTGGGACCTCGACCGAGGCATGGTCAGGAAGGCAGTCAACAGTAGAGGGGAAGTGGAGTTGGTCATCGGTAGTTTCACACTACATAGGCAGCAGTTCCATCCGGGCTGGAAGCCATTCAAGGTACGATCAGCTCGTTTAGTACTCTTGCATGTGCCTAGTTTAATTTAGGATCTTCACACTAATTTGGTAAACACGGTCACACCCATGCCATCAGCCTAGACTTAGAGATACAATCAATGTCCCTAGTTCTATGTATGCCAGTTATGGTTCATACTAGCCTATTTGACTTTTGTAAAAGATGCAGACTGATTTGGGGGCCACATAAATCTTGTGGGGATCATCTTATTCTATAAATGAATCCATATTATGTCATCTTAAGCATAGATTGGCTGTTTTATGTGAACGTTGTTATCGAATGATTATGTAGAAATTCATGTTCTCTGATGAGGATGGCCATCGTGTGTCTTTTTTTGGTAAATGAAGTTGTCATGTGTGGAGATGGCATGTGGAATCTCTTGTTTCTATGGTGGCCAAGCTTTCAACTGAATTAGTGTGTGCTATGATGATGGATGTTCTGGGAGTTGTCAGAGATTTCCTGGATGTTTTTTCTGAGGAGGTTGGGACTCTACCACCTCAACATGATGTTGGGTTAGGTATGGACTTACAACCCAGTTCTCGTCTGATTTTAATGGCTCCTTATCGGATGGCTCCTTATTAGTTGCTGGAGTTTCAGATTCAGATTGAATATCATATGGAGAAGGGTTATGTTTGACCTAGAATGTTGACATGGTGTTCTCTAGTATTATTTGAGAATATGGTAGATGGTAGTCTTAGACTATGCGTAGACAACCAGTGACAGAATCAGGTAACAATCAATAACTTTTACCCTCTCCCTAGGGTTGATTATCTATTTCACAAGATGTGGGGAGTAGGTTGGTTATCTCTGATGAATATGTAGTCTGTGTATGACCAGTTAAGGGTGAAAGACAGTGATATCATAAAGACTTATTTGAGGTGCTGGTATGGGAACATTGGGTTCGTTGTGAGGATGTTCGGTGTTAAAAAATCACCTTCTGTATTCATGGGGCTCATGAAATCTATTTTCCACAAGTTTTGGGACTAGTTTTTCATTATTTTTATCAATGACATATTGATCTACTCCTGATCTGAGGGGGAACATACTAAGAACCTCATGATGTCCTTGTTGTTCCTTTGACACCATAAGCACTATCAAATGTTATCAAAATACAAGTTCAATACATGATAAGTGCATTTTCTAGAACAAATGGTGTCTCATCCTGGGGTATAGGTTGATCCGTAAATGTTTGATGCAGTTTTTTCTTGGAAAGAACCCATGAATGTAACGGAAGTTCGTAGTTTCCTATGTCTGGAAAGCTTTTATCAGAGGTTCGTACTAAAATTATCTCGAGTTGTAGATCCATTGACAGCTTTGACCAGAAAGGGTCAGACCTTCGTATGGAGTGAGAAATGTCCAGAAGCATTCAACTATTCGAAGGAAATGTTGGTCAGTGCTCTGGTGCATAGGTTCCCATTTAAATGGGTATTTATTCAAGTGTTTTTTCATGCTTCTGGACCTGTCCTGGGGTGTGTGGTGATGTGGCTTTGGGGATTGATATCTTATTGGTCTAGAAACTTACTTCATCAGGTGCGTAACTATAACTCCAATGACCTAGAGCTTACAGTGGCTATATTCACACTAAATTTGTTGCAACACAACCTCATCGGGAAGCGCTTTGTGGTCTTCATAGATCACAAGAGATTGAAGTATATTTTCTTTCAGCAAGACCCAAACTTGCAGCAGTGCAGGTTGATGGAGTTTTGTAAGGAATACGGATTCTAGATTTGCTACACCTTAGGAATGGGGGATGTGACGGCTGATTCCATGAGTAGAAATTTTCAGAATGATGTGGTCTGAGAATCGGTAGAGACATAGAATACAATGGAGGTGTTTCCATCTTTAAACCTGGATGCATGGGTAGAGATGGTAGAGGATGTATGTTTCAGATGACACTGTAGTCCTCTCTATTGCGGCAGGTATAGGAGTCTTTGTGTGGAGACATAGAGAGTGAAGTGATGGGCGATCGTGTTAGCCAAGGAAATTTTCAGGATGGATGGTTATACGAGGGTCAAAATCAAATGATGTTTCAGGGACCATTTTTTGTCCCAATTGAAATGTGTGACAGGGTTCATAGTGTGTTTCACAACTCACCCTTGGCAGTACAACCCAGAGTTTCCAAAATATACAGGGGCTTGAGGGGTCGGTTTTGGTGTCCCGGGGTGAAATGGGTAGTGGTAGAGTTTGCAGAAAGGTTCCAGGTATGTCAGTAGGTGATGGCTAAAAACCACATCCCAGGAGGTTTAATGCAGCCTTTAGATGTCCCCAAGTGAATGAGCGATGACATCTCGAAGTATTTCATCAGAGGACTACCTATTGTTCAAGGTGGTTGTGATGCTATTTGGGTAGTGGTAGACCAGATGACGAAATCAGCTCACTTACAGGTCATCAAGTAGTTAAGTGCAATGTATGGCTTAACATAAAGATAAGTGAATGAGTTGGTGCAGTTTCATGGAGTTATTATGACCATTTTCTGGGATAGGGATGTCCAGTTTACCTCATGAGTCTAGAGGGGATTACAACATGATTTTTGCAGCTAGCTATGCCTTAACACTATTTTCCACACCTATACAGATGTTCAGATAGAGGGGACTATCCATGCATTGGAGGATATGCTATGGGAATGTGTTTTGGACTTCGAGGGATCATGGGAATGTAATTTTCCCTTAATATAATTTCCCTACAATAATATCTATCAGTCAACAATTTTCATGGATCCGTTTGAATCCATGTACCAGAGGCCATGTCATTCGCTCGTTTTCAAGATTGAGGCTAGGATGGCAGGTGTTCTTGTCCCAGAGGTAGTGTAGAGAAAAACAAAGAACGTTCTTCTCATACGATAGAGGAAAAAGGAGTCTCAAGACCGATAGAAGTTTTATGCCTATCATAGGAGGACACTCTTAGAGTTTGTGGCCGGGGACCACGTTTTCTTGATGGTCTGCCCTCGACATGGGAATAAAAGGATCAACACTAGGAGAAATATCTCTCCATGGATCCTCCGGACTTTCGAAGTGTTGGGGTGAGTCCGTGAGGTTCCATATCAGATGGAATTACCACCTCAGTTGGAAAGGATCAACATCGTTTTCGACGTCTCCCAACTTCGTCGATATCTACATGATGATACCCTTGTGATTGACGGGGGAGAGTTGGATATTGGGGATGACTCTACGTTAATGGAGAGACTAGTGAGGATCAAAGATCTAAAGGAGAATGTGCATCGGGAATGAACCATACCTTAGTTTTGGGTGTTGTGGAGGCACGGTGGACTGGATGAGTGTACTTAGATGTGATATTCTTATATGTGTGCATAGTTCCGAGAGCTGTTTTTATTTTTGTCCTATTTGGTTTTTGTGACTTGTTTTTTAAGTAGTTCTTAACATTTTTTACTATGAAATGTATTTATTTTCTTGATCTCTAAATGTGTATGAAGAGTCTTGGCTATGGGAAGGGGAGGACCTGATCCCTAATCATTATGCATTAGAGTGGATATGATCAAACCTTTGCTGGCGATTCAATGCCACCCAAAATAGATAGTATCATGAAATATAGAAAGGGACTCCCTAATCAAACTGTCTGGATAGTGTGACCATTTTATGTCTGTGTAGATGAGGGAGAAGTGTTCTAATATGTCGAGGAGGTTTAGTCCTGAGAGGTATTTTTGAGGTCTTTGTGGGGACCCCTCTCTTTTTTTGGTTATAATTCCGATTCACGAGGACGATAACAGTTTGAGGGGTATATGAAGTAATGTTCCAGACCCTCATGGTCCATTATTTTGTCAATTTATGGCGTTGGGGTCTTGTGGACCCATCAATGAGTCAGGAGGGTGGCGGTGTCAGTGACAGTGTGTCACCGTGGTGTCACCCATCGGTGTCACCGATCAGTCTATCTGATCAGTGTGTGCCAAATAGGTCTCACTGATTGGTGAGTCACCGATCAGTGTTTCCTTGATCGTTTAGTCACAGATAGGTGTGTCCTCGATTGGTCTCACCGATCTTCGCCACACCTGATCCGGGCCACAGGGTTGTCGGTGGTGTCCTTCCCGGATTTCCTTTAATGCCACTTTTATATCTTTTTAACCTTTTCATGTGGTTCAAGTCCATTATTAAAGCCCATAAATTATGTTCTAGAAATCTTGGGGTGGGTTGACCCTCGAATGGTCCAAACATTGTGCCTATGTTACATGTTTTCCTCTATTTAAATGAAATATTTTAACTCACATCAGTTATGGCCACCTATCCTTTGGGAATTATTAAATAAAAATTTATTCCATCATGTGTAACCAACCCACAATGTGGAGAAACCATGATCTTCCTTTAAAGGCGTTCACGTATTCATATCCCATAACACAAGGATCTCACCTTTTATCGTATGAGGATTATTTCATCTTCTTTATTGGTCACTTCCCTTTAATTGGTGCATTTGGATTCCACCATCCAGTGCCTAGTGGTGCGCCTGTACTGGAGTCTTTCCTGCTCACTCTTGGTGTCTCTAGAGTTCCTCCACTAAAATTCACACATCCCCTATTATGGGATCATGGAGAAAAACATTAATCATTGATCATCCAAGTTAGGGTTTTTATTCGTCTCTCTTTACTCTGTATCATGCAGAGTGGGTATGATGATCTTTTTATGGGGATGGATGATAATTAATCATAAAAAATATAATAAATGGGTTTTAAAAATTTAAGGGGTGTGTGTGATGTTATTATTAACTCTTTTACATTTTTTATATGTTGGTAATTGTATGGGATTATTTCTATTGAAGATCTTGGCTGTTGGTGGTCCTTTCTTCACACTAGTGAACATCCATTTCCAGGATAATTTTGTGACTGAATAGATGTAACATATAAACTAGTTAATCATGTAAACATATTTGATTAAATGGATTCGCAATGAATAAGAATAATTTTTTAGTCACCTCGGTTAACCAAACGAAAATATAGAACTCAAGTAATGGTGTGTTTAAATATGAAAAACCAGTTTCTATGTTCTATTGAAATGTTTGTTTGTTCTCTTTGATGCTTGTTGGGTGTCATGGATGGGGATGGGATCCCCTATTGTGAAGTTATTTGTTTTTGGATCAAATTTCATGTCAGGCCGTATATTGGATCTTATTTTGGATCTAATACATTGAGGGATCTCATAGATCCAATTTGTTTTTATGACATTACAAGACAACTGGGTGAGAATGGTTAATTTGGGGCTTGGTGGGTTTTCATTCCATGGTTTGTGGCAATGCCTGTTAGTTTCCCAGTAGTGAATAATTATGTAAATGTAACTACTTGAATGTGATAACAATAATGAGTTCAATGGGGAATTGTTTTCTTTGAATGAGTTGTGACTTGTTCATGGTTGTTGTGCTTTTTATGAAGGAATAATAAGGAGGGTGTTTCTGTATAGGATGGTTTTGGAACCCCTAGGATGGGATGACTTATTTTTTACTATATTTATAATTTAGTTTCTATGTATCTTATTCATGCACCGCCCATGTTGATCACTTCGTGCAGAATACCCCCATTTCATGGGGGGTGTTTTTTCCAACACTCCTAGGAGTTGATGGTTATTAGCAACTTTTATGCTCCCCTTCCAGAGATTCCCATGAATTTTCGGGTAAGTTTTGATGACCAGAATTTCCTTATATCCCATGATTCTATGGTAATGGTAGTTGTGGTGGTTGGTTGAAGAGTGTGAGGGATGTTTACTTCCAAGGTATCTTTAGTATGATGCCCAGGTGTCTTCTGGCATGGAGGTAGTTGTTCTGGCCCAGATGTCTTCAAGCATGGAATTTGTTGATGTATACCTGATGCCTATAGGCGGGGATGTGTGTGGTTGTTGTGGAACAGGTGTCTGTGGGCTGGATAAAAGTTTGTGGTGGCCAAAAATGATGTTTTTGGGGTGGAAGTGGGACTGCAGGGAGAATGGAGGGGGAGGTATAACATGTAGGAAGTCATCAATAACCAGTGGGAAAGTGGTGCGGGGTACCCAAACATCGATGTGTTAATACTATTACATTACTTGGCTTCTGTTATTTTTAGAGTGTTCATTAGTGAGGATTGGGTGGATAGATTTCCCTCTAGTTTCATTGGTTATATCCTTTTTTAACAGGGAATTAGATTTCTTCCCCACATTTGTCTGAGAGCTTTTGGTCTTCCCTACTGAGAATTCCTCTATCTTCCTCCTTTATATATAAAAATATTTTCAGATTTTTAGGTGGACATCGAGGACCGTGCAAGACCATATTAGCTCAGACACCGGGACCATTATTTTTGCTACTTTTCATTTATCTTGGTACTTCCCTTTGGTGTTTTCTTGTACTTGTAGAACATTATATTGGAACATGCATTTGGGAATGGGTTGTTTTTTGCATTACTTTTACATAAAGTTTTTTTGTTTTTTGGGACTCAATATATTATCTCCTGATCATTTTAAAAAAATTGTAATTCCATCCATATCACAAATGATCTTATACCCTAGGTGCTAGTCACAACTATGTGGCCTATTGAAGGCAAGACTCGGGGGGTCATTATATCTCCTTAAACTTGAAGATTGAAGGGTCTGGAAGCTTTTTATCCCTTCCATAATCTTGGTGAAGACAGTTCGTGACACATCCCATGTAAATGTGTTTTAATTGAAAATAGATTGGACATTATTCAATATTGTGTCAAATGATAGTAACTAAGGATGAAAATAATTATGAATATAAGAAACAAATGTGGGGAAAAAAATTTGGCTACTTAAGATGATGTGGTGACATTTTAGGAAGTCATGGACAGTCCATGGATCCCATTTTTTAACTTTCAGCAATAAATTCATAGTTTTGGAAATACCTCATGAGTTTTTATGTGATGTGATTATAGGTGATTAAGGAACATTTTGGGGTTTTTAGTTTTTTTTATGTTTATGTATGGATTTTCAGTAATGAAAATAACTATTTTAATTTTTATATGAGTTTCATTATATTGATATACATTAGAGTTTTATTTATCTTGGACAATTAAGGTTATTAAAAACATATATTATCATTATAGATTCATTTTAGGATTAATATGTTCTTATAAATTAAAAATATATCGTTTAAATATATTTCCTTATGTTCATAGTGTATAATGATATTCTTCAATTCTAAAAGAAAATTTCGAAAGAAAAATATTATTCATTTAATTTTCTTACAATAAATCAATGTAATTTTAACATATCATAGATTTATAGTAATTTGATTATTAACTTTTTCATGATCATGTTCTCTATCAACCCCGATAATAATATGATAGTTATTTTTATCTTTCATGTATATAATTTTCTACATGGAACCCTATTATGTGTTATCTCAGGTGACCATCATACTCCCCTTTCATTTTTTAATGTGGATATTTTGTTATCCCTTATTTTTATGTGGGGTTTCAATAAATTTATTTTGAAAAGACATACCATACATAATAGAAATGAATTCAAAATTTAGAGGAATAAATTTACTAATAAGGGGGGGAGGTGTAGAATATAGAATCCAATTTTTTTAAAAGAAAATTCTATAATTGATTACATATATGATAAACCATGTCGAGCATAAATGAAAATCAAAAAAAATTCGTGATACCCTAAAAACATATCCATTATTATAGATAGAATCAATAATATTAATAGAATAATGAAAATATGGTAAAAAAATATATAAATAACTAATTAACTAGTGAAAAATTAATTAAAAATGAATTTAAAACACTATTAAAAATAAAAGGAATTGTCCTTATGAAAAAATATTAAAATTTAAACAAGTGTGTTTTATACAAATCAACTAATAAATCTATTTTGATGTATTATATTAATGAAATATATATATGTATATTCTATTTATTTTTTAACATTTATATTATTTATTTATAGAAATTATATAAGAACAAATCCACTTTTATGATTAAAAGATGCATTTTTAAAAATTATAGTTTTTCCACCTTTTGATGGAATACATTCTTAATATCTAATTTTTTAACTTTTATCAGATATTTGTCTGAAACTAAACATCTTCATTGAAATTAGAGAATATAAAATTAATTTGGATGATTTTTTTTTTAATTTCTATAATAATTTTAATGTTGTTATTTTTAGTCAAAAAATTAATCCATTTTAGTTGAAATCTATATTTTCATTAAATTTATTTATAGTGAAAAATTGTATTTTCGAATGGTTTAAATGTATAATTATATCATTTTTATCTTTTAATCTCATTTGGGTCACTGGAATCAATTTCACATTGAAATTTAATATAAAAACATTGTTAACTTTTGAACATTTTATCATTAAAAAACAATTTATTATTTTTTCACAGGTCTTATATTTTAATTAATATTTTAAATTTTGGTGTTCTGAAATATGAAAAAAGGATTCAGTATTTGGAGTCATAAGTTCCATATTTATCAAATAGGTCCCTCTTATTTTTTTACAATATAAATTGTACCTTCAGTAATTTATTTTTACTTTAGTTAAGAGTAAATCATGTAATTAACTATAAAAATTATGTTATAAGTATTATAAAATTACCCTAAATATGTCCTAATTTTACTGAATTAGTATTTTGAGTCACTAATAATTATTAGAACGGTTATTTTACCATATTTTTTAATTTTTTGAAATTATAAAATTAATAATATTATATTCATAGGAAATTAAATTTTATCATTCATCAGGTTTTTACAAGAGATATATTTTTAATATATTGTTATATAAGATATATAATACACTATAGATAGTTATTTGAAATATAATATGTTTTTATACGTCATGTTAATTTATTTTTATTTTATATTGATTACTAAATTAAGTTAATTGGTTACATGATGATGATGCAATAATTATTTAATTAAGAAAAATCCTATAAATGCTATTAAAAATATTTGAATAAATTTAATTTTATTTAATTCACATCATCCATTAATTTAATAGATTACAATATTATAGTATTGATTAGTTAATGGTGTTTTTTCTAACATATAATGTTATCGTAATATTTTTATATTGTCAACTTACTAATTGTATCAAAATTGACATCAATGATAATTTAAAATAAAAAATATTTTTTTAAAATTATAAAAAATTCATAAAAATATATATTTCAGAAAACTAATTGAGATATGTCATAATATTCCATAAATTAATCATTTATTTGTCTTTTGAAATTTTATAAAATTCATATAAACCCTAATATTTTAAAGGACATAATATCCTCCAATGGCCCGAAGGCCTTAATTTTTTATTGATTTTGATAATCCACCTTTTAAGGGGTGAGGTGGAAACCTTACAAGGCCCGTAGGCGTAAGTATTACATGCCCCGTAGGCCTTAGAGAAATTCATTTCTAGTAGGGTTCAAACATTATATACAACCCAGACTAACTACTTGGAACTGCTCCTCCCAAGCATCTTCATCCTGAAATCAGCTCTCCACCATCGCATGGCTGTTCGGCTAGGCATTCCCGTTCATGCATAGGCTTGTACCAATGGAAGGTGTCATACCTTCTCATTTTTTCAATCTGTTTAGCTTCTTCTGTGGTGAAAGCTCCTTGATCATCCTCCTTGTAGAGCTTGATCCTTGTAGGTTATCTGGTTTTCATCTACACTATGGTGTCCCAAAGGCCTTGAGGTGGCCCAAAGGCCTTACTGACAAGAAGGCATGGGTGGCCCGAAGGCCTTACAGGACTCTGGGACCAAATCGGTCGCCCGAAGGCCCAAACCGGGGCATATTCTTGGCTGCTACAGTGCCAAATAGGGTCTGCTACAGTACTGCACAGTTCCCGCTACATTACTATACAGTTCCCACTACAATACCTGCTATAGTGCTGCTACAGTCCTGCTATAGTACCCAGAAATTCTGCCTCTGCCTAGATTTGATCCCTGGTCGTTTTGATGCACTTAAGAATTAAATATGGTAATTAACAATTAAAACAAAAAGATAAGTATTAATTCAAAGTGAAAACTATATAATTTTCATTTTATACTAATTATATAATTAAACATAATCATATATTTTAAATAAATCAATTTTGAACCATTTTTCGTATAATATTAATTTATATTATTTTAATATTATAAGATATTCCAAGAGCGCCCCTTCCCTCTCTTACAAAAGAGAACCAATTATTCTTTTTTTCTATCGGATCAAAACCAATTTGGTTTTTCCATGATTTTACAAAATAAATTAATAAATCTCTCCCCACATTCTAGAGTATTTTTTTAGGCATAAAAAATCCTTATATGTGTTATGGCGTTAATCATAGGTGTCTTTCCAAATAAGAGGTATCATTTTGAATATAGTATTTTTGATTTATTTATTATTCAAATTTGTTAAAATGATATTAATTATTGATTAAATATTTAATAAATAATAAAAAATATATTGAAAAATTATTATGTTAAAATATACAAAAATATCCATTTCCACATCCATAAAATGTGAAAATAATTTTCCTTCATGTTTGTGGTGAACTACCATCTCGTGAACAGTGGTATTTAGTTTTCCATCAAATTCATTAAAGACTACTTATTATGATGGAATTATTTTTTTAATATAATATTTGAAATATATATACCATTTTGAATATAAAATATATCATTTAAATTATTACATCTCAATTCACATTAAAATGATTACGTTTCTCGTTCGTAGGTGTGAACTAGCACCTCTACAAAGATATCCAATTCATTATTCATCACTGAATCACTTGAATGATATATATAAGTATATTTAAACTAATAATATAATATTAATGATATTATAATGATTATGTAATAATAAATAAGACTTACCTTTTTCCATAATGATCATTGAAAATTGAAATCATTACACATGTGTACATACTGTTTACCATGTCCATGATTGTGACATAGTTCATATTTCATATCCATATTTAATGAATGTACATAAAAGTATAATTTATCTATTAATGTTATCATTATTTAAATAATATTATTATGTTAATGATGGTATAATTATCTCTTTGAATATTGACATCATAACAACATCATTTTGGACACAAGTACAAAATATCTTCAAAACATCCGATATAAGCATAAATTTTTATGTAATTGTAATAACATGGTAATAAAGGATATAATAGAAATAATAAAATTAAAAAAAATTCTCAAAAATGTTAATAATTAACATAAGATTATTATTCATGATGATAAATAATTTACGTGACAATTTGTACTCATTGTAAGGGACATCTTCTTAATCACCATTCATTGAGGTATATTTGGATAGTATACACCCACAATATTTGATAAGGTTTATATAATGCCCCTTTGACATATTATGTCATTAAATTATTTATTATCTTTTTTTAAAATATTATGTAAAATTTCATTCAATCATTGCGATTATTATTTAATTTCTCATTGTGCTACGGGACTCTTCGAATGTGTGAAATTTAATTTCTAAATCATTCCACCATATAAATATTTTTGATATTATTTTACATATTTATTTTCATAAAGGTATTATAAATTATATATTTTTTTTATTTTAAAAGTAATTCAATGGTTTTAAAAAATAAATATATTTACATGTTTTATATGGAATGATTTGATAAATGGAAAAAAGGAATGTTCTATAAATGACATACATGATGACAATGACTTTTCCTCTATCATGTACATTATTTTATTTTCATCATCCATTCATTTATTTAATTTTTCCTTAATAGAAGAAACATATATTTTTTGGGTTTTTTTTTGAAAATGGGTTTTCAAATAAATTTCTATTTTAGTTTTGAAAATGGGTTCTTAAATTAAAATTAAAATTTTTGATAAAACCTTTTTTCATATGGGATTAAATGAGTTTTTCAAAGGGTTTTGCAATAAATGTTTTCTATTAATTATATGGTAAATGATAATTATATGAAATTTTTCATAATAATCTAGATTAGACGTGTGGTGGACAAGATATTGTCTCATAATCTTATTAAATTATAATAAGGTGTGGCCAAAAAAGCGATGAGGAAGCCCATTAAGATTAACATGGGGTGGCCAAGATAATACCGGGGACGATTGTTATAGATGAACAAGGGGTGGTCCAAATAGAACTAGGTAAGAACATTACATATTAAAATGTGGTAGTCATGGTTGAATTAGGGATGTCCATTAAAGATTAACATGGGGTGGCCTAGACAGTTCTACGTAAGACCATAATAGCATAATTAGATGTCAGTCATATTATTATTCAAATTCAAAGGTTTTTTAAAGTGTTTTTTATTTGTTTTTTGTATATGATACTCTATGAAACCTAATATAGTTTTCAATTTCATTATATTGGTTGTAATTATATTATTTTATGGAAATGTGTGATTTTTTTCATGGTTAAAGGTTTTATTTCATATTGTCAAATAATAAAGAAGAAACAACTAATAATTATATAAATTTTCATGTTTTTAATGAATTAATAGATTCTTTTATTTCATTATCCCTTACTGAGAATTTTTTATTATTCTATATTTTTTAAATGAATTTCACAGTGCTAAATTGAAAATAGGTACAAGGAATAGATTTAGGGGATAATTGAGAAATTTTTCAATAAATATAAGTCATGTTTTATTTTAAAGAGTTTTATATTGTTTAAAAATGGAAACTCAGTATAACTATCCACTAGTAATATATGTGCTTACATTGTAATTTGTTTTCCTAATTATCTAAAATACTAAACTAAAATCTTCCTTGAATATGATTTCTAGTTTTAATCACTAGAATAAGTTATGTTCACGGATGGTTTATTCATGATTTATATATATTTCTCTTATTTTCTAGGTAAATTTATTGCAATAAAACTATTTCTTATTGTTGTTTTGGGATATCATCAGGGTTCTCTTAGGTTTTTTTATTATTTGAGTATTTTTGTATAAATAATTTTTGGTATTCCTCTATTTCATAATTTCTATAAATTTCTTTTTCTTCATCACTCGGGTTCCATTAGTGATGTAATTTTTGTTCCATGTTTTGGTATATAGGAGAATCAGTGTTCATTTCAATAGTGTTTTGGATGAGAATCTAGTCGTATCTTTTGATTTTATTCATCTAATTTGGGAGATATGGTTGTGTTTTTTAGAAATTATATTGTAGCATATTTTCCTTGAGGATGCACCTTTCAAAAGTAATCCTTAAAAGTCATGGAGATCCATTTGTTATCATATAAAAACTGTAGTATTTTTTCAATGAGGTTGGGTGTGATGTGTAAATTTCGATGTTGACGAGTTTTTGTGGTTCCATTTTCCAATTATGTTTTTTTCTCTATGTATTTATTTTTATGTATGATGGCTTTTTCTGGGATGAATGGGTTATTATGGGGAGAACTGTCACTCCCCAAAATAATTTTTTTTATAATTTTAAATTTATAATAAATATTTTTAATTATTAAATAATATTAATTCATGTTCGTGAGTTCTAGGTTGATTTGGTTATAATATATATTATTTATTGTTTCCGCATAGGTGCATTGTTGGTTTTTGTAAAACCTACACATTCATTGAGAATATCATGTGGACAAAATGGTGGATCTCTCTAGAATGCATTGTTAGTTACATGGATGTACTCTATCCCACAAGGGATCAAGAAACCTCTTCCCTTTGGTACACTTTCTACCACATGGTCATGCAGACCGTTCAAGAAACTAATATAGACTACCATTTATAGAAACGAAAAAAAACATTATTATTATATCCTAATACTAATAATGAATTTATTATTATTATTATTTTTTGTAGTGATTTTGTAATTGATTTTTAACCACATATTTAGTTTCCTCTGCCCATCCACATCCTTGGCAACCTAGTTTCCCCTCTCCCAATCGCATAACTGGAATGCTCAGAAGGGGAACCAATATTCACTTCCACAACCTCCCTTTCCCCTTATTGTTTTTATCCTTCCACAATTCGATGTAGAGTTATCCCTATTGGGAGTTCTACATCTTATGTCAGCTTCTTATTCAAATATTTATTTTCCCCCACTATTGTGTGAGTTTGGATGAACCGTAAATGGGGGTATTATTCTTATTTCATGTGTGTTTTATTTTATAGTGTATTTTATTTCCTTGAAGAGTCTTTTTGAATCCATGATTATAGATTGAGACCCTTCAAAATTTTAAAAATGATTTTTTATGTTGTTTTTCCATATTCTCTTTCTTAATGATTTTGGAAATTTGATTATTTGACTTCGGAATTAACATTTTTCAATATATATCATTTTTAATGTGGGATGGTAGGATGAAATTTTCAGGGAAATTATTATTTAATTTGGGATTCCAAATACTTCACATTTGGCTTCCTCTTTATTTTGGAAAAAAATGTTTCTTTCCTTTTTTAGAAAAATACTTATTTTTATTTATAAAATAGGATTAGTAATTTTTAAGGTTACAATATTATTTTTAATTATAATATTTATTTATAATAAAATTCTATTAAACCTAATTTAATAAATCCATTCTAATTGTTTATAATATATATAATTATGTATTTTTTATTTTTTGAATTTCTCATATTTTCTTAGTGTGTCTTGGTCCAACATTCATGATGGTGACATTCACACATATGCATGGATAAGAAATATATATATATATATATTCTATTTATACATACTACCCATTTTGAGGGGAATTTGTTAATCGAATCTATATATATATATATATCTGTCTGTGTGTAGGTTAATATGTGTGTCTGTTTAATGGTGGGTTTTTCTTCACCATGTTCACCATGACATCTATTTATTATTAGGACCCCTTTGAAGTGGATTCAAGGCTTCCAGCATTTCAGTAAACATGTTTTTTTGTAGCTTCAATATGTACAATCTTTTAATTTTAAGACATTTGTTTGTTACTTATTTATTCATGTGTCTATATTATATTGTGATGTAAATATAATATTGGAAATGTTTGAGGTGATTGAGATGAGATTATTATGTTTTTTATACTGACCCAATATGTACAAGGTATTTTCCTTTATTAAATAATGTGTCCACATTTATTTAAAATATAAAAAATATAGGGTGTTGGAATTATTTTCCAAATGGTTAAAATTATTAAATCTATATATAAAAGGGATTTGGAAATGATTAATATTTATTGGAAACACTATGGCCTATTTGGGATAAGTACTTAAAGGAAAATGGGTTTAACTATGATGACATTTATGCTTGTTTGGAACCTTGAAAAACATTTTTACATTATAGGAACAGTGATTCTTATCCTCCAACTAAATATGGTCTTTTCATTGATAGTGTTTGGATATTTGTAAGGAATGAATATTGGAGCATGTGTTAGTGTCAAGAATATATCGAGCTACTTGATTCTTCTTTATGATAATTTCATGGGATCCAAGCTATAATTGTGGTAGTTGAAATATGGTTGATACATATTCCTAATTAAATGGAATATATCAATATGGTAGGGAAAATCCATGTGTGTTGTGCCACTACTATGGATAGTTGAGATAACCAAGGTGTTTATTGATTATGGATCACATCGATAGACTAATATATTGATTCCAATTTATTTACATATATGGTCTTGTAAAATGTTTTATAGGTATATCTAATGATATTTTATTCAAATATATTATAATTTTTCTCATTTATTGATTTTTTTTTATAATAACATTTCATCTATTTTGATTCCACTAGTAGTTCATAGATCATCACCAATTTACTTGTATATTGATTTCTGATACTTGTTTTTTCGGACGAATTTCCTTCACCACATGTTCTGATTTGTAAAATGGTTTATTTGAAAACATTTCATTAGGTGGATCTTTTTTTTAAATAAAGGATATGGAAATTGTTCATTTGAAATTATTATCATGTAAAATTTTTTAAAATTAAATGAATATCGTTTTCAATATTTATGTATTTCATATTAGAATGACAAGGTTTTATTTTAATATTTATGGTCTATGGTGTAGCTATTATTTTGGAATAACTACTAATAATATTTTTGTTCTTGACTGCATTATCATCATCATTTTTCTATTCATCCTATTTTTTTATAACTTTTGGAGTGTTTGTGGTTATGTGATTTTTAATAACCCATAATGTCACTTTGATGTATGTTTATACATCTAGTGTTTTTACACAAAAATTTATATTTTTTAGTTTTACATTATTAATTGTAATGTTGTTTTGGGTAAATCATTTAAAATAGGGTTATTATAGATTCTACACACCAGTTTCTATCTTTGGTAGATCAGGAACGCCTCTCTAGACATGTTGTGGGATGAATCATTTGAATGGTTAGATCTCTACATGGGTTGGTTTGTGAAAAAACAACTGTACTCCCCAACATAAAAATCAAACATATATTAAATAAAAAAAATACTTATGAATGTATCAAATATAATTTTTAAGATACACCGAATACAAATTTGGTTCATCTGTGCAATTATAATTTTATGTTCTCTCAAAAATTTGATGTTACATCATGTTTGGCATGTCTGATACATTAAATTTGTGTGAATATTATATTTCAGATTATAGAACACAATACCGAAAGAACACATTTCTTTTTGGAATTTTTATCCTCATGACTAAATTTTCATATTATATGTTTTTACAATCTTATTAATATTATGTGAACGTTAAATTAGTAAATAACCATTCCCTCATAAAATATTTTTTTGTAATCCAATTTATTTTAATTTTGTACTGAATGGTTATTAATTAAATTATTTTTGGTGGTCATGATAATGAATCCAAAACATAATCCACTATGAAATTATTTTATATAAAATAGATAATGATTATTGATCCTGATATTTTCAATGTTTGGCTTACCATATGGATGATTAACAAACCCTATTACCTTAGTGAATAAATCCATGAACCATATCTTGGTTGGAGTTATAGAATTTCATATGCAATAAAATGTTCCTCAAAGTTTTATTTCACAATAGATTAATTCTTGTACCAACTCCCCTAGACTGAGAGATGAATCATTTACATATGAAATACTTCACACATAATTTAATGGAATCACAAGATATATTTCAGAGAGTAGAAATTGTGGACACAAATTATCTTGCAAAAATTGATTAGGGGACGACACACATAACATCAATATTATTAAATAATGAAAAAAATTGAAAACCTAGACATAATAATTAAAATAAATTAAAGAAAACACATACATTGGTTTGTCATGGTTATTATCATATATGCTTATAAAAATTAAAAATTTAATAAAATAGAGAAATTACTTTGTTTTCATTGTTTAATATTTCAATTTCCTAAATTAATAAATCAATTCATTTATCATAATGATGATCCAAATTGGACCAATCATTTCCATATCATAAATTTTCTAAAAAAATTAATATTTTAATTTAATTTTATATTAACTAAGAACATGATGTGAACATAGAAAAAAGATTTCGTTCACCGGTTTTATTTTTTGTTGTTTGGAATGGTAGTATCTATGCACTCATAAGACATGTTGGAATAGATGGAATGTCACATATTTACAAGACTTGAACTATAGATTAATGATGAACTAAAACGCATAAATTTACACCACAAGAACCTTTATTAATGCTTTTGTTTTACATTGTATGTAATAAAAATGCACAAAATGTAGTTTTTAATTTTATATGTACATTAATATATGATTTTATGTTTTTTAAAAAATATCACACAATATGTATTATCAAAACAATTAAAAAATTATGTGTAATTTATTTGTAGTCTTGAAATAAATATTTAGGTTCATTTATTTTAATTCACATTGTTATAGCTTGGTTCAACATTTATTACACATGAAATATATGATATACACATTATTTACATGGAATTGAAACATTATGTATTATTCCCACTGTCTATTGAAAATAAACAACTAGGGACACATCTTTTACTTCACTATGAATATTTATAAGGCACATGGTCTGTATAGTTTCCACACATCATGTCACCTTCTTGGTGATCATCTGTCATTTTTAAAGACCATGTAATACATTCATGATGTAAAATTGTCAATGTATTTTCCTCAAATATCACTTAAAAATCACATAGAATACATAATGATTTCTCCAGCTACCTGTCATGTAGTCTGGAAAGAAATGTTTGGGTCTAGCTATGTTAACATGTGTTGAGTAATGATACTGAATGCCATTTTATTTGTAAGATCCATTAGTATTTCTTCGAGAAACGTAACAGTGTAATGAACCCATATAAAATACATCTACCATAAAGGTACACACTGTAATGTTCTGTATTAACTAGTTCAAATTCGCAAATCCTCTATATGATCTCATTGAATAATGTTCATATATTATTAATATGTTTATTTCAAAAGGAATTTGAATGATGATGATATCTAAACTTTTGAATTATATGATTAATAAACTATAAATGAAATCTTATAATGAAATTAATAATTATATTCATGCTTAATAAATAACTATAAATTAATTTGGGACCAATATGATACCACCTAAAGTATCAAAGGTGATGTTATTGTTCTCGGTCCCGTAGCCACAAATGGTTTTTTATCATCTTATTCAGATTATTATAATGAACTATATGAATAAAACCCCTATAATACCTAATGAGAGGATCATCACATATAATTTACAATAAATATATATAGGCAAATAATTATGTTGTTATTAAAAAAATTCTTTTTGGGGAAATTACATGAACAATTATTTTCATACGATTACCGTGATGAAGGATCCAAGGGAAGAATCCCTCTAGTGGGGATCCACAGGTGCACTACATAACTCAGAAGGACATCATAGAAATCATTATGTTACGATGTAGATGATTATAAGCCCTGCATAAATCTCTATTATTTTTGGGAAAAATTCCTTCAATGCTTGATGAATTCTTCAAGTTATCATTGGGATTGGAGATAGGGGAACTATTAATTATATGATTTTATGATTTAACTCTAGTGAGTTTTGTCTCTAGGGTTGTGGGAATTATCTTACGAGAATTCATTATTCATAATTATCAAGCCTTTAAACCAACCCTAGGAAATGAAATTACCGAGTACATAATGGGGTAAATTATATAACATATACTTACCCATATGCCCAATATTATTTTATTATTCATAAAAAACCATCATTTAAATATAAAAATATTGTTACAGTTAGTTCCATAATGTCAACATGTCTTAGAGATAAACTAAATTTATGTTCTTATAAATATATGTTAATAATTATTTGAATTATATTTAATATAAAACTCCCAAAATACCCTTAAAATTGTCGTTATTTCCACACAGATATAAATAAAATTTTTTAATGTATATTACAATAAAAAACCAAATATCAAGGCATTATTTATTCAATAAAAAAATTATAATATATTCAAAGAACATGAGAAAAAACATTTATTTAATATTCATATCTTATATTTATAGTCTTTAATATCTATTGAACTAAAATATGTGATCATTCAATCCTAAATAATTATTATTCCTTTTAATTGGTGAATAATAATATTTCAAATGATAAATAAATATTTAATTTGATTGAGATTTTGGAAACAGTTTGTGTGTGACCCGTTAGGGCCCTTTCTATATTTAATTACACTGAACATTCCTGATGTTCTAGATAAAGATGTATAACCACATTTAAGCTCCATAAATAATGTTTTTAATGTTTCAATTAAAATAATATATTATGAATGATCACAATGTAATATATCCTTTTTTATTATCTAATCATGAAGTTTAGATCACATGTGTCATCAATGTATTTTATTGTATATCATTATTTAGCTTTCTAGAATTGAACATTCAGATAAAACTATCATTTTATATTCTTAATATGTAAATTTCATTCTAATCAAAGGGAACGAGATATCTACTTCTAATAAAATCTAGTGGGAAAATACTTTATTATCATATCATTAATTTTATATCACTTGTGATGTACACAATATATACTACTTCCCATTATGAAACATCAGTCAATTTTGTCACTAATATATATTAGTTAATTAATATAGATATACATTAATTCAATAAACATGTATAAAGACTCATAAAAAAATTCACATATTTGAAAATCCAATGGTACATATACCATACAGATTTCTTAATGGGGTGTTATTTCCCATAACCTCCACTCTTAGATAATATAAAAATAAGTTATCACATACTATGTCACATTTATGAATACTATCAAAACACTTTAATATTCTCCCCTTAAAATATGATATTATTCATTTTTGGTGAGATAATTTCCCTAAAGCATTATCACATACTATGAAACATGGATGAATAATCATATTTTGATAATAAATTTAATAATATTTAAAATAATGAATATATAGGTATAGAAAATTTAAAAGTAGGTTATTCAAGGGGGGAAATAGCACATTATAACCTAGTGATTCTTTGAATATGTTTTTAAATTCTGTTGTAATGTGTGAATACTAATTGATAGATACTAATATTGGACCCTTCAATATAATGATTGTGTAAAAATAGTTTTCTACCATTTCAAAAACAATGAAATAATTTCATGAAAAAGGTATATATAATTATATATATTAATTATAAATAATATTAAAGATCCTATTTATGAATACTTCAATGTATATTTTAGACATTTTTTATGATTTTCCTAATTAAATAAATGTAAAAGTATTGTCGGGATAGGAACAAACCTCCTTATTCGATAATTCAAAACCTACAAGTATAATCTGATCAGTGAAAAAGGTATTTATAATTATTTATAAATAATTGATTGAGAAAGATTTTTTAATTATTATTTTTCATTTATAGTGTTCATTCATTAATCTGAAAGATGATATATCATGTTATTTAACATTATTATAGCCAAAATAGGATAAAAATAGGAAATAAGATCTATATATCTCATTATAAATATCTAGTGATTTTGTATGGATACAAAAATATATTCTATTTAATTGAGAAACATTCATCGTGTATCCATGTTCACCATACTATTTTGAGATGGGAAAATCATGTCACGACTTATAGAAAAATTGTTCAAAACATAATTAAATATTGTGTATTGACCATAATAGATGGAACATGGATTAGAAGTTTAAATGAAATACAGTTGACATGTACATCATGTTACCCACATAGATTTTCCTTGCAAAAATTATAGATAACGTATGGTAAATTTTCGTTAAATTTATTAATTACGTGCATATTATTTTATATCATCCAAGATGTTTATTTTAGTTTTGTCAATTAGGTGAGTATTTTTCATAATCCTTATTAAAAATAAAAACATTCAGTTGTAAAACATGACAAGTACAAAGCCATATGGTGTGGAATGCCATATAATGGAGTCCACAATGATTAGAAAAGACACATACCATTTAACTCATACATTTTCATGTGGAATACATGTCGAAACACGTTGTAATAGTGGGAATTATTTTTTTGGAATAGTAATGAAATAGTATTAAAACCAAATTATATAATGTTCAATGAGAGTACACAATGTCTGAACATGTATTTCTATCAAAATACAGATTGAGTAATTTTTTTGTGTTTTACTGAATTAAATTCTTAAAATTAATTAATATTATTATTATTTAAAAAATAACAATGCAAGGTCATTTTAGATGATGTGTACTCCATGGTCTATTAAAATTTTACAGACTCCACACCATGATGGAGTGTCTTGTAGTCATAAATATCAAACTTGTTAATTTCCTTAACACACAAAACCTAACCCTATAAAATGTATTGTCAATTTTTTCACTCTATATATCATGTATGTATATTTTACATAACAAGGATAATATAGAGAATAGTAACATTCCTTGTAAGTCGAATTACACAATGTGTAGTGCTAAAGGGTACATGATGAATTATCTCTTGTATATGACATGTTAAATTATATATGGAATCTAAAACTAAAAAAATGGGTACACATATTGCCCCATATTAGTACATGCCCAAAAGGTGTTAATTCTAATTAAATATAATTTTTTTAGAATTATATAATATGGAAATTTCCAAGACTGTTTAGAAGGGATATTATGGTAAATGATTTTTGTAATTAATAAGATTATTGATTTAGTAGTTTACATATTTTATATAAATTAATAATGAATCAAAATGATTGTTACCTACTATGAAATGAATATTAGTGAAATGTGTGAATTACTATGAACGTGATCATAAAATTTCTCTGTCGGGGTTAGTTAAATGTAATTATTACTTCAGGGGTTATTATGATAATTATTATTAAATTAAAATTACTATCGGTTCCTCATCCCTAACTCATTTATATGTATGATCAAACTTTCCCAAAATTTATTTTAGGTAACCCAATACCCCTTATTCTACTCACTTATGTGTAAGTATATATAATTGAATGATATCCTATGTGAGTGTAGACAATTATATATGGATTTGAGTTCAAACTAACCATGTTTATATATAGTTTGATAGGTGAAATTACCCCAGTAAACCCAATAAAAATTTAAGGAGTTATTATCCTATGTCAAAGAGCTAGTTTTTTATCTCCGAAATGAAAAAAATATCAATTCTCAAGATGATGGAAAATATATTTATTTCATTTTTTCATAGTACATAGTTAATGTTTTCTTTCTGAGATGCATGTTTTTTAAAAAATATATTTTAAATTAAGGAACAAGAATGCAAGATGAAATAAAATAAAATAATATCATATTTTATTTTATCATGCATTGGTTCACATATTATGTAAAACACAAAAAAATTTAACAACAATGTTATAGGATAAAATTAGAAATATTTGAATAGAAATTTAAAATTAACTGAAAGGATTTAATATCATGATGTTTCTCTAAATTATTTGGGTAATGCCCGATACATAATTAAGGTCTTGGGAAAGATATAGTTAGGGAAAAATCAATTATATTGGAGTATTAAAAAAGATATTCGAATGAAATTACAAAGTTAATATTTATTATAATGACAATAGTGTATTCAATTCCATAGGGAAATAAGTGGTGAGTAAATATTATTCAATGATTTATGGATTCTGAAGTATAATCAACATATCAAGGAGATACATGTTAATAATATTGAAATATCATCCGACATAAATATCATCATCTTTTTTCATGGATGTAGTCTATGCTAGGATAAGGAAATATAGATCCATTATAGTAGAAAATCCACTCTAATATATAGCAAGAATTATGCAATAGAGGACTATTTGTATTTAGTAAAAATGTAGAAGACTAATATATAAAATTTAATGCAGGAAATTTAGGTAAATCACTATAAAATACTAAAACATGATTTTATTTTTCATTTACAAAAATTTATTTGATATGAAATTGAAATTATAAATTTTATATATATTAGGGAAATATTATTTTCTAATTGAAAAGAATTTATATGACTTTTTTTGGCTTTTATGAATTGTATTACACAAATAGTTGAAATTATATGTGTTGGATTCCCCTATTTGAAAGACAGAGCTTTCAATTTGGAAAATTTAGTTAGAGAAAAAACTCTTCTAGAAACATTTTGTGAGCCATTTGATGTTAAATAAATCTTATTATCATTCATGTCCAATGTGGTTCAGAAGAAATATGATCATAATGATACGTAAAACAAGTTGGTACATCACCATGTTATCTATCATAAGGAGTAAAGACTAAATAGATTTGATATATCCAAGGAACATTATGTATTCAAGAATTGAGAGGGAACACCAAAAAGTTATAAAGTTATTATGATGGTTAATTGTTTAATAGTCTCGATATATGGGGATTCAAGTAACCTTATTATTTGTAAATAGATCTCATTATACCATCACTCCCTCAAATGATCTATTGTTATTTTTTTATTTAAAATATAAACATTATTCATAGGTTTCTCCTTGAACTAATTGCTTTTATTCTTTGGGTTGTTAAGGGAATGTGGATTAAAACTATTAATGTCCTTATGGTGAAAATGAATAAATGGAATACATTGGTACCTAATACCAATTCCATGTAATGAATTTCTAGAAAATAAATAACTATGAAGAGAAATATCCAAATGTATTATTATGAAAGAGATGATAAATTGTTTCAATGTTGAATGATGTGAAACAGGGAGTAAAACTAAAACTCTCATATAATTTTATGGATGAATTTGATGTTTTTTTACAATTATTTCCTTTCTATATTTACCAATTTGATATTAGAAAAAAAATGATGTTCTAACATTTCAATCCAGATATAGGATCATTGTAAATTTATGATTTTTTCCATAAGTGTTGTGGATCACTGAGCTATAAATTGAGCATGATGAGATACCTTGTCTGTTGGGGACTACGATGTTACTTTTTTAACAGGTACAATTATATACAAAATTTTTTTTTTTTAAATTCATAGTGTTACAAAGATAAATTATCCATTTCTAGTTTATACATAGATGGGATTAAATTCATGTTTTGAAATAAATACTTTTAGTTTTTCAAATAAATTATTTTATGTTGTTTAGGAACCTTAATAATTGAATATATATACTAGAATATGAAATGAATGTGATTTAAAACGATAATTAATCATGTTATCGTGATTTTAATCATTCCCATTTGTGTACTCACTGACGCGTTAATGTAAATGGAAGGTTCTATAAAGATTTATCAAGAAATTTATTTATCTTCTCGTAAACTAAAACTGATTGATAGATATTACAAATGTTTTTATTGGTAAGTTATTGAACATACAATTAGTGTAATGGTTTAAAGGGAAATATAAATTCATAAACAAGTATATATTGATGTTTCTAGGGATTATACAGATGATACAAATGAGGGATACTCATATTCTATAATATTTAACTAATGACATGAGTTTATTTGGTTATTTCTACCTTATGGAGAATAAGTATGAATCCTTTTATATACTTAATGAGTTCATAAATGAACTGTAGGATAATAATTGAAATATTATAAATAAAAATTGATTATATAAATTTGTATAACATCTTATCCAAGAGTTTATTAACTATCTAATAGAGTTTGAGATTCAATCTTATCACACACATCCTTATACACCATAGTGGAAAAGTGTTAGTGAAAGGGGGAACCACAACATGTTGGACATATAGAGTTCAATGATGATACATATATATCTTCCATTATCCATTTGGGGATATACATAACAATCTACGGAAGATATACTAAACTATGGTTCAGCATAACTAGAAAATAGTAGTCTATCTGAAAATTGTTATAACAATAAGCATGTTCTGTCACATATCTAAATGTAGGGTTGTAGAGAGTTTTTTAACAAAAAATCTAGAAAGACACATGAATTTTGAGGTAATAATTGTATTTTCTTATAATATATGATATAATCTAAATGTTAATTTCTATATAACCCTTCACTTAAAAGAATCTTGGTAGACCCAAATCCCATCGTTTTAGAGAGGGAACATATATTCAATAGAGATGGGTGGAGAAAGATGGAATTTGATAAAGTTCACGATGAAGATATATAGGGGTTGGAACTAGATGAAATTTCACTAATCACAGTACAAGAGGTTGTTCTAGAACAAAACTGTAGAACATAAAAGTAGCATAGAGGTAGAGACTCAAAGAATCATGGGTTTATTTTCATTAAGTATGTTGACTCATTATTAACTGATAATGATGAAAATCTATCATTCAAGAAGTAGTAAATAGATGTTATGTTAAAATATAGAGAGATTCTATTAATTTTTTAGATATATTCCATATATAGTAACCATGGTTGGGTCCTGTTCAATCCAACAATAGATGTATTTTCTGTATGGGGAAAAGGAATTTCACTAAAACTAGTACACTGAGGGTAATTCGTATATATATATATAATATAGTTTTTAAAGAGTTTAATAAAGAAAAATTCATTGAAAATGATGAATATTATTCACTGGTTTCTGTGACATAATCTATCATAATTATTCTTACCTTTATAGATTACGAAGAATATGTGATTTTTGAAAATTGAAGTCAAAATGGATTTTGTTAATGTGATCCTTATGAATAATTTTTTAAAAAAACAATAGGAAGGGTTGTGAAAAATAAGCATTAAAATAATATAAAAAATTTAAAGAGATCTATTTATGGGTTGAAGAAAGCATCGAGATCATGGAACTATCCCATTTTTTACTACATAATAGAAATTTGTTTCATAGAAATGATTGTGAGACCCATGTATATAATCATTTTAGTAGGAGTACAATCATTTAATTTATAGTATATGTTTATGAAATATTACTTATTAGAATCAAGATAATATTATTACCGTAAATTAACCCATTACTAAATATATTCACTTATATGAAAGATCATCGGTAACCATCCAGGATTTTGGGGATTTAGATCACACCAATAGCTCCAAGAGGATTATTGTAATATGTAAAGGTATATACATTAACCATATATTGAAATTTTTTTATGGAACAATGTATGTGAATATTTTTACCAGTTTCAAATGTAAAAACCTTATCCAATAAAAAGTATCCTCATATATAAGAGTAAATACATATGATTAGTAAAATCCCTTGCCCTTTTTTGATGTGATATATCATGTATTCAATGAAATGTACTACGTAGGATGTTTACTATAGCTCGAGAATGGTTGGAAAATATATAATAGACCTTAGAGACAAGCATTGGACTATTTTGATGTGTTTTCAAAAGTATATCTATCACACTAAAGATATGTTCATAGTTTGTGGGAGATATATGAATCATGTCACTATAGGATTTTTAGAATCATTTTTTCAGATAGATTAGAATGATCTAAAATTAGTGGTGTCTAAACTAGAACCCATCTGACATCCCTAAATCCAAATGAAGATTTTATGTTGGGTTAAACATGAGGTATGGTCAAAAAATAATATTAATTGATAATTAATTAAAAAAATGTAACTAATGATAGTTAGTTAATTAGAAATAATTATTAATAATTGACAATAATTATAAATAATATACACTAATTTATAAACATTTACTACCAACAATTAATATTCATAATCAATAAATTACAAGGTTTTATAATGAAGATATAATGTTAATATGACATTGTATATACATTATATTGAAATTATATTTATGTTTTCTTTGCATTATATTTAAATTATATTACATTATATTTATACTATATAACATCATATTCACATTATACAATGTTATACTAATGTTATATAACATTTTATTTATAAAAAAAAAATTATTGTAATATGATATTAGGATTATGTATATAATGATTTATTTAAATTATAAATTGTTATATGATTTATAGAACTATTTATTTAAATTATATTATTCGATAAATATAAATTTTCAATTATTATTTTATTATCAATTTAATTAATAGTTTTATTGAATTTTTTTCATTATCTTATATATTTTTAAATTCTATTTTGAACTGACATGACTCAGACCAACATGAACAATGATAGGTTAGTCCAGGTCAGGTAATTGAATATAAATGGATAAAACCTAACCCATGTGTCCCAACCAATTTTTTTAGGACATCTCCCCCCCCCCCCCCCCCCCCCGCCAGACTAGAAATGACATAACCTATGGTATCCACTATATTAAATCAGAGTCAGGATACTTATTTGGACAAAATGAATATTTTGTAATCAAGGAAATATCATTATGGCCAGTGATAGCTGAATCTACATAAGAATATTTGATTATTTTGGATTCTAATATTTTGATATAAGTTGTCTGGATACAATTGTTTTTCAAGGAACATGATGTGGTTCCTAGGAGTAAATACATTGTCTCATTGGTTTTTATAAAACTATATTTTTGTCCCCTTCCAATAATCTTATGTCACATTAATTGATAAATCATATACACTAAAATTATCACCTCTTGAGTTATTTTATTCAGAGGGGTAAGATTGTAGTATATCAAATTGACAAAAACAAATATGGTGGATTAATTGATTGAATCCTTTTCTCATTAGAATCATAAACTTCGCGTGAGAGTTAGAAGACTAAAATTCAAGAAATTCGATACTGTGAAAGTGGTACTTTTTAGTGTATGTTCTAAAAAGTAAACTAATATTTATATTTATTACATATATATTCAATCTATTTAATATTATTAAATATCTTATCAGATTAAGGGAGTTATTCTATATAATGTTAACGTGGTAATGTTCACATATTATTTTTCTAATCTATATGTCATAATAGTTCACTGGTTTAACGAGTTCAATTCTGTTTTATGAAAATTTTCATAAATATATGTTATATGACATAATTTATTTTTTTGGTGGGAAATATTTGGTAGAATTTATCATTTTGTGGAGTTTTTAAGAAAATATGACTTATTCTTATGAAATTCACACATTTTAATCTCCATGAGATGTGGTTATGAGTGCATAACAACCCATTAGAATTTATAATGTTTTAATTTTTGTGTCTCCTACGTTTTTTAGTTTTTACGATCATAGACAATCTGTAAATTGAACAAAAATATCATTTAAGTGAGTAATAGTTAGTTAATATTGAATCATTCTATGATATTTAATAAACCATGATGGATCATTGAATTATTATTAATCGTTGTATTTATGCATTGGATATATTCTAAAAAAATGACATAATTCTATTAATTGATATGGATTATACTTATGTTATTTCTAGACAAAAACTGGAAGGAACCCAACAATCGTACTCAGTGTGTCTGGGAAAAAATTATAGAATTTTTGCAACATAATGAGGTGGAAGAATTAATTGTCAATAGGCCGAGTATAAGGCCAAAAATGGAAGTAATATATGACCACAACTAGGGTTCATCACCTTTTAGGATAAATAGTCCAAATTGTTTTTATACATGGTTGTGGTTCTATATGAGTTGATGGGTGTCACTAGATGTAATGTTCCTAAACATATATTAATTTTGGTCCTCAATGTATTAATTTACCCTAGGAAATTCCACAACATTCTCAATGTATTTGAAGCCTTTAAATATAGAAAACCAGATGGATTTTCTTTGAAAAATATAATCTTCTCATTCTTTCTCCAACACCAATATGTTATTATCACTAATTATCAGTCAATTTGATCTAATATTCTAATCATCTCTTATCTAATCTATGTTGTGTACTAACTAGAATATATTTTCACACTCTCCCAATTTCTCATTATCTATTATTTTGTCTTCATATTCTTTATAGAAAAATGATATTGTACAGTAATATGGTTTCTTCAATAAACCCTCTCTTTAGTCCCCTTTATTTTTACAATTTCTTCTCATTATCATTAAATTTAGTGATTATATCACTCATTAAATTCCCATTAAATGATATTGAAATATTAAATTTTAATTTTTTATATATATCCAATAAATTAAAATGTTGGATTCTTTCAATAAACTAAAAATTAGTTAGGTTTTATAACCTTGGATATTAATATTCATAAAAATTTACCAATTGGTGAAATATGTACAAATATATCAAATAAAAGGATATCATTATCTATTATATTGGTATGAAGAAAACATGCCACAATTAGGTACGGTGTAAATTCCTAGATCAGTTGTGTTTACCTCAAAATATGACCACTACATAAAATTCTAGCCAGAAACAGACACCATGAACATCCTCTTTCTCACTAAATTCTACTGTTGGAAAACAACACCTGGAGCTTCTAAATTATCTTACATAGATCACAGACACCAAAATGTTTACACTTTTTATTATTTTTTATACCACTTTTCTTTTATCTCAGAGAAAAAATCTTGGAAAATCTAACATGAGTAGCTCAAAACAATCTTTTACATATCAGGACTGAATTTCTCCATAATATGATACATAGATCAATTATTGGGTACAACAATAAACATTATATCATTTTAAAAGTTCTCAACTAATGATCCACCATCTATTCCCTGATTGACAAAATATCTTCGGCCACCCTTTTATCTCATATCTTATACTACTACTATTGGATATTCTATAATTTCAACTTCTCACTAGTTTTTCATATGTGAAAAATATCTGGATACACATTGATATTATTATATACATTAAAATAAGAATCTAAACCCATTTTTAATTATAGTGGTAATTTTAGGGGGTCTTCTTTAGCTATTTCCAAACATCCATACCAAATTTGTTGTCTTATTTAATTTTTTTCCTTTTTATTAACTTATATCATTTCATTATTCTATTAATTATTTATTTAGTACATTAATATGAATAATCATTTACACAATTCTATATTTTTTATTATATAAATTATAAAAATATATGTTATTACGTAATTTTTTTTACATTAATTACATTTTTTCTCATAAAATGGATTTATTTACCATTAACCCTTCTCAATTACGTGTTTAGTTATTATACATTTTTCTTTTTCTATTAATTTTCAAATGGAAATTCACCATAAAATTCATTATTACCCTACTTCAGCATAAATTGGTATCAAATTTGTATTGAATTGGTTAAATTATTTTTTTCAATTCGTTCAAAGATTGTTTTATTATAATATAATTAAAGGCAATTTTAATGAATCATCCTTTTAAAAAATTGATTTTTGGAACACCGATGGTTCTCTAAAAAAATATTATATAGGTTAAGCTCCAATTTTTATGGTAATTATTATTATTATTGTTCTAATATTATATCTACTAATATTATATACATATAAGTTATCCTATTTGGGAAAAATAAATTTATGGTTATGTCCATAACACTAAAAACTAAATCAATAGTCTCATGATGATATTAATGTATTTGAATTAGATAGAAAAGTGAATAATTATGTGAATTGTTTTTTAGATAATAAAAAATTTAAACAAACATAAATATGAAAAATGGATGCCAAAATTTGGAAACACTTCTTTGAAACTCATTATGGAATTAAAAAATTCAAAAATAAAATATTGGATATGATTCATTAAGAAACTGAATGTTTCAGTTTTAATTGTGGTGAATCGATTACTGAAACGATTACTCAGTTCACTAATACCTATACTGGGTGATAGAATCCCCATGATTCTTATTCTATATAAATAGTATCCCATAAAATCCATTATGTATCACCATGAAATTTTATACCCAAATTCAAAATAATCCACGAAGAAAACGACATAAATAATTTGGGAGAAGAGGAGCTCTTCAGTTCTCTCATGACATATGAGATAACTATGGGAAGAAACAAAAAAAGGTATTATAGGTAAATTAAAATAAAATGATTAATTTTTACTAGGATATCAGTAATGAATCAACCAAAATATTTTCTAGGATAAATCAATTTTCCAAAATTGTGATTAATTATATTAAATAGAAATGATACACATAACACTTTAAAAAATTCATGAAATGGATGATAGTTGCTTTGGATACAGAAATTATTTCCGCATCAAGTAGAATAGTCCATAGAATATTAGATCTAATGATAATAATAGAGGAAATAAAACATTATAACTAATTTGACTATGAGTATGGGTGAGGACCAAATATGGATATATAAATAATGTAGTGTTCTTGGTTTCTCATGGATAACGTCTAGGTATGTATTGATGTAAATTGTTCATATTTTTTTCATAAAATTATTAGTCATCATGTTCGTATTCAATGTATAAAGATATTATTTATGATTGGAAATATAATTTAGATTCAATTTGTGAATATATTCTTATATTTAATGACATTTAAAATAATTTATATCAAAATGTCTTTAAAAAGATCATCTTTTTAGAGAAAAAATATGATTCTGTTTTTAATCTAATAGAAAATAAAAATTTTGAGAATGAGGAATTTCAAATTATAGATCTCATAAATAATAATTACCATTCTACTCATGGAGATGAATCTTGGAATAAAATTTTGGGATCTCACAATATTAAAAAATTACTTCTTATATTGGTCTTCAAAACTGACTAATGTTTTACTAATATGATAAAATGGGTAAATTAAAAATAAAATATATAATAAAATTATTTAACTACTTTAAGAAATTTATTCATATTATTTATTAATTGAATTTTAATAATAATAAATATGGTATTCTTGTATTCATTTCTTCCACATATCGTATTTTTAATATAATTTTTTTTCATAATTTGTTCGGATTTCAATATCATTAGTAAATAACAAAATTTGGAAAAATATTTAGATACCAAAATAATTATTATCATATTATTTTTTGGGAAAAAGGAAACATGTGAAATCCCAATTATAATAATTCATATACATATAATGTGTGTTTAAGATATATTTGTTGTGATTATACTGAACTCAATCATTTCAATGTCATTATCAAAGGACATGTAAAACTTGGAGATAACTCAAAAGTGATAATTGAAGGTATAGTAATGGTTGGATTTTAAAAATATAATTTCATTAAATCTGATTTATTTGTAGTACTGAAGTATAATTTAAAAATGATTAGTCAATTATGTGATATATTAGTCATTATTAATTTTAAAAAAAATTATAACATTTGTAATTATAAATGAAAACATGAATTCCCAAAAACACATTTTCAAAATTTATATATTATAGATTTTACATACATTGAGTATAGAAATGATTCATGTTATAGTGAACCTAATAATGACTATTAGATTTAGAATTGATTACTGCATCATTATATAATTCTCACAGTTATCAAGATTTACTATAACTGACTAGTATGTTATTTACTGGAAATGTCATTTTATATAACATAGATTGTGAAACTTGTAAACTTATATTGAATCAAATATATTTTTTCAAATCTATTTTTTCCAAGATTTAAAGCCATAGAACCTGTCCAACCCAACCATTTTGGACTATAAAAGTTTTCTAGTATCATTGGTAAATCTTACACAACATTAATTATAGATGTATCTAGTATATTATCATGTGTATTCTATTTATCTCATAAATAACTATCATTTAAAGTCTATAAAAATTAAATGTAAATTAAAAAATGAGAAATTTTAAAAAATGGCTTCCCATTATATGTCATTTTACTATAGAATTAGATAGAAATAACTATAATATGTTTCTTATTATCACCCTTTTCCACTCATACATCACCCTTGACCTTGTTCTTATAAGACATATCTTAGAAAAAAACAACATATGGATATTATAAATTAAAAAATAAAAATAAATTATTATTAAAAGATATTGATTTCCAAATATATTATCCTTAATACCATATATTATCTACAATGTTTTGACCCTGAACATGATGAATGTACATGATTGACCTAGTTTGAACATTTCTAATCCTCAATCAACTAATGTAATTTAAGATGTTCCTGAACCTATTTCTACTCATTTATCATATGCATGGTTTGAATAAAATGACCATCCCCATGGGAAAGTTATTACTGAATTTTAATCCAGAAAAATTTCTAAAAGGATCATATTTAATGATGTAGAACACCAAAGTTATCCCTCTCACCTTGAATCTAAATCATTTTATGATTTTTTTAATTATGGGAATTTGATAATTTATATCAAAGAGTATTTGATCTAATTTCAAAGGAACACAGTTTTTAATCTTTTTGAAAGACCAACAATCATCCTATTATTATAACTAACTGGAATCTTAATAACAAATTCAATGATCATAGAATTTTTATCCCAAATTAGGATCAATGTTTTTCTAAAGGATATAATAATTTATATGGTATTGAATGTGTGGAAAACATTCACCTGTTTCATGGTTAGAATCAATTAGAATCTTGTTTTAATAGACCGGAAATTTTAATTTTATATATTTTCTAAGGGATCTCAGAATAAATTTTAAAAATATTTCTACTAACAGAAATATTTTTGTGGACCAGCAAACCATTTTTGAAAATTCTCAATTTACAAATCAGGTTTTCTATTTAACCAATGAAATTTACCGTAAAAACATCTCCTAGGGTATGGTATTAGAGGTTCCCAAAATTAATTTTATAAAATGATTTCAAAATAGTTAAAAAATATTTTAATATATTTTGCAAATCCTTTTAAGAAGATTAATTTAAATTAAAAATTATAAAAATTAATTTCTTTTCGGATCAACCAAATATACTCATTGTATTTAATTTTATTATTCAGTGATTATAGAGTTTGAAATGATTTTAATTGGAGAACTATAATTATTCCATATTATTTAGTTTTTAAAAAATTATTATGTCTCTTATATAACCCAATTTGAGTATACTAATTGTCATCTATACAATTTTTTGATGAATCATGTTGTGTATATTAGAATTCATCTATTTACAACATGTAAGAAAACATTGGATAAATAAGATTAATTGTTCGATAGTAATCATTATAGAAGAATGACTAGAATTATAATTTTCTATAAGGATACCTAGATGTACCTCATGTTTTATGTGTGGCTTTTTGATCTTTTTCAATTTTATATAGTAGAACCTCATTTTAAATCCATAAACAACTATTTTATGTATTTTAATGGAACATAAAACAATATATTATTTTATCCCAAGGAAAACACTTTTCAACATACATTTTTTTAATGATTATTTTGAATTATTAAAAATATATTGGAAAATTATTACTGGAACAATTAATCTACTATCAATATCCCTTGCCTATTTGATTAACAATAATTAAAACAATATATCTCATTCTATATTTTAAGTAGAATATATATCCATTGGATTTGTTGTGATAAAATAACGTGCATGAAACACACTCTCGAATAAATTCGGACCATATAATATATATTCCTTCTCTCATTTGATAAAACTAGTTTGATCAATATCTCTAAAAATCCTATACAGTACTCTCACTTTATGAATTATAAAAAGAGGATTCACTTTTTTTAGGGAATATTCAAAATGATGATATCATTATTGACAGTGCTTGTACGAGCCATCAAATTATAAATATATTCATTAACAACTTAAAATATAAAACATAAAATTAGGAATGTATTGTATTATTATCGTATGACACGAATATATTTATGATGAAAATGGTGGTGAATATTTTAATTTTTTTAAATTATGAAATATTTTTTCTGAAATTATAAAAAATATTATCAAATTAAAAACTTTTTACAGTATTTTCCTATAAAAATATTCAAAATTTAAATCATATTGGTAATGTTTAGTTAGATTTATACTCTAAAAACATTATTTTCTATATAAAATCAAGTATTGTTGGTTATGGTGCATATTCACATAGAGGATATACCAAGAGACGTATGAAATTATTTTTAATTTGATCCTCGCCCTGGGAACAAGCAGTGGGACTTTATTTCGCACAATATTTTACACTCATAAATAATTGTAAATGGATTATAAAAAAAACTACTTCACCTTATCTATATATTTATTTTTAAAATATTTTATAATATTTAATTTCTTAATTTTAGATATATTGTATAGATCCCTTTATAATTCTGGATGTATTATTTTAAGGGTTATCTAATATTTTCAATAATAAAAAAGATCCATGAAGAGTGAAAATTTTCATAAAATATTCTAAAAATGTAAAAATATCTTTTGAAATTTTTCGAAGATATCATTTTAATACGTTTATACTTATATTTTTTTAAAATAAATAAATATTTTTGGTTTACATAGAATAATAATATCAAAATATTAATTTTTTTTAAAAATTTTTTATTTATAAATCAAATGTATCTATTGATAGACCATTAATGATGATAATTATAGTTTTATATTTTTTGATACACATATTTACTCTATCCTGATATATTATTCATTTTTTATAATCTCAAATGTTAAATGTTTTATATGGTTTTTTATGTAGGGAAATTTTAAGAGGAAGATGTTATTGTATAATGGGGAGATATTTTTTAGTTTTTTTAAAAATTGGGAGAAGTCATAGTAAAAATATAATAAATGGTAATTATTTTTGTTATTGTTATTATACTCCTTATTTATTTATTTTATTATAATTCAAGTGTTCATTATTTTTAAAAATGGGGATTTTTTTGCGTTTCGCCTTCCATAGTTTTAATGATAAAATACATATTAAACTGTAAAAATTTCCATTCCATAATTTGTAATTATTCTTCATGAAATCATGTTATAATATTTAGTTAATCATTAAGGATCCTTTAAAATGACATAATGGAATTATTGAAGCCTCAGATTAAGGATAAAATAAATAGAGAAATCAATTCATGGACAAAAAAAGTGACTTGTTGAAGCCGCATTAAAAATTGAAAGAGTCATAACTATTGTTCTTGTCATATCTGAAAAAATGGAATTTATATTCATAAAATTTTTTGTTGGAATATGTTCTAGATGATAGTCACATTGGAAATCAAAATAAATAAATGTAAATTACTAATGCAGAGGTTTCTGTTATTTTTCTGAGATAAAATAGACATGATTTTTGTACTGGGGAATAGTGAATAAAGTTTCTATGGTAATCATGGTGGTTATTTTCTATAAAAGATATATATTTACATTCATGAACATATTATTTACCAGCAAAAAAATTAATATTACATTCAATGGTTTTCATGCTATAAATAGAGACATATTTTTGTCTTTCCAAACCATAATATATTCTTCTCATTCAATATCCAAATCCAATATTCCGTGTTGGAAAATTATTTATCATTGTGATCTTATTTTTTAAATCACCCATTATAAAATCTAGAGTGTGTGATTTTTATAACATATTCACACCCACTTCTAATTTCTCATTCCCTCATAGTATTTCCTCATATTCCTTAGAGATAATCATGAATGTACTAAAACATGGTTGGTAAAATAAAATTGTCACTGTTATCTTATTTTTTCAATTTTTTGGATATCCAAAATGATAATGTGAAGTATATGGATTTTTTTCCATAACTATTAAAATTATTGGTACCATTATATTTTAGTTTCCTATATATACCAATTAAAATCATATATCCATTTCAAACGCTGGTTTGTAATTAAATAATGAAAATAACGGGAGTTTGTTATCTTGGATATATTTAAATCCAAGTGACTAAAACATTAAGTACCTGAGAAATTGAGAGTTCAGTTTTCATGGAGGTTATTGATCAATTATTGAGAATCCATAAAAATTTATTTTCCTCATTTATTGCCCTTATTTGTATTATTTTATCAATTTTACTCATAAAATTAATCAATTATTTATTCTTTAAATACATAAAATAATTTTATATTTGAATGTCACATTATGTTATTTTTTCAATTATTTAAAGAAAAATAATTATATCATTGTTCATTAATTTTTTTTCTTATGTTTATTGCATTGAAAATTTGTATTTATCATTATTATTTATAAAATTGTAATAGAGTCTTTTATTTTTTCCACTTTTTAAAAGGGAAATTCAACAACTTATTTCTATTTTACCCTACTAAAACCTTCATTATGTATCATCAAACATTCTTCTCATGGAATGTGGGTATATGTAATTATACTCAATATTTTCATTAATTTATATCATGTTTCATGTACATATATGTATATCTGAAATCCATGATATAATATTCTCATAGTGATGTGAAAAATATTGGGTTCTATATTAGTGATATGATATTAAAAAATAAGTAAAAAAATAATTTATTTCAACTGAGTTAATGAATGATGATATGTTTTTTAGGACCTTCGATTGTAAAGGGATTTTATGATTATCTACATGGGTGTTCTAGTAATATCAAAAATATCATTTATGGAATGCTAATGAACTTTATACCATGAATATGGGATTATAGAAAAACTGATTCACAATTCTTAATGAGGTATCCTAAAAATGGGATTATTTTATAAATGTTCCTTCATATGAGTTTTTTTATCATTGTGAAATTAATACCATTCCCTTTGTGTTTCTTAATTTTTTTCATTACATTGATCGTTGAATTAAGGGGGTTATCCTAATTCCACATGGAAATGGTCATAGATTGTCAAATATTAAGTGTTCCTATATACTCAATAAAGCAATATATGAATTCAGTATTATAATATAATATTTTTCGTAGGATTAAATGAATAATAATTATCCACATTTTTTTGATCACATATATTTATTCACCATTTATTTGAAATGATATGTATTTGAGTTCAATATTAAATAAATATTTAATTATCAATTTAGTTAATATAATATAAATATATACATAATGAAATCTTAATGATGTGATATTAATTTATTTAAATACATTATCATTATTAAAAGTGTAATTAATGTTAAATTGGATTTATGAGAAAAGATTTTGGTCTAGAAGAATTGATATATTTAATATCATTTAAGTAACATATAATTTATTTATTAGAAAAATTATATTAAAATTATTTGTGAGTTTATCTCATGACATGGAAATAAAAATAAAAAATATATTATTATTCCTTGTGTGGTTTTATTTAGTATCATTTGATTATTTAAGGGAATTTGATTAATAAATAATTATTTGACTGTGATGTAAAGAAATTATTGTAACACTTTGAGGGAAATTGTGATTAAGGAACACTACGATAAGAACCACCATGAGGTCTCATTCCATGAGATAATATTATGTTAAACATAGGCATAAATTGGGAAACTTCTTCCTCTACCCGAATCCCACATAAAATCAATAAGAATACTCCATAATAGGAATATAATATTGAAATATCAATGTAAAATGATAGAGGAAATGATAAAAATTCACACTAGCACCAAGAGATCCATTGATTATGATATAAGGTTTATAGAGAACATATAGATATTTTCCTAGAGATTCTATACTTGTATCACTCAACAAAACAATCATACGATAACCATAACATATTATTTTGACAAAAAAAAATAACTTCACTCAAATATAATTATAATTTATTAAAAATAATTAATAAATTATATGTGATAGATTGTCTATCAAAATATTATGTGGTTTAATTCATCTATATTAGAGGATTTATGCTATAAAATTGATCAAAACCAATTGTTGGGAATGGGCCAACCATATTTCTATTATTTCAAGAACCATTAACATACACCCACATATACACACACATTCATATATATATATATATGTGTATATATATATATATATATATCTGTGTGTGTGTATTATTATTTCATTTAATTTACCTTTTTTATATATTTCATATTTGTTTCGTATAACATATGTTTGAATATGTAATAAAATACTTGTATATTTATTGTAAGAACAATGGGTTTTCATATGTGGTAACGATCCTTTTCCTTGTTTTTTAAATGCATTTTATGGCTGTATGTGAATACTTAACATTATCTCTACTGGTTCAGTGATGTTTGGGGCTTGTTTAGAGCATGGAATAATGAATTGGGCTGAAAATGGCCTCGCACATGGTTTTTGGATGGTTAAGATAACCATACGGGAGGGGTGAGTAATGTCCCCATCATTAAAGAAACATTGTGGTAGTTCATCATCCATTCTTCATATTTCACCAAAACCAAGATGTATTATAACTTGATACTGGATGATATCCTTACTATAGAGGTGAGGTAGTTTGTTTATACGTTTATTCGGATTTTTGGGTTTTTTTCATGGGTTCTTCCTTTTCACCATCCGTCAGACTATCCGATGAGGCCTTTTGGAGATAGTTGCTTTTATTAGCTCCTGTTGGACCTAATGAGGATTCCCATATGTTTTATTTATGAGCATTGGAACATGTGTCTCATTTCGATACCACCCATTGGGTGAACCGTATGGAATTTCTTATTTTGAATTTGTAATTTTAAATAACAGGATACATCATTGGAATAAATGAATTATGAAATAAGATTCATATTTAATGGTAATATTAAAATTATATTAACAAATGAACATTTTCATTCCATGAATGTTTTAGATGAATTTACATTTGGGAGTACAAAAATTGGGAAAAGTATTATAAAATAGGCATCGTTTAGCCTATCTGTAATGTCATAGGGTCCAGATAATTCCACCCATTTATTTTATTGAAACACAATGGATCATGCATCCATTTAATTATGCTAGTTCTTGTGTCAATAACATCTCATTCTTCCACTTCAATATATGAAAATTATAATTAAACCTCACATCAAATCCAATGATAATGTAATAACTCTGATGAAGTCCCTCATTTTCAATCATAATAATATACCTTCTCATCATTAATAGATACAACTACTTACCATGACTATGAAAATTTCTATACAATTTCTGGAAAACACCAGGGTTTTTTTCCTAACCAATTTCACATCATGATCAAAATGATTTCATGTTTTCAATGCTTGAGATCGTGTTGGGATCCAATAGAAGTTATGAAATATGAAAAACACACTGTAAATTATGAGTTTCATTAAATGAATTTGAAATTATGGGAAAAAGGACTTTATTGACTAGATAATGTTACCATTATCTCATATTGAGGGTACATCCACTCTCTAATATAGTATCAGTCCCCAACACATGATTCTTAATCTCTCCAATGTATCCAATAAGAATCCTTATTGAGATTTAATTATCCATTCTATTGCTTGTCTGGACCCATTATAGACATTGTGAAAGAAAAGATATTTTTATGTCTCATTTTTTAAAAATATTTAAATATATCCAGAAAAATACCATCATTTATTTATATGTGTTCATGTTCACTAAAATACATTGTAAGGGTCTTTAAAGATCAATGGATAAGTAAGAAATCCTGGATATCCATTTGATCTTGAAATTGATGATATGGTGTACATTGAAATTGTGTGATAGCCAATAGGATATTTCACTCATAATGCCTAAAAAATTAGAAAATATGGAAATCAACAATATAAGTGAAGCATGTTCCATGGGAGAGAGTTATCCTGAATTTCATAGTTTATTTGGAATTTTCTCTATGTCTATGTAATTTATCTTTCACATGGTGATGCAAACCCCTCATCAGTGATTGACCTAACGGGGGAGTGACTATGATATTATTTTAATAAATTTTCATATTTTTCCTCATAATATAATAGTTATCAACTTATAGTGAGAGTTGTGCTCTCGAAGCATGGTCATATGATATTATTATTTCGTAGAAAAAAATTCTAACCAAAATAAAAATATGGAAGAATAGTAGTGATTGGGTGGTGAAGTGTTAGAGATTGTTGGAATGTGACTCATTCTCAGATACACTAGATCACAATCTCCTTATTTTTATATATATAACGTACTAATAGATAGTATTATGTTGGATGAATTTAGGGATTTCCCATAATTGTTCCATTTAGAAAAAGAAGAATAGATAAAATAAAATGACATTGGAAATGTTGGAGCTAAAAATTATTATAATCAAAGGTGTAATATTCATTATCATGTTCCTGTATTAACCAACTACAATAGGATATTTCATTATTTTAAACTATTAAAACATTAATAGGGGGATCTTACCCTTTTATCAATCATGTATCCATTTCAAGATAGATTCCTTAAATCTACTATTTCATTAACTAAAAAAAATTAAAATAACAATATCCCCAATAATAACAAACAAAAAATTAAAAAAAAAACCCATAGTTATATTCAATCTGAGCTTCCAATACAACTTATTAAATTGAATTTAAATTTGTTTCATTTACCTGCTCACAAGGAGAAGTAAAAAATCATATCAACTCATTTGGCATCATTACTGAGGATGTAGTTTCAATTTATATACACCTAATGTCACATATTTTTCATGACCAAATATTAAGATGGCTATCATATTAATAATAATCCATAAATTTATGGGGAATTTATATTTAGAGATAAAGAATAATTAAACTAATAAAATATGAAAAAAACAATTGATAGATTTAAACATCTAGAATAAAGTGAAACTGTAACTTTTCAATACATGTTATAAATTATTGATGAAAATTGTTACCCAAACTTTATTTATTTGTGTCCACCCAACATTCATATTCAAACCCATTATACGATATAACATGCAATAAATTATATGATTAAATTAATAACAAAATTACTTCAAATATTGATAACTTTATAAGGAATTTTTAGAGAGTATCGCAACAAAAACACCAAGTATATATCCATGGATTATCTTATATTGTTTCCATTAGTTATGGAAAAATAAAGAGTGAATTATAGTGAATTACCCTTCTCACAAAAAGAAATATTCAAATTATGATTGTACAAAAAAATATGAGAAGTCAACTACTGGGATGATCATCATAATAATTTCCATCAAATATTATATCCCCTATAAAGTGTATTACTATGGGGAATGAAATTTGAGTAGTTATAAATGTAATATAAAAGACACCCTATGATTTCTGTGATAGATTCATGGAACTCTATAAAATATATCCATGCCATACCATTGAGAAAAATGACATCATACTATTATTCTACAAAATATTGATTTTGATAGAATCTTATTGGATATATCCTATATAAAATCACACATTGAAAAGTACAAAGTTTAATCCAAGGGGAAAATATATATGATTAAATAAAACTCACAACAATTTAAAATTATCATAATAACTACTATAATCTATAGGATTTAAGATCATATTAGACCGACAATATTTAATAACCTGAGGGGGGGTACATAGGGTGTGAATGAAAAAAATACTCACATGTTTCGATATTTTTTATTTATTAAATAGAAAACACTTCTCTCTTCTTCCCATAGAAATGTATTATTGGAAATAAAAGCATACAAGATATAAAACTATATTACATGGTTAACACAAACCTGTGTAATTTAAAGAAGAATCCAAAGGGAATGTGTTAATGTTGAAAATAATCTAGTGAACGGTATTATTAAAAATTCTTATGTGGATTGATTTTCCCTCTTGTTTCACTACAAGACTCATATTAAATGATCTCTAATCATTAAAATAAAGTGTTCTCACTTATCCTCTATGGGATTCCTCGTTTTATTTGTTGAATAAATTATATTTACAATGAATTAGATGTTCCATAAATATTAATGTTCAATAAAATAATTAATATCATTTTACACTATATTTTTTAGAAATTATTTCTCATTCATAAAAAATTTATTTTCTCAAAGACTTTGGACAACTCTCATTAATATTCCATTATTTTCTTGCATCTCATTCATTTGTTAGGTAATTACCAAATTTTATAAACCTTTTCATTTTTCATAAAATATATAAAATTCATGAAAATATTATTTTATTCATGGAATTAAATTTTTCATATAGACACATGGTTCGTTTCATCTCACAAATGATTTTTTTAAATATCTGTCAAAAACATGTCTTTGTAAAACTCTTTCATGATTTTAGATAAATTATATTCTATTATGGTTTAACACTTCATATGATAGTGTAACAACTTATTTTAATTCATTTCCAAAAAATCTCATATCTACCTTGATTGGTTACAATCTTATGCCCAAATTTTACAATTTCCAAACATCAATAATTTGATGTCTCCCTTAATGTGAAACTCATATATTTAATGAATCTTCCATATCTATAATCAGTGGTTATGTAATTATGTTTGGGTTACATCACATTATCATTCCATAAAAAGTAAATATTTCACAAAACACATTGTTTTCCAGTATATATACTTCAATATCATCCATGTCTTCGCCGCCCTATATATTTTTCAATATACTTTTTCATCATCCATAATGGAACATCATGAAAAACTTTCCCAACTTACATGATCAATAAACACATCCAAATAAAAAACAAAACATTTTCTCTTGAGGGGAGTTTTCCCAAAATTATCCCAAATTAGGATTTTTGACAAATATTCATCCTTTGATAACAGGTTAACACTTTTTTTCTAGATTAATGAATAAACAAATCAATCATCCATTATTAAACACAATTTTCTTTTGGTTGATCTGGATTGAAATATTCTATTTAATCAACATGTACACTAAACTCACACGATCAATGATTTTAACTATTAAAAAGTGGACCATAAAATTCTTTGTCAATGAATATCTTTATTTAGGAAACCACCATATAAATAATATTTCCTTTTCAATAGAAACATTTCATTATTTTAGTAAATAATGATATAACTCGAGATTGCCAATTCATCAACCTCATTGGGTGGCTTATTTAATCAAGAACACTTATTTTAAAAATAATATAAATTTCATATTTGAAAAAACATTTTCCACATCTCTAGATTATAAGAAACACACATTGTTTCACTAAATAACCTAATAAATTCTCCTCTTTTATAGATCAAGAAATATCCCCCATCATTGATGAAACCAAAGGTCACTCCTCTGTATTGTGAAACAAGGAAAATAACACATATCATCACAAAGATTGAAACAAACCATACCACAGGGAGATGGGTTCAACATCCAAACTATTAAATTATGGTGGTTTGAATGGAATTCAAGAGATAGACGATATCTTTCAAATACTCCTTCGTCAATGGACTATATCAGAATGTCAAAAACATTTTATTATATAGGAATATACTTCAACATTATTAAACCCTAATTCACATTATCCTTAATAAAATCATAAATTTTTTCAATATACCTCAAACTCATGTGACATATATTTTTTTCTACATTTTACATACCATTAATTATAACAAATGAGTTTGATCTGAGATGTCACTTCAAATATCTATAGCCTCATGATATTTCATAATTTATAGTAATTTTATGAATTCTCAAATAATAAATTGTGTATTCAGCTTATACAGTGCACATATAAATAAAATCTTGTTTCTCTATTTTCTATAAAATACATAGTCCCCCAAGATCAAATGGACCACCAGATATCGACATTTCTTCATCTGCTAAACCTATCCAATAGGAATATATATAACCCAAAAACTCTTTCTAATTTCATTCATTTTAAAAAATCTAAAATTTAATGTTCCTTTCAAACAATGAATTTTTTATTCATCATGTGTATTTTTTTCTATATGGGATTACATTAATACCATTATACTATTCATTTCATGTCATTTTTATATATAATTTGCTCCCAATGATCTTCATGTATTTGATGAAAATGATCATTTTTACTTTATTATAATATGAGACATTCATCCATGTAGGAAACATAGTTGTCAAATCATTAAAATTATTCATTCCAAAAAATTTCATAACCACATTTCAATATATATAATGTTAAATAAATGGGTTTTTCCATTCATATATCATATGTAAACCAATAAACCACATCAGTTCACTAATAATTAAAATATCAAACTATAATTTTTTAAATTCAGTAAGTTGTTTGAATGGAAATTCATTTTATCCACTAAATATTACATCGTATATATACACCAACTCCATCATCTAATGATTTTCCTCACTATTGATAGAGAGACTGTACTAAACACCACTAATCTAGAAACTGATACTCTACAAATATTGATAAAATTTTTATTACCATTTTTTTGGTGCCTACTTAAACACATATAGCACATTCATCATTCGAATGAAATTCTTCCCATATTAATGGATAATAAATAAATCCATCAGTTTAATGTACATCTCTTCCTCGTGATCTCAATCCAGAAATGATTATTTCACTTCCATCAAGAAAACATTGGATGTTTTTTGTACTAATATGTCTTCTAATATATTTATAGTACTCAATAATGTAATAGGTTCAAATTGATTATCTATATCGATTACATTTATCTAAGAGTATCCATTTCATAACATTCTTTCCTTATCTTATATAACCATTCAGACTTTATTTTATTTTTTTAGGATGATGAATTTGGTCTCTATAAAAATATTATCTCCCTAAAAAAATATCCCATTTAGGAATCATTTTGAGTTGGTAAATATACTCATTATTTGCTTGAACCCATTTCTCATCTCGTGAATTATATTCAATAAAATAGCACAACTTGGGATATGATAGTGGTTTCCTTTAGAGACTTCATTCTTCTCGTATATAATGGAATTGACTAATAACTTATGATATTCTACATAAAAATTTATTCTTTCCAATCGGTAATCTTTATAATATCCTATATAATATAATCATTATCCTCGCATGTGACATTTTCAGATTCTTATTCCTAAACTTGTACTCCCCTGAATATTCTCATTTCTTCAACACATTCCTCCAAATACTATTCTTTGATTCTCTTGATATTATTCTCATTTTCTATCATAACAATGTCATTATACACCTAAATCATTCCCATGAAATTATTATATAATTTATTCGCCTTTATTTATATTGAGTATTCAATATATAACCCTTCATCTCAAATGGATTCAAGCTTCATATGCATCTCCTTATTTATAATGATCAACATACTTTTGAATACTCAAATGTTATTCCACATCAATTTTTAATTATACAATAGATCATGTAGAATATTCTCTTCTCATAGATACAAAAATAATATTATTGAAATATTGACTGATGTGACAACTACTGCATTCCAAAATTTCTCTAAAAGTACTTTCCTTATATTCAATGTTCTTTCCATATTTTTTATGATATTATTTATCCTTTCAATATCACCATTTATATAATATTTATTAAAAATTAATATTTCAACCTCATCCTATAATTATAAAGATAATATTCCACCTTTATATTAGTAAACTCTAACCATGACCAGTTTAGATCATTATAATTGTTTATTCAAGAATCATATCAGCCTCTATTTGGTATTGTGTCATGAAACTAAACACATAAAACATGTTGGTGATGATGAATATCCATTCCATTATATTTTTATATTAATCAAAAAGTAAATTTTATCATTTCCCAACAATTTTTATTGGGGAGATAGGTCCACACACCACAATATGCACCAATAATAACACTCCTGTATACTTTTGATATTATTCCCTATAAGAATTTCATGTTATCATCAATTATTAAAAAGAATCATATGTATCTATTTGATCATGTGATTACCAAGTTAGATCATAATATCTGTAAAAATTCACCAAATAACCCATGGATGATCTCCTCAAATGAATACAATGTGTATTCCAAAACCTATTCCCATATTCATTAGATAAAACAAAAATATCTTCTTATTTAATCAGATGTTGGAGAATCATCATTGGGTTCATCCCCTACATAATCAATTTAACATATTTTTAATTGATGATAAAAATCATCTTGGTAATTTTTATTTCATATCCTTATTCACAAAGTTGACTGAAATAAAGCAAGTTGGGGGTGGGGCCATCAATGAACAAGTCATCTTCACATCCCATATCCTTCCCCAAAACATGGATTTTACTTAGGTAAAAATTTTCCAGACATCATCCTTTCCGAATTAGATTAATAATTCCCTATAATTCATGATTCTTGTGAAAATATAAATATTTAAAATGATTTGGGAAGTGAGTCCAAAATATGTATATGTACACCATCATGATATGTTTTTTTAGGGAAATACATGTAAAAGAATCATATCTTTTATTTTTTATCTATTTCATTGACATCATACATTATTTTGATTTGAATACTTCATGATCCTCTATGTATGAAAAAACAAATTCATCATGAAAACTTGAAATCAAATTTTAATTTTTTCATCTTGTCTAATGATTCTTTTAGTTTATGTGTACATCAACTTTGGGAATAATTCAGAACATTAATATTCATTGTCAGTGATAAATATCTTGACATGTATCCAAAATTTCCACACTAATAACCTTTACCATTACAATAACTCTCAGAGTATTGACCTTTGATTCAGAACACATGTTATGAGGTAAACAATTAGGTGTCATGTTTGTAGAATAGTTTGTTCATTTGGATTGTAGAATATTATTATTTTGATTTATATCTAATTAAATCTTAAGACTATGAGTGGGTTCTCATGGACTTGCAAAAATAATCACTTCTTTCTATTTTTGATCAATCCTCATACTATGTAGGTAATTTAGATGTGTTATGTTGACCTCTAGAATACTTTTCTCTATTTTTATACACATCCATACTCTAATTTATCTTTTTTTTCTCACATATTATAATTTCATAATATCAATAGGGGACCATAAGTTTCTCTTGAACTTTCCATTTTCATCATAGGGAAAAAATATTTCTATATTCATCAATATGTTGACTTAATAAATCTCTATATTAGTTAGACCATCTATAAAACATGTCGCTTTATTAACATTGATATTGTATTTAATGACCTTCTCTGAGTATTATCTATTTTTATATTTGATATTTTCAATTTTTTCCTTCAGTTCAGACTTCTCTTCCTTCTATTTTTTCATATTTATATTTTCATCCTAAAATATGCAGTTGGAATTATTTTTTTGTGTGTTTTATAAGAATATAAATTCCCAAGACAGGATATTAATTCAACTTAAATATCAACTCATCCTTCCACATATATTTCATTATTTTATCTCTAATCCCTTGAATAAACATTTATTGCGACTACCTCTATAAAATATTTGTGAAGGAATTTTCAAATTAAAATTTATTCTTCCTTAATTTCATAAAAAATATCATTTTATTTTAAAATCCGGTTATTCTTTAAGAATAAATTTCACATTTTTATTTTCCTTCCATTATCAGTGGTTGAAGACTTATTCGTAAAAATTTAATTTTCATCCTCATAATCATCTTGAAACATCTTTTTTTCACTTTGCTATAAGGATACCAAAAATTTCACATCCAAATAATTTGAGTAGAATGCTTCCCTTCAATCATTATTTTTTATATTATATATTATAGAATATGAATTAAAGGGATTCATCCCCTTAATAATCTTCATGGACATTAATTCCACCTCCAGAGACATTCCATTTTATACACCCTCGTTTTCATCATTCCAAAACTCATATATATAAGGAGTAATAATAAAACTATCATTTTTTAGTTAATATTTATATTTAACCTCATGCACATAGACATAAATATTAAATTATAATGGAAATATTCAATAGAATTATTTTATATTCTTCACATCATTAGGGATATCTCCATGACCACCCATTCTCTCCAAAATCACATTCATCCGTTCAATTAATTCCTCAATTGATTGATTAGGGTGCATGATCAGGTCATCTTATTTGTTTCATACAACTTACAAACATTCTTCAAAAATTTTAAATCAATTTCATATGTAATTAAAATAATCCCCCATATGGAATTCATGGATTTACAAGACATTACATTCATATATATTTTGTTAGATAGGACACCCACTAATGAATTGTTTTCATTGAAATCCATTCCCCATTCTCTTCATTCAACATATGAAAAACCCTCGATATCCATAATAGTTTTGTTTGAACATATTATATACGAATACACACCTATATGAAAATATCTGAAGACTTTTATATATGATTTTTTTACAGTTAAAAAAAATCCATCAAATATCATAATTCCAATATTATTGATGACTTTCAAGGCTTTATGTGAGATAGAAACAAATACGTTTACCATTTTCTATGGTACTAATTTCCCCCTATATGTATAATATACTAGTGTGGGGTGAATTAGGGTATGATAGATATAAACAAACCCCTATTTTTATATTTATTATACATTAAAAAAATTCTAACCTCTATTTACCTTATCAAATTATTATAAAAAAAGTTAAATATACTCGAGACACAACAATTTTACATGCTTCACCGTTAACTAAGATATTACAATGGGAATAGATATCTGTTGTTTCAATATACCAAATCCATTATATTATTCTACTCCAAAAATGATTCTTTCTAACTAACTATCTCTCATTGTTCTCTACTAGTAACACATTGAAAGCCAACATCTCTCTCTACTGATGTGTGCTCTCTTCTCCCCCATTATATTATTCCATTGATCCCTAAAATTGATATTTATTTTCACCCTATTAGGTGGTTCATGAATATATATTTTTTATAGTCTTTTAATATCAATTCAATATAGATTCACTGGGTAATATCTACTTGTTCACACATGAATAACATTCAAACACCATTTTCCAAAATTTCAAAAAAATAATCACATTCAAAAAATATTTTAATTTATCATGGAACTAACAATGTACACACAACATTTTAAATTTTCAAAAAACTATCTTAATTTGCACATATTTTTATTATTCATAGATCTCACTTGGTTATTTAAAGAGAAGTCCTTTTTCATCGTGAAACTAATACTTGTGATCTTGTTTCATGTGTGAAATGTATTCATTAAACTCCAATGCTATTTTAGATGATAGATATTGTCTATGAGTTACATATTGGAAATGGGGGGTGTTAAGATCCTATTTGTAATTATGGATAACTATTACATTAACATCCTTGTGCTCCACTAGACTTTTGGATTTATTTTTATGTTAAATGATCATAAATAATTTTATGTTACATTTATTGGGATAGTCACTACAATCATGTAACAGTCATATTTATTTCCAAGTAATGTGTTGGAAATTAACAACCATCATTATGAACTAGATTCCAAAACAAACATAATTAACACAAAAAACACATTAATGTACTTATGAAGGATTTTTTTCCCAAAAAGTCAACTAAATATAAATTAATTCAATTTATATTGGATGATAATACATATATAGTAAGAAATATGGTTTTTAAATAGCCTACTAATAGATCTATTTGTATTTAGGTGTATGGTTTGTGTTCTCCTCATAATCATTATACTGATTAGTTTGATAAAATCACTATATGGATTATTTTTAATTTTTCTTCTAATAGAGAGCATTCAAAAAACCCAAACATGGATAAATAGGCAACACCCATGTCTAATATTAATTTAAAAATTGGAATAACAAAACCAAACAAAATTTCGGAAAAAAAATCAATATATAAATTTTTAGAAAAATTTCAACAAAGGATACCAATATATATTCAAATAAACACTATTATAATAGTGTAAATCACATAATCCACCTTTGTGAAGTTATCATCAAAATGTTTATAACTGACAAAACTAAAAATTAAATTCAACAAATAATGAAATGAATTAAATATAAATCAATTCGAAAGAGGAAAAGAAATTCAACATGACCAAATAAAAAAACTATAATAGAAATTTGAAACTATTAAAAAAGATTAATTAGCATGAGGAAAATAGGTCAAGGAACCATGAATTTAATCTAAGAAATGATAGAATGATAAGTATGGTATTCTACTACTATATCCATCATTTATCAATCAATCTATGAAAATTCAGGTACTTCAATGTAAAAATTAAATTATAATTAATGTAATAATTTTTAATGAAATATACCTCTCTTATTATACCTTATATAGATTCCCAATAATTTCACATTTCATGAAGAACTATGTTATAGGGAAACTAGGTTACATGAGAATAGAAGAGTTAGTTTAGGGATGAATGTGTATGCCCTAAAGGCACACCAACTTCTATAACATATAAATATTGGGTGGAATTTTAAATACTCTACACCATTAGAAAATTTTCATTAAAAAAATAAATTATATTATTTGGGATCATCCTTCAATTCCAGGCCTTATTTAAAATATGTCACATTACAGTTTATTTTGATTAATTCCACAGGAGTGGTAAATAGTTCAATAAGAACCAATTATATTTCAGGACAATGTCTATATTGATGTCCTAATATGTTTCCGGATCCTAGTTTTTCATGGAGGCTTCTATATCATAAAAATGGAAGAAGGGAGAGAGCATTGAAAATCCCCAATCCTTATAGTTATCCCCATCATAAATACACTCAGAACAATAACTAATGCTCATAATGGTATATTAATAATGAAATTTGGACATAATACATTTGATTTTAACATTAACAAATCAATTATGTTCCCTTATGATTAATATTCACTTCTCATATTCACATGTTCTATTAATCCTTTTAAATTTTATGAATATGATTTTTTGGAGTGATTTTTTACAGTATGTAATATGTTGACACTTGAGAGTTTATTTGGTAATAATGAAATAAATATTTTGGATAGAGAAAATAATGTAAAATCTAACTTCATTAATTAAATTGATTATTTATTTTCATATAAATATTGTAAAATTATTCCTCTTGTAATGGAATTACATGTGGACGATGTATGTGAACCATTATTTTTTTATTATTCATTCATCAACCCAATGGTTATAACACCTCTATTCCATGGCCCTCCCCCCATAGATACCCCACCCTTGGATGATAATGAGAATGCATGTTCCAATCTAATCCCACAATCAGTTGTTTTGTGATTGAGGACTAAACATAGGGGTATACTAAAAAATTTATGGTATTACCCTCCCATATTAAAAAAATTATTGATTAAATGAAACATTCATAACAGTAATAAGATCTAAGATCAATAATAGAATTAAATGACTATTTATTCCGTATAATATCATAAATTATAATAAATTTTCTATTAGACGAAAAAACATAATAAAATAATAAATGGTATAAATATACCAGAATTCCAATATAGAAAAGTGGTAAATGGAATAAAATTTCTAACACTAACATCTTGTTCACAACATACTCATCTAAGTTAATGGTATCCAAAAAATTCACCAAATCAATTATGGGTGTCTATAAATTGGATACAAAATGTAGGTGATTTTATTTTCAAATAATAACACGGTTCCTCCTTTGAAGATTCATTCTTTTATCATGGGAATGAATTATTATAATGAAACGAAGAAAATCATGAAATATATCAATAAAAATTAAAATCAAAATAAATTTCACATCACCAATACATTTCAGCCATCACAATAATTATAATCCCACTAAACCAATGTAATATTTATATATATAGTAACTCATGATAAAATAGTTGAAATTTCACCCACAATTTTACTAAAACAAACTATGTTGTAAATTATATTAATTTCCCAAATCATTATCAGCCACTATCATTACTAGCATAAAGAATCATCACATTAAATATACTTTTGATCATGACAATATAAATATCTAATCATATTGATAATCAAATTAATATCAATATATGTGGTAGATATCAATATTACCACATATAGGAAAATTGATTATTTCAATGCGGTAATCAAATAGAAATAGACCCCTTTACTATGGTCATAACCATTGACCACATTCACTGCATTTTTTTCCATTTCATGCATGGATGTAGATCCATGACCATTGTCAGTCTGTTATTGCTGTTATAGGGACATATAGGCATGATCATCAACCATATCCATAACCCAACATCCTTGTTTCCTGACAACGGAAGAAAGGTTATGAACAAACTCATTGAATTTGTTAGTAGATCTATACGAAAGATGAGTTGTTATAATAAAATATATATTATTACTTTTAAATATTTAATTATTATTAAAAAGTGTTTTTAATATTTACATAAAAAAAAATTTTAGTTTTTTATTTTTTTTATATATGAAAAAACAACTTCAAGAGTGGTCTCATATCATTACCCCACAAATCTATAAACATTCTTAACCCCAAAAGCCATACACAATTAACCTCAACTAATAATAAAATTATTAGTACATTATAAATGTAATAATAATTGTTATGAGGAATAATATAAAATTAAAAAATAATGATTCTTAAATATTTTGTGCAAAAAAATAATTTATACATGGTAAATAATTACCGTAATAAATAATATACCATTTATTAATAATTTATAGTTACTCATCATTAATTAATAAAGAAATAATAAATACAAACTCATCATCAAATAATAATTAATAACTAAAATTAATTTATAATAATAATTAATATTAAATAATTAGTAATTAATATAAATTAATAAATAACTAATAAGTATTATTAGTAATTTATAAATATAAAATATATTTTTTAAAATTATATTCTTGTCGATTGGAATATGCACTATGATTACTAACATATCTAAAGTACACAAGTTAGTAAGGAATCATCTCATGCCAATATATTTAGACAACACACAAAAGAATCATTGCATTTGATGTGTCTAGAAGGCCCAATCTACCATTGTTCAAATTCTCTAGAGGTGATATCCAAATGACTCTGTGGCTTAATACCAATTTTTTACTTATTTCCTACCTTTTTATAAAATTCCACATCGTTCTCCAGTCAACATGTTGTTCCACCAATATGTGTTCCATAAAAACATGTGCTAATTGTTCATCCAAAACTCACATTCTTATTCCATTTACACATTATTATACCCTAAAATATTTCACATAATGTCACCTTCCTATGATAAACACTTTTCATGTGTATTTGAGTACTGGTGGAAGAAAACCCTGCACAATATAATAATGTGCTGGTGAGAAGCAGTAGTTCCAGGGTTTAAACCTGGGCCTTACTGATTGTAAGGGATTTAACAATGTAATATTAGGACACTACACTATCCAAAATTATTAAATATTAATAAATAACAATATATTTAATAATAATTTAAAAATAACAACTCAAAATATATAATTGATAATTAATACTTATTTGTAAATTACTAATAGGAAAAAATAACTATTAATAAATTATTTATTATTAATAAATAACAATAAATAACCAATAATGTATTAGTAGGATTTTATTATGAAAAAAATTAATAAAATTTAATTTTTTTTTATATTATGTAATGAAATATATAGCACACCCTAGGGTGAATCTTATAGAGTACCATGATCAAATAATATTCTTCTTTCCACTTATTTAATTAAATATAAAATAGTAAGAATCCTTTAATAAAATTAGTATATAATAGTTAAAAGTAAATACTATAGAAATGGGGAAAAGGAAAATGTATCCATGATAGGTTTGTGAGAAAATAAATACAAAAAATAATATGGATTGTGCTTTATAGAAATTAACCAAGATCACTCTCTCATTGTGTTGGAAAAATTGTCCTCCTAATTCTTTATCACTCAACAAAAAAACCAACATTCATAGTTTGAATTCCACCCACTCTCTCATGTAAATATTAGTTCATTATTAAGAACAATAGAACCAATTTTTTATTAACATATTGAATTTTTTTATTCTTTTTTGGTATTTCACTATCACTCAAATTTACACAATAATGAAAAGAAGGTAAAATATAGAAGTACATGAAAAATTGACACAGTACAGTCAAATGGCCTATAATAATGAGGAATATATTACACTTCACTATCATAAAATTTGAAAACTAATTACATTCTCTAAATCATATGAAAAAAATCATATTTATATAATTTAAGTGGATTATATTCATCATGAAACTATAACAGAATCATCAGGTGGTCAGAAAATCATATTATTATTTGGGGGGCACCAACCCCCATTTCATATCATCTATGAATAACATTTAATTTTTTTTTGGATTTATATGGCTGATTATATTTAATTATAAAACTTCAAAAATATTTATATTGATTATAAATAACACCATATTTCTGCTCAAATGACTCTTACTACTACTGCTTCCGTTTTGAGGACCATTACAACCACATATGTGACAGACATTAACAGATTAATTTTTTTGAAATTAATCCCTATAACTTATATCTTATTTTTTATATAAGTAACAAAATCCCATGTCAATTATGCTATAGTGAACTCGTCCCATATTCCATATATGACTTCAATTGGAAATTCTCTTTTCAATCCAAAAATTCAAAATTTATTTCTGAAACACAATCATCAATTACATAAAGGGGAAAAACCAAAACATCATAAATGGATTTTATCTGCATTTTTTACCATATAATACCAGAGTATATACTCTCTTGAAACAGATTATCTATCATTATTAAAAATATTCCTTAATTAGTATATTAGTGAGATCATTACACAGTGTCAATGGTGCTTCATGATTATCTAGAAATAGAATTTTTTTCACATGAATCAATGAATTATTTGATCCATACATAAAATTATTAGAATAAATTATATTTAACATTAATGAATCATGAAATCTTACTTCATTTATTTTAAGGATAAACGTTCCTTCTAGATCGTATACATGAGAACCAACCCCATCACTAAAGCCCATATAAGTAGCTTTCTTCCCTATTTTATTGATATTTGAGTCTATGTCATAAAAGTTAGTAGTCAATAAAATGTATATATTATTTATAAAGATGTGACAGTATCACGGGAACAAACCTCTTACATAAATTTACCATAAAATAGCATAATAATTTGACTGTTGACAATGTTCATTTCAAACATAAGTGATTCGTCCAAAAAACGCTAATTCATTCCTAACATATATAACATGCATCAATTATTTTTTAGGGATGTATGGTTCATCTATTATTTTACAAAATTATTTTGAAGAATCATATGATGTATATAGTTTATCATTATACCATTGTCCTAAAAAACCTTTTTGTGTGGATTTGATGTGTATTCTCTATCATAATTGGATCTCATCATCTTTTGTTCCATTCCAATTTGATATTTATTCATCTTATTCTATTTAAGGATTATAATTAAAACTATCTCCATTTGATTTATTTAATAAAACAAATAATATTATATGTAACAATTAGTAAATGAAAAAAATTATGAATACTTCCCAATGATGTATTTCTTAATGGTCATCAAGAATCATTATTGATGTAGTTAAGTTTTGCTCTCTCATGTGATGGTTTTTAGTGATAAATTGTGTTTTTATTAAAATCCACATAATATTCATAGAGGTTATGTTTTTTAGTCCTTTTATCCTTTCAAAACAACATTATTCACATCACTCTAATATGATTTCTAATTAGCATGTGTGGGGTTCAAATTCCAACATCTATAAGATTCATTATCACTCCCTTATAAAAAAATTTCTACACATATAACATTCATAGAATTAAAATAATATTAAATAACACAATGTTTATCATTAATCCTATGTAATTAATCTTATATCACTTGCATGTCACTTTCTATAGTGGTTATCCTGTAAAAAAGAATTTCCAAGACTCTAAATAATCTAATATTTTATTCAGTTTTCGATACATATCTCACATATGTGAAACATCTAGTTGTACCATCATGTATCCTTAATCATATTATTCATGTACCTATTATGTGTAAGTGATAGTTATTTCCCATAAGAACCACGTCTTCAATAATCCCCTAGAAGCATGAGAATAAATCTGGGTTCCTACACATGTGTAATAATCGACTCGAATAAAGAGTAAATCTATTTAAATTTTTTACGATCAATGAAATGTTGAAGATAAAATCATCAACATCCTCATATTTCCCTAAATAAAATTCTATCATTTTCAATATATTAGGGAAATTAATTTGAGTGAAAATTATAATGGAAATTTTCATGTTCTTATTTTGTGGAATGTTTGTAGGTGAACTCAATAATATAATTAGATATTAATTCTCCATTTTTGATACCTCATGGATTTATATTAAAAGATATTCCTCTAGTTTATTTCAATTCTCTATATGTATAATTTTTGTGGTTATACAAGTCCTTATTCCATTAGTCATTTTGACATAAGGAATTTTATTAATTAAATAATTTTAACCCTTCTACACCATGAAATTTATTATGTGTTAGTTGATCAAAAAAACATGTTCAACCATTCATCAATAAGAGGGTCTTATATTCATCATCGATCATTAAATATAAATTTTCTAAAATTGATTCATATCAATTAAAACTATCAAGGTGATCATTCTTTGACATACATTTCTTTTTTTGAATTTTAATAATTTCCTTTTCCTGTAGAGTCTTATATTGATAGGGTTTTCCACCTACATGCTCTCAAAAATCATCAAAGAAACTGTGACATCCCAGCTAAATAAAGAATATGACATATTTTATATTTATTAATATTTTTTAATTTAATATTTTTTTTTCATTAAATGGGATTCTATGTTCGATAGCATACCTGATACGCAACAACGGGTTTCTTTGAAATCTTACGTTGCACACTAATAATATAATATTATTATTTTAAATGGTAGTTAGCTTTTTTCCACTATATTTGCAGGAATAAACTAAACTAACTAAAATATGATTATACATGTTTGTTAAATGTATTTACATTTATCCAATAAATGTTACTGGCTTAAAATGTGAATAAATCTAATTTTAAGCATAATTTATATTAAAAGAGTGATTTACTGCCTTTTAATGGTGAACCCTATTTAAATATAGTTTTGGTTACTTTAATACTTTATAATTTACCAAATTAAATCTTTCTTTATAATGGGGACATCAAAATTAACTTTGTGTAAATTTTTTAAAATTTTTCCGATAAAGTTCATTTTTAATGAATATTGGAAAATATTGTATTTTAATTCAAAATTGCCTTTTAATCTAATTTATTTATATGGTTATATTATCTTTTTAATTGGATTTACAGAAAAATTAAAATATATTTTTACCATTTAATCCAATGTTGTCCATTGGAATTAATTTCACTTTGAAATTGGACATAAACAAGTATCAATCTTTTGATAGTTAGTGTTTCTTAAAAACACACTATTTGTTTTGATAACGGGAATTAATTTTAAAATTAATTAATGCCACTTCTATGTTTTTAATTTTTAAAAATATAAATAATTTTTTAATTTGGAATATCAAATATATCTTAGGCTAAATTTTTGGTATTTTCCTAAAAAACATCAATTTTTGATGAATAGTGAAACCCCTTAGTGGATGTTAAAACACTGAATTTTTCATTTAATTGAAATTCTACCACTTCTGTGAATTTAATTTCAAAAATTTGACATAAATGGTTTTTATCATGAAGTAAAATTTGGTTCATTAAGATGAAATTAATTTGTGTTGAATAGTAACTTTTGACTTTTATTTACCGCGGGTAAAGGTAAATAGGGTAATTCAAGGTTAAAAGAATATTATAATAATTTCAAATTACCTTAACACTTGTCCAAACCATATTTTTGAGTCATTTATCACCATGGTCATCTTTCGGTCGATTTTGGGACCCCATTTAGCCACATGGAAGTGATAATGATAATTTAGATTAATTAATTTAATGTGAAGACAAAATTGACATTAACAAATTTCTTTTAGAAATTAATTTTTATATGGTTTAATATAAGTCCTATTTTTGACTAAAAATATTATTTAGAAAGATAAAACTATTTACTACATAATGGTATTTTTTTATAATTTTTAGACATCAAATAAATTAAATTCTTTATGACCCAATAATGATGTAGTATTTACCTCATTAATAAATTATTTAAATAAATAAGATTATAATGATAAAATTATTTTCCAAAACATGTCAAATTCTTATTGGGTTATTTTATTTCGAATATGAGTCATCTTATCTTCGACATTAATGTGTTTTGGACCTTTTGAAACTGAAGATAAGTTTATAATAAAATAATGTTTTCACACATTCCTAAAGATCCTCTCCTCTCCCTCATAAAAGGAGACCACTTCTAAGAAATTCCTCACAACTCTCAAGCCTTTTGTCTCATCCAACCTCTGACCAATTATTCTCCCTTAATTCCTCTCCTCCTCCTATAAGCCTTAACTTAGGTATAAGGCACTTCAATAAGTTCTTTTTGGTTCAAAACAAAGGGAGTTACCCAAATTAAAGGTAACAGTTTCTCTTAAATTGTTTTCTTTTATATTACTTCTCCAACCCCTAAAATCATTTTATATCCTTTCATTTGTAACAACACCAGTATCCTCAGTATACTAGTATTTCTTTATGAGAAGTATTCAACCTACACTTACACACAACTCCATCTAATGGATGAAGAAATGATGTTTCCGTGGATGGAAAACTAACGCCTCACGAAACAATGATTGTTCGATTATCTCCTACCGCCTCTCATGGTGGCCATTATGATGGAACTATTTTTATATATTATATATATTATATTTATGTTTTCTTTATGATTCTATATTTTCCATTTATATCACGCCTTTAGGTTTTCCATAGTGGGTAAATACGATAATATCATTTGAGGAAGTGCGGATTGCCACCCCCTCAAAGTGATGTGACTCGTTAATGCCTTATGTGGGATGTATAAAGGATAGAGTTAATGATATTATATATTATATTATACTGGAATTATAATATACCTATGTATAATTATGTTTTAATTCCACGAAAATGAGAAATATAAATGAAAGTAGCGTTCATGTGTTCGTACGGATTACCGTCTCCATGAACAGTACATTTCATTTCTCACCACTAAATGTTATGTACTATTATAAATACATTTATATACTCAATAAATATGATATATATGATATCCAAATAATTAATATCATTTTTATTTAATGAAACATTTACCACATGAACAACATGTAATTATAAAAAGGCCATTTTTTACTCAAGTACCACTTATCGACAAAACGAGCATTATTAACTTAAATGATTACATAAAGTTTATAACATGGTAATAAGTGATATAAAAGGAGTATAAACTTTAAAAAGGTTCTTAATCTAGTATAAATTAACTTTAGTTTATTATTCATAAGATTAATGAACGATCGAGTCAAGTCGGACATGAGGTAAGGGATCCGACCTCTCTCTCTCTTTTCAAGTACTCTCTTTTATGTCATTTCTTTTATGCTCTATGTTCTTTTGTTGGAGGATGTTATTTTATATTCAACATACTATAATTTGTATTTTCATATGATGAGGGACTCCCTATTACTATCATCAATTCATTTTACGAATTTTTATGTGGCGTCGTTAGGCTGCTGAATTTTGGTAAGGGGTTTTCTTATCTCACATTCAATTCGGTGAGATTTCCTTTGTTTACCACTAATTTATTGAATGTGGTGTATTTTGTACTTCCATTTGATATATATTATCATGATTCAATTTATATTATGGTTATTCTGTGAATCGTTTGGTGTTTCTTAACTTTTGGTCATACGACTCAGTTGATTACAACGTTGTAAAGGGTTTCATCTCACTTTTTATTCCCATGAGATTCATGCTATATTTGCCACTATTTCCTTTTGTGTGGTCTATGTACTACCGAGGATTCTACTCTTTGTGTAATATAATTTTATTTATGAGTATTTAAATCTTCATTGTATGATCCTTCTTTCATGTGGCATATGTTTTGTAATTTACCAAATCGGTCAGGGAACATTTCACCCTCCTATTTTTAAGAAGACTTCTTTTTGTTATGTCATTTAATTTACATCTTATTATGTTGGGATGTGTTATTATATATCCTTACTGATTTATAACTTATTTCTAAGTGTTTAGTTACCCTTTTTATCTCATAAACTCATTTTATGAATTTTAAAGAGGCGTCGTTAGGCTGTCTAATATTTACAGGGGAACTTCTTAACCCAATTTCGATTCTTTGGGTTCAACATGTACTGATTGAATATCTCATACTATGAATATGTGTGAATGAAATATGATTGTTTTACACTTAATATCCACATATATAGGGTGTATTTATATTTTTAACAAATAATTATGTGATTTATTTGTCCTTAATTTAAGGATACCATCTGTATACTAGATTTCATCTCAATTTACATTTTCATTGAGACTTCATTGTTGTTATGCACCAATTCACTCTTATATGGTGTATATACTGTCCTTTGACATATTATATCATGAATATATTTATTCTCATGATATTATAACATTCTGATTAAATTTTATTCCTCAATTATTTGTATTCAATAGTCTCTCATTTTGTTAAAAACACTTTTTTAAATGTTTTAAAGATATATTATTCTAAATCATTATATTCAATGTCCATGTTTTAAAATTGTTTTTGAGTATTTATTTATATGGACAATAATATTTTAAAATTATAATTCCTTTAAAAGCTTCAATTTGGTATGGGACACTTTGATTCAAAAATCTATTTTTAAATGGTTTTTTAAAATGGATTGATTATTTCAATATCTTGAAATTACTACTTGTGATTGAAAATGAAATATTAATAGTGAAATGTTTATATTTGAAATATTTTATGTGTTATGATGGTATTTGGACATTTGAAGGGTTGTTACGTGATAAACCATATGACGGGTGGTGCCGTGAATACCAGGGCGGGTGGTTACGTTATAACCTCCAATGCATTGGGTATGGAAGTCAGCGGTATGGCTATTCCATTTAGTTATATGTGTGGAAGTTGACCTTATGGTTATTCCATTTAAGTATCTTTATGTCCCAAGTTACCTTTATATGTTATTTTTTCTTTATATGGGTTTTTTTGGTAATCTTTTGGTTACAAAAGGGTAAGTAATAATCTTTTATTTGGTGAAGAGTAATCACTACTTCATAAAGGTGAAATTTATTACTTATGTTAAATTATTCATGGTTTACTTGTTGTTTTGAAAAACTAACAGTTTTCCTTCTTTGTGTATCCCTTACTGAGCTTTTTATGCTCACCCCAAGTTTTTTAAATGTTTTTCATAGGATATAATGTGGAATTGGGTCAAGGATGGGATCAAGGAAAATTCATGTTGTCTTAAATATGGATCTAGACAAGACTCTTGTTTTCTTAAGTTCAAGTTTTGTAAAAAAATGGATATTGGGTAAAAGTGTCTACCTTGTAATCTTTTGAGATGTAATAGTTATGTCCTAACTCTCTAAAACTATAATCCTAAAAATATCATCAATGTGAATTATTCATTTAATTCAATATTATGTAAGGTTTAAGGTCGGGTCCTTATAGTTGGTATCAGAGGTCGGTTTAGATAACTTTAGAGGTTACGGGGTTATCTAAGAATAAGTGACATAACCATAATGGTTAGCATATAATAAAGAGTCATTGTTATTTTCAATTAGTTTAAGATAACTTGAATACGTATTTACCCTCCTCATAAGATATTATATGATGATTTTACTGATTTACTCACACTGAACATTCTGGTTTTAGTCAATGGTTGGATCTAGCGGGCATCAAAGTAACAATGGATGTGAAGAAAACTATGACAGTTTTCTGAATGAGCAATTGAATGAAATGGGTGCTTCAATGAGAACTCTTGTGGTTATTCTCAACCAAATATTTGGAGTCAGGATTGACCACTTGAACCTTGGTGATTTTTATAAGGCATCATATATGCAAAAAACAAATCCTCACGGAAGTTCAGGTAATAATCATAAAGGTATGTATGTTCAAAAACCTATTTGTAAAATATGTGGAAAGAAACACCTAGGAAAAGGTTTCAAAGGGACAAAAAGATGCTATAGATGTGGAAATGAAGGTCATAAAGAAAGAAACTACCATTGAAAAAGGAAGCATCTAGTTGACTCTAGGAAAGGGAAATAAGTCCTTTCTGAGGGATCAATTGAATGTTTTAAATGTGGTGTGCATGGTCATTATGCAAACACATGTCCTACGAAGAAGCTTCGAGAATGGGATCACATGGATCGTACAAATATATGTTTACCAACACCTAATTCTATTCCGATTGAGGATGAAGAAACTGACAATGACCAATGAAAGGTATGGATTAATTCTTAACATATGTTTTGTATTATTGAATCATAGGATAGGATTCATGATTTTTGTATGTAGGAAAGAATTATTTTAGAATAAGTTGGTAAATAATGGTAAATGGATCATGAAGAATGTTGAATGAGTAAGAGGTCAACATATAAGGGATTCAAGAGTTATGGTAGATTTTAGGATGGTGTAATGATTGAACGTATGAAGGCTCTTTTGATGATGGGATTACATTAGAAGACTTTTTATAGTATGTGTAACCCTAAAGTATGATGTATGAAAATTTTATTCAGGGAATAATTATATTTTCTTTTGTGGATATAGTTATAAAGTACCATTTGGGTTTATATGTTCATTGAATTTGAAGAAATTATAGGTTAATACATTTTTGGGATGTAAAATGAAAGTTACTAGAAAACCTTCATGGTTAAAATATGTTATGGTTGTTTTTTATGAATTTATCTCTTTTTTGGAATGTTATAAAATTATGTAGTTTTTGAAAAGGGACAACATTCAAACCGTGTGACAACCCGTCGCGTCGGACAAAGCTGTGGGAATCAAACCCACAACCAAAGTGGGACTGGTATTTATCGCCTACTACTGGACTACGTGAAGTCCCTGGTTATTATGACTAATTTTTTTAGTTAGATGATCTTATGAATCAGTAATAAGTTATTTTTGGTTTATCTATGGAAATTATTATCCTATTAGGGAGGATATGTGATAAGGTTAATTACTTTTCAATATAAGACTTTAAGAGTAACTGATGTTATTTGGAGATAAATGTTAAGATTCATCTTGGAAGACTATGTGAATAAATCCTTATAAGATTTGTGTTTAAATCTTAGTTTGGATTACTTTGATGAATTTTATGAATATATATTTATTGCCTGGTCTTTGATGAACTTTTGGTTTTCTTGGAGAATTTTGGGGATTAAAAGTACTTTTTATTTTTGTAAAAGATTATCCATTTTGGGGATTATCTGATCTCGCATAATCCATTTTGGTTTTGGTTAAGGTCTAAATACACGAGAAATATATAGTTCATCTTTTTTTGGATTATGTGATTCTCTCGAAGTTTATTATAGCGCTCTAAATGTGAAAAAAACGTCATCCTAAATATTCATCGTTTGGAGAAAATATGAGTTTGTATTAGAAATCTAGTAAAAGATGAATGTCTACATGACAAGTAAATATATTTCCTTATTTTTTTGGTTATGCTCATAAATAAATTCCTCAATGAAAAGTAACATTAAACAAAAAACTTTTCCATTAACTTTTCCTACTGGGGAATCAATGACTGTTTATCCCATCAGATGTTTGGGATTTTCTGGTGGTTAACTTTCTCCTAAACATGTTTCCTATCACTCACCAGTAGAACATGACCCTTTTTTTCTCCTACATATACATGTTTTCATGTAACCATAGTATGGGTTAACTCGGGTGAACATGGTACTTCTCGTTATTTCTTTTAAAGTGATAGTTTTATTGACTCTTTTTCCGATATGGGACTTTCAATAATGTTTTCGAGCCCAAATTTTAAAATTGCGAGGATGAAATTTCCAAAAGGGGGAAGGATGTAACATCCCAGGTAAATAAAGAATAAGACATTTTTCATATTTATTAATATTTTTGAATTAAATATTAATTTTACATTAAAGGGGATGCTATGTTCGATAGCGTACCCGATATGCAATAATGGGTTTCTTTGAAATCTTATGTTGCACACTAATAATATAATATTATTATTTTAAATGGTTGTTAACTCCTAGCCATTGTATTGGATGGAATAAAAAAAATAACTAAAATATCATTATACATGTTTGTTAAATGTATTTACATTTATCCAATAAATGTTAGAGGCTTAAAATATGAATAAATCTAATTTTAAGCATAATTTACATTAAAAGGCCGATTTACCGCCTTTTAATGGAGAAACCTCTTTAAATATAGTTTTTATCACTTTAGTACTTTCTAATTGACCAAATTAAATCTTTATTTATAATGGGTACATCAAAATTTACTTTGTGTAAATTTTTTGGAATTTTTTTGATAAAGGTCATTTATTAATGAATAGTGGAAGATATTGTATTTTAATTTAAAAGTGCCTTTTAATATAAATTATTTATAAGGTTATATTATATTTTTAATTGGTTTTACATTTAAATTAAAATATATTTTTACCATTTAATCCAATTTTGGTCATTGGAATTAATTTCACTTTGAAATTGGGCATAAACAAGTAACAATCTTCTGAAAGTTATTGTTTCTTAAAAACACGCTATTTGTTTTGATAACGGGAATTAATTTTAAAATTAATTAATGTGACTTCTATGTTTTGAATTTGGAAAAATAGACATCATTTTTGAATTTGGAATATAAAATATAGCTTAGGCTAAATTTTTGGTATTTTTCGGAAAAACACCAATTTTTTATGAATAGTGAAACCACTTAGTGGTAGTTAAAAACTGACTTTTTCATTTAAATGAAATTTTACCACTTTTGTGAATTGAATTTCAAAAATCTGATATACATGGTTGTTATTATGAAGTAAAATGTGGTTCATTAAGATGAAAATAATTTTCTGTGAATAGTAACTTTAGACTTTTACTTACTACGGTTAACGGTAAATAGGGTAATTCAAGGTTAAAAGAATATTATAATAATTCCAAATTACCTTAACACTTGTCCAAACATTACTTTTTGAGTCATTTACGACCATGGGCATATTTGGGTTGATTTTGGGACCCCATTGAGCAACTTGGGAGTAATAATGACAATTTTGATTAATTAATTTAATGTGAAGACAAAATTGAAATTAAAAAAGATCTTTTAGTAATTACTTTTTATATGGTGTTATATACGTCCTATTTTCGACTAAAAATATTCTTTGTAAATCTAAAACTATTTCCTACATCATTTTATTTTTTTGTAATTTTTACACATCTAATAAACTAAATTCTTCATGACACAATAATGATGCAGTATTTACCTCATTAATAAATGATTTAAATAAATAAGATTATAATGATTAAATTATTATCCAAAACATGTCAAATTCTGATTGGGTGATTTTATTTTGAATATGAGTCATCTTATCTTCGACATTAATGTGTTTTGGAACTTTTGAAACCGAAGATAAGTTTATAATAAAATAATGTTTTAACACATTCCTAAAGAGCCCCTCCTCTCTCTTATAAAAGGAGACCACTTCTATGAAATTCCTCAAAACTCTCAAACCTTTTGTCTCACCCATCCTCTGCCCAATTAATCTCCATAAATCCCTCTCCTACCCCTAGAAGCCTTACCTTATGCAGAAGTCACTTCAAGAGTCCTTTTGGTTCAAACCAAAGTGAGTTACCCAAATTAAAGGTAGCGGTTTCTCTTAAATTGCTTTCTTTTATTTTACTTCTCCAACCCCTAAAAAATTTTTATTTCCTTTCTTTTGTAACAACACCAGTAACCTAAACATACTTGGATGATTTTATGAGATGTATTTTAACTACACTTACACACAACTCCATCTAATTGATGAAGAACATAATGTTTCTGTGGATGGCAAACTAACGCCTCACGAAACGATGATTGTTCGATTATCTCCTACCGCCTCTGATGGTGGCCATTATGATGGAACTATTTTTATATATGATATATATTATATTTATTTTTTCGTTATTCTTCTAGATTTTCCATTTATAGCACCCCTTTATGGTTTCCATAATGGGTAAATATGATAATCTCGTTTGAGGAAGTGCGGACTACCACCCCCTCAAAGTGATATGACTCGTTAATGCCATATGTGGTATGTAAGAAGGATAGAGTAAATGATTTTATATATGATATTATACTGGAATTATAATATACCTATGTATCTTTATGTTTTAATTCCATTAAAATAACAAATATAAATGAAAGTAGTGTTCATGCGTACGTACGGCTTACCGTCTCCATGAACGATACATTTCATTTCTTACCTCTAAATGTTATGTACTATTATAAATACATGTATATACTAGATATATATAATATATATGATATCTAAATAATTAATATAATTCTGGATATAATGAACCATTTAACACATGAACAACATGTAATTATAAGAATTCCATTTTTGACTCAAGTACCAAATATCGACAAAATAGACATTATTAACTTCAATGATTACATAATCTTTATAACATGGTAATAAGTGATATAAGAGGAATAATAAACTTGAAAAATGTTCTTAATCAAGTTTAAATTAACTTTTGGTTATTATTCAGGAGATTAAATAATGATCGAGTCAAGTCGGACACGAGGTAAGGGATCTGACCTCTCTCTTTCTTTTCAAGTACTCTCTTTTATGTCATTTCTTTTATGCTCCATGTTATTTTGTTGTAGGATGTTATTTTATATTCACCATACTGTATTTTGTATTTTAATATGATTAGGTACCCCCTATTACTATCATTAATTCATTTTAAGAATTTTTATGTGGTGTCGTTAGGCTGCCGAATTTTTGTAAGTGATTTTCTTATATCATTTGCAATTCCGTGAGATTTCCATTTTTCACCACTAATTTGTTGAATGTGGTGTATTTTGTACTTAAATTTGATATATATTATCTTTATTATATTTATATTCACGTTATTATGTGAATCATTTGGTGCTTATTAACTTTTCGTCATACGACTCAGTTGATTACAATGTCGTAAAGGGTTTCATCTCACTTTTTATTCCCTTGAGATTCATGCTGTATTTTCCACTATTTCCTTTTGTGTGGTGTACGTGCTGCCCATGATTTTACTCTTTTTGTAATATAAATTCATTTATGAGTATTTATATCTTCATTGTATGATCCTTCTTTCATGTGGTGTATGTTTTGTAAGTTACCAAATCGGTAAGGAAACCTTTCACCCTCCTCTTTTTAAAAAGACATCTTTTTGTTATGTCTTTTAATTTACATCTTATTATGTTGGGATATGTTCTTATACATACATATAGACGTAAAACTTATGTATAAGTGTCTAGATACCCTTCTTATCTCATCAACTCATTTTCCTGATTTTTAAAGAGACACCGTTAGGCTGTCAAATTTTTACAGGGGAACATCTTAACCCAATTTCGATTCATTGGGGTCAACTTGTACTGATTGAATATGTCATCATATGAATATGTGTGAATTAAATCTGATTGTTTTACACTTAATATCCATTTATATTGGTTGTATTTATATTTTTCACACATAATTATGAGATTTATTTATCCTTAATTTAAGGATACCATCTTTATAATGGATTTCATCTCAATTTACATTTCCATTGAGACTTCATTGTTGTTATGCACCAATTCAATATTATATGGTGTATATACTATTCTTTGACATATTATATCATGATTCCCTGTATTCTCATGATATTATAACTTTCTGATTAAATGTTATTCCTCAATTATTTATATTCAAGATTCTCTCATTTTGTTAAAAACGTTTTTTTAAATGTTTTAAAGATTTATTATTCTAAATCATTATCTTTAATGTCTATGTTTTAAAAATGGTTTTGAGTATTTGTTTATGTAGACATTAATATTTTAAAATTATAATTCTGTTAAAAGCTTCAAAGTGTTATGGGACACTTTGATTCAAAAATCACTTTTCAAATGGTTTTTGAAAATGGATTGATTATTTTAATATCTTGAAATTACTTCTTGTGATTGAAAATGAAATATTATTAGTGAAATGTTTATTTTTGAAATATTTTATGTGTTATGATGGTACTTGGAAATTTTACGGGTGGTTATGTGATAAACCATATGATGGGTGGTGCCGTGAATACAAGGATGGGTGGTTACGTTATAACCTCCAATGCATTTGGTATGGAAGTCGGTCGTATGGCTATTCCATTTAGTGATATGTGTGGAAGTAGGTCATATGGTTATTCCATTTAATTATGTTTATGTCCCAAGTTACCTTTATATGTTATTTGTTCTTTATATGGGTTTTTTTGGTAATATTTTGGTTACAAAAGTGTAAGTAATGATCTTTTATTCTGTGAAGAGTAATTACAACATCATAATGGTGAAAATTATTACTTATGCTAAAGTATTAATGGTTTACTTGTTGTTCTGAAAAACTAATAGTTTTCCTTCTTTGTGTATCCCTTACTGAGATTTTTATGCTCACCCCATGTTTTTGAAATTTTTTTCACAGGACATAATGTGAAATTGGGTCAATGATGGGATCAAGGAAAAGTAATGTTGTCTTAAATATGGATCTAGACATTACTCTTTTTTTCAAGAGTTCATGTTTTGTAAAAAAATTGATATTGGGTAAAAGTGTCTACTTTGTAATCTTTTGAGATGTAATAGTCATGTCCTAATTCTCTAAAACTCTAAACCTAAAAATATCCTCAATGTGAATTATTCATTTAATTCAATATTATGTAAGGTTTAAGGTTGGGTCCTTATAAAAACTCTTCAAAGTGGTCCCTCTCAACATACTGTATTTTTGTTTTATTTCCAAATAATGTAGGATTATGTAACAATATTAGCACCTGAGTCTCCTCTAATCACTATCTAATACATTAGTCGGTTTTTCGATAAGGTTGATATCGAACTCCTATTGAGTTAGTATATCAAGAATATCACATTTAACCATATTCAATATTATCTCCCCTTAAATTTCACCACCTCTAATTTGGTATTGGGTCCCACTGTTCTATATATGGATGTACTGGCCATCTCAGTATATTGTTATGTAATAAACTCCTTGGGAGGCATAGGTGGCATCATACAAATTTTCGTTTGGAGATATTTTGTTAATGAATCTTACTATAATATTAAACAACAAATAGAATTTAAGTGTCCATGATATTAATAAGTGCTAAAATAATCTATCTAATAACTAACAATGGACCACAAATGAATAAATAAATTTTCATTTAATTTTTATTACCTTAAATAAAAGGACATTAAACCCAATTTTATATTCCTAAAAAATTATCATTATTTATCTCTCACCAACATGCCAATTAGGCCTCTACAGAGAAATTTTAGAAAAAAAATTATATCTTGAGGGACATAATGAAAACAACCATAAAAATACCTTTTTTGTATGTTTTTCATTGACCGAACCACTTTAACCCTAACCGATTTTCTGTTATTAATCATCAATTGATGTGTGCTTACTAAATATAATTGCCCCTTTTAATATGTATCAAATTTATAGGGAAAAAGTCACTCCATCTTCTTTATTCCTAGTATATTACACAATCATTAGGACATGACCCCATCAAATTTTTTGGCTAAAAAATAAACTCAATGGAGAGGGAAATAAGGATTCTTATACTAGAGAACAACCAAATTGATTTAATACATATCAAAGTATTATATGAGAAATCCAGTTTACAGGCAGCAGAGTTGAGTTCATGAAAATCATTGGCATAATTTGAAGAGGTAAAAATAGCATCATGTTATATGGGAATTTTTTATGGAAAGTAGGTTCTCACATGGAGGCTATCATTCTCTCACCAATTAATCGGACCATCTCTATGGTTCTATTTTGTTATCTTAGATAACCAGCTCACTCAAATTCAATCAATCAATAATGAATGTAAAAACCTAACCACAAATTAATAATATATGTTTCTTCATCAGTTAAACTACGTCAATAGGGAAGACCCTACTCTTCAGTACTATCAATTGAAACATACAAAGATTTCATACCCACAAAAGAGACCATGTTTGTATTAGTTAAGTGGAGATTATTGAAATTGTTGGGTGATCACCAACACATTCTATTCTTTATGCAAAGCCATCGCAGCTGAAAAATAATCATAGGATGATCCCATTATCTATGGAATGTCCTTGGGAAGATATATTTTATAGTTAATTTTCAAAAACAATCATCCCAAAAAATATAATATAAGGATAAAATTATTCGCTCCACACTGGGTAATAAGGGGAGTAGAATTAAACTTCATGTGTCCTTGAACTGAGTACCACTCTCCATATCTCTATCCTACTCCCAACATGTGAAGGTTAACTCTGTGAAGGAATACATTGATGGACATGAGTAAGATAAGATCAGGATGACCATAATATCAACTAGAGTGGATGAATTTCTAAGTTAATCCTCATCAAACATAGCCATATACCATAAAAATAATAAATAAATAAATGTAAAATTATTCCCAAATAGAAGTGATACACAAATTTCGTTCCCCTTATAGAAACCAATAATTGTTTATCCCGAAATATATATAAATATTAGTGAACATGGTGGAAGAAAAATATAAAATATCATCCTTCTATTAAATTTATCATTAGATAAAATCAATATATATATATATATATAAGATATATCTTGACCATAATATTCATAATTATTGGTTGATCACATAGATGAATGGTTCATGATTTTTATATTAGTCTCCACCAATTTGAAACCACCCCACAATACCATATTTTAAATTTTCATTAGATGTAAATATCTATTATGTATATTTGATAATTTTATGGTTTGAATAAAAAAATATAAAACAATTTTATTTCATCTAGGATGTCTTGTACATATTGAGATTTATCGCATATCACACTTGAAGATAAAATGGTGATTTTTTGGGAATGAAATTTAAAACTCTCCCATTGGTACATCACATGGATTTCAAAATGGGGATATATTATTACAATCACATATATATAATTTTTAAATATTTGATTTTTTTAACATGTGTTTACTAGGGCTTTAGAGTGCTTAAAAATTCTAGAAGTAGGGGTGATTTTTATAGAGTGAAAACGGAGTAGGTACATTGTTTACAATGTCAAAACATGAAGATATTCCGGTGATGGTTTATGGGTGTGGGAAGTAGCAGAAGTTTGATACAACATTCATTATACAATTAGTTTTTGAGATGTATTATATGATATGGAATAATGATTACACTTGTTTATTTTTGATCTCTATGGTGTATATTTTTTTCCATGGATGGTTATCAGAGAAAAGGTTAAGGATATTAGATTGTGTTTATTAAATAGTTTTTTCAACTATATTACTCTAATTCATGTTCTGGAATAAAATGAATTTTTTTACTCTATAATTATATTTTAATTCCTCAGAGTTACCTTATGGTTTTTAATCATATATATTTGGGGTTTCATCCACATTAAAATTTGTGTCACAATTTATTTCCTAATTTTTATTTTTTGCAATTATATTTTCATTGGAATATCCAACAATATTTGATGAAATGGATTATTAGTTGATGAGTAATCTATTTCCTTCCTATAATCTTGTATCATAGGTAGGTAATCATTGTTTATTTATTATTGAATATGGATGAATCACATAAATATATTTCTTTCCAAATTTTAATATTTAACAATAAAATTATTTTTAACCTATGTATAAAACAAGTATGATTTGGTTTTTTTAGAATACAATGATGTAACTGATGAAAAAAATAAAGGATTCTAAACACTATGAGTGATGGTTATCGGAATGATATGAGAGTGTTATAAATAAGAATTAATCATTTCTTTTTGGCTTTTAAAACTCTATTTGGGTTGATGAATTTGATAGATCTCGAGGTGATATGGGATAATATTAATATTAGGTATAAATCTCTGTCCATTACAAATAATTTATAATATTAAAAATGAATATATCATTATTGAATGTTATAGAATTGGGATTTAGATAACCATATAAATGAGTTAATCAAAATTTTAATAGAGATATCTTTAGCATTTCTGATGAACAATGATAAAAGTAACATGGTACCTATTGAAATTGTAGTGGGAGAAAAAATTTAATTGTCTTATGTTCCTTATGCAAATTACTATTTTCTTATAACCAAATTTATTTTTAGTAAATACACTCAGAAGATAGATAATTTCATATTATCTTTATTGACAAATGAGAGATGTCATATTACCAGTGAGGGTGAATAATATTTTTATTGTGGTATTCTATAAATGATATATTAATCTAATAATTAGATAGGTCAGTTAAAAATTGAATAAAAGTCATGTTCGTATTTTACTACATGGGGGGAAATGTTAAATGAAAATAATATTCATTGAAAAATATTATGGGATTAAATAATATGCATGAAATAATTGTTATGATACTAGAAAAAGTTATATATATGATTTGGGAGACTTACATTCAGTCAGTGTTGATTTTTGTATGTCAGATCATTAAAATAAATGGCTGATTTATTAAACATATTCTTTTCATATTCCACCAATGTGGAAAATATTATCTTCAAAAGAAGAAGATAAATTTGGTATATTAATGAGAGTAAAGGATATTATTCTCTTATCGTTGGTGTTGGTGATATTTCTATTACAATAAATGATATTAAAATACTGATGTTGATGTATTCATGGAATGTCCCAGGTATAAGGTATAATTTTTAATCATCTTGTCGTAACACCCCAGGTAAATAAAGAATATGACTTTTTCATATTTATCCATATTTGTGAATAAAATATTAATATGACTTTAAAGGGGATGCTATGCTCGATGGCGTACCCAACACCCAACAACGAGTTTCTTGGGAATCTTACGTTGCACTCTAATAATAAAATAATATTATTTTAAATGGCAGTTAACATGTAGCCGTTTTATTGGCGGGAATGGATAGAAATAACTAATATATGATTATATATGTTTTTAAATGTTTTTACATTTATCCAATAGAAGATAAAGGCTTATAATACGGAAAGAATTCAATTTTAGGCGTATATGCCCTAGTGTTCACTAAAGGTTCACTTATCGCCTTTTGATGGTGAACCGTCATTAAATATAGTTTTGTTAACTCTTATACATTCTATTGGACCAAATAAAACTCTTCTTTAGAATCGGGACATCAAATTTTAATTTGTGTAAATTTTTGGTATTTTTCCGATAAAGTTCATTTTTTAATGAATAGTGTAAAATGTTGTATTTTAATTCAAAACCTCTTTCAAATATAATTTATTTATATGATTAGATTATAATTTGAATTGGTTTTAAAGTGAAATTAGAAAATATTTTTACCTTTACATCCAATAGTGGTCGTTGAAATTAATTTCACATTGAAAACAGACTTAAACTAGTGTCAATCTATTGATACTTATTGTTTCATAAAAACACGCTATTTGCTCTGACAGCAGAAATTAATTATTAAATTAATTAATTTCACTTATATGTTTTTAATTTTTTAAAATAGACTTCATTTTTGAATTTGGAATATCAAATATAGCTTAGGGTGAATTTTTGGGATTATTCTGAAAAACATCAATTTTTGATGAATAGTGAAACCACTAAGTGGTACTTATAAAAACCGATTTTTCGTTTAAATAAAATATTATCACTTCTATGTTTTGAATTTCAAAAATCCGACATACATGGTTGTCATTAAGAAGTAAAATTTGGTTCAATGGGATAAAAATAATTTTTTGGTGAATAGTAACTTATTAAGTTTTTAATCGTGATTAGAGGTAATTAGTGTAGTTTATGGTAAGAATAATGTTTTAATAAAATGAAATGACCTAGAAACATGTCCTACCCTTATTGGATGTGTCATGGCCGACCAAGACAATCCATGGGTCAACTTTGGGACCCCATGGAGCAACTTTGGTGGGAAAATGACATAAATATCTTTTTATTTAATGTTAAAGTAAAAATGAGACAAACATGAAATGTTTTACTAAAACAATTTTTACATGGAGTTATACAAATCAGATTTTTGACTATAATTATTCATTGGAAATATAAAAATATTTCCTACATAATATTATTTTTTTATAATTTTTATACATTAAATAAATTAAATTATTTATCACATCATGATGATGCAGCGATGACCTCATTATTTAACGATTTAAATAAAATTGAAAGATAATGTAATATCTAAGACCTACACATGTAAAAAACCTATTGGATGAGTGGATTTCGAACCCTTATCACCTTATCCTCGAAACAAATCAATTTGGGACCTTTAAAATCCGAAACCATTTTGAAAATAAAGTAACATTTTGTAACTTTACAAGAGTGCCCCTCCTCTCCTCTTATAAAAGGCCCCCACCTCATTTCCTTACCCACACTCCCAAAGCCTTTGGCTCGGCCAACCCCTGCCCATTTTGTCTCTCCACTTCCCTCCCTTACTCTTTGAAGCCTCACATTGGGCAGAAGTCTTCCCAAGGAAGCCTTTGAGCTCAAACCAAATGGAGTTACCCGATTTTAAGGTAATGTCTTCTTTTGTGTCCTTTTGTTTTATTTTTCTTCTCCAACCCCATAAACTCTTTTTATTAATTTATTTTGTAACAAATACAGTATCCTCAATATAATTGGATGTTTTTATAAGAACTATTTGAGATACAGTTACACACACCTACATCTAATTGTTAAATAACATACTGTTTCCGTGGATGGCGAATTTCTGCCTCCTGAAACGATGATTGTTCAACATTCTTTTAACACCATCAACGGTGGCCATTAAGATGACACTATATTTATATATGATATATAATATGTTTATGTTTTCTTTAAGCTTCTGTATTTTTTCATTTTGGTCATACCATTATGGTTTCCATTATGGGTAAACACGATATCTTCATTTAAGGAAGTGCGGACTACCGCCCCCTCAAAGTGATGTGATTCGTTAATACTATACGTGGGACGTATAAAGGATGGATTTAATGTTATTATATATGATTTTATACTGTAATTATAATATAACTCTATATCATTATTATTTCTTTCCATTAAAGTATGATATAGAAATGAAAGTAGCGTTCATGCGTACGCACGGCTTACCGTCTCCATGAACGGTGTATTTCATTTGTTATCCCCAAATGTAATGTACTATTATAAGTACTTGTATATAATTGATATATATGATGAATGATACATCTAAATGATGAATATAATTCTGTAATTAAAATATACATACCTCTCATTTAGTTTTATTTCCATTAATATGACAAAGAAATGAAAGTAGCGTTGATGTGTACGTACGGCTTACCGTCTCAATGAACTGTGCATTTCATTTCTTACCTCTAAATGATTATGTAATATTATAAATACATGTATATGATGGATATATATGATATATATTCTATCCAAATCATGAATATCATTCTAGATATAATGAACCTTTGACCACACGAACAACATGTAATTGTAAGATGTCCACTTTCGACATAAGAACCAAATATCGACAAAACAAACATTATTAACTTAAATGGTTACATAATGTTTATAACATGGAAATATGTGATATAAAATGAATAATGAACTTTAAAAAGGTTCTTAATCATGTAGAAATTAACTCAAGTTTATTATTCAGGACGTTAAAGAACGATCGAGTCAAGTCGGACCCGAGGTAAGGGATCCTACACCTCTCTTTCTTTTAAGTACACTCTCTTATGTCATACCTTTTGAGCTCATATTTCTTGTTATTGGGATGTTATTTTATATTAATCCTACTGTACTTATTATTTTCATACGAAGAGAGACACTATTTCCTCTCATCAATCCATTTTTTGGAAGTTCTGAGTGGCACAGTTAGGTTGCCGAGTTTTCGTAAGGGATTTTTCATCTCACTTTTATTCCCGTGGGATTTATGCTACATTTGCCACAATTTCCTTTGAGTGGTGTATGTACTGCCCATTATTTTTCTCATTGTGTAATATACTTTCCTTTATGAGTATTTACATCAAATTTGTATTGTCCTTCTTTCATGAGGTGTATGTTTCGAAAGATACCCATGTCGGTAAGGGAACCTTTCACCCTCCTCTTTTTAAAAGACTTCTTTTGTTGGGTCTTTTAATTTACTTATTGTTATGTTGGGATATATTATCATATATCCTTACTGATGTAAATTTTATTTCCACGAGATGAGAAACACTTTTTATCTCTCATCAACTCATTTTGATGTGACACCGTTAGGCTGTCAAGGGAACTTCTTAACCCAATTTCAATTTCATTGGGTTCAACATGTAGTTATTGAATATGTCATGTTTTGAATATGTGTGAATGACCTTTGATTATTTTACACTTAATATCCACTTATATTTGGTGTATTCGTTTGTCACACATAATTATGTAATTGATTTATCCTTGAACCAAGGATACCGTCTTTGTATGGGACTTCGTCTCAATCTCCTTTCATTGAGGCATATTTTGTTTTATACACAACCTTCTTTTATACGGTGTAGAAACCCCTTTGACTTTTACGTTTAAAGGAATCTTTTTTATACGAAGCGTTTTACAAAACGGACAAAGGGAATGTTTTTGTCGTACGTATGCAGCGACAATGACTTCTCCGCCGCCGTTACTGTTATTTGAGTTTCAGCTTCCTCTACAAGCCATACCTTATTTTTAAAAGAAAAATAAATACCATGTTTTAATTTTCTTTTATTTTGGTATTGAAAATGGTTTTCATAATGTTTTTATAGCAATGTGTTGTATTGATATCTCGTGATTGAAAGGTGGAAATGTTATGTTTCTTTTATGCATGTTTTATGTGATACGATTATGTTGATGTTCTTGGGCCTTATTATGAAGATGGGTGGTTCCATGATAAACTAAGGGCGGGTGAGCCCGATATAGCTCTCCAATGCATTGGGTAATGCGAAGGAGTGAAACGTTAAGGTTTCTCCAAAGAGATTTAGGGAATATACTGTGATGGGTATTCCAAAACGTAACCAAGAGGGTTACTCCCTACGTAAGAATGTTATGAATGATTCAGGTTACCTTTTATGTCTTATGATTTATATGATTTATTCATGATTTGATGAGGTATGTTAAAGTGCCTATGTTTTATGGGTAAGGTATGATTTCATTCTAATGTATATATGAACTCATGTTTCATTTCCATATTTTTATATCCCTTACTGAGCTTTTTATGCTCATCCCAAGTTTTTGAAATTTTTTTCACAGGTTAAGGGAAAGGTATGTGATGTGATGTTAGTGTCAAGGATGTGTCAAGAAAGGATCCATGTTTTATTTTAAATATGTTTCCGTTGATGGGAAGAATGAATCCTATCTATTATGTAACCACTTTGTTTAAATGTGGAATGTAATGAAAGTTTTATGATCTAATTCTCTAAAACTCTAAACCTGAAAAGATCCTCAATGTGTAATCTTGTAATAACTCAAGATTAAGTAAGGTTTCAGGTCGGGGCCTTATAGTTGGTATCAGAGGGAGGTTTAGATAACTTTAGAGGTTAAGGTATTCTCTAAGCATAAGTGACATTACCAAAGTGGTTAGAATTTCAGAGAGAGTCCTAGTTTTAGATAAAATGAATGAGTAAGTATATCTTAGTGTTTACCTTCCTCAGTAGTACATGATGGTTTTGTTGATATACACACACTGACATTTCTGTTTTCAGTGAATGGATGGATCTAGCAGGCACCAAAGAGACAACAGGTTTGAAGGAAACTGTGGTGGTTCTCGGATTAAGATACTAGATAAAATGGGGGATTAAATGAGGAAACTCGTGGTTGTTCTAAACCAACTATCATGGAGTCATGATCAACCACTTTAACCTTGGTATGTACTGTAATGAATCATGTATGAGATGACCAATCGATGTGGAATTTCAGGTAATAATTATAAAGGTAACCATTATAGTTTATATGATCCTTACTTTTGAGGTAATTATGGATTATTATATGATATGATGGAAAATGAAAGGCATGAGATAAACATGAGGTTAAAATATGTTATGATTATTTTTGAAGATTTTATCTCATTTTGGGGAATGTTTTAAGAATTATATAGTTTTGGAAAAAGGACAACACGCAGACCGTGTGACAACCCGTCACGTCGGACAAAGTTACGGGAATCGAACCCACAACCAAAGTGAAACTGGTATTTATCGCGTACCACTGGACTACGTGAAGTCCCTGTTTAGTTTGAGTGATTCTTTTTAGTTAGATGATTTTAGGATTAATTACTTTTCAATACGAGACATTAAGAGAAACTGATGTGGTTTGGAGATAAATGATACGATTTAACTTGGTAGACTATGTGACTAAATCCTTCAAAATATATGGGTTTCGATCTTATTTTGGTTTACATTGAATAATTTTAGGGAATTTTTTTTATCAAATGGTCCTCGTTGAACTTTGGGTTTTGATGGAAAAATTTTGGAGATTAAGAATAGATTTTCTTTTTTATAAAGGGTTATACTTTTCTGGATTATCTGATCTTGTAGTGACCTTTTTGGTTTTAGTTTTGGTTAAGGTTTGAAGACATGAGAAATGTATAGTTCTTTTTTTGTGGATTAGGTGCTCCTCTAGAAGTTGTTTATTGTACTCTTGATGCGAACAAGTCTTCCTAAATACTCGTCTTTTGGAGAAAGTATGAGTCTGTGTAAGAAATCTAGTAAAAGTTGAAAGTCAACATGACAAGTAGTTTGTTCCCTTATGTTTTAGTTAAGCTGAAAAATAGATTCCTCAACAAAAAGTAACTTAAAACAAAAATTTTGTCTATTAACTTTTCCTACTGGGGAACCCAACACCGTTTAACCCATCACAAGTTTGTGATTTTATTATTGTTAACTTTTTCCTAAACATGTTTTCTGTCACTCTTCATCAGAACATGACCCTATGATTTCTCCTCCATGTCCATGTTTTCATACTTGGAATCCTAGTATGGGTTAACTCGGGTGACCTTTGTACTTATCTTTCTTTATTTTAAAGTGATTGTTTTACCGACTCTTGTTCCGATGTGGGACTTTCAAAAATGTTTCCAAGCTCAATTTTAAAATTGCGAGGACGCAATTCCCAAAAGGGGAGAAGGATGTAACACCCCAGGTAAATAAAGAATATGAAATTTTCATATTTATCCATATTTTTGAATAAAATATTAATATGACTTTAAAGGGGACGCTATGCTCGTTGGCGTACCCAACACGCAACAACGAGTTTCTTGGGAATCTTATGTTGCACTCTAATAATAAAATAATATTATTTTAAATGGCAGTTAACATGTAGCCGTTTTATTGGAGGGAATGTATATAAATAACTAAAATATGATTATATATGTTTTTAAATGTTTTTACATTTATCCAATAAAAGATAAAGGCTTAAAATACGGAAAGAATTCAATTTTAGGCGTATATGCCCTAGTGTTCACTAAAGGTTCACTTATCGCCTTTTGATGGAGAACCGTCATTAAATATAGTTTTGTTCACTCTTATACATTCTATTGGACAAAATAAAACTCTTCTTTAGAATCGGGACATCAAATTTTACTTTGTGTAAATTTTTGGTATTTTTCTGATAAAGTTCATTTTTTAATGAATAGTGTAAAATGTTGTATTTTAATTCAAAACCTCTTTCTAATACAATATATTTATATGATTAGATTATCATTTGAATTGGTTTTAATGTTTAATTATAAAATAATTTTACCTTTACATCCAATAGTGGTCGTTGGAATTAATTTCACTTTGAAATCGGACTTAAACTAGTGTCAATCTTTTGATACTTATTGTTTAATAAAAACACGCATTTTGCTCTGACAGCTGGAATTAATTATTAAATTAATTAATGTGACTCATATGTTTTGAATTTTGTAAAATAGACTTCATTTTTGAATTTGGAATATCAAATATATCTTAGGGTGAATTTTTGGGATTTTTCTGAAAAACATCAATTTTTGATGAATAGTGAAACCACTAAGTGGTACTTATAAAAACTGATTTTTCATTTAAATGAAATTTTACCACTTCTGTGTTTTGAATTTAATAAATCTAACATACATGGTTGTCATTAAGAAGTAAAATTTGGTTCAATGGGATAAAAATAATTTTTTGGTGAATAGTAACTTATTAAGTTTTTAATCGTGATTAGAGGTAATTAGTGTAGTTTATGGTAAGAATAATGTTTTAATAAAATGAAATGACCTAGAAACATGTCCTACCCTCATTGTATGTGTCATTTCCGACCAAGACAATCCATGGGTCAACTTGGGGACTCCATGGAGCCACTTTGGTGGGAAAATGACATAAATATCTTTTTATTTAATGTTAAAGTAAAAATGAGACAAACATGATATGTTTTACTAAAACAATTTTTACATGGGGTTATACAAATCATATTTTTGACTATAAATATTCATTGGAAATATAAAAAGATTTTATACATCATAGTAGTTTTTTTATAATTTTTATACATTAAATAAATTAAATTATTTATGACATCATGATGATGCAGCGATGACCTCATTATTTAATGATTTAAATAAAATGGAAAGATAATGTAATATCTAAGACCTAAACATGTAAAAAACCTATTGGATGAGTGGATTTAGAACCCTTATCACCTTATCCTCGAAACAAATTAATGTGGTACCTTTAAAATCCGAAACCATTTTGAAAATAAAGTAACATTTTGTAACTTTACAAGAGTTCCCCTCCTCTCCTCTTATAAAAGGCCCCCAACTCTACCTCCTTAACCACACTCCCAAAGCCTTTGGCTCGGCCAACCCCTGCCCATTTTGTCTCTCCACTTCCCTCTCTTACTCCTTGAAGCCTCACTTTGGGCAGAAGTCTTCCCAAGGATGCCTTTGAGCTCAAACCAAAGGGAGTTACCCGATTTTATGGTAATGTCTTCTTTTGAGTCCTTTTGTTTTATTTTTCTTCTCCAACCCCCTAAACTCTTTTTATTCCTTTATTTTGTAACAACTCCAGTATCCTAAATATACTTGGATGTTTTTATAAGAAATATTCGAGATACACTTACACACAACTACATCTAATGGTTAAAGAACATACTGTTTCCGTGGATAGCGAATTTCTGCCTCCCGAAACGATGATTGTTCAACATTCTTTTATCACTTTCAAAGGTGGCCATTAAGATGACACTATATTTATATATGATATATAATATGTTTATGTTTTATTTAAGCTTCTATATTTTTTCATTTTGGGAATACCTTTATGGTTTCCATTGTGGGTAAACACGATATCTTCATTTAAGGAAGTGCGGACTACCACCCCCTCAAAGTGATGTGATCCGTTAATACCATACGTGGGACGTATAAAGGATGGATTTAATGTTATTATATATGATGTTATACTGTAATTATAATATACCTCTATATCATTATTATTTCTTTTCATTAATGTATGAGATAGAAATGAAAGTAGCGTTCATGCGTACGCACGGCTTACCGTCTCCATGAACGGTGCATTTCATTTCGTATCCCCAAATGTAATGTACTATTATAAGTACATGTATATAATTGATATATATGATGAATGATACATCTAAATGATGAATATAATTCTGGAATTAAAATATGCATACCTCTCATTTAGTTTTAATTCCATTAATATGACAAAGAAATGAAAGTAGCGTTCATGCGTACGTACAGCTTACCGTCTCCATGAACGGTGCATTTCTTTTCTTACCTCTAAATGATTATGTAACATTATAAATAAATGTATATGCTGGATATATATGATATATTTGCTTTCCAAATCATGAATATCATTCTGGATATAATGAACCTTTGACCACACGAACAACATGTAATTGTAAGAAGTCCACTTTCGACTTAAGAACCAACTATCGACAAAACAAACATTATTAACTTAAATGGTTACATAATGTTTATAACATGGCAATATGTGATATAAAAGGAATAATGAACTTTAAAAAGGTTCTTAATCATGTATAAATTAACTCAAGTTTATTATTCAGGACGTTAAAGAACGATCGAGTCAAGTCGGACCCGAGGTAAGTGATCCTACACCTCTCTTTCTTTTAAGTACACTCTTTTATGTCATTACTTTTAAGCTCATCATTCTTGTGATTGGGATGTTATTTTATATTACTCCTACTTTACTTATTATGTTCATATGATGAGAGACCCTATTTCCTCTCATCAATCCATTTTTTGGAAGTTTTGAGTGGCGCCGTTAGGCTGCCGAGTTTTTGTAAGGGATTTTTCATCTCACGTTTATTCCCGTGGGATTTATGCTACATTTGCCACAATTTCCTTTGATTGGTGTATGTACTGCCCATTATTTTTCTCATTGTGTAATATACATTCCTTTATGAGTATTTACATCATTGTTGTATTGTCCTTCTTTCACGAGGTGTATGTTTCGAAAGATACCCATGTCGGTAAGGGAACCTTTCACCCTCCTCTTTTTAAAAGACTTCTTTTGTTGCATCATTTAATTTACATATTGTTATGTTGTTATATGTTCTCATATATCCTTACTGATGTAAATTTTATGTCCAAGTGATGAGATACACTTTTTATCTCTCATCAACTCATTTTGATGTGACATCGTTAGGCTGTCAAGGGAACTTCTTAACCCAATTTCGATTTCTTTGGGATCAACATGTAGTTATTGAATATGCCATCCTTTGAATATGTGTGAATGACCTTTGATTATTTTAAACATAATATCCACTTATACATGGTGTATTCATTTGTCACACATAATTATGTAATTGATTTATCCTTGAACCAAGGATATCGTCTTTGTATGGGACTTCGTCTCAATCTCCTTGCCTTGAGGCATATTTTGTTTTATACACAACCTTATTTTATACGGTGTATAAACCCCTTTGACTTTTACTTTTTTCTAAAAGGAATCTTTTTTATACGAAGCATTTTACAAAATGGCCAAAGGGAATGTTTTTGTCGTACGTATGCAGCGACAACGACTTCTCCGCCGCCGTGACCGTTATTTTAGTTTCGGCTTCCTCTATAAGCCATACCGTCTTTTTAAAAGAAAAATAAATACCATGTTTTAATTTTCTTTTATTTTGGTATTGAAAATGGTTTTCATAATGTTTTTATATCAATGTGTTGTATTGATATCTCGTGATTGAAAGTTGGAAATGTTATGTTTCTTTTATGCATGTTTTATGTGATACGATTATGTTGATGTTCTTGGGCATTATTATCAAGACGGGTGGTTCCGTGATAAAGTAAGGGTGGGTGAGCCCGATATAGCTCTCCAATGCATTGGGTAACGCGAAGGAGTGAAACGTTAAGGTTTCTCCGAAGAGATTTAGGGAATATACTGTGATGGGTATTCCAAAACGTAACCAAGAGGGTTACTCCCTATGTAAGAATGTTATGAATGCCTCAAGTTACCTTTTATGTCTTATGATTTCTATGATTTATTCATGATTTGATGAGGTATGTTAAAGTGCCTATGTTTTATGGGTAAAGTATGATTTCATTCTTATGTATATATGAACTCATGTTTCATTTCCATATTTTTATATCCCTTACTGAGCTTTTTATGCTCATCCCAAGTTTTTGAAATGTTTTTCACAGGTCAAGGGAAAGGTATGTGATTTGATGGTAGTGTCAAGGATGTGTCAAGAAAGGATCCAAGTTTTATTTTAAATATGTTTCCGTTGATGGGAAGAATGAATCATATCTTTTATGTAACCACTTTGTTTAAATGTGGAATGTAATGCACGTTTTATGATCTAATTCTCTAAAACTCTAAACCTGAAAAGATCCTCAATGTGTAATCTTATATTAACTCATGATTAAGTAAGGTTTAAGGCTGGGGCCTTATACTTGTACTATTGATAATTAAGGGTTCATGGTTTTTTTCATTATAAGATATTGAACATTTTTGAGATGATTGATGGTATATAATGAGACATTTTGGTGAAATTTATTTGTAGGAATGATGTAATGGTGTGTAATGGAGAGATGAATATAGTTTCAATGTAAAATTTGACAAATTATTGGCACAAGAAATCATCATAGATGAGTAGAAGAAAATCAAAAATTATGAATGATTAGAAGATGATGTAGTTCATGTCAGATGTCTTCATTATTAAACCTAATTCCAGTTCATCTTAATGTGAGACTGGTGAAGAATGAATTTAAATAAAATATCATGGTACTTCTCTATGATTTACAGAATACTCAAAGGAAGTTTAATGGGGGAGAAAATAGTTTTTGAATATACTTTTGATTATGTGGTGATCATTATTATGAGGGAACCAAGTGTTGTTGGTTCCATTCTTTTTCAGTACAGTAGTGCATTCATAGTTATGATAAATAATTTAACATTTGTATTTATTTTATATGGGAGATTTTAATTTTCTATTTGAGGTACAAAACACCATCAACATATTTTTTATAGAAGATAATGGTTTGCGTGATGCCTGCCAATTGTCATTCAAATATAGTTTGTTAGATGATATCTTTTTTATAAATTATAATAAGGGGGATATTATTGAGTTTTATCCAAAATCTCACATAGATTAAATAATGGATATTTTTTAGGGGATTGAAATTTTCATCTATCACATTAGAATGTCATGTTGTTTTAAAAATGGGGGATTTTTTGCATCTGATTGATATCTTTTTATTTCTGAATTTAAAAGGATATTTGGAGATTTGTTGTTTTTGGATTTTTATTTCTTAATAAGTTAAAACAAATGGGTTATTTTTAAGGTGATAAAAAATATAGAAAATATGTGGTGAGTATCATTGTGATGTAAAAATTTATGCGTGATGAGTTTTCGGCAGGGATTGCAACCTGTAGTGGGCTACGAAATGCAATGGAAATTTAAGTTGTGTAATGAATTATTTGAGGTTTTAAAATGATGAAAATGTTTGGAACACATTATTAATTTAGTTGTATTTGTTGTCAATGAAGTCAATGAATGGAAATGATGGGTAAAGACACTCTCCTAAGTGAAATAGATAAGGAAAATCAGACGATTGATGCACTGATCATGAAAAATTCTTTGAACATGTATCATGTGTGATGAAATGTTTAAAAAATTGATGTTTAATCCTTTTAAGGATGATTGAAGTATTTTGGATTTAATTATATAAAATGGAATGGAAGAAGAAGAAAATAAGGGAGTGGCATGTGCTTATCACTTGAAGGAGGTAGCCATGCACGTGCATTATGTTTTACGGTGGACATGTATTTTTGTATACTTGGATTTCTACCAAGTACTTATTACATAGCTTACTAATAAATTGGGGCCATCCCAAGAGATAGATACCCCAACCTCAACCCGAGGCCCATGTTGGGCCATAGCGGGTCGACCATGCCCATAGGGAAGCCTAGGCAGAGCCAGCTCGCAAGAGGCTTGTGTGGGCTGTGTATAAGCCCGCAGGAGTGCATGCATGGTGATCAACCCATTCGAAGGGATGCATAGTGGGTGATAGAGAATTCCCGCATGTGGCATAGGTGGGCGTAGAAGCATGTCTGCAGAGAACCAAATAGGGGCATCACTAGAGGGGGGAGAGTATAATTCTGAGAAGTGTTCGGGTGGAGTTGATTAATAAACTGAAAGAAGACCGTACAATGTTTCAATGGGGGACATGTTTTTAAAATGTAGAGGAAATCCTAGCCTGTAATCTAATATCACGAGAGATCTCGACCACGTGCCTCATCCTGCATTCTGTGTTATAATCGTGGTCGTCTGAGATCAATCTGAGCCGATCCAACGGCTACGGCATCGTATTCAACCTCTGATCGCATAGAGATTAATCTGAAGCCATTACTCAAAATCACCACTTTAGATCCACCATGATGGAGCTGCATTTCATCGTTGATGATAAAAAATCGTGCATGCTGATCGTCTGATCGGACGGAGGCCATGCATGCAGTCTACATCTGGCATGCATGATATCTCGAAGGAGGCCAAAGAAAATGGAGTTACGAGGCCTTAATTCTTGTCTGAGATACAACTAGGATATGTTCTAGATTAGTGCATGAGAATTGCACATGCGATCTTGAATCAATGCATGTAGATAGGATCCTGATTTGAAGTGTAAACAAACCAAGGATCTCGGCATAACTTCACCCGTGGGGTTGAAGGTTTCAAAACAACAAAATTCATAGAATTCAAACCATGATCCTCACGGCTTCTCACATGATTTGTAAATGAGGAATAGGTCCTTCCCTCCCATATAAAAGGAGTAGCATGAGACGAATAAGGTGGCTGCTCTCACATACCTGGTAGATCCTATTTCGAGAAACCGAGCATCTCTTTGTGCATCATTCCACGAAGATCAATCAGAATCCCCATAGGCATTTTTCTCTGCAAAGAAAGGTTTCTGAAAGCCTTTGACAGGTGCTACGCACCCTCGAATTTCTTCTTGAATAACCGGAACCCGAAAAAGTGATAGGTTTTGTAAAAACCCATGTTGTGCTTCACAAAATCCACGAAATCATGAGACAGTGCTTGAGATACCCTCTCATTAAGCTTTTAGAAGATGTAAAATTGTGTACCTCCTGCACAAAGAAGAACTGTGTATCCTTGCATGATGTATACAACCAGAGGCCACCTTGGTTTCATAAGGTGATGAATGACTCTTTGAAGTACGCATTTTGGCATTCCATTTTTTTTAGGAGTTCGAGTGTTAGTGAAGAAGGAAGGGAAGTACTTGTTGCGTGCACCCATGTTAATTGTTTGAAGAAGTATGATGCCTTGAAGACGGATTTTGCACCTAGGAAGGGTTATACCCATTCAGGTATGATGATTCATGCAAATAAACCTAAGGAATCACCATAACCAAGTTCAAGAGAATAAAATAAGAGAAAGAGGAGGAAGAGGACCTGAGTAGTAACTTGTACATAGAAATGGTATCACCAATTCATGTTTTTAGAAACACACACAAACAAACTAACCTAGTTCAAGAGGAAGAAATAAAAGAAATAGGAGTAAGAGGCCGAGTGTGTGTGTGTGTTTAAAGAACCATATTCATTACGGGTATTCACACACGAAGAAGAAGAGGATAATTCAGCATGAATGCATGAACATGCATATGTTAAGTGACATAAATAAAGAAACAAAAAAATTGCATTCACATGTATAAAGAGGAAGAATAATAAAAGGGAAGAAATGGTTAAATCTAATGTCATATGCATGATCACATGCATACATGAATAGGAAGAAAAGAATTGATTCAGATGATGACATGTGAAACAATCTTCATTTCCTGAATAATCACATTGGTATATGTGATTTTATCTAAGAAGAGTGAATAAGTTTTAGTGTAGTTGGTTGTTTCACTATGAAGAAGAAATAAGTAGTCTAGTGCAGTTTGTATTGCACTAACAAAGAAGAGAAGGAAAAAAGGATGAATTTCCTTCCAACTTCTTTTCATGTAATCTAGTGAATATCACTAAATGAGACAAATAGTAGAACCTACCATTTGATGAAGGAAGAAGATTGTCTTCATAGGTAGTATGAAGAACCAACTAGAGGCTGCAAGTTGGACTATTCCGTCACCAGTCATGGGAAGATGATTGTATCCCAAACCCCTCTAACATGTAGGGACTCACACTGGCTAAAGTATTTTTTTCCTAGCTATTCCACTATAATAACATATCACATCATAGTTAATAATCCATGCACTGGTCATATCCATTCATGGAATGGGCGTATATACTCTTATTGAGTGGTAAACCTTGTAAAAATATTGTCTATATCTTTTTAATTCTTTCTATTATTGCAAGTGATAGGGAAAAGAGAATAAGATAATCAATATCCTAACAGGTCAAGATGTATAGGGATAAATTTGTAATTGGTTTGACAAATCCCCAACATTGATTCACCCCCCTCCCTAGTGATAGTTATATCGCAAACATGTCCTCTCAATTTGTTTTAGAGGGACTGGTTCACCTCAGTTGGATTCTCTACCGTGAAGTTATTCTTTTTTGAAGACATGAGCATCATTCTTGAGTTATCAATGAAGTGGAATTTTAGGGAAGATTTTTTTATCTCTATGAAGAAGAATATATCTACCAAGACCATGATGAACATGAAAAAGAAGGGGAAGAGGAATTTGAAGAAGAAGTCACACTTATATAAAGAATAAGAAGGATCATGTTCTCCATATCTGGCTGATATTGAAGACACACCAGACTTGGAATGTTTTCAGAAGGTGGCTCAAGATTCCAACAAGAATATGGATAACCATCCTACCTCAAATTATATGGAGGTATGTGTTACTACATATGGAAATTACTCCCATGATGAAAATGCTGGCACTAGTGGTGATGATCAATCAACAAAATCTCAAGAAATATTAGTTTCTAGATTAAGAATGATTCTTCATGGTATTCCTAAAGAGTGTACGTCCTAGGTTTTTAGATTATTTCAATGCATGAAGGAAAATATCCCTCAGTTGGAAGAATTAACTGATGTTTTAGAGAAAGGGTTGCAAGAAAAAATTGTTGAATGTTTAAATCTCTCCAGATAGGGTGGATCCTTTGAAGAAACAATGATGGGATTTCAAATAAGTTCCTCAAAATGGATCAAAGATGTTTATGAAAAAGGGGGAGTCAAAAAGACTCTAGAAGAAATGATTCATACACTTGGAAATGAGTTTAAAAGAATCAATGATGTCAAGGATGTATATTTGGATAAAGACTCCAAGAAGATCAATGAACCTGACACATAGTTACAAAACAATGTAAATATTCATGAAGATAAAGTTGAAAGATTGAATAATTCTTGTAAAGAGTATATGAATATTATTGAAGACCAAGAGTTCATCATCAATATATGATTTTGTTGAATTGGATGTTGAGTTGACCAATCATGAGAATACACATATTTATTATCAGCAAAAGAAGGAAATAGTTGCTACTAGTACTCAATTATCACTAGAGGATTCTACTCTCAAAATAACTCCAACATGTGACAAGAATATCAAGGCTTCACTCATTGATCTGTCACATGTAGATATGAAAGTAAAAGTATTATCCATACCATCTTATCCTAATGATTGTAAAAAAAAATCTACAAAAATCATAGGTTGGAAGAAAAATTATAAACAAGCATGGATGAGGATAAGTGATAAGAAACCTATCACTCTGAATATGGTGGAGGTTGTAAAGAGTGTGGATTATAGCTCCATATATAAATCACAACAATTCAATAAGTTGATTCAGAAAACTTGTAATGAATATGGGAAGATGTCAAGGTTTGTTGGTCAATGCTGGTGCTGTAATAGATTTGGGCATTGTGAACTTAATTTTTGGTACAAATCCTTAAATGTAAAAGCACAGAGAAATCCCATCTCAAGGGGGAGAAATCTAGAGAAGTAGAAGCAACATCCATAAATCTATAAGCATCTGTATACTACAAACATATTTGGAATGTTAAATAACATTTGTGATGTATGTATCAGGAGTGGCCAAATGAATGTTGAAGTTTCTTTTCAACAGGTACCCAAAGCTGATAATACAAGAAGATCTCATGAGTTCGATGTGAAAGAAAAAATCATCTTTGGGAAGTAGTCATAAGAATTATTGAAAAGAAACTACTCCCAAGAAGACACTGAGTAGGAAAGTTGAGAAGTTCTTGGATTCAAAATCCAAGAAGGTGAAGGGTGGTGCATCCAAATGTTATACTATTAGAGATTCCACTCAGAAGAATACATGTAGAAGATCCAATCATGATTCCTCAGTACCTAATGATATATTGGTGGTTTGGATAAATGGTTTTTAAAGAATGATAATGATAAAATATTCATGTGCTAAAACTTGTGCTAAAAGATTAAAAGAAGACTCTACATGAAGAAAAATATTTTCAGTGTGTGAGGTGCAACAAGTATGGTCATACCATTAAAAGATGCTTTGAATTTACACCAGCACAACAAGAATTCCTCAAAAAAGTGAATGTTTCACCAGGAGATTCTAGTAGTCTAAAATCCCTTGAAGAAAGAAGATGCACATAGAAAGATATGGAATAAATAGTGAGGTCCACACAAACACTGTCAGCATTGATGATATTTTGTAAATGTGTGAAGAATGGAGCATCTAGGTTGACAAGATCATCTCAACCTTGTTGTTCACATTGATGGAGCAAGGAGGATCCACCTTATTCACTTAAATTTTTGTGTTTTGTATTTGTTCTTATTATACAAGGAATTGAAGGTGAGGCAAGATCTCAGGGGAAGAACCTGAGATTCAGTGATGATATGTGTTCCCATGAGGGAGAGACATATGAAGAAGCCTTCAGAGTCATTATCTCAATTTTTATCAACATCCATTGGTATAAAATTCAATTACTCTGTAGATTTTCTGAATATCATGTCATTTGAAAAGGTATGTCATTTATCAATCTCTCATCCTCGGGTACTCAACATAAATATTATTTTTCAAAGGGGGGGTAACTAAAATTACTCAGTGACATAAGAAAAATGGAAGTGTTTCAAGGTCACATATCCTCCCTTTTACAGTTGAATGTTTTTGATCCATTTATTAATGTGAGTGCAGGTGTTTCAGGTTGATTATTTCAAATCATATTTACTATCCAATTCCTGGAATGAAAGTGGAAACCCCTTGAAGTAAAAGATCTTGAGTTCTCATCACATAAGGTGTCACGATTCAGTGGATAATGTAAATATCTGTTGTCTAAATAAAATCCTCTTGTTTTATACACCAAAAATCACTCAAGTAGACTTGGGAGTGAAATGGTTGATGGAACATTTCTTGAGTAAGGATTGATACCCCTATTCCCTTGAACTTTTTATTTCTTGTCAATAAGGGGGAGATAAGTGAAATGAATGTTTGAGAGAGGGAGAAGTGATGACTCACATTGAAACATTCATTTAGACGCCAAACCTTAGGTATTTCCACCAAATACAAAGGGGGGGACTATTGGGACCACATTAGTAATTTAGTTGTATTTGTTTTCAATGAAGACATTGGATGACAGTGATGTTTAAAGACACTCTCCTAAGTGAAATGGAAAATGAAAATCAGATGATTGATGAATTGATCTTGAAATGTTCTAAAAACTTGTATAATGTGTGATACAATGTTTACGACATTGAAGTAGCATTTTTTTAAGGATGATTGAAGTACATTTGATTTAATAATCCAAAATGGAAAGGACGAAGAATAAAATAAGTGAGTCCCATGAGCATGGAACTTGGAGGTGGTAATCGTGCATGTACATTATGTTTTAAGGTGGCCAAGAATTTTTGTATGCTCAGATTTCTACCATGTACTTATTACATGGCTTACTAAAAAATTAGGGCCATCACATGAGCTTGCTACCCCAGCCTCAACCGGAGGCACATGCGGGACCAAAGGGGGTCGACCACACCCATGGGGAATCCTAGGTTGATCTAGCCCACAAGAGGCATGTGCGGGCCATGTATAGGCCTATAGGAGTGCATTCATGGTGATCAACCCGTGCGTAGGGAAGCATAGTTGGTGCTAGAGGGCGCCTGCAAGAGGCATGGGTGGGCGCAGAAGTGCACCCACAGAGAACCGGTGCGGGGCGGCACCTGGGGGGAGAAGAGAATTCTAAGCAGTGTTTGGGAGGATTTGATTGATAAACTGTGAGAAGACCATGAAACATTTCGATGTGGGGCACATTTTTAAAATGAGGATGAAATCCTAGCCACTCATATAATCTCATCGGAGATCTCGACTGCAGACCTCATTCCGTATCATGCCCTCTAATTGTGGACATATGAGATCAATCTGATCCGATCCAACAACTGTGACATCATCTTGATCCTCTGATAACATGGAGAGTAATCTGAAGCCATTTCTCATTGTCTCCACTGCCGATCCACTATGATCGTGCTCCCATTCAGTGTTGAGGATAAAGACACTTATATGGTGATCGTTTGATCAACGCGAGACCACGTATGAAATCTACATCTTCCATGCATGATATCTCAAAGAAGGCCGATCAAAACAGTGTTTCAGGGACTTAATTCATGTCAGATATACATGGATCATCCATGTGAGATTCATGGATGAGAATTGTGCACACGATCATGACTCCATTACTGAAGATTGTATCCTACATTAAAGTGGAATAAACTGAGGATCTCATCATATCTTCACCAACGGGTTTGAAGATTTAAAAACACCCAAAATTCCGAGAATTATAACCATGATCCTCTTGGCTTCTCACACGGTTTGTAAACACTGACGAGGTTCTCCCATCGCCTATAAAAGGATGATCCCAAGACGAAGAATGTGGATCCTCCCACACAACCGAGAGCTCTAGTGTCGAGAAACAGAGCATCTCCCTATGCATCGTTCCGCGAAGAGAAATCATAAGTCCCGCGAGTTTTCTTCCCTACGAATAAGAGTTTCCCCAATCCTTCGACTGGTGCTACACACCATTTAATTGTTTCGCAATGAACCAGCACCCGAATATGTTATTGGTTTTGTAAAAACCCTCAATTTGCTTCATGAAAGCCATTCCATCATGAGACAGTGCTTGAGATATTCTCCCACTATGCTTTTCGAAGAGGAAAAATTATGCACCTCATGCACAAAGAAGAACCATGTATCATTGCATGAAGAATACAACCTGAATCCACCTTGGTTTCATAAGGTCAAGAAGAACTCTTTGAGGTATGCATTTTTACATTTCATCGTTTTGAGGAGTTCAAGTGATAGTGAAGAAGGAAGGGCGATACTTGTTCCATGCACCCATGTGAATTGTTGGAAGAAGCCTGAGACCTTGAAGAAGGATTTTACACAATGGAAGGGTTATACCCATTCAGGTATGATGATTCATGCATATAAACCTATGGAAACACCCTAACTATGTTCATGAGAAGAAAAGAAGAGAACGAGGGGGGCATTTAGTATTAACTTGCATAAAGAAAGGGTATCACCCATTCAGGTTTTAATAAACACGCACAAACAACCGAACATAGTACAAGAGGAATAAAAAGAAGAAAGTGATGGATGAGGCCGAGTGTGTGTGTGTTTAAAGAACTATTTTCATTAAGTGGTTTCACACAAGAAAAAGAAGAGGATAATGCATTCATTAATGCATGCACATTCACATGTTAGCTGACTTAAATAAATAATCAAAAACTAGTGTGTTCATGTGTATAATGAAGAATAAGAAATAAAGGGAAGAAGAGGTTCATTCTAATTTCATATTCATGATCACATGAATTCATGAACAAGAAGAAAATAATTGATTCAGAATATTCCAAGTGAACCGATCTTCACTAACTGAAAAATCACATTGGTATATGTGATTCTATCCAAGAAGAGATAAGAAGTTTTTATGCAGTTGGTTGCTGCACTAAGATGAAGAAAGAAGAAGTCTCGTGCAGCTAGTGTTGCACTAGAAATGAATAGAAGGAAAGAAGGAATAATTTATATCCTACTATTTTGCAAGTAATCAGGTGAAGAGAACTAAATAAGCCCAAGAGGAGAACCTACCTTTTTAATAAGTAAGAAGACCGTCTTCATAAGAAGTATAAAGAACTAGCTTTAGGATGCAAGTTGGACTAGGCCATCACTAGTTCAGGGAAGAGGATTGTTTCCCACCTCCCACTATAGTGTAGGGACTCACACTGGATAGAGGAATGTTTTCCTAGCCACTCCACTATAATATCATATCAAAATATATTGGAGAATCCATGAACTATTCATATCCATTCATGGAAAGGACATAGCTACTCTAATTGAGTGGTAATCCTTTTAAAAATATCATGTTCATTTTCTACTACTTTCTATTATTTCATGCGATAGAGAAAATAGAATAAGAGAATCAATATCCTAATAGGTCAAGTAGTACAGGGATAAAATATTGAATTGGTTTTAAAATTCCCCAACACTGATTCACCCCCCCCCCCTCTCAGTGTTAGGTATATCCCAAACTGGTCCTCTCAGCAACTTGTTTGGTTTTTATAATAGAGGGCTCTAATTTCTTCTTAGATGATTTCCTTGTAAAATGTGAGGTTCTATCAGGGTTCAATTTTCAGAAATCTATTTCTATGCTATCAGTGTAATTCAATTTCTAGAAATACAAGCATCACACAATATATTATTCACAATGTAATTTTTTAAAAATTCCCATGGTATATTAATCTTTTATATTATAGGGTTATTCATATTAAAATCATCATATCAATAAATTTTGTAAATTTTATTTATTTTATTCAATTTTGATGGATATTCTAACAATATTTTTTGAATGTCAGTTTATTATCCGTGGATCCATCTATGTCATTAAAAATCTATATATAGGCCTTTTGGTGTCAACTCTGATAACATGTCCCTAATTGATATTTTCATATGTCCATGATTTTTTTATATATTCTTTTGTATATTTTTAGTGTTACTCATATATCATGGACTTTTAATTTTTCTATCACCATAGATTTTTATGATAGGTAATGCTGGTGCATTACTATTGATAGAGTCAAGGAGATGGGAAAAGCTTCCAAACATTCTTTAATATTTTCCACATGTTTTAGTAATATGTTGAATACATAATATTTATTCCCTTGTGAGGTGGGATTCATTATAATACATGATGTGAAATGTCTTCTTCTATAGTGTTGTGGGTGGTGGTGTCTTGTTCATTGAGCTGAAACTAAATGACTCAGCTCAGTTCATTCACATACCCCAAGGAACCTCATTTATCCCAGGACACTTATATCCTTTTCCCTTAGTTTTCCATGGGGCTGGTGTTGATGTCCCTAAACAATAGTTAGTTCACTCATAAGTACTAAATAAATTTATTCTTTCATTGTATTGGGTAATTTATATGAATCGACTCAACTCGGGTGATTATTAAAATGTTGGAAAATAATTTTTTAATAAGAAACATTTTTAACTCCCATAAAAATCTCTTTATTAAATATAACCTTTAGAAAATTATTTTTGGTGAGATAATATATCAAAAAAATATTTTACTGTTTTATGAAGAAATTATTCTATTATAATTATATGTAAAATTAAATTCTCATAATATTCAAATGTGAAGCACACCAAATCATTCTTATTTCATGAAAAAAATTCCCATTCCATTTCTTATCATATATTTAACTTTCATTATTGTCAATAATATTTCTATGACCTTTTCACAACCTAGTTCAGTCCATGGGAATTCACTATGAGCTTTAAAGTAGGGAATATAGAGGGATGGGAAACATGTTTCCTTCAATATATATACTTTATCCACTTGAATGAATTAGACGTTCCACATCATCATGAACTAGATTCGTGCATCCCACTACATCTGCAAATTATTCCTCACATAATTAGTCTAAATATTTTTCACCCTAATTATTATTGGTTTTTTGGATTTCATTTGTGTAGTTAATCGAGTATCTATCACACTAACCCTCTCCTCCCCCACTATCTCACTAATCGTCATCACTATGACAGTGTACATATCTCACAAATCATTCTATCCCACAATTCATCCCTAACTATGCATTTTCGTTTTTTTAATATTTAATCTAGAGTAATTAGGGATGGGATGTCTATGATTATGGTGTTTTAATTTTGAATATTTTTTTATTAATATTTCATATATTTATAAAGTATTATACTGAATTTGATTTTTGTTAACATATATTTTAAATTTTTATGTTGGAACCCAAAGACCCAATATAGGGAAACATTACCACCAAATTATAAATTATAGTTATCCCAAGTTGAATATTTTTAAAAATGAAATTTCAAACAAATGACCAGTACACGCATACATTTAACCCTCCAGATCAAAACGCTATGGACAAAATAGTGTGTCACTGCCTAAAAAAATCCACCCTCAAAAACTGATCATCCTCCCATCACTATCACCACTACAAATTCAATTGGATTCCATTAGGACTAACAGAATAAAAAATCAACATTGTCACATGTATAAACCAAACACCAGAAAGATTGTATCTTTACATCATGATGACAAAATATAAGAAAGAACCCCGAAATTATTAATCCTAGAACATCATCTCATACTCATGAAACACATCTGAAGGAATTTTTTTGGATCCTTTAGAGCATACCTACTTGTATAATAGTGATGGATCCTGAGGAAATAGAAGAGATCGAAGTGGGATCATCTTCAACAACAAGACACAACCAACACATTTATCGTTATCTATTTTCTTTTGAAACCTCACCATGTGAACTTCATCAAAAATAATTTTACATAAAAAATAGCTATGATGATGATATATTGACTTTAGAAACCAAAACAATGTGATAATTAAGACATCTGATTGGAACCAATGATGTTATCATCGCCATGAAATGTTTCCCTTATGAACCACTGTGCAGAATATGAAAATGATTCATTTATTTTATGCCTACCAAAATTCATAAAAAAATCATGTCATAAAAAATCACCCTAAAAAATGATGGATAAAATATGAACACAAAAAATCCAAATTAAAAATCACCCCGAAGATAGACCCCAAAAACTAAACACATCTTTCACATGAACTACATCTAGGAAAGAAATTTATACATCACAAATTTATCTTATGATAAATTATTCATTTAACTAGAATCAACATTATCCAGAAAAAAATAATTAGATAATCTAACTTAGGATATGGTTCATTAAAAATAGGTTACTGAACAAACAACAAATCCAAAATCCTCTAAGAGAACCACCACAACAAACTGACCTAAGTAGGAATATTGGAATTAGAAACTATAATAAATACTGATAGGATAGATCCAAAAAAATGTGGAATAATATTTTCAAGGACTATTATATCCTTTTAAAAAACATCATCATATATCCTTTATCATAGAATTAATGTCCACAAATGTGCCTCAAAAACCATTGGTTGCTCCTAATGGGACACTGACGATGCCTTAGCCCGCCTATCACAAACCATCTCATGAAACCCACACTCCAAACCTAATAATGTTTAGAATATTGAATAAAATTATAATAGAAGAAGAATTAATGCTGATGGATTAAAAAGAGAAATCTGGATACAAGGAAAATATAATAGTAGCATCAAAATAGGTAATAAGAAAGATCATTACTCCACAGAACTAATTACATAATGGATAAGTCCAAACATAAATATAATTTTACATTACTAGAGTAGGTGATCTAGGAAAAATAGTAGATGGGATTTAGAGTCCACAAGAAGGATAATGGAGGAGAAGAGGGATGTGAGGGGTAGGTACTGCCAATGGTAAATCTTGGACTCCTCCATCCAAAGAACCACTGAATAGGAATGCTATTTGAAAAAAAACCATAGCAATCACCTCTAATCACTGATTCATATTATATAATTGATATAATATTTTAAATGACATATTCTCTTTATATTTCAATCATGGATGATTATTGTTGATGTACCTTCATGAAGAAGATGTTTGGTCCTTCATTATATCAAATAGCCATAGGATAAGTGCAAACCATTATATCTAGATGGGTTATTGAATAATCTAGAGATCAAGACCACCATAAAACCTCCCACTCTATGTTATAAGTATTTTGGTCCTTTTTTAGTTATTAAAAACAGATTCCAATTATAATTTCGGTTTTCTTATTTTTTTTATACATCTACTTTGTTAGTTGTAATGTTTTGTCAGGGAATAATAAAATGAATGTGTGTGTGGTGGTTTTCCGATCATGTGGATATTCTCAAAATATGAGTAAGAGAGTTAAAACATATGTTCTTCTTTAAAATCATATTTTATTCTTTTTTCTGGATCAATTTTTACTAATGATTATAATATTAGTTTTTCATATGTTGGTTGTTTCTTTTTAATGATAGTGTTGTACTAAAATTTTCTAAAATCTTATTTCTCTACTAATTCATGAAAAATCGATATTTTTTTCTATTTTTCTCACTTTTCGTAATTTTTTTAATTCTATAATATATATGTCAATAATTAACATTATAATAATAATGAAATTTAAAAATAATAAACATAAGATAAAATAATTATATATAGAGTGATCTTGGATATTTCTTGCGGGCATATGCTTAATATCCCTCCAATCATATCAGAGCACTTATATAAGTAATATAATATTATATATATGAAACTTTATTGTTTGGTGGAGATAATGATTTGAATTTGAGATTATTTATGATAAGGCCAATTTCATCTCAACATGGCCTCTTTGATGCCTTGTATAGAAATAATAAGCCTATTATGTCCCATAAAATTGATGGAAAAACCTATACATTACGTCAATATATCCCCCATGACATTCATTTTAAGGCCGTAGTTATATGTTATAATATCCTATTGACAAGTTCCATTTATTAGTTTCATTTGAATCATAAAATATGCAATAAGGATTAAATTAGAAAAAAATTATATGATATCATCTTTAGTTCATAAAAATTTAAATAAATATCTCATGATCACATTCAAAATGTGTTATAGTATTTATAATAAATCAGATTTGGATTATTTTAATAATACCTTTATGTATTTGAAAATGAAAAATGTTACTGTTAATGATGAGGATTATGTTAGGATGCTCTTCACTTCCCTTGACAATTTAGACAGAACATTTTTAAAACAATGATATGTTGTCATTACACTCTTACCCTTTATGTGGTTAAATCTACCATACTCAAAAATAAGTTACATTATAGACCAAAATAAAAGGTGTGCTTTATAGACTATTTTCTATAGTTAGGAAATTTTACATTGTAAAAAAATAAATATAATTTAATGATAATGGAATGAGTAATAAACAATAAAAAACAAGTTCAAAAAACCTAGGATAAATTCATTTAGTATTCTAACTATAGTAAGACTAGGAACATAAGAACACATTGTACGTAAACTAAAAAAATATTATTTTTAAAGAAACCACTGACTAGTACCTATTAGTGATCTCTAGTAATGAATACGATAAATTTTTTAATAAATATAAATATAAACTCCCAAAAGTGTGAGTACTAGATTCAAGAATCTATTTTAACAATATTACATATAGATAATATTTACATTCATAAGTTGGTAGGGTAGAGGGATATTTAATCCTAGGAAAAATATTAACTGTAACATTCATGGAAGTGGTTTGTTATTATATAATTATATGTCGACTCTATTATCACCCTCTGTATGTAATGTGGGTCCCTAACATTAGCAGAAACATAATTTTACATAGTATTCAATATAATAAAGGGATTTAATTGAGGTATGAATTAATATTACTTACGATATTCAAGAGATCTGTAACCTCAATAAAAAATATCCTCAGTTAATGGATTTTATGTGTTTATTGGAGAACCCCATTAAAGGAAAAAATAGTCTTTATAGTAGTAATGATGACAAAACACTGTTATCACATTAGAGACTATGTAATTTATGCACTGAAGTCCTAGATGAATTGAGTAAATAAGGGCCTTTAGAAAATGTTACACCATTAAATCTCTAATTTTTAAGACCCGATATTGGGTCATTATAACTAGGTTTGTTTTTGTAGGAATTGTATTATATAATACTAAGAATTAAAGTACATCCATTATGATATATTGGGTCCATATCACATAAAATCCCACATTGGAGGTTCTAATTTTATTACCTTCCTAGATCACTACTTATATAAATTATTCATTTATACAGTCAGAAAAAAATTATTTTTTTAAATATATATAAAATATGAAATACCACTATAAAATCTATTTTTGTTGGAGGATTAATGTATTGAGATAAAATTATGATTTAGATAACCAAACTACATGGTTCTCACAATTTTATAAATCAAAGGGCATAACATGAAATGATTTATTAGGGTGACCCCCGAAATAGAATGTGATTCACGAAAGCATGAAATAAATTATTCGGGAGAATTTCTAGATAGTGTTTTCATGATTATTACTACCTAAAGTATTTTTAGAAGATGTTTCACTATGAATTAACACCTGATAAATAGTGTCTCATCCACTACTAATGTGTTTAAACCCCTAGATGAATTGTGAAATGTTATACCACCATCCTATAACCACATATGTGTTCTTAGTTATACTTCTTATACCCACATTAAAATAGATAAGTTGAAACCAAGAAAACAGATGTTTTTTTCCATTTACACCTCGATTATTTCATGGGATAAATGTTTTGGATTGAAAACCCTCTATATTAATGGTGGATAATTAGTTGATATGTTTGTTCATTAATCTTTTTATTCTAAATAAAATGCATTCAAACATAAAAAGGATTATACAACCCATATTGCAACTGTTTACCATAATACATCAACTACTTTTGATGATTTTATTCAAATCCATCATACATATCTTTAATTTTATTTTTTTATGAGTATATATATAATTTATATTTAGATTATAATCCTTCATGTTCTAAAAGTGATTATTAGTTCACTTGAGAGTGTGATATGAGGGTCACAAGACGGACTAGAAGGTTTAAAAATATGATATGGCTTATATTTTCATTCATGATTCCTAATAGGATGTTCACAATGATAATCAATCATATAATAAATCCCTAAATGATACAGATTACAAACTTTGGGTCTCTTTAATGCATGAAGATTTGAAATTACTCAACAAAAACCATACATGTTCTATTGTTGATTGACATCCCAATTTTCCTGGTTATATAGATTTACAAGATAAAGGAAGATAAAACTAATTAAAACAAAATAATATTCAATTCTAGATTAGTGGATGATAATTACCTAAAATTATATGGTATTGAAAAGCCTTCTATTGTTTCTTCAGGTGTTATGAATTCATCAATTTGGATGTTTCATACTTTATATTCATTTAATTATAATCACATATAACAATTAGATGTGAAAATGTCATTCTTATATAGTGAATATATTGATAAATTATACATGAAACCTCTATATGGGTACCAAAATATTTCAAACCAAACTGTGTTTTTCATATAAATAAATCCATGTATATTTTAAAATATTCATCTAGGGAATTGTATGGAAATATTTATTTTACTGATAGATAATTAATATAACCGAAGTGGAAATGATGCATGTGTTTACTATGAATGTATTAAGTGTTTTAGGACTTAACTATAACCTTATATATAAGATATGTTTGTAGTGATAAATAATATGAATCTCCTTAATTATTCCATGTCTCCATTGAATTTTTTTTGTGGAATGATTTTGGAGGAACTATATACATATTAACAAAATAAATTACAATGGAAGGATCTAATATACTGTAATACATTTCATAATAGTATATATAAAGAATGTTCTAAAGATAGACATTCTAGACACCCTAAGGCATTTTAATGTTCTATTTGGTCACCATTTTAAGTATTCTTTGATTACAGTCTTCAATTATATTGTATATATTGAGTATATGTTAATGATACCTAATGAAAACATTGTTGGGATACTATTTTAACTAATGATTTAAACTATAACTAACAATGGTTTTCCAATTTTCACCCTAATTAGATTTATTTACAATCCAGTGAGACCTCATTAGATGGCCGTGAAATGGTCACATAGAAATATCTCTCAAACTATAAAATTTATTTATATTTTTCTATCAACGAGAAAAATGATAAACTAATATTGGGATATGTAGAGATGTATTATGTTGCTAATTTTCATTACTTAAAGTCAATGAACATATATTTACTCACTACATGTGCAAGGCTAATATATAAGAAATTAAACATGAATCATGGGGATTCACTTTCAACCATATAAACTATGTATATTTCCCTAGTATAGGTGGTCGAGGTGGAATTATGATTAAAGGGTTTGGTTTTATAACACATTCAATACCATTATGTGATTACAGTTTATTGTAATAGTCAATCATAATTTTATTTCTCTGAAAATTTATTTCCTTCACGGTATGTCCAAACACATACACAATGGGTTACATTTTTTTATATATATCTTTGAATCAAGTATAGTATGTTTCATATTGATACATATTTATAATAATCTAGATGATTATTTTAATAAATATTTGGTTTAATAATAAATAATATTTTGTTCAGAAAGACTAAATTTGGTAACCATTTAATGACAATAGGTGAATGAAAATTTCGAATATCAATTGAAAATGGAAGATATTGGGGAAATTAATGTGTTATCATTTTGATGTTGACTTTCATAATATAATTTCTATTTAGAAATTCATATGAATGAATGATTAATTTAATATAATCCTTCTCTTATGTTATTATTCTTATACATTGATTATGGATCTTAATGTATTACCAAAAGACATGTTCATTTCGTTACCATTACATGTAGTTTGGTACATTGATTTTACGCATTGTTTAGGGCCTCATTTCCATTATAAATTTTTTTGATGACCCATACATGGGAGTTGATAATCCTTATGTGGTGGAACCCTTAATTTTTTAACCATACTCATTAGGGATCCATTATTTACATTTATGTAGTGTGTTTAAATTTCTATTATATGTTTTTTGGTTTACCTTTATGTGGGTGTCGCTGAACATTAAATTGTACATCCATTCAATTATTGTCGAACGATTTCATTTTTATCTAGAAGGGGTAAATTGATTGTTCTAATTGACTGGGTTTTCATGATGGCCTATATGGTTGTTAGGTTAGTCGATGCCCCCTTGTGGCCTCATCCCCATAGAGTATTTTAATTCGATATGGATACCTTTTTTAACATAGTATTTAGCTCATATTTAGTGAAACCATTTCTCACTCCACCAATCATTGATTCCTATGAGATCATTGTCAGCCTAACATATTTCATGCATACTCATTGTATGTAATCCATGGTGGAGTGTTGACGACAATCCTTCATGAAGAAAAATTATGGAATTTCATTTGACCTAGTACCTCCAAGGTATGTTCAATCCTATTGACCTAGAGGGGTTCTAAAATTATTATGAGTCGAAGAACTGTAGAGAATTAACCTTTCCAACATGTTTGTATTCTGGATCATTTTTTAGATTATGAAAATAAAAGGATTTTATCATATCTATTTTTTTAATTTTTTTACTACTAGTTCATTCATTTTTTTATATAATAATAAAAATTTTGTGTTTGTGGTGGATTTATATCCATACATATAGAACCCAATATGAATAAATAATGATATGTCCAATGTTCTTATTTAATGTATGATTTCATTCCTTACATAGATTCAATTTGGGATCTTGATTCCAAATGGAGTTTATTTGTTTTGTTCATCTATTATTTTGATTTATGTTCATGTTCTTTTTTTCCCAAATCCGCTTTCTATTCTAATTATTTTATAAATTTTTTTTGTTTTCTACTCAAATGTATTAAATCATTGAAATTCCATGGTATAAATTTCAAAAATTAACCTTATCAGGCATATTAAATTTAATATTTTTAATATTATGAGAAAATAATTACATATATAGTTATCATTTTTATGTTTTGGGAGATTATTCATAAATTATCCCCGCACCCGGATGTTATCACTGGGAATTGATATAGGTGTGGCCCCATTACTGTTACAATCCCAGTCACTATCCTATGTCAATTTTCCAACATCCATTTCTAATGGTGTTAGCCCAGATTTTTGTTCTCCAGTCAGATCGCTGGCTAGCATGCATGAATTCCACTTAAGTGTCTTTACATAAACGTTATATTTGTTTAATATATAGGGTCACTAGATCATATGTGAAGCATAATTCTGATGATGTTTTCATGCTATGGTGGTGAATCTTCACATGGTGGGGGTTTTCTAATGGCATATCACAATGTTCCTGATGTGGTTGTGGGTGTGTAGAAGGTTTGATAACTTTATAGCAACCCATTGTCTTCATTCTTAAGAGGTATTTTATTTTCCATCATCAAAATGGATAATTTTTTTGTAATTATTATTCGTATTTATTATTATAATGAAAATATTATGTTGAATAACATTTTTTTAATCAAATTATATTTCATTGTTTCTTGTCCGCATCAAAGGGAAAATTTTCAATGATTGTCTTGGGAATGGATTTTTCTTAGTCCATCCTTAATCACAACCTTCCATTCAGGTAATTACATTTCACTACTCACTCAAGATTATTTTTGAATGAATTTATGTTCATATATGGAAAATGTATCCATCACTATAAGATTGTAAAAATTAAAATTCTATGAAAAATTAAATTGAAATGTAATCAATCAAGAGGAAAATGTCATGGTCAGGAGAGGATGCGCCCGTAAGGGGCACTGCGGTGATTAGGTTTTCGATTTTCCACCGCCTTCCTCCCCCACTGGTTGCTCTTCCCTTGGCCCTCAGCTTTGTGCGCTCACAATGTGACTGCTTTTAGCTCATGCGGACTGATTATCATCCTCAGCTGTTCGCATCGTTGCTTGTCCTCTTCCAGCTTTTGGAGGCGTGATGATGCCCAATGGTGCAGGATTTGTGCTGAGTTATGGGTTGTCGTCGTGTTCCTCCTCGGGTGTTTTTGCTTTGGGTAGAGCTGGTCATAGGGTGCGTTTTGGAAGGCGGTGATAGGTTTTGCTTCAATCAATTGTTGTTTTGTGCTGGATTTGGTGTTTATGATGATAGAGTAGTGATGGGGAATGCGTGGCTCCTGAAAATTTGTCCTCAGAGGAGGTGATTTCATTCATGTTTGTGGATATGTTTTAGTGTTTCTTGTCGCGTTGGCATACCTGGCGACAGACTGGGATTTCTTCAGGCGGAGCCGTTTCTCCCTGTTGATCTGCGGTTTTCTTTTTGTTGTGCGGCGATGGTGATTTTTGTGGTTTTGGATCTGCAGTGTTTGTTCTATTTTGGTTCTTTATTCTGGTGACGTCTCTTCTATTATGGTGTTTGAGCTTGATGAGGCAAGGCGGGTGGTTCTTTCTTGCTGGCGATGATAAATTTGTGACGGTGTTTTTGAACGATGGTGTTCTGTGGAGGAGGTTTCGGTGATGACGCTTCTGATGGTCTCGCCGGCGACCGGCCGCGATGAAGTGCGTGGTTCGAGGCAGTGTGATGGCGTTTGACCTACAACATTGAAGGCGACGGGTGATTATGGGTTCAAGTCTCGAGGTGTGGTGAGTGGCATTTGATGGTTGTGTTTCGGTTTGAACTTGAAATTTTAATTCTGTATTTTTGGGTCTGTTTGTTCGGGTATTGGGAACCCTAAACCAGCATTTGAAAAATGAAAAAAATGTGTCGGAAAAAGGAGGACATGTAAATTTCATTACAATTTCTTTAGGATGATGTTAATTTTTTTAAAAAAATAACTATAAGGTATAGTTTCTACTATTATTTAAAATGCACCTATATTAAAATATCCTTTAAAAAAATTTCATCCCTCAATTTCAAAACAATTGAGACCCTTCTAGTCTCCATTTCATTTTTATGTGGGTTATGATCTATATACATGAACCATATTCAAATATTTCAATCCAAATTCACAATTTTTATTATTATTTTATGAATTCAATTTGGTTTTTATATGTAGACTAATTACTTTAATTTTTTAAAACATAATGGAGGTTAAAATTAATTTTGATGAATGATACTCATGCCAATTGATTTCACCAACCTAATATTAGTTCAGCACCACTATATATATCCCCCTTTAAACTTCAACTTGATAAAACACATCAATGTACTCTCCCACAATCAAACATGGGATAATTAAGAAATCATATATTAGCGTAGAGGTGAGTAACTGAAAATTTTCGGAAAATATGGCTTGAAACTCAGAGGAAATTCATCATCACCTAAAACATTTATAAATAATTTTATATTTAGGGCTAAATAAAATAAAATTATAAAAAGATGTCTCCTTTATTAGTTCTATAAAAATTACTAATAAATTGAATTATTATTGTTTTTTAGCGCTATGGAAGTCACCCCTTTATCAACTATTTTCATATCTCTTATAAAATATATACTAAATAAGTTAATATATATATACATTCTAATATTTTGTAAATAAAATTGATATAATAATAGAATATATAAGAAAATATAATATATATATATGTATGTGATTTATTTGAATATGTTTTTATTTAAAAATTATTATCAATCCTATTTTCTTGTTTTTATATTTTAAAAATTATCAATTTTTTATTAATTAATAAAAATTATTGATAATATATTTTTATACATTAATTAAAATTGAATTTATAAATATAAATATCATATATTAATATTTTATATAAATAATTATACAAATATATAATATAATATTTTATATTCAATATGTTCATATTAGAATTTATATATTAATTTGAATATTAAATAATTTAAAATAGATTTACATTTATTTTTATGATTTATTAATATTTTGTATATAAGTGGATGCATGTGTATGTTTTTATGTATCATTATGTGTGCGTTTTATTCATATACATGTGTGTTGTGTTTTGTGTGTGTGTGTGTGTTTTTATATCTGTGTATGTTTATCTGTATGTTCATGTATGTATGTGTGCATAAGTATGTTAATGTGTACGTGTATATATATATATGTGTGTGAATGGGTATGTGTGATCCTGTTGATGTATGTGTACGTTTATGTATGTGTGTGGGTAAGTGTATGTCTATGTGTATGTTTATGTACATGTATATATGTATTAGACCAGTGTATGTTTATGTAGAATATATGTGTTTATGTAGTATGTGTTTTTATGTGCATGAACATGAATATAACATTTTCACGTGTTTGTGCCTACATGTTTGTACATGTATGTTTACGGGTAAGAAAAGTATTTTTATGTATGTGTATGTGTATGTGTATGTGTATGTGTATGTGTATGTGTATGTGTATGTGTATGTGTAAATGTATGTGTATGTGTATGTGTATGTCTGTGTTTATTTGTATGTGTATGTGTATGTGTATGTGTATGTGTATGTGTATGCGTATGTGTAAGCGTATGTGTTTAAGTTTGGTTATGTGTATGTGTATGTGTATGTGAATGTGTATGTGTATGTGTATGTGTACGTGTATGTGTAAGTGTATGTGTATGTGTATGTGTATGTGCATTCATATGTGTATGTGTATGTTTATCTGTATGTGTATGTGTATGTGTATGTGTCTGTGTATGTGTATGTTTATTAATAATGACTCGGCCTTAAACATTTACATAAATTGAATTAAACGAATAATTCACATTGAGGATCTTTTCAAGTTTACAGTTTTAGAGAATTAGGACATAACTATTACATATCAAAAGATTACAAGGTATACACTTAAACACAATTTCCATTTTTTTCAAAAAGTAAAAACTCTTGAAAAAAAGGGTCATGTCTAGTCCCATGTTTTAGACAGCATGACTTTTCCATGATCCCATACTTGACCCTATTCTTTTTTAAATCCTGTGAAAACATTTCAAAATTTGGGATGAGCATAAAAATCTCAGTAAGGGTTATAAAACAGTGAATGAAATTATTTTTTCACAAATACATACAAAACATGAAATCTTTTACTTACCTCATGAAATAATAAGATTTGTGAAGGACACATAGAAATCATAAATCATAAATGTAACTTGTGGCATCCATATCATACTTAAATTGTAGCTATCACAGCTACATATGGAGTTAAATTGGAATACCCATCACTGTATATTCCCTAAAATCTCTTTGGAGAAGCATTCACGTTTACCTCCTTCACATTACCCAATGCATTGGAGAGCTATCTCGGGCTCCCCCACCCTAGGTTTATCACAAAACCACCCGTATACATAAATAATTCCCAAGAACCAAAACATGATCATAACACATAACAAAAGCATAATGGAAAGATAACATTTCCACATAGAAATAATAAAAAATCATTTCAAGATAGTGAAATAAGAAATCTATTCTCAAAATCATTTCCAATACCAAAATACGTAAAAATAGTATATGGTATTTATTTTTCCTTTTAAAAACATTCCAGCTTGTTAAGGAAGCAAAAGATCAAATAATACTCATGGCGGCGGAAAGGTCGTTTTCACCATTTACATAAAAAAACATTCCTTTTTTTCGTTTGGTAAAATGCTTCATAGAAAAAGATTCCCTTTGAATAGTCAAGGGTGTTTATACAACGTATAGAAGAAAGTCGTGTATTAAAACAAAATATGTCTCAATGAAAGGAGATTCAAACGAAGTCCCTTACCTCGGGTCTGACTTGACTCGAACATTCTTTAATCTCATGAATAATAAACTAAAGTTAATTTCTACTTGCTTCAGAACCTTTTTCAAGTTTATTATTCCTTTTATATAACTTATTACCATTTATAAACATTATGTAACCATTTAAGTTAATAACGTTCATTTTGTCGATATTTGGTACTTGAGTCATAAATCAACACCTTATATTTACAAGTTGTCCATGTGGTCACTAGTACATTATATCCAGAATGATATTAATGATTTAAATATCATATATATCATATATATTCAGTATATACATGGATTTATAATAGTACATAACATTGGGAGGTAAGAAATGAAATGCACCGTTCATGAAGACGGTAAGTCGTACGTACACATGAATGCTACTTTCATTTCTATTTCTCATTTTAATGGAATGAAAACATAATGATACATAGGTTTATTATAATTCCAGTATAATATCATATATAATATCATTAACTCCATCCTTTACACATCCCACATAAGGCATTAACGAGTCACATCACTTTGAGGGGGTGGTAGTCCGCACTTTCTCAAATGAGATTATCGTATTTACCCACCATAGAAACCATAAAGGCTTGATATACTTGGGAAGTAAATAAGAATATGGAAATCATAAACATAAAATATGTCATATATAAATACAGTGATATCATAATGTCCGCCATTATTGGTGGTAAGATGTAATTGAACAATCATCCTTTCGTGAGGCGTTAGTTTTTCATCCACAGAAACATTGTGTTCATTATCCATTAGATGGAGGTGTGTGTAAGTGTAGTTCGAATCCATCTCATAAAAAAATCCTAGTATATTGAGGATACTGAAGTTGTTACAAAAGAAAAGAAATAAAAAGAGTTTAGTGGTTGGAGAAGTAAAATAAAAGAAAACAATTTAAGAGAAACCATTACTTTTAATTTGGGTAACTCCCTTTGGATTGAACCAAATGACTTATTGAAGTGCCTTCTGCCTATGGTAAGGCTTCTAGGCGGAGGAGAGAGATGTTGGGAGCTTAATTTGGAAGTGTTTGGACGATCCAAATGGCTTGAGAGGTGTGAGGAATTGGATAGAAATGGTCTCTTTTTACAAGGGAGAGGAGGGGTTCATTAAGAAAGTGTGAAAACATTATTTTATTATATAATGATATTCATTTTATAATGCCCCAATTGTCATTAAGGTAGAAGATAAGATGACTAATATTCTAAATAAAATCATCTAATCATAATTGGACATGTTTTGGATAATATTTTAATCATTATAATCTTATTTATATAATTCATTTATTAATGAGCTAAATACTGCATCATTATTGTGTCATGAATAAGTCAATTTATTCGATGTCTAAAAATTATAAAAAAGATTCTATCATGTAGGAACTCTTTTAAGATTTCCAGTGAATGTTTATAGTCGAAAATATGACTTATATAACACCATATAAAAATTAATTACTAAAATATTTTTGTTAATGTCAATTTTGTCTTCACATTAAATTAATTAAACTAAATTGTCATTATCACTCCCAATTGGATCAATGGGGTCCCAAAATCGACCCAATGATTCCCATGGTCGTAAATGAATCAACCAATATGGATTGGACAAGTTTTAAGTTATGTTTGAAATATTATAATATTCTTTTTACCTTGAATTTCCCTATTTACCTTTAACCTCGGTAAATAAAAGTCAAAAGTTACTATTCACCCAAAAAAATTTATCATCTTAACGAACCACATTTTATTTCTTGATAACAACCATGTATATAGGATTTTTGAAATTCAATTCACAGAAGTTATAAAATTTCTTTTAAATGAAAAAGTTGGTTTTTTTAACTACCACTAAGTGGTTTCACTATTCATAAAAAATTGAAGTTTTTCAGAAAAATACTAAAACATCCTCATAAGCAATATTTGATATTATTAATTCAAAAATGATGTCCATTTTGAAAATTTTAAAACATAGAAGTGTAATTAATTAATTTTAAACTTAATTCCCATTATCAAAACAAATAGCGTGTTTTTAAGAATCAATAACTATCAAAAGATTGCACTTGTTTATGTCCAATTTCAAAGTGAAATTAATTACAATGACCAACATTGGATTAAATGGTAAAAATATATTTTAATTTCACATTAAAACCAATTAAAAATATAATCTATCCATATAAATAAATTAGATAAAAAGGCAATTTTGAATTAAAATACAATATTTTTCACTATTCATTAAAAATGTACTTTATCGGAAAAATTCCAAAAAATTACACAAAGTAAATTTTGATGTACCCATTATAAAGAAGGATTTTATTAGGAAATATATAATGAATTAATGTGACCAAAACTATATTTAAAAAGGGTTCTCCATTAAAAGGTGATAAATTGGGCTTTTAATTTAAATTATGCTTAAAATTATATTCATTCTCATTTCAAGCCTCTAACTTTTTATTGCATAATGTAAATACATTTAACAATCATGTATAATCATATTGTAGTTAGTTTTGTTCATTCTCGCCAATACAACGACAAGGAGTTAACTACTGTTTAAAATAATAATATTTTATTATTAGTGTGCCACATAAGATTTCAATGAAACCCGTTGTTGCGTATCGGGTACGCTATCGAACATAGCAACCCTTTTAAAGTAAAATTATTATTTAATTCATAAATATTAATAAATATGAAATATGTATTATTCTTCATTTACATGGGATGTTACATCCTTCCAACCTTTTGGGAATTGTGTCCTCACAATTTTTATTCACTTATCAAAATAAGTGGTGGTATTTATCCCTCATAGCATTTTCAGATTTCCACATTGCCTCTTCAACCATATGGTTTTTCCACAAAACCATTACCTGGTGAATTACATTATTATTCAACACGTGCTCTATATGGTCAAGAATCTGGACTTGTTGTTCTTCATAAGAGAGAATCTCATCCTACTGAACTACCTCTGGGCTCAAAACATTAGATGGATCTGGCATATACATTCTCAACATCGAAACATGAAAAAAATTGTGTACCTTGGATAAACATGGATTCAAATCCACTCTATATGCAACTGATCCAACTTTCTCCAGAATTTCATAAGGTCCAATGAACCTCGGACTCAACTTTCTCTTCTTACCAAAATGCATCACACTTTTCCACGGAGAAACTTTGAGAAAGACATGATCACCTACCGCAAATGAATGGTTTTTCCTCCGGTTATCTGCATAACGTTTCTTTCCGCTCTGAGCTGTTCTCATGTGATTCTAAATCAACTGAACTTTCACTTTCATCTCTTCTACCAATTCTGGTCCCATCATCTTCCTTTCACCCACTTCATCCCAAAATTATAGAGTTTGACAATGCTTTCCATATAATGCCTCAAATGGAGCCATCTGTATACTAGAATGAAAAATGTTATTATAAGAATATTCAACCAAAGAAAGATGTTGGTCCCAAATTCCCGGGTAATCCATCGAGCAAGCATGTAGCATATCCTCCAATGACTGAATTGTTCGTTCTGACTGCCCATCTGATTGAGGGTGAAAAGCTGTACTAAAATTTAATTACGTACCCAATGACTTCTGAAGGCCTTTCCAAAAGTTAGAAGTGAACTTGTGATCATGATTAGATACAATGGAGAGGGGAACTCCCTGAAACCTGACTATATCTTTAACATACAACCGACCAAATTTATCTACAGACAAAGTATCTCTAAAAGGAAAGAAATGAGCAGATTTAGTCAATCGATCAACTATAACCCAGATTGCATTAGTACCTTGAGATGTCTTTGGTAATCCCACAATGAAGTCTATGGATATATTTTCCCATTTCCACTCTGGCACCGGTAGAGGCTGAAGAATCTCATTTGGTAACTGACTCTATGCTTTAACCAGCTAACAAGTCAAACACTTCACAGTAAAATAAGCAATATCTCTTTTCATTCCATCCCACCAGTAATAATCCCGAAGATCTCTGTACATCTTAGTACTACCAGGATGAACTGAAAACTGAGAACTATGAGCTTCACATAACAACTCATTCTTCAATTGTCAATCACAAGGCACACATAATCACTTTCCAAATATCAAAACACAATAATTATCAATGTTGAAATCAGGAAACTTACCCTTCTGAACCAACACAACCATTTTCTGCAACTCACTGTCTTCCTTCTATGCTTGCTTAATTCAGTCAGATAGAGATGATTTCACTGACACCTGAAACAAAATAGAATAATTTCCTACAACAACAACTTCTATGCCAATGTTCATCAAATCAATAACCAAAGGATCTCATTCCAAACGTAACATGGTTAATGATGTATTACTTTTTCGACTCAAATCATCAGCCACTTTATTAGATTTCCCCGGATGATAATGGACCATGAAATCATAATCCTTGATTAATTCCAACCATCTCCTATGTCTCATGTTCAATTATTTCTGATTGAATATATACTTCAAACATTTGTGATCAGTATATATTTCACACTTCACTCCATTCAAATGTTGCCTCCAAATTTTAAAAGAAAAAACAACAGCAGCTAATTCCAAATCAAGCCTAGGGTAATTTAACTCATGTGGTTTCAATTGACGTGCTGCATAAGCAAATACCTGATTATTTTTCATTAGGAAACAACCCAGTCCTTTCAACGAATAATCACTATAGATAACAAACTCATCATTTCAGGAAGGCAGTGCCAAAACTGGAGCATTCACCAATCTTCTTTTCAATTATGGAAAACAATCATCACATTCTTTTGTTGAGATGAACTTAAAACCTTCTCAAGTTGACATAGTCATTAAACTATATAATCGTACAAAATTTTCAATAAACCTCTGGTAATAACCTACCAAACCAAGAAAACTATGAATCTCAGTTATATTTCTGGGTCTTGGCCATTCTTCAACAACCTTTTTTTAGCATCATCAAGAATTATGCGATTTTTTTTAAACAATGTGACCAAGGAATGAAATTTTTTGTAACCAAAAATCACACTCGCTGAATTTACAAGATAGTTTCATTTCATTTAAGGTTTTCAAGACAACCCTTAAATGACTTTCATGTTCCTCCTTACTTTTGGAATAAATTAAAATATCATCAATGAACACAACCACAAACTTATCCAAGAACTCATAGAAAATTCTATTCATAAGATCCATGAATACGGTAGGTGCAATGGTTAACCCAAAAGGCATAACTACAAATTCATAATGGCCATATCTAGTACGAAACACAGTCTTTGAAATGTCTGCTTCCTTTACTTTCAACTGATGGTACCCCAACCTCAAGTCAATCTTTGAAAAGTACTGAGCTCCCCAGAGCTGATCAAACAAATCATCGATATGAGTCAAAGGATACTTATTCTTAATGGTGATGTTATTCAATGCTCTATAATCAATGAAAAGTCTCATTGAACCATCTTTCTTTTTAACAAACAAGACAAGAGCACCCCATGGTGATGTGATATGTTGAATGAAACCATTATCTAATAAATCCTGTAATTTCTTCTTTAACACTAAAAGTTCAATTTGAGTTGATCGATAAGGGGGTTTTGAAATTGGATTAGCATCCGGAACTAAGACAACAGTAAATTCAACTTCCTGATCAGGTATAATTCCAGGAAACTCATCAAGAAAAACATCAAGGTACTCATTTACCACTGGCACATCATTAATCTGAACAGTTCCTTTATTTTCAAAAATATGTTGAAGGTAACATTAATTTCCATATTTTACTAGTTTCTCAACTTCTTGATATGTTATCAACAACAAGGGTTCATTTTTATAGACAAATTGAAAATCATTCTGAAAAGAAACTTCTTTAGCACTGCATTCAATCTTATCCTGATAAACATAAAGCCAATCCATGCCTAAAATAACATCAAACTCTACTAGAGGAAAAACAATAAGGTTTGTAGCTATATTCTTTCCACACATAAGGACATGAATGTTCTTATGTTTTATTTTTGTCTCAAAATTTCCTCTAGGGGTTTTTACCATAAGTTCAGTATTCATATCATGAGGTGGAATTCCAAATTTACTAGAAAACTTCTCATTAATGAAAGAATGTGTAGGCCTAGAATCAAACAACACATTGGCATAATCTGAACAAACAAACAGTGTACCTGATACTACTTCATTTGATGGACTAACATCTGCTGAAGTAGTTTCAAAGGATTTCACCACCCCATTCTGCTTGTAGTCTGGGTGCTTTCCTTCGGTTGAGTTCTCTGTTGGACACACATTTTCATAATGACCCCTTTCATTGCACTTAAAAAATTTTACTGACTATAAATTAGATTTTTTCCTACCATTACACTGATCTTTTTCAGTGAAATTAAGAGCCTTATGGCCCATTTTACCACATCGGTATCACTTACCAGAATTCAAAAGACATTCCCCAACATGCTTTTTACCACAATTTTCACAAACTGTAAACATAAGTTTCTTACCATCAAACTTTTTTGAAGAGTTCTTCCATTTCACCTGCCACCTCTACCTCTTATTCTGTTGTTTGTCAAAGAATACATTATCATCAGCAAACTCCATTTCCACCTTCTCTGGACAACGAACAAGTTTTTCATAACTATTGAACTCACGAGAAGCTAAATCCCTTCGATACTTTGTCTTCAATCCTGAGTAAAAAAATGGTTTATTTTACTATCAAGTTCTCGTATGAAATTTGGAGCATACCATGTTAGTTGAGTGAATTTTTCTTCATAAGAAGCCACTGAGTCATCCTCCTGCCTCAATTCCAGGAATTGTTTTTCCATTCTAAGATGAACCACCATAGGAAAATTTTTTCTAGAAATATACCGTTGAATTCATCCCAATCGAGAGTGTCAATATCCTCACTATCCCTGATATTTTTCACCATCGACCACCACTGATCAGCTTCACCTTCAAAACAGAAAACTGCAAGACTAACCTTTTGATGTTCTAAAAAACCCATGACATCAAAAATCTTCTCCAGTGCTTTAATCCACCCTTCAGCTAGCATAGGGTCAAATGATCCTCTGAATGATGGGGGGTGTTGCCTCATGAAATGCTCCACTACTTACATGTTCCTCTATGGTTGATCTGGATGATATCGTACATGGATACCACCACCGTTTATCACCTAAGTCAATTGTGCCATCACTACAACAAACTGTTTAGTTACGATTCTGACCATCTCAGCTATCTAATTTAGAGGGTTTTCTTCCTCCTAATGTCGTCCCAACATAACTGTCATGTTTTCTCTTTGGAAAACCATTATAAACATAGAAATATTTTAGGCAAAACAACATGGTAATCTGTAAATGCTATGTGATTTCAATATTAACCTAAATTAAATTATGGACATTTATTTAACAATTGCATAACTCCTAAAGTTGTAAAAACAGACCTCTGATACCAACTATAAGGACCCAGCCTTAATCATTTACATAATATTAAATTAAATGAATAATTCACATTGAGGATCTTTTCAGGTTTAGAGTTTTAGAGAATTATGACATAACTATTAAATCTCAAAAGATTACTAGGTAGACACTTCTACACAGTTTCCATTTTTTTCATAAAATATAATCTCTTGAAAAAAAGAGTCATGTCTAGTCCCATGTTTTAGACAGCATGACTTTTCCTTGATCCCATACTTGACCCTATTCTTGTTTACGTCCTGTGAAAACATTTCAAAACTTGGGATGAGCATAAAAAGCTCAATAAGTGTTATAAAACAAAGAATGAAAACATTTGTTCACAAATACATACAAAACATGACATATTTTACTTAACTCATGAAATAATAAGATTTATGAAAGACACATAGAAATCATAAATCATAAATGTAACTTGTGGCTTCCATATCATACATACATTGTAGTTATCACAGCTACATAGGGAGTTACATTAGAATACTCATCAAAGTATATTCCCTAAAATCTCTTAGGAGAAACATTCACGTTTACCTCTGTCACATTATCCAATGCATTGTAGAGCTATCTCAGGCACACCCACCCTAGGTTTATCACATAACCACCCGTATACATAAATAATTCCCAAGAACCATGACATGATCATAACACATAACAAAAGAATAAAGGAAAGATAAAATTTCCACATTACAATAATACAATATCATTTCAAGATATTGAAATAATAAAACCATTCTCAAAATCATTTCCAATACCAAAATATGTAAAAAGAGTATATGGTATTTAGTTTTCCTTTTAAAAACATTCCATCTTGTTAAGGAATCCAAAGATCAAATAATACTCGCGGTGGAAGAATGGTCGATGTCACCATTTATGTAAAAAAATCATTCCTTTTTGTCATTTGGTAAAATGCTTCATAGAAAAAAAAATTCCCCTTGAAAAGTCAAGGGTTTTTATACAGCGTATAAGAGAAAGTCGTGTATTAAAACAAAATATGCCTCAATGAAAGGAGATTGAGACAAAGTCCCTTACCTCGCGTCCAACTTGACTCGGTCATTCTTTAATCTCCTAAATAATAAACTAAAGATACTTTCTACTTGATTAAGAACCTTTTTCAAGATTATTATTCCTTTTATATAACTTATTACAAATGTTATAAACATTTTTTTATCATTTAAGTTAATAACGTTCATTTTGTCGATATTTGGAACTTGAGTCAAAAATGAACACCTTATATTTACAAGTTGTCCATGTGGTAAATAGTACATTATATCCAGATTGATTTTCATGATTTAAACATCATATATATCATATATATTCTGTATATACATGTATTTATAATAGTACATAACATTGGGAGGTAAGAAATGAAATGCACAGTTCATGGAGACGGTAAGTCGTACGTATGCATGAACGCTACTTTCATTTCTACTTATTATTTTAATGGAATTAAAACATAATGATACATAGGTATATTATAATTCTAGTGTAATATCATATATAATATCATTAACTCCATCCTTTATACATCCCACATAAGGCATTAAAGAGTCACATCACTTTGAGGGGGCGGTAGTCCGCACTTCCTCAAATGAGATTAACATATTTACCAACCATGGAAACCATAAAGGCTTGATATAATTGGGAAGTACATAAGAATAAGGAAATAATAAACATAATATATATCATATATAAATACAGTGACATCATAATGGCCACCATGAGAGGCGGTAAGATGTAATTGAACAATCATCGTTTCGCGAGGCGTTAGTTTTCCATCCACAGAAACATTATGTTCTTCATCTATTAGATGGAGGTGTGTGTAAGTGTAGTTCGAATCCATTGCATAACACAATCCTAGTATATTGAGGATACTGATTTGGTTACAAAATAACGGAAATAAAAATATTTTAGGGGTTGGTGAAGTAAAATAAATGAAAACAATTTAAGAAAAACCATTACCTTTAATTTTGGTAACTCCATTTTTTTGAACCAAAAGACATATTGACGTGGCTTCTTCCTAAGGTAAGGCTTCTAGGAGGAGGAGAGGGATGTAGGGAGCTTAATTGGGTAGAGTTTGGACGAGCCAAATGGCTTGAGAGGTGTGAGGAATTGGATATAAATGGTCTCCTTTTATAAGGTTGAGGATGGGCTCTTTAGGAAGGTGTGAAAACGTTATTTTATTATATAATGATATTCGATTTATAATGGTCCAAAAATCATTAAGGTTGAAGATAAGATGACTAATATTCGAAATAAAATCATCCAATCAGAATTGGACATGTTTTGGATAATATTTTAATCATTTTAATCTTATTTATTTAATTCATTTATTAATGAGGTAAATACCGCATCATTATTTTGTCATGAATAATTTAATTTATTAGATGTCTAAAAATTATAAAATAAATACTATCATGTAGGAAAAATATTTATCATTCCAATGAATATTTATAGTCTAAAATATGACTTATATAACACCATATAAAACATAATTACAAAAAGATTCTTGTTAATGTCAATTTTGTCTTTAAATTAAATTAATTAATCTAAATTTTTATAATCACTCTCAAGTGGCTCAATGGGGTCCTAAAATCGACCCAAAGATGCATGTGGTCATAAAAGACTCAACCAATAAGGTTTGGACAAGTTTTAAGGTAGTATTAATTATTATAATATTCTTTTAACCTTGAATTACCCTATTTATCTTTAACTACGGTAAATAAAAGTCAAAAGTTACTATTCACCAAAAATTATTTTCATTTTAATGAACCACATTTTACTTCTAAATAACAATCATGTATGTCAGATTTTGGAAATTCAATTCAATGAAGTGGTAAAATTTCATTTAAATGGAAAAGTCAGTTTTTTTAACTACCACTAAGTGGTTTCACTATTAATCAAAATTTTGATGTTTTTCATAAAACTACAAAAAATTCATCCTAATCTATATTTGATATTCTGAATTAAAAAATTATTTCCATTTTTCAAAATTAAAAACATAGAAGTGGCATTAATTAATTTTAAACATAATTCTCATTATCAAAACGAATAGCGTGTTTTTAAGAAACAATAACAATCAAAAGATTGACACATGTTTATGTCCAATTTCAAAGTGAAATTAATTCCAATGACTAACATTAGATTAAATGTTAAAAATATATTTTAATTTCACTTTTAAACCAGTTAAAAAGATATTATAACCATATAAATAAATTAGATAAAAAGGAACTTTTGAATTAAAATACAATATTTTTCACTATTCATTAAAAAGTCAACTTTATCGGAAAAATTCCAAAAATTTACACATAGTAAATTTTTATGTCCCCATTCTAAAGAAGGATTTTATTTGGTAATATAGAATGTATTAAAGTGACCAAAACTAGATTTAAAAAGGGTTCTCCATTAAAAGATGATAAATCGGCCTTTTAATGTAAATTATGCTTAAAATTAGATTCATTCGCATTTTAGGCCTCTAACTTTTTATTGTATAATGTAAATACATTTAAAAATCATGTATAATCATATTGTAGTTCGTTTTTTTCATTTTAGCTAAAATAATGGCATGGAGTTAACTACCGTTTAAAATAATAATATTATATTATTAGTGTGCCACGTAAGATTCCAAATAAACCCATTTTTGCGTATTGGGTACGCTATCGATCATAGCAACCCTTTTAAATTAAAATTAATATTTAATTCATAAATATTAATAAATATGAAATATGTTTTATTCTACATTTACTTGGGATGTTACAGTATGTGTTTGTGTATGTGTATCTCTGCGTCTATGTCTATGTCTATGTCTGTGTGTATGTGAATGTGTATGTTAATATAAATGTATGTAAAGATGTATGTGTATATTCATGTATGTGTGTATGTGTCATACCCTTACACTTATTTATGAATTAATTTAATTATATATTTATTTATATATTTTATGTTGTTAGGGTCATAATCTGAGGGAAAAAATAAATTTGGAAACATTCAGTAAGTCGCACGGTTTATCGCACGATTGCCTAAACAATAGAGAAATGGTGTATATGGGCTTGTTACTAGAAAGTGGGGTTTATTTAAATTGGTGAAAAGTTTTCTATATCATGCATCCCAACCATTAAGGTGTTCTCTATGGCCAGTTCCATGAATATTCCTGGTACCTGGTTTTCCAAATGATGTGGCCAAACTATGTGAATATCCCATAGAGTTAAATTTTAATTCCTTCCAATAATACGCATTGATATTTTTATCTAATTTTCACTTCCCATTCACACATATATAACAAGACACTCCATCCCACATCCATCATCCTCTTGCACCTCACCACTCTTGGAAGATTCATCCAGTATCTTGGCATGCAGTCTTCCTTGGTATGTGTTTCCTCCCAGCCAGATTCTAATTCTTCTAATTCCTTTTTCTTCCCTCAAACTAAATCCCCCTTATTGCGTTGCAAGAAAGGTGAACCCTAAGAGTAGGGTTGACTGATTTATGGGTGTTTTTGTTTTTCCTTATAAGTGAGATCTCTACCCAGTCTCTCTTTGGATTGATCATGGTGGATTAAGCATCGTTTATCAAATGAGATAAGTTTCAGGTTTGTTTTCCACTTTATTTAAATATTATTTTTAGATCAATTGATTTATAAAATTTTAAATCAGCTTTATTTAAATATAATGATTTTATTAAGGATATTTTTAAAACATATAATGATTTATTTCAATTCTGACAATAATATCACAATTGTTTTCCCATGGTTTGGATCTATTTTGAAAAGAATGTTTATATTTTCCAAGAAATTTTGTTTAAAGGGTTTTATAGTTAAATTTATTATTTTTAATGTCTCATGAGTTATTTACAAATTTATATCTGAATTTTTACCGTAATATGACTATGTTGTTTAACATTATTTCACTATAGAATAATTGTGAAAAAATTCAAAAACTCCATTTTATTATAACATTCCAATATTAACTATAATATATATATATATACATATGTTTACTTATATATCCATGTATTTCTAAAAAATTTAATGGGTCATTTCAATAGATTGAATGTGATGTTCTGGAATTCTCATTATAGGTATCCAAAGAATATGTGAATTTTCATGGGTAACCATAAATATATGTAATTGAAACAATTACCATGACAACATGTGAATTTTCAAAGTCCAATAATTACATAAATTGATATACATACATATATATATCAGTGTGATTATGTCTATTTCTATATGGACATAACTGTAGGAAACCATAAGATTCGAAAATTCTGTTTGTGAATTTTTTGTACACATGTCCTGGAATGAATTTATAATGAATGGTATAGACCCAGTTGGCAGATTCAAATGTCTATAAAAATGTAATGTCCACTATAATGAATGCCTCTACATTTATTTTTTTTGTGGGACTTGGATATGATATGATTGGAATATTTGTATGATTTTAAAATGTGGTTCATAATTTGTAGTTTATGGTGGTGAGGTGTTATTATGTTCTTATGTTTCACTAATTTCAAATTGATCTTTTGTTTTTTTAATACACATATATTACGTAATTGGGTTATGGGAATGGAACATTTGAATCATTGGTACCTAGGTGGGTGTACTAAGTACAAGTATGCTAGGATAGTTAGCATGGCTTCCAATTGGTCTCCTTGGTAGGATTATTCCAGAACACTTAAATAACCACATTATGATACTTTGGTTACTTCGACAACATTGGATATACCCTATCTATCAACTTTTTCAATACTACAATTATTTATATGTTTGATAATTAAGGGTATGAGGATCCTATAACCAAAACTAATGTACCTAAAAATGGGTTTTCCATTCTCATTTTTCTTAATTAAATAATTATAATTGGTATTATATTCAAATTTTGTTTCATTTGGATTATTTTTCCTTGTTAAAAATATTTAAAATCATCTTCGATTTACATTCATATCTTTTGTAACACTCACATGAAGTTTCATTCTATTATCTATCTTATTACGTTCAATAAGAGTTAAAATACATTTAAATTCACTAAAATGTATCTTTCCTTACATATTCCTTCATAGAAATCGGGTATCAGATGGTTTCTTTCACTTTGGATACTATTTTAAAAATGGAAAATGGATATGGGTTTTATGAAAAATTATATTGAATAATTATTATAATGAATTAAAATATATATAATATATTATTACAAAATGTTTTAATAAAATGTGGATTTTCAATTAAATATAATTTATTATAGATTGTTTTCATTTATGAATATAAACGGAATTTTTTAAATAGATAGATGATGTGTGACATTCTTTTAAATAACGAGATGTTCTTTATATTCATTTTTTAAAACAATTATAACAAAAGATCATTAATTTATTAGTAATCATGTGTTAAAGGGAGTAGTGGTGGTATACTAGGTATTTTAATGCTATGATATATATATTATATCATTTCCAGGTAGAGGTCCTAGTTTCACTCAATGTCTAGTGTTCTAGTTTAGTAATATAATGATATTGAGTCACAAGGGAAATTTTTGGGAATTTCAATTGTTAATATTCAATTTCCATTATCATATTGGCCACTTATGATTTTACTACATTCTATGAATAGAGGGTAGATATGTCAAATAGTGGGATAATATAATCCATTTATGGTTGTATTTTCCATGTTCAAGAGGGAGATTAGAGGATGAGGGTCATTTTTATACTTCATGTAGTTTACTTATTTTTTATTTTAGATATTATTTTTCTACTTTTTTACTTTTCTAAGATGTGGTAATTCTATGTACCCAGAGTTCATGCTATAATTGATTTTATTTTTCACTACATTACTTCTTTTTTATTCAATATGAGAAGTAGTTTTATGAGGGTTCTTCATTGATTATATAGAATTCATTTAATCCCATGGGGATGAATAATTCCCTTTGGGACTTTTTATGAGCTGGATTTGGGGTCCGATGTACGGATTACTTGGGTTGGTTCTTGAAAAAATGATATCATATATTTCTAGTTTCATTTATCTATATGAACCTTATCTCTCATGTATGTTGACCGTGTTATTTTTGATGTCTAGAAAATGATTTATAAGATGGTCATATTTCAAGACGTATTTCATGGGTTTTTCCCGGATCACCACCACATGTGATGAGTCTTGAGTTGCCTGGGGATGTTAGGATTTGAATTTTAAATGTTGGCATTTCTTTATTTTACTTTCAGTGTTTGGGGTAAAAATATAGTGGAATGGAATTCAATGATAGCTATCATGATATGAAAAAACCACATGGGTCCCATAAAGAAGGTTCCAAGAGACTCTCTATTGTGTATTCCTGATTGGATATGTCACATGAAACTGTTCTTTCTGACCACAAACAATTAATTTCCCCGTCATAATTTTTAATTTAGGATCCAATAACAATATAAATTATATTGAGTGACATGTTAATATTATTTGGGTTTATCTTAAATGATGTTCTAAAAAATCATTTTAACTACTAAAATTGAGATTTGATATTTTTAATTATTTTTTTTCATTAAAACAATTTGAAATGTATTTTTCTATTAAATGACCTATGAGGTTATTTCAAAAATATCATGTGATGTTTTAAATTTATTTTTAAATTGATTTTTTGTGATTTAAGAATAGAGTTTAATGATTATAAATTTTCTTTTAATGGAAACCAATTTTTTAAAAATAGTAATGCATGGTTCAAAATCATTTTTGATATTGTTTCATGGTTTTTAGATTTGAATTTGTGGGTTTGAATGATATTAAAGGTGGAATTGGTGGATTTTATTGGTTCCTATGTTATTCGATGTATGGTTGTAATATGAGTTAACAATTTATTATCTTGAAATATGATCCTTTTTTGGTTCAGGTGTTTGAATTTTTGTTCTGTTCATATAATGGGGTGAGAATGTAAAATTTTAAGGAAATAAAAAAATGACATTTATAAAAAAACATTTAATGACTTTTTGGTTGGTATTTTGGTTTTTTTGAAAGAGTTTTTCATTTCATTTATTGTGATTGGTGTAGTATAATTTTCTAGCTTGTGTTTTGTGTTACATTATCATCCCACCCAGAAATGTATCGAGTGTTTTTATCCTTGTAAATTTCCATTTATGGTATCTTGGTCATATTATTTTTAAAAGAAATCCATGATAAGTTGTTTTTTGACACCTATTTGATTTTTCTTGTAGTTTGATATTTTCTTGGGATATGAAATTTTCATGTCAATGGGAATGTATATATTTATAATCTTATATGATGAGGGTTTTCGTGAAGTATTATTTTAATTGAATATACATGGTAAACCATTGGTTTATGATTTAGTTTATGGTGATCGATTACATACAAGTTTAGATTATTCTCGAGTGGGTGTCAAATTGGCTATTGTCAATATATATGATTGGTGATTTGGATATGAGGTCCTAGATTATGCTTCTCTTATTTTTGAAATTTTAGTGGGTTCTATGTAATCATTATACTAGTTTGTATATTATTTATATTACTTCACCGATATTACTATGTATAATTTTGGTGATGAGTGTTTTTATCATTTATTTAGTAAATCATTTTGTTTCTTTTAAGGTCTTATTATTAATTGAGATTTTTAGGTAAAAATTATAATATATTATATTCATTCAATATTCATTTATCATTCTTTATAATGTGTTGTTTATTATATAAACCCTAGATCTGATTATTTTTAAATTTTTTTTTATTTCATGAGAGTTTTGAATGAGATTATAGTCAGTAGTTCTACTTTATTCCACTTAGTTGGGAATTTATGTTGAGGTTTGTACTTTTTATGATGGAGTATCCTTTTTTATTGATCCACCTATCTATTATAATCCTATGTTTTAATTATATACACCCTGAGTGTCCTCTCCATGTGTAATTTTTTTATGTAATCAAGTGTGATGGTTGGATTTACAGATTTTTTAGATTCATAATTCTTAATTGGAGTCCTATTAGTTTGGAGTTTTATTGGGTGATTTCCCTTGCTAGTTTATGTTCATATTATTTATCTTCATTCCTGATTATGATGGAATTATGGAGGAAAAAAGTGTCATAGTTATGATAACAATCACACATGATATTTTTTTAATCATTATTTTGATTGTATCTATTTTTTTTGTCTCAAAAATAAATTTGTAAAAAATCCTTTTACATGATAAAGGGGTGTTTTATGGTCGAAGAATAGTTTTCTGAACCACATGACCAAACAATATTGGTTTACTAGGTGTCTATTGTCATGTTCATAGTTATCCCATAGTTCTTCCAACCATGAATCCAAAATATTTTAATCACCTTTGTGTTAAATTTTATTCAGTCTAAAGGTACCCTAATTCGTTTTTCCCTAATTACCCCCTTCTTTAACTTATACCTTGTGTGAAATCGCTCTCCATGGCCAGCCATGTCTCAAACACCTCCACCCATAGTTTTACCTTCTCTCATGGTCGATTCATCCTCTCACATGATGTAAAGTCCTCGTAAGTATGTGAATCCTCTACCCAACTTCTTCTTCTTCATTTTTATTCCATTATCCTCCTCCCTCAGTGGTGATCCATTCTTATTCTGAACCTATGGGGTATGGATGACATATATTTTGGTTTTTTGTAATTTTTATGTAGTGTGTTCTCACTTATATGACTTTTTAGGTTAATTACGGTGTGTTTAATAATCTATTATTGAAGGAATGTAGATTCAGTTATGCTTCCTCCATTATTGTCCTTTTAATTTTAAAACATTTTATTTCTATTCATTTAAATTAGTATTCTTGATGCTAATAATTTTATAATTGTGATTTTAAAAACATTAAAAGGTGAAATTTTGATACCACAAGGTTTTCCATAGTGATTCCCCTTTGTTTCTTCAGATTTTTTAAAACAAGTTCTTCCATTGTCCAAAAAATTATTAGAATGGTTTTTAATGTGACATTTAGTATATTTTATATATCTTGATATTTTATAAATATCATTATGAATTGTTTAGGGATTTTAACTGAACCAGTTATCTTTATTTAACTTTTTTTTAGTTGTGATCCATCTTATAAACTCTTTTTGGTATTCCATTCCAATACTCAGCATAATATATATAAATTTCTGTGTGTGTGTGTGCTTAATTTTTCCTAATATTTTTCAAGAGTGATTAGACCAAAGTGAATGTGATATTTTATAAATTTCATTTTTTTATCCAATGATTGTTCATATATAGAAGGTTAAATAGATAAATATATATGTATAAGTGTACAAATTCACTAGGTAGAATGAAAATTTTTTAATCAGTTCAACATATATATATATTTCATATGGTCATAGCTAAATGAAAACATAGGAATGAAAATATAGTTTTCAAGATCTATTTCAAATGATTATTTGATTGAATCAAGAATAAATTATAAATACCCAATTGGAACATTCTATATCCTTTCAAAATTTCTGTTGTACTCTAATGGAATCCATGGGATGTGAATTTTTTTTATTGTAATCTTCGTCTGATTCTAAGAATGGGGATTCCAATTTGAAGTCAAGGTGGTGAGGTGTGATTGTATGCTTTCATTGTATAATATTGTGATAAGGATTTGGTTCATTATACTACACATCACATATGTATTTTACTAATGGGTGTGGGACATGGAAATCCTGGGTATCTAGGGGTTGAATAAGGACTGGTATGTTGGGTGAGCTAGTAGGGTTGCGACCTAGTCACCCTTATAGGATTATTATACAACACCAACTAAAAAATATTATGGAATTTTGGGAAAGTATAGAACATTTAGTTTATCCTCCCTAGCCACTTATTCCATGGAGAGTTGTTTATATGGTTGATCATAGAGGTTAAAATGATCCTAGGACCTCAATTAACATTGTGTCTTAGTGGATTCCATTGATCATTCACATATTTACTCCTATTTATATGGTATTAGTTTTTAACATGATTTTATTTCGTTTTTAATTAAATATTAAAAAAATAAAACATTGTTATATTTATATTGTTAACATTTTTTCACACCCATTTAGTTCCTTACTATTAGATCTTTTGGAATGTTTGAAACATGTTTTCTTTATTTTGCATCCACTACAATTCTTCATTCATCACAATTTCTTTATTATAAATGGGTTATTAGAAATTTTTCATTATTTTGAAATTAATTTGAATATCCTAATGTAAATGGTTTTTCTAAAAAACCATGTTCTGATCCCTTTATAATGAATTCTACTATGGGTTTTACTTGACTAGCTGTTTTAATAAAATGGGGAGTCAGCCATAAAATTTTTTCATACAATTTTTTTCATTAATGAAAAGTAACATAAATGTTTGTAAATCATGTAAGATGTGTTAGGCCATTTGAAATAAATTTTTAACATATTTTTACATCAAACGATTATGTCAATTGATCTTTAATTAAAGTGTAATATTTTGGTTTTGAGGGTAGTGTTTTCCTACTAGAAATTTGTATATTTATTCCTATATATATAAATTTAAATATATATTCATTTACAAGTAACACATAGACTTTTAGTGTTCAAGTTTGGTTTGAGAGTGACCTTGGCCACAAGGTATAGTGTTTAGTTATTCTAGTTGTTTATATTCAATTTTTTTATCTCTTTATCGACATAGTTTTTTTTCCTATTTCAACTGATAGAGGGAAGCTAGAACTGGTACTGGGAGAGGGAAATCCATTACAGGGTTTTCCATGTACTTTGTGAGAGGTATATGAAAGGATAAGATAGATTTTATTAATCCTTTCTATTTAATACTTTCCTAGTTTTGATATTATGTTTTTTTTTATTTTTCTATCATATGAATTTCCAAAGAACTGATGGGTCATGAAATGATTCTATTTATTTCCATTACATTAATTCATTCACATTAATCATGTCATATCATTCTCATCGGTTGCTTCCATGATACTGAGGAACTTGTGTCATACTATGGGCAATTGGAACACCCTACGGGCTTGGTTGCAGGTTGGCTTGGGCATTCGACAAATGGATGACATTGGTTAGTTCATGATTGTTTGTGTGTGTGTGTGTATGTTCATCCCTATGTGTATTTTTATGTATATGTGTATGTGTATTTGTATTTGTATTTGTATTTTCATGTGTATGTGTATGTGTATGTGTATGTTTATGTGTATGTGTATGTGGATGTCTATGTTTATGTGTATGTGTATGTGTATGTAAATGTGCATGTGCATGTGTATGGGTATGTGTATGTGTATGTTTATGTGTATGTGTATGTGTATGTGTATGTGTATGTGTATGTGTATGTGTATGTGTATGTGTATGTGTATGTGTATGTGTATGTGTATGTGTATGTGTATGTGTATGTGTATGTGTATGTGTATGTGTATGTGTATGTGTATGTGTATGTGTATGTGTATGTGTATGTGTATGTGTATGTGTATGTGTATGTGTATGTGTATGTGTATGTGTATGTGTATGTGTATCTGTATGTGTATCTGTATGTTTATGTGTATGTGTATGTGTTTGTTTATGTGTATGTGTATGTGTATGTGTATGTGTATGTGTATGTGTATGTGTATGTGTATGTGTATGTGTATGTGTGTGTGTGTGTTTATGTGTTTGTGTTTGTGTATGTGTGTATGTATGTGTATGTGTTTGTGTATGTGTCTGTGTATGTGTTAGTGTATGTGTATGTGTTTGTGTATGTGTTTGTGTATGTGTCTGTGTATGTGTATGTGTATGTGTATGTGTATGTGTATGTGTTTGTATATTTCAATATGTGTATTTGTAATTATATGTGTATGTATGTAAACATGTATGTCTTTTCATATGTTTTTGTGTATTTGTATGTGTACGCGTATGTGTATGTATATGTATGCACATAAATGTGTATTTTTGATCATTCAAGTGCATGTAATTGTATATATGTGTATCTGTATATATATGTTCATATGATTGTATATGCATGCATGTGTCCATGTTTTTGTATCTGTGTGTGTATGTCTATGTGTATGTGTATATGCATGTGTATATATCATTGTGTGTGTTTGTGTCTGTGTGTGTACTTGTAAGTCTTTCTCATGGTGTGTGTATGAGTATCTTTCTTTATTTATTTAATAATAATTATTCATTTTTAATGTTTCCCCATTTTAATCATCTTTTTAATAATTTAAAAATTTATACATTATTAATTTACATTCATTTAATATTTTTGTAATATGATCAATTTTTATAGTTATAGATCCATTTTCAGATATTTATAAATTTCATTAAATAATAATATTTGTAATTAATATTAAAAGTTAAAAGGTTAAAAAATTAATTATATTTTTCATATACAATTAATATAATTCATACAACTATAATTAGAAACAATATTTTAATTTATTGGTCATTATATACCACTTTTTATATTCTCAATTCATTAAATTATGTTTGGAATTTATTTATTAAATGTTTTAGTAATCTATTCTATTTTATTTTTTCATTTTTAATAATCTTTCATTATTTTTCAGTTGGGATATTTATTAATATTTATTAATTTTGGATTTTTTTTAATTTCATAAATAGTTGTTCCCTATAATTTAATATTTTCCATCTGTTTTAAATGTATATGATAATTATTTACAGATTTTTAATTATTATTTGTTAATATTTTAATATGTTTAAAATTTATCAGAGTGATATATATAAATAAATTTATTTTTATTATTTTTGTACTGTCAATATAAATAATTTTAAAAATTATCTTATTTTATATAATTAATATTAAATTTTAATCATATACTTTATGCATTTTTAATTCATTTAATTAATGTTAGAAAGAAAATTTTTAACTTATTTTTTATTATATATGATTTTATTTATTCACTAATTATATTATTACATTTAATATATTATTTTTCAAATTTAATATTTAATATTTTTTAATATTTTTTGGAATTTATTATTTTTTCTTACTTATTCATTACTACTTATTTTATGATTCTTAACAAGGTAAAGATGTTTGTAATTTATTTTATTAATATTTATTACATAATTTTATTTGTATATAATAATTTTTAATTTTCTGAAATTTATATAATGATTATATCTAAAAGAGTTTTTTTAATTTTTTTATAATTTAAATAGTTAATATAATTCATTTTTACAATTTCAATAATATATATATACGTAAAAAAATTTATTTTATCATTTCTGTTCATTTTTTTATGTATTAACAATTCATGTGATTTATCTTATAAATTCATTTTTAAACTATTTTAATTTATACAAAATTCTTATTAATATTTTTGTATATATTTTTTTAATTTAAATTTATTCATTTGAAGAATTTATTAAATTTATAATTTCTTCAAATTTAATAATTTTTTATTGTTAATTTATACATATTGACTTTCAAGGATTTAATATTTTTAGTATGCTTAAAATTTATATGAATAATATTTATCCCTTTCATGGTGCAACTCAGATGTAGCAGCCCTAGAAAGATCACAACATGGTCTTGGTTTTAGTCTCGGTGGGTTATTTACTATTGTTAGTGTTGGATTTTCATTGTGTTTATCCCCCTCCCCATACCATTTGAAATATGAATAATGTTTATTCATTTTTAATAATTTCAAACATTTTTAAAATGTTTGAAATTTATATGTTTAATTTAGTTAAATGTATTTTTAAATTATTTGTTAATTTAGATATTTAATATTGTTAATTTTTAATATCTTTCATATTTATATAATTATTATTAAAAATTTATTATTTTTTTCATGTTTTTAATTTGTGTAAATAATGTTACGAATTAACTTCTTTTATTTTATTGAAAATTATATAAATTTAATTATTCGTTTTTAATATTAACTCATACATTAATATTTATTACTTTTTAATATTTATTTATATTAAATATTTTCAAAATATGATCAATTTTTAATATTTATTTATACATATTAATTTAATAATTTATTAAATTTTCAATATATTTATAATTTAAATATAAAATTTATTCCATTTCAATTTTTAAATTTTTTAGTTTAAATATATAATAGTTCATTTTTAAAAATTTAATTAATTATTTAATTAATATTATTTATTTATTCATTTTTATTCATTTTCATTCATTTTTTAAACTCTATCATAAGTACTAATATGAATATATTTTCTCAGTTCTAAATCATAAGTGCTTCCAACAGTTTTATTTCATTTTTCTTATACTTATAGTGATGATAAAATTCACTTTTATAAGTGTTTTTCAATAATCAAAAATAAAACTCAATGTACTCTTTTAAAAATAACACTAGGAGATCATGTCTTCTTCATGTTTCATACAATATCATGCCTAACATATGGACATTTTCGGGCAATTATTGTTGTTTTGGGAAAATCAAATATCAAAACGAATGGTAAGAAATTTTAAACATGTTGTTAGGGAATCTCATTCAATCTTTCATGTGTTTTTCATGATTGTTTTTAGTTTATATTCAATTTAATTCCATATGATCATTGTAAATGAGAATAAATATCACATAATAGTTGTGACTATATTTAATATGACGTGAGTTGTCCAGAATTCACTTTAAACACACACAAATATAGATTTTCATTTTAATTTATCCACAACCCCTAAAATTCCCAATAAATCTTATGTAACAACATTTTACAAATGAAAATCAATAAAAATACGATTTTAATGTTTAGGTTTGTGCTAAAATAAATTATCAATTTAGTTATAAAATATAAATCATGAAATTAGAACATTGAACATTTTAACCCCATAATATTCTAAAACACCACAAATGTGAAAACAAATGAAAATACATCAGAGTATTTTAAATTAACGTCAACTTTTTGTTAACAATCATTTCATTTTATCACTCCAAAAACATAATCTAATTTACACCTTTGAAGTATCAACACTCAATGAAACTAAAAAAATTAAATTTAAAATAGACGTTATCACTCTTTTTCCATTCTATTCTAATCTGAATTATTTTTTCTATTTTATTTCCTTATTCATTATTCTCATAAAAATTTAATATTATCAATTAATCAATCCATTCACATTATAACCTACCACAAATATAAATACATCACCCTAACTGAGTAATAAAATATATCATGTTTTTTTCTTATTGAGATTATGAAAACATAGAATAATATAACAATATACATACATCTCCATTCAAAGAGAAACCATGGTCTCAATCATTCTGAAATTTTCTGGGTCTATTTAGGGTGATAAAATTTGTTTTTTGATGATAAAAACTAATGGATTCAAAGGGTTATTTTTATTTATTAACATTTAATGCATTAAATTAAAATGAATGATTATAAAAATTCACTTCATTTTCTCCCAAAAATACATCACCAAATATAATATTTTCACCACTTTTATTTGTAAGTCACATAATACAAATTTATAAATTCAAAAATAACATTATTAACACTATTTTTCCAATTATAAATAAAATAAATCACCTAATATTGTCAAAACTAATTTTAAAACTTAACATTATTTTCAATGAAGACTTATTCAAAACTTGGAAATTAAATTTTTTTTGGATTTAAAATTATCAAAACATTAGTTTTACCATTTTTAATAACATTTTGTTTAATTTTACAAATTTCATTACTCATAAAAATATTATTTTTAAATAAATAAATCCTCTTCATGGTTTTGAAAGTTGTAATTTTTTTTTAATTTTTTGTAACTAATTTTCTCATTATACCCACAATTTTAATCATTTAGAAACTTTCACGGAAATTTAAATTAGATATTTTGATTATTAGAAAACAATGAATTCAAACATGATATCTGTTAATAATTTAAAAAAATTACAACCATAATCGATATGCTTACTTTTTATTAAACTCCACATAACCATTATGAAAAAATTTAATTTTTTTATTTACTTTTTGAAGGTGAAATATTCCTTATATACACTAATACTAATCCAGTTATAGAAATAAATAGGTTTCATGTGAACATTTTTAGTGATAGGGAGTTGTTGGTGTCCCTTAATGAACTAATTTAAAATTTTATTTATGATATGTGAGTACTTATAATAAGAAAATAAATTTTATATTATATTATGTTCATATAATTTTTATTCATTAAATATTAAAATATGCTTTTAATGAATTAAAATTTTTTATCAAGTAGGATGACTATATGTCTGTATATATGAAGAATATACATTTACTGTTCTCTGTTAATATATTCAATGTATTTATTTATTTTTTTAAAATTATTATTATTGAATCAAATAGGATGGATATATAAGGCCCCGACCTTAAACATTACTTAATATTGAATTAAATGAATAATTCACATTGAGGATCTTTTCAGGTTTAGAGTTTTAGAGAATTAGAACATAACTACTACATCTCAAAAGATTACAAAGTAGACACTTCTACTAAGTTTCCATAATAAAAAAAACTCTTAAAAAGAAACATGTATAGTTCCATGTTTTATATAGCATGACATTCCCTTGATCCCATCCTTGACCTTATTCCACATTAAGTCATGTGAAAAACATTTCAAAAAAACATGGGGTGAGCCTAAAAAGCTCAGTAAGAGATACACAAAGAATGAAAACTGTTAGTTTTTCAAACATCAAGTAAACCATGTATACTCTATCAAAGTAATACCTTCACCTTCATGAAGTAGTAAAAACTCTTCACTGAATAAAGTACCATTACTTACCTTTTTGTAACCAAAGTATTACCATAAAACCCATATAAAGAACACATAACATATATAAAGGTAACTTGGGACATAAACATACTTAAGTGGAATAACCATACGGTCGACTTCCACACATATCACTTAATGGAATAGCCATACGGCCAATTTCCATACATACTTACTGGAATAGCCATACGGCCGACTTCCATACCCAATGCATTGGATGTTATAACGTAACCACCCGTCCTGGTATTCACGGCACCACCCGTCATATGGTTTATCACGTAACCACCCATCATATGTCCAAGTACAAATATAAAATCATAAAACATAAAACCAATATAAAGGAATGATAACATTTCCACATTTCAATCACAATATATCATAATAGAATTTTTTATCAAAACCATTTTCAATACCAAAATACATAAAAGAGTATATGGTATTTATTTTATTTTAAAAACATTACGGCATGTTGAGGGAGCCAAAGACCAAATAATACTCGTGGCGGCAGAAAAGGTCGTTGTCACCGTGTACGTTAAAAAAACATTCCTTTTTCATTTAGTAAAACGCTTCGTAGAAAAAGATTCCTTTTGTATAAAAGTGAAAGTCAAAGGGATTTATCCACCATATAAAAGAAAGTTGTGTATAAAATGAAATATGCCTCAACGAAAGGAGATTGAGACGAAGTCCCTTACCTCGGGTCCGACTTGACTTGATCGTTCTTTAACATCCTGAATAATAAACTTGAGTTAATTTCTATTTTCTTAAGAACATTTTTCAAGTTCATTATACCTTTTATATCACTTATTTCCATGTTATAAACATTATGTAATCATTTAAGTTAATAATGTTTGTTTTGTCGATATTTGGTTCTTAAGTTGAAAGCGGACTTCTTACAATTACATGTTGTTCGTGTGGTAAAAGGTTCGTTATATCTAGAATGACATTTCTGATTTGGATATCATATATATAATATATATCCAGAATATACATGTATTTATAATATTACATAATCATTTATAGGTAAGAAATGAAATGCACCGTTCATGGAGACGGTAAGCCGTACGTACGCATGAACGCTACTTTCATTTCTTTATCATATTAATGGAATTAAAACTAAATGAGTGGTATGTATATTTTAATTCCATAAATCTATTAATCATTTAGATTTATCATTCATTATATATATCCATTATATACATGTACTTTTTATAGTACATTAAATTTGGGGATAAGAAATGAAATGCACCGTTCAAGGAGACGGTAAGTCGTACGTACGCATGAATGCTACTTTCATTTCTATCTCATACTTTAATGGAAAGAAATAATAATTATATAGAGGTATATTATAATTCCAGTATAACATCATATATAATATCTTTAAATCCATCCTTTACACGTCCCACATATGTCATTAACGAATCACATCACTTTGAGGGGGCGGTAGTCCGCACTTCCTTAAATGAAGATATCGTGTTTACCCATAATGGAAACCATAAAGGTATTCCCAAAATGAAAAATACAGAAGCTTAAGAAAAACATAAAAATATTATATATCATATATAAATATAGTGTAATCTTAATGGCCACCTTTTATGGTGTTAATAGAATTTTGAACAATCATCGTTTCGGGAGGCAGAAATTCACCATCCACGGAAACAGTATGTTCTTTAACCATTAGATGTAGGTGTGTGTATGTTTAGCTAGAATACTTCTTATAACAACATCCTAGTATATTGAGGATACTTTAGTTGTTACAAAATAATAGAATAAAAAGAGTTTAGGGGGTTGGAGAAGCAAAATAAAACAAAACGACTCAAAAGAAGACATTACCTTAAAATCGCGTAACTCCCCTTGGTTTGAGCTCCAAGGCTTCCTTGGGAAAACTTCTGCCTAAATTTAGGCTTCAAGGAGTACTATATGGATGTGGAGAGCCAAAATGGGCAGGGGTTGGCCGAGCCAAAGGCTTTGGGAGTGTGGGTAAGGAGGTAGATGTGGGGGCCTTTTATGAGAGGAGAGGAGGGGCACTCTTGGAAAGTAAAGAAAAGTCACTTTATTTTAAAATGGTATTCGGATTTAAGAGGTCCCACATAGATTTATTTCTAGGATAAGGTGATAAGGGTTCTAAATCCACTCATCCAATAGGTTTTGGACATGTGTAGGTCTTAGATATTATATTATCTTTCCATTTTATTTAAATCATTAAATAATGAGGTCATTGTTTCATCATCATGATGTCATATATAATTTAATTTATTTAATGTCTAAAAATTATAAAAAACATACTATGAATTAGGAAATCTTTTTATATTTCTAATGACTATTTATAGTCAAAAATATGACTTGTATAACCCCATGTAAAAATTGTTTTAGTAAAACATCTCATGTGTGTGTCATTTTTACTTTAACATTAAATAAAAAGTTATTTATGTCATTTCCCAACCAAAGTGGCTCCATGGGGTCCCCAAGTTGACCCACGGCTTTTCTTGGTCTTCCATGACACATCCAATAAGTGTAGGACATGTGTCAAGCTTATCTCATATTATTAAAACATTATTTTTACCTTAAACTACACTAATTACCTCTAATCGCGATTAAAAACATAATAAGTTACTATTCACCAAAAAATTATCTTAATCTCATTGAACCACATTTTACCTCATAATGACAACCATGTATGTAGGATTTTTGAATTTCAAAACACAGAAGTGGTAAAATTTCATTTAAACGAAAAATCAGTTTTTATAAGTATCACTTAGTGGTTTCACTATTCATGAAAAATTGAAGTTTTTCAGAAAAAATACCAAAACATCACCCTAATCTATATTTGATATTCTGAATTCAAAAATCAAGTCCATTTTACAAAATTAACAACATATAAGTTTCATTAATTAATTTAATAATTAATTCCCGCTGTTAGAGCAAATAGCGTGTTTTTATGAAACAATATGTATCAAAAGATTGACACTAGTTTAAGTCCGATTTCAAAGTGTAATTAATTCCAATGACCACTATTGGATTTAATGGTAAAAATATTTTCTAATTTCACTTTAAAACAAATTCAAATGATAATCTATTCATATAAATAAATTAGATTAAAAAGAGGTTTTGAATAAAAATACAACATTTTACACTATTCATTAAAAAAATGAACTTTATCGGAAAGATACCAAAAATTTACACAAAGTAAATTTTGATGTCCCGATTCTAAAGAAGAGTTATATTTGGTCCAATAGAATTTATAAGATTGATCAAAACTATATTTAATGACGATTCTCCGTCAAAAGGTGATAAGTGAACCCTTTGTGAAAATTAGAGTATATAAGCCTAAAATTGAATTCTTTTCGTATTTTAAGCCTTTATCCTTTATTAGATAAATGTAAAAACATTTAACAAACATATATAATCATATTTTAGTAATTTCTATCCATTCCCGCCAGTACAACGACTACGTGTTAACTAACATTTAAAATAATATTATTTTATTACTAGTGTGCAACGTACGATTTCAAAGAAACTCTTTGTTGCGTATCGGGTGAGATATCAAACATAGCAACCCCTTTATAGTAAAATTAATATTTAATTTGCAAATATTAATAAATATGAAAATGTATTAATATTTATTTACCTGGGATGTTACATCCTTCCCCCCTTTTGGGAATTGCGTCCTCACAATTTTATTCACTTATCAAAATAAGTGGGGGTATTTATCCCTCATAGCATTTTCAGATTCCCATGTTGCCTCTTCAATCATATGGTTTTTCCACAAAACATTTACCTGATGAATCACCTTATTCCATAACACCTGCTCCCTGTGGTCAAGAATCTGGACCGGTTGTTCCTCATAAGAGAGATTCTCTTCCAACTGAACTATCTCTGGGCTCAAAACATGAGATGGATCTGGTATATACTTCCTCATCATCGAAACATGAAAAACATTGTGTACCTTAGATAAACTCGGAGGTAATTCCACTCTATATGCAACTGATCCAACTCTCTCCAGAATTTCATATGGTCCAACGAACCTTGGACTCAGCTTTCCTTTCTTACCAAACCGCATCACACTTTTCCATGGTGAGACTTCAAGAAAAACATGATCACCTACCTCAAAAGATAGATCCTTCCTCCGGTTATCCGCATAACTCTTCTTCCTGCTCTGAGCTGTTCTCATGTGCTTCTGAATCAACTGAACTTTTTCTGTCATCTCTTCTACCAATTCTGGTCCCATCAGCTTCCTTTCACCCACTTCATCCCAAAATGCTGGAGTTCGACACCGCTTCCCATATAATGCCTCAAATGGTGCCATCTGTATACTGGAATGAAAACTGTTATTATAAGAAAACTCAACCAAAAAAAGATGTTGATCCAAACTTCCCTGATAATCCATCGAACAAGCTCGTAGCATATCCTCCAAGGTCTGAATTGTTCATTCTGACAGCCAATCTGATTGAGGATGAAAAGCTGTACTAAAATTTAATTCAGTACCCAACGACTTTTGAAGGCCTTTCCAAAAGATAGAAGTGAACCTGGGATCACGATCATATATAATGGAGAGGGGAACTCCATGTAACCTGACTATCTCTTTAAGATACAAACGGGAAATTTGATCTAGGGAAAAAGTATATCGTATAGCAAGGAAATGAGCAGATTTAGTCAAGCGATCAACAATAACCCAGATTGCATTATTACCTTGAGATGTCCTTGGTAATCCCACAACAAAGTCCATGGATATGTTTTCCCATTTCCACTCTGGCACTGGTAAAGGCTGAAGCATCCCTTTAGGTAACTGCCGCTCTGCTTTAACCTGTTGACATGTCAAACACTTCACAGTAAAATCAGAAATATCTCTTTTCATTCCATCCCACCAGTAATACTCCCGCAGATCACTGTAGATCTTAGTACTGCTAGGATGAACTGAAAACGGAGAACTATGAGTTCACAAAACAACTCTCTCTTCAACTGTGAATCACAAGGCACACACAATCTCTTCCCAAATCTCAAAACGCAATCATTATCAATGTTGAATTTAGGAAACTTACCTTTCTGGACCAGCTCTACCTTTTTCTGCCACTCACGGTCTTGCTTCTGTGCTTCCTTGATTCTATCTGATAGAGATGATCTCACTGATACCTGAAACAAAACAGAAGAACTTCCTGCACCAATAGCTTCTATGCCAAAGTTCATCAAATCCTTAACTAAAGGATCACATTCCAAACACAACATGGTTAATGAAGCATTACTTTTTCGACTCAAAGCATCGGCCACTTTATTTTCTTTTCCCAGATGGTAATGAATTGTAAAATCATAATCCTTGATTAATTATAGCCATCTCCTATGTCTCATGTTTAACTCTTTCTGAGTGAATATATACTTTAAACTATTGTGATCAGTATATATTTCACACTTTACTCCATATAAATGATGCCTCCAAATTTTTAAAGCAAAAACAACAGTAGCTAATTCCAAATCATGTGTAGGGTAATTTACCTCATGAGTTTTCAACTGACGTGAAGCATAACCAATTACCAGATCATTCTGCATAAGGACGCAACCAAGTCCCTTCAACGAAGCATCACTGCATATAACAAAGTCACCATTCCTGGAAGGAAGTGCCAAAACTGGAGCATTCACCAATCTTCTTTTCAACTCCTGAAAACAATCATCACATTATTTTTTCCAGATGAACTTAACACCCTTATGAGTTAGATTTGTTATTGGACTAGATAACCTTGAAAAATTTTCAACAAACCTTCGGTAGTAACCTAACAAACCAATAAAACTACGGATCTCAGTTATATTTGTGGGTCTTGGCCATTCTTCAACAACTTTTGTTTTAGTAGGATCAACAGTTATGCCATCATTTGAAACAATGTGACCCCGGAAAGAAATTTGTTGTAACCAAAACTCACACTTGCTGAATTTTCCATATAGATTCTTTTCTTTTAAGGTTTGCAAGATAACCCTTAAATGACTTTCATGCTCCTCTTTACTTTTAAAAAACACCAAAATATCATCAATAAACACAACCACCATTTATCACCTGAATCAACTGATCCATCACTACAACAAACTGTTCAATTCTGATTCTGACCATCTCAGGTTGCTTATTTAGAAGGTCATTTCCCACTGTATGCCTTCCTAACATAGCTGACATGTTTCCTCTGTGGAAAACCATTCTTAACATAGAAATATCTTAGGTGAAGAAACATGGTAATCCTTAAATTCTATATCATTTCAATCATTCCATAAATTAACTTATAATTTATCACTTTTCTAACTCCTAAAGTTGTCTAAACCGACCTTTGATACCAACTATAAGGCCCCGGCCTTAAACCTTACTTAATATTGAATTAAAAGAATAATTCACATTGAGGATCTTTTCAGGTTTAGAGTTTTAGAGAATTAGAACATAACTATTATATCTCAAAAGATTACAAAGTAGACACTTCTACTAAGTGTCCATAATAAAAAAACTCTTAAAAAGAAACATATCTAGTTACATGTTTTATATAGCATGACATTCCATTGATCTCATCCTTGAACTTATTCCACATTAAGTCCTGTGAAAAACATTTCAAAAAAACTTGGGGTGAGCATAAGAAGCTCAGTAATGGATACAAAAAGAATGAAAACTGTTAGTTTATCAAACATCAAGTCAACCATGAATACTCTATCAAAGTAATACATTCACCTTCATGAAGTAGTAAAAACTCTTCACTGAATAAAGTATCATTACTTACCTTTTTGTAACCAAAGGATTACCATAAAACCCATATAAAGAAGACATAACATATATAAAGGTAACTTGGGACATAAACATACTTAAGTGGAATAACCATATGGTCGACTTCCACACATATCACTTAATGAAATAGCCATACGGCCAATTTCCATACATACTTAATGGAATAGCCATACGACTGACTTCCATACCAAATGCATTGGAGGTTATAACGTAACCACCCGTCCTGGTATTCACGGCACCACCCGTCATATGGTTTATCACGTAACCACTCGTCAAATGTCCAAGTACCAATATAAAATCATAAAACATAAAACCAATATAAAGGAATGATAACATTTCCAAATTTCATTCACAATATATCATAATAGAATCCTTTATCAAAACCATTTTCAATACCAATATACATAAAACAGTATATGGTATTTATTTTATTTTAAAAACATTAAGGCTTGTTGAGGAATCCAAAGACCAAATAATACTCACGGCGGTGGAAAAGGTCGTTGTCACCGCATACGTTAAAAAAACATTCCTTTTTGCCGTTTAGTAAAACGATTCATAGAAAAAGATTCCTTTTGTATAAAAGTAAAATTCAAAGGGTTTTATATACCGTATAAAAGAAAGTTGTGTGTAAAACGAAATATTCCTCAATGAATGGAGATTGAGACGAAGTCCCTTACCTTGGGTCCGACTTGACTCGATCATTCATTAACGTCCTGAATAATAAACTTGAGTTAGTTTCTATTTTCTTAAGAACCTTTTTCAAGTTCATTATACCTTTTATATCACTTATTTCCATGTTATAAACATTTTTTAATCATTTAAGTTAATAATGTTTGTTTTGTTGATATTTGGTTCTTAAGTCGAAAGTGGACTTCTTACAATTACATGTTGTTCGTGTGGTCAAAGGTTCGATATATCTAGAATGACATTCCTGATTTGGATAGCATATATATCATATATATCCAGCATATACATGTATTTATAATATTACATAATCATTTAGAGGTAAGAAATGAAATGCACCGTTCATGGAGACGGTAAGCCGTACGTACGCGTGAACGCTAATTTCATTTCTTTGTCATATTAATGGAATTAAAAATAAATGATAGGTAAATATATTTTAATTCCAGATTTCTATTCATCATTTAGATGTATCATTAATTATATATATCCATTATATACATGTACTTTTAATAGTACATTACATTTGGGGATAAGAAATGAAATGCACCATTCATGGAGACGGTAAGCCGTACGTACGCATGAACACTACTTTCATTTCTATCTCATACATTAATGGAAAGAAATAATAATGATATAGAGGTATATTATAATTCCAGTATAACATCATATATAATAACTTTAAATCCATCCTTTACACGTCCCACATATGGCATTAACGAATCACATCACTTTGAGGGGGCGGTAGTCCGCACTTCCTTAAATGAAGATATCGTGTTTACCCATAATGGAAACCATAAAGGTATGCGCAAAATAAAAAATACAGAAGCTTAAGTAAAACATAAACATATTATATATCATATATAAATATAGTGTCATCTTAATGGCCACCTTTGAAGGTGTTAAAAGAATGATGAACAATCATCGTTTCGGGAGGCAGAAATTCGCCATCCACGGAAATAGTATGTTCTTTAACCATTAGATGTAGGTTTGTGTAAGTGTAGCTCGAATCCTTATTATAACAACATCCTAGTATATTTATGATACTGGAGTTTTTACAAAAGAATAGAATAAAAATATTTTAGGGGGTTGGAGAAGCAAAATAAAACAAAAGGACTCAAAAGAAGACATCACCATAAAATCGGGTAACTCCCCTTGTTTTGAGCTAAAAGGCTTCCTTGGGAAGACTTATGCCCAAAGTGAGGCTTCAAGGAGTAATATAGGGATGTGGAGAGCCAAAATGGGCAGGGTTTGGCTGAGCCAAAGGCTTTGGGAGTGTGGGTAAGGAGGTAGAGTGGGGGCCTTTTATAAGAGGAGAGGAGGGGAACTCTTGGAAAGTAAAGAAAAGTCACTTTATTTTAAAATGGTATTCGGATTTAAGAGGTCCCACATTGATTTATTTCGAGGATAAGGTGATAAGGGTTCTAAATCCACTCATCCAATAGGTTTTTGACATGTGTAGGTCTTATATATTACATTATCATTCCATTTTATTTAAATCGTTAAATAATGAGGTTATCAATGCATCATCATGATGTCATAAATAATTTTATTTATTTAATGTCAAAAAATTATAAAAAAATAATATGATGTAGGAAATCTTTTTATCTTTCCAATGACTATTTATAGTAAAAAATATGACTTGTATAACCCCATGTAAAATTTTTTTTAGTAAAACATATCATGTGTATGTCATTTTTACTTTAACATTAAATAAAAAGTTATTTATGTCATTTCCCAACCAATGTGGCTCCATGGGGTCCCCAAGTTGACCCACGGATTTTCTTGGTCTTCCATGACACATTCAATAAGGGTAGGAAATTTTTCATGCTCATCTCATATTATTAAAACATTATTTTTACCTTAAACTACACTAATTACCTCTAATCGCGATTAAAAACTTAATAAGTTACTATTCACCAAAAAATTATTTTAATCTCATTGAAACACATTTTACCTCTTAATTACAACCATTTATGTCGGATTTTTGAATTTAAAAACACAGAAGTGGTAAAATTTCATTTGAACGAAAAATCAGTTTTTATAAGTACCACTTAGTGGTTTCACTATTCATGAAAAATTGATGTTTTTCAGAAAAATACCAAAACATCACCCTAAGCTATATTTGATATTCCGAATTCAAAAATGAATTCCATTTTAAAAAATTCACAACATATAAGTTTCATTAATTAATTTAATAATTAATTCCCGCTGTTAGAGAAAATAGCGTGTTTTTATGAAACAATAAGTATCAAAAGATTGACACCAGTTTAAGTTCGATTTCAAAGTGAAATTAATTCTAACGACCACTATTGGATTTAATGGTAAAAATATTTTCTAATTTCACTTTAAACCCAATTCAAATGATAATCTAATCATATAAATAAATTAGATTAAAAAGTGGGTTTGAATTAAAATACAACATTTTACACTATTCATTAAAAAATGAACTTTTTCGGAAAGATACCAAAAATTTACACAAAGTAAATTTTGATGTCCCGATTCTAAAGAAGAGTTATATTTGGTCCAATAGAATTTATAAGATTGATCAAAACTATATTTAATGACGGTTCGCCGTCAAAAGGTGATAAGTGAACCCTTAGTGAAAATTAGAGTATATAAGCCTAAAATTGAATTCTTTTCGTATTTTAAGACTTTATCATTTATTAGATAAATGTAAAAACATTTAACAAACATATATAATCATATTTTAGTAATTTATAACCATTCCCACCAGTACAACGGCTATGTGTTAACTAACATTTAAAATAATATTATTTTATTACTAGTGTGCAACGTACGATTTCAAAGAAACTCTTTGTTGCGTATCGGGTGCAATATTGAACATAGAAACCCCTTTAAAGTAAAATTAATATTTAATTCACAAAGATTAATAAATATAAAAATGTATTATTCTTTATTTACCTTGGATGTTACAGGATATGAGTAAATAAAGGATGGATAACAATTGCATTGAAATAAGGTCTAGGGATGGGGTGAGAAGGTTCATAATATTTGATAAATATCTGGTATATGAACATTGTCCAATAAATTTTGTGTCATTATGTTGTTGTTTTTGAGAATAATTATCCTAGGGGATTTGGAATAAAAATTGATCTATCACTGAATAGATCAATGTTATGAATGTTTGAATAAACACATGAGAGAAGTAAATGTAGCTAGTAATTTGAACAAGACCGTATTTTATGGATCATCAGATTTGATTATAAGTGGAAATGATGATGACAATGATATTGAATATATGACTACATTTGAAAAATATTATGAATATATAATTGAAGAAATGGAAATCATAGTTGAAGAAAAACATTTTGATTATTAAAAACTATTTATATAGTTAAAGGTCTGTGAAATGATTTCATTATCTCCTGGTTGTACTAAATATACAACAATGTCTACCATATTGAAGAAATACAATGAAAAAATCATGCAATAGATAGTGTGACTCTAACATTATTAAAATACATTATCTCATTAATGATATGATACTAAAAATATAATGAGCCTACATTCTATACATATGATCCTAAATGAATATGCTGGTCATTTTATATGATCTATGAAGTAATAAAAATGTATCCAAATTTATGTATACTATTTATCTAGCACCACAAATAACTTAAAATTCCCAATGTGTGAGGTGTCTTAATATAAGACAGATGAAGCATGTCCCCCATTAATTTTATTGATTATTCCAATCATTCCACTGTCTATATTGCAATATTATATTTATGATACAACAAGGAAATTAATATGGAATTCATATACAAGAAATAAATATGGGAAACACAGCTACCCTTCAAACTCTCCATAATGTAAGAATACTAATTAACAGTATCCTTAATTTGGAATGATGTTAGAAAAAATAATATTTTTATATAAATAGATAGATTGAATACATTTTTTTAAATATCATATACAATACAATGAAGGTTGTGTTGGTAAATTACATAATTACACGATTGGTATGCATGAAAGAAAAAATATAATACATTATTTCTACTAATATCAACTATAAAATAACTAACTAATGATATTGATAATTTTTTATCTCCAATGATGGAACATTTGAACTTAATGTACCATATAGGTGTTAGGTTATATGATTCATAAATAAATGTATATATCACATTGTGATCGCTATTTTATGAAATGATAAATGATTATCCTGCTTATGGAATCTTTTTAAAATACACAATTAACGGGACACAAGGTATTAACAATTATGAACAAGGTAAACACTTGTTTGGGGTGAAACAATCACTAAAAAAATATTTTTCTATGACTTCAATTTTTTATACACCAATTACATCAATACCAATTTTGGAAGACATCAATGGATTTAAATTTAAAAGAATGTATAACATTACCTCTACTAACTTTTGACTAACATTTTGAGAATGACAAGGAAGATGAAAACGAATTTGGTAAACCATTATTGAAAAACCTTCTGAAACATGATTTAAAAATGATTTTTTTTTTGAAAGTCAATAATGTAATTATATTGACATCAATTATTTTAATGTTTCAATGCCTGTGGGGAAAAAGTATGTGATAGTGAGACTTAAAAATTAATAAATTCATATGAAAAAATTGACTTTTAGGCTAGTTTGGAGCTAATTAACATGGTGAAATTGAAATAGTTAGTTCTAGTGAAATGGGATTTATGGAATTTTCTTCCTCCAGTTGGATACACTCTTTCCAGGAAGGTGGGATAATGGTTTGTTTATCTTCATGGATTAGGTCATGGTTCTGGTGGGGTAATCATAAAATATTAAGAATATAGTTTTAATAAATGAAATATATATAATTGGACTAAAATCATATAACTATCATGTTTATGTCTAATATATAATATATTAATCTTTAGATTAACATTCTGTTATAAATTTTCATCATACATTAACCAAGAATTTTTTCTTTTTCAATTATTTTTATATTAAAAATATAGACCCCACAAAACATCTAAATTTGAAAAATAAAATTATAATTGAATTAGTTGAATTGATGATTTTCCTCAATCAATCATTCAGGGATATAATGGTTCTCATGATAGATCAATTTTTTAGGGGGATCTGGTTATTTCGTCCTATTCATTATAGATAGATTCACCCCATTAAACAATATATGATTAATTTGAAAGTGTATGTCCAAAATTAAAGTTGGATAAATAGGTTTTTCACATAGAGTTAAATTTCTGAGTGAGGCATTGAACTCTATAAAGAATACCAATCTGTTGTGGAATTCAAATTTCTTCAAAAATATTCTCACAACTTCTGTATTTTTGGGATTGGAATTTAAATAATTGATGTTATCCTATTTACCATTAAAAAAATTGAGAACACTGTGTTTTTTGTTTTACATAACATTTTAGAATTTGGTCCATATGTCAAAACACATAATGTAATTCAGATCCATTTTAATCCAATAAGGAATGAATTCTGGACATCTAATATACAAGTTTCATTACTTTTAGGATTGTTTCTAGAGAATATTTTTATTATCTTAACTGAAAATAAAATGGTAATTTCATAATGACATTAATTGATAGAATGAGGACCAATTGTATATATATTATCATATAATTTTTATTTATTTAATAATTTTATGTTATATAAAAAGAAATATGATGAACATAGTACCATTTAAATAATGATCCTACAATTATGCCTGAAGGGATGCAAGTATCTGGTAGCACACCAAAAACCAAATTTAGGAAATCATTTCATACATTGGCTTCATCGAACAAATGTTTCCTTTGGATTTTACAAAATTAAATTTGTTTACTTTTTTGATCAATGTGGTTTTATAATAGGAGTTCGGTTAATATTGATGAATTTGGATTCAAGAATGTTTACTTCAATTAGGATGAGTAGAAGGATGAATTTTTTATAATGGATTCATTGGTATTGAATGTATACTGAAAATAGAAATTGGTCAACTATTTTTTTGTCAAAAAAACCCCTGAATGGTAATATTTTAATTCAACCATGGATATCCCTTTTTATATCCCATTTCATTAATTTTATAGAAATAAAAATTTATATGGGGTATTTTATGTCATAAGGGACCAATATGAGAGGATTTTGATACTCAATAGTGGGTTCTAATCCCTTAACCCTTCAATGTAATAAATAGTGTACAATAATTAGGAAATAGTTTTTGTAATATAAATTTTTTATCACATTATTATTTTTTCAGTATTTCATTTAGGTAATTTAAATTATATGGTCAATAAAATTTATTGATAATGGATTTTTTATATTCTAATTTTCACAATCATGAGGACCAATATGTTTCTCCACATGTTGACTCTTCCAATGCACTGAAACGACATGTTTTACCACATGCTTATATTTCCAATTATGAGGGAAAACATATTGAAAATTTTGAAATACTGTAAATTTTAGAAAGAGAAGAACATATGTCCTAAAGTAACAAATAGTGTTGTAATGTGATAGTTTTAAAGAATATTATTAAGCCAATAATTATATTCATTAAATTTTAAGAAGGATGAATTACACATAACACTCGTATTAAAACCAATAATTCCATTTTGATTATTTAAATTTGGTTCACCACTTTAATTAACAAATTTATTATTGAAAAAACATTGAAAACTATTATTCCCATGGTTAAGGAACTAATTTTGGAAGTGAATAGGTGAAAATTATAAAATACAATTAAAATTTTAATAAAAAAAATAGTGAAACATAAATTAATTTGTTATTATCTCATGAAGAGTATATTTATATAATATTATTATCAAATGAAATTTGTATTAATGATCACTGGAATGTATCATATAGGCTTCTAGAAAAATTCTTATAATCCATCATTGTAGGGATATTTAAGTGAATGTAAATCTACACCCACCACAGATATAAGCATACTAGGTGTAAACACAAAAATGGAGAATGTGTCTATTAGGAAACATCAGGAGCCATCTTCTTAGGTATATTATTGTAGGTAATATTTTTCATGTAAATACATTAATTAATCCCTATGATTAAGAATTATTAATTTATTAAACAAAAATTTTCTGGAAAATGTATCATGTATCAAATCCTATGTACCCCAACTAAAAATCTTTTATGGGTTATGCTTCACATGAAAAAAAATTATATGTATTTAAATTTTATTGTAATGTTTATTTCTGTCATGAAATAATAACATAAATATATTTCATTTTTTATATATAGATTGAAAAATCAAACCCCAATCCCATTTCTACCTCGTGTCATCTACAATAAAATTAGTTGTGTATAAATAATGTTTGAATTATACTTAATAAAAACAATTAAATAGTATATGAATAATGTGTATGTGTGATATAATAAAATAAATTAATTTAAATTTCTATTATATAATAATTAGTACTTATGTTTCAATATTTTTATCCATTTTAGAAGAAACATTTAATATCGAATAGAACTTATGAAAAACAACATTTAGTAGCCCTAAATTATCTAGAAAAATATAGCCAAATCAGATGTGGGAGAATTAGGATGTCCACTTAAAAGTATTTTAGAAAATAAATATACAAGGGGATAAAGATAATAAAATGGAATATATTCATAAATGAATAAATTATCAAAAAGAAGAAAATAATTTAGTGTTTGAGTTGTGACATAATCTTATGAGAAAGAATCAATGAGAAGAAACAACACAATAACAACCACTACAAAAAGAGCCTACCCCATCAGTAAGGTGATATATTCAAAGCAATGGTCTACCTTACCATATGTAATATATATTTTCACAACCAATTTTAAATAATGTTTACTAAGAACGAACTAATTCCTTTCTTGTAATAGTATTAAATAAGGGGTAGTTAATTATGATTTATATATACTAGAAACCACGATGTAACATTAAAAAGTTCCTATGAGAGTGGTAATTCACATATATTATGAGTCAAATTCCAAACTACATATTCCCCTTGAATATTTGGATTTTCATATGGTAGAACGTAATATTGTTTCTTTTGAACAATGAACATTTCAAATTTTTAAAATAGTTTTTAAATGATTGTATTCCATTATATTTTTCATTAGAAAAAAAAAATTATTGTAAAATATACATAACCATGGCATGATATTATATACAGAAAAAATTAAGGAGAAGTGGAAGGTCAAATCAAAATAACATAAAGGATCAACAAACTGATTTGAAAGACCATCAAAGAAAATCATTACCCATGTTGTTCAACATTTGAATATGCTAATATTACAAGATCATTCAGATACAATGATCAAACATATTAATACAACTATAATTAATTTATATGATCAAATATAATGGGAGGCCATTACATAGTTTCCTAGTCATTAGAATTTGGTTGAAATCCACATAAATGGACTACTATAATCCTCATTTTTAAATATATACATGATGTGTGTTTTCATAATCGATTTTTTCCAATAAATTATCCACAATGGTAATTAAATTTAAATAATATTCATATTCTTTGTAGATAAATGTTTCTATACTATTTGATGGAAAGTCAAAATAATAAAACATTTGTGGTCATCATCCCTAACATCACTTCTATGTAAAAAAGTTCATTTGAAGAAGAGTAATATTAAAAAATAAGGGACAAAAGAGCCCAAACGTTTTACAATGTATCGTAAAAATGAAAAAATCGTAATACCAATGATATAGGTGTAGTACAATAAAATGTAATCATTACAATTATATATTCATTTCATTCATCACATTTTACAATTTATATTTTATGGATCATTGGTTTTCATTATATTCAATTTTGATACTAAAAAGTTTTACCAATTATATTCAATGCATGGATTCAAATTGACGACACGTGTTGATGTTTATCATTTTGTGAAACACTATATTTAAAATTTTACAAATACATTTCAAGTTATAATTTTTATTTTATAATTTAAGGAAACATTTTTTATGATTAGATGGTGTTTAAATATCATAATAATCATGTTAGGAGGATGTTACATGAGCATAATTGGCCTATTATATTCTATAAATAATTAATTATTAGCATATATATAATAATATTTCTATATAGAAACATATATTATTCTGAATTACATTTTTTCTCGATTTTTATTTATTATATAAATGAATCTAATTTCAAAAATTATGGTTATTATATTTTGAAATTTATGAATGATATCATATTCCATCAACAATCTTACATCCCAAAAGAGTTATTTCTCATGAAAATTAAAATTTCATTTAATATATTTTTTTAATATATTTTTTATTTATATTTTATCATCACAACCAGGACTTGATATTAAGAAAATTCAAAATTAGAAATATATACGTTTAGAAGTGAATGGGTAGTATTCATGATGTTGGAAAGTATATAGACATGTTGAAGAAGTGATTTCCTAGTACATATTTTGGTAATTTTCAAATATTTTATCTAATTTTTGTAATTAATTATATTTTATCATTTTTATAGAAATAATATTTTTATAAATTTAAAAAATATCGTCTAGAAATGACTTCATTGAAAATGAATTTTTCACGGTCCATTGTGTGATCTGTAAAGAAGCAAAAATGAATAGAGAAAACATTTATTCTCAAAATTATTTATCTTGTATGTTGAACTCGGGTACTATTTTTTTCTTTAAGGACAAGATTTTTTGATATTTTATATTTTTAGGTTCACTATTATGCGGTTTTTGTTTTAAAATGATTCAAAATGGGGACATGTCCCTTGTGTGCTTCATCAAACGCCTCTTCGCCCTAGGAAACCAATCAACCTTCAAATCAAAATCTCAAATATATTTATTTCAATACGTCTAAATAAATCACAGACCAATGATTCCAACCGCGATGAAGGATAAAACATGAAAATTATAAAGAACACTTGACTGGTGAAGCTAGTTTGAGTTATTTGTACGCGCATCAGTCAATTCAATTTGCATGAAAGTAATCCATGGGGTTATAAATGCTTTTATTGGGATCCATTTGAGATAGGGAAAGCAATCCCAGAGGAAATAGAACATGAATTCCGTCCAAAGAAGCTACGCAATTACGATAACTGCACTCACCGGATTATGTGCATGCTGGAGAAGATACGAGTTGTGCTCCGCAGCGAGATGATTGGTATGCTTGTGATGTGGCGGTTCCTGTTTCGGGGGTCGGTGGGCCATGGTCAATAGCTTGAAGTCGTTAAAGAGGCGAAGTGACTTGTTGGGAGAAGGCCGGAGAAGGCGATCGAGAAAAGAGTGTTTTCTCGGCGTGCAACGCGAGCGACGGAGAGAGGGGAGAAGCGGCACTGGTCCGACCATATAGAGATTGGGGCTAAAGGCATGGAATGGGACAGTGATTTATCTCAATCGCCGTGGAGGGAGGCGGTGCGTGGACGAGTGCGTGGACGAACATGATATATCATCCCCAAGAATGCACCGATCGCGCATGGAGAAATTGAAACACCCCCCCCCCCCCCCGACAGACGACGTTGTTGATATGTTTGAAATAATTAAAACTATTAAAATAATCTCTAAATTTATTAACTGTTTGGGATAAAAATCCATAACTAACATGTGACATGTATGAATCAACAGAACATCAATCAAATGAGTAGGATTTCACCCTAAAAATCACATTTCTCATAGCTTATGAGGGAGATATAATCACCGGTTTTTTCCATTGACCAATCCCAAGATGAGATTCTACAACATAAGCATGAGCGAAACCATATATGAGCGAAGTTCAAGCTCATCAAGATCACTAACCAAACCATGTTTTTTGAAAAACTTGATTAATGTCTCGCAATCTCCCAAAAACCCCTTATGGTGTTTTTTGTTGTATTAAATGGATATGTATGATTACCTAATAAATATTATTTTTTAAATTATATTATGTAAAATATTAAATATATTTCCCTCCTATTATTTTATCATTACAAATGATTTTTATTTTGACATAATAAAACCTAAATTTTATTGTTAGAAAATATTCAAATTGAATAATGGAATTTAAATATATTAATTAGTCGATTTACGAAATGAATAATTTTTAGATATTTTTTTAAGACAAAATTATTTATTAAATAACAATTATTGTATCATTTTTAACAATTATAATATAATTTTATTAATGGTTCAAAAACTGTAATTCTCAAAAACCCCAAAATTTATCAATAAATTTCTCTTGTATTTTAATGTCAAAAAATATATTTTATAAATATTTATATTAAATGAATAATATTTTTTACTTATACTTTCATTATTCCCCAATGTTTTATTTTTCAAAAACTTCCAAGACAATATAATTTTCAGGTAAAACACTGTAAGAACCCGGTTCTTATTTTTTTGACGTACGTGCATCTTCTTTTTCCTTTTCCTTTAGTGTTTTTGAGAAAATATGAAAAATGGGGAAAATTCCTAAATTTAGGAACTACACGCCGTGTACTTTTTGCCGTGTGGGATGGGTACACGGGGTGTGTAGCCATGCCAGAAACGAAGGGTGTAGGAACTGACTACACGCCGTGTAGTCGTACCTTACAGCCGTGTAGTCAGTCGGCATGCCTAAACAATAAGGCGGTGGAGCAGCCGACAGCTGGGCGACAGTACACGACGTGTACTCTGGAGTACATGTCGTGTACTCATGTCGACAGCTGAACAGTGTGGCGGTACCGCCAGAGGAACAATTAAATGAAGGATGTACACGCCGTGTACTCAAAAGTACACGCTGTGTACTTTGTTTTTCGGCTTAAAATAGGCAGTAGCCTCCTCATTTGGCAAAGGAGGCATTTGAGCCATTTTGGAGCCAAAGGAGGAGGTCGGACCTTTGAAGATCTGCCGGGTGTTTGTATGGAATCGGTTTCCGCCTCGTACTATCCCTTTGAAACCGCACGAGTAAGTTCTTCCACCTCCTTGGCCGCTTCTGACCAATTCTTCTCCTAACGGAAGTTATTTACATTTGAATGGGTTTTGTTCTTCTTCAGATCTACACCGTTCTTGGGCGTTTCTGGAGTCGGCGTTCGGGTATAACGTTCGTTGGCGTATAAGGTAGGCGGCTTGGTGTAAATTTCCAATTGTCGTGCGTTTTTGTGCGTTTTCGTGCCACGAACCCATGTTGGGGTGTAGTGTGACTGAGGCCATTGCTATATTTAATGCCTAGAATTGCATATGTGATTAAATTGTGATAATAAAATGCTGGTTGGGATCATTTCTTGGATCCGGAACCACCCCGGGGGTGTGTTTCACTGTTTAGCCATTTGGCCAGGATACCCTATGGTATGCCTTTAAAGTAGTAATCGTAGAATTGCCTTGAGAGGAATTGCTTGTTTACAGCATTTGACATGTAGGACATGGCCCGTTTACCTGTTTAGCCTGAGGGTGTTGTTGTGATTATCATGTGGGCACTGCACTATTTAGCCTATGGGCCATAGTTATTTCGGCCTGAGGGAAACTTCTTTCGTGCCTGTGGGCAGCTGACTCAATGCATGTAGGCGACACTACCTACGCCTAAGGGCAAACTCTATTATACCTGAGGGAAGATTCTTGTGTTGGATACTCGTTACCCGATGGTAGGAGTTTACGTGTCTTATGACACTAGTTATTTACTTAGAAATGCACTTTGGTGATTTCTTATATAAAATGGATTAAATGAATAATTGAATGAAAATTTAACTCTTAAGTTAGTTACTTTTAGTACTGATTAATTTATTGAATTTTTCCACTGCACACTATTGTTACATGTTACCACACAGTTGGGCACGAGCCTTTGGTGGGTGCCTAATGAGATATATTTCTCACACCCTGTTTGGGTCACCCTTTACGCCCCAAACAGATTACGTTTCTGCATGTGTAGATAGGGGAAAGAGTATCTATACAGGTACTTGACTGTTGCTGATGAGTAGGAGGGCATGGGACCGAGCCTAGGCTCGCAATGCCGCTACCAGCTATTTTTCTTTGTTTTGATGTACTCTACTTTTGGTGTATTTTATCGATGTATAACATGTTATGGATATTTTCTTAGAACTAGTGACATGTTGCATCTTTTTTATACTGTTGGTTATATCATCTGCAATTGTTCATTTTAGTTGTGTATGGTCTACTGCTTCCACTGTTTGTTGTATGTTTTATTTCAATTGCGTTGCGCTACACTTTGACAAATGTGAGCACAGTTTGTCCACTATCAGACCTGGGTCCTCGCTGCTAGTCAGAAGCCTCTGGCATTTGGGGAAATGTGCTTGAGGTCTTGTAGCGAACCGGCTTCGGGACACCCGTTGAGTGGCAACCGGGACTGGGACGTTACAAAGTGGTATCAGAGGGTTTCTTTTCTTTGACTTACTATTTAGAGCCATAGTCAGGGATAGGACGAACGGTAGTTGGTAATAAGCTGTGCCCGGTCGTAGCTAACCCATGTATAGGGAAAAGCCAGTCTACCTCATATTTTGCAATTCTTTTGATTTTGAAAATTTTACTGTTGATATGTTTTCACAGTTGGGTGACGCACTTTGAGATTGTGCAGTTTATATTTTATCTATGGGTTCTATTTAGTTTCAACCCGATGAGATAAGGGTATGCCATCTCATGCATCATATAGGCACATGCTAGATATCACATGTCATGCATAGTTTCAATGCCATGTAGGTGCATTAGAAATTTGCATGTTGTTGTGATAATTGTTGTGCTAGAAAAGCATGCTGTTGTGATAGCTTCTTGATAAATACCTGCTCCGTGATAGGGTATTCTTTGTGTGAGCTTGTTTAAATAATGGACACCAAACTTTGGTTTTTGGGGAGTATGAGCCCCCATCGATCGTAATTTGGTGGTTCATTGACTTTTTATTTGTTATAACATAGATAATATGTCAACCTTTAATTCGTGGGGAGTATGGGCCCTCTCGGGTCGGAATTTGACACTGAGGTGTTGTCTTTCCGTGTTTTCTGGGTTCCGGGGAAGTTTATGTGGCATACTATTCAGAAACCCAGTATACACACCATGTAGTATTTTTATACACGCCGTGTATGATCTTCTGTTCGGGAAGAAAAATGAACTTTTTGAGTACACATCGTGTATCCTAACTACACGTCGTGTAGTCTCTTCCCGTGTCACAAACCATGTGGGCGGCAACACGGGATAGGGAAAGGCTTGGGTAAAACACGTCGTGTAGTGTTGACCCAGAGTCCGGCCGTGTAACAAACAACACGGGTAAGTGAACTCCTTGACAGAACACGCCATGTCAATGGTGGACACGCCGTGTAGTGTAACTTGGGGACTGGTCCGTGTAACTAACAACACAGGCCGGTGTCACCTCTCCCTGAACACGCCGTGTACCGTTGGGACATGCCATGTTGTCTTGTCTGAGGACAGACCATGTGGTGTTATCTGTGTGGCTGGGAAACGGGGTGTTGTACACACCGTCTATGGGTGTAACATGCCATGTGGAGTTAAGCCGAGTAGTCGGCCGTGTCACAGACGACACGGGCAGTTGGAAAATAACACCGTACACGCCGTGTAGATATTATACACGTCGTGTTGTTTTTGTTCGACGGAATCTGTGTGGCTTAGTCATGTGTTAGGACCCGGGCGGGGGAAGAGAAGTCAAGTACACACCGTGTAGTCAGTGTACACGCCGTGTAGTCTTGTTTTGAAAATTTTGAATTCCATCTTCCTCTTATTTCCTTTGAGGTTCCTTCGCTTTTCGGTCTTAATAATCGTGAATCTGAGGCATGATTTTGACCCTGAAGTGTCATTCTGCCTAGACGATCGCGAGTTGTTCGCCAAGAGAGCAGCGATGATTATACTCCGGGGATGATGGGCCATGGGCTACCAGTTGATCCTCCAGCAGAGCCAGATGTGGCGCCAGCTGCTATACTGGACATAGGCGCAGAGGCGCAGTTCCATGAATGCTTTATGCGGTTCATGCAGACCTTTCAGGGAGCACCGCAGGCTGCCACTTCTATGGTCGAGTTGACACATATCTTCTAGCAGAAGCATCCGCCTACGTTTTCAGGGGATGGCGGACCACAGGCTACAGAGTCTTGGTTGGGGTCATTGTAGACTATTTTCGAGCATCTTGAGACACCTCCAGGGCGAAGGGTCAAGCTCGCGACGTATATGCTGCGTGATTATTCAAAGAGGTGGTGGGATGTTACCACCCAGTAAAAGAATCACAGGGACATGGCGTTGGAATATTTTCAGGCAGTCTTCTATGACTTCTTCTTTCCCGAGACGCTGAGGGCAGATAGTGCTCAAGAGTTCATGAATCTGCAGCAGGGCGCTATGTCGGTGATGAAGTATTCTTCTCATTTTACGGAGCTTCGGCATTTTTCACCCGTGCTGGTGGGTGATGAGATGCTGAGAGCCAGACGTTTTGAGGATGGTCTTTGTTATGAAATCTGAGCACTGGTGAATGTATTCAGGTTACCTTCAGTACACGCTATTGTGAACCAGGCACTGATTACTGAGAGGAACATGCGGGAATCGAGTGTTGTGGGCCAGGGAGGTTCAGCACCAGTTACTGGTACTATTTCTTTGGGCAACAGGAAGAGACAGATGGACATCTCTCAAGGCGGCAGTACCAGTCAGAAGAATGCTTCAGGTGGCCAGGTTATGTGCTACCAGTATAGTAGAGAGGGGAACAAGAGGACGCAGTGTCCACGTGACCCAGTGGAGTGTCGAGCTCGCGACATGTTGGGTCATCTGCAGTGCTTTTGCAGGGCGTTTCCACCAGTGGCTAGTGAGAGGGGTTCTGCGCAGACTTCGTGTGCGGGAGAAGGACCAGTGGATTCTTACCAGTCAGGGAACTGGAATACGTCAGGGCGTGCAGGCAGAGATGATGGTTGTGGTCGTGGTAGCCAGACGCCAGGATCGCAGAGGCAGTAGGGCGGGACAGCTCAGGGTAGCCAGGTTGTGTCGCAGGGCCGCGGCACTGGGCAGGCATATGCAGTGCAACAGACCCACCAGGAGAAGGATCTCGTACCTTCTATAGTCGTAGGTACTATTATAGTAGCTTCTGTCTTATCTTCAGTGCTTTGCGACACGGGTGCTACACATAGTTTCATATCTGTACCCGTTGTGGAGAGCCTTGGGCTCTGTGTTTCTACATCTTCTGATATCATGACGCTAGACACTCCGTTGGGGACTAGGACGGCTGGTGTGCGTCCGTGTAAGGAGTGCCCCTAGTGGTTGGCGGGTGTCACTTCCTTTGGGACCTCTATGTCTTAGAGATGAAGAGCTATGATTTCATTCTCGGGATGGACTAGTTGGTTCCCTATCGAGCCTTTTTAGAATTATATCATCGCAGGGTGAGTTTCACATCACTAGAGGGCGGAGAGTATCTATAAAAGGGCGAGTGGGATGTTCAGGCGAGTCGAGCTGGACCAGAGCATCATTTTAGAGGTGGAGTCACAGCCCAGATTGCAAGTTTGTATCTAGATGACCAGGGGACTTGTCAGACAGATTTCCCTCTAGTTGTTGATCGTTTCAGGGATGTCTTCCCGGACGAATTTTCAGGTCTACTTCCGGAGCGAGAGGTGGATTTCTCTATCGAGCATGTGCCAGGAGCAACACCAGAGTCCATTCCTCCTTATAGGATGGCTACACCAGAGTTTCAGGAGCTCAAGATGCAGTTAGAGGAGTTACAGTTGAAGGACTTTATCTGAACCAGTACTTCTCCTTGGGGTTCTCTGGTCCATTTTGCGAAGAAGGCGGATGGTGCCCTTAGAATTTGCATGGATTATCTGAAGATGAACCAGTTTACGGTCATGAACCGATATCCCTTGCCGAGGATTGATGATCTATTTGATCAGCTTCATGGAGCACGATTATTCTCAAAGATTGACTTGAGATCTGGATATCATCAGCTATGAGTTAGACCATCTGATATACCTCTAACAACTTTCAGGAGTAGGTATGGTCTATATGAGTATACGGTTATGCCATTCGGACTCACGAAGGCACCAGCAGTTTTCATAGCTCTGACAAATTCGTGTCTTCCATCCGTATCTTGATTCATTTGTGGTAGTATTCGTGGACGACATCTGGGTGTACTCTCACACTCAACATGACCATGCCACCCATATTGAGATCGTATTGAGTACACTGAGAGAGCATTAGATATATGCTATGCTCTCAATGTGCCACTTTTGGATGGACCAAATTCACTTCCTGGGTCACATTATCTCAGAGGCAGGAGTTGCATTAGACCCAGAGAAGGTGAGAGCAGTAGTTTCCTGGAAACAGCCTAAGAACGTGTTTGAGATATGGAGTTTCTTAGGGCTGGCTGGTTACTACAGACGCTTCATACAGGAATTCACCCATTTAGCAGCACCGTTGATAGGTCTGACTAAGAAGGGTGTGAAGTTCGTTTGGTCAGAAGCTTGCGAGACATCTTTTCAGGACCTAAAGGGAAGGTTGACATCAGCACCGATCCTAATACTCCCAGAGCAGGGGAAGAGCTATACAGTTTAGTGTGATGCATCAGGGATTGGGTTGGGAGAAGTTTTGATGCAGGGCGACCGAGTTGTTGCATACGGGTCTCGGCAGTTGAGGCCACATGAGCGGAATTACCCGACGCATGATCTCGAGTTGGCTACAGTTGTGCATGCGTTGCGTTGTTGGAGACATTATCTGTTGGGAGAGAATTTTGTGGTTTTTACCGACCACAAAAGCCTCAAGTATATATTTACTCAGCGTGACCTAAATCTAAGGTAGAGAAGGTGGGTCGAGTACCTTTAGACCTTTGATTTTGAGCTTTCCTATACACCTGGTAAAGGTAATGTTGTAGCCGATGAACTGAGAAGGAAGACTCAGATACAGGTAGTGCAGGAGGCCAGTGGTGAGTGGAAGATCATGGCCTTATTCTCTGAGGTGCATTTGGAGGTGCACGACAGTCAGAGGTAGACTTATCTTTCATCTTTATCTATGACTTCTACCCTCCTGGACAGAGTGAGGATGATACAACTATCGGATTCAGAAGGCCTAGTTCTACGGGAGTCAGTGGCAAGTGAGGACCCTCATCCTTGGAGGATGATAGGTGATGATGAGGTTTTTAATTTCCATGGAAGAGAATGGGTTCCAGGGGATATACATTAGGAGATGATGCAGGAGTTTCATGCTTCATCTTGGATAGTTCATCCCGGGGTTACCAAGATGTACCGTGACTTGAGGCGTAAGTACTGGTGGCCGGGTATGAAGAGAGATGTAGCTGGTTTTGTTACGAGATGTTCCACCTATCATCAAGTAAAGGCAGAGCACCAGAGGCCAGCTGGGTTGTCACAGCAGTTACCCATTCCAGAGTGGAAGTGGGATGTTGTCGCGATGGATTTCATGACAGGATTGTCGAGGTCACCTCAAGACAATGACGCTGTGTGGGTTGTTGTGGAAAGACTCAAGAAGGTAGCTCACTTCATGCCGATCAAGGAGACCATCGGTGTTGACGATATCATAAGGCTGTATATCCAAGAGATCATATGTATTCATGGGGTGCCTCGTTCTATCGTTTCTGATAGGGACGCTCGCTTTACGTCTCGTTTCTGGAAGAGTTTTCAGAGGGCACTGGGTACATAGGTTCTTCTGAGCACAACATACCACCCTCAGACCGATGTCCAGTCGGAGCATGCGATACAGGTGCTTGAGGACATGATGCGTGCATGCATCCTAGACTTTGGGTGATCTTGGGAGAAGAATATACCCTTATTATAGTTTTCCTATAACAATAGATTTCAGGTGACTATTGAGATGGCACCATACTAGGCTTTATATGGTAGGCCATTCCGATCACCTTTGTGCTGGTTAGAGGCAGGCGATGCAGCATTACTGGGACCACAGCTCGTGAAGGAGACATTGGAGCAGGTCTAGTTGATTCGGAAGAGGATGGCTACCGCACAGTCTCATCAGAAATCTTATGCTGATCTCCGCAGACGACCCTTGGAGTTCGTGGTCGGGGATCAGGTTTTTCTACGTGTTTCGCCGAGGCTGGGTCACAAGCGGATCAGAAGATAGGGTAATCTTTCACCGAGGTATGTGGGGCCATTTGAGATTCTGGAGAGAGTCGGGCTGGTTGCCTATTGGTTGCAGTTACCGCAGCGGTACCGAGCCATGCACGACGTCTTCCACGTGTCTCAGTTGCGTCACTACCATTCAGACTCGTCTCACACCTTTCAGCCAGAGGAGGTTGAGCTTCAGCATGATGCGTCCATTGAGGAGCATCTGATCCATATCACTGACAGGAGCACGAAGGTTCTCCAAGACCGGTTAGTTCCTCTTGTACGGGTGATATGGAAGCATAGCCGAGTGCAGGACGAGACCTGGGAGCGGGAGGCCGACATACATGCTCAGTGGCCAGATCTATTTTGTGCTTTACCTTCACCACCCTTGGAAGGGCAATTCGGGGACGAATTGTTAGAAGGGGGGTTGTTTGTAAGAACCCGATTCTTATTTCTTTGAGGCACGGGAATCTGCTTTTTCCTTTTCCTTAAGTGTTTTTGAGAAAATATGGAAAATGGGGAAAAATCCTAAATTTTGGACCTACACGATGTGTACTTTTCCACACGCCATGTACTTCTGGCCGCATGGGATGGGTACACGGGGCGTGTAGCCATACCGGCGACGAAGGGTGTAGGAACCGACTATATGGCATATAGTGGTACCTTACACGCTGTGTAGTTAGTTGGCAGGCATAAACAGTAAGGCGGCGGAGTAGCCGACAGCTGGGGGACAGTACACACTGTGTACTCAAGAGTACATGTCGTGTACTCATGTCGACGACTGAACAGTGTGGCGGTGCCGCCAAAGGAACAGTTAAATGAAGGAATTACACGCCGTGTACTTTGTTTTTTTCGGATTAAAACATGCAGCAGCCTCCTCATATGGAAGTGGAGGCATTTGAGCTGTTTTGGAGTCAAAGGAGGAGGCCAGACCTTTGAAGATCCACCGGGTGTTTGTCTGGAATCGGTTACTGCCTCGGACGATCCCGTTGGAACCGCACGGGTAAGGGCATCAACCTCATTGGCTGCTTCTAACCAATTATTCTCCTAATGGATGTTATTTATGTTTGAATGGGTTTTGTTCTTCGTCAGATCGACGCCATTCTGGGGCATTTTTGGAGTCTGAGTTTGGGTATATTGTTCGTTGGCATATAAGGTAGGTGGCTTGGTGTAAATTTCCAACTGTCGTGCGTTTTTTTTGCGTTTTCGTGCCACAGACCCATGCTGGGTTGTCATGTGGCTGAGGCCGTTTCTATATTTAATGACTAGAATGGAATAGGTGATTAAATTGTGATAATAAAATGCGGTTTGGGATCATTTCTTGTATTCGGAACCACCCCGAGGTGTGTTTCACTGTTTAGTCGTTTGGTCAGGATACCCGAGGGTATGCCTTTAAAGTAGTAATTGTAGAATTTCCTTGAGAGTAATTTCTTGTTAACTGAATTTGACATGTTGGGCATCAGCCATTTACGTGTTTAGACTGAGGGCGTTGTTGTGATTAACCTGTGGGCACTGCACTATTTAGCCTGTGGGCTGTAGTTATTTCGACCTGAGGGAAACTTCTTCTGTGCCTGTGGGTAGCTGACTCTGTGCCTGTGGGTGACACTACCTATGCCTGAGGGAAAACACTGTTATGCCTGAGGGAAGATTCTTGTGTTGGATACTCGTTACCCGAGGGTAGGAGTTTACGTGTCTTAGGGCACTAGTTTTTTACGTAGAAATGCACTGTGGTGATTTCTTATATAAAATGGATTAAATGAATTATTGAATGGCAATTTAACTATTAAGTTATTTACTTGTAGTACTGCTTACTTTATTTCATTTTTCAACGGCACACTATTGTTACATGTTAGCACACAGTTGGGCACGAGCCTATGGTGGGTGCCTATTGAGATATATTTCTCACACCCTGTTTGGGTCACGCTTTTCGGCCCAAACAGATTACGTTTCGGCATGTGTAGATAGGGGAAAGAGTCCCTATATAGGTAATTGACTGTTGCTGAGGAGTAGGAGAGAATGGGACCGATCCTAGGCTTGATATGCTGCTGCCAGCTGTTTTTCTTTGTTTTGTTGTACCCTACTTTTGTTGTACTGTATCGATGTATATTATGTTCTGGCTGTTTTCTTAGAACTAGTGACATGTTGCATCTATTGTATACTGTTGGTTATATCATCTGCAGTTGTTCATTTCAATTGTGTATGGTCTAATTCTTCCACTATTTGTTGAATGTTTTATTTCAATTCCGCTGCGCTACACATTGACAAATGAGGGCATAGTTTTCCCACTATCAGACCTAGTCCCTCGCTGCTAGTCGGCATCCTCTCGCGTTTGAGGAAATGCGCTTGAGGTCTTGTGGTGAACCGACTTCGGGGAACTAGTTGAGTGGCACTCGGGACCGGGACATTACAAACATAAATTAATTATTAAAAACATTTTGTATTATGCAATATTAATATCAAAAAAGGTGTGTAATAATTATTTTAAATGGTATCTAGGACCCAGTTTTTTCCCTTTAAAATAGTTTATTTTTTTCCTTGATTAATTTTATAAATTCACAATGAATCCTACAAAATAATTAATATATTTTTAGGTTCTAAAATCATTTCATTAAGAGTATGAATCACCTCCACATAAGCAAGTTAGTAATTTTATTATGTTATAACCATGGACATATAAAATATTGAAAACACTCCCATCTTTAAAAAACCATGGGAGAAACCATTTGATGGTTTTGATTTCAGTTATTTTATTATATTGATTCTAAAACCTTTGTTAAAGAAACGATAATTAATTCTCCATATATTTTGTAACACCCCAAGATTCCACGATACACTTCTCTTTGAATAATACAGTAGCGTGTGTTATACGCAACTTCGAGTTTTGACACACACCACAACCAATCAAAGTAGCCGTTATGAATAGTAATACCTAATTTTTGAAATTTTTTAAATTTTACCTCTCAAAATGGAATTGATTTTTGGATTCGAAATATCGAATTTAGCCTAGGGTGAAATTTTGGTACTTTTCGGATAACTTTTATATTTTGATGAATAGTTAAAATTACTAAATTTTTATTAAAAACCACTTTTTTAATCAAAATAATTAATAGTGATAAATTTTGAATTTGAGTGGGTTTAAAGTATATTTAGAATATATTTTTACCATTTAATACAATTTTGGTCAGTGGAAAAAATTTCACAATTAAACCGTACAAAAACAAATATCAATCTTTTGATAGTTATTATATCGTAAAATCACGTTTTTTGTTTTAACAGCGGGAATTAATTTTAAATTAATTTCTGCCACTTCTGTGTTTTGAATTTGGAAAAATGGATTACATATTTGGAAACAGGATTTCCAAATTTTGTAAATAGGTAACTTTTATTTTTAGACATTTTTGAATAATTATTTCGGTAAATATTTTATTTACCATGGTCAAAGGGTAAATCTGGTAAATAAGGGTTAAAAAATAATATTATAAAAATAATAAATTACCCTAAAACGTGTATTAACCCTATTGGTTGATAAATTTCCGACCATGGGCATCTTTGGATTGATTTTGAGACCTCATGGATCCACTTGTAAGTGATAATGACACTTTATATTAATTAAGTTAAAATAAATACAAAAATGATATAAGCATATATCTTTTTGAAAAACAATTTTTACATAGGGATATATATGTTATATTTTCGAATATAAATATTTATTATAAATATAAAACGATTTCCTACATAATGGGATTTTATTTATTATTTTTAGACATTAATTAATTTAATTTATTTATGACACAATGATGATGAAGTAATTACCGTATTAATGAACGATTAAGATAATTGATATTATAAATACCAAAATAAATATAATTTAAACTTTTTATAAATTCCAATAATTTTTTAGGTTATTATGACATATTAGGATTGTTTATATAAATTTTTTTCGAAGTAATAATGCTGTTATTAATTTATCAAAAACAATATACCCAATAGTTTCAAAATTGACATAAAAGAGTTTTAAAAACAAATATTATATTATTTATTGATATTCAACTCCTAAATATCTATGGTTCGAAAAGAGACTTATTTCATGATATTTGTATCATTAATGGACCACTTGGGGGTCTCTTGGAGGTATATTGTATGTTTTTTTTCTAAATAATATAAAAATACAATGTGACATGGTAAGTGTCAAACTAATTAACTAAGAGTTAAAACTAAATGATAAGGTTAATATAATGACCCAAACCTGTCTAAATTCTTTTTTTGAGTGGTTTTCGACTCATCCCTACCTTAAACATTAAATAATCCACTATGGATCCATTAGAAACTGAATATGAACTTATTATAAAATAATATTTCTATATTTTCCTAAGGTGCCCCTCACCCCTCTTATAAAAGGGCACTCTCCCTTCTCACTAATTCACACATTAAAAGCTTTTTGGGTCTTCCAAGACCTGCCAAAATACTCTCTAAACTTCCCTAACTTCAACCTAGAGGCCTTATTTTGATCAGAAATCCAACCTATGGAGCCCTTTGGATCAAATCAAAACGAAGAACCCGAAGAAGAGGTAATGTTTTCACCACCCTTTTTCAAGTTCATTTCTTCTTCAATTTATTCTTTCTTTGTTATTTCCATTATAAAATAATAACTCCAGTATCTCCTATATATTGTGATATCATTATAAATATGGTACAACCATATTCAGTATTCTATCCATCCTTTGAATGACATGTCACCATACATGCGTACATAGGGATTACCGTCTCCACGTCGTGGTGTAATTGTTATTCAATATATTATTATTTGTATGGGTATAATAATGATGTGTAATTCATATAAATAATAAATATAATATGATAATGATTTTGTATCTATGATATACCATCCAAATATATATTATTTTAATATCAGAATAATGATATTATCGTTCGTGCGTACGTATGGACTACCGTCTCCACGAACGCGATGAGATTCATTCCTCATCATATCCATTCAAGAAAAAATTTTGCTGGATGATTAAAAATAATATTTAAGGACTTGATATCATTCTGGATATTAATATGATACAACCTATCCATAACAAACCTGGCTTATGTAACAAATCATATAAAAGAAAACGAGTAAGTCAACACCCAAAACAACGATAATACTAAGATATTATCAACAAATAATTAATAGAAGATCATATATGATATCTTAATTATATATATGGTAATTTTATAATTTAATAACAATTTTTTAACTATTATACAGGAGGTTAAAATACCATCGACTAAGGAAAAGTACAAGGTAAGGGTTTATTTCACAATCTCTTCATTATTCGAGGTTGTTTATACATAATTATCTACTGAGACCTCTTTATCATCCACATACATGTTTCTTAAAAATGTATTTCAAAACATTCTTACTATTTTACAGAATATGGATAACTGTCATTTATACCCTTGTTTGACTTTTTATATGAGGTTTATAAAGGAATCTTTTTGTCGTTTTCCAAACAAGGTCACTTTTAACCTTTTCAACAGAATTAAGGTAAGAATATCTTTTTTTTAACTTATACGGCTGGTGCAGTTATTCTTCGCCGTTTTACACCTTTTATTCTTCCCTTACAATCTTATAAGAATATTTTCAAAATGAAGGTTTTCTATAGAATTATGTGACTTTTAAATGATTTCAAAAAAAGAGATATTTCTCTCAAATAGTTTCGATTTTCATCTATGACAACATCCTTTGATGGATTTTAAGTTTATTTGAAGTTTATTTATTATGATACAAAACATCCATACTATATTGAAGGTTTTGTGATATGATTGACTATTGATGTGTTATTTTTATACCATTCATGTTTTATGGAGAAATTATTGACATTTCGTATTCTAGTTTTAATACGAATGTTTATGTTATGTTTAAACCTATTCATATGAGGAATGAATTAAACATAATAAGTAATGGGTGGAGCCCTCTATAGCTCCTCGATACATCGGTAAGTCTCATGAGACAAAATAGTGTCCTGGTATGAGGCCTTGACAAAATCTTATTTGTAGTCTTGGCACAAGGCCTTGGCTACGTGGTTATGATAGTATGGCATTATGCATTCCGTCATTATGAAAGTGGTTATTGATATTTCATATGATTATTCAACTAGTAGAATATCCATGTGAATAAGTAAATGGAATTATTTCAATTTATCTTTGTCATATTATGTTGAAGTTAAAGTTTAAAAGGCTTTTGTTTTAGTTATACATTGCCTTAAATGTTTATGTTTATTTATGGAAGATTCTGCTATATTATTATCCTTTCTGAGCATCTGATCTCACCCCTTTCATTGTTTTATTTTTTCCAGGATGTTAGGAAGTAATTTATGAATGACCTGCATGGATAGTATGTGGGGATATGATTGTGGAAAATGGAGAATATGTTGTTTTAGTTTGAATTTTTATGATGTAATGTAAGACTTATGAATATATCTAGTGTTTCCAAGGATACTAAACTAATCTATCTTTTAAGATTTTATCTTTCTTGTGATCATGCCAATGTTATGTAATAATGCACCGACTCTGGGAAACTGGGGTCGGGGAATTACAGTTGGTATCAGAGGAAGTTTAGTACAAACATTGGAAGCTATATTTAAATAAAATCTTATTAGAGCACATAGATCTAAGATGGACTTTGAGGATTAGTATAGAAGAACCTCCTAGAATTTTGGTATTGTAGAAATTTTGTTAGTTTTCCGAGCAATTCATCCCTGTTTGGATACGAGCAGGTAGAGGTGGCTCTAGCACAGATGTACCTAGGGGTAAAACCCGAAATCACCGCTTTGAGCTAGACTCGAATGGGAACTGGTGCACGACAACGGGCCTTGCTGCACTCTTGGTTACGACACTCCCGGGGGATATGCTTTGGATAATTTTCATTTTCTTTACAAACCATTAGGAATGTTTTATGAGTGTATACTTTCTCAAAGAAAACATTTTTATGATTATGGATTATATCCATAAATAGTCTAATTTATGTTAAGTGTTTTACAAGTATGGAATTATGTATTTTGATTCGTAAACTGATCTAGTTTATGCCATTGTTTAGAATTGGAACCTAGTGGAAGAAATGGAAACTATATCAATGCACGCACTCCATGTAGGGATTTCCCTCCAGATCAAGATAATTATAGTGGATCTAGTGATGTAACTAGTGCTGAACAACTAATCACCATACTGGGACAATTCACTCAGGTTATGAATAATAACCTTACCCGTATGGAGCACCATGATCCACAACATGGAGGATCAATTTTTGATAGCTTCATTAGGCAAAAACCACTATCATTCAATGGGATCCCCATAGTAGCTGAGCAATGGATAAATTCCTTAGAGAAAATATTCCATGCCTTGCGGAGTAGTGAAAGGGAAAAAGTTTTCATGGAAGCTTATCACCTCACTGGAGATGCTAATCAATGGTGTTTATTGATAAAAAACATGAAGTAAGATGATGAAGTATCAGATATGGAATGGAGGGAGTTAAAAAATCTGATCTTAGAAAAATTATTTCCTCGAGACCATCGAGCAGATATGGAAAGGAAATTTCTGAGTCTAAGGTAGAAAGAGGATAAGAATGTCTCAAAGAATGAGGATAACATTACAAGGTTAGTGAGGTATGTTGCGGATTATATACATAATCCAAGGAGTAAGATTGATCATTTCTTTAATGGGTTAAAACCATTTCTTCGTCGAGCATTAGTCTCGCAAAACTTCTCATCATACGAAGATATTGTCTCCCGTGATATCAAGAAGGAAAAGGAATTCTCTAAGTCTTATGACTTTAAAGAAAAGCAAGATAAGAAGAGATCTGCTAATCAATCTGGAAATGAAAATAAGGAGAAGAAGGGAAAAGTAGAAAATCCATCCTATAGTAAATGTGGGAAGAAACACCCTGGTACTTGCTTAAAAGGAATGGGAGTCTGATACAAGTGTGGTGAAAAAGGCCACCAATCTCATGATTACAAGGGAAAGAGAGTTAGTGTAATGTGGAATGCTATAATTGTAGAGAGATGTGACATTATGAAAATGAATATCTTAATAGTCAGGGGAACTTGCCTCAGAAAAGGCCAAGGGATCAAGGCTAAGCTTATGCTATCACTACTGCTGAGGTAGAAGCTCTGAAAGACGTGGTGGTAGGTAATTTAATTGTTTCCTCAAGTTTAGAAAATGCTTTATTTGATTCTATATCATCGCATTGTTTCATATCTTCCCAGTTTGCTAAGAAAATTAGATATTTCCAATTTTATTTAACAATGTATTTTTCAGTTAAAACTCCAAAGGGAAGTATCATTGCAACAATGTTTTGTGAATCAGTCCCCATTAGAGCACATAAATGCTCTTTATCTGCTGATCTCATTGTTATACCTATGATTGAGTTTGATATAATCCCCAGAATGGATTGGCTTTTGAACCATGATGTGAAGATTTATTGTAAGAAGAATTAGGTTATGATTTTTGATGATGATGATAAGGAACACCTTATCTTTAGAGATGAATCGTCACCACTTAATTCTTATCTTGATCCACCCCTAGTAGCTCAACTAAATTAAATTATCGGGGAGGAAGAGAATGAAATAACTGTGGGTGAGGGAAGGAATGTTCAAATAGAGGATGTACCTATTGTGAAAGAATATGTAGATGTGTTTTCGGAAGATTTAACTGGACATCCTCCAGAATGAGAAGTTGAGTTTTCAATAGATTTAATTCCTGGATCAAGGCCTATATCGAAGACCCCTTATAGAATGGGCACTGTGGAATTAGTTGAACTAAATAAACAACTAGATGATTGAGTAATAAGGGATTTATTCGACCTAGTGTTTCTCTATGGGGAGCCCCTGTCCTTTTTGTTAAGAAGAAAGATGGATCCATGAGGTTATATATCGACTACAGGGAAATCAATGCTATAACAATAAAGAACAAGTATCCCCTACCACACATTGATGATTTATTCGATCAACTACATGGAACTCAATACTTTTCAAAGATTGAACATCAATCTGGATACCATTAGTTGTGTGTGAAAAAGGAAGACATTCTGAAGATAGGATTTCGAACCAGGTACGGGCATTATGAGTTTACATTAATGCCTTTTGGGCTAACTAATGCACCCTCTGTATTCATGGATCTAATGAATAGAGTTTTCAAGGAATATCTGAATGATTTTCTGGTGGTATTTATTGATGATATCTTGGTATACTCAAAAGCTACGAAGATCATGAAAATCACTTCTGCATTATCCTGAAGACTCTGAGAAGACATGAATTATATGGGAAGTTTAGCAAGTGTGAATTCTGGCTTCAGGAGATTTCTTTTCTTGGAAATATTATCTCCAAAGATGGAATCTCTGTTGATTCTTTTAATACCAATGCAAATCATAAATGGAAAGAATCAATGAGTATAACTGAGGTACGCAGTTTTATTGGTTTGGAAGGTTATTATCGACATTTCGTCCAGAATTTTGCTCGGTTGGCTAACCCATTTACAAAGCTCACACGTAAATGGGTTAAAATTGTTTGGACAAAAGGGTGTGAAGAATGTTTTGAAGAACTGAATAGAAGATTAGTCAATGCTCCTATATTGACTCTACCATTGGGGAATTATGGGTTCGTTATTTATAGTTATTCATCGAAGAAAGGACATGGATGTGTCCTTATACAGAATGATAGGGTTATTGCCTATTAATCACGAAAGCTAAAAATTCCTGAGTAAAACTATCCTACTCATGATCTTGATTTAGCTGCTGTAATCTTTTCTTTGATGATATGGGGGCATTATCTCTATGGTGAAAAATGTGAGATATATACCGATCACAAGATTTTAAAGTACATTTTCTCACAGAAAGAACTCAACATGAGGAAAAGGTGATGGCTTGAACTTCTCAAGGATTATGATTGCAAGATACAGTACTACCCGGGGAAGGCAAATAAGGTTGCAGATGCTTTGAGTAGAAATGATCATGGTGTTTTGAACATGATGAGAGTGGAAAGGGATCCTATTTTCATGTATCTAGTAAAGATGGATATGGGAATCACCATGGAAGGTGAAACATCAAAACTTTTTCAAATGGTTTCCAAACCATCTTTACTAGAAAGGATAAAGAGTTCTCAGGCCGATGATGAATAGTTTAAAAAGAATATTAAAGCTGTGAATGATGGGAGATTGAGTGACTTTGTGTATGGAGATGGAATTTTGAAATTTGGGAAGAGAATTTGTGTTCTCGATATACCTGATTTAAAAAGAGAATTATTAGATGATTCTCATAGTTCCAATTTCTCTATACACCCTGGGAGCACCAAAATGTATAGAGATTTGAAGGAACATTTTTGGTGGGACAACATGAAGATGGAGATTTCTGATTTTGTGTCAAGATGTATGGTTTTTCAACAAGTGAAAGATGGAAGGGAACAGCCTGGTGGAGTATTGCAACCTCTTCCCATACCTAAGTGGAAATGGGATAATATCACGATGGACTTTTTCATGGGGTTACCAAAGACTCCTAGAAGGAATGTTGCACTATGGGTTATTGTTGATCATCTTACCAATACAACACATTTTTTTGATATAAGAGAAGATATGCCACTGGAACGTCTACAAGATTATATATTAATGATGTTGTGAGACTTCATGGAGTACCCCTATCGATTTTTTTTTTATTGTGATCCCCGTTTTACATCAAGATTCTGGAAAATTCATTAGAAGGCCTTGGATACTGAACTTCGTTTGAGCACTGCCTACCACCCTCAAACAGATGGACAATCATAACGGACTATTCAAACCTTAGAAGACATGTTGAGATCATGCTCACTTGACTTTCATGGTATGTGGGATCAATATTTACCTTTGGTAGAATTTATCTATAAAAATAACTTGCATTCAAGTATTCTGATGGCACCATATGAAGCGTTATACGGAAAGAGATGTCACACACCAACCTGTTGGGATGACGTTGGTGAAAGAAAACTTGTAGGCACAGAACTGGTGGAGGAAACGGTGGAAAAGGTGAAGATAATCCAAAACCACATCAAAGCAGCTCAAAGTAGGCAGAAGAGCTATGTTAACAACCAAAGGAAGGATTTGTTATTTCAAGTAGGAGATCATGTTTTCTTGAACGTATCTCCATGGAAGGGAGTTATATGTTTCGGAAATAAAGGTAAATTGAGTCCCAGGTACATCGGACCTTTCGAAAATCTAGAACGAATTGGGGCTGTAGCTTACCATTTGGCAATGCCGCCAAATCTCTCCAAAGTTCATGATGTGTTCCACGTATCACTGTTGAGAAAATACATGCCTGACCCAAAACATGTAGTCACCTATGAGTAATTAGAACTGGAACCCGATATATCTTACTGTGAAGATTCCATCAGGATTCTTGATATGAGAGAACAAGTTCTAAGAAACCGGACGACTCGTCTGGAAAAAGTTCTATGGAGAAACCATAAAATGGAAGAGGCAACGTGGGAACCCGAGGAACTTATGATGAAGAACCACCCGAGTATTTTTATGAAGTAATATTCTAGAAATTTCGAGGATGAAATTATTTGAAGTAGGGTAGAATGTAACACCCCAAGCTTCCATGGTACGCTTCTCTTTGAATAATACAGTAGCATGTGTTATACGCAACTTCAAGTTCTAACACACACCACAACCAATCAAAGTTGCTGTTATGAATAGTAATACCTAATTTTTGAAATTTTATAAATTTTACCTCTCAAAATGGACTTCATTTTTGGATTCAGAATATCGAATTTATCCTAGGGTGAAATTTTGGTACTTTTCGGATAACTTTTATATTTTGATGAATAGTGAAAATTAGTAAATTTTATTTAAAAACAACTTTTTTAATCAAAATAATTAATATTGATAAATTATGAATTTGAGTGGTTTTAAAGTATATTTAGAATATATAATTACCATTTAATACAATGTTGGTCATTATACTCAATTTCACAATTAAACTATACAAAAACAAGTATCAATCTTTTGATAGTTATTATATCTTAAAAACACGCTTTTTGTTTTAACAGCGAGAATTAATTTTAAATTAATTTCTGCCACTTCTGTGTTTTGAATTTGGAAAAATGGATTCCATATTTGGAATCAGTATTTCCAAATTGTGTAAATATGTATCTTTTATTTTTATACATTTTGAATAATTACTTCGGTAAATATTTTATTTACCATGGTTAAAGGGTAAATCTGGTAAATAAGGGTTAAAAAATAATATTATAATAATAATAAATAACCCTAAAATGCGTCTTAACACTATTGGTTGATACATGACCGACCATGGTCATCTTTGAGTCGATTTTGGGACCACATGGATCCACTTGTAAGTGATAATGACACTTTATATTAATTAAGATAAAATAAATACAAAATTGACATAAGCATATATCTTTTAGAAAAACAATTTTTACATAGGGTTATATATGTTGGATTTTCAACTATAAATATTAATTATAAAGATAAGAGTATTTCCTACATAATTATATTTTATTTATAAATTTTAGATACTAATTAATTTAATTTATTTATGACACAATGATGATGAAGTAATTACCGTATTAATGAAAGATTAAGATAATTTATATTATAAATACCCAAATAAATATAATTTGAGACTTTTTATAAATTAAAATAATTTTCTAGGCTACTATGACATATTAGGATTTTTTATATGAATTTTTTTTGAAGTAATAATGCTTTTATAAATTTATCAAAAACAAAATACCCAATAGTTTCAAAATTGACATAAAAGAGTTTTTAAAACAAATATTATATTATTAATTGATATTCAATTCCTAAAAATCTGAGGTTCATCCAAGAGAATTATATCATGATAGTTGTATAATTAATGCACCACTTGGGGGTCTTTTTGAGAACACTGTTTGTTTATTTTCTATATAATATAAAAATACAAAGTGACATGGTAAGTGTCAAACTAATTAACTAAGAGTTAAAACTAAAAGATAAGGTTAATATAATGACCCAAACCTGTCTAAATTCTATTGGTTAAGTTTTTTTCGACCTCTCCCCACCTTAACCTATAAATAATCCACTTTGGAGCCATTATAAACCGAATTTGAATTTATTATAAAATATTATTTCTATATTTTCCTAAGGTGCTTTCACCCCTCTTATAAACGGGCACTCACCCTTATCAATAATTCACACATTAAAATCCTTTTGGTTCGGCCAAAACCTACCCAAATACTCTCTAAACTTCCCTCAATTCAACCTAGAGGCCTTATTTTGATCAGAAAGACAATATATGGAGCCCTTTTGATCAAATCAAAAGGAAGAACCCGAAGAATAGGTAATGTTTTCACCACCCTTTTTCAAGTTCATTTCTTCTTCAACTTCTTCATTCTTTGTTATTTCCATTCTAAAATAATAACTCCAGTATCTCTTATATAGTGTGATATAATTATAAATATGGTACAACCGTATTCAGTATTCTATCCATCCTTTGAATGGCATGTCACCATACATGCGTACGTACGACTTACCGTCTCCACGTCGTGGTGTAATTGTTATTCAATATATTATTATTTGTATGGGTATAATAATGATGTGTAATTCATGTAAATAATAAATATAAAATGATAATGATTCTGTATATATGATATAACATCCAATTATATATTATTTTAATATCAAAAGAATGATATTGTCGCTCGTGCGTACATACGGACTACCGTCTCCATGTACATGATGAGATTCATTCCCCCTCGTATCCATTCAAGACTAAATTTTATTGGATGATTAAAAATAATATTTAAGGACTTGATATCATTCTGGATATGATTAAGATACAACCTATACATAACAAATGTGGCTTATGTAACAAATCATATAAAAAAACGAGTATGTTAACACCCGAAACAACGATAATACTAAGATATTATCAACAAAGCAATATTAGAAGATCATATATGATATAATAATTATGTATATGGTAATTGTATAATTTAATAACAATGTTTTAACTATTATACAAGAGGTTAACATACCATCGACTAAGGAAATGTACAAGGTAAGGGTTTATTTCACAATCTCTTCATTATCCGAGGTTGTTTATACGTAATTATCTATTGGGACCTCTTTATCATCCACATCCATGTTTCATAAAAATGTATTTTAAAACATTCTTACTATTTTAAAGAATATGGTTTAAATTCATTTATACCCTTGTTTTACTTTTTATAAGAGTTTTATAAAGGAATCATTTCGTCTTTTTCCAAACAAGGTCCTTTTTAACCTTTCCAATAGAATTAAGGTAAGAATGCCTTTTTTTTAAATTAAACGGAAGGTGCGGTTATTCTACACCATTTTACACCCTTGAAGCTTCCCTTACATGCTTATAAGAATATTTTCAAAATAAAGGTTTTCTGTATAATTATGTGACTTTTAATTGATTTCAAAAAAAGAGATATTTTCTCAAATAGTTTTGATTTTCATCTATGTCAACATCAATTGATGGATTTTAAGTTTATTTGAAGTTGATTTATTATGATACAAAACTTCCATACAATATTGAAGATTTTGTGATATGATTGACTGTGAATGTGTTATTTTCATACCATTCATGGTTTATGGAGAAAGTATTGACATTTCGTATTCTAGTTTTAATACGAATGTTTATGTTATGTTTAAACCTGTTCATATGAGGAATGCATTGGACTTAATAAGTGACGGGTGGAGCCCGCTATAGCTCCTCGATGCATCGGTAGGTCTCATGAGACAAACTAGTGTCTTGGCACGAGGCCTCGACAAAATATTATTTGTAGTATTGGCATGAGGCCTTGGATTCATGGTTATGATAGTCTAACATTATGCAATCGGTCATTATGAAATTGGTTATTGATATTACATGTGATTATTCTACTAGTAGAATATCCATGTGAATAAGTAAATGGAATTATTTCAATTTATCTTTGCCATATTTTGATAAAGTTAAAGTTTAAAAGGATTTTGTTTTAGTTATACATTGCCTTAAATGTACATGTTTATTTATGAATGTTTTTTCTATATTGTTATCCTTACAGAGCATCTGAGCTCACCCCTTTCAATGTTTTATTTTTCCCAGGATGTGAAGAAGTAATTTATAAATGACCTGCAGGGATAGTATGTGGGGATATGAGTGTGGAAAATGGAGAATATTTTGTTGTAGTTTTCATTTTTATGATGTAATGTAAGACTTATGAATATATCTAGTGTTTCCAAGGATACTAAACTAATCGAATTTTCGAGATTTGATCTTTCTTGTGATCAATCCAATGTTATGTAATAATGCACCGACTCTGGGTAACTAGGGTTGGGGCGTTACACATTTCCTATATAGAACCATCTAAGATCCATCTTATATTTAATAAAAATTATTAGAGAATGTACATACAATGCCCAACCAAGAATAGAGTCCTCCAATGGTTACCCTATTATCTCATGAATCCTATTCTAAGCATTTGGATTCACACACTCAATTATTGGATTTCTCACTTACTAATTCCTTTAAATCATTTCTTTTATGTTTTTCTTCATTATATACATTTTTTCAAATTGGAAAATTCAGTTCCATATTACCCTTATTATACATTTGATTTATAAATGAATATATCCACATTTTCAATATCATTAATCCTCTCATTATCCTATATGTACTCTATTTACCATCATGAAATTTTGTATGGGATCCTAACTTATTCTTATTTATTCAATATTAGATTTTATTTTATTCCTTCTATTATTAATTCCATATGATATGATATGCCTTTGAATATCCCTATTATTTCCTATTTTATTTACAAATTATTATATACCACCTTTTCACTCATGAACACAGTTTTATGATTTTTTATGTGACATTATTATGCTGTTGAAATTTCACTATGATTTTATACACAGAAATAATTATGTAGGGAATATCATACCCAATATTTATCAATTGTTTTAACCTTTATAAACATATAATTATTTTAATTTGGACATACATGGGTTTATTTTTCACATCATTATCATGTAATAAATTATGTCGATGAATGATTTACATACATGGGATTATTTTTCACTTTATTATCATGAAATAAAATATGATGATTAATGAATCCATGTTATATGATCAATATGTCACAGATATGCATGAGAATGAAATGAATGTTAATGGTGTGCCAGGAAATATATAGTGATCCAATGCATTGGCAATGTTTAGTATGATGAGACATCATTTTGGGATGGGGAGTGGCCCTAATTCTATTGTGAGACTTTTTTACATTATGATTTCATGGAGGTTATCCTTGACCTACGTTTCTGATGAAAATATTTTAAGATGTTTCCTCATTTCCCATGTTTCCTTTATAATTATCATTCTATATGAAGACATATTATTAATTTTTCTTTTATTCCCCATTAATATGGATATTTTATAAATATTAATATATTCTTCACATAATACACTCTCTATTCCCTTACGAGTATTTTTATGTTACTCCGTTCTTATGTTTTTTTCCCAGGTTACCCTAAGTAATAAAATTTTTGATTGAATATTATGATAATGTTAAGGATGTTTTAAGTAATTATGATGTATTTTTTTATTTTATCTTATGTAATTTTTCTAATTCAAATAGAAACTAGAATTCTTGATCATCCAGGTTATATTAAATTTATTATTATATAATGAATCATGAATTAATATGAAATAGAGATACTGATTTTTGATAATTGGTATCGAATGAAATGATATTTAATTTAATTTTTGTAGTAGGATTACATAGCTCTAGTATAATCTATAATGATAAGCCTAATTATAAAAAAATTTATATTTTTTCATATGTATATATCAAGTGGTTTATAAATAAAATACATCCCTTTGAGGATAATACAAGTGGATATAGTTTTGGAATAGATATACCTAGGGGTTAAAACACCAACAAAGTATGTTGGGACATAATTGTTGTAACCTGTTAAATGAAAATGATCTTTAATGAACACATGTTTTGATAGTCCTGGGGGATATGATTTGGTAAATTCATAATTACTGAAAAAAATTATAAAAGGGAACAATAATTTCAATAAGAATATATGATAGGAATTAGAACATGGATAACACGTATTGAAGCCTATAAATTCATAAGTTAATGAAATAAATGTATGATATACGTTATCCCTTTAATGTAACTAAATTCCCCCTTCTGTGTTTAATACTTTGAAAACTATAATTCTCAATATTCCATTTGATCACCCCAACGGTTGAAAAAAGGATGAATTTGGTAAATAGCTGATCTGAAGGTAAATGTGATGGATGTCTAAAAAATATTCCAAACATGATCATTAATCATATAGTTTATCTTGGGATTATGCCACCCAAACTATCAAAAATTAAAATTGAAAATTTGGATGTTTTTTAATTCCCAAATAAGTCATGGAAGACTGAGGATAAATTTCAAGGAAGTTCATCTAAAAAAGGCGATAAAAGAATGAATCCCCAATTTCCCATTTGACAAAGAATGGAATGAGACACCAAGGGAAATTCCACAAGGAACTTGGAGATATTTATATTGTGAAATGATGGGACACAAAGTATCCAATTTCAATGAAACAATAGAAAATGTGATATATAGAAATATTTTTCATTTTAAGGCACCATATATGGTTCTATGTAATAAATGTAGGGACTTTATGCAATATCCCTGATAACGCTCTATGTCTAAGGCAACCAATAAAGATAAGAATAAAAAAACACATTGATTGAGGGAATAAGGAAATCCCCATGATGAGATTAATTATGATGACTAAATTACATGTAAACTCTACTCCAAAGTAATGTATTTCAATATTCATTTAAATTCTCTCCATATTACCATATATTTTTATGTTTTCTATGAACATAGAGTCACCACCAGAAATTATTCTTTATCATTATGGAAAACATCAATGGATATGAATCACATGTAGAATTTTGAGAAAATTTTATTCCTTATAATATTATTAGTCTCCCTAAAGTATACTTTTATGCAATTCTAGGTGTGGATTGGCTCTCCCTATATAGATCAAACATGACAGTTAGAAAGTAGGAAATCACTATCCATATTGAAAATTTTCCACTGATTACGTATACATCTATGTAGGAGGGTGAATCTTATTTAACACCTATATCTCATGAATCAATATTATTTCCCTATAAAAAATTGTATCTAGCTCAAATGAATGAGTCTAAGGAAATTATCATCCTTAAAAACATGCCAACTATGAGGGAATATTCTAATGTGATTCTTGGTGTTCCTCATATTCAAGAGGTAGATTATTAAATCAATCATATCCTTGGGATGTTACCACTATACAAGACACTATATATAATATCACTTTCAAAACTTTCGGAGCTAATGAAGAAACAACATTAGAATCTGGATAAAGGGTTTGTATGCCCAGGTGCTTCACCATGGGGTGTAATATTCCTCATCATCCCAAAAATGGATTGGTCAATTCTCACTTTCATCAATTATTGCGAGATCAACAAAATCACAATAAAGATCATGTATCTTCTATAATGTATTGATTACTATTTCGATCGACTATATACAGCCCAATACTTATCCAAGGTGGATATTTTATCTAGATATAATCAAATTACCATGAGGAAAGAGGATATCCCCAATACTGCTTTTTGTATAAGTTATTATCACTATGAGATCATATTAATTCCATTCAGGCTCACAAATTCTCCTTTAATCTTCATGTACATGTTGAAAATGTCATCTATAGATTACACTAAAAAAATCATGGTGGTACTTGTAGATTATATTTTAATATAATCAAATATTATAGAGGTCTATAAAGAGAATATGATCACTATGATATAGTCCCTACAAAAGAATAATCATTATGTCAACTATAGAAAATGTGATTTCAAGTTCAAGTAAGTATCTTTCTTGGTGAGTATCATCACGTGAATTGAGATAAATGTAGACGATTAGAGGAAAAATGAAATAGAATCACGACTCAGGTCCATGTGTGTGATAGATATACATAATTTCCATGTGTTATTTGGATAATATTAAGGATTTGCAAGAAATTTATTTAAACTATAAAACCCTCTAACAATGATAATTTATATTGGAGTCATGTTTTTTGAATGTGTAATGTGAATATAGATTCAAGGAGATGAATAGTATTATTATCACTGCACCTATACTCACACTAACCTCTAATGGAGAAAACATCATGGTATTTAGTGGTCTATCATAGAAGAAATTTTGATGTGTGTTAATATAGAATAAAAAATTCATTGTTTACGATTCCATGTAATTTAATTTTCATTAACAAAACTACCAAACACGTGATCTAGAGTTTGATGTAGAGATATTCACATTTAAAATATGGAAACATTTTCTCTGTTATGATAAGAGAGAAATATATAATGATCCTAAAATAATCAACATTATATATAAAAATGTATAGAGTTGAATATGTGCCAACGATGATAGTTAGATCTAATCAAGGACTATGAAAACTCAATACCCTACCATTATTTAAAAGTGAAAACAGATTAATACAATCTATGTAGAAAGGATCTATTAATACATTAATTGATTTTAAGTGAGAGGGATCTGATATTACTTTATTGGAAAATGATGGACATGGGAATCATAAATGAAGGAACATTGACAATTCATTCAAAAATGATTTCCCAATCATATCATTTGGAGAAGTTAAAGGATTCTCAGTGAGATGATTTGTTAATTGGGATGAAACAAGAATCCATAAAAAATGAGAAATCTTCATAGTTCTATGTTATTGAAGAAGGTGTAGTAATAATTTATTCAAGACTATGTGTACCATCAAATATTGAGTTAAAGATGGTTATGCTTGATAATTCGCATAGCTCAACCTTCTCAATAAATCCTGGAAGCCCAATGAGGTATCATGATATCTGAGAGCACTATTGGTGGGAAAACAAGAAGAAGGATATCAAATAATCTACATCAAGATGTATTGAATGAAAGAAGGTGAAGTTATAATAGAAAAAATATAACAGGACGATGAAACCAATACCCATATCAACATGGAAATGGGAAAATAGAACCATTTTTTTTATTACTGGACATCTGAGGAAATATAGGGAAAATTACTATATGGGGTGTGGTGGATCATCTTAAAAATATTACACCGTACATTGTGATTAGATATGATTTATCCATGAATCAGCACACGAGGATATAAATCAGGGAAGTGGTGAGATTGAATGGAGTTCCACTATAGATTTTATATGGTATAGATCTAATATTATCCTCCTTATTATAGAAAATTGTCCAACATGCTATAAATACTAATCTGAACATTAGTATGGAGTATAATCCTAAAACTAATGTCCAGTAATATAAAACTGTTTAGACATTTTAAGACATTTTGAGAGCATATTCTATCAATTTCAGAGGAGGGTGAGATCAACATCTAACTTTGTTCGAGTTCTCTTACAACAACAGTTTCCTCTTGAGAATCAAAATGGATTCCTATGAACCTCTTTATGGGAAATGTTTAATAACACATACATATTGGAATGATGTCATAGCCCGTCCCCTAGGACTTGTTCCATGACATACCACAAGATCACCTCCTAATGGACAGGTGTTGACGACTAGCACTGTAGGAATCTACTTGAAAGTGGAAGGAATTTTCCTAAGTATCTATAATAACGCACACAAAAACAAATCCCAAAGATAAAAAATTTAAAATAAATAGGACACTGTAAACAACCATTGTGTACAATTACAATTGATAGTAAAATGGTCCATAATAAAAACCCATCCAAAAATAAACTGAAATAAGGAAAGTAGAAAGAAAACATTGGAAGCCATATACTAGAAACCCCAGCTGATGGGTATGTAAAGAGTACATGTTTGAATCCAAAGAGGTACACCCTGCCTTCTTGGTCTCAATGGGCACCACCAGGTCCTAGGCCACCAAATCCTTCAACATGTCGTCGATCATCAGCACCGGACACAACACTTGCGTGCAAACCTGTTTAGGGTTGAGTAAAAAAATACTTAGTAGGGACCCCAAAACAATAATGGAATGACCGTAAAGAAAACCAAAAACAAACCACAAAGTCTGATCATTGAGCATGATCCCGAAGCAAGACAGCTCAAAATAGGTATATTATAGAGTATGAAAGAAGAACCATTAGTCACATTATCTAACACCATAAGCTGTTGGAGAACTCCTTCTCAATGAGTATTGTCGGTATTATTGGTCATAAAGAAGCCACATGCCACTATCACTGGGAAAGTTATGGTAATCATACTTAATGAGTACCATGGGTATGATGGGTCAAACTGAAGCTGCTCCCCCCTGAGGGCGTGGTGGGTCACACAGAAGCCGCATCCTACCAAGGTCCATAGTAAGGTACTTCTTCTATCGAGTATCATGGTTATGCCAGCTAACAAAGATTCTGCTCCCCACAGTGGGCCTGTAGGGTCACACAGAAGTCCCTTCCCATTGGTCCATAGTATCCGATCCACATAGGATCTCTCGTCTGTAATCTCTAGGTCTCAGCCAACTGTAGCGTTTCTTCACGCAGCACAGTTGATCTCAAGAGAGCCTCACCCCATGACATTAATCTAATTACAAAATCTATTAAATAATACATAGAATGTGGAAAAGTATCCACATCTTTGAGAGGGTCCCAAAGCCACAAATGGATCATCCATCAGATGTCTGGTTTGTAATTTACTGACATTTTAGTGAAAAGGGAGGGCGGTAGTGTCCGGGTGTGGTCTGACCCAGTTGAACAGACCTGACCCTACCCAAATCCGACCCAACCCAGATCTGGCCCATCCTATGATGGGCCTAGGCCATCATCTTAGGTCTGGCCCAATAGCATGGGTCTGGCCAGCCTTAGCCGGCATTCTCTTAAATTCGAACATTACACAGCCTCGTCCGACAACACCACACGCGGCCGGGGAAATTGGTCGCCCATCCACGTCACTGATATACCAATTTTGTGGGTTTAAATGTCAACTTGGATCCAATGTGGTGCCGCTGGTCTATAGAACTGCAACCATCATGGTCACGGTCTCTTCCGGTCGGTGCGCTGCTGGGGTGCACTGTTTCCATCAGCCGTCGGCATAGCCAGCACCGTCACGCCAATAAGAACTTCGATGGACCACTAGATGTACTCTTGTTGTCCTTTCTCCATGACTCATACATCTATGACTTCCAATGAATTCCCTCTTCACTGAGATGGCCTCAAATGTTCCTTTCCGCCATCATGGAAAATCTATTTACAAAGAACACACATGCGGAGGGCCTTGAGCATTGTTCTTGTCAACCCACACCCTTCACATTAGTAGTTTAAAACTAGAGAGGCTTAGTATGATATTATATCAACAAATGTTTAAATCGTAAATAGAAACCCTGGAAATATTACCCTATTGAAAGAACAAACAATCATCTAATCAGCCTGTTCGCTGATTGATCTGCATTCATCATTTAGGACAAGAATGAGGAAAAACATGAATCAAAACAAACCTTTACCTTGATCAATGTTCATTGTGGGAGAAGTCCACCGATAAATTTTAAAGTAGTCGTATGCGTTTTTTTCTTCCCAAATATACGCATCGTAGATCAAAAACATTGCAATCAATCTCCCTACATTTTTCATTTGTTGTAGGGGGGAACATCGACAAAGGTTTGTTTGAGGATTTCCAAAGTTTAATTCTCCACTCTCCATCATGTTATCCTAATAAAAAAGGAAAATAATCTCCACATTTCTGTAATGTTGTGATTTTTCATCCTTACATTGTTTCATTTATGAAATAGCATAGCTGTTACGCTTTAATTAAAGCATTGTTACACTGCACAAAAATGAGCCTTTAATGAGATTTCATTAATGTCCCTCCTCACCACAATACTGCTTCATCGTTCACTTCTAAAAGATGTGAAAGAAAATAAAATAAAATATTTATTTTATTTTATTATTTTTCTAGAAGTCCGAAAAATATCATATCCCACTGACCCTTTCCAGTAGATGTAATATCCTTTCTTGAAGAATCATGGAATTATGAGTTTATTGATGCCCTCAACTTTTTCATCCGAGCACCAGTTCAAAAGTTAGAAAAAAATTCTCACATATTTAGTTATGTGAACTAAAAAAATTAAAAATTCTATTTGGTGCTCACTGTGCCTCAGATTCACATGACGTCAAAGCGTGTTTTCTTGAAATAGTTCTATAAAATTTAAAACAATTACCTAGAAATTTCAAGGCAATACATTGTCTTGTCCTTAAGGATATACATCCTTAATAGTGAAAAAATTACATTCATACAAGTGGTAGTACTGATAATAAACATGAGCCTCCTACTCCCATGTGTTATTTGGGAGATTTCCAAGCTGTCACCAAATGCACACCATCGAAATTGATCATCCACGAAGGTCCCACTCATGTCGATCCTCTATCTCCACTGGTAACTCCACAAATGTCACCCCATTTTCAATGTCAAGCTTGCCTCAATCGATGATGTGCGATGGATCATGAATATACCACCTCAGTTGTGACATGTGGAAAACATCATGCAACTCGTGCATTTGGGGTGGATAATAACTAGTGGTACACCACCTTACCAACTCTGCTGAGGATCTGTAAAGGCCCGATGAATCATGGTGATAACTTTCATCCGAGGGAAAATCTCTGATATCTTTGTCGTGGTGAGACCAAAAGGAATACAAGGACTCCCCCTTCAAACTCCAACTGTCTATGTCAATTGTCATCATAACATTTATTTTTTGCTCTGTATAGTCCACTGCCACTATGGGATGATCTTAATCTTCTTAGTGGTAGCCTATACGAACTCTTGACCCATGAGTGCTGACTCCCATTTGTCTGTCGTATACAGAGGTGATCTGCATAGCCTCCCATACAAGGCATCAAACAGTTCCATGACACTGGTGTAGTGATAGATGTTGTTGTATGATATCTTCCCAAGTGGTAGGTCTTCCTCCCAAATGCAACCAAAATCATGGACAGAATCACAGAGCATTTCCTCCATGTTTTGTATGGTCTACTCTGCCAGACCATCTATCTAAGTATGAAATATTGTGCTTGAGTTTAGTTGAGTTCCAAATGTCTCCTCTAATCCCTTATAGAGTTGGGATGTAATGAATGCATCACATAATGATACGATCGTCAAAGGTACCCCATGAAGACACACTATCTCTTGGATATAGATGCATCATAATCCCTCTACCAATCCCTGCTCCTTAATGGGTATGAAGTGAGACGACTTGGTGAGTCAGTCAATGATCACCGAGATAGAATCATTGCCCTTGGATGTGTGTGATAACATAGTTACAGAGTCTATAGAGATACCTTCCCATTTCCACTATGGTACCTCAAGTGACTGGGCCAAGCCAGCTAAAACCTGATGATTGGACTTCACTTGGTGGAAAGGGAGGAATCATGAAATGAAATCTACCACAAAAATCATTATCCCTGCCCATGAGTACTGACATAGAAGATCCTGGTACATATTCCCCATTCAAGGATGCACCGCTAAAGGGGATGTATGCAACTCCCTTATCAACTCCTCTCAGATTGTCATTGGTACTACAGTGCACCCTCTGAAGAGGATGACCTGCTCCCCCCCAAAAAAATCCATCAGGATATTGTCTTGAGGATAACTGATCTCATCAGGTATCACAATCAAAATCCTCAATTGGTGCCTCCCTTAATCGTTGATGGGGTGGGAGAGTGATAGTCATTGACTGATGTTATTCTACACCATCACCATCCATGTAGGATAACTGCATCGTAGATAGATACTATGTCACCTCACTTAGAAGCAATAAATTGGTCCTCCTGGTCAGTGTGTCTGCCACCACATCTCCCTTATAGGGTGTACAGACAATCTCAAAGTCATTTTCCAGGAGGAACTCCAACTATCTCTGATGTATCAATTTTAGGTCCTTGTTTGAGAAGATATATTTTAGACTCTTTTGGTGTGAGTAGATGGCAAACCATTCACCCATCAGGTAGTGCTTCTAAATCTTCAAGGCAATAACCATAGATGCTAAATCTAAGTCAAGGGTCATATAGTTCCTCTCCTACTGCCTCAAAAACCATTATCCGTAGGATATAATCGATATCTCTTGCATTAGAAAAAACACAGTCTGGTCCCTGAACTGTGAAAAAAAACACTATACCCAATTCCCACTTATAGTATTCTCTAGATGGTGGAATTTTTCAGTCACTGCCTCATCTCCTTGAAACATTTCTGGATCTTCCCCATCCACACGATGGATTGACCCTTCCATGTAAAGGATGATAAATGTTCTGATACTCTGGAAAATCCAAGAAAAAACCTCTGGTAGTATTTGAACGACCTCATGAAACTCTTCACCTCAGTCACACAATTCAGTGGCTCCCATGAAAGAACTGACTCTATATTCGCTGGATCCATTGAAACTATATCATATGAGATGACATTTCCTATAATGTGGACCTTGCGAATACATAATTGTAACAGAATTATAATACGATAATGTGGGTTCTCTCTGAGTGTATCCAATATTTTCCTCATGTGTGTAGTGTTTTCCTCCTCTGACGCCATGCACACCAAGAATTCATCAATGATGACCCCCATAAAAATATCTTTCATAGGCTAGAAGATCCAGTAAATGAGTCCCATGAACACTATTGGGGCATTGGTCATGCCAAAGGGAATCACGAGGAACTTTTAGTGGTCATACTGGCATCTGAAGGTTGTCTTAAATATGTCTTCATCCCATACCAAATCATGATGATTACCTGATATGAGGTCTATCTTTGAGAACCACCTCAACACCTTTAGCTAGTTTAAGAGGTAATCAATCCTCGGTAGTTGATATTTTTTCATCACAGTTACCTGGTTCTTGCACTAGAATTCCACAAGTATATGAAATCCCTTGTCTTCTTTGTTGGAAAACAACAATGGGGATACCCATAGTAATACACTGGGTCTTACAAAACCCCATATCCTGAAATTCCTCCAGCTTTTCCATCATTCCATGAAGCTCTGCTTGAGCCATCAGATATTCTGCTGTGGGTATTGATGTTGTATTAGGGTACAGTTTGTTGTAGGATTCTATCTCCCTGTGAGTTGATAGTCTTGGAAGATCCTCAGTAAAGATAAACTAAAACTCTTCCACCACTATAGGTAATCTTGGAATCCTCTTTTCCACCACACCAAGTGTGAGGCTAGCCTACTGGTTATAATAGGTAAGACCCTACTCCATGAAATTCCATCTTGTGCTGCAAAGGTTCCCTTCTTGCTGGTTAAGGAAAACCTAGTCCCATCCTTATGAACACACCACACTTTTCACGAAAAATAGTCGATCTGAGAATGGATTGTGGATAACCATCCCATACCAATGATGACGATGTAAGGCCTCAACGTTGTTATTAGGATATCCTAGGTGAATCCCTCGCCCCCTAGAGTAATCTCACATTGCAGGAACAAGTGTGTATTTTTTGAATAAACGCAAATAAGTTTCTCAAATCATAATGATCTAGCCATAGACACCACTATAATCTTCATGCCTTGGACGAGGCTTGTGCCAAGGAAAGAGTGACGGGAAGATGTGTCTATAAGAACTACAGATAATGTGGAGATGAAAAAATCATACCTCTAATCATCTATGGTGTTCCCTGGTTATTAGCCTCCATCTCCTAAAGTTGGCATCGCCCCTGTCTGTCGATTCCCGGAGCCTGTGGTGGACCACCTGGGTGTGGTGGAGTAAGCACCTCGAATCATCATCTAATGTCTACCGCTCGTCCAAATCCCCAGCCACATCCTTCACCCTACCGAACTCCTCAATCAAACCTTTTCCTCTACCATGGTGTCCCTCAACCATCTGATTATAGTTTGCACGGTGGGTCGTGTAGTCATGATCCACGTGTCAATGTCTACCACACCTGAAGCACATCCTGACCCCCTACTAACTCCCTCTGCTCGGGGATCCCCGCACTGCCGACACTGAGTCCAGGGGTCATCCCCTAAAACATCTAGCCCACTTTGTCCCTCTAGTCTACTTCTTACTGTTCATTACTAAATAATCTTCCACCCAAGGTCAGCTGACGGTGGTAGCTGTTAGTGTCTGGTCATCTTAGCATATCTCCATAATAAAAGTTTGCTCTATCACTCCAACTTATGTAGGGATGCTGAGTGACAAAATGGATGCCCTGACTTCTATCTGAGTCCCTACTCATATGTATATCCCCTAAAGTAGGGGTCCCACACCATATCTGTGGAGTAGTGAGAGAGGTATGTAAACCTCAATGTGTACTCATCGACTAACAGGTTGCCTGGATGTAGGTGTAGCAACTCCTGGATTCCCATTAAATGCAATGTCACAAGAAATAACTCCTCTTAGAAAAGACTCTCATAGTCAGTCAATGTAGGTGTCTCCTCATCATGTGTATAGATCATTAGACCCCACAATCTACCTGACAAGCCTAACAGAAGTCCCATGGCCATGATCGCCATCTAGTCATGTGGTGTCCTCACTAACATGAAGACTCGTGTCACTACCTCTAGTCAGTCCTATGTGAACTGAAGATCTATATATCTCAAAAAACTAGTAGGTCTATATCTCTTGAGCTCAAGATAGGCACTAAGCCTTCACGCATTCTCTACCAGTAATTCTGGTTGTAATTGCTGATCAATGGGTGGTTGAAACACTGATTCACCACTCATTGGGGGCATATCTATCTTTGGTCCATGAACCGACACCCCATTGCTAGGCAGTCTATCAACAATATCATGTATCAGAAGCGTAGCTAGCTTTCTATGTTGAAGTATCGTAATATATATCAATATAAACCACGATCAGAATATTATTACAAGTGAGATGACTCTTTTTAAATAAAATCATAATGCGACACTTAGACAACTAGTGTTTTTAGGTATATATCCAAAATGCATAATCTAGGGTCACAGTGTATTGATACATCGGTTGTGGAACCAAAACTGGACTCCCCAAATAAGAATGTTGAACATGATACATTTAACACTGTCACCCCAAAAGAAAAATAAACTCTCAGTATCTGAGGTAGAACTGACAACCTGTAATACCACATTGTCATGACCCATCCCCTAGGGCCCAGGCCATGATGTACCCCATTCTCGCCTCTTTAAGGCCAGGGATCGGTGACTATCGCTGAAGGCATCAAACTGAATTTGGATACATTTAACTAAGTAATTGTATGCATGCACAAACAACCATGTCCCAAATCCAAAAAAAACATGTCACTATAAATCACCACTATGTAACAGTACAACTGAAAGTCAAATTGGCCGTAATACATACCCAACAAAAAATAAACAGAAAGCGGGAAACTACAATGAAGACTACATAAGTCGCCCGATGGAAACCACACCTGATGGGTAAGTATAGAGTAGCCGCGAGAAGTCATAGAAGTATTCTCTACCTACATGGTCTCAATGGGCACCACCAGGTCCTGGGCAACCACATCCTTTTCCAAGTCATCTGTCGTTTGCACTGGACACAACATCTTCGGGACAACCCATGCTAGGGTGAGTTATAAAATACTCAGTAGGGACCCAAAAAATAGAAATACCACAATGTAATCCAAAAACAAACCGCAAAACCTGATCTCCAAGCGTGATCACAAAGCAAGACAACTCATCCCAGGTATATTATAGAGTAAGAATGTAGAACCATTAGTCACCTAATCAAACACCATGGGCTACTGTATAATTCCTCATCAACGAGTATAATGGGTCTACCGGGTCACACAAATGCTTCTTCCCACTATACTAGGGACAACTATGGTACTCATCCTTGATAAGTATTGTGGGTATGATCATCCACATAGAAGCCGCTCTCCACCATGGGCATGTTGGGTGACAAAGAATCCACTTCCCACCTATGGCCATACTGAGTTAGTCCTCCTGTCGAGTATCGTGGTTCTTCCAGGTCACAAAGAAGATGCTCCCCACTATGGGGCCTATTGGGTTACACATAAAATTCTTCCCCTGGTCTATAATATAAAATCCACATAGGGTCACACATTGGTAGTCTCTAGGTCATAGAAAACCACAGGGTTTCCACATGCAGCATGCTTGATGTTGCGAGAACCTCTCCCCAATCCATTCATAGAATTCCAACTTCAATGAAATACATCATAGTGTATTACAAATGCTGTTCCTTGTCAAGAGGGTGCCAAACCATACAACATATCGTTAATTAGGAACCCGATTTATATGATACGGGCAGTTTAGTGAAATGGGGGCCGGTTGTGTCGTGGTCCGACCTGAACCTACGCAGAACCAACCCGACCGGGATCCTGTCCATCCTTGGCCCAACCTGGTCCTAGCCCATACCACCAGTGCAGGTCCAACCCATTGTGGAGGGTCCAGCCCACCAACACCTGTCTACCCTACCGTATCAAGCCGACTCTCCCCTTCAGATGCTGTATAACCATGTCTAACATCACCACATGTGGCGGAGAAACCAGACGACCGCACACATAACCCACGGACCATGTCATCACATGGCTTTTCAAAGTGGCCGTAGCTTGGTACCACAGGTCTCCAGCATTGTCACCATAGTGGTAGCGGTCTCCACTGTTTAGTGCATCTCTTGGTTGTTCGGTTTCCATCAGCTACTGGCATGGCTGCCACTAACGTGAAGGTAGGAAATTTGGAAGACCACTAGACACATTCTGGTGTTCCCTTCTTCATCCCTCTTTCATCTATATCCTCGGATGAATGACCTCTTCACTAATAGGGACTTAGATGCACCTTATCACCATCTTGGAACATCTGTTTACAATGAACGCACATGTATAGGGGCCTAGGCCTTATTCATGTCATCATATTCTCTCGTCATTAGATATTTAAAACTAGGGAGGCTTGAGATGATATTCTATCAACAAAAGATAAAATCTTAATTAGAAACCCCAGAAATATAACCCTCCCACAATATTATGTGATCCATGGGTCAACATATTCATAGTTTGATCCGCATTCATCATTTAGAACAAGAATGGGAAAAAATATATAAAAAAATACCCCTACCATGACCGACATTCATCACTGTAGCATTCCTCCTAAAAAAGATCATGAGGATCAAGGCGTTAGTTGTTTCCTAGATCAGCTATTCATATTGCGACGATGTTGCGAGTGATCTACCATTGTTCGTCATTCGTTTTTGGGGAAGAACATTTTCGTTGGTTCATCGAATAATTTCTATTGTTTAATTCCTCGCTCTCTAATTTGTTAGCTTAATAAAAAGAAAAATCATCGCAACATTTCTATTATTCTTTGACGTTTCGTCATTAATTTGTTTCATTTATGAAACAAAGTAGTTATTACGCTTCAATTAATGAATTGTTATGATACAAAAAAAAGGCCATTATGGAGCTCTCATAAATGTGCCTCGTCACTACACTGCAACGCCGGCGTCTGCTGCCCTACGGTGTGAAGGAAAATAAAATAACTTTATAAATATATTTTTATTATTTTCATAAAATATTAAAAAAAAGTTACCATATAACCCTTGACAGTCGATGATAATACCATTCTATGTGAATCTCAGCATTCTGAATTCAATGGTGCCCTCCAATTATTGATCCGAGCACCAATTCAAAAGATTCAAAACCCTCTTTCACATTTTCTTCTGTGAACTAAAAAACGTTCAAAATTACATTCTGTGCTCATCAGGCATAGAAATAATGTGTTTTCAAAGCGTTTGGTATCAACATACTTCAATATAATTTAAAAATATGTTAACATAGAAATTCTAGGACATTAGAGATGTAGTTAGGGAATTAAAACTACTATGTTGTGAAACTGTTCTTGAAATTGTGGAGAATATTATATCCATTCAATGACTCATCAAGGCTGCTCATAGATGATAGATTATCTACACAAACAATCACTTAAGAGTCCTAGTCGTTGATATCGGATACATGGTATTACTCAAAATATCTCTATCAAAGAATGTTTTCTTTATTTTGGACGAATGGAATGAAGAGTCCATGATACATTAACCCCTTGGATATTATCGATCACATTGGAGTAGTGGACTACCAATGTGAAGTCCAACCTATCCTACCTCATGTAAATGAGGCATTCCTTGTATCTCTCATGATAAAAGACATACCAAAACCCTCACATTTACTCAATACATAGTTTGTACCATGGGAAAATAATTGTTCCTATGAGGAGAATCCGGTGAAGATCTTATACCATATAAACAATGTTTTACAAAATATGACAATTAACGTGGTCAAAATGATGTGGAGAAACAACATGTTTGAAGAAGAATCATGGGAACTATAGGAGGTGATGAAACTATGTTACCAACAAATGTTTTAGTGTGGTAGAGTAAAATTTCAAGAATGAAATTTCATAATGGGGGAGATTATAATGTACCAAACTATAATAAATAAAATTCCCATTATGATTTCTGTAAATGTATAATTTTTTAATATGGTTATTTAAAACACATGAAATTATTTTGTCTTATTATATCCAATTTTATTTAAAAGATTATTGAGTATTATTTCTATTTATAATATATCCATTTAATAGTGACTACATGTTTTGTATAAATATAGGGTCTTAAAAAATCTAATTGAAACTGGAAATGGAAATGATGGATTCATCCAATAGGATTGAACCCTATATGGCCCATTTTTTTGAGTTTTCATGGATGATAGTATTAGTTGGTATTTCCATTGAAAATTTCCATGATAAGATCCGATAACATGTAAATAGTTGAAAGAATTTATCGGAGATGTTCAGGCTCATTGAGATTACAACTCAAACAATGTTCACCCGTCAACCCCCTAAATGCCTCATAGTCTCTCAACTTTCCCCCAGGGAATTTACTTTTTTATTAAATCGGTACTTATCAATACTCTATCAATATCAATATGAATATTATTTTTTATGAAATAGTGAATATATTTTCATCTTATTATTGTTACATTACAAATGAATTTTATTTCGATACTATAAAACAAAATAGTATTTTCAAATAATATTAATTTTCAATTATATAATATATTTTTATGTATTATTGTATTTATTAAATAAATAACTTTTTAAAATATCATTACTATTAAATAACATTTATTAAATATAAATTATCAGATAATTTTTATGGATTCATATATAATATTAATAATGGATCGAATAATATTATGTTAAAAAACAGTATTTATCAATAAATGAATGTTTATTTTTAAAAGTGAAAATTCCTATATTTAGTGTATTTTTAGATTTAATTAATATTATTTTTGGAATCAGATCATCTATATTATCCAATTCTTATTTTCACAAAATTTTCTATAACAGTCAAATTTTCAGGTAAAAATAAAATACCGTACAAGTGTATATTTTTCTATTTTGACATAATAATAGCCCAAAATTGATGTCATAAATACCAGGTATCCCAGAGCATATAATTATTTCCTCTTTACAATAATTTAAATTTATTTTTATTTTTTAAATTTTATAAAGCCTCTATAAATCCCGCAAAAGCATTAATATATTTTAAGGTTTAAAAATCTATTCATTAAGAATGTGACTCACCTCCAAATAAGAAAAGAAATTATTTAACTATTTTTTTCCGTTGGAATATAAAATTATGAAAATTAGTGCCATTTGGTAGAAATCGTGGGAAATAACTATGTGAATGTTTGTGGTTATGGTTATTTTATTGTATAGAGATGAAAACAAAATTTAATATTTGGTAAATAATTCCCCACTCATTTCCTATATAAACCCAACCAATATACCATTACTATTCACAAATAATTTCATTAGAACATTCCTAATCTCCCCTCACCTCTCTTGAGTCGTTCCATGGTTCCCCTATGCTCTCAGTAAACCTCTTACAATAATTTATAGTCACACACTCATTTTATGATATCTCCCTTCTCATTTACATTCAAGATTTTAATTTATGTTTTACTTCATATATTACTTTCGTACACACTTGGATATTTTAATCCATATTTCCCATACATTCCATTTCATTTATAAATAATGAGATCCCCTTTTCATTATCACTAATCCTCCCTTGATACTTTATATACACATGTTACCATTACTAAATTTAGTAAGGTATCCTCATATTCTCTTCATTATTCTTGTTTCATTATTATATTTTCCATTATGTATTAATTAAGCAGGTCGGGATATTTCCTATTTCTTACTATTTTATTTCAAAATGAGTATATCCGCATTTCTCTCTCATCTAAACATTTTACTAATATTTATGTGATGTCATTATGTTATCGAAATTTCACTATGATTTTCCCTACTAAAAAAGTTATATAGTGAATAAAATACAAATTTCCAATAAAGGTTATTCACCATTATACAATTATTAATCTTTGAATTTAGACTCACAAGTGTTTATTACACACTTATTTATCTTGTAGTTAATAAATATAATGAATGAATCCATGTTCTAGGATCTATGTGGCACACTAAAGCATGAGAATGAAAAGAATGTTATGGGTGCACACAATATTATATAGAACACCAATGAATTGGGTTATGTTTAGTCTTATTAGACATCGTTTTTGGAAATTTAGTGAACTTTATTCCATTATGGGACTTTTTAGATTATAATTTTTTTGAAGATATCCTTGAACTATGTTTATGATGTAGTGTTTTAAGATGATACCAGATTTCCCTAGTTTCATTTGTGATTATCATGAAATATCATCCCTTATTATTCATGCTCCTTTTATGTCCCATTGATATGATTAATGTCTAACATTTAATGTATTTTTCATGTTAGGACATTTTTATTCTCCCATATTTGGATTTATAGCTCACCCCTTTCTAAGGAATTTCCCCAGGTTATCCCATGTAGATTTAATTTTGAAGGAATATTATGATTATGTTAAGGATTTTTCCAATAATGATTATTTATTATATATTTTATATTCTAATGCACTATACCTAATTCCCAATGAAACTATATTTATTAATATTTCAGGTATTCTAAATTGTAATATTATTTAATAAATCATATAATAATGTGAAATAAAGAACAGGGTCGTCATACATGTTGCCATCCGTATAACTCAAAGTGATTGTTTTTAATTAAAATTTACAATTTAGTTCAAAAGACATGTGATATACTCAAAAAATGAAACAAATTAATATTTCTTTTATACATTTGAAAAAATTTCCCTGATTAGTTTTCATTGTGTATGAATTACTTGATCTTCAAATCGAAACATGGGGCGATCAGTAGAACTGAAAATGTTTTTTTTATTTTAAATATAAAATTTTAGATAAAAAATATGTCACTCACTGAAAATAGGAAAACCCAATTGGGTTTTTTTGATAAATTATTAAAAATATCCATATATCATTAGTGAGATGTTGGAATTAGTCGTATGTCATTCTAACAAACCATGGGACCAACATTACTCAATGTTCATGTTTTCATTCAAAAAATAAATATTAATTAAAATCATTTAACACTCACTGAATAGCAAGAAAACAAACTCATATTTTATAAATCACTCCACACTATTTTTTAAATATCAAATGAAACTTTTAAAGGGTTATGTGTGAAACCTATAAAATTCATCCAAATGAAACCAAAAAAGAAGTCATCCTGATCAAGAATGTAAGGATCTACCCATCCTCAGCATCTACATCATTATTTCAATCCTCCAACTTCTCATAGCCCCTTGGAAAGCTATCACATGCAAGGTTGCATGGACTTAGTACCGATGGAAGAAGCTATACACTCTCGTTAATCCATATCCGAATGGCTATGCTCTGGTTGGTGCCTCCTACTTTGAAACCTCATCTGGAGCTTCCCTGGTAGTGAGACTAAACTTTTCCACACAAAAATCAGAAAAGACCATCTTCCAACGTACAATTTTGATCCAATTAAAAATCCCACATCAGAAAAAAAAAATAAAGGATTCAAATCACTGATTATCGTGTTGCACCATATGATAATTTCAAAACCATAAACCACTACATTGACAAACAGTGCCAAAAAACTTCCTCGATATCACCATCTAATGGCTCCCTTGGGGTACGGACCAATACTAGCCTATACAGACCACCCGAAGTGAACTCATCGCATCCTCTATTAACACCTCAGAGCTTCTTTATCATCACCATCATCGTCTAGGCATGACACCCCATTGCACCATGAAAAAAACACCATGATATGAATACACCAAGAACATCATCCCTATCCAAAATCCACACCAAGGACGAAAAACCATGTTGTTCAGGGAGCCCCATCATCTTCAAAAACCCACCTACCTAATCCTATAAAGACCACCGCTCTAGACCCCCCCTAGGAGAGGATAAAATAGTCTTAAGGAAAGAGCATTGATTGGAAAGGAAGAGACCTCAGAGCACTGACGGAAATGCAATAAAAAACACCCAACCAAATCCAATAACTCGACGCCACATTCACACAAGTGAGAGCCTCAACCATCTCCCCACTAGACACAAAACCATAGATAGTCCCTTTCTCTAGATCTGACCTACATAAGCACATTGAACCTTGAGGTTAATGAAGTTAGGGTGGCCAAGGGCCTAGAAAACAATGACCATCATCGAAAAAACCTCCCATTGTAGCATTCCAGAAGAATACATTTCTCTCAAAAAAGGAGTGAATTCAAAAACAAAGAAATGGAATGAAAAAAGAAGAAAAATTAGAGAGGGGAGGGTAATAAGGGGATGAGAAGCTTATAAGAAACACCGACCCTAATAAGAGAGAAGTAATGAAATATGGAAGAAGAGAATAGGGGACTGATGGAGAATGGGAAGGAAGGAGGAGAACATTTCTTGGACGTGCCACTGACCCCAAGCATGGGGATTCAGAATGAAACCCTAGTGGGCCAAGAGCGGGAGATGATACCATTAGAGAAGGGATCCATTTCATCCCTCATATTTTATTAATAATTTATAAATATATTCATCATTCCATCATTTATGTTTTATAATCATTCAGGCATCATTCTGACCGAAGATGTGGTCGATATGACTCAAAGTGTCTATTTTTATTTATAATTTTCAATTCAGTTCCACACAAGTGTCACATAATTAAAACAAATAAAATTAAATCATTCTATCTTGATACTTTTTTAAAAGGATATGTATATAATTTTTGATATGTAGGAATCATCTTCACCTCAATATGAATCACGGTGTGACTTGTATTTCTCATGGTGTGTGTATTTATTTGAAATTTACAATTCAATTATAAGGAACAATTACATAAATAAGTCTTATAAAAAAATTTATATTATTTTTATTTTTTTTAAAATAATATGTCATTTTTCGATGTGTATGAATTAGTTGTACCTCAATCTAACACACAGATTGAACAATATGATGAAAATGTGTGTTTTCAGTTAAAAAATTGAATTTTAATCAAAATCATATGTCCCATAGTAAAAAACATTCCAAAATTAATGTATTATATTGATACATTATAAAAATTATCCTTTGTTCATTTTTTATTTGTAAGAGTCATCTGCTTATCAATATGACACACAAAAAGATGATTATTACTAAAGGAGTGTGTTTCTAGTGTAACAATAACATTTCACTTAAAAAAATTTGTAACTTATTGAACACTAAGAAAACAAACTCATATTTTCTAGATAAATTAGGAATAAAATCCATATTCCATTTATGGTGTGTAATAATAAATCATAAATCAATCTGACCCATGGTTTGACCGGTTTAACTGAATGCCCCTATTTTAATTTAAAATTTTCATTTTTTCTCATAACAAACATCACATAATGAATAAAGAGAAATTATTCTTTGATTTTCATGATACGTTAGTAAAATTATTTAAATTCCATTTTTATCTGTAGGAATCAGTTGAACATTAATATAACACATAATGTGACCAATACGAATTATAGTTTAATTTTTACTAAATTCAAATTTTAGTTCAATTGATTCATTGAATACTCTTAACTGATAAAACATAATCATATTAGTTTAACAATTTTATAAAATGATCCAATAATAACATAATATTTACATGAATCATGTATAACTCAATCTAACACATGATGTGACCAGTATGACTCGAAATGTATGTTTTAGTTTTCAAATTTTTCTAGTTAAAACATGTTTCACTCAGATACAAATTAAAAATTCTAGTTATATTATTCTAATTATTTATAATATCGTAGGAAATGTGTTTTTTTGATGTGTACGAATAATCCGTATGGAAATATAAAACCTGATGTGACTAGTATGAATCAAAGTGTGTGTTTTTAGACTAAAATTTTAGTTATATTAAAAATTTTGTTTCACTTAATTAAAAACTATAAAAGATAATTGGAATTTCATTATAATTTATTAAAATTATACTTGAGTATTTTATTAAGTGATAGATTCATTTTTATGTTAATATGATACCTATTATGGTTGGTATGACTTCAAATTCCATATTTATTTAACATTTAAATTTTATCACAAAACTTGTGTAACATTTTTGAAACAACGAAAATTTGATATAATTATATTGATACATTTTTAAAATTATCCATATTTCATTTATTGACTTATTGCAATCAACATCATATAAATATGAAAATTGTTCTGATTGGTATGAAACAAAGTGTGAGTTTTTATATAACTTTATCATTTTAGGTCAGAAGATGTGTGACATAATCAAAACTGAAAAAACATAATGAAATGTTTTTGATACATTATGAAAATGGTTCATAAGTTAGTTTTTAAGTGTTTGAATTATCCATTCCTCAATCTAAAACATAGTGTGATCGATATGACTCGAAATGCATCTTTTCAGTTTAAAAATTACATTTCAGTAAAAAATTAGTTCTACTCACTAAAAACTGAGGAAAAATTCTCTTCATTTCTTATCATATTAGGAAAATGATAAAAAAATAATTTTTTTTGTATAAGAATCATTTTTGTGTCAATTTCACTAACAGTGAGAACAGTATGACTCAATGTACCAGTTATTAGATTAAAATATTCATTTTACATAAAAATGTGTGTCATACAATAAAAATATAGAAAAATCATATTAAAATAAAAAATTTTATAATATGGTATATTATATTTTTTGATTTGTATGCATTTGTTTCACATAAATCTGACACATGGTGTGGCAAAAATTACTCAAAGGTTATATTTTTATATACAAAATGTAATTTTAGTTCAAAAAACATGTCATATACATAAAATCCATAAAATGAACGGTTATTTTCATAATACATTAGTAAATTTAGAGATAAATAATTTTTGCGGTGTATAAATATTACACATATTAATTCGAAAAATATTTTCTTTGATATGACTTTATGTGTATGTTTTTATGTCTAAAAGTGACATTATATACATATATTTTTAAAATTTATATTTATTTTAATTATTTATAGTATTACTAACATATGAATTTTTTTAATATAAGTTCATTATTTTTCTTGAGCTACATTTTTTATTTTGGATATCTATAGCAAGATCATGCTATTAAGAAAGGGGGTCAGGTCTAAAGAAAAAATAACATTAATGTATTTGAATTTGTTTATGCCTTTGAGAAATTTTACATACCAATGTATTCATAAAAAACCATGATTGAAATTTTTTAATCATTTTATAGTTTTTTTATTGTATTGTATTGTAAATTTAATTTAAATTAAGTTATATTTTTTTTCAATAGTGTGTTTTAATTTCAACAATGCACTATTTTAGCTTGACATTTATTAGTTCTTGGAAAAGTACTGAAAATGTGTCCATTTTGACACGATTCTAAACTAGTTATGAGAAATAATCCCCTGTATCTGTGTATCTTAACTACATATGAACTTCATTTTACCAACATTATTTCTAGTGCTAATCTAATTCATCCAATTTTAGAGGCCCTTACAACAACAATTAAATTTTAGCACTGGTGAAGTATATTTCTTGATCCATTAAATCTAGTATTTTTAGTAGTATTGTAAGAGCTAAACAAGGGTTAATGTAATGGTTGATGGAGATATGAACTAAATATCCATATAATAGTGTTTGATTTATATATATTTTTTTTGGTATGACATATATAGATCTAATTCATTTTAAATTTATTCATTTTTTAATCTAATTTTCTATGATATTAGGATACCATAGAATCTACCTTCACTAATTGCAAACTCAATATATTAAGTGATACCCTTTACTAGTCATAATGAAAAAGAGTTGATAATGACAATACATTTATCAGTACTCGATAAAATTACAGAAAAATGGGGTATTTATAATACTATAAAAATATATAAAAAACAAGATTTTTTCTATGATTTATTTTTATTTTATCACAATATTTTTAATATAAATAAATGATTCCTTTATAGTCGATTTTAGTAGCATTTTTCATATTTTTTCTAGACTGCTAAGGACACCCTTTATCAGATCTTTACACATGATGAACAAAAGTGGTGTTCTGAAAAAAATTAAAATAAATTAAAAAATAAATTTATAAATTTTAAATATACTTATATTGGTATGTATAAAATATATTTAAATAAATATAATTTTTATAAAAATAAATATTTTTGTATATATAATATAAAATATATTTAGTGTATAAATGATTAAAAACCATTAAAATATATTTTTAATTAATAATTTGTATATTAATATTGTGTAATAGTAATTTAGTATCAATTTGGTGATAGAAAAAAATTATGAAATGAATAAATATCTTAAGATAAGATAAATGCATGACATAAACATCAAATAATTATAAATGATGATCCATGTGTCCGTTTTGGATTTTAGAGGTATCAATTCATAAAATGTGAAGTGATCTACATTATATTAACTTGTTGGAACCCAGATCCTATTTTTTACCAGATCATATTGTACAGGAATACCTCCAATGATTGGTTTTTTTGTTGGGATACCATAATTTTTGTATATTTGATGTAATTTAAACTTCCTATAATATATTCATCATATTTTTTTGAGATTCAATTTATTGAAATGGAATAAAATCATATAGATATTATGGGGATTAATTTTAATTTCATAGTATAGTTTTATGTATAAATAAATATATGTGCATGATCATTTATTTACATATGGATAATTTAATTATTCAAATTAATATTAAAATGTATTTACACATATAATACTTCTCAAATATTAAGCAATATGACAATAAAAAATTTATATAATTTATTTAAATTAAACAGTATACCATATTGTTTATATAATAAATTTTTTTGAATATATTTATATACCTGTAAAAAATTATGTGTAACATTATATATAAATTTGGTTGTGTGTGTTTCATTTTTAACTAACATATTTATATTCACGGGGATGATCGAATAAATGAAAACAAATATTATCTTATTATATATGTAAATAAATATATATATTTAGACCTTATCTTATATGTATATATAAATATATACAGAAAAACACATGTAAAAGTATATATAAATATATTTAAAAATAGTTAAATTAATATTTAAAAATAAATATAATCACACAGATAGAAATAAATATTAATATTAACAAACGAAAATGTACACACACAATCATATTTTATGAATATATTTTACAATAATTATAAAACTACATATAATTATATAAATATATATAAATATATGAATATATATAACTATTTAAAAAAAATATATGAAAGATTTTCCTATAAATGTATACAAATAAATAGATATATCCTAAAATCTAGAAAAAAAATAGCATTATGTAGTGGTAGTGGGAATTCAATTTCAATACAGAGGACTGAGGTTTGAATCCTCGGAGTTGTGCTGGAGGGATGAAATGGAGGAGGGGGCCTATGAATTGATAAATATGGGAAGTGGAAGGATATGATACAATTTCAATGTTGGTGGGGTACCAATGCATGCGCATAGGTGGTGGGTGGGCCAACAGTGATAAATGGGTCTTAGGATGGGCTAATATAGATAAAAGGTGACTCTAGAGGATAAAAATAAATAAAATAAACAATTAATATATAATTATTTATCATTTATATAGGGTTTATATAAACTACATTTTTTATCATCGATAAAGGGTGAATTTTTCAGGGATGATTAAGCTCAAATAAATGAGGTCTCCTTTTAAGGGTACAAGAATATTAGCATGTTTTTATTGCTAATAATCACAAAATATAGCACTAATTTAGGAGGGATCAATATATTTGACTACTTTTTTATTGGTTATGACATTCTTATATCATAATGAATGAATTATATTGTGCGATTCATGTTAACATAATATTATTTTCATGAAAATTGAATGTTAAAGTGTGAAACATGAATATTACCAAAATTAGATACCATTGATTATTGTTGTTTCATAAGATGAAATTCATTGTATAAAACTTGTATTGCTGATGGTTTATGTGTTATAACTAGTTCTAATTAAATATTTTTTAATTGAATTTAAATTTTAGGGAAGGATCAAGATTATTTCAAGGAAATTATAGTGATTCCAAATGCGATGGTGATGAATAATGCATCCAACGAATTCTACCATAAAGTGTCCCTCTTACCTCTCCTTTATCATATTCAAGGAGATACTAGTATATCATGTCATGGATTTGGGTATTGTGCATGTGATGTGAGATTTAATGCAACCCATCTAAACACCATGGAGAATGGAGTATAATGGATTTCTTTTAGCGACCTTCCTCAAACATAATGATGATGACAGTGGAAGTGAAAATCACATCCACAAGGTAAACATGTGATAATCATATAAAATATATCATGGTGTATGTTTCATACTTGGTAGTTCTTGAGGTTGATTTATATAATTGTTTCTGATGTATTTATGATGTTTTAATCAACCCTTACAAACGGATTATTGGTGTCTGAGCCTTACCTTGTTATTTGATTATTTTAATCATTCTAAAAGATAAAGAACATGTATATCATTATATATGTATCATTCTATAACATTTAAAATGAATTTAATTTTGAATTGTGGCAGACCATATGATATGTTATATTATAGATCTTGATAGGGTTTCACCATGTGAAATATGAAATTGTGAATGGGTGAACAGTGGAAACATTTCAACTTTCATAATATCATATCATAGGTTATTTCCTCTTATAATGTATGGTGTTTCCGGTTTTATGCCTAGAAAATTCATATCATCTTAGAGACATGATGAATATTATAGGATACAACATGATCCATTCCAAAATTTGATATCACATATGATGATTATTTTTGGTAAAATATGATTGATAATAGTTCCAATCATATATTTTGATATATCACATATCATAAAAAAAGATAAACATAGAAAATATTAATTTTTCAATTAATTATTTAATTTTCTATATAATAAATGTTTTATAAATTAGGAAAACATTTATTTTGGTAAATTAATTAAATTAATAAAGGACATTATAAACTAATTATTTGTGAATTTATTATAAATATTTACTATGTGTTTTGAAATATATACAGTACAAATATTCTATAATTTTAAATGTGAATATTAAATACATTATTTTTAGTTAATTGGAATGTCTTATAATTAGGAAATAAAATTTTTAAATGTTAATTATAAGTGTAATATATAAAATTAATTTAAATTGCAAAATTAGGGAAAAATATAATATATTTTCTATTGAAAATTATAAATTCCACAAAAATATTTAATTTGAATTATTCAAATTAAAATACCTTATTTGAGGAAATTATTGAAACCATGTTAAACGTTTTTTGATAGTTATTTTATCAAGGTTTAACTAATATTAAATACATGATATTGTAAATATTTATAATATATTTCAATATTTCATATATAATTTTTTTTATTTTAGATATCTTATATTTATGTAAATGTCTAATAGAGAATATGCTCATATTAGATAAGAATTTAATGTGTTGATATTAATTTAATTCTGGAATTTCCATAATGAATGCCTAAATAATAAACTTTATATAATTAGATTTATTTTTTAATTATCCCAAAATAATTTATCTCATTTTAAAAGAAATTAATTGGACATTAATTTAGATTAATCCCAACATTATTCATTAATATGACGATTATATAATGAATATGTGTTTATATCCATGTTTTAAACTACTTTAACGTATTTCCATAAATTTAATAATTGACTTGTATGCCAATTATGATAATTTATTAAGTTTTCTTCTACCATGAATATGGATTATACTAGATTATGTGTGTGAATTGAAAGGTTGAATATAGTTTATACATGATAGATGTGAATATTATGATGGATGTACATCTATCTTAAGTAATGTATCATTTAGTAAGGGGACATTGGGTTGGTCTACTCACTATCCTGGAGGATTGTTCATTTCATAAATAATTGGTGGATATTTATCTATGACTCCAAGCTGACTCTTGTAATGACTATCTTTCACTACTATTTAGTGGTTCACATGATATGAATCCCCAATCCTACCTCCAATAGGACAAGGGCATGAGACTAATGCCGATTAGGAATACCTCATACATGGAAGGCCTAAGCCTAAGTACCTATACACACACATACACATCATTAATCCAATATAGTGATGAAATATAAAAAAAACATCTACGAAAGCATACTTATAAATCCTCGAACAAGAGTACGAAAGTACGTAACGAAATAAAAAATGTCTGAATGTAATCCCACCACAAATATTCTCTAACATAGGACCACCATGAATGTAAATGTACAATGGATACAATTTTAAATCCACAATAACACATCTCGTTCTACCTGTTCATACTATGCTCCATCTGGTCATAGTCTAGCTTTTACTATTTCAAAAGGCCGATGGTCTTCACAAGACATGACATGTGTGGGAAAATCCATTATAGGGATGAGTATAAAAATACTCAATTGGACACCACAAACCAAGAAACATTAAAGAGAGGAAATATAGTAACATATATATATATAGAACATAAAGAAAATATCTAGATATACAAAAAAAGACACAGAATCTAGAGGTAAGTCCCAACTATATCACAATTGCCTAGGATTTAGATCAATGATTCCACGAAGAACTCTTCTAGGACAACACACTCCTAAGTCTAAATATACTGATGATGTTTATCTAAGAGGTATTTCCTATCTGGTATCATAATTAGAAAGAATACACGGATTTTCCAAAGTGAATGTGGTACACAGTTGGGGATTAAAACATGGGGCATGAGGTGATTCCAAATACTCAATCTAGATTTTCCCTTCTATGAAGAGGATATGTGCCAGAGTAGTGCTAGTCCCATCGATATCAAGAACTCCACCAAGGAAACAAAGATGAATATGGAATCTCACTCTAATCCACTCATAGAGATTCTAAAAAATCTATCAAGGACGTCTCCTTGAAGGTATTGTAGTTTTATGAGTAGGAAATGATCCATACAAAACTTCTTAGAATGGATAAGGGGAATAAACCCTAATGAAACATGTCCATGATACATAGAATAGAAGATATAATGCACATATAAAAGAGTATGCCTTGTATAGTAGTGGTCACATGTCATATCCCTTACACATAGGTTCTAACCATATAAAAGACCCTTATAATCGAAATGTGTCCATTTTGAATATGATTACACTATGTGTATTGGAGTTACTCATCGTTTCCCATTATCCCGAGTCCCACTAGTGTACTCTAGTTGTGTGCATGTACACAGTGTTAGACCCGTATCCATGATCGTGTACCAGTTTGTAGGGTATCCTGTGTATATGGTCTAGCTGGGGTCATGTGGCGGAGTACATTCTGTGTAGAAACCCATGTACTTCACACAATGTTTTTGTTCTCTATGATTTACATGTTGAGTCATCCAAAGCAGATTACACACCAAATAGTAAAGCACTACATTATTTGTATAACAAGTATTTCCAAAACCATTCGTATTACTCCACATGTCCGGGCTATTCCTCCCACCCTCGATCAATCAAATTCTTTTATAGGAAATTTATTTACCATTTTGGGAATTTACTTCATCATGATATTGATTTTAGAGTCAAATATGCTCAAAAAATGAATTTATAGGTCGTTCACCATTCAGTGTGGAAGATCACCAATGTACATGATTTCAATAATTGTTTTTCATCTGAATCAATCCCTCTTCATTATTAATCCTTTTTTATTCTGTACTGATCCCGATTATATTATTACATATCATAGTGATAAGAAATCTGTTTTCAGTTATCATTTGAACGAGATTTGTTTACCCACATGCCAAAAAAGGAATGCCTACAACGAATAATGAACAAGGGGAGAAAAGAATAAAAAATTATTTGAGGAAAGAACCTCGATCGGTGTTCCTGTCGATAATGATCGATCCCCATTAGAATGAAAAATGATTAAATCAGTAATGATGATGCCACTCTCCTCAAAAACTAGAAATGATTATCCCATCTCGCAAGATGATTGAATTGAAGATCAATATATTTATTGATTGACTTCTATTCATCATATAATTTGTCAATATGAGAAAATAAAAATAAAACACTCACCCCACTGTGATTCAAATCGACCACTGATGGAGAATGATTTCTGTGCCATTTTTATAAGAATGATCCATTGAAATCAATGTTTATTGATCGTCAATTCATGATTTCATTATTGTATTCCTGAGAGGATTCTTCAAGGCTCTCCCAAATGATCCAAAAAATGCTCCAAGGTTATGCTTATAAACATGGTATTTCTGAATACCAATATATTTAATGACTAACCAGTTGATGTGTCAATCATTTTATGGAAAACAATTTGTTGAAATAATTTTATTCATTTCTTCGACATCGAAGAATTTTCTTGAAACAACAAGCACTGACTAATGTTAAGTCGTATGTAGGGTAAACCAAAAATTCTGAACTCAACTAGGCCATCATATTTCTAATATAGGCACTCATTTAGATGCTATTTGATGTTTTCAGGAAAAACGCATTCATGTACTACAAAATATATGTCAAATATTTATTCTGGGTACACCAAGATTCAGAATCGCATGTTGTCTTAGGGCCTAATCTCGAAAATAGTCCATATAATAACCAAAAATAATACCCTGAATATTAGAGAAATTAAATTCTCCCTATATTGGTCCTTTATGTCATTTAAAATCCAAAACAATGGCTACAATAAAATATGTGGGTATTGATAAATAATCTCAGCCACCCACAACCATTTTCCCTCTAAGAGATTCTCTTACCACAACAAGACATGAACCAATGGAATCAATCACCCAAAAATGATCGTATCCTACCAAATCCTTGATATAGAATGGCTACTCAACAAAGTATTCTCATTCCTCAATGTCCATCTCACTCCAATCAATAACATGTGATGGGTCATGCATGTACCTCATCAGCTACGAGATGTGGAAGACGTCGTGCACCGAGTCTCACTATGGAGGCATAGATAATAGGTATACCACCTCTACAACTATAAGTAGTATATGTAAAGTTCTAATGAACCTCATAGATATATTTCCACTCGGGGTAAATATTTATAATCCAAATCAAGGTGAAACGCATAGGAACACATGGTGTCCTTACTTGAACTCCAAAGGACACATTATCCTGTCAGTTTAATACATCTAATAGCTCTGTGCAGTCTTCAAATTCTCTTAGATGAACATTACCTTATTATTTTTAGCTCACACAAACTCTTGGACCATGAGTGCTGAATCTACAAGGTTAGTCCAGCAATGTGGTGACCTATAGGATTACACACACAAAGACTTGAATGAAAAAAATAAAGATGGGGGAATGGTATTTGTTATTGGAAATAATCTCTAATATTGGTAGGCGATCCTCCCTACTATGTCCATAGTCTAGTATGCAATTTTGAAACGTATCCTTCATCACCTAGATGGTCTGCCTAGTCTGGTCATCAGTTTGGCAGTGAAATAGTGTTCTTATGCTTATCTAGGTCCCAAATTCCTTCAATAATCCTTTCCACAACCAGGATGGAAATAGGGAATCCAGATCATAAATAATCATCGATGAAACACAATGGAGTCATAATTTCTCCTCCACAAAGGGGAATCCCATTATCTCTTCTCAACATTATTATTTGATGCATAAGAAGTTGGATGAATTGGTGATTTGTTCTATGATCTCCCAAATTACATTTTTTCCCCTAGATGTATGTGGTAATCCCATCACCAATTACATAGATATCCCATCCATATTCCATTACAACACCTCATGGGGTTGAGCCAGACCCGCTAGAACATGGTGTTGATGATTCACTTTGGACTAGTACGACATCGATAGAGAAACTATGCCTCTCCATTTTTCATCTTTGGATTAAAAAAATTTAGAGGTCTTGGTATATGATATACACACCTGGATATAACAACAATGTATATGTATTAAAATATCTCAAAACCTCCTCTCACAATGTCATTGGTACCATCATGCATCCTACAAAAAAACGATGTTCTTCACACCTTTAGAATATTCATTAGGTGAAGGTTTAGTGGATTTCTAATCATGTAGGGTCACATAGGTGGTATCCACAAGCCTTGAATCCCTGAATGGATATAATAGTGGATGGGGGGACAACCATTGACTAGAGTAATTTTTATCTATCTACAACCACAAAGGGTAGTTTAAATGAGGCCAACTGCTCTAACGCTTCATTTTAAAACTGCGAACAAGATCTGATGCTAAATGAATCATCCACCATGTTCTCCATCCGTGGTATATTGAAAAATTAAATTTCATAATCTTGGAGTAAATCATTCCACCCCCTCTATCTCAAGCAGAAATAATTTCAAGAAAAGATTTATCTGAGAGTATTTTGAACGGAGTAGATGTTAAACATCACCCCCATCAGGTAGTCTCACCACATCTTCAATGGGAATACTACCACCACTAACAAATGATTGATGTTTTCATAGTTCTGATCATGTAGTCTCAACTAGAATAAACGGTAGGTAATAACCTCTTGCCTCAGCATCATAACACAACCATGTTTGGTTCCTGATGAATCATAGAACACTATGTACTCAACACCTTCCCTTTATAATCTCATGATGGGAGATCTAGTCAAACATTGTTTCAACTGCTTGAAATCCTTTTAGAGCATTTCATTCAACAAGAAATGATGAAATTTTCGATTCAATGTTTTCACTAGAAATGACATCCTAGATAAATCAGGTACAAATATCCTCTAATATCCTAACAAATCATGGAAGATACACACCTTCATCACACATTTAGGTGGAACTATTCTAATAACACCTTGACCTTGTTCAGGTCCACTACCACTCGATCTAATGGGAAAACATGTCACAGAAAGTGGACTACATGAATACATAACTAGAACATAGATATTAGTACTTAATTTTTGTGATCACAGAGTACATCTATATGTACCATTAAATGTCTTTTATTCCCCTCCTCAGACACCAAGTACATAATTATTTCACCAATGAAGACTACCACAAACTAGTCTATGTTTGAAAGATTGGGTTCATGAGTCCCACAAACACTTATAGGGAATTTTTCATTCGAATTGGAATAAAAAGAACTCATAGTGAAAATAACAACATATGACTTCCTTCATCTATATATCCATATCTCGTACTCACAACTACTAATATCCAGATATGAGGTCATCCTTCGAAAACCATCACATTCCTGTCAATTGATTAAATATTTCATCAATCCTAACTAGTGGAGACACGTTCTTCACAATCACCTGGTTCAAGTTCAAGTAGTCCCAACACATCCTCAAAATCACATTTTCCTTCATGGGAAAAAATTGGAGCATCCTCGACTAAAAAAATTGTTGGAATAATGCCTTTCCAATGTAATTTCTTGAAAGGTTCCTTCTTCTCATGATGCTCTAGGGGAGAACCCCATTATAGAGATACTGATATTTGTTATTTCATGGTGTTTAAATCAATGAAGAACTCTTTCTCATTACATGGAGGTAATCATGGTAAATCTTCAAGGAATACATCATCATACACATCCACTAATGTCACTTACTAGGGAATCAAAACATCCACTGCACCAATGGTTAGAATATCCCACTGATGATTAGTCAACTTCATCGTCCTTTGAATGAGCCCATCCTACACAACCTAGGATTCCTTTTCACCAACAAAAAGAACAATTTTCCATCACTGTCGACACACAACATTTTTCACGAAACCTATTTGATCTGATAATGGACTAAAAATAACCAATCAGTACCAAGAATAACATTGTAAGAACTCAACACTACTACCAAGAGATTATAATACAAACTCTCACCTAGAAGGGTTAGGTAACATATCCCACAAAAGTGCATGATCACTTTGTATTCTTTAGTCGAAGTCCCCAAGAATAGGGATTAAGCCAAAGGATTAACGAGAATATCATTTTTTTACACATTATGTGGAAACAATGTAATGACTAGTACATGATTTTATCAATATTGAATCTAATGTAGCAAAAAAAAATATCACAACAAGAATCATTCCTATAGATTCTGTGTCATAAGATTTAACCGCCTATAGTTGTTCATATAACTTTCATCCAACTCCCTAAGACTGACTTGGACTACCTGCGGGAGGTGGTGGTAGCAAGTGAAAACGTCGACCACCTCCTACAACTCTCATAGAACCTCTTTCATGTCTATCACACAGTCGACCATCATGCTCACTCTATAGTCACTTCCATGGGGTTATATACACAAAATCTTTGTCAGGTGTATTGTGGGTCAGAAAATATAAAGTGAGAAGCCTATGTCATCACATGAGTATCATCACTTATCACATGGATGACTAGACCAACCCGGTGGGGCCTGAACTATAGATCCCATGTTCCATGACATCCTCTAGAATCATCTCCCACATTCAGGTTAATGAGATTGACATTCAATCACTCCTATTGAGGTCCTTGAATCTACTATCCCACTACTTATAACACTGACTATATCTACTCATCCACGACACATTTAGCCACCAAATCTCACACAATCAACTCTACATAGGTAGGAACTCATAGATTTAAAATTATTGTTCATGTGTCTCTATATATACCATTCTAAAAATATTGACCCTTGAAGAACGGATCTATAACCATTTCCATCCTATACATATAGTGGCTGGAATACCTCAATGAATACTTATCCATGTTCATGATGCCACTCTGGGATTTTAGATGCTCTTGGATATGTTCAACCATCATTTTAGATGCTGATAACTTCCCTCAAAAATGGCACATGAACTCTGTCCAAAAAATTGCATCATTGTAAGTCATGGAAAATAATCCCCACTATCGCCCTACTAATCTCGGAAGAAGGCTCTATGATATGACCAACTTCTTATCCTCTGGTGTCCAAATGTGTCATACAAATGGTTCACTACCTCAATCTAGTCATCATCCACCTATGGGTATGTATTTCCTTAGAACCAGAGAGGTATCTATCATTGAATATCATGAAGCGCGCATAGTTTGTGCTCCTCATTTATATTTATTGTGGGTAACACATGCTACTCTATTGGTGGTTGTAACGCCCCGACCCCAGCTACCCAGAGTTGGTTCATTACTTCGTAACATTGGCATGATCACAAATGATCAAGTCTTGAAAGACCGATTAGTTTAGTAGCCTTGGAAACATTAGATACATTCATAAGTCTTACATTACATCATAAATTAAAACAAAACTACAAAATATTCTCTTCATATCCCCTTATATTATCCCTACAGGTCATTCATAATATACTTCTTCACATCCTAGAAAAATTAAAACATTTAAAGGGGTGAGCTCAGATGCTCAATTAGGATAACAATATAGCGAAAGCTTTCATAAAAAAACATTAACATTTAAGGCAATGTATAACTAAAACAAAATCCCTTTAAACTTGAACTTTAGCATAATATGGAAAAAGTAAAATGAAATAATTCCATTTACTTACTCACATGGATATTCTACTGGTCGAATAATCACATGAAATATCAATAACCACTTTCATAATAATGGAATGCATAATGCCAGACTATCATAACCACGTAGCCAAGGCCTCGTGCCAAGACTAGAGATAATATTTTGTCAAGGCCTCATGCCAAGACACTAGTTTGTCTCATGAGACCTATCAATGCATCGAGAAGCTATAGCGGGCTCCACTCGTCACTTATTAAGTCCAATGCATTCCTCATATGAACAGGTTTAAACATATCATAAACCATAACATAATTACATAAAATATTCATAAAGGAAACCTAACATTTCCAAATTTCAATCAAAAGATATCAATACAACACATTGATATAATAAAAACACTTTCAAAACCATTTTAAATACCAAAATAAAAGAAAATTAAAACTAGATATTTATTTTTCATTTTTAAAAAATGGTAATGCTTGTAGAGGAAGCCGAAACCCAAATAATGGCCTTGGTGGCGGAGAAGTCGTTGTCGCCACATACATACGACAAGAAAAAAAGTCCATTTTGTCGTTTAGTAAAACACTTCGTATAAAAATATTCCTTTTGAATAAACTTAATAGTCAAAGGGGTTTATACACCTTAAAAAAGAAATTTGTGTATAAAACAAAATATGCCTCAATGAAAGGAGATTGAGACGAAGTCCTTACAAAGATCATTTTTAAAATAAAATAGATCTATTATGTGTATTCACTATATGTACACATAAATAAAGTACAAATACAATATAGAACATAATAATATCATGACATAATTTGAATGTAGGAGATTAACCTAGAGATTGGAAATTGGGTTAAGAAATTCCCTTACCTTGCGTCCTGTCTTGACTCGACTGTTCTTTAACCTCCTGAATAATAAACTAGAGTTAATTTATAATTTCTTAAGAACCTTTTTCATGTTTTTTATTCCTTTTATATCACTTATTACCATGTTATGAACATTATGTAATTATTTAAGTTAATAACGGTCATTTTGTCGATCGTTGGTACTTGAGTCAAAAATAAACTTCTTATAATTACAAGTTGTTCACGTGGTGAAATATACATTATATCCAGAATTATATTCATGATATAGATATCATATATCTCATATATATCTAGTATATACATTCATTTATAATATTCCATAACGTTTAGAGGTAAGATATGAAATGGACCGTTCATGGAGACGGTAAGCCGTACGTACGCATGAACACTACTTTCATTTCTATTTCATATTTAATGAAATCATAATGATACAAAATTATATTATAATTCCAGTATAATATCATATATAATATCATTTACTCCATCCTTTATACATCCCACATATGGAATTAACGATTCAAATAACTTTGAGGGGGCGGTAGTCCGCACTTCCTAAAATGAAAATATCGCGTTTACCCATAATGGAAAAAATAAAGGTATGCCATAAATGAAAAATAAAGAACCTTAAGTAAGACATAAACATATTATATATCATATATATAAATATAGTGACATCTTAATGGACACCTTTGAAGGTGTTATATGAGTGTTGAACAATCATCGTTTCGTGAGGTAGAAATTCACCATCCACAGAAACAGTTTGTTCATTAACCATTAGATGTAGGTGTGTGTAAGTGTAGCTCTAATCCTTCTTATAAAAACATCCTAGTATATTGAGGATACTGTTTTTGTTACAAATGAAATTAATAAAAATAGTTTAGGGGTTGGAGAAGAAAAATAAAACAAAATAACATAAGAGAAGACATTACCTTAAAATCGGGTAACTCTTTTGATTTGAGCCAAAGGCTTACTTGGGAAGAATTATGCCCAAATTGAGGCTTCTAGGAGTAATGGAGGGAAGTTGGGAGACTATTTGGGTAGAGGTTGGCCGATCCAAAAGGCTTTTATGGTGTGAATAATGTGGGAGTGGTGGAGGCCTTTTATAAGAGGAGCGGAGGGGCACTCTTGGAAAGATTGAAATGTTAATTTATTATGAAATTATTTTCAGATTATAAAGGTCCCACAATGATATATTTCTAGGATAAGGTGATAAGGGTTCTAAATCTACTCATCCAATAGGTTTGTGACAAGTGTAATCCCTGTATTTTACATTATCTTTTCATTTTATTTAAATCGTTAATTAATGAGGTAATTACTGCATCATCATTGTGTCATAAAAATTTTAATTTATTTAATGTCTAAAAATTATAGAAAAATTATCATGATGTATTAAATATTCTTATATTTCTAATGAATATTTATAGTCAAAAATATGACTTGTATAACCCCATTTAAAAATTGTTTTAATAAAATAACTTACGTTTGTGACATTTTTATTTTAACTTTAAATAAAAGTTATTTATGTCATTTTCCAACCAAAGAGGCTCCATGGGGTCCCCAAGTTTACCCATGTATTTTCTTGGTCGGACATGACTCATCCAATAGAGGTAGGACAAGTGTAAAGCTTATTTCATATTTTTATAATATCATTTTTACCTTAAATTTCACTAATTACCTTTAATCGCGATTAATTAAACTTTAAAGTTACAATTCACCAAAAACTTATTTTAATCCCATTGAACCACATTTTACTTCCTAATGACAACCATGTTTGTCGAATTTTTGAAAATCAAATCACAGAAGTGGTAATATTTCATTTAAATGAAAAAAGTAGTTATTTAACTACCACTTAGTGGTTTCACTATTCATCAAAAATTGAAGTTTTTCAGAACAAAGCCAAAATTTCATCCTAAGCTATAATTGATATTCCAAATTCAAAAATGATGCCTATTTTAAAAAATTCCAAAAATATAAGTTGCATTAATTAATTTTATAATTAATTCCCGCTGTCATAACAAATAGCGTGTTTTTAAGAAATAATATATATCAAAATATTGACAATTGTTTATGTCCAATTTCAATGTTAAATTAATTCTAATGACCACCATTGGATAAAATAGTAAAAATATATTCTAATTATACTTTAAAACCATTCAATAGTATAAGTTATCACTATAAATTATTCTTATTAAAAAAGTTGTTTTTAAGTATTTTTCACTATTCATAAAAAATTGGAAGTTCTCAGAAAAATACCAAAAATTAAACATAGGCTAATTTCGATATTACGAATCCAAAAATGAAGTCCATTTTGAAATGTAAAATATATATAATTTCAGAAAGTGGTTATTACTATTCATAACTGCATCTTTTATTGGTCGCGTTGTGTTAGAACTCAAGGTTGCGTACAACACACGCTGCTCTATTATTCAAAGATGAGCGTACCATGGAAGCTTGGGGTGTTACATTCTTCCCTCCTTCAATAAATTGCGTCCTCGCAATTTGAAATTTTTCTTTGAAAATAAAAGGTTGAAAATAGAAAATACCTTTGTGGAAAACCCACATCAGAAACAAGGTTAATAAAAATATAACTTTAAAAGAAAGAAAGATAAGTACAAAGGTCACCCGAGATAGCCCATACTAGGATTCTATGAAAATATGGATATGGAAGAAAAAAAAACCATCAAGGTCTGATGGAGAGTTGTAGAAAACTGGATTAGGAGAATGTTGACCATAAGAAAATCACAAACTTGTGATTGGTTAAACAGTCATTGATTCCCCAGTTGGAAAAGTTAACCGGCAACATTTTTGTTTTAAGTTACCTTTTATAAAGTTGAGGAATTTATTTAGGAGATTTACTAAGAACTTAAGGGAATATATATACTTGTCATGTAGACTTTCATTCATTAGTAAATTTTTACAACAAACCCATCTTTCACTCTAAAAGGTAATAGAACTCAAAAATATTCTATTTATCCTAATTGTATAAGGTTCCAAATATTAACACATACCATTTATATTAGTAAAACTATTTTGTAATAACTAGGGACTTATTGTAGGCTAGTGGTAGGTAATAAAGGCCTATCTCACTATGGTTGTGGGTTCGATTCCTGCACCTTTGTCCGACGCAATGGGTTATGCCCCACCCTGAAGGTTGTCCTTTTCCTACAACTATAGAATTATAATATTCCAAAAATAATCTTCATAAATGTTTTAACCTTAAACAATACTATCCAAGGTTCAACTTAATCCATTCCAACCTATATAGTTATCCAAAATACCTCTGTCCAGACTTTTTATAAAAGGTCTCTAAATTCCAAAATTCTAGGAAGTTCTTCTATACTAATCCTTAAAGTCTATCTTCGGGCTATGTGCTCTAATCAGAGTTTATCTAAATATAGCTTCCAAGGTTAGTACTAAACTTCCTTTGATACCAACTGTAACGCCCCGACCCCAGCTACCCAGAGTCGGTGCATTACTTCGAAACATTTGCATGATCACAAAAGATCAAGTCTCGAAAGACCGATTAGTTTAGTAGCCTTGGAAACACTAGATACATTCATAAGTCTTACATTACATCATAAAGTAAAACAAAACTACAACATCTTCTCTTCATATCCCCTTATATTATCCTTGCAGATCATTCATAATATACTTCTTCACATCCTGGAAAAATTAAAACATTTAAAGGGGTGAGCTCAGATGCTTAGTAAGGATAACAATATAGTGGAAGCTTTCATAAAAAACATTAACATTTAAGGCAATGTATAACTAAAACAAAATCCTTTTAAACGTGAACTTTAGCATAATATGGAAAAAGTAAAATGAAATAATTCCATTTACTTACTCACATGGATATTCTACTGGTCGAATAATCACATGAAATATCAATAACCACTTTCATAATGATGGAATGCATAATGGCGGACTATCATAACCACGTAGACAAGGCCTCGTGCCAAGACTACAAATAATATTTTTTCAAGGCCTCGTGCCAAGACACTACTTTGTCTCATGAGACCTACCGATGCATCAAGGTGCTATAACGGGCTCCACCCATCACTTATTAAGTCCAATGCATTTCTCATATGAACAGGTTTAAACATATCATAAACCATAACATAATCACATAATATATGCATAAAGGAAACATAACATTTCCACATTTCAATCAAAAGATATCAATACAACACATTGATATAATAAAAACACTTTCAAAACCATTTTCAATACCAAAATAAAAGAAAATTAAAACTTGATATTTATTTTTCATTTTTAAAAAATGGTAAGGCTTGTAGAGGAAGCCGAAACCCAAATAATGGCCGTGGCGGCTGAGAAGTCGTTGTCGCCGCATACGTACGACAAGAAAAATAGTACTTTTTTAGTTTAGTAAAACACTTCGTATAAAAAGATTCCTTTTGAATAAACGTAAAATTCAAAGGGGTTTATACACCGTATCAAAGAAATTTGTGTATAAAACAAAATATGCCTCAATGAAAGGAGATTGAGACGAAGTCCTTACAAAGATCATTTTTAAATTAAAATAGATCTATTATGTGTATTAACTATATGTACACATAAAGAAAGTACAAATACAATATAGGACATAATAATATCATGACATAATTTGAAAGTAGGAGATTAACCCAGAGATTGGAAATTGGGTCAAGAAATTCCCTTACCTTGCGTCCTGTCTTGACTCGACTATTCTTTAACCACCTGAATAATAAACTAGAGTTAATTTATAATTCCTTAAGAAACTTTTTCAAGTTTTTTATTCCTTTTATATCACTTATTACCATGTTATGAACATTATGTAATTATTTAAGTTAATAACGGTCGTTTTGTGGATCGTTGGTACTTGAGTCAAAAATAAACTTCTTATAATTACAAGTTGTTCATGTGGTGAAATATCCATTATATCCAGAATTATATTCATGATATAGATATCATATATCTCATATATATCCAGTATATACATGCATTTATAAAATTCCATAACGTTTAGAGGTAAGAAATGAAATGCACCGTTCATGGAAACGGTAAGTCGTACGTACGCATAAACGCTACTTTAATTTCTATTCCGTATTTAATGAAATCATAATGATATAAAGGTATATTATAATTCCTGTATAATATAATATATAATATCATTTACTCCATCCTTTATAAATCCCACATATGGCATTAACGATTCAAATCACTTTGAGGGGGCGATAGTCCGCACTTCCTAAAATGAAAATATCGCGTTTACCCATAATGGAAACAATAAAGGTATGCCATAAATGAAAAATACCTAACCTTAAGTAAAACATAAACATATTATATATCATATATATAAATATAGTGACATCTTAATGTCCACCTTTTAAGGTGTTATATGAGTGTTGAACAATCATCGTTTCGTGAGGCATAAATTCTCCATCCATAGAAACAGTATGTTCTTTAACCATTAGATGTAGGTGTGTGTAAGTGTAGCTAAAATACATCTTATAAAAACATCCTAGTATATTGAGGATACTGGTGTTGTTACAAATGAATTTAATAAAAAGAGTTTAGGGGGATGGAGAAGAAAAATAAAACAAAATAACATAAGATAAGACATTACCTTAAAATCGGGTAACTCCTTTGATTTGAGACAAAGGCTTCCTTGGGAAGAATTATGCCCAAAGTGAGGCTTCTATGAGTAAGGGAGGGAAGTTGGGAGAGTATTTGGGCAGAGGTTGGCCGAGCCAAAAGGCTTTGAAGGTGTGAATAAGGTGGGAGTGGTGGTGGCCTTTTATAAGAGGAGAGGAGGGGCACTCTTGGAAAGATTGAAATGTTACTTTATTATGAAATTATTTTCGGATTCTAAAGGTCCCACAATGATATATTTCGAGACTAAGGTGATAAGGGTTCGACATATACTCATCCAATAGGTTTGTGACAAGTGTAAGCCTTGGATTTTACATCATCTTTTCATTTTATTTAAATCGTTAATTAATGAGGTAATCGATGCATCATCATTGTGTCATAAAACTTTTAATTTATTTAATGTCTAAAAATTATAAAAAAAATTATCATGATGTGTTAAATCTTTTTAGATTTCTAATGAATATTTATATTCAAAAATATGACTTGTATAACCCCATTTAAAAATTGTTTTAGTAAAACAACTTATGTTTGTGACATTTTTATTTTAACTTTAAATAAAAGTTATTTATGTCATTTTCCTACCAAAGTGGCTCCATGGGGTCCCCAAGTTGACCCACGTATTGTCGTGGTCGGACATGACTCATCCAATAGAGGTAGGACAAGTGTAAAGGTCATTTCATATTTTTATAATATCATTTTTACCTTAAATTTCACTAATTACCTTTAATTGTGATTAATTAAACTTAAAAGTTACTATTCACCAAAAAATTATTTTAATCCCATTGAACCAAATTTTACTCCCTAATGGCAACCATGTATGTCATATTTTTGAAAATCAAATCACAGAAGTGGTAATATTTCATTTAAATGAAAAAATCAGTTATTTAACTACCACTTAGTGGTTTCACTATTCATCAAAAATTGAAGCTTTTCAGAACAATGCCAAAATTTCACCCTAAGATATAATTGATATTCCAAATTCAAAAATGATGTCTATTTTACAAAATTCCAAACATATAAGTTGCATTAATTAATTTTATAACTAATTCCCGCTGTCACAACAAATAGCGTGTTTTTAAGAAACAATATATATCAAAATATTGACAATTGTTTATGTCCAATTTCAATGTTAAATTAATTCTAATGACCACCATTGGATAAAATAGTAAAAATATATTCTAATTATACTTTAAAACCGCTCAATAATATAAGTTATCACTATAAATTATTTTGATTAAAAAAGTTGTTTTTAAGTATTTTTCACTATTCATAAAAAATTGGAAGTTCTCAGAAAAATACCAAAAATTCAACATAGGCTAATTTCGATATTACGAATCCAAAAATGAAGTCCATTTTGAAATGTAAAATATATATAATTTCAAAAAGTGGTTATTACTATTCATAACTACTACTTTTATTGGTCGCGGTGTGTTAGAACTCGAGGTTGCGTACAACACACGCTGTTCTGTTATTCAAAGAGGAGCGTACCATGGAAGCTTGGGGTGTTACAGTGGTGGTATGGATGTTGAACCACATTGAGGTAAACTATTTGGAACTAGTCCTTATATCAAAGCCACATCACTAAGGGGGGCGTCTTTGTGATCATGTTTTTGGATCCATGATGGCATACGTCACAAAAGAATCCTAAAATAAAACAAGATATACTCGGGTCAATGACTATACCCATAGAGCTGACAAAAGAAGGACCCAAAATCCACAAACCATTCCTATATGATGCACGCACCTTTAATATTCCATCCAACATGTTTTATCATATACTGAGTTGATAATTTGGTGACCAGAGTCATGTGTTATGGATATGTTGACTTCCATTCCAACACTTTTTTTCTATCCTTAATGTCAAACTCGAAACAAATAACATTGTTTCCATAAACCAATCTCATAAGCTTCTAGTCCTAAACTGTAAATGACTACTTTTTTACAACCCTATCATGACTCGTACTACTAGGTCCCATACTGTGACTCCCCATTCCCACCTCAAATATTCTAGGGAAAGACGACTTGCGACGAGTAGACGTATCCGGGAATTTGAGGCCGTGTCCAAAGTACCTTTTCATACACGCATATCTCCAATTCCATACAATTTTGAAATTTAAAAACATACTAAAACTATGCTTGTGTACATCTGAATATAGTAACCAGAGTACGCTAGGAAGAAAATAATTTATATATTGATATATATAAGACCATCACAAAAGTCTATAACACTAGTACATCCTGATTGTATCGTTAATTAGAATATTATTTGAATGTCATATGAACACACCTTAGTCTATCAAATCTCACAATGTATTGTCTTTTCTATGTCCATATAGGACTCTATCAAAATTTAGATCATTTTTACATGAAACTACATGTGTGCGAATATCCCGTGATGGGAAGAATATAAAAATTCATTGTAGGACACCACAAAACAACAATAATACACAAAAGGAAATACAATCAGATCAACATAGGTACATGTATATAGAATATATAATAAAAATATCCAGATATACTCAACAATGAAAATTTTCCAAGGGTTGTGTTGTAACAATAATGTACAGTCTCTGGATAACATCTTGAAGATTCAATGAATCACACATTTAGGAGAACACACTCTCGAGTCCCGTAATACTGATGATGTACAACCAAGAGGTAATGCTCTTTGGGATTAATTATGAGAAGAATACACTGATGGTCTAAAAAAATATGATACATATATGATGATAATAGAAAGGGCCATGTGGTGATACCAAAAACATATTCTTGATTGAACAAACTATGTAGGGGATCGTCACCTAGGTAGTTAATGTCACATTGATACCAAGAACTCTACCTAGATCATGAATATAAATAGGGGATCTACCTTCAGGACACTTGGAGGGATTCCAAAAACTCCATCAAAGAAGTCAATTTAAAGGGATTGTAATCATATGGAGAGAAATTAATATATATAAACCTTTTGGGAAATGATTATTGGAACGAGACCTAACAAATATTGTCTATAATATGGAGGACAATAGATCTAATACATGTATAATTCATTACACAATGTGTATTAGTGGTTATATAAAGTGCCACTTGATCTGAGTTTGTGCCCATGTAAATGGATGAAGTCATCAAGACATGTATATGTAGAAGAATATGACATAATATGTAAAGGGGTTAAATGGAATTTCCATGTATCCTGAGTCCTACACATCTGCCCCAGTTGTGTGCTAGTACACAATGTGAGAATGTTTATTTATTCCTTTGTACTAGTACATGGGGTATCCTATATATATGGTAAAGGATATGTCATGTGGGGGAGTAAAGGACATGTAGGAAAACCATGTACCTCACCATGTGTCAATGTACTCTCTAATATACTCATAGTCATCCAAAAGGGACTAAACACCATGTAGTCAAGGACTACACAGTATGTGTATTAGGTTTTTCCAAAAACCATTCTTATTCCTCCTCATGTCTCGGCCAATCCTGAAGCCAATTATCCATCAACCCAGTTTTTTGGGAATCTATGATACCATTTCATTCAAGCCTTTCCATCATCAAAAAATACATTTCAATATTTAATCATCTCAAAAAAGGGATCTACATGTCGTTCATCATGTTGGGTTGAAGATCACCAAAGAAAAAAAAATTGGGAATCACATGTCATATAAATCTAACCATATTCTTTGTCTCACCTCTCTCACTTTGTAACATTCATGGATATATTATTTTCAATAATTGTTCCATGAAACAGCTTCACAACTGTTGATTGATCGAGATTTTAAGAGATGTGTTCCAAACAAATATTGACCACAATGAACAATGAATGAGGTGGAGAAAAGCACAAGAAATTATTTGATAAAAAACCCATGTTTTAAGTTTGTGTTGATCTAAATTATTCTCTATATGAATGATAAATTATTAAATCAATATTCATGATATTTCTCTAGTGAAAACCCTAATAAGATAATCTCATCCTAAAATACAATCGGACTGAGGACTATTCAATTCATTAATTGATTCATGTTCATTGTAGAATTCATGAACAAGAAGAAATCCAAGTAAAACACACTACATACATTGATTCATTTCCATCAATGATGAATAACAATTGAAGTGTAGTTTTCATAATAAGTATCCATTGAAAATGATGTGTGTCGATTATCGATCCATAATTTCACCATCAATCTCTTGAGAGGATTATCCAAGGATTTATTCAATTATCTTCCAATGTATCTAGGGTTATATTTCTAACACTAACATTATCAAAAAAATATTATATTTAATTGATAACCAGAAAAATGTTATTTTTTGGAAATAAAATAGTTTATTAAATTTTTTTAATCATTTGACACCCTTGAAGAATTTTCCATAAATGACCCATGCCAAATAATACCATGTCCCACCAAGGGTAAACCTTACATTATGAGCTCAATGGGTCCCTCAAATTTTAATCTGGTTACTGATTTAAAATTTTATCCAATTTTTAATGGAAAATTCATATGAATTCTATTTGATATATGAAATATATTTCAATAATTTAATCTGATAATACCGTGTCATGGATGTAACATCCCAAGTAAGTAATGATTTATAAATATTTTTATCTATGTCTATTACTGAATTAGATAGTGTTTTAGAGGCTTAAAATGAGAATAAATCCAATCTTAAGCATGGAATACAATAATGTTTTTAAAAGATTGTTTTACTACCTTTTGATGGAAAACCATTTTTAAATAAAAATTTTGACAATTTTATAATCTCTATTTATCAAAATAAACATATTCTTTATTATTGGGACATTGAAATTTACTTTGGGTAAATTTTGGGTATTTTTCTGATAAAGTTCATTTTTTAATGAATAGTGAAAAATGTTGTATTTGAATTCAAAACCTCTTTTTAATCTAATTTATTTATATGATTAGATTATCTTTTGAATTGGGTTTGAAGTTAAATTATAATATATTTTTACCATTTAATCCAATAGTGGTCTTTGAAATTAATTTCACTTTGAAATGGGACTTAAACTAGTGCCCATCTTTTGATACTAATTGTTTCATAAAAACACGCTATTTGCTCTGACAACGGGAAATAATTATTAAACTAATTTATGTAACTTATATGTTTTGAATTTTTTAAAATAGACATCATTTTTGAATTCGGAATATAAAATATAGCTTAGGGTGAAGCTTTGGTATTTTTCTGAAAAACTTCAATTTTTGATGAATAGTGAAACCACTAAGTGGTACTTAAAAACTGATTTTTCATTTAAATGAAATTTTACCACCTCTGTATTTTGAATTTCAAAAATCCGACTTACATGGTTTTCATTAAGAATTAAAATGTGGTTCAATGGGATTAAAATAATTTTTTGGTGAATAATAACTTTTAAGTTTATTAATCGCGATTAGAGGTAATTAGTGTATTTTAAGGTAAAAATAATGTTTTAATAATATGAAATGACCTAGACACATCTCCTACCCTTATTGGATGTGTCATGGCCGACCAAGAAAATCCATGGGTCAAATTGGGGACCCCATGGAGCCACTTTGGAAGGAAAATGACATTAATATCTTTTTATTTAATGTTAAAGTAAAAATGTCACAAACATGAGTAATTTTACTAAAACAATTTTTACATGGGGTTATACAAGTCATAATTTTGAATATAAATAGTAATTAGAAAGATAATAAGATTTCATACATCATGATATTTTTTTTATAATTTTTAGACACAAAATAAATTAAATTATTTATGACACCATGATGATGCAACAATTACCTCATTATTTAAAGATTTAAATAAAATTAAAATATAATGTAAAATCTAAGACCTACACTTGTAGAAAACCTATTGGATCGGTGGATTTCGAACCCTTATCACCTTATCCTCGAAATAAATCATTGTGGGACCTTTAAAATCCTAAACTCATTTGAAAATAAAGTTACATTTTGTAACTTTCCAAGAGTGCCCCTCCTCTCCTCTTATAAAAGGCCCCCACCTCTACCTCTTTACCCACAATTCTCAAGCCTTTTGCTTGGCCAACCCTGTCCATTTTGTCTCTAAAAATCCCTCTATTACTCCTTGGAGCCTCACTTTGGGCATAAGTCTTCCCAAGGAAGCCTTTGAGCACAAATAAAAAAGAGTTACCCGATTTAAATGTAGTGTCTTCTCTTGTGTTCTTATGTTTTATTTTGCTTCTCCAACCCCCTAAACTCTTTTTACTCATTTATTTTGTATAGAATCCAGTATCTTCAATATACTAGGATTTTGTTATATGAATAATTATAGCAACACTTACACACACCTACATCTAATGGTTAAAGAACATATTGTTTCCGTGGATGGCGAATTTCTGCCTCATGAAACAATGATTGTTAAATATTCTTTTAACACATTAAAAGGTGGCCATTAAGATGAAACTAGATTTATATATGACATATAATATGTTTATGTGTTACTTAATCTTCTGTATTTTTCATTTATGTCATACCTTTATGGTTTCCAATATGGGTAAACGCGATATATTCATTTTAGGAAGTGCCGACTACCGCCCCCTCAAAGTGATTTGATTCGTTAATGCCATATGTGGGACGTATAAAGGATGTAATTAATGATTTTATATATGATATTATACTGTAATTATAATATACCATTATATCATTATTATTCCATTCCATAAAATATGAAATTGAAATGAAAGTAGCATTCATACGTATGTACGGCTTACCGTATCCATGAACGGTGCATTTCATTTCTTACCTCTAAATGATTATGTAATATTATAAGTGCATGTATATACTGGATATATATGATATATATGATATCTACATCATGATTATAACTCTGGATATAATGGATACATGAACAACATGTAATTATAAAGAGTTTATTTTTGACTCAAGTACCAATGATCATTAAAACGACCGTTATTAACTTAAATAATTACATAGTGTTAATGACATGGTAATAAGTGATATAAAAGGAATAATGAACTTGAAAAAGGTTCTTAAGAATGTAGAAATTAACTCAAGTTTATTATTCAGGAGGTTAAAGAACGATCGAGTCATGTCGGACCTGAGGTATGGGACTTCGTCTCAATCTCCTTTCATTGAGGTATATTTTGTTTTATACACAACTATCTTTTATATGGTGTATAAACCCCTTTGACTTTTACATTTATTCAAAAGGATTTTTTTTATACGAAGCGTTTTACTAAATGACAAAATGGAATGTTTTTGTCGTACGTATGTGGCGACAACGACTTCTCCGCCGCTGTGACCATTATTTTAGTTTTCAGCTTCCTCTACAAGCCATAATTTTTTTAAAATGAAAAATAAATACCATGTTTTAATTTTCTTTTATTTTGGTATTGAAAATGGTTTTCATAATGTTTTTATATCAATGTGTTGTATTGATATCTTGTGATTGAAATGTGGAAATGTTATGTTTCCTTTATGCATGTTTTATGTGATACGATTATGTTATGGTTCTTGGGAATTATTATGAAGACGGGTGGTTCCATGATAAACTAAGAGCGGGTGAGCCCGATATAGCTCTCCAATGCATTGGGTAATGCGAAGGGGTTAAACGTTGAGGTTTTTCCAAAGAGATTTAGGGAATATACTGTGATGGATATTCCAAACATAACCAAAAAGGTTACTCCCTACATAAGAATGTTATGAATGCCTCAAGTTACCTTTATGTCTTATGATTTCTATGATTTATTCATGATTTGATGCGGTGTGTTAAAGTGCTTATGTTTTATGAGAAGAGTATGATTTCATTGATTCTTATGTGTACATGTACTCATGTTTCCTTTCCATATTTTTATATCCCTTACTGATCTTTTTATGCTCATCCCATGTTTTTGAAATGTTTTTCACAGGTCAAGGGAAGGGTACATGATATGATTATAGTGTCAAGGAAGTGTCACGAAAGAATCCATGTTTTATTTTAAATACGTTTCCGTTGATGGGAAAAAATGAATACTATCTTTTGTTGTAACCACTTTGTTTAAATGTGGGATGTAATGAACGTTTTATGATCTAATTATCTAAAACTCTAAACCTGAAAAGATCCTCAAGGTGTATTATTTAAATATCTCAAGATTAAGTAATGTTTATGGCTGGGGACCTAAAGTCGGTATCAGAGGTCGGTTTAGATAACTTTAGGAGTTAGAATTCTATTAAATTATTATCCAAAAATATATTTTTTATGGTCCAAGTGAAATGACATAGCATTTGAAGATTGCCAGGTTGCTTCATCTAAGACATGTTTGTTCAGAATGGTTTACCGTAGAGGAAACAAGGAATCAGTGCTAGGAAGGCATACAGAAAGAAAAAACCTTCCGAATCAGCATCTTGAGATGGTCGGAATTGGAACTGAACAGTTTGTTGCAGTAATGGAACAGTTTACTCAAGCGATAAATGGTGGTGGTATCCATGCATGAGATCATCCAGATCAACCACAGAGGAACATGTTAGTGGTGGAACATTTCATGAGGCAACATCCCCCATCATTCAGAGGATCATCTGACCATGTGCTAGAGGAAGGGTGGATTAAAGCACTGGAGAATATTTTCGATGTCATGGGATGTTCAGACAATCAAAAGGTTAGTCTTGCTATTTACCATTTGGTGGGTGAAGCAGATCAGTGGTGGTCAATGGTAAAAAATATCAGGGACGCTGATGAGATTTATGCTCTCGAGTGGGATGAATTCAAAGGTATGTTTCTTGAGAAGTATTTTCCTAAGGCTGTTCGACTTAGGATGGAAAAACAATTCTTGGAATTGGGGCAAGAGGAAGACTCAGTGGCTGCCTATGAAGAGAGGTTCACTCGATTGGCAAGGTATGCTCCAAATTTTATCTGAGACCTTGATAGTAAAATCAATCGTTTTTAATCAAGATTAAAGCCAAAATATCGAAGGGCATTAGCTTCTCGTGAGTTCAAAAGTTATGAAAAGATTTTTCGATGTGCTGAGAAGGTGGAAATGGAGTTTTCCTATGATATAGTGTTCTATAACAACCAACAAAAGAAGAGACTGAGGTGGCAGGAGAAAGGAATGAATTCTTCAAAAAAGTCTGATTGTAAGAAAACTAGGTTTCCAGTTTGTGATAAATGTGGTAAAAGGCATGCTGGGGAATGTCTTCTAAATTCTGGAAAGTGCTACCGATGTGGTAAGATGGGACATAAGGCTTGTGATTGCACTGAAAAAGATCAAGGTGATGGTAAGTCCAAATTTGATTTACAGTTAGTGAAATGTTTCAAGTGCAATGAGATGGGTCACTATGAAAATGAGTGTCTGACAAAGAGATCAAGTGATGGGAAGCAGTTAGACTACAAGAAGAAAGGTGTGGTGAAATCCTTTGCAACTACTTCAACAAATGTCGGGCCATCAAATGAAGTTGTATCATGTACTTTGTTTGTTTTTTCAGATTATGACAGTGTGTTGTTTGATTCGGGGTCTACACATTCTTTCATCTCTGAAAACTTTTCTTGTAAAATGGGAATACCATCTCAAGAAATGACTCCTGAACATGTGGTAAAAACACCTGGGGGAAATGTTGAGGCAAAAAGAATTTATAAGAATCTTTCTATCCTTATCCGTGGAAAGAACCTACTTGCGAACCTTATTGTTTTACCTCTAGTAGAGTATGATGTTATCCTGGGTATAGATTGGCTCTCTATTTACCATGATAAGATTGACTGTAGAGATAAAGAAGTTTCTTTTTATAAAGACTTTTATTTTGTGTACAAGAATGAACCCTTACTGTTGATAACTTATCAAGAGGCTGAGAAACTTGTAAAATATGGAAATTAATGTTACCTTGCACACATCGTTGAGAACAAAGGAACTGTTCAGATTAATGATGTGCCAGTGGTAAATGAGTATCCTGATGTTTTTCCTGATGATTTTCCTGGAATAATACTATATCGGGAAGTTGAGTTTACTATTGACTTAGTTCCTGATGCTAAGCCAATTTCAAAACCCCCTTATCGAATGGATCAAATTGAACTTTTTGAGTTGAAGGAGCAATTGCAAGATTTATTAGAGAAAGGTTTCATTCGACCTAGCACATCACCATGGGGTGCTCCTATTTTATTTGTTAAAAAGAATGATTGTTCAATGAGACTTTTCATTGATTATAGAGCCTTGAATAACATCACTCTTAAGAACAAATATCCTTTTCCTTATATCGATGATTTGTTTGATCAGCTCCAGGGAGCTCAGTATTTTTCAAAGATTGACCTGAGATCGGGGTACCATCAGCTGAAGGTAAATGAAGCAGATATTCCGAAGACCGCGTTCCATACAAGATATGGCCATTATGAATTTGTAGTAATGCCTTTTGGGCTAACCAATGCACCTGTAGTATTCATGGACTTAATGAATAGAATTTTCCACGGGTTCTTGGATAAGTTTGTGGTGGTTTTCATTGATAATATTTTGGTGTTTTATAAAAGTAAAGAGGATCATGAAAGACATTTAAGAGCTATTTTTCAAACCTTAAAAGAAAAGAAATTGTATGGGAAATTCAGCAAGTGTGAGTTTTGGTTGTAACAAATTTCTTTCCTTGGTCATATTGTTTTTAAAGATGGGATAACTGTTGATCCTGCAAAAACAAAGGTTGTGGAAGAATGGCCAAGACCCACAAATGTAACTGAGATTCATAGATTTATTGGTTTGGAAGGTTACTACCGAATGTTTGTTGAAAATTTTTCATGGTTATCTAGTCCAATGACTAAGCTAACTCGGAAGGGTGTTAAGTTTATCTAGACAAAAGAATGTGATGATTGTTTTCAGGAACTTAAAAGAAGATTGGTGAATGCTCCAGTTTTTGCACTACCTTCCAGGAATGGTGAGTTTGTTATCTACAGTGATGATTCATTGAAAGGACTTGGTTGCTTCCTAATGCAGAATGATCAGGTAATTGCTTATGCTTCACGTTAGTTGAAAACTCATGAGGTAAATTACCCTACAAATGATTTGTAATTAGCTGCTGTTTTTTTTGCTTTAAAAAATTTGGAGGCATCATTTGTATGGAGTAAAGTGTGAAATATATACCGATCACAAAAGTTTAAAATATATATCACTCAGAAAGAATTGAAAATGAGACAGAGTAGATGGCTAGATTTAGTCAAGGATTATGATTGTACAATTCATTACCATCCGGGAAAAGAAAATAAAATGGCTGATGCTTTGAGTCGAAAAAGTAATGCTTCATTAGCAATGTTGCGTTTGGAACATGATCCTTTGGATAAGGATTTGATGAACATTGGAATAGAAGCTATTGGTGCAGGATTTCCTTCTGTTTTGTTTCACGTATCAGTGAAATATTCTCTATCAGACAAAATCAAGCAAGCACAGAAGCAAGATAGTGAGTTGTAGAAAAAGGTAGAGCTGGTTCAGAAGGGTAAGTTGCCTGAATTCAATATTGATAATTATTGTGTTTTGAGATTTGGGAAGAGATTGTGTGTGCCTTGTGATTCACATTTGAAAATAGAATTATTATGTGAATCTCATAGTTCTCTGTTTTCAGTTCATCCTGGCAGTACTAAGATGTATAGAGATCTGCGAGAGTATTACTGGTGGGATGGAATGAAAAGAGATATTGCTGATTTTACTATGAAGTGTTTGACTTGTCAACAGGTAAAAGCAGAGCGGCAGTTACCGAAAGGGATGCTTCACCCTTTACCAGTACCAGAGTGGAAATGGGAAAATATATCCATGGATTTTGTTGTGGGATTACCGAAGACATCTCAAGGTAATAATACAATCTGGGTTATTGTTGATCGCTTGACTAAATCTGCTAATTTCCTTTCTATACGAGATTCTTTTTCCCTAGATCAAATTTCATATTTGTATCTTAAATAGATAGCCAGGTTACTTGGAGTTCCTCTCTCCATTGTATTTGACCGTGATCCCAGGTTTACTTCTAACTTTTGGAAAGGACTTCAGAAGTCGTTGGGTACTGAATTAAATTTTAGTACAGATTTTCATCCTCAATCAGATGGGCAGTCAGAACGAACAATTCAGACTTTGGAAGATATGCTACATGCTTGTTCGATGGATTATCAGGGAAGTTGGGACCAACATCTTTCTTTGGTTGAATTTTCATATAATAATAGTTTTCATTCCAGTAGAAAGATGGCACCATTTGAGGAATTATATGGGAAGCGGTGTGGAACTCCAGCTTTCTGGGATGAAGTGGGTGAAAGGAAGTTGATGGGACCAGAATTGGTAGAAGAGTTGGCAGAAAAAGTTCAGTTGATACAGAAACACATGAGAACAGCTCAGTGCTGGCAGAAGAGTTATGCGGATAACCGGAGGAAGGATCTATCTTTTCAGGTAGGTGATGATGTTTTTCTCAAAGTCTCACCGTGGAAAAGTGTGATGCGATTTGGTAAGAAAGGAAAGCTGAGTCCAAGGTTCATTGGACCATATGAAATTCTTAAGAGAGTTGTATCAGTTGCTTACCGAGTGGCTTTACCTCCGAGTTTATCTCAGGTACACAATTTTTTTCATGTTTCAATGTTAAGGAAGTATATGCCAGATCCATCTCATGTTTTGAGTCCAGAGGTAGTTCAGCTGGAAGAGAACCTATCTTATGAGGAACAACCGGTCCAGATTCTTGACCATAGGGAGCAATTGTTACGGAATAAGGTGATTCATTAGGTAAAGGTTTTGTGAAAAAATAACATGATTGAAGAGACAACATGGGAATATGAAAATGCAATAAGGGCTAAATATCCCCACTTATTTGATAAGTAAATAAATTGCGGGGATGCAATTTTAAAAAGTGGGGAAGGATGTAACATCCCAATTAAGTAATGAATAATAGATATTTTTATCTATGTCTATTAATGAATTAGATAGTGTTTTAGAGGCTTAAAATGAGAATAAATCCAATCTTAAGCATGGAATACACTAATATTTTTAAAAGATTATTTTACTGCCTTTTGAGGGAAAACCATTTTTAAATCAAACTTTTGACAATATTATAATATCTATTTGTCAAAATGAACTTATTCTTTATAATTGGGACATTAAAATTTACTTTGGGTAAATTTTTGGTATTTTTCCGATAAAGTTCATTTTTTTAATGAATAGTGAAAAATGTTGTATTTTAATTCAAAACCTATTTTTAATCTATTTTATTTATATGATTAGATTATCTTTTTAATTGGTTTTGAAGTTAAATTAGAATATATTTTTACCATTTAATCCAATAGTGGTCGTTGGAATTAATTTCACTTTGAAATTGGACTTAATCTAGTGTCAATCTTTTGATACTTATTTTTTCCTAAAAAACGCTATTGCTATGACAGCGGGAATTAATTATTAAATTAATTAATGTAACTTATATGTTTTGAATTTTGTAAAATAGACATCATTTTTTAATTCGGAATATCAAATATAGCTTAGGGTGAATTTTTGGTATTTTTCTGAAAAACTTCAATTTTTGATGAATAGTGAAACCACTAAGTGGTACTTAAAAACTGATTTTTCGTTTAAATGAAATTTTACCACCTCTGTGTTTTGAATTTCAAAAATCCAACATACATGGTTGTCATTATGAAGTAAAATTTGGTTCAATGGGATTAAAATAATATTTTGGTGAATAGTAACTTTTAAGTTTATGAATCGCGATTAGAGGTAATTTGTGTAATTTAAGGTAAAAATAATGTTTTAATAATATGAAATGACCTAGACACATGTCCTACCCATATTGGATGTATCATGGACGACCAAGAAAATACATGGGTCAACTTTGGGACCCCATGGAGCCACTTTGGATGGAAAATTACATTAATATCTTTTTATTTAATGTTGAAGTAAAAATGTCACAAACATGAGTTATTTTACTAAAACAATTTTTACATGGGGTTATACAAGACATATATTTGACTATAAATAGTCATTGGAAAGCTAATAACATTTACTACATCATGATATTTTTTTTATAATTTTTATACACTAAATAAATTAAAATATTTAGGACACCATGATAATGCTGCAATTACCTCATTATTTAACGATTTAAATAAAATGAAAATATATTGTAAAATATAAGACCTACACTAGTAAAAAACCTATTGTATGAGTTTACTTCGAACCATTATCACCTTATCCTCAAAATAAATCAATGCGGGACCTTTAAAATCCGAAACACATTTGAAAATAAAGTAACATTTTGTAACTTTCCAAGAGTGCCCCTCCTCTCCTCTTATAAAAGGCCCCCACCTCTACCTCTTTAACCACACCTCTCAAGACTTTGGATCATCCAACACCTATCCATTTTTTCTCTCCACATTTCTCTATTACTCCTTGATGCCTCACTTTGAGCATAAATCTTCCCAAGGAAGCCTTTGAGCTCAGATCAAAAAGAGTTACCCGATTTAAAGGTAGTGTCTTCTCTTGTGTTCTTATGTTTTAGTTTGCTTCTACAACCCCCTAAACTCTTTTTATTCATTTCTGTTGTAACAACTACAGTATCTTCAATATACTAGGATGTTGTTATAAGAAGCATTCGAGCTACACTTACACACACCTACAACTAATGGTTAAAGAACATACTGTTTCTGTGGATGGCGAATTTCTGCCTCACGAAATGATGATTGTTCAAAATTATTTTAACACCTTCAAAGGTGGACATTAAGATGAAACTATATTTATATATTATATATAATATGTTTATGTTTTACTTAAGCTTCTTTATTTTTCATTTATGGCATACGTTTACGGTTTCCATTATGGGTAAACGTGATATCTTCATTTTAGGAAGTGCGGACTATCACCCCCTCAAAGTGATTTGATTCGTTAATGCCATATGTGGGACATATAAAGAATGTAATTAATGATTTTATATATGATATTGTACTGGAATTATAATATACCTTTATATAATTATTATTCCATTCCATAAAATACAAAATAGAAATGAAAGTAGCGTTCATGCGTACGTACGGCTTACCGTCTCCATGAACGGTGCATTTCATTTCTTACCTCTAAATGATTATTTAATATTATATGTGCATGTATATACTGGATATATAAAATATATATGATATCTACATCATGATTATAACTCTGGATATGATAGATACATGAACAACTTGTAATTATAAAGAGTTTTTTTTACTCAAGTACCAATGATCATTAAAACGACCGTTATTAACTCAAATAATTACATAGTGTTCATGACATGGTAATAAGTGATATAAAAGGAATAATGAACTTTAAAAAGGATCTTAAGAAAGTATAAATTAACTCCAGTTTATTATTCAAGAGGTTAAAGAACGATCGAGTCAATTCGGACCCGAGGTATGTGACTTCGTCTCAATCTCCTTTCATTTAGACTTATTTTGTTTTATACACAACCTTATTTTATACGGTGTATAAATCACTTTGACTTTTATGTTTATTAAAAATGAATTTTGTTATACGAAGAGTTTTACTAATAGACAAAAGGTAATGTTTTTGTCGTACGTATGTGGCGACAACGACTTCTCTGCCGCCGTGACCATTATTTGAGTTTTCGGCTTCCTCTACAAGCCATACATTTTTTTAAAATGAAAAATAAATACCATGTTTTACTTTTCTTTTATTTTGGTATTGAAAATGGTTTTCATAATGTTTTTATATCAATGTGTTGTACTGATATCTTGTGACTAAATGGTGGAAATTTTATGTTTCCTTTATCCATGTTTTATGTGATACGATTATGTTATGGTTCTTGGGAATTATTATGAAGATGGGTGGTTCCGTGATAAACTAGTGGCAGGTGAGCCCGATATAGCTCTCCAATGCATTGGGTAACATGAAGTGGTTAAACGTTGAGGTTTCTACAAAGTGATTTAGGGAATATACTGTGATGGGTATTCCAAATGTAACCAAGAGGGTTACTCCCTATGTAAGAATGTTATGAATGCCTCATGTTACCTTTATGTCTTATGATTTCTATGATTTATTCATGATTTGATGAGGTATGTTAAAGTGCTTATGTTTTATTAGTAGAGTATGATTTCATTGATTCTTATGTATACATGTACTCATGTTTCCTTTCCATATTTTTATATCCCTTACTGAGCTTTTTATGCTCATCCCATGTTTTTGAAATGTTTTTCATAGGTCAAGGGAAGGGTACATGATATGATGATAGTGTGAAGGAAGTGTCAAGAAAGAATCCATGTTTTATTTTAAATATGTTTCCGTTGATGGGAAAAAATGAATACTATCTTTTATTGTAACCACTTTGTTTAAATGTGGGATGTAATGAACGTTTTATGATCTAATTCTCTAAAACTCTAAACCTGAAAAGATCCTCAAGGTTTATTCTTGAAATATATCAAGATTAAGTAATGTTTAAGGCTGGGGCCTTATAATGGAAAAGCACGCTGTCTCAACAGTTGGTCTCCAAAATAATCAAAATAATATCAAAAAATTATACATTGAAAATCCAAGAACATAGATTTTTTATTTCATAAATTACAAAGTATTTATAAAAAATAGTTTAATTAACATTATAAATGGGATATATCTAGATATATATGAATATAATTGTTTTTTATTTTATTTAGTAACTCAATAAATGATCCATGTAAAGAGACACATAAAAATATTGTGGGAAAACATTGATTTTGAGGAAGGAGTCATGTTCTAATGTAAATGATTGAAACCCTGAAAAAATATAAATGGAATAAGATATTAAAATTTGGAGGGATTAAATTAATTTTAAAATGTTAAGTGTTATATAACTTAAAAACGTGACTATTATTAGGACCTTTATTGAACAACTATATAGGTATTTCTAATGATGGGATCCCCAAGATTTTTTAATCTATTGAATGAATGAAATGGGTTAACCTGATAAGAATACATGATCATTTTTTCATATTATTTTGGTTACACTTAGCTTGGATCCTTTAATATTTCTATGTTAACTGATGAATATAGTTTAATTTATCCAATTGATTGATTGATTAAGAGATATCTGCTTAACTATCCATGTTTCATATCTGATTTGATTAATGTGATTACGTACAAAAATAAATATTTGATTGAAAAAACATCAATACAACCAAAATTTTACTGGAATATGGATCTATTCCCACTAATTTAATGGGTGGGTTATAAAATGGTTCATCATATTAATTATAGAATGTTTAATAAATGTTATTATTAAATGAATCTAAAAGATGATACTCATCTGATAATGATTTTTTATAAATATCATGTTATTCATTGGACCTAAAATTGATGTCAACACTATAATATAATAATCCTAATTAATGGAACTTATTATACTGCTAATTGTTTTGAAATATTTGTGAAAGAAATAATCTATATGTTAAGGAAACCCAATTCTAAGAAACCTATTACTGAATTTGTTCTATAGTTGAATCTAGATTGTTATAAGAAGTATAGAATTAACTCCATGTTAATAAGGAATTATATTCATGATGACTAATGAAACATTTTTATCCACTCATATTCCAAATAATATCATATGTTAACTTCATTGAAAGACCAAATATTTTCAATAAGGCTTGTTTGGATTGTGGAATTTATTTTTCCACCACAATTGGAAATGTTCCATAAATATCATTGAATTTATGAATTTTTTACCATATTCCCATAAAGTATTTGTAATAGAAAAACTATAGTATTTAATTTCCAATTTCAATTGTTTTATCAACAATAAATTTGGTAAAAATATCAATATAGAAAAAGAAAAGTTAGTTTGAATGATGAATAATGTGTCTTTTTGTTAATATTACATGTCATTAAATCATAATAAAAATATCATTATTGTTCGAAATTTTCCATTAAAAGTTAATTATCTTGTATAAATGATGGAGTTCATTTACCAATTTGGAATTTCCATGATGTTTATTAGTGGTAGTGAAATAAAGTCTTTGATTTTGAAAGGCATATAATTACAAATGTACAATTGATTTTTTTCTTAAATTTAATGTAGTTAGTAATCAAGGAATTAATTGATTGGGAATTTATTAAATTAATGAAAAATGGTTTTTTGAGTCATCGGTATGAATAAAAAATTCCTTTCTAAGATGGTTCAATATAATTGATGTGAATATTAATCTCATTTCACATATACGGTAATAGAATATATTTGATAATATAGAGTTATTATAAAAAAAATGAGATTATAGATTTATTACACATTTTTTATGATTCCTAATATTCTATAACATGTTTTTATAAGAATATAATATTCTGAATTTACTAAATATGATAATGTGTTTATCTAGTTTTTTGTTCAAATATGACAGATTTGATCCCATCACTATCAGCGGAATATTTTAAATAATAAAATATTTTTTTGAAAATTATATTCCAAATGCATAGATTTCCATGTAGGATTTTCATATTAGTGATTTATTTGTTATAATATCACAATAATGAAAATATGTTATATTTCTTCACAGAATAAAGTTTTCATCCTTCAACATGATATAATGGAAAAAAATTTCTAATATGGTAGTGGGAGAATGTCTATAATTAGTGAAGTTAAATATTTAATAACTAAATTACTGAAATAGTCGAAATAAAATTTATTGTATCTAAATCTTCTAAAAGGTCTATTTTATATCTATAAAAATTATTGTACATAGTCTAATTATTTACCATAATATTTCATGGACGTGTTTGATGGAATACGTTTCAAAGACGATGATAATGAACTGAGAAATATTTATCAACAAAAATCAGAATAAAAAAATGTAACATATTATTCTGTGAATTTATGGTGCTTGAAAAACATTCTAAGAAATACATGAACACTGAATAATACCCCTATGTTTCACCGTTATTCAAACATAACTTCGTTATAGATGTTACTCACTAAATATGTTATGAATGTGGGTTTTTATAATATTGTCAAAAAGAGATGTCGAAGAAATTACAAAGAGATGTAATGAGTGTCAAAAAAGATTAAAAGTATGGAAAAATAAGTGACTTGTTAGTATATCTTATATTATATGGTATTACAAAGGATTATTTATGTTTTTTTATAAAAATGATAAAAATGTTTAAGAACCTAATTGTATCATGTTATTTAGATTGAAGTTTGTACATTATAATAATTTTAGTTGGATATATATATTTATATATTGTGAGGTGAAATGACACATGGCACCACATTTTTGATAGATCAAAGAAGAGTGTGACCATACCAAGATAATAAATATGATGTTATTATCTATCCCGGTTTGGGTTTTGTGATGAGGTCATCTATATTGGCTAACAAAATGTGATTAATTCATTATTCTAATAAATATATAGTTTAAAATATGAGAATATATATGTAGATTTATGAGATTGATATACTTCATGTAAAATGGTTATTCTATTGATTTGAAAATGGGATCATATAATAATGTATTCATTCATTTGACCCAGCTTGTAGAAAAATGTATAAAGATATATGTGTTGGATGGTGTACTATCTATATTTTGGTGGATCCCTATGAGGGGGTGGGGTGACCTGGTTATCACAATTTATTTTTATTAGTTACATCATTTTGACCCATCTTGTTTGACATCTTAGGTTCATGGTCCACACAAAAATAATATTCTCCCTTTTACTCATATGTATGGAGATGATAAAACTAAAAGGGAACATCAGGATTTACAATGTTCAGAAATAAATACCTACCTCTTGTCATGTTTGTTATAAACCATTATTTGGATTAATCACTATTAATCAATGTGAACATACAAGAAGTTGTTTAGAAACCCTAAATTCAAATCTTCTTGACCAAATGGTTTCACACACCAAGTGAAGACCTTAAGTAGTATATTAGACACCCTTTTCAAAAGCCTCTTACATAATTGGTTATACACCCTAGCTACAAGATCCATCGGATTTGAACATAGGTTATAAAGACATCCTTTTTTATTAGGGATTCTTCTCAACCTACATCAATTGATCTTCCTCCATGAGTTTACATGAACGAGTTCCCCATTTTATAGCTTCAAGAACATTGATAACTTTTTGGACTGGTCTTTTGGTATCATCCCTTTGTCAAGATTCTTTGAATCCAGAATCATCCTCAGACTTTTTTAATACTCAGGCACACCATGCCTCCCTCTACTGATAATATCTCATCTTTAGTCTCACCTCCAATCTTCAATACACTATTTTATTGGTTCTCAGAAACAATACCACACTAATACATATTTCATCACACATGTATGTTTTATATTAAAGACTATTGTAACGTCCCCGACCCGGAAGCCACTAAACTGGTGCTTCGAGTTGGGTGGTTACATGACCTTAAGCGTGCATCCCCATATGCCAGAGGCTGGTGACTACCAGTGGGGGTCTATGGGGTCAAGTGGGGAGACTATACCCCCTTTTTATTAGTGTAATCCACAACAGAATAACCAGATAGCGGAAACAATAACAAATAAACAATTAATATGTATAGCAACCATTTCTAAAAATAAATATGACATGTCATACTACAGTGAAAGAGTGAACAAAATCCAAAAAAATAAAGACAACAGCCAAAATCCCAAAATGGTCTTGACTCCATATCTGGATCCTCCACCAAGTGCTACCCATGTCCACTTAGCTAACTAGAAAGGACACTTTCCCTTGTCCTGAACTCCAACAATTAAGTCTGCTCGGGTACCCAACAGCGGCCCGAGCAGGGTGTGAGTACAACTCAGTAGGACACCACCAACGGTGTCTAAACAATATCCAGTATAAATAGTTGTGCATTCAAAAGGAAAATGAATGATAAATTCCAAGTAATTATTTAAGGTTCAATTATCTAGTTTAGACCAAATCCATTGTCATTCCATTACCATCCATTTATTACCATTTACCATTACTTACCATTTCATCACATCTCCATGAGTTAATCACATACCTTATGATACATGGGTCTAAGGCCATAAATCACATGTAAGTGGGTAAACACATAATTATCCTATATTACTAGGACTAACTCCCTCATAGAAACCATATCCTCACCTCAAAGCCTAAGTCCGGGTGGATGCAACCTTTAGGAGAATAGACCCTCAGTCCCCTTTCCTAACCCGTGCATTTTGGGTGGAGTTTAGAGCCTCTGTCTTCACTCGACCCATGGGCGTAAATCCTCATGTCATACCCCACTCGTCGAAGCCATGTGTACATGCTTATATAAAAGTAACCATCAACCATTCATACCATTTCCCTTCGGCAAACACTACTCACAACACCTCACACGGGAATTTCACATCATGAGTTAACCCATTAACACATTACCATTTCACATCATTTAACCATTTACTGAATTCCCATGTTTTATGCCTATCTCACTAAGCATTCAACACTAGACCCATAATCCATCCCATTATGGTTATTAAATCAGTTTACACATTATCCCATCTAACCCGTTCATCATTCTCATGAATCAACCATTTAACCCATTTCAATTAACACTTTGGTTATTACCAAGTCTAGGTGCATCACCTAACTTCTATTCCACCTTCAACCAATCATGGCAACATATTTATCAAGGGCTCTACCATTTATCACGACAAGGTCACTTGTTCAATAACAATCCCTAAACCCGGGAAAAGCCGACACATCCCATGGATGGCCCTAAATTAGGTCAAGTCCATCCCAACACATCCCACGGGGATCGTGTGGGGTCCCATATTCCATTTAAAACACCATTATTACCAATAATTCCAAGGTTATTCAAAACCTAACCAAGAGAAACAAGAACACAAGTGAGCATGCACATAAACGCTAAATAACCATGGGATATTACTTGTAGACCACCTACCTTGAATCCGTGGTTGAACACACTCTCAATCGAGTCCTTGGTCCTCGATTCGACCAACCCTTGGAGCTTCAACCTAGAACTCACCCAAATGATAGGGATTTAGGTTTTCGAAACAAGAGGGAGAGAAGACACAAACCTTAAACCAAGAAAAGAACCAAGGAGGATATTCACCTTACCCGGAGCATCGATCCGCAACCCACGGTACCAAAAATGCATAAGTATCGAAGGAGTTTGATCTCTTGAAGTCCTTGGGAGGTTTGGTTCATGCCAAAGGTGAAGATAGGAGGAAGAGAAGAAAATCCTGAGTTGCTGTTATAATGCCCGGAGTGGCAATTTTGTAAATTTTCCAACATTAAGAGGTCTTACGGTTTAGCCGCACGGTGCACGCCACTTCCCAGAGGAGGGGGAGTCGCATGATTTAGCTTCATGGTTTGAAAACCCATGCGCAAACCATGCGCTTGCTTCTGTACAGAGGAAGGAGTGTCACACAACATAGTCTAGGCAGGCCGCACGGTTTGGCTAACCGTGCGCATGCCGTGCGCCTTGGTCTGCTTTTCCCAGACTTCCCTTCTTCCATTCCTTGAGCCCCCGGAACACCCCAAAGGCCTCTCACACTTCCAAGAAACCTTTTAAAGCCCCTAAAGCAAAGGGTTGAACACAAAACACAAAAAAACCTACCTTTCCAAAAAACCTTGTATCTTACAACCTCCCCACCTTATAACGGCTCGTCCTCAAGCCGAGCTTCCAAGCCTCATTGATCTACAAAAGAGAAGAGTTCGAGCCACTGAGCCCACATATCTGATTCCTGCTCCCAAGTTTCTCCTTGAACTTTCCCATGCTACCATAGTACTCACACTAATAGCACAACCTTTCCTCGAAAGACCTTTTCACTTTGATCCACCACACGAACCGGATGCTCCTCAAAAGACGCATCAACATCAAGCTCCACATCCTCAACATCCACAACATGAGCTGGGTCAGGGTGATACCGTCGAAGCTGTGACACATGAAACAAATCATGCATCCCCCCATATCACTATGGAATATCCAATCGGCAAGCCACTGGTCCGATCCTATCCACAATCTCAAAAGGTCCCACATACCTGGGCGCCAACTTACCCTGCTTCCAAATCCAACGGTCACCCAACCTTGGAGACACTCAAAGGAATACATTATCACCCACCCCAAACTCAAGCGGTCTACATCTCTGATCTGCATATGACTTCTGCCTACTATGATCTGTAGCCATCCTCTTCCTAATCAACTTGACTCTCTCTGAAGTCTCCTGCACAAGACTTGTCCCCCAAAACTCAAATTCACTGGCCTATAGCCAATACAATGGAGATATACATGGTCTCCCATAAAGCACCTCAAATGGTGCCATTTGAATAGTAGCCTCAAAACTATTGTTGTAGGAAAACTCAACCAACAATAGGTGCCTCTCCCAAGAACCACCAAAGTCCATGACACAAACTCTCAACATGTCTTCCAACTCTTGGATCGTACGCTCTTACTGCCCATCCGTCTGTAGGTGGAAAGTCGTACTCAAAAACACTTTCATAGCAAGTGTCTTCTAAAACCCTTTACAGAAGAGCAATGTGAAATGCAAATCTCAGTCTGAAACTATGGTCCACAGTACCCCATGCAATTGCACTACTTCCCGAAAATACATCTCACCCAACTTGTTGATTGTAAAGGTCTCTTGAATCGGTAGGAAATGAGAAACATTCATTAACCGATCCATGACCACCAAGATTACATCATTCTTCTGTGGATTCCATGGAAGACCCATGACAAAATCCATCGTTACATCGTCCCACTTCCATTCCGGAATGGGTAGAGGATGCAACGAACCACCTGGGCGTTGATGCTCGGCCTTCACCTACTGACAGGTTAGGCACTCTTCCACAAGGCCCACAACTTCCTTCTTGATTCCAGGCCACCAAAACTACCTTAGGAGATCACGATACATCTTGGTCAAACCAGGATGCACTGCCCACTTCGATGCATGAAACTCATGGATCAACTCTTCCCGCACACACTTTGGCACAACCACACGACCACAAACATGAACAATACCTTCTGCGTCGACAGACCAACAAGAAGGTAGCTCCCCACCATTAAGCTTTTCATTCATGGACAAACACTCAGGATCATCAAGATGAACTTCCTTAACTCGACCCAAAAGCATCGACTCCATCGTTTAGGAAGAAAGCGTGACCTCACCATTCTCCTCCTGCACCTCTAGGTTAATCTCTATAAACAAATCCATCACCTTCCACTCGGTACTGGATTCCAGAACCACCTGATTCTGAACCTTACTGCTCAGAGCATCAGCAAAACTGTTTCCCTTTCCCGGTGTGTACACCAACTCAAAGTCAAATTATTGGAGATACTCAACACATCTTCACTGTTGAAGATTCAGATCCTGCTATGAGAAGATGTACTTCAAACTCTTATGGTCAGTAAAAACTGTAAACCATTCTCCCAACATATAGTGCCTCCATCACTTCAAGGCATACACCACTGAATCCAACTCAAGTTCATGAGTGGGATAGTTCCGCTCATGGTGTCTCAACTACCTTGACCCATAATACACTACCCACTCATCCTGCATCAACACAGCCTCAAGTCCAAATCCGGACGCATCACAAAACACGATGTATTTCTTACCCGGTTCAGGTATGATCAGGATAGGTGCGGTCGTCAACCACTTCTTCAGCTCTTGGAAGGCATCCTCACAAGCCCCCGACCACTCTAACCTGATTCCCTTATTGGTCAAGCCCGAGAGTGGTGCTTCCGAGTGAGAGAAATCTTGAATGAACCCTTTGTAATACCCAACCAGTCCTAGAAAACTCCGAACATCAGAAACACTCTTGGGCTGCTCCCATGCCACAAATACCTACACTTTCTCTGGATCCACTATCACACCTACCTTCGAGATGATGTGACCCATAAACTGCACCTCACCTTTCTAGAATTGACACTTGGATAGCTTGGCATATAGCCGATGTTCTCTTAGCGTACTCAAGACGATTTCAAGATGTTGGGAATGATCGTCATGAGTTTCCGAGTACACTAAGATATAATCAACAAAGACAACCACAAAATGATCTAGATAGGGATGAAAGATCCGGTTCATCAAAGTCATAAACACCGTCAGTACATTGGTCAAGACGAAAGGCATTACCACAAACTCAGACAACCCGTACCGACTTCGGAAAGCGGTCTGTGGTATGTCAAAAGACCTCACCTTCAACTGGTGATAACCCGACCACAGATAAATTTTTGAAAACACTAATGCACCCCTAAACTAATCAAATAGTTAATAAATTCTAGGAAGAGGGTACCAATTCTTCACTGTCATCTGATTCAACTTTTGATAGTCCACGCACAACCTCAACGACCCATCGTCCTTCTTTGGAAAAAGCACAGGAGATCCCCAAGGAGATGTACTAGGATAGATAAACCCCTGATGCTCCAAATCCTCAAGATGAACCTTCAGTTCCTAGAGTTCTTTCGGTGCCATTCGGTATGGAAGAATAGAAACTGGCTCCTCTCTCGGTAGTAACTCGATAGTGAACTAAACATCCCTCTCAGGTGGTAACCCCGAGAAATCCTCAGGAAACACATCCAGAAATCGATCCACCATGGGAGGAAAATTACGATGTTCCCCTCCCTCACCATCATCAATCATGACACATGCCACGTGAGCCGTGAGTCCAATCATCTGTTGAATAAATGGCCCTGCACGCCTTGCTCGAACATCCCATTCTCCACGGTGGACAAAATAGTCACCCTCAAGCGACCTAAACAATACTCTGCGGAGATAATAGTCTATGTGTGCCCGATACAATACCAACCAATCCATTCCCAAGATTAGGTCAAACCCTGACATCTCGATAATGAAAAAATCCCACAGAAAACGATACTTACCCACTTCCAAGGCTAAGGCCTTGCATTGTTTCATATCCTCAACCCGCACCCCCAAAGGAGTGTCAATTGAAATAACTCCACACGCCCTTTCCATAGGTAAACCCAATGCTACCACAAATTGAGCAGAGTTAAGGGATTGTGTGGTGCCGGTGTCAAACAACACACTAGAAAACGTAGAATCCACAAGGATCGTAACTCGAACAGTCGACGGTCCAACCTCACCATCACCAGGCGCAAACTGAACTGCCTGAAGCTGAACTGCCCCTCTGCCCTAAGCTCCAACCTGAATACTCTATGCTGCACTGCCTTGCTGGCGTGAGCGATCTTACCCTGGAGTTCCACGTCCACCACACCTACCAGTACGGCATGTGGAGCTCTAACTTCCCGCATGATACAGGGCAACTGATCCCCTTCCCGTATCCAATATCTTCCTTCCACCATCATGCTCACCTGCCTGTTGAGGATTCCTGCAGAACCTCTTCACATGTCCCATCCTGCCGTATGAACGACACTCAACTGGAGGTCGTGGAAACTGACCACGCATGTGCCCTGGCCTACCGCACTAATAGAAGAACACCTGATCCCCACTCTGAGTGGAGAACCCTCTCTTCCAACTACTTTGCACACTTCCTCCATGCTTCGAGCCCTCATGGTGTTGCTTCCAACCCTTGGAAGCTGTACTACTCTTCTACCCCACTGGCACCACTAGCCCACCACCCGAAGCTCCCTTTGGGTTTGCTTCCGAGATCAATGCCTGATCCGCTACCTCTGAGAACCTCTTCAAGCAGAAGATGTTTACTTGAGACCTGATCTCATGTCTCAGCCCATCCTGGAAATGTATTTCTACCACTGCCTCATCCCCTGCTAATACTGGGACAAAGCGACTCAAATCAGTGAAGTGGATATCGTAGTCCATCACCGATAGCGATCCCTGAGTCAGGCTCATAAACTCTACAGCCCGTTCCTACCTCAAAGTCTCTGGGTAGAAATTCTCCAGAAAGTTTTCCTAAAAATCCTTCCATGAAATTCCCTCAGCCTGCTCGATTTGATCCTGAATATCCCACCAACACCTAGCCTGGCCCCACAACATATAAGCGGCCAACTTCACTAGCTTTTCAACCGGGGTCTCCATATGATCTAGTATCGTCTGGAAGGACTCTAACCAATACTCTTCCGCCTCTGGCCCACCCTCTCCAGTGAAACTAGGAGGGTGCTGCAGTTGGAATTCCCTGGTCAGCTCAAACATACTTGGTGCAACCCGCCCTGAGTCCTGATCCATCATCTGCATAAGGAAATCCATGTTCTCTCGGAACTAGTCTTCTCTACCTTCATTTATTACCACATTTTCTTTCTCCTCTTCTGGAGGAGTGTTCTCAGCAACATCCTTCCGTTTCCCAACTGAAAATCGACGTCGTGGTGGAATCTCTCTACAATGCCAAGAATGAGATTTAGAACGCGTACCATAAGACTTCACAACTACAAAAAAATCTCTTCAGAAGCTACAACCGCCCCAACCATCCCTACGGCAGCTATGGTCCCTAGGGGGTAAACAACCATGCACTACCACCAAACTCACACAACGTTTTACACAACATTTTCCACTTCATTTCAAACCCTTAGGTTTCATTAAACATCATTTACCCACATGTTTTAGTTCATTTTTCTCATTATTTCTTGGTTTCATGAAATGCATAATGCACCCTACTTTCCTGCCTCACACACCCACCCCATGTGTGTGTCTCATACAATGCATGTCACCTATCTTCCTAGGTTCCTATAATGATGCATGAATGCCAATCCTTGCGACGTTAAGGCCACAAGCCGAATATCATAAAACAATCACATCAAACCACTTGTGCATCACCCAATGGTGAAAAATCATCAACTGTAATAACACCCAAACCAGAACAACATTTCCCACCCAGGGGGACTTGGAGTTTTCACCCATACCTGGGTTAGCTACTCCCAAACACGAGCTCATTGCCAAGGTCCGACACATACTAACCCTTGGATATCAATCCAAATTAATAAGACCTCAAAGAAGGAGAATAAAGACCTCCTCTAATACCACTTTGTAACATCCCCAACCTGGATGCCACTAAACCGGTGCTCCGAGCCAGGTGGTTACATGAACTTAAGCGTGCCTCCCCGTACACCAAAGGCTACCGACAAATAGCGGGGGTCTATGGGGTCAATTTGGGAGACTATACCCCCTTTTTATCAGAGTAAGCCACAACCTAATAACCAGATAGCGGAAACAATAACAAATAAACAAGGATCATTTACAGCAACCATTTCCAAAAATAAATATGCCTTGTCATACTACAGTGAAAGAGTGAACAAAATCCCAAAAAATAAAGACAATGATCAAAATCCCAAAATGGTCTTGACTCCAAGTCAGGATCCTCCACCATGTGCTACCCATGTCCACTCAGCTAACTAGGAAGGACCCTTTCCCTTGTCCTGACCTGCAAACATAAAGTCTGCTCGGGTACCCAACGGTGGCCCGAGCAGGGTGTGAGTACAACTCAGTAGGCCACCACCAATGGTGTCTACAAAATATCCAGTATAAACAGTTGTGCATGCAAAAGGAAAATGAATGATAAATACCATGTAATTATTTAAGGTTCCATTAACCTGTTTAGAGCCAAAGCCATTGTCATTCCATTACCATCCATTTATTACCATTTACCATCACTTACCCTTTCATCACATCTCCATGAGTTAATCACATACCTTATGTTACATGGGTCTAAGGCCACCAATCACATTCAAGAGGATAAACACATTGTTATCCTTTGTCACTAGGACTAACTCCCTCATAGAAACCATATCCTCACCTCGAAGCCTCAGTCTAGGTGGATGCAACCGTTAGGAGAATAGACCCTCAGTCCCCTTTCATAACCTGTGCATTTTGGGTGGAGTTTAGAGCCTCAGTCATCACTCGACCCGTGGGTGTAGATCCTCATGTCATATTCCACTCTACGAAGCCATGTGTAGATGCTTATATAAAATTAACCATCAACCATTCATACCATTTCCTTTCGGCAAACACTATTCACAACACCTCACATGGGAATTTCACATCATGCCTTAAACCATTAACACATTACCATTTCACATCATTTAACCATTTACCCAATTCCCATGTGTTATTCCTATCTCACTAAGCATTCAACACTAGACCCATAATCCATCCCATTATGGTCATTAAATCAGTTTACACATTAACCCATCTAACCCGTTCATCATTCTCATGAATCAACCATTTAACCCATTTCAATTAACCCTTTGGTTATTACCAAGTCTAGGTGCATCACCTAACATCTATTCCATGTTCAACCAATAATTCCAACATATTTATCAAGGGATCTACCATTTATCTCAATAAGGTCACTTGTTCAATAACAATCCCTAAACCCAGGAAAAGCCGAAACATCTCATGGATGGCCCTAGATTAGGTCAAGTCCATCCCAACACATCCCATGGGGATAGTGAGGGTTCCCATATGCCATTTCAAAGACCATTATTACCAATCATGCCAAGGTTATTCAAAACATAACCAATGGAAACAAGAACACAAGTGATCATGCACATAAACCCTAAATAACCATGGGATATAACTTGTAGACCACCTACCTTGAATCTGCGGTTGAACGCACTCTCAATTGAGTCCTTAGACCATGATTTGACCAACCCTTGAAAATTAAACCTTGAACTCACCCAAAAGAGAGGTTTTTAGGGTTTTGGAACAAGAGGGAGAGAAGACACAAACCCTAAACTAAGAAAAAAACCAAGGAGGAGATTAGCCTTACCCGGAGCTTCGATCCGCAATCAACGTCACCAAAAACGCCTTATGATTGAAAGAGTTTGATCTATTGAAGTCCTTGGGAGGTTTGGTTCATGCCTAAGGTGAAGAGATGAGTAAGAGAGGAAAATCCCATGTTGGGGTTATAAATCCTGGAGTGGCAATTTTTGTAAATTTTCCAACTTTAAGTGGTCGCACGGTTTAGCCGCACGGTTTGAAAAACCGTGCGCAAACCGTGAGCACGCCACTACCTGGATGAGGGGGAGTCACATGATTTAGCCGTACAGTTTGGAAAATCATGCACAAAACGTGTGCTCGCTTCTGTCCAGAGGAGGTATGTAACACCCCAAGATTTCATAGTGTGTTATTTCTTCAAAATAATTCAATAACTTGCACTACACGCAACACCGAGTTCAAGCGCACCATGACTTACCAAACAAGTCGTTCAAAAGAGGATATTAATAGTATTAACTAAATTTTAAAATTTATATAATCCTTATAATTTTAGAATCCATATTATGAGTTTCTTAGACATAATGTAAAAAAAATTCATTTTTAGTATTGCACTTTTACGAACTTTTAATAGTGAACCCTTTTTAAATCCTATATTTTAAACTTTTATATATTCAATTTGACTAAATAAATTTACCTTTTAGAATGGGGACATCAAAAAAATTTACAATGAAACATCTCAAGCTTCCACGGTACGTTTCCCTTTGAATAACGCAATGATGTACATTGTACGCAACTTCGAGATTCTAACACACCACAACCAATCAAACTAGCCGTTATGAATAGTAATACCTAATTTTTGAAATTTTATAAATTTTATCTTTTGAAATGGACTTAATTTTTGGATTCGTAATATCAAAATTATCTTAGGGTGAAATTTTGGTACTTTTCGGATAACTTTCATATTTTGATGAATAGTGAAAATTAATAAATTTTAATTAAAAACAACTTTTTTAATCGAAATAATTAATAGTGATAAATTATTAATTTGAGTGGTTTTAAATTATATTTAGAATATATTTTTACCATTTAATACAATGTTGGTCATTGAATGTAATTTAACATTTAAACCAGACATAAACAAGTGTCAATCTTTCGATAGTTATTATCTCTTAAAAACACGCTATTTGTTATGACGACAAGAATTAATTTTTAAATTAATTAATGCAACTGATATGTTCTGAATTTGGTAAAATAGACATCATTTTTTAATTCATAATATCAAATATAGCTTAGGCCTAATTTTTGGTATTTTTCTGGAAACTTTCATTTTTTGATGAATAATGAAACCACTAAGTGGTAGTTAAAAAACTGAATTTTCCATAAAACTTAATTTTACCGCTTCTGTGAGTGGAATTTAAAAAATCTGAGAGACACGGTTAATATCAAGGAGTAAAATGTGGTTCAATGAGATGATTTTTTGGGTGAATAGTAACTTTTTAATTTTATTTACCACGGTTAAAAGTAAATTGGGTAATTAAGGATAAAAATGATAATAATATTACCCTAACACATGTCCTAATTCTACTGGACAAGTGTATCTCGACCAAAAACAATCTTAGGAGTAAAATATTATCTTTCAGGTCCACTTGTATTAGATTAGGGCATTTATTATTTAATTCAAGGAAGAGTTAAAAGAGTCAAAATCAAAGTGTATTTACTAAAACATTTTTAATATAGGGTTATACATAAGATAAATTCGATTGTAAATATTCGTTAGAAACATAAAACTATTTCCTACATAATGGTATTTTATTTTTAATTTTCAAACATTAAATAATTTAATTTATTTATTACACAATGGTGATGCAGTAATTACCTAATTAATGAAAAATTAGAAAAATTGATATTACAAATACACAAATAAATGTAATTTGAGACTTTTTATAAATAAAAGTAATTTTTTAGGTTAATATTAAATGTTATTATTGATTTAATTAACTTTTCTAGAAGTAATAATTCTGTAATGATTTTTATAAAAATCAATTATTGAATAGTGTCAAAATTGACATAAAAGAGTTTTTAAAAAAAATATTATAAAATTAATTGATATTAAATTCCTAAAAATATAAGGTTCATCCAAGATACTTATATCATGATACTTGTATCATTATTGGACCACTTGGGGGTCTCTTGGATGTATATAGTATGTTAATTAACCATATATTATAAAAATACAAAGAGACATTGTAAAAGTGAAACTAATTAACTAAGAGTTTATACTTAAAGATAAGGTTAATATAATGACACAAACCTGTCTAAATTCTATTGGTTGAGTGTTTTTAGACCCATCCCCACCATAACCTTTAAATAATCCACTTTGGAGCCATTATAAACCTAATATGAATTTATTATAAAATAATATTTTTAGCTTTTCCAAAGGTGCCCTTCACCCCTCTTATAAAAGGGCACTCCACCTTCTCACTAATTCACACATAAAAGCCTTTTGGATCAGAAAAACCCTGCCAAAATACTCTCTCAACTTCCCTCAATAAAACCTAGAGTCCATAGTTTGATCAGAAAGCCAACATAAGGAGCCCTTTTGATCAAATCAAAAGGAAGAACCCGAAGAAGAGGTAATGTTTTCACCACCCTCTTTCAAGTTCCTTTCTTCTTCAACTTCTTCTCACTTTGTTATTATCATTCTAAAATAATGAATCCAGTATCTACTATATATTTTAATATTATTATAAATATGGTACAACCATATTTATTATTCTATACATCCTTTGAATGACATGTCACCATACGTGCGTACGTACGGCTTACCGTCTCCACGTCGTGGTGTAATTGTTATTCAATATATTATTATTATTTGGATGGGTATAATAATGACGTGTAATTCATGTAAATAATAAATATAACATGATAATGATTCTTTATATAAGATATACCCTCCAATTAAATATTATTTTAATATCAAAAGAATGATATTGTCGCTCGTGCGTACGTATGGACTACTGTCTCCCCGAACGCGATGAGATTCATTCTCCATCGTATCCATTCAAGTATAATTATCATTTGATTATTTAAAAATAATGTTTAAGGACTTTATATAATTCTGTATATGAATAAGATACATCCTATCCATGACAAACATGTCTTACGTAACAAAACATATCAAAGAAAACGAGTAAGTTAACACCCAAAACGACGATAATACTAAGATATTATTAACAAAGAAATGTTAAAAGATCATATATGATATCATATGAATGTATATAATTATTGTATAATTTAATAACAATTATTTCACCATTATAAATGAGGTTAACCTAACCCCAACCAAGGTAAATTACAAGGTAAGGGTTTATTTCGCAATCTCTTCATTTTCCGAGATTGTTTAGATGTAAAAATCTACAGGGATATCTTTATCATCCACATCCATGTTTCTTAAAAATGTATTTCAAAACATTTTTACTATTTACAAGAATATTGGTTATAGTAATTTATACCCTTTTTTGACTTTTTATAAGAGGTTTATAAAGGAATATTTCCGCCGTTTTCCAAACAAGGTGCTTTTTAACCTTTTCGACAGGATTAAGGTAAGAATGTTTTTTTAACTTATACGGAGGGTGCAGTTATTTTCTGCCGTTATAAAATCTCTAAAGCTTCCCTTACAATATTATAAGGAGATTTTAGAATAAAATGTTTTATTTTATAAATATATGACTCTTAAATGATTTCAAAATAGAAAGAGATATTTCTCTAAAAAGATTTTTTATTTCGTCTATGTAAACATCCTATGATGAGTTTTACGCTTATTTGAAGTTGATTTACTATGATACAAAACATCTATATTGTATTGAATGTTTTTGGATATGTTTGACTATGGATGTGTTATTTTTATACCATTCATGGTTTATGGATGAAGTATTTACATTTTGTATACTAGTTTTAATACGAATGTTTATGTTATGTTTAAACCTATTCATATGAGGAATGAATTGGACTTAATATGTGATTGGTGGAGCCCACTATAGCTCCTCAATGCATCGGTAGGTCTCATGATACAAATTAGGGTCTTGGCACAAGGCCATGAAAAAATCTTATTTTTAGTCTTGGCACGAGGCCTTGGCTATGTGGTTATGATAGTCTGGCATTATGCATTCCATCATTATGAAAGTGGTTATTGATATTGCATGTGATTATTCGATTAGTAGAATATCTATGTGAATAAGTAAATGGAATTATTTCATTTTATTTTTTCCAAACTATGTTGAAGTTCAAGTTAAAAAGGATTTTGTTTTAGTTATATATTTCCTTAAATGTTTATTCTTATTTATGAAAGTTTCTGCTATATTTTTATCCTTACTAAGAATTTGAGCTCACCCCTTTTCTATGTTTTATTTTTCTCAGGATGTGAAGAAGTAATTTATGAATGACCTGCAGGGATGATATGAGGGGATAAGAATGTGGAATATGGAGACTATATTGTTTTAGTTTTCATTTTATGATGTAATGTAAACTTTATTAATATATCTAGTGTTTCCAAGGCTACTAAACTAATCGGTCTTTCGAGACTTGATCTTTCTTGTGATCATGCCAATGTTATGTAATAATGCACCGAATCTGGGTAACTGGGGTCGGGGTGTTATAGTTGGTATCAGAGGAAGTTTAGTACAAACCTTGGAAGCTATATTTAGATAAACTCTGATTAGAGCACATAGACCTATGATGGACTTTGAGGATTATTATAGAAGAACTTTCTAGAATATTGGTATTGTAGAGATTTTGTGAGTTTTCCGAGCAATACATCCCTATCTGGATACGAGCAGGTAGAGGGGGCTCCTGCACAGATGTACCTAGAGGTAAAACCTGAAAACACTGCTTTGAGCTAGACTCGAACGGGAACTGGTGCACGACAACGAGCCTTGCTGCACTCTTGGTTACGACACTCCCTGGGGATATTCTTAGGATAATTATAATTTTCTTTACAAACCATTATGAAGGGTTTATGATTATATACTTCCTCGAAGGAGACATTTTTTTGATTATGGATTATATCCATAAACTATTTAATTTATTTTATGAGTTTTACAAGTTTGGGATTAGGTATTGTTATTCATAAACTAATCTATTGTATGTCGTTGTTTAGAAATGGCGCCTAGTAGAAGGAATGAGAACTCCAGCAATGCACATGATCCAAAGAGAAAGAGGGATCATATCTTTCATGGACTTAAACCAGAATTTATAAGAGAAATAGTGTCCCATGTATTATCATCATATGAAGAAATAATATCATGTGTTGATAAGATAAGTAAAGAGTTTACTAAGTCATATGGATTTTAAGGGAAGCAAGAGAATAAAAGGATAGAAGAGGGAAAGATGGATAAAGGGAAGAGGGAAAAGAAGAATTTTCCCATATGTGATAACTGTGGGAAGAAACACCCTGGAACTTGCCTGAAAGGAATGTGAGTTTGTTATAAGTGTGGAGGAAAAGGGCACAAAGTAATTGACTGCAAGGGTAAGAAAATGGTTTCAAATGTACAATTATTCATTTGCAAGGAGTTTGGATAGTACGGGAACCTATGTCCCAGTCATCAGACTATACCGCAAATGATGCTATTGGATAATAATAAAGTTATGATACTACCACAGATGAATAATAATGATTAGAGTTCTTATGTTGATAATGTCATTTGAGTGTTTTATCAACAATGTACTTGTTATAATAATTATGGAGTATATAAGGATTTTACTGCAGTACTATTTCATTAAGGACTTGAGATTGTGTGGAACAATAAAAAGTGACTCAATAACATGTTAAATTTTTGGAAAATATATGGTTGAGAGAAAGATAAACCATAAAATTGTTATGATACCGAGGTAGTGATTTTAGAATAATACATGATTGATTTGGATAAATTATATTGGATATTCTTGACTACCTTGAAACTGATTAATGATTTGTATATTCCATCATTGTTGGGGTTTACAACATTTTTTGGATTGAAGGAGTATATCTTTTATTCTTTTAGGAATAAGGGATCATGAATGTAATCAATGTTGTTTTATGATAATTTAGGATGTTGAAGTGTTTTAAAAGAATACATGATTAAGGTGTTCACATGTTATTACGCGGAAAAAAGTATCTTCATTGTTTTTACATTCCTTATAAATTTTGGACTGAAGTATTTTGGATAGTTTTAGTTTGGATTGTTTTGGATTTCCATAAAAGGACAACCCGGAGGTCGGGCGGCAACCCGTCACGTCTGGCAAGGCCGCGAGACATGAACCCACAACCGAAGGGCGACAAGGGTGTATCACCTACCACTGACCCACATGATGTCCTGGATTGAATAATGTCGTTTTTAATGGTTCGGCTAGATGAAATATAAATTCATTTTTTTAACCCTATATGAATAGGATAAATAGAATAGTATTTTTATGTTCTATTATCTTTTAGAGTGAAAGATGAGTTTGTGGTAGAACTTTGTTAAAGGATGATACTCTACTTTCCAAGTATATATTTTTCTAATTCTCTTATTCAATGAAGAAATTAATTCTTATACTGTAGTGAAGGGGTCTTAAAACAAAAAAATGTGTTATCCTAATACCATATGCTTTGCTGAACCGATGGTATTTTAAATCATCATAGATTGATGAATTTAAGGCCCTCAATTTTACACTTGTTTGTGATTGATTACCACCATCACTACCTATAAATATTTACGTTTTCCCTCCAATTATATGTATCAAATTGCCACCAATTTTCTCCGAATAGAGATCATAATTTGGTGGTGACCCTTTCATTTCTCTTTTCCTCTTATTAAGACTAAATTTTATCAACCCAATTTCCGATGTTGGTTTTCCCACAAAGATATTTTCTATATTAAACCTTTTATTTTAAAAGAACAATTTCAAATTGTGAGGACGCAATTTATTGAAGGAGGGGAGAATGTAACACCCCAAGATTTCATAGTGTGTTATTTCTTCAAAATAATTAAATAACTTGCACTACACGCAACACCGAGTTCAAGCGCACCATGACTTACCAAACAAGCCATTCAAAAGAGGTTATGAATAGTATTAACTAAATTTTAAACTTTATATAATCCTTATAATTTTAGAATCCATATTATGAGTTTCTTAGACATAATGTAAGAACAAATTCATTTTCAGTATTGCACTTTTACTGACTTTTAATAGTGAACCCTTTTTAAATCCAATATTTTAAACTTTTATATATTCAAATTGACTAAATAAATTTACTTTTTGGAATGGGGACATCAAAAAAATTTACAATGAAACATCCCAAGCTTCCACGGTACATTTCCCTTTGAATAATGCAATGGCGTGCATTGTACGCAACTTCAAGATTCTAACACACCACAACCAATTAAACTAGCCGTTATGAATAGTAATACCTACTTTTTGAAATTTTATAAATTTTATCTTTCTAAATGAACTTCATTTTTGGATTTGTAATATCGAAATTATCTTAGAGTGAAATTTTGGTACTTTTCGGATAACTTTCATATTTTGATGAATAGTGAAAATTACTAAATTTTAATTAAAAACAACTTTTTTAATCAAAATAATTAATAGTGATAAATTATTAATTTGAGTGTTCTTAAATTATATTTGGAATATATTTCTACCATTTAATACAATGTTGGTCATTGGATGTAATTTCACATTTAAACCAGACATAAACAAGTGTCAATCTTTTGATAGTTATTATCTCTTAAAAACACAATTTGTTTTGACGACGAGAATTAATTTTTAAATTAATTAATTCAACTGATGTGTTCTGAATTTGGTAAAATAGACATAATTTTTGAATTCATAATATCAAATATAGCTTAGGCCTAATTTTTGGTATTTTTCTGGAAACTTTAATTTTTTGATGAATAGTGAAACCACTAAGTGGTAGTTAAAAAACTGAATTTTTCATAAAACGTAATTTTACCGCTTCTGTGAGTGGAATTTCGAAAATCCGAGAGACACGGTTAATATCAAGGAATAAAATGTAGTTCAATGAGATGAAAATAATTTTTGGTGAATAGTAACTTCTTACTTTTCTTTACCACGGTTAAAAGTAAATAGGGTAATTATTGGTAACAATGATATTAATATTACCCAAACACATGTCCTAATTCTATTGGACAAGTGTATCTCGACCAAAAACAGTCTTAGGAGTAAAATATTATATTTCAGGTCCACTTGTATTAGATTAGGACATTTATTATTTAATTCAAAGAAGAGTTAAAAGAGTTAAAATCAAAGTGCATTTACTAAAAAAATTTTAATATAGTGTTATACATAAGATAAATTTTATTGTAAATATTCATTATAAAGATAAAAAGATTTCATACATAATGGTATTTTATTTATAAGTTTTAGACATTAAATAATTTCATTTATTTATGACACAATGGTGATGCAGTAATTACCTAATTAATGAACAATTAGAATAATTGATATTAAAAAACCCAAATAAATGTAATTTGAGACTTTTTATAAGTACCAATAATTTTATAGGTTAATATTACATGTTAGGAGTGATTTAAGTAACTTTTTTTAGAAGTAATCATTCTGTTATGAGTTTTACAAAAATCAATTATTGAATAGTGTCAAAATCGACATAAAAGAGTTTTTAAAACAAATATTATATTATTAATTGATATTAAATTCCTAAAAATATAAGGTTCGACCAAGAGACTTATATCATGATATGTGTATAATTCATGGACCACTTGGGGGTCTCATGGATGTATATAGTAAGTTTATTAACCATATAATATAAAAATAAAAAGAGACATTGTAAAAGTGAAACTAATTAACTAAGAGTTAATACTTAAAGATAAGGTTAATATAATGACCCAAACATGTCTAAATTATATTGGTTGAGTGATTTTCAACCCATAGCCACCTTAAAATTTAAAAAATACACTTTTGATCCATTATAAACCGAATATGAATTTATTATAAAATAATATTTTTAGCTTTTCCAAAGATGCCCCTCACCCCTCTTATAAAAGGGCACTCCCCCTTCTCACTAATTCACACATTCAAAGCATTTTGGCTCGGCCAAACCCTGACCAAATACTCTCTCAAATTACTTCACTACAACCTAGAGGGCTTAGTTTGTTCAGAAAGCCAACCTAAGGAGCCCTTTTGATCAAATCAAAAGGAAGAACCCGAAAAAGAGGTAATGTTTTCACCACCCTCTTTCAAGTTCCTTTCTTCTTCAACTTCTTCTTTCTTTGTTATTATCATTCTAAAATAATGAATCCAGTATCTCCTATATACTGTAATATTATTATAAATATGGTAACACCATATTCAGTATTCTTTCCATCCTTTGAATGGCATGTCACCATACGTGCGTACGTACGACTTACCGTCTCCACGTCGTGGTGTAATTATTATTCAATATATAATTATTATTTGGATGGTTATAATAATGATGTGTAATTAATGTAAATAATAAATATAACATGATATTGATTCTGTATATAAGATATACCATCCAATTAAATATTATTTTTATATCAAAAGAATGATATTGTCGCTCGTGCGTACGTACGGACTACCGTCTCCACGAACGCGATGAGATTCATTCTCCATCGTATCCATTCAAGTATAATTATCGTTTGATGATTTAAAAATAATTTTTAAGGACTTGATATCATTCTGGATATGAATAAGATACATCCTATCTAGGACAAACATGACTTACGTAACAAAACATATCAATGAAAACGAGTAAGTTAACACCCGAAACGACGATAATACTAAGATATTATTAACAAAGAAATGTTAAAAGATCATATATGATATCATATGAATGTATATGATTCTTGTATAATTTAATAACAATTATTTCACCATTATAAGGGAGGTTAACCTACTCCCAACCAAGGAAAAGTACAAGTTAAGGGTTTATTTCGCAATCTCTTCATTATCCGAGGTTGTTTATACGTAATAATCTACGGGTATCTCTTTATCATCCACATCCATGTATCTGAAAATGTATTTCAATACATTTTTACTATTTACAATAATATGGGTTATAGTCATTTATACCCTTGTTTGACTTTTTATAAGAGGTTTATAAAGGAATCTTTCCGTCGTTTTCAAAAAATGTGCTTTTTAACCTTTTTGATAGAATTAAGGTAAGAATGTTTTTTAACTTATACGGCGGGTGCGGTTATTTTCTGCCGTTATAAATTCTTCAAAGATTCCCTTACAAGTTTATAAGAATATATTCTAATAAAAATTTTTATTTTATAAAAATATAACTCTAAAATTATTTCAAAATAGAAATTGATATTTCTCTAAAAAGAGTTTTGATTTCATTTATGTCAACGTCCTTTGACGGGTTTTACGCTTATTTGAAGTTGATTTACTATGATACAAAACTTCTATATTGTATTGAAGGTTTTATGATATGTTTTACTGTGGATGTGTTATTTTTATAACATTCATTGTTTATGGATGAAGTATTTACATTTCGTATGCTAGTTTTAATACGAATTTTTATGTTATGTTTAAACCTGTTCATATGAGGAATGCATTGGACTTAATATGTGATGAGTGGATCCCGTTATAGCTCCTCGATGCATCGGTAGGTCTCATGAGACAAATTAGTGTCTTGGCACAAGGCCTTGACAAAATCTTATTTGTAGTCTTGGCACGAGGCCTTGGCTATGTGGTTTTGATTGTCTGGCATTATGCATTCCATCATTATGAAAGTGGTTATTGATATTGCATGTGATTATTCGATTAGAAGAATATCCATGTGAATAAGTAAATGGCATTATTTCATTTTATTTTTTCCATACTATGTTGAAGTTCAAGTTTAAAAGGCTTTTGTTTTAGTTATACATTGCCTTAAATGTTTATTCTTATTTATGAAAGTTTCCGCTATATTCTTATCCTTACAGGGCATTTGAGCTCACCCCGTTTCTATGTTTTATTTTTCCCAGGATGTGAAGAAGTAATTTATGAATGACCTTCAGTGATAATATGAGGGGTTACGAATGTGGAATATGGAGACTATATTGTTGTAGTTTTCATTTTATGATGTAATATAAACTTTATTAATAAATATAGTGTTTCAGAGGCTACTAAACTAATCGGTCTTTAGAGACTTGATCTTTCTTGTGATCATGCCAATGTTATGTAATAATTCACTGACTCTGGGTAACTGGGGTCAGGGCGTTACAAGGGAGGGTCGCACGACTTAGTCTGGGTAGGCCGCACGGTTTGGCTGATAGTGCGCAGGTCGTACGCCTTGGTCTGCTTTGCCCAGACTTCCCTTCTTCTGTGCTTCGAGCCCCCGGAACACCCACAAGGCCTCTCACACTTCCAAGAAACCTTTTAAATCCCCAAAATCAAAGCATTCAACCCAAAACACAACAAAACATACCTTTCCAAAAAACCGGGATCTTAAAACTTTCGTATAAATATTATTTTTAATATTTAAATTATGGAGACTCTATAAATTTACCATCGTAGAAGTTTGGTATCTGATAAATATAATTTATTATCATTTAATTTAATCAAACTCCTCCTATAATTATAGTTTTAAGATTATAGAGATATTTCATCTTCCAAAAAATTGCATAAAATTGTATTTGAGGAAGGGTTAACTCCATGAATTTTTCACCATTTTAGAAATTGACACAAAATCATGTCATATATTCTCACACCATATTTCATATCATGTTTTCTAAAGATAAAAATGATTTTATCCAACGTAATAATCATTTAAATTACCCTAAAATCCATTACATTTAATTCCTATAATATATATATATTTATAGAATCATACTAATTTCCCACTAGGACCACCTACAAATAGTGGATAAAATAGTCAGTAATAACATATGATTATGTGATAGTTTCTCCTTAACTCCATGTGGAATCAAAATCAATGATAAATAAATAATTTTTGTGTGAATATTAATGTGTCATAATTGTTTGATTGGATTACCCACTTAATTATAATATTTCATATTTTTATGATTTAATTTTTCTATACACTTGTTATTGGGGTTATATTAGTGGTTAAAAACCTAATAATTCTACACCAAAAATACAATGATAGTGTCCCAGATATAGTAATTTTAGGAGGATGGTTTTCCATAGGAGTAGAGTTGGCCATGAAAATGGCTATGGTGAGTGGCGATATGCAAGAATGATGTGGTGGTAGAGTGATGATGAGGTGGAACTAATTTATAGTCAAGTAGACCTTGATTGAAGTTGGTATTGATGATGGGATCTGAATATCATGGTGACTTTAATGTAGGAATGACTCTGATAAAGAGGGTAAGAAACTTCTTCATGAGATGGTGATAGGTTTGTTTTGAGGTGGCTGGCTAGAGTCAGTGGTGGTGATGATGGAAGGATATTTATGGTGATGAGAATCAATGGTGGTTGAGTGATGACATCCGAGGGGTGGTCCTCGATAGAACTTTGATTATAAGAGTGAATATCCTTGGTGGTTGTTAGGATGTCAAAACAATCGACGGTGGGAGAAAACAAGGTCAGACTCCCATGTGAAGTCCCAACTGTGGTCCATATGGATTAACCACAAGTATTATGCTGCATGTAGTCTTGGATGGGCTATTTTTTGTTGATCTGCATTGGAGGTCAGAAACATATGATCAATATTGAGAAAAAATTAAGGGGGGTTATTTCAACTGTGTGTAAGATCATTGGGCCTTCAAAGGACATCTATTGGTCCTATTTTATACAGGCCTATAGGACATGTAAGGTTACCCCTAAACCCAATTAAAAAGAATTCTATCCCAAAAATAAAAAAACTAGGGCTCTTAGAATTTATTGAACCATTTCATTACACATATATAGCTATCATATATCTTAGAAGAGTTTTATATAGGTTTTTGTTAACTATACATAATTCCATTTTCATATATCAACATTATGAATTTTTTTTAAAAAAAGAAAAAAAATTCAAATCCTTACTCTATTTAGTAATTATTTTCAAAAAAATTTCCTCAAAATATCCTTTCATTGGGTCCTTGAAGAAATATTCTAGGATTAAAAGGTTTACTCCTACTAAATTTGTATCCTCTAAAATTCATATTATGGGTCAATGTGTCAAAAAAATGAAACAATTACAGTAAAAAGATATTAAATATAACTGAAGTCCTATAATCATCCATAAAGACATATTTTAAGGTCATCTGATTTAAAAATCATTAAAACAAAGAAGTCCTATGATACAAATGAATACATTCCAAAGTCTTGTGATTAGGGACTTCTATTATTCACTATCCATATAAAAAATGTAGAAAACTTTCAAATCATATGATAACATAATAAAATTAACTCTAAACCCTATGAAACGACTCAAGAAATCATAAATGGTATCATTACACTAATTTCTGTATACTACAAGATCAAATCACCATGGATAGATTCTCAATTCACTAGTTCAAAAAATTATGTCATCCTTGAGAAATATTTTTAACCTCTATAATTTTTTATATATTTCAATTCTCATTAATTACATTCGTGAAAATAAACGATTGATGAATTAAAAAATTTAAAAGATAAAATAATATAGAAAAATAAATAAATATCTTTGAACTAATGATTAAAATTTATTATTAGAGTTAATTTTATGAAAATAAATAGATTAATTTGAATATTATAGATTCCAACTTGAATCACAAAAATGAATATTAATGTTGTGATTTAATTTTGATGCATGATGTAGTGTACATAGACCTAGTTTTCATTAGAGGGAAGAACTCGTGAGGCATTTGATGTTGCGATTTATAATTATTTTAATAAAATAACCTATAATTATAATGTTGAATATTTATACAGTATACTCGATCATATGAAATATACATTATCAAAAAAAATAATCAATATCATATATTTTGTTAGATGAAAATATTAATAAATTAATTAATTAATGGGGGACTAATTATAAATACCATTTAAAAATATGAATAATGAACTAGTGGAATTATAGTGAGGATAAAAAGAGTAGATCAAAAAATAATATGTGGGAAAAGTGAAAACGTTTGGAATCTTATTGAATCTTTATGACATAGAATAAAAATATTTCATACACATCATTAAATTAGATGGAAAATTTTGAAAATCATATATCCTTCATTTTCATATATACCATATTTATTTTAATTTTACACAACAATTACTATACTCAATAAATTTCATTAATATTAGAATAAATGAAAAATAATAAAAGTGAAAAAAGAAGGACCTCTTTAATTTCTAAAATGAAATATTTAGACTGAGATTTCTCCCTCATCATTGGTTTCTTATTCAACTATTCTTATCTATTTTCCTACATTCCCTACCATCAAAAAGTTATTTAGTAAATTAAATTTCTTAAACAATATTATATTATATTTTATTATTCTTTTCCACCTCAGATGTCATGAAAATCATCTTGTTAGTACATGAATATGGTACCATGAAAACACATCATGTTTTGGTTATATTTTCATATAATCTATTGAGTCATGACCAGTTTTATCACACGATAGAAATATTTATTTTTATATATAAAAGTAACTATTTATAAATAAATTTAATTAACTTTTACTAGTTCTTGTGAACTCATGTTCTTACAATTATCATATTCAATTTTCTTAACTTTTTTACATTTTATCCTTTTTTATTTGGTTATACCAAACGATCATGAACACATTCTTAACAAGCTAAATATTCTAATGAGATTTTGGGGATTATTTTCTATTATCTTCAAATTTTACTTCATATTAAAATATTGCAAAACATTCCTTGGTAGCATATCTGATAATGTATCATTTTCTAACTTTCAGGTATATATATAATACTAAACTCATTTAAATAGTCAAATATATATTTGATGGATATATTTTCTGAATCTCAATCAATACCATGTTTTGTATGGGGGGGAGGGGTTTCCTAATTTTATCTCTATGACTCTCCCTTAGTTCATTACACTAAATTTGAAAAGAAATATTTGTTGGAACCAGATAATGTATCAATGTAATTCACCGAATGCTACAATACATGATCTCACAGAAATTCTCATTTTGCATGCTTCAATTTGACTGGTCGCGGAGCCTGAACGAAGTTACAGATTAGTAGTTGTGGCTGTTTGAAGGCAGACTACATGAAATGGCCATCGAGGATGATTTTAGGGAAATGTATGGATTAGCGCGCAAAAAATGATTCATGTGTATAAAAATGAAGTCATGAACATAAAAATGGAATCTTTATTGCAAAATGGATTTTCATGTAAAATTAAAACAAAATTTTACGCACACCAACATTTATGGTTTCACCTATAAATATAAGTGCACCACCCCTTCTTCTAAAGGGCCCCCGGAGGTCAACCACCTCTCTAATGCAATTAAGTCCTCATTTTCTATGGTTGCATCCAAAACCCCCCCAAATTGTGTACAAATCATCACTTCTGTGCGAAAAGGGGCCAACCTGCCCAATTATGTGCGCAAAACATCATTTCTACGTGCAACAATTCCACTAGGAACAATTTTTCATGCACATGTGCTGCATTAGTCCAATTGCAAGCACACATTCCATATTGCATGAAAAGATCCCATATTAAGTGCCAAAATGCCCTATTGAATGAAATTTCTTACCTATTGTGTGCAAATCTTCCATATTGCACACACTCCAGCACTATTGTTCACATGCCTTCCTTATTCCGCGCACTCCAGCCCTATGGCATGCATGACATTCCTATTTTATGCACTCCAGCCATTTTGGGTGCATTCCTTCTCTATTGTGCACAATCCTTTTTTATTTCACGCAACCCATCCTACACATAGCCTATATTACACGCAATAGTGCCCAGGAATGCGCCCGTCGGTCCATAACACGAGGGCTCTACACCCTCACCCCTGCTCGGTATCAATGTTGGGCTATAGTCTCAGCCCTCTAGGATGGTACCATCCCTACTGTCACCAACCCCCATGAATAATAGAGATTTGCACAAATATGTTTTCAGGCTTGGACACTGGCATTTTCCATTACACCCTTATGCGCATCAACCTTCTACCTAAGGAATACTGGGATTTGAGATAGCCCTATACACAACATTAAACACCTTGAGTTGACATATTTCTCTTAGTTTGTTTCTCCTGTCATGAGTTAAGATTCTCATCATCAATTTCCTGAGTAAACCAATAGTCGAACCATTCCTCATGAAACTCATCCAAACCACATCACCTGACTCTTATGCCAGGTTGAACTAGAAAGGGTTGCTCTTGCATAAGTCCTAACACCATCAATTTCTGGGAACCTTATTCTTAATAGTCCTTATTACATGAATTTAATCTATTTAATTACCTATCATTTAATAGAAGGATTCCTCTTCGTCCAAATAATAGATGCCTTATGCGCCAAGAAAAAGAGGCTTCATGCCATGATTATAGTGGTGTAGTTTCAAGAGCGTTGGAATCCATTCAAACATTCCATCACTCCACCTCATGCTTTTTATTTCCTTCCTTAAGATCTTCATCCTATTTCAGGTCTGAAAGAACACCTAATAGGCTGGTCCCATGCCACATTGGCTCCCCTACAGCTCCAGGACAACACCTCGGAAGATATTGGACAACAGATCGAATCAGGTCCTGTGTTTCGAACACGGCCAAAAGTTGATCATCATTTAATATCCCACATTTCAGGAAAACACAATATGGATTTTGTGTATCAAACACTGTCAATAGTCATACTCTATCGTCACGCCACCCTTAGTGCATTCGGAATGTCGGACATGTGATTCACACTTTTCATCTCGCTTTGTTCGGACTAATTTCTAAACCCTTTGGCGTTGTCCCTCTTATGCACTAGAGTATAAGTGTATTCCTTAGTTATCCGCCACAACCCACAAGTGAGTTGGGATTCCATCATGGCCATACACGAGGAAGACATTCTGGTCAGCTTCCATGCATAAGCCCCATTCACCAATGCCGCTTCATAGCGGCACCCAGGCATCATCCTTGAGTAAGCCCCATTCACCATTGCCACTCCATAGAGGCTCCCAGGATGCTTACTTGCATAATCCCAATTCACCATTTCCCCTCTATAGCGAAACCTAGGCATCTTCCATGTGTAAGACCCATTCACCATTGTCTCTCAATAGAGGCATGTATGCATCTTCATTGCATAAGCCACATTCACCATTGCTGCTCCATAGTGGCACTTGGTAAACTTCCATGCAAAAGCCCCATTCACCATTTTTACTCCATAGTGGGACCCGAGAAGCTTCCTTTCATAAGACACATTCACAATTTCCACTCTATATTAGGAGCTGGGCAGCTTCCATGCATAATCCCCATTCATCATTTCTTCTCCATAGTGGCACCCGGGTTACTTTCTTGCATTATCCCCCTTCACCTTTTCTGCTCCATTGCAGCATGTGGGAATCTTCCATACATAATCCCCATCCATCATTTCAGTCCATATAAGAACTCAGGAAACTTCCATTCTTAATCCCCATCCACCATTGCCTCTCCTTAGCGGAACCTGAGAAACTTCCATGCAAAAACCCCATTCACCGTTTTCGCTCCTTATCAGCTCTTGGAACGCTTCCATCTGTAACCTCTTACACCTTTTCCTCTCTTTATAATCACTCAGGAATTTTCCTTTCATAATCCTCATTCACCATTTCCACTCCATTTCTATGGAATCCCACCTTTTAATTATATAACTTATCATTACATTTTAAAAATAGAGTATCTTTAAAGTGTTGTGCCCCAAAAATCAAGAATATAAAACATGAAAAAAACATTATAATAATACACATATAGAGCTTCATAATAAGTTCTTTCTATGTATAATTATTTCATCTCATAACATGGAGACATACATAAAAGGAATGGGTGTGCAGAAGGCCCATTAATGAAAAACAAGGGAATCAGTTAACATGTGAAATCAATAAGAACATGAAAAAAATCATAAAGACATGAGAAATTGAAGTAGAGGAATATAATAATGAAAAGGAAAGTAATAATAAATTGAATATCTGGCTAAACCATTTTATTTTGACATTCATGAACATATCACCATGGTTCATCCCCACGGAGTCATAAAAATTAACAAAGTTATTCAACAAGGTATCGTGAAACTTGAAATCTACTGAGATTTAATTATTTTCCCAATTCATTAGAGAACTATCTAGGCACACCATTAATATGTAATTATTATAATTTGATACACATATATCATAATCATACATATCATAAATAACCAATTTAGTGTAAATGAAATGGTTTTCACTTCAAAATCGTGAAGTTTTAAAAGTACAAAAAAACATGATCGTTATGTCATTTATAACCCAGGGAAAGGTAGTGAGGGTTATATGTATGTGAATTACTGAATTAAATAGATCAATATTATCTGATGGTTAATACCACAATAAATGAAATAGTTTTGGGTATCCATATAAATAATATAAGAAAATTTCTTGAGAAAAAGAGAGATATTTAAAGACGAAAATTCGGCACCATAATAACTACATAACATCATTTTAGAAAACATTAAAAAGAGAGGGGAAATTGGTGAACCACTCATATATAATTCATAATAAAGTATGGGTACATAATAATATCGTGGTATGGATATTTTAATGACATACCACATGAAAAGGAAACATGAAAGAAAAGAGAATACAATATTTATTTTACGAAAAATTCAGCAGCCTAAAGTCATTGCTTAAAAATTCAGAAAATATATTGATGAGATTGGAAAGGGAATCTCATAATTTAGAAATGAAATGGACAGTAATAAGAATATATAAGAACATACCCCCACATAAGTGGAAGGAAACAATAAAACATAACATAAATGAATTCACGACTAAAAAGAGGAGGGTGAAAGGTTCCCTTACCTTGAAGAGTGACTTCAAAAGCTCGAAGGTTGGGAACATGGGGACTTGAAGGAACCATGGGAGGACTCCATGGGAGGTAATAAATCTATAGCTTAGTTGAGAAGGATTTTGGAATGAAATTAATGAGGGAATGACTTGGTATTTATAGGGAAAGATAGGGAATATTTAATTAATTTTCAAGGGACACATCATCAGTGGTATTTGCAAAACCATGGGCATTACCATGGTAGTTTCCCATCGTATTGACCACTTGGGACACCACATGAAATATATCATAATATTCAAAAATAGACTAGAATGATAACATCATCATTACATCATTAATGATGTCATCAAACACCAGAAACTAGAAACTATATTTTAACAATTCACCAAAAATTAATATGTTTTAGAAAAATCTAAAAACATTACCCTAAACAAATATAGATGCTCTAAATTAAAAAATGATCTCCATTTTATGAAAAAAAATTTATAAATATTTTTAATATAATTTTTTTAAAAAATAATTATTTATACCAAAAAACAAATCTAAAACTATAACATGTTTTGTAACACATTGGAAAAGTAATCAAGGTCCTATAAAATTATTGTATGAACATAAGACAATAAAGTAACAATAAATGATTATATTTTATGAAAATATATTTCTATTTTTAATTTTTAAATTAATTATAAAATTGTAAAGAAATTATTTATGACGGAAAAAAATACCAAAATTTCTACTATGATCGTTTATCCAATTTTAAGACTTCAACATCATATTTATACATTCATGGGTGAAGTTTCTATTTTTTTGGCTGATTTACTATTAATTTCAATTCGTTTATATTAATAAGGGTATGTTACTATTCATACTTTACTATACACTAAAAATCATGTTGATATTTTTAGACTCTATATATCATACACATCATAACTATAGTACACCTTTTTTTGAAAATAATTTCACAATATTAATTATTTTAAGTATACATGAATATTTTAAAATACCCTTTTTCCAAAATTCATCAATAATATGGTACCTCTATAAATTCAGCCTACATTTATCCGGACATTTGAAATTCACAAATTTTACCATAAAAATTAAAATAAATTTTACTTATACAGAAGGTTTACACAAGTAACTAAGTTTCCATTACATAGCACCTTATAACACCTCCATAGGACCTAAGTGTAAGGTGCGATATGGTGATAGAATCATGGGTCGGCTTAGAAAACATTTCACTAGTGGTGATTTCAATCAGCCTGAACTTATCCCTTGAGCGATTCTGTTCAATCTTCATACGTTTTAGTTCATCTTGGGAATGGTCCATAGTAAATCTCAGTGATGCCACCACCTTCCCAAGCTTTGACATATGGGATTTTTATGACCTGAGTCTACAGGATGAGGCCATCGACTCTTATTTCGTTATTAATTAACCAAGATCACTTGTATTTATAAAAATTATTTGCAACATTATGAGTTTAGTTTCAAATTTTCATATTGTCCAATGGTCATATAACAGTTGAAACCCAACTGAATCACTTCATTAATTAATGTATATAGTTTTATGGAGTATAAAATGAAACAATACACCAATTTAGGAAAAAAAATATTATTCAAAAGTTTGGGACGTTATATTCTTCCCCCCATAAGAAATGTTTTCCCTGAAATTTTAAATTGCACCCTCGGAAGTGAAAAGATGTGGTTACTTCTGCCACATAGACTTCTCTGGTACCCATGTTGCTTCTTCGAATCTGTGGTTCATAACTAGGTGTGTAGTCATATTGGGTAGGACTTCGTCTCTACGATCCATGATCTACACAATATGCTCCTCATAAAAGATGCCATTTCTAGTTGTACCACCTATGGATTTAGTTCAAGGGAAGGGTCGGGTTTGTACATCCTCAAGATGGATATGTGGAGGACATCATGAACATGTGCTAGATTTGGAGGAAGAGGAAGTCTATAGGCCATTGTTCCTATGTGATCAATTATTTCATAGGGGCCAATGTACCTAAGTCGGAGCTTCGCTTTCTTCAAAAACCACATGACTCTCATCCATGGTGAAATTCGATGAAATACTTTCTCACCAACATGAAACTCCATGTCCCTTCGATGGTGGTCGACATAGCTCTTTTCCAGACTCTGAGCAGCCATAATTTTTTACTGGATGGCATGTACATTTTCTATAAAATCATACACAAGATGAGGCCGAAGAAGAATTCTCTCACAAGCTTCAGTCCAAAAAGTATGATTTCTACATTTCCTACCATAGAGAGCTTCATAGGGTTACATTAGAATGCTCGAGTGGAAGCTGTTGTGGTATGATAACTCAAATTAAGGGATATGTTGATCCCATCCACATCTAAATTCCATTGACCATGTTCTCAACATATCCATGAGTGTTTGATTAGTACATTCAGATTTTACACCAGTTTGGGGGCGATCGGTCGTACTGAAATTCAATTCATTACTCACTGCATGTTGAAGAATTATCGATAATTTTGATGTGATCCTTGGATCATGATCAGATACAATAGTATATTTAACTCCATGCAGCCTTACCACTTGCTTCGCATAAATCATAGAAGTTGATCAAGATAGAAATCTTCCCAAATAGAGATAAAATGGGTAGTCATGGTGAGATGTTCTACAATAATCTATATCGTATTTTATCCTTTGGAATTTTTCGAGAGTCTAGTAATGAAGTCCATAGAGATATTATCCCACTTCCATGCAGTATGGGTAGTGGATACAATACCCCTTTAGGAATTTGTCACTTTGCCTTCACTTGTTGACATACCAGGCACCTTGAAGTGTTGTCAGTAATCTCACTTTTCATATTATCCCACCAATAATGATCCTGAAGGTCCCTATACATTTTTTGTGATTCGAGGATGTATAGAGAATGTTGAGCTATGAGATTCATCCTTCATCTCCCTATTTATTTCCCAAATAGATGGAACACGGTCTTGTAAAAAATTTCAGTCCACATTCTTGATCAATACTGAACTGAGTAAACTTCCCATCCTTAACAACCTCAAACTTCTTCTGTGACAAAGGATATTCATTCTGAGCTTGCTTGATCTTCTGTAGTTATGATGGTTGATAAATAATTTGGGTTAGGGTTGATGATGTAAGTTCCCTTATAAATCCCATGTCTAGATTTACTAGGCCATTGATCAAAAGATCTCTTTGAATCCACATCATGGAATGAACAACTCAGTCCTTCCTGCTTAATGCATCAACAACATTGTGTTATCTTCCGGGATGATAATGAATCAAACTATCATAGTCATTGAGAAGGTCCAACCATCTCCTCTGCCTCATGTTAAATTTCTATTGTGTGAAAATATATTTCAAACATTGATGGTCTGTGTATATATCACATTTCTTCTCAAAACAATAGTGCCTCCATATCTTTAGAGAAAAAATGACTGCAGCCCACTCCAGATCATATGTAGGATAGTTCTTCTCATGAGTCTTCAACTATCGAGATGCATAAGTAATGACTTTGTAATTTTTCATGAGGACACATCCAACCCCTTTCAGATATGTGTCGCTAAAAATATAGAATCCTTCCCCACATTAGGGCAGTGTTAACATGGGTGCAGTAACCAATCCCTTCTTCAGCTATTGGAATCATTCCTCACAATCCATTTTCCAGATGAACTTGACCTATTTTCATGTTAACATAATTTATGGATTATAAATTCGTGAAAAGATTTTCAGAAACCTCCTATAATATTCCGATAATATAAGGAATCTACGAATCTTAATTATTATTGTAGGATGAGGCTACTCATCTACAACTTATTCCTTTGTAGGGTAAACTATGATTCCTTCATTGGTAACAATGTGCCCAAAGAAATCACCTTGTTGTAACCAGAATTCACATTTACTGAACTTTACAAAAATCCACTTCTACCATAGAGTTTGCAAAATAGCCCTTAGATGATCCTCAAGCTCCCCACTTCATTTGGAATATATCAGAATATCATCAATAAAAACTACCACAAATTTCTCAAGGTATTCCTTAAAGACTCTATTTTTCAAGTCCATAAAAATAGCAGGTGCATTAGCTAGCCTGAAGGGAATAACAACAAACTCATAATGCCCATATCTTGATCAGAAGGTAGTTTTTTGGAATATCCTCTTTCTTCACCATTAATTATTGATAACCAATTCAAAGATCAATCTTAGAAAATAATTGATCCCCACAAAGTTCGTCAAATAAGTAATCAATTATTGGAATATGGTATCTTTTCTTCATTGTGATCCCATTCAGTTCTCTATAATCGATGCATAGACACATTGATCCATCAATCTTATTCATAATGAGAATATGTGCTCCCAAAGGAGACACGCTCGGTTTGATAAAAATCGTCTCCAAATGATTTTGGAGTTGTTTCATTAAATCCTCTAGCTCCACTTTTTACATCATATATGGGGTCTTTAATATCGGAAGGGATCTAGGTTCAAGAATAATGGATAACTCTAACTCTCTTACTGGGGAAGGACTGAGTATCCCCTCTGGAAATATGTCAACATTTTCCTGGAAGATGGGGACATTTTATATCCTCAAACACTCATTTCATTATTTTTCTTCATCGATCAACTCCATAAAAAGGATATGGGAGGTTCTTCTAGACAAATATCAAGTTGAGATATCTCCCCTTGATATATAACTGTAGGTTTTCTCTTCAAGAATACTGATATTTCCTTGATTCAACATTTTATCATAGCATTATACTTTGAGATCCAGTCTATCCCTAGTATAATGTTGATTTCTGGCATGGAAATGAAAACTAGATTTTTAATAATATTGTGCTCACTAAAGTAAATACTAGAGTTTCTAACCATTGATGATGCTTGGATAATCCCCCAAGGAGTATTTACCGTTAACTTTACCTTTAGAAAATTGGGAGTTGATTCTAAATTCTTGGCAAACTAACAGGAAATAAAGGAATGCATAGAACCAAAATCAAACAAAGTACTATCTAGCTTTGAGGGAAATACAAGAGTTCCTACCACTACATTATTTGGAACTTTAACCTTGGTCATAATTACTGCTAAATTACGACCATGTTCACTTGGACATTTCTGAGGTTGTTGGTGATTCCCCTCAACTATCTTCGGATTTGGAAAATGGTAGGCAAGGTTCCCATGTTGTCCACACTTATGGCATTGGACATCAGGTAGGGCATGCACCATCTTACCTTTGTTGTTAGTGATGGGATGTTGTGGAATCACCTCGCTTCGACAATTCCATGCAATGTGACCATCTCTACCACACTTTTAGTACTTCCTACTCCCGAGCAGGCAGTTCCCCGAATGCTTCTTCCCACATATATTGCATGTGGAATGTTGTACTTGCTTGCCTCATCTTCTCTGATCAAAGATCCACTATAACCATGGCTCTATCGATCATTTCTTATAATTGGATTTATGGGGCCATCGCGTTTCACCAAAATCAATCTTGAATTTCATATCACTTCACATGATCTCCTCATAGCTAACATAATCTCATTTGGCTAGATTCTTTAGCAGATGAGGTCTCAATCCAACAAAAATATACCAACCATACCATTTGGATCCATGACAAAGCTAAAGGTGTAACATGAAATCCTTGTGAAGTTCATCTCATATCTTCCAACAGATTCATTCTCCTTCTGCATTAGCTCATGAAACTCATAAATTATTGTTCTCATTGATCAGTGGAAATATATGTTGAAGCATATCCCTCTGAACACTTACCACTCCATAGCATCAACATCCACTCTTGTATTTATGTTTTTAATCAGTTCCCACCACTGATTATCTTTTCGCACTAAGAAATAATCAACCAAGGTAACATTCTCTTGTTTAGAATAGTGGATCACAAAAAACTTATTCTTCATAGAGCAGATCCACAATTCAATATTCTATGGGTAGGTAGGTTCACTGAAGGTTGGGGGTCGTTGATGCAGAAATGACTCTATAGAATGTCTTTACCTTCACGGTGAGATCAGTCTCTCAGCATGATTCATGTTATTTCCCAGAACATGAGTCAATTGGTTCATCATTAGCATGAATGTTTACATTTTAGCTTCCATCAGAGGTCCATCAATGCATGGTCCATAGTAGTCACCATTTTCCCAGTTCCTCCTATTTCCCTCCATTTTATAAAATAATAAAACCTTAGTGAGAAGATTTTATCATTTCTGAATCATTTAACTAGAAAGTATTTTATGTCTTAAAAATCATGCTTTAAACAATTAAATTTATCTATAAATCCTTCATAATGATTCATAAAAAGCATATGATTAACCAAACATATCCCCTGGGAATGTCATAACCAAGAGTGAAGTGAGACCCATTGTTATTTACTAGGATACCTCGCATCATTCCCGAAACTCCATGTCATAGTTTTCACTCCAAGGTATATTTTTTCTAGAGCCGCCTCTACCTGCTCATTTCCAGATAGGGATGTATTTTCTTGATAAACCACTTGCTCAATACTCACCAAAATACTGGGAAGTTTTCCAGTATTTAAACATTTATATAGGTTTATTAGTAAGGTTTTCATAGACTAATTTCCATTAATAACTCAACAATCCTTTGATACTAATTATGGAATCCCTCCTTTTTATTACATAACATTACATTACATTTTACAAACACAAGATCATTAAAGTCTAGTGTCCTGGAAATCAGGAAAATAAAACATGAAAACATAAAACATTCATCTAATTCACTTGTATTGATTCATCATAAGTTATTCCTCAGTAAAATTATTTCATCTCATAACCTGGAGACATACATCAAAGTAAAGGGTGAGCAAAATCCCTTGTAAAGAAAACAATGGAATCCGTTTACTTGTGAAATCAATAAGAAATTGATAAGAAACATAAAGACATGTGAAATGGTAGTAGAGGCATATCATAATTAAAATAACCCAATTCATCAATTTAGTACGTGGATACAACATTTATTTTATACATTCATGAACATATCACTAGGGTTCATCCCCAATGTGGCATAAAAATTACCAACATTATTCAGCAAGGAATCGTGAAACATGTCATCTCTATAGATTAAATTATTTACCAATTCATTGAAGAAAATCAGGGTGTACACTTAATATGTATTTATTTTCATGTGATCCACATAGATAACAATCATACATTTTATAAATAACACATTGATAGTAAAAGAAATTCCTTTCACTTCAAAATCGGGACATTTTAAAAGTAATTAAAAACATGATCATTATGTCATTTATAACCCACGCAAAGGGAGTGAGGGTTATATGTGTGTACGTTACATAATTAAATAGATAAATATTGTGTCATTATTAATACTCCTAGAAACAATATAGGTTTGGGTATCCAAATAAATTATACAATAGAATTTTTTGAGAAAAAGAGAGATATTTTTAGACGAAAATCCGCAGCATAACGACAACATAACATTGTATTAGAAAAACATAATAAAGAATATGCAAAAGGTTAAACCACTCATAAATAATTCATAATATCATATGGGTACATAATAAGATCATTGCATGGATATTTGAATGACATACCTCGTAAAAAGGAAACAAGAATGAAAAGAGAAGATTCTATTTTTTTAACGAAAAATTCGGCAGCCTAACGACATCGTTTATAAATTCAGAATATAAATTAATGAGAGTAGAAATATATTATCATCATTTGGAAATGAAATGGAATGTAATACAAATATATATGAACATACCCTCGCATAAGTAGGTGGAAACTAGAAGACATAAAATAAAGGAAATCATGACTAAAAAGAGGAGCGTGAATGGTTCCATTACCTTGAAGAGTGACATTGAAAGCTAGAAGGTTGGGACCTTGGGGGATTGAGGATATTTTGGGAGGACTACTTGGGAGGTAAAAAGACAAAATATCAAATGAGGAGGACTTTGGAATGAAATTAATGATGGAATGGATTTATATATATAAAGAAAGAGAGGGAATATTTAATTAAATTCTATGGAACACATCATCAGTGGTATTGGAAAAATCAAGGGGTTGGCCATGGTATTTTCCCATGGTATTTTCCACTTGGGACACCACATAACATATATTACTATTCACAAGTCGACCAAAATTACTAAATCATCATTACATCATTAATGATGTCATTAATCAACTGAAACTGAGAACTTTATTTTTACTATTCACTGAAAATTCAACTGTTTCAGAAAATTCCAATAACATTACCACTACCTAATATCGGTGATTTGAATTCAAAAATGATCACCATTTTATGAAAAAAACTTATAAATATTTTTCATTTAATTTTTAAATAAAATCATTATTTATTCAAAAAAACAACTCTAAAACTATAACATGTATTGTAACACCTTGAAAAAGTAATCAAGGTCCCATAAAATTATCATATAACCATCAGTCAATAAAGTAATAATTTATGATTACATTTTAGGAAAAATACATTTCTATTTTAAATTATTAAATTAATTATAAAATTGAAAATAAATTATTATGACATATAAAAATAAAAAACCATATACTATGATCATTTTTTCCATATGTATACATTATATTTATACATTCATGGCTGAAGTTTCTATTTTTTTGGCCGATTTACTGTTCATTACTATTCATAAGGGTATGATACTATTCAAACATTACTATTCACTAAAAATCAATTTGATCTTATTAAACTCTAATTTTCATATAGATCACTATAGTAGAGGACCATTTTTTAGAATCATTTGACATTATTAATTATTTAATGTAAAAAAAAATATTTTAAACTACCTTTTTCCAGAATTCATTAATAATATAGAACTTCTACAATTTCATCCTACATTTATCTAGACATTTGATATTCACAAAATTTACCATAAGATGAAATTTCAATTTTACTTATACAAAAGGTTTACACAAGTAACTAAGGTCACATTACATAGCCCCTTTTTACACCTCCATATGACATAAATACAAGGGGTGCTATGGTGATAGAATCTTGAGGTTTCTAAGAAAACATTTCCCAAGTGGTGATTTCAATCAGATTGAACTTCTCCCATAGACAATTTCGTTCAACCTTCACACGTTGGAGTTCAACTTGGTCTTGGTCAAGAGAAAAGCCCATTGAAGGCTCCTCCTTCCCATGCGCTAAAATATGGGAATTTTACGGCCCAAATCTGCTGGATGAGGCCATCGAATCTTCTTTATGTATTAATTAACCAAGATCCCTTGTATTTATAAAAAATAATTTCAACATTTAGAGTTTATCTTCCAATGGTCATATTGACCAACGATCATATAACAGTCTAAACAAAATGGTATAACATTATTAATTAAAGGATATAGTTTTATGGAATATAAAATGAAATAACACACAATCTTAGGGAAAAAGTATTATTCAAATGATCGGGTCATTACATTCTTCCCCCATAAGAAATTTCATCCCGAAATTTTAACTTGTACCGTTAGAAAAGGAATGGTGTGGGTACTTCTGCCTCTTAGACTGATATGGTTCCCATGTGGCTTTTTCACATTTTTTGTTCCTCCACACCACATTGACAAGGTGGGTAGTCTTTTTGCATGGAACCTTGTTTATATGATAAAAATATCCACTGGCTGCTCCTCATAAGTGAGGTCATGTTCTAGTTGTACCACCTATGGATTTAGTTTTTGTGAACGGTCAGGTATGTACTTCCTCTAGAGGGATACATGAAAGAAAGAATGAACTTGTGCTATATTTGGAGGAAGTGAAAGCCTATAGGCCACTGCTCCTACGCGATCAAGGATTTCATAGGGGGAAATGTACCTAGGGCTAAGCTTCCCTTTCTTCCAAAACATCATGACTCTCATCCAAGGTGAAATTCGAAGAAGGACTTTGTCACCAAAATCAAACTCCAAGTCCCTTCTACGGTTTCCGGCATAGATCTTTTGCCGACACTGACTATCCATAATGTGTTTCTGGATTGGATAGACCATTATTTCATCACTTTCCCAAGATCAGTCCCATGAAGCTTGCTCTCAGCAGCTTCATGACAACAAGTAGGAGTTCTACATCGCCTATCATATAATGCTTCATTGGGTTCCATTTGAATGATCTAGTGGAATCTGTTGTTTTATGATAAATAAACAAAAGGGAGATGTTGATCCCATCCTCATTTAAATTGCATTGATCATGTTCTTAGTATATCCTTGAGAGTTTGAATAGTCCATTCTGATTATTCATTAGTTTTGGGGTGATAGGCTGTACTGAAATTCAATTCAGTGATTTAGAGAATGTTGAATGATTCTCCATAATTTTGATGTAAACTTTTGATAACGAATAGATATGATAGTAAGTGGATCTCCATGTAGCCTTACCACTTCCTTCACGTAAATCCTGGCAAGTTTATCAAGAGTGAAATCTTCCTGAATAGAGATAAAATGGGCAGTCTTTGTGGAATGGTCCACAATAAACCATATCTCATTGTTTCCATTGGAAGTTCTTGGGAGACTAGTGACGAAGTCTATTGTGATATTATCCCACTTCCATGCTGGTATGGGAAGTGGATGCAATACCCCTTTAAAAAGTTGTCACTCAGTATTCACTTTCTGATATACCGGGAACCACGATGTGTAGTCAATAATATCCCTTTTCATATTATCCAAACTATAATGATCACAAGGGTCCCTATACATTCTTATGATTCCATGATGTATAGAGAAATTATAGTTGTGAGCTTCATCTATTAGCTCTCCTTTATTTCCGGAATAGTTGGAACACATAGTCTAGTACGAAATTTCAGTACACCTTCTTGATCAATATTGAACTCAGGAAACATACCATCCTTCATAGCCACAAATTTTATCTGTAAAAAAGGATCTTCATTTCGAGCTTTCTTGATCTTCACTAGTAATGACGGTGGAAAAATCATTTGGGTTAGGGTGGATGATTTATTTTCCCTTATAATTCACATGTCCAGCTATTCTAGGTCATTGATCAAAGGATCTCTTTGAATCCCCATCATGGAATGAACAACTGGGTCTTTCCTGCTCAATGCATTAGCAACATTGTTTTCTCTTATAGAATGATTATGAATTGAACAATCAAAGTCTTGGAATAATTTAAAACATCTCTTTTGCGTCAGTTTCAATTCCTTTTCTGTTATAATATAATTCAAACATTGATGGTCTATGTATATATCACATTTCTCCCCATAAAGATAGTGCCTCTATATCATCAGAGAAAAAAAGACCACAACCGGCTCCAGATCATGCGTAGGATAGTTCTCCTCATGAGTCTTAAACTATCGAGATGCATAAGCATGGACTTTGTAATCTTTCATGAGGATGCACCCAAGACCATTCCGAGATGCATTACTAAAAACAACTTTTACTTCTCCAAATTAGGGAAGAGTTAACACGGGTGCAATAACCAATTTCTTCATTATCTCTTGGAAACATTATTCAAACTCATTTTTCCAAATGAACTCGACCAATTTTCAAGTTAACTTGGTGAATGAATTAGAAACTCATGAATTGTTTTCACAAAACTCTTATAATATCCTGAAAATCCTAGGAAACTATGAATCACAATAATTTTTGCAGGTTGAGGCCACTCCTCTAAAACTTTTTTCTTTGTAGGGACAACTATGATTCCTTCATTGGTTATAATGGTCCCCAAGAAATAAAATTGTTTTAACAAGAATTCACACTTACTGAACATTCCAAAAAGCCTCTCCATCTGTAGAGTATGAAAAATTACCCTTATATGGTCCTCATTCTCCTCGCATATCTTGGAATATAAGAGAATATCATCAATAAAAACTACCAAATTGTTATCATGATAGTCCTAAATTACAATATATTCAAAAAATCCACACAAATTGAAGGTGCATTATTCAACCCAAAGGGAATTACAACAAACTCATAATGTCCATATCTTGATCGTAAATCATTTTTTAGAATATCTTCTTTCTTTAACCTCAATTGATGATAACTAGATCGAAGATCAATATTAGAGAATAATTGAGCCACACAAAGTTGGTCAAATAAATCATTAATTCTTGGAAGAGGGTATTTTTTCTTCACCGTGATCCAATTCAGTTCCCTATAATTGATGCATAGACACATTGTTCCATGATTATTATTCACAAAGAGAATAGTTGATCCCTTGGAGACACACTCTGTCAGATAAAACCCTTCTCCAAAAGATCATGGAGTTTTTTCTTTAACTCCTCTAGCTCCACATTTGTCATTCTATATTGTGTCTTTGATATCAGATGTGATCCAGGTACAAGTTCAATGGAGAACTCAACCTCTCTTTCTGGGGGAGGTCCGAGTAACTCCTTTGGAAATTCATCAACGTATTCCAGGATTATGGGGACATTTTCTATCCTCAATCTCTCATTTTTTTTATTATTCACCGATAATCTCTATAAAGAAGGATATTGCAGGTTTGTCTAGGAAAATATAAGGTTGAGATATCTCTCCTTAGAAGATAGCTATTGGTTTTCCGTTATAGGCTACTGAGATTTCCTTTCTTCTACACTTGATCGTAGCATTATACTTAGAGAGCTAGTCCATACCTAGTATAATGTTGAATTCCATAATGTTAATGACTACTAGATTTGCGATAATATTGTTCTCAATAATGTAAATACTAGAGTTTATAAACACTAACAATTCTTGGACAGTCCAACTAAGAGTCTTGACTGACAACTCTACGTTTAGAATATTAAGGGTTGATTCTAAATTCTTTGAAATATATGTGGAAATAATGGAATGCGTAGAACATGAATAAAACAAAGTACTTGATAGCATTGAGATAACAACAAGAGTACCTGCCACCGCATCATTTTGTGCTTCAACTTCATCCGTAGTGATTGAAAAAGTTTAACCTTGTTCCCTTGGATGTTACTGAGGCTGATGGTGATTCACATCCACTGCCTTTATATTTGGATAGTGATTGGAAAGGTTCCAAAGTTTTCCACTCTTATATGTTGGGACATCAGGTAGGGTCTGCACAATCATCCGATTATAGATAGTGTTGAGAATTTGTGGCTTCACCACACTATGAAAATTCGGTGCAATTTGGCCATCTCTATCACACTTGTATTACCACCCTATCCTGACCAGGAAGTCCCCAAATGCTTGTTTCCAAATTTATTAAATGGGGGATGTTGTACTTTCTTTTCTCCTCTCACCTGGTCGAAGATCCTCCATAAGAATGGATCCATTGATCTTTTCTTGTCATTGGATTAATGAGACCAATGCGTCTCACCAAACTATAGTTTTACTTTCATCACACTTCACATGATATCCTCATAGCTATCATAATCTCAGTTATCCAGATTCATCCATAGATGAGGTCTTAGTGCACCAATGAATCTATCAACCTTACCATTTCGATCCACGAAAAAGATAGTGGTGTAATGCGAAAGCCTTTTGAAGTTCATCTTGTAGCTTAACACAGATTCATTATCCTTATACCTAAGCTCCTTCTCCATTTTTTTCTCATCGATCTTGGGAAATAATTGTTAAATAATATCCCTCTGAACTCTTCCTACTCCATATCTTCAACTTCCACTGTTTTACTTGTGTTTTTAATATGTTCCCACCAATGATCAGCTTCTCCCTTTATGCGATAAACAGCCAAGGTAACATTCTCTTGTTCAGAATAGCGAAGCACATAAAATATCTTCTCGATATAGATGATACACTATTGTGCAATCAATGGGTTGGGAGATAAAATGAAGTTCGATGGTCGTTGATGCATAAAGGACTCAATAAAAAAAATTTCCTGTCAGGGTGAGATTGGTCTCTCAGCTTGTGTCAAGTTATATCCCATAACATGAGTCAGTTGGTTCATCATTTTCATGAATATTTCCTTTCTGGATTTCATCAGAGGACTATCAGCACATGGTCCAATGCAGTCACCATTTGAACGGTTCCACTTTTTTCCTACAATTTTATAAAACCATAAAACCTTAGTGAGAATATTATTTCACTTATGAATCTTTTAACTTCAAAGGATTTAATTTCTTAAAACATCATGGTTAAACAATTACATTTCTCTATAAATCCTTCATAATTATTTATAAAAGGATTATGACTAACCAAACATATCCCCCAGGATTTTCATAACCATGAGTACAATAAGGCCCATTTTCATGTACCAGGATACCCTGGGTCAAACCCCAAACTCATTATCAGAGTTTTCACTCCTAGGTGCATCTGTTCTAGAGACACCTCTACCTGATCGTATCCAGATATAGACATATTTTCTGGATAAACCACTTACTCAATACTCAAAAAAATATGATGAAGTATTTCTATATTTAATATTTTATATAGGGTTATTACTAATGTTTTCATATCCTAATTTACATAAATAACTAGACTATCATTTGATACCAACTATGGCATCTTTCCTTTTTATTACATAACCTTTCATTACATATTACAAAAAGATGATCTTTAAAGTGTATTGTCCTGCAAATCACGAACATAAAATCTGATAACATAAAACATTATTATTATCCACTTGTAGGGATTAATCCTATGTTCTTACTATGTACAAATATTTCATATCATAACCTAGAGACAAACATTAAAGGTAAGGGTGAGCAGAAGGCTGAGTAAGGAAAACAAGCGAATCAGTTTACTTGTGAAATCAATAAGGTATTGTTAAAAAATATAAAGACATGTGAAATATAATTAGAGGAATATAATAATGAAAAGAAAATGAATCATAACATTAATATGTGGCTACAAGATTAAATTTATACATTCATGAACATATCAGCAGTGTTCATCCCCAAGGTGTCATAAAAATTACCAAGGTTATTCATCAAGGTATCGTGAAACTTGTCATCTATATAGATTAAATTATTTACCCTATTCATTTGTTCTATATCATGGAACAACATTAATATGTATTTATTATCATGTGATACACATATATCATAATAATACATTACATAAATAACCCATATAGAGTAAAATAAGTGGGGTTCACTTCAAAATCGTGACGTTTTAAAAGTACATAAAAACATGATCATTATGTAGTTTATAACACATGGAAATCGAGTGAGTGTTATATGTATGTAAATTATAGAATTAAATAGATCAATATTATGTAATTATGACTACCCCAATAAATAAAATAGGTTTGGATATCCACATAAATAAAAAAAGATAATATCTTGTGAAAAATAGAGATATTTTGAGACGAATATTCTGCAGCATTACAGCTACATAACATAGATTTAGAAAACATTAAAAAGAGAGGGGACAAGGGTAAACCACTCATAAATAATTTATAATAATGTATGGGTACATATTAAGATCATGTTATGGCTATTTGAAATACATGCCACATGAAAATGAAACATGAAAGAAAAGAGAAGATGAAATTTCTTTTAAGAAAAATTCAACAGCCTAACGGCGTCGCTTAAAAATTCAGAATATAAATTGATGAATATAGAAAGGGTCTATCATAATTTTTAAATGTATTGGATAGTAATAAAAATATCTAATAACATAACCCCACATAAGAATATGTAAACTAGAAGACATAACAAAAAAAATGACAAAAAATAGGAGGGTGAAAGGTTCCCTTACATTGAAGAGTGACTTCGAAAGCTCAAAGGTTGTGACCTTGGGGGATTGAGGGAACCATGGGTGGACTCCATGGGAGATAAAATACCAGATCGTAATTGAGGTGGATTTTGGATTGAAATGAATGAGGCTATGACTTTGTATTTTTAGGGAAATAGAGGGAATATTTAATAATTTCAAAGGCAAACCTCATCGGTGGTATTTTGCAAACCATGGGATTTCCCTTGGTATTTTCCCATGGTATTGTCCACATGGGACACCTCATAACATTTATTACTACTCCCATGTTTCTCAGATTGATTACATCATCATTATATCATTAATGATTTCATTGAACACCCAATACACAAAACTATATTTTTACAATTCACCGAAAATTCAACTGTTTCAGAAAAATCCCAAAATGCTACCCTAACCTAATATCGATGCAATGAATTCAAAAAACAAATCCATTTTATAGAAATAATTTTCCAAATATTATTAATTTATTTTTTTAAAAATATATATTTATTCAAAAAAACAACTCTAAAACTATAACGTGTCTTCTATCACCTTGAAAAAGTAATCAAGTTCCAATAAAATTATCGTATAACTATAAGACTACAATGTAAAAATTTATTATTACATTTTATGAAAATAAATATCAATTTTAAATTATTAAATTAATTAAAAAAAATCAAATAAAGTATTTATGACTTATAAAATTACCAAAACATATACTATTATTGTTTCTTCAACTTTTAAGATGTCAACATTATATTTATATATTCATGGGTGAAGTTTCTAGTTTTTTAGATGATTTACTATTCATAATTGTATGTAACTATTCATACATTACAATTCAGTAAAAATCATGTTGATCTTATTAGACTCTAAATTTCATATTGATCACTTCTTTAGAAGACCATTATTTGAAAAAAAATTCACATTATTATATATTAAATGTATTCAATTTTTTTTGAAAATAACCTTTTTCCAATATTCATCAATAATATGTAACATCTATAAATTCATCCAATATTTATCTAGAAATTTGAAATTAAAAAATTTTACCATAAAAAGAAATACCAATTTTGACTTATACAAATGGTTTACACAAGTAACTAATGTCGCACTACCTAACCCATTATAACACATGCATATGACCAAAGTCTAAGGTTTTCTATGGTGATCGAATCTTGGGGTGGCTCAAACAAAATTTCCCAAATGGTGATTTCAAACAACTAGAACTTCTCCCTTAGGCGATTCTGTTCAATATTCACATGTTAAAGTTCGGCTTGGGCTTGGTCCAGAGCAAAGCCCGGTGAAGCCACCTCCTTCAAAAGCTCTAATATATGGGCTTTATATAGACTAAGTTTACTAGATGAGGCCCCCAACTATTATTTATTTATTGATTTACCATGATTACAAGTATTTATAAACAATAATTGTAACATTAAGAGTTTAGTTTCCAATGATTACATTTACCAACAGTCATATAATAATCGAAACCCAACGGTATCACATCATTAATGAAAGGATATAGTTTTGTGGAGAATAAAATGAATGGAAATACTATTTTAGGGAAAAAATAATATTCAGAAGTTCAGGTTGTTACAATAACAGCACTTGGGCAGCTTCAATGCATATTACCTATTCACCATCACCGCTCCATAGCGGCACATAGGCAGATTCTTTACATAATCCCCATTAATAAACCATTATGGGCGAACCTATGCGCCATGACCATTAGGTCCTTGCTACCTCTTGATTCTCAAACTGATTATGAATCGCGGGGGCTTAGATTAGGCATCGAACATGTCATCCTCTACGGGCCTCCTTAGCATGTATGCCCCCACAACATTCTGAACTATGTGGAATGTGATCCTTACCAAGGAAAGGTACGTTGGAATCCTCCCCAAGGTTCAAGACTAACAACCGTTGGACTCGACCACCTTCATATTAGTTCACTAGAAATTCTGAACTATGTGGATGTTATCCTTGCGATTGTAAGGTTCGTAGAAGCCTCCCTGAGGTTCAAGACCAACACTTATTGGTCTCAACCACCTTCACATCGGTTCACCATCCATTCTGAATTACGTGGACTTTGATCCTTTCCACGGTAAGGTATGTATGAAGACTCCCTGAGGTTGAATCCTAACAACCATTTGTCTTGACCCCCTTCACGTCGGCTAACCAAACCTTCCTGAACTACATGGACTTTGATCATTGCAAAGGCATGGTATATAGATGCCTCCCTGAGGTTGAATCCCAACAACTATCAGTCCTGAGCCAATTCAAATATTTTCACAAACACCTCTTCCGAAACTATGTAGACTTTGATAAGGTATGCAGGAAGCCTCCCTAAGGTTAAATCCCAACAACTATCAGTCTCGACCACTTCTCGTCGGTCCACCCTTATCCTACATGATGTTAAATTTTATCCCCCTTTTCATCCTACATGAATCTAAACTGTACCTGTTTCAACTATGTGGGATTTGATCCCTATATCCAAAATAGGGTACATAGGAAGCCTCCCTGAGGATCATACCCATTTAGCAGTAAGTTGTTTTCAACCCCATTCTGTAGAAAGACATTTTAAACCCCATTCTGTGATAAGATGTTGAAGTCCCCCAATCTACAGTAAGCTATTGAAGTCCCCAATCAATGGTAAGATGTTATCAGATGAACTAAATGGACATTGATTCCCCTCCACATGGATACGTAGGATACTTCCCTAAGGTTCAAGACCATCACTCACGTATCATAATGATCTATACCTTGATCCCCTCTATTCCAGGTAGATCATGCCCCAATCTGGAGGTTCTATTTCCTCCAAATCCCATCCATGCATCCATTTTCATGGGCCACCTCCTCAGGTGTCCCATCGTCCCACCGAACTACGAGGAAATTGATTCCCTGCCACATGGATATGTAGGAAGTCTCTTATAGGCTCAATCCCAACACTAACATCATCTTCACGATGGCCCCATCTCATTCCACCTCCACCTCATTCAACTCTTCATCATTCATCCTGATTCTTACTAGGGCCACCACATCCCAGTGAGATCATTCCATTCACCCCAGCGCCGCACATTATGGCACCTGGGAAGATAACCATGCATAAGCCCCACAACATCCATATCCATACACCCAAGAGTATCCCTCTTGCGATAGGCCACTTTCCTTAAGTAAGCCCCATCATGTATCTGGGACGTAGTCCTTTGTGTACACCCTGATTCATCACCCCTTAGAACTACATGGGTTTTGATCCTATTCATCTATACAGGGTATGTAGGAAACCACTATGAGGTTCAATAATAGCCAATGGTAAACCATGATGTTCTCCCATTCTAGGGTACACACTCCTAGATCTGCCCTCAGTGGTGTCCAGATTATCCTTCACACGGTGACCTCTTCCCTTTATGGGGCACATCCTCACAGGTCTTCTCTTATTGAGTGTTCTGATCTATCCACCTGGTAAACACAACTAGATCTTCCTTCTAGGGATGTACCAATCTGATACGTCTCTATGGGATGTTCTGATCACACTCATACCATCTCAGCATGATTTTAAACTCGTGGCCTACCTCATGATAAACATGTGATCCCTAAGGAAAACCATTAAAGGTACACCTTTGGTGTAACCATACCAGCCAGACGTTAACCACACAACATACCTTATGTTATGCATGGGAAGATGAGGAAAACCTCAGAGACATGCCTCCAACATAAGATACCCCACGACTATCATGGGATGACTCAGGTTTAGCTCCCTTGAGATGCCCTATTATGAGGAGGAATACAGGTCCCCCAATGTCCATGCATCCAGAGATTCCCTGGCATGCATGATGTTTTCAGATTCTTCGACCGAAGGTCACTACCATGTGAAGGCCCCATGGAATGTCCTGACATATGTAGTTTAATTAACCGGCATCCACAAAGATATGGAACCAAGAATGAGATTCACAAACCATGACTCAAATATTTATGGGAGACGCAAACTATGTAACGAGATCTGAGGAGGAATCCACAAAAGGAGGAATCAACATCCCATCATCCATTCATTATCAAAGAGAAAACATCAATGGATAAGAGACAGATGCCACTCGCCTTTAGAAAGAGATAATGCGGGGCAACAAACTGTGAGTCCTCAACAGACGAATGTCCATGCCCCGACAAAAACATCGGAAATAATATTATTCCAGTATATGATATATTGGTCTCCATTCCATCAACAATATTCATATAAAATTTTAAATTTTGTTCATCCAAATTAACAATAGAGATATCTAGATTTATGTTTCTACTACCCTAATGCATAGAACTCATTTTTACTTCGGTTTTAGGGTTTTAAAGATACATTTGTCTCTCCCATTAATATTAATGTGATCCCTTCATTATCTGTATTCATTCAAAAATGATTTTTTATTAAACATTCACCACTAAATGTAGTAAATCTATTTTTGGATAGAATATGTTTAGATTTACCTTCCCTATTATAGTTTTCCCTCTCACCATCTTGAAAAAACACACCATTGTTATAAGTGTACTTAGTGATGTATCTTACAATATTCTTTACACCATTTTTTGGGTCTAAACAGAATGTTTGTTTCTCAAATAGTTATCTCACATTGTGATCTAGTTTCACCTCCAGACCATTTATCCTCATTACATGATATACCACCATGAATCTATTATTTATAATCTCATAAATATAACCCATTCCATTTCTACCAAATTAGTGTGTTTTAGTAGCTATTTTTTATTTTCTTCCAACAATTATATCTCCTAATTCATGAGTTATGTATTGTTCTCAAGAGATACATCTAAATTTCATATTAATACCAATTCCAACACCTTCCTATCCTAACAATAATCCTGAATTCTATATTAACTAACTAAATTATAATTTTTCATGGAAAATAACATCATCATTTGAAGAGCGACATAGAAATGAATCATCTCGATCATTCTTTTTCATATAATTTCTCTTCCTATATTTTTTTTCAACTTTTCAACTTATCCATTTTCTATATTAATATTTTCTTAGAGACATAATTATATATATAACAAGAAACATCTTTTTTTATATTCATATGAAAATTTTTCATGGTATCACAATTTTATCATTTTCATAATTGATTTATTTTCCCCTCTATTTTTTTGAAAATCTAAAAGAAATATGGGAATAAATATTATTGATTATTTTATCATCATTTACATAATTATAATAACTATATTATGAAAATTTCACATTTTTTATATTAAATTTTCCCATGTTATCAATATACATATAATATTATTTCTACTTCATAATGGGTTTTGGATTTATCACTTAATATTCTATTATAATTTTATAAATATAATATACAATGGATGTTCCCAATCATCTATTGATGAATAATTGGGATCAATGTTTTCAGAAATTTCTCATAATATTATTTATTCATGTTGAATCACCATATTCTCACCAAATTGTGAAATATTTATCACACTATCATTGAATTTTATTAAATTGTAATCAATGTTCTCATAATAACCCATATATATGTCTTCAAATATCTTGTCTTAACCATAGACATTGCTTCTCAAACCATTATATTACCTTTCAAATATTCTTCAAAACATATCCAAAATTTAATTAGTAGATTGTTGTCCTATTTTATTTTTTATTGTAATTTTCTTGAGGAGAAAATTCAATTTAAATTTTATCCTTACAATAATTATTCAAGTTTAACTTATCTAAATGTTTCATTTTATCTTCCATAGTGATTAGTGGAAGTCAAACTATTACAGCTTCTCAGAATTAAAAATCAAATGATAGGTGGTATTGTATAATCCTATTCCTTGATCTGTGATAGATGTTCCCACAAAAGGTAAGAACACACACATTATTAAAAAAAATTATATTATATATCCTTCCCAAATTAATGGATTAGTTTGAGTGGGATTTTTTTGATAGAAATTTTAGTGTATATGTATGATTTCATCCATGAAATGAGGATGGGTTGAATCAATAATATCTTCTTCATGGGTTATTTCCATTTTACCCAACTATTGTGAGTAGTTATGGTCATGATCCACATGTAAATAATTATTTCACCCTTACCCTCATGTATGGATTTGGGAAGAATAGAATGGGAACATGATGATCTATAATGTTAAGCGTTAATGACATACTTATTTCCATATTGTTTAGATACCCCAACACATATTAATCACTACATATTAAATTTCATAAAACAATAGTTTTTTAGACACCCCAACTCTAAATATCCTTTTTCGATTGGTTATAAACCTCAATTAAAACCCTCCATTGACTATTTAGACACACTGAATACAAGAAACTTCTTTAACTAGTTATTCACCTTAGATATATGTTCCTTAATTATTTATCTAGTGATATAAAGATTTCATTATTATTTTAGGATTAATTCATTCTTTCAGATGTGAACTTCCTCGATTAGCATACATAATCTAGTACACCCATGTACAACTTCAATTACATCGAAAACCTCTTGTGCGATTCATCCAGTCTAAAAACTCACTCTATATTTCATTTAATATGCATATTCATCAATAATTATGAATATTATGGCACACCTTGTATCCAAATAATTTGAATCTCTTGTCATGAGTCACACCTCCTCTCCATGATACTCTACATTATTAGATTCTACTAAAATATATATCTCTGTAACCATATTCATCAAACCTTCATATTTTATATTTATAAATTAAAATTTAATAAACTTCTCCATATTCAATTTATTGAAACGTCATAAATTCATATAAGGATCAATTAAATATCTATAGAATAAATGATTGTATCTTTTATTTTCATAAATATCTTCATAGATTAACTACACTATCATTATTGTTATATTTTATCTTCTAGTAAACCCTATATAAAATTTTATATTATTTAGTATAAAAGACATGATTCCCTCGCTTAGTTTAAAATAGTAAAAAAAATGTGTACTATATTTTCAACTCAAATATTAGGTCATGTCATTATGGAATATTATGGATATTATATTTATTAAAATCATTTAAATCCACAAAAAATATTACTGTATTTAATTCCTTGAAAAACTATACATGAATAGAATCATGATTCTTTTCCATATAGACCACCTACATGTGACACATAATACATATCAATAAAAAAGATTCCACTCATGTATTTCTTCCATAATATCATCTTGAATCCCGATCAATGCATGATTATGTTGTTTATTCAATGAAGATGAACCTGTTAGCTTCATCTAATTTACTTATCTATATATTCAAAATAAGTCATATATTGAAATCAAAATATTTTATTACACTTAAATAGAAATAATATGTCTTAGATAGTTGTTACATAGGTTCTATTTATCTTTATGTAGATTCATTTCATCCCTCATCATTCTAATATTTTCCACTGTATAAAATATATAATCTTCATTGAGTAAATCATTTTCATATTACTCTAATGATATTATAATTCTGAACAATGTCACACATAGGGTTCCCAAAGACATGTGAAATGGATTAATGGTATTCATAAAACAAATTATTATGATCAACAAGTAATGTGATGGCGTGACATCTTAAAATGTAAGAATTACTTGTTGACAAAAGAATTAAGCTTTGAATAAATATTTACAATCTAACAAAAAGACTTATGATGATGAAATATGATGATGTTTCATGACAAAAATTAATATGATTCAATGAAATAGGATATGATAATGTCATTTTCTATAGTTACATATAGACTATTAAAAAATATTCTAAATGATCTCCAATCATTCTCACACCCACTCAAATACTTTTCTATATCCTCAAGAATACATTAAGGTTACCTTCATACTCACATCAGTATGTTAAATTCTCAAATCACCATGGATGGATTCTATTGTAGCTCAAAATTTTCATCTTCCATTCCTCCATAAAACAGACAACTCCATATCATTAGAATATAGTTCTACCTACTCCAAATTACTTTTAATATCTCTATAAAGATCATCACAATCAATCAATACATATTTGGGAAGAAACTATGAAGTTATACAATTATGATCTTCATGAAATTGAAAAATAATCAACCCATCATACATTGAATATATTTATCAATCATTTTATAAGGAAAAATACAACTTATTCATTTGGGTACTATATTTGGAGATCACAAATGATCCATTTTTAGTTTTCATTATTAAAGTTATTTGATAGAGGTTCAATTGTATTTATTTTAGAATCCTAGAATAAATATTTTTCCAAAAAAATGAATATGTGGATACAGTTAGTCATTGAATGAATGAGGATATAGTTTTAGTCTTTTAAAATGTGTTAAAAAGTTTTTGAATTTTTTAAAAATCTTTTTAGAAGGAAATTAATAAGTTATTTGACCTTATGTGATACATCGTTACATTGATGATATATTTGGAAAATATTTTTGGAATATATCTGTTTTTGACGCCTTCAATGGGGTGCGCACGTCCATCACGTTTGGGGGCGAGAGGCATAGTATATGTTTCCCCGCATTCCCACTTTTGAATGATAGGATACATCCTCTCTTTATTAGTGGATATCTACTCCTTGATCAGAACATGATAATGGGATGCCAGTTCTTTCTTCTGTGGAATCCTCCTTGGATCTCATCACCTAGTCTGGGTCTCTCTCATAGACTTAAGACATTGTTCGTGAAACTGTTCCTTGCTCTATATCTTCATGGACACTACATAATTACACTACTTCTATCATGGCATTCCAAGGGGTCCGATCAAGGCAGTAACCTTCGGTTAGGGGAGTAGTAACGTTGGGCATCAATGGCGTGTCTGGATTCTGGGGGATTGGCATGTCTGTCTTTTGTCCCGCATTATAGGGCTTCTCGAGGGTGATGAATCCATACGCATCCCACATTGAACGTGGAGAATAATATGAAATGGTCATGTATTTGAGGATTTCCTCAGCTTCCCATGTTTAACGCGGGGTATTCCATAAGTTTAACGTCTTGCAGAGATATATCGGGCTGATCAGAACAATGACTCGAGTGGATCAGATAGGTGCAACCCCCGGAGGGGATGTCGATATTGGGGCCAATGTGTGGTTGGCTTCCCGAATGATGTAAAGTAGAATGGAGTATGAAGTGGCATGATCCCACTGGGTTGTTGCGGCCCGTGTAAGAATCAGGATGGATGATGAAGTGAAGGGGGATGAAATAGAACCTTCGCAATGGCATCAGTGAAGTTGGGATTGAGCCTCGAAGAGATTTCCTACGTATCCCTGTGGAAGGGAATCAATGTCCTCATAGTTCAGTGAACATAGTTCATCTTGAAAATGGATTATTTCTGAATGTGGTGACAATGGCTTACCATTGAATGAGGCTGACAATGGATTACCACTTAAAAAAGGTCCCAATGGCTTACTGCTGGATGGGGTCCCAAGGCTTACCATTGGATGGTGGGCTTGGACCTCGGGCAGGCTTCCTATGTACCTTGCCTTGGCAAGGATCAAAGACAACCTAGTTCATCTAGGGCAGGAGTCAGTCATCCAACATGAAGAACGACCTTGGTCTAGGTGGATGGGGAGCTTCAACCTTGGGGAGGTTTCCAACGTACATTTCCCTGGAAAAGTTCAATGTCCTAGTATTTCAGATGGGGTTATGTGCAACGACATACTGCTGACTGGGGAAACAATGGATTACCACTGATTAAGGTCAAAAATTTAACGTCATGCATTATGGAGTTGAACCGACCTGAATGAGGGTTGATACCAATGGTTGTTGGGATGGATCCTCAGGGAGGTTTCCAACGTACCTCGCCTTGACAAGGATCAAAGACCTCATAGTTCCAGGTGGCCATTTTTGGGCTTCGTGAACCGATGTGAAGATGATCAGGACCAATGGATAGTGGTAGGCTTGAACCTTGTGGTGTCTTCCTACGTAGCTTGCATTATCAAGGATCAAAGTTGTCATAATTCAGGAAGGGGGCATGGGGCTTACACTCTAGGCTACCGAGGGTGTTGGTGAACCAACGTGAAGATGGTCGAAATGACCGGGTGTTCGGCTTGAACCTCATAGAGGATTCCTACGTACCTCACCTTGGCTAGGATCAAATTCCATGTAGTTCAGGTGGCACTTGGGGCTTACACTCTACGCTACCCAGAGTGTTGGTGAACTGACGTGAAGAGGGCCAGGACAACCAATGTGTGGTGGGCTCGAACCTTATGGAGGCTTCCTACATACCCAGCCTTAGCAAGGATCAAAGTACACATAGTTCAGGTGGCACATGGGGCTTACACTCTAGGCTTCACAGAGTGATGGTGAACACACGTGAAGAGGGTCAGGACGACCAATGGGTGGTGGGCTTGAACATATTCGAGGCTTCCTACATGCCCTTCCTTTGCAAAGATAAAAGTACACGTAGTTTAGGTTATAGGGGGAAGATAGGATTTCGTGGTCGATGCTTACCCTAAGCCCACGTTAGTCATGATCGGTGTGAGAAACAAGAGGCAGCAAAGGCCTGACTATCACATCGCGAAAGGTGCGTCTGAGGGAAGGGGATTGAGGAAAACACATGGAGCAATCCCAAAAGGAAACAAGGGATTATTCATGGTTAGCATCCCAAAGAGGTAGGGACTTACTCTAGGAGGGAGGCCTGATGGTTACAATGTAGAACGAAAGAGGTATTTGGTACCAAAGAAAGGAGAAGCACCATTCCCCATCACGCCCTTTGCTGGCCCTCGTAGCCGAAGAAGATAGGAGGAGACTATATGCTACCTCCTATAAGAAATCTAGTGCCTTACACCGAGATGGTTTCCCTTTCCCCATAGAAAAATGCCTCTCCTATAAGGCGGATATTATCCCCTGTGGAGACTAGTGGGTGTGGAGAATATCCGAGGTTGGGGCAACCCATGTGCGAGTCACGGGGTGAGGTCATAGTTTAACGTCATGTACTGAGGATTATGGTGCTTGATAGTTTAGTGTCTTGTAGCTCAGATGAGGTGGGTGCGCTCCACACCCCTAGGACTGACATAACATGTACCTGCTTCACCTTGGTGAAGGGAAGGCATCGACAATGCTGTTCCTGGGGTGTTATAGAGAGAACCATTGTGGGGTCCATTTTAGCGTGGTCATGCAAAAGATCAATAGCCGTTAGCGTGCCTATGAGAAGATGCATGAGGTGAAGTGATGTAATGGATGGTATCTTCCAAGGGACTTTGAAGATACTTTGTGTGAATCTAGAAGGTCGCACGGGAGAAGAATATATGGTGAAGGTGATTTGGCCGCTAAATGCGCCCAAAAATGATGCCCAGAAGAGGGACATCATGGTTGAACATGGTGGGAGGCTTGCGCGCAAAAGGGACAGTTGCACAAAAAAGGGACCGGGCCGGTGCACAAAAGGAATTGTTCACGCGAAAATGTTTGTGTCAGTGCACAATTGAGCACTAGGAGCAAAAAAGAGAGGGTCAGTGTGTAAATGGAATTGTGTACCGAAGCCCTAATTGCACCCTATTAGAAGGAATTGCGTGCTGGAGAAGGTGTTCGAGGGTATTTGGACAAGGATCAAGCCGGAGTAGTTGCACGTAAAGGCGGACCCCCGAGAAATATAGAGTGAAAAATTTTGTACATGAGAGCCATCATTTAAATGCATAGGAGATGAATTTCGCATAGGGGAGGCAGTTCATAATCATCGGGCAGAAGTCTAAGGGGTGGCCTTCTATTTATAGGTTCTCGGGATCATGGGTCCATGTGCTAAACACATCTGTGTGAAATATTTTCTTCCCCGATTTCGGCGGCAAGGAGATCAACCACACGGAGTGGTGGCAAGAAATTTTTTTGCACCGGTGCAAAAAACTCTTGCGAATCCCAGAGTTTTTCATGCCAGATATATTTTTTCATGCAAGTTAATTTTTTTTAGGGCACCCCTCTGGCCCCCCAGAATGAATCGTCGTTTCCAAATATGGCTTCTCTTTGTCATGACTGAACCTTCCTCATCCCTGGAGTGCTTTTGGAATCTATAAATGCCCCCCCCCCCACAGAATTGGATCGGTGAGGGGCCAGAAAGGTCTGATTCCGAGGGAAACGCGGAGATACAGGACTGCATGGGCCACCGTGGACATAAAACTGGAGAAGCATGAAAAACCTGTCCAGAGCGCATAATCCAATTTTCGCGTGCACGTGGAAACTACTCATTGCACCAATATTAAGCCCTCGAGACCCCAATTCCCTATAGATTTTCTCGTGCAATAAGCCCGGAGCTCTCATTCATGAAAAAAATTCCTCTATCTGCATGCAAAATTCTTTAGTTGCGCGGAATTTGCTGCAATCAGTCATCTGTTTTTGCGCCAACTCAATATTTTCCACACCAATCTTTAGTTTTCTTGCTAGTCGCTGATGTTTCACATCAGCTCCTGATATTTCATTCCCGATCCTGGTTTTTCATGCCAAATCCTCTTTTTTCGTGCCGACTTCTTAAAATCATACCTGTAAGAGATGGCCACCAATTGTGCTGACGGTGTGAGGGAAGTGGAATCTGCTTCTCGAAGGGCTGATATGTTTGCCAACCTTGAGGATTATGGTGCCCGAAGGATCGTATCCAACAACCATACTCTCTTCATTATGTTGACCCCAGCACATAAGGACTATCCACTGTCATCCAATCTGCCGATCTAGGACTTTGGAATCCTGGAGGACGTACATGTGCCAAGGTTTGAGTTCAACACACCGCGGTCGTGGGTGACGTGCAAGGATGAACTACCCAGGTATAACATTACCAACAATGTCCATCCTTCTTGAGAAACCAGAAACCTAGACTTTTACGTATTGAATCCAAGGACTAGGACCATCTCGAAGAGTGACCCAATTACGGAGAGTTCTCCAGCCCTTTATGCATGCACCTTCTGTCATTGTGTTACTAATGAGACCAAAGGATGAATAGATGATTGGGATTTGTGGTCTGGAGGAAACATCAACAGTGAATAGGCCTAGGCGTATTGGGTTCACCAGACATGTGACCAGTTTGGGGCCGAATAGCGCACATCGGTATGTTCGAGGTGGTGTGGGCGTCGCAGTTTCACTTCTACCGCCAGCCTGAGCTCGGGACAGAGTTGTTTACTCGATGGTCCCCCAAACCCAATACCTTCCACATTCATCATGGGGAAGCTGGCATCATCCTGTGGTACATCCACTACATCAAGGGTATCCCTCTAGATGCGCATCAGTAAGATGAATTCCTCCCGACGAGGAACACCTGCGGTGACGGATCACAAAATCCTATGCTGACATGGCACCTACAAGAGCTGGCCAAGGATAGGCTGGGGGTCAAGGATTTCTTGATGGACATTGCTTACATGAAATGATTCAGCTTGATCTAGGAAAAATATCTGGAAGTCAAGATGTCGGGGTGAGGGAGACTGTGTTTGACCATGACACAGAGGAGCAATAGAGGATTGTACTATAGGGTCATGGAGGTAGGAGATTATCAGTCATAGGGATTTAGGGGAAATGAGAGACGGGACCCCAACGTCCGATACGCCAGATTCCTTGCAGCATTCCTGAGTGGGTGGCTCTTACTGGTGAGGGACGCAAGGATGGGAGTTCGCCCAGCGAACCGGGTGATGGCTGGCATCATGGCCGCCTACCAAATATTTAATCTTGTAGTCCCCGTGCTGGCTCATCTGTACTCTATTTTGGGGCACATTTCAAGAGGGGGTCATCGAGGAGGATCTGCAGCCCTTCCAGATTTTTTTATGGCTTGGTTGCGGCTCATTGTATCAGGTATACCTTTCCTAATGTCATTCTTCCTCAAGGTAATGGCCCGTGACATTCCTTGCTGAAAGTTGTCGGGGTCATGCTGTTGACGCTCAATGAAGAGGGAGTAAGGATTAGGATTGGAAATCATACTAACCTCACCTTTTTCCAATTCCACACCCCGAGAGGCTAGATTATAGATAATGGGAAAGGATCACTGGAGAAAAGGGAATATTTATAGGGCATCAGAGGTGGGGTTCTCGTGGAACAGATAAACGGGAAGATCTTTTGAAAGCACTACGTGTCATCCAGGTTCCCCAGGCAGTTCAAATTCCTTCAGTCCATTCCGAATATGGTTTACACAGATGTTTGGGAAGAGAGGCACCCCTGCCTTCTTCTCCAAATGTGGATGATGTTCATAGCCTAGGGTACTGTCGATGTCATTACCTTTCCCCCCATCATATTTGAGGCTGGCCTCTCAACAGAATATGCCAAACATTGGGCTATATCATACCTCGAGGGACTTTTGTGGAAGTGTGTCTGGAAACTCAAGGTAGGTAGTGTAGAACCTGGGTGGAAACAGAGCAAGAAGGGTTTTGTTGAGGGGGGATGGTCAAAGGCACATCAGGAAACCAGGCCCGCATGGGCTGGGACTTCAGTAGTGGGGACATCGTGTGGCACATCAGGGCCCTCATCGCCTAGGGGGAGAGGGGCTCATATAGTGGACAGGGAACTCCTAGTGAAACAGTTAAGGTTTCTACTCCAACCCACGAATGATGAAATCTTCCCAGTTTTGTGGTCAGCCTGGATGACCCTACGACATTTGATGGGTACCAATGATCTTTTGAAAAATATAATACAAGATGGAATCCAATAGCCAGAGGTCAGACTCATTCAGGTTGCTGATAGGGTGAAATTTCATCATCGTCATGCATAACTGACGACCATGGATGTGTATTCACATCAACGAGGTCAGCGTGCAGAGACACCCTTCTTGGTGAAAGTAATGCTCGGCCAAGAGCATGATCCAGAAAAGATTCCATTAGAGGATGATGACAGCGAAGATGAGACGGAAGGCGCTAAGACGGAAGAGTAGGAGGAATGAGAAGGTGAAGGAGGGGGTGAAGGGGAAGAGGATCCTGAAGGTGGAGGATCGCAGCGGGTTTCCCACCAAGTGAGTCTCCAAGAGAGTGGTGAGATCGATGGCTCTAATGTAGATATCACTGAGCTGGATGAGGTACATATTAGCACTTATCTATCATTTCCCCTTATCATATTTCTTAACCCTCAACTAGATCTTGTTATCAAGTTTAGGAGCATATGGGCACCGACCAAGGGTCTCCATTAGAATGGGAATAGGAGCTAGTAGAACAAGGTGTAAAACTGACGCCCATTATTGAGGTAACGAGCCCTGAGGAATCCCCTATAATGGAAGCTACTGTAGTGGCTAGAACACAGGATGCTTATGATTTTGGATCTAGTAAGTTCATTACATCAATGACAGTTAATCATCATTGGATAACTCAATTGATCAGGGTGTTCGTTGTTCACACAGTAATCACAGCCTTGGAGGCTCATCGGGCAACCGAACTAGGGTCATCCATAATTTATTCAACTACAAATGTGTCATCCCATTCAGGGCACACTTCTCAAACTGAGATTGCCCCGACACACGGTGAGAAGGGAGTGGTGGACATCAGCGGTACTCATGTCGGACTAGGACCGGAATTCATCAAGGGAGCTAACGAGACTGAGGCGAGTGGGGATGATATCCCAGGCATTGAAGAGCCCAACCCTTTAGGAGGGGTGCCTGAAGAAGACCCTGATGCTGGTATGTTGGCTGCATTCCATGACTATCGGCTTGTAGACCTCGAAGAAATTGATGATTCAGACTCGGATGCAGCCGAGGAGAGCTAAACGACGTGGAGCAAAGGGTGGAAGTGCATCAAGCACTTTCTTAGTTAGCCCCATAAATAATGGATGAAATGGATGGGATTACTCAAAATGAGGTGCGCTTTCTCTATGCTGGAGTGTGGATTCTAAGCACCTTTATTTGATGGTCCATGACTATATGGCTGAGAATCTATGAGAGATCAACTGACGCTCTGATGTTTCCCGATGCTGGGAGGAGTTAGGGAGTATCCAAGCATTCATAAAGGAAAAACAAGAGGCCCAACTCCTTGAATAACAGGTGGAATCAAAGGAGATATTCATTCTAAACTTTTCTGATCTTTTGGATCAGTTGATGGCCCAGATGGCTGAATCCCAAGAGCTTCTAGTGAAAGCAGGTCACCAAATGACTGGACTTCAAACAGAACAGGCACAAGCACAGGCTAGGGTGAGTGGACTGTGCTCTATAGCCGCTAATGAAGAGAGTACCCTTAGGGGGAAGGGGGCAGTTCTAGAGGCTACCAGCCAAAAGGTAGTGGCGCTGGAATGATCTATCCAAGAAGATGACCCTTAAGGGCCCTATTTTGGCTGAAATCATAAACTCATTTCTCCTAACTGCTTCTTAACTACATGTATGGATAAATTTATTTACTTGTTCATTTGGTTTAATGCATTCAATCACAATCATGAAATAGATACTAGTCCATTCCTAAGCTAATGTGGGTCACTACCAATGTGAGAAACAAGGGATGTTCATTCTATTACTTCTCTTGATCATGGGAACATCAACCATGTTTTGGGCATCCGGGGTTTGAAAAACAACCCCAGATTTTCAGGAGGAAATGGGAGAGACCTGACTTCAGAATGATGCTCTCGGAACAGCTGAATTACCATTTTCTCTGTGTGCTCTTGGGCATGAATGGGGTAACTCCAACGGAGCCAGAATCAATATGATCAAATGGGGATGGAAGGTGTGAATCACGATACACAAGATTTGGAACACAATGTGGGTGGCGTGGTGATGGAGAATGATAATTGACCGTGTTCAAAACATAGCATCAATATCGCGTCAGCTTGAAATGGGGATAACAAATGAGGGTCGACCACTGACCGTATTCAAAACATGGTGCCAGACTCAAAATGTCATCCATTAGTCTTTCAGAGCATTATCCTAGGTCAATAGGCGGGCCATATGCTGAGCATCCATAATTTTAGGAGGTTCCCTTAAATAAGAAAGAGGATGAGGGTCCTAAATAGGGGCACACAAAGCATGGAATATGGAGTGATTGTTTGTTCGAACAGAATCCAACACTCTCGAAATTATGCCACCGTGGTGGAAACACATTAGATGGGTGCATCAGTTTGATCATGGATAATTCCTTCTTTTGGACAGGACCTCTCTAGCGTGGGAGCCATCACTTCTCAATGTCATTATGGGGCATACCGAACTTGTTCAGGGAAGAGCTTCAACTACATGGTTCCCCTAAAGGGTCAGGCCAGGGGCTGAAAATGGGGATGAACAAGATTTATGATTCCTAGGGTTGGACCGGAGGTGAAATGCCTTGGTGTACCTACGTATCCTGTGAGGATGGGAATCAATCCATACACGGTTCTAAGAGAGGTCTTATTTTATGGTCTTACAACATGGACCAAGGATAGTAGGAAATGTGGGAGACATGTGGTGGGGTAATTATAAAACACTACATGAATGGGAACCTGGGTTCTAACACCCACGTGTTCCCTGGGACGGTTTTAGGTCAATGGACCAGAAATGAGAGCTATGCAAGGCCCGAGGCAAGGTGCACAGACATTTATATGTACCCCATAAGGATGGGGATCTGGCTGCACATAGTTCTCGCAAAGGGGAAATTCAAAAAAGATCATAGTTTATGATCATTAAAATCAGACCAAGGAGAAGGGAAGTCAGTGTGGAGCCTCGAATGATGCCTTTACCATGGATTTGTCCTCCTAGCGTGAAAATGTGCACTGAGGGATAGGGTCAGAAGCGTCAAACATACACTTGGACATGATGGGGTGGAAAATGATGTGAATCATGTAACCAACATTTAATGCTTAAGGGGATGGCGTGATGATGGAGAATGACCAAAGACCATGTTCGAAACACAAAATTCATTTCACGTTAGCCTGTAATGAGGACAAAAAAATGAGCATCGGCCGCTGACCATATTCGCAATGCAGGAATTGTATCGATTTGTTGTCTTGACCCCCTGAGGACATTGGCCCATGATGGTAGGAGAGACTTTAGGCCTATCATCCATTCCAAATGGTATTTCTTTAAAGTGTGGAAGATTATGGAAGCCCAAAATGAAGGGGAAGATGAATCCTTAGAAATGGGTGAAAGCATGTCCGGGTAGAATCCGACATTCCAAGTGCAAAACCAGAGTACCCTTGGGAAGATTAGTGAATCACTGATGAAGACTGAGGGGTCATCTTGAGAGTAGTAGATTTGAAAACGTGATTATGGCACAAGGGGATGGAAGACTCTCAATAGAAGGGAGTAAATGGCATGGTTGTTACAATACCCATCGTCAATGAGTACATAATCCCATTCCACACCATATACTACTCTCACTAGGGGAATGAAGAACAAGGGGACACGTTGATAATGGACCCGAAGACGAGTTTCTTGGGTGTTCCTACGTATCCCATGAGGATGGGGATCAAGCCTTACATAGTTCTGGAAGAAACTCACATAGGGGTAAGATACCCCAAAGAGTGGGGTGTATGGAATGACATGTAACCCGACATGAATGACGATATAATCCCATAACACACCATACTACCATAATTGGAACTTGGGTTGGGGGCCCGAAAAGGCCTAGGGGCCTAAGGATGGGCCTTGGATGGAAAGGACTGACCAGTTTACAGTTTAATGTCTTACAGTGAGGACGAAGGAAGGGGTAGGATACCACAAACGAGGGTGGTGTATGGCGCATCATTTAACCTGATGTGAATGATGACATAATCCCATGCCACACCATACAATCCTAAAAAGGAACATGGGTCAGGGTCCTGAAAAGGCCGAGGGGCCTGAGGCTAGGCCTCTGATGGGAAGGCCCGACCAGTTTGTAGATTAACGTCTTGTAGTGAGGATGAAGGGGTAAGGTATCTCATTCGGGGATGTGTATGACACAATGAGTAACCTGATGTGAATGAGGGCATAATCTCATGCCACACCGTACAATCCCGAGTGAGAACTTGGGCATGGGGCCCAAAAAGGCCAAGGGGCTTGAGGCTGGGCCTCGGATGTGAAGGCCCAACTAGTGGTATCAATACGAACTATTGTGTGGTCAACACCTCGTCGTAGCTCATAATCCCATGTGAGTAGTGCTTAGTGTGGGAAACAAGCAGCTGAATTCAGCTCTGCCATCCATATGGGGGTGTAGTAGCTGGCATTTCTTGAGGAGAGTTCATCACTTGGATATACAACGGGGTATAAGGGACCACTAAACTTAGTGTTTGGGACATCTTGGGGTGGTTCTAATGAAAAATGATAGTTGTTGACCATGTTTGAAACACAATTTCCTTATCGTGACCAGGAATGGGACCATCAAATGAGCGTCGACTTCTGACCATATTAACAACGAGGGATTTGTATCATTTTTTTCTCAACATCCTCGAGGGTATTAGTTCGAAGTGGTAGGTGTGCCATTGGTCCTAACTTCCATGCCATTTGGGGGACCTTCTGGATGGGAAGGATGATGGAGTCCCAATCAAAGGTGCTGGTGAAGCATAACTATACCCATCTGGGAAAGAGACGAACACCTCCAGGGTATGGTATGAGTGGCGGGGTCGAGATGAGCTAGACGTGAATTGTGGAAAAAGTATGCACCCCACCATATGTCCTGACCTGAAGGGAGCTTCTGGAATTTGGGCTGGGCCAACAGACGAAATGTCCGAGTGTTCCTATGTATCCTATGAGGATTGGAATCAGTTCACACGTAGTTCTTGAAGGACATGTAGTTTAATATCATTCGGTGAGGACGTGGGAGGCTAGAAGAACGGGGGTTATGCACATGGAGTGACAGTTATAATCTTGGCATGAGTTGGGATAATGAATCCTACACCATATCATTCAAAGACCATCCTATAGAACTATAACCAGGGGGGATAGTCAAAGGGAATAATTTGGGTGTTGGGCTCAAGATGAGGCATCTGAGCATTCCTACATATCCCATGCGGATAGGAATCAAGTCGTACATAGTTCTTAAATATGCAGTTTAATGTCGTGCATGATGATGCAATGTTTATCGTCATGCGGGACGAAGTAGTTTAGGGTTATGCAGGACCAGTATGCAGTTTAGGGCCAAGCGGGACCGACACATAGTTTAGTGCCATGTAGGACTAGCATGCAGTTTAGGGTTACATGGGAGTGGCAGTTTAAGGTCGTGCAGGACCAACATGCTGTTTAGGGTAATGCAGTACTGAGGGTGGCTCCGGAAACGTATTTCATGAGAAACATGGAATTTTTGGGAGGAGTTATATGCTCACCATCCATATTCCCCTGGGAGTATTCTCTATTGGGTTAAACCCTATGAATTATGTAAGGTTCTTCCCATTTAGGCTCCAACATGGATAGTTTCCTACCAGGGATCATTGACGTCTGGAGGGCCAATACCAGATCGCCTTGAAGGAACAAGTGGATGAAAACCTTCTTGTTGAAGGCTCTAGCTATCTTATTCTGATGCCTTTTCAGATTGTGTAGGGCACGAAGCCTATTCTCATCAAGTGCTTCAAATTTAGCCAGACGAATTTCTGCCACCTTATCTGGTGCCTACTAGTCATAGACTGGTTTGCAAAATGAAGGTAGCTAGATCTCGATGGGAAGGACAAACGCAACTCCATACACCAGGGAATATGGGGTCACCAGGGTGGAATTATAGGTTGTTGTTTGATATGCACAGAGGGCATTGGGGAGATTTTCTGGCCAACTCTTCTTATTATGACCAACATTTTTCTGCACAATGATAGAGAGGGTATTACTGAATACCTCGATTTTTCCATTCGCATACATGTGATAGCGGGAGGTATGGATTGAATGGATGTTGTACTTGTCATACAATTTCTTCAACTCAACTGCTCAGAAATTGGTACCGTTATCGGGGAGGACGGCGTGAGGGACTCCAAAACAGTTGATGATATTAGAGCTCACAATGTCGATGATGGAACAAGCCTTGACCTCTTTGACCATAACTGCTCTTGCCCACTTGGAAAAGAAATCTGTGGCGGTCAAGATGAAGCTGCACTAGCGATCTATCTCCGGTGGATATGGTCCCATAACAATGAGTCCCCACACCGCAAATGTTAAAGAATTATTGGTGGAGTAGAGAGGTTCTGGTGGCTATTTCATTAAAGTAGAATGAATTTGGCACGTGTGGTATCTCTGGGAAAACTTGATGCAATCGTGGATCATGGAGGGACAGAAGTACCTAAGTCTCCAAATTTGATGGGATAGCTTTGGCCTAGTCTGGTGAGCTGCAAAGGAACCGGTCTGAACCTCCTTCTTGACCTAATTATTGTAGAGACCCGAAGCTTGACATGCATAGATATTACATTACATTTGTAGAATACATAATACATAACAAAAACAGACACACAAGGACCGTAATAGTTTAGTGTCTTTGGAAACTTGGAACGTAATCTTCCGATCGTGGTGATAGATCTTCAACATCTCCCATAATGATCTTCCACTTTTTGATTCCTTACCTAAAACCATTCTTTTAATCCTGGGGGAAAATAAAACATAAAAAGGGTGATCTCAAATGCTCAATAATGGTAAGCATGGATAAAATAAAACTTACCATATACATTTGAACTAAAAAACAGGAACATAATGTTTAAACATCAAAATCTTGAGCAACGACTTAAAACATGGAAGTACATAAGGCATAGATAATAATGGAACATAATTCATGATAACATAGCATGGGAATAAAACATGTAATTGTGGCATCAATTAAGCACATGTAATGATTTCCATATTAGTCAAGGCATTTCTACCCAGATCATCTTAGTGGACAAATTCCATTTCTGAATCGAGTTCACTCCTCGTTCCAGTCCTGTATTACTGAACCGGTTTAACTTTTCATTCCATCCATGCCTATCTCATGAGATATAAATCTTTACCCAATGAATTGGAGGGAGATATAGGTCCCACCCATCTCATAATTAAATCATTCTTACTTTTTCCACAACATAAACCTAAATCATTCTTCATAACCCAAAGAATAAAAATGGGTTTCATAAACATCATTCCCTCATCACATAATCCATATAGAAGAAATGGATATCATTTAATAATAATAAAAGTGAAACCATGTAAATCATAGAGACATTATACTTGAAACATACACATATTAAATAATGTCATCTTATATGTAAAATGGTTTTTATAAAATACTTGAAATGACTTCTTAAGGAAAATATCCTTTCTTCTTCAAAATAAATTTCTCTTCCTAAAATGTCATGAAATTTTAACAGAAAATGATATTTTTGAAAATAGTCCTAAAATCTTTTGGAGGAATCTTCATGAAAATAAGGCTTTATAAAACCTTAAAAATCCTTTCATGCTATATACGTTAAAAAAACATTCTTCTCGTACTTTTGTCGGAAAAGTCAAAAAGTACCTCGTATGGTAAACAAAAAAAAGATTCCTTACATATCATGTAGTAAAAGTAAAAATGGGTAAAAAGTACTTTAAATATAAATGAATTTTTTTTTATAAAACATGGACATGGATGATAGCAATAACCCCTGTAAATACTTACGAATAAGCAATCTCGGATAAAAATGAGATTTGCAAAATTCTCCCTTACCTTAGGTCTGATATGCTTCGTATGTATCCGAACCTCCTGTATAATGATTTAAATAATTTCATTGACTTATTACAGAATCATATTCCTCGTTATGATATTAAATATGGTTCACTTATGACTTTATATTACTCGTTCTTTTGTAAATTCCATGTTAAAGAGTGTTTTGGGTAAAATCGTTTCATTTGTCGTCCGTGTTTTGACTATTAATTATTCATATGATTACTTAGATCATGATTACATAATTACAGAATATAAAACATTATTTATATATAATATATATTCATAATATACATATATATAATAGATCTATAAATGGAAAGAAATACACCGTTCATGGAGATGGTAGGCCGTACGTACGCATGAACGTTGTTTTCGTTTCCCCATTGAATTGAATGGAATTAATTGGATGAAATACATATATAGATATACATATATCCAGTTTCATTATTATGTCACATATTTCATGATTACTTATTATATATACTTTATAATCATTTATGAATGGTTAATCATTGAGAATGAATCTCGTCGCGTAGTGGAGACGGTATTCCGTACGTACGCACGAGTGATGATATCGTTCCCATGATCGTGGAATTTTGTTGGAGTGTATGTATACAATTACAGAATCAATATAACTTTACAATAATCATATATAGTTATTATTTACACCATTATACCCATCCAAGTAAGTTGGTGGCGGAAAATAGATTACACCACGACGTGGAGACGATATTTCGTACGTACACACGCGCAATGATTTCATTTTCCGTAGTATGGATAGATGGTGAAATAGGGTTGTTTCATACTTATAATAACATATCAGTATATGAGTGATACTGAAGTTTATTACTTCATAATGAAACAACTAAATAAGAAGAAGTGGAATAAGAAATAAAATTGAAAGAATTGGTAACAGACATTACCTCTTCTTTGAAGGGCATCTTTGAGACCTCCTTTTAGGGCACTAAAATTTGTATTTGAAGAAGACCAGGACATCTAGGATGTTTATAGGGAAGTGGAAAAGAGAATTTGGCAGAGTTTGGCCGAGCTTGAAGGCTCAAAGTTGTGTGAGGAAGAGAGGGAGTAGGTGCCCTTTTATAAGGGAGGAGAGGGGTACCTTTGGAATAACTAAAAATATTATTTTATTATAAAGTCATATTCGGGTTTTAATAGCTCCAAATTGATATATTTAGAAGATAAGGTGGGTATGGGTAGAAATAATCTCATCCAATAAAACTTAGAGAAGTTTAGGTCATTATATTAACCTTATCTTTTAGTTTTAATTCTTAGTTAATTAGATTAACATTTACCATGTCACTTTGTATTTTTATATTATATAGTTAATAAAATTACCATATACATCCAAAAGACCCCCAAGTGGTCCTTTAATGATACACCTATCATGATATAAGTATATTGGACGATCCTTAGATTTTGAGGAATATAATAACAATTAATAATATAATATTTGTTTTAGAAACTATTATATGTCAATTTTTAAACTATTTGGTAGTTGATTTTTGTGAAAATCATAACAGAATGATTATTTCGCAAACAGTTAATTAAATCAATTATAACATGTCCTATTAACATAGAAAATTATTGTAATTCATAAAAAGTCTCAAATTACATTTATTTGGGTATTTATAACATCAATTATGTCAATATTTCATTAATAAGATAATTACTACATCATCATTGTGTCATAAATAAATTAAATTATATTAAGTCTAAAAATTAAAAATAAAATACCATTATGCAGGAAATATTTCTATATTTCTAATGAATATTTATAGTAGAATTTATCTTATGTAGAACGCTATATTAAAAATGATTTAGTTATTAAACTTTGATTTTAACTATTTTAACCCTTCTTTAAATAAATTAATAATAAATTTCCTAATCTAATCCAAGTGGGCCTAAATGGTCATATTTTATTCCTAAGGTTGTTTTTGGTCGAATTACACTTATCCAATAGAATTAGGACATGTGTTAGGGTAATAATAATAACACTTTTACCCTTAATTACCCTATTTACTTTTAACCGTGGTAAAAAAAGTAAAAAGTTACTATTCACCTAAAATTATTTGCATCACATTGAACCACATTATAGTCCTTGATATTAACCGTGTCTCTTGGATTTTCGAAATTCCCCTCACAGAAGCGGTAAAATTAAGTTTTATGAAAAATTCAGTTTTTTAACAACTACATAGTGGTTTCACTATTCATCAAAAAAAATGAAAGTTTCCAGAAAAATACCAAAAATTAGGCCTAAGCTATATTTGATATTATGAATTCAAAAATGATTTCTATTTTACCAAATTTAAAACATATCAGTTACATTGACTAATTTAACAATTAATTTCCATCGTCAAAACAAATAGCATGTTTTTTAAGAGATAATAACTATCAAAAGATAGACACTTGTTTACGCCTGGTTTAAATGTGAAATTACATCCAATGACCAAAATTGTATTAAATTGTAAAAATATATTCTAAATATACTTTAAAACCTCTAAAAATAATAATTTATCGCCATTAATTATTTCTATTAAAAAATTTATTTTTAATTAAAATTTAGTAATTTTCACTATTCATCAGAATATGAAAGTTATCTGAAAAGTACCAAAATTTCACCTTAAGCCAATTTCGATATTCGGAATCCAAAAATGAAGTCCATTTTGAAGGATAAAATTTATAAAATTTCAAAAAGTGGGTATTACTATTTATAACGGCTAGTTTATAATAATATTATAATAATATCTCGTTTAGTGAAACTCGGTATTGCGTACTACACATGCTATCAAGGAAGGTCGTGATTGCATATAATGAAAGCCAAGTCAAGGATGCGTGTTGTGCAAGCTCCTTTTGGTGTAGCATAAAACACATGACATTAATGAAATTAAAAAGAATATTTTTCATAAAATCTCAGGGTGTTACATTCTTCCCCCCTTAAAATGAATTTCGCCCTCGAAATTCGTCAGGGTTATAAATGGATTACTACTCAAATGTTTCTTTAATAGAAACCCACATCGTAAAAAGGAATACCAAAACTTTTCTTTAAAAACTAAAGTATAAAATGTAACGGTTACCCAAATTAACTCATCACTGGGTTTCCACATAGGAGAACATAGGTGAAAATATGGATATGGAAGAAAAATATAACCATCAAGTTATTATGGAGAGTGGTAGAGAACATGGCTATGAAAAATCCAACAATCACAAATCCATAAATTTGTGATGATCTAAGGTACCATCTGATTCATTGGATATCAGAGCACTAGGACAACATTTTTTGTTTTCAAGATCATTTCCCTAAAGTTGATGAAATAGGAATTAGAAGAAATACTTTCGTGATTTTGGTACAATCTCACCATTGGTCGTTCTTTGGACAATTTCCACTTCATATCTTAAAGAAATAAAGTTTAATTTTTCATTCGTGAAGTGTTAGCAGATCATGTGATTGAATGATGGGTCATTCCATCTATCTCAAACAAAAGGTTAGAAAAGTTATTAAAAAATACATAAGTCCATCTATAGTGAGATTAATCATATATGGTTCCTAAAATGGACTTATACTTCATATATCATACTGCTTAATATAATAAAACTAGTTTCTACTAAACAGGGACTTCCTGTAGGCCAGTGGTAGGCAATAAAGGCCAGTCGCACTTTGGTTGTGGGTTTGATTCCCACAGCCTTGTCCGACGCGATGGGCTGTCGCCCATCCTACAGGTTTTCCTTTTTCTAAAACTACATTACTATAACATCCCATTAATAATATCGAAAAAAGTTCTATCCTTAAACAATACTAACTTATGTCCAACATAATCCATTCCCATCTTTCGACTTATCTAAAATACTTCGGTCCAAGATCATAGTATACAAAAAACAATTAATAGAAAGTTTATCTACCAAGAATGTGAATACAAATATTTATCCCACATATATCATAAGATATATCTTGTTGGTTGTATTCCAAACACATGAATACCTTAGTCATCTATTCTCTTGAAACATAAATTACCATATAACCTTAGTGAAAACATGAATACTGTCAAAATTTAACTCTTTCCACATACCAAAATCCCAAAAAAAATCTATATAATCAAACCATAATATCACTTAGTCCTTATATCAGTCATGAGGTCATGAATACAATCAAACAACTCATTATCTTCTTATCCCTTCATTATGCGCATATCATCTACTTTCCAAAAATATCTGAATAACATTCCATGGTTACCAATACCATTCAACATATACTTTCAAATACTTTATGAAAAACAATAGTGTAACAATCCTTAAATGATTATTTATTCCACAGTACCATACATTATTCTTTATAAACATACAATCATTCCACTAACTTCTTAAACCACTGATTGAGCTTCATCATTTCTTTCATCTCATATTTCATTTGTAGTCTCTTCATCATCATCCACATAAATACTACTCATATGACCATGCTGATTCTCTTCAAGAGATTTTCCCTTAGGGCATTGGTTTGCATAATGCCCATACATTCCACATTTAAAACATCTAATCATTGTTGATGTCATAGCAATACCATTATCCTTGTCCATGGTGTTAACTGAACCTTTTCCTTTGCACTTACGGGCTTTGTGTCCTACTTTTCCACACCCAAATCATCTTCCAGTTCCTTTGAAACAATCTCCTTGATGCCTCTTCCCACATGATTTACATGAGGGAAATTGAACTTTCTTTCCTCTATGATCATCATGAAACTCCATCTTTATCTTATTATCTGAGTCGGGAAACTTACCAAAGTTGAGATTATTGATCATATTATGATATTTCTGATTAGGCATAATAATGATGCTTGGACTTACAAATCCCGTTTCATTTGGTTTCTGATGAAGACTATCATTCCATTGTCCATCATATCCTCCATTATCGTGAATCTTCCTGTTTCCAGCCATTTTGTAAAACCCAAAAAGAATATTGTGAGAAGAAAAAATCATGATAGGGAAAACAACATAGTAAAGGGGGATTACCCTCAATATCTAACATCTTAGGTTAAATTCTAAGATCGTTACTATAGTTCTAGGACTATATCCTATATCCTATACGTATACTTATCCTTAAAGACATCCCTAGACATACCTTAGAAATATCTCTAGGGATCTCACTAACGTTTTCACATCCTAGTTTCCAAAGGTCGACTAAACCATTCCTCTGATACCAACTGTAGAGACCCGAAGCTTGACGTACATAGATATTACAATACTTTTTTGGAATACATAATACATAAAAAAAACAGACACACAAGGATTGTAATAGTTTAGTGTCTTTGGAAACTTGGAACATAATCTTCTAATCATGGTGAAGGATCTTCAACATCTCCCGTAATGATCTTCCACTTTTTGTTTCCTTACCTAAAACCTTTCTTTTAATCCTGGGGGAAAATAAAAAATAAAAAGGGTGAGCTCAAATGATCAGTAAGGGTAAGCATGGATAAAATAAAACATACCATATACATTTGAACTCAAAAACATGAACATAATGTTTAAACATCAAAATCTTGAGTAACGACTTAAAACATGGAATTACATAAGGCATAGATAATAATGGATCATAAATCATGATACATAGCATGGGAATAAAACATGTAATTGTGGCATCCATTAAGCACATGTAATAATTTCCATAGCAGTTAAGGCATTTCTTCCAAGACCATCTTAGTGGACAAAGTCCCTTTCAGAATCGAGTTCACTCCTCGTTCCAGTCTTGTATTACTGAACCGGTTTAACTTTTCGTTCCAGCCATGTATATCTCATGAGATATAAATCTTTACCCAATGAATTGGATGGAGATATAGGTCCCACCCATCTCATAATGAAATCATTCTTACTTGTGCCACAACATAAACATAAATCATTCATCATAACCTAAAGAATAAAAATGGGTTTCACAAACATCATTCCCTCATCACATAATCCATATAAAAGAAATTGATATAATTTCATAATAAGAAAAGTGAAACCATGGAAATCATAGAGACATTATACTTGAAACATACACATATGAAATAATTTCATCTTAGATGTAAAATGGTTTTGATAAAACACTTGAAATGACTTCTTGAGGAAAATATCCTTTCTTATTCAAAATAAAATTACTTTCACAAAATGTCATGAAATTTTAAAAGAAAAGGATTTTGTTGAAAATATTCATGACATCTTTTGGAGGAATCTTCATGAAAATAATGCTTTATAAAACCATAAAAATCCTTTCATGCCGTATACATAAAAAAAAATTATTCTCATACTTTTGTCGGAAAAGTCAAAAAGTACCTTGTATGGTAAACACAAAAATATTCCTTACATACCATGTAGTAAAAGTCAAAAATGGGTAAAATGTAATTTAAATATACATGAAAACATTTTTATAAAATATGGACAAGGATGATAGCAATAACCCTAGTAAATACTTACGAATAAACAATCTCGGATAAAAATGAGATTTGAAAAATTCTCCCTTACCCTAGGTCCGATATGCTTCATACGTATCTGAACCACCTGTATAATGATTTAAATAATTTCATTGACTTATTACAGAATCATATTCATTATTATGATATCATATATGGTTCACTTATGACTTTATATTACCCGTTGTTTTGTAAATTACATGTTAAAGAGCATTTTGGGTAAAATTGTTTCATTTGTCATCCGTGCTTTGACTTGTAATTATTCATATGATTACTTAGATCATGATTAAATAATTCCAGAATATAAAACATGATTTATTTATAATATATATTCAGAATATACATATATATAATAGATCTATAAATGGAAATAAATACACCGTTCATGGAGATGGTAGGCCGTACGTACGCATGAATGTTGTTTTCGTTTCCTCATTGAATTGAATGGAATTAATTGGATGACATACATATATATATATATATATAAATCCAGTATCATTATTATGTCATATATTTCATGATTACTTATTATATATACTTTATAATCATTTATGAATGGTTAATCATTGAGAATGAATCTCATCGCGTCGTGGAGACGGTATTCCGTACGTACGCATGAGTGATGATATCATTCCCATGATCATGGAATTTTATTGGAGTGTATGTATACTATTAAATAATCAATATCACTTTACAATAATCATATGTAGTAATTATTTACACCATTATACCCTTCCAAGTAAGGTGGTGGCGGAAAATAGATTACACCACGGCGTGGAGACGGTATTCCGTACGTACGCAAGCGTGGTGATTTCATTTTCCATAGGATGGATAGATGGTGAAATAGGGTTGTTTCATACCTATAATATCATATCAGTATATGAGTGATACTGATGTTATTACTTCATAATAAAACAACAAAATAAGAATAAGTGGGAGAAGAAATAAAATTGAAAGAATCGGTAACGAACATTACCTCTCCTTTGAAGCGCCTCTTTGAGACCTCCTTTTAGGGCACTAAAATTGGTCTTTGAAGAATACCAAGACCTCTAGGATGTTTCCAGGGAAGTGGAGAAGAGCATTTGGAGGAGGTTGGCCGATCTTGAAGGCTCAATGTTGTGTGAGTAAGAGAGGGAAGAGGTGCCCTTTTATAAGGGAGGGGAGGGGCACCTTTGGAATAACTAAAAATATTATTTTATTATAAAGTCATATTCGGTTTTTAATAGCTCCAAATTGATATATTTAGAAGATAAGGTGGGTATGGGTCGAAATCCTCTCATCTAATAGAATTTAGACAAGTTTAGGACATTATATTAACCTTATCTTTTAGTTTTAACTCTTAGTTAATTAGATTGACATTTACCATGTCACTTTGTATTTTTATATTATATAGTTAATAAACATACCATATACCTCTAAGCGACCCCCAAGTGGTCCATTACTGATACACCTATCATGATATAAGTATTTTGGATGAACCTTAGATTTTTAGGAATATAATAATATTAATAATATAATATTTGTTTTAAAAACTATTTTATGTCAATTTTGACACTATTTGGTAATTGATTTTTGTGAAACTCATAACAGAATGATTATTTCCCAAGAGTTAATTAAATCAATTATAACATGTCATATTAACATATAAAAGTATTGTAATTCATATAAAGTCTCAAATTACTTTTATATGGGTATTTATAACATCAATTATGTCAATATTTCATTAATAAGATAATTAATGCATCATCATTGTGTCATAAATAAATTAAATTATTTTAAGTCTAAAAATTAAAAATAAATACCATTATGTAGGAAATATTTTTAGATTTATAATGAATATTTTTAGTCGAATTTATCTTATGTATAACCCTATATTAAAAATGATTTAGTTATTAAACTTTGATTTTAACTATTTTAACCCTACTTTAAATAAATTAATAATAAATGTCCTAATCTAATCCAAGTGGGCCTAAATGGTCATATTTTATTCCTAAGGTTGTTTTTGGTAGAATTACACTTATCCAATAGAATTATGTCATGTGTTAGGGTAATAATAATAACACTTTTACCCTTAATTACCCTATTTAATTTTAACCGTGCTAAAAAAAGTAAAAAGTTACTATTCACCAAAAATTATTTTCATCTCATTTTACAAAATTTTAGTCCTTGATATTAATTGTGTCTCTTGGATTTTCGAAATTCCACTCACAGAAGCGGTAAAATTAGGTTTTATGAAAAATTCAGTTTTTTAACTACCACATAGTGGTTTCACTATTCATCAAAAAAATGAATGTTTCCAAAAAAATACCTATAATTAGGCCTGAGATATATTTGATATTATAAATTCAAAATGATTTCTATTTTTCCAAATTAAAAACATATTAGTTACATTAACTAATTTAAAAATTAATTCTCGTCGTCAAAACAAATGGCGTGTTTTTTAAGAGATAATAACTACCAAAAGATTGACACTTGTTTATGTCTAGTTTAAATGTGAAATTACATACAATGACCAAAATTGTATTAAATTGTAAAAATATATTCTAAATATACTTTAAAACAACTCAAATTAATAATTTATCACTATTAATGTTTTCGATTAAAAATGTTGTTTTTAATTAAAATTTAGTAATTTTCACTATTCATCAGAATATGAAATTTATCCGAAAAGTACCAAAATTTCACCCTAAGCTAATTTTGATATTCCGAATCCAAAAATGAAGTCCATTTTGAAAGATAAAATTTATAAAATTTCAAAAAGTGGGTATTATTATTCATAACGGCTAGTTTATAATAATATTATACTAATATCTCGTTTAGTGAAACTCGGTATTGCGTACTACACACGCTATCGAGGAAGGTCGTGATTGCGTGTAATGCAAGCCAAGTCAAGGATGTGTGTTGTGAAAGATCCTTTTGGTGTAGCGTACAACACAAGACATTAATGAAATTAAAATGAATATTTTTCATAAAATCTCGGGGTGTTACAATATATCTCGACTCCTTGGATGCAATAGAGGAGAACACCATCAAACCTATGCTTGTAGGGAATCTACTCAAGAAGGGTACCACTCTGGAGGGTAAACTACAATGTGTGGTGTCGCATTCGCTCGCGCTCGGCCAGATCAGCTAGGAGGCAACCATTTAGGAGATACTCGACAAAAGGGGCTCTCCAATTGGGAGTTTCTTCAACCACTACATCTGAGGAACCTAAGGGTCCTGACATAGAGGTTCTGGCGATAAGATGGCTTACTCATAGGCCATTGTCATTATCCAGGGTGGTGGGATACATGACTCTCTAATCTTCCACGTGTATAATTAGATCATCCGACTCGGGTTCTGTAAGTGATGCAGCCAGGCTGGCCAGGGCATCAACTCAACCATTCTAAGATTAAGGGACATGAGTATCTTACGACCAAGACTGAAACTGGGCCATTTTCTGGAGGGTACACTCTAGCAATGGTACGAGCTATGGATTTTTGACGACGTAGTCACCATTAATCTGCTTGATGACCAGTTCAGAATCACATGTTACATGAAAAAGGGGAACATTGATCTCGAGGGCTAGCTCGAGACCAGTAATGAGGGCCTGATACTCTGCTTCATTGTTGGTGTAGACTTCCGACAATAGAAATGAGTATGAAATAATGGTTGGCCCCATGGTAATAAAGAAAATACCCATGCCTACTCTGTTGAGCATGGGATCATTGAGCCTCCTTCCCATGGGGCTTCAGGAGGCACCATCGAAGTGCGTCTTCCAACATGGGATGTCATGATCTATCAAAAGGATTGCCTCATCGGGAAAATCTAGGTCCAGGGACTGGTCCTCTTCGTTTCGATGAGCAGCAAGGAAATCATCCAATGCATGTCCCTTGATAGACTTCTGAGGCACGAACCTGATTTCAAACTGCTGGAGGATCACTGCCCACCGTGCTTGACGACCGGTCAAAATGGGGTGGTTCAAAATTTACTTCTGTAGGTCTACCCGAGACACCAACTATACCTCATGGTGATACAAGTAGTGTCACAATTTCTTTACTGCGAATACCAGTGCAAGGTAGCTATTTTCGATGGGGGAGTATCTGGTCTCCATGTCATGGAGCATGCAGATATGGTAGTAGAGACTGTTTTCCATCCCATCATTTTTATTCTAGGTGAGAAGGTGGCCAAAAGAATGTTACAGGGCAGTCACATACAGGATCGGTGGCTTCCCAGGGACGGGTGGAATCAGGACCGTAGGCTGGACCAGATAATACTTGATTTACTCTAATGTTTTCTTGCACTCTTCATCCCATTTGTAGGCGAAGCCTTTCTTCAAGAGCTTGGAAAAGGGCCTACACTTATTTGCCAAATTCGCAATGAATCGGCATATGTACGCTAAGTGTCCTTAGAAACCTTTAAGACCCTGAATATTTCTCTAGGGAGGCATCTGGATTATGTCCTTGATCTTATCTAGGTTAATTTCAATGCCCCGATACCTGGAAAAAATGCCATGGAACTTCGCAGAAGAGACCCGAAGGCACATTCTAGTAGGTTAGTATTTATATGGTTGGAACAGAGGAATCCAAACACTTTCTCAAAGACCTTCAGATGGTCCTGGCACTAGCGAGATTTGACCACTAGATTGCCCACATAGTATTCCACTAGTGTCCTGATGATTGGATTGAATATGCGGTGCATGGCCTGCTGATAGGTGGCACCTGCATTCTTCAGGCCGAAGGGAATAACCTGGTAATGAAAAGTAACCTGGGGTGACATAAAAGCTATGGACTCTTAATCCTCGGGGGCCATTCAAATCTAGATGTATCCAAAGTTACCATCCATGAAGGAGAGGGATTAGAACACAACCATAGTATCAATCAACAATTCTGTCATAGGAAGGGGTAAATCATCCTTCATACATTGAAGGTCGAGATCCCGAAAGTTGATGCAGACTCTGATCTGCCCGTTCTTCTTCCTTACTGGCATAATGTTGGCTAGCCACATGGTGTACTGGACCTCCTTGATGATGTTGGATCTAATAAGCTTGTCAAAATCAGCCTCAACCATGGAAACATGAGAAGGTTGATTCTTTCTGGGAGGCTTCTTGAACCCACGATGACTTGTCGAGAGACTAAGGTGGTGGAAAGCTACCTGAGGATCTAGTCCTGGAATCTTGTCATTACTCTAGGAAGACACATCATGGTGTTGTTTTAGGAAGTCTACATACCACTGTTGTTCCTCGAGGGGTATGGCGGCACTGATCAATGTGGGTCTCAAATCAATATCGCTACCAAGGTTCACATGTACCAGTTCATTGACTGTGTCTTAGACGACCTCATCAAAAGCATGGGAGTGTCCTCTAAATACTCTTTATCAATTGCGGAGGGATCCCCAGTAGGAGGAGCTTCCTCTGGGTCGGCAGATTCTGACAGGAGGCTGGTACTAGCCTGGGTAGCAGTGGACAACATATAGGAAGATTCACGTTCAACTAAGACCATAGAAATGAAAGCATTCTATCCGATACCATATGGTCATCATCCCAAGGGTCCATGATTGATGATATTAGAGAAATAGTGGTGGTTCGTCTTGAGCCGGTTAATCCTGGCCTGGAGAAACAGACACTTACGACGTACATCCTTTGCCAAGGGCAGACATCCCGATACCGTTTGGGGGTAGGTGGCTCTTGGATCACCTGAGCCTAATTTCTGTAGGAGTACGAGGAGATTTTTTGTGGTCTCCTAGACTTGAGAATATGCTTTCCTCTTGTACTAGAGATAACAAAACATTTCCCCATGTCGGGGATCGTGTCCTCCAATCGATGGATTAGGAAGACATAGGCATCATCCAGACCTGCCCAGGGGTCAGTTGCAACCGTGGAAGGCTCAACCTCACTTTCCAGAATCTGCATATCCTTGCTATTGTAATAATTATCATCCAGTTAGTAGGCTTCACAAGAGGTGAAAGGTGATTCATCATTGTGGATTACACCCAGTCGACCATTAAGGGAGCACTTGAGGCATTGGTGATATGATGAGAGGATCACTACAGTCAGGTGGAGCCATGGTCTACCCATAAATGCATTGTACGCCGTGTCTTGGGAGACGACCATAAATTCGGTGTTGGCAACTATACCACCAAAATGGGTCTTAATACAGATCTTACCGACTAGGGTCTTCTTTGTCTTGTTGTATCCCAGGATTCTTAAATCGAAGGGATTCAAGTCATCTTCGGATAACCCCAGCTACCACAGTGTCCGTGTTGGGATAAGGTTAATCCTGGAGCCGGTGTCAACAAGACAGCGGTGAACCACCATGCCATTCAATTGGCCGGTGATGTATAGAGGGAAGATGTGCCCCTATATGGGAGAGAATTATTTTTCTCTAGAGAATGAAATGATGGCCTCGAATTCATCGTTCTCAAATTATTTAGCATGAAAGGATTTTGCGGATGCTACCGCCGTCTCAAACTAGAGGGGGATTCTTAAAGACTCAGTGAGGCCCTCACACATATCTGGTTACACGCAAAGTGATTCAAGGATGGAAATCATCGCTGGGATGCTGGCGAGGTGCTTGAGAACATTATAATTTCGTACCAGGCATGAACTTCTGCTTACAGGGGGTCGCTCCATGACGGGAGGCATGGCGGTCCTGGCCGGCTTGGCCGGAGGCAGCCTGGTTCTGGGCATATCCTGCTACTCACATGTCGAAGCATGGAGAGTAGCTTTCAGATGAGGGCTGGATGATTGAGATTGGCCTGTAGGAGGGAGAGGATGGTCACGACCTAGTTGAGGTAGCTCTGCCTGATCCAATAGCATAAACGTTGGGGGAGGCAGGCCAGAAGACACCAGATGAAAAGGTTGGGCGTTCTTAGTTCTACGCTGATCCTACTGTCTGGTCTTAGTGTAATGCATATCCTGGCTATAGGTGCCAACTAATGTACCTTGACGGCCCATATAGTCACGGTTCCACTGTCGTTGGCGTCGGTTGGGTACGTTGGGGAGGTTTTCTTGTCACTCCCCGTCATCGGGAGTCATTTAAGGGTTTACCAACTTGACGGTATTAACCGAAACCTACCATTGACTATCACTTGAAGAGTCATCCACTTCTGAGAAGATTCTGGGAGGAATCCCCATTTCTGGGGGCATGAAGTCACTAAAAGTGTAGGATGATGATGGAATTGGCGGGGCATGTGTCTTTCCCTTGCACCGTCGATGCTTACTCTTCTGAGAAGAGGCCGGCTGAGATGATGATGCTGATGTGGTGGCCATAGCTTTTGAAGGCTCCGGCTAGTTCAGGTGATCCCAAATGATGCCACGGGCACGTGAAACCATCTTGAGAGACATCAAGTCGTCGTACTTCTGGGACCCGTGGTTGGAAACCTGCTACCACTCTCCTTCTTTGTCGCTACTAGTGTCTGGCCTTACAAAGACACCTACCACATGTGTTAGGGCGGGGCCTAGCATGGCTATGTTGTTATCAACCAGGTCTTGAAGCCAGTCTTTAAAAACAACCACAACTTGAGGGTGTGCCCCAGGTTCCGATGATAGGGGCAGTAGTTAGGGAGATCAGCGAGGATCGCCTCCTCTGTCCTTCTGCACTCATTGAACAGGACGATCCCTTATTCCAAGGCACTTCTGAAATAGACAAGAACCTAATTCTCATTGAATGAGTAGGTCCGGTTTATTCTGTATAGAAAGGCGGCCATTGGAGCCTGGCCCTGAAGAGGAGCTGCAGGCGCCTATTGAGGAGGCAAAGCCTGGTTGTCCCGCCTAGTCATTGGCAGGACATTTCATGGGGGTACATACCGATTCTGAGGCAGACGCTGCTGAGCCGGAGGCTGTGCGTAAGGTGGAGGGTCTCTACGAGGCTATGGGGATGGTGCCACTGGTAGCAATTCTAGTTTCCTGGGGGATTCTATTTGGGCCACCATGGCGGGCTTGGCTCTATAAGCCCTCCTTGTTGGAATTACAGTGGGAAACAGACATGTCTGGCTGGCCTGTTGCAGGGCTTCATCCAGGCAGTAGGCCTTATTGGAAAAGTCTCAGAATCCTCTAGGGTAGTTCTAGGTGATCAGAGAAGGAACCAGTTCCATCCTGATATTTTCTTCACCCATCATCAATAATTTCTCATGAGATAGTGACATGTCAAGGGAGTATGTGAGCCCTTTCCACTGAGCGATAAAATCTGTGACTCGCTCATCATGCCTTTTCATTCTCTTTAAGAGGTATGAAATACTCATTTTCTACATGGTGGTGCTAAAATGGTAGTGGAACTTCCTATGATGGTCCTACCAGGTGGTTACCAATCCAAAAGGGAGCTGGCTATACTAGACGAACGCCGACCCATCTAATGTCTAAACCAAAACAGTGGAGCTTGGAAGCCTCCTACAGTGCCGGAGTGCCTAACATGGGCCTACACCTTGAGCTGAAGTGGGCTAGGTGCTGCGGTGGGTCTCCCATCCTATTAAAGGGGAGATGGTGGGATTACCGAATCCTGGAGGCGTCGACATGTCATCCACCCATGCCAGGTATAACTTACAATCAGGTGGGATTTCCACCTGCCGCGTTTCATATGCCTCAAGGCGGGCTATGAGCGCCGCCATTGGATCATCTGGGAAGGGGTCCTTGTCATGACAAAGATCCCTAACGATGAGCACGTTGGCAAGTTCATCAAGAAGTTAAACATGCTCAGTGGATTTTGGAGAAGCCTACGGGGCAGTTGGTGGAACCTGGGCCGGATTCCTTGGATTGTCGCGCCGTTTAGGAGGGTTTCGTGAGACATACCATGCCCTCTTGCTGTGAGCTCTGGCTTTATCCCTGTCTGCAGGGCCGTGATGTTCAGGGTTTCTTGGAGGCAGCTCAGAGAGTGGAAGCTGTTCCTAACCCTTGTATGCTAGCCTATGTTTACCGTAGTAGGGCTAATGCTCCACAACACATTCAACCAGGAGCTCGTCGAACAAATTCTTCTTCTCACCAAGTTGTTTACGTAACATGGCCTTCTTTAGGTCCTCCTCCATTTTCTGCACTGAGGCAGACCGATCGGAATGCATGGCATCTCTGACATGCTCTTTGCCCTTTCCGAAATTCTGGATGAGTACCAATGCCTATGTTGGTGTAGGGAGACAAAGTAGGTTCCTCTACTGGTATGTAATAATTCCCCGATGGGTCCAGTAGAGGTGGAATGACTTCGGGGGGTATGTCTCCATCAAGAATCTTCAACTCATCCTCACCGTCCACTATGTCGGCCATGTTGACTGTGACCCATCCTAGGGGCATGTCCTCGATATCGCTAAATAGGTCAGGATGCGTCGGATAGGACTAATGAGTAGTGCAATATAGTGTCACCATCCATGGACTTGCGTGTGGGGGTAGCATCCTTGATGATTCTACGGAGTATTTTGAAACTATGAACACATTGTTGTTGGGGGGCCTTATGGTGACCTGTCGACTCGGGGTGCAAGGCCACAGGGAGCGCAACCAAATCAACCAGATGACATTGTTCGCCTATGTCTTCATGGTGCACTTGGCTCATGAGATAAGAAACTTGCTGGTGGAGAAGGTGAAAGTTCGTCACCCATTGGTTTTGGTGGAAACATTCAACCTCCTCTTGGGTGAGGGATTCCAGTGCATGAAAATACAAAGCTACCATGAGCCATAACTTCTTGGGGATGTGGTCTACCATGAGGATGTTCCACAAGTTCCATGGCTCGGTTTCAGGGTCTATCCCATGTTTTCTCCACTCATCAACTCAGGGTGGCTATGGAACTGGTAGTGGTACTAAGGTAGAACGCTGGGACGGTAGGTTGTCCAGTGGAGAGTACGGTGAATGGGATGACTGTCCCACGATATTCGGGCTGTCCTCTGAAGAGTGCAGTGACTTGGCTGTGACATCGAGATAAGACGGGCTAACGGCTTCCATCCCTGGATCATGGTCTAGGGCCACAGGTGATGGGTCGCACTGCTGCTCACCAGCCATTGGTCCCCAGAAAGCTGTTCATGATCTCTTGTTGAGTTAGGGAATTCTTTCGGTGATGATAGCAGGGATTACACAACTGTCAAATGTGGGATCGTCGGGTTTTCATCCTCCTAGATATTCCTGTTGAGGGAGGCAGTAATCTTGTGGACCTCACATTTTGGGATCACCAGGTCGATGCACCTTGTTCTTAACTTGGCCCTTGACTCATATGAGTAAGGGGCAGGTTCCTGTGCCGAGTCGTACTCTTCCTCAGAGTCTGAGAAGCGGACCGGTCTGATTTCCATCAGGACCTTCCTAGAATTCTTCTTATGGTAGTGACGACTCGCCTTCCTTCACTTAAGTGGCTCCTCATGATTGGGGCTAATTACTAACAAGAGGTCCTTCGACCAAACTGGTGCTGGGGTGTAGAGGCTATCCACCCAAGAAAGCCGGGGTGCAAGGAGCACAAGGAAAAATGTCAAAGGGGACATGGGTAGGAACTCCATGAATAGCACTGGAGTGGGAAAAACCTTTGCGGGAACTGGAAGAAGAATGGGGAGGACCTCCACCCTGGGTGCTAGTCAGGCAAGGCTAGCCTTCACCCCTTTGGTTTCCGAGGAAAGGAGGACCTTCACTAGCTGGTGAAAGGACATGGGGAGTGTCCCCACATGGAAGGGAGAACAGATGGGAAATGTACATACACCATCGGTCGGGGGTAAGAGAAATGACCCCATGCCCATTGTAATGGGAATGAGAGAGGCCACTATATGGAGAATCACTGCCATAGGAAGGACCCTCATTCGAATTGAAGGTGGCACAGGGAGGACCTCCATGCAGAGCCTTGAATCGGGGAAGGCACGCACTCTCTGTGGTAGTGGTATGGGGAGGACCTCCATATTGGGTTGCATCGCTACCGGTAAGTTCACGGCGGCCACTGCTTGTGCCAGCGACCACGAGAGTCGACCCAGCCTGCCCGTGGGGTGGTTGGGCCTCGATCCTGGATGGGCATAGAGGTACCCCTACTTAGAGTATCTAGGGGACTCGTGGTAGGCGTCAGCAGTGGCTCGGGCCAAAGTAGTCATCAACATTGAAGACCCTTGGTGAGCATCCTCTTTAGATCATGCCTGATGCAGGAATCTGGTCGGACGAACCAGAGCCATTGGTGCAGGTGCATAGCTTACCTTCTCTACGTCCAGCATGATCGAGCGGTGGTGCTGACGCGGTTGTGTGGGAGTCCTCCCTGGGATCCCCTGGAATGGGACTCTGACCAGGCTAGGCCAGAAGTTTCCTACCTCATCTGCATAGGGAGGGGAATCTTCAAAGTGTTTCGGGGATAGGCTCCTGAAATGGTTGTATGTTGAGGTGGAGTGTAATGGATCCCTGCACGACCCTCGGGGGCAGAGTTGATGGAGAGGCGCAGATGCCTCAAGATCCAGGCGGGCTATATCTCTGGTTGAGATTATTCCCTCCTCATAACGACGCATGATGTCATTAATTACCCTTCATTGGATAACTTCTGATGGGGATATGGGGAGTGTGTGCCTAGTATTCATGGCCATTGAGACCGTTATGGAAGAGGGAGAAACATACGAGATTTACCTTTTGGTATTGCCCCTGTGCCTGTGTCGGTGGGCAGGCAGTGATCACGTTCCTTGTGCAGCAACATGATTCCTGGGAAGCAGGGTGATTAACTCAACAGTGCTGAATGAAGAAGGAATTGATGACCACTGCCCCAGTTCCACCCCATATTCAATGGCCATTAAGTGAGATCCATGCTAACAACATCGCATAACGAGATGTCTAATGTTCTACTACCCCAACTTCTGGTGAGTTCCATGTCAGGCCCACAATTTTCTTTGCAGGACCCGTCACCAGATAACTAGATCCGGGGACACATCAATCCATTGATGCCTCTAGCACTACTAATCTATATATTTAGGAAGATAACTTCATTTTGGGTTCACCATTTCTATTTCTGACCCTTTCTCTGGGGCACGTGCGTCCGTCTCGTTCGGGGAAGAGAGGCGCGGTTTTTGTTGCCCCATATTCCTGCTTTCCAAAGGCGATCAGAATCCGCTCCTTATTCAGGGACACCTTCTCCTTGATTGAAACGAGATGATGGGATGTCGGTTCATCCTTACATTGAATCCTCATCAGAACTCATCACCTAGTCCGAGTCTCCCTCATAGACATAAGATGTTGTTCGTGAAACTCTTCCTAGGGCCATATTTTCATGGAAACCATTTAATTACAAAGCTTCTGTCAGGACATTTTAAGGGGTCCATTCAGGGTAGAAACCATCAGTTAGGGGAGTAGTCACGTTGGGCATCAATGGCGTGTCCAAACACTGGAGGATTGGAATTTCTGTCATATGTTCCTTATTAAAGGGATTCTCGAGGGCGCGGAAGCCCGATGAATCCCACATAGAATACGAGGAATCATATACCATGGAAATGTCTCTGAGGTTTTCCTCAGGTTCCCATGTTTTACAAGGGGTATGCCACAAGTTTACCGTCTAGCGGAGATGGATCAAGCTGATCAGAACACAAACTAGAGTGGATCAGATGGGTGCCAACCCCGGAGGGGACACCGATATTATGGACAATGTGTGGTTGGATTCCTTAATGCTATTAACTAGAATGGAGTATGAAGTGGCATGATACCACCGGGATGTTGTGAACCAGGTAAGAATCAGGATGGATGATGAAGTAAAGGGGGAAGAAATAGAACCATCGCATGGGTGATGGTAAAGTTGGGCGTGAGCCTCGATGAGAATTCCTATGTATCCCCATGGAAGTGAATCAAAGTCCTCATAGTTTAGTGAACATAGTTCATCTTGTCAACGACTTACCGCTGAATAGGGTGACAACGAATTACTGCTGAATGAGACTGACAGTGGATTACCGCTGAAAAAAGGTCTCAACATCTTACTGTTGGATAGGGTCCCACAGCTTACCACTGGATGGTGGGCTTGGACCTCGGGGAGGATTCCAACGTACCATGCCTCGTCAAGAATCAAAGACCACGTAGTTCGTCTAGGGAAGGAGTCGGTGAACCAATGTGAAGAAGGACCTTGGTAAAATGGATGGTGGGCTTGAACCTCAGGGAGGTTTCCAACGTATGTTTCCATGGAAAAGATCAATGTTCTCATAGTTTTCATGGGTTTTTTTGAAATGGATTACCGCTGATTGGGGAAACAATGACTTACCGCTGATTGGGGAAACAATGACTTACCGCTGATTAAGGTCAAAAGTTTAACGTCATGTAGGCCAGGGGCGAACCGATGTGAATGAGGGTCAGGACCAATGGTTGTTGGGCTTGAACATCAGGGAGGTTTACTAAGTACCTCACCTTGGCAAGGATCAATGACCTCGTAGTTCACATGGGGCATTTGGGGGGTTGGTGCACCGACGTGAAGAGGATCAGGACCAATGGATGGTGGTAGGATTGAACCTATGGGGGCTTCCTACATACATTTCTTTGGAATGGATCAAAGTCCTCATATTTTGGGATGGGGGAATGGGGCTTACACTCTAGTCTGCCCATTGTGTTGGTGAAACGACGTGAAGATGGTTGGAATGACCGGATGTTGGGCTTGAACCTTAGAGAGCCTTCCTATGTACCTCTCCTTGGCAGGGATCAAAGTCCACGTTGTTCAGGTGGCACATGGGGCTTACACTCTAGGTTTCCTAGAGTGTTGGTGAACCAACGTGAAGAGGGTCGGGATGAACAATGGGTGGTGGGCTTGAACCACATGGAGGCTTCCTACGTACCATGCCATAGAAAGGATCAAAGTCCACGTATTTAAGGTGGCACTTGGGGCTTACACTCTAGGCTGCCATGAGTATTGGTGAACCGACGTGAAGCGGGTCGGGATGACAAATGGGTGGTGGGCTTGAACCTCGTGGAGGATTACTACGTACCCTTCCTTAGCAAAGATCAATGTCCACATAGTTTCGGTGGCACTTGGGGCTTACACTCTCCGCTGCCCAGAGTGTTGGTGAACCAACGTGAAGAGGGTCGGGACGACCAATGGGTGGTGGGTTTGAACCTCAAGTAGGCTTCTTACGTACCCTACCTTAGCAAGGGTCAAAGTCCACGTAGTTCAGGTTATAGTGGGGGTAGATAGGATGTCATGGTTGATGCTCACTCTAGGCCCACATGAGTCATGCTCGATGTGAGAAAATTAAGGCAGCAAAGGCCTGGCGATCACGTCGCGAAAGGTGCATCCGTGGGAAGTGGAGTGGGGCTTATGCGTGGAGCAGACCAAAGAGGAAACATGGGATTATGCGTGGTTAGCATCTCGAATAGGTTGGGACTTACTCCAGGAGGGAGGCCCGATGGCGACAAATCATAATGGGATTGTGATATGGGATCGAAGAAAGGATAAGCAACATTCCCCAACATGCCCTTTGCTGGCCCTGGAGGTTGATGAAGAAAGGAGGAGCATGGATGCGGCATCCTTCAAGAAAGGTAGGGGCTTAAACCGAGATGGTTACTCTTTCCCCACAAACTAATGCCACTCCCATAAGGAGGATATCATCCCCTGTGGAGACCAGTGGGCACGGAGAATGTCCAAGGTGGGGGTGCCCCGCGTGTGAGGAACGGGGCGGGGTGACAGTTTAACGTCACGTGCTAAGGAGGATGATGATTGGCAGTTTAACGTCCTGCAGTTCGGACGAGGTGGGTGCGCTCCGCACCACTAGGACATACATTATTGGTACCCACTACCCCTTGGTGAAGGGAAGGCACTAGAAATTCTGTGGCTGGGAGGTGTGTGGAGTAAACCATTGGAAGGTCCACATTAGCACGAAAATCTGAGGAAGCAATATCTATTTATGTGCTTATGCGAAGAAGCATGAGGCGATGCAACACAACATGCGGTATCATCCAGGGGGCTTTGAAGTTACTTTTTGAGAACCAAAGAGGTCGCACGAGAGAAGAGTATATGGAGAAGGTGCTTTGGGTGGGGAAGGCATCTGAAAATGATGCCCGGAAGAGGGACATCACGGCCGCACAAGGTAGGAGGCTTGTGCGCAAAAGGGACCATTGTAAGAAAAAGGGGTCTGGCCAATGCACAAAAGGAATTACACGCGTGAAAAATTTCGTGCCGGCGCGCAATTTAGCACCTAGCGTGAAAATGATAGGCTCAGTGCGTAAAATGAATTCCACACTGAAACCATAATTGCATGCAATCGGAAGGAATTGCGTGTGGGAGAAGGGGTTCGATTGGATTTGGTCAAGGATTAAGCCTGAGTAGTTGCGCAAAAAGGAAAACCCCAAGGCGACCTAGCGCAAAACATTTAGTACCTGAGATCCATCTTTTTAACGCATGAGAGATGAATTTTTCACATGGTAGGGGGTTTAGATTCTTTGGGATAAAGTCAAAGGGGTGAAATTTTATTTATAGGGGCTTGAGATCACGGGTCTGCGTGCAAAACACATCGGTGAGAAATATTATGCACCCTGATGTTAGCGGCGCAGAGATCGACCATGCGCAGAGGTGGCGTGAAAAATTTTCACGCCCGTGAGGAAAACTCTCGCGAATCCCAGAGATTTTCATACAGGATATATTTTTTTCACCCAAATCAAAAAACAATTCTCACAGCCCTTCCGCCCCCCCCCCCCGGAATGGATCATCGATTCCAAATATGGCTTCGCTTTGTCACGACCAATCCTTCCTCTGCCCTGGAGCACTTTTCGGCATTTATAATATCCAAAGGATATTTGGATATCATTTACCATGTTATTGTATATAATATAATATAAGGTAAAATGACACAAATTCAATGAAGTTTTATTGAATATTTGTTATTGATAGAGATGCGGTTTAAAGATATATATCTTGATGTATGGTTTAATAATTTCATATAAATTGACATATATAAAAAAAATTCAATTTTTATGTATTTTTTTGGGATTATATGTTTCTATAATATAATTATATCATTGACACATCATGAGCTTTTCATATGGCATATTATGGATATTTTAGAAAGGCATGAATTATACTATATGATTAATATTAATAATAAATGAAATTCATGGAATTGGAACATTAAAGGTTAAAATTTTAATCTTTTATATATTACTCATTAATGATTATAAACATTTGTAATATAAAACTAAGGGGATATCATTTTGATAATTAAAGGATATTATAACTAAATCATATTTTTTTACTCTTACTATTTTTAATATATGATTAAATTCCATGGAAGGACAAGTAGTTTTATAAGGACTGTATATATAGGACATATGACATGGAGATTTTTATGAATTCTATAGATTACCTCTTCCTATATATCTCTTCCTTACCCTTAATTATATTCGATGAAATCCTAGCATATGTTTTCATAAAGTTCGATCCATCCCATGTAATGGATGATTTAATGAATCCTGTGGATACAGAATAGATAAGGGAGTCCAATACGCACCTTTGAGTGATATTACTTATACAAATTAAAGAAGATTTTAATAATAACGATTATTGGTTCATGATACACATGTGTTTTATCCATTATATATATAATTTTTTTTGTTAATAAATGATAAGTCTTTGGTACAAGGTTTCTAATCTCATCCTCTACATTGACTAAGTGATAATCGATCCTCTGAAACACTTAATTGGTTTAGTATCAATGAATAATCAATTTTATTTAGTTAAATACTTCAATCATATTCAATATATTTCAAGAACATTAAAGAATTAAAAATAGAATGAACACCATTTTTAGTTTTCACACAAAATCCATGTTTACAAACCTTCTATAATTGGAAATAAATTTTTAGTTCGTGATCATGTTAATGAATTTAAAAAATTATCAAAACTCGTAAAAATGATTCAAAATCAATATCCTAGAGATTTTATCATATATATAATAATTTAATAATAAATTCCTAAATATAATAGAGTTCTTCATAATATTTTCTAATGGGATAAAAATGATAACTAATATTATTTTGTGCTCAAATTTCATAAATATTTATAAAATAAATAAATCGAAAATATAAATATAAAACATTTTTTTAATAAAATAAAAACTAAAATTTAGTTTAATTTACCACCACACTTTTGTATTATGATCCCTAATTATTCCAAAAAATATGTTTTTGATAGAAAAAGTAAGGTGAGAAAGATAAATAAATAATTTTTATCATAACTAGTGCCTTTAGTAAATATTGATTTTTACTTGTTATATACATCCAATAAGAAAAGAATTTAGAACATGATATATTTTTTCAATTGAATATAATGAAAAATATATGGAGTTAGGTAATGGCATATTATGTAACACCCAATGTGGCTTCTATTTATTGTTCTTATAGCTAGACAATATATGTCGATAACTAATATTCATCATGATTTGGTTTCATTGTTAGTAACTTCTACTTAAGTATGGTTTTAGTGCTCCTCCTAAAAATATATTTGTTAACGGTCATCTGAAATGGGTAGTGTACATCAATACCATGAACAATGAAAAACATAATTCATATTGTTGGTGGATTGATAATGTAATGGAGATCACCTTACTCAAATTGTTATTTCATGACATCCAAAATTCTTTTACAGTTTATCATTCAATTTGGATTTTATTTTATTTTATTTTTAGTATGTTATTATTTAGTACGATTCTATTCGTTGCATTCCTTGTCGTCTATCATATTTGGGCAACAAAAGATCATGTTCAACATAAACCCCTTTACCTATTATATTTGATAACTTATTTTACAAGGTAATATTTAGTAGTGTTTTATCTATATTTATAATATAGGGAGAGTCAAAAAGTAAATTAATTTGAGTGAAATTAATAAATATTAATTCATTATAAATTCTACCAATAATGCATGTCAGTATTTAGTAATATCTTCTTATAAAAGCCACAAAATATTCCATATATTTAATTAATAACACCATTTTATCTTTTATTTAGAAGGATTATTAATTATTAAAAATCTATAGAACAACCCATTAATTATTTGAATAAATAATGTTTTAAATAATAGAATCATACAATAATTTCCCCATAAGAAAATTCATTGAAACCGTGTTTTGAAATGAATTACCTCTATATAATTTTCTAACATCAATCGTTTCATGATTTTATATTTATTTTTTAATGTATTGGTCAATGAACATTTTAGAAGATTTCACTATCTTAAAATAGAATGATTGTTTAATATAAAAAATTGAAAAAACAAAAATTCAATTCTACATAGAATCAATTTGTGGTTGATCAATCTTTTTCATGGAATAATATTATATTTTTGTGGCTTATATTTCCTTCCATAGTTCATGACCAAAAATATTATTATGAAAATATATTATATATTATTCATTTGGACAGGTACATGATTTATTGTGTTGAAAATATATCATTGGAAAATTGTTATATGTATATATATATATATATTAAACTCTTTTTTAATTTCAAAAAATGAATAAAATTTGTATTATTGAATTCCCCCACCCCCAAATGTGACACCAAACTAATTGAAGAGATATTTTATATAATAAAAAAAATTAATATTAATTTATATAGATCTAATGTAATTAAATATCATACACATACTAGGTTTTATTACTAAAAGGCACACAATCATACACTATTCTCCATGGAACTTATTTTATTAACTAAAAAAAATTGAAACATCGAAATAATACATGAATGGTAGGGAAATGAAAATGATGTTTTTGTTGAAATAATATATAAAAATAAAATTATAATCTAAATTTTATAAATAATAGTGGTTATTCAATGATAAAATTCACTAGGTTCACTCCCTCGTTAAATTACAATATGATTCACTATAAATTATTTGTCACTAAAAAACCAAAAATGATCTCATTATACTATTACCTCTGAATCTCTTAGATAAATATTAGAGAACTGAAATGTTTATATAATGGAAAAAATTTAGTCTCCAATGTTAAGTGGTCAGAATCATCTCACATATATGAAGATGAACCCTTAATTGTAACCCCCACATGAAAATAAAAGGATTCTCATCCCACTACACATGGATATGAAGTGAGTACCACTCTGAACCACTCATTCTAGCTCTAAATGTATGGTGGTAAACCTAATGAAGGAAGATATTGACTGTAATGGGTATGATAATCTTAGTTCATGTATAATAATAAAAAAAGAGGATAATTCGAAACCCTCATCTTTATCACCCATTGCCTTATCTAATAATGAATACAAATAATAATAAAAGTTAAATATATATTAACATAGGATTTATGCACATGGTTTATTCCCTTAATCCTAAAACCAAAAAATATATTTCTATATATAAATTTTATGATTAAATAAAATACCATAAGATGAATGCTATAAAAAAAATTAATGTAAAGTAGAATAAAAAACATCAATCCATTTTAGTGACTCGATGTCTTTTTCCACTTGATGGGTGTGAAGTAAAATATTGATGTGAATGTGTATAATTATGGTTCATGTATATTAGAATTTAATTTAATCAGTTATAATCTATTTCAAATGGATTAAATTTAATACATTATTATGTGATTAAATTAGATGCATCCAGTGAGTGAATAGAATAAAAAATTCTAAAAAGAATAGATAATTACTGTTTTTTTGAATATTAATAATGAATTTTATTAATTGAAAAATGTCTACGATGGATGTATCAATGTAAAAAAATCATCCTGTTGTGTTTGATTGACTGTAAACAGACCTAATTTTTAGATCATATCCTAGTTACACCAATTGTAATAACAACGATGGTGATATAACCCCTTTCCTGTATTGTGGTCCTCTTGTTACTAATGTTGGTCAATATATTGGTGTAAAACCCTTTAAGGATGGTGAATATTAACTACAGTTTTAGTGATCTCTATAAAAAAAACATCATATTGAGATCATTATATCTAATTCTCGAATCTTCAATATGAGGTTCCCATGATTTACAATACTTATTCATTTCCAGTTTTCTCAATTTCACTACTCCATTCAGGGAGATCACGAGTGTTTTTTGTTAAATGATCTCATAATATATTATGAATGAATTCTATTTTTAAAAAAATTATTATATTATTATAAGAGAACAATCCATTTTTTAGGGTTGTGTTATCATTAATTAAATGACGAAACACAAAATATCTGGAATCATTTTTCTTTTCAGATTCATAATTTGTATACCAGACTAAATTAAATATAAAAACACCATATTTGCCTCATATATTTATGATAAATTCTAAAAGTGTTAATTTGTTATTTTAAATCCTACTATTATTTGTATTATATTATTTATAATTATATTATAAAAAATAATTCTCAACTTTTGAATTTTTATCAAATTTAAATGTAAATTAAAAAATCAGTAACTGATTTTTTTTGGATAATTGGTAAATGTTGTTTACAAAATTATTATAAACTATTCAATTAATATTAAAGTGTTTATATTAAAAAACATCATTCTCAAATATATATTGTTTATAAACTATTTTAAATCATAGTAAATGGTATTTTTTGAACATTTGAATTTATAATCTCTTATTAAATTATTAAATAATTAGTATTTCAAAATTATTTTTACAATTTTTTAAAAATATTTATTAACAAAATAATTCACATATTGACTAAATTTTTTAGAAAAGTAATAGTTTCTAATAATATGGAATGCCTTATGATTTCTAAATAAAATTTTAATATAAAAATCATAATGGAAATTAATTTAGTTTTATGAAAAATAATTGCAAATTGCAAATTGTTTATTTTTAAATTATGATATATTCCATATTTTTTATTTCATTTTTGAGTTTAAATTGGGTAATTATATAATAAAACATTTACACCTCATGAAAAACGTTTGGATGATTAATATTATCATGGTTTAAATAATTTTTATGTATGTGAAATATAGATTATATAAAATTTTTACACAATCTATTTTCTATTATAAATTGTTTATAAATGATAAAATTTCTTATATATAATATAAAAATTTCCATATAGTGTATTATATGAAAATATCAAATTATGTGAACAATGATAAATATTTTAATTCAAAAAAAATAAAAAACATGTAATTTAATTTATAATCCAAAATATATTTTTATTATGACACCACTTAATGGGATAGTGGAAAACCATAGTTCAAAAAGCAAAATACCACTATGTGCTGAAGGATCTCACAATGATATTAAACACAAGACTACCATTACCTGAGTCAGGCACCATAAATAATTCCTATTGTAGAGTTCCAGCCTATGTGTATAGATCCTTGGTAATAAGTTCTTTGAGGTGAGTAACCATTCTGTTTATTGTCTGAATGAATTCTTCGAGGGTGATTTTTCCATGGTTAAAGTCTTGAGCTATGTTTTATTCTTGCTTGTCTATCAATGCTTCTTTCTCCTCAGTGGGAGGAATGTGAAACTTCAATTTTTATATTCTTAAAATATACCCATTTTATGCGATGGGATTAAATACTCTTTCATTCATTTATCCCTTGGAGTAGAGTATGAGTTTCAAACACTCCCCTTCCTCTCCTTCCATCCCCCAACATTCACTTCTTGGATCTCCATTTTCCCTATCTTGATATTCTTTGCATCCCTAAATTCCCCCCTTCTTGGAAAACATGGTTTCCATTGTTTTAGGCTAATGAGAATACTCTTCGCAACAATTTGTTTTATTCCCTGGACCACAATGTATTTTCCTGAGTCACGCTTCCCTTTTTTCCGCTTCTTTATTCATGGGATGTGTGGACCTTTCTCCTAGAAATGGTCCAAACTATCCACTAAGAATTTTCTGTTACTATATTCTCCAGAATCTTCTGCCTCATGATTCAATGGTTCTAGTTACTCCAACATGACTTCAAAATCCTAAATTAAATTATGTTATTTATAAATTTTTTATGAATAAGGAAAATGTATTTTATAATTTTTAGACATGTATAAATGTTTTTATACATCTTTCACTTATAAAATGTTTTTGGTTATTATATTATATCTTTTTGAATAATTTATTACAAATATTATATTATTATTGAATACATAATAGTTTGAATATATTTTAAAAAAATTATGATTTTTAAATGGTTATAAATCACAAAAATGGTATGTAATCCTTTTACAAAATTATATAATGAAATTATATCCATTAATATAACGTTTTATTTAAAAATTATATAAATTATTTACTAAAAAATACTTTATGTCCTCCTATTTATTATGTAAAAGAAAAAGAGAGTGTAGAGATAATGTCTTGAGGCATGAAAAAAATCCATCAATCTAGAACAAAATAAAAACCATGAAAAAATGCCCACCATATAGCATCATAGAAATCATCCAAGAGAAGTGGTTGGCCATGTATATCCCAATTCAGGACATTTATTTCCATATAATAAGTCTTATATTTCATACTCATATTATTATAATCTCCCTGACCCCCCTCGTCCATGGGAAATATCATCCCGGAATCTTGGTTTTAGACATTCTCCGGAAATTCCCATTATTATTTGAATATAACTCTATTGAGATTACAATATTATCCAATTAATCCTCATCATACTTATCATAGATATAAATCCCATTCTATATTTCCCTCACCAAATATGTGTATTGAGATAATATAATTTCAGTGGAGTTTTTTTCTAAGACAATATTCATTATCTATAAAGGTGATCCCTTACCTCATCTTCTAAAACATAAAATAGCTGATTATGTAAGGGAAAACCCATTATAATTAATCTAAAAGCATTCATATGAATCCATATTTATAGAAGCATTACATGGGTATAATATAATTTTGTTTTTCAAAGTAGTAGAAGCTATTGAAGAAAATTATCTAGCCACTAGGGCAGATGGGGAATTAAAATAAGGAATAAAATCACCTACAACATCATTCAATATAAAATCATTATATTCATTTAAAAACATAGACTAACCTATTCCCATAGCATCATTAATAATAATTTTAATGGACTCAATATTGGCACCACAAGTTGGTTCATACCTACCTTTTTCACTACTTGTTATCCAATAATTATATAAATAAAAAAAATTATAGTTTTCAATTTTTATTTCAACTAACAAAATAAAATAATAAATGTGTCTTCTTATAGGTAAAAAATGAACAACGCATGAACTATTTGACCTGGAAGTCATCCCAGACTCCATTTTCACAGTAAATTTTAGTGTAATCCATTTTCATTTTTCATTTACAATTTTTTGAATAACACAACATTGGATCCTTCCATATTGTTTTATCATGATCATTTTATTCATTCATTACATTATAAGACTCCTCGCGTGTATCATCATAAGGTTCACCTATATCCTTAGAATGATATCCAAGAATGATATCCCTTTATATTAATGATCCTTATATGAAGATAAGTTTCCCCATTTCCAGAAAGACATGAATATTTTTTTAGTTGAGGTCTTAAGATTCTACATCTTATTCAGATATAATTTAGAACTATACTGAAAATTCACTATATGCACAAAAAAATAAATTCCTATAGATTATTGACTATATTTAGTAGACTTATTTGATCGTGAAACATATCAATTTTATAGTAAAATAGAATAGACCACATATTTATCAAAAATACCTAGTAATCTAATCCTTTGACCCTACATTGAATCTAATCCTAAACACTGGGAGAATTATATTGTGTATGTATTTTATTAATCGATAAAATTCAACAATTAATTTTAAACATTTTTCATCAATGAACCTCACAATGGCCATTCAATGAATAAAATGAAAAAACTAGATTCTTTCATCAATTAAACTTGTCATGTACAATAATTATGAAATAAAAATATTATATGGGGTTTAATTATAATATATCATAACAATTTTACAATTTTACAATAAATCCACTTTTCAGTTTAGTGGGAACCTTACAGAAGTATATAATCACAAAATACAACCATTTTAAGTTGAAAAACAACTTATTATCTTAAAGAGATGAAAGATATACTTGGGAATGAAAATTATCATAATTACCAAATAATTTAATCCCAGTTTCATAGTATTTTTTTATTGGTACCCCATTTTAGAAAATAATATCATAATTTTTTCTTGTATTCTTAAGAATAAAATTCATCCCATATAATCTAAGACATAATTTTATGTTTTATGTCTTAATATAAAATGGATCAAAATAAAAATCACATTCATGGATGTGAAAAAAAATGTTTTTAATGGCACTAAGGCAAAGTCGCGTGAATTTTTTTTCTTATCCTCCAACTGGGAAATAAAATGAAAAATGAAAACACTAATGAGAAAAATCTATTATCATCAAAACCCCAAATTATAGAATATAAATTGACTAAATATTCTAATTTCTATGGTATCAAAAACTTATGAAAAATAAATCATATTATAATTGTGTGGTTACTTAAATTAATTCCCACATTAATATATTAGTATTTCCTAAAAAACTTTTTAGTTGAACCATTGTTTTTAAATATTCTATCGTCTGCATATTTGAATTGAAAAAAATAATAATTATCTATATAATACGAAGATTTTTATCTACGAAATAAGTATACAAAACAACTTCCACCCTCTTATAAATCCTTGCACTATAAATGAAATATTCATCCAATGAATATTCATTTAGAACATCCTTGTCCAATGGAATCCATAAATTATGTCAGTTAATGGTAATCAAAGAAGGTATTGAAACCTATTCACAACCATCTTATCATATAAATATGACTTATATGTATTCCATAATTAATTAAACATGGTATCTATAGAATATATTTTTAGACTTGAAATTATTTCTTATTAGTAATTAATTAATTTAAAATTGGATTAATTTAATAAATGACCATTTTAAGGTTATTATTTACTCAATATCAATAATAATTAATGATTGATTAATTATGTAAAAAAATTTAATGATATTTTATTATGTAAAAGATTCACATAATAAAATTTTAATTAGAAACAAATTTATGATATAATAAATATCCATCACAAATGACATAGAATGAAAAATATCATTGTGTTCAGACTTAAACTAGATATAAATTGTTTACTTTAAAGAATCTGATTTTTTCATAATACATACCATAAATAAAAATTGATTACATTAGGAATTGAATATTTAAATTATTAATGCATAATTATTCCATGTATGAATTTTTTAGATGATAATTTCTTTGAAATTTAATATTTATTTTATTCAGGATTATGAATTTTTTATGGAATGTAAATATTCTATATGTTTAGTTTTTTTTTGGAAAAAATAATTCTAGGAATATTATGTTTACATTACAAGTTATTTATGACTCCATAAAATTTATTTTCTGTCGATATTGATTTTTTTTATAATTGGAGTTATGAACATGATAATAATTTTTTAGAATATAGTTTTCGAACATTAGGTGTTAAAATTTTCAATTAATGAATACTTTCATGAATATAGTCTCATTAGGGTGAGGTACTTTGTGTAGCACAATTTTTCAACCTGGGGGCCTATAAATTTTCAATGAAGGTGAGTGGGGTTGGATAACTTTAGATTTTAGCATACTCATATATTGATTTTCAATCTCATATAACTCTAAACCTTCACATGAAACATCACGTTATATTTGAAAATAATGAATTTCAATATATATATATATATATATATGATTATAAAAAGGTTATTTATTTGGGAGAGTAACGTAAACTATGGGTTGTATAAATGATAACACATTAATCAGGTGTAAACTCATTAATTTACCTTATAGAATAAGGATTCCTAAACTAAAATGATTGAATAAATTATACACAATAGGAGAAAACTTGAGAAGATAAATAGTTCATGTGATGAAATAATTAGGATTTAAATATTCATGTGATGAATATTAAATTTCAAAGACTAAGGAAACCCCTTAAATAATATGTTTGATAATACTTCAAAAGATGCACAAGTTAAGACCTAGATCATCCAATTGGGTATGTCAGGTTATAACTGGGTGCCCCTAGATTATCTTCTGTATGGTGTGAAATTAATGAGTCACACAAGATTATCTTAATGGTAATGACATAGGTGAGATATTATTATTTTTCCATTATTAACTAATTCATGGAATTTTATATGGGTTACACTAGCTGGGATACACAAGTAGGATTAAATTACTAGGGGAATATTTTGATTATATTGACATGATGGATTTGAATAAAGTGTTACCCACTCTATAATCTGCGAGTCACAACTATATTGATTGAGATGATTCATGACCTAAAAAAGATAAATGAAAAGAGAAATTCCATATAAAAATCAATGCTTTTTGAAATATGGATCTTCTCTCACTAAATTATATGTTGTATAAGTTCATCATATTAGTGGGAGAATATTTCTTAAAAATTATGTGATAAAACGATATAAGAAATGATAGTCATATATGAAAAAGAATTACTAGAAAAATAAAATCATAATCAAGTAGTTAATCATTGGGATTAACCCTAAATAGTAGAAACATTAATATATAACTACCAAATAATAGTTACTATTGAAATGTTATTCTGGAAACATCTATGTGTTAAATGAAAGCCTTTATAATAATATAATTGTTGAATGTATTATATATGTGAACTTATATTCTTATGTAACAATTAATGAAATAATTTTAGATTCAAATGAATTTAATAAAATTTTACATAATTATTTTTAGTCTTCACTCAAATACATAATATGATTGAGTATTCTAAGGACGTATAATGATTTGAGTTTTACGTAGTGTTTGTTCTTATCAATAAGTTGATCATATATTTATTGATGGAAATGTTTTAACAATATGAATCAGTAAAATAAATGATTTTGAGATCTAATCAACATGTTAAGAACAAATGAACTTATTATTTATTTTAATATTTTTTGAACTATATTGATAGTACATGTAGGTACAGGTTCAAACAAAAAGAAGAAATTTTGGAAATTCAATCAATGATTATTCAAGATTCTAGTAAATGTTATTTGAAAATGGGGGTTAATATCTGGAAGGTTTTCCAATTCTATATGATGGGATTATCATGAATAAAAAAGGGTTTGGGAATCAATATTGAACTTCCTTATTAGGTATAAGTGTTATATAAATAAATTCATTGTGTTTTTAGGGTATTGAATACAAAATCTATACTTAACCAAGGCATTAAATATACAGGGGTTCAAAATTTAAAATATGAATTTCTTGTTAATATTTTTTATAAGAAACATGAAATAATTATTTATATATATTGGGATGATGGTTCATCAGTTTCTATAAAACATTGTGATAATGACCTAACCGTATTATAAGAACCTAACCATATTATCTATACCATAGTCTCATACAAACAATAAGGTCTTAACCATATTATATTACATAAACATGATTTTTAGTCAATAAGTCACAAACTTTCACGTTGATGATAATTTCATTTTTAGTTTTTTTGATATTTAAAACATAATACATACATTCATTCCACAATTATAAAGATTTTACATAACAAAAATAGTATCCACTTCATTCAAAATATAATTTTTTTTTTCAAATTAAACATTTTTTCATTGACCAATATTCAATACATTTATCATGGCTTTCATATTTGTCTTATACATCTTTATAAATTAGGAAAATAATGTAAATACATGGGATGTGAATAAAAATCATTGTATGGGATATTAAAATAGGAAAAAGAAAAAAATTAATCTATGATTACTTCTAAATGTATTAAATCATTTTCAAAAGGAATATTTTTCACCGATATATACATAATTTTTGAATCTTGTTATTTCCACGAGATTTACACAAAAAAATAATGAACATTAATATATCCATTAAAGTATCTAGGGTTATTAATTTCGTAGTATTGTAACCATAATGAATAACTTACAATGTAACCCTCATGGGTACCTCATATTGTAACCGTCATAGTTTCACATGCAGTAACCATATGACTGACCTCCATGTTAGACATATCCAATAAATTTTAGGGATATAATGGTCCCAACCTAAACCATTAACAATTACCATAAACTACAACATTACCAAACAACATGAATAATTTCATAACAACATTACATTTGAATTTTGTAAAACAAATTTTTTAAAAGAGGATTTAACAAGAAAATCCCCTTACAAATATCATATAATTTAATAGGGGCTTAATAGAGTGGGTTTATTAATTATATAAAATATTAATACACATAATTAAACATAATATTAGTAAAATTCATCACACAAAAGATTTTAATACCACATAAATAATGAGGTAGAAGGTTAACCCAAAGAATGGAAATTTGGTTATGAATTCACTTACCTTAGGTTTTTATTATATCAAACTTGTTTAAACCTCATGTATAATGGTAAAATTGTTGTTATTGATATCTTAAAGAATAATATTAACGTTTATAACACAATATATGATCATTTTATAACATTGTTCCATCCATTAATTGATAATATTTGGTTCTTTACATTGTTTTGGGAGAGTATTTTACATGATTTCCATGGCTGGGTTGTATTTGATTTTCATATAGTATGGAAATGAAATAATATAAGTGGAATTAAATGTTATTAATTTTTTATAAGAATACTTTATGATTCCACAAATCATTTTTTTATCATAAGTGATGATTAGACATTATAACAAACATTAATGATATTTGTTTAGATCATTTTTTGTGGTTCCTAGATAATCATGAACATATTTCCTTATATAAATTAATGTTATGAATATAATTTCATTCAATAAAATAAAAGTGGTTACATAATACTCATTACATTATTTTTCAAACCAAAAACTATGTTTACACATAGTTTTGAAATAATTAATGTAAATTTCAATCATATCATCCACGCTTTTGGTAAATGCACATTACAAACTATGTCTTTATAAGAGTGGGAGGAGATGATGTAAGTTGACTAAATTTTTTCCATAAACATGATAAAAAATTGAATATATATGATTCAGTATCTTTCATACCTTTTGGATAAGGGGAATAGAAAATAGTATATGAAATGAAAATGAATTGAAAATGTAACATAAGAATTAGAAATCGTATTTTTAACACTTGATCTATTCTCCTTGAGATCCTCATAATGGAATTTGGTTTTTTCCATGTGATGAGACCTTTTTGTCTAGGATTTTGAGAATATACTTGGTAAAGAGATTTCAAATGATCATTTTTCAAAATTCATAACATAGAAGTGAAAAAATTATCTTTTTATAGCTAGTTATTACTATCTATTAAAACAAGGTTACATGCATTTCAATTAATTTTTAAAACCATGTGGTGTTACACCCCCAGTCACTCTAAGAACCAATCTCAGGCCATATAGTAAATGGATTACATAAAGTCCAACCCAAGGCACTCTAATAATGGATCACAAAGATTTAACTATGTGGAAATATCATCCATTATATAAATATGACCGTGGAATGAGAAGTATACAAATGTTCTTATCGTAATAAATCCATTCACTATTTTAAAAAACTGCCAAACATTCCTTTATAAGGATTTTTCACAATGAACTAAATTTATCTAGAATAGAAAATTCAATATTCATAAAGAGTAATTAAAACAAAATTGGAATCCTTAGTTAATATAAATAAAATTTTTAAATCATACAGGTTACACTTTCAATGAACTACTATTTTTTTCAAAATTTGAAATGGGCTATTTATCAGTACACATGCCAAACACCTTAATACCCAATACAATGTCTTTATGATAACCAATACCATCATTTAAACCACATAAGGAACCCAAAAATACAATTTTACATGATTCTAATATATTAAAAAAAATCCAAACCAATCATTTGGAATCTCATTTAGAACATAAAATCCAACAGGGAATTTTACCAAACACAAGGCATGAAATACTTATCAAACAATTTTATATAGCACTCAGAATGTTATAAAACACAAAATTGCATGCCATAAAAATATTTAAATATTAATAAAAGGTTCTAAAGATAAAAAACCAAGTGGAAAATATGAAGAACATTTAATTAAACAAGTCGTGTGCACAATTATGACAAAACAATGATATTTACCCTAGAAATAGGCATTAAAAACAATATTTCACACCCAATAAATGATTAAAGGATTATAAAACAAATAAATATAATGTTAAGAGGGTGAAAATACAATGAACATGATGAATCGAAAAAAAATTATATTATTAATTGGAAAACCTACCTAATAACCATCATGGAATGGAAACACTAACCAAATATCTCCCACTGATGGCTTATAAACCCTGAATCTATGAATACCAGCCATAAATGGGAAAAAAATACCCAATAAAAAATCATGTAAAACAAGAACCATAGGTCGATAATGATCATGGGAGAAGATAAATCAAAGATAAATAAAATAAGAAGGATGAAGTAAGAGGAATTAGAATAATTTCATGATGAAATTAAGAAGAACCACTAAACATTGGGGAGAAATCAACAAAAAAGAGGACCAAATGATTGATAATGAAGGGGAGGTTCCCTTGGCCGATATCCAGCTGTAAAGGATTCATTTGGGAGGTGGAATCAAAAAAATGATTTTAGGTTAAATGATAGTATGTTTGTAATGGGATACAGGGTTTTGATGCACGATTTTTTAAACTATGAACAAATCCTGATAGGGTACATGAAAAATTATGGAAACTGTACATTTAGGGTACATGGTTTGGGAAAACAGTGCTCAAATCGTGTGATCTAAAAATTTCACTTAACCCTGAAATCACACCCAAAAAAACTATGGATTCCCTTCCTATGATTCATGAATGATTTAAATACAATATAGTGACATAATGGATATCACAAACTCTCCATCTTAGAACATTATCCCAACACAAACCAACTGAACAACAGAGGACATATTCTAGAAAAGAAAACACTTCAAAACTCAACACCCATCAAACTCGAACCCCTTGAAAAGAACCAGATTCTTATTTATCCAGAACATCAACCAAAACATGAAAAACTTGGTGTGAGACTACATCAATCGATCAATACCATAAACCATGTTTCAATAGCTCTATAGTAATAATTTTCAATGACAGAAATTTTTTATTTACCTAAGCACCATTATAATAGACACATTTTTATCAGTGCTAGTTTAGTGCTGACAATGATTATACTTCTTGAGTGTGCTGTTAAATTTACTGTCCACTACAGCAGCAAATATAAGTATCTAGAAAATTTGGAATTTAATTGAAATTAAAATTACATTGTAAATAAAATAAAAACACTATATTAAATATATTTCCAACATTATTCTAAAAAAATATATTAGAAATGAAAATTTATCACCAAAATTCTAAAAATAAATGGATTTATTTTCATTGGATCTCTACCCTCCCTCAAGAAAAATAATGATCATTGTTTTAGTTGCTGAATATACCATCCAAAATCGAGGAAAAATATCCACCTTTATAAGAAAAAGATTCAAATGTTAGTAATACTATAATGAAATAAATTAAACATTAATATTGAAAAAAAATTAATAGAATTTCTTTTTTAAAATAAAACCACCCAATTTGAAAAATACAAGTCAAATTTTGGAGCTTATTAAGGTGTGAATATTTCCTACACATCACAATTGACTTATGCATTGTTTTCTTAAGGTATCAATACAATCAGAATACATTTTATTGGTATTTAGTATTTCACATGCATTTTTTACTAAAATGTCTATTGGGTATGAAGACATGCAATTTGAGTCATACCGGTCACACTGTGGATTAGTTTGACTTAAGGATGATTTTTATATGTCATAAATAAATTATAATTGATTTTCCAAATGTATAAATACTCTTTGATTTTTTTGTGGATTTTTGGGAGTGACGTAATTTTTGAACTAAAATGACATTTCTAATATTATAAGAGACATATTAAGTCATACTCGGACCACTGTGTATTATATTTAGGTGTGTGTAATTCCTACACATCAAAAATATCAAATGGATAATTTTATTAAAGTATTGAAGCAATCAGAATGTGTTTCCACAGTTTTGAGAATTTGATGTCTGTCTTGATCCAAAATTTCACAATTAAATAATACAACACCCATGGGGTCTTACTAGTCAAACTATGCTTCAAATTTATATAATGATGATTCCTACACATCACATGAACTTCATAAAAAACATCATATATATTCATAATTGTTCCTAAAATTTAGTAAAACAATGTATACAGAATGTCTAATTCCATAGTTCATTTTAAATTGTGGTGATACAATACCATTTTCTGGACCACTCCACCCTATCCCTCAAATGAGTTGACCTCCTCCTTGTAAGATGCTCCCGACGATCCCCCTAATCTATATAAGCACAAACCATTTGGTGTGGACCTCCGCCCTATCCCTCATGAGGAATCACAGCTCCACCACTACAGAATTCCCCAATGATCCTCCTAATCTAGATAGTATCTTTTCTAGGGATCTCCGGCCTCTGCAGATCTTATATTGATTATCTTCCTCATCTTATGAAACTCTTATATAGTCATTCCTCCTCCCTGTCAAAGTTGGTCCAATGTGGCCTCTACAAATCCATGTCGATGCTTCCCCAATGTTTATTTCCCACCTCCCCATGTGACACCTCCCTGCTGACGTAGCTCTTATGTGGCCTCCCCAACTCCCCATGACCCCCACCCTCCCCACAACACTTCGACATGGATCTAATGCTACTCCGATGTAGACACCCTACCTCCCAAAACATCTTCATCCCCATAATCATGACACATATTCTATTAACAACTATGGTATTCTTTACCTATCATATCCTATCATTATAAAATTTTGACCATAGAACCTCACCTTGCCAATAGATTATTCAAAATCATTCTATCGTGATCATAATTTATTCAGAATGTCATGGTTTGTACTGAATAGGTTGAAAATTACTTCTATTTTTTCAAACAATGATTTCATTCCTCTTTTTATGAAACTACCCATTGTGAAAAAAATAATTCTCCCTATTACATTAATCTCTTTTTATAATAAATACCCAAATCATGACATTAATCCTCTATCAAGTCAGTATTTTCCTCCCCCTTATGGGTTTAATAAATTCATTTTTTCCTTTTTTGCAATCTAAGGAAACCCTATCCCTCATCGGTTTTCATCCTTCCTTACAGTGAGTGGTCTATAATACGACATAAATTAATGGTTTAGAAAGTATATAGCTAATGCACTCTAATAGTGGTAATTTTTTTACATGAATATATTAAATAAACTTCAGTTATATCCATCTTGATGTTCTGTATCTACTTATTTCATATTTCATATTGTGTCTATCTTGTAGCATATTGTGTTTCTATTAATATACAATGAACATTAAATTAAATTCAATTTTATGTTTCTATAGATGTATTATGAACATTATCTTTTATTTTGTTAATGTTCATATATTTATTTTTATTTGATTCAATATTCTTGTAGTTTATCTTTTTTAATATACATGGAATCCCACTTTATACTTATATATGCTATGTATATTTTAATTTTTAGTTTATAATCATTATGCATGAAATTTCAATCACAAAATATTCAATATTTTTATTAATTGTAATTAAATACATCCTGAAAATGTCATTTATATTGTATTTCACATTATTATACATGTAATATCATGGTGAAGAACAAAATTTCCTTTTTCATACTATATAATGATCACAAACTGATATTTATATTGTTGTTTATATTACATTTTATAATAAAATTTATATTAAATTTAATATTGTAATAAAATTTTAGGTTTACATTCCTACTTATATCACAATCTAAATAATACATTTTACAACATTTTACATTTAATGTAAAATTTAAATATTATCTACTAAAATTGGAAATAATTTTTTGTTTATATCATAGTATATATTGTTATTTATATTAATATAAATCTAGATTTACTGTGTTTAATTAAATTTCATTCATCATGCATTATAATATAATGAATGTGTAGTTAAAATTCAATATTAATGAAATTTCATTTACATAACATACATTCTATATTTGAAGATACATGTAGTATCCTTTACTAAATATATTGGTAATATCATTAACTATGTATACTTGAAACAGTAAATATAAAATTACTTAGAATAATTTTAATAATGCACAGGTATTTAAGGTTTGTTCATGGGATTCATTAAATTTGTTTTGGATATTTCCAAGTGTTATTATTATTTATAATAATATTTTCATATATATTTTACATATTTCATACCCTAAAAACAAGTTTATTGGTATAATTTAATTCATACATGGTGAATGATGTTATTGAAAAATCATGTTGTAATAGTAGAGTTATAAAATTCATGGGTTCAGTTATCTATACATGATGGCACCCATGTCGTATGAACTTAGGATATATATTTCATTCATTTATTTAAAAAATTGTTCATAACATGGTAATATCAATATATGAATTGTCTTTTTCAGTAATTTTACCATATTTTTATATCTTCATCAATGGGAACAATATACATTCCCATATATATTGATTCATCTCTTTGTATTGTCTTCTATATTCGCAAACATGTATATAAATCATATCAAACATCAATAAAATCATACAGAAAAAAGTAAATATATAAGAAAAAGGTAAATAATTAAGACGATATAAATCATAAAAAATAAGATGATAATTTTAATGTAAAAACCCTCAATACAAACAAATTTTAAAATTATATAACTTTTATATAATGTAATATAAAACAACTAACAGATATATATTCATATACATATTCTTATGTTTAGAAATATTATTAGGATGATTCAAAAACAAGTACTTTTAGACAAAAAAAATTTCATTCTCAAAATTCCTCCACTTATTCTAAATCTTATCTAACAAAAATACTAAAAGAAGCACATTTTTAAAAATAATATAATTTATACATTTAGAAAACAATTAAAAAACATGAATTTTTATAATTTAAATTCATATGATTCAATTGTAATATAAGAATATTTCAATACTATAATATATATTTCTAAGAAATTACATTTCCATTTTCTTATGCTACTACCCACATAAATATTTAATATATAAATACATATTATTATTCGTTTTTCATTTGTCCCTTCTAATTATTTTAAAATTACTAAAACAAGATTTTTTTTTATGAATGTGTATATGAGTATTCTTATTCTGAAACACATTCTTTTATAGAATTACATTATAAATCTAATAGTGTAACATCCTATGATTTTGTTTATATCCAAGCATATAAAATTTCTATAATACATATATAATAAAAAATACTATAATATAAAAGTTCGGTAATAATAAAATAATTTATAAATAAGAAAAAATTCATTTTATTTGGATTATTATTATACAAAAACATTTTAATTTACCTTAATATACTAATGTTAATGGCCATTATTACACTATTATGTAAACTGAAACATAAATAATTGAAATTTTTATTTCGTCATTTCACATGAATTCATATTTATGTTGATATAACATAATATAGAACAATTTTCATGTTTACAATACTTATTCTTCTGATTATTCATATATAAATACTACAATATATTAAAATTATTATGCATTATAGTATAATATTCATAGAATTATGCCAATGTGTTTAATTATATTACAGCTTTATATACTACAATTATACATAAAATATTCCATCATCCATGACATGGAAATTATAGAGAACGGTGTATCCAACAAACCTTATGATATTTATATATGAATAATTTATACAATTTAATAATGTCTTATATATTAATGACATTATTTTTTTCTTTCATAGATATCTTTATGTAGATATTGATGTTGAAGATTCAAAAAAATATCTTGAATGGAGTAAATTATTTTTAACGTACCAACCATGTTCTTCATATTCTATTATGTATGTTTAATGGTAGGAATTATATTTTTATCACGACTCTAAAATTTTATCTATCTTATTCTGTGATTGAGTCATGATCATTTTTCATATATTCACTACAAAACATAGATATTATTCTATCATGGTTATTTTATTTTTATATATGGGTTAACGTCATATCCTAATTGTAACTTACAAATACATTTTTATTTATTCCAACATAGTATGACACTATATAGATGTGATATCCCGCCATGATCTCTTGCATAAAACTAAAGGTTCTCTATAATATCATTACTAGAAGAAAACTACCAATGTGGTTTTATTTCTATATCTCACATCATGGTCATTAATACTAAAATTTGACTACCTCTCATAGTCCGTAAAATGAATTGTTCCTCAATCTGTTGAGTACGTCTTCAATACCACTCTTTATTGGTGTATAACACATCAAATATGAGCATATGTGAAACAATAATAATATTTTCTATCTTACATGATGAAATTGTCTACCTAAATAGATAGTCATATTTTCTCAAATGTTTTTTTCTTCTTAAATCTCAAACAATATTTATTTATCACATGGAAAATATATTTATATCCACATTATAATAATTTCAATATTATTCTCATAAACTTATTTATATTATTTAAAATTTGATATTCTAGTAATTTGTTAGGTTATTCGTCTTCTTTATATCTCATAAATCTCTATAATTTTCTTCCTTAAGATCACCTTTAAAGAATCTAACAATTAATTCTCATTTAAACTCATCTAAAAATAGGATTTTAATATCCATTTAAATAATAGAGACTCAGGATTAATGTTTCAAAAAAAAATATCAATTACCTAAATTTAATATTATATATGTACAATATTCTATTTTAATTATTCTACCCAGGTACGTGAATCATTATATAACAAGTCATATCTTGTAGTTTGGATGTGGTTAAATTTATAATGCCACATTATTCATTTTTGACATACATTTTATAAATCGAATCACATTCACAAATGTTATACTACATGGAAGTATCAATATAATCCTAAAACACCATATTATTTTCCATTTAGATAAAAATTTTATTAAAAATAATGGTTTTTATGATGACACATGACTTTCATAAAGGGATATTATGTCATTTTTGAATAATATTTCTTTTTTAATACAAACACATGCCCAAATATCGCATTAGTTTAGTTTCATTGGAAACATGGAAAACTAACTTCTAAAATGGAGAAACTTATTCATTGTCTCCGAAAAAGAACTTCAATATGAGTAAGCCAATATATAAACATTATTTTTATCCTACTTAAATGAAAACATATGAAAAAGGATGATCTTAGATACTTAGAAATGGTAAATGGATAGAATAATAAGAAAAACATGAGCATAAGAATTTATAAACATGAATGTAACCTAAAAAATAATACCATTTATAATATATATCAAAATATTTAGTACTGTAACAACTCATGGATGTTAATAATAAATAAATAAAAAATTAATCAATAGGTATATGCCATGTAATTACAACATGTAATAGGACACAATTTTTTTTGCAGAAACATAATGATAAAAAATGATTTCCATTGTTGTCATTGAATCACATAAAATTATAACTTAGTAGTATGGGTTCACTCCCATAAAATATTTTTATACATGGATAACTCTCATGACCAACTTGTTTTTCACAGTTCACTTTTAAGACAATATTTTTACTCAATGAACACTCTCAAAAAAATCCAAGAAGACAATGCACATTACTGAACTAAGTTCAATCCCCATTTTCATACATGGCTTCTTCATGAGATATAAATAATTACCCAATGAATTATATATAGATATAGGTTTCACACATCACATTGTATAAAACATATATATTTGTTCCAAATGAATATAAATCATTTTAGAACCGAAAACAAGAAATGGGTTTCATAATAACTTCATCATAATAGAACACCTAGAAAAGAAACAAAATTCAGAAACACAAATCCATCATAAATTGAATCCATTAAAAAAATATAATTTTTTTATCATTTTATCATATAAAATGTAAAACATATAGGAAATTAAATAATGTTTTCTTTGATGAAAATTGTTTTTTAAAGATCGCTTGAAATAATTCATTAGGAAAATATCACTTCCATTTAAAAAAAAGATTCTTAAATCATAAAAATATTCCAATTATTTTACAATTAATATATACTTGAAATATTATAAATTATTCCATGAAAACTATTTTAAAAATTATTGAAATTTTGATTCCTTGAAAAAACTAAAAAATCATTTAAAACAATATTATAATATTTTTAGAAAACAAAATATTTAAAGAAACATGTATTTTCGACTGAGGAGAAATAAAATAAAATTATATTAAACATATAATATAATTAAAATAGGGATATTCATACTAAAAAGGACATGTATATACACCTCATATAATAGTATATGTGCATATCATAAATTTTGGTCTCGAATAATTCATGTTGAGACAAAATCACATTACCGATTTGGAAATTTTTGAACCATAAACCCCATGAAAGAGAAATCAAAAAATGAATATGTAAATACCCATAAACACATGGATAATAATTATAAAAGGTATAAAAGGTAATTATATAAACCAAAAATAATAAATATGAGTTGAACATGACTTGTTTCTAATGGAAAATAAAATTTAGATGGAAATCCATTACCTTAAGCCTTGATTTTGTTCACACATATTAAATCCTCATGTATTATAAATATAACATTACTGTAAATATAAAATATAAAAATAATAATATATTTAATACCATATATGGTAAAATTATTACCTTATATTATTACCTTATTATATATTATATGTTAATGTTTTTTCTTGAGTAAAAACAGATTTTCTTTTTCTATCATGTTTTGACTTGTTATCCTTGGTCCTCTTATATAGACCATGATTTCATCATCCATATAATTATAATAATTATATAAATAAAATATAAATATTCACTATATATTTATTGTTGGATATTCATAATTGTTGTAGATGGAAAATAAAATGGATTGTATATGGATATGGCTGACCGTATGTACACATGAACATGGTTTTCATTTTTATGTCGAGATAAAAGAAAGGAATTCATATTATATATTATCATTCAAGAATAATTTTCATATCAAATATAAGATATATATTTATTATATTTATCCCTATGATCATTAATGTAAAACATAGGTGAATTATGAATCACATCATATCTTAGAGATGGTAAGACATATGTACGAATAGGAAACATTATCATTTTCAAAAAATATATTAGATGGAATGAATAAATGTAGAAATGATATTTTTATTCCAGATATAAAATTATATCATAAAATTAAAATATAAATTTTATACCCATAATAATTATCACTCAAAATTGAAGGGGGCTGAAAATGAATTTTGTCGCTACATAAAGATGGTATGACATAAGTTTTCTATAGCGATAACTTCATTGTTTTTTAAAGGAAAGGGTACTAATAATTATGTTTTTATAATAAAAATAACATTTCATAATATTGATTATGATGAATTTATTAATTAATGATATATGTCACAGATTTAGGGGAGGAATATAATAGTAAAGAAAGGGAATGATCAGTTAGAGTGATTATATATTCCTCATGATAAATCATATAAATCTCATCTAAAGGGATCCAGACTTAGTCCTTTGGGAAGAACGATATATCTCAAATGTGGATAGGGAAAATAATAATAGGAATTTTAATGCTTTGATCAATCTAGATGTCTCAATTTGGAGTGATTAAGTTTGGTAAGAGGTTACCCTTTATTATTTAGGTGAGGGGAACTTTTGAAATTTTAAAAAAAAATATATTATTAATTGATAATAAATTCAACATCAAACAAAATAATTCCAAATGGACATGAATTATAATAATAGTTTTGATAATGTTTTAATTTCTTCTACTAATATATTTTATATAGGTTTTGATTTAATTTTAAACCATACTTTTTATTAACCTGTAGTTAACCTATTTATATTTTATCTATGATAATAGTGGTTTTAATGGTAATAGAATGTAATTATTATATATAAAGTTTAAATTGGACTTTAAATGGCATATTAATGATATTTTACACCATATCTCATCTCCTTGTACTTATTTAACAATTTTAGTTAAAAAAATGAACGAAATATTACATTCATAAAATATCATTCGTGTTAGTTTTGACACTATTCATAATATGTCTTTTTAAAATATCATAGCAACATGATATATTATTCCCAACTATGTGAAAAAATCCCTATCAAGAAAAATTAATCCAAAAAATTTTGGATGACGTCTATTAGTTAAAATTATATTTATTTTATATTTTTTTATCATTAATTTTTTATTTCCATTAATTAAACAATTAGTACATCATAATTGAAGAAGCATTTAATGTATTTTAATTTTTCCAAAAAACTAAAAACAAATTACCGTAATAAATAAATAAATAATTCCTTTCAAATTAATATTTCTTATAGAATTTATCTTCTGTAAACCCTATAATAAGAATTATTTAATTTTTTAAAATATTAAAATGACATCCTTAAAATTTAATTTTATATAATAAATGACTTGATCTCATCAGAGTGGCATAAAATGTTATAATTTTTACCCATGTTTGAATTTTCTAGAAACCCACTAATAAAATCAAATTAAGAAATGTTTAGTGTAATTTTATATTATTTATAATCTTTTTTTTTTCTAGCCTTATTTTCCAGATTTACCATTTACCGTGTTGATAAAAAAAATTACTAATGTTACTACTTGTAATGAAGAAAACATAAAAAACTAGTTTCTATAATTTAGAACATATAATTCCATATATGGAATCCATTTTTTAAAATTCATAACAATATGTTGGAGTAATTAATTAAAAATTAATCGTGTTAATGACGTGAGAAAACATGTTATTAAAGTTAAAACATGCAAAAGATTGAACTCATTTTATTTAAAAATTCAATGTACAATTATTTCAAATGACCTATATTATTTTAAATTATAAATATATGATATAATTATACAATATAAAGAATAAAAAATATAATTTCTCAATGTAAATTGTTATAATGAAAAAATTTGTTTCAAATTTAAATTTATTATTAATTTTATTTAGTAAAACATGAAACTTATCATAAAAATACCAAAAATTCAATCAATGAAAATTTTGATATCATAATTTCCAATAATATGTTTATTTTCATCATATAATATTTATAAAATAGTAAAAATTAGATTTAATAAATTCTCTCCATTAAAAGGTTGTAAAATTTCCAAATTCAAAATAATAGGGTTTCATGCAAAAAAACCTGGGGTTATTGTTATGTTATGCCAATAAAATCTATTATATAAATGTTAATAAATAATTTATTGAATATCTTCCATATATATTTGATTAATCCCATTAAATATATGTAATTTCTTTAATTTATGATGATAAATGGTCTTTAGGAGGAAGAAATAAAAATATATCTTTTATATTCAATTCATATAAATTTTCATTTCTCATTAATTGGTAATAGAATAATTCTTATTATAAACCATATATTTTGATAAATTATATAATACATTTAATATATTTTAATTTAATGGATATGTTTTATCATATTATATTAAACCAAAATATTCTAATAATATATTATTTTTCGGTAATACACGACCTTACGTGTCACACAAGCTATTGAATGAACTAGAAATTGTGTGTAACAAAAGACAAGAATAATGTTTCATATAAGAAGCGATAATCTTTTTGTTCTATGTAGTTCATCAGTGACGTGGTTTTGAGTATAAAGAAACAAAAACTTGGTCTATTCATTTAACACTTGATAAATTCAGTGTTGAATGACATTAAAAGTTTTGAAAATATTATATTAACTAGAAAAAATATATTAAATGAAATATCAGGGTGTTACATTATAACCATCATAAAATGAATTTGTTATTGAGAATTAATCTAGGTTATAAATGGTTTAATAATTGAATATCTCATTCATAATAACCCATATCATAATTTTTTTTAAAAATCCTTTTAAAAAGGTAATTTTGAAACAAAGATATTACCCAAAGTAATTCATAACTAGGTTTCCACATAGGATAAGATAGGTGGGTAGTGAAATAATGAACATAGAATTTAAATACAACTCTCATGTTATGATGGAGAGTGATAAGGGACATGGTCTGTAGAATGTTAACAATCACAAGGCCAAAAAATTGTGGTGATCTGAGGTATCATTTGATTCATAAAAAAAATAAGATACTGGGATAAATTTTCTGGGTTCAAGATCCATTAAATATATATGAATATTTAGATGAAATAAATAATTGATAAATTATAATATCATCATTTAATTGTTCCTTGATAAATTTAGAATTCATATCTTATTCTAAGAAAAGGAGGTGAATTGTTCATCCCTAAAGAATTAGCATATCATGATAGTCTAAGATTAATTGATTAACAGAAAAAGGTAAAAAGATGTTTTCCAATATTCATAAATAATTATATGCGGGATAATAAATTAATCTCAAAAACATAAAACACTTTTATAATAGAATAACATTATCATCATACAAAAATATTAAAATACAAATGTTTTCAAAGAATGTCACTAAATTTAAAAATTAATCTAATCCTTAACACCCCAAATGACATGATGTATATATAAATTATTTAACATCAAAAATGTTAACATTTTCACTGTATATACTCTTGAAATACACTAATAACATTAATTTCCATAAATATTTATTGAAAACAAGCATGTTACTTTATTCCAATGTTTACTGGATATAAACCGTAAGTTCAAAATGTTATAAACAACATCTATGATAGAATTACCCAAAAAAATAATTCCTTAATTAGTTCTAAGGTATGTAGTACCATCCAATTTAATTATTGATATATAATATATCTCTATCCAGACTTCATTATCTTAACATAAGAAACATATTAAGGGTTATTTTCCCTTAATCATCATTATACCACCTCAATTATATTTCATGGTTACTAGTACCATTCAGTAGAATATTTTAAATCCTTAATTTAGAAATATAGTTAACTAATACATAGATTTTTCATTACTCCATAATACCATAAATGTTATTCAACAACATTATTCATTGATTCCTTTAACTAAACACACAATACATCCACCATGTTTTTTTTCATAATCTGAATCTCCATTAGTGATCACATGAGATTTTCCTCTGTCCCTTTATTTATGAGGTTGTTGAAATCGAGCATCATCATCATCAATTTTGTTTGGTAATTGGTTAGAATAATTCCATTTTCCCTTATAGTTGTATCACTAAAGCGAAAATTGTGATTTCCGTTCTTCTTTATCTCAATATAAATTATTATCTAACGTCCTCCCTTAACATCTGTAATAAAACGTTTTATGAACAACCATTCCAAAAATAAAACCTTTCATAGACCCCTTAAGACAACTTCCTAACAGATTCATCCCACAAATAGATAATAAAAGAATTATCATCTTTTTTTCTACATGGTTTTTAGAATTCCATTTCAACTCAACCTTCCTATTAATTTCAAAACCCTATAACTAATATTTAACCTAATCCTTCATTTAAACCATTAATGGATAAACACAATCTCTTCATTACTATGATTTTCCCTTATGGATAACACCATTCTTGGGACTGGCATTTTGACACTAAATATCCTATCAGCATTACAAGATGACTCTATGTTAATTTTGATGCAAACCTTACATGTATAGTAAAATATTCATTATATGTACAAAACGATTCATTGAAATCTATTTTAATCTCAAGAAATACTATATCCATCTTTGTACGATGAATATGTAGAATTTATAAATAGAAAAATAATTTCATTTACTCATCTCATTATATAGATTCAATTTCATCTTGATTTCTTATATCATAGATTAGAGTACACCACTGGTCCACTTTTCATTATAAATGATAAACAACAAAAATAATTTTTTCATGATTCGAACAATGATGAATAGAAAATATATTTTCAGAGGTCTCTATCGTTGTTCAAAAATGGTGAATTATAAGACCCACTTAGCGAAGTTGTGAATTGAATCCCAAAGGAATCAACATAAATTTGTTCTATCCTCTCCCCAATTTGTAGTCTAACATGACCCGTAGCATGAGTGAGTATAGCAATATGATTTTTCATTCCACTACCCATTGAAATTTGGTTGATCTGGAGTAAAATGATTTCATTTATAGTCACATCTATCATTAAAATGGTTCATTAATGTTCAATACATTAACTAAAATGATATATCATATTGTGAGAAAATCTAATCCTTGTTGGAGAGCCACATAATTATGGGAAATTACATATAAAATTTAAATCGTTAACTCTTTAGTATTAATAATATTTTTTTAATATCCAATATATATTTAAAAACATTATTATGGTTCATGTAGTGTTTGTGAATTTCCATATAATATACACCGGGAGTGTCATACCATGTTTACAGCAAGGCACAATGTCATATACTGGGCTACACGCAAGTCAGGTATTAAGCACCCTTTTAGAGTTGATACACCAAGGTAAGACTTTTATAGAGCCTCATCCACTTGTAAAATCAATATAGGGATGTATTATTAGAAAATTAATGACTCAATACTTTACCAAAATTCAAGGACATTTTCTTTATCATTAGAATTTTCCATAGACATATACATAGGGTTCTAAGTACTGTTTTATCATCCTAATTATCAATGTGTATCTATTTTTTTCCGATAAAAATATAACATCAAATAATATTAATAGATGGATATTAAATAATTTTTTATGAACATTTCATACATTATAGAAACACACACCAAATGAAAATATATGATTACTTCCTATGTAAATTTAGAACAAAAACTTCTATTATAGTGAAACATCATCAATGTTTCATAAAAAGATATTACCCTTTTGTACCAGTACCTAAAATCATTCTTTGTATCTAGGGGAAAAGAAATTATATGAAAAGGGAGATTTGATATGCTCAGTAAGGTAAAAAATTGGGGATATCAAGAAAACCATGAGTATAAGATCATAAAAACATATATGTAATATTGAAAATCATAACATTCATTACATATATCAAAATATTAATCCATGGAATAAATGATTGTATTTAATAAGGCATAAATCATAATGGAATCATTAGAATAATCCAAGATATCATAACATGGAATAAGGAATGAAATTTGTAGGAGACACATAATCATATAAACTGGTTTACAATGTGGTCAGATAATAACATTCAAGGCCATATTAGTTGCATGGGATCACTCCTATAGAATATTGGTAGTCATGGATCACTCCCATGACCATCCTAGTATTCAAGGTTCACTCCCAAAACCATCGTACTAGTCATGGTTCACTTTGAGGTTTAACATAGAGAACAATGTCTTTTACTGAACTAAGTTCACTCCATGATCTAGTTATAGATACCTTATAAGATATTAATCATTACCAAATATATTATAAGGATATGTTTTTCTCAGTCATAAGATAATTAAATCCATACATATATGTTCCATAATAACCAAAACCATATTATAACCCGTAAAATAAAATGGGTTTCCTAAACATTTTATCATAACACAACTCATGAAAATTAAATATAATTCATAAAAATAAATCCCTAATAATCATAAAAAATCCATATTAAGAATAAAAATTGTATCATTTTATCATATCCCAAGAAAAAATAAATAATATTAAGAAATTTTTTCATAGACGGAAAATCGTTTAGAAATATCACTTAAATTTATTAAGGAGGAAAATATCATTTCCATTTACAATATAATTTTTAAATCATAAATAAATTATAATCCTTTTTTATAGAATATAAACATTAAATTTATAATGTATTATTTTAATAAAATCTAAGACATATTTTAAATATTTTTCCTTGAAAATTCATAAAAGATCCATGAAAACACTTTTAAAACATTTTTATAAGTCATTAATTTGTAGGATCAATGATTTCCAACAGACAAGAAATAAAAATATTACATGAAAATAATCATATAATTAAAATATTTATATTCATAATTCTACATTTAAATATAATGCAGATACACCATGTAAAACAGTATAGGTTTATATCATAACATCTGTCTCAATGAAGGGAGATTGATATCATATCACCATACTGATTTCATAATTTTTGAATTATAAACCCCATGAAAGAGAGATGATAAAATGTATATGTAAAAACACATAAATTTAAAGAGAAGACTCATAAATTACATGAATTGTATTTATATAAACCACATATATTAAATTGGTTATTAACATGGCCTGTATATCATTAAAAATAAAATTGAAATGGAAATCCCTAACCCGATGTTTTCATTATCTCCACAAACATCAAAACATAATGTATAATAAATATATGTTTATTATAAACAATACACAAAACTATATTCATATATTTGATACTATATATGATTTAATTATTAAATTATATTACTCACATATAAACAATTTCATGTTAATGTTATATCTTGTGTAATAACCATATTCTTTATCATTCATGTTTTGACTTGTTATCTTTGGTTCTCTTATATAGATCACGGTTTCATTATATCCATAATGATAATAATGATATAAAAAGAATATAAATATTAATTATATATTAATTCATGGTGATACATAATTATTGTGGTTATACAATAAAATATATCATTCATATAGATAGTAGACCATATATACACATGAATGTAGTTTTTATCTTCAAGTCAGAATAAGATAAAAGAAACTATATGATATAATATCTATATAGAAACAAATTTATGTCATATATAACATATATTATTTAAAAAATTTATCCCCATTACAATACATTTGAAATATATTCGAATAACTAATCACATCTCATAGTGGATATGGTAGTCCATACATTCGCACGAGCAATATTATCATTTTGAAAAAAACTATTAGACATTTTATTTAAAAAGATGAAATGATATTATAGTCCTATAATAATAATTATATCATTAATATCATAATTAAATATTAATCCAATAATAATTATAATTATTAAAATACGGTGATGGAAATTTATTTGTATCTCTACGTAGAGACGATAATCTGTACGTACAGATGAGTGATACATTCCATTTTTTTATGGGAAATGGGATATATACTAGTTTGTTCATAATGAAAATAAAATCTAAGAATATTTAGTATTATGATGTTATTATTTTATTATATATATCATAAATCTATAGTAGGTATAAAAGTGTAGTAAAAGAGGATAATCGGTTAGAGAGATTACCTCTTCTTCGGTACATCTCATTTAAATCTCCTCTAAAAGGCTCGTTAGATGGTCCATTGGGAAGACCAGAACCTCTATAATTTAGATTTATAAGTTGATAATGGAAATTTTCAAGTTATAATATAGATTTATGTTCAATTTTTTTGAATATGTGAGTTAGGAGGCCCCCTTTTATAATATGCGTGAGGTGCACATTTTGAATTTTGATAAACATTAATTCAGAATAAATTAAATATCAATAAAATTATGTACAAAAATAAATTGTTTAGAATACAATATTATATAATTTCAAATCTTATTAGTCAATAAATTTTAGTTAGTTTTGATTTAATTTTATGTCTCATCATTTTTATTAACCCTTAGTAAATGTAAATTAATTTTAAATATGTTAACAATGATTTTAATTTTAAGAGAATATAATTTTTTCATTAATGTATAAATTGGACCATAAATGGTCAATTAATGATAATTTATGCCATATATCATCCCATTCTCCCTATTTAATGTTTTTTGTTTTTTAAAATAATTTAATAAAATATTATTTTAAAAAATATCGTTAATGTCAATGTTTACACTATTCATTATTAGTCTTCTTAAAAATATCGTAATAAAATGATATCTTGGAAAACAACTATATTAACATATATCTATCATGTCTAATACATCCAAAATATTTCTGGATGAAATTAATTACATCAAATTATATTAATTATAATATTTTCAATATCATTTATTTGGTATATACATTAATTAAACAATTACTACATCAGCATTGTAGAAGCCTTTATAGTATTTAAATATTTCATAAAAAATAAAAATAAATTACCATGAAAAATAATAATATTTCTTATTTGTAATATCTATTTATAGTCAAATTTATCTTATGTATAGGTCAATATTAAAAATAATACATTTATTGAAAATATTAGTATGACATCATTATATGGTCATTAAAAATAATTAATGTCTTACACTTTTCGAAGTGGCTTAAAAAGGTAATAATTTCAGTCAAAGGATGATTTTGGTATAAACCATATTATAAAATGGAATTAGGAAGAGTGTTAGGTACATTATCTATTAATTATAATATTAATTTTCTATAGTTCATTACTCTATTGTACCATGTAAACAAAAATAACTAATGTATCTATTCAAAATACACATGATAAAAGAAACAGATTTACATGACATGAGGCCTCTGAATTCATATATGGAATAAATTTTCAAAATTCATAACATAGAATGTGCTATAATTATTTTGAAATTAATACCATTGAAAAGGTGAGAACACATGTTATTAATGTTAAATGATTCCAAATATTAGAACATTTTTATATCTGAAAGCAATGTATAATTGAAAAAAAAACATAATTTTATTAAATTATAAATATTTTATCTAATAATAATTTAGAACCAATGATATTATATTTTAACACTATAAATTATTTCGATTATTTTTTCAGTTAAATGGTATTATTTTTTTAAAATTAATCAAAACAAGAAACATATCAAAAAAATAATATAAATTCAACCAAATAAAATTTTTATACCACTCCTTCAATGAATAAGTATAGTTTCTCGTATAAAAATTCTACAAGTTATAAAAATTATTTGTATATTTGGTTCACCATTAAAATGATTTAAAATTACTCTTTTGATAAATATAGGGTTTTACCAATAAAATTGGGTTTATTCTTATATTATGCCTATTAAATATATTGGATAAAAATAAAAAATATAATATTGAATAAATAACATATATATTTCATTATTACCATTTAATAATTTTAGTTTATTTTTTTAATTAAGAAAAAGGACTTTGGGAGCATAAAAATAAATGTATTTCCTTTTTATTCAATTGGTGTATATTTTAATTTTGATTTCATTGGTAAAAAATGAATTTATCTAATAAATCATATATTTTTATAAGTTAACTAATAATATTAGTAAAAGTTAATTTAACATGTAGGTTATATCTTATTCTACAAAATAATAATACTTTAATAATATAATGTTGTTCAGTAAAACACAGACTTGTATCTAATAGAAGCTCTCAAATGAACCTAACATTGTGTGTAACACATTTCAATAACAGTGTTGTGTATAATATAATCTGGTATAAGTATTTCATGTAGCGAAACCATTAATTGGTTTGTCATATATTGAATGAATAACATGGTCCTTTCAAAAAATACTTGTTATATTCAGTGACATGTGAAATGAAAAAAATATGAAATTATTAAATTATATATAAAATATATTTCAAAAAATATTAGGATATTATATTATACAACCCTTAAAATGAATTTCAGCATCAAAATTAATATGGTTTATAAAATTTTCAATACATGAATATCCCTTTAATACAAACTAATGTCATAAATATGAATTCGACACAAACCATTAAAAAAATGTTAGAGACATACCCTTTAACGAAAGTAACTCATATCTAGGTTTTGATATAAGAGAACATAGATTGGAAGTGGAAACATAGACATTGATGAAAAATCTGACTATCATGTTCCAATGGATATTCACAGGGAATATGGTTAGGAGAATGTTAACAATCACAAGCCAATATATCATTGATGATATAAGGGACCATTTGATTAATCATAAAAGAAGATACTAGGATAAAATTATTGGTTTCTCAAAAATTTCCCAAGAGATGAAGAATGAAAAGAAATACTTACTTGATCAAGAATAATCTCAACCATTCATTGTGCCTTGACCAATTTCATATTCTTCAATTTTTTTTAAAAAATAATGGTGAATTTTTCCTTGATTATACATTGGAAAATCATGACATCCCGAGAGTAATCGATTAAAATCAAAACAAAAAGTGTAATTGAATTTATCAAATATTCATAAATACTCATATGGACACATAATAATTTAATCTCTAAAACATCAAAGAATTACAAAAATGTTCATCTTTATGATCCTCCCAAAATATAAAAATCCAAAACATTCAAAAGATGGTAAGTAAATTTACAAATTCATATTATCATTAATCCCCCTAACAACATTACATTGATCATAATTATCTCACAACAAACAAGTGATTACCTTAATTGTATATTATATTGAAACATTGTAATAACCAAAATTACCATAGGTCCTAATTTAAAACATTAATGTTTCCATGTTCCGTGGTTTATTCGATATATACCTTTAGTCCAAAATGTATTAAACTTCATCCATGATAACATAAATGTCCAAAAAAATCATTAATTAGTACAAAGGTAACTAGAATATTCCATCTTTCTTATTCATATCTCATATATCATTATTAAAACATCATTTTATAAACATAATGAACATATAAATAGTTATTATTACCTTAATAATAACCTTACCACCTCAATAACATTTAATGGTTACTCGTTTTATTCCAAATAATAATTTAAATAAATAATTAAGAAATACATTTGACTAATAAATAGATGTATCCTTACTCCATAACACAATAAAATTAATTCAACAACATTATTCATGACATTCAATACCTAAAAACTCAATTATTCCACCATATTTGATTCATAATATACATCACTATTATTGATCACCTAAGATTTACCTCTATCTCGTGGCTTACGAGGTTGCTAACATCGATAATCATCACCATCCCATGGGTTTGAGAAATGGTTAGCATAATTCAAATTCTCCAAACAGTTTCCTCACTAATGATAATATGGTGAATTATGTTCAACCCTCAGTCCATATAAATTTTTAGAAAACTTCTTCCCATCACATTGGAAATATAACATTTGATGAACTTCCTTTCCACACTAAAAACATTTGTTGGACTCATTAAGACAATTTACTTCATGCTTATTACCACACATATATAACAAATGAAGGCTCATCTTATTTTTTCATGGTTTTTATAATTTACTTTAAACTTCATCTTCATATTATTTTGAAAACCATGAGATTTATTTGTAACTCCATCCTCCATTTGAACCCTAATTTGACATAGAATCTTATCTTCATAGATTCAAATTTCCTTAACAGATTACACAGTTATATGGATTGACATTATGACACTGAAGAACCTATCAAATTTATATTATTTTTTAATGATAATTCACAAGAATACCATGAAATTATTGTAAACTTTTCATCGTATGTACCAAATTTTTCATCTCCCCTTTTTATAATATTAGGGAACTCTATTTCCATGTTTGTAGAAAGAATATGATGAAATTACATATTGAAAAATAATTTCATTATCTCACACAATTATATAGATTAAATTGCATCTTGATTACTTATATTATAGCTTAGAGTACATCACTGGTCCTCATTTCCATCTATATTATAAATAATAAAAATATCGTTCTTGTTTTAAATAATGAACAATGAGAATTACATTTTTTGAAGTACCGACCATTTTTTTACAAATAAGTTGTCATGATGACCCACTAATCGATGGTGGGAATTTCATCATGAATGACTCAACATAAATTTGTTCTATCCTCTGACCATTGAGATGTCTAGCATGATTCACATCTTGAGTGAGAATTTCGATATGGATTTCTATTCCAAACATTTTACATTTGGTCAATTAGGAGAAAAATAATGACATTTATCACCATATACATCATTAACAGATTTCATTTAGTATCCAACTATTAACTAATATGAGAAATCGTACCGTGAAAAAAAAACTTGTAAGTTAGGACCACATAATTTAGGGAAATTAATTATAGTATTTCAATCTATAACACCGTATGATTAATCCTATTTTATTCAATGAAAAAATATATATACATCCTTATTGATGGTTCATACAGAGTTTTTTAACTCCCAAATCATGTCACCTGGGAGTATTAAACCATGTGTGCAGCAAGGCTCATTATTATATACCATGTTACACTTGAGTCATGCTTGATTCACCATTTCATAGTTGTTACCACTATGTAAATCTATTATATATACACATCTTATTTTAGTATTCAGAAATGGATTTATTACTAGGAAAAAAATCAATTTATAAGTTAACAAAATTGTAGGACAACTTCCTTATCATTAGACATATACATTGACATGTTACTGGGGTTCTCACTATGTTTTTATCCTCAGAATTTTCAAAGGGTAACATATATATTTATTTCATATACCCACTATAATGTCCAATAATATTCATATATTGATATTACATAATTTATATATGACATTTCTATCATTACACAAATACCCTCCTAAAGACCATATTAGTTTAGTGCCTTTGGAAATTTTGAATAGAATCATATATTCTAGTGAATATTCATCACTTTTTCCAAATAAGATATTACACTTCATTACCACAACATAAAATCATTAATTATATCCTAGGTAAAAGATAACATATAAAAATGGTTGGTTGATATGCTCAGTAAGGGTAAACATGGGTTATTTGAAGAAAACATGAGCATGATATTATAAAAACATAAATGTAACTTTGAAAATAATAAATTGTTTTACATATATCGAAATATAATGTTAAGGAATAAATCAATGTATTTTATAATACATATATCTTAATGGAATCAATTGAATAATCCATGAAAGCATAACATGGAATCCGGAATTAAATTTTTGGAAAACAAATAGGCATATAAAATGATTTACAGATATGTAAAGGAATAACTCCCACATCCATCATAGTAGTATGGGTTCACTACATTAAAATATTGGTTGTCATGGATCACTCCCATGAACATATTATTAGTTATGTATCACTCCGAATACCATTAATTTATTTAAGGGTAACTCTGTCGAAAAACATGGTGAACAATGTCCTTTTCTGAACTGAGTTGACACTCTGTTAAAGTCATTTCTACCTCCTTGGATATAAATCACTAGCCAATTTATTGGAAGGAAATATATGTCTTACCAATCACATAATGGAAAACATTAAAATGTGTTTTCTAATAACATATAACATATTATAACACATAAAATAAATGGGTTTCGTAAACATCTTATCTTAACATAACTCATATAAATGAATCTGAATTCATTAAAATAAATCCATCATAATAATAAAACATTAATATAAATAATAACAATGGTTTCATTTGATCATATTCCAAAGGAAAAATAAATGATAAAAAAATTCTTACATGGAAAATGGTTTATGAAGATCCCTTGAAATTATTCATATGAAAAATATTCTTTCTATATAAAAAGTCATTTTTAAATTTTAAATAAATATTCAATCCATTTTAATATAATATAACCATGAAATTTAATAATTTTTTCTTTGAAAATGGTTTTAAAAATATTTTAAATTCTTTTCTATTACAATTCATAAAGGATCATTCAAAACACTTTGAAAATATTTTAAGAAAGCATTAATTTGAAGAACAACTAATTTCCAACTGAAGAGAAATAAGGACATTATATGAAAAATATAATATCATGAAAATATGTATATTCATACATTCTGATGTAAGGGGGCAGTATATAAACCACGTAAAATAATATTGGATCATATTATAACATATATCTCAAGAAAAGAAGATTGAGATAACATCACCTTATTTATTTTTTAAATTTTTAATTGTAAAACCCATAAAATAGAGATTATAAAATGGTTATTTAAATACCTATATATTTAAATATGAGACTCATATAAGAAATTCGTGGACAATATTTTATCCAAATATAATATAAAGGTGATGAACATTGTAACAACCCAAAAATTCCTTAATGACAATTCCTCTTGGTCTATTTAAATGTGTTCTAATGGTTATGTAAAATGTATGAACTTATTGGGTTCAATGTTTTTGGTTTTTAAAATACTGTTAAGAATTGTTAATATTGTTAATGTAGCCTTTGAATAGTGATCACATGATTTGTATAAATATAGGGCTTTAACAAATCCAATTTACACAGTCAATGAAAGTGATGGCCTCATCCAGTAGACTTTCCCCATACGAAGCCCATTTCTCGGAGCTCAGAAAGGAGGTGGCGTCATTGGTCTTCGCTCATGACCATGCCCATGCCCATATTTGAATATGTTAAGCTCGAGTAGAACCACCTACGAGAGAAGTGGATGTTGATAGAGATTACTACTTGAGAAATGCTATCTAAGCCACTCCAAGACTTTGTCACTGTCACACACCTTACCCTAAGGTATTATGAGGGTGCTTCATGGGGTTATGTAACAAGACCCTATTACTACGATTATGTACATTATTCATGTATAGAGAATATAATTTATTTTTATTATTGTTATTTTGTATATAGTTTTTAAAGCACAATTATTATTTTTAATTAATATTCAACTAAGAACACTATTTTGATGAATTAATGGATTTTTATATTAAATAATATTTTAATAAAATATTATTATTATTAATACATTAGTTTTTATTATATATAAATTATCATATAATTTTATGAATACAGTTGTCATTTTTTTTGTGGTTTGAAATATGTTTTTGTCAAAACCCATCAACTATCGATAAATGTCAGTTTTTATTTTAGAATTAAAAATTCACAAATTTAGAAAATTATTTATATAAAATGAATATTATTTTTGGAATTAGGACATAGTAATTATCCAACGGTGAATTTTTCATAATTTTTTGGGACAAGATAATTTTTGGGAAAAAATTAAATAACGTTTAAATATATAATGTGTTTTATGACATCATAATGACCCAATAGTGACGTAATAAAATAAAATAAATTTTTTTTCACCAAATATAAGAGTAAAGACCTGGAATTTATGTGGATTTTTTTTATTTTTCTTAAATACATGAGAATTTTACGAGTCCGCGAAAATTTACAGTGCTTGATTATGAGGTCTGGTGTGCCCAAAATCAATTTCTGAAGTTTTGTTCAGGTACGTTTAGTAAACATACAAGTGAGATTTTATAAAATTTGAAATCGTGCTCAGAATTGAAATCTGAGGGAACGGTTGAACTTGCAGCACCGATATTTTCATAAGAAAACTTTCACCTCGACGGTAGTTGGTCGAGAATGGATGTTAGTTTTTGGGTTTTCAATTAAATAAAAATAAATGTGTAGCTTATTTTTATTTTATTTTTTGTTAAAACCTCCAAGAGGTGGTGGACACGACACCATAACCTCCCATGAGAGGTTATGGTGGTGGGGCCAACCCGCACATAACCACCCTTAGGAGGATATATTTGGTGGGGACCACCCATGCTTGTAACCCTTGTAACCCCCCATTTATGTGGGGAGAACCCTTGACCATCTCCACTAATAAATAGTGCCAACTCCACCCCATTAATTAAGTGAGTTATCTCATTTAATTCAACACCACATTTTTTAATTCTTTTGAATTTTGTTTTAGGTCACCAAATAAATAATAGATTAAATTAATCGATTATTTTTGGGTTGGCATTTCCATTTGGTGGAACATGGGGAAAGAGGGAGATTGGGAGAGAAAGAACTCACAAACTAAGAACAAACTTCAACCGTGAAAAACGAGAAGGATCTGATCGCGTAGAACACTGTCTTCAACTTCGTCACCTCCGAAGGACCTTCCACCAACGACATATATCCTCTTCCTTTTCCGACATTGAAGAATCGACGTGCTTTTCCGTGACTTCTTCAATGATCGACAAGTACGAGGTAGGGGTTGATTTATGTATGAGTTTTTACCCTCCATTATTCGTCATTTTGTTGTGATCCTTGTTGCCGATTGATATTATCTTAATGAGGAGGTCTCGGACCGTAGGAATACGGTCCGACCCTCCCCCCTTGTTGTTGTTATCATTGTGTTGACTGTGGAGGTGGAGAAACAGTAGCCGACATCGTGCCGACTGCAAAGAAAACCAGCTGCGCAAGGCCGCCGGGTTACCATGAGGGCATAGAACTACCGTTACGCAAGGAAGAAGAGTCGCGACCAGGTTGGGTCGCGGCGGAGGTGCACCGCGCCGTCGCACCGCATGGAGGCCAGCAAAGGGTCACGACCAGGGCGGGCTTCGGCAGAGAGGCACGGCGTCATCGCGCCGCGCCGTGGTCTGGAGCGGATGGCCGCTCGGGCCAGCTGGGATGTGTGGGACACTGCCGGGTCCTTCTTGTGCTAGACCGATGCAACCTGGTTCTGTTTTCATCTCACACCCCAACGGCTCTCCTCTTCGAGTGCCAGGGGGCGCGTGCCTCCCTCCCTAGGCACGACTAGGGCAGGTTGTCGGGCCGCCTTCTGCTTGGCCACCGTCGGTCGGGCCACCCTCAGTTGGCCCAGCCCACACCCTCGGGCCTGGCAGCTTCTCGGACTGGATTGGACTCGCGGACTGGGCCAGACCCCGGTCTGTACAGGGTCGGGCCAAGTGAGTCTGACTGGGTCGGACCGGACCCGCACCCGTTTAGCCAGTTTACACATTTTCGCCCCTATCTTGGGCTATGTGTGTCTGATTGATGAACAACCTATGGAGATTATAGGCTTGGAGCGAGACAGATCTTTTGGCATACCCACATGAGTTTGGACATAGTTGGAGTATGGTCGGGTTGGTTTGAACCTAAAAACCAACCGAGACCCTAGAACAGAAATTCCAATAACTCAAAGACCGATTGTCCTATTGACACACCGTCTAACGCATTGGAACCCTTACGACATGGCAGTCCTTTGAGTTACTACTTTTTGGTGTTTAGTGGTGGTCGAGGTATGAATGATATCTTGAGACCAGATTCTACAGTACTCGAGTGCATCGGGAGAGAGGAATCCAATGGTTGTTTGTGAGGCGGAGGTTGGAGACAGATCATATGGAGGTCATCACTCATCGATCATGTGTGGGTCAGCGCATAACAATCCAATGTGGGTCAGATACTATGTGGGATAGTGCTCAATGATCCTGTGTGGGTTAGTGCATACTGATCCTATGTGGGTCAGATCTTGTGTGGGTCATTGTGAGGTATGGTACCTATCAATCCTATGTGGGTCAGAATCTGTATGGTCAGAAGCAGTGTCTCTTGACAGAATAAGATGATCTAGCGTCGCGAAAAATCATTTGTACTTCTATACTTCACTGAAATCCTCGTTTTAGCTGAGTCAATGACTTTCGTGTTTTCATCAAGATTGAGATGGGTTACTAAATAACTTAGGTATATGTATGGGCATATACCTAATTAAGGGTTATCCATTTACTACATACTTTGTGGTTATCCATGTTGGATTTTGTGAGACCTTGAGTGTCTCGGGGTCCCTACTATGTATTGTTATACTCACCCCATCACGGGCTATGCCTGCACCTCATTATGTTGGTTGCAGAAGACTGTAAGTGCTGATCGAGGCAGAGAGTAGCAGTACTCGACGGTACTCAGAGGTGGACCAGTCGACGAGATGTACACAGAGCGGACGGACGAACTTGGTGTGTGTCTCGTGGTGCATGACCGGATCATGGGGGAGAAACGTGCACTACCCGATGGTTGATTAGAGAAGATTGGGTTCTTCTTAATCATCCATATCAGGTGTACCATTTTCGCCTCTAAACGCCCAACGGTTCCATATGAATCAATACATGGACCTACTTTCCAAAGGCACGCGTTCACTGGGTGATTTGACCAGCGATGCTTAAGAACTCACATTGGTCAATAGGATGGGAATTCAGGCTCATCGCACCCTTTTGGGGGGAATTATTGCCTGTTCCGGGACTCTATTATATATTTAAGATGTATTCATATGTTCGTGAATCTTTGGTTTATACCCAAGCATATTATCCATGGATTACTACCGGTTGGGAATGGTCAGCTGGACACAGGGGTTCAGAATCTTTTATGCTCTTGGATTACCATCCCCCGTTGGATTAATGACCCCAAGGAGTCTGGACTCATTGAGATGGCACTGGTTTAAAGCCTCATAACCAGGCACTCTATAGTTTATTGTCATCCAGGGGGGACAGATAACGACATGAGAATTTGTATCGTACCCATGGTACGGGCCTCCTACGTATCCCTATGAGAGGAATCAAAATTCACGTAGTTTGGTAGTATAGTTTAATGTCATGTGGGATGAAGGATGAACCATTGTGAAGGATGTCAGAATAGATGGGTGTTGGGATTGAACCTTGGGGAGGCTTCCTACGTACCCTACCTAGGAGATAGGGAACAAAGTCCACGTAGTTCGGATTGGGATGGGGCTTACACTCAGAGTTGGCCCAAGTTGTGGTTAAACCTATGTAAAGGGGGTTGGAATGACCGATTTTTGGGATTGAAACTCGGGAAGGCTTCCTACTTACCCTACCAAGGAGGCAGGGATCAAAGTCCACATAGTTCGGTTTGGGAGTGTCGGAGAACCGACGTGAATGTGGACTCAGGGGTCCGATGGTGATCAGGTTTGAACCTCTTGGAGGCTTCCTACGTATCCCTGTGGTGGGGAATCAAAGTCCACGTAGTTCGAATTTTCATGGGGCTTACACTCTAAGGCATCCCAAGAGAGGATGTCATGGTCGATGCTTACTCTAAACCCATTTGAGTCATGCTCGGTGCGAGAAACAAGAGGCAGCACAGACCAAAAGATCACATCGCAAAATGTGCGTCTGTGGGATGTGCGATGGGGCTTACGTGTGGGGGCGGCCCAAAAAGTCGGGGCTTACTAAGAGATGGACACCCATGGTGATAAGGACTATCTACAAAGGGACTTGTCCCTGAAGAAGAAAGAAGAAACACCCTTCCCCACTATGCCCTTCCATGGCAATGGCCATTGGGAAGTACAGAGGTGGATGGGTGCTTCCTTCTGATGGGTAGTCCGCCACTCGCCGGGGAGGGGAGAACAACCCTAGTCCTAACAAGTGGAGGGGAATAAAGTGGACTCCTGGGCTTGGACTCTGCACTACCGTGGGTATGTGGACCCAGGAGTGACTCGGGAACCCGATAAAGGTCTGGGGCAACCGCTTCGCCCTCGTCTACCCGGGGTATGTGAACACAAAGTGACGAGCTGATGTGCCTGAAGGTTTCATCATACGGGTCTGGTGGCTCTGGTGGAGGCCTTGGCTCGGGGCCGATGAATGGGCCAATGAGGGGGTTGTGAAGGGTCATTCAGGATTGGAAGGATTTTATCTGGCTCGGGAAATGGGAACTCTGAAGGATTTGGTGGGCTACACGGGTGTATGAGGGGTGGTGCCATTCGGGTAGGGAGGTTCTACGTGGCTAGAGAGGTCGTCTGTGATCCAGGGAGGTCTGCGGACTGATGTGAATCCTGCGTGCCAGGGTTGTTCGTGACTTTGGGTTCATCCCGCGAACCAAATTGGTAGGCGGAGGGGTCCATGCGAGTAGTGAAGGCCGATGGTGACACTGGTCGGAGGTTCTTCGGTTGGGGATTCGCACGTGTAGGAGGATGTTATGCGGTGTGACAGATCGGAAATGAGGCGTAAACTACTTGGTCCACAGGTAGTGCATCCACAGAGGGGCCATGGTTCACGGTCTTCTTTTCTTTGTTATTTTAAGCTCATGGTTCACCATGTTGATATGCGTTTTCGGTTCCTTATTAATTCGTTTCCAGCTTCATACCTAATCTTGTTCGCGAATCCGAACTTCACTGTTTGCAAAATCCTAGGCTCCTTCCTTCGAAATCCTTCCACCCAAATCTGATCGGTCTCCCCTTCCTCTTCCCCCTCTATCTACTTCTATAGAGTGGGGAAAGGGATGTATTTTTGGTCATGAGACACCTTTTTCAGAGGCCCATGACCGGAAACCCGGTTTACAAATGACTTGGTCAATTTGCAACTTGCGCGTGGGGATTGAACGTACCTCCCCCATGAACTAAACTTCCTCAGGGTGTGCTTCACAGTCGTGTTGGGTTCTGCCTCCATTCCGCGAATGACAGCGGATGCGGCCCAGGTCGGTTGACGCAGTTCACAGCTGGGGAGGTTCTGGATGGTGGACATGGTTGGCTCCCATCCTACTTCGCGCTTGTGGAGGATCCCCGCCTCTGTCCCACAAATGACAGTGCTCCACAGAGGGCGCACTTTGCGGAACTGTCTGCACACCGTTATCATTGGATCAGTCTGCGGACCGGTTCGTCTTGTGGCATCCTTTTATTATTCTCTACACTTTCCCCCAATTATTTGGGGGGAAATTGGGTAGAATCTCCCTTGTATTAATGGGAAATCTCATTCTCCTTTGCAGATTTTTCAGGACCCTACAAATTCCCCCCATCTGAACGGGGTCTTATCGGAATGAAGAGGAGGCCATTCCGATGTAGAGTGGTCCTAAAAATCGATGAGTGGTTGGATAATGCTCTAAATTTTTCCTAAACTGAGGGACTTATCAAGCACAGTTTGACTTTTTATAGTATTTTATAGAAAAACCCCACAAACATTTTGTCTGTTCTATCAATACCCTAATTTTTCCCGGGGCCATTTGGTGTGGACCCAGCGGGTATGGCCCAACTTTTTCTTAGGTTTCCCTTTTTGAGTTTTCGGCCTAACAGGCTTTGTGCCTCATTTTGTGAGTGGTTTAAAGTCAAGCCAACAAGAGTCTCATTACTGATGTTTTAGTTCGAACAGCTTTGACCAGATATGGTGGGGCGAGGGCCCCAATGTGGGTTGGTTGATTAAAAGATGTCTTGATATCCTTCAGACACATGTGGGGAGAACATGTTTAGATTTGAACGACATGTAGGGCATGTCTCACAGCATGGAAGTAGTATTGGCGTACTAAGGTAGGAAGAGCATCGCTAAAGGAAATTTTGCCTTTGGTAGATGGGCCAGGAGCGATCAATATGTAGAGACGATGAGGGAATGGTATGCATAGTCATGTAGAGGAGTCCTTAAGTCAATGAATCTCCATTTCTAATTGCCTGATGACTTCATGGAAGTCCGGCTTATGGAAACCACCATGGGTGGCTTAGATAATTATGAAAACCACCAGGTGTGGCTCAGAAAGGGTGTGTGACATTTAAAAGGGTTTCAGAACATCCGTATTAATCAAGAGTGTGGAATCAGGGTCCCTGTCTTATGCATTTATCTAGAGTAAAGGGTGGTTGGAGCTTAGAATGTTTAAATTCATGCAGCTGGGACGTCATTTAAAAATGGAACTACTTCTCCAGGTTCTCGGTAATCTCTTTAGAGACGTTCCACCATATTCATGCAGGGTCATGAAAGAGGCCGGTAAACTATAGCTCAGAGTGTTTCTGAATCCCGTGATGGACATGGGGGTTCAGGGGCCACGAGGCATATGGAGAGAAACATTGCCTAAGGAAATCATTCCTTTGGTAGATAGGCCAGCGAAGATCAATATGCAGAGCTGCTGAGGGCATGGTATGCATAGTCAAGCAATGGTGTCCTTGGGTCAATGATTGCATCCTACCACTAGCCGAGCAACTTCAGGGAAGTCATGATTCGGGACCACCAGGGGTGGTTTATGAGAGTTCGGATTTTTCTAAGTACAGAGTATGGTTTATGAGTAGAGGGTGCCTGGATATGGGAGAAACATCTAGGCTAAATTTCCCAATAATTGGTGAAGTCATTACTTCTCACACTGGTGTGAGACGATGGTTTGTGCAGGTCTGACCCGTGCACTGAGGGATAGTGAAAAGCCTCCATTCCATACAAAACCCGTGACATGTTTGACCATGTAGTTTAACTTCATGCATCAAGGATAGATTCCGTGAAGTTTAACGTCATGAGGTAAAGACGAGGAGCATTATTAAAGTATGTTTTGCAGTTTAACATCATGCAGCGAGGAAAGATGCATTTTTTCCTATGTTGTGCAGTTTTGACGTTGCGCAGCGAGGAAAAGGGCCATTTTTAAACCATTAAAAATTCTTGTAGTTGGAGGTATTTCCCTGGATGATTAATTCTTGGTCTTTGTAGCTTTATACCAAGAGACCAAGATATTTTCCAAGGCGTTTTAAATTCATGTGGTAAGGACGTATTAGAAAAGGCTGATCTTGATTAGAATGTAACTGGGCTTAAATATCTCGGCATGTCCAAAAGCGTGGAAAAGGGATGATGGTGTAAATCGAGGTTTCAGGGCTTCTTGGATCAGGAGAGAAGATATGGGGGCTCTAAGGCCGGTAAGCGAATAGAGCTAAGAAGAGTATTGCCTGAGGAAATCTTGCCTTTGGTAGACGTGCCAGGGTATATTAGTAGGAAGGTTCGCTGAGGGAATGGTATGCATAGTCATGAAAAGGTGTCCAAGGGTCGATAAATTTCTACTTCCGATTTCCATGAATGGTTTTGAGGATCCACAATTTTCCAGGCCATAAATTCTGTCATTTGGTAAGAAAATATTTGGAAATGTCGGGCATATTCGGCCCTGGTTGCTGTTAAGGCATAGAGAGCTCCCTAAGATGATTTATCTTGTGTTTGGGGGTGTACATTCACACCATGAAGTTTAACGTCGTGCGGTAAGGATGAAGTACTACTTGTTTAGCTGTCATAGAGCTCGGACTATTGGGTGAAAATTGCTGAAATCACTCAAAGGATAACTGAGTTACCATGCTATGATATACTCTGAATAGGGTGGGGGATGGAGGTTTTAAACTGTGTCTCTGAGGTTTCCCGAATCAGGAGATGTGTTGTGGGGGCTCTGAGGCAGGTAAGCATACAGATCTAGGAAGAGTACCATCTGAGGAAATATTTCCTTTGGTAGATGAGCCAGGGGCTATCAATATGCAGAGCCACTGAGGGCATGGTATGCATAGTCATACAAAGGTGTGCATGGGTCGATAAAATTCCACTTCTGATGGCTTATGAAAATCTAATAATGCTCATAGTACAGAGTTCGGCATGCGGGGATAATGGTGTCCGAGCATACAAGAAACATCTTCACTTTAATTATCCATTGAGTCAAAGTATCCTAGCCATGGATTGATGTTCGTAGATGCAGGTCGCCATGTAATCCACGGGTGGATACATAGGCTAACCGGGTAGGGATACCCTGGAAACATTTGGATGTGAAAAGGGGGACAAACTTGTAAACCATTGCTCCATAAATTTATGGATCGAGAGATATGATATGGGGCTCTGAGGACAGTTAGCAAACCGAGCTAGGAAGAGTATCACCTGAGGAAATCTGGCCTTTGGTAGATGGGCCAGGGGCTATCAATATGCAGATCCACTAAGGGAATGGTATGCATAGTCATGCGATGGTGTCCACGGGTCGATGACTTTCCACTTCCGATGGCCATGAATGGTTATGAAGATCGATAATTATCCAGGTTGTGGAGTCTGATTTATGGAGAGGATGCATCCCAATGTGCAAGGTGTATTCCCATCTTATTTTTTCGTATATCTTGGGTGGTTCGCGATGAAGTCCATGCATTTTAACATCATGCGGTGAGGACGATGTCCGTGCAGTTTAACGTCGTGTGGTAAGGACGAGGGGTATATATACATGTGTTTTATTTTCTCAGTGGCTGGGCAGGGAGATAAGATTCTGCTGTCTCTACGTATCCTGAAAGTGCAGAAATCAAGCCACACATAGTTTTCTTTGGATTACACCCCATGCAGGTCTGGTCCATACATGGGGGAAAGGGGCATTATTAAATCTTCTTATCCGTGTAGTTTAACGTCATGCGGTAATGATGAGGGATACACCCCATGCGGGTATGGTCCATACACGGGGGAAAGGGAATTTGTAACATTCATTTGGGGATGGATGATTCAGGGTGGGGGACCCTGGTGTCACTACGTATCCTGCGAGGGTAGGAATAAAGCCTCATGTAGTTCTCTGAAGTCCGGGCAGTTTAACGTCATGCAGTGAGGACGAAGAATACAACCCGTGGAGGTCTGGTCCGTATACAGGGGGGATAATTTTGTTAATGGGTGGGATAGGATGGGGAACCATGGAGTCACTACTTATCCTTTGGGGGCAGGAATCAAGCCTCACATAGTTCTATGAAAGACAATACACCTCGTGCAAGTCTGGTCTGTATAGGGGAAGGGGTATTTCTGGCTTCATTTGAGGTGGCTGGGCTAGGGTGTGGAATTTTGGTGTCACTACATATCCTGTGAGGGTAGGAATCAAGCCTCATGTAGTTCTTTGAAAGAAAATACACACCGTGTAGGTTTGGTCCATTCACGGGGGAGAAGGTTCATTTTTTCTTTTATCCATATCCGTGCAGTTTAACGTCGTGCGGTAAGGACGAGGAATACACCCGATGCAGGGATGATGTGTACACTGGGGGAGAGGGCTTTTTTACTTTTATTCGAGGGTGACTAGGCCATTATGGGGAACCCTGGAGTCACTACGTATCCTACGAAGGCATGATTCAAGTCATACGTAGTTCTCTGAAAGAAGTACACACTGTGCAGGGCTAGTCCATACACGGGGGAAGGGGAAATGTTTTTTATTTTATTCCATTTGGGAGTGGGTGGGCCATGATAGGGGATCCCAGCGTCGCTACATATCATGCGAGGGAAGGAATCAAGCCGTACATAGTTCTATGAAATAAGTACGCCCCGTGCAGGGATGGTCCGTACATGGGGGAAGGGGACATTTTTTTATTCCATTTGGGAGTGGTTGGGCCAGGATTGGGGATCTCGGCGTCACTACGTATCCCGCGGGGGTAGGAATCAAGCCATACATAGTTATCTAAAATCAGTGCAGTTTAACTTCATGCATTGAGGTAAAAATAATCTTAGTTCAGGGTCATAGAGTTTGGACCATTGGGTGCTTGGCAGTTTAACGTTTTGCAGCTCAGACGATAACTGCTTTTAGTTATGCGGGTGGGGATGAAATAATCTTAGTTTAGGGTCATAGAGTTTTGACTGTTGGGTGCTTGGAAGTTTAACATCCTGCAACTCAAACGATAACTTCTTTTAGTTATTCTAGTGAGGACGAAATACTCTTAGTTTAAGGTCATAGAGTTTGGACTGTTGGGTGCTTGCCAGTTTAACGTGCTGCAGATCGGATGATAACTACTATTAGTTATGTCGGTGGGGGAAAAATACTCTTAGTTTAGGGTCATAGAGTTTGTACCGTTGGGTTCTTGGAAGATTAACATCATGTAGCTTGGACGATAACTGCTTTTAGTTATAATGTGAAATACTTCTTCAGGAATCTTGAATTTGTAGGAGCGGTAGTAAATTTCCCGTCCATGGATATCAGGGCGTACTCTCCATTGGAGTAGACCTTATGTATAAAATATGGTCCCTCCCACTTGGGCTCCAGCTTTGGAGGCTTCTTCCTAGGTATCATTGGGGTCCGGGGGACCAATACCAATTCTCCTTCCATGAAAGACTGAAGATGAACCTTTTAATTGAAGTCTCGTGCAATCTAGTTCTGATATACCTCTAAATGGTGCAATGTGTGAAACCGCTTCTTGTCTAGCTGTTCCAATTCTCCTAGACACTTTTTTGATTGCTCGTCGTTGGATAATTGATCACAAATGGCAACGCAGAGTGAGGGTAATTGGAGCTCAATGGGCAAGACTACTTCTGTTCTGTATACTAATGAGTATGGAGTAGCCCGTGTAGCGGTGTAGATCATGGTTCGATAAGCCCACAATGCATGATGGAGTTTATCCGGCCACAATTTATTGTCTTTGTCCACCATTTTCTTGAGAATGTTGGACAAGGTCTTCTTGAAAGCCTCTATCTGTCCGTTGGCCGCTGCGTCGGAGCAAGATGACTGGTTAGCCCTAATGCCATATTCTTGGTATAGTTTCCCCAATTCAATAGAGAATAATTTAGTGCCATTATCTGTCAGTATGGTATGAGGGACACCAAATCTGGTGATGATATTGGTTTTTACAAAGCTGACACTGTTTCTTGCCCCGACTTCTTTAACGAGTATAACTTCTGCCAATTTGGAAAAGATGTTGGTTTCCATGAGGATATACTTCAGCTGTTTGGATTTGGTGGGAGGATATGGTCCCCCGACGACCATTCCCCAGACAGCAAATGGCCAGGAGTACTTTTCCTGATGAAGTAACATCGGGGGTTGGTTTATGAAGTTGGCATGATTGCCATTTTGTGGTAAAGTGCTCGCAATCTCGTTCCACTATGGGCCAATAGTACCCAAGTCTTCGAACATGATGTGAAATCATGGACCCCGGATGATGTTCCCCACATACTCTGGCATGTAATTCAGTCATGACGGCAACAGTTTCTTCTCCATCAATGCATCTGAGGAGGATTCCATCGAGGCCTCATTTGTAGAGGACCTCTTTCTGACTTTGTAGACTTCTTCCATCTTTGTTTGAACAAATGACAAGAACATTCGACGGTGAGAAATATTGATAATTGTTTCAACCCGGTCTTGGTCGGCTAGGGTTGTGGCCGCATTAACAAATGTGTCGGTCTGGGCATTCTGAGACCAGGGAATATAGGTCAATGTTGGTTCTGTGTAGAATTCTACTATTAATGCTCGGACATGGTCAGAAAGGGGAATCATCACCTCCATTATAATATCATAGTCACCATTGACTTTCTTGATGACCAGTTCTGAGTCACCTTTTACCTTATGGTGCCATAATCGTGCCTGGAGTGCGAGCTCCAGGCCTACAATGAGGGATTGATACTCTACTTCATTGTTTGTACAACCTTCTGACAGGAGGAAGGAATATGTCATGACTGCCTTTTCTGGGGACACGAGTATTATCCCTAATCCCACCTTGTAAAATTTCGGATCTTCCATCCTCTTCCCGGTTGGGCTTAGTAATGCGCTGTCAAAGTACATTTCCCATTCTAGGAACTCATCTTGAACCGAGAATATGTCTTCATCAGGTATCTTAGCATATGGTGTGGTGGTCCCCATTTAAGGGTTCTCCACCAGAAAATCTGCTAATTCCTGGCCCTTGATGGCTTTCTAAGGCACAAAACATATGTTGAACTATTGCAGGATGACGGCCCATTAAGACAGGCGCCCTGTCAGCATCGGGAGGCTGAGGATGTACTTGACAGGGTTACTAAGCATTACCAAATGGACTTCATGATACTGCAGATAATGTCGCAACTTTTGAACTGTGAAGACAAAGGCCGAACAACTCTTCTTGATGTTTGAGTATCAAGTTTCAGCATCAATCATTGTTAGACTGAGGTAAAAGAAACTGTTTTCACTGCCGACATCATCAACGAGTTGGGGGGATTCTGAGGACACCTCTTGACAGTCATCTATCCATTGGTACGTGACTCCCTTCATCATTAACCTAGTAAAGGGAAACCATTTTCCTTCCAGGTTGGTTATGAACCGCCTGATGTAGTCCAGGTGTCCTCGGAATCCCCCCAACTCGTTGAGATTGCGGGGAGGTGGTAATCCAATGATAGCCTTTGTTTTTTCAGGGTCGACTTTGATTCCACGATGGCGTATGAAGAAGCCAAGGAATTTCCCTGAGGTAACCTCGAAGGAACATTTCAAGGGGTTCATCTTCAGGCTATGATGTCGAAGTTTGTTGAAGACAGTCTCAAGGTCTGACAGGTGATCTGAGCATTGTCTGGTCTTAACCACGAATTCATCCACGTAGCATTCAATGAATCTCCATAGGAATGGTTTAATGATATGATGCATGGAATGCTGATATGTGGAGCTAGAGTTCTTGAGATCAAAGGGCATAACCCTGTAACAAAATACTCCTTGAGGGGCCCTGAAGGCAGTGGCTTCTTCATATTCTTGGGCCATCATGATTTGATTATACCCATAATAGTCGTCCATTAAGGATAGAGCCTCATACCTGGCCGTTGCATCGACTAATAACTCAGTGATTGGGACCGGGAAATCATCTTTCGGACAATGAAGATTGAGATCTCTGAAATCAATGCATATGTGGATTTACCCATTCTTCTTCTTGACATGGACGATGTTGGCCATCCAGATGGGGTACTAGACCTCTCGAATGAAGCCTTAATTAATGAGCTTATCAACATCAGCCTCTATTTTTGAAGCATGTGAGGGGTGTGTCCTTCTGCCGGCTTGTTTATAGCCCCAGTGGTCTTATGGAAGACCTAAGTGGTGGGTCGCCACTTCGAGATTGAGTCCCGGAATTTATGTGTAATTACAGGCAGAAAAATCTTGATGTTTCCTTAAGAAAGTAGTATATACCTCGTGCTCCTCGGGGGACATGGCTGCACTAACAAGTGTGATCCTCGGGTCTTCCTCGGTACCCAGGTTTATTTCCTTGAGCCCGTCCACCGTGGTGTAGATACCTTCCTCAAACATGGGAGGTTCATCCCATATATTTTCCTCCACTTATTCTCTCAAATACTCATCTTCTCTATCTAGAGAGGGGAGAGTTCTTGACTCATACTCCTGGGATTCCAGAGGAGAGGCATTATGGGCATCCTCACTCAAGTATTTTCCCCCAAATATAGGGTTGGCAGACGTTATGACAATGTCACACTCGGCCGTTATGAATGATGTCATGAGGACAACTGAGTACGTGTCCGAACTTATACCCCCGCTCTCAACATGGTTTTTGGTAAGTACGTATTCTCTACCAAGCTGTCGGAGAAGGTCATCATGAACCATTTCCAAACCATTTGGAGTGGGGATCTAGTCGACACCATCGACCGAAGTCTTCTTATTTTTTTCTTATAGAACCCGACATCAATGTAATGTGACTCCGAGAGCTCGAAAGGGCCCTTGTCGGCGTGCAATGTCCCACTTTTCCCATTGACACAGTACATAATACATTGGTGGTTGGATGAAGGAACGACCATGTGCTTATGGAGACATGACCTTCCATCAGGGCATTGAATGCGGTTTTCTACCGGACCACTAGGAATTCCGAGTAGGCCACAAGGTCCCCAAAATGGGTCTTTAGCTTAATTTGTCCCATTGGCTTCTGTACACTCTTGTCATAACCTAGAAAAGTTTTGGCCAATGGTATTAAATAACCCTCACTATATCCAAACATACGGAGTGTCTGTAGGGGAAGGAGTTTAACTCCAGACCCTTTTCCAATAAAGACTTTGAGGATCTCAAAATCATCTAGTGTGCCAGACACATATAGTGGTTTGATGTGTCCTTGTATGAGGAATCTTCATCCAGATCGGTGAAGGAATTCACCTTATGGCATTCAGCCGAGCCAGTCTCCATATGGTAAATCATGGTAGAAGCCAACTCGGCTTGAAACTCCTGGGGGTGATCAAGGCTTCTATAAGCGCCTCCTTGAGGTCTGCTGAAAAAATTTGGGTATCCAGGACAAATAGTTTGGACGATACCGATGCCAGCTGCTTAAGGATATTGTATTTCTGCTTTAGCGGTCGATGCTTCTCCATTGGTGGGGAGTCTTCGCAGGCACATTGGGAGCTGGATTACGTGATGAGGAGGGACCGGCCCTAGGGTTGGATGTCAATGGTGTTTCCACGTTTTGGGGATTCGGCCCAGCTGGTCTGTTTGTGCGCACTAGGCGGCTACACGCTTGTTCCTCCTCTTTTGTATACCATAGAATAACAGGGCCAGAGTACCTGCTTAAGGGGGTAAAGGGACATTCTTTATCCTGCTGAGTTCGTCGAAGGGATCTCCCATGGGTTTCTGTGATATTGACGGTTTGGGCTGAGGTCCAACCGTAGGGTTGGTTTTGGTTGCGACTGCGCCGCCCCTAGTATCCCCTACCTTTGCGATTCCTTGTCCCGGCTACTTGTGTCAGGAACTCGGGTTCATAAATATAAACTTGGTAAAGGAACAATTCCATAAGATGGATGACATTGATGGAACCAAAGATTGGATCTTCATCCTCTGACAGGTCAGCCCGGTTGGTTGTCCATGATGGTTCCGTTTGGTGGGTCGGTGCCTGTGGCGCTCTATTTGGGGGCATAAAATCCACCAGTGTTGGGGCTAACTTCGGCCTCGTTGAAAACTGCTCCTCTTTTACTTTTCCCCTCCCTTTTCTATTACGCTTAGATGACCAGCTCGTGGATGGTTGTGAGGTCGATATTTTTGGCTCTGTGGCATCAGGGGCTGTTGGTGGCAACACCGGCTGCTGTAATTGAGCTATGAGTATGCCCTGGGCCTGATTGATAGTTGTCTGAGTCATCCAGTCATCAAATTTTTTTCCCTTATTGCTGGTGGCTTCCTGCCACCCCTCCCCTTTGTCAGAGTCGGTGGAAGAAATATATGTCATATAACATCCCAAGTAAGTAATGAATAATAGATATTTTTATCTATGTCTATTAATGAATTAGATAGTGTTTTATAGGCTTAAAATGAGAATAAATCCAATCTTAATCATGGAATACACTAATATTTTTAAAAGAATGTTTGACTACCTTTTGATGGAAAAACATTTTTAAATCAAACTTTGGACAATTTAATAAGCTATATTTGTCAAAATAAACATATTCTTTATTATTGGGACATTGAAATTTACTTTGGGTAAATTTGTGGTATTTTTCCGATAAAGTTCATTTTTTAATGAATAGTGAAAAATGTTGTATTTTAATTCAAAACCTCTTTTTAATCTAATTTATTTATATGATTAGATTATCTTTTGAATTGGTTTTGAAGTTAAATTAGAATATATTTTTACCATTTAATCTAATAGTGGCCGTTGGAATTAATTTCACTTTGAAATTGGACTTAAACTAGTGTCTATTTTTTGATACTTATTTTTTCATAAAAACATGCTATTTGCTCTGACAACGGGAATTATTTATTAAATTAATTAATTTAACATATAGGTTTTGAATTTTGTAAAATATACATCATTTTCGAATTTGTATTATCAAATATAGATTAGGGTGAAGTTTTGGTATTTTTCTGAAAATCTTCAATTTTTGATGAATAGTGAAACAACTATGTGGTACTTAAAAACTGATTTTTCGTTTAAATGAAATTTTACCACCTCCGTGTTTTCAATTTCAAAAATCCGACATAAATGGTTTTAATTATGAATTAAAATTTTGTTCAATGGGATTAAAATAATTTTTTGGTGAATAGTAACTTTTAAGTTTATTAATCGCGATTAGAGGTAATTAGTGTAATTTAAAGTAAAAATAATGTTTTAATAATATGAAATGACCTAGAAACATGTCCTACCCCTATTGGATGTGTCATTTCCGACTAAGACAATCCATGGGTCAACTTGGGGACCCCATGGAGCCACTTTGGAAGGAAAATGACATTAATATATTTTTATTTAATGTTAAAATAAAAATGTCACAAACATGAGTTATTTTACTAAAAAAAATTTACATGGGGTTGTAAAAGTCAGATTTTTGACTATAAATAGTCATTGGAAAGATAATAGGATTTAATACATCATGATATTTGTTTTATAATTTTTAGACACTAAATAAATTAAATTATTTATGGCACCATGATGATGCAGCGATTACCTCATTATTTAACGATTTAAATAAAATGAAAATATAATGTAAAATATAAGACCTACACTTGTAAAAAACCTATTGTATGGGTGGATTTAGAACCCTTATCACCTTATCCTTGAAATACATCAATGTGGGACCTTTAAAATCCTAAACTCATTTGAAAATAAAGTAACATTTTGTAACTTTCCAAGAGTGCCCCTCATCTCCTCTTATAAAAGGACCTCACCTCTACCTATTTAACCACACCTCTCAAGACTTTGACTTGGCCAAACCCTATCCATTTTGTCCCTCCACATCCCTCTATTACTCCTTGAAGCCTAACTTTGGGCATAAGGCTTTTCAAGGAAGACCTTGAGCTCAAATCAAAAAGAGTTACCCGATTTAAAGGTAGTGTCTTCTCTTGTGTTCTTATGTTTTATTTTGCTTCTCCAACCCCCTAAACTCTTTTTATTCATTTATTTTGTAACAACTCCAGTATCTACAATATACTAGAATTTTGTTATAAGAAGCATTCGATCTACACTTACACACACCTACATCTAATGGTTAAAGAACATACTGTTTCCGTGGATGGAGAATTTCTGCCTCAGGAAACGATGATTGTTCAATATTCTTTTAACACCTTCAAAGGTGGACATTAATATGATATTGTATTTATATATGATATATGATATTTTTATGTTTTACTTAATCTTCTGTATTTTTAATTTATGGCATACCTTTATGGTTTCCATTATGGGGAAACGCGATATCTTCATTTTAGGAAGTGCGGACTACCGCCCCCTCAAAGTGATTTGATTCGTTAATGCCATATGTGGGATGTATAAAGGATGTAATTAATGATTTTATATATGATATTTTACTGGAATTATAATATACCTTTATATCATTATGATTCCATTCCATAAAATATGAAATAGAAATGAAAGTAGCATTCATGCGTTCGTACGGCTTACCGTCTCCATGAACGGTACATTTCATTTCTTACCTCTAAATGATTATGTAATACTATAAGTGCATGTATATACTGGATATATATGATATATATGATATCTACATTATGAGTATAGCTCTGGATATAACAGATACATGAACAAATTGTAATTATAAAGTGTTTATTTTTGACTCAAGTACCAATGATCGTTAAAACGACCGTTATTAAATTAAATAATTACATTGTGTTAATAACATGGTAATAAGTGATATAAAAGGAATAATTAACTTGAAAAATGTTCTTAAGAAATTAGAAATTAACTTAAGTTTATTATTCAGGAGGTTAAAGAACGATCGAGTCAAGTCGGACCCGAGGTATGGGACTTCGTCTCAATCTCCTTTCATTGAGCCATATCTTGTTTTATACACAACCTTATTTTATATGGTGTATAAACCCCTTTGACTTTTAAATTTATTAAAAAGGAATATTTTTTATACGAAGCATTTTACTAAATGACCAAGGGAAGGTTTTTGTCGTACGTATGTGGCGACAATGACTTTTTCGCCGCCGTGACCATTATTTGAGTTTCAGCTTCCTCTACAAGACATAGCTTTTTCTAAAAGAAAAATAAATACCATGTTTTAATTTTATTTTATTTTGGTATTGAAAATGGTTTTCATAATGTTTTTATATCAATGTGTTGTATTGATATCATGTGATTGAAAGGTGGAAATATTATGTTTCCTTTATGCATGTTTTATGTAATACGATTATGTTATGGTTCTTGGGCATTATTATGAAGACGGGTGGTTCTGTGATAAACTAAGGGCGGGTGAGCCCAATATAGCTCTCCAATGCATTGGGTAATGCGAAGGGGTTAAATGTTGAGGTTTATCCGAAGAGATTTAGGGAATATACTCTGATGGGTATTCCAAACGTAACCAAGAGGGTTACTCCCTACGTAAGAATGTTATGAATGCCTCAAGTTACCTTTTTTTCTTATGATTTCTATGATTTATTCATGATTTTATGAGGTATGTTAAAGTTATTATGTTTTATGAGTACATAATGATTTCATTGATTCTTATTTATACATGTACTCATGTTTCCTTTCCATATTTTTATATCCCTTACCGAGCTTTGTTTTCTCATCCCAAGTTTTTGAAATGTTTTTCACAGGTCAAGGGAAGGGTAGATGATATGATGATAGTGTCAAGGAAGTGTCAAGAAAGAATCCATGTTTTATTTTAAATATGTTTCCGTTGATGGGAAAAAATTAATACTATCTTTTATTGTAACCACTTTGTTTAAATGTGGGATGTAATGCATGTTTTATGATCTAATTCTCTAAAACTCTAAACCTGAAAAGATCCTCAAGGTTTATTATTTAAATATCTCATGATTAAGTAATGTTTAAGGCTCGAGCCTTATAGTTGGTATCAAAGGTCGGTTTAGATAACATTAGGAGTTATAATTCTATTAAATAATTATCTGAAAATATATTTTTTTATGGTCAAATTGAAATGATATAGCATTTGAAGATTACTATGTTTCTTCATCTAAGACATGTTTGTTCAGAATTGTTTTCCACATAGGAAACAAGGAAGTAGTGCTAGGAAGGCATACAGAAGGAAATAACCTTCCGAATCAGCATCCTGAGATGGTCGGAATTGGAACTGAAAAGTTTGTTGCAGTAATGGCATAGTTGACTCAAGTGATAAATGGTGGTGGTATCCATGCACGAGATCATCCAGATCAACCGCAAAGGAACATGTCAGTGGTGGAACATTTCATGTGGCAACATCCCCCATCATTCAGAGGATCATCTGACCATGTGCTAGCTGAGGGGTGGATTAAAGAACTGGAGAAGATTTTAGATGTCTTGGGGTGTTCAGACAATCAAAAGGTTAGTCTTTCTATTTACCGTTTGGAGGGTGAAGTAGATCAGTGGTGGTCGATGGTAAAAAATATCAGGGACGCTGATGAGATTTATGCTCTCAACTTGGATGAATTAAAAGGTATGTTTCTTGAGATGTATTTTCCTAAGGCTGTACAACTTAGGATGGAAAATCAATTCTTAGAATTGAGGAAAGAGGAAGACTCAGTGGCTGCCTATGAAGAGAGGTTCACTCGATTGGCAAGGTATGCTCCAAATTTTATCCGAGACCTTGATAGTAAAATCAATCATTTTTTACTCAGGATTAAAGACAAAATATCGAAGGGCATTAGTTTCTCGTGAGTTCAAAAGTTATGAAAAGCTTGTTCGATGTGCTGAGAAGGTGGAAATGGATTTTGCCGATGATCAAGTGTTCTATAACAACCAACAGAAGAAGAGACCGTGGTGGCAGGAGAAAGGAAAGAATTCTTCAAAAAAGTCTGATGGTAAGAAAACTAAGTTTCCAGTTTGTGATAAATGTGGTAAAAGGCATGCTAGGGAATGTCTTCTGAATTCTGGAAAGTGCTACCGATGTGGTAAGATGAGACATAAGGATCGTGATTGCACTGAAAAAGATCAAGGTGATGGTAAGTCCAAATTTGATTTACAGTTAGTGAAATGTTTCAAGTGTAATGAGATGGGTCACTATGCAAACGAGTGTCCAACAAAGATCTTGAGAGATGGGAAGCAGTTAGACTACAAGAATAAAGGGGTGGTGAAATCCTTTTCAACTACTTCAGTAGATGTCGGGCCATCAAATGAAGTTGTATCAGGTACTTTGTTCGTTTTTTCAAATTATGCTAGTGTGTTGTTTGATTCGGGGTTTACACATTCTTTTATATCTGAAACCTTTTCTAGTAAAATGGGAATACCATCTCAAGAAATGATTCCTGAACTTGCTGTAAAAACACCTGGGGGAAATGTTGAGGCAAAAAGAATTTATAATAATCTTCCTATCCTTATTCGGGGAACTAACCTACTTGAAAACCTTATTGTTTTACCTCTATTAGAGTTTGAAGTTATCCTTGGTATGGATTGGATCCCTATTTACCATTCTAAGATTGACTGTAGAGATAAAGATGTTTCTTTTAAGAAAGACTTTCAGTTTTTGTACCAGAATGAACCCTTAATATTGATAACTTATCAAGAGGCTGAGAAACTTGTAAAAGATGGAAATGAATGTTACCTTGCACACATTGTTGAAAACAAAGGAACTGTTCAGATTAATGATGTGCCAGTGGTAAATGAGCATCCTAATGTTTTTCCTGATGAGTTGTCTGGAATAATACCGGATCGAGAAGTTGAATTTACTGTTGACTTAGTTCCTGATGCTAATCCAATTTTAAAACCCCCTTATCGAATGGCTCAAGTTCAACTTTTAGAGTTGAAGGAGCAATTGCAAGATTTATTAGAGAAAGGTTTCATTCGACCTAGCACATCACCATGGGGTGCTCCTATTTTATTTGTTAAAAAGAAAGATGGCTCAATGAGACTTTGCATTGATTATAGATCCTTGAAAAACATCACTGTTAAGAACAAATATCCTTTGCCTCATATCGATGATTTATTTGATCAGCTCCAGGGAGCTCAATATTTTTCAAAGATTGACCTGAGATCGGGGTACCATCAGCTGAATGTAAAGGAAGTAGATGTTCCGAAGACTACGTTTCATACAATATATGGACATTATGAATTTGTAGTAATGCCTTTTGGGCTAGCCAATGCACCTGCTGTATTCATGGACTTAATGAATAGAATTTTCAATGAGTTCTTGGATAAGTTTGTGGTGGTTTTCATTGATGATATTTTGGTGTTTTCTAAAATTAAATAGGAACATGAAATACATTTAAGGGTTATTTTGCAAACCTTAAAAGAAAAGAAATTGTATGGGAAATTCAGAAAGTTTGAGTTTTGGTTGGAACAAATTTCATTCCTTGGTCATATTGTTTCTAAAGATGGGATAATTGTTGATCCTACAAAAACAAAGGTTGTGAAAGAATGTCCAAGACCCACAAATGTAACTGAGATTTGTAGCTTTGTTGGTTTGGTAGGTTACTACCAAAGGTTTGTTGAAAATGTTTCATGGTTATCTATTCCAATGACTAAGCTAACTCGGAAGGGTGTTAAGCTTATCTGGACAAAAGAATGTGATGATTATTTTGAGGAACTGAAAATAATATTGGTGAATGCTCCGGTTTTGGCACTACCTTCTAGGAATGGTGAGTTTGTTATCTGCAATGATGCTACATTAAAAGGACTTGGTTGCGTCCTAATGCAGAATGATCAGGTAATTGCTTATTCTTCACGTCAGGTGAAAACTCATGAGGTAAATTACCCTACACATGATTTGGAATTAGCTGCTGTTGTTTTTTCTTTAAAAATTTGGAGGCATCATTTGTATGGAGTAAAGTGTGAAATATATACCGATCACAAAAGTTTAAAATATATATTTACTCAGAAAGAATTGAACATGAGATAGAGGTGATGCCTAGAATTAATCATGGATTATGATTGTACAATTCATTACCATCTGGAAAAAGAAAATAATTTGGCTGATGCTTTGAGTCGAAAAAGTAATGCTTCATTAGCAATGTTGCATTTGGAACGTGATCCTTTGGTTAAGTATTTGATGAACTTTTTCATAGAAGTTGTTGGTGCAGGATGTCCTTCTGTTTTGTTTCATGTATCAGTGAAATCTTCTCTATTAGACAGAATCAAGCAAGCACAGAAGCAAGAAAGTGAGTTACAGAAAAAGGTAGATCTGGTTCAGAAGGGTTAGTTTCCTGAATTCAATATTGATAATGATTGTGTTTTGGGATTTGGGAAGAGATTGTGTGTGCCTTGTGATTCACAGTTTTAGAGAGATTTGTTATTTAAAGATCATAGTTCTCCGTTTTCAGTTCATCCTGGCAGTACTAAGATGTATAGAGATCTGCAGAAGTATTACTGGTGGGATGAAATGAAAAGAGATATTGCTGATTTTACTGTGAAGTGTTTGACTTGTCAATAGGTAAAAGCAGAGCGGTAGTTACCAAAAGGGATGCTTCAGCCTTTACCAGTACCAGAGTGGAAATGGGAAAATATATCCATGGACTTTGTTGGGGGATTACCGAAAACATCTCAAGGTAATAATGCAATCTGGGTTATTGTTGATCTCTTAACTATATCTGCTCATTTCCTTGCTATACGAGATACTTTTCCCCAGATAAACATTCATGTTTGTATCTTAAAGAGATTGTCAGGTAACATAGAGTTCCTCTCTCCATTGTATCTGACCGTGATCCTAGGTTTACTTCTAACTTTTGGAATGGCCATCATAAGTCGTTGGGTATTGAATTAAATTTTAGTACAGCTTTTCATCCTCAATCAGATGGGCAGTCAGAACGAACAATTCAGACTTTGGAAGATATACTACGTGCTTGTTCGATGGATTATCAGGGAAGTTGGGACCAACATCTTTCTATGGTTGAATTTTCATATAATAACAGTTTTCATTCCAGTATACAGATGGCACCATTTGAGAAATTATATGGGAAGCAGTCTCGAACTCCAACTTTCTGGGATGAAGTGGGTGAAAGGATGTTGATGGGACCAGAATTGGTAGAAGAGTTGGTAGAAAAAGTTCAGTTGATACAGAAACAAATGAGAACAGCTCAGAGTAGGCAGAAGAGTTATGCGGATAACCGGAGGAAGGATCTATCTTTTGAGGTAGGGGATCATGTTTTTCTCAAAGTCTCACCATGGAAAAGTGTGATGCGATTTGGTAAGAAAGGAATGCTGAGCCCAAGGTTCATTGGACCATATGAAATTCTGGAGAGAGTTGGATCAGTTGCTTACCGACTGGCTTTACCTCCAAGTTTATCTCAGGTACACAATGTTTTTCATGATTCAATGTTAAGGATGTATATGCCAGATCCATATCATGTTTTGAGTCCAGAGGTAGTTCAGCTAGAAGAGAACCTATCTTATGAGGAAAAACCGGTCTAGATTCTTGACCACAGGGAGCACATGTTATGGAATAAGGTGATTGATCAGGTAAAGGTTTTTTTTGAAAAAACCACATGATTGAAGAGGCAATATGGGAATCTGAAAATGAAATGAGGGCTAAATACCCCCACTTATTCAATAAGTAAATAAATTGCAGGGACAAAATTTTCAAAAGGGGGGAAGGATGTAACATCCCAAGTAAGTAATGAATAAGAGATATTTTTATCTATGTCTATTAATAAATTAGATAGTGTTTTAGAGGCTTAAAATGAGAATAAATCCAATCTTAAGCATGGAATGCACTAATAATTTTAAAATATTGTTTTACTGCCTTTTGATGGAAAACCATTTTTAAATCAAAATTTTGACAATTTTATAAGCTCTATTTGTCAAGATAAACTTATTCTTTATGATTGGGATATTTAAATTTACTTTGGGTAAATTTTTGGTATTTTTCTGATAATGTTCATTTTTTTAATGAATAGTGAAAAATGTTGTATTTTAATTCAAAACCCCATTTTAATCTAATATATTTATATGATTTGATTATCTTTTGAATTTATTTTGAAGATAAATTAGAATATATTTTTACTATTTAATCCAATAGTGGTTGTTGGAATTAATTTCACTTTGAAATTGGACTTAAACTATTGTCAATGTTTTGATACTTATTGTTTCATAAAAACACGCTATTTTCTCTAACAACGAGAATTAGTTAATAAATTAATTAATGTAACTTATATGTTTTGAATTTTTTAAAATAGACATCATTTTTGAATTCGGAATACCAAATATAGCTTAGGGTGATGGTTTAGTATTTTTCTGAAAAACATCAATTTTTGATGAATAGTGAAACCACTAAGTGGTACTTAAAAACTGATTTTTCGTTTAAATGAAATTTTACCACCTCTGTGTTTTGAATTTCAAAAATCTGACATACATGGTTGTCATTAAGAAGTTAAATGTGGTTCAATGTGATTGAAATAATTTTTTGGTGAATAGTAACTTTTAAGTTTATTAATCGCGATTAGAGGTAATTTGTGTAATTTAAGGTACAAATAATGTTTTAATAATATGTAATGACCTAGACACATGTCCTACCCTTATTGGATGTGTCATGACCGACCAAGAAAATCCATGGGTCAACTTGGGGACCCCATGGAGCCACTTTGGAAGGAAACTGACATTAATATCTTTTTATTTAATGTTAAAGTAAAAATGTCACAAACATGAGTTATTTCACTAAAATAATTTTTACATGGGATTTTAAAAGTCATATTTTTGACTATAAATAGTCATTGGAAAGTTAATAAGATTTAATACGTAATGATATTTGTTAAATAATTTTTAGACACTAAATAAATCAAATTATTTATGACACCATGATGATGCTGCGATTACCTCATTACTTAAAGATTTAAATAAAATTAAAATATAATGTAAAATCTAAGACCTACACTTGTCAAAAACCTATTGGATGGGTGGATTTCGAACCCTTATCACCTCATCCTTCAAATAAATCAATGTGGGACCTTTAAAATCCGAAACACATTTGAAAATAAAGTAACATTTTGTAACATTCCAAGAGAGGCCCTCCTCTCCTCTTATAAAAGACCGCCACCTCTACCTCTTTACCCACACCTCTCAAGACTTTGGCTCGGCCAAAACCTGTCCATTTTGTCTCTCCACATCCCTCTTTTACTCCTTGAAGCCTCACTTTGGGCAGAAGTCTTCCCAATAAAGCCTTTGAGCTCAAATCAAAAAGAGTTACCCGATTTAAAGGTAGTGTCTTCTCTTGTGTTCTTATGTTTTATTTTGCTTCTCCAACCCCCTAAACACTTTTTATTCATTTCTTTTGTAACAAATCCAGTATCTTGAATATATTAGGATGTTTTTATAATAAGAATTAGAGCTACAATTACACACACTGACATCTAATGGTTAATGATCATACTGTTTCCGTGGATGGTGAATTTCTGCCTCACGAAACGATGATTGTTCAATGTTATATTAACACCTTCAAAGGTGTCCATTAAGATGAAACTATATTTATATATGAAATATAATATGTTTATGTTTTACTTAATCTTCTGTATTTTTCATTTATGGCCTACCTTTATGGTTTCCATTATCGGTAAACACGATATCTTCATTTTAGGAAGTGCGGACTACCGCCCCCTCAAAGTGATTTGATTCGTTAATGCCATATGTGATATGTATAAAGGATATAATTAATGATTTTATATGTGATATTATACTATAATTATAATATACCTTTATATTATTATGATTCCATTCCATGAAATATGAAATATAAATGAAAGTAGCGTTCATGCGTACATACGACTTACCGTCTCCATGAACGGTGCATTTCATTTCCTACCTCTAAATGATTATGTAATATTATAAGTGCATGTATATACTGGATATATATGATATATATGATATCTACATTATGATTATAGCTTTGGATATAATTGATACATGAACAAACTTTAATTAGAAAGAGTTTATTTTTTACTCAAGTACCAATGATCGTTAAAACGACCGTTATTAAATTAAATAATTACATTGTGTTCATAACATGGTAATAAGTGATATAAAAGGAATAATGAACTTGAAAAAGGTTCTTAAGAAAGTAGAAATTAACTCAAGTTTATTATTCAGGAGGTTAAATAACGATCGAGTCAAGTCGGACCTGAGGTATGGGACTTCGTCTCAATCTCCTTTCATTGAGGCATATCTTGTTTTATACAAAACCTTCTTTTATACGGTGTATAAACCCCTTTGGCTTTTACATTTATCAAAAAGTAATATTTTTTTATACGAAGCGTTTTACTAAACGACAAAGGGAATGTTTTTATCGTACGTATGTGGCGACAACGACTTTTTCGCCGCTGTGACCATTATTTGAGTTTCGGATTCCTCTACAAGACATACCTTTTTTTAAAAGAAAAATAAATACCATGTTTTAATTTTCTTTTATTTTGGTATTGAAAATTGTTTTCATAATGTTTTTATATCAATGTGTTGTATTGATATCATGTGATTGAAAGGTGGAAATGTTATGTTTCCTTTATGCATGTTTTATGTGATACGATTATGTTATGATTCTTGATAATTATAATGAAGATGGGTGGTTCCGTGATAAACTAAGGGCGGGTGAGCCCGATGTAGCTCTCCAATGCATTGGGTAACACGAAGGGGTTAAACTTTTAGGTTTCTCTAAAGAGATGTAGGGAATATACTGTGATGGGTATTCCAAACGTAACCAAGAGGGTTACTACCTACGTAAGAATGTTATGAATGCCTCATGTTACCTTTATGTCTTATGATTTCTATGATTTATTCATGATTTTATTAGGTATGCTAATGTGCTTATGTTTTCTGAGTAGAGTATGATTTCATTGATTCTTATGTATACATGTACTCATGTTTCCTTTCTATATTTTTATATCCCTTACTAAGATTTTTATGCTCATCCCATGTTTTTGAAATGTTTTTCACAAGTCAAGGGAAGGGTACATGATATGATGATAGTGTCAAGGAAGTGTCAAGAAATAATCCATGTTTTATTTTAAATATGTCTCCGTTGATGGGAAAAAATGAATACTATCTTTTATTGTAACCACTTTGTTTAAATGTGGGATGTAATGCATGTTTTATGATCTAATTCTCTAAAACTCTAAACCTGAAAGGATCCTCAAGGTGTATTCTTGAAATATCTCAAGATTAAGTAATGTTTAAGGCTGGGGCCTTATATGTCACATGTGCTGGGGGTGGTCACAGCTCGATGGTAGGGTCAGTAATCTATTCTGCCATCACGACGGACTTCTTCGGGTTTCCATGACTCTGGGAGGCGGAGGAAGTTGCAATTCATGGTGGGGATGAAGTAGTCATGGTCTTGGTCCTATCAGAACTATTATACTTTGTCTCTTTGTTCCTCAAACTCGTTCCGCTTCGATCCTCTCTAATCATCCATCTTAGGTGGAGGCGGCCGCTGATATACAGGGGGCCCTTGATGATTTGGTGGAGGCCTGAGCGGAGGAGAAGGCAAGAGGACTGGCTTTAGCGTGACAGAGGACACTTCATCTCTAGCTACCCTTTTTGCAGGAGCCTATGAGGCTATTCAGGACATCAAATTGGTCCGCTAGAGGGAGTCCTCAATTCTATGGGAAATGGAAGAGAGATGGAAGAAGCCAGTGGTGCACTCCACTGGTATGAGTGGTGTTTGAAGATCATATCTATGATTATCGATGCATATAATAAGCATCTCATCTTGAGGCATTGGATTGTTCAGAAAGTAGGTCAGACCATTCCATCTAGCGATGAAATAAGAGACCCTCTCATTATCCCTCTAATTTCAGCTCATGAGGTTGCTAACCGTTGTTTTAGGCAACGTTGAGCTGAAGAGGAATAGAAACTGCTACAGAAGGTCATTCCAGTTTTTTATTGACTGGGCTGGCAGACTCGTATACTAGACGAAGGCAGATCCTTGCATGGTTCGTATGAAGCATCTAAGTTTCACTACTTCTTGTTGTTCTGGAGATCCCATCATAAGGTCAAAATAACATGCGTAGTGCGTCAAAGGCTATTCTGGATCACCTGATCCATTTGAGAATAGGGAACACAGGGCTCCCAAAATTGGGTGTAGGTGGTGTGTTTCTCACCCAATCTGGGTAGGGCGTCTGCTCTGGCTGTATTGGAGCATGTCAACCGTCCATCACTTCCAATCAAGCTTTTAGTGCCTCGATGGTGCTGGTGAGACCCCGGTTTACATCCTGTTAGGCCCGGTCCTGGGTATGTGTGGCCCGAGGCATTGCCTGAGGATCTGGATTGGTCGGCACAAGGGGTGCATGTGTCGTTTGTGACACCTTTAGAGGGTTCATACGTACTCGCTCTGGTTTCTTCCTGAGTGGAGTTAAGTCTTGGTATTCATCCGGATCCCCATTTAGGTAGTTGGACGGGCCAAGTGCCTCATTTGGCAGGATCCCAGAACGTGCTTCGTTTACCGGGGCAAATCTTGGCCTTTGAGGTGTACTTACTAGGAGTGCATGATGTGGATCCTCTTGGGATGCACTTTCAATAAGATGGTTCCTATGGAGTAGCTCGGTGTTAGGTTGCCTCAATTCCTTCATTTCCTCTTTCTGTCGAGTGAACCTCTCTTCGAGCATAAGTGGCTCGTTTTTATCGAGATAAGGAGGCAGGTTAAGTGTAATTGTTCCTTTGTTCTTATCCTTATTAGAAGATCACAGGTTAGAGGAAGGTTAGCTGAAGGGGAGGACATATTTAATGCGGCCCTCTGGTTCCGGCTATGCACACCTGGTGGTTCATTGTGAGTCACAACCGGAACAGAACCACCATCTCCCGATCCATCCGGATTAGCACCGTCATCGGTGTTACCAGTGGGGTTAACCTCTATGGTGTTGATCGATGCATACTGCAGGGCAAAGAATATGTCATCTTCCAAATTGGAAGACGATCTCTCACGTCTTTTACCGGTCTTCCCTTTCATGTCACGAGATTGCTTGTGGACTCCTTGATGAAGGGTGACATGGAGAGTTATTTGATGAGACCTTACGGTACGCCTCCCTTTTGGAGGGGACGACGATTCAAATTGTGGGATAGGGAAGGAACCTCCTCTTCTGACTGTCCTCCCTAGATGAGAGAATACTGATTCTCGTGGAGGAGGTTGTTGTTAAGGAGGTAAAAATTCCCCCAGCCCTGAGGGTTGGGGATGGATCCGTTCCTTGGACGTTGAATATAATCCCGTTTTTATTGGACTTATGTGGGCAGTTTTTGTTAAAAATTCCCCCAGCCCTGTAGGCTGGGGTTGACCCTGGATTGCGGTAGTGGCTACTTCTATCACTACCTGCCTGATCTTGTGTGCCCCCATTCGAGGGTGAACTCAGTTTGGTGCTGAGTTCTTCTATGAATCAATCCCTTCTGGGGAGGCAAGAAATGTCTGTTTATTGGCATCTCATAAGCGAGATGCCTGTTGTATGCTCTCGGTGGCCTGATTTAGCAGTTCTTCAATGGCTTGTTCCCTTTGGGTCTTAAGCTTCTAGGACTTACTCAAGGCATGTCTCTATTGGGTGTGTTGCCTTTCCTGAACAGGGACCCCAATTGATTGTTGTCTTAACGTGATGGCGTTGCAAGAAATTATGTCAAACGAGTTCTTCTAGGCAGGAAGCAGAGTGAAATGCAGATCTACATGTTCCCCCCATCCCCTGATATAGACTGCCGTCAGAGCCTCACTGATGAGGCGGTGCAGCGCACGGAGGCAGGCTATCTCCACATTTCTTTTACACCTCTCGGGACGCTGTTGTCGCGCTGAAGGAAGAGCTTCCATGTCGATGTGACACAAGAGGTCTCCTATTTTCTTGACGTGGTCTACATATCCATCGTTGGGCAGGAAACTTGATTTCTTCCGATGGAGGGTTGACCATATATTATAGCAGATGTCGTGCACACATTCTTCCGACAACTCTCTGGGTATGTCGAATTGTGAGATGGTCGTGGGCCAAAACATAACTGGTATATCATCCCTAGCCCATTGTTTCCTCGGGTGCAACATGTTGCCATACTCCTCCACTAGCGATTCCTCTACCTGGTCAGCCCAACTGAGATGCTCACTCATAGTGTGGTCGAAGGCAGCGGGACTGGTAGGTGTTAAATTAACATGTGGGTGATTACGAGGTGGTTCAGAAGATGAACATGGCCCTATAACATCTCCCAATTGAATAAGGGTGTCGTTGGCGACTAGCTGGGAATCATACATGCTTGAGCCCATCCTTCTGAGTGCATCGACATACGATGGATTTTCTGTGCTTGATTCGGCAGGGGGAGGACCTTCCCATCGAAATGATGTGTCATTGAGGGGAGGAACTTCACAATGGAGGCCGGAATGGCGAGGAGAACCAGTCCATCTTTACGCCTCACTGCATAGAGAACTTTTGCAGTGCATACCCTGGGGAGGACCTCCAAGGCATGTTGCAGCAAGGGGAGGTACTTCTGGATGCATAGAGTTGTTACGAGGAGGGCCTTCACAACAACTTCCATCATGGTGAGGATGACCATCATGGTTTTATATTCAATGTGCATCATGGGGAGGACCATCAAGAAACACTGCGACAAGGGGATGACCTTCTTGTTACTTAGGGCCACTACAAGGAGGACCTTCCCAATGGCGGTTGTGGTGGCGAGGACTACCATCACAGCTACTGCAATGGAGAGGACTACCATTACAGCTTCCACATGGAGAATATCTGCAGGGTACACCCTGGGGAGGGCCTTTAGAATGTACCGAAACGAGGGGAGGGACTTCTTGTTTCTTGACGTCTCTATGGGGAGGACCTCCGTTATTAGGGTGGGGAGGATTACCACCATGATCTGATGCTCCGCTGCGCGGAGTGTCATTGCAACGTAACCCCTGGGGAGGACCTTCAGGGCATGCCACGACAAGGGGAGGGATTTTTTGTATTGATGAGACGTAATTGCGGGGAGGACCTCTATAGTTGTGACAATGATAGTGAGGACTACTATCATAATCTGTTTCCCAACTACATGGAGAGTGCTTGCAATGTATACCCCTGGGAGGACCTTCAGGGTGGACCGCAGCAAGTGGACGGCCTTCTTGCTGCTCGATCTTCATGTCATGTGGGGGGCTGCCGTGACTCGCATCAAAAGAGAAGATTTTGTCATTGAACATTATATGACTATGGGGGAGGCCCCTACAGGTGCTCTGGGGAGGACCGTCAGAGCTTCTGGTAGCGACATTGTGGGGAGGACCTTCACAAATGCTACTATCACTCCCATAATTTGGTAATGGGTGTGCATTGTTCTGAGCCTTCGGTATGTGCATAGAGGCATCGGGAACCCCAGCATCCAGCATAGCAGAGTCATGAACCCACTCTTTATTTTCTAGCTACCTTCGGTGAGTTTGGGGCGCATTCTTGTGGGCAGTGGGGACTATGTGCAGTTGACAATGGCCTTCACCTTTTGGTAACTGTCTAATTGGGTCCCATGATGTTATGGAGATATGACGATGAACATATTGACTTTTATCAGGAATATATGCCTACTCTAGAGCATCCACCTTGATATACAGGTGTCCCCCCGTTGGAACAAGTGAATTTCTTCGATCCATTGCCCTTGTATCGCAGAATATAGCTGACAACCCTCCTGGTCAGAAGAAACGATGCATATCTGCTCTGAGGTGGCTATCTTGTCTGTTAAATGAGTCGTCTCAATTGGGAAGATGGGCTCACGGGCCCGAGTCCTTGTTGATACCGCAGATGAAATTACATTCTGGAAAGTCTACAAGATATGATCTGGGATTGATAACTGCTCCTCCACCATTGAAATGATATGCTGAGAGACATCTTTGGATGGAACGGGTATGGAAGCACATTCTGGTATCGGAGTAGGAATATCATGCTCCGGTCCTGCAGTGGTCAGTGGGTACTGACAATTCTATTGTGTCGGGGTAGGTGAATGAATCTTCCCCTGGGCCGAGATATGCCATTTTATCTCTCTGTATGCCGCCACATCGGGATGGTGAACTTTACTTGCATCCGCAGGGAGCTGGCCCTACATATGTTGGTTTCCCACAATATCGAGTCGGTCGCCTTTGTTGGAAGGGAGAAGTTCCTGCCTATTAATTTCCATCACATCTAGATGGGGGCTTTGCGGATCGCCACTACATCAGGGTGGTAGGCGTCAGGAGCATCTGCTAGGAGTCGGTCCTGCAGGCGATGGGTCACCACCATGTTGGGTTGGTGGGATTCATGACCCTAGGCAGGGAGAGGTGCCTGCCGGGTAGGTGCTATCCTGTGTGAGTGATAGGCTTGACGAAGCCCACCTGGGATCAGCTCCTACTCATATGATGCCGCCATGTCTGGATGGCGGGCTTTGGAGGAGCGAACATGTGTATGTGCCAGTTCATGATTCATCTCCATGACTGGGTAGCAGAGCTCCTCCTCTGGGACAAGGGTGATGACTAGTCCCTGGTTTTACGTTTTCCGCCCTCATCGGGCGGTCTAAGGGGTTGGAGCTCGAGGAGCATGGGCCTGGATCCTCGGGGCGACATCCTCCTTATCATGAGGATGTTGAGTCGTGACATGACTGAGATGAAATCTTCTGGTGGGGGCCTTGGAGCAGAACCCCCGGTCTATGGGGATGAATTCCTCAGCGTCGACCTCATCCACCTTACTTAGATAAGGGATGTATGTGTTTTCTCCTTTCATGGATAGACTCTCGAAATGATTTTGGATGGAAACAGGGGCCGTCTAGATCCGCTTTTGTGGCTGATGCTGGGAAAGAGACCAGTGGGTCGTGGCAGTTTGGAGGGTATTCATGGCTGCTTCCACCATTGGGATCGTACCATTCAAGTGGTACTCTCGGATTACCACATCCGAGACCCAGCGTTGAAGGCTCTGGGTAGGTGACGGGGTCCTCCATTGGTGAGGAAGTCTAGTAATTGCATTGTTGGAAGCACGCGCCCATCAGAGCAGCATCTCATGACCCCATGCGTAATTAATGACCATGATCGTCCCTCTATGTGATTATAAAGGGGGAACAAGGTGGGATTATATTAAATCCATCATGCTTTGTTAAAGATTCACGTCTATTTCACCATTTTTTGTCTTGCGGCTCACGATGGGGTCATGGGGGAGAAACGTGCGCTACCCGACAGTTGATTAGAGAAGACTGGGTTCTGTTTAATCACTCATATTAGGTGCACTGGTTTCACCACAAAACACCCAACAGTTCCATATCCAGAAATATGTGGACCAGCTTTCCAAAGGCAGGCGTTCATTGGGTGGTTTGACAAGTGATGCTTATGAACTCACATTGGTTGAGAGGATTGGAAGTTGGGCTAATCCCACCCTTTTTGGGGGAATTATTACATGTTCTGGGACTCTCTTATAGATTTATGACTTATTCATATGTTCATGAATCTTTTGTTTATACCCAAGCATATTATCCACAGATTACTCCTGGTTGGCAATGGTCAGCTGGATGCAGGGGTTCAGAATCATTTATGCCCATGGTTTACCATCCCTCGTCAGATTTATGACCCCGAGTATTCTGGACTCATTGAGACAGTGCTGGTTTAAAGCCTCGTAACCAGGCACTATGGAGTTTATTGTCATCCAGGGAGACAAATAACGAATTGAGCATTTGGATTGAACCCATGGTACGAGACTCCAACATATCCCTGTGGGAGGAATCATAATTCATGTAGTATGGTAGTACAGTTTAATGTCAAGTGAGATGAAGGATGAACCGTCTTGAAGGAAGTTGGAATAGCCGGGTGTTGGTCTTAAACCTCGGGGAGGCTTCCTACGTACCCTGCCTAGGAGACAGGGATCGAAGTCCATGTAGTTTGGATTGGGATGGGTCTTACACTCTGAGGCATCCCAAGGTGTGGGTAAACCAGTGTAAAGGGGTTCGAAATGACAGATTATTGGGATTTAACCTCGAGGAGTCTTCCTACGTACCCTGCAGAGGAGGCAGGGATCAAAGACCTTGTAGTTTGGTTTGGGAGTGTCGGAGAACCGACGTGAATGTGGACCCAGGGGTCCAATGGTGATGAGGCTTGAACCTCTTGGTGGCTTCCTACGTATCCTTGTGGTGGGGAATCAAAGTCCACATAGTTTGAATTTTCATGGGGATTACGCTCTGTGGAAGCCCTAGAGAGGATGTCATGGTTGATGCTTACACTAAGCCCATTTGATTCGTGCTCCGTGTGAGAAACAAGAGGCAGAAGGGACCAGATGATCACGTCACGAAAGGTGTGTCCGTTGGAAGTGCAATGGGGCTGAAGTTTGGGGGGGCCAAAAAGTTAGGGTTTACTCTGAGATGGATTCCCATGGTGCTAAATTCTAGCGGGAAAGGTACTTGGCCCTGAAGAAGAATGGAGCAGCACCCTTCCCCACTACACCCTTCCTTGGCCATGGTCATGGGGAAGTACGAAGATGCATGGGTGCTTCCTTCTGATGGGTAGCTCGCCACTCCCAGGGGAGGGGAGAAGTGCCCCATTCTTAACAATTGGAGGGGAAGAAAGGGGAATCCTGGACTTGGACTCTGCACTACAATGGGTATGTGGACCCAGGAGTGCCTCAGGAACCCACACAAGGGTCGGGGCAACCACTTCACCCTCTCCTACCATGAGTATGTGAACACATAGTGATGTGCTGATGCACCTGAGGGTTTCATCATACGAGTATGGTGTCTCTGGTGGAGGCCTCGGCTCGGGGCCGATGAATGGTCTAATGAGGGGGTTGGGAAGGATCGGGCTAGATTGGAAGGATTTTATCTGGCATGGGGAATGGGAACTCCAAGGATTTGGTGGGTGACACGTGTGTTTATGGGTGGCGTCGTTCATGTAGGGAGGTGCTACGCAGCTGGAGAGGCCGTCCGCGAACCAGGGTGGTCCTTGGACAGATGGGCATCCCGCGAACCAGGGTGGTTCACAGCTTCGGGTTCAGCCCACGTACCAGATTGGTATGGGAAGGGGTCCACGTGAGCAGAGGTGGCCGAGGGTGACACTGGTCGGAGGTTAGTCGGTCGGGGCTTCGCCCGTGTAGGAGGGAGCTAGGTGGTGCGATGGTTCAGAAAAGGGGCATAAACTCCCTGGTCCGCGGGGAGTGCATCCGCGGAGGGACCATGGTTCGTGGTATTCTTTTCATTGTTATATTAATCTCATGGTTCACCATGTTGTTATGCATTTTGGGTTCCTTATTAATTCATTTCCAGCTTCATACCTGTTCTGGTTCGCGAACCAGAACTTCGCTGTTTGCGAAATCCTAAGCTCCTTCCATCGAAATCCTTACACCTGAATCTGACCGATCTCCCCTTCCTCTTCCCCCTCTATCTCCATTTATTGAGTGGGGAAAGAGATGTATTTGTGGTCATGCAGAACCATTTGCAGAGGCCCATGACTGAAAGCCCGGTTTATAGATGACTTGGTCAATCCACAACTCGTGGGGGCATTGAACGCACCCCCTGTACTAAACTAGCTCGGGGAGTGCTTCGTGGCCGCATAGGGTTCCGCCTCCATTCCGCAAACGACAGTGGATGCGGCCCGGGACGGTTGACACATTTTACAGTTTGGGTGATTTGTGAAGGTGGACCGGGCTGGCGCCTGTCCTGCTTCGCGCTTGTGGAGGATTCCCGCCTCTATCCCGTGAACGACAGCGGTCCGCGGAGGGGGAGATTCGTGGAACCGGCCGCACAACATTATCATTGGACCGGTCTATAGACCGGTTCCTCTTGCGAAATCCTTTGAGTATTATCCACAATTTCCCCCAATTTTTTGAGGGGAAATTGGGTAAATTATCCCTTCGATTAAAGGGGAATCTCATTCTCCTTTGTGGAATTTTCAGGACCCTATAGTGTGCTGAGGAGGCCACCTGTACCCACACTTCAAGAGGTAATTCCGAAGGATGACCCAATAGCTTCTTTACTTAATTCCTTCAGTTGTACGAGCTTTTTAGTTGTTTTGTACTTTTCTGTAGGTCTTGTATTTCCAGATCCTTTACATTTAGCGCACTCTTTTTTACTCTGTTTAATTCCATTTGCATACTCTGTTGTGGTTTTTTACTGTTATAAAGTCAATTTATTTCCAGTTTAAGGATATATACCTTTGGTTCTAATCGCCAGCCCCTGGCGTATGAAAGGTGGTCTTGGGGTAGTTACGACATGGGCCCCGAGGGACGGGTCGTGACAAATTGGTTTCGAAGTAGTCGGTTTTACCGCATCACTTTGGACTCTGATAATTTATTTCTATGAATAAATAGTGTTAAGCGTACTAGGTGTGGTTTTTAGTCCAGGGAGTCCGGTTTTGGTGCGGGCGGCCAACGTATCCATATACATGGACCCTGAAAACTGGTTTCCGACTTTGTGCATGAAAGCACTGATTCCGTGCGTGTCATTAAAATTTTTCATTAAGTCAGCTCAACCATGTCAGCTCACCAGGTATAATCTTTTGACCATGCTGCATCTATTTCTTTCCAGATGCCTCCCCACAAAGCCCCGAGAGTCATACGGTCAGACAGCCCATCAAGCGACGAGGACATGGTGTAGGGCCCCTTTCTAGTTGAGGCACTAGCAGTACAACTTCAAATTGGGCCACTGATTCCACCAGCCCCAGAAGTAGATGATGCACGTTGCTTGAGAAAATTGTATGAGTTCCATCACTAATGGCCACCTAGGATATAGGGAGAGATGGAACAACGAGTGGCTGAGTATTGGATGGAGGTTTTGGTGAGGGTCTTTAGGCTAGTAGGGACACCTGCAAACTTCATGGTGATCCTTGCTACCATCCTCATTCAGGTAGCAGATGGAAGATGGTGGATCTTGATGCTCCAGGTGCATGACAAGGTGATAATTCTCTAGGAAAACTTCGAGATCCTGTTCTGGGGGGAGTTTGTTCCAGTGACGCTACGAGCGGTAAGGATATAGAAGCTACTGCATCTATAGAAGGGTAGCATGACTGTAGCTCAGTACTCAGTGAGGTTCACCGACCTCTCGCACTACTCTACATATATGGTACGAGACCCATTAGTCAGGTCCTGGACCTTTGAGTAGGGACTCAGGTGAGAGATCGGGGCATCGATGATCTCCCTCAGCATCCGGATGTTGGAGGGGGTGTTTGAGAGAGCCCTCCTAGAAGAGAGTTTCCTGGACAAGTAGTCACTAGCAGCGAGACCCACCTCTAGTTGACATGCATCAAAGTCTTCTGTAACTGGTAGTAGACAGAGGATGTAGAGGTCCAAGAGGACCAGACCCATGGGGGGATGACCGCAGGACTCAGGATCAGTTGTGCAGGGTACACAGAGTAGAGTCTTATATGCCAATAGCAGACAGCGATACTCATGTGGCGGGTATAGTCACATGGCACATGACTATCTGACCCGCCGTACAGATGATCCGCAGTTAGTTGAGGAACCTCCCAGTAAAGGTAGAGATTCGATCGAGGTGGTCTGTAGGGCACAAGTGGATGTTGCAAATGATCTGGTCGAGTAGCTAGCAGTGGATTACATTTCGAGGTATTGCCACTACCACCACCATCACGAGGACAATCACGACCGTAGGGAGATGGCAGATAGGGGAGAGCTCAGCTTCAGGCAGCTGAGTCATATGACCACGACACACTGGATATGATTTGAGGTACTATCTGTGTCTACTCCACCTTAGATGTAGTTATTATAGACACAGGTGACGGTCACTCTTTCATTCCCACTACCCTCATTCGGATCATGGAGATTCTGACGTAGCCGTAGGCTCTATCCTTACGGCTAGAGACTCATACGGGAGAAGACTCGATGATTACGCACTGTTCTTGGAAGTGTGAGCATACTCTAGGATGCTAGAGCTTTAGCTGGGATCTCCTCATATTGGCGTTGAAGCCATACGACATCATCTTGGGTATGGACTGCTTATCTACAGTCCATGCTTGGATTGAATGTATTTGGATCAATGTGTGGTGTGTCCTCATGGATGGGACCATGATCAACTTCACCGGAGAGATGGGAACCTTTGTAGCACATGAAAAACTTACTCTAAGGAGGGTGCAGCCAATCACTCACCAGTTATCTTGCCTAGCCCTCTGAGCAGTTGATGTGGAGATTCTAACATATCCTATAGTGGTGGACCAGTACGCGGTTGTTTTCACTGATTATGTTCCAGGACTACCTCCTCACAAAGAGGTGGACATATACATGGAACTGTAGCCCGATAAGGCACTGATATCTACACCAGCATATCAGATGGCTCCCGCTGAGCTTCGTGAGCTGCGGGTATAGCTAGAGGACTTACAAGGGAAGAGATTCAGACGGCCCAGTATTTCTCCCTAGGGAGCCCCAATTCTGTTCGCCAAGAAGGCAGATGGGATCTTGGGGATATGTGTTTACTATCGTCACCTGAACCAGGTGAACATGAAGAAAAGGTACCCACTATCATGGTTTGATGATCACTTTGATCAATTGAAGGGATGACGGTGGTTCTCGATGATAGACCTTATGTCAGGCTATCACCAGCTCAGGGTTCAAGAAGAAGATGTGCAGAAGATGACTTTCAGGTGTCGTTATGGCCACTATGAGTTCTTGGTTATGCCTTTCGACATAACCAACACTCCATCACTGTTCATGAGTCTGATGAATAGGATCTTCTAGCCATACCTTGATCTCTTTATCATGGTCTTCATTGAAGACATTCTGATCTACTCGACTACTGATGAGGAGGATGCCTACCATTTATAGGTAGTACTGGAAAAACACCAAGAGCACCAGCTTTATGGTAAGCTCTCTAAGTGCCAATTTTGGATTCGAGAGGTTCACTTCTTAGGACATGTCATCTCGGTGGATGGAGTTGCCGTAGATCCAGTGAATATTGAGGCATTACTTTAATGGGATCCACCTAGGAGTGTGACGGAGGAACGAAGTTTCCTAGTATTGGCTGGGTACTACCGGATATTCGATCCAGACTTCTCCAGAGTTACAGCACCACTATCAGCCTTGATGATGAAGGGGAACCCTTTGTGTGGTCGGAGAGATGCCAGCATAGATTTCAAGAGGTGAGGTAGAGTATGACTAATACCCCATCTTGAGGCTTCTAGAGGAAGGTGTAGTGTACATAGTTTACTGCGACGCATCAGGGAATGGACTCAGGTGTGTCCTGATGCAGGATCGAGTAGTGATCACATATGTTTCTTAGCAGCTGAGATAGCATGAGCAGAACTATGCTACCCATGACATGGTGTTAGCAGTAGTGGTCTTATCCTTGAAGATGTGGCGTCACTATCTTATGGGAGAACGTTTTACCGTGTACTCTGATCACAATATTCTCATGTATATCCTCTATCAGAAGGACCTGAACCTGAGATAGATGTGATGTCTTGAGTCCCTCCAGGACTATGACTTCGAGATAGTCTATACTCTTGGGAAGGGGAACATTGTTGCAGATGCGCACAGTAGGACAATTGGTATACAACTGCTAGGAGAGGCAACAGAGAAGGCGGCTGCCTTACCAATATACTTCGTGGATATAGATAAAGCAACCTATCTATAGTCTCTTACAGTCTCTCCTCCACTTCTTGAGTGAGTCTGGGAGGTCCAGCAAGGGGACGCTGACTACGAGACACAACATGTTCAGTTATCCATAGGGAAGGCACCTGATGGATTCTCTGAAGGTGGGGAGCATGTCATCCTCTATAGAAGATGTACTATGGTACCGGTAGCATTTCATGAGGAAGTGTTGAGGGAGTTCCACACTTCCCCTCTAGTGGTACATACAAGAGTGGAAAATATGTACCAGGACCTTCGACGACAACATTAGTGGCCTGGTATGATGAAGGTTGTAGCGGGTTTTGTCTCTCGGTGCCTCACATGTCAGTAAGTGATGGCGGAGCACCGGGTACAAGCAGGCCTGGTTCAACCTTTAGAGGTCCTAGAGTGTAAGTGGGATGGGATATCCCTAGATTTTATGATGGGTATTCTATGTACATCCAGGAGTCATGATTCGATATCGGTGATCAATGACTGACACTCCATGTTGGACCACTTCTTACCGATAAGAGAGCAGGGCTCTGTAGAGATCTCAGGACACCTCTATGTGCAAGAGATTGTGCATTTTAATAGATTACCTTCTTCTATTGTCTCTGACTGTGATGCACAGTTTACTACTTGACTATGGAAGGGGTTGTAGGAAGCTTTCGGGACACAGATTTATTTGAGCTCCTCCTTCCATCCTCAGATAGATTGTTAGACTGATCGGACCATCCAGACCCTCAAGGAAATCCTCCACGCATGTGTCCTCGAGTTTGGTCCTAGTTGGGAGGATCACTTACCTTTGGTGGAGTTTTCCAACAACAACAGATATCATTACACCATCGATATGGATCCTTTTGATGCCTTGGATAGTCGACCGTGCAGATCACCATTGTGCTGGACAGACCCAGTGGAGTCAGCATTAGTGGGAACAAAGATGGTACACACTACCACAGAGAAGGTGTAGATCATCCAGGAGTGGATAAAGACTGCACAGAGTAGACATAAGTCATATAATGATAGGAGATGGAGGCCTCTGGAGTTCAAGGATGGAAACCACATCTTTCTACGAGTCTCACCTCGACGAGGCCAATGGAGATTTGGCTGAGGTGGAAAGTTATCTTTGCGATTAATTGGACCTTTCCAGGTCCCCAGCAGAGTAGAAGAGGTGGCTTACCGCTCATCTCTTCCACCTCAGTTTCACCGGGTGCACGACATCTTCAACTTATCCTAGTTGAGGAGATACGTGAACGACCCTTCCCTCATCATCGACAATGGAGAGCGGGACATCGATGATTTGGAGACTTTCACAAAGTATCCAATAGAGATTGATGATCAAAAGGAGAGGGTCCTACGTGGATGGTCGATACCTCTGGTGCACATTCACTGATAGCATGAGAATCTGCAGGAGAGCACATGGGAGAAGGAGGATCAAATGCGTGCTCAGTACCCTCATTTGTTCCCTTTGTTCGAGTTCTAGTTTACGGGGATGTAAAGCTCTAAGGTGGGGAGAATATACAAACCCATAATTTCCGTGGAATTTTTTTTCTTTTTCTCAAATTCAAGGGAATTTTACGAGTCCGAAAAAATTTGCAGCGCTTGATTCCGAGTCCCGGTGCACCCGGAACAAATTTCTGATGTTTTGTTCGGGTATGTTTAGTAAACGTACGAACGAGATTTTATAAATTTTGAACAAGTGCTCAGAATTTAAATCTACGGATGCCATTGAACTCAGAGTGCCGATATTCTCTTAAGAAGGCTTTCACCTTGATGGTAGTTTTTCGAGAATAGAAGTATGTTTTTGGGGTTTTAATTAAATAAAAATAAGTGTGTAGCTTATTTTTATTTTTATTTGTGTGGTTTAAACCTCCAAAAGATGGTTATAGGTGGGGTCCACCACACCATAACCTCCCATGAGAGGTTATGGTGGTGGGGCCCACCCACACATAACCTCCCTTGGGAGGATATCATTGGTGGGGACCACCCGGGCTTGTAACCCTTGGAAACCCCCATTTATATGAGGAGAAACCTTGACATTACCCACTAATCAATAGAGCCAACTCCACCCCATTAATGAAGTGAGTTATCTCAATTAATTTAACATCACATTTTTTAATTCTTTTGAATTTTTTTGGGGGACACCAATTAAATAATGGATTAACTTTTCCCATTATTTTTGGGTTGGAATTTTCATTTGGTGGAACATGGGGAAAGAGGGAGCTTTGGAGAGAAAGAACTCACCAATGAAGAACGAACTTCAACCTTGTCAAAATAGTAGGAGCCGACTGTGAAGAACACCATCTTTGACTTTGTCACCTATGAACACCCATATGCCAATGATGGATATCCTCTTCCTTTTCCGACATGGAAGAATCAATGTGGTTTTCCGCGACATCATCAACGATCAAGAAATATGAGTTAGGGGTTGATTTATGTATGAGTTTTTACCCTCCGTTCTTCATCATTTTGTTGAGATCCTTGTAGATGACTGATATCATCTTAATGGGGAGTGCATGGACCGCATGAATATGGTCCGACCCTCCCCCCTTTTTGTTGTTCTCGTTGTATTGACGGTGGAGGCAGAGCAACGACAGCTGGAATCGAGCCATCAGTGAAGAAAAATAGTGGCGCAAGGCCGCAATGTCGTTAAGATGGAGCGCCACCGCCGTGCCGCACAGAAGAAGAGTCGCGGCCAGGGTGGGCCACGGCAGAGGGGCGTGGCGCCGTCACGCTGTGCTGTGGTGGGGAGCTGCCGACCCGTCACGCCCGCCCAGAGGTGCGGGGCCCCGTTGTGTCCCGTGTGTGCTGGACCAGTGCCACCTAGAGCTGGTTTCGGCTAACACCTGAACGAAAGAGTCGTTCGGGTTCCAGGGGGCATGCGCCTCCCCCCTGGGCACGGCTAGGGCAGGTCGTCGGGCTGCCTTCGGCAAGGATTTCCTCAGGGTAGATCGCCCTCGCCCCCCCCCCCCCCCCCCCTCGGGGCTGGCCGCTTCCTCGGACCGGATCTGACACATACACTGGGTCAGACCCCGATCCAGACTAGGTTGGGTGGGGTCTGTCCGACCTGACCCGGACCCGTTTGGCCAGTTTACACCTTTTCGCCCCTATCTTGGGCTATGGGTGTCCAATTGATGAACCACATGTGGAAATGAAAGTCTTTGAGTGAGAAGGATATTTTGGAATACCCTCATGAGGTTTTACATAGTTGGAGTATGGTCATGTTGGTTTGAACCTGACAACAAATCGCGGCCCTGGAACGGAAATGCCAATAACTCACAGACCAGGCGTCCAATTGACACACCATCTGACACATTGGATCCCTTACGACATGGAGGTCCTTTGGGTTAATCCTTGTGGAGTTAAATGGGAGTCAAAATACAAAAAATATCTCAAGGGTAGATTCTACTAAACTCGAGCGCACCAGGAGTGAGTAATACATTGGATGATAGTGAGGTGGAGGTTGGAGACAGATCATACGGGGGTCAGAGCTCAGCGATCTTGTGTGGGTCAGTGCATAACGATCATGTGTGGTTCAGATCATGTGTGGGTCATTTCATGGGTTAGTACCTATCGATCCTATGTGGGTCAGACTCCGTATGGTCAGAAGTAGTGCCTCATGGCAGAATAAGATGATCTAGCTTCGCAACTAATCATATGTACTTCTATACATCACTGAAATCATGGTTTGATCTGAGTCAATCACCATCATGTTTTCCTCATGATTGAGATGGGTTACTATAATACTTAGGTATATTTATGGGCATATACCTAAGTAAGGGTTATCCGTTTACTCCGTACTTTGTGGTTATCCTTGTTGGATTGTGTGAGAACTTGAGGGTCTCAGGGTCCCTACTGGGTATCATTATAGTCACCCCTGCACGGGCTATACACGCACATAATTGTGTTGGTTATAGATGACCGACATCGATGATTGGGGTAGGGAGTAGCGGTACTGGATGGTACCCAGAGGAGGACTACTCAACAAGATGTACACAGAACAGATGGACAAACTTGGGGTGATGATGAGGCCATCTGTACCCACACTTCAGGTGTGAATGCTGGAGGATGACCCACTATCTTCTTTAATTCTTTCCTTCAATTGTAATAGCTTCTCATTTGTTTTGTACTTTACTGTTGGTCTTGTATTTCGGGCCCCTTTACTTTTATAACACTCTTTTGTACTCTGTTTTACTTCAAGTTGCATACTCTGTTGTGTTTGTTTACTGTTATGAAGGAAATGCTTACCTAGTTTAGGGATATACGCCATTGGTGCTAGTCGCCAGCCCCTGCCCTATGGAAGGCAGGCATGGGGTAGTTACGACACGGGACCCAAGGGATGTGTCATCACAATATGTTTTTCAATTAATATAATGTGATTTTGGGTTTTTTTTGATTTATTTAACAAATCATTAGTCGACCCTTCAAGGCTTATCAATCATTTTGTGTTTTAAAATTGTTTTCCTTGAGATTGTGACTCACCTCCACATACACAATCCTATTATTTTAAGAAGTTCGGCCATTGGATTTATAAACTATTATTTTCCACACCCCTTTGGAAAAAACCATCATAAAAAACCATGCTTTGGTTTGTGGTTTTGATTAGTTTAATGTTTGGTGTCCCAAACCTAAATAATAATGAATTCCCTCTCCTTTACATTATAAAACCACCCAAGCTCCCACTTTATCTTCACTCAATTCCATTGGAGTTCATCCAAACTCTTCCCTACTTTCTCTAAAATCCTATCAAGGCCTCTAAATCTCTAAATAAGCCTCTCTCAAGCCTCTCCCAAATTGTTGGGATCACACATCCATGTAAGAGATTTCTTCCTTTCTCATTTTATCAAATATTCTTAATATTGTTATGAGATATTATTTTAAATTTTAAATTTTGGGGTATGATTTAGAACCTCCAATATACTATCCTCCTTATTTTTTAATGATGGGAGACCCATTTCTCAATCATTATTGCCTTCCATATACACCCGTTACGATGCTGAAATTCTGAAAGAAATTTCTCTCTCTTCATTTACATTCAAGTAATTATTTTGTATCATTAATCTAAATTCCATTAAAATTATTTGGACATGTATCTATATGATATATATAATTACCATTTCTTGTACATATGATGAGACACCCATTTCTCTCTCATATATAATTTTTATGAATTCATATGTCACGTCATTTTGCTCCAAAAATTACATCGATTTTCCAAGCCAATGTCATTGTTTAGTGAATACCATGACCTTTTCTATATCAAGGGTATTAACCTTAATGAACATTTACTTATTCATTAAAATGATTCATGTATGTATTCCAAATCCCTTTATCTTGGAATAAATGATGATTAATGATTCCATGTTGAATGATCCATGTGGCACACTTATGCATGAAATGAAATGTTTAAGTAGGGTGTGCGCTGATAGTGCTCCAATGCATTTGATAATGTATAGTATCATGATACATCATGTGAAATGGGTTTTGACTCATGCTAATTAAAGTTAGACGAGGTTTTAGTCATGCTTCATGTGCAATAAGGGTTTACTCATGCTCCATGTGCATTGAGCCATGGCTCGTGATAATTCCAAGTTAAGAGTTATTTCCACATTTCCATGTCATGATTATCCTGATTTATCATGACATTATGTTAATGTTTCTCTTGTGCTTAATTTATATACCTATTGTCTAACATGTATTTTTTTCCTCATTTTATTCCATTTTTACTCTCTTTCTGGGATTTATAACTCACCCTTTTCTTATGCATGTCCTCAGGTTATCCAATGCAATGAAAAGTATGAGGGAATGTAGTGGCCATGTAATGGAAGATTTCGATAATGATGTTTTGTTTCATGTTTTATGTAGTTATATAATGTTCCTAATCCCAAATTACACTAGACCATTCAATTAAACATGTTTTATCAAGTGAAGTGTTTATGTAATGAGTCATGTTTATTTGTGTAATAAAATGTAGGGGTGTTATAGTTGGTATTAGTGGATAGGTTTAGTTGTTTTTGTGATTAAGATTAGAAAACCCTAGTGAAAGTCTTAGGGATAAGACTACGTATAATAAAACCATCCCAAAATATTGGTTATTATTTAGTTAGTGGTCTATCAATCAAATACATCTCTATCTAGATATGAGTAGGTAGAGGCGGCTCAGGCACAAATGTACCCAAGAGATAAAACATCAACAAGGTGTTTTAGGATTGACCTGGGATATACTGGTATAAGGAAATGCGCCTTTCTACAGTTTTGGTTACGACACTTCTGAGGGATATGGTTTGGTAAATTCAACAGCCGTGTATGAACCATTATTATGAGAAATAAAAAATTTCCCCTAAGAATATATGTTAGAATGTAGATCATGGATAACATAGATAAAAGTATATAGATTCATTAGCTAATGAATATATTTAATTTATAATTCACCCTTTTTTATCCTTTTATTATGCTTTATGTGTTACGCCTAACGTTCCTTTTATTCCATCCAATGGCTGGTAAATTGAGGACTCGGGATACCAACTGATGTGGAGATCAATGTGAGGACTGTGCTAATGAGACTCCCAATCTAATGGTAGCAGGAATCACAAATATTGTCATGATTCACTATCAGTTAACCCAAAATTTTAATAGAAACATGGGTCAAGAAGAAATGTTCAACCCACCCCCACCCCCCACAAGTAAGAAAATCCTCTATTGAATGCTTTGAGAGACAATGGCCTCCTCCATTAAATGGATCATCTGATCCCTCAATCACCGAACAATGGATCCACTCCATTAAAAAGATCTTACACATCCTTAAATGTTATGAATAAGAGAAGGTTATCTTGGATTCCAATTGTATGGACGGTGAAGCTAAATAATGGTGGAAATTGATCAAAAATACGAATCTTGAGGAGGAGATTGAGGATTTGGAATTGAAGGTTTTCTGAAAGATTTTTTTTTTGATAATTATGTTATGTGAACCCTCTAAAATAATTTGGAAAGGGACTTCATTTCCCTAAAGAAAAAAGACGATGAATCCAATGGAGCGTATTAGAAAAACATCACAAGAATTGCACGATATGACTCTGGATTATCCGTTACACCCGAATGAATATCTGATCACTTCTTTGGTGGGATGAAACCTAGCATACGAAAAGCCAGGGTGATATGTGACTTCGACACCTATGAGGAAATTGTCTGATTTTCCCTCAAGGTTGAAATAGAGATCATAAAATCTCAGAGGTATCACGGGGACATGAAGCTTATGGTGGACATCAATTCTGGTAGTCCGATGTATAAAACCAATGGTGCTAAGAAGATCCAGCACCCCACATTCCAAAAGGTGCAGAAAGAATAACCGTAGAAATTTCCGGAATCGGATGAGGAAATGATTTAGGTGTGGAAGAGAGGGATTCCTAGCTGTTAACTACTGATAAGAAACACCAATGGTTGCGATAGAAGAATGGAACACTCTGTTTGATTTTCAACGCATTGTTCATTAAATCAAATGCAATGAACCATGGCATCATTGAAATTAGTGACCTAATAAAATGCTTTTCGGAGGCCACAAACAACCTCCAAGGCCGCAAGGAAAAGCTTTTTTCCATCACTACTAACGAAGTAAACCTCGACAACGAAGTGGTGATAGGTATGGTAGTTATTCATTCAAGAATAGTAGACATTATTTTTGATCCAGGTTCTACGAATTATTTTATATCCCGAATATTTAGTACAAAAATCTTATCACCAAAAAAATCATGGAAGTAAAGATGTCGGTGAGTACGAAAATTGGGGAAGTCATTTAATCCCATGAATATAACTTCTCTCCTATAATTACCAGTCAATTGATCATCCTGATGAACCTCATAATACTAAATCTCATGGAATTTGATGAAATTCTTGGTATAGATTGGCGTTGAATATATAGAGCCAACATAAATTTCAGTGACAGGGAAATCAATATCCATGCGGAAAATTGACCACCGATTCTGTACAAGAGCAAGGATGAAGATGAATCTTCATTAGCCCCATCATCTCAAGCATGGATATTACTGACCTCTAAGAACATGTAATTGGATCAGATGATTGAGTTTATAGAGGCTACAATTCTTGAAGACATTCTTATTGTGAGGGAATTCATTGAAGTGTTTCCCGAGGAATTATCGTGTCTCCTCCTAGAAGAGATGTTTAATTTTCAATTGATCTTATTCCTGGGGCATTGCCAATATCCAAGACTCCATATAGAATGGCTATTATGGAGAATGAGGAGTTGGGGAAACAATTACAAGTAAATCTGGACAAAGGGTTTTAACGCCCATGTGCTTCACCATGGGGTACACCAGTCATCTTCATCCAGAAGATGGATGGGTAAATGCTCCTTTGCAATGATTATCATGAGCATAAAAAAATCATGATAAGTAACAAGTATACTATCACATTAATTAATGATGTTTTGATCAGATTCATGGAAAACAATACTTATCAAAAGTATATTTTCAATCGGGATGTTATCAAGTAAGGGTGAAGAAAAAAGATATCCCCAAGACTGCTTTTCGTACAATACACGAGCACTATGAATTCATATTAATGCCTTTCAGAATCACTAATGCTCCTGAAATATTCATGGATATGATGAATAGAGTTATTAGAGATTTCCTATACAAAGTTGTGGTAGTATTATTAGATGATATTATATTATACTCCAAAACCAAGGAAGATCATAAAGAGCATCTAAAAACGGTACTAGAGACCTTGCGAATGGAGAAGCTCTATGAAAAGTACCGAAATTGTGGGTTCTGGTTGAAAGAGGTCTCATTCTTGGGCCAAATCATCCCATTAAATGGGATATCTATGGATCCCTCCACGACATATGTAATAGAGGTATGGCCGAGGACAACTTTGGTGAAATATATATATAGATTTTTGGGGTTAGCTGGATATTATCGACGATTTGTGAGAAATTTATCAGGATTGTCCAAACCTCTTACCAATATTACTTAGAAGGGTGTAAAGTTTCCATGGTGTGATGAATGCGAAGAAAGCATCAAGGAGTTTAAAAAAAGGCTTGTCGCTTCACTCGTTCTCACTTTACCCACAAGTGGAGAACGTTTTTTTGGTATTCTGTGATTCTCGAAGAAGGGAATGGTCTGTGTGTCAATGTAAAATGTCCAAGTCATTGCCAATGATTCAAGGTATTTGAACGTTCATGAGCCCAACACATGATCTGGTGTTGGCTGCGGTGATCATCGCTTTACAAAATTTGGCAGCATTATCTCTTTGGGGAGAAGTGTGAAATATAAATGGACCACAAAAGCCTCATGTATATATTCACACAGAAAGAGTTGAACATGCGCCAACGAAGATGGTTAGAGATGATCAATGACTATGACTTCTCAATCCATTAGCACTTTAGGAATGTGAACAAGGTGGAAGTTGCTCTATGTAAAAAGCATTCATGGATTCTATCATTGATGATAATTGATATGGATCCAGTCTTCTTAGATTTAATGATGATGGACATAGGAATCATAAAGAAGGGAACATAATCAATCCTTTCACAAATGGTTTATCAACCATCTATTTTGGAAAGGATAAATGATGATGAAAAGGATGATTTGGGAATTCATAAAAATATGGACGTTATTAGAAAAGTGAAATCCTCAGAGTAAATTGGCAATGAAGAATTAATTTTGAGATTTGAGAAAAGACTATGTTTTCTGTCAAGTCTGGAGCTGAAGAATGCACTTTTGGATGATCCACATAGTTCAAATTTCTCTACTCACCCAGGAAACACAAAGATGTATTGAGATCTCTGAGAGAATTATCTGTGGGATAATATGACGAAGGAGATCACTGAGTATACATCAAAGTGCTTAGTGTGTCAGCAAGTGAAGGCATAGAGGATGGAGTATAAGGGGATAATGCAACCAATGCCCATCCCAGCATGGAAATCGGAGAGCATCACCATGGACTTCGTCACCAGACATCCGAGGACATACAGAGGAAAAAATGCAATCTGAGTTGTTGGGGATTTTCTTACAATGTCTGCACACACCATTAAAATAAGAGAGAATTTCTCATTTTATAAACTAGAATGGATATACATCAGAAATGTGGTAAAAATACATTTAGTACCACTATCTATTTTATCAGATTGAGATCCAAGATTCATCTATATGTTTTGGAAGATTATTCATCATGCTCTATATTTTGAGCTAAACATCAGTAAGACTTATCATCCTCAAAATGATGGAAAATCTTAGCAGACTATCCAATCAATTGAGGACATGTTGAGAGAATTATCAATGGACATAAAAGGAGTATGGAATCAACATATTCCTCTTATTGAGTTTTCATAGAATAATATTATCCACTCAAGCATCTGAATGCAACCTTATGAATCACTGTATCGAAAGTGATGCAGAACACCAGAATTTTGGGATGATGTCAGTGAGCGTTAGCTGGTAGGACCAGAAATGGTCCCAGAAATGGTGGAGAAGGTGAAAACCATTTAGAAGCATATCAAGGTAGCCTAGAGTCGACAAAAGTGTTATGTAGATAACCATCGATGATAATTTGTGTATAAAATTTGAGACATGGTATTTCTATGCATATCAACCTGCAAGAAGTTCATGATGTTGGGAAATAAGGGGAATTTGTTCCCTTGGTACGTTGTCCCCTTCGAGATTCGTGATTGTGTTGGGGTTGTGGCCTATCGACTAGAACATCCACCTACCATGGACAATGTACATTGTTTCATTGATGTAAACCTCATATAGAAGTACATACCAGTCCCTTGACATGTACTATCTTCAATGGTAGTACAACTAGAGTATGATCTTTCTTACAAGGAGAAACTACTGAAGATCTTAGATCATATAGAAAAAGTTCTACGAAAATTAAACAACTCCCCTCATCAAGGTGTTATGGAAAAACCACAAGTTTGAACAAGATACATGGTAATCAGAGGAAGTGATGAAGCAATGATACCCACATATGCATTTGTGAGGGAAAAGTAAATTTTGAGGGTGGATTTTCTTAAGGGGGGGGGTGGGAGATTGTAACGTCACAAAAATTCATTAATGAAAATTACTCTTGGTAAATTTAAATATCTACTTATGGTTATGTAAAATGTATACACATATTAGGATCTATATCTTGGATTTTAAAATACCGTTAATAATTGTGACCATTGTTAATATTTTCATTGAACAATGATAACAAGATTAGTATAAATATAGGGCTTTAACCAATCCAATTTACTCTCTCAATTGATGTGATGGCCTCATCCAATAGACACGCGCCATACGAAAACCTTTTGTCATAGCTCAGAAAGAAGGTGGATTCGTTGGGTTTCACTCTTGACCAAGTCCAAGCCGAGCTTGAATACGCTAAGCTTTAGTGGAACCGCCTAGGAGAGTAGTGGAATTTGATAGAGATTACCACTATAGAAATGCTATTTGAGCCACCCCAAGAGTTTGTGACCATCAAACACCTTAACCTAAGGGCTTATGTGGGTGTTTTAAGGGTTTATGATACAAGACTCTAGTACAAGGATTATTTACGTTATTCTTGTGTAGAGAATATACATTCTTTTTTATTATTGTTACATTATAAATAGTTTTTAAAGCATAAAGAGTATTTTTAGTTAATATTAAACAAGGAAAACTATTTTGATGAATTAATATATTTTTGAATTAAATAATATTTTAATAAAATATTATTATTATTATTATTATCAAATTATTATTTATTAAATATATATTATCATATATTTTTATGAATGCAATTGTAATTTTTATTATGGTTTGAAAGCTGTTTTTGTCAACACCCATTATTTTTCAATAAATGTAGGTTTTTATATTAAAATTAAAAATTCACATATTTAAAAAATTATTTAGATAAAATTAATATTATCTTTTAAATATGGACCTTGAAATTATCCATCGGTGAATTTTACATAATTTTCTGAGATAGTCAAATTTTTCGTTAAAAATTAAATATCATTTAAATATATAATGTGTTTTATGACAACATAAAGGCCAAATAGTGATGTAATAAAATAAAATAAACATTATGTTCTACCAATATCTATTTTAACATTAAAATAATGTTATTTTTGGGTTTTTTGATTTATTTTATAAAGCTTTAGTGAACACTTCAATACTTATAAAACATTTTGTCTTTTTAAATTGTTTTCCTTTAGAATGTGAGTCACCTCCACAAAATAAATCCTTTTATTTTAGGATGTTAGGCCATTGGCCTTATAAAATATTTTTTTCCTCTCACCTTTGGAAAAAACCATGGGAAAAAACCATGGGATGGTTTCTAGTTTTTATTAGTTTAACATGTGATGTCCTGAATATATATAATAAAGAATTCCCTCTCTATTCCTATATAAACCCACCCAAGATCCCACTTCAAAATCACTAAAAGCCTTTGGAGTTCGTCTAACCTCATCCCTACGTTCTCTAGAATCCTCCCAAGGTTCCACAAGCTCCCAATAATCCTATCTCAAGCCTCTACCAATCCTTTGCGATCACACTTCCAAGTATGGGATTCATTCTTTTCTCGTTTATCCAAGTTTCTTAATATTGTTATGCCCTTTTATTTTAAATTATAATTGTTCGGTTATGATTTAGAACCTCTGCTATATTGTCCTCCTTATTTTTGTATGATGGTAGACCACTTTCTCTCTTATTAATACCTTCCATGTACACTCGTTACTCTGACGAAATTCCGAAAGTAAATTCTCTCTCATCATTTACATTGATGCAATTCTATTGTACCATGAATATAAATTTAAATAAAATTGTTTGGAAATTAATATACATGATCTCTTTACTTACTATTTTTTATACATATTATGAGACACTCCTTTCTATCTCATCCACCATTTTTATGAATTTTTATGTCATTGTGTTATGTTGCCGAAATTGCACTGATTATCCAAGCCAATTTCATTGTGTAGTGAATACCATGCCCATTTCACTATCATGATTATTATAATTTATGAAAATTTACTTATTGTTTATAATTATTCATGTATGTATTCAAAATCCCATAATCATAGAATAAGTGAAGATGAATGATTCCTTGTTGTACGATCCATGAGGCACACATATGTATGAAATGAAATGTCTGAGAAGGGTGTTCTCTGATAGCAAACCAATGCATTGGGAAAAGTATATTATCAGGATGTGTCATGTGAAATGGGGGTTTACTCATGCTCCATGTTCAATGAGCCTTGGCTAATTCTAATTCAATGTTATGTGTTGTTTCCACATTTCCATGTTTTGATTATAATGATTTATCATGCCTTTATGTGCATGTTTATCCTCTAAACCATTTATATTCCTATTTTCTAACATGTATAGTTTTTCTCATTTTATTCCATGTTTATTCCATTACTGGGATTTATAGCTCACCCTTTTCTTATGCATGTCCTCATGTTATCCCATTCAATGCAACGTTTGAGGGAATGTAGTGGTCATGTAAAGATGCTTTCATTAAAGAAGTTGTGTTTCATGTTTTAAGTTGTTATGTAATGTTCCTATGACACAATGAAACTAGAACTATATATCTTTCATGTTATATCAAGTTAAAATTTTGTGTAATAAATAATTTTTAAGACTATAATAAAAGCATGGTTGTTATAAACATGGATTGTATATCATAGAAAATAAAAGTGAGATGGAAATACCTTATCTAATGTTTGGATTTTACTCACACATGTTAACACCACATGTATAAAAAATATAATTTTAGTATACATATAAAACATTACCATATTCATATATTTAATTAAATAAGTTGTTTACTTGTGAAAAAATATTACTCACCCATTAAAAATTCCATGTTATTGTTATACCTCGGGTAATAAACCCTTTCTGTTTCATTCATGTTTTAACTTTTTATCCTTTTCCCTCATTCATAAATTTTTATTTCATAATCTTCATAATGATAATAATAATATATATAACATATAAATATTCATTATATATTAATTCTTGGTGATTCATAATAGTTTTAGATATATAGTAAAATACACCTTTTAGAGAGATGGTAGGTCGTATATATGCATGAATGCTATTTCCATTTTCTTATCAGAAAACAAAAGGAAATTAAATGATATATTATCATTATAGAAACAGTTTTATGTCATAAATAACATATATATTTAAAAAAATTATCATTATTATTATAAATGTGAAATATATGTGAATAACTAATCACATCGCATCATGGAGATGGTAGGCCATATGTACGCACAAGCAACATGGGGATTTTCAAAAAACAAATAGTAGATGGATTTTAAAAATTTAGAAATGATATTTTCATCCCCAATGGATAATTATATTATAAATATCATATATAAATATTAAACCCATCAGAAATCACACACATAAAATATAGTGATGGAAACTAAATTTTATTGCTACGTTGAGACGGTAATTCATTCGTACACACGAGTGATACTGTACATATTTTCATGGGAAAGAGGATGTATTATTATGTGTTCCTAATAAAAAAATTATGAATATTGAGTATTATAAAGTTATTATTTCATTATATATATCATATATATATAAGACCTATTGAAGTTTATAAAAATAGGATCATTGGTTAGAGAGATTACCTCTTATTTGTAACAACTCATTTATATATCATCTAATATACTCTGGAGTTGGTGGTCCATTGGGAAGTCTTGAACCTCTATAATGGGGATATAGTAGTTAATAATGTAAATTGTAAGGGTTTTTTGAGATAGAAGGCTCAATGTGTTTTGAAGAAGTGAGGTCGGAGGATCCCTTTTATAATCAAGCTGATGGAAAATTTTGGAGTTTTGAAATAGATTAATTTATAATAAGCTCAATATCAATAAAAATACTTAAAAATGAAACGGATTTGATTCTATGATGTGGTAATGTTATATGTCATCAATAATTTTTTTCAGTTTTATTTGTTATTTTAAAACTCATATTTTTGATTGACCCTTAGTAAAAAGCATTTAATATTAACAATCTTGACAAAACATTTAATGTTTAGAGAATATACTATTTACTTATAAAGTATAAATAAGACCATAAGTGGTCCATTTATGTTAATTTATAGTATATATCCTCCCATTTTCATTACATAATATTTTTATGTTTTTTAAATAATTTAATAAATTATTATTTGCATAAAATATAATTATTTTTAATTATGTATCTATTCATTATTTGTCTTTTTAAAAATTTCATAATAAAATTATACATTGATGAAACTATATTAAATAATATATATCATGTATAATACATCTATAACATTCTTGGATTCTGTTAATATTGTAAAATTTTATTTATTTTAATATTTTTAATATCATTTATCAGTTATTTCCATTAATTAAAAAACTAATACATCAACATTGTACAAGTCTTTATGGTATTTAAATATTTCATAAAAATAATTTTTTTTTTACCATGATAAAGAATAATATTTTATATGCTTATATCGATTTATATTATAAATTATCTGCTATATATCACTATATTTAATATAATATATTTATTGAAAATATGAGAATGACATTATTAACATTATATTAAAAATAAATTACATCATAAACTCATCCATTTTGAAAAAAAGGTCATACTTTTTTCCAATGATGCTTTTGGTGGATACCAACATATAAAAATAAATTAGGAAAGGTGTAAGGGTAATTACCTATTATTTATAATATTTTTTACAGATCATTACTTGATTTATCTTTTACCGTGTTAATATGAAAATAACTATAATTACTATTAATAATAAATAAATGTGATAATGCATATTTACATATTTTTAGCATTTAATTCGATATAATGAATATAATTTCTAAATTCAAAACATAGAAGTTTTAATAATTAATTTAAAATTAAAATTTTTTATGGGGTTAGAAAACATGATATTAAAGTTAAATCATGAAAAAATTGAATCTTTTTTTATCCAAATTGAATGAAAAATTTAATACAATGAAAAAAATATATTAAATGATAAATAGTTATCCTAATTATAATTTAAAACAAATAAAAATATATTTTAAAATAATAAATTATTTCGACGTATTTGTTTTAACTAAAATATGGTATTTTTATTACTATTCATCAATACATGAAACATATCTGAGAAATACCAAAAATTTAACCAAATTGAAATTTTATATCACTATATCAATGAATACTTCTTATATGTCATACAAAAATTATAAACTTTTAAAAAATTATATTGAAATTTGGTTCACTAGTAAAAGGATGTTAAAGTACTATTTTAAAAAATATAGGGTTTTACATGAAAAATGGGGTCTACTCAAATTTTATTCCTATAAAATCGATGGGATAAACATTGAAAATATGTTATTGAATATTGAAAATATATATTTCCTTAATATCATTTAATAATTGTAATATATTTTGTTTATTAAAACAAAATACATTGAGAGCATAAAAAATGTATTTCCTTAATATTCAATTGGTGTGTATTTTAAATATAAATTTATTAGTAACCAATGAATTCTTCTAATAAATCATCTATTTTAGTATGTTAATTAATAATATTAATAAATTCAAAATTTATATCCCGTTTATATCGTAGTATATTAAATAAAAATATCTTATTAATATAGTGTTTTCCGGTATAACACAGACTTGTGTGTAACATATGCTATCAAAAGATGATGACATTATGTGTAACACAAGACTATAATAGTGTTGTATATACGGAAAGATGGTATAAGTATTTCTTATAAGACAAAAATGAATTTTTTTGTGTATATATAATGAATTAAATGATTCTTTCATATAAAACATGTTATATTCGATGTCAAGTGAAATTGAAATTATGAAAATATTTAATTAAATAAAAATAATAATTTCCAATATATTGGGGTGTTATATTCTACATCCCTTAAAATAAATTTCACCCTAAAAATTCATTTGGGATATCAAATGTTTAATACTTAAATTTCCCATAAGTAGAACCCCACATCATAAAAAAAATTATAAACGTCCCTTTTGTAATGGAATTTTAGATACCTAAATGTTACCCAATATAACTCATTACTAGGATTAAACAAATGAGAACATATGTGGTATGTTAAAACAGAGACATTTAAGAGAAATACGACTATCATATTCTGATGGAGAGTGATAGAGAACCTGGGAAGGTGAATGTTAATAATGACAGGCCAATAAATCTATGATTTTCTAAGGGTCCATTTGATTCATAGTAAAATTAGTTAATTGGATATATTTTTTTAATATCATTTACCTAAATTTGTTGAATTAGAAGAAATAAATACATGATCGAGAATAATATCATCTATTCATTGTTCCATGATCAATTTCCTCTTCATTTCTTAATCTAAGAAATGGGGTGAATTTGTCATCCCTTTAGAATTAACAGATCATGAGATCCATATAAAATCGGTTAACATGACAAAATAAATGTAAAAAGAGGTATTCAACATGAATAAATCATCATGTGGATTTTTTATACATTAGCAACTAAATATTCAAAAAAATTCAAGAACAGTTACCATTATTTTCCTTCCAAAATAATAAAATCCAAGTCATTTGAAAGGACACTAAATTCCAAAATTCAACATATCACTTATCTCCTAAAAATATATATGTAGATCATAATTATTTCATATCTCCAATGTGAATAACTTCATCGTATATTCTATTTAATGATGTTAATATCCATAATTACCATACATCTTTAATGAAAACATTTATGTATCTGTATTCTAATGTTTATTGGATAAATTTTACAATTTCCAAAATGGGTAAACATCATCTATGATATACTAACCAACAAGTGAAAAAATCAGTAACTAATTCAAAGGAAACTATTATCTTCCAATATAATTAATCATTTCCATTATGTCTTCATATAGACATCATTATGTTTACTTAAGGAACATATTGGTGGTTATCTTTCCAATAATCATCACCTTAACATCTCAAAAACATTTCATAGTTTCTAGTACCATTCCTAATAATAATTTAAATACTTAATTATGAAATAAATTTTAAAATACTTATATGTTTCATCACTTCATAATACAATAAATGTAATTCAACAACATTATTTATGAATTCCATTACCTATGTACACAATCTTTCCACCACTTTGCTTTCATAATATACTTCTCCATTAGTGGTCACATGAGACTTACCTCTATATTTTAGTTTAATAGGTTGTTGAAATCAATCAACATAACCATCAACTATGTTTGGGAACTGGTAAGTGTAATTCCAATTATCCTTATAGTTTTTTACATAATATTAAACCCTATCTTATATATTAACCCTTAGTTAACTAATTTTAATTTTAACTATGCTAACTATGTATCTAATTTTTATAGAATGTAATTTATACAAATAAATTATAAATTGGAATGTAATTGGAAATTTATGTTATTTTGAAGCCTATCTCATACCCTTTCCCTTAATTAATATTTATATTATTTTTAAAGATTTTAATAAAATATTACATTCATAAAATGTTATTAATGTAACTATTTACAATGTTCATTATTTTTCTTTTCAATAACATCATAACAACATGATATCTTCAAAAAAACTATATTAAATCATATGTAACATGTCAAAGTTATACATAAAATTCATGGATGACATTGATTATATAAAATCATATTTATTTTAATATTTGTAATTTCATTTATTTTTTTTAATTTAATAATTTAAAAGAATATTTCATCATCATTATAAATGAAATTATAATATTTATTTATTTCCTAAAATTTAAAAATAAATTATCGTAATGAAGAAAAAATTTACATTTCAGAATAATATTTTTATAATAATTTATATTCATTATAACCCTATATTAAGAATGATACATTTATTGAAAATATGAGTATGGAACCATGAATGTTTTTAAATATAATAGTTATATTACACTACTCTAAGAGGATAAAAATTAAATAATATTAGACCAAATATTATTCTGGTTAAATAACACCTATCCAATTAAATTAGTACAAATTTTCAGTTAATTTTATATTATTTATAATATTATTTTTTGCCTTAATTAACCAATTTACCTATTACATGGTTAATACGAAAAATTACTAATGTTACTATTCATAATGCAAAAAAATAAAAGAATCCTTTTTGAAAATTTTGACAATATGATTCCAAATATTTAATCCATTTTATAAAATTCCAAAAACATAAGTTTTCAAAATTAATTTAAAATTAATCTCATTGACGGGGTATGAAATTGGATTTTAAATGATAAAACATGGAAAATATTGAAACACTTTTATATGTAAATTAATTGTAAAATTAACACCAATTATATATATTATATTAATTGATAGAAATACATTTTAATTATACATTAAAACCTGACAAAAATATAATTTAACACATTAAATTATTTTGAGGAAGAAAGTTATTTTCAAATAAAATTTATTTCCTTTTAGTTTTTATGAAAACATGAAACTGATTAGAAAAATAAAAAAACATCAAACTAATTAAGTATTGTTATCATGATATCAAAGATAAATTTTATATTTTCAATTAAAAATTCTAAGAGGTTCAAAATATGGTTTTAAAATGGGTAATAAATTTTAATATATCATCACTAAGTGGCTATATCATTATGATGTGATCACATTTGGACGACATCTTATTAATCCATATATTGAAAAACAAGTATATGAACATCCTCCATTTATGGATTTATCTCATCTCATAGATCATTAATAATAAAAACATCAGTGTGGCTAAATTTTGTAATGGTATGAATTTTACGTGCAGTCAGGCTCTTCATATTCATTGATATACTCCAGGTAGTTAATTTAGTCTTTTATTAGATCCAAACTCATGGTATGTATGTTTATTTGTTTGGTCGGTCAAAACATTTCATGGGTGATTGTCTTACTCAAAGTGGATAACATTATTCATGAATTGTTGGTATGAAAACAATGCATTGTTGTCACATTTTCTGGTTTACCCATATCACGGTGGATCAAGGTCCATCTACTAATGAGATTGACCCATGATGTGAAATATTTTTGGTCAATCTAAACACGGATCATAAAAATACCTATATCAAATAGATATTGAAGCTGACCTCAATGACATTTTTTGCATTTAAACATTTCAATAACCATGTGATATTCCCCTATAAACTAAATTATGATCAATACATGTAAAAGGGATCTACCATATCAATGTTTACTCAGGATGGGATTATTATAATTACTACAAAATTCCCTAAGTGCATCATTAAAAGTTGAAGTTTTTTAGTGGTTTCATTCTATAATTTGTTTTGGGCTTTATAAATTAAACTAACCACTAGTTTGTTGTTATCATTTCAAAACCTCACACTATCATTAATTATCCTATCCTCCATGTCTAAACATTCTCTTCCAATAGTACTCCACCATAGATATATAGTTGTGATTTCATGGGATTATTTATACAATTTGGATTTTTCACATAGAAAAATAGGGTGAAAATATTTTTTAAATAAAATTTCAACACATAATATCATTGGAAAATATCCATAAATTGTATCCTCTTTCTCCAATATATTTTAAGAACCTCATAATATCTTTTCCAAAAAATGCTTAACTCATTTGAAAATAATAAAAAATTTCATAATCTTCATCCTACAATCATTATGTAAAATGTATACAATTATTTCATGACCACATCAATCATATATACCAATAAAAATTATATTCTGAATAATATTATTTCTTTTTAAAACATAGTTATCATATTTCATGATCAATCAAAATATTTGAAAAAATCACTCATGTAATTGGATTTTTTTATTTATCATGTATTATAGTCAACGAGTCCAAAAACATCATCTGATTAGTATTAAAAATCATATATTGACCTATTCACTTCCTCGTTGAAATCAAATGCATCTAACTCATCTAGAAATACAAATATCCCAATTTAAAGTTATTATTAGAACCTAAATTATTATTAAAAATCAATATTTTCTTCCATTTAAGAAAATATTTTCCTTCCCCTTATATAAATTATTTATAAATTATTTATATTCAAATCATATCTGACTAAATTGTAGACTAATCGTTCCTAAGCAGCCACTTCTCCATGTTTGAGTTTGTAATAATAACATGGTCCACAATTTTTAGAACATAATGACATAAAATTCCAAATAAAAATGTTTCATTATTTTATTTACTAGATGTCTAAAAAGTCTATCCTAGTGTATATAAAAGGAGATACTCCATTATAAAAATGATGTTGAATACATACACTAGAAATATGATACCAATATCAATATCATTTTATAGGTGATGAAATGACACATTTAACAATAGTTAAAAATAAAAATTTATAGCTTAAAAACATCTAAATGAAAATATTATAACACTCAACAAGAAGAAAAATATTTCCCCTTTTCTTATTGTATTATCATAACCCAACCGTCCCAATTTATAAACATATTTGTATTATGAAATCATAGACAGTTAATGTAATTATAATTCTATGTACATAAATTTTTTAATATATATTTTTCAACAATCACCAATTTCTATTAAATAATTACACATTGTCAATATATTCTTTATAATGGATCCCTATAAAGGATGTAAAATATTTATTACGATGAAAATTATTATTCAATATGATAGACACCATTTGTTTCGTAATAACTACTACTAAACTCATCAAGATCCCCATTTAATTATTCTATTTTATTTTCCTATACTTTAAAAAATGAAAACGAAAATTTATGGAATAAGGAATGGTTTACATGTTCCTTAGTTGAGTGAATAAAGATAAAATTTTCCCAAAAAACATATAAACTATAAATCCAGTTTTTGTACCAGAGAAACACTTCATTTAACATTGTCTGAAATATTTATCCTCCAGAATCATGATCAAAATTTTATTTCCAATAGAATTTATGTCTGCATATTATTTCTATTTATGGTCTTTAAATTACCATTTTTCTTAAGAAACATTCACAATCTCATTCCTTATATTCAAATACACATTGTGCATTGAAATACAATAGGAACACATTATTTACTGTGGTGGATGCAACCTTATACTTTTCAATTTCCATATGTTGGTCCATAGATGATTAGAATAATATATTTCAACTAGATATAACTATTTAGATCTAGAGTACTCCATTGTTTTTTGTTTGAAAAAATCAATAATTTCATCTTATTTAATGACCTATATTGGGATATTTCTAGATTATTCATTTTCACGCCAATCTCCTATCATTCCATGTTGATACTTTTTTTCTCATTCTCCACTATATCTAGATTGTCTTAATTATATTTCATGACTTTTTCAATCACTTAATTTTGAATTTTATTCCTCCGTAATATAATTAAACTCTTCAGTGTGATCAATATTGTTACTCCTGGAATCCATGGGTGTTTTTCCATTTTATATACCATTATATCCACATACAGTACAAGAAAACATCCTCATTTAAACTCATTTGTCTATCCAATAGATTCAAATATATTTTTATCATTATTTTTATTCATCTTAAAACCTAATTATGGAAATAAATTACACCTTATTTTAATGTATAAATATTATTTCTTAATCCATGCATTAATTTGAATTTTTCTTGATATAAATATATGAATGACGTTATGCATGAGTGATGCATCAAAAATTGTAAAAATTCCATTTCCCTCATAGTGTTAATGTATTTTATTAACCATAGTGGACATAAATAATATGAACCATATACATGGTATCAAACAAGTGCGATTCTTTAACAGAGAAAAAACACCAAGATGAATTTTTTCCAAACATATAAAAGTATATCAAATTCATGGAAAACATGGGATTCTTCAAACTCCCATTTATGCATGTATGTTTTATCGGGAATAAAAAACTTACATAAAACTTGAGTACCTCTCCCATTACCTCAATTATCATACGTGGACACAAGGATCCTTAGAATATTTATTCAATTTGATGCTTTAATACCCACCATATTTCATCATATTTTGATGTCCGTTCATTTTTTATTAGTTTGATTTTCATCAAAAAAAAATTTAAATGTGAAAATGAATGGTGACAATTTCATTATGGTGCAAAATAATACAAAATTAAAGGTTTTAAAATTTACTATGGATTTAATATCATTTTTTAATGATTCAAATATTTTATTACGCAAAATGAATAATTCATTAAATTGATGTAAATATAAAATTATTTATTTCAATTTTAAATGTTTTCATTATCCAGGATTGATTTATACCCTACATAAAGATAAAGAAAAGTGGTTTTTAATCAATGTATAAACATGTCATACATTATATAGATTCATTGGTGTGGTGTTCCTCTTTCAAGACCTAAAAAATATTTATTCATTTGTTTTATATTTTATTCTTATAAAATATAACTTTTATGTAAATTTTTATGTTGAGTCCTTTCAAAGGAATAAATTTGTTCAAATAGGCATCCGCAAATTCTAGATTGATTTTATTTTTTAGTTAATTGATACTAACATGAGTATGTGTAATTCTATTTATGAAAGGCTGAAAATCATATATAGAAGATACTTATTTTCTTCATTGTTTTAATTTTTAATGTGTGACTAGATTTAATTGCGAGGATCTATTGATAATAGCCATATAAAACCAGACTCCTACAAATAGTGATTTGGTAGCGTGAAAATTTCAATGAAACATATATGGATATTGATCAAAGATGATTCCTTCCCAACTTTTACTCATCCAATGAACATGTGATGAGGATTAGAAGCCAAGGGAACCCAAAAAAAGGGAATGAAACATACCGGTTGGTAAATCATATAAAAGATGAATGGTGTGGTTCAATTTATGGTGTGTGATTATGTATTGGGTGACCTAAAAAATTTGTTTCGTAGATGTGCTGTGTGTTTCTATATATGGTATGAAAAAAACAATTTCACATACAGTTTTTAGATTCTTATATTTCTAAAATGTGTGTATAGATTCATGAATTTTGTGGTTTAGATAAATGTTTTTTTATTTCACATAAGGGATAGATCCATAATATCAGCCTTGGTAGTATAATGCAATTCCCATAGTTAAACAATGGAGGTATTTATAAATATCCATAGTCAAATGTAACGCCCCGACCAAATATGCCCTGATCTAGTGCATTATTAAAATACATTTTCATTAATACAATGATGAAAATCCTGAAGGATCAATTTGTTCAGAAGTATTGGAATGCCAGATTACATAAATCATACCAATATTAAATTGAAAAAACTGTACTTACAATCACGAAACATATAATGAAAATAAACTAAGTCCTTTAATTCTTATTCAAAGACTTCTTCTTCATTACTTGTGAAAATAAACATAATAACATTGAGCTGAAATTCTTAATACGGCTATGTAATATTGAATAAATAATGAATAAATGGATGTAAACTAACAATTCAGGTTAAATAGATGATAACACGTGTCATTTAATAGAAAAATAAGGAAATTTCAATATGGAAAGCTATGAAATTGGAAACACATTCCATTAACTCGATAAACTGAAAATGAAACTCATCTATAGATATGTTGATGAAAAATCTTCAAGATAATTAATAAATAAATTCATTATAAAGGGATTGCTTATTTATCCGATGTTATGATTCCTAGGACCTTGATACCATAACTATCAAAAGGATATTTAATATTTTTGGCCAACTAATTTTCCTTAAGAGACTACCAATGCATCTAGGAGTATTTATTCACCGGTTGCCAACCCATAGTGATTTCCATAAACGTTCCCCAACACTGGTATTGGAAGAAAAAATAATTCCACTTATATCAAAAAAATTAATTTTCTTTTAAAATACCCATATTAAATAATGAATATAGATTTATCAATAATTCCTCATAGGAGGATAAGTACAACAAGTGTTGTTGATATTAAAAAATTCTCAATGAAAAATAACATTTAAACATTCCAATGTGTCCCACACCACATTGAAAATTTTAAATCATAAATCTCATTGAATTTAATGAAACATATAATATCATGAGACAAATTTGATTCATGAAATAAAATATCAATGGGAATTATATACACTAAATAAAAGTGAATTGGTTCATATGAAAAGGAAGTCTTAATGGAATGTAAATTGAGACGAAATCCATAACCCAATCATTATTTTTTGTTGGGTGGTTTTTAGCTTCATGTATAGTGGTTTAAAATATATTACTAACTAATAATAGAAACAATATAATGTTCATAATATCAAATATTAACTTATTATAATATTTTATTACCTATTTGTTAACACTCATTCATTATATTTATTATTTTCTATGATAATTGACCAGTTTTCTCATGTATGTTTTGACTTGATATTTATTATTCTTATTAAATCTAAAATTATGTCATTATCTACATATTTTAATAAATGAGTAAAGTAAAATAGATATTCGGTACATATGTATTTTCAATAGTCCATAGCTTTCGGAGATCAGAAATAAAGTGCCCCGTTCATGGAGACCGTAGGATGTACGTACGTATAGATGCTACTTTCATCTCTTTGTTAAATTAAATGAATTAAAAATAAATTTTAAATATGGATATTATAATTTACATAATCATATTTAGTTTTAAATTTTCAATAGGTTTACTATAACTAACCTATATATATTCCATGTATGGCGTGAACGAGTCATATCGCTTTTAGGGGGTGGTAGTCCACAGTTCATCAATCGAAATTAATGTACCTGACACCACATCATTTTACACTTTAACCTTTTATGCAGTGATCACATATTCTCTTCCATATCCCCATGGAAACTACTGTGGTAAATTACCATAACACATGGGGCATTTAGTTTAGTAGTTCTCCATATCCCAACAAGTGAATATTTGAATATCAGTGTTTTTATTCTTTTAATTATAGTGATTAATATTATGACCCTTTTCACCACATTTTAAATAGTTTCCGAGTCTACTTACGAATTTACCAGAGTAATTATTCCCACAGTTTTCACAAGGTGGGATTTTCCTCATACCTTTATTATTCCTCGACACATTTCGATTCTCATGATGCTTGGATGACCTATTATTTTCTTGGTTTCCTTCTAATACATAGGATTTTGAGAATTCCATCTCATTATTGATGTCACATAAAACAATTTACTCATATGATGAGAAATAATGTAAAACCAGTGCCCCTTGGATATTTGGAAAAAGACCTTCAAAGAAGTGGTCAATTGGGCACTCAATGTTGTGTATATAATCTGTAGCAAACATGAATTGTTGCTCTGATTAGGAATCTAAAGATAGTGGTGAATAGATCTCATATAAAAATTTCTAATAAAAATATATATTTAAAATCACCCAATTTTAAAAAAAACATTCTAGTTAATCAAATTAGTAAATTTAGTATAGATTGATTGTTAAATTAATTTCTCAAGAGATTGATTAATTCTCAGTTATATCAACCCGAAATATTGATATTTATTTTTAAAACCAATTTACTAAACCAAAATAGTTATGAAAACTATCTATGACCAAATATCCAAGCGAATCAATGTTTTGTGAAATATGAGTTAAAATAGAGTAAAAAAATTTGAAAAATGATTGGATTAATCCATGAGGATTAGTATCATTCTTATACCTGATCCACTCCACTTTTTGATCAACCTCCACAATGAAATATTTATATAAATTTTTTTTTGGCAACATTGATCGGAGTTTAAACAACAATATACAAACTATTCAGGTCATATGACCACATTCAACATTCTACATGGGAACTATAATGTAAAAGTCACTCATTAACTCTACAACATTTCTACATGGGATATAATTGCTGTCAAATAATTTTTATGTAATGATAAATAGTATCCTTCAGTTCAGAGTAAGAGACACTGTGTGTATAATAGACACACACACACATTATTAGAAAGGTAATAGAAATTAACAAAACAGAGTATGAAATAAAGATGTAGAGTTTAGATTGATCTATGTGTCATGAAATGAATCTTTGGAATATTTGGATATAGAACATGTGAAGCCCAATTCTTCTATTAGAAATATTCACTGTGGACAGAGTGTCACGATTCTTTGTGTTATAGTTTTTCAGGAGAATAGGATTCCCCTCCTTATCGTTTGTTTGGTTCAAGGATGTTTGAATCATTGATGCAAAACAATCCAGCATTAGTTCACAACTATAAAGAATGGGAGTTCTTCAAGAGTTCCTCTTCATGGAATAATATTTGTACTCATAATTGTATGTTGATATCTTATTACTTTATATAACTCATTCTAAAAGCATCCATTTAATTTTTGGTTTCTTCTGTTGGACGAAAATAATCATGTGGAGGTACCTCATACCTTGTATTTTCCATTAACATAGTCATTAATATTGTGTGAAAAAAGTATCAATTTAATCAATAACATTAAATCACTTAAATATGAATGTCTGAGATAATTTTAAATAAAATAAAATTTAAATAGTATATCGGTGACTCTTCTATCAGTAAAAATTTTTGTTAGTGACACCTTCTTTTGATGATTCCATCTGTTGGTATTAGTGAATATTTTTATCAGTGAGTCGTTTTGTGGGTATCTCCATTTTTCAGTGACTCAATGTGTTAGTTACTTATTTTGTTCTGTAAGTGTCTCATTTTTACTATCGATGAGTCTACTATTTCTGGGCCAGTTAATACTATCGGTGAGTCATTTACTCTACCTATGAGACATTTTCACTTTTGATGAGTTTTCTTTCAGTAGGTCAGACATAACTCTCAGTGTCATAGATTTTATATTGGTGATTCATTTAATATTTCAGTGTGTCAGTTTTTCTATCAGTGTTAGTGACTTAAACTTATCCAATTTACTATTTTAACTATCATACAACAAAATAGCCAATAGAATGTGTTTAAAATATAATAGAACATAGATAATCATTATTAAACCTATCTGAATCAAATTTAGTATAAATTAACACAATTTCAATGTTTAGACATGATTTGGGATTTTTAAAAACTATCATGGGTCTAGAAATCACTTATGGTCCAAAAATCTCCCTCTTTTTTATGATAAAAAATAATGGAATAATAATGTACAATTATTTAGTGATTAGTACAATAATTCTATTTACTATCTCCAAAAAATTATTTTCTTAAAAAAATAAATTTATCAAAAAAAGTGATATAGTTCAGATGTATAATAAATAATGCCTTATTTTCAGCCCGGTTATATTTTCTTCCCCTTTTTAAAAATGCCTTGTTTTATCAATCCATTCTATAATTATGAAAAATTATAAATTAATGAAATATGAGAAAACAATATAAAATATGAAAAAACACACAGAAATAATTGCAAGATAAGTTATGTTCCTAAACAATGTAATGTATAATATATTTTAATACTAGAAAAATACTGTCAATCAGACCTATAAAAAAGTGATCCACAGTACTCATGGTGATTGAGTGGGTAATTTTCTTTTTTCATAATGATATATGGTGTTTCTAGTGGATGAATGATTGTATACAGCAGGGTCTGAATAAACTCTTAAGGGAGGAAGTATGACTGCTTCAAGAACATAAGGGGCATGGGAAGTTTTGGTTGAAGCATGAGGATGGATCTTCTCTGTAAAAATAATCCAGATCTAGCTCGATGCCTAAGAAACAAATATAGGATATGGAGGAGGTGGAATAAATGTACTAGTATATTATGAAATGGAAGAGGCTTTCTGAGAGTTACATCTATTGCAACTATGGTGGAACCACCCTGAACATGGAGAAAGAGAATGAATAGATAAATCAAATATTTTATTATCTCCCCACCATATTGACTTTCCATTTTCAAAATCATCATTATTATCCATAAACATGTCAATAATAGCTTTGATGTCCATCAAATTTTAATCATGATCCTTAAAAGCTTGAGTAACTGGAGAATACATCCGATTATATTCCAATTATTTAAAAAAGATGGTATGTTGATTCTGGGTGTAAATGCATCTAAAATAAAAATAATCCCCTTTTTTAGTACTTCCTAATTAGTATATGCTTCCATGGTATAAAATCTAACCACATTATGTTCACAATCAATGTTCTAATCAATTTTTGGAAGGATTTCCATACCAGAAGCACCGAACTAATATTGATTATCTTCTTGAACTACAGATATGACCATTTCACTATCCTAATATTAAGAATGTTGAGCAGAGGTAGATTGAACAATAGGAAATGAGGTGTGTTCCTTGAGATCTATAAGTACTATCTCAAAACATCATTTATACTGAAATGTTAATACAATTATACAAGAAACTAGTATTCTCATATCATTCCCAAGATTGGTATTATTCTTATAAATTCTTTTAGCTAGTGTGATTAGGTTTGGTTGAATATCACATATATCCTTCTCTGAAACATTGGACGCATCAGTCTCACTCAGACCAACTTTCTTGAACTAGAGCTAGTGTAGCATGCATAGACTGTTTCATCTCTTCATTCAATGATTTTAAATTATTTTCCACATATATTGAAGTAGGAAAAAAATCAAATTTAATTTCAACAAACAACCTGACAATTGAGAATACATATTCATTCAAAATCTAAAAATCTACTATAGTGACATATTTGCTTGAAGGGATATGATCCACTGATTATCTTGGAATAGGAAAAAACACCCCATCATCTGAATATTCAATGTCCAAACTAAAATCTACATATAAAGTATTAATTTTCCATTAAAACATAATATCATCATTTAATGGGGTGGGTGTGTCATGTATCACTCTTCTAGGATGATGCTCCCCCTGACATGATCTATAATTTTATGAGGCACCCCTCAACATGAGGCCTTCTTCTTGCAAACACCAACTATGGTGTATAGACTAACAAACCATCCACATTATCCACAACTTGAACTATTTTTTATTCTTCTATAACATCAACTTCTACCTGACCAGGAGGGTCCACATTCTTTACTTGGTCCATAGGAACATTAAGTTAAATGATTTCCTCTTGATTTTCACCAGGATGATCTGATACTTTTTCACTTATAGTTCATTCACCTCTTCCATCATATACATTATTTCCATCATGCTCTTTATTTTATTCTTCTTATTCTCCACTACCAGAGCCACTTCCAATAAATTCAAATTCTTTTCTTGATCCACAATATCTTTATTCCTCTTATTCTTCTTTGTCTCTTTATTCGTCATCATCTAAATAGTCTTTAGAACGACTAGATTCATCTTCATACCCCACACATCTTGACAGTTATGTATCATCGTCACCATTATCTCCAAGAGTCAGCTCATCGGAATGTAAGGATAGAGGTGGATTAGGTGGACTGTATAATATACCATTTTGAGATTCAATGGTGTGAGGTTCATTCTATCACCAATATGAGACCTGTGATCCTTATTAGGTATAGCAACATCTTCCAGATTTGAATAAACAAGCTCATCATATTTTGGTCCTATACCAGGATCCACTAAATCTCTTGGCCTAACCAAATGATCAAATAGGGAGAATTTTTCAGAAATATTATCCTCGTCGCAATCCTATTCATTATTCCATGGGTTCTAAGGATATTCATCCTCTTTTATATCTCCTTATGAAAATTCTGTTACAAGATGAAATAGTTTATTAACATTCATCCACGAATCCATTCTCCTGAAGCATGGATGAGATCACCCTTGTTTAGAATAGGGAATTGGTCTTATTGTAGGGCTTAATCATTTCACTGATTTGTACTATAAGGTAACTTCACAGATTCCCTTTGTTCACTTTCTTCACCAGGTACACTATGTATGCATCTTGGTACTTCAAGGATGAGAAGTACCCTTTCATGGAATAGATATAGTCATGAATAAACATTAAAAAAAACTATGATCTCCCCATCTATTTCAATACCAGTAGGCCTCTTGGGATCCTCATTTTCGATTAGCTCCTTCAGAGATGTCTCATAGAATAACATGTATCTTGAAGGTGTACAACTTTAATAATAGTTGTCAAATAATACTTCTTGTGAAATTTTGAGTCATTATGGATAATTCATAGTAGATAAATAAATTCTCATTCTGTAAATTTTAAATTTGATCAATAACACATCACCGCCTTACAAATGAACTTCATCAATTCTGTATAATTCTTCAATGTGATTAATATAGAAGGGAATTTCATTATTTGAAAACCAATCTAATGAAAACTGAGTTTGCAATACCATTAATTAGAGAGACATACTCTCTAACAACCATTATATGAAAAAAAATCCTTCTCTAGTGTTACGACACAGTTCACAAGAGTTGGATTGATATGATGAGATCAAATCTACTCTCATTTTTTCCCATAGCAGGTTTCGACTCATCTCCATATCATCCTTTGAGTGAGCACTTCATCCTTTCCATTTCAAATTGGATTAGTTAAATGGTTAAAAGGCGAATGATCGAGGGTAAAGAGAAATAGTAGGAGAGTGTTAGAGTTAAAGGAGAGTGTATATTGTCTTGAGGATCAACTCGAATGTATATAATTTAGGGCTTAGAGATTTTATAATTTTGAACCACGTTCAAAAAAATAAATAAAACAAATTGTTTTGGATTGAAACCTAAAATAGATAAACCAATAGGTTCTATCGGCGTTAACAAGAAAATATCGTCATGACACTATCGGTGTCAGTATGACTGCATCGGGAAGACACTATTGGTGTCAACATGATAGTATTAGCAAGACACTATTGGTGTCGGCATGACAGTATCACCATGAAACTATTGGTGTAGCCATGGAAAAGTGTCATTGTCATCATAACCATGTGTCGGCATAAAACATGAGTCTGTGTTGGTATGAAAATTACACACATTATTTCACAAAGTGTTATCAACATATGGTACTTATAAATTAATAATTCCAAATTTATTTTTGATGTAATTCATTCTTTTAGAGTTCAATTGATTTCTGAATATGTTAGAAACATGATGATCGGTTCCAACAAACTCTAGTGTTATATCACCTTTTTGATAATGAAATCTCAAACTATAACATATTTCAACAATTTTTTTTTCTAAAATGTGAAACATGATTCTTTATAAATGTTAATAGTAGTTGTATTATCACAATTTATAGGTACATGTCTGAATTCATATGTATAGTCTAGTAATGTGTGTTTTGTCCACAAAATTTGAGCTCAACAACTACTAGAATCTATGTATTCTTCCTTGATAGTCGATAATAAAATTGAATTTTTATTTTCACTACACCATGAAAATAGAGACTATCCTAAATAGTTATAGGTTCTAAAGTTTCTCTTTTTATCTAACTTACAGCCACCAATATTAGCTTGAGAATAACTAAATAAATTAAAAGGTTGTCCTAGAGTGTAGAACAATCATATATATTTAGAATATATAAGTTATATTGATTTTTTTTAAAAAATATAGATATGTTTCCTTAGGGTTAGCTTGAAAATGGGCTCACATAAAAAAACTAAACATAATTTCTGGTCTGTTAAAGTTTAAGTAGTGTAAACTCCCAATCATTCCTCTATAAATGGTTAGATCAATAGATTATGAATTTTCATCATGATAAAACATAATGGTGGTACTAAATGAATAATTACTACTTCTTTTACCATAAATGATAATCATTTATAAAATATATTCATTATAATTATATTGATATAACGTAATACCTTTTTTATTTTAAAGGATTTTGTATCCAAGAAACAATTTGAGATCCCCAATTAAACTAATTTCAAATTCACTTTTCATCATTTTTGAAAAATTAACACATAATTATTTTTTAGAAGATATAAAAATAAAATCATCTAAATTGATTTTAATTACTAAAACTACATTATAGATCTGTCTTATAAAAATTAGTAGGATCAGTTATACCTTTTTTAAAACCTTTAGGAAAATGAAATCAACATATTTTATCATAAAAATCTCTTGGATCTTTATTTAAACCATATGAATCAATTGAAAATATTAAAAAAATTGGAAAGTTAGGGTTTGTAATTCCATGAGTTTGTTCAATGAATGAATTGTCAACAATATACCTATTTACGAATTAACTCTTAAAATAAATTTGATATAGTGAAAAATTTAGATGTGATTCATATGAAAGGAAGATTATAATAGCCTCAACTCTAAAAATGGGTGGAAATGTTTCATCATAGTCAATCCTTTCATCTTGACTATAACATTGTGCATCCAATATAGATTTGTTTCTGACAATAATACTTGCTTCATTAACTTTATTCCTAAGCAAATATTTAGTCCCTAAGATCAAGATGTCTTTAGGTCGATCTACATGGGAATAGAATTTATTTATTTCAAATAGATTCAATTATTCTTTCATATCTATTACCCAAAATTCATCATTTATAGCATCATTGTTGTTCTTAGGTTCAAGATGTGATAGTAAATCATGATGTTCAAACTGATTTTTATGAGAATATCTAGATTGTGACCCTTTATCTAAATATCTAACTAAATCATCTAAAATATAGAAGGGAAAGTGATTAAAGATTCTTTAAGAGGTTCAGGTTCATCCTGACTAGAGTCTAGAGAATTTTTAGGAGTAGAAGAATTATCATATTGTTTAACAACATGGTCAGATGATTTTTCAATTATGTCCAAATTTTACAGACCATCTTCAAAATTTTCTAAGGAGATATTAGGTTCATGTTGATCTCTTTCATCAAATATTACTTGTACAGATTCATCGACAAACTTAATTATTTTATTAAATACTCTATAAGCATTAATAGATATTGAATAAACATGAAATATTCCTTCACTTCATTTAGATGTAAATTTGTCAATATTTTCCATTTTATTAAGGACATAAAATTTGCAACCAAATACTTTGAAAGAACTAACTTTGGGGTTTCTATTGTTCTAAAGCTCATAGGGAGTTTTCCTAAGAATGGATCTGATTAAGACATTGTTAATTATATAACAAGATGTGTTAATTGATTGAACCCAAAAATTGGTATGTATATATTATTCACTAAGCATGGGATATTATTTCTATTTAATGGTAATATTTATTCTTTAAAGAACACCATTTTTTGGGGGTGTCATAGGGGTATAAAAGTTGTGACAATATCCATTTTTTGAGAAAAACTATGTAAACTCTTTGTTTTAAAACTCCCATACATGGTAACTTCTTGAAGATTAAATTCAATTTCTTCTTAGGATATCTAATGTTTTATCATTACTTATAAAATTACAACATGTTTCACTTATGTGGGAAAGAAGTAAAGTCCAAGTATATGTAGAATAATTATCTACAAGAACATAGAAATAGTGCTTCCCATTAAGACTAGAAACAATATATATTCAAAAAAAATACATGTCTACAAACTCATGAGGTATTAGAGTTGAAACATCATTCAATGGTTTGAAAAATCATTTATTATGTTTACCCATTTGACAAGGATAATAAATTTTTCTATTTGAAAAAATCATTTTTTGGTAGATCATAGAGTAAACTTTTAATAATAATCTTTCTTAGGAAGTGAATATTATAATGACCTAATATCCTAGGAGCAATAAACATCTATTTATAAAATGAGCATAATCATGAAGCATTAATAGAAACTAATGAATCTATGTTTACATCATAAACATTTTCATTTCTAAAGGTAGAACATACTAATTGATTTTTTGAATTAATAAAAATGCATTCATAAATTTTAAATTTAACATTAAAACCATCATAAAATAGATTATAGATACTAAACCTGTTTTATTTAATCCATCATAAATACATACTTTTAAATTTAAAACTGAAATAGATTTACCAATCTATCCAAGGACAATTATTTTTCCACTAGCATTTCCACCAAAACTGATATAACCACTATCAATAATTGTCAAATTCATGAAGTATGAAAAATATCATATCACGTGTCTCGAACATCCACTATACATGTACCATACCCTTCAACATGAGATCTTAATATATCATTCTAGAAAAAAATAGACAATAAATGATTGTGGTACCATGTTTGATTTGATCCGGTATCATTAGTAATAAGTGCATTGTGAACCCATACATGCTTCAGGAGTATACTATATATAGTATGTAAAGTATATTAAAAATAGATATTATTTGTGTCCGAAAAATAGTAAACATTTGGAGATGTTACAGAATTATATCTTGTAAAAAATCAAAACTATGAATAAAATAATATTTTATATATTTAGAAACAAAATTGGTTCTGGAAAAATTTATTTTACCATGTTTATAGCGAATACAACATTTGTATATGGGTGAAATTTTTTTACCACGAATTTGAACCAAGATATATTTTCCATTTGTAAGATTTTCTGTTTTTATCAATTACTCATTGTACAATGTAAGATCATTGTTCTCCATAATAAATTGATCATTTTTTCCTCGTCTATGGTAAGCTCAAATTTAACAATATAAGTAAGTGAATTCTATTCCATTAAATATTTATATTTATATTTTCATTCATTGCACGAATCATCGTGCATTTGGAAATACTCAAATAGTTCCTCATTAGTCATATTTTCAAAAACACTTTAATATCTGAAATAACAAGAATTATATGAAAGAGACTAAATGGTTACCTCATATGTGTTTGTCATGAAACACTTGTATACCTTGTCACCATTCTCATCAAGTGATAATTATAACTCACTTGATCTGTCCCCATAGGCACTCCATGTGGACTTATTGATTATTTGTTTCTTTTATAATATTCCTCATATTACATGTTATATTTTAGATTTAGATAGCTACCCATTACAAGTCATCATATATTAGATTCATAAAAGATTATTTAATTTTATTTATAATTCATTTACACATACTTTTTCATGATTTTCTTATTATCATATTTACCCTCATAATTTCACTTAATGAAGAATTTATTACTTGTAAAAAATTTCATAATCCATCTTTTTAATTGAGGTATTTTCAAATCACTGTCTGTTGGTGAATCATTATTACATGTACTTTTTGAATGATTTTGAATCCATTAATTTTATTTATGTTTGGAAGTAGTTATTTTTAAATCCACAAACATTCTCTTCGGTTCAACCTCATAATTGTTATTGACCTTTAACAATTCCTCATACATCACCATCTTTCCTATCATCTCCTTGACTAGAAACTCATAGATATTATAAGATTATATTATTTACACATATGGTCCTCTCCACATTTAATGTAGACATATTTGTAGAAAATTTTTTGGTTTTGTGGAACCCACGGACATTCTAAGAGAGCTCCTTATATTTACTATCTCATTAAACATGAGATACATAATAGAATTGTTTTCATCATGCTTCATCTTAATTTTATCATATTCAATTGTTTATTTATTAAATCTCACATACTTTAAATTAGTGGTCCCTTCATGTCAAACCACTATGGTATCCCAAATTTCATAAGTTATTTAACATGAAGAACTTTTATTATATTCATCATCACATAAATCACTAAATAATGCATAGAAATATTAACAATTCTTATTGTAAGAATTATATGTTGAATCACTCCATAAAGTCCTTAGATTGTCAAATATGTCATATTTATCTTCTATTATAGACCAAATATCAAACCCTATTCTTTCTAAGTTCATTTCCAACCTTATTTTCCACTAGGAATAATTTGATACATTAATGTAGGGAATTATATTAGTAGAAACACCTTACTATCTATTATACATAATAAAGAACAAATACAATAATTTAAAGAGTTAAAATTTTTAAACTAATATAAATTTACTGATCATAAAAAAAAATCACAGTTGCAAATATTTGAACATAGCAATTAAAATCCATACACTAATACTAATTTATAGTCAGATTGGAAACACAAGAGGGGGTTAATTGAGTTCCTATAAAACATTTTTCTAGAAACAGTAAATAAAATTCACCCAATTAAAAAACAAATAATCTAGTTAATCAATGTAGTAAATTTATAATAGTTTTAATGTTCAATTAATTTCTAAATACATTGATTACTTATCAGTTATATCAACCTAAAATATTGAAATAACTTTTGAAAAAAAAATTTAATCGTTGATCCACACCCTAGATCTGGGTTTACACAGTAATATAAAATGTGTCCCAATCACTTGACATATAAAATAGTTCTATGTGGGATATAACAGGTATAAGAAGATGTTTGAGTTTGGATATATTATATCCTTCAATTTAGAGCATGAGACACTGTGTGTTTATTAGATAGATGCACACATTGCTCGAAATTTAGTAGAAATACACAAAAATTCAAGAAATAAATATATTGAGTTTAGAAGGAATAATGTGTTTTGAAATAAATCTTTGTTTTCTCTAGATGAATAAAATGAGAATCATTAGTCTGCATTGAGAAACAGACACTGAAAACATAGTGTAGTGAATATTTCATTTTTGGGTTTCTAAGAAGATGGGATTATCCTATTTAACCATTTTTTTGATTCAAGGATGTTTAAATATTTGATGCACATCAATCCTAAATTACATCACAACTAAAAGGAATGCTTTTCCATTGTGTTTTATTCTTCATGGACTAGTATCTCTACTCATAAATTATAATCTTTTGTTCTTTCCTTCTTCTATATAGGTCGTGCTCGAAGATATCATTTTATTTTTGGTGTCATGTGTTGTCTGACAAGAAGAATATGGAGGTACCTCGTACATCATACTATCAAATAAAATAGTCATTAATTATGTCAGAAAAAAGTTTAAATTTAATTTGTATCATTAAAACACTCAAATACAATTGTAAGAGACAATATAAAATAAATGAACATTTAAATAGTCTGGCATATACACCTCTATTTTAAAGTAAATTTTTTGTGACTCCTTTTATCAGTGAGTCATTCCATTTATTTATGTGACTCATTCTATCAGCGAGTCATTTTATCTGACTGTCTATGAGTCAATGAATCAATGTATAGGCGACTCATTTTTTGTCAATGATTTATTCTTTCTATCGTTATCTCATTTGTTCTATCAGTGAGTCATTTATCATTGAGCTAGTTTTTTAGTATCAGTGAGTCATTTAATCTATAAGTGAGAAAATTTTACTTTTAGTGAGTCAGACATAACAATCATTGTATCAGGTTTTCTATCGGTGAGACTTTTCCTCAATCGATGTCTCAGTTTTTCTTTTAGTGTCAGCGACTTATACATATCCAATTTTTTGTTTTAACTACCATAAAACATGACAGTAGACAAAATGTGATAAACATATAATGGTACATTGATAATAATAATTAAAAATATGTAATAATGATTTAGTATAAATAAACATTATTGAAATGGATATACACGAATCGTGATTATTAAATCCATAGAGGTTCCCACAATCTCCTATAGCCCAACATGGCTGGCCCTCTAAAGATAGAATGAAAATCCGCAACACATTATTCTTAATTCTACATTTTGATAAGGATCATTCTCTTCATCTCAATTTATTTATCAAGAGAGAATTATTTGTCAAATATTTTCTCCTTAAAAGACCTCCATTGCATGAGTTCAATATCTTCTTCCTTGCTTTAAAACTCGATCACATACCCCCAGAGACCAACATAACCTTAGGGACAATAGTCCGACAATGTATCATATTCCTTTTCACTGCATTCCTTGGCTGTAAATATCTTCTATAAGCACATAATCCATTTCTCAGCTACAATAGTATTAGTAGTCCCACTAAAAATGGTGGATTCTATCCCATAAAATGATTATGTATTTGAGATTTCCTTTAGTTAATAGGTTAATCTATTCAGGAAAGGTTATTTTTCATTGCCTAATTAATTTTCCCAAACATTTCCAATATTTTTTATGTTATAATAATAGCAGTATCATATTCCTTAGGAGACAAATCTCTTAATTTTTGACATTTTTAAACACAATTCTTCTTTTCAAGAGCTATTTCTAGACACTGACATATACTAGATTATCTCATGAGCTCTCTATAACTATAAAAATGGTTTAACACATACCATAAATTTATGAATCAAAAATCATAGAAAAATAATCATTAGATAAATTGGGGAAATTATTAATTCTAAATACATCATAGTTATTTGTAAATAAAATGTCAAGTATCCTAAGCCTATTCCCCAAGGGTGTTAAACTAGAAGGATAGTAAGACCCATTTTCATGTACCATGATACTGAGATTCAATCATGGAACACAGTGTCTGATGTTTTACTCCTATTTACATCTATGAGAGAAACATGTACACTTATAGTATCCATACATGGATGTATTTCCATTAAGACTTACATAATATAAACGTTACAAAAAATACAGGATGTTCTTTTATAATTATCCTCAATATATATCATTGGGTTGTTCTCTTGAATCTAAATTCTTCTACATATATTTTCAATGGTTATTGTTAAACCTTCTCTAATACCATGTGTAACACCCTGATCCTAGAATCTTAGATCTGGTGCATCATAAGATTACAGTGGAATTATTACAGAGAAGAAAATCACGAAGGAACCTGTAGTTTTTCAGTCTTGTAAAGCCGAATTACATAAAGTATAATGATATTACATATGGTCAATAAGAAATAAAAACATGATACATAAAATGATAATAAACTATTTGATTGAATAATTATTCAATGTCCTATTATTAATAACCTGGGGAAATAATCATAATAAGGGTGAGCTCAAATGCTCATTAAGGGTAAGTAATGCAGAAGAAATAATGAATCGATGGAACTAAGCCAACATGGAAATGTAAATAACTAATAAAATATTCTATTTAATAACAAATTACCTAATGTCAATATGTTATGGTACAAAATAAGAAAAACATTCCATTAAATCAATTAACTAAAAATGAAACTCATCAATAGATATGTAAATGAAAAATCTCATGGATAATTAATAGTTGAATTCTAAAAAAAGGGAATGATTATTTTTTAGATGTAATTTTTCCATGTAACGTGATTGAATTAACTTCAAATGATAGTATAATCTATTTGGAAACCTAATTCACCTTATGAGTCTTCTAAGGCATCGACGGGATTCCATTCACATGTCCCAAATCCGTTAGGCTTTCCTTAAATGGTCCCCAACTCTTGTATTGCATTTCCAAAGCGTTACCCATATATCATATAAATAATGTGACTTATCAAATATCTATATTTAATAAATAATATGTATTTATCAATAATACATAATATGAAGTTATGTATAACATGTTTTTTTGACTTTAAAACATTCTTGAGGAAAAATAATAATTAATCATTCCAATGTGTCCCATACCACATTAAAACATTTGAATCATAATTCCTATTGAAATAAATGAAATAAAAAATATCATTAGAATTTTTGGATTCATGATATAACCTATCAATGGGATGTATATAAACAAAATAAAATTGAATTGGTGCATAATAAAAGTAAGTCTCAAAGGAATGTAAATTGAGAAAAATCACATACCATATCCTTAATTTTTGTTGTGTGGTAATTATCCCCCTGTAATGTCATTTAAAATATGTTAAATACTAGTAACCGATCCCAAATCATGTTAATAATATCATATATTAACTTATTATAATATTTCATTACATTTAGTTAACACTATTTCATGATTTCTATTGTTTTGGGTGTTAATTTCCTTGTTTTCTCAAGTATGTTTTGACTTCTTATTTTTCGTTCTTGTTAAATATATCCTTATTTCAAAATCTACAGAATATAAAACATGACTAAAATATCATATATATTCAGTAAATATGTATTTGGAATTGTGCATAGCATTGGGTTATTAGAAATGAATTTCACTATTCATGGAGATAGTAGGTCGTATGTACAGATGGATGCTACTTTCATTTCATTGTTGAATAAAAAGAATAAAAAATAAATGATTCATATTTATATTTTAATTTATAGTTTTATATTTATTTTATATATTTGTAATTGGTCTATTATAACCATCAATTATACGTTTCTTGTATGAAATGAACGAGTCATATCGCTTTGAGGGGGAGGTAGTCCACACTTCCTTATAAGAAATTATCATTTTTACACTTGATGAAAGAATAAAGGTATGTTAAAAATTAATATTACTGAAGAATAAATAAATTATTTATGAAATGAATATTATCTATAAATATAATTTATTTCAAAATGGCCACCATGAAAGGTGAAATGGAAATGTTTAACAATCATCATTTCATGAGGCAGTAGTTCTCCATACACAGAAATAATATGTTCTTACCTGTTAGATTATGGTATGTGTATGTGTGGGTATAAGTATTAATATATAAAGATACTAGTATATAGATTATTATAGAGTTGTTATTAAATAATATAATAATTATATTATAGTTAGTGCAGAAGGGAAATGAAACTTGAGATCTTGAGAGAAAGTGTTACCTCCTAATCGAGTAACTTCTTTTGGGGTATAAGAAGGCTTCCATGGATTCCTTTCTAAACAAAAGGAGTATTCTAAGTCATGGGGGGTGGGGTAATTTTGGAAAAAAATTGTGGATGGTATTTTTAGAACATATAATGGTTCAGATGTGTGAAGAATGGGTAGAGGTGGTGGGATTTTATAGGGAAGGAAAGGGACACACTTGATATTCCTAGAATCAAATTAGGTGTGCATATGTTAAGACCTAGAAAAGCATTAAAACCCCAAAAAAAACTCATGAATTTATAGTTTATGGGAGTATTATTGACATTATATGTTTTTTGTACAAGTTTATTGGTCATTTTCTCCTTAATGATAATGTTTAGTCCCAAATTAAACATAATTTGGCCTTAACCCTTGTGATTAATTTAATCAGTTTTACTTATCATATTTGTCAACAAACTAGGTTGATATTATTAGACCCCTTATATTATATTTATTAAAATGTTTTATATCATATTTTCAAATTTTAAATCACATAAGTTAAAAAACAATGATTATTGATAATCCCAAAAATTAGTTCAAATAACGAGTTTTTATAGTTGGAAAATGATCAAAAGATTGTTATGTTTTTATATTAATTTTGAAAATAAAAATAATTATAATGAAATAAATATTATAAATAGATTTATAATTTATCTAATGTGACTCTAAAACAAAATTAAAAAATAAGTTATCATTAATAATTATTTAAACTAAAATGAATTTTTTTTACTTAATTGCAGTAATTTTCACTATTCCTCAAAAAATGAAGTTTCATAGAAAAATCCAAAACATTAAACCTAAGATAAATTTGAAATAATGAATTCAAAATTTAGGATTATATTATTTAATTATGTTCATATATGAGTGAAAGTTAATTTTAAAAATAAGTTATCTATTAAATGGTCGTAAAATTACATTAAAAATTTTAGTTTTTTTGTGAAATATTGGGTTTGTTATTATCCTATGCTGATTAGATGAGTGTAAAATTATATGTTTTGATATATAATAAATAAAAAACCCTCTATAATTGATATAATTCAATTGTATATGAAGAACTCCAGAAAATAATGTTTTCTGTAAATTGGTTGTTGTGTGTATTGCAAAGATATCTAAAGGTAAATATGGTAAAGGTGTATGGGTGCTACAACAAAACTATGGCTATAGACAATATACTAACCCTATTTTAAAACTATAAATAAGTTACATGATCCATGGTGAAATTGTGGTTTTATCATTAATTTTCCACAGCTTAAACAAAGGATATTTGTTTCATATAGCTGAGGTTTAAACCATGGAAATAGGATCCAATTTCTGGGGTAAAACCATTGCTACCGGGGACATACTACCAAATTTTAATCCAATTAAATAAGGGGGATGAATTACATGGTTTAATATTTGTCTATAATAGATCTATTTTTACCTTTTAAACTATAGTAATAGGTGAGAATTTTTTCATTAGTTCTAACTACCATTGTTTTGGAAAACCTTGGCAATAAGCTAATGCCACTGTTTTTTGGCATATAGCCTCTGTACCAAACCATGATGGTATGTGAATTTTTTACTTATCAAATGTATTTTTGATCATTTACGTAAATAAAAAAAATTATATTTTATTATGTTGGTTTTGAGTATGTCAAATGAATTTTTTACTAAAATGTAATTTTTAATAGAAGACACATACATTGAGTCATACAAATCACATCGTGTTTCAATTTGATGTGAGACAAATATTTACCTGTGAAAAATGACTTATAAATAATTTAACATACGTTTCATGAACAAACAAGTGTTTTTATTAGTTTTTAGTGAGTTATACATGTTTTGAAATAAAATTTAAATTTCTAGCTAAAAATAAACTCTTTCAATCATACCAGACACATCGTGTATTATACGGATGTGTTTATGATTCATACAAAACCCCAATGAGTTATGGATATTTTCCAAAAATTATATAATAAAATTACTTTTTTATCAGTTTTGAGTTTGTGATTTTTTTTAAAAAAAATGTAAATTTTAAATAATATAAAACATGCATTCATACTAGTAACACCATACATCAAATTGATGTGCATCTACTTCTTATATATCCAAAAATACTTATGGATTGTTTTCCTAAAGTATCTATTAAAATTAATGGGGTTTATCCATTATTAACATGACACATGAATATTTAAAAAAATCTATATAAACTAATTTATGTAATTTGAGTCATAATAGTCACATAATGGGTTGTTTTGACATGAGAATTATTCAAATAAATCAAAAAAAATTATGAATCAATATTCTAATGTTTCAAGGAAATACGAGCATGTTATCTCAATTTTAATTGAGTTACACACGTTTTGAACTAAATATTCAGTATAAAAAAAACTCTTCTTGATGTTTGTATGCATTCTAAAACCATTTATTGTGGCCATTCATTTATAATCAAATTATTTTTCCTCTTTTGAATATGAAATTTTTTTACGGTCTTGGTTCTATTATAGAAATAAAATCAATCCAATCATTAATTAATATTTAAGAAAAAAAATTTGTTATTGGAAATAACACATTGGGGATTCTAGTATATTGATGGAATGTGATATCTTTAATAAATTTTAAAACATAATATCCATAGTTTTTCTTATTATATTGTTTCAAAATCTGATGGAACATTTAGAAAAATAATTAATTTTTTTATATATACACTTTGATGGTGAAATATTTCATTATATACACTTGTAATTTTCTATTTTTAGAAGTCAGTAGGCTCCTTGTACTCATGGTCCTTCCTCCTTCCATTATTTTCATGATATTTATAAATTGGCCTATCAAAAAAAATCAACAAAACATAATAAATAATTTACAACATGATTTTAATTTGTATATTTTTCATTAAGTGTTTAATTTTTTTTAAAATTTCATACTGTGTGGTTGTTTGGTTGGGTACGCATTCATTGAATCCAGAAAATAAACCATTGGAGAATCCAGATAGTTATCATTGAGTAAACAGTGCTACCTAAAAATATGTATTATTAATGAAAAAACGAAAATATTCTTCATGTGAATAAATTATAAATTTTTAACCCTCCATCATTTTTATTATGAATTATTCCATCTACAAGTTTTCATTCAAATATTTTAGCTAGGTTTCCCAGGGTTACTTCATATTTATATTACCCCAATGAGGATTCGTGTGTAGATATGATGTGGGGACTAATGAGTCCAAATATCTATTTATAGGGGTTTTCTTATTTAAATTTATAGATATATGTGACTATACAAAATTACCCTTTATTTATAAATAGTTAACATTTTAGATCATCGATTGAAAAAAATATAGAAAAAATACGTCATGTATTTTTTTAAAACTGAGACACATAGAATTCATGCTTGAGGATTTCATTTAAATAATCCAGAGAAATATAGTTTATATTAGCCACTCCATACATCTATTCCTCCAAAAAAATAATATCTATATATACATGTTTTTCATTATATCTATTTAGATAATAAATTTTTGTAAATGGGGGTGTTTTATAAGAACGGTAAAGGTACATTATGTATAAATTATTTAATTTTTGGTAGATCCATTAGAAAATTTTGATTCGACCTTTTATTTCACCCTCTTACCATTCTCATTCTGTACTAGAATTCATCTACTTAGGGCTTTACTCATCAATTGTAAAATGTTTTTCCAAAATAAATATATTCTAATTGAATGAGGTTTTTTATGAAAACATTTAATAGATCTAACACAAATAATATGTATGTTCCAATAGCTAGATCAACAATAAGAATATCTAGATAAGCTAGTGGAATTTGTAGCTTAGTGGTCAACTAGTGACCTACTTGAATCCCCACCCTCACATGTTATATTTCATGTTTTTGTGTGTAGATTATCTCCATTTATATTTTACATAGTATGAAATAGAAAAAATATGTATGGGTGCTAATATATATAAATAATAATCATTTTCACCCCGTAGTATATCAATAAAGGGATTTATTAGTGGATTCTTCATTAACATGTAACAGAAACAATTGGAAAACAATTTTTTACCTCTTCCTAGAATACGATTTCAGTGCAATTTCTAACCTATAAGCTAATGTGGGAGGGGTATATCGACATTTTGGTTGTTTTTATGTAATTTCATTTTTCTATTCTCATTACATTTGTTAACAACTAATATATTTAATTAATATTTTCTTCTAGAGGAACACATCATTCAGATGTCTCATCCATTTTCATATCGTCATCCCCATGTTCCTTTCTTTTCAAAATATATGTTTGAGGTCACACCCAAAAACCTACACCTATGATGTGGGCATACAGTTCTAACTGATTCAAAGAAACAAATAGTAGTAGTTAGTCATTAAAAAATGATGGTGAATCTTATGTCTATGTTAGATAAAAAATAGAACAATTGTTAAAAATTATTATATAATACCTATTTAGATAAAAAAATCAGCATGTCATACATTCACATGATTCCCACACATTTAATGTTCATTAATATATTAGTATATCGTGTTTATTTACATGTTCAACCTTCATTAAAAAAAATGTTTGATAGATGTGGGTTTTGATTTCGATTCATAAATCAGTATGCAAACAAATATAATTATGATATTGTTTCATGTAACATATATGAAATAGTGTATATTTAATATACAAAACAGTTATCAAGTGATGCATTCCCCATCCTTGATTTATATTAGGGGTACGTTGGTTTTTAGGCTTGTAGATTGCTTTATACGGTTAGATACTAGTTCATAAATCAAAAGATCTTAATAAAAATGTCTAACAGAAGATTTTTCAATAAATTTCCTACTAATCACGACAATCCTGAAAATATGTATCCTCTCCATGACTAATAGAAACATTCCAAATTTGTTGTTTTATCATTTGTGCATATATTTTTTGTTAGTTCATTATTATTTTGTGTTCAACAACATTGAGATGATAAATCAAAAGAATTGTATGAAAGACTATATTAGTTATTAAAATTATGAAAAATAAATATTTCATTATGGTGTCATATACTATAATTTCTCACTATAGGGAATTATTAATATTAATTTAACATTTCATTGTATTGTTTTTTATTGTAATAATCAAATTCTATCAAAACATTTCCTTAATATTTTCCCAAATAAATGCCTTAAGAACATGCACAACATTGTTACCTAAATCAACAGCAACTAGAATATGCTTATGAGTGGTGATCCCATTGTATGTAATGAAGGAATTTTGGTGTCAATATCTTCACAATGTTTATTCCATCGATATTTTAATTAAATTCCATTGTTTTACATCTTAATATTTTTTTCTATCCTCATCAGACTATGGTGCCCTTTTTCATGTGGCACAGTTTGTTCACTCACTACTATTTCCTCATATTTAACATTGAAAATAAGTTTTTCCTTATTATTGGTATCATTAGAATGAGTAAAAGATCATTAATCCTCAGTATTGTGAGTATCAACATGTTGAGAAACATATTGTTCATCGGGATTGAAAAAATGTGTATGTGTAGAAGTTATTATCTGCAGAACTGGTTAAACATTTTGAATATATTACATAAATACATAATTTAATATATATTAATATGAGGAGACACATTGTATATTAGACAATAAATATGTCCTTATTTTTTTAACTGACATTGTTTATATTTTTAAGGTATATGACCCATATATTGATTATTCAAATACCTTCATGTTATCTCATTTTTCATATAAGACCCCATCTCCAATGGGATGAATGTGAACTTATTGTTATATTTATATGAAATGTTTATCATAATATGACTTGACATATAAACCATCAGTTATATTGAAAAATAATAATTATATTGACCACTTTTGTTTTGTAGAACCTAGAATATATAATACTTATTTTTTTTATTCTGTTACAAATAGGTTATATTTATACAATAAATTTTTTAAATCCACATTAATGAATCCCAATTAAATATTCGTATTATTGTTTTCACATAATCATAATATCTTGAAAATGTCTGATGTAAAAAAAAATCATATCTAGTAATTAAATAAAAAAATTAATTATATTTCTAGTTGGTATTTTAATATTTTTTAAAAATGGTCCACTAAAATAAGTGTCAATATCATTTACATTCCTAAATAGTTGATCACATGTTAGTGTATGTGGTGTTGTTCCTTATTCTTAACAACCATCGAATGATGTTGTCTAAGATCAGTATTTATTTCAGTAGTGTATAAATTTTTTATGTCCTTGAAACACAGTCATTAATGAATGTGAAAAACTAATTAACGGTGTATATTGTAAAAAATGGGACTCCAATGTATTCCTCTGATACAATATCATGAGAAATTTCCATATTCAAGAATTTAATTTATCATATTTTACGATAAAGATCTAATAGGGAAATATTCATTTATGGAAGTATAATAAAATGTAACACCTAAATTCCCCAATAATTTAAAATATTCAATGAATGGATAAAAATATACACCAATATCATTTCCTGGATGTTTTGGTAATTAAATAATCATTGGTAACATAATCTATTTTAATTTCATGCATTACAATGGTGGAAATTTATAAATTTCTAATGTAACCATCCATGAACTATGTGTCTGTATTTGATAACCAGTAGGATTAACTCTATATATAGATATTGTTAGATGAAGGATTCTTGGCTCATAACAAAATTCAGGATACTCATTATCAATATTCATCCCTAGAGGATACTTTGTCAGGTAAAAATGGATCCCATATTTAATTCTGGTATTTGTGAGACACATAAATTTTTTTAGTCTCTTTACTCTCATATATGAACTCAAACATTGAAATTATTGAAAATTTTAACATAAAATTCATAGAACCTGATGAATTATTCGTGAATTGAGAGGTACCACACTTTGGGAATTTTTTATACGATTCACTAAACTTGTGATATATAATACTATTATCTAGACATTCATGTATTCTTTCAAGTATCATACCCATTGAATGTATGTTTCATTTAACCTCATATTCTTGGATGGGATGCTTATTAACTATTAAAATATATCATCCAATAGAGAAATTAGTTTAGTAAAAGTGGAATCAATCCATATGGTTTCCATCTGTTATATTATAGAGCATTAGAATATATTAAAATTATATATATTTTGTACAAACATCATACAATGGCATCCTCGCACAACTCTTTAACTCCACAATAAATTTTTGGAAATCATGAAGTTCATCTTCATATGTAACTTTCATTTCATCAATAGGATCATCATTATCGCTAAAGCATATAGTCATATCCTTCGTGAAATATTCATTGTTATTAACAACTGTAATCATATTAGATTATCTATAAAACATAGGGTTATCTCAGTTAATTTACACATTCATTTTCCCCTTGTGCTTAGTCTAATATTAAAAATATTAGACTATTATGTGATAGATCTTGTTTTCTTCCAATTCCCATGGATTTATTAGACTTGAATAAAATCATAACAACAATAGAAAAAGTATTTGATAAGGTTCCTATTCATTATATTTTTCAAACATGAAGAACTCTTTCACTCAATCATCACACTATTCTGTCATATGGTTAGTATCCGTCCATTTTATATTATTATCCACATATTTGATTCAGTAATATTTATGATTAAAAAATAAATATATACATAAAAATTATGTAATTAGAACCAATAACATGTCAATTTTTATAATCAATTATTCTATATGAAACTATTATTCTCAGATAATAAGAGAAGAATAATGAATATTGTTTTTGTTTTATAGTGGTTTAGATCATTTATGGAAATAAATAGATGGTATATAAATTATATATAAATATAATTAAATATGAATCTATTGAAAAAATAGATCACATGTAGGATTATTTCATTGAAAATTATTATGATTAAATAGATAGACAATATCCCTATGAAGCATCGAGTGATTGAAATGAACCAGAAGGATGAGTTTATGATTATTAATGTATTCATATATTGAGTTGATGGACATGAGGTGTTTTTATGACAATATGATTAAAAGGAATAGGTGATCTTTTTTATGATTATGGTAATGAGTGGTCCCAATCAGGTCTAAAAAACCCAACATTTGAATAAAATCATCAATTTATATCAAATTACCCTATATTTTGTAGCTAGTGTTCCCATGTCCCATACCCAATTCATATTGTGAAAAATTTATCCTATGGGCCCATAAAAATTCCAGTAAAAGATATTAAATTCATATAAACCACATGAAATTTTAAAACATTTCATTTCATAAATGTAATAAAAAATTTCAACGAACAATGAGACATAAAAATGATATCAATCATCACCACAATCATTTGAATAATTAAATAATCATTTATAAAACATGGATGAAATGTAAACAAATATGATTGGGGCATTATTAATTTAATGGACTACAATATATTGAAAATATAGTTTCAGGAATCCTATTTTTATGAAAAACATTTAAAACTACATTCCTGATTCATAACATTATCTCTTGAACTACATTTTTTCATTACTCATATATTCCTTTAGACATTTAGATGAAACTCTTCCCATTTCAATTATTCACACATCATTGTGTGAATATATGCAATAATGTATCTATATTTATATATTTGTATATGTGTTTTTGTGTTATAAGAATTGTGGAATAATTTTTTATCAATAAGTATAAAAATAAATTATTAAAAAAATCATACAAATTAAAGTAAACCCATTTTATATTTCATATAAAATATTTCATGAAATAAAAATATATTAAATTGTACTGGGATATTTATCATGCTAATGGAAGAAAGTAAGTAGTATTCTTTGATTTCAATCTGTGGGAGAGAAAAGGATACATGCATCCTAGAGTGGATTACCATTTGTGGAATATAAAAACTCTACCTAATTTTAATTTATAGAGAACTCCTTAATTGATTTGTGGGAAGAGTTTATGAAATGCATTGCTAGGAGGTCCAAATAATAAGAGTGAGATATTATGATCAATGACTAAATTGAACATGAGAACAGGGTATAACAAAAAGAAAAAATGGATCTTGGTGAGGATAGTTGTTTGGAGAATCATTGAGGTAGATCATGAAAAAAACATATAATTAATTTCAATTTTAAAACACAACATTAAATCTAAAAAATAAGGAAAATAGTACACTTTTATCAACACTGTATTCAGAGAAAAAAAAGTAATCTTTATTAGTGATTTTAGCTAGTGTGGATAAAGGATACCCTTTTATCAGCACTTTAGGTTTAGTGATGTTAAAATCCTATGCTGGATAAAACCCTGATCTATTGTATTGCCTGGGTGGAGTGTTAATAACTTAAAAAAATAACCAAGAGGATAAGAGTACAATTATCACCTTTCACATATATATATATATATATATATATGCATTATTATATAGTTTTTGTCTAGTGGATTGGTTAATAGTGGGACAAGGATGCTTCAGCTAGGGTTTCATACGCTGCCGCCATCCTCTCCTCGATCTCGCGTGGCTGCGGTCCTCCCCCACATTTGTTCTTCTTCCCTGCGAGTTTGGCGTGTGGTCTGTGGAGGATTCGAGGATTCATATCTGTTCCTCTTTCTCTTTTCTCACGTCGCGGTTGAGGTTAGATTTAGTCCCTTCACTGTTGATCTTCGGCGCTCCATCTGGTTTCGATTGTTTGTTTTTTTCCTGGGTCGTCGGCAAGACCGTAGTGGAGACTTCCGAGTCAGGTCGCCTCAAGCGTCATCCTCAGAGGTATTCTCTGGCTCGGTGGCGGTGCTTCCCACCCTAGGTGGCGCGACATTTCTTCCATTTCTCAGTGGGGTCCAGGTGCTTACAGGAGGCCTGCGGCGGGGGGATTGGGTTTGTTCAACCTGTGGCGTTTTGATTGTGATCCAATGAGGGTTCGTGTGCTCGGCCACCTTGACTGTGTGGTGAAGTCCACGGATGAATCATGCTATGAGGGATTGGGGTGGATTGTGGGACCTCTTTGAGCAGGCATAATTGCAGCGGCGGGTGGTGGGTTTCTGGTTTGATTCAGTTTCCGATGATGTTTCCTTCATTGCGTGGGGGGAGTTTTTCTAGTGATGGGTTAAATACTTGATTTATGTTGATTCTATGCATTAGTTTGGATATTTATCTATTGGATTGCGATGCAGTGAAGTTTTACAGCATGCTAGATGGGGTTTCTATTTGTTGATTTGAGTAGTTGTGGAATGGGTTATGTCGATGGTGAAGTGTTGGTTTTTTCCTTGATTCAGTTTTTGTTTGATGATGGTTTTTGGATCATATGATGATGTGTTTTGTGGGATTGATTGTGCTGTTCCGACATCAAGGTGTGGATCCATCGGGCATCACTGATGATGGGTATGGGTTCGTGGGTGCGTCATGGTCTACGACTCATAGCAGTTTGCGGCCCGAGTCTATGGCTTTTCCCTACATCTGAATTTTGAATCTGGTTGTACTAGTAAGATTTTGACTTGGTTGAAAGCAGTTGTGTTTTGTGGTGTTTTGAATCGGTTTTCTGGAATTTTATGGTTCCCACTCACCCAAAAAGTGGACTCCGAAAATCAAATAAAATATAATTTTCAGTCCAATTAGTTAAAATTAAAAATTAATTTAAATATCATAAATTAAAAAAGACCACTAAATGAACCATGGGAAAAGTAACTGCCAAATTATTTCTAACACATGAATAGACATTGATTTTAAAAACATTTTTCATAATAATAGGGTTGTTGTTTATGTTTCTTATCATGGAATTAGTTATAGTGTAACAAATATGAGATATTTTCAATTTTTTTTTGAAAAGTAAAGAAATCAAAAACATTATTTAATTATAAATGGTAAATGTATAATCATGCTTAGATGAGTCACATATGATTTTTTCATTAATTTAGGTGAGGGTAATTTGATGCACTCAACCTTTAGAAAAATCATTTGATGTGTTTATCCACTCAGTCCATCTATTTTGGAGAATCTGGAAAAGTTGAGATGGTGTATACTAGATTGAAATGTTCCACTACCATAGATTTCATGATATTGGGAGCTTTCTATTATCAGTGCTAAATAAAATTTTGGATAAAGCGATTTCATTTCTCAGTTCTCTTTAATCTAAATGATCACGATATCTTTTATATGTGATAAAAAAGGTCTCATAAAGTGAAACTTTTATCAGTTTTTATACTATTAATAGTGGTTGTATTGATTAATTTAATTTATATATAAATATATATAGTTTGAAAATGGATTTATTTTACCATAAGTTTACATTCGTATATATAATATAAAAATATGATTTATATAAATTAAATATAAAATTAATCTTATTTTTATAACATTATATTAAAAATAATAATGAACTTATTATTTATCATAATGTATTATAGCATGATTATAAATATTAATTATAAAATGGGTATATAATAAAAATAAATAAAATATATCTAATGAATCTTATTTCAAAAAGTGTATGACTTATTTTTTGGGTTTAAATTCCTTTGGACATCACTTATAATGTTAACCAAGGAGTCATGGGGTCAGGAGGGTGTGTGTGGATTGTTTGGAGGCCAGAACCCAATGAAATTTAAAAGTCAATAGGTCTACATGTTTACTCAAAACCATACGACCCAGCTAGCATGGTCTCCACTAACTATGCGGGAAATACCAGGGGTGCCATAGGAGTTTGATGTTATTTTGTGAAATTGTGTGACTCTAGGAACATGAAAGTGCAAAAACCAAGAGATGTTCAATCGTATTATTTCATAGGGTTGTGTAATGTTATGGAAATAATATTCCCTAACCATGCTATATATTTTTTATGTAGTGGCTTGGGAAAGAGATCCACACAATCGAAAAAATTGTGTGTATAAACCATGTGCCCCGTATTTTGGGGGTGAAAATTAATTTCTTCCCTCATTAATCTATTTAATTAATTTTCATTTGTCCTATATTAATTCTTGTAGATGAATTGGTTTTCCTTCTCTTCTGAGCATCAAATCATCTCAATTTAGGTATTGAGGTAACTTTCTAATCTAAAGCCCAAATCAAGATCCAATAAATTAATTGGATAGATAGAAGTATGATCAACAATCCTCTCTCTTCATATTTTAGTTAATCACTAGATCCATTGGGCTATATAGTTGTTAACAATTTTTTCACTATTTTTAGGTATTTGGAACGTTTCTTCTTCTCCTTCAATCCTTCATTGAATCTAAGGCCTCCATTGGATGAGTATTTGTCAACGAACCTATGGTAGGTGGTATCATTGTTTTCCACAAATGTTTTTCTATTTTGGCTTGTTTTCCATAGTGTGTCACACCATATTTTTCCACACATTTTTGTTTAATTGTGTTATTCAAATCAAATTGGTCAATTCACCATGATATACTCCCATTTTTTCTTATTTAATATATTAAATGATTTTACCATAAATTATAGACATCCCTTAGGTGTGAATAATTATTTTCCCTTCATTATTATCTATTATTTTTTCTGGATCACCTTCTATGAATTTGACATAGATAATAATTGGTTATAAATTTGTTATATATTTTTTTAATTGATCACAAAGAACCTCTTAAGATATTTTCCAACATATATTAGAATATCCCACATAGGTAGTTACCTTATGGGACATGGAATGGTATAAGTTCCTCTTGGTTATATTGAATTTCCTTCTTTTAGAGAATAAAATGGACTAAATTAAATGGAATTTCCCTTTCATAGTGGATTACCATCATTAAAGGGATTTAATTAATTAAATGATGTAATATGTATTGACCTATAAAGGGTGGTATTGACACACCACTTGTTTATTCATTATTGAATGCTCGTTTTGAATTGTAATTCCATATTAGAATTTGAATTGGCTAAAAAAACATGATAGGTAATACCTCATGTATTAAATTATAAATATAATTGATATATGTTTTAGGTTGTGGTTCTGTGGTTAAGTATATTTTGAGTATATGTATTTCATGATACATTACATTAATTATTGATCAAGACATCACATAACACTTAAACTATTTGGGTAGTGGGAATGCCACACCATGTCCCATATTCAAGTGTTGACATGATGGAGCACTCTCTGTCTCGAGTAACGATCATAATGTCTCCCACTCATCATGAGATATAGGGAATTTACCATATTGATTGATTTTATAGGCTTATTGAGACTGGTTATGGATGACTGAGTTACTCCAATGCTGACCGAGCACCAACAATTCTAGGTATATGGGTGCTTATTTCATCATGTACTTGGTTCATATATTTGGATGAAAAATATAATTATACTCTATATATATTATTAATATACATATATAGTTATTGCTAATTTAATATCTCTTTCCATGAGGAGAAGTAGGTTAAGCCACTGTATGTTCATTTAGACCCTGAGTTGGCTATTATTAATTTATTTATAATTAAGTAAAATTGTATTTAGACATTCACATTGTTTATCTATGAGAACATGTTGAATTAGTTAGAGAAAGCATTAGTGGGGGCTAACTAGGATTTTATCTCTCAACCTACTCGGGCTACCATTGATATCCAATAGTATTTCATGACTATAGGTATAGATAATGGAATGACCATTTCCTTAGTTATTTGAAATGAATTACTATTATATGGAGAATAAAAGAAGATAACTGATCATATGCTCGAGATGCAAGTGAAGTAGTTTTAATTAATTTAGTATATTATGAATAAAATGATTTTATAATCCTATCAAGTGTTCCCCTTTTTTATATCTTCCTTCCATGAATCCTTGTATAAGACAATTCCTTTTGAATTTTCATATTACTAAGAAGTTTTTCTGTTGTTTACAGATCTAGTCCTTACTAATTTTTTATATTTTCTTATATAGGAATTTAATCAGTTTCTCAGTTTTATAGTTCCCCAGTTCCCCAGTTTCTCCTTATATGATTGTTATTGTATCCATTGTTCCACAATGATATGAGGATATAGTGGCCCCACTGCACCACCATTACACCGTTGCTGCTAGTTGGTAGTCTCTGGCGAATGGGGAGGCACACTTGGGGCCATGTGACCCCCTGGCATGGGACATAAGATAAGATGGTCTAGGGTCTAGACATTATAATTTGGTACCCAAGGTTTATGTTCCTTTTACATACACATCGGGAATAGGACATTAATTTTGTCATTATTGGGATTTGGAATTGGCCATTTTCATGGATGTATATAAACCATGTGTAGGGAAAATCCAAATTACTGTAATAGGTATTTATTATTATTGATCATTCCTGTGAAGGATTATAAGACTCCACCATAGTGTGACACACATATTTTATTCTATTAATATAATTGGTATTATTGAAATCATGATTTCATTAACATAGGCATGATCAAATGATGGTGTTTCTTTACACAAAACATTATAGGAACAACATGAATAATATGCCACCAATTTTTCCATGTCATGTTTCTTTTTAGAATGCATATTCCTGTTGAATATTTTTACTTCCATGATTTGGTATTAAAATGTGATGATGTTTTTTGTAGGGGTTCGAAAAAATAAATGAGATAAAATTTAAAAATAATATGGCTTATAATGTATGAAATACTAACATGTATCTGTGAATCAGTGACTTAGTCCCCAAACCATCATTAGTAGTGGGTATTGGGGTATCTCTTTCATTTTTATGGACACTGTGGATCATATATTGCCTATACATGGCTTTAGGTTAAAACATAAGGATATTACCCTTCTATAGGGATTGTTTTAACCTATCCATTTTTTCTATCTACAATCAATCAACTATTAAGATATATTCTGACGTGTGCATTCAGGATTGCAGTATTATGTTTCCAAGACGTCCTCTAGTTTTATGCCATAAAGTCAGTGATGATCATGCACCTGTGGTGTCGATCATTGATTAGTCAATGATTCTGCCTACAGTGCCACCTGAGTATCCTCCTATAGTTCCTGATTTTGGCACCAATATCTAGTTCATTGATGCATTCTACGTATGTGGTACAATATTGAATTTTTTTCAACCTACATAGAATATTCTATAGTTTACTCAACAATTCCACCAGTACCATCCTGCCTCATTTTGGGAGATGATGAACCTCATGCTGCTGAGTCATGCTCGAAACTGTTCATTATATATTAAAGAAAATATATATACTACCAGAGGGGTGGGTCAGGGTTTGAAATTATATGCTATGTGCTTCATTAAATCGTTTATGTGATATTATTACCTAGGAAGATTAAAATAGAGATATGGATTTGGTTGATATTAAAATTATTTTCAATGACTATTTAATTCCCCAGAATATGAGGGCTCATAGAGCTATAGAATTATTGATTCTACAACAGAGAAGCCTCTCTATTATGGAATACTCTAATTATTTTACAAAAATGTGTTAGTTCACTTCTATTCTAGTGGTAGATAATGTTATGTCCATGAGGTGATATAAGGATGGCCTCGTATACATGATCGGGTCATAGGAAAATATATTCATGTTGAATTCAATTTTGGAAATTGTCAACCAGCCCCTAGATTCAGAACAGAATTTAAGGGAAGATAATGGTGTGATTAGATATAGTTTAGAACTGTAAGCTACTAGTGGTTTCACTTTAGGGAAAAAGATATAAAATGAGGCTACATGGTAAGGTATGAGCAGTCAGACCCTATATGTAGATATTTTCTTGATATGTCACACGTATGGGGACCTAGGAAACATGAAATCCACATTGCTTATGAGATCTCAATGTATGAAGAGGATGCAACATGATTGGAAATATCCCAAGGTTCTACAAAACTCTTCTTTATGCTCTTAGATCGTGGGGGGATCAACTCATACACCATGTTCTTGTGCGGGGCATGACGGATCAAGGATGATAGTAGTGGAAATAGCACCATCTGATCATGATAAGGTGGTTGTAAAGGTAGAGGCCATCATAGTCATCATTCTCAGTTCCAGAAGAGTGGGAATTCTTAGGGAATCTAGGTAGTGACCCAATTACATGGTACATATTAGTTACATGTAGTCTGTCCTATGCTTGAGGAGTAGAGAGACAAACATTAAACTATAAAAGTTATTATTCTAGTATCCTCCACTTTAGTAACATATTTATTTGACATAGACACCTCTCGAAAATTTATATCATAGATTATTATGTGAAGTAAGAGCCTCATGTTTGAATAATTATATGGTTTTATGATTCTGGATACAATGTTATGTATCTGATCAGAGGGTGTTCACTTCTAAAAGGACAGACCCCTTTAGAAAGGTGTGTACATTTTCAAATGGAATCTTTTCATCTTCAACATGAATGGTTTTGATGTTATCATTGGGATGGACTTCTTACTCCCCTATTGAGAACATATACTACCATCACTTGAGGGTGATGTTTACATCAAAATATGGATATATAAATATGCATTATATGGATTGGTATTTACATGCGATGAGGTAAGCGTGAAAGTAAAAGAATCTTGGAAACATGATAGTGAAGATATGTACTCCTTTAAAAGATAAAAAAGGGATACAATAAATTATTTTCTCACTTTTATTACAGAATTTTAGGGACATTTTTCATAGAGACTTTAATGGTTTATCATTAGTCTGATAGGTAGAATTTACCAATGAGCTTATTATACAAGAAGCACATGTAACCATTCGTACTTATAGGATGGAACCTATGGAACATCTATAACTCAAGAAGAAATTGGAGAATCTGGAGGATATAGGCTTTATATTCCCCATCACATATTAAATGGTTTCACCACTCCTTTTCTCTAAAAAGTCACACTTTTACCTTAGGCTTTGTGTAGATGAACATTAATTAAACTAGCTCATGGTAATGAACCAGTATCCACTACATATAATAGTTGACCACATTTATCAACTATGAGGAGAGTGTGTGTTTTAAATGATATATTTAGTGTTGGAATATCTATAGGTTCACATCAATTCCTTGAATCAACAGTGGTTTCAACTGAGTCACTCACATGTTGTTCCATTAACGTTAATGGAAGAATGGTACGATCCTCTATGAGGTTTTAAAACATATTTTACAAGTGGAATAAAATATATAAAACCACAGATATAATGGTCTATTCATTATGTATTTCACATAACCTATTATCAATAATAATATTCAGACCTATCACATGTATTTCAGCCTAAAGATGTTCAAATGGATGTCGATTCATCCATTGAGGAGTATCTAGTTTGTATTGTAAACCAGAGCATGAAGAGAATTTGAGTTAGGTCAGCTACTTTGATACAAGTTTTATAGAAGAACATAAAATTATAGGAAGTTGACTAGGAATGGGATGTTTATATGAGAGCTCAGTCGTTGTAACATTTTTTAGATGATACCACTTTAACATCAGAATGCTATCTTAGGGATATGTTTCTTTATGTAATGGTGGCTATAAAAAAAATATTTTCTGTGAATGGATAACTGGTTTATTTTTTGTTTATTTCCCTTTAAAATACCTTATAATGTTTCCCAGTGGACTGACAAGGGACACTATTAATTTTTGTCTTTTTCTGAGCTCTGATCTCTAGAAATGTGAAATATAATCTATGTCTTATGCTTAATTAAAATAGTGATGCCCATCCTACACTATCACTAATAAATATGTGGGGGAAGAATAGGTTTATTAGGATTCACATGGTTTTCTTAAAACCATACAACTCGAGGAACATGATATTTTCAAAAACTACAAACAATTCATAGTACTATTTCACAAGGCTTCCAAACCATTTTGGAATCTTTTCACCTTAACCATGTGATATATTTCTTTAAGAAGTGGCCTCAACATGGTTTTTTCATAGTATTTAAAACAATATATACAAAACATGCAGACACATTTTTGAAAATGAAAAGTCATTTACCCTCATTATTATGTTTACCACCTTTTCTTTCCTCCTCTCTTCATTCTAGAAGATAAATTATATTTCCCCCTCTCATGAGCTCCTAATAACCACAACTTGCGTATTGAGGTAACTCTCCAATATCATGTCTGCATAATGATACATTGAAAAAAATGGATTTATATAGGTAACATCCAAAATACTATACCTTCCTATTTAATTTTATCTTATGATTTTTTTCTCTATTTTGGTGTGATCTCTATTTAAATTTTTTAGGTATTTGGACTCTTTCTTCTTTTTCTTCCAATGTAGTTTGAATTTGAGGCTTCCATAAGCTTAGGAGTTGTCAATGGACCTAAGGTTGGGGATCTTTTCATTTTCACCAAGAGTATTTATGTATTCATTGATTTTTAATGGTTTTATAGAGAGACCTTTACCATGCCTCACAAATAAATTTATATCATCATATAAAATAGATCTATGCACCTTGATATACACCCTTTTATTCTTTTTTGTTAGATTAATGGATGTTATCCTCAATCATGGACGCCCCTTGGGTTTTCTAACTTGAATTTCACATTATGATTAATTGTTAATTATCCTCGAGAACCATCTTTGTATTCATCATAGATTATAAATGGTTTTCCCTCAATTATATAATTGTTTAATTTAACACAATGAACATACATTGTCTTTTTTTCCAACTAATATTAATATTTCACACATAGGTAATTTACTTATGGACTGTTGGACCATATATGTGCCTCTTGATCATTATAATATGAATTTTCTTATTTTAGTGAATCAAATGGATTAAATTAAATGGAACCGACTATACATGGTGTATTTCCTTCATTAAATATAATAAATGACTTTTATGAAAAAAATGGAATGACTTATAAAGGGTGTTGAGGCCATGATGCTTGTTTATGATTTAATAAATGCTCATTGTGAATTTTTATGCCTTATTGGAATTGAACTTATCTAATAAAAAATACAAGAGGTAATGAATCATCTATTTTGTTATAAATATTATTACCCCATCTTATAGGATATGGTTTGATGGTAAGGGATCTATTTGACATGACGGTTTAATACTCCCTTACATCCTATGTTATGTATGATGTCTCACACCGCTAACACTGTCTAGATAGTGGGAATGATGCACTAATTCCTTGGCACAAGTTTTGAAATGATGGAATATTCACCATCTCGAGTAACAAGCACGATGTCTCCCAATCATTGTGTTTTTTAGGAAATGTGACATATTTTATATTCTTATAGTCTCTTTCAGACATGTTATCGATGAATGGGTTATACCTCATTCCAAAAATACATTGTATTCGATGTATATGACCTCATACATCAGTACATATTTGGTTCATATTGACGCATGAAATATATTAATGTAATATATATATATATATATATTTGTAATCTATATATAGTTACTTGTCCAATGTTCATTCCGACCATGAGCTGATGAAATTATATCTTCCAGGCGTCCATTAAGAGATGGAGTAGGATATTATTTATTTATTAATCACTATCTATAAATTCATTTATACGTACACATTATTTATCTATGAGATGATTTTGGATTACTTCTAGACAACATTGGTGGTGGCGTACATAGATTTTTTTCACAATCTATTCAGGCTACCATAGTTATAAAATATTATAATGTGATTGGTTGTACAGATAAAGGGAAGAGACTTACATAAGATAATTGATATGCATTGCTTATAGATTAATCATAGTATCAAAGGAACAAGAATATACTCGAGACACTAGTGGAGCATTTTTTTGTCGTTCTTTTACATATTTTATAGATTCAGTGTATATTTTAATTCCATGTTCCCCTTATGCACCTCAACATGCCATACATCCATGTATATGACACTACCTTGTGGAATTTGATATTATTACTCAACTAATTAGTTGTTTAATATTTACATAGTAATTTATTATGTTTTATGTTCATATATACTTCTATTTTTTTGTGATTATCATTGTCTATGATGTGCCACACTGATAAGAGGTTAGAGTCTCCCCACAATACAACCATTACAATATTTCTGCTAGTCAGCTGCATGTTCCATTTGAGGAGGCATGCTTGAGGAAATGCAACCCTCTGGACCTAGGAATAGGTTAAGTGGATCTCAGGTCATGAAATTATAATATATTATTTTTATATTTAAAAATTATTAATAAATTAATGAATATATTTTTTCAAATATATTTTTTATATAGAAATAAAATAATTACAAATAATATCATGTATAATTGTATGTCAGCATGTGAATTTATAAGGGTATGTATATGTCTCTGTATGTGTATTTTTATATGAATATACATGTGTGTTTGTGGATGTGTTTTTGTATAGATTTTTTTCTGATGTGTAAATGAACACTTGTACTATGAAAGACATTTAATTTATTTAATACTATATTTTTATTAATATCTCCATGTTTTTAGTATTTTATTTATTTATTCATTTTTAATGTTTATTTATTTTTATATACTCATCATGAATATATGTGTGTATGTTTAATATAATTTTGAATAATTTTATTTTATTTAATTTAATTAATATAGTCAAAATAATTTATTTTTAATATTTTTTATTTATATAATTAATGTCATCAGTTTCTTCAATTTTATTAATTTTTTACTTCTAAATGTAAATTTAATGCCCACTGGGCCAACGGGCCATGTAATAGGCTTCATGTCCCCTTGGCCTATTTTCCATGTAATTAATAAATAAGGCTTTGTGGGTTGGTTATTCCCATGGGGGGCCATGGCATGACTCTATGGCATGTGTGTGGTGTGTGTGTGTGATTAATTTAATTCTACCCCCATGAAACTAATGTATATAATAATATAAATTTATTTATAATTACATTCAAAATATTTATAAAAATATATATTTATAAATAAATATTTTTTAATAAATTATCTTCTATAAAAATATATATCAATAATTATATTTAAATTACCAATTATATATATATATATATTTCTGTATATTTTCTATATATTTTAAATTATACATTTATAATTATACGAAAATATGTATAATTTTTAAATATATGAATTTATGTAATTATAAATATATATATCTAACTCACTATAAATTTATATCAAATATATATTAAAAATAAATAAATTTATTATATTTATAAATATATATATATATATATACAAATTGATATATATATATATATATAATTATATAAATAGATTTACAATTATATTAATTTATATAAATATACATATAATTATATTAAAATATTTTTAAATCTATTTACAAATATATATATTTATAAATATGTTTTAAATAATATATATTTTTTATTGTAATTATATATACATGCTTAAATTTATAAATATATATTTATAATTCTATTCATATATTAATAATTATAAATAATGTATGTACATAAAATTATACTTATTAATACTAATTTACGATTATTTAAATATATTTAATCTTATATAAATATAAATTAATAATTATATATATTTACATTATCTTGATATATTAACTATATACTCAAATTTTAATTACATAGGTCTATATCAACACGTTTCTTGCATTGGTAAAGAGACATATATATTAGCGCTTTTATGTTTAGTGCTCATAAAACTATATGATTATTTGTACTAGAAAATAGTTAATAAATTGAGGTTTTATCCCTACATTTTTGTTTATTGTTGATAAAATCCCTCTTTATTATTGGTTTCTAAAATCACTAATAAAACCCCCTTGAAAGTATAAATTTTACCATAATTGAGCCATTTTCCCTTATGTTATTCAATCCCTTGTGAAGGTACAAAACTATCAATACTCCCAATCGACATTCTCTCGATTGAATTAACCCTCTCAAATCATAAGGTATGTTATTATCTCTACTTGAATCTCATTTATCATTATATATATTCTATCCTTGAATTTTGTAGATCAACTCCTTGAATTTAAATATTATTAATATATTTCATTACTCCACCATCCATGTTCATCCTTCTCCTCCTCATTAATTCAATGTATTGTATAAACCCTAGTTGGGTTCATCTTCTAAAATTTCAATCTCTAAATTCGTAGGGTGTTCAGGATCTATTTAAGAGAATCATGTCATTATTTTTTGGTTCATTCTTCATTTTTGTGTTCTCCTCTTAGGTGATTCCATGTTTCCCCTTATTCAAAACATACCTTCGATACAAGAATGTTTTATTAGATATTTCATTAATAATTTTTTGTATTTTGTGAGTAATAGTGAGTGTTACATAGAAACATATAAGGATACAAATTTATTTTATGTTAAAAGGTAAGTTTTCATGTTTTATAAATAAATGAAATTTAAAATTGGTGATATGTTTTTTATATATTTAATTAAATAACTAAAGATTTTCCATTAGTGAATTTGAATATTTGAAATGGTTTTAGACTACAATTTTTATTAGTACAATGTTTTCTTTTAAGGTTGAAAAGTGATTTATTTTTTTTGTTACATTTACCTTAAATAGATTTTCATTGAGGGGTTTTCCTCCGTATTTATCTATAATTTAGGGAATCAAATTTTCATGTACTTTTTTATGTTGGATCACAATATTTTTAATTAAATGAAACCTCAAATGTTTTTAATATTTAATTTTTAAATCAAGATTCATTTAAAAAATAAGTTAAATAAATGCAAATTTTGATTTTTATAACTACTAAATGTTCGGACTACTACTTTGGATCATTAAAAATAGGGTTATGAATTATAATTTTTTTAAATGTTTTCAAATAGATCCTTATCATAAATTTATACATGTTTTTACTATAGAGGACCATTTCGAATCTTCATTAAAGGAGTGTTGTTTAATTAAACCATTTGTATCCTTATTCTAATCCCTATAGTTTTGTTCATTGGTGAGTTGGGTATTTATATGGTTAGTGGAGTTTCATGATTATATATATTAGGTATTGGAATAATTGGTGTTTTGGGACAGGGGATTTGGTTATATTAATTATAATTTTATCCTATCTTCTCATCAACTTCTTCATGGGAATCCTTTGAGTTTTAGTGTGAGGTTTAGTGAAGGTAGTTATCTAGTCATGATTTGACTAACTAAATCCCTACAAGAAAGGGATATTCCATTAGGGAGTTATACTAATGATGTAACATGAGGGAAATTAGTTTATTGGGATTGTATGACCAGTTATTGTAACACAATCACATCTATGAATAGAACAAGGGTCCTCCACCCTATGAATTCATGGTTTTTGGAATTAAATTCTACATTTTATTCAAACAATGATTTATCAGGACCATTTGATTGGGACCAATAAAATGTTTCTTCATCTGAAAAAATATTTACATCAACTCGTATGTATCCTATCACTAAAAACCCACTAGGCATGCCACGTATCGAGATAATAAATGGAAAAACATCAAATCCTTCCACCGCATATTATTCCCAGCTAAAATTTTTATAAAAACCCTCCTTCATCTATGTGTTTTACAATTACATAAAATTTAATTATATTCTCAATAACATTATATACATCACAAATTCCATTCCATTTATGATTTCATCCACTATAAAATGATCTCAATAATCGTTTTTCAGCACTTACTATCATAGAAAAATGAATTTATGTGGCATAAATGATTATATAAGAATCATCTATTAATGCTTATAAGTTCAGACAATGCATATTTTTATTTATATAATAAAATATTAATATTATTGAATAAAATTGGATTGATATGACTTAAAAATGGATATATGTCAACTATAAATATAATGAGTATAATGATCGGTGAATGAGCATGCCATGTTTGAAAAAACATGTACCATATAACCCTTCACAAATCCCAATACCCCATATTATGTAATTATCATTCAATAATAATATGTATAGTAGATATGGATGAACACTTGAACTATTACATAATAAATTGAAGTTATAAATGTTGGACTAAACCTAATGAAACAGTGAATATAGCTAGTGAATGTGATAACACATATTTTTATAGATATCATAATATGATTAATAATGTGAACAACAATGAATAATGTAACAATGATATTAATAAAAGTGTAAGTAATCTTGAATATCATATTAAGGAAATGACAATGACAGTTGAAGATGAACCTTGTGATTGAATAAAACTATTTTAGAAGTTAAAGTGTTTTTAAAGGCTTTCATTTTAAACTAGTTGTACTAAATTTTAAATATTTTTAGCAATATTGAAGTAATATGATATAAAAGAAGGAAATATATATAGTGACACCAATTTTACTAAACTACATACTTTTTTAATGATATGATCACAAAATGTAATGAACTTCCTCGATGAAAATAAGACACTAAATGAATGTTATGTTCAATAGTTATGATTTCTAAAATAATAAATTCTTATCTAAATGATTGTATAATGTTTCTCAAGGACAATGAATCAGTTTTAAAATTCCGAATGGTTTTAGTTCCATGATATAAAGAAATATGAATCATTTACTATGAAGGTTTCATGGGGGATTCCAATCATTTAATGGTTTTGTCTCTTATATGGAAGTGAGAGGACTGCATTTAATTTGAAGTGACATGATGATAAGATGAATAAATTTGGGAAACATCATCCAGAAAAATACTCTCCTCTGTAGAACTAATCTAATAATGATAATCTGGAATTTGGAAATGCACCAATAAACATACATCTTATTCTATCAACATATAGAAGTAAACCGTTTGGTTTTGAATAAATAAATATATGCAAATATAAAGTTATGTTTGTGAATTAAAACATTCCATACTATTTATGCATGAAATGAAATGAAATTATGTTATCTCTACTTATATCCCTATTATAAAATTTCATGATGATATTTTTGTTCAATTGGATTCATAAATATAATATTTGAAATCATTTTCGAATTTAGGTTTTACGTTGTATTATCCATACATAAATGAAGATTTTATGTTTGAATCCATGTTGTATGGGATGATAAATTATTTTTTATCTTATGTAAATTTCTATTATATTTCGTTAATAGATCATAGTGGTGTCCCATTTTTGAAAAAGGAACATAGTAAATAATGTTGAAAAATTCATCAATGTCAATGATTCTTTGAAATTATATATTTATACAACAGTTACATACATTTATATGTTGAGTAAAATAATTCCATTAGAGTTTATAAGATGGTACAAAGCATTATCCACTAATAGGTGATCAGCTGTTTAGGAAATTAAATGACGTAGAAAAATGTTTTGGTTGAATATTTTTAGAAAAAATGACAAGAACCATTTAAAAAATGAGAAATTATTTTTTGAATCAACATAATGTAATTTATGGCATGTTTGGATGTTTAGGATATTAGGAATGTGGAAAAAATATTTGATATTATCAATGGAACATTTCAAATGCACTAGGAAAAAAATGATGTAATTAATCCTTAAATGGAAATTATTATCATGGGGATACAAAAAGAGTTGAAGTTGGTTGAGAGTGTAAAATGTAAATTATTCCACCAGATTCTTATAAAAATTCTAGGGAATATTCATATGATTTTTTCGACCTTATGAATGATAAAATGGATCCAGAGGGGTATAGATCAAAAATTAAGAATGTCATCTCAATGTATTATTTATAGATAAGGGTTGGAAATCACTTGACTATCATGTTTCAATGTAACATCTAATTATTGTAAATATATATTTCCTTTTTTCAATTAATTTCCATCATACATTGGCAATTATCTATTTTTCTCAATGCTATATGCAGTAACTTGGTAGATAATGCGAAATTTCCATATTTGGAACTAGAAGTCGCTATCATATTATATGAATTGGAGATGTTCTTTCCACCAACATTCTTTGATATGAATTTTCACACTATGTTTCATTGGTAAGATAGATTCCACTATGTGTTTCTATACATTTTAGATACATGTACCGTATTAAATAGTATAATATGATTTTGAAAGGGTTTGTCGAAAATATATGTTTATCATAAGATAGTATTGCATATGGTTATGGTGTTTAGGAAACTCTATTTTATGTACTACTTATATATATATGATGTAAAAATCATTCAACTTTTTAAATATTGTCTCACCGAGTAGCTCATGGTTGAAGGAATTTATGGAATAGATTTAATTGAAAATATAGTTAAATGGGTTTTTCCAGATGTCCTTTTTATTTTTTATTATATTTATATGTTGTAGAAAATATTAAAATCCAAAATATAACTCTTAGTCCTTTTAATCCATTATGGGATGAAATTTGTATATCAAAATCACATATTCAATAGTTTATAGGATAGTTCTGAAACAATATTTCTATGAAGTCAACATCAAATATGTGTTCAATATTAGAAATAATATTAAGGCTAGACATAGTAACATGTGTGCATATATTATCATATATTGGTTTTGTATGTAACAGTTATACATTCTCTAAAAATGATCGTGATGAACAAAGTGAAATGAAAAAAAGTAGAGTTAAACATATAGATGAATTAATTTATGTATCTTGTACCAATGAAATATAATTCAATTTATTTTAATATTTCATAATATGGAACCATCAAAAAAATATGGTAATTAGATTATAAAACATTCAAAGTGAAATTGTTCAATAAAATTTTCATGATAATAGATGATCATTTAAAATAGAATATTTTATATGTGTGAATGTATATTTTTGTATGGGTGAAAAGATGAACCATCTCTAATGGAATCATGGGGAGTACAAGTATTTTATGTTATAGATTCAAAAAACATAAATGGGTCAAATATTTTTTTAACGAACAAAATCACTAAAGGATAATATTTGAATTCTATTGAGGATGACCATTTTATTGGGTCTTCACAATGATTTCATAGCAGTCACAATGTAGACAAAGCCTTATATGCTACTGTAGACCACCCTGAGTGGATTCTGATACATGATAGAGGGGTCAAATCCCATCAACCGTTTAAAAAAATGGTTTAATGATCATGTTATATATTTTTTATCATGAATTGTGTGACTTAAAAAAATTATCGATTCACTAGTAAATAAATGTAATCTAAATAAAACGGTCAACCACTTCTAAAGATGATGAATTATGAACATGTCAATGCTGTTAATTATATGAAATGACATGTTTCTCAACATTCTAATGCTCTTAATATAATGGAAAAATACACATTTGCACCTGTTAATGATGCCAATCAAGAGGAAAAATAAATTAATGATGTTTAAGATGAAAAAAATATATATGGATAACAACAAATGTCCTAGAATATAAAAGGGAATCATAGAATAATGGTTTTTGAAAATATTATTATGGTGAAAAAAACGGGATAAAATTCTAGGTTTTAAGGAATTCATGAATCCAAGATGTTAACCCCTACAATCCCAGGTTTAGTTTTCAATTTGGTCTCCCCACTCAAAATCTCATTATATTTTATATATATTTGTGGCACAATGTTGTGTCCACACTTAAGGAATAAATTTTAGAAGAGATTAAGGTCACAATATGACATATTTTTTCTTATTTTACTAAATACAATATAACAAAATGTTGGATTACTCTAAATCATCCATTGTAGAGTTCATTTTTTGTAGATGACTATAATATGAAATTTTATTTATTTCCATAAGAAAGGACTATTGTAGAATTCATAAAATTCTTACACTCTATCATCTTATTGATTCATATTGTAAAATAAAACCAAAACCACCATAAATGTATCCACACCTGATAAATCAACAAGAGTGGAATGTGTTTATTAATCATAATGAGGAGGCATATTTTTCTATACATTTTGATTGGAAACAACTTTCATGATAATACATGTATTAATCAATTTTATTTTGAATTTTTTATTAATTAAAGAAAAATAAGTTCTAAAAATAGACATCATATAGTAAAACCATCTTACACATAATGTAATTCAAGAATGGGATACACTCCACTTGATAAAATTGTATATATATTAAATATAGAGAAATAATTTTATACGATAAGAAAAAAAAGAGATTTATATGCAATTTTTATATGAATATTGATGATTTAAAAAAATACATTTCCATATAATGTCATGTGTCATGGAAGGAGGAACATGTAAATAAATATGATATAATAATAGATCAAAACAGACATAAATTGTTGGAATCATCCATTAAAGTGAAAATCACCCTACAATGATAGATCAACAGTCCATTCTGATAATGATGTCAAAGCCTATCATCTCTAGGACATAAATATCCCAAGATAAGTGAAAATCACCAACCTCTGATACCACTCTGAAACGTCCTGGTTCTGGAAGCCTCCCAGAGGCGCCCCGTACCCTGTTGGTCACATATCCTCGTGCACATTTCCCCTATTTCTAAAGGCTATTTACTAGCAGTGAGGTCCTTTAGTGTGATAGTGGGGAAACTATTCCCTCATTGGAAGAGTAACATAGTAGAAGAGAAACATATAACTATAGAGTAAGCAGTAATAATGGCATACAACAGTAAACAATAGAAGACTGAAAGACATAAGAAGCTAGAGCACATATATAATGATGCATGATACAAATGTCTAGGAAAATAGCCAAACCATTCACATTGATGAAATACAATACTAATCCAAAGTACAAGAAAATCATTAAACAGTTCCATAACATCACAAGCCAATGCTCAGTCCCATGCTCTCCACCTCCAACGTAGTCATGTGCCTGAAGTAAAAGGGAACTTGGCTTTATCTATACCTGTAGAAATATAATCTATTTGGGCCCAAAAGAATGGCCCAAACAGTGTGTGAGATGAATCCTAGTAGGGAACAACTAAATGATATTTTCTTAACAGTCTGTGAATATATATGGAAAGAAATAAGTAAAAGAGCATTAAACAAGGAAATACTCTAAAGAAAACATTCCTACTATTCTAATGCATTCAATTCAACATCTGAAATAAAAATCTAATGAAATAAGATAACCCTATGGGAATTACTCTCAGTTTATCCCCAGTGGTTTAGCTTATGCATAGAATCTTTGAGGAAGCACTCGCCATCAATTCTCCTTATAGTCTCGTATCAGTAACTAAAATGTGCTCTGGGGAAGTACATACATCACATTCCCCCTATGGTTCGCACCGAGGAACTACATACAATCTGAGGAAGCACTTACATCAATTCCCCCAATGGTATTACATCGTAATAGTAAAACCTGACACTCTAGAAAAGCCCTTACATCCATTCTTTTTATGGTCTACTACACCAGGTTCCCATATCCCTGTGTAAGTCAATTGAGCATAGAAATATAATTCGGCCAAAGAAAACCTCACGAACAACATGGCTTACTATCTACATCATAATAGAATGTCAGATAACAAAAAAGCCATCATATAATACCAGGAATGGGTGACAAACAAGGTAGCCAAATAGGCTAAGTGGGGTCAAACTATCATAAACAATCATGCATCAGTAAAAACTTTCTTGCATAATAATTAACACTATTCATATTCAATTAACCTATACTCAAGCATACAAGCATAGCAGGTAATAAACTGGGATAAAACTGTAAACACGCAATTCCATGTTCAACTATATTTGGATATTTTGCACATATAACTCAAAAAAATTCAACAGAAAGGCACAAATCACCTATCTCGGTGTTGTAGGATCATTATATGTGAACATTAGGCCTTGAATCTCACAAGAACACTCTAGATCTACAAAAACACGAAAACTTCTCAACCGAAGATAACATTATACATAATAGGAATTAGGAAACAATGCTGTATGTGAAGGAAGAGCATACCAAGTACCTAATCCGTCCTATCCCTGGCCATACGCTCCAAATAATAAGTCAATAGAAAAAAATTCCTCTGATTCAACATTGTAACATCCCAGTTCTGTAAGCTGCCCAGATGCACCCCGTACCCTATAGGTCACATGGCCTCAAGTGCATTTCCCCTAACACCAGAGGCTGAAGACTTGTATCAAGGCCCTTTGGTGTTATAGTGGGGAAACTGTGCCTTCATTGGCAGAGTAAAATTAAATAAGAGAAACTAATAACAATAGCGGAAGTAGTAATAATGGCATACAACAGTTAACAAAGGAATAATGAAAGAAATAAGCAGCTGGAGATCATAGATAATGATGCATGATACATATCACTATGAAAATAGCCAAACCATGCACATTGAATAAATATAGTACTAAACCAATGCATATGAAAAATAGTAAATAGTTCCATAGCATAGAAAGCTAAAGCTTTGTCCCATGCTCTCCAGCTCTAACACAGTCATGTACTTGAGGTAGAAGTTCTCTTGCCCTTATCTATATGTGGAACAATATAATCTTTTTGGGCCCAAAATCATGTACCAAATAGGTTCTAATACTAAATCCCAGTTGGAAACCACTAAGAGATCTATGCCTAACAGTCAGTGAATATATATGACATGAAATTAACAAAGAAGTAGTGAACAAGGAAGTACTCAATAGTAATAATTCAATAGTTTCAAAGCATTCAATTCCACATAGCAGGTAAACAGATAATCACAAAAAGTTAACCCTCTGTGACATACACACATCCTAATCCCCTCTGGTCCAACCTAGAAAACACAAGCAACCCTCTGGGAAGTACACACAATCTATCCCCTCTGGTTCAGCTTTAGTTTAGACTCTCTGGGAAAGCACTCACCATCAATTTCCCCTATTGTCTCCTATCGGTATCTAAATTGATCTATGGGAAAGCACATACATCACAATCCCCCTGTGGCCCACTTCGAGGAACTACAGACACTATATGGAAGAACTTACGTCAATTCCCCCCATGGTCTCGCAAAGTAACAATAATAACAGACACTCTGGAGGAGCCCTTACGTCTATTCCCCCTATAGTCCACTACACCTTGTTCTCACCGCACTGTGTAATTCAAACTATAATAGAAAATCAATGTGGCCAAAGAAATCCTCAAGAACTCCTTGACTAAACAGTCTATAGCGTAACAGTAGGAGAGATAAGAATCAATCCATCCTACAATACTAGGCCTGAAATGTAAATAGGATCCTAATAGGCAAAGAAATACCAATGGTCAAAATAAGGAAACAAGCATGGAAAAAACACTTCCAAAGCATAGAAATTATCCATATTCAATTTAAATTAACCTATACTCAGGAATACAATCATAGAAGGTAATTAACATGGTTAAAACCATAAACAAATAATACCCTGATCAAGGGTATTGGTCCAATTGCACATATAACTCAAAGAATTTCAACAGAAAGGCACAAACCACCAACCTCGATGTTATAGGATCGTTATATGTGAACCTCAATAACATAAAAAATAATATCACAAAACATGTGAATCACCGAAAGGTGAAATAAAATCAACTATAAATTTTCAAAACCAGAAAATTTGCAATAATGAGGTAGATTGGTTTTTCCATGTCCACGGGATAGCTACTCTAAAAAATAGCATATTACCATGTACCTATTCAATCCTATCCCTAGACATTAGCTCCACACTGTATGTCATTGAGAAAATAATTCCTTTGATACAACTTTGTAACATACTGATTCTGGAAGCCACCATGAGGCGCCCCATACTCAGTTGGTCACATGGCCTCAAGTGCATTTACCCTAACGCTAGAGGCTGCAGATTAGAAATAAGGGCCTTACCTATGATATTGGGGAAGCTATGACCTCATGGGAAGAGTAAAACACCTATAGAGAATCATATAACAATAGAGGAAGCAGTAATAATGGAATAAAGTAGTAAACTGTGGAAGACTGAATGAAATAAGCTGCTAGAGCACATATATAATGATTCATGATACATATGTCTAGGAAAATAGCCCAACCAGTCAGAATTATGAAATAAAATACTAAAACAAAGTACAAGAAAAACAATAAACAGCTCAAGAGCATCTCAAGACAATTCTTGGTCCCATGCTATCCACCTCCAACGTAGTTAGTTACCTCAGGTAGAAGGGTTCTTTCACTTATCTATACCTGCAACAATATAGTCTGATTTGGTCCAAAAGAATGGACTAAACATGGTGTGAGACTAAATCCCCACAGGCAACCACCATGAGATTTATGCTTAATATTCATCAAAGATATTTGGTAAGAGATAAAAAAAGATGTAGTAAACAAGGAAGTACTCAACAGTAACAATTACATAGTTCCAAAGAATTCAGTTCCACATAGCATGTAAACAGATAATCACAATCTAGTTACCCTCTAGGAAATACTCACAGCCTAATCCCATTTTTCCTACCTAGAAAACACAAGAAACCCTCTGAGACGTACACACATTCTAACACCTCTGGTCATGTTTAGTATATACTCTCTTGGTAAGAACTCACAATCAATTCCCCCTATAGTCTTGTATTGGTAACTAAAAGGTTATCTAGGGAAGCACTTACATCACATTCCCCCTATGCCCTATGTCAAGGAACTATAAACACTCTAAGGAAGCAATTATGTTAATTCCCCTTGTGGTCTCGCATCGTAATAATAATAACTGTCACTCTGGAGAATCCCTTACGTCTATTCCCCCTATGGTCCACTACAATAGGTTCTCACAGATCTGTGTAAGTCAAAAAAGAATAGAAATGAAAATCAACCAATGTAAACCTCAATAACTACATGGATAACTATTCTACAATATAATAGCAAGACATATAGGAATCACTCCTTCCTAAAATACTAGTACTGGAAAGTAAACAACATCCTAATAAAAAAAGCTAGACCAATGGTCAAAACGAGAAAACATGAATGGGAAAAAACATCCAATTCATAGAAATTAAACCTATTAAAATTCAATTAACCTACCCTCATGCATACAAGCATAGAAGGCAATTACCAGGGCTAAAACCGTAAACAAAAAATACCCCGATCAAGGGTATTGGTCCAATTACACATATTAGTCAATGAATTTTATCGAAAATGCACAAACCACCTACATCAACATTGTAGGAACATTATACGTGATCCTAAAGCCTTAAATCTCCCAAGAACACCATAGATCTATGAAAACTCTAAAAATTGTCAACCAAAGATAACTTGAGAAAGAGAAGAAATACGGAAACAAAACTCTTGTTGAAGGAAGAGCATAATGAGGCAAACACAACGCAATCGACGATGGTCGAATCAGAGATCGGATGCTCGATCGGGGGTTTGAGAGAAGATCAAGGTCATACCCTCTCTATCTGATGAACAAAACCTAGATGGATGGCTTTCTGTTTTTCAAACACAACCCCTATCATGGCCCATCCCCCGGGGCCCATGTTGTGACTACACCAAGATTTCCTTCCATAGGCCATGGGAGGGCGTCTAGCACTGAAGGTGTATTTCCTAAAGCTGGGAAGGTATTGCCTTTATAACATGTAACACACACAACCAGGCACAAAAAAAGATACAAACTCAAGTAAACTGAATAGTAAACAGAGTGAGTAATATAATTAAAAAGGGGCCAGAATACAAGCCCAACGTGAATATTCAAGGAAAACTAGAAATTACAAGATAGATAAAAGTACAAGTAACTAGAACAACTCTTGTGATCACCCCCCAAAGATCCTACCTGAAGGGTAGGTATAACTCCCGATCGATCGTCTCTTAGGTACACCTCATCTTGGTCCACCTCTGAGCTACCTCCAGTCCTAGTACCCTCATCCTCAGTTAGTGTTGTATATCTTCTGCATCCAACACAACAAGTTGCGAGAATAGCTCGTGTAGGTGTGAGTATAATGTTACTCAGTAGGGACCCCGAGAAAATCACGGTCTCCAAAAAATCCACCAAGGAAAAACCAAAAAGTATGAAATCAACAGATAACCCTACATAGGTATATTCCAATACATATACCTAAGTTATCATGTAATCCATCTCAATCATGAAGAAACACATAGGTTCTAACTCATCTCGCACTAGGTATATCTTTAGGTAAAATAGTAGAGATGATTAGATGTATATACTAAATCATTATACTTCATTAAGAGGCTCTACTACTAACCTGTATAGAATCGCTAGGAGATGACCCACATAGTATTGCTAGAGCTAACCCACGCTGGATCTCTTGGAGTTGACCCACACAGGATCACTGGAGCTCACCCACACTGGATCCCTAGGAACTGACCCACGCTAGATCACTAGAGATGACCCACACAAGATCACTATGAACTTACCCACACAGGATCGCTAGGATCTGACCCACATAGGATCATTAAGAGAAGACCAACACTGGATCACTAGAGATGACCCACATAGGATCGCTAGGAGCTGACCCACAAAGGATCGCTAGGAGCTGACCCACAAAGGATCTCTAGGAGTACTCATCTTGTCACTGCCAGCTATTGGGTTTCTGAACTAGGCTTGTTCGACCTTTGGAGACTCCGCTCCCCAAGAAACTATTCGATTCTCCAACTATCACGATGTCCCACAAAGATGTATATTAATGGACTGCCACCTCATATGGGTCTCAATGCAATAGACCATGCATCGTTCAGATTCCTAGTCTGTGAGTTATTAGGCTTTTAGTCACGAGGGCCCGGTTGGATTTGTGATCGATCCAACCCGACCATTCCCCAACATTATCCAATACTATAGTGGGGTATACCAAATGGACCATCTTTTTCCATGATTTCCAATGGTGCTAACGGTTCGTCAAATGGTCATCTGGTGCCAATTTTATGGCCAAAAGAATACAAATGGGTTGTAGTGGGCCCGAGTCTGGTCCGACCTGGTCGTACCCACCCGGCCCGACCCGGCATGGGCCGACTTGGTCTAGGTCAACCTAGCCTGACCCACCCGGTCCTTCTCGGTTCGTTGGGCGGGCTGGCACATTGGGTTTTTGGCCGGCCCTCTAGGTCTGACCCGACAGGCCAGGAGGGGCTGCGGAGGGCCGCAGGTGGCCGTGAGGCCATAGAGGGTTGCGGAGGGCCATAGAGGGCTTGAGGCCGTAGAGAAGCTCAGCCGAGGCGGTTCGACTGGAAGGGTTGTGGCAGCTCAACCCAGGTGGCAGTGGCGACTCGGCACGGACTGCGATGGTGGCCCGGACAACAAGGGCAGCTCAGGCAGTGGCTTGGATAGCGGCGACGGCTCTGGCAGTGGCTCGGCTCGGCATGGCGGCAATTTCTCAGCTCGGTGGCTCATCCCTGAATGGCAGCGGTAGCTCAGTTCAGACGGCGGTGGCAGCTCAGGTGGGGATGCGTGAAGAAGTCGCGGCAGGGGAACGACCTGGGTGGTGCGGTGAGGCCACGACAGCGGTTCGGCCAGGGCAGTGGTTCGGATGGGATGGCGTGGCGGGGCAGTAACAGCGGTCAAGCCAGGGAAGCGCAGCGGGACCACTGCAGTGGTTCGGCTGGGGTGGCACTGCGAGGTCGTGACGGCGGTGGTCACAAAACGATGTTGCTGCGTTGTTGTCTTCATTGTGTTTGGAGATTGTGCCAACCACCATTCTCATGCCCCTTCATGGTTGGTCTCCATCCTCCTCCATCATGAAGAACACCACAATTCATCACAAAAATTTTGGAGAGGACTAGCCATATTAGTTTGGCCCCCTCTCTCCGCATTAGTGCAGTAGAAAGCAGCTATAATTCCATCTTGAGTTACATAGAATTATCAAGAATGGAAAAGGAGATGATTAACAAACAATAACCCTAAAAATTCCCACAAAATAAAATCATATTTGAATAAAACCCTACCTAGGAATTGTTCGTTGACCTTGGTGTGAGAAGAAGTTGAAGTTTTCATCGTTGGTCTCGCCCGCCACACACCTCCAATCCCGGGCTCATGCGTCGGTTCATCGTAGTCAAAGACGTTCCTCGTTGGAGGGTGTCCTTGGGAAGAAGTCGAAGTCGATATTCTTTGTTGGAGTAGAATTCTTCATTGGAGAAGTGTAATCCTCCAAGGGTTCTCCCACAATCACACAAAAAAAAAGAACGATGTGCCAATATAATAAACATAAAATATTAATTATGTTGGAAAAACCAAGTCTACGTAATTAATGTATTATGTTGGCACAATTAATTAGCTCAATTAATTGGCCCAATTTAATGGCTCAATTTAATGGGAGGTGTGGAATATTGGGGAGTTGGGAGATTTCTCCCCATTAAGAAGGGCCAGGTGGTCCTCGCCTCTAAAATTCATATTGGGTGTTTAGGTTCCGGTGGTCCCCACAACCATAACCTTAGAAGAGTGGATTAGTTCTGGTGGACCCCACCTCTTATATTTCAAAGGGTGGTTTAGTTTTGATGGTCCCCACCTCCCAACATCTATATGGGTGTTTCAAATAAAACTAAATTGTTACACAATTTTATTTTTATTTTAGTCTTTCACGAAAAACCCAATAACTAAATTTCACTCTTGACCAATTGTCATCGAGGTGAATTTCTCCATAAGCGAATACTGGTGCTACGAGTTCAACGGTGCCCTCAGATTTCAATTCTGAGCACCGGTTCAAATGTTATAAAAAGACCTGCTCGTACATTTGCTGAACGTACCCAAAGAAAAGTTCAGAAATTCGTTTCGGGAACTCCGAGCCTTGAAATCAAGTGCTATAAATTTTCATGTACTCGTCAAATTCCCATTTATTTTTTAAAAAAATTACATGAAAATATTTCAGGTATTTACATTCTACCCACCTCAGGTCTCCATGTCCCCTTTAGCGACAACTCAAACTAGGTAAACAAGTGGGGGTATTAAGCATGTATATGAGCCTCCCGCTCCCATGTGCTCTCCTGGAGGTCCCCATACTGCCAGAAAACATGCACCAGAGGTATCCACCGCCCAAGAAGGACCCTATTTTATTGATCTTCAATCTCTTCTGGAACCTCTACAAAATTCGCCTAATCGTTGACGTCCAGCTCACCGTGGTCGATGATGGGGGAAGGGTCATGCACATATCTCATCAGCTGGGACACGTGGAAGACGTCACGCACCTGGTTCAACTGGGGTGGATGGGAAAATCTTTATTCCACCTCTCCAACATTACTGAGGACCTGAAAAGGTCTGATAAACCTCAAATATAACTTTTTGCCTTGGCCAAATCAATGCAAACATCATCGAGGTAAGACCCATTGAAAGACATGTTGACCATCCTCATACTCTAGAGATCTCTGTCTCCTATCAGCATACAACTTCTGCATACATTGTGCTATTTACATCCACTCCTAGATGATCTGCACCTTCTTGGTGGTAGCTCGTGTCATCTCTGGTCCCACTAGTGCTGACTCCCCTAGCTCAGTTCAACATAGAAGCGATCTGCAAGGCCACCCATACAATGCCTCGAAAGGTGCCATCCCAATGGTGGAGTGACAGCTGTTGTTGTATGAAAAATCTACGAATTGAAAGTGATCCTCCCAATTGTGACTGAATTCTAGGACGCAAGCATGCAGAATGTCCCCGAGAGTCTAAATGGTCCGCTCAGTCTGGCCATCCATCTGAGGATGGAAGGTGGTGCTCAATTGAAGCTACGTCCCGAAAGCCTCCTGCAACCCTTTCTATAGCGAGGAAGTAAAATGTGTATCATGACCGAAGACAATAATCAAGGGTACTCCATATAGAAACACAATCTCTTTCATATAATGGCGTCCCATGATCTCTACTGAACCCTGCTCCCTGATCGGTAGGATTTGGGCCGACCTGGTGAGTCGGTCGAAGATCACACATATAGAGTTATGGCCTCTAGATGTATGTGGAAGTCCTTCCACGAAGTTCATGGATATCCCATACCACTTCCACTCTAGGACCTCTAATGGACGAACCAAGCCTACTAGTACCTGATGATCCACCTTCACATTCAGACATGTGAGGATCTGAGAGACAAACTCTGATACTGCCTTCTTCGTTCTAGACCACATGTGTTGTCGTGGGAGGTCCTGGTACATCTTTGCCACTCTTTGATGCACCGCTAGAGGGGATGTGTGTAACACCCACAATACATCTTCCTATAGTGATACTGGTACTGTGGTACATCCTCTGAAGAGAATGACGTGCTCCCCACCTTCATAAAATCCATCATGTGCCTATCTTCTGGATATCTGAGCATGTTGAGTCTCGCAGTTAGCATCCCCCCGTTGTGCCTCCCTGACTCGCTGAAGAAGTGTGGGAGTGGCTATAATATACTGAAATAATATGATCCATCCTGATCCACAAAGGATATCTACAAAGTGGCCAACTACTATGTCACCTCGTCTAGCTGCTGTATACCAGATCTCCTAGATAGTGCATCTGCTACAATGTTCCCCTTCCTTGAAGTATAAAATATCTGGAAGTCATAGTTGTAGAGGAACTGAAGCCAACATCATTGTCTCAGGTTCAGGTCTTTCTTAGAGAAAATATACCCGAGACTTTGGTGATCTGAGTAGATAGTAAAGCATTCGCCCATCAGATAGTGTTGCCACATCTTCAAGGTGAAGACCACTGCTGTTAACACCTGGTCATGGGTAGTGTAGTTCTGCTCATGTTTTCTCAGCTGTCGAGAACCGTAAGAGGTCACTGGTCGCTCCTGCATCAGTACACATCCGAGTCTGTTCCCTGATGCATCATAGTAGACTACGTACCATATTCCCTCTTCTGGAATCCTCAAGATGGGGGCACTAGTCAGCCTCTACCCGATCTCCTAAAAAATCTTCTAGAATCTCTCCGACCTCATGATGGTTGCCCCGTCTGTATCAACGCTGATAGTGGTGTTGAAACACTAGGGAAATATGGAAAAAATCTCTGGTAGTATCAAATAAAACACATGAAACATTGTATCTCTGTCACACTCCTGGGTGGATCCCAAGCAAGTACCACCTCATTCCTTGCTTGATCCAATACAACACCAGCCTCTAATATGAAATGTCCCTGAAAGTGATTTTCTCAAATCCAAAACTGGCACTTCAAGAGATTAAAATAATGTGGCTACTCTCGGATTGTGTCCAGCAATACCTAAAAATGATAGGCATGCTCCTCCTCGGTAGCTTAGTAGATCATAATTTCATCACTGAATACTACTACAAAGTGATAAATGTATGGATGATTGTTCCTGTTCATGAGTCCCTTGAGCACATTTGGGGTGTTGGTTACACTGAATGGCATAAACAAGAACTGAAAGTGGCCATAACGACATCTGAAAGCTATCTTCTGCACATCCTCGTCTGGTAATCTGAGCCGGTGATAGCCAGATCTGATGTCTATCTTCGAGAACCATCATTCTCCGTTCAGCAGATCAAAGAGGTCATCAATCCCACATAGTGGGTAGCTATTCTTCATTGTCACCTGGTTCAGGAACTGATAGTCAACAAAATGTCTCAAGATCCCATCCTCATTCTTAGTGAACAAAATCAGGGCTAACCAAGGAGAAACACTTGGTCGGTTGAATACCTTCCCCTGAAAGTCCTCTTGTTGTACCCACAGCTCACGAAGCTCCGCGAGAGCCATCCGATACACTCTCTTAGATATCAATGTCATCCCAGGATAAAATTCAATGTAAAATTCCACCTCTCTTTGATGAGGTAGACCCAAAAAAAATCATCAGTGAAGACATTTGTGTACTAGTCCACCGCTACAGAATAACTCACACTCTCCACATCAACTGCTCTAAGGGTATGGCTTGTCAACTGATGAGGGATCGGCTCCACTCTCCTCTGGGTAACATTATCCTGTGCTGCAAAGGCTCCCATCTCACCCGTGATGTAAATACTTGTCCCATTCATGTGGACACACTGCACTTTTCAACAAATATAGTTAATCTGATCATGGACTATAGAAAACCATTCCATACCCATGATGATGACATAAGGCCTTTCCGCTTCTACTAGGAGATCCAACTCAATGCTCTCACCTTCTAGAGTAATCTCGCACTGCCGTCATCAGGGCATAATAATTGAATTCACTCCCATAGGAGTCTTTAGCCATAAGGATCGAGCCAACAGCTCCGTAGAAATCTCCGAGCACCGAACAAGGGTAGTGGTAATAAAATAATGTTTGGAACCTGTGTCTATAAGTACTGAAGCTAAAGTGGATAGACACAGATCATACCTCCTATCATTTCTGGAGTGTCATGATCGTAATCCTCAGCTTGCTCGAGCTGAGCTCTCCACTGTCCACCAGCTCCCTAGGGTCAGGGTGGACCTATTGGTCATAGTGGCAGTAACATCTCGAATTGTCGCCCACCACTAGTTGAACGACCATTTCCACTTCCACGTCCTCCTATTCTGTGCGAACCTCCTCAGTCGAATCTATGTCTCTTCCTGGGGGTCCTTCGATCATTTGTTGATCATCCGTATAGCGGTTCAGATAGTCACAAGACATGTGACCCTACTCGCGGCATACGTTACACTGCCCACTCATGGAACAACTAACTCTGTCGTTGTTTCCCCACAAAACTAATCCTGAATCATGTGGTCTTCCACCTTTAGGTCTGGTCCTCTTTGAACCCTACAACATATATATACTTCATACTGGAGAAGACTCAGCTAAGTGATGACTTGTGGTGGATCTCACTGCTGGAGACTTCTCAATATGTAATCTCTCCACTAGGAGGGATCTATCTAACACTCCTGCCAGTGTCGAGATGTTGAGTGAGATCATCAAAGCCCAGATCTCCCTCCTGAGTCCCTTGTCAATAGTTCAGACCCAACAGAATGTGTCCTGAACTATATTTGTGGAGTAACGTGAGAGGTCATTGAACCTTGATGAGTAATGAGACACAATCATGCTACCCTGCTATAGTTGAAGGAGCTCCTATATGTGCACTGTGCAAAGAGTTGCTGGAACAATATCTGCCTGAAACATGCTCTCGAAGACTACCCAGTGAAGTGTCATCTCATCGTTAACCTAGAGCATCAAGCTCCACCATCTGCCTGCTACTACCTATAGACGGTTGGAGGCAAGGATCCCCACGAGATTTTCTGGTGTCTCTACTAGTCGGAACACTCTCACCACATCCTACAACCAGTCCTCAATCGCCTTTGGGTCCATCTCTTCCCGGAAACTGGGTAACCTCTGGTGCTAGAACGCATACAACACACTCAAGAGGCGTGCATTGTCTGTTGCTGGGTATGTGGAATCAGTGGCCCAATGGGGAAAGGTACTGCTGGTTCCTCTGAATGTCCCTCTTCTGGAATAGGGCCCTGCACCGAGGCCTCGTCTCTCGGTGGGCTATCAATGCATACCACTCTCGAAACCCTAGTGGGATATCTGCGTGGAGGCATCTAGAAAATAAACAGGTGTGCCACAGTCAAATAGTTATACCCAATAGGATGAGTCAAGAGAACAAAATGAAAAATCTTGAAAACACACATGAAATCAGTGTTTTCATACGCTCAGTCTAAAATCATATGTCAGGGTCCCGGTGTATGGATACGTCGGCCGCCACACCAACACTGGATTCCCTAAACTGATAACCACACTCACTACACTTAACACTATTGCCATTTAAAGAAATATCAGAGTCCTATGTTTTGCGGTAGAACTTAATACTCTAATACCAATGTGTTATGACCAGTCCCCCGGAGCCAGTGTCGTGACTACCCCAAGACCACCTTCTATAGGCCAGTGGCTGGAAACAAGCACTAAAGGAATGTTCCCTAATAATGGGAAGGCATTTCCTTTATAACCTATAACACACACAACCAAGAACACAGTATGATTCGAACTCAAGTTCGCTGAATAGGATACAGAGTGAGTATAATAAGTAAAAAGGGGCTAGAATACAAGCCCAACTGGAAAGTACAAGGAAAACCGGAAAGTACAAGACAAATGGACATACAAGTAACTGGAACAGCTCCTGTGATCGCCTCCATGGATCCTACCTGAAGGGTGGGTACTACTTTTGATTGATCGTCTCTGCGGTACACCTCATGGTCCACCTCCGAGCTACATCCAGTCCTGGTACCCTCATCCTCATTCAGTGTTGTCTGTCATCTGCATCCAACACAACAAGGTGCAGGAATATCCCATGTAGGGGTGAGTTTAACGATACTCATTTGGGACCCTGAGACCCTCGTGGTCCCACAAAAATCCACCATGGATAAAAAAATCATGAATTCAACAGATAACACTACTCAGGTATATGCCCGTACATATACCTAAGTAATCAATTAATCCATCTCAATCATGAAGGAACAAAGAGGTTCTCACTCAGATCACACCAGGTATATCATTAGGTACATTAGTATATATGATTAGATGTAACAAATATATAATTTTACTCCGTTAAGAGGCTCTACTGCAATCCTATATAGATTCGCTAAGAGATGACCTGCCCAGGATCGCTGGAGATGACCCACAAAGGATCTCTAGGAGCTGGCCCACACAAGAATGTTGGAGCTGACCCACACAGGATTTCTAGGATTTGACCCACACAGGTTCACTGGAGCTGACCCACATAGGATCTCTAGAAGCTGACCCACAAAGGATCGATGGAGCTGACCCACACAGGATCGCTAGGAGCTGACCCACACATGATCGCTAGGAGATGACCCACACAAGATTGCTAGAGATGACTCACAGAGTATAATTATGAGATTTCCCACTCAAGATCTCTAGGAGCTGGCCCGAATATGATCTCTAGGAGCACTATGATCATCACAACCAGCTACTGGTTTTTCGGATTAGTCTTTCTCGTCTCTAGAAGAGTCTTCTCCCCAAACAACTATTTGATTCTCCAACTTCCACGATGTCCCACGATGAATTATCTCAAGGGACCACCACATCAAAGGGGTCGCAATAGAACTGATGGTGCATCATTTGGATGCTCAGTCTTTGAGTTATTTTTCTTTTAGTCCCGAGAGCCCGGCTGAATTCATGCTCGATCCAACTCAACTGTTCCCCAACTTTATCCAAAACTTCAATGGGGTATACCAAAGAGACCGTCTTGCTCCAAGAATTACAGAGATGCTGATGATTCGACCAATGTTAGTCTAGTGCCAGAGTTATGTCCAAAGGAATGTAAATTGGTCGTAGTGGGAAATGGTCCGGTTCAACCCTGTAGGACTGACCCGGCCCAACCCGACCTGTGCCAACTCGGCTCGGTCCGCTAGGTGGCCCGACCCATTTGGTTTGGCACAGCCTGCTAGGCGGCCCGAACCACTAGGTTTGGCCCAACATGCCACGAGGGGACGCAGAGGCCGTTGGGTGGCTGAGAGGTCGCAGAGTCCTACAGGTGGCCGTGAGGTCTAGGACGGCAGCGAAGGGGGTGAGGCCACGGGGCAGCTCGGCCGGAGCGGTTCGGCCAGAAGGGTGGCGGTGGCTTGACCTAGATGGTGTCTGCATCTCGGGTGGCGTCTTGGCCCAGACGGGGGCAGCGACTCAGACAGCGGCGGAAGGTCGGGTGGTGGCGGTGCCTCTGACTGCAGCTATGGCTCAGGCGATGACTCGACTCAGCATGCAGGCGGCTACTCGTCTTGGCCTCTCGGCTCAGCATGGGGGCCACAAATCGGCTTGGACAGTGGTGATGGCTCAGGTAGGGAGGCGCGTTGAGGCTGCGACAATGGTTTAGCTGGGGCGGCGGCAGTTAGGTGGTGACGGTGCGTTGAGGCCACGGAGGCGGTTCGACTGGGGTGGCGTGGCGAGGCCGCAGCCGTGGTCCTGCCAGGGCGGTGCGGCGAGACCGCGTCAGCGGTTCGGCTGGGGCGGCGCGGTGAGGCCGAGGCGACGTTGGTCGTAGAACGACATCGTTTCACCATCACCTTCGTCGCGGCCAGTGGTGGTGCTGACCGCCATTCTTGTGCCCTTACGTGGTTGGACGCCATCCTCACCCATCACGAGGAACACCAAAATTCATCACAAGAATTATAGGGAGGATATTCCATGCTATATTGTCCCACTCTCTCTGCATTATAGAGGTAGCAAGAAACTATAATTCTATCTTGAGTTACATAGAATTATCAAGAACAGAAATGAAGAGTATTTCCAAACAACCACCCTACAACTTCCTATAAAAAAATCATACACAAATAAACCCCAACTTGAGATTGTTCGTTGAAGTTGGATTGAGAAGAAGTTGAAGTTGTCATCGTTCATCTTGTTTGCCACACACCTCCAATCCCAAGCTCGTGCATCTATTCAACGTAGTTGAAGACATTCCTCGTTCGAGGGTTTCCTAATGAAGAAGACAATGTCGGTATTCTTAGTTGGAGGAGAGTTCTTTGTTGGAGAAGTTCATTCCTCCAAGGGTTCTCCTCTTACAATCCCACCCAAAAAATGAAAGATATTCCAATATAATTTACTTAAAGAAATAATTATGTTGGAAAAACCAAGTCGGCATAATTAATGTAACATGTTAGAACAATTATTTATCTCAACTAATTGGCCCAATTTAATGGCTAAATTTAATGGGAGGTTTGGAATATTGGGGAGGTGGGAGGTTTCTCCCCCTTAAGAGGGGTCAAGTGGTCCCCAACTCTAAAATTAAAATTTGGGGATTAGGTTCGGGTGGTCCGCACCCCCATAACCTCACAAGGGTGGTTTAGTTCCATTGGACCCTACCTCTTGACCATCAAATGGTGGTTTAGTTCTAGTGGTCCTCACCTCCCAATATCCACATAGGTGTTTCAAATAAAAACAAGTTGTTACATAATATTATTTTTATTTTATTATTTCATGAAAAACCCAAAAACTAACTTTCAAACTCGACCATCTATCATTGAGGTGAAGGTCTACTTAATCGAATATCGGCGCTTCGAGTTCAACGGTGCCCTCAAATTTTAATTCTGATCACCAGTTCAAAAGTTATAAAAAACCTGCTCGTACGTTTCCTGAACGTACCTAATGAAATGTTCAGAAGTTCATTCTGGGAACTTTGTGCTTCGAAATCACGTTCCATCAATTTTTTCGGACCTGTAAATATCCCATTAATTTTAAAAAAATCACTTGGAAAATTCCGGGTCATTACAACCTCAATGCATTTAATAAAAAATAAGAAATTACACAGTGTGTACATCAGAAGTACATGGCGTGTACTTTCCTTTACCGGCCCCCGCATTAGGTGGTCTGCAAGACACCACACACGGCCGTGTGCATGGCTGCTACACGGCCAGCACCCAGCTACCCACACTAACTGAATACATGGCGTGTACTTATAATGCACATGACGTGTACTTAAAAAATTTCAAAAAATTCATCTTTTATCCAAAAACACCAAAAAATGGGAGAACATACCTGAAAAGGAGATTTGGGTTCTTACATCATACATATGATCTACCTTACAAAATTTTACAAGATTTTATGTCACATATTATGCATATCTTTTCACCAAAAAATAATAATTTCCTATGTATCAATCTTCCATGGATATTTAAACACCATTTGAATATTCATAAATTAAATATGTCTTATGAAAAATTACAAATGAATTTAATAAATGGTTTTCATTAACAAATAATTAATAAAAAATGTGTTCTAAAATGATAATTAAATAATGACATGGTATTTTGAAATGATAGCATCAAAAACCACAAAAAATTTACAAAATAAAAAATATTATTTGCATTAAATTGTAATAATAATAATATAATTTTCTAGATAATAACCTATAGAAAATTTAATGATATAATCATTTAAAAAATTTATCACAAAAATAATTATATTCATCCAACTATTGAAAGAATAATGTTTTCTTTTGGAAATAATAAACATTATATATATTCCTAATAATGAAACATTTAATGTCCAAAAATAAGTTAATTTCATGAAATATATTTGAAAGAATGTATTCAAATTAATCCATATAAAATTATCCCATAATTATTGTATTACTTATCATCATGAAACAATTTAAGACATTCATTGAAATATAATTCACCAAAAAAATGGAAGAAATATAATTCCATACAAGAGGTTAGTTGAAAACTCATTTGTACCGGTTAAATTTTTTTACTAAATATGGATTACTTATCTCTTATATATAAGGGATTTGTAAAAACATCATAATCAATTTTTAAAATGGTTTTCAAAATTGATAATATTGAAAGGAATTCATTTTTCATTAAGTTTTCCTTATAATCATCCCAGTTTACAATTGTCGTAAATAACAAATAATTTATTATATCAAGATAATTAGAGTCAAATTTTTAAGGTGGGAGATTATTAATTATTTTGAAAATATAATTAATCTCATCCGATATTATACAAATAAAAATTACAACTTGGATTAGGTGCCCATTTGCAGTCCATTGGAATACAATCCTTATCAGTTTATATTTAGACAAGGAGTAAAAATTCAATTAAAATTTAAATATTTATAAACATATATTTCATGAATGTTAGTTTTTTCATGTTATAAATAATAATATGTTACCCAATTTAATTGAAGGAGAAATGAAAATCATTTATCTCCTTAAACCACAGAAATAATGTCCAATAATAAGAAATATAATTAACAACTAAAATGAAATTTAGGTTATAAAATAATAAAAAATGATTAATATTTTTTCAATGTTGATGAGTTATTTAAAAAATATAATTAACAAATAATGAATACCCCTCACTATAAAACAATTATAAATTTTCCCACATTAATTAGCAAGGAGGTGGGAAATCATTTAAAAAAATTTCACTTCAAATATATTTTTCTATTCAATAGTTAAAATACAGGGACAAAGCATAATAATCTAGTTCAGAAACATTTTTATCAAATTTAATACTAAAGAAAATTTTTTTACAAGAATAAATGTTAACATTATAATTAATGAATAAATATTTTTAGTACATATATCTAATTTCTAGAAAAATTCATATTAATGTAAAGTAACAACAATTTGTTGAAATAATCAAAGTGATGTTAATGAAATGTAATAATTTTCTCATTCAATGAAAAATAATCACAATTATAATAAAAATTATATTACTCATTATATTTTTTGGTATATATTCATTAAAAATAGTTTCTATCCATTTATAGAACCAATAAAGAATGAAAAAATGTTTATTAAATAAAGGTGTTAAGGATTATAATTTTTATTGAAACTCTCTTAACAGTAAAAAATTATTCCATTATTACAAGATAAAAATTATATACATCTTTTAACATTGATTAATTTCTATTGATAAACAATTCAACAATCTAAAAGGGTAATTAGATTAATATACAATTCTATAAATTTTATCCTTAATGAAAATGAATGAAAAATTGAGTTAATGATGAGATGATTAAATGTTTCACCCCTTGTAAACTTCTTTATTCCTTGAAAACATTTTGGTTTTAATTCTTAAGTGTTTTATTTATTACATTATAATGAAATTTATTGTAGGTTGGGTTTCATTATTGAATACCTAGGAAGGAAACATGTTGTACACAGCTATAACAAACACAAGAATATATTCTAATTTATTTCAATGATTATAAAAGGATGTTTCCCTCTATAATAGTAATTTTTTTAAGTTGAATTATGAAAAAACCATTTCTTAATTCATCTGTAATAATATATATGTGTTTTCTAAGATTAAAAATAAATTTAATATCTTCATTAAAAAAAATAATTCATAAATTCCAAGGACATAGTCTATATCCATACCCTTTGGATTCCCTTCAATGTAATTCTTATTTCATTGATAATTTCAATAAAATTGCATATTTCCAGGCTCTATTTTACTAAACAACCGTTTTAATAAAGACACTATGGATGGAGAATGGTATAGACCTTAGGAACATATGTTATCCAATAAACAACGTTAGTTTAGAATTTATAATAAAATTTTATTACCTTCCATGAAATATTTTTTGGATGATTGATTCATTAAATGATTTAAATACATCATTTTAAATAATTTAATTTTCGTATAATTATATTCTCATATAATCCATATAATTTATCAAAAATAACATCATCTTACTAGAATATTAATATAATAAACCAATACATTCTCTACCAAAAAATATTTTTGTTTTAGTTCCATAGTCACGTCGAATGATTTTATAAAGAGGATTCTATAATGAAAGATTACCATTAGAGTCTCAAATGTAGCACTATAGTCCAACAAGGCTCCATCAACCATCAAATATCAGTCATTTCTATAATTCGAAATTTTATTATCTTGAATTTTTTAATTTTCAATTTGAAATGACACCTTCTTCACAATATATATGGTGGTTTAATTTTTTAGTTATAAATAAACAACAAAATTACTCGATCAAATAAATGAATTTTAATTTTTTTAATTAGTGTATAATTTTTTGTTATAAAAGAGTGAGGCATTACCTATCAGGAGAATATGTTATTCATGAAACGTTTATCAATAATATTACATTTATTATTTAGAACAATGAAATGTTCAGAAGAAAATGAAATATAATAAAATAATACTAGAATATAATCAATCATATAAGAATATATAATGGTATTATTGAGTCCAACCTCCACAAATCAATGTTCTAATATTCTAAAGTACCATTTTTAGGTGATAATTCCTTATTTGATAATTTTTTATCCTTTTGAACTTATCACATCCAACCACTAGAGTTTATGAATCCTTGAGTATAATTTTCCAAAAGAACCCATCTTTGATTAACATTTGAGATATTATCTAACAACATGGTTCCATCTGTAATGTGAAGAGTGAAAAAATATAAAAATGTAATTAATTAATCCTTGTGAATATATGTCCTCATGATCCCTTTATCACTTCTCTTAAATAAAATTGATTCATACAAAATGTAATTTTATAGGATATAAATGAACTTCTTGAATTGGTTTTTGGGAATCCCACAATGGATGATTTATGAAGTTAATATTTTCACAAAATATGTAATCCTATCAGATATTGATTTTGAAATAGTAATAATTCTATCATATGGGAATGAAGAGTTTATCTTTCTAAGATCACTTATTTTAGTAAAAATTATCCTGGATATATTATCAATAGTAACATTTTTAGTCTCATAATTATCTATAATCATTAAAAAATCTTATAATAATATGATCCATATAATTTTTATATTATTTTCCACCACTGAAAATAAGTATTTTATAGATTTTTTAATTTCTATAAATATTAATTTGGATAGAATCGCATGTTTACTCAACCACTCATGACAAGACTCAACAGTTCAAATTCCCCTATCATATGTGGTGTAATTTATTTCAAAATAATATAGTAGTATAATAGAATACAAAACCACATTAAACCTATATTCATTTCATTTTCATGAAAATCATGAATAGTCATATCACCATAGTAACATTTAACTTCCAAATGAAAATTCCAATAATTGTTAATAGTGACGGGTAATGAAATTTGTATCTCCTTGAAAAAGACAAATGATCATAAGAACATTTATCAAAGAAAAATGGGGTATAGTTTATCGAAAGAGAATATAAGGGTCTTCTAATCATTCAACAATTCAGAATGATAATCTAGAAAGAACAAATATTCACTAAAAATGTGATCACATGCCAAACATTATAAGTGGGGGGGTGGGGGTAAATTTTGATTTAATTCAACACAAGGATTGAAAACATATATATCCAATCTATATATATTTATAAAACTAAAAATTCCCTTATAATTAAAAAAAATAGATTTATACAAATACAAAAACAATCCATATGGAATATTTTCAAGGATATTAACATATTCGTTAAATATATTTAAAAATTTAAAGTAATAATTAAGAAATAATCAATGATCACAGAAGTTATCTAATCCATTATGTATGAAAAAAGGGCCATCATGCATATTTGAAAGGTGGCAAGAGTACCACGCAAAAAAATATTATTTGAAAAGATTATTTTCCAAACATACATCCGAATTTAGTCTTCTCATTATCATTTGTGGTAATTGAAATATGGTTGTATTGAAAATTTTCATCTATAAATTAATAAAACTCATTATTGGTGGATCTAAAATGTATTTGTACTTGGAATGGAATAGGAAAATTGCCCTTCTTAGTCATAGAATTTATATTTATATAATTTATTCAACATCTCTACTTGGTCATCTTCCTAGTAAAAATTATATTTACAAATGTATAGTGAAAAAAGGGACACATCCATTCGTAGTAACAAAATAGAATGGAATAAAAAATATCCCATCTATGATATGTATATGATTCTAAAACATAATCTCTTAATAATTTTTTTCCAAATAACATCCATCATGTTAATATTTAGCCTCCTTTGACCCATAACTCTGGGTATGTGGTTAGGTTCCATGTTAATCCCACACATGAAGAATGATTGAAAAAAACCCTTTATGCAATACATGGTCCTAATTTTTGAAGCATTGATATCAGTCAACACATTAAACATTATTTCCTCTTGATTTTATCATATATTAGATGAAATTATAACGTTCATTGGGGAAGCCTTACCGAGAAACAAATATTTATGTTGAGAAAGAAGCGGTTTATGCACAATTATAGTTGGTTTTTGGATATAGGGAACAATCATGGTTATAGTTATCCCAAGGAATTGAATTATAATTCGAATTAAATAGAGGAAATAAAAGAAAAAATCCTTAAAACAAATTTTTCCCAATATAGATATATCTTAAAAAATGATTCCATACTAGGCTAGGGATTATTTCATGAAAATATTATAAATTATCTTATAATAACTCTATTTTATAATCATTAAATTCCTCCCTCCTTACTATAATATTTCCCCATACAAATTTTCATTGGGATAAATCTACAATTCCTCGTTCCAATTATTCTTTAAAATTCCAACTGATTTTCAAGAATATGTTCCTCAAATTCCCATATCTATTTTATTAAATAATTGTAACATTCTATAAGTTCATTATAATTCCTAAAAACATTTAATTTCACAATTTACCCCCCCCCCCAAATTGAATATCATTTTCCCTTTTAGACCTAAATTAATACTCTAATTCTGGAAAAAAATGTTTTACCATGTATTATGGGGAATTGATTGTCTTATTTTATATCTTGTAAAATGAAATCATAAGCTAGGAAATATTTTTATACTCGAAAAAAGGTTATCAACTCTTCCATTGACATGAGTAACTGATTAGTCATCCAATATTGACATAAAATTGTTGGGATATAATTATCCAAATAGATAGTATTGGAAAAATGGGAAAAGTAAAAAACTTATCCAAAAACCAAGGTAAGATAAATTGTTAAACGATATATATTCCAATAAGGTATATGGGATAATACATATTCCTAGGACATGGAGTTTTCAGGAAACCCAAATCAAAACATTAAGGCTATACTCCACACTCATTATGTAATTAGAAAACAATTACAATTTTTTTGTTTGAAATAATAAAATTTAATTATTTTTTGTATGGTGGGATTTTAAAATATCAAAATGAAAAGTAATATTACAAAAAATATTAATATTAATCTAAATAAACATTAATAGATTATGTTCTAAATAAGTTTTATTAAATAATTGATGAAATGTGGTGGATGTATAAAATATTCATAAAATCCTAAATATTCCATCACGATCCACCTCAAATATCCATTTCACATTCACAACATTTTTTCACAGGGGTAATATTGTTTAAATATTTCACCAATATTATCCACAATTTTAGATTATTTATTATCCATAATTTTATTTTTATATTCTACCATAATTTTAATATTATCGCCTTTCTGGTTTATCTATATCATTTCCAAAAGATTCAAAACAACTCGTAGTTGTGAAAACCCTGTTCCTCCCCAATGTGATCATTTAAATAGTTCTTGGAGTATTGAACAAATATCATGATGAAATCTTTCTCCTTGGATGGACTATTTAACTGATGTTATTAAATCATTGAATCTATATCAGCCATTTGAGATTCAAGATTTACATATTGCTAGTCCAATTTGATAACCATTTACTACATCATACCCATTTGATTCCCTTAATAATTATAGTGGTCAACCATATGATGATTTATAAACTATTATCTTAAATAAATATTGATTCTAGGGAAGTAATGATATATAATAATTACTTGTTCATTACAACACATATTTGGAGGGTTCATATAGCCAAGGTTATAGTTCATTTAAATTATATCATTATTTGAATAAATCCATGTATTATATAATAGAAAACTAAAATTCTAATTGGTTTGGGAAGGAATAATAAGATTAAAAAGTAATAATTAGTGTTCCTAAACATACCACATTGGGAATGTATTTAATTTTATGTTTGATTGTGATTCTAATATCGAACTTGATTATCACTTTTTTTGGATTTATATTTCATGAAGGTTTGGAGTCTATCATTAATTTCTGTTAACATTGAATTTTTCTATCTATAATATAAAATTACAAACTCACTTATTGGCTCTTATTCTCCAACATGTATTAAATTATTAATTAAAATCTAGGATATTGTAATCAATATAAACACGTCATCTATTTCATATATATAATTTCTTTCTATTGTCTGATCTGCAAATTTCTTACCCGAAGGATGAAATTAGTCAACGAACTCATCCCCCTGTATATAGATGGGAGGAGGATTATACAAATACTTAATGAGATGTACTATAATTTAATAAAATTAATTTTTAATGGATTATCCTTTCACTTAAGGAAACTGGTATTCTTACTCCAAGGTTCTCCCATAATCCCCCTAGTGTTAAATTTCATTATGAATGAAAACTGATCTTTTTCCTAGGTTTCAATAATGTTTTAATCTAACAATATAATCAAATTTATAGTATTTAATTTTATACTAAAGGTTCATAGGAACATTTTAATCTTATCCAAACTTATCCCATGGAGTGATAGCTGCTACACTACATTGTAAATGTCCTTAATATGGGTAAACAAGTTTCCACATGTATTACCATTAAAGGTTGGAAGATATTTCAAATTTAATTGATTAATAATATAATTTTTAAACATTTGTGTTTGAATAATTGATGATGGATTTCCTAAAAAATGGGGGAGTTCATAATCAATCATTGTGATACATTCTATATAATCTTGAATGAATTTTTATTGTTATCTACAACCTTCTTCCCTATGAATTCCCAAATTATTTTTCATTATTTATTATTATGACCTATTTTTTCAATTTTATTAATTAAAGGAATTATATTTTTTTAAATGGATCATGTGATCATATTTTATACATTATTTTAAATATATGTCATTTAAGAATAATTTTTTTTCTTATATTCTGGATTTTCAATTTTTTCATAGTTTGGATGACACATGACATTCCCATGAAATAATGTTAAATATTTAATGGACACTAGATGAAAAAAATAATTTTTTAATCCAAATTAAAAATATTATAGTAAAACGTTTGGTTGAACCATATGGAAGGATAATGAGTGTTACACAAATAAACAAAATATTCATAAAAAAGAAAAAATATAGACAAAAACAAGTAATGCGTTATGATTGGTGGTAATATGTGAAAATTAACATGACGTTTCACATTATTTTATTAAAATTGAATAAAAAACAACTAAGTGATAAATCATCACAAGAATGAAATGGGTATAATTCAAAATTAAATATTTAATGATATATTTTATTTCTTGTGGATGAAAACTGTGAAAGTATTTTTCTTAGTCCAAGAGATGAAATGAATTACTGGATTATTTGCTACAGAATGATAAAAATATTTTTTTAAGAAGTGATAATTATATTGGATATATTTTGAATATATCAAGTTAGAACTAAGAAAACAACAATTGAATTCATGAAATCCTAGTCAAACCTAGTTGTTCAAATAATTTTTATACTTCCCTTTATGATTGAGAAATCAATATTTTCAAAATGTTTTACTTTATAATTGGATATTGAAATTAATTTAAATTTTATTGAGTTAATTTATTTTTGAACCTTGATAATTAAAGTGTGTAGGTGAAAGTGTCAATTATGTGAGGGAATCTACCTAGTCCCCAAAAAGGAATAATTTCATATAAATTTACAACCTCACCAATCTTATTCCCCTAATTGTCTTAGCCAAAAAACATTTCGTTCAATACAAGGAAATATTTTATTAACCAAGGAGTGAAATGAAAATGAAGGGGGGGGGGATGAATCTTCTTGCTCAAGTTGACCCTATCTCTCTATTGTTTTTATATTCAACCCCATATGGTATATTCCCTTAAATAATAATTTAATTATATGTTCATATTCTCTTAATTGAGTATCTCTCATACAGGACAACATGTTTACTCAATTTAATGTGATCCATGTGGTAACTTATTACTACAAATAATCTTACTAGGTTTACTAGAGAGGTACTTAATATTAAATGCCACTATCCCACATTCATCCTACATCAGCTCAACAAAATATATATCTGGATGGAATCCCATCTAAATTCTACCTTGTTTAGATTCCTTTTTTCTCTATAGATTCTTCTTTTGAAAACATCTCATTGAGCGAATGGTCCCTTTATTTTTTCATTTATATTAATTTAAGGAATAAGATTATTTTACGTAAAATTATTTATTAATAACTTAGTTGAGAATTATATTTTGAAGAGGGATTAAATATTATTTATTTTCCACACAATAGAGAATGTATTAGATAATTAAATACCCGAAATTATTAAATCTCAGGTTTATTATGTATTAAATTCAATTGGTATAAAATATTACATATAGAATTTTCCAACTAAAAAATATTGAATATGTTTTATATTTTTTGGGGAATAAATAATTATTCATCCTTTCCAAAATATGGTTATCAACAGATTATTATGTATCCTATACTATGTCATTGGAAAAAAAATCATATATTTCACTCAATATTTGATGAAATGTAAAGTATTTTACATCACCATTTCTATTGAAATTTTTTTTTGGATTTTTCCCCCCCAAAAAATATTTTATTTCATCATATTATGCATAAAAACACTATGTATTATCAATATTATCTTATTTTTCAACATCCCAAAAAATATTTTAAATTTAACTTTTCCAAAAAATCATCATTTTATACATGTAAAATATCATGAAAAATTTAATACATTTGGGAAATTTATTAAATTAAAATGTATTATATAACATCAAAAGTAAATTAATCTAAGGATTTTGAACATTATAAGAAGGATTAAAAAATGTGTTCCAGAAATTGATACATAATATAAAAACCTTGAAGATGGAGATATTAACTACAAAATCCATAATGATATTACAAAAACATAGATAATATCATTTCCAAACATGTATCATTTAAAAACCATATGTTTATAGTTTAAAATATATGAAAATAAAATCAATGATTATTTATACAATTTGGCCAAAAAATTATAATTTTCATAAAAATATCCAAATAATAACAATTTACCCTCCAAATGACACAAATCCAATAACTTACCAACTTTGAAATATTGAAATCCAAAAAACCCATAATTTTATAAGAAAATATATGGAAAAAATGTATTAAAATAGACTCACATCACATAGACCATATTCCCACCATAAGGCTGACACAAACATATGGGTGACACATAAACCATATGGGTGAGCATAAAATCTCTATGGAACAAACATAAATATCCTTTATATACACAATCATATATATATATATATATGTGTCTGTGTATATATAAAATTAATAAACAACATTATACAACATGAAAGCTGTCACTTTAGGACATTAGATGAAAATTAGAACACTATAACACCTGACCCCGCATAATATTTCCAATTCCTACAAGAAATATCAACTGGTACTACATATCAACCATAAATAACATAGTCTATGGTACTATGGTGCAAGAACAGAACCAATCCCTCATGAAAATACAAAAATATTCTACAAATCAATGTAGGCCCATAACCGGGTCTCATAGGAAACTCATATCACTCATTTTGAGGTCCTGTACCTAAGTGAAATACCAACACCTAACAACTCAGGGTAAGGTCTCCAAAACACATTATGTGGGACCCCGGGACATCCTGAGAAGGGAGGGGTGAATCAGGGTGTCATCTTTTTCGTTTAAACTGATGGATCTTGTTCCCACGTTGGTAGAAACTAGTTTAACCTGTATGATGGATATGAGAAGCAATAAAAAATTCACATGCAAAGAGAAAACACGTCACTTTTTACTTGGTTCACCACTAAGGGCTACGTTCAAGAAGAATACACCGATAGGGTTTCATTCATAACAAATTTCACTAATCTACACTAGTTGTGTATTAGAACGGTTCGGGAACATTCACTCTATCCTAGGCTCATTGCCTTTACAACTGTTCAGCGAAATCCCACTGGGTCCCTCAGGTCACTCCCATTGACTCCCCCTAGCTCAATGTTGTTGGTAAAGTCCCAATTAGTTTATAGACACGAAGATCTATTCAATAGATTCATATTGAAGTCTTTGCCTCTGCTTAGCATGAGACTTTGCTTGCATCGATGTTCGGAAATGATGCACTTGTACACACTGAACCAGATAACCAGAACATGCAATCAAGTTTCACTGACAATTTTAGGCAACACCAAGCCTTTACACGCAAGTACTTTCTATTGCGCACAATAATTCCTTTTCGTGTGGAATAACATTTCGTGCAACAACACCCTTTTTCGCACAACTAAATCTTTTACGCGTCACCTCAATTTTTACGTCCATCTCTTCCTTTTTAATGCAGCCTAGAATTTGTGATGCAACTCATATTTTATGCGCAAACCAGAATCATTCGCACAACGCAGAATTTTGCATGCAACCTGGAATTTTTCGCACAGCTCAGAATTTTTTTGCGCAAGCCCCTTTACCCGATCCTTTTACGCGCATCAAACCTCGAATCTTCTCTAAGTATTCAACTGTACGAAATGAGGGGGTCACCTCTTATTTATAGTTGTCTCAGTCCCCCATGTGAAAAACCCCCTTTGGCTTGAAAAACCTCTCATTTGGAACATAATATTTTCCGTAGATACCATTTTTCACGCACATCTCCAAATTTTTTGAACAGCCCATGCCTTTTCCATTTTAGGACATTCTGATTCAAAAACACTATTTTCGTGAAAAAGATTGATCCACTATTTCACACACCACACTGTTTTTCGCGCCCAACTCAAATACTTCGTGCACAATCCTCCTTTTTCGTGCACCACTTCATATTTGTGCGCACCTCTTTTTACCAACAATCCATGTCTACATTTTCTGATTTTGAGGCCCAAAAATTTGGAAAACACTTGGAAATAGTGGCACCGTGAATAATGTTGTGTGCATGAACTATTTGATCACTTTACTGGCACACATTCTGAAAATCCACTGAGAATTGACAACAAACACAAACCATACCCCAACTCATGCATAGAATAGCCATGGTTCCAACACATTCTACAACGAAACCCAATAAATCATGTTGAGGTATCATATCCATGTCTCATTGCATCACCTTTTTCCCCGGGTGAGGACATATATCCAAATCCATTAACAATACTCTATGACATTGGGTAATGACTCTAGGTAATAACATCTTCTATTGGGAATCAAAAATAGTGAATATATGAATAAAAAAGTACATGGTAGATAATGCCTATAATCTATCAATTATCTAGAAAAAGATACATATCCAATGCACCAGAATAGGATTAATCATAAATATCTCACAAATAACCCCCAGACCATTCTCACTAAATCTAGTTATCATTTCATGTTATTTGATAAACCATACTTTTGGTGATACCAACTTCCAATGGAAAAATTGTGTGTAAACATTCTTAAATACTAGGCATATGAAGATATTATAATATACTATAACATTATTAGCTAACAATATTATCGATCATGTCCTATGTAACTCATATCAATATCCTATGGTTTATTGGGATACCCATTCCCCTTACTAAAACACACATATTAACTAATTCCATAAGAGATCTAATGAATTTCCCATTTGGATCTACCTATAGCCTCATCCATGATGGAAATCATCAATAATTATTTGATCATGATATACAAGATTATTTTATATGGTCCATGCATTATTGTGTGACATTATATCTCACATACTCTAGGTCTCATACCAAGGGTACCATGTCAATATGACCCACACCCATCTTGGAGATCCTAATACAGAAGGGAACTACAGTAACCCTTACCCATTATTGTTTTTGTAAGAAACTACATGGGAAGAATAACAATGGGAAATTACATTTTGGAATCATCTCAAAATACAATTTATACTCGTTCCATGTAACACATGACACATAATATGATCCATAATTTCTTATTATATTATTATTTCTAGTTATCAATAGTTACCCTTAGTGATGAACCCACCGATCATCTCTCAATATCATAGAACATACAAAAATACAACCCAATCCCTGCTTGGATAAATCTAGGAGCATTACATTCAATAGAATACACATAGTCCCTACATAGTCCCCAAATCCCCCAAACCCTATTAGGATCATGCTATAATATACATACACAATAATTGTTAAATTTCAATGGCACCAACTACTGTAAAATTAGTGTTTCCAATCATAACCCACCCATCCATAATCCTACCTGAAACTCATATTGAGCATACATAATATCCATAGAACCCCTATCAAGCCACAGGAAATTAATAACTAATCATTTTTATTTATAATTATATTTATAATTCAATATAACGAGGTTAAATATAATAAATCTCATTGATCAACATAACATAACCAAAACATTGAACAATGATACACCAATAATAGATTCATTAAATTATTATTATTATGAACTAAATATCCATGATTAAATTATATTTCAACATTCAATTTTGTATGAAATTAATTACATCCCTTGAAAAAACACTAGGAAACAAAATAACATTCCGAAAATAAAAGATAAAGTGTGTTATTTCTCATTGGCGATCAACATGCCATCTCACTATGAAGACCCACCATTTGTGATGTCATTATCTATTCCATAGTGAAATAAATCATTAACCCTTTAACAAAACACCTTACATCTGATGGATAACAAATAAGGAATGTAAATGGTGGATAAGGGAGAGAATTCATTATTTTAATGTGATGAAACATGCATTGATCAAAAACCAAATAAAAGGGGGGGGGAATGGGATTTAATGGGGAGAACAAGGGTAAGAATGCGTACAAAAATTTAATATTCTATATGTAAATATACATAAATAGATGGGGGCATGGGAACCCTTTAATTTTTGGTTTTCCTCTCCCAAAAAATCCATAATAGGTATATGTGTACTTTGCCATGTCATATCGGCTATTTCAACCCTACCGACCACCCAGTTATATAATTTTTTTTCAATGGGAATCCACTGGGTATTTAACATGTAGAAAACATAGATTAACTGTTAGATTCTTATTCTTTATATTAGTAGTCGGGATAGCCTGATCATAAAGAATTCGGTTGAAAATAATAAAAAACGCCTCATTACACCCCTAAACATCACCCCATTAACACTCAAATACTCATAAATAGAAGACAAAACACCAATCTCAAATTACTTCTCCTCCAAGTTTAATTAAATAATTTTTTACCATAATAACTAACCCATAATTTCAATGGTAGTTTCACTGACTCCAATTATGATAAATCATGCACTCTTGCTGATTTAGGTTTCCATTTTTTCTTATCATTCCTCCCCTTAATTGGATTCTTTCTCACCCTTTATTTGATATATGATCCTAGGTGATCATATATGTTAAAATGATTTTGGATATTTTTATCGATGATTATTATGGATGATTTAAATAATATTTAAATGATACTATTTATTAATTTTTATTAACATAATTTTATAGGACAGTAATATTATTTATTTTTGGGTTGTGTAATTTTTGTGTATTTGTATTAATAATATTTCATGTATTATGTATAAAACAAATGGATCACTATACATAGAATAAAATAGTGAATTAGTAAATTTATGAAATATTTTAGGTTGTAAAATTTAAATGAGGTTTGATTATTGGATTTCAATAATTGATGAATTGTTTTACCTATAAGTTATTTGTTCACGTTTTAATGAATAATCTAATTTTTCTCAATAAAATTTTCAATTTTATAAAAAATTGGTAACTATAAGGAATCAAATAAAAATAAAATATGATAGAAAATGAAATGAATTCTTGTGTTAAGTTATTTAAAACATGGGAAATCGTGATAAAAAATTAATTTTTATACTCAAACTCTTGTCTCATGATATGAATAATAATGTAAACCAGGTGGAGAATTCACCTTGTTTTGATAAAGAGTAACTAGTAGTTGTGTTATTTATGAAACAATGTCCATAATCATGTATTATATCTTTAAATACTCTTATTATAGAATAATATCTCAACAATTTTGAAGATATCTTTTATTTCAATCACCATTATTAGAAAGAGAAGGTTATTATCAATATTTAATTTTTTAAATAAGGAATCCAATCAATTGAATACATTAGTAAAAAACTGATAATTCAAAATAAATTGTTAAATAAATTAAGTGGTAAGATCCAAGAACATAATTCATTATAAGATTTATCATCATATTCTACATACAGAAATCATGATATAATATTTAGATATCAAGTAAATGAATAGTGAATATTTCTTTCAGATAAATATATAATTTCAATATTACCATATGGAATGTATCAAAATTTTTATCAACCCTTATAATAAAATTGATAGATTATTTAGTAGATTAAAAACACATTTCCAAAAAGGTTTATATATTCCCAACATTGGAAGTTATTAAGACGTATTTTAATGTACTCTTAAAGTATATAGGGACTTAAAATAATGGATTGAGGTAAATATAAAAATTATTTGAAGGATGTATTTTATGCTAGAGGATAAAATTAGAAATAGAATACATTCCCAAAATATGGAATGAAAAACACCTGAAATTGTCATAGTGTTAGTAAAAATGCTTTAGTTGGGGAATGAGACAACATCAAGACCAATATTACAAAATATATATAAATATGACACTTAATGAAATGAAGGAATTTAAGGATACAATTAATTAAACACCTATAGTCCAATGATTCAACTAAAAAAATTATAGAAACTATGATAGAGATTGTACCAAAACATGGGCCATCATATATAACATGCATCAAATACCAAAAAATCTATGGGAGTATGGAATAAAATACTCTAAAATAATATTCAAGTTGTTGAAACAAAATGAAGAGGTAAAAAACATACTAAAATTCACCGAATAATGAAAACTGTTTTATTTTATTTTGTTCCATCACTTTTTTATATAATTCTTGTTTACTTGAAATATTACACCACGTCCTTGATCCAATGATGAGGATATATCTATTAAAACACATCGCGATGCAAGTTTTTCATCTTAGATGCATGAATTCTTCACAATTAACATATGTATGGAAATTGTTATAGAAATCGTTATATTCTCTATATAGATGAATTTTAGGCATTATTGGGAATGATTTGGCTCACCAAGTATATATCTCAAATCAACTATAATGAATATATAATATTTCCCCATATCCAATTCCATAAAATGATTTTATATAAATGAATGGATTATTATTATTGTTCTTTATTAATATATTCATTATTATGGGAGTTGATACCCAATGAAGTAGCATATCTCAATAAAATGGTTGAAAAAAGTAAATGTGGAATACATTAATATTATTGATTAATATACAAATTTATTCATGGAAGGGTTTTCTAGAATAAATACGCCCAAAACAGTAATGAACCACTATTTTTGGATTTCTAAAATTTATACAATGTATTTATATCTCCTAGGGGATGGGTTGACTAGAGAATTCATACACATATCATGATTTATGATATTTGAATAAATCTAGAAATTTTTTATGAACATGGTTTGAGTTTAGGGACATAATCATTATTTATATTTATGGATAATATGAACAATAAGACTTTCCAAAAATGGATAGAAAAATAAATTTATAGGATTTAAATGTCTGTAATTGAAGCAGGTCACAACTCTTTAAAACTGTTACAATGTTGAAGCATATTGGTGTCTAGGACCAGTTGAAATCTCAAGGAGAATATTCCAATATTTTGTTCCTCAGTTTTCTACTTTATTTATTTATATATTTCTTTTTTCATATCTATTAATTTCTGATAGAAAAATAACGGAGGGTAGATTCCAACGTTATAGAGACCCTAACATAATATACATAGATATTACAAATTATTGATTAATATTCAATATATGTTTCAAATAAACAGCCCAATAACCATAATGGTTTAGTTTACTTGGATAAAAATTACATAAAAATATTATTTAATTTTAATCTTCCTTATATCAAACATCAACCATTACATTTCATACACATTTAGTGTCATTGCACAGAAAACCTTCCACCAAAACCATGGGTAGGGTAACAAAATAAACTATGATCTCATGTTCTTAGTATGGGTAATCATGGGAGATATCAATATGAAATGAACATAATATAGTCATAATGGTATGATAACATAATAACATTCATGATCTCAAAATAATTATACATAAAATGAAAATATTATATTATATTACACCTAAATAAATATGTATCCAGATGTGTGATCCATAATTGTTTGAAATAATTAGTCATCATCAATGAGTTATAACATAGAAATGTGGATTCATAAGAATAATAAATAAAATTCTTGTGAACATAGATAAATTGAGTAATATAAATGAATAATATTGTAATAATAGTTTAAAATATAACATTCTCACAAATTGAAATTTTGTCATAGTGATGTTTGACCATATCCATACGAAATATTGTGATCCAATCAAGAATAAATCATATTAAAAATAATTGGAAAAATACATTTTAAATCATGTCCTATAATGTAATCATAATCTCATTAGATATAAATATAAAATAAGCTAATTAATTAATGGGATATAATGGAACAAACCATCCAATTATACTAATCAATTTGTATATAAACCACCAGATCGTGGAAAAAAGTTATCATTTGATAATAGTGTAACCAGAAGAAAAATTGGGTTTCATTAAGAATTCATCATCATAATAAATGATCATACAAAGAATGAATATGGATTATATCATTAGATCAATTTCCCAGTGAATCATAAGTGACTTCAATGATTCATTTCAGAGATAAGGTTACTTTAATATGATTATTGGAGCATTTTATGAGAACAATATCCTTTTCATTTGGATATGAATTATTTAAAATAAAAAAAATCAATATATCATGGAAAATAATTTTTTAGAAAAAACAATTATTCACTCTAAAAGGATGCATCCATTAATTGAGTATTCATTATGGTGAGAAATTATATTAATGTTCTAATTGTTAAAATAATGATGTTATTCACACATTCAAAAAACAAAATCAATGTTGAAAAAATTAAATAGAGATTATTTTTAAATAAATTGATACAAATTCAAATATGGTTAAATTTTTTTACAGGATTATTTAGTATATTCAAAAAATTTATTAATTTTTTTAGAAATCATAGATACAGATGAAAACCAATTTCTGACTAAAAGCGTAGAAATAGGTTTCACTTCTATTAAAAACGTTTTTGTGAAACATTTCATGTATCAATGAGAACAATGTTGAACAAAAAAATAAAACATATACAAACAAAATATGGATAATAAAAATTATGGGGTTGAATCATATAAGGATTATATATTTTTCATAATGGGGATTCAATAATAAACAATCATGATTAAAATGGGATTGAAACATATATTCCTTACTTCATGTCTCATCTGACTTCATACACATTTAATCCTACTATATAATATTTCTTATGGAAAATATATTATAGAAAAATATTATTGAATAAATTACTATATACTATTATTTCTAATTTTAAATTCTCATATAATTATTAATTCATCTAGAAAATGAATATTCAGGTAAAAAGCATTCCGTTTTGATACAATTTTTTGGATTGATATCTCCGCTCATTGTACAATAGTCATGGGTTCACCATATAATGAATCTCAATGATGAATTATTTAATATATATATATATCAATTATATTACATTTTTTAATAATTTATATAATGTAGTGATCAATATATAATTATATCGTTTCCTGGATACGGTACTACATACGTATGCATAAGTGTTGTATCCACATTTAATTAATTGAAAAAATGAATTGTAAATAACATTTCACCATTATAGAGTTATTGTAATTTCGTAAATTTTATATGTACTCAAATATTTATTCCTTATTACCATACATGTAAAATATAATAAAAAATCACATTGCTCCATTTAGAAGGTAGTCCAAACATAAGACAAAGAGACGTTGTCATATTTTTATCGATGGAAAGGTGAAAATGTATATAAGATATTATAATTATAGAAGAATACTTATATCATATATATTATATAAAATGTTTAAATCAATCATGATAACCAACCATGTGTTATTGTGTTGGAAAATGAATCATTTCACTCTGTGGAGGTGGTATAACACTCATTTACATGAGTGATAATTTTAATTTCCCTATTCGATGAAAAAGGGGTGGAATATTTTTAATCTATCAAGAAAATTATGATTCTATTTATATGTAATAATAAATTATCAATTTTTATAAAGGCGTCAATTTATATAGAATCGGTTGAAGAATAAATTATATTCGGAGCACTCGAATAAGTCTTATAAATCGTCATTGAGGAACCTCCTTTTCCATACACCTTATACACTAAAACGATGGTACTCTGATCATCCTAGTGCAAATAGTATGTGGGAAGGGATGTTTGGAATGTATTATAATGTGTATTTAAAGATATATAATGCTCATTAATTGTGAGGAAGATTGATGCAGTGGTATCCTTTTATAAGGGGAGAAAACATTATGGGAATTTTTCAAAAGATGAAAATATAATAATTCATAATCATGTTGAATTCATAAAGAAATAATAATATAATATAAGATTATATATTTTCTAAATATATCAAGAAAATAGGATCTTTATTAGTTTGTTATTAATATTACCCTTGTCTCTTTGTTTAACCCCAGACAAAGCTATTTGAACCTTAATCGTGGTATCAAATTTTTACTATTTTTACTATTCATCACTAGTATAATTGTAACTAGAATCATTATAAAAATTGTTAAAGATGATATCAAATATAGAGAATGTTTTTAAATTTAATCCAAAATTAGGAAAATTTTATTCACAAAAAAACCAACATAATGTGATTAAAAGCATTTTTTATTGAAAAATTCATTTTTGAGTATAAATATTTTTTTATAAACAAATTAAGCAGAATATATATTCCTATGATATTTGTAATATTTATTTTTTACAAATAAAATTATTATAAATTAAAATTAAATAAATATAAAAATTTACATTTTTTAAACATGATTTTACGTTTGTTATAAAATTAGTAGTTTTTTCTTATTCACTAGAAAATTATTCAATTAAATAAAATCCAAAAATTTATCCATATCACAATTTAGAACTTATGATCTATAAATTTACACCATTTTTAAGAATTAAAATTTATAAAAGTTCTATAAATTTATTTTTATATTCATGAAAAGAAATAAGAAACCCATTTTTCAGAAATGTTTTCTTGTATACAATTAAATGACAAAAAAATTATTTATTATTTTGGAATTAATAAACATATTTGGTTATTTAAAACATTTATAAATATTTCATTTTTATAATTAAATTATTCCTATTAATAAAACCAATTTAACAACTAGGTTATAATAACATAAAATATCATGGTTCATTTGGAGTTGGGTTTCATGTAAAATAATCTATGAAATACATTATGTTAATTTCAAATATATATATATATATATATATATATATATTATTTGGGTGCTAAATTGTAGCTACCTCAAGTAAACATTCTTCATTAAATTAAATAATTTAAATTTAGACATCTAAGGATAATTCTAACACATCACAACCACGGGTTCCACTATCTGATCCCCATATTTATAGTTCCACCCTAAAACACTGATCATGTGAGTGATATTTTTTCAAAATATATTCCCTCATAGATCCAAAATCTCCAATGGTTAATCCCCATAATATTTATCATCCTCTTGTGGTATGACCTATGAGTTTAGTACATGTGAAGGAACCGTTATTTACATTCTCATGATACATATATAGGAGAAATCAGTTTAAAAGAGAGACTAATGTTAAACACCTTGTCATTAAGAACCTTCTCAAAATGATCCAAAATATCAAAAAGGTTTGTATATTTCAAAAAATATTTTCCCTTTTACCAAATCTAATAAAATTATAACATAGAGAGAATCATTGGAATTCTATCTCCCTAAATTTCCATCATATATTCTCAAAAGGGACTATCATGGGTTCTCTCAATAGGATGTCAGCTTTTGGTTACTTTGGTGCAAGAGAGTGGTTGACTAAGGTTCTCTATCCTTAGGGGGAAGTAATTAAACAACATATTAAAGGTATTTTCAAAATAAAATAAAATCACATAAATAGTACTTATAATTTTTGGGTGACTAACTTTTATAAATATCGATGATGTATGATAAATGAGTGATGTATATATATATTATTTTTCTAAATGAAATTTTATTAATAACTCAACATGAGAAGATGTTTTTTTAGAATATAATTTTAGAAGTTATAATTAATATAAATATACCCCATTAATTAGATATTAATCATAATAATTTTAATTAACATCCCCTTAACAATTATCGCCTAATTTGATACCCCGTGAAAACTACATTCTTTAACTTAACAACAATGAGGAAAGTAATTAAAACCAAGGATGACATCCAAACATGCACTCGTGGAACCATACATTGGTTGATGTTATAAGAGTATCTTATGTGAAGTGCTAAAATGGGGAACATATCCATTCTATAAAAGTGTATAATTTTTTTATGGATTATATATGAAATCTATAAATTTATCATCTATATTTGTTTTTGATGATTTTGATCACTCTCTCATAATTCACATATTACATGACCTCATGAGTTTTGAGTTAATTGTGTAATTTCATGAGTATATTAGATAAATTTAATTCTAAATTATTTGATCAAATTATTTGAATTACATTATCTCATTGACTCGAAAGAAAATTATTAAGGTAAGAGGTTGATCAATTATTAAAAAATTACACTTCCATTCGGTTAGTCACTGTATAAACATTTTTCATGTGAAAAAAATTAAAAAGATAAAAACCCAATTTTTTTTATACTATTGAGTTCTAGAATAATGAAATAAACAAAATTAGAATAAAAATTACAATAATAGTTGAAATAGAGGGGAAACAGTGATTTTATTTATATAACAACAACGTTACAACATAGAAGAGGGAAATAATGGAATTTTGGAGGAGATCCTAGATGGATAGATTCTCTCATCCATTGGTGAATCTAAATTGAATGGAAATACATTTTCTCATGTCCGAGTCATCTAATTGATGTAGAAACCCCTCAAAATTTGAAAAATAAAAATCTATATAGTTGAGTAGGGCAATGTTATTAGTGGATTCAAGTTTGATTGAGGAAATTTAGCAAAATATTTTATGCACCTTTTGATTGTCACATTGAACAAAAAATTTGTGATGAATATTTCCTTATTAAATTACTCTTTGAGAAGAATTTTTTCAATGTTCTAATATTCAAATTTGATCCCAGTACAATCTCAAATGTAGATGATAATGTGTTGTCCAATCTGGTGAGTCGAGTAAATCTTTGACGTCATGTCCCATTTACAATATGAAAATGCAAGATCTAGATTTGATTTCATAAATTAATGTTATATATCATTGAGATAGGAATATTCTTTATAATATTATGTTCAAACGAATAAAATAAAAATATTTTTGGATAAAATCTTACATTGAACATTAAAGGGGAAAATGGAATTTTCATCAATTTTTCAAAAGAATTTTCTACTACTAAATATTACATAATTAATCATATTTAAAACAATGTTAGGATATTATTTAATTTATTGTCAATAAACTTTTAAATAATATAATTTTCTATCAACTCCTCACAAATACCTAATTTCAATCCTTGGAAAATCATGATATCATGCATTCTAAAAATGTGTGACAATATTTGGACGCTAATATTCCTCAAACCATTGAATATATATATGAAAATAAGAATCTCATCAAGAGAAAATATCATTAATTTGGAATTTATTTGTTTCATAAATTTTATTACAATAAAATCTAGTGAGATTAATGTAACTAATCATTCGGAAAAAATTCATGGGACCACCATTCCATTAATTTTCTATTTATGTTGGCTCCAACCATTTCAAGATTACATATATACCTTTTATTCAAGATATTTGGGTAAATAAATAAATTATTCTTAAATGTTTTAATTCAATAATCCTTTTATAAATTCTATTATAGTTAAATTTTATGAATCAGTCACTAGTGAATTCGTGAAAGTTAATCCAAAAGATCTCGACCAAGATATCCATCTATGTGGTATATTCCACCACAACCTTCATTATTGATATATATATATATATAATAATTTTTTGATGGAGTAAAACTATCATATATTAGGTACAAACACATAGGAAAATTTGGTATCAGAATAAAATCTAATGTATGGATCAACCATTGATATAAGATGGTTTTTTTACCTAAAATGTATATACCATCAATTGAGTAAGAATCTTTTCTCATGTCAGGGTTTCTTGGAAATTTTTCAAGGGAAGTCAATGAAACAATTTTCAATGAACACATATCATAAATAATGGATGTCATAATATAAATGAATTTATAATGAAGTAACCAATTATATCATGTAGAACATTTAATTTTAAATATATCAACCCATGTTAATGGATTCTATCTCAAGTAATTAATGTAAAAATTAATTGTTAAAACAAGAATTTTCTATATGTTACACAAATAAATGAATATGTTACATGATATATTATTTTATTTTATTTATTTTTATGATGTTTTTATGAAAACTATAGCTAAAACCTAAAATAAAACACATATAAAATACACACATCAAAATTCTAAAATGGTAGTCCAAAATTTTGTACCCTCCCCCGCCGAAATAAAATATTTCATGTTCCTAAATGTGAGATAATGAGATAAAATGTGGATGTAAATGAATAATTTTGTAACACCCCAGACTTTCATGTTATATAAATCATCAAAGGAATCTTTTTCTACACACAACACTTGCTTGGCTTGCTTTACACGAAATCTCGACCTTCCTCGATAGCTTGTGTCGTACGCAATACCGAGTTTCACTAAACAATGATATGATAATAAAATATTATTAAAACTAGCTGTTATGAATAGTAATAACCACTTTATGAAATTATATAAATTTTATTTTTGAAAATGGACTTCATTTTTTGATTCGTAATATCGAAATTAGCCTAGGGTGAAATTTTGTATTTTTCTGAAAACATTCAATTTTTGATGAATAGTGAAACCACAAAGTGGTAGTTAAAAAAACTGAATTTTTCATAAAACTTAATTTTACCTCTTCTATGAGTGGAATTTCGAAAATATAAGAGACACGGTTGATTTAAGTAAGTAAAATGTGGTTCAATGAGATGAAAATAATTTTTGGTGAATAGTAACTTTTTACTTTTTTTTACCACGGTTAAAAGTAAATAGGGTAATTAAGGGTACAAATGATATTATTATTACTCTAACACATGTCCTAATTCTATTATACAAGTTTAATTCGACCAAAAACAAACTTAGGAATAAAATATGACCATTTAGGCCCACTTGGATTAGATTAGGACATTTATTATTAATTTATTTAAAGAAGGGTTAAAATAGTTAAAATAAAAGTTTAATAACTAAATCATTTTTAATATGGGGTTATACATAAGATAAATTAGACTATAAATATTCATTAGAAATATATAACGATTTCCTACATAATGGTATTTTATTTGTAATTTTTAGACATTATATAATTTAATTTATTTATGACACAAAGTTGATGCAGTAATTAACTTATTAATGAAATATTGACATAATTGATGTTATAAACACAACATTAAATGTAATTTGACACTTTTTATAAATTCCACTAATTTTATAGATTACTATGACATGTTAGTATTGATTTCATTAACTTTTTTCGAACTAATCATTCTTTTATGATTTTCACAAAAATTAATTACTAAATAGTGTCAAAATTGACATAAAATAGTTTTTAAAACAAATATTATATTAGTAAATGTTATTTTATTCCTAAAAATCTAAGGTTCAGAAAAAGGAATTAGATAAGGTTATATATATTAATAATAAACAACTTGGGGTTCGTTTGGCTGCTTATAGTAAGTTTATTAAGCTTATAGTATAAGAACACAAGAAGACACGGTAAAAGTAAAATTATTTAACTTAATTTTAAATCTAAATGATAAGGTTAAAATAGGAACCTAAACTTGTCTAAATTATATTGGATGAGAGGATTTAGACCCATCCCCACCTTATCTTAGAAATAAATCAATTTGGAGCTATTTAAAACCGAACTTGACTTTATAATAAAATAATATTTTTAGTTATTCCAAAGGTGCCCCTCTCCTCCCTTATAAAAGGGCACCTCCTCCCTCTCTTCCTCACACCACTTTGAGCCTTCAAGCTCGGCCAACCCCTGCCATTTACTCCTCTAATCTTCCCTAGAGACATCCTAGAGGTCCTGGTCTTCCTCAAAAACCAATTTTAGTTCCCTAAAAGGAGGTCTCAAAGAAGCACTTCAAAGAAGAGGTAATATCCATTAACGATCCTTTCCAATTTATTTCTTCTTCAACATATTCTTATTTAGTTCTTTCATTATGAAGTAATAACATAAGTATCACTCATATACTGATATTTTATTATAAGTATGAAACAACCCTATTTAACCATCTATCCATCCTACGGAAAATTAAATCACCGCGCGTGTGTACGTACGGAATACCGTCTCCACGCTGTGGTGTAATCTATTTTCCACCACCACCTTACTTGGATGGGTATAATGGTGTAAATAATGACTATATATGACTATTATAAAGTGATATTTATTATGAAATAGTATACATACACTCCAATACAATTCCACGATCATAGGAACGATATCATCACTCGTGCGTACGTACGGTACACCGTCTCCACGATGTGATGCGACTCGTTCTACATTATCTTCATTTCATAATGATTATATAAATGAATTGAATGAATGAGTATGATATATATTACACTAATACCATTCTGGAAATGGGGTATCTATAACCTAAAGAGAAGAATAATAATTTATTCGACAAAACACGCATAAGAACAAAAAGTTATAAACACCCGAATAACAAGTAGCAATGAAATATTACTACTAAGAAGCTAAGAATATGACCATATATGATATCATAAAAATAAGCATGATTCTGTAATAAGTCAATAACATTATTTAAATCATTATACAGGAGGTTAGGACATTTACAAAGCAAGTCAGACCTAGGGAAAGAGTTTATTTCAAATATCTCATTTTTATCTGAGATTGTTTATACTTTGGCATTTACTGGGGTGTATTTTATCATCCACATCCATGTTTCCTCAATATGTAATATTGTTTCCATCCACCTAAAATTTTTTAAATCCAATTTTACCCTTCGGTGAGTTTTTAGTAAAAGATATGAAAGGAATTTTTTGACGTTTTTCGTATGAGGCACTTTTTGACTTTTCCAACAAAAGTACGAGAAGAATGTTTTCTTTTAACTTATACGACATGAATGGATTTTTAAAAAATTATTTCCAAGAAGCTTACCTTACAAGTTTTCATGTTTATTTTTAATAAACTTCTTTTAGTTTAAAATTGTATGACATGTTTAGAAAGGAAAAATGTTTTTGAAGTAGAAAGGATATTTTCCTCAAGAATGGAGTTCAAGTGTTTAATCAAAATTATTTCCCATCTAAGATAATAAAGGGTTCTGTTTTTATCCCTATTATTACATTGATTTTATTATGTTGTGATGGAATTATTTTTATGAATTCATTTATCTTACATTAATTGTTTTATGATGTCATGATGTTTGAGATTCCCATTTTTATTACATGGGTTATGCAATGATGTATGATTTTGTGAAACACATAAGAATGGTATAATTATGAGATGGGTGGGACCTATTTCTCCCTCCAATGCATTGGGTAAAGATTTTATATCTCATGAGATAGACATGGATGGAACGGTAAGTTATACCGGTTCAGTGAAGCAGGACTGAAACGAGGGTAACTCGGTTCAGAAATGGACTTTGTCCACTAAGATAGTCTTGGCAATGAGTCTTGAATAATAAGAAATGATTCTCTATGATTATGTTTTTATGCCACAAAGTTTCATGTTTTAGGTTATGATTGTTGTGATTACATTTCACTGCCATGATTTATCCCATGTTATGAAATTATGATCTCTTTTGCAGGTTAAGATTTCCAATAGTTATGTGCTTATGTAAATGATGTGATTGATATATCTTTTGTTTACCCTTACTGAGCATTTGAGCTCACCATTTTTTATGTTTTCTTTCCCCAGGTCAGGAAGAAGGTTATCAAGTAGAATATGCCAAAAAGGGACTCTAGATATGATGAAATAAATGGGAGGCAAAGTAGATGCTTTATGAACCAGTTGTTTATGTTTCCCAGTTTCCAAAGACATTATACCTATATGGTCCATTCTTGGTTTTGTTATATGTTGTAATAAGTGTGCTTCAATTCTGAAGTAATAACAATGTATGTAAAGTATGGGTCGTTATAGTTGGTATCAGATGAAAGGTGTAGTGAACCTTTAGAAACTAGAATGTGAAAGCCTTAGTAAGAACCCTAAGGATAAGTCTAAGCATAGAACACAATATTAGTGTTTTAGAAATGACCATGAATAACCTAGGATAAGTCCTTAAGTGTGAAATATTATTCTTGATTATGTGGTTTTCCTATTATAATTAGTGTTGCTCACACTATTCTTCTTTGTTTTAGTCAATGGATGGAAACCGAAGGAATCATGTTAATGCGGAATGCAACGGGCAATGCAATGATTGTCCCCCTGAGCAACCAAACATTATGGGAGCTAGAATGCAAAATCTTGTAGCCATGCTCACACAACTTTCTCAAGATATGAATAATGCATGACTTCCAAACGAGCAAAGGAAGGAGCAACAATCTGTTGAATCCTTCATGAGACAGCGTCCACCTTCATTCAGTGGGTCTACTGATCCATTAGTTGCTGAACAATGGATTAGTACTACTAAAAAGATATTTTCAGTTCTTCAATGTTCTGAGCATGATAAAGTCATCTTAGCAGTGTATCATTTGGAAGGTGATTCTGATCAATGGTGGAATCTTATTAAGAATACGAGGCAGAGGGATGAAATTGAGTCCATGGAATGGGACGAGTTCAAGAACTTATTTTTCAATAAGTACTTTCCTCGTATTCTTCGAACAAAGATGGAGAAAGAGTTTCTTGAACTGAAGTAAAAGGATGATGAATCTGTCGGTACCTATGAAGCAAATTTTACAAGACTTGTAAGGTACGCTTCTAGTATTATTATCCAACCTGAGAGTAAGATCGGTCGATTCTTTAGTGGCTTAAAACCAAGTCTTCAAAGGGCCTTAGCCATAAGGGACTTCAATAGCTACGAGGAAATCGTTCGATGTGCTCTCAAAGTTGATATGGAGATTAGAGTAACCCATCAGTCATATGGGTTTGATAAGAAGAGGAAAATGGAATTCAAAGGAAAATCTAAAGAGCACACTGAAAAGAAGATGAGCATCCCCTTATTCACCAAGTGTGTAATGAAACATGGAGGGAGTTGTCTTAAAGGGACAAGTAAATGTTTCAAATGTGGAAAGGAAGGTCATCGGGCATTTGAATGCCGCAATGATGGGAAGAAGATGTCCAATGATGCCAACAAAGGAAGGGATACATAGAATGAACCTACTACACTTCAATGTTTCAAGTGCAAGGAGATGGGACATTATGCCAATAAATTCCCTAATCCAAGGGTTGATGATGATGGTCGACGTCAACAAACTCTTAAGGCTAAAGACAAAGGAAAGTCACATGCAATTTCTATCAGCGATGTGGAGTATGATAACGATGTGGTGAAAGGTACACTTACCATCTACTCTAATATAGAAAATGTTTTATTTGATTCTGGATCCACCCACTCCTTTGTTTCTGAAGAATTTTCTATGGGTATCACCATATTACCTCAACAATTAGATGTTGATTTAGCTGTGACAACACCTAATGGCAGAACAGTCGCATCAAAAGTGTATAATTCTTCTCCGATCGATGTTTGTGGGAAAGTGCTTCCTGAAAATCTTGTGATCCTTCCTATAGTGGAATTTTATGCGATTCTTTGCATGTATTGGCTTTCTCTACATGGAGCTCATATCAATTACCAAAGAAGGGAAGTCATATTTCATATTCCAGATCAATCTATGATCGTCTATCGATGCAAGGATGAACATAACCTTCCAGTGGAAATTTCTTCCATTTTATGGGTATTGATTCCACTAAATAAAGGTTATTTATCTCAAATGGTTAGTGAGAAACTCACGATTAAGAATATTCCCATTGTACGGGAGTTTGATGATGTCTTTCCAGATGAATTATCGGGTCTTCCACCGAATCGTGAAGTTGAGTTTTCAATAGAACTCGTACCGGGTGCTTTGCCTATTTCAAAGACACCTTATAGAATGCCCCCAATTGAGTTGCTGGAATTGAAGAAGTAACTCCAAGAGAATCTTGATAAGGGGTTCATATGCCCTAGTGTGTCACCTTGGTGAGCACCTATTCTGTTTGTTAAGAAGAAAGATGGATCAATTAGACTCTGCATTGATTATTGAGAACTTAACAAGATCACTATCAAGAATAAATATCCTCTCCCACGCATTGATGACTTATTTGACCAACTACGCGGAGCTCAATACTTTTCCAAGATTGATCTTCGTTCAGGGTATCATCAATTAAGGGTCAAGAGGGAGGATATAACAAAGACGACATTCCGTACAAGGTATGGACACTATGAATTTATAGTGATTCCATTTGGTCTTACTAATGCCTCTCTGATGAATAGAGTCTTTAGAGACTATCTTGATCAATTTGTGGTAGTCTTTATAGATGATATTCTTGTCTATTAAAAGAACAAGGAAGAACATGAAGATCACTTGAGAATTATATTGAAGAACCTGAGAAAGGAGAAGCTTTATGCCAAATTTACCAAGTGTGAATTTTGGCTTCAAAAAGTTTCATTTTTGGGTCACATAATCTCAAAAGAGGGGATATGTGTGGATCCAGCAAAAACAGAGGTTATCGAAAGATGGTCGAGACCAACAACAGTAATTGAGATCCGAAGTTTTCTTGGTTTGGCTGGATGTTATGGACTTTTTGTGAAAGATTTTTCACAATTATCTAATCCAGTCACCAAGTTGACTCGGAAAGGAGTTAAGTTTGTTTGGACGGAGGAATGTGAAGAGAATTTCAAGGATTTGAAAAGAAGGTTATCCAGTGCACCTGTGCTCACACTGCCTTGTAGTGGAGAAAGGTTTGTGATATACAGTGATGCATCCAAGAAGGGATTGGGGTGTGTTCTTATGAAAAATTATATAGTGATAGCTTATGCCTCACGATAGTTGAAAATACATGAGCAAAATTACCCAACTCATGATTTGGAGTTAGCTGCGGTAATCTTTGCATTAAAGATTTGGAGGCATTAGCTTTATGGTGAAAGGTGTGATATTTATACTGATCATAAAAGTTTAAAGTATATTTTCACACAAAAGGAGATGAATATGCGCCAAAGAAGATGGTTGGAGCTGATTAAGAATTACGACTGCTCAATCCATTACAACCCTGGGAAAGCAAACAAGGTGGGAGATGCATTAAGTTGACAAGACCATGCTAGTTTATCCATGATGAGGATCACAAAAGGTCAAATATTTATGGATTTACAAAGTATGGATCTTGGAATTATAATGAAAGGGGAAAAATCTTATCTTTCTCAAATTGATGTTAGACCATCTATACATGTGATGATTAAAGAGGCACAGAAAGAAGATGTCAAGTCACAAAAGAAGGTGAGAAATCTTCCTGAATTCAACCTTGATTGTGATGGGATAATAAAGTTCAGGAATCGGGTTTGTGTTCCTCCCATCCCTGAATTAAAGAAGGAGCTGCTGGATGAGGCTCATAGTTCTTCATTCTCTATTCATCCTGGAAGCACGAAGATGTATTGGGACCTGAAAGAGTACTTCTGGTGGGATGGAATGAAAAGAGATGTTTCTGAATATGTCTCTCGATGCTTGGTTTGTCAACAAGTTAAAGCTGAGAGACAGAAGTCTAAGGCGATGTTACAACTATTACCCATACCCGAATGGAAATGGGAAAACATCACTATGGACTTTGTCACAGGACTTCCTAAAACATCCAAAGGCAATAATTCTATCTGGGTCATAGTTGATCGTCTTACAAAGTCTGCACAATTCATGCTATTAGAGAGGATTTCTCTCTGGATCAGCTTTCCAGGATATATGTAAAGGAAGTGGTAAGATTGCATGGAGTACCACTTTCTATTATATATGATCGGGATCCGAGGTTTACCTCAAAGTTCTGGAAAAGTCTTCAGCATACTCTGGATACAGAGTTATGTTTCAGCACTGCTTATCATCCTCAGATAGACGGTCAGTCTGAGAGAACAATTCAAACTCTAGAAGATATGTTGAGAGCTTGCTCTATGGATTTCAAAGGTGGTTGGGATCAACACCTACATTTAGTGGAATTTTCTTATAATAATATCTTTCACTCCAGTATTCAGATGGCTCCTTATGATGCTCTCTATGGAAAGAAATGCAGGACTCCAACTGGCTGAGATGAAGTTGGGGAAAGAAAGCTATTAGGACCTGATCTCATTGATGAAATCGCAGAAAAGGTCAGATCTATTCAACAACACATAAGAGAAGCTCAGAGTCGACAGAAAAGTTATGACGACAACCGATGAAAAGACCTAGAGTTTGAAGTGGGTGATAAAGTGTTCTTACGAATATCTCCCTGGAAGAGGGTTATGAGATTTGGAAGGAAGGGGAAGATGAGCCATAGATATATCGGTCCTTTCGAAATACTGGATCGTGTTGGGAAGGTAACTTACCGATTGGAGCTTCCACCGAATCTCTCTCAAGTTCACGATGTGGTCCATGTATCTCTCCTGAGAAAGTACATACCTGATCCTTCACATGTACTCAGTTCAGAAGTTGTACCACTGGAGCAAGATCTTTCTTATGAAGAACAACCGATAGAGATTCTGGATCATAGTGAAAAATTCCTACGAAACAAGACCACTCGATTGGTGAAATTTTTATGGAGGAACCACCAATTAGAAGAAGCTACATGGGATCTTGAGGATATGATGAGAGAGAGGTATCCTCATCTGTTTGTTACAAAGTGAAGAATTTTGAGGGCGAAATTCATTTTAAGGGGGGTAGAATGTAACACCTAATACTTTCATGTTATATAAATCATCAAAGGAATATTTTTCTACACACAACACTTTCTTGGATTTCTTTACACGAAATTGCGACCTTCCTCGATAGCTTGCGTCGTACGCAATACCGAGTTTCAATAAACAATGATATGCTAATATAATATTATTAAAACTAGCCGTTATGAATAGTAATAACCACTTTTTGAAATTTTATAAATTTTATTTTTCAAAATGGACTTCATTTTTGGATTCTTAATATCGGAATTAGCCTAGGGTGAAATTTTGGTATTTTTCTGAAATCTTTCAATTTTTGATGAATAGTGAAACCACTAAGTGGTAGTTAAAAAAAACTGAATTTTTCATAAAACTTAATTTTACCGCTTCTGTGAGTGGAATTTCGAAAATCTGAGAGGCATGGTTGATGTCAGTAAGTAAAATGTGGTTCAATGTGATGAAAATAATTTTTTGGTGAATAGTAACTTTTTAATTTTTTTACCACGGTTAAAAGTAAATAGGGTAATTAAGGGTAAAAATGATATTATTATTACCCTAACACACGTACTAATTCTATTGGACAAGTGTAATTCGACCAAAAACAAACTTAGGAATAAAATATGACCATTTAGGCCCACTTGGATTAGATTAGGACATTTATTATTAATTTATTTAATGAAGGGTTAAAATAGATAAAATCAAAGTTTAATAACTAAATCATTTTTAATATGGGGTTATACATAAGATAAATTAGACATTAAATATTCATTATAAAGCTAAAAATATTTCCTACATAATGTTATTTTATTTGTAATTTTAAGACATTAAATAATGTAATTTATTTATGACACAAAGATGACGCAGTAATTAACTTAATAATGAAATATTGACATAATTTATGTTATAAACACCAAAATAAATATAATTTGACACTTTTTATGAATTCCAATAATTTTATAGATTAATATTACATGTTAGTATTGATTTAATTAACTTTTTTATAACTAATCATTCTGTTATGAGTTTCACAAAAATTAATTACTAAATAGTGTCAAAATTGACATAAAATAGTTTTTAAAACAAATATTATTTTAGTAATTGTTATTTTATTCCTAAAAATATAAGGTTCGGCCAAATGACTTAGATAAGGTTATATATATTAATAATAAACAACTTGGGGTTCTTTTGGCTGTTTATAGTATGTTTATTAACCTTATAGTATAAGAACACAAGAAGACACGGTAAAAGTAAAATTATTTAACATAATGTTAAATCTAAATGATAAGGTTAAAATAGGAACCTAAAATTGTCTAAATTCTATTGGATGAGAGGATTTCGACCCACCCCCACCTTATCTTCGAAATAAATCAATTCGGAGCTATTTAAAACCGAACTTGACTTTATAATAAAATAATATTTTTAGTTATTCCAAAGGTGCCCCTCTCCTCCCTTATAAAAGGGCACCTCCTCCCTCTCTTCCTCACACCACTTTGATCCTTCAAGCTCGGCCAACCCCTGCCATTTTCTCCTCTCCACTTCCATAGACCATCCTAGAGGTCCTGGTCTTCTTCAAAAACCAATTTTAGTTCCCTAAAAGGAGGTCTCAAAGAAGCACTTCAAAGAAGAGGTAATATCCATTATCGATCCATTCCAATTTCATTCTTCTTAAACATATTCTTCATTAGTTGTTTCATTATGAAGTAATAACATCAGTATCACTCATATACTGATATTTTATTATAAGTATGAAACAACCCTATTTAACCATCTATCCATCCTACGGAAAATGAAATCACCGCGCGTGCGTACGTACAGAATATCGTCTCCACGCCGTGGTGTAATCTATTTTCCACCACCACCTTACTTGTATGGGTATAATGGTGTATATAATGACTATATATGACTATTATAAAGTGATATTGATTCTGAAATAGTATACATACACTCCAATACAATACCACGATCATAGGAACGATATCATCACTCGTGCGTACGTACAGAATACCGTCTCCACGATGTGATACGACTCGTTCTACATGATCTTCATTTCATAATGATTATATAAATGAATTGAATGAATGAATATGATATATATTACACTAATACCATTCTGGAAATGAGGTATCTATAACCTAAAGAGAAGAATAAGAATTTATTCGACAAAACACGCATAAGAACAAAAAGTTATAAACACCCGAATAACAAGTAGCAATGAAATATTACTACTAAGAAGCTAAGAATATGACCATATATGATATCATAAAAATAAGTATGATTCTGGAATAAGTCAATAACATTATTTAAATCATTATACAGGAGGTTCAGACACTTACAAATCCATTCTGACCTATGCTATGGGTTTATTTCACAATCCCATTTTTATCCGAGATTGTTTATACTTTGGTATTTACTGGGGTGTATTTTATCATCCACATCCATGTTTCCTCAATATGTAATTTTGTTTCCGTCCACCTAAAATTGTTTAAATCCAATTTTACCCTTTGGTGAGTTTTTAGTAAAAGATATGAAAGGAATCTTTTGTCGTTTTTCGTACGAGGTACTTTTTGACTTTTCCGACAAAAGTACGAGAAGAATGTTTTCTTTTAACTTATACGACCTGAATGGATTTTTAAAACATTATTTCCAAGAAGCCTCCCTTAAAAGTTTTCATGTTTATTTTTAATAAACTTCTTTTAGTTTAAAATTTTATGACATGTTAAGAAAGGAAAAATGTTTTTGATGTAGAAAGGATATTTTCCTCAAGAATGGAGTTCAAGTGTTTAATCAAAATTATTTTCCATCTAAGATAATAAAGGGTTCTGTTTTTATCCCTATTATTACATTTATTTGATTATGTTGTGATGGAATTATTTTTATGAATTCATTTATCTTACATGAATTGTTTTATGATGTCATGATGTTTAAGATTCCCATTTTTATCACATGGGTTATGCAATGATGTATGATTTATTATTTTGTGGCACACATAAGAATGGTATCATTATGAGATGGGTGGGACCTATATCTCCCTCCAATGAATTGGGTAAAGATTTTATAACTCATGAGATAGACATGGCTGGAACGGTAGGTTATACCGGTTCAGTGAAGCAGGAATGAAAAGAGGGTAACTCGGTTCAGAAATGGACTTTTTCCACTAAGATAGTCTTGGCAATGAGTCTTGACTAATAAGAAATGATTCTCTATGATTATGTGTGTATGCCACATAGTTTCATGTTTTATGTTATGATTATTGTGATTACATTTCACTGCCATGATTTATCCCATGTTATGAAATTATGATCTCTTTTGTAGGTTAAGATTTCCAAAAGATATGTGCTTATGTATATGATGTGATTGATATTTCTTTTGTTTACCCTTACTGAGAATTTGAGCTCACCCTTTTGTATGTTTTCTTTCCCCAGGTCAAGAAGAAGGTTATTAAGTAGAATATGCCAAAAAGGTACTCTAGATATGATGAAACAAATGGGAGGCAAAGTAGATGCTTTATGAACCCGTTGTTTATGTTTCCCAGTTTCTAAAGACACTACACATATACAGTCCTTTCTTGGTTTTGTTATATGTTGTAATAAGTGTGCTTCAATTCTGAATTAATTATAATTTATGTAAAGTATGTGTCCTTATAAATTTTAAATATGAAAAATAAAAAAATATGTTTAGGAACACACTAATTTTATCATTTGATTATGGGGTCCCACAGTGGGATGAAATGAACTAAATAAGTAGAAATTCCCCAAATGTATTACGTACAATGTTTCTAATAAACTATAATGCTCTAAACTATTTCCTCTTGTATAATCTACAATGTGTTATAAAGAAAGGTATTATATATAACATAAGGAATTATCCATTTTGGACACAACTTATCGACCATTATGTTTAGTTGTTAATTATAGATTAGTTATTTATCCCCAATATAAATCTCCTTTTTTGTATCATTCTATAAAGATAAAACTTTTATCAATCCTTATAGATCATTTAATTCTAATATTATTAAAATAAAATATCCTAAATCTCTTGAATTTTTAGCTTCCATTTAATTTAAACTTTGGTCAAATCCATGTTTAATTTTATTATTTCCCAATATGAATGATGGTAGAACTCCATAGGGGGGGGGGAAATTATTTCCAAATAAAATATTGTAGGGGGAAATACCAATGGGAGTTTTGAATGTCATCCTATAATCCCAAATCGTATCATCCAAGCACTTTCTCCAATCCCTCATTTTTGGCAAAACTATTTTCTCTAAAAATTGTTTCAACACCCAATTTAAATCCTCAAGTCAGCCATTTGTTGGGGTGGTAAGGATTATATGTCTTATGTGTCTCCTATGAATTCTAATGGAGGAACGAAAAATTACAATTTCAAAAGTGGGTTCCTTGTTAACAAATGATGTCCATATGAATTTTAAACCATCAGAAATATTTTCCTTGATAGAATTGTCTACAACATGATAATCAACTATCCTGGTGGCCTTGACATCCACCCATTTTACAACAGAATCAATGAAAACCAAAATATAAAAAACATAAGTATATTAGAAAATAACCCATAAAACTAATTCCACATACATCAAAAACCTCAAAGAATAATATGCGTTGTTGGGGAATATCGTGTGTCCTTGAGATGTATCCAATATGTTGTCAAGGTGATGAATGGCTAAAAAATACATTGTAATTATTAGAATAGTATATGACATTATAATCACAAATCTATGAATTTCCTAGATTTCCATTGGAATCCAAATTATCTCTCACCTGAATGTGTTTAGAGGAAATGTTGAATAAGCTCAAACTCATGATCATGACAAAAGTTCCTAATAACTAAACCATGATATGTGGTCCATTAGTAGGGACCACCCGACACATAAAACGTAATTATATACTATTATTATTAGGCATGATGATTTGTTAAATTTTTAGAAATTTTTATAGGAATAAAGGAAGATAACTAAATTATCATGCCATGTATGTGTACTCGAGATGGCATAATGATGAACATCTAGTAAATTGTCCCAATGTGATACTTGGTTCAAAGTGTTATCCTCTAGTGTGTGAGTAATCCTTCTCATGTGGTCAGACACCAATGATTTGGACCCATTCTTATCATTTATCTCAGTATATAATTATTAATGAAGTAGAATCCATCGAATAAGCCTATGCTTTTCATCCAGCATTGTTAAGAGCTACTAAAGAGTTTTACGGTTATAAATTACAACAAAAATACATGATAAAGAAATAAATTAAATTTATCTAAAATGATATGATGGAAAAAATCATTTTCCATCGTGGGGTACTTTTCTTTGGATAAATCCAATGTCCACATGGCATAATTAATAACATGGGTCCACCTTTCAACCCTCTATGATAAGACAACACCAACCATGATGTAATATGCATCATACATAATATTAATTGAAATCACCCACTATAGTGGATGTATGATTGATGGAGTGTTTAGACGCATCTTTATCTCAAAAAATGGTAATCTATATGAATCATGAAATAATAATTCAATGTTATTTGGAATTAATCGAGATAAGGGATGAGCCATCATACAAATATTTTTGATGATGCATCGATGAAATCATATATTCCATGTAAATTATCAAAAATATCCCACACATGAAGGATATATTGGGGATTAAATAGTATATACCATAGATCTATCCACCACTCTTACATTTTTTTACAATAAATACCCTAATAAAATTTTATTCTCTACCATGAAATGAAACATTTCAAAGATCAGAAATAGATTCGGTCCTATACAAGGAATAAAAAAATTTCTCGAACTTAGGAAAAAATCAAAAAATGATGTTTTGTGCACTTTAAAATCATACAGAAATACCTTAGTCAGTGTCTAAATGAAATATAAACAAATTCACATCATCCATCTCAATAAGACACCTAAGGCATTGAAATGATAAAATGGAATTCTTTAGGGGGAAAATGTATCAATGTAATAATGAATTTTTCCTTTACCTAATACTCTAGAGTTATATGAACCTAAAAATATTCAAATAAACCATCCAAGAAGCTGTAACTCGTATTAGTAGCTTGTATTCAAAAAACAAATCAATAAATTGGAAGGGAAATTTTCCTTGTGAGTGGATTGATTTTATCTCCAATTGTCAATAGAGACACACAAAATATTTTTCACCGTCATTGGAACCAACTCCACTATCTCATTTATAATAAAATTAAAACCATTATTCATAGGATCAACCTGAATATGACTCACCCACTAGGAATATCAAATTGAATAAATAACACCTTCCTTGATCAAATTTTCATCATTTTTTAATCAATTCTAGAAGAGTTGGATTATGTCAATTTTGTGGCTTCCTAACTGTTTTCACCCCATCCTATAAAAGAATTCTATAAATGAATATGGAGTGGATAATACAACATATTTCATCCATGTTCCTCCCAATTTCCCAAATTTTCTCCCTCAATTGTTTCAAAAGTTTTAATTTTATAATAATATGGTATATTATTATAAATAAAAAGGGATAATGTCTCACCACTCAATAAGTTTGAGTAATTGATATTTATGTGATGTGGCATAATTTTTAATAATGGTGATGTTATATGGATGGATAAATTGAAGTAACATAAATATGTGTTTAATATGAATAAATATCACAAAATAAATCATCACAATCATAGAATAATGCATCAAATCCATCATCATACTCATTAACCATGTCATAATCAGAGTCAACCTAAAAAAAATTAGAATATGAATCTAGTTAAAAATACAATCCAAGAGTGTTTTGTGCATTAGATACTACATTTTAGGTTTTATTATGCATCAATCTATAACAATTCTAATAATGTTTCTAGGCATCGGAAAATCAAAATCCACGGGGTTTTTACGAGGGGGTTCGAAATAGGGGATACAAAAAGAAGATTAGTTATCAAAGGCGTACTCCAAAGAGTCCACATCATGAAATATAAAAAAATCATATGAAACATCCAATGAATGTGTACCCTCATGGACATATATGACTATTTTACTATTTTGATGAAGTGTCTACCTAAGATAATGGGAGCACAATAATTTACGTAATCATCCTACAACTTAAAAACATTGAAATACGCTCAAAAGATCACATATATTACCCGAACAAGTACATCGTCAAGGAAACCCAATGGATATATTGTAGCTCTATTCACCTAATACACCACTACCCTTAATATCTTCAACTCCCCAACTTGTAAAGAATATAATATCATGTGAGGAATAAAAATCTCGGATGTTCCCAAATCACAATGAGCATCACAGTATATTATCCCCTGTACAGTGTATATGGTGGTGAATTTCTCTTGATCATTTAACATTGTTGGCATTGCATGATTTGGTGTAATTTGTGACGACACATTCCTTCCATGATTGAGCCTCTCATTTTCTATGATCTATTTTTTATTAGTAAAATATTATTTTATGAATATTTATACCGGTGAATTATCATAATGGTCTCAATAGGGGTATTTTTATATCAATTCACTTGAATGTTTAAAAATATTCTTTTTCTCCTCACCTATTCATCCATATTATTCATGGAATGACTATATTAAAAAATGGATGTGATTTAGAAGGAACTTCATCCATATCCTTATTTCCTTTTACATTCTACATGGTATGATCCTTAGTTTTTCTTGAATGGGGATTCTTTAGAGTTTAGGTGAATCCTTGAGGAATTATCGGTGCAAATGTATCAATTTCATTCTTCCCACTTCTCAGTTTGATGAATCTTAAATGTCCAATGGGGTATAGAGTAGGATAAGAAGGAATATTTCTATTTTTTAGTAACTGGTCCATGAGTGGTGGTGGAAATATGGGTCATTTAGGTCTTTTACTCAATAAAATACAAAACTTTTATCAGCAACACATTATGTTGATTAATAAAAAATTATTTCATTGTATGATCATTATTTGAATCTAAATTTGGTTGTCTATTCACATGTTTTTCAGTTGTTTTTATATGAAATTCTACGATCCACTGGGGTTTCTAAAATACATGTTGGTAAGGTGGAGGATTCAGGATATTTAATTGAAAATGGGGACTCTTTTCCATTGAAATACCTCATGTTTGATTGATCGTTCCTTCATTCGTTGTATGTTATGGATATTGACTCATAATTATTATAGGATTGTTGTTGTTGTGGATGCTAATATAGTCACCTTGGTATGACTATTGAACAATCCACCATCTATTGTTTTTGGTTTAAGCAATATATTGGGTGGTTTATTTCAATTAAAATTCTACAAGGCCACATTAGAGTGGTGTTGGTTGTATTTTTACCCTTTGAAATTTGTGTCACCAGAGTGGTCAATTATTCTAACATAGTTTCTACTAAATTATTTTTAGGAGAATAAGGACTTACCAGATGTCCTCCTCCAACATGTGGTGTACCTCAATCACCCTATTGTTTAGAGTTTTCTATCATCTTATCAATAAACACATGTGATTCTTCTTGTGTTTTAGTGACTCATGCCTGCCCAACCATGACATCAACCATACCCTTCCCATAGGTGTGATTCCTTTGTAGAATTTTTGGATGAGGGTTTTCTCACGAATGTGTTGACATGGGAATCTAGAAAAAAACTTCTTTAGTCACTCCCAGTGCCATTACATTGACTCCCACATGGATTGGTTGATTTTGGAGGTCTCTTTTAAAATGGAAGTTTTAATTGATGTGGGAAGAAATCTCCCCATTATAAGATGAATCAAATCATTCCCACATGTTACATCATCAGATTGTAAAATATATATCCTATTTTCGTCAGGCCCATAAAGTGGGAATGATAATTCTCAATGTTTTTTTGATCATCATATAAATTTCATGGTTTTAGGGTTGTTAAATCATCATTAAATTATTTTAGATGTTTTTTGGGATCCTCATTGGACAAGACATGAAATTTCTAAAGAAATTGAATCAACCAATATTTTAATTCTAATTCTGATTCATTATTTGGTATACAATGCAATTTGGTTAATAGTTAATATATGGTGAAATAGATTCTAAAACGGTTTTATCAAATTCAATGTTATTTTCTATTCAGTTTTTTATTTAAGGTTTTATTTATAATTCATTATGATTTAAATGTTCCCAGAACGGAGGAATAAACCAACTGGTTGAATGTGGAAACAACCCATAGGAGGAAACTGTCTCATTATATTCATAATGCTAGATTAAATATCAGGGTCATGACCTATTTGATCATTTGGATTATAACATGTAATAAATAATTTAAAAATGAAATAATGAAATCTAAACCATAATAAAAAGAAAATAAGATTCAGTTGATTGTCCAAAAAATGAAGAGGAAAAAGAAGAAGGAAAACCCTGCCAGTGAAATGAAGGAAAAAATAAGGTGGGAAGAGAATAAAATGAAAATTTCAAAAAACATCTAAAAATAGTTGAAATATGTACTTGTCTCCCAAAAAAGGGGTCTAATTTGAATGGCCCTATTATGGGCAGTCTAAAATTTTGTTTAGTTTTTTCTCATTTAGGTGTTGGAGAGGGGCTGACCAAGATCTTATCTATAAGTTAATGTAATTAAAACCTCATATTAATGGTATTCTGAAAATTTAAAAGAATAACTTAAAGACACTAATAATAATGATTGGGTGATTAATGTTTTAAAATATTGATGATATTTTCTATAATAATATTAAGTATATTTATATATTATTGTCTTTTTAAATGAAATATTATTAATACGAAACAATGAGAATATTATTTTAAACTGCATTTATAAGTCATAATAAATCTAATTATAAATATTCACTTAGTTATTAATGATTATAATTTAAATTAATATCCACATAATTCTAATCCATTTGTCTGTTAACAGTTGAACCCTATGAGAGTTAACTTAACTAAAATGATTTAATTAATTAAAATCCATCCAATTTTCTGAATGTGCAATCATGAATCCCTGAATTGATTTATTTTATAAGGTTATCTTATGGAGAGTGTTAAATTAGGAACATATCAATTCATGGAGGATTAATTGTGGTTATGGATTATATTTTATCTCAAAAATATTCTTCTGTGCGATCTTGTTTTACTGATTAAGATCACACACTCTGTTTTCACACATTTCTTGAACTTGTGAGTTTTTTATTAATTGATCAATTTCTTCATTTGTTTATTAATAATTAAAATCCAATTAATAGATCATATAATATGAATTATTGAATATTATTTAATCAACATAAATAAATAAATGAGGTAATATGTCAATCAATTACTAATAAAATTACTCTTCTATGGGCATTGTATTCTTCTCTGAAACGTTTTTCATGTGAAATTTTTTAGAAAGGGTATAACCCATTATCATTTAAAATATTGAATTCCAGAGAAAACCAGTAAAATAAACAATATTAAAAACATAAATATAGATTAAATGGAGAAGGAATATGGTTTTTATTGAATGGAAAACAACTCTATAATAAAATAAATGAAATGAAGATCATTTGAAAGGAGATACTTGTTTTATAGCAACCCTCCTATGAATGGAAAATTTAAATGGAAAGGAACCTATCCTCATCTACACCCAATAACTAATTAATATCCAACCCCTACAAATGAAAGAAACACATATTTATATAGAGGAAGTGAGGATGTTTTTAAGATGTTTCAATTCTGAAAGGGGAAATTATTAAAAACATATTAATATTACTATCATGACCCTTCCCCCAGGGCCCATGTCGTGACTAACCCCAAGCCTCCCTTCCATCGGCTAGGGCTGGCGACTAGCACTAAAGCCGTATTCCCAAAAACTATTAAGGAATTTCATTTATAACTTGTAAACACACACAACCAAGAACACAAAAACATATGAACACAAGTCAACTATATAGCAAAATGAGTGCTAAAAGTAAAATGGGCCGGAATAAATTCCCAATAGTAATAGTATATGTAAAAATAAAATATAATACAACTGAGTAAAAATAATGGCAGCTACTGGGTTTTCCTCTAGGTTCTTACCTTAAAGGAAGGTACAGATCGCCTCCTCAGCACTCCACATTCACCCATCTCCTCTGCGTACCGACACACCGTATGGTCCACCTTTGATCACTGTCATGTCCTGGTACTCTCAGCCTTGATCAGTGCTTTCCATCGTCTGTATCCAAGGCAACGATTTGCAGGATTATCCCATATAGGGGTGAGTATAACGATACTAAGTAGGGACCCCGATACCCTCAAGGTCTCACAAATCCACAATGGATAAACCACAAAGCATGAAACAACTGATAACCCTAATTTGGAATATGCACATAAATATACATATGTAATCAAGTAAACCCATCCAAATCTTGAATAAAACTCATAGTCCAACTCATAGCCCATAGTTCATCTATTCAACAAAGGATGAAAAATCATGAAGGCAAGTACCACACAGGTATTCCACACAGAAGAATACCACCAAGGTATTACCATGAAGGAATGTACCACAATGTACAGACTCAGCTCACACCAGGTATAACATAAATACAATAGTAGAGAATATTAGATGTAATAATTGAATCATCTTACTCTATTAAGAGGCTCTGCTATTGACCGACATAGAATCACATGGATTTGACCCAAATAGGATCTCTAGGAGCTGACCCACAAAGGATCGCTAGGAGATGACCCACCCAGGATCTCTAAGAGCTGACCCACATAGGATCACTAGGAGCTGACCCACATAGGTTTTCTAGGAAAAAACCCACACGGGATTTCTAGGATCTAACCCACACAGTATCGCTAAGAGTGGACCTACACATGGTCTCTAGTCAGTGTTATCATCAGAGCCATCTACTAGGTTCTCGCACTAGGAATGCTCGTCTCCGGGAGGGTCTTCACACCAAGCCACTGGTTGATAATCCAACATCCACGATGTACCACTAAAAGTATCTCAATGGTTTTCCACGTCATAGGGGTCTCAACACAATATACGGTACGTAAATCGGATACCCGGTCTGTGAGCTATTATCCTTTTAGTCCCGGGGGCCAGGTTGGATTCGTGCTCGATCCAACCTGACCATACCCAATCATAATCCAAATCTCCAGTGGGATATACTCAAAGGAACAACCTCACTCCAATATTTCCATCACCACTAATGGTTCGTCCAATGGTTGGCTGGTGCCAATGTTACATAGAAAAGAGCGTAAATAGGTTGATGTGGGTCTGGTTGCGGTCCAACCATGTCGGACCCACCCGGCCCGACCTGACCTGGGTCAACTCGGCCCGACCCATTGGGTCTGGCCTATCCCACAATGTGTCCTAACCTCTTGGGTGTCCTGGACTGCTTGGTTCGTCTCGGCCCTCGCTGGGCAGTCCAACAGGCCGTGGTGGGCCGTGTGGGGTCGCCGAGTGACTTGGTTGTGGGGCAGCTTAGCCGTAGAGGGTTCCATGAGGGCATATTGGCTGCGAGGATGCTACAAGGCCACATGTTACTCGGTTGCGGAGTGGATCGATTGTGGGCGGGGAATCGACCGCATGGCGGCAGCTCTGCTGCGGGTGGATGGGCCGCACACGGTTGCCTGACCATGGGGCGGCGGGTCGGGCACAGGGGCTCGACCCCGGAGTGGCGGCTAGGCCGCATGGGTTTGGCTGTAGATGGGGGCCAAGCCGCCCGGTGGTTGCCTGACCATGGGGGTTCGGTCGTGGATTACGGCTCAGCCACGGGGTCGCGACTTGGCTATGGGGATATCTGCCGTGGGGCGGTTCAGCCATGGAGCAGCATAGAGCATATGGGACGACAGTGGATGTGGGGTGGCAGTGGCCGTGGGGCGGCGTCGTTGCTCCATCACCTTTGTCCTGGCCGGTGGAGGTGTCGGCCTCCATTCTCATGCCTCATCGGTGACAAAAACACGCTTTGGTTGTCGTCTTCCTCCATTGCAAAGAACACGACATATCATTACAATAATTTTGGAGAGGACGGGCCAAGTTTTTTTTGGCCCGCACTCTCCGCATTATAGTGGTAGTAAGCGGCACAATGTAATCATGAATCTAGAACGAGAATGGAAGATATTGAAAAACATCAATCCCCACAACCCTCATAAATATCTATTCCCAATCCTATAAATTAATTAGGAGATGAAACACATAGGATTGTTAGGATCTGACCCACACGATATAGATAGTCACTCTTCTAATCACAGCCAGCTACTGGGTTCCTACAATAGGCTTGCTCGTCTCCGGGAGTTTCCTCACACCATTCCATTGGTCGGAAATTCAACTACCAAGATGTCCCATGAATAAGTATCTCAATGTTTCACCATGTCATAGGGGTCTCAACGCAACAAACAGTGCATCAATCAGATTCCCAGTCAGTGAGTTATTATCCTTTTAGTCCTAGGGGCACAGTTCCATTCATACTCGATCCAACCTAATCGTACCCCATCATAATCCAAATCTCCAGTTGGGTGCACTCAAATGGACCATCTCACTCCATGATTTATAGAGCCAATGACGGTTCGTCAAATGGTCGTCCAGTACTAATGTTATGGGATAAAGAGTGTAAATGTGTTGAAGTGGGTGAGAGTCTGGTCCGACCTAGCCTACGTTGACTTGGCCCGATCCGTGTTGGGTGGTTCGGCTGGCCGCGAGGGACTGAAGGTTTCTGCGGGGAAGCCTGGCCGCGGAGGGTTCCAATAGGGAGGCTCGGCCGCAGGTGGTGCCCCCAGGCCTTTGGATGGATCATCCAAAGAGCGGCTTGGCAATGGGAGGCCGCGCGACTGTGGTGCGGCAACTCGACCATGGGAGGTTCAGTAGCGGACGACGGCCCGACCGCAGGGCGGCGACTTAGTCGCAGGGGTTCAGCTTCAGGGCGGTGGCCCGACGGTGGGGTGGTGGCTCTGCCGCAGGCTATCCGGCTACTGATCGGTGGCCCGACAGCAAGGAGGGGGCTCGTTCGCGGGGGCAGCGGCTCTGTTGCGGTGGTTCGGTCACAGAGAGTTGGCCCGACCGTGGGGTGGCGGCTCGACCGTGGGGGTTTGGCAATGGATGGTGGCTCCTCTATGGGGTGGCGAATCGGTCATGGGGTGGTTAGGCCGAAAATTGGCAAAGAGACCGAGGGGAGGCAGTGGCTGTGGGGAATTGTCGTAGCGCCGTCACCTTCATCACGACCAGTGGAGGTGCCAACCACTGTTCTCATGCCTCATCAGTGCCAAAAACCATCTCTGGTTGCTGTCTTCCTCTGTCATAAAGAACACCACATATCATTACAAGTATTGCGGAGAGGACGAGCACTATTTTTTTGGCCAACACTCTATGTATTAGAGTGGTAGAAAATGGATCAACGTAATCATGAATCAAAACTGACTATAGAAGATATTTAAAAACATCAATCCCCACAACCCTCGTCAATCTCTATTCCCAATCCTCCAAAATAATTAGAAGGGGAGTAGATTGTATGTGATAATCATATAGAAATAAACCCCTACATCGTTCAATTGATGACATCGATGGGGTCTTGGGGAAGAAGGAAAATCATTGGGAATAGGTGGACGTCTGTTTCATCGGCATTTTCCTCGATTGTCGGTTCGTGAATCGTCCTCTTGCTTGATTCCAAAAAACATTCTTCGATGGCATTCTTCATTCGTAGAAGAAGTTATTCGTTGGAGTTCTTCATTGAAGAGACTAATCGTCGAAGAGATATCTCCTTTGCCCACTTAAAGGAAAGGCAGTGCCAATATAATTTTTCATAAGAAGAAATTATGTTGGCACACACACAAAAATTGGAAAAATTAATGGTGAGTAGGTTCAAGAGGGTCTTCTTCATTAAAGAGGGAGTTGCGAGGTTTCTCCCCCATTAAGAGGGGATGGGAGGTCCCCGCCTCTAGAAATTCAAATTGGGGGTTTATGCTCGAGTGGTCCACACCACCATAACCCACACATGGGAGGTTTCAAAATAAAAATAAAATATTTTCCTGTTTATTTTTATTTTCCTACGAATCTCCGAAAAACTATCTTTCACCCTTGACCAACTACGGTCGAGATAAAGGTCTTCTTGATTGAATTTCGGCACTACGAGTTCAACGGTGCCCTATGATTTCAATTCCGAGCACCGATTCAATAGATAAAAAAATCCCAACCACACGTTTACTGAATGTACCCAAAATTATGTTCAGAAAATCATTCAGGTAACTCCAGGCCTTGAAATCACGTGCCTTCAATTTTCACAGACTTGTAAAATTCCCATTTAACTAAAAAAATCCACATGGAAATTCTGGGTCATTACACTTAATGAAATCTTGTTTTGACAACAAAAGAGTGTGAACAAGATATCCTTCTATAAGGATGATTAGTGTGGAATTGATTCTACTATATGTTTTCTTAATTTTGATCCCAATATAAGCCTAGATGAAAACAATATGGCCCAAATCAGGAAGTGGGGTCCAATATGGAATGTCCATTCTTTTTTATCTTTCATGTAATATTTACTTCAATAAATTGAATGATCTTACATTGATGTATTAAATTAATTTTTTATCCCATTGAGTGATAAAAATTGTTTCAAAATATTAAATTCAAATAAATAATATAAAATCATTTATGGCCAAAAAACTATAGTGAATGTTAAATGGAAAACACTAGAATTTTCTTTAACTTTTCAAATGAATTATTAAATCCCTGATATTGTATTAAAATTATATTTGACACAATTTTAGTATATATTTTAATTTAATATCAATAAAATATTATATAAATGTGTTTTATCAATTCAGGGTGATGAATATACTCAATTTAATTCAATTAATTGAAAGAATTTAATTACTCATTGTTTGTGTTGAATGAACCCTTCTTAGTTGAGTTCCAACTGACAACATCATCAAAAACAAACCCATCCACCACCTAACTATTTAATACACAATGATTACATAAAATGGTGTCAATGTATGATGAATATGAGAAAATTTATCTCTCAAAACATAGTTAAAGAGGATTCATAATAATAACACATCCCATAGTATATCAATGATTGGATGACATTCCTTGTGGTGTATTTTTATAGGTCATTCCATTTAAAAATAATCCAATTATTATCTCATGAGTCTATCCATTCAATTTCTTATATAAATACTTGTATCAATTGAAATATTGTACCCATGAAAATATTAAAAAAATTGAATATATACTACTTCTTGATGTTTATCAGTTAGAGATAAATCAAATTCATGATTTAATGTGATAATTTTCATTTAATATAATGAAAAATATATATACAACATTATAGAATGATAAATTAGAGATTTATTTTTTACAGAAAATGTTAAATTTTACATTCCTAATATACATAAAAAATTAATAACAATATCATACATAATTCCTTCATAATAGATCATACGTGATATAATACTGATTAAAACTTATAAATGACGTTTTTCTAGAAGTTTTGTAAAACAAAATAAAAATATATCTTACTCCATTAAAATATCTAAGTAATTCCTACTAAATCTTGTAATAACATAATCTAAAGAATTTCGATAATTAATTGAACCTAAATTTGTATTTGGAAAATAAGAATATATTTTATGTTAACTATGAACATAATCTAGTCTAATCATACACCCACTAATGCACATGATCCTTAGAGCGGTTGGTAAGGACTCCGTGTGTGCATCCAAACGACTAGGGATCAAATCCAGGTGGAGGAAGAATTTCAGGTACTGTAGTAGTACTGTAGCGGGAACTATGCAATACTGTTGCAGGTACTGTAGCAGGCACTATTTGGCATTGTAGCAGCCGAGATATGTCCATGTTTGGGCCTTCGGGCCACTGATTTAGTCCTTGATTCATGTACGGCCTTTGGGCCACCCGGGCCTTTGGGTTAGTAAGGCCATTGGTCCATCTCAAGGCCTTCGGGCCACCTTAAGTGCAGATTCAAACCAGAAAACCTACAAGGAACAAGCTCTACAAGGAGGATGAGCAAGGAGCATTCCCCATAATAGAAGCTAAATGGATTGCAAGAATGAGAGGGTATGGAACCTGCCATCGGGACAAGCATGTGCATGCATTGGAATTCCTAGTCGAGCATCCATGTGGATGTGGAAAGCTGATTTCATGATGAAGATGTAGGGGAGGAGCATTTCTAAGTAGTTAGTCTGGGTTGTATGTAATGTTTGAAGCTTACGGGCAGTGAATTCCTCTAAGGCCTATAGGCCATGTAATACTTATGCCTACGGTCCTTGTAAGGGTTCCACCTCACCCCTTGAAAGGTGGGTTATAAAAATCTATAAAAAATATGAAGGCCTTCGGGCCATTGGAGGATTAATCATACACCCACTAAAATATTACTATGTCATATTCATAATATCATGCTAAGATACATAAACTCCTTTGTGTTAGGAAATAATATTTTTTTTCCTCATAGTAATAATATTTAATAAATAAATTAATCTATATGTATCAAATATCGTATTCATTATGATTTTAACATTTTATTGAAAACAAGATTAATTTTTTAAAATATTATTTTGATGGGTTATATGAACTCCTTCCCTCACGTTTTAAAAAATTTATTGATATCCACTTTTATTTTGGATACTTTTTTATCCTTATCATATTTTCAATCATGATATAGAATCTATTGAGTTATGAACGTGTATATCATATCATATTTGTTTTATAAAAACTCTTTATATGAAAATAAATTCATTATCTATAATGGAAAGTAAATTACTACAGGAATCCATTATAAAAAATCCATCTAGGTTTGATATATATTATTTTACATTCAAATTCTTAATTTATCAATTCATTTATTCATCACTAGAAGATAAATTAAATGATATATAAAATCATATTATTATTTTGAACTCATATACTATTGAAACATTTATATAGTATATATTCGGAATAATATAATATTTATAATAGAAGAATAAATTTCTATAATAGTGATTCCTATAATAGAAAAGCATTGGAATTTAATAAACACCTTTAGATATTTTGAAAAATTTTATCCTATATATTCATTAAACCTCCATTCTGATAACAACATTAGGATTCACTGCCTATTACTTTCAATTCGAAGAAAACTATTTGTGTTTTAAACCAACTATTATTCATTTAATTTATAAATTTTCCCTTGGGAATTGGTAAAAAAGATCAGATTGTAGACATCACATTAACTTGTTCACCTATCCTCAAATCATTTAGAATACGTGGAAAACATTTCATTCACTCGCATTGTTAATACATTTAAATTGATGGAAATAGAATGAATTTCTTCACTAGAATAATGGATATAAAGGTCCATAGTCTCACATAGTCATTGGAATAAGAAATCATAACATGTATATGATATGAGACTAAAAATACTTGTATGACTAATAAAATTAATTATAAACAATATATGAATCATTTTATTATTCATAATAACATCTAGATTCACCAGTTGAATAACATTAATATTTAATTTATCCATTAAGGCATTTATATAACAGATAAATGTTTTCTTAAGAATGTTTTTTATATATCTGGTTTTATATGTTTTATACATTATTATTAACCCTCTCAAGAGATAATGTAAAAGTGAATATTTATAATGATAATGTTTTATATATTTGTTGTAAAATGTTCTCTGATTATTATCAGGTTTGAAAAAAAATTAAAAAGGAATTTTTTTAAATTTTTATCCTCGAAAGTGATGACCCATTTTAAACCCATAATATCTATTTTTGTTCTAAGATCTATATTACAAAATGAATTTTTTTGATTTTGTAATATCACAAACAAAATATAGTTATTTATGTAGAGAATAATGCTATCCATATCATATTTGATTCTTAGATAGTGTAATGGAAATTTTTTCCCCAAAACCATAAAATGTATAAAATTAATACTATTCTTATGGTAACATGATTTGATTTGGATCTCCAGAATGATATACCCCAATGAAAATGTCAATAATAATACCCAAAAAGTCCAAGATCCAGAGAAAACCGGTCCCAAGGAAAATTTATTAAGAAAAGAAAAGAAAAGTCAAAGTCAGACAACAAAGGGGGTATTACAAGACTGAGAGTACAAAACCCCATGCATGTATTCCTCCACCAATGAAGAGAAACAATTGGGGACCATAAACAACTATGCCATATCCTTCTCCATGATTTCCTTCTTGGACAAATCATCTGCCACCTGATTTCCCTCACGAAAAACATGCGAGACAATCATGTTTAGGTGACAAACCTGAATGAGGCACACAAACCACTCTAGAAGTATCCTCCACGACACATTCCGCGTTCTTGTTTGTAGGGCTTGGATCGCAAGTTGTGAATCTAATTCAATCCACAACATGTTCCAATTATACACAATATCATACCTGATTACGTGAATCTTCTCCCAGAGCTCCACTTCAAACGCATCACCAACAACAATGAATTTATAAAAATATCCTTTCACAAAACCACGATACATATGAAAAACACCACCACACCCCGATGGACCAGGTGCACCGGAAACAGCTCCATCCACATTGACGTTAATCCATGGATTGATCAGGGGAATCTAGTGAATATACCTGGTCATCTTCAGCTTATGAGGCTGCCCAGAAACACCAAGTGCACACAAATTCCGCAATTCTGAAACAGTGTTATTCATCGCACCAGAATGTTCCTTGGAAGAAGCATAGATTTCTTGGTCAATTGCCAGTATTACAGCCCAAATGGGCACCTTCCTATCCTCAAAAGCTGCAGCATTCCAAGATGTCCAGATGGCTGCAATCATAGCCGCAACAACAACTAGAAGGAAGCTCTGCACCTGTTTGCTGCAGCAATACCTGGACAGCTTTACGAGCAGCTCCATAAGCGGGATCTGATTCACCTGCAGTCCGAACAAGTGACCAATATATATCCATAGTTGCTTGGCATATGCACACTCCACAAACAGATGCTGTCTATCCTCCTCTACTCATATGTAATGATGGCATGCTGATGAAAACATAAAGCCAAATTTCTTGAGCTGATCTTGTGTGGGATCACGGTTCTTCCAAAGTCTCCAGATCAAATAATAGCGAGAGGGACGAATGAACAAGGACCTGTATTTCTTGATCCATGTAGGTGGGCTACAAGAATCCCCACAAGACAACTAATAATGATTCTTACTAGTGAATTGAACATTCCTATTATGCTTCCATATCAGAGTGTCACAGTCCATAAAAACATAGGACTAAAATTCTAGCTCCACCTATGGGGGTATCATGCTGTAAAATATATGTTTATGCATTACTAACTCCGCAATGGAGAGATATTCAACACTAGAGGGAATGTTCATCCTGTCCTGATGCGGCCGATCAAGCCAAGTCATGCTCCAACAATTAATGTTAGAGTCACAACAAACCAACCACTTGGTATCGTTCATGATCTGCGTGAACAAGCATTTAAGAGCATCTCTTACAGATGTAGCAAGGTAGTATTAATACACATTAATCAACCTACCTTTGAAACGGTTAACTAAAAATCATCAATAGTATCTTTCGAGATCAGACCCCAAGTGAACTTCCCAATGAGCCCATCATTAAAACTCCTGAGATCTTTGACCCCAAGACCCCCAAATTCAGTAGGCTTGATACATTCCTTCCATGCAACAGTAATGAATTTGCGCTCAAGAATTGACCCTATCTAGATAATGTTTCGGACCAGGCCTTGAAGCTCCTTGATAAGTCCCCTAGGCCTCCAATTTAGAGAGAAGGAGTAGAAAAATTTAGATGTTATCACTGATTTTATAGTGCATACCCTACCAACCATGGAAATCGCCTTTCCTTTCCAGCCGGCAAGTTGATTGAGGATACAATAATAAATACCCTCCAAGTATTGCATCTTCACCTTTCCCCAAAATAATGGAACACCAAGGTATTGAAAGGGAAAGGACCCCTTTTTAACCCCAAGGACTCTGTCTATCCTTTTTTGCTTCCCAGTCGTTACACCATTTCCAAACACAATGAAAGATTTATCCCAGCTTATCGCTTGACCATCCACTTCCACATAGTGCTGAAAAAGGGCCTTAATGGATGAAATAGTTTTTCTAGAGGCTTTCCCAAATAGTATAATGTCATCAGCATACAGCAAATGATATGGAGAGAATTCATTTATACCAGCCATAATTCTCTTGTACATGCCCATGTGTTCAAGGTCATTAATACATCTCCTATGATAATCTTCAGCAATAGAAAATAAAAGACCAGAGAGTGGGTACCCTTGGCGCACACCTCTGGTACACGGGAAAAATCCCCTAGGTGTGCCATTAATCAGAATGGACAGCCTTAATAAGCAAAGGATGGTGCTGATCAATTTGATAAACTCGTTGGACAAACCATACCTCTTAAGGTCCTCCAACACAAAGCTCTATTTAAGTGTGTTAAAGGCCTTTGAGATATCAATTTTCAATGCATAATTCCATTATTTCTCCTTCTTCCTAATTAGATTGACACTTTCCAAGGTAGTGAAAAGGAACTCTTGAATATTTCTTCCAAGAATAAAACCAAATAGATTTTCATTAATCAACTCACCGACCACCCAGCCCAGCCTATTCATAAGGATTTTACTGATCAGTTTAGGGATAATATTTCCCAAAGCCATAGGCATCAAATCCGTTATTTCAAGAGCATTACTATTCTTAGGTAAAAGGGAAATGAAACATGAATTCATCCCATATGGAAAGTAGTAGTGGGAGAAAACATCCTTGATGGCCAGGGTAAGATCATCCTGCAAGACATCCCAGTAAGACAAAAAACATTTATTTGTAAACCCATCTGGACCAGGCGCACAATCAGCATTTAACGATAAAATAGCTGCTCGAATTTCCTCCTTGAGAGGGGGAGCGGCAAGAGACTGATTGTCATAATCTCTAATGCACAATTTGATGTTTCCCACCATTCTGTGTGTATTCACCTGTCCATCATCACAATACGGACCGAAAAATAATGAAAATTTCTCCCGATGCAGCCTATTAAAAAACTTAAAGTTCCTATCTCCATCCTGTAACCATCTAACATTCAATTTATTTCTAATCAATATCTCCTTGATTGTTAGAAGATCATCCAATTGGTTATGTGCCAGAACATCCTCTCGGGCAGTACTAGCCTAATGCAGGTTTCAATTTTGGACACTTAAAAGCTCCTCCTCAATAGCCCTGATATAAGAACAAACTTTAGATAAGGACTTTCTACTCCATTCTTTAAGACCAGCTTTAAGATATTTCAGTTTTTTTAGAAAACCTCTCAATAGGACACCCAATCGGTTCAGTCCTCCAAGCTTCCAAAACCCTTTCCCTGCATCCAGGCTCCATGATCCACTCATTTTGAAATCAAAAAGGCAAAGGACCGGACCTTTCCACCTATGTTTTAATGTCAACCAAATCGAGTTGTGATCCGAGTGGTGTTTAGGTAGTGTAAATCAAGAAATCCCATTAGCTGCATCCTGATCACACATCTGAACAATGCATCTGTCAAGCTTGCTAGCTTGTCTACCACTCCACGTGTATCTACACCATGTAAAGTCATCTCCAGGAATCGGGACCTCAACAAGATTACACTGGTCAAAGAAGATAGAAAAATCAGAAGTAGTAATCCTGTTGAAATGCCCACCAGTTTTTTCCTCTGGCCTCAAAACCATGTTAAAGTCTCCCACAGAAAACCACGGATGAACCATTCTCCCAGAAGTCTCCTTGAGTTCCTCCCATAAGTCCCTTATCCTAATATATGAATTAGAGGAATACAAAAATGAAACTGAGAAAACATAATCATCAACAATGCAAGAGAGAAAAATTCTTTGGGACCTTTCCAAGCAAGAATTAATATAGATGGATTCCTACTGAAACACCCACAGATGATCCATCCCAATTTCATGCATGTCAGGTGCCACAAACTTTTAGGCCATGGAATTCCATTTAAAACCTTTCAAATTGTCAAAGTGAAACTTTGGTTTCGCAATTCTAACCAACCTGGGCTTGTGGGCCATGAGGTAGTGTCTAAGGGCCTTGGCCATTTGGGGATTCCCTAACCCATGATAATTCCAGAAAAAGATCTTCATTGAGGGTGAGTCCTGCCCCTTGTCCGGGGGCCACCCTGTATCACCAAAGGTATTATACTTTTTCCTTTTCTCCCCTTGCCCTTCTTCCCTCGGACCTACAGATTAGAATCATCTCCAGGCTTATTGATCAAAGCCCCAGCATCCTGCACAACAACATTGCCAACATCCCTATGGTCTCCAGCCCCTGCACTAGAAGTATCAGTTGTCCTGTGTGCTCCGTCCACAGTGTCCCCAACATGTTGCGGCCCTTGATCAGTTCCAACCTCTGTGCTAGGTGGAACAGAATGCTTCTGTGAGATAGCAACAAGATCATAATCTGCAAAACCAAAGGTAATAACACCTAGGTCAGAAGAATGATGTTCATCCAAGTCATCAGACCAGAAAATCCCATTCAAGGGTGTGAATTTTTTGTGATCTTTCAGGTGAGAAGGGTCACTAAATGGTTGTGATTTCCATATGGTGGATTTGGATGGTAATTTCCCAGTGAAGTTTCCCCCTGATCAGAGGCAGTAGAGGCTTCATCCTACCCACCACCCTTGTTACCAGGAGGTGACAGACTTGTAACAGCTTCAACAAACTAAGATGTATGATGCGCCTAAGAGACATCCTGTGCAGCAGCTGCAACATTGAGCACCCCATCCTCCATTGCAGGTCGTTCCATATTGAAATTCACCACTCCCTTTACTGCCTGAGGCATTCCTTGCACCACAGTAGCATCCCGTGCAGCATTATCACCATGTACAACATCACTGGTCACCTCATCTCCCAACACAAACCCTTCCACCACACATGTAACCTGTATAACCACTTATTTCTGACCTGCAGGAGGTTCAAAAGGTGGGCCACCAACAGTCCAATCCTTCAAAATCTGGTCTGAGTGCACAAGTGAGGTCGTCCCTACCATCACCCACGGATTTACAGCTTCCTCAGACTAGGGGTTAGGTGAAACCTTCACTTTGCCTTTCCACCTCCTTCATGTGGCATCATCATGCCCCTTCAACATACACATACTGCATTCCTTATTCCTTTTGCATTCATCCATTGAGTGACCAAACAGAAAGCAGCCCGAACAACAATTTAGGCTTCCATTCGTAGACAATGTCCAACTTCATACTATCATCCTGTGTTGTGAGAACAACCTCCTCCACAAGAGTGGCCGACATATCCACTTCCAGCAATACCTGAGAAAAATGCCCAAACCTCGGATTGTTGGTCTGCGAATCCAGCCTAATTGGATTACCAACAGTAGAGGCAATGTCCCATAAAATCATTAGGTGCCAATAAAACCAATTTAACTTACAGATCTGAATCCATATTTGAGAATATGTGTTCCGGACAGTCATGGGATCAAAATTGAAAACCCACTCCTTGATATTCAAAAATCCAGGCTTCAGCGAGATGGAACCCTTGCTCCACACCCTTCTCTTACATTCATCCGAAGGAAAAAAATGATAATACCCCTACCAATTGTAGTCATATTCCAATCCTCAAAACCCCACACCTCTGCAATCCGTTTAATAAGATCATTGAATTTACAGAGGCTCTCACCCTTAGGGACTAGGACACGAGCAATGATCGAGTATCGACATAAGTTGGCCCTCTCCTCAACTTCCTCCTGATTGGTCGACACATGATCATCCCTCCCCTTTTTAATCACCCACCCGATTGGAGGTACATTAAAGAAGAAAGCTGGCCCAGAAACCTCCTTCATGACATCCGCAAACTTCCTCCCTAGGTCAATGACTTCGGGAGAAGAAGAACCTAGCACCCTAGGTGTTTTCTTCGTGAACGAAAACATCTCCTTATGGCCGATGAATTCCGCAAGGGAAATCGAACGATACTCCGAATTTGAAATTGAATTCGGAACATTCAATAGAGATTCCCCTGGATCCCCATGTTTGGGATTTTCTCCCCCCTCTCCCGTTGTTGCCATCAATAATAAAAAAGTAATCCCTTTATATTCCCCCATTACATGATTTATTTACAGTAGTGATGGGATGGATTTTTCCAGAATCCCTACTCAATATTTACATATTTTCCTATGAATTTAGTATACTGTAATCATAGGGTTAATCCTACAGTGAAGAAACATAGAAATAATATTTCTCTATTATCACTAATTATTATTAAAATATAATATTTAAATTTAAATCTATTATAATTAAGGTTTTACAAAATTTATTTGATATATAAATAAATATAAATACGAATACAAAAAAATACATGATGTAGTTAGTAATAATGAAAATAAAGAAGATATGTGTTTGTATTATAGTAAAGCTATATTGACTCAATCATCAATATATAAATACAATCTCAGAATTCCAATCAAATCAAGTGATAAAAACCAATCTAACTATTTCCTATGTCTACAAATAAAATTACCCTACACTGAGACATCTTCATGATGGATTCAAAATATATACATTAATACCTAATTCAAACTCAATATTATGATTGGGTAAAATATTAATGGGATGGGATATTTGTGATAGAGGAAGAATAGAATGGATGATAGGGAAAACATGGGGAACAGACTCCCTAATAAGTTCATCTATACCTGAATTCTAATAATAGAATTAAAAAAATACATTCAATCATATATAGATTATTGAATTTTCCACTCCAACCCACAAATTGAAAACAAGGATAGTTATCCATTTTTATGAAGTTAAAAAGGGAACAAAGTAAGAAAAGAAAAGAGAAAATTAATGAATTAGAGAAGTAGAAGACTATTACATATTTAAAATTTAGAATAACATTAAACAATAAAACCCCTACTATCTAAGGAAAATTACTAACACCTAAAAAATAATGTAGATATTGTTATTTATAGAATGTTGGGTGGATCATGGTCACTCAAAAATATTTCATCTAAACAATGGAATGAATTTGGGCCATTTAATTATTTAATCAAAAATAAATATTCATCATTTATATTTTTCCTCTATGTATTACTCATATTTCATCAAATTATAAAATTAATTTGAACTATGGATCCAATGTTATTAAAAAATAGACAACAGAGTATTTTTGTATTAGTAGAATATTCTAATTCCAATACATCATATTCCAATGAATTAATCATCTTGAAATAACCCAAATCGCGAGTTTACACACGAGAGAACATATTCCTTATAATTATATATATCATCATTAAAAATTTAATCTCATTTAGTCTGGTAATTTGTGATATATAGATATATATACAAAATTCATTCAAACTAGGCACATATTCCTAAGTTCCAATTATGAGATTGATTTTTCCGAAAATTTAATATCTTCAACCTCTGTTTTAATCGGTAGAAATTTATTCCAATATGTATTCATGAATTTCATAATGGAATTTGAAAATTAAGATTATCTTATCAAATTTTCATTCTAAAATTCCCAAATATATAAAAATTGGTAAATTCTAAACAGATGATATTATTCAAAATTCTAAAAATCCCAAATTATTATAATTACCCATAAAATAATCATTTTTTCTCATTAAAACATTAATTTTTTTAATATTATTTATTTAAATATACGGCCAATCAACTATATAATCTTTGGGAAACATGCATTGGCCTGACCTATCTGGTTTCATGATTGAGGTTTTGAAATGTATCTCTTTGGAAGGATTCTAACAGATAATATATTGAAGGGAATTTAGTACATCATCTTATATCATGTAATTATCCTTAGATACATTTATTTATAGTGATTTGGTTTATTATCATATTAAATTAGTGAAATTTATAATTTTAAATAGTATTTTTGAGTTAATGATTACTTAACCCATGATTTGTGTAAATCTTACAAAAATTAATGGGCAAAATTATCAAAAATATTCAAATGTATCTATTGTATATCATATATCATTATTTCATGTAACGATTTTAAATTATATGAATTTATTATTCCCCAATTTTGTAATCATGATTAAATAAATAAACATCTCCACCGTTTTTAGAACAATGCCCTAGCCTCCCAACTAGTGGGAAGTCTGATCCAATGTCCATCTACCCAATGATAATTTATTTAAGAGACATTTATATTATATAATAAATCTAATTTCTAATATTTATAAACAATATTATGTTGAATAATTATATTTAATGTCATTAATAACAAACCGAAGTCATGGTAGATGAAAACTAAATATATTATCATTACTATAATGTAACTATTTAAATGCATGTATAATTAGATAATAAAAAGTTTGAAAAAATTAATCTAGAGTATAACTACATTCATAATATAAAATATTAACATATTATGAATAAATTAGAGAATAATTTTTAAATAAATACGATAATAGAATTTATAAACACTAGATATGCATTTATTAGATGTTCAGAAATAAGGACATAAATAATCACATTATAATTCAGCTAAACTTAAGATAATAGCATAATTTTAAATATGAAAATAGTATTAATTTCATGACATGTAATAATTAATTTAAAATCATTATATTTAATTTACCCCATGTTAGGATCAAAAGGGGCTACGATTCCTAGTGGTGTTAGAAGTGTTAATCTAGATGTGTATACATTTTTATGTCCTTTCGGGCCCACTGTATCTTTATCACATAGTTATAAGGGTCAATACTTTTTTATCTATTTTTTTTATTGATACAATCACATTAATATTCTTTTATATCTTTTGGAAAAAAATCCCTCAAGGTATCATTGAATCATTTTCGAGGTGATTGTGTTTGTTGACAAAGAATATCATGACATACAAATTTGTTGACAAAAGGGATTTCATAGTGGAATGTCAAATTCAAGAGTTGTGTTCAAGGATACATGTTTGATTCAAGAACTTCAACAATGGAATGGATGATATATAGGCGACATAAAATGAACAGATACAAGGTGGCTCCATTTTCCAGTGGTTGCCTAATTTTTGGGCCTGAAAATCGACAATTGGAGAACAGCGTTTTTGGTAAAGGGACTTGCGTTCCGAGGTCTTGGAGGATAGGAAAACGTCACACCATATGTTTTTAAAGATCAGATCATCAAAATATGGAAAAGGGATAAGGATCACGCAAGTATTGAGTTGTTCATGCAAGTGACTTGCGCGCCGTGAAGAGACATGCGCGCCGGTGCTTAGGAGGATCGGGAAATTGTGCGCCTGTTTGTATTCAGGATCAAAACTTCAAAATACGACAACAGAAGGTGGATCGTGCAAGAATTGTTTTTGTCGCGCATGTGAGTAGCGTGAGAGAGGCCAGGGCGGTTGAGCTGCGTGCCGAGACATGCGCGGTGGAGGGGGACTTACGCACCGTCATGCAGGTAGATCAAATTCCTATAAATACTCGACCACCCCTCCTCATTTCACACAGAGTTCAATAGATAGAAAAATCAGAGCTACCTTCGTGCAGGTGTGGAAGTCATGCAAGTGGTGTTTGGTCGAGAAAGTAAGGACTTGTGTGCCAATGTTGAAGTTCCACGCCATCTATTTTTTGTGCACCTAAGGTGGTTTTTGTTGCAAAGGAAGTGTTTTGAGAATGTGTGGAGAAGATTAAGCTTGAGTCACGCAACTGTTAAGAAAGACTTGCATGCCAGGGTTGACTTGAGCACTGAGACTTGTGTGTCAACTTAGAGAAGGGTGCCAAGTAAGGTTGATTTCCGGCAATGATTCAGGGCTGCATGGAAGCTAGGGGATTGCCCGATACCTTCGGTGCAAAGATAAATTTATCTATGGGTGATGGTTGAGATTCAACAGAGAATCTACATACAAGAGAGGATGTATTCATTTGTGATAATGAAGAGACCTACAGGTCTATAAACTGTCAGTGGATCCTTTCTAGAGAAGTGAGAAAAGAAAGAGGAAAAAGATGATCCTATCCACCGGTAGTGAGCCAGAGAGACAGAGACAGGGAGTGACCCTTGGAAACGTAGTGAGCTGACCCTAAATCTTGTAAAGGCAGTGAGCCTGGGCATAGAAGTGATCTAGCCCAAAACTTGTCAACAGCAGTGTGCTTTAGTGAATTTGGTATATTGGCTCATCATCGTTGCATGCTCCGTGGATGTAGCCCAGTGTGGGTGAACCAAGTAACAATTGATGCATCCTCTGCATGCTTTATTTTCTATTTATATTGTGCAGCGGGAAAGATAGAGAATAGTGTTTTTGTTAATAGCGAAACAAGATCAGAACAGGCTATAATTTTTAATTAGGCATACCCTTATTCACCCCCCTCTCAGGGTATTCAGCCTTATGGACGTAACAATTCGTATCAGTTCGAAGTTTGATATTAGTTATTCTCTCAATGGAGGTCACCAATCAGAAAGGGATTCTGATCTTCGACGGGAAAAAATTTCAGCTATGGAAGAATTGTATGCAACACTACCTCCAATCTTTGGGAATGGATGTATTCACAGCAGCAATTTATGTCATAACAACTGATATTAATAGTGGTGCATTATCAGAAGGTGAACGTAGAGAGTTGGATGCAGATTCCAATGCAATTAATGCCTTAGGGGGAGCCCTATCCAATCCTATCTATACACAGGTGATGTCATGAAAAACTTCACGTGCCATGTGGGAAAAGCTATTGAATAAATATGAAGGAGATACAATGGTCAGAGAGGCAAAGTTGCAAGTGTTGTGGAATAAGTATGAAGATCTGAAGATGAACCCAAATGAGTCTGTTGATGAATTCTTTGACAGAGTAAATATTTTTGTGGAAGATATGTGAGGTCTTGGTGAAGTCATTGAAGACATAAAGATCGTAAAGTGCATCTTGAGGAATCTTCCACCTCGGTTCAATCCGAAAGTTTCTGTACTATAAGATAAAGATCCCAAAGAGATGACACTGGACAACTTTCACAGTACGTTGGTTGCATATGAGATGAGGAATGATGAAAACGAGGCTGTGGAAAAGGGAAAATCCAACGAGATGGAATTTAAGGCCGTGAAAAATCTCACCATTGAAGATTCTCAGGAAGAAGAAGAGATAGATGAGGTTATGTCATTCCTTTCCTCAAATCTTCAAAGAGGAAAAATAAAGTTCAAAGGGAAACTTCCACTAGCTTGATTTAGATGTGAAAAAGTTGGTCATATTGCTGCAAGATGCCCCAAAAGGTTTTAAGAATAAAAAGATGAAGATAAAGTTGAACATCCCAAGAATAAATCTTCAGCCTATGTGAAAGGGAAGAAGCAGTTCAAGAAAAATTTCTTCAAGAAGAAGAATATTCTTTCACAAGAAATAGATAGTTCAGATGAGTCTGAGGATGAAGAGGTTGAGGAGTTTAAAAATTGTAAAGATCATGGAAAAAAATGCAATAGTGGCTATTGTTGGTAGTGCACAAGAAAAGGGAGAAACCGACACTGATGAAGAAGAAGAAGAAATGGAAGAGAGAGTTGACATGGAAGATGAATTAGAATCAGCTCTTGAGGAGATAGATGTTTGGAGAGGCAAAACAAAGACAGATAACAAAGTTGTTCGCGATGCCAAACTCTATATGCAGAAACATGAAGAAGAGAAGTCTGAGTTGATGGATGAAATTGAGAAACTCAAGTCATCAACACTAGAGAACTTAGAATCTGTTAGTGAGTATAAACTCAAGATAGAAGAATTGAAAAGGGAGATAGATGGCCTGAATGGAAAGTGAAACACCATGTCAAGCATATCAAAGATCTTGAAGAATAAGTTGTCGTTATATGGAGAAAAGTTAAAGACCAGGAGAAACCTAGGATTCCTAACACATTCTTGGGAACTATGTTCATTACTAAGACTAAAAAGATGAAAGAGGAGCCTACCCGTTCAGTAAGAAAGAAGCAGCAATTGAGCTTTGACATTGAGGCTACTTTAGGGATTAATTAGAAACAAAAATCTGTGATAGTTGAGGTCATACTGAAAGCATGAGTCCCAAGATTGAAGTTTGATTTGGGAACAAGGCAGAATCATAATATTCAGAGATCTCAAGGAGAAAATCATTGTGCTGAAGTACCACGGAGGAATCCACCCTTTATCATGTGTTATTGTTGTGGAAATATGGGAAATTCACAGCATGTGTGTTCCATATCCAATAGATATCAAAAGGAACAGGAACAAAGGTTGCAGTCATATTGAGAACAGTTCTCCAGAACATATTTCGAAGGACCCTGCTTCAGGTGCGGAGGATTTGGGAACATGGCTAGATATTTCACATTGACCATACAGAGGAATGTTCCAAAGAAAAAATAAAATGTTCGCAAGCAGCAGATCAATATACCAGAAAGTGAGTTAATAGTTAAATATAGATTTTCAGCGTTGCAAGATGAAGCTGGTCCATCACACTCTAAGGAAGATAAAGTTCCCCAAACCACACTGAGGGTGAAGTCGAAGACATGGATCAAAAAGAAAAAGGATGAGAAGGGAGTTGTTACAGAAATTTCCCTTAAAGCTTTAGGTCGTTCAGGAGTATGGATCCTTGATAGTGGTTGCACATCCCATATGACAAGGAACAAGGATCTCATTAAATGTATCAAATATGACAAAGAAGGAGTTGTCATGTTTGGAAATGATGAAGGTCTGAAGATTGTTGGTTCTAGAACGGCCAAATTTTGGGGAAAAGAAATGGGACATGCTGATGTCTTGGTATTAGAGGGTTTCAGTCATAACTTACTCAGTGTCAGTCAACTATGTGACTTTGGGAACTCTATCCGATTTACCAAGAAATGTGTGTTGTGAAAGGAAAATATGGAGCAGTTGTTCTACAAGGAAAAAGGACAAAGGGAATTATTTATCTTGTATGTGGGGATGAAGATATGTGCTTTTTATCTAGAAAGGAGGAAAACCGGTTGTAGAAAAAGCGACTTGGCCATCTATGCCAACCATCCATGGAAGATCTGGTAAAGTGTGATACTACTAGAGACCTTCCCAAACTATCATGTGATCGTACTCAAACATGTGATGCTTTTCAACAATGGACGATCATCAAGAAGACATACAGGCTAGAGGAACTGAAATCAACCAGAGTGCTCAAACTGGTACATGCATATGTTTGTGGACCAATCTCACCATGAGCCATAAATGGACAAAGGTATTATGTCCTCTCCATTGATGATTATAGCAGAATGGCATGGGTATTTTTCATTACCCATAAGACAGAGGTGTTTAGTTGCATAAATCAGTATATACAGGAGTCAAAAAGGATGCTTGGGAAGAAGATTCAGATGTTCCGTACTAATAATGGTACATAATTCAAAAACATTCAGGTTGAAAGCTATCTCAAGAAACACCAGATAAGGCATAAAGTTTCATCAGTGAGAACTCCCCCATAGAATGGATTGGTTGAAAGGAGAAATCAGATCATCAACAACATCGCAATAACAATGCTTATTGATAAGGACATAACAGAGAAATTTTGGAAGGAAGTAGTTTTGACGTTGGTATATGTTTCGAACAGGTCTCTGTTGTGTCCGATGCAAGGGAAGAATCCGTATGAAATGTGGTATGGAAAGAATCCAAAATTGAAATACTATCGTATCTTCGGAAGTAAGTGTTTGATTCTCAATAAAGAAAATCACAAGAAGTTTGATTCATGAGGAAATGAGGGGATATTCCTTGGCTACTCAGGAAAAAGCAAATCATTTAAATGCTTCAACAAATGGCTGGGAAATTTTGTTGAGTGCAATGATCTCACTATAGTTGAAAATGAACAGAATTCTCAACAACCTAGTGAACAGTTTATGGATGAATGTGATTATGAGGTAAGCAAGACAGGGGGAGTAGAAGTGGCAGAGGCTAACATAGAAGAAGATACTGATGACGAACAAGAAAGTGTCAAGTCTGTGTCTGCATGAAAGCCAAAGAGTAGAGCTGAAATTGATAGGCAAAATATCATTGTTGATCAGACGGCTCCAGTTCAAACATGAAGAATGAAATCATTACATCAAACATCATTTTTATCTTAGGTGGAGCCGAAATGTTTTTCCGATGCAGCTAAAGATGAAAACTGGGTTCAGGCTATGAATGAAGAACATGATCAAATTGAGAAGAACCAGACATGGGGGATTGTTTTGAGGCCAGCAGATAAGAATGTCATCGGGACGAAATGGGTCTATCAAAACAAGATTAATGAAGATGGAACAATGATTTGGAATAAAGCACAGCTACTCTGCAAGGGATACTACCAGATAGAGGGAATAGATGTTGATGAGACATTTCCACCGGTTTCAAGGCTGGAGACAATCAGATTATTTTTTTCCATAGAAGTGAAAAGAAAGTTCATAGTGTTCCAGATGGATGTCAAATCTACATTATTAAATGGAGTTCTAGAAGAGGATGTTTATATTGAGCATCCAGATAGTTTTCTCAGTCATGAGGATGAAAACAAAGTTTGTAGGCTGAAGAAGGCGTTGTATGGGCTAAAACAAGCACCAAGGGAATGGTACTCATGGATTGAACTGTACTTGAAGAAGCTTCATTTCTAGTGTGGAGGAGTTGATTACAATCTCTATTTCAGCAATGACAGTAATCAAAGGATGATGGTGCCGGTGTATGTCGATGACATAATTCTTGGCGGATCAGATGAATCTCAGTGCAGTCAGTTTTCTGAATTCATGAAAAATTATTTGAAATATCAATTATTTGAGAGCTAACGTTTTTTCATGGTCTACAAGTGACACTTGGATGGAATGAAACCTTCATTTCTCAATCTAAATATGCCAAGTAGGTTTTTAGATGGTTTGGAATGGATAATTCCTAGGAAATGAAGACTCTTGTTACTACCCGAATGAAATTATCAAAACATAAGGATGGAAAGGTAGTTAATATCACATAATACAGGCAAATTATTGGAAGTCTATTATACTTAACCGCAACACGACATGATATTGTTTTCACCACATGCTAAGCAGTGAGATATCAGAGAAATCCCATGGAAAGCCACATGGTTTCAGTGAAAAGAATATTTCTGTATATCCAGGGAACAATGGATTTCGGCTTGACATATACTAACAAATCTCAGACAGAGTTATTGGGATATACTGATGTAGTCTGGGCCAGTTCAGCGGATGATAGAAAATAAACAGCAGGTGGTGCATTCTATCTTGGTGGATTGTGTATTTCTTGTCTTATCAAGAAGCAAGATTGCATTTCACTGAGCACCGCAGAAGCTGAGTATATTGCGGCCACTCAAGCATTCACACAGTTATTATGGATAAAGCATCAGCTTGATGATATGGGAGTTGAAGTGAAGTCTCCGATCGTAATACAGTGCGATAACTCAGGTGCTATCAATCTTAGAAAAAATACCATCCATCACTCATGGACAACAAACATTGAGATAACGTATCATTTTATCAAGGAGAAGGTTGAGCAGGGAATCGTGAAGTTGGAGTATGTGCCTGTAGAACTATAGGTTGGAGACATTCTAACAAAGACCTTACCCAAGGAAGCTTTTGAGAGGCATCAACTGGATCTGGGAGTTCAATCGACTTCCCGCACTTAAAAGAGTGTGGATGTGGAACCACCCCCCTCTCCCTGAGGTATGATGTGTTTTTCTTTACTGTGCTGATATGTGTTCTCTACTCTGTCATAGACTGCGAAGGAGTGACCTTTGGGTTCATTGACAAAGGGGGATAAAATAGAGATTGTGCAAGGGGGAGATAGTGCAGCAATTTGATAAATCATGATTGATACGGGGAGAAGGAGACAGGTGGAGCAGCCAGATAGGGGGAGTGCAATGAGATAGGGGGAGAGTATTAAATCTGACGATTCTAGAAGTGATCGATCAAAGAATAGATTTCACGACAGCTGAGGATCGTGATAAAAGAAGAAGAGTAGTGTGAGAATGTGTTAAACCCTCTGGAATTAAGTGGCTTTATTGTGTTTTGATAATCCCAACCATACTCTCTTTATATCTTGATTATTCTTAATACAATCCAAATATACTTTAATATATGTTGTTGCTTTCATTATGCTTAAATTAAGTCTTTTGAATTATCAGATATATGTTTACTATGACTTAACTTATTCTGCCAAGTGAATGCTCAAACAGTTTTCAGTTATCGTTACAAACTAGCTACCGATACAGAGTAGAGAAACCGTTAGAAAGTATCGACCGTCAGAACAAATAGCTATCGTTACAAGCTAGCTACCAGTACAGCTATCGATACCCAAAGTCCATCACTGCATCAAAGTCTACTGATAGAGCTACCGATACAATGAAGTTGACAGTTACCGCTACAACAAAGTTGACAGCTACCGATATGCTGAAGTCCACCGTTATGCAAAGTCTACCAATAAAGACTTACCGCTACCGATACAAGGCAGAGCCACAGCTAACGATAGAGAGCTACCACTACCGATACAAGGCAGATCCACAACTACCGTTACAATTCCACAGCTACTGATGTGATCAAGTCCACAGTTGCAGCTACCGAAACAAAGTCTACCGTTACAAATGAAGTCTTCCGATACAGACACCTACTGTAACACAAGTCTACCATTACAAATGACGTCTACCGATACAGACACCTACTGTAACACAAGTCTACCGATATCAAGAGCTACCGTTCCAGAGACAGAACCCGACACTGCTTTAATTTCTTTATCATTGTTTAATCTAACCAATGGTCATATCAGGTATATTTTTATACACTGACATTTATTTAATGTTTGCTGCTGGATGTTTGGGAACCATACCTCGTACCTGCAAAAAGAAAATCATATTTTACCTGAGCACGTGCTTTAAATAAAGGAAGGATGTGCTACTGCATGGTGTGAGACATATAGATGAATACACAGAGATATACAGACCACAAGGTGTTCTGGAAGAACAACAGAGTGTGAATGTAAAGAGACGAATGAACTTACACAAAGAAATCATTCATTACTGCATGCTAGTGAAGAGCTGAGAACGAGAACATAAAACCAGCGCTTCATCGACTGTATCTACACCTAGAAGTCAAGGAAACAGATGATACTCTGTTTTCCAGACAAAAACCAGAAGAGGACTCAGAGCGAATTCTTATCAATCAAATGGAGTCCAGAACTGCACAACAATCACTAGAACCATTTCTAAACTCAAAATATTTTCTTTGTGATTTATCTTTTTACATATTGAGCAGTGTGTGTTACATACTGTATTTTACACAAACTGTCTCCTGTACTCTAACTGGAGGATTTGTAAATCCTCACTCAACTCTATTACATTTTTTCCCACTGGGATAGTTGTAGAGGTCGTGCATGACCTGGACAGCTAATTGTTGTTGTTTTTGTTCCCACGGATAACAGTGGTAGAGATCTTGGACCTGGACAGTTGTATATTGTTGTTTATAACCGATCCAGGGTGTGGATCCCTTTTATATAAAGTTTTGAGAGGACAAAGTTTCAGCTTGAAACTGAACCTCTTGGTTAAATCTGCTGTGCTTATTTATTTTTCAAAGTTATTTTTATTCTGCTGCTAATACATTAAAACAAAAATTGTTTTAAAGCTACTTTGATAATTAAACTCGCAATTGTTTATATTATTTTTAAATCAATAAGTTAGTTTCAAAAGTTAATCAAGTCTGTTGATTTGATTAACTGGGAACTAATCAATCCCTTGAGAACCTAACAGAACATTCACTTTGATATAAATTCACTACAATTTAATTTTGTAATCTATATGAGGGATATTAACTCAATGATTTAAACAGAAATTTTAAATTGGAACTCAATTCAACCCCCCTTGAGTATCCACTCCGACCAACAATTGGTATCAGAGGTTGTTTAAATACTTTCTAAAAGTACTCTGTTTTTCAACTGTGATTTTAGTTGTATTTTAATGTTCTTAAAATTTCTGTTATTTCTAAATTTTTATCTCTTTAAAATATTTACTTTAATTTAGTTATCATGGAAAATGGATTTGAAGGTGTTGCTACCAATAGAAAACCCTTTTTCAATGGCACCAACTATGCTTAGTTGAAAATCAAGATGAAAATTCATTTAGAGAGCATGTGTTTTGATATTTGGACTGCTATAGAATCTGAATACAAAATACCAACTACTATTAGATCTACTTGGAATGAAGCTACTAAGAAAGCCTACAATAATAATTATAAAGCTATGAATTCATTGTACTGTGCTTTAGGAGATGAGTAATTTAATAGAATATCTGCCTGTAAAACTGCTTATGAAATTTGGGATAACATAGCTGTTTCTCAGGAAGGAAAAACTAATTTTAAGAAGATGATATTGAATACCTATAATATTATGTATGATAATTTTAAGATGAAGCCTGATGAACCCATTTCTGATATGTATCTCAGGTTAAATGAAATTTTCAACACAATGACTTTTCTGGGAAAGGATGTTCCAACAAAGGAACAAATCATGAAAATTTTGAGATGTCTACCTGAAAGATAGAGAGGAACCTCTTTCTCTATTAGATAATCGTGTGACATTGGAGAGTTCCCAGTCAAAGAATTAATTGGAAAAATGATCATGTATGAAGAGGAACATAAGGTGAACAAAGAAGAATATGATGAACCTAGAAGCAAGTATATTGCTTTCAAAACTACAACTTCAAAGAACAAGGTTAAGGAAAAGCTTCACGTTATAAATGAAAGTTCAAGCTGTGAAGACAGTGAGAGTGATTCTGACAGTGATACTGAGATGGCTCGCATTTCTAGAAGGTTTATGAAATTTTTTAGGAAGAAGAAGTTTTTTAGAAAGTCAAACTACAAAGGTAAGTATGACAACAAGGGACATTGGAAAAAGGATTGGGAGAAGCCTGATAAATCAGATGAAGTTGTCTGTTATGAGTGCAAAAGTAAAGGACATATAAAAGCAGACTGTCCAAAGCTGAAATACAAAAATAAGTATGAATACAAGGATAACAAGTATAAGAAATCCATGAAGGCTACTTGGAGTGCTTATGAGGATAGTTCTAGTGAATCTGAAGTTTCTGAAACTGAACACAGAAACAAGGAGAACATGTGTTTTATGACAAACACTTCTGAGGTAAATTCAGAAACTCCTGCTTCTAATTCATATTATTCTGGAGATGATACTAACTCTGATAAAATGTCAAAATCTGAACTGTTTGAATATTGTGATATGTTAGAAGAAACCTGTAAGGAGCTGAAAGACAAATAAAATGGTTTAAAGAAACAGTATGCTTTAACTGTTAAACATAAATCTGATGTTGATATTGAAGTAGAAAATAATGCTCAGTTGCTTAAAGAGAATACTGAATTGAAATTATCTAATGGGAAACTCAAGAAATACTTAGAGAAATTTAACAATGGTAAAGATACTCTTACTCAAATTCTAGGTAAGAAAATAGCACCTAGATACACTACTGGTATAGGATACCAACCTGGACAAAGGAAAATTACCAAAACTAGATTCATTCCTAAATCTCGACAGAATGTAGCTAGCTCTGGAACTTCATATGCCTCAACTAGTTATATTCTATGTTATGGATCTAATAAGGTTTATCTTTCCAAATCTGTTGATACTAGAAATTTTATGAGACCCATTAGACAAATATGGGTACCTAAAGTGTTATTGGCTAACCTTTCTGGACCCAAGAAAATCTGGGTACCAAAATCATTTCCTATTTAAATCTGTTTTTTAGGGAACCTACTTAAAGAGCTCCTGTAAAAAGACCTGGTACTTGGACAGTGGATGTTCAAGACAGATGTCAGGAGACTTCTCATGCTTTAAAAGCTTAGTCAGAGTTGATGGAGGGTTTGTCACTTTTGGTGATAACTCAAAAGAAAAAATCGTCGGCTTAAGCCAGATTGGTAACACTGACTCAGTATTGATTTCTAAAGTTTTATTTGTTGATGGACTTAAATACAATTTTTTAAGTATTTCTTAGTTATGTAATGATGGTTTTTATGTTAAATTTGAAAATTATTCTTGCAATGTTTTCAATTCTAAAAATGTTTTAGTGTTTGCTGCTTTGAGAAATGAAAATGTTTATGATGTTGATTTAAACTCATTAGCTATGAAAAATATTACTAGTTTAAATTCTTTTCATAAAGAGTCTTGGCTTTGGAACAGAAGATTAGGACACTACAATGTGCATTCACTTAGAAAACTGGCTAGGAAGAACTAAGTTTGAGACCTACCGAAACTTGAATTTCCAGCAGACAAAGTTTGTAATCCCTGTCAAAAGGGAAAGCAACATAAAGTTTCTTTTAAATCAAAGAAAGAAGTGTCAACTTCTCAACCTCTCGAGTTGGTTCACATGGATTTATTTGGACCTTCTAGAGTTTTTAGTTTAAATGGGAAACATTATGTCTATGTTCTTGTAGATGACTTTTCTAGATATACTAGGATATATTTTCTAGCTCACAAAAGTGAAGCTTGTTCTTACTTTGTAAAATACTCCAAGTCTGTAGAGAACCTTAGTGGACTTAAGATTAAAACTCTGAGAAGTGATCATGTCCGTGAGTTTGAAAATCATGAGCTTGAATCCTACTGCTCACACAATGGCTATAATCATAATTTCTCTGCCCCTAGGACTCCTCAACAGAATGGTGTAGTATAAATATGGAATAGAACCCTGAAATAAATCGCTAGAACCATGCTTAATGAGTATGACCTACCCGTTTATTTTTGGGCTGAAGCTGTAAATACAGTTTGTTATGTTATTAATAGAATCTTGATCAGACCTGTTCTTAAGAGGACCCCTTATGAGTTGTGGAACCATAGGAAACCTAAGGTTAACTACTTCAACGTTTTTGGCTGCAAAGTCTTTATTCTTAATACTAAAGATAATCTTGAAAAATTTGCATCCAAGAGTGATGAAGGAATTTTCCTAGGTTACTCTATTTATAGTAAATCCTATAGAGTTTTTAATAAGAGAACCAAATGTGTGGAAGAATCTGTTCACATCATGTTTGATGAAACTGATCCACATGAACCTAAGACCTCTCTTGAAAATATTGAAGATGACCTCTCTACTTTGAACCTTAATGATAAAGACAGTGGACCTATAGTTAAAACGTCCTGGAAATTTCCCAGAACCTGCTCCTGTTCAACCCCAACCTGTTGATGAACCTGAAATATCTAGCCCTACCTTTTCAAGACCAACAAGGATTCTAAAGAACCATCCTTTAGATGCTGTTGTAGGAAATCTAGATAGAAGGACACAGACTAGAGCTTCTCTTAGAAATCAGGTTGAACATCAAGCCTTCTTGTCATAGCTAGAACCTAAAAATATCAATGATGCTATCAATGATGAATTTTGGGTAATGGCTATGCAAGAGGAACTAAATCAATTTGAAAGAAACAAAGTCTGTAAATTAGTGGAAAGACCTAAGGACACTATAACCATAGGCACAAAATGGGTGTTTAGAAACAAAGTTGATGAATCTAGAAACATCATTAGAAACAATGCTAGGCTAGTTGCACAAGGTTACAATCAAGAAGAAGGAATTGACTATGAGGAAACCTTTTCACCTGTAGCTAGGTTAGAGGCTATTAGGATCTTACTTGCCTATGCATCACATCTGAATTTCAAATTATATCAAATGGATGTGAAAAGTGCTTTTTTAAATGTTTTTATTGTTGAAGATGTTTTTGTAGAACAACCACCTGGTTTCACAAATCCTCATTTTCAAAATCATGTCTTTAAACTTTCTAAAGCTTTATATGGTTTAAAACAAGCTCCAAGATCTTGGTATGAAAGACTTTCAAACTTTCTTATTTCAAAAGGATTTTCAAAAGGAATTGCTGATTCCACTCTTTTTATAAAAATCATTTCAAAAGATGTATTGATAGTAAAAATCTATGTTGACGATATTATTTTTGGATCATCAAAATATTATTTATGTACTGATTTTTCAATGGTTATGCAAAATGAGTTTGAAATGAGCTTAATGGGAGAGCTTAAGTATTTTCTTGGTTTTCAAATATTTCAAACTAAAGATGATATTATTATAAATCAAAGTAAATATACTAATGATTTGTTAAAACATTTTGGTTTGGATAGTTTTAAAGAAAGTGATATACCTATGAGTACCACCTGTAAATTGGATGTTGATGAATCTGGGAAACCAGTTGATCAAACTAATTACAGTGGAATGATTGGGAGTTTACTTTATCTTACTTCTAGTCGACCTGATATTATGTTTAGTGTGTTTATGTGTGCTATATTTCAAGCTAATCCTAAAGAATCACACTTACTGGCTGTTAAAAGGATTTTTAAATATCTTAAGTGTACTATGAATTTTGGTTTGTTTTATCCAAAAGGACAATATTTTTACTTAACAAGTTATTCAGATGCTGATTTTGCAGGGTGCAATTTAGATAGGAAGAGCACATATGGAACATGTCATTTTCTTGGAAAGTCCCTAGTATCATGGTGTAGTAAGAAACAGAACTCAGTTGCATTATCTACTGCTGAAGCAGAATACATAGCTTCTGGTAGCTGCTGTGCACAGATTCTGTGGATGAAACACACACTACTGGATTATGGATTTGACTTTAAACATGTCTCAATTAACTGTGACAACACTAGTGTGATAAACATCTCTAAGAATCTTGTGTCTCACTCTAGAACTAAACATATTTATGTTAGACACCATTTTCTAAGAGATCATTATCAAAGAGGTGACATAACACTTGAGTTTATAGGCACTGAACTTCAATTAGCTGATATTTTCACTAAACCTTTATGTTCAGAAAGATTAAGTTTTATCAGACATGAATTAGGAATGATAACTTACCCTTGAAACCATTGGAGACCTCACCGTTAGGGTGACCTCAACATTAGGGATACCTCACCATTAGGGAGGCCTCACCGTTAGTGGGGACCTCACCGTTAGGGAGACCTCACAGTTATGGAGACCTCACTGTTAGGGAGACCTTACCGTTAGAAGACTTTACTGGTAAATTTGTGCGCTGTATTATTCTGTAAAGCTGAGTCATCGAACTGTTGTTTATTTCATTTATGATTTATGTGATTTGTGAATCCTATGTGATATTAAAACTCAAACTAGACTCACTCAATCTCACCGCAAACCTCTCTGCTCGAATTCTCCTAAACCTAAACCTCTCGACCTTAAGAACCCTAGCCTCAAATCCGTAATGGACCGCGTCAAGAGACCTTGGATGACTGATGAAAGTGAAGCGCCGACAGCGAAGAGACAAAAAGTATCTAGTACTGATGCCAGTGGAAGTGGCAGTAGAAGTGTGGCTCAGAGAATACCAGTAATCCCGCACCTATCAAAGTGTGAGATTGTTGTTGAAAAAGATGTGTGTGCAGAATGGCTGATGGAAAGAAAGTCGTTAGTTATTAAGGTTTTACAAGAACAAGGTTGGGTAGAATGTTTTGATAACAATAATGGACCGTACTACCCTGGACTGGTAAACCAATTTTATGACTTTGTGCATCATGAAAAGACTGAGGAGGAAAGAAAAATGGTTTCATATGTGAATGGTCAGGAAGTGTCGTTTACTTCAGGAGAATGGGCTGAGAACCTGAGAGTTCCTCACGAGGGAGATTTTACTTATTATTCCAAGTCCGTACCTTCAAACGGTGATGTGTTTCAATATGAAGATGCTTTTCTTGAACTCACAGGGAATGGGACTCCTAGAAAGGTGATTGCTGCAGAGATGGTAGGAGAAGATAAGCTGTTGTTTAAATTTATTCAGCATTTTGTTAGTCCGAGAAGAGGAGACATTGCCACTTTGAGATTCCAAGACATATATCTGTTACATTTGCTGAAGCACAGTGTGAGAATCAATCTATTTAGATTAATTATGGTTCAAGTGGAAGAGATGACTAGACCGAAGTCAAAATCAAATGCCTTGTTTTTCTCATAGCTAATTTCTGTGATGCTGAAAGTGAAGGAGATAGCTGGATCTCAGGATGAGCTGGTAGTGGTTAAGGATAACTTCTTTATTACAGGAACTTTCTGTAAATACATGAAAGTCAGTTGGAATCCTTGGCAAAAATCATGGGTGAATGATGATGGAAAAATTTATGACAAATTCACTCCTGTGGATCATCCCTCTAGACCAAAGGATTTGAGAGATCCTGGTCTTGGACCAGATGAGCCAGAACCAGTCTACAGTGATGATGAAGCTGAGGAAGAAGAGACATCAGTAGAAGAAGGAGGAGACCCAGACTTACCCCCTAGTCCTGTGCATGAAGGTATTTCTTATGGAGTAGCTAGCCCTCCAAAAGAACTAGCAAAGAGAGAAACTGTCATGAAGGACAATGATATAGAGACTACAGAAGAAGGAGAAGAAGCATGCCAGTATGTTGTCCAGGACACCTCTGAGGAGGATGAGACAACCGAATCTGATCATGAAGAAAAGGAGGATGATGGTGAAGCAGATAATGAGGATAATGTTGAAAAAGAGCTCAGTTTGAGTCCTCTAATAGTCAGTACAGTCAGGACAGTGGCTGATCAGGAAGAAGTAGCAGCAACACCTATTGATGAGAGAGTCATTAATGACTCAGAACAAATGGCTATTGAATCTGTTGTGGTTGTATAGGAAACTACAGAATTACCTCAGGAAGAACAGTTGGAAGAGATACCTCAGGAGAATGTTCCTAGTGAGGGAGAGAATCTTGGCTCAGTATCAGTATTATATGACATTGAAGGTTGGACATCAGATCCCAGTTATATGATTCTTGGACTTTCTTATGGTGATTCTAATAAGGAAGACCAACCCTAAAAGGAATCAGTTACCTTACCCACTGTATCTGAACATGTGGCAACCAAGGAGGACCTTAAGTCTTTAAAATCTGAATTGATAGAAGAAATCAGAGAATCAGTGGAAGATATGAAGAAAAGTATGGTTGAAGAGATGAAAAGCGTGGAGAAATACCTTGAGTTATCCATTGGATGTAGTGTGTCCAGTCCTGTTAAAGAAATGTTGGATGAACTTAAGGTTTTCCACACTCAGATTGAGAGTTTGACAAGAGCTGTAGTTGCTATTAGACAATCAATTGCTTCATTGACTGCTTTGAACAGTTCTCAAACACAAGTGCACACTGACATTTGATATATCACAGAAGTGGTCAAACAGTTTGTGGAAGTTTTTTAGTCCTTTAAGAAGTCTGTCAAAGAACATCTGAACAGTCAGGATGAACTTGTTCAGAAGGTAGTTAGTAGTCTGACTCAATCAGTCAAGGAGACAGTGGCCTTCTTAATGAAACCTCTTCCCTCAACTACCTCCAGTGTGAACCTTGACCAGATCCGCTCTATTCTTCAGGAATAATTGGCTAAGGCTAGTCCCAGTGGTGCATCAGATATTTAGATTCTTGCTACCACTAGGGAAGTTAGTTGTTTTGTTCGTGATCATCTGCGGGCAGCTACTGCTTCTCAAGAGACAATCAAAAATAAGGTGGATGCTTATTTTGAAAAGGTTTATACCAAGCACCAAATGACAAACCATTTCATGCTTTTGATGGAGAATTTGAAATTACCTCCAGTTACCCAAGCCTTCATTGAATAGGTTAGTAAGCTCAGGGAGCTTACTCCTGCCTTGGACAAATTTATTGATAACAAAGATGATTTTGTATCTGCTGTGGAGAGAGGTGGAAGCATAATCATGGATTTCAGGAATCTCTTGTTTCCTTTCCTACATGTGGATTCTCGGACAGTTATTGTACCACCTTCCCTTCCACCATCTGCCTCTGGGAGTACTCCTCAACTGAATCTAGTTCAAGCCATCAGGGGCTTGACACCTTTGATACCTCAGAACGAGACAGATTACAGATCTGGTACTGTATCAGTTGCTGATCCACCAGTGGTTCTTTCGGGAATTCCCAATCCTGCTGACTCTACCTCTGCACCCTCTGCTGATCCCAAGGGAAAGACACCTGTTCAAGAGGATTATTGAGTGCTTCTAGCTCCATTTTTTATGGGAATCCTTGTATTTTTGGTACTTTTCTGATTTTCCCACTGTATCTTTTGGTTATCAATCAAATACTTCATTCCTCTCTTCCCTGTCTTTTTTACTCTGTATATTTTCTGTCCTAGTCCTTCTCTTTTCTCTGATACCCTCCTTTTTGTTAATCAAAAAGGGCTAGAAATTATTGGAAACATGTACCGAGAGAGAGAGAGAGAATGTTGTTCACCTAAGGGGACAAAGGGGGAGAAAATCACTACTTTGGAGGATAATCCTGTAGTTAATTTGATAGGGGGAGGAATATGTGAATCTTTTCAAACTAAAGAATCTTTTTTGTGTTTTTCTTTTTCCTCTGATACTATTTTTATTTCATTATTTCTTGATATATTCCTGTTTTCATATTTTTCCTCTGATACTATTTTATTTTTGAAATCAATTGCTGAGATTTTTTCTCGGATACTATAATGTTGACAACATACTTTGATATATTTTTTCTCTGCTATAACATTATTTTGGAATAAGTTGTGATTATCAAAAAGGGGGAGATTGTTGAACCCTCTGGAATTAAATGGCTTTATTGTGTTTTGATAATCCCAACCATACTCCCTTTATATCTTGATTATGCTTAATACATTCCAAATATACTTTAATATATGTTGTTGCTTTCATTATGCTTAAATTAAGTCTTTTGAATTATCAGATATATGTTTACTATGACTTAACTCTTTCTTCCAAGTGAATTCTCAAACAGTTTTCAGCCACCGTTAAAAACTAGCTACCGATATAGAGTAGAGCAACCGTTAGACAGTAGCTACCGTCAGAACATATAGCTATAGTTACAAGCTAGCTACCGGTATAACTATCGATACCCAAAGTCCATCGCTGCATCAAAGTCTACTAATAGAGCTACCGATACAATGAAGTCGACAGTTACCGCTATAACAAAGTTGACATCTACTGATATGCTGAAGGACACCATTATACAAAGTCTACCAATAAGGACCTACCGCTACCGATAAATGGCAGAGCCACAACTACCGATAGAGAGCTACCGCTACCGATACAAGGCAGAGCCACAGCTACCGTTACAAGTCCACAACTACTGATGTGATCAATTCCACAGTTGCATGTACCGAAACAAAGTCTACTGTTACAAATGAAGTCTACCAATACAGACACCTACTGTACCACAAGTCTACCATAACAAATGAAATCTACCGATACAAACACCTACTGTAACACAAGTCTACCGATATCCAGAGCTACCATTCTAGAGACAGAACCCGACACTTCTTTAATTTCCTTATCTTTGTTTAATCTAAACAACGGTCATATCAGGTATATTTTAATACACTGACATTTATTTAATGTGTGCTGCTGGATGTCAGGGAACTGTACCTCGTACCTGCAAAAATCAAATCATATTTTGCCGGAGCACGTGCTTTAAATAAAGGAAGGATGTGCTACTGCAAAGTGTGAGACATATAGAAGAATACACAGAGATATACAGACCACAAGGTGTGATGGAAGAACAATAGAGTGTGAATATAAAGAGACAACTGAACTTACACAAAGAACTCATTCATTACTACATGACAGTGAAGAGCTGAGAACGAGAACATAACACCAGAGCTTCATCGACTGTCTCTCCACCTAGAAGTCAAGGAAACAGATGATACTCTGTTTTCCAGACAAAAACCAGAAGTGGACTCAGAGCGAATTATGATCAATCAAAAGGAGTCCAGAACTTCACAACAATCACTAGATCCATTTCTAAACTCTAAATATTTTCTCTGTGATTTATCTTTTTACATATTGAGAAGTGTGTGTTATATGCTGTATTTTACACACACACTGTCTCCTGTACTCTAACTGGAGGATTTGTAAATCCTCACTCAACTCTTTTACATTTTATTTTTCCCACTGGGATAGTGGTAGAGGTCGTGCGTGACCTGGATAGCTGATTGCTGTTGTTTTTGTTCCCACGGATAACAGTGGTAGAGGTCTTGGACCTAGACAGTTGTATACTATTGTTTATCCCCAATCCAGGGTGTGGATCACTTTTATATAAAGTTTTGAGAGGACTAAGTCTCAGCTTGAGACTGAACCTCTTGGTTAAATCTGTTGTGCTTATTTATTTTTCAAAGTTATTTTTATTTTGCTGATAATACCTTCAAACCAAATTTTTTTTAAAGCTACTTTGATAATTAAACTCGCAAGTGTTTATATTACATGTAAATCAGTAAGATAGTTTCAAAATTTAATTAAGTCTGCTAATTTGATTAACTGGGAACTAATCAATCCCTTGAGAACCTAACATAACATTCACTTTGATATAAATTCACTACAGTTTAATTCTGTATTCTATATGGGGGATTTTAACTCAATGTTTTAAACATAAATTTTAAATTGGAACTCAATTCACCCCCCTGAGTATCCACTCCGACCAATAGAATGCGGTAAGAATATTTCCAAAAAAAATTGGCCTTTCAAAAAGTCCTCCATCAATTGGTATCATTTTGGTAATAATTGGTATCAGTTTGGTAATAATTGGTTTCAGTTTGGTGTCAACAGTGGATGTCCGAGAAGAAGTGATTCATTGATGAAATTTTCATTTACTATTTTTTCTCACGCTGAGCATTGCTCATGTGGGCTTATAGTATTTGTTGAGTAAATCCTTGATCGCTATCATAATCGCAAAAGGTGAATGGTGGATGAAGAATTAACGATGTTTCTTTTTATGGAAGAGTTGTCAACAAACCCAAAGGGGGAGATTGTTGGGGAAAAATTCCTCAAGGTATCATTGAATCATTTTCGAGGTGATTGTGTTTGTTGAAAATGTGGACATCTGTGTTGTCATTGTTGAAAAAGCAAATCATGACATTCAAATTTGTTGACAAAAGGGATTTCATGGTGGAATGTCGAGTTCAAGAGCTGTGGTCAATGATCCATGTTTGATTCAAGAACATTGACAGAGGAATGGATGATCTGGAGGCGACATAAAAAGAACATATACAAGGTGGTGCCATTTTCCAGTGTTTGCCTAATTTTTGGGCTTGAAAATAGACAAATGAAGAAAAGTGTTTTTGGAAAAGGGACTTGTGCAGCGAGGTCTATGAGGATAGAAAACTTGTACACCATATTTTTTTGAAGATCATATCATCAAAATATGGAAAAGGGATAAGGATCGTGCAAGTATTGAGTTGGTCGTGCAAGTGGCTTGCGCGCCATGAAGAGACTTGCGAGCCGGTGCTTAGGAGGCTTGGGAACTTGCACGCCTGTTTGTTTTAAGGATCAGAACATGAAAATATGGCAATGGAAGGTGGATCGCGCAAGTATTGGTTTGGTCGCACAAGTGAGTAGCACGATAGAGGCAAGGGCGGTTGAGTTGTGCACCGAGACTTGCGCGCTAGAGGGGGACTTGTGCACCGTCGCGCATGTAGTTAAAATTCCTATAAATACTGTACCACCCCTCCTCATTTCACATAGAGTTCAATACTTAGAAAAACCAGATCTCCCATCACGCAGGTGTGGAAGTCGTGCAAGTGGTGTGTGGTCGCGCAAGTAGGGACTTGCGCGCCAGTGTTGAAGTTTCTCGCCATAGATTTGTTGTGCACTTAAGGTGGTTTCGGCTGCAAAGGAAGTGTGTCACACAAGTTTGGAGAAGCTTAAGCTTGAGTCGCGCAGGTGTTAAAAAATACTTGTGCACTAGTGTTGACTTGCGCACCGAGACTTGCGCACCACCTTCGAGAAGGGGGCCAAGAAAGGTTGATTTCCGGTAGTGATTCAGAGCTATGTGGAAGCTGTGGGATTTCCCGATACCTTCAGTGCAAAGGGAAATTCATCTACGGGTGAAGGTTGAGCTTCAACAGAGAATCTACAGGCAATATAGGATGTATTAATTTGTGATAATGAAGAGACCTACAGGTCTATAAACTGTGAGTGGATCCTTTCTGGAGCAGTGAGAAAAGGAAGAGGAAGAAGGTGATCCTCTCCACCGGCAGTGAGCCAGAGAGAGAGAGACAGGGAGTGACCCTTGGGAATGTAGTGAGATGACCCTAAATATTGTAAAGGAAGTGATACTGGGCATAAAAGTGATCTAGCCCGAACCATGTAAATAGCAGTGTGCTTTAGTGAATTTGGTACATCGGCTCATCGCCGTTGTATGCTCCCTGGACGTTTCCCAGTGACGGTGAACCAAGTAAAAATTGATGTGTCCTGTGCATGCTTTACTTTTTATTTATATTGTGCATGGGGAAAGAGAGAGAAGAGTGTTTTTATTAATAGCGAAACAAGATTATAATGGGCTATAATTTTTAATTAGTCATACCCTTATTCACCCCCCCTGTCAGGGTATTAGGCCTTCTGGACCTAGAAATATCAATTATTCATTTAATAAACGTTACCAAATGTATATGATTTTGATCTTCATGATTTAATGAAAAGAATGAACAATGAAATGCATGTTTTTATTTGGTTAGAACCATTGGGAAAATCCAAGGCCCAAATAAACTACATACATTCAGTGAACAAAAACCTCTAAAATTACTCATTTTTAGTTTTAATATAATTCACTCCTTCATGGGATAATTTACCATACAAGGGATCAGGTATAATTGTCTATCCTCCAAGGATCAACACCCTCTTCATTCCCTCCTCCACTCACTAATTTAAATGGAAATAAAATTTCAATATATTTCAACTAACAATATCACTTATTGTTGATATTTTCACCATGTTTTGTTTTGGTCACATTAAAACTCTTGGATTATCCAATGGTTCCAGGTTGAAAAATAATAATAGAATAACATCCCATTCCATGGAGTGTTCTTTATGAAATAAAAGACTCCCCTATTTCAAAAAAAATTCTCCAAATTTACATTCTAGTTTAGGAACTCCAGTGCTTTATTATTTTTATTTCTACTAGAATCTCTTTATCTTAAATCATGTAAAAATGATACAAAATAATAGAACATTATTCATAATTATATAGTGGGTCATATACTCCCATCCATATACTAATAATTTCTAATATTATAGTGATTTTATAAATTCCTTATTATAATTGTCTATTATAATAGGTACATATCATACAATATAACAAGTAAATAATGAATAAATAACAACTCTTAAAATATTTCATAAATCGTTGTTCTATTTTATTTCCATTTAATGGAATTAATATATTTTATAATTCCCAAATATGAATATAATAACAATATGTAATTTCAAAAAATCCATTTAGATGAACTATAATCTCCATATTTTATCAGAATTATATCTCAATTTTCTTTTAATTGAAATATTTCCATGTCATAAAATATAGTTCATTTTATTATTCTTCCCTTCCATAAATTTATTTATGGAGATCCTTGAGTAAAATTATTTAGAAATACTCTATGAGTTTTAAAAATTTGGAATATATTTTTCTATCTTCTATATCTATCAAATAGAGTCATAATTATATTACCCTCTTTATAATTATTTTCCACACCCGTTTTTTGTACATATAATATTCCATATATTATAAAATTGGATGCTTCTATGTATATTGTTCCAAAAACCTCTCCAATAGCTCCTTGATAGTTAATATATTTTTCTGGAATATAAAATCCTGATAATATTTTTTGATATATTCTGAAACATGACATTTATCCTTTTCTTATAATAATTTTTACATACAATAATAAATAAAAAAATTTAAACCAAAAGATTCATACGAAACATTATATTAGAATTATTTCAATATACTTGGTTTTATATTTCCATTTAATTTATTCCTGTCACCCATATGATTTATAAAGCCCATTTCGATATTTGAATATGTTAACGATTCACATATGTGGATTCCATAAAAACATCATAAATAACTATTAACATACATGGTATATTACCTTTAAAATTATATTCCCATAAACGGAAATTTTCATTGGTAGTTCCTTTAAAAAATTAATACACGGTTCCATGGATATGGCATGCATATGATGAAGTACATGTGTGGTTAAGTTTCATATGAAATGATTTTAAAATATAGAGATATTAAAAAATTCCCAGAAATCAAGATATGAATATCAGGATCATGATACATAATAGGATCCATGATAAACATTATCCTAGACCACCACTAATATGAATTTATACATACATGTTCTGTCACGAGAGAGGATGAAGGTAATCAAGATGGTTCCATTTTGATTAGTAGGATATGCACGAACATCATCTTAATTGAAAAATTATTTTAATAGAGTTACTCCATAACAGTATATACTGCTATTACATAAATGAGAACTAGTTAATAATAATCTATATCCTTTACTTGATCAATCAAGTCAGACTGAACTGATGCTTTCTTACTACCTCATGTGCCACACTGCACATGATGTGATAAGAACTATATTTTCCCAATCATTGTTCGACACACATTTTCCATCAAATTATACTATTTGAACATTAATTTTTTATCGTATACACACAACGCCTTCCACACTACCCATATATTTGGTTACTTTAATCATGGACACTAGCTTGTTTGGGGCCATCTAGGGTGCTAGTTTCAAGTGTGTCATCATATTTTCATGAAATGTCCTCAACTAAATAATTATCAAAAAATTTAAATCCCACATCACAAGTCATAAAATAATACACTATAGAACCTTTATATATATATATATTGTATTTTTCTCAGGAAAAATAACAATAACTACTTCAAATTAAATATTTTGGATTGAATTAATTCATAATAATCATCTATGCATCAAAAATTAATACAATCTTTACACTGGTAGTAAATCTAATTATTACATATTGTTAAAAAAATACACATAAAACTCTTAGTAGTTCAAAAAAATACCCATTTAATTTAGTTGAATATATCTCATTAAATACGATTTTATTTTCTATACTACTTATTTTCAATGAAATAAAAGGTATTAGTCCTTGTACATCAACTCCCACTATGGTTATAAATTTCATGGTAAAATATCCATTTGTACATGAAATACACCCTAAGTTAATTTAATCTTCTCATCATTCCATTATACTAATTCTCTAACCTTTCAGGTTTATTTTTCTGATTCAATATTGTTTTACAAATCAAACATTTGAAATTATTTTCCCATTAATAGATATATCAATATGAAAATAATGATAGTGAGAAATATTACCATATAGGATGTGAGATGCCAATGAACACTCTATGACTATTGGGACATGTCATAGTGTATGAAGGAAATATCTAATATAACACCTATATGGTTATAACATAAGGACACTAGATACACAATATTTATGAGAAACATTATTTTCTATTTTCTAAATACATCATGTGATACAAACACTCACCAACATGATATCATAATGGTTTTCAATCAAAAAGGATAAATGAAATATCATTTGAATCATTTATTATGAAACCAATAAAAATAAACAATAAAATTCCATTTTATCTTATATTATCATAGATATCAAAGTCTAATTTAACTATAGATTAGTTTTACCCAACCATTGGAGATTTAATTCAAATTCCACTTCGATTTCAGCATTGTGCAATTGAAATGTTTTTCTTTTTTAGTAACAATATTGGTTTAGTTATGTAATTTTGCACAAAATATTAGAAACTAATATTTTACGAAATGGATATTAAATTTTATAATATAGATATATATATATATGATATCTATTTTATGTAGCCTTTTTAAATTATCCTTTCTTTGGGGATTTATTAAATAATTCACATAGCTTTGAAAACATGTCTTGTCAAAAATTCATCATGATAAAACTTATTGATTTTTATATATATTCCATTGATATATCGAATGAAAAATATTTCATTCATAATCAATACGAAAAGAAAAATTTTAACCATTCATGATGCTTCAGTCTTGAAACAAATATCTAACTATAATACCTCAAAAATAATTTCAACATGATACTATAATCTTCATTTATAATATGATTTTAACTTCATTTTATGTAATTTTTGAAAAAAAATACCACATATATTATGTCTCCCCATGGTTCCTACACCACTTATTTGAAATTATAATCATTTTAATTTTAAGGGAATTGTGGTACCTTCTATATTCCTCAATTTGTGTGGAGAAGGGATTATAATAAACCTTCTCTTTATTAGACATTTATACATGTTTTATTACATAAAATAATACATCACAGAGCCCCAAAAGGTATATAAGTATAGATTATTTGGGAATTATGGACATTTAATAACAACATATAATATGGGATAGAAAAAATTATTGAACACTTTCTTCACATGATCATAACATTACAACAAAAAATAAGCAAAATGGGATAACCTAGGGTAAAACAAAATAATTCGAGGAGCTAAAAATCCTAGTGAGGGAAGAAAAAGGAATAACATGGAGACTATGATTCTTGTTACAAAATAAGAAAATAAACGGGGCATAAAATATGTATGCATAAAAAAATGAACAATGTGATATGATATTTCAGGGTAATGATAAAGGCAACATGAAAAATGTGGGAACAAGTTAAAAAATTCATCATAAACATAAGGAAAGGATAAATCCACCAAGAAATCACGATTAAAATGTACCATAAATTAATTAGGTGAACCCATTTCCCATCATGACATATCCTTATACTGAACATTACCTAATTCATTAGAGCTCAATATGGGTTCAACCATCGTATTCATTTCATTATAACACTTATGTGTGCCACATAGATTATAAAACATGGATTCATTCATCATAAAATTATATTAAATGAATAAGGATATTGGAATAATCATATAAAAATACAAAAAATAATAATATATGTGCATAATTTTCAATACCCTCTATTGAAAACATTGGTATGGTATTCAGTACACAATGGTCATGGCATGGAAAATCACAGTGATATTTTGGCAGCATAACAAAATTACAAAAAAAGTAATAAAAAGAGGTAATGGTAGAAAAAGTGGAATGAAATAATTTAAACATAAAATGGGATGGAATAGAGTCATATTAGTATATGTCCCAACATTATGAAATTGAAATATAATGAATAAGTTCATATAGATATTTGAATGGAGAAGATAAGGTGAGGATCACATATAGAATATTTGCATGATAACATCATACATATTTGTCCTAATGGAGCAGGATAAATGATCGCTCATAAGAATATTCAATCATAAAAAAATGGAATTAGTATAACTCATTGAAAATATAATCATTTTTAATTTCAAGAACTGGTTTTAATGAAGTTTCTAGAATTTGAAAGGATGAGAGGTAGGTCAGAATCCCTTTTAAAATTTTGGCATGGTAATTAGTGTACATATTGGTTCATAAGAGCGATAAATGGGAGTCAAATGTGCTCCAGTAATTTATAAATAAAATTTATAGTAAATTATATAGGGAATAAAAAATCTAACATTTGTGATTGGATATATAAAATTTGTATTATAAAAGGAGTTCTTGGTAAAAGAGTAGAGTGAAATATCACATACTAGAGTGTGTGAACTTCGTATGATTTGATGGGTGTCTTCAAATATTTCTAGATCCTTAAGAGAAATACATGCAAGGAAGGTAAGAGTTTGGTGATACTAAAAAGAGTTTTAGTGAAGAGAAATTGGAGGTTGGATGGGTTTATATAGGGAAGTAGGGGTATTTCTTTATTTTTTAGGTTCTGGAATCTATATAATAAAATATCCAAAACCAAAAAAATCACATGTTTTTTTCACATGGTTTCTAAGATAGGGGAGTGGTTTACATTAATTTATATTTTTTAGTAACGAACATATTTAAATATTTACATTTGGTGATGTAGAGTTGAGTCACACACATAAATAAATGATTTTAATATCATGAAATAAATTATATTTCTTGGATGATTAATAATGGATTTATAAAATAACTAATATAATCATATAATCATGTTATATTAAAGGTAACATATATAATTCATCTTTTAACCATTTTATATTACTTATTACATCACTTTTGGGACATTATGATATTATAAAACATAAATTTTATTTTTAGGGTATTTAATTTTGACCTGAAAAATCGACTATCTTAGAAAGATATGAAAAATTCAATTTTTGATAATTTAGAGATAATAATTCCAAATATAATATTCATTTTCTCTGAATAAATGTATATATATTTTATATTTTTACTTTTAAAATAAAATGTTGCATTAATTGAAAATGTGGAATTCTGGAAAATAACATGTTTTGAACCATTATAAAGATTACATTTGAATTCATAAAAAATATATGATAATTTATATTGGATAAAAATTATTTAATAATAGAATTCCATTAAAATATTATTTATTTTAAAAATTGATTAATTCATAAAATCATAAATTGAAATCTGATATTAACTATAAATATGATTTCTACTTTATTATATAAAATTAAAAATCATTTATAACGTAAAAAAATACAGTGAAAATATATTTATTATTATATAGAAAAATAATTCACATAATCATATTTCTAGGGTCTTGATACATATCCCATTAATACACTAACAAACACCATTACAGAAAGGTGAATAATTGTGGGACTTTCATCGGGCGGTCTGGCGAATGGTTTGGGTTGTGATATCAATGAGATTGAACTTACCCCATAAACATTTGCGGTCATGATTATGTTGATGGATATCATATTTTTATTTGTATGTGTAAATTTACACAGATTATATATTACTCGGATGCTCCAACAAATGGTCTTCACATGGTAGGATCCTACTGGTTGTGGCTATCACCCTCTCTATCTATGTCAATTGGGTTTGTTTAATACCTATATTTATACTAATAATGTGATCAATGTTGAAAGGATAAATTATAAATAATAGTGATACATGAAAATCATTTAAATGTAATTGGATATAATAAAACAAAATAATTGCTTTTTTTTCTATATTATGTAATAATACATTCAATTTTAAAAGGGATATTTTATTTACAATTGTTTGGGTCATTAAAATACTCCCCCCTTTAAAAAAAATTTCCTAGAAACTTTTTTACAACATTAACATGGATGAGTGTAACTATTCTTCATCACCTCATAAAGCTCATATATTGCTTCCTCAATCATGTGGTTTCTCATAAACACTTTCACGATGGGCACCATCTGATTTCATTGAATATTTATTCTATGATATAATATCATCAACATCTATTCCTAATAGGAAATGTCAATCTCCAATGATACCACCTCTAGATTGAATACATGTGAGGGTTATAGTAGTTTCATTCTGAAGAGGGATACATAGAATACATCATGTACTTGAGATAGGTTCAGTTGAACAGCTAGTTTATAGCACACTGGTCTGATGCGATCAAGGATCTCAAAAGAGCTGATATACCTTCTACTAAGCATCCAATAATTCAAAAACCTCATCAGTTTATTCCAAGGAAATGTGCAGAGGAAAATCATGTCTCCAACATCAATCTCCTGGTCCAAACATACATTTTCTTCATATCTCTTCTTTCGACTCTATGTAGCCTTGATGTGTAGATGAATGGTCTTTTTGTTTTCTACAATTTCATCATCCATTTCATGTCCTTTATTTTTATATTCCCCAAATTCATCGAAACATGTTGGTGTTCTGCACCTCTTCCGATAAATATATTTATAGGGATCCATTTTGATTATTGAGGAGAAATTTTTGTTATGATAGAGATAATCCAAAAGAATATATTGGTCCCATACACCTTTTCAGTCCATATTACATTCTCAAAACATGTCTTCAAGTGTCTAAATTGTCTTCTGATATTGGAATTCTATTTGAGGATGATAGGCCATTTTGAAATTTAGATCAGAGTTTAGAGAATTTTGTAGATTTTTCAACAACGTGGAGGTTAATTTTGGATCATAATCAAATACAATCAATAAGTGTACTCCAAGATTCCTTAACACATCCCTGATTTATATTAGTTCTAGATGATCTAGAGAAAAATCTACTTGAATCTCAATGAAGTGTGTAGAATTTGTATGATGATCCACAATAGCCCATATTGAACTGTTTCTATATGATTTATTTGTATGTCCTTTTCCAAAATCAATGTTTATGTTGTCTTATTTCCATGTTGGTGTGGTTAATGGTTACTCCATCCCCATATACTTCTTCTTTTCAGCCTCCACATACAATCATACAATTCAATTTGATGTATATTTATTTATCTCCTTCTTCATGTCAACCCACCAATAGTTTTATCAGATATCACTATACGTATTTTTTGTTCCTAGGTGAATGGATAATGTATAACTATGTGCATCATCCAACAGTTCCATATTTAACTCATGATTTTATGGAACACAATGTTTTGACCCAAATCACACATTTCAAGCTTCATTAACAATAAATTCTAAGGATTTAGTCTTCCTTATAGTTTACACATTCTTATGAATTCCAAAATCATTTATATGAGTATCCTATCTCCAATCCATAATAGATGTTTTATAAATTATTTGTGAAAATATTTATGATTTTAATTTCTTTATGATTCCCTTGTCTATCATATTCAAGTCCAAGAATATCATATCCTACTCAATTCTTATCCATTATAAATTTTTGGGTCCATTCTACTTATATAATCCCCTACATTATTCTATTTACCAGGATGGCTGTGAATTGAATAGTTAAAAACCTTGATGAGATCTAACAATAATAACTAGAGAATATGGATCTTTATATTTGAATATCTAACCATGGTTGTTGTGATTATTATATAACTCACACTTCTCACCATATAGATAATGCCTCCATATTTTCAATGCAAAGGTCACAACTTCCAACTCCAGATCATTCATGAGATGTTTTAGTATATTAATTTTCAACCTCCTTGAATAATAGGATATGAAATATTCATTGTTCATTATCACATATCCAAAAATATTCTTAGATGATTCGTTAAAAATTATTAGAAGATTCCAACTTATGGTTAGTGTGTGCTAAGGGGAAGTGATAATCCTTTGTTTTCAACTCCATGATGCTTTTTTTCGAACTCATTATTCTAAGATAACTTGACTCCCTTCTGAGTTAGAATGGAAAGAGTGCTTGACTATCATGATAAATTTCTCACAAATAATTGATAATAACCAACTAACTAAATCAATTTATACATATCTATAATGTGTTTTGGCCTCATCAGTGCTGCAATTTCTTTTTCCTTTATAGGATCCTTAGATATCCAATATGTTATGATGATATTCTTCAAGAATGATACTTCCTTTGACAAAAACTCACACATTATGTTATTTTACCAGATATCCTCCTTTTTCAATGTATTTAGCATAATTCATATATCCTCCTCATGCTCCAACTTTTTTTGATGTATATAAGAATATCATCTATATAGACTACAACATGTTTGTCAGGGTTTTCCATAAAAACAGTACGCATCATGTCCTTGAATACTTCTATAGAGTAAGTGGATGTTAATGGTATTACTATGTACTCATAGTGAAAATGCCTTGAATAAGTTGTGTTCATCACGATATCTTCTTTCTTCACCCTTAATTGATAAAATCCAGACTGAAGATCCACCTTGGAGATGTATTATGCATGGTGTTTCTGATCAAACAAGTCATCAATACGAGGAAGATGTCACATGTTCCTTATTATGATCTTGTTGATATCATGATAATATATACAAAGGATTATTGACCCATCCTTATTCCTAGTGAAGATGACTCGTGAACCCCATAGTGAAGCACATGGGTATATGAACCGTTAATATATTTTTTACTATAGTTAGTTTTTCATATCCTCTTATTCCAAAAAATCCATCCTATATGGATTATTTGATATTGGTAATGCACTAGGTATAATCTAAATTGAAAAATTGACCTCATAGGTATGTCAGAGACCATATAATTCATAAGGGAACAAATCAGTATATTCCCTCAAAATAGGCATATCTTTGATAATGGTTCGATCTATAGAATCCATAATTTGAGAAATATACATGTGATCATAGGGAGGTAATATCCATTCTAGGGGAGATAGTGTTAAAGAAATTTCATTCTCCTCATTGCACTTGTATATAATTTCAGGTGGATTCACCCAAATGAGAGTGATTTAATTATCATTGAAATTTATGTTGTATCTGTATAGAAAAATCTAATAAATTCCCCTAATTAAAAAAAATACATCAAAGTGAGTATGATGAGGAATTATGGGACATTCATCCCACTAATGTCGATAGGGATGGAGTTAACTACTTTGGATGACATAATTTCCCCATTTTCTATTATCATAAATATCTCTATATCCACTCTTTATGGTTGATTTTAGATAGTTTTACTAATATTTCATGATTTGAAGGAATCCATTGAACGTGAATCAAAATGTATCTTCACTATTCATTAATGAATAACTAGTGTACCTTTCACAACTTCATTTTCCGGATTCACATCATCAGTAGTGAGGGAAAAACATCTCCCATTCCACCTTTGAGGTTGTCGGTTTTCTCCGAAAACCCTTGGCATGGGGAATTTGTTTTCAACGAATTCATGTTCTTATAAGTTTAATCATCATGTAATGTCTTGTGGTTTTAATTTATAATTTATATCATTAATGAAATTCATGGGTTTCTCCTTTTTTTCAATTATTATATATTTTTCTTTCAATCCAACACCGAAATCATTTCTTCTTCCCCCTTAGGAAATGTTTGGTGTACATCATTCCACACCTTTGACAAGTGGGATTCCTAAATTTATTAGCACCATGATATTTATCCATCAAACCCCCCGAATTAAACTCCACATTCTATATATTATCCCCATAATAGATATGTGATTCTCTGATATCCATATTGACTTTGAGGACACATCATAAAATGTCTTCAAAGCAATCAATATCATTGATCTCTTGGGCTTTTGTATACAAGGTTTTGGGCCACAAAAGAAGCGGTCAACCTTTTATTCTGAGGTAAAAAAACTAGATGTGTATCATGAATGTCATGTGAATTTTTACTTGTATCTGTTAATATGTTGGTAATATATTTGGTTGAGTTCAATGAAATTCCATTCCATTTTATGATAGGGTGTGTGAGGAAAATATTTATCAATAAAAATTTTCTAAAATTCCTTCGACTCCATTATATTCATATCTTCCTCATTCATTGTATTACTGATCAATGTGTACCACTTATTATCTTCTCCATATATATGATAAACATCTCGATAAGTCTTTTAATGTTCATAACAATGAATGATGTAGAATATATTCTCAATGTTGATGATCTATTGTTATTTTATTAAGGGATCAGATGATCCATTTAATGTATGAGGCCTATGTCGCATTAAGATCTTCATTTTTTTCATATTATCTTTTAAGGTGGTTTGGTATCTCCTCATGACCAAGGCCTCTCTTCATAACATCATTTAATTGAGAGTTTATGGTGATAATTTTTTAGATTCCTTCTCCCATCTGGTTGGGAATCTCATTGGTTAGTCATTACACTTCCCTTCACATCGATTCCTAACTAGATTCATCATATTTTTAGACATTGGCTAGAATAAATGGTATATTATGGATGAGTATCATATACTATTAATCATATAAAGGGGGATCCAGTGAAATCATTTTGATATTATATAAATTACAAAAATCTCATATATTATGAGTTACTAGGATTCAATCAATGTTATCCCGGATCTATTTCTAACATATATTTTAAAGAAATTTTATTCCTATAATATTTGTTAGTAATGAGCTTTTTAGATTAACAAAGTATATCACTAATGTGTGTTAAACTATGTGTGTAGTTCCCATTGTAGGGCACCTAATTACCCTTAGTCTGGCTTGAGAAATCTTGTCAGAGTTGTTAATCCTAGTTACATCTATCCCAGAACAACATCAAATATTAGTATATAGACTGAGATTCATTTCCTTGATTAATAAATTACTCTATACTAACCAATGTTTAAATGTTTTTTCATATATTTAATCATACCCCTATGTTTTTTTCTAGAGTTTTATAATAATAATAATAAAAACAAAAAAACTATTTTTTTGAAATGAACTATAACAACCCTATGGTTTATTTCACATTAACACATGTTTATTAAATATAAGTAAATTTAATAATACCACAATATATCTATAAGTGGAGTATAATTAATAATTATATACATTAAACAAAAATATACAACATGGGGAGAATTTTTTTTTCAAACACCTCCTTGACAAGATCATAATATTCCAATGAATATAAAACTTCATGGGATATCATAAGGATAATCATAGAAAAGGGTTGAGATACAAAGACAAGTAAGGGAATAAATAATACATAACATGAAGAATATTATACTTGTTATAAAATAGGAAGATCAAAGTGGTTCAAAAAGTGTAGTAATCATAAACATGAGCAATGAAACATGATTTAACATTGTAATCACAAAGGAGACATGCGAAATGCACAAACAACAAAAAAAACTGCATCATAAACATAATTAAATGATTAATATCCCAATACATCATGGTGTAAAATGTCCCATAAAAGAATTAGGTACACCCCTATATGATAATGACATATCATGATACTAAACATTATCCAATTCTTTGGAGAGATATCTAAGGGAACCAATCATTTTCATTTCATTCTCCGGGTCATGTTTACAACATAGATCATACAACAAGGATTAATGTTTCATCCAGATTTGTTCAATGTATTACTATTATGTAATAAATATAAGTAAATATCCAATAAATAAGAATAAATTCATATAATTGAATACCCTTGATAGTAAAATGGGTAATTTGTTCATTAAAAATGGTTTTGGCATGTAAAATCATGGTTAAATTTTGGTACCATAACAACGTTACAAAAAAATTCCAAAAAAAAAATTAGTCGATGAGATTGAAACTAGTCTCCAATAATTTTATCACATAATTGGATGTAGTATGGACATGGAAGGATATTTCCTAACATTAGGTAACTGATATAAAAGGCATATATTCATAAAGAAACATGAATTAGGAGGAAATGGTTAGGATCCCTTATGTAATTTTGGTTGAGCTTGGGCTTATGTAATTGTCCAATAATGGGAGGTTAAATGATAAAACATTTAAATAACATCAAAATGAGGAAAAGGGAATTACTATAAATAAATGATCATATAAATATTTTATATTAAATGAACTAATTTCAAATAATATTCTTGAATTTGAATAGAGTATATAAAGGTGAGAAACCCTTAAATGAATTCTGCAAAGTTAATGGTGTACAAAAAAGTTCATAAGAGTGGATAATGATAGTTAAATTGGAACCATGAATTTATATATATAATTTACAGTAAGGTGGGTAAGAAATGTACATATCCCAACATAAAAATTTATATTTTAAATACATAACATAAAATGAGTGCATGATAAAATAGAATAGCGGATGGTCCCTTAATTGTGTGTGTAACTACAATGGCTTGGAAGGGGATTCTCGAAAGCTTAAGGGTGCTTTGTGAGGACTAAAAGAAGTAGAGGGAAGAATTTGGTCACACTAAAAGTAGTTTGAGTGAAGATAAATGGTAGTTTTTATGGGTTTATATAGGAAATGATAAGGATTTTATTATTATTTAGTTTTTTGAGTCTATATAATAAAATATCCAAAACCACAAACCTTCCCATGTTTCGTGACCATAGTTTTACCAAATGGGAGTTCATTAAAATATTTTGTATGTAAAAGTTCCAAAATAATTAATATATTAACATTATTCTTGTGAAGGTGAGTCACACTCATAAATAGATTATTTTAAAATCATATAATATATTATAAGTCTGGGAGGATTCATAATGGATTTACAAAATAAATTAAATAAACATTAAATAAAATTATTTTTAAGGTAAAACATATATTTGGTTATGGATCCAATTTATATTACTTATTAAAAAACTTTTGTGTTATTTTGATTTCATAATATATAATTTATATTTATATGGTATTTAATTTTTACTCCAAAAAATATCTGTCCCAGACAATTTTGAAAAATTCACCTTCTGATAATTTCAGAATCATGATTAAAAAATATTTTTCTTTTTTGTCACAATATTTTTCAAAATATTTTAATGGAAAATTTTAAAATAAAAAATGATTTTTAAGGAAAATTATGGGTTTGTGACAATCACTTTTTTGAACCCTTAAAAAAAATTACATTTGACTTCCTAAAGAGTATGTGTTCATTATAATTTGATAAACATTATTTGATAATAACATTACATTAAAATATTATTTGTTTAAAAAATACATTAATACATAAACTCATTAATTGAATTTTAATATTAACTTTCTATATAATTTGATCTTTATTATATTAAATAAAAATACTTTATAATTTAACAACAATAGGTTTAAAATATATTCATTATTCTATAAAAAATAATTTAAATAATAAAATTGTTGTAGTATTGATATATATCCTTTTAATAGAACATAAAATTCCCAATTTGTAAGGTGTGGGATGGTTGGTCTTTCATGGGGTGGTTTGGCGAACATGGTTTGAATTATGATCTCGATGAGCTTGAACTTCTCTTGTAGACAGTTTTTTTCATGCTGAAGTTGTGGGATCACAACTTGGGCTTGGTCTAAGGAAAACAATATAAATTATTTATACCTTCGAAACAGCATAAAATGGGATTCGTAGGGTATGATCCTGTAGGTTGATTCCATCAATTCCTCTTTCTATGTCAATTGGGTTTATTATAACCCTAAATTTATATTAGTTATATGATCTCTATTCAACAGCTATATTTTCAAATGTAATGATACATGATGGTCATTTAAATCCAATTGGATACAATAAAACATTATATGGTGTTATGTTTTATATATTTTACAATAAGACAATAAATTAAATAAAAAGGGGAACATTATTCGTAATAGTTCATATTATTATAGTGAGTCACCAAAGATCACCATTTTCCCATTAACCTTAAATTTGGAGTCCACCATTATATTTGAAACAATTTTAAAGAAATCCACTACCTCTTCCATTCCTTTAGGATTTTTATATTCTACAAAAACCATGTCATAATCATCTCGTTGTAGGTATTTCATTCCACTATCAAGAACTCCTTCCAAAACATGTAAGTCTTTATTTCTCTAAAAAAATCATTATATTATAATTCCCCATAGATTATTGGATTCCTAGAAAATTCCAATTCCTTTGGATTCCTCTTACATGTGGTTCATTCCAATTATTTAATTTATTTTAATTAATCATATTATTTCAAATTCATTTCTTATATCTTTATATAGAATGCAGATTAGAACTAGTTATGGAGCGTCTATATTACCAGTTAAAATATATGTGTGGTCCATGTAATGTTTTTGAAATTTATTTTTCAATGGAATACATTTATTATTATATTTATACGTATTTCCACTTATTTATTAATTTAAATGTCTCAAAACATACTTTTTAGTTATGTTTATTATGGTATGAAAAACATAAATTATGACTATACTATGGATTATATGGTAGTATTATTTGATTTTAGAATTTTATATCTTTATGTTATAAAATATATTATAAAACATACAAAATTAGAAAATGGAATCTTTCCATGAAATCAAACAAATAATTCATAATTCTATATATTATTGTGAGGATAATCTATTATACATTTCCTATTATAAGGATATTTTCAGAATTTGTTACATCACCCATAGGATTTTATCAGATCAAGGGAATTTCAATTAATCTCCTCCTCTCATGAATTTTAAAGGAATCAATTTAGACAATATCAAATTCTGAAAATTCGATGGTCATTGGGATAAAACAGTAATTCAATGTTTCCCCTACAAATCAAAATATATCATTTTTCATTTAATTATCCCATACCGAATGGTAGTAAAATAACAAATAGAAATAATCTTTTCATTTATGTTTTCATTAATCACTAGACTACCCAACATCATTCTTGGATAATTATAGATCTTATTCAAACAACTATAACATCATCTCGCATGATTTATGTTTTGAATTTATTTATCTCTTATGATTATTCCCACAATATATATCATATTCCAATGTCTATGAGTGTTTTTCAAGCGTGTAACTTTTCTGGTTCATTTTATAATTTATTTGTGTAACAAAATATTTAAGGCATACCCGCTCTTTTTTATATCCATTGATTTTTCATAACCAGTTTTTATTGGTGTGTATCTATTTCATCATTCTTAGAATACTAATTCTAACTTATTTTGAGTTAAAATTATTCCCCATATAATTATTTTTGAATTGTTTAACCATTTTTAGCATCATCTTTAACTCTTATTATTTGGATTAATTATCTTATCTTTGGTTTATAACAACATGAATAATATCTTTTATTTGGAGTTTTTATTATTAATCCTCAATCACCATCTCATTAATCATAATATCATGTTACTAGTTATACTCCTTCAGCATTAAAATTATTATCATAATCATTGAACCATATCCTTTGGTAGGTGTAAAACTTTATCATTTAGATTCCATGAGATATGTTCATTATTAATAGTCCCAACATCACATGTTTTATTATGTTTATCATTCATACATTAAAAATATTAATTGAGTGATGAAAATTGGAATAATAGATAACTTTCATTTTTCAGTATCATGTAACTAAATCACACACTATGCATTGATAGTTCCAATACAGATTTATTCCAGTATAATTATACTTCTCCTTTTAAATTTACTCTATTTTCCATAGAAGACAGAAAAAATATAGAAAAATTGAAATTTAAGATTCAACAATCAAATGAATAGAGTTATAGTTAAAAAGTATAATAAAACAAAACAATGATCTACCATAAATTTCTATGTCCAAAAGGATAATGGATATCCTAAAGGGTTTGAATTTGAGAATGGGTAATTTTCAAGGTTCTTCTGGACACACTAGATCATGACATCTTTAATATAAGGGTCACTCATTTTTTTTCTTTACTGTTTTAGTTGATCGAGTTACCGAAATAGTATTTTTTATAAATTTTTATTTTGATTATTATTATCAAAATTATATAATTTTGATTAAAAATAATTAAATCTATGAATTAAAAAGAAAAAATGGGTTTAACATGATTCACCAAAATGGGATAGTAAAAGGTGAATTAGTACAATTGTGTTTTATGATACAAAAAATAACTGATATCACATCCTTTTAGTTTAGTATGAGGCATTATATCATTGGAAGAGAAAACATATAGTGGTTTGTGGTATATATAGCATCTCATTGGTATAAAATCCTTCATCATTAGGTCATTCACCCATTTATTCATATAAAAATACATCTTTTATGTACTAAAAATAACAACATCATATCTTGTAAAGATTTTGACCGAGTTTTTTTCGTATTAAAAAATTATGCCACTCATCCACAAATTTGTTTTTCATATTCCACTCAATATTAATCACCTAATATAGATATTTATTATACAAATTGAATTCTACCCCTTTTCTAGAATTCTTTCATAATTTAATTTTTTATGTAGTAACTATAATTTTATCTTTAATATGCCATATGCATCTTCATCTCCTTCCACAAATAAAATGGATATGGAAGTGGATGTTTTGTGAATGTTGTATTGTATCATTGGAACCCTTAATCCATATAATATATTTTAATAGTGAAAATTTTATCACTATTCCTGTATCCTCATATTTTCATATTATAGTCATCCCATATATGATAACACCTTAAAACTACGATGCCAATATTACCTTCCAAACAATACATAAATATTTTATTTTTCCTATGAATATCAATCTATGAATATAATTTTACATTATAGAATGTGATTCCTATAAACCTCATGATTTATAGAAGTTTGATATAGATTAACTACAATAATAATATCTAGATTTTCTTAATTTTATATCTTCTTATATTCAGATTTCATTGAACTTTATTATCAAGAACCATCCTATGTAACCTAGTAACCTAATGACTAAGCTTGTACTAGTTTATCCCAATGGGTCTTGTTGATCCCCACTCATCACTGACTATCAAATAACATCCTAAAATAGGGAGTGGGAATGATTTTTCCACTACCAAAATAGGAGATAAAGAAACAAGACAACATTAATATCAAATGAAAATCCATGGGGAATGGTGTACCAGAAGTCAAATTGGAATAAAATAAACTAGTTACTATAACCAAGTACTATAAAATAAGTAAACTACACATGTCCCACCTCGGACACAACTCACCAAGTCCATAGATCAATAGCTAAAACCACCTCCAAATAGTGAATTAAACCTACACAAACCTGGACGGAGAGAGTCTACAAAAACCCAACTGCACATGTATAGTGTGAGTCATATCCCAATTGGATATCAAAAAAATTATTCAATAATAGTATGCAGTATTAAACTAACCACCGATGTGCTTTAAATTACGAAATATACTATTTTGGAGTTTTGAAATAAAATAAAAAAAATCATTATTTTCAATCAAAATATGGAAAATACTTTATAAATTCTTGATTGAAATTTCAAATGGTGGAATTTCAAATAGGTTCCATAGAAAATGGAACTTTTCATGAATAGCTTAAAAAAACACAATTTTATGAAATAGTTTATATTAATACAAAAGTCATATGAAACAGTCTACAACAATGAAATATATACAATTGAAATATAGAAAATAGATATGCATGGTCATCTTCCAAATAGTTTTGATTGTTCTAGGTTATTGGGACATAATATAGTAAAATTTAAAATATGTACGTATTCCCCTTTTGTCATATGTCGAAGGGTACTCATTACCATAGCCTAAGGGATGTGATGTGCTAATATAATTTTTTTAGAATATTGTACGTGGTAAGGTACCGCACAAAATAACTCACGTGGAACCTAAGACATTCATGTGCTCATGTTTAAAGCAACGTTGGGAAATTTATTTTATGTGTGTTTAAAATATCATTATATCCCATTCTACATTACAAATGTTACAATTTTTCCTTTTAAAATCGTAATGATATTTTAATAAATAACATGACTTTTAACCATGATAAAACTGGAAGGTATCTTTAAAACCAATTATAACCCATTTTAACCAAATTATAATTTAAAACAAATTAAAAAAATTTCACAATCCACTTTCAAAAAAATAATTCCATTATTTATGTTTTAATCAAATTAAATCTATTTCATAACAAACTCCCAATTTAATGGAATTATGGGTTATCACAATTTCCCCTCAATTATATATACATAATTAAATTAAATATTTTAATTGGAACTCATTTCATCATGTCCATAATTTTTATGAAAAAATATTATTTAGAATATTTTCTATAAAGACACCCTAATTAAATTGACATGGGGGATTTCAAATTCAAGACAAAAAACCATTATCATATAAAACCCAATTATATGGAATTTTGTTTTTAATCAAACATTAAATGAAATTTAATCAAAACAATGAAATTTCATTTAATTCAAACCATTGTAATTTAACAATGAAATTTACGGTTAATATGAATTGGGAATCATAATGAATGCACCTACCAAAATCAACATATCTCAAAATTCCAAACCCTATTTGGGATTTTTCTAGGAAGAAGGATGACCACACCAATGGGAAACCACCCAAAGTTTAAGGTAATATAAAATACTATATTATATCTCTAAATCAATATGTTGGATTAGGGAACACTATATTGGAGAAGGGAGACCATGGTAGAATGTTATCAGGATAAGGAAACTAATAGGGAGAGGATTGATGGCATTCGACCTGCTTTTAATCACATTCAAGAGGGTTTTATGGTCCAAGATTCATTCTTGGGATCTCCATGAATGAGAGAAACACATTTATGTTGAAGGAGGTCCACTAAAGACCTAAAAAGGATTTAGGACATTTTATCAAAAAATAAAATTAATGAAAAAACCTTATGAAGCCCCACCAATGTCGAAATCACAAGAATGTATTATATCCTAACGAATACAAAAATAACGTTTTGTATGTCCATCCAACTATAGATTGTATTCTATAATCCAATGGATGTGAGATAAAATTTCCTTCTTATTGACACTCAATAAATGATAAGTGTGTTTTGGATATCAATATAAATCTATAGTAGAAGGAACAACATTGAAATGATCAATCTATTTTACATAGATATTTCCACGCTCATCATATTTTATTGAATCAAAAATGGGTAAAATGTCATCCAATTTAGTATATATATCCATCACAACCCATATCTAATTCATCGTGTTCTATGAAGATAGAAAAAAGAACAATAATTTCGCTAGAGATATCCTTCAACTTCCATCTGTGGACTATAAGTTGCAAGAGAAAACATGAATGCTTATAGTTCATGACCATCACCTAATGGAATGTATAATAGCAATAATTTCTCATAAATTCAACATAACATATATGGACACCATAAAAACCACCACATTTCATATAATATATTCCTAGTTCCTTGGTATAATGACCACTTGACACTAATGAAATCCCCCATCACAACTATCCATACACTAGAAGGAACCAAAAAATGATTATAATAGTATAAAATGCCCTCATTAGAGGTGACCATTGGAAAAGTGTCTCCCAACCATAAAGATAGTATGTAGTTCTAAAAAAATCAAAATCAATTTACGTTTCTAAATTAATCAATTCATTTAGAGAATATTTCAACTGAATATTGGGCAAGGAAACCTTTAACACATTCTCCTCAACTCCAATATGAAACTGTTCAAAAAGAGCCATCTAGTTCCACTATTCTGATGATTATTTTATGTCCATCAAGAAAAATTTCTTTCTCAAATCAAATTTAATGATATTCTCTTTCACTAATGTATATAAGATTATTAAATCAAATGACAACAAGTATTCCAACAAATTTCTCTGGTAGTGGTTTAAATCGTTTGGAGAGAATATATAACTCAAGAACGTGTGGTTAGAATACATGATTATCCATTCACTATAACGTTAATACCATTGACTATCAAGCGCATTCATTTTTTCTGAATGACAAATTTCATTGGTGATATAATAATTCTACTGTGTCTTAAGTTGATGAGATCCATATGCAACAACATGGTTACCCAACATATGAACGTAGCGTAAACCTAAACCTGATGCATCACAAAAGACGACATAGAAATTCAAAACATCCAGAAGAGACAATAATGTAATAGTGGAAGAAATATATTTCAAATAATAAAATAACCATAAAATGTTTCATTCCAAGAATACTTTTTCCCTTATGAGTAAGATTAGTCTTCGGAGAAGCTGACATCGAGAATTCCATAAAAACCCGACGATAACATTCGGTTGAGCCCAAGAAGATCTGAATCTCGATGTCATTACATGATTTATCCTGAGATATTACTACCTTCAAATTCATAGTATAACTAGTATTTCATTTATGACACCTTTTGTTTCAATTATTTTTCTTCCAGAATCAAGAAATCACATTTAAAAATATTGGTATAATGTCGTTGATGTCTCAAAAAAAATCAGAACCATTCTAATAAAATGAACATGATGGCCCTCAGTCATAGGGTATATAAAGATTTCATCCAATAAGAATTACATTATGGTATCATGGTACTCGGGTAAAATCATATTTATACAATAAATTAATATTATATGATCATTTTTTCAAACAATGGACATAACAAGGTACTCATACTGAAAGTTCCTGCTCCAAATGTTGGTTTTTAGAATTTCAGATTCCTTTTCCAAAACTAATTATAACTAGATGGATAGTTGACCTTTTAGAACCAATTATCCCCATTAAAATGATCAAATATATCATTAATACTAGGTAATTGGTATATTTTCATTATCGTAACCCAGTTGAGATTTTGGTAATCAACAAATAAGAAAAGTGAACCATCAACATTCTTATCAAAGAGAACGAAACTGCCCAAGGTGACATTCTCGTGAGTATGATACATTTCTCAAGAAGGACATCAAAATGGGATGTTAGATATTTTATTTCAGTTGTTTCCATGTGGGAAGAGGATATAGATATTTGTTGAGTACCTCAGATTAGGTCAATGAAAAAATAAACCTTCTTTACTAGTGGAAACTAGGGGAAGTCAGAAGGAAATATATTAGGAATGTCAATGATAAATGGAGGGAGATCAATACTCAAATATTTCCACATCTTTTCAAATGAAGGCTATGATATTATATTTCCCAAATCTATAAAATAAGGAAATTATTTTTTCGAACATGGGTCCCATTCTCCTTGAATGAAACAACATACATCACTGGGGGAATTAATGGAGACCCATCATAGGTAACAATAAATCTAGGATTTATTGGCAATGAGAAAATCCATCCTGAATATGATGTTAAGAAATTTCATGACTTGTAATAGAATAGTCCAAGAAATGACATCATATAATAGAGATAAAACACAAGAGGGTCTATGATGACCTTTCTCTCTCTACATTCCAAGGGGTGTAGTAATATCCTTTGCAATATATAAAAGATCCATATAAAAATTAAGTAGACTAAAACTTGGGTTGAAATAAATGAATGTGATAAACAAGTATCAAATAATGAAATTACTAATGACAAATCTATAGTGATGGAACCTATCATAGTCAATGGACCCATATTTCCTTCTTATGGAGACTCATTCACTGCATGATGATGTTTCATTCTAGATTTCTGTGGATGAAACCTTTTTCACATGAAGAAAATGATTTCCTCTTAATTTTCATAGATCTTGGGATCTGTACCCACGATTCAGAGTGGAATGAACATCGAAGAATCTCTGTATGTGACCAGATCTTTATCGTGAGTCGTAATTTTTGGGTGCCTCAGTGCAAGACCTTTCTGAATTTCCCAAAATTCCACGCTATTATAAAGCCATAGGACATTTCTCTGGTACTGTAGGTTCTCTATAGAAAACTTACTATAACGAACAGATACAAGAATCATCACAGATCTTCTTTCACAAGAAGAAACACACACTTCCTCTTGGAGAGAAATAAACTATTTATTTCCCTCACTTTCCAGGAAGGACCATTTAAAATATAAGAGATCTATATATAACAACCACATAATAAGAAATCGTCATCAAGAAAAAATAATAGTTAATATCCTCAAATAGTCCCAAATATAACCTTTGATCCTTCATCTTCTCATTGGATACAATCTCTAATGTGAATAGCACAATCCCCAAAAAAAAATTCAATTCTATTTCACTGTCCTATCATCCAACTCAAGATTAAATAACTATGTGGACTTCGCTAATAGTAGTGATTCGAGATTGAATAGTTTTGTGAAATTAAAATTTATTCCTTCCAATATATGTCCAAAATCTTCTTCACCAATACCATCATGTCCAATGATCTCATGCTCAGTCCTTCCAACATGAAGGTGTCATGCATCTCGTTGATTTCATCGGGTTTTTTCAAGAACCTAAAAAGGAGACAAATTATTCTCAAAAACTCCTTACCAACTTGAGTAACATTTTATCCTTTGAATAGTTATAGCCTCTACTGATGGAATTAATGAGGGAAAATTTTGAGGAAGTTCCTCTATGGTTTCAGAACTAGAGACTAAATGGGATCAATAGGTGGAGCATGTCCCATATCTTGTAAAGTGCGTAGAATAACCTATACCATATTTGCATCCACAAAAGGATTCGAGCAGAAATGTTTAATTGCAACATCCTCTTAGATCAGCCCTGCTTGTCTTCTCAGAGTAATAATGCTACACAACATCAATAGACCACAAATAAAACATTATATTTACACAAAAACAAATCAAAAAGAGAAATTAATTAAAATATATTTAAGGACAAGATTATTTTAACTATATCCAAATAAATATAGAGAAATGAGTATAACTAATCCTCATGAAGAATTAAAATTACTAGCCCTACCGACTCAGGGTTCATTACGATTAGAGATATCCATGAACTCAATCACAACTACTTACTATGTCCTGACATGATTTTAAAAATTCATTCTGACATATTGACAAGAATATTGACATGGAGAATTGATAATTATTTTCCAAGAACTGGCCCAAGTACCTTGGTTACCTTAATACTGATACAGTCTTGACATCGCCCATAGGGAATTACTGAGGTCCACTAATCTGTGACAAGAACGTGGAATCATATAAAACGGAAGTGGGAAATGATTTTTACACTAACTGTGTAAATGTAGAAGAAACATGAAATTATGCATATCTAAAGAGAATATACTAGGACTAATGTACCAGAAGTAAAATTGGGATAAACAAGCCCATTTTATATAACTAAGTACAAGAAAACATGAAAACATCCAAACTCCCAACTCAGAACCATCTCACGATGTCCTTTAATCAGTTTCTAGAAAAACTACCAAGTGGTGCAATACCTATACAAGAACCTAGAAGGATAAAATCTATAAACACCCACACACACTAGTATGGAGTGATCCAAATCCTTGTAGTATTTCACTAAAAACAATCTATAATAGATTCTAATATTAAATTATCTAAGAAAGTGCATTGAGTTTTCAAAGTAATAGGTCTGAAATTTCAAAATATTATTTATACAAACCATGATTCACAATATAAAATATATAAAATAATTTACCTATTCATCTGTTTCATTTCAAAGAATGGTATTTGACTTAAAATTATGGAATTACCTTTAAACAAAAGATTCTTAATAAAATGTAATTTTTCACAAACGGATTAAATAAAAACATTTATATAAAATGGTTTATATAAATTCACAAGGCATGTACCATTGTTTACAAAAATTTGATATATTTAATTGTAATACCAAAAAGTGAGAAGCAACTTCATGTTCTAAAGAGGTAAGATAATTACAAGATTTAAGGACCTACCATTATGAAATATAAAATATGTACATACTCTACATTGGGAATGAGGAAAATGGGACTCATCGTCATCTCTTAAGGGGATTGTTGTGATTATATGATGTTTTGAAACATTATATGTTTTAAAGTTCCTCCCAATATAACTCAATAGCAACATAATTATTTAATGTGATCAATTAAAAAATAAATGATGACATATTTATTTACTAGTTTTTTAAAATATAATTAAATCACATTCCCTATTTCAAATATACCAATATTTCCTTTAAAACCAATAATGGGATTTTAGAACAAAAACATCCCTTTCCAGTAATGAAAAACTGTATGGTTTCCTTCAAATCCATTTTAAACTAATTTTCACATGTAGGTTTTTTAAAAAATAATAAAATTTCATAATCCACCTTCATAAATTATATTCCGCAATAAAATTTTGAAAATAATTCCATCAATTTCAAAAAAAAACTACAAATATAACAGAATTGGGGATTTCCACAATTTCCAATCAAATACATTACCATGATTAAATAAAATAATTTATATGAAACTATTTCCATAAAATATAAAACTAATGTTGTCATAATTTTCATGAACACACCCCACATCAATGGAATTAGGAGTTTTCCAATTTTATTCCTAATAACTATATTTCTAAAGATCATAATTTAATGGAATTATGTTTTTAATAAAACCATAAAAAGAAAATTAATTGAAACCAAACAACATAATTCAAATAAAAATATTGAAATTAAGAATTTCAAATAAGGTTTTATATAAATTGGGAATTGTAATTAAATCACCTAACGTAATGAACATATCATGTAGTTCCACTCCCAAATTGGAAGTTTTCCACAATGAACGACGGTCATACAAACTAGAATGAAACTTAGGTTTATGTTCCAAAAATATATGATATGAGATAAATTAATCAATATATGGATTTAATGAAACCAATAGAGAATAAGAGAAATCACAAGAGAATGTGATTGGGATGAGTAAAATATCTTTTAGGAGATCGAATGGTTTTCTTATTCATTTTGATGACTTCTAGGAGGGATCAAATAGGATAATAATCCTTCTTCAGAACACTAATGATGTGATAAAACTTATTGGGTAGAAATAGGTATATCTGGAACCTAATTAAAGGAGTTGGTAGTTTTTAAACAAAAATAAAATTAATGAAAACATCTTCTTTACTTTATCATGTGAAGATGCACAATGTTTAGTTAAACCATGTGCAAGCTGTGATCTACTTATAAATTATATTATAGTTTCTCTAGAGGGGGTTCAAGGTTTGGTAAACATTGTGAAATCCATGTGAGGACCACTATCCAATTTATTCCATTTTTTGGTAGAAGGGAACCTAGATTGGAAAATGTTGTGCTGAGTGTGAGCCAACCCAAAAATAGCCTTGAAAAATGCATAAAAATCATCATTTCCCCTGATTTAACACCAAACAAAACCCAACCAAAGCATGTTCAAGAATAGGGGTTTATGAATACATGAAAATAATAATGAGATGTTAAATTGTTCATAACCTAATGTATATATTAATAATTATACAAATATGAATCATTTAATTATTCTTACATTCAGAAATATTATTTATTTGAATACATGAGTCAATAGAATTGTGAAATTCTCCATGGTTTTTGTCATTTATTAAAATATATTTCAACCATGATTATCTTTCCATTACAGATAAGAGTAGATCTTTCACTCCAAAATTATCATCCTCTATATTTTAAGATAATATGATATTCCACATATGAAAAATATGGTCACTCTGGATTAAATAGGGTTGTGATCCTCCATACTATCCATGTGGGAATATTTATATTTTTCTAGAATAACAAATCATGTGATTTATTGGGAAACATTGTATAGTGATCTTATACAAATAACATTAATGTTTCTTCTATATATTAATTCATTAATAATTTTGTATTATGATATATATTTTTATTTTCGTTTGATATTGCTCAATGTTTTAGTATTTCATAAAATCTCTATTTATGACTCTATGATGATCATTGAAGGTTGTTTCAATATGTGGAATCCATTAATATTCACATATGTGTATGTGTTCAAATATACCATTTGTTATTACTTTCAAAGACAGAATAGTCACTTACACAATACATTCCCATATCCATAATTTTTTCTATACAACGCCATAGAAAAATTCATTTGTGGTTTCTTTGATAAATTATTTATGTGTAGTAGTGAATGTGTGGCTCATTTTCACAAGACCAATTTTACATATAAGAGGAATATAAATAAATATAATTCATATATTTTTAATATTAGGTTCATGAGAAATCATATAATCACCTCACAACATCCTACCAGACCACCACCGGTTCAAAATCATACATAGAAGAACTCTTGAGTAAGAGGTGGTATTCAATCGAGATGGTTCTATTTTGATTTATAGGCCTTTCATGTCTTTTTTTAAAAATTAAGGATGAATAATTTTGTTTTTATATGGAATTCCAAAAATGATTTATACTTTAATGGTCACCACATAACAATATAATCAATCACTCAATAACTCAATCAAGTAATACTAGTACCAATTCACCATTATTGCCTCCCATTTTACCCAACATGAGAGGATAAGAACTTTCTTTTCCCATATGTATTGACCTGCACATCCATACTCACATAAACCCATGCCTCAAAACCCAACATCTCAAAAGATTTCGACCCCTCGAATAAAACTCACCTATGTAGTTCCACGGATACTGACCACCAGATTATTAATAGCCTTATTTGGTGCTGGGTTTGAGTGGGTTGGCCGAAAATTTTGGGATGTCCTTATCTCAAACCATATAAAATAATATAAAACAACAAATATATTTCATAAACAAGAAATAATAATCGTCATATATATATATATATATATTACCTATTTATGAACAACAACAAGAAATGCATCAATATCAATATTAAGTTTGGAATGAATCCATAACAAATAACAATGAATCAAAAATAATTCCAATATTTATAATGTTATAATGTAATATTATCATATAGTTTTATTAAATTATGTTTAAATAGTTTATTGATATTACTATTAAATATTAGTTGTTATATAGAATATAAAAATTTTATATTCTAATGTATAAAATTTAAACTATTGAAAAAATCAAATATCACATAATGATCATTTAGACATGACCAAATATGCCATCAATACTCATTTTTATTTGGTTTAATTAATTTATTTAAATAAATGAATTAAATTGATTATTATTAATTCATATTTATGTGAAATTAAAAAATTTTAATATAAATTATTCTATTTTTGAGATTATTTTGTAATTTATAGAAACATTATTAATGAATGTTATAAATTCAATATAATCTATAAATATTTAATATATATTTAATTACGTATATGTTTCAATTATTTATTGTATATCATGTGAATATTAAATCCTTAAAAAATGTATACATTAAATATTTATTAACTTTGATTTTATTCCTTTATGAATGGTTTATAATCTATAAGTATAAAATGATCTATTAATTTAATCAAAAATTAATATTTAAATTTAATATATATATATATATATAGAAGCATTCGTATGGAGTAAAAAATGAGATAAATATTTTTTTTTCTATTATGAGATTTTAATATGAATATATCACATTTTATTTTTTGGGTGAAAATATTCAATTTTGAATTTTTAATTATACTGTTTTATATAAAATTTATATTCTATAATCATTTATATCCAAAGCATTAAATTTATTCATTTTTGGATGAATTTAATTTTTTTCTATAAAGGATGAACTATCTTTCATAATTTGGGACTCAAATAAATTTTCAATAAGATATATCATAAAATATTAAGCTATATTTATCATGATTTAGAAATGTGCACCACACAAAAACCCACACATTGTTTTTTGAAAATTTCTACAAGATATGATAAATTTGATATTGTCAGATATGATAGAGACATATCATACATGATAATTTTGGATCATGTCATAATGATGATATAGTGTACATTTTCAAATATGATGTCAAGTGTATGGGATAGATATTCAGAGACCATACATAAAAAAATGTTCCATATAAATTATTTTTCCTGCACAATAGACTCTCATAGGCATGGGAATTCCATATTTTATTATATATGAAATATCATGACTATGAAACGATTAACTATATTCAAAGAATTATGATTTTATAAATATCCTATGATATCTGATTTAAATATTATAATTAAAAACAATACCAGATAATTTTTATATATTGTATCCTACATTACCAACTAGATGTTTCATGTGATTAAAAAAATGTAACTATGATATCCTATATCATAAATATAGGATTTGAAATAATGTGTTGGATATTACTTCATGGAATATCATAAATATCAAATCCACATTATGAATATTAAAATACACATGTTCATTATAAATAGAGTCCATTATTATGTTACTCAATTGATGAATGTTGGTATGATACCACATATGGGGATAGGTGTAAAATCTAATGATCATGGATGCTGAATAAAACTATAAAAGTGTATGATCTACCATTAAAAATAATGTTATAGAAGGAACATAATTTTTTTATTGACGTCCCTAGATTCTAAAAAGTTCAATATCTCTATAAGTCATTGGTGTCTTAATGTTGGTAATCTTTGAGAAGTAGCCAACAATAACCTACCTATAAAGGGGTGATAGTGACCACTAAAATGTATTTGTTATGTGGGGACACCAAAATAGAAATGGTGTGTTATCACCATCTCCATGGTTTTTAATTGTGAACCAGGAAAATGTGATGTTCAACTATGTTTTATCTGTATCACATATACATCCACAATCCCAATCAGAGGGAATCTACTCTTTAAGTAGTAACATATTATTTAATAAAGGGAGTATATAATCAGCATTCATCACATGAAATAAACCATGCATTACCAATAATGCATGCCCATTGGTATCCTATAATCATTAAAACACTTCTATTGTTTTTGTGTATACTAAAATGAATCAACATGTTTACTCATAAAACATGTTACACAACATGGGGGATGTGTTTGAAGATAGTCACCCATATTGTAATTTAATCACATAATATGACTCTTGGTATATAATACAATATTATATACACATTTTAGTCCATTTGGGACATTAGTTTCATTGTGTATCATCATTTATAGTATAGTGAAAAAATGTATTCCCCCAATAATGAAATAAACACTATTTTATTTCAGAAATATAAGAATATTTGTAACATATCATACCTGTTTCACCAAATTGTAACCAAAATGGGTTAGCCACATGACCTCAATAGGCCTCCCCAAATTCTAGGGGGTGTCAACTAGTAGTGGGTGTCCGTTGTGGAGTTATTGGTATATTATAACCTCAGGATCAGAGTGAGGCATAGTTATATATTTATATCAATCAATAGAAGAATCATATTAATTAACTAAATTACAAAAAAATAAACATCCATCATATGAGTATCCCAGTAATTTCATCCAATAGATTCATACACCAATAATAGTCCTACAATGATATAAAAGAAATAGGTAATTCATAGAAATGGTTATCCTATACAATTCCTGTATCAAATGTAAAAAAACAAAAAAATACTATCCCTATCAACCATATAATGAAACTGTATGGTTTATGGACCCCTACTCCTATGAAATAGTAAATCACGTATCAACATTCTGGTGATTCCCCATATCCCTACCTATATCATTGATGTCTTTCTGGTTACCCAATAGTGGCCCAAATAGGGTGTGAGATGACACATAATAGGAAACAACAAATGGTGTATATCGAAAGACCTTTATTGACATATAATTTTATATAGTGTATATATATAACATGAGTAAAAGTAATAATAACATAAGCATTGATATCTAGTATATTAAGACTCATAATGATCCATAAATGAATTAATAAAGGCTAAATGTAAATCATGTAAATCAACGTCAATGGACTATTCCATGTAATCACATATCTAGACTACCATATCCATGGTCCATGAATTGTAAGGTCCAAGAAAACTGATTATATTTAGTAAATAAAATTATACTATACAATCAATATAAATATCCCTTATATCCTAAAGGGTTAGATCAAATGAGTAATGTTGTCCAAGTCATATGTTAAGATGATTAAATAGGATCCAAGGACTACAAATATACAAGGAATCTAAATAATATATTTAAAATATGTAAACATGATATATTGAGTTGAAATGTTCAATGAATCATAGATGGTCTAATATAAGAAGTAATCATGTCTATGGAATCCTAATTTTTCATCATACCCATGGAGTAGAAATGTACACGCCATCATAGATAGTCAAGTATATTGGATACAGTGAGGTGTAATGTCTAATGAATCCTAACATGTCAGGTAAATTAGTTAAATTGGAGCGTTAATGTATAATTTTCAAAGGATTCCAAATAATCTAGATCATTGGCATAGAAATTCCCAATGTATCCTACCTTGAAATGAAATATAATTAATCTAGATCCTTGGATTAGAAATGTCCAATGAATTTTTGAAAACCACTTTAAAAGGATCTAAGGTATAGAAATTTTCATGGATTCTAAATTGGTCATCATTGCCATACAATGAACCATCCATAACCATTACAACCAACCAATTCAGGTTTCATAAACCATTATATAATCCAATTAATTAAACATTTCACTATTCCATGCATAATCAGACAAAAGTCATGGGATTATTATATCATACTATTTATGTAAATTTGATTAGGTATTCTAAGGTTCATTCATCCTTTAAAAATGATCATTGTCAACACAATCAATTTTCATCAATATGATTCTATCTCAACACACCCCAATGGCGGAATAATAATTAGAAAAGGGATGAACACACACTATGAGTGGTTTAGGCAGAGGTCATATACCTCCAACCATAATGAATGGTGTCAATGCATATCTTAAAGGAAAGGAAAAAATACTGTATAAGAGGCTTTACAAAAATATGATTTCATATAGAAAGGAAAAAATCAAAATGAACCAATAGAATGAAAAACTAATTAGTGGATATCCAACGAGATAGTCATTTCTCAAATTATAGTTCTGGTGATGGATATGAACAAAATCATTTACCACACTTGAGGGGGATGTCATTTGATTGACCTACCTTATGTGAGAGAAGAGCAGTGAGATCTTCTATCAAAAATATGTTTATGTATATCATTTTTAAGAAACAAACCTAAGGAGATTACATGGAATTAACCCTTTAAATGACATATTTTTTTGGGTTTCTCCCTCCCAGAAAAAACCATTACACACCATAAAAAGGGTCTGGATAAATGAAAACATGTCATGTATTAAATACATTGTGGGTATTCTAAATACACTATGTGTATTCATCCTGAAACCATCCTTTATCCCCCATTCATCCATATTTTAATGGAATTACCAACCGAGCTAAAGGGATAGATATGAGGTCTATTCTAAATATTGAATATTTGTAATGATTTATCCAATACTGAAAATGATCATTACCTTCTTGGAAAAGTATGTTCTTTAGATCATACCCCTTCAGTCAATATTTCCCCAAAATTTAACTTCCATGGATTGTCATGAATCATCTAAGAATACATCAAGACACAAGGAACATATTCCTACTTCCCACTCCCATGTCTTATATGATACACGATCATACTTCCAAATTTCCTTACCAGGGGAACCGACTCAGCTCAGAGAACCTTCATTCATTGATAAAAAAATAGATAATATTTTCTTTAAAGTACATGTCTACCTCTAAATAATCCAACTCCATCAAAATAATTTGTGACATGTCATAATTTCATCGATAGATATGAAATATTGGGATGATTTCTTGCATGTACTGATAAGTTTAAGGTAATTACAGCTGATATTCAATTTTCTGGACAATCTCTATAATCTCAAAGGCAGTGATGTAATTAGGTGATATCATCCATTTTTTATGAATACGTATGTTCCCTAGTCATGGTGGAACTAGTTAGAAAACCAAACTACTCATGTTGAACAATATCAGTTGATGAAGATGACTAGTGTATGACATATGAATAGTCTAGGTTGTATAAATATTCTTCCTCAACAGATGAACATTCTCTTATATCTCATGTACGATACATGGAAATAGTGGAACTGTCTCTCACACCACTAACCAGCACAGGGGTGATAGTAATGACTTACCATACATCGCCTCATATGGTTCCATATGTAGGGTCGCATGTAAGTTTTTATTATAATAAAACATGAATAATGAAAATTATTTCTCCCAAGAATATCCTAAATAAAGGATACATGACTGGATAATGTCCTATATAACCTGAATTGTACATTGGGACTTAAAATTAGTTTGTGGGTGATATTTAGTACATTTTAGTACACGTGACCCCTGTACCCTCGACATCCCCTTCCAAAATCATGTGTGAAATGAGTGTCTCTGTATGATAAGTTAGAACATGGAACCCCAAGAATTTATATGATATCACAAATGTAGGGCCTCCGAATATGATAGACTAATAAGGTATCCTAAATATTTAGAAAATGGGAGGCCTTTTTCAACCTGTCCTGATTCACCCATGTGACATCAGTACCCGAGGTGATCTAGATAGTCTTATTCGAAAATCAATAGTCACATCTTCCCATTTCCAATAAGGAATAGGAAACGACTTTGAAAGTCTTGCTGGACACTGATTATTTTAAATTACCTACTAATAAGTGTAATGTCGAATAGCAAACCTATTTATCCCTATTTTAAACCCCATCATGCAATATTGATGGTGTATGTCGGGATACATTAGGGTAATAACATGATGAAAAACCAATATCAAGGCATTATATTTTCACATCAACTCCTATAATATGTTTTTAGAAAGCGGGTGCATCTTTGAATACATATAATTTTATCATTACTGATAATTCTACCAAGTTTTGGGGCTTTCACCTTACAATACCTTCATCATGACCATGTACATAGAATCTAATAGCTATATCATTCTATCCTTATCATGAACAGTTGGTGTCAATGAAAAGGATTGTAGAATATTCCGCATGTGAATATGTTGAACCTAAAAGTGCATCTCAAAAAATAATTCTATATAATTACAATCACTACTAGACAACTAAATATCCTTTGTTTGATTAATCTTTCTTTGAACATTAGAAACAACATTTCCTTCATGTGAATATATGAATGATCAATGACAAATGAGTGTAGGTGTTCAACTCAACATTGTTGGATAAGACTCAATTCAAATTATGTAATGATTTATATGATGCTTAAATAGTCTATGTACACCAAAAATAACTCTCCCAATAAAGAATTATTCTGACAGTGTATGTCATGAATAATAAAGGTTGACTCAATATCATGTTTTGTGTATTTCTTCTCATATGGTCTCATCTAACAAGACCTATTTAACATGAATTGATCCTCCAACAGTAGAACGTCTCCTAGAAAAATAACTAATGAATCAAAATGGACTATTTAACTTCTTCACAACTCATTAGGAATCGGTATTGGTTCTTATTACTGTCTACATATCCACTCTTGAAATGATCTCTCAAAGACCTCGAACAATATAAATTTCGAACCCATCATATTAAAAATTACTAGTGGTGATATTATGCATTAGAATTCCTTTTTGATGTGACTATATGTAATGGAAATCCCTAATAAAATCATTTTATCAAAGGATTTCATGGGTTACATTAAGAAAACAAGAGGTCTCACCGACATTTGATCAGCAGATACTTCTATCTCTAACATTATATGCACAAGGAAATGAATATCATCCACCGAAAAGTTACAATTTATGTGACTTGAATATAAGTAACCCTCCCTTAGTGAATCCAATATGATATAAAGATGATTGTCACCATCTTTTAAGCAGTGACAATAATCCATGATATCATCTATGTAAAAAACAAAAATGATTCCATTTGTGGATGGAAACTCCAATTTACTAAATCCTTGAAAATCGCAAGCATGCTCATGAGAGAAAATTGAGTAACTTGATTCTCATAGAAACCATACCATTAATGAAAATATATATGAAGTATGTCTAAAATATGGACCAAAAAATGATAATAATATCATATTGGATTAGTCTTAAAGAATAGCGAAACACTTCATAACTTGTCACAGAGTTCATCTATATAGTGAAAAAGATACTGGTTATTAATCATAAACATGTTCGTTTTATGGTAATCCATACATTAATGAATCTTCCTATCCTCCTTCTTGAAGAAAATAATTGGATGAACCCATGTATAAGTAATTGGTTATATACTCCCCATCAATTCTAGGTCCCCAAAATACATCTCATGATCCTGTAACTCTATTGTATCTATCTAGTTAGGATGAATATATATCGATGTTGCTTCAGGAAATTGTTGGATGGGAAACACTACATTCTCTTAGGTAGAATTCCTAAAAATTATTTTAAGAAAACAATCCTGAAATGATCAACCACAAGAGGGATGTCCTCATGACATGTTTTGTGATCATCAATATATAATACAATAATATGGTATGACATCTTACACAGCCCACAAAGTTTGGGTCTATCTTGATATGCTTGTAAATCATACTCATCAATGTGAATAAAAAATCGTCCTCATGGTGATGTTAATGTCACTCATTGATGATATTAGTTAATATAATCATGATAGGTAATAAATAAAATCATTTATATAATTGTTTGACTCCATTTCATCTCTAGGAAAAAGAGATCCCACATGAAGGGACACCCACCTATCTCAATGGGGAACTCCATTCACTAGATTAAACTCTTAGATCATATCCCCAAAGGTGTAAAGTGCCATTAAACCACTGTAAAACCGAACATCGAGCCAAGTTCTCAACATAATAGGTCTATAAATAAACTGATGACAAGAAAATTTATCAGAAATATAAGATACTAATGTAGTGGATATTGGAATAACACCTCTCAAAATCGAATATTATGAACACTACTCCTAATGTAATAGGAGAAAAATATATATTTCTCCTAATCCATTACTATGATATGTATCATGAATACCACGAGAAAGTATTCACTTATGGAGTTGAAAATAAGGTGTACGGATAGCACAAAACAAACACTGCATCCAATTTATCGTCTGATAGTAGTATGGATCCTACCTCACAATAACATGATAAATGCACACATGAACATAGAGTCATTGTAAACCCCATATAAATAGATACTAGATGAAAATATGTTCAAAACTACATTAGGTGACCCATCCTACCCCATTATTATCAATCAACTGGGTTTTTATCACACTAGAACATGATGTTTTCATGTCTACAACAATGAAGAAATAAATAATAGCTCCCCGCACTCTTTCTCATGCTGGTACACCACCCAAAAGATGCCAAAAACTTCACTTCTTAAAAAAATTCAAAGGGGAACTATGTCGATAAGAAAATATATTATGATTTCTGTCCCCATATTCCATAATTTTACGCTCAGTAATCTATAACTAATTTACTATTTCAGATATGGTAGTATAAAGAAGAAAACCACCTTTGGTCATATGAAATACCTTTGACCAACCTCAAATAACAAATCCTTAGTTAAATCCTAATAAAAAAATTAATTCGTTGAATGTTTTCATACCTATAAAATTTGAATAATATTCCCTAAATAATAGGATGCCCTTCTCTAGATGAATATATAATATGGATCTATCATTTATCATCATCTCCAAATAAAAATAATCCTAAAAGGCTGTATCGATAGCCCTATAATCTATATCCTGATCAAAATATATATTATAAATCATTTCTTGAAATCTATGGGATGCATATTGAATCATATAAAAAGGTAAATTCACTCTCATCTCATGAGGTGTCCTGAGAATCTTGAAAATTGATAGCATGTCCTCGAGATATTACACTATAAAATATGTTCCACCATTCCCTATAGAATGGGTGGATTCTACTTCTGAATCTCATGAACCAACACTTCCATTGTCTGGGTAGGTTGCAATTCTCTCTAAATAGTCTTAATATAGAATAGGAACCCATCTTAAAATTGGGCATCAACACACATATCAGGTCTAAAATGGGGTGGCACAAATGGGAATACTAGTCATCTCAAAACAACCATATTTATTTCTCAAACATTTCAACCTTTCCAAATCTTGAATGTGGGATTTTGTAATATCATATCTCTATAGATGAAAAAAACAAGCCTCAAACCAGATTTGATATCAACAATATCATTGTTTTATAAGACTGGTAGGAAAAATCCTTTTAAAAAACTAGTCATATTCCTCTACATACTTTTAAATTAGGTTTTAGGATTCATAAAACTCATAATAACACCTGATATACTGCCTATTTCCCACTACTATGGTTTCTTCAGGTCTGATTTCATTCCTTGAAGTTCAACGTCTTAGTATAAAATGTGTAAATTTCACTTTATAATGGATAATTCCTTTTAAATTTCATTGGAAATAACTATTTCATTGTGTCCCTTTATTTTCTAAATATAATTTCATTTAAATTATTTATAATTTGAATAGAATATATATTCCAAAAGTATGAACAATATAGATCACCATTTTTAATTTATAAGGGCCCATACAATTTTTAAATTTAATTATGGAATCCATTTAATCATTACCAGTTATTTATAAATTCCTTTCATGAAATGTTAGCATAACATAATAGACATAACAATATGTATACAAAAAATTCTACAATAAATGAACATGGAAATATAATTTCTATATGGAATAATTTATGACATATAAATCTTGATGTGTCTATGATGGTGCATAATCGAATATTTCCTTACCACATGACAAAATGAAAAAATATTTAATTATAATGAACTTCAAAAATCATGTGTATCACCAAATGGCGAATCAAATAAATTATAAATAGAAAAAACCAAAACTTTTCCAATCTTATGAAAATTTTCTTTTTCATATATCTCAATTAGCCTCTCCGAAAACACTGTTCATTACCAAACTATGACATATTCATAATATCATGTTAAATATTCCCAAATTATAACACATATGAAATGATAATTCTCTAATACTTCTTGGTGACATTGTGGACCTCGTTCACATTATAATAACTGAACCCAGTTTGCATCATGGCCTCAAGAATAAATTGACCCGTGCATGAGGCTATGTGGCCCATAAATTATTTTACTATTGAGTGAACCAGGTTTAGGAAATCACAATACTAAGAAATATGGATAATAATATGATGCGACATTGTAATATATGTTATCAAATAAAAAATATATATATCCTGAGTATATGATATAAATTCGATATGTTCTGATCTTCCTTAAAAACCACAATAAATAACCATTCTATAATTAGAAATCATATGAATAAAAATAAGGTAGGTGATTTTTAATAAATTATATGGAAACTTGAGATAATAATAATGGAATAAATTGTGGAGGAATAATTATATATATATAGGGTACTAGAAGGAAATACATCGATTATAATGGGTATGGATTCCATTTCAATAATGGATATTAGAATAGAATCCTAAAAAATTAAACATTAAAATAACTAATGTGGATAACTATGTAAATAAATTTTTACAAGTACATGAATATAAAAATACCATAAATGTGTATTTTATTTAATTAATTTATTATATTTATTTATATTAATCAAATAAAATAACTTTTTTTATGTGGTGATACCATTTATTTTAATATTTTATTTAACATTCAATATTTAAATATACAATTAAATATATTTAAAATTTTATTTTGATAATATAAAATAAAATATTGAAATAATCATTAAAATATTCATCAATATTGAAAATTTATCAAAATTTCAAAATATTTCATTAGTTAAATAAATTATGAAATAATAATAATAATATCTTCTAAAAAATATGACTTATTATTAAAATTTGTTTTTTTGAAAAATGATAAATTTAATTTGTATATATTGAAATGTAGTTCGAATAATTTAAATAGTGTTTATAAATGGAAAAGAAATATTTTAGATAATAAAAAGATGATTATTATCAAATTATTGGTTTTCTAAAATTTGATATTATCATAGTTAAACCTGTATTTTACTAAAATAATATTTCATTAATAATCATGATATAAAAAATTAAATGCATAAGAAATATTTTCTCTATTTATTATCATAATCATTAATTAATTTTAAATACACAATTTTATGTAAAAATAAATTAATGAACCCACTCATAATCATTACATAATCTAGCATGTTCAAACTAGTGTTTAGAATCATATATTCCAAAAGATATTTATGGTTTATTATTTTAGGGAATATGTTCATAATTCTTACATAAAAATCCGATATCTTCAAATTTTGATACTTTTCCTCAGTATCCATTTTCCCCAAAATATAAGTGATCTAAAATAAAACATGAATTTTTTTTGGAAAATATTATTTATTTTCAAGATGAATTATTATTTTATCATTCATATAAGATGTATTTATATTTACATGTTGGATTAATTTAATAAAATATTATTTATATTTTCTTCCAAAAATGCATTGGGTTTGTGTTCATTTTTATGTAAAATATGTATCTAAGACTCCAAGAGAAATTCTACTTCAAATGGACAAAATGGAATTTACTAATCATGAAATAAATATATGAAATGTATCCATCATTCATAGTATGTCTGATGGGGATATCAAAATTCATGAAGAATATAAATTTTTAGAAAATTATACATGAAGTGATTCTCCAATACAAATCTTGTAATATTATAATTCCACTTCCTTCTGAATTTTCCAGTCATGATATATGTTTAATTATTTTATTAATTCTTTTGGTTGTGTACTCCTTGGTACGTAATCCCTAATTTTAAATATTCTTTATTTTAAATGTTTTTTGAAATTTTCTAAAAATGTATGTGAATGTTTCTTTTAATTTTTATTAATACTAACTAGAGAATATAAACCACATATGGTAACAGTTGAGAGTATGAGTTGTTCTCATTATAATCAATCTCTATAGAAAAACATGGTAACCTTACAGATAGTAATATGGTAAAAAAAATTATTATTCATATCATTTGTGAAACCCTAACCCTGGGATATTAAAAATAAATAGACCTGACTTGATTTAATGTGTGAATGATATGACCACTAGCCTTGACACTTTCTTCAATTTTTGGTAAGATTAATGCATATAGTTTGATGATTATGTCTATACTAAATAATAGTTTAATGTTATATAGATCTAGTTGGGTTGACTATAATAAATTATTTCTTTATGCATGATATTGTAGCCTCAGTCCTAAGACTACCTCATGTTTGGATTGAGATTATCCTTTTTATCTAAAACCCTAAAATTCACCATGGCCCATATCATCATCTAAAACCATACCGAATATCAATAGAATAAATTAAATACCAAACCCAATTAAAAATTTCTATATTCCTTCTTAAATAGTTTAATATTTCTAGTTTCATCTCTTACAGTCTCTCTATGTAGGTTCTACCCCGTACTACTATGTTACAATTCCATTGTAGCAAGTGTAGTTTGGGAAAATAAAAATTTTAATCTAATAACAACCTACACATATTAAACGATTTTTATGGGAATGTAACATACCCATAATTAATCCCTATGAAAATGTTTTAAAACATGGGATGATAAAAAAATGTCAGTAAGGAATATAAAATCAAGGTTAAATAGAAACTAATTTGAATATAAATATATATAATAGTATTACTCTTATAACTAAAACAAGGTCTCCAAAATAATCATATTGAAATAAGAAAAATAATCATATCAAATAAAATAGTTTTAGAACCAAATTTCTTAAGAAATATGAGGGGAATAAAATTGTTAAAGGATTAATTAAAATCTAGGAAAACATATAAAAACATTTTAAAAATGTTATATTTTTCACCATTATTGTGTAGAAAATGCTTTCCGTTAAACAAAAGATCTTTCGATTATGTTATGAAATCCAAATATTTCAGTAAAAACCCATCAGATTAATATATAAATCAAGAATGTGTCTTGGGACAACATTTTAAATATCAATATTACCCTAGGAATTACTAATACTGTGGACTTAAATTACAAATTCATTAGAAATCAGTCATGGATCCACTCATCCGTAGTTTATAGTTGAACTACCCATCCATTTTTAATAACCTATCCACCCAAATATAATTTATAAAGTGACCATCCATCTTCATAATAAATTGAAAACATCTATTACATAATCATAACACATAAAACATGCAATTTCAAACATTAAACTCATAAAAATATCCATTTTATACATATGAAAATATTTCTGGATATTGAATTACCAAATCAATTCTAAATTTTTTTCATCATAAATAGAAAATATTATAGAAGTTATTTTCGTTAAAAACATTGAATATTATAAATTTATTCAAATATCCAATAAAAATTATGATTGTGAAGAACACATTTTCATAGAATAAGTTTAATTAGAAAATTCCTTTTGTATTTGATAATGAAAATTCACGTATATTCAATTAAATAAATATTACTTGTGAAAACATTTGAAAGAAAATAAAATGAGGTATAAAATTTTATTTATATTACTTTTATTTCTATACAAATACATTAATTAGATATTTAAAAATATTCACATGAAAAAAGATTTGGATGTGAACCTTTAAAAAAGTATTTTTAAAAGAAAGTCCCTTACCAAGTATCTGAAAAATAAAATAATATGTTTACCATCCTAAATAATGAAATTATATTTACTTTAAAATTAATTAAGAACATTTGTAGTTTTTTTCGAATTTTATATAGTGTCATAATATTCTATATTTAATCAATGAAATTAATTTATGATTTTTTGTTTATAAGCAGTTTGTATGTCCAAAATAACTTCAATATGTTGAATACAGAAAAATAAGTCATTTCTCCACCCTCATCTGAATAAAAAACTGAAATAATAATCATTTTCTACGTAAATTATAATATTAAAATAACTATAAAATATGTTTATGAAAAAGGAAATATTTTACAATCATTGAGATGATTGGACGTATATACTAATGAGTAACATTTCCATTTTTTCAACATCCATTTTAGAGAGATGGTAATAATTATTCTTGTTTTGCATAATTATCATTATATAATTAATACCATATTTAAATTATTTAAAAAAATTATTTTTATTATCTATTCTATGTGGTTATGAAAAATGAGTCACATCACGTCGTGGAGGTGGTACCCTAGACATACACATGAATTACATTATCATTTTTTAGAGATTGAAAAAATAAAAAAGTAAATGTTATAATATCTTTTCATAATAATAAATATGTAATTAATATTATATATATATAATTATTTAATCCATCATTATAATGAGCCATAATAGGAGGTGATGTAAAGTAATGTACATTAGTTCGTGAGGTAGTAAACATCCGTACACATGAACGATGGATTCATTTTCCAATTCATGGAAGTGGAGATATAAATTGGTAATTACATTACCATAATAACATCTTTGTATAATTAAATATATTGGTTTTATTATTTTATAATTATTGAATAATATTTTAAAAATTTATAAAATAAATAAAATAAGAATTATAGATTAAGAACTATACCTCTTTTTTAAACACCTTCTAAAATTTTACACTAAAATATATCATTGGAAGGTTTTTTGATAAAAAATATTCACGTCAAATATGGGGAGGGTTTATAGAATGGATTGGACTTGGTATTGGATTATCTGAAAGTCTTTTATTTGTGAATAAATGAGACGAATATGTTCTATTTTATAATATAATGGAGGGGAACTCTTTAAATTTATTAATACATTATATAAATATAAACAAATTTTCATGTAAAAATGGCTCCAAAAAGATTTATTTCTAATTTTGGATGATTATTGGTCGAAAATACATCCAAAAATATAATTTATAAAAGTTTAGGTGATGGTTTTACCATTATCCATTATAGGTAAACAACAGTTAAGCTAGTAGACAGTTATCGTGATATTAATGTATTTACTATATATTGGTCAATATAGAAACTATAAAAGGAAACATTTAATAAAAATGGACATGGAGTATATAATACAATATATTCAATTAATATCTATAATGAATATATATTTTTAATAATTTTTAATATTTTAATAATATATTATTTATAATAAAATGTCATTAATGCCAATTTTTGTAATATTACATTAATTTTACATTTAAAACACCTAGAGAATAATTTAATATGAATATAAGGAATTCACACATATATAATATGTTATTTTTTGTAAAACATTGTGGAACATAATGATTAAATCATATCCTGTTACTTTTAACATTTTAAAATTTACTGATTTTATTTTCTATTAATTGATTAATTAATGCGTCAATTTTGCATAATATTTTAGGGAAATTAATTCATCACAAAAATCAGAATTATATTTCTAGGACAAATAATTAAATTTTATTTAAAATAAATATTTATAACTGAATATATTTGACACGTGCCTATCATGGGGTGTGACAAAAACAAATATTACCAAAGTTAAAATGCATTAGAGTGGATTACCTAGGTTGTCTCCAGAGAGGAGTGCACAACAATTAAGCTGTCACCTTGAAATAGAAAGAAGTGAGGTTGTTTTTAGAAATTGTTTGATTTAATGAATACAAGAAAGAAACTAAATAAAGTAACGTAATTAAGTGAATGTTTTGAATCAAATTGACAAATGATGTGATCTAAATCAGTGATATGAAATGGTGATCATGTTAGGGTCAGTTTTCCAATTGTAATTCTATCATTGTTCATTTTACCCAATTCTCCTCTGCTAAATCGTTAAGAGTGAGAATCCAAAATTGTTTCTTCTCACTCCCTTGGTCAATTAAAAATGATAGAATGAACCTTAATAAAATCTTAGGTTGGTCTACTCTCCTTCCAATGTGTAATAGAGTTGTAGAAAATACCCCCAATTATCTTAGGCAATTCCCAATCGGGTCTTATTTATCCCAAGTTATCAAGAACATTCACTACTCCTCACACACGTACCGGTGATCACTGAGTACTACACCACTAAATCCCGGTATATTCCATTGTTTATAAACCAGAACCTAGTGGAGGGAGATATTGATCATTGAACAAATATAAATGAACAAAAGAATCTAAAATCAGATACAATCGTACATGATAATAAAAACTGTTATAAGAAATTGAAACAGATTCGCAGAAGAGAAAAAAGGATTTTAAAACATTAATAGAAGGAACTCATGAAATACTATATGGAAAACCTCTCCTTCACCAATCACACAAGAGTTTACCCCACCATGTTAAGGGTAATTGTGACTAAGGGGAAAGACGAATTAATTAAAAAACTAAGAAGAACAAAAGAGAGAAAACAAAGAACAGAAAATTTGATGCTCCCGAATCTGTACTCCAGACGCTTTCCTCTGTTATTCCAACCAGAAGGCCGAAAATCACTGAGGTCCCTTCTTATAGAATTTTGGGAATACAGTTTTCTATCGACCCTCAAAATTGGAGAGTCATTGGACAGGTGTAAAGAATGATATGGCCGAATAAATGACCATTACATTTCTGGCCGCCAAACACTGTTTCACCCACTCCAATTGGGCGTGACCACAAGATGCCTTAATGAAATTCATATTTTATGAAATTTAATATGAATTGTTCCTTGAAAGTCCTATGTCTACACCAGCTGGAATCAACTCATTATAAGGTCGGCTGATGGAGATATTCTATATTTAATGAAGTGGGGTCCATTCTTCCTGCCAAACTGATTTCTCCAATTGATTGAATTTTCTGTACCATTGGGTTTCGAATTTGGTCTTGGTCCAGAAGGAACATTTGAATCCCACAAACATATAAATCCTAAAAAAAGGATTCACTTCAATTGGACCCATATTATAAAAGTTATGATCGAAAACCAGAAGCTATATAAAACTGAAAATTTTACAAAATTACCCCATTTTCACATTTAAGCCCAAAATACACCAAAAACACATAAATGATGCAAATACACTCACATTGAATAATTGGGAGGTATTAAATCATTGAAAAACATATAAATAATAATGAAAATATTAACTCTATCAATTCCCCCACACTTATCACTTTGACTCCTGGACAAGTCAGAATCAAAATAAATTCAAAGTAAATTCAATACACATATCCATGAGATCCACAAATTTGAAAACAAGAAACAAAATATATCATGAATCCTCAAACTCTATTATTTCATGTTCTTATTTTATGATCATACAATAAATTTACTCTTCATTTCTCCTCCCATGCACACAAAACACTTACCTAACTTTCATTATCTCTCATTACACAAATTTCATTTTTTTAGCAATGTATTTCTCATCCAAACTCATAAAAGGGTCACCATAGGCTTGATAAATTCCTACATATCAACTAGATGTGAGTTAAAGACATATGTTTATCATGAGGACTTGTTAAGGTTGTTCTGTGGCTTTAGTTTGGTAGGATTTATATGTGAAAATTCTGAGGCTGAATGAAGAGGGCTTGGCTCTTTTTGAAGCAAAATTGCATTACTCTAATTTTCACAAAAGTATGGTCTTCTCTTCACTCCCCTTAGTAGAAAATAAACTCCTTCTCGATGGAATATCAAGGAATGTTACCATAGTTCATCATTTCAGAAGAAAACATTTCAATCTTCTCAAATATAATATTTCTTGGAAGCTCCAGAAAAGGCACAACTTCCTTTTTACATTAGAAGCTCTATAAAGGCACAACTTCTCTCACCATGAAAGCTCCAGAAAAGGCACAGCTTTCAGCAGAATGATTTTTTTTTCAGCAATAAAATCTCTTCAAAAACAAATTTCACCCAAAGTATCCCCAAATAAGGTAGTACAATACAAGACATCTTCACCCCACACTTATGTTCAAATAGATCATGAAATTTCACTTTAAGAGCAGGTTGGATAGTGAATATTGGCTTGTAATGTGGCAAACCTAACAAGATTTTCTTGGCTACTATGGGCTACAAGGATTAAATGTTCAAGGTAGGCCATTATGAAAGGGATTATCTTGAAAAGGGGGCTTTCAAACCAAAGAAATTCCTCAATCATTTAAAACACAAGTACCTCAAACCCTTAAGTTTTGACAGGAATAAATCAAATTCTGGTTAAATCAAGCATGATTTGGTTCTCTCAAGAAGTGAGGTGAATGTAAAGAATATGAAAATAATAGGTTCCGAAGCCTCACGGGAATGTGATTTCAAATATAAATACAGTGATATGTGGCATGGGATTCAAAAAAATAGAGTATTTTTCATGAAATTCCCAAAGAATTGAACTTGAAACAATGTCATTTTTAGCATTCATTTAAGCTCAGTTTCAAGGAATAAATTATTTCAGTCATGGAGATGGGTTTCAAAAATATCAATGATAATCATTTCAGCTCAAAATTTTCAAAAACACACAAAAATTGAAAAATAAACACAAAAAATTTTAAACACTCACATGTTTTTTTTAAAAACAAATAGGAAAACAAACAACACATAAAAATCCTACACTACAAAGGTTCCCTCTCCCACACATATATGATGCAGTGTCCACAATGCATTAAAATGTATTTAACATGTAAGAATATTGGAAATTGAATCACAAAAATCATGAAAATATAAAGGAGAGGTATGACCTGATGGAGATTATTGATAAACAGGTTGGAGGAGTGTGATCTCCTCCATTGGCTCTGATGGCATGGTACCAAAGAATTTCTTCAATCTGTGCCCATTAACAGTGAATGGATCCTTCACTCCATCCTTCACAATCTGCATAGCACCAAAAGGATATACATGAGTAACTATAAATGTTCCTTCCCACCTATAACGAAGTTTACCTGGCATCAGGTTGAGTCTTGAATTGAATAACAACACCTTGTCTCCAGGATGAAAGTCTTTTGGTTGGATCAGTTTATCATGAGCAACTATTGTTATCTCTTTGTAAATCCTGGAATTTTCAAATTCTTCCCTTCTAATTTCTTCCAGCTCTTGTAACTTCAATCTTCTCTTTTTCCCAGCACTTTCAAGATCCAAATTCATCTTCCTCACAGCCCAGTACGCCTTGTGTTCCAATTCCAAAGGTAGGTGACATCTTTTCCCATAAATCAGCCTATATGGACTCATTCCAATTGGGGTTTTGTAGGATGTCCTATAAGCCCATAATGTTTCTTCTAACCTTTGGCTCCAATCCTTCCTATTTGGATTAACAGTCTTTTCCAAAATTCCTTTTATTTCCCTATTGGACACTTCAGCTTGCCCATTAGTCTGCGGATGATAGGGAGTTGATGTTTTATGATGCACCCCATACCTTTTCAATAAATCCGCCATTCTACAATTACAAAAGTGAGTCCCTTGATCAATAATGATGGCTCTAGGAACTCCAAAACTACAAAATATGTTAGCCCTGACAAAATCACAAACCACTTTAGCATCATCAGTCCTGATGGCTTTTGCTTCCACCCATTTGGAAACATAATCAACAGCAAGAAGAATACAAGAATTTCCAAATGTCATTGGGAATGGTCCCATAAAATCTATCCCTAAAACATCAAATATTTCACAAAAATTAAGTGGATTTTGGGGCATTTCTTTTCTCTTTGAAATATTTCCTAAAAATTGACATTTTTCACACTGTTTAAAAAATTCATGACAATCTTTGAAAAGTGTTGGCCAATAAAGTCTAGACTCTAAAACCTTTCTTGAAGTCCATTGAGGTCCAAAGTGGCCTCCACAAGCTAATGTATGACAAAACCTAAAGACTGATTCAATTTCATTTTTAGGCAAACATCTTCTGATCATTTGGTCATTGCAAATCATCCAAATAAATGCATCATCCGAGATGTAATATTTAGATTCAGATTTCAATTTGTGAATTTGGTGAGAATTTAAATGAGATGGGACCTGAGATGTTACCAGATAATTGACCATGTCAGCATACCAAGGTACTTCTCCTTCAATCAAGTACAACTGCTATCCTGGAAGGTGATCATTTAGTGGTTCAGTGTATGGAATCTCAACTTCAGCGGTGTTGGGTAGTCTACTTAAGTGATAAGCTACTTGGTTCTTAGATCCCTTATTATCATTGATTTCTATGTTGAACTCCTATAGTAGTAGTATCCATCTCACTAGCCTTGGTTTTGCTTCAGCCTTCTTCATCAAGTACCTAAGAGCTATATGATCAGAAAACAAAATGACTTTAGTTCCAAGAAGATACGATCTAAATCTTTATAAAGAAAAAACAACTGCTAAAAACTCTTTTTTGTTGTTGTGTAGTTGAATTGGGCCGCATCTAAGGTTTTCGAGGCATATGAAATGACTTGTGGCCTGCCCTCAATTCGCTGAGAAAGGATAGCTCCAACTGCTTGGTTTGAAGCATCACAAAGTAGCTCAAATGGTTCTTCCCAATTTGGTGGCTGCATCACTGGTGGTGTAATCAATTTCTTCTTCAACTCATCAAATGCTTCCCTACATGAACCTTTGAAATCAAAATCAGCATCTTTCAAAAGTAATCTAGAGAGAGGGAGAGAAATATTACTGAAATCTTTTATAATCCTCCCGTAGAATCCTTCATGTCCTAAAAATGATCTAAAATGTTTCACACAAGTTAGGGAAGGTAAAGAATTTATCACTTCAATTTTTGATTTATCAACCTCAATTCCTTTCTGTGAAATGACATGCCCAATGACAATTCCTATCTCAACCATAAAATGACACTTTTCAATATTCAAAACAAGGTTCTTTTCAATGCAAGTTTTCCAAACTTTTTCCAGATTTTTCAAAAAATGGTCAAACGAATTTCCAAAAACTGTGAAGTCATCCAATAAAACCTCCAAGCAATCTTCAATGTGATCAGAAAATATACTTATCATATACCTCTAAAATGTACATGGAGCATTACACAATCCAAATGGAATTCTTTTGTATACAAAAGTACCGAAAGGACATGTAAAGGTAGTCTTCTCTTGATCCTCGGGGGCAATGGGTACCTGAAAATAACCTAAAAATCCATCCAAAAATAAATAATGAGTTCTCCCTGACAATCTCTCTAACATCTGGTCAATGAACCGGATAGGGAAATGATCTTTTCGAGTGACCTGATTCAGCTTCCTAAAATCGATGCATACTCTCCAGCTATTCTGAATTCTCACAGGGACTAATTCATTCTTTTCATTCCTCACAATGGTTAGGCCAGTTTTCTTTGGGACTACATGGATGGGGCTAACCCATTGTGAATATGATATGGGATAGATGATCCCAGTTTCTAATAACTTCTCAATCTCTTTTTTCACAACCTCCATCAGGGTAGGGTTCAGCCACCTTTGGGGTTGTCTGACAGGTTTGGAATCTCCCTCAAGAAAAATTCTATGTGAGCAAATTTTTGGGTTTATTCCTGGGATATCACCTAAGCTCCACCCTATTGCTTGGACATTCTCTCTCAAAAGCTCAATCAATTATTTTTATTGAGTTTTAGATAGATTATTAGCAATTATTACTGGTAATTTTTCCTCCTCCATAAGGTAAACATATTTTAAATCAGTGGGGAGTGGTTTTAATTCTAGATCAGGAGGATGATCAAGAGATGAAACTAAATTGAGGTTCTCCACTTCCGATGGTTTGACATCCTACACACAAGAAATCATATCATCTTTATCATCCTTTAACAAATTATCAAATAAATCAGATTTTACCTCTTCTTCCAACATGAAATCAGAACCTCCAAGAGTTTGGGAATCCATATGTTCAGTGATATCTTTAATGGAAAAATTCTATCCTAATGATAAAAATTCATGAAACATCCCTGATTCTTCAATTGGTTCTATGTCATCTTCATGGGAGAGTACGAAGAGTGAATTATCATCTGATGGGTTCCTCATGGATTCAAAAATATTGAAGTGGATAGTGCTATCTCCAAACTCATTGGTAAGTGTCCCTTCATGGACATTGATGATGGTTTTGGCTGTCTTTAAGAATAGTCTCCCAAAAATGATGGGTGAGTGTGATGGGATCCTATCATCTTCCATATTCAACACATAAAAGTCAGCAGGGAATAAAAGATCTTTTACTTTTACCAGGAAATCCTCTAGAACTCCTGTTGGGAATACTGTGGATCTATTTTCAAGCTGGACCACCACTCTTGTGGGCTTCAAGTCTCTCATCTGCAAAGAAGTATATACTAAGTGAGGCAATACATTAATTGATGCACCTAAATCGCACAAAGCATTAGAGAAATTTAATGAACCAATGGTGCAAGGAATAGAAAACGTCCCTAGATCTTGACATTTGGTTGGCAATTATGGTGTGATAAGGGTTGAGACGCTTCTTCCCAAATTGATCCTCTAATTCCCTTGAAGTCCCCTGTTCTTGGTTCAAATATCCTTAAAAAACTTAGCATACTTTAGAATTTGTTTGACTGCTTCAAGCAGAGGTATGTTGATTTCCACTTTCTGGAAGGTGTCCAGAATTTCTTTTTGCAGTGCTTCTTCTTGTAACCTCTTTGATTCAATCATCCTTGATGGAAATGGTGGTGGTATATCTGTCTTCTCCCTTTTTTCCTTTGAAATGGTGTTTCTTGTTTCTTCCTTCATGGCCTATCATTATCATCCTCCTCTTTCTTATCTTCTTTGCGATGCATTTTCATAGAATTTTCATCATTTCTAACTTCATTCTCACCCATATTAGTTTTTCTTGTTTCAGGTTCAATGGTGGATGGTGGTTGGAGTTCTTTTCCACTTCTTGTTGTTATAATACTAACATTCTCTTTTGGGTTTGGGACTGTTTGGGAAGGGAGTTTACCTGGATTTTTGGTCAGAAAGTCCATGAGACTCTCAAACTTATTGGAAAAATCATTAACAGTGTCTTTCAGTCCTTCAATCTCAGATTTTTGTTGGTTTTGAATTGGAGGTTGGGAACTAGTGGATGGATGCTCATAGGGTCTTTGGATATTGGTTGGTTTTTTGTATGAAGGCTGATTATAAGACTGTTTTTGTTGAAATGGTGGAGAGTTCTGGAATTGATTCTGGAATGGGGGTTGGTTTTGAAACTGATTTTGGTACGGGGGCCTAGCTTGATTCTGTTGATTTACAAATCCATATTGGACTTGGTTAGGCTCTCTCCATCCTTGATTTTGCTGGAACTGCCTTGGTTGAAAGGCTGCTGCACAACTTTCCATTCCCTATATTTCAGCACACTGGTCAGTGAAATGATCAGGAGATGAGCATAAACCACATACCTTAGCTGGTGCTTGTTGGTCACTAACTTGCTTCAAGGCCATCTGCCTCACCAAACTAGTAAGCTCTTCAATCTTAGTTTTTAATTAGGTTGATGGATGAGAAGTGCGTACCTCATGAATACCTCTTGTTCCAATACCTCTTGTTCCAAATTGTTGCGAGTTTTGGGAAATCTTCTCAATCAAGCCCTTGGCTTCTTCTGGCGACTTGTCAATCAGTGCACCTCCAGATGATGCATCAAGAAGGTTTCTGTCATTTTCCAGTAGTCCTTGATAGAAGAAGACAAGAAAGTGGTGTTCCTCAATGGCTTGATGTGGACAGCTGGCACATTGCTTCTTGAATCTCTCCCAGTACTCGTAAAGAGTTTCTCCAGATGATTGTCATATGGCGTAGATTTCCTTACAAATGGATGTGATTCTATAGGTGGGGAAGAATATTTGCATAAAACATCTTTCCAGGTCATTCCAGTCATGTACATCTCCTGGTTGTAGGCTTTACAAGCATTCTTTAGCAGCTCCATCCAATGAAAACGGAAATGCCTTCCACTTAACCTGCTCCCCAGTAATATCACGGGGTCTGAAAGTTGATCACACATGTGTGAACTCTTTAATGTGTTTGTTTGGATCTTCACCTGCCAAACCATGAAACTTTGGAAGCAAAGGAATCATGTTAGGTTTCATTTCAAAATCATTTTGTAACACTGGTATGACAAGTTGATTGTTTTGATCAAGGAATTGTGGTGCACAGAGGTCTCTAAGTGTTTGGTTTTGATTTTCAGCCATGATGACAGGCTCATAGTGAACACTTGAAGTTTCACTTGTGTCTGCAAGGGGAACGTCCTCAAATTCAGATTCTAAATTAATGTTTCTAGTTCTATTCAACAAGGTTCTTTCAATTTCAGGATCTTTGGGTAAAGGTTCAGTTTTTGAGGTTCTATTTATGCAATTTTGAAGAGAAAAGATGAAAAGAGAGAAAAGAAAAGAAAAGAAATGTTGGCACTACCTCCCCGGAAACGACACCAAGTTTTGACACGTGCCTGTCATGGGGTGTGACAAATACAAATATTACCTAAGTTAAAATGCAGTAGAGTGGATTACCTAGGTTGTCTCTAGAGAGGAGTGCACACTAATTAAGCTGTCACCTTAAAATAGAAAGAAGTGAGGTTGTTTTTAGATATTGTTTGATTTAGAAAATACAAGAAAGAAACTAAATAAAGTAAAGTAATTAAGTGAATGTTTTGAAACAAATTGAAAAATGATGTGATCTAAATCAGTGATATGAAATGGTGATCAGGTTAGGGTCAGTTTTCCAATTGTAATTCTATCATTGTTCATTTTACCCAATTCTCCTCTGCTAAATTGTTAAGAGTGAGAATCCACAATCGTTTCTTCTCACTCCCATGGTCAATTAAAAATGTGAGAATAAAACATAATAAAATCTTAGGTTGGTCTACTCTCCTTCCATTGTGTAATAGAGTTGTAGAAAATACCCCCAATTATCTTAGGCAATTCCCAATCGGGTCTTGTTTATCCCAAGTAATCAAGAACATTCACTACTCCTCACACACGTACCGGTGATCCCCGAGTACTACACCACTAAATACCGGTCTATTCCATTGTTTATAAACCAGAACCTTGTGGAGGGAGATATTGATCATTTACCAAATATAAATGAACAACATAATCTAAAATCAGATACAATCATACATGATAATAAAAACTGTTATAAGAAATTGAAACAGATTCACAAAAGTGAAAAGAGGATTTTAAAACATTAATAGAAGGAACTCATGAAATACAATATGGAAAACCTCTCCTTCCCCAATCACATAGAAGTTTACCCCACCATGGTAATGGTAATTGTGACTAAGGGGAATGAATAATTCATTACAAAACTAAGCAGAACAAAAGAGAGAAAACAAAGAACAGAAAATTTGATGCTCCAGAATCTGTACTCTAGAAGTTTGACTCTGTTATGCCCACCAGCTGGCTGAAACACACTGAGGTCACTTCTTATAGAATGTTGGGAATGAAGTTTTCTATCGACCCTAAATATTGGAGAGTTATTGGACAGGTTTAAAGAACGATATGGGCGAATCAATGACCATTACTTTTCTGGCCGCCAAACACTGTTTCACCCACTGCACTTGGGCGCGACCAAAAGATGCCTTAATGAGATTCATATTTTATGAAATTTAATAAGAACCGTTCCTTGAATGTACTCTATAGACATCAGCTATAATAAACTCATTCTAAGGTCGGCTGAAGGGGATATTCTATATTTAATGAAGTGGGGTCAATTCTGCCTGCCAAACTGATTTCTCCACTTGATTGAATTTTCTGTACCATTGGGTTTCGAATTTGGTCTTGGTCCAGAAGGAACATCTGAATCCCACAAACATATAAATCCTATAAAAATGATTCACTTCAATTTGACCCATATTATAAATGTTATTCCCAAAAAACAGAATCTATATAAAACTAAAAATTTTACAGAATTACCCCATTTTCACATTTAAGCCCAAAATACACCAAAAACACATAAATGATGCAAATACACTCACATTGAATAATTGGGAGAGATTAAATCATTGAAAAACATATAAATAATAATGAAAATATTAACTCTATCAATATACTGTATCTTCCTTATTATAAAAAAATAATGTAATTAAAAGCTAGTGTGTGGAATTTTTTATTTATATTCACATAAATATTATGAAGGACAAAATCAATGAAATCTGGAAGAAAACTTCCATATTAATAATAAATGGATGTAAATGGATAAAAACACACATAATAGACTAATGGAATGTTTTTAGGGTTATTTTTAGTCCGAATAATTTTATAATTGACCCTTAATTATATTATTTCCATTAGTAGAAAAAATAAAAAATGATAGTATTCATACTGTAAAAAAATGAAAACTACCTAAAAATTAAGACCCCTTGATTCTAAATATGAAATTTATATTTTATGATTGAAAAATAACGAATTGTTAATATTTTATTTAAAATTATACAGGAAAAACGTGATGAAAAATATATATTAGAAAAATTATCTATTATATATAAAATGTTTTAATACAAAAATAAACTTTAATATTTATTTCAAAAATAGTGATGGGAATATTAAAATCAAAAAATTAACTAATGATATTCTAAAAATATTCCATAATATATTATGACTCTCTAAATAATCTAATATAAAATAAAATTTCTAATGGAAATAATTATTTTTCCCTATTAATTGAAAAATCAATCTTTTCTAAAAATTCTCAAGAATCCATCCCAAAATTATATTTAAATGATGAATTAAATATTGATGTTCATTTTTTGAAAAAAATTGTGAATCTAGGAAATATGTTTTTAAAATAAAAACATATAAATATTGAAAAAATAATTTATTAAAAAATAATTCTTTTTCACTTTTGTCTGAAAGAAATATATAAAATTATTAAAATGAATATAACTATATAAAATACAACTAATAGATATTAATAATTATTTTTAATAATTTATTATTTCATTTCCTTAGTTTTTAAATTTATCCCACGTTTTTTGAAATTACATCCCCATAATTTTCTTAACTTATTAAATTAGTGGTAATATCTTTTACTCATAAAATTTTAATATTACTGTGTTTTAATTTCAACAATACAATTTTTACAAAGAAAATTATCTTGATGAATTATATTTTTCTACAATTCCTGCTCTATATGGTAATGTATCTGAATTTGTTGTTGGCCATTACAAATTTCTCTTCCAACTAAACTACATTAGGGCCCGAAACATGAGATGAATTTAAAATATATTTTCTTAATATCGAAACATGGAAAATTTAAAGAAACCAACCTAGTAGCCCAATGCTCATAGTAATATTGTTATACTATAACTGGGTAAATGTGATCACATGCAAATGGATAGAATATTCTTATTGTGTTGTTAATCTTGATACATACATGAATCTCATATTTTATTTGAAAAAATTACAAAATAATGGTTTTGAGAATATAGTTATTCTATCAAGAATATCATTAAATATCTTTCACAGTACAATTCTGTGATTCCTCGGAAATGAAATAAATAATCCTGATATCAATTTCCTAGTAAGGGTTTTGTATATTAGAAGATATCAATAATTAATACATTATAATTAGAATCGAAAGGGAAATTAATAAATCTAAAGATATTTAGATATTTCATATGTTGATAAGAAATAATCAATATGGAAAGGTAAATAATATTCCACATATTAAACTTAATAATTAATATAAATATCATAAATAGATTAGCGATATGAAATTTGGTAAATAAAATAAGGGAAGAAAACATCCTTTTTATCAATAAACAGAGAATTAAATGAATTCATAAATAGTAACAACAACAAAATGTCTTGTATAAAAATAATAACTGAATTATCATAGTAGTAAAATCAGAATTTTTGGATGCTATCATATTAGGCATCATGATTCCTCTACCTTCATGACCATTAATTCGGATGTTTAAAATCATGATTAAAATTCATTTCAATTAGGGAATACCAATTCTCCTCAGTAGTGTATTGATACATCAAGGGGATTCCTATAACCAAACCCCACACCTAATTTATCTTCTAAAACAATCCTTATTTATTTAATCCAAGATTTTAAACATAATCCTTATTCATTAATAACAAATATTAATATTGAGTAAAGAATATAGATTTATCAATATTTCCTATTTAATCAAATAACATTTAAGGAAAAAACGTATGTAAAAATGGTATAACATTTATGCAAATAATAATATCCATGATGAAATGATTTTGGATATTTAATAGAAATTAGGTATGTAATGATCACAATAATGTAAATGTTCATGGAAATGTTAATGAATGAAAACATTATTCTATAAAGGGAATTCCAACAAATTCCACGCTTAAAATGATTATAAACAATACAGGGAAAGAATAATTATGGTATCAGTACAACATATTCCCTATAGAGTATAAGTAATGTATATTTGTTATTGAAGAATATAAATAACATGAAATTTTCATTATTTTCATTTTTATAAAAATACTATTTCCTCATTGAAAATAATTTTTAATAAATATGAATTTATAGAAATTTGGGGGAAATACTTTCTTTTAAAATAATCATATAAAATTTTAAAGGAAGATTCATGGAAATGGGTTTTCAAGATTACATGATCGTTCTTTTCATGCCAAATCTATTAAAAATAATATTCCTTTAACATTTTTTGTAATAAAATTTAAAAAAAAACATTATTTAAAAAATTATATGATGATTTATTTCACAAAATTTTGTAAAAATAAAATAATGGGTAAATCATTATTTAGTAAAAATCAAGGATTATGTTAGACCAGTTCATGATAACATTTTTATAAATAACTGTTTTATAGAAAAAAGGATTTTTGACTGAATATAAAAATGATGTATGTTTTCTATTAAAGAATTTTATAAATAATTATAATTACCAATGATAAGAATATTGTATTATGAATTAAAAATTCATGAATATAAAAGGCATGATAAAATGAAATTGTTTTATATCAAAATAATTAAGTAATTTCCTTCAATGGATGTTCATGTACAAAAAATATAAATGGGAATGAGATTGTGAAATAAACCCTTACAATGATGATAACATTGATGTGGGGTTAATAAAGGAAATTATATTTTTTTTAAAATTTAAATCCTCAAAAATTGTGTAATAAAAATATATGATAATATTATGTCATGAAATACATAATCACAGAAAATAAAACATAATGAAAATGTAATATAACTTAACAATAATAAATTCAGTTAAAAATTATTTTACACTAGGATAAATTCATGTGATACCCCAATGAATGAAATAAATCGCATTTCATAATAAGAAAAAATTTAATGATTATTGATGATATTAAATTTAAAATAGGTATTACATCTTCCATTTAAAGTAAACTACTTGCAAGACAATCCAATATTCCACAATGTAAAATAATTCCGACAAAATCGTATACCTTACACATTAATTTAGATGAATGTAATTTGTACACCTATATAATAAATATAGGTTTAATATATATATATATATATATATAATCCAAAATAAGTCATATATATATATATCATACCATATATGGTTTACTTAAAGTCTTTTTTGACTTGTTTATTAACAATTCCTTGTAAAAATCACCTTTTTCTAAATTACTCTTTTGTTTTTAATTTATTTTTTTTGATATAATATTTATATGAAACAAGATATAAAAATTATATATATTCAATATTTATTAATTTATAGTAATCCATATAGGTTTATGACAAAAAATAAATTACACTATTCTTGGAGACATTATATAGTTTGTGTAGAGGAATGATGGTTACATTTTCTCGAAAAATAAAAAGAATGGGAAATACATATTAATTAACCATTATAGAATAATTTTTAAGTTTTATATATCATATATATTAATAAAATTAATCCCTATTACTATCCATTTAAATTTATAATGAAATTAATTCCATATTTCTACGTGGAGGCGGTAGACCACACATATACACAAACACCCTTATTATTTTCCAATGATTTAGAATGTAATGATTTATATGTTATATTTCATTTCCATATCAATGTTTAGGATATAAATATAATGTATATTAATTACAATTATCCTTAACCCCATCCATTTATAGATTAAGTGAAAATTAATCAGATCATCTCACGATATGGAAGTGTGTCGTACACATTATAGATGTTATCATTTTCAATATAAAATGGAAAGTAATAAAATGTATATTTGAAATAATTATTCAAGAAGTAAAATAATTTCATAAATATAATATAAATATTTTATGTCTATCATCACATCCATATATGATATAAATTTGTGGAAAATGAATTACATCGGTTCATGAGTCGTTCATCCTCATTACACACAATCAATAGTTTTATTTATTATTCAATAGAAGTGGATATTTATATTGATATTGAAATTAACATAATGAAACAGAAGGGAGTATGATATAAATTTTGTATTCTATTTTCATAGTTAATAAATATTTCAATGAGGCTGATGATGAAATTAAAAAAATACACCCAATGATAATTTTACGTCTTTTTCAGATAATCTCTTTAGGTTTATATCTAAAGCCTTCATTGATTGTATTTATTATATATCCATGGAATCTATGATTTGGAGAGGATTTTATGAAATATATTTTTACAGATATTGGATGATATAAAAGGTCTTATATTTGTGAATAATATTGGACATGGTTGGCCTTTTATATGTGGGGGAGCAGACACACTTGAAATTTTGAAAATAATAATTTGTACCAACATTTTTCAAATGTAAGAGGGATCTAAAATAGATCATTCTATAAAATGTATGAAATATGTTCAAAATATGTCTTCAAATTTTTTTGGACATTCTTATATCATTTTACCCTTTTTATAGTTTTTTAACACCTGATAATTCTATTTTTACCATAACCACAATAATTTATTTTTACACCTTATACTATTCATCATAGTAGAATATTATATTTACCATATTAGATAATATCAATTATTAATATTAAAAACAAGAAATATTTTTTTATTAAATTCATATCTGATGATTTTTATAATTCAATTTAAAATAATACATGTGGACGTGTAAAAAAAGTGGATTCCATAATATATTATTTTCAAGGAAAAGATGAAATTATATTATCCATATGAATTGAAATAATAATTATGTGAATTAAAAACAAAAAAATATAGATGTATATTATATACGTTTGATTTTAACAAAATCCCCATTAATTCATATTTTAATTCATTATAATTGGGAATCATTATGGACATTAAAATGGTTTTAAAAAAATTGGTTTCAATCCCAAAAATAAGGATAAACTGAAGTATACAATAAAAATTATTCATGTGTAATTAATTCGATTACACAATGAATAAATATTCAATATATTAAATTTTATTCAAATTAAAATAATAATGGTACTAATAAATAAATTAACATATTAAAAGAAACGATTGTTTTACAAAAATTGATATTATTCCTTGTACACTGGAAAATAATGTTTTGAGAAAAATTTATAAAATTTCAATCTAAGACATTTTTTTATTATAATTTATTAAATAAGGTATATTTTATTATTATTTTTAAAAAATGGACGACATTAATTTTAATTTATGTGGTTCAATAGAAACAACATGTCTGTTTAGGAAAACTGAGTTTTTCAAACAAAAAATCATATTTATTTCAAATACATTTTTAATTTCTGACAGTATGATAAGAATTTTTTTTACAACATATATCCATAAACTATCATATTTTCATAATTTAATTATTACTATTCATACCTGTCAATTTAATGGCTAGGTCACAATGGAATTTTATATCATAGTTCATTTAGAATCAAGATTGTGTGTTCCACGGGCTATAAAAGTTGATTTCAAAATAAGTATATTGTAATTTCCTGGGATGTTTTATTTTTGGAAAATTTTAGTGTTTCATGTTATATATTCTATCAAACATGATTTTCCTTTGTAAAAATATTTTTTTATTATATTCTCTCCCCACTAAAAAAATTGTGTCCATGCAGTCTAAACATGACCTCCGTAATCAAGTATTATATAATGAATATACCATTGATGAGAAAATAAAATTGTAAAAGGGATACACAAATCCTTTTAAAAAGATACATATATAAGTAATTATTTCATTTATAATAACAAAGAGTTGTTTTTAAAATAATATAATATTTTTTGATGTGAAGATACTATCCTCGAAAGAAAAATCATAAATAATTTTGGTGGGTGATAGAGGTTGTTGATCATAATATGGTGAATTATAATGACAATTTCAATTTCTAGAAAACCATAAATCATGGGTGAGTTAAAAGACCTTGATTCCTCACATATTATTGTAATGTTATAATTTGTTTTCAATAAATTTTTACAAAATTTGAGGAATTATTTTACTACCTAGTAATATAATGACATATAATTATTTGATATATTTTTTTCATAAGAATAATTTCATCCTTTTGTTGTGATCAAATCACATTCCACAATAACTATAACTCCAATAGATGAGTATCCATGTTGTTTTATAATCCCGTTTTATTAAATATATCTTCATAGGGAACATATCATCCATAAAATAATGATATATATTTGTTTCTCTCTCGACATATTTTCCTAAATAGAAATGGCTAGTAATAGTTTTCCAATATTATACATTAATCTCAAAAACTCAATTGTTACACCATTAGTTAATCATAAATATACTTTCATTAATGTTTCACGTACAAATATATACGTTTTAAGTAGTATATCATGTAGTTTTGTGGAATTATTTCTATCCTTTTCTGTCATTGGTTGTCATTTCAATACCGAAGGCCTTTCCGGAAGGGATTAGTTTTCAATCGATATAACAATTGTTTTTTTATTAAATTATATTATCATTATTACTATATCATTACCAAATTTTAATAACCCTTATGTGCCTCAACATATTTGATAATATAAACCCTAACGGTTTTCATAACTATTAAACATAAGTCCAAGAAATATGATGGAATTCTTCCTTCAATAACAATTCCACTAAAGGATATACCAAACCTATAGTTGGTATTATAATAAATATTTACCAAAATATCCAAAATCAAAATAAAATATGATAACATAAAACATTAAAATGAGTATTTATACCACTAAACCTGTTATTAAACTTACATTTACCAATATAGAAACATTAGGACTAAGCAAGGTAATTTATGGTTATCATATTTCCAATAACTCATGATGGTTCATAAATAAAATGTGAATTATAGAATTCATATCCAAATATATATCAAAAGATTTGAGTAGAAAATTCCCTTTTCATGTATATTGTAACTCTAAATACAATCATATTGGGTCTTTTCAAATGTTTTTACACCAACGTAAAAATGTTCCAAAATAACTCCCATATATAGTATCAATACATTAATGTATTTCTAGTAAAAATGATATAATCCTCACCATAGTAAAACATTAGTATGTTCTTCGATACGTATTCTGAAATTAAATCTTATGATTATGTAGTCTAATATACATTTTCCTTAATCTTGTTCACAAGGCTTCTACTAATCATTCTCTCATAACAAATATAAATACACCAACCAATGTAGCCCATAGGTAGGGGTTACATTATTTTTTTGGAACTATTTATATGTGAACACGAACCAATGGAAAAATAGTTTATTAGACTTGTTAAACTAGATATATACATCAATCTAATATTAAATTAGAAAACACAAATAATATGAAATTTTTGTTCAATAATATCATTATCCCTTGAGAACTTCCTTACATGTCATCTATAGTACACTTCTTGAATTCTTTGAAATGTAAAGAAAATATGGTTGAGATTGAATTCTCAGTAAGTGTTATGTAAAAACGATTTTATCATAAATTAAAATGCATAATCAATATGAAAATGTAACTAACTAAACAATGAATTAATTTTGAGATATCAAGAGTATATATGGAATAATTAGTATGTCATAGTAAATCACTAATCATACATTCAATTTATTAAATAAAATTACTATCAAAACTAGATATGGAATAGTTATTATATAATCTTAAGTAAATTTAAGAAAATTATTTTTAATTAATAAATTCAAAATGAAATGCATCTAGAGATGTGTGATCCCGGATTTTTCATTATGGTTTGTTTAACATTTTCTTCACTTTAGGCCATTTTTTAGTTAATTAAGGGCATTCCAAAGCCCATTGGAGGTTTGGGGGTGTTCTGGGGTTTTAGGTATCGAGAAAGAGAGAAAATGTATTTTCTAGGACATGAGAATGGTCCGATCAAGGTTATTTATCACCCTACAGACATCATAAGTTAACCGTGTAAGAGGTGGATTTTTGAATAGTGGTGTCTGCACGGTATGGAAATCTCTGTGGGTAAACTGTGCTACCCAGAAACCATTATAAAATTACAAGTTTATCACTCCAGGATTTAATATCCCACTGGGTATTTTCCTCCTCCACCCATGCAACCCTAGGAACTAACCAAAGATACCAAGATCTCCCAAGAATCAATATCCGTCAATTATTTGTAGTATGGAGTTCCCTTATATGCGAATTGAAGATCTGGGTGTGTCAAATATTCTTCTTCTATATATTTTCAATTTTTGGTCTTGTATTTTGGGAGATCTCCATTGGAATCTCTCAAAACATTCATTTTTGGTGATATCTAGGATAAGGTTTCAAAGGCGTCATGGGTTGGGATCTATTTCCTTTACTGAGAGGGAATTCAACAACAGATATGAGGTAGGTGGTCTATAATCTATATCCCTTAGGTTTTATGTAAATTTTTTCTTGTATGTTTTTTGTTATTTACCACTTTTGAAATGTTCTCAGTTCCCATGACATGATGTGATGCAGTGGTGTCTAAATTGGTAGATAAACCCCTCTTGATCCCCACGGGATGCAAGGAGGATTACTCGAAAATATTAGGGCCACCCGAGGGGCGTGCCGATATTTCTCAGACATAGAGCTAGCTATGTATGTGTAGGCCATTGTGAGAGAACATTTATCCTATAAAGAATATGTTAATTTTCATTAGTGATGTGAAATTGGTGTTTAGTGAGACACTTACGTTGGATAATTACCTAAGAGGGATCATGGTTGTCATGAAAAAGGGTTCAAATGATAAATGGGAAAATTCTCTGGATTAGCCTTATACATGAATATGCATCGTGAGATAGTAATGGAAAAAGGGAATAGGGATAACGAGGTTATGTAATGTGAATAATGAACATGTTAATTGATTGAGGAAAATTTTAATTTTCCATTTATTGATGTTGTTATGAAGTATTAAATGATGTAGGCTTTGTTTTCATGATATCGTGATTTTTGGTGAATGACAAATAAGTATGCACACAAGGCATGGTAGATTTGGGTATTGACATAAGCTTATATGCCCATGGGATTAGTTGAAGAAATGTTTTAGCTCCTCCCCTAAATGCATGGGTTAATTAATGGGACAGAGTTCAATTCCCCTAACTGTTGCATTCCACCCAGACTGAGGCTTTGAGGTGATGATATTGGGAATTGTTGTGATATGATTCCTAGTAAGATATGACTCGTTTAATTCCCACATATTGAAAAGGATGATCATGACTAATCCATTGAACACATGAAAAAGGTCAACTGATAAATAAAGTTCCTTGGTTGTAGACATGGGTTATTTGTAGGTTAACTTAAAGGATAATAAATAATGATATCTTATTGTATTGTTTACCTTAACTTGCCTGTATTTATTATTTACATGAACTATCTACCTATCTGGATATTTTTTGACACCTTTGTTGGTGGCTTTCTGAGTTATACTCACACCCTACTAAGGATTCTTTTGGGTACTGAAGTTGAATTCATTCTTACAGGTCAAGACAAGGGTCAAGACACTATGATAAGAAGTTGAGTATGACATTGAACGCATTGGGGTGAGGTTCCAGACTTGGAATTTGGACCATTTTTGGCATTCTACAGTTTTCCTTCCTTGGGGTTTTTTTCATATGGCAATGATCATTACATGTCAAATTTACTGTGTTTTATGGTTGTACCCATTCATAGTATTTTTATATTTATGCATTTTATGGATTGTTCTCTTTTGTTTCATTTATTTAAACTATTTTATGTTGTGGAATACTCTCTTATAGAAGGAATAGTATCCTCATGTTACATGTTACTCTCTCACTGCTAGTCAGCAGCCTCTGGTGTACGGAGAGGCCTTCTTGAGGTAATGTAGCGACCCGACTTAGGTCACTGGTTTAGTGGATCTCAGGTAGAGGACATTAAAAAGTGGTATTTTAGGTGTTCGTTTCTCAGTCTTACTATTTGGGGAAGGTAGGAAATTATTTATGGAAGTGTTGGGCCTTGTTAATGATCATGTTCTTGGGAGTATCTAACCCATTTGTAGGGGGAAAACCTAGTCACCCTGGGAGGGGATTATTGTTCTTGTTGTGTGTTGTCACATTTATTGATATTTTACCATTCGTTGAGGCACTTATTTTGTGATTTTTTAGTTTTATATATTTATCTTATGTACAGATAGGTATGAGGTTGTGAATTTATGCATCATTCTAGGAACCTATGTAAGAAAGAGACATACATCATGATAGGAACACACATGAGATGGGTGTGCAGGATATTATGGATTTAATGAATATGTTTTCATAAAAGAATGAAAATTGTTCCTTATAAGGTTATATGAATGTGTAGAAAGGGATGTGGAAATGCCAATATATAATTAAAAAATGGTTTCGGATAAAGATGTAAAAGATCAACAATCGTTGTAAGGGTAAATTGGATTATGAAAATGGTTTGAATGGGAGTAAAAGATAAGGATCATAACATTGTGAATTGGATAGTGTGTTGGCCATAGACAAAGTGGAGATGGTGGAGGTAGTGATTTTTTTATGATTGGGCTCATTTGGGTGGTGTATGTGAACCATATTGGTTATGAAAAAAGATGATTCTACCAATGTATCTTTTAATTTTTTAAAATTATTATAGTTGCATTATAAATCTCATGTTTGGCATTGTAGAGAACTTCCACCTCAAAGACGTGCACTGGTTGGGCGACATGAGGACATTTCCAAGAAAGATCATTTAGCAGTGGAGCAAGAGAATGTGGTGATTCTAGGTGATAGGGAAAATCTGGTTTGTGATAACTTTTCTCGTGTTATGCAGATGATGGAATGGGACCCAGGTCGGGTTGCGCCGAGAAAGATTGAACTGAAAAGGGAGTTTCAGATGTAACACCGAATGAAATTTATCAGATATGGTGGTCTCGAAGTAGCATATGTTGGGTGAGAGTCCATCCAAATTATTCTATACAATCTAGAGTATCCTCTAGACTAGCAAGTCAAGTTAGCGGTCTATATGCTGAGGTGGAAAGCCAAAATTTTGTGGGAAATTATGGTTCAGACAGAGCAGGTTGAGGGGATGATGTAGAATTTTTTTTGGAGATGTTTCATGGGAACATCTATCCAAAAAAATTGACGAATAATAAGGAATCATATTTTGTGAGGATGGTTTAATGGAAAATATTGTTGATGGATTTTGATAGTTGTTTCACCAATTAGAGATGCTTCATTCCAACGTTGACCGGAGATGAGGCAGCTATGGTGAAACTCTTATATGATTGGATGAGACTTGAGATCCGATCTTATGTGAATATATATCATCTATAAAGGTATGTTGATGTGGTGGATCAGGCCCTTATATGATAATAAAACCAAAAGATGGCATCAGGTAGTGGACTTGGGGTTCCAGTTGGACGAGCAAGTGGAATGTCTTATGATAGTAGGAATTACCACATTTGAACTTTCTAGAAAGGAGGAAGCATATGGGGAAGCCAATATAGGGGGTCAGATTATCAGGATGTTGAAACGATCTTATATTTTTAGTGTTGAATGATGGGGTACAAGCTTGACTGGTGTCCCCGCCCACCAGTTTATTGCCGAGCATGTGGCAGGCTGAGCCATGTGATGATATGATGTAGGAACCCACAGAAGTCATGGAATGATGGTGGTTAGAGGAAGATTAAATGTGTGGGAAGGGGGATGTTTACCTCATATCAAGAATACAGTAAGATCTACATGGAATATACTATTAGGGGTGGTGGATGTGGAACTATGGGGCGAGACCACCTTTATTAATAGATCATCGCAGTGCAGGGTACACATGATGATGACCAGGGTAAAGGTGTAGGTCATCTCCATGGAGTTCTAGCTACACATGAGGGTGTGGAGGTAGGGACGTCCACTGTTCAAGGAACGATTCCTATAGCTTTCACGTTTTATAGTGATTTTTTGATACAGTTTCTATGAATTACTTTATTTATGATCAGTTTGTAGTTTTATTGGGGTTAATTGTAGAGATTGCAAGTGGGGTAATTCTATTTGATAATCATCTAGGGGTGCGAGTTGAGGACATACAACAATTCAAGGATTGTGCTCTACATTTTGGTGGGTATCATTTCCTGTGGGATAGGTTTGTCCCATATATGTTAGGTTTTGACCTAATCTTGGGAATGGATTGTTTGGTGTTATATCAATCCCATATTTACTGTTAATATCATCAGGTAATGTTCACATCTCTCGATGGAAGCACTCATATCCATCTTGATGAGTTGGAAACTCAAGCGTGCTGCACATGGCCGTTACGCCATCAGATGGGGAAGCCCAATGCCATAGTGGAATGACTTATGATAGATGATGGCGACAAAGGATAGGTAGTCCTACCTTTTGTTGTAGACCAGTTTTAGTATGTGTTTTTGAGTACTTCTCGATGTTACCACCCAAGAGAGATATTCAGTTTATGATCGAATTGTTTCCTAAAATAGATCCAGTTTCCATTATACCTTACCATATGGTGCCAGTAGAGCTCCAAGAACTGAAGGTTCAGTTAGATTAATTGGAACGTAAGGGGTTAATACTTCTTAGTACATCACCTTGGGGATCTCATGTGCTATTTTCTAATAAGGATGATTGATCACAGAGGATATGTGTATATTATATAAAGAAAATACCAGATTACAGATAACAACTAATACCCTCATCCTAGAATTTATGACATGTTTGATTAGATTAGAGGTGCCACAATGTTTGCGAAGATTGATTTGAGATCTGGATACAATCAATTGATCAAGAGACCCTCTGGAATACATCATATGGATTTCCAAAATAGGTATATATGGAATGAATTATAGTTAATGCAATTTTATTTGACCAATGAATACGTTTAGTTCACGACCTAGATGAACTTAATATTCTACCCATATCTGGATCAGTTTGTAGTTATCATTGTTGACGATATTCTAGTGTACTCCAAAAATCATGGTGATCATAGTCCTAACTAAAAAGGGGGTTATGTTAAATTGGCCAGAGCCTTGTGTGAATGATTTCTAGGAACTGAAGAAGAGGTTTACCACTACACCAATTTTGATCATACCTAAACTAGGTAATATATAGAAAATGTTCTGTGATGTGTATGATGTTGATCATGGGACACTGATGATTCAAGGTCATTGGGTTGTAGCCTATGTATTGAGGTATTAGATTCCACATGACATAAATTATCCTACTAATTTCCTAGAGCTAGCTGCGGTGGTTCATGCCTTAAAGTGTTGGTGGAATTATTTGTTGGAAGAACCCTTTACGGTGTATACCAACCAAAATAGTCTCAAATATATCTTCCCTCAGAAGGATTTGAATATTCGACCTAGAAGGTGGATTCAGTACTTGCAGTATTCTGATTTCAAATTGGTTTACAGAATGGGGAAAGGGAATATTGTCACTGATTTTATAACAGTAGTGAAAATACGGGATTTAGCATTGATGTAATAACATCGGTTTTTATAAACTGAGGCCAATAGTAAGTGCGGGAACTTATTGGAATTTTTTTTAGTAAAACTGACGCCAAAACCCATTTATTGATGATTTTTCATGTCAATTTTTGTTATACCCGATGGGAAAAATAATAAAAAAATATTTGGGTGTCAATTTTAGAGAAAAAAGTTCCAAAAAATAGAAACAATCATTGGCCGTTGGTTTTTCCAAAAACCGATGGATAAATAAAAAACAAATACATTATAAAATGGGATTTTTTAAAACCGCTGCTAAAAAGAAAAAAATTATTTTGGGTGTCAGTTTTTTTAAAACCCTATTGAAATAATTAATAAAATATATTTATCTCATCGGTCTTTTTAATAACCGATGCCAAAAATTAGATTTTCTTTTACAAATAATTATATTATTTCCTAAGCTTCGATTTGACTGGTCGTGGAGAAAAAATGGAGTTACTAATTAAAAGTTATGGTTGTTGGATGTTGATATTCTCTAATATAAGTCTTAACGAAGTTCATATTTCAAAGACCATAACATTAAATCTATAACTATAGCATCTCGCCTTTTTATAACATAAACATTCAATTCATTACACAAAACTGAGGATCTTTAAGGTTTAGTGTCTTGGAAACCAGGAACATAAAACATGAAAACATAAAACATTCTTCTTAAACACTTGAAAGACTTCTCCTCATGTTCATCCTAGGTTCATTACTGCATCTCATAACCTGGGGACATACATCAAAATAAAGGGTGATCCGAAGGCCCAGTAAGGGAAACAAGATAAACATTTTTACATGTGAACTTGAGATACTTCAATAAGGACATGAAAAGAACTTTAAGGAATGAGAAAGAAATCATGAGATACATCATAATAAAAATAAAATTTTTCTTAACTTGAAGATTTGGCTACAACATTTAATACTGACAATCATTTCGTTTCACCAAGGTCCATCCCCAAGGTGTCATTAAAAATTACCAAGGTTATTCACCAAGGTATCAGTCTAAAAAGTCATCTCTATAGATTAAGTCTTTACCCAATGCATTGGAGCGCTATCTGGGCGCACCCCTGACATGTCTTTATTATCATGTGAGCCACACATATCATCATCAATTATTTCATAAGCAACCCACATAGAATAAAAGAAATGGGTTTCATTTCATAATCATAACGTTTTAAAAACAGCTTTAAAGACATGATCTTTATGTCACTTTAAACCCATGGAAAAGGGAAAGCGGGTTTCATGTATGTAAATCCCAGAATTTAAAATAGAACAACTTAGTATATATGTGAATACACCTATATAAGAGATAGCTTTGAGTATTCACTTAATAAAATAAAATAACTTTAGAAAAAGAGAGAGACATTTTGAGACGGAAATTCTGCAGCATAACTGCTATGTTTCAGGGTTTTAGAAAAAATTGGAAAGAGCGGGGACATGGGTCAAACATTCATAAATGAACCAAAAAACAGTAGAGGGACATAATATATGGGATTTAAGAACATGGTAATGAAATTTGAAAATATACCATATAAAATGAAGAACATGAAAGGAAGACAAAAATAAGATTTCTCTTATGAAAATTCGGCTGCCTAACAGCGTTACATAAACATCAACCAAAAATGAATTAATGAGATCAAATAGGGTCTGTCATCATATGAAAATAAATGATCAGTATGATAGATATTGATATCATACCCCAACATAATAAAAAGGAACTTGCAAGACTTGACATGGAATCAGAACATTGAAAAGGGAGAAAGGTGCAAGGACCACTTAAAAATTCATCAGCCTAACGACGCCACTTAAACTTCAAAATACTGAATTGAAGAGATCAAATGGGGTCTCTCATCATATGGTCTTTAAAGATCAGTATGATAGATATAGAGATCATACCCCAACATAACAAAATGTACTTGAAAGAATTGACATGAAAGTAGAACTTCAAAACGAGAAGGGTGAAAGGCCACTTAAAAATTCGGCAGCCTAACAGCGCCACTTAAAACTTCAAAATACAGAATTTAAGAGATAAAATGGGGTCTCTCATAATATTGTCATGAAAAATCATTATTATATATATAGATATCATACACCAACATAACGAAAAGGAACTTGAAAGAATTTACATGAAAGTAGAACTTAAAAATGAGAAGGGTGAAGAACCACTTAAAAATTCAGCAGCCAAACGACGCCACTTAAAACTTCAAAATACTAAATTGAAGAGATCAAATGGGGTCTCTCATCATATGATCATGAAAGATCAGTATGATAAATTTAGAGATCATGCCCCAGAATAATAAAAAGGAACATGAAATACTTTACAAGAAAATAGATATTGAAAAAAGAGAAGGGAGAAAGAATTCGTTACAAAAATTTCGGCAGCATAACGGCGCCATTTAAAACATCATAAAACGAAATAATGAGATTAAGATGGGATCTCTAATTATATGAACATGAAAAGGGCAGTAAGAGGAGAATAAAAAACAACCTTTAAAATAAGAACATGGGGCATTCAAGAAATTACATAAAAGAGATTTCTTGAAAAGAAAGAGAGAGATCAGATCCCTTACCTTAAAACGTAACTCTTAAAACTCAAAGGTTTGGACCTTGAGGGCTTGGGGGCATCTTGGGAGGACTCCTTGGGAGGTATGGAGACTAGAAATTAGCTGGGGGAGAGTTGGGAGTAAAAAATAAAGGAGGAATGGGTGGGTATTTATAGGGAAAGTGAGGGGACAAGGCATTAATGGCCAAGGGACACCTCATTAGTGGTTTTGGAAAAACCATGGGCTTGCCCATGGTATTTTCCCATGGTATTGGCCACTTGGGACACCTCATACCTTATATTACTTTTAATAATTCGACCATATTGATTATATACTTAATACATCATTTAATGATGTCATTAAACACCCGTAACTAAAAAACTGTATTTTCACAATTCATCGAAAATTCAACTTTCTCAGAATAATCCCAAAATTTCACCTTAACCAAATATCAATGCTCTGATTTCAAAAATGAAATCCATTTTATAAAAATAATTTTCTAAATATTTTTAATTTATTTTTTTAAATAAATACACTATTCAGTGAAAATTCATTTTTTCAGAAAAAACCCCAAAAATTACCATTACATAATATCGGTGCTCTGAGTTCAAAAATGAAATCCATTTTATAAAAATAATTTTTTTAAATTTTTTTAATTTAATTTTTAATTAAAAAACACTATTCACTCGAAAAAACTAATACTTGAATAATAATTTATGGAACCGTTATTTAACCATTTTATTGAATCGCATTACTTAATCAAGGTGCCTAGATTATATAAATACTTTCTTTAAGTGAGATTACTAATTCATTTGGACACATTACTAATCCTAATCATAAAATCACTATTCATAATTTACTATTCATCAAAAATCAAGTTGATCTTATTAGACTCTAAATTTCGTATTGAACATAATTGTAGAAGACCATTTTTTGAAAATCATTACACATTTTTAATTATTTAAGGTTTACATAAACATTTTTAAAATATAGTTTTTCTAAAATTCATCAAAAATATGCATACTACATTTATCCGGTCACTTAAAAATTCATAAACTTCATCATAAGAAGAAATCTCAATTTTTATTTAAATAAAAGGATTACACAAGGCAGTTACGGTCTCCTTACATAGCCCCTTATCACACCAGCATAGGAACTAAGTGTAAGGTGTGCTAAGGTGAGAGAATCCGAGGGAGGCTCGGCCAACATCACACGAGTAGTAATTTCTATTAGTTTGAACTTCTCACAAAGGCGATTCCGTTCTAGCTTCACACGATGAAGTTCAGCTTGGGTTTGGTCCAGAGCAATGCCCAGTGGTGCTACCTCCTTCCCAAGTTCTCTTAGATGGGCTTCGATCGGTCCAAGACTACTGGGTGAGGCCATCGAATCTTCTTTCTATATTAATTAACCAAGATTGATTGTATTTAGAGACAATAGTCAAAACGTTTAGTTTCCAGTGGTCATATTGAACAATGGTCAAATAACAGTCAAAACCCAACAGTCTCATTTTAATTATATTCATGTTATCAAATGAAACATTTTTGTTGAGTATAAAAATAAAATAAAATAACACAAAAAATTGGGAAACACGATTTATTTAAAATTTCAGGTCGTTACAATCTTCCCACCTTAAGAAACTACATCCTTACAATTTTTAAAATTGGGTTTTGAAATTTCATTGAAAGTCCCACATCGGAAAAGGAGTCAGTAAAACTATTACATTAAAAGAAAGAAAGGGAAGTACAAATGTCACCTGAGTTAACCCACACTAGGATTCCATGTAGGAAAACATGGACATGGAGGATAAAACAAAGGGTCAAGTTCTGAGGGAGAGTGATAGAGAACATGATTAGGAGAAAGTTAACTATAAGAAAATCCCAAACTTATGATGTGTGTAAACGGACTTTGATTACTTAGTAGGAAACGTAAACCAACAACGTTTTTGTTTTATGTTCCATTTTATAATTTTGAGGAATTCATTTACTACATAGAACAGAAACATAAGAAAATAAACCTACCTTCATGTAGAGTTTCATCCTTTAATAAGTTTCTACCCAAAAATAATCTTTTCTCCAAACGATGAGCATTCAAAAACACTTGGTCTCATCAAAACACAAGAATCATCTTCTAGAGAATCACATAATCCACAAAAGACTCACCATCTATTTCATCTATCTTTAAACATTATCCCAAAAACAGAAAGGGTACGGTAAAACAACTCTTCAATAAGAAATAATCCCATAGGAATGGAAACTACTTTTAAATCTTAAAAGTTCCATGGTACTACCCAGCGTTCATCATAGACCATTCCGTAAATAACTGTCCTTAAAAATCCTAAAAAAAACCAAACTAAGATTGAAACCCAAATACAAGAAGGATTTGATAACATAGTCTTCCAAGGTAAAATTTATCATTCATCTCCAAACAACATCAACCACTCCTAACATCTTATAACAAAAGTAACTAACCTAAACATATTTACCCCAAGATAGGTTAATCATTTCCATAAGTAACTTAATTACTATAAGTCTGCCTTAAATTCATCGATTCTTAAAAATATAAGTCAACCTTACTCATCAATGAAAATACTGTAGTTATCTATTTACCTCGATCATATAGGGTCCCCAAAATAGTGAACGTCTTCAAAAATAATAATAATCTTTTAATACCCTAATCGTCTCTGTCATATTAATACGATAATCATCAAATTTCTATCACATTGGTTGTTGGGACATGTTCTTCCATTTCCCTCCATTAACTAAGAAGAGAAACTATAATTAGGGGCTTGAATACTTAGCCAATAATCATGAAAAGGAACTTAAAGCATACAAGGATAACTTGTAGAAGAAAAGTATACCCTAAATTGTGATCCCCTGGGTTCCCATATAGGTTATCCATGATCATATATTCTTATGTGAATCTTTATTTTATTTTATCTGTGTTCCTTTAACAATGTTTCATACTAAGATTATGAATTTACCAAAGCATATCACCCGGGAGTGTCGTAACCAAGAGTAAAGCAAGGCCCATTGTCGTGTACCAGTTCATGTTCGAGTCTAGCTCAAAGCGGGTTTTTCGGGTTTTACCCCTATGTACATCTCTGCCAGAGCCACCTCTACCTGCTCATATCCAAACAGGGATGTATTTGCTTGTCAACCCCTTACTCAATACTCATCAAAATACCAGGAATACTTCCTATATTTAAAATTTTCTATAGGTTTCTTCCTAAAGTTTTTGTATCCTAATTTCCACAAATAACTAAACCATCCTCTGATACCAACTATAGCATCTCGCCTTTTTATAACCTAAACTTTCATTTCATTACACAAAACTGAGGATCTTTAAGGTTTAGTGTCTTGGAAACCAGGAACATAAAACATGAAAACATAAAACATTCTTCTTAAACACTTGAAAGGATTCTCCTCATGTTCATCCTAGGTTCATTACTGCATCTCATAACCTGGGGACATACATCAAAAGAAAGGGTGAGCAGAAGTCCTAGTAAGGGAAACAAGAGAAACATTTTTACATGTGAACTTGAGATACATAAATAAGGACATGAAAAGAACTTTAAGGCATGAGAAAGAAATCATGAGATACATCATAATAAAAATAACATTTTTCTTAACTTGAAGATGTTGCTACAACATTTAATATTGACAATCATTTCGTTTCACCAAGGTCCATCCCCAAGGTGTCATTAAAAAGTACCAAGGTTATTCACCAAGGTATCAGTCTAAAAAGTCATCTCTAGAGATTAAGTCTTTACCCAATGCATTGGAGCGCTATCTGGGAACACCCCTGACATGTCTTTATTATCATGTGATCCACACATATCATCATCAATCATTTCATAAACAAGCCACATAGAATAAAATAAATGGATTTCATTTAATAATCATAACATTTTAAAAACTGCTTTAAAGACATGATCTTTATGTCACTTTAAACCCACGGAAAAGGGAAAGCGGGTTTCATGTATGTAAATCCTAGAATTTAAAATAGAACAACTTGGTATATATGTGAATACACCTATATAAGAGATAGCTTTGAGTATTCACTTAATAAAATAAAATAACTTTAGAAAAAGAGAGAGACATTTTGAGACGGAAATTCTACAGCATAACAGCTATGATTCGGGGTTTTAGAAAACATTGAAAAGAGAGGGGACATGGGTCAAACATTCATAAATGACCCAAAAAAATAGTAGAGGGACAGAATATAAGGGATTTATGAACATGGTAATGAAATTTGAAAATATACCATATGAAATGAAGAACATTAAAGGAAGACAAAAATAAGATATCTCTTATGGAAATTCGGCAGCCTAACAGCGTTACATAAACGTCAACCAAAAATGAATTGATGAGATCAAATAGGGTATCTCATCATATGAACATAAATGATCAGTATGATAGATATTGAGATCATACCCCAACATAATAAAAAAGGAACTTGCAAGACTTGACATGGAATCAGAACTTTGAAAAGGGAGAAAGATGCAAGGACCACTTAAAAATTCAGCAGCCTAACGACGCCACTTAAACTTCAAAATACTGAATTGAAGAGATCAAATGGGGTCTCTCATCATATGGTCATAAAATATCAGTATGATAGATATAGATATCATACCCCAACATAAAAAAAGTAACTTGAAAGAATTGACATGAAAGTAGAACTTCCAAACGAGAAGGGTGAAGAACCACTTAAAAATTCGGCAGGCTAACGGCGCCACTTAAAGCTTCAAAATACTGAATTGAAGAGATAAAATGGGGTCTCTCATAATATGGTCATGAAAGATCAGTATGATAGATATAGAGATCATACCCCAACATAACAAAAAGGAACTTGAAATAATTGACATGAAAGTAGAACTTCAAAACGAGAAGGGTGGAGAACCACTTAAAAATTCGGCAGCCTAACGGCGCCACTTAAAACTTAAAAATACTGAATTGAAGAGATCAAATGGGGTCTCTCATCATATTATCATGAAAGATCAGTATGATAAATTTAGAGATCATACCCCAGCATAATAAAAAGGAAAATGAAATACTTTACATGAAAATAGATCTTGAAAAAAGAGAAGGGAGAAAGAATTCGTTACAAAAATTTCGGCAGCCGAACGGCACCACTTAAAATATCATAAAATGAAATAACGAGAGTAAGAGGGGATCTCTCATTATATGAACATGAAAAGGGAAGTAAGAGGAGAATAAAAAAACAACCTTTAACATAATAACATGGGGCATAAAAGAAATTACATAAAAGAGATTTCTTGAAAAGAAAGAGAGAGATCAGATCCCTTACCTTAAAACGTAACTCTTAAAACTCAAAGGTTTGGAACTTGAGGGCTTGGGGCACCTTGGAAGGACTCCTTGGGAGGTAAGGAGACCAGAACTTAGTCAGGGGAGAGTTTTAAGTAAAAAATAAATGAGTAAAGGGTGGGTATTTATAGGGAAAGTGAGGGGACAAGGCATTATTGGCCAAGGGACACCTCATTAGTGGTTTTGGCAAAACCATGGGCTTGCCCATGGTATTTGCCCATGGTATTGGCCACTTGGGACACCTCATACCTTATCTTACTATTCATAATTCGACCATATTGATTATATACTTAATACATCATTTAATGATGTCATTAAACACCAGTAACTTAAAAACTGTATTTTCACTATTCATCGAAAATTCAACTTTCTCAGAATAATCCCAAAATTTCACCTTAACCAAATATCAATGCTCTGATTTCAGAAATGAACTCCATTTTATAAAAATAATTTTCTAATTTTTTTTAATTAATTTTTTTAAATAAATACACTATTCACCGAAAATTCATTTTTCCAGAAAAAACCCAAAAATTACCATAACATAATATCCGTGCTCTGAGATCAAAATGAAATCCATTTTATAAAAAAATGTAATATTTTTAATTTAATTTTTAATTAAAACACACTATTCACTCGAAAAAACTAATACTTGAATAATAATTTATGAAACTGTTATTTAACCATTTTATTGAATCACATTACTTAATCAAGGTGCCTAGATTATATTAATACTTTCTTTAAGTGAGATTACTAATACATTTGAACACATTACTAATCCTAATCCTAAAATCACTATTCATAATTTACTATTCATAAAAAATCAAGTTGATCTTATTAGACTCTAAATTTCGTACTGAACATAATTGTAGAAGACCATTTTTTGAAAATCATTACACTTTTTTAATTATTTAAGGTTTACATAAACATTTTTAAAATATCCTTTTTCTAAAATTCATCAAAAATATGCATACTATATTTATCCTGTAACTTAAAAATTCATAAACTTCATCATAAGAAGAAATATCAAATTTTATTTAAAAAAAAGGATTACACAAGGCAGTTACGGTCTCCTTACATAGCCCCTTATCACACCAGCATAGGACCTAAGTGTAAGGTCTGCTAAGTTGAGAGAATCCGAGGGAGGCTCGGCCAACATCGCACGAGTAGTAATTTCTATTAGTTTGAACTTCTCGCAAAGGCGATTCCGTTCTAGCTTCACACGATGATGTTCGGCTTGGGTTTGGTTTAGAGCAAAGCCGAGTGGTGCGACCTCCTTCCCAAGTTTTCTTAGATGGGCTTCGATCAGTCCAAGACTACTGGGTGAGGCCATCGAATCTTCTTTCTATATTAATTAACCAAGATTGATTGTATTTAGAGACAATAGTCAAAACGTTTAGTTTCCAGTGGTCATATTGACCAATGGTCAAATAACATTCAAAACCCAACAGTATCATTTTAATTATATTCATGTTATCAAATGAAACATTTTTGTTGAGTATAAAAATAAAATTAAATAACACATAAAATTAGGAAACAAGATTTATTTAAAATTTCAGGTCGTTACAATCTTCCCCCCATATGAAATTGCGTCCTCACAATTTTTAAAATTGGGTTTTGAAATTTCATTTAAAGTCCCACATCGGAAAAAGAGTCAGTGAAACTATTACTTTAAAAGAAAGAAAGGGAAGTACAAAGGTCACCCGAGTTAACCCACACTAGGATTCCATGTAGGAAAACATGGACATGGAGGAGAAAACAAAGGGTCATGTTCTGAGGGAGAGTGATAGAGAACATGATTATGAGAAAGTTAACCATAAGAAAATCCCAAACTTATGATGTGTGTAAACGGTCTTTGATTACCTAGTAGGAAACGTAAACCAACAATGTTTTTGTTTTACGTTCCATTTCATAATTTTGAGGAATTCATTTACTACATAGAACAGAAACATAAGAAAATAAACCTACCTTCATGTAGAGTTTCATCCTTTAATAAGTTTCTACCCAAAAATAATCTTTTCTATAAACGATGAGCATTCAAAAACACTTGGTCTCATCAAAACACAAGAATAATCTTCTAGAGAATCACATAATCCACAAAAGATTCACCATCTATTTCATATATCTTTAATCATTTTCCCAAAAATAGAAAGGGTAAGGTAAAACAACTCTTCAAAAAGAAATAATCCCATAGAAATGGAAACTACTTTTAAATCTTCAAAGGTCCATGGTACTAACCAGAGTTCATCATAGACCATTCTGTAAATAACTGTCCTTAAAATCCTCAAAATAAACCAAACTAAGATTGAAACCCAAATACAAGAAGGATTTGATAACATAGTCTTCCAAGGTAAAATTTATCATTCATCTCCAAACAACATCAACCACTCCTAACATCTTATAACAAAAGTAACTAACCTAGACATATTTACCCCAAGATAGGTTAATCATTTCCATAAGTAACCTAAATTACTATAAGTCCGCCTTAAATTCATTGATTCTTAAAAATATAAGTCAACCTTACTCCTCAATGAAAATACCGTAGTAATCTATTTACCTCGATCATATAGGGTCCCCAAAATAGTGAACGTCTTCCAAAATAATAATCATATTTTAATACCCTAATCATCTCTGTCATATTAATACGATAATCGTCACATTTTCTATCACATTGGTTGTTGGGACATGTTCTTCCATTTCCCTCCATTAACTAAGAAGAGAAACTATAATTAGGGGCATGAATACTTAGCCAATAATCCTGAAAAGGAACTTAAAGCATATAAGGATAACTTGAAGAAGAAAAGTATACCCTAACTTGTGATCCCCTAGGTTCCCATCTAGGTTATCCAGGATCATATATTCTTATGTGAATCTTTATTTTATTTTATCTGTGTTCCTTTAACAATGGTTTATACTAATCTTATGAATTTACCAATGAATATCCCCCGGGAGTGTCGTAACCAAGAGTGCAGCAAGGCCCGTTGTCGTGTACCAGTTCCCATTCGAGTCTAGCTCAAAGCGGTGTTTTCGGGTTTTACCCCTATGTACATCTGTGCCAGAGCCACCTCTACCTGCTCGAATCCAGACAGGGATGTATTTTCTTGGCAACCACTTACTCAATACTCACCAAAATTCCAGGAAGACATCCTATATTTAAACTTTTCTATAGGTTTCTTCCTAATGTTTTTATATCCTAATTTCCACAAATAATTAATCCATCATCTGATACCAAATATAGCAACTCACCTTTTTATAACATAAACTTTCATTTCATTACACAAAACTGAGGATCTTTAAGGTTTAGTGTCTTGGAAACCAGGAACATAAAACATGAAAACATAAAACATTATTCTTAAACACTTGAAAGTATTCTTCTCATGTTCATACTAGGTTCATTACTGCATCTCATAACCTGGGGACATACATCAAAAGAAAGGGTGAGCAGAAGGCCCAGTAAGGGAAACAAGAGAAACATTTTTACATGTGAACTTGAGATACTTCAATAAGGACATGAAAAGAACTTTAAGGCATGAGATAGAAATCATGAGATACATCCTAATAAAAATAAAATTTTTCTTAACTTGAAGATGTGGCTACAACATTTAATATTGACCATCATTTCATTTCACCAAGGTCCATCCCAAAGGTGTCATTAAAAATTGCCAAGATTATTCACCAAGGTATCAGTCTAAAAAGTAATCTCTAGAGATTAAGTCTTTACCCAATGCATTGGAGCGCTATCTGGGTGCACCCCTGACATGTCTTTATTATCATGTGAGCCACACATATCATCATCAATAAATTCATAAACAACCCACATAGAATAAAAGAAATGGGTTTCATTTCATAATCATAACGTTTTAAAAACTGCTTTAAAGACATGATCTTTATATCACTTTAAACCCACGGAAAAGGGAAAGCAGGTTTCATGAATGTAAATCCAAGAATTTAAAATAGAACAACTTGGTATATATGTTAATACAGCTATATAAGAGATAGCTTTGAGTATTCACTTAATAAAATAAAATAACTTTAGAAAAAGAGAGAGACATTTTGAGACGGAAATTCTGCAGCATAACAGTTATGTTTCGGGGTTTTAGAAAACATTGAAAAGAGAGGGGACATGGGTCAAACATTCATAAATGTCCCACAAAACAGTAGAGGGACAGAATATAATGGATTTAAGAACATGGTAATAAAATTTGAAAATATACCATATGAAATGAAGAACATGAAAGGAAGAAAAAAATAAGATTTCTCTTATGAAAATTCGGCAGCCTAACAGCGTTACATAAACTTCAACCAAAAATGAATTGATGAGATCAAATAGGGTCTCTCATCATATGAACATAAATGATCAGTATGATAGATATTGAGATCATAACCCAACATATAAAAAGGAACATGCAAGACTTGACATGGAATCAGAACTTTGAAAAGGGAGAAAGGTGCAAGGACCACTTAAAAATTCAGCAGCCTAACGACGCCACTTAAACTTCAAAATACTGAATTGAAGAGATAAAATGGGGTCTCTCATAATATGGTCATAAAAGATCACTATGATAGATATAGAGATCATACCCCAACATAACAAAAGGAACTTGAAAGAATTGACATGAAAGTAGAACTTCAAAAGGAGAAGGGTGAAGAACAACTTAAAAATTCGGCAGCCTAACGACGCCACTTGAAGCTTCAAAATACTAAATTGAAGAGATCAAATGGGGTCTCTCATCATATGGTCATGAAAGATCAGTATGATAGATATAGATATAATACCCCAACATAACAAAAAGGAACTTGGAAGAATTGACATGAAAGTAGAACTTCAAAACGAGAAAGGGGAAGAACCACTTAAAAATTCGGCAGCCTAACGGCGCCACTTAAAACATCTAAATACTGAATTGAAGAGATAAAATGGGGTATCTCATCATATGATCATGAAAGATCAGTATGATAAATTTATAGATCATACCCCAGCCTAATAAAAACGAACATGAAATACTTTACATGAAAATAGATCTCGAAAAAGAGAAGGGAGAAATAATTCGTTACAAAAATTTCGGCAGCCTAACGGCGCCACTTAAAATATCATAAAACGAAATAATGAGAGTAATAGGGGATCTCTCATTATATGAACATGAAAAGGGAAGTAAGAGGAGAATAAAAAAAACCTTTAACATAAGAACATGGGGCATAAATGAAATTACATAAAAGAGATTTCTCGAAAAGAAAGAGAGAGATCGGATCCCTTATCTTAAAACGTAACTCTTAAAACTCAAAGGTTTGGACCTTGAGAGCTTGGGGCACCTTGGGAGGACTCCTTGGGATGTAAGGAGACCAGAACTTCGTTGTGGGAGAGTTGGGAGTGAAAAATAAAGGATTAAAGGGTGGGTATTTATAGGGAATGTGAGGGGACAAGGCATTAATGGCCAAGGGACACCTCATTAGTGGTTTTGGAAAAACCATGGGCTTGCCCATGGTATTTACCCATGGTATTGGCCACTTGGGACACCTAATACCTTATCTTACTATTCATAATTAGACCATATTGATTATATACTTAATACATCATTTAATGATGTCATTAAACACCCGTAACATAGAAACTGTATTTTTACTATTCATCAAAAATTCAACTTTCTAGGAATAATCCCAAAATTTCACCTTAATCAAATATCAATGCTCTGGTTTCAAAAATGAACTCCATTTTATAAAAATAATTTTCTAAATAGTTTTTATTTATTTTTTTAAATAAATACACTATTCCCTGAAAATTCATTTTTTCAGAAAAAACCCCAAATATTACCATAACATAATATCGGTGCTCTTAGTTCAAAAATGAAATCTATTTTATAAAAATAATTTTTTTAAATATTTTTAATTTATTTTTTAATTAAAAAACACTATTCACTCGAAAAAACTAATACTTGAATAATAATTTATGAAACCGTTATTTAACCATTTTATGGAATCGCATTACTTAATCATGGTGCCTAGATTATATTAATACATTCTTTAAGTGAGATTACTAATCCATTTGGACACATTACTAATCCTAATCATAAAATCCCTATTCATAATTTACTATTCATCAAAAATCATGTTGATCTTATTAGACTCTAAATTTCGTACTGAACATAATTGTAGAAGACCATTTTTTGAAAATCATTACACATTTTTAATTATATTAGGTTTACATAATCATTTTTAAAATATCCTTTTTCTAAAATTCATCAAAAATATGCATACTATATTTATCCGGTCACTTAAAAATTCATAAACTTCATCATAAGAATAAATCTCAATTTTTATTTAAAACAAATGATTACACAAGGCAGTTACGGTCTCCTTACATAGCCCCTTATCACACCAGCATAGGACCTAAGTGTAAGGTGTGCTAAGGTGAGAGAATCCGAGGGAGGCTAGACCAACATCGCACGAGTAGTAATTTCTATTAGTTTGAACTTTTCGCAAAGGCGATTCCGTTCTTGCTTCACAAGATGAAGTTCGACTAGGTTTTGGTCCAGAGCAAAGCCAAGTGGTGCTACCTCCTTCCCAAGTTCTCTTAGATGGGCTTCGATCGGTTCAAGACTTCTTGGTGAGGCCATCGAATCTTCTTTCTATATTAATTAACCAAGATTGATTGTATTTAGAGACAATAGTCAAAACGTTTAGTATCTAGTGGTCATATTGACCAATGGTCAAATAACAGTCAAAACCCAACAGTCTCATTTTAATTATATTCATGTTATCAAATGAAACATTTTTGTTGAGTATAAAAATAAAATAAAACAACACATAAAATTAGGAAACAATATTTATTTTAAATTTCTGGTCTTTACAATCTTCCCCCTTAAGAAATTGCATCCTCACAATTTTTAAAATTTGGTTTTGAAATTTCATTGAATGTCCCACATCGGAAAAGGAGTCAGTAAAACTATTACTTTAAAAGATAGAAAGGGAAGTACAAAGGTCACCCGAGTTAACCCACACTAGGATTCCATGTAGGAAAAAATGGACATGGAGGAGAAAACAAAGGGTCAAGTTCTGAGGGAGAGTGATAGAGACCATGATTAGGAGAAAGTTAACCATAAGAAAATCCCAAAATTATGATGTGTGTACACGGTCTTTGATTACCTAGTAGGAAACGTAAACCAACAACGTTTTTGTTTTACGTTCCATTTCATAATTTTGAGGAATTCATTTACTACATAGAATATAATCATAAGAAAATAAACCTACCTTCATGTAGAGTTTCATCCTTTAATAAGTTTCTACCCAAAAATAATCTTTTCTCCAAAAGATGAGCATTCAAAAACACTTGGTCTCATCAAAACAGAAGAATCACCTTCTAAAGAATCACATAATCCACAAAAGATTCACAATCTATTTCATCTATCTTTAAACATTATCCCAAAAACAGAAAGGGTAAGGTAAAACAACTCTTCAAAAATAAATAATACCATAGGAATGGATACTACTTTTAAATCTTCAAAGTTCCATGGTACTACCCAGAGTTCATCATAGACCATTCTGTAAATAACTGTCCTTAAAAATCCTCAAAATAAACTAAACTAAGATTGAAACCCAAATACAAGAAGGATTTGATAACATAGTCTTAAAAGGTAAACTTTATCATTCATCTCCAAACAATATCAACCCCTCCTAATATCTTATAACAAAATTAACTAACCTAGACATATTTACCCCAAGATAGGTTAATCATTTCCATAAGTAACCTAAATTACTATAAGTCCGCCTTAAATTCATCAATTCTTAAAAATATAAGTCAACCTTACTCCTCAATGAAAATACCGTAGTAATCTATTTACCTCGATCATATAGGGTCCCCAAAATAGTGAAGGTCTCCCAAAATAATAATCATCTTTTAATACCCTAATCATCTCTGTCATATTAATACGACAATCGTCACATTTTCTATCACATTGGTTGTTGGGACATGTTCTTCCATTTCCCTCCATTAACTAAGAAGAGAAACTATAATTAGGGGCATGAATACTTAGCCAATAATCATGAAAAGGAACTTAAAGCATATAAGATTAACTTGTAGAAGAAAAGTATACCCTAACATGTGATCCCCTAGGTTCCCATCTAGGTTATCCATGATCATATATTCTTATGTAAATCTTTATTTTATTTTATCTGTGTTCCTTTAACAATGGTTCATACTAAGCTTATGAATTTACCAAAGCATATCCCCCGGGAGTGTCGTAACCAAGAGTGCAGCAAGGCCCGTTGTCGTGTACCAGTTCCCATTCGAGTCTAGCTCAAAGCGGTGTTTTCGGGTTTTACCCCTATCTACATCTGTGCCAGAGCCACCTCTACCTGCTCGTATCCAGACAGGGATGTATTTGCTTGGAAACCCCTTACTCAATACTCACCAAAATACTAGGAAAACTTATTATATTAAAACTTTTCTATAGGTTTCTTCCTAAAGTTTTCATATCATAATTTCCACAAATAACTAAACCATCCTCTGATACCAACTATAGCATCTCGCCTTTTTATAACATAAACTTTCATTTCATTACACAAAACTGAGGATCTTTAAGGTTTAGTGTCTTGGAAACCAGGAACATAAAACATGAAAACATAAAACATTCTTCTTAAACACTTGAAAGGATTCTCCTCATGTTCATCCTAGGTTCATTACTGCATCTCATAACCTGGGGACATACATCAAAAGAAAGGGTGAGCAGAAGGCCCAGTAAGGGAAACAAGAGAAACATTTTTACATGTGAACTTGAGATACTTCAATAAGGACATGAAAAGAACTTTAAGGCATGAGATAGAAATCATGAGATACATCATAATAAAAATAACATTTTTCTTAACTTGAAGATGTGGCTACAACATTTAATATTGAAAATCATTTCGTTTCACCAAGGTCCATCCCCGAGGTGTCATTAAAAATTACCAAGGTTATTCACCAAGGTATCAGTCTAAAAAGTCATCTCTAGAGATTAAGTCTTTACCCAATGCATTAGAGCGCTATATGGGCGCACCCCGGACATGTATTTATTATCATGTGAGCCACACATATCATCATCAATCATTTCATAAAAAAACCACATAGAATAAAAGAAATGGGTTTCATTTCATAATCATAACGTTTTAAAAACTGCTTTAAAGACATGATCATTATGTCACTTTAAACCCACGGAAAAGGGAAAGCGGGTTTCATGTATGTAAATGCTAGAATTTAAAATAGAACAACTTGGTATATATGTGAATACACCTATATAAGAGATAGCTTTGAGTATTCACTTAATAAAATAAAATAACTTCAGAAAAAGATAGAGACATTTTTAGATGGAAATTCTGCAGCATAACAGCTATGTTTCGGGGTTTTAGAAAACATTGAAAAGAGAGGGGACATGGGTCAAAAATTCATAAATGACCCACAAAACAGTAGAGGGATAGAATATAAGGGATTTAAGAACATGGTAATGAAATTTGAAAATATACCATATGAAATGAAGAACATGAAAGGAAGACAAAAATAAGATTTCTCTTATGAGAATTCTGCAGCCTAACAGCGTTACATAAACATCAACCAAAAATAAATTGATGATATCAAAAAGGCTCTCTCATCATATGAACATAAATGATCAGTATGATAGATATTGATATCATACCCCCTCATAATAAAAAATAACTTGCATGACTTGACATGGAATCAGAACTTTGAAAAGGGAGAAAGGTGCAAGGACCACTTAAAAATTCAGCAGCCTAACGATGCCACTTAAACTTCAAAATACTGAATTGAAGAGATCAAATGGGGTCACTCATCATATGGTAATAAAAGATTAGTATTATAGATATAGAGATCATACCCCAACATAACAAAAGGAACATGAAATAATTGACATGAAAGTAGAACTTCAAAACGAGAAGGGTGAAGAACCACTTAAAAATTCGGCAGCCTAATGGCGCCACTTAAAACATCAAAATACTGAATTAAAGAGATAAAATGGGGTCTCTCATAATATGGTCATGAAAGATCAGTATGATAGATATAGAGATCATACCCTAACATAACAAAAATGAACCTGAAAGAATTGACATGAATGTAGAACTTCAAAACGAGAAGGGTGGAGAACCACTTAAAAATCCGGCAGCCTAACGGCGCCACTTAAAACATCTAAATACTGAATTGAAGAGATCAAATGGGGTCTCTCATCATATGATCATGAAAGATCAGTATGATAAATTTAGAGATCATAACCCAACATAATAAAAAGGAACATGAAATACTTTACATGAAAATAGATCTTGAAAAAAGAGAAGGGAGAAAGAATTCGTTACAAAAATTTCAGCAGCCTAACGACGCCACTTAAAACATCATAAAAAAAAATAATGAGTAAGAGGGGATATCTCATTATATGAACATGAAAAGGGAAGTAAGAGGAGAATAAAAAAACAAACTTTAACATAAGAACATGGGGAATCAAAGAGATTTCTTGAAAAGAAAGAGAGAGATCGGATCCCTTATCTTAAAACGTAACTCTTAAAACTCAACGGTTTGGACCTTGAGGGCTTGGGGGCACCTTGGGAGGACTCCTTGGGATGTAAGGAGACCAGAAATGCGTTGGGGGAGAGTTGGGAGTGAAAACTAAAGGAGGAAAGGGTGGGTATTTATAGGGAAAGTGAGGGGACAAGGCATTAATGGCCAAGGGACACCTCATTAGTGGTTTTGGAAAAACCATGGGCTTGCCCATGGTATTTGCCCATGGTATTGGCCACTTGGGACATATCATACCTTATCTTACTATTCATAATTCGACCATATTGATTATATACTTAATACATCATTTAATGTTGTCATAAACACCCGTAACTTAAAAACTGTATTTTCACTATTCATCGAAAATTCAACTTTCTCAGAATAATTCCAAAATTTCACCTTAACCAAATATCAATGCTCTGATTTCAAAAATGAACTCCATTTTATAAAAATAATTTTCTAAATATTTTCAATTTATTTTTTTAAATAAATTCACTATTCACCAAAAATTCATTTTTTCAGAAAAAAACCCCAAATATTACCATAACATAATATCGGTGCTCTGAGTTCAAAAATGAAATCCATTTTATAAAAATAATTTTTTTAAATATTTTTAATTTAATTTTTAATTAAAAAACACTATTCACTCGAAAAAACTAATACTTGAATAATAATTTATGAAACCGTTATTTAACCACTTTATTGAATCGCATTACTTAATCAAGGTGCGTAGATTATATTAATACTTTCTTTAAGTGAGATTACTAATCCATTTGGACACATTTCTAATCCTAATCATAAAATCACTATTCATAATTTACTATTCATCAAAAAATCATGTTGATCTTATTAGACTCTAAATTTCGTACTGAAAATAAGTGTAGAAGACAATTTTTTGAAAATCATTACACATTTTTAATTATTTTAGGTTTATATAAACATTTTTAAAATATCCTTTTTCTAAAATTCATCAAAAATATGCATACTATATTTATCCGGTCATTTAAAAATTCATAAACTTCATCATAAGAAGAAATCTCAATTTTTATTTAAAACAAAGGATTACACAAGGCAGTTATGGTCTCCTTACATAGCCCCTTATCACACCAGCATAGGACCTAAGTGTAAGGTGTGCTAAGGTGAGAGAATCCGAGGGAGGCTTGGCCAACATCGCACGAGTAGTAATTTCTATTAGTTTGAACTTCTCACAAAGGCGATTCCGTTCTAGCTTAACATAATGAAGTTCGGCTTGGGTTTGGTCCAGAGCAAAGCCCAGTGGTGCTACCTTCTTCCCAAGTTCTCTTAGATGGGCTTCGATCGGTCCAAGACTACTGGGTGAGGCCATAGAATCTTCTTTCTATATTAATTAACCAAGATTGATTGTATTTAGAGACAATAGACAAAATGTTTAGTTTCCAGTGGTCATATTGACCAATGGTCAAATAACAGTCAAAATCCAACAGTCTCATTTTAATTATATTCATGTTATCAAATGAAAATTTTTTGTTGAGTATAAAAATAAAATAAAATAACACATAAAATTAGGAAACAAGATTTATTTAACATTTCCGGTCGTTACAATCTTTCCCCCTTAAGAAATTGCGTCCTCACAATTTTTAAAATTGGGTTTTGAAATTTCATTGAAAGTCCCACATCGGAAAAGGATTCAGTAAAACTGTTACTTTAAAAGAAAGAAAGGGAAGTACAAAGGTCACCCGAGTTAACCCACACTATGATTCCAGGTAGGAAAACATTGACATGGAGGAGAAAAAAAAGGGTCAAGTTCTGAGGGAGAGTGATAGAGAACATGATTAGGAGAAAGTTAACCATAAGAAAATCCCATACTTATAATGTGTGTAAACGGTCTTTGATTACCTAGTAGAAAACGTAAACCAACAACGTTTTTGTTTTACGTTCCATTTCATAATTTTGAGGAATTCATTTACTACATAGAACAGAAACATAATAAAATAAACCTACCTTCATGTAGAGTTTCATCCTTTAATAAGTTTCTACCCAAAAATAATATTTTCTCCAAATTATGAGCATTCAAAAACACTTGGTCTCATCAAAACAGAAGAATCATCTTCTATATAATCACATAATCCAAAAAAGATTCACCGTCTATTTCATCTCTCTTTAAACATTATCCAAAAAATTGAAAGGGTAAGGTAATACAACTCTTCAAAAAGAAATAATCCCATAGGAATGGAAACTACTTTTAAATCTTCAATGTTCCATGGTACTACCCAGAGTTCATCAAAGACCATTCTGTAAATAACTGTCCTTAAAAATCCTCAAAATAAACCATACTAAGATTGAAACCCAAATACAAGAAGGATTTGATAACATAATCTTCCAAGGTAAACTTTATCATTCATCTCCAAACAACATCAACCACTGCTAACATCTTATAACAAAAGTAACTAACCTAAACATATTTACCCCAAGATAGGTTAATCATTTCCATAAGTAACCTAAATTACTATAAGTCCGCCTTATATTCATCGATTCTTAAAAATATAATTCAACCATACTCCTCAACGAAAATACCGTAGTAATCTATTTACCTAGACCATATAGGGTCCCCAAAATAGTGAACGTCTTCCAAAATAATAATCATCTTTTAATACCCTAATCATCTCTGTCATATTAATACGATAATCATCATATTTTCTATCACATTGGTTGTTGGGACATGTTCTTCCATTTCCCTCCATTAACTAAGAAGAGAAACTATAATTAGGGGCTTGAATACTTAGCCAATAATCGTGAAAAGGAACTTAAAGCATATAAGGATAACTTTTAGAAGAAAAGTATACCCTAACTTGTGATCCCCTAGGTTCCCATCTAGGTTATCCATGATCATATATTCTTATGTGAATCTTTATTTTATTTTATCTGTTTTCCTTTAACAATGGTTCATACTTTGCTTTTCAATTTACCAAAGCATATCCCTCGGAAGTGTCGTAACCAAGAGTACAGCAAGGCCCGTTGTTGTGTACCAGTTCCCGTTCGAGTCTAGCACAAAGCAGTGATTTCGGGTTTTACCCCTATGTACATCTGTTCCAGAGCCACCTCTACCTGCTCGTATCCAGACAGGGATGTATTTGATGTGTGGGTTCCATGCATCAATGTGGGTAGTGCATCCAGGATTGACTAAGATATACTATGATCTACATTGTTAGATATGGTGGCCATGAATGATTAAGGAAGTGGTGAGTTTTGTGGCGCATTGCCTTACCAGTTAGTAGGTTAAGGATGAACATTAGTTCCCAGCTGGGTTGTTGTAGTCATTTTTTATTCCCGAGTGGATGTGGAATGACATCACAATGGAATTCATAGTGGGTCTTCTGAGGTCACCTCAGAAGAACGACACCATTTCAGTAGTGGTTGATCAGCTGACCAAAGTGGCCCATTTCAAGCCGATTTAGGTGACCTATACAGGTGACCATTTGGGGGAGTTTTATAGACTAGAAATAGGACGATTTCATGGAGTTATGAGAACCATAGTTTCATATCCTCATCTGTGTTTCACCTCTCTCTTTTGGAAGGGACTATAGAAGGATCATGGTACCCATGAGTTTCTGAGTACGACGTAGCACCCAAAAATTGATGAGTTGTCAGAATGCACTATTTAGGTATTAGAGGAAATGTTGAGAGAATCTCTTCTAGATTTTGGTGGATCGTTTGGAAAATAACTAGTCATTTGTTACATTGTTGTAAATGATGTTTCCTTTGTTGTTGTGATGTGGTGATTTTTGGTGGATGATATATTATCATGTGCAAATGGTTTGGTAGAGTGGGGTATTGACATGAGGTTCTATTCACACAGGTTGTGTTGGACTGAGTTTGTAGCTCCTCCCCTAATTTCATGGGTTAGAGAAGGGGATGGAGTTCAATTACTCGAATGGTTGCATTCCTCCATGATTGAGGTGTCGAGTTGAGGATACTGGGAATTGTAGTGATATGATGACTATTGAGATATGACTTGTTTATTTCCCACATATTGAAAACGTTTGTCATGCCTAAACCATTGAACACATGAAAATGGTTATTATGATAAATGATGTGTCTTGGTAGTAAACATGGGTTATTTGGTTAGTTACCTTTACATATTGTAAATATAGATAGCCTATTCAACTGTTTAACTTAATGTACCTTTGTTTTTCATTTTCATACACTATATACCCTACTGGATATTTTCTGGACACCATTGGTGGGGGCCTACTGAGTTATAGTCAAACTCTCCTCGGTCCACCATTGCGTAGATGAGTAGAATTCATGCTACCAGGTTAGGACAAGGGGAAGAAATATATGCTTGGAAGTAGAGTTTGACGTGAAATTTTTAGGGTTGAGGATCTAGATTTAGAGTCCAGAACATTTTGGGGATTCTACGATTTTCTTTCCTTCGGTTTTGTTCACATTACATTGTAGCATGACCTGACATATTAACTGTGGTTTATGGTTGTAACCATTCTTGTGATCTGGTTATTTCTGAATGTTATGGGTTGTCTCTTTTATTTACACAATATAAACTATTTTCTGATTTTTCTTACTCTAGTATTTAGGGCATAGTCTCCACATGTGACCTATTATACCCTCACTTCTAGTCAGTGAGGTCTAACATAAATGTTGGCCCGCTTGATGCCATGTAGCCACCCAGCTCGAGGCACTAGTATAGTGGCTCCTGGGTCGGGGATGTTATGAGAGATAATGTCAATAAAATAATATCATTGATAATAATAATATATAATTTATCACTAATGGGAATTCATTATTATTATATTTCTTGTTCTCAGGGATCACGATACCTCTACTATCAAGACCATTCACACGGTAGTTTAAAACTTTTTGTAAAAACCCATATAATGGTGGCTTAATAATTCAACTCATAGAACTACCAATGCATGGAGGGGTCATCTATAACCAGGACCCACATATAATATCATGTAAAATACAATCCTCATATATCAAATAACTTATTTATTACATAACAAATATTCCTTATCAATGAATATTTGTATTCAGTTCTGAATACATAATTTGGAATATTCTCGTAGTTAAGACAATAAAAATTAATATATACACCATATGTAAAAAAGTAATAAATTTTATGCGAATAATCATATTAATAATATAATTAATGTTTACATTTAAGATAAATTAAATGTACAATGATTATAAGAGTTTAATTTTATTATGGAAATGCTAATGACTCATCAAATTAATGAAGAAAGTCAATGTTAGTAATTTCCATGATGAAATAATTATAAACCATTGAAAAAAACAATGGTTGGTATCATCATAAAATATAGCATAGGGATTATAAGTAAAGTAAATGGTTGTATTTTATGATGAATATAAATATCATGAAAAGATCATTAAAATCATTTTTAAGGAGAATATTCTTTTTTTTCAAAATCTATTTTAAAAAATAGAAGTTTACATAATATATCGACAAAATTCGTTGAAAATATTTGTGTAATATTTTAATTTATTAATACAGAAAAAGAGTACTCTGGATGATGCAAATGTGCCATTCATGTTGAATATGATAAAATGAATATTCCATTTATGTTATTGTCTAAAAAGATAAAACCATATATTGTTTAGAAATATATTAATATTTTCTTTTGATTTTATTTGTAAAAATACCATAATGTGTAAAATTTTCATTAATATACCACATAAAGGATGTTGAATCAATTTTTTATTTTTTTATAGAAAAAATGGTTTTGGAAGAAAATGTATTTTCTTCTGAAGAGACAGTGGAAGCCAATTTTTCCTTAAAATCCCTAAATAATTCATGCTCCTAAGAGTGGAAAATGATGAAATTATTAAAAAGATAATAGAACATGAAAATTATAATAAATTTATTAGTTTTTATTAGTCCATTATCAAATAATATCATTTAATTGAAATTCATGTAAAAAATCACTATTATAATGAGATTGTGATACTAAACCTTAATATTATCATAATATTCATGTAAGAGTTAATAAAATCATATATTATGTATATGAAATTTAAATCCATATAAAATAAGTAGATATAAAACATTATATAATCTAAATTTCCTGCATATATAAAATTAGAACATAAATGATAATGAATATGTAATATAACCCAATGAAATTAAAATGAGTTTTCAAATTATTTACCACTTTAGAGATTTTAAGGAAATTGAAAATGGATGGAAATAATAAATATGAAACTTAAATTACCATGATTTATGAATTTTTCATGGTATTAAATAATAATTGGGTAGTATATACACCTTTAAATGGAAATTAGGGGTATAATATTATATTATTCACACACTAAAAAGAAATTCAAAAAAATAACTTACATTGTGTTATTATTTAGTTTAACATGAATTAAAAATATGTTTAATTAATTTAGGTTTAATATAAATCTACCCCAAGACCATACATATATATACTATTGCATATAATTTTTACTCATAGTCTATTAGGACATATTTATTAACAATTCCATACAAAAATTACGTTTTTGGTAATAAGTACTCTGTTTTTATGAATGTTTTGATTTGGTTTTTGTCCTTATAATTTGATCACATTAATATCAAATTTATAATTTAAAAAAGTATATTAATATCATGACCACTCATTAAATGTTTTATTAATCAATATATTTGAATATATAAAAGGAATTACACTAGTCATGTATATGGTAAGCTATATGTAAACTTGAATGATGTTTCCATTTTATCGAGCACTAGAAAAAAATGAAAAATAATATAGACTGAACATTATATAATAATAATTAGTTTCTATATTACATTTATATTAATTAAATATACCTTATTACTATCCATTTAAAATTAAAATTTAAACCATTTCACAATTTTATGTGGAGGCATTAGTCCAAACATTCGTATTAACATCATTATTGTTTTCAAAAGTATTGGAAGGTATGAAGTCTGATGTTATATAATATTTAAAGAATTTTGAATTGGTCATAAAAATTAAAAATATTCACTAACAATGTCCTTTCTACCTTCTTTGTAAATCATATCATAAAAATGAATCACATCGCTTCGCGATAGAGTAGGATGTCGTACACACAAGTGATGCAGAAACATCCAATGAAGAATTGATGTTATAAAATTATATGTGACATAATAATACAATATGAATAATAATTTCATAATTATAACATACATATGTTAAATATATAATCATATCTATACTTTAAATGTAGATATGGAATAAATTGCCATTTTTTTTGGTGGAACCAGCCTGTCGTTCACAGGACTGAATGTTTCATTTTCCATTGGATGGTTTTCATGATATAATTTGGTTATAAAACTAACATAAAAATATATTAGTATATATGAGATATTTTTGGTATTATATTCTCATTTTTTAATAATATTTTATGGATATGGATTAAAAAATAAAAAAATATTATTGTTAATAATATTACCTCTTCATTGGAAACCCTATTTTGATTTAAAACTAAACCATTATTATATTGAAATTATAATCTAAAAAGGAATCTAGTATATGGGGAGAAAATTAAGGATCATATATAGAATTGTATTGGAAGAACCAATGGTTTTTTGATGTTTTGAGAGTAAAGAATTTGGGGGCCAAATATAAGTGGTGGGGAGGACACACATAGTATTTTCTAAAATAATAAAATGTTACCATAATTTTATCACAAATAATGGTTCATCAAGGGATCATTATAGTACAATGGATGATATAAAAGAGAAATATTTCCATATCATGGATTTTGGAAATGTTTTTTGGACATTTTAACACTTATTAGTATTAGTTTAACACATGATAAATTCATATTTACCTTAACTATGACTATTTTATTTTATGGGTTTCACTATTAATTATTGTAAAAACATCTCATTGACCTTATTAGATAATAATAATAATTATGATTCTAAATATGGATTTGTTTTTTCTAATTTGCAACATATAATTTGAAAATTTTGTTTTAACATATAACCCATAGATGCATCGAACAAACAGTATCTTAGAAATTTAATTTTCAAGTAAAATATGATATAATATTAAATATATAAACTATAGTAAACCTTAAATAAATTTAAAATTTAAAAAATATATTTATGATACATACATTTAATTTAATAAAATTCTTCTTTACTAGTTAAATTTAATTATTAAAATGCGGAACCAATATTCACATAAAAAACGATTTAAAAAAAGTGTTTTTCAATCCAAAAACAAACCTATCCAAAAATCTACTACAAAGATGATTATAACACAATTAATTGAATTTTAATATTACTAAATATTAGTTATTCTAATTTTTATTAAAACTAATAAACAATTTAAATTTTAATCTAAATTATTTATTAAAAGAAATGACAGTTTTATAAAAAACTCTGATTGTAACTATCTACTAAAAATAATTATATTATTAAAAATACAAACATTTTACCCTAAGTAAATTATTAAATTCTGTTATAAAATATTTTAATATTTTTTAAATATATAGTTTATAAAACATGTATAAAACAATTTTAAAGTAGTTGTGAAGAGAAAAACTTAATGGCCTTTTAGAAAAATACTATTTTTTCAAAAAAATTATTTATTTTCTTTTAATATTATTCTTATTTTCATTTATCGTAAAAGGATAACTAGTTAATTTATTTTATATGTGTATAAAAAACATAAATTTAAAAATTTATTTATATTATTCATACCCACTAATTTAGTATCTCTATTATAAAAGTATTCTATATCAAAGTTGATATAGACATTGGGTTAAATATTATGAAAGCTATCGATGCGATTTTAAATGAAATATATCATAAAGTATTAGGGTGTTATATTCACCTCTATGATGATTGTTTTAGGACATATATTATATCAAATATGATGTTCTTATTTTATAATCTCATTGTCTTACCAAAACCATTTTGTACATGAAATAAATTCATAGGAAGTGACACTCCGTAGTATAATGCTCCATATTTCCAATGTGATTACATATGGTCCAATAAACAATAGAATTAATTGCACTATTTACAAAAAATCATGATTACATTCCATGGTGATAATTTATGGAAAACATAGTCACCTACGTCAAAAAATAACCATTCCTCTAGAAATCCCCATAATATTTCTATATACTCTAAGACTTCAATATATGTTACTAAATAATATTCTCCATATCTGCCATTTCTACTTACAAATATTGATCCATAAACTACCATTCCCATATATAATCCAAAAAATAAATAGTTTTCCACCACATTCCATATAGTTCTTCAAAATATTCCATTATTATATCTGAATGTAAACTATTATGAAAGTAAAATTAAAATAATGAATTATAATGATCCCAACATCCTATGAAATCTATTGATTTGGAATGAAGCATGAATTTAATGGTATGAATCTTAGACACATAATATCTATCATATTATGGATTAAGAAATGTAGTAAATTTTAATTTATTACCCATTGATTAATGATTTAGTTTCCAAAAATTATAATTTAATTTGGGTTCACATAGATATACAAAAGATAGAGGAACTCCATGTATCCTAAATATCTCTATATGATATAGTTGATATATATAATATAAATAGGTAGTTCATGAAATGGGAAATATTTTTGATGATTTAGTGAATCAAACAAAAATAGTTTAAATAGAATTATTACCTAGAGATGTTTTTGGAAATCCAACTTCACAATATATGGATATATTTTCCCATTTCTACTCTAGTACATGGAAATGATGAAACACATGTGTCATAATTTATCATTTTTCTATAAACTATTTACAATTAAATAATTCAATTGAAAATCCTATATATATATTTTCATTCCATCCCTCTAATAATACTTTTAATTATCTCTATAAAACATTATTCTTCCATGGTAAATAAAAAATAAGGCATTACTACATTCACTAAAAAAATCATTCTTCAACTAAGAATCCCAAGAAACACATAATAATTTCCCAAATAGGATTACAAATCCTCAATAAAAATTAACTTCTAGAAATATAACTATCTTAATATATTATAACATTTTCTATAAAACATGATCTCCTTATATGATTTATTAATTCTTTATGATAAACATGATTTCAATTGATCCTAAAACAAAATAGTATAAGTTCCTACATTAAATTTTTTTAGCCAATATTCTTCATATCACTAAAAAAGGGTCATAATCCAATTTTAACATGGTTAATGAGGAATGACATTTTCAACTCAAAACCTCATCTCCATCATATTCTTTTCCAAGATAATAATTTCTTGCACAACCTAATTCCTTTATCTGTTCCAACTATCTTCTCTATTATATGTTCAAGTCTTTCTGTGTAAGTATATACATAAAATGTTATTCATCAATAAATATTTCCCATTTTACAAAATTAAAATGATTCCTCTAAATTTTTAAAGAAAAAACTATAGTTTCGAATTATATATCATGTGTAGTTTAATTTATTTAATAAAATTTTAGTATATGCGATGCAAAAAAGGTTATATGATCATTTTACATCAGGATAAAACCAACTCCCTTCAAAAGAAAATCATTGTAAAGTGACAAAAAACCATATCTAGAGTCAAGTAAATATACTATATAATTCAAAAATCATATTTTTATTTCATAAATAAAATAAAAAAATTATTTTATCCATATTAATTTAACTCTTTTTCCAATCAACATAATTAGTGGAATATAATTTGAGGATGTTATGTTAACAAACCACATTTATTAACCTGTTAATCGATGAAAAATACAAATATATGTGGAATTTTATTGTATTTGGATATGTTAATCATCTTTTATTATTATGGTTAAAAGTTGTGATATATTTAGAATCAACATTCCCTTGGAATTAAATTTTATTCAACCAATGTTAACACTTAGAAGAAATTTAATATAATTTTTTTTCTTTTTTTGGTTAAAAACCCTTTTCTGTTATTTATGATCCTCATGAATTATAGAATATTTAAAAATATCATCCATAAACATAACGAGAAAATTATGAAATAACTCATGGAAACCCCTAATTGAAAGACCATAAATACAACTACATTCTTATGAATACATAAAGTAATAAATACATGATGATAATTTCCATATCTATTTTGATACAATGTCTTCAAAATATCTACATCATTAACTTTCACATTGTTGTACACAAACCTAATATTAATCATTTAAAAATATCTTCCTCCCTAGAGATGATCAATCAAATCATTGAAAATAGGTTTATGGATTAAGTTATTAATATTGATTTTCTTCAATCCCTTATTATTAAAGAAACATCTCATGAAACTATATTTCATTTCATAATAAATTAGGTGAACACCATGGTGAAGTGCTATGATTAATGAAACATTTCAAAATAGATTCTTCAATTGTTTTTCATTTTGAGATGTTCAATTGGTGCAATTTGATATGGTTGTTTTGAAATAAGCTTAGTATTAAGCTCTATTTTAACCGTAAAATCCTCATATCGATCAGGAATTACACCAGGTAGATCATCTAGAAACAAATCCATATATAAATTCACTAAAGGGAAGATAAAAGTCCTTTCAATTGAATAATATTCAAAAACATTATCTATGATTCTTTCTCGTCCATTTTTAATCAATTTTTCCTGAACATTATACGTTATCAAAAGTATGAAATAAGATTTACAAAAATATTATCTTTATAATCTATCATAGAATAATAAAACAAAAACAAATCCATACCCAAAATTATATCAAACTCTAATATGGTATGTTAAAATAGTTTTAAAGGAATGATGATTACACTAATAACAAATATAGTTACTATAAATCCTGATTTCATTCGTAGTAGCACCTTTATTTTCCATCGTTAGCTCAATCTTACTTTCATGAGGTGAAATTCCCCATTTTCATGAACATTTCTCATAAATTAATTAATGTTTACATCTAACGTCAGAAAATGTATCCAAATAATTGGAATAAATAATTAACATACCTATCACCACTGCATTTAACAATAAAATATCAACTAAATTAATAAAAACATATTTTCCACACATATTTTCATCTGATCCTGATGATTTCTTCCTAGTGTGACTAACATCAGAAACATATTAGTGTAATTTATGAACACATCTCAATTAAAACACATCATCATTGGATTTTTGTTATTAGTCATATAACTACCATGATATGTTTCTTTGTAGTCACAACACTAGTTAAAGAACTTACCACATCAAAATCATTTCAAATATCTCTTAAAAAATACCCCAATGTGATTTTTACCATTGTTATCACAATATGGGATGTCAATTTTCTTACATAATTATTTCTTTGATGGATCCTTTCCCATTTCCTCTCACCTATACCTATTCATCATCATTGTATAGAAAAACTAATCATCTTTAAGATTTGTCTCCACATTCCTAGAACATTTAAAAAATGTATATCATAGCATTTAAATTCAATGGAGGTTAACACTCATTGGTACCCTTGATTTAATAATCAGTAAAACAGATTACTCTTACTATCAATATCTCCAAAAAAAATTAGTTCATACCTTTTCCATTATGTGGAGTTTGATTTATTCTCAACCTCTTAATTTTCCTCAATTTCTCTAAAGGCAAATAATTTATTTCTCAATACTAAGTCAAACCACAATAAGAAAATGTTTCTCAACTAAAATATTCATAAACTCATCCCATTCCAACTTATAAATATTTTCCATTTCTATTATACTTTTAATAATTAACTTACATCTATTAGCTTCACTATAACAACAAAAAATTTAAAGACATACCATTAGATTAATTAGAAATATCTTGAAATCTAATATCATCTCCGTGTCATTATCCCATACTTCAGGTATCATAGGGTCACAATATCCATGGAAATCTAAGGGGGGTTTTTCTCATAAAATTATCCACTAACGAAATAATATTTCATATTAAATATAATTTTTATATATCATGAAATGAACCAAAATTTATAATATACTTCAATTTATCCATCATTATAAATAAATTCTCTGTTAAAAATAAATCCATTACAATTTTTTGATTCGGAATGATATTGTCTAGTTGGTGACTTCCCACATTAACATTCCTATTTTCATTAAAAACATTCCAAATAAACATAGTTTTAAAATGAAAGGACATAATCTTCGAATTATTTATCTTTTAAACTTAACCATATATTAAAATCTTTTTTAGTTATACTATTACCAATATCCTAACCCCTAAATCCTTCTGAGCCTTCTTTTTAATACCAACTATAAAGAAAACTCATAAACATGACAAAGTATAGATTATATATATTATAATTAACATTATTTAATCCTTAATTTTCTTTTTGATTTAGTGTTTTAGATAAGTAAGTCATAACTCTTACATAAAAATCAAATTTAAGAAAAAATTGAAACTTATATTGGGTATCAAATTTTCCAACAAAATAAAACATTTCTAATAAAACAATATATCTTTTAAAGAAAAATCATCATAAAATTAAATTCTTCTTCTTCTTCTCCATTGAGAATCCTCAAAAACTATAAAAATACCTTTAAAAGGTGATATTAGCATTAAAATAGTCACAAGGGACATAGAATTTAATAATTAATGAAATCCATTAATCCACAAATACTTATAAAATGTTACTTTTTCCAAATAAACATTGGGGTTTTGACGGACCAAACTATCCCACAATCATGATATTGTCCACCTTGTCCCTATCCCACACAATTTTCCATTCCATGTTCTATGTCACTTATATATCCCCTGGTAAAATAACTTATTATGGGATAGGAATCCACATCACATTATAAAGGGGTGTTTCATGCTCCTCCTCTATCGATGTGGGATTACCTTAATACACTACCCCTAAGAAGGGCCAAATGTAAATTTTGTAACATAAAATGGACAGTAGATCTGATACCATATATGAAATACTGGTCCACCCAAATCCTAAAATTATATTTTTTGTGTCTAGCACATACAATTATTCTATCTATGGGCTCTCTCTCTCAAGATTCCCCAGGAAAAGGCCTCATTACTGGAGAGGTATCCACACTACAATTTAATAGGGTGTTTCATGGTTTTCATCCTTTTATGTGGTATTTTCATAACCCATATGGCACATCCTTTAATATTTATGGCTTAGGCCGATGTAGGATTTTTGTGACGAGTGTCCATTTTGGATCCCAGACCATGTTTCTTGTATTAACTGTTATCACTCTCCAATTATTTTTATAATAAACACAACTTAATTTATATTTCATTTATTGTATTTGGATAGAAACCATGGGGGATAGACTGCTGAGACTTATATCTCACACCCTTTTTGATTACCCTTTTTACACAAGTATACCTTATATTTGCATGATCTGAGTAGATCGTTATATTTCTTATACATGAGAGTTAAGAGAAAATTACCAACCTGGTGCTTTGGATGCTCATGAAGGTCAACTATAGGGCTATGATATCATATCATTATTTTTGTACTATGTTAGAAATCATGTTGTATTAATTAATCCATTCAATAATCTATCATCACCATTACATAAATTCATATTTTGTATAAAATGGTGTTTTCCACTTTTTTGAAATTGTTAATTATTGTCTTTCATAACTATTTCAATTATTTATTACAGTTTTCACTAATGTCTATTATTTTTATGCTTACGTAAGCTATTATATATTGTTAATAAATGTGCATATTCTAATCTATGAGGTTATAGTCTCCCCAAGGACACACACTAGGCCCTCGCTGCAATTCATCATCCTCTAGCATTTGGTGAGATTCCCATTAGATTCTGTGACCTATTGGTCTATCTACTGATTCAATGGTCATCAATTTCAGGATTTTACAATGTGGTATCAAAGGATTATTGTCCATTTCCTTACTATTTTTTGGTTGGTAGACAAGATTCTAGGAATGTGTCAGCACATGGTTAATAGTCTATCATGGTACTTATCCCCCCACATACGTGACATGACCGTGTGGACAGGACTGAGAATTGATGTTCATGCTTTTCGATATTTTTGTTGATATGATTTCACTTCATATGGTTGGTTTAATTTAATCTTCTTATGAATTTATGGATTTTATGGTATATTACCCTTGGAATGTTATGGAATGGATGAATCATTACTAGAATCATAATAGGCATAGTGGGATTCAAATGTAAAGCGTATGTCGTTCCATGAATATAATGTCTCAAATTTTTTTGTATTATGTTTATATAACATATAGAGTTATTAAAAGGATATACATTGTGATAGAGTGTGATTCTGAGGCCTAGGGTTCCTGAAATAAATGATTGAAATAAATTAAACATTTAATCTATTTGCACGAACATGTTCCCAGATAAGGTGGAATAAATTTTAAATGGTTACTCAGATCCGGAATTCGAGGAAACAATTGCATTTAGGGCATCAACTTTACCTTAGGTGAGGCCAAACATAAACTGGAATGGGTCGGCTGAAAAAGTTTGTTTGTGGACGTTTTAAAGGAAATAAAATAAATTTAAAAATTATTTTATTTTAAACATTTTCATAAAGAAGCATTGCATTATTATTTTTAAAATGGAATGAGTCTTGGGTAATGGTCATAACCCTGGAAAACTCCCTGATTTCTTCTAGATCATTGGAGAGGAGGCTAACATGGATAAATCATGAAAACACTGATTAATGACAAACATGTGGATCATCGTGTAGTGTGATCGAATTTCGGTCGATGATTTCTCTTCCTCTTCGATTATGATGGAGGTAGGGGTTGTTATTTTGATTCATCTTTTACCTTTTATAGGATTGATTGATGAATGCAGATCAAACCCTATTCAAGATGACCCATGGATTGTGAATTAACATTGGAAAGTTTTATCAGGTTATTTTGGGGAATGAATTCATTATAAAATTAATTTTTTTGTTTATTTTCTCTGTTTGATCCAACTAATGAGAGCAGAGTGACTTCGTGATGAACGAAGGTGGAGGTTCATTCCTCTAACTGTAATTGGATTCCTTCTCCCCCTTTTAACCCTATGTTCTTTGTGTTCTTTGTAGTAATATGAAAAACCAATCATTTCACGTCAGTTTTGAAACTCAATGATCCTAAATTGGAGATCTGACATTTTGATAAATCAATAGAAGTGCGGCGAATATGGAGGTAGATGAATCATCATGGTTTGAATGAAATAATTCTTTGACTGTTAAACCCGTGGATGATCAAAAAGAGTTTTTGGGACTCATAGAAGCCTGAAAAAGCTCCTAAAACATTAATGGACTAGTAGGGCAACCTCAGATCTTGAGTTTTGAGGTGATTAGATTGTCGGATTGAAGAAAAAATGTGCCACCAGGGTGCACCGGTGAAGAACAATGATTCTGGAAAATCCTGATCAACATGGAATGTCTTTCAAAGAACATGCTGTGTGGGGTTGGTATAAAGGTGGCTAGGGATTCTGTGTTGCACTCAGTGGAGAACACGATGTGCTCTAGGGAGGACACAGTTTGTGTGCCCCACCAAAAATCGAATGGAGTTCTGGGTGACATGATTTATATAAATGTTTTGTGATCATTGTGACATTTAATTTGGGTCTTTAAGTGGACCAAATATTTTTTCACAAGAGATACAAGAACACATGGTGGAGTATACGCCATATACACCACCTCACGACCAAACCTGGTCAGATACGTGGACCACCACGGGTACCAGAACATGGTCTGGGACACATGGGTTGAAGTCGGGTATGGGAAGATGACCACCATACATGGATTAGAACCCAAATACATCGAAATTTAATGTGACCCCTCATACAAACTATGTATATATTTTTTTACATGGAATTTTCTTTAGACTCTGGCCGATGTACATAGGAAGTACCTGGAGTCAAGGGACACAGTGTGTGTACCCATAAACATGCATTTTTACCTTTCTATACATGTATTTTTCTTCTTTTCCACCATTCCATGGACATGTTTCATTTGTTTTAATTCCCCTTTCATAGTTCCCTTGATTGTGTGGTATCATTTCCATCCACAATGGTATGATCCCATCAGCAGAACATTCTAATATAGAGTCAAGTATCCCTCTGAGTGGCCCAAAGCAAGATCCTACATCCATTTATGACCCAAGGTGGATTCTGGTATCAACGTGAATCATCCTATAGGTCGTCGATATTATACTTAGTAGGTGAATCCGGGTGAGTTGTGGTATTATCCATGTCCCTGGCAGTGATCCTCATCTATGCATCACAATACTTTCCCTCTCAAAAGTGAGTTATCATGGAATAAGTGTACCTATTCTCTATTTAGATATATCAGTGCATCTATCCCTATCATGGATTTTCTTGAAGAATATTACATCTTAGATGAACATCTTCAGATCTATCGGACTCATGGATTGAGTTATCTTGAATGACTACTTTATGGGATATTCAATCTTAATCCATAGTTTAGGTATGCGGTTATAGTGACTAACCTCTAGACTATGGGTATTGCTATCAAGTATATCTAAATGTGTTTCTATTGCTATATTTTCAGTATACATATATTGTGTAGGGGTGATTGTATCTTTACATTGTGTATTTCATTGTGGTTTCCATGGTCCCCTGAAAAGTATTGTTATAATCACCCCTACAGGGGCTTTTTCCACACATGTCATGAGTTTTGAAGTTGAGCAGCCTTTTGATGTAGTCTTTGTTGGACCACGACCAGACCGAGCTTTCAATGTTCCTTATAGTCCGAGGTGTTCCTATGGATATGATAAACAGTCCTAGTACCAACATTCATGCTTACAGGTTACACTTTGTAGTTTGCAGACTCTTTCTTTTAGAGGGATTTTATTCATGATAAATTATTTTCCGCACTTAAATTATATTATAAACTGTTTGTTGGGTTATATGAATGTATTTTTTTCGTCAATGGTTTTTTACTTTTCACCATTTTGGGATTGATGATGCGTGTGTGTTTATAGGTATATGGAAATGAATATCAATTTAGTGATATGCCTACTCGGTGCTAGTCAACAGCCAGTGGCCTATTGGATCCAGGCTTGGGGAGTGGAGGCATGAGTCCAACTCAAACGGGTTGTGACAATCTTTTATCAGAGGTCATCAGTTATACCTTATGAAAAAGAGTATATGAGATTGGTTTGGGGCAACGTTGTTAATTTGTATTTCCCTGAACCCAATTACCCAAAGAAGGTTCATTATTACATAACAGTAGCATGATCACAAGAGATCAAGTCTCTAAACACCTATCAGTTTATTATTCATAGTGTTAATTGATATATACATATGTTTTACATTACATTATGAAATGGAAAAATTAAAACATTGTGTCTCCTTTGGTCAAAATCATATAACATAACCTATTCCTATAATCCAATCATAATATAATTCTTCACATCCTTTAAAATAATAAAACATAAGAAAGGTATGAGATTAGATGTTCAGTAAGGATAAAAATATAGTGGAAACTATCATATGAAAAAATAAACAATTGAATAAATGTATAAGACTAAAAAACAAGACATTTAAACCTAAATATCAGCATAATATGGAAAAGATAAATAAAATAATATCATCTACTTATTCACAAGGATATTATACTAGTCTAAAAATCCCATTTAATATCAATAGATAATTTTTTTTTTATTTTTTGGCCTGAAGGCTTAGAAACAATTACATGACCTGTAGGTCATAGAGCGAATCACCCATACCATATAACTTGGAACTGATCCTCCCCAGAATATGTAATGAAATCAGCACTCCGCCTTTAGAGGGTCGGTCGACTAGCTCTCATATGCAAAGCTGGACATGCCTGGTACCGATGGCAAAGCGATACTCTCTCATTATTCCTATTCTGATTAGCTCTGCTCCAGTGAATGTGCCTGCCCAGAATTCTCATCTAAATCATTTTCCCTTGTAGTCTAACTGTTACTTATTCATTCATGTGGCCTAAAGGCCTTGGGGTGTCACTAAGGTTATAAGGTGGCCCGAAGGCCTTCGGTGGCCCGAAAGCCTTGTAGGACCAACAACCAAACAGGTCGCTCAAAGGTCCAGATGGAAGAATAGTTCCAGATACTACAGTACCGAATAGTGACTTCTATAGTACCCACTACAGTGCTGCTATAGTACTACTATAGTACTCTAGAAATTCTCCTCTTCCCGGATATGATATCGGGTGTCTTGGATGAACCTACCAAGTCCTCACCAACTGGGCTAAGGCTCATGTGCAAGACTACAAAAAATACTTTTGTCATGGACTGGGGCAAAGGCACTAGTTTGTCTCATTATAAAAACTATTACATCGAGGGGCTATAAAAGGCCCCACCCGTCACTTACCATGTCCAATTCGTTCCTCATATGAAAAAAAGGTGAAACATAACATAAACATTTTTACTAAAACATTCATAAGAAATGCCAATTATTTAACCATAAACCATGAATGGTACATAAATAGAACACCCATTTTCAATCATATCATAACTCATTCATTAAGATATGGAATATTGTATTATAATAAATCAACCACAATCAAGAATAATATCCTGTAAATGGTGTTCACATAGTTGAAAATGATAAGTAAAACCCAATTGAGTGAAATATCTCTTTTTGATGAAAATATTTCAAAGTTACATAATTTATAAAGGAATTCATTTATAAGATATTTTTTAATGATATTTTTTTGTACCAATTTGAATATTTTTAATGGAAATAACTTTTTAAAACAATTTTTTCCATATAAATAAATTTATAAAATCATTTTGAAAACCTGTAAATTAATTAAATAGATTTCAAAAAAATTAATATTTAAAACATTTAAAATGATGATAATGTTAAGGGGAACCATCCATAAAACCATAATATATTCATTTTGAAATCATTTTTATGAATCATGGTCATTGATGATAAATATGTCCCAGAAAATACTTTGAGATAAACAATCCTGGATAATAATGATATTAGTGAAATAGCCCTTAACTTGTAATTTTTCTTAGTTGAGATTATGTTAACCTCCTGTAAAATGGTTAAATCATTGTTATTAAACTATACAAGAATGACATACATAAATATGATATCATATATTGTCTTCTAATATTGCTTTGTTAATGATATTTCAGTAGTATCAATATGTTGGGTGTCAACTGATTTTCTTCCATAATATGTTTTGTTATGTAAGTTATGTTTATTATGTATGGGATGTATTTGATTCATATCCATAATGATGTTAGGATATTAATTTTTTTTGTAATCATCCAATGATTATTATTCTTGAATGGTTACGATGGGGAAAGAAATCTATTCGCATCGTGGAGACGGTAAGCCTTACGTACGCACAAGCGACAATATCATTCTATTAGTAGTGAAATAGTATGTAATTTGATGCTATATTATATATAATTAATAATTAACATGTTATATTTATTATTTACATCTATTTAACTCATTATTATACCCATCCAAATAATGAAGTGTTGACTAACAAACTACACCATGACGTGGAGACAGTAAGTCGTACATACGCACATATAGTGACTTTTCATTAATAGGATGGATATAATAATGAATATGGTTGTACCATATTTATAATAACATCTCAGTATGTAGAAGGTACTAGAGTTATTATATTATTATTTAAACAAGAAAAGAACGATGAAGTGGAAGAAGAAATGAACTTTGAATGAGGTTATGAGGTAATTAACTCTTCTTCGGTTTCTTTCTTTTGATTTGAACAGAAGGCCCCCATAGGATGGCTTTATGTTCTATGTAATTTCCCTAGGTTGATGTGAGGGTAGTTTGGAGGTTATTTTAGCTTGTTTTGTCCAAGCTAAAATGCTTTTTAGGAGTGAAATTAAGGGAATGTGATGTACCCTTTAATATGAGATGTGAGAGTCACTTCTGGAAAAACATGAAATATTATTTTATTATCAAATAATTTTCGGTTTATAATGTCAAAAAATGTATTTATTTCGTGTATAAGGTTGGTAGGGGTCGAATTCATGTCAACTAAGATGTTTTAGACATGTTTTGGTCTCCATATTAGCCATATCATTTATGATTAACCCTTAATAAAATTGTTTACCTTTTACCATGTCTTCTTCATTTATTATAAAAAATCATTAAAAACTTACTATAAAATTCCAAGAGAACCCAAAGAAGTAATGTAATGACATATAAATCATTATATATGTCCTTTTCCCTGTCATTATATTATTGGGACAACTATATAATTTAGTAAAATAGTATTTGTTTTTAAATCTCATTTATGGAAATGTTGACACTATTTAGTATTTGGTTTTTATGAAAGTCATAAAAAATTATTACAAAGAACAAAAATCATTGAATGAAACCTAACATGTTCTATTAACCTTTAAATCATTGAATCCATCAAAAGTTCAAGTTAAATTTATTATAATATTTATAATACCGATTATTTTAATCATTCATTAATATGGTAATTACCACATCATCAGTCTGTCATAAATAAATTTAATTATTTAATGACTTAAAATTATAAATAATATAAAATGATGTATTAAATATTTTTATATTTCTAATGAATATTTATTTTTTAATTTATCTTCTCTATAAACATATATTAATAAGGTTTTAGTTATTTACATTTGAATTTAACATGTTTAACTCTTCTATAAATAAAATAAATTAAATGTCCTAATATAATACAAGTGGATAAAAAATTATCATATTTTTGTCCTAAGGTTTCTTTTTGTCGAAATGCACTTATCCAAGAGAATTAGGACATGTGTTAGTGTATTTGTAATATCATTTTAAACGTTAATTTCACAATTTACTTTTAACCGTGTTAAATAAAATTGAAAAGTTACAATTCACCAAATATTATTTTCATAATCTTGAACCACATTTCACAAAATTATTTGAACCATGTCTCTCATATTTTTTAATTTCAATTCATAGAAGTGGTAAACATACATTTTATGAAAATTTTCAAATGTTCCTAGAAGGTGGGTAAGAGGATAAAAAGGATTAATAAAATTTTATATGTATAATCGTATTATAAAATGACTCCAATGAATTAATTTGGACTAATATATGTATTATTTATATATTTCTACTTTAAGATAAATTTTTAATTAAAATAATTATTTAAATAAAAATGTAGGTTTTTGTCTACAACATATTGTTTTTCAGTATTCATAAAAATTTAAATGTTTTCAAGAATATACCTAAAATTTAACCAAAGATAAATTTGATATTACAAATTTAAAGACCAGTAAATTTCAAGGAAATTTTTTTTCTTAATTTTCTTTGGAATTATACAAGAACGCAGTTCCTGACGGCACCTGATTCCGAGCCCCGGTGTGCCCAGAATCATTTTCTGAAGTTTGGCTCGGGTACGTTCAGTGAACGAACGTGCAGGTTTTTCTAACTTTTGAACCGGTGCTCGGAATCAAATTCCGAGGGCACCGATGGAATCGAAGCGCCAGTATTTGCTTACAAACGCCTCTTCCGGAGTTGCGTTTCCTCAAGTGTGGTTTTTAAATTTTTGGGGTTAAGTTAAGAAATAAAATAAAGTGTGCGACAAATTTATTTTTATTTCACATAGAGCTACTTAAAAGCCACTTAAAGTTGCTTAAGATGAGTTGAAGTGGATAGGGTGAAATTCAAAATATCCTACCCTCTTGGTAGGATATTTGTGGGGTAGGGCTCGCACGAGCCCCACCGTTTCTTTTCCTCTAAGTAACGCCCCCGTGAAAACCCATCATTATGAAAGTCAACTGGGGTGTTTTCTTAAACAATTAAATGCCCCTATTAATTGGGCGGTTTTATTCGTTGAATTAATTCTATGAATTAATGGGTCATTACTTAACTTATCTTTTTTCGTTTGTTGGCATGTTAATGAAATAAGACCAACGTTCTTCTTCTTGTGTGTTGTTCGTTGAGAGGATTTGACATAACCTTAAGTCCTTCAACCTCCTTCGTGAAGAACACGAAGAACGCGAAAAACGTGAAGAACGCGAAGAACGCCGGCCTTCGAAGAAAGGAGACGAAGAACGCCGAACCCGCGGAGGTCGACGACGCGAAGCCGTGTACCGCGACGCCGACGAACATCCCTTCGCGACGCTTCTTCCACGACGATCCAACCCCGCGACAACCTTCGATCGACAACGACAAGGTAGGGGGTTGCGCTCCTTTTAAATTCTTTGTGGATTAAAACAACAACATGGATTTAATTATTATAATTAAATCTGCATGTTCTTGAACCTTGGAGTTCGTCGACGCAACGCCCTTCCGCGACGCGACTGTCCCCTCCTTCTGCGACAATCAATTCCACGAAGAACGCATGCTCGATGACTTGATGAGGTAGGGGTTTTATTCTTTAAATCTTTGTGAGTAAATCCCCGGTCGTTTAAATATTGTTGGGTGAATACATTTAAGACCGCTAACGAGCTGGGTGCGGACTAACGAACAAGTCCGAACCCACCGCACCTTTTTGTTCTTGGTGCGTGAAACGGCGGACGATGACAAACGGGGCCGCAAGGGCGATTTGAGAGTCTGGCAGTGAAGTTCGAGTCCCGGGAGGACCGCTGGCGAAGACCGCACGCAAAACGGACCACCATAGCGCGTTCGGTGGCCTGCGGAAGCTCCCGTTGGCGGCGGCGCCCGGCGCGCCGCCGGCAAAACCCGCCGCGGCTTCAGCCGCGGCGGTGACCCGGTTCTGCGGCCACGCGGAACCGGTAAGAGGAATGCGGCCCGACCGCTGCATTCGCTGGTGAGGCGGCCGCACCCGGGGCCACGTCGTTTCTTCATGCCGGGGCAGTAAGCCCCCCGCGGCTTCCCCTCGCTCGGCCGCTCGGCCGAGCCGAGCCGGGCGGACCCGCCGGGCCGGGTCGCGCCCAGGTCGGCAGGGCCGGGCGGACCTGGGTCGGGTCAACCCGGTTCGGGTCGACCCGATTCGGGCCGACCCAGGGGGGGTCGGGCCGGGTCGGACTGGGCCCAGACCCCCCGTTTCCGGACTCTTTTCGGTCATTCTCTCATAACATGAGATACGGGCCTCCGAACAACGCACTGTCAGCGGCGATGCGATCCTTGGATCGAGACGGTCGTTTAGGTATATCACACTCAAGGTTTCAGAATACTTTGCATTTAGTCGGGTTGGTTCGTGCACGAAACCAACCGGGCCCTCGGAGGAGAAAGGCCCATATCATGAGCTTCGGACGTCCGATTGATGTGTCGTCGACTTTGATGAATTCCTCTAAGTGAGATGGATATTTTTGGCTTACTCTGTCTGAGGTTTGGACGTAGGTGGAGTACAGTCGGGTTGGTTTTAAATTAAAAACCAACCGAGTCCCTGGGACGAAAATCCAATAACTCTCAGACCAGGCATCTGATTGACGCGCCGTCTGCGACGTTGAGTTCCTGTTGGCGATACGGAACTTTTGGATACATCAACTCTAGACTATGTGTCAGTTGATGTATCAGCCTCTCGGCTCATGGAGCAGACCCTCCCGAACGAGCTTGCTGTGTGCGGGGACCCTAGAGCTGGCTGCGACTGCTACTGTGACAACGACGACTGTACAGTGATCCTCAGTGGATTGGACTACGACAATGATGAAAACAACACAGGGATCATCCGTGTTTTCGTCAGTGACCACTACGGTACATCTTGGGATACGTCAACTCTGGACTACATGTCAGTTGATGCATCGACCTCTTAGCTCGTGGAGTGGACCCTCCCGGAACGAGCATGTTGTGGGAGGAAACCCTAGAGCCGGTTGAGACTTGACGACTACGGATCAGACGACTCAGTGTTTTACGGATAGCCCAGTGGGGAGCGCTTGGTTGTAGAGGTAGACCCACGGCGGAGGAGATCTTGGTTGTAGCGGCAGACCTGCAGTACTCAACAGAAGGAGTACCTCTGGAGGCTACGATGGGGAGCGATTGGTTGTAGCGGCAGACCCACGACAAAGGAGCGCTTGGTTGTAGCAGCACCGGGGAACGCTTGGTTGTCGCGGTAGACCCACGACAGAGGAGCGCTTGGTTCTAGCGGCTGACCCGTGGTACTCAACAGAAAGAGTACCTCTAGAGGCTATGAGGGGGAGCGCTTGGTTATAGCAGCATACCCATGGTGGGAAGCTCTTGGTTGTAGCAGCAGACCCACAGTACTCGATAGGTGGAGTACTACAACAGTCCAAGGTGAGAGGGAAGCGCTTGGTTGTAGCGGCATAACCATTGTACTTGATGGAGAAAGAGTTTCCCAATAGCTTTGGTCTCAACTTCATGATCGATCCTGTGTGGGTCATTGCAGGGGTTAGTACCTACCGATCCTTTGTGGGTACGACGACTTAGATTAATCAGTGGCTACATCTGATCATCTCTATCGTCTTACGAAGAAGTATATACCTTTGTGAGATGAATCCTGTTTTGCTTTCTATGTGGATTGTGATGTGCTATCCTATGTGGATTTACATTTTGCTTCCTATGTGGATGGTGTTGTGCTATCCTGGGTGGATTTACGTTTTGCTTTCCTATGTGGACTGGGTTGTACATGAGCTCGGATGTTGGAGCCGAGCGAGAATTGATGACTTAGGTATATGTATGGGCATATACCTAAGCAGTGTCAGATGTTACTTCATGATTGTATCCTCCATTTGTGGTTTATCCTTTGTAGATTCTGGGAGACCTTCGGGGGTATTGGGGTCCCTACTGAGTAGCTTATACTCACCCCTGCACGGGCTATGCCCGCACTACATTGTGCTGGTTGCAGACGACAGACATCGCTGATCGTGGTTGAGGCTTGTGGAGCAGGACGGTACCTGGAGGTGGACCACTGGGCAGGACGTACATGGAGCTGTCGGCTGGACCTGAGGAGCAGTTGAGGCTATCTGTACCCACCCTTCAGGTGGGACTTCCAGTGGACGGCTCGACGTTGCGGCTTTACTTTTCAGTTGTTGTTTCCCCTTTCGAGTTGTACTTTACTTTCGGTTTGGGTTTGTATTCTGGCCCACTTACATTTCTGCACCTACTGTTTTACCAGTTTTTACTTAGTGTTTACTTTTTCTGCTTGCTTTCTCTGTGGTTCTTGTTTACTTTACAAGGAAATGCCTTCCCTTTACCGAGATTTACGCATTGGTGATAGTCACCAGCCCCTGGCATATGGAAGGCGGGCTTGGGGTAGTCACAGCACGAGCCCCGAGGACGAGTCATGACAAATTGGTATCAGAGGAGTTCGGTTCTACCACGGACTCTGATCTTTCTTCTATGTGAAGCCATAGTGTTAAGCGTATCGAGTGTGGTTATCAGTCCAGGGAGCCCAGTGTTGGTGCGGCGGCCGACGTATCCGTACACCAGGACCCTTACTTCTGATTTCCAACATAATGCACGAAAACATTGATTGCATGTGTGTTAAAAGTAGTCATTGTGATTACTTTATTTCGTCTCACTAGGTATACTGTTCTGACCATGGCACACCTGTTTCTTTTCAGGATGGCCCCACGACGGTAGCCATCTAGGGTTCTGAGAGTTGTACGTGACGACATCCCACCGAGTGACGAGGCCTCGGTGCAGGGCCCTTTGACAGTAGAGGCACCAGTAGTACCTCTACCCGCCGAGCCACTGATGCTTCTAGCCCTAGCCGCTGACGATGAACGTCACCTTAGTGCACTGCATGAGTTCCAGTGCCAGTGACCGCCCAGGTTCCGCGGGGAGATGGACACCGAGGCAGCTGAAGACTAGATGGAGGCGGTTGTACGAGTTTTCCGGTTAGTGAGGACACCAGCAGAACTTATGGAGGTCCTTGCAGTGAACCTTCTGCATGCGCCAGCAGGAAGATGGTGGAGCTTGATGCTCCAGGTGCACGACGAGGCATCACTCTTTTGGATGAACTTTGAGAGCCTTTTTCGCTCAGAGTTTGTCCCAGCCACCCTCCGAGCGGTGCGCATCCAGGAGCTACTACATCTGCGGTAGGGCAGCATGACAGTAGCCCAGTACGCGGTGAGGTTTACCGATCTCTCGCACTATTCCATGGACATGGTACGAGACCCATTCTTCAGGGCCCGAATCTTCGAGTAGGGGCTCAGGCGAGAGATAAGAGCATCAGTTGTTCCTCACAGCATTCCGACATAGACAGGGTTGTTGGAGAGAGCCCTCTTAGTGGAGAGTTTCCTTGATGAGCAGTCTCCAGCAACAGGACCCACCACTAGCCGACATGCAGCAGAGTCTTCTGCGGCGGGCAGTAGACAGATGACGCAGGGGTCCAAGAGGACTAGACCTACCGGTGGTCGACCGCATGACACAGGATCGTTTGTGCGAGGCACCCGGGGTGGACAACGACTTACCATGAGCGGACAGTGTTACTCCTGCGGCGGGGTTGGTCACATGGCTCTTGACTGTCTGACCCGCCATACGGATGACCAGCAGATGAACGAAGGACCTCCCAGGCAGAGGCATAGGTTCGATCGAGGCGGATGACATGGAGTAGGAGACCGTGGTAGGGGAGCTATCCATGCAACTGGAGGTGGCCGACGCTTCGAGGTGTTGCCACCACCACCACTAGGAGGTCCACCCCGACCGCAAGGAGCTGGTGGGCATGGGAGAGCTCAGCTTCAGGCAGCTGAGGCCTTCCATCATGGAGCTCTGGGAGCAGATGGACAGGAGCAGAGCTAGTGGATACGTCTTTTGTAGTTCTAGTTCCTTGTTGCTGTTGTGTAGCGTCTTTGTATTATGAGCTGAAATAATAAAAGATGCATACCTTTGTGATGTTTTCATTCATGTCCTCTTTTGTGTTGTTACTAAGAGGTTCCGGTTTAAAAACCGTTGACTTGACCATCATTTTGAGATACCTACTGGTGGAGACCCAGTGACCACACACTGATACCGACATTGTGACTAAACCCTTGGAGGTGAGAGTAACGGTTGGATCTCTTGGTAGTACCGTCGAGGCCTTACGACGTCATCCTTGGTATGGATTAGCATCATCCATGTCGGGATTGACTATATTAGGCAAAGAACATGGTTCATCCAGGGGATGAGACCAGATTTCTCTTATCGGCAAAGAAGATATCTTAGCAGCTCTTGTGGGACCGGAGATGGTCCAGGCCACGACAGAGAAGGTCCAGGTCATCCAGGAGCGGATGTGGATAGCTCGGAGCCGGTATAAGTCTTATGCTGACAGGAGGCGGAGGCCACTGGAGTTCGAGGATGGCGACCACGTCTTCTGGCATGTCTCACCTCGACGTGGATTACAGAGATTTGGTCGAGGCGGAAAGTCATCTCCAAGCTTCATCGGACCATTCCAGGTCCTCAACAGGTTTGGCGAGGTGGCTTATCACCTGGCTCTACCACCTCAGTTTCACCGGGTGTACAACGTCTTCCACGTATCTCAGCTGGGGAGATACGTGCACGACCCGACACATATCTTTGACCATGGGGAGCTAGACGTTGATGATGGGGCAACCTTTGCGGAGGTCCCGGTGGAGATCGAGGATCGACAGGAGTGGGTCCTACGTGGACGATCGATTCCTCTTGTGCACATCAGATGGCAGCATGAGAACCTCCAGGAGAGCACTTGGGAGGGGGGGGGGCTCAGATGTGTGCTCAGTACCACCTTTGTATCCCTAAGTTTGTGATGAAGCTTTACGGGGACGTAAATCCCTGTGGTGGGAGTAATGTAAAGACCCATAAATTTCAAGGAAATTTTTTCTCTTAATTTTCTTTGGAATTTTACAAGAACGTAGTTTCTGACAGCACCTGATTCTGAGGCCCGGTGTGCCCGGAATCATTTTCCGAAGTTTGGCTCGGGTACGTTCAGTGAACGAACAAGCGGGTTTTTCTATCTTTTGAACCAGTGCTTGGAATCAAATTCTGAGGGCACCGATGGAATCACAGCGCCAGTATTTTCTTAGAAACGCCTCTTCCGGAGTTGCGTTTTCTCGGGTGTGGTTTTTAAATTTTTGGGGTTAAGTAAAGAAATAAAATAAAGTGTGCCACAACTTTATTTTTATTTCACTTAAAGCTACTTAAAAGCCACTTAAAGCTGCTTAAGCTAAGTTGAAGCGGATAGGGTGCAATTCAAAATATCCTACCCTCTTGGTAGGATATTTGTGGGGTAGGGCCCGCACGAGCCCCACCGTTTCTTTTCCGCTAAGTAACGGCCCCGCCAAAACCTGTCATTATGAAAGTCAACAGGGGCATTTTCTTAAAAAATTAAACTCTCTTATTAATTGGGTGGTTTTATTCGTTGAATTAATTCTATGAATTAATGGGTCGTTACTTAACTTATCTTTTTTCGTTTGTTGGCATGTTAATAAAATAAGACCAACGATCTTCTTCTTGTGTGTTGTTCGTTGAGAGGATTTGACAGAACCTTAAGTCCTTCAACCTCCTTCGCAAAGAATGCGAAGAACGCGAAGAATGCGAAGAACACCAACCTTCGACGAAGGCGGCGAAGAACGCCGAACCCGCGGAGGTCGACGACGTGAAGCCGTGTACCGCGACGCCGACGAACCTCCCTTCGCAACACTTCTTCCGCGACAATCCAACCCCGCGACAACCTTCGATCAACAAAGACAAGGTAGGGGGTTGCACTCCTTTTAAATTCATTGTGGATTAAAACAACAACATGGATTTAATTATTATAAATAAATCTCCATGTTCTTGAACCTCAGAGTTCGTCGACTTGACGCCCTTCCGCGACGCGACAGTCCCCTCCTTCTACGGAAATCAATTCCGCGAAGAACGCAAACTCAACGACTTGAAGAGGTAGGGGTTTGATTATTTAAATCTTTGTGATTAAATCGACGGTCGTTTAAATATTTTTGGGTGAATACCTTTAAGACCGCTAACACGGTGGGTGCGGACTAACGAACAAGTCCGAACCCACCACACCTTTTCGTTCTTGGTGCGCGAAATGGCGGACGACGACAAAAAGGGCCGCAAGGGAGATTCGAGGTCCTGGAAGTGAAGATAGAGTCCCGGGAGGACCGCTGGCGAAGACCGCACGCAAAACGGACCACCGGAGCGCGTCCGGTGGCTTGCGGAAACTCCCGCCGGCGGCGGCGCCAGGTGCACTGCCGGCAATACCCACCGCAGCTTCAGCCGCGGCGGTGAGTTGGTTCCGCGACCGCGGCGGTGAGCCGGTTCCGCGGCCGCGGCGGTGAGATGTTTCCGTGGCCGCGGTGGTGAGCCAGTTCCGCGGCCGTGCAGAACAGGGAAGAGGGACGCGGCCCGGCCGCTGCGTCCGCTGGCGAGGCGGCCCTACCCAGGGCCACGACATTTCTTCACGCGGGGGCAGTAAGCCCCCCGCGGCTTCCCCTCGCTCGGCCGCTCGACCGGGCCGAGCCGAGTGGACCCGCCAGGCCGGGTCGCACCCAGGTCGGCCGGGCCGGGGGGACCCGGTTCGGGTCGACCCGGTTGGGGCCGACCTAGTGGGGCTCGGGCCGAGTCGGGCCCAGACCCCCCGTTTCCGGACTCCTTTCGGTCATTCGCTCATAACGTGAGCTACGGGCCTCCGAACGACGCGCCGTCAGCGGTGATGCGATCCTTGGATCGAGGCGGTCGTTTAGGTATATCACACTCACGGTTTTGGAATACTTTGGGTTCGGCCGGGTTGGTTCGTACACGAAACCAACCGGGGCCTCGGAGCGGAAACGCTCATATCTTGAGCTTCGGACGTCCGATTGGCGTGCCGTCAACATTGTTGAATTCCTCTAAGTGAGACGGATCATTTGGCTTACTCTGCCCGAGGTTTGGACGCAGGTGGAGTACGGTCGGGTTGGTTTTGCCTTAAAAACCAACCGGGCCCCTAGGACGAAAATTCCAATAACTCTCAGACCAGGCGTCCTATTGAGGCACCGTCTGCGACGTTGAGTTCCTGTTGGCGATATGGAACTTTTGGATACATCAAATCTGGACTATGTGCCACTTGATGAATCAGCCTCTTGGCTCGTGGAGCGCACCCTCCCGAACGAGCTTGATGTGTGCGGGGACCCTAGAGCTGGCCGCGACTGCTACTGTGATGACGACGACTGTACAGAGATCCTCAGTGGATTCGACTGCGACAATGATGAAAATAGCATGGGGATCCTCCTTGTTTTCAGTAGTGACCACTACGGTACATCTTGGGATACGTCAACTCCGGACTACATGTCAGTTGATGCATCGACCTCTTAGCTTGTGGAGTGGACCCTCCCGGAACGAGCATGCTATGGGCGGAAACCCTAGAGCCGGTTGAGACTTGACGACTGCCGATCGGACGACTCGGTGTGTTACGGATAGCCCAGTGTGGAGCGCTTGGATGTTGCGGCAGACCCACGGCGGAGGAGCGCTTGGTTTTAGCGGCAGACCCGCGGTACTCAACATAAGGAGTACCTCTGGAGGCTATGAGGGGGAGCACTTGGTTGTAGCGGCAGACCCACGATGGAGGAGCGCTTGTTTGTATCAGCACCGGGGAACGCTTGGTTGTAGAGGCAGACCCACGACGGAGGAGCGCTTGGTTGTAGTGGCTGACCCGTGGTACTCAACAGAAGGAGTACCTCTAGAGGCTATGAGGGGGAGCGCTTGGTTGTAGCGGCAATCCCATGGTGGGAAGCGCTTGGTTGTAGTAGCAGGCCCACAGTACTCGATAGGTGGAGTACTACATCAGTCCAAGGTGAGAGGGAAGCACTTGGTTGTAGTGGCATAACCACTGTGCTTGAAGGAGAAAGAGTTTCCCAATATCTTTGGGTTCAACTTAATGATCGATCCTATGTGGGTCATTGCGGGGGTTAGTACCTACTGATCCTTTGTGGGTCCAACGGCTTAGATGAATCAGTGGCTACATCTGATCATCTCTATCGTTTTACGAAGAAGTATATACCTATGTGAGCTGAATCCTGTTTTGCTTTCTATGTGGATTGTGTTGTGCTATCCTGTGTGGATTTACGTTTTTCTTCCTATGTGGATGGTGTTGTGCTATCCTAGGAGGATTTACGTTTTGCATTCTTGTGTGGACTGGGTTGTACTTGAGCTCAGATGTTGGAGCGGAGCGAGAATTGATTACATAGGTATATGTATGGGAATATACCTAAGCAGTGTCAGATGTTACTTCATGATTGTATCCTCCATTTGTGGTTTATCCTTTGTAGATTCTGGGAGACCTTCGGGGGTCTCAGGGTCCCTACAGAGTAGCTTATACTCATCCCTGCACGGGCTATGCCCGCACTATGTTGTGTTGGTTGCAGACGACGGACAGCGCTGATCGTGGTTGAGGCTTGCGGAGCAGGACGGTACCTGGAGGTGGACCACTGGGCGGGATGTACTCGGAGCGGTCGGCTGGACCCGAGGAGCAGTGGAGGCTATCTGTACCCACCCTTCAGGTGGGATTTCCAGTGGACGGCTCGACGTTGCGGCTTTACTTTTCAGTTGTTGTTTCCCCTTTCGAGTTGTACTTTACTTTCAGTTTGGGTTTGTATTCTGGCCCACTTACTTTTCCGCACCTACTGTTGTACCAGTTTTTACTTAGTGTTTACTTTTTCCTCTTGCTTACTCTGTGGTCCTTGTTTACTTTACAAGGCAATGCCTTCCTTTTACCGGGATTTATGCCTTGGTGCTAGTCGCCAGCCCCTGGCCTATGGAAGGCGGGCTTGGGGTAGTCACGGCACGGGCCCCGAGGACGGGTCATGACAACAAATTCCAAAATGATTTAAAATTTTCAAATTTCAAAATATAGAAGATTCGTTAATTAATTTAAAATTAATATTCGTTGTCAAAACCAGAATTCAGGTTTTCAAGAAGTAAAAACAATAAAAAAAAATTGGCATGTGTTTATATCTAATAAAAAAGTGAAATTACTTTCAATGACCAACATTGGATTAAATGGTAAAAATATAATGTAATTAAGAATTAAAACTACTCAAATGTATAATTTAACACAATAAATTATTTTTATATAAAAAGTTGTGTTCAATTAAAATTTAGTATTTTTTTAACTATTCATTAAAATATGAATGTTATCATAAAATAACAAAAAATTTATCCAAAAAAAATTTTAAATCCCGATAATAAAGAGAAATTTCATTTCATCATGTTTAATATATAAAATTGTCAAATATTAGATATAAAAGGGTAATCTATTAATAGGGGAAAATTGATTTATTGAAAAATACTTATTTTATCTAAAAAATTGAATTTTTTATTATATTATTTCTAAAAACCCATAATATGAATGATAAAATTAAATTGAGTATATAAAATTCATAATTTATTTAACACTATTCATAATCATTTTTTGAACGGCTTGTTTGGTAAGTCGTGGTGTGCTCGAAATTTGTGTTGCATGAGGTACAAGCTATTTAATTACTTTAAAGAGATAACGTACTATGAAATATTGAGGTTTTAAATTCTCATATCCTTCAATAAATTTCTTCTTCACAATTTAAAATTTTTCTTCAAAAATAAAAGGATGAAAATAGATAAACCGTTGTTGAAAACCCACATCAGAAATAGGGATAATAAAATATATTCTTAATTATAGGGAATGGGAAAAGAAAAAGTCACTACCAAATTTGGGTTTAAAATTGAAGAACATTGGTGGAAATTATAGATATATAACTGGAGTGAAAACATAAATATTTATAGGTAGTGATTGAGGTCATCAATCGCAGACAAGTGATAAATAAATGCAAAATTAAGGGAAAAAACCATAAATCTATGATGATTTAAAATATCATCAGTTGAAGAAAACATATGGTATTAGGAAAACAAATTTTTGGCTTTGAGATTATTTAACTAATGTTTATAAATTAATTTTCTCATATAATAATAAAAAAATAATACAAGATAAGTAGATTTTTATCCATTAACTAATTTCCACTACAAACTCATCTTTCTCTCCAAAATATAATAGAATTCTAAAGATATTCTATTAAACCTAATCATATAGGGTTTAAAAATGAATTTATAATTAACCTGTCATAGCATTTTAAAAAACCTACATTATACAAACTAGGACATCACGTAGGCCAGTGGTATGTGATATACCCTTGTCACCCATCGGTTGTGAGTTCAAGTCTCGCAGCCTTGCTAGACATGATTGGTTGTTAACCAACCTCTGGGTTGTCCCTTTTATAACAATACAAAAATAATCGTAATAATTGTTTTAAACATAATCTATAGTATCTAATAACCATAATAATTCATTCAAACATGTATACTTATCCAAAATACTTGTTTCCAAACACGCAGTCCAAAAATTTATAAGGAAGGTCAACATAACATAATGAAGATCTCTATAATCACATAACAACTTGTGAATAACTTCATCATTTATTGTATTAATACTTGGTAACAACCTGAATTACCATAAAAACCTATTTTAATTGGTATGTGATTTCTTATTCCTTTAGTAAAACATAGATTATTAGATGTACTACTTAAATGAAATCTCGTAGTATTCTATTTAACATGGGTATATCGTGTTCCCAACAGAGAAAATGTCTTCCAAAATTTAATTTATGACTTAATAACCAAATAATATTAATACACTATAGATATCCATTTGATAAAACATAAGATAAAAAATAAGATTATTAATGATCAATAAAATCATTTAACTAAAAATAAATAGTCACACTAACTATATAAGTCACATAGTCCAGTGGTAGGAGATAAATCCCAGTCACACATTGGTTGTGGGTTTGATTCCCATATCTCTGTCTGATGTGATGGGTTTTCATACGGTATGTGTATTTTCCTTTTTAAATAACTATATTTTATAACATTACTAAAATGAGATAAATTAATCAAAATTACAATAAGATAATTTATCATCAAATGTTATATCATACCTATCATTTTCATCCCAAAAATTAACAACATGTAATTCCCTCAAATTAAAGGATCATATAAAACCCAAATGATTTTTTAAAAATATTTAAAAAATATAAAAGATAACTCTTCTTCAAATATCACTTTCACATAACAAACTATAGAGTTGTATATACAAGTGAAAATTATTCCAATGTAATCTCCTCAATAAAGATCTTTAATACATTTAAACATTTATCCATCCATTAATTTCCACAAAGTATCATCCATGAAATAGTAGTTATCTTTTATAATTGAGCATTGACATGGGTAAATCCTTGGTCCCATACATTTATGGAATATTACTATAAATGGATTCCTAGAATCATTTTTATTTTCTTCTATTGTAGACTTCGTTGTTCTTTGGAAATTCATTACATTATATCCTTCTTTCCCACAAATAATTCATTTATTTCTCTTATTGAGACACTTTCTCGGGTGTCTCTTCCTCATTTCATGCAAGATGGAAATTGAGATTTATTATCTCCATGGTCTTCACTGCTCGATCACATATAATTCTCCTCCTTTCTCTTCATTGTTGATTTTGGTAGTTGGTTAATGTATATGTTTTTTATCATGATTTCTGAAACATGATTTTTCATGAACATGATATCGTTTATCCTATCAACATTACATTTATTTTCATATTTCAACAATTTTTCCCACCTTTTAAATCATGTTCAATGTTACTATGACTCCCTTGGAATCCAGTCACTAACAAAAACCAGAAAGCATATTGTGAGAAACAATACTCATAAAATCATTTAGTGAATATCATGACCCCGTATTTTCTATGTAAAACATATGTTCCCATTCAAGTTTAGATCAAAGAGTGTTTTTCAGGTTTTACCCCTAGATACATATCTTCTATAGATACCTCTACCTACTCATATCCAAACAGGTATGCATTTCATGGAAAATTCAAAAAATCTCTACATCACCATAATTCTTAGAAGTTATTCATTAATAATCCTGAAAGTCTATCTTAGGGTAATTTTCTCTAACTATAGTTACTAAAAATATAGATTCCAATGTTTATACAAAACATCATCTGATACTAACTATAATTCCCCGACCCTAGTTAACCATAGTTTGTGCATTATTACATTACATTGGCATGATCTTATGAGATCATTTCTCGAAATACCAATTAGTTTTGTAGTCTTGGAGGTACTAGATACAGATATATAATTTACATTGCATTACGAAATGGATAAACAACAACATTGTGTCTCATTTTAATACACTCAAATACCTTAGCCTATTCCTACAGTTCAATCATAATATACTTCTTCACATCATGGGAAAAATAAAACATAAGAAAATAGTGAGCTTATATGCTCAGTAAGGATAACTATATAGTGGAAACTATCATAAGAAACTGTAAACATTTAAAGGATTGTATAAAAATAAATCAGAAGCCTTTTAATATTAAACTTTAGCACAATATGGAAAAGTTAAATCAAATAATTCCATTTACTTATTCACATAGATATTCTACTAGTCAAATAATCACATATAATATCAATAGCTAATTTCATAATGATGGAATGCATAATACCGGACATCATAACAACATATTCAAGGGCTCGTGACAATAATACAAATAATTATTTTCTCAAGGCCTCGTACTAAGATAGTATTTTGCCCCATGAGACCAATCGATGTATCGAGGGGCTATAACAGGCCATGCCCATCACTAACTAATTCCAATGCATTCCTCACATGAAAAAATAGTGGAACATAACATACAAATTCTTTCTAAAACGTGAAAAAAATGTAAAAAATTTAACAATAAATCATAAATAGTATAAAAATAGCACATCCATAGTAAAAAATATAATAAATTGTTCAATATAATATATGATATTTTATTATAATTAATCAACCTCAATCATGAATAATATCAAATAAAGGATGTGTACATAAATGAAAATGATCAGTAAAACCCATTTGAGAGAAATATCCCTTTTTCATGAAATCATTTAAAAGATAAAAAATTTATAAAAGAATTAATTTAAAATACGATTTTTGAATCAATTTTTCCCATAAAACTTTGTATCTTTTTAAAGGAAGTAACATTTTAAAATAATAATGTCCATATTAATAAATCCTAAAATTCATTTTGAAAACATGGACATTAATTAAATAGATTTAGAAAAAAATCATTAAAACTTTTGAAATGATGATCTTGTTAAAGGGTACCTTCCATAAAAACTTAAAATATTCCTTTTGAAAACATTTTTATGAAACATGGTTATGGATGATAAATATGTCCCAATTGATACTTATAGATAAACAATCACGGATAATAATGAGATTGAGCAAACAACTCTTACATGTAATTTTACATAGTCGAGGATATTTTAACCTCTGGTATAATGGTGAAATCATTGTTCTTAAATTATAAAAGGGCCATATACATATATATGATATCATATTTGATCTCCTAATATTTCATTGTTAATGATATTTCTGAAGTATCATTTTATTGCGTGTAAACAGATTCATTTTCCTTTATATGGTCTGTTATGTAAGTCATATTTTTTATGGATAGTATGTATTTTATTCATATCCAGAATTATGTAATGTTATTAAAAATTATTTATAACCATCAAATGATAATTATTTTTGAATGGTTACGATGGGGAATGAAATAACATAGTGTCATGGAGACGGTAAGTCCTACGTACGCACGAGAAACAATATCATTATATTAGTTGTCAAATTGAATGTAATTGGATGCTATATTATATATTCCGAATCATTAACAATTTATATTTATTATTTATATCAATTTTACTCATAATTATACACATCAAAATATTTATGTTTTGAATTACAAACTGCCCCACGACGTGGAGACGATAAGTTGTACGTAAGAACATATGGTAATTTTTTCATTCATAGGATGGGTAGAATAATGAATATGGATGGAAAATATTTATTAAAACTTTTAATTATATAGATAGTACTGGAGTAACTATTTTAGTATGGAAACAACAACGAAAGGGCTAGTGTAAAAGAAAAGAACTTTGAAAGAGGTGATGAAGTAATTATCTCTTCTTCGGGATCATAATTATGATTTGAACAAAAAGGATCTGTAGATTGGTATTATGATCAATCTAAGGCCTTTAGGTTGAACTTAAAGAAGTTGTGAGGATATTAAAGCAGTTTTTGGCCACGAAATGAGGTTTTGGAGGTGTGAAATTAATATAGGGGGAAGAACGCTTTCATAAGAGAGGTGGTGGTCACATTAGGAAAAGCTTGAAATATTATTTTATTATAAAATCATTTTCTGTTTTCAATGGCTCCAAGTGGATTTATTTATAAAATAAGATCAGGATGGGTCAAAATCCTCTCAACCAATAGTTTTTAGAATATTTTAGGTCACCATATTAACATTATGATTTAGGTTTATCCCTTAGTTAAATAGGTTATCTTTTATCATGTCTTCTTGTATTATTAAAATACATGGTTAATAAAATTACTATAAAATTCCAAAAGAACCTGAAGAGGCTAATTAATGAAATATATATAATTATATAAGTCCTTTTTTTGAATTTATATTTTTAGTTCTATCATATAATTTAATCAAATAGTATTTGTTTTAAAAAATCATTTGTGTAGATTTTTACACTATTTAGTGTTTGGTTAGTGGGAAAGTCATAACAAGATATTTACTTTGAAATCAATTTATTGAATCCACCATAAAATTTTATATTTACCTATAAAATTATTGGAATGCATCAAAAGTCCAAATTTAATTTTTTTTTAATATTTATAATATCAATTTTTTTAATCATTCATTAATAAGTTAATTAATACATCATCATTGTGTCATAAATAAAATTAATTATTTAATGTCTAAAAATTATAACAAAATATCATGAGGAAATAAATATATTTATATTTCTAATGAATATTTATAGTCGAATTTATCTTTGGTATTACACTATATTATAAATGACTTAGTTTTTAAAATATGAATTTAACACTTTTAACTCTTCTTAAAATAAAATATAAATAATGTCTTAATCTAATCCCAATGGATCAAAAATGATCATACATTGTTCATAAGGTTTATTTGGGTCAAAATAAATTTATCTAATAGAATTAGGATACGAGTTAGGGTTATTATAATATCTGTTTTACCTTTAATTAACCTATTCACTTTTAACCGTGGTAAAAACAATTCAGAAGTTATTATTCCCGAAAAATTAGTTTCATTATGTTGAACCACATTTTAAATACTAATATCAATAATTTCATTTGGGTTTTTTAAATTAAATACATAAAAGTAGTAAAATTACATTTTATGCCAATTTGCAAATATTCATAGTCGATGGGTCAAAGACATTAAAAAAGATTAATAGAATTTTATATGAATAATATTATTATAAAATGACTCCAATGAATTACATTGGACTAATATATGTATTATATATCAATTTTGACGTTATGGAAAATTTTTATTTAAAATATTTTTTTAAATGAAAAGGTCGGTTTTTATTTACAACGCAATGGTTTTCCTCTATTTAACAAAAATTTCATTTTTTCTGAAAAATACCAAATATATTACCAATTATAATATTGATATTCCAAATTAAAAAAGGTTTAAAATATTACCAAATTAAATATATTTAATTTTAACTAAATAATTTAAAATTAATTCCTATTGTCAAAACCAGATAGCACGTTTTTATGAAGTAAAAACAATGAAATGATTGACATGTGTTTATGTCTAATAAAAAAGATAATCTACTGCCAATGTCCAAAATTGAATTAAATATTAAAAATATAATCTAATTATACTTTATTACCACTCAAATGTATAATTTAAAACTATAAATTATTTTGATTAAAAATGAAGTTTTCAATTAAAATATAGTATTTTTTCACTATTCATAAAATTATGAATTTTATTAGAAAAGAACCAAAAATTTATACGAAAGAAATTATTAGGTCCTGATTCTAAGTAGGAATTCAATTTCATCAAATTGAACATATAAATGTCTCAAATATTGGATTTAGAAAGGGTCCTCCATTAAATGGCAGAAAACATCAATTTTTTAAAAATAATTCTTTTATATGAAAAAATGAATTTTTTATTATATTATATCTAAGAAAACACATAACCTGGATGTTAAAATTATATGGAGTATATAAAATTAAAAATGAATTTATTTCTATTCATAACCACTATTTGAAGGACATGTTTGGTATGTTATGGTGCATTCGAACTCGGTGTGGTGTGTGGTGCAAGCTATTAAATTTCACGAAAGATATAACGTACAATGAAATCATGGGGTGTAACACAAGTGTTTTGAATTCGGATTTCATGCTAGGGACCCTAGTGATGATGTGGGAGGCCAACATATCCATACACTATGATTCTAAGAACCTTCTTTTCGACTGGGTTCATGAAAACACTATATGGAATGAAATAATTTATACATGAATCGTGTAGGAATGAGTTGTGCATTCCATGTACATTTGTGGTAGATGTAACTATATACTCGTTGACCATGGTACATATTTTTTCCATACAGGATGCCTCAGTGGCACATACCCAATAGGATTCAGCATCTTGATCATGAGGATGACCTCCTCAGTGACGTGGCTTCGATACAGGGAGTACTTCCCCATGTGTTACCTCTAGGTGGTGAACCTGCTATACCACCACTAGTGGAGCATCACGTTGTACTTGTAGTGACGATGGATGAGGAATTCTGGCTGAGTGCACTCCATGAGTTTCAAGGAAAGATACGCCTAATGTTTTGAGGTGAACCCGAATCTCAAGAAAATAAGGACTCGCTGGAGGCGGTGACCAATTTTTCCCTCGAGTGAGGACACAAGAAAACTAGATAGTTATCCTAGTATTTAGTTTTATTCATGGTTCCCCAAGATGATGGTGGATTTTGATCATGCGTACTCTTGATGAGGATATCGTTTCATGAATGGAGTTTCAGAGAATCTATTTGGATGATTTCTCTCCGATTACTTTGAGAGCATTGCATATCAAGGAGCTTCTTTAGCTCTAGCAAGGCAGTTTGATGGTAGATGACTATTCATCATAGTTCACCAACCTCACTAGGTACTCAATGGATATGAATAGGGATAAGTACATCTGATCATAGACCTTTAAGCGAGGTCTGTTATAGGACATATTATCTACTTTAGTTCTTATATGAATATCGAAATATGAAGGAGTGATCGAGTGAGCTTTGGTGGCAGAGAGGTTATTGGATGAGCAGAGACAGTCAGTGGAAGTCAGCAGTAGGTGGATAGGTGCAAAGTCATTGGTAGTTGGGATCTGACATCGAACACAAGGATCAAGATGTGGGAGACATCATAGGAGGACCATGTATAGGGTATCTACAATCCAGGGCTCTCAAATTGGATCTAATCATCATAAGGAGAGGTGATGATACTCGTACGATGGTAGCGGAAATCTCACTACAGACTATCCATCCCATCGCGTTGCGGGAATGGAGGAGGTGGATGGACCACCGTGGTAGAGCCAATGAGTGGAGCAGGAAGAACTGACATGCGACATACATTGAAGAGGAGTAGGAAGTGCTATAGGTGGTGTCAGACACAATGATCTACATCCACCACAACGCCCAGGATGTCTACACTAGTCTTAGAGAGCTGGTGCATAGGGGTGGGGACAACTTCAGGCATGAAAAGCGTATGACCCATGGACTCTAGGTATGACTTGAGTTATTATCTGTGCCTTTTCTTCAATAGCTATTGTTATCATAGACACATTTTCTAGTAATTCATTCCATGACACATTTTATTTTCGAATCCTCGAGATTTATGTAGAGACCTTGTCTAATCCCTTACGCATGGAGACACCTATAGGAGGGGGTTTGGTGATCTTGGATCATTGAAAACCGTTTTATGATTCCTTTAGAGGTGATAGTTTTGGTTGGAACCACTTGGTGCAGCATCGAGGACCTACAATGTAATTCTCAGTATGGAATGGTTATCATCATTAAATTCCCATATTGACTACATTAGGTGAGGAGTGTGGTCTGTCCATAGAGACGGGTTGATGTTTTCCGTTATTCGTGATAATGAATCCTAGGCAGCATAGAATGGGCTCCTACATAAGAGGGTGTAGCTGATCACTAATGAATTTGTTAACCATACCCTCAGAGCAGTACATGTAGTGAGATTTCATTTCACAATAGTAGTGGAAGAGTACCGGGACACCTTTCTAGAAGTGGTTCCATGATTACCGCCACACAGAGAGATCAACATCTATATCGACTTGCACGGAAGGATGTAATTTATTTACACACTACCATATTAGAGTGTTCCTGTAGTGATATGTGACTTGAGGGTGTAGATAGAGGATTTTTAAGGTAAGGGATTCGTAAGACCCAATGTTTCACCCTGGGTAGCCCTAGTTTTTTTCCATGGAGGCATATTGGTGTATGTGGTCGGGCGTGGATTACAAGTGCTTGAATAAGGTAAATGTGAAAAAAAAGTATTCACTTTAGAGGATCGGTGACATCTTCAATCTGCTGAGAGGTGTGAAATGGTTATAAAAGTTTGATCTTCGATCTGGTTACCACCACTTATGAGTATGACACAAGGATATACTATATATTTCTTTATGATTCTACTATGGTCACTAAAAATACTTGGATATTCCCTTTAGTGTGACGAATTCCCAGAAATTGATCATGGGATATATTAATCAGATCTTCTTGTTTTACCTGGACCAGTTCTAGTGGACTTCATCGATTACAACCTTGTGTACTCAGTGTTAGAGGAGGAGAATGTAGGACACCTGCGGATGGTCCATGATGAACTATGAGAGAAACCACTTTATTAGAAGCATTCAAAGTGCATGTACTGGATATAAGAGGTCAACTTTCTTAGGACATAGTATATCATCATATGAATTAGTAGTTGACCCATCCAAGGTTAGGTAAATTCTATTAAGGGATCCACCTTGGTGTGTGATAGGGGTGGCGAGATTCCATGGGCTGGAAGGATACTACTAGATATTTATCCCTAATTTCTCCCGGATATTAGCATTGATTGAAGGCTTCATTCAAAAGAGGAAACCTTCTTTATGGACAGAAATGTGCTAGCATGATTTCAATTATTTTTCAAATAGTTTGACGAGTGCACCGACATTGAGATTTCCAGTATAGGGTGTCAGGTATGTTGTTTTCTGCAACACATTAGGGATCGGACTTAGATGTGTCATGATGCAGAGACATGGAATTATTTAAAATTATTTGTGCCAACTAATGCCTCACAAGGAAAAATACCTGACCCATGATCATTAATTTGATTTGGTAGTCTTTACATTGAAGATGTGGTAGCAATACCTGATGGGTGAATGTTTTATCATCTACTTCGACAACAAGATCCTTTATGTATGTGTTCTCACAGAAGGATATGTATTTGAGGCATAGTTGATTTCTAGAGTTCCTCCAAGATTATGACATTGAGATATTCTATACTATTGGGAAGGGGAATGTTGTGGTAGATTCTCTTAGTAGGAGAATGATATCCCAACTACTGAGTGAGGATTCCTAGAAGTTGGCCTCACAATAATTATCCTTCATGGATGGAGATGATGCAGCTTATATAAATTTGATGGATGTCACCCCTCCACTTTTCTAGATATTCAGGGAGGCACAACTAGGGGATGTTAACAATAAATCATTATGTGAATAGTATCCAAAGGACATTATCCGGATGTATATTCGCAAGATGGGGAGCATATATTAATTTCATGTGGACACACAGTTGTATGAGTGCCATTGAAACATGAGTTTCTATGTTCCTTTCACACACCCCCTTGGTGGTATATTTAGGAGTTTTAAAAATTTACCAGGATCTCCAATGTCAGATCTGGTTGACCGGTAAGAAGAAGGAGGTTACATAGTTCATTTCTCGAAGCCTAATGTGCCAGTAGGTGAAGGGTGAGAACCAGGTCCCAATAGAGTTAGCTCACCCCCTAGATGTGCTAGAGTGAATGTGGGTTGAAATATCGATGGACTTCGTTAGTGGATTACCACGAATGTCCAAGGGACACAATTTAATCTGGGTTATCATTGACCAACTCACCATGTCATTCCACGTCCTTGCTATTACGGCACAAAATTTCATAGAGATCTTGGGATGCCTCTATGTGTAGGATATATTTCGGAATCACGGAATCTCTTTGATAATAGTCTCATATTGAGATGAGATCTCCAAAACCCGATTTTTGAAGGGATTTTTGGAGTATTTCAGGACTTAGCTAAACTTGATCACAACGTTCCATCCCCAGAACGATGGTCAGACATAGAGGACAATTTAGGTTCTGGAGGATATGTTGCGGGCCTGTATCATGGAATTTTGTCACAGTTGGGAGGGACACCTACCACTAGTGGAGTTTGTGTTCAATAACAGTTACCACTCCACCATTAGCATGGAACCATTCAAGGCCTTATACGGGTGACCCTACCGGTCATCACACTGTTGGACTGACACTGGAGAGTCATCAATCATTGGTCCAGAGCTGGTGTGAGCTACCACTGAGAAGGTGCAGGTCATCCAGGAGGTGATGAATACTACACATAGTTGGATTATTTCTTATCCTAACATACATAGGAGACCTCTGGGGATCAAGGAGGGAAACCATATCTTACTTAGTGTCTCACCTCGATGAGGGTTACGGAGATTTATCTAGGGTGATATTATTCCCTGAAAGTTCATCAGACCTTTTCATATACTTCACAGAGTTCTCTAGGTGGCATACCGCCTAGATATATCACCATAGATGCACTCTGTAAATGATTCATTCCATGTCTCGTAGTTGAGGAGGTACATGCATGATCTTTTGCAGTTCATTGACTGGGGAATGCTGGGCTTCGAGGATGGAATGACCTTCATAAAATACCCAATGGAGGTCGATGATCAACATGGTATGATCCTCAATGGGTGAGAGATTCCCCTAGTGCGTGTTCAGTAGAAGCACAAGAATCGTCAAGGGAGCATGGGGGAGTGGGAGGCTCTAATTCATGTGTAGTACCCACAACATTTTGAGTATCCTCCCTTTTCAATCAAATTTTGGGATGTTAATATTTAATTTGGGGATGTTAATATTTAATTTGGGGAGAATGTAATGTATTGGATTTTTAATGTGTCATTTTTAAATATTATATTGAGTTATTAAGAGGCCATAATTTGTGGAGGTGTGCTATTATGAGGCCCTGGGTGTTCAGAATAAATGTTTGGAATAAATTATACTTTCAAATTGTGAAGACGGACATTTTTCCAAAAAAGTGGAATGAAATTTAAACAGGTTCACAGATCATAAATTTGTAGAAAATTGCATTCAAAGTAGTGACTTTACCATAGGAAGGTCTTATCATCAACTGGCGTAATGACCTACAAAAGTTAGTTTCTGAATGTTTTAATGGAAATAAAATAAATTAATAAAGTATATTATTTTAAATGATTCCATAACATTGTGACACATTATTTTGTTTTAAAAGATATGGAGTGCTAGGTTAGGCTCATAACCATGGTGAACTCCCTAAAATTCACTTCTTTTTCGCCTTCATCGACGATAGAGGTAGGTGTTGTTATTTTGATTCTTATTTTCCCCATTCTTGGATTAAATGATGAATACAGGTCATCCCACAAATAGGTTAACACTTGGATCGTTAATTCATAAGGGAGGGTTTTATTGTGTTATTCTGGGGAATGAATCCATTATTGACTTAATTAGTTTTTTTTATTTTACCCGTTTGATACTACTAATTGGTGCTGATCAACGCCGTGAAGAACGATGGATGTGGTTTGTTCCTCATATTGATTTAGGATTTGTTCTCCCCTTTTAAACCCCACATTCTTCACATTCTTCGTGGGATTATTTATAGAAGATTGTTGAAAATCCATTTTGCAAGGAAATGGACCCAAATTAGAGATCTGGCATCAAGATGACTCAAAAGATGTGTGAAGACGATGGAGGTAGAGAAATAAATACGGTTTGGATGAAATTTTTCTTTAACCATTCGTCATGAGGATGTTAAAAACATGTTTTGGGGATGGATAAAACTGTCAAAAACTCCTGAAATGTTGATGGTATAGAAGAGAGATATCATTTCTTCAGTTTCAAACCAATCAGATGGTTGGATCGTGGACCAGAGGAGTAACTGGGGCACGACGACAACAAACGTCGATTTAGGAAAATCCTGATCAAAATGAAATGTGTTCCAAATAACACACTATCATGACTCATCCCCTAGGGCCCATTCCATGACTACCACAAGTTCGACTTCCATAGGCCAAGGGTTGGTGGCTCGCCCTAAAAGGAAAATCCCACAAAACAGGAAGCCATTTCCTTTAATCCTGGAATCAAACAGTTCAAGAATACAAAAATCACAACCCACATAGTAAAACTGAAGTAGTAAAATGTTGTGTAATGAAATTAAAAATTTTGAGTACTATAAGTAAAGGGTAACAGAATACAAAACCAAATGAAAAGGTCAACAACAACATAACATCGTCTCCTGAAATCGTTTTCCATAGTTCCTACCTAAAGGGTAGGTACAGCTAATGGTATGTCTTCACTACAAGACATCACATCTAATGGTTCACCTCCGAGAATCGTCTAACCCTGGCTCCCAAACATCAGGCAATGATATTTGTTGTGTGAACTAGTCTTAGAAAGGTGCAGGTGAATCCTGTGTAGGTGTGATTATAAAAATACTCAGTAGGGTCCCTGAGACTCTTGAAGGTCTCCCAGAGTTCCACAAAGAAAAATATAAAAAGAAAGACCTCAATCACAAGGGACGAAGATATAGTCTTCTCACACCCATTACAAAATTCAAATATCAGGAATATAGATGATAAGTCTTATGTTATATCATCTTATTCCATTTAGAAGATAAAAAACTGATCCTGAAAGAATATGTTCTATTATCGATCCACTCTAAATTGTAAGTAGATGTTTGACAATGGGCCACTGTAAGGCTAGTCCTCTTCAGGTCACGCTACTACTGATTTGCATAGGGTCGCTAGAATGATGATCCACAGAGGGTCACTAAAATGCTGATCCACATAGGGTCACATGAATGCTGATCCACAATGGGTCGCAGGAATGCTGATCCACATAGGGTTTCTCGATGTTGATCCACACAGGGTTGCTAGATGCTGATCCTCTACAGGATTCTCTAAAACTAATCCTTATTGGGTAGTTATGATGATGATCCACACATGGTCTCTATAATACTAATCCGAACATGATCGCTACTTCAAAGACAACCTACAACAGGGTTCCCACACCAAGTGCGATTGAGTTCCATAAAATCCCGTCCACAAGTTATCAGTCAAACCTCGACAACCAATAAACTCCATAATTAATAAACCCAAATAAACACCATGTAATAAGGGATACAAAACAACTAACGGTGCGTCAATTAGATACCCGGTCTGTGACTAATTAGCATTTTATTATAGAGGGCCCGGTTGGATTCAAGTTCGATCCAACCCGGTCGTACTACATCATTTTCAAAAATTCGTGTAGAGAATATAAAAAGGACCTCCTCTCACCAAGGATCCCAACAACGTAGAATGTTCATCCAATAGATTTATGGATTTTATGTTATGAAATTTTAAATGAAATTGGTCGTGGATGTGACCAGGTTTGGTCCAACCTGATACGACTGACCAGGCCCAGTTGGACTGGGCCATGGTGGGCTCGGCCGTTAGGCAACGGTCAGGCCCAGCCGGCTGGGGTGTGGGGGGGACCAATCCCACATGGGTAATGACCCAAAAATCATGGGGGGGGGGAGAGACCAGGCATGCAGGGGGGTGCGGCCCATCCGGCAGGGGGTGCAGCCCGACCCTTAGGGAGGCACGTCCTAGCCCACAGGGGGTGTCTCCCGTCCCGGAAGGGGGGGGTGCAGCCTGGCCTGCAAGGGGTACACAACCCAGCCCACCAGGTCACGATGCTCATCCCATAAGGGGGCGCATCCCGAACCATAGGAGGGAACAACCATGCCTGTAAGAGGGCACAACCCAGCCCGCAGGGGGTGTGGCTCCACCAACAAGAGGGGTAGGGGCCCACCCATGCTGGCATTGGGAGGGGGCATGTCCCCCTTTCTCCCCAATAGAAAATCCATTAGGGTTATAGAGTAGTGGTGCCACGTGGAGATGTCTGGTCACAACGGGACCCATAGCGTGTGTGTCCCTCCTTCGCCACAACCTGATGTCTTGGACACATCAAACGGATCGCAACGGTGCGCCACTCCACCTTTGCGGCTGGCCGGAGCTGGCCTCCCCGCTCAACTACCATGGCTGGAAAGCGGCGGTCTCCTCCTCTTTTGAGGAACGATGGCCTGACACCCTCTCCATTGTTTCTCGGTGCTGGCCGCTGCCATCGCCAGCCAGAACTGGTAACCTGTGATGTCGCACCAGTACCACGTCGGCGGTCTTCCATGGGCCACCGAGTGAGCTCTGGTTGTCCTTTTTTCCATATGATCACACCTAAAAGCTTCTCGAGTCTTCTTTTTAGCTTCCTCACCCTCATATTTTGGTTCCATCCAACCCAAATATACACCGACATAGAACACAACAAATGAAAAAGAGGTGAAGGGACCATGCCTTATTCGTTTGGAATGAGCCCTCTGCGTTTTCATCTTATCAATGGAGAAGATAACTAATTAAACAACTCTTAAAATTTAAACAAGACAAAACCCTTCCATGTGTGTCATTGGAGAGCATCCAGTACTTGAAGATGAGTTGGTGTTTGTCGATCCTGAAAAAAACTCCAAATATGGAAATCAAACCACAGTCATCAGTTCTTGCATGATGGATTAGTTCTTCATCATGTGAATCCTCAAAAATCCTCCTCTCCCAAAAATACCGATCCCTTTTCCAAAAAATTTAAAATGAGAGAGATGATGGGAGTTACCCTTACACCAAATAATTATGATAGGTTCATTAATTGGTTCAATTAATGATCCTCCATAATTTCATGTAGTGTGGTTACACATTTTTGTTTAACTGGGAATTTAATGTTCTGCATTAAATGCCTGACCACCCCTTGTGGTCCCTTCCACTAAACCCCAAAGGGAGGTGTATGATATTTAAATAAATTAGATTTATTTTTATTATTCCTCCATGAAAACTTCAAAAAACAACATCCTCTCTCAACCCACATTAGTTGAGGATAATGCACCTTTAAGAGAATCTCGATGCTATGAGTTCAACGGTGCCCTCGTATTTAAATTCAGAGAACTTTTTAAAAAGTTAAGATTTCCCACTCGCATGTTTACTGAACGTACCTTAAGAATGTTAAAAATTATATTCCAGGTATTAGAATCAAACACCATCATATTTAAAAGCCTCCAAATTGTTCCATATAATTAAAAAACATACATGGAAAATTAGGGTCCTTATACACACCATGTCCGTCAGCATGGTGAAAACTGGGGTTTCTGCAATGCACATGGTGATGAAAACGACGTTACCTAGGGAAGAAATGGTGTTTGGGCCCCACCAATAGGTAGATAGATTTATGAGAAATTGGAATTTTAGATAATTGAATGTGGCCATTTTTACATGGCATGCGGGTCCTTACGCGGACCCGTCGTGTATCTCGAGAGATACATGAACATGGGGTGGAGTACACATCATGTACTCCACCACATGGGCATACCTGGTTGGATACACAGACCAACCCATGTACATATACATGGCCTGGGATTATGTTCCCTTTCTTGATCACCTGATTATCATGTATCATTTCCAATCATAGGAATATGATACCTTCAGTAGGACTTTCTGAAATAGAGTTAGGTATCCCACAGAGAGGCGTAGAGTGAGATCCTCCCTCCAATTATTACTCTATGTGGATTATGGTATCGATGTGACTCATACTACTTGATGCAGATCCTATACATGCAGGAAAATCTGGGTGAGTTGTGGTATCCACCAAGGGCCTGGCAGTGTTCCTCATCTATGAATCGGGATCATTTTGCACTCAGGTGCGTGTTCTCTCAGAATGAGTGTATCATTTCCCACTTCAGACCTATCAGTTCATCTATCTCTCCCATGGATCTTCCCAATGAATTGTACAACTCGAAGGGATGTAATATGTTCTATCACACATTTGAAGGGATTTATCCTAGAAATTTTATTTTTGAAATCTTCGAACTGATTCCCAAGCACTGTTATGTGGTCACAATGACTAACCTATGGACTATGGGTCTAGGTTTCATGTATATCTAGATTTGTTTCTCTTTTTAAACGATCAGGAGACGTATACAAGGTAGAGAGAACTATATATTTAATTTTTTTATTGATTTGTGGTTTTCAGGGTCCCCTACATTGTATGGATATACTCACACCTTAACAGGCATTGCCCATATGTGTCGTGTCTTGTGTAGAAGAGCGGCCTTTTGACGGAGTCCAAGGCAGACCATGACTAGACCGAGCATTCTAAGATCCTTGCAGGCCGAGGTGATCCTACATCTATGAGAAGTTGTCCCAATACAGTCATTCTTTCTTATATATTGGTATTTTTGTTTCTAGAGTCTTTATTTCAGTGAGCTTGTATTCTGGCACAGTTAAATTTATGTACATACTTTTTGTTTAACATTATTTTCTGGGTTTTTTTGTATGCATGCATTTTGTTCCATAGTGGTTTTTACTTTCTAGTATTTTTGGGCTTGAAGATAAGGGTGTGTGTACAGATACATAGTCAATTCCTCCAATGTTAGTGATATTCCTACTCAGTACTATTACCCATCCATAAGCCTATTGAATGAGGTGTTGGGGAGTCGTGGTGTGGGCCCCACTAGGTTTTTTCATGACTATGTTACAACATTCAATGGTTTTCTACTAATATTATTGAGTTCCATGAATTCCATTCCACATTGTAGTGTTTATTATCATGCCGAAATGTATAACCTTCTTAAATGTTAATATGTCATGCTTTTATGCATGTATCATTTCTTCCATATGTTTGTTTTATGGGATGACATGATAGTTTTTTTTTATGTAATTGATTGTAATGGCTAAATAGTTTGGGTTCAAATAAATGTGATTGAAAAACCACTGGTAATGTGAATGGGCCCTTTATAGATTGGTAGATGGAATCTCATAATATTGGACTCTTGACCATGTTCATTTCATATTATGAAATGGTTTTAAATTTAAAGTGATTAGATATGGAACTTATATTGTTATTCATTATTTAAAACCCATTTATTAGGGTTGATAAATCTTCTATTAGTTTCTTTGGAATGGAAGAGCGGGCATTTTCTATAGGTTCTGTTTCTTTTAGTAATGGCTTAGACGGTGGGATTTAAGACAAGTTACTTCTTTTAGAAAGACTTAGTGTTAGGTTCAACACTTTTATTACATAAGGTGATCACCTATGGTTGGTAGAAACATAGAACATAAACCATGTCTAATTTCAGGAGTTTTATCCCTTTTTGTGTCATTCACATGTCGTTGTCTCTAGTCAGACAACCCCTTGTTTAAAATGACACACTTGTTCGGATGGGTGGTATTGTATTTCATGGCCTTTTATATGGTAATGAGCATCGAATGATGCTTGGTTTTAGCTGGTTAGAACTACCTCTGGCATGGTCAACCACTTTATAGGCTTCTTGACCGTTTATTTTCCTTAGTTATGCATGAAATAATATTGTTTTGTCCAGGATAATTGTCTCATGGTGTGATACAACAATGGGATAAATCCCTTGTACAGACCATATGACAATTGAATTAATAGAGAGGAAAACCTATTGATATTAATAAAGATGTGCTGGTTGGGTGTGAAATATCATGGTAGTATGCATCGATATATGTGAATATTGTTGAGTGTTTACTATTGTGAAGAACCATTTGAGTTTGGTTGAATCATTGAGCCTTGTAACATTAATTGAAGCCTCTATTTATCTCCAATGTATTGTGACATGGGAATAAAAAGTTCATGTTTTTCCCAATTATTGAGATAACATACATAGACCTGGATGTTTTGACACATCAATCAGTCTAGTTTTGATCTTAATTCCAATTATTTATGAGATTGCGCTTATGGAAGATCTGACCTATGATGCTTTTGTGATGATAGTCTCATTATTCATTTTTATTATTAGGAAACTCATAAGGTGAGATGTTTCATGTTGGTATTTTAAAAAATATTTCTTTCTGGGTAGATAGTAGACAACCAAATATCACCGTTAGAGAATGGTCAGGCTGGCTTTAATTACGTCAGTCATGGGTACTTTAAATCAAATTTGTGGTTGTTATAAACATGAAATTGGTGTGGTTAAAGGTTGGAGATACATATGATTAATGTATTTAGGCATGGTTGTACTTTGGTATTTTATCATTAAATCTTTATAGATACTTAGTGTGGTAAAATATCAATGATTTGTTAGTGACGGTGTGTCGATTGGTAATGAAATGTTTCATTCCATTTGAGTCTACCAGCAATGGTTTGACTATTATTTTGTCCATTAATTTAGTGAGTTTGACTAGAAGTTATTCTATCCACATAGTTTACTTCATAAATAATTAACATGTCCCCTATCATAACATCTTCCTTGATATGCTAAAATAGAAATGTCTTACAACATGCATTAGATAAAAAGTTGTTGGTATGATTTAGTGGTCTCCCATTGTTTCACACTAAATATGTGGCCCTTATAGAGTCTTGGATTATATTTATTGTCTCTTGGATTCCCATATAGAAAAGACTTGGACTAACACTTGAACACAAGCAGTTTCACCTAAAATGACCACCAGGTTGATGACGCTCTGGCCTTAGAAAATGTTCTGATGTGGGTGTGTTTTCTTTGTACCAATGTCTCACTCTATAACATGTATTAAAAACACAATTATGTTAGTTCCTTTCACCGCATTCATATTAATATTATGCTATCATAGACTTTTTATCAGGCTCGGTGATCCTTAAATCATAGAGCGCCACCAAAGGTCAGGTATATGGGCTTTAGGGGACATGTACATGGTGAATGTGAGGTACCTTGAAAGAAGGAATAATAGTTTAGTTTATCAAAATGATGGCCACCTAAGACAAGAATTTTATGGAATAATCAGATAGAGTGGGCCAACTAGTTTTCTCTCTGGTTCTATGTAGTGATCAGTTAAGGACCATTTTTGGCATGGTGATAGATGTGACAGTTACGATTTGTGTCAGCCAGGGATTTTCATGAAAATCCAACACGACCATTAAAACTACGGTAAATGGGAGATCAACTATTTAACAATTTCAATATAATATTAGGAAACTCATTAAAACACATATACGCTTCTATGTTAGATAATTTTGATTGGGATTGAACAGTGGTTTTGAAATCACCTCCTAACATTAAATCCAAACCTAGGAAGAACTATTGGAATATTTATAGACAAGATGATGATGTAGTTGTGTATCTTGAAAAAGGGACTTCGAAAAGAGCAGTCTTGGTGTTTTTTGAGGAGAATGAGGGCAGGATTGAGTTTTATGATCTTAAGGAGTAGTGTATTTTAAGGGATTATTGAATGCATATTTGTCGATTGTAAATGAAACAATGATGTTTGAACAAAAATTCACATCCCCTATAGGTCAGGTGACATTCACCATGTTCCAGAAGGATACTCAGGGATGTGATGTTCTATGGTGGGAAGAATATAAAATCTCATGATTTGAACCAGAAAAAACAATGAAATGAAAATATTTTATTTACTAGGACGGTTGTTATTAAAACTAGTTTCAGAAATAATTTTCCCAAAATGAGGAACACTCTGATGTGGTTTAATAAAAAATTAAATTAACTAAATTAAACTTACAATGAAATATTTTAAATGAAAAATAAATGGGGAATAAAAACATAATATTGTTTTAATAATAATACAAATGAATATATTTTAATTATTATGAATATTTTTAATTTTGTTATCTTTATTATTTTATTTATTATGTAGGAGACCATAAAGGGTCTTCTTCTTCCATGGTCTCTTGACAGTCCGCCTCCCATTATATCATACCTGCAAGATAAAAAACCCCCTCTCAGTTCCCTTTATCCATGAATCTTTCCCCTATTTTTTTCATGATTCCTCTCTAAATCATAAAGGTAGGGGCTTATCCTACATCCCCCCCATAAATTGGGTGTTTTTGTTCGCTTCACCACCTGATGCAGCTCAAATAAAACAATGGATTTTTGGATAATAATTTTTTTGGATTCTATTCAATTATTAGGGAATGAAAATTTCCCTCCTCAGATCTCATTTGTGCGAGTTATGGAAACCGTCACCGATGGTGAAGTGGTTTGGCTCAATTTGGTTCACCGATAATGGTTTAATGTGAATTTTCATTTCATTATTATATATTACATAGTTTATAATTTTTTGGTTCATATTTAATGACTCCCAAGTAATTAATTTGATGTGTGATGGTCTTTTCTGCATTAATTTTGAGTTCATGTTAATGTGTGTAGTGGGTTTTGACCAAGTTTGTGGGTGTGAATGAATATACATAGTTATGAATGTATAAAAATATGTATATCTTCAATGCATGTGTTCCCACAAGTCATGGAGAACACACAAATTGGTTACGATATATATATATATATATATATATAAAGGTATATGTGTGCATGTGAGGAGCAGTTCCAGACATTCCCTGAAAAATATGTAAAGGTCCAACTTCTATGAGGTAGGGTCCCCTTTCTATTCCCTTTTATGTTTATTAATGCATTAATTAATTGATTATCAATCTTCCATTAGGTATTAATTAATTTTGTATGATTAGATTACATTATTCTATTGATAAATATAATTAAATGTTTAATATGATCTATGATTGGTTGATAAGAATTTTATTATTTCAAAATAAAACCCCCTCTAATGGAGCTTTTCTTCATTCAAGAACAACCAAAGTGAGTAGATGTGTATGATTGCTTAGGTTATTTCTTTTGGCATTTCCTTATTCGTTTTCTTTTATAATTTTTGTTAAAATGGTATGTTCATGTGTTTGGTCACTTTTTGTAGCATTTTCCCAATTGGGAACATCCTTGTTTGCATAACACCTCTCCCATACACTTGATCCATGTAATGTAGTTACTATGTGTCAATGAGTTAAATGAGATGGTTAAGGTAAATTGGATTTATATGATTAGTTTTTAAATAGGGTAGAATTACATAAGGGTAACAAACATGGAACCTTCAGAACTTGTTCCTTAAAATTAATTTTTCTTATTTAGGGAAATTATGTGAGAATGACCTTGAGTAGGATGGCACACACCAAATATAATGCCTTGAATAAATGATTTAACCATATAGATTAGTTTAAAATGAATTAAATTGTTTTGTTTTCTCTATCATTTCCATTAGGGACTTCAAATAAAGTGAAACCTATTCGGGGGGGTTCAACACCCATATTTTCCACCCCTTGGGTTGTTATATCCTAAATTCCATTAAATTCCCATGCCATAAATGATGAATCACCATCTAATATGTTCTTCAAATAAAATTCCTAACATTATTAAATTAATTAATGATAATTTTTTTCTGGGAAATAGACCATTGATCCTTATAAATTTTTAAAAATGGTTAGCTAGGAGAGTGACTGTTGAGCATTACGCCTCACTTCTAAACACTTGAGACTACCTTATAAATAATGGATACTTCACATCATATTTTTTATGCCTTTTTAAAAATATTTATTCATGATGGTTGTATACCATTTATTCATGAAAAATAAATTTGTCATCCTCTATTCAAATTTCATTAGATTATATTAAATTCCATTGGTCCTTGTTCCATATGCATATGCTTGTGTATGAATTTATTTCTATCGAAAAGTGGTTTGGAATAGTTTTATAAACTAAAGGGTAAATCTTGATACCCTGAAATGTCATGATTTAATTCATGACATATGATTAATATAAATGAAATTCTTTGTGACTCTGGTTGAATTTATTTTGTATAGGCTTGGTTTACATTTTTGTTAAATGTATTTTTCCATTTTGATGGCATGTATTGTTTCTCAAGATATATTGAATCACACGTGGCACATGGTGCTTGTTCGATAGTGTGATTTATTTATATTCGTTCCATGTTATATATGTAATGAATTTGTCATTGAAATGTTACCCAGAAACTATGGTTCACTTGATATTTTTCTGTTGAGAACATGTGTTCTGTATTAAAGAAACATGGATGGAATCCCGTGGTCAGGTGGTCATACCACAACATGTCTGGGCAGCAGTGTTTTATGCTACCATGGAAATGATTCCCCCATGATGTTTATTGTAATACTGGGTGATACTGGTTTTCTCAGGTGAAACCAAGGATTTAACCAATGGAATTATGTCTATTCTATGCCTCGATTGATACTCGGTCCTTTACATGTGATACTTGCGAAAAACTCATGGTCACCATATCAAATGTGATAGTTGGAGCATGTAAAGGATCTTTGTAGCTGGGCATGGTGGCATTGTATATTTTAAATGGATTTATTGTATCGATACCTCAGGTATGGGCTTAGACTCGACTATATAATTAGAAGGATTGATTTAATTTTATTGATTCATTTCATTGGTAAATTACTTTTTCTATACTTATTTCTTCTATTTATATTATACAATTCACTTGTGAATTTCCTCCCTTGCTTATTATCATTCATACGTGATGACATGGGAATTAGACCACTATCATATGAACAAGATTGAGGTTTTTCTTCATTGAGTTTCATTTTTTCATTTTTCATTGGAACACATATTATGCTTGAAAAGGTACATCCTTTAAAATTTATGGCTTAGTAAAAATTAGGTGGTATGGGGTAGGTGTCCATTTAGGAACATAGAACAATTTTTTATTATTAATTTTTATCACTTTGCATTTATTTTATATATAAGTCCTCTTAAAAAATATTTAACTATTTATATTGGACTAGACACAGTGGGTTCTAGCCTTCTTAGAAGTATATCCACCACCATTGCTGAGTACCCATGGTACCCATGTAGACCTAATATGTTCAAGATATGGGTGGTTAATTTTATTTATTGAACACCGCAGTAAAGATATAAGGACCGAGATGGATCTCGATATGCACATTAATATCACCCCGGGGGATTTATAGGTCATTATTGTTTATTTCACTTCATTGTAATTCATGTTATATCAATCACTACTTTTAGTTATTTACCCTCATTATGACATTACATTCATCTATTTTATAATCTCACATTGGGAACTTTTATTAAATCGTTAATTATTAACTTCAATTTCCTTTTGAATTATTTATTATTGTTTTTCTATGGTGTATTCTTATTATGCTTCCACTATGTATTATATATTGTTAATCTTTGTGCATACTCTAATATATGAGGGTATATTTTCCCCATAGACAATCTCGTAGACCCCCAATACAAGTCGGTGACCTCTAGTGTTCGTGGAGATGTAATTGAGGTTATGTAACCCACTGGTCCGACAATTGGTTTGACATTCAGTAGGTTCGGAAAATTATAGGGGCACAAAATAATCATTTTATTACATAAGGAATAAAATTCATTCTCTAAATATTTACATTAAAATTTTCACATGAAATATTGAGGGGAAAATAAAACTCATAACTAATTATTTTCAATAATGAAAAATTTCTCAAAACCTTTTAACCATGTTATACTTTCTGATATATGAATGTAATATGTTCATTCCATTAAATATTTCATCATTATAATAAATTGATAAATAATAATATTTTTATAAAAACCAAAGGAGATAATAGATAAAACATGTGGGAAGCTTTTGAATTTTTTTATTCCACTCCAAATAATGAAATAACCAATCTGATCGACTACAATACCAAAAATATTATAAGGATATCCCATTTCCACACATCAATTTTTGAATAGAAATTCCAATATATAAAAACGTAACCACCTTTCTTTGGTTTATAATAAAAAAACATCTTCCTAAATAATTCCCATGAAAGATATAAAATTCGTATCATATAAATGACTGTGATTCTGAAAATTAAACTTAAATTATATTATTTTCCCCCATAGGAAAACATCTCCTGATATTGAAATTTCAAATCAATTTAAAAAAAAATTTAAAAATTAATTAATTTGGTAGGAGGGTTTTCCATTGAATAAATCAGGGAGGCATATAGATTATTTCGAATATCATATTCTGTCAATGGTGGTGAGGGAATGCATTTTCACCACATATTTTAAAATATATTTTCCCATTTATCTATTATAAAAATATTAAAAATATTGTGTATAAAATACTTAAAATGATTCATTTTAAAGACAATTGAAATAATTTCAAAAGAGTGTTAAAATTCCTTTAATAGTTTTCCATTGTTTATATAAATTTATTAATAGGATATTTTTAAAAATATTCCCACGTAAGAAAAATATTTGGTAATGAAACATCAAAGTAATACCCTTAAAATAAATCCCCCTAACTAGATTATGATCTATCACATATGTTTTTATCATCATGTATTATAAAATAAGTCAATCACGTTGAGTTTGATTTGTAGTATCATAGGAACTGTAGTAGGAACTATAGCGTTGGAAGTACTATAGTAGGGACTATAGCACCTTCAGTACTATAGTAGTACTTCTCACCAAAGGGCCCATTGGGTTAAAAAATGTGATTTGAAGCCTTCTATTTAACCCACTTGGCCTTGGTCCTTAAGGCTGTGTAATGGGTCTCCCTCATCCAAGAAAAAAGGGGTATTTATTTTAATAATTAAATGAGGCTTTTGCCCCAACCTCTAAAGGAAATAGTTTATTATTATTAAACATCATTAATGTCAATTTAGGAACTATTTCATTAATATTACATTTATTTATGAAATAGTATAACTTAATTCAAATACAAATAATTAACACGTATTTAATATGTTAATTTAATTTGAAATATCTTGGAATAAAAATGCTCATTTATATAATTTTAATATTAAATTTTTTGAAATCATTTATTTTATTTTTCAATTAATTTAAATATTACTACATTTGTGCTGTGTATCCGTTCAATATAATTTCTTCATTACTATGAATTTCAAATAATTTATTATGAATAATGATCAAATTATATTTTAAATAACTAATTATAAAGGAAAAAACCATGTTTATCCTATTGTTAAAAATAATTATAGATATTATAATAAATTGTGAGGTTTATTGAGATTTATATTCAATTAAATAGTATAAAGCTAAAATTAAATGAAATATAAAACAGCGATTCCATATTTTAGTGAAATTTATGGAAATTTTAAAAATTACTCATAAAATAGGATAAATAAATGTGTTATAGTAATTATTAGTCTGTTCAATTTTATTTTTGACACTTATTTTCTTGAATTACCCTTTACCATGGTATCAAAGACTACTAATGTTACTATTTTATGTGATGAAAAATAAAAGGGACACATGTACCGAATTATGACACAGATTGAAAATATTAAAACAATATGTTAAATTTTTACCATATGGTTGGTGACTTTTATTTAATATGAAACATGAAAAACAATTAGAATTTTTTTTTCGAAAATCCACTATTTAGTATAAAATATAATAATACTCAGTAAAAGAATAATAAAAATTTAAAAAAGAAATAAATGAAATATTTAATATAAAAATTACCTAATTAAATTTTATTAATTATCTAAAACAAGAATTGGAAATGAAAAAAATTGGAAAGAAAATAAAATTTTCAATAAAAACCATCATATACACAATTCATTGAAAAATGAATGTTTTAAAAAATATTAAAAAAACTATGACATTTTTTAAAATATGATTTCCAAAAAGATTATTATTTAAAAATATTATGTAATGACCCATAATTTCCATGTTATTTTTTTAAAATAAATGGTAATTTTACGAGTCCGTGAAAATTGACGGCGCGTGATTCTGAGGCCCGGACTGCCCGGAATGAATTTTTTAATTTTTTTTTCGGGTACGTTTAGTAAAAGTGTGAGCAGGTTTTTATAACCTTTGAACTGATGCCTTAAATTGAAATATGAGGGCACCGTTGAACATGTAGTGCTAGTATTCACTTAATAAGACTTTCACCTCGATGACAGTTGGTCGAGGGTGAAAGAAAATTTTCGTATTTTTCGCGGAAATAATAAAATAAAATAAACCCAAGTTTTATTTTATTTTGTTGTAACCACCATCCAAGTGGAATTTGAGAAGTGGGGACCACCAGACCTTAACATCCCTTGAGAGTTTATGGTGGTGGGTGCTACCCGAGGTCTAAACCACATCAAATCCCTCATTAATGTGAAGGAGCCTCCTGAACTTCCTTCACATTAATTGTACAAACCCTCTTTAATTAATTGTGTCAACCCTTGGCATCCTCCAATTTGAATTTTATGCCAATTCAACCCATTTATTGTTGCCAATTAATTAAGCCAACTGGGATTTCCAATGAATTAAATAGATAATCATATTATATTTGGTTGGATATTCATTTTTTGGAAAAGTGTTGGCAATGTAGGATTGGGAGAACATGGGAGAACGATCTCCAATGAAGAACACTCCACCAATGAAGAATGCCGACCCCCTTCAACCTTCTTCCTTGGGACTTATTCTGACATGGGACGTCTTCATCCATGGTGAATAGATGACAGTACTACCTTCTTGCACAAATTTCCTCAAGAGAACGAGGTAGGGGTTTAAGTTATGAATGATTATATTTCTTACCCTTGTTCTTCCCTTCTGAAGTAAGGAACGCGGATCAGCATTAAAAATAGGTGATCTGCATATGTTTTCTTTTGCGGGTATTGATAATAATAATTGCGGGATGTTTTGACGTTATTATTTCTTGTTTATGTTGAGTTGTTTTTTATCTTGCTAATGCGGAGGGTACCATCCACACAACAATGGCCCGACCCCTTCGAAAATCATTTAATGATTTGTGGTGTTGAACGCGACAAAGGCGATGGTGCAACGACACTGCCCCGTGGCCACCGCCACCTCGCGCCCTCCGTGCCCCGCGACTCTGCCACTCACGGCTCGACCATATGCTAGGACACTGCCGCCATCCACCAAGACTCCACCGCTATCCGCCGAGCCGCCTCCACCGAACTGCCATCCCAGGACGAACATCCACCCCGTGGCTTGACCGCCACCCCGCAGCCGCTCCGCTGACCCACGATCGAATCACCGAACCTCGACTAATCCGAGCCCTTGCAGCCGGTCTACCGCCCCGGGGCCGGTCCATGCCCCCGCGGCCGGTCCACGCCCTCGTGGCATGTCTACCGTCATCACGGCTGGTCCTCACTGAGTGGATGGTCCGCGCCCACACGGTCGGTCCGTGCTCTTTTGGTACCCCTCGGCCGATCCACCCTCGCAGCACCCCTCGCAGCCCTAATGGGGCGAACTAGGCTGGGACGGACCGGAACCGGGCCCACTACGACCCCTTTTACTATATTTTGGCCATAACATTGGCACTAGACATCTGGTAGATGAACCGTCAGTGACATTGGGAACCTTGGAGTGAGTGGGTCCCTATGAGTGAAACCCCATTGAGTTTTTCATTATGTTGTGGAATAGTCATGTTGGATCGAGCATGAATCCAACCGGTTCCCCAGGACTAAAAGGCTAATGACTCACAGACCGAGAATTTGATTGAAACGATGTCTATTATGTTAAGACTCCTATGATGTGGAGGACCTTTGAGACACTTCATTGTGGGACTAATTTATAGTTAGAGTATCGACTAGTAGCATGTGGAGTGGATCCTCCCAGAGACGAGCGAGCATAGTGCGAGAAACTAGTGGCTGGATGACACATGATGACTGCGGATCATTTCGACTCAGAGTGACTCAAATGGCCCAGGGGGGAGTGCCTTGGTGATGCGGCAGAACCACAGTGGGGAGTGCGTTGGTGATGCAGTAGACCAACGGTACTCGACAGGGGGAGTACCTTAGCAGGCCATAATGGGGAGTGCCTCTGTGTGATGCGGTAGACCCATGGTGAGGAGCACCTCTGTGTGACGTGGCAGAACCACTCTACTCGATAGGAGGAGTACCTCAGCAGTCCATAGTTAGTGGGAAGCACCTCTATGTGATGCGGTAGGCCCACTGTACTAGATAGAAGAGGAGTTATGCACCAGCCTAAGAGTTCAAAGTTGTTACTGGATAAGTTACATGATACTACCAATAGAAAAAATCCTGATGTGAGCTAAGTCAGTAACTCTTCGTTTTTCTTCATGATTTAGATGGATTACTTGATAACATAGGTATATTTTTGGGAATATACCTGAGTATGGTTATCTGTTGATTTCAGAAATTTTGATTTATCCTTGATGGATTTTGTGAGACCAAGAGGGTCTCGTGGTCCCTATTATGTATCATTACACTCACCCCTACATGGGAAATTCCCGCACCTTCCTGTGTTGGTTACAGATGACGGACAATGATGACTGTGGCTGAGTGTACTAGGACAGGACAGTACCTGTAGGTGAACCATACGACATGTCGTTTCGTAGTGGAGATCGGTAGACGTGGAGTGCTGAGGTGGCGATCTGTACCTACCCTTCAGGTAGGAACCTCAGAGGACGATCCAGTAGCTGTCTCTTCTCTTTATTCTGTTGTATTGTATATCAGTTGTACTTGTACCATTACTACTGGGATTGTATTCCTCCCCCCTTTTTACATTCAGCACTATTTTGGTTATACAGATTTCTTGTGTTCATATCCTATGGTGTGCTTGGTTACGTGAGTTTGTAGGTTAAAAATGAAATACCTTCCCAATTTTAGGGAAAATGCCTTTTGGTGCTAGTCGCCACCCCCTAGACTATGGAAGGAGGGGTTGGGGTAGTCACGAAATGGGACCCAGGGGATAGGTTGTGACAATTCGGTAACAGAGGAGTCAGTTCTACCACAAAACATAAGACTCTGATCTTTTCAATGAAGCAATAGTGTTAAAGGTAATGAGTGTTGATTTCAGTTCAGGGAGTCTAGTGTTGGTGCGGTGGCTGACGTATTTATACACCAGGACCCTGACTTCTGATTTCGGACTAAGTTCATGAAAACATTGATTGTTTGTGTGTTTTCAATAGTTTTCATTGTGATATTTGGAGTCAGCTCACCAGGTATAACTTTCATCTCCCCATGTATAACTTTTAACCGTGGTGCACCTATTTCTTTTCAGAATGCCTCCACATAAATAGCTGGATAGTGTTCTAATAGTTGTACGCATTGATAACCAACCGAGCTATGAGGCCTCAGTGTAGGGCTTTCTTCTACTAGAGGCACTAACAGAGGCCCCAGCGGTACCGTTTCCCGTTGGTCCACCGATGCCACCAGCCGAAGAAGGAGACGGTGCACACCTCTTTAGTGCATTGCATGAGTTCCAGCACTAGAGGCCACCCTGGATCAGGGGAGAGATGGACCCACAAGTGGATGCGGATTGGATGGATTTTGTGGTGTTAGTTTTCTGAGTGGTAGGGACACCAGCCGATCTCATGGTTATCATTGCCATCGGCCTTCAATAGGCAGAAGTGGGTATATGGTAGAGCCTGATGCTCCAAATTCACGACGAGGTGACACTTCTTTTGGAAGACTTTGAGAGCCTATTTTGGGAAGAGTTTGTCCCTACGACTCTTCATGGAGTGCACATACAATAGATTCTTCATCTGCAGCATGGTAGTATGACCATAGCTCAGTACTCAGAGAGATTCAACGACCTCTCACGCTACTCCACATATATGGTACATGACCCATTCTTTAGGGCCTGGACCTTTGATAAGGGACTCAGGTGAGAGAACATGGTTTCGATGGTTTCACTTAGCATCACTATATAGGCGGGGGTGTTAGAGAGAGCCCTCTTGGTGGAGAGTTTCATTGCCAAGCAGTCAGCAGTAGTGAGACCAACCACAGTCTTCATGTAGCGGAGTCTTATGTAGTTGGCATCATATAGATAACGTAGAGGTCCAAGAGGACCATATATACAGGTGGACGACTGCATGACTCGAGAACAGTTGTTCGGGGTACCCAAGGTAGAGATAGACATTCCAGGAGCGGGAAATGTTACACATGCGGTGGCCAGGGTCACATGGAACGTGACTGTCTGACCCACTGTATGGATGATCAGCAGATGGTTGAGAGACCGCCCAGGCAGAGGCAGATGATCAAACAAGGAGGTCCGCATGGGAGCAGGTGGATGTGGGAGAGGATCTAGTCATGTATCTGGCGGTGGGCAACAATTTGAGATATTTTAGACACCACCACCAGGAGGTCCACCCCGACCACAGGGAGTAGGTGGACATGGGAGAGCGTAGCTCCAGGCAGCTGATGCTTATGATCATGGTGTTCCAGATATGATATGAGGTATGATATGTATCTACTCCATCTTAGTTGTATCATTTATAGACACAGATTCCAGTTATTCTTTCATTGCCACTGCTCTAGTTCAGAGCTCAGAGATTCTGATGGAGCTGTTGGATCGATATTTACGGCTCGAGACTCTTATGGGAGAGGATTCGATGATTACTCACTGGTGCCGGTAGTGAGAGCATAATCTAGGAGGTGAGAGATTCGTTTGGTATGTCCTAGTAGTGTAGTCGAGGCCTTACGACATCATCTTGGGTATGGACTGGTTATCTACAGTCTATGCTCTGATTGACTGTATTAGGCGCAAATTGTAGTGTGTTCACACAGATGGGGCAAGGTTTACCTTCAACAGTGTGAAGGGAGCCTTTGCAGCACATGGAGGACTTACCCAGAGAAGAGTGTAGCTGATTACTTATCAGTTGGTTAGCCTTACCCTCAGAGCTATTGATGTGGAGAGTCTGAGCTATTCTATAATTGTGGATCATTATGATGATTTTTTCCGTAATGATGTTCCGGGTCTTCCTCCTCACAGAGAGGTAGACTTTTAAATTGATTTTTACCCCGAGACGACACCAATATCTACACTAGCATATTGAGTGGCTCTCGCAGAGCTTCGCGAGATGAGGGTATAGATAGAGGACTTGCAGGAGAAAGGGTTCATCTAGACCAGTGTTTCACATTGGGAAGCCCTAATTCTATTCACCAAGAAGGCAGATGGGAGATTGAGGATTTTTTTTACTACTGGTACCTGAACTAGGTGATCATGAAGAATAAGTACCCACTCCCAAGGATTGACGACCTCTTTGATCAGATGAAGGGAGCACAATGGTTCTTGAAGATAGACCTTAGATCAGGCTATCACCAGCTCATAATACAAGATGAGGATGTGCAGAAGATGGATTTCAGATGTCATTATAGCTGTTATGAGTTCTTTTTTATTCCATTCAGTCTGACCAATGATCCAAAAGTGTTCATTGGACTCATGATCAAGATCTTTCAGCCATACCTTGATTAGATCGTAGTGGTCTTCAATGATGACATTCTGATCTACTTGACTATTGTGGAGGAGAATTCATATCATTTGTAAGTAGTACTAGACACACTCTGAGAGCACCAGCATTATGGTAATCTTTCAAAGTGGTAGTTTTGGACCAAAGAGGTTCAGTTTTTGGGGCATGTCATATCGGAGGCTGGAGTTGCAAGGGATCCAGTGAAGTTTGAGGTGGTACTTTCTTTGGAGCCTTGCTAGAGTGTGACGGTGGTACAAAGTTTCCAGGGTTTGACTGGATATAACTAGAGGTTTGTGCTGAATTTCTCCAGAATTTCAGCTCCACTATCATCCTTGACAGAGAAGGGGAAACCATTCGTTTGGTCATTGAAATTCTAGCGGAGTTTTCAGGAGATGAGGTAGAGGCTGACTAGTGCCCCCATCTTGAGGCTTCTAGAGGTGGGCGTCACGTACATAGTTTACTGCGACGCATCAGGAACTAGACTCTGATGTTTCCTCATACATGAGTGAGCAGTGATCGTATATGGTTCTCAAAATTTAAGACAACATGAGTTGAACTACGCTACCCATGACCTGGAGATAGAAGTTGTGGTCTTTGCCTCGATGATGTGGAAACACAATCTGATGTGAGTGAATTTTACAGTGTACTATGATCACAAGTGTCTTAGTTATATCTTCACTCAGACGGACCTTAACTTGAGACGACTACGTTGGCTTGAGTTCCTACAAGAATACTACTTTTCGATAGTATATAATCCTAGGAAGTGGAACGTTGTTGCAGATGCACTCAGCTGGAGATCTTCTATACAGCTACTAGGTGAGGCGAAGGAGAAGTTGTTCGCTTTACAGATATCCGTTGTGGATAGATACAGAGAAGCATTCATTTGGTTACTTACAGTGACTCCCCCACTTCTTCAGCGAGTTAGGGAGGCACAACACGTGGATGCTGATTGTGAGGCGCGACGTGCTCAGATATCCACAGGGCAGGCACCAAATAAATTTTATAAAGGTGGGGAGCACGTCAACCTCTTCAAAGGACGCACCATTGTACCAATGCCACTTCAAGAGGATCTGTTGAGTCAGTTACGCACATCCCCTCTAGTGGTACATCCAGGATTGGTGAAGATGTACTAGGATCTCCGACGACATCACTGGGGGCCGGGAATGAAGAAAATAGTAGTAGAGATTATCACTTGGTGCCTCACTAGTCAGCATGTGAGGTGGAACATCAGGTACCAGCAGGACTGGTTCAACCATTAGAGGTCCAAGATTGGAAGTGGGATGGGATATCCATGGAATTCATGATAGGACTTCCACGTACATCTAGGGGACATGAATCGATTTGGGTGGTCGTCGAACGACTCACCCTGTCTGCCCACTTACTACTGATTAGAGAGTAGGGTTCAATAGTGATCTTGGGACGTCTCTATGTGCATGAGATTGTGAGATTACATGGAGTACCCTCGAAGATTATCTCTGATCGTGATGCACGTTTTACTTCCCGGCTATGGAAGGGGTTGCATGAGGATTTCGTGACAAAACTACATTTGAGCACCACCTTCCATCCTTAGATGGATAGCCAGACTATGAAAACCACTCAGACCCTTGAGTACATACTGCGTGCTTGTTTCATCCACTTCAGTCGAAATGGGAATGATCTCTAACATTTGGTGGAATTTTCATACAAAAAAAATTATCACTACACCATTGGGATGGCACCTTTTGAGGCATTATATAGGCACCCTTCCAGATCACCTTTATGCTGGATTGGCCTAGGGGAGTCAGCACTTGCGGGACCAGAGATTGTTCAGGCTACCACAGATAAGGTGAAGATCATCTAAGAGAGGATGAATACTGCACAGAGCAAGAAGAATGTTTATGGTGATTGGAGATGGAGACCTCTAGAGTTCGAGGATGGTGACCATGTCTTTCTACAGGTCACACCTCGATGAGGTTTGCAGAGATTTGGCCGATGCATCAAGTTATCTCTATGATTTATTAGACCTTTACATGTTCTCAGCAGAGTTGTTGAAGTGGAATACTGCTTATCCCTTCCACCTCAGTTACACCAGGTTCATGACGTCTTCCACCTTTACCAGCTTAGGAGATACGTGCATGACCCCTCTCACATCATCAATCATGGTGAGCTGGACGTCGACGATGAGGAAACTTTTACAGAGGTTCCAATAGAGATTGAGTATCGACAAGAGTGGGTTCTTCATGGATGGGAAATGCCTTTGGTGTGCATTCACTAGAAGAACGTGATCCTCCAAGATGACACGTGTGAGCGGGAGGCTCAGAAGTGTGCTCAGTAACCCCAATTTTTTACCTAGTTTGAGTTGTGGCTTTACGTGGACTTAGAACCATGAGGAGGGGAGAATGTAAAGACCTCGAATTTCCATGTATTTTTTTTAAAATAAATGGGAATTTTATGAGTCCTCAAAAATTGATGGTGCATGATTATGAGGCCCAAAGAGACCAGAATTAATTTTTGAACATTTGTTCAGGTTCGTTCAGTAAACGTGTGAGCCGGTTTTTTTAACTTTTCAACCGGTGATCATAATTGAAATCTGAGAGCACAGTTGAACTCACAGTGCTCGTATTCACTTATGAAGACTTTCACCTTGATGAAAAATGCTCAAGGGTTAAAGATATATTTTGGATTTTTTGTGAAAATAATAAAATAAAACAAACACATGTTTTTTTTTATTTTATTGTAACCAACCTCCATGTAGAAGTTGAAAGTGGGGACCACCAGACCTTAACCTCCCTTAAGAGGTTATGGTGGTGGGGGCCACCCAAGGTCTAAACCTCTTCAACTCCTTTATTATTGTGGAGGATCCCCTTGAGCATCCCACAGATTAATTGTGCCAACCCTCATTAATTAATTGTTCAGACACTTGGTATCCTCCAATTTGAATTTTATGCCAACGCAACCCATTTATTGTTCCCCATTAAAAAAGACAACTTTGATTTCCAACAAATTAAGTAGATAAACATATTTTATTTTTTTTCTATTCATTTGTTGGAAAAGTGTTGGAAAAGGAGGATTGGGAGAACTTGGGAGAAAGCTCTCCAACAAGGAATGCTCCGCCAATGAAGACCGTCGACCTCCTTTGACCATATTCCTCAGGAGTTCTTCTGACTTGGGACGTCTTCATCTATGGAGAATAAACAACCGTACTACCTTTTTGTGACAATGTCATAAAGAAAACGAGTTAGGGGTTTAATTTGTGAATGATTATATTTTTTTACCCATGATCTTCCCTTCTAAAACACAGAATGTGGATCCACCTTATAAATAGTTGATCCGCATATGTTTTTTTGCGAGTTTAGATAATAATAATTTCGGGAGGGTTTGATGTCATTATTCCTCATTTATGTTGAGTTGTTTTTTACCACCATAACATGGATGGTACATGCCAAACAAACATGGCCTGAACCCCCTGCAAATCATGTTATGATTTTTGGTGTTGAACGCGATGAAGGTGACGACGCAATGAGACCGCCCCACGGCCACTACAACCTCGTGACCTCCATGCCCTGAGGCTCTACCACTTGTGGAACTGGTATCTGCTGAGCAAAAGATGTCGGACTGCCATCCTGTGTCCAGACCGCCGCCCCGCGGCCGGTCCACCGAACCGCGTCCGAACCATCGTCATGCGGCAGGTCCGCGGACCCGCAGCTAGACCTTTGACCGGCAGCCAGTCCGCTCTATCGTGGCCAGTCCACCGCCTTGGCGGCTGGTCCGCGCCCCCGCGGCCGGTCTGTGCCCTTGAGGACGTTCCACACCCTCACGTCTCTTCTGAGCCCTCGTGGCCAGTCCAACGCCCTCGCGACTGGTCTACGATCGCGCGGCTATTCGACACCTCGTGGCCAGTCCGCGCGCTCATGTACATTCTGTGACATCATGGTACCCCTCGGCCGAGCCGCCCTCTTGGCACCCATGTGGCCCTCGTGGGCCAGGCTGGACCCTACAGTATGGGCCGCACTACGTTCTGGGCTGGACCCAATGGGTCTATTTGGGTCGACCCGAACCGGGTCGGCCCTGGATGCTTCGGGCAGACCAGGATGGACCGGACCCCGGCCCACTATGACCCCTTTTACATTTTTGTCTACAACATTGGCACCGGAAGTTCGTTAGAAGAACCTTTAGTGGTATTGGGAACCTTGGAGTTTGTCGGTCCCTTTAAGTGATACCCCACTATGTTTTGGATTATTTTGGGGAATAGTAATGTTGGATCGAGCACGAATCCAAACGGGTCCCCAGGACAAAAAGGATAATAACTCACAGACTGGGCATCCGATTGATGCGCCATCTATTACGTTTAGATTCCTATGATGTGGTGATCCTTTGAGACAATTCATTTTGGGACTTTGTGGGAGTTGGAGTATAAAATAGTAGCTTTTGGAGCGGATCCTCCTAGAGACGAGTGAGCGCAGTGCGGGAACCCAGTGGCTGGCAGAGACATGACGACTGCTGACTGTTTTGACACGTAGTGACTCAACTTGCATACTGGGGAGCGCCTTTGTGATGTTGCAGACCCATGGTGGGGTGCTCCTTGGTGGCGTAGAAGACCAACGAAATTCGACAGGAGGGGTACCTCAGCATGCCATGAGGGGGAGCGCCTCTGTGTGACGCGACATACCCACGGTGGGGAGTGCCTCTGTGTGACATTGCAGACCAATGATACTCGACTAAAGGAATACCTCAACAGTCCCAAGTTAGTGGGAACCACTTTTGTGTGACGGGACAAGCCAACTGTACTCAATAGATGCATATTTCTATAGTAGTTGATCTGTTCGACGTTGTGACAGGGAATGTCACTTGATACTACCCCTAGAATAAATCCTGGTGTGATCCGAGCCAGAACCTCTGTGTTTTTCCTCATGATTGAAATGGATTACAAGATAACATTGGTATATATATGGGAATATACCTAAGTAAGGTTATCTATTGATTTCATACTCTTTGATTTTTACTTTATGGATTTTGTGAGACCTAGAGGGTCTCGGGGTCCCTACTTATTGTCATTATTCTCACCCCTACACGAGCTATGCCAGCACCTTATTGTGGTGGATGTATATGACAGAAAATGCTGACTGAGGTAGAGATTACCATGACTATACGGTATCAGTAGGTGGACCTTATGACATGTCAGTTTGTAGAGGAGATAGGTAGACATGGAGTGCTGAGGAGGCGATCTGTACCTACCTTTCAGGTAGGAACTTCGAAGGATGATCCAGTAGCTTTCTCATCTCTTTCATCAGTTGTATTGTATTTCAGTTGTAATTGTACCTTTGATTTTGGGCTTGTATTCTGGCCACCGTTTTAGATTCATCACTATTTAGGTTATACGTATTGCATGTGTTTGTATCTAGTTGTGTGATTGGTTACATGAGTTTGCAGTTTATAATGGTAATGCCTTCCCAGTTTTAGGGAAAACGCCTTTCAGTGCACATACCCATTCCCTGGCCTATTTAAGGCTGGATTGGGGTAGTCACGGCACGTCCCCCAGGGGACGGGTCATGACATATTATTATTATAAAATTTAGAAACCATGATTTTAAATAAACCATATAATCAATGAAAATAAAATTTTGAGGGAAATAAATCATATTCACTTTTATTATAAAATTACCTAATCTTATTATAATTTGTGTAACTCTGTAAAATATAAATAATTAATTTTAATAATATAATGAAATTATTTATTCTATCATTACACATGTTTCATTAATAGCACTCCCATCTAGGTAAAAATATCTTCTCTTATCAACATTTTAAATAAAATTTCGTTGAAATTCCCATAACATAAGAAATATCCAAATTCGCATTGCTAATACCTCATTATTTCTAGGAATGTTTTGGTGTCACCACACCCCATGAACCATTGTTGTTAAAAAAAATTATCAACGAAGGCTTCAAATAAGACAAATTTCATATATATCAATCAATTTGTTTAATTTTCAATTATCCATATTTTATAATTTATTGAAAATCCTACCTAATGTCATTAATAACTATTTGTTAATATAACAATATTATTTCTATTCCTACCAGATGGATGTTTTTATTTATTTTTCAATGCCATCATGTTAGGTTAATATATCATATATACCATATATATATAAGATTTTTATTTAAAATTCCAGTTTCTGGATATAATATAACTAATGAATAAATAAAAACTCAATATCAAGGTGTTCAGAAAGAAGACCAGGAACTGGTTGAAGCCAGCCCTATGAAAATTAAATAAAAAGTATGAGAGTTAAGAATACACGAGGTTATTACTTAATCGAGTGTAAAATACCCCACATCTGTCAGCCTCCATAAGTGGGGAACAATTATCATGCGTCGTGAAAGACCACATTAAACCAAAATCAGTAAGTGCCCACTTTTCCAGAGCATCAGCCACCTGGTTGGCCTCCCGATAGACATGTGAAACCACCAGGTGCATTTGTGCGACCATGTTGAGACAATCAACCTATTGAGGTAGCACGCACCACAGAACATTATGTGTCATGGTCCTCAAGGCTTTAACCACAGACTGAGAATCATATTCAAGACATATACACTTCCAATTAAACTAGACATCATACCTGACCACATATATCATGGACCAGATTTCTTCTTCGAATGTGTTTCCAATACCAATGGAATGGTGGAAGCATCCCTTTACAAACCCACAGTAGGTTCGGAACACTCCCCCACACCATGTCATACCTGGTGGGCCCGACACAAAACCATCAATATTCAACTTGAGAGAGAGCACAATTGGTGGAATCCACCAAATATTTTTCAGAATTCGAGGCTTGCACGATCAACACGAAACAGAAAGAATTCTCAGAATTTGCAGATCATAAAAAGTTTTAGACATAGCTCCATCCTGTACCATTGAGGCAACATAAACATCCCTATGGACATCCATCATACCTTGTTGTACCATGGTGTGTGCATCACCAAATAGCATGTTGTTCTGGGCTCCACATATATCTTCAATAACAGAAGCAATAACCACCAACAACAGGTTCTGAAGTTTCTCACTGCATTGAGCATGCACCATGTCAGAAAACAAGTCTAGAACCGGCCTACATGTTTCAACCACAATCCGAAAAATATAACCAATGTAATCCCAAAGCTTCTTGACAAGCCTGCTGTCCATGAAGACATGCAGCATCAAGTCCTCCTCAGCCCTACAAATGGAACACATAGTGGCCATTTGCAGGCTAGCCCATTTGAGAATGATAGTTGTTAGAAATAAATTTTCCCACATTCTCCATATCAAGAATACTCTTGCAGGATGAATGAAGTCAGCCTTGAAATACAGCAGCCATTCCGGTGTAGGAGTTAGACCCCCACAAGCTATCCTGTAAAAATCCCTGCAGTTAAGTAAACCTATTTTGGAACCAACCCAAATCAGAGTATCAAAATCCATGAAATCATGTCCATTGATTTCATTTTCCACAGGCACAAGAATATCAAAAAACAAGAGCATGAATTTGTGAATGAAAGCCTGAGATGGACATAGGGGCTTCATCCGTTGGAACATGATGATCTGAAAGGGGATGAGTGAGCCACTTAGTTGTCCAAAAATTCGTGGTGGAATCCTTACAAAACAACCATTTAGTATCCTGCACTATCCTCCAATATGAATGCTTGAGAGATTCCCAATCTGATGAGGCAAGATAATATTTATAACCATTGAGATTCCTTTTTGTAATTCGATTCGATAGGAAATCATCATCAGCTTCACATGTGATCAGGTTCCAAGTGAATTTCACAATCAAACCATCATTGAAGGTGCAGAGGTCCATAACCCCAAGGCCCTCTATCTCCACAGGCTTTATGCATTCCTTCCATGAAAATGCATCCAGCTTCATCTCATGTGGTGACCTCGTCCATATAAGTTTTCGCACCATGCTCTGAAGCTCCTTAATGAGTCCTCTTGGTCATTTATAAATGGAGAAGGAATAAACGAACTTCAATGTGATCACCGAATTCACCAGGTAGACCCTCCTAGCCAGTGACATAGCCTTTCCTTTCCAACTGGCCAGGTGATGTATAATACCAGCAGAAATTCCTTCCAAATACTGCCTTTTCACCTTTCCCCAAAACAGTGGGATCCCATGATATTATAAAGGAAGTGATCCTCCCCACACCCTAAGATTCTTAAAAATCCTATTCCTTTTGCCGACCAGAACCCCATTCCCAAAGATGATCGATGAATTTTCCTAGCTAATGGCATGGCAAGCCACCTCCTCATAATGAAATATATGTTGAATAAAAATAATAAAAAATTAATTTTTTTAAAATATTTTGGATATATTAAACGGATTTTATCACAAGGAATTGATGAAATTATAACAGAAATTATATATATATATATAGGATATTAGATTTATATGGGATGGCATTGACATATAATTACTTGTATTAAATCAACGAGACCATAATGCCTAACAAATTCATTAAATATTTATCCTTCTACTAAATACTATTTATAATAAATTTTCTCTCACATTACCCTAAACTATAACAATGTTATGATACATTTTATGAACATATTATTATTATTATTGAATATGTACATTATATTGATTCCATATAATTTTGAGGTATAAATATAATTTTTCACATAATTAAATATATATAGAAAGAATAATAAATTAATCTTTTATTACTAATGAACTAAAGAAATTAATTTACCATATATAAGTAAAAAATAAGATCATTTTTTTAAAATGACTTTTATATAATCTAATTTGTCTGTGAACATTATTAAATGAAATTAAATATATTATATTTATTAAATGAATAATATTACCTCGAAAAAATTAAATATTGATTAGAATATTGAATAATTATTGATATGTATACCAGTAATTTTTCAATAAAAATAGAAATTCAATACATTATATATTTTAATTTGAAATATGTATAGGTAAATTATAAATTTTTAAAATGAAAACTAAACTTCATTTTAGGGTTTTTTTATGTTAGTATTGTCTTAGGAGGACTTTTTTTTGTATTTTTCTCAAATAATTGATTTTTATGTTATTTGTAAAACATAATGCTTTTACTAAAACAATAAAATTAATGAAACTATCAATAATTGAATATTACATAAAAAAGTTATTTTTTTAATGAACAAAAAATATATTCATGAATTTTAATGATTTCGTTTATAAAATGCTATTTTTAATTATGAATTCCTTGGTTATCATTTTTAAAATTTAGAAAATTTTGATCAAATAAAATATAATTTTTAGCATTTTGTTTTCAAAATGTTCTTGAAAGGTTGAATTATCTTTGAGATTTATTTTATATTACAATGATTCTCTTTTACTAAAAATTAACCCGATTATTTTTAGTAAAATAAAATATATTGATCAAAATTTATAATACATAAAATCTATTCATAAAAATAATTTTTTTTCTAAAAAAGGGGGTTGAATTGTTAGAATCGTTGACATTAAAATTCAGTATTTTACAAAAATAATATTATTTTAAAAAACTTATTTCTTATTTGGAATAATTTAGTAAAATTTCTTTTATATTTTTGATGAGTTTTCCATGATATCGTCAAGGAGTCACTTATCATATTTTAAATTTTATTATCCACTATCTATGAATTACCTTGTTCACTTTCACTATATATATAACTAGTAAAATTTTATATAAAATTAGATTCTCAATTCCAAATATAATGGAAATAATGTATAGGATATAGTTTCAATATAAATAGATTAATTAATTATCATATCCAAATATATTAATTTAATTTTCATTTAGTCAAATAAAATTTGATTCTGTTATCCCCTGATCTTTTCTCAATTAAAAAATTCAAAAACATGTTAAAACAATTAAAATAATAAGATGTGTTCATATGTAAGGTAATCGAACATTTATCAATATTTACATGATTTCTAATACTCTAAAATATATAATACACATATAATATTATAAATAAAAATAATATTCATTTATCTTTAAATAGGATGAAATTTTTAATTTTTAAATTTAGGATAAACATATTAGAATGCATAATTTATAAATTCATATGAAATATGATTTATAAAATTATACAAAAACACTATAAATAAAATATAACATTAAATGATAATATTTTTAGAAACCATAAACAAAATTTAAACCAAAAAAATCATTTCATGATTAATTTCAACATTTATAAAAATTCACCACACTATAACAAGAGATAAATTATAGTATTGAAATAATTTAATCACACTTAAAAATATTTTTAGTTATTTTAATATGGAAAAAATTAATTTCATAAACTATTTCTCTATTTATCGAAGTAAAAATTTATTTTTCAAGTAATTTTACCTTCCTTTCCTCAAAATAATTCATTTATAATGAATATCAATTATCAATTCATGTAAAATAAGTAACAAAGAATTTAACTCAAGCTTCCAATAATTAATATAACATTAAAATTAAAACCTAAGAGTAAATTAGTTTTTTATCAAACAATAGAAATAATTATTATAGTTCTTAAGAGGCCACCTATATGAATTATGACAAGAATTCAATAGTAATAATGTATCCCAAAATACCACTAAAACATCAAGAATATATTTCTCTACTAAAAAAATAAGATTCTAAAGAGAATTAGTAAATGTAATTTACCAAACCTAACTTTATAAAATAATATTAAACAAAATGTGGGATAAATATAAATTAAATATTATTAGGGAGAAAAAAATTTATGTTGGAATAATAGAGTGGTTTATCTCACTATAAATGATGGATATTTCTTGGTTCAATCGAGGATGAAGGGGAATCAAAGCGGTCGATCCAACATCTAGAATGAGAGGGGAGATAGGATAGGAGGGAAGTCCATGATGAGAGGGAATATGATTTTGATTGGTATGTGGATGTAGAGGTCATGGTTTCATGAAAAATTGCATTACGTTACATATAAATTTTGGCCACAGAGAGTAGTGTAATTTTATTTAAAAAAAAATTAATAACAATATTCATTAAACCACCATAAAATACATGTTAAGATATTTTACTAGTGTTTTTAAAATAAAAACACCTCTAAATTAATGTATAAATGATAATTTAAAAATTAATCTTTAATGAGGTTCAAAAAAATTTAATCATTTAGAGGAGGTGTTTAAAACAATAACTAAAAACCTACCACAATTTAGTTTATTTCATATAGAATTGTTACCAAATTCTTCTTCACAAATAATATGTATAGTTAAAATTGAGTGAAATTAAAACATTATAAATCATTACGCTAAATGTATTCATATACCTATAATGATTTATGAATGATGAGATTTCAGTCTAAAAATAAGAATTGACCTTACTATTATGAATATAATTCTAATAATAATATTGAAACAATTAATAATATATGATGAAATGAAAATATAAATAACTAATATATTTTTAATATAGTAGGATAAAAAATCATGTATTAAACAATGGTAATTTTAAGGGTCAATTTTTCTTAATTCAAATCATTAACACATGTTTGATATTGCACAAATTATTTAATTTTATGTGATGTAATTATTTTCAATTGTATTTAATTATTGTTATTAAAATTTATTTATGGGGATTTTGATTTATTTCAAAAAATAGATCATTCGTACCATTTTGATTCAATTATTAAAAAAATTCAAACTTGATTTTTCATTTCAATTTTTCTTCGTTGAGTTATGATTAAAATTTACCAATTTTAACTTCTCTATGGTGTTTATTTTTTCCACAAATTTCATTCTCCATATTCATGAATCATATATTATTTAAAAATCCATCTCATGTCACACCATTCATGGATTTTAAATTCAAATGATAATAGAGATGAATGTTTAAATGGAATAAATTTTAACTCATTTAGAAAAGTTATATTTATAATACAATGCTTCATTTCATATGTTTTTAAGGCCCATTAATATCCTATAACATATTATTTATTTTATTGAAGGGATATAAATATACAAATAATGTTCCTTACTTTAATAATCATTTGATTTAAGTGTAACTTTTGTCATAGAGGATATTGTAAAATCAATTTCCATTCATTGACTTAAGATTGATCATTTATGTCTTTATTATAATAATTTGGGTATGTTAAACTCTACGACTATATCATGATTAATTTCATCCTATTTAATTTATTTAAAATTATTTTTTATAAAATAATTTATATACTATTCTTCCTATAAAATGTGGTTTCTATAAGTGTTTTTATAGCCCACCTTCCTTTAATTGAGTTATAATGATCCATCATGGACATCTTAATTATATTATTTGATTATACCACCATCGTATTTTATATTATACATTATATTTATATCTATACAAAATTAAATTTTTTATTCCAATATTCCTCCTCAAGGTATTTTATTCACATACAAGTATGACATTCATTAAGAATGAGTCACATCCTTTTAATGGCCCCTTTTGTTCCAATTCCTTTCGTCGGTGAAACACATTATTTTTATTTATCTTATTAAATAGAGATCTTATATATATATATATCATAAATTTATATATATAACCCAGTACTTTATGATATATTACTCTTTAAAAAATTTCATTTCATTGATAGCATGGATTACATGAAAAATAAATGTTAAACAAACCATGACAAAAAATTAAAATATTATTATTTAATTTTATAGTTAACTCTACGACATTTAAATTGAGTGTAAAAATATGAAATAATAAATGTTAATATATATTGTCTAAATATTTTGGATATTAATTCATTAATATTTAATTGGTTCAAAATTATATAAATCATTTCAGGGTAATAGAGTTGGATTTCTATGAGATTTTTTTTCACACAATCTTTTTTGAGTTAATAAAATAAAGAAATATATTCAGATGAATTAATTTAATTTTATTTTTAGATAATATTTTTAACAAAATATTTTAAATTTATGTTATATATTACAAGGAATGGAATAAATGTAAACTCAAAATTCTCCTTAAAAGTATTTTTTCATAAAAAGATTTTCCCACACTTTACTCAATTATATTAAAATAATTTTATGGTATCTATATAAATTTAATCATATAAAATAGAATAAATATTAGGAAAAATATAATAAGTATTATTTAATAATATTAAATTTCTTTTTTTCATAATTAATAGTAAAACAGTAAAAATTTTCTACTAATGATAGCTTAAAAATGAGTTTTCCATGGGTTTAACTTTATTAATATGATCAAAAATATCTCAATTAAGATACATTAATTTTATTTGTTGATTATATATCGACCTTATCCTAATTATACTAATTGATTTTCATTTTTGATCCACAGTACTGGATTGATAATTTCATATATTTTAATTTTTTGATAAACTAATATTGTGCCCACTCACTCCCTTTTTAATAGGATACCATCTATCCCCTCTTCGTCACACTTACAGATTGTTATATATCACACAATAACTACCCTAATACCGTTATATAATTCCTCCCAACATGATATTGGCCATTTTTTATCACAATTTTATCTATTCTTGTCATAATGTGTAATCTAAAGGAGGATTCTCAAAGAAGAGTTATAATACATAATCATGTACTTTCAATTTTAATTTTTATTATATCACCCGAAAATATATGGTATCTAATAAATAATAGTGTCTGATTTAAATTAAATAGATTTAATTATTATTATTATTTTTTATCACCTATTTTTCAACTCAATTCCATGAAATGAGAAATGTATGTATCATTCATATGTATGTGTGGGCAACCTCATACAAGTTGAAATATGAATCATTTTCCTACACCATAATTACTAGATGTTAAATATGATTAATTTAATGATTATATAAGATATTGAATACATGTGGATGTTTCTAAAATTATAATATAGTATCCATATTAACACATTTACATCCAATGTAAAATGATAACATCACTCCTTCGAACATATTAACCACCAGAACCAAAAAGTGATATGATTCATCTTTCAATTCCACTTTTTTGGAGGGTAAAAAGGATACACATAAATATTATATATAATTTTAATAATATAATGAATTTTTTATATGTGAATTGAAATTTACCTTGATCTCATTCCATCCATTTAAATGTGAGAAACATCACTTGGGAATATGTACAGTCTTTATTCTCCATAATGTTATGTAATTCATTTTACATCACTACAGTTTATGAATGATTAAAAACGTTTATAAAATGAAAATTATTATAACTATTTCATCATTTATAATGTTTATATGATCAAACGATGAAAAATATTCATGTATTGGAACCATCAAATAAAACGTGCCTGGAAAACTGATCGGTTTTAACCCAAATGATCAATTTAATGAAGATTGTTTTTAAAAAAAGGATAACTTGACATTATTAAATAATGATACATAGTATGTTTTGAGTTAATAATAATAAGTAATAAACATATAATAAAACTATATTTGTTATAATTTATTAAAATTATTTGAAGAAGTATGTGAATTGTGGTTAAGTATTTTTCTTAAAATCCACATTCTTTTTAGGATTTCCAATACTAAATTTATATTATGGAATATCATATGGATATTATCCTATAATGACAAAACATTTTATTCCCCATTTCTTATTTCTATAATTTTTCAAATACCATCATCTTCATCTCATTATTAATTTAAATGAATAAAAAAAATTTATAGAAAAAATAACCTTATTTCCACTTTGTTCGATGATTGTTTTTCTCAATGCAAATAAATTTGAAAATAATATCATTAGTGTTCATTAAATAAATTAAATGTTTTAGAAATTTCACTGTAATGCTATTGAATTTATTTGAAATTTTTCATACTTATTCTTTCGAATTTTTTTCTAAACAAGTCATTGTAATGTTTTTTAAAACATTTGAAAAAAATGTTTTAATTTAAAAAAACAAGATGAAAATATTTTCCCACTATGATGGAGATTATTTTCAATGAATATTACTATAAATATATCCTAGTTTAAAAAAAAAAAATTTCAATATTTAATGATGAATTAGTGAATTTTTTAAGATCATGGAAATATTACATTATATTGACAGAGAACATTGACGAGCCTTTTAAATTCATTTTTCTTCTATATAAACATCTATTATATATATTTATTCTTCCTTGGGGAGAGGATAAAACAATACCATTACCTTTTTTTCTCTAGATTGATTATTATTTTACTGGTTTAACGATTAATATATGATATATATTTCATTCCCTTTATTTAATAAGGTTACAATGAGCCCATTTATGAAACACATTTCAATCCCACAAATTATGTTATGTTGAAATGGTTTTGGATAGAATTTAATTTAGAAGTGTTAGGATATGATGATATGATGAGTGTTTTATGATCTTTGGGTACACATATGTATGATTTTTATTATATAATGTGGGTTCTTTAATATAACATATCCCATAAATTAATTGGGTAAATAAATATGTCTTAGGATATAATATGGACTTAAATGGGGTCTGAACCAGGTTTATCAAGGGAATGTTTCCAATAAGATGTTATTTAGTGTTAACCTTAACAATGGAAATGATAGAATATAATGTAAAATAAATTCACAATGTTTATATCAATAATGAGCCTTGACTGAGGAAATTGTTTTCATGGATTTTGTGTATGCCCAAATATTGTGTATTAGGTTTATTATATCTTCTAATTGATCATGATTTATTATTGATTATTATACACACATATGATTTCTACAATTTTTTTAGGATATACCTTTATTATATAAATAATGAATAATTATATTTGACTAATTAAGACATATTATTTAGAGTGAGGATCATTTATTTATTACATAATACATATCTAATTTCCTATTATAATCAATGATTAATGTGTATTTTATGTAACATTAATATGAATCTAGGATCACCATTTCAATTTTTTGTTTCATTGGGTTATGAAAAGAGATACAAATTAGGGTTTATTTGAGAAGTGAACTATTTGATAAAAACCTTATCGGGCATGCTGATGATCATTCAAGTGATATGTTGATTATGAATGCTGTCATTAAATTTTCTAAACATTTACTATCATGGGAGAAGTTTATTAGGAGATATATTGATTATTCACCTAAAATTATGTTATATATATGATTAATAGTATCGATTATCCCCATTTGGAATCAGAGAATGTTTTTGTTATTATTGGATATTACCATAAGATAGAGTTTTTAAAATAACAAGGGATAATTATATATATAGTATAGTGTATATATGTTTCAGTATGGTATAGATTGTGTGGTTTTCCTTCAAAATAAATCCTTTTTTGGATATTGGCATGTTAATGTGGCTACAAAATAGATGTACCTATCTATAACAACTGTTAAAAAGGTGGATTTGGTAATATTTTGAAATTAAATAGAGATCTATAAGTGAGAATATGACTACACACATGCATAGGTGATTCTCTAGGAAATGATTTTGTCAATTTAATATTTCTTAAAAATTGTTATGATGGATTCTAATAGTTGATAACCAGGGATGATCTAGGTTCACTCAAATCATTCATATATTGAAAAGTATGTGACATGATTCAGATATCCTTTGAATTATTTTTCATGATTATAAGATTAATAAACATTATTATTGTTACTCATAGTATTATTTATTTTAATAGATTATAGATGAACATAGGAGTTATCGTATAAACTCTGAACATGACAGGGAATGAAATGGCCATCCTCAAGAAAACAAATTGAAATAGGATTAGGGATTTGAAAACAAACAGATATGATCACCCAACATTCTCATATAATGAATGGTCATATAAATTACACTAACTCTCCAAATGGATAATGAATATTAAAATTCATGCTTGAGAATTATATTTGAATATTCCCACATTCCATCAGTGGTTCCTCTGATCAAATATGTTTTCATCCATGGATAAGTACCACAAAATTATACTTTCCATTTTATATTGTTTAGAATAAGAAATAGTTATAAATAAAGTATATCATATGGAATGTGAATCAGTAAAATGATGGAATTTTGTGAGGAATTTTGTGAGGAATACCTGGTAAGAGAATGAAATTGAATCCATGACATGGTTCTAGTTTCGAAAATAAATTTTCAGTATTTTTTTTCTAAGCTATTCCTAGGAAAATAGAAATGGAATTCCTTGAACTATTGAATAAATATGAAAAATCCATAAGTTAAAATGATGAATAGGTCCCTAAATATATAGGAAATGCTTCTACTTTTACCATTTCTCCTTAAATAAAAGTTGACTTATTTTTTATCGATTTGATACCATGTCCCCAAACTGAATTTAAAGTAACATACAATAATATCTATGCTAAAATTTTGTTTATGTGTTCCCATTTTGTTAAAGAAAATTAGAAACGTTTGTGTCCTCATGGATTTTGGGAGAAAAATTAAATGATGTAATTTTAACAAAATTAATATAATAAATCCCATAGAAGAAAGAAAACTAATATTCCATTAGTGAATAATTATTGAATGATGTATATAGGTAATTGAATGATGGGTTCTGTCAAATTTTTTATGTGTGAAAAATAGGGTCCTTGAGAAATAAATTATGTGATGTGAAGTGACATTCATTGAGAGGAATGGTGAAAATGTTGAAATAAATGTTCCACCCAAACTCCATGGTAATAATTTCATGGATTATGGAATATATGATAATCAGTTAATTAATATAGTGATTAATAATGAAATTAAACATTTACTTCTTATGAACTCATAAGACCGAGGGAAATCCCTTTAAATCACACATACATCTTTGGGGTATGAGAACAAATTAGTTAATGGTATACATACCATCTTATCTATAACAAAAAAAGTTTTAATTTGAATTTTTATATACCCAATAATTTATATTTGAATAATTTTCATAGTTTATCTCTTCACCACATAAATTAATATATATTGAACAATTATGACCTCATAATGTTATAATGATAACATCTCAAGTCCATACCTCCTCACCAATAGAAATTATTGGGAATATAATATATAGAAATAGTGTCATTATCTTTCAATTGAAATTACGGTAATTTCAGGAATCGATCAGATCTATGTATATATATCCCAAAAATATTTCTAAGGATAGGAAGAGACTTTGGAAATTCGGATCCTACGAATGATTTTATTTCATAATGATGATAAATATGAACATCTAATGGATATTTCTTCTATTGTATCATTCTTTCTACCAATTCATGAGGGTTATATATCTAAAATGGTTAGGAAGAAACTCAAAATGAATTATAAATATATTTTTTATAATCCTGATGTATTTCCAAAAGAATATTTTATTATTCCCCAAAAAATGTTTTTTATGTTTTATATAATGAATATCTGGTGATATACCTATTTTGAACAATTTATATAAAATGGTCCCTCTTCAGTTATAGGAATTGAGAGGCAACACTAGAAAAATCATGACAAGGGATTCATATTCCATTTTTCATCACAATCGTGAGTTCAAATTCATTTTTTAATATGCAATATAGCTCAATGATTCTTTTTTTATAGTATAAAACATAATAGGATAACTTTAAAAAACATGTAACCTGATAACCCATATTGATGATCTGTTTGATCAATTACAAGGAGATCATTATTATTCTAGTATTAAAAATTGATCTAGAAATCGTAAATTGAGGGTAAAAAATGTGGATATGGCTATGATTGACTTCTATATGAGGAATGATCCATATGTATTTATAGGGAATCAATTTTTATTTTCTAATTATTCTTATATATTCACAGGATTAATGAATAGTGAGATTAGACAATACCTTGAGCAAATTTTTGTAGTATTTATAGATGACATTCTTATACATTGGGAGAGAATAGAAGATCAAGAAGAAAATTTTACGATTATGATAAAAACCATAATGTTGTAGATAGTAATTGGTGAATTTACCATGTGTAAATTATATATATATATATATATTGTCTCATTCTTAAGACATATAATCTCTAGTGAGGGTATATCATGAGGCCCTTAAATGATGGATGTTATTGGAAGATGGCATAAAAATCCCATGACAATAGACATATATTGTTTATTAACATGGAAAGATACTACATTTGTCTTTTGATAGATATCACATGTATATATAATCAGTTTTCAAATTCGACTTAGAAGGGATACAAGTTCATTTTCACAGATGAATATGAGGAAAATTTTGAGGAGTTGAAAAGATGGCTACTCAACACACCAATAAATATTCTACCCTACTACAGAGAAGAGTTTTTTTATATTTATTCATTTATATAATAATAGGTGATTATTATTCCATATGAATAATTATATGGAGATAACTTATTCCTTGTGAAAATTTCAACAACAACTAAAAAATTATCCGAATAATGATTTGGATTCGGAAGATATAATTTTTTATGCAAAATATTGATATATTTTCTATATGGTGAATAGTGTAAAAATATATTGATTAATATTTATTTATGCATATACTCACACATAACAACTTGAATATGTTTCAAATGGGATGGTTGGGATTGATTAATAATTATGTCTGGTTAGTATAATACCACTATTGGAAGGATAACATTGACGAAAATTCTCATAGTAGGAAAATAATTCTAGTTTTTTCAAGGGGTGGATTAATATTTATCCACAATAAACATATTTTAAGATGATATATATTGAAATAATGATTAAATGGTAGACATCATAACTCTCTAAAATTAATGTTCATTCATTCATCCATGTGATAATTAAATTGGCATTGAATATCGATGTGGAACTGAAGATGACAGTGAGAAATGTACCAAAGTTCATCCATGATTTCATAGGAATGAATATATTTAAGGAAATATTATTTATCCCATTAATACAAGACATCATATAAGATATTTTGGATGAATCTCAATGTTATTCATTCTATATTCATTCCACATCTAATAAGATGTATATTTTTTTGAATGTGTTTTTATGTTGGGATAAAATTAAACGGTGTATTCCTGAGTATGTATCTAAATTCTTATTATGAAAACATGTTAAGAATGTTCGATATATTTTTATGGAAATTTCACAACCATTATCCATACTATATTTTAAATAAGTACACATTACCATAATGTTTATCATCATACTCCCCAAAACATCTAAAGAGAATAATGATATTTGGGTTATAATAAATTTCCATATGAAATCATAATGTTTAATTTACTTCAAATAATATTTATGTCTTGGATAAAATTCTTGTATATAGAGTAAGGAAGTTGTAAAGTTTCATGGATTAATTCATTATATCGAATCTGATCGGGATCTGAGGTTTACCTTGATGTTATAATTTTGTTTTCAACACTCTTTTGATAGAGAGACGAGTTTCTGTAAAACATATCAACATTAGATATATGATGAAAATTTGGGGAAAATTAAAACTAAAGATAATATCATGATATCATTCTCTTTAAATATCATATATTATTGGTATTAACACCATCCTTTTTCTGAATTGTTTTAAAATAATATCATTCACTCATTTATACAGATGTGTCCTTATATAAACATCAATGAAATGAATTGAAATACTGTTATGTGATGGTATAATGATATAAAAATAATGACATTGGGACCGTATATAAATGATTATATGAAAGATAATGTAATATTTATTCAACATCACATTAGGGAATCTAAGATTCAACAAAAAAGTTATTCTCTCATTCATTCAATGGTTGTTGTTTTTAGGTTGGTGATATAATATTTCGATGAATATATTTTTAGAATAAGGTATTTGTATTTGAAACAAATAATATTGTTCCATATATATATATATATCTTTCACTTTGATATCATTGATCTTATTAGGTTGTTTTCATATTTCTTGGTGCTTACACTAAATCTATCCCAAATAGACAATATATTATATGTATCTCTCATGAGGAATTCGATAACTAATTCATCATATGAACTGAATACAATGATTTTATAACTATATAATGGAATCTCTTAGGTGTAATACCTGGTGATATTATTGATTTATGAGAGAATGGTTTGTGAAAAAAGACCATACAATATGTTATGCTTTTATGGTGAAACCATAAATTTAAAAAAGCAACATAGAAAACTGAAGATGTGATGAGGCTGAAGTATATGTAGTTTTTTTGTAACTGAGTAACATAATTTCTCAGATAATATTATTATCATTGTTATAGAATGATACAAAGTAATATTTTGTGATACATTAATATTTAAAAAATGTTATATTCTTTGATATCTTTCATTACATGCAACAACATGTTTAATGGAACTGTGAAGTACAATTAAAATATTAATATCTAAAATGATAATTATCAATTATCCATTGGAGTGGAGAGAATGAATATATATATAAAAATTCTGAAAAATTATTTTTTACATGTGTATAAAATTAATTCATTTGTTAACTACTAAAAAATTAAATCAAATGAATTTTAAGTTAAAGGTTATGTTTTTCTCAAAAATAACTTTTTTATTCACACAATGTTATTTTATCTTAATAAATAAAATTAACCTCAATTATGAATGATTTTGAATAATAGTTTATTATATATTTAATCAAATATTTTAAAATTCAATTTGTTTCATTATAGTATTAGGAATTATGGTAATCTAATTTTTATAAATAAAAAATCAATTTTATACAAACATCCTTCTTTTGTTTTACACAATTATTTTAATTTTATTTTCTTCTACATATATAATTTTAATCATATAAAAATGAGCCCATATTTTTAATAATATTAATTAATAATATTTTTTAATGTCTTCATAACTTGTTTCGAATTGAATAGTACACATTTTAAAATAAACTAAGACAATAATATTTTAAATAGTGTTGTTGGTTATGGGATGGCGGGTTAACACATGAGATATGGTTTAAAATATAAAAAACATTTTCAAATTAAACTAGTTGATTATATTTAACCGTCAAATTTTTAACCTAATCTATATTTATTTTTTTATCCACATTATATGAGTAAGACATTAACATATTTTAATTTTTGAAAATATCCCAATTTTTTTCCTCTCACTAACTTATAAAATAACAACACCTCTCATCCATTACCCACACATCCTTATCATTCCATATTGGATAATCATTAACATAATACATTCTAAACATCCATACCCACACCATAGAGGCACTTTTTCGATAATAATACAATCCTTTTAATACTTAGGTTGAAATCCAGATGAGGTTTCGCAATGATATTATAACACTCATAACTATGTATTTCAAATTTTTTCCTTATTATACCTTCTATTAATAAATTTTATCCATTAAAAATAATTTGATTATAATATTAAATATACTAAATTATTATTTAGTTGAGGAATCACCCATTTTCCACATCCATTCAATTGAAAGGGAAACGAATGTATCATGTGTATGCACAAGTGGACTGCCAATTCCGCTTTGAGATATGATTCATTTTAAATCAAAATAATTATTAGTTGGTAATTACGATGGATTTAATGAATATATATTATAATTTTGACATAACTATAATTCGAGTATTATAAAATATTTTATACCATATTAACATTCCATCCATTGGAAAATGATAACATCACTTATGGGTATGTGTAGACTACCAACTCCACAAATTGATGTGGTTAATTGTTGATTTAATCATTACATGATTTTTAGTGAAGAGATATTTAATGAATATGATTTATTTTTATTATATAATAATTATTTTTGAATCTTAGAAGTATAATTATTATTTCTTTATATCAATCCTTCAAAAAGTGAAAACATAACTCATGCGTATATATGGACTACCATATCCAAAGTGTGATGTATATCATTTTTCATCATATAATATTATGAATAATTGTAAAATTGTATATAATCAATAATTAATACACATATTTCGTGATTTATATTATATACAAGATGGAACTATGACCACGATTGATGTATTTTTACCATCAAACCGAAAAATCAGATGAAAAGGGACTCATTTTGATCAGAAGAATCATATTTGAGAAATAATTGCAAATAAAAATATTATTGGAAATATAATGATGGATACATACAATTTTAAGTATGAATACAGTTATATAATATATGTATAAAATATATCTATTTATCATTCAATGGGTTTGAATGTGTTTTCAGCAAGTGGTAACATGAAATAATGGGTTTATGCTACAATCTCATTTGTTTCGGGAATGTTAATGATAAATTTACACGTTGTGATATTATATATATATTATCCATTAAAACCCATATATTTTACTATCCTATGGTAATATATATCTTTCATAGTTTTTGGGACCATTTTTCTCAATTTGGTATATAAAATGATTGGGATAACGTTTTTCTAAACATGGACATTATTTTCACATTGATAGATAGACTTCTTATCCCATTTCTATATTCCTTATATATTTTTTAAGAGTTAAAATATATACAAAAAAAGTTTTAAGATGTTTATTTTTACTATATTTTTATTTATTTATAATGTTTTAAAATAATTAATTCTAAAATCTTATCAAACATGTTATTTTTTATATTTTTACAAATGTGTGAAAGAAATTTTTTGTTTTACTATCTAGGGAATGAATGGATTTTCCAACCATCATTACCATTTTTTAAAATATTCCTTAAAAAAATTATTGGTTATTAAAAAAATATTTTATCAATATTCAGTTACTATTTTGTTAAAATTTTCTCATTTGAAAAGGATAATATTTCATGTTCTCATATAATGGTCTGAATGACCTATTAAAGGTATTTTCAATATTTTTAAACAGACATATATTATTTTTATACGTCACTATATATATGATATTATGATACCATCAAATTTCTATCTCTTGATTGATTGTGATGAATATAAAATAAGGATGATTTTATGAAACTAGATTATTTTTCATAAGTTAATTAAGCTATGATAAAATCATTATGAAACCTATTTCCATTCATTTATTTTTTCTATAGTTAAGTTAAATCTTTTGGAAACCTATTTTCATTCAATATCTTATTATATAATGGTATGACTTATTTTTTTATGATCGTTTTTTATACATAGCTATAGTTTTCATTATGTGATGGGTGGAAAAAATTATATATCTCTTCAATACCATGGGTAATGATGGATATATCATGGGATAACATGTACTATAATTGGGAGTTTACTGACATTAATATTGGACTCTATAAACAAATATAGTCTTAGGTGTGAAATTTGATGATGGAAATGATAGAATGTACAATGAACCAAATCCACTCTAATTATCTTGGTTATTATCAATTACAAAGGAAATTGTTTTATATGCCTTTTAGTTGGAAAAAACATAGTTATTATTAATTTGATATGTTATCAAGGAACATAAATTATTATTGATAGTTAAACTCACTGATTACTTATTTCATCTTTTATGAAAATTATATATGAAATAACTAATGACTAATGATCATTGATAGACTTGGAATAATAATTTTAATACATGATTATGTTATTTTACACATAGGGAAGTCATATAATAACTTTTGATCATTGAATGATATATTTTATTTTTAGTCATGGTTAGAATCTGAGCTCACACATTCATATATTACCTTCCACCATTTTATCAAACGTTTTTTCACGTAGGACATGTTTATGAAGTATAATATGTGGGATGAACATTGTTGGAGATGTTTTATATCATTCATGAAATAAGATGATTATATATTGAGTCTCTAAAGTCACTATAACTTTACATTATTGGGGAATTTATTGTTATCATAAGTATTTAATATTAATTTAAATTGTTTTAATATATATATATATATATATTTATCAGTTTTCCATTGATTGATTTTTTAAAATTATTGATTTATTCATGTTAAATAAATCTATATGGTGTCAGTATAAGATTTCATTACATATAGGGAAATTAAATTAATTGGTCATGTAAATATTAACAATAAATTTACAATTCATTATAAATAATATTTTTAATTATTACTAGGAATGTGTGTTGTGTATTCTCTAATTTATTAATTCATTCATAATACAAATTCATAAGACCAAATATGTAATTGGTGGGTCCAGAATAGGCCATAAATGCATTGATAGATCTCATCAAAAAAATATATTCTTCATTTGATGTATGAATACCCATTTATTTATTTTTATTATATATAAGAATAATTTATTTTAAATGATATGGAACACATCCTTAATGATATTTAATTTCATTACCCATGAACATGGAAGTTCTGACATTTTGAATAATAAGAATATAAAAGATGTTAATTTTTCTATATTATTATATATATTTTTATTACATCAATTGTTTTATTTCATGATTATGTGATCACTTTGTAAAACATACTTGATTTATATTAATTTTATTCCATATTTTTCATGAATTCTATATTCTATAATAATGACTGCTATACTCTTCCCCTTACTGGGAATTCTAGAACAACAATATATTGTTTCCATTTCCCTATGTTATGAAGATAATAAATTAACATGATATATCAGGAAGAAAAATATTTGTGGAGAATTTATGGGAAATGTTTACAACATATTAAGGATTAAGATGTTACAAATTTAGTGGAAAACACATCAATAGTTTTGAAAGGCATGATCTTTATTGGTTAATATTGTTTCCAAAATCACTAATTCTACAAACCTAATAGTTCATGGGATTGTATTTAATGGAATATTTGATATATATTATGTAATTATTGGATAGTTATATATGGGCTTTCATAGATGTTAGTGAGCCATGGTTTAAATAAATTTATATATAATGATGTTATTGGATAAGGATAGTATATGAGTTAAAATTTTATCGAGGGATGAGATGTTAATGATGACAATTGTATTAAAATTATTGGAAACCCTTTGGTTCTGTTGAGATGATATTTCATATTTTATGTCATATTGGAATTTGGATGGAAATTCATTATTAAAACCTATATGGATGATTTTATGTTTAGGAAAAATCCAAAATATTTTAAAATCACAACTTCTGTGGTCCCCTGGTGATAAAATTCTTCTTTGGTTACCAGTAAATGGATGTGGTTGTGACAGAGATGAGCCAAGGGTATTCAACATGAAAAATTCTTGTCGGGTATCATCTTGATCTTCACTTAGTACACGATGAGTGGGATAAAATGACAGACATATCTAAACACTATCGATGGATATGATTTTTGAAATTTTTATTCTCTTAATAGAACAATATGTTGGATTTTAATTTGTTTTGTTTTGAGATACTAATAGGGAATGTACATGTGAAACTTATAATGAATCATGGATATTCAAAAGTTTTATTATGAATTAAATGTGTAAATCACTTATTCAATGTTAATTTTTTCCATTTGGATAATAAGTAATCAACTAAAACAACAAAATTAATTTATGTAATTAATTTATAAATGATTGAGAACCCATGTTAACAATGGATGTGATTGATAATGTAGTGATTTTACTAATGATTGTACAAAAATGATATGATTTAGAGTGTGGAATTTTGTGATTATGGAAAAATATATATAACAAGAATAATGATTTATAATGTTAGTAGATTTGAATTCCCAAACACACTAAACAAAAAAATAATGGAGATTCATAGTTTTTTGGTGACAATGATGATACTGGAATGAATATTATTATTTTCTACATATTAATAATACTTGAATAAGAACCCATGTAAATTAATTATGGGAATTAAAATATATTTTATGTATCAGAAAAGTGGAAACTGAGAAATTAATTTCCTAGGTAAAATCAGAATTTCAATCAATATAATGATGAGATCTTAATAATTTCAAATTAAATTTCCTAATTAAATGAAAAATTAGGGTAATATACCCTTTCAAACACGTACCTATGTGATAAAATTGGATATTGTGAAATTACTACATTTAATGTGGATCATTATAATTGGGGTATGATTTTCATCAACTCAATATATTTCAATTTTTTTAGTGTTTTATTTTTGGAACCTAGTATATCTATATTATTTTCCAAGAGTATTAAATGTAATGAATCTGGTTTTTTAGTTATAAGAATATGGAAAAAAAATTGAGGAATATTTTCAAAGCCATGTGCTTAGATGAAACATGATTTAAAGGCTTGGTGATCCCATAATTGATATTATAAAAATAATAAATATATTAATATCCCACCAACGTAGTTTTATGAAAAAATATAAATAACAATTGAATAAGGATACAAATGTAAAATTTTACACTATTATTGATTTCAGAATGTGGTTTTGTTCCCTAGGAATGACATAACCAATGTCATCTTTGGGCACATGTAAAAAAATTATTTTAGGTGGAAATAGTAAATAAAGTGATTAATTAATTTATTTTATTATTTATTGATGAAATAACCAAAAAATACTCTTTAAATATACAGTTATAATCAAATCATGGTTTTATCCAAATTGACCTAGTATTGTGAGTGTATCCCTTGGGGGAGATCATAGAGGAGGAAAAACAACCCCGATCATGATCATAGATTGTTGCGCCCTTGGATATTTTTAGATCCCCCCAATTAAAAAATTTCATGAGAATTATTCAACAGTGATTTATTAAGACTCATGATCAGACAATGTTTTTTATTTTATTCTCGGATTATTTTCCCATGATGACCATAGATCAACTCCTCATAGAGATATATTTTCATATCAATCATAATTTTTGGATTTGAGAAAATTACATCCTGGGATAATTGTAAAATTTAGTTAATGATTTAAATTTCTCTTTATTTATCACTATAATGCAAATAAATCATGGAAAAAACCAACAATTTTCAAGGATTGATCCTCATTTTGTGCATTCTGAATTTCTCCCTGGTTTTTTCACACAATAATCATCATCATTTTCATTGGAATATGTTTTGATGAATGCATGATTTTAGATCATTACACGTCCAATATTCACTACAATAGATCTATACCATGAGTGTGAAATGTGATTAATGGTGAAATAAAATATTGACAATGAAGATGGATGATTAGAGTTTTATTGGATTGAATAAAATATTCTCTAGTCTATAGTCTTTGGTGGTCTGATGATGTAGTGATAGGGTTGTGCTTTTTGGTCAAATTTGATAGGTAGATTACGATGAGACCCAGCGATGAGGGTCAGTCACGGACTAAGGCATGATTAATGGGAATGTTTGACTATGTTTGAAGAAAATATAGATGTAATGTGGAAAAAATGTGGAGTTCTATAACCTTAATTCTATATGGAATAAATTCTAGAAATACATGGTATGTGAGGCCCATACTGTGGGTCTAGTGTATCATGTGAATATTAAATACTACATACTATGTGACACGTTTCACATGTCATGTAGCATGATGATAGATGATAAATGTATACTCCATGAGCACGTAGTCATTAAAAAAAATAGACACACCGACACTCTAGAGTACATGGGAATACCTGGTATATTAGTTGTATATTACATTACATGCGTAAAGATGTGTACTAAAAAACACGTTCCAAATCACGACCAATTGTACAAATGGATGACCATATGTACACTATCATCACCTGTAGTATAAGGGAACAAGAAATCATCTTTCTGATGCCTCATTAAACCTCTACACACAAGGTACCCCTCAGTGACATGACCTATATTTGAAGGATTACATTCTGTATGGGATGACCATACACAAAAAACCAATGAGAAGGAAGGATAGGTTGTGTACCACAAGTAGATTCAATATACATCCTCCATGGGTGTTTAAAGCCCATTTTTTCTTCATAGTAGACTTGGTATGGATGAGTGAAACCCATTAGTTTTTCCCTATATGGTTATACTATGTAATTACATCATCAGTATTGGAATATTATCCACACTATGGTTTCATTATTTGATAGGGTTCACTGCATCCACCATTGAGACTACGTTGGGTTCTTATATCATTTCATGTTGGGAGTTGTGGTCTTGGCCTAACCACCATGCATAGGGCATCGATCCCCTATCGTGTAGGATGATACATAAGGTATTTAGGTGTCACTATGTGACCCTGGGTGTGATCCACTTCTATACTAATGATAACATTATAGATAAAACGGTAACATTTCCTGTAGGAAAAATTATCAAGAGATCATGGATGAGAATAATAAGTGAAATAATAGATCATCAAGAAGATTCACCTAGATGAGAATTACAATGATTCCAAATGTAGTATCTTATGGATGGGACCTACTAGTGGCTAAGTGTATTTTTTGAGTGTATTGGGGTTACTTAACATGATGTCTCATATTCCGATCGACATACTAGTAGATTGATTATTTGATTACTCATGATGCTTTATGTTTTTTAATTTTGTTGTCTACTATTAGGAATATTTATACTCACCCATACATGAGTTAATCCCACATATATCATGTATAATGAAAATGATATACTCTTTAATATTGTACTATGATGACTAGGGGTAGTCAAGGCATAAACTAGGAATGAAATATTGAGTATATGACAGGAGTTGTAATTGATAGTGGTCCCCATCTTTGAATAGGGTAAAACTGTTTGAATTTTAAAAGGGTTTTATCAGTCCTCATTATACTTTTATTGTAATTATTTTATACTCTAATGTGGTATTGAAATTATGAAATCATTACACTATCTATTTTATTTTACATATTATTATTGTATATGGTTGGGGATATGAAATTTTATATAGGTGTGTAGGCTTATAGCTCATATGTTTGTGATATTCCTACTCAATACCATTGAAAAGCCCATGGTCTATTTGATGTGTGTATGTGGTAGTCAGAATCAACTCATCACGGAACACACATTCCTTGGTGCTTCTGGTATGGACCAGGTGGTATTATAGGATAATATATGTTTGATGACACTCAAGAGTGTGGTGGACACCGAGGTTCCTAACTAGCGGTTGAAAAAGGGTGGGAAATTTGAAGTTCGTTTAATAGGATACAATGAATAGTGAGATTTTAGGAAAATATTTTAGGTATCATAGGCCGAATCTCCATATCAATCTACTTCCAAACAATCCATTTTTAGTGTTTAGTTAAGATTTATGGAAACCTATGAATGCAAGAGGTAGTATGTATTCATAAAAATTTACCTGAAGATCTTTTTAAACCATTATGTTCTAATAAAGGCATAATTATGGAGAGTATTTATGATGCTTGAGGGTTCATTTGAGTAGGAGAGTATTTTTTACTCCAGAATATTTGCCATGTAAAGCAGACTATTCCAGTTCTAGAAACCATATTTTATGTTTCCTTGTCTACCATTTGTAATTATCACTCCAGCATTGATTCATTAATTAACTATGACTAATGTGTAAATTTGAAACATAGGTTTTGTCATTAGAAAACCAATGAAATGATAGGTTTAATACATTATAATCCCCTCATTAATTTTTTGGCATTGCACTGTGGTCACACCACTATCAGTCAACTATTACAAGGAAAGAATAATATAACATTGGAGTTATTTTATTTTTTATTATTAAGGTCCAAAACCTATCTTTTTCTTCTGACACATGCTAGTTAATGATAAGCTTCACTTAAGTGAATCCCTGTACTTAAAATTCAACGGTGACCTCAGATGTTTAATCTGAGCACCGGTTCAAAAGATATAAATCCCCGCTCTCACGATTACTGAACGTATCTTAAAAAAAGGTCAAAAATTATTAACAGTCACCCTAGACCAACATTGATCGAGGATAGTATCCTCCTAAAGGGAACATTCCCTCATGAGCTCAATGGTTCTATCATATTTATACTCCGAGTTACCATTTAGTAGTTATGAGAATTTTACAATAAAATAATTGTTACATAATTATTTTATTTTCAACCAAAAACTAACTTCCACTGTTGGCCATAACTGGTCAATGATGGGATATAACTATAGAAATAATTCCCTCATGAGTTCAGAAGTTTTATTAGATCTTTAATCCAAGTCGCCATTCATAATTTATAAGCATTTGAAAAATAAAATAAAATAATTTAATTATTTTATTTAGGGTTATGCCATTTTTAGATTTTCTCACTAGAGGCCTGCACTAACTAAACATAAGTCATACCTAATGTAAACTGCATCAAAAACGTAATGGTTCCATTGGATTTCTGATCTGGGATCCTGTTTAAGTGTTATTATAATTTTTCGGAAAACTTTTCACATACAATATTTAAATCTTATAATTTTTCAACGTACTATTCCCAGAACTCCAGGCCTTGGAATCATGTTCTGTCAATTTACATAGTCTTGTAAAAATTTCCTTTAATTAAAAAAAATATTTGGAATTGTCTGGTCGTTATATTCTCCCCACATTAGGGATTTTCATCCCGAAAACCTGAATGAAAGATAAGAATAAAAATTGGGTACTGAGCACGGATTTGAGCCTCTTGCTCCCATGTGCTCTCCTAGAGGTTCTTGTGCTACCACCGAACTCTTACAAGAAGAATCGACAATCATGAAGGAGCCACTCCTATCTATCCTCTATACCCACAGAAAACTCAATGAACGTTTCCTCGTCATCAATTTCTAGCTCGCCCCAGGTGATTACGTGAGATGGATCATTCATGTATCTTCTATGTTATGACACATGGAATCCATTATGATCCTGATGTATTTTATGGGAAGATCTATGTAGTACGCCACCTCTCTTACTCTGCTGAGGATCTGAAATGGTCTAATGAACTTCAGAGATAGCTTGTCACCAAACCATATCTCTACAATCCTGATTAGGGTGAGAAACATAGGAAAACATGGTCTCCCTACTCAAACTCCAAGGGTTTTCCTCTCTTGTTGACATAAGACATCTTCCAAATATGTGTAGTCTTCATCCATTCCTACAAGATCTGAACCTTCTCTGTGGTAGCTCCTGCCAACTCTGGACACATAAGTTCTCACTCCCCAGGGTCAGTCCAACATAGAGGTGATCTATATGGTCACCCAAACGTGGCCTCAAACGGCACTATCCTGATGATTGAGTGATAACAATTGTTTTAAGAGAACTCTACCAATGGCATGTGATCCTCCAAACTGCGTCGATAATCAAAGTCACTAGTAGAACACATGTCCTCTAGTGTACGTATTGTCCGCTCTGTCTGACAATCCATCTAAGGATGAATGGTGGAACTAAAACTTAGCTAAGTCACAAACACCTCCTGTAATCCCATCAACAACTATGATATAAAACAAGTGTCATGACCCAATATAATTGTCGATGGAACCACATGATGTCGTAATATCTCATGTACGTAGATGCATCCCAATCCCTCTAATGATCCCTGCTCCCATATGGGTATGAAGTGGGCTGAATTTGTGAGTCGGTAAATGGTCACCTATATGTAATCGTGGCCCTTGGAGGTACATGGTATCAATGTCACAAATCCCATAAGTATTCCATCACACTTCTATGTAGGAACCTCGAGTGGCTATGCTAAGCCTGCAAGAACCTGATGTTCGTCCTTCACATACTGTCATGTAAGGCTTCATGAAATGAAAAATGCCGCATGTTTCTTCATCCATGGCCACGAGTACTGATGCCAGAGGTCCTCGTATATATTTACCACACCGGGATGTACCTCCAAAGGTATATATGTAACTCCCTCAACACGTACTCTCTTAGCATCACTTGTACCATGGTGTGTCCTCTAAAATGGATGAAGTGATCGCAACCTTCAAAAAATTCTCCATGAGCCTGTCGTGATGATATCTGGGCAGGTCCAGCCTCGTAGTCAGCAACCAAAAGGTTTGCCTCCCTATGTCATTGAAGGAGTCGTGGTGTGACTTTTATAGAATCAATGTAAGCTTCTCTGTCACCTCACTGAGCAGTTGTAAACCAGGCCTCCTGCTGAGTGATTGTACCACCACGTACCCCTCTGAAAGAGTATATACTAGCTCAAGGTCATAGTCTTAGAGGAACACCAACCATCACCCCTATCTCATCTACTGAAAATCCTATGGGCATACTTCCAATCATGTGAAAGGATACCCACTTCAAATTATTGATGTGTCCATCGAAACATTGGTTGTGGTTACTCATTCTCCATATCCACATGGTTAAAGATTATATAATCCACATATAACCTTGAACACAGGGAATTACTAAGCGTTTCATCTATACTCTCATCTCCCAGAGCCCCGTAGGAGCCATCGAATATTAAATTAAAGATATTGGTGTTGTCCATGGCTACAAACAATTTCATATGTCCCTACCCATGTAGGGAGTTAATCATGGAAACATCTTTTGAAATGTTATACTCACACTCTTCCACAACTATTGGGAACTGAAGACTCAAAAGGCATGCTACCATGAGGGTATGGCTGGCCGACTCAAGATTGATCGGCTGCACCATCAAATGCATGAGTTTATCCCATGCTATCGGGGATTCATTTCTCACCAACCAAGAAGATACCAATCATCATTCCAATGATTTGGATATACCACATATTTGTTTCCCTAAAACAGTCAATCTGAGAATGAACTGAGGATGACCAGTCTATACCCAAACTAAAATCTTATGACCTCAACATTTCCCCCAAGTGGTTCCAACCAAAACCCTCGCCCTAAAGGTTATATCACAGTGTCTGCATATGTGTTATTATCGAGCCTCCTCCAATTGGAATTTCCAGACATAAGTTCCATGTCAACGGTATAACTATATACTATAGGTATTGAACATGATTCATGACAAGGAATGATTATAACCTATGTTTATAAATTTTTTAGCTATTAGTAGACACAACACACATCTTTAATCATTCCTGGAGCCCCTGGGTCACACTCCTTGACTGCATTTAGCAAGTCCCATCCCCTATCTTCCAGCTCCCTACACGTAGTGGGCACCACATTTGGGTGGTGGTTGTAAGATGCCAAAATGGATACCACCTATTTCTACTCTCCTATATAATCTTCCATGTCTGCTTCCCAGAAGATTCTCCTATCCCAATCATTTCATCTTATAAAAATATTTTACACATCCAAGTCTCTGAAACAGATGTCGGTTTCCTACATTCCCACTATTGACATTCACTTGATGTATATGCTCATCCAAATATTTTTCAACCAAAAAGGTTATATATATCACCCTACCATAAGTAGGAATGCACATAGTAATAGTTTTATCTCGAATGTCACAAAACACTTAATGTTGAGAGGTTTGATCCATGATGAACTAGTCATATCATATTCATCGAGTACCTGGAATTGTAGGTACGCCTCGATGAATACTCAATTATCAACACGTCATCATATTGAAACTATATATGCTCTTGGGAACGGAAACCCCTTAGCTTTTTCTGGAAAGAGACCCCTTTCTTGGAGAAAGGTTCTCATGCTCTATCCATAGAAAAGTCACCTCACCCTAATATTGGTGTAATCTAAACCCTTCCATAACCTTGTTCTGCCACCTAGAATCCTCACTACCACGACCACCATCTTATCTAATGGTGCCCGGGCTAGATGGAAAATCAGTCACCACCTCATGATAGTCCTTAGAATCCTGTGACTTGGGCTCAGCTCAGAAACTCGGGGTTATCTGTCACTAGAAATTGGTTAAGGAAGTGAGCCTATATGTGTCCTCTATAGGTAGTGACAACAGTAAGTGATAACCAATGTGAAATGGTATCACTAGGACACAACCCAAATGTACCATCTTGGGAAATAGTCCTTATACTAAAGCCGCATCACTCCATGGACCATCCTCATGGTCACACCATGGAATCCTGGTGGGCTGGTAGCGTAGAGGCATCTTGAATGAGAATCAAGCTAAAATATGGTCAATAAGTTATAACTAGTGAACTGACTCAAAATATATCCAGAAAAAAATATCATTTTCAAAATAGTTACAACTAGTTTTTTCGCATACCGAGTCAGCAAATAGAATTTAGTGTCCTAGTGTATGGATATGTCAGTATCCACACAAATACTAGACTCCCAGAACTGAAATATGAACTCAAAACACAAAACACTATTTCCCCCATTGAAACATACATTATCTTACCTGTTCTGGTAGAACCGATTGCCCACTGGTTCAACTTTTTCTTGACCCGTCCCCGAGGGCTCGTGACATGATGACACCAAGCCTGTCATCCGTTCGGTATATATTGGCGACTAGAACAGAAAATGTGTATCCCTAAAAAGGGAATTAAATACCTATAACTTATACACACATAGACTAGGTACACAACAAAAGTAATCCACATAGTAAAACTGCTGAAGTAAAAGTGTGATCTCAAAGTAAAGGGGCCAGTATAAAAGCCATACTGAAAGTGATAATACAACGGAAATTGAAAATAGCACCTAAGAACGTCCACAAAGGATCCTACCTGAAGGGTAGGTTTAGGTCATCACTATGGATCTCCACATTAACTGTTAACATATGTGAACCATCTAGTCTTCACTTCCAAATCTCGATCAATGTTGTCTGTCATTTGCACAAGACACAAAAAGGTTCGGGCGTAACCCCTATAGGGTTGAGTATAACAATACCCAACAGGGAACCCAAGAACCATGAAGGTCTCCCAGAATTACACAATGGAAAAAAATCATTATATCAATAAAAAATCACAAGGAAAGACTCAGGTCAGACCAGGTATACAACATATTGAACATGAATAAGGATTATTAGATATAAAACTATATCATTTTATTCTATTTAGAGGCATTTGATAATAAAACAAAGAAGGTCACTAGGTGATGGATCACAGAGGATCATAAAGTGATGAACCATAGAGGATCTACATATACTGACTCATGGAGGATTGCAAAGTGCTGACCTAGGGAGGATCAATCGGGATGACCCCTAAAGGATTGTTATGTGCTCACCCACAGAGGATCTCTATGTGATCTCCCACATAGGATTCCTCAGTGATGATCCACAGAGTATAGCTTGGTACTAACCCACGATGGATCGCATGGTTCTAAACCATGGAGAAAACTACATGATGACCCACTAAGGATCACTAAGTGCTGACCCACTGAGGATCGCTATTCCTTCATCACGTCACATCCAACCACCTGAATCCCTCACTACGAATGCTCGATTGCGAGAGGATCTGGTCCCCAATCCATTGTTTATACATCAACTATGGTTATATCCCCTGATGAAGTATCATTATGATCATCCATGTCATAAGGGTTCCAACTCAATAGGTGGCGTGTTAATCAGATACGTGGTTTGTAAGTTATACACCTTTTAGTGTCGGGGGCATAGTTGGATTCGAGTATGATCCAACCCTACCAAACATTAACATTCTTCATGTCCCAAGTAGAGTACCTCAAAAGGACTACCTCATCCTAAGGGATCTAGTTCTACAGATGGTTTATAAAATAGACATTTGGTTTAGGAGATAAATCCCTTTAATCGAAATGGGGTCCTAAGTAGGTCTGAACCAACTTAACCTGATAGTCTGGGCCCGGAATCATTAGGGTGGGTTGTGGACTCAGCTCGCTGGGCTAAGGGCTTGGCCCACTGGCCATGGGCTTGGACCACTGTGTCATGGGACCGGCCTGACCCACATGGATGGGCACAGCCCGTAGGGCCATTGGACCTGCCCGGCATGCTGCTAGGAACAACCCAATAGTTAGGCACGGGGTCGACTCCCTTCCCAAATGGTCTAGTAATTTGTGTTCCTCCAACAGTAGATACATTTGGCACCACACCAACTGGCCAGTCTACATGGAACGATCGACAGCAGACCCATGGGCACAGGCCTACCCTCCGCCATTGGTCGGAGCGGTGGCCCTCGTTCACAGTGTGATGTCGTGGTGCGCCGTCACTATATATGAAACCGATGTTGGCCGACCTCCCCTATCCTCAAACAATAACGAGATGGGAGGCTGGATTGGGCCTTGTTCGTTCGGCTCATTCCCCCTTCCTTATCGTTATTACATGGAATGAATTTAACATCTTGTAGGGTAGATGAATGCAATAATCTCATAGATATAAATAAAGTCAAACAATAGTTAATTAATCTCTTAGAAATAATTCAAGACCAACCACTACATGGAAATGGGTGAAGATGATGCAGATGTGGGAGAAGAACCCGTGTTCGTTGGCGCTCATCGTCGCTCATCATTTTCCAGTTCAAATCCTCCAACTGTCATCAATGCTCTATTCTACACTGGTGGAAGACATCGTTGGAACTTTTTCAGAGGTTCCTATCGTGAGTCACCAAAACCCATTCCCAAACACTGTTTAAATATAGATTAATCATTCACGTTTGGTTTAGCATTATGATTTATTAATCAAACATTAATTAATGAGATAATTAAACAAATTAAATTTTCATTACAAAACCTACCAAACTAGTGTTTTAAGACATTAAAATTCGATCCTTAATGGTCTAACATTGTATTGTTCTCCCACTACTGTCACTCAATAGTTTTAATGAAGGAATAAAATAACATGGGAGTTATTTTATTATTATTTTTTATTTTCCAAAAATTATCATTTTCTTTCGACCCTTTCTAGTTGATGCTATGATTTCCTTATGTGAAACTCGCCGCTGCGGATTCAATGGTGACCTCAGAATATTAATATGATCATAGGTTCAAAGGATAGAAATCAACACGTCCACATTTAATGAAAAAATCTTAAATAAATTCAATAATTATAAACAGAAACCATCGACCTATGCCAATCGAGGTTAGGATCTTCCTAAGGGGAATACACCCTCATAAGCTGAACAGTACTCTCATATTTCCAATCCAAGTTGTAGTTTAGGAGTTATACATATTTGACAATAAAATAATTTTTATTTATTTACTTTTGTTTATATCCAAAAACTAACTTCCACTGTTGGCAAATGCAGGCCAATGATAGGCTCTTACTAATGAGAGAATACCCTCATGAGTTCAGCGGTGATATTATATTTTTAATCTGAGTCACTGTTCGTGAGTTATAATCATTTGAAAAATATAATAATTTTATTTAATTATTTGATTTAAGGTAATCCATTTTCGGGTTTTCTCCTTGGAGGTACACGCCGACTAAACATAAGTCGCTTCTAGAGTAAACCTACCATCCCTAACGTAATAGTGCGCTCAGATGTCTGATCTAGGAACCCTTTGAATAGTTATTACACTTTTTTCAGGAAAACTTCTCACACAAGTGACTTAAAGCATCACATTTTTCGATGGATCATTCCAAGCACTATAGGCCTTACAATCACATGCTGTCAATTTTCACAGTCTTATAATAGTTCCATTTAATTAAAAATATTATCTAATATCCAAGTATTTAAAATGGGACTAACACTCAACTCGGTGGGATTTTTTTTATTATAAAATGGGATACAAGATGGAATCATATGAGTGTCCTCATTCAAATTTCCCCTTAGAGGTTGCTAAAATCATCATTGTTTGTCATAGTGTATTATTTAATGTGGAATAAATGTTTTTTTGTTGGGTATTATTTTTTTTAGTTTGAATGAAATATATGTATATATATATATATAAAATTGAATGAGGAATACCATGGAGGGAAATGGGGTTTTCTAGGAAAAATGATGATTTCCCTTAGGATCTCTGTCCTCCCGACACTGTCCCATTTTTCGAAAAAATTCCCCATTTTGTGAGGGAGTGTTTTTGAGAATTTCTATTGTAGTTGTGAAACCAATTTTTTACTAGTAAGTTAATTATTATTTTTAAATATCTAAATAATTATTTCCAAAAAATATATTTATTGATTTAAGAAATTGTAATTTTTGAAGATTGAATTTATGAAAGTATTTTTAATGTGTAATGAATTTCAGTTTTTCTTCATGATATTTTTTTTATATTTCATGATTGTATGAAGTGGTTTAAATATTTAAAAAAAACTCAGAAAATAAAATTATAGTAGTCTTTTAGAATTATTTATTTTGATTGTGTAATTTTGATTACATTCTTAACATGTTATGAGATTTTATTTTCTAATATATGTTAAAAGGTTTCAAATGGTTTCCACACTTTAGGTAATCCATTCCAAATAGTTTTAGTCAATTTGTTGTATCTATTTGTATATTGATAAAATAAATATTTTAAGTTATAATTCTATGCTCATAGAGGAAATATTTGTTTTTAATGTATTTATTTCTTTTCAAACATTTTCCCATAAAGGTGATTCATTTCAAAAAAAATATTTATTTGTAACGGAATACATTCTATGTGAAAATAATATCCTATGATTGATGTGGATCCAACATTTTAAATATTATATGTCAATATTATTTATTTCAATTACTAAAAATTATTTATTGATTGTTTTTATAATTTTAAAATTATTTCTTCCTGATAGGAATGTAATTTTATTAAAACTATTCCTAAAAAAAATAATAGGTTTTTTTAATTTTAGATTTTATACGTGAAATTGTTTATTCAATCATCATATTATTTATAATGGTATATTCTTGATTGAAAGGAGATCATTTTTTTATTCTTCAGTGATTCATGTTGGTGTTACCTTCAATACATTATACATGTAATTTCTTAGGTCCACGATATTTATTTTCATGATTTTTTTGAAACATAATTTGTCATATATATATATATCTATGAGTTGTTATTAGATTTTCAAAATTATAGGTAATTAGTAAATTTTTTAATTATGTACTTATGATTTTATAAATATATCTATATCATTTCATGTTAGAAATCATGAACACCCTTGGTCATTTCTTTTTAAATATATTTTATTGATTAGTCTACTAAAATTTCAAGAGATGTTATAGAAGATTCAAAATTCGTGTTTAAATTGAAAATTGTTAATATTTACAAACAATAAAAGGTATATATAATGTTTTCATTTCATATTAATTTTTTATTGGTATATATTTAAATGTATGTATCTACATACATATATAAGTGAAACATATTTTTAATATACATCATTGAAAAAATTTATATAAATGTTTGTATACATTTAATAATTTATATAAAACTATTTTATTCTAATTATTTATATATTGGTATGTAAAAAATACAAATTTATAAAAGGGTAATGTTTTTGTAAAATTATTTTTATTGTATTTTGATATCTATAAATATGTGTATGAACATGAAATAATGTTTTATATCATTATACAGAAACAAATGTATATACATATAAAAAGGTGTATTTAATTTTATATAAATTTTTTAATAAAAATATAGATATATGAATTTATGATTACATATTTCATTTCAGGTGAAAATACTTATATCAAGAAACACATAAAACCAAGTAAATTCATTTCATAGGAATTGATTATCTATGATCATGTTTTTAAAGAAAACATCAAAGTATGTATGAATTAAAATAAATGTTATAATACCAATTATTAACACATAGAAATTATGTGATTGAACTCAAAGGATGGGGGGTGAACCCAAACCCTTATTATAATTTTTTCCAATCATGTTTCCAACGAGCCAATAATTATATTATTCTCTAATATGTTGGGGAATTTTTAAGTATCAGGAGATGTCATGTATGGTTCATAGTTGGTGTATCCATGGAACATAATGGGATTATTGAGTAAATATAATCCATTATGGGACTATGTTCACATTGTTACATTGTCTCGAGAGTGATCTACGACTACATTTTATGGTCCATGGTGCCATTGAGAATTAACTATGAATGCTTATATGTTTTCAAGTTGAATCACTCGTATTTAATTTATTAATTATGGTGATTTTTAGAATGTAATATATAACAAAATCATTTTTCTAAAATCCTTATTTTGAAAAGTAATAGTGTTTTCATAATCCTTCATTATCGAACATTTTATCATCATCAATTTTCTTCTAAATTGAAAAAAATCCCTATAAGGATTATATTTTTTTTGGAAATAACATACTGATCTTTTTTTGTGCTCAAAAAATGTTTTAGAAACCACTATTCAAAGGGGACAAGTATGCATATAATAGAGATTGTATTTGGGGTTCCAATAAGGTGAAAATCTCATGTAATGAATAAAAATAGTCTGGAAATTTTCTTGTATTGGTCTTGTAATTAGAATTATCGGATGTAGCTGGGCTCTAAAAACTATAAACCGTCATGATCTTAGGTTGTGTAATAATCAATAAATAATTTATAAAAATCGATTAGATTTACTGGTTATCATAACCTATGAGTAATTAGAAGTTCCCAAGGAAAATTATGTGTCCCCTTTATATATTTGAAGGAAGTCTAAGTGGTTGTCCGATTAGAACCCACTACAAGGGTGGAGTAAAAAAACTAGTACAAGTGTATTATAATTATTGATTACTAATAATTTTTTTTATCAATTATCCAATAATGTTATTATCATGTATGTTTAAATAAATTAATAACACATCAAAGTTATCCCATAGATGGAGGAGTTAATATTTGGAACACATAAACATTGGTCATCCATCTCATTTGTGCATCATTTAACTTCGATTTGTTTTGTTTTTATGTGTTTTTTTTCTGATTGTATGTATTTAAATTAACATGGTTGAATGAGTTAAGGAGTGATATAATGTGATAATTTTTTGTACATCCGTTCATGGGGTTGTTTTAACCTAGGATGTTTTCATGTATTTGTTAGTTCCATTGTATATTTTAATGGATTAACGTTTTTTGTTCAGTGGTGTGGGAATCTGGAAAATATTTCGTATGTTTATCATAAAAATTATATAAAAATTATATATTTCATCTATCAGTCACAATATCAAAAAAACAACTTAAAAAGTCATAGAAATACAATATATATCATTGAAAACAATCATACCTACAAACCAAACGACCTAAAATAAATAAATCAAACTACCTTCATTAAAAAACATGAATCCTATAAACAAATAATTCTAACACTAAATATTTGAAACCATAATAAATTTATCATTCATTAATTTAACCAATAATTTAGTAAACCATTGAACCTAGTCCTTATAAATCCTATAAATTTAAATATAAATACTTATATACCTATAAACCAGAAGGAATAGATACTCTATGTCTCTCAAACGATAAAAATTAATTATCAATCTTGTAACTAGTATAATGAGAACTAGAAAATATATGTCCATATAAAAAAATTGACAAAAAAATATTTATCATGAAAACTAAAAACCTAAAAACCAAAAATTAAAATGCTAGGTACATGTATTTGTGAATGATATGTAGCATTGAAATGTGAATGTGAAAACATTGAGGATATAAAATTTATATTTAAGAGTCATCAAACTATATTAAATGAACATATAACATTATTATTTCATAAATTACATTTACACCATCTTTTGTTTATAATATATAATTATTATGTGAAAATATAAATTGTCCATTAAATATTACCCATAAACATGTATCTTCAGTGCTGTGTAAGTGTAAAATGGGTTTGTATGCCTCTATATAAGGGTATAGTTTTTTTCATTGAGTTTATTAAGGTAATGAATTTTTTACATAGACTGTGTAAGGGTAAAACACTTCTAATATTGGTTTTGTAATCATAAACTACTAATGTGTAATAGAATGTGTGATTTTTCATAATATTTTTAAGGGTATGTGGATTATTTATATAGTTTAAAAGGGTATTATTAAGTTCCTAATACCTATATTAGGGTAACATGATAGTTTAATAAGTATACAACTTAATTCCACAACATTTTGCAAGGCTATTGATTCAATTGTGTAATGATATCTCTTTTTTTAAGGCTTTGTGAGGGTTACATATGATCTATGTAAGGATAAATTCATGTTAACCTAATATAGAACCTTTTGTGGGAAAAAGACATTAAACCCATTTTTTCATTTCTTATTTCATTGATCAACCATGTACAAATATTTTGATGATATTGAAATAAATATATCCTGGAATTAATTCCCTTGACACTATAAATTTTCATGTCTAGTATTTGGAATGATTTTAAACACAATGTTTTTTTAAAATTTGATAGAAGATAAATTATGTAATGATAGTTAATTTGCGTGTTTTAATATTGGAATCATTTATTTCACTGTATTCGTAAAAATTTATGATCCTTTACAGCATTAATTTTTTAGATATTCACATTCATTAGTTATTTATAAATAATTCTCCATCCATGATCAATAACAACTTCATTGAGATATTTTATAATTTCTAGGAAATAAATTTCATATTTTTTCCTCTCCTATGCCTAGTGTGATGTTTAAAGGAGGGATGAATAATTTCACTTTAATTTATATTACATATACATATATCACAACCATTTATAAGTCATGCTATTTTTTTCTTTCTGGATAATGGATTAATTTTCCTCCAAAATAATAAATTTCAAGAAATTATCATAATATGATAATGAATCAATATCACATGATTATCCAAAAATATTCTTGAGATTTTAAATTATATTCATGTATAAATTATTATTTTCTCTAATGAATAAAAATTAAGTAATTTTGTAACATAACTTGATAATTTGGAATTATATAGGTTATATAAAGTGTTATCGTATGTTGAGTTTTATTTAAATTTTGTTAATTTAATAGTTTAAATAATTCCTAGGAATAACTAGAAGTGGTTACAAAAGATTAATATGTGAACATGATATGGGTAATGAGTATATGATGAAATTAAAATATCATCCTAAATGACTTCTATTTAGGGATTTCCTTACCTTTTAGGTCTCTCATCTACAAATATTTCCACTATATAGTTATTTTGTACGCATAACTTTTTAATATGCTTAGTTATTATTTTATGTGGGTGTGTGCATGGTTCTGAGACCCGTTATGGAAGTTAGTTCCATATATTTCTATTTTATGTTATTTTTAATTTTTATTATTAATCACATATATTTATGTTTCTACATTTGTCTCGTGATAATATGATTTCCTTGTAGTCTGTACCACGTTATACAAGTTAATGTACCTTTTGAGGTATCATTTTTTGAGCTCAGAACATGTGTACCATAATGAAATGATTTTCCTGTAATGCGGGGGAATGTTCATAAATATAAATTATTGAGATGATGAACTTGGAAATATGGTGGAGATACAAGCATACCATGTAAATCTATGTAGAGGTTTAAATTAAATCCCTAATTCCAAGTACTGAGTTTCTTGGTGTTTAGTGATTTAGGACTATCACACCAAATTACATGTGATATACAAGAAGTATTCCATACATGAGGCATGAGGAAAAACCATTCATTTATACACATGATTCCTTGAGGATTTCATGTAATATATTCACTGGCCTTTTAGAACATTTTAGTTACATATGATTTATCATCATTTACCTTCTAATATATATTTGATGTTGGTACATTTAGGGTTTGTGGAATCATGGAAAATGTGTAACAAGTCGATATGGGATTATGAGTTCTTATTCATGATTAACATTTATTATTATCATTGTATATTGTTTTTATACATTGAAAAAATATTTTTAAGGGAATATGTGTTTACTTATTGACTATTATTACTCACACATTTCATGATAACTTTAATATGCATGTAGAAGTCATGGTTTTGGATCCATTAAAGAAAATGGACCTATGGGAGATGGCTGGGTAAAGGTGTATAAATATGGTTTTGAACATGGTTTGAATCTTAGGGACTATATAGATTTATTAATTTAATAACTTATTACTTTAATTACATTGGTTGTGTAACATCCCGGTTTTGGGTACCACTCAATGGGTGCCCCGAACCCAATGGGCCATGTGACCTCAAGAGCATTTCCCCAAACACCAGAGGCTACCGACTAGTAGTGAGGGCCCATGTCTGATTGTGGGGAAACTATGCCCTCATTTGTCAAAGTGTAGCGCAGCGGAATAAAATGAAAATCATACAATAACAACAGAAGCTATAAACAATACACATCTAAAATAAACAATTGTAGTAATGATAACCGACCAGTTATATAGATATGATGTAACATGCCTCAAGTTATATGAAAATAGCTAAAACATGTTACATAGCAGTGCAATCCAATACTGAGTATGACAAGAAAAACAATACCGCTGATAGCATCGCGAGCCTAAGCCATGTCCCATGATCCCCTAAACCTCATCAGTAATCAAGTACCTGAATAGGGACCCTTTCCCTTATCCACACCTGTAGAAACATAATATGTTTGGGACGAAGTCATGACCCAAACACAGTGTGAGAAATAAATCCCAGTAGACACCCACCAAAGGCCCATGTCCAACTATGTGAAAATATGAAACAGTAATGTGATGTAGTGAAATGTAATAAACTATGCAGTACTCAAAAGTAACTTACTTTACCAGTTATATTTTCATTTTATTATTCAATTAATCATTCATTATAAGGAAAACCACCAATTTGAATTTTCTATGTAAACATTCAGTGTCCTCAGACACACAAACCCATACCCTCAGGTAATCAGAATCTTGCCCTCAGGCATTGCCCTCAGGCATAACCGATATTTCACTAAGGCATATGAAGTTTCTCCCTCAGGAATAGAAGTCACTGCCCTCGGGCATAAGAAAAGTTTCCCTCATGCGAAATAGGACGTTTCCCTCAGGCTAAACAAAAAATACCCTCAGGAAAAAAATAACACTGACCTCAGGTGCAAGTAACCGGGCCTTGCCCAACATATAAACAAGTAATGCACATTCAATTCCTCTCAAGGCAATTCAATAAAAATTATTACAATGGAATACCCTCAGGTATCCTGTCCAAACGACTAAACAGAGGAACACACCCCCAGGGTGGTCCTGGATCCATGCAACGATCCCAAACAATAGTTTAATATCACATTCAAATACCTTTAAAATTCTAGGTATTTAAAATAGCCATGGCCTCAGCCTCACAACACCCCAACATGGGTTCATGGCACAACAGTACACCAAACACACAACAGTTGGAAATTTAGACACTAAGCCACCTACCTTAAACACCCACAAACGGCATAGACAGACGTCGATTCCCAAAACGCCCAAGAAAATCGTAGATCTGAGGTAAAAGAATTGTCATTCAACCTCAAATAACTTCCTTTATTGGAAGAACTGGCGAGAAACACACAAGTAGAAAGAATCTTTTACCCGTACGGTTCCAACGTGATCGAAGGAAGCAGAAACAGATTCCAGATGCTCGATTGGTTGATCCAAAAATGTTCGGCCATCCTTTCCTGATCTCCCGTCCGATTCTAAGACAATCCTGTGACAGGGATGGCTACTACCCATTTTATGCAAATAAAATAAAGTATGCGGCATGTAACTTTGACTACATAGCGTTTACTTCCTTAATTTTTCTGTTCCATTGGCGGCATAGCCAAACTGTTCATGCGTCGGCATGGGTACACAACATGTATTCATGACTACACGATGTTTACTGTCGTGTAGCTGGCGGCTACTTCCACTGCCTTACTATTTTACTGCCGATGGACTACACGACATGTCAATAATCACTACACGGCATGTAGTCTATTTTTACACCCTTTGTCACCGACTTGGATGAACACCCTGTGTACTCATCCCACACATCCAAATGTACACACCGTGTGAAAAAGTACACGGCGTGTAGTTCCAAAATTTGGGATCGTCCCCCCTTTTACTTATTTTCTCAAAAAAACTTAAGGAAAATAGAAAATTAGAAACTCGTACCTCAAAATTAAGAACCGCGTTCTTAAAAACTTCCCCCCTTAAAGAAATTTGTCCCCGAATTTCCCTTCCAAGGGTGGTAAAGATATAGCCGTGAAAAACTCCAGCCAGTGAGCACGTACGTCGGTCTCCCGCTCCCAGTTTTCGTCCTCCACTCGGCCTTGCTGCCATAGCACCTGTACGAGAGGAACTGAACGACCTCGGAGAACCATCATGCTCCTATAAATGATATGAATCTGATGATCCTCAATGGATGCATCGATCTGCACCTCAACCACCTCGGACTGAAAGACGTGAGATGGGTCTGAATTATAGTGGCACAACTGAGATACATGGAGGACATCATGCATGACCCGGTACCTCTGTTGTAACCGTAACTGGTAGGTAACCAGCCCGACTCTCTCTAGAATGTCAAATGGACCCACATACCTCGGTGAAATTTTACCCTATCTCCTGATCTGTATGTGTCCCAGCCGTGGCGAAAGACGCAAGAAAACATGATCCCGGACCACAAACTCCAAAGGTCATCTGCGGCGATCAACATAAGACTTATGACGAGACTGCACGATATCCATCTACTTCTAAATCAACTGGACCAACTCAGTAGTCTCCTACATGAGCTATGGTCCATGTAAAGCTGCCTCACTTGCATCTGACCAGCACAAAGGTGAGCAGCATGCCCTACCATATAAAGCCTCGTACAATGACATCTCACTAGTTGCCTGAAAACTGTTATTATATGCAAACTCGACCAGTGGTATGGGATTCTCCCAAGATCCCCCAAAGTCAAGGACGAATGCACACAACATTTCCTCAAGCACCTGTATCGTACGCTCTGACTAGCCATCGGTCTAATGGTGGCAAGCTGTGTTCAGAAGCACCTATGTACCCAGTTCCCTCTGAAAACTTTTCCAAAAATGAGACGTAAAATGGGCGTCCCAATATGAAACAATAGAATGAGGGAACCCATGAAGATGTACGATCTCTCGGATATAATATTCCAGAGCTCGTCAACACCATAGGTCTTTTATCGGCAAAAAGTGAGCTACCTTCATGAGTCTATCCACAACAACCCACACGACATCATTGCCTCCAGGTGACCTCGACAATCCAGTCACGATGTCCCTCGCGACATCATTCCATTTCCACTCCGGAATGGGAAACTGCTTTAACAGTCTAGCTGGCCTCTAGTGCTCTGCCTTCACCTGCTGACAAGTGGAACATCTCTTAACAAAACCAGCTACATCTCTCTTCATACCCGGCCACGATTACTGGCGTCTCATGTCATGGTACATCTTGGTAACTACGAGATGAACTTCCCAAACTGATGCATGAAACTCTTATATCAACTCCTCACGTATATCCCATGGAACCCATACTCATCCATGGAAATGCAGTACCTCATCATCGCCTATCGCCCACCCAGGAGGAGGGTCATCACTTTCCACCGACTTCCATAGAACTAGGTCTTCTGAATCAGATAGCTGTCTCGTCCTCACTCTATCTAGGAGGGTATAAGTCACAATTAAAGATGAAAGATAGGCTTTCCCATGACTGTCGTGCATCTCTAGATGCATCTTGGAAAACAAATCCATGAGCTTCCACTCTCCACTGGCCTCCTGTACCGCTTGTATCTGAGTCTTCCTGCTCAGTGGATCTGCTACGTCATTACCTTTACCAGGTGTATAGGCAAGCTCAAAATCAAAGGACTGAAGTTATTCATCCCACCTTCCATGCCTCAGATTCAAGTCACACTGAGTAAAGATATACATGAGACTTTTGTGGTCGGTGAAAACAAAAAAATGTCCCCCCAAGGGATAGTGTCTCCAACAACGCAATGCTATGAACAACTAAAGCCAAATCGAGGTCATGCGTCAGGTAATTCTTCTCATGTGGCCTCAAATGTTGAGATCCGTACACAAAACCTTGATTGCCCTGCATCAAATCTACTCCCAGCCCAATACCCGATGCATCAGAGTAAAATGTATAGCTCTTCCCTTGCTCTGGAAGTACTAGGACTGGTGGTGATGTCAACCTTCCTTTTTGGTCCTAAAAGGCTATCTCACAAGCTTCTGACCAAAGGATTTTCACACCCTTCTTAGTCAAACCCATCAACGATGCTGCTGAATGGGAGATGTCATTTTTGAAGCGTAATTAGTAACCAACCATCCCCAGGAAACTCTGTATCTCAAACACGTTCTTGGGATGCTCCCAAGAAACTACTGCCCTCAATTTCTCTGGGTCTACTGCAACTCCTTCCTCTGAGATGATATGACCCAGGAAGTGAATCTGGTCCATCAAAAAGTGGCACTTTGAGATCTTAGCATATAGATGATGCTCTCTCAGTGTACTCAATACGATCTCAAGATGGGTGGAATGGTCATGTCAAGTGTGAGAGTAAAACCAAGATATCGTCCATGAAAAAAACCAAAAAATAATACAGATAATGATGGAACACACGCTTCATCAGATCCATGAAAACTGCTGGTGTGTTCGTGAGTCCGAACGGCACAACCAAGTACTCGAACAAACCATATCTGCTCTGAAATGCTATAAGCGGTATATCTAATAGTCTCATGTGTAGCTGATAATATCCTAATCTTAGGTCAATCTTTGAGAACACTCATGCTCCATGAAGTTGATAAAACATATCATCAATCCTCGTCAAGGGATATCGGTTCTTAACTGACAACTGGTTCAACTTCTGATAATCCACACAGAGTCTGAGGGTACCATCTGCCTTCTTCGCAAAAAGGACCGGAGAACCCTAAGGAGAAGTACTGGGTCGGATAAAACCCTTTTCATGTAGCTCCTCTAATTGCCTCTTGAGCTCCTGCAACTCTGGTGTAGCCATCAAATAAGGAGTAATGGACACCGGTGCTTCCCCTTGTGGAAGCTCAATAGAGAAATCCACCTCTCTCTCTAGAGGTTGACCTGAAAAGTCATCCGGGAAGACATCCCTGAAACGATCAAGCACTAGAGGGAAATCCCTCTGACAAGTCCCCTGATTATCCAGATATAAACTCGCAATCTGGGTTGTGACTGTACCTCACCCATGATGCTCTGGTCTAGCTCGACTCGCCTGAACATCCCACTCTCCCTTGTATAGAAACACTTCACCCTCTGGTGACGTGAAACTCACCCTACGACGATAGAAATCTACAAATGCACAAAAGGGAACCAACCAGTCCATCCCAAGAATGACATCATAGCTCATCATCTCTATGACATATAGGTCCCATAGAAGGTGACACCCACCGACCACATGGGGGCACTCCTTGTACTAACTCACACATGCCCTTCTAGTTCCCAACGGAGTTTCTAGTGTCATAAAAGCATATGAAGAAGAAACACAGAGCACAAGACACTCCACAATGGGAAAAAAATGAAACTATGTGTAGAAACTGTATCGAAAAGTACTGAAGAAAAGAAAGAAGCTACTAGAATAGTACCTCTGACTGTAGAATGTCCAGGATCCTGCTCCTGATGGGTCTATTGCACTGCATATGCCTACACACTGCAGGGGCCCTACGACACAGCCTGGCTACCCTTAGCTATCCCACCCTGCTGCCTCTGAGATCCTGGTGTCTGGCTACCATGACCACAACCACCATCTCTGCTTGCACGCCCTGACGTATTCCAGTTTCCTGACTGGTAAGAAGCTGCTGGTCCTGCACCCTTATGCGGAGTCTGAACAGAACCCCTCTCACTATCCACTAGTGGAAATGTCCTGCAAAAGCGCTGCAGATGACCCATACTTCCACAAGCTCGACACTCCATTGGATTACATGGACATGATGGTCTCTTGTGCCCCTCTTTACCACACGGGTAGAAAAAGACCGTCCCACCTGAAGAAACTGCCTGCCTAGTACTTCCACCATGAGAAAAACTCATCTGTCTCTTCCTCACTCCAGTAGAAATAGTACTAAAAACCAGTGCTGAACTGTCCTGGCCCACACCACTAGCTTCCCACATGTTCCTCTCTATAATCACTGCCTGGGTCACAATATCATGTACTGAAGGCCACCAGAAAACATTCACCAGTGCTCGGATGTCATACTGAAGACCATCCTCGAAGCGTCTGGCCCTCAACATCTCATCACCCACCAGAACGGGTGAAAAACGCCGATGCTTGGTGAAACCAGAAGAATAAACCATCACTGACATAGCACCCTGCTTCAGATTCATGATACCTCGATCTCTATCTTCTCTCAGTGTCTTTGGAAAGAAAAATTCATAGATGTCTTCCTAAAAATCTTCCCACGCCATGTCCCTATGATGCTATGACTTGGTGGTAACATCCCACCACCTCTTGTCGGAATCACGCAACATATAAGTCGCGAGCTTGACCCTCCGCCCTGGAAGTGTCTCAAGATGCTCAAAATTAGTCTGCATTGACCCCATGAAAGACTCCACAGACTATGGCCCGCCATCCACTGAGAATGTTGGTGGATGTAGCTGCTGGAAGATACTAGTCAACTCAGCCATCGATGTGGCATCCGTCGGTGCTCCATGAAAGGTTTTCATGAACCGCATAAAGCCTTCACAGAACTACGCCTCCGCGCTTGATTCCGGTATAATGGCTGGCACCGCATCTTGCTTTGCTGGAGGATCCACTGGTAGCCCATGGCCCACCATCACTAGAGTATAATCATTGCCACTCTCCTGGAGAACAACGCGTGGTCATCTCGGCGGCATGACACTAAAAGTTCAAACACACACCTTAGATCCACATTTATCATAGACTGAAAATGAAGGAACTGAAGAGGGAACATGTGGAAGAAGGAATTCAAATTTCCAAAACAAGACTACATGGCGTGTAAAATGACTACACGATGTGTACTTGACTGCTCTTCCCCTACCCGGGTCATTCTACACTGCTATTCCACACGACTCCCATTGAACAAAACTACACGGCTTGTATATAATCTACATGGCGTGTATGGTGAAATTTTCGAACTGCCTGTGTCATTTTTGACACAGTCAACTACTCCGCTTGTTACAACACAGCCTGTTACACCCACACATGGCATGTACACCATCCCATTTTCCAGCCACATGGCTAGGTCCACATGGTCTATCCTTAGAAAAGACTACACAGTGTGTCCCACGGGCACATGACGTGTATTGGACGAGCTCCGCTGACCCATGTTGTTAGTTACATGTCCGGATACATGGCTCAAACTATAAGGAGTGTTCCAAATACACACGGCGTGTACACGAAAGGATTACACATACCCATGTTGTTAGTTACACGGCCGGATCCCAGGTCAGACTACATAGTGTGTTCCACAGTGGACATGACGTGTATGTCTTAAGGTCTCCTTTGTCTGTGTTGTGAGTTACACAGGTGGACTCCGGGTCAACACTGCACAGCGTGTACATCTGGTACACGATGTGTTCTCCCCAAGAATTTCCCTTCCTCGTGTCCCTGCCCACACGGTTTATGACATTGGAAGAGACTACACGGCATGTACTTAGGGTACATGGCGTGTACTCAAATTTTATTCTTTTCTTCCCGAACAGAAGAACATACACGACGTGTTCAAAGTACCACACGGTGTGTATACTGGGTTTTTTGGATAGTTTGCCTCAGAAACTTCTCCGAAATCCAGAACATATTGAAAAAACACCTAAGTGCCAAATTCAGATCCATGAGGGCCCATACTCCCCGCGAATCAATGTTTGTCATCTTATCTATGTTATAATAAAACAAACAGTCAATGATCCACCAAATTCTGGTAAGTAGGGGACCATACTCCCCAAAAACTGAAGTTTGGCGTTCATTTTAACAACTGTCTCGCACAGAAATACCCAATCACATAACAGGTATTTATCAAGAAGCTATCACAATAGCATGATTCTCTAGAACAACCACTATCACAAAAACATGCAATTTCTAATGCACCTACATGGCATGGAACTATGCATGGCATGTGATTTATAGCATATGCCTAAATGATGCATGAGATGGAATACCCTCATCTCATCGGGCTGCAATGAAATAGTACCCATGGAGAAAATATAAATAGCACAATACCAAGTGCGTCACCGAACGGTGAAATCAAATAAACTGTAAAATTGGAAAAATCAGAAGAATTACAAAAATACGAGGTAGACTAGATTTTCCCTGTACACGGGTTAGCTACGCCTAAGAAAGGATTATTACCAACTACAATTTCCATACAATCCATGACTAAGGCTCTAAATAGTATGTCAATGAAAATAACTCATCTAATACCACTTTGTAACGTCCCGGTTCCGGGTTCCACTCAACAGGTGCCCCGAACCCGGTTCACCACGTGACCTCAAGTGCATTTCCCCAAACGCCAGAGGCTACCGACTAGAAGCAAGGTCCCAGGTCTGAAAGTGGGGAAACTATTCCCTCATTTCTCAATGTGTAGCGTAGTAGAATAAAATGAAAATCATAAAATAACAGTGGAATAAATAAACCATAAATTTCTAAAATAAACAACTACAGTAAAGATAACCGACCAGTTATATAGATATGATGTAACATGTCTCAAGTTCTAAGAAAACAGCCAGAACATGTTACATAGTAGTACAATCCAATAAAGAGTATAACAAGAAAAACAAAACAGCCGGTAGCATCATGGGCCTAAGCCTGATCTCATTCTCCCCTACTCCTCGGCAGCAATCAAGTACCTAAATAGGGACCCTTTCCCTTATACACACCTGCAGAAACGTAATTTGTTTGTGTAACATCCCAAGTAAGTAATGAATAATAGATATTTTTATCCATGTCTATTAATGATTAAGATAGTGTTTTAGAGGCTTAAAATGAAAATAAATACAATCTTATGCATGGAATAAACTAATATTCTTAAAATATTGTTTTACTGCCTTTTGATGGCAAACCATTTTTGAATCTATCTTTTGACAATTTTATAAACTATGTTTTTCAAAATAAACTTATCCTTTATGATTGGGACATCAAAATTTACCTTTTGTGAATTTTTGGAATTTTTCTGACAATGTTCATTTTTAATGAATAGTGAAAAATACTGCATTTTACATCAAAACTGCTTTTTAATCTAATTTATTTATATGATTAGATTATGTTTTGAATTGGTTTTGAAGTGAAATTAGAATATATTTTTACCATTTTATCCAATTGTGGTCATTGGAATCAATTTCATTTTGAAATTAGACTTAAACTGGTGTCAATCTTTTGATACTTATTGTTTTGTAAAAACACGCTATTTGCTCTTGCAGCGGGGATTAATTATTAAATTAATTAATGTGTCTTATATGATTTTAATTTTGTAAAATAGACTTCATTTTTGAATTCGGAATATCAAATATAGCTTAGGGTGAATTTTTGGTAATTTTCTGAAAAACATCAATTTTTGATGAATAGTGAAACCACTAAGTGGTAATCAAGCAAACTGATTTTTCAGTTAAATGAAAGTTTACCACTAATGTGTATTGAATTTTGAAAATCCGAAATACATGGTTGTCATTAAGAAGTAAAATGTGGTTCAATGAGATTAAAATATTTTTTTGGTGAATAGTCACTTATTAAGTTCTTAATCACGATTAGTGGTAATTAGGGTAGTTTAAGGTATAAATAATGCTTTAATAATAGGAAATGACCTAGAAACATGTCCCAACCTTATTTTTTGTGTCATGGCCGACCAAGACAAGCCATGGGTCAACTTGGGGACTCCATGGAGACACTTTGGTTTGGAAATGACATAAATAAATTTTTATTAAATGTTAAAGTAAAAATGACACAAACAAGAAATGTTTTACGAAAACAATTTTTAAATGGGGTTATAAATATCAGATTTTTGATTATAAATATTCATTGGAAAGCTAAAAATATTTCATACATCATAGTATTTGTTTTATAATTTTTAGACATTAAATAAATTAAATTATTTATAAAATAATAATGATGCAGCGATGACATCATTATTTGACGATTTAAATAAAATGGAAAGATAATATAAAATCTATGAACTACACATGTCCAAAACCAATTGGATGAGTGGATTTCGAACCCTAATCACCTTATCCACGAATTATATCAATGTGGGACCTTTTGAAACCGAAACACATTTTCAAATAAAGTATTATTTCTTTACTTTCCAAAAGTGCCCCTCCTCTCCTCTTATAAAAGGCCCCCACCTCTACCTCATTTCACACACTCCTCAAGCCTTTGGCTCGGCCAACCCCTGCCCATTTACTCTCTCCACATCTCTATCCTCATCCTAGAGGATTCCCTTTGGGCAGAATCCTTTCAAAGGAAGCCTTTAGGCTCAAATCAAAAGGAGTTACACTTTTAAAGGTAATTCATTCTCTCATGTTCATTTGTTTTATTTTGCTTCTCCAACCCCATAAACTCTTTTTATTTACTTATTTTGTAACAACACCAGTATCTTCAATATACAAGGATGTTGTTATAATATTTATTTGAGCTACACTCTCACACAACTACATCAAATGGTTAATGAACATACGGTTTCCGTGGATGGCGAAATTCTGCCTCCCGAAACGATGATTGTTCAACACTCATTTAACACCTTCAAAGGTGGCCGTCATGATGTCACTATTTTTATATATGATATATAATATGTTTATGTTTCCTTAAGCTTCTGTTTTTTTCATTTTGGGTATACCTTTATGGTTTCCATTATGGGTAAACATGATATCTTCATTTTAGGAAGTGCGGACTACCGCCCCCTAAAAGTGATTTGATTCGTTAATACCATATGTGGGATGTGTAAAAGATAAAGTTAATGATGTTATATATGTTATTATACTGGAATTATAATATACTCTTATATCATTATGATTCCATTCCAGAAAATATGAAATAGAAATGGAAGTAGCGTTCATGCGTACGTACGGCTTACCGTCTCCATGAACGGTGCATTTCATTTCGTACCTCTAAATGTGATCTAATATTATAAATGCATGTATGTACTGGATATATATGACATATATGATATCTAAATCATGAATACCATTCTGGATATAATGAACCTTTGACCAAATTAACAACATGTAAGTGTAAGAAGTCTATTTTTGACTTAAGAACCAAATACCGACAAAATAAACATTATTAACTTAACTGATTACATGATGTTCATAACATAGTATAAAAGGAATAATGAAATTGAAAAAGATTCATAAGAAAGTAGTGATTAACTCAAGTTTATTATTCAGGAGATTAAAGAACGGTCAGGTCAAGTCGGATACGAGGTATGGGACTTCGTCTCAATCTCCTTTCGTTGAGGCATATTTTATTTTATACACAACTTTCTTTTATACGGTGTATAAACCCGTTTGACTTTTATGTTTATTCAAAAGGAATCTTTTTTATACGAAGCATTTACTAAACGACAAAAGGGAATGTTTTTGTCGTACGTATGCGGCGACAACGACTTCTCCACCGTCGTGACCGTTATTTGAGTTTCGGCTTCCTCTACAAGCCATACCATCTTTTTAAAAGAAAAATAAATACCATGTTTTACTTTTCTATTATTTTGGTATTGAAAATGGTTTTCATAATGTTTTTATATCAATGTGTTGTATTGATATCTCGTGATTGAAATATGGAAATTTTATGTTTCCTTTATGCATGTTTTATGTGATATGATTATGTTATGGTCTTGGGCATTATTATGAAGACGGGTGGTTCCGTGATAAACTTAGGGCGGGTGAGCCCGTTATAGCTCTCCAATGCATTGGGTAACGCGAAGGAGTGAAACGTTAAGGTTTCTCCGAAGAGATTTTTAGGGAATATACTGTGATGGGTATTCCAAACGTAACCAAGAGGGTTACTCCCTACGTAAGAATTTTATGAATGCCTCAAGTTACCTTTATGTCTTATGATTTCTATGATTTATACATGATTTTATGATGTATGTTAAAGTGCCTATGTTTTATGGGTAAAGTATGATTTCATTCATATGTATATATGAACTCATGTTTCCTTTCCATGTTTTTTTTATATAACCCATACTGAGTTTTTATGCTCAACCCAAGTTTTTGAAATGTTTTTCACAGGTCAAGGGAAAGGTACATAATAAGATGATAGAGTCAAGGATGTGTCAAGAAATAATCCATGTTTAATTTTAAATATGTTTCCATTGATGGGAATGAAGAATAATATCTTTATGTAACCACTTTGTTTATATGTGGAATGTAATGCAAGTTTTATGATCTAATTCTCTAAAACTCTAAACCCGAAAAGATCCTCAATGTGTAATATTGTAATAACTCAAGATTAAGTAAGGTTTAAGGCTGGGGGCCTTATAGTTGGTATCAGAGGTTGGTTTAGATAACTTTAGGAGTTATAATTCTATTAAATGATTATCAAAAAATATTTTTTTTTGAAATGATATAGCATTTAAAAGATTACCATGTTGCTTCATCTAAGACATGTTAGTTCAGAATGGTTTTCCGCAGAGGAAACAGGGAAGCAGTGCTAGGAAGGAATACAGAAGGAAATAACCATCCGAATCAGAATCCAGAAATGGTCAGAATTGGAACTGAACAGTTTGTTGTAGTAATGGCGCAGTTGACTCAAGCGATAAATGGTGGTGGTATCCATGCACGAGATCAGCCAGATCAACCGCAGAGGAACATGTCAGTGGTGGAACATTTCATGAGGCAACATCCACCATCATTCGGAGGATCATCTGACCTTGTGCTAGCTGAAGGGTGGATTAAAGCACTGGAGAAGATTTTTTATGTCATGGGGTGTTCAGACAATCAAAAGGTTAGTCTTGCTATTTACCGTTTGGAGGGTGAAGCAGATCAGGGGTGGTCTATGGTTAAAAATATTAGGGACGCCGATGAGATTGATGCTCTTGACTGGGATGAATTCAAAGGTATGTTTCCTGAGAAGTATTTTCCTAAGGCTGTTCGACTTAGGATGGAAAAGCAATTCTTGGAATTGAGGCAAGAGGAAGACTCAATGGCTGCCTATGAAGAAAGGTTCACTGGATTTGCAAGGTATGCTCCAAATTTTATCCGGGACCTTGATAGTAAAATCAATCGTTTTTACTCAGGATTAAAGCCAAAATATCAAAGGGCATTAGCTTCTCGTGAGTTTAAAAGTTATGAAAAGCTTGTTCGATGTGCTGAGAAGGTGGAAATGGAGTTTGCCGATGACCAAGTGTTCTATAAAAACTAGCAGAAGAAGAGACCGAGGTGGCAGGAGAAAGGTAAGAATTCTTAGAAAAAGTCTGATGGTAAGAGAACTAAGTTTCCAGTTTGTGATAAATGTGGCAAAAGGCATGCTGGGGAATGACTTCTGAATTCTTGGAAGTGCTACCTATGTGGTAAGATGGGACATAAGGCTCGTGATTGCACTGAAAAGGATCAAGGTGATGGTAAGAACAAATTTGATGTACAGTTAGTGAAATGTTATAAGTGCAATGAGATGGGTCACTATGCAAACGAGTGTCCGACAAGGAGCTTGAGTGATGGGAAGCAGTTAGACTACAAGCAGAAAGGGGTGGTGAAATCCTTTGCAACTATTTCAGCAGATGTCGGGCCATCAAATGAAGTTGTATCAGGTACTTTATTTGTTTTTTTAGATTATTCCAGTGTGTTGTTTGATTCGGGGTCTACACATTCTTTCATCTCTGAAACCTTTTCTAGTAAAATGGGAATACCATCTCAAGAAATGACTCCTGAACTTTTGGTAAAAACACCTGGGGGAAATGTCGAGGCAAAAAGAATTTATAAGAATCTTCCTATCCTTATCTGTGGAAAGAACCTACTTGCAAACCTTATTGTTCTACCTCTAGTAGATTTTGATGTTATCCTGAGTATGGATTGGCTCTCTATTTACCATGTTAAGATTGACTGTAGAGATAAAGAAGTTTCTTTTCAGAAAGACATTCAGTTTGTTTACAAGAATAACCCCTTACTTTTGATAACATATCAAGAGGCCGAGAAACTTGTAAAAGATGGAAATGAATGTTACCTTGCAAACATCGTTGAAAATAAAGGAACTGTTCAGATTAATGATGTGCCAGTGGTAAATGAGTATCCTGATGTTTTTCCTGATGAGTTTCCTGGAATAATACCAGACCGGGAAGTTGAGTTTACTGTTGACTTAGTTCCAGATGTTAAGCCAATTTCAAAACCCCCTTATCGAATGGCACAAATTGAACTTTTAGAGTTGAAGGAGCAATTGCAAGATTTATTAGAGAAAGGTTTCATTAGACCTAGCACATCACCATGGGGTGCCCCAGTTTTATTTGTTAAAAATAAAGATGGTTATATGAGACTTTGCTTTGATTATAGAGCCTTGAATAATATCACTGTTAAGAACAAATATCCTTTGCCTCATATCGATGATTTGTTTGATCAGCTCCAGGGAGCTCAGTTTTTTTCAAAGATTGACTTGAGATTGGGGTACCATCAGCTGAAGGTAAAGGAGGCAGATATTCCGAAGACCGCGTTCCGTACGAGATATGGCCATTATGAATTTGTAGTAATGCCTTTTGGGCTAACCAATTCACCTGCTGTATTCATGGACTTAATGAATAGAATTTTCCATGAGTTCTTGGATAAGTTTGTGGTGGTTTTCATTGATGATATTTTGGTGTTTTCTAAAAGTAAAGAGGAGCATGAAAAACATTTAAGGTTTATCTTTCAAACCTTAAAAGAAAAGAAATTGTATGGGAAATTCAGCAAGTGTGAGTTTTGGTTGCAACAAATTTCTTTCCTTGGTCACATTGTTTCTAAAGATGGAATAACTGTTGATCCTGCAAAAACAAAAGTTGTGGAAGAATGGCCAAGACCCACAAATGTAACTGAGATTCTTAGCTTCCATAGTTTGACGGGCTATTACCGAAGGTTTGTTAGAAATTTTTCACGGTTATCTAGTCCAATGACTAAGCTAACTTGGAAGGGTGTTAAGTTTATCTGGACAAAATAATGTGATGATTGTTTTCAGGAATTGAAAAGAAGATTGGTGAATGCTCCAGTTTTCGAACTACCTTCCAGGAATGGTGAGTTTGTTATATACAGTGATGCATCATTGAAAGGACTTGGTTGCGTCCTAATGCAGAATGATCAGGTAATTTCTTATGCTTCACGACAGTTGAAAACTCATGAGGTAAATTACCCTACACATGATTTGGAATTAGCTACTGTTGTTTTTGCTTTAAAAATTTGGAGGCATCATTTGTATGGAGTAAAGTGTGAAATATATACCGATCACAAAAGTTTAAAGTATATATTCACTCAGAAAGAGTTAAACATGATACAGAGGAGATGGCTAGAATTAATCAAGGATTATGATTGTACAATTCATTACCATCCGGGAAAAGAAAATAAAGTGGCTGATGCTTTGAGTCGAAAAAGCAATGCTTCATTAACAAAATTTTGTGTTTGGAACGTGATCCTTTGGTTAACGATTTGATGAACTTTGGCATAGAAGTTGTTGGTGCAGGAAGTCCTTCTGTTTTGTTTCAGGTATCAGTGAGATAATCTCTATTAGATAAAATCAAGAAAGCACAGAAGCAAGATAGTGAGTTGCAGAAAAAGGTAGAGCTGGTTCAGAAAGGTAAGTTGCCTGAATTCAACATTTATAATGATTATGTTTTGAGATTTGGGAAGAGATTGTGTGTGCCTTGTGATTCACAGTTGAAGAGAGAGTTGTTATGTGAAGCTCATAGTTCTCCGTTTTCAGTTCATCCAGGCAGTACTAAGATGTATAGAGATCTGCGGGAGTATTACGGGTGGGATGGAATGAAAAGAGATATTGCTGATTTTACTGTGAAGTGTTTGACTTGTCAGCAGGTTAAAGCCGAGCGACAGTTACCGAAAGGGATGCTTCAGCCTTTACCAGTGCCAGAGTGGAAATGGGAGAATATATCCATGGACTTTGTTGTTGGATTACCGAAGACATCTCGAGGTAATAATGCAATCTGGGTTATTGTTGATCGCTTGAACAAATCTGCTCATTTCCTTGCTATACGAGATACTTTATCTCTTGATCAACTTTCCCGTTTGTATCTTAAAGAGATAGTCAGGTTACATGGAGTTCCTCTCTCCATTGTATCGGATCGTGATCCCAGGTTTACTTCTAACTTTTGGAAAGGCCTTCAGAAGTCGTTGGGTACTGAATTAAATTTTAGTACAACTTTTCATCCTCAATCAGATGGGCAGTCAGAACGAACAATTCAGACATTGGAGGATATGCTATGAGCTTGTTCTATGGATTATCAGGGAAGTTGGGACCAACATCTTTCTTTGGTTGAATTTTCATATAATAACAGTTTTCATTCCAGTATACAGATGGCACCATTTCTGGCATTATATGGGAAGCGATGTCGAACTACAGCTTTCTGGGATGAAGTGGGTGAATGAAAGTTGATGGGACCAGAATTGGTAGAAGAGATGGCAGAAAAAGTTCAGCTGATTCAGAAAAACATGAGAACAGCTCAGAGCAGGCAGAAGAGTTATGCGGATAACCGGAGGAAGGATCTATCTTTCGAGGTAGGTGATCATGTTTTTCTCAAGGTTTCTCCTTGGAAAAGTGTGATGAGATTTGGTAAGAAAGGAAATTTGAGTCCAAGGTTCATTGGACCATATGAAATTCTGGAGAGAGTTGGATCAGTTGCATACTGAGTGGCTTTACCTCCGACTTTATCTCAGGTACACAATGTTTTTCACGTTTCAATGTTGAGAAAGTATATGCCATATCCATCTCATGTTTTGAGTCCAGAGGTAGTTCAGCTGGAAGAGAACCTATCTTATGAGGAACAACCGGTCCAGATTCTTGACCACATGGAGCAAGTGTTATGGAATAAGGTGATTAAGCAGGTAAAGGTTTTTTGGAAAAACCACATGATTGAAGAGGCAACATGGGAATCTGAAAATGTAATGAGGGATAAGTACCCCCATTTATTCGATAAGTAAATAAATTGCGGGGACGCAATTTTCTAATGGGGGGAAGGATGTAACATCCCAAGTAAGTAATGAATAATAGATATTTTTTTCCATGTCTATTAATGATTAAAATAGTGTTTTAGAGGCTTAAAATGAAAATAAATACAATCTTATGCATGGAATAAACTAATATTCTTAAAAGATTGTTTTACTGCCTTTTGATGGAAAACCATTTTTGAATCTATCTTTTGACAATTTTATAAACTATTTTTGTCAAAATAAACTTATCCTTTATGATTGGGACATCAAAATTTACCTTCTGTGAATTTTTGGTATTTTTCTGACAATTTTCATTTTTAATGAATAGTGAAAAATACTGCATTTTACATCAAAACTGCTTTTTAATCTAATTTATTTATATGATTTGATTTTGTTTTGAATTGGTTTTGAAGTAAAATTAGAATATATTTTTACCATTTTATCCAATGGTGGTCATTGGAATCAATTTCACTTTGAAATTAGACTTAAACTGGTGTCAATCTTTTGATACTTATTGTTTTGTAAAAACACGCTATTTGCTCTGGCAGCGGGAATTAATTATTAAATTAATTAATGTGACTTATATGATTTGAATTTTGTAAAATAGACTTCATTTTTGAATTCGGAATATCAAATATAGCTTAGGGTGAATTTTTGGTAATTTTCTGAAAAACTTCAATTTTTGATGAATAGTGAAACCACTAAGTGGTAATCAAGCAAACTGATTTTTCAGTTAAATGAAAGTTTACCACTAATGTGTATTGAATTTTGAAAATCCGACATACATGGTTGTCATTAAGAAGTAAAATGTGGTTCAATGAGATTAAAATAATTTTTTGGTGAATAGTAACTTATTATGTTCTTAATCGCGATTAGTGGTAATTAGGGTAGTTTAAGGTATAAATAATGCTTTAATAATAGTAAATGACCTAGAAACATGTCCCAACCTTATTGGTTGTGTCATGGCCGACCAAGACAAGCCATGGGTCAACTTGGGGACCCCATGGAGACACTTGGGTTTGGAAATGACATAAATAACTTTTTATTAAATGTTAAAGTAAAAATGACACAAACAAGAAATGTTTTAAGAAAACAATTTTACATGGGGTTATAAAGATCAGATTATTGATTATAAATAGTCATTGGAAAGCTAAAAAGATTTCCTACATCATAGTATTTTTTTATAATTTGTAGACATTAAATAAATTAAATTATTTATGACATAATAATGATGCAGCGATGACATCATTATTTGATGATTTAAATAAAATGGAAAGATAATATAAAATCTATGAACTAAACATGTCAAAAACCAATAGGATGAGTGGAGTTAGAACCCTTATCACCTTATCCACGAATTATATCAATGTGGGACCTTTTGAAACCGAAACACATTTTCAAATAAAGTAATATTTCTTTACTTTCCAAAAGTGCCCCTCCTCTCCCCTTATAAAAGGCCCCCACCTCTACCTCATTTCACACACTCCTCAAGCCTTTGGCTAGGCCAACCCCTGCCCATTTACTCTCTCCACATCCCTCTCCTCATCCTAGAGGATTCCCTTTGGGCAGAATCCTTTCAAAGTAAGCCTTTAGGCTCAAATCAAAAGGAGGTACACTTTTAAAGGTAATTCATTCTCTCATGTTCATTTGTTTTATTTTGCTTCTCCAACCCCCTAAACTCTTTTTATTTACTTATTTTGTAACAACACCAGTATCTTCAATATACAAGGATGTTGTTATAATATTTATTTGAGCTACACTCTCACACAAATACATCAAATGGTTAAAGAACATACGGTTTCCGTGGATGGCGAAATTCTGCCTCCCGAAACGATGATTGTTCAACACTCATTTAACACCTTCAAAGGTGGCCATTATGATGTCAGTATTTTTATATATGATATATAATATGTTTATGTTTTCCTTAAGCTTCTGTTTTTTTTATTTTGGGCATACCTTTATGGTTTCCATTATGGGTAAACACGATATCTTCATTTTAGGAAGTGCGGACTACCGCCCCCTAAAAGTGATTTGATTCGTTAATACCATATGTGGGATGTGTAAAGGATAAAGTTAATGATGTTATATATGTTATTATACTGGAATTATAATATACTCTTATATAATTATGATTCCATTCTAGAAAATATGAAATAGAAATGGAAGTAGCGTTCATGCGTACGTACGGCTTACCGTCTCCATGAACGGTGCATTTCATTTCTTACCTCTAAATGTGATGTAATATTATAAATGCATGTATGTAATGGATATATATGACATATATGATATCTACATCATGAATAACATTCTGGATATAATGAACCTTTGACCAAATTAACAACATGTAAGTGTAAGAAGTCTATTTTTGACTTAAGAACCAAATACCGACAAAATGAACATTATTAACTTAACTGATTACATGATGTTCATAACATAGTATAAAAGGAATAATGAACTTGAAAAAGATTCATAAGAAAGTAGAGATTAACTCAAGTTTATTATTCAGGAGATTAAAGAACGGTCAGGTCAAGTCGGATACGAGGTATGGGACTTCGTCTCAATCTCCTTTCGTTGAGGCATATTTTATTTTATACACAAATTTCTTTTATACGGTTTATAAACCCCTTTGACTTTTACGTTTATTCAAAATGAATCTTTTTTATACGAAGCGTTTACTAAACGAAAAAAGGGAATGTTTTTGTCGTACGTATGCGGCGACAATGACTTCTCCGCCGTCGTGACCGTTATTTGAGTTTCGGCTTCCTCTACAAGCCATACCTTCTTTTTAAAAGAAAAATAAATACCATGTTTTACTTTTCTGTTATTTTGGTATTGAAAATGGTTTTCATAATATTTTTATATCAATGTGTTGTATTGATATCTCGTGATTGAAATGTGGAAATTTTATGTTTCCTTTATACATGTTTTATGTGATATGATTATGTTATGGTCTTGGGAATTATTATGAAGACAGGTGGTTCCGTGATAAACTAAGGGCGGGTGAGCCCGTTATAGCTCTCCAATGCATTGGGTAACGCGAAGGAGTGAAACGTTAAGGTTTCTCCGAAGAGATTTTTAGGGAATATACTGTGATGGGTATTCCAAACGTAACCAAGAGGGTTACTCCCTACGTAAGAATGTTATGAATGCCTCAAGTTACCTTTATGTCTTATGATTTCTATGATTTATACATGATTTTATGAGGTATGTTAAAGTGCCTATGATTTATGGGTAAAGTATGATTTCATTCTTATGTATATATGAACTCATGTTTCCTTTCCATGTTTTTTTATATAACTCATACTGAGTTTTTATGCTCATCCCAAGTTTTTGAAATGTTTTTCACAGATCAAGGGAAAGGTACATGATAAGATGATAGAGTCAAGGATGTGTCAAGAAATAATCCATGTTTAATTTTAAATGTGTTTCCATTGATGGGAATGAAGAATACTATCTTTATGTAACCACTTTGTTTATATGTGGAATGTAATGCATGTTTTATGATCTAATTCTCTAAAACTCTAAACCCGAAAAGATCCTCAATGTGTAATCTTGTAATAACTCAAGATTAAGTAAGCTTTAAGTCTGGGGGCCTTATAGTTTGGGCCGAAGACATGACCCAAACGGGGTGTGAGAAATAAATCCCAGTAAACACCAACCAATGGCCTCTGTCCAACTGTGTGAAAATATGCAACAACAGTGTGCAGTAGTGAAATGGAATAAACTAAGCAGTACTCAAAAGTAACTAACTTTACCAGTTATATTGTCATTTTATTATTCACTTAATCATTCATTATATTGAAAACTACCACAATGAATTTTCTATGTAAACAGTAAGTGTCCTCATAAACGCAAACCCTTACCCTGAGGTAATCAGAATCATGCCCTCAAGCATTTCCCTCAGCCATAATAGATATTTCCCTAAGGCGTATGAAGATCCACCCTCAGGCACAAAAGTCACTTCCCTTAGGCATACGAAATTTTCCCTCAGGCGAAATAGGACGTTTCCCTCAGGCCGAGCAGTACTTTTCCCTGAAGCTAAACAAATGATTCGCTTAGGTAAAAAGGAACACTGCCCTCAGGCGCAAGTAACCAGGCCATGCCCAACATATAAACACACAATACACTTGTAATTCTTCTCAAGGAAATTCAATAGACATTATTACATTGGCATACCCTCGGGTATCCTAGCCAAATGGATAAACAGAGGAACACAACCCCGTGGTGGTCCTGGATCCAAGAAATGATCCCAAACAACAGTTTAATATCGCATTCAACTACCTATACTATTCTAGGTTTTTACAATAGCCATGTCCTCAGCCTCATGACACCCCAACATGGGTTCGTGGCACAATGGTAAACAAAATGCAAAACAGTTGGAAATTTAAACACTAAGCCACCTACCTTAAACACCCACGAATGGTATATGCGAACGTCGATTCCCGAAACATCCAAGAAAGTCATAGATATGAGGTAAAATAATTCTCATTAAACCTCAAATAACTTCCCTTCGAGGAGGAATTTTCAAGAAACACAGAAGGAGAAGGATTCTCTTACCCATGCGGTTCCAACATGATTGAAGGAAGTGGAAACAGATTACCGACACTAGATCAATTGATCCACTAAGTTTAATTCATCATCTCCCGAGCTCCCATCCGATTCTAAGACAATCCTGTGAAAAGGGTTGGATACTTCCCATTTTAATCAAAAAAAACAAAGTACACGGCGTGTACTATTCACTACACGATGTATACTTATTTCATTTAATTGTTCCTTTGGCGACACCGCCAAACTGTTCATGCGTCGACATGGGTACACGGCATGTATTCCTGACTACACAGAATGTACTGTTGCGCAGCTGGAAGCTACTTCCAACACCTTACTATTTGCATGCCGACTGACTACACGGCGTGTAAATACTCACTTCACGGTGTGTAGTCAGTTTTTACACCCTTAGTCAACGACTTGGCCACACACCCTGTGTACTCATCCCACACGGGAAAAAGTACATGGTGTGTGTAATAGTTCATGACGTGTAGTTCCAAAATTTGGTAGCATTCACCCTTTTCCTTATTTTCTAAAAAACACTTAAGGAAAATAGAAAAGAAGAAACGCGTACCTAAAAAGTAAGAACCGGGTTCTTACAGGTTGGGCTTTCCACATTAGGATCCCACTCATTTATATGTATGATATGTGTGTCTTTGTTTTGTTTTTTTCTGATAATTATATTATTATTATTTTTTTGTTATTAATATTTTTTATTATATGATACTGATTTTATAGACTCCCCTCTAATATAATTAATCCCTTGTAACTCGTTAGCAAACTCTTCTATTTGGGGAGGCATGTAAGTTATCATCTAGCACACCAGTACATAACTTGTGATTTTGAATGGGGAATTATAAATTGGTATCGTAATAATATTTTTCATCATTTATTTTTATACCAACCTAAGACATGATATAAAGGAGATAGTTTTATGAATCATGGGTTGGGTAGTTTCCATGTCATTATTCCACAGAAATGTAACAGGTCGGTGAGTTACCATATATTGTATTATAATTACTATTTTTATGATATCTTAGGTGTTTTCATAAGTATTTATTGCAAAGTAGGTTCATCATTCATATATATTCCTATTTTAATTTTACGTAGTAGATCTAAAAATAAATTTATTGAATTGTTCTATATGAATATGATCTATTCAATAGTGTGTGATCAGTATGATCTACCTAATATTATGATGTATCACTATTTTATTTATCTAGATGATTTTTGCATGCAATTATATTATGTTTGTATGTATTTTAATATGAAAAAAATATTTGAAAATTACATTGGTCACGACAGGAAGTTGTATACGTCTGTTTATTGGAAGACTCTTAGGAGTACATTGTGTGACCTGTTAAGATGATTTGGATTTATCCAAACAACATTTGTCTTTTATAATAGCATGTTTTTCATTATATAATATATCACCTTCAAACTGTTTTATTTGACTAAATATGCATGAAGGGTGGAATAATCCTACAAGGTAGGATGTTCCTTCTATACCACCTGATTTATAGGAGTATACAACTACACATCATCCCACACCTACTATGTAGTTTATGGATAATGGATTCTTCAACCAAACGTAATTATCTTAATACCTATTTGTGGTTTTATATTTCAAAACCATGATCGAATATTCCTTGAATTTAAAAACCCACGTTCATCATTCATTTGTGGAACTAGAGTATCTCAAGATGATATGGAGTGGTTTAAAATATTTTTTGGAGCCTTAGACCTAGTAGATAATTTGTGGGATCGGAAGGGTATGATCTATGATTTCTTGCTATAGGTACTACCAAATCCATGATATTTGTAAAATTAGTTGATGGACTTGACTTACTAGTCATGTAATCCACATATTTATATTCCATTTATACTTTTTTGGGCCCAAAAGTACATTTCCTTCATCGATTCCCATATTTTACTATTATTATCAATGAATATGGATATCTATTGGTCTTCATGATACAAGATATGATGGGTTTTAATGTGATTTATAGCATTGAATAGATGAAAAACATTCAAGTATGCATTTATTACTATCAGCGACATGTATTATTTACATCATCAATTTTGGAGCATTATCTAATGAAAAGAGAATTGGAAGTAAAAAAATGTAGTGTCAATATATAAATAATTCTCCTTGTGATAATAAACTCTCATATGTTGGGATTAGTTTTTTTAATAAGAGTAGTGGCTTCCCCCTTGATCTTCCCTCTATCCATGGATTACTGTCAGGAAATCCTCAAAAATGACTTCATAATAATTCTACATAATAGGGGAGCTTAATTTTATATAGAGCTCATGCTGGATGAACAATACATTTTGATACCCAAATATAGTATAGGGTATTCTGAAATAAAGGAAGTCATTTTGTATCTTGAGTAATTATTGAAAAATTGATTTTTCAGGATGAGTACTTCATTGCGGGGTGAACCTCTCTTGTTTACCAAGAAGGAATAAAATACTATTAACCACATAATCAGTTTCAAAATGCTGTACATGGAAATCATGATTAATATATATCCTTTTCACTTGATTGATTATTAGATCGATCAGTTATGGGGATTTTGGTTTTTCATCAAGATTGATCTTCGATCGAGCAATAACTAGTAGTCAGTAAGAATGATAGTCATCTCAGGGATGGTATTTCATTGAATATTTGGGTTTAAATGTATATAATAACCCCTTTGGTTTAACCTACTCACATATATTGTTCATGGACCGCTTGACTAAGATATTTCACCCATACCTAGAATAATTTACAATGGTTCTTATTGAATACATATTCATCTACACATATAATCCTTAGTAACATACCAAAATAATTGTTATTGTTATATCTATTATTCAGTCACATTGGATATATTCAATTATTTAGATGTAAAAGTTAGGAATTTATATGATGATTTCGATTAGTTTTGTGGGTTCTGAGGTAGGTGTATCCATTAATCTAGATGAATGGGGTCAATAATGTCCATAACACATCTCTTAAATGTGATAAATATCACAAGAGTTCTAATTATATATAGATAATACCATTCAATTACCTATTAATTCAATCTCATATTATCCCTGATGATGATTTTAACAAATAATGGAGTATCATTCAAGTGGGTAGTCCAATGTTAATAGAAATTCATGTTATAAAGGGCGATTGACTAAAACTCCAATAATAATTCTTTTTATGAATAGAATAAGATATGTAATAAAAATAGATGCTTCATACATTATTTTTGGTGGTGTACTAATGTAGATAGAGATGGTAAAAGCTTATGGGTCATGAAATTTTCAACCCCATTAGTAGAAAAATCAAATTTAAAACTGATAGTAGGTATCCATTATTCATGTTATGATTTTTTTTCTATACTAACCAAAACACCCTCCATTAGATCATCACAGAATGATACATGAAACATAGATAGAGGCTTTGGTTGTATTATCTATTGATATTCAAATTTTAGAGGATGTATAAACATTATAAAGCATATTTCATAGGATATTCTCATAACCATTGGATATAGGTTGTTCATGATCATTTTGAGTACCTCTGAGATAGCCTTTGTTTCCTGATGAGATTTTTGTTTGACTAGAGGATAAATTAATCTTGAGACCAAACATTGAAGTATTCTGCTCCATATTTGATATAATCATTCTTGGATACCAACTAAAAGTTGAACCGAACACTAACCATGAGTGAGATATAATGTATGAATTACTAACATGAGGCGATTCAATACCCAAGTAGTCATTTGGTGATGATGATGGGATCTAGGTATATAGGTGATTAGTAGATATGTAAGGAACTTTCCCTAGTTTCTCAGAGTCGGTGCCTTATATTATTACAATGGCATATAAACAAGGAATATTCATCCCAAATGATGAAGTATTTTAGTAGATTTTGGAAATAATATGAAAATATAATTTCAAAATTACATCCTGAATGAAAATAAAACACTTATTTATTCCATTAGATATTTCCATGCCTCCTAGATTGTGCATGAACATCACCAATAACATACTTATTCATATCCTAGGAAAATGAATCATAATAAAAGGTTGAGATAAATAGGTCAGTAAAAGTAATAAACGCGGGGAATTATTTCATATACATAAACATTAGGCATGGTGAATAATTGAAAAACATTGATTTACAAATAATAAACCTGAACACATTGTGGAAAGAATATTAGGTGAGTGAATAATGCCATAGTAAAACATAATCACATGAATTACACTTGTCAAATAACCACATGAAATCTCAATTAGTAGATTCATAATGAGGTAAGTTCATATTCTAGAAATTATGAATCATACCTTCAAGGCCTCAGCAAGACATTTAAAAATTATTATGTCCTCAGCCAAAACTAAATATCAAAATGGGTAAGGCCTCATCTAAGTCCACGTCTATTTGTCTCATGAAACCTACCGATGCATAGAAGGGTTATAGATATCCCGATCCATCACTTAATAAGACCAATGAATTCCTCATATGATCAGGGATAAATATAAGAAACATATACATTCATATTGATATTAACATATGAAAGGTAAATAACTCTCCCCAAACATTAATCTTAAACACTCACCATTCATAGTAAATTGGTGAATGGTTATAGGATATCTCATCCATAATCAACTGGTCATATACAATCAAATTATATATTATTGATGATATCATAAAATATTATTCTGAATAATGCATAATAATCAAAAGGTGTGAGTATACAGAACAACATTCTCTTATAAAATAATTGAATACTTTAGGAGATAAATAATCATTTATTTTGAAAATAAAAGTTCTTTTGGAAAATTATATATATATAAATAGAAATAAAATGAGGTATTATTTTAAACATAAAATGATTGATTTTATAAATTTAATGGTTTCTAGAGATAGATTATAGAGTTAACTTAAAAATAGGTATGAATTTGAGTAATTTCGTAGAATCAGGATTGTATTTTGGAAATGATTTTTAACATTCCATTTAAAATTTATAACCCTACAAAAAATAAGGAAGGATTGTAATTGTTAAAAATATATATAACACTCACACAGAATTTATGAGGAGTGAAAAATAATACAAAAAACATCATTGTGGTAAGTAGACAATAGATGTAACTGGAATGAAAATGGATGTTCGGTTGAAAAACCCTTATGTTATGAATGAATGTGTTCCTCTCATAAACTAAAGGTATTGGAATATGAAATTAGACTTATTAATAAGATAACTCAGAATCTATAAGACATTTATTTAGTTTATTGTCAGTTTATTAAGTCCATTATGTCTTTATGGATTAGTTATAATATTGAATTATGTTGTTCTAAAGTGTTCGTTTTCTTGATTTTCATAATCGGTTAACATGTTTTTATGTAATGGATTTCATGTGGAATGTATGTAAATCTCTAGAAATGATTTTACATATTATTTATGAATGTAAATTGTTGTTAATGGTGATTTATATCTTTTGGTTACATGGAAGGATGATGAATCATTAGATTAAATATTAATGATAATCACATAGATTATTTTAGCTGTAATTGATTATTAGGAACTAGTTTGTTCATATAATTTAATATTATGTACATATACTAGTTTCTGAATATTAAATATGTAATAATACAAATATTATAGTCTCTTTCAACCATAAAATTTTTTATATGACTAGTAATGAAGGATTAATTTAAGAACAAACCTTTTTCGTCCATGAAGGTTGTAAATTGGAACCTCAAGGATGATGATTTCAATTATTAAATGAAAGAGAGTAAAAATATTGATGATGATCATTCCATTCATGTGATATAATTCAAGTATATGGATGATACTGGAGTTATCATGGTCATTTAGATACAGGAGGTGAGGAGATGATAATAATAGAAAGGAACAAAAAAATGGAAATAAAAGACATAATATGGGTATTTACCTCTTAAATCCACCACCTTGAGAACATCTTTAAGGGAATGGGTTTTAGTAACATCTCGTTTATGGGTTCCACCCAATGATGCCTCGTACCCAGTTGGTCACATGGCCTCAAGTTCATTTCCATTAACTACAGTGGTTGCTGACTAGCAGTGAGGGCCATTGGTGTGATAGTGGGAAAACTATACCCTCATTGGTAGAGTAACAAAACAGAAACAAACAGATAACAGTAGTACAAAAAGTAATACTATAAAATAAATAAATAGTAGAAGACAGAAAGTAAATAAAAAACAAGAGAATTTATATAAACGATTCATGTCACACATGTCTAGGAATGAATCTAAACAAGTCACAATATAATAATACTATACAAAACTAGTGTACTTTTAAAAAAATTAAATCCTACAGCATCCCAATCCTCAGTATGGTCCCTTTCTCTCAAACTCCACAACAATATAGTACATGATTTTGAGTGAATCTTTCTATTGTCTATACTTGCAATAACATAATCTGTTTGGGAGCAAAATAATGACACAAATAGGATGTGTGAAAACTCCTAGTTGAAAAACACCCAATGATCTATGCCTTTATGTCAGTGAATATATATATATATATATATATATATATATATATAACTGGAAAAGATTCCAAAAGAATAAATAAACAATGAAGTACTCAATAGTAAATTTTCCTAAAGTTTATTCTAATTCCTTTAAATTTATTAATTAAATTAAACCAATAAAACTCAAGAAACCCTCTAATATTTTCTCAAAGTCTAACCCCTATACTTCAGCTTTGACAAGGATACTCTGAGGAAGCACTCACCATCAATTCCCCATGTATACTTTGTACCTGTAAACTATTGACGCTCTGAGGATGTACTCAATGTCCAATTCCCCCTGTGGTCTCACATTTTGGAACTAAAGACACTCTAAGAGAGAACTCACGTCCATCCCCCTATGGTATCACAATGTGAAAAGTATAACAGACAACTGGGGAAGCCCTTAGTGTCCATTTCCTCTATGGTCTCACTACACCACATTCCCACAACCTTGTGTTTCACAATCATGCAAAAATGATATCCAGAAGCCAAAGTGAATCACAAAAATACTACATTTTTAAACAACTATAATGTATATCACAACCATGTCATTTAATAACAACTCTATCCAAATAGTACTATGCATGGAAAGAAAACATAGTATAACAGGAATTTTATAGACCCAATGGCAAAAATCAATCAAACATGGGAAATCACATCCATAGCAATGTAATAAAACCTATTATTAATCAAACAACACTACTCAAGCATACAATGCATAGAATACATTACTAGGATTAAATTCCCTAATAACACAATACCCTAAACTATGGTATTGGGAATGTTTTTATAGATAACTTTACTAAAACTATGAAAAGGCACAATCCACCTACCATGACATTGGACGATCAATATAGTTTAACTTTAGCCTTTGAATAGAACTAGAATGGGGTAGATCAAAAAAAACATCCAAAATAACAAACCTTGAATAACACACATAATAGGAGAAATCAAGAGGATATTCTCTAGAATAAGGATGATCTCACCAAGGCAATTCTAACACAATCAAAGTTGTTCGATTCAGTGAATAGATGAAAAAATAGGGGATCATAGAAGAATTGGTGATATATGTCACTCCTAGATTATCCCACTGTAGAAGAAGGAGGTTATGTAAATTAGTAGAAACCCTCGTCTGATATAATATGGAAAAATTAAATCACATTGTGTGTTCCCTAATGATAAAGGGTGTGTAAAGTCCCTTATCGGGCCCCACTTTTGGCGGTAACCATGTAACATCACATGACCATGTACTCGGCCGCTACACAGTTAGTACACGAATACCCATGGCAACTGGGTCCATGGAATGTACTCCTATGTTCATATTTTGTACTCCTTATATTTCCAGAAAATCCTATTTTTCTAAAAAACACAATAAATCAAGATCCATACCTAAATTGTAGATATGGATTTGTACAAACTTCCCCCATAAAGAAATTCATCTAGGAATTCTGTAACAAGGTAGAGAATGAGAAGAATCCTCTAACACCTCCAGCCCCTATAATTGCACATCAGTCTCCCTCTCCCAAGTCTCATCCTATACTCGCTCGTGCTACCATAACACCCATACTAGAGGAACAGACTGGCCACATAGAACCTTCACTATGTGATGAACATTCTGGATGGGATGATCTTCGAATGATTCGTCCACCTCCAACTCATCCTACTCAGTTTGAAAACAAAGATAGGGGTCTGATAGGTAGCATTGTAGCTAAGGAACATGGATGACATCATGCATAGCCCAATACCTCTATGGTAACAAAAATTATAGGAAATCAGCCCGAATATCTCCAAAACCTAAAAGGACTCGACGTATTTCGGTGAATGATTTCCCTATCTCATAATCCTTCTGTGTCCCAACCATGGCATGACACATTGAAAAACCTGCTCTCTGACCTCGAACACCAGAAGTTGTATCTGTCCATTTTCATAAGACTTCTGTCATGAATAGGATGTAGCCATCATCATCCAAATCAACTCTATCTGCTCTGTGGTCTCTTGGAAAATATGAGGTCCCATCATAGCTGCCTCTCAAACATCCATCCAACACAGCGGTGATCGGCGTGTCCTACTGTACCATGACTCATAAGGTGCCATCATATTAGTCTCCTAAAATCTATTATTGTAGGAAAACAACCCCATAGGTATGTGATCCTCCCAAGAACCTCCAAAATCAAGGATGCATGCTTTAAGAAAGTCCTTCAAGTCCTAAATTATATGCTCGGATTGGCCATCAGTCTGAGGATGGTAAGTTATACTCAAATGTACATGTGTAATCAAATCCCATTGTAGTCTCTACAATACCAAAGATGTAAAACATGCACCTTGTCTGAAACAATGGAATACGAAACCCCATGTAAACATGAAATCATCTAGACATGCAACCTTCCCTATTCATCAACACTGAAGGTATCCCTAACTAGTAAGAAGTGAAATTACTTCATGAGTTTGTCAATGAAAAAAAACTACATCATTATCTTGAGGCGACCTCAGTAATACTATCATGAAGTCTATCGCGATATCATTCCACTTTCACTTGGGAATGGATAACAACTGCAAAAGCCCTTCTTGTCGCTGATGCTTCTCCATCACCTACTTACAGGTGGAACATCTCATGAAAAAACCTTCAACAAATCTTTGCAGGCTTAACAACCAATATTAATGGTGTAGATCTTGATACATCATGGTGACACTAGTATGAAATAATGAAACTGAATAATGAAAATCCCACATAAGATCCTCACGTAAGTCTGATGACACCCATACGTGCCCATGAAAAACTCAAGTTCAAATACATGCCTATGGTTCATCCAGGAATATGGTCCTCTCCTGAGATACTCTCCCATAGAACATCACCTTCATCATCTAATATATTCCTCACTCATAGTCGATGAAGAAGAGTAGAGGTAACAACTACTGAAGAAAGGAACGACTTCCCCTATCAATCGTGCACCTCCATGTGCATCTCAGAGAATATATCCATAAGATTCCACTCACTGTTGGACTAATGAACTGCATGTATCTATGCCCTCCAACTCGACACATCGGCCACAATGTATACATTAATAGGTTTTTAGGCAAATTCAATGTCAAAGAACTGAAGGTACTCATCCCACCTTCACTGTCTCAAATATAGATCATACTGAGTAAAGGTTAACTTGAAAAATTAATGGTAGGTGACAACCACAAAATTATTTCCCAGAAAATAATGTCTCCAATAGCGTAATGCATGGACAACTCCAGCCAACTCATGATCGTGCATCAGGTAATTCCTCTTTTTGAGCCTCAACATCCTTGAATCGTACATGGCGTCTTTTGTCCCCCTGCAAAAGAAATTTTCATAGCATTATACATGATGCATCATAGTAAATAGTTTAACTCTTTCCAAGATATGGAAAAACTAGTATCGGTGCTGTTGTCAACCTCTATTTTAGCTCTTGAAAGGATGAGTCACAAAAATCTATCCACATGTACTTATCACACATCCTAGTCAGTCCAACTAGTGGAAAATACAAGCATGAAAAGTCATGTATGAAACGTCTATAGTAACCAGACATCCATTAAGAAATCTGTACCACAAAGACATTCTTCGGCTACTCCCATGAAACTGATGCTCTCACTTTATCTAGGTCTATCGATACCCATGTCTCTGATATAACATGACCCCTGATGTGAACCTAGTCTATTGAAATGTTGCATTTCTAGATCTTATCATATAATTGTTTCTCTCTTAGTGTACTCATAACTATCTCAAGATTTTTGGCATGGTCATGTAGAGTGTGAGAGTACACCAAGACATCACCCACAAAAACGAACACAAATGAATCTATGTAAGGATGGAACACATGGTTTATAAGTACCATGAATTATACACACACCTTCATGAGACCAAATGGAATAACCACATACTCATATAGAGCATACATGCTCTGAAAGATTTTAATTGGTATATCTAATTGTCTTATAGAAAAATGATGATAAATGGACCTCGTTTCAATCTTGAAGAACACCTAGGCTCCATGAAGCTAATCAAAGATATCATCAATCTTCTGCACGATATATTGGTTCTTGACCATCAAATAGTTCATCTTCCAATAATCCACACAATGTCGAAGGGTACTGACAGCCTTCTTCACAAAAAAGACAGGAAAACAGCAAGGAGAAGTACTGGGTTAGTTGAAACCCTTTTCCTTCATCTCAACCAACTGCTTCTTGATCTCCGGTTACTCCAGTGTAGCCATACCATAAGGAGGAGTGGAAATCAGTGTCTCTCCTAGCATAAGCGCAATAGAAAAGTCAACAACTCACTATTGTGTCAAAACTGAAATGTACACTTGAAAAACAACCCAGAAATGATCCTTCACTGAAGGGAAGCCTATCTGGGAAGTCCCCTAGTGATCCAGATACATACAGTAAATTTGGGTTGTAACGCCTCCCAACCCATGACTATAGGGTCCTGCTCTACTCGCATGGACATCCCATTCTCCCTTGTATTGAAACGACCCACCCTCCAGTAATGGGAAACTCACCCAATGTCAATAGAAATCAACAAATGTGGGTAAGTGGACCAACATGTTAATTATGAGAATGACATCATATCCCATCATCTCTTAGACATAAAGGTCCCATAAAAAGTGATACCCAACAACCTCAAGAGGGAACTCCTTGCATAGATGCTTTGTTATAGTTATAGTCCCCAATGTAGTTACTATCGTCATGATATTAGTAGAGGTAAATTTATAGAGCCCAAGTCACTCCACAATACCAATAGATATAAATATATGGGATTACACTGTAACAAAAGGTGCAGATTCTAAAAACTAGGTAACAGGAATCGTACCTCTAACTGTAGAGGGTCTGAGATCCTTCTCATACTGGTCTTACTCTATCACAAAAGTCTGACCCGTGCGACAACCCTGTAGAGATGTTTGTGATCTCTGGACTGATCCACCCTATATCTGTCTGAAACCCTGCATCGGACCACAGTGGCCACGACCTCCACCTCAGCTTGAACGGCCTAATGCACTACAGTTACCTAATTGATTTTTGGATAGTGGTCCTTTTATGGTATGAGTAGTCGATGAAGAACCCCTATCCCATGATGCGGGTGAGAAAATATGATTGAGACGCTGAAGATGAAAAATCATACTGCAAGATCGGCACTCAACTGGGGCTCTCAAGAAATGTGGCATCATATTCTTGCTCTTATAACACTAATAGCATGACACTTGGCTAACTGATGATGTATTCCTCTAACTCAGTTCTCCGCACATAGACTCCTTGCGTTGATTCCTGTTGTCAGTTGGATGGGTTCCAAATATGGATGTCAAGCTTCCCCAGTTCACTTCCCCAGAATCCCTCAGGTTGCATTCTTTGATCAGCAACTAGTTGACTATAGATGTTATAGAGTTCAATGTGAGGATGTTCACCTGAGATTGGATGTCATGAAAGAGTCCATTCTCATACATCCTCTCCAGGAATAACTTATCACCACCTAGAATGGGTGTGAATCACTACAACTCTGTGAAGCCTGGAGAATACACCTTTATTGAAAGAGTAAAATGCTCCAAACTTATGAACTCTTGGGCTCTGTTGGACCTCAATGTATATGGCTAGATGTAATAAGAGAAGGCATGCAGGAACTCATCCCGATCCGTAACCTGCTCACGACCTTCCTGTAAAGTCGCATCCCACCCCCTCATTGCGAAATCATGAAGCATGTATGTTGAGAGATTCCCCCTCCTCTATGGAGGTTTCTCCAGGTTCTCGAAGATAGAAAACATGGCTTCTAACCATGACTCTACATCCTGAGCTCCGCCATACCGTGAAAATGTGGGACGATGTTGTTTCTAAAAAACCGATTTCCACTCTATTATGAATGGCGTAGGATGCGGTTCTCTCTTGAAGGTCTTCATAAAACTCATTAAGCCTTTTTGGAACTATGAATCAGCACCTGTATCTAGAATGAAGGATGGTGCCCAAACATGAATGATGGGATGATCTACCTGTAGTCAATGATCTACCATATCTGGAGTATGATTGCTACCATGTATCTAATGTACAAAAGGAGGACTTCTTAGTGGGATGAATCTGCAAGTTCAATCTCACACCTCAGTTTATGATTATAAAGGACTAAAACATATATTTTAAAGAATGTAATAGGAGGAAGAAAATATGAATGTTCATCAAAACTCGGATACACATTTTCTGTTACCCATACATGGCGTGTTCCGTTAATGTTTCACAAGGCATATACTTCTACCAACACAGGTTGTGTATAACCCCCATACAAATGACATGTTCCTCCCAAGGACACGATGTGTACTTAAACCATCTTACCATGTCTGAGTTCCCCAACACAACTAAACCACACAATTATCTTAGAACAAGACTACACGACATGTTTTTGCAAGACATGTCGTGTAATAGAAGTAATCCACCGACCAGGGCTGTTATTCACAGGGCCGGTTAAACGGTCAACTCCACAAGACGTGTTTAATATGGACACGGTGTATACTACCTAATTTTTTTCAGCCACCCATGTCGTTAGTCAGACGAATGGATACATGGTCTCTACAACACGACATGTACGTCATGAACATGGTGTGTTCCACTAAATATTTTCCATACCCATGTCTCTACCCACACATACAATAACACAATTAAGACTACATGGTGTGTAGATATAGTACACTATGTGTAATTAAGATAAATAGTTCCTTCCTGAATAGATCTACACAAGGTGTGTATTCTTCAATACACATGGTTGATTCATGGATTGTCCAGATAGTAAGCATAAAAAACTAATCTAAGACCAATAAATACAATGAAACAAATATTTAAGTTCCAAATTCAGATCTATTGAGACCCATACTCCCCGTGAATCGACGGTTGGCATTATACCCATGAGTTATAAAAATTATAAATGTTCAATAAAACATATGATCCAAAAAATTCTGATCCCTGAGGGCCCATAACGCATCATGGATCAATGTTTGAGTTTATTAAAAACAAACCTTACACAATTTTTAATAACCTATCAAATAGTAGGTATTATATCAAGGAATTTATCACAATATCATGCATATCTAGCACAACATCCATCACAACAACAAGAAATCATAAATTTACCTTACATGGCATGGCAAGAATGCAAGACATGTGATTTATAGGAAGTTCCTATATGATGCATGAGACGGCATACCCTCATCTCATTGGGTTAAAATAGAAATATAACCTCAATAACATAAATGATAAAAGTAAAAAAATTGTGAATAACCCAACAGTGAAGTAAAATCAACTTTAATAATTGCAAAAACAAAGAAAAATTAAAATAGTTAAGGAATATTTGATTTTCCCTATACATGGGTTAGCTACTTCCGGGCATAGATTATTACCAACTACCTATTACTTCTTATACCTATCTATAGGATGGAAATATTAATTCGAGAAGAAAATAAATCCACTAAGACAACATTGAAACACCCGGGTTTTGGTTTCTGCCCAAAGGTGCCCCGTACCCAATTTGTCACATGGCCTCAAGAATATTTCCACAAATTTTAGAGGCATTCGACTAGTAGAGAGGGCCTTTGTTGTGATAGTAGGGAAACTATTTCCTCATAGGTAGAGTAACATAGTGGAAAAAAATAGAAAAGAGTAGTTAAAATAGTCATACAATACAATAAAACAACAGTGAATGACGGAAAATAAATAGACAGCTGGAGAACATATATAAATGATGTGTGTCACATATGTCTAGGAAATTATCCAAAGAAGTCACAATGATGGAATACAATACTATACAAGTGTACACAAAAAACTAGTAAACTCCAGTAGCATCACTATCCTCAACTTGTTCCCATTTTCTTCAGCTCCACAACAATTATGTACCTGAAGTAGAGGGGTTCTTTCCATTATCTATACCTATAACAATATAATCCATTTGGGCCTAAAATCATGACCCAAACAAGGTTTGGGACGAATCACAGTAGTCAACCTATAAATGTTTTGTGTCTACTTGTCAGTGAATATATTTATATAATAGGAAAAGATACAAAAAGATAAAATAAACAAAAATGTACTCAGAAGTAAACAGTCCTACAGTTTCAACAACATTAATTTAAATTTTTTAATTAAATTCTACCAATCAAACACAAGAATCCCTCTGGGATGTTCTCACAATCTAACCCCTTAGGTTCAATGTAGAAAAAGAATCTCTATGGAATAAATCACCATCAATTCCCCTTGTGGTCACGTAACAGTAAACTACAGAATATCTGAGGAAGCACTCAACGTCATATAACACATAAGGTCTCATAATGTGCTACTACAGAATCTCCGAGGGAGCACTTATTCCAATCCATTATATGGTCTCACAAAGTGAAATGTATGATAGAAACTCTGGGGAAGCATCCAAACATACATTCTGCCATTTTTCTCACTGCAACAGGTTCCCACAGTCCTATGTAATACAACAGTTCCCAAACGTTATCCAGCGGCCAAAGTGAATCTCAAAAAAACAGCAAAGATAAACAACCACATCACAAGCCTTTCATATAATAACTACGAAATATTCATAGTACTAGGCATGGAATGTAAACACAACCTAACATGCATGTTCTAGACCCAATAGCCAAAATCAATCAAACCAAAGAAAACACATCCATAACAAGGTTATAAACCTTATTCTTTGTCAAAAGCCCGTACTAAAGTACGAAAAGAATAACATGAATTACTAGGATTTAATTCCCTAAACATGGATTACAGTAAAATATGTAATTGGGAAATTATTTCACATATAACACAATGAAATCTACCTAAAGGCAGAAACCACCTACCTTGGTGTTGTACAATAGATATAGTTGAATTTTTTCCTTTGAATAAACCTTGATCACAATAGATCTACAATAAATTCCAAAACGTTCAACCATGAATAACTCACATACGAGGAGAAATGAAGAGTTTAATCTTTATGATAAGGAATAAATCACCAAGTCGATTCCAACGCAATCAACAGTGTTTGATTCAGAGAACAGACGATGAATCTGGGGCTCAGAGAAGAATTAGTGATATCAGTCACTCCTAGATGAGACGATGCTAGAATTTGGAGGTTCTATCAATTAAATGTGACCCCGGTTCGATATAACAAATAAAAATAAAAACACATGGTTTTTCATGGGGGATACACGACATGTATATACATTTACATGGCTCCACTTTAGGCAGTCTCTAGGTTACCTCATACGGCCATGTACTCGGCCGCTAGACGACCAGTAAACATGTACCTACGAAAACATGGTACATGACATGTACTACAATGTAAACTGTGTGTACTCCTTATATTTTTAAAATCTCATATTTTTCTCAAAAATACTAGAAATTATGATCCATACTAGAAATGAAGATTCAGGTTCTTACTATTTTGGTCTTCTGGAAATACATGGAGCTTATTGGACGTGGGGAGTGAGTAGGGAAGAATATTTTGGTAGAACATTGAGGAGCATCAAGTCATTGGGGAGTGAATATATTGTGAGTGAGGGTGTGGGGATTATAGGGGAGGAGAGGAGTGAATTTTGAATATATTATTAATTATTTTAATATTTCCCTCAATAAATTCAATAGTTTTGTTTCATGTGACCCCTAATATTAATATGTTCATGTGAGTTCTAACCAGGTTTCCTGAAATCACTCATTTTTTCATTACTAGTATATTTAAAGGTTAATTTTTATATAAGGAATTTTACCGTATTTTACTATTCATACAAATTCATGAATTTCAAAAAAATCCAAAAAATTAACCCTAATAATTTTTCAACATGTATATTTTAAATATGAACTCCATTTTTCAAAAATAATAATCTAAATATTATTAATATTTTATTTAATAAAATCATATTTAATTCAAAAAATAACTTTTGAAAGGTATAATTAGTTTTATATCACATTGAAAAATTTATTAAGTTCTCATTATCATATTACCATCATAAAATAAATTAATATCATTATTTACTTTTCATAAGGGTCATATTATTATAAATATTACTGTTCATAAGGGTCTGTTACTCTTCACAAAAAATCAATTTGGTTCTATCTGACACGAGGAGACTATCAGATCATAACTCTAGATGACTATTCGTTGAAATTGAAAACATATTAGAGGAAAATTTGTGTTTAACTACATGATTGTAAAATGTGATTTATTGAAGGGACTTAGTTTTTCATGCATTAAATATTTATTTTCAAACCCTTAGGGTGTAACATTGTCCCCTCATTAGAAAACATTCATCCTCAAAATTCACATAATGTTACCTCACAAAAAGATTTGGGTAGGTCTTCATCATAACCTCCTCATGTTCCCATGATTCCTATTTGATTTTATGATTCCTCCAAAGTATATTTACCAAATAAATAATCTGATTCCTTAAAATGCGTTTGTTAGAGTCTAGAATCATGATAGGCTCTCCAGAGTATGATAAAACATGTTCTAACACTATACCATCTGATGTGAGTACACGTGTTGGTTCAGTTATTTACATTCTCAGTAATGAGACATGGAACACATTTTGTACTTTGTAAATACTAGGAATCATAGAAAAATGGTATGAAATAAATAAAATTCTATCCAAATTTTTTAAAAGGGCCAATGTAACTAGGACTCATTATCCCTTTCTTACCAAATAGTATAACACCCTTCCATGGAGATACTTTCATGAAAATGTGGTATCCCACTTGAAATACCAAATCCTACCTACAATTATTGACATAACTCATTTTTATTATTTGATCTTCTTTGAAATGAACATGGATTGTATTTACCTTCTCTGTAGTTTCCTCCACAATCTAGGGGCCCACAAGCTTCCTTTCACTAAATTAGTCCCAACCAGTTAGTTTATGACAACTATTTTCATAAAATTATTCATATGGTGGAATTTAAAAAATGAATTGAACGTATTATTTTAGGAAAACTCCAAAAAAATATAATTTTTTATCCCAAATGTCTTGGATGTCAATTGAACCTGATCTCACCATGTTCTAAATGGTTTAGTTCATCCTTTATGATTTATCGCTAGTTTGTGGTTGATTTTTAGTACTCAATCAAGGTTTGGTATCCGAATCATTCTGAAGACATTTTGAGAATTTTGATGTAAATAATGGGCGACGATTAGACACAATTTTGAGAGTTTCTCCATGAATTCTCACAACATCATTGATATAGAGTATTCCCAGGCACTCTAGTAGATAATAATCTCTTATAACGAGTAAATGTGCATATTTCAAATGTCAATCCACAATTACATAGATTGATTCATTCATCCTTTGTGTTATGTGTAATCTAGTGAAAAAATATATGTATATTTCGTCTCATTTCTATGTTGTAAATTGGTAGAGGTTGCATGAATACTTTTGGATGTTTCCATTCATCCTTCAATTGTTGGCAGATGAAACATCTTGACACATAATCTACAATTTCCCTCTTCAGGATTTCCCACAAGAAATGTTCCTTCAAATATCTATAAATTTTAGTGTTTCCATGATTTATAGAGAAATTCAAACTATGGGAATCATTCAATAACTCTTTTTTAGATCGGGTATAGTCGGAACACAAAGAGTCTACCCAAATTTATGAACACCATATTCACACAATATGTCATCCATCTTAAAATATTTTACAACATTAATTTTCATTTAAAGGTTCCTATTATCTTGATGAGAAGATTAAATTCTTCATAATAATGATGGTTGGGAATACATTTTAAAATGTATCAATTTTTCTCCTTATTTGATAATTCCGATTTCAATCCTTATTAGATCCATGTATAAAGGATCCTTGGAAATCATAATTTTGTTGAGAACTCCATGATTATTCCTTATCAATGAATCAGCTACACTAATTTCCTTTCGTGGGTGGTAGTTTATGGAACAATCACAATTCATGAGCATTTTGAGACATCTAATTTTCCTTTTGTTGATGTCTTTCTATGAGATGATATACATTAGACTCTTGTGATCTGTATATATGTCACATTTTTCCACAATATAGATAATATATCCATATCTTCAGAAAAATTATAACCACTGCAAACTCATGATATGGAGTGGGGTAGTTTTCTTCATGAAATTTTAACTCCCCTGATGCATAGGTAATAACTCTATAATTATGCAAAAGGGAACAACCACATCCTTTCTTTGATTCATCATTATAGATCAGAAACCAATCATTCCTTGATGGTGGGTTTAGTATTGGAGAATTCACTGATCTCCTCTTAAATTATTTGATACAGTCCTCACATTATTTTTCCCATTGGAACATAACCCCATTATATGTAATCCTGGTAATTATGTTGAAAAAATGGGTGAAGTTCTCAAGGAAACACCGATAATAACTTCCTAAACCAATAAAACTATGTACATTAGTTTTGTTTTTTGGAGTAGGCCATTTTTGGATAACCAGTGTCTTTACAAGATCAAAAAATATTCCATCATTAGAGACAATGTGTCCTAGAAAAAAAATGATTGAATCCAAAATTCACACTTAGAGAACTTACCATATACTTCATTTCTTCTAGGAGTCTTTAGAATAGTGTGCAAATGATTTTCCTGAACTTCATATATTTTAGAGTAAACCAAAATATCATCAATAATTACCATCATGAAGTAATTAAGATATTCCATGAAATATCTATTCAGTAGATCAATGAAAATAGTGTGTTTACTAGTCAGTCTAAATGTAATTATTGTAAACTCGTAATGCCTATACCCTGTTTGAAATGATTTTTTTGGACTGTCTTCCTTACTCACAAGAAACAGATGATATTCAGATCGAAGATAAATATTAGAAATGTATTGGGATCCATGAAGTTGATCAAATATATCATCAATGAGAGTAAGGGGATAATTTTAATTTATTGTTATATCATTGACCTCCCTATTGTAAATGCAAAACCCCATGGATCCATCATTCTTCTTAATGAAATGAATAAGTGTTTCCTGTGGAGAAAAACTAGAGAGAAAAATCCTTTATCAGTCAATTCCTCTAGTTATACCATTAGATTCACTAATTCTAGAGTGACCATTATATGTGAGGTCTTTAACATGGGTCTTGAGTGATGAATTAAGTCAATGTAAAAATCAATTTCCTTCTCTGGATGATGTCTCGGTAAGTTCACTAGAAACACATCAATATATTCTTTCACAATTGGTACATCCTCAATATGAACATTATTATCCTCACCCATAGTTATTTCATTCCCTTCATACACAATAATTTAATTAATTAGGGATATTGGGGGTGTATCTAGATGAAAATAAAATGGTGATGTTTTTCCCTAAATATAAGGGATTACACATCATCCTCAAAATTTATAAGCACCTTCTTCTAGAAATAAATTTTTGATCCTGGTTCTAAAAAGAATCCATAACAGGGATTATATCAATGTCAATAATGGTTATGATAATAAAATCAGCAGATAAATAATGTTTATATGGAAAAATATGGACTACCTAACACATCATTGTTCTAATGATACATTTCTTATGAATTATGACTGAAAACTCCCTTATTATATCAAATTATAAATATATAATTTCCTTATAAAACTAGGAAGATATGACATAATGAGATGATCCAATATCAAATAAAACATTGGTTATGTTTGAGAATATAATTAAAATACATACCACTACATCATTAAGATCTTCAATATCAGAAGTTGTGAACACCAAAGATTTTCACTGCTCCCTTGGACTTTTTTGTGGCATGTTTCGTTGATGTTATGGAAAGTCATTATCATACTATCCCGTATACCTACAATTATATCATTGAAAATTAATATCTTCTTTATTCCCCTTGAAATCACTAGTAAGATGGCCTTTCTGTCCACATTTGTAGCATACACATATTCCCTTTAAGCAGGAACCAGATTGTTTCCTTTCATAATAATATGAGGGTAGAAATTAATCTATTCCACTCTTCCCTGTTTCTTTATTTCATTTCCCAAATATTTCAGTATCCTTCTTCTTCTATTGAATTACCTTAATTTCATAAGACATAGATAATTCTTTTCTTGTCTTGATATCACATGAAAATATATCCTCATATGTTGATAAACATTGGGAGACCAGTGCCCACTGGAGGAATGGATTTAGGCAATAAAATAAACAGATAATTTTTTCTACATGGATTTCATATTTAATCTAATGAATGACTTCATAACTATGTGAGGTTAGCTTCATTATTTTAAGCATTGTCATCTTCCTTTTTCCTAAAATTCAAAAACTGCCTTTCTATATCAGCTCATTGTTCATGAGGAAATTATTTCTCTCTGAATATTTCATTAAAGTCCCTTCATTCCATATCTTCTATCTATTCCTCCTATTTTTTCTAGATTAACGACCACCACTAATCCTCATCCCCTGATAGATGATAAACTGACATGATGAACTTCCTTATTTTGTGACATCCCAATGAGAGGAATATAATCTCTAGGGAACTTATCCACCACATAGCTACAAAGAGTTATGTAGTCCCATTGAATTATGGATGTTGTTTTCACATAAATTGATCTAAAAAGGCTCATATTATTGGTGTATGGATGGTCCATATAGGTAAGGTTATTGTTTAAAACCTGAATATGTTGTCCCAGTATAGTTATAAGTTGTTATGTACCAGTTTCTACTCCAGAATGAACATCATTATCTAGCATCAGAAGGAAACCCCTACAGGGGATATGCATGTTCATGCTTTTTCCGTTTCACAGACTAGGCACCATTTCTATAAAATTTCATACAGTAGATTAGGTTATGAATCATGATGATTCATCTTAACATAGAAAAATAATTATAATAAATTGAAATCCAACGTATGGATAATGTCATAATCAAAAAAATGGTTTCTTTGAGGGAAAATTTACATTTAAATCATTAATAATAAATTGAAATGAAAATGTGAATTATCCTATAAATATCCCCCCTGAGTGTCAAACTAGGTGCATTGTAAGACATTTTGTAGTGTAATAGGACACCCCCAGTTAAGACCGAAACTCCTTGTTAGTGTTTTCACTCGTAGGTACATCTGTTCTAGAAACACATCAACTTGTAGTATATAGACTCATATATATTAGATAGAAATGTCCACCTAATCAATTCCTTACCAAAATACCTATATGTTCTTGTATTCTTATATTTAAATAATATCTTAGGGATTTGTTCCCTAATAAATGTTTTCTAAAACAATATTCCATGTTGCTAACAAACATCTCTGATTGCAATTGTTAAAACCGGACCCTATTTTCCCAGAGTTGCTTCCTTTATTTATTACATTACCATATAAACAAAGAATGTGGATCCTAAAGGACCGGGTAGTTTATTATATTTTGGAAACATGATTCATATATAATTTCAACATTAAAACATGAGTGGAAACACAACACTAATTAATTCCATTATTAACACCCATGCCACCTAGAATATACATTCATGTCACTCATAACATACTTCTTCAGATTCTGGGAATATAAAACATAAGAAATGGGTGAGATCAAATGCATAGTAAGAGAAAGAATTATTGTGAAATATATAATAACAATAAAAAATTTTCATGGTGAATAATTTAAAAATATTCCTTTATATGCTGAGAAAATAATTCAATAATAAAACATAATGATCGATTTTTCTACATGTCGAATAACCTCATGAAATTTAAATTACTAACATCATAATGAGTTAATTTCATATGGTGGACATTCTAAAACATAGAATCAAGGCCCGGCCATGGCGTCTAAAAATAATTGAGGCCTCAGCCAAAACCATATCTCAAATAGGTAGGGCCTCTGCCAAGTCAACATCAATTTTTCTTATGAGACATATTGATGCATCACGGGGCTATAGAATGCCCCACTCATCACATAAAAATTCCAATGCATTCATCATATGAGGAGGGATAAACATAAAAAACATATACATTCTTATTGAAACTAATATATGAAATATAAATTAGTTTCCCTGAACAATAATATTAAACACTAACCATTTGGAGTAAATTGGAAAATGGTTTTAGGATATAATATCCACAATAAACTAGTCAATAAACCATAAAATTAAATATGGTAGATGATATCATAGGATATTAATCCCAATAATATCTAATAGTCAACATATGGGTTGAAATAGATGAAAATACTATTACAAATTCATTGAGTAATTTTTGAGATAAATAATCTTTTAATATGAGAAGAAGGGTTATATTGGAAAAGTATTTGTATAAAACTAGAGCTAATGTAATAATGTGTTTTCATAATAAAATTAGTTATTTTAGAAAGTTAATTGTTGATAAGATCAAATTATATTATTCCCATTAAAATAGGCAATAATTTGAGAAATTCCCTTACATCGGGTATGTTTTTCAGAAATAATTTGGAATGTTATTTGTAAAATGTGCAACCAAACATAAAATAATGAAGGATTATAGTTGGTAAAAATATATATAACAATCACCCATAATTTATGAGGATTAAACAATAATACATAACACCATCATTATGTTATGTCAAAAAAATGTAACCCGAATGAAATTGCGGGTTCATGAGAAAAAACCCGTTACCATATGTCTGAATATGTGCCGCTCTTGATGATAAATTTAAGAAATAGGAATTTAGACTTATTAGTAACATAATTCAGAAGCTAACATACATTTATTTAGTTTATCATTATTTTATTAATCCCATTATTTAGTTTGAGATTAGTTATAAGATAGAATTTAATCAATCTATAGTGTTTGTTTTCTTGATATTTATAATCAGTTCACTTGTTTTTATGTAATGAATTTCATGCGGAATAGATGAAAATATCTTGAATTGAATTAAAATATTATTTATCGACATACATATGGATAAATGTCCATTTAATAACTTGGTTACATGGAATTATCATGAATCATTAGATGAAATATTAATGATAAGCATTTATATTATTTTACTGGTATTTGATTATTAGTAACTAGTTTGGTCATATGATTTAATATTATTTACATATTATGGATCCTGAATATTAAATAGGTTATAAAACATATATTCTAGTCTGTTTCAGTCATTAAAATTGTTTCATGACCATTAATGAAGGGGGTAATAAAGAAAAAACTTCGTCATCCACAAAGGTTGTAAATTGAAACCTATCGGACAATGGTTTTATTTATAAAATAAAAGAGAGAAATAGAGATTAAGAATATTTATGATGTTTCTTTCATTTTCTTGATATAATTCTAGAATATATATGATGCTGTATTTATCATGGTAATTTGGAAAGAGGTGGTGATTAGAGGATAATAAAGGAACTTGAAATGAAAATGAAAGAAATGAAATGCGAATTTACCTCTTGAATCCCCATCCCAGAGAGTCTCTTAAAGGAAGTGTTTTGGGATTTTGGAAAGACCAAGGTCATATTTGACGTGGGGACAGACTTGGGATGGGTGTTTTGGAATAACTCTATCACACTTCAATTCTTATAGGAGTAAGGAGAAGTGGGAGTGGAGGTGGGGGGGGGGGGGGGGGTTAGTGGAGGATATGAGTGAATTTTGAATACTTTATTTATTATTTTATTATTTCCCTCCAAACAACCAATTGTGTTGTTTAATTTGACCCATAATAGTAATAAGAAGATGTGATTTCAAAGAAAGTTTCCTTAAATCTCTCATGAATTCATAAATATATTTAAATAACTGATAATTGGTATATATGGTACTTTACTGTATATCACTATTTGTAAAAAAATTAATGAATTTTAGAAAAAACCCCAAAAATTTACCCTAACCATTTTTTGATGTGTATAATTGAAACATACACTCAATTTTTAAAATATAATTTTCTAAATATTATTAATTTAATTTTTAAATAATATCATAGTAATTTCAAAAAATAACAATTTAAAATGTATAATTAGTTTTATATAACATTGAAAATTTAATTAAGATCTATTTATATTATTTCATTAATAGAATAAATAATATCATTATTTACTATTCATAATTGTCAAATTACTATTCATATGGGTATATTACTATTCACGAAAAATTAAGATGATTCTATTTGACTCTAAATGACTTACTGATCACAACTCAGGATGACTGTTTTTCGATATTCAAAACACAATAGAGGAAATGTTGTGATTAACAACTAGATTATTAAAAGTTTTGTTTTTTAGGGACTCAGTGTTTCATGAATTCAATATTTACTTTCAAAGCCTTGGGGTGTTATAAGTTACTAACTCTGTTAGATTGGAGGGGATGAGTGAATTAAAAACAATTAGTTTGGTGGTGAATCCACGTATAAAGATGTGGTACCATTATATTAAGAGATAATTATAGTCTCTAGGAATTAATGAGGACATCACTGGGTCTATTTCTATATGCCATACCTACATGAGGGTAATGGCTGAGAGCTAGAGTCCTGGTGGTCTTCCCTAGCTACATCTACTTCCATGAGCATATTAGGGGACAACATTATGGAATTTGTCACATGTTTAACCCAGACCCTATGTAGTCATGAGGTAGTCCATATGATTTATAATCAGCTAATGAGGGTTTCTCACTTCCTAAAAATATGATAGACTCGCTCAATATACACAATTTTAAATTTATATATCCATGTGGTAATACGATTTGATTGAGTTTCTTTAAAAATTAATCCTGATAGAGATGAAAATTTCATATTGTACTTTTGGGAGTGATTGAGGATGACCTAGTGATTCATTTGTAGTTGAGGACATACTACCATCCATAGATTGATGGATATCTAGTGCAGACAATTCACATTTTAGGGGATATTATTTAATATTAAGTCCATGATATCAGTAGATATAAGAATGAGAAACTATACATTGTGGGGTTCTATTACAACCATAATATATCAAATTATATATTGAAGTCACCACAAGAGGGTCTATTTTGAAATAAATTATATCCAATAATATTTTGGAAATAGGAAGGTGATGCAATAGTTTATTAGACAAGTCTTCTATAAGTAATATTAGAGAGGTTAAAATTTATCTGGTATAAGTTGGGAACCACATAGAGAATCCATCGTTCACATGCATAATAGACAAGAAACCCTAGGGATTTCACTTTTAGAGATGTAGAAATATTTTGAATGTCTCCTTGGTTGGGTATTCATCATTAAAAAAATCATGGGTAACTAGAACCATAGTTTTTCGGAACATTCATGATCATTGAACATGTTGGGACTATTGTGTACCACATGTCCTTTCTCCACATTATCATGGCATGCATTATGTGTCCAAGCTTTATCTTATTTTTATGTATATTTATAATCATTCATATGCTATTGAATACTAAGACATTTATTTGGATATATATGAATCATATGAGGAGTAGATTATGGGATATTTATACTACAGAGATATGGGTATTTAGGGGGAGATATTTCCTCTTGTCCAGATCTTATGCTTTCATGGAAATGTCTGTGGGGATTAGTGTGAGTAATAGACTAATTTCAATTTTCAATAGAATTATATTTTCATGAATTATCGGTATATACATTTATCAAGGATAAAAAGTTGTTAATAGGTTATAAATGTCACATTTCTAATTTTTAAGTGATCTTTGAACCCAATTTTTTATGTGAAATTATATATTTTCAATGAAATACTTTCATTACTCATGTATTTTTATGAATATTTAATGGTCATATGGGTTTCCATAACCCAATTAAAGGGTATAGTGGATTTAGTTTTTTTATTTACGGGTATAAGTTATTTTCCAATAGTTTTGTAAGGGTTGAACTCTTCTTTTATTTGTTTCAGAAGGGTTACCTACCACAACATAAGGTAATTTCAAGATTATTATGACATTCCTAATGGTAGATGGACAATTTATATGATGTATAATGGTTCCAATTACTTACTTAAACCCATTTAAGGGTAATATTATAGTTGTGTAAGGGGAGTGATGACTTTCCAATGGATTTGTAAGGGCAGTCTTGCATTTTATCATGGGTAACTCTATGTTCATAAAGGCATCATAATGGTTACATATGATTCATGTAAGGTTACCACCAAGTTTCCCTAATATAGTTCCATATATAGGAAAAAACACCTTAACATCAATATTTATATTTCCTCTTCCCTTACTCGACTAGGACAAACCTTTTTTGATTATTTAAAATTCCTAAATTCATAGAATTTGACCTCTTGAATTGTTTGAGGATTATTACTAATATATTCTAGATAGTTAGGTAAACTATAAAATCTAATTTCATAAATGAATAAAATAATATATATATATTTAAATTTTTGTTATTAAAATTTTCATCTTGAATGTGCTCGTCATACAAATAATTTTAGAGAATCTATTGCATTCATTTTTTGGATATTCACTTATGTCCTGGAAGCCTAAATATTAAGTATATAGGATCTATTATGGAATATTTCACATGATATTCTAGTTTATAGGAATGATAGATCCAAAATTTTCATATCTTCTATTAGGTGTGGTGTTTTGATGAGTAATGCATACCCTTTTAGGAATTTGTATCATTTCACATCTTTTATAAGAGCCTATAAATTTATTCTTACTCCCATTTTTTAAAATATAATAATCTGTTAGGAAATGTTAATAATAGTTATATTACCCATGTTTGATAATGATTCACTAAATTATGTTTATCAATTGTTCTTTTATAAATATAAAATTATTATCATATATAATTTATAATTATATCGATATAATAAATCTTATATAATTCTGTGACCAAAAATATTAATTTAATATTTAATTGGAGTGTGATATTTTTTATCACATCTGGTGTTTTAGTTTCATTTTTCAAATAAATTCATTTGATTTTTTTCAAGGAATCCTTAATTTGAGGTTATAATTAACTAATATGTGAGTGATATTCAGGTGACGATTCCTTGATGAGAATTAATGATCATAACCACTAACCTTGAAGATGGATGTTCCATACCTTTCAATGCAATTTTATGTACATGATTCCTTGGTATAATTAATATGTGGGAATACCTTGTTTACGATGAATGATTATGATCTCATGTGGGTGTGACTGTATATTGAAAAAAAATGTTAATATAATTGTTTCAATGTATTATTCTTGTAGTAGTATTTAATGATATATTTTTAACAGAGATATGTGTATTGACACATTATTCTCATAATGATATAATTCCCTTATATACTCTACCTTTTTATATATGTTACCTCTCCTTTAGAGGTATCGTTTTTAATACTCAGAACCAGTGGAATGTATTGACATGATTTTATGTTAGAGGGGGAGTTTGAATTACTTGTGAGGATAGATAAATTGGGCATGAGAACAAGGGGAATATATGATGATACCATGGAACACCACGTTGAGGATGCACTCAATGCCTAAATTCCAAGTAGTAGGTTGCTCGATGCCTAGAGATTTGTGAGTGACACATTCAATTATTTGTAATTTTTTATGTTCATACCATTCATGGTATATGGGGAAATACTAGTTACATGTAATCCTGATTGATTTATGTTTTCAAGAAACATGTTCATATAAACCACAAGTATTGTTTTTTACTTATAATATCTCCTCATTATCTATCCGACATAGATCCAAAACCGGTATAGTCGAGGGTTTGGGTTTGCTTGGTTAGTGAATGAATTCATAGTACATTAATGTAGCTCATAATTCTTATTAATAACCTTTATTAATCAAGAAATATGCATTTTACACTTTTCACAATATTTATCGATGCATTGGTGGCATCCTAAAAGGATTCATTACTAGAACTATGTATTGTAATTTCAATGCATGTGAATAATTCATGGGTAGATATCAGAGTATTGGTATTGGTCATGTAAAAAATGGTTGATTATATGAGTATATAGATGTTTTTAGATCAAAATGGTCACTTAAAGACACCAAATAATATATTTATTTATTTTTATGCAGCTTTTATTACTATATTTGTGCTTTCCATTTCGGTAGCTACATTATTTACCTATATAAAATTATAATCTCTATTTATAATTTGTATGATACCCTGTCCATTATATTATTTTTAATTATTATTATTATTATAATTATTATTATTTCTATAAAATGATACAGAGGGTATATTATACCTACTATTGGATGTATACAATCGTAGCTAGTCAACAACATCCAATGTGTGGGGTGGCATACATGAAGTCATATGGAACTCTCTTTCAGGCCTGATGGTTTGTGTTGCTGTGTTATAGAACCTGTAAACCATGATATGATAACCAAAATTCATCTGAACTAAAATTACAAAGAAGAATCATATAACATAAAAAATATCCTATATAATAACAAATATAAATCTACCAAGAAAGTTAGACATCTATCAATAAAAAAAGTAAATTATTTTATGCTTAAAATATTTAATCCACAAAATATTCTAATCCTATAATGTAACACTAGAAAATATATAAAAATATATTTTTAAAACCAATATCCAATGAACCTAAAAATATAATAATTATAAAGCCTAAAACATAGAAGACATAAATAAAAAATTCATTATTCCCGAAACCAAAAACCAACCAAAACTGTACTATAAAATCCATTAATTTTCATCCCACAAACGAGTATGTTGAAAACTTGTATATAAAAAAATGTTAATTTATATGGCCTATGGGAGAGTATTTGAAAACTATGTGTTTGGAATAACTGGTTTTTTCCTCAAAAAAACCAAATATATAATCATATTTTCATCACCCATTAATGTGACTGTGACACAAATGTGACAATGAAGTGATGGAATATATAGTGAGAGACAACAGAAATTACACATAGTCTTTTACCAAATTTAATAACTCATTTAATCAAGTTAATAATCGTTACTGAACTATGGTTAGAATCCGACTATGACCATTATTACCTTTTCCTCAATGTGGAAAAGGAATATAGAAAATAATTTTCTTATAAAGTCTAGGTACAAGGAAGAAATTGGAGAATCAGTAAGTTGAGTAATATTTTATTCTCAACCTCATGTGGATATAGAATTGAATCGTGTCTAACACTTTTGATTCTATTTAGTCCTACACAATACTTCACATTAATGTATCCTTGAATGGGAATGTAAATTTTGAAGATTATTATCCCTCTTTTAATTACACGTAGAAGATTAAAATCATAATTTATTTTATGATAGAGCAATACCACAATATTGATGTCCTAGAAAATTACTATTAAGGTGATGGCATAAGTTAGATTATACCTCTAAAAAAATATCAAATATAATTATCTATTCTAAGAATTTGTTTCATCCATTAGGTTATATTAATATTTAAATAAAATAATATAATCTATTTGAATAAATTATAGTGGAGCTTGGATGAAAATGAAAATGCTCATCAATCTTCCAATTTTTCCTCATATTTTATTAGTTAATCTCCATTAACACCACTCAAATACAATGATTTGTTGATTCCTCATTCCTATATACGCTACAAAATAGTCTTAAAGTTCTCATGTTTAAAGATGACACTTCCTATGGGGATCTTACTAGAGAGAAAAGAATATTTTCCCTTTTAGAATGAGTTTAAAATAAATGTTGTAATGTCATTTAACCATGGTAACATTTTGAGTTACTCTTTTATTTTTCTATAGGATCCTATAGTACAACACAAAAAATGTCTATGAGAATTTATCTAAATATACATTTTTTATTTTAAATTTTCAATTCACATTATAATCCATTCTGTGGTCTTGAAATGAACATTTCATACGGAATTCTTCACAACATATTTTTTCTCATACATTACAATAATTTTTAATGATCCATGATGACATGTAATATTAATCATTATTATTTTCCACATAAAATTCACCCCAATTTAATTTCAATTATCCTATCAATCATATATGAACATCTTTCAATAAATTAAAATTAAAATACCTACAATACACAGGAATTTCATCAATAAATAATCTATATTTTGTCTCTAATGTGAATGTTTTATAAGAACAACCTTCTAAGAATATATTTTTCCATTATATTTTTCTATCCAATTTCTATATTGACTAACACCATATTTTTCATGTATCATTTTATATTTACATTCCTTTTTAACGTGGTTAAATCAATTCATGAGGGGATTTTATTCATTCTCTCTAAGGATATTCTCTAATACATCATAGATGTATTCAATCTCCCCATTTGATTTATTGGAAACATTTCAAATAATTTTTTATATCATATCTATTATTTATCATCAAACTCCTCATAAATTCCCTTACAATGATAAATCTTCCCCAGTTTCCCCATTTCAACATCGCCTATAATAAGAAATAGTATTCTCTCTCCCTTTGAATCTAAATCTCCTATTTTAATCTCCATATATATCAAAAAATTGATCAAATTAAAAAAGGTAAACCCAACCATAAATTTTTCATTGATTTTAGGATAGAATAAACTCTATATAAGACTCCCAGATGTTTCAATTTTCCATTATATGTGGTATTGTTCAATATATCTACCACATTATCCTTATTTGAGACATACTTCCACGAAATCTCAAAAAAATTCACCTTCTAAATTATATAAATGTATTTAATACCAAAAGTTATAGATTATCTAACCTCATATATTCAATATTTTACATCATCCTAATCATTAATTTTATACATATTGGTCATTAATTGACATAAAATTGATTTTATTTTTGATCACATAGTTCTATGAAATATATCAAAATATAATAAAGACAACACCCACAAATGTAGACATTTTTTCGCCAATATCAATTTTTTAAGGGATATTAGTTGGACTGTAATGAAGAAAATATTCATTCTTATCATGCATAAATATACAATCATGGGTTATATTGGTCTTGAGTAATTTATATTTCCCTATTTTGTGTTGTGATTTATGGGGTTTGGTTTGGAATTATTTACAAAAAGATAAAAATATATAATAGAAACATCCAAAATTTGGTTCACCTTCATACACAGTAAACTAAATGCAACATTCATCTACAATACATCCCAAATGCCAGAGGTTATCAACTGGTTTCAAGGATAAAAGTATAATTTTGTAATTTAATACTCTTATTTTTATAGGTATCCAAAAATCATAGTCTAATAAATAATATTCTATAGTAATCAAAACATAAAAATATAAAAAATATACATGAAAAATAAAATCAATCAGGGAATAAAGTGTATCCCGCTTTCTAAAATAAAATCATTATTAGTAATGTGGAAGAATTTTACATAAATGGAAAACAATTCATTTGGGATATTTGTTCAAAAAAAGGTCCAAAATTTAATATTATATAACGAATTCGTCATCCAAAAATAATATTTAAAGTCAATGCCCACTCTTTTTCCAATTATTCTTACCATGATCTACATATAATCGATTAATTGCCAAGCCATTCCCATTTCCTGAGATTAAAACCTTGATGTTAATTGTGGTATAATAATTATAGAGAATGGTAAGTGTAAAACGTAGTAGGCCAGCCCGAGTAGTTTCCCTAACAATTCCAGTAATACAATTTCCTGAATATTGTGATATACAGATAAAGAAGAACTAGAGAGTTGTAAAAATAATAAATATATCGATGTATAATGTGCTAAAAAACCAAAAAATATATACCGACGCCTATATCATCCAATGGAATGGATTCTTTGAACGTATATCTATAATATCGACTAGATATCAAATCCCATTTTTCACATGTTGGAAAATATTTCCATCATAATAATATAGATAAATTATTGAACAGGTTCCTTGATATCCATGTATTAAAAATTGAAATAAAATTCTAGTGATATTAGTCAATAGTTGAAATTAAAAACTAAAAATGCATAAAACTATTTATCAGGTCCTGACTACATCATCAACATGGAAATATATTTCTCTTCCTCAATAACCCATAATTTGGAAAAGAATCTCTAGTCCTCATCTACATTATAGTATAGGGAGCCACATCTCTTTAGTAACTGTAACCATTCAACAATCATGTACCCATCCATGGAATAATAAACCCATAGAATTTTCATCCCACTTCCATGTATAATAGAAAATAATTAGGGATAATGAACCACTTACATTATTTATAATGCCACATAAGTAATACATTCTATGGATTGTTAGGAATTAGGTCTTAAAATAACAAGAATTTCATCACATTTATAAGAATACCATATACTAATCATATTGTCCCTCATCATAATAAATATGATGCAGGACAGTAATACATCCCATACAAATCAATACTATAGAAGTATTGGCATTTAATATCGTATACATAACCAAAATCACATTACCGAATAACCACAAAAATTCAAACTATAATTAAAGAATTCAATTTATGGTTGTTATGTCACCAAACTCATATTTAAATATATTTTATGTTAGTTTCAATATGGTTGACCAATATTACTAATCACATAAAAAGTATAAACTAAATATTTTAAATATGATTAAGGGGAGTGAAAACACATCCCATAACATGGAAAAATATTTAAAATGTGTTCATTGGGAAATCAAAATTCACCGCATGCGTAAATACACACTCTAGCATCTCCTAGGAATACACCACTTTTATATTCAAGGAGGAAATGGGTGCTTATTCATGTCCTTTATGTCACAACATAACTCAATAATTCAAATATGTTTTCCCATGAATAAGGTTCCCACAATTTTTTTGTAACATACCATTAAAACCTCATCTAAAAACAATTTTCAGGGTACAATTTATATCTATTTATAGATATTTTTTAACTAAAAAAATCATAACAGGGTTAGGTTTTTAGTGGATTCAATAGGACTCTTGAGTGTGGTCAATGCTCGTAGAGGGACATTAGCATGCAGATGGGTGCTTCCAGATAGTCTATGGGTTCCACTAGACTATAAGGTTAATTCAAGAGTAATATAATTTCTTCAAAAAACCATTGGATACTTTATGGGAGATCACCGACCATTCAGTGGGACCTTGAGTGGTTCTTAAATTCTTTCCTCTACCCAAGGGTGGTTTGTGGCCTTGGGATATTCGACATTAATGTGGATCTTTTTTGACTTTAAACCCCAAGAAATAACTATTTAATATTCCCAAGCACCCCATTAATCCCATATCTATCATGAATGTACACATTGACTCTCTAGGGTTGATCCAAGCTCTCTCATCCTCTTTCACATTGTGTTATTGATCTGTTTCTAGATGATTGATCCATATTTTTTTATGAGATTGTCATATTTTCATTTTTTTAGTACATCATGAAATTTATAGTGGTGATGGGCTATGTATCTTGGATTTATTGATAATGTTAGTATCCTTCTCCAATACCTTCTATATAACATTTGTGTTTTTATTCCAATGGCTATTACTGATGTTACTCTTGGTGTGAAATGTGAAATTCATGAGTTACGAGTTGTTATAACTTATAGGTCATCTAATTTTCATAATGAAACATTACACTATGTTTTTTGAGTAAAATGATAGAGTCATGTTTCACTTTATATGGTTTTCAATAGATTTATGGTGTGTGTATCTCCTTTTTTGTGGTGTGTCACTCCATCATGGGGCATGTAGTTTCATCTCTATAATTTTATCCTTGAATTATGGATGGTATTGTTTTAAAAATGTTTTTATAAATAAATATGAGGGATATTTTTGTTGAATTATTTTTTCATGTAGAATTTTATTTGGTAAAATATAGTTTTCCCTTCGTCTTTGTAAAGGATGGGTTTTTCTCTTTGTATTGAGAAATTGATTGAGAAAGTTGTTTCAAAAAAGTTTTTCTGATAAATAGTGGGATGTATTGACTAATTTTTGAAACATGTAATGTATAATTAAATTTATTTGATATATATAGCCATGGGTGCCTTGGGTAACAATTTATAGTGGTTTGTATTGGGAATTGTCCATTTGAATTGTAAGGGGTACAATATATGGGGTGGTATAACCCTCCTTGATCATACAATATATGGATTAAGGATTCTATAAATTTTTTAGGGTTTCATACTTTGGGGTTTTTATGACCCCATATTATAGATTAATTGAAAATAGGTACATGATTCCATACTAGTCATTTATTGTTTTTTGATACGAGTGATCTTGTTAGTTCAAGAATGGTTATCCATGTTTTGTTTACCGATGTTTTTTGAATTTCATCCTTTTTTCATGATATGATACATGAATTGACAAATGAAAATATTTCATTAAATTTATGAATTTAAAATTTATTATCATGGTATATTTTTAGAACTATGGAAGAGGGGAATTTTTTACCATGATTTTGATATAAAATAGTGAACCTTCGTATCCTAGAATGCTTTAGTCAAATAGAGAATATTGTGATTGTTATACTGAGACTTATTATAGAATAATTGAGTGTGATCCTACTTATCTTATTTAGGTAACACTCTATAAATATTATTATGGTGTTGAGAACTTGTTAGATTTAATATAGGATTGGTAAAGGTTCCTCAGTGATGTTATGAGGTTTTTGGTCAGCTGAACAAGGGTAGAAAGTGGTCGGATGGTGGGTGGTTTCCCATGAAACACATGGAGTTGTAGTGTTTAGTTTTTTGTGTTCATTTCTTTTTTTTATGTAGATTCACATGGTTTTCTTACTAATACATTTGGATGTATCATTACCACTAGTACTCATTATAGATATGGAACATTTATTTATTTTCCAATTTAAACATATAAGACATCAATTTTGTATCATTTATGAAAAATAATTCTATCATGTTGTTATTGATTACTTGCGTGAAAGACTGCAACCCGTAGGGATTGTGAATATCCTTCATACTATACAATTGTCTAGTTTGTAACATATTTTGGTAGGTTTTGTTAGACATTAAATTGAAATTTGGTAATATATCATTATTACTCTCGGTCATGGGAATTTAGTTAATAGGAGATAAGATTTCTAGGATGTGAGGGGGAGGTTTTGATGATATCTCAACCTTATCATGTGATGAATATTCTTAATTCAACATTAGATATTTGGATGTGGGTCTCATATGTTTGGTTTTGACTATGTTAAATGTATAATCCTATTTTTTTCTTATTTAAACTGATAATGTGTCATTTTATGATAATTTAATTTTGATTTTATAATGTAGTATAAATCATCCTAGATGTCTTCAATGGGATCCATAGGTGGGTGAAGTGATATATTCTACATTATAGAATCCTCCTCAATATCAAAATCAATATAATTCTGTAACAGCCCGAAAGTTTTGAATAAATCTTGTTTCCTGATTTCATGTGTTATTTTATTTTATTTTTATACTCAAAAAAAATGTTTTATTTGATAAACATGATTATAATTAAAATAATACCATTGGTTTTTGAGTGTTATATTACCATCGGTCAATATGACCGCCGTGAACAAAATGTTTTGATTATTGTCTCTAAATATAAGTAATCTTGGTTAATTATTATAGAAAGAAGATTTGATGGCCTCACCTAGTAGTCATGGACCGATCGAAGCCCATCTAACAGAGCTTGGGAAGGAGGTAGCACCATTGGCCTTTGCTCTGGACCAAACCCAAGTCGAACTTCATCATGTGAAGCTAGAACGGAATCGCCTTCGCGAGAAGTTCAAACTGATAGAAATTACTACTCGGGAAATGTTGACCGAGCCGCCCCAAGATTCTATCACCCTAGCACACCTTACTCTTAGGTCCTATGCTGGTATTATAAGGGGTTATGTAACGAGACCGTAATTGCCTTGTGTAATCCTTGTTTTAAATAAAAATTGGGATTTCTTCTTATGATGAAGTTTATGAATTTTCAAATGACTGGATAAAAATAGTATGCATATTTTTGATGAATTTTCAAAAGGATATTTAAAAAAAATGTTTGTGTAAACCTTAAATAATTTAAAATGTGTAATGATTCTCAAAAAATGGTCTTCTACAATTATGTTCAGTACGAAATTTAGAGTCTAATAAGATCAAAATGATTTTTGATGAATAGTAAATTATGAATAGTGATTTTATGATTAGGATTAGTAATATGACCAAATGGATTAGTAATCTCACTTAAATAAAGTTTTAAAACAATCTAGGCACCTTGATTAAGTAATGTGATTCAATAAAATGGTTAAATAACGGTTTCATAAATTATTATTCAAGTATTAGTTTTTTCGGATGAATAGTGTTTTTTAATTAAAAATTTAATTAAAAATAATGAGAAAATTATTTTTATAAAAATGACTTTAGTTTTGAACTCAGAGCATCGATATTATGTTATGGTAATTTTTGGGGATTTTTTTGAAAAAAATGAATTTTCGATGAATAGTGTATTTATTTAAAAATAAAATTAAAAATATTTAGAAAATTATTTTTATAAAATGGAGTTCATTTTTGAAATCATAGCATTGATATTTGGTTAAGGTGAAATTTTGGGATTATTCTGAGAAAGTTGAATTTTCGGTGAATAGTGAAAGTATAGTTTTTAAGTTACGGGTTTTCAATGACATCATTAAATGATGTATTAAGTATATATTCAATATGGTCGAATTATGAATAGTAAGATAAGGTGTGAGGTGTCCCAAGTGGCCAATACCATGGGCAAATACCATGGGCAAGCCCATGGTTTTTCCAAAACCACTAGTGAGGTGTCCCTTGGCCATTAATGCCTTGTCCCCTCACTTTCCCTATAAATACCAAGCCCTCCTCTCATCCATTCGACTCCCCACTCATTCCCAACGAATTTCGGGTCTCATTACCTCCCAAGGAGTCCTCCCAAGGTGCCCCCAAGCCCTCAAGGTCCCAACCTTTGAGGTTTAAGTGTTACATTTTAAGGTAAGGGATCCGAACCCTCTCTTTCTTTTCAAGTGATCTCTTTTATGTCAATCCTTTTATGCTCCATGTTCTTATGTAGGAGGATGTTATTTTATACTCCTCTTACTGCAATTTTTATGTTCATATGATGAGATACCCCCTCTTACTCTCATCATTTCGTTTTAAGAATGTTTAAGTGGCGCCGTTAGGCTGCCGAATTTTCAAGGGATTCATTCACCTTTCTCTTTTTCAAAGTTCTACTTTCATGTCAAGTCTTTCAAGTTCATTTTAATTATGTTGGGGTATGATCTCTATATTTTTCATACTGATATTTTATGATCATATGATGAGAGACCCCATTTGATCTTTTCAATTCAGTATTTTGAAGTTTTATGTGGCGCCGTTAGGCTGTCGAATTTTTAAAGTGGTTCTTCACCCTTCTCGTTTTGAAGTTCTACTTTCATGTCAATTCTTTCATGTTCCTTTCTATTATGTTGGGGTATGATCTCTATATCTATCATACTGGACTCTTATGTTCATATGATGAGAGACCCTATTTAACCTTGTCAATTCAATTTTGTTGAAGTTTAAGTGGCGCCGTTAGGCTGCCGAATTTTTAAGTGGTTCTTCACCCTTCTCGTTTTGAAGTTCTACTTTCATGTCAATTATTTCAAGTTCCTTTCTATTAAGTTGGGGTATGATCTCTATATCTATCATACTGGACTCTTATGTTCATATGACGAGAGACCCTATTTAACCTTGTCAATTCAATTTTGTTGAAGTTTAAGTGGCGCTATTAGGCTGCCGAATTTTTAAGTGGTTCTTCACCCTTCTCGTTTTGAAGTTCTACTTTCATCTCAATTCTTTCAAGTTCCTTTATATTATGTTGGGGTATGATCTCTATATCTATCATACTGGACTCTTATGTTCATATGATGAGAGACCCTATTTGACCTTGTCAATTCAATTTTGTTGAAGTTTAAGTGACGCCGTTAGGCTGCCGAATTTTCACAAGAGAAATCTTGTTTTTTTTCCTTCCTTTCATGTTCTTCATTTCATACGGTATATTTTCAAATTTCATTACCATGTTCTTAAATCCCTTATTTTTGTCCCTCTACTGTTTTATGGGTCATTTATGAATGTTTGACCCATGTCCCATCTCTTCTCAATGTTTTTAAAATCTTCTAACATAGCCGTTATGCTGCAGAATTTTCGTCTCAAAGTGCCTCTCTCTCTTTTCTAAAAATTATTTTATGTTATAAAGTGAATACTCAAAGCTCTTATTTCTACAGGGGTATTAACACATATATCAAAATGTTCTATTTTAAATTCTGGGATTTACATACATGAGACCCGCTCTCCCCTTCCGTGGGTTTAAAGTGACGTAAAGATCATGCCTTTAAAGCAGTTTTTAAAACGTTATGATTATGAAATGAAACCCATTTATTTTATGCTATATGGGTTATTTATGAAATGTTTTATGATGATATATGTGGATGAAATGATAATAAAGGCAAATTTAAGGGTGCGCCCTGATAGCGCTCCAATGCATTGGGTAAAGACTTAATATCTAGAGATGACCATTTTAACGATCCCTTGGTGAATAACCTTGGAAATTTTTAACGACACCTTGGGGATGGACCTTGGTGAAACGAAACGATTGTCAATATTAAATGTTGCAGCCACATCTTCAAGTTATGAAAATTTATTTTTATTATGATATGCCTCGTGATTTCATTCTCATGCCTTAAAGTTCTTTTCATGACCTTATTGAAGTATCTCAAGTTCACATATAAAATGTTTCTCTTGTTCCCTTACTGGGCTTTTTTCTCATCCTTTCTTTTGATGTATGTTCCCAGGTTATGAGATGAAGTAATGAACATAGGATGAACTAGAGGAGAAGCCTTGCAAGTGTTTAAGAAGAATGTTTTTTTTGTTTCATTTATTATGTTCCTGGTTTCCAAGACACTAAACCTTAAAGATCCTCGGTTTTGTAAAATGTAATGAAAGGTTATGTGATAAAAAGGCGGGATGCTATAGTTGGTATCAAAGGATGGTTTAGTTATTTGTGGAAATTAGGATATAAAAACTTTAGGAAAAACCCTATAGAAGAGTTTAAATATAGGAAGTCTTCCTGGTATTTTGGTGAGTATTGAGTAAGGGGTTTCCAAGCAAATACATCCCTGTCTGGATACGAGCAGGTAGAGGTGGCTCTGGAACAGATGTACATAGGGGTAAAACCCGAAAACACCGCTTTGAGCTAGACTCGAACGGGAACTGGTACACGACAACGGGCCTTGCTGCACTCTTGGTTACGACACTCCTGGGGGATATGCTTTGGTAAATTCATAAGCTTAGTATGAACCATTGTTAAAGGAACAAAGATAAAATAAAATAATGGTTCACATAAGAATATATGATCATGGATAACCTAGAAGGGAACCTAGGGGATCACAAGTTAGGGTATACTTTACTTCTACATGTTATCCTTAGATGCATTAAGTTTCTTTTCATGATTATTGGCTAATTATTTAAGCCCCTAACTATAGCTTCTTTTCTTAGTTAATGACTGGAAATGGAAGAACATGTCCCAACAACCAATGTGATAGTAAATGCTACGATTGCCGTATTAATACGACAGAGATGATTAGGGGATTAAAAGATGATTATTATTTTGGAAGACGTTCACTATTTTGAGGACCGTATATGATTGATTACTACGGTATTTTCATTGAGGAGTAAGGTTGACTTATATTTTGAAGAATCAATGAATTTAAGGTGGACTTATAGTAATTTAGGTTACTTACGGGAATGATTAACCTATCTTGGGTAAAATATGTTTAGGTTAGCTACTTTTGTTATAAGATGTTAGGAGTGGTTGATGTTGTTTGGAGATGAACAATGAAATTTATTTTGGAAGACTATGTTTTCAAGTCCTTCTTGTATTTGGGTTTCAATCTTAGTTTGGTTTACATTGAGGAATTTTAAGGACTGTTATTTATGGAATGGTCTATGATGAACCTTGGGTATTACCATGGAACTTTGAATATTTAAAAGTAGTTTCCATTCCTATGGGATTCTTTTTGAAGAGTTGTTTTACCTTACCCTTTCTAATTTTGGGATAATGTTTAAAGATAGAAGAAATAGATAGTTGATCTTTTGTGGATTTTGTGATTCTCTAGAAGATGATTCTTGTGTTTTGATGAGACCAAGTAGTTTTGAATGCTCATCGTTTGGAGAAAAGATTAGTTTTGGTAGAAACTTATTAAAGTATGAAACTCTACATGAAGGTAGATATATTTCCTTATGTTTTTATCTATGTTGTAAATGAATTCCTCAAAGTTATAAAAAGGAACGTAAAACAAAAACGTTGTTGGTTTAAGTTTCCTACTGGGTAATCAAAGACCGCTTACACACATCATAATTTTGGGATTTTCTGGTGGTTAAATTCCTCCTAATCATGTTTTCTATCACTCTCCTTTAGAACGTTACCCTTTGTTTTCTCCTCCATGTCCATGTTTCCTACATGGAATCCTAGTATGAGTAAACTCGGATGGCCTTTGTACTTCCTTTTATTTCTTTTAAAGTAATGGTGTTACTGACTCTTTTTCCGATGTGAGACTTTCAATGAAATTTCAAAACCCAATTTAAAAAAAAAAATTGCGAGGACGCAATTTCTTAAGGGGGGAAGATTGTAACAGCCCGAAATTTTTTAATAAATCTTGTTTCCTGATTTCATGTGTTATTTTATTTTATTTTTATACTCAACAAAAATGTTTTATTTGATAAACATGATTATAATTAAAATAATACCATTGGTTTTTTAGTGTTATATTACCATCGGACAATATGACCGCCGTGAACAAAATGTTTTGATTATTGTCTCTAAATATAAGTAATCTTGGTTAATTATTATAGAAAGAAGATTTGATGGCCTCACCTAGTAGTCATGGACCGATCGAAGCCCATCTAACAGAGCTTGGGAAGGAGGTAGCACCATTGGCCTTTGCTCTGGACCAAACCCAAGCCGAACATCATCATGTGAAGCTAGAACGGAATCGCCTTCGCGAGAAGTTCAAACTGATAGAAATTACTACTCGGGCAATGTTGACCGAGCCGCCACAAGATTCTATCACCCTAGCACACCTTACTCTTAGGTCCTATGCTGGTATTATAAGGGGTTATGTAACGAGACCGTAATTGCCTTGTGTAATCCTTGTTTTAAATAAAAATTGGGATTTCTTCTTATGATGAAGTTTATGAATTTTTAAATGACTGGATAAAAATAGTATGCATATTTTTGATGAATTTTCAAAAGGATATTTTAAAAAAATGTTTGTGTAAACCTTAAATAATTTAAAATGTGTAATGATTCTCAAAAAATGGTCTTCTACAATTATGTTCAGTACGAAATTTAGAGTCTAATAAGATCAACATGATTTTTGATGAATAGTAAATTATGAATAGTGATTTTATGATTATGATTAGTAATATGACCAAATGGATTAGTAATCTCACTTAAGTAAAGTTTTAAAATAATCTAGGCACCTTGATTAAGTAATGTGATTCAATAAAATGGTTAAATAACGGTTTCATAAATTATTATTCAAGTATTAGTTTTTTCAGATGAATAGTGTTTTTTAATTAAAAATTTAATTAAAAATAATTAGAAAATTATTTTTATAAAAATGACTTTATTTTTGAACTCAGAGCATCGATATTATGTTATGGTAATTTTTGGGGATTTTTCTGAAAAAAATGAATTTTCGATGAATAGTGTATTTATTTAAAAATAAAATTAAAAATATTTAGAAAATTATTTTTATAAAATGGAGTTAATTTTTGAAATCATAGCATTGATATTTGGTTAAGGTGAAATTTTTGGATTATTCTGAGAAAGTTGAATTTTCGGTGAATAGTGAAAGTATAGTTTTTAAGTTACGGGTTTTTAATGACATCATTAAATGATGTATTAAGTATATATTCAATATGGTCGAATTATGAATAGTAAGATAAGGTGTGAGGTGTCCCAAGTGGCCAATACCATGGGCAAATACCATGGTCAAGCCCATGGTTTTGCCAAAACCACTAGTGAGGTGTCCCTTGGCCATTAATGCCTTGTCCCCTCACTTTCCCTATAAATACCAAGCCCTCCTCTCATCCATTCGACTCCCCACTCATTCCCAACTAATTTCTGGTCTCATTACCTCCCAAGTAGTCCTCCCAAGGTGCCCCCAAGCCCTCAAGGTCCCAACCTTTGAGGTTTAAGAGTTACATTTTAAGGTAAGGGATCTGAACCCTCTCTTTCTTTTCAAGTGATCTCTTTTATGTCAATCCTTTTATGCTCCATGTTCTTATGTTGGAGGATGTTCTTTTATACTCCTCTTACTGCCATTTTTATGTTCATATGATGAGATACCCCCTTTTACTCTCATCATTTCGTTTTAAGAATGTTTAAGTGGTGCCGTTAGGCTGCCGAATTTTCAAGGGATTCATTCACCTTTCTCTTTTTCAAAGTTCTACTTTCATGTCAAGTCTTTCAAGTTCATTTTAATTATGTTGGGGTATGATCTATATATTTTTCATACTGATCTTTTATGATCATATGATGAGAGACCCCATTTGATCTTTTCAATTCAGTATTTTGAAGTTTTAAGTGGCGTCGTTGGGCTGCCGAATTTTTAAAGTGGTTCTTCACCCTTCTCGTTTTGAAGTTCTACTTTCATGTCAATTCTTTCAAGTTCCTTTCTATTATGTTGGGGTATGATCTATATATCTATCATACTGGACTCTTATGTTCATATTATGAGAGACCCTATTTAACATTGTCAATTCAATTTTGTTGAAGTTTAAGTGGCGCCGTTAGGCTGCCGAATTTTTAAGTGGTTCTTCACCCTTCTCGTTTTGAAGTTCTACTTTCATGTCAATTCTTTCAAGTTCCTTTCTATTATGTTGGGGTATGATATATATATCTATCATACTGGACTCTTATGTTCATATGATGAGATACCCTATTTAACCTTGTCAATTCAATTTTGTTGAAGTTTAAGTGGCGCTGTTAGGCTGCCGAATTTTTAAGTGGTTCTTCACCCTTCTCGTTTTGAAGTTCTACTTTCATGTCAATTCTTTCAAGTTCCTTTATATTATGTTGGGGTATGATCTCTATATCTATGATACTGGACTCTTATGTTCATATGATTAGAGACCCTATTTGACCTTGTCAATTCAATTTTGTTGAAGTTTAAGTGACGCCGTTAGGCTGCCGAATTTTCACAAGAGAAATCTTGTTTTTTTTCCTTCCTTTCATGTTCTTCATTTCATATGGTATATTTTCAAATTTCATTACCATGTTCTTAAATCCATTATTTTTGTCCCTCTACTGTTTGATGGGTCATTTATGAATGTTTGACCCATGTCCCCTCTCTTCTCAATGTTTTTAAAATCTTGTAACATAGCCGTTATGCTGCAGAATTTTCGTCTCAAAGTGCCTCTCTCTCTTTTCTAAAAATTATTTTATGTTATAAAGTGAATACTCAAAGCTCTTATTTCTACAGGGGTATTCACACATATATCAAAATGTTCTATTTTAAATTCTGGGATTTACATACATGAGACCCGCTCTCCCCTTCCGTGGGTTTAAAGTGACGTAAAGATCATGCCTTTAGAGCAGTTTTTAAAACGTTATGATTATGAAATGAAACCCATTTATTTTATGCTATATGGGTTATTTATGAAATTTTTGATGATGATATATGTGGCTGACATGATAATAAAGGCAAATTTAAGGGTGCGCCCTGATAGCGCTCCAATGCATTGGGTAAAGACTTAATCTCTAGAGATGACCATTTTAACGATGCCTTGGTGAATAACCTTGGTAATTTTTAACGACACCTTGGGGATGGACCTTGGTGAAACGAAACGATTGTCAATATTAAATGTTGCAGCCACATATTCAAGTTATGAAAATTTATTTTTATTATGATATGCCTCGTGATTTCATTCACATGCCTTAAAGTTCTTTTCATGACCTTATTGAAGTATCTCAAGTTCACATATAAAATGTTTCTCTTGTTCCCTTACTGGGCTTTTTTCTCATCCTTTATTTTGATGTATGTTCCCAGGTTATGAGATGCAGTAATGAACATAGGATGAACTTGAGGAGAATCCTTGCAAGTGTTTAAGAAGAATGTTTTTTTTTGTTTCATTTATTATGTTCCTGGTTTCCAAGACACTAAACCTTAAAGATCCTCGGTTTTGTAAAATGTAATGAAAGTTTATGTGATAAAAAGGTGGGATGCTATAAATTCTATCCTTTAGGTGGATTATTTCTTTGAGTACTATGTACAATAGGTTTTGAAACATATTTTTAAGGTGTAGCTAGGAGATGGAGGAGACAAAGATTGTCAACAATAGTTATTACCAGAGAAACCCTCATCCTTTTAGTTTTAGGATAAATCCAAATATTAAGAAGTGTTTTTGTGATAGATAGATCATGTAACCAACTTATTGGTGACACTAGTATCTATCTAGGTTTTTACACAACATTCATGAAAGAAATTCCTAGAAATGAACATTAGAATCTCATGGAGAAGGAATAAATCACCAGGGTGATTCCAACCCAATCAACAGTTTTTGTTTCAGAGAACTGACGACCGAACAAGGGATGAGAAAAGAATTGGCAATATCTGTCACACCTGGATGAGATGATTCTTGAAGAGGATGGTTATGTCAATTAGATGTGACCCCTGTCCAATATAACAAATACAAATAAAAATACATGGCAAGTTCCTTGAAGATATGTGTCATTAATATGACTTTATCTGGCTCCACTTTAGGTGGTCTCCAGGTCACCTCGCACGACCATGTACTCAACCGCTATATGACCCATACAAAACTACCTGCAGAAATTGGGTACACGGTGTGTACTATATGTACACGACGTGTACTCCTAATTTTTTTTGAAACTCCTCTTTTTCTCATAAACCCTAGAAATCAAGATCCATACATGAAATTATGATTTCGGTTCGTCTAGTTTCTTTCTTTTGGAAATACCTAGAGATTATTGGATTTGCGGAGTGACTAGGGAATGGTATTTGGGCAGAAAATTGAGGAGAATCATGTCTTAGAGGTGTGAATAAATGAGGGAGTGAGGGGGATTTTTATAGTGTAGGTGAAAAGTCAATTTTGAATATTTTATTCATTATTTTATTATTTCCCTCGTGAAATTCAAATGTATTGTTTCATGTGACCCTTATTAGTAATAATTGAAAGTGATATCAAACCAAGTGTCCTTACATCCCTCATGATTTTTTTAATAGTTTATTTAACTATTAATTTTTATATATGGTATTTTACCATATTTCAGAATACATAAAAAATTCACAAATTTCAGATAAATGCTTCAACTTAACACTAATAATTTTTTGACATGAAGATTTCGAAAATGAACACCATTTTTCAAAAATAATATTCTAAATACTATTAATTTAATTTTTAAATAAAATCATAGTTAAATTGAAAAATAAAAAATTATATTGTATTATTAGTTTAATATCACATTTAAAATTTTATTAGGATCTCTTATCATATTACCATACTAAAATAAATTAATATCATTATTTAATATTCATAAGGGTAATATTATTATACATATTAATATTCATAAGGGTATGTAACTATTCACCAAAAATCATATTGGTTCTATCAGACTCCAAAAAACTAACTGATCACAACTCTAGATGACCTTTTTTCAAAATTCAAAACAAAGTAGAGGCAATGTTGTGTTTAACTGATAGAATATAAAAGGGGATATTTTTTAGGGACTGAGTGTTTCATGCATTAAATGTTGATTTTCAAATATTAGGGGTGTTACATTTCCCCCTCCTTAGAAAAAATTCATCGACAAAATTCACAGAACATTACCTCACAAAATGATTTTGGTAGTTCTTCATCATAATATCCTGAGGTACCCATTTTTCCTATTTGATTTTATGATTCCTTTATATTATTTTTACCAGATAAATCATCTAATTCCTTAAAATGTGTTTATTAGTGTCCATAATCTAGATTGTCTCTTCATATTATGATAGGTCAGGTTCAAACCCTATACCTTAAAAAGTGAGTACATGTGTTGGGTCTGGTATGTACTTTCTCAGCAATGAGACATGGAACATATTGTGAACATTGGAAGGGCTACGTAGAAAATCCAAATGATATAAAAAAACTTCAATTCACAACATAATTTCAATAGGGCCAATTTACCTAGGGTTCTGTATCCCTTTCTTCCCAAATCGTATAACACCCTTCCATAGAGATACATTCAAGAAAATGAGGTCTCCCAATTGAACTACCAAATCCATCCTACGATTATCAGCATAACTATTTTGTCTAATTTGGGTTGATTTGATATGATCATGAATAGTCTTTCCCTTCTCTGTTGTTTCCTCCCCAATCACTGAGCCCACAAGATTCTTTTAACCAACCTCATCACAATAAGTTGGTGTACAACATCTCATTCAATACAATGCTTCATATGGCGGCATTTGAATAATGGAATGGGAACTATTATTGTTAGAAAACTCCAATAAATGTAATTATTTATCCCTAATACTATGGATGTCATGTGAACATGATCACAAAATGTCCTCAATGGTTTGGTTCGTCCTTTCTGATTTCTCATCAGTTTTTGGGTGATATGTAGGACCCAATCAATGTGTGGTATCCAAATAATTCTGAAGACCTTTCCATAATTTCTAAAGAAATCAAGGGTTAAAATCAGACACAATTGAGTGATTTTCTCTTTTATGTCTCAAAAATTCATTGATATATAGTATTCCTAGGAACTCTAGTGGAAAATACTCCCTTATAGCGATGAAATATGCATATTTCGTAAGTCGATCGAAAATTACACATATCCCTTTATTATTATTTGGAGTTTTGGGTAATCGAGTGAAACAATACGTGGATATGTCATCTCATATCAATGTAGCAAAATAGGTATATGTTTAATTGTTCCTTTTGGATGTTTCCATTCATCCTTTACCTATTGACAGACTACAAATCTTGATAGAAAATTTGAAATTTCCATTTTCATGTTTTTCGACCAGAAATGTTCATCAAAATCTCTATAAATTTTAGTTCTTCATGGATGTATATAGAAATTCAAACTATGGGAATCATCCAATAACAATTTTTTTCGCTTAGGTATAGCTGGAACACAAAGCCTCTTCGAAAATTTAATAACACCATATTCACACAAATAGTCATCCATCTTCCCATATTTAACAACATTAATTTTCATTTTAAGGTGCTCGTCATTAGGATGAGAAGAAATAATTCATTATAATAATTATTATTGGTAATCCTTTTGAAAATGTAATGATTTTTCACCTTCTTTGATAATTACCATGTCAATCCTTACTAGATCCCTATAAAAAGGATTTTCTTCAATACTATTTTTGTTGAGAACACCATGATCCTTCCTTCTTAATGAATCAACAACACTGATTTCCATTTTTGGGTGGTAGTGTATGGTACAATCACCATCCTTGAGTAGTTTTATCCTTCTCCTTTGCCTTATGTTATGGTATTTCTACGGGAAAATATACTTACGACTCTTGTTATCCATATATATGTCGCTTTTTCTCCATATAGATAATTTCTCCATATCATCAAAGATGATATTATCACTGATGACCAATGATTAATTGTTGGATAGTTTTGTTGATGAAATTTAAACTGCCTTGATGCATAGGTAATAACTCAATAATTCTACCTAATTACACAACCACTTCCATTCATTGATGCATCATTATAGATCACAAACTAATCATTCCCCTATGGTAGGTTTAGTATTGGAGAATTAACTAATCTCCACTTCATTTTTTTGAAACAGTCCTCACGTTCTTTTTCTTATACGAACATAACACCTTTACATCAATTCATGTTAATTGGGTTGGATAAATGGGTGATGTACTCAATGATATAATGATAATAAGTTTCTAAACCATCAAAAATATGTACCTAGGTTATTGTCATTTTAGTAGGCCAATATTACACAATCATTGTCATTGTAGGATCAACATATATACATCATTAAAGACAATGTGGCCCAGAAAAAAAATTGATTGAAGTACAAATTCACACTTGCTGAACTTCCCATATAATTCATTTCGCCCAATAGACTTCTAAATAGATTGCTTAAGATTTTCATGAACTTAATATCATTTAGAGTTTACCCGAATATCATCTATAAATACCACTACATAGTCACCAAGATATTATTTGAAAATTATATTCATTGGATCCATGAAAATAGAGGGTGCATTATTCCGTCCAAAATGAATTACTATAAACTCATAATGCCCATTCCTGGTGTGAAATTATTTTTTGTAATTTATTCCTTCCTCATAAGAAACTGACTATATCCATATCGAAGATCAATCTTAGAAAAATATTGGGCTTCATGAAGTTGTTCAAATAAATCATTACTACGAGTTAGGGGATAATTTTTCTTTATTGTTATATCATTGACCTCACTATTTTCAATGCAAAACCTCATGGTTCTATCATTCTTCTATATGAAAAGAATAACGGCCCCCAAGGGGAAAACTACAGAGAATAAATTTGTTATCACATAATTGTCTCATTGTTTCTTTAGAACCACTAATTCAACAATGTATTTTATTTAATGGATCATTGATATGGGCCTTGAACATGGAATTTAGTCAATGGAAAAATCAATTTCCAGCTCTGGAGGATGTCTCGGTAAGTACTCTCGAAACACATCAACATATTCGATCCTAATTGGTAAATCATCTATATGAACATTATTCTCCTCAAACATCGTTATTTCATTCCCTTCCTCCCCAATAATTTAATTAATTAGAGCAAGTAGGGGTGGATCTAGATGAGAATCAAGTGGTGATGTTTTTAAATATAAATAATGCATTCGACATCATCCTAAAAAATTGTAACCTCCTTCTTCCTGAAATAAATTTTTGAATCATGTTTTGAAAGCCAATCCATACCAAGAATTATATCAAAGTAAAACATGGATAGGGAAATAAAATAAACAGATAAAGCACGTTTATAATCCATAATGGGGAATACATGAAACCAAATTGAGGAAATGATACAACCCATATGAATTTTTACTAACAACTTCCTTATTAAATCAAATTAGAAATATAAAATTTTCTTGGAAAACTATGAAGATATGACCGAATGTGATGATCCATAATCAAATAAATCATTGTCTATGTGTGAGTAAATGATTAATGTATCTACCACCACATCATTAGGATCTTTGATATCAGTAGTTGTTATCACATAATAATGTCACTTCTCAGATGGCCATTCTTTTGGTATTTTCCATGACGTTGTGGACAATCATTATCGTAGTATCCCATATCCCTACAATTATATTAGTAAACATTAATATCTATATTATTACCCTTACAATAACTATAAATATGGCCCTTCTGTCCACATTTGTAGCATACAACATTTCCCTTTAAGCAGGCACCATGTTATTTCCTAACATAATTATCATAGGGTGGAAATTCAACTATCTGAATCATCTTATTTTCCATAATTATTTTCCCAGAGATTTAAGTATCCCTCTTCCTCTCTATCATTCCAATAAGGTCATAAGAAATAGATAAATCCCTTTCTATCATGATATCACATGAAACTATATCATCATATGCTGATAAACATTGGGAAACCAGTCCCCACTGGAGGAATGAATTTCGGCCATCAAAAAATTGATAATTTTTTTCTCGTTGAATTTTTTATATAATATAATGAATGTATTGATAACCATGTGAAGTTATAATCATAATTTGAAACATTTTCTTCTTCCTTTTTCCCCAAATTCAAAAACTTCATTTCTATAAATGCTCATTATTCACAAGGAAATTATTTCTCTTGGAATATTTCCTTAAAGTCCCTCCATTCCATCTCTTCTAACAATTCATCCTATTTTTTCTAGACTAATGACTACCACTAATACACATCTCTTGATAATAGATAAAATTACATGACAAAATTCCATATATTTTTACATCCCAAAGAGAGAAATAACTTCGATAGGGAACTTATACACTGCTTAGCTACAAAGATGTTTGTAGTCCCTTCTAATTATGAAGGTTGTTTTCACTTAAAGTGATATAACAAGGCTACTCTCTGTGGTGGATCTGGATGCCTCATAAAGGTAATTTTATTGTTCCAAAGACGAGTATATTGTCCGAGTTTAGTTATTTGCTTCTCAGCACTAGTTGTTGCTACATAATGAAAATTATTATCTTGCATCGGAGGGAAAACCATACATGGGATATGCATGTTCATACAATTTCCATATATTCTACTAGGAACCATTTCTAGATAATTCGATACACTAGATGAGGTTATGAATCATATTTTATAATATTAACCTATAAAAATACATAGCATAAATTTAAATCCAACTGATGGCTAGTCCCATAATCAAAAAAATGCTTTCTTTGAGGAATAATTTACATTTATATCATTCATAATGGATTTTAAAGAAAATATTAATTATCCTAATCATATACCCCATGAGTGATAAAACAGGTGAACATTAAGGCCCGTTGATGTTTAACATGATGCCCTGGGTGATGTCCAAAACTCCTTGTTATATTTTTCACTGCTAGTTACATCTGGTCTATAACCAAATCAATTTGTAGTATCCAGACATGGATATATTGTATAGAAATGTCCACATAATTTTTTCCTTACTATCATACCTGGAAGTTCATGTGTTCTTATCCCCAAATAATATCTTATTAATTTTTTTCCTAAACAATTTTATCTTATCTATAATTCATGTTACCTACCAAACTTCTTTGATACCGACTGTAAAAAACTAAACACATCTTCCAGAGTTTGTGCCTTATTTTTTACATTGGAATATAAACAAGGAATATGGATCCTAAAGGACCATGTAGTTTAGTAGATTTTTTAAATAAGATACACATATAAGTTCAACATTAAATCATTAATGGAAGTACAACACTAATTAATTCCATTAGTAACATCCATGACTCCTAGATTATGCATGCATGTCACTCATAACATACTTCTTTAGATCCAAGTAAAATGAAACATAAAAAAAGGGTGAGATAAAATGATAAGTAAAAGTAATAAATACTATGAATGATATCATAAAAATAATCATTTCGAAAGGTGAATAATTGAAATACATATCTTTACAAATAAGTAACATTAACACATTATTTATGGAAAATGAGTCAAGTAAATAATGCCATAATAAAACAAAATAATTGTTATTATACATGTGGAATAACCACAAGAAATTTCAATTACTAACATCATAATGAAATAATTTCATATTTTAGACATTCTTTAACATACCATCAAGGCCTCATCCAAGATGTCTAAAAACGATGAAGGCCTCATCCAGAACCATATATCAAAATATGTAGGGCCTCAACCAAGGAAACCACTATATGTCTCAAAAAATATATGGGTGCATAGAAGGGATCCAGATGGCCCCACTCATCCCATATAAGTCCAATTCATTCCACATATGAGTGGGGATAATCATAAACAACATATACATTGTTATTGAAACAAATACGTGAAATATAAAAAACATTCCCTAAACATTAAGCTGAAACACTAACCAATTAGAGTAAATTGGTAAATGGTTTAAGGATAGCACATCCACAGTCAACTAGTCAATACACTATTCAATAAAATATGGAAGATGATATCATAAAATATTAATCCCAATAATACCAAAAAGTCAGCATGTGGGTTGAAATAGACGTAAATACTCTTACAAAATCGCTGAGTAATTTTTGAGTTAAATAATATTTTCTTTTGAAAAGAAGGGATATATCCAAAAAATGTATGAAAAAAAATTTAAAGTGATATAAGATATTATTTTCATAATAAAATGAGTGATTTTAGAAAATTAATGGTTTCTAAAAACAAAATATATACTTCACGTTAAAATAGGTAATAAATTGAAAAATTCCTTTTAATCAGGCTTTTATTTTGGAAATAATATTGAAAGTTCAATTTAAAATGTGAAACCCTCCATAAAATAAGAAACGATTGTGGATGGTATAAATATATAGAACAGTCACACAGAATATATGCAAATTAGAAAATAATACATAATTACTTTATTGAGGTATGTAGACAATATATGTACCATGAATGAAAATGGAGGATCGTGTGAAAATCATAAATTATGTCTGAATATGTTCCACTCATGAACTTAATGTCCTGGAAAATAAAATTATGCTTACTAAAAACATAATTCAGAAACAATTATACATTTATTTAGATGATCATGATTTTATTAAGTACATTTTTTCCTTATTGATTAGTTATGATATATAATTCTTTCATTCCAGAGTGTTAGTTTTCTAGATTTTTATAATCCGTTCAATTATTTTTATGTAATATATTTCTTGTGGAATAGATGTAAATCTCCATAATTGAATTTAAATATTATTTATTAATGAAAATTGGGGTTATTGGTCATTTATATCATTTGGTTACATGAAATGTGGAAGAATCATTAGATGAAATGTTAATGATAATCATTTAGATTATTTTAGAGGTATTTTCTTTTTATGAACTAGTTTGGTCATATTATTTTTTTACTATGTAGATATTCTAGTCCATGGATATTAAAAAGGTTATAATACATATATTTTAGTCTTGTTAAATAATAAAAATGGTTTCATGACCATTAATGAAGGAGAAATTATAGAATGAAACATCACCTCCCACAAAGGTTGTAAATTGAAACCTTACAGACAATGGTTTTGTTTATAAAAGAGAGAGATAAAGAGAAAGTTAGAATGTTGATGACGTCACATCTTTTCACACAATATAATTCAGTAATATATATGATACTGGATTTATTATGGTCATCAGGACATATGAAGTGATTAGAGGATAATTATTCCTAGAAAGATGAAATGAAAATGGAAGAAATAAAATGCGAATTTACCTCTTGAATCAAACTCCTTCAGAATCTCATTAAGGGAAGAGTTTTGGTCTTTATAAAAGACCAGTATAATCTTGGTCATGGGTAGTGACTATGGATGGGTATTTTGGATGAACTCTGTGGTGCATCAGGCATATACTTGTTTAGAGAAGAGGGATTGAGGGGGGTGTGGGTTTAGTGGAGGATATGAGTGAATTTTGAAAACATTATTTATTATTTTATTATTTCCATGAAAATAACCTGTATTGTGGTTCCATGTAAACCCTAAAAGTAATATGTGCATGTGAGTTTGAACCAAGTTTCCTTACATAACACATGATGTCATATATATATATATTATTTAACTGATATTTTTTATATACACTATTGTACCATATATCACAATTCATAAAAAATCAAGAATTTTAGAAAAATCCAAAAAACTCACCATAAAAACTTTTCGACTGTCTAACTGAAAAATGAACTCAATTTTTAAAATATAATTTTCTAAATATTAATAATATAATTTAAAAACAAATCATAGTTAATTTAATAAATTAAAATTTAAAAGGTAAAATTTGTTTTATGTCACATTGAAAAATTAATTATGATCTAATTATATTATTACCTTAAGAAATTAAATAATATCATTATTTACTATTCATAAGGGTCTTATTACTATTCATATGGGTAAATTAATATTCACCAAAAATTAATTTGGTTTTATTAGACTCCAAATGACTTACTGATCATAACTCAAGATGCCAATTTTTTTAATTAGAATCATAAGAGAGGAAAAGTTGTATATAATGGCTACGTTATAAACTGTGTCATTTTCTAAGGACTCAGTGTTTCATGCATTCATTATTTATTTTCTAAATATTGGGGTGTTAAAAAATACTAAATCTTTTAGATCAGAGGAGATGTGGGATTTAAAAACAACTATTTAGGTGCTGATTCCAAGTTAGAACATGAAGTACTAAGATATTAGGAGATAATAATAGGGGAAAGGAATGAATATTGACATCAACGAGTTTGATTCTAGATACCATACCTACATGAGGGTAAAGGATGAGAGCTAGAGTCCTGGTGGTTTTCACTAGTTACTTATAGTTCTAATGTGCATATTAAGGGACATCATGATGGAATTTCGGACAAGTTTACCGTAGAACCTGAGCAGTAATGATGTAGTCCATGTGATTTATAATCAGATTATGAGGGTATCTTACTTCCTTTAAATATGATAGAGTCACTAAATATAAACAATGTTAATTTTATATATCCATGTGATAATTCAATTTCATGGAGTTTTACAGTAGCTACCCATTCCCGAGTGGAAGTGGAATGATGTTGCGATGGATTTCGTGATAGGGTTTCCGAGATTGCCTCGAGGGAATGACGCAATATGGGTTATCGTTGATAGGCTCAAGAAGGTTTCTCACTTATTTCTGATTAAGGAGACCTTCAGGGTTGATGATCTTGGACGTTTGCACATCTGTGATATTGTACGCTTGCATGGGGTTCCGAGTAATATCTTTTCAGATAGGGACGCCCGCTTTACATCGCATTTTTGGCATGGGCTACAGAGGGATTTGGGTACACGGGTACTTCTGAGTATATCTTACCATCCCCATACAGATGGCCATTCAGAGCGCACAATTCAAGTGCTAGAGGACATGCTTCGAGCTTGTGTCCTTGATTTTGGAGGTTCTTAGGAGAAACTTATACCTCTATTATAGTTTTCTTACAATAATATTTTTCAAGAAACTATTCATACAGAACCTTATGAGGCTTTGTACGGTAGTACTAGTCATAGGGTTACCAAGTGGAAGTGGAATGATGTCATGATGAATGACCAGCAGAGCATTTACATCAGCTACCCATTCTTGAGTGGATGTGGAAAGAAGTCACGATTGATTTCAGAGGTTCTGGTCATTTATGAGTACTATCATTTCAGATAGGCACATAGTGGACTCATCACAACCAAAAAAACAATATTCATGGTGACTCTCTGGGTAGATCACACTGGCAGTTCCCTCTAGTCAAGTTAACATACAAAGGGAAAGACACTTTGGGAAGCTCTCACCGTCAATTCCCATGCAGTCTTGCAACGATAGATATAGACTCTATGAGGAAGCACTTACATCTAATTCCCCATATAGTCTCGATACGTAACTAAGGAAACTCTAAGGAAGAACAATGTCCCATTCCCATAGGTCCTACGAATGATACAAATTTATAACAGACTCTCTAGGGAAGCCCTTAATCGTCAATTCCCTCTTTAGTCTACCACACCATGTTCCCGCAGCCCTGAGTAGTGTAGTCTTGCGTAATTGACTGTTAGGATCCCAATCTAAGCTCAAAAAACTACTTGGCTAATAGCTACAATTCTTCAAAAGCATATAAACAGTAGGAAATACATGCAATCCACTATATCAAGGTAAGAAAGAAATGCAACAAGGTCTGCCTCACGGGCAACCTAAGCCAAACGTCGATAAACAACCAAAACAAGGGAAACCCCCAAGTGTTCATCCTCAAACATGCTAAGAAGAAATTATTAATCATCTAATAACATCATGTATTCAAGATAAGTAAGGAATATTACAAAACATGATCAAAACCGTAACCCGAGATACCTGATACATGGGTATCTGACACTTTTTCACCAAAAACTCAAAGACATTCAACGTAGGGAAACAAACCACCTACCTAGATCCTAGGCGATCGATATACATGATCCTCGACCTGTGAATCATCCTTGAACTGTGAAGATATACAAAAACTTCTAAAACGTTCAAACTCAGATAAATCTCACAAGAGAAGGAATTAGGAAATGCGGCTAACAAAGAACTAAGTAAACGCTATTGTGATTCTATTACAACCGACGACGTTCGATTTAGATAACTAGTGACAGATCGGTTTCTAGGAGAAGATTCGGCCTCCGTGGATTCTCTTGACGTAATTATGTGGAGAATAAGATGACAATAGGTTTAAGATGCGACCCCGGTCCGATTAATGAAATAAAAAGAATAGTACACGGCGTGTACTTAATGAGTACACTGCGTGTACTCACCCTTTCCATATAGCACATTAAGCAGCCTCCACATCACCTCTTCACATCGTGTGTATGGACTGGACATGACCAACACATGACCTCGCACGGGAGAAAGGTACATGGCATGTACTCATACACCTTTGTAATGACCTGAATCCAAAGCCGCTGAACTGGTTCCCTGTGCCTTGTTCGCCACATGACCTCAAGTGCATTTTCCCAAATTCTAGAGGCTTCTGACTTGAAACGAGGGCCTTGGTGAGTTATGGGGGAATCTATGCCCTCATTTGGTAAGGTATACAAGGTAATGTAAATAACAGAAAACAGCTGAATTAGTAAACATCATACAACAACTAAAACTAAACATCAGAATCAATGTGTAATATAATAATGATGCAGCATGATACATGTATCTAAGTAAAGTATAAATCACAACAACATCCTGAAATACAACTGAGAACAAAGCACTAAAAGTAAACAGCAACTCCAGCAGTATCACAAGCCAAAGCTTGGTCTTATGATCTCCATCTCCAACCAGCAATCATTTACCTGAAGTAGAAGGCCTGTAATAAATATCCACACCTGCAACCATATAACCTATTTGGGATGAAAATCCGGACCCAAATAGTGTGTGAGACTAATCCCAGTAGGCAATCACCACAAGATCTGTTCCCTACTATTAGTGAGCAATATAGAAAATGTATATGAAACAAATGCAGCAGATAAATAGGAGTACTCTAAAGTAAAAAATCCAACCAATCTTCATTCATGTTTATTTATTAATTTAATTCACTCATTAAATTATCAACCAGGGATACTTGAAAGTATCTCTATACTCTCAAGGCATAGCAATTAACACAATTGTTATCTCAGTAGACAACCTAAATAGAAAGCAGTACAAAACCCAAGCCTGTTCATTGGCTTGGTGGACTCGTCACAACCAACGAAACAGTTTCAATGGTTACTCTTTGGCAGGCTCACTCTGGTAGACCCCTCTAGTCAAGTAATCATACAAAGGCACATACACTCTAGGAAGCTCTCATCGTCAATTCCCTTGTGATATTGCAACGATAGTTACAGACTCCCTGAGGAAGCACTTATGTCTAATTCCCCCTATAGTCTCAATACGTAACTAAGAACACTCTATGAATGAACAAATTCCTATTCCCATAGGTCCTGCGAATGATGCAAATTTATAATAGACTCTCTAGGGAAGCCATTAATCATCAATTCCCTCTTTAGTCTACCACACTAGGTTCCCACAGCCCTGAGTAGTGTAGTCATGCGTAATCGACTATTAGCATCCCAAAGTAAGCTCACCAAACTACATGGCTAATATCTACAATGCATCAAAAGCATATAAACAGTAATAAATACATGCAATCAATTATATCAAGGCAAGCAAGAAATGCAACAATGTCTGCCTCACAGGCAACCTAAGCCAAACAGCAATAAACAACCAAAACAGGGGGAACACCCATGGGGTGATCCTCAATCATTCTAGCAAGAAATTATCAATCATCTAATAATCTCAAGCATAAAATCAACCTATGTTAGATAAAAAACATTATCAAAACCATAAACAGAGATACCTGATACATGGGTATCCGTAACTTTTGCACCAAAAACACAAATACATTCAATGTAGGGAAACAAACCACCTACCTTGATCCAAGGTGATCGATATACATGATCCTCGTCCAATGAATCATCCTAGAATGGAGAAGATCTGCAAAAACATCTAAAAATTTCAACATCAGATAACTATCACTAGAGAAGGAATCAGGAAACGTGGCCAAAGAAGAACCAAGAACTCACCGCCGTGATTCAATTGCAAAGGACAAAGTTCGATTCAGATAACTGGTGACTGATCGGTGTCTCAGAGAAGATTCGACCTCCTTAGATGCTCTAGACATAATTAGGTGAAGAATAAGATGAAAATAGGTTTAAGACGCGACCCCGGTCCGATTAATTAAATAAAAAGAAAAGTACACGGCGTGTACTTCATGAGTACACGGTGTGTACTCAACCTTTCCATAGACCGCATTAAGCGGCATCCACATCACCACTACACACCGAAGGTCTCCTTATTCGGAAGCCTATGGAGTTTGGGGAAATGTTCTTGAGGTCACTAAATCCATCAGAACATCATTAAAGTTCTACTCAGGAATGGGTAGTTGCTGTAAAATCCCTGCTGCTGTAAATATTGTAGAGATGAAAATTTCATGTTGTACTTCTCGGGGGGGGGGGGGGATTTCAGAAGTACATAGTGATTTAGATTTTTTTTGCGCACATTGAACCATACATATATTGATGGGTATCTAGTGCATGCAATTCACATTTTATAAGATATTATTTAATATTGAGTCCTTGAAATCACCAGATATAAAGATGAGAAACTTTACTTGGTGGTGTTCTCTTACAACCATAATTCATGAAATTATATATTGAAGACAACCTATGAGGATCTATTTTGAAATACCTTTTAGTAACTACTATTTTGGAAAGAGGAATGTGAGGAAATTTTTTATTGGCCAAGTCTTATGTATGTAATATTAGAGAGATTCTTGTTGATTTGGTATACGTTGGGAACCGCATAGAGAATCCCTCGATCATTTGTAGAATAGAGAAGAAACACCATGGATTTCACTTTTAGTGACCCAGATATATTTTCAGTGTCTCCTTGGTTTGGGATTCATCATTATCAAAATCATGGGTAACTAGATCCATAGTTTTTTGATCCTTTAGGATCACTGAACATGTTGGGACTATAGGGTACCACAAGGCCTTACTCTATATTATCGAGGCATGCATTAGGTGTCAAAATTTTCTCATCATTGGAGGTATATTCCTAATCATTAATAAGATATAGAATACTGAGACATTTATTTGGATCTAGATGAATCTTATGAGTAGTAGATGATGGGAAATATATAGTAGAGAGAGATGGGTGTTTAGGTGGAGATGGTGCCTCTTATCCAGATCCTATGCTTGCATCAACATGTCTAGGAGGATTAGTTTGAGTAAGATTCAAAAAAAACATGTGTAATAGCTTTATATTTTCAAGAAATATTTTTATATACATTTATCAAGGATAATAAGTTGTTAATGGGGGTAGAAATGGCACATTACCCGTTTTATGTGATCTTTCAACCCTATTTTGTTAATAATTTATGAGTCTTTTCGGGGTAAAATTTATATTTTGAATGAAATATTGTCATTACATTTGTATTTTTAAATATATTTTATGGTAATATGGGATTACATGACCCATCAAAAGGGTATAGTGGTTTTGTTTTAGTTATGTATGGGTATAAGTTATTGTGTACTAGTTTTGTAAAGGTTGACACTTCTTTTATGGGGTTTATAAGGGATACCTACCACAATATAATGTTATTTGTGGATTATTATGACTTTCAGAAGGGTAGGTGTAAAATTTATTTGATTTATAATGGTGCCAATGAATTTTGTATACCAATAAAAGGGTAATCTAATTGTAGTGTATGGGGATTGATGACTTTAAAAAGGATGTGTAAGGGTACTCAAGCATTTTATCTACAGTAACTCCATGTTCGTAAAGGAATCACAATGGTTTCATTGGAATTATTTAAGTGTATAACCATGTTTCACTATTATATTTCCATTTATGGGAAAATAATAATTTAAAATTAATATTATATTTATTCCTCCCTTACTCAATCTGGTAGAACCTTTTTGAATATTTAAAATTCCTAAAATCATGGAATTTGATCTATTGACATGTTTAATGGTTATTACTAACATATTCATGATATTTAGAATGACAAAAACTTTTAATTTCAAAATGAAAAATCTAGTTTTCAGATTTTAATTTTGGTTGTTAAAAATGTGATCTTGAATGAGATTGTTATATTAATAATTTTATCTCGTCTATTGCATTCAGTCATTGGATATTCACTTATGACTAAGATGCCTAAAAATTAATTATATAGGATCTGTTATGCTTTATTTGATATTCTTTCCTAATTCATAGGAAATATAGAGCCAAATGTTTAATATCATCTGTTAGGTGTAGAGTTTTAAGGAGAGATGAATACCCTTGTTGAAATTTATAATCATTTTTCTTCTTTCATGGGTTCCTAGAAATTAATTTTTCCTCTTATTTTTTTAAAATATAATAATATTTTGGGAATTGATAATAATTGATAAATTATCAAAGTGTGATAATGAATCACTAAATTTTTATTATCAATGACTCTTTTAGAGATATAAATTTATTATCATGTAAAAATTATAATTTTATCGATATAATAATGGTTATATAATTAAATAACAAAAAATAGTAATTTAAAATTAAATTAGATAGATATAGTTTTATCACATCTAGTGTTTTAATTTCATTTTTAAAATAAATTCTTTTTAATTTTTAATGGAATCCTTGGTTTGTTGTCATAACTGACTAATATTTTAATGAGATTAAGGTGATGATTCCTCGATGAAAATTGAATATCATCATCACTGACATTGAAGAAGGATGTTCCTTAGATATAAAGAAAATTTTTATACATGATTCATTGCTATAATTAATATTTTGTAATACCTTCTTTATGATGAATGATTTTGATCGCATGTGGGTGCATGTCTAGTCTGACAAACGTGTTAATATAATTGTTTCCATGAATTTTTATTATAGGTTGTTGGTCATGATATTTTTTAAAGTACATATGTATATTGACACACTATTATCGTAATGATATAATTTCCTTGTATGATATTCCTTGTTATATATGTTACCTCTCCTTCGGAGGTATAATTTTTAATACTCAGAACTATTGGAATGTATTGACATGATTTTATGTTATAGGGGGGGAGTGAATTAATTTTAAAGATAGATAAATTTGACCTGAGATCATGTTGAATATATGATGATACCATGGAACACCTTGTTGAGGATGTACTCAATGCCTAAATTCCTTGTGTCAGGTTGCTCGATCCCTTGATCTTTATGAGTAACACATTCAATGCCTTGTAATTTTTTATGTTTATACCATTCATTGTATATGAGGAAAGATTAGTCACATGTATGCATTATTCATTGATTTTTTCATGAAACAGATTACAGGAACCAAAAGTATTATTTTTCTTATAATAACTCCTCATTATCCATTCGATATAGAACCAAAACTGTTATGGTTGGGGGTTTGTGGTATCTTGGTTAGTGAATGAATGCTCATTACATGAATGTGGGTAATTATTCATATTAATAACATTTATTTATCATGAAGAACAAATTCTAAACAAATCACATTATTAGTTTATGAATTTTTGGAATCCTTCAAGGATTTATTACTAGCACTGTGTATGGGAATTTCAATGCATGTGAATATTTCAATTGTAGAGATCAAAGTATTGGTATGGGTTCATTGGATAATGGTTGATCAGTTGAGTATAGAGATGTTTTTAGATCATAATGGTCTCTTAAGTACTCCAAAACATTTATTTATTTATTTTTATGTAGATTTTATTAATTTGTTTATTCTTTCTAGTTTTGTAGTTAATTTATTTACCTTTTTAAAATTTTAGTCACTATTTAGAATCTTTATGATGCTGTAGTCATTGTATTATATTTAGTGATGATGATTCTGCTGATGATGACTATGATTACTAATATTAATATTTCTATAAAATGTTATGGAGGGTGTATTATCCCTACGGATGGATTTATACAATCGCAGCTAGTTAGGAACCTCATAGGTATGGGGAAGAACACATGAAGTAATATGGAACTCTCGTTCAAGGCTGATGGATTGGGTTATAGTGTTACTGAACCTATAAACCAAGTTTGAATAAACTATATTCATCTGAAATAAATTTAGGAAGAAGAAACCTGTAAAAGAAAAAATTTCCTAGGTAAAATAATATAAATCTACCAATAATGTTAAAGATTTATCAATACAAAAAGTAAATTTCTTTATGCTTAAAATATTTAATTCAAAAAATATTGTAATCCTATAACAAAACACATGAAATCCTGAAATACATTTTTTTAAAACATATATCCTATGAACCTAAAATTAAATGAATTTTAAATCCTAAAACCTAGAAGATAAAAATAAAAAAATCTTCAAACCCAAATCCTAAATCCCACTAAAAGTGAACTAGAAAATACCTTAATTTTAATCAGACAAAAATGTTACTTGAAAACATGTAAAAATACTAGGAACCATTTAAGGCTTGTGTGAGAGTATATGAAAACTAAGTGTATAGAATAATTGGATGTTCTAAAAAAACCAACTATAAACTCATAATTTCATTACCCATTAATGTGATTGTGGCTCAAATGTGACAATGAAGTGATGGAAAATATAGTGAGAGACAACACACATTACACATTGTCTTTTTCAAGATTTAATTAATCATTTAATCAAGTATATAATCCTTGATGAACAATGGTAAAAATACCACTATGACCATTATTGTCTTTTCTTCAAATGTAAATGGTATCTAGAAAACAAATTTATATAAAAACTATGTACTAGGAAGATATTTTAGAACCAATTAGTTGATTAATATTTTATTATCAACAGAAAATGACTATGGAATGGTATCATGTGTAACCCTTTTAATTCTCTTTAGTCCTATACAATATATCTCATTAATTTTTCCTTGAATGGGAAGGTAATGTTTCAAGAGTATTATCCTTCTATTTAATTACACATAGAAAGTGAAATCATCATTTTTATGGTAGAGCACTACAAAAATATTGATGTTCTAGAAAATTACTGTTTGGATGATGACATAAGCTACATTTTAGGTCTTCAAAAATATATCCAATGTAATTATCTATTCTATAAATTTGTTTCATCTATTAGTATATATTAATAATTAAATACAAAAATATATTCTTGTTGAATACATCATAGTGGAAATTGGATTCAAATGAAAATTCTCATTAAAATTCCCATTTTAACCTCATCATCTTTTGGTTCATCTCCATTAACACCTCCCAAATACTATGAATTTCTGAATCCCTATTCATATACATTCTAAAAAATAGTATTAAATTGTGCTTGTTTAAAGATGAAACTTCCAGTGGGGCTTTTACTATAGAGAAAGGAATATTTCCCCATTTATATAGAGTTTAAAAAGCTTGTTTCAATGTCATTTAACCACGATAAAATTCTGAATTCCTCATTCATTTATCAATTATAGCCTATATTACCACACACAAAATGTCTATGGGGATTTTTATAAATATATAGTTTTTTATTTCCAATATTAAATTCTCATTATAATCTATACCATGGTTCGGAAATAAACATTTAATTTGGAATCCATCACAATATATTTTTTCTCTTACATTACAATCATTTTCTATGAGTCGTGATTACATGTATTATCAGTCATTATTGGCTTCCACATTACATTCTCCCCAATTTAATTATAATTATCTTGTCAATCATCGATGAACATATTTCAATAAATAAAACATAAAATACCTATAATAGACGTGAATTTCATCAAGAAATCAACTATATTTTGACTCTAACGTGATGGTTATATAAACACTAAATTTAAAGAATATAAATTTCCTTTGGATTTTTCTAACCTTTTTCTGTAGTGACAAATACCATATTTTTCATGTATCAATTTATATTGACATTCCTCTTTTACATTTTTAATTCAATTCATGTGGATATTTTATTCAATCTCTCTAAGGATTTTCTCTAACACAACATATAAATATTCAATATCCCCATATGATTTATTGAAAACATTTCAAATAATTTATCGTATCATATCTATGAATTACAATCAAACTCCTCATACATTCAGCTATAATGATTAATCTTCCCCACTTTCCCCGTTTCAACGTCTCCTATAATAAAAAACAATATTCTCTTTCCGTTTGTATATATATATATACTATTTTAACCTACCTCTATTTCAAAAAATTGAATAAATTAAATGAGAGAATCCATAAAATAAATTTTTATGCAATTTGGGTGAGAATACACTCAAAATAAGACTCTCAAATATTTCAATTATTCCACCACATGTGTAATTATTCACGATATCAACCACTTTCTCATTTTTTGAAACATAAATCTATGAAATATCAAGATGATTCCCTTTCTAAATAATGTAACTGTAGTTGATACCAAAATTTATGTATCATCTAACCTCAAATATTCAATATTTTACATCAACATAATCATCAATTTCATACATATTTATAATTAATTGAGATACAATTGAAGGTATTTTTCATCACATAGTTCCATGAAATATATCTAAATCTAATAAAGGCAACACTCCCAAAAGTATAATTTTTATCGCCAATATCAATTAATTATGGTATATAAGTTTATCCATAATGAATAAAAGATTCATTATTGTCATGCATTAATCTAAAAACATGGGTTATATTGATCTTGCACCATTTCCGTTTCACCACTGTATGTTGTGATTCTTAGGGATGTGTTTACAATTATTTAAAAAAACATAAAATAAATTTAATTGAAACATCCAAAATTTGGTTCAACTTCATAGAGACTAAACTAAATATAAAATTCCACTACAATACGTCCCAAATGACAGGGGTTATCAACTGGTTTAAGGGATAAAATTATACTTTTGTAATTGTAAACTCTGATTTGTATAGGTATCCAAAAATAATAGTTGAATCAATAATATTCTATTTTCATTATAACATAAAAATATAAACATTATACATGAAAAATAAAATAAATAAGTGGATTAATTATCTCCCACATTCGAAAATAAAATAAGTATTATTAATTTGAAATAGTATTACATAAATTAAATAGACTTAATTTGGGCCATCTGTACAAAAAAAGGATCCAAAATTTAATATTATATAATGAATTCATCATCCAAAAATCATATTTAAAGTTTATGCCCTCTCATATTCCCCTAATTCTGACCATGACCTACATATCATCCAAAAATAGCCAAGACATTTTCATTTATGGAGTTTAAAACCATGATGTTCATTGTGGTATAATAATTATATAGGATGGTATATGTAAAAATTAGTAGGCAACCCCCAACAGTTTCCCAAACAAATCCAGTATTACAATTTCATGAACAGTATGATATACTGATAAATAAGTACTATAGAGTTGTAAAAATAATAAATATATCACAGACTAATGTGTTACAAAACCAAATAAATATACAAAAAACATATATAATCCAATGGAATGGATTGGATGAATGTATTCCAATAATATTCACTATACACCACATCCCATTTTTCAAATTTTGGAAAACATTTCCATCATAATAATGTATATAACTTATTGTCGAGTTTCCTTCATTTCCATGTATGAAAAATTGGATTAAAATCCAAGTGAAATCAGTCAATAGTTGGAATAAAAAACTAAAAAATGAATAAAAATAATAAATCATGTCCTGACTACATCATCAATAATAGGAATATATTTCTTTTACTAGATAACCCATAATTGGGAAAATAATCCCGTGTCCTCATCTACATTAATGTTGATGGAGCCACATCTATTTACTAACCATGGCCATTCTAGAATAATGTACCCATCTATGGAAGAATCACACAATAGGATTTCACCCCAATTCCAGGGATAATAGGATATAATTAGGGATCATAAGCCATCTAAATTATTTATATTTCCACATAATTAATACATTCACTAGATTGGTGGGAATTAGGTCTTAAAATAACATGAATGTCATCACATTCATAAGAATACCATATACTGATCATATAGTCCCTCAACATAAAAATTACAATAAAAGAGGGTAATATATCCCCAATAAATCATTCCAATAGAAGAATTTTCATTTATTCATGTTTATATAACTAAAATCACATTACCTAATAACCCACAAAATTAAAACTATTATTTAAGAATTCACTTTATGGATGTTATTTCATCGAACTCATATTTAAAAATATTTTATGTTGGTTTCAATATGGTTGAACAATATTCCTAATAATATAAAAGGTATTAACTAACTATTATCAATATGTTTAAGGGGAGTGAAGACTCATCCCATAACCTAGAAAAATAATTAAAAAATGTTCATTGGGAAATTCAAATTCTCCTCATTTGTAAATAAATACTCTAGCATCACCTAGGAATATACCACTCTTAAATCCAAGGAGGACATGGGTTCCTAGTCATTTCTTTTATGTCATAACATAACTCAATAAATCATATATGTTGTTCTATAAATAAGGTTCCCGCACTTTGTTTATATTATAACACTCAAACCTCATCTAAGATCAATTTTCATGGTACAATTTTGATTTATTTATAGATATTTTGAAACTAAAAAAACATAATGGGGGTTAGGTTATCAGTGGAGTCAAAATTACACTAGAGTGTGTTCAATGCCTATAAAGGTCCATTGGCATGCCGATGGGTGCTTCCTGGTAGTCTATGGGTGCCACTAAGCAATATGTGGAATCACGGAAAAATTGAATTTCTATAAAAAACAATTGGATAGCTGGTGGGAGCGCACTGGCCATTCGGTGTGACTTTTAGTGGTCTATAAATTTATTCAGCTACCCAAGGGTGGTTAGTGGCCTTGGGATATTCCACATTAATGAGGATATATTTTGTCTTTAAACCCAACGAAATAACTATTTAACATTCCAAAACACCCCCATTGAACCATAATCTATCATGAATGTAAACATTGACTCTCTATGGTTGATGCAAGATCTATCCACCTACTTCACATGGTGTTTTTACTCTTCTTCTAAATGATTAATCCTCTTTGGTTTTACTGGATTGTAATATTTTCATTTTATTAGTACCTCTTGGAATTTATAGTGGTTATGGGATATGTTTCATAGATCTATTGATAATTTTAGGATCCTTCTCCAATATCTTCTATATATCTTTTGTCTTTTTCTTCCAAAGGATATTATTTTTTGTTAATCATGGTGTGAAATGTGCAGTTCTTGAGTTATGTGTTGATCTAACTTATCTATCATCTATTTTTGTAAATGAAACAAGAGAATAATCTGTTTGAGTAATACATTAGATACTTATCTAACATTCTATGGTTTTTAATAAATTTTTGTACTGTGTATATCCATTTTTTGTTGTGTGTGAATCTTTCATGGTGCAGGTGGTTTCATCTCTATATCTTTTTCAATAAATTATGGATGGTATTTTTTTAGAAATTGATTTATAAATTAATTAGAGGGATGGTTTTGATGATTTATTTATTCATGTGTAATTTTTTTTGGAAAATTCTAGTTTTTCCCATGGTCTTTGTAAACGATGGGTTTTTTTCAATGTCTTGGGAAATTGATTGAGAAAGTAGTTTCCAAAACATATTTTGTGTAAATAATTTTTTGGATTGATTTATTTTCAAAATGTGTAAAGTCCATTTAAATTTATTTGATATATATTTCAATGGGATCCTTGGGTACCGATTTATAGTGTTTTGTATTGGTAATTGTCCATTGGAATTGAATGGGGTATTATTTTTGGGGTGGTATTACCCGCCACAATTATAGAGTAAATTTATTTAGGATTCTATAATAATTATAGGATTTTAGTCATTGTGTTTTTTAGGTCTCTATATTATGGATTAATTGAAAATAGGTACATGAGTTCATACTATTCATTTATTTATTTTTTGATATCACTGATCTAGCTAGCTCGAGTATTTTTATCCGAGTTTTGTTTACCATTGTTTTTTAATTTCAACTTTTTTTCATTATATGATACAATATTTGACAGATGTAATTATTTTATTCAATTTATAAATTGAAAATTTGTTAATAAGGTCTTTTTTTGAACTATGGAAGAGAGTAATTGTTTACCATGATTTTGGTATAAAATATTGAAACTTTTTATCCTGAAATACTTTAGTCAAATAGAGAATATTTTTATTGTTATACATAGAAATATTATAGAATAATTGATTGTGATCCTAATTATTCTATTTAGGTCATACTCTATAAATTCCCTTAGGGGTGTTCACGACCTATTGTTTTTAATACAGGATAGTTAAAGGTTCTCTTGTGATTTTGTGTGGTTTTTGGTCAGCTGATCATGGGTAAAAAGTGGCAAGATAGTGTGTATTTCCTATAAAACACATGGAGTTGTAGTAATTTGTTTTTCTTGTCCATTATTTTTGTTCTTTTATTGAAGATTTACATGTTTTTCTTACTAAAACATTTGGATGTATCATTACCACTGGAACTCTTTATAGTTATGGAATATTTATTTCTTTTTATATTTAATCATACATGACATCAATCTTGTTTCATGTTCGAAACATAACTCCATTATGTAGTTATTGATTACCTAGGTGAAAGACTCCACCCCATAGGTATTGTGAATATCCTTCATGTCATACCATGGTTCAGTTTGTATTCTAGTTTTGTAGGTTTTCTATGAAATATAATTGAAATTTGGTAATATATCATTATTTTTCTCAATCATGGGAATTTCGTTGATAGGAAATCAGATTTCTATGATGTGGGGGGCACATTGTGATGATCTATCATCATTATCATGTGATGAATATCCTTAATTCACCATTATATTTTGGAATTTGTATCTCCTTTTTTTGTTTTCGACTATGTTGAAAGTATATTCTTATTGTGTTCTTATTTAAACGGATAATGTTCCATTTTCTGTTAATTTCATTTTTAATTTGGAATGTAGAAGAATACTTCCTTGATGTATTCAGTGGGATTCATAGGTTGGTGTAGTGAGAGATTTTGATTAAAATAATCCACCTCCACATCAATATCAATATGATTCAATCATTGAGATAGATTATTTCAGGGATTACTATGTATTATAGGTTTAGAACTATCTTTTGAGGTGTAACAAGGAGTTATAGGATTCATGGATTGGGAATAAGAGTTATTACTTGTGAAACCTTCTTCCATTTAGTTTTATGATAAATCATAATTGGAAGAATGGTTATTGGGATAGATAGATCATATATACAACATATTGAAGACATATGTTTCTTTTATGGTGATGTACACAACATTCATGCCTGAATGTCTTAGAATGTGGTGGTAGGATTCCTTGGTCTATGAAAACATACATGTGGGGTTGGAGTCAAAGGGATTCAAGACCCATTACATTTAGCAATTCAAAAATGAATATTGAGGGACTGAAAAAGTATTAATGTCTCTATCCTTATAGTAGGAATGACATTTGGTTTCATTTTATAGTAATTGTTTTTAAAATTTTGTTCATTTATCTCCCAAGGTGGTGATGAATGATTAGTTGAATGCCTTGAAATACATGAAATTATTTTGAATAAGCATCAGATTGATATAAAATATGATAATTATCACCACATAAGCTATAATGGTTGATATAGATATGATGGACGATATGATATTCAAGGGAAATAATGGATTCTCTGGGACAACACATCCACACAATTTGTAGTTTATATTGTGTGCAGGTAAAGATGATGAATATGGATGATAATCCTAACGGTGTTTGAGGTGTATCTCAATAGTGGGCCTCCTATATACCATAAAAAATTTCATTTAGGGTACCCTAAATTTTCTTTTAGTGTATAAGGTTATTGAACAAATATTTGTCTCGTCCTGAACACATAAATAATCTTAGATCTTGTTTCCACTAAGACCATTTATATTGGATCTACCAGGCTTTATCTATTCCCTCATATAGTCATGGATCATAATGTCCAAAATTTAAAATGAATTATTTTGATTATTTAATTTATATAAGGTTTTATCCATATCCCTCAAAAGTTAATAAACATCATTATATTAATATGTTTCTACCGTTAGAGGATGTGGGCCCAAATACTGTGAGAGGTACATTTTTATTTCAACTTCCATGAAAACTAATTTGTTTGATACATGTGACTCACGCTATTATAAATTAACCCATTTTTATGATTTGATAAAAGATATGAAATATAAATTCTTTTTTGGATCTAGAGTTTCCACTTTTAATGAAGAAAATTAGGAATTTCATTACATATCTTATTCTACATTCATGGATGATACAGAGTTGGTTTTGGATTTTTTGGTTCTTGATTTGGATATTTTCAAAAATATCCTCATGATGGATTTTCTTTTCATTCTAGAAGATGAGGTAGATTTTTTCATCATAATTTTATGTTCCATTATATTTATTGAGGTTCTCCGGTGTTCTATAGAGAGTTGTATTTGAGGTCTATTAATTTGGGAAATTCTTAACCAAAGAATAGGAGTTCAATATACATCATTGTAGTTGAGACTTATAGTGGTTCCCCATTGGATGATATTCCCTTAGTTATTAAAGATTAAACCAAGGATATTCTAGATTGTCTTCATGGTCACACTCTATAGAGGTAGGTATAGTTCTCAATCGATCAGGTGATAGGTTTGGATCCAATTTTATTACCCCAATTTTTCATGGATCCTTATAAACTAAAATATAAATATATTTTTATGGATATTTCCTTGAGAATGGGTTTATTACCCCTTGTTATATATAATAGGTAGAACATTGTTGGAATCCTCATGTATTAGTCATGTTTTAATGATCACAAATCTTATTCTACCTAGTTAACTCCTATAAATTATATCAAATCATGTGTTTTGATGTTTAAAGTTTTTTCATGCTTTAAGAAGAGCCATGATATATCTTAATTTCTCTACATTCAGTTTACATAATTTATTCTATCTTTGATATAATCTCATAAAACCATCTTTGAGAAATTCTTAAGCCTAATCCATTCTATTATCATAATTACTTAATTCTGAACATAGTAACTTTGAAAAGTCTGATACACCGTGAGTCTGCCACTGGCTATGAATTTCAGGAACCTTGAAGCTAGAAACCAGGAAGCCAGACACTGTGAAGAAAGAAGTCGAGAAGCAAGACACCGTGAATAAAGACACCATAAAGAAAGACACCATGAAGCAAGAAACCGTGATGCAAGACACTGTGAAGCAAGATACCGTGAAACAAGACACGGTTAAGAAATACACTGTAAAGCAAGACACCATGAAGCAAGACACTGTGAAGGAAGACACCCTGAAGCATGAATCCGTGAAGAAATACACCCTGAAGCAAGACAACGTCAAGTAGACACCATGAACAAGACACCATGACTGCCACACATTGTGACCATGAGACATCGTGACACTCATAAATCATGATCAATCTAGAAAGCGTGTGAAGGAGACACCATTTCCATGACATAATGTGACACAGTTTCTTAAACTATTCTATTACCTTTAAATTTAATTTCTAACGATCATATGTTATGATTTCAATGCACTGAAATAATTAATGTTTATTTGTATACATATCATCAGATAGTACGAGGTACGAGGTGAAGAATACAAGCAACATGTTGGCTCCAACAAATGTATTCCATGTTAAAAGCGAAGTGTGGCCAAGAATCATTGTGTGTGATACAAAAATGAAGAACACTGAGAAACTTTCTAATGGAAGGATTTTCAAATGCATGAAACCCAACTCTGAAGAACATACAAAGTACACTAGAATCCAGAGTACATCTTCACACTGTAGAACCTCACGAAGAGCATTAATTGAATTGTGACCCTCTGTTTTACAGATGGGGACTTGAAATGTGCATCTGCTTCTTCTCAGAAGTCCAAACCTACAAAGAAAAAAACTCAGAGCACTTCTAAACCCATCTCCACATTTCTGGTTTTTTGTGTTTCTGTTTATTACCACTCGAGTAGATTCTGTTCCTATAGAACAATACACTTTGTCTCCTCCATTAAACTGAAGGATACACGATATCCTTACTCAACCATTTTCTTACTATTGTATATACACATGGATAAGTGTGGAAGAGATCCATGTGTGTCCTTGTTATTTTGTACCCATGAAAACTATTAAAGAGGTCCATGTGTGTCCTAGACAGTCTGAGTACTATGGTTAACCCCAATCTAGGGTGTGGATCAATGTTTATTTATAAAAACTTCTTGGTGGAAGGTGATCACCATGTGGAGGTGATTAGGTCTCATCTTGAGAATTAACCAATTGATTCATATCCGTTGTGCTAATTATTTTATATATCTATGTTTTATAAATTTAATGTATAATCCATAAACCACTATTTTCACTTTCATAGATAATCTTGGAAAAAAGTTTTAACTGGATTGTCTTAGTAGAATAACATCAAAAGATATATTAATAAAACAAATTAAGATTACTGAGAATTAATCAATCTTCTATTAAGTTACTTAAATAGTCATACTCTTATAACAGTATATCCTTGATTAACTGGGCTGTATTTAATCTTTGGGGAAATCCTTTTTAGAAATACTAATTATATTAAATTTTATAGTTACTCAATTCACCCCTCCCCTCTTGAGTAATCTACTCCGACCAACATTTGGTATCAGAGGATTCTTATTAGGACTATGTGTAATCTTATTCAACTGTGATTGTAGTTGTACTTTAAAGATATGTAAATTCATGTTAATTATAAATTTAAAGATCTTTTTAAGTAATACTTTATTATGGATAACAGATTGGAAGGTGCTACAACTAATAGACCACCGTTCTTTAATGGATCCAATTACACTCAATGGAAAATTAAAATGAAAGTTCATTTAGAGAGTATGAGTTTGGAAATTTTTTCATCCATTATAGATGAATACAAATTTCTACTGCTGATAGAATCACATGGGTTGAACCTACCAAAATAGCCTACAATAAAAATTACAAAGCTATGAATGCTTTATACTGCTCCTTAGGAGATGAAGAGTTTTATAGAATTTCTTCTTGCAAGACTGCCCATGAAATTTTGGATACCCAATCTGTATCACATGAAGGAACATATAGTGTAAAAAAATGAGACTTAATACATGTACTATCGAATATGATAATATTAAAATTAAACCAGATGAGCCTATTTCTGAAATGTATCTTTGGTTCAATGAGATTGTCAACACAATTATTTCTCTTGGAAGTGAAGTCAATGCCAAGGAACAGATCCTGAGAATCCTTAGAAGTCTACCTAGCATATGGAGGGGAACCTCTGTCTCTATTAGCGAATCATGCGACATCAAAAAAATACCTACAAAAAGAACTCATTGGTAAACTGATGATGTATGAGGAAGAGCTAAAATTTAATAAAGAGGAGGATGAACCAAAGAGGAAATCTATTGCATTCAAGACCACTACCTCTAAGCACAAATTGAAAGGGAAAAAAGAATCTTTTGTAGAAAGTTTCACCAGTGAACAATCGTCATCTAACAGTCATGAAGAGATTGCTCAACTAGCCAAAATATTCAAATGATTTTACAAAAAAATTAACTTTTTTAGAAAGCATAACTTCAAGGGAAAATATGACCAAAAGGGAAACTGGAAGAAGGAATGGAAAAGAAGTGAAAAGACAATAGAAATTGTTTACTATGAGTGTAAGTGCAAGGTACATATAAAGGCTGGTGGCCAATGCTCGTGTACAAAAAGAAATATGAGGAAAAGGACATGAAGTGAAAAAAGGACATGAAAGCAACCTGGAGTTCTTCTGAGGATAGTTCAAGATTCTCAGATACATCACACGATGACCATGATAGAAAAGCCAAATTGTACTTTATGACAAACACATCTCAGGAAACACAAGATTCTTATGTACATAACTCAAACTACTCTGAAGATGAAAGTGACTCTGAAAAAATGACTAATGAAAAAATGTTTGACTACTGTAACATGACTTAAGAGTCAAGCAATGAACTAAAAGACAAATATAAATCATTAAAGAAACATCATGCTCTCACTGTGAATGATAAAACTGAATATTCTACTAAAAAGGAGAAAAATTCTCAACTGCTCAAAGAAAAACATTAGTTAAAATGACTAATGAGAAATTAAATTGAGATTTAGAAAATCATACTAATGGGAAATATACCCTTACCAAAATTCTAGGAAAAAACATTTCCCCTAAATACAACAGTGGCATTGGTTATCCACCTGGTAAAAGAAATCTTGGTAGAACAAAGTTTGTTTCAAGATATAGGACATATAGTTTTACTCCCAGCTCTGAACATAAATTAATTAATTCAATTCATGATACATGTTCTACTATTTCAATAATTTCAGGATTGAATATAGTTTATTTTTCAAATACTTTAAAAAATTCTTATAAGAAACCTATGTGGGAAATACGGGTTCCAAAATCACATATTACTAATATTACTTGACTGAAACAACTATGGGTACCAAAGTCCATTTTTGCCTAATATTTTTATTGGAAAAATGATTAAAGAGCTCCAATAAAAGTCTATGGTACTTGGATAGTGGATGTTCATGGAACATGATAGGAGACAACTCATGATTCAAGAACCTGATAAAGGTAGATGGATGACATGTCACATTTGGTGACAATGCAAAGGGAACGATTATTGTCCTAGGCCAAATCGTTAAATCTATCTCAGTTTTAATTTCTAAATTAATGTTTGTTGATGGTTCAAAATATAATCTGCTTAGTATCTCACAATTATGTGATGATAGATTTCATGTCAGATTTGAAAATGATTCTTGTAATGTCTTTAATTCTAAGGATGAATTAGTATTTTATACATTATGAAATGAAAATGTTTATTCTATTAATTTAGATTCTTTGGCCTCTCAAAATACATCATGATTATGTATATTTCATAAAGAATCTTGGATCTAGCATAAGAGACTAGGACACTGTAATATTCACTCCCTTAGAAAGATATCCATAAAAAGCATAGTTAAAGACTGTCCCAAACTTGAATTTCTAATTGACAATTTGTTTAATCCCTGTCATAAAGGAAAAACACACAAAGTTTTTGCAAACCAAAGAAAGAAGTGTCAACTTCTAAACCTCTTGAACTAGTTCACAAGGATTTTTTTGGACCATCTATAATTTCTAGCTTAAAAGGGAAGCACTATGTTTATGTTCTTGTAGATGAATTTTATAGATATACATGGACATTCTTTATGGCACACAAAAGTGAAACCTTCTCTTATTTTACCAAATATGCCAAGTCTATAGAAAATGTAAGTGTACATAGAATTAAATCATTAATAAGTGATCATGGTCATGAGTTTGAAAATATAGAGTTTTAATCCTTTTTCCCACAAAATGGTTATTGTCACAATTACTCTGCCCCTAGAACACCTCAGTAGAATAGAGTTGTAAAGAGAAGAAATAGAACCCTACAAGAAATTTCTAGAACACTTCATAGTGAATATGACCTACCAATTTATTTTTGGGCTGAATCTATCAATACAACATGCTACATAATCAATATAGTGGTGATCATACATATTCTTTATACGAATCCTTACAAATTATGGAACAACTGAAAACCCATGGTTAGCTACTTCAATGTTTTTGGTTGCAAAGTCTATATTCTTAATACCGAAAAAAATCTTGAAAATTTTCATCCATATGTGATGAATTTTTCTTTTTAGTATATTCTATGTCTATTAAATCCTATAGAGTGTTCAATAAAAGAAATAAATATGTGGATGAATTTGTTCATGTCAAATTCGATGAAATACATCCACATGAGCCTAAAACCATCCTAGAGTGTCTGGAGGATGATGTATCAAATCAGAACATAAATTCTAAATCCTCAAATTCATTTGTGAAAGAATCTGTGAAAACTTCTAGCTCTGGATATTCCATAGACTCAAGTAACAATGAACCTGAATCTATTGATAAACCTAAATTTACTAGTCCATATTTTCCTCGAACTAATAGTACTCTTAAGAACCATCCCATAGATGTTGTTGTAGGAGATTTAGACAAAGGAACCCAAACTAGAGCTTCTCTTAGAAATCAGGTTGAACATAAAGTCTTCTTATCACAACTCGAACCTAAAAAAATTAATGATTCTATCAATGATGAATTTTTGGCGATGGCTATACACGAAGAACATAATTAGTTTGAAAGGAACAATGTTTGGAAACTTTTTGAATGACTCAAGGACACTTACACCATAGGCACTAAATGGGTATTTAGAAATAAGGTAGATGATGCAGGTAACATAGTTAGAAAGAAGGCTAGACTAGTTACACAAGGCTATTGTAAAAAATAAGGAATTGACTATGAGGAGACCATTTCACCAGTATCCAGACCTGTAGACATCAGAATACTACCTGCCTATGCTGAAAATTTGAATTTCAAACAATATCAAATGTATGTTATGAGTTCATTACTAAATGGGTATATAGATTATGATGTTTTTATTGAACAACCCCCGGGATTTACAAACCCCCATTTTCCAAATCATATTTTTAAACTATCAAAAGCCTAATATGGTTTGATGTAAGCTCCATGAGCTTGGTAGGATAGATTGATTACTTTCTTATTTCCAAAGGGTTTCCAAGAGGAATAGCTTATCCTACACTTTTTATAAAACGAATATCTAATGCTGTTTTAGTTGTTAAAATCTATGTATGTGACATTGTTTTTGGATCTTCGAAGAATTCATTATGTGTTGATTTTTCCAAAATGATGCAAAATTAATTTGAAATGAGTTTAATGGGTGAAAAAAAAAATCATTCCTGGATTTCAGATCTTTCAAAATAATGATGGAATTATTTTACCCCAAATTAAATATACTAGAGATCTTCTAAAACATTTTGGATTGGATATCACTAAAAGTAGTGACACTCCCATGAGTACCACTTGTAAGTTGAATCATGATGAAGATAGAAAATCTATTGATCAAACCACTTATAGATGAATTATTGGATGTTTACTCTACTTAACTGCGAGTTTCCCTCACATTATGTTTAGTGTGTGAATGGGTGCTCGTTTTCAAGAAAACCCTAAGGAATCCCATTTAAATGTTTTAAGGAGAATTTTCAAATACCTCAAGCATACACCCAATCTAGGAATGTTTTATCCTAAAGGAAAATAATTTGAATTAGTTAGTTATTCTGATTCCAACTTTAGTGGATGTAAGATAGATAGAAAAGGCACCTCTTGAACATGTCTTGTTTTAGGAAAGTCACTAGTATCATGGTGTATTATGAAAAAAAATTCTGTTGCATTATCTATTGCATAAGCTGAATACATAGCTACTGGAAATTGTTGTGTACAAATTTTTCGGATGAAACACACATTACTAGATTATGGATATCAATACAGACATGTACCAATAAATTGTGACAACACAAGTGCTATTAAAATCTCAAAAAATCATGTTTCACATTCTAGGACAAATCACATTGATGTAATACATCACGTTTTGAGAGATCATTATCAAAAAGGTGACATCACTTTGGAATTCATTGGCACTTAATATCAAACTGCAGATATATTCACCAAACCATTAAATATTGGAAGAATAGACTACATCATACATGAACTAGGCATGATAAATCTCAAATAGATACCTTACATGTTATAGTTTCATGTATTACTATTCGATATCGTATTGTTTTATACTTTACTGTTTCATGATTACGATTGCTCAACTTACTGTCTCACCATAATACTCAGTTACTACCTCTCATGTATACTGTCTCACAGTAAATTTCATGTTTAAGGTCTCAGAGTTAGTGTTTTATACTTACTGTCTGACGTTTACTATCTCACCGAAACACACACTGAGAAGTTCTTTCATAGTCTCCCCGTGAGGCTTGTTTATTGTCTCACCATAATGACCTGACACGGTCTCACCATAAAAACTTGTAATTTTTTTCTTTAAACCTGTATCGTGGTAATTATCCATTTCAACTTTTTTATTTTCCTACATTTTTATTTTTGCAACGTTTGGTATTCCTAAATGATAAAACAATGAATGTATCAATCAACTCATCGCTCGAGGTTTCTTCTACTTCCTCATTTCAAACCCTTATTCATCCTTTCAACCCTTCTCTCGCTCGAACATTCAGCAAATTCCAAAAAAGAAACTTCTGTCATCATAAACACCTGAGAAGCACAACTCGAAGAAGAAGAAGATTGAACCTAAGCTAACTCCCAAATGATCTTTAAATCAGAATCTAGTAAACTGCATTTTCATACTTGAGAAGGATATTTGCCCCAAATGGCTTCTCTCTAGTATGTCTCTGGTATTGAAAGTGTTAGAAAATCAAGGATGGTTAGAATAGTTTTCAATGGAAGATAGACACATCTACCCTAGGTTCGTGGCTCAATTTTACCAGTACGTACAGTTCTCATTCAATTATGGTGATAGCTACATTGTAAGAAGCTGGGTCAATGGCCAGAGATTCCAATTCTTTTTGAGGATATGGGTTTCATTCCATAGGATACCACATGAAGGAATCTATGAAGATTATCAGAGAGAACCTCCATCTTCAACTAATTTCATTGATTTAGTAGATTCCTTGAAAACCATAACTAGAAATGGAACCGAGAGGAGAGCCATTGCTGCTGAATCAGATGGAGAATCAAGGCATCTGTTCATGTTTATACAGAATTTTGATAGTCCCAAGAATGGTGATATTACTGTTTTAAAATAACAAGATGTGTTTTTGATTCACCTTATGAAAAATGGGAATAAGATCAACCTGTGCATGTATATCATACTTTATATGTGATAGTTGGTCAAAGTCACATAAATGTCAACTTATCTATTTTACTCTCGACAAATCTCATCCATGCTTTATTCCAAAGTTATGGATGGACCTAATGAGGAAGTGATTAAGGACTCTGAGTACCATCTCTCAGAATCCACTCTCAAAAGAATGAAGATAAACTGGTATCCTTGGAAAAAGTAATGGGTGGAAGAAAATGATATATTTTATTAGAAATTAAATCTGGTGGATTATCCCTCATGACCAAGAGATATTTTTTATCATGGTTTGGAACTAGATGATATTGTTTAGTATCCTAGAGAAGAAGAAGAAGAGGATGAAGTTCCACCTAGAGAATTTGTTATTACGGAGGAAGACATGGCTACTATTCCTCATGTAGTTCTTGAAGATGAAGTCTCTACTTCTAAAGAAGCTGTTAATATGGAAACTGAACCTGAAGCGGTAACAGAATCAGTTTCCAAAGAACCTGCAAATCATGACATGGAAGAGACTACAGTAGAAGATCCTATATTAGAAGAGCCTATAGTGGATGATCTACCAAATTTGGAATAGGTCAACCATGAGGAACTCCCTGTGGAACAATCTGTCTCTGGAATTATCCATTTAGCTGAAGAATAGATAGAGCTAGCTTTTCAGCTGGCTAGATAGTAAATGATTCATGAACATAGAGCTGAGTCTGTGGAATTAGAATAAGATCTTAAGCCTCTCAGTCCTACGAAGGAGGCACCTGTTGAGGGGGATCCAAATCTATATCTTGAGTATATTGAAGCCACACATCCAACTGAGTCAAGTCCAGTAGACACTGAGAATAAATTTCCCATTTTCTATGATGTGGATGTCTCTCAGGAGGTTACAAAAACCATACATGATATTTCCCCACTATTTAAATTGAAATAAGTCTCCAATATTGCTCATGAGAATGAACCTGAGCCTATACCAGTCCCTACTCCTAAACCCTTATCTGAACAACCATTTTGTGTGAGTAAGGATGATCTGATGGAATTTGGTGCTAGCCTTATTTTTGGAGTTGAGAAACTCATGAATACCCAACCTCATCCTAGGAATATTTTAAGTGAAATAGATGCCTCACTATTATTGGACAAAAATATCTGGAAAATACAACCTAAGACGCTTCATGATATTGAAGAAGGAAGAGTTGAAGATAAACTGATCAGTAATGAATCGAAGAGCCTAAGAAGTATGGTTGAAGACATGTAGAGAGAGTTGAATTCGAGATCTGAGCCTATTGCTCCTAATTTAGATCCTATTTCTCCTCAAATCCTACATGTTGTTGTGTATCAGACTCATCCTTATCTAGAATCCTTAAATTATAAGATCTTTGAATGAAAAAAAATTGTGAAGGAAATGAAAGAGCTTGTTTCCAATCTTAATAAACTCACTGATGAGTATATAGGGTGTCTTCCAAAGGTGCTGAATCAACTAAAATCTCTAACCACAGCTGTCAAAGCCTCTGTTCAATCCTCTAAACCCTCGTTAGATAGTGATCTATTCAAAACTGTAGTCAAATAATAGCATATGAATGTACTCAGTGGTATTAATATGGATTCTTTACCTGAAGTGGTCAAGTACAGTGATAGAGTTCTTGACCTAGTACAAATCCACACCAAAATTGCAATTGATTTGTAGCAAGAGATTTCCAAGAAATTGGATTTCTAAATAAATATAATCTTCTCCAAGACCGATATGAAAAACTATTTCATGTATCTTGTAGAAAATATATGTATTCCTCATGTGACTCAAGCTTTCAAGACCCATGTCTTGAAACTCACCGTGTTTACTCTATTTTTGTACAAGCTTATGGAGAACAAGGACGATTTTGAGAAATCCATGCAATATGGTGGAGAGATTATTAAAGATTTCATCACAATCCAGAGGCCCTATCTTCATGTCCAAATTATAGCCATTATTTCTCCAGCTGTTGTACCTCTCCATCCTGGGCTTCCTACCTTCACCTCTTCCCTAGCCTCAACCACAATGTTTGTCGGCCAAGAAATAAATCAGATCAGACCTGTGATTCTCGATCAATAACAACCGAGCACTTCTAATGCTCCTACCTTGGCTCCCTCAGTCTTTGATGGCCTTCCTTTATCGTCTTTATCAACAACCTCTCTGCCTTATTCTACCTCGACCTCTACACCTATGGCTTCTTGTTTTTCCACAAAATCTAAAGTCAAAGAGAAGTCCAACCCATGATTAAGTACATTGATTTCTCTATTTTTATGGGGATGATTTTGCTTTCGTATTACTCTTCTATTTTCTATTGAACCATGATTCCTATTAATGGAAAGTGTTTTTTTGACATCCCTTATTCCATATTTTTTATAATCACAAAAGGGGGATAAATTTCAATATGCTAGCCATTTATCTCAATTATTGCATGGATTTTTCAATATTCTAGCCATTTATTCATGTTGTAATGATCTAAATATTATTCAAACTAGTTAACTCCTATAAATTATATCCAATCATGTGTATTTATGTTAAAATTTTTCTCATGCTTTATGAAGAGCCATGCTAGATATTAATTTCTCTACATTCAGTTTACATTATATTATCTTAGATCTACTCTCATAATACCTTATTTGACAAATTCTTTTGTCTAATCAATTTTATTATAATCATTACTCAAGTCTGGACACATTTACTTTGAATAGTTTGAAACACCATGAGTGTACCACTGGCTATGTCTTTCTGGTACTGTGAAGCAAGACACCATGATGCCAGACATGGTGAAGCAAGACACCGTGAAGCAAGACACCGTGAAACAAGACACCGTGAAGCAAGAAACCGTGATGCAAGACACCATGAAGCAAGATGCCTTGAAGAAAGACACGGTGAAGCAAGACACCATGAAGCAAGACTCCGTGAAGCAAGACATGGTGAATCATGACATGGTGAAGCAAGACACCATCAAGCAAGACACCATGAAGCAAGACACCGTGAAGAAAGACACTGTGAAGCATGACACTGTGAAGCAAGACACCCTGAAGAAAGGCACCGTGAAGCAAGACACCGTGAAGCAAGACACTGTGAAGCAAGACACATTGAAGAAAGACTCCCTGAAGCAAGACACCGTGAAGCAAGACACCGTGATTGTGAGACACCGTGAGTAGGAGACATTGTGAAACTCAGACACCATGATCGATCATGACACTGTGTAAATGAGACACTATTTCCATGACTTAATGTGACACCATTTCTTAAAATATTTTCTCTCCTTTCAATTTAATTTTTAATGGTCATATTTGATGATTTTAATTCACTGATATAATTATTTTTTCATTGTAGACATATCATCAGATAGTACTAGGTACAAGGTGCAGAATAGATGCAACATGTCTGCTCCAAAACATGAATTAAAAGATAAAAGTGAAGTGTGGACAAGAATCATTGTGCTTGATAAAAAAAAAGAACACTGAGAATATTTCTATAGGATGGATTGTCACATACATGAAACCCAACTATGAAGAACATATGTAGTACACTGAAATCCAGAGAAGATCTTCACACTGTCGAACCTCACGATGAACACAAGATAAATCACGACACTTTGTTTTACAGATGGGGACTTGAACTCTACATCTTCTTTATCTTAGAAGTCCAAAGCTGCAAAGACAATCACTCAGAGAACTTCTAAAACCATCTCCATATTTCTGATCTTTTGTGTATATGTCTATTACCTTTCGAGCAGGGTGTGTACCTGTAGAAGAACACACTCTGTATTCGGAATTAAACTGGAGGATAAAATATATCCTTATTCAACCATTCTCTTACTCTGGTTTATACCCCCAGATAAGTGTGGAACAACTCCCTATGTGGCCTGTGTATTTTGTACCCACGAAAACTATGGAAGAGGTCCCTGTGTGGCCTGGACAGTCTGACTGCTATTATTAACCCTGTTCTAGGGTGTGGATCCATGTTAATTTATATAAACTACACAGAGGGGGGTGATCAACATGATGAGTTGATTGGGTCTCGGTTGAGACTGAACCACTTGTTTCATATCCGTTATGCTGGTTAATTTAGTTATCTATGTTTTATTTCTTTTCTGTATAATCCCTAAATCACTAATTTCACTTTGATAGTTAATCATAGAAAGAAGTTATAACTGGATTGTCTTAGTATAATAACGTCCAAAGTAATATTAATATCACAAATTATGATTTCTAGGAATTAATCAATCTTCTAAGAAGTTACATAAATAGTTAAACTCTTGTAACAGTATAAATTTGATTAATAGGTCTGTATTTAATCTTTGGGGAGAACCATTTTAGAAATTATTTTTACCGAATTTTTTATAGTTACTCAATCAACCCCTCCCCTCTTGTGTAATCTACTCCGACAAAAAACCATGTTATATATTCCAATAAGGATAATGGTTGATTTTACTCGACTATCAGAAGTTGAACAATATAATTATTAATAATAAATATCCCCACAGCCATGTGAATGTCATGTTTTATCAGTTAAAGGGGGAAACGTTATTTTCTAAGACCAATCATTAGTAATGTTTTCATTAGAATATATTTTAGTGTATTATATCTTGAATTACTCATTAAAGAGTAGGTATAACCAATTTAAAAAACTTGTATGGCTTTTAGACTATCTAATTTTCCTATCGAATTTTTTGATTTGATGAACCAAATATTTCATGAGTATCTTGAAATCTTTTTCATGGAATTTGTGAATGATATCCTTATTTATTCAATACATAATAATGAGTACAAAAAATATTTGAATTTGGTTCAATACGTCCTTTGGAATCATAACCTCTACCAAAATCTATAAAAAAATAATTTTCTCGATCCAGGCTGTGATATTTTTGATGAACATGTTTGCATATCAAATAAATTCAGTAAATAAAGTGATTGTGATGGATTTTTTTATCAGTGGAAGAACCGCATAACATCTCCATGATATAAAGCCTATGTGGACTGGCTAGATATAATTTTTGATTCTTCTAGGATTTCACATATATACCATCACCTTTGAAATCTCATACCATTAAAGGGGTCTTTTTTATTGGATTATATTTAACAAATCCATTGATAAGTTCAAATGAATTCCAAAATCAACATTGATTTTGATCCTTTTGCAACCTAAATAGGTAAAATGGTATATTTTATTTATTTTGGTGTGGGTCTTGGTTGTCAGTTTATGTTAGATAATCATGTTGTGGAATTCAGACATTGTTAGCATCATCCAGATGTGAAGCATTTCTAATGTCATTACATGGAACACAATATAGTTATTCATGTGCTGAAATATTAGTGGTACAATATATATGGGCCGAGGTTTATGTACATTTTTGATCACTAGATCATTATTTATATTTTTTATCAATTAAACCATTATCATAGATAGATATCATGGGTGTTATACCTCTCCCTATTTGACTTTAACATCATCTAAACCCCAGGAAAGGGGAATTAACTTTTGGATTACCTTATTAGGAAGTTACCATGTAAGGATTTCATATAATCCAAGGATGAGTGGAACTATATATGAAATTTCACATAGTTTCATATGGAAATAACAGATGATTATTTTGGGGTGGTTTTGACTAGTGATTATTTTTCATCATCACCCCTTGAGTATTATTTGGAGAAGTAACATCATGATGATGAGTCTGTAAGAATTAGGTAAACCATATATGGTGGGAATATCATTTCTTGATAATATCTCCCCTATGATGGAATTATATTGTTTGGAATAAGTTTTTCATCCCATTTTCTATCAATAATTCAGTTTCTTATGAATGTAATAGGTCATCAAGGTTCATTAAACATGTAATTAAAAATATATATTAATAAGTGATATTATTTTTTCGATACATAGAGATGAATCATATCATTATTGATTATGTTTCCCATTATATGATAGGCCAAAAGATAAATGATGATCACCAAAAGCCTTCTCATCGACTCCAACTACATTTAATTCATGTTTTCAAATGGGATGAGGTGTCTATTGACATTGTTATTAGATTACCTTTGACTCCCCAAGGAAATTATTCTATCTAGGTGATGGTAGAATTTATTATTAAATGTTCTCATATAATTTTGAGTAGGAACAACATCGTGGTTGAGGTATGGGGTACGACATATGTGCATGTGATTCTGAGTTTTCATGGGATCCCCTCATCCATTTTCCCTAAATGGAAACCATATTTTACCTCCATGTTATAAATGATTCTCTAATTCATGAGGGGTACTCAAGTGAGATTTAGTATATCTTTCCATCCAAATTATAATGGTTAGACATAGCAGGAAATAAAAATTATAGATTGTATGCTTCATACCTTATTCATGGATTTCAGTGTATCATGGGACAACGATCCAGCATATGTCATGTTCATATATAAAAACTATTACCATCCATCAAACATAATTGACCCATTTGAGGCATTGTAGGCACAAACATATTGGAAAAATCTTTATAGGATCGATGTTTTAGTGGCCTACAATGTTGCAACGAGTCACATTCTGTAGATATTAGAAAGGATCTAGGATATACTTCTATTTTTGGGAAGAACAAGTAGTTAGAAGAAATCATATAAAGAATATCATAACTATTAATTTGAGTTTCCCTTTGTTAGAGTGTCTTATTTAATGATTTCATTGTTTGGGTTATAATCATCTAGGGAATATGAGATGTTTTAATTCAGATATATCATACCATTTTCGATCCCATATGGGGTTTTTTATTTAACATATCAGTTTTCATTACCAGAGCTATTGATTTGTATTCAAAATATTTTTTCCATATCGTTGCTCAAGTTGTATACCATCAATTCTTCTCATTTTAAGAGTCAGGTGTATAATGAGTTCGATAATATAATTATATTGTTGATAATCTACTAGTGAATATTGATAACGAGATAGATTTATTTTCTGTGAAGTATATTTCATTGGATAATGTTTTTTTGTAGATGATATCATATTATCATAAGATATAAGTGCATGAATCATTAGTGTGGTATCACAATACACATAACTTTTTAGATCATAATTCATCCATAGAACATTCTAGGGTGTGTAATTTCTATGGTGGGAAAAATTAAAAAATCCCTCCCCAACCTCAAGTATGATTCTTTTTTAGATTACTATTTCTAAATCCTTATATATGTTCTAAAACTACTACAAATGATCGAGAATTATTTTTTTGGAGATCAGAGGACAAGGAAGACCAATAGTGTTTTTATGGGGCATTAAAAGGGCCACAAGCATGATGGTGGTATATCAGTAAAATGGAATTTGAAAAATAATTCCACTAGCATGCCATTGGGACACCAAGAGGTACATACATTATATTTGATACCAATTTCTGGGAGGTAGTAGCAACCAAGATGTCCATGAACTCAGGTAAGATCATTTTAATGTGGGTATATTTATTAATTAAACTCCATGATATCCTTCATTACAATTCTAAGAGATTTATTTTGACCCTAACCCTTCTTGAAAAATTGAAGAGACTCTCTGATATTTATAAGATATCCCTCCACCTCTATTTCAGGTTGTTGTGATGTTAGGTTGCTTTTTTTCTCCTCTTATATTAAGTCAGATTGTTCTATTTCCATTTTCTATATTTCCCATAGAATTGTATTTTTGTCTGAATATAGTTATTTGATCTATTGATCATTTTTTGATCATTCTATAATCTCAAATAGATACATTGAGTCTTATTCATTCCTAGGTAGGTTCTTTTGTTAGTTGTTGTGCGACATGTTAGATTCTTAAGGTATGTGTTTTTTAACATATATGACTTCCCTTTTTATTATATAATCATGATTCTATGTTATTGGAATAATTTTATAGTGCCTCAATTTACATGAACTATTTTCCCTTTTTTGGGTTTGTATATACTATTATTGGTGTCGGGAGATCCGAACCTGCTGTGGGTGGTTCTATCTCTATCCAATGTTCCTTGAAAAATGGATAATCATGTTTTATGAATGGTTTTTTATATTAATTATCATGTACCTTGTGTTATATTAATGTTTTTTTTGTGAAAATGGGGATTGATATTTGATTTTATTTCTCCTAATTTTGAAAAATAATGATTTTTAACAATGAATTATTTAATGGATTAAAAAATTGTTTTTGAATGCAGGTCTTGGATAAATAAATTGTTTTTTAAGAATTAATTTTGATATTTGTTAATATATTTGATATTAATTTGTTATATGTCACAAATGGGATCCACATTATGACGGTTCCATGTTCTGAATTGGGCCTCTAATATTTTAAATATAAATTTGTTCAATTAATGGAGTTTTCTTGTTACACCCTAACACCAGAATCCTAGATTCGGTGCATTATTACGTATCATTGGAATGATCACAAAAGATCAAGTCTCGAAAGACTGATTAGTTTAGTAGCCTTGGATGTACTAGATACATTCATAAGTTATACATTACATCATAAAATGGAAAACTACAACAACATTGTTTCCATAGAAAACTATAAGATCCCTTAGAAAATCTCTGCAGGTGAGTCATAATATACTTCTTCGCATCCTAGGAAAAATAAAACATAGAAAGGGGTGAGATCAGATTCTCAGTATGGATAACAATATAGTATAAACTCTCATAAATAAGAATAAAAAATTAAGGAAATGTATAAGATTAAAATAATCCTTTTAAACATGAACATCCACATAAAATGGAAAAGATGAAATAAAATAATGTTATTTAATTATTCACATGGATATTATATTAGTCAAATAATCACATGAAATATCAATAGCCACATTCATAATGATGGAATTCATAATTCTGGACTTTCATAACCACATAGTCCAGTCCTTGTGCAAGGAATACAAACAATATTTTGTCAAGACTTTGTGCCAAGACACTAGTTTCTCTAATGAGACCTACCGATGCATCGAGGAGCAATACCAGGCTCCATCCATCACTTAGTAAGTCCAATTTATTTCTCATATGAAAAATTTTAAACATAACATAAACATTCGTATTAAAAATAGCATATGTAATGTCAATAATTTATCCAGAAGCCATGAATGGAATAAAAATAGCACATTCACAGTCAAACATAACTCATTCAATACAATATTAAAAATTGTGTTGTAACAGATTATCCTCAATCGAGAATAATGAAGGATAATTACATAGATGAAAATAATCATCAAAACTATTTGAGGGAAACATCCCCCTTTTTCTGGAAAACATTTAAAAGTTACACTATTTTTCAAGATGTTGTTTAAAATATATTTTTGAATAAAAGTGTCCCATAACACTTTGAAAAATTTAATCTGAATTTTAATTTGAAAACATTAATGTTCATATATATAAAACCTTAAAACCATTTTTAAAATAGGGACATTAATGAGAAAGATTTAGGGGAATAAATTTCTAAAACATTTAAAATGGTATTTTAAATTGATTAACTATCCAAATGAGAGATTATCGAATACAAATAATTTAGGTAATAAAAAAATTATAATACCATGAGAATAGAGTATTTCATTATATAATCGGTCAAAGGATAGTATATACACCATATAAATGTGAATTGGTTCATAAAAACGAAGAAGTCTCAAAAAATGTAAATTGAGATAAAATAACTTTTAAAGGCAGTATCCTTAGGTAAAGGATAAATCAATTACATAATTATGTGTGAAAAATATACATACAATCAATATGATTTTATATTCAGTGTAAATCAATCAGAGGAAATTCACACATATTCTTGTAAAAACAACACCAATGACTTCAATGTTTAACTCAATGAATGGAAATTGAGTTAAGATCAGGCTAATATAAATGACATGAGAAATTATAAATGGAGTGATTATGTGTTTCAATATTATATCCACACAAAGGGGAGTGGAAATTACTGCATAAATAATAAATATTGATTCCACACACAATCATGGAGTAAAATAATTAATGAAGTGTGTGTAAAGACCACTGAGTGGAAATTGAAATTTAAAATTCCCTTACCGATTTGGTAACTTATGAATAATAAAACCCATGAAATAAGGATCATACAATGATGATTTAAATACTGATGAATTAAATTATATTAAACCATGAATACAATCATGGAGAGTACATATGCCACACAGAAGGAAATAGTGGCCAATATAGCCTGAATCTCACGAGAATAAAAAGTGAGTTGAAAACACCTTAATTCATTGTAATAAACTGAGTCGTATGACCAAAATTTAATAAACACAAAATGGATCACATAATTATAAGAATATAAAGATAATCATGATAATATATATCAAATTTCAGTATATAGTACACCACATCCAATAATAATGTGGTGAACGATGGAAATCTCACAGAATTAAAAGTGAGATACGAAACCCCTTTCTTTGTACTTTTCCTGGGTTGAGGGTAGGTTAAACTCTTTTATAATGGTCAAATAATTGGTATTATATTATACAATAATCATATACATTAATATGACATCATATATTATCTTTTAACATTGCTTTGTTCATAATATCTTAGTATTATCCTCATTTTGGGTGTTAACGAATTCGTTTTCCATTATATTTTTTGTTATTAGAGTCAATTTTTTATGGAATGTTTCTTATTAATATAAATAATGATATCAATTCTCTAAACACTTTTTTTAATCATGAAATGAAAATTAGTATTGAATGGATATTATGGGGAAGGAATCTCATCGCGTTCGTGGAGACGGTAATTCGTACATACGCACGAGCGACAATATATTTATTTTGATATTAAAATTATATACAATTGGATGGTATATCATATATAAATAATAAATATCATGTTATATTTGTTATTTAAATCAATTACACATCATTATTATACCCATCCAAATAATAATGTCTTGAATAACAATTACACCATGACGTGGAGATGGTAAGCCATACATAGGCACGTATTGGGGAATGTCATTCAAAGGATGGATAGAATAATGAATATGGTTGTACCATATTTATAATAACATAAAAATATATATATGATACTGGAGTTATTATTTTTGAATGGAAGAAACAATGAAAGAGGAAGTGGAAGAATAAAGGAACATGAAAGGGGTGATGAAATATTCACATCTTCATTGGGTTATTCCTTTTGATTTGATCAAAAGGTCTCCATAGGATGGATTTATGACTAATGTATAGCCTCTAGGATTATGGGAGGACAGTTTAGAGGGTATTTGGGCAGGGGTTGGCTGAGAAAAATGGCTATGAAGGTTTTAATTTGATAGAAGGGAGAGTGCCCTTTTGTAAGAGGGGTGGGGGGCACCTTATGAAAAGCTAGAAATATTATTTTATAATAAACTCCTTTTCGGTTTATAATGACTCCAAAATGTATTATTTATAGGATAAGGTGGTTATGGGTCTATAAACACTCAACTAATAGGTTTTAGATTGGTTTGGGTCACTATATTACCATTATCGTTTAGAATTAACTCTTAGTCAAATAGTTTGACATTTACCACGTCTCATTGTATTTTTATATTATATGGTTAATAAACATACTATATACTTCCAAGAGAACCTTAAGTGGTTTGGTAATGGTACACCTATCATTATATAAGTCTTTTTTCTGATCCTTAGATTTTTAGGAATAGAATATCAATTAATAACATAATATTTGTTTTGAAAACTCTTTTATGTCAATTTTGACACTATTTGTTATTTTGTTTTTTCTAAATTAAAAAAGCATTACTACTTCGAAAAAAATTCATCAAACCAACCCTAATATTTCATATTAACCTATAAAATTAGTATAATTTATAAAAAGTCTCAAATTAAATTTATTTGGATATTTATAATATCAAATAGTTTAATATTTCATTAATTAGGTAATTACTGCGTCATTATTGTGTCCTAAATAAATTAAATTATATAATGTCTACAAAATATAAATAAAATACCATTATATAGGAATTGTTTTATATTTATAATTAATATTTATAATGAAATTTTTTATATGTTTAACCCAATATTAAAAATGGTTATTATGCTTTGAATTTAACAATTTTAACTTTGCTTTGAATTAAACAATAATAAATGTCCTAATCTATTACATGTTGACCTCAAGGATCATATTTTATGCATAATTCTTTTTTTCGAATTACACTTATACCAGAGTATTAGGACATGTTTTAGGTTAATAATAATATCAGTTTTACACTTAATTACAATATTTACTTTTAACCGTCATAATAAAAGTCAACGATTACTATTCACCAAAAATATTTATCTTTCTAAACCACATATTACTTAATGATATCAAACCTGTCTCTCAGATTTTTGAAAATAAATTCATAGAAGCTGTAAAATTAAGATTTAGTCAAATTTTTGAATGCTCCCATGAGGTGGGTAAAAGACAGTTAAAAAGTTCAATAAAATGTTTATAGATCTAAAATAATTATAAACTTAATTCAATGAAATAAATTGAAAAAATATAGGTATTATGTATCTATTTTAACATAAAATTTATCTAAATGAAATAAATAAGTATTTTAAAAAAAATATTCATTTTAAACTAAAATTCAGTTTTTTCATTATTTGTCAAAAATTAAAAGTTTTCAGAAAAATAAAAAAAAAATTCACCCTAATCCAATTTCTATATTCCATATCCAAAAATGAAGTCCATTTTGAATGAGAAAATTTATAAAATTTCAAAAAGTGGGTATTACTATTCATAATGGCTAGTTTGACTGGTCGCGGTGTGTTAGAATCTCGAAGTTGCGTACAATGAAAGCTATTACATTATTAAAATGGATACATATCGTGGAAGCTTGGGATGCTACATTATTCCCCCTTTTGAAAATTGCGTCTTCGAAATTTTTAAAATTTGGCTTGGGAATATAATTCAAAGTTCTACATCGGAAAAAAGATTCAATAAAACTATAACTTTTAAAGGAAGAAAGATAAGTACAATGGTCACCCGAGATTACCCATACTAGGATTATGTGTATGAAAACATGTATATGGAAGATAAAATATGTGTCATGTTATGATGGATAGGGATAGAAAACATGATCTGGAAAAAGTTAACAACAAGAAAACCACAAATTTGCGATGGGACAAACATTCATTATTTTCCTAGTAGGAAAAGTAAAGGGATAACATTTTTTAAAGTTACATTTCATAAAGATGAGTAATTTATTTATGATATTGACTATGAATATAAATAGATATACTTACTTCTTAAGAAATGTTTCATTCCTTAATAAATTAATTCCACTAAATAATATTTTTTCAAACGATGAGTATTCAAGATGACTTGGTCACACTGGAAGATCTAGAATCAACGTCTAGGGAATCAAATGATCCTATAAATATAAACTATATATTTACATTATCATTAGATATTAATAAAAACCAAAAAGGCCAGTACAAGATCAGATGATCCCCTAAAATGATATTCATCTATAGAATGAAACAGTAATCTTAATTTCTAAAATTAAACCAACAATACAACAAAGTTAAATAAATAACATTCAATAAACAATTGTCCTTAAAATACATCAACATAATCCAAACTGATATTGAAACCCAAAACATAGAATAATTTGGTTATGTAGTCTTCCACGATAAATTGTATCTCCAAATGACATCGACTACTCTTAAAGTCACAAACATAAAATTAATTATCTTAATCACATATTCCCTCTTATAGGTTAGTCATTTCCATAAACAACCCAAATCACTATAAATCCACAATAAAAACGTAGATAAAAATCCACCATTACCCCTTAAATGAAGTCTCATAGTATTCTATATTCCTTAGACTTATAGTTCTCCAAACATTGCAAACGACTTTCAAAATAACATTTATCACTTAATCACCGAATCATTTTTCTATACTAAGGGTATTCATTTGATAAGAAAGAATACCTGAAATCAACTTATTATTGATCAATAAAATCATTTTACTAAAAATAATTAGTCCGACAAGCGGGGGACTTCATGTAGTCCAGTGGTAGGTGATAATTCCCAATCACACTCTGGTTGTGGGTTTGATTCCCACAGCTTTTTCCGACGAAACGGGTTGTCACACGGTCTGCGTGTTGTCCTTTTTCAAAAACTATATTTTATAACATTACCAAAATGAGATTAATTACTAAAATGACCATAACATAATTTAACCACAAATGTTATCACATACCTTGCATTTTCATTCCAAAATATAATAAATTGTAATTTCCTCAAACCCAATGATTATATAAAACCAAATGGTTTTTTATTACTATATCTACAAGATAAAAGATAGTTCTTCCTCAAATATAATTTCAGATGAAAAACTTTAGGGTTTCAATTGCAAGAGAAAATTATTCCAATGTAATCCAATAAAGAAGGAGCACTAATACTTTTAAACATTTTACTAACCATTTATTTCCACATAGATTCTTCTTTCACAATGAAAATATCCTATAGAATAGTTCATTCACTTGGGTAATGTCCATGTCCACTAGATTTATGAAAAATTATTGTAAAAGGAATCATGGGACCATTTTTATTTTTTTCCATAGAACTCTTCATTTTTCATCGGCAATTCATTACTTTATGTCCTTCATTCCCACAGGTAAATCCTTACTTTTCCCCATTGAGACACTTTCTTGGGTGTCTCCTTCCACATTTCCAACACGATGTAAATTGAGGATTATTTTCTCCATGTTCTCCAGTCTTTGAGATCTTATCATTCATCACCATTCTCCTATTTTTTGAGTCCGAGAGTTGGTTAATATATAGGTTATTTATCATATATTTGTAAAATAGATTTGGCATAAACATGATATCATTTAGGCCTATCAAAATTCCATTTTGTTTCTCATTTCCACCATTGTTCCCACCTTGTACATCATGCTCAAAGCTACTATGACATCCTTGGTATCCAGCCATTGACTAAAACTAGAAAGCATTGTGTTAGTAACAATAGTCATAAAATCATTTAGAGAATATCATGACACCATATTTTAAATATGAAACACCTTAGAATTAACCAAGGTCATTTATTCTCATCTTATATTAAAATTATTCAAATCGGTTTGTAATGAAAATTTAATTAACCTATGAATATCCCATAGGAGTGTCGTAACGAAGAGTGCAGCAGGGCCCATTTTCATGCATCAATTCCCATTCGATTCTAGCTCAAAGTGGTGTTTTCGGGTTTTATAGCTAGGTACATCTCTTTTAGATCCGCCTCTAACTGTTCGTATCCAGACAGATATGTATTGCTTGGAATACTAAAAAAATCTCTAAAATACATAAATTTTAGAACGATCTTATATACTAATCCTCAATGTCTAACTTAGGGCTATGTGCTCTAATCAGAGTTTATCTAAATCCATTTTCCAAGGTTTGTATTAAACTTCCTCTGATAGAAACTGTAACACCTTGACCCCAGAAGCCCAGATTCGGTGTATTATTACATATCATTGGTATTATCAGAAAATATAAAGTCTCAAAATACTGATTAGTTTAATGGCCTTGGAATTACTAGATATATTCATAAGTCATCATAAAAGGGAAAACTACCAAAACATTGTTTCCATAGACAATACTGAGATCCCAAAGAATATCCCTACAGGTTAGTCATAATATAATTCTTCGCATCCTAGGAAAAATAAAACAAATACAGGGGTGAGATCAAATTCTCAGTAAGGATAAAAATATAGCGGAAACATTCATAAATAAACATAAACATTTATGGTAATGTATTAGACTAAAACAAAAGCCTTTTAAACATGAACATCACTATAATATGGAAAAGATAAAATCAAATAATTCAATTTACTTATTCACATTGATATTCTTTTAGTCGAATAATCACATGAAATATCAATAGCCACATTTATAATGATGTAATTCATAATGGAAGACTTTCATAACTACATAGTGAAGCCCTTGTTCCATGACTAAAAATAAGATTTTGTCAAGGCCTTGTTCCAAGACACTAGTTTGTCTCATTAGACCTATCGATTCATATAGGAGTTATAGCGGGCTCCCCCCATCTCATACTAAGTCTAATTCATTCCTCATATGAAAATGTATAAACATAACATAAACATTCGTATTAACACAAGCATACGAAATGTCAATACATTATCCACAAATAATGAATGGTATAAAAATATCACATCCACAGCCAAATATAACTCAATTAATTCAATATGAATATTTTATTGTAATGGATTAACCTCAATCGAGAATAATGAAGGATATTTACATAGATGAAAATAATAATCAAAAATATTTGAGAGTAATATCCCCATTTTTTTGAAAACATTTAAAAGTAACACTATTTGTAAAGAATCCATTTTTAATAGATTTTTAAAAAAAATTGTACTATACCACTTTGAAACATTTAAAATGAATTTTAATTTTAAAACATTAATTTCTATAAAAATAATACCTTAAAACCATTTTTAAAACATGGACATTAATGAGAAAGATTTAGAAGATTAAAATTTTAAAACACATAAAATGTTATTTTACTTAGAGTTACTATCCAAATGAGAGGTGCATGAATACAAATAAATGAGGTAATCAAAACTTTGTAATACCATGAGAATAATGTATTTCATTATATACTAGGTCGAAGGATAGTATATACATCAAATAAATGTGAATTTGTGCATAATGATAATGAAGTATCAAAGGAATGTAAGTTGAGATGAAATCCCTTATAAAGCCAGTATCCTTAGGTAAAAGATACATCAATGACATAATTATGTGTGAAAAATATAAATACACTCAATATGATTGTATATTAAGTGTAAATCAATCAGAGGACATTCACACATATTCTTGTAAAAACAACACCAATGACTTGGATGTTTAACTAAATGAATGTTAATTGAGTTAAGATCATGTTTATATCAATGACTAGAGAAGTTATCAATGGAGTTATTATGAGTATCAAAAGTATATCCACACAATGGGGAGTGTAAATTTCTACATAAATAATAAATATTTAATCAACACATAATCTTGGAGTAAAATAATCATTGAAGAATGCGTAAAGCCCACTGAGTGGAAATTGAAATTTGAAATTCCCTTACTGATTTGGTAACTTATGATACATAAAACCCATGAAAGAAGGATTATAAAATGAAGATGTAAATAATAATAAATTAAAGTATATTACAACAAGAATAAAATCATGGACAGTACATACGCAATAGAAATGGAAATAGTGGCCAATATAGCATGAATCTCATGGGTAAAAAAAGTGAGATGAAGAATCCTTACTTTGTTGTAATCTATTGAGCTGTATGACCAAAATTTGATAACCACAAAATGGATCATAGAATACCATGAATATAAAGATAATCAAGATAATATATATCAAATGGCAGTACATAGTACACCACATCCAATTAATAAGTGGCGAATGATGTAAATCTCACAGAATTAAAAGTTATATAATAAACCCCATACATTGTAATTTTCTGTGGTTGAGGGTAGGATAACCTCTTGTATAATGGTGAAATAATAGTTATTAAATTAAACAAGAATCATATTCATTAATATGATATCATATATGATCTTTTAACATTGCATTGTTAATAATATGTTAGTATTAACGTCGTTTCAAGTGTTAACAGATTCACTTTCCTTTATATTGTTTGTTATGTGAGTGATATTTGTTATGGATGGGATGTATCATACTCATATAAATAATGATATCAAGTATCTATAAATTATTCTTAATCATAAAATGAAAATTAGTCGTGAATGGATACGATGGGGAATGATTTTGATCGCGTTCGTGGAGACGGTAATCCGTACGTACGCACGAGCGACAATATCATTCTTTTGATATTAAAATAATATATAATTGGATGGTATATCATATATAAATAATAATTATCATTTTATATTTATTATTTACATCAATTACACATCATTATTATACCCATCCATATAAGAATGTATTGAATAACAATTACCCCACGACGTGGAGACGGTAAGTTGTACGTACCCACGTATGGTGACATGTCATTAAAAGGATGGATTTAATAATGAATATAATTGTATCATATTTATAATAACATAACAGTATATAGAAGATACTATAGTTATTATTTTATAATGGAAATAACAAACAAAGAAGAAGTGGAAGAAGAAAGGATCTTGAAAGGGGTGATGAAATATTTACCTCTTCTTCGGGTTCTTCCTTTTGATTTGATCAAAAGGGCTCTGTAGGATGGATTTTTGACTAAATTAAGGCCTCTATGATGAAGGTAGGATAGTTTAGAGGGAATTTGGTTAGCTTTTGGCCGAGCCAAATGGCTATGAAGGTGTGGATTAGAGTGAAGGGGGAGTGCCCTTTTATAAGAGGGGTGAGGGGAACCTTAGGAAAAGCTAGAAATATTATTTTATAACAAAATACATTCCGGTTTCTAATGGAAAAAAATGAATTATTTGATGGATAAGTTGGGGATGGGTCTATAACAACTCATTATATAGGTTTTAGACAGGTTTCGGTCACTATTGTAATGTTATCATTTAGATTTAACTCTTAGTAAAATAGTTTTCCATTTACCATGTCTCTTTGTATTTTTATATTATATGGTTAATAAAATGACTATATACTTCCATGAAAACCTCCAGTGGTTCATTAATGATACACCTATAATTATATAAGAATTTTTTCTAAATCGTAGATTTTTATGAATATAATATCAATTAATAATATAATATTTTTTTTAAAAAATCTTTTATATCAATTTTGACACTATTTGGTATTTTTTTCTAAATTAATTAAAGCATTATTACTTCGAAAAAATTCATCTAACTAACCCTAACATGTCATATTAACCTATAAAATTATTATAATTCATAAAAATTGTCAGATTACATTTATTTGGATATTTATAATATCAAATATTTTAAAATTTCATTAATAGGTAATTACTACATCATCATTGTGTCATAAATAAATTAAAATATTTAATGTGTAAAAATATAAATAAAATATAATTATGTAGATAAATTTTTAATTTCTAATGAATATTTATAATCTAATTTATCATATGCATAACCCTATATTAAAATGGTTTAGTTACTAAGCTTTGAATTTAAAACTTTTAACTCTTTTTTGAATTAAATAATAATAAATGTCCTAATCTAATACAAGTGGACCTAAATGATCATATTTTATTCTAAGGATGTTTTCAGGTCGAATTACACTTATCCAATAGAAATAGGACATGTTTTAGGGTAATAATAATATCTTTTTTACCCTTAATTACTCGATTTCATTTTAACCGTGGTAAATAAAAGTCAAAAGTTACTATTCACCAAAAATTGTTTTTATCTTATTGAACTACATTTTAATTACTGATATCAATCGTGTCTCTCGGATTCTTGAAATTCAAATGACAGAAGTGGTAAAATAATGTTTTATTGAAATTTGTGAATGCTCCTTGGAGGTGGGTGAAAGGCGGTTAAAATTTTCAATAAATTTTTTATAAACTAAAATTAATATAAAATGAATTAAATGAATTAAATTGAACTTATATAGGTATAATGTATTTATTTTGACCAAAAATAAATTTAAATAAAATAAAAAATTATTTAAATAAAAAATTGATTTTAAACTATAACTCAGTTTTTTTCAGTATTCATCAAAAATTAATGTTTTCAGAAAAATACAAAAAATTCACCCTAAGATAATTTCTATATTCAAAATCCAAAAATTAAGTCCTTTTTAAAGATAATGTTTATAAAATTTCAAAAAATTAGGTATTAATACTCATAACGGAATGTTTTATTGATCATAGTGTGTTAGAATCTCGAAGTTCCATACAATGCAAGCTATAACATTATTCAAAGGGAAATCTACCGTGGAATCATGGGGTGTTACAGTTCTTCCATTCCCATATCAATGAAAATTTTTATTGAATAATTTATTTACTTTTTAGGGGGGTCAATCTATAGGATGTGCCTCTATACCTAGTTTATGTATACACTTTCACAAACAAGTTTAGTGGAATGTAACCATTTTTTTTTTGAAACAATTGACATATGTAGCTCAAAATTTGTGAACCAAATGTTTTTTTCACATTTTTCTTTGTATTATTATTATTATTATTGATATAATATGTTTTTAAAATATGAATATGTTTTATGGAAATTTTTTGTTGAGATTTTATTACATTGATCTTATCTTATAACTATTGAAAATGGAATATATTATCATAATATTGGTATAAAACTATATAATTTTTTATCATGACATGTTTTCATTAAATTTTGAATATTAAGATTATTGTAAAATGAAATTTTAAGTAAATCCTTGTTTGGATACTATTAAACCTATTTATCTCACACACTATTTAGACACTTTTTCGGTGCAGATGATTTATGATCTAATGTAGAAATGGGAAAGGGGATACAGTGAGACAATGAAGTTTTTGGTCCAATGATCATGGGTAACTAGTTGTGAGATAATGGACTACTTCCCACATATCAAATATAGTATTATATTACTGTTTTTCATGTCATATTGTCTTGTTTTTTTGGAAATGTACCCATGGTTTAAACATGACATTTCTGAAATTAATGTTACCAATGAAAATCTTTATGGATATGGAATATTTATTTATAGTACTATTTAGATATTTATATATTATAAAAATATTTATGTTGGGAAAAGAATTTACTCTGGTTATTGTTTTTATGGGTTTATTCTCCATCCCACGGGTATAAAAAAACATTCAAGTTTTACCATAGTCTGGTTCAGAGCATAGTTGAATTACTTATCTAGTAAGTGATTTGATGTTGGGTCAAGAAAAAAAACATTTACTATCATTATATAGTGAAAAAGGGGTCCATTATGGCCATATATGACATTATCTAACTCAAATGTTACCTATTAAATAAATTCAACTAATATTTAGGTCAACAAAAATCGGGATACCAAACAACATATCACATGTCACACAAATCATTCAAAAACAATTGGAATGGATTTGGATCACCCTCCTAGTTAAAATTGGTTCCATACCATTTGTTATAAATAGGTTTATTGGATTCATTTTGAAACAGTCATGAAAACTAATGAATCCCATCAATTATGGAATAATCAATTAAACATGAAATTCCGATGAGAAAATAAATGAATCGGTTATAGAGGATCATCAAATATATTCAAGATGATCTCCTACTATGAAAAACAAAGGAATTAAAAACAAAATATATATACTAAATCTCTATGAAGTTGAAAAATTAAAACGTAGAGATTTGTTAATGAAACTAAGAATAAATTAGAGTGATAGATTAATGTTAAAAAATATAGTTTTTAGAAGATAATCAAATTAATTAATAATTTCAAAAAACATAGTTGGTAACTGAAGGTCACCCTCAAGCAATCTAATATGAACCTGGTACCCAATTGGTTCTTGATTAACGGTAAAATGCCAACTAGTTCTACTATCCAACTGATAAAAACCATCTAGAATATCTTATTAGTATATTTTGTATCTAGTGGCATCCGAGAAAATGAATGATTTTCTAACCCATGTATGTGCTCCCAAAATGGAACCCCAGATCCCCCACCAACACATTTAAAATCAATAACTCATTGAAATACATGTGGTGATATTATTATTAGGTGGAAACCCAAATTGATATATACATGGAACTAGAACATTCCAATTATATATCCCCTCATCATGAAGATTCATCACCAAGACTCAATGTTAAATAAATCTTTACACTACTTTAGATTCATGTATTACTACTACAATGCCACCCTCGAATATATTCATGTAATAATTGCACACATATTAGTGGGAAAATCATCCCATAAATGATCTTCTCCCTCTAATACACTCTATTAACTGGTTATTCATAAAATGATACAACATTATTAAACATCACATATTCAGTACAGATAACATGAAAAATATAATAGTGTTATCTACTAATATTTTATTCATTAAATACATCATTAATAATATAGAAACTATAAATAAGTCCCAATTTGTATGTTTTTGTTCTAACCCTCTTAATAGTCTCAAACAACACTACACAGTAGGGTTAAAATTTTCACTACCTTATATAATGATGGGGTAGTAATTTTGGAAGAAATATAAAGATAACAAGTTCATTGATCTATAATTCAAGATGATGTATTCAGAACTCAACATATGAATGGTACATTCTTTGTAAATCCTCTAATAATTTTTAGATCCATAAAATATACTCTAATGTCCAATGCATGATATAATACGAATTAAAAATTATACCATTTCACTAAATTTCAAAATGGTGATTAAATTGAAATATTGTGAATTTTTATTAATTTATTAATCTAAATAAAATATCGATAACTATATTTATAGGTGAAATAAGATAATTATAGATGGATCCCACATGAATTTATAAATTCAAGGACACATTCTAACATCATGCCCCCTAAAATTTAGATCATGTTATCAAACATCCCATCAGTATGAGGAATTTATTACATGAAAAAACAATCCAATGTACCATGAATCATGTTTTGTATCTCGTAAAATTTAGTAGTGAATCCTAAATTACACTGATAACACAATTTGATTTGATAATATCCCCCGAACATAATACTGTCTAAGAACATAAAAAGGCTGAGTCACTTGGATCAGTATAAAATACACTCAAATCAGTAACCAATAAAAAATATCTAATAATGTTGGAATTAATATGTGTGACAATGAAAAATCTATCATAAAATCTATCATAATTCCATCCTCTATAGAAATATTAATTTTATAGGGCTATAGAATTTGTATGGGTATATAATTATAATCCTTCATCACCTGATAGGTGAATCATTACCAATGAACCTTGTTATAACCTTTTTCATATCAACCCATTAATACTACATATCACCATCATGGTATATAATGGAATACCTTTGGTTAATGAAACATAATATTTTTTAAGAATTTCATGTCAACTGCATCTGCATTTTCATGGGAACTAAAACTCAGACCCATACATAAATTATCCCATCATCATCCAAAGACCAATAAGGGTTCTTCTTTACCCTATATATTCATTCTCAAATAACCATGAAATTCAATTCCCACTAATAATTCTCTATATACCTCTATAGGAGTGAGGATATAATAACCAAAGACTAAAAGGAATATCTACCTAGAAACTGACGAATAATGAGATTCTTCGTAGAGAAATGAAACATTTACATGAACGCTCTACATTCCTCACATAATTCATAGACCTGATTCTTGAAACTAAGAGTTTCAGCATTGAAATTCCCCATTCAACAGTTATACTACATCTCAATGTAAATGGATTGAAGGTACATGACCAAACATTTCTATATATTGTTCTTTTCAAACTATGAAATGAAAAATCGTATGATCTAATGGTCTATATAAATCATCAACCTCTCATCGAGAAGTTGGTGACCCAAAAATATCTGTGTGTACAATACCAAAACAAACTCCATAACATGTGTTAGTGTTTTTCCCTTGTGGATTCTATGTTTTGGATCTTTAGAAAAATATGTACCGTCCAATATTAGAATGTCCCCATGAACAAAACTTAAAATCATAATTCATGTTTTAATTCTTACCTAGATCGAGTATGTTCAATATTAGCGTATACATCAACCTTACCATAAACTTCTAGAATGATCTCTCATGGGGATTTTACCACGTTATCTTATCCCTATCCTTATTCTAGGATATAAAATATTCTCTTAGTCTAGTGATGCCCTAAATATATCCCTTGTGGTATACTACAAATGACAAAAAGATCATGATCTTTAAAAAAATTTGGGGTTACTCCAAAGAAAACACATCCTCAATCATGTGAGGGTCAACTATGATTTCATACTCATATATCACATTTCATATAAAGCGAACAATGTTGATTTTGTACTAAAACATTAAAAACATATCATATTGTTTTTTCACAATATATATAACCAAAAAGACCACTCAATGATGAGAATGATCTTCACGTGCCATGGAATACACACAAATATCATTGTTAAAATGTCCCCCGAGGAATCCAGATATGGATGTAAGAATAGATTCCTAGGTTCCATAAGCACTTATAACATTTTCACTAATTAAAGTTATATAAAAAGATAATCATACTATCCAAAATATTTCCTGAAATAAATATGGAAAACATAAGATGACCTCATGTGCATATGATGATAAACTAACCACATTCAAATTGTGTCCAACTATATGTATAATGACCGTCTCTTTTAAAAACATTAACATTACGTAACATTTGCAGAATACATAATGATTATACAGAGAGACTCCCAATAACTATAGTTGGTATTGGTCCTTCGGAAATATGGAAACATAAACACTAAAACATATGTGATCAACATCATCTCATACTAGGCACTTCTTGACTAGGACCCTTCTTAGACATAAAAAACACAGTTCATATCATCATAACCTAAGAGAAAGGAAACATAAAAGGGGTGAGATGAAATTATTAGAAAGGGTAAATAAGGATGTTCTATAAGAAAAAACATGAGTATAAGGGTATGAGAAAATGATCTTGAAAATATAATATCATATCCTACATATCAAAGATCAAAACCAAAATCATGGAGTATAGATTGGCAATTCATAATACATGAATCATAAGAAATAATTACCATAATACATCAAAGAATTACATATGAATAATAAATAGAATTATGGAAAAACATAATAATATAACGATTAACTTAGTATCCAATTCATCACATCCATGATCATATTAGTATTATGGGTTCACTCCCCATACCATAATAGTTTTCACGGTTCACTCCCATGACCATCATAGTATCATTAGTTCACTACAAAAACCATCTTAGTAGTCATGGTTCGTTCTAATGGACATTATAGTAGTAAAGGTTAAACAAAAATACCATATAAGTTTATCACACGAGATATAAATCATTAAACAATGAATTTGAGTGGCATATAGGTCCCACCCATCACATAATGAGGTCAAACATACATGTACCACAGGATCGTAAATAGACGTATCATTACCCATGAAATGATATGGGTATCAAAAACATGTAAGAATATCACAACTTGTGGAAAAATTACAGGTTTGATAGTAATTTTATCAAAATAATAACCTAGTAATGAGTAATGTATTTCATATACATAAAACAAATGAAGGATAAATGGGTTTCATAAAGACCATGACATTATGCATAACACATTAATTGAAAGGATACGAATGCAACCTTTATATTGAAATGATCACTAGATGTAATTATAAATGGAAAATATCTTTGAAATATATTTTAAAAACATTTCTAGAAGAAAATATACGTTCTTGTTTGAAAATTATTTTTAATAAATAAAACCATTTCAAAATCATTTTATTATAAAACTCATTGAAAACATATAGAGAACACATTAAATAATTTTGAAATAACTATTTCTTATAAAACATAAAAATTAATCCTCAATACAATTTAAAATATTTTTTCCTTGAAAAAACATAGAACAAATAAAAAAATATATTGAAAAACTTCTGAAAATAATTGTACCTGTAAACTTATCAAATAATTTTTAAAACATTTTTAAAAACATTTTTCTTGAATACATATAAATGATTCTTTGAAACATCTTCAAAAATTATTTTATTAAAAATTTATAAAAGAAGCATGGAATCATTTGGAAAACCATTTTTCTTGAAAAGTTTTTTAAAAAAAATTCTTTAATGATTATCCTTTGAAAACATCAAAGCGTTATTTAATGAAATGACAATGGGAAAATATATACATGTTATATAAGGTCAAAAGAATGTTCATTTTACACTATAAAAATGAAAGAAATGTTCCTTTTTTGGAAAGAGATAAGAATATTACTTTGATGATATTCATATAATACAATAAAAGGGAAAAATTTTATTTTATATATTATATTTTAATGGTAAAATAGTTTTTGGAAACCATTTCTAGAAACCTAGATTTTAGTCTTAAATGTAGCTAAAGTCATGATTTAAAAGAACACTTTTGTGAATATCGTATGTAGAAAATAGTAAAAAATGGTACCAATACATGAATGTTGAATAAATAATCAATGGGTAATAAAATTCCTAAATGTATTGAGATATTTATTATAATATTTTATCCATAGAGGCATAAATATAAACAGTCTTGAATAAAATGATAACCTTATGTCAATAAACTCTTATAAATTGGTAACTTGAGATCATACAATCCATGTTGAAAAATAAATTACATAAAGCACAATAGATAATGAAAATAATTATATTCTCGATATACCATTTATAATATATGTATATAATCCTCAAAAAATAATTTAGGTGCCTAACAAAACATGTGTCTCAAAGAAGGAAAATTGACACAAATCTGTTTTACCAATTTGGTCTCTTTTGATAGTTAAACCCCATAAAAGAAAGAGAATAAAATTGAAATTTAAATACCCATAAATTATATTATATTTAAAATATAAAAAATTATGATCAGTACATAAACCACACTAATGTATATATGGGTGTACATAACATGTATCTCACAGAAATTAAATGTGAGATGAAATCCCCTTACATTGTGTCTTGACTCCCTCTATACTTGTACAAGCATCCTTTATAAAAAAATATATATTTATTATAAATATTTTAAATAATAATATTTTTATATCTATAACCACATATGTTTTGATTATTTCCATATATTACCCTCTTATTAACGATCTTGTGTTATGGTTTCACTTTAGGTAATATTCACCTGGTTCTTCCCCAGCCTCCTAAATCGTTATATCATTGATCTTTATAATAATTGAATGATTCTTGAATGTAGATCATAAAATAAATATAATTTATATCCATTATATTTAAATTTTAATAATACATAATATAAATAATTTTTAAGTGGAATTAACCATTTATAGAGACAGTAAGCCATACATAAGAATTAATGATGTTTCCATTCTTAATGTCATATTAAATGAAAGTATGTAAATAACATATGTAGCTATATTTATGTGGGTATATATATATAAATATTCCATTAACATTAATACATCATATATATCATATAATTTCACTAAACACATCTTTTATACATTTCATGTGGTGTGTGAAAAAATCACATCGTTTTGAAGTGGTGGTAGTCCACACATCCTCAACGAGATTATCGTATTTACACCAAATGGCACGAAAAGATATTTGTGTTGTAAAAGTAATAAATAATCATGATGAAATAATAAATAAAAAGTATGAATTATATAAATATCGTATCAACCATAATGGCTTCCATGAATTGTGTTAAAGGAGAAATTAACATTCATCATTTTGTGACACAATAGTTCCCCTTATATAGAAATAATATGATCAATATACATTAAATGGAGGTATTTGTAAGTGTAGGTATAAATAATGACGTAAAATATAGTATTTTATTTAGGATATTTTTAACTATAATTTAATAAAAAGTGTGGAGGTGTGAATTGGGAAAATAAAGCAAAAGGTGCTCGAGGGAAGCCGTTACCACTTAATCAGGTTCCTCTATTTTTATTATTCCAGAAGGCATCCATGAGAAGCATTATGAACAAAGTTAGTGTTAAAGGTTAAAGGAATTATTTTTGAGAGGATAAATTGGAAGATATTTTATTAACATAAAAGGTTTTATTGGTATTAGTAATGGGTGGAGGTGGTTTTCTTTTCTGGTGGAGCATGAGTGGCACTCTTGTAAATTTTTTAATATATAATTCCATCCTCATTTTTCAAGTTGAAAGTGGATACAATATTAGAAAAATGTTGGGAACATTGATTAAAATCTCCAAATATGTCAATTAAAATGGTCATCAGCATGTCTCTACATCATGTGGGGTCTTAAATATATGATTTTGTACATAATTGCTCTTTATTTATCCATAAACATTATGATTAATTTTATACCATTTTATTAATCATTTTAGTAAATAAAATATCATATTTGAAATTAAAAATTATGGTGATTAAAAATATAGAATTCATGATTCTAAATTCTAATCACATAAGGGGACGTAATTAATTTAACATTAACATCAATGATGCGACGATAGTTCGAGGTTTTAATGTAAAAACATCCAAAATATTTCCGTATTTTTATATCCCATTTCTATGTGGAATTTCTTACAGTGAGATAAATTGGATTAATTTGTAAAAATATTGTCTAAATCAACTATTAAACCAATTAAAAATATAATTCCACATTACAAATAAATTATATGAAAAGCTATTTTTAATTAAAATACAATATCATAACATTTCATTAAAAGATGAAATCTTAAATAAATAAACAAAAAATAAATCTTCAACTAATATTTAGGTTTATATTCTAAAGATAATTTTTATTTTGAAAATTTATATCCATACAATCTCTATAAATTTTAATTAAAATTTATTTTCTGATGGAAGGCGGAAAAAATGACATAATAAAAATATAGGATTTTTAGCATAAAATTGGGTTTGTTCTTATATTACGTTTATCAAATATATTGGATTAATATAAAAAATATTTGATTGAATATATTATATATTTATTATATTAATATCACTAACCAATTTTAATATATTTAATTCACTAGGTTAAAATATCTTTGTGACTATAATGATATTTTCCATTACATTCAATTGGTTTCCATATTCATTTATTATTAATTGGTAACCTATGAATTCATATTTTATTTTTGTAGACAACATATTTTAATAATTTCATGAATATTATTAACATCTATTAATTGAATCCCTAGTTTATATCTCATTATAATAATATTTTGTGTTATATAATATATTTACTTTGAACTTGATCTTGTGTTTTACGTAAGCCAGTGAGGAAGGTAAATCTTGTGTGTCACCTATGCTAACCATGTTGTTCCATGTATCATACACCATGTTGGGATTTTTTGTAACATACACTATATTGGGATTTCATGTAAAATATTATATGTTTGGATTTCATGTAACATATTTCATGTTGGTATTTCATGTGACATACTCCAAGTTGTTATTGCGCGTAACATATGTGAAGTTTCCTCTATGTGAACAAAATTCATGACAGAGTGAAAAACTAATTTCAATGTTTCATTTATTAGAAAATATAAAATATTAAATTATCTAGAATAAAAATCACCAAAATCTTGGGGTGTCACATTTTGGGTCTATTCTGATGGTTACATATAGAATCAATATGTTGAATAGGATAGTGTTTCATGATAATCTATCTATTTAACCTCTTGTAATCATTGCATAAAGACAACAATCCATCACCATTATTGGAGAATAAAATATGGGATACCCAATGATTCATTCAATAAAAATAACCTTCTACTCAAGGTCCTCGAAATAAAACATAAACTCTATAATCTCTAAAGGATCCTCCATATTAAGAGTGACAAATACAGGCTCAATTCTTGACAACATCTAGATCATAAACACAACCTATATCTCATGTGAAATCCACAAAAATTATTTTTGAAATATATTCATGAAATGTTAATAAATAAGTGGAAATAAAATTTCAGGGACCACCAAATCATATTATAAAAATAGAAAACTGGGATAAAATCAACCCCATATTCCAATTAACATGTACTTAATGGCCTATATTCAAATCCCACATACAAGAAAAGGCTTTGTAAATTACCCACATAATGCATGTTATATACCGATCAATGATTATGATTAATGATGGTAAATTATCAAGTCATCCAATATATTGATATTGTAAAATTGAAACCAAACATATCTAACCTGAATAAATTAGAGGGAAGCCTATACCGATTGACAATGTTGCACACTTTGTACATCTCTGAATACCCTTAGATCACAATATTGAGGGTGTATCATTAGGCATCACTCTATATAGGTACTCGATGGATAACCTGATATCACAGTAATACAAATAATATGTAAATTAATTTGGTGACCCACTGGTAGGTAAAATAATATTATTGGGTATATTCTATAATGATTAACCACTAACTGGTTGAAGGCCCCACAATAATGACCAGCTTGATTTTCGATATCAAGATGATTCCCTCCTAACCCCAACTCCTTAATCTTGGCTCTATATCACTAGTTTCCACAAAGATCACTATTTTGTAGCTTCTACTGTCCTTGGTCCCAAGGACCATATCTATGATATGACTAGATATATGACATCTAACACACACCCTATGGTCTAACACTAGATCGAACTACTAACACTTGATCCTGGACGTCAACATGATCCCTAGTTTGTTGGGAAGATCACTAAATAATTTTTTAATATATACCATATTCCCAATTGGACGAATCAGCAATAGAGGTCAGAGTAATCATATTAATGTAATTATAAAATTACCAAATTTATAACATACTATAATTGTCAACCCATGATGGGAAGAATTATATTATTCCCCTAAATACCATTCCCATCCCCTCATTGGTGAGAATCATGAAAACAATGCTTCTAGAAAACTAAACATCTAACAACCCCATAGATAAAACATAATCCATATCTTTGGGCATGTTAATTTAAATAATTATGTCATGGTTTATGGACTCAAAAAAAATTCAGGACCCAATAGATGTTTCACTAAGATTTCATCCAATGTCTCTTGTCATTATAAAAACATTGAAGTGTGATAGTCTCATCACTCACAAGAAAGGGTGAAAATAATAACAAAATGGTAAAATGTCTTCCATGGTCTATATCTAACATAATTATCAATATTATATTCATGATTATATAATCCTTATATTCTATTCGTTTCTAACAAAATAAATACATAAAGAAATGATCTTTAAATTTATTATATGATATCCCTACATGATGATCTATTTGTATTAGTGAATCCCACAAATTATTTTCTAATCCCCAAATCCCATGAACCGAATGGTTCACTCTCCTATCAAGGGGTGTCTCATGATTGTCCAAGATAGTGATTTTAGACTTGACATGGTTCTCTACATACAATTGGACACTCTCTACATAAAATATTTTCGGATGATATTGTATAATATCTATAGTCAGTTTTGAAGTGGAAGTCCCACATCATGGATTTCCACAACCTAAATACTAAAATATGTAAATTATACTCTCATATAAATTTCGACCAATAAGAGGTATATGCTCATCTAGGGGTTCCATATCATCAACTAGTAGTGAATACATGTCCCCATTCACATGTTTCTCAACATAAAGTCATCATAGCTTATTTTCATTACAATTCCTAACATACCTCTCATAATTCAAAATTTTTATTAGTAAAAAAGATAATATAAACAATAATCATTCGACCATCCAAATGTTTTTTACAAAAACCATATCATACTAGGTCTTTAACATGACTTTATATTCCCTCTCTAGATATGATCATCCATTTTGTTGGCTGGAATTAGATAAAAATATTATTGACATTATAAATTACTATATACAGATAAATTATTCAAAATATAATATATATTAAGTAAAATGAATATATTATGCTATATAAGGAAATGATATGTATGTTAGTTTTGATATAATAAATAAATACACATATCATAATATGTGACTTTGACCACAAGAAAATAAAAAAATTAAATGTGAATGCAACATACTAATAATGATTCCTTAACCCATTCTATCACTCCACCCTAGGATAGGGGTAAAACCATACATAAATCAATTAAATAAAAAATTCCTGAAAATAAAAACATCGATATCAAAAACCAAATAACAACATCCCATCCCTAGTTACCCGTATTTTTTGAAGACATTGGTAATATGCTCTCATGAACATGGTCTGTATATAATTATTAATACATCCTACCTTCTATCAACTGTATCCTAAATAGTAATAAACAAGAAACAAATATCTGATTCAACTTTCTTGAATCCTAAATCTAGTTTACCTCCTCTATGGCCAAACCGTTTTCATGATATATAATTTGAACCACCTATATATGGGAGGCTACCAATCTAATCTAATGGTCTATGTATCTCATGGGGAGAATATAGCGTGATTATTATTAAAAACCCAAAATCCCCGCACAATTATTAAAAATCAAGAATAATAAAAATATAAAAAAAGAGTTCATAATGGTTATATTTCATTAAAAATAAAATAAAAAAATTCTTGTTATAATAAAGTGTCGGATTAATTTCATGCAGTTATACATAAAACAATAGGTCCACCATGGATTATACATACAGAAAATGATATAAATGAAAACATTAAAATGAATATTTCATTATTTTTTTCCAATTCCAAAATTTATCCTATTCTCCTAGCTCCATCCATTAACCAAATCCCATCAATCAATAGAAGGTATGTCTCCCTTATGAGTTCCTTAAACAATATATTCAACTAATGAACATGGGTGTCTGAGTAAGGTGTGAGTACAAGTTACTAACCCATAATCATCAATGTCCATAAAAAGTATCAAAATACAATTGTATGTATAATTTAATATTATAATAAATAAATATTATAAAATTGATGAAATAATAAATATTTTACAACGAAATTGATAGCTAGAAGCCCAATTGTGTTTATTCATATATTAGATAGTATTAGGGTGTCTTTATAAAAATCAATATTATACCGACTATGATACACACACCAATTTATAGTCAATGGTAAAAACCTCTAATCATAATATAATATTAATATTGTTCAATTATTTTTTGATAGTCATGTTACAAAAGTGAGAAAATAATCTCAATGACATCAGTCTATTGTTTGTATAAAATCACAAAACATTCACTCTAAATAAGGAATTATATCTTAGCTATAACATCATTAAACAGTATATCATCACATGATATGATAACTCCCAAAAAGGGAATTTTTCCATTTGTCTAGGCCATATCATAGGAGGGGGATTCAAATAATTTAAGAAAACACACTCATACCGGTTTCTCATCCCCTTCCATAGATTAATCGTACCCTATGAAATATTTCCTCAAACCACAAATAATAAAAAATAATTAGTAATTACACATATCACTAAATTTTATAAGGCAACATGGGAAAAATCTCCCACACATCGTGGAAATTATGTCCCATAATACCGATCATGGATACCTGAACTTATGAATAAAATATAATATAAATAAAATCCCTCAGCGTAATAAACACAAGGATTGATGGAATTTCATCCCATCAAAAACAATCATGTGGAATTATAGTCATATCAACTAGTTTTTATTACTAAAATAACATCATGTGATAACAAACAAGTAATAATTATATCCAAAAAATCCACGTTAAGGTTGTCATATTGTCCACCTTTTATTTAAATATATATTATCTTAGTATCCAAAATCACATCCCATATTCAAAATAGTATTCAATTCAAAAGATATATTCTTCTAACATGTTATATTGGGAGAACATAGTCACACTAGATCCTATAAAAACAAGTCAAATGAGCCATAGGCAAATCCTAAATTTACTCAAGTTTCAATACTCAATTTGAACTATATGAAAATCACAAACTCTTATAAGGTAGGAGGTTATGGGAACCATACCATGTCATTTATGTTATAACATAATATGAACATAACAATAAGGAGATATAATTATATGTTTTTGAAACATAAGTTTAATATATTTAAAATTGGTGGTATAGAGATGACGAAATAGTGATCCAAGGGTCCATCATTTCCATATATTTCCCTATATAAATGATATGGTTCAATAGAAAAAAAGTAGTTTTAATTCAAAAAAAAATGGGAGGTGAGACCATATATCACATGTTACATAAATAATGTATAATACACCATGAATTTTTCAGGACCCCATACCTTGTTTCCATATGTGACTTCTTATTAAATATTGTTGGATAATTTGACTTTAATTAGTATAAATATAAATAACATAAAACGACACATAATAATGAAAAAATAATTATAAATAATGTTTTTATGGGAATAAGGAATCAATAACATGGAGCATTATCCAAACATAGAATAACCACCTATATCGAATGATACTTGAATTTGTAATGGAATACGGATTATCAAACCCAGAGGGAAAGATAAATGGGAGAAGGGGTGAGGAGAATGAATTTATGGAAAAATAAGTGAGGTAGACGAGTGTAAATTTTTATGTTTTAAACAATAATTATGTTTTTTAAAATTTCAAAACATTATACTATTTATTCAACAAAATCCCACCATCCATCCATTGGGTGATCACTATCAAGTCATTAGCCACCGAGTAGACACCTCGAGCTATTTCCCTGATTCAATATTCCACATGTTCTTGATACAATGACAATGAGTAACATGGGATATATATTATAATGGAATATGAATAGAAACCCATTTTGATTTCACTAAATGGACCCTCAAGTCCATGAACCAACTATAGATTCTATAATGCATTTAAATATACACGTTTAAGGGAAAATTAGAAAAATATGTACCAACAAATATATTGGGTGTTACACTAATATCTTTTTTAGATACTTTAATGTTATTTAATCTAACAATAACCCTTTGAAAATGAATTTGATCTACACACCATATTCATTCATTTATAACATGGTCTGGTTTAAAAAAGAGTATGAAACCACTCTTCAATATTCAATTTCAATATTCTATAATAACTCATGAGAATAACTATTTATATATATACAAATTATGTTACTTATTTCATAATTTGCAATACTGAATTTTTTTACATAAAACTGACCATTTACAAGTCAAATCTTTTATCCCTTTGGGATGTAAATTCTTCAATATATTATCTCCTCTTTTTGAAAAACAATAATTCAAAAATATACAAAATCATAATGAGTGAGTTTGTGCCATATACTTTAAATATATATTACACACCAACTATCTTTTATCGAAATACATGATATTTATGCTATTATTCATATTTTAATACCATTAATGAGAAATTTTTTCATATGATATAAGTTCTTAATCCACTTGAATACATTAGATTCATCCATATCAAGGATTTACCCTTATGTTTGTTCATTATAAATCTCTTCCCCATGTTCACTATTATGAAATAATGATTTTACATTTATTATGAAAATAGTATAAAGACATTTATAATAACAAAATTTTTTGTTTATATTAATTTTATGAATTTTGACAGATGAAAATAATTAATCAATGTTTATACCATCAATTTATATATATCCTTTGGATAGAAAACAAGATATACTATATTATGGTTAGTTATAAAAACATGCTTTGTCTCAATCTAATTATTATCATGGGATGTGACACCCATTCCCAATATTAAAATTTCTCAATTCATTTTCTCCCTTTTTCTAATGTTTATATCCTATAGTTATCTTTCAATTTCAAATTAATGTTTTTTTATTTAGCCTATAAAAAGTCCGTTATGATTTGATATTAATAGATTTCACAAGGTTATCACATATTTTTTACACCCTCATTGTCTCTTGAGAGTACTGAATTTGATTATGTGTTTTATTAATTTAATTTTGGGATATTTTGGTAGTTATATATATTAATTCACGAAATAATGGGAAGTTCGATATAGATCATGTTTAGTGCATTATGAGGGTTAAATATACAAAAGAATATATTTTAGGGGAGGGGAGTATCTAGTGGGGCTTTGACTGTTGGTGATTTGTTTCCAAAACCATCATTCCAAACCATTAATGTTAACATGAAGTATTGGAATCCTTGAGTGAATACCATATTTTTGGAACATGATTTCCATAACTATGAATACAATCCAATTGACCTACCTAAATTTTTATGAATTGTTAATTATTCATTTATCAGATGTTTTTTTATACCATTTATTCCTCCCTCTTCCCATTTTATTAATTTGACTTCTCTACTAGTGGGTTTCACTAATGCCAACATCCATTGGTGATTCTACATCGATTCTCTTGTGTTTCTTCATGTAAACCACATATTCTTTCTTATTTTATTCCCTCCTCCATTTAGCCTCTTTTTTTTCAAGTTTCATATTTTTCTCATTCACTATATAGAAATGGTTTCTAGGTTTAGGTCTAGGTATGGGTTTTAATGTCGAATATCATGAGGATTATGTCTCTTAAAGATCCATTTATTATAACTCTCTTAGTATTTTTTCAATTATATGAGTTTACATTGAGTTTAACATTGGTTTATATGTACAATGGATCATTATATTGGTATACATTGTTTACGCGAGAGTTCGAATTATGATTAAAAATATATTTATTGAAATAAATTAATATGTAATGATTTTAATTTAATCTGTATATTTTATTGAATTTTCATATGAAAAAGTGTTCCATTTTCATATATTGAAATTTATTTTTTTATAAAATTCAGTTTCAAAAAATTAGGTTGTTTTATATAATATTTTATAGTGAATTTGGAACCAAAAGTAATTCTTAAAGGATTTATTGAAGGAGAATAATAACCACTAGATTTTTATGATAATATTTCATGAAAATTCTTATTTGGAAATTTTATTTCTTAATGGATGGAATTAGAATTTATATTTTATGTATACAATATCCTTGTTGTTTTTATTTGAGTGTACCACCATTATTATTTAATATAATATTATTATATTTGATAGGGAATGGGACACACAACACTAAGCACAACAAAGCCCTAAAATATTATTATATAAATATGAGCATCATGACCAAGTTATTAAATTAGTGGATATATATATAATTGACAAAACGGTGGAATATATTGGGAGAATAGATCCAATGCAAATTTATTGATGAACTATTCATAAATAAACATTGTTTTTTATGTTACCTAATTATTAACAAATAAATTTTCATCAAAAGTTATTTTTATTTCCTTTTAGGAGAAAATAATATATGTAATTTTTTTCCCAAATTTTTATTTATTTTGATAAAATGTGATTCATTTTTTATGTATGATTTGGAAAATTATATTATGGTACAATTTTTATATTTTAATAGAATTTTTGATCTTTCAATAAATTTTGAAAAATACTGACTTTTCTAAAATGCCATTTTATTTTCATTAAAAAGTACCATTATGAAATAAATATCATCTAAAAATAGCATAATAGTTATTTAATTAGATATTATCTCATTAAATTCAGAATTTTTCATAATTTTGATACAAAAACATTATTTGGATTTAAAACAGATATTTTTAAAAACTATTTTTGGTTGTGTTTTATGAAATTTTATTAAAATAAATTTCTATCATTAATAGAATTTTAGTCATAGAAAATGGATTCCATATATTTAATCAAGAAGTAATAAAATTATAGAATATTTTCTATTTTATTTTTATATTTTGAACTATAAATGTATTATTGTTTTCACCATTGTAGAGGTTGAATACGGTAATTATGGTTAAAAATAAAAGTATAATTACTTAAGAGTGACCCAAAAAATTACTTTATTTTATTTCATGATTATATCTCACCTATAATAGTTCAAATGAAAAATATATGACCATTTTTTCATGTGTCTATTTTTGTGACCCTTTATGTTATTTTATATAATGAAATGTTAAGAATGTCCTTCTCAAGGTTTTTTTAAATTTAAATTTTTGAAACAGGGAGTAATATATAATTTGTTTTTTTATACAAACGTATATTATATATGAATTTTTTTTTCATTATCAAAATTTATTTTTAATTTTTATAGAATATATAATTAAAATAAATGCTTATGCGACGCTGACAGGGTACTTGTTGCAATTTTAATAAAATAAATAAAATGGTTATGAAAACTATAAAAATAATCTTATTTAACATATATTATATTTACAATTACTTTTAAAATAAATTTGAAACATTATATCATTTTTTATTAGTTATATTTGGATTCATCCCTTGTTTTGGATGAATTTAACGTTAAATTAAATGAATAGTGTAAAATTTGATTCAAAAAATATTTTACCATAGTTAAAAATTTATTAAATTAATTCTAAATCATTACAATAATACAATTAGCAATTTTTATGGGTTATGGTTTTAAACACCATAAATGGTAAATTTATGGGTCTTTTTACATTTTATACATACATTAATAACCACTCCAATTAAAAATAATAATTCTCTAATATCTAGTGGTTTTTTTCTCTCTAAAATACCTACTATAAATTATTTAAATGTATTTATAAATGATCCATTTCATACATAGTCATCTTTACCCACACTTTCAAGATTATGTCTTATTCTTATTCCTATTAATGTGTCTTAACAATCCTAAAATAAAAAAATCGATAAATATACAAAAATTATATAAATTTTGTTGGTATTTTTTTGTTGTTTATCCGTCCATAGAAAAACAAAATCATTTGCATGTGTATGTTTGACATACCATATCCACCTAGTAGTGTAATTTATTTTTCATTACCATTTCACATGGATGAATAAAAATATGTTGTTAAAAAATATATAGTATATTTAGGACATTAATAATATTATTAATTATAATATGAAAAAAAATTCATACCTTATAATCTGTTGTAAAATTATAACGACACTCATGGTTAGGTGTGGACTACAACCTCCATGAAGCAATGTGATAATATTTCAATTTATGATAGACATGTATGGTAAAAAGGATTTATTTAATGAATTTATACAATATATATGGTATAATATTAATTCTATAAATATTAATAATGATTTAAATTTATACATTCCACCAGGTAAAATTTTAAAAAAATAACTATATATACGTATGGCTTGATGTCTCCATGAAATGTATAATTTATTATTAAATACCTAAATATATGATATTATATATATATATATATATTTAATATATTTTATATTAATATGCCGAATAACATTCATGATATGATGGAAACAAGAGAAAAGTGAATGGAACAAGACTATTAAATCAAAAGATACTAAAAAAAACATAGCTAACAATTGGAATAATGATCATAATAAATTAGAATTAAAAATACGGTCGAAAATTTTATAAATAAATCTAATTTGATAATATAGATATGAATATTATTCTTTAATATATTTATAATTAACGAAACATTATTATATAGGAGGTTAGATAACCAATTAGGCAAGTCGAACAAGAAAAAAAGGATTTTATCATATTTTACATTCAGTGAAAAATATTACAACTTCAAGTGTCAATTTTCATTATGTGGTATATATAACATCAATTTTTAGGTATTGAATATGAATTTAAATTTATTTATAATGAAAAAATTTTCAATTTACGTTTACTATTTAAATGAGTATATATATTTTCTTCCATCTTTTTCTGTCATCAGATCAATAATCATGAAAAAAAAATTTTGAATGAAAAACCAATATTATTTATATATTTGTAGTATATATTTTTAAATAATGATCATATTATGCATAAAATATTTTTATTCATTAATTTAATATTATAAAATGATTTAAAAAAATTAATTTATACCCATGTTGGAATTCTTTAAATATAGTATAAAATAATTTTTTTCATATTTTTAATGAGGTACCAGTTGAATGTTTTTTAAAATTGCATGAAAGGAAATTTTTTAAATTATATTGCATGGATGTAACTCCCAACCATAATAAAAATTTAATATTTTGAATATGCATTTTCATGTATAAATTGTCATTATTAGAAAATATTACTTAATTTTTATGAATTTTTTAGTTAATAAAAGATGATTTCAATTAAATAAAGGTATTTTCCAAAAAAACAATTTAATTGATCTTGTTAGGAAATTTTAATTCATTAGTGAAAAAACCCTTAATTATAATTATTAACCAATAGGTATTGGTTATAATAATACCAAAAATTAAATCATTCACTTATATGTGATTGTTGGATATTAAATTTCCCTTAAATGTCCATATTCTAAATATTATGGATATCATTACTGATTAGAACACATACCATTTCTACAAATTCTGCTATAATTTTAATATATTTTATTGATTGGGAGTTTATTGATAAATTTATACTCATTACTCAATATATATATATTTTATATGTCAAAGGGTTCATGAATTCAACCGATCATTCGATATAGTTGGAATATGTTGGATATGCAGTAACAGGTGGGGAATTGAATTACATAACCCCTCGACGCATCAATATGTTTTATGATACAAGTCATTAAGACATAGATAAATTGGATTATGGTGTAAAATTACCCAATGTTTTAATCTTTATTTCCACAATTCCATAATGTTATAAATACCCTGATTTTTGTGATCTTGATGTCCAATATAAAGCGTTTCTCTCATTGAGTTTTTAGTTATTATTATCAATAAGATTAATGAGTTTATGTTATCATTAGATTCTATTTCCCCCGAGTAATTCATTAAATGGAATTTCATTACAGTTATATACCTTGAAATATAAATTATATATTATTAACTAATTATATGTTTTACTTTATGTATCCTTACTATGAATATGGGCTCACAAATTTATTTAATTTCTAATACCAAATATATGATGAAGTATATTATGAATAATATCATGGATGGAATAATGTTATTATAATATGATTTTTTATATTTCCACTATAATATGGGAACAATGAATGTATTCGGCTTTCCATGGCTAAAAAACTAATTGATCCTAAATAGTGAGATCCCTTCTATCATTTTCGATGGAAAAAATTACCCACTGACTTTGAGATACTGGGTTGAGGGTCATTAAGGTTGTAATCATATAAATATTATTGAAATAATTAGGATCATTAATTTAAATAAACATAGATAACATTAAAATTTTTACAATAATGTAAAATATAGGAAGAAAATTTACCAATAGAGGGATTTTATTTCGTGGATAAATAATCATGATCATTATAAGCTAACTCAGAGTGTGACATTATTCAATAATGGAACCTAACAAAAGAATGGGAATAAAAAACCATATAAAATGAATGGATTGTGCTGCTATGAAATCCAATACATCTTGTAGTGTAACATAGGAGATCATGATTGTGTTAGGACAACATACATGGGTTAAGACCAATAACCATGAACCAATTTTTAAACCATTATTTCCAAAATTGGATTATCTAATGTATTGTCAATTTTTTTGAATGAACCCTCAATGTATTAATGGAATTACAAATTCATTGGTAGATATTAAATGGATTGTTTCTCTCAATAATATATTCCTGTATTTTGGATGTGATTAAATAGAAAATGTTACTCTTACATTATATAATTCATTAAAAAATATTTAACTTTTTCCAACAAGGGCATATCTGTTGGTAAAAGTGCACTTTCTGTTGGTAAAATGTTATACCAACAAAAATGTCTTTTTCACCAAAGTAATGGTAAAAACTCTGTCACTAAATGTTTTTGTGACAGATAAAATAGCCCAGTTGCGATTATAATAATACCAATAGATAATATATATGTTGGTTAAAGTGTTTAGCAACAGGTTATGGTGAAAAATTTATCTATTGGTAATAATATTACCATTATATAATATTTGTTTATAAATTACAGTTAAATAAAAAAACATTTTTTTATTATCAGTAAAATTTCAAATTATATTTATTAATTGATCATATATTATACATATGTTTTAATTATTAAACTGTAGATTATTTTAACACACGTTCAAAATGATACAATTAATTATATTAATAATTAAATTCCTTACAAATGTAACTCTTGGATTCCCACTTAATATTTTTCCCCAATTCTTTCTCTAGACAACCCTGCACCCCCCAAATTCAGTTGCTCCACCCCCAATTTAGTTGGTGGACAACCCTACCCCCCCCCCACCATGCTGGATCCCCACCACCAAGATGGATCAACCACCCCAACAGCTCCAACCCATCATCTTTAGTGACTCCAACACTAGAAACTCCAGCCTATCATCGCCAGCAACTCTAGAACCAGAAGCTCTAGCCCATTCATGTCAGCTCCAACCCAAGAAGCTCCAGGAATCCATGCCAACTGCTGCTCCATCTCATCCATGACAGCTCCAGCCCCATTCAGCCCTGCTCCAAACTATACACAGAAAGATGAGAAAACAGAAGAGAAAATTCTTCATATGGAATTTAGGGAGGGACACAGACAACTAAGAGAAATACTTTTTTTAACATAGACATGAATTGGTCACCCAATTCATGTCTGATGAAATTTATTAAAACCAAAAGTTTACAAAAAAATAATGAGGTCCAATGCACTTACACCATCTGAAAATTACATCATTATAAAATGAAATGAAGACCCAAATAAGAAACCTCAATCCTGCATCATCATCACTCATGTAGGCCACATGAGACTACCTCTTCCAGTGTTGTAAATTGAAGAATAGGTGACAGTGGAGATTCTAAAGGACTGCAACCATCCACAAGATAGTAACCAGCTAGAAAAGAATGGAGCATCATATCATAATAGAAAAGGGCATATATATGTAATCGATAAAGTCAAATCTAGAAGGGCAGGTCACCCCTAAAGGGACCGATAATATAAGAAGAAGCTGATGAAGATTAAAACCAATGAAAAACAAAGAAAACTATAAAGTAGTGTAGCAAAGTTCTGGAAAATCAAGTTACACTGCCTGAAATAAAAGGCCAAAAATAGGGTCCTTGGCAACCAGAAAAGATTCGACCAGACTCCCCAATAGAAGCTATTGCTAAGGTATATGCATGTAGTTCACCCACTCAACCCGAATCAAACATTTTATGGGCTTTGGCATAATCTTGTTGAAGGTGACATTAATCCAGTCATCAGTGATCAACTTGAGACTACCATAGAAATCCAATATCTTCATCGATATGTTTTTACCACAGTCATGTCAACTCAATGTTATTCCAACCATGATGTGGTGTCTCTATCTTTCATAATTCATGCAATGTAAATGCAGGTCAGTGAAATCAAATGAGGTGGATGTACAAATCCTAGTTCTACCTTGTAGGTATCATTGACAATTATATAAATTGTTTGAATAATATTTGTATAAATCACACCTGAATCTTGAAGCAATTGTAATAATGAATGGTATTGGTGAAATACATGCATGAAATAGTTGATATCTTCCCATATCATCATTTCCATTTCAAATATTTCCTCAATACCAACATTTTTTCACAACTTTTATGTTTGATTCCATTGCACTGCCATTATCCCATATCTAATTGTCCCAGAACCTGTCCCAACATCGCCATTATCCCTACGAAGCAGCACCTATCCCAACCCCTATAAAACAACCAAAATACATCATTTAGTGCATAATAATATTGAAGAAAGTTAAATCACTTTTCTGAGAACTTTTTATAAAAAATAAATGTCTCCCCAAATTTGTTTCTATAAAAAAATTTATAATACAATGGAAAACCTCATGAATGAATAGTAGAAGCGTTGATCCCATTAAATTATTTAAAAATGCATCCTTCCCATCAAAATAAATGAGTTCGGTCATGATCATCAGCTGAAATTTTCAAGAATAAAACATTAACAAGTGAAAATAAGATATAAAAACATGGAAATTATTTCCATAGAAATAAATAGTCTAGAAAAAAATACCTGTAATAGTCATATAGGTGTGAATGATACCAAAAATCCATAAATAAATATATTTGATATTCTCGCCAAAAATATTGGATTCAGTACCAAAAGAAAATCAAATATGATCCATAATAACATAAAATATCCACTCTAAATGAAACTTCATGCAATACTAGAAAAATAAGGCCCAAAAAAGTGCACCATTTGTTTTCTAGTTTAGTTATAATCCGGGATATGTGAGATATTTTATAGGAGTGGCAACGAGTACTTTTTACATGCTACGTGAAATATATTACATTTGATAACTAAGAATTCATCAGTATAGTAACATACATTTGGTGATCTTCTTGTGATTTTTTAGAGGTGTATTTTTTTAATGCTTTTTCCAAGTAGTGGCAATGAACAAATCGAAACTAGTAGCAGAAATACTATAGTTGTATTAATGAAACATTTCAAAGACATGTGGAATGGTTATGGCCACATGAAACATATATCAAAGATCCTTATAATGTTAAAATTGTGGTGTTCAAAAATAATATAGGCTAACTTTTTGTTATGATTGTTTTAGAAACATTAATTTCATAATAGAAAAGGAATCATGCTGGTGGTTGGTAAAAAACATTAAATTATGTTTAAATCGAAAATTTCGGTGAAATTATGAAATAAAGTCCTTCATGTGTGGGTTGGTCACCTCAACATGGGATTAAAGCACCCTAGATTTTACTTTTCTAGCAATAAATATTAAGGGAAACAATATAGTTGGGTAAAATTTATTAATATACAATCATTCATGAATTTATATCATCCTATAAAATGTATACCAAACCAGTAATTCTACTTATCTTCCCACTCACAGTTGTCCAAAAGCGACTAAGAAGAATACGCCATTCACTTTCCATCTATATCAACTAAAAAATCTGACAACACATGGATGTATAAAATATAGTAATAGATAAAAGGGATGCTACACAATTGATGAATATCATCAAGCTATTATGGTACTCATTATTATACCAGATCCTTCTTTTCATCCATCAAATCATTCTTAATTGAAATGAATACATAGTTTGGATCTCCAGTCCCTTAAAAAATCATGGAACTTGAACATATATAGTGAATTTGGTAATATAAGTAAGAATATAATATTACTGTTAATAATAGACAGTAATTTGGGAAAGTAGGTAAAGAAAAAGATGAAACTAGAAATTGGTCAGATAGAGAGAAATAAAATTTCAGAATGGAGGTAGGGAAATTTAATGATGCACTGAAATTATGGATAGTAGAAAAATTGATGATAAACTAACCTGATTAGTCCAAGTATAAAAACCCCTCCCCCAAGATGATTTGAGATGACAAGGTTCCATAAATCAATTCATGACCCTACTAAGGATCATAAAAATACATACAAAATAGACACCCATGTCAGCATCCAAGGATCAAATGAATTTCATGGTGGGCCCTGAAATTGATCCTCAAACACAAAAATCATGTAAGGGAACCCATTAATCAAGAATCATACGGATACATTGTGAGCATCAGTACGAACTTGATGTTGCAAAATCATATCAATTGATCAATCATAGGTGATTCACAATATGCTATGAAAGCCAGCTGAGTCTAGGAGGACCACCTTGTTTTGATCCGGATGAAAATCCTACCCTTTTTTGCATTGATCATCCTGGAATATGTCCAGTGCAAAACCATTGAAGTAGCAAATAACAACTTGTTGAATGTCAAGCCCAAGCTCATCCAAAGCCCTCATGGTGGACAGTAGCAGACCAGGCTTGTGACCACAAAACATGTGTATGTACACACCTCATCCTTCCATGACCCTTACTTCAACCCTTCCAGGCTACTAGCCATTCGGTCTAGGCATTGAACTGGAGAACAGTTCTTCCTTGATTCAGTATGGGTGGGACAGAAGTGTCAGTGTTAATGGGTGGAATCTTGTTGTAGGTGTCACTGTAGTTCCTATAAGAGCAAACTCCAATTCATTGTGTAGATCATTGAACTTCTGGAGGAGTTCATTTAAGTAATCAATGGAATCTTCAATGATTAAAGCCCGATCCATCTTCTTGATCTTGGGGAAAATAGATCGCAGAATGTAAAGCATATCATTAAGCTTCTCCCGATGCTGCCTCTCCGCCAACATATTATTGGCCAGAAGAACCTTATTCTTCCCCTTCTCATATCCTACCCTAACATTATAGTTCTCATTCAATCAGGTTCCACATTTCTTCCTTCCATCATCCATCCAATAGCTATCGATCAGGTCATCGAAAGCATAATTCAGCCCCAAACCCCCAATGCTTGGTTCTTCCACACTGTCCTTGTTGTTGTTGTTCCTTCTCATGGTAACCTTCTCTTATTCATCTCCCTTATTTTTCTAAGAAGCTAGAACCCCAAAAATGGTTCCATCTTTATCAACCAAATGATTACGAAATGTGGCCCTCTTTTGGAAGAGTGTGGGTTGTTCTCCCACTAGAGGGAACATTTCCAGGGGTCTCAAAAACTTGTATCTCTTCAGTAGGAGAGAACAGCTCATGCCAATAGAAGAAACCTCCTTGAAAGAACTAAATCTAACCATATGAAGAGAAATTTTTTGTGCTGAGGGGAGCAGATGTGTCGTTGTCAAGAATTCCTGACCCGAGTTGAATTCATCAGTACACATTCGTGTTTAGATTGGCGAAATTCGTCAGAATCCCACTCCCCATGCTCATTAGATCTGTGGAATGGGAATCTAGGAACTCCGATTTTCAACCCATATTGAAGGTGTCTTCTGCTAAAAACGTGTCGGAGGCGACATTGAGGATCAATGAAGAACCCCTAAGATGTATATGGGGGAAAAAGAAGTGTGTAGTGAGAGGGAGATGAGGGCCTAAAAGAGGAAGGATTGTGAAGAAAAGCCTAGGATAGAGATGGATGCGGTAATCTGGGAATCCAGTGAGCTAGAGGCTGGGAGGCGAAGATGATGAGGCGGGGGTGTGCATGAAGATGAAGAAGGGGTAGCAGATTTTCCTTATATTAAAATATAACATTTCATAAAAATATTATAATTTAGATAAATAAAATATCAAAGTACATTTAATATTTTATATTAACAATATAATAAGTTTATGTGAAAATAGAAAGTTTATTAATTTTATACAATTAAATAATTACAATATATAATATATATAATATATATAAACATTCACTATCTAAAAAAATAAAACAAATAAATAAAATTTCAAAATGTAAATACTCATTACTAATTTCTTAAAAATTCATATAATAAATATTAAATTCAATATGTGAATATTAAATTAATATTATAAAAAACTCAATATGTGAATATTATTTATCAATTACATATATTTTAATTATGTTTATTGATTTTTGCATTGATTATCATGTTTATATTTATTATGATTATTAAATTTAAATATAATAATGATTAATTTTTTATTATGGAAAGTGTTGAAAAGTTTATTAAATGAAAAACATTAGAAAATATCACAACTATTGATACTTAGAGAAAACAGAAAATCAAAATCAATTAATAATAAATTTTTAATAAAACCTCTAAAATTAAATATTGAATTTCGTCATAAAAATAATAATATATATAAAAAGCTAGTTTATCTTAATTGTTATTATCATTGAATGATGTATTGTGACGGATTTTTTTCAAGGAAAAAATATTTGTCGGTAATAGTTATTATTAACAATAGATTCAATTATAAGTAATAAAATGTTGGTATTAGTATCATAATGTAATAGATTTAATTGTTGGTAAAATATTTATGAGTGTTAAATGATCAATAACAAAAGATATATCTATTGGAAAAATCAAGTGTTGGTACATAAAATCAATTATAATAAAACTTAATATCTGTTGGAATAACTCATTTTTACCTACAGATATATTAGCTTTCAATAAATTTCTGTTGGTATAAGTGATTTTTTTGTAGTGATTTGAGATAAGATAATGATCCATGTTGGTCATTGATGGATAACACAATATAGGCTATCAAAATATATTGTGTAGAATATAGAACAATTAATGTTATTTCAGTTATGAAATAATTCCCCTGATAATAGAATGATAACTTATAAAAGATTTTTCTCATAATAAAATAGAAGTATAAGAATTTGTGGTAGTACATGAGGTTTTATTTTCTGTATTATCAAGGTATGATTCTGACTACATATATAATCAAGAGAGATGGCTTGATTTTTTCTTTTATGGGACTATGATGAGTCTCTAAAGATAACAATTTTGTCAAACCTTTTCATATTATAATACTGTAGTGTAAATTTATAGAAAGACACGGATAGAGTCTTCGAGATCCTATAGGTTCATGGGAAATCAAGAGAATAAGTGATTGACTGAGAACCAACGAAAACTGAACACATTAAAGAATAATAATGAAAAAAATTAATTTATATCATGTGAAAATAATGTAGAGAAACATCATGACAATTTTCTAAAGTTAATGGGAGATTTTCTCATGTGTATTGAAAAGGGTAATATTTATAATGGATGTTTAGAAAGTAAATATGATACTAATGTCATGTTTTTCATCTGTGAAGAGATGTGACATTATTCAATCTAATTTCAAATGAATTTGGATAACCTAACACACAAAAATATGGGGGAGAATGCCATGTTTAGGATATTACTATAGGTGATGTGGAATGATTAATGTGATTGTAATTTTGGATTCAAGAATTAGTTAGATGTAATTTATCAATCATTATATGGTTATAATGATTAATAACATATAAGGATTATACTATAGTAGTTTTTCAATAATGGAATGGATTTATTTGAATGGTACTAATAACCATGAAAAGTTATTTAGTGAGAAATTTATATATTTTAGTATACATGATCATGGTAATCATAATTCTAAAAATATTGTGGTGTCATGTAAATAGTCATTAGTTTTGATTAAGAAAATATTGGCACTGCTTGATTAAATGGGATATTAGTGGGAATCCTGAAAATTGATAGTGATTTGATAAAAAATTAATTTATGATGGATTTGACTATATTTTTTGATTTATAGGAAATATGTCACATGGAAAAAGTAAATACTGTTTCATGTTATTAGTTTATGTGACCATGGTATTTAAATTTATGAATTTTACACAATGATCATGTTTGTGTTTCTTAATGATAAATGATTAATAAAATATTTATATTATTAATATAGTTAATATTTTGGGGGAATCTTATGGCTAATTACAAATTTAATTGATTATGATAAACTTTGGATACTATTGTTTGAGGTTATTTTAGGTTTTTTCATATTAGATAAATTATATTTAACATTTGGTTTGTATTAAATATTTTTGAGGCTGATGTAATGTCTTATGGATCTTATAATTCATTATCATTTCATCATGGATAAAAAAACCATATTAAATATCTATTTCCTTTCGTAATAGGTGAAGTGGAAATTGATCAATGCACAACCAAATGATTTGATTGTAATTATGATTAGAATGAAATAAAAAATTTACTTTCTCAAGTGATTTATCTAAATAGTAAATCATTTTTTTGAATTAATTAAAGGACATTGAGAAAAAATGAAATCCATATTTATTTCTTATCAGGATATCAATGGTGTTTTATCTGATCACATATTTATAGTTTTTTGATGAATAACATTCTCATGAAAATTTTATATATCACAATATATTAATCATTGGGAATTATTTTCCCCCACCATGTACATATTTTCACTTCTTACTGACGTCCTCTTACATGGAAAAGCGTGTTTTGTGGTGTCCTTCTTACTTCTCATTCCCTTTTTTTAGAGGAATATTTATAAACGCTTTTTTATATTGTGTGATATAAATTTTAAATCCTTTTCATATAGAGGTCAATTTAAAAATTTAATGAATTTTTTTTCTTCGGGTAGAATGAAATACCTAGTAATCGTAAAATAAAATTATAATGTTCGATAACATATATAATATGAAACACCATTCTCAAATGTATTAGAAAATATTATGGTTTAAATATTACTGTTATGACATAGCCCTTAAATTTATAATTATGAAAAATAAAAAAAATTATTAAATATATACTATGACCATGCTCACTAAAAATATATTGATTAATTCTTAATGAATAAACCCTTTATTATTATTCAATTATGTATAGAAATATATTTTTTCTTCAAAACTATTTTTTTAATTTATATGTGAAAATTATATAATTCATTTCCTAAGATTTTTTATAATGTATTTGATAAAATGAATATTATATTTGAAATCATCATATGAAAATTAAATTTGTCTAAGATTTTCATATTTTTTTAAAACGATTAATTTATCAATGAATAGGGAAAAATGAAATTTTTTTCAAAAAATACAATTTTATTTTCATTAAATAGTTCTATTAATGATTTATTTTATATCAAAGAAAAAATTTCATTGTTTATTTTCAAAAAAAAAATATTTATATTCATTTAAATCATCACTATACCTCATTTTCGTATAAGTATATTTTTTTGGCTTCAAACACATTTTATAAAAACTATTTTTCCTTACCATTTAGTCATTTATATTAAAATAAATTTATGCCACTTCTTCATATTATATTAATAAAAATTTATTGTTGATTTACAATTAGAATTTCAAAATTTGTTATATATTTCCCATTTTATTTTTTAACATTATCAATAGTAACATTATTTTTTTTACAATGGTTAGGTCTAAATCTGGTAATTACATTTACAAATAAAATAAATGTGACTGAAGAATGACCCTAGAAGTTTCCATGATTGTATTAGATGATTATATATCATAATTAATCATCAAATCGTTCAATATATTGAATCTGTTTTCATTTATCCCTGATTTGAACTTTTATATTATTTTATATAATGAAAACTAAAAAATGTTATTCTATTGTTTTTATAATCATTAAATTTTCTATATAAGGGAAAACTAAGGATATGTTCAGATATAAAAATTCATTTTAATTATAATTTTTTTTCATCATCATAGATTATTTTTAAATTTTTTTAAATTAATAATGACCTTAAATACTTATGCAACCATGACACTAGGCTTGTGTTAGCTGTAAAAATTAATAAAAGAATTTTAAAAACTATTAAAAATATTATGTTACTAATATCATATATAACATTATTTCAATATATAATAATGAAATATTTTTAATGTTCCTAATCATTTTATTCTAATTCATATTTTATTTGGATTCATTTAAAATAAATATAAATTAACTGTGTCAAAAATGAAATTAGTGATATTTTATAATATATAATTATTTACTAAATGATTTTAAAATCACACAAATACGATATTCCTAAAACATAAATTTTAATTGTTTTAGTCAAAATAAATTGCCCATTTATGGTTTTTATTCATTTTATTTTATGATTATTAATCCTTAAATGGTGGAAAACTCTATAGTGTGTTAATTTTCAAAAAGAGTTAATGTTGGGTTGGAAATAAAATATAAGGGTGAAGGAATATAGAAAACTTATAAAATTTATATTTTATTATTATATGTAGGATTATTCACATATTGTCACATAATTTTCTTTGCTTTTATTCATTTCAACATGAAATATAATATATATTAATTTATCAAATGAAGAAATTCATTGAATATCCCCATATTTAATAAAAGGAATCGTATTTTCTCAATTAATTATTAAAAATTTATCTATATATCTCAACCAAACCCTAACAATTAAACTTATAAACATAAGTATCCATGTTATAGAGGCGTTTTTACATCTAAAACGCTAACATAGGTTCCTTAAGAAAAGATATAAATGTGCTCTTTCATTGAAGAGGTAATGGTCATTAATTATTCTTTCAGGTTTCATTATTTTTATAATACCTCATAATATGTTTTACCCATCATAAAATAATAAATATTGTATATTAAATATAATTATATTTTATTATTATTATCGGACAACCATATTCCATCTTCTTCCATTCAAAGAACAAGGAGTACATCACCCATATGTATATAAGTCATGTCGTCTCCATGTAGTGGTGTAATTAATTTTTCATTAACATTTATAATGGATCATAAGAAATATGTAACTAATTAGTATATATGAATTTTTTAAAATTAATATGCCTCTGAATTTATAATATAATATTTACCTTTCATTGCAACTCATTGGGATGATTATATCATATCTCATATGTATGTGTGGATTACCACTTCCTCGAAGTGATGCGATTAGTATTTAATTTAAATTTTATATGGATGTAAATAATTGTAAATTTAATGAAAGTATTTTAATATATGACATAATTAGGATTATTAAAAGAGTATTTACTATTTATCATTCTTTATTAACATCGATCAAAAACTAAAAACATCATTCATCGGTATATAAAAAATGTTGTCTTTATGAATGGTTTAATCCAATTATAATTATATATTTTCTTGTGTATTATAAACATGAACATAATGGAGATATATGATATATATATATATATATCTTGAATATAATTTTACATATGATCCAACCTAGAGAAATATACAAACGACAAGAGTAGTGAATGAAAAAATTCTTGAAAAACAAAACAATTCACACATTAAATAATGATCATAATAAGAGTTTATTATCAAAGTTATGATAAAGTGATATAAATGAAACCTATATGATATTATATAAATTAATTTGAATCTATTAAGTATTTCTAACAAATTAATAATTATTATATTTTAGGTTTGATCACAAACTATGAATGTCAAACATTAGGTTAGAGATTTTGTCTTAATTTCCATTCTGTGAGTCATATTTTAATGTTCAATAATAATTTAAAATAATATGTGTATATACTTCCCCAACGATTTATTTCAGATAAATATAATTTTATTCCATATTTTTTATTTTTTTTATTTAATTTTTACTCTTTATGTAGTTTCCATATTTTCTTCTAACGTCTACCATATTTAGAAAGTCAGTAATGCAATGAAATGTTTATAATAAAAACCAATTTTATTTCACTATTAATAAGGGATATTTTATTTCTATGATCATTTTATTTTATGTTTTTTGAATAAATATTTTTTAATTCTAAATTGATTTATTGAAATTGTATAACCCATTTTTCTCCTTTTTTAAAATAATAAAAATGAATAATTCTTGTCATTTTTAGATTAATGAACCTTTTCCATTTGGTTTTAAAAAAATTATTGAATTGTTTTTTTAAATCATAATACATCCCTAGAGTTTTCCATTATCATGATTATATATATTTTTTAGGATTCCAATACATTTTTACAATTACATATTCAATGTAAATTTTTTCCTTAATATATGTGATTATTTTAGTAATAAATTTTCTATTTCAAAGGGAAAAGTATATTTTACTAAAATTATTTTAAATGAAATTTTTATCAATTATTAATTCATCAATTAAATAAATAATTTATTTTACTTATTAACCATTGGAGATATATTGTAATGATATCATCCGTTGGCGCATTCAAATAAATGTATTCATTGGATATTGCACTTCTCATAAGCATACATTTATTTGTTTCATTGATATATTTATTTCTTAAATATTAATCAATTTCTACAAGCATTATTACACAATGAATGTATTTCATTTACAGGGGAATTTTTGATAATTATGTATTCATTACTCCATACATATATTTATTAAAAATGAGTATTTTTCTTGAATTAAATCCATCATTTTTTATATTGGGAATACATTATACATGGTGAGACCGTTGGGGAATTAATTTATATATTCCCTTAACACATAAACATGTTTCATGAGGAAAATTAGTATTACAACATTAAATGGGTTATTGGTGCATACCTAACCTCCATTTTGATCTTTATTTAAACAATGCATGAATGGTATAGATATAATGATGTCTAAGATCATAGTGTACAAAGTTAATAATTTATTTTTTTAATATATTTACTATTATAAAATAGATTAATGGATTGATATTGTACATAGAATTTTTTTCTTCTATATTTGTTCACAAAATGAATTTTTTTATGTTACATTCCTTTTCAGGTTTATTATGCCTTTTTTAACTAAAGATATATTCTATTTTATTAATTATTACTTTGCATCCATGCTCCCCATTTTATTTATTTTCTATTCCATGAGATATTAAAATAGATATTATTAATTATATCAGGGATGGTAATAAAAATTTATTCTATTTATATTTAAACATCCAAAATTAAATGGTAATCATCAATGAGTATGGTTTTCCAAGACTACTAGACCAGTTGTCCGGACATAGTGTGATTCCTCGTATAAATATCAATGTACTAGACTATACCATGGCTCTAGGATTCTAGGTTTTGGGTCATTACACATAGTATCATAATGTGACATCCTTTTTTCATTAACTATTTATTCCATATTTTATTGTTTTTTATATTTTGATAATTTTGGAGTCTAGAAGACTTTTTAATTCACTTATGAGGTCCAAGTATAAGGGAAACCATGTGTATATTAACATTATATTGAGGTACCACATGGTAGATCACATATAAGTCATTGAAATGATGTGTTTTTTGTGATATTCAATTTTCCATATTGACACATGATTGTAATATTCTTTTTTTCTTTTGTTATGATTTTCACTTTGCATGAATTTTATATTAAAAAAAAGTATTTTTTTGATAACATAAATGGTTGTGATAATATGACTTCTAAATAATTATTTTTTCAAACCAAAAGCAATATAACAAAAAATGGATTTCACACCTACATTTTAAATGAATAAATATTGAATTTAATTATGATTGATATTATTTTGATTAATGGGGGTAACATACTTTTAATGTTCCTCACACCAAACAAACATCCTTTGGATGTATGTTGACATTATTATAACTGAAATATGTAAAGGGAGTGGAGAAAAATCACATTGCGGTGCTTCTGGATGCGTCTCATCTATCATGATATGAAATTTTGTGTCAGATAGGAGTCCTCTGTAGTCAGATCATTTGTAGCATTATTAAATATCCTTGAGAAATTATTTTAGGTTGATTATATATATGTCCTTTTGGAATGATTTTTTAGATTCCATTTTATGTATGTAATGATGTTGTATCACTTTACATTAGAGTTATAAATTTAGGTTTTCCAATTTAGGTACTATGATATTTTTTTAATATATTTGGGTATTTCTTATTATTGGATTTTATTATTTTTTTCACATGAATTTCCATTTTATCGACACTTTATGATAAATTTGTTGGATGAATCCACATAGAAGTATATGTGGTTACAAGGGAGAAATGGTTCCCATTAATTGTGTTACCATACCTTTTTTCTTGATTCCTTTATGAGAAAAAATAAATTATTTTGGTTCTTGTACCTAAATAATATAGGTGACTTGGTGGGTTGAAATAATATGTTTTTTCACAAAATGATTATAGATCTCTCTAGTAATATGGGGATGTATTATTATTACTATTATAATATTTTTGGACATGATTAGAGACTACAAATGAGTATTAGGATAATTATTCATTAGGTAGATTCTCATTATTCCCTGGTTGGTTAGGAAATGTGTCTTCCTTTTATATTTTTTATCTTGTTATTTTTTAATATTTTTTGTGATCCACTATTATAATCAATTTTTGAGGAATCTAGATAGTTACTACTAGAAATTTTTATCTTTGAGGTGGAAAGGTGGAGGATCCTATTGGTTAATATTTTAGGATCATGGTTTGGAAACCATCCATCATGCATGTGGCTAGGACTAGACACATTATTAGGCGTACTCAGATGTTTTGTGAATATTCCAATATATAGAGTTTAAATATCATGCACATCGATGAAAATTTTAAAAAATTTATATTATCAACCTTGTGGTATTTGAGGTCTATTTTTTTATGTTACATTTTTTTTGATTAATTGGTTCAAATTTTATATAGTATCCATGATATATGGAGTTGAATTGTGTATTTATTGGGTTTTAGTATCCATGTTTTAAAGGAAATTCCTCCTATATAGTTTTTTTGAATTATAGAGAGGGTGGTATGGAGAGTTCCCTTCTTACTAACCCTTAAGTTTACCAAACACTAATAAATTTAATACAAACAATTTATTCAATATCTCAATAAGTAATGTGATATATTACCATCATTGGTTGTGGATTATTCATGAGTTATTACTCTACATAATACACCAACTATTCATGGTGATATATGATATCCTGAATCTAAGGATTGCTTGGTGAATATTGACTGCATATTTGTATTTTCCTAATATTCCGAACATTAAAAGGCGTATTTTCCGTGTGAAAAATAGAATTAACCTATCATAAATTATGGGATTCTATCATACTAGCTATAGTATATTATGATCCTACATTTTCCATGTTATTAGATATGTTCAACCCATAGGTTTACCTATAGACGACAAGGGTTTCAAAGGTCAGGGATTAATGAACATGATTGGGGTGACCCATGATCAAGGAAGATATTTCATATCATGATATTAACCTTGAAGATTTACCAATAAACTAAAAATATAGATGATATCTATGAAATGAAATGAAAATATGGGAATTTCTGCACATAATGAATCAATAATAACCAAGGGGTTTCCACCCAAAACGCCACTATAAACATTCAATGAGTTGGATGGATATGCCAAAAATAAGTAAACATATAATTTAAATAGAACCAAAATAAGATATAAGATTTAAATTAAAGGAATAATAGGATGAGTCCAAAAAGTAAAAATAAAAATATTGAAAATAGTTTAATTAACTGATACAATATACAAATCTCATAGTAAAACACCCTCAAATAGTGATACATGAAAGACAATAAAAATAAACAACAAGGTCCGAATTTAGAAAAACTATCTTGTTAAACCTAGTGAAACATGTTCAATAGTCTCCAAATCATACATATAATAGAATACATAGTTCAAACACTAGAATAAAATAGAGAATAATAATCCTATAATGACTATAGCTGTGAAAAATAAAACCTAGTAGGAAACCCCCTATATGTCCATCAATATGATTTAAAAGTATATATTTTTCTATATTCTGTAAAAATAGTTATATGAAAGTATATATATATATATATATATATATATAATATCATTTAATTTTCTGAAGATATAATTATTTTAAATCAAACCATTAAAAATAATGTTTCTAGAAAGGAAAACCTATTAAATAATAAATGTTTTCCCTCAAATAAATATACTATAAATAAAAGGTTTTTAAATTAAGTGGATAGTTTTACTTTTCCACATTATTAAATATTAAATGTAGTTATTTTTCACATAGTACATCCTAAGAACCTATAGGCTATGCATAAAATATCAGACATGTTTATAAAAACAAAAAACATGTAGGATGCCTAAAAACAATAACCCATCATATCACCTGATATTCCCATATCGAGTAGAAATGAGTATACAATATAATAATAAAATAAAATATATCAAAATTCCAATATATGGATCATGATTCTAAATTTTAGTATAATGTGATACTATAAGTCCATCCTAGTCATGCTTAGTTACCACTGAATCAATAATGGATGTGATTAAGATAGTTATATCACAAATATATATATATACATCATATGACATAAAAAATAAGGAACACCATAACCTTTGATTCCATCATAAAAAAAACACAAATTCCCAAGAGATAAAACATAAAATATATTATCCCCATTATAATTCACCAGATAATACATATTATAATAACAAACTATTTTTTAAATTGTTGTGGATTATATTAAGGAGTTTTCATCATCTGAGAAATTAATTTCTAATGTTCCATTATTTCCTCCTGATTAATTTATAAAAATCATAGTTTGGAAACATGTTTATAAAAAACACTCTTTTGACCTTGATATCAATTTCAAATATAATATCATACATTTATATAAATATTTTATATGCAAGTATTTCAATAAATGGCTTCATACATTGAAAAAAAGTAAACCAACAAGAGAATATTGATGAAGCCCAATAGAACACAATTGTTTTATCTACTCCAACTAATTATACATGTTAAAATATTTAATTCTTAAGAAAACCATTTACAATAATATTAAACTATAATTAAATGTTTAAAGAGACATATAATTTTCCATTTAATTTTAATTCATTTGATTTTATCTATTGAATTGTTATTCCGCCATAACTTAATAAAAAGGTATAGAAGACCATGATCAACCAAAGATAACCCAATATTAAAAATCCATTAATATTAAATCAATTAATAGATAGCCCTAGGTCACCATGACCATGGTTTTGAATGAAAAATTATATAAAGGGTAGAAGAAATATGTTTTTTGAAGAAAATAGTGATTTACTGTTAGGAATCCATCTAAAACATAGAGAAAATATAATAAAATATTAAGGGAAGAGGGAAAATGTGTGGGAGAGGCGCTAGGGTAAAAAATAGAAAAAACTATGGAATTTGGTGTGTGATTTATGGCAATGATTAGGTTTTTAAAAAGAAAATCTTTTAATTTTATTAATACTGGGCATTGGGCATTGTTTGGACCTATGGATGGGGAAAAATTATCAGCCTTAAAAACCCCACAAGTGGGATTGTATAATTAAACATGGTAATATTTCAGAAATTGTATAACAATGAACATTTTTGGATCGAATTTCACAAACTGTAGGCATATCACATAATTTTTATATGTTTTTTAGTTACCATGGAAAATCTTATGATATTAACTTCATAATATAAAACACAAAAATTCGAAGGCATATATAACTAAGGGGAGGGATAAATATTAGTTACTCAAAAACATGCTTAATACTAGAGATTTAAAATCAGTATTTGTGAAAATTATTATCATTATAACTCTTCATTCCACCTGAAAGTAGTAGAATGATAGATTGAAAATTAATATGGCTAGTTGTTAAACTTTTTTAGTGAATATATGATCCATGATGTGAGAATTAATAAACTAAATGGGCCACCCTGAAATTACTAAATTAATCACAAAGATAAAATTGATTATATCATTTGTACCTAATTTCTAACAAGGAAATAACAATAAAATACATATGACTAGAAACCTATGATTCCAAACTATCACAAAAGTAACCCTAAAAATGTAAAAGAGATCTCACTCATAATAGATATCATGAATAAGGAGCTCCCTTACATGAAAATACATCATATAGGTATAATGTTTATAGAAAGAAATAATCATCAAAAGCATCTAATATATAGTTTAAATTTACATGAAATCCAAATAAGATAAAATATTATAGTGTTGGGAAAGGACAAGGGACAAACTCAACAATTAGATATCACAACTATGAATCAATTTCAATGAGAAAATATCACAGGCAGTGATAATAGATTATTCATTGGGGTTCTCCAAACCATTTTATGAATTCCCACTAAAACGTATTCATAAAAAAGTAAATGATAACATGGATTTAAATGATACCCTATAGCTGGTAGAAACAAGTAACATCACACCAAACCTACAATAAAATGTCCCAAAGAGTCAAAAATTACTAAATGATATAAAAAATAATATAAATTCTTATAAAACCATATATATCATCGAAAACATGCACCTATAAGAGATCGAATAATACAACCCACTTATGGGAAGCAGTGGAAAAATTTGATAGAAGACAATGTGGGAAACCAAAAATAGTAAATACATAAACACTATGTTCAATTAGATGATTATGGTTATATTCCAAAGTGGTATATGTCGATGAACTTCTCTAACATGATACTTATAAGGCCCCAGCCTTAAACCTTACTTAATCTTGAGTTATTACAAGATTACACATTGAGGATCTTTTCAGGTTTAGAGTTTTAGAGAATTAGATAATGAAACTTGCATTACATTCCACATTTAAACAATGTGGTTACATAAAAGACAATATTCATTCTTCCCATCAACGGAAACCTATTTAGAATAAAACACGGATTCTTTCTTGACACATCCTTGACACTAACATCATATCATGTACCTTTCCCTTAACCTGTGAAAAACATTTCAAAAACTTGGGATGAGCATAAAAAGCTCAGTAAGGGTTATAAAAATATGGAAAGGAAACATGAGTTCATATATACATATGAATGAAATCATACTTTACCCATAAAACATAGGCACTTTAACATACCTCATAAAATCATGAATAAATCATTTAAATCATAAGACATAAAGGTATCATGAGGCATTCATAAAATTCTTACATAGGGAGTAACCCTCTTTGTTACGTTTGGAATACCCATCACAGTATATTCCCTAAATCCCTTCGGATAAACCTTATCGTTTCACTCCTTCGCGTTACCCAATGCATTGGAGAGCTATATCGGGCTCACCCGCCCATAGTTTATCACGGAACAACCCGTTTTCATAACAATTCCCAAGAACCATAACATAAATGTATCACATAAAACATGCATAAAGGAAATATAACATTTCCACATTTCAATCACAATATAAGATTTTAGGATACTTAAATAATGAATCCATAAAAAAAACATTTTCAAAACCATTTAAAACATTCAAAAGAGATTTTTGAATCAAAGTGTCCCATACCACCTTGAAGATTAAAATTTTAAACCATCAATATCCATATAAATAAATCCTTAAAACCATTTTGAAAACATGGATATTAATAAGAACAAATAATTAAAACATTTAAAACGATATTTTGGATAAAGGGGTTTTACCAAAATTAGTGACACGTGAATACAATAATCGAGGAATAACATTTAGTCAGAACTTTATAATATCATGAGAATAAATGGATTCATGATATAATACTCCAAAGGACAATATATACACCATATAAGAGTGAATTGGTGAATAACAACAATGAACCCTCAATAGAAATGTCAAATGTGATGAAATCCCTTATAAAGAATGTATCCTTAAATTAAGGACAAATAAATCTCAAAAATATGTGTGAAAAATAAAAATACACACAATATAAGTGGATATTAATTGTAAAACAATAAAAGGTCATTCACACATATTCAATGGATGACATATTCAATGACTACATGTTGAACCCAATGAAATCGAAATTGGATTAAAAAGTTCCCTTTACAGCCTAACGACATCACATCAAAATGAGTTGATGAGAGATTAAAAAGTGTATCTCATCACTTGGACATAAAATTTACATCAATAAGGATATATGAGAACATATCCCAACATAAGAATATGTAAATTAAAAGACCCAACAAAGAAGTCTTTTAAGAAGAGGAGGGTGAAAGGTTCCCTTACCGACTTGGGTATCTTTCAAAACATACACCCCATGAAAGAAGGACAATAAATCATTGATGTAAATAATCATAAAGGAAATTATATTACAAAAAGTGTAGAATAATGGCATTACATACACCACTCAAAGAAATTGTGGCAAAATGTAGCATAAATCTCATGGGAATAAATGTGAGATGAAAAATCCCTTACGAAAACTCGGCATCCTAACGGCGCCACATAGAACTTCCAAAAATGGATTGATGAGATCAAATAGGGTATCCCATAACATTACAACAAAATGTACAGAAAGAGGAATATGAAATAACATCCCCCATCATAACAAATAGGAGCTTAAATGAAGTGACATAAAGGGGAGTACTTGAAGAGAAAGAGAGAGGTTAGATCTCTTACGAAAATTCGGCAGCCTATCGGCGCCACTTAAAACTTCCAAAATAGATTGATGAGAGAGAATAGGGTCTCTCATCACATGAACATAATAATTACAGTAAATTTAATATAAAATATCATACCAATAACAAGAAATATGAGCTTTAAAAGGAACGACATAAAAGTGTGTACTTAAAAAGAATGACAGGAGTAGGATCCCTTACCTTGGGTCCGACTTGACTCGATCGTTCTTTAACGTCCTGAATAATAAACTTGAGTTAATTTCCACTTTATTAAGAACCTTTTTCTAGTTCATTATTCCTATTAGATCACTTATTTCCATGTTATAAACATTATGTAAACATTTAAGTTAATAATGTTTGTTTTGTCGATATTTGGTTCTTAAGTTGAAACTGGACTTCTTACAATTACATGTTGTTAGTGTGGTCAAATGTTTATTATATCCAGAATTATATTCATGATTTGGATATCATATAAGTCATATATATCCAGTACATGCATGCATTTATAACATTACATAATCATTTAGAGGTAAGAAATGAAATGCACCGTTCATGGAGACGGTAAGCCGTACGTACACATGAACTCTACTTTCATTTCTATTTCATATTTTATAGAATGGAATAATAATGATATAAAGGTATATTATAATTACAGTATAATATCATATATAATATCATAGTTCCATCCTTTATACGTCCCACATATGGTATTTAACGAATCAAATCACTTTGAGGGGGCGGTAGTCCGCACTTCCTTAAATGAAGATATCGTGTTTACCCATAATGTAAACCATAAAGGTATGCCCAAAAAGAAAAAAAACTGAAGCTTAAGGAAAACATAAATATATTATATATCATATATAAAAATAGTGACATCAAAATGGCCACCTTTGAAGGTGTTAAATGAGTATTGAACAATCATCGTTTCGGGAGGCAGAATTTCGCCATCCACGGAAACCGTATGTTCTTTAACCATTTGATGTAGTTTTGTGAGAGTGTAGCTCGAATAAATCTTATAAAAACATCCTAGTATATTGAAGATACTGGTTTTGTTACAAAAGAAGTAAATAAAAAGAGTTTATGGGGTTGGAGAAGCAAAAAAAAACAAATGAACATGAGAGAATGAATTACCTTTAAAAGTGCATCTCCTTTTTATTTGAGCCTAAAGGCTTCCTTTGAAAGGATTCTGCCCAAATTGAATCCTCTAGGATGAGGAGAGGGATGTGGAGAGAGTAAATGGGCAGGTTTTGGCCGAGCCAAAGGCTTTAGGAGTGTGTGAAATGAGGTAGAGGTGGGGGCCTTTTATAAGAGGAGAGGAGGGGAACTTTTGGAAAGTAAAGAAATATTACTTTATTTGAAAATGTGTTTCGGTTTTAAAAGGTCCCATATTGATATAATTCGTGGATAAGGTGATAAGGGTTCGAAATCCACCCATCCAATAAGTTATGGACATGTTTAGTTCATAGATTTTACATTATCATTCCATTTTATTTAAATCTTCAAATAATGATGTCATCGCTGCATCATTATTATGTCGTAAATAATTTAACATATTTAATGTCTAAAAATTCTAAAAAAATAACTATGATGTAGGAAATATTATTATCTTTCCAATGAATATTTATAATCAAAAATCTGTTCATTATAACCCCATGTAAAAATTGTTTTCGTAAAACATATGATGTTTGTGTCATTTTGACTTTTACATTAAATAAAAAGTTATTTATGTCATTTCCCAACCAAAGTGTCTCCATGGGGTCCCCAAGTAGACCCATGGCTTGTCTTGGTCGGCCATGACACAAACAATGAGGGTAGGACATGTGTCAAGCTCATCTTATTTTATTAAAGCATTATTTTTACCTTAAACTATACTAATTACCACTAATCACGATTAAAAACTTAATAAGTTACTATTCACCAAAAAATTATTTTTATCCCATTGAACCACATTTTACTTCTTAATGACAACCATGTATGTCGGATTTTTGAAATTCAAAACACAAAGATGGCAAAATTTCCTTTAAACGGAAAAAGCAGTTTTTATAAGTACCACTTAGTGGTTTCACTATTCATCAAAAATTGAAGTTTTTCAGTAAAATCCCAAAAATTCACCCTAATCTATATTTGATATTCTGAATTCAAAAATGAAGTCCGTTTTACAAAATTCAAAACATATAAGTCACATTAATTAATTTAATAATTAATTCCCGCTGTCATGACAAATAGCGTGTTTTTATGAAACAATATGTATCAAAACATTGACACTAGTTTAAGTCCGATTTCAAAGTGAAATAAATTCCAACAACCACTATTGGATTTAATGGTAAAAATATTTGCTAATTTCACTTTAAAAACAATTCAAATGATAATCTAATCATATAAATAAATTATATTAAAAATAGGGTTTGAATTAAAATACAACATTTTACACTATTCATTAAAAAATGAGCTTTATCGGAAAAATACCAAAAATTTACACAAAGTAAAATTTGATGTCCCGATTCTAAAGAAGAGTTTTATTTGGTCCAAAAGAATGTATAAGAGTGATCAAAACTATATTTAATGACAGTTCTCCATCAGAAGGCGATAAGTGAACCTTTAGTGAAAACTAGGTTATAAAAGCCTAAAATTGAATTCTTTCTGTATTTTAAGCCTTTGGATAGATGTAAAAACATTTAAAAAAACATATATATTCATATTTTAGTTATTTTTATCCATTCCCGCCAATACAACGGCTACATGTTAACTGCCATTTAAAATAATATTATTTTATTATTAGAGTGCAACGTAAGATTCCCAAGAAACTCGTTGTTGCGTGTTGGGTACGCCATCGAGCATATCATCCACTTTAAAGTCATATTAATATTTTATTCACAAATATGGATAAATATGAAAATGTCATATTCTTTATTTACCCGGGGTGTTACATCCTTCCCCCCTTTTTGGGAATTGCGTCCTCGCAATTTTTAAAATTGTGCTTGGAAACATCCTTGAAAGTCCCACATCGGAGAAGAGTCGGTAAAACAATCACTTTAAAATAAAGAAAGATAAGTACAAAGGTCACCCGAGTTAACCACTACTAGGATTCCAAGTATGAAAATATGGACATGGAGGAAAAAACAAAGGGTCTTGTTCTGATGGAGAGTGATAGAAAACATGTTTAGGAGAAAGTTAACCACGAGAAAATCACAAACTTGTGATGGGTTAAACGGTATTCGATTCCCCAGTATGAAAAGTTAATAGACAACATTTTTGATTTAAGTTAATTTTTATTGAGTAATTTATTCATAAGGAAGCATAATCACTTATCATGTTGACTTTCAACTTTTATTATATTCCTTACACAAAATCATATTTTCTCCAAAAGACGAGTATTTAGGAAGACATGTTTCTATTAATAGTACTATAGTCAACTTCTAGAGAATCACCTAATCCACAAAAGAGAACTATATACTTCCCATGTCTCTAGACTTTAACCAAAACCAAAACCCAAAATGCTAGTACAAGATCAGATAATCCAGAAAAGGATAACCATTTATAAAAAGAAAATCTATGATTAATCTCCAAAATTTGTCCAACAAAACCCAAAGATCAAGGAGGACCATTAGATAAACAATTTTTCCATAAAATTATTCAAAGTAAAAACAATCTAAGATTGAAACCCAAATATTTGAAGTATTTAGTCACATAGTCTTCCAAGTTAAATCGTAAAATTTATCTCCAAACAAAATCAATTGCTCTTAAAGTCTCGCATTGAAAAGTAATTAACCTAATCACATATCCTCCATGATAGGTTAATCATTTTCATTGATAACCCAAAATAAACTTACTCTTAATTCCTAAAATCATATAACTAAAAAGAATCAGTCAAACTAACCAGGGACTTCACGTATTCCAGTGGTAGGCGATAAATACCAGTCGCACTTTGGTTGTGGGTTCGATTCCCGTAGCATTGTCTGACGCGACGGGTTGTCACACGGTCTGCGTGTTGTCCTTTTTCCAAAACTATATAAATCTCAAATCATTACCCAAAAAGGGATAAAATCATCAAAAATAACCATAACATAATTTAACCTCAATTTTATCTCATTCCTTTCACTTCAATCATAACATATAGTAACCCATAATTACCTCAAAAGTAAGGATCATATAAACCCAAATGGTTCTTTATAACTATGTCCACAAAAGAAAAGATAACTATTACTTGAATAAAATTTCCCTATATTAAACATCAGGGTTACACATAATATAAAAAGTCTTCTAATGTAACCCCATCATCAAAAGAGACTTAATACTCTTAAGAATTTCACCCTAACTCTTGAAGCCCTTATATGTTGACATCTTACTCATTCAACATTCTTCATGATCCATTATCCATTCCTTTCCAACTTATTCCGAAATACCTCTTTCCTACAAACAAAATCATGTATCATATCCTAAGATTCCAAAATAAGAAAACAATAGTCATGAAATAGTACATACCTTTGATTGGTCATTGTCAGTTTCTTCATCCTCAATCGGAATGGAATTAGGTATTGGTAAACGAATATTGGTACGCTCTTGGTGACCCCATTCACGAAACTTCATCATAGGACATGTGTTTGCATAATGACCATGCACACCACATTTAAAACATTCAATTGATCCCTCAGAAAGAACTTCTTTCCCTTTACTCGAGTCAACTGGATGCTTCCTTTTTCCATGGCAGGTTCTTGCTTTATGACCTTCATTTCCACATCTATAGCATATTTCTGTCCCTTTGAAACATTTTCCTAGGTGTTTCTTTCCACATCTTTGACACATAGGTTTTTGAACACACTTACCTTTATGATTATTACCTGTACTTCCGTAGGGATTTGTTTCTTGCATATATGATGCCTTAGAGAAATATCCAAGGTTTAGGTGGTCAATCATGACTCCAGATAGTTAGTTGAGGATAATCAAAAGAGTTCTCATTGTAGCTCACATATCATTCAGTTGCTTGCTCAAAAAACTTTCACAATTTCCTTCACATCCACTGTTACTTTGGTGCCTGCTAGATCCAGCCATTTACTAAAACCAAAAAGGTCAGTGTGAGTATATCAACAAAACCATCATGTACTAATGAGTACGATAAACACTAAGATATACTTACTCATTCAATTTATCTAAAACTGGGACTCTTTCTGAAATCCTAACCATTATGGTAATTTCACTTATTCTTAAAGAATACCCTAACCTCTAAAGTTATCTAAACCGACCTTTGATACCAACTATAAGGCCCCAGCCTTAAAAATTACTTAATCTTGAGTTATTACAAGATTACACATTGAGGATCTTTTCAGGTTTAGAGTTTTAGAGAATTAGATCATGAAACTTGCATTACATTCCACATTTAAACAAAGTGGTTACATAAAAGACAATATTCATTCTTCCCATCAACAGAAACCTATTTAAAATAAAACAAGGATTCTTTCTTGACACATCCTTGACACTATCATCACATCATTACCTTTACCTTGACCTGTGAAAAACATTTAAAAAACTTGTGATGAGCATAAAAAGCTCAGTAAGGGTTATAAAAATATGGAAAGGAAACATGAGTTCATATATACATAAGAATGAAATCATACTTTACCCATAAAACTTAGGCACTTTAACATACCTCATAAAATCATGAATAAATCATAGAAATCATAAGACATAAAGGTAACTTGAGGCATTCATAACATTCTTACGTAGGGAGTAACCCTCTTGGTTACATTTGGAATACCCATCACAGTATATTCCCTAAATCTCTTCGGAGAATCCTTATCGTTTCACTCCTTCGCGTTACCCAATGCATTGAAGATCTATATCGGGCTCACCCGCCCTTAGTTTATCACGGAACCACCCGTTTTCATAACAATGCCCAATAACCACAACATAAATGTATCACATAAAACATGCATAAAGGAAATATAACATTTCCGCATTTCAATCACAATATAACATTTTAGGATATTTAAATAATGAATCCATAAAAAAACATTTTCAAAACCATTTAAAACATTTAAAAGAGATTTTTGAATCAAAGTGTCCCATACCACCTTGAAGCTTAAAATTTTAAACCATCAATATCCATATAAATAAATCCTTAAAACCATTTTGAAAACATGGATATTAATAAGAACAAATAATTAAATCATTTAAAACGATATTTTGGTTAAAGGGGTTTTACCAAAATTAGTGACACTTGAATACAATAATCGAGGAATAACATTTAGTCAGAACTTTATAATATCATGAGAATAAATGGATTCATGATATAATACTCCAAAGGACAGTATATACACCATATAAGAGTGAATTGGTGAATAACAACAATGAACCCTCAATAGAAATGTCAAATGTGATGAAATCCCTTATAAAGAAGGTATCCTTAAATTAAGGACAAATAAATCTCAAAAATATGTGTGACAAATATAAATACACCCAATATAAGTGGATATTAAGTGTAAAACAATAAAAGGTCATTCACACATATTCAATGGATGACATATTCAATGACTACATGTTGAACCCAATGAAATCGAAATTGGATTAAAAAGTTCCCGTGACAGCCTAACAGCATCACATCAAAATGAGTTGATGAGAGATAAAAAAGTGTATCTCATCACTTGGACATAAAATTTACATCAATAAAGATATATGAGAACATATTCCAACATAACAATATGTAAATTAAAATACCCAACAAAGAAGTCTTTTAAGAAGAGGAGGGTGAAAGGTTCCCTTACCGACTTGGGTATCTTTCAAAACATACACCCCATGAAAGAAGGACAATAAATAATTGATGTAAATACTCATAAAGGAAATTATATTACAAAAAGTGTAGAATAATGGCATTACATACACCACTCAAAGAAATTTTGGCAAAATGTAGCATAAATCTCATGGGAATAAATGTGAGATGAAAAATCCCTTACGAAAACTCGGCATCCTAATGACGCCACATAGAACTTCCAAAAATGGATTGATGAGATCAAATAGGGTATCCCATCACATTAAAACAAAATGTACAGAAAGATAAATATGAAATAACATCCCCCATAATAACAAATAGGATCTTAAAATAAGTGACATAAAGGGGAGTACTTAAAGAGAAAGAGAGAGGTTAGATCTCTTACGAAAATTCGGCAGCCTATCGGCGCCACTTAAAACATCCAAAATAGATTGATGAGAGAGAATAGGGTCTCTCATCACATGAACATAATAATTACAGTAAATGTAATATAAAATATCATACCAATAACAAGAAATATGAGCTTTAAAAGGAACGACATAAAAGTGTGTACTTAAAAAGAAAGAGAGGAGTAGGATCCCTTACCTCGGGTCCGACTTGACTCGATCGTTCTTTAACGTCCTGAATAATAAACTTGAGTTAATTTCCACTTTATTAAGAACCTTTTTCAAGTTCATTATTCCTATTAGATCACTTATTTCCATGTTATTAACATTATGTAAACATTTAAGTTAATAATGTTTGTTTTGTCGATATTTGGTTCTTAAGTTGAAAGTGGACTTCTTACAATTACATGTTGTTCGTGTGGTCAAATGTTTATTATATCCAGAATTATATTCATGATTCGGATATCATATATGTCATATATATCCAGTACATGCTTGCATTTATAACATTACATAATCATTTAGAGGTAAGAAATGAAATGCACCGTTCATGGAGACGGTAAGCCGTACGTACACATGAACTCTACTTTCATTTCTATTTCATATTTTATAGAATGGAATAATAATTATATAAAGATATATTATAATTACAGTATAATATCATATATAATATCATAGTTCCATCCTTTATACGTCCCACATATGGTATTTGACGAATCAAATCACTTTGAGGGGGCGGTAGTCCGCACTTCCTTAAATGAAGATATCGCGTTTACCCATAATGGAAACCATAAAGGTATGCCCAAAATGAAAAAAAAACAGAAGCTTAAGGAAAACATAAACATATTATATATCATATATAAAAATAGTGACATCATAATGGCCACCTTTGAAGGTGTTTAATGAGTATTGAACAATCATCGTTTCGGGAGGCAGAATTTCGCCATCCACGGAAACCGTATGTTCTTTAACCATTTGATGTAGTTGTGTGAGAGTGTAGCTCGAATAAATCTTATAAAAACATCCTATTATATTGAAGATACTGTTTTCGTTACAAAATAAGTAAATAAAAAGAGTTTAGGGGGTTGGAGAAGCAAAATAAAACAAATGAACATGAGAGAATGAATTACCTTTAAAAGTGTATCTTCTTTTTATTTCAGCCTAAAGGATTCCTTTGAAAGGATTCTGCCCAAAGTGAATCCTCTAGGATGAGGATATGGATGTGGAGAGAGTAAATGGGCAGGGTTTGGCGGAGCCAAAGGCTTGAGGAGTGTGTGAAATGAGGTAGAGGTGGGGGCCTTTTATAAGAGGAGAGGAGGGGCACTTTTAGAAAGTAAAGAAATATTACTTTATTTGAAAATGTGTTTCGGTTTTAAAAGGTCCCATATTGATATAATTCGTGTATAAGGTGATAAGGGTTCGAAATCCACCCATCCAATAAGTTATGGACATGTGTAGTTCTTAGATTTTACATTATCCTTCCATTTTATTTAAATCTTCAAATAATGATGTCATCGCTGTATCATTATTATGTCCTAAATAATTTACCATATTTAATGTTTAAAAATTATAAAAAAATTACTATGATGTAGGAAATCTTTTTAGCTTTCCAATGACTATTTATAATCAAAAATCTGTTCATTATAACCCCATGTAAAAATTGTTTGCATAAACCATATTATGTTTGTGTCATTTTGACTTTTACATTAAATAAAACGTTATTTATGTCATTTCTCAACCAAAGTGTCTCCATGGGGTCCCCAAGTTGACCCATGGCTTGTCTTGGTCGGCCATGACACAAACAATGAGGGTAGGACATGAGTAAAGCTCATCTTATTTTATTAAAGCGTTATTTTTACCTTAAACTATACTAATTACCACTAATCGCGATTAAAAACTTAATAAGATACTATTCACCAAAAAATTATTTTTATCTCATTGAACCACATTTTACTTCTTAATGAAAACCATGTATGTCGGATTTTTGAAATTCAAAACACAAAGATGTCAAAATTTCATTTAAACGGAAAAATCAGTTTTTATAAGTACCACTTAGTGGTTTCACTATTCATCAAAAATTGAAGTTTTTCAGAAAAATCCCAAAAATTCACCCTAATCTATATTTGATATTCTGAATTCAAAAATGAAGTCCATTTTACAAAATTCAAAAAATATAAGTCACAATAATTAATTTAATAATTAATTCCCACTGTCATGACAAATAGCGTGTTTTTATGAAACAATAAGTATCAAAAGATTGACACTAGTTTAAGTCCGATTTCAAAGTGAAATAAATTACAACAACCACTATTGGATTTAATGGTAAAAATATTTTCTAATTTCACTTTAAAAACAATTCAAATGATAATCTAATCATATAAATAAATTATATTAAAAAGTGGTTTTGAATTAAAATACAACATTTTACACTATTCATTAAAAAATGAACTTTATCGGAAAAATACCAAAAATTTACCCAATGTAAAATTTGATGTCCCGATTCTAAAGAAGAGTTTTATTTGGTCCAAAAGAATGTATAAGAGTGATCAAAACTATATTTAATGACAGTTCTCCATCAGAAGGTGATAAGTGAACCTTTAGTGAAAATTAGGTTATAAAAGCCTAAAATTGAATTCTTTCCGTATTTTGAGCCTTTGGATAGATGTAAAAACATTAATAAAAACATATATATATTCATATTTTAGTTATTTTTATCCATTCCCGCCAATACAACGGCTACATGTTAACTTCCATTTAAAATAATATTATTTTATTATTAGAGTGCAACGTAAGATTCCCAAGAAACTCGTTGTTGCGTGTTGGGTACGCCATCGAGCATAGCATCCCCTTTAAAGTCATATTAATATTTTATTCACAAATATGGATAAATATGAAAATGTCATATTGTTTATTTACCTAGGGTGTTACATCCTTCCCCCCTTTTTGGGAATTGCGTCCTCGCAATTTTTAATATTGTTCTTGGAAACATCCTTGAAAGTCCCACATCGGAGAAGAGTCGGTAAAACAATCACTTTAAAATAAAGAAAGATAAGTACAAAGGTCACCCGAGTTAACCCCTACTAGGATTCCAAGTATGAAAATATGGTCATGGAGGAAAAAACAAAGGGTCATGTTCTGATGGAGAGTGATAGAAAACATGTTTAGGAGAAAGTTAACCACGAGAAAATCTCAAACTTGTGATGGGTTAAACGGTATTCGATTACCCAGTATGAAAAGTTAATAGAAAAAATTTTTGTTTTAAGTTAATTTTTATTGAGGAATTTATTCATAAGGAAGCATAATCACTTATCATGTTGAATTTCAACTTTTATTATATTCCTTACACAAAATCATATTTTCTCCAAAAGACGAGTATTTAGGAAGACATGTTCCCATTAATAGTACTATAATAAACTTCAAGAGAATCACCTAATCCACCAAAGAGAACTATATACTTCCCATGTCTCTAGACTTTAACCAAAACCAAAACCAAAAAGGCTAGTACAAGATCAGATAATCCGGAAAAGGATAACCATTTATAAAAAGAAAATCTATGATTAATCTCCAAAATTTGTCCAACAAAACCCAAAGATCAACGAGGACCATTAGATAAACAATTTGTCCATAAAATTATTCAAAGTAATAACAATCTAAGATTGAAACCCAAATATTTGAAGTATTTAGTCACATAGTCTTCCATGTTAAATCGTAACATTTATCTCCAAACAAAATCAGTTGCTCTTAAAGTATCGCATTGAAAAGTAATTAACCTAATCACATATCCTCCATGATAGGTTAATCATTTTCATTGATAACCCAAAATAAACTTACTCTTAATTCCTAAAATCATATAACTAAAAAGAATCAGTCAAACTAACCAGGGACTTCGCGTAGTCCAGTGGTAGGCGATAAATACCAGTCGCACTTTGGTTGTGGGTTCGATTCCCGTAGCATTGTCCGACGCGACGGGTTGTCACACGGTCTGCGTGTTGTCCTTTTTCCAAAACTATATAATTCTCAAATCATTACCCAAAAAGGGATAAAATCATCAAAAATAACCATAACATAATTTAACCCCAGTTTTATCTCATGCCTTTCACTTCAATCATAACATATAGTAACCCATAATTACCTCAAAAGTAAGGATCATATAAACCCAGATGGTTCTTTATAACTATGTCCACAAAAGAAAAGATAACTATTACTTGAATAAAATTTTCCTATATTAAACATCAGGGTTACACATAATATAAAAAGTCTTCTAATGTAACCCCGTCATCAAAAGAGACTTAATACTCTTAAGAATTTCACCCTAAATCTTGAAGCCCTTATATGTTGACATCTTACTCATTCAACATTCTTCATGATCCATTATCCATTCCTCTCCAACTTATTCCGAAATACCTATTTCCTACAAACAAAATCATGAATCATATCCTAAGATTCCAAAATAAGAAAACAATAGTCATGAAATAGTACATACCTTTGATTGGTCATTGTCAGTTTCTTCATCCTCAATCGGAATGGCATTAGGTATTGGTAAACGAATATTGGTACGCTCTTCGTGACCCCATTCACGAAACATCTTCATAGGACATGTGTTTGCATAATGACCATGCACACCACATTTAAAACATTCAATTGATCCCTCAGAAAGAACTTCTTTCCCTTTCCTCGAGTCAACTGGATGCTTCCTTTTTCCATGGCAAGTTCTTGCTTTATGACCTTCATTTCCACATCTATAGCATATTTCTGTCCCTTTGAAACATTTTCCTAGGTGTTTCTTTCCACATCTTTGACACATAGGTTTTTGAACACACTTACCTTTATGATTATTACCTGTACTTCCGTAGGGATTTGTTTCATGCATATATGATGCCTTAGAGAAATATCCAAGGTTTAGGTGGTCAATCGTGACTCCAGATAGTTGGTTGAGGATAATAAAAAGAGTTCTCATTGCAGCTCCCATATCATTCAGTTGCTTGCTCAAAAAACTGTCACAATTTCCTTCACATCCACTGTTACTTTGGTGCCTGCTAGATCCAGCCATTTACTAAAACCAAAAAGGTCAGTGTGAGTATATCAACAAAACCATCATGTACTAATGAGTACGATAAACACTAAGATATACTTACTCATTCAATTTATCTAAAACTGGGACTCTTTCGGAAATCCTAACCATTATGGTAATGTCACTTATGCTTAAAGAATACCATAACCTCTAAAGTTATCTAAACCGAACTTTGATACCAACTATAAGGCCCCAGCCTTAAACATTACTTAATCTTGAGTTATTACAAGATTACACATTGAGGATCTTTTCAGGTTTAGAGTTTTAGAGAATTAGATCATGAAACTTGCATTACATTCCACATTTAAACAAAGTGGTTACATAAAAGACAATATTCATTCTTCGCATCAATGGAAACCTATTTCAAATAAAACAAGGATTTTTTTGACACATCCTTGACACTATCATCACATCATGTACCTTTCCCTTGACCTGTGAAAAACATTTCAAAAACATGGGATGAGGATAAAAAGCTCAGTAAGGGTTAAAAAAATATGGAAAGGAAACATGAGTTCATATATACATAAGAATGAAATCATACTTTACCCATAAAACTTAGGCACTTTAACATACCTCATAAAATCATGAATAAATCATAGAAATCATAAGACATAAAGGTAACATGAGGCATTCATATCATTCTTACGTAGGGAGTGACCCTCTTGGTTATGTTTGGAATACCCATCACGGTATATTCCCTAAATCTCTTTGGAGAAACCTTATCGTTTCACTCCTTCGCGTTACCCAATGCATTAGAGAGCTATATCAGGCTCACCCGCCCTTAGTTTATCACGGAACCACCCGTTTTCATAACAATTACCAAGAACCATAACATAAATGTATCACATAAAACATGCATAAAGGAAATATAACATTTCCGCATTTCAATCACAATATAACATTTTAGGATATTTAAATAATGAATCCATAAAAAAACATTTTCAAAACCATTTAAAACATTTAAAAGTGATTTTTGAATCAAAGTGTCCCATACCACCTTGAAGCTTAAAATTTTAAACCATCAATATCCATATAAATAAATCCTTAAAACCATTTTGAAAACATGGATATTAATAAGAACAAATAATTAAATCATTTAAAACGATATTTTGGTTAAAGGGGTTTTACCAAAATTAGTGACACTTGAATACAATAATCGAGGAATAACATTTAGTCAGAACTTTATAATATCATGAGAATAAATGGATTCATGATATAATACTCCAAAGGACAGTATATACACCATATAAGAGTGAATTGGTGAATAACAACAATGAACCCTCAATAGAAATGTCAAATGTGATGAAATCCCTTATAAAGAAGGTATCCTTAAATTAAGGTCAAATAAATCTCAAAAATATGTGTGACAAATATAAATAAACCCAATATAAGTGGATATTAAGTGTAAAACAATAAAAGGTCATTCACACATATTCAATGGATGACATATTCAATGACTACATGTTGAACCCCATGAAATCGAAATTGGATTAAAAAGTACCCTTGACAGCCTAACGGCATCACATCAAAATGAGTTGATGAGAGATAAAAAAGTGTATCTCATCACTTGGAAATAAAATTTACATCAATAAGGATATATGAGAACATATCCCAACATAAAAATATGTAAATTAAAAGACCCAACAAAGAAGTCTTTTAAGAAGAGGAGGGTGAAAGGTTCCCTTACCGACTTGGGTATCTTTCAAAACATACACCCCATGAAAGAAGGACAATAAATAATTGATGTAAATACTCATAAAGGAAAGTATATTACACAATGTGTAGAATAATGGCATTACATACACCACTCAAAGAAATTGTGGCAAAATGTAGCATAAATCTCATGGGAATAAATGTGAGATGAAAAATCCCTTACGAAAACTCGGCATCCTAACGGCGCCACATAGAACTTCCAAAAATGGATTGATGAGATCAAATAGGGTATCCCATCACATTACAACAAAATGTACAGAAAGAGGAATATGAAATAACATCCCCCATCATAACAAATAGGATCTTAAAAGAAGTGACATAAAGGGGAGTACTTAAAGAGAAAGAGAGAGGTTAGATCTCTTACGAAAATTCGGCAGCCTATCGGCGCCACATAAAACATCCAAAATAGATTGATGAGAGAGAATAGGGTCTCTCATCACATGAACATAATAATTACAGTAAATGTAATATAAAATATCATACCAATAACAAGAAAGATGAGCTTTAAAATGAACGACATAAAAGTGTGTACTTAAAAAGAAAGAGAGGAGTTGGATCCCTTACCTCGGGTCCGACTTGACTCGATCGTTCTTTAACTTCCTGAATAATAAACTTGAGTTAATTTACACTTTATTAAGAACCTTTTTCTAGTTCATTATTCCAATTAGATCACTTATTTCCCTGTTATAAACATTATGTAAACATTTAAGTTAATAATGTTTGTTTTGTCGATATTTGGTTCTTAAGTTGAAAGTGGACTTCTTACAATTACATGTTGTTCGTGTGGTCAAATGTTTATTATATACAGAATTATATTCATGATTTGGATATCATATATTTCATATATATCCAGTACATGCATGCATTTATAACATTACATAATCATTTAGAGGTAAGAAATGAAATGCACCGTTCATGGAGACGGTAAGCCGTACGTACACATGAACTCTACTTTCATTTCTATTTCATATTTTATAGAATGGAATAATAATGATATAAAGGTATATTATAATTACAGTATAATATCATATATAATATCATAGTTCCATCCTTTATACGTCCCACATATGGTATTTAACGAATCAAATCACTTTGAGGGGGCGGTAGTCCGTACTTCCTTAAATGAAGATATCGCGTTTACCCATAATGGAAACCATAAAGGTATGCCCAAAATGAAAAAAAACAGAAGCTTAAGGAAAACATAAACATATTATATATCATATATAAAAATAGTGACATCATAATGGCCACCTTTGAAGGTGTTTAATGAGTATTGAACAATCATCGTTTCGGGAGGCAGAATTTCGCCATCCACCGAAACCGTATGTTCATTAACCATTTGATGTTGTTGTGTGAGAGTGTAGCTCGAATAAATCTTATACCAACATCCTAGTATATTTAAGATACTGTTTTTGTTACAAAATAAGTAAATAAAAAGTGTTTATGGGGTTGGAGAAGCAAAATAAAACAAATGAACATGAGAGAATGAATTACCTTTAAAAGTGTATCTCCTTTTTATTTGAGCCTAAAGGCATCCTTTGAAAGGATTCTGCCCAAAGTGAATCCTCTAGGATGAGGAGATGGATGTGGAGAGAGTAAATGGGCAGGGTTCGGCCGAGCCAAAGGCTTGAGGAGTGTGTGAAATGAGGTAGAGGTGGGGTCCTTTTATAAGAGGAGAGGAGGGGCACTTTTAGAATGTAAAGAAATATTACTTTATTTGAAAATGTGTTTCGGTTTTAAAAGGTCCCATATTGATATAATTCGTGGATAAGGTGATAAGGGTTCGAAATTCACCCATACAATAAGTTATGGACATGTGTAGTTCTTATATTTTACATTATCTTTCCATTTTATTTAAATCTTCAAATAATGATGTCATCGCTGCATCATTATTATGTCATAAATAATTTAACTTATTTAATGTCTAAAAATTATAAAAAAATTACTATGATGTAGGAAATATTTTTATCTTTCCAATGACTATTTATAATCAAAAATCTGTTCATTATAACCCCATGTAAGAATTGTTTTCGTAAAACATATGATGTTTGTGTCATTTTGACTTTTACATTAAATAAAAAGTTATTTATGTCATTTCTCAACCAAAGTGTCTCCATGGGGTCCCCAAGTTGACCCATGGCTTGTCTTGGTCGGCCATGACACAAACAATGAGGGTAGGACATGTGTCAAGCTCATCTTATTTTATTAAAGCATTATTTTTACCTTAAACTATACTAATTACCACTAATCGCGATTAAAAACTTAATAAGTTACTATTCACCAAAAAATTGTTTTTATCCCATTGAACCAAATTTTACTTCTTAATGACAACCATGTATGTCGGATTTTTGAAATTCAAAACACAAAGATGGAAAATTTTCATTTAAACAGAAAAATCAGTTTTTATAAGTACCACTTAGTGGTTTCACTATTCATCAAAAATTGAAGTTTTTCAGAAAAATCCCAAAAATTCACCCTAATCTATATTTGATATTCTGAATTCAAAAATGAAGTCCGTTTTACAAAATTCAAAACATATAAGTCACATTAATTAATATAATAATTAATTCCCGCTGTCATGACAAAGAGCGTGTTTTTATGAAACAATAAGTATCAAAATATTGACACTAGTTTAAGTCCGATTTCAAAGTGAAATAAATTCCAACAACCACTATTGGATTTAATGGTAAAAATATTTTCTAATTTCACTTTAAAAACAATTCAAATGATAATCTAATCATATAAATAAATTATATTAAAAAGAGGTTTTGAATTAAAATACAACATTTTACACTATTCATTAAAAAATGAACTTTATCGAAAAAATACCAAAAATTTACACAAAGTAAAATTTGATGTCCCGATTCTAAAGAAGAGTTTTATTTGGTCCAAAAGAATGTATAAGAGTGATCAAAACTATATTTAATGACAGTTCTCCATCAGAAGGCGATAAGTGAACCTTTAGTGAAAATTAGGTTATAAAAGCCTAAAATTGAATTCTTTCCGTATTTTAAGCCTTTGGATAGATGTAAAAACATTTAAAAAAACATATATATTCATATTTTAGTTATTTTTATCCATTCCCGCCAATACAACGGCTATATGTTAACTGCCATTAAAAATAATATTATTTTATTATTAGAGTGCAACGTAAGATTCCCAAGAAACTTGTTGTTGCGTGTTGGGTACGCCATCGAGAATAGCATCCCCTTTAAAGTCATATTAATATTTTATTCACAAATATGGATAAATATGAAAATGTCATATTCTTTATTTACCTGGGGTGTTACATCCTTCCCCCCTTTTTGGGAATTGCGTCCTCGCAATTTTTAAAATTGTTCTTGGAAACATCCTTGAAAGTCCCACATCGGAGAAGAGTCGGTAAAACAATCACTTTAAAATAAAGAAAGATAAGTACAAAGGTCACCCGAGTTAACCCCTACTAGGATTCCATGTATGAAAATATGGACATGGAGGGAAAAACAAAGGGTCATGTTCTGATGGAGAGTGATAGAAAACATGTTTAGGAGAAAGTTAACCACAAGAAAATCACAAACTTGTGATGGGTTAAACGGTATTCGATTCCCCAGTATGAAAAGTTAATAGACAACATTTTTGTTTTAAGTTAATTTTTATTGAGGAATTTATTCATAAGGAAGCATAATCACTTATCATGTTGACTTTCAACTTTTATTATATTCCTTACACAGAATCATATTTTCTCCAAAAGACGAGTATTTAGGAAGACATGTTCCCATTAATAGTACTATAATCAACTTCTAGAGAATCACCTAATCCACAAAAGAGAACTATATACTTCCCATGTCTCTAGACTTTAACCAAAACCAAAACCAAAAAGTCTAGTACAAGATCAGATAATCCAGAAAAGGATAACCATTTATAAAAAGAAAATCTATGATTAATCTCCAAAATTTGTCCAACAAAACCCAAAGATCAACGAGGACCATTAGATAAACAATTTGTCCGTAAAATTATTCAAAGTAAAAACAATCTAAGATTGAAACCCAAATATTTGAAGTATTTAGTCACATAGTCTTCCAAGTTAAATCGTAACATTTATCTCCAAACAAAATCAGTTGCTCTTAAAGTCTCGCATTGAAAAGTAATTAACCTAATCACATATCCTCCATGATAGGTTAATCATTTTCATTTATAACCCAAAATAAACTTACTCTTAATTCCTAAAATTATATAACTAAAAAGAATCAGTCAAACTAACCAGGGACTTCGCGTAGTCCAGTGGTAGGCGATAAATACCCGTCGCACTTTGGTTGTGGGTTCGATTCCCGTAGCATTGTCCGACACGACGGGTTGTCACACGGTCTGCGTGTTGTCCTTTTTCCAAAACTATATAATTCTCAAATCATTACCCAAAAAGGGATAAAATCATCAAAAATAACCATAACATAATTTAACCTCAATTTTATCTCATGCCTTTCACTTCAATCATAACATATAGTAACCCATAATTACCTCAAAAGTAAGGATCATATAAACCCAAATGGTTCTTTATAACTATGTCCACAAAAGAAAAGACAACTATTACTTGAATAAAATTTTCCTATATTAAACATCAGGGTTACACATAATATAAAAAGTCTTCTAATGTAACCCCATCATCAAAAGAGACTTAATACTCTTAAGAATTTCACCCTAACTCTTGAAGCCCTTATATGTTGACATCTTACTCATTCAACATTCTTCATGATCCATTATCCATTCCTTTCCAACTTATTCCGAAATACCTCTTTCCTACAAACAAAATCATGAATCATATCCTAAGATTCCAAAATAAGAAAACAATATTAATGAAATAGTACATACCTTTGATTGGTCATTGTCAGTTTCTTCATCCTTAATCGGAATGGCATTAGGTATTGGTAAACGAATATTGGTACGCTCTTCGTGACCCCATTCACGAAACATCTTCATAGGACATGTGTTTGCATAATGACCATGCACACCACATTTAAAACATTCAATTGATCCCTCAGAAAGAACTTCTTTCCCTTTCCTCGAGTCAACTGGATGCTTCCTTTTTCCATGGCAGGTTCTTGCTTTATGACCTTAATTTCCACATCTATAGCATATTTCTGTCCCTTTGAAACATTTTCCTAGGTGTTTCTTTCCACAGCTTTGACACATAGGTTTTTGAACACACTTACCTTTATGATTATTACCTGTACTTCCGTAGGGATTTTTTTCTTGCATATATGATGCCTTAGAGAAATCTCCAAGGTTTATGTGGTCAATCATGACTCCAGATAGTTGGTTGAGGATAATCAAAAGAGTTCTCATTGCAGCTCCCATATCATTCAGTTGCTTGCTCAAAATACTGTCACAATTTCCTTCACATCCACTGTTACTTTGGTGCCTGCTAGATCCATCCATTTACTAAAACCAAAAAGGTCAGTGTGAGTATATCAACAAAACCATCATGTACTAATTAGTACGATAAACACTAAGATATACTTACTCTTTCAATTTATCTAAAACTGGGACTCTTTCTGAAATCCAAACCATTATGGTAATGTCACTTATGCTTAAAGAATACCCTAACCTCTAAAGTTATCTAAACCGACCTTTGATACCAACTATAAGGCCCCAGCCTTAAACATTACTTAATCTTGAGTTATTACAAGATTACACTTTGAGGATCTTTTCAGGTTTAGAGTTTTAGAGAATTAGATCATGAAACTTGCATTACATTCCACATTTAAACAAAGTGGTTACATAAAAGACAATATTCATTCTTCCCATCAATGGAAACCTATTTAAAATAAAACACGGATTCATTCTTGACACATCCTTGACACTATCATCACATCATGTACATTTCCCTTGACCTGTGAAAAACATTTCAAAAACTTGGGATGAGCATAAAAAGCTCAGTAAGAGTTATAAAAATATGGAAAGGAAACATGAGTTCATATATACATATGAATGGAATTATACTTTACCCATAAAACTTAGGCACTTTAACATACCTCATAAAATCATGAATAAATCATAGAAATCATAAGACATAAAGGTAACTTGAGGCATTCATAACATTCTTACGTAGGGAGTAACCCTCTTGGTTACGTTTGGAATACCCATCACAGTATATTCCCTAAATCTCTTCGGAGAAACCTTATCGTTTCACTCCTTCGCGTTCCACAATGCATTGGAGAGCTATATCGGGCTCACCCGCCCTTAGTTTATCACGGAACCACCTGTTTTCATAACAATGCCCAAGAAACATAACATAAATGTATCACATAAAACATGCATAAAGGAAATATAACATTTACACATTTCAATCACAATATAACATTTTAGGATATTTAAATAATGAATCCATAAAAAAACATTTTCAAAACCATTTAAAACATTTAAAAGAGATTTTTGAATCAAAGTGTCCCATACCACCTTGAAGCTTAAAATTTTAAACCATCAATATCCATATAAATAAATCTGTAAAACCATTTTGAAAACATGGATATTAATAAGAACAAATAATTAAATCATTTAAAACGATATTTTGGTTAAAGGGGTTTTACCAAAATTAGTGACACTTGAATACAATAATCGAGGAATAACATTTAGTCAGAACTTTATAATATCATGAGAATAAATGGATTCATGATATAATAATCCAAAGGACAGTATATACACCATATAAGTGTGAATTGGTGAATAACAACAATGAACCCTCTATAGAAATGTCAAATGTGATGAAATCCCTTATAAAGAAGGTATCCTTAAATTAAGGACAAATAAATCTCAAAAATATTTGTGACAAATATAAATACACCCAATATAAGTGGATATTAAGTGTAAAACAATAAAAGGTCATTCACACATATTCAATGGATGACATATTCAATGACTACATGTTGAACCCAATGAAATCGAAATTGGATTAAAAAGTTCCCTTGACAGCCTAACGGCATCACATCAAAATGAGTTGATGAGAGATAAAAAAGTGTATCTCATCACTTGGACATAAAATTTACATCAATAAGGATATATGAGAACATATCCCAACATAACAATATGTAAATTAAAAGACCCAACAAAGAAGACTTTTAAGAAGAGGAGGGTGAAAGGTCCCCTTACCGACTTGGGTATCTTTCAAAACATACACCCCATGAAAGAAGGACAATTAATAATTGATGTAAATACTCATAAAAGAAAGTATATTACACAAAGTTTAGAATAATTTCATTACATACACCACTCAATGAAATTGTGGCAAAATTTAGCATAAATCTCATGGGAATAAATGTGAGATGAAAAATCCCTTACGAAAACTCGGAATCCTAACGGCGCCACATAGAACATCCAAAAATGGATTGATGAGGTCAAATAGGGTATCCCATCACATTACAACAAAATGTACAGAAAGAGTAATATGAAATAACATCCCCCATCATAACAAATAGGATCTTAAAAGAAGTGACATAAAGGGGAGTACTTAAAGAGAAAGAGAGAGGTTAGATCTCTTACAAAAATTCGGCAGCCTATCGGCGCCACTTAAAACATCCAAAATAGATTGATGAGAGAGAATAGGTTCTCTCATCACATGAACATAATAATTACAGTAAATGTAATATAAAATATCATACCAATAACAAGAAATATGAGCTTTAAAAGGAACGACATAAAAGTGTGTACTTAAAAAGAAAGAGAGGAGTAGGATCCCTTACCTCGGGTCCGACTTGACTCGATCGTTCTTTAACGTCCTGAATAATAAACATGAGTTAATTTCCACTTTATTAAGAACCTTTTTCTAGTTCATTATTCCTATTAGATCACTTATTTCCATGTTATAAACATTATTTAAACATTTATGTTAATAATGTTTGTTTTGTCGATATTTGGTTCTTAAGTTGAAAGTGGACTTCTTACAATTACATGTTGTTCGTGTGGTCAAATGTTTATTATATCCAGAATTATATTCATGATTTGGATATCATATATGTCATAAATATCCATTACATGCATGCATTTATAACATTACATAATCATTTAGAGGTAAGAAATGAAATGCACCGTTCATGGAGACGGTAAGCCGTACGTACACATGAACTCTACTTTCATTTCTATTTCATATTTTATAGAATTGAATAATAAGGATATAAAGGTATATTATAATTACAGTATAATATCATATATAATATCATAGTTCCATCCTTTATACGTCCCACATATGGTATTTAACGAATCAAATCACTTTGAGGGGGCGGTAGTCCGCACTTCCTTAAATGAAGATATCGCGTTTACCCATAATGGAAACCATAAAGGTATGCCCAAAATGAAAAAAAAACAGAAGCTTAAGGAAAAAATAAACATATTATATATCATATATAAAAATAGTGACATCATAATGGCCACCTTTGAAGGTGTTAAATGAGTATTGAACAATCATCGTTTCGGGAGGCAGAATTTCGCCATCCACGGAAACCGTATGTTCTTTAACCATTTGATGTAGTTGTGTGAGAGTGTAGCTCGAATAAATCTTATAACAACATCCTAGTATATTGAAGATACTGTTGTTGTTACAAAAGAAGTAAATAAAAAGTGTTTAGGGGGTTGGAGAAGCAAAATAAAACAAATGAACATGAGAGAATGAATTACCTTTAAAAGTGTATCTCCTTTTTATTTGAGCCTAAAGGCTTCCTTTGAAAGGATTCTGCCCAAAGTGAATCCTCTAAGATGAGGAGATGGATGTGGAGAGAGTAAATGGGCAGGGTTTGGCCGAGCCAAAGGCATGAGGAGTGTGTGAAATGAGCTAGAGGTGGGGGCCTTTTATAAGAGGAGAGGAGGGGCACTTTTGGAAAGTAAAGAAATATTACTTTATTTGAAAATGTGTTTCGGTTTTAAAAGGTCCCATATTGATATAATTCGTGGATAAGGTGATAAGGGTTCGATATCCACCCATCCAATAAGTTTTGGACATGTGTAGTTCATATATTTTACATTATCTTTCCATTTTATTTAAATCTTCAAATAATGATGTCATCGCTGCATCATTATTATGTCATAAATAATTTACCTTATTTAATGTCTAAAAATTATAAAACAATTACTATGATGTAGGAAATCTTTTTATCTTTCCAATGACTATTTATAATAAAAATTCTGATCATTATAACCCCATGTAAAAATTGTTTTCGTAAAACATATGATGTTTGTGTCATTTTGGCTTTTTCATTAAATAAAAAGTTATTTATGTCATTTCCCAACCAAAGTGTCTCCATGGGGTCCCCAAGTTGACCCATGGATTGTCTTGGTGGGCCATGACACAACCAATGAGGGTAGGACATGTGTCAAGCTCATCTTATTTTATTAAAGCATTATTTTTACCTTAAACTATACTAATTACCACTAATCGCGATTAAAAACTTAATAAGTTACTATTCACCAAAAAATTATTTTTATCCCATTGAACCACATTTTACTTCTTAATGACAACCATGTATATCGGATTTTTGAAATTCAAAACACAACGATGGAAAAATTTCATTTAAACGGAAAAATCAGTTTTTATAAGTACCACTTAGTGGTTTCACTATTCATCAAAAATTGAAGTTTTTCAGAAAAATCCCAAAAATTCACCCTATGCTATATTTGATATTATGAATTATAAAATGAAGTCTGTTTTACAAAATTCAAAACATATAAGTCACATTAATTAATTTAATAATTAATTCCCGCTGTCATGACAAATAGCGTGTTTTTATGAAACAATAAGTATCAAAAGATTGACACTAGTTTAAGTCTGATTTCAAAGTGAAATAAATTTCAACAACCACTATTGGATTTAATGGTAAAAATATTTTCTAATTTCACTTTAAAAACAATTCAAATGATAATCTAATCATATAAATAAATTAGATTAAATAGAGGTTTTAATTTAAAATACAACATTTTACACTATTCATTAAAAATGAACTTTATCGGAAAAATACCAAAAATTTACACAAAGTAAAATTTGATGTCCTGATTCTAAAGAAGAGTTTTATTTGGTCCAAAAGAATGTATAAGAGTGATCAAAACTATATTTAATGACAGTTCTCCATCAGAAGGAGATAAGTGAACCTTTAGTGAAAATTAGGTTATAAAAGCCTAAAATTGAATTCTTTCCGTATTTTAAGCCTTTGGATCAATGTAAAAACATTTAAAAAAACATATATATTCATATATTAGTTATTTCTATCCATTCCCGCCAATACAACGGCTACATGTTAACTGCCATTTAAAATAATATTATTTTATTATTAGAGTGCAACGTAAGATTCCCAAGAAACTCGTTGTTGCGTGTTGGGTACGCCATCGAGCATAGCATCCCCTTTAAAGTCATAATAATATTTTATTCCCAAATATGGATAAATATGAAAATGTCATATTCTTTATTTACCTGGGGTGTTACAATACTCATATAAAACTTTTTATTAGGTGAAAAAATGGAATCATGAATTAAAAATCATAGTATGATTCTTTATTATAGATTTATAATGGCAGATCCACTCACAGTCATTGAACAAGAATACATGATTACAAAAAAATCAATGTGAATATGTGAAACAACTTCATGATTATTCTACTCAACTGCACAAGCTAGTCTAACATCACCATACCATTATTAGAGAATCCAATAACACACTAAAGGATTGGTGTAAAATCATTAATCTCTATCATTCTTAATAGGTAAACTATAATTTTGTATCTTTCTTCAATAAATATTCACATGCATTCAGTATAATATGACACCATTCTAATATAATATGTGGTTTAATAAATATTAAAAATAATTATCCATTGTGTATTAATCCATTGATAGGTCGGGAAGTTATGGGACCAAATTAGTGAATCAAAAATAATTTTCTAATACTAATATATCACATTTCTTTTGAAAAAATTGTTCATTATCTTTTTTATGTTTACAATTTTGGAGAATTGTTTTGGATGAATCGTTCCATGAATAACGCCAATAAAAGGTCATTATAATCCATTATGTAGTTATTAGAATTCAATAACTCCCATACGAGAACATTTAGAATAATGGAAAAAAAATTAGAGATTATGAAACATGGGGAGATTACTCTATATTAATATATCCTAAAATTACATAAATATTCCATTTATTTTTTTAGAGAACAGTAGCCCAATGAAATGAGGAAATTGAAATTATAAAACAATAAAAAAATACTAATGTATGGTAGAAAGGGGAATATCAGTATGACCCATGACCATAGTTGATAGAATGCGTGAACTAGACCTACCATTACCAGCTAGAGGGTATGTATGCTTTCATTCACATATATATTCCTCTTATGAATACTTTAGGACTCAATATGTATAATAGTTTATAAGAAGGAATGTGAAAACATGATCAAGACACAAAAAAATTCAAAATCCATTAAACTATTTATAAAGTAGTAATCCAATCTAAAAATTGAAATTTAAAACAACTCTAAAATCACATAACACGTTGAAATAAAATAAAATAAAAATACTGACTCTAGATACATTAAAAGAATCATCTAACCATTACCCATCTATAAAAAACTGAGAAACACTAAAATAGTACTATCTACATTGAAAAAAATTAACTACATCATTCCAAAAAATTCACAATTTAAATTTTTAAATATACCTAGATCTCATTTAGGACACACAACATGTCCTACTTTTTAGGTATTTAAATTTCATGATTTCTCAATCTATAGAGAAACCCCATTTCAAATCTATGTAAACAAATACATCAAATATTCATAAAAATTAAATTAAATTTTTTATTTAAAATGAATGATTAAATAATCCCCCACCCCACTTCTTTTAACAGTTCATGAGTTAAAAAACTGTTTTTTTAAAAATTAATAGTTCTTTCATAACACAATTAGATAATTAAATAATTAAAATCAAGTTTATATTAAACCAAACATCACTCAAAATTCATATTAAAAACCTAATGTAATCCTAAATCAAAAATTAAAAGAATGAATGGATTCTCAAAACCATAACGAACCAAAATGGTAAATTATAGGAATAAAATAGCATCATGTGGTTTGAAAAACTGTGTGCCAATTATGGAAGGATGACTTGGAGGCTCTGATTAATTGTTAATGGTCCTCCAATTATTTCTACGGTTATGCATATAAATATTTCACCAATGTGGTTACTTAACATTTTATATCCAAAATAAAAATATCTCAAAAAATAAACTATTCTTCCATTATAATGAAATAAAACTAATATAAAGACTTACAACCTCATAATTAACCACGAAAAAAGTTCAAATTTGAGTCACAAACATCATGCACTACCTTGGTAAATCATGTATCATTCCAAATATGTACTGACATAGAACATAATCATGACCAAACACTCATTGATTTAAGATCCCACATTCTTAGTAGAAAAAACCAAAACTAAAATGGGTCACTCTCGATCATAGTCCTTCTAAAAAAACTAGTGTAAGACAACATTTTTTCATGAACTAGTTCTAAGAAACCCCTGATCCAGAAAACCATATTCGCTAGTAAAAATGAATGAGAGGATGTCCCAATCTTATCACACTCGTGATAAGCTCTAGAGAAACATACAAAATTTTATTTTAATGATTTAACACAATGAACCAATTAAAATTATGGTCTTTTCCAACCTGAAAATGGACATGACAATTATGTTTGTTGGATGAAAGAACCTATATGGCCCCAACCTTAAACATTACTTAATCTTGAGATATTTCAAAAATAAACCTTGGGGATCTTTTCAGGTTTAGTGTTTTAGAGAATTAGATCATAAAACATGCATTACATACTATATTTAAACAAAGTGGTTACATAAAATATAGTAATCATTTTTTCCATTTGCGGAAACATATTTAAAAAAATGGATTCCTTATTGACACTTCCTTGACACTATCATCATATCATGTACCCTTCCCTTGACCTGTGAAAAACATTTCAAAAACATGGGATCTACATAAAAAGCTCAGTAAGGGATATGAAAGTATGGAAAGGAAACATGAGTACATGTATACACAAGAATCAATGAAATCATACTATACTCATAAAACCTAAGAACTTTAACATACCTCATCATATCAGGAATAAATCATAGAAATCATAATACATAAAGCTATCTTGAGGCATTAATAAAATTCTTACATATGGAGTAACCCTCTTGGTTACGTTCGGAATACCCATCACTGTATATTCCATAAATCTCTTCGGAGAAACTTCAACATTTAACCCCTTCGCGTTACCCAATGCATTGGAGAGCCATAACGGGCTCACCTGCCCTTCATTTATCACGGAACCACCCGTCTTCATTACAATGCCCAAGAACCATAACATAATCGTACCACATAATACATGCATAAAGGAAACATAACATTTCCACATTTCAATCACAAGATATCAATAAAACAAATTGATATAAAAAACATTATGAAAAAAAATTTCAATACCAAAATAAAAGAAAAGTAAAACATGGTATTTATTTTTCTTTTAAAAAAATGGTATGGTTTGTAGAGGAAGCCGAAACTCAAATAATGGTCATGGCGGTGGAGAAGTAGTTGTCTCCACATACATATGAAAAAAACATTCCCATTTTTAGTTTAGTAAATGTTTCATATAAAAAATATTCCTTTTGAATAAAAATTAAAGTCAAAGAGGTTTATACACCATATAAAAGAATGTTGTGTATAAAACAAAATATGCCTCAATGAAAGAAGATTGAGATGAAGTCCCATACCTCGGGTCCGACTTGACTTGGTCTTTATTTAACGTCCTTAATAATAAACTTGAGTTAATTTATACTTTCTTAAGAACCTTTTTCAAATTCATTATTCCTTTCATATCACTTATTACCATGTCATGGACACTATGTAATTATTCAAGTTAATAACGGTCGTTTTAACGATCATTGCTACTTGAGTCAAAAATAAACTCATTATAATTAAAAGTTGTTCATGTATCCATTATATCCAGAGTTATACTCATTATTTAGATATAATATATATCATATATATCCAGTATATACATGCATTTATAATATTACATAACATTTATAGGTAAGAAATGAAATGCACCGTTCATGGAGACGGTAAGCCGTACGTACGCATGAACGCTACTTTCATTTCTATTTCATATTTTATGGAATGGAATCATAATGATATAAAGGTATATTATAATTCCAGTTTAATATCATATATAATATCATTAAATCCATCCTTTATACATACCACATATGGTATTAACAAATCAAATCACTTTGAGGGGGCGGTAGTCCGCACATCCTAAAATGAAGATATCGCGTTTACCCATAATGGAAACCATAAAGGTATTCCATAAATGAAAAATAAATAAGCTTAAGTAAAACATAAACATATTATATATCATATATAAATATAGTTACATATTAATCTCCACATTTAAATGTGTTATATGAGTGTTGAACAATCATCATTTCGTCAGGCAAAAATTCGCCATCCACAAAAACAGTATGTTATTTAACCATTAGATGTAGGTGTGTGTATGTGTATCTAGAATCATTATTATAAAAAAATACTAGTATTTGGAAGATACTGGTGTTTTTACAAAATAAATGAATAAAAAGTGTTTAGGGGATTGGAGAAGTAAAATAAAACATAAGAACACTAGAGAAAACACTACCATTAAAACGGGTAACTCTTTTCTATTTGAGCTCAAAGGCTTCCTTGGGAAGACTTTTGCCCAAAGTGAGGATTCAAGGAGTAATATAGTGAGGTGTAGAGACAAAATGAGCAGGGTTTGGCGGAGCCAAAGGCTTTTTAGGTGTGGCTAAGGTGGTAGAGGTGGGGGCCGTTTATAAGAGGAGAGGAGGGGCACTCTTGGAAAGTTATAAAAGGTTACTTTATTATAAAATGATTTTCAGATTTAAAAGGTCCCAAAAATATATATTTCGAGGATAAGTTTCTAAGAGTTCTAAATCCACCCATAAAATAGGTTTTTGAAATGTTTAGGTCCTAGATTTTACATTATCTTTTCATTTTATTTAAATCATTAAATAATGAGGAAATCGCAGCATCATCATGGTGTCATAAATAATTTAATTTATTTAGTGTCTAAAAATTATAAAACAACTATCATGATGTATTAAATCTTTTTATCTATCTAATGAATATTTATTGTCAAAAATATGACTTGTATAACCCCATTTAAATTTTTTTTAGTAAAATAACTCATGTTTTTGACATTTTTACTTTAACATTAAATAAAAAGATATTAATGTCATTTTCCTTCCAAAGTGGCTCCATGGGGTCCCCAAGTTGACCCATGGATTGTGTTGGTCGGGAATGACTCATCCAATAAGGTAAGGACATGTGTCTAGGTATTTTCATTTTATTATAATATCATTTTATCCTTAATTTGCACTAATTACCTCTAATCGCGATTAATAAACTTAAAAGTTACTATTCACCAAAAAATTATTTTAATCCCATTGAACCACATTTTACTTCTTAATGAAAACCATGTATGTCAGATTTTTGAAATTCAAAACACATAAGTGGTAAAGTTTCATTAAAACGAAAAATCAGTTTTTTAAGTACCACATAGTGGTTTCACTATTCATCAAAAGTTAACGTTTTTCAGAAAAATACCAAAACTTCACCCTAAGATATATTTGATATTCCGAATCCAAAAATGATGTATATTTTAAAAAATTAAAAACATATAATTTACATTAATTAATGTAATAATTAATTGCCGCTGTCTAAACAAATAGCGTGTTTTTATGAAATAATATGTAGCAAAAGATTGACAGTAGTTTAAGTCCAATTTCAAAGTGAAATTAATTCTCATGACCACTATTGGATTAAATGGTAAAAATATATTCTAAATTATCTTTAAAACCAATTAAAAATATAATCTAACCATATAATTAAATTAGATGAAAAAAAAGTTTTGATGTAAAATGCAGTATTTTTCACTATTCATTAAAAAATGAACATTGTCAGAAAAATACCAAAAAATTATCCAATGTAAATTTCAATGTCCCAATAATAAATAATATGTTTATTTTTAAAAATAGAGCTTATAAAAGTTTAATAAGTTTTATTTAAAAATGGTTTGCCATCAAAAGGCAGTAAAACAATCTTTTAAAAATATTAGTGTATTCCATGCTTAAGATTGGATTTATTCTCATTTTAAGCCTCTAAAACACTATCTAATTAATTAATATACATAGATAAAAAATATATATTATTCATTACTTACTTGGGATGTTATAACCTTGCCCCCTTTAGGAAAGTGCGTCCCCACAATTTATTTTCTTATCGAATAAGTGGGGGTATTTGGCCCTCATTGCATTTTCAGATTATCATGTTGCCTCTTCCATCATGTGGTTTTTCCACAAAACCTTTACCTAATAAATCACCTTATTCTGTAACACTTTCTTCCTGTGGTCATGAATCTGTACTGGTTGTTCCTCATAAGAGAGGTTCTCTTCTAGGTGAACTACCTCTAGACTCAAAACATGAGATGGAACTGGCATATACTTTCTCAACATCGAACCATGAAAAACATTGTGTACCTGAGATAAACTCGGAGGTAAATCCACTTGGTAAGAAACTAATCCAACTCTCTCCAGAATTTCATATGGTTCAATGAACCTTGGACTCAGCTTTCTTTTCTTACCAAATCACATCACACTTTTCCATGGCGAGACTTTGAGAAAAACATGATCACCTACCTCAAAAGATAGATCCTTCCTCTAGTTATCCGCATAACACTTCTACCTGCTCTGAGCTGTTCTCATGTGTTTCTGTATCAGCTGAACTTTTTCTGCCAAATCATCTACCAATTCTGGTCCCATCAACTTCCATTCACCCACTTCATCCCTGAAAGCTAGAGTTCGACACCGCTTCCCATATAAAGCCTCAAATTGTGCCATTTGTATACTGGAATGAAAACTATTATTATATGAAAACTCAACTGAAGAAAGATGTTGGTCCCAACTTCCCTGATAATCCATTGACCAAGAAGGTAGCATATCTTCCAAAGTATGAATTCTTCGTTCTGATTTCCCATCTGATTGAGGATGAATAGCTGTACTAAAATTTAATTCAGTACCCAACTACTTCTGAAGGCCTTTCCAAAAGATAGAAGTGAACTTGGGATCACGATCTGATACAATGGAAAGAGGAACTCCATGTAACCTGACTATCTCTTTAAGTTACAAAAGGAAAATTTGATCTTGGGAAAAAGTATCCCGTATATCAAGGAAATGAGCAGATTTAGTAATGGGATCAACAATAACCCAGATTGCATTATTAGCTCAAGGTGTCTTCAGCAATCCCACAATGAAGTCCATGGATATATTTTCCCATTTCCATTCTAGTACTGGTAAAGGCTGAAGCATCGCTTTCGGTAACTGCCACTCTGCTTTAACCTGCTGACAAGTCAAACACATCACAGTAAAATCAGCAATATCTCTTTTCATTCCAACCCACTAGTAATACTCTCGCAGATCTCTGTACATCTTAGTACTGCCAGAATGAACTGAAAAAGAAGAACTATAAGCTTCACATAACAACTCTCTCTTCAACTGTGAATCACAAGGCACACACAATCTCTTCCCAAATCTCAATACATAGTCATTATCAATGTTGAATTCATGATACTTACCCTTCTAAACCAGCTCTACCTTTTTCTGCAACTCACTGTCTTGCATCTGTGCTTGCTTGATTCTGTCTGATAGAGATGATCTCACTAATACCTGAAACAAAATAGAATAACTTCCTGCACCAACAACTTCTATTCCAAAGTTCATCAAATCCTTAACCAAAGGATCACGTTCCAAACACAACATTGTTAATGAAGCATTGCATTTTAGACTCAAAGCATCAACCACTTTATTTGCTTTTCCCGGATGGTAAAGAATTGTATAATCATAATCCTTGATAAATTACAGCCATATCCTCTATATCATGTTCAATTCTTTCTGAGTGAATATATACTTTTGATCAGTATATATTTCACACTTTACTCCATAAAAATGATGCCTCCAAATTTTTAAAACGAAAACAACAGCAGCTAATTCCAAATCATGTGTAGGGTAATTTACCTCATGAGTTTTCAACTGTCGCGAAGCATAAGCAATTACCTAATCATTCTGAATTAGGAAACAACCAAGTCCTTTCAATGAAGCATCACAATTGATAAGAAACTCATCATTCCTGGAAGGTAGTGCCAAAACTGGAGCATTCCCCAATCTTCTTTTCAATTCTTGAAAACAATCATCACATTCTTTTGTCCAGATAAACATAACACCCATCCGAGTTAGCTCAGTCATTGGACTAGATAACCGGGAATATTTTCAAACAAACCTTCGGTAATACCCTTCCAAACCACGGAAGCTACGAATATCAGTTACATTTGTTGGTCTTGGCCATTCTTCCGCAACCTTTGTTTTTATGGGATCAACAGTTATCCCATCTTTAGAAACAATGTGACCAAGGAAAGAAATTTGTTGCAACCAAAAATCACACTTTCTGAATTTCCCATACAATTTATTTTCTTTTATGGTTTTAAAAATAACCCTTAAATGCCTTTCATGCTATTATTTAATTTTAGAAAACACCAAAATATCATCAATGAAAACCACCACAAACTTATCTAAGAACTCATGGAAAATTCAATTCATTATGTCCATGAATACAGCAACTGCATTGGTTTTCCCAAAAGGTATTACTATAAATTCTTTATGGCCATATCTTGTACGAAATGCAGTCTTCATAACATCTGCTTCCTTTACCTTCAGCTGATGGTACCCCAATCTCATGTCAATCTTTCAAAAATACCGAGCTCCCTGGAGATGATCAGACAAATCATCGATATGAGGCAAAGGATTTTTGTTCTTAACAGTGATGTTATTGAAGGCTCTATAGTCAATGCAATGTCTCATTGAACCATCTTTCATTTTAACTAATAAAATAGGATCACCCCATGGTGATGTGCTAGGTCGAATGAAACCTTTCTCTAATAAATCATGCAATTACTCTTTCAAATCAAAAAGTTAATTTGACCCATTCGATAAGGGAGTATTGAAATTGGATTAGAATCAGGAAGTCTGTCAATAGTAAATCCTATTTCCCGATCTGGTATTATTCCAGGCAACTCATCAGGAAAAACATCTGGATACTCATTTACCACTGGAACATCATTAATCAGAACAGTTCCCTTGTTTTCAACAATATGTGCAAGGTAAAATTCATTTCCATCTTTTACAAGTTTCTCAGCCTCATGATATGTTATCAACTGTAAGGGTTCATTCTTGTACACAAATTTAAAGTCTTTCTGAAAATAAACTTCATTAGCTCTACAGTCAATCTTAGCATGGTAAATAGAGAGACAATCCATACCCAGGATAACATCAAACTCTACTAGAGGTATAACAATAAGGTTTGCAAGTAGGTTCTTTCCACGGATAAGGATATGAAGATTTTTATAAATTCTTTTTACCTCAACATTTCCCCCAGGTGTTTTTACCCCATGTTTAGGAGTCATTTCTTGAGATGGTATTCCCATTTTACTAGAAAGGTTTTTAGAGATTAAATAATGTGTAGACCCCGAATCAAACAACACACTTGCATAATCTGAAAAAACAAACAAATTACCTGATACAACTTCATTTGATGGACCGACATATACTGAAGTAGTTGCAAAGGATTTCACCACCCATTTCTGGTTGTAGTCAAACTGCTTCCCATCACTAAAGATCTTTTTCGGACACTAATTTTCATAGTGACCCATCTCATTGCAATTAATACATTTCACTAACTGTAAATCGAATTTGGACTTACCATCACCTTGATCTTTTTCAGTGCAATCACAAGTATTATGTCCCATCTTACCACATCAGTAGCACTTTCCGGAATTCATAAGACATTCCCCAGCATTCCTTTTACCACATTTATCACAAACTGGAAACTTAGTTTTCTTACCATCATACTTTTTGAAAGAATTATTTCCTTTCTCCTAGCCCCTCGGTCTCTACTTCTGTTGGTTGTTATAGAACACTTGATCATCGGAGAACTCCATTTCCACCTTCTCATCACATAGAACATGATTTTCATAACTTTTGAACTCACGAGAAGATAAATCCCTTCGATATTTTGGCTTTAATCCTGAGTAAAAACGATTGATTTTACTATCAAGGTCTCAGATAAAATTTGGAGCATACCTTTCCAATCGAGTGAAACTCTCTTCATAGGCAGCCACTGAGACTTCCTATTGCCTTAATTCCAAGAATTAATTTTCCATCATAAGTCGAACTGCATTAGGAAAATACTTCTCAAGAAACATACCTTTAAATCCATCTCAGTCGAGAGCATCAATCACATCAGCATCCCTGACATTTTTAACCATCCACCACCACTGATATGCTTCCCCCTCCAAACGGTAAATAGCAAGACTAACCTTTTGATTGTCTGAACACCCCATGACATTGAAAATCTTCTCCAGTACTTTAATCCACCTTTCACCTTGCACAGGGTCAGATGATCCTCTAAGTTATGGGGGATGTTGCCTCATTAAATGTTCCACCACTGACATGTTCCTCTGCGATTGATCTGGCTGATCTCGTGCATGGATACCACCACCATTTATCGCTTGAGTCAACTGTGCCATTACTGCAAAAAACTGTTCAGTTCCTATTCTGACCATCTCAAGATGCTGATTCGGATGGTTATTTCCTTCTATATGCCTTCCTACCACTGCTTCCCGATTTTCTCTGCGGAAAACCATTCTGAACAAACATGTCTTAGATGAACCAACATGGTAATCTTCAAATGCTATATCATTTCAATTTTTCCATAAAAAAATATTTTTGGATAATCATTTAAGAAAATTCTAACTCCTAAAGGTATCTAAACCGACCTCTTATACAAACTATAAGGCCCAAGCCTTAAACATTACTTATTCTTGAGATATTTCAAGAATACACCTTGAGGATCTTTTCAGGTTTAGAGTTTTAGAGAATTGGGTCTTAAAACATGCATTACATACCACATTTAAACAAAGTGGTTACATAAAATATAGTACTCATTTTTTCCCTCAGCGGAAACATATTTAAAATAAAACATGGATTATTTCTTGAAACTTCCTTGACACTATCATCATATCATGTATCCTTCCCTTGACCTGTGAAAAACATTTCAAAAACATGGGATGAGAATAAAAAGCTCAGTAAGGGATATAAAAGTATAGAAAGGAAACATGAGTACATGTATACACAAGAATCAATGAAATCATACTCTATTCATAAAACATAATCACATTAACATACCTCATAAAATCATGAATAAATCATAGAAATCATAAGACATAATGGTAACTTAAGACATTCATAACATTCTTACGTAGGGAGTAACTCTCTTGGTTACGTTTGGAATACCCATCACAGTATATTCCCTAAATATCTTCGGAGAAACCTCAACATTTAACCCCTTCGCATTACCCAATGCATTGGAGAGCTATAACGGGCTCACCCACCCTTAGTTTATCACGGATCCACCCGTCTTCATAACAATGCCCAAGAACCATAACATAATCGTACCACATAATACATGAATAAAGGAAACATAACATTTCCACATTTCAATAACAAGATATCAATAAAACACATTGATATAAAAAACATTATGAAAACCATTTTCAACACCAAAATAAAATAAAAGTAAAACATGGTATTTATTTTTCTTTTAAAAAAACAGTATGGCTTGAAGAGGAAGCTGAAACTCAAATAATGATCACAGCGGCAGAGAAGTCGTTGTCGCCTCATAAGTACGAAAAAAACATTCCCTTTTGTTGTTTAGTATACAATTCGTATAAAAATTATTCCTTCTGAATAAACGTAAAAGTCAAAGGGGTTTATACACCGTATAAAAAAGGTTGTTTATAAAACAAAATATGCCTCAATGAAAGGAGATTGAGACGAAGTCCCATACCTCAGGTCCGACTTGACTCGATCATTCTTTAACGTCCTGAATAATAAACATGAGTTAATTTAAACTTGCTTAAGAACCTTTTTCAAGTTCATTATTCCTTTTATATCACTTATTACCATGTCATGAACACTATGTAATTATTTAAGTTAATAACGGTCGTTTTAACGATCATTGGTACTTGAGTCAAAAATAAACTATTTATAATTACAAGTTGTTCATGTATCCATTATATCCAGAGTTATACTCATGATTTAGATATCATATATATCATATATATCCAGTATATAAATGCATTTATACAATTACATAATGTTTAGAGGTAAGAAATGAAATGCACCGTTCATGGAGACGGTAAGCCGTATGTACGCATGAACGCTACATTCATTTCTATTTCATATTTTATGGAATGGAATCATAATGATATAAAGGTATATTATAATTCCAGTATAATATCATATATAATATCATTAAATCCATTATTTATATGTACCACTTATGGTATTAACGGATCAAATCACTTTGAGGGGGCGGTAGTCCGTACTTTCTAAAATGAAGATATTGCGTTACCCATAATGGAAACAATGAAGGTATGCCATAAAAAAAATAAAGAAGATTAAGTAAAACATAAAAACAATATATATCATAGATAAATATATTGACATCTTAATGGCCACCATTAAAGGTGTTATATGAGTGTTGAACAATCATCATTTCGTGAGGCACAAATTCGCCATCCACAGAAACAGTATGTTCATTAACCATTAGATGTAGGTGTGTGTAAGTGTAGCTCGAATCATTATTATAACAACATCCTAGTATATGTGAGATACTTGTGTTGTTACAAAATAAATTAATAAAAAGTGTTTATGCGGTTGGAGAAGTAAAATAAAACAGAAGAACACAAGAGAAAACACTACCGTTAAAATGGGTAACTCTTTTTGATTTGAGCTCAAAGGCTTCCTTGGGAAGACTTCTGCCCAATGTGAGGCTTCAATGATTAAGAGAGTGATGTGGATAGACAAAATGATCATGGTATGACCATGTCAAAGTCTTGAGAGGTGTGGGTATGGTGGTAGATGTGGGGGCCTTTTATAAGAGGAGAGGAGGGGAACTCTTGGAAATTTATAAAAGGCTACTTTATTATAAAATGATTTTCGGATTTAAAAGGTCCCAAAATTATATATTTTTAGGATAAAGTGCTAAGAGTTCTAAATAAACCCATAAAATAGGTTTTTGAAATGTGTATGTCCTAGATTTTACATTATCTTTTCATTTTATTTAAATGGTTAAATAATGAGGTAATCACTGCATCATCATGGTGTCATAAATAATTTAATTTATTTAGTGTCTAAAAATTATAAAAAAAATTTCATGAAGTAGGAAGGATTTTTATCTTTCTAATGAATATTTTTAGTCAACAATATGACTTGTATAACCCCATTTAAAAATTGTTTTAGTAAAATAATTCATGTTTGTGACATTTTTACTTTAACATTAAATAAAAAGATATTAATGTCATTTTCCTACCAAAATGGCTCCATGGGGTCCCCAAGATGACCCATGGATTTTATTGGTCGGCCATGACACATCCAAAAAGGGTATGACATGTGTATAGGTCTTTTCATTTTATTATAATATCATTTTTGCCTTAATTTCCACTAATTACCTCTAATCGTGATTAATAAACTTAAAAGTTACTATTCCCCAAAAAATTATTTTAATCCCATTGAAGCAGATTTTACTTCTTAATGACAACCATGTATGTCGGATTTTTGAATTGAAAAACACAGAAGTGGTAAAGTTTCATTTAAACGAAAAAAGCTGTTTTTTAAGTACCACTTAGTGGTTTCACTATTCATCAAAAATTGAAGTTTTTCAGAAAAATACCAAAACATCACCCTAAGCTACATTTGATATTCTGAATTAAAAAATGATGTCTATTTTAAAAAATTCAAGACATATAAGTTACATTAATTATTTTAATAAATAATTCCCGTTGTCTGATAAAATAATGAGTTATTATGAAACAATAAGTAGCAAAAGATTGACACTAGTGTAAGTCCAATTTCAAAGTGAAATTATTTACAATGACCACTATTGGATTAAATGGTAAAAATATATTCTATTTGAGCTTTAAAACCAATTTAGAATATAATCTAACCATATAATTAAATTAGATAAAAAACAGTTTTGATGTAAAATGCAGTATTTTTCACTATTAATTAAAAAATGAACATTGTCAGAAAAATTCCAAAAAATTATCCAATGTAAATTTCAATGTCCCAATCATAAATAATAAGTTTATTTTGACAAATAGATCTTATAAAATTGTCAAAAGTTTGATTTAAAAATGGTTTTCCATTAAAAGAAAGTAAAACAATCTTTTAAAAATATTACTGTATTCCATGATTAAGATTGGATTTATTCTCATTTTAAGCCTCTAAAACAATATCAAATTCATTAATAGACATAGATAAAAAAATTTCAATTATTAATTACTTAATTGGGATGTTACAGAACCGATATTTATTGATATCGAAATATAAAAAACCCCAAAAAATTATAATATGAAAATGAAATTTATGATGATAATAAGAAAAACAAATAAAAACAGTATCCAATATAGTATTATTTAATAATAAATTATAAATATTGAATGAAATGGAAAATAATAAAAGTATTAAACATAAAATATTAAATAAATACAAAATAGGGCCAAATACTAGACAATTATCAGTATGTGTCAACTAAAACAGATTCACCAGTCTCCACCTAAAATACAAAATAGAATCTAATGTTCAACAAGTGCAATTTTATAAAATGTAATAAACCAATAATGATTAATGGGGTGAGATATATAGACCAGTAGGAAATGACCCATAGATCCATGTGTATCCATTAAATGTAAATATATATCATAATTATTTATAATTATCTATATGTACGTTAATAAATTATAATTATTCCATTTTGTAATTTAATAATGAATTAATGAACACTTTAAATACAATGGTTCATGAAAATAAGATTGGATAATGAAATAAAAACGTTTATATAAATATGTAATAAATCCATTTATTTTAATTTAAAACAAACATTTTGATTTTGATTAATGAAGAAATTAAATTTAGCAAATTTTTAATTAATAAATCTTGGGAACATATAGGATATGGTTAAAATATTGGACAAGGCTATATGAACTATTAAATAATCCTAACATTGGATGATAACAATATATCATGTATCCTAGTATTAACCTATATGGTATTATCTTGGGAAAACTACTATAATAAGAATATAATTTATCCTTGAAATAATGTTCTAAAAAAGTGAAATTTTTGTACCAAGAATTCCAACATAGATACCCATGATCACCCACAAATCAGGATTAGTTGGGATTCAAGAAATCATTTCACAATTATATATATACATCATGCTATATGAAAAATAATTCACACAATCACCTCTCACAGACTCATAAAAACTACCCAAATTCCATAATGATAACACATAATATACATAACCCCCTTCATCATCCACCATTATATACATAGCATAGAAACCAGTTATTTAAAAAACATGAGGGGTATGTTTCAATGGATTTTCATCACCTAAATATATCATTTGGAAAGATCTATTGGAGCCTCATGAGTATTTCATTCAAACCAAGTCCCAAAACAGATTTCCAAAAACCAAAACACCCATGATGATCTAAATATTAATTTCAATGTTCCATATTGGAATTTACACAAACACTTAATAAGCATGGATTTCCAAAATAGACTTGAACTTTTATTAAAAAGTGATGCCCTATGAAAATTTGATATAACACAAATGGAAATCCCTCTCTTATAAAATACTAGTCAATATAATTATTATAATTTTTGAAATATAAAAATGAAACATTTAAAAAAATGATAAATCATTATTCAGTAATCATAGAGTAATTTGAAGGATAATCGATCTTCATCCTTTCTCTTTTAACAAACTCAATGTAAATCCATCATAACACTATTAAAATTTCACAAATTGGTCAAGATGAACCAAAATGATCCCTAAAATATATAAAATATATTTAAAAATTGAGGAATATTACACCTTATATAATAAGACCATGCATTATAAAGAAAATAAGATAAATAGGATATTAATGATGGGAGAGAGGAAATGAGTGATTTACCTGGAAGAATCCACCACAGAACACAGAGGATCCTCAAAAATTAAAAAACGGAAAGATGTCGAAAATTGGGAGGAGAATCTATGGGTTGTGTATAATACAAAAAGGGGAAGAGGGTTTTGATTCAGGGAAAAAAAGAGCTGGTGATAAAGGAACTTCTTAATTTATTATGGAAAATGGCCTCTGTGCTGAGTTTGAACAATATTTTGGAAACGAATTCCCCAATAATGTGAGACTCTTGGATTTACTATATAATAATGATTCGATAGGCCACCTGACTACTCAAACAATGTACATCCCATGAAATGTTTCAGTATAAAAACTATAGAGCTATTTAGTGGTGGCCACACTAATTGAAAAATATTTTTGAAAACAATAAAACATGCAGTTGATTTTAAAAAAATCATGGTTAGTTCACATTGGAGTTGAGGGATGTAATATGGACTAAAAATAATTGATATTATAAAGATAATTATGGAAATGGTGTAGTAAGGAAGGTATGTGAATTTTGTTCAGGGGAGTTGTTTAATAATCAATTACACCTCTCATTTTTATAACACGGTTCACTTTTCTAATGATATCCTCGTGAATTATTATATAATGGATTGATTGTTATAGATGGGAATGAGAATAGAGGTCAGATAAATGATTTTATTTAATCATCCCACCGACCCATATTTAGAGGGTTGAAAAAGAGACAACGATTAAGAAGGATATGATAGGGTGGAACAATTTGGGTCATTACAATATTGGTGTAGGGGATGTCTGAGTTATTTATCTATTTATAAGTTGTAGAATATGGGATAATTAAGGGAAAATACTGGTAGGTTTCATGAATCAAATATTACCTTCCTAATGAAAACATTAGGATGTAGCACAAATCTTTTCTTCTAGTGTTGGAAGGTGGGATACACTACTCAAAACATCCAGACAGATACCATGAATTATAAATTTTTTTAGAGGTTATCTAAATTTACCTTGAAATGAAACACTATATACAACTATTTTTGGGTCTTCATACAGTATAGGATCTTTGGTGTAGTCATAATGATCTAGGGGTGAAGGTTCACATCCTCAGATGAAGTCATATTCTCACATCTCAAGGAATTTTCATAATGGGGATGAATATTTGTGTTTATATAAATTATAGAATGTTCTTAAGGAATCTGATATTCGAATGTGACTATGATTTATATAATTTTTTTTAATTATTCTATAGATTTGGATTTAAAAGATAGTGGTGCAGCTCATTAAATAATTTTTTTAAAACTGATTAATGTGTTTGGGATTATATATGAGTGATTTTGTATATTATGGAGCTTTCTGATACCAAGTGAATTGTAAATGATCAAGGCAGAAGGTTATCTGAGTTTTTTTTGGCTTAGTTGCTGATGTATATATTATGTGTGATTTTCTAGTTCTTAATCAAGATATCAATAATTTTAATTTTGAAATGGGTTTGGTGGTTAATTATGTTGTTCATATTTGCTTCATCCTTTAGATGGATCTATTACTTTCTACAGATGAAAAACATAAATCATCTAGGTTGTGTGGGATCTAGGATCTGGTATGGTATAAAATTTTATCCAATATACTGGCTCAAGATTAATTTAGATGTCTATATTTATTTTAAATGTTGTCAAGAATATTTTATATGATCTGTTTATGATAGTGGTAAAAATGTATCCTGGGTTATCCATGAATATTTCATTGGGTTTATACCATCATGAGAGGTTTAATTATATATTATTCTTATTCTCCCTATGATGAGACCCATATTCATTCCATAAAATCAATTGGATCCTTTTGAATTAATGGAATTGGAGTAATAATCAGAGGAACATGAAAGAAAGAGTTCTCTTCATATGATATTATCAAATTGGGTATATTTAGTTCTCTTCGCAAAGTAGGTGGTCAGGAGTATGAAACATTGTAGTGATTTTTGGAAGCTCAATCAGTTGATAATAGATAACTAGTTCACATTTCATCATATTGAGGAACTTTTTGAAAATATCTAATGTGTGAGATGGCTTCCAAATACATTCATCAGACCAAGATAACATCAGCTAAGAGTAAAGGATATAAATATATATTTATTCATATGAAGACATCAAGAATCAGGTTTGGAAATTACTAGTAACATGTTATAATATGTGGTCATAATAATTCGTATAGTATATTTTGGTATTGATGAACTGGACCATCCATCGAAATCTCAGAGCCTTTCATATGGAGTTTGATGATGATAACTTACATTACCTCAAAATAAGGTGGGACTATGAGGACTTTTTTTGGGAACAGAAACTAAACATAAACATTAAATTATGTGCTTAAAATTTCCATTCTACATCTAAGATGTGGAAATATTATGTTTTATAGTAATGGAGAAATGAATTTATTTGTACCCCTAGAAGATCCTAGAATAAATATATTAGTAAACTTTGAAGAATTAATTTTATATCAAGACATCCATTGATCCAAATGGATATTATTGGTGATTTTTTAAAGATTTATATATGATGGAATCAGCCATGGAGGCATTCAACAAAATTGAGAAAGGTTCTATATAATTGATAAATGATATATATGCTTTTATCAATTATTGGTTCAATTTTCATGATCACTAATTTTTATTCTTCATAAATTATTTTCCTACTTGGTATGTTGTGATTATTTGTGTATCGGTTTGGGGTTTGCATTAATGTTGGGATATCATTTTATAGTGTAATACTTCATCTAGTGATTTATTAAATGGTGACCTAGAATTATTATCCCATCATAGGAATGATAAAATTTTATTAAGACCATAAAAAAATTTATTACTCATTTCTGTGAAGGATTTTAAAAATCATGAATATGTGGTATGAATAGTATTAATAGACAATTTATTCTCACAAATAATGTTTCCTTGGTAAATTTAGTTGTGTGGGAACTGTATTGAGAAAAATATAAAAACTCAATAAGTAGAATAGAAAATGGAAAAAATGTAATTTAATGACACGATTTTCAAAACATTATCTATTTGTAAAATAGGATGATCATTAGGTATTGATAGGTTTATGAATGAAACAGACTAATTTGATGAACACATTCATCCAATGAAGACATAATATTCTAAACAATATTTTATCAGAATAATCAAAATGATTGGGAGAACTTGGCTGAGTTGCCTTGGTGTCTTATGGATTCCACTTATCTAAGGAAGCGGTTATTAGTTCATTTGATATAGAGACATGATGTAATTAAATATTCACACCATTATTGTTGTGTAGTTCACCTCGGCGCTAAAAAAACGTTTTATGATATCACAATGGGGTACTAGTGGCCAAAGATTAAGTGCAGAATTTCTGACATTGTATCTCATTGCCTTACCTCTTCGAAGATTAAAGCTCATCATCAAAGGATTGTGGGATTATTGAAACCACTCCCCTTTTAGGTTTTTAGTGTGATGATATTTCTATGGACATTGTGATTCTATAAATAAATATATTATTTGGAATAATTTATATCGGTGATTTTTATTTGATTCATTAAATCACCCAGCGTTCTTCATCTTCATGGGTAGATGAATCTTAATAAATGTGGATTTTTGTTTGTAGATGATATTGTGATGTTTCATACTATTACATTCATACATTACTGATACAAATCAATGTTTTACATCATATTTAATAAAGGTTCCATTGGAAGATATGGGATCTTAGTTGATGTTTAGAATTAATTTTCATACAAATACAGATTTTTCTGTTGAGTAGGGTATTTAGATTCATAATGTTACGCTATAGTCATGCATGATTTATGTTGATCATTTATGGGGGAAAATTATAAAATTGGATAAGTTTTACTATAATAATAATTATCATTCCATTATTATGTTTGTTCCCATCGATGTTATTTATGAATAACCATGTTGATCACCACTTTTTTGAAGAGTTGGTTATATGTTTATTTTTTGGACTGATAATCTTTTTGGAGATGAAAAATAAAATTCTATTAATTTAGAAGATATTAGAGATGTATTATATTCTTGAGAAATATTAATATTACCAAAATCATTGTACATTGTAATTTTAAATTTTTTGTTAGTTATTTCGTATATTTTATCCTCATGTAGGGAATCATCATGATTAGAAGCATTATAAGTTGATGACGCATTATGGAATACCATTTTAGAAAATATATAATATTGTGTGTTTGTAATTAAGTCTATAATTCTCTTTCCTAATAATTTTAATTTATTATGAATTTCATTTGACATAGCGGAAGATGTACTACATGGATTCATATTAAATGGTCAGGTGGGAGGATTTTAATTTTAAACTCAATACCAAGACAGTTTAGTAGCATATCTATGTTATCGATCGTATTGATAGAGAGATGTGGAGAAAATATAATCCTATGGCCTATGTAATATTGGATTCGGTTTGTAAAAACCAATATAATTTGGTGAATAAGGCCCTAATAAGTGATTTATGTCATGAAATTTCCCTAATCAAGACATTGATAACCTCTTATGGATAAAATGATATATTATGGGGATCCTCACGATAATACCAAGGAAACTGACACATATATTTTATTATTTATATTTCATCCTCAGTTTTATGAGTTTATTGGAGTTATAGTTTTTATAGTTTAAATAATTTGTATTATGGATATGGTTCTTGTTGAAATTATGTTTAGTTTTAATTTTACACCAACATCATTTATAGGGGTAAGTGAGTTTCGGTGGTCTTCATACAATTGTATTATTGTCCCACAAAATGTGTGGGTATACCATGAAATTCACCCATATATATGGCTATCCTCTTGTTAACAACACATGTTTTGTTTATGGTTTACAATTCAATGAATCCAAACATTATGGCCTTCAAATAATTCTAAAAAGTGAAATTTCTTCCTTAGAGTTATATTATTTTAAAATTATTCTTCTCCTCAAACCCATTTACTAATCCTTGACATCTTCAATAGTGGGTTTCACATCATCAAAATCTTGATTCATGAATTTACAATGATTCTAGTGAGTTATATCACAGTTACACTTGATTCTGTCTAATTTTCATTTTCCCCCCACTTTTTAGTATATTTTCCTTATATATTCTTTTAATTATCATTAAATGACTATACATGGTCCCCAATATCTTGGATATTGACATTTCTAGATGATGAATATCTTGATTTTTTGTATTATGATGTCAAACCATGTGATTATAGTAAGTATTTGTTATTAAATAATAAATATTTATAATATCCTATGTCAAATGCAATAAAGAACTAAAATACACCATAACATTTTTTACAATTTAGAATAATCATTTAAATATGATTAAAACAAAATGTGAAATGTTTATAATAAAATTATGTGAAGAGTTAAACCTATTTTAAATAAAAATATTGTTAAAATGCCTTATTATTATTAGATAATAAATATTATTATTTTGAATAACGATTTGATGTTCTCAAATAGTAATGAATGGAAAATAATATAATGTTTATCTCTAATTAGAATTATTTAGTGTTGAAGAGAAAATTTCTCAAAGAAATTTATTTTCCTATATGTTAGGTATTTTTTCAGAAAACATTTAAATTATATACATAGTATGGAATATTAAAATTAATGATTTTAATGTATAAACTAAAATATTTACACTAAAATAAGTAGAAATTCATATTTAATATTATTAATAAATCCTAAATTTTAAAAACTAATTTTTATTAATAAATAATATTTTTAATTATATTATATGTTGTCGTTTGAATTTTATATTCCAAAAATATATAAATTTAGTTTGAAAAAATGACATCATTTTTTGAATAGGGACATTAGAATTAGGTTAAGATGAATTTTAAAAAATCTTTAGAAGATATTGATTTTTTATGAAAATCATAAATTATATTTTTTATGAATTCCATTACATTTATGTCATCATCTTGAAATATTTTTTACTAAAAAATTTATAAATAATATTCCATACACTCTAACTATTTATAAGGATTAATAAAAGTAATTAGTAAATGATATGTGGAATATAGAAAAATATAATTTACATGTCGAACCTTTATTTTATTTTTCCCATATAAAACATAATTTTTGGCTCTCAATATTTAATGGAGCTGTTGAATGGATTCATTTAGTTATGTATTGATTTTAATTTAAAATAATCTCATTACATAATTTTAATCCCTGATAGTGACCCAAATTCTCCAACAGCTCCATCTAACTTCTCATACTTGTAATGTCAATCTCATTCTCTAACTAGCCCTACTAACATAAACAAATACATACTATATACAGACGCTGATCTTGTCATGTATACTAATTGGGATACTCTCTTAATCCTCCCAAAAAAATGGGAATGAGTCTTAATATACCCAAGTAAATAAATAAATCTTAATTATCACCTACATATGTGTATTTTTAATTTAACATCCTCAAAATGACTCATTCTCCAAAAAAGACATAAATGTATGACAAAATATAGAGGATATATATATATAATGATACCCCAAATACGCATCCCCATTGTATTTCCTTACATAGGACCCAATTTTATATTTAATGAGCTTACATCAATTCTATAATTCAATTCATCCCTAATGAGAGTTGGGCCTCAGTACTACCTACCTCAGTCCCACAATGGGCCCAAAATCTTGTGTTTACTTTAGACCACATATCATGTCATAATAATCACCATCCAATAAATCATCAATAATATGTAAGTATATATCAAACTAAAACCATTTTAAAAGTATTTTTACTTAACCCATCACAACCCATGAATGTACAACCATATGATGATTATTCAACAATGTTCGGATACAATTATGCACTATAACCTCATCGATCACAACCCATATCACACATGTATCAAATTCAACATGTTGTTTAATTGAATATAATACTATAACTAGAGGGAGAGTATGAGAAACATGGTAGTCCACCATTGGTATATTTTTCAAACATGACGTTGGGAAAAAAACCCGAACCTCTAGTTGTCAGTTACAATTTTGACATGGGTCGCCTGAGTATTAAATAACAAAAAATATATGGTAGATATATATGTTACAAACACGATAAGGGAATATTCCAATCCTTAGACTCATCATCCACTATCTTCATACATGAAAACTAGCTTTGAATACTACATTATCGATATCAGTTAAAAATATAGGCATAATTTTTAATATTAATTAATTCATTTGAAATAAATTAATATTATTCTATAATAATTTCAAATATTACTATTTTAGTCTAACATGATGTGTTATTAATACATTTTTAGGTTTTTATTTTATTTTTTGGAAGGATATAAACTTTATTTATAGTCATCTTCCATCTGTATTCGTTAATTAATTTAAATATTATTTCTTAAACATCTGAGAACTCTATGAGTGAGCCCTACCTAAAACATAGAAGAATAACTTGTAGCTCTTAGAATCAAAAGGGTATCATATAGTGTGAAACTATTAATATAAATACTAGTAGGAAATTATACATTAATCATGTATGAAACCTGATATTTTAATATCGACTTGAAAGCCCCACTTTGAAATCCCTTATCCACATGGTTCCGCACACAATTCTGCATAATATCACATCTGACATCCCATTCCAATATCATCATCATAACCAACACCCCATGAAACCACCATAATCATCATAATATGTAACTCTTTCCACCATCATTGTTATAATTAACACACAATCTTCCACACCTATACCTCCACAATCACCATAATCATCACCTCCGTTTGGAATTATGGAACAACACATATTAGGTTAAAAATAAATATCATCAAGGTTCTAAATACCTACAGAAAAAATTATATATTAAATTTATGTTTTTAAAAATAAAATTTAAAGAAAACTACAAAAAAATCATTCAATACATTCAATTCTTTATCAAACATCAACTGGATTACTTAGCCTATGTGAAATGATTTAAGAAAACATTAATTCTTTATGATTGTCTTTAATTGACTGACTAAAAATTAATAAATAATATAATCACTATCCGTATAGATATAAAAATATAAATTGTATTTATTTTATATATATTTGTACCTTAATATTTCCCTTTCAAATATCAATAATATAGGTAGTATTTATGTCAACATACAAATTTTATTAAAAAAGGGTTCATAGATTTATTTTTATATTTAATATTTATGATTATAAACCAAGATGAAAAAAATATAAATAGAAATGACAATATATAGTAAATATTAAGGGGGATAAGAAACACATTAAATCACAGAGGAAAAGTGATCACACATTCAACCATTAAATTAATTCCTCCATTATTAATTATCATATATCCTTCTCTTGGGCTAAATACCATTTAAAATAAAATATTTTCATAATTATATTGATAATTATCAATGAATAAATATTAGGTATTTTATTATTGATGTATGAAGTTAATATTTTCTATATCATGGTCAGTTTTGAGAATAACTATCATTCTTCAATAGTGTGTGATTATAATTAAAAATAAAATCTAAAAGAATATAATTTCTATATCATCAAACATTATATAAACTATGAATTATAATTATTTTTCATTAATTAAGAAAAACATTATTTCAATATCATTCAGTATATTTCCTATCACAATTCATCAATTATCATAATTATACAATAACCGATAAATCACAATAACATACCCTTAAAATATTATTACTTAATATTATAAATAAACATGTGATTGTCTAATTTTTTATCACATATAATTGAAATTTTGTTTAATACTATTGAATATGGAAACATATCCATCTCCATACTTTAACATGTTTATATGAATTCATATTCAATATAATTCCTAATCATTTTCCATAATATTCATTCATTGGGAATGAAATAATTGTATAGAGGATGACAATTTTACACTCTAAGATAGTTCACAAAATTATAAGTATTTAATATCATAAACAATAGTAAAATAATTTTATAAATTACCTGTTGAAATTTTCATAAACTATACTAATAATAACCTCTTAAAATTCATAATATAGACATGTTTATGAAATATCACAAAAATTTAAAATATTAAAGGAATTTAATACAATTCCTATAACAATATATTTCAAAAGGAATAAATATACCCACAATATAGGATATACCAATTTAATTTATTTAAATAATAATATTTCATTATTCCAATTATACTAAAAACATTTAACATTCTTCTTTTCTTCATGAATATAATTTCATGTTATCAATTAATCAATTAAGTGACTCTAAAACATTATTATCTTATAATTTTTAATCATACTGACCAAATGAGGGGATTATATTTAATTTTAAATTCCCATGTTCACATAAATTAAATAAGATATTTCTATATCACAATCCTATAATTTTATATGTTGTGTGGATGAAAAAAATAGAATGAGAGATGGTCAGTGTGAGATTTCTTTACCTCTCAAATAAATTATTTATTATATAAGGATGAAACCCATATCAATTATAGATTGACCCTTAAACTCAATGAGATGGAATTGGTTTCATGGGGAATAATGAAATGATAAATCAATGAAATTTTTAAAAATATGATATTTTTCATTATACATATAAAATAAAATTAAATCCCTTTTAAATTAACAATTAAATATAACATTGTTATTTAATTCCCTACAAATCGAATTCAATGCAGAAAAAACAATAGATAAGAGATTTCATTAAAAACTCAAAAATGTTTTAATATAAATTAATTTCCATATTTATTCCCATTAATATACTATAAAATGATTTACATATGTGGCTATAAGATAAATAATGATTTTGAGGAAATTATCTTTAAAGGCGTGACATGGATACACTATATAGGGGTAACATAGTTTTACTCTTATATTGTTGTTTACCCAAAAAATCGGTATTTGAATGTTCAGGATACCCTTATGTGGGCCTCTAAATTCACAATGTAACCTCGCATAATATTAATTCACTGGATAAGTGTAATGTAGTTTTACCCTTATATGGTTTGTTACCCTTACTCAAGATGGTGAGTTACCCTTACATGTGGAACAATTCCAACGAAAAATTAACATTCATATGAAGCAAAACTAAAATTTGTTTGACAAGAATTATAGTTATAAAACCCTTAAATAAATATTATAAAATGTGAACTATCATGAAATATATCATCGAATATGATCCCTTTATTTAAATAACACTGTAGCATCCTTTATCTAGTATAGAACACTATCCTCTAGCATTATGATGTTTAAAAAATATTCCTATTACATTTAAAACACATATTAAAAAATAGTTCTACCCTTAAAAATAATTAATTCCAAACGTAAAGGTTAAAATACCTCCAAAAATATATAATTTCAATTAATAATAACGTTTTAAAATTGTGTTATTGATTTACTATCAGTTCTAAATGCCAAAACGCATCATGTTATTAGAAACAGTTTAAAATTATCTAAATAATTTTCATAAAAATCTTATAAAAAATATAAATTACTACTATAATAAAAAAACAATTTTTAAATCACATATTAAAATATAAAAAACAATTAAAAACTATGAGACACCCCAAAATGAAAAAGTAACGATCAATAATATTCAAACCATAACATCAAAAACCTATCAAACATTTCTTATAAATGAGAATTAAAAAAATCAAGGAATTCATGGAATATATGGGGAATAAATCAACCACCCTTATATATACACCTCATGGATATCTCTATTTAAAAAACACAATAATCACAGTGGAGGAAAAAATCATATAGCAATTAAACATTTTTAAATTTTTTGATAAATTATCCTAGGGTAGATACCTCTCAAAGTTGAATATGGAAAATACTAAGACACATAATTGGGGAAGAATATTAATTTCATATATTAATCAGATATTATATATTTCATTCTAAAAAATCAAAAAATCAAAATTTTGGGATACTGATCATGGATTGTAGTCCATTTTTCCTAATTATGTTAGTAGGATAATAAAAAGGTTCACATTGTAGCCCATAACAATCCCATCAAGTAATATGTTTCAATAAAACAATTATTAAGTAAAAAATCCTAAATAAGAAAAGAACTTGTTAAATAATAACTTTATGTTGATTGATACTGAAATCATAGATCATTTTATATCACAGAAATTTTATATCTACAAATTTAATAACATTAATTAAGACTGCGATAGATTAAAAATCCATTCATATTCAATCCTCATTCATCATGTTAGAAAATTTAATTCATAACGCTTAGATCATAGCATAATTAATATGTGATGTATATTTTATATTGTCATTATTTTTTAAAAATTTATTAATAAAGATTGGGATTCAAATTACACCATTTATTAGAAAACTAGTTAAATATCGTAGCATATTTATCGAACAATTTACTAAGAATCCTTCATTAAAAAACATATTTTGGGAACCCATGAAATGAAAAAATATATAATTCAAAATTTATATTTAATACTTCTCCTTTGAGGTAGAGATCATCCCTCTTCTTTGATAGGGAAAGAGACAGGTTAGACGGTAAACCAAATGAGGATGAAATAAAAATCCATGGAGGAGATAATACTTTATTTGTCTATTCAATTCATCATTAAAGGGGTTTTAGGAGACATTGAAGCCTCCTTGGATATTTTAAAAATGATGGAAATTTCTTTGGGATGAGCTGAGGTTATTTGGTGTTATGACCAGTGGTTAATGTGAATTTTAATAAATTTATTGTGGAATTAAAACCCATGTGAACTATTTTTTGGGAAAAGTCACATCGTTATCCAAATCATGCACCCTAATCTTGTGACTCTACTAAGGGGTACATGTTTTCATATATGTGGATCATGGTTTGAACAACCATGAACCATCCATGAGAACCCACTCTTCTTAAGGGTGATTGGTTTGTGGAGGTTGGCCTCACGGTTTGGACAAACCGTGCATAACCCCTAGTCTCTCCAAAATTGTTTTCATGGTTTCTTGGGTAAATAAAAACTACGTTTTCAATTCATGTTCTAGTGGTGAAGATCCCCATGGACTTCAAAATTTATATAATTTCACCAAAACCCAACCAAAACTCCCAACCAATATGTACTCTAAATATGGGTAAATGAGTTCCTGGAAATATGCATGAGCCATGTCTAGAAAGACAGTCATCTTAAAATTTCCCCACCTTATAATAGCTCGCTCCTATTTCGTACTCCAAATAATATAATTGGTTATGAGGTGAAATGATCTAGTGATTAATCCCACATATATGATTCCAACTACATTCTCACTATAATATATAACGTGAATTGGACAATCCTAAAAGAACAGATTGGCCTCAGTCTCAACCACATCAATGTATATCACATGTTAATGGTCAAGGTGATACTGATAAAGCAGTGGTACAAGGAAATCGTTACACACAGATCTATACCATTATGGATGATCTAATCAGTATGACATTGACCTAATTCTATCCAAAATATAAAATGGTTTTACATACCTGGTCCTGAACATTCTATATCTATAACTGCATTAGTGGTCCAATCATTTTGATTCTAAGTGTAACATTTGACCACCCATGGTATAATTTTTTTTTCGTCAACATCGACCACCATACGTCTTCTATATACTATGTTCTATATACATACATTTCTGAATCAACTAGGCCTTCTCTGATTTATCCTATATGAGACTCCATTTCAAAAGCTTTGTCTCACCTGACCCTACCCATAATAGGGATTATCTACATTGATTACCATTAAGTACTTTATATAGTGCCATCAGAATACTAACATGATAACTGATATTATGAGGGAACACTATGATTAAAATGTTTTTCTACCTAGATTCACAAAATTATAGGATATAATCCGAAATAATATCCTCAAATACAATTATTGTATATCCCGGATAAACATATTTATATGGGTGTAATGTTTAACTCGGAAATTTATGGGTACCTAATTCTTTATATAAGCCATGTTAAAATCATGAAATAATGTTTGAATCAAAATCTAAAATATTTTAAATGGTACCCCATGTAAACAAAATATTTTACATAAATAAATCTCACATACTAAACCATTCCAAGTGTCTCCTAGATAGCCGTGAAATTAGACACTTTCCTTATAAGTCCAAAATAATCCATATAGTGTCATTTTTATGAGACATCCTTAGAAGACCTACCATGAATTCCTTTGTAACTTTATCCCACATTAATTTCCAAAATAGGAAAACTATTATAAAACACCACATCTTTGATACTCCTACTCCACATACTGACATGTGTAGTATCATTTCATGAAAGATGAATATCATTTTTCAGGTCTGACCACAAATACTATCGACATAGGTCATGTCAGGTTATGGTCAAACAAATGTACACCACCAACTTCATGATATGAAAATCATTCACTATATCCTATTACATACTTTTATTCACAACAACAATGTTATATATATATATATTATCTTACATATGAATAGTCTAATCAAAATGTTACTATCAACATTCATGGCATTAACATAAGGAATATAACTCGAGAACCTTATACTACATCGCCCTGATCTAGATCAAATGTGTGTACTCCTTTAATATTCATACAGATTTCATCTTCTACTTCCCTCTAGAACCACAATGTTTATCTCTATCCAAAAAGGTCATTTTCATCCACTCATAACTGGATACTAGAATACGTTGAGTCTTTGTATTCTTACTCAAAGCATCAAGAACACTATTTCCATTGCATTAAATATATTATAGCTGAATGTCAGAAGATTAAATATACTAAAACCACCATTTATGCCATATATATGAATCTCAATATGAAAGGATATATTTAACACTCTATATTTTTATAGACAGAGTAAAATATTTTTTCTAACATATAATGACCCCAAAAATCTAATGAAAAATCCATCGACACTAAAACAAGGACTTTCATAGGGTAATTAAAGTAACATGGCATAATATTCCATGACCCATACAACAAAACATGATCCCCCAACATCAATATTGCTCCATGTTCAATCACAGATGCATTATAAAACATGGTATAAGACTCTACTATTTTGGGTAGGATCAAAATCAGTGTTATATTAAAATAAATATTCTATACCTATTAAGTATTTTTACATTATTTGTACCATTTAAAAAATCATTTATTTTTAAATCTTGAAAGGGGATCTTCTAAGTTGGAAACCCCATGGTTGAACCTCTGATAATAACTTTAAAAACCTCAAGAGCTTCAAAAACCAAAAATATTATTGGTCTACTACATATAAACCATGTGTTGAACCTTCTATAGGTCAGTTGAAACACCTTCCTTCGATATGATATGACCCATGAAATCTAAATAGTCGATCCTGAAATGAAACCTATATAGATTTTTGTGTATAATATTCTCTCTTAATGTAGTTTGGACCATAGAAAGATGTTTTCTGTGATCGTCATGGTCCTTGGAGTACATAGAGGAATTATCCACAAAAAAACCCTCAAAAAGATCTATGTACAAGTAGATGAATCAGTTTATCAAGGAAAAAAACACTGATGGTGAGTTCATTAGCCTGAATGAAATCACACAAAAATCATATATCCCATACCAATTTCAGAAATCAAACTATGGTTTATCAAAATATTTAACTGGCCAATGATGATACCCCGATCCCAAGGCAATATTGGATAAAAAAAATTTCCTCACATATAGAAAACATGTTCACGGATACGTGAAAGAGGATACCGGTTCTTCATAGTCATCTCGTTCAATATTTATTAATCAATAAATAAATTCATTACCACATTATCCTTCTATGTAAGAATGATTGGATATACCAAAGGTGATGTACATGAATGGATAAATACCTTATCCATAAAATCATATAGATGAGTCTTATGTTCTGAAATATCTTGTGGTTCCATTAAATATGGTGGAATTGAAACTTGTTCAACACGAAGAATTTGCTCAATTGTAATCTCATAAAATCTCTTGGGTGGAAGCCTTGAGAAGTTCTTATGAAATATATCAAATAACTGGTCCACTACGGGTAGAGAGACATCAATATTAACACCCCCTCTATCCACCAAAAGACTAAAGACATTAGTTTTGATCTCCCCCATTTGTGGATGAAATTCCCAAGAACAACCTTCTTGGAACTCCCACACACCACAATGAACACAATTGTTTCTATCAAGAGAAGTAAATGTAACTCTCTTATGGTAATGATTAACTTTAGCTCAATATTATACCATCCATTCCATAACCTAATTATATTCATTTGGAAAAATAATCTGTCGACTTACTAGATTACTCCTATAGGATTCCCTCATCTTTTGGGAGCTTGAATAACCATATAAATAAAACATTCCTAGTTAATGTTGTTCATGTGGAACACACCCATACATTTAATCACATCTTGAAAAAATTGCACCACAATTTCCTCATGTCATACCAAAGATAGAGCAAAGTGATACAAATCATTGAATTGAATAACATAGTCTATAATGGATATACTGCCCAGTTTTAACCTCCTCAATATATATGTCATCTCCTTCTTGATAATTTTTGGTTAAACGTGTTATAAGGACCTCTCCGAAAATGGAATTCATACTATTCTCCCTAGTTTCCCATATCGACTCTGTAAATCACATAAATGGTTTTCTTGACAATATAACACTTGATAATCCAACATGACTATTTTCATAGTAGGTTTCTATAAATGGTTGGTGATAATATGGATAGACTCAATCATGAACTCATCTTCCTTAGGTACACCTTCTCTAATGATGTTTATATGGTGCTACAACTAGAACTCCCATATTAGTGAATACATATTTTTCAAACAAAAAACCCATTGGATATCATTCCAAACAATTCATATGGAATAAAATGTTCTTGTCAAATAACTATATAGATCCTTTACAAAAAACAATCAGATCCTTAGGTTCCACATCTGAATGATCACTTTAGTCCATGTCATCCCAATTTATTAATAACAAGCATTATCATGGAGGAATATATCTTCAATTTAAAAAACAAATATTATGACAAATAACATATAATTATCACATTTTAATGATAGAGATACATATAAATCCGTAACAAGTTATCACACATACCCTACTACACTGTCAAAACAAAAGAACAATAAGTACCCTCAACCATTCCTCACCCGGGTCATGGATAACATACGTTTCTCAACTCCATGATTAAATGTTTCACATTATAAAACCATTTTTTCATTTCCATTTACCATATTTTTTTGTCATATATTATTTTTAATTCATAATTATGAAAATTATTTTCTTAAACAACATAAATAACGAAAATTGTTTCATTTTAGCAATTCCCCCAAAACATTCTTTTCCATGTGTACCTAAAAGATGAATTTTAATATAAATATAATGTCCCTAGAATGATTCAGTCTAAAAATTATCATTCCATTCCATTCCATTATTAAATTATCATAAAAATATAATAACACACAACAAGTGGGACATCCGATGTGAAATAACGTTGAATTTTAATAGAATCCATCAATAATATAAATCCAACCCTTTGTACATGGGACCCCCAAATATGTGATCTACTCCCATGAACAAGCTCATGAACAAAGCCTGAATAATCTTAGTATAATTTATAAAATTACTAAATATTAATAAAAATGAAAATAAAAGAAAAATCTCTTATAATAACACTTTGTAACATATCGACTCTGACTCCACATATTGGTTCCCCATTCCAGTTATCCAGTGACCTCAGTCGTGCCTCCCTTTATGCTAGAAGCTGATGACTAGAATAGATGGTATATTTTATTTTTCCAAGATACTGTAACCAATTTAACAAAGAAAAACAATAGAATAAATCTATAAATGATAGGAAAATTAAAATAAACTATAATAATAATAATACCATAACCATTGAAGACCAATGTCACCTAATAATCCCAAAAAAGGAAAAAAATATCCAATCCAAAGAAGTAAATGAGTTTTTCCTAAATTAGTGTCACCTTCCAAAGGAAAACCTAAATAAAGAAACTAAAAACAACCTATAGGGAGCTAAAATAATGTTTGTTTCCCTAATCCATGTATCATCCTGACTCTTATATCTAACAAAGGAATATTCCCTTATCTTCTACTTCAACCATGATTACAATTTGAGTACCGATTTGGATTCCCATGTAGGATAGGGGTACTACCTAATTGGCCACCACTAACAACCTTTAAAACAATATCTAGTCAATAACAGTGTATGATGTTTTATAAAATTTAATTAACAATGATAAAGTAGAAAAATCACATTAAAATATTCTTTAATTCACTACATTAATCCTTAGGTTCCCATTCACACCCAAACACACAATACCTTCTTCGGACCATACCGATGTCTTAACAATTCAACTAAGTATATCACATTTCGTTCCATCATGGGATTTCATAATTAATTTAATCTCAATTTCATATTCAAACAATGGGGGCCTTGAGCAGCATTATGGAACTCCATGGGTATTTGAAGAAATATTTCATGTCCCACCACTCTGTGATCGTATACATAACACACACACACACACATATGGAGGGCCTAGAGTGGATTTATATAACCCTGTGGGTGTTTGGAGAAGTTTTCATTATCCCATAATTTTTTCAAAACATAATATCTCATGATTCCACATTATAAACCCATGTATCAACAATACCCATAATTGTTTATTGAACAATTTATTACGTTCAATTATCAAAAAAGAATAATTTTTATATAATAAATTCTGTTATATGGGACACCTCTTGGTTCACCAATTTTATAAAACCATTAATAAATCAATTTCAAAACCCATTAATCAAATAATTTCATAATCGCATGTTGAACCAATTGATTAATTCAAATTAGAATGAAAAATGTCAATGTGGAAATTTAAATCTTCACAATTACATACAAAAAATTATAATGGAGATAATGGTAATTGACAATTAAAACGCATTCCTCCTGGTTTTTTTAAGAATTTCCCCCAAACTATAATTCCAAATTTTATTTAGAACAATTTAAATAACAATAGGAATGAAGATCTAGGACCCATACTTATGAACGATATAACATCCGAGAACCCATACTCTCGCATCCTATACTGAAATCCATAAAATTACACTTATGTCATTGATGATGATAATTTAGACCCAAAATATTCATATATACCTTCAAAAATAAATTGTAATAAATTGATAACATATATTCATAGGGACCATTTAGGTTTAGAGTTTTATAAAATGATGAATAACTCCATCATGACCAATTCCCATGTCGCTAAAATAACATTTCTCCCATTCTACCCATCTTTTATTTTTTCACAATAGGTTATCAACATAAACATTTTGAGATAATTTAATGGTAAAAATTTATTATCATAATTATTTTATGCATGGTTAAATTGAAGCATAATAATTTTTAGCTCAAATGATTAGTTTCTAAAAACATAAATATTGACATATAAATGTCATCATTGAGTATTAAAGTGCATAAAGGTATTATGACATAATCAAATTTCATAATTGAATCCAAAAATAACTCAACCCCATCATTGCATGGATTGTCAAATATGGAAACATGTAAAATGAAATATTCATAATAATAAATAATATAAATCCATGTGATATCTTCCTCAATAATTTAAATCATTATAAACTCATGACAAGATATTAAACCACTTTGGGTTTCTTGGAGCATCACTTTCAAAAGACCCTTTCAAAACCCTTTAAAACTATTTTAATTAGAATTAGCATTCATATTTATTTCAATACTATCAAAATCCAATTCATTTGATATATATAATAGGATCACATGGAAATATTAGGGCCTCATCATCATGTAATCTATAACAGGCTCACTTAGTTTTATCAGGGTTTCCCCATCTTGTTAGTTGTAGCAGCCTCAGATATCGCTATATAGAGTTCCGCATTTTGTAATACATCCAACAATGAAAACATGAATATAACTCATAAACATAATTATTATTCATTATATGTCCCAATTAACCCATTTAAATGAAATTGGTATCACATTAATTGAGATGAAACACAATTGTTCCATTTAATAGAAATAAGTTCAAAGCAATCTCTTTGAATCCTGATTCACTCATTGAAAATAAACTGATTCCCAAAAAATCTCATGATATCCTTATTAACCCATTGAAGTGAAATGGTTTCAATATTAAACTCATAAAATTATATTTTACATGAGAATATAATGGGTTCTCAAAAAATATCGTAGAGACATGATTAACCCATGAAAAAAATGGGTTCCATAAAACACTCTTTAAACCAATCATAATACATACAGATAAATAATGTGGAAGTATCAATACAATTTATCCCATGTAAAGGATATATATAATGAAGTATCCATTTTATTTTATGAATGGAAATTTTATAAAAATATCATTTGAGAAATTCATTATGAAAATCATCTTTAAACATTTAAATGCTTCCCATACCAATTTCAAACATTTGAATCATAATCACCATGATTGTATATACATAAATAAATCTTATAATATCCTGAAAATAATGATATTAATGATATTAAAAATAACATATTAATTATGTACAACATAAAAATAATAAAAGAGTATAACATAATATACATCAAAAATAATGAAAATTGTGAAAAAAAACCATTACTCCCGTGGTAACATTGAATCTGAAAATCTTATGAAAGAGAGAACCTAAAATGGATATGTAAATAAAAATAAATTCATGTATAATTATCATATTGTACATTCATGTGTATAATAAAAAAACACAATAAGAATAATTGGTGAGTATGGAATAAGTCTTGCTAAAATAAAAGTGAGACTAGAAATCCCCATACAAAAGTGGTAACATCTGAATTGGAACGCACAAAATTAATAATCATCAAATGATAAATTTATATAAAATTTTGAAAAATATTTCATGAAATAATTATTTTCAATGCATTCCACTAGGGGTCACCACTTGGAAATTTGTAACCGCTCACTTACAGTGCATTTTACCTCGCATTCCCACTTTCCAAAGGTAGGTGGTATTAATCACTTATTCTGAGATTTCTACTCCTTGATCAGAATGGGATGATGGTATGTTGGTATCTCATTCTATAGAGTCCTCCTCAAAATTATGACCATAACATGCTTTTCCCTTTTTTGTTAATATGTTGATTGGGAAACTCAATCATGTTACCATCACTTTTTCGATGTTGGTTAATTATACTACATCTGTCCGGACATTCCAAGGGGTCATGTCATGGTAGACAACATTTCATGGTAGCATTGTCATATTGGGCATCAGGGGACTATCAAGCATTGGATCACTGGACAATAATATTCATCATCATCAAATGTAATCTCAAGGGTGTCAAAACTAGAGTATTCCCACATCAATCGTGTCATATCATATTATAGAGGAATGAATTGAGAGGTTTTCCCAAGAATCCCATTTTTAACATGGTACATACCGCATGTTTAACATCGTATGAGGATATAGGGTCATTAGATTAACGTCTATGGAAATGGAATGGGCTAATCATAACAATCATAATGTTGGATGTGTTAGGCACATCCCTAGGAAAGATCATCTAGAATGTTTTACCGTATGGGTTGACCAAAACTCTCTGTGATGAAAAACTGGAGAGTGGAGTGTAACATAATGGAAAGGATTCACACTTTGATAGAGAATATGGACACCACAGATAATTGGTCAAATAGGTATAACCTAATTAAGGGACACCAATATTTATCATTGGATAGTATTTCATCTTATAGAGGTTGTGTGCAAACTATGTATAGAAGACTGGGAACAAAACACATGTTGTTCAATGGATGGAGTGAGGCTTAGAAACCAAGTCTACAGAGGTGCTACTTTGAAAATTTATGGATTTAATGGATCCTACTAACTTGGATAGACCATATGGATGATGTGACCCCACTATGATAAGGGTGAGGACATGAAGTGGATGTCTAGGGAATACACATAGGATATTCCCAGATAAATTGAATGATGCCACTAGGATGTGGAGGCCTTGTCTGAATTTGGAAATTTTAGAATGAAGTGGGAGAAATGGATGGTTTTTTGAGGATGTTGGGAATTAACATCATACATGTGTCATTCCTATATCGACTGGTTTGGAATCAATGCTCAAATTTTTCGGCTGTCCATTGCAGTTTACCATCATACATTATGGATGAGAGTATATTGATGTGAAGATGAAATGTTGGTCATGACCCTCAGGGAGGTTTCTTAAATATCTTTACTGGATGGGAATCACTATCCCAATAATTGGGATTGAGTAATTGGGTCATATTCATGTTCAGATACATAGCCAAAATCAGAAAAGTTTTTGGGGAATACGAATGGTTAGCCTCCCTACTGGACCCAAAACAGGTCTGTCCTTTAGGTGGTGGATGACTATCCAGAGATATAATATCTTAAGCGAAATATTAGGATGAGAGTGGATGGTGGTGGAGACTGGGATATGAGTTGTGCATCCCTATGAGTAGGGAATTGGGGTTTACCAATTGTTTGGATTCAACCTATTGGAAAATTCCTATGTAAAGTACATAGAATATAGGGACCAACCCCCATTTCGATCAAATATATGGGGCTTATGTGGGGTTAGAGGCCCTTGATGGAGGAAGATGGGATTACTCCATGATGAGTCCTTATAATAAATATTTAAGGGTCACTAATAACCACTACAACAATGTGATTCTTTCTCGATATGGGTAATAATAGGAACCAGTAGCCCAAACATTGGTGTCCCACATGGTTCATTAGAAAGCGAAGGAGTGGTGCTTACGCATGGGATAATTCTATGGAGAAAATGATCAAAGAGGCAGGTATAGCGTATTTATATTTCCTTATTAACATATCTCCTCTGGTATTTTTTTTATTGAAGGAGGCAAGGTGGACCATGTGTTCTACCTTCTGAATGTAATGATTGGGGCTTACACCGGGATGGTTTCCAGTCATCCACAAGAGGAATCCATTCCATGAGTAGAGGATCTAAATCTATGTGAGGCAAATATCACTTCTGTGGAGAATAAATGGCATGTAAAATGTTCATGGGAGGGAAACCCATCTTGGTTGTAGGGGGTGGGGGTACCGTTTGTTATCATGTGCTAGGGATGCTGTTGCTTTTAGTGTAACATCTTATAGCTCATATGGGGAGAACTTACTCCTCACCCCTTAGAAATAAATAACTGTTACCCATCCAAAAATATGGATGAGAAGACACCAAAAATGATGAGATGAAATTTTTTGAAATAGTGCTGACTCGTTGGGTCCATGTTAGATTTACTATGATAAGAAAAACATATGTTAGTGTAAATGTGAAATGAATATCTAGGTCGAAAAAAATAACAATTAACACAACCTAATGGACCATGAAATTGCTATTTAAATTCTAGGATGGTATAAAGGAAGAGAGTCTCGGGAAGCAAGGGTCCACACATAGAGGTTCTTTTTAAAGATCATGTGCATCATGAAGGTTAGATGCATTGTGATGAATGGAGATTTGCAACGTTGGGTGACCCTTCTTTGTCATAGAGACATGAGTTATAAAATGAGTGATTCATGAAGGATAAATGATTTATGAATCCTCAAGTACCATAATGTGATTGCTACCTTCGTTAAGGGTGTATTCTTTCACAAAGGGCATCCCTACGATAGGTCAGGGTAAATCAAAATAAGGGAAATGGGATTTTGTGATGCTCCAGTACATTCAAGAATTTATTTTTATCTTGAGTTCATGGGGATTTAAGGCTTCAACGAATGGGATATTAGATGTAGAATGTTTGGGGAAAAATTTGGATGAGGGGTTGGTGTGATGGTTATTTATAGGAAAAGAGGATTTTTAATTCTAGTAGGCACCCCATGATGCAAAAGTGATCTCCTTGAAGAGGCACGAGTGTTGTTGTAGTAATAGATCCATCTATCAACTTTCATCATGGAGACATCAGGTATTTTAAGACTCAATGTCTAATCTATCAATGCCTAGAGAGGCCATGAGGACTTGGAACTATGTTAAAGTTCATTGAATGCTTGACCCCTTTGATGATATTTAGGAAATTTGGACTAGTATATCACATAAATCGACCTTGGAATTCAATGAATTATCTCATTGAATGTATTTAAAACCCCAAAAATACACACCCTTAGAATGGTTGATGATGGGAAAAGGACTGTCAAATTTTGAGGGTGTGCCACCAAAAAACAATGTTGTCATAAGAATGGATCTTGCTGGAGGGTTCAATATACGTGTTGGGTAATGGCCACTATGATTCATGGTTGAACAAAGGATGTCACGAAACATGGGAGAACAAAGTCCACTAAAAATCTCAGTTGGAAGTCCCCTATAAATTGGTTATTAGGGTTCAATTATCCATACCAAATCTCTATGAATGATTTCTCCTAAGGTCTCTTTTTATGAAGCAATCAGCCTCATGAATGATCATTCATGAACTTGTTTCATTGTGACATTGATCCCTGAATGATTTTTAGAATACAGGGGAATAATGATTCTTTGTTTCATCGAGATATGTGCAGACTCTACATTGACTCAATGATCTGGTGCTCCATGATTAATATTTTTGAATGATCCTTACAAGAATGTTCAAAAAAACTGACAAAGAAATTTTTTTGATTACTACCAAAGAAGATGCTCAGGATGTTCTTATGGATTCTACCTAAAGTGAATATCAGATTAAAAATATTATCATTTGGATGTATGTTTCGAGTCTTTCAGATCATGAGATTCTATGAGAGTTTATTATAGAAGTTAGAATGACTATCCCCTTTGAAGGAGATAACATTTTTATGGCTTTAGTCTGAGGGATGATGTATTCATCCGGTATATAAGATGGGATGATCCAACTTACATGTTAAGTGGAAAAAAAGTATGTACCAATGGTACAGTGCTGCTGACAGAATGTCCTAGAGGTATCATTCACATATCACCAAAGAGTACCTTTACAAGATTCTCAAAAATAATGACCGGGAACCATTGCATGTAGATATATCTCAACCACAGTAACAAACTATCTTCAAGGATGGATTTTGAAACCTAGAGAAATAACTGGATGATGATTGGGACCTACTCTAGGGTCGAACCATCAAAGAGGAACGAGTCTTGTCTTATTAGTTATGTGCATCTTATGTAGAATTTGGAATATAAATGATGTGAGTAGGCATGAATAATGCTTCCTGGGCCTCTAAATCCCAAATTTACCAACCAAAGGACATCTTGCTCGTGTTTTGAGTAGATGGTCATCGAGTACCAATACATTACATCTTTATCATGAGGATGTCAGAATCATCCTCTTGGACCTCCACCATATTCGTGGGATTCCCATTTGGAGGCGATGTATAATGAATTAATAACCATGAGGAATCCAAGGGTGGATAATGATTAAATTCAATGTCTGATGAAGATGTTTCTAGATCTAGTATTTGGAGATGATAAAGAGAAGATGATGATAACAGATGTCAACTTTATGTAGTGGTTCAGTCATTTTGTGATCATTTCTAGGGAAAAGCCTTCCGAGAGAGAGGAGGCTCCCATGAAATAAACTATAAGTCATTATACAATCCCACGATGGGATATAAAATGATAGGATAGCTCTTATTTGAAAATACTAAAATACATAAAATGGTTTTTTCGGGGTAGAACAAAATCCCCATGAAACAACTAGATGTCTGGTTGGATGGTATCATATCGGTACTCATTTTTTGGTGGTTTTGACCAGTGAGATATGCACATATGGGTGGGTTGTTGAGCATGTTAATCATAGTGGAAATGTTGCAAATGGGGATGCTCACCAACCATGAGGTTCCTGTGATGACAATGTTGTATAAAATTCCTTGGTACATTAATTAGGGGATGAAGCTACAACACATATATTGACTGCTCCACTTTCTATATGGCTTGGTGGAAGCACACATGGGAGGATACGAATACATGAATCTCATTTATCTTCTTGAGAAAAAAATTCAAACATAAATTATGAATGATGATAGATGTCTCCCTTTCAAGAAAAAACATGACGGTAGTGCTGAATAAGAGAAAGAGGGAAGATGAATTCAACTTCCATCCAATTCATTTACCAACAGGTGTGTTCACTTATGATGGCAGGGTAACTAAAGTGTAGAGATCTATTCTCCATTCCATTTGAGGTGGAGTACAAGTGGCTTAGGTGGATTTTGAGATTATTTATGAAATGTACACACTAAATCAGTTCACGAGAAAGTTAAGAATCATAGTCAGACTAACCCCGTAGGTTTATTTAGTGGTAATTCATAATGATCAATCATGCATGATGATATAATATTGGATCATGTACACATGGGATTATGTTAAGATTTAGAATTATATTCCTCCTCTAACCACTTCCTATGGACATGTCGAGGCATATTAAAATAGTTGTGAGGAGGCATACCTATGAGAAAAACAGGAAAATTAAACCATCCCAACCGAATTTATAGTATATGAACCCACATATCTAGATGATATGGACGAGTCCAATTTGGATGAATTTGAAGAGATCTGAGAAACCTGATTTCATGCATTAATGTTAGTCATGAGTTTCATAAAAAACTCTAGAACCGAAGTGTATAATCTGAATTAGATCAATTTTCCACTAGCTATGTGCCATATGCACTGGATAGGTGGATTCTCAAGGTTCGTGCATTATCAAAAGGGACTACCTTGTGTATGAGATACAAGAATGGAGTCACTATTTGGACACAACATGGTGCTGAGAAAAATATGAAAACATTTGAACACTCTAAGAGGCCGAATGGGAGATCTAGTGCCGAGAAAAGTAGATAACTGAGTGATTCTCTTGGAAAATGATCAATCATAAATTGGCATATGGCTGAAGGACCCACTAGTGGATTCCAAAAAAAGAACTCGTGGTAAGAGAGTGGTCAAGTGGTTTACCACTAAGATGAACATCCGTGGGAACTGATCAGGGATTATGACCTCCAAACCATCGAAAATTAAAAATAAAGGGAGCACAAGTGATGGTAGAAAATACTAGAAGCTACATGCCAATTTTTGGATAAACTTATGTGCTCCATTGATGAGGAAAATCTATTGGGTCCATTATTTTCAAACCACCCGGGGGATATTTTCTTTCTTTCTTTCTTTTTTGAATAGCATGTATATACATATATCCTTATTATTTCATTTACTCTAACTCGATCATATACATGAAGATACTAATGATCAATCCCTAAGCTGATGTGGGTTATTCCGGGTGTGTGGAAAAATGAGGAACACGTAATCATTCATTTTGTATGATATTGTTAACAATTTATTGAATACATGAGGTTTGGTATTATTATCCTACCACCCACTTTTTTTAGTTTATGAGAGGTTGTGACTAGAGAACATGGTTCTTAGAGTTTAAAACATTCTTTTCCCGATGTGATCTAGTGAATTAATTGGATAACACCATGGTTTTTCGAATCAATCCACGCAATGTGATAATGAGAAGTGTGAATCATGATGCACAAGAATTTTTAAAATAGTGGACGTGATGTCATGATATATTAAAACTACTAAAAATGATCGAAATAAAATCCATATTTCATAGACTGAAATGGAGATAAAAAAATCTGGATCAATAATATAGAGTATTCAATACATGAGACCTAACTCAAATTGTCATATGATTCCCTCCAGAACATTGGCCCCAGATGGTAGGTTATCTGAAGTGGAATGGGACCAAACTGTTAGGGGGTCCCTTCAGTCACAAAATAGGATGAGTATTTAATTAAGGGGCACTCAATGTCTGGAATTGGAGTGATGGAATGTTCGAATGGATTATAATAAACTTGGAATAGTGCCTCTATGTCTTAGATAACATTTGTCTAGGTGCATTTGTATGAACAAAGATCCACCATACCTTCCAGGGGAGCATCATCTTGGATGTCAAGCGATGGATGATGATGTGAACACTATGCTAAATGAATTGTAAAATGGGTGGGGACCTCTTAGCTGAGGCATGAGATGATTTTTGGTTTTACGTTATGATAATGTAGATGATGCACATTTAGTTTAACATCAAACATTTCAAATGATTCAATGATTAGTTTATCTGCATAATACCAGAACATCCCTTTGTTTAACAACATGTGATTAGGGTGTTGCACGTGGTTTCTGTTTATACTACCTTGACCCGAGTATTAGTTTATGTACATAGTGTTTGGACCATAAAATGAACAAATGATTTTTCTGGTATGGTGGAAATAAACCTGATGTGAATTGTTCACATGTGGAATACATAACTCATATATATAACGATATATATATATAAGTAATATATGACATTGAAGGAGATAAATCTAGCATGAATGATCACTAAGGTGGCCCAAAATCACAACACATATCATAGTGAGGATCCTAGATTAATATCCTAGTGTTTTGAATGTAATCAAGGGAAATGGTCCAAAAAGGATAATGAACATGTTGCATGACACAAAGAAAATTCTTTCATACACCACTGCATATCCAATAAGGATTTTATTAAAGCTGAATGTAATTCTATAACACAATTTAGTTTCATTCCTACTCTAGTGGGGGTTGTTCTTTCTCGTGAGAAATCTGAAACATCCTATAATTATCATGGGGAATCATGAACGTGATCAGGGTGTGGTTTTTGTTTAATGTCATGCATTGAGGATGATCAATTCATAGTTTAAATTCATACAACTCATGGAATAGAGTTTGTTAATGGTCCCAAAGACAATGTTTATGGGAATAAATATATATCGTGTATAGAGGGGAATCAGGCTGCGTGTAGTTCTTAAATAATGTACATTTTAACTTCATCTATGATGGATAAAGATAATTTGACATAAAAGTGGGAAAAATTTCATGTCTAGACCGGAGATCGATGATCGATGAATCACTATGTATCCCATAAATATGGGAATAAAGACACATGCTGTTCTTGAATGGTTGTTTCATCATGTAGGTCTCACTAATGCAAAAGAAAATGGGATTTTGAGATTTCATATTTGTTATTATTTTTTCTATTTTTATTGGTAGGACTATGATGGAATTATTAGGTGCTGTTACAGGAATCATGAATTGTGACAGTATTTAAATTTTGGCATGTTGGTTAACCAATTCCAAATTTAATGCCCTATCAGGTGATAACCCCACAATATTATTCTATTTTTCATCGTGTGTCCATGAAAATGTTGTCATAGTTTACGGTCATAGGACAAGACTGACCCATGCATTTTAACATGAAGAGGTAAAGATAATAGATGAGGATTTCAATTAGTGATGTGGAATGTGCGGTGCCTATAACCCAAACTTGATTAGGGACCAATGAAATGAACCCCACAACACAAACTCCGTAAAAAACATGAAGAGGATCCTTGATTTAGTTTGTTGATTTTGGACTGTATGTTTTTGAAGCTTTTATATGAAGGGTAACACTACCAAGACCCCCATGCCCATGTGATCGATGCTCGGTCTGGGAAACAAGCAGTGATGATAGAATTTCCCCATCATTTGGGAGTACAGCAAAATAGAAAAGAAATTTCATGTGGGAAATTCCCAACCACTACAACATTTCGACTGAACACTTGTGGATTCTCAGAGGGAGAACACAAGGAATGTTTGATATCCTCAAAAACATGAGGAGTAAAAAAAATTGAATCATTATTCCTGATATCCGGAACATATTGAGGATGGTGAAATGATGGTGGATTACTAAGGACCGGATTCTAAACATAATATCTGTATATAGTTACCAAGGGTGAGAATATAAAAATGAGGGTCAGTCGCTGACCTTGCTCAAAACATGGGACATGTCTCAAAATGTCAATTGAAATATTCTTGGGTGTTGTCCCAGGATGACATTTAATCCTTGTTTCCAGACCCCATGCCATTAGGGGGTACCTTTACACATGAAAGGGGATGAAAATCCAAATAAAGGGATTAGTGAATCATGGGGATGAGTTTTATTAATTTCGTTATTGATTTTAATAATATAGATCTTACACCACCACACATTCAAACAAGTCTATTTTGAACACCCATACTGTCGATTAGATCCTAACTATTGAGGGGGTCCAAATACTATGATGGAACATAGGGTGAAGGTTCCTTGTATTATGTTTTTTTTGGTTTTGTCACTCAGGAAAAATATGCTAGTTTAAAGATAGGTGTGTGGATCATAGGTTCCTAGTTTCATTTTATTTGCATGGGATATTTCCATGTAATTGAATGTCATGTGGTAAGGACGAGGATTTCAGTTAGTTTATCATCATGAGACGATAAAAACAGTATCTAAATCGAGAATATTGTGGCGTGGAAAATAAACTTATACGAATGAAGACCAAGGAGACCCATACAACACATCACATTCTGGGTGTGGGAAACCTAGAGTAGAAGGACCAAAACTTTTTATTATTACGTGGCTGGGCTCGATGAAATAATTTACATCCCGCACTATGTACCACTTAAAGATGACAATCAATCCATGTGTATATCTATAATCTAGAATGGACGTTGGAAAGTGGAAAACAATAAGGGAGGATATCATTCCAAATGAGAATATCATTGTAGATATTAATTTTATATTTATACCAAGAGAAAACTGATAAAATTTTAGTCTAATGAAATTGAATTCTGGCCAACTAACGTGGAAATGTGTAGTGTGATGTTATGAAGCATCTCGATGTGAATGAATTATAAGGAGACCCATCAACGAAATGAAAATTCCAAATTAATACTCAAGATATGGGGATAATAGTTAATGTTTAAAATTCTATGACTAGGCATGGGGAAAAAATTGGGTGTCTCTATGTATTCCATAATGATGGGAATCATATTTTACACAGTTTCTTATAGATGACATGGTGAGTGACCAGTGTCATATGATATTTTCTCTCCAAGGAGGAATTAGAGGATATATGTTGTTTAAAATCAAATAGGTATGATGCATAATAGGTAGTTTAACATCGTACAGATTGGACCAGAGTTGTTATGTATTTTATGGACATTCAAAAAAGACACTAGAGGTCTTACTTTTATTTCATAGAGATCAGACCAAAGGATGAGTCTTCAAAAATATAAATATATAATGAATCACTATGATGCAACTGGATGTGAATGGGGATCAAATAGTCCCATGTAGCTCAACACGTGATTAATGAAAGCCCACACATAGTTTGAATTTATAATGCATGGACTTGGGTTCCCAGTTTACAGTCTTGTTCCTGGGATGTAAACACATATTTCATGTTTATAGAGTTTAGACCATAGGATGGTGCAGTTCTTCCATACAGGTATAGACCCTACCAAGAACTCTACCACCACGTGAGCAATGCTCGATGTAGGAAACAAGCGGTATAGATGATTATTATGACACATGGAAGTACAAAGAATTAGGTTAAAGTATATGTGTTTATGATGTACAAACTTTGTCGATTAGAATTATTAATTTCCAATGTTCCATGACAGAGTAACACCCAGGGTGTGGAAGATCCTTCAAGACATAAGGGGGTATAAAGGGATGTGAATCACAATTAAAAACATTTGGGACCCAAAGTAGATGATGTGAAGAATGAGGACAAATACTAACCTTGTTTCAAACATATAATCCATATCATATTACATGGGATGGGAATAGAAAAATGAAGGTCACCCACTGACCATATTCAAAATATGGTTCCTGTCACAAAATGTCATCCAATTTCTTTTGTGGTATTGTCTCAAAATGGTAGGTATGACAGGTGGCCAGACACCATGCTTTTAGTGGGTCCCATTAAACATGAAATATGATGGAGACAAAATTAATTTGACCCATGAAGAACAGAAATGGAATGAGAGAATGTACATGTAGGATTAAATACACTAGGTCCTACCTCACAGTGCATCTAAGAATGTTACTTAGGAATATTAAAAAGAGGGATCCAAAACCATTCATTAGGGAGGAAGCCAAGAGAGGTATCTTGGATATGGCATTGTAGAGGACCATTGATAGATTAATTGGACAAGTAGGGATAGAAAAGGGTTAATGGCTGAGGGGATATAACTGAAGATGAATCTTATAGGCATTGCTATATATAATATAATGATGAGAATCATGCCACATGTAGTTCTTGAATTTTGAGCAGTTTAACATCATGTTGTAAGGATATAGTTTGAAACATAGTATTTTATCGCGAGGATGGGATGTTGGTGGATATGATCCCAAAGGAGGACATATGTTGCGACCATTATATCCCAATGTGAACGAGGACCATGGAGTCCCACTGCACTGTATGTTTCCTAGAAATTACTATTCATATTTGAATGTCTTATTTCATTAAATGGGCTTCTAGTTTAATGTTGTGGAGCTTAGACCATCAGGTTAACTTATAATGGATATACATAGCATATGGATGTGATGAAACAAACATGAATTAGGGGTATGTAGGTTCGTTACTACACCACATATTACTATGAATATAGTTTTTTTAACCCCAGATAGACATAAAGATGAAAAATATATCATTTTCTACATATACCTTAATGATTTGAATCAATACACATATAGTTCAGAAATGTCATGCAGTTTTAAATCTTACGATAGAGATTGATATTTCAATGATATTTGTTATCATGAGTTTATGACATAATTGGAAAATGTAACCCAAATGGGATGTGTATAGCAAGAAAAAATGATCCCATCATGAATGCGTACCACTGAAATCTACACCACACCACAAACCCCCAAGAGGGAACTCATGCCATGGGGTGGAAGGAATGAATTTAAAGATGGGAAAAGGGATAAATTTCAAAGTGTTCTTACATATCCAATAATAATTAAAATAATTCTATTCCTATTTATTGAATTTCATGAATTTTAACGTCATTCAGAGTGGATGAAAATCTAAAGGAGTTCTCTGGAGGGATGTATATGGTGTGGCTATTACAATCTGATGTAAATTTGAACCATGGAAATACGTACAACACCACATAATTCCAAGGGAAAACTAAGGCAATAATGTGATGGAATTTGTGGATGGACCATAGATGAAATTTCTAGGTGTTCATATGTATCACATAAGGATGGGTATCAGTCCATATGATGTTCTGAAATTCCATGCATTTTAAAAACATTTGCAAGGAAGAATGTTGGTGGTTAATTTCATTGAAGATAGTATAGTTTATCATCATGTAGGTAAAAGGGGCACATTCCTTTTAATGTTATGAAAATGGAAAATAAATACTAAATAGTTTAATGTCTTGCAGGAATGATGAAACTGCTTAACATCATGTGGGATGCTACTGTATACAGTTCAAGGTCATGATTGTAAAACCAAAAGGTTTTGAAAATATAAATTTAATTCACAAAACAATGATTCTATACAAAAAAAACATATTTTATAATATTTTCGTTAAACAAAACTTTTTTTCTTCTCTGTTTTGAATTTCAATAAATGTTCATCTAGAGTTGCGATCAGTAAATCATTTTGAATCTGATAGAACAAACATAATTTTTGGTGAATAGTAAAATACCCTTATGAATATTAACATACCATTATGAATGGTAGTGAAAATTACTGAATAGTAAATAGGAAAATATAGAAACATCATCCATGAGTGTATAATTAAAATTTACACATCTTAAAAGTGGAAATATGATCATAGTATACATATTGGTATTTTTCATGTCTTAATTATTTTAATTTCCATTTTATGAATAATTTAATAATTTAAATTGGAAATGTATTTTATAAAATGTAATCATAAATTTTAACTTTATTTTCCTATTTTTATTGGAAAATTTTATGGGACCATGATTAAATTATCAAGGTGTTATAATATGAGTAATAGTTTTAATGTTTTTTTTGAATAATTCATGGTTTTATTTAAAATGTAAATTAAAATTATTTAGAAAATTATTTCTCAAAAATTTAATTCATTTTTTTAATCTACACATTGATAAATGGTTTTGGAGATTTTTTGGGATTTTTCTAAAATACATGAATTTTTAATTAATAGTAAAATAACTCTTGAGTTTTCGGCCTGTTTGATAACATCAAAATGATGTAATAATTAAAAAACACTTATGTTCAACTTATTTACTAAAAAATATGATATTAGGTGTCCCAATTGGATAATTACATGGGTAAATACCATGTGTAAGCCCATGGATTTTAAAAAACCACTAATGAGGTGTCCATTTAAATTAATAAAAAGTCTCTCTAATTTTATATAATTACCCACTCATTCATTGGATTTCATTTAAAACAAACTAATAATCCCAGAATTTCTTGTAGTTTTACCTTCCTAATATCCATCCCCAATTTTCCTCAAGCCCCCATGGTCACAACCTTTATATCATAGGAGTTACTTTACTAGGTAAGAGAATTCTCAACTTATCTTTTCCTATCGTATTATTTTTTATGTGGTATGTATTTCAAGTTTTCATACCATGTTGTTATGTCTATATTATTTTTTCCTGATACTATTTCATTAGTATATTATGAATCGGTGACCACTATCCCATATCATTTTATTATTTTTTAAAACCATGTTGCATAGCTGTTATGCTATTGAATTTTCATAAGGGATCTCTCACCTTTTATTTTATTTTCAATTTCCATTTTTTATACTATCCTTCTCTATAAAAATCATCATGATAAGTCAAATATCATTTATATTCATTAATTATATCTTGTGAATGATAGAACCAACATCAATATTCTTACTCACTCCACTTTATTTGTTAAACAAAACCATTATATGTGAGGTTCCAATTCAAAACATTTTTGGATGAAGAAGTTTAATTCATCAATTTCTACATCATTAATAGTCATGAAACCATTTTAATAGTTAAAAGGACTATAATATATGTATTATAACTAAATTAATATTCATTATCCATTATTTTTACATAACATTAAATCTTATGACCAAACTAGTTCCTAATAATCAAAATACTACTAAAATTATCTCTGTGAATGTCATTTGTTTTTCATATAAAGATTCATCCTTGTGACATGTCACCAAATGATATTAATGACCATTATAACCTATTTATGTTCATAAATAATATTGAAATTCAATTCTGGAGATTTACATCCTTTCCACATGAACTCCAAAAAAAGTGAACAGATTATGGAAACCAAGGAAACGAACACTCTAGAACGACAAAATTCAATCTTATAACTTCTCAATAAGAACATAATAAAATTAATTAAATTATAATAAAATAAATAAACGAATAATAGGTTATTAATTAAGTTTTTAATGAGTAAAATTTCATATCCCTTTACCTCATTTTCATGAGAATAACACATTTGGTCTTATGTTAAGGATTTTCCACTATAACCTCATTTTTTATTCGGGTTACATTTCATGTCTAATTAACACTATGAAATTATAATTTATAATTATTTACTACAGATAAATCTGATTTTAGTGTTTTATATATGTTTAACACCCATAATATTTCCTAATTTTATGGACAGTTACACAATTTAAGAGGAACATTTAATTTTTTTTTGAAATACAAGCCCGAATCAGGGGAATTTCTCAAATTCTTCCCTTTTTTCAAAGGCAATCTATAATATATTTTTATGAAACAATTACCTATATAAAATAACTCATTTAATTATAAAAATACAATATCACTTCACTTCTGGGTTTATAAAAAATATTCCAAATGAACTCTTTGTTTCAAAATATATGAGTATTTATCTCAAGAATTACTCGGAGATTTTTGAATAGTATCTCAAACAATTTCAACACTCTTATTGATTATTATGTATTATTGGGATTAATATATTATTGTAGTGTCTAAAATATTTAATTTAAATCCTTATGATCACATTGGTTGTTTATTTTCAATCTTAAAACAATTCATTAATTTTCTCTGAATGGTTAGTGTTAATGCTTAATGTTGGGGAAATGTTATTTACATTTCATTTATTTGATTCAATATAAATGTATATGTTGATTATGTTTATCCTCATTAATATTAGGAATGAATTGGATATATAATGTGTGGTCAGTTCCTTCTATATCCACTTAGTGCATAGGTAGGTCTCATTAGACAAACTGCGGTCTTTGCACAAGGCCCTGAGAAATTGATTATTTATAGTCTTAGCATGAGGCTACGATAGTATGGTTATAATGTACCATATTATGCATTACATCATTATTAAAATAGTATTTATGGTTCATGTGGTTATTCGAAGAGTAATATACTGATGATTATGGCATTATTTATTCATCTCATTTTTTTCCATAAAGTGTTAATGTTTTTGTTAAAGGTATATGTTTTTAGTTATTCGACATGAACAATAATTATTTCATTGTATATTATGCAATGTTTCTTTCCCTTACAGAGCATTTGATCTCACCCCTTTATTATTATTTTATTTTAGAAAATGAAGAATTTCATTATGAATGTCATTCTTAAATTACCTATCTGTTATGGATTTTTTCAAAGAAGTTTATATGTTGTTAATTCGTTTAAATATTTAATAATGAACTTATGTATGTATCGTTCTTCCAATGAATAAAATACTATTTCATTCAGGATTCATATTCCCTGTTTATATTCCAATGTAATTAAATAAGGAACCAGCTCTGGGAAACTAGGGTTAGGTACTTGTAGATGGTATCAAACGATGTCCAGTAGAGAACATACAAACTATATTTAGAAAACGTTGATGAGGGAAAAATCCCTAATATATACATTGTGTATAAGAATACAAGGAATTCCTGATAATTTATTTAGGAAAATATTAGTTTTAAATTTCAGGAAAATACATCCATGTATAAATACTACAAGTGGATGTGGTTCTGGAACAGATTTACCTTAGAGTGAAAACCATGACATGGAGTTTCGGGCTTAACCCAGGGTATTCGGGTATATGTCATTGGGACTTATTTTTCACCATGTTAGAATCTCCTAGGGGATTTTCGTTGTATAATTCACATATTCATTCAAATCCATTATGAAGGATTGAAATGTATATTTCTCCTCAAAGAAACCAATTGTGTGATTATAGGTTTACCCATACATAGGATTTAAATTTATACCAAATATTGTTATATGTTAATATTATTCATTATGATTCATAACCTAATCTAGTGAATTCCACTATCTATAAATGAAACTAAGTGGAAGAAATGAAACCACTTGAACACGTGTATCCCATGTTGGGAAGGCCTTCTAACACAATATAATGATGTTGGCCCTAGGGCTTTGACTGATGCAGAGTAGCTTATAGATATACTAGGAAAACATATTCCGGATTTGAACAATAACCATACCCATTTGGAGAATATAGATCCACCATGTGAAGGATATTTTTTTGATAACATTATGCAATAAAATCCTCCATTATTCAATAGGACAACAAACCCATTTGTATATGAGAACTGGATATGTTCCCTAGAGAAGATATTTCTCACCTAGAGATGTAATGAAAGGGAAAAGTTCAACATGGTAGTTTATCCTCTATCAGGATATGCAGATCATTGGTGGTCATTAATCCCAAACACAAAGGATGACAAAGAGATAGATGTGATGGAATCGAGGGACTTTTAGGAAATCTACCGAGATAAATACATTCCCCATGAACAATGAGTAGATATGGAAAATAAATTCTTGAATATGTGGAAGATGGATGAAGAAAATGATTCCAAGTATGAATCCAACATTACAAGTCTATCAAGGCATGATATGAACTATATACTTAATCCAAGGATAAAAATTTCTCAATTATTTGATGGTTTAATACCATTACTTCAAAGGGCACTAGTCTCCCAATGATTCTCATAATATGATGATATTGTATGAAGTTCTATCAAGAAAGAAAAGTATTTTTCTATGTCTCATGACATTAAAGTAAATTAGGATAAGAATAGGGATGCTGAAAACTCCCGAACAAGAAATAAGGAATTGTTGAATAAGGGATTAGTTAATCATCATTCATATAGTAATTGTTGGAATAAACATTGTGGAACTTGCCTGAAGGGAATGATAATTTGTTATAAGAGCATAGAAAAACACCACTTATCGTGGTGTTTTACGGGGACAAAATAATCTACCAATGTTCAATGATACAATTGTAGTGAGATGGGACATTATGCACATGAATATCATAAGAATTAGGGAAATATTCTACAAAGAAGTCCAAGAAGTAAATCCAATCATATGCGGTCCCAACTACAATGGATTAAGTTCCTAACTATGTGGTGGAGTGAACATTAATAACTTAATCAAACACAGACTGCTTTATTTGATTATGGATTGTCACATTTTTTCATATCTTCCAAGTTTTCCTAGAGAATAAGAAATTTCCAAATTGATTTAATAAGGCAGTTGTCAGCCACAAATCCAAAAGGAAGTATCACTGGAACAAAATTGTGTCCCAAAGTCCCCATTATGGAATATAAATGGGCTTTATCTGTGGATTTTATTATCATACCCATATTTTTTTTGATATAATAAAAGTTATATATTGGCATTGGAACCATAATACAAAAACCTATTCCAATTTGAAGGAGGTTAAAATTTATGAGGATGATGTGGATTCCCTTATCATTAGGGATGAATCATCACCATCAAATTCTCATCTACTTCCACCAACAGTATATCTATAGAATTATATTATTGTAGATAAGGGGAAGAAAATAACTATGGGTGAGTTAAATAATGTTGAAAAATAAGATATATAAATTTTTTCAATAATATGTGGATATAATTCTAGAGGATTTACCTAAACATCCTCCAGAGTGGGAAATTATGTTTTCCATTGACTTAATTCCTGGTTCATGGCCTATATCAATCACCTCTTATATAATGTCTATTGTGGTGTAAGTGGAATTGAATAAACTACTAGAGGAAATAAGTGATAAAGCATTTATTCTCCGTAGTGTTTCTCCATGGGGATCCCATGTTCTTTTAGATAATAATAATGATGGTTCTATAAGGTTTTTAATTCACTACATGAAAATTAATGCTATAAAAATAAACATAAAGTATTTTATACCTTGAATTGATGATAAATTTGATCATCATCAAGCATCCCAATATTCTTCAAAGATTAATCTTCGATATAGATATCAGTAGTTGCTTGTGAGGACGGAAGGAATTCTAAAAACATTCCAACTAGGTATGAGCATTACAAGTTTACAGTAATGTATTTTGGACTAACTAATGCACCCTCTATTTTCATGGATCTAATGAATATACATTTCAAACAAAATTTGGATGAATTTTTGGTTTTATTGATTGATGATATCTTGGTATACTCGAAAATATATAACAATCATGAAACTCACATGTTCAATATTCTAGAGACTCTAATATGAAATGAATTATTTGGGGAGTCTAGTAAGTGTGAGTTTTGGATTCAATCAGTTTCCTTTCATGGCAAAATTGTATATAAAGATGGAATATCAATTGATCCCATGAAGACAAAGGATACGAATGAATGGACTACTCCAAAAAACATAGATGAGGTATAGAATTTTATTGGTTTAGAAGTTTATTATCTATATTTGGTTTCGAACATCACTCGATTAGCCAACCCATGGACCAAGCATACATATAAAGGGGTTAATTTCATATGGAAAAAATAAGGTGAGGACTATTTTGAAGAATTGAATAGGATATTACCAAATGCTCTGATCCTAACCCTACAATAGGGGAATAATGTGTTTGTGATCTATAGTGATGCATCAAAGAAAGGACTTGGTTGAGTCATTATGCAGAATGATAGTTTTATTACCTTTGAATCAAGGTAGTTGAAAATTCATGAATAACAAAATGTCACTCATGATCTTGATTTATCAGTGAAAATATTTTCTCGGAATATATGGATATATTGTCTCTATGTATAAAAGTATGATATATATATGGATCATTAGTGTCTGAAGTATATCTTATCATAGAAAGAACTCATCATGAGGAAAAGTTCATGGCTCAAACTACTCAAGGATTGTGATTGTACCATACACACCCTCTTAGGAAGGGAAAACAAGGTAGTTGATGCATTGAGTTGTAAGGATCATGGAGTTCTCAAAAAATGATTATTGACAAGGATCCTTCGTACATGGATCTAGTGAGGATGGATGTGGGAATTATAAAAGAAGGTGAAACATCGCTACTTTTTAATTTTGTTTCCCAAAAAAAATTATTAGTAACAATTAAAAGTTTTCATCCTAATGACGGGAATGTTAAAAAGAAAATTAATGATGTGAATGCGGGGAATATGGCTATCTTTTAGTGATAATATGGTGTTCTGAAATTTTATAGATTCTATATTTTCCAGAAATACCCATGACAACAATGTAGTTATTTGATGATTCCCATAGTTCATATTTATCCCTACATCCTCGTAGCACTATGATGTACAGATATTTGAAGGAACATATATGGTGGGATTACATGAAGAGGGAAATTACAGATTATGTATCAAACTGTTTAGTCTATCAATAAGTGAAGGCTGAAAGGCAACATCAAAAAGGATTCATGCAACCACTATATATCCGTACATGGAAATGTGATGATGTCACCATGGATGTTTTCACTAGATTACCCAAAACTCCAAGAAAAAATGATTCAATAGGGTTAATTGTGGACTGACAAACATAATATGAAAATCTCTTCACTATAAGATAGGATTTTCCACTGGAGAATTTTTCACGACTCTATATCAATGACATTATATGAAATAATGGGGAAGCTATCTTAGTTATGTATGATCGTGACCTATGATTTTCACTAAAATTTGAGAAAAGTCTTTAGAATGTTATGGATGCTAAACTAAGATTGGGTAGCTCTTATCACCCAAAAACTGACTGGAAATCCGAAAGGAAGATCCAAAACGTAGAGGACATGTTGAGATCAAGTTCACATGACTTCCTAGGTATGTGGGAACAATACTAACCTTCAGTGGAGTTTTCCTACAATAATAGTTTCCATTAAAATATTAAAATAGAACCATATGAATAATTTTTCATAAAGAGTTGTCAAATACCAACATGTTGGAATGAAGTTGGTTAAAGGAAGCTTACGGGCCCAATGCTTGTTGAGGAAACAACAGAGAAGATACTGACTATTCATGGTCTTATCAAAATAGCTGAAAGTGGGAAAAAGAGATTTGTCGATAATTAGATGAATTATGTTGAATTACAAGTGGGATACCAAATTTTCTTAAAATTATCTCCATGTAATTGTGTTATAACATTTTGAAACCATGGGAAACTAATCCTAGATACAAAGGTCCTTTGGAAATTCTAGATATAATTGGAGCTGTTACATATTGTTTTACTATGTTGCATTGTCTATCCAATGTAAATAATGTTTTCCATGTCTCATTACTGAGAAAGTACATTCAATACCCAATGCATGTCCTCACATCTGATGGTATAGAGTTGGAAAATGGCATATCTTACTGTGAAGAACCTATCTAGATTATGGACACTAAAGAACAAGTGATGGGGAATAGAACAACATTTTTGGTAAATATACATTTGGGAAAGAATAAAATCTATGAGGAAACATGGGAACTCAACGAGCATACGATGAAGTCCTACCCAAAACATTTAATATGGTAACATTCTATGACTTTTAAGGAAGAAATTTTTTTAAGGAGGGGAAAATGTACCTCCCAAGGATGTGAAAGTAAATATTAAATGCAAAAAACCTTGAGTCCCTACCAAAAGACACATTTTATAATCATTATACAAAACACATATTTTCCTCTTTTATGATTTGAATTTTGAAAAACGATAACCAAGTGTTGTTATCATGAATTGATTTGGAGTCTATTAGAAGAAACATAATTTTTGGTGAATAGTAACATACCCTTATGAATAGTAACACAACCTTATGAATGGTAATAAATATTAATTCAGAAAAGAAAAATATAAACTTCATCCATGAATTTATAAAAACATGTTATACATCATAAAAGTTAGAACCGATCATTGTATTCATATTGGTATTTTTGTATGTAGTAGATATTTTATTTACAATATTATGATTAATTTAAAAACATATAATGGAAATATTTTTTCATAAAATGTAATCATAAATTGGTACTTATTGTACAATGGTTATAAAATAATTTTATGGGACATTGATTAATTTCTCAAGGTGTTATAAAATGAGTTATAGTTTTAATGTTGTTTTTTGGAATAAATTATTATTTTATTTAGAATTTAAAAAACAATTATTGAGAAAGTATTTCCAAAAATGAATTTCATTTTTTAATTCTTAATGTCTAAAAATTTTTGGGGTGAATTATTATTGATTTGTCTAAAATAGTTCAATTTTTTTGCGAATAGTAAAAACAAAGTTTTGAGTCATCGCTATGTTTGATTACATTAAAATGAGGTAATAATTAAAATTAAATGATGGTATAATTGTGTATAGTAAATTATAATATGACTTCTCCCAGTTTTCTAATACCATAAAAAACCATGGGAAAGTCCATGGTTTTTCAAATCCACTAGGGAGGTGTCCTTTAAAACTAATAAAAACACCCCCTCATTTACAGTAAATACCAATTCATTCATTTTTATTCATTAATTAGAATATCATAATCCTAGATTCTCTGGTTGTTTTACCTTTCTAGGAGCCCTCCCAAAGCTTCCACATGCTCCCATGTTCTCAAACTTCATGTCTTTTTAGTTACTCTATAAGGTAAGTGAATTATCAACTTCTCATTTCCATTCATGTTATCTTTTATGTGGTATGTATTTCTGGTTTTCATACCATGTTCTTATTTATATATTATTTTTTTCTACTACAATTAAATGATTATATTCAGAATGGGTGAACCCTGTCCCCACTCTTTTTAATGTTTTCTAAAACCATATTTCATAGCCTTTATGCTGTAGAATTTTCGTAAGGGATCTCTCAGCATTTCTTACATTTTTAGGTTACATTTTTTTCATTACACATCTGGTCTGTCCAAATGACCCTCATAACTCCATTATCATATAAATATTATAATTATATCATTTGAATCAATGAACCATCCTAAATATTCATACTCTCTCCATTTTATTTTATAAACGAAACCATCGTCTGTGAGGTTCCTATTTTCAAACTTCATAGATGAAAAGGTTTCATTCTTAAATTTATCATTCATTACTATTCATGAATCCATATTTTGGTTCAAAAAGACCATAATAATTTTATTATAAACTACTTAATATTTTGGGACCAATATTTTTACATAATATTAAATTATATGACCAAAGTAGTTGAAAATAATCAAAATACTACTAAAATAATATAAGTGAATGTCATTAGTATTTAATCTAATGATTCATCCTCAAGACATGTATTAAAATGATATAAATGAAAATTAACAGCTATTTTTGTTCAAAAATAATATTTAAATTCAATTCTGGTTATTTACATCATTCTCTCATGAACTCCAAAACTAGTGAACAAATTATGAAAAACAAGGAAATGACCATTATAGAATGATAGAATTCATTCATAAAACTTATCAATAAGGAAAAAATAGTATTTAATAAAATTATGATAAATTAAATACAATAATAATTTGTTTTAAATAAATTTTTCAATAAGTATAATTTCATATTCCACAACCATAAGTTCAATAGAGGAACACATTCTGACTTAAGGTAAGGGTTTTTACACCCATACCGCCATTTTCATTCAGTTTAATTATATTCACTAATTACCCTAATGAAATTGATATATATAACTATTTAGTACTCTTAAATCCGGTTTTAGTGTTTTATATATGTTTACCCACCATAATCCTTCCTTATTTTTTGGGGAGTTACAATATCTAAAAATGAACATTAAAAATAATTTCTAAAATAGAGGCACGATTCAAGGAAATTTCTCATATTCTTACCTATCATCAAGGGAACTCTATAATATTTTTTTCTGGAACCATTAATTTTATAAAATCACTAATTTTATTATTTAAATACTACCTTACAACACTTATAGTTTTATAAAATAATTTCTCCATAATAACACTTCATTTCAAAATAATAGAGTATTTATCTCAAGAATTACACGAAGATTTTATAACAGTATCATTACTGATTTCAACACTCATATTGATTATTCTGTATTATTTGGATTAATATTTTATGTTAACATCTATCATTTTTAATTTAATTTTTTATTATTATATTGTATATGTATATTCTATCTTAAATCCAATAGTCAATTTACTCTAAATGAATTGTGTTTATGCTTAATAGCCAGGGAAAGTTATTGAAAGTTCATATATTAGTTTCAATATGAATATATTTTTTTGTTTATGTTTATCCAAATACAAATGAGGAATTAAATGGACATAGTATTTGTCGTGTGGGGCTTACAATAGCCCCTTTGTGCATCAATTGGTCTCATGAGACAAAATACAGTCTTGAGACATGGCCTTGACAAAATGATTTATAATGGTCTTTGAATGAGGTCTTGATTGTATGGTTATGATGTCCCAAATTATTCATTCCCTCATAATAAAAATTGTATTGATGGTTCATGTGGTTATTTGACTAGTAGAACTCACATGATTATTGAATTACTTATTCAACTTTTATTCTTTCCATGGTGTGTTCATGTTTTTGTTAATAGAATATTTTTTTTGTTATTTAAAATTCATATTTTTTTTGTTATGATATCATCCACTATATTTATGAACCTTATTGAGAGTTTGAGATCACCCTCATCTTATGTTTCATTTTCTTGTGACATGAAAAATTTCTTTAGGAATGACATGTGGAAATAATCTAGGAGTTATGGATGTTTTCAAAGAAATTATTATGTTATTTTATTTCAGGTTGAATTAATGAACTTATGTTTGTATCTTGTTTCCGATTATTATAAAATACTCATTCCTTTGGGAGGCATATTCCTTGTTTATATTCTAGTGTAATTAAATAAGTAATAGGCTTTGAGAAACTAGGTTCAGGACCTTAAAATGATGCATGGACCCAGTAACCTAGTTTAATGTCATATTCCTAGGATATGAACATTGATTTTAAGGACAGAGAGGTTAGACCCTATGATAGTTTAAAATTTTTCAGGATAAAGTAGTAGTTTAACATATTATGGGAAATGGAAACATAGTTTAAAAACAATTTTCTTGGCAGTAATAGATATTATTTTGTGCTCATAGAGCTAGGAATATCATATTGTTTTATGATGTACTATTTTATGATTTGTGCATTTGTGGGAGGAGTGACTTGATCACCATCCAAGGTTACCAAATAATATGAAATATAGGGATAGACCCTTTGAATGATGTAGGGTACATCCCATTTGATCTCCAAAATTAGTTCATTTATTCTAAGAATAATTTGTGTCTATAGAACCAATATTGTGTCACCTTAAAGGAAAGATAATAGACATTCATTCTTCTTGAAAGATATAGCTCACCTATTATGGTGCCTCTCAATATTCTACAGGACATGGAGTCTATTCTCATCATGGGATGCCAATTTAGCTAGACAGACATCTATTATCCTATCAGATGTTTTCTAGTCAAATAATTTTGTACGTAGGGATGGAAATTGAATCTCGATGGTCATGATTGCCTCTGTATCATACACTGTAGAATAATGAGTCACGTGGGTGGTGTTACAAGTTATTTTCCAACAAGACTATATATAATTCAGGATATCACCACCTAACTCCTCCTATTCTCTCCCAACATCTTCTGAAAAATTTTATAGAGGGGCTTCATTACTGCCTATATAAGTCTATTTTTAAGATATTGGTAATGAGAAGTGTCGTAAGACTGTATATTGTACTTGGTGTTAAATTTCCTCAACTCAACTGTCCGAAAGTCGGTGTTATTATCATTGAGAACAATGTGAAGAAATCTAAATTTATGAATGACATTGGATCTCACAAACTAAAAAATATCACAGGCCTTGACCTATTTTAGTCGAATTTCCTCTTCCCACATGGAGAATTAATATGTTGCATTCATAATAAATCTACACAAGTGAGTTATTGCTGGTGGATATCATCCCACAACATAAAGTCCCTATACAATAATGGCACTATAAAAAATAGAGATATTTATGGGTTCTAGAGGTATATGAAATTTTTTTGAATTCATCTGACATGCATGAAACCTCTTGGAGAAATTGATATAGTCATGGACCATGGTATGCAAAAAGTATCCCAGCCTTCAAATCTAGTGGGATAGTTTTGAACCTACCTGATGTTCTCTACATGAACTGAAATGAAATTCCTATATAACCTAGTAAATGTCACCAACATGTATGCATCAAATGGGGATTCAATCGAAAAAACATTTTTAGTGAATCTACTCATGGATGGGTCCACTACGGAGGGAAACTTTCACTAGAAACCAATTAATTGTCTTTTGTTTGACTTCTTCTGATAGGAGGTTTCCATGATGGAGGTTCTTGATGAAGGGAATTATCCAATAGGAGGACACTTGTACAATGGTATGGGATGTAGAGGTATTTATGAGGTGGCAACAAACATTGTATATATTAACTATTGGTTTTTGTCATCATCCAGCAAAATTTGAATGACAGATCTTCAATGCACCACATGGGAAAAAAATTCTTGGTCATAAACTTCATGGGATGAGGGTAGAATAGAAAAGCCATTGGTTTGACCATTCTATAGATAGAGAACATGTGTAACTTATGTTTGATAAGGGAATAATTCCATCGACATGAGGTTGGGATCCAATAGGGGTACAATATCATGATTACAGATGTCGTAGTAACCATATAATTTCTTAATAACTAACTTGGAGTCCCAGTACACATATTAGTGGGTAACCTCAATCTTGACAGCCATATCGATACCAGTGAGTACATTCCGATACTATTCCAATTTTTTTGTAACCTTCTTACAAAAATGATGAATAATTAATGATAGTCAATGATGTAATAGTGAGGATGATACCTATGACTAATATCATGTGGTTGGGATCATTAATCCATTTATCATTCGGAATTTAGGAGGAACCATCAAAATGCATATGACATAATGGCATAGCCTGATCCACTGAGGGAAAAACTCATTTGGAAAATCAAGATCCATAGAATTATCTACTATGGATGGATGAGGGTCATGAATCTAAGAGTGTCTGAACATTTACTAACATTTATGGGATGCACTGATGTCGAACTATGGAAGGATCACAAAACACATATCTCAATGAAGTTATAACGTAGATAAGTTCCTAATATTATTTAATGGATATGTGGAGTACAAAAACATTATATCGAGATGCTTCTAATATTTCTCTAATTTGTTATCTAAAAAAATAGTGTGGGGAAGCTCTTCTCGATAAGAGAATATCTAGACTCTATTTTATGGAGCATGCGACTGATGTTGTAAAAACTATTCTTTTTCATGTCATTATTCTTATGCTGATAAGGGCACTGAGGAATCATTATAGGGATGTCACATAGAGAATCAGTGGCTTTCCAATTATAGGTGGCATCAAAACAGGAGGTTGTAGTAGATATTGATTGACCTCATCAAAACGGTCTGACATTCTTCATCCCATTAGGAGAATCCACCTTTCCTTATGAGTCTAGAAAATGGCATACAATTACAGGATAGATTTGAGATGATTTTATATATATATATAATAAGTGTCCTTGAAATCCATGGATCACTGAAAGGTTCTTAAAAGGGATAATCGTCTCGATATCCTTGATGTTCTAGAAATTGGTCTTGATGCCTCTATATTAGACAATGAAACAAAGAAACATCCACAAGGTAACCCCGAAGGCACACATCAAGAGGATCATATTTTGATGGTTTGAGGGGAGTAAGCCCGACACATTATCAAGATATTTTAGATGGTCATGAAACTGGTAGGATTTCAACACAATGTATTTCAGATAGTATTTCACAAGAATCCAAGTGATCATCTTGAATATTCAACGCATGGAATACTGATAGGTCTAACCTACATTCATCAAACCAAATGAAATTTCCTAATTGAAGATGGTCCCTTATGGCACCCTAATGAGAGTGAAATCCTCATTATCAAGTGCCATCCATATTTGATTATACTCCAAGTACCCATCCATGATGGTGAGGTCCATGAACCCAACAGTGCATTCAATCAATAGCTCTATCCCAAGAAGGGAAAAATCATCCTTCTAATGGTGATAGTTCAGATCCGGAAAGTCAATGAAAACTATGATTTGTGTATTATAGATTGTGATTGGAATTATGTTGGATAAACATATGTTGTACTAAAATTCCTCGATGTAGTGGGATTTGATGATCTAATCATCATTGGCCTCATCCATGGCACCATGAGAGGGTTTGAATTTCGTGGGAGGTTATTTGAAATTGTGATGACTGTCCATGAGGCCAAGGTGGTGGATGATGACCAGAGGCACTAGTACATGAATATAATTATATCGACCAAACAATACATCATGGTTCTACTTCATGAAATCCACATACATATATTGTTCTTCTTTAGTAATAGTTGGGCGGATCAATATTGGTCTCGGGTCATCCTCAGTACCCAGATTCACCAGAAAAAATCGTCAACACTTCTGAAGGCAACATATTCAAATTTGAGATGGGAATATTTCATGTCTTTCTCAACATTTGAGATAGAATAACAAATGGTGGTAGATGGTTCATTCAAGCCAAAATATCGAGGGTAAAAAATATTCCCTCTTCTGTAGATATGGGATTTCCTCTATGAGAATATTGAACTATTGAATCCATGGGGAATATCAATGTCTGAAAAATTATATCAGGACTTCAAAATAGGGTTCCAAAAATGATGATCTCAATTTAGTGGTGGAAGGTCAACTTATGGCAGTTTAACTGGGCTCGATGTAACAAGTGATTTCGGGAGGCAGTTGTATCTATAGGGAAAGATCGTGATACCAAATTGTGATTGGGGGTCTAATATCAACAAATCATGGCATGTATAACATTATGTATTAATCATAAAATCATACTTATACCTTTGAACATGTCTTCAAATCTTCTCAGTATTTATAATGTAGTGTCCCAGGCCTAGGGTTGTGGCATCCAACCAGTGAATCGGGAGGATAAAATCATTATCCAGGTCTTCCCTGGCTGGGCCATAGTAATAGTGTGCTCAATCTCAATTTTTTTAAACTATTAATCCTTGATAATGTAATAGTATGAATCTAGATTGATGGATTCACAATAGTTGAATGGAGTGGAATAACCTTGGATCACACTGACTTGAACATTGAGGGGGTACCTAATACATTGGGGAAATGATTAGGGAACCGTATCATGTAGATGGAGCTATGGAATATCCATAAATATAGTGTAGGAGGTATCCTAATATATGAACAGGTATTCAGTGCTAGAATAAGGCTACTGAACTAGTTATATAGGTGAATCTTTCCACACGAACTCTGTTATGTCCTTTCACAATCCCGAATCTTCGAGTTAGAGGCACTCAGAACTTATTCATATAGTCCAATATTGTGTAACTTCCATGTCAGGATAATATTGATACCACAACCTTTTTTGATGGTATGGTGACATACATCCATGATGTTGAAATAGATCATGATTTTAAACATTTTTATGTAACCTTTTATAAGGGATAATTCATCTTATACTATCAACTTGTAACGGACTTTTCATTCCACTTTCTCAGATTCCTCAGCATGGAAGGCATCTATAGAAACTACAATTATTTCAAACTGGAGGGGAATTTTCAAAGAAACTATGAGGGATTCACTCATATATTAATATATTAATAAGGACTATTGGATTAATATATGTGTAGAAATGTTGTAAATATTCTTAATTACATCATAATTCTATGTTTCACACACATTTCTTGTGCTCAGAGGCATGCATCGTGTGGCTGGTCGAACAATTGGGTTATGGATTAGGATGGGGATGTCACATTATTTACATGTTGGATACAAAAACTTTAATATTTTCCCACATACAGAGGACCTAGGTTTATTCAAAACTTACCACAATTGCTCTGCCTTTCAATGTAACATGAATGGCGGTGGTAGTGAATCTGATGTGATGGGATGAGGGGACTACACATACTGATCTATATGTAGATCCTACTATCTAGTCATGGTATCATGCACGTCTTGAATGGATGAGTTGTCATGATAACTATTATAAATCAAATATTCATGGCATAATCAATGATGGAATCAACTGGGAACTTTAAGAGGATATTCCTAGTGCTCCTCCTAACTGGAAACCATGTAGAGTTCCACCATCATGATAGTACTCACTAAGGCATACTCATAATCATCCCTTGAAGAATATTCTAGTACTGGGAGATTTTTTTGGGGTGACTCCGATATCTGGGGGAATGAATTCACCATGAGTGCGATAATTATTAGTTGTTGGTGGGGGTATTTTCAATCCATAGAATCATCTAAGTCTAGTCTTTTGAGAAGTAGAAGGGTGACATGTGGTTACAAAAGTCATATCAAGAGGAGAGGTGGGGACATCAAGAGGATTGAGTTGATTGAAATGGTTATGAATAACGCCATGGTGATGATCCAATTCTCTATAGTAATATCAATCATCATACATATGAGACCCATGATTGGAGTCCTACTTCCATTCAACATCATTGTTGCTATCAGGACATGTAGAAATACACACCACATGTGTCTTGGAATGACCGAATATGACCAAATTGTTGTCAATATGGTCTTGTATACAACCCTTAAAAACATAGAAACAATTCATGGTATGTTCAAGGAATATTTGATACGGTCATAAATCGGGGAAATCAGTGAGATCTGAATCATGAAGATTCTATCATTTTGGAAACTTTAAGATTACATATTATAAGGAACTATAGAAATTCCTAGGGGATTCAGTATCATCGAATGAGTGGGTATGGTTTCCCCTTTGTATTAAATTATCATTGGGATCTTGGACCTGATGAGGTGCTAGAGCTTAATCAAGGGCAAGAGTTTGATTCTTTTTCATAGGTTGCGGTTCTCAACGGGTGGTGTTGGCTGATTCTGCAGTGGGAAATGTTGAGTGTAAGGCTGGGCCTGAGGTTTTTCTCCACATAGTGGCTATAGATTAGGCTCTGACATAATCTATTAACGTGTTCTAGTGTCCTCTACCTATTATACAACATCATTCACATACTTAACAGCTCCTCTTTCAAGAGTTTTGGTAGGTAATGGTCATGCCATTATAGTATACTGTATGGATTTCTCTAGGAATTGTTCCTAATCAGAGAAATCACAAAATCCACATGAGATATTATGACTTATGAGGGAGGGAAGAAATTAGTGATAAAATTCCCTATAGAAATTATCAACACCTTTTCATGGTTCATTGACATGTTGATGGAATACGCGAGGCCCCTAAACATAGCAACAAATTATACAACTCACTCATATAGCCATTGTTTTCACATGAAGAGGTCATCAATACTAGTCTTTCATATGGGGAAGGTAAACAAATTATGAAACATCTTATGAAGATACTTCCAAACACCAATGCGCCCAATGGGTAATGGCATGTACTAGATAAATAAAAACCCTTCCAATGTTTGTATGAAAAACAAGATCAGGGTGGCTTTCTATTTTGCTATATTTCCCAACATGGATCCACCCCTTCAAATAAATTGGGCCATATGGAAATGTGGGTTTCCAATCCTATATGAGGGTAATAAAGTAGGATTCATGAAATATGGGGGTTATAGCATGTCATCCACCCATACTTAATAATATTATCCATCCGATGGGAATACCACCTACAACATTTCAAGGGCCTTGAGTGCAGTGACTGGAGTTTCCATTGCGCCTTATAGGAGGGGATTCCATTATTTGCAAGTATTATTTGAAACCAATTCAATGGAATTCTCTTCAACACTTTAGATAAGACCAGTAGCTCCTTGAGTGACATGAGTGGCTTGGGGAGCTACTTGAGGAACAACCTGAAGAACTAATGGCGTAACAACCTAAGGTGGATATCGAAGAGGGTTCAAATGTAGTTTTGGTGGATTATGCAATGCATACCAAGGATTTTTTTTATAAGCCCCAGTATATACCCTATCATGTTGTATGATATTGTAAATATAACTAGGGAAACTTTCTAAGAAGGGCATATGTGTTACCCTACTACCCTAATGTAGGAAGGAAAATATCATACCAAGGATCACAATAGTCCTTAGGCCATTCTGTAAGGAACTCGACAGGAATATCAGCAACTAATATTTTTATTCTATGATCTGTAAAAGAAATGGGACCCTACTGTGATAATATTTTTACTTATACATTGAACGAGATGATATAAAGGTATTAAAGTTCTATGTATTTAATTTACCCTTGATAGTGTTATAAATGGTGGGAAATAATGTAATGGGGTATAGAAGGCCAAAAAAGTACCTCTGCTGATGAGTGTGGACTCATTCAGGGTCTGTCTGGTGTTTTATTTCCCTAGGGTCAAATAATTCTCTTCAAATCCCATCCCAACACCCCCATCCATGTATATCTCTAGAATAACCATTATGACCATGTCTATTCCTGAATGAATATCCTCAATATATCCAGGTAGTTCTGTCTATCATATGATCATACTGAAATGAAATGTTTCTTACTCACCCCAAACCTAGATCTGCACATATGTATATTCCACTTTACAAATTCTGTAGAGCCCTTGGAATCTTGAAATGCATCTTTAATAAAAATCATAGTGGAAGTTGGGTGATGGATGGTTTTGAGCCATGAGAAGTGCTACTAATTCATCCATACTACACTATAAGATAATGGAATCATAATTTTCATGGATTTTTTTATAATCCAAATTTCTAACATTAAAGCCAAAATTTAATTTCTAGAGGATTTGGTGAAATCACATGGAATTATCCTAGGTATGGGACTTCGTAAATTCAATTTATAGGGTCATAATTATCCAAACAATCTTAGTTAACAGGTCTATTATAGGAATTTCCCACAATATTCTTCATTCCATAGTGGGATTCAGCTCATGTTTCCCCATTTATTAACTGGGGGTTTCTAAGGAACTTGTGACAACATTTAGGTAGAACTCTGTGGTGGTGGGAAGGTTGGTGAAGATAATTCTATGTGAGCTAACAGGGTGTTTCTTACTAGGTCGTCTCTTGGGGGAAGTAGAGGCTGCATCATCATTTCCTTGTATGATAAGGTTTCACCATAACTTCATTTGGGAAAGCAGTGGTTTTTGGTGGGATATATGGTAGGTGTTATTTATCTACCAAACCGTAAAATAAATATCTATAATCTCATGTTGAGGTATTGATTAATTCTGGTGGTGGTAGATATGATTTCATGGTAAGACCCTAGAATAGAGAAAAATCTTCTTCCTCCTTCATATACCTCATGTTGGTTTTGGGGATCTGGTACATTTCACCTGTAGAGATGAATAAAATAACATGACAGGTTCTTCCCACAAAATCTGATGTAGAGGATCAGGGTGAAGGCTCTATCATTGAGTCACATTATGATTTAGAATCTGAAAAGCATACATTATTGATAATGATCTGGAACTTCTCTGAGTTTTTAAGTTGGTGGTGAAGTTCATCCTTCATCCCTGGGATGGTAATTTGGGGTAGTTAATATCTTTCTCATGGGGATGATCTCTTTTCATGTTGGTTTCGGAGGGTGGGGGGACCACTACTTGAGTTGGTTGTGACATGAGGAGTGACTCTGTATCAGTTGTTGTTGGAGAAGTGAAGAACTCTGATTTGTGATCCATGGAATTAGGAGCACCTAGTCATATGTAAAATGGAACACAGATAGGACATTTGTCATGATAAATGGACACATGGGGTGGACCTCTAGTGTTGGGAGTGTGGCAATAGGGATGACGTCCTCCTCAGGTGGTGAGAACATGGATCGGGCCTTCATGACTCTTATCTACGACATGGGGAATATATCAAATTGGTTGGAAGTGGTCTCAAAATGTGGAAATTCATTCTAATTTAACTAGACACTAGGAGGACATCCGATATGAATTTTGATTTAGCTGGAGGACCACCACATCAATGGATACAATAGTAGGTTAGACCTCTTCTTGAGATTTGGAGGACATGCAGAGGACATCCATGCTTACAATTGATGTGGAGATGGGGAAATTTTCACAATTCAATGATTCTTAGGGATGGACCCCCTCTTAATATAGAAATGATGTGAGGAGGACCTTTGATTTTATGATTTATGACATAGGGAGGAGTTCAATATCTATAATCATTGGCACATGGAGGCCCTCCACTTCGAATGATGAGGGTAACATGGGGAGGACCACCATGATGTGTATGAGAGTGGAGAGGACCCTCACTATAGAGGGTGATGGTATGAGGAGGGTCTCTATACATGATATAATAATCAAAAGTAGGAACAAAATGGGTTTTGATCATTCATACAACTAAAAGGGTCAACCCAGCCTTCCCATGGAATGGATGAGGTCTCAATCCTAATCAGGAAAAAGCGGATCCACACTCTACAGTAGTAGGGACCTAGTAAAATTAACTAGCTGTGGAATGGGCCACTAATGTTATATAATATGATTCTCCTGATAGGAATATTCATGAGTGTGTTCCTGACCTTGGTGTTAGGTCATCAGAATTGATGTCGGTAGTACAATGGGGTAGACTAACAATTTATTGCCGTGAGGGAACTGTTGTTGCTAGTGATTATGTGGCATGGTGGGTACCCTCCTTAGAATCTCCATGGTGGTAGTAATATATTGGATGACTCGAGTATCCTTACCTCATCATCACAGGGTTGTGTGTTGAAGGAATGTTCTACGGAGAGGATCCTGAAGAAGATGGATGTTGGATTTGGGAGATGTGGTTCCCTATGCGACAAATGGGGGTGGTGGTATCAAAGACGCATAGAATCCTCCATGTCAAGATTGGCCATATCCCTCAAAAGAATGATCCCCACATTCTCATATCATCAGATGATAACATCAATCACTCTCCTCCATACAATTTCTAATAGTGAGACGGGTTCTGGGCGCTTAGTAGTTGTGTTCATGGGTGACATCATGGAAGACTTTGAATAATTTTTTATTTAAATACTGGTGTTCCTACTCCCCTATATCTCTGTGGGTTTATTGGTTTCCGATATCTTTGGTCATGCAAATAAAAAAGATTCAACTATCATTATAGATAATAGGGAAATAATGTCTAATGCCATGACATCGTTCAGTCTTCCAATGTTAAAGATATAGTTACACGGTGATAATTCAACAATCTAGAATTCCCAATGAATAATTCCCCAAATTATGGTGAGTTTCTTACCAAGCCCACTATTTTCATGGAGGTACCAATAATCAGATATCATGATCATGTTACATGCTTATCTACCATGGACTAGAGTACTACTAATACCCATATTGAGGAGAAGAATTTAACATTGGGTTCACCAATTCTATTGGTGGCCTGATCATAGCTATGCCTATATAAAATATTTCATCTAATGACCAATATAGACAATTTCCATATTTGAAGGAGAAATATGTCATTTTGGGTACACCATTTCTGTTTATGATGCATTCCATCAAGTCACCCAGCCTAGAAGAATGTTGATGTTCATTGATGGTGCATTGTACCCGACATTCTAGATTTCCAATAGTGAGTCGCATTCGTCACATCTCCATATATGTATTCTCCATGAACTTAATGGGATGAGGGATGTGGGTCAATCCGTATCTGGATTCCTCCTTTGAACTCGTGGCCTAATTCGGGTCTCCCAAATTGATTGAGATGTCATTCGGGAAACTTATTCCCATTTCCTTCTCTTTTTTTGATTTCAGTTAATTACTCTACTTTTGACATTAAATTCCAAGGGTTCTATTCTGGGTACCAACCTTCAGTCATGAGATTATTCACGATGGGAATTAGTGGACTGTCTAGAAGATGTTTCATTAGTCACATCTTTTCTTCCTCGATAGATGGAATCATTAAGGCATTGATACCTATGCCATTCCTTGATGATCACATGGTATCATATTGTTGAGGCACGTCTACTGAGTTTTTCCTCAGTATCCCATGAATAAAACTTTCAATCACATGAGTTTATCATGCTGTTGTGATAATGTTTCAAGAGTTTAATGTTTTTCAAAGAGGTAGTGGGATGATCAGAATACATGTGAAGGTGGATTATATATTTATATCCTTATTAGATATAAATAAAAAGGTTTAAAAGATGGGTGGATCTGAATGACACATGAGGAAAAACATAGAGAGTGGGGTTTCACATAGTGGGTTGGTTTCAAACCATACATGCTGATATGGACCTTAATAAGGATGGATCAGAGAGGAATACCCCAATTATGGGGACACTAATTATTACCCTTGGCTAGGATTTAACATTTGGAAGACTTTGTATGTACCGTGATTAGATGATAGGGATCAAACCCTCATAGTTCATAGTATTTTGTGAGTACTACGAACTATGACACCCCATGTGCTACTAGGAGAAATGAAGGGGTGAATGGGGAATACACACGGTGATGCCCCATATGGATTATTCTACCTGTAAAGACCCATAAAATTCAAGAGAAATTTTTTTCTTAATTTTCTTTGGAATTTTACAAGAACGCGGTTTCTGACGGCACCTGATTCCGAGTCCCGGTGTGCCCATAATCAATTTCCGAAGTTTGGCTCGGGTACGTTCAGTGAACGAACGAGCGGGAATTTCTAACTATTGAACTGGTGCTCGGAATCAAATTCTGAGGGCACCAATGAACTCGCAACGCCGGTAATCGCTTAAGGGAACCTTTATCGTAGTTGCATTTGTGCGGGTGAAGAAGTTAATTAATGGGGTTTAATTAAAAAAGTAAATAAAATTGTTGAATCAATTTTATTACATATCAAGGTGGTTATTTTCTCCCATGGGAAGTTGGTGGTGGGGCCCACATCCACCCAACATCCCAAGTGTGGTTAATTGAATGGGTGGGGCCCACACGAGCCCCACCACCTTTTCAAATCCCTTAACTCCCTAACTCCTCTTAACCCTTCACTTTCCTAACTCCCCATTAACTCACTTTCATTAATTTTTGACAACTTGTTATAATTAATAAGGTGAGTTACTTAATTTCAAACTCTTGAAATTCAAATGGTTAGGTTGTGTTAATAAATTAATACTTGGTCTTATTTTTTTATTGTTAGAGTTTTTTCCACCTTGAGAGGAATGGGAAGTGTGAAGTCTTCTTCTTCTTCAACCTCGATGAAGAACGTGAAGAACATCTCGGACTCCGACGAAGAGCATCGTTCTTCAACGAGGAACATCTCCGCCGAAGAACGCGACGTCTTCTTCCAACGACGATTCCTCTTCGAACGCACCTCGACGACAACGGAATCGACGTTCGTTTTTCGTGACGCCCGGCCTCCGCGACGCTCGTCTTCCGCGACTCGTTGACGTGCACCGTTCTTGAATCTGAGGTAGGGGTTTTATTTATTTATTTGATTCGTGAATACCAACATGATGATCTTCATGGATTTAAACCATTTGTTATTGAATAACGCGAGGGGGTCGGACCGCACAAACACGGACGAAACTCCTCCTTAATTTTTCGTGTTGGTTCCTTTGTGGTTGGTACGGGAGAGTGTGGTGTCGTCGCACCACGCGGATTCATGCGGAAAGATATACGCGGCGCTGTCACGCTGCGCCGTGGAAGGAAGATTAAGAACGGGACGCCATCGCGCCACGTCGAAGAAAACTGAAGACGCCGCGGTCGGAGCGGGGCCACGACGGAGGGGCGTGGTACCGTCGCACCACGCCGGACGACAAGGGCCACAGCTGGTTCCGGGCCGCGGCGAAGCAAGGTGACCGGCGGCCGGACTGGGCCGCCGGTGTCGGAGTTGGAAGGGGACTGGCCACCGTCGGTCCCGTTGAGCAGGAACCGGCCGGCCAGGTCGGGCCGGCCGGACAGGGAGGAGCAGGGGGAAATAAATTCCCCTGGCCAGCTTCAAATGGCCCCCTTAATTGAGGGGGGTGTAGTTACACAGGGGGGCAGGCGCCCCCCTTGCCGAAACGGCTCGCCCGAAGGCCGAGCCAGACAGCGCGCTAGGCGCGCTGTGCCCGGTCGGACCGGCGCCTGGCCGGTCTGCCAGGTCGGGCCGCACCCAGCCGGGCCGGGCCGCACCCAACCGGGCCGTGCCGCGCCGGGCCAGGCCCACCCGGACCCGGGGCGGGTCGATCCGGTTCGGGCCGATCGTGGGGTCCCGGGCCGGGTCGGACCGGGCCCGAAACCCCCATTTCCGGACCGCTTGGGTTCAATTTCCCATAAATCGAGCTACGGACGTCAGATCGACACGCCGTCAGCGGCGACACGATCCTTGGAACGAGACGGTCGTTTTGGTATATCGCACTCAAGGTTTCGGAATACTTTGAGTTCGGCCGGGTTGGTTCGTACTCGAAACCAACCGGGCCCTCGGAGCGGAAACGCTCATATCTTGAGCTACGGACGTCTGATTGACGTTTCGTCGACTTTGTTGGTTTCCTCTTTGTGAGACGGATCTTTTGACATACTCCGCCCGAGGTTTGGATGCAAGTGGAGTATAGTCAGGTTGGTTTTTCCACAAAAACCAACCGGGCCCCTGGGACGAAAAAGCCAATAACTCTCAGACCGGGCGTCCGATTGACGCGCCGTCTGCGATGTTGAGTTCCTGTTGGTGATACAAAATTTTTGGATACATCAACTCTGGACTATGTGTCAGTTGATGTATCAGCCTCTCAGCACGTGGAGCGGACCCTCCAGAACGAGCTTACTGTGTGCGGGAACCCTAGAGCTGGCTGCGACTGCTACTGTGACTGTGACGACGACTGTACAGAGATCCTCAGTGGATTCGACGACGACGACTACAACACTCAGCGATCCTATTTGGATCAGTGCTACCGATCCTGTGTGGGTCCGATCATGTGTGGGTCAGCGCTCAGCGGTTCTGTGTGAGCCAGCGCCTACAGATCCTGTGTGGGTCCGATCCTGTGTGGGTCATTACGGGGGTTAGTACCTATCGATCCTTTGTGGGTCCGACGACTTAGATGGATCAGTGATAATCTATATCAACTTTCGAAGAAGTATACCTGTGTGAGCTGAAACCTGTTTGCTTTCCTATGTGGATTGTGTTGTGCTATCCTTTTTGGATTACGTTTTGCTTTCCTGTGTGGAATACGTATACTTTCCGGTGTGGACTGGGTTGTACTTGGGCACGGAGGTTGGAGCGTACTGGAATTGATGACTTAGGAATATGTATAGGCATATACCTAAGCAGTGTCGGTTGTTACTTTGTGATTGTATCTTTCCTTTGTGGTTTATCCTTTGTGGATTTTGGGAGACCTTCGGGGGGTCTCGGGGTCCCTACTGAGTAGCTTATACTCAACCCTTCATGGGCTACGCCCGCACTACGTTGTGTTGATTGCAGACGACAGATAGCGTTGATCGTGGTGGAGGCTCGGGGAGCAGGACGGTACCTGGAGATGGACCACTGTGCGGAACATACTCAGAGTGGACAGTGGGACCCGAGGAGCAGTGCAGTTATCTGTACCCACCCTTCAGGTGGGATTTCCAGTGGACAGCTCAGCATAGCGGCTTTTACTTTTCAGTTGGTGTTTTCCCTTTCGAGTTGTACTTTACTTTCAGTTTGGGTTTGTATACTGGCCGACTTACTTTCCGCACTAACAGTTGTACTCAGTTTTTACTTAGTGTTTACTTTTTTCACTTGTTTACTCTGTGGTTCATGTTTACTTTACAAAGGAAATGCCTTCCCTTTTTACCGAGATTTACACCTTGGTGCTAGTCGCCAGCCCCTGGCCTATGGAAGGCGGGCTTGGGGTAGTCACGGCACGGGCCCCGAGGACGGGTTGTGACAAATTGGTATCAGAGGAGTTCGGTTCTACCGCGAACTCTGATCTTTTCTATGTGAAGCAATAGTTTTTAGCGTATTGAGTGTGGTTATCAGTCTAGGGAGTCCAGTGTTGGTGCGGCGGCCGACGTATCCGTACACAAGGTCCCTGACATTTGATTTCCGACTTAATGCACGAAAACAGTGATTGCATGTGTGTTTCAACTTTTCTTTGTGATTACTTTGTATTAGCTCACCAGGTATACTATTCTGACCGTGGCGCACCTGTTTCCTTTTCAGGATGGCCCCACGATGGCAGCCAGCTAGGGTTCCGAGATTCGAGAATGACGAAAGCCTATAGAGCGATTAGGCCTCGGGGTAGGGCCCTTTGTCAGCAGTGGCACCGGCGGTAGCTCCGCCCGCTGAGCCACCGATGCTTCCAGCACCAGCCGCTGACGATGCACGTCGCCTTAGTGCACTGCATGAGTTCCAGCACCAGCGACCGCCCAGGTTCCGCATGGAGACGGACCCCCAGGCAACCGAGGACTGGCTAGAAGCAGTCGTCTGAGTTTTCAGGCTAGTGAGGACACCAGCAGACCTCATGGTGATCCTCCCTGCGAGCCTACTGCACGCAGCAGCGGGCCGATGGTGGAGGTTGATGCTCCAGGTGCATGATGAGGCATCTCTACTTTGGACGGACTTGGAGAGCCTCTTCCACTCGGAGTTCAACCCAGCCACCCTCCATGCGGTGCGCATTCAGGAGCTTCTTCAGCTGTGGCAGGGCAGCATGACGGTCGCTCAGTACTCGGTGATATTTACTGATCCCTCGCGCTACTCGACCGACATGGTATGGGACCCATTCATCCGGTCCTGGACCATTGAGCAGGGATTGAGACACGAGATCAGGGTATCGCTGATCTCCCTCAGCATTCCGACTCAAACAGGAGTACTGGAGCGGGCCCTTTTGATCGAGAGCTTTCTTGCTGAGTCTACACCAGCACTGAGACCCACTGCAGGGCGGCACGTAGTAGAGTCTTCTACAACAGGCAGTCGACGGATGACTCTTGGGTCCAGGCAGACCAAACCCTCAGGCAGATGACCTTAGGACACAGGCTCAGCAGTGCGGGGCACACAGCGCGGAGTCAGTCTTTCGAGAGGCAGACAGTACTACTCGTGCGGCGGGCATGGCCACATGGCTCGTGATTGCCCGACCCGCCATGCCGAGGAGCAGGAAACGGTTGAGGGACCACTGAGGTAGAGGCAGAGGGTCGACCGTGGTGGTCCACAGGGAGAAGGCGGATGAGGCAGAGGAGCTGGCCGAGCAGCAGGTGGTGGGCGACACTTTGAGGCTCTACCACCACCACCACCAGGAGGTCCACCCAGACCATAGGGAGCTGGCGAGAAGAGACATGCACAGCTCCTGGAAGTAGAGGCCTATGACCACGGTGTCCCCGAGTGATTTGAGGTACTATCTATGTCTATTACACCCTTGTTGCAGTACTAATAGACACAGGAGCGAGTCACTCTTTCATAACCGCTGCCCTTGTTCGGAGCTCGAAGATTCCGACAGAGCCGTTGGCTCGATCCTTACGGCTAGAGACTCCTATGGGAGTAGACTCGACGATTACGCACTGGTGCCGACAGTGTGAGCTTACTCTATGAGGAAAGAGCTTCGGCTGGGATCTTCTTATAGTGGCGTCAAGGACTTACGAAGACATCTTGGGCATGGATTGGTTATCTACAGTCCATGCACAGAATGATTGTTTTAGGCGCAAGGTCCGATGTGTACGCACCGATGGGAGCAGGTTCACCTTCACCGGCGAGAAGGGAGCCTTTGTAGCACAGGATGGACTTCTGTGGAGGAGGGGAAAACCCATCACTCATCAGTTGGATAGCCCCATCCTAGGAGCATTTGACGAACGGAGTGCTGGTTTTCCTGCAGTGGTGGATCAGTTTGCGGATGTTTTTCCTGACGACGTTCCAGGGTTACCTCTTCGTAGATATGTAGAATTTTATATTGACTCGTACCCCGGGACAGCCCCGATATCGACTCTAGCATATCGGATGGCCCCTGCTGAGCCTCGAGAGCTATGGGTACAGTTGGAGGACTTGCATGGCAAGGGGTTCATCCGACCCAGTGTTTCACCCTGGGCTTCCCCGATTTTGTTCGCCAAGAAGGCGGACGGGAGCTTGAGACTTTGTGTCGACTATTGTCGCCTGAACCAGGTGATAGTGAGGAACATGTATCCACTACCGAGGATTGATGACCTCTTTGATCTGCTCAAGGGAGCATGGTGGTTCTCGAAGATAGACCTCAGGTCAGGCTATCACCAGCTCAGAGATCGAGATGAGGACGTGTAGAAGACGACAATCAGGTGTCGGTATGGCCACTATGAGTTCTTGGTTATACCATTCAGCATAACCAATGCTCCAGAAGTGTTCATGGCCCTCATGAACATGATATTTCATCCATTCCTCGATCGATTTTTCATGGTCTTCATCGACGACATTTTGATTTACTCGACGACTGAGGAGGAGCACACCTACCACTTACGGTTTGTACTAGACACACTCTGAGAGCACCAGCTTTATGAAAATATCTCGAAGTGTCAGTTCTGGATATATGAGGTCCACTTCTTGGGACATGTCATCTCTGAGGTGGGAGTTGTAGTGGATCCTGCGATGATCGAGGCAGTGCTAGCTTGGGATCTACCCAGGAGCGTGATGGAGGTGCGGAGTTTCTTGGGTCTAGCTGGATACTACCGGAGATTTGTACCAGACTTCTCCAGAGTTGCGGCACCACTCTCAGCTTTGACGAAGAAGGGGAAACCCTTCGTGTGGTCAGACAGATGTCAGCAGAGCTTCCAGGAGATGAAACAGAGATTGACCAACGCACCTATCTTGAGGTTTCCTAAGGAGGGAGTAGGGTAGGTAGTCTACTGCGATGCATCAGGGACCGGACTCGGATGAGTCCTAATGCAGGAGAGGGAAGTGATCTCCTATGGATCACATCAATTGAGGCCGCATGAGCAGAACTACGCTACCCATGACCTGGAGTTAGCATCAGTGGTCTTCGCTCTGAAGGCATGGCGACAATATCTGATGGGCGAGCGCTTTACAGTCTTTTTCTGACTATCTGAGTCTCAGATACATCTTCTCTCAGAAGGATCTGAATCTGAGACAGTGGAGATGGCTTGAGTTCCTCGAGGACTATGACCTTGAGATAGTCTATACTCATGGGAAATGGAACGTGGTAGCCGATGCCCTCAGCAGGAGGACGGGCATTTAGCTACTTGAGGAGGAGACAGATCAGCTAGCCACTTTGCAGATATCCTTCATGGATAGAGATGGAGCTGCCTTCCTTCAGTCTCTCACAGTCACTCCTCCACTACTACAGTGGGTCAGAGAGGCACAACATGGGGATGCTGACTGTGAGATGTGGCATGCACAGATATCCTCAGGACAGGCACCTGATGGCTTCTCCTTTGGAGCAGGGCACAACATCCTTTTCAGAGGACGTACCTTGGTACCAGTTGCTTTACGAGAGGAGGTGATGAGAGAGTTTCACACTTCTCCTTTGGCGGTACATCCTGGAGTGGTGAAGATGTACCAGGACCTCAGACGACAGCACTGGTGGCCAGGCATGAAGAAGGCTGTGGCAGAGTTCGTTTCTCGATGCCTCACCTGCCAGCAGGTGAAGGCAGAGCATCAGGTACCAGCAGGCTTGGTACAGCCCATAGAGGTTCCGGAGTGGAAGTGGGACGACATATCTATGGACTTCATGACTAGACTTCCACACACTTCTAGAGGTCACGACTCCATTTGGGTGATTGTCGACCGACTCACCAAGTCGGCTCACTTCTTACCCATCAGAGAGAAGGGCTCAGTGAAGAGATTGGGACGACATTACATTCATGAGATTGTATGGCTTCACGGTGTGCCATCTTCTATCGTCTCCGATCGAGATGCTCGCTTTACTTCCCCGACTATGGAAGGGATTGCAGGAGGCGTTCGGGACACAGCTACTTCTGAGAACAACCTTTCAACCTCAGACGGATGGTCAGACAGAGAGGACCATTCAGACTCTCGAGGACATGCTCTGTGCATGCGTCCTCGACTTTGGTCGCAGCTGGGAGGACCACCTACCCTTGGTGTAGTTCGCGTACAACAACAGCTACCACTCCACCATCGGGATGGCACCGTACGAGGCGTTGTACAGCCGAACTTGCAGATCTCCTTTGTGTTGGACAGACCCTTGGGAGTCAGCACTTGTGGGACCGGAGATGGTCTAGGCCACGACAGAGAAGGTCTAGGTCATCCAGGAGCGGATGAGGATAGCTCAGAGCCGACAGAAGTCATACGCTGACAGGAGGTGGAGGCCACTAGAGTTAGAGGATGGCGACCACGTCTTCTTGCGTGTCTCACCTCGACGTGGATTACGGAGATTTGGCCGAGGCGGCATGTTATCTTCGCACTTCATCGGACCCTTCCAGGTCCTCAGCAGGATTGGCGAGGTGGCTTATCGCCTGGCTCTACCACCTCAGTTGCACCGGGTGCACGACGTCTTCCACGTGTCTCAGCTGAGGAGATACATGCATGACCCGATGCATATCATTGACCATGGGGAGCTTGACGTTGACGATGGGGCGACTTTTGCGGAGGTCCCAGTGGAGATTGAGGATCGACAAGAGTGGGTCCTACATGGACGGTCGATTTCTCTGGTGCACATTAGATGGCAGCACGGGAACCTCCAGGAGAGCACTTGAGAGCGGGAGGCTCAGATGCGTGCTCAGTACCCACTATTGTTTCCCTAGTTATGATGTATCTTTACGGGGACGTAAAGCCCTGAGGTGGGAGTAATTTAAAGACCCATAAAATTCAAGGAAATTTTTTTTGTTAATTTTCTTTGGAATTTTACAAGAACGAAGTTTCTGACGGCACCTGATTCCAAGGCCCGGTGTGCCCGGAATCAATTTCCAAAGGTTGGCTCGGGTATGTTCAGTGATCGAACGAGCAAGAATTTCTAACTTTTGAACCGGTGCTTGGAATCAAATTCCAAGGGCACCGATGAACTCGCAACGCCAGTAATCTCTTAAGGGAACCTTTACCGTAGTTGCGTTTGTGCGAGTGAAGAAGTTAATTAATGGGGTTTAATTGAAAAAGTAAATAAAATTGTTGAATCAATTTTATTTCATATCAAGGTGGTTATTTTCTCCAATGGGAAGTTGGTGGCAGGGCCCATATCCACCCAACATCCCATGTGTGGTTAATTGAAAGGGTGGGGCCCACACGAGCCCCACCACCTTTTCAAATCCCCTAACTCCCTAACTCCTCTTAACCCTTCACTTTCCTAACTCCCAATTAACTAACTTTCATTAATTTTTGACAACTTGTTATAATTAATAAGGTGAGTTACTTAATTTCAAACTATTGAAATTCAAATGGTTAGGTTGTGTTAATAAATTAAGACTTGGTCTTATTTTTTTATTGTTAGAGTTTTTGCCACCTTGAGAGGATTGGGAAGCGTGAATTCTTCTTCTTCTTCAACCTTGACGAAGAACATGAAGAACATCTCGGACTCCGACGAAGAAAATCGTTCTTCAACGAGGATCATCTCCGCCGAAGAACGCGACGTCTTCTTCCAACGATGTTTCCTCTTCGAACGCACCTCGATGACAACAAAATCGATGTTGGTTTTCCGTGACGCCCGACCTCCGCGACGCTCGTCTTCCGCGACTCGTTGACATCCACCGTTCTTGAATATGAGGTAGGGGATTTATTTATTTATTTGATTCGTGAATACCAACATGATGATCTTCATGGATTTAAACCATTTGTTATCGAATAACGCGAGGGGGTCGGACCACACAAACATGGCCGACCCTCCTCCATAATTTTTCGTGTGGTTCCTTTGTGGTTGGTACGGGAGAGCGTGGTGCTGTCACACCACACGGATTCATGCGGAAGGATATGTGTGGCGCCGTCGCGCCGTGCCGTGGAAGGATGTTTAAGAACGCGACGCCGTCGCGCCGTGTCGAAGAAAACCGAAGACGCCGCGGTCGGAGCAGGGCCACGGCGGAGGGGCACAGTACTGTAACACCGCACCGTACGACAAGGGCCGCAGCCGGTTCCGGGCCGCGGTGGAGCAAGGTGACCGGCGGTCGGACCGGGCTGCCGGTGTCGAAGCTGGAAGGGGACTGGCCACCGCCGATCCTATTGAGCAGGAACCGGCCGGCCAGGTCGGGCCGGCCGGACAGGGAGGAGTAGGGGGAAATAAATTCCCCCGGGCTGCTTCAAACGGCCACCTTAATTGAGGGGGGGGGGCGTGGTTAAACAGGGGGGGCAGGCGCCCCCCCCCCCCCTTTCCGAAACGGCTCGGCCAAAGGCCGATCCAGACAGTGCACTGGGCGCGCTCTGCCTAGTTGGACCAGCGTCGGGCCGGTCCGCCAGGCCGGGCCGGACCGGGCCGACCGGGGGGTCTCGGGTTGGGTTGGACCGGGCCCGAAACCCCCGTTTTCGGACCGCTTGGGTTCAATTGCCCATAACTCGGGATACAGACCTCTGATCAACGCGCTGTCAGCGGCGACACGATCCTTGGAACGAGGCGGTCGTTTCGGTATATCACACTCAAGGTTTTGGAATACTTTGAGTTTGGCCAGGTTGGTTCGTACACGAAACCAACCGGGCCGTCAGAGTGGAAACGCTCATATCTTGAGGTACAGACGTCAGATTGACATGCCGTCAACTTTGTTGGTTTCCTCTTAGTGAGACGAATCTTTTGGCATACTCGGCCCGAGCATTGGACGCAAGTGGAGTATGGTCGGGTTGGTTTTGCCTCAAAAACCAACCGGGCCCCTGGGACGAAAAAACCAATAACTCTCAGACCGGGCGTCCGATTGACGCGCCATCTACGACGTTGAGTTCCTGTTGGCGATACGGAACTTTTGGATACATCAACTATAGACTATGTGTCAGTTTATGTATCAGCCTCTCGGCTCGTGGAGCGGACCCTCCCGAACGAGCTTGCTGTGTGTGGGAACCCAAGAGCAGGCTGCGACTGCTACTGTGACTATGACGACGACTGTACAGAGATCCTCAGTGGATTCGACGGCGACGACTACAATACTCAGTGATCCTATGTGGATCAGTGCTACCGATCCTGTGTGGGTTCGATCCTGTGTGGGTCAGCGCTCAGCGGTTCTGTGTGAGCCAGTGCCTACATATCCTATGTGGGTCCGATCCTGTGTGGGTCTTTGCGGGGGTTGGTACCTATCGATCATTTGTGGGTCTGACGACTTAGATGGATCAGTGATCATCTCTATCGTCTTTCTAAGAAGTATACCTGTGTGAGCTGAAACCTGTTTGCTTTCCAATGTGGATTGTGTTGTGCTATCCTGTGTGGATTACGTTTTTCTTTCCTGTGTGGAATACGTATACTTTCCTGTGTGTACTGGGTTGTACTTGGGCTTGGAGGTTGGAGCATACTGGAATTGATGACTTAGGTATATGTATGGGCATATACCTAAGCATTGTCGGTTGTTACTTCGTGATTGTATCTTTCCTTTGTGGTTTATCCTTTGTGGATTTTGGGAGACCTTCGGGGGTCTTGGGGTCCCTACTGAGTAGCTTATACTCACCCCTGGACGGTCTACGCCCGCACTACATTGTGTTGATTGTAGACGACAGACAGTGTTGATCGTGGTGGAGGATCGCGGAGCAGGAGAGTACCTGGAGATGGACCACTGGGCGGAACATACTCGGAGCAGATGGCAGGACTCGAGGAGCAGTGGAGCTATCTGTACCCACCCTTCAGGTGGGATTTCCAGTGGACAGCTCGGCGTAGCGGCTTTTACTTTTCAGTTGCTGTTTTCCCTTTCGAGTTGTACTTTACATTCAGTTTGGGTTTGTATACTGGACCACATACTTTCCGCACTTACAGTTGTACACAGTTTTTACATAGTGTTTTCTTTTTCTGCTTGTTTACTCTGTGGTTCTTGTTTACATTACAAAGGCAATGTCTTCCCTTATTACCGGGATTTACGCATTGGTGCTAGTCGCCAGCCCCTGGCCTATAGAAGGAGGGCTTGTGGTAGTCACGGAACGGGCCCTGAGGACGGGTCGTGACACTACCCTACTGTAAAAAGGGTGTGGTGATGCATTAGATAGACAAGGAATACACATGGTAGATACTCAAATGAATGGCGTTATCCCACTTGGATGGGGAGGACCGAGTAAGAATCAATTTGGATGTGAATGAAGTGGGATAAATGGATGGGTTGTCGAGGATGTTTTCCTTGAACCTCAAGGAGGATTCCTATATATCCAATCTACTTGGAAGTCAATATTGACACTGATCTGGTATCCCACGTAGTTTAACATCATATGTTAAGGAGGAGAGATAACATACATGAGGGATGATGGTGTCGAGCTTCAACAACGGGGAGGGTTCCAACATATCCCAGCTAGTTCAGAAAAAGGACCATGTAATTCTTATGGGGAATTGGGGAATACACAAGGATAGATTACCATTCCAATTGGGACATGTGGTTGGGTATTACACATGGTTATCCATCCAGGTGGTCATGAAGAGGGTTTGACCTACGAGTGGGGCATGACCATACTGTGATATATTGGATCGAGGGAAAGATTTGGATGGGAATAGATGGTTGTGGGTACAGAGATCTGGGAGGTTCACCCCTAGGAGGGGCGACCTGGGTGTTACCAATGGTTGGAATTGAACCTTATGGAGTCTTCATTTGTATCATATTTGGAATACTGGGACCAAATCCCACATAGTTAGGTAATATGGGTATTATGAATGCTTAGCGGCCCGTGAATGTGGAAGTTAGGGCTTATACTAGGGTGGATTCTAGGCAGAATAATGACACGGTCACTAATAACCCATAAGACCGTCTGAGTAACGCTGAGTTAAAAAAAAGAGGGACTAGTAGACCTGACAGTCACATCACCAAAGGTGCATCACTGTGGTTTGGAGAGCAGTTTACACAAAAGATTCCAGATGGAAAAAACCCAAATAGAGATGGATGGGGTAATAATAGTTCTCATTTCCCATCTCATCGTTGGTATTTGCGTTCGATAGTGGAATGAATGATAATAAGTGATATCTCTTAAAATAATGGGTAGGGAATTAAACCAGGATGATTTCACTTCACCCACAAGTATACGTTGTTCCATAAATTGAGGATCTGATTCGATGTGATGAATTCATTAACCCCGTTGAGATGAGTGGGCATGTAAAATTCCGGAGGCAGGGAACCCATTGTGTATTTTAGTGGGTGAGGATATATACTAACATCCTCTGTTGAGGACGATGGTCCTTTTCCATTTAACATCAGGTAGATCATATGGGGTGGACTTAGTCCACCACAATTTGAATAATATTACTGGTTCCCATGAAAACTTGTGTAAGGGAAGGTACCGGTAATGACAGTATGCATTATGGGGTAGGAGTGGTCACTCACGGGGTCATATTTTCTTAGATGTGCAAAGAAGTAATAGTTTTTGGTGTACATATGAGAAGAAGAACATAGAAGGGAAACACAATAAGTACCACCAAACTATCGACCAAAAAATCACTACGTACATTACTGGAGTTCCATATGGAAGATGGTCTCCTGGAGATGGGTGATACACATAGAGGTTCATTACAAATCTAGGGTGATTCTTAGAAGTTAGGGGCTTCATAAAAATTTAATCATCATGAGGGATGGTAACCCTACTTCGTTATAATGACATGAGTTATAAAAGGATTGATTTGAGAAGGCATTATTCCTCATGAAACTGTATGTAGACAAAATGGACATCCTTTTTCGTGAAGGGTTTAGGCACTCGTAAATAGCATCCCTACAATATGCTAAGGTAAATGGTTATAAGGGAAATAAAATTTTTGTATTATCTACTACCATGGGGAACTCATTTTTCTCATGGGTTTATAGTGCTCATGTGCTTTTTGAAAATGGTGATTTGAAGGTGAATGGTGGGCGTAACAATTATTTTGATCGGTGGTGAACTGGATATTTATAGGAAAAGGGGATTCACAATCCTCGGAGGAAAGCTCCGAATCAAAGGGGTACTCTGCGAAGAAGTGTGAAGCCCGTAAGACATGTGGACGCATCTGTAATATTTACTCATAGTGGAAATAGGGTCCATCATACTCATGGAACCTTTTATCAACACCAATCGAGGTCACAAGGATTGGGGTTTTTTGTTAAATTACAATACTGTTCGGACAACAGATTTGATATTTGGGTTGTTTGGGGTTTGATTTCATCTCAACGGGTTGTGGCCTTACTCGACTAATCCTAGGGCACAAATATTGGTGCCAATATAAAATATTTCAAAAGGTAATTATATACACCACCAAAAATAAGTATGTGGTAAACATGAAATTTATTAGACTGATTTCAAAAGGGAGACATAAATCCCTTACCTTGAGTCCTATTTATCATGCTGGTCTGCTATATTCGTGAATAATTAATATATTTTAAATATTTAATTACATATGGACCTTTAAAATTTTTATTATTTCATTAATATCACTTACTAACATTCTATATATAATTACTTAATCAATAATGTTTATGTTCCATTTTTTAGAATATTCATCTCATCAGTAAAAATTGACTTTAATAGGTTGACCATTGTCTATGAGGTTATTATTTTAAAATATAAATATTAATAATAGTTAATTCATAATAATATTTATACAAAAACAATCCTTTAATAATCCATTGAATATAGAGATGAAAAATGAACCCACATTACTATAATGGTGATGATTGGTCGTACTTACACATGATTAATGTTCCACCTTTTCAATGATCATTAGGGAATGATGGTATGCTAATTTTATATTTTTATATTTATCATTATATCCAAAATACAAAAAATTTTAATTATATATTTTTATAAATATAATTCTTGTTATGTGGGGAAGACAAATGAGGAATGACATCACTATAAGGAGGAGATGGTCCATATGTCCATGAACAACGTTACCACATTTTCTGTGTTTGACATGATAATTTTGAAAATGATATATTTTTATCCCCAAAATGTAATAATGTATATAATATCACATATATATCATTAATATCACATATATTTATTAAACCCATCCTTAATAAACACAATGTTATGCGTGGACGTATCACATCGCTTTGAGGATGGTGTATTCCAGAAATAAATAAACAATATTTTCATATTCCGAAAAAATGGATATCATGGATTTAGGTGTTTTATAGGAACTAATGATTTATAAATACATAAATATCTCATATTTAATATATAAACTGTAATTCTATCATTTTTATAACATTTAATGTTGTTAATGGAATAATGAATGACATCGGTTCGTGAGGACATTGTCCCTCGTACACATTAATGATGATTATGTATCTCATTTGATCAAACTGTTAATAGGTTTATATCATATGAATGATATTATAAAACATAATTATATCATGGATACTGATTTCATAATATAATTATAGTGTTATAATAATTTAATGGGTGGAAAAAGTGACAATAAAAATCCTCATTGAAGGATGTTACATATTCTTCTTGTAAATCCTTTTTGATTGCACCAATGGAAATACTCTGATTGATTCTTCCCTACTTGAGGACTCTAGGATGATATTATTTATGTTTTGAGATTATTTTACAAAATTTTGGATGAGAAAAATTGATTTACAGGTTTTAAGGATTGGGGAGGGTGATATTATTTTTATAGTGGAAGTATAGTGGAATTATTATAAATAGAAAAAGTAAACACTATTGAGAGATCAATCATAAATCATACACCTCAATTAATGACCCCAATTAGATAAAATATGATATATGGTAAAATAATTTCCATAAAATGGGTTTTCACATCAATCCATATCATCTATCCCCTTATGATTAATGTTTAACCACTAAGTAAACTCATATTTACCTTAATCAATATAATTATTTTTAATTCCATTCAGTATTATTTTTGATAGAAAAACTATTATTACCCTATTTAAAATTATAAATAGTTACTATTAAAAATAGTTAAACCATTTTTTTAAATATTATTAAAATAACACGTAGAATTTAATTTAAAATTAATGAGATGTAAGGAATGAGAAAACATGTTTTTAATGTAAAAAATATAAAAAGATTCAAATTTTTATATCCATTTTCAAAGAGTAATTTATTTAAATTCCATAATTTAGATTCAATAATATAAAATTCATCTAAATAATATTTAATGAAATTAAATATATAATTGAATTTTATAATTATTTTGATGAAAAATATGTTTTCTGTTATTATCTTTAACATTTCACTATTCATCGAAAATATCATTTCTGTAAATATGCCAAAAATTTCCCCATGTAAATATTGAATATCTGATTTGAAAAATAATATTAATTTTATCAGATAATATTATATAAAATATTAATATGTAGGTTTAAATTAAGTGTACCATTAAAAGGAAGTAACACTATATTTTAAATGTAGACAATTATTTTAGATAAAATTGGATCCATTTTGGAATTATACCTATAAAACATATTATATGAATTGAAAAAATGCTTACGGTATGAAATATAAATTTAATCAGATTCATCAACTAAAAGTCATAAATTTATTTTATTAAGCTAATACACCAATCTGGTCATAAAAATAGTTTTTCATAAATTCACTTACTTTATATTTAATTCGAACTTATTTTCACTTTTAATTAATTAATTTCCAATGAATTAATTTTATAAACATGTTTGTACTATAATTTCATAATTTATTTAATCTCATTCATTCCCACCATTTCAACAGCTCAGTGATATATAAAATACTAATGATAATATATTGTTATATCATTTGACTCTGGTTTGTGTATAACATATGTCATAAAAGTAACTCGATGATGTGTCCATCATAAGATAAACATAGTGTTGTGTGTGATGAATTATAAAATATATATTACATTTTACATAATATATTAACGAATATAAATAAATTTAAAATATTATATTTCATAAAAACTATTAATGTTATATCATACCCCCTTTAAAATTAATTTTACCCTCAAAATTCATTATGGATATAAAATGAAAAATAATTTAATAATTTCATTATTTAAAACCACATAATAAAAAGGTTTAATAAAAAATAAATAAATAGTAAGTTGGGAGACATAATAGTCACTAGAAGTTACAGATTACATGGATTCCATGTTGGGAGAACATTAGTAGGAAATTATAAGATTTATTTGGAAGGAAGAACCAGTTCCCAAAAAATAATAAAGGTTGATATACATTGTGGTAAATAGGAATTTAATTAAAAAAATGAAAACCAAAATTGGTCTAGAAATGTTCTTTGATATCATCAGAAAATCTGGTAATATGATAAAATTATATATTAATTCCCCTTTCCTAAAGTTTAAGAATTCAATTCACCATTTAGACAACAAACAAATATAAATTTCCATACATTATATGTGAATTTCATCCATACATCAATTTCTATTACATTTAATATCATTCACTTTGTGATCAGTATTCAAGATGATTATTTTAAACCAAATGCACTAGAATAAAATGTTAAATACCATGTATCCTTAAATGGGATAAAAATATATTCCTTCTATGTCTAAACATTAACCCAAAACAAAATTGATATAACATGGTATGATAATTCTAACAATTAATAAAAAATTTATGATAAAATAATTATGATCATTCAATAGTAATACCCAATTATGGATCTATATCATTTCATAACACTATATCTCAAATAACCTCAATAACATAAAAATTCGAGAGTGGATTAACAATAATGTTTATCTCATTACTTCTAGCTTTAAAACAAAAAAAATGGAAATCTATTTTTGGAGTAACATTAATAACTTAGTCCCCAATCCACATTTCAATCATGTTGACATTTTCAAGATAATTCTTGTGTTATATTAATTACCTCAATATCCAAGATAACATAATGTAAAAAATAAGGTGTCTATAAATATTATCTTATGATCATTATTAATCATATATACCTATGGAGGTATCCTTATATATTAAAATAAAATTGTAAGAAAACATTATAATAAAAGAATTTATATAAATGATCATTGATACGAATGATAAAATCCCACAGCCTGCATTCTCATTTCCTTTGATAAAATCGATAACTTTACATTTTTTTCTTTGATGCTGATAATTATGACCAGAATTATTCATCTAATTCATACAACATCAAAACGAATACTTGGATACCATTCAATCAAGAATACCACTTATGATTATAGTTTTATAGATTAAATTTTTTTATAGAAAAATATTTCAGAAGTCATCAAAATTACATGTCACACATTATACCCAGTATTTATTTTTTCACGATAGGTCATAAACATTATCCTTATGAAATAATTTATAGAAATAAAAATTTCAATAAAATTATTTAAAATATAGGAAAATGGAAACATAAGAACAGTGAGATAAAATGTTCAGTACGATAATTATAAATCATTAACTAATGAATTTCATCAATGAGGATTAGTGTGCATTAGGGTATGATGACATAATAATAATACATAAGGGAATCATAAAAGATCTAAATCCAATATATACCTATATAATCAAATATGAAAAAATAGATAATTCATTAATCATTAAAATCAATAATCAAAATCCATGTTGTATCTATATTTATCATTTGAATCATTATAAACTCATACCTAGAAATTATAATTATTTTTGGTAAAATGGAAAATCTATTTAATAAAACCCTCTCAAAACCATTTCAGAACACTTTTATTTGGAAAACATTGTGAATTAAATCTTAAATTATAATTAACCAATTTATTAGAGAGCTAAAACATGCTCACTCGGTGCTATCTGGGTTTCCATATCATGTAATCTATAATGGTCTCACATGACACTATCAGGTCTACCCCGTCATCTAAGCTGTAATGAGCTACCTCGATGCAATCAAGGTCACCCCAACATCTCTGATGTACAAAAATATAAGATGATTAGAAATCATAGAAGAAATAATTAATTTTTTAACAACTAGTTTTACCCAAGGAAAATATATGGGTGTCCATTCAACCTCTTCGAAACAAAATTAACACATAGAAAATAAATGGGTTCCATACCAATCTCTTTGAAACATGGTTAACACATAAAAATGAAAAATGTTCCCTAACATTAACATTTAAACATGATTAAACCATTGAAAAGAAATAGTGTCCCTAAAAGTGTCTTTAGAACATGGTTATCCCATTGAAACGAAATGGGTTCCCAAAACAACTCATTGAAACATTATTAACCCATGGAAAAGAATTTGGTTCCATAACAATCACTTTGAAACAAAAATATTCCACCTAGATGATTAATGAGGGTGGTATAAGTAAGAAATATCCATATTTGAGGATAAGTAACAACATGTTTTGATTTTTTTGGTGAATGTAAATAACATTAAAATATTATTAAATATATTATTTTTGAAAATAATTAAAATTAATTACAAATTGTCCCATACCACTTTGAATCATTTTAATCGCAATCACAATAAATGAATATCTTTAAAGGAAACATGTAATATCATTGAAATAATGATATTATTGATAAATCATGTGAAATAAGTAGTATGAACAACTTATAAAATAATATAGGTGTATAATATAACAAGTTTCATAATGATGTAAAATTGTGAAAAAAATCCATTGTAGCTTCAGAACTGTTGAAGTAAAACCCCCATGATAGAAATAGAATGTTATGAATATAGAATAACAAATAAATTAATTTATAATTAGTATAAAATAAATCTATGGTCATTTTATACACCATATATCAATATTATGTTTGAAATTTGGCATAACTGTCACAAAAATAAATGTGACACCAGAAATTCCCTTTAAATTTTAGTAACAGCTGAATTGGAAACCCAAAAAGAAATACTAACACAATTAAACATTTAAATACCATGAGATAAATTAATTCATGTAATAATATAAAAAATGTATTTTGATACATAGAATAAAATAATTAAGTGGTGAATATGAATTTTATACCATAAATGTTAATTGTGATTTTAAAATCCCTTACATTGATTCTGATTTTCCATGAATATAATTTATATTTTAAAATAATAATATTTTTTAATTATTTAAATTCATAAACACGTTAAAAAATAGTTATTAATTGTATTTCACTTATAAACAATATATAATAAATTTCACAATAAATAATGTTTATGTCAAATATTTTTATCATATTTGGCTTATGTGTCAAACCCCACATTGAATGGTCGACTATGGTAAATGAAGTCATTATTTAAAAAATTAAATAATAAATATAATTAAAAAATGTATTGTTTTTAAATAAATTATATTTTTTAAACCAATAATGTAATATGGTAATATAAAGTTTTCCTATATTAAAATCAAGGAAACGGTAGGTCGTACGTATACCGGAGTAACATTCCATTTATTCATTGATAAATATAGAATTAATTTATTTAAAATTTAATATTATATAATTATCATTATAAAAAAATACCATGTTATTGAATTATATATAGTTATTTATTTTAGTCTTTTTATGTTTTGATTAAAAAAGAGGAATTACATTGCATCGACGAGGTAGTAGTCCACACTACTGAGTCAATAAGGGTTTTCTTGTGACTTTTCCATTCCTTCATGAAAGGGGGATATTGATAAGTCATCAAGGTTTCCATATGAATTGATCATTCCTTTTGTTTTTAAAATATCAAACACCTTATCATAAGGAAAATTTCATTTTACCCATGTTTTACTTCCATAAAGAAAATTTCCTTACCCAAGGAAATTTACCCATACATTGTTTTTATTAATCATATAAATATTTTTCTTAAGTGTAAAAATTGGATTCATTTCTAAAACCTCGTAATCATATAATACATAGATATGAAGTATTCCGTTTTCTAATCTGGATTCCTGTTAGGAACTTTTGTGATGTTTTATTCCGAAATCCTCATTACGAACTTTTATGAAGTTCAACTCTGAATTATGATTATGAACATAAACAAGGTTCTAACTCTGAATTCGAATGATGAATTCTGATTATGAATTCTCATTACCAATTCTGATGATGAATTCTGAATATGAATTCTCATTCTGAATTCTAATGATGAATTCTGATTAAAATTATCATTACGAATTCAGATGTTGAATTCTGATTACGAAATCTCACTACGAATTCTGATGATGAATTTTGATTTCGAATTCTCATTCCAAATTTTAATGATGAATTATGATTACGAAATTTCATTAGGAATTCTAATGATTAATTTTGATTAATAATTCTCATTACGAATTCGAATGATAAATTTTGATTAATATTTGTCATTACGAATTCTGATGATGAATTCTGATTAGGAATTCTCATTAAGAATTCTGATGATGAATATTGATTATGAATTCTTATTCCTAATTCTTCTATTAAATAGAATAAGAATATTTCTTCATTATATACTCTGAATATATTTTCATTAGACTCCGAACTTTCATTTTCTTACACTCCGGATATTTGAGTTTGCTAATATATCCATATTTTTTCTTATACTTGTTTGGTTATAAAACGATGTCCTCTATTCAGTTTGTAACTAACCATTGGTTGACTGACATGTGAATAGGACCCTCTAAAATTCATGGAAGAATATGACCATTGGAGGAGGGAGCTAACCATTAGAGCATCGCCTATAAATAAGAACTCATTTGAAAATAACTTGAAAAATACTGGACACATCTATGAAAACTGTGCTTACATGCTGTTGAAGTGATTTCTAGAGAGATAGGCTCTTATAAACTCTCACACTTCGTGCGGATTGTGTGAATAGATTGTTCAATATTTTCATCACGCATACATGCTTCCTGTGACTCCGATTGTTGATGTGTACAATAGAGGGATTCTAGGGATAGGAAGATAGAGGATCCAACACCTAGAAGTTGAGGGCTTCCTTGATGAGGAAGACAGAGGTGCCGACTACCTAATGGTTGAAGACTTGAGGGGATAGCAAGAGAGACTCAGATCTTCGTATCGAGGGCTTACCCTGGTGTGGGTAAGACATAATTTCTTGAATGTATAAATCAGGGGACCTTTTATCCAGGGTTGTTGGATACCCTTCTCTTTGGGTTAAAAGAGTTTATACTTGTTACTTATAGTGTTACTACTTTTTTTTCTGCTGTGCATTTTGTATTGTTAAGGAAAGTATAACTTTCATATACTTCCATACAGGTACTTTGATTTAGTTAGATTCGATACGCTTTAAGGTATAATCATATTTGGTGTAAACTTTTGTTAAGGTTCATTTCCAGAATCACTTTTTCGGAATCAAGAAAGTGTTTAGAACCTATAAGAGGACTTTTGAATTATTTTTTTTAACCTTGTTAAACTTTACTATGTTTAAATGTTCCAAAGTAATTATTATTAGTATACAATTTACCCCCCACCCCTCTTGTATTTGAGCATCTCATTACACAATCAATCTTACATTTTGTATTATAGAGTATATCATACTCAGACATACCATCCTAACAATGGTTAGAAACCTCATACCCTATACCAATTTAACAATTGGTATTAGAGGATTTGGTTCAATCTAAATTAATCCCACGATTAGATTCAGAAGAGAATTAGTTCTTGGAATAGAATTTTCAGAATCATATATTCGGATTCACACTAACGGATTCATATTTTTTAGAATCTATTTTTCGGACTCATAGTTCGGAATCATTTTTTTGTAGAGATACTTTTACACTCATTTTATTTCATAGAATATTTTACTTATTTACAAACATTTTCTACTAACATGTTTTTATGGAACAACTTTTATTAAAGATGGAAGGAATCAATGTTGGTTCCATAGACAATCTTAATCCAACCAGACCACCAATCTTTGATGGTAATGATTACGAATATTGGAAAGCTCACGTGAAGAATTTCATTATCATCACTGGGGCTGAAATTTTTTTTATGCTTACTGGGGGATAAATAATTCTTGATAAAGAATTAAGTTCCTTTAAAAATCAAGAAAAGCATGAATATCAACTCAATTATAAGGTACGCAATACTTTACTTTGTTCTATGTCAAGAAATAAATATTTCCAAATATCATCTTGTGAAGCAGAAAATTTTATATGGAAGAAACATGAAGTTACTCACTTTGGGACTTCTAAGGTAATTGAGACAAGAAGATCCATGCTTGGATCTGAATATCATTGTTTTAGTTTTCCTTATGGTGAACCATACACAAGGTGAAACATAGATTCATGAATATTGTGAATAGATTACAATCAATGGGTGAAAAAGGATTAGATGATAAAGACATTGTTTACAAGATCATCTAAATCATGCTAATTGAGTGGGAATCTAAAAGAACTGCGATTGATGTGAATAGAAAGGTCACTTAGATTACCCTTGTTGAGCTATTTGGAACTCCTCTTCTGCATAAGACTAGAATGAAGAGAGATGCTGATATAGTAAAGAAGAAGAATGGAAATGGCATTTTATATTTTACTGCTACATCCAATCATATGAAAATTAAAACTCCTGAGAGAGTTACTAGATCCAAAACTAAGAAAGTTGTTATCCATTCCGAATCTAGTGGATCTGAATCCTCAGAAAATGAATTAGAAAATCTCACTTGAAGGATGAACAAGACAACTGGACAGAGGAACTTTCAATCCAAATATAAGAAGAAGGAAAAGAATTAAAAGTACGACTCTGATGTTACATTCTATGAATGCAAGAGAGATAGTCACATTAGATCTGACAACCCTTTTCTCCAGAGAAAAGAACGAAATGAAAGGCATTCTGAGAAAAATAGAAATATGTATTACAAGTCCAATGCTAAGAAAGTGTTGAACGCCAATGACACATGGAGTTCCAGTGGTGGGGATTCTTCTGATGAATCTTCTGCTTATGAATCTTCTGGACAAAAGAATCTTGGTCTTTTAGCCAGGCTACCTTTTGATAATCATTGCTTGATGGCTAAGGTACACAATGCTGAATCAATAACCATTGTTTCCTTAAATGATAATGATATTAAATATTATAACTATTCAGATGAAGAATCTTCTTCTGATGAAGATAATACTTTACCCACCTATGTAGATGTTTCTAAGATTTCCAAACTTCTTGAGAATGATAATTCAAAACTCATGAAGAAACTTGATAAAGAAAATTCTAGGAATATTATTCTAACTAAGGAAATATCAGATCGTTCTAAAGATCTTGATAAGAAAAAGGCTGATTTTGAAAGTATTTCAAAAAATCTTGAGGAATTATGTTCTTAGAAGAGTAAACTTTCTAAAGAGCTAGAAAACGTAATTTCTAAGAAAAATGTTTTCGAGCCTAGATCTAGTTCAAATGTTTTTTAAGAAAAGAACATAGTTATAAAACTCAAATCCAAAATATTCTCCTTAAGGAAGTGTTTGTCAAACATTACACCTTGTAAGGGAATTTTTTTATAAAATGTATTCACAAATCCAACCTCAAGGAATACTTCTAGTTTTGGTTACACACGTTCTAAATATTTTTTTAGCAACAATTACATTTTTCCTCAAAGTGCCCCATTCTGCACTAAATGTCTTTGTGGTGGTCACTAGGCAAAGAATTGTTCATTAACAAAACCAAATCTTTATGATTTCATAAGGATTATTTTTCTAAGAAGATGAGGGTATACAAAATATTAATTTCTGAGATTTACGGATCCAAGAAGGTCTATATTTTGAAGGCCTAACTTTTTCTTACTTCCAGGAAAATAGGGAAAGTACCAACAACAATACATGGTACATGGATAGGGGATGTTCTCGGCATATGACTGGTAACAAAAACTATTTTGAAAAGATTATCAAAATGAAAGGAGGAAGAGTAACATTCTAAGATAATGCTCATGGAGAAATTATTGGTATAGGTAACATCATTCTTCTTGAAAAAACATTGATTTCAAATGTTTTATTTGTTAAGAGACTTAAGAAAAACCTCATCAGCATAAGTCATTTATGTGATGAAGGCTACCTTGTGAATTTTAGGAATGGTAAGTTCTTAGTACACAATTCCATGGAAGAGTTTATTCTTTCTGCTAATAGGCAAGAGAATGTTTACACACTAAACATAGAAGACCTTAGGAGCCAATACTTACCTTGCCTTAGTGAAATGGAAGATACTTCTTGGCTATGGCATAGAAGCCTAGGACACTGTAACCTTAGGAACCTATTTAACTTTCTAAGAAGAGATTACTTAAGGATATATAGGAGTTTAAATTTGATTCTTCAAAAGTTTGTGACCCTTGTCAATATGGTAAGCAACATAAATTATGTTTTAAATTAGATGGTGAAGTCTCAACTGCTGATGCATTACAACTAGTGCATATGGATCTTTTTGGACCAACACAAACTGGACGCATTGGGGGAAATATTATGTATTTGTCTTAGTTGATGATTACACTACATTCACGTGGATTTATTTTCTAGAAAATATGTTTGAAGCTTTTTCTTATTTAAAAAGTTTTAGATCCCAAGTTAAAAATGAGAAAAAACATCCATTGAAATCTATTCATAGTGATCATGGACAAGAATTTCAAAATTATGAATTCGAAACAATTTGTAATAGAAAAGGTATTACTCACAACTTTTCATCACCCAGAACACCTCAACAAAATGGTGTTGTTTAAAGAAGAAATTGAATTCATCAAGACATAACTAGAACCATGTTGATTGCGTATTCTATTGCTAAACATTTTTGGGATGGAGATGCCAGTACTACTTGTTATATTATAAATCGTGTTTTGATTAGACCCTTTCTTAGTAAAACTCATTATGATTTATGGAATGGTATAAAACCTTGACTTTCCTACTTTATGTTTTTTGGCTACGAAGTATTAATCCTGACTACTAAAGATAATCTACACAAATTCGCACCAAAATATGATGAAGGAATTTTTTTAGGCTACTCCACAACTTTTAAGGTATATAGTGTTTTCAATAAAAACACATGTATTTTTGAAGAGACAGTACATGTCATATTTGATGACAGTGATCCTTTTATTTTTTAACAACCTCAACATTCATCCTCAGATGTGTTGTCAAAAACAGATTATCAACCTATGATAGATGATTCTACTGATATGGAAAATGTTTAGGAAGATACTTCTGAAACATTTACCCCAGATGATTTCCTACCCTATATTGATGAACAGGTTTTACAAAACCCAAATCAGTTGTTTCTAAAGAATCATCCCAGTGATAGAATCATTTGTGATTTCAATCAACCTGTAAGGGCTATATGTTCGTTATAAAATGAATTAGAACATCTAGCATTCCTTTCCCAATTGGAAACAAAAAAGAACTGATGAAGCATTAAGTGATGATGATTGTATCAAAGCCATGAAGGATGAACTAAATGAATTTGAAAGGAATAATGTATGGACCTTGGATGAAAGACCTAAGGAATCTTCTGTCATTAGAGTAAAATGGGTCTTCATAAATAAGTGTGATGAAAATGGGATCATCGTAAGAAATAAATCTAGATTAGCTGCTAAAGGCTATAATCAACAAAAATGAATATAATATGACGAAACCTATGCTCCAGTAGCTAGACTTGAATATATTCATATTTTACTTTCTTTTGGAGCATTCTTAAATTTAAAACTTTTTAAAATGGATGTGAAATGCGCTTTTCTTAACGGTTATGTTCAAGAGGACGTTTTGGTTGAACAACATCATGGATTTGAAGATACAAAACATCATGATCATGTCTTTAGACTTAACAAAGCTTTGTATGGCCTAAAACAAGCCCCTCGAGCCTGGTATGATAGACTTACAAGATTTATTCTTCAAAATAACTATGTTAAGGGAAATGCAGAACCAACCCTTTTTATAAAGAAAGATAAGAAAAATGTTTTGATTGTCCAAATTTATGTTGATGACATTATATTTCGTCCAACTCATCAATCCTTAACCGATTATTTTGTGGATCAAATGAAATCTGATTTTGAAATGAGTATGATGGGTGTGTTATCATTTTTCCTAGTTTTTCAAATTTCTCAAGAACCAGACAGAATCTATATCTCCCAACATAAGTATATTAAATATCTTCTTAAAAAGTATGGATATGACAACACTAAAAGTATAAGAACTCCTATTTTTTCCTGAAACATAGTTGATCTTTATGAAGCTGGGAAACCAGGAGATCAAACGTCATTTAGAGGTATGATAGGAAGTCTACATTACATAACATCTAGTCATCCAGACATAATTTTATCAGTATGCTTATGTGCAAGATATTAATCCAATACTAAGAAATCTCATTTAAAGTCAGTAAAAAGTTTTTTTCACTACTTAATGGGAACCATGGATTTTGGACTATTTTATACTACTGGAAATGATTTTTTTAAAGCGTTTTCAAGATGATGAATTTGGATGATGTATAATGGATAGAAAGTGTACATACAGAACTTTTCATTTCTTAGGAGATTTGTTAGTTTCCTAGTCTTTCATGAAGCAAGATTTTGTCACACTCTCCATTGATGAAACTAAATATGTAGCAGCTAGTAGTTATTGTTCTCAAGTGATGTGGATGCAACACACACTCACAGACTATGGCTTGAGTTTTACTAAGACTCAAATTTGGTGTGAAAAGAAAAGTTCCATTGCCATTAGTAAAAACCATGCTCATCACTCTCACGAAAAGAACATAGATATTAGGCATCACTTTCTTAGTGATCAAACACCAAAAGGAGACATCAAACTTAAATTCATCCGAACGCAAGATCAACTTGCTGACATTTTCACAAAATCTTTACCCTCTGATAGATTTGAATACATTAAACAAAAGATAGGAATGATAACCATAAGGTAATCTTCCTTTAATATCTTCTTTTTGAACCATTCTTCTTACTGTAATAAAATCCTTTTCATAGGGGGAGTACATCTGTCATTAAAGTCTTTCTAAATTTTCATAAGGCAAATTTTCGTAAGGGAAATTTTCATACTAGATATTTTGGTACTGGAATTTTTTTTAATGGATATTTTTGTAATGGGAATTTTATTACTGGAAATTTTAATACTAGAAACGTTCGTAATGGAAATTTTCGTACTGGAAATTTTTGTAATGATAATTTTCATAATCGATTTTTGGTACTCAAAGTTTTTGAAATAAAAACTTTATATTTTAATATTTTTGTGATGAGTTTTTTGTACTGAGTTTTTCATAGTCAAATTTTCATCAAGATGAATATCACCTATTACGAATAATATTCCTAGCCAATATTAAAGGAATGATTTCCTTACTTATGATTTTGTAGTCACTTTTACTTTCTGGTAGTTTCTTTTGTTTTTAAAATTTCACGGATTCATGTTTCCTTAAATCCGAATGTTTTTCTCAAAACCACAGAAGATCAGATTCAAGATTTCCTTGCAGGTATGTTTTCAACCGTCAGATCAGATTAGAGAGTTTTTCAACCCTTAGATTGGAATTGGAAGTTGAAAGGTCACTTACATAACCTATATAAAGGGGACCTCCAATGTTGTCCCACATCAGTTTCCAAGATCTCACGTATCAAAGCTCTTCCTCAGTTTTTATGCCCATTCTAAATCTCTCAGAGGTCCTCCAATCCGAATGTCTATAGAAGCCTCTTCCCAAGAAATGTCTACCATGAAGCCAATCTCAAAATGGCTAGTATATTGGGAATGTTTGGTTCATCTGATATTTTTCAAGTACGATTCTATCATTTCTAAGAATATCAAGTTATACAGATGGGAAGATGTCTGCATATCTATGCCAGGTGATCAAGACATAGTGTATCCGAATTTACTCATAAAGTTTTATGAGTCAGTGTGCCTATTTATAGAAGATGATAGAGAACGATTTTATTTCATGTCTTATGGAAAACCTATATAATTTATTATACAAAGGTAGCCAACATGGTGGGATTATCATATAAAGGGGAGGCAAAATTATTCTCCCACAAACTCCTGGATGTTCATGTTAGTTTTGTTATGGTGAAAGCCTTGCAATGTCTTGGACTTTCTGATGTCAAGACAGTAAAAATTTATAATCTATCTTCCAACAACCATATCATTCTCTTATGGGTGCAAGGTTTCTTAGTACTGATAGAATGTGACTACGATACCCTCAAGAAGATTGTAATATATTTCTTAGATTTCCTGGTAAATATATGGAAAATAAATTTGATGAGGTATGTTTTTGTTACAATTCAGAATATCAAGAACGGAAATATAAGGGCACAAATAATCTTGTATCCTTCCTTATATTCAAATCTCTTAGATCGGTTTCTTGAATCTTTCAAGGTTTCATGCAAGTATAAGTCTCATAATTGCAATGTTATGCTTATTAGTGATGACACCATGAAAAGAATGAATATGACCTATTCTAAGGAGATAGAAGAGTTTTATGATCTTCCAGAGGAAGAGGCAAAAGACAATCCGGAAAATGCTGAAAAAGATGAGCCATTGATGAAGGATGGAAAGAAAAGGATGTTAAAAGAAGTGTAACCTGATGATAAAACCCCCAAACCTATGGAAGCCCAATCCGCACCTCCCAAACCGAACAAATAGATTTCATATACGAATGAGTTGGTTGAAAAATGGAGGGAAGATAAGGAAAATAGGAAAGAAGGGGAGCCATAGTTCGTTTTGGAACCAGCTGAAGCTAAGTATTTAAGGGAGAAGACTTCTGAATACCTTGAGAATAAATAAAAAGAGAAGTAGATGAATAATAAAATGTTTGAGGCTAAAGTTGTACAATATCTTTTAAAATCCATAGAAGTAGCTTCTGAGAATTTTCATGTTCCATAAACTTTCATTGTGAAGTCATTACCTGAGACTCCGGGGAAGAATTTATTCACTTCAATAAAATCCAAATAGAAAGAAATTGTTGAAGAAGTGGATGAAGAAGAAGAGGAAGTAGAAGAATAAGAAGAAGAAGAAAGTGGTGATTTAGATGATCAGATTAAACATGTTTAATATTATCATGGTAAGGAAAATACATCAGATAATTTACCACTCCGAACATCTGAGGTTGAGTCCTCAAAGCCTATCACTCTGGCAAAGGAAGAAGAGAAATATGGAAAGAAAGATGAAGACAAAGAAGAATAATAAGTAAATTAATTATCCAAGGAAGAAATTTATGAAAATCACTTTGTTAAGGAAGGATTAGAAAAAGAGAAATTTGATGATGACATAGTTGTTCAATTATCTGATAGCGAGCATAAATCTCCTGATGAGCAAGTCATACCAAAGATTGATAAGAGTAAGTAAGTGGTTGTTGGTTCTCAAAGAAAATCTACAGTAAAGAAAAAAGAAAGTTGTAGGAACATAAAAAATGAAGCTTGTTGTTGTTGAAAAACCACTCCCACCAAGTAATGTCTCGGATTCAGAGTCATCTTCAGTTGGTCATGATTTTGTGGAGCAGTATTTGAAGAAGCTATTCGGTTCCATTTCCACTTTTACAAACATAGATTCAAGATTCCAGATGATCCAACACACTCTTAATCAGAAGTCGGATTCTATGTCCATGGTAATGGAAACATGTGTAAATATAGAATAAGATGTCAAATCATTTCTTAAGGATACGAAGCTCATATGATGTCCTGTAAGAAAATGAAAACATGGTCAAAGAAGATCGTCTAGAATATGGCAGAGCTTGATGAATTTCAACTGGATGTAAAAGAGGCTTTGGATACCGAAGATACCAAGATCACGGATCTTACAAAAAGTTTTCAGGAAAATCTGACCCTTGAGCAAAATATTCGAAATCAAAAATTGAAGGATCTAAATGGGAAGCTTAACTCTGTTGCTCAAAGATGGAACGGGGAAAGAGATCTCTAAATTGAGATCGATGAAAAGCTTGTAAATAATGATGAAGTTATTAAAACATAGTCTGATGTTCTGAAGGATCAAGATGAAAGGATTAAAGCATTAGAAAAGCAAGATAACAAGGACCAAAAAGAGTTAAAGAATCTAAAAATCCTTCTAAAGAAGTTAATCTCCAAGCAAAAGAAGACAAATAGACCAATCCAGTCTTTTGGTGTATTTTTTTCCTTGTACTAATTCTTTCAAAACTAATGAAAAATATGGTTTCTTGTCTTTTGTGTCATTTTGAACTAATATTTCAGGTACCATATTATTTTCCATTCCCTCATACTCTTTTTGAAAATCACAAAGGGGGAGAAGGGAAAAAGAATTCTAAAATATAGATGAAAAAAAATGATAAGGCCTTTACGTATAAGAAGATACATCCCCAAGTAAGGGGGAGTATATCTAAGGGGGAGTGATCATTATGAAGATATTATTACCCAAGAATAATAAAATTCCATTCCAGAAATCTAGAATATGATCCTTATAGTTTCAAAGCCTAAGGGGGAGTTAGTCATATTCATTTTTACATTGTGAAAAGGGAGATAAGTTTTATTTTCTAAGTCAAGAAAATTTTGCTATGTCCTATTATTCTTTTTTGTATGGGTGTTTGTGCTTTCCAAAAAGGGGGAGACTATTGAGTCAATATGGATTTCCTTATGACTTTTCCATTCCTTCATGAAAGGGGGAGATTGATAAGTCATCAAGGTTTCCTTATGACCTGATCATTCCATTTGATTTGAAAAGCACAAACACCTTATCTTAAGGAAAATTTCATTAAAACTATTTTACTTCCATAAGGAAAATTTCCCTACCCAAGGAAATTTAACCCTAACTTGATTTTATTGTTCATATCAATATTTTTTTAAGTGTAAAAATCAAATTCATATCGAAAAACTCAGAATAGTATAATACAAAGATATGAAGTATTATATTTTCTGATCTGAAATCCTGTTATGAACTTTTATTATGTTCTACACTGAATTCCACGTTACGTACTTTTATACAGTTCAACTCTGAATTATGATTATGAACTTACATAAGGTTCTAACTCTGAATTCTGATGATTAATTATGATTATGAATTCTCATTAAAAATTATGATGATGAATTCTAATTACGTATTCTCATTACGAATTCTAATGATTAATTCTGATTATGAATTCTCATTACGAATTCTGATGATGAATTCTGATTACAAATTCTCATTACGAATTCGGATGATGAATTCTGAATATGAATTATCATTCATAATTCTAATGATGAATTCTAATTACGAATTCTCATTATAAAATCTAATGATGAATTCCAATTATGAATTCTCATTACAAATTCTAATGATGAATTCTGGTTATGAATTCTCATTACGAATTCTGATAATGAATTCTGATTACGAATTCTCATTATGAATTCTGATGAAGAATTCTGATTACGAATTCTCATTTGTAATACTTATAATAAACAGTATCTGAATATCTCTTCATTATAGACTCCAAATATATTTTCATTTGGCTTTGAACTTTTATCTTGTTACACTCTAAATATTTGAGTTTTCTTATATAACTATATTTTTTATTATACTTGTTTTGTTATAAAACGATGTTGGCTATTCTGTTTCTATCTAATCGTTGGTTGAGTGACACATGTACATGTCCCTCCAAAATTCAAGGAAGAATATGACCATTGGAGGAAGGATCTGACCATTGGAGCTTCTCCTATAAATAGAATCTCATTTGAAAACAACATGAAAAACACTAGACACATCTTTGACAACCATGCATACATGCTATTGAAGTGATTTCTAGAGAGAGAGAGGTTCTTATAAACTCTCATGCTTCGTGCAGAAAGTTTAAATAGCTTGTTCAATATTTTCTTCGTATAGACTTGCTTCGTACAACTCCGATTGTTGCTGTGTACAATTGAGGGCTTCTGGGGATAAGAAGACATAGGTTCCAACACTTAGATGTTGAGGGCATCCTTGCTGAGGAAGACAGAGGTACCGACTACCTGATAGTTGAGGACTTGTGGGGATAGCAAGACAGACTCCGATTTTCATATCGAGGGCTTAACCTGGTGTGGGAAAGACATACTTTCTTGAAAGTATAAATCAAGTGGTCTTTTATCCAGGGTTATTGGTTACCCTTCTCTTTTGGTTAAAAGAGTTTATACTTGTTATTTGTAGTTTTACTACTTTGTTTCCGATGTGAATTTTGTATTGTCAAAGAAAGTATAACTTTATTATACTTCCTTAATTGTACTCTGATTTAGTTAGATTCTATACACATTAAGGTATAATCTTAGTTGGTGTAAAAATTTGTTATGTTTCATTTCTGGAATAACTTTTGTGGAATCAAGCATGTGTTTAGAACCTATAAGAGGTCTTGTAAATTATTTTTTTTAACCTTGTTAAACTTAACTATCATTAAATGTTCCAAAGGAATTTTTAAATGTTTAAAATTCACCCCCTCTTTTATTTGAGCATCCCATTACACATTCGATCCTACATTTGGTATTATAGAGTATATCATACTCAGACATACCATCCAAACACACACATGAACGACATTTTCACTTTTTATGTGTGTTAAAATGTATTAAAAATAATTCAATATATTTCCAAAAATATTAATAATTAATTAATAATATATATATATTTCATTTCTATAACATATATTCATTTTCACTGTCCTTTATAAATTTTTTTAAAAGTGTAAATGTATCACATCGTTTTGAAGAGGTTATAGTCCACACATCCTCAAGCGATTTAATAATATTCCAAGAAAATAGATAACATTATTCTATGTGTTATATAAGAAATAAATAGTCATAATTTTATTTTAAATATAATATATATAATATAAAAAACTCTAAATACATCATTATTCCTTACCATGAAAAGTGGTAATGTAAGAATGAACAGTAATTGTTTGCAAGGCTGTAGCCGACGTACACACAAACGATGACTCTGTATCCCATTTGATAGATGGCTGTGTAAGTATTTGTAAGACCATTATGAAAAATCATCTCTGTATTCTTATGATAAATATTTTATATAAAAATTATATATTTATAATTTATATGGTGGAGAAATAAATAATACAAAAATGTTTGCTGAAAGATGGTACGTCTTCTTCAGGTAAATCCTTTTTGTTTCCAACAAATTAATTCATTAATTTACATTGTGAATGAATTTTGGAATATTTTATGTGATAATGGACATCAGGATAGTGTTTAGAAATATTTTTGAGGAGCCAAATGGATTCATCATTTTGTATAAATATAGATGGTTAGTTCCTCTTTATAGTGAAGGAGTGGCATTGTTTTAAATAAAAAAATGTAAACACTATTGGGTTGTCTACCTTAAATCATGTGCATCATGTAAGGAAAAAAATCGATAAAAGAGGTGATATGGTCCTAAAATTACCATATAATGGGTTTTAGAAATCATTCAAGGACATTTGTTCACTTTATATTAAGGTTTAACTTCTATTTGAACTCCTTTCTCCATTAATCACTATAAATAATTTTAATTGCATATAAATCATTTTATAGGTCAAAAAATATGTTCAAATTATAATAAATTATAAATTATGATGCTTCCTAATATAGGATAAATTTTCCAAATTCCAATTTCCTAAATGGAAAAACATAATTAAAAACTAATCCCATAGACAAGACATGAAAGTGGGGTTTTAAAGTAAAAATGTTCAAATGCCTGAAATGGTTTTAAATCTATTTTTAAAGTGAAATAGATTAAAATGAAATAAAATTAATTAAATAAAATTAATTTGATCTACATAAACATCAAAACCAATTAATAATTCAATTTAACAATATAAATTATATAGATGAAAAAACAGTTTTCAATTGAAATCCATATTCTCCATTATTCATCAAAAAATGAAACATATATGAAAAATTATAAAATTTCACCTACTATAAATTTGGATAATACTCCTGAAAAAATGATGTTCATTTTCAATTAAAATTTATCAATTCATAAAAATTTATATTTAAAACAACAGATGCACTAAAATGGTGTAAAACTATAAGGACCCAGTTTTAAACATTGCATATATTTGAATTAATATAATAAATCACATTGAGGATATTTTCATGTTTAGAGATTTAGAGAATTAGTTCATAACATATACATAACAACTGGCATATTAAATGAATACTCATCTGCCCAGCTTCCATTTTTTCACAAAATAAACATTCTTGAAAAAATATTCATTTATAGTTCCATGTTTTAGACAATATGACTTTTCCTTGATCCCATCCTATACCTTATTCCACTTTATGTCCTCTGAAAAAAATTTAAAAAACGTGGGATGAGAATAAGAATCTCAGTTATGGATACACAAAGAAGGCAAATTGTTAGTTTTTCAAGAGAACAAGTAAACCATGAATACATTATCACAAGTAAAACCTTTATCCTTTCTAATGTAGTAAATACTCTTCTCTGAAAAAAAAGATCCTTTCATTCACTTTTTTAAACAAAATATTACCATTAAACCCATATAGATAACACATAACATATTAAGGTAACATGGGACATAAACATGCTTAAATTCAATAAACATATGGTTCACTTCCACACATATCACTAAATGGAATACCCATACGGCTGACTTCCATACCCAATCCATTGGATGTTATATCATAACCACCCATCTTTTTTTGTCATGTCACCACCCGTAATTTGTTTTATCATGTAACCACCCATCAAATTATCAAGTACCATTACAAAATCATCACACATAAAACCAATATAAAGGAATGAAAACATTTCCATAGTTCAACCACAATATATCAGATAAATATATTGATTTAACAAATCAATTATCAAATAAATTTTCAATACCAAAATACATAAAAGATTATATGGTATTTACTTTCCTTTTAAAAGCATTACGAATTGTTAAAGAATCTAAAGATGAAATAATACTTACATCGGCGGAAAGGTTGTTTTCTCTTCTTACGTTAAAAGAAACATTCCTTTTTGTCGTTTGGTAAAATGATTCATAGAAATAGATTCCATTTGAATGAAATGAAAAGTAAAATGAGTTTATACATCATATAAAATGAAGTCATGTATTAAAACAAAATATGCCTCAATGAAAGGTGATTGAGATGAAGTCCCTTACCTCTTTTCCAACGTGACTCGTTCATTCTATAATCTCATTAATAATAAAATAAAGTTAATTTCTACTTACTTAAGAACAATATTGAAGTTTTTTATTTATTTTATATCACATATTACCATGTTATAATCATTATGTAATCATTTAAGTTAATAACGGCAGTTTTGTAGATATTTGGTTATTGAGTCAAAAATTAACTTCTTATATTTACAAGTTGTCTATGTGGTCAAAAGTCCATTATCTCTCGAATGATATTAATGATTTAGATATCATATATATCTTATATATCCAGTATATATATTGAGAGGACAAGTTTGGGATATACCAATCACTAGGGGATGAATCAGTGTTAGGGACACTTTAAACTAATTCCAACTTTTATCCATGTACCTCTGGACGTGTTAGGATCTTGATTCTATTATTTTCATTTCCCCATTGTATGCAATAATAGAAAGTAGTGAAAATATGCACAAAATATTGTTACAAGGTTCAACACTCAATAAGAGTAGCTACATCCATTCCAAGCAAGGATATTACTAGTGAATGGATTCTCCACTATGATGTGATATTCTATTAAAATGGAGTGGCTAGGAAAACAATCATCTAGCTAGTGTGAGGACCTACACATTAGAGGGGGTGGGAAAAAATCCTCTTCCCTAGACTGGTGACATCCAAGTACAACTATCAACCTTTATCTGGTTCTTTATACTGCCTATAAAGACACTCTTCATCCATCTTGATAAGGTAGGTTCTACCCTTGGTCTTCTTTAGTGCTCTTAAGATGATTACTTTCAAAGTAGTAGGAAAGTAATTCTTCTTTATTTCCTTATCAACTTCTCTTGTGAAACACAAATATAACTAGAATTTGTTTTCTTATTCTTAGTGCAACATCCAACTACACTAAACTTATTCATTCTTATGCTACAATCACATTAACCAATGTGATTATTCATACACTGAGGAGCAGCTCACATAACATCATCTATATTAATCTGCCTTGAATAATTGTCAGCCTTTATTAGGGAATACTCCATTCTTCTTCTTCTTCTATAATTTCTCATTGACACAGTATAATATGGAATAGTACTGTACTTTCTTAATATCTTTCTTCAGTTCTCAATACCAACACATTAGTGTATCAATATACTTCATTCTTCGTACAAGTAGAGAGCTCCATGGGTCTTCTTCTTCACATAGAGGACGTGTGATTATTATTCATAGAAACAGTGATGATTCTTGGACCTATCATCAAGAATCACTACAAGGGGGAGTATTCAAGGGTTGTGTACTCACGGCATCTCCTTTACAAAACAGTTCTAGGGATTGAGAAAACCAGTATCTTGTTTTTGCTAGCTTCTGTACACCGAGGGTGCGGTTCTCCTTCTTCGCAAGACACTTCAAGAGTGCATAACACTTGTTAAAGGCCTGAGGCACCCTCAAATTTATTGTGCACCCTTCTAGGTGACACGCGCATAAAATTTAAACCATGTGCATAAAAATACCTTTGGTGCAAAAAAAGGCCTTTTGCGAAACTCTCCTTTATCGCGAGGCACTGGCATTTTGCGCATCACTTTCTTTTCGGACAACACTCTCTTTTTCGCGCAGCACGGGCTTTTTCACGCAGCACTCTTTATTTTTTGTGCAGCACTGGATTTTTTGCACATCACTCTCTTTTCCATGCCGTACATTCCTTTTCATGCAACACTTTCTTTTTTACGCACCACTTGTACTTTTCGCGCACTACTCAATACTTTTAATTTTTCTGCGCTTCAGTGCTCGGGATTTGTCTAAGTGTCAAGCCTTATAAATTGACAGGGGTTCACCTCATAGTTACATGCATTTTTGACCCTACATTCAAAACCCCTTCCTTCACGTAAAACTGTCTCCAGGCACATAAAAACTTTTAACTCAACATCACATTTCGCGTAATGCACCAATTTTTCACGCACCTAATGCCTTTGCCAATTTTCGAGCTTCAGATCTCGAAACACCTCTTGCCCAAAAAAATCATTATTTTATTTCATGTTCCACACAAATATTTTGTGCACCACTTTATTTTTCATGCACTATGCTAATATTTCGCACAATCGTTATTTACACGCACTCTTCCCAATTTTTCACGCAATCCATTCCTTTTCCAATTTTTGATGTCATGCCCTTGAATCATGCCTTGCACATAATAATCAAAACCATCTTCAATATTGTACGCAACATCCGTTAAAAAAACACATTTCTTCATATCCTTATTTTCAGGCCCAAAAATTTGGAAAACACTAGAAAATTGTGCCACCTTAAACTATTCTTTTGTGCTGCCTCCAGATTGTCCATTACTTTTTCATTTCTCTCTCCACTACTTCCTATATCCTTTCTTCATCTTTCATCACTAACTCCACTATCGTGATATATATATTTTGAGGGACATAATTTAGCTTCGTCAAAGTTATAATGGAAAGTATTGAAACATCCCTATCATCCAGTAGCATCATTCCTTCCAATCAAAACTATATATGACTGGCATCATCATTTCTACCACATTCCTTCATAAGGCCACCATCACATATTCTCCTAATTTATGATATTTGTGAAATACATATCAGCAATGCATCATCTGGTTTTAATCCCCATTAATCATTTTTGTAGACAATGTATCACCTTTGATACACGTGCTTTGAACATAGGATCATCTCAATATTCATCTGATTTTACATCATATAGAATTTTCCATGTATGACATTCAATGATATGATTTTATAACAATTATTCAGGAATCCTCACTTCAGCCGATCTCCATTAACATTAGAGTACTTCTTCATTTTGAACCGATAGTGAAAACTATGAAAAAAAAATAAAATCTTCATACACAAGGTGGTCTCAACATATATGTCTTTATAACATTACCTTACATTTGGAGATAAGAAATGAAATGCACCATTAATGGAGATGGTAATCCGTATGTGCGCAAGAACGCTACATTAATTTCTTTTTTGTATTGTATAGGAATGAAAATATAATGATACATAAGTATTCTATAATTATAGTATAATATCATATATAATTTCATTATCTCTACCCTTTATACGTTCCACATAAGTAATGAACGAGTCATATCACTTTGAGGGGTAGGTAGTCCGCACTTTCAGAAATGAAATTATCATGTTTACCTATAATGGAAAGATAGAGGGGTGAAATAAATAAAAAATTCATAAGAATAAAGAAAACATAAGCACAATATATATCATATATAAATACTTTTCCATCTTAATGGCGACCATGAAAGGCGGTTAGGGAAATTTGAACAATCATCGTTTCGTCAGGCAACAATTCGTCGTCCACAGAAATAGTATGTTCTTTACCCATTAGACGGATGTGTGTGTAAGTGTAGTTCGAATAATTTAAATTAAAATAACTTAGTATAATCAGGATAATAGTTCTGTTAGAAAGTAAAGTAATAAAATTGTCTTAGGGTGTTTGAGAATTAAAATAAAACAAAATAAAAAAAATGAATTTAAGAGAAATAGTTACCTTTAATTTAGTTAACTCTATTTGGTTTGATCCAAAAAGTCTTCTCCAAGTGTCTTCTTCCTATGTTAATGATTATAAGGGGCAGAGAGGGATCCTGATAGATTATTTGGTTAGAATTTGGACAAGACAACATGCATTAGATTTGTGAAAAATGGGTTAGAGTTGAGGGATTTTTATAAGGGGTGGAGGGGCTCTTTAGGAATGTGAGAAAATATTATTTTATTAAATCATTATTTTTAGTTTTTAAAGGACCTATACTCATTAAAGTCGAAGATAAGATGACTCATGGTCTAAATAAAATCATCTGATAAGAATTGGACAGGTTTGGGATATTATTTTAATAATTATAATCTTATTTATATAAATAATTAATTAATTAGGTAAACATTGCATCATTAATGTGTCATAAATAATTTATTTTATATGATGTCTAAAAATTATGAAAAAGTTCCATAATTTAGGATATATTTTTATCCTTCAAAATAATTTTTACAGTAAAAAATATTAATTTTATAACTATATGAAAAAAATTATTTACTAAAAGATATTTGTTTATGTCATTTTTGTCTTTACGTTATGTTAATTAAAATAACCTGTCATTATCACTCTTATGTTGCTCAATGGGGTCCCAAAATCGACCCAAGGATACCCATGGTAGGACATGACTCATCCAATAAGGATATTACATGTTTATGATAATTTTTTATTATTATGATATCCTTTTTACCTTGAATTAACCTATTTACCTTTAACCGTGGTAAATAAAAGTCAAATGTTACTATTCACAGAAAAAATAATCTTATTGAACCAAATTTTACATACTAATAACAAACATTTATTTTAGATTTTGGAAATTCAATTCACATAAGTAGTAAAATTTTATTTAAATGAAAATGTTACCTTTTAAACTATTACTCAGTGTTTTCAGTACTCATCAAAAATTGATGTTTTTCAAAAAAATACCTAAAATTCACAAAAATCTATATATGATATTACGAATTTAAAAATGATGTCTATTTTACCAAATTCAAAACATAGAAGGTAAATTAATTAAGTTAAAATTAATTCCTGTTGTCTAAACAAAAAAGCATGTTTTTAAAAATTATTAACTATCAAAAGATTGACAATTTTTTATGTCCAATTTCAATGTGAAATTAATTCCAATGACCAACATTGGATTAAATGGTAAAAAGATAATAAAATTATTCTTTAAACCCAATTAAGAAGATAATCTATCCATATAAATAAATTAGAATAAAAGGCAGTATAGAATTAAAATATAGTATTTTCCACAATTCATCGAAATTTGAATTTTATACAAAAAATACAAAACATTTACCCAATGTTATATTTTAAGCCAAGAGTCTAAAAATAAATTTTATTATGTCAAATAAAACATATAAAATTGAACAAAAATATATTTAACAAGGGTTCACCATCAAAAGGTGATAAATAATCTTTTAAAATAAATAATGATTAAAATTAGATAAATTCACATTTTATGCCTCTATCATTTATTTGATAAATTTGAAAACCTTAAACAATCATGTATAATCATATTGTAATTAGTTATATTAATTTTTTTCATAACAATGGTTATGCATTAACTACCATTTAAAATATTAATATTATATTATTAGTGTGAAATGTCAGATGTCAATGAAACTCGTTGTTGTGTATTAGGTATGCTATCGAAAATAAAATCCTTTTAAATTAAAATTAATATTTAATTCAAAAATATTCATAATTATGAAAATGTGTTATTGTTTATTTACATGGGATGTTACAACCTTCCCCCTATTGGAAATAGATTCCATTGAATTATTATTCACTTATCAAATAAATGTGGGTATTTATCCCTCATAGCACTTTAAGATTCCCACGTTGCCTCTTCAACCATTTGGTTTTTCCACAATACCTTTACCGAGATAATTACATTTTTCCACAATAATTTCTCTCTACGGTCAAGAATCTGGACATGTTTTTCCTCATAGGAGAGATTATCTTCCAACAGAACTACCATTGGACTTAAAACATGATATGGATCTGGAATATACATTCTAAACATTGAAACATGAAGAACATAGTGTAGCTGGGTCAAACATGGTGGTAAAGCCACCATATACAAAACTGATCCAACTATATCTTGGATTTCAGAAGAACGAATGAACCTCAGACTTAACATTCACTTATTACAAAAATGCATCACACTTTTCCATGGAAAAACATTGAGAAAAACATGATCACCTAACTCAAAACAAAGACCCGTCCTCTGGTTATCCACATAACTATTCTGCCTAATCTAAGATGTTCTCATGTTCTTCTGAATCAACTAAAATATTTTATATTATCTCTTCTACCAATTCTGGTCCCATCAGCTTCCTTTCACCTACTTCATCCCAAAAATCAAGAGTTCAACAATGATTTCTATATAATGCCTCAAATGGAGCCATATGTATGCAAAAATTAATGCTTTTATTATACTAAAATTAAAAAAAAGAAAGATGTTGGTCCCATCATCCTTGGTAATCTAGTGAACAAGTATGTAACATATCCTCCCGGGTCGGAATTTTTCTTTCTAACTGTTCATCTGATTGAGGATGATAGGTGGTACAACCATTTAATTTAGTACCAAGCGACTTTTGATGTCCTTTCCAAAAGTTGAAAGTAAACCTGGGATACTGATCACATAAAATAGATATGGGAACAACTTAAAACCTGACTATATCTATAACATACATCTAGGAATGTTAATCTAGAGGCAAAGTATATCTAATAGGAAGGAAATGAGAATATTTAGTCAATAGATCAACAATAACCTAGAGTACATTATTACCTCAATATGTCTTCGGTAATCCCACAATAAAGTCCATGGATATATATTTTTCATTTCCACTATGGCACCGGTAAATTCTGAAGCATCCCTTTCGTTATTTTTTTCTCTGCTTTAACCTGTGGACATGTCAAACACATAAATGTAAAATCATCAATATCTCTTTTCTTTCCATTCAACCAGTATTACTCCCAATGTTCTTTGTATAGCTTAGTACTTTCAGGATGAATTGCAAAAGGGGAACTCTGAGCTTTACATAACCACTCATTCTTCAACTATGAATAATAATGCACACATAACCGCTTTAAAAATCTCAAAATTCAATCATTATAAATGTTAAAATCAGGCATCATACCCGTCAAAACCAACTCTACCTTTTTCTACAACTCACTATCTTCCTCATGAGATTTCTTTATGTTGTTTTATAGAGATGATCTCAGTGACACCTAAAATAGATTAGTGGAATTTCCTACACAATAAACGTCTATGAAAAATATCATCAAATAAAAAAAAGGCTCTCCTTCCAAATGTCATATAGCTAATGAAGCCTTAATTTTTCATCTCAAAGCCTCAGCCACTTTATTTGATTTTTTAGGATGGTAACAGATCGTGAAATCATAATCCTTGATTAATTACAACTATCTCCTTTGTCTCATATTCAATTCCTTCTGAGTGAATATATACTTTGAAATTTGGTGGTTAGTATATATTTCACATTTTACACCACACAAATGATGCCTCAAAATTTTAAAAGGAATAAAACAACAGTAGCTAATTGAATATAATGTGTATGGTAATTTAACTCATGAGGTTTCAACTGACGTGAAGAATAAGAAATTACCCGATCATTCTGAATTTCGAAACAGTCTTGTCTATTCAACAAAGCATCACTGCAAATTATAACTCACCATTTCTGGAGGGTAGTGGAAAAACTGGAGCATTCAACAATATTATATTGAATTCCTAAAAACAATCCTCACATTATTTTTTCCAAATTAACATAACTCCTTTTCAAGTTAACATAGTCATTGGACAAGATAACCGTGCATAATTCTCAACCAAAATATGGAAATAAATTAACAAACCAATAAAACTATGGGTCTCATCTATATTTAAGCATCTTGTCTATTCATCAAGAACATTTGTTTTAGCAGGATCAACAGTTTTTCCATTTTTTTAAACAATGTAACCAAGGACGGAAAATTGTTGTAACCAAAACTCCCACTTTCTGAATTTCCCAAATAGTTTATTTTATTTTAATGTTTGTATGAAAAACCTTAAATGACTTTAATGTACCTCTTTACTTTTATAATAAAACAAAAAATCATCAATAAACACAACCATCATTTATCACCTGAATCAACAGATCTATCACTATAATAAACATTTAAATTCTGATACTGACCATCTCAGGATGCTGATCTATATGCCTTCATGGAACAAATTCTGTGTTTCCTCTATGAAAAAACATTCTGAATATATAAATATCTAAGGTAAAGAAATATGGTATTCTGTAAATGCTATATCATTTCAAACATACCATAAAATATTTTATGGACATTAATTTAAAAAAATCCTAACTCCTAAAGTTGTCTAAAACGTCCTTTGATACTAACTATAAGGAACCAGAATTAAAACATTTCATATATTTTAATTCGGTTAATAATTCACATTGAGGATCTCTTCACGTTTAGATCATTATATAATTATGTCATAACATATACATAACAACATGAATATTACATGTAGTCACATATACCTAGCTTACATTTTTTCAAAAAATAAAAATCCAGGGAAAAAGAGTCATGTCTACATCCATGTTTTAGACAACATGACCTTTCCATGATCCAATCCATGACCCTATTCAACTTTATGTCCTATGAAAAACTTTCCAACACTTGGTATGAGCATAAAAAGGTAATTAAGGAATACACACAGAAGAAAAACTATTAGTTTTTGAAAACAAATAGTATACCATGAATATTTTATCATAAGTAATACATATAAACATTATGAATTAGTAAATACACTTCACTAAATAAAAGATCATTTCATACACTTATGTAACCAAAATATTACCATAAACCCCATATAGATAACACATAACATATAAAGGTAACATGGGACATAAAGATACTTAAATGGAATTACCATACAGTCTACTTCCACACATATCACTAAATGGAATAGCCATACCAATGACTTCCTTACCTAATACATTGGAGTTTATAATATGACCACCCATACTGGTTTATCACAGCACTACCCATCATTTGGTTTATCACGTAACCACCCATCAAATGTCGAAGTACCGTTATAAAATAATAACACATACAATAAATACAAAGGAAAGAAAACAATTCCCCATTTCAATCACAATATACCACCTATATATATTGACATATCAAATCCATTATCAAAACCATTTTCAATACCAAAATATATAAAAGATTATATGGAATTTAATTTCCTATTAAAAACACTACGACTTGTTAAGGAAGCCAAAGATCAAATAATAATTGCAGTGGCGGAAAGGATGTTGTCACCGCTTTCGTAAAAAGAAACTTTCATTTTTGTCGTTTTGTAAAACAATTTTTAGAAAAATATTCCCTTTGAATGAAGTGAAAAGTCAAAGTTGTTTATACAAGATATAAAATAAAGTCGTGTATTAAAACAAAATATGCCTCAATGAAATGAGATTGAGATGAAGTCCCTTACCTAATGTCCGACTTGACTCGTTCATTCTATAATCTCCTAAATAATAAACTGAAGTTAATTTATACATTATTAAGAACTATTTTCAAGTTTATTATTCCTTTTATATCACATATTACCATGTTATAAAAATTATGTATCCATTTATGTTAATAACAGTCATTTTGTCGATATTTGGTTCTTGAGTCAAAACTGAACTTCTTATATTTACAAGTTGTCTATGTGGTCAAAGTTTCATTATCTAAAAATTATATTGATTATTTAGATATCATAAATATATTATATATCCAGTATATATATGTATTTATAATATTACATAATATTTGGAGGTACAAAATGAAGTGCATAGTTCATGGAAACGGTAAGTCGTACGTATAGATGAACGCTAATTCCATTTAAATTTCATACTATAAGGGAATGAAAAATTAATGATAAATACTTATATCATAATTCCATTATAATATCATATATAATTTCATTTACTCAACCCTTTATACATTCAATATAAGGCATGAACGAGTCATATCACATTGAGTGGGTGGTAGTCCTCACTTCATCAAATGAAATTATCGAGTTTACCCATAATTGAAACCATAATGGTATCCTATAAATGGAAAATAAAGAAGCATAAAGAAATAAAAAACATAATATATATCATATATAAATACATTTCTATCTTAATGTCAAACACGAGAGGCAGTTGGATATATTTGAACAATCATAATTTGTGAGGTAGTAGTTTGTTGTCTACGGAAACAGTACGTTATTTAGCCATTAGACGGAGGTGTGTGTAACTGTAGTTCGAATACATATCATAAAAACAACCAATTATATTGAGGATAGTAGTGTAGTTAAAAAATAAACAAAATAAAATAGATAAGGGGGTTGAAGATGTAAAATAAAAAAAATAATTATTTAAGAGAAATTGTTACCTTTAATTAGGGTAACTCCTTTTGGTTTGAACCAAATGGTCTTCTTGAAGTTACTTAATCCAATTTTAAGGATTCTAGGTGGAATATAGGGATATTGAGCGCTTATTTGGGAAGTGTTTGGATGAGCCAAGGGGCTTGAACGGTGTGAGTAATGGGATAGAGGTAAGGGATTTTTATAAGGGGGGAGGGGCTCCAAATGAAGTTGTGAAAATATTATTTTAATGTATAATTATTTTCAATTTAAATGGCCATAAACTTATTAAGGTCTAAGATAAGATGACTCATGGTCGAAATAGAATCATACAATAAGAATTGGACATGTTTTGGATATTATATTAATCATTATATTCTTATTTATTTAAATCATTTATTAATAAGGTAAACACTTTATCATTATTGTGTCATAAATAATTTTATTTATTTGATGTCTAAAAATTATAAAAAAACATTATATAGAAAAACATTTATCTTTCCTAAGAATATTTTTAGTTGAAATGATAACTTATATATCCCTATGTAAAAATAGATTTATGAAAAGATATTTGTTTATGTCATTTTGGTCTTTACTTTAAGTTAATTAAAATAATGTGTCATTATCACCCTTATGTGGCTCCATTGGGTCTGAAAATTGACCCAAGGATGCCCATGGTCGGCAATGACTCACCCAATATTCTTAGGACAAGTGATAAGTAAATTTTGAATTATTATGTTAATATTTTTACCTTGAATTACCCTAGCTTTAATCGCTGTAAATAAAAGTCAAACATTACTATTCACCAAAAGAAATATTTTTATATTATTGAAGAAATTTTACTTACTAATAACAAAATTTTATGTCCTATTTTAGAAATATAATTCACATTAGGGGTAAAATTTCATTAAATGAAAAAGTAATATTTTTAACTACTACTCAGTATTTTCACTTCTCATCTAAAGTTGATGTTTTTCGGAATAATATGAAAAATTCAGCATAAGATATATTTAAAACTCAGAATTCTAAAATGATGTCTATTTTACCAAATTCAAAACCTTGAATATTGATTAGTGAATTTATAATTAATTACTATTTTCAAAACAAAAATCATGTTTTTAAGAAATATTAACTATCAAAAGATTGGGAGTTGTTTTTGTCCAATTTCAATTTGATATTAATTACAATGAACAAAATTGTATTAAATGGTAAAAATAATATATAATTACACTTTAAAACCAATTAAAAATTTTATCTATCAATATAAATAAATTATATTAAATGATAGTTTTGAATAAAATTTAAGTATTTTCCATTATTCATAAAAAATAAATTTGATTAGAAAAATACCAAAAATTTACCCAAAGTAAATTTTGATGTCCCTATTATAAAGAAAAATTTTATTTTGTCAAATATGACATATAATAGTGACCAAAAATGATTTAAAGAAGGTTCACCATCAAAAGGCAGTAAATCAACATTTTGAAGTAAATTATGCTTAAAATTAGATTAATTCACATTTTAAACCTCTAAATTTTATTTGATAAATGTATGAACATTTAAAAAAGATGTATAATAATATTGTAGTTAGTTATATTTATTCCCTCCATTACAATGGCTAGGTGTTGAAAACAATTTAAAATAATACTATTATATTGTTAGTGAGTAATGTAAGATTTCAATGAAACCTATTGTAGTGTATCAGGTATGCTATCGAACATAGCATCCCCTTTAAATAAAAATTTATATTTAATTGAAAAAATATTAATAATTATAAAAATAAATTATTCATTATTTACATGGGAAGTTACAAAAACCGCCTTTGAAAAATATATTTCTTTTTATGATTAAAATTTGAATTATTCTGATCATAATCCTAACAAAAATATTGGATGATTTCAAAATAAATTAAATAAATATATAAAAAATTTGTTTCACTATATTTTTATTATTAGTATAATGTAATTTAATTTATTATGATAATATAGAATTATGTTCATGAAAATAGTTTTTCATGAATACACATACATTATATTCAATTGGTATTTATTTTCATTTTTAATATTTGGTAACCAATAAATTAATTTTATAATCATATTTAGACAACAATTTCATAACATAGATAATATCATACATTCTAGCCACTCCAATATCTTGGTGATATTCATAATAACAAAATTAATAGTATATTATTGTCCATTAAACATAAGGATCATGTGGAACATTGGTCATCAAAGGAACTTGATGTTATTTAAATCTCAAGAAAATCTATGTGCTCCATGAGACGAATGATAATATTTTAATAGACTATAATAAATTGTATTAAATAATTTAAATTTATATGAAATATTATATTTTATAAAATTATAAGAAGTTACATTCATGAAGCAAAGGAAAATTTTTATCAAAATATAGATCAAAACCATCGACAACTGAGTAAAAATCATATATCATCATCAAGGAAGAGAGATACAAGATTGATGTGAAACAACTCAAAAATGAAATAAAAAATGGTATAACAGATGATCATATAATTGTATCTTTGATTCATCCAAAAATGTGTTTGAGGAGACCTAGATATTTCATGGGAATTCATAAATCATTGGTATTTTTTAGGGAATATCCAAGGCGACTTTTCCTTAATAATAGGGGATTGAAAAATATTAAATAAGGTTTTTTTGTTAATTAAAACCCACAAGAATAGTTTTTAGGGTTGTGCATCTTGGTTATCCGATCTATCCACCATAACCATGTGCCTTCAATTAAGGGGAGCACTGTCACACCTAATTGGCACAAACAATAAAAAAATCTACGAAAAATAAAATAACCCCTATTTAAGAAGGTGCATGATTTAGGGAGGGAGGATTCACAATTTTTCTAAACCATGTTTTAACTATATTCCACCATATTTATTTTAATAATTTGGTCCACAAACTCCTCATGAAAATTTCATAATTTTCCATACGATTATTCGACCATGCATAGCCCAATTGGCATCCAAATTTCCCCAAATTCACCCGAAACAACCCCAAACAAAAACCCTACCAAGAGTATCCCACAAAATCGTAAAAGATTACATCAAAATAGGATTGTGTCATCTCCAGAATGACTCAGAACTCAAGAATATTAAATTTGTATCTCTCACCACACATCATGAAAAAATCTCAAAATCCCATTTTAGGGTGATTACATCACCAGTTGATATTTATATGTTACAATTGTAGAAAAATAATTCATCTAATAACTGATGTTTGATGCCCCCAAAAAAAAGTCAACTCCACAAAAACACTGAGTGTGGAGAACCAGCACTCATGTTATGTCCTATAAAACATCATCATTTTTAATGAAAACCAATGATTCATCCATGAATGATTTACATATAATTATTTCTCTTCCACCTCTAATGATAAATCATACCCACTATCAAAAAATGTGGCCTCATACTCTAATAGACTCTAGATCATTTTCTCAAGAAGTTTTATCCTCCAAGAATTGTAATCATTATCCTCTATTCTATGCAAATTGACTGGGAAATATTACTAAAAATATTGAGTAAGAACCTGAAAAGGGTGTCGACCTTAATCTAATCATTAAAAAAATAAAAATAGTCATAATAGAACAAAGATACATAATTTGTTATTGTTAAGTAAATAATTCATTTTAATATGTTCGCATTGGCTTCTTATTTCAAACAGAAGCACTTACAAACATTATGCATGATCCTATCATAGGTATTTAACACATAGGGAACATCAATTGAGATAGTATTTCCATTAAACATTATGTTCCTTCTGTTTGATCATATAAAAACATATAATACCATGTTTTAGTTGGTTACCCTTATTTACATCATGTGCAAGTCAAATATGATACTATTTCAATACCAATATTAATATCATCCTTAGTGCCTCACCCCTGACCCCACCATTATCTCAACCATTATCATTGATTCCACTATATCATAACACCTCCTTACAATGTTACCCCTCTTGGTCTTGAATTTGAGAATTAGAGATATTGATTCATTATTTCCAACTAATATAGGCCACGAGTTCTGGACATAAATGATGATATATAATCTCAAACATATGAATGCATTTCCTCATAATGATTTGAGGAGTAAGACACAAGATTAGAGAAACAAAGACATAACAACTTATCATAAAAAAATATATATATGAAATCAAAATATGTGATCTAATATTATATAACTAAAAAACTTAAATGAACATACTAATTATATTATCCTTTGTAGAAACCTGAATGGTCTAATAGTTCTGGAATTACATTGTGAAATAGACATGAATATATTCATCACTAACCACCTCCTACTAACTTAAAAAATAGATCAAATATATATATAGGGAGAATGTAACATGTATACACAATAGGATAATCCCTAAAACATATCGTGAAAAAAATTGAAAATGGAATATTATAACCCTTTGAATAATTAAATGAAATAAACTAATAACATAAAAAGTAATACTATTCATTTCCAATCATCAATATGGATAACTCCATAAGTAAAACATAAATTAATTATGAATATATATAACATATATATAAAATGGGTTCCATATAGCTACATCCCCACTAGTTTTCTTATCTAACTCCCCACATCACAGGTCGTGATCTTTCATATCTTCCATAAATCCTATTATCCTTTATGTGAGTTAATCCCTATCCTTTCCAGCCTTTGTACTATACATGGAAAACACCTAATTATTAATTCAATAAAGATATTAATCTCATCATAATTACCCTATATTACATAACCAAGTAAAAATCCGGAAACAACTATAATCTGTTTAAATTCATTATAATATTAGAAATGATTGTTGATACGCAAGCCCATGTCAAAATCTGGTGTCCCCATGGCCGATGAAAATTATCCAATATGAACTCATGAAAACACATCCATCATCACACATGTTAGATAAATCACCCTCATGCCTAACCACATGTAAAACTATACCTGGAGAGGGGGAGAGGGATGGGTAGTTATCCATCTGCGTCATCACCCACCTAGATTTTGTGTGAAACACCCCTAAAACATTTGGTTTTCGATCACCCTTATGAAACATGTGTAGTTTATATAAATTAATAAAACCTAAAGAGTATATATATAAATATATATAGATCAACCACACTAAGGGAAACCACATGTCAATAAACATACATACCTCAAGTTTCTCATTGGACACCTGATACCCTTACTAATGTCAAGATATTAACAAACATACATGAATAAGCTCGATATTAATCAACTCCATATCCATTAATTTATATTATTCCATTTAAATTTAGAAGATTACTATATTAATATTAAATTATAATAATTAAAAACATTATAAAATTTTTTTCTTCTATTCTCTAGTATGTATTCATCATGACTAATCCCCACAAACCAAATAAGTTCCAACATTAATTAAATTTATTATTCATAAAATAAGGATACTTTTCTAGTCATAGTAATAAACTGCTTAAAATATGGCCTCATATTATATAAAATAAAACCACATCCCACAGTTGGAAACTATTTAAAAAAATAACAATCTGGCATTTACCACTAGGAATGCATGAAGAAATAGATATTAATATCGATGTGAAAACCCAAAAGTAGAATAGTTTAACTACATGATGTCCCATACCATTAAGAAAATAAAATTTGAAATATCATTACATCATAATAACAATAATATGATCCTTATGCTGCCCCCATAATGAAAATAGTATCCTTATTCCCCTACCATCATCATAACTGACACCTCATTCCAGTATCATCATCATAACTGGAAACCTATTCTCTAGCAGAATCTTAATTAACACCTCATTCCACCATTGTCACACTATCAATAATATGTTGATAACATATCACATTGAGGATCGAAGTCACAAGAAAATAAATAAAAATTTAATTAATCTTTATACGCATAATCTTAAAAACGATGACGAAAATAAAACAAGGCATTATAGCCTTGTTTCAAACAACAAGGAGATCTCTTAGCCGAAAATCAACTATTTAAAAATATATTTAATCTATATTTATTTAAGTAATTAATAATGAATAAGTCCATGTAAAAGTATCCATATAAATTTATAATGATAAATCTTAATTATTTAATAATTCATTCCGCATTAATATGCTCATTTATATATGAACAATCTTAATAGAAATTATTTCACCATACTACTTTTATTACCAAAATAATCATTGAACATTTAAGAAGATATTAAATTTTTAAGAATATTTCCCCTCCTTAAAAAGTATAGTAGTAGATGAGACACTATCTTGATGATATCAAGATCCAAAAATACATATAATTACAATGGTCATGGATTCACATATTCATCCATTTAATTATTTCTCATTTCATTAAACACAATATATCCTTAATATGTATCAACGCCAATTTAATATAGAATCTCTCAAAAATTATATACATTTTTATAATTATATATATAAATATATATAAAGAAGTTTTTCATTATAACATGAATCCTTTATATTCACTCTCATGAATAAATTCTAGAACAATTATCAATATTCTATAGAAACCAATAATATCAAGAAATAAAAGATGACATTATACGATTTCAGTATCATAAAAAATTTCTCGAATTGAATATGATAATCCTTTTATTTCTTTAAAAAAAATCATTCATTATAAATAGAAAAATGATTTTCCAATAAAAATATCCCATTACAAAGAATTATAAAATAATATAAAAATTATTGTAACATTCCCATTTCATAATACTAAATAATATTATCCCCAATAATGCGATTATTCTATTTAACAGATTAAAATAATAAATTTTTAGATTCAAACTATAGAATTTTATAAAACATCCATTTCAATAGTTATATTTTCACATATAAAGTAGTATTCAATAACTAAATATAAAAATTCTTCTAAATTCCCTCATTGGGAAAATAATACTATCACATAGGATGAATTTTTTTTTCAAAATAATAATTCCCCGAACAATATGTGTTTACATTATTTAATATTATTATACTAAATCAATAAATTTGTTTTATTAATTATCATTAACTATATTTATAATAACATCACAAAAATATTTAGATAATCATGTTTATCTATAATATTAAATTTTAAAAAAATTATGACAATGGAATTAATTCCCTTCTATAATATATGCCTCAAGGATGGAAGATATATATGATATAAGATAGGCCGATATAAATTATTTTAATAAAAATATTTCATTATCAAAATTAAAATCTATGATTTGTATATAATATTTCTTCCCATATACATTTATAGTTTAAAAAATAACAAATTATATTATTCTTATTAATCTTAATATTCTTTTGGTTAATATCATTCATATAAAATGATTTCTCTTAAAACAATTTTGATGTTTAAGGTTAACATAGTGTCGGCCTTACATGGATTTTTTACCTCAAATGAGACAAGGAATTACCCTTACATGAGTAACACATTATCTATATAAGAGACCACAATCATGAAATGATCATCATACATTTATGTGGGAAGAAGGATCCTCTGGATACCATTAATTTTTTATTGAAAACCTAATACCTTTATACAGATCATTGGAAATGAGATTTAACTTTATTCAATTCAAGAGGTATATATACATAGTCAAAACCCCCAACAAAAACCTATAAAAAATCTATAACAATTCCCTCTTACTATTACAGACACTTTCCTGACATATGTGTTACCTCTATACATATGTATTTCAATTTTTGGGGAAAAAATAACTCTATGAAAATTTAATTTCCATCTAGAATCACTTGTAAGTAATCAGTATAACGAAATACGTTCAAATAAAACATCAAAAAATAATTTTATAATTTTATAATCACTATAAAATTATACCCAACTCATTTAAAAATAAACTTTTATAAAATATAAATTACTTATATAATTTGAAAACCCATTTGAGATGTCTTACTAAAATAAGAATATTTTTTCTAATCTATCAAATACTGAGAGAATGCAATATAAGGCTCGAGAATTTTCCATATCTTTAGATATCAATTTGAAAATTATGAGAAGATAAAAATATAAATTAATAGAAAAAATACAGTTAAAATGAATTATTCTTACTCCTTATATGTTATTTTTATTTAAAATTATAATTTCATTCATATTAATACCAATGTGATGAATACATTTATTGGTTTTAGGAGATTAAAATCATTTAGTGTAACAAATATGATTTTTTAAAGTATTGAATATATAAATATATATATATATATATTTCTATTTGTTTATATTAATAAAATATAATTAATAATATTTAAGTGGGTAATATAATTAAAAAAATTATATAAAATCTAAAATATTGTACATCATTTAATTAGTCATTGATCTAACAAAAGATTAAGAAAACATATTGTATAATATTCAATTATCTTTAATAAAAATTATTTTTCATTATATTATTTTTTCTTTTAAAAGTGATCTTCTTAAATCATATAATAATTGTTTAAAAAATGGATTCATTTTTTTAATAATTATGATTAAATTATATTTGTCTTAATTTTGGATATTTTTAGATGTTGTTTTGATATTATTAAATATAATAGTTTTTAAAGATACAACATATTAAATGACATCATCATGATAAGATTAGGAATTTAAAATTTAGGAATCATTTTTATGAAGAAATTATATTTATATATTAACAGAAGAAATTTATAAATATTATGATGAACATAGAAATGTATATTTGAAATTCTGTAAACTATATTAAATTTTATCAAAGTGAAAAGTATTTCATAGAAGTTTTTTACATAATGGATTTTTTGTTATGATTCCATCACTTTTGGATGTATTTTGGAACATATATTATATTTTATTTTCAATATAAGTATTTAATATATATTTTCAATTTATAGGGTTTTATGGAAGGATTCATTAAATTTAGGATATATTTAAATGTAAAATGACTCTTATTATTTACTAATAATCCAAATAATTTTATTAGAATCAATAGAACCAACACCAAGTTCTCTCAGTTAAAAAATGACAAATATTTTAACCCAAATATAACACCTCATAAAACATAAATACACCCCAATTATTTCATTCCTATACCATCCAAATCCAACTATAAAACAATACCACTAATTTTACCTATCAAGAGTTTCACCAATTAATTTATATTGTTTAAATTTTTCCCCACAAATATTTAATAATCCATATTACAAGGTAAGGGTTCCTGACATCTTCAATGCCTTTGTTTTTGAAATCCATAAATTTACTTTTTTCAATGATATATGTCATTAATATTCAATATTATAAATTATTTATTATATTTTCAATGTTAGACGACCAAAACCCATCATTATACAACATTTATAAGATTTTATAATCTTCAAACACGTATATATCCATAAATCATCTTAAATTTTTGTAATGTAAAAGAATTTGTGGTTTTTTAGAAAATAATTTCATATATAGATAAAAATGAATTTTTGATAGATATAGATCACAGGAATATAATGGTAAAAATAAAATAAGGTGTTCAAGAATAATTTGACCTTTACATAGTGCATGACTAAGCAGCCAAACTATGAACCTAGTTTGAGACACTCGGAGTAATTATTGGGATGGATCATGCACTTTTTATGAACCACAATAAAGGATTATTTATTATTTATACAGACAACATGGTAGGTCACTGTTGATTATACAATAATATTTAATTATAATATGTTTGGATATTCAGTAAATTATATGAGAAATAATAAAAAATTTGAAATAAAAAATTGGATAATTTAAATTTAAAATATATATTCATGTAATTTCCTCATAAAATGTAATACTAATAAATATAGTCAATATTTTATTACTTATAAATAATTTTTAAAAGTAATAAAATTAACATTCGGCGTCCCATTTTAAATAATATAATTTTATTATCTTGATGAACAGACATGAGAATATAAAATAGAATTCAAGGCATGTTTTATATTTACGTTTTTCAACTCTTTGAGAATTGATCCACATTATAATCCAATTTACTTTTACATGATTTAAATGTAATGACCCCAAACCTAGTAGCTCAGATCAAGTGGGTACATTATTACATTGGAATAATAAAAAAGTGATAAAATCTAAAAACACCTAATTTTTTATTAGTTTTGTCAAACTAGATACAAACATTAATTTAACATTAGATTTGAAGACATAAAAATTATAATGAAATTAAGTACTCTACATTGCTGAACTCATTAAATGATTTATTATTCAAGTCATAGGGGAAGAGAAACAATACAGGTGATCATATATGAAGAGTACAGGTTATATAAAAGGGGATGAATCTTGATTAAATAATAAATAATCAATAGGGAAATATTTATAGATTAAAACCCATTCGATTTAATCAACACATGGACATAAAGAATAATATAGAAGGAATTAATGAAGGTCAACTGATTTATATAAATTATAACATTAACATGAAACTAATCTATTGATATTATTCAAATATAATTTCATGATCATTATTAAAAAATATCATAATGATGGAATGCATAATTTTATAGATCTATGTCTTTCTATCAAGGAATTTTACAAAGAAAATTTAAAATATGGTTAGGTATAAGATAAAAAACATTTTAATAACACTAAACAATCATTTTTCTCATGATAACTACACATATATCAAGGGGAAATGAAATTTCATGCCACACCGTTTACATAACTTGTCCAAAATATTAATCATATGAATAAATAATAAATCATTATCAATATTCCATAAATATTAATCACTGCCAATATTGGAAGAACTAGAATAGGGAACGATAAGATATTCCCTAGTTAAATTCATCACAATAAATTGATGGAAATAATAATGATCTAATCATTAAAAAATTTGGTTATTGGGAGAATTATTAAAAAAACGTTTTTCATTATCAACGAATAGAAATAAAATAAGAAAATAATTAATATCATTCTTGGGGAATGAACCCTTATACATTGGAAAATTAATTTGGGAAACAGATATTATCAATAGTATTAGAAACAAATATTTTAAAATGAATAAGAGAATCTTTGGAGTAAATCCTCAATCCATTGAGCATTCATGATGTTTGGAAATTCTATTGTTGTTGTATATGTAAACAAATTTAGTTAACACATTCGTAAGAATAATGAAATGTTTCTCATACTAATAGTGATATAAATATCCCTTTTAAACAATTTTTAATAGTCCAACATCAGTTAAACGTTATTTAATAATTCATTTTATAATAGTAAATATTTCCCACTAAATATTTTACGAAAAATATATGTGTAATAAATTATTCCTAAATGTGTTTGAAAATAATGTATATTATCTGTAAAATAGGTTTCTAGTATCCTGAGTACAAAATAAGATGAAAAAGTAAGGATAAATAGTAATATTCAAAAATAATAAACACAAAATAAATTATATGGGGTTTAATATTGGATGATTAATAAATTCCCCCATCAAAAACTTTGACATAAAAATTCATGAATATTGATGAGAATTTGAAATAGCCCTTTTAAAGATCATATAATTAAAGTGGGAATTAATAAATTAAATATTTTGGTGTGGAGAATACCAATAATAAAATTTGAAATAAAATATAATATATCTAGATGTTATTTTACATATAATCATGGAATGACATAGTCAATCCAGAATAAGTATAACCTAATAAATGGAATTTGAATAAAAAATTTCCTACCACATGTCTAAATATTCATGAATGATATTTATCTTCTTGAATAATAATAAGTTTTTTATTCACTATATTAGTAACATTTTTCAATTATATTATCCCATTTGTTTTACTTATTATCTTGTTAAATTTAATTTCCTAATCTTTTAAGTGCACATCAACAAATTTAATGATATTTGGACCGTAAAATCAAAATTTCATCAGCATGGTGAAAATGTTCAATGAGATCATTATTTAATAATATTAAAAATATTAATCATAAAGTAATTGAAATTTTTTATCATATATTATACATTAAAAAACAACCATTAATAATGGTTATTAAAATTAAGTACATCACAATCACGTAGATGGTAGGTTGTACATACACATGAGTAATGATTCAAATTTTAAATGATCGTGATTAAAAGAAGATAAATATTATGTTATAATCAATTAATAATAATTATATCATAAATATGAAATAATTTATTTAAATTCACTTACATACACCATCCATGTGATGTAGTATAGAAAAATTAAACACATCGTTTCATAGATGCGGTAGTGCACACATACACACGAATGACATTATCATCTTCAATAAATGAATGTTATGATAATATATAATATATTTCATTAAAATAAGGATATTTATGTCATTAATATCAAATATATACATTAAAATTTTCATTATCAACCATAATGAGAGGTGATCATAGAAAATGTATTACATCAGTTCGCGAGGCAGTTGTCTGGCATACCCAAGAATGAGGGTTTCATTTCCCTTTCAATGAAAGAGTATATGGATAAGGGTTATAAAATTAACAAAATAAAATATTTTTATATTAGATTTAATGATGTTATTTTATTATTATATAAGAATTATATTTGAAGGGGGTGGAAGAAAAAATAAAAATAGGACTAATTCATAATTATATAGCTTTTTCAGAGAGCATCTTTAGGTCTATACCATTAACCTTACTATGAGGGTTTAATAATCAATAAAATCCCTCATTGATGAGGTATTTTAAGTGTGTAATGTATTTTGGAAGGTAGTCCATGAACTAAATGGGTCTTGATGTTTGATGAAAAGAGGAGATAAGGTTCCCTTTCATATGTGATGGCATGGATGCTTTTTATATTTCATAAAATATTAAAGTGATATTAATTAATTTTCATTAAACAAATTATCCAAAATGATATAATAATAATATATAATCATGATGGGTACAAATTATTTAATCCAATAAATTTTTGAAATTTTATTCTCTTTTACTCTCATATCTTTTTATTAACCCGCATTAATCCTTGTTGACAATTACGGTGGTAGAATTTTTTTACTCTGCAGGGTAACAATAGTATTTATAAAAGCGATATTTGTTAACAAACAAACCATGTTTTATTTTTATAACCATATAAAAATAAAATTTAAGGGTTTAGTACATTTTTTAAATTTAAATAATCTAAATAAATATTATTTATTATAATATATCATTAATATCATTTTAGGAGGTATTCATTTAATTTAACAATAAAAAACAAAATGAAATTAATGGATTTACAAAATAATCCTTTTTAATATCCCTAAATTATTTTATTTATCTAATATACTCTTGAAAATAAATAATTGACTGAATTTATATGACTATTAATATCTCTAAAATCATTTACGTTTTCAGTTATTTTAATAAATATTATGTTATAATTGGATACTCATTTAATGTCATTATATCATTATATATCATAATAAATAAATTTACATTAATTTTTTTTGTTCAAATGAAAATTTATTAGACAAAATTTTTTTTTTTCCATTGCACAAAATTATATATTTATATAAAAAAAGAAACTGATATTATTTTCATTATCATTTTCTTAAATATTTTAATGGTCCAAATCAAATAAATATGTAACCATGTGGAGATATATTCAATAATATTATGTACATGGAAGTGCCCCCCTCCCATAAAATTGGATAAATGATAATGTTAGGGTAAATTTGTAGTCCTTGTAATAATTTTAGTCTTGAATTAACAAATTTACACTTATTATGGTGATAAATATTTACTATATTTAATGTTCACAATGAATATAAATAATAGGGTTATATTTAAAAAATTTCAACATCTTGACTAAATTTATTTATTAATTTTATACGATTAAAAACATAAAATTGGAAGAATTTCATTTAAATTTAACCCACAAAACATGAAAAAATGTAGTTTTTCAGAAAAATAGATTAATATTGAGTGCAATATATATATATATATATAAAAGTTTCAATAAAAAGTTATTACTATTAATACTCGTTAATTTAACAACATGGTTATAATGATCATATTAAAATAATATTATTTTTATATTATATCTCAATTCAAATAATTCAAGGTGTGTATTATTAAGAATAATGTTGGGAGTAGTAACAGTTTAAAAAAGCAGTTCTCACACTTTTACCCCATTAAATTGTTATAACCGTAGAATTTGAAAACAGGCTCGAAAAAAATGTTTTTCCTATCAAAATACCATTGATGAAATCCCAAATCTTAAAATTTTTAATAACGAATCCTCTTGAAATGAGGTAATGATAAATATTAAGGCTATCAGTAATAAAACATACATAGTTTCTAAATTGGGAGAAATTATTATGAAGTGAAAATTTGGTCATTTATAAAAAGTACATCCAAATAATGAGGAAGACCGATAGAAATAATTGACCCCAATGAAGTGAATGATAATGAGATAGTTAACAGAAAAACTTTTAACCAATGTGTTTCGAAATATACCGTAATTTCATTTGACATGAAAGTTATAGAATATTTTTTTTGTTTGAAGATAAATTTTCTAGTGCTATATAATTCATTTAGTGTATAGACTATGGACATAATTAAATATACTTCACTTATATAATTTCATACATTAATCAAAATACAGGTCATTTTCATCCTTTATAAAAAAATGAGGTTTCATCAAGTAATTTTTTCATTCCTTAAGCAATAAAATTAATTTTTAATAGATTATAAGATTCATAAAATGACAAAAACTAATTCCATATATCCCTAAAAATATAAAAAACTAAAATGGTTATAAAAATTTATCCAATATAATTAATTATTCTCTAAAACATCAATTATAACACGCAATGTTCATCTTAATCCATTCAATTAATATTTATACTAAATCCCTTCTAAATTATGTACGACAAAAATCAAAATCGAAAAATTTAGATATAAAATCTCTAAATATTCAGATTTTATAATCCTATAAAAAACATAAATTTGCTCTTTATGTCACATGATAAATATTTGAATAACATAGTAACCATAAACCTTAATGAAAAGATAATTATTTAGATCACTATGCCTTATTGACCCACTGATAGTTGAGTGGGGAATCAATTTTTTCATTTTAAAAAATTGTTTTATTTTGAATTGAACATCAATAACATGTTAGTCTTCTTGATCCACTATACATTATATCTCAATCTACCAATGTTAATGGATTGACATGAGAACATGATTTTAGATTATTGGTAAGAAAGCCTAATCAATGAAGAGTCAATTTACTCCCCCCCATTATAAATTTTTATCTATAAAGTAAGTGATTAAAATGAGATGCTCCAACCAAAATACTTTGTTTAGTTCGTGATCATCTTGATATACATCCACTACATTCAGCTCTAACTTAATGACTTATTCTTATTGATATATAATTTAGAGACCCTATTTTCATCCACATACAAAAAAATAAATTAACTACTTCTAATTTCATCTGAGAAATACCCTCCATCTATATCGAAAAGATATACTAATTTTTCTTTCAGATCAATCAAAAAGACTTCAACTTATCCCATATTGAAATTATAGGATTCTCAAACTTGTAGATCCAATCAGTAGACTATAACTGTTATTGAGTAATTTATCCATTGTTGGATGATCCATTTATTTTCCTTTATGATCTCACTAAATCTGACTATCTCATGTACACTACATGTACCTCTAATATCAATCTATTATCTATGTTGGACTTATTCAATAAAATTTTTTCTTGTTTATATCTTCAGCTGCATTAGTGAAACTATTAAAAGTGTAATTATTAATTTTACAGAATTCTATACCTCAATAAATGTGTGAAATTGGTGAACATAATTTCATAAATTTTTTGAATAATAATAAACATTTTACAATGATAATTAAATTTATTCTTTTAATTTTAATCCTCATGCATGGTTATATTCTTTCATGGTCTTATCATCAAAACCATTGAACCCATATTATTTATGTATTTAGTAATATTTACCTTTTTTACTATATTATCAAAATTGAAACAACCTTATAGTGAATATGATATGGTTATCTCAATGTGCTTCAATTATTCATTATTGTATAGGTTGACATCACATGTTAATATGCCTTCATGTATGCATGTGAGCATGCACATGAAACTTTTTTCTATGCCTACCTTTTTCAAACCTAAATATGGTGTGAGTGTGCACAAATAGTTTCATCTCTTAAAGAAAAATACCATAACGATTCACTAATGTAGTGTTCTCAAGTGTGTGAGTTCTTTTCGCATACAATTTTTTTGAATATGTTACACCTCAATTATAGTTTCTACAAACTAGGAAGGATATTGATATGAGTGACATGCTCATGAATGGATCATCTGAACATGTTAATCATGAATCTATTAGTGTGTGCTTAGCACAAGTTGAAATCTAATTATATCCGCGTTAGTTGAGGATAAATGATTTGTGAAAAATATATCCTATATAAATAGTTATTTATTAAATGTTTTTTTTCTGGAAAACATGAGAGCTTATGAATAAATGAATCACAGATTGTGACCTATATATTCCTCATTTTATAAGAATAGATTATAGATACTTTCACAACCTTAGCCTCCATTATTCAAGTCACTTCAAATATATCCTTAATGATCACCAGAACATCACGCATCAGAGATATTATAAATCGATGATTATTCAAGCCTTCCCAGGGATAATTACATTGATATATGTGGGGTCATTTGATATCCATGTCAGGTATTATCCTTGTAGTACATTCCACACATTCATGGAAGGTATGTCTCCTTTGTCAAAATTTCCAGTTTTAATCTTCACATCGATGTTCTCATTTGGTAGTGAATCCTCCTAAATTCTATATGACATTGTGTTACTCATTATTCATTCAATAAAATGAAGATTCATGATTATTCAATCCTATTTGTTTCTCTTAGACAATGAAATGGTTCCCAAGTTGTTGGAAGGAACATCCTGACATCCTTCTTTGAAGAATATTGACATAAAAACACTATAATTACATGGATAGTAAAATATGATGACCTAAAATGATCAAATGGGTCATATATTTTTGATTATGTAGGTAAATTATTTCCATATTTATTAACATTGAGGAATAGTGTCTTGTTATGTACTTCTCTTACTTTATTTCTTCCCTTTTTCTGAACTACCATTATTATCATAGGTTTCCTACTGTAAATATTTCCCATGGATATGGGGGATCAACACTACCTTGTACCTCAAACAACAATACATCACGGTATATGTATGTATTAATAATTAATATGAAACCTTACATGAACAATGTTCCCAACAGATTCTCAGGGCCTATACATAGACTCCCTATACATCGTCCATTATGTGGGATTTGTTATCCTTCTCAGTTGAGATGGATCATTAATCTTGTTATTTTAATCTTTTTTTTGTATAAAATATTATAAAAATACATATAATATATTATCAATTCATTTCCTACCATCAAATAATAATCAAATATTCAAAACCTCCCAAAAATAATCTTCCCGAAATTTAATATTTTTAAGTCATTCAATATTGTTCCATGTTAAAAGATACTTATCACTATTGAAATAATTCCTTGAAATTATAGGATTAGTTCAACAATCATCACATTTTCTAATGTAATTGATCAAGAGAAGGTTTTTCAATAATTCAATCCAATTATAGTAAATATTCCCATAATAATTATCCATGCCTAACCACTTCACCAAAACATATTAACTAGATGATTGAAAATAAATGAAACACTTTGGAAAACAATATCCTGAAAAATAATATTATTTTCAATAAATCATAATGAATGTAAATATAAATATATATTCTTAATCATTTCTCACCATTATTGACAACTAAATAAAAATGATAAATGGGGTATTTCATCTCAAATATGTATATTTATATAACATGTTATTATCCCTTATATAAATATTTATGATCACTTCTTATGAGGGATGATTTTACATTGTTTTCTTAGAAAATTTAATTTAATTTATTAGTTTTATGTATAAATGGACTATACCATTTTATTAAGCGATAATTATATAGACAATGATGATTAATATGTCCATAAAATACCATTAATGTGAAATATTTCATAGAAATTTAAAATTATACTGTAAGGGATTATAAGTAAAACTTTTTATCAGTAAAATGATGAATCCATCACATAAATTAACAAGAACATTAGAAAACTAATGTTTAAAACAAATATCTCAACTTTTTTCTCATCTTGTTATCCACCAAGCCCCCCCTGAAATGATGAAATATATTAAATTAATAATTATGGAAAAAAGTGTGATCTTCATAAACAGTAATACAATTTTTAAACTATCCAATAAAATTAGATTGACGGGAAATTAATAAAAAGAAATATAAATCACAATGTAACTTCTCCTTAAGGTATACACTATTTTCATCCTTATTATGGATGACAAAAATATACATGGAGAAAAAAACATTAATGTTATCCTGAAGAAAAAACCGAAAATATCTCCCTCAATTAAATTCATGTACCCTCAAAATGCACAAATTAGTAGTGAATAAGGGGAGACCTCTATGCTTATAAGAAACAACATTTACACAGAGATGTTAATGTCTATATAGTTCATTCTTTTATACCAATCATAGAATGTGATGATTTATTTGGACTCTTCTCTTTGTTTTGAGACCCATTAGATAGAAAATTATCTTTATTCCCTTATTATTATTTATATTTATTAATTTTTTCTACATATTTTCATATAATAATTTTCATTATTTTCATTGAAAATATTCTCTCCCTCCATTGGTTTCCTAGTAAATTTCTATTAGTATTTCAAAATGGCTAGGCATTCATTCTTGAAAATCTATGTCTTTTCAGAATCATCACATGATTTTATACAATTTTTAGATTGAATATTATTCCCCTTCTCATCATAGGGATATAACATTGGAATATTTTCATGCATCAATATTTTTATCATTATAATTACATTCACAAAATACTTTTTCAAATAATTCATATTTTTTGAGTTGGAATCTTATATAGATTTTTTCACAAAATTCATTTTGAGAGATGTTTTTGTCATATATTGATAATTAATTCCCAAAAATTCAGGATTATTTCATAGAAATGACATTTTATAATATAAATATTATGATTCATGCCCAAAATATTCACAACACCATTAAAACCCACTATCCTCAAATATTCCATCTTGAAATGTATTCTGTTCAGGAATCTATTGTATTTTTACCTTAACCAACATAAATATATTTTACCTTGGGGTAGTTAATTTTCATGAAATATTTCATTCTCCATTTAATTTTGGAGACATTATATCATTATTATTTCAGGTAAAAATATGTTTAATAGTTTCCTTATTTTTGTCACATCCCAATGATGACTTTTCCCCTTACTTGTGTTTTGAATATATCTTCTCTACTACCAAAACTATCTTTTCCTCTGATTTTATCCATCAAAATGTATCTATTCTTTTATTTTCATGAAAGTATACATCTTTTCAATCTTTCTAATTCCATATTCCATATTTCTTGGAATATAAACAACATCACATGTTCCTTATTCGTTGATTTAGTGGATTAATATGCTTAGATCTCAAAATTAATAAAAAATTCTTCATTTGAGTGGAACCACCACTTTTTAAGATATTTCTTGTGGATGGAATATTCGTGTTACAATTATCATACATACATTATGTGGTGGTTTTTTTATCATTTCTTACCATCCATAAATTTGATTATTTTGTTTTAAAACCTATAATAGTGCTTGAAACAATATTTTTACATTAGATAGATTATTGGTTATGGGGTAACTTCTTCATTGTGGCTTATTCCATTTGATAACATGAACATATAATACATCCTTTGAAATAATGATCTCTAATTAAAATTTTAGTGGAATAATCTATAATTTTTATTATATGGGATGTTCTAGATTTTAGTTATTCCTTCTTATTAATGACACCACCAACTCTATAAAATTAATGTTGAAGGAATTTTATTACTATATAATGATCATATATTCTTTTCCAAATCCACATATGGATTTTTCATTTGTTAATCATGCATGATTAATGATTCAATGAATGAATTTTCATTATACTTTATGATGTCATCTACAACCACTAGATGAGATTTTTTTTCATCCCTAAAAAATTTATGTAATTTTCAAAATGAATAGAATTATTATATAATTACAAACCCAATTAAATCATTCTCCTAAACATTTACTTTTATCTCTTCAATTCGTTTGATATATCATTCATTAAAACGAAACATTATTTTATATTTTCTGTTCAAATTTTTTTAGAGTGTTTGATATACTAATATTTATTTCCAATGCCACATAAATGGAATTAACATATTCTTCCTACAATAATTTTGAATTTTTAAGAGACATAAATCATGCAAAAAAACAAATGAAAACATATTTCAGATTATTTTTCATATTTTCATTGAATTCCAAATTTAAATCACTATGTTATCCTATGTAAAAATAAATTAAACTTTGATAACAAAGTGTATCTAAATTTTCTCTAAGATACATCTTAATATTTTTTACCTAAATCTTCTTTTTATTCTTTTTAGGTGTGTTAGAAATATCTATAATTGTATCTGTGTCAGTGTCATCATTTGTTTCCATCTAAGGTATCTCACTTGATTATTCATATATAATAATCATAAATAAACTCTTGGATCATTATATTGAACCTAAAGATTAATAAAAATCTTATATACCCTATCTTTATTGAACAGCTAAGATAGGTTGGGTAAATCATCAGTTTTATTTTAATAATTAATTTAATTTTGAATTCATACATGTGATCTTTTTATGGTTATTTATGCAATCTCTGTTATTACTCAATGGAACCCTCTATATATTTCTATTATGGTAGAGAACACCGCATAATATTTTACATGTTTAGATTTATGAGTATGCCTTGTTATAATTGTTATTCCCCTTGGTCACAAATTCTTCACAGTTAGATAAGTACTTTAGATCCAATTGAGGGACTCCCTTTTCATTTCACTCTAACAAAAGGACTATAAACTCATGTAACTACAAATAAAATATCTCATTTTATGGATCAAACTAAGAGACTCCATTTAATTTTTAAACTAATTGAAAGGCTTAAATTACTCCAATATTGAGTTGAGATATTTCAAATACTCTATTTTTAACTAAGAAACTCTATTTTCTACATACTTTAACAAAAATACATCAATATCTCCCCTATGAAAAAAATATGCCACTACTACTCCAAGCTCTAATAGGTTGAATTCAACAGTTCTTCAAGGATTGACCCAGTACAGGATGATCTATTGATATTACTATATAGTCTCACAAATTCTGAATTTATCGTGTACATATTAAATACGTTCCACAAATATTTATTGAGACTATTATTCTTGTTCAATAAACTCTAATCAGCAGTATATATCAGTTGCCTCGATGAAACTATGATCAGGTTGATTCTTCCTTATTTTAATGTATTTGACTTAATAAATGGGTGATTGTAATCTAGATAAGTTAATAAATATTATCATTACATTGAAATATGGAACAATCTAAATTCATGTTCTTCTTATCCACTCAATTATAATGCATCGATAAAAAATTTCATTGGGTTCCATCCTGATAATAGAAAACAAATTTATTATGGATTTATTAATATATTTTAATTTTTAACTTTATTATCAAACACAATGTTTCCTTTTAGTGAACAAGAATTGTGTATCTTAAAGTGGTTCTATTTTTTTCATTTGACATATGATGTGTTTATGTTTTAACATATTCATCTGAATATGGACATTCATAATTGTTCTCTTTCTTTACTACATAGATCATAATAAGTGTGGATTATTTATATATATATTCAACTCCCCAAATCTCACTTATTAATTCATATCAGAAGTATTACTTTCAAGTGTACGAGTTCTTTTCTTATTTTCATATGTTTATATATAGTGTCTCTCTTTTTGTTTTCACAATCCAGGAAGGATACACATATGGGTATCGTTATAAAGAATGGTTTCATAGAATTATTTCATCATGAATATATTCAAGTGTTCATTTCTCAATTTTATTGGATTTGGTATACAACATAGATCAATATAATATTTTCTTGGAAATAGTCTAGTCACTACAAATATATTTTCAGATACATAGTTTTTCTAGAAAATATGATATCTTCTCAAGAATAGTAACATATATTTCCATCTAGGTTCCCCTATTTTTGTTGTCATGGTTCCTTTTGTTTTTATCAAATGTAGAATATATTATGCATGTCATGTAATGACTACCACTAATGATCCAAAAAACATTTTTTGTCGTATATTTCCTATTTCTCTAATTCAATCAACATTCTAAATTTTTTTTATGAAGACTAAGGTGGTTTATTTTTTTAACAATTAGATTTTACTCCTAGAATTAATGTCCTCATGTGAAATATATAATGATCACATCCTTCAACACTACCTCATATAATATTCATTTTCATTTTATTATTTCATATTGACTTCTAACTCACATTGTATCTCATTTAATTAACCTTCATTTATTCATGAAAACAATATTACAAAATGGTTATATTGATTCGTATCTCAAGGGTGATAAAATTGTATACAAATGCATATATGGATAATATAGATGTCATTGCATAGGGAACACTATGTTATAGAAATAATATTCTGTTATTGAGGGGTGCATATGATGTACATAAGACACAATACCTCTCAGATCAATTTGGTATGTTGGTGCATGTAATGTATCTATTTTTTGTGATGGAGTAACATTGTCCTGCATCACACTTTTCATACAAAGGTTCTTCTCTTATTGTTTGGAAAAATTTATTATCCGGAATGGTCTACATCCACAATGTTTCAGGGCTATGGTAGATCAATATTTTCTTAAAAATCACACGAAATTCCACCATGGGCCGCACGAAACCTCCTCCAGTCCACTAGAACACTACCGGATCGATGCATCCACTATCTCTTATGAATCTGTAAAATCCCAGGTAAATAAAGAATAAAGAATTATCATATTTATTAATATTTACGAATTAAATATTAATTTTAATTAAAATGGGTTTCTACATTTGATAGCGTACTCGGTACGCAACAATGAGTTTCTTTGAAAACTTACGTTGCATACAAGTAATAAAATAATATTATTTTAAATGTTAGTTAACGAGTAGACGTTGTACTGGTGGGAATGGATAGAAATAACTAAAATATGATTATATATGTTTTTAAATGTTTTTACATTTACCCAATAAAACATAAAGGCTTAAAATACAGAAAGAGTTCAATTTTTACCCTAATTTTCACGAAAGGTCCACTTATCACCTTTTGACGGAGAACCGTCATTAAATATAGTTTTGATTGATCTTATAAATTCTATTGGACCAAATATAACTCTTCTTTAGAATCGGGACATCAAAATTTACTTTGTGTTAATTTTTGGTACCTTTCTGATAAAGTTCATTTTTTAATGAATAGTGTAAAATGTTGTATTTTAATTCAAAACCTCTTTTTAATCTAATTTATTTATATGATTATATTATCTTTTTAATTGGTTTTAAAGTTAAATTAGAAAATATTTTTACCATTAAATCCAATAGTGGTCGTTGGAATTAATTTCACTTTGAAATCGGACTTAAACTAGTGTCAATCTTTTGATACTTATTGTTTCATAAAAACACGCTATTTGCTCTGACAGCGGGAATTAATTATTAAATTAATTAATGTGACACATATGTTTTGAATTTTCTAAAAATAGACTTCATTTTTGAATTCGCAATATCAAATATAGCTTAGGGTGAATTTTTGGTAATTTTCTGAAAAACTTCAATTTTTGATGAATAGTGAAACCACTAAGTGGTACTTATAAAAACTGATTTTCCATTTAAATGAAATTTTGCCATCATTGTGTTTTGAATTTAAAAAATCGGACATACATGGTTGTCATTAAGAAGTAAAATGTGGTTCAATGAGATTATAATAATTTTTTTTTATGAATAGTAACTTATAAAGTTCTTAATCACGATTAGTGGTAATTAGTGTAGTTTAAGGTAAAAATAATGCTTTAATAAAATAATATGAGATTGACACATGTCCTACCCTCATTGGTTGTGTCATGGACGACCAAGACAAGCCATGGGTCAACTTGGGGACCCCATGGAGACACTTTGTTTGGGAAATGACATAAATAACTTTTTATTTAATGTAAAAGTAAAAATGACACAAACATAATATGTTTTACAAAAACAATTTTTACATGGGGTAATAAAGATCATATTTCTGATTATAAATAGTCATTGGAATGCTAAAAAGATTTCTTACATCATAGTATTTTTTTATAATTTTTAGACATTAAATAAATTAAATTATTTATGACATAATAATGATGCAGCGATGACATCATTATTTGACGATTTAAATAAAATAGAAAGATAATGTAAAATATATGAACTACAATGTCCAAAACCAATTGGATGAGTGGATTTAGAACCCTTATCACCTTATCCACGAATTATATCAATGTGGGACCTTTTAAAACCGAAACACATTTTGAAATAAAGTAATATTTCTTTACTTTCCAAAAGTGCCCCTCCTCTCCTCTTATAAAAGGCACCCATCTCTACCTCATTTCACACAATCCTCAAGCCTTTGGCTCGCCCATACCCTGCCCATTTACTCTCTCCACATCCCTCTCCTCATCCTAGAGGATTCCCTTTGGGCATAATCCTTTCAAAGGAAGCCTTTAGGATCAAATCAAAAGGAGTTACACTTTTAAAGGTAATTCATTCTCTCTTGTTCATTTGTTTTATTTTGCTTCTCAAACCCTCTAAACTCTTTTTATTTACTTCTTTTGTAACAAAACCAGTATCTTAAATATATTAGGATGTTGTTATAAGATTTATTCGAGCTACACTCTCACACAACCACATCAAATGGTTAAAGAACATACGGTTTCCGTGGATGGCGAAATTCTGCCTCCCGAAACGATGATTGTTCAATACTCATTTAACACCTTCAAAGGTGGCCATTATGATGTCACTATTTTTATATATGATATATAATATGTTTAGTTTTTCTTTAAGCTTCTGTATTTTTCATTTTGGTCATTCCTTTATGGTTTCCATTATTGGTAAACACTATATCTTGATTTAAGGAATTGCGGACTACCGCCCCCTCAAAGTGATGTGATTCATTAATGCCATATGTGGGACGTGTAAAGGATGTATTTAAAGTTATTATAAATGATTATATACTGGAATGATAATATATCTCTATATCATTATTATTTCTTTCCATTAAAGTATGAGATAGAATTGAAAGCAGCGTTCATGCGTACGTACGGCTTACCGTCTCCATGAACGGTGCATTTCATTTCTTATCCCCAAATGTAATGTACTATTAAAAGTACATGTATATAATGGATATATATAATTAATGATATATCTAAATGATGAATATAATTCTGGAATTAAAATATACATACCTCTCATTTAGTTTTAATTCCATTAATATGACAAAGAAATGAAAGTAGCGTTCATGCGTACATACGGCTTACCGTCTCCATGAACGGTGCATTTCATTTCATACCCCTAAATGATTATGTAATATTATAAATACATGTATATTCTGGATATATATGATATATATTATATCCAAATCAGGAATTTCATTCTGGATATAAAGAACTTTTGACCACACGAACAACATGTAATTGTAAGAAGTCAACTTTCGACTTAAGAACCAAATATTGACAAAACAAACATTATTAACTTAAATGGTTACATATTGTTTATAACATGGAAATAAGTGACATAAAAGGAATAATTAACTTTAAAATGGTTCTTAATCAAGTATAAATTAACTCAAGTTTATTATTCAGGATGTTAAAGAACGATCGAGTCAAGTCGGACCCGAGGTAAGGGACTTCGTCTCAATCTCCTTTCATTGAGGCATATTTCGTTTTATACACAACATTCTTTTATATGGTGTATAAACCACTTTGAATTTTACTTTTATACAAAAGGAATCTTTTTCTACGAAGAGTTTTACAAAACGACAAAAAGGAATGTTTCTTTTAACGTACGCGGTGACAACGACCTTTTCCGCCGTCGTGAGTATTATTTGGTCTTTGGCTTCCTCAACAAGCTGTAATGTTTTTAGAATAAAATAAATACCATATACTCTTTTATGTATTTTGGTATTGAAAATGGTTTTGAAAAAGGATTCTATTATGTCAATATATTTATGATATATTGTGATTGAAATGTGGAAATGTTATCATTCCTTTATATTGGTTTTATGTTTTATGATTTTATACTGGTACTTGGACATTTTAATGGGTTGTTACGTTATAAACCATATGACGGGTGGTGCCGTGAATACCAGGACGGGTGGTTCCGTTATAACCTCCAATGCATTGGGTATGGAAGTCGGCCGTATGGCTATTCCATTAAGTATGTATGGAAATTGGCCGTATGGCTATTCCATTAAGTGATATGTGTGGAAGTCGACCGTATGGTTATTCCAATTAAGTATGTTTATGCCCCAAGATACCTTTATATATGTTATGTGTTCTTTATATGGGTTTTATGGTAATACTTTGGATACAAAAAGGTAATTAATGATACTTTATTCAGTGAAGAGTTTTTACTACTTCATGAAGGTGAAGGTATTACTTTGATAAAGTATACATGGTTTACTTGATTTTGAAAAACTAACAGTTTTCATTCTTTGTGTATCCCTTACTGAGATTTTTATGCTCACCCCAAGTTTTTTTGAAATGTTTTTCACAGGACTTAATGTGGAATAAGGTCAAGGATGGGATCAAGGGAATGTCATGCTATATAAAACATGGAACTAGAAACGTTTCTTTTTAAGAGTTTTTTTATATATTGGAAACTTTGTAGAAGTGACTACTTTGTAATCTTTTGAGATGTAATAGTTATGTTCTAATTCTCTAAAACTCTAAACCTGAAAAGATCCTCAACGTGAATTATTCTTTTAATTCAATATTAAGTAAGGTTTAAGGCCGAGGCCTTATAGTTTGTATCAAAGTTCGGTTTAGACAACTTTATGAGTTAGAAAAGTGTTAAATTATAATATGATTGAAATGATATAGCATTTACGGATTACCATGTTGCTTCACCTAAGATATTTCTGTGTTCAGAATGGTTTTCCACAGAGGAAACAAAGTAGCTATGTTGGGACGACATCAGGAGGAAGATAACCTTCCAAATCAGCAACCTGAGATGGTCGGAATCGGAACTGAACAGTTTGTTGCAGTGATGGCACAGTTGACTTAGGCTATAAATGGTGGTGGTATCCATGCACGAGATCTTCCAGATCAACCGTAGAGGAACATGTCTGTGGTGGAACATTTCATGAGGCAACATCCCCCATCATTTAGAGGATCATATGAACCTGTGCAAGCTGAAGGGTGGATTAAAGCACTGGAGAAGATTTTTGATGTCATGGGGTGTTCAGAACATCAAAAGGTTAGCCTTTCTATTTACCGTTTTGAAGGTTAAGCTGATCAGTGGTGGTCGATGGTGAAAAATATAAGGGATAGCGATGAGATTGAGGATCTTCACTGGGACGAATTCAATGGTATGTTTCTTGAGAAATATTTTCCTAAGGTGGTTCGTCTTAGGATGGAAAAAGAGTTCCAAGAATTGGGGAAGGAGGATGATTCTGTGGCTGCTTATGATGAAAAGTTCACTCGATTAGCAAGGTATGCTCCAAACTTCATACGAGATCTTGATTGTAAAATAAACCATTTTACTCAGGGTTAAAGCCAAAGTATCAAAGGGCTTTAGCTTCTCGTGAGTTCAAAAGTTATGAGAAACTTGTTCGATGTGCGGAGAAGGTGGAAATGGAGTTTTCCGATGATCATGTGTTCTTTGACAAACAACAGAATAAGAGGTCTAGTTGGCAGGCAAAGGGGAAGAATTCATCAAAGAAGCAAGGAGGTAAGAAAACCAAATATCCATCCTGTGAGAAGTGTGGTAAAATGCATCCTGGAGAATGTTTATCCAAGTCAGGTAAGTGATTTCGGTGTGGTAAGTCTCGTCATATTGCTCGTAACTGTAAGGAAGATGATCAAGCAGGAAATGAAAAGCCAATGGTAAGATGTTTTAAGTGTAATGAAATGGGTCATTATGCAAACGAGTGTCCAACGAAGAACTCAACTGGGGGAATGCAGCCAGAATACAAGCAGAAAGGGGTGGTGAAATCCTTTGCAACAACTTCAGCAGATGTTGGGCCATCGAATGAAGTGGTATCAGCTCCAGGGAGCTCAGTATTTTTCGAAGATTGACTTGAGGTCGGGGTACCATCAGTTGAATGTAAAATAAGCAGACGTTCCGAAGACTGCGTTCCGTACTAGATATGGCCATTATGAATTTGTAGTTATGCCTTTTGGGTTAACCAATGCACCTGCTGTATTCATGGACCTTAGGAATAAAATTTTCCATGAGTTCATGGATAAGTTTGTGTTTGTGTTTTGAGGTTTGGGAAGAGGTTATGTGTGCCTTGTGATTCACAGTTGAAGAATGAGTTGTTATGTGAGGCTCATAGTTTCCCGTTTTCAGTTCATCATGGTAGTACTAAGATGTACAGAGATCTGCGGGAGTATTACTGGTGGGATGGAATGAAAAGAGACATTGCTAATTTTACTGTGAAGTGTTTGACATGTCAACAGGTTAAAGCAGAGCGGAAGTTACCGAAAGGGATGCTTCAACCTTTACCAGTGTCAGAGTGGTAATGGGAAAACATATCCATGGACTTTGTTGTGGGATTACCGAGGACATCTCAAGGTAATAATGCAATCTGGGTTATTGTTGATCGCTAGACCAAATCTACTCATTTCATTTCTATACGAGATACTTTATCTCTTGATCAAATTTCCCATTTGTATCTTAAAGAGATAGTCAGGTTACATGGAGTTCCTCTCTCCATTGTATCGGATCGTGATCCCAGGTTTACTTCTAACTTTTGGAAAGTCCTTCAGAAGTCTTTGGGTACTGAATTAAATTTTAGTACAGCTTTTTATCCTCAATCAGATGGGCAGTCAGAACGAACAATTCAGACCTTGGAGGATATGCTACGAGCTTGTTCGATGGATTATCAGGGAAGTTGGGACCAACATCTTTCTTTGGTTGAGTTTTCTTATAATAACAGTTTTAATTCCAGTATACAGATGGCACCATTTGAGGCATTATATGGGAAGCGGTGTCAAACTCCAGCATTTTGGAATGAAGTGGGTGGAAGGAAGATGATGGGACCAGAATTGGTAGAAGAGATGGCAGAAAATGTTCAATTGATTCAAAAACACATGAGAACAGCTCAGAGCAGGCAGAAGAGTTATGTGGATAACCGGAGGAAGGATCTATCTTTAGAGGTAGGTGATCATGTTTTTCTCAAAGTCTCACCATGGAAAAGTGTGATGAGATTTGGTAAGAAAGGAAAGCTGAGTCCAAGGTTCATTGGACCATATGAAATTCTAGAGAGAGTTGGATCAGTTGCATACCGAGTGGCTTTACCTTCGATTTTATCTCAGGTACACAATGTTTTTCATGTTTCAATGTTGAGAAAGTATATGCCAGATCCATCTCATGTTTTGAGTCCAGAGGTAGTTCAACTGGAAGAGAACCTATCTTATGAGGAACAACCGGTCCAGATTCTTGACCACAGGGAGCAAGTGTTACGGAATAAGGTGATTCACCAGGTAAAGGTTTTCTGGAAAAACCATGTGATTGAATAGGTAACGTGGTAATCTGAAAATTCTATGAGGGATAAATACCCCCACTTATTTTGATAAGTGAATAAAATTGCGAGGACGCAATTCCCAAAAGGGGGGAAGGATGTAACATCCCAGGTAAATAAAGAATAAAGAATTTTCATATTTATTAATATTTACGAATTAAATATTAATTTTAATTAAAAGGGGTTTCTACGTTCGATAGCGTACTCGGTACGCAACAATGAGTTTCTTTGAAAACTTACGTTGCACACAAGTAATAAAATAATATTATTTTAAATGTTAGTTAACGAGTAGCTGTTCTACTGGAGGGAATGGATAGAAATAACTAAAATATGATTATATAAGTTTTTAAATGTTTTTACATTTACCCAATAAAAGATAAAGGCTTAAAATACGGAAAAAGTTCAATTTTTACCCTAATTTTCACGAAAGGTCCACTTATCACCTTTTGACGGAGAACCGTCATTAAATACAGTTTTGATTGATATTATAAATTCTATTGGACCAAATATAACTCTTCTTTAGAATCGGGACATCAAAATTTACTTTGTGTAAATTTTTGGTACCTTTCTGATAAAGTTCATTTTTTAATGAATAGTGTAAAATGTTGTATTTTAATTCAAAACCTCTTTTTAATATAATTTATTTATATGATTATATTATCTTTTGAATTGGTTTTAAAGTGAAATTAGAAAATATTTTTACCATTAATTCCAATAGTGGTCGTTGGAATTAATTTCACATTGAAATCGGACTTAAACTAGTGTCAATCTTTTGATACTTATTGTTTCATAAAAACAAGCTATTTGCTCTAACAGTGGGAATTAATTATTAAATTAATTAATGTGACATATAAGTTTTCAATTTTCTAAAAATAGACTTCATTTTTGAATTCGTAATATCAAATATAGCTTAGGGTGAATTTTTGGTAATTTTCTGAAAAACTTCAATTTTTGATGAATAGTGAAACCACTAAGTGGTACTTATAAAAACTGATTTTCCGTTTAAATGGAATTTTTCCATAATTGTGTTATGAATTTCAAAAATCCGACATACATGGTTGTCATTAAGAAGTAAAATGTGGTTCAATGAGATTATAATAATTTTTTGGTGAATAGTAACTTATTAAGTTCTTAATCGTGATTAGTGGTAATTAGTGTAGTTTAAGGTAAAAATAATGCTTTAATAAAATAATATGAGCTTGAAACATGTCCTAGCCTCATTGGTTGTGTCATGTCCGACCAAGACAAGCCATGGGTCAACTTGGGGACCCCATGGAGACACTTTGGTTGGGAAATTACATAAATAACTTTTTATTTAATGTAAAAGTAAAAATGACACAAACATAATATGTTTTACAAAAACAATTTTTACATGGGGTTATAAAGATCATATTTTTGATTATAAATAGTCATTGGAAATATAAAAAGACTTCCTACATCATAGTATTTTTTTATAATTTTTATACATTAAATAAATTAAATTATTTATGACATAATAATGATGCAGCGATGACATCATTATTTGATGATTTAAATAAAATAGAAAGATAATGTAAAATCTATGAACTACACATGTCCAAAACCAATTGTATGAGTGGATTTCGAACCCTTAGCACCTTATCCACGAATTATATCAATGTGGGACCTTTTAAAACCGAAACACATTTTGAAATAAAGTAATATTTCTTTACTTTCCAAAAGGTCCCCTCCTCTCCTCTTATAAAAGGCCCCCACCTCTACCTCATTTCACACACTCCTCAAGCCTTTGGCTCGGCCAACCCCTGCCCATTTACTCTCTCCACATCACTATCCTCATCCTAGAGGATTCACTATGGTCAGAATTGTTTCAACGGAAGCCTTTAGGCTCAAATCAAAAGGAGTTACACTTTTAAAGGTAATTCATTCTCTCTTGTTCATTTGTTTTATTTTGCTTCTCCAACCATCTAAAATCTTTTTATTTACATATTTTGTAACAAAACCAGTATCTTCAATATACTAGGTTGTTGTTATAAGATTTATTCTAGCTACACTCTCACACAACTACATCAAATGGTTAAAGAACATACGGTTTCTGTGGATGGCGAAATTCTGCCTCCCGAAACGATGATTGTTCAATACTCATTTAACACCTTCAAAGGTGGCCATTATGATGTCACCATTTTTATATATGATATATAATATGTTTATTTTTTCTTTAAACTTCTGTATTTTTCATTTTGGGCATACCTTTATGGTTTCCATTATGGGTAAACATGATATCTTTATTTAAGGAAGTGCAGACTATCGCCCCCTCAAAGTGATGTGATTCGTTAATGCCATATGTAGGACGTGTAAAGGATGTATTTAAAGTTATTATATATGGTTTTATACTGGAATTATAATATACCTCTATATCATTATTATTTCTTTCCATTAAAGTATGAGATAGAAATGAAAGTAGCGTTCATTCTTATGTACGGCTTACCGTCTCCACGAACGGTGCATTTCATTTCTTATCCCCAAATGTAATGTACTATTAAAAGTACATGTATATAATGGATATATATAATTAATGATATATCTAAATGATGAATATAATTCTGGAATTAAAATATACATACCTCTCATTTAGTTTTAATTCCATTAATATGACAAAGAAATGAAAGTAGCGTTCATGCGTACGTACGACTTACCGTCTCCATGAACGGTGGATTTCATTTCATACCCCTAAATGATTATGTAATATTATAAATACATGTATATGCTGGATATATATGATTTATATGATATCCAAATCAGTAATTTCATTCTGGATATAAAGAAATTTTGACCACACGAACAACATGTAATTGTAAGAAGTCAACTTTCGACTTAAGAACCAAATATTGACAAAACAAACATTATTAACTTAAATGGTTACATATTGTTTATAACATGGAAATAAGTGATATAAAAGGAATAATTAACTTTAAAAAGGTTCTTAATCAAGCATAAATTAACTCAAGTTTATCATTCAGGACGTTAAAGAACGATCGAGTCAAGTCTGACCCGAGGTAAGGGACTTCGTCTCAATCTCCTTTCATTGAGGCATATTTAATTTTATAAACAACATTATTTTATACGGTGTATAAACCCCTTTGACTTTTACTTTTATACAAAAGGAATCGTTTTCTACGAATCGTTTTACTAAATGACAAAAAGGAATGTTTCTTTTAACGTACGTGGTGACAACGACCTTTTCCGCCGCCGCGAGTATTATTTGGTCTTTGGCTTCCTCAACAAGCCGTAATGTTTTTAGAATAAAATAAATACCATATACTCTTTTATGTATTTTGGAATTGAAAATGGTTTTGAAAAAGGATTCTATTATGTCAATATATTTATGATATATTGTGATTGAAATGTGGAAATGTTATCATTCCTTTATATTGGTTTTATGTTTTATGATTTTATACTGGTACTTGGACATTTTAATAGGTGGTTACGTTATAAACCATATGACGGGTGGTGCCGTGAATTCCAGGACGGGTGGTTACGTTATAACCTCCAATGCATTGGGTATGGAAGTCGGCCGTATGGCTATTCCATTAAGTATGTATGGAAATTGGCCGTATGGCTATTCCATTAAGTGATATGTGCGGAAGTCGACCGTATGGTTATTGCACTTAAGTATGTTTATGTCCCAAGTTACCTTTATATATGTTATGTGTTCTTTATATGGGTTTTATGGTAATACTTTCATTACAAAAAGGTAAGTAATGATACTTTATTCAGTGAAGAGTTTTTTCTACTTCATGAAGGTGAAGGTATTACTTTGATAGAGTAAACATGGTTTACTTGATTTTGAAAAACTAACAGTTTTTATTCTTTGTGTATCCCTTACTGAGCTTTTTATGCTCACCCCAAGTTTTTTTGAAATGTTTTTCAAAGGAATTAATGTGGAATAAGGTCAAGGATGGGGTCAAGGTAATGTCATGCTATATAAAACATGGAACTAGACACGTTTCTTTTTTAGAGTTTTTTTTATATATTGGAAACTTAGTAGAAGAGACTACTTTGTAATCTTTTGAGATGTAATAGTTATGTTCTAATTCTCTAAAACTCTAAACCTGAAAAGATCCTCAACGTGAATTATTCTTATAATTCAATATTAAGTAAGGTTTAAGGCCGGGGCCTTATAGAATTTGTATAAAAAATAATATACATTTGAATCCATATTTGCATGTCAACCGTATCCCCTTTTTGGTTGAGGTGAACCTCCCAAAATGATGGATTGATCAGGAACATTACTTAAGTGGAAAGCCACTTTTTAGTTTATAGAGTGATATGAAAATATATAAAATATATTATCAATCCATTCCCTACCATAAAATTTAAATCCACATTTCATCATCATAATAACGTATCCCTCATCAATATTAATTTTTTTGTTGATTTTAATAACCTTTCATGTTGAAAACAATGTGGCACCACTAACACAAGTTCATGATATTCAATGATCAACTCAATAATCATCAAATTTTCAGGGATAATTATTCAAGAAAGAAATTTTTAGGATTATCATAGAATTCCACTAAATGATCCCCTAAAAATCTAACAAGAATAACCCCTTAACCAATATAAATTGACTGGTTGATTGAGAAAAAATTAAACAATTGACCCATAAATTTTTTTTCCAAATATTAATTATATACCTATTCATTAAAAAAAATATTATCAAATATAATCCATGAATCAAAAAAATAAATTTAATTTAATCATAAATTTTTTATCATCAAGCCACTGATAACTTTCAATTTCATTAATAATAAATGATTTATTTCATCAATGGTAATAATATCTAGATAAAAACTAATGATTAATACTTTTATAATAGGATCCTTTGATGTGTTATATTTCCATATCCTATATCCATAAAATATCACCTTACTATTAAATCACATTTATTGGTCATTGGTTCAACTAATTTTATGGTTTCAAATCTATCATTAAACACAACTATGAAGAAACCCGTTGATGATTCATGATTCTTATTACTACTATATCATTGATATAATTATTTTACTACATAATTCTCAAATTAAAAAAATATAAAATTCAATCATTCCACTTCAATGATGTATATAGCCTAGGAACTTTCACGGTGTTAGAGTTATCCATTTGAAATAGTGGAATAACTCGGATAATGCACATCTTTCTCCCAAATATGATATTCAACTAATCATGAATTCAATAGTATATCGCAACTATTTATACATAGAAAACATATTTCCCTTCCTTTGAAATATTCCTTGGGATGTCTCATTCAAAATATATATCATGAAAGAAATTGACCCCTCTTTCATCCATGTTCTATACTACATAATCTCTATGTGAATGTTATCCTCCTCTTCATTATAGAGTTTTAATGTTATTTATGTTGTATTCTGTTATGAAAATATATCGTGATAAATAAATTATGAGCCATAATAATATTTTCACTCATCTAATTATCCCATTTTATTTGTATATTTATCAAATTTCCCATCACATTCTATTTTAATAAAGTTCATGAAGGTTATATCAAATAATTAAAACAAAATATAATAGTATAAGAAACAATAATATTTGGAAAAACAACATAATCCTTTAAATAATTTATTTGACGTGTTATTCGTAACATTGCCTTTTCAATCTAATAATACTTATTTTTAATCATTTACATTTACTTTCATTATCTATTTAAATACATCACAATGGTTTGTAAAGAGAATTTAAATTAACCCTTGAATATCCCCCAAGAGTGTAATACCTTTTGTGTTGTCAGGGATCACTCACAAGGCATGATAATTATGGATGAAATATATTCTAATAACTCATTTCAAAATAATTACCCCTAGATAAATCAATTTAAAAACCACATCCACTTGTACTATCCATACAAGGATATATTTCTTCGAAACCAATATAATCCTGATCTCATTGAATTTGTTTATTGTTAATATATATTTTTAATGATCCTTGAAGGTGGTCATATTGTTGTGTTCCATAATTTATATTTTCATTAATATAGTTCTCAATTTCTCATCTAATCATCCTCGAATACCAACAATAATGACCGCAATCCTAGTATCCTAGAGTAGGTTGTTAAAATATTAAATTGAAAAAAGTGATAAATGATAACATCCTAATAGACTGAATAGATATGTATTGTTGTTAAAAAATATAGATAAATTAATCTCCTTATATAATTGAAATAATAAAATAAAAATCGTAATTAATGAGATTATTCCTCATCCTTTTTCTCAATCATGGATTACTTTCTCCAATTATGGGGGAAGGAAACAAAATATGGGATTGCATAGATTCTTATTATGTGTTATGTAAGATAGAAGTTATCATGATCAAATAATTAATAATCAATTTTGAAATATACATAATTTTGAATAGATGTTATTTAATCAATACATTTAATGTAAAGAATAATTTTTCTTGGGTAAATGATGTTCAAATGATTCCATATAATGAATCCGTTGAGATTAAGTCATATATATGTATATAATTCATAATAATCTCATGGAAAACAATATTCGATCTTATAATTTTGGATTACATAATGCTAAAAATATGAAGCTTACCATTGAGGGATTGTTCGAAGATATTTTAAACTATTGGTTGGTGTACACCAAATACACATTCTATAAGGGTAGAAAAGTAGTTTGTCTCATGATTCATTCTTATTTATTGAAGGTATTAGTAATTTCCTTCCTATCCATTCACATAATATGTCCAATTCATTCATCATATGAATTAAATATATGACTTAATAAATAAGTCATAATGATCAATAACTACCTATATTAGATAAACTTGCATATGCAATATCAATTCATTCCGTAGCCAATCATTTCATAAGACAACAAGAGAAAACATAAGTATTTTATAATTACAATTTATCCCTCTTAGATACTAAGTAATATAAATATTTTTCAAATATAAATTGAAATATCATAAAAATAACATTAAAACAATAATATGGAATATACCCTTTTCAATTTCAAAATTAACTATTAAAACGAATAATTGACATTATATTATGAAAAAAAAAACATTTATATAATTAATTGAATATTTTAGGGTAATATTTAAGTGACTATGTGGTAATGGATTCATAAAAATCCATTGAAATTGTATAACTTCATGAAAACTCTTTTCACTATTTTTATGAAAATATTAAAAAATTATACATTCTTAATTCGACCATAAGATTTATTTTAAAACATATAAAAAAATGGGTAAAATATTATATAATAATTTGTTTTAGAGGAGTTAAAATATTATTTTATGTATTTTAAGGAAAATTTGAGTCTTGAATAAAATATTTAATAACTATTAGAAAAAATGACAATTTTTCATATAAATGATTTTATTATACTCATCACAAGAAGAGTAGAAAATGAGAGGAAAAATTTTAATTTTTGAAATAATTATAGGATAATAAAATATATTTGGTCTAATAAAGAATGTTTATCTATTTCCCCTTGTGGAGATAGTAAGACAGACAATCTTGAAAAATTATGAGATTTGGAAATAAACACATAAAATGGTCATATCATTGTTGAGGTAATTAGTCAATTAATTATTTATTTTTTACAAATATTAATATAAATAAATTTTTTAATAAAAAATAATTCAATCATATGTCATTTCAGACAAAAAATAATAATATAGTAAATGATTTATAATTATAACCTAATGAGTAGAATTGGAGTTCAGAAACACCTTAACTCATGTCGGAATTATCATGTACGTTCTTTATCCTCCAGAATAAAAAATTAATTTTCTTATTTACATATTTATTAACTACATTCCATTTAATTATTCGTTTTTTTATATTTCGATAATAGATTACGTAATAATTTATGTTCATGATAGACATTTTGATGACATTCAAATCATTAGATAAAAATGAATCCAGTAAGATTACTATGCTCAATGAGGTCATTATTTCATCATTAAAATACAATAATAATTAAATTATTATAATTTTAATATATCAAGTTTACTTTTAAAACCAATGATTATATAGATTTGTAAAAAATTATCTTTGTTACAATTATAGAGACGACATGTCATACGTACGTAATAGAAACATTTATATTTTTCAATGATAATGATGTAAAGAAGGTACTTATTGTTTTGAAATTATATAAATATAATTAAACCAAATTTTACATGTTATATATTTAAAACACATTTATATATTAGACATGTTATTCGTTAATTGCAAATAAATCACATCTCTTCAAGGAGGTGGTAATCGACACATAGACCTGAATGACATTATCCTCATTCAATGAATGAAAAGTAAAAAAATATATTATATATTATTTTATATAATGATAAATATGTAAGGAATATCATATATATTCATTAAATCCATAATCATAAACAATGTTAATAGGTTATTATGGAATGAAAATTACATCAGTTTGAAAGGTGGTAGTCCACCATACAAACGAATGATGATTTCAATCCCCGTTTTTTGGATGGGGATATGGATATCGGTAGTTCATATAAAAAATTAAAATATATGTATAATATAGAAAATTATTTTAATATATAATCATGTTTTAAAAATATTTTATGTAGTTGGAAGAAGAAATAATAAACACTCGATTAATAATGATACCACTTTTTCTGAAAACATTTTTCAGATTATACATAAATTCTTCATAAGAATGATTTATAATCAGATAAAGGATAATAATAAATTATAAGTTACGTAATTAAGGAATTTTTATAGGGATTTTATGATCTAAAAGTCTTTTGTGAGTGATGTAAATTAGAGATGTGGTTTCCTTTTGTTTGTGAGGGGAGGTTCACTTTTTTAATTTCATAAAATTTAAAATTGATATAAATTAATTTTCATTAAAAAATCATCTAAATGATATAATTCAAATATATTAAGATTATGGGACAAAATAATATCATCAAATAAAAATTTTACTTTTTTAAGATAGTTTTTTACCCTTATCTCTTTGTTTGAACCTAAGGTAACCCTTTGTGGAAATTATAGTGATAACAATGCTTCAACTCTTCATGGGTCATCATAATAGCTATAAAAGAATAATTTGACTATAAATGAACAATGGATTATTTTTTAAACTATATCCCAAAACATTAATAGAAAATATGATTATTTACAATTTCAATTCATCTCAAAAACATTATTTTTTATAAAATTTCATTAGTGGACTCTTTGGAACTATTTATTAAATTTTATATTGAAAAAAACATGAATGTAATGGAATTAAAATAAAATTGTTTAAATTTTAAATATTTTTTTATATTTATATAAATAATTAATGTAACAAACTAATAATTTTAATTTATATTAATTTTAATAATTTTATAATAATTATTTTATTTTTACAATATTCAAATGAATATTGTTCCCGATTTCAACCGAATTGAATGTAATAATATCATTAACAGAAATTAAAACTAAATTAATATTGATAAAAGGTTCCCTTATATTTCATATAACAAGTTACAACTAAATATATGTTGTTTTCATCCATGCCACAAAATATTAATGTTATTAAAATAAACAATGTGATATATTTTTCTTTCTATTACTTTAATATTATATAAGATAAAAAAATCCACAACTATCCATGTATTCACCGATTGGATGTAAATTGCTATTATACAACTATTAATTATGTTAATAACATTTTTTAGTTTAAATTTTATGTCTTTATCATATTATTCTTATCCTTAATTACTTAATTAACCATTTCCATGATAATAACTATTTACTATAGTTACTATTAATAAAAACTAAAAATAGGGTCTATATACCAAATTTAGAGCTCTTAATTAAAAATAATCAATTATATTTTATGATTCAGTTCATGTATGATGAAGAATTTAATTAAAAATTCAACCTAAAAAATGTGATGAAAAAGGGTTTTTTTAATAAAACTCATTTTCAAGTATACATTTCTATTTATGCCATATTAAATTATAAAATTAATTATAAATTCCTTGATTAGATTAGTTTTCGAAAATAAGAAAAAATTAATTTTTAATACTAATCAGAAATATAATTTTACTTGGTAAATAGTTGAAATTAAAATACTGTTTTCAATAAAAATAATTATTTCAACAATTTTTTAAAAACTCAATCACTCTAGAAAATTATCAAAACTCAATCATAAGAAAAATAATCATTTTTTGATTTTAAAATATATAATATATTTATGAAATAAAATTTTTAACAGTTCCATAAATTAATTAAAATATTTTCTCCCAAAAATCAATAAACTTCATTTTTGATGAAAATGTATTTTTGATAAAAAAAATTACATTACAAAAACATTTGGGCGAATATTTATTATGTAGTGACCAATAAATTTCTATTTAGTATAATTTATAAATATATATGTATATCATAAATTAGTTAATCATATTCCTTCCCACCAAATTAATTCTTATGTTGTAATGATAAAATTTAAATAATAATATTTTAATAGTATGTAACAGTTCACCTGAAGAAATATTTTTCGTGTAATGTATGATATTAGGAATAATAATCATTTAAAAACTCATTATTTTAATGTAAATACATCTCTTTTTCCTTTTCTATATATTTTTTTTAAAATCTAGGTTATTTATCTTATTTTTTATGTTTCCAAAATTCATTTCCTTCTAATTCATACATTACATGGTCATTAGGGTTGTAGTTAAATATATTTACATTAATTATGTAATAAAATTTAAACCTTAAATTAATTTTTAAATTTGGTCTCATCTACACTGTGATTGTATTATATTTCAATATCTCTTTTTTATAGTTATTACAATAATTTGGTGAATTTCCCCTCATTTTTTATACAATTACAAAAACAGTATTTTGTATGTGGACAAGACTATAACTATTCATTATGATGGAGAATAATTTCATCCATTTCCATTTTCTTTATATTTCTACATTATTGTTTCTCTATATACTATAATTATTTTTAAGGTCATTCTCTATTATATTTTAACTTCCTTAATTTTATTTAAAAATTAATATTCTGAACATTTTTTACATGGGTCAATTTTGAAAATATATACATAATTGTGAAAATAATGATCTTCTTGGTATTTACCTTATGTATTCATTTTCATTATTTTATATTTATTATTAATTAGTAGTCTTACTATTCTTGTTTTCATGTATTTTTTGATGAAAATCACATTCCCTTTATTCAATAAATTATTCAATTTAAATGAAAATCGTAATGTTTAAGATGGATAAATAATGAGATGTTCTTCTAATGTGTATATTGTTATCATCTACAAATGATTTCCATATTTTAAAACATTTATTTTATAGTCTTAAATATTTATTATTGTTCTGAATTTGAGGTTTTAAATGCCCAATTTTCCCCACATGAAAGTAATTTTATTAAAGATAAATTTAATTTTTTTAAAAATTATTTTTATAAATGATTTTGGAAAAATAATTTTATAATTTCACAATCTTTTTATATCTTAAACAAAAAATGATATTTATATTAGTATATTATTTCTTATGTATTAACCTCTATATTTTATTATGATTACTCCATTTTCAATCCAAATAGGCCTCAACAGCACTCCCTTCTCCGGCCTTGAAGGAAACATTTGATACATGAGTTTCTCCCCCCATAATGGGGGAGGGACCTTCTTTGTCCATCAAGGGAGACAAGATTCGCTCATATTCTCCCTTCTATAACCCTTATCCCATTCCTCCATTCCATAGAATAATTTTTATTCATAATTTTTTGGATTTACTTGATTCTATCACACATCATTCACTCTCATTATCAATGTTCAACAAGGAATCATAACTTCTAAAATATTATTATATTTCAAGATTCAAAAAACATCCACCTTTGGTGGTTTCCTTTGAAAAATCTCCATTCGGATCATGGGGGTTATAATATCATCCCATTTTTCTAATTCTTGATAACAAGAACATCATGAAAATATTTCTTTCGGAGGATGACTTTATTCAGGCATAATCCTATGCTACTCAGACTCGCAAAAAATCCATATTTTTCATTTTTAGGTTGAGTTATGACTTTAAAATACAATTTATTTTTCCGACTACAACTTTTTAGGCTAGTTTTCCTCAATATACACTCGATTTTCAAATACACAATATTAATTGTATGTGAGGGAACCTTGTGGGAATATAGATTCACATTGATAGTAGAACCCATTCTTCTATCGATTCCATTTCTCGAGGGATTTCTGTACAAATAAATGTGTCGAGAGTTCCATATGGATTTTTTTGGATTTATATTGAAGAAGATTATCTATAAAATGAACTATTATTCATCATAATGGGTGTTTATTTATGTTCATCAAGGATGAAAATGGAAATTGAAATATAGTTTTTAGTAACACGAGTACGAATGTGTTTCAAAACATGGATGCAGAACTAGGATGTAGGGTGTATATTCTTAATGTAGTTTAAAAGGTATTTTCTATTTTTAGAGATTCATGTGATATATTCATGAATATATATGCTTCTCGAACTGGATTACTCATGGATATACTATCAGTGGGGAAATTTTGGGGATTTTTGTTGAATAGTTGAAATTCAATATTGTAGGGAATGATTTTATCATCTAAAAGGATTCATAGGGGTCTCCACTAGATCTGAATGTAGATAATATCTTTGAAAGATTATACTGAGACTTGATGGATGAATTTTAAATTGGTCACATGGATATCCAAACAAATATATATTTAATTGTTTTTATTATGGAGATTTTGTATGCTCATAACAGTTCAAATGAATTGATGGTTCCTTTTTAAGAATTTAAGGGAGTTGAAACAATTGTAGTTTCTAGTGGGGGATACGGTTATTGGGTGAATCTTATATGAAGGGGGATTCCAAGTTGTACTATCGAGATCAATAATATTTTCAATCAGTTTGATAACATGGAGATCAAAAATGTAGATCATGGTCCAAGGGTTGTTTTATAAGAAAATATCCAAACCCCAATTCTAGCACAAAACTCATTGGATGATCAATGATTTAGTGGGATTGGATCCGAGGATGAGGTTTATATCCATATCTCCGTGGAAAGTGGTGATGAGGGGGGAAAATCGGTCTTCATAGTCATCGGAGGAGGAAAAGGTTAAAAGAAAAATATTATGTTGGGTGCTGCATTGTTTTAAATGATAATGGGACTAAAGGCTATATAGACTATTCTCAATTACCAAATCCGATGTGAACAATGTCTGTAAAAAAAATAATGTGGTTGAAAGTGATCCAATTTCCTATATTAAGGTATTAAAAGGGTGTTAACAGGATCAAAATGACAAAAAGGTTATGGAGTGTGTTGAGTTCAAGGATAAAAAACTAGGTAATAATAAGAGGAATGATCAGATTTATGAGCAGGTGGGAGATAAGGCCTAATTCTGAGCAACATGTGATGAGACCAAAGAAAAAAAAGAAACATGGGATCTCATACATCATTATAATGAATAGATATTAGAAGATGAATTTGAGTTCAAAAACTTTCAAGATTATTATCAATGTATGGTTGATATATTTGTAAGAGCAAGACTCGACACAGAATAGTGTGGTTAGAACGATAAAAAAAATCATATTTTAGCGTGTGGATTCAAATGAAGGCAATATTAGTGTGGAAAAATTTATAAATGTGTGGGGAATGATGTATTATTATTTTTATGACCTTATCATGGATGAACAAGACACAAATACACCTACATTACATTGGAATCTTTATAGCGGTATGATTTCTAAAATATTAAAACATGATTTTAATAATTTGTTAATCTCTTTTATTGTCAGTCGATTGATTATCATTAACTGGAATAGTTTACATCTTTTGCGTTAAAATTGATTTGAATAGTTATTAGTTATTTTAATGTATATAAATTATTTTAATAATTTATAGTTAATACCTCAGCTTGTAACACCACATTATTTTATAATAAATTTTTATTTAAATGTGTTTAATTTCATTGATATCTTACATTCGATGAGGCACCCAGTTTAAATGATTCGAGATGTACTATTAATATATTATTATTTCACATGATATTTATATCCTAAAAATTGGATATTAAATTATCAATATTTCTAACTAAATATTGATATATTTTTATTTAGATGTGAAATCCTTATTTTTTAATTGATATGAAATTAACATCAAATCCTTTGAATGTAAAAGGGATGTTTTTTTAAAACAATATTTAGATGTGAATGATGTATTTTTATTATAAAAAATTAAATTAATCTATATGAATAAATTATATTAATTAAATATGTGTATAATATACTAAAAAATATTTTAATATTCATTGACAAGTTTATACAAGAAAACTAACAGTGGTAAACTTAGTTTAATGCTTAAAATACATTTTTCTAAGAACATTTTTATAGTGTTTTCACTGTAATTTTAAAATTAATTTTTACCAATTTTTGAAATTTAATCTTCTATATTTAATTAAAATAATATAATATTAATAATTAAATATATATAATAGGTTATTTTTAATTTTTGGTTAATAATTATTTTTACCTTTGGGAAATTATCAGTTACGACAGAATGAGTAAAAACATGTTAAGAGGGTTAAAACTAAAATGATAAGTGAAAAATTGACATAATAACTTGACTAAGTAATATTTTATTATTATATATAGACCCTGTATAGTCGCAACATAAAATAATTTTAATTTTCGATCCATTTTTCCTGAGTAATACATTGAAATATTTTAATCATTTGAAATTTAACAGTTGGGTTATATCCATCCAAAATAATTGGACACCACCTCTCCCCTATCCCTAACACATAGTGAGAATTCTATCTCATATAATACATTCTATTATCCATATATATAATCTTTATAAATTATCTATTTTATATGGTTTTATGAAAATATCGTCCTCATAAGGGTTAATGTGTAAGACAAAGGAGGTTGTCCAAATAATAGGTGTATCTATATACGAATGGTTTTTATTTTATATATTATTATAATAAATTAAACTATGTGATAAAAATGATGATACAATATAATAATTATATATAATATAATTATATTTAATTATTATTTTTGTTTAAATTTTATTTATTTTTTTAAATATAAAAGGGTAAATGAAAGCATAATTCATGTGTACGTGCGGAAAACCGCTTAACAATGTAACTCATTTTTTCACCACTATCCTTCATGGTTGATTATTTTTAAAGATTCAATGATTATAGATGATTTTATGAAATTATAATGATTATAAGATTATATTATCTTATCTACAGACTTCTCTTTTTATCATTTGGTAAATGATAATGTAGCTCGTGCTTTCCTGTGAACCATCACCTCCCTTAAGTGATGTTATTCATTCTTGATTTATGTTTTTTATAGATTGTAATAATTATATATTTAATGAATATAACATATAACAAATTTACTCTTTAATTATTAATAATTATTTACCATTATCTAATTACATCTACAGAGATATAATAACATCACTCTAAGACTTGTACATATAACCACAACCAGGAAATGATATAATTTATTTTTCAATACTGATTTATTTTAATTTTTATAGGAGTATATATAAATAATAAATAAGAAAATAATTCCATGATATGTATTATATATAAGATGAAACCATTAAAATTTTGAATTTACCAAAACCAGCAAATAAGATGAATCATGGAAAAAACATGTTTTCACCAGAATGCCTATTTTAAGAAATAATTGTGAATAAATGTATAATAGGAATATATAAATTAATTTTACTCAAAATTTTATGTATTGATATGATTCTAGAAAATATTTATAAAAAATTAATTTTCATTATAAATGAAATTATATTTTCTATAATGAAATATGGTATGTGAATTAAGGGATTATTTTAGAATATCAACTCTTTTTTAGGATTGTCTTTTCTAGATTTCCATTATGGGAAATATTCTGAATAATATCTATTAAACCCCATATATTTTGTTCTCCTATATATATTATAATATATTTTTATTTCTACTATTTTTCTCTACTTTTTTTATAAATAAAATGGAAAGTGCTTATAAAGAAAAATCATATGTGTTTCTTATATGGTCGTCAAACATTATTTTCCATATCCATGATCATAAAAACTATTTTTTATAATATTTTAACAACAATTGAACTATTTTAAAACTATTATTTTCATTATATTTTACATTATATATAACTATTTTAAATGAAATTTTTTAACAAAACATTTAATGAACAAGTCAGTTTTGAAAACTTACTATTGTTTGAAAAGAATTTTCTCTTTTATCATATATGGTATTAATTGAATTTCCTACCATAATAACCATTATATTAAATTAAGATTCATTTAAAATTAAATGTGTTTAATTTCTAATAAAATATCAATATTCTATAATTTTTCAGGTAAAATTTTATTAAACTAAAAGTATATTTTATTTCATATTTTCAATTAAATGATCAAATGATATTTTAATTGTATTTTTCATCTATGTCAACTTCTTCTAAGGGTTTCTATGCTTCCTTGGGGGTTTGATCATATGATTCGATGACCATTTTTTCTCTATATTACCTATAATGATGCTAATTTAAATTTTATTCTATGAAAACCATTTATTTATAATAGGTTAATTATGTTTTGATGAAACCATTATGAAAAACGTTTCTTTTTTGGGTTATTCTATGTCAAAATATTGAAATATTATTGAAAACCAATTACCTTCCATGGGTTATGACATAATGATATTTTGAATTTTTTATGATCATGTGGAACTTATATTTAAAATTTTCATTATGGGTTTGGTGGTATCATAATTATATAGCCCTAAAATGCATTGGTTCAATATGGAAATCTATTAGGACAATAAGAACATGAATGGGGATAGAACATAGTTCTGTAAGTGTATATATCTATTATCATAGTCTTGGGAGTGAACCTATACTTTTGAATTAATGAAATGGGGAGTGAACCCAATCCACTATGATATTATAGGTTGGGAGCCTCTTATAAGGAAATTATTTTATATTCCTTTGTGTAATCATAATGATTATGTCTTATCCTTATGATATGTACTTATGGATCATGGTTGATAATTAATAATTCTTGCATAGTTTTGAATTATGTGCACTGTTATAAAGAAGGGAAAAAAAGTTGAGTAATGATTAATGATATTTAACATATTTTGAATTATTTTGATTATTAAGGATCGTTCTGTTAAAGAAAAATTCTTTTATTATGCTCACTTTTTTTCATTGACGAGTATATCTTATTTTTACAATTACTAAGTATCATGGATAAAAATTTATTTGGTTTAATTTTACCAAGTAATGAATTTATATTATTAATTTGGGTATATCAATGATTCTTAATAAGTGATAATAAAGTTATGGGAGATGTTGCTGATATTTCATGAAATTATATGATTAAATATCTAGTCTCTAAAGAAACTATTCGTTTATTATCCTTGTAATAGTATTATTACAATATGTAGCGATTATTTTTCTAAATGATATAATATTTATGTTTTCAGTGATCATGTAATATTAGTTAGTAAGAGATTAATGTTTAGTTATTTTAGAGATTATAGTTAGATAACATTATTGAAAAATATTGGGGTGAGTCTTTATTCAGAATAAAATTATAAAGATTTGTTAAAGTAGAGAACATGAGGTTTTGTTAGAAATTAAATATCAATCTAGATATTGGAAGGTGGATATCATTTTGTAAGAGATGAAACTAGGGGTAACAACCTAGACAGGGGTAGATTGGGTATTAACATGGTCATATTTAGTGTGTGATGAGTTGATCTAACACTACGCCAATGGATAAACTCTCTTCATAGAAATGATTGGGTTAATTCCGATTTCAATAATAAAACATTATGAAGGATTTGAATTGATTTCGACCATAAATGTCCAGGGATAATCCAATGGTATCATAGATATAAAATAATAATTGATTACATGGACATTCAATTAATGATTTTTCATGATTACATGACCAATCAATGTGTTTATTTTTCAGTCGATGTCCTTTTTTGAAATAGTTAATAGATTTACCATACATAAATAATATTAATGATGAATTTTATGGGAAATTCAATGACTATACACATGTGAAGCCATATGAAATGGTAGTTGGTAACTAAAATGTTATTACTACGTGCACCCAAAACTCTTAATATATGTATGGTCAAAAGAATCATATTGATCATAAGGATGAACAAAGTAAATTAAAACATAAATTTGTTTCTTTTAATAAGTTACATCAATTATCTATCATTATTTCCACTGACCTAGTAATATCTAAGAAAAGTATCATTATAACTAAAAATATAATTTTCATATTCTAGTTTTCAAAAAAATAAAATTTTTTTGTATGTATATTTTTTTGATGGAAAAAAAGATAAACGGTGGACCCTTATCAAGAATACAAGGAAAAAGATGATAATTAACTCCATAAAATGGGAATAGAGTAAAATAATATTTTTGAATATGTATTATGATAAAACACAAGACACTGAAATAGATGGGGAATTCCAAGAATAAACCATAATTACAATGAATCCCTAAGATTTTATGTAGAGGATCTGTTAATAAATAAATGGAATTCTTGGGTTTATATCATCCAACATGAAATAAAAATTTATTGATTCCTTATTGTCTTGAGATTGAGTCCCAAAAAGGAATTTGATATAAGACAATATGATTGTAATGATGAAATTTTTCGATGTAATCCCAAGATATAATTATAAATTAATGTCCCATAATATTCTCATAGGTTTTGGAAAAAATTGAAAATTGGTATTTCAAGGGAATTATAGTTATAAAACTCATGCAGGGACGATAATATATATTTTTTCATGTATAAAGTGTGGTAAGAAGCATAAGGGAAATTTGTTAAGGGATATTCCTTATGTTTTATGTACGTAATATAAGGCCATAAGGATAAATAATGTGGAAATAATCTGAAGATGGAATTCAATGAGTGGAATGTTAAAAAGGTTAACCAAATGTTACACCACCACTCTAATGAAATAAGTACATTGTGAATGGTAATTTGAAAACCATTTCCTGAATCTCAGGGTTATTTATGATAATATAAATCATAATTCTATTAAAAATATAAAATGGAAAATATCATGGGATCAAAACTACAGATGTGGGTTATGATAATGAAGTGGCGAAAGGTACAATTACCATCCACTATAGATCTAAATTTCTATATTTAATTTTCTAATAATCCAATTTTTTATATGTGATGAATTTGACAGGTTTATCAAGTCTCAACCATAGAGATAAGATGTTGAGTAAGAAATAATACATATAATGGTACAAGTATCACATCTAAATACTATAGATCATTCATGATAGAGGATTTTGGGTAAAAACATCCCATAAATATTTTTATTCTAAAATTTATCTAATTTGATTTTATCCATGGAATGGATTTACAATTTCTACAAATAGAACATTTCAATTTCCAATGTAGGGAATTAACATTTGATATTATAAATAAACATACAATAATTTGTTTTATATGATGATGAATATTAAATATTAATAGAAGTTACATACATTATATCAAACATACCACCTATTTATTAGGGATAGCTTTCTCAAATGGTCAGGGATATACACAATATTTATAACATGAATATTATTATATTTTACATTAATTAATATCTTAAAATCATTCATAATGATACCTAGGATCAATATGTTGATTTTTCGATTGAACTCAGACCTAGTGATACACTAACACCAAAGACTCCATGTAGAATAGTTCGAATTAAGTTGCAATAATTTAACAAGAAACTCCCACAGATTTTTTATTAATGATTTACATAGTATAGTTCCTAATAATGTAATGAATCTAACATTTTTTAAGAGTAATGATCATTAAACGTTACTTTTCATTGATAATCAAGTAAAAATCAAGTTCATTATGAGGAATATATATATTATACCTCATATTTTCAACATGTTTCATCAACAGTGTGGGGATTAATACTTTTCCAATAGTGACCATCATTTGATATATCATCCACTAAGGGTCAAGAATCTTGTTATACGCAAGAAAAACATTTGTCGGTGTAAAATGAATAAAAATAGATTTAAACATGGCATGCTATCAGAAGGTGAAAAAAATACTTTTTTGACAAGAAAATACATCATTTATCTGAAAATTTAAATTTATTTTGATAGAATGTCAAGAAAATATATAACATTATTTTGAATCATTATATTAACTAAATTAATTATTTACTTTATTAATAAAATCCATCATCATTGATTTTATTATTTAATAAACACTCTTATTTCCATTTTAATAGTTTTTTCTGAAAAAAAATCATATTATTTAGAAATTTTTTTATTTTAATTTAATGAATGGGTGGAAAAGCTATATAGATGTTATGCCTATTATTTGATATTTTCTGGTTGTTTTCTATAATTTTTTCCAATAATTTCACCCAAATGAGACGTTGAGTTTTCAATAGAAATAATACCTACTTCCAGAACAATTTCAATGATTCCATATAGACTAGCCCCAATTGAGTTTCCAGAATTGAAGAACAAACACTAAGAAAACATTGGAAAGGGATTCATTCAGCATGTGTATCTATTTGGTTTATACCTATTTATTTTCTGAAAAAGATTGTTTGATCAATGAGAAACTAAATTTATTGTTAGGAGTTGAATAAGATCACTATCAAGAACGAGTGTTGTCTCCCCCTCATTGATGACTTGTTTGATCAACTACATGGATTTCAATAATTTTCAAAGTCCAATCTTTATTCATGAAGCCAGATATTTAGATAAAATAAGTATGATATAACCATGATGGAATTCAATAGATTTTATGGACACTATGAATATATATTGATCCCTTATGGTCTTACTAATACAACTTCTATCATTATGGATTTTATAAATAGGGTCTTTATATATCACCTCGACCAATTTGTGGTAGTCTTTAAAGTTTACATTCATATATATTCAAATAGTAAATAAGAACATTAAGATCATTTGAGAATTTTATTGAATTCTATAATGATGGATAAATGATATAAAAAATTTACAATTTCTGAGTTTTGAATGAAAAATGTATAAATTTTGGGACATATAATGTCTATTGATGGTATATGAGTACATCCATCACAGTCAGAGTCTATTAAATGACATAATAGACCAATGACTTTGGCTATGATCCATAAAATAGTTTTTTAGTTGGATATTATCAATGTTTTGTTGATAATTTCTCACAAAAATCTTATCCTCTGACCAAGTTAACTGTAAAGGGTTCCATGTTTATTTGAATTGCTGAATGTGATGAAAATTTGATAGAACCTAATAAAAGGTTAGTCAGTTCACCAGTTATTATAGTTCCTGGTATTGGAGAAAGTTGTGAAATCAATATTTAATCATACAATAATGTATTTTCATGAATAATAATGCACAATTACTTGGTATTCGATTGTTCCTCGGGGTAGTTGATGATTCATGAGAAAAATAACCGACCTCATGATTTAGAGTTTGCAACTGTAACATTTTCATTAATTATTTGGAGGAGTTATATTTATGGATTAAAGTGACAAATATATATATATGTGGGTGTGTGTATCGATAGAAATGTTATAAAATATAAATCCACATATAAGGATTTGAACATCCTCTAAATAAGGTTGTTAGATATGATAAAGGATTATGACTACTCAATACAATACCACACTGGGGAAGAAAATAAAAAGGACAATGCAATGAGTTGAAAATATCATAGTAGCTTCTCCATGATAAGGATGAATAGTGATCCAATATTTTTGAATTTTAAAAGTATGATGCTATAAATCCCGACTAATGGGTAAAGTCCTATCTTTCTCATATTACTATTCAAACCTCAATCAATGTGATTATTAAAGAGACATAGAATAAAGATTTAGATATGATGAAAATATTTATAAATGTTTTTTTGAACAATGATCATGATAGAATAATATGGTTTAAGAACTTTTTAAGAGTTCCTTCAATACAATATTTGATGAATGAGCTTTTAGGGGAATCTCAAAGTTCCTCATTCTCTATTAATCCTCAAAGTAAAAATATGTATGTGGACTTGAAATAATACATATAGTGGGATAGAATAAAAATAAATATCACATATTTTGTATCACAGTTCATTGAATTCCAGCAAGTTTTGGATTAATGGAAAAAGTAAAACATGGATATTTAATCCATTACCCATACCATAATGGAAATAAAAGAGCACCACTATGTATATTGTCACTGGACTACCCAAAACCTATAAAGGGTTTAATGCTATATGGGTGGTAGTATGTATCCTTATGAAGTATGCACACTATATTACTATTAGAGAAGTATTCTATCTATATTCTATCCCTATGATATACATTATGGAAGTGCTAAGGTTCTTTTGTCTATTGCATTCTATTATATCTTATTGGGGTCTGAGAATTAACTCTATATTCTGGAGATGTTTTCATTAAGAACATGGCCTAAAATTGTGGATATGTTTCAAAAATATCATATGACCTATAGTGATATGGGTAGTATTAATGAACAATCAATACCCTAGAGGTTATGGTAAGATTTAATTCTCTGGATTTCAAAGGTAGTGGAGATCAACACCTTCCTACAATTGGGTTTTTTTACGATGAGTGCTTTCACTCAAGAATTCAGATGGAACCTTAGGAAGCCATATATAGAAAGAAATGTAGATCTATATGATTCTGGTATTATTTTAGAGATAGAAAGTTATTGGGACCTGATATCACTAAAGAAAGGGAAGAGAATATTAGAGGCATTTAGCAGCGTATCAAGGAAGCTCAATGTATGTTTAAAATTTATACTGGTAAACAATGGTGTGATCATGAATTTGGAGTTGGTGAGTAGTTATTTATACAGATATCTCTCTAAATTATGTTTATGTGGTTCTGAAAGAATATGAAACCAAACAATAAGTATGTCATTCCCTCGAAGATTCTTGATCATATCATGATGACAACTAATTACAAGTCACTTCCCCCAAATCTCTCTCAAGTCCATGATGTGGTCCTTGTATCTCTCCTAGGTATGTAAAAAACATACCCTTCACATGTACTAAAATTGAAGGTCACACTTCTAGATAATGATCTTTCTTACAAAGAACAACCATATGAAATTATGGACCGATTAGAGAATGTTATGCAAAACAATTCCAATCACTCGATCAATGTTTTTTTGGAGAAATCATTAGTTATAGGAATATACATAGGAAGATGAGGATATGATGTAGTATAATTATCTTCATTTTTTTACCTAACTATCGAATTTTAATGTAGAAATTCATTTGGGGGGGGGGGGTAAAACATAACACCCCATATATTAATAGACTATTTTTAAATAAATTAATTTTAATTAATTTCTTATATTTCACAATTTCAATCATTCTTTTCACACTACATTGAATTGTCTTATGCAATATGAAATGTGATTTGGAATATTTTACATGTAATACTTAGATTATATGAAATGTCATTTTAATTGTACTGATTATTTAAATGAGATAATCATAAAACAACCATTATAATACTTAATATGAATATTATTAACTACTTTAAATATATTATTTTATGATTTGTTTATATAAATAAATAATATCAATAAATAAATATATAATTTTGGGTAAAATCATCATATGTTTGAAAACACAATTTTCTCTAATGAACTACTTTAAATTTATTTCTATGAAAATCATTAAAATTAATTTTATGCAAATTTAGAAATTTAATTAGTTAAAAAAATCAATTTTGAATTTATAATGTCCATATTAGTTTAGGGTGAATTTTTAGTTTTTGTATGTGAACCATTATTATTGAATGAATATAGAAAAATATATAATTTTAATTCAATATATAAATTTTTTGTAATTTATTTATAATGTTAAATTATATATAGAATTAGATTAAAAGATTAATTAACAGTTTTTTATAAAATAATCCAAAATTTTCAAAGATAGTAATTTTTAAAAAAGGTTTACATATTTGGAATCAACATAAAATATATTTTTTATTATGGTTTATTCATTTTTTTATTAAAATTATTATTGAATGGTGTTAATATTAATTACAGTGATTAATGTCAAATTATGATTAACAAGGGAATAAATCATTTACATAAGGGCCCAAATAACCTTTTCACTTCTCTAAATCCCATTTCCTAGTCATTTCTCATCAATTTACCTTAAATTATTGATTTTTTTTTTGTTTTTTATTAATTTCTTTAGGTTAAACGTGGGTACCCCTAACTTGTTTTAAAAAATGACATGTCTGTCCTTTCTCTCCAATTTAAAAGGATACCACCTATCCCTTGACATCACATCAGTAAAACCACATTGGAACGAAAAATATATAACTAATTCACTTCCCAACAACTCCCCATAATACATGAATCATATATTTGGTCAAAAAACCTTCCATGTAATCAGTTTTGAGAAAACAATAAGTATTTAACGATTAAGAGGTAACACCCTCCTTCAATATCCTTTATTTAGTTATCTTTATCCACCCCATAAACTATACATATTCAATTTTTATTGAAAAAATACTATCCAAAATATTTTTATATTTTTATGATGATGGTTCTACCTATACTTACACATACATACATCCAATGGGTAATGAACATGTTGTTTACCTATACGACAAACTACTACCTAAATAAACAATTATTGTTCATTTTTATTTTATAGCCTCACATGGTGGAAAATATAATTGAAATAAATTTTTATAATATATATTTATATGATACATATAATTTAATTATTCTTCATTAGTTACTTTAAAACACCTAGCCATTTTACCTTTTACTTTTTGTAAATATAATAATATCATTTGAGGGATTCTGGACTACCACCCCCGAAAGAAACATGATTTCTTCACACAATACTTGGAATGTATTATGGATTGGTTTAGTAAAATTTTATGATATATATGAGATAATAATTCAAATTTAATGATATTATATAAATATATACATATATTCTATTTTCATTCTTTCTTTTATTATTACAATAAAACTGAAACAACGTTCATGCATAAGTACGACCTACTATCTCCCTAATTTTTTTTTTTCCATTTCCCTGTTAAATATTCCATGTATTATTATAATGAAAATATTCTTAATATAAATCATATTTATATCATGTTTTTCATTCTTGAAATCATTTTATACATATAAGGACCAAACATATAAAAAATTAAGACACCGATGAAAATAAAGAAGATATTACCCAAAATGAAACAATAACATTGACTTGTTAATATGTGGGAAATATATTTTCATAATGAAACTATATATTGAATTAGATATAATAAAATGATTATATAAAAGATATATAATAAACATTCATTTAGTATATAGGAATCCTGTACATGTATGAAGAGATTCAAAACACATGGTAATGGAGTTTCATCTCACTTTTCATATCCTAGAAATACAATCCATATTAAAAAATTATCTATTTTCCGTGGAATATATACTACCCATGAATGTATTATATGATTTTTACCCTTTTATTTTTTTAATTACATATACATTCAATGATATTTCATTCATGGGGCTTATGTTTCAAATGTTTTTGAATCTATAATATAGTTTTGTACGTATTTTTATTGTTTGAGACTCATGTTTTGTTATGAACCAAAATTATTTATCATTGTGTATAAACAACCATTTTTCATGTTATATCTTCAATATCAGTCTTTTCATGATATTTTAAGCTTCATGTGATTTATTTTTCTTATATTAATTGCATGACCCCAATTAACCATGTGGTAAGAGTTTGTTAAAAAATGTATGTGTTTATTAGGATTGTGAATGATTTTTCTCCCATTAATGATATATTATTATAAATCCATCAATTATACAAATTATATTCCTTCATTTATTTTTTCCAATATATATCTTGTTATTAGTACCATTTTCCTCTCTTTGGTACTTAAGATAACGAAGATTTTTTTAAAAAAAAATTAAGTCGAATATATCTCTTCGGTCAGAATTTTTCTTATAACAATTTGTTTTTCCAAAATATTTTTAAATTATCCTTGAAGATAATATTAAATGAAAAGTTATTTCAAAATTATTTTTTATTTTCAAAAATACCATTATAATTTTTTTAATAAGTATGAATGAAAACAATTATCAAACTGTTTTCCATTTTAAAAATACATTTTCAACAATGAATGGATATTGTTCAACACAAAATGTTTTTAAAATATCTATAAAAATTACCAACCATATAAGATTTCATCCATTATTGTCACTATTTTCATTCAGAAGAAATGATTAAATGTTTCTATTCATACACATTTTCTTAATGGTACATGTTTTAATGGCATGAGATTTAAGATACCTATTTTCGTTTCATGGGTAATATTATTTTGAAACATACTAATTTTCCCATTTTCTTATTTTAATGAAATGATTATTAAAACTTTATATATTTCCATATTCTATGAGATGATTATATTTTCTAAATTACCATTTCATTTAATGGTTTATGATGTGATTTCTATTATTTCTGTCTATATGTATTTTTTTATTTCATTATGTGATAGTTGGACCTATATCTCCCTCCAATACATTGGGTATTGGTTTTTATCGAATGAGATAGACTAAAATGGGCTTCGGAGTGAAGATTTAATAATATGATGGCCATGGGAGTGAACCATGACTACCATGATTTCATTAGTAGTGAACTTGTGTTACTAATATTTACATGGGAGTGAACCATTACTCCAATAATGGTACAGGGAGTGATCTCATACTAATAGGACATGGTTGGAAGAAATTCATTGACTACTCTAGAAACCATTTTATATAATTATGTCTCTGACATAATTATATATTTTATTCCTCCGTTAATCCTTCATGTATTATTTTATTTATTACCTTAAAACAAAACTCTTTATTGCTTCCAATATTTATTCTATAATTCACATATATGATCATTGATATGAAGGTTATGATCTTTTATTCTCATGATAATTTTCTCATACCCTTATTCACATGATTGTGCTTATATATCTCTATTTTTAACCATAATGGTAATCTGGGGTTACACCATTGTGTATTTCCTTCCCCAAGTTATGAAGGTGTGTATTATGTTGGTTGTGTCTATGAAGGATTCCAGTCACAAGGAACCTAGTGGGGGATATTATAGCTCACATATGAACAAGTGTTTTTGTTTCCATGTTTCCGAGGGAAGTAGACTAGAAAAATATTTGGGAATTTGATTTTATATTATATTAAGTATTCCTAAAAATTTAAATAATTTAATTTTTTGCAAATTTTGGGTCAATAAAAAATTTAACTTTTTGGAATAATAATATCACTGATGTAAATAGAAATTTTGAATGAGTGTTCATTAGTTTATATATCAGTTATTGAATTATATTCTTTCAAAAGGTATTATGACATTGAAGGATGGTACTTTTAGAAGACCATAACCTGTTTACTATGGCTTGGAATGTGTATTATTTGTTTTTGTATAATTTTTTGCTACACTAAAGTGTTTTGGTGTGAAAGGATGTGTGGAGAGGAGAGTATCATTTCAAAGTGAAAAGGAATGAAATTATAATATATATCAATAAATTTTTAATAATTATAATCAAATTTCAAGAATAGTGGATCACAAATTTATATATAAGAGTTGGGAATATATGAAGTAGATATAACACTAAATAAAAAATTTCCAAAAAAATAATAATTTGTTTTACAAAATATTACAATTATATTTTTTTAATTTTAACATTTAATATTTACCATGGTAACTATAATTTAACCGAGGTAAAATAACCTTTATGAACAAAAAATAAAATGGAAAATATTACATAATATGAGATTATATATTGAAATTATTAAATCCATCTAATTTGCGTAATGGTTTAATGTCAAAAAAATTAATTTTAAATTATGAAATTTGAAATGTATTTTGTATAGTTTTCTGAAAATTATAACCTATGTTATAAAATGTAATATATAGTTTGTTAATTTAATCCCACAGTTTTTGAAAATATAATGTCACATTAAGAATCATATCTTGTATTATATAATGGTTTCAGGAATTTCAAATTCAAACTTAAAAATTAATTATGTCGAAAAATACATGTTATTTATAATAACAACATTTTTTAGTGTTCACCTTAAAATTATTTTTTAAATTCTAAAATATTAAAATTAAACTATTATTTTATATATTAAATGAAATTGTACTTAATTTTTTCAATTTTAATTACTATTATTGTCTATGTTCACTTATTATGAATACCATAAAATTTAGAGATAAATTAGTCTTATAATAAAATAAATTTTTTCAATTAATAGTTGTTCATATTATTAATTTATAAAATATAATATTAATGATTGAATCAATCAATAAATATTAATTTTCCTAAAAATGATATCTTATTAGTAATATAAATTGTTTTCATTAATAAAAAAGGTTGTTTATAAAAATATAAAATTTTAAACATAATAATGAATTATATTATTTTATTTAAAATAAACCCCATATATGTATTACAGATTATTTGATTCGATGACTTTTATTCCTAAATACAAATTAAATGATTTTTATTATTTCATAAAAATATCACTATTTAATTTTAGTTATAGGTTTCATATAGAGAAAGGGCCCAAACATATTTTACATAATTATAGGAAAATCATTATTAAAATATCTGGTCATGAAACTTAGTGTGGGAAGTAGTCTTATTAATGAGAGGGTTGATTCTTCAAAAAAAATGTTGTGTGTATTTTGTTTCAATTGTTGCACTACCATTTTATATTTTCCTTGAAACTCCCAATTTTTCACCCTTCGTTTGATGGGTATTGGCCTGCTTTCCAATGAATTCAAGTCATCTCGGTTATTTGGCCCAATGACTCTTAGGAACTCACATTTGAAGATAGGATGGGAGGTCATGCTTTTAACACCATTTTGGGGGGAATTGTTGACCACTACAAGACTCTATTATATATGTAATATATGTTCATGATTTACTTCATATCCAAAATATGGGACCAATTTCTATACATATACAACATTGGGTCCATTATATATTTGTGAATCTATCTATTTGTGTCTGAGGACTCTAATCATTCTATAGTAACATGTGATTACTTATATGATGAAACCAGCTAACTATGGGCATCAGAACATGATCAACATTAATATTTTATTAATATTCCAAGGATTGGATTTTACCATTATGAGCCATCCTATGTATGTTGGTTATTGAAGAAATACAAACCCACATATGTTATTTGGTCCGTGTTGTTTTGTACCATACAGAAGGAATTATATGCATTCTCTAAAAAACCTTATATCTCATGTCCAGAAGGGACATCCTAAAAATCCTGGATATAAATAGAATCATATTTTTTGTAGTTCATTATTTTAATTTATGTATATTAGTGTATCAAGTGTCATAAAAGAGACTTGCGGAGAAAATTTCATGACTACCAAAACTCCCTAAGATCATGTGATACAAGATCAGTGTGAGAAACAAGGGATTTAAAATAATCAATGTTATTTATTTGAGTAATAAAAATAGATACAAGGATTTCCTTAGATGATCAATATGGGGCTTGAACACCGGAATGTGGTATCCTAGGTAACCATCAAATATAATGAATCATATTTTTTGTAGTTCCCTTCATGTGAGGGCTTACACATAGATGTTTTACTAGATGGAGAGATGTATGATGACAATGATGTTTTTTGAATCACCCTAAGCCCACATAAATAGTACTCAAGATGATAAACAAGGGGGAGTAGATGACCAACCTCCTAGAGTTTTTGTATGGAACTTTCATATTAGGACAATAATTGGGGTTTTTTTGGCATAGTTCTCTAGGAATTGGGAGGAAGCATAAATATCCTATATATGGAAAGAATCATAGTTCTCATAGATCTTATATGTCGTGGCATAAAAACAATGGGGTTTTTTATTGATTATGGATTACACGTCAAGGATGGAAAATATTGAGTAGTCTAGCGATTCCCTATACCATTGTTGGTGTATATAGGGAAGATTATATGACTATTAGTACTCCCTAAGCACATGAGATCCAGACACTTTTTTGAGAAACAAGGCATTTGTTATAATAAATATCAATTCATTCGACATGGGACTCATATGTTTGTCCTTCCATGGATAAAAAATATTTCTCTCAAACCCCAGAGGGAGGTGGTCTATGTATCCAGAATATTGTAGGAATCAGCTTAATCATAGTTCCCTTTATGTTGTGGAATAAATACTAGGGTTACCCTATTTATTATGGCTCAACATCAAGGATGGACAATATTTTCTATTCATTGGATTCCCTGGTGATCTATCATTTTTATCTAGAAGGTGATCAATGGCCTAGTTGGAACACTCTGGGGGTTATGACATGACTTAAGGTGACACTAATGGAGGGAGTTTGGAGAGTCATTGTGGAATAGCATATGGGGTGTCGTGTGTCTTGGATCACTCCTCTATGATACACAAGGAGACCTCAATAAATGGTATGGATGGTATCACGGGTTTCATATGCCTTTCCCAAAGGGTGTAACGATGATTTGTTTTTCATGTCCTGATCCGCTTGTGTGACTCGGGTGAAATTAATAGGAAGTGTTATATAAGTCAAAAGATATGTCGGAAGGATATTGAAATAATTGGTTGATAGACCTTGAGGGTTATCAGTACCCTAATGTTGTCCACGGGGGAACTCTGTGGCTCACAATGACTTTCCTGGAGTATTCCGCCTATTTAAGGTGACATGTCGATAGGGTGCTACATGATTTGGGCAATGTGCCCTAGTGTTGTCGTGTGTCTTTTATTGAAGCACAAAAAGCACATGAAGGAAGAGAGAATGTATCTTTATTTAGAATTATACATCTCATATTGGTTCTAACCCTTGTATTTGGAATACCTTGGTTTTGTTCAGTGTCAGCTTATTTGAGTCTCCTGTGATTTGGAGGACATGATTTATGTTTTTTGCATTTCCCTATAGAAGACCTTCATGCGGTCATTCAGTTATATAGTGAATCAATTTATGTCAAGTTCATGACTAGCCAGTATTCCTAAAAGTATATTTAATGATTAAGATCATGTTGTTCACGTGATTGGTTTCCCCAATAATTTCATAGAATTTGAGATCTTAATCTTGTAGTGTTAGGGCGTCTGATTGATCGAAAATCACACCAACATAGTGGTACTAAATAAATACATTCGTTTATTTGTGTTAGGGTGGAGAATGTTTAAGCATTGGAACCCATGATACATCCTTGTTTGTGCAATGAATCTAGCCCAAGTTCCCACTGGATTCATTAAAGGGGCCTAGAATTACACAGTTTTAGGAGTCTCCATCGTGAACTTCGTTTTGCACATAACTTAATTTTTAGAGATCATGAGTCTCTTTCATCAACGTTTCCTTTATCATGTTATAGGAAATTATTGAACACTTGTTCAATCATGTGGAAATGTTAATGGAATTTTAGAGTTTCATGTAGAATATTAAGTGGGCCATCATAAGATCTGAATTCTTATGGGATGATACTCTCAAGACATTGGGTTACTTTTCATAGGGTCTTGTAGGACCGCAATGTGGGTGCACTAGGTGCATCTCAATTCATTCATCGATAGTGATTACCTCCTACCTCAAAAATTATATTCCAATTTTTTAGATGTTACAATTTTTTGAAGTCGGTTGAGAATTTATATATGTTTTCTAAGGTATTTTGTCATTTTGTTACAGATGTATCACCTGACCAATATGGGTCGTATGGGGGTGCGTGAGCATGCCATGGGCGAATTTTTTTATGATTATCCTTAATAAGTGAGGAGTTGTCTGGATCACTTCTCATATAAAGGATGATTGGAGAAAGTGCTTTTGTGAGGTTATGTGGACATATCATGAGGGACTTGTGATGTATTATAGGATGTCAGGGTGTGTCTCTTGTCTTTTGGTGAAAACGAGTCCCACTCAACTCCTCCCTTTTATGCCTCACTATTTAATTTTACAATTTTAAGGGATCATACTAGTTGGAATGAGTGATATCTATGGTTTTAACTCAATTTTTGGATAACGACTTGCTAAACCAATATATATCATATAGAGAGAGTGCAGGCAAGTAGTGGATTGGTCAATTTGTCTATCATTATAGTGCATCTGAGTTTCTTTGACAAGTCTGTGGACTCTCGTATGAAGAGGGTGAAATGCTATGGGTTTTTATTCTTCCGAAGGATGGTTTGGAGAATGAGATTCATGAACACTATTGATATATTCTTTAATTTGTGATTCTCCAATAATCTCTATGTATTTTGGACGGTTTTTCTGGAATTTTACAATGACAAAAAATGCATTGTGAGGTTCATATTCAATTGTTAGGAGGGTCTTCACAATAATGGGAAATTTTGTTAAAGAGGGCTCCACGAGAGTAGCTGCTGGTGATTCTAAATGCATGGGCACTTAGTGGGACCATGAAATGGTCACACGATCATGGGACTACCATTAGATTCTTGAATCATCGACTATACACTTCTTACTTGATTTCCAAGTGAGAATAATAATACTCATATTAAGGTATTTCCACCACTTTTGATTTTTTTGGTGAATATTTGGAAGTCATCAAAAATAGTGTTCATTGATACTTATTGATATTTACATTTAGTCTAATAGTGATAATATTTTAATTAATTAGGATACCATAACTATTAACTATGAAGAGTAGTAGTATTCTTTCATACTAACCACTTTTTCTTTTATTTTTCATTTTCTATATTTTTATATAATATATATATATCGTATAATTTTCCAAATCCCCATTATTTTTTATTAGTTTAATATTTACAATATAAATATGGGTAATTAAAATTTTTTTGTTCTATTTGTGGCCTCAGTAAGAGATCTACCATATGTTATTCTACAATAATACATGATAATAAAACATAAAAAACTATTGAGATAGAAATTATAATATACCCCTCCCATCATGGTCTCATCCATGGAGTATTGGACTCATAAACAGTTCTTGAAGGATCCATAAATCCAATATTTAATAAAATTTCATCCTTTTTTCATTCTTAAAGTCAAATTGTCGGATATATGAAACTTAATTTTGAGTCTATTTATACCACCCATATAAAAAACAAATATTTAGTTTAACAACTTAATGTTGTAGTAAAATATTTTAAATTATATATAACATTATTAGAAATAATCATGAAAAATTTTGTGGGTAGAAACATCATTGATCACGAATTATCATATGTATCATTTACAATAATAAACAATACCAATATGTAGTTACCTTTAACCTGATGTGGTTTATTCCAGCACAAAAAATGTCATGGTTAATTAAGCAAAATAATGTTTAATATTTAGTTCATTTTTTTGTCAATTTATATCATTAACAAGAGTGTTATTGTTTTTATTCTAATTCAATATATGAGAAGTAAAATATACTATCTTGCTAACACTTATTAAAAACAGTTTTTTGATATCCTCTAAAAATATTTTCTGATTAGATATCATCCATTTCATTATATGTTACATCATTTCAAAAAACATTGTAAAATAAATACATTAAAACCATAATGATATCATTCATAACACATTTTCAATAGAACTAAATGATTTATAAAACCACTTTGTAAAGAAACAAAATATTCCTTATCTAATCAAAAAAATGTTACCGCATTTTAAATTATAGAACAAAAAAATGTTATGGATTCTTTGTTCAAAATTATTATCAATGCTTGGCCAATATAAAAATATTCGTTCTACTAATGATACTATGGGAGCTGATATGATCTCAATTAATCATATATATCTATATACATATTTTCACAAAAATTTTAATGTAGAATAAAAGTAATTAGAATTTAAATTCATGAAATGAATCATGTTATCTTTATATAAAAAATATTTCAATTATATATATTCTAATAAAATATTCCATATTCTTGATATATATACTATCTTAAAAAATGAACAATGAACACTACAATCATCTAGAAAAATTGGCATATCTCATTTACCATTAAAAATATCTATTTGAACATCACATGCCTCTTATATAGGTGTGGAAATAAACTTCAAGATTCTCTCTAAATTGATCTCTCATATTTCATTATCTTCCTATTATATAATAAAAGATATCTTACTTTAACCATATTATTAAGATGATTAACAACATAACTAGACACCCATTATTAGCTCCACATCAAAGTTATTATAAAAAAATATAAAAGTTTAAATTTTCTCAATATATGTATCCTATTAACCTGAAGAAATGGAAATTAAATATGAAATCAAAAACCTTAATTAGCTGAAAAAATATTTTATGAGACTCTATAAGATATACATTATAGGCTATCTAACAAATTAAATACCTTTTTTCGTTACGATCAAATTATCTATCTATTCAAAAAACATCACTCACTCTAATATTCACATAATATCACAATATATAATACTGAAAGATGTCGATATAATAGGGATAACATAACATATTATGTTGAGAGGATAATTATAATTTAAAATCATATAATGATTTTTCAAAACCAAGAATGAATGAAAAATGGGGACTATCATTTTTTAACATGATGAATTCAAATTTTCATAAATTAAATTAATAATACTAAAAATGGTTATTAAAATATTAGCCACATCATACACAATTTGATTGCCCGAATGATAAACCTTATTTTGTATATGTTGTTAGGGATTTCTTAATCTCATTACAATACTATCAAAAATATTAAAAATCTCAATGTGACCAATTGATAAGTACACCCATTATAATCCTTTAATTGGTTTACATTAATAAATAAATTATATATCATGAAGGGAAAGAAAATAATTCATAATCTTGATGATAAATTAATTTAACCTAATATTCAAACTTCTTTACCGAAAAAATTATATTTTTTAAATGTTAATTGATTGTTCTATCATAAATTTTTAGATGTATTTCTAATTTTAACATTATAGTGGTAACTATTATGTTCCACATTTTCATCTACAATATATTGGAAAAAAATTTAATGTTACTTTTTTCATACATATCAATTCATTGAAATTCGAAATAATATATTTATTTGTTTTTAAGGTCACAGTTAAATTTAATTTGACATATATAATAATTAGTTTTTTAATTGTTTTTTCATAAATGATAAAATATTATCCCACTATCATCATATAGATTATATTTTCGACATAGTATATTTTAAAATAGAAAATTAGTTTATGTTATAAATATATGTTCTAAGAAGAAAAATTTGATATCCATATCAGGATTTGGATTATATGTATTATGTAAAATAATTTTAGAAGATGATATTATTTTTTAAAATATTCCTTTGATATTTTAGAGAATTCATGGCCTGATATTTTATAAAATAAAATATATAATGTCTTTTTATCCAATACAAAACATCTATTATACGTTATTTTCAATCATTTTATTAAATTAGATGAATCGTAAACCATATGTATCAAAACCATTGCCTATTATTATTTATAATAGTGATTATTGATAACTAATTTACCTTATCTAACAATAGAAATTTTAATTAAAATAAATATCATTTATATAGATTTATTTTAATAGTCATGCAATTCAACTGTATTCAACTAATTTATATAACAAACATTTTATTTATTAATTAAATATATATTTAATATCCATAAATAAATCCATCCTCCATTTTGATATCCTATATATTTAAAACAATTATAAATTACATATTTTCTCATATATATGCGTCAATAATAATAGATTTATTTTTTATAACATATTCATTAAGAATGATTATCTACATATTTAAGAATACACCTTCACATTTTTTATGTATATTACGTATACCATGTATTTGTTTTAAATATATTAAACAACACCAATACTTTTCAATACCATCTTTAGGTTTCAGTGACCCAATATGACAATTTTACAGTCTATTATTCTTCATTTAGATTATGTTTTCCCCATTTTACACTGTAGTCAAACGAATCATCCAATAACACCCATTTACATCTTCAATATAATGTTACATTGAGGATTTGAGTGGTTGAGGTTTCTTAAAGATTATTAATCTCTAAATATCATAATATAATATATTGTTTTGTTTAGAATATTTAAATATTTTAATCATGTTAAAAAATGTTTCATGTGAATATTCATTTATTAGTGTTGAATGTGTTCTTGTTTTATGTTTACTCAAATTTTTCTCATGTATGAGTTTAAATTAAATTGGAATAGAGATTCTTTCTAAATGATTTAAAAATTTATTTTGAGAAAACAATTTCTTAAAATAGAACTCACTAAACATTATTTTTTGATCATAAGAAACAATTTAATCATATACAAAAAAATCACACCAAAACCTAATGAAATATTTCTATGATGATTTTTTGAATCATGGGGTTTATTATTTTATAAGGATAATGTCACGATTGAGGCACTATAAACTCACATTCATGATTCTAGTGATTAAACACATATCATAAGTCACCATTTTGAGACCAATTGAAATGTATAATGATAAAATTACATACATGTGACATTAGTATTAAATATTAAGGAAATCCGGATGAATCCTTAGAATCATTATGTTTATTATCATTGTATATTATCCACATAAATATATTATTTTAAGAACCTTATGTAATATTTATATCCTACTAGAACACCTTGTTAGTATCATATAGGTTATACCCATCTTCATAATCTAGGGAAATGAAATATAAGGAAGTGATGATCTAATATGTTCAGTAATGTTAAACATAACAGATTAAAATTTATGAATATAAGTAAGCATAAGATAAGTATGAGGATTTTATTTCATATAAATTGTCTACTAACATAACATTATAAAAAATATCCTTATAATAATAGATTAATGATAATAAATCAAGGAATAAGTATTTCAGAATAAAATACAAATTTATTTATTATAACATTACATTATCACAAAACCTAATATTATAGTAAAAATATCAGAAAAAAATTTATTTACTTATTACCGATTCATTTTTGAGATGGAAATAGGAAAAATTATAAATCTCTGATATTGAATCACAAAATAAAGTGTTTACATGAATATTATATGAGTCATACGATTATGTATCATCAAAAACTACGGATCCATGATATAACTATATAGGTATAATAATATAACCTAGGATTATTCTGTGAATATAATAAAATAAATCCTATATCAATGAAAATTAACAAGTCATCAATCACATAGTAAATTTTTTCTTATTACCCATGTATCTTTTTATGCTTGGTATCACCATCCTCGTATCCTTTTCTTATTAGGATAAACCAAATATTAGTCATTTTATAATTTGTAATAATCACCTACGTACACTTTTGGGATAGGAATTAAGAAGCATTATAACCTATTTTGTTTGACCAAAGTTAACCATGTTCCCTTTTTGGATACTAGTTTACATCCATTGAAATCATTTTCTTTTGGGATTATCCAATATTTTATAACTTTGATCTCATGATATATAAAATATTACCCTATATAGTTGAGAAAGACGTAATTCCATCCAAAAAAATCATATAAAAAACAATAAACAATTATTTAATATAGGGAAAAATTAAACAATTTATCATATCTTATTAACCTATTGAAAATAAAGGAGTTTCCTGAAAACAAAACAGAAACATTATCATTAGTTTATTTCTATAGAAATAATGTGGTTGGTTTCATAAGAATATATCCATGGGAAATATAGGTAATATCAAAGGATGTTGACATAGTTCGAGATACCTTTTAATAATATTATATAATCAATTTTTAAATCCAAATAAATATCATTTTTTTAAATTATCAAAATATCCATTAGAGAACATACATTAAATTCAAATGATTTAAGATTGACTTTTTTGTTGAAAATTTACATCACAATACAAACCATGGATTTTAAATATATTTAAAATAATAATTCATTTATTTGATTTATTTGAGAATAAATAAAAACCTATGTGATTTTTTTAGAACAAGAAAGGCCTATAAAATACATTTTATAATAATGAATTCATCTTCAAAATATTACAATTATCTTTTTAATGTATACAATTATTTAGATCTCTTTTCAAAATCATTGTTAATAAAAATAATTTTGAATAACTTTTTGTAAGTATAGAGGAATATTCTTAATGAATATTCTTTATAGATATTATGGAATTTGAATCCACAAAAATTGTTAATATGGGATTCTTTTTTCAAAATAATTATTTCTGAAAAGGTGGTGAAAAATGAATTTCCTCATAAGATAGGGTTAATAAATCATTTTACATTCACTACAGGGTAAAAAAAAATTATAGGATTTATAATTATTCTACAATTTATGCTTCCAAAAAAGACTTCCCATGCATCCCATGCCCATTATAAGCTACCTTACATTTTTCCAAAGGTAGATGATCATTTGGTGTTTCAAAACCAATGAATCATAGGAGATCACTATAGGTTGTGAGGGTAATAGATCAGGCTAATCATGCCATGTTGGGGGAATTATTACCTGCTATGGGGAAAACATTTATATTTACGATATGTTCGTGAATCCTTAAAAATATCAAATTCAGTGTTGGATACCCTAATAAAATGATTTGGAAATTATAAATTTTACATGAAATATGCTGTTCTATTAAGGAATACCTCTGAATATTTCAAGGTTTCCCCTTATGTTTCCTTTTATTTCATAATAATGATGGAATCCATATATTTTAATTCCATATGGATATGATATTTGGAGTTTATTTCCTTACATGAAGGCATTTTAGGATTCAGTTATGGAATTTGACCTTCACAAGGCCCATATATATCTTTTCTGAATATGAAAAGGACCAAATTCATAAATTTTTGAAGATTAAATAATGAATATTCCTTGAAATATATGTGGTTATTACACATTGAAGATTCCCTAATTGGGGGAATTTTATTTTTCTTGTTTTATGATCATTGAAAATCACAAAATTAAAATTAATAATGTTTAATATGATATGTAAGAGATAAAAACATATTTAGAACATTATATATATGTGTCAGTCTTATACGTTGAAGAATACCAAATAAAATATTTTTATAAATGTTTTAATGGATGTAACCACATAAGGAAATGTATTATATTCATGATTTCTATGGATCTTAAACATTATGAATGTTTCATACGTAAATTGATCATAATAGGAATAATTGTCCTTATAGTAAACTTTAGTTACTAATCCACAGATGGATGAGGATATATGGTGCAATTATTTGGTGTGGTCATTATAAAAAAGATTAAATTTATTTTTATGGGACTAATAGTAAGGTGGATTCCCAAAATATACATATATACATCCCATTATGGAGGATAAAGTGACACATATTCATAATTTTTCATAAAATGGATGATGGTTGATATTGACCATGAATGGTTTTCAAAGTTGTAAGTGATGGCATTTGGACTCTTTTTGAGGGATTAGTAATGTCAAGGATTCATGATTATGTAACCATCATCCATTATGGAAATCGTCCATAAGAAATCAAATATTTCAAATGACTCATGGCTGAGGGTTTTCATGGCTCCAAGAGATATTTCCAAATATGACTTCTTGACATAGATTCCATGTTTGTTGATGTATTATTGATTTGTCTAATGTTTTCCATCTAATAAGAATTAAATTTTGAAGGATTTCAACCTAAAAAGGTGAGATGTTATAGGATCTCACATATAATCAGGTAAATTTTTTTGAAGGGATTATTTTGTGATAACATGTACACATTTGTTTACATTATCTATATATTGTTTCCAATGGACATCCTATGATCAGAATTGACATATTTTTATTTCACTATATGATATGTTTGATATTTATGGAAGATTTTTCATGAACTAAAATGATTTTTTTTTACAGATTTTTCATAAAAAATCCATAATGTCATTAAAATTTCATATGGACATGAAGGCCTATATAGGGGTTATTGTACGATCTATATTTCTTTTCACACTATCAAGATATGATGTATAGGGGTCTTCATAATTTTTGGTTGATATTTTTAGGGGTTTTTCAAGATTTGGATGGAAAGTAAATTGTTTTTTGTGTGATTAATGAGAATATCATTAAAAAACATAAATAATTTTCCTAAAATATCACCAAATCTTCATTTGTAGAAATATTTTATCTTTTTTAAATTTCATCACCTTAACACCCAAATTAATTCATTAATTTTACAACTGAGGCATTTTGGGATAATGATAATACAATGAAGGTACTTCACATGATTCAATTTTCATACTAGAGGTCCTTTGTGTAGACAATCAATGGATAATAAGAATTTAATAATCCTACTAAATAATCCCATATGTTCATCTTTCAAATTAATAGGTGGGATACACTTATGGTCTTAGTTATATTCACATTGGAATGGCCACTCATGCACCCATTTCTCAATTTGAATGTGTTTCATGTCTCAATTAGTGATTCGACAGGCATCACCACCCCCTATCTACATTTTTTTACAATGATTATGATTAACTATTTCATTGAGTAATGAGATGTAATATATCTTGCATGTAAAAAAACTTATGCACATGTCTTCAAAGAAATTTTCCTTGTTTCTAATCAAAAAAAGAGACCATGTGATCAATCTATTTTTAACAACATCATTTCAACCATGTACTATCAAATGGATTACATTTGATCAAAACAATATGTTTTTGAACCATTGAATGATCTTGAATTTCATGTCGAAGAACCTTAATTATATTATTATTCATGTCAAAGGGTCTTCAAGAGGTCATGATGAATGTTAAAGGACTCCAATAATTTTTTTTTTGAATTTCTAAGGGTCTCTATGACATAAAGTTATTTACAATGAATTTTTCATAAACTAATTCAATAAAAAATAACATAACATCCCTCTCTTAAGGATTGAACTGTTTTCATATTACATCTTTTGGTCCCTTTGGTGACAGTTTAATACTTATTATCTAGTTTTATTCTTTGGAGAAAAATTGTAGCATTGAAATGTTTAATATATTTCACATGTTGAGACAGATATATCATAGGGCTTCTCCTACTCAATGAACTAATCTTAGGGATCATATCATCTTCTCACATGAAGACCTTCATAAGTCACTTATAATAAGGATCCTATCAACTTCATCATTTTCATGGGAACTTCATAACTTTTTTAAATATATTAAACATCAATATATCACTAGATCTGGAGGACATTAATAATGTGAAGCATGTAATCTAGAAGGAATCGATTTTGTACCTTCATGTGTCCATTGAAAAATACACATTAAGAGCATGAACCCATCATGTGATGTCCCTAAGGACAAGAGATTTAGATTCATATTGAAAATAATGAGACCCACTTGAACCAAGCCCTTGACCTCTACATAGCCATTCATCTTCATTTTTTACATTGTGGAAAAATAACACTTCTGATTTTTTTATTTCATCACCCAAAAAGTTTCTAAATATAATTTGGAAAGAGTCATGAAATTCATCCCCACAGAGAAAACACTAGAGGAGGAAAGGAGCGAGGAATATGTTCTAAGGATGTAAATGACCACATGTTTCAATTGGTCTTCTGTCATTATGTATTCAAAGTGTTACATTGTAATCAAAGTGTCATATGTATTCCTATATGATCCATATATATATATTTGGGATGATGGTTGAACATATCACATGAAATTCAAACCTATAGAGGTATCAATTTTTTCATATTATTTGTGAAAATATTATTATTATATTTTTCGTAACTTCATCCTTAAAATAGTTCATAATATTTTTTTTATTTAATCAATTTAATTTTTTTTTTAAATTTTATAACCAATCTTCAAACACATCAATAGTTTGTTTTCTTGAACTATAATGTTCATATTTAGTAGTAGGGTTTCTCCATGTGATGTGTGTGTCATTAAGGCTTATCATGTGACTAATTATGTTTTTTTCAATTTGTGTGACCATCTAATAGTAAAAAAAACTAACATTATTAGAGATGGGTTAAGAACTAATGAGGATCATATGTGAACATGTGATTAGAATACTCAAAATTGGTCATTCCATCCTCATGATGTTTCATATTCCATGTGACATCATATTTGGTCCATCCTTTTTAAAGGGTTACATACTATTATGACATATTATTAATATATATTGATCTATATGGATTCAAGTGAGGCATCTAGAGAGGAAATCATTCTTAAAAATTATTTGGTTTCTAATGTTGACATTGATGAATGTATCATCATCTAATAATCTATAAAGAATATATGAAACTCGATGGGAATAATATATTTCAATATCCTATTTCTGAAACCAATCTTGGATATGTTATTTAAATTGTAAATAACAATCTGATACATTCACCATAGTCAAAGACAAAAACCATTTCTTAGATTCTAAAGACCTATAATACCTTAAAAAATATTTTTTACATTGTTTATTTAATTGATAATGAGAATCAATCTAATGGATATAATATAATTTTAGTTCCCTTATATTTTTAATGGTTTAATCATGAATCCAATCCATAAATTCATATATAGAAGTGTGTAATTTTATACTAATCCATGATTTGATGTTTGGATGGATACCTATATAATATCATTGATCAGGTGAAATTTCATTATGGATTGGATCTGGACCATTGGGGTGAACCATTAAAAAATCATATTTAATGTTGAGTTAAAATAGATTTAAATGTATGAGGTTTCTTGGATCACCAAAAACCTTATTTTTTGAAATAATATATTAATAATGGTTCTAGTCAACCAATGGAGTCATGATATAAATATTATTCATATGATATATGTTAAAGTCACCATCATCCCCTGGGATGTTGAACTTATCTGTGGTGTGGATATCATAGGAGATATATATTAAAAATTTCATACCTCATCATCTACCTGGGATTATTTATATAAGACCCCTCCCATTTTGATTTAATTTATTAAAAGTGTTGAAAGGGAAATTCACCAGGACCTATCTCTAAGGGAAGACATTCTAGTCATGAAATTTGATATATTCATTATCAATATCAATCATTCTAAACAATTGATTATGAATATGATGGCCTTCCAAAAATTTAAATGTCCCAATGTAATGTGGGATTATATGAAAATGTTTTAGGATGGTTCTTTAATAGTTTTTCATGATAGTTTATTCATGAAATTAAACAATATGTTCAGTTGGATTTATTTTTTTCCATATACCGAAGTAAGAAATTACTCTAAACTAGAGAGATGTGGAGATTGTGGGTTTCAAATTTAATAAAGGTGGTATCCATGGATGTAGTAATGATCATTGGTTTGTAAATTCATGTATTATCACGATTATATCCCATTTTATTCCACACATATAGTGTAAATGCACCACACAAATTCTTTTACCCCTCTTGGTGGTATGGGTTTAGAAGTGGGTTCAGCTGAGTGGATATGTGTTTATATGTTCCCAGAATATTCCCATTTATGTATTCAAACACTTTTTAGAACTAATTGGTTGAGTGAGACCCATATTTCTAAACATATAGGTTATCAGGTCCCACCCTAACTATAATTATTATTTCACTTTCATATCCTATGAAGAACCCAATTTCATGATATCTGACAATGAAGTGGGTCATCCTATGGATCAAGATTACATGATTGAAATTTTTGAGGTCATCCTTTCTACATTGATATATGGTGAAACTAATTATTATTTTTATGCTCTATTTCGAAATAGATGGAAGTTTCAGTGTATTGAAACAAGTTTCAGCGCTCCTCTCTATATCCAACCTAAATGTAAACTCATGGAAGATCACTACTTTTGGTTAATCATTAATAGATAATATATTTATACCCAATATATCATCTGAACAACATATAACAAGAGTTTTCTATCTCATGTGTATATTTTTTCCTTTGATTCGGACATAACTAAATGGAAAACTACCCATAGTTGTTCCAAAAGAGATAAACGTAATGATGGGTGAATCTAATCTAATGCATGGTAAGAATCATTGTTTCAATATACCTATGGTCTTTGAAATACCGTGAATGTAATTGAAGAGTACAAGATCATTTATCCACTATTGAATATTCCATCTATCATAACAATGACGAGAGAGGTGCCCATGTAAAAAGCCCAAACCATATTTTTGTTTCCCACTACATGTTAGAAATGGGGTATTTAGAAATAATATTTCTCTTCCAACGACATATTTGGTTTATTATAATAGGTGTAAATTTACTTGGTGGAATTAAATTTCATCAATATAGCTAGAAAAATTTCATTTAAATATAAACACATTGTGGTTGGGTAATTACATAAAGTCCTCAGGGTATCTGTTCAAAGTGTGATGAGTGAAATCCAATATCCCACATAGGCAAAAAATTACGATGACTCTCGGTACAATTAAGGTTGTTATAGATGATGTGAATTCGATTATCTATAAATAACCGGTAAAATATATTTTACTATAATCTTCAAAAAATAGTATTATCATTTCAATAGTCTTGATATATATTTCTGGTTTCTTTTTTTATAGATGGCAGATGAAGGGACCTAGTTAGCGAAAAATCTCTAATGTATTCCCCTTAGAGAATGGTTACTCGAGTGGATTCTGATGCTCATAGTGGTATTGAGAATATTGGATCATCTAGTTAAAAGGATCAATTTATGGGGGAAAGATCATGTTCTGAAACATCATGATCCACACCTCTATTGGTGCAATTTTCTATTGCTTCAATTTCTCCACCTATGTGGATCCTTCCTCATTTGGTAGAACTATATAAAATTATTCAGTATCATAGGATATTTCTCATCCATAATCACTAAGTCAATGTTAAAAATTATTTATCCACCCTATCAGTCCATTTTAATATCTTATTTTGATCATCCACAAATACATTCCATCACAAAATCTATATGGAGGAACATAAATTTGTTCATAGGGATTGAGGTGAGCCTTATGACCCTCCAATGTAAAACTAAATAGACAGACCACTCCATAAATAGATATAGACGGGATAGGTTTTAGAATGGTTAGACTGAGTATCTAATGTTAATGTATTGTCAATTGTTTCCTTTAACCCATCGTGGTGGGATCTGCCACTAGATGAGGCATATCTGGGTAACTATTGTTCCACTAACCTGGATCATATGGAGGAATCACAGGAAGAGAGTAAAAACATCTAGTTAGAATAAATACATAATAATAATTTCCTTATGTCTCTAAAATTAATTTATCATTTAAAACCCATATACGAGTAAATAGAAGTATGATTCGATAGAAAAAAGCAGTGGTGCCATTGATCTGGTTGATTTATGAAGTTTATTCATTCCTTGAAAGAAGAATTTGAGATATAAATATTTATAATGGCATTCCTCAAAATGGAAATGGTTAGATTAGAACATCATTGTTGACTATATGATATAATTAATATATGAATCTAATTATTGATAAAACATTTAGACTATAATTACAGTATCCCAACCTTGGAGCTAAGAGGCCCTGCCCCCATTCTTTAGGATTCCCCCTAACTAGGTCCACTAATTTAGATGCCATATCCATATTATGATACATAAAGGATGTGATTATGGTCCCCTTACTGATGTATATAGTATTAGAATGTATTCTTATTAGATGTTTAGGAATTATTTAACGCTCATTGTATGCATCATTTCATCAGAAGATCTAGTGATTATTGTCATGAAACATCCTAGGTAACCTTGTTACCTGATAACTACACCAATCCTGACATATCTCGAAGGGATTTACCATTCCCCATGGGTTTCTTATTAGAACCAAACACCATATAAAAATAGGGTGGGAATGAATTTTTACAAACATTGAAAAATCTAGATACAAAGTGATCAATTAATTAAAAAATCCACCGGGAGATGTATGCCAGATGTCAAATAGGTTAAAAACCACATTGATAAAACTACAATATACTAGAAATTTGGGTATAATCCAATGTCCCAAAGGATTTCACTCTCCAATACCAATGAAAAATATCTACATCAACCTCTAAATGGACCCTTAACCATTCCCAATCCTAGAATAAGATAATCTAAAAACACGAGAAGGTACATGTTGGGTGCCAGATAAAGTCCCTATTAGGTATCATCATGGATTCTATAATAAGAAACCCATGATTTATTAATTAAAAATACCTTTCAATTACATATAATAATTCATGGATGTTCAAAATAATTTTTTAAAAAAATTTTAATTTACACTTGAAATGATCGATATACATTAAAAGAGCCACTTAGGGAAATTTTTTTAAAAAAATTTTAATATTAATTTATAGTGAATGATATATAGTTTATGTAAAGCAATGAAATATATTTCAAATAAATTCAAGAGAGGAAAAACGTAATATAACAAAAGGTATGATAGTTCCATGATGCAGGATACTCACACACTCTATGGAGAATCAAGAAAATATATGTATACAACTGTTCCTTTGATACTAACCAAATATTAAACATCACAATCCCATCGGAGATGTGACATGCTACACAAGGTTTTATTTCTGATATAATGATTTAGAATTTTTCCATACCAAATAAATCACTAACTACCTAGTATTTCATGTTCTCTAATACAAATCTATGATGGGAAATTTATTTTTTGATTTCTTAATATAAAATTCATCCCATCCCCAGTTCAATTATTCCAATTTTTCCATTAAAAAAAATCTCATGGGGGATTGTTATCAAATAATTTCTTTTTAGGATAAAAAAGTGTTTATTGAAAAACCATTATAATCCATTTTAATTAATATGAATTCAAAATCAATTACATAAAATGAAAATAAATTTTCAATTTCAATAATATAAATATTCACAAAATTCAATCAATTTCAGAAAAACAATTCAATAATATTAGGGGGTGTTTCCCAAAATCATGAAAAAATAAAATTTCAATAAAAATGATAAATGGAGTTCTATTTTTAATAAAATAATCAAATAATTTTTAATTAAAATTTTGAAAATGAATTTATAAGAAATAATTTAATTTAAATTAATAAACCTATAGATAATTAAATTTCTCCATTATAATGAATCGACCTGCCTAGGAAACATTGGATCCCAAAATGTGAATCCCTCACCCTGAAATCCTATGAAGAAATATGAAAATGAAGATCTAAAGATATATACCTATATTCAGTATCTATAAAAGTGGAGATTATTTTTCATAACAACATGGATATCTAGTAATCTCTATGGAGGAATGGATAGATAGTGAGAGAAAGGTAGAAAGAGAACATGAGGAGGAAACTAACCGGGAGAATATCAAACGTCACTGTCCTAGAATTGATTCTCTTATAGAAGGGTGTAGTGGAGAAAAATAACCTCTTCAGAGATCTATGGTAGGCGAAAAAAATTGGGGACATTTAATCACATCATCCGTTTAAATTTAGCATTTAGATTAATTGATTACTATACACAAGTTTACTTGGGCAGGGCCGTATAGTTTGAAAAATTGTTAGCCCAAACTATTCACCAATTTTTCTAGGTGCACAGTTTCTCATTCATTGGAAAATGGTTTTATATATTATTCTTTATACATGAAAACCCACCCTAATTTTGTTTTTTGGTTTTCTCTTGTAGGGTGAATGGTTTTGAAAAAATGTGTGCCGACATGCATAACCTAGAAAAAATAAATTTTTTAATTTTTTGTACATAATAAATCCCCAAATGGTTCCCAACCTAAGAATGATAAAAATATGGGATTTGAAATAACTTTTAATATTAACATGATATTACAACCTACCCTCCACATAAACATTGTGTCATCAGATTGCCTACATAGAAGCGTTCTTGACAAATAGATGAGGTCATTTCTATATCATCAGTTCCTCCCTCTCCCACACCACATTATTATTAGAAACATGGTTCCATACCACTCAAACCAAATGTGTCATCTTTCCATGATGTGAATTGGTTTCAGAATAAACTATCCTAACCAGCCATTCAGTCATAGATTAATCAGGTTCGACATCAACATAAATCTAGATTAGAATATGAGAGGTATCAGATAGATAATTTCATTGATGAGATACATGGAACACGTTATATAACAACATAAACTTATAGTGGAAGTCATAAATAGTATACATCATTTCCCACCTATTATAGAACCTCAAAAGCTCCAAATAAATGAAGAGAAAATTTCCCCTACCTCCATAGCCTTCAATGACCCAAACTCATTGAAACTTTCATGATCACCTAGACAGTAATAAAAACATAATATTTTTTAATGATGATAAATATAATATTCTTACCTAAATTATTGCATCAAAATTAATTTTAAAATAAATTGAATATTTTTCGTCATCTATTGAACCATTCTTGGTCAACCCAAAAAACCTTTACTGATCTATAACCAACACAATAATGATATACATGGCCAATCGTGCAATGACATAAAAGGATACATTTTAATCATTGACTGATAACTATTATAATAATAAAAAACAACAATTCCATTATGGTCACCCCAAGATCCACCACTGTCGGGAACACAATTGTTAATTATATCATCAAGAATCTATATTGAACTCTTTATCTGTCCTTGTGATTGTGGATGGTATATCATTCTCAAATGGACCTAAGATACCAGTGCCTCATAAATGAATATAATAAAATTTATATGTAAACTTAGAATCTATATCATTGATTATAGCCAATATAAGTCTATACAAGAAAAAAAACTCTTTCACCAATATATTACCTACTCTTTTTAACTTGGATATATCCCAAAATGGATATAATGTGAGCTGATTTAGTCATTAAATTTAACACAAACCATATCACATTATCTTTTCTCTATGTAAATTTAAACCCAACTATAATGTATACAGTGATCTCATACCTCATCCATGTTCTTAGTGGAATTGGAAGACGAAAACTCCAAAGAATATGGTTCTTGACTGACCTATTAGCACATATAACAATGAGAGACAAATTTAAAAATACAAAATCTCTCAGCTAGCCACTGGAAATTTCACCACATGTCATACGACATTTTAGAGGTTCCATAGTTCCCTGATCACTTGGAATTTTTTAAATGCCCCATTATAAAATTCCCTTCTGCTAAAATCCATAAAAAGTGACTATGATATGACAGAATTCCCTCAGTGGATAATAACAAGTCAGGTATGGTATCCACCACCATTTATAGAGTATTTAAAAATTTAGATGTTATCATCATGATTATGTTCTAGAATAATTATCTCATGATGATTGGATGTCAACTAAACACTGGACAATGAAACCATGTCCAGAGATTCAAGAAATCCAAAATGAAACTATTATAAAAGAACCATTATGTTACACTTTTCCAATGAAACTTTTATAACATGGGTTAGAAGTTTTATTCTCAAAAATTCTATGACAACATTCCCTTCCCTAGGGGTAATGGTGATATCAAATTCAAAATATTCTAGGTATTCCACCCAAAACATCTGGAAGAGTTTCATATAATTTTGGGAGAAGATATTACTCATGATTTTCTAGATAGAATACAAGGTAATCCATACCCAGAATCGGAAGTGCCACCAAATTTTAGGCGCATTTACCACAAATTCATTTTCAATGTCATTGGTTGGGTAATTATTCTTATTTTTCCTATGTTTATGAGATCCCTAAATATGAAAATGATAACCTTTCATTATATCATATCCCAAAGCAAAACCTGATGGATCAAAGAACACCACATATCCCTTATCAGCCTATTGAAGTGTCAACAGAGATACAGTAATAAAAATAAATTATAATTTGTAACATCCCTGATCCAGGTGAAACCCAATGGCACCCTGAACCTAGTTTTTCTCATGAACTCAAGTGCATTTCCTTAAATTCCAAAGGTTGTAGAATTGTAGTGAGGGCCAATGACTGATAATGGTGAAACTATTCCCTCATTGAAAAAGTATAAACAACAGAAACAAATAGTAAATAGTAAAAAAAGTTGTAATACCATACAAATGATGTAAATAGAAGAAGACTAATAGAAAATAATGAAATAATGTATATATATAAATAAATAATACATGTAACATGTGCCAAGGAAAGAATCCTAAAATGTCACAATGCTGGAAATGCAATACTTATACCATTTTAACAAAAAATAGTAAAGTCCAATAACATCAGAATCTGTTGATTTGTCCTATGATCTCCAGATCCTATATAAATCTTGTACCTAATGGAGAAGGGTGGTTTCCCATATCTATACTTGAAAAAATATAATTTCTTTGAGTCTAAAAGCATCACCCAAACAGGGTGTGAGACAAATCGCAGTAGGCAACCACCAATAGATTCATGCCTATATGTCAGTGAATATATATAGAATGTAATATACAGATATGAAGTAATAATCTAGGAAGTAATCAATAGTAAACAATACCATTTTTTTCAATTAAATTAATTTACATTCTTTAATTATTCAATCCATTGATTACTAAAATACAATGATCTAGCCTCAGGTCTGTATCCCCCATATAATATTAAAATAACATATGTATTAGAAGACCATCCCCAAAATGAAGTAAGACTAAGTCCAAACTTTTGTTTTGACTTGGTAGACTCGTCATAATCATTAAATAATTCAACCAGTCCTCTGGGAAGGCTTTCATGATCTAAACCCTTTTGTTTATCATATCACTAATCATTTATAAATGACCACCCAGGGGATCTCACTCTCAATACCCCTGCATCAACATGGAAGCAATAATTTATACAAATCCTCTAGGTAGATCTCCAGGTCAATACACGATGGGTCAATATAGCATTAATAATCATAAATGACCTACAGAAATCCCTCATGATGAAAACAACTAGGTCAATGTCTACACCAAGGCTCTCAAAATCTTGTATATGAACATGGAAACACCCAATGTTTCCCAAGTCCAAGGCTCTCAAAGTTAGTATGAAAAAACAATGTGCATATCATAAAAATTCTTCACATGTAATCTATAAATACTAATGGATAACATTCTCAAGCAAAAATCATTCGATTCATATAATCAAACCAGCTCCATCCTTAAAAATTCTCGGCAAGTAAAACAAGGTACTCTTCATTTGCAACCTAGACCAAAATGGTCATAATGAATCAATCAAGGGAACACAAACTTGTGGTTTCCCATAAGAAGGTTTCTCTCTTTACACATTTAAAATAGAACCTTCTCAATCAAACAAACCATTATAGGTATTAAATAGGGTCAAATTACAAAATAAAAAAATACCACAAACATCGGTATTTAGAAAATTAAGAATTTATAAAAAATACAATTGAAAAAAGGAAAAAAACACCTACCTTGATGTCGCACATTCAACACTCTTGAACAAAGACACTTTAATTTGTTTATTACTATGTAGACTACAAAACGGTGAATATGATCAACCTTGAAATAATCACGAGAGACAAGGAAATAAGAAGAAAGGATCTAGGGAAAGAGATAACACACCCGTTGGAATCTAGCGCACCTAGAAGTGTGTCAATTAGAGCTTGGATGGAGAATCAGTATGGAAAAAAGTTTTCAGGTGTTATATCACTCTCCTGTTCTGAGCACGGGGAGAATAAAATTGTTCTGGAGATGAGACGTTACTCCGCTCTGATTTATCAAATAAAACTAAATGTACATTGACTGTTCTTTAATGTACATGTTATGTCCTAGCCACAACTATCCCCCACTTTATGTTGTCTTCCAGGTCACCACATGGCCATGTACTCAGCCGTCACAAGTCTAGTACATGGTTGTGCATGGTCCCGGGTAAACAACGTGTAATCATATGTACATGGTGTGTACATAGAAAAATATTTCCATTTCTTCCATTTTCCTCAAAAATGACCAAATTCAAGATTTATACATGAAATTAATATACGAAATATTAAAAACACCCCCATTAATGTAATTTACCATTGAAATTCCCTTCTAAGGGTGGTGAAGATGATACTTCAAACAACTCTGGCCACTAGGATCGTACGTCGGCCTCCCTCTTCCAAGTAACATCATGTACCCACATGTGCTACCACAACACTAGTACTAGAGGAACAAACCTCCCACATAGAACCTTCATGATGTGATCCACAATCCATTTAGGGTGATCCTCAAATTATGCATCCACCTCTAAATGAACCTCCTTGGGTTTTAAATTTTTTGATGGTTCTGAAAAGTGACATTGTGGAAGAGAAACATGAATGATGCCATGCATATCCTAATACCTCTGAGGTAACTACAATAGACAGGCAGTCGGCCCGACCCTCTCAAAAACCTCAAATGGCCCGACCTATCTCAGTTATAGTTTCCCCAATCTACTAATTTTCCTGTTTCCCATCCTCGGTGTGACACTTATGAAAACTTGATATCAGACAATGAACACTAGAGGTCATCTCCATCAATCCTCATAAGATTTATGGATATATTTTGAAGTATCAATTTTTTTTAATCAACTCCACCTGCGATGTGGTCTCTAGGATAAGACACGGTCCTAGATTTGCTTACTCTACTATCTCCATCAAATATAGGGGTGATAGGCATGGCCTCCTGTACAAATCCTCAAAAGGTGTCATCTGAATCGTTCCATGGAAATGTTATTGTAGGAAAACTCTACTAGAGTTATGTGTCTACACTAATAGACTGCAAAATCTATGACGCATGCTTTTAGAATGTACTCAAAAACCAGAATTGTTTGTTATGATTCCTTTTGTCTAGTGATGGTAAGCTAGAATCATAAGTACACGTGTACCCAAATCCCTCTCTAGTCCCTGACAAACACGAGAAGTAAACTGGGCATCCCTGTCTAAAAAGGTACTATGCAGAAACCAATATAAACGTAGAATCTCTAATATGAAATAACTTCCTTGATCATAAAACCTATGGGTTACATAGATTGGAATGAATTGTGAATCCTTTTTGAGTCTGTCAACAACAACGAAAAACGCATCATTCCCCTGAGGTAATCACGGTAAAACCGTCACGAAATCCTTCATGACAACATTCCACTTCCACTTGTGAATGGGTAACTACTAAAAAATCCATTCTAGTCCCTGATTCTCCCCCTTCACCATATAGCTGGTGGAAGATATTATAACAAATCCAACTACATCCCCTTGATACCTAGCCACCAATACTAACAGTATAGATCCCGATACATCTCGGTGACACCAATATGAACATCCCAAATTAAGGATTGAAAATCATGAATCAACAAATCATTTATGCCTCCCAACACCCATACGTGACCCTGAAAAATAAATAACTAATCTTTACCTATGGTCCACCCAGAAGTAGGGTCCCCACCCGACACACTCTCCTTTAAGACTATCCATTCGAAAACTGATGGATACTTCATTCTCACTCGTTCCAATAGAGTAGAGGTAACAGCTGAATAAGACAGAAAAAGTTTCCCATGTCTATCATACACCTCCAAATGCAACTTAGAGAACATATCCATTAGCTTCCACTCACTAATGGAATCCTAAACTGCCTGTATTTTTGTCCTCCTACTCAATATATAATCTATTGTATTTCCTTTCATAGGAATGTATGCATGATCAATGTCTGAGGATAAAAGGTTCTCAACCCACCACTATTTTCTAAAATCCAGATCTTGGTGAGTAAATATATAGTAGAGAGTTTTGTGGTCATTTTATTCCACATAATTCTCTAACAAAATATAATGTCTACAACTGTATAAAGCATGCTTAACTACATCTAACATGAGATCGTGTGTTTGGTAATTCTTTTCATGTGGCCTCCACTACCGAGATAGGTATGCAATGACTCATTTCCCTTACATAAGCACTACTCCCAGCCTGTTACATGATGCATCAATGTAAATTGTATAGATATTACTCGGCTCTGGAAAAGCCAATATCAGTGTTGAATTAAATCTCTATTTCAGCTCGTGAAAGGCGGAATCATATGAATATTTCCACAAGTACATCACAACATTATTATTCAAGACCATATGGGATGCTACTATGTATGAAAAGTCCTTTATATAGTGTCTATTGTAACCAGACATCCCCAGAAAACTCTGTACCTCAAATAAGTTCTTTGGATGTTCTTAAGAGACTACTCCTCTCACATTCTCTTGGACTACTGATACTCCAATCTATGAGATAACATAACCAAATAAGTGTATCTGGTCTATCCAAATGTTTCTATTCGAGAGATTAGAATCTAACTATTGCTCACTTTATGTACTCAATATGATCCCAAGATGGATGTCATGGTCATGTTGATTTTGGGAGTGAGTCAACATATCATCCTTGAAGACCACCACTGCTAAATCCAAGTAAGGTTGGAACACTCATTTCATCGATTCCATGAAAACTGATGGCACTTTTCTGAGACCAAATGGAATAACCAAAAAATCGTTTAGGCCATACCTCCTTTGAAAGGCTGTAAGAGGTAAATCTAGTGGTCTAACATGCGACTAATGATAACTGGATCTCAAGTCAATCTTCGAGAACACCCTTTCTCCTAGGTTTTGGTCAAATAAATAATCAAACCACCATAAGGGATATAGATTCTTGACCTTCAATTGGATCGGCTTCCAATAACCCACCCAAGTTTTGAAGGTGCAATCTACCATCTTTGAAAAAATGAATGGAAAACTATATGGATAAGTACTTGTTCAGATAAATACCTTCACCGTCATCTCCAATAAGTGCTTCTTGTATCCTATAACTCCTTAATACTATAAGGAGGAATGGACACCAGTTTTTCTCCTACCACAAGCTCAATAGAAAAATATACCACACTTTTTAAAGGTATACCTGAAAATTCCTCTAGCATGACATATTTGAAATTATCCACCACTAGAGGAATGTCTATCTATGAATTCCCATCATCATCAAGATATAATCTAGAAATTTTGGATTTAATGCCTCTAAACCCATGATGCTCATGTCCCACTCTGCATGCCTAGATATCCCATTCGCCCTTGTGTAGAAAAGACCCAACCTCTGGTGATGTGAAACTCACCATTCGAGGACAGAAGTCAACAAAATCCAAAATGGAGACCAACAAGTACATTCCAAAAATAACATCAAAGCATCTCATATCTAAGACATTGAGTTGACATATGAAGTGATACCCACAAACCACAAGAGTGAACTTCTTTTACAGATGTACACGAGTCATTATAATCCCCCAAAGAGTTTCTAGCATCATAAAATCTTCAAAAGTAAAGATACAGAGCCCAATAATCTCTAAAATAGTAATCGATGTAAATCTATGGGAATACCCTATATAAAAAATTACCAACGATAAAACTGATGAAAATATAATCGTATATTTAACTGTAGAGAATCTTGGATCCTACCCCTGTTGGGTCTACTCAATCGCAAATGTCTAACCTATACTACGGCCCCATGCCCCAGCAAGACTAACCTGAGATGATCCACCCTACTATCACTAATAACCTATTGCATGGCTGCCATGCCCATGAACACCTCTATGGATTGAACTGATAAAAAACTATAGTTCCCTGAATGAGGACAAAATTGTGGTCCTTCTCTTAAACGTGGATTCATAACTGATCCCCTCTGACTAGGTACGGGAGAAAAAAATGAAATAATGCTAAATATGACACATCATTCTAAAAGAAATTCACCCAACTAGGTCTCTTGGTCATCGATGTCTCATTTTCCCACTCATACCACACATTTAACACCACACCTGGATACCTATAGATACATCTCTTCTAGTAGAATCATAACATGAAGGCTCCCTATAGCGCTTCTTACTATCAAACGAAGGACCGCTAACCCTGGATGTTGAACGACCCTGGCATGCAACTCCCAAATCTATCTGACTAAAATTAGTAATCTATGCCTAATTTACAAGATCCAACACAAAAGTAATATTTAAAACATTATCCTATGATCAGATATCATACCTAAGTCAATCCTAAAAATTCCTTTCTAGTGATAACTCATCCCCTCCCAAAGCAGGTGTGAAGCACTGAATCTCTATGGAATGAGATGAGTAATCCATCCCTATTAGAGCGTCCTTCTCAAAATGCATAAAATATCAGGCTCTATCGGACCTCAATGTATTGAGATAGAATTAATCCTAGAAGGTCCTCTGAAACACTTCCCAATTCATATCCCAATGAATTCATATATGCATGATATCATTCCGCCATCTCTTAGCGGACTCACGTAGCATGTATATAGCGAGCTTCACCCTCTTATCTGGAAGAGTCTTGAGATGCTCAAACATAGAAACATGGACTCCAACCATGACACTACATCCAGTGTTCCAACATCCCCTAAAAATGTGGGAGGATGCTGCTACAGGAACACCCTCATCAACTCATCCATAGTCAGGGTAGGATGTGGTGTTCCCTGATAAGTTTTCATCATCCTCATAAAGCCTTCATAGAACTGGGAATCTGCACCTAAATCCGGTATAATAGTTTATGCCAAGAAAGGAATGATATGGGGATCTGCTGGTAGTCTCTGATCTTCCATTTTTGGTGTTTTATCCTCACCCAGTACATGGAGTACAACTAGAGGATTTCTTGGTGGCAAGAATCTGCAAGGTCAATTGCACACCTCAGTTCAAGATTATTAAGGACAAAACCATATATGTGAAAGAAAGGAACAGGAGAATAAAGACATTCATGTTATAAAAAAAGGGTTACACGGTGTGTATAACAACTACACAACATGTTCCATTTAATCCTTAACTTGTCATGTTCCTCAACCAATCATGGTCCGGTAACACAGTTAATGATGACATGTTTCTCACAGTACACGACATGTTCTACCAACAATATTTCAACCCCGTGTTTATTATCACATTGCCAGTCACATGGTAATAGACTACACATTGCATAGAAAAGGTACATGACATGTACATAATAAAAGTTGTTTCTTCCATGACACAGAAACACATGTCATTTGTTCATTACATCCCACATCATGTTTTCTGGTTTTGTAGATTGTGGGCCTCTAAAACATATCGAAAATCCTTAAAACATAAAATTATTTCAATGGAATGATAAATTATGACCGGTGGGAGACGGTACTCCCTGTAGACCAATGTTTTTCATCCATTTTCACATCATAACATGAAAATATTCAATTAATGATCAATAATGAGCCACAAAATTCTGATGCAAGAGGGCCCATAACATCTCAGATAAAAAAATTTGGTATCCATCCAAATGAAGCATTACATTTTCTAATACCCTACCAAAATAGTATGTATTATATCACAACATATATCAAAACATCATGGATATATAGAATGTCATCTATTAGAAAAACATGAAATCATAAATGCACTCTAAATGTAATGACATGAATGAATGAAATGTGATATATAGTAGTGCCTACATGATGCATGAGATTCCATACACTCAACTAATCTGGTTGAAAAATAAATTGAACCACAATTATATCAAGAATCACTACACAAAACATGTGTATATCCCAATGGTGAAATCAATTCCACATTATTAATTTCAAAAGAAGAAAAATATCCATGGAAAATTGGATTTTCCCTATACACAGGTCAGGTACACCTTGGAACAACTTAGTACCAACTACACATTTTTTTAAATCCATGCTAATAGACTCCAAATAGCAAGACAAATTTTAAAAGAAACCTCATTTGATACAACATTGTAATTTCCAGGATCCAAGTGCCACTTAATGGTTTCCGGAATCATGATGGTCACATGACCTCAAACACATTTACCCAAATGACAGAGGCTTATGACTAGCAGCGAGGGTCATGCTCTAATAATGGGAAAATTGTGACATAATTGAAAAAAAAACACATCAGAAAATAATAATAAATTAAAGAGGAAGTAGTAATATCATACAACATATGTAAACAATGGATGAAAGATATAAAATTAACAAATAGATCATATATATATATATTTATATGATACATGTCACATGTGTCTAGGAAAGTGGAAAAACAAGTCACAATGCTGGAAATTCAATTTTAATACCGAATTATAGAGAAATAGTAAACTCCAATAGAATCTCAAGCTTATTATTGGTCAATTCTATCCAGATCCAACATCAATGAAGCACCTAATTAAGAAGGGTGATTTCCATTATCTATACCTGCAACCATGTTATCTTTTTGGGTAAAAAAGATTGATTCATATAATGTTTGTGATGAATCCATTTATAAAACCACCAAAAGATATGTGCCAAACTATCAGTGAAAATATATAGAAGGTAATATGATGAAATGGTTTAACATTCTAGGTAGTACTAAAGAGTAAAAAATCCTCCAGTTTTCAATATATTCATTTTCATTATTTAATTATTTAATCAATTGAATACTGAAATCCTAGGATGTAGTATAACATCTATATAACCCATTGTAATAGTAACAAAACAAATGTCTATGAAGACCATCTCAACAAACAAGTATGACCGAGTCCAAGCTTGGGATTTGAAGTGGAAGACTCATCACATTCATTCAATCATTCAAACAACCCTCTAGGAATGTTCTCACGGTCTAACCCCTTGGTTTTAACATAGCACAAATCAGTTATAAATGACCACCTAGTAAGCTCTCATGTTCAATACCCCTAGGACAAAATGGAATCACTAATTTCTAAATGACCTCCATATAGCTCTCACAGTCAATACCCCCTCACTCAACATAACATAAATAATCATAAACAATCACTGGGAAGCACTCACGATCATTACCCTAGGTTCAAACTCTACACTAAGGCTCGCACAATGTTATGTAATGAACATTGAATCCCAATAGTTATCATGGACCAAGGTTCTCACGTTCCATTTCAATTAATAGTGCACAAATCATAAAACAGAACACATGTAATATATAACTTCTACATGGATAAAATTCTCAATCATAACACATGAAATTCATATAATAAATCCAACTACATCCTAAAAAATTCCGGTCATATAAAACAAGGTTGGCTTCATAGGAAACCTATACCAAACGTCCATAATCCAATAATCAGTGGAACACACCCATGGGGTGTCCAACAACATGGTTCTAAACCATACACATTAGAAATAACACATTCTCAACCAAAAAAACCCTAGATGGTATAGAACATGTTCAAATTCCAAAATAAGTAATACCCGTGACTTGTGTATTCAAAACAATATGCATATACAAACCAAAAAAATCTATGAAAGGAAAAAAACCCTACCTTAATTTCGTATGACTAACACTCTTGAATGTCAGCTATTGAGTCGGCCTAGAATGAATTTGATCAACCAAAAGGTTGGGACTAATCAACCTTGAAATACCACGAGAGGGGAGGAATCTTGAATAAAGAATGTAATGAAATAGATAACTCGATGGTGGGAATCCAACACACCTGATGACTTCTTAATCCGAGTGTGGATAGAGAATTATGAGGGGCATGAATTTTGCGGTCATTCTTTCCTATCTTGTATGAATCACAAGGAGAAGAAAAGTGTTATGGGGATGATACATGACCCCACTCTAATTCATTAAATAAATGGAAATGTACACTGTGTGTTCATTTAATGTACTTGTTGTGTACTAGACTCAACTGACCACTGCATTATGTGGTCAACCAGGTCACCACACAACCATGTACTCAGCCATCACACATCAAATATGTGGTTGTAGGTGGTACCCAGGTACATAGATAGTACATATATGTACATGGTTTATACCTAGAAATTATTCTTATTTCTTCTTTTATCCTCAAAAACACCCAAATCAATATCCACACATAAAATTAAGATCCAGGTTCATACATAGCTCATCAATGTACCTCTATAATTTTTAATCCAAATAAAAATATAACTCACTTTTGAGTGAGTGCAGTCATCAGAGATGCTGAAATAAAAATTTATTAATGAATGGATGATAACACCCATATAAACCAATGATGTTCTGAATCATGAAAATATTTATGATTTTCCCCATGTCATAAAATCCTTCACGATTTTTGGATAAACTAAAATTCCATGTTTTGAAACTGTATTTCCAAATGAATTCACTTCCAATATCTAGAAATAATATTTTAAAATCTTGGAATAATATTCGTGGTTCCTCAAATATTGGAGAACAGTTTGCAAATGACTCAAATGACCCTCTTCATATATAGAGATACCCACAATGTCATCCACAATGACTAACAAAAAGGTAATAAGGTACTCGAGGAAAATACTTTTTATTAAATCTTTAATGACTATTGGATTGGTTATAACAAGAGGCATAAAAATACACAAAATGGTCATACCTACTCCTAAATGTGGTTTTCATAATTTCATATTACTTTATCCTCAACTGATGGTAAGTGGATAAATGAAAAATAATTGAAAACCTCTTAACCCAATTCAACTAGACAAACATTTCATTAGTCTGGGAAAATGAATATTTATTCCTCCCAATAAATCTACTATGGTATCAGTAATCAACATAGAGGCATAGTGAACAATAAACATTATTTCAAATGTGAACTGGAACTTTTTATGGTGACATAATTAGAAAAATAAATCCTTTCTCAATAATAACATCCAAATGAGACATTATTTCATTTATTTCAATATGTTTTGTTTAGTAAGATGAATAGATACTAGTTAAGTAACAAAACCCAATTTAATTGAAAACTCAACATTAGTTACTAGTGGAAAATCTGAGAAGACGGAAGTAAGAACATTCAGGAATTTGAAAAAAAAAACTTGGGGGAGATCAACATTCCATTATTATCTATCTAGATAAAAATAAAACACATTTATTACTTTACCAATATTTGGTTAAGAAGGTGTGTATATATTCGACCTTGGTACCCATTATACAAAGAAAACATGGAACACACCATCAAGTGTACTCAGTGATACCCATCAAAAAATAAATTCTATATAGGTTTTATTGGAAATGGGCATATACATACCAGATATTATGTTAATAGGTTTCATGTTGGGAACTAGAAAACTCTAAGAAAGCACATAATTTGGTAAAATTAAAGCACATGAAGGACTATGATGGCCATCTTCATTCCAAATGGTGTAGTGATATCCATCACATAAGACACATTTTACATAGTATGATTTTTATGATTAACAACACAGGTTGAAATAAATTAATGAGAGGAACCAGTATCAAATAATGTAGTCAATAATGAAGTACGTATGATGATGTTACCTCTCAAAGTCACTAGACACATATCTTATTCCTTAGGTGAATCTTCCAATATATGAAAAACCACCATTTAGGATTCCTTACGATGTTTCCATTTTGTCATTGAATCATCTGATTGAACTGTAGTTTTATAGGAGTTGATGATATTATTCCACTAAAAAATGTTGAAAATACATCGAAGACCTTTTATAGGGGACAACTGAATTCATAAATGCAACATACCATGGATGCCTTAGTGAAAACCCTCCTTGAATGTACAATATTTCCATAATTTTATAAAATGAAAGGGACTTTATGAGGAAATACGAGCTGTCTAGAATGACCACAATACTGATAACCTCCCTGAGAACCATCATACTTCCTATTACCATTAATGGAACTAATACTTCCACTAGGAGAGAAATAATATCCCAATAAAACTGACTTTCTAGCCTTGACCTTCATGAATATCAACAATATATATAACCAAACAGTATTAGAAGAAAAATTCATCATGAAAATCCTGAGAAATAATATCTTATTACAGTCTCAACATTAATAGTCAAGTCCTCATCTTCTCATTCGACATGATTTCATGTGGAATATGCATGATCTTAGAAAATGTTTTGCATACTCTATCATAGTCATCTCAGACTACATATTTTTAAAAAACTCAATATACTTTTCCCATAACGTTTAAAAATTATAAAATTCGTTAGTGAAAATAATTTTTATGTCCTTCCACTCTATGCACTCATGGTTCTTTTCAGTCACCATCATGTCCCTAAATCTCTTAATCGGACCCTTAAGCGTGAAGGTCCGAAACGTCACCATAATTTAATTAGGTGTATCCATGAAATAAAATAAAAGAATCCATCCTGCTCGACTATTCCTCAGCCTCTTGAGTATCATTGGATCAGTTGAATGCTGGTGGATTATAGTAATGAAACTCCTAAGATGGATTCTAGAAAGGATCCCTCTGACGTTTCGTACATGGTTCCTGAATGGGGATTGGTGGTGGTGCTTATCTTAGAGCTTCAATAACATAAACAATCAACTCTACCATATTTAGGTCCACAAGAGGATTTCTTTTCTATTTTTAATCAATATATTCTTCCAATATATGCTTCACATGTATTCTCAAAGGCGTGATGATACACAACAACATATAAGAAATCATAGTTTCTCTAAAACTATACAATAATTTATAAGAAATCATTACATAAAAGAACATAATATTTTTAATTCAATCTACCCAAATAAAAATTTGGGAAGATATGGGAACTAAACATCAACATTTATTTCCCAAACCAAGGCTGGTGTCAAAAGGGTTATTACTATGAGAGATGGACATATACTCCGTCATAACTATTTCTTATTCCCCGATGGAATACACAAACTCATAAACATAAGAAGATAAGAAGTACAACCTAGAACACTGATACCAATTTCCTAGAAACCATCATGGGTACCCTGGTAAATGAAAAATCAAGATGATATTGACATTGCAAGAAGGGAGTTCCTGATCCCCAAGGGTTGGAGACTTGTCGTTGAGATCATTAAAAAATGGAGTGGGAACATGTTTTCCAAAGACACGGGGGATTCATGATAAACAATCAAGTATTAATACAAATGAATATCCATTGGGGGAAGTGTACAAAAAATCAAACACTCAATAAAACCCAAATTTACAACATAAAAGTATAATGAAATAAAATAAAATCCCTTGTTCTAGCAGATGCAACTCTCCATACCCAAGTATCAACATCAAATACCACCTCTATGTCATTCCATGCACTTGAAAATTCCAAGAATAAGACAATATACAAACATATGATGGTATAGGTTGGTTGGGATCTAAATTCCAATTAGGGTTTCTCCAAGGAATTTATAATACGATTCCCATAATTTATTTACAAAATATAACATTAAATTTTTAAAATAATATTCATAGAATTTCAACATCATATTTCAAAAAAAACCATTCATTACATTACACATGATATAATATATTAAAAAAATTGTTTAACAATCATTTTCAATAAACTATTCTCTATAAATTCATAAGGCATGTTAAAAGGATAATTATATGAAATGGAATATATATCATATAAAAAGAAGTGAGAACTATGGTATATGAAAAAATTAATAATAGTTCTATGAAATGGTATCCTCGCATACATGAAGCTGAAACATGGAAATACGTGTTCACAAGAATCCCTTATATACAGACCAAACTTGACCCATCACCATCCCATTTGGGATGTGACCCACTACACTAGGTTTTGTTTATCTTGTAATGAGTCTAAAGTGTTCAATAAAAATAACTCACAATTTAACATTCCTTGAATGTGAACTAATACAAATTAATGACTGGAAATATAATATAATATTTCCTAAATTAAAATTCATCTCATTCCTTATTTAAAATACGCCAATGTTTCCATTTAAAAACCAATACATAGGAATTTAATAAAATCATACATATTTCAATGATTAAAAAGGTTTTTTATCCATATTATTTGATGAAATATTTCCTAAATAAAATTTTTGAAATAAAACCCATCTAATCAATTTCCCCATTTTTGGTAAAAGTTGTAATTTTCAAATGTTTTTACAATTTCACAAATACACCCAAATTTAATAGAATTGGGGGGGGGGGTCCCAAATGATATCAAAAAAATGAAAACCCAAATTAAATGGAATTCGGTTTCTATTCAACCAATATGAAGTAGATTAATTTATATCATGAAATTAAATATAAATTAATGAATTGAGTTTAAATATATAAATTTACTGTTAAAAAATGGCCATCATAACAAAAACACATACCTTAGAAACATACGATATTAAAAATTCAAAAACTATCCATGAATCCTATGAAGAACATTTGAAATGAATATGAAAGAATATATATCATGATTCAAGACATAATAAATAATGTAATAAATTCACAACCAACACAGATATCTATGTTACACTAGGGAGGAATGTAGAGAGAGTAAGAGAAAGAGAATCTTAATAGAAAACAAACTATGAGAAGATCAAATTCATTTTTCATAGCATTGATTATCTTTTAGGATTTTCTAGAGTTTACGAATTTACCACTTTGTATCCCCCTAAGAGAACGAAAACGTTTGGGGGTAGTACATGCCTTCTAGCCATCTTAAAGGAGGGTTTCATGAATTTTAAAATAATTTTGAGATTAATTATTTCTCATATGAATTGTTTCCTATGAAGGGTTGTATAGTAAGACACACCTTGTTTCCTTGCCATGATAACCATTTTTATTTGTGAATAGTATTTATTTTGTGGGACCATTGGTATACCAACCATGAACCAACCATGAAAAACCACTCTACCAGATTTTGCACAGTTTTCTCTAGAAGGGATCACGATTTGGGAATACTATTCCCCAGCCATGCATAACCTAGAATCATTCAAAATTTCCAAGGTTTTTATCTTTAACAACCCCCAAAAATCCAACCAATTTATAATAAAAATAGGGGAATGTGAATACCTAAAAATAGAATCATGATGTTAGAACTAGTGTGGGAGGATATAAAGAGTGTAATTTCATTGAATCCCATAGAGGAGATAATTATCTATATAGTTAATCTCAAATAAATTTCCACCACTCTTTTTTATGGGTTTTTTACAATATAGTTCTTCATGAAATCATGTCTTAATGTATTTACAAAGGTGATAGAAGGAGTTACCTCAAACTGATGGTGTTATCAATAGATAATTCTTATTTCAGAAGTTTGTTTTTGGATAAGAGCTAGATGAAGGATTCCCACATTTCAATTAAATTAGAAAATCCCTAAAACATTGTTAGTTTTTCAAAATATATGATTGGTAATCTTTATTCTATGATCAATAAATAGAATTAGATGTTTTCTTAGGTACAACATTTGCTGGAAGCCTCATAGAGAATTATGATTGACCAAAAAGGGCTACATGATGTTGCAATGAGGTCCATAATAGATTCTATTTCTATGAAGAAGTCACCAAAATGAATCAAAGAGGTTGATATTGAGGTGGTTAATCCTTTTCCACAATCGATATCCTTTATGGAATAGGATTTATTGGATCTTGTGGAATAATTTCAAAAAAAAAATAGCAATAAGCCAATCAATTAACAACTTTCTTTTTTATAGGTACACTGGAGAGACACTATATTTTTTATGTATATCCCATATCATGTACCTCATCAATTAAAAAATCCATTAAACTCCATATGTTTTTTTCTGTCAATCCCTCGTTCACAATTTTCATGTAAATTCATCAAGTCGATATCATATAGAACATCGAATACATAAACCATTTTTTAATACCCATTGAACCCATACTTGAACTCAATTGATTGAATCCTAATATACCCGTTTTGATAATTTGATATAATTGTTCATGAATAATTAACAACATAATCAGCGTTTTTTGTGTATTTTTTTCCATAAATATGATATTTTATAGTTCAAAATCATTTATTTGTGTAAATATTCCCCATAAGGAGAGTCCCGAACAATAAATACTGTGACAAATGACATTTTCAGTATAGATTAGTATTTTCTAGAGTAATACAGTGGCCCTAAAATATCTATGTAATGTAATTTGTTTCCAAAAGAGGATCCTAGACCGTTGTGAGAAATTCCTAGTTGGAATATAATAAAATTTCACTCAAAAATCATCTTTAATTATTTTATCCTGAAAATATTATACCCCTTTTCAATTTGATAAATTCAAAATTTTACTTGGATCACATAGGGTGCATGTCTAACAGAAAGATACATGACATTTATTTGTTTTCCCTTTGTGGGGTTTTAACCTCGTGATAACTATGTATCCTTCAGTTTTAATTTTATGGTCCTCCATGTTAGAAAAATGTGGACATTTAGTTTAGGGTCCACAAGAATGATCTTTCTATTATAATATTTTAGGTTCTTCTTAGAAGGACCTATTTTTGATGTATTTTATAATATTCTAACTTGGACATAATGTTTCTATTATTTTGGTTCCTAAAACATATACCTATATTTTTTTAGTTTAGGTATTTTTATCCCATACCATTAATTACTGTATTTTAGGGCCATCTATCTCAAACCACCTATTTCTTTTTTAGGGTCTTCTAACATGGCCATGAAATTTCATAAGAAGTATAACAAAAATAGATATGTATTTATGATGGGTTATAAAACACTACATATTACTAGGGATTCTAATTAATGAGTGTTAATGATGGATTTGTGGAATGAGAATTTTGGTTGGGATTCTAAAGAATAAATACTCATGAAGTGTACTTCCACCCTACATTCTTAAAACATTTTCAAAAGATGAATATTTCATAAGTTTTTTGACCCCCTACATCCCTACATTAAATCTTATTGGTAGATGGTATCATAATTTTTGGAATATAAAATCCATGTGTATATTTAAATTATGGACTTTATATATTATTTGCGATGATTTTGAATCAGGGTGATGGATGGAGAAGACACATCAGGGATATCAAAAAACACTATAAGGTGTTGAATTCCACTACAACACTATTGGGCCTCATGAGGGTCGGAGGTCCTTTTCAACAAGGAGTATAAAAACAACTATACTATGATCTATGGTTCCTTATGAATGAACATAAACGGGAAAACATTCCTAGTTAAATATATGGGTACCCACTACTTTCCATTATTCTTGTAAGATTTATAAAGAATCATACACTACAACAAATAAGTAGGGTACATGGAATAGGCTATCCAAGTTTGGTTTTGGAACACTGGTGGTAGTTATATTTTATGGATATGATAATCTAGCCATAAATGATGTGATTTAAGGTCATTATGTGTGTTCTATTATTAGAGTTAAAAATATGGTACCACCTTTATTAATTGAGGATAAGTACCAAAAATATTAGTGTAATGCTAAGGATATTGAATTTTTTCAATAAAATACTAGTAGGGCGGAGGGTTGCAGAAGCGGAGGTCTCTCGATAAATCCCCTCTGTAGGTGACGGCGGCGGCCTCCGTGCCAGTCCCTCCCCCATCGATGGGGGAGGGAGAATCGTTGTCTCATAGGAGGAAGAGGGCCTTCCAACCTTTCTCCAACCCGGATTTCCTCCCTCCCTTCCCGAAAGTGGCTTTAAACCCTAAGGTCCTGGACCTGGTGGACGGGGTCCCGAATCTTCCTTTGTCCTCGACATAGTTTTCTGAGTCAACCAACCTGTTGAATCTCACTCTTGTCGCCCGCTTCAAGGACAAGAGGCCCTCGGTTGATGAGTTCAATCATTTTGTTTTTGGTTCATTGGATCTCCAAGAAAGAGCGGTGGTGGGTTTACTCGACAATAGGCAGATAACGGTTCGCTTCGAGATTGAGGCTGATTTGATCAATGCATGGTCAAGAGCACCTCATTTTTACAAGGGATCCTACTTTCTGTTGCTGCAGTGGTCCTTCGACCTGCACATGAAATGGGACTCACCTTCAATCGCGGTTTGGGTAAGTTTTCCCAAGCTTCCCTTTCCATTCCAGAACCCTGCAATTATCTGGATGCTTGGAAATATGGTAGGTAGATTCCTTTGCACGGATAGTCGAACTGAAGCGATCTGTCATCCAATGAATCCTCATGTTTTTGTTGAGATAGATGCATCTAGATCTCCCTTTGAGTATGTTTTTGTCACGATTGGTGAAGAATACCACTGTAAACAGCGGGTGATTTATGAAGATTTGATAGATTTCTGTGGGTCTTGCAGGAGGTTAGGGCACTCGACCGAGGTCTGCTGTAGGGGGTTTCCTCCTCGGAAGACCAAGGGAAGTGGTAAAGGGAAATATATCCCATCGAACATGGAGGGGAATCACCGTTTGCAGCTTGAGGAGGGTTCTCATTTGAGATCGATGGATCCGGCTTTCAGAGGAGAATGCTCTGGGGTGGCTTCGGTGACGCTGGATGGTTACCCAGTCAGGGCTGGAATGGCAACTCTGGAGGGTGATACGGGTCCTGGTTTTTTGAATGGGAAGAGGCCAGGTTGTCATCCGAATTTGGATTTCTCGAAGGAACCCAGGGGTCTGGATCCTGTGGCTCCCCCCTTTATACCGTTGAGTAATAGATTCTCTATCATTACTGAGGATGTTCGATCTGAATGCCTATAAGAGAATGATTTTTCAGGAAAAGAGAATGGTGAAAGGGTTTTAGAGGATCAGTTGGCTGGATGTTTGGTGACTGAAGTCGGTTTGGTCAGAATAGAGGCTATGGAGTTTTTGCAAGAGGGTGATAGGGGACTGGGGTTGGAGGGATCATCCTTAGCGGTTTGCATGGAAGCCAGAAACTGCAATGTGGAGGGAGATGATGAGTGCCAGGTTGAGCAGGGATTGGAAGCAGTTCCTATGGCAATAGTGGATGAAGGTGTTCCAGTGGGGGTGCCTCTGCCGGTGATGGAGAACACAACTACTGGTCAGGATGAAAAAGGAAGGGAGTTCCTGTTTTTAGGGACATAGAAGGTGTGCGGAACAGGTGGTCGTTCGTTCAGTGAGGTGGTACAGGAGCAAACCTCAGTTCCAGTCGGAGGACCTGGCTCCCCCTCAGTAAGACGTCAGTCAAGGAAGGATTACTCCCATCTCCCGCGGCCTATGCATACTCGTTCAACATCTAAGAAGAAGGGAAAGGTCACTATGTCTTTTGCGAATAACATTGTGACTGAGAGGATTTCACCGGACCCTGTTCTAGAAATTCTCAGGAATCAGGTGCAAAGTCCTCAGTATTGGAGGACACCAGGTTGGGAAACGGCCTCGGCCATTGGAGAAGATGAGTCTAGCAGGGGAAGTGGAGAGGAGTACGCATTTGATGATTTTTACTAATGGTTTTGTGTGTTGATTTATGTTTCTTGGTTTAAGTTGTGGTTGTATGCTTAGGCACCGCAATCCATTAAACCGGCTATTGAAAATCAAAAAAAAAAATATTTCCAGTCAGCTAAGGATATTGAATCCACTGGAGGATTCATTTCATGATATTATAAAATAATGGTTTCAAAATTACTAATTCCACAAAAAATATGGTCTAGTGGGTATAGGATTACCATTAGACATTATTGAATCTAAAATCATATGTTGTTAAGATAATAGCTCATGATTTAACAGGAACGCTCTTCTAGGACCAAAATATGAACTTGGAATAAGTTATATGGAATCAGGTTATTCAACAAAAAATTCATGTGAGGCCCCTTTGTATTAGTTAGTCCCTATTTACAATATATTAAATGAGGGAAAATAGAAATTAATCAAGGATATGGGGTTCCATGGGATGTATAACAAATTAGGGAATTAGTTTATTTCATGTAATACATCTAATACTTGTTGGTTGTATATGGAAAACATAATATTCAAGAAGGGTTTTGACCTATAGAACATATTTTCATGTTCATGGGATGTAATAAGTCATTAATATTACATTTATCAAGGTTATGGGTTCCCATAATGATGTGTTTCAACCTATAGAACATGTTATCATGTTTTGTGGGGGTAATAAGTCATTAATCATAAATTTACCAAAATGTGAGAGGGTTCAGTGTGAAGGGAATAACATTTAATAGGGCCACAAAATGGGCCCTATAAGCTTATTTCCATCTTTATTTATACTATATTTTCCACCTAAACACTATAGGTAATTAATTTATCATATAGATACATGACTAGTGATCTCAACTACCTTTTTCTATTTTCAACATGAAACATTTTCTATCAATTTCACTATAATTTGATGGTAATACAATTTAGACCATTGGGGGACAATATATAAATCCATATTTATATTTCCAATCTAAATATTGTTTACTGTCTTGATAAACATGGACCTAGTATTAGGGGAGTGTAAACAATATCATAATTAGGATATATTTTTTCAAGGATACTCCAAACAAAATCAGTGGGAGATGAGAATGTTGTAATTTCTTGATCAATGATATTGGGATATGCGAAATTTAATGAGACAATACTTCCAAGTATGATTATGAATAACTATGAGGTGACACGTTACACTCTGATGATGTGAGTGGACACAAGGATAATAAATACATTCATTTACCCCAAAAAACTTCTATTTGATGGGTCTGTGGCCCTTACAATGATCATTATCATAAATGATAAAATATTGGGATATTAACTCATTTTGAAGGGTTAATGAATATTTATCGTAACCTAGGTTGACTATGATATGATGTTTGATTCATGTAATGGTTTGATTAACAAGGTGATGGAAGAACCCAAAACATTGGTTCCACATGGTACAAATCATATGGCCATTCCATAAGGAGTGATGATGGATTATAGTCCACTGGATAGGCATCATGTAGTGGGGATATTCATTCAACATTGGTTAATATAACATGACTTGTATTTCTTCCATACTTTTTAACATATTGTAGTAATGATGTCATTTTGGTAGATTATTATTTTCTGGTAGGGAGATATTCCTTGATTTCCAACTTCATGAGGTAATAAAATTTAATATCATATGGTGAGGATAACTACCTATTATTTAACAAAATGTGATATGGTCATTAGAACTCAATTGAATGTTTGAAATTTATACCTATATGTATCTTTTCTCTGGTCAGGTTGTATTTGAATTTAGGAGGAATTCTCTGTCCTTTCATTGGCCTAGCTATGGATGGCTGTATGTTTGATTCCATTTTTTTTAGGATCAGATTCATGTGAAAATTTTCAACACATAGATCTAATTCTAGAATAGATAAATAGATATTATATTACTCAATGATCCTTATGCAACAAAAGGGTACACCGGATTGATACAATATTAGGGTATATATAACTTCTTTGGTCAGGATTTCATTGGTTTCTATAAGTATTTTTCTATAAAGGACGAATCATTATATTGTATTCTCTATTAATGATACCCCAAATAAGATTTATCTTGTATATAGAAGGGGGAAATACATATTTTATGATTTTTCTTGAATTTGGGTTCATATTTGAATGATCTTAGGCATCACTATGTATCTTATGATAATAGGAAATGAATACTCATGTAATATAGTAGTGGTTAGTTTTCCCATTACATAAATTACAATAATTTACATGAAAAATTGGAATGTTCAACCACTATCACCTGATAACATGATCTATAATTATTGATGATTCCATCGATGTGAATGAATCGGATTTGGGAGCATATTTCACTGCTATGGATATCAATACATTCATGTGATGTAAACAAATTAGCATCTTTTAGTATTTATCAAGGAACTAGGAATGTGGTGATAATAGAGAATGTGCATTTGGGCCAGGAAAATACACCTAGGCATCATTATGTATTCTGATATGTAATGAATCAAACTGCACATAATTATTACAGGAGATAACCCCTTTGATTTTTGGATCATATCCAAGGTGTTGAGGTTTTTATCAACCCGCAATGATCAATGGAATTTTATTATGCTGAATGGTTCCCTATATAAGTCGAGTTCATACATAGGAAATGTTCTCTACAATAATCAGTCGTCGTATATATGAATTTAATTCATCGCATCCATACACATCCGGATAGGGAGGAGAAAATTAAAATGTTTTAGGTCTTATATGATATTTCATGTGTCATCTAGTTTAACGTCATAAAACACAATTATATCACTAAGTGGAATTTCTAACATATAGAATTTTGGTCTACATGGGGGATTCATACATATAAATGGATGGTTACAATGATACAATGTTATAATAATGAATTGAAAATTGGTTCAATGCATAGAAGAGTAACACCAATGGTTATTTAATCACCATTAATAGTTGGATTGGGGGATTTTTTAATCATTACCAAATAATTCCTAAGTCAATATGGGTGGATATTGGTTGGTATAAGTCATCCATTATTAATTGAGGAAAGAAGTATCTGATATAGTCAACTCTACAACACCTAAATTTTAGGGGGTCCTTTCCTCTAAGACATAAATATCAACTAGGAATAGGTTCTTTGGCATCGTGTTATTCACTATAAAATTCTTGTGAAGAGCCTTCAGATGAATCAATCAATATTACGGATTTCTATATGGGAGAACCAAGTGTTTGTTGGATCAGAGTCCATAAGGTATCACAATATGTGTATAAACTCATGGAATTAGATGGTATTATGTCAGATATTAAAAGATGTTGGTTTTTTCATTGATAACATAATATTCATGAAGAGATTATGAAACGTAAAATGTAATGGTTCGGACCTCTCTGGTCCATTATTTGTGAAAATGTGGTGTTGGATCTGTTCTTGGAGGTCAAGGCAACTTGGTGTGCATTCGGGTGGACTTTTAAGGAAATCTAAAGGGTTATGGACTTCGTACAGGAGGCACACGGTTTTCCTAAACCATGCTACCAAACTGTGCAAGTCTGTTCTTGGAGGCAGTGGTTAACGGACGGTTTGAACACAGTTTGTCTAACCATGTGGACTAACTATGCGAGGAGTGTTTGTTGGGGAAGATGCTAACACATAGTTAGCGCACAGTTTGTTAAAATGTGCGGGCACTTAATGTTAGATCGCAAAATTGTGGATCTAACTCGTTTTTCCTTTAATCACCCTGTTTAAGCCCCTAATCAGCCATAACTCAGGATTACCCTTCTGTGGAGGTAGAAGAACCTCTCCTAAGCATTTTAGAGGCGATTTGGAGGTTTTTATTGGAAAATCAAATCCAGTTGACGTGGTATGGGATTCTTTTTGGTTGGTTTCTTAGATCTACCAAGATCTACTCCTCCTCTTCTCTTGGTTTCTTATATCAACCCCCGTTATGGGTAGATCTAAGTGTGTGGATGTCAGTTACGATGAGTTTTGGTATTGGTTGTGTTAGTAGAGGAGATCTAAGGAGGATTTGTGGAGAACTGACCCGGTTTCTTGGGCGTGCATCAACCATTGTGGTTTTCCTCAAAAAACGTTGAGGTTGGGGATTCATTGCTTCTCTTTTGTATTTGTAATGGTATCAATAACATGTTGAATCACACTAAATGATAATGGAATTGACGTAATAAATATTTTTGAACCATATAAAGAAATTTCATTGATCGTTTGTTATTTCCTCTTGTTTACTAGATAGTTTAATATATAGGCCTTCTTGTTAAGCATGTTGTTCATGAGGAATTTTACAAAGAATGTAAAGCCGAAATTAATTGATAATTGGTCGGCTAAAAATATGGAGGCATGAAAACAGACTTGGTTATTGTTGTAATTTAAAATTGATCAAATTTGGCATGGTAAGCATGTTTAATATTCGGTGATAGCTTACTGAATTTGTTCATGATGTTGGAACCAAATAATTGAATTTGTTAATTCAACATGGATTAAATACCATGATTTAATTCCATGAAGGGTTCTGAGTTTCCCACTTGTTGTGAATTAGGGAAAAAATTCCATTTGATGTGGTGTTGTTTTCCTGCTGGTTGTGTTGTGATGTGACCCTGGAGGGGTGTTGTGATATGTGGAGGTAGGAAGGCCTCATGGTTGTGGTAGCAGATGACGCCTAGAGTGGAGAGATGCATCAGTTTATAAATTTGGATGTTAGGGAGGACACCGGGGATGATGGAATGGGATGGATGTGGTTGTTGGATTCTTGGTACTTTGTTTGGTTGTTTATCTACTTTACTTTTCCCCACTACTCAAGGAACTGGTCTTTCGTACCCTTCTTCTGAAGGAGGCGAAGACACGTGGGGTATGCCACGTGATTTCCATGTTTTGTCTCTCAAGGGATAATGGGTCTACACTCTTTCTATAGGTGGAAAAGACTCGACGGGTAGTACTATTACTCACCCTGTTCAGCCCCCTTGTGTTTAGTAGCATAGGTTGCTTTTTTTAAATTCATGGGAATATGGGAAAGTAATTCTGTAATGAATGTTCGGATAATTTATGTTAACCCACAGGGTTGGAGTTTTATGAATCCTAATGATGTGGTTTAGAACTTTTGAAGGGATAGTGGTTTTTGGATGTTATGTTAATGGAACATAATGTGGAATTTTACTTGGTTAATTAATGTTCGAAGAATTAATTATCATACAGTGAAATTGAAAAAAAGGGGAATGAAGTAATCTAATAAATCCATTTAAATGGTTGTGTTCTTATTGGATACCTATTATTAGAAGTGGAAGCCCGGAGTCTGAGAGACGTTAGCTACAGTCATGTCTATGACAAGGTTATGTCCGTAGTGTGGTTGTGAGTTATAATATATTTTGTACTTTTTGTGTTTCTATGTGATACTCCACCCTGTCAGTAAGGGCAACTGACACCTCGGGGATTCTGAGCCCTCGGAAGGTGTTTTCCCCAGTATTGTGTTGGGAGGATGAATGGATGACTACCCCCTTTGACCCCGCTCTCTTCTCTTGGTAGATACTAGTTCCATGAGGCACAACGGTTAGTTTTCCCCATATATGTGTGTAGAGGGTTGTAATGGATTGTGGATATTCACACACATATATTCTAGATATAGTATCCTATGTACTACTGTAACTGTAACATGTATAGGCTGTGAGGAATTGAGGATCCTTACTCGGTGTATGGATTGTAATGGCTTGAGGTATAATACCCGACGCATGATACAAGCTATGTGATCTGTGGTGGCTCCCGGAAACTAACTGGTTACTTTTGGTTGTGAGGATGTTGTGGTGCTTATCTCAGGTGTCTGGGGGCAAGCCATTGTGGTGCACATGGTGCATATTATGGAGCTTAGCCAAAGATTATACGAGCAAGCCTCTGGAGAGAGATGTATAGGACGTATGTCATTGGGGAAAATAAGCAAATATGTGGGGAAGTAGTAGCGGGGTACCCTTGATATTATTTTCTATATGCTATATTCTTGTATGCATTCCATGGTGAGAGTGGCCATGGTGAGGTTTGGAACTTAGTATACTAGTTTAGGTGATGAGTCAATTTCACTGTAGTTCACTGTGCTTTAGCATGCTTTCTTTACTTATTCACGAGAGGCTTCGAGGAGGATCCTACTGAGTATACTATTATACTCACCCTAAGTATATATAAACTATTTTTTAGGTTACTTAGAGAAGGTTGGAGATCAAGCTGGTTTCTACTAGCTTGGGGTTACAGGAGTTGTTCAGGTTTGTGGTCACTACTACTTTTACTTTCTTTTGGGTATTTTTAGTTTTCCCGTTTAGTTGTATACTTTTTCTTGGAATTCCATTAATGTACTTGGGTTTCTTTTATATTTCATTTTTGAGTTGGATTTGGTTGGTGTCTATCTTTTCTCTCTCTTTCTCATGTTTTCTCTTAGAGGGTAATGCCTTCAATTTGTGTGATTATTATACCATCGGTGCTAGTCAGCAACATGGGGCCTACTGAAGGTGGGACTCAGGGGTCATTATCTCCCTTTCCACATTGTCGGCCTAGGAGTGGTACACATTGTGGGGAGGTGGTCATGACAGAGTGATATCAGTGGTCTAGTTGAGGGATATGATGGAGTTTGGAGTTAGGCACAGGCGAGGTTGCATGGGTTGGTAGGGAAACTGTGTCATTCACGTTTAGCAAGTGATGTAAACACTAGAGACCGGCTGAGACATAAGAGTTTAGGGCCCCCTATGATCTGATGTAGGTACCTTTAAGTTCACAATAGCTACTAAATAGGTTGATACTAGTTGAAGGGTAGAGACCTAGGAAAGGATCATGCATCATTCTTCATTGTGCCTGTGTTTGAATGGGTACACCTTGGTATAGGTTAACCTAAAAAGAATGAATTAAAAAAATTAGTTAATTAATGTTGAGACTTCTATATTCCAGGCTTAGGAGCTCGAATTATTTGTTATATTGAAGGTATGGATCCAGGTCGACGTCCTCATCAGGGTTGCGTAGAAGATGTCTAGGAGGATGTTCTAGCAGGTCATTGCAGGGTAGAGGTTGACGAAGATGACACTTGGAGGAAGAAACATTGTGAGTTTCAGCGCCAGAGTATGTAGAAGTATGAGGTCTCTTTTTCAGATGCAGTCAGGGAAGACTAGTTGGAGGAGGTCGAGATAAGATTTAGTTTGATTCTTTCTCTAAAGGAGCGATGTGGGTCATTAGCTGTGACGATGCTGCATGGTGCAGCAAGGCAGTGGTGGTTCTTATTTCTCAGGGATCGTGAGTAATCATCGATCTCCTGGGAGGAGTTCCAAGAAATTTTTAGAGCCCAGTTCCTCTCTTCGAATGCGAAGGCGTCTAGTCGGCAGGATCTTATTACCCTTCGACATGGGAGCTCTAGTGTTTGAGATTTTGGAATCCATTTCAGGAACCTTTTACGATATGCTTCAGACATATTACAAGATGAGGATGCTAGGGAGATGCATTTTGAGGAGGCTTTTCATCCAGAGATCCAGCGCCAGTTCACCCCATTTATGTTAAACACATATCTTGAGGTGATGGAGAGGGTAGAGGTTGTTGAGAGGACTTTGGCCAGGACCAGATCATCATGAAAGGGGAATCAACATGATTCCTCATGAATCAAGGCTACAGTCCGAGGTTCCTGGTTTTCAGGGCATAAGAGTTTCCGTTCATCAAGGGGTAGGTCCCAGCCATTCACATCTCATTTCTCCGGAGGTAGAAACTCTCAGGCCTATGCCATGGGATCATGCGCTTGTTTTTCTTGTGGTGGTTGTGATCATCAGCAGTGGGAGTGCCCAACCATTCAGAGTAGTCATCGTGCGCTGGGCACTCCGCTCCAACTTCCTCCGTTGAGGCAGTTCCAACCAAAGAAGTAGTAGCAAGTTGCACCAGCTTTCGAACAGTAGATGGTAGCTGGGGTAGGCAGATTAAAGTCCAATGATGCTCCCCATCCTCAGAGAGTATAGCACGACCATGTTGGTGGTCTTCATCAGGGTCAGAGAGGCCGTGGAGGAGGTCGTGGTCAGCTTCCTGCTCTAGCATTGCCAGCTCTAGACGAGTTAGATGTCGTTCGAGGTACCCTTTGCTTGTTTTCTACCTTGGTGTATGCCTTGATTGATTCAGGAGTGACACAATCCTTCATATCACCTACCCTTGTCCATGCTTTGTGACATGAGGTAGAGAGGCCTCCAGTGCCCTTTGCATTGACTATGCCGGTTGGAGGTCGAGACGACTTGTTTAAAATATGTTGAGATTGTGAGCTAGTGTTGGGGCAACACTGCTCTTGGGGATATTTACTATGTTTACGAATACAACCATATGATGTCATCATCAACATGGATTCGTTTTATTCAGTGCAGGCTATTGTGGATTGCATCAGGAATAAGGCCATCTTCATTGGTTCATATGGATATCAAGAGGTGTTTGATGGTGAGCAAGATCCTCGGATGGGTCACAGGTGAGTTCTATCCTTATCAACCATGGAGGCTGCGATGATTCTGAGTTCTTCAGAGGTTCGCTAGTTGGTGTATCATATGGTCATAGAGGAGTACCCTAATGTTTTTCCAGAAACGGTTGTACCCTTACACCATCGATGAGATATCGAGTTTGGGATCGAGATACAGCTAACATTGTCTACTATATCTATGTATCCATATAGGATGGCCCCTTCTGAGTTACGAGAGCTACTTATAGATCTTGACAGTCTGTTGAAATTCGGTTTTGTTCGACCAAGTGTGTCACCATGGGGTGCACCAATTCTGTTCGTGAAGAAGGCCAATGGCAGTTTGCGGTTGTGTGTCGATTATCATCGCTTAATCAAAGTGACAATAAAGAGTCTCTTTCATCTTCTAAGGATCGAAGAATTATTAGATCAACTAAAGGGTGAATGTTGGTTCTCAAAGATTGACTTGTGGTCAGGATATCATCATATGAATTGGAAGGGTGAAGATATCCCGAAGACCGCTTTCTGTTGTCGTCATGGGCATTATGAGTTCGTTGTAATGACGTTCGGCATGATGAATGCTCTAGTTGTCTTCATTGGATTGATGAATTCTGTGTTTCTTGAGTTCCTAGACAAGTTCGTTGTAGTTTTCATCGACGAAATCCTTGTGTACTCCACATCTTAAGAGGAGAATGCAGAGCATCTGCAAGCCTTTTTGGGAGTTCTTCTTCGACATCAGGTGTTCGGGATGTTGTTGAAGTGTGAGTTTTGGGCTCGAGATTTCTGTTTCATGGGGACGCTGTGTACCAATAGGGAGTAGGTGTGGATCCATCAAAGATAGAAGCTGTTGTGTCTTGGTCAGGCCCCAAGACAATGTCATAGGTGCGAAGATTCCTTTGTCTCACAGGAAAACACATGAGGTTCTTAGCTAATTTATCCTTAGTTTCAACTCCCCTGACAACATTGACTAGAAAATATAAGGATTTCATATGGACTAATTAGTTTCAGGAAGCTTTCGAGTATCTAAAAGGGAAGTTAGTAAGTGCTCCAGTCCTTTGTCTTCAAGCTGAGGGAGTTTAGTTTGATGTTTTATGCGATGCTTCACATCTGGGGCTAGGTTGTGTTCTCTTGCAGTAGAGGTCTATTGTTTCCTATGGGTCTCGACAGTTGCGTCCCCATGAACGCAACTCTGCCTCCCATGACATTGAGTTGGTAGTTGTGGTGTTTGATATGATGTTTTGGAGACATTACCTCATTGGTGAATGCATTGTGGTTTTCACTGATCATAAGATTTTGAGGTATGTTTTCTCCCAACATGTCTTAAACATACGACAACGTCGGTGGATGGAGTTATTATAGGAATACGACTTGGAAATACCATATACACCTGGTAAAATGGAATGTTGTCGCTGATGCACTGAGCCAAAAGTCACGTAGTGATGCTGTGCATGAATCCGGTGATTCATGGAGGGTAATGGAAGAACAGTCAGCATTAAATCTCGATATGGGAGAAGTCGGAGGTAGAGGTTGTCTATTTCAGATGATGGCGTAGTCATCCCTACTGCAGAAGGTGTAAGGGTCCCAGTTGGGGGATCTTGAGGTGGAGGTTTGGAGATACCTAGTTCTTTGTAGTCAGGCTCCTGATGGTTGGTTTGTAGATGAACAACACAGAGTGATGTATCATGGAAGGATTTTTGTTCCCTTGATGATGCATGAGACGTTCCTTTGAGAGTTCCATGTTTCTCCTTTAGCGGTGCATCCTAGTGTGATGAAGATGTACTGATCCTTGAGGATTCAGTTTTGGTGGCCTGGGTTGAAGCATGCAGTTGCGGAGTTTGTGTATTTTTGTTTAGTCTGCCAGAAGGTGAAGGCCGAACACCATATTCCAGGTGGTCTTCTTCGGCCATTAGAGATTCCTCAGTGGAAGTGGGAGAACATCTCGATGGACATTGTTACTAGTTTACCTCGATCTCCAGGAGGTTATGATGGAATTTGGGTGGTAGTGGATTGTTTATCAAAATCGTCCCACTTCATAGCAATCAAGGAGTAATGCCCAGTGGAAGTTTTGTCGAGGCAGTATCTGGAGGAGGTGGCGAGACTTCATGGAGTCCCAAGGTTGATAATTTCCGATTGAGATCCTCATTTTACCTCCGGGTTGTGTAGGGGTCTCCAACATGATTTTGGTTCTCAACTATGACATAGAATGTCTTTTCACCCTCAAAAGGATGATCAGACAGAGCAAACTATCTAGACTCATGAAGACATATTACACTCTTGTGTTCTTAATTTCAGAGAGTCATGGACGAGGCACTTACCCTTGGTAGTGTTCGCTTATAATAATAGTTTTAAATCAACCATTAGTATTGCGCCGTTTGAAGCCTTGTATGGCCGGCCTTGAAGTTCTCCATTGTGATGGACTGGGGTTGGAGGGACATCAATTATCAGACTAGAACTAGTGCATAATACAACAGAGATGGTTGAGGTGATTCGTGAGAGGATAAAGGTAGCGCAAGATCATCAGAAATCATATGCTAGTAGAAGAAGGAGACCCTTAGAGTTTAATGTTGGGGATCATGTGTTTCTGAAGGTGACTGCCAGTCATGGGCTGCGAAGGATTGGCTGTTGAAGTAAGCTTTATCCCCAGTTTGTTGGGCCTTTTGAGGTGTTATCTCGTGTTGGAGCTGTGGCGTATCAAGTAGAACATCCCCCTCAGATGAGTCGGATACATTATGTTTTCATGTATCACAGCTACGTCATTATCTTCATGACGACTCCCACATCATCGATTGGGGAGAGATCGATGTTGATGATGATGCCACCGTTGAGGAGTGACCTGTGGAATCCAAGACCGCAAGGAGAAGGTGTTGTGCGGGCGTTCCATCCCCTTAGTTCATGTCTTGTGGCAACACTGTGGCATGGAGGAGAGTACATGGGAATGCGAGTTACAGATACGTTCCCAGTACCCACAGTTGTTTGATGTTTGACTCTTTTCATGTATTGTTGTAGCTGATGTGGTTGTGGAACATTCAGGTTTATGAGATGGATCCCTTTTTATCTTTGGTGGCTTACTCTCTTTTGAGAGGTATCTCAGTGGGTGGTCATTCCGGCCCAGTTTCGTTTTCTCTTTAGGTGGATTTTGGATTCTGGAGGATGATATTGTATTGAGAGGTATTTGATGTAATGGCCCGGACCTCTCCAGTCCATTCCTTTGTGAAAATGTGATGCTGGAGGAGTTCCGGGAGGTCATGGCGATTTGGTGTGCATTTGGCTGGACTTTTAAGGAAATCTAAAGGGTTATGGCCTTCACAAGGGAGGCGCACAATTTGCCTAAACCGTGCGGCCAAACCGTGCAAGGATGGTCTTGGAGGAAGTGGCTAACGCACGGTTAGCACATGGTTTGTCTAACCGTGAGGAATAACTATGCGAGGAGTGGTTGTCGAGCCAGAATCTAATGCACGGTTAGAGCACGGTTTCTTAAACCGTGCGGACTAACCATGCGGGCACTGAAAGTTAGATCCTAAAATTGTAGATCTTACTCTTTTTGCCTTTAATCACCTCGTTTAAGCCCCAAATCTGCCATAACTCGGGATTACCCTTCCTTGGAGGTAGAAGAACCTCCCCCAAGCATTTTGGAGGTGATCCAGATGTTTTTCTTGCAAATCGAAGCCGGTTCTCGAGGTATGTGATCCTTTTTGGTTAGTTTCTTAGATCTACCTCGATCTAATCCTCCTATTCTCTTAGTTTCTTAGATCCACACCCGTTATGGGTAGATCTAAGTGTGTGGATGACAGTTATGTTGAGTTTTGGTCTTGGTTATGTAAGGAGAAGATATCTAAGGAGGATTCATGGAGAACCGACCTGGTTTCTTGGGCGTGCATCGACCGTTGTAGTTTTCCTCGAAAACCTTTGAGGTAGTGGATTCTTTGCTTCTCTTTTGTTTGTGTAACAGTATTGATAGCATGTTGAATCCCACTGGATGATAATGTAAATAACCTAATTAATAGATTTGAACCAGATAAAGAAATTGCTTTGATCGTTTTTTTATTGCCTCTTGTTTACTAGATAGTGTAATATATATTCCTTGCTTGTTAATCATGTTGTTCCTGAGGAAATTGATGAAGAACGTAAAGCTGTAATTAATTGATAATTGGTTAGCTAAAAATATAGAGGCATGAAAATAGACCTAGTTCTAGTTTTAATTTGATATTGATCAAATTTGGCATAGTAAGCATGTTTAATCATCGGTGATAGCTTACTGAATTGATTCATGATGTTGGAACCAACGAATTGAATTTGTTAATTCAAGATGGATTAAATAACTTTATTTAATTCCATGTAGGGTTTTGAGTTACCATCTTGTTGTGAATTAGGGCTAAAAGACCATTTGATGTGGTTTTGTTTTCCTGCAGCTTGAGTTGTGATTTGTCCCTGGAGGGGTGTTGTGATATGTGGAGGCAGGGAGGCCTCGTGGTTGTGGCAGCGGATGACGCCTAGAGTGGCAAGATGCGTCGGATTATGCATGTGGGTGTAAAGGAGGACACTGGGGATGATGGAATGGGATGGATGTGGTTGTTAGATGTTTGGTGATTTTTTGTTGTTTATCTGCTTTAATTTTCCCCACCGCTCAAGGTATCTGGTCCTTCATATCATTCTTCCAACGGAGGTGAAGAACCACGGGGTATGCCACGTTCTTTCCATGTTTTGCCTCTCAAGGGAGAATGGGTCTACACTCTTTCTATAGGCGGCAAAGACTTGTCAGGTAGTATGTCCACTCACCGTGTTAAGCCCCATTGTTTTTAATAGTATAGGTTTCTTTTCTAGAATTCTTGGGAATATGGGAATGTAATTCGGTAAAGAATGTTCAAATAAATTATGTTAACCCATGGGGTTTGAGTTTGATGAAACTTAATGATGAGGTTTAGAACTTTTGAAGGGACGGTGGTTTTTTGATATGATGTTAATGGAACATAATGTTGAATTGTTCTTGGTTAATTAATGTTCAAAGAATTAATTAACGTATAGTGAAATTGATAAAAAGGGGAATGAAGTAATCAAATAAAGTCATTTAAATGGTTGTGGGCTTATAGGATACCTAGTCTTAGAAGTGATAGCCCGGAGTCTAAGAGACGTTAGCTGCAGTCATGTCTAAGACTAGGTTATGCCCATAGTGTGGTTGTGAGTTATAATATATTCTATACTTTTTGTGTTTCTATTCGCTACATGACCCTTTCTGTATGGGAAACTAACACCCTGAGGATTGTTAGCCCTGGGGGGTGTTTTCCCCATCATTCCGGTGGGAGGATGAATGTCTGACTACCCCCTTTGACCTCGCTCTCTTCTCGTTGTAGATACTAGTGCCATGACGCACAATGGTTAGTTTTCCACATATATGTGTGCAGAGGGCTGTGATGGCTTGTGGTTATTCACACACATATGTTCTGGATATAGTATCCTATGGACTTCTATAGGTGAAATGTGTATAGGTTGTGATGGCTTGAGGATCCTCACTTGGTGTATGAGCTGTAATGGCTTGAGGTATAATACCTGACGTATGATACACATTATGTGAGCTATGGTGGTTCCCAGAAACTACCTGGTTACTTTTGTTTGTGAGGATGGTGTGGTGGTTATCCCAGGTGTCTGCGGGAAAGACTTTGTGGTGAACATGGTGCATATTGTTGAGCTTAGCCCATGTTTATACAGGCAAGCCTTAGGAGAGAGTTTCAATGGATGTATGTCATTGGGGAAAAGAAGCAAACCAGTGGGGAAGTAGTAGCATGGTACCATTTATATTCTTTACTATATGATATATTCTGGCATGCATTACTTGGTGAGAGTGGCCATGGTGAGGTTGGGAACTTAGTATACCTATTTAGGTGACAAGTTAGTTTCATTGTTGTTCACTGTGATTTAGCATGCTTCCATTACTTTTTCTTGAGAGGCTTCAGGAAGTATCCTACTGAGTATACTGTTATACTAACCCTATGTATATATAAACTATTTTCAGGTCACTAGGAGTAGGTTAGAGATCATTCTAGTTTATACTAGCTTGGGGTTGCAGGAGCTGTTCGAGTTTGTGGTCGCAACTGCTTTTACTTTCTTTTGGGTATTTGTAGTTTTCCCATTTAGTTGTAGAAATTTTTCATGGCATTCCATTTATTTCCTTGGGTTTCTTTTATATTTCAATTTTGAGTTGGACTTGTTGGTGTCTATCTTATCTCTCTCTTCTGCTTGTGTTCTCTTAGAGTGTAATTCCTCCCATTTGTGTGATTTTTATACCCTTGGTGCTAGTCTCCAATCTGGGGCCTACTAGAGTTGGGAATCGGGGGTCATTATCTCCCATTCCAAATTTCCAGCCCAGGAGGGATACACATTGTGAGGAGATGGTCATGACATAAAATATATTAGAAAATTTATAGATCACATTATGAAGGAAATTTTATAAAACTTAAAATTATTTAGTATCCATTTATCAAGGGGGTGATATGTTCAATTAGATGACCCCATACTAATAAATATTATTTCATTTGATTAGGATGATGTATTACATATTAACGTCATTTTAATAAGATGTGTTTGTGAAATGTAACAACATGTTACTATGATTTGTTCATGAAGATTGACATCATGAAACTAGTATGTGGTTCCCACTCTATGTAGATAAATCACCTCGATATCAATAATTATAATGTATTTCTAGGGTCCCAACGATGACTGGAGTCATTACCGACATGAAAAAATAGTCAAATGAAATGTTGATTGAGACATACAAGAGTTAATATTAAGGATTATGTGAGGAAATATTTATAATCATTCAAATAGTAATATCCACATGACTCTTTTTGTTAATAAATAAAAAAACATTATTATGGATATGGGTTTGGGCCTGAAATAAATGATTGAGGTGTCTTTGTGTGTTCTATTAATACATGAATCGTCCCATTCATGATTCTAATAAATAAGAACTCTATATGTTGGTCCATCTCGTATTAAGAGTGGGAGTATTTTAAAATTATATTATATTATTTTACATAATGGAAGGGCCCAAAATATAAGATTCGAGTGTTACTACATATCATGTGATAATTTGAATCAAGTCATACGCAGTTCTTATATTGAAAATTCCCCATCCAAGTATTACGAATATTTTAGGAGGGGATTTTCTATTTTATATTGTGTCTTAGCCCAGTATTTCTGAAATATGTGTCACTATGTATCATTTATGACTTCAAATCAACCCCTTTGTAATTCAGATATATGGTCCCAAAGTTGGTTTGAATAACACATACGAATGGGGGAGTCAATTGTTTCTTAAGATTTAAGTTAGTCCCTAGATTAGAAGATATAGATGTCATTAAATTTCCAATTTTATAGGGAAAAAAATCGAAAAATAGTTCTTACGGAAGAAATTCCATAAAAATTAAAACCAACATATTGGGAGTGGGAATTTTTTTAACAATTTGGATTGAATGATTATTTTATGTTGGCCTTGGGACACATGGGGAGACCACCCTAAGCACATTAATTATTTACTAAATAGACCATATGTTACACAGTTTAACTTCAAGTGAATTGGATTGAAGTGTCTAGTAGTCTACCATCACACAATGAGGGCATAACACTAAGAAGAAAGACTAGCATAGGGAATCTGGGTCCACAAAGTATATTCATACTCGAGAATGGAGTGGTACATGAATAAATTGTTATACTATTTTTTGTGATATAAGTTAGGATTCCTATATTCAAATCACTGAGGTTTTTAAAAAATAATTAAATATAATGGTTATGGGATGAGTATATCATGTCCCAAGATATATGATCTAACATGAGATGAGGACTAGTGGATATAAGACAACCATTGATAGTGATGGAATATTATTTCATGAAGTATCAGTATATTAGATCATTGATTTGGGGGGGGGGGATTTCTTCTAGCTCCAAAATATCCCCATGTAATAGTCTCTCATGTACTATTTTATTAACTAGTTAATCCTTGTGGAGTCCATTCAAATTAACTAGACACTATTACATATAATCTATAATGGGAACAAGAGTTTGAGGGATACTATTCTATGGTGATCCATCATAAGTATATGAAGTCATGTAATTTGATTGTAATCAACATGATATCATGGATATAAATATGTTTTATAAAGGAAGTAATATTGAAGAAGGGTTAGGGAACCCAAAAGGCCTACACCAACGTGTATTAAACACATTCTTAGGAAAATGGGATAAAACATTCAATTCATGAGTACACAGTCATAGGGATGATGTACTACTCAATGTGAATCCCTTTTGTATTTCTTTTTAAAATCATGATAAAAGGATGTATCCTTTATTATTAAATATGGTGAATCATAATCATGCTAGTCAGAGTGGATTTCTAGGTTCCCTACCATCACATGATTCATGCTCAATATGAGAAACTATGGATGAATGGGATGTTAATTACACTGCATGGGTGTGCATGGAAATGGATATTTTTTGTGATTTCATGTTTTTATGTTGATTATAATCACTAAATGGATTTTATTTCTGTGGAGTTAAATGGTTTATAGTGGGGTTAATCATGTTGGTACCTAAATTGGAGGTTCGATGAAGCATTATGTACTCTAAAACAATAGGAATAATGCCACACATTGTACTTATATATGAAACACATATTGTATATTAACCGATGTTCCTAGAAAGAGGATGTTTTTACTTTTAATTAACCTGGTATTTCTGATATGGGTATCACTCCATATCCTACGGTAACAAGAATTGATAAAGTCAGTGATCTAGATAAATCTCCCTATAATGTTTTTTACCAAATAGAGATGTGGTATTTCATTCACTTTTTATTATTTATTTTTTATAGGCCTCTTTTTACTTGTAATACAAAACATATAATTTAGTAACAAAAATAATGCCACAAATAGATATGTTATATAAAAATACCCTACATAGGTATGACCCATAAAAAAAGACAGAATAATTTTTCTTTTTCGTATTTTAGTTTGTCCCATGATTTGAGATCTGGGTTTTGATATTTATACATCAATAATATGTATCGAGCAATACATAGTTCTATGTTTCGATCAATTATGTGGATCTATATCTCGCAAAAGGATGGGGCCAATCAATTATTCATATTTGATGATTTGGATCCAATATAGCGAATCTTTATTGAAGTAATGTCCCAGATTCCGAATGAATGAAACCTATTATGAATGTGGTTTTTATTTTATAATCACGTAGGACCACATTCACTTTTGTATGGTTGTGTAAAAAACAATTTTTGAGATGTTTAACCCCTACACTAGAAACATATATCATTGATCTGAATCATTCATAACAAAAGTATTGTTTTCCCCAAAGGTGACCTTATCTTTTTCAATTTAACATCATGAAACTAGGATGTCTTCCATGAAGTTTAATATCTAGATTTAAGTATTTTATCCATGTAGTTTAACATCTTGTGGTAAGGACATTGAAATATATTCAATTTAATATTTTTACCTTGAAATTTCTATCTCATAGGGTAATATACATATAGTATCTCTTAAAAAAACTTGTTGGTGGGGTAATAATGTGTTTCTCAATCATTGTGAAAAATGAGTATGATTTTTTAGATTAGAACATATGTAAGATTTAAGGCCCTTCACACATGGGTTTCATCCTTGGAATTTAAATTCATGATAATATTTTCTTCCTGGGATCAAATATATAATATTCATAGAAGAACAAGTATTGTTGATCCTTTTTGAAAATGTCTTATGAAATCCAATTATAATGTACCTTGAGGTTATACAGAAAATAGAATATTTTCATTAAAATTCATTCTAACCCATCCTTCCACTACTCTGATTTCATATAATTTATTATTTTTATATATAATGTTCATCGAAGTGAGGTAAACATGAAATAATTATGTAACTATTTATCTGTTTTCTAAAGTAGAAAATATATATTTTCTTGAATGGATGTTTTAGATTGGGATATGATAGTCCAATATAGATGTGTTAGCAATGAAATATTTTCTACTAGAGAAATGGAAAATGATGTATCGAGTTTGAATCCAATTAGAGATCAAAAAGACCCCAAATTCATTAAAGGATTCTGTCACATGATTCACTATTGTGGTCACCCTCTCTAGAACATGCATAGTGGAAGGTGACAGTACCTCCATAAGCACCAAGTGCCAGACTACTATGCACGTTTTTTTGATGTTACCTCCATGACTCTAATATAGCCCCTCGACATTGTGACTTCGTTTTTCTATTATGAAGTGCCTCATGTGGATCATGAGGCTTGTTGCCTAAAAATATGTGGCTCACACCCACCACAAATTTTTTGTTACCCATAACTTTTAGTTTCCATCCACCCATCTTGAAACACTCCAAAACGTTGCAAACCTACAACAAAAACTGATTTTTTCATGGTACATGAAAATGTTCAATGATTAACTAATTTCTTCCTCTTATCCTATGAAGTGCACTGTGTTGCATTTGTTGTCAATGAGGCATGAAGTTGTCTTGGAATGAATGGAAGTCAAGGAATGTCAAGATGTGAATGACAAAGGTTGTGATGGTGTTGGTGGTAATGGAGAATGGCCATGGAACATAGAGGCATGTCACTTAGGAGATTCACTACGTGACATAGGAGATGATGGTTGAAACATTCTCTAGTGATATCTGACGATTGTTGAGCTGTTCTTAATGTTCCAAGAACTTGTATCAACTGGATACAATGTCACAACAATGTTCGAAGACCATCCATTGTCTTCACAATGCATGAGGAGTTGAAAGGAGCTCCATCCACAACTCCTAAGTGGATGATGTGCATTAATGAAGTCCATGCACTATCACCTAGTGCATGTGAACATGACGATGATCCAATTGATCTCTAATTGGATCAATGAAGCACATTGAAGAATTTTATGTGATTCCAGAGCTCGGTTGATGAAGAACCTTCGGGAATTCCCTCCTAAGTGAAGATTATTTGCTTAAGAAGAATGGAGGAATTCTAATGAAGAAGAAGAATAGAAATGTGGGAGAAGAGAAGAAATGGAGAAGAAGAGTTGTGGCACATGGCATTTTACACTTAGTCCTTATACAAAGTACTTAGTGTTTAAGTAGGCAAAAAATATGCCACCAAGGGCCAGCCATAAGGGTTCAACCCCCAAGGAACATGTGGGCCTAAGGCGCCACGCCCAAGGGGGGATCCCATGTGGCCAGCCCGAGAGGCAGGGGGGCCGTGTGTAAGCCCCTGAGGACACGCGGTGGTGAAACCCGCGCGCCCGAGGTGCATGGTGGGCGCTAGAGCGCGCCCGCAGGAGCAGAGAGTGGGCGCAGAGCGCGCCCGCAGGGAGAACACGATGCGGGGCGACACCGTGGAGGGAGAAGATTCAATTGAGGGTGCTGGGGGAGCGGCATATTGATAAGCCGCGTGAAAACCGCGAGAGGTTTCGATGTGGGACGCGCAAAATTCACCCTGAGTGAATCCAGGCCGTCCGAGCGATCTCGCGCTTGATCTGCGCCGCACGATCCATCCGCGGCGCCGCGATCTAATCCAGGCCGTTGAAGATCTGATCCGACGGCCCCGGCATCGTCTCCCACCTTCGACCATGCGGAGCCTTCCCGCGAGCCGCCGCTGAACCAGAGGCATCCCGACGACGGCATTCGAGCTCCCGACCACCTCCGATCAAGCTAAAGCCACCCTCGTGCTCGTCTGGCCATAACGAACAGTACCATGCAAAAAACGAGTCGTGCATGCATTCAATGAGAGAATTCAGTCGAGGCCGAAGCAACCGAAGGTGCGAGGCCATGATTGATTGATGCTTTGCATGGATAAAGGCCATGCATGTGTTTTCATGCACAAGAACGTGAAGAAAGGGCATAAATGGAACCCGCGTGAACAGAGAGAAGAAAACAATATTTAAGGAAATCTTGAAATCCCGAAATCTTCGGGAGATTAAAAGATATCACACGCGGATGTCTTGAGGATTCCTTGCCTATAAAAGGAGAGCCCATGCTCTCGGTATTGCTTGCTGATGCGCTGAAAATTTGAAGAGAGTCCCGCGAGCACCCTGTGCTTTGCGAAGATTTGAAGCCCCGCGCATCCCACTTGTGCGGCTGTTGTTCTCGGTGCCACTCGAGGCCCGAAGGAGTCCCCTGTGCGCTATCCTTTGCGCGACAGGAAGGAGGAAGGGCAGCGCCAACTTGCGCGCCCCCTCTGTGCACCGCGCCCCCTGCACGGTAGGTGCTTGCACAGCCAAGTGCACCCTTGCACTTGCGCGCCCACGGCCGAGGTCCTTTGTGCCTTGTGCTTGCGCGACAGAAGCTGTGAAGAGAGGAAGGCCGCACCCCTTGCGCGCCTGCACAGAAGTGGAGTTCGGGCTGTGTGTGCAAAAACAGAAGAGGCAGTAGCCTTGGGTGTGTGCAAGAAGAGAAGGAAGGCCGAGCCTTTGTGCTTGTGTACCAAGAAGACAAGACCACCTACGGACAGTGGGTGTGTGCCAAGTGGAGAAGAGGACCCGAGGCTTTCATGCCTTGTGTGTGCACCAAGTGAAGACACATTTTGTGTGTGCAAAATTGAAGAACAACCTACGGGTTAAGGGTGTGCAACAAGAAGTGGTAGAATTGGCCAAGTCTCAAGTGTGTGCAAATTGAAACAAGTGTGTGCAAAAAGACAACAAGGTCGAACCTTAGTGTGTGTGCAAACTAAAGTGTACACACTAAGAAGAAAGAGAAGAGGACTCTCACACTATAGTAGAACACACAATTTAAGTGTGTAAACAAATTGGATAAAGTGTGTGATGTTCAGTGAAGGTGTGTTCTTAAAAGAATTACACCCTTTGAGGGTTTACTGCACCTAGAAGAAGAATAGGGAAGTGCATGCATGCATGCATGCACATGCACACGTGAATAAAGCCAAACCAGCTTGTGTGCATTTGAGGAGTCCAAGACCAGGAGTTCTTGAAGAGTTTTGAGAAGCAATGCAATCAGTGCATGAGGATGCAGAGATGCCATGCACTCAGTGCATGAAGTTGTTCTGATGTGAGACTGGACCAGACTGAAGTTAAAGATATTATTTGTCTGAGTATTCAGTAGTTGGAGAGAATCCAGGTCATCCTCAGAAGAAGGAGATAAAGCCTGAGCAAGACGAGAAGACCTGATCATCACAAGTGATCAGAGGTACAGAGCAAGGCCAGTAGCCTTTATCCCAAGCTGCTGAAGTTACTTGAAGAACTTGAAGTGAAGAAGAGCTACTCGTGCGACTCGAGGAGCCAGGAGAAGACCCTGTGGGACTCAGGGAGAAGAAGTCTTCAGTGGGATTCTGGAGCAGGCCAGTGGGACTCTGGTAACACTGTGTGAAGCAGTATAAAGACCCTCATGTGGGACTCAGGAGAGATACGGTGGGAAGCTGTATCAACCATTGTAATTCTAACAAGTTATAATGGGAGAATCCATGCTGGGAGAGCATGGCAAGGATGTAGGCCTTTGGTGCCGAACCTTGTAAATCCTTGTGTCCTGTGCCTTTTCATTACTGCATTATCCGGGAAAGGTTGAGAGATACAAGAAGAGTGGATCGAGGCTTTAACCAGACATAGAGGTTTAATTGATAAGGAATCAATTAGTAAAAAGTTTTAAGGGATCACTGATTCACCCCCTCCCCCTCTCAGTGATTCACACTGATCTGGGCACTTCAATTGGTATCAGAGGGGAGGTTACCTCTAAAAGATCCAAGGGAGTCTACATGAAGTGCAGATTTGAGGAAATGAGCAACCAGCCTCAAATGGAGATATCTGCCAAGACTCAGAAAAATAGAAAGAAGAAAAAGGCCAAGAAGATGAAGAAGAATGTTGCTGCAATCAGAGAAACTCCTTCTATGGAAAGAAATGTGAAAGTCACATCAGATGACAATTCCTTTTATCATTATTCTGATGAAGCCTGTCCTAGATGTGATGAAGATGGAAGAAACAATGACCTTCTAAATGCAATCAAATATCTTCAGAAGACAGTCCCAAAGGAAGTGGCAATGTGTATAGCTACAGGCATCCTTGATCTTCAAGAAGAAAAATCACAGTTAGAAGAAGAATCCAATGCAATGGAAGATCAGTTGGCTAAAAGGGTTGGCATAACCAACACTCTCAGAAAGCTGGTGAATGCCAAAGATGAAACAGTATCTCTTTGCAATGAAAGATATGAAGATACTTGTGAAGAATTGCAAAGAAGCCTTTCTGAGAAAGAATTTTATAAGACTATGATCAAAGATGTTTTCCATGCACTTGAAAAGAGACACAGAGTTTCAATGGTTGTCAAAGATTCTCAACTTGAAGACAAAGCAAAAAGGGTGAAGGAGCTTGACAATTCATTGCTTGAATTGAAGAAGGTGCATGATGACCAGATGAAGCAGCTGGAAGAGAAATGGGAAGGAAGGCTAAGAACTGTTGAGGATGAGAAGAACTCCCTCAATATGAAATGCTTAGAACTGGAGGTGATATTGAAAAATCAGAAATCACCCAAAGCCAAATCCTCCCAGTCAGCTGAAAGTAGAAATGTTGCTACTCAAGTATGCATTGAGCAGGATGATTCTAAGAGAAAGACATCCTCTAATAAAAGTGCAACATCTTCTAGAAAGAAGGTACCATCCATACCATCTTGTACTGATGCTTCTAATTGTGTTTCCACAAAAAGTGCAGGATGGAAGAATAATTCCAAACAAATATGGATGAAGACAGTAAAGAAGCAGAGATCTCCTGAAACAGCACAACATGTCAAGAAAAGTACCATACAATCAGAAGGACTGAAGAGGTCAAGATTTGTGGGACAATGCTGGTGTTGTAACAAGTATGGGCATTGTGCAAAGGATTGTTGGTACAATCCACTGAATGCCAAAGCACAAAGGAAGCCCATGCCAAGGGGGAGCAAGCCAGAAGAAAAGAAGCAGCATCCACAGGTCCAGAGACATCTGTTTACTGCTAACAGATTTGGATTACTTGACAACATCTAGGATGGTTGCAAAAGTGGTCAAAAGAATGATACATGTCAATCTCCAACTGTATCCAAAGCTGGAAAGAAGAAAAGATCACAGAACATGGCTCAAAAAGATTCCTTGGGAAGCAAGAAGAAAGTAGAAAATGCTCCTAAGAAGTGTTTGAGAAATGAAGAGAAGTCCTTGGAGTCTGAGTCCAAGAAGGGTGATGCATCCAGTAGGACCACCAAGAAAACATGCTTCTACTGTGGAAAGAAAGGACACATCATGGACCTTTGTAAAGAAGCCATGAAACTAAATAGAAGCCAACTGCACTCAAACAGACAATCAATCCAAAAGAAGCAGAAGGGATTGATTGAAAACAAGTTTCCTAAGAGAGGTAGCTTGACAGCATCAAAGGAACCATGTGAAACTTCCAGAACTGGGGCCACTCTTCCAAATGATTTACTAGTCATATGGCCACATCAGTTGCAACTTGCCAGAGAACTACAAAGAGTTGAAGATGAAGTTCTGGCAATTGCTAAGGCAAAAGGGAAGAAGAATATTTCACATGAAGATGTATTGAGAACCACACCAGCACAATCATCAATGAAGATCAAATGTGCAAGTGTGAAGAATGGTGAAAATGGGACATCTCGGTTGAGAGAATCTTCTCAACCTTGTTGTTCACATTGATGAACCAAGGAGGTTCCATCTTATTCCCTTATACTTTTGGTATTTACATGTACTGACATTGCAGGGAATTGAAGATGATGATCATTCTCAACTGGAGGATGGTTTGGAAAGAATGGAGTGCACCCCTTGAGGGGGAGCCAATCTGGAGAAGATGGGATTCTGAGATTAATTATATCTTAAGAAGAGTGAAAGGGGGAGCTTTATCTTTGCACTGAACTTTCTAATGAGTTTTGTGGAGTATGTGCAAGATTTAGCAATTCATTGTTATATCTGAAAAATTTCAACCCTTGAAGCATGATCTCACATGTGTAGAGAATTGTGGACAGCATTGAGTTCCTTGGTTACATCACTCTTGTTTTCTACACCGGGTTAGCCCAAGTGGACTTAGAGTTGATCTACTAAAGGTTCTTTGCTAAAGAAGAACATGTGACATCATCCCTCTCTCAGTGTTTTTCAAGAAAATACTTTTCAAAGGGAGGAAGAGATATTGTGGAAGAGAACCACACCACACCTTTGCATTTTATTGCCAATAAGGGGGAGAAAATATTGGCACACATATTGACTCATTCATATGTGCTAAAGGAGTGTATTGACAACAAATACAAAGGGGGAGATTGAATTGCACTGTGTTGCATTTGTTGTCAATGAGGCATGAAGTTGTCTTGGAATGAATGGAAGTCAAGGAATGTCAAGATGTGAATGACAAAGGTTGTGATGGTGTTGGTGGTAATGGAGAATGGCCATGGAACATAGAGGCATGTCACTTAGGAGATTCACTAAGTGACATAGGAGATGATGGTTGAAACATTCTCCAGTGATATCTGACGATTGTTGAGCTGTTCTTAATGTTCCAAGAACTTGTATCAACTGGATACAATGTCACAACAATGTTTGAAGACCATTCATTGTCTTCACAATGCATGAGGAGTTGAAATGAGTTCCATCCACAACTCCTAAGTGGATGATGTGCATTAATGAAGTCCATGCACTATCACCTAGTGCATGTGAACATGAAGATGATCCAATTGATCTCTAATTGGATCAATGAAGCACATTGAAGAATTTTATGTGATTCCAGAGCTCGGTTGATGAAGAACCTTCGGGAATTCCCTCCTAAGTGAAGATTATTTGTTTAAGAAGAATAGAGGAATTCTAATAAAGAAGAAGAATAGAAATGTGGGAGAAGAGAAGAAATGGAGAAGAAGAGTTGTGGCACATGGCATTTTACACTTAGTCCTTATACAAAGAACTTAGTGTTTAAGTAGGCAAAAAATATGCCACCAAGGGCCAGCCTTAAGGGTTCAACCCCCAAGGCACATGTGGGCCTAAGGCGCCACGCCCAAGGGGGGATCCCATGTGGCCATCCCGAGAGTCAGGGGGGCCGTGTGTAAGCCCCCGAGGACACGCGGTGGTGAAACCCGCGCGCCCGAGGTGCATGGTGGGCGCTAGAGCGCGCCCGCAGGAGCAGAGAGTGGGCGCAGAGCGCGCCCGCAGGGAGAACACGGTGCGGGGCGACACCGTGGAGGGAGAAGATTCAATTGAGGGTGCTAGGGGAGCGGCATATTGATAAGCCGTGTGAAAACCGTGAGAGGTTTCAATGTGGGACGCGCAAAATTCACCCGGAGTGAATCCAGGCCGTCCGAGCGATCTCGCGCTTGATCTGCGCCGCACGATCCATCCGCGGCGCCGCGATCTAATCCAGGCCGTTGAAGATCTGATCTGACGGCCCCGGCATCGTCTCCCACCTTCGGCCATGCAGAGCCTTCCCGCGAGCCGCCGCTGAACCAGAGGCATCCCGACGACGGCATTCGAGCTCCCGGCCACCTCCGATCAAGCTAAAGCCACCCTCGTGCTCGTCTGGCCATAACGAACAGTACCATGCACAAAAAGAGTCGTGCATGCATTCATTGAGAGAATTCGGTCGAGGCCGAAGCAACCGAAGGTGCGAGGCCATGATTGATTGATGGTTTGCATGGATAAAGGTCGTGCATGTGTTTTCATGCACAAGAACGTGAAGAAAGGGCATAAATGGAACCCGCGTGAACAGAGAGAAGAAAACAAGATTTAAGGAAATCTTGAAATCCCGAAATCTTCGGGATATTAAAAGATATCCCATGCGGAAGTCTTGAGGATTCTCTGCCTATAAAAGGAGAGCCCATGCTCTCAGTATTGCTTGCTGATGCGCTGAAAATTTGAAGAGAGTCCCGCGAGCACCCTGTGCTTTGCTAAGCTTTGAAGCCCCGCGCATCCCACTTGCGCGGCTGTTGTTCTCGGTGCCACTCGAGGCCCGAAGGAGTCCCCTGTGCGCTATCCTTTGCGTGACAGGAAGGAGGAAGGGCAACACCAACTTGCGCGCCCCCTCTGTGCACCACGCCCCCTGCACGGTAGGCGCTTGCACGGCCAAGTGCACCCTTGCACTTGCGCGCCCACGGCCGAGGTCCTTTATGCCTTGTGCTTGCACGACAGAAGCTGTGAAGAGAGGAAGGCCGCACCCCTTGCGCGCCTGCACACAAGTGGAGTTCGGGCTGTGTGTGCAAAAACAGAAGAGGCAGTAGCCTTGGGTGTGTGCAAGAAGAGAAGGAAGGCCGAGCCTTTGTGCTTGTGTGCCAAGAAGACAAGACCACCTACGGACAGTGGGTGTGTGCCAAGTGGAGAAGAGGACCCGAGGATTTCATGCCTTGTGTGTGCACCAAGTGAAGACAAATTTTGTGTGTGCAAAATTGAAGAACAACCTATGGGTTAAGGGTGTGCAACAGGAAGTGGGAGAATTGGCCAAGTCTCAAGTGTGTGCAAAGTGAAACAAGTGTGTGCAAAAAGAAAACAAGGTCGAACCTTAGTGTGTGTGCAAACTAAAGTGTACACACTAAGAAGAAAGTGAAGAGGACTCTCACACTATAGTAGAACACACAATTAAAGTGTGTAAACAAATTGGATAAAGTGTGTGAAGTTCAGTGAAGGTGTGTGCTTAAAAGAATTACACCCTTTGAGGGTTTACTGCACCTAGAAGAAGAACAGGGAAGTGCATGCATGCATGCATGCACATGCACACGTGAATAAAGCCAAACCAGCTTGTGTGCATTTGAGGAGTCCAAGACCAGGAGTTCTTGAAGAGTTTTGAGAAGCCATGCAATCAGTGCATGAGGATGCAGAGATGCCATGCACTCAGTGCATGAAGTTGTTCTGATGTGAGACTGGACCAGACTGAAGTTAAAGATATTATTTGTCTGAGTATTCAGTAGTTGGAGAGAAGCCAGGTCATCCTCAGAAGATGGAGATAAAGCCTGAGCAAGACGAGAAGACCTGATCATCACAAGTGATCAGAGGTACAGAGCAAGGCCAGTAGCCTTTATCCTAGGCTGCTGAAGTTACTTGAAGAACTTGAAGTGAAGAAGAGATACTCGTGCGACTCGAGGAGCCAGGAGAAGACCCTGTGGGACTCAGGGAGAAGAAGTCTTCAGTGGGATTCTGGAGCAGGCCAGTGGGACTCTGGTAACACTGTGTGAAGCAGTATAAAGACCCTCCTGTGGGACTCAGGAGAGATACGGTGGGAAGCTGTATCGACCATTGTAATTCTAACAAGTTATAATGGGAGAATCCATGCTGGGAGAGCATGGCAAGGATGTAGGCCTTTGGTGCCGAACCTTGTAAATCCTTGTGTCCTGTGCCTTTTCATTACTGCATTATCCGGGAAAGGTTGAGAGATACAAGAAGAGTGGATCGAGGCTTTAACCAGCCATAGAGGTTTAATTGATAAGGAATCAATTAGTAAAAAGTTTTAAGGGATCATTGATTCACCCCCTCCCCCTCTCAGTGATACAAACTGATCTGGGCACTACATCCTATACTCTAGTGGAGATGCCATTCATCATTTATTCCATCCTTTTTGTTTGAGAAACCCACTTCAACTTCATTATGGATTCATAAAGCAATAATATTTTATGAAGAACTCTTCAGTTATGTCACGACTCCATGATAAAGTAGGGGTCCCATTCATCCTGAGTCCCTTTATTTCATGATGCTCATATCCATCAAGAATCACCCATGTTTCATGAGGCTCCTCTTAATAGTCACCTTTCATCATGAAAAAAATACTTCTGTGTATCCCTTTATTCTTTTGTGTGGTGATATCTTCATCTAAAATGTTTTGTCCCTTTATGGGATGTTCTACCGATTTTTTCATCATAGATATATTAATGGATATACCTTTTGGGAATATCCATGATAGCACAGACCCCACAAGTGACCAATTCTCCACCCATCCACAATAGGTGTTGATAGTGCCTTCCCTCCCCTAATATAAGAAAGGTATCAACAATGTATATCCAATGGGTGAGGAGTGAGTCCTCCCAATCTGAGTTGTAGGATTTAAATCATCAAAACCCACATCCCCTGCACATGACAATAAATGTTATCCACACCCGTGGTAACAAACACGGGGTGCTCTGCCTCAGGAATTCTCAAGGCACACTCATCTCTTTAGGAGTTATATCATTCTCCCTTGGAATGCGAGCCTCCAAGCATGGAATGACATATACCCGTGGTGAGGTTTAGCAATTCAGGTGTAATCCCCAATCCTTTATTGTAGGAGGCATCACTCTTGCTCCTCCCTACATCATCCATATGAAAAGACCAATGGTGATATGGTTAAAAGGGACTCTCAACAGCTAGTAACTCTCAATTTGGGATTTTTTTCCATAATACTCTTTTATGTGTAAGCCCCACACCACCCCCAACAATTAAATCATTTGTGAACCGACCATTTTCTCTATAAAATCCTTTTCATTCTACCAATTATCATGAATCACATGGTATTAGAGATTAGTAGTTACCACAAAACACTTCATCTAGGAATCCCTAAAAGATTAATCCCCCTTTTCCACCTCCTTTTGAATCCACACTTTCTAATTCATGGAGAACATTCATGGGCCAATAACTATGCATAACCCAAATGACCATATCAGAGATATATGGAATGTGATACCTTACCTATATGAAAATTGTATATACATCCTCGAAGATCAAGTCCAATTTCATTGTATTCACTATAGTTCATTATCATCCTTACGACATGACATTATACTTCATGGGATACCTGAACTGAATGGACTCTAATCCCTTTATTCTACCCAATGTATATAGGATGCATGCTCAGTGTTCAATCTCTACCATCCAATTCTATCCTACACTTTTCCTTAAGTCATTATGTTTCGGGAGGATCATTCACCACCATAAAGGTAACACTATATTCGGTTCCCTATACATACATTCGAGTCACCTCATCAGGTGTCTCATTTCTTTACTATGAAAAATGTGATAATTTATCCCTATCTTCCAATGAGGGTATGTAGGAAGCATCCTTTAGGTTCATTCCTAATAAACCGTCCCAATCCATCTGTTACATCCATCCCATATGTCATTTCTTACATTTCAATCTTCATTCTTACTATGGGCTCCACATTTCGGCGATATCATTCCATCCACACCATCAATTCTACAAGAGGCACCCTAGATGAAAACCCTTCATAAGAACCACCCAATCAATTATCATCCAACTAAGAGTTCACCGCTTGTGATTGGATGTTATCCATCTATAAGACCCAAATAAAGACATCAAACTACTTGTGTTTTATCCATGTATTCTATATAGGCTACATAGGAAACATCCTCGAGGTTCATTCCCAACCAATGGTAATATTTCATGTCCCCAAAATTGGGGTCCACCCTCTTGATCATCCCTTAGTGGTGTTCATATTAGCCTTAATGGTGTGTAATATTACCCATTGTGGGTCACATCACTCATTATGGTTTTAGAGGCATTCCCTCCCAACTGTTGGCAAATCTCAGTACATGCCTCTTAGAGGTGTACCCCTTCAGGGTGAGAAACCTTCTCTTCATGAGATGAACATCCTCAGGTAATTCCACCTCAGGAATTTAGATCTTACCATCTGGTAAATCTTCCATGTGATCCCTCCTAGAGATGTACAAATCTAATCCACCTGCAGATGTGTCCTGTTGATCCCATTCCATAGCAACATGTTGTTGAACTCATGGAACTTTATCTCTAATATACAATATAATCATAGAATACCTCTTGTTAAACATGGGATGCCTGAGGAAAACTTTGTATGAAATGCCTCTATAATACATTACCCCAGAGTCATTATGGCATCCCTCAAGTTTCTACACCCTCGAGAGTCCATCATATGAATAAGAATTAGGGTGTTCCAATGTTTCATCACCCAAAAATATCACTGATTCCCAATGTGACTACTAACATAACTGAAATATTCTACCCTGACTAAACCCCTTAGAATGTCTGGAAAATATAAACATAATTAACCATCAACAACAAAGAGATGGTACTCGGATTGATTTTCATGAACCATGTCTTACTCTACAGGGTTGATTTGGAAAGAGCAAGGAATTTTGAGGAAGAATCCATGAATGGAAAGACTAAAATACTATCACATCATTTCAATTCTGTAGAATAAATTTTCGAAACCGTGATAAATTTAACCCGCCTATGGAAGTTAGTAATACAGGGTAACAACTGTGATGCCCAATGTGAGGCAGCACACGACGTGGCTTCACCCAAGAGGAAGGAATGAAAATTGAAATGGTAAAACACCACAAGAATATATTATATTAAATATTGGATTAGTATCATTTGAAACTTTAGTGGATGAGATTGTCACTGGATTCATATATCTAGCTCATTTCTTCTCTGACAAAATAGTGGGCCTAGATTGAATCTAACTAGAATACATGGAAGATAATTTTGGGTCATTCTAGTCTATGACATCATCAAAAAGTATATCAATCACCATTCATGGTATATTGGCCAGTTTGGAAAAAAAATTATTGATTTCTTTGTATCCTTATTAATTTCTTAATTTTCCAACATTGCAAGTTCCCAACTATGGAAAACTGATCTCCTATATCTTCTGACATTGGGGTAGATGGAACATCAATGCAGAAGTCCAACATAACCCCACCACTACCAGAAATTCATCCATGACCATAGATACTTGGAACCCACACCATTCCCCACCATATAAAGTTATCTATAGAAGGGTGATAGATACCCATGTACATCAATATGAGAAGAAGGGGTTCATTCCCACAATGGTCATGGACCACAAGGACATGGATGCATTTATGCCTCACCATCACTGCAACCCCCTAGGACCCTGCTTATAGTCACTACTCCTCACTCACACATTCATCAATGTCAGGGTACTCTATCTATAGTGATCATCTGACTCGCTCCCCAATGCATATGAGAGAAGGTAAATTTGCGTCCTCCCATCCATTAAAACTACACATGAGTCAACAATATGGCCTATCTATTGGCCCCTTCAATGCCACAAAATATATTTTCATGAAAAATAATTGGTGGTCTATATCATTACCATACAAAACCCAGTCCGAAAAAACCTAACACTAGAATCAGATATTTGGTGATTCCAATACACATCATCATTTGGCCCAACCACAAACATTTCATAGCCTTCAGCCACTTGGCCTCGATCATAGTCTATGATACCTAATTTTAAACCACAGAAAAGATTACATAGGAATTCATATATTGTGCATGTGGGAATACTAGGTCCCCATTCACAAAAAGTTATTACGACACCAAATAATGCCTATAATTCTTAGAGACCCCCTCATTCCAAACCCTATGATCCTAAACTAATAGAGGTTTTACCTTTTTATCTTCTAGGACGTGTTCTGTGGAAGTAGCCCTCCCTGGCCCTCATTCACATCAGGTATATCATAAGACCAATCCACACATACCCATTTGATATTACATCTATTAAATGTCCAAATACGACGACCTTAAATTATTACCATCACCGTGATATTTCCCTCCTTTTCTTATCACATTTTTTTTCTTCCCATATGTTCCCAAATACTTTAAGGGGGATCAAGACAACTCCGGATCATTAGTTTCAAGATTATTTTCTCCATTATACAAATATATTGTAACATACAAGGTAAATGAAGAATACAAGATTTTCATATTTGTTAATATTTTTGAAATAAATGTAAATTTTACTTTAAATGGGTTGCAATTTTCGATAGCGTACCTGATATGCAAAAACAGGTTTCTTTGAAATCCTACATTGCACACTAATAATATAATATTATTATTTTAAATGGTTGTTTAATCCTAGCCAATACATAGGCGAAAATGAACAAAATTAACTATAATATGAATATACCTATTTGTTAAATGTATTTACATTTATGAAAAAAAGTTAGAGGCTTAAAATGTGAATGAATCTAATTTTAAGTAAAATTTACATTAAAATGTCGATTAACCATATTTCATTGGTGAACCATCATTAAATATACTTTTGTTCACTTTTATAAATTCTATTTGACCAAATAAAATAATTTTTTAGAATGGGGACATCAAAATTTACATTGTGTATATTTTTTTGGAATTTTTCCGATAAAGATTATTTTTTAATGTATAGTGAAAAATACATTATTTTAATTCAAAACTGCGTTTTAATATAATTTATTTATATGGTTAGATTATATTTATAAATGGTTTTAAAGTGAAATTATAATATATTTTTACCATTTAATCCGATGTTGGTCATTAGAATTAATTTCACTTTGAATTTGGACATAAATAAGTGTCAATCTTTTGATAGTTATTGTTTAATAAAAACACGGTATTTGTTTTAACAACAAGAATTAATATTAAAATCATTTAATCCCACTTTTATTCTTTGAATTTGGAAAAATAATAATTTTTGAATTAAAAATATCAAATATATCTTAGGCTCAATTTTTTGTATTTTTCTGAAAAACATCAATTTTTGATGAATAGTGAAACCACTTAGTAGTAGTTAAAAAACTGACGCTTTCATTTAAATGAAATTTTACCACTTCTGTGTTCTGAATTTTGAAATTAATACATACATGGTTGTTATTATTAAGTAAAATGTGGTTCAATAAGATGAAAATAATTTTTTGTGAATAGTAACTTTTCACTTTTATTTACCGCAGTTAAAGCTAAATAGGGTAATTTAATGTAAAAAGAATATTATAATAATTAAAATTATCTTAACACTTGTCAAAACCTTATTGGTTGAGTCATTTACGACCATTATCATATTTTTGTTGATTTTGGGACCCCATGGAGCCACTTATGAATGATAATGACACTTTAGATTAATTAATTTAATGTAAAGGCAAAAATGACATAAACACAAATCTTTTCGTAAGTTAATTTTTATATAGAGTAATAGAAGTAATTTTTTTAATATAAATATTATTTAGAAATATAAAAAGAATATATACATGACATGAGTTTTTTTATAATTTTTAGGCATCGAATAAATTAAATTATTTATGACACAATAATGATGCGGTATTTACCTCATTAATAATTGATTTAAACAAATAAGATTATAATGACTAAAATATTATCCAAAACCTGTAAAATTCCTATTGGATGATTGTTTTTTACCACGAGTCATCTTATATTCGACTCTAATGATTTTTGGACCTTTATAAACCGAATATCTTTATATAATAAAATAATATTTTCACACTTTCCTAAGGAGCCCGTCCTCTCCCTTATAAAACGAGACCACTTATAAACAATTCCTCACACCTCTCAGGCCTTTAGGATTGTCCATACATTACCCATGTAATCCTCCTACATCCCTATCTTCCACCTAGAAGCCTTACCTTAGGCATAAGGAACTTCAAATAACCATTTTGGTTCAAACCAAAGGAAGTTACCCAAATTATAGGTAATGGTTTCTCTTAACTTCTTTTCATTTATTTTTCTTCTCCAACCCCTAAACTATTTTTATTCCTTTATTTTACTTTATAACAACACCAGTTTCATAATTATACTAGGATATTTTATGAGAGGTATTCGAACTACACTTATAGACACCTCCATCTAATAGGTGAATAATATAACATTTCTGTGGATGACAAACTAACGCCTCACAAAACATTGATTGTTCAATTAACTCCTACCGCCTATCATGGTGGCCATTATCATGACACTATGTTTATATATGATATATATTATTTTTATTTTTTCTTTATGACTCTGTATTTTCCATTTATATCATAACTTTTTGATTTCCATTACGGGTAAACATGATAATTTCATTTGTTGAAGTGCGGACTATCGCCCCCTCAAAGTGATATGACTCGTTAATGACATATGTGGGACGTATAAAGGATGGAGTTAGTGATATTATATATGATATTATACTGGAATTATAATATACTTATATATCATTATGTTTTAATCCCATTAACGTAAGAAATATAAATGAAAGTAGAGTTCAAGCGTACGTAGGGATTTCCGTCTCCATGAACGGTGCATTTCATTTCTTACCTCCAAATGTTATGTACTATTATAAATACTTGTATATACTGGATATATATGATATATATAATATATATAAATCATGAATATCATTATAGATGTAATGGATTATTGACCACATGGACAACATGTAAATATAAGTTGTTCATTTTTTACTCAAGTACCAAATATCGACAAAACGACCATTATTAAGTGGAATGATTACATAATGATTATAACATGGTAATAAGTGATATTAAAGGAATAATAAACTTGAAAATGGTTCATATGCAAGTATAAATTAACTTTAGTTTATTATTAAGGAGATTATATAATGATCGATTCATTTCGGACAGGAGGTAACAGACTTCATCTCAATCTCCATTCATTGAGGAATATTTCGATAATATATATACCTTCTTCCATTACACGGTGTATAGTAAAACCCTTTGATTTTAATTTCATTCAAAGGGAATATTTTTCAATAAATAATTTTACTAAATGAAAATGGAAGGTTTTTAATGATTGCGGTGACAAGGACCTCTCTGCCACCGTAATCGTTATTTGGATTCCCCTATAAGCCTTAATGCATTCAAAAATGAAAAGTAAATCCCTTATTCTATTTTAGGGAGTTTTGGTATTGAAAATGGTTTTCGAAATGGATTGATTATTTCAATGTCTTGAAATTATTTATTTTTATTTCAAATTATATGTTATTAGTGAAATGTTTATATTTTCAATGTTATATGTTTTATGATTTTATAATGGTACTTGTAAATTTGACTGGTGGTTACGTGATAAACCAATTGATGAGTGGTGCCATGATAAACTTGGACAGGTGGTAACGTTATAACCTCCAATGCATTAGGTATGGAAGTTGGCCATATGGCTATTCCATTTAGTGATATGTGTGGAAGTCAACCTTATGGTTATTCCATTTAATTATGTTTATGCCCAATGTTACCTATATATGTTATGTGTTCTTTGTATGGATTTTATGGTTAACGTTTGGTTAGAAAATGGTATGTAATGATCTTTTATTCAGTGAAGAGTATTTACTAGTTCATAAAACTTTAAAATTATTACTTATGTTAAAGTATTCACGGTTTTCTTGTTTTTTTGAAAACCTACCAGTTTTCCTGCTTTGTGTATCCCTTACTGAGATTTTTATGCTCATCCCAAGTTTTTTTGAAATGTTTTTCACAGGAAATAGTGTGGATTTGGGTCAAGGATGGGATCATGGAAAATTAATGTTGTCTATAACATGGAACTAGGCATGACTCTTTTTTTCATGAGTATTTATTTTATGAATAAAATGGAAACTGAGTACACGTGTCTACTTTTAAATCTTTTGAGATGTAACAGTTATGTCCTAATTCTATAAAACTCTAAACCTAAAAAGATCATCAATGTAAATTTTTTACATAATTCAATTATGTATGGTTTTAGGTCGGGTACATATAGTTGGTATATGAGTTCGGTTTAGATAACTTTAGGTGTTCGGGTATTGTTACATTCATATGCATAATGTAATTTATGGTAATATTGATATGATACAGCATTTTTATATTACAATGTTGTTTTGCCTATGATATTTCTCTGTTTAAAATGGTTTTCCATAGAGGAAAAAGGGTAGCTATATTAGGATGACATCAGGAGGAAGACAACCTTCCAAATCAGGAACCTGAGATGGTTGGAATCGGAACTGAACAGTTTGTTGTAGTGATCGCACAGCTGAATCACGAAATAAATGGTGGTGGTATCCTTGCATGAGATCAGCCATATCAACCACAAAATAACATGTCAGTAGAGGAGCATTTCATGAGGAAACAACCCCCATCATTTAGAGGATCATCAGACCCGGTGATAGTAGAAGGGTGGATTAAAGCACTGGAGAAGATTTTTTATTTCATGGGGTGTTCATAAAAACCAAAGGTTAGTATTACTATTTACCATTTTGAAGGTGAAGCTGATCAGTGGTGGTCGATGGTGAAAAAAATCAGTTATAGTGAGGATATTTATGATCTTGATTTGGATGAATTCATAGGTATTTTTCATGAGAAATACTTTCCAAAGGTGGTTCATCTTAGAATGGAAAGAAATTCGTAGAATTGAGGTAGAAGGATGACTAAGTGGCTGCTTATGAAGAAAAATTCACTCGACTAGCAAGGAATGCTCGAAATTTCATCTGAGATCTTAATAGTAAGATAAATATATTTTACTCAAGACTGAAGCCATGATATCGATGAGAATTAGCCTCTCTTCTGTTCAAAAGTTATGAAAAAAACGTTCAATGTGCGGAGGTGGAAATGGAGTTTGTCGATGATCAGGTGTTCGTTGACAAACAGTAGAATAAGAGGTCCAGTTGGCAGGCATAGGGAAATAATTCATCAAAGACGCATGTAGGTAAGAAAATTAAATATCCATCTTGTGATTAGTGTGGTAAAAGTCATCCTGGAGAATTTTTATCAATGTCTAGAAAGTGCTTCTGGTGTGGTAAGTCTGGTCTATTGCTCGTAACTATAATGAAGATGACCATGTAGGCAATGAAAAGCAATCAATAAGATGTTATTAGTGTAATGAAATGGATCATTATGAAAATGAGTGTCTATCAGTGAACTCAACTGAGGGAAATTTGTCAGACTACAAGCTGAAAGGGGCGGTGAAATACTTTCCATCTACTTCAGCAAATGTTCGGCCATCAAACGAAGTTGTATCAGGTACACTGTTTGTTTGTTTAGGTAATGCCAATGTGTTTTTTGATTTAGGGTTTACAAACTCTTTCATTTCTGAGATGTTTTCTAATAAATTAGAAATTCTATCTCACTATTTTAATACAAAACATATGTTAAAAACACCTTAATGAAATGATGAAACAAAAAGAAACCATAAGAACCTTCATGTCCTTGTGTGTGGGAAGAATCTATCTGTAATCCTTATTTTTTTTTCTAGTAGAGTTTGATGTTATTTTGGGCATGGATTGGTTGTCTTTTTATCATGCTACGATTGACTTCAGATCATAATAGGTTTAATTTCATAAAGATTTATAGTTTGTGTACAAGAATGAACCCTTTCTTTTGATAACATATCAGGAATCTCAGAAACTATTAAATGATGGAAATGAATGTAACCTTGTTCATATTATTGAAAAAAAATTAAGTGTTGAGATTAATGATGTAACAGTGGTAAAAGAGTACCTTTATGTTTTTCCTGATGAGTTTCCTAGTATTATACCTAATCGGGATGTTGAATTTACTATTGTCTTAGTTCCTGATGCTATGACAATTTCAAAACACCCTTATCGAATGGCTCAAATTGAACTTTTATATTTAATGAATCAATTGCATGCTTTATTATATATTGGTTTCATTCTACCAAGTATATCACCATGGGGAGCTCCTGTATTTTTTGTTAAAAATAATGATGGTTCAATATGAGTTTTCATTGATTATAGAGCATTGAATAACACCACTGTTAAGAACAAGTATCTTTTTCCTCATATCAATGATTTTGTTTGAGTAGCTCTTGGGAGAACTGTAATTTTCAAAGATTTATTTGAGGTTGGGGTACCATCAGTTGAATGTTAATGAAGAATACATTCCAAAAAACACATTTCTTACTAGATATGGCCATTTTGATTTAGTAGTTATGTCTTTTTGTTAAACCAATGCACCTGCTCTATTAATGGATCTTATGAATAAAGTCTTCCATGAGTTTTTGGATATGTTTGTGGTTGTGTTCATTGATGATATTTTGGTTTATTCCAAAATTAAATAGGAATATAAAATTCATTTATGGGTTGTTTTGAAAACCTTAAAAGAAAATCATATTTATGGGAAATTTAGCAAGTGTGAGTTTTGGTTACAAAAAATTCCTCTCCATGGTCACATTGTTTCAGAAAATGGAATAACTGTAGATCCCACAGAAACAAAAGTTGTTCATGAATGTCCAATACCCAAAAATATAACCAAGATTCATAGTTTTCTTGGTTTAGTGGGTTATCACGGGAGGTATGTTGAAAATTTTGCATGGTTATCTAGTCCAATAAAAAAGTTAACTCAAAAAGGTGTCAAGATCATTTGATCAAAAGAATGTGATTTTTATTTTCATGAATTGAAGTGAAGATGGGTGAATGCTCAAGATTTGGCACTACCTTCTAGAAATAGTGAGTTTGTTATTTACAGGGATGCTTCATTGAAAAGACTTGGATGTATCCTTATAAAGAATGATCAGGTAATTTTTTATGCATCACATGAGTTGAATCCTCATGAGTTAAATTACCCTACAGATGATTTGAATTAGTTGTTCTTGTTTTTGTTTTAAAAATTTTAAGGAATTATTTGTATAAAGTATAATGTGAAATTTATAGTGACCAAAAAAGTGTAAAGTATATATTCCCTCAAAGATAATTGAAAATGAGACAGAGGAAATGGCTGGAATTAATCAAGGATTATTATTGGACGACCCATTACCATCCGGAAAAAAAAATTAAGTGGATGATGTTTTGAGTCGAAAAAGTAATGATTCATTAACCATGTTACATTTAGAACAAGATCCTTTAGTTTTTGATTGGATAGAAAATGGCATAGAAGTATTTGGTGTAGAAAATTCTTCTGTTTTGTTTCAGTAGTCAGGGAAATCATATATATCAGACAGAATAAAGCAAGTGCATATGGAAGACAGTGAGTGGCAGAAAAAGGCAGAGTTGGTTTAGAAGGGTATGTTTCCTGATTTTAATGTTGATAATTATTGTATTATATGTTTTGGGAAGAGTTTATGTGTGCCTTCTGATTCATAGTTGATGAATGGGTTGTTATGTGAATCTCATAGTTCCTTGTTTTCAGTTCATCCTTGTATTACTAAGATGTACAGATATCTTTGAGAGTATTACTAGTGGGATGGAATAAATAGAGATATTGCTGATTTTATTGTCAAGTGTTTGACTTGTCAGCAGGTTAACACAGAGAAAAAGTTATGAGAAGCGATTCTTTAGTATTTACCAGTGCCTGGGCAGAAATGGGAAAATATATCCATGGACATTGTTTTGGAATTACCGAAGACATCTCGAGGTAATAATGCAATCTGGGTTATAGTTTATCGATTGACTAAATCTTCTCATTTCCTTCCTATTCGAGATACTTTGTCTCTAGATAAACATTCTCGGTTGTATGTTAAAGATATAGTCAGGTTGCATGGAGTTCTCCACTTCATTGTATCTAATCATGATCCCATGATTAATTCTAACTTTTTGAAAGGCCTTCTAAAGTCGTTGGGTACTGAATTAAATTTTAGTACAGCTTTTCATACTCAATAAGATGGGAAATCGTAAAGAACAATTAGACAATAAATGAATATGATACATGCATTCACAATGAATTATCAAGGAAGTTGGGACCAATATATTTCTTTGGTATAATTTTCATATAATAATAATTTTCATTTCAGTATACAGATTTCTCCATTTGAGGCATTATATAGAAAGTGTTGTCGAACTCCAGTTTTTGGGATGAAGTAGGTGAAAGGAAGATGATGGGGCCAGAATTGGTAGAAAAGATGGTAGAGAATTTTCAGTTGATTCAGAAGTACATGAAAACAGCTCAGAGTAGACAATAATGTTATGCCGATAACCAGAGGAATGGCCTTTCTTTTGAGATTGGTGATCATGTCTTTCTCAAATATTCTCCATGGAAAAGTGTGATGTGTTTTGGTAAGAAGGGAAAGTTGAGTCCGATGTTTATTTGACCTTATGAAATATTGGAGAAAGTTGGATCTGTTGCGTACAGAGTGGCTTCACCTCCAATTTTATCCCAGGTTCAAAATGTTTTTCATGTCTTGATTTTGAGATTTTATATGATCAGACCATCTCTTGATTTGAGCCCAGAGGTAGTCTACTTGGAAGAGAATCTCTCTTATGAGGAACAAGCAGTCCAGATTCTATACTGAAGATAGAAAGTGTTGCGGAATATGGTAATTCACCAGGTAACAGTTTCTTGAAAACCCATATGTTTTAAGAGGAAACACGGGAATCAGAAAATTCTATTAGAGATAAATACCCCCAGTTATTTTGATAAGTGAATAAAAATTGCGAGGATACAATTTCCAAAGGAGGGAAGGATGTAACATCCTAGGTAAATGAATAATAAGAGATTTTTATATTTATTAATATTTGTGAACTAAATATTAATTTTACTTTAAAAGGGTTTCTATGTTCGATAGTGTACCCCATACGCAACAATTGGTTTCATTGAAATCTTAGGTTGCACACCAATAATATATTATTATTAATTTAAATGGTAGTTAAATACTAGCCATTGTATTGGAACGAATGAAAAAAACTAACTACAATATGATTATAAATATTTTTTAAATGTATTTACTTTTTCCAATAAAATTTAGATTCTTAAAATGTGAATGAATATAATTTTATGCAAAATTTACATTAGAAGGCCGATTAACCGTCTTTTAATGGAGAACCCTAATTAAATATAGTTTTGGTCACTTTAATAAATTATATTTGACCAAATAAAATCCTTTTTTAGAATGGGGACATCAAAATTTACTTTGTCTAAATTTTTGGAACTTTTCCGATATAGTAAATTTCATAATGAATAGTTAAAAATAATGTATTTTAATTCAAAACTGCGTTTTAATGTAATTTATTTGTATGGATATACTGACTTTTTAATTGGTTTTAAAGACAGATTAGAATATATTTTTACCATTTAATCCAATTTTGGTCATTTGAACTAATTTAACTTTGAATTTGGACATAAACAAGTGTCAATATTTTGATAGTTATTGTTTCTTAAAAACATGTTATTTGTTGTAACAACATGAATTAATTTTTAAATTAATTAATGCCAAATTTATGGTTTGAATTTGGCTATATAAACATAATTTTTTTATTCAGAATATCAAATATATCTTAAGCTGAATTTTTGGTATTTCTCTGAAAAACTTAAATTTCTAATGAATAGTGAAACGACTTAGTAGTAGTTGAAAAACTGAATTTTACATTTAAATGAAATTTTACCACTTCCGTGTATTGAATTTCAAAAAGTCAACAAACATGGTTGTTATTAGTAATTAAAATGTTCTTCAATAAGATGAAAATAATTTTTTGTGAATAGTAACTTTTGACATTTATTTACCATGGTTTTAGATAAATAGGGTAATTCATGGTAAAAAGAATATTATAATAATTACTAATTTCCTTAATAGTTGTAAAAACCATATTGGTTGAGTCATTTACGATCATTTACATCTTTGGGTAGATTTTAGAACCCCATGGAGCCACTTATGAATGATAATGACACTTTAGATTAATTAATTTAATGTAAAGGCAAAAATGACAAAAACAAAAATCTTTTTGTAAATTAATTTTTATATATTGTTATTTAAGTCATATTTTTATCTATAAATATTATTTTGATATATAAAAAGATTCCCTACATGATAGTAATTTATTTATAATTTTTAGACATCGAATAAATTAAATTATTTATGACACAATAATGATGCAGTATTTACCTCATTAACAAATGATTTAAATAAATAAAATTATAATGATTACAATAATATTAAAAACATGTCCAATTACCGTTGGATGATTTTATTTAGACGACGAGTCATATTATCTTTAACTATAATGATTTTTTGGACCATTATAAACTGAATATCATTATACAATAAAATAATATTTTCACACTTTCTTAAAGACACCTTCTCTCCCTTATAAAAGGAGACAACTTTTGACCAATTCCTCGCACCTATCAAGACTTTAGGCTTGTACAAACTCTTCTAAATTAATCTACCTACATCCCTCCATTCCACCTAGAAGTGTTATCTTAGGCAAAAGGAACATCAACAAACCATTTTGGTTCAAACCAAAGGATGTTACCCAAATTAAAGGTAATGGTTTCGGTTAACTTCTTTTCTTTTATTTTTCTTCTCCAACCCCAAAACACTTTTTATTACATTATTTTATAACATAACCAGTATCCTCAATATACTAGGATGTTGTTATGAGATGTATTCTAACTACACATACACATACATTCATCTAATTAGTGAAGAACATAATGTTTTTGTGGATGGAAAACTAACGCCTCACGAAACGATGATTGTTCAAATAACTCTACCACTTCTCATGGTGGAAATTATGATGACAATGTTTTTATATATGATATTTATTATGTTTATGTTTTCTCTATGCTTCTGTATTTTCCATTTTTATCATAACATTATGGTTTCCATTATGGGTAAATGCGATAATTTCATTTGAGGAAGTGCAGACTACCGCCCCTCAAAGTGATATGACTCGTTAATGCCTTATGTGGGATGTATAAAGGATAGAGATAATAATATTATATATTATATTATACTGGAATTATAATATACCTATGTATCATTATTTTTTAATTCCATTAAAATAAGAAATATAAATTAAAGTAGCGTTCATTCGTACGTACGGTTTACCGTCTCCATTAATGGTGCATTTCATTTCTTACTGCCAAAGGATAGGTACTATTATAAATAAATGAATATAATGGATATATTTGATATATATGATATCTAAATTATTAATATCATTATGGATATAATGGACTATTTACCATATGGACAACTTTTAAATATAAGGAGTTCATTTTGGACTCAAGTACCAAATATCAACAAAACGACCATTATTAAGTTGAATGATTACAAAGTGTTTTTAACATGGTAATAAGTGATATAAAAGGAATAATTAACTTGAAACAGTTTCATAAGAAAGTAGAAATTATCATTAGTTTATTATTCAGGATATTAAAGAATGATAGAGTCAAGTCAGACATGAGGTAAGGGACTTCGTCTCAATCTCATTTCGTTAAGACATATTTCAATAATATATATACCATCTTCTTTTACATGGTGAATAGTAAAACTCTTTGACATTTACTTTTATTCAAAGGGAATCATTTTATAAAAATCATTTTACTAAATGAAAAAAGGAAAGTTTTTAACGTTTGGGTGACAATGACCTCTCAGTCACCGTAATAGTTATTTGGCTTCCTCCGTAAGCCTTAATGTTTTCAAAAATTAAACAAAAAGACCTTATTCTATTTTTTGTGTTTTGGTATCGAAAATGGTTTTGAAATGGATTTATTATTTCAATATCTTGAAATTATTTCTTGGGATTTCAAATTACATTTTATTAGTGAAATGTTTATATGTGAAATATTTTATGTGTTATGATTTTATAATGTCACTTTTACATTTGACAGGTGGTTATGTGATGAACCAAATGACAGGTGGTGCCGTGATAAACCAGGATGGGTGGTTACGTTATATCATTCAATTCATTGGGTATGGTTGTTGGCCATATGGATATTATATTTAGTGATATGTGTGGATGTCTACCGTATGGTTATTCCATTTAAGTATGTTTTTTTTCACAAGTTACCTTTATATGTTTTCTGTTATTTATATGGGTTTTATTGTAATCTTTTGGTTACAAAAGGGTGATGTAGTGATCTTTTATTCAGTGAAGAGTATTTACTACTTCATAAAAGGTTATAAGTATTACTAATGTTAAATTATTCATGGTTTACTTGTTCTTTGGAAAAGCTAACAGTTTTCCTTCTTTGTGTATCCCTTATTGAGCATTTTATGCTCATCCCATGTTTTTTTTGTAATGTTTTTCATAGGAAATAATGTGGAAGAAGGTCAAGGATGGGATCAAGGAAATTTTATGTAGTCTAAAACATGGAACTAGACATGACTCTTTTTCATGAGTTTTTATTTTATAAAAAAATATTGAAACTTAGTACAACTGTCAACTTTGTAATCTTTCGAGATGGAATATTTAAGTCTTAATTCCCTAAAACTCTAAACCTGAAAAGATCCTTAATGTGAATTATTAACTTAATTCATGATTATGTATGCTTTAAGGCTGGGTTCTTATAGATAGTCTAGGGGAATACATGTCCATATACTAGGCAATATGAATCTAAACTATTGGTTAAGGTCTATCCAACATGACCTTAAACTATGTGCAATGTGTCTATCACATGACATTAAACTGTGAGATGTTTCCTAATAATATTATATTAAATTGTTCCAAGAATCATCTATACCGTATAATGTTCAACTACATATATCTCACCCTTATTTTTCATGACATAAAATAGAAATATATATGAGTTCCTTTTCAGAGAGTTCCTCTCTGTATGATGGGTTTGATATTTGTTCACCCCAATATCCTTACAACAATGTGCTTTAAGTTATGGTGGAATAATTTTATGAGTGTTAGACTCCATTCAAACATGAAATCACTCCATCAAATTCTTTTAATTCCCTATTTATGTAGATCCTCATCATCTTTCATATATGAAGGGACCCCATAATGGCATGGCCCCAGCCACTTCAGCTCACCAAGAATCTTGGGTAAATTCCATTGAATCCATTGGATGACATTTCATGATAGGTCATGTGTTTCGAACATTGTCATCATTTGACCCTTGTTTTTTTCCTATACATGGATATGAAATTTAAATACTATGTTTCAAATAGGGTTAGAATCCATTAAATATCATGATATCATCCACCCTATGTTTTGAATTCATGGTATCATGATTCACTCTTTTCATTTCCCATTATATAGATTGATTCAATCACCCCTCATATTATCTAACATGTGAATTAGAACACATTGGGAAAAGTAAATTGGTAGTACTAAGATCCTTGTTGCACAGTCATAGTCTCTCTCAACCCAATCACTATGTGGCGATAGTAAACCATAGAAGACCCCAAGTTTTTTATTGTTATCCAACACTCACATATAAATTGAATGATTAACAGGTCATATCCTTTTTTCGTCATTGTGATGGGACCACATGAGCTTAGGGAACATTAATTGGTTTATAATAGAAATTTTAATGTGTGATAATTGAACCAACCAAGAATGTTCTCATGAATGATGTTCAAAATGAGAAAGGAAGATGTACGTTTTAGATGATGGTGAATACATAGCCCTTATGGATCATCCCCATTAATGTAGCATATCAACTCTGAATCCTTCTAAAATGTGGACACTAAGGCCAATTATAACATTCTAAGACCCTTTGTTTCATCAATGTCCTCCGAACAATTCTCATCCTCCATGATTTATTCTCATTACCACTGAACTATGTGATCGGTCACCTAGTGTGATGCTTGCCTCATCTGCTCTTGGGTCACTTCTAGTTTACCACTTAGAATGGAAATGATCATTTTTTGTGTAGAAATGAAGGATAATAATATTTCTAACTATTCCTCTAGGTGTAAGATCTCCTATTAATCCTCCTGAAGAATCCGAGTGCGGACATACATCTCTTGATTCCATGAAATATCTAGTAGGTGCCTACATCCCCATACTTTCGCTAAAAGGTGGTCTAAAATCATCATGTGAACACACCACACATCCTTGTCTATAGAGAAAAGATCAAACAACGATTGTTGAAGTGTTCCCTTTCAGATTATCCACTATGATTATTGAGTTTTTTATAATGCACTTAATTAACTTCCATGATCAGTGTCGGGGAGCCTAGATGTCCTTGACTATATTAGAATCATATTGATCCAACACCACTAGATCAGAAAGTTCATAATCAAGAAATGCGGCATAGAGCTTAGTAGTAGGATACCCCATGGGCATCATTCTATGATGGGTTGGGCACCATATTATAACAACCCTTCTCTTTATTACACACTTAATGGTGATTTATTACATTAAACTTTCACTTGATACAAAATAGAAGCCAAAGATGCCTAGTGTGTTTGGGGCTTAGGAATATTACATAACAACTTAAAGCATTAAACACAGAACATTATTGAAATCTTTTTTTACATGACCACACACATTCCATCTAACATAGCATTTCATGGGATAATCTGAGGACATGCATAATATAAGGGTAATATATAAAGCCCAGTAAGAGAGTAAACAAGACATAACATGAAGAATACAGTACATGTTAGGCAATAGGCATATAATTGGAGCATAAGAGATACATGAACCTAAATCCATGATATAGCATGTTTATCAAAACATTGAAATGTGGAATCAACATTTAACAAGATATTTTCCTGATCCAAGGCTCATTGAAAATGGATCATGAGTAAAATATCATTATTGTTGAATATACAAGAGTGAACCATTATTTCACATGTCATTGCAGGATACTAATCATTACCCTATGCATAGCACTATCATGGGGCACCCTTCATAATCATTTCATTTCCGGCAGAAGTGTGCCACATGGATCATATAACCTTAATTCATTAAAATTCATCATATATTCCACAATAATGAAATCTGGAATACATACATGAAAATTATATAATCAATAATTAGATGTGCATAACATTGAATATCATTAATAAAGAAATTGTTATGGTATTAAATACACAATGACTTTGCCTTGGAAAATTATGGTTCAATTTCGGCAGCATAACGGCATGACATAAGAATTAATAATAATGGATAATGAGAGATAAAGGGGTGTATGATTATTTGTACATGAATTGGACTGTAACGGGGTCATATAGATACATTTCCAAATATGTTTAGTTGAATTTATAATTATAATATGAAATAATTTCATGAATGTAAATTAGAAGAGAAAAATTCCTTATGGAATTTCAGCATTGTGACAGGTGTAAATGGGGGGCATTAATGAAGTATACAGATGGATATCACCACTCAATCATAAAGAGGAAAGTATGTGGAGGTCCTAAATCATACCCAAAATTTATTAATAGAGATCTAATGGGTATAAAAACATAATGAAACTGGGACAAAATTGAGAAAGGAGGAAATACCTTACATGGAAGTGTGTTCCTAACTGCTTTAGAAATGCTTGATAGTGGATTATTGGAAGATTGGTTCCCCTAGGGAGGGTTATAGAGAGATGAGGTTATAGGTTGGACTAGATCCAAAATATTTGAGTGAATTGGAAGTGGGAGCGTGGGTGGTTTTATATAGATACCCAAAGCTATAAATATATATACATTACATTACGTTTTCAGAAAACTTAATACATGACACAAATAGATGTCCAATTACCGTATTAGTTTAGTGTCTTTGGAAACATTGAATGTAATCTTGTAATCAGGGTGAAAGATCTTCAATATATCCCATTAATATCTTCACATTTTTTTCATACCAAAAACATTTATTTATATCCTGAGGAAATTAAAACATAAAAAGGGTGAGCTCAAATGCTCAGTAAGGGTAAACATAGAGACCATAAAACAACCCATAAACATTTGAACGTATAAACATGAATATAAAACAACAAAATATTGAGTAATGAAATAAATATTGGATGTACATAAGGAATAGATCATAAAAGAACATTAATTATGATAAAATATCATGGGAATAAAACATGTAATTGTTGCAGAACATTAATCACATGATATGATTTCGATAGTCGCCAAGGCATTGCTGCCAAGACCATCATAGTGGACACCATCCATTACAGAACTTGGTTTAATTGCGCTTCCATCCCTGTAATACTAAACCGTATTTACGTTCCATTCCATCCATGTATATCTCATGAGATATAAATATTTACCCAATGAATTTGAGGGAGATATAGGTCTCACCCATCTCATAATGAAATCAGTCTTTAATGTGCCACAAAATAAACATAAATCATTTATCGTAACCCAATGAATAAAATGGGGTTCATATACATCATCCCATCATAACCTAATCCATATAAAATAATGGAAATAATTTCATCATATACAAAATAAAAACATGTAATAAAAATGGACATTATACAAAAATAATATCCATATTAAAGTATTTCATCTTAGATGGAAAAGAGTTTGGATAAAATACAGGAAATTAATTCTAGAGTAAAATATCCTATCGTCTTCAAAATCATTTTATTCTCCCAAAACGCTGTGCAATTTTAAAAGAGAAGAATTTAGTTCAAAAAAATCATGAAATATTATCGAGGAAGCTATATAGAAATAAGTCCTTATGAAATCATAAAAATCTGTTCACACCATATATGTTTAAAAACATTCTCCTCGTACTTTTTCATAAAAAATGTCAAAAAGTACCTCGTATGGTAAACAAAAGAAAGGTTTCTTCCATACCTCATATTAAAAGTCAAAAAGAGTCAAACATGAATTAGAACATACATGTAATAATACTAAACATTTTATGAAAACAATTTTTTAAACATGGACATGGACATTAAATATAACCCTAGTAAATACCTGAGAATAAATAATCTCGGATAGAAACTAGATTGGGAAAGATACCCTATACCTTAGGTCCAATTTCATTCGTACATGTCCGAAACTCCATTATAGTGGTTTTAAACACATTATAAACTTGTAACAGAACCCTAATAATATTTAATATTTCATATATGATTACCTATGACTTTATATTTCCCGTTCATTTGTTAATTCCATGTTAATGCAGCGTTTTGGGTAAAATCGATTCATTTATCATTTGTGTTTTGACTTGTAATTTTTCATATGATTACTTTGATCATGATTAATTAAATCTAGAATGTTCAACATTGTTTATATATAATTTATATTCAATATATTAATTTATATAATCGATCGACAAATGGAATGGAATACACCGTTCTAGGAGACGGTGGGTTGTACGTATGCATGAACACAGTTATAGTTTCCATATTAAATTAAATGAAAGTAAATTACATATATATATATATATATATAAATAAATATAGTAGAATTATTATGTCATATATTTCGTGATTATTTATTATATATACATTATAATCATTCTATAATGGTTAACATGGAGAATTAATATCATCAGGTCGTCGAGACGGTATGTCGTACGTACGCACAAGCAACAATATCATTCCCATTATTGTGGAATTGTATTGAATTGTATGGTGTATAATTTTTCAGAATAAATATCACTTTTAAATAAACATATATAGTTATTTATTCCATTATAATACCCATCCACGTAGGATGGTTATGAAAAATAGATTACACCACGTCGTGGAGACGGTAGGCCATACGTACGCACACGTGGTGATTTCATTTTTCATAGGATGGATAGAGGATGGAATAAGGTTGTTTCATATTCATAATAAAATAATAGTATAAAATTGATACTGGAGTTATTTCATTACAATGAAGGAACTCATATAGAGGAATTATAAGAAGAAATAAGTTTGAGCGAATCAGTAAAGGATAATACATCTTCTTCGATGTGCCTCTTCTAAACCTCCTGTTAGGGAACAATGGATGGAATTTTAAGAAGTCCAATACCTATAGAATGTCTCTACGGAAGTTAATAAATGAAATTGACATGGTTTGACTAAGCTTAAAAGCATAAAATAGTGTGAAAAGGAGAGGGAGGATGTGTCCTTTTATAAAAGAGTAGAGGGGCACATTAGGAAACTGTCAAAACTATTAATTTTTAATATAATAAAAACCCACATAAAAACATCCTAAAAGGCACAATATCGAATATGAAATGATATAGGGTGGTAATATCACAAACCAATAAAATTAATACATGTTTGTAATTTTTTTATACCTTATCATTTTGATTTATCCTAATTTAATCTATTTGGTTTTATGTGTGGTAATAATATTATAAATGTTATATTTTTATAAACACTTAATTATGTGTTGTGAATTAACCATAATTAGATATATTATGGCATTGTAGACCATATAATTTTCATTTTTAAATTTTTAAATATTTTGGGATTTTTAAACAATTTTATAATATGTTATTTTTTTAAATACCAATAATGTCAATTTTGACAATATTTAATTATTTGAATTTAAATAACATCCACACCGAAGATTTGTTCGAACCAAAGTATTTAATTGATTCCTAACATGTCATATTTATCTATTAATGTCATTGATCACATTAATTAGTTCGTATAAAATTTATTTTAATATTTTTAAAACCATTTATTTGATATTTTTCATTATAAAATAATTACTACAGCATTTTTTGAATAATTATTTAATATACTTATATGTGGAAATAAAATTTAAACTAAACTACTATGATTAACATAATTCTAATATATTTCATATTAACACTTTTAGTCGAATTTATCATAAAAATACTATCTTTTAAAATGTTATCTTTATTAAATTATGAAGGTGACAACTTTGACATCAATTAATATAAAATAATATAAATGTCATAATCTGTTTTATAATGATCCAAATGGTACACATGTAGACCCTTTAATGATTAAGGTTTATATATACTCAACCAATAAGTTTTTGGAATGTTTTTGGTCGTTTAATGGGTATTATTAATTTAATAAAAACAATATTATTGATTTTTCACAAAATAAATTATTTCTTCTACATTAATGTATAAGCTATTAAGAAAATTATATAGTTATTAAAAACTACAAATAAATCACCATGATAATGAAAAAAAATTTAGCATTCAAATGATTATTTTCAATCAAATTTATATTATATATACCTTATATTAAAAATAATTTTATTATTAATGTTTAAGTGAGACATATTTCACTTTAGTTTAAATAAAAATAAATTAAAGGTCTTAATAAAATCCCAGTGGGTTCAAATAGATTCAATTTTTACCCCACTAGGTTTTAGAGAGAAATATAATCAACAAATGATATCAATACAAGTGTCAGTGTAATTTTATATTATTTATTTTTACCATTAATTACCTGATTTACCTTTATTTATGGTAAATAAAATTTACCATAGTTGCTATTCAAAATGCCTAAAAATAAAAGATATATATTTTCATAATTTTAACCTAATTTATACAAATATAGATACCTTTTTTAAAATTTCAAAACATAGAAGATGATGTAATTAATTTAAAAATAATCCCATTGTTTAAAAAAGGGGTTTTATTTAAAACATTGAAAAAGATTGAAATATTTTTACCTATAAATTCAAGGTAAAATTAATGATAATGACATAAATTATATTAAATGGTAAAAATATATTCTAATTTTAATTTAAAACCATTCAATATTATAATTTAACCATATAAATTTTCTTGATGATACATTAAACTTTAATGTAAAAGTTTGCGTATTTTTACTATTAATCAAAATATGAAAGTTAACGGAAAAATATTAAAAAATTATCCCAAGTTAATTTTTATATCCTTATAGAAATTACTAAGTTTATTTTCTAAAATTGAACTAATAAACATGTTAAAAATAGATTTAATGTGGGTGTTCCATCAAAAGGTGTCAAAACAACATTTTTAGAAAAATAATTATTTTACAAGAAGAATTTGTTTTTTCTCATACCATGTTCTATAATATGTGTAAGATGAATGATAATGTTATAAAATAAAAAATTTGGTTAATACTATTCATAAATGAAAGTATAAAATAATATTATAATTATATATCGTAGTTTAGTGAAACTCAGTATTGCATACAACACATGCTTTAAGGATGGTCGCTCTTGTGTGCAACACAAGACAAAAATATTGTTGAGTATACTGCAAGATAATACATTTTTTTGTAAAGAGAAAGAAAATAATGGTGTTGGGTACAACACAAGACATCAATGAAATTAAAAAAAATTCTCATAAAATCTTGGGATGTTATAGTTTAAATAAGAAAAGAGAGTCAATTTGTTATTATTTAGGTTTTGGACACCACACGTTAATGTAATCAACACTATAAAACAACACATTGTTTTTTATCACGGTTTTTTTCCAAAGGGTAGTGGAAAATATTTTTTTACAATTCTAATGTTTGAAACTCTTAAAATATTAGGCTTGTTATGTGGAGATGAGTCACACTGTCAAGTAAATCAATATAAAAAGTTAAAATGTTTTATAAGTCTTGGAGGGTCCACTAATAATTTATAATATAAATAATACAAACCTAAAATCATATTATTTTAATGATAAGACATATATTGGCCAAAAAATTTATATTATTTTATTACATCATTATTGAGTCATTATGATGTCATAAAACACATTATATAATTAAACGGTATTTAATTGTTAACCAAAAATTTGATTGTCATAGAAAATTATGAAAAAATCAAAATAGGATAATTTTGAAGTCCAGATTCTTGAAATATTACTTATTTTATCTAAATAATTTTTTAGATATGTTATTTTCACTTTTAAAATAAAAACATACATTTATAAAAAATTCCTGTATTTTGATAGAAACGACTTTCAAACAATAATAAAAATCACAATTGAATTCATAAAAATTATACAATAAATAATATTTAATAGAAAGTATTTTCGTAATAAAATTTTATTAAAATAATATTTAATTCAATAATACATTTATTCATCAAAATAGAATCTTTAATTAAATATTAACTAAAAAACAATTTGTTCTATTAAAAAGAATTTACAAAGTAAAAATAATAAAATGAATTTATAATATTTATTCTATAAAAAAATAATGCATATAATAATAGTGCTAATGAATTTATACATAACCACATGTTACACCTACATAAGACCCTAGGGTAATGTGTGTGATAGTGATAGAATCTTGGGGTGGCTCAGAAAACATTGCTCAGGTTGTAATCTCTATCAACTTCCACTTATCCTGTAGGCGATTCTGTTTGATCTTAACACGTGGAATCTCAACTTGGTTTTGGTCAAGGGAAAAGCCCAGTGATTCCACATCCTTTCCATGATCCGACAAATGAGATTCGTATTGAGTAATTTTATTGGATGAGGCCATCGCTTCCATTGTCTGAGCAAATTGGATTTTTAATGGTCAATATTTTACTAATCATGTGATTATAATTCAATGTATATATTATCAATGGAAACAATTCATAATGGTAGTTTTAAATCCAAAATCATAAAACCAAATATTTTCATATGTTATATAACCATTTTACATAATAAGACATTAAATTAGATCAAGAAGAATTTTATTTAATATATGTTTGGGTCATTACAATATTCCCCCCATAAGAAGTTTTACCCTTTCCACACTGAAAAATAAGAGGGTAACTCTGCTTCATCAGTTCCTTTGATTATCACGTTTCTTCTTCAAACATGTGCCTTCACCGCAACACCTTGATGAGTGGCATCAAATTATTTTGTTGAACTTTTTTACTACGATCTATGATCCCACTTCTCTTAATTAAAGAGTTCATTATCCAATGGTACCACCTTTGGATTGATTACATGCGATGGGTCGGATATTTTCTTCCATAAGAGTGATACATGGAATACATTATGTTCATGGGATAGATTTGGTGGGTGTTCTAGTTGATAGGCCACTTCTCCAATGCGATCAAGGCTCTCAAAGGGTTTGAAGTAACTTGGACAAAGAATTACCTTATTCATCAATCTCATAACTCTCATCCATGGTGAAATGGGGAGGAGTACAATGTCTTCGACATCAAACTCTATGTCTCGTCGACGATTATTAGTACAACTTTTTTGTCAACTCAAAGCAGCTTAAATGTGTTGTTGGATGGTCTTAAAGATATGAACCCTTTCTTCAACCATTTTTGGATTTTGGTGTTTTCATTCCCCAACATCAACCCAACATACATGTGTTTTTCACCTCTACCCATAAAGGGCTTCATAAGAAGCAATTTGGATTTTTGAGTAGATATTAGTGTTGTATGAGAACTCAACTAGAGGGAGATATTAATCCCATCCTCCTTGGAAGTCCATTGATCATGTTTTCATCATATCCTCATGTGTTTGGAAAATCCGCTTAGATTGGCCATCAGTTTGAGGATGATAATCTGTAGTTAAGTTTAGCTCGTTATCCAGAGTATCATGAAGACTATTCAAAAAAATATAGGTGAATATTGAATCTTGATTGGATGAAATCGATAGTGTTACTCCATGAATCCATACCATATCTCAAATGTATATATTTCCAATTGTTCCAATGATAAATCCTTGCAAATTTCAATGAAGTGTGTTGTCTTTATAAGATGATCCACAACAACCAAGAGAGAATTGTATCCATTGGATGTCTTGAAAAGTCTAGTGAAAAAGTCCATGGTGATATTCTCCCATTTCCCCAATAGTATGGGTAGTGTATTCATTATCCCACTAGACTTCTTCCTCTCAGTCTTCACTTGATGACATACAAGGCACATTGATGTATACTTAGTTCATTCCTGCTTCATTTTATCCCACAAATAACTCTATGTGATTTCAATACATCTTCTTGATTCCTTGGGGAATGATGAAATTTGATCTATGTGTATCATCATAATGTTCTTTCATTAACTCCGGATTTTATGAGACTCATAGTCTTGTCATAAATCTCCAAATTACTTCTTCATTAACATATAACATTGTGTATTTACCTATTATGATAGTTTCAACATTCTTAAGAATTCCCACATCATCCTTTTGAGCATCCGTCAAAATTTTTAGAAGAGATGGTTGAGAAATAATTAATAAAAGGATTTTTATGTGACCTTATTTATGATTTCGATGCCCATTTTAGTCATATATATGAAGATTGGATCTTTTTAAATTCTCATCAATGATATAATTGATGGGTCATTTCTAATTAGAGCATCTACCACCTTGCTCTTTTTTCAAGGGTGTTAATGGATTGAGCAGTCATAGTCTTTGATCAACTCTAACCATAATTTTTGGAACATGTTCAATTCTTTCTATGTGAATTTATACTTGAGGATTTTTTGGTCCATATATATTTCACACTTCTCCCCAAAGTGGTTATGTTGCCAACTTTTCAAATTCAATATTACTACAGCCAACTCCATATCATATTTTGGGATGTTTTTCTCTATAACATTCTCTTTTATTGAAGCATATGCAACGAATTCCTCATTTTGAATCAACTCACAACACATGCCCTTCTTCAAAGCATCACTAAATACATAAAAAAGTCTGCCACTTTGGGGGAGATTGAGAATAGGTACAATGAGAAGCCTCATTTTCAACTCCTTGAATCACTCTTTTCATTCTTCACTCCATGAAAACATCAGTCCCATCCGAGTTAGCTTGTTAAGAGGGTTTGACCATCGTGAGAAATTTCTCATAAATCATCGATAATATCCAGATAACCCCAAGAAGCTATGAATGTCCGCTATTGATGTTGGCCTTGGAAATCCATCAATTCTAGGTGTCTTAGAGGGATCCAAAAATATCCTATTTATTTTGATGATATGACCCATGAATGATACCTCGTTCAACAAGATCTCATACTTAATGTAGTATTCATAGAGGTTCTCCTTTTTCAAGGTCTTTAGTAATGTTCTTAGATTCTCATAATGATCCTCCTTGGTTTCAGTGTATATTATTGTATTTTCAATAAATACTAGAAAACATGTGAGGATTTAATATCTAAATACTCTATTCATCATGTCCATGAATATTTTTGGAGCATTAGTGATTCTCAAATTCATATCTATGAATGTATAGTGACTGTACATTGTATGAAAAGCAGTCAAGTGGGTATCCTTGTTCTTCCACCTTACATGATAGTATATCGACTGCAGATCCACCATGGAAAAGTATTTTCCTCCACATAGATGATCGAAAAAGTCATGAATTCTTGGTATAAGACACAAGTTATTTATCATGATTTTTTGAACTCACATTAATCTAGCCAATTGCGCATTAACACATCATTCTTCTTGATAAATAGGGTTAGTTCACCGTATGCTGCAGTACATGGGAGCATAAAACCATAACCCAGATTCTCCTGTAGTTTTTTATTAAGCTCTTCAAGATTTACAACAACCATTCTATATAGAGTATTGGATATTTTTAACTCCCTTTGTATTAGTCCAATTGATCTTTTAACATATCTTCTAGGAGGAAGACTAGGAAATTCCTCGTGAAACACATCTGTGAATTCCCTCACTATAAGAATTTGTTCATGGATGGTTTCTTCCCTAGACATAATCATCTGAGCCTGATAAGTATGATCATAGGGAAGTAATATCCACTCATGAGATTATGGTGCTATAGATGATTCATCTTCCTCCTTGAACTTGTACAAAATCGGGGCGATTCTCCATATGGAGAGTGACTTCCCTCTCACGACAATTTATATCGGCTCTTTATAAAGAAAGTCAATACATGCCAATAATTGGATCAAATTACACTAGATGGATTGTGACATGGTTTCCTGGGATGTTCAATCCACAAATTATGATACGGTAGAGTTATATTCATTGGATGCAATGATTACCTCATTTTTTGTTCTCACTGACATCTTTACATACATGTTTTTTGGGGGTGTTGGGATTATTCTACTAAACATTTGGGATATAAATAATTGTGTAGAACCAGAATAAAAAATATTGTTCTCTATTCTTGAATTAATAACTAGAATATTTTTCACCACTTAATTGTCGAGGATTACTTAAGTCTTAGTGATGGAAATTTCTCTCACATGCCACATTGGAGGTTTTTGGTTGCCACCGAAAACCCGTGGCTTAGGGTACTGGTTTCCAAAGTGCATGGGTTTTATGTAGTTGAAACATTTTACAATGTTTTGAGCTTTGAATGGAGTGTTACATTACTCTATTTTAGCTATATGTTTTTCATGTTTTATGTACATGGCTTGGTTCCCTTCTCATCCACAACTAAAGCCTTTCCTCGTTCACTTCAGGCAATTTCTGGGGTTCTTCATTCCGCACCTTTCACAGGAGTGGTGCTATATTTTATTAGCACTGTTGGATTTTTGAATTATACATTCATATTTAATGTCCATATTACACTTCTTATCCCCATGATACCCTAGATATTTGTTGATTTCTATTTCGAACATCAGGAAACATCAGACAATTTCCTCATAGCTCTTGAAGTCATGAATCGCTAGGGATTTTCGTAGGTTATGAATTTTCCACCAAAGAAGCAGTAAAACTATCATTTGGGGGTAATGACAAAGATAGAGGTAAATCGTGCATGCCATTTGGTGTTTTCATCATACGCTTTGATATATTCATCGCCTTTTTTGCTTAAGGGAAATGACGTCCCTTTCCATATGAAGTCAGAGGGTGTGAGTTAAATACTTATCGAAAAACCTTTTTTATATATCCTGCCATTCCAAAGCCATGATATCCTTCTCATGATTTGTATTTCAGATCATTGTCTACCGTTGAGTAGCTTCACCCTTCGTTTGATAAGTAGAAATAATTACCTTCCCTTGAACATTGAAGGATGGAGAAGAAATATTCAATGGAGTTGATAAATTTTTCTGCAATTGTGGGATCAGATGATCTATTAAATGTTGGAGTCATTTATCTCATGATGATCTCGATTGAGACTTGTTCACTATTAGGTGGGTTGAATGTTCCTCTTGAACCATATTTATATTCAAAACTTGAGTTATCTGAGAGTGTATCGTGACAATGTTCATGATTCCTTCTCCTATCGGATTTTATATCTAATTAAAATAGTTGTTGGATTGATATTCACAATGGTTTTTTTCCCGAGTCCTCCTATTACCATCCATTGGCTAGAATCAAATGAATGTTAGGGGTAACACATCAACGTTAATCCAAAGATGAAAATGGGAGACTTATAATTTAATTTTATTTCCTTAATTTATTAATTTATAGGCTTCAATCTATGTTATCCATTATCTACATCCCAACATATATTCTTAGAGGAATTTTTTTATTTAAATAACAATGGTTCATACTATGAATGTGAATTTACCAGATCATATCCATTAGAAGTGTCACAACCAAAACTGTAGCCAGGCCCATTGTCATGCACCATTTCCTATTCGAGTCTAGCTAAAAGTAGTGTTTTCATGTTTCAACCCTAGATACAAATGTGCTTAATCCCCCTCTACCAACTCATATCAATACAGGGATGTATTTTTCGATAAAACACTCTCTAACTACACACCAAAATTTAGGTATGTTTTCATTATACATAGTCTTATCTTTACAGATTTCACTAGGGTTTTCTAATCCTAATTCCAAAAATTACTAAACCTATGATCAGTTAGCAACTACAACAACCCTACTATTTATTACACACTTAAACATGATTTATTACATAAAACCTTAACATGATAATACATAGAATATTGAGAGGTATAGTGTATTTGGGGATTATTAACATTAAATAACAACATAAAACATGAAACATACAACTTTATTGAAAACTTCTTTTATATGTCCACACACATTCCCTCATACATAGAATTATGGGGGATAACCTGAGGTCATTCATATGAAACAGGTGAGATATAATGCTCAGTAAGGTTGTAAAATAGGAATAAAATGAATAATAAAGTACATTTTAGGCTGAAGTCATATCAATGGGGTATAATAGATATATGCACCATAAGGCATGATATAGGAGGATTATCATAACATGGAAATGTGTAATAAACATTTAACATGATATTAGAAATATCCAAGTCTCATTTCACATGTAGCATGAGTAAAAACTAATTGAAAATGAATTATAATGAGTAAACCCTCATTTTACTGGATGTATCATGATTCTAATCTTTACCCAATGCATTGGAGCGCTATTAGGGTGCACCCTTCTTAATCATTTCATTTCATTCATAAGTGTTATACAAGGATCAAAAAACATAAATTCATTAAAAATAATTATATATTTCATGGTGATGGATTGTGTAATTAATACATGAAAACTCTATAATCCAAATGTAAATGTGAATAATGGTGACTACACATTATCTTGAAATGGGCATGGTTTTCATGACATAGTGTCATTGGCTTGAAACATCCCAATGCAATTTCAGCAACATAATGGCGTGACATAAGAATTCATTAAAATGGTCGATGAGAGAGAAAGGGATGTCTTATATTATTTACATGAAATATAAAGTTAAGGTGTCATATTTAAATATGTCCAAACATATGTAATGGAATATAGATTCATAATAAGAAATAATTACTTAAATGTAAATGAGAGGAGAGAAGTTTCTTATGGAATTTTGGCATGGTAATATGTGTAAATGAGAGGTATTAATGATAGAGAAAGAGAGATATAATAACTAAAACAAAAGGAGGGAAGAATGGGTGAGGTGAGAAATCGTACCCCATCATTTTTAATTGAAATTAAAATGATTTAACAACATAATTAAATTTGGGCAAAAATGTGAAAGGAAGAAATCTCTTACATTAATGTGTGATCTCAAAGGCTTGGGATAGGCTTGATAGAGTATTATTGGGAGCATGGGGCACCTTGGGGGGGATTATAGAGAGAGGAGGAAAGAGGTTGGTTGAAATATAATGGATTTTAGTGAAGAGGATGTGGGTTCATGGGTGGGTTAATATAAAAAAATAGAGGGATCTCGTTATTATTTAGGTTTCGGAAACCACACATTAATATAATAAAAACCACAATCAAAACCTTGGTTTTTTCCAAAGGGTAGTAAAAAAAATTATTTTATAGGGCCAATGTTTGAAATTATTCAAATATTTGGCTTTCTTATATAGAGGTGAGTCACACTCTCAGGGAAATCAATTAAAAAAGTTAAAATATTTTTATGTTTGGAGGGTCCACTAATGATTTAAAAAAAAATCAAAAAAACTTAAAATCATATTATATTAGTTTTAAAACATTTATTTGTTGAAAATATCATTTGTATTCTTTAATTACATCACTACTGGGTCTTTATATTGTCATAAAACACATTATATAATTAAACGGTATTTAATTTTTACCCAAAAATTCAATTGTCTCATAAAATTATGAAAAAAAACACCATTGAATAATTTCGACATCCTAATTCCAAAAATAATATTAAATTTTTATAAATAATTTTCTAAATATTTTATTTTTTACTATCAAAATAAAAACCGACATTTTTCAAAAATTAAGGGGTGTTGATAAAAACAACATTCAATCTTTAATAAAAATCACAATCATATTCATAAATATTATAAAATAATTTATATTCAATAAAAATTATTTTAAGAATAATATTTTATAAAAAAATTATTTAATTCAACAATCCATTAATTCATCAAAATAGATTCTTTATGTGAATATTAACAAAAAAATACTATTTTCTCTTTAAAAAATATTTACAAAGGAAAAATAAGTAAATGAATATATAATATTTATTCTATACAAAAATAATGCATATAATCATAGTTCTATGTTCTTCTTACATAATCCCTTATAACACTTGCATAAGACCTAAGGTTAAGGTGTACGGTGGTGATAGACTCTCGGGGTGGCTCAGATAACATAGCGTGTGTGGTAATCTCTATTAGATTCTACTTCTCCCGTTGGAGGTTCTATTTGATGTTAACGTGTTGAAGATCAGAATGGGCTTGGTCCAGAGTGAATCCCATTACTGCCACATCCTTTCCGAGATCCGAAAAATGGGCTTCATATAGATCAATTCTACTGGATGAGTCTATCACATCCTTTGTCTGAGTAAATTGGATTTTTGAATGCCCTATATTTATACTAATCATGTGGTCAATGTTCAACAACTATATTAGCAATGGTAACAATTTATAATGTAATATTTAAATCCAAAATCATAAAACCAAATAATTTCATATGTTATATATCAATTTTACATAAAAATACATTTAATTAGATTAATATGAATTTTGATTAATAAAAGTTTTGGTCATTACAATATTACCCCCATAAGAAGTTTCAACCTCCAAATTTCCATTTCTCACACTAAAAAAGATGACGGTAACTTTTCTTCATCACTTACACTGATTCCCACATTTATTTTTAAACATGTGGTTTCACCTCAACACCTTTATGGGGGGCATTGTCTTATTTTGTAGAACATTTTCCCTTCGATCAACAATCATCATCGACTTCTATTCATAGAAGAGATTATTATCCAATGGTACTATCTCTACATTGAGTACATGCTATGGGTTAGGTATGTACATCCTCAAGAGTGATACATGGAATACATTGTGTAATAGATATAGATTTGGTGGGTGTGCTTGTCGATAGGCCAATGCTCCAATTCAATCAAGGATCTCAAATGGGTCGATGTACCTTAAAATACGCTTTCCCATATTCCTAAATATCATAACACTCATCCATGGTGATTTTTGGAGGAATACCATGTCTCCGACAACAAACTCTATGTCTCGTCGATGATTATCATCATAGCTATTTTGTCGACTATGAGCAGCATTAATGTGCTGCTGAATGGTCTTAACCTTCTCCACCATTATGTCGACCAGTTCTGGACCTTTGAGTTTTCACTCCCCAACATCATCCCAACATTCCAGTGTTCTTCACCTATTCCCAAAAAATGGATTCATAAGAATCCATTTTAATTATTGAGTGGAAACTTTTGCTGTAAGAGAACTCAGCTAGTGGGAGATGATGGTCCCATCCACCTTTGAAGTCCATTGAGCATGTTTTTAAAAAAAATCAACTGTTTGTATAGTCTACTAAGATTGAACATCATTTTGATGATGGTAAGGTATACTGATGTTCAGCTCAGCATCCAGAGCATCTTGAAGACTCCTCCATAACATATAGGTGAATATTGGAGCCCGATTGGAAACAATATACAATGTTACTCCTTGAAGCCAAACCACATATATAATGTATATCCATGCCTGTTGATCCATTGAGAAATCCATACAAATTGATATGAAGTGTATAGTCTTTGTAAGACAATCCAAAACAACCCAAATAGAATTGTTTCATTTGGATATATTCAGAAATATGGTGATAAATTCCATAGTGATGTTCTCCTATTTCCATTCTAGTATGGGAAATGGTTGCATCATCCCCTTATCATTCTGTCTCTCAGCCATCACATGATGACATACCAGGAACATTGATGTATACTCAGTGATCTCCTTCTTCATTTTTTCCCACTAATAATGCTCTCAGATATCCCGATACATCTCTCGGATTCCTAGGTGAATGAAGAAATTCGATCTATGTGCATCATAAAAAATTTCTTTCATTATATAGATACTTTATGAGACCCATAGTGTTGTCCTAATTCTCACAATTACATCTTCATTAACATTGAACTCTGAGGATTTCCCTTTTCTGATAGTTTCCGCATTCTTATGAATTCACACATCATCCTTCTAAGCATCCTTTATCAATTACAATATAAATGGCTGAGCAATAATTTATGAAAGGATTGTTGATGTTCCATTATTTATGATTCTCATGTGCACCTTAATGAAATCTACGAATATTGGATCATTTTCAACTCTCATCAATGATATAAATTTTGGGTCCTTTCTAATTAGGGCATATGATACCTTGTTCGCAATAACAAGGTTGTAATGGATTGAGCAGTCATTGTCTTTGATCAACTATAACCATCTTTATTTGCGCATGTTAAAATCTTTCTATGTGAATATTTACTTGAGGATTTTTGTTGTCCATATATATTTTACAATTCTCCCCAAAGTGGTAATGTTGCCAAATTTTCAATGTGAATAATACTACATCCAACTCTAGATAATTTGTTGGATAGTTTTTCTCATTAAGTTTAAATTGACTTAAATCATATGCAATGAATTTTTTATTTTTCATCAACACACAACACATTCCCTTCTTTGATGCTTAACTAAATACCACAAAAATTCTCCTATTTTGAGAATTTAGTGATTGGGTGTCTTGATAAGCCTACTCTTCAACACCTTGAATCTGTCATTGCATTTATCACTCCATGAAAACTTAACTCCCTTCAACGTTATCTTGTTAAGAGGGTGTGATGATCCTGAGAAATTTCTCACGAATCGGCAATAATATTTCGCTAACCCCAAGAATCTACAGATATCGGCTACCGATTTAAGCCTTGTACATCCCTCAATTGATTCTATCTTGGAGGTAACCATTGATATCCCATTGTTTGTGATGATATGACCCAATAATGAGACATTCACTAACTAGAACTCATAATTTTTGTACATTTCATAGAGCTTCTCCATTCGCAAGGTCTCTAATAATGTTCTTAGATTCTCCTCATGCTCCTCCGTGATTTTGGACTATATTAGAGTATTGTCAATAATAACTAAAACAATTTTTGAGGTAATCTCTAAAGAATATATTCATCAAGTCCATGATGATTTTCCGTGCATTAGTGAGTCTAAAAGGCATTATTATGAATTCTTAGTGCTCGTACCTTGTATGAATTGATGTCTTGGGGGTATCCTTCATCTTTACCCTAACATGATAATATATCGACCGTAGATCCATCATGGAGTAGTATTGTCCTCCATGTAGCTGATTTAACAAGTCATGAATTCATGGAAGAGGATACTTGTTCTTTATTGTGGATTTTTTAACTCACGATAATCAATGAAAAGGCACATTGACTAATCCTTCTTCTTGATGAAGAGGGCTGGTGAACCCCATGGTGAAGCACTTGGGTGTATCAACCCTTTATACAGATTCTCCTTTTGTTTTTTCTTCAGTTTCTCAAGATCCAAACAACCACTATATATGTATTATTGTATTTTTGAAACTTTCCAGGTATAAGATTGATTGAAATTTCAACATCTCTTCTTGGAGGAAGACCATGAAATTCCTCAGAAACACTCCAATGAATTCCCTCACAAATAGAATGTCTTCAAGGATGGTTTCTCCCATAGACTCAATCATCTGAGCCAGATACTCATACTCATAGGGAAGTAATATCCATGCTTGAGATCATGGTTCAATAGAAGATTCATCTTACTCTTATAACTTGTACAGAATTGGGGGTCAATTTTCCATATGTAGATTGACTTCCCTCTAACGAAAATTTATGTTGGATTTATATGAAGAAAGTCAATACATACAAATAATTGCATCAAATTCCACTTAAGGGAGTATGATGAGGTTCCCCCAGATGTTCAATCCACAAATTATTATAGGGTATGAGTTATATTCAAGGGATTTAATGATTTCCCCATTTTCCGTTCTCACTAACATATTTCGTTCCTTGATTTGTGGTTGTGTTGGGATTGTTCTACTAAACCATTGGGATATAAAAGAATTCATAGAACAAGATTCAAAAAGATCATTATCAATTATTGAATTAATAACTAGCCTACCTATCACCACTTTTTTGTCAGGGTTTACTTCGGCGGTAATGCTAGAAAAATCTATCCCTTTCTGCCTTGATATTTTTTGGTTTCCTTTGAAAACCCTTGTATTAGGGCATTGATTTTTAGAGATCCCTAGTTATTTTTTGTTGAAACAATGAACATTGTGTTGATCATCAAATTTAGTGTTCCTTTCCTCAGTTGTAGCTGCAAGTTTTTCTTGTTGGCAGTTAGTGGCCAGGTGCCATTATCTTCCGCACCTAAAGCACTTCTTCACCCCCTTTAGGCAACTTTGGTGGTTCTTTTTTCCAAACCATTGGCATGGGGGATCCAAATTTTATTATCACCATTGGATTAATCCATCATACTACTAATATTAAATTCCAACTTACACTTTGTATCCCCATGATACCCTTGAGATTTTCCGATCTCTATTTCATCTTTGAGGGAATATGGACCAATTTCCTCATAACTCTCGAAGTCGTGGATCAGTAGGAATTTTATCAGGTTAGATCTTAGTCCACCAAATAAGTATTCAAACATGAATTTGGGGTAATGAAAATACGGAAGGAATATAGTGAAATCCTTGTAGAGATTCCCTCGTCTGCTCGGATGGATTAGTCGCCTTTCTTGCTTGAGGGAAATGAAGTCCATTTCCATCTGGAGTCGGAGGGTGTGAGGAAAAAAACTTTTTTTAAAAAAAAAATCTGAAAATCATTCCATTATAGTGCCTTTATATCCTCCTTACTATTCATATTTTTTATCAATGTCCACCATTGATCAAATTCACCCTCCATACGGTAAGCAGTAAGAAGTACCATCTCTTGTTTGAAACATTTAAGTATGGAAATGATATTTTCAATGGAGTGGATAAATTGATCAGTGATTGAGGGATCAGATGATCCATTAAAAGTATGATACATTTGTCTCATGAAGCTCTCGATTGAGACTTTTTCAATATTAGGTGGTGAATTTTTCTCTTGACCCATGTTTCTATTCAAAACATGAGTTAACTAATTGAGTATCATGACATTGTTCATGATTCCTACTCCCATCAGATTGCACATCTCATTAGAATAGTCTTCACATTGATCATCCCAATGGTTGTTAGCCTGAGTGATCCTATTAAAAGAAATTGGATAGAATAAAAGGAATGTTTGGGGTAACACATAAATGGTATTCCAAAGTGAAAAATGGGTGACATATAAATTACTTTTATTTCCTTACTTATGAATTTATAGGATCCAGTATATGTTTTCCATGGTCAAATTCAAGATATATATTCATAGAAGAATTGTTTTATTCCATTAACAATAGTTTTTACTAGGATTTTTAATTGTGAAAAGCATATCCCCCATTAGTTACATAACCAAGACTTTATCAAGGCCCATTTTAGTGCACTAGTTCCCATTCTAGTCCATCTTAAAGTTGTGTTTTCAGGTTTTACCACTTAATACATCTGTGCTAATCCCACCTTTACCAGGTCGTATACATAAAGGATCTATTATCATGATAAACTACATACCTAATACTCACCCAAATTTAGTTATGTTTTCATTATAAAAATTCATACCCTTACAACTTTCAATATTTTTTTCTAATCCAAATACCAAAAAATAACTAAACGTTTCCACTAATACTAATTTTAACAATTCTTCTCTTTATTACACACATTAACATGATTTATTAAATAAAACATTCACATGATGAAACCTAGATTATCAAGAGGTCTAGTGTCTTTGGGTCATAGGAACATTGCATTACAACATAAAACATGAAACACCAAAATTTATTGAAAACATTTTTTATATGACCACACACATTCCATCATACATTGCAATGAATGGGATAACCTAAAGACATGCTAAAGAAATTGGTGATCTATAAAGCACAGTTGAGGAGTACATAAGTAATAACATGATGAATACAATAAATGTTTGGAATGAAGTATATAAATGGAAAATAAGAGATATATGAACATAATTTCTTGATATTTGATGATTATCATAACAAATAAATGTGTCATAAACATTTACCATTATATTTTCAAGAGCCAAGTCTTGTTGTAGATGGAGCATGAGTAGACCATAATTTAACATGAATTAGAAAGAGTAAACCTGAATTTACATTGAGATTTCTTGATACTAATCTTTACCCAATGCATTGGGGTGCTATTAGGGCAAACCCTTCTTAATCATTTCATTTCATGTATAAGGGTTCCACATGGAACATATAACTTAAATTCATTAAACATAATCATTTCTTCCCTGATAAAGGAATGTGGAATTCATAAATGAAACCTAATTAATCAATAAGTAAATTTTCTTAACGGTGAAAACCCTTTATAGGGAAATGGGCATGGTATTCACTACACAATGACATTGGCTTGTAAAATCGCAGTGTAGTTTCAACAGCATAACGTCTTGACATAAGAATCCATAAATATGATTGGTGAGAGAGAATTGGGTATCTAATTATACTTACAATAAATGGAATGTAAGGGGTCCATATAGATACATGTCACAACATATGTAATGGAATTTATATTCATAATAAGAAATAAATTCTTTAATGTAAATGAGTGGAGTGAAATTCCTTAAGGAATTTCAACATGAAACGGGTTAACATGGGGTGCATGAATTAGAGACAAAAAGGGATATAATCATTAAAAAAATGAAGTAAGTATGGGGGAGGTGATATATCATATTAAAACATTATTAATTGAAATAATGGTTATAAAAACATAATGAAATTTGGAAAAAAGGAGAAATGAAGAAATCTCTTATGCGAATGTCTAATTCCAATATCATGGGAGAGGATTGATAGAGGGTTATTTGGATCTTTGGGAACCGTGGGAGAATTATAGAGAGAAGAAGGGAAGATGTTGGTGGAGCTCCAAATAATTTGAGTGAAGATGAGGTAGATTCTTGGGTTGGTTTATATAGGAAAAGAGAGAGAAATCATTATTATTTAGGTTTTGGATACCACACATTAAAATAATCAAAACCACCAAACAACACAAGAATTTTACCAATTGATTTTTAAAAAGGGAAGTAACAAGCATTATTTTATAAGTCTAATGTCCAATATTCTTAAAATATTAGGCTTCATTATGTGGTGGTGAGACACACTCTCAAGGAAATCAATTTAAAAAGTTAAAATGGTTTGTAAGTCTTTGAGGGTCCACTAATTCTTTGTAAAATAAATTAAACAAACCTAAAATCAAATTATTTTAATGTAAAAATATATATTGGAAGAGAAACACATTTATAGTCTTTTATTACATCACCATTGTGTCATAATTTTGTCATAAAAAACATTATATAATTAAACAATATTTTATGTATACCCAAATATTTGACTGCATCAGAAAATTATGAAAAAAACACCATTGATTAGTTTTGAAATCCTGATTCAGAAAATAATATTCATTTTATCTAAATAATTTTATAGATATGAGATTTTTTAATTTTAAATAAATACCCTCATTTATCGAAAATTCATTTGTTTTGATAAAAATAGATTTCAGACCAAAATAAAAATCAAAATTTTATTCTTAATAATTATATGTTCATTTAAATATAATAAAAAATATATTAGTAATAATTTTTTATTAAAATAATAATTATTTCAAAAGTCCATTAGTTCATAAAAAAATATTCATTAATTAAATATATTATAAATATACTATTTTTCTTTTGAAAACTATTTTCAAATTACAAATAATATAGTGAATGTATATTCATCATTCAATACAAAAATAATGCGCATAATCATAGTGTAAGGGTCCTATTAAATTACCACTTATAACACCTGCATAATACCTAAAGGTAATGTGTGTGTAGGTGATAGACTCGTGGGGTGTCTCAGATAACATCGCTCGGGAGGTAATCACTATCAACTTCCACTTCTCCAAAGAGGAGGTTTCATTCAAGATTAACATGTTGAATCTTGAGTTGGGCTTGGTCAAGAGAGAAGCCATATGACACCACCTCTTTTTCAATGTATGACAAATGGGAATCATACGAAGCAATTCTACTGGATAAGGTCATCACTTTCTTTTTCTGAGTAAATTATATTTGTTAAAGCCCTATATTTATACCAATCATGTGACCACTATTCAAAGACTATGTTAACAACGTTAAAATTTCTTAACGGTATTTTTAAATCCAAAATCATTAAACCAATGAATTTCAAATGTTATATAACAATTCTACATAATAATATTTTTAACTATGTAAAGATGAATTTTCAACCATTTTAGTTTTGGTCATTACACATATCATCTAGTTGATACTCATCACTAAAACCTATCTTGATTAGACTATCCCTACCTGCTCAATATTTCACAAAAATTGACACCACCTAAAATAATGAATGAATTTTCACCAGAAACCATATCTAGGTTGGATCAAATACATATCCCCATAAATACTAGTACCCGTTCCTGGAAAGGACCCCCATGTCATTCAACCATTCATACAAGAGTGGCACTGCACAATACACATGACTATTTAGAAAGGGATAATATCAGTAAATATAGTCTACTATGAAACAAATGTAACTCATTGATGTAAAAAAATATAATGGTAAATTAATGGTGTCTCATTCATTCAGGTTATTGTTTTTTGGATACCAAGGCATGTTACCCCAGAAATAACAGTGGGATATGGAGAATTTTTGTTCATGTTCCAACCAGTTGAACTCTAGCCGGCCTACTATCTTCTCATGTTTCACAAAAACCCATTAAACCTTACTATCTATATTGGTTTCATCCTCATACCCATGGGATCATGTCACTATTACAAAGATTATCATTTCATGAACATGCATTATTTGAGATCCCATGTATATCCAGATAAGATATGACTATATAGGTAGGTGAGCCATCATTTACAACTAGGGTTTTAGAAAACCTTTCCATGGTTGGGCCTTTTGAGGCTAATGCCTCTCCATCCTGCAAGGATAATTTCATTTAGGATACTACCTATATTTCCTAATTAGAGTTTTCTTAATTAACTTCTTCCCCTAGTAACCATATAACTTATAAGACATGATTAATAGTTCTACCAGAGGATCCACTGATAACATCGGGGTAGAAGTCATGTTTAGTATAACCCACAATCGATTTTTCATTGGATGTACAACACCTTGGGAGTGAACTAAGTGATTCATGTCCCTCATGAATATATCCTGATCTACCATAGATGTGTTGATGTTACTGTTAGAAAAGATGATCCCTTCCAGCTGTATCCAATACCTATTCATATGGTCCAACAAATTATCAGTGTTGAGTAATTATCTAGATGTATATCCAGACATCCAAGTCTTGGGATAGATAGCATCATGTGGAACCAACACAACACAAAATTTATTCTCATGTTCATGAGGGGACAAAATTTGGAACCCCCTTTATGGATCCTCTTTCTCCCAAACCACATGGATAAGACTACTAGATATGGTACTTCTACTCCACTCCCCTCACATTTGGTTAGCATTAGTCCACAAAAATGCCACCCTTACTACTAAATCCTTTTCTATTTGATGTTTTCCAACCCCCCTTATGAGGCAACATTGTATTTACTCAACCTCCTCCTCATGGGGGAGCTTCCACTCCTTCATTATCCTGGATTGTTCGTTACTTCAACAGTTCACTTGGATATGAATATTCTCAGCTCTGTTCACAATCATGGACTAGCCCTAATGTAGTAGTGGATGGAAGTAGATCATTTAAAATATTCTTGTCAGCACGTGTGAACTATTTATATAGATATATCCTAATGCACATATGTTTTTCATGAAAAAATCTCTGGTAAACCCTTTAGGTCATCCCTTGAAAACCATTAAAATGCCTCACAAATCAATGTGGGATGTATAGTATACATATCATCTCAAAGACCATGCATTCCACTTGCACATAGTATTGAAATGATATTATATATGAAAAATTATCATGGGTTTACGTACCGTATATAAAAAATTCCCCCACTAGAAGATGGATCATTTGAATGACTTGCTGATCATAATTCCTAATCTTTCATTGTGCTTGCACCTGGCATAGGATAACTGGAAGACATCCCATGATTTTTTGAATCACCATAAAAATGATGTTTGATGGGGATGTGGGATTGAGGTATTCAAAACCTCACATGTTATTGACAACCATGATTTATTTAATTTTATGTGACCCACACACACGCGACAACATCTCCACCTCAATCATATGCTTACGTACCTTATTCAACATTGCTTGCATCGTGATCCCCATATTGATGGGCTGCCTAGTGGCTAGAATCCCTACCATGATTAACTTTCCTGTCCCTTCTCTCATATTAAAATATCTCACTTCTATCATCAACCCAAATATGAGTAACAAAATGAATCTTTTTAGACTAACTATCAGTCACTGCTCATCCCTAATATTGTACCCTCAACTTCCACCGGTTATCTTCCAAAATAATCTAGTAAGAGCCTTATTTACCCCACTCAGGACATCTTGGACATGTATGAATCCTTATTGGATTATTATTGGGTTTCTCAACAACTATACATGACACCGTCACTAGAATTTATAGAAAGAAGCCAAAAAATTTCTTAAAATTGATATCCCTTATAGTATGATTGTCATTGTTCGTTCCTAGAAACAGATCCATCAATGCCTTATCCATAAATTTAATTTTCTTATTATCCTCCCAATAGTTATTTTCACAGATAAACTCATCATTTATGTCCCTAGAATTATGATTCCCTAAATCTAATGGAGAACCCAAATGCTAATGCTAGCCTATCTATAGTAAAAATGAAATGAGTTGTTGTCCAGTGAACATTGGCTCAACATTTGAGGCATGATGTTCCTTGGATAAGAGAAGGGTAATTGGGAATATCATTCTACTTCATTCAAAAATATTCAACTCAGCACCATACCAAGCATTGTGTAAGAAGAGCACACCAAGTAGGCCCATGCCCACTAAACTAAGAAGTTTCTGACATGGTTCAAACCCCAACCATCAATCCACCCTTTATCAAGGTTCCTTAACCCAACCTATAGTATAGTTTTATATTTTACCTGTGATGTTTCATTATCTAGTGGTTTACCATCAATGTTATTTTGGTGGTTTTAGAGGCAGTTAGAAGTGATGGTCATGTCATTCATCCTGATGAGGTCATTAGTAGTCCTGTACCACTAATATTTCATGGTTGTGCCCCTAAATTAGTAGGCTACTATATCCTTACAAGACTCTAGGATGGATACATCATCGATTAAGCCAAATATCTACTATGGAATCCTTTTTAACAATGGATATTCTTTCTATGAAACTGACGGCTTCCCATGAAGGGATTTTGGGTCTGAATGGATCTAAAAAAATCTCTAATTATGATATTTTTCACCATTTCATATATTAAGGTAGAATTAATAAGGACCTCTAAAGAATCTTATTGATAAGCCATATGATCTGGGAATTAAATAAACTTTTTGGCTCTATTCATGATGATCCATTATGAATCTACATATTTCTAAACACTGTTTCCATCTATGAAAATCACAAATGAGTACTGAGTCATGATTCCCTGGTTCACTGAATGATCATTCTCAATGAAAAGAATAATAAAAAACTATTTTTCATTGAATAATTCTCAGGGAAGATTTCTTCTAAAAAATAAAGCTCTGGAATAACAATTCGGAAAGATCTAATATTGTAAATGGGAACCACACAAACTATTTATGTCTAATTTTTGATCGATCGAGCAATGTGGTAGCCTCATCTCCCATGAGACTCTTAGAAAACAATGAATATACCCACTATTTTCCCATCAAACTTGATCCTGCATCTTGAGGAAGAAATTAATTTCAGTGGTTAAGCCTCTGAATTTGACCCTCCTTATCCAGTCTTCTCATATTCTGATGGAGGAATTTGTGGTGGTGATATATGTGCTACTAGAAAATTTGATAAATCACTATGTGGTATCAATAAAATTAGGGTAAAAGTAGACCCAAATACCTCAATGGAGTTTTTTTCATGAAACTACTTCATGGAGACCCCTCTCCCATGAACGCACATGAAGGAAGATGACAGTACATTTGTGATTATAACGATCCAAACAACAACAATAGTATCTTTGACTGTACCTATGCATTCTATATGGATCCCCTCCACTTCTCATTTCACAATGTGCACATAAATAGACTTGTTTCCTATAAATATGCATCACACCCCACCTCAAAGGAATCTTTACCCAGACCCTTCAACATATAGTCTCCCATCTTTCAAAGCTCCTTAGAACCCCGAATATTACCTAAAAATGTATTGTCCATGGTACTTCAGCATTGCGATCCATTCGTTCAATTATTCCTCAATGCCTATATTTAATGTTGGGATTCCATTCATGAATCCCTCAACTATTCATTAAGGATGGGAGACATTTAGGATGCTAGAGGTTTGAAAAGAATTAATCCATCAAAAATAACTCTTATTTTAAATATTGAATCTATACTATGGCGGGGGACCATGAATAGGGAGTCCCATTCTTTTTTCAAGTTCATTTCTTTTGAAATTGCACTCTTGGAGAGAAACATTCCTCTTGAGACTCTCTTATATGCAGCCCTAAATTATTTGGTGTGGTGATTTGTTGGTCCCCCATTTAGTATCCCTTATTGTGATGTCCAACATATTTGATTTGAGGAATGTTGCAATAATGGAACATTATTTTTGGTGTTGCCATAATATCGTGTACCCCATGAGTGAAAAATCATCCACCCCACTCTTGATGACATTGGTGATTACTTCCCTTCCCCGTGTAGGGGGGTATCATCTCCGTATTTTCATGGGGAAAGGAGTGAGTCCTCCTTGTCAAAGATGTATGATGTTAATCATCTAGGAACCCACACCCTCAGAACATACTGTTAAATTATAGCCTCACCATATTACACACACATGGGGTGCCCCACCTTGGGACCTCTCAATGCCCAATCATCTCCATTAGATTGAGATCTTCATCACATGGAGTGAGATCCTTTTTTCATGGAACAATATATACCCTTGGGGAAGGGATTCCATCCCGGTGTAATCCCCTAGCCTTTAATGCTTGAGATAGATCTCTTTCCCTTCCTTGACTCCTCTGAATGAAAACAACTAAGGTTAGATGGGAACATCGGAGACTCAACACCACATTCCTCCCTCATTGGGATTTTTAATTATAGAAAGAATATGTACGTAATCCCCACCCAGTACACTGTTAATGAATATTTTGTGACACGACCCTCATGTTTATTGCTTCTTCTTTTTCTCACATTCAGGATGACTCACATGGGCTTCTATGTTATTAGTGAATGTGAAACCCTTCATCCATGAATCCATCATAGAGTAATCCCTATAATCCACCTTAATGGGAATCTGAAATGAACTAGCTCCACAACACATTCATTGGCCACTAAACATGTTTTAGCCCCAATTACCCTATAGTAACTGTGTGGACTTTGGCCCATGTATTCTACCTAGGGTACATAGGAAACAACCTTGATATTAAAGACTGCCATAGTCATATTCACGTCAGTTCAATCTCATCATTACCACATCGTGTTAAATTCCATGGGATACTACAAATACATTGTCTTTGATCCTTATCTTCTACACAAATTATGTAGGAATCGTCCTTGAGTTTTAAGCCCTATTATCCATTCCGATTCTGATATTTCCATTGATCAATTATTTCATGGGAGGACTAATCCCACATCCTGAGGTCACACTAGTTTCGAGTCCCTATCCATGAGTGGGAGTCACCCCCATATGTGTATCGTCACCCAATTCCTAACTATAGGAACATGGATACCTTTCTTCTAAACATTGTACATAAGGATCCTCCCAGAGGTTCAATCCCAACAACTCCTCGCATTTCATCACTTCTATGCACCCTATTTCATTACTTCTTATGTTTAAATCTTGAATCTTACCAGGGCTGCCACATCTCAGTGAGATAATTCCATCCACACCATCATTGCAACATGCATCACTATGACAGCTACCTATGCATAATCTCCACAAAATCCATATTCATCCAGCCAAGACTGGTCCTCTTGATAAGTGAAGCTATCCATGTGTAAGCCCCAAATCACCCCTTCAAACTATTTCACTATTGTTCACTTACATCTACATAGGGTATGTATGAAGCCTCATCAAGGTTCAATCCTATCCAATGGTAAACATTAGTGACCCCCTCATTAGGTCCCACCCTCATGATCCTCCCTCTATGGTCTACAAATCATCCTTCATGGAGTGAAATAATTATCTTTTTGGGACACAACAACTATGATTGTTGGTAGATGCATCCCCCCATCTAGTGGTAATCATTTGTGCCTCCCCCTTACGGGAATACCCCATCATGGTATGCAACCTTATATTCATGATATGTGCCCTCTCATTTCCTCCATCATCAAGAATTTTGAACCACTCATCCGATAATACATTCATGTGATCCATCCAAAGTATATACCTATTTTATCGACCTTCAGATGTGTCCAAATTACCCCATTCCATCTCTTTAATACGTTAAACTCAGGAATCATTATCTCTTTTAGAATTTATTCTTGTGCAAGACCCTGTGGAAATAAGGGACACTAGAAGAAAACCCTTGAAGAAATTCCTTTGGCATAAGATAGCCCATGATGGATGTGGTATCCCTCAAGTTTCTATTACCTTATGAATCCCTATTATGATGAAGAATATAGGTTTCACAATGATCTAGTGTCTAGACATGAAACTCCGGCCCAACATGACTACCCACTTATCAGAAGGTCTATACCCTAACTAGACCCCATGGAAAGTCTAGAAAGATATAGGTTAATTAACCAGTATCCATATAGGCATGAGATCATGAATGAGTATCACGAACAACTATTGAATCTACAAGGGAGTCCCGAATTAGGAAATGAATTACAAAGATGAATCAATAAAAGGGGAGACATACATCCCATCATCCTGTTTCAATCAAGGAGTATGCATCACTAAAGTATTGATGAAACCACTAGGATTTGGAAATCTGAATTGAAGGGGAACAAATATAATTCCAAGCATTCAAGAAACAAGAATTGTTGGTGTTCCATGATGGAATGAATAGGAAACAAGTCGAAAGTATATTATATATATAGTACATCTATTATTTGCCCGCTAATTTCCAAAGTATATTCAATAGTGTATTATTAAAATCCTATAATCATTCAATTTACATTGAATGATAATTATATGAATGTTTTTATTTGATATTATCCTTATGATACAACCAATTTGACAAGAAACAATAGAATCTAGTTCTATTTTCCACTAATATGTTGTGAGGGTCAATAAATTTTGTTAAAATGTTGTACTTCAAAAGGTTGATCATTTTAATTTCTTTAAATTCCATTAGGGTTTTATACTCATCCCTTTTGAAAATGAAAAAAAAGTATTATTTAGGATTTGTTTGAACTAAATAAATATATATATAGGCGATATGGACATAAAATGTTCATTCCCAATACATTAAACAACTAATAATACACACCTATGTCTTCCAATTACTTGGGTATAATGATGATTTTTCAAAATACTAACATTCATGATACCTCCTAGTGAATTTTACATAGTCCATTTGCACCTTTTTATAGTAGTGACCATGGCTTCAAATTGTATGGGAGAGCATGGTTTCAGAATAGAGGTCACCGCCCGATCCTAATATACCTCCTTCACAATGATAGTAGTCTATATTTATTTAATTTAACTAAACTGAAATCAATTTAATCCTCACAAATAAAAGGAATTACCATCATTTTTCACGTATAGAAGGGTTAATTTTTCATCCCATCATCGAATTTGATTCTGTTTGGATCGATCTAATGGGGAAACCCATTTTAGAGGTAATAAATTATGGGATCTATCTATCTATGGGATAAAATAAACTCATCATGATCTAGGTAAGTGTTAATTTGAATTACCTATTCCATATCACGGTAATTAATTGGGAAAAACTTTATAGTTTTTATGTATAAGACTAACAATTCTTGATTTTGTTTTGACATGACTGTGGTTATATTACACAATGCACCACTATGATCATTTTATGGTTTAGGGGTGTGATGATTTATTGTTCAAGATGGAATTCTTGCACTAACCCTCAATAAAAACAGATAATGGGGGAAACCATTCCTATGTGAATTTATATTCATCATTGATCTATTTTATCACTAACATAAAATCATCATTGAATTTAAGGTAATATTTATTCAGAGGTAGGGAATGAAATAACGATGTAGTAAGGGCTTGGTATTCTGTCACTTTATTGGTATAGCCTTTAGATAATTAAGAGTACTATATAATTTCCATGTCAAGGGAATCAATACGATCTCATGATGAACCATGTTAAACATTGGGGTTTCCATTATTGTCCCTTGTAGAAATAAGAATGAACCATAAAAACAAACCACCAAAATCTAGGGAGTGTCATGGTTATAGTGTACTTCCTCATCTAGATGTTGAGTTTCTATTGGCATGTTATTCTAGGTAATATATGATGTAATGAAATCAACCAGTACATCCCTTTTTATTTATGTCATGACATGAATTAAATGTTATAACATTTCAAAATAACTACCAATAATTTCAAACATATATTTATTATAGCTTAGCAAAAAATATTAATTAGAAGGTTGATATGAGAGACTAGGAGAACTTCTTGATTTTTCATGTTATTTTCATTTTTTACCATTTGAATATATGTGTGAGGAAGTTATTCTTTGAATCAAAATACCGAGTCATATTATGTAGAACTATTCAGTTGAGTTTACAGAAGATGAATTAATTTCCCATGTCATTATATTGTGTTGGGATGGAGTTGATAAATCATTCCATTTCAGAAACATATAAGAAAAGTTTATTCCCTTGTATTGATGACATAATTATATATGGATTCCATATGTAATTATTAATTTTATTTAAATCATTTATTAAGTTCTCATCCCACTAGTTGGAAACTATATTTTTTGTTGACATAGTTAAGAGAAGATATTTTCTAGTGAGTTTATCCACAAATCACTAATATAGGTGAGGTTTAATTAGATCCCTCTAAAATAATTCAGATGTTTTGGAGGTTTCTTTTCTATGATTACACTTGTCTTTTATAGTTCTACCATGATTTCATGGTGGCATAAAAAATGAATGAAATTACTAGATGTTACACCAAATGATCATATCATCGGGTTCATCTAAATTTTTTTACTATAATATATTGATGAATGTTTGATGATAAAATAGGATATCACAATTATATCATGCATTAAATACCAGGTCGTTGATGTACAACTCTGGGACTCACCCCTTTAATAGTTATAAAATATGATTCATAGAACATTGATAATTATCACAAACATTCCCTATGGCTATGTTATTAAAATGGATGAAAAATATCCCTTATAGTGCCCAACATGATGTAGATTCCACATCTTTAGTTGACACCATGATTTATTTTTACCCATATTACATATCCTTGATGGAATGGTCTTTTAATCTAGATAATACATTAATCATATGTTCTGTAATCATCAACAAGAAATCACCCTTCATTAATATTTCATCAAGGTCCATAAAATAGTTTCATAATGGTATCATCTCATTTCTCTTCATGATGTGGATTCTGTAATAAAGCCCATTTATGTACTTCTCCTCATATGCCAAAAAAGTATTTGAACTATTTTTCAACTATGTTTTTTACCTTGGTAGCTTGAGAGTGTGTAATTAAAATGGAGACCCTCTTAAAACCCTGGGGTCATCTAGAAATTCTATATAGTTGGTTGCCACATCGAAGTTCATCCTGAGCAGCCATATATAGTTCAAAGAAAAATCAAATGAATTATATTTTTGAATAGTAATATACATATCCTATTTCATAAGAATCATGGATGAACTAACCAATATAGGTTGTGCGTGTACATTTTTCCAAGATTCACCCCATATTCCCATCAATGGTGCTAGGGATTTCTTCACCAAATGTGGAATGGTAATTCTTGAGGTCATCCTATTTCTCATCCTACCAATGTATGTGATAGAATCATTAATGATTGTGGACTATTTAGCAACATATCTTTTCATGTTGAGGAATAATAATCAACAAGAAGAGGAATTCATATCCTGAACTACTATAGACATTTTGGGTGGATTCTTGGAATTCATTTATTCCATTATTATATTAACAATAGTTGGATATATTTGGACATTCCAAGGTGTAGGGGTGGTCTTGGAAGAATTTTTATTTTCAACTAATTGTGTGTATGAAATTTTAGATCTCAATAAAAAATCCATTTGGGTTCTTACTGATGATCTCAATTTAGCTGGTATGATCATTATCACATTGATATTGGATAGTGAATTATCTTCTTTTTAGATTCTTCCTTTGATTTAGTCCAAATCCCAAATACCATTTATATGTACCACATAATAACTGGTGATCATGTTCCAAGAATTTGTAGGGGTGGTTCCTAATCCATAAGGAGTTGAAACCAATATCTCTCCATCCGTAATTATTATTTCCCATTGAATTTATCAAAACATGCATTGTCATATATAGATTAAAATGACACATAGAGGGTGTTGTCACCATATAGTGTGCGAAATTTTCTGTTTACGAGATATTCAAAATATTGCAGGTATGTAAATGAAACCATAAAATTGAATGATTCTAATTTCATCCAATTATGACATTCTATTTTGTCTGTTATTGGATAATAATGAATTCAACAATCGACATGTTGTCCCTAAATTGTGCCCCAAGAAAGAGATTTATGATGGGATGTTCCCACTTTTTTATACCCTTAAATGGTTATCTATGTTGGAGAAAAATCATCCTCATCGTATCCAATAAATATGGGGGTCTTTACTAGAAGAAGTTAATAGACAAAAAATGGTCTACGAGATTCCTATGAATTTCAATATTATCAAGAATTTCAAAAACATTCAAGGTTATATTATATACATGGTTAACTTCTTCATTATCATACCTTGTGAATGAGATGGATATAAGCAATTATTCTACAGGATTTTCCACATTTTAAACATCACATGAATTGAATTATATTGGAAACTCATAGAGATTCTATAGGATCTCCATAAATTCATATTTGAATTATTTTGATAGATATAGAGCATTAGATATTGAGATATTTGGTTAGAAAGTCCTCCAATGTATTTTATAAATTAATATTAATTGGAAAATTTATGAACTTACAAATGTGTGGGTTATCATTAACATGCTTATTAGTGGCTAGAGAATTTACATTAGATGGTGATTTTTATTGGTAATAGGTCAAAGGATCATTTTTTTCTAATTTGGTAGGTAATGCTGGCCTACCACCCCATCTAGGATGTCCAAAGAGTTTCTAACCCACTTGATGGAAATTTATATCAATTTTATTCAAATGAACGATAAATGGGTCTAAGGTATCTCTACAGCCATTTAGAGATTTATGAAGTGATCAACCATTGGTCCAATCCTTTTATATGGATTCAAAAGAGATATCTCTTGATTATTGGGTTTGAGAATTATTTAACTGTCCTCAATACCCTAATAATCAATGAAATTATTCCTCATATCCTCATTTAGCTATACAAAATATATACTGTAATTCCCCGACCCCAGAAACCCAGAGTCAGTGCATTATTACGTATCATTGGCATGATCACAAAAGATCATGTATCGAAAGACCAATTAGTTTTGTAGCCTTGGAGGTACAAGATACATTCATAAGTTTTACATTACATAATAAAATGGAAAACTACAACAATATTCTTTCCATTAACCACACGCATATTCCCTCAGCCTATCTCTATAGGTCAGTCATAAAATACCTTTTTGCATCCTGGAAAAAACAAAACATAGGAATGGGTGAGCTCAGATGCTCAGTAAGGATAACAATATAGCAGAAACATTCATAAATAAGAATAAACATTTATGGAAATTAATTAGACTAAAACCAATGCATTTTTAAATATGAACTTAAGCAGAATATGGAAATGATAAAATCAAATAATTTCATTTACCTATTCACATGGATATTCTACTAGTTAAAAAATAACATGCAATATCAATAGCCACTTTCATAATGATGGAATTTATATGGCTAGACATTCATAACCACATAGTCTAGGCCTTGTGCCAAGACTACAAATAAGATTTTTTCAAGGCCTTGTGCGATGACACTAGTTTGTCACATGATACATATCGATGCATCTAGGAGCTATATTGGGCTCCACCCATCACTTACTAAGTCTAATGCATTCCTTATATGAATAGGTTTAAGCATAACATAAACATTTGTATTAAAACTAGCCAATGAAATGTCAATAAATTATCCATAAACCATGAATGGTAGAAAAATAACACATCCATAGTCAAACAATCACAAAACCTTCAATACAAAATGGAATATTTTTATTATAACAAATCTACTTCAAACAAGATTAAAATCCATTAAAGGATGTTGACATAGATGAAGTCAAAGCCTTTTTAGAGAAATATCTCTTTCTATTTTGAAATCATTTAAAAGTCATGTAATTATAAAAGAAAACATTTATTTTTTAAAATACTCATGTAAGTTTGTAAGGGAATCTTTGAAGATTTTATAACGGTGGAAAATAATCGCACCCACCGTATAAGTTAAAAAACATTCTTACATTAAATTTTTTAAAAAGGTCATAAAGTACCTTGTTTAGAAAATGATGGAAGGATTTCTTTCCAAATATATAAGGTCAAATAAGAGTCTAAATGGCTTTACCCCATTTTCTATTAAATATTTAAAATGTTTATAAATACATTTTTATAAAACATGGATGTGGATGATAAAGACGTCCCAGTAGATAATTACGTATAAACAACCTAAGATAATAAAGAGATTGTGAAATTAACCCTGTCATTGAACATTTCCTTGGTCGAGTGTTGGTTGACCTCCTTTATAATGGTGAAATAATTGTTATAAAATTATACAAGATTCAAATACATTAATATGATATAATATTTTATCTTTTAACATTGCTTTGTTAATAATATCTTAGTATTATCGTCGTTTCGGGTGTTAACTGATTTGTTTTCCTTTATATGATTAGTTAAATAAGTAAAGTTTATTATATATAGGATGTATCTAATTAATATTAAGAATTATATTTTGACTTTAGACATTATTTTTATTTATCTAATTAAAATTAGTCTTTACTTGATACGATGGGGAAAGAATCTCATCGCGTTCGTGGAGACGGTAATCCATACGTACGCACGAGAGATAATATCATTCATTTAATATTAAAATAATATAAAATTGTATGTTATATCATATATAAAGTATCATTATAATGTTATATTTATTATTTAATTCAATTAAACATCATTATTATACCCGTCCAAATAATAATTTATTGATTAACAATTACACCATGATGTGGAGACCGTACATCGTATGTAAGCACGTATGGTGACATGTCATTCAAATGATGTATAGAATAATGAAATGGTTGTACCATATTTATAATAACATCACAATATATATAATATACATAAGTTATTATTTTAGAATGGAAACAACAAAAATGGGGATGTGGAAGAAGAAATGAATTTGAAAGAGGTCATGAAATATTTACCAATTCTCTGGGTTCTTCAATTTTATTTGATCAAAATGGATTTTTAAGGTGGATTTATGACAAAAGGATGGCCTTAGAATGAATGGAGGATAGTTGAGAGGGTATTTGGGTAGGGTTTTGCCGAGCCAAATGGCTTTCAAGGTGTGAATTTGAGAGAATGGGCAGTGCCCTATTATAAGAGGGTTGAGGGGAACCTTAAGAATAGCTAGAAATATTATTTTATAATAAATTCATTTTCAGTTTCTAATGTCTCCAAAATGTATTATTTAAAGGATGAGGTAGGGATCGGTCAAAATCAACTCCACCAATAGGGTTTAGACAGTTTTGGTCACTATATTAAACTTATAATTTAGATTTTACTCTTAGATAAATAGTATGACATTTTCCATGTCTCTTTGTATTTTTATATTATATAGTAAATAAAAATTCTATATACGTCCAAGAGAACACCAAGTGGTTCCTTAATGATACAACTATAATTATATATGTCTTGTGGACAATCCTTTTTTTAATAATAGAATATCAATTAATAATATAATATTTGTTTTAAAAACTATTTTATGTAAATTTTGACACTATTTGGTTATTGTTTTTGATAAATTTATAATAGCATTATTACTTCGAAAACAATTCATCTAACCAACACTAAAATGTTATTTTATCCGAAATATTAGTGGAATTCATAAAATGTCTCAAATTACATTTATTTGGATATTTATAATATCCAATATTTTAATATTTAATTAATTAGGTAATTAATGCATCATCATTGTGTCAAAAATAAAAAAATTATTTATTGTATAAAAAATATTAATAAAATACTATTATGTAGGAAATTTTTTTATCTTTCTAATGATTATTTATAATCGAATTTATCTTATGTGTAACCCTATATTATAAATGGTTTAGTTATTAAACATTGAATTTAACACTTTTAACTCTTCGTTGAATTAAATAATTATAAATGGCCTAATCTAATCCATGTGGACCTAAAGGCACTTATTTTATTCCTAAGGTTGTTTTTGGTATAATTACACTTATCCAATAGAATTTGGTCATGTGTTAATGTAATAATAATATCATTTTTACCCTTAATTATCCTATTTATGTTTAACCGTGGTAAATAATAGTAAAAAGTTACTATTCACCAAAAATTATTTTCATCTTATTGGACCACATTTTACTTACTAATATCTACCATGACTCTCAAATTTTTGAAATTCAACTCATAGAATTGGTAAAATTAAGTTGTATGTAAAATAGAAAATTCTCCTAGGAGGTGGGTAAAAGACGGTAAAAAGTTCAATAAAATTATTATATTTCTAAAATTATTATAAACATACTTTAATTAATTTCATTGAACATATATAGGTATTATGTAACTATTTTGACCAAAATAAATTTAAATAAAATAAAAATTTATTTAAATAAAAATTCATTTTAAAATATAACTCAATGTTTTTCACTATTCATCAATAATTGAATGTTTTCAGAAAAATACCAAAAATTAACCCTAAGAAAAATTTGATATTATGAATATAAAAATTATGTCCCTTTTGAAAGATAAAATTTATAAAATTTCAAATAGTGGGTATTACTAATCATAATGGCTAGTTTTATTGGTTTTGGTGTGTTAAAATTTGATGTTGCGTATAACACACTAAATTGTATTATTCAAAGGGAAGCATACCGGGGAACCTTGGGGTGTTACATTATCACCTCCTTAAAATAATTTCATCCTATAAATTCCTAGAATATTAATACATAAGAAATCTCGGGTGGTTCTTCACTATAAGATCCTCAGGTTCCCACGTCGCCTCTTCCATCTTATTGTTTCTCCATAGAACATTAACTGGATGAGTCATCCAGTTTCTCAGTAGTTTTTCTATTGTATCAAGAATCTTGACAGGCTCTTTGCAATAAAAATAATCAGGTTCTAATTCTAATTCCTCACAGGAGAGTACATGCATTGGGGTAGGAATGTATTTTCCCAACAGTGATACGTGTAATACATTGTGAACTCTGGAGAGACTTGGAAGAATTGCCAAATGGTAAGCTACATACCCAATTCATTTTAGAATTTAGAAAGGTCTGATTTACCTGGGACTCATTTTTCCATTCATACTTAAATGTATAACACCCTTCCATTGACATACCTTCAAGAAAACAAGATCTCCTATATGAAAATCCAATTCCTTCCTTTGGTTATCAAACATAGCTCTTCTACCTACATTGAGCTGATTTGATTTGGTTTTGGATTACCTTCACCTTTTCCATCATTTCCTCCATAAGTTCAAGGCCTACGAGTTGTCCTTTTCCAACATCATCTCTACAGGTTGGTGTGCGACATCTATTTCTGTATAACACTTCATATGGTTCCGTATAAATACTTGAATGGAAGCTATTGGTATAGGAAAACACTACCAGAGATAAATATTGATACCACATACCTTGAAAGTCAAATGATCATGATCTTAACATGTCTTCTAAGGTTTGAATAATCTGTTCTAATTGTAAATCAATTTGGGGGTGGTAGGACGTGCCCAAACAGAGTTCAATATCCAGTGATTTCTGAATACGTTTTCAAAATGTTGATGTAAAAAGTTTATCTCAATCAGAAAAAATCGGTTGAGGTACTCCATGAAGCCTCAAAAATTTATTAATATATAGTCTTTCTATATGTTCAAGTGGGTAATATTCTCTTATAGCAAGAAAATGTGCTGACTTGGTAAGACGATCAATAATGAAACATATTGCATTGTTCCTTCTAGGAGTCATTGGTAGTCCCATGACAATGTCCATCATTATCTTATCACATCTTCCATTCGTTATGGGAAGAGGTAGAAAAACATCTCCAGGCTATTTCCATCCAGATTTAAATTGTTGTCAAACCATACATCTTGACAAAAAATCACCAATATCCCTCCTCATATTGTCCCACCAAAAATGTTCCTTCAAATCTCTATACATTTTGGTTCTCCTGAGGTGTATAGAGAAATTGCAACAATGAGCATCATCCAAAAATTATCTTTTTAGATAAGGTATATTAGGAACAAAAAGTCTCTTCCCCAATTAATAAATTCCTCCTTTATATACAATGTCACTCAATCTCCCATCATTCACAACTTGATTCTTCTTTTGAAACACATCATCATCAACCTAAGAAAATTTTATTCTTCCTAGTAAATATGGTTTGGAATCCATTTACAAAAGCATTAATTTTTCACGTTCCATGGTTATTCCTATATCCATCTTCACTAGATCCATGATAATAGGATCCCTTTCAACTCTCATCTTGTTCAAAAATCCATGATATTTTCTTCTCAATGCATCTGCCACCTTATTTTCCTTCCTTGAGTGGTAGTGAATCGTGCAATCATAATCCTTGAGTAGTTCAATCCATATTATTTGCCTCATGTGGAGTTCTTTCAGTGTGAAAATATACTTCAAACTATTGTGATTAGTATAAATATAACATTTTCTACCATAAGGATGGTGTATCCAAATATTCAGAGAAAAGATTGCAGCTGCTAACGCAAGATCATGAGTAGGAGAGTTTGGCTCCTTAATTTTTAGTTGTCATAATGCATAAGCAATAACACTATAATTCTGTATAAGGATACAACCAAGTCATTTCTTTGATGCATCACTATAAATAACAAACCCATGATTCCACATTAGTGGAGTTAATATAGGAGCATTGAATAATATTATCATCAATTCATCAAAAACATCTTCACATTCTCTTTTTCAATCAAATTTCACCTCTTTACGTGTGATCATGGTTAATGGGTTATCCATTCTAGAAAAATTGTGGACGAAACACTGATAAAAATATGCTAAACCAACAAAACTATGTACCTCAATTATACTCATCGGTGCTGGCCATTCGTAGATTTATCTTTTCATAGAAGGATCAACGAAGATTCCATCATTAGAGACAATATGGCTAAGAAAAGAAATCTCTTGAAGCCAGAATTGACCCTTGCTAAACATCCCATATAATTCGTTTCTTCTAAGAGTCTTCAAGATAATGCACAAGTGATTTTCATGATATTCATTGCTTTTGGAGAATACCAACATATCATCAATAAATACCACTAAAAATTCATCATGATATTCCTTGAAAACACTATTCATTAGATCCATGAAGAAAGAGGGTGAATTAGTCAATCCAAAAGGCATTAATGTAAACTCTTAAGGCCCGTACCTGGTTCAAAATGTTGTTTTCATAATGTCTTCCTTCTTCGCACACAACTGATGATATCCCGATCGAAGGTCAATCATTGAAAATTATTGAGCTCCATGAAGTTGGTCAAATAAATCATCAATGCGATATAGGGGATACTAGTTTTTTATTGTTATAGAATTGATGTCCCTGTAGTCAATGAAAAACCTTATAGATCGATAATTCTTCTTAACCAAAATTATAGGGGCTCCCCATGGAGAAAAACTAGGAAGACTAATTCCCTTATTACTCAATTCCTCTAGCCATTTCTTTAGTTCCATTAATTCCATAGTGGCCATTTTATAACGGGTCTTCGATATGGTCCTTGATCAAGGAATTAATTCAATAGAAAAATCAATTTCCCATTCTGGAGGATGTCCAGGTAAATACTCTAGAAATACATCAACATACTCTTTCACAATAAGTACATATTCTATTTGAACATTATTTTCCTCACCCACAGTTATTTTATTCTCTTACTCCCCAATAATTGAATATAGATGACCTACTGGGGGTGGATCGAGATAAGAATTAGGTGGTGATGATTCTGCTATAAAGATAAGGTGTTCTTTATCATCGTCATCCAAAATAGTAACCTCCTTCTTCATATAATAAATTTTTGCATCCTGGTCCAAAATTCAATCCATACTTTGGATTATATCAAATTCAATCATTGGTATGATGATGAGATTATTAGATAAAGAACATTTATATGACCTAATGTAGACTGATTCAAAAAACATTGTTGCAATGATACTACCCTTAAGACATTTGACTGACAACTCCCTTGTTAAATAAAATTGGAAATATCTAATTTTCTAAAAAAACCTAGGATGATATGAACCAATGTGATGATTAAGAATCAAATAATTCACTTTCTAAACACTTGGAAACCATTAAATTACCTTACACTACGTCTTTCAGAGCTTCAACCTCAGTAGTAGTGATATCATAAGCTTGGCTTTGATCCCTTGACCTTCTCTGAGGTAAGTTAACATAAAGAATAGGAAATTCATTTGAATAATGAAACCTTTATCTACAATTGTATCAACAAACAGTGAAAACCTATTTCTACCACTTGCAATCATGAGATTTGTGGCCTTATTCACAACACATTTAACAGACTGGCATTCCCTTTAGGCAAGTACTAGGGTGTTTATTCTAGAATTTTATACATGATGGATATTCAACTTTTCCCTTATTCCCCATATTTTCATTTCTAGAGTGTTTAGTAGATCTCTTCTTCTCTTGCTTTGCTTTAATGTCGTATGACTTAGAGAATGATTTTTCTGTCTTGATAGCACATGAGAAAATATCATTGTATAATCAGAAGGATTGTGAGACTAATTCTCAATGGCGAAATGGTTATATCCCATCAAAGAAACAATCAATATTACTTCTTGGGTTACATATATAATTTGCAGCATGCCTCACTAACCATATAAAGTTTTCTTCATTGTTTGTGACATTATCATCTTCCTTTTTCCTTAGACTCAAAATTTTCTTTTCATATCAATTCGATGGTCATAAGGAATGTATTTTTCTAGGAAATTTTCTTTAAACTCTTGCCATTACTTATTTGATACTTCATTACCTTCCTTTGTGTTTGGAATAAATGACCACCATTGATCAGTATATCAAGTGAGGCAGTAAACTACCATGATGACTTTTCCCCTTTCGTTACTCCCTAAGGCATGGAATATTTTCTATAAGAGATTAATCCATTACCTAGCTACTAGTGAATTTGTACTCCCATTTAATGTTGGTCGATGTTTCCTCATGACAAGATCTTACATTGATCCTCTACATTGTGTATTAGGGTGTTTCATACAGGTAAGGATATTATTCATAACCTAAGTGAGTTGTCCAAGTATTGGGATAAGTTGTTCATCACCAGTTGCCTCACTAGATCCACCGTAATTATCATGAGTAGGGGGAAATCCCTATATGGAGTGTGTGAATTGATATAGTTTCCATTCATTCCACTAGGCACCATTTCTAAACAATGTCATAAACTAGATTAGTTTATGAATCAAAATATATAATTCCAAATATGTAAAACACTTAACATAAATTGAGCAGTTTATCGATATAATCCATAATCATAAAAAATGTTTTCTTTATGGAATTATATTCTCATAAACCGTTCGTAATGGTTTGTAATGTATATTATAATTATACTAAGCATATCCCCCGGGATTTTCGTAACCAAGAGTGTAGGAAGGCCCATTGTCGTGCACGACTTCCCATTTGAGTCTAGATCAAAGCGGTGTTTTCGGGTTTTACCCCTGGGTACAGGTGTGCCAGAGCCACCTATTCCTAATCGTATCCAGACATGGATGTATTTATTGGAAATCTCACAAAATATTTTCAACACCATAATTCATGGAATTTCTTCTATACTAATCCTCAAAGTCTATCTAAGGGATATGTGCTCTAATCAGAGTTTATCTAAATCTAGTTACCAAGGTTAGTACTAAACTTCCTAGGATACCAAATGTATCACCCCGACCCATAAGCCTAGAGTTTGTGCATTATTATGTATCGTTGGCATGATCAAAAAAGTTGATGTCCCGAAAGACTGATTAGTTTAGTATCCTTGGATGTACTAGATGCATTCATAAGGTTTACATTACATCATTAAATGGAAAAAAACAAAAAAATTATTTCGATTAACCACACTCATATCCCCTCAGAATATCTCTTTAGGTCAGTCATAAAATATTTCTCGCATCTAGAGAAAAATAAAACAGAGAAGGGGGTGAGCTCTGAAGCACAGTATGGATAACAATATAGCACAAAATTTAATAAATAAGTATAAGCATTTAAGTTAATGTATAAAACTAAAACAAAAGACTTTTTAAACTTGAACTTCAACATAATAGGTCAATGATAAAATCAAATAATGCCATTTACTTAATCACATGGATATTCTAATAGTCGAATAATCATATTCAATATCAATAACCACATTCATAATGATGGAATGCATAATGCCAGAGTTTCATAACCACATAGTCAAGGCCTTGTGCCAAGACTACAAATAAGATTTTGTTAAGGCCCTGTTACAAGACACTAGTCTGTCTCATTTGACCTACCGATTCATCAAGGAGCTATAGCGGGCTCCACCCGTCACGTACTACGTCCAATTCATTCCTCATTTGAAAAGGCATGAACATAACATAAAAATTCGCATTAAAGATAGCATAAAAATTTTCTATACTTTATCTATAAACTATGAATGGTAGAAAAATAACACCTCCATAGTCAAACATATTACAAAACGTTCAATAAGAAAATGTAATATTTGTATAATAATAAATCAACTTAAAACAAGATTAAAATCCTTTGAAGGATGTTGACATAGATGAAGTCAAAACCTTTTTAGATAAATATCTATTTCTATTTTGAAATAATATAAAATTTATGTAATTATAAAAGAAAAAATTTATATTTAAAAATATTCTTATATGATGGTAAGGGAAGCTATGACAATGTTATAATGGCAGAAAATAGCTGCAGCCGCCATATAAGTTCAAAAACATTATTAACATAATTTTATCGAAAAGTCATAAAGCACTATGTTTGGAAATTGATGGAAAGATTAATTTCAAACCATATAAGGTCTGATAAGGTTATAAATTACTTTACCCCATTGTTTAGTAAATAGAAAAAATGATTTCAAGTACATTTTTATTTAACATGGATTTCGATGATAAAGAGGTCCTAGTACATAATTACCTATAGAAAACCTCGAATAATGAAGAGATTGTGAAATTAACCCTTACCTTGTAATTATCCTTGTTCGAGGGTAGGTTAACCTATTTTATAATGGTGAAATTATTTTTATTACATTATACAAGAATAATATACATTAATATGATATCATAAATGATCTTTTAGCATTTCTTTGTTAATAATATCATAGTATTATCTTCATTTCAGGTGTTAACTGATTCGTTTTCCTTTATATGAATTGTTACATATGTAATGTTTGTTATGGATAGGTTGTATCTTATTAATAATAATAATGATATTATGTCTTTAAACAATATTTATAATCACCAAATGAAAATTAGTCTTGAATTGAAATGATGGGGAATGAATCTCATCGCATTCGTAGAGACGGTAATCCACACGTACTCACAAGCGAAAATTTAATTATTTTGATATTAAAATAAAATATAATTGGATGGTATATCATATATACAGAATGATTATCTTTTTATATTTATTATTTACATCAATTACACATCCTTATTATACCCATCCAAATAATAATGTATTGAGAAACAATTACACTACGACGTGGAGACGGTAAGCCTTACGTACAAATGTATGGTGACATGTAATTCAAAGGATGGATAGAATAATGAATATGGTTATAAAATATTTGTAATAACATCACAGTATATAGAAGATACTGGAGTTATTATTTTATAATGGAAACAATAAAGAGAGAGGAAGTGGAAGGAGAAAATAACTTGAAAGAGGTGATGAAATATTTACATCTTCTTCAAGTTCTTTTAAATTTGATCAAAAGAGATCATTACGTTGGATTTATGACAAAATGAATTCCTCTATGATGAAGGTAGGATAGTTGAATGGTTATTTGGGCTGGGTTTGGCAGACCCAAATGGATTTGAAGGTGGGAATTAGAGAGAAGGGGGAGTTCCCTTTTATAAAAGGGGTGCGGGGCACCTTAGTAAAAGATATAAATATTATTTTATAATAAAATAATTTTCGATTTATAATGGTTCTAAAATGATTTATTTATATTCTAAGGTGGTTTTGGGTCGAAAAAAACTCATCAAATTGGTTTTAGATAGGTTTGGGTTACTATATTAGCCTTATCTTTTAGATTTAACTCTACGTTAAATAGTTTTACATTTACCAAGTCTCGTTTTATTTTTATATTATATAGTTAATAAAATTACTATATTATTCTTAGAGAACCCCAAGTGGTTCATTAATGATACAATGATCATTATATGAGACTTTTTTTTCAAAACCATAGATATTTTGGAAGAGAATATCAATTAATAATATAATATTTGTTTTAAAAACTCTTTTATGTCATTTTTGAAACTATTTGGTATTTTGTTTTTGCTAAATTCATAACAGAATTATTACATATAAAAAATCTAATAAAACTAACCCTAACATGCCATATTAACCGATAAAATCAGTGAAATGAATAAAAAGTATCAAATTACAAGTAGTTGGATAATTACAAAATAACATATCTTAATATTTCATTAATTTGATAATTACTACTTCATCATTGTGTCATAAATAAATTAAATTATTTAATTTCTAAAAACAATAAATAAAATACCATTATGTAGGAAATATGTTTATATTTCTAATTAATATTTATAGTCGAAAGATTTATTATGTGTACCCCTATATTAAAAATGGATTAGTTATTAAACATTGAATTTAACACTTTTAACACTTCTTTGAATTAAAAAATAATAAATCTACTAATCCTTCCCAAGTTGAGATAAAGGGTCATATTTTATTCCTAGGGATGTTCTTGGTCGATGTAAACTTATCCAATAGAATTAGGACATGTGTTAGGTTAATAATAATATCATTTCTACCCTTAATTACCCTATTTACTTTTAACAGTGGTAAATTAAAGTAAAAAGTTACAAATCACCAAAAATTATTTCCATCCTATTGAACCACATTTTACTTATTGATATCCACCATGTATCTGAATTTTTTAAATTCAACTCACAGAAGAGGTAAAATTATGTTTTATGTAAAGTTGCAAATGCTCCTAGGAGTTGGGTAAAGACGATAAAAATTTCAATAAATATTTTATATATCTAAAATTATTATAAACTCACTCTGATGAATTACATTGAACATATATAGGTATTATGTATCTATTTTGACATTAATTAAATTTAAATTAAATAAAGAATCATTTAAATAATTTTTTTAAACTATAACATTGTGTTTTTTACTATTCATCAAAAATTAAAAAAATTAGAAAAATACAAAAAATTTACCTAGGCTAATTTTGATATTCCAAATTCAAAAATTAAGTCACTTATGAAAGATAAAATTTATAAAATTTAAAAAATAGGTATTATTATTCATAATGGCTATATTGATTGGTTGTTGGTGTGTTAGAACTCGAAGTTGCGTATAACACAAAAAATTTTATTATTCAAAGGCTAGAATACCATGGAAAATTTTGGTGTTACATATATTCAGTTAATTATATAACATTATAGAAAGGGTATGTTATATGACTAATGTTAACGGAGCAAAAAATTATATCTTTTTTCAGTGAGGATTTTGTTTGTTGGTGTGGTTTCCATTATCCAAATGATATCAGAAAGGTACATTTGAGAGAGAGAGAGAGAGAGAAAGTGTGGGATTTTGGTATGATTATTTTTCAAATTACTTTTCCTATATAAAATTATTATAGAATCCTATGGTAAGAAGATTATATGGTGTTACCCTAGCTTTCATTATTATTATTGGATTACAATGTAATGTTCTACCTTTTGTATTATCTATGTCAACTGTTTTCCATGTTATCTAGTTATATAACTATTGTCCATGCAAATATATTGATTCTTAATAGTCACCCACTTCATAAAGTTGGGTAGCACTCGCATTGGATTCCTTTTTCATGGATTTTACTGGTAGTATTGATCCAGAATCAACCATTACTTGGTTGATTTATTTGATGATACACCATTCATAATGGTGTGACCTAACCTCCTATGAAAGAAGGACTTTTCAGTGCAGACACTAAGGTTAACCAATTTGGAATTCTTAGGATTTGATATTTTGAGGAGGTATTTTTACATCTAAGTAAGGAAATAACCATGTGATAAATTATTTAATAAGTAATATAAATTTATCTTCCATTATAAAAATTATGTGCATCCTTGATCTCATTTTACATCTAGAGATGGAATTTTTTCAACTTATGCTACTTTGTGGGAGTATCTAGAAGATTTAGGCCCCACATAAGATCATTAGTGGGAACCATTACTAAATTGATTATGCTGATAGTAGTATCTTTTTCTACAAACAATTTTCCCTACTTCATGGCCATGGCCATGATTTTTCCTTCAATTACATAATGGAATATTTGAGGTATTGTTGTTTTTATGTAAACCCATTGAATATACCTTACTATAAGATCTATATCAATGATTTTAATAAATTATACCAAAGGTTCCAAGTATAGTGTTATTGGAATTTCTCCTACGAGAAATCAATACTAACTGAGTACTTCAATCACATCCATATGGAGGTAAACTCATAAAACCAATCATTTTAACATTTTGTCGTCTATTAAGGTCTAAAATTTTCATTTTATTTCTAATGGAGATACATAGAAAAATAAATTAGTGGATATAGTCTTCTGATCATGTGATTAACCCTTCTAGATAACATCTATACTAGATAAAGGATGTACCTACCAAATTTTTCACAGAGAATCATTGTTTAGTTACCACCAACAAGTCTTATAGTCCAACCATATGGCTACATCGGGCCATGTAGTATGAAAGAAGTTGTTCTGGATCCCCTTTTTCCCTAAATGGGTAAGAATATTGGCTTATAATAATATGACTGAGGGAAAAGTATCATTATTCTATATTCGATATGGATTTATTTCAGGTTATATGGGATGATTCTTGACTATGTAGATTCCATATGGGAATCTGGGGACTCAATATTGTTGAGGAGTTCGATAGTTACCTATGTCTAAAAAACTTCTTATAAAAATGGAATGGGAATCTTGAGGTAGTTGTCCTGTTTTTGGGGAGTACTGATTTTTATTCTATGCAAGGGCTATATAATTCCATAGATTAGAAGGAGCATGGAATTATAAATGAGTAAAATATTAGTCTTCTCCAACTGATTAATTTATATAAACAAGTTTTATAGATCTACAGATATAGTGAACCTCATATTCGACAATTAAAGGAACATTTTCATTATTATGATGGGTGGGATGAGTGTCAAATGTATTCTATTGATTGAAATGCCATGTGGGGAAATTTAGCATGAATAATTCTTCTTTTAATTATCTATAGTTATGTATATCATTGTCATACTATCCTTCTTGTTATTTTATAGAGGGTATTTAAGCCATTATTGGTAGTGTGTAGGATTTTTCCACAAACATTGTTTTATCATTGATGTAATTCTATCATGAAGATAGAAATTCAACATTTGTAGGTTCCATGTTCTTACTCCTCCTATAATTCTACATATATTTAGGTTCAATTAGTGAATCAACCTCAATTACACATTTGTTTAAAAAATATTAGTTTTTCCCTTCAATTGTTTCGTGTTATTGTTCATAATTATTTAGATTGACTGTGGAAATGTATATTATGGCCTACAGGGTGAATGTAGTGATACATTCACTGATAAAATAGTTGGATAACACTAAACAATCTTTTTCCTATTCAAAATTTATTTCAGTACATTTCCTTGGACCCTTATTATTATTTGGTTGCCATGAATTACAGCCTTTATGTGGATTCAAATAAATTTCCAAATATTTCTATTAATCCTTCATATGAGTAGTGACATTGATGGTGTTCAAGATCATGCTTGCAGAGTAGGTCACATATCAGAGGGTTGTGTTTCATGATGGGATGTCCAGTTCAAATGTTTTCCCTTTCTATTTAAACCACATTCTTGAAAAAACTAATTTTGAATGATATAGTGATAAAAAAATTCCAACCATACATAATGGTGTTGGCTTAGATCCATTATTGAACTTTATATTCTTCTTTTTTAGGATCTGAATACTCTTAGGATAGTGAATTATATAAAAATTGAAAAATACATATGGTATTGGTTGGTTTTGATATAAACATGTTTCCTTTTGTAACCTCTTATGGTTTGAAGAACATAACTGTGATGGTGGAAGTAACAATCCACTTATTCATGTGGGATGGATTTTATGTTGGACAGTTTATCTGATAGTATTCATTATGATATTCCTAATTAGGTGAAAATTAGTTTGTATGTGGGATGAGTGCAGTGGATTTTTGTGATGGGATTAAATTATTACAATGCGATTTCAGGAAATCTAGGGCTTCAAATTTAATATTTGAGATATATTCCAACAAATTATAGGCGCCATAATAGGAGCATTTTGGTGACCCCCTCACTCCATATATAATGTTGTTGTATTTTGGAGGTGGTGTTTTTTTAATGGATAAACCAAAAATTAAATGAGGTTCCTAGTACCCAAATCCCGGTTATTAGATATGAAATTATAGGATTCAACATTTGAGGATATTTGCAGTTTTTTTATGGGGTTAAGTGAAATGTTGTATAGTCTTCATATCCTCGGATACATACACCTGTGTAGTTTCAAGGTATAGTGGAAGCATGTGAGGGTTCATTCCTAACATTATTTTTCTTTCATGATCGATGACTAATACAAGATTTTTTTGATGAAAAATTACACGATCAATGTAATTGAGTCAATGAAAACATAAATTGGAAAAAATTCTATAACCAGATTCAAAGACAATCCTTAATTATTTATAATTTTTTTAATCAATTTAAGAATTAAATTTTGATAATTCATTTATTGTTCATGGTTATACAAAAATATTTGAATTTTCCAATAATTTTTTTTGTAATTAAATTATTTTTCCATATACTAGTGAACCACATGTGTTCTAAAAAATATAAAACATCATTATAGAAATCAACCTGTGCATGCATGGATGAACCTATCGCATGTGTCATTCATCATTGATTCCCTCGAGAATAACTTCCAAAGTCTTTTATATGGTATCTCTTTACTCAAGATTTCATGGTTGAGAATGATAGATGTATTTTCTTTGGATAATTATTAGATAAGGGAACACTCTAGGTTTTGGAGAGGACTCTACAGATTTATTTTGCGCCACCAGAAAAATTGATTGAATCTCATGAATATTAATATAATTGAGTTTATATACTGATAGGTAACAAATGGAAATATGATCACAAGTACAATTAAATTTTAATTTATTCCCTATTGAACACCATTTGAATATTATTATTATTATTACAAATATTATTACTAATTTTGGACATCTACTAAACATGAGAATTAAAATTAAATATTAGTAAAACAAATTATATTCAATATATATTATTTATCATCGGACCATTAAACTTGGACCTACATTCCACAATAATATTTATCAAGACTCTAATAATTTCTATTTATTTATTAAATAAATATCACAAAATTATTCACCAAAAAATAAAAAACTTTATATTCACTTATTTAAAAATAAATATTTATTAGATATTCTACTTGCATAATATTATTCCGAATAATTAGGGATATAATATATGTGATCAACAAAACATTAATAATTATTAAACCCCTATTGGGAATAATATTTATTCAACTAATTAAATAATAAATAACAATATATTATTTTATTATGATTTAGGTTGCACATATTATTTGACCCTCTACCTCTCTTTATTTTTCGTATTAGGCGAAGTAGACAAATGTCCAATGTTACAGTCTGTAAATATGCCATTGAACCCATAGAGAAGATTTCATTTTGAAAACAAAAAACTACCTCAAATGGATGTACACTATTTAAAATAATACCATTATCCTGATATCTCCAACCATGAAATTTTAATGCTAGTGTCATTAAACTATGTGCTTGAGGTATCTTTCTTTGAATTTCAGGAAATTGGACATTACACAATGACACCATGGACATGGTTTTATTTACACTATTTAATTTCAATAAACTGTATTTAGATTTCAACTTATAATAATGAACAATAGGGAAAAATCATTTCTATCATTATTCTTTAATACAATATTTCTCGGGATGCTTGAAACATAACATACTACATCGAAAACATATTTCATCACAGCTTTCATATATTTGTTAATGTGTGTAACATATAACATTCATTAATAATAATCATAAAGTCTAAGGATTAATAAACACCTATTTTGATAGGAACATCCAATGAAACATATAAAATTTTATTTCCTACTATTGGTTTTACCATCATAAAAGTATATTACCAAGGACACACAAAATGATAAGGTTCTTTGATTTCCCATGAGTCTCCAACTTTCATAGACTATAAAAATTTATTTCACTATAATAATATCACTATTATAAAGAAGATATATTAAATAATAATTTCATCTCACTTCTAGGTTTTCAACATAGTAGGGAACTATTATTTCATTTAAGGATGACATCTACTATTTGAAATTTATCAAATTATTTTTCCAAAATAAAAAGAATCATCATGTGGTAAAAAGATTGTTAATATTAAAATAAATGTATACTTGTTGACATAATGTACATTGAAAATTGTTTTAGGGAAAAAATCCAATAAAATATAACTGGAACTAGATCCAACTAATAACAATATTCAGTCTTCCTGTGTAACATGATAATCATGCTTATATTGGGAAATTCCTATACTGATGGGGTCCACCATGTTTTCTTATATGTTAACTCTTCTTTCTACAACTTCTCCACTATATTAAAAATGCCTAAATAGATGATAAATTAGGACTATGTGCTTTGTCTATTGGTGACACCTTGGCTATTTTAAAAGAGCCACTAAATCAATATGATAACAATTTGATGTTACATGGTTTGTTCTACTATGTAAATCATCATGTTCCTAGATACAGTTCCTTATCAAAAGAAGCATCATTGGATACAACCATAGTTATTATATAATAATAATCCTCAATATTTTCAGTGAAAAATGGATTCTTTGAACTCATCTAGCTCATAGATATTATGTTTAGATAGAAAACATATCATGTTAGTCAATTCTGATAATTTTGATAAGTTTTGAAACTATAATTAGTGTAACCCATGTTGTCCAGCTCTTCATCCCTTCCAAACACCAACAATATTGCATTAGTTCTTCATAGATACTTTAGGATATCCTTAAGAGTAGACTAATTATTTACCCTTCGATCTTATTTATATCAACATAACATGATGAAATTCATAGGAAACTTCAAGTCAAGTTGTTATCATCGGATACATGATTGATATTACTGATAATCTGAATAGGATACCCATTCATTCATTTTCCAGCTATGTTTAAAGACACATTTTATTATATTTATCTATACCATGTGACACAAGAAAAAAAATCACATCTTGTATTTTTCTATCGTAAATCTCTTTATTAATAATTCAATATATAATTTTACATGTCCAAGATTCTTCTTAGATATATCACCAATTATATTGATCCCTAGAATATAATTTTCATTACCAACATCCTTAATGGAGAAACACTACTTTAAATGGTCATTAAAATGATATAATACAAGTATTTATTTTACAATTAGTAGTATGTGATCTACATATACAACTTAGATAATGAAATCATTCCCACTAAAACACATTTAAAAAAATGGATCAAATTTTTTATTAAAGAATCCCAATTATTTTATAGCATTATCAAATTAAACTTTCCCTAACCTGGATGTTTTTTTTTCAGTCCATATATATATCAATGCAACATATAAATATTTCCTATGCTACAAAGAGTCCAAAAACCTTCTTGTTTTGTCAAATACAAATATTCTATAAGGTTCCCATTATGGAAATAAATTTTTATATCCAACTACCAAATTTTATACTCATTATAACCTTCTATATAATGTAGAGTTTAGATAGATATAAACCTTGTGACTATTTAAAAAGTTGTATCATAGTCAATTACTCGATTCTATTTAAACCCTTTAGATACAAGAATTTAATTATTTATATTTACCTTAGATTACATGTATAGTTATATATATAAAAAAATATTCAACCTAAACAATTGAAATTAACTATGGAATTGACCAGAACCCAAACACAGTTCTGATACATCGATCAATTTTAGAATTCATCAATGATTTCCATATTAGTTCTTATGTTCTGTCTTCATCCTATTTGTAGGAGATTGGTTCATCAATATTAATCAATAATGAGTCACCATATGCATTGACTATATATTCATATCTCTTTAGTTATCTTACGTCTCTATTTATCCTATATTGTACTTGTTTCGAGGAACTAATTCCTCATTGGTATCATGTGGGATTTCTTACCATAATAACAGTTATGTATCTTAAAGACTAAATTCATCTAAGTCAATATTTCCCCCACTATACTTTTTTGAAAATGTGGTACCTCTCAACAAATATAGATTTTTAAGAAACAATATCATTATATTCTATTAGATTGTGCTTGTAGTATTTCATTCCTTCCATATGATACAGAATAACGTTACACATTATCCCACAAGGTTCTAGTATGTTGAATGAGAATGTATTATAAAAAATTTCACAACCCCATACAAATGTATATGAAAAATAGGTTTCATTCCGCTCCAAAACACAATGTTAAAACTACTTCAATTACTAATTAGAACTCACATTAATGTATATATATAAGTTTATAACTATAGTACCCAAAATTATAGTAGAAGATCTACACAACTCATCATCGACCATACCTTTTCTAATAGTATACATCTACATCATTCAATGACACCATTACAATGTGGTGTATAATGATTTGTGAGTTGAGATGGAATCCCAGAATCATAAAAATTGACTATAAAGTCTTTATTAAGAGATTCGCCACTATGATCTGATTGATTTTTTTATTTCATTTCAATTTTTATTCTCTATATCAATCTTGAATTCATTGAAATTATCCAATAGATCGTACTTTTACCTCATTAAATTGAAATATCCACATCTACTCATGTAATAAGTAAAAGATATGATGTAGGAGTATCCATATGTAGCTAGAAATAGTCCACACACGTGAGTGGGTAACAACCCTTGGATCTTTGTTGATCATTACCCATATCATCTGAATAATTGTTTTCATTTATCATGTTGAGAAAGAAAGATATATTTCACATGGTTTTATTTTTGACGAGTAAAAATAACCATCAAGATAGATATTTCTACAATTCTTCTAAATTAGATGACCAGTAGATTGATTCCATAATAATGTGTTAATGGGTCTTGTAGACATTATTTATTATCTGTTATCAATACATTGTTTTCATAATTTATTAGATAAAGAAAATTATTTCAATCCATATTACCTAAACATAAGATTAATTATAAAATAATTGACATTTGTATTAACAATGGAATATAAAACCATATACATTTAGGAATAATAATGAAATAATTCTCTCAATAACAATTTGAAAATAATAACATCTCTTTAAAACCAATACCATTATACTTGATAATAAAGATGATAGTCATTAATGGTTAGACCATCTACCATTGTATAATTGGATGATTGATAATCTACCTCTCCTCATGAAATTTATTAGAATCTAATTGGTTACATTATTTGGACACATATGTGATTACAATAAGATGTATCTAATAACCAATGTGTAGATATTGAAAGATTGCATTTGATAATGAACACAACTATAGCTTTAACATGATTTTGGGTAGAATTATTATTCCATTATCCATTCATGCCACATGAAGAACATATAACCACATTTTCCTTTTCCTGCATCTCAAGCATCATCATCATGGAAGAATGGTTCTTTGTGTATTTATACTTTTTATGTGTCTTGAGACCCTTCCCGTTGTTCTTCCTTTTTTCTTCACCATAATGAATGTATTTTTTACACCCCATGTCTTTATCTACATGGTGAATTGATCCTTGAAGTCCAAAAATACTCTTTTCATCATTTCTCATATTATAGTTAACCAAAAACATATATAAGGTCATCGGTAGTGATGAATGTGTGTGATCGTTGTGCAAATCATCTAACAATTTAATCCCTAAAATGTCTAAGCATTTAATATAGACAATGCCTCGCTAGCATGGTCTCTCCCATAATAATTGATGAAACATATTTTTAGAACATAAATTATATTGTATATCCTTATATGGAAAGTGATCCCAATGATGAGACATCAGCCTTTATGCATCCATGTCCTCATGTTGCTTCAAAATCTCATTGGTCATGGTTGATATCAGGCAACATTAAATTTTGGTGGAATCATTGAAATTTTTCCCATTTTGATTTAACTCAACAACACTATCCTCATTACCTGGCACATTTGGAATTGGTTCTTCCAACACATATTGTTTCCTTTCATGTTGATAGATGACTGGATAAGAGCATTTTTCACTCTTGTAAATTTGTTTTGGTAAGAATAATTCGCTTCTAAATTAATAATAATAGTGATATATTTGTAGTAATATTATTTCAATTTATAAAAATAATATGATAATAATTATAGTACATTATATGAAAATATTTCAACTAATAAATAATAATTATATTGATTAATCTCCTACTATTTTTTCAAAACCCAAGATCCCTCCCAATTTGATTCAGAATATCTGGTTGCATGGACATTCTATTTAAAAGGATCCATATTCACATTCTCATTACCTCTACATTGTTTATTATATAAACATTAATTGTTTTTGGTAGGAATTCTAAATTCCATATGCATTTACCCAAAGGTCCTTGATCTATTGATTTGAATCTCCAATCATGAAATCCTTAAATTGGATTTCATCAAACCATGCCTCTTAATTACACAAAGTTAGGCGGTAACAGAAAAACCATTACGTGAAAAAAAATTATTTCAATTAAAAACATCATGTCTATATTCCCCAAAACAATAAATCACCCCAACATTGTCTAGTTGAGTATATTGATCTATGGTTCGATTTTAATTTATTAAGTGAAACACTATACTGACAGAAAATGTATAATTGTGCGAGTTTATCATTCTGTATAAATTTAAAAAAATTATTTTTTTTACATCAATGATAATATGAAGAGTATTTAATTATGTTATTAAAAATGTCATAGATAATATTTATGAATATTACAATTTATTTTATTTTTATCATGAATTCTTGTTAATTTATTTATTTATGTGATCGTGTTAAAACAACCGAAATGAAATAATCACGAAACTTTTAAAAAATTAAATATTAATTTCGTATGATACTGAGTTTTAAAATTTTTTTTGTTTATGTAGAGGATCATATACTAACAATTTTATTAAGGGGAAAACCATGAACTAATTAATTTTCATATTAAATATTTATAGAAACCCAACTATGTATCCCTCTTGGATTGGTTTCACCTCATCTCTTTAGATTAACCACCTATAAAAGAATGGGATATCAATCCATTGCATATGATTTTACTCCAAGAAGGTGAAGGGAATGTGTTTACAATAAAGAAACATTTATCACATACTCCCTTACATAATAAGAGAATATATGACATGCACATAATCTATTAAATTTAATAATAAATTAAATGAAACTAATCACATATATTGGTCAATCCAATGATATTAATCATCCACATGCATGAATCTAATTACACATCTAATAAAATTATAACCCAATTCCTAATCGATAATATTTAATAAAAAAAATATAATTTTTTAATTTTTTTCTTTTATTATTAAATAATTTTGTCTTAATTCTCATATAATTTTCCTTGAGATTCTGATCCATAATTGTTTTAAACAAATTAAATAAATTTATAAAATTTAATTGGGTAAATAAATGTTTCAAAGATGAAAAAATAGGGAGTAATTATAGAAATCTATCTAACATGTATTATAATCCTATATTTTTTACTATTCCAATATGTGGAATAAATGATTTATTACATACATTAATGACATGTACTATCTAATAAATGATTACACAGATTACATTATTTTTCTCTCATATGATATTATTTAATGATGTATCATAATAACTATAATATGACTCATAAATGATATGTTGGACCAAAATTTATTCATAAATTAATTATATATATATATATTAAAATACATAACATGGTTTTTCACATCAAATTAATGATGACTTGAATGAAAATATTGATAATGATTACAAATTTTAATTAATTAATTTTAATTTAATGAAATTTAGTAAAATTATTTGATGTGTACTAGATGTCTACATGGAATATAATTTTATCACTCTCTATCCAAAGTAAATTCCTTGGGACTTGGCATGTAACTATGCCCAAAAAATATAGGGGTACAAAATGTATAGATAAGAAAAAGGACATGTGGACTCTATGCTAGATGGTTAGTAGTCAGGTATGATGTGTAAGAAGATACATGGACCTCCTATGACTAAAAAACTATATAACATTTATATATTTGTAACACAGTACATAATGCAAATGACATGTTCCTATATTTCCCAATCAACATTTGGCATATAATTAAATAAACTATGTTTAATAAATTCATGTTGCTTGATTTTTTTTGAGAAGTATCTTATCTTATCTAAAAATTGTGGATGTGGCTAATCTAAAAAGATAATATTAAACGATAGTTATACATTTGTGGGATATGTTATTGGTTAATGTTGATTATAATTATTCATGTGTGAAAAAAATTCATCTCAAAAATTCATTTCCAAGTATAAGGAATGAAAGGAAAACAAATCAATGAAAAACCAAAGGGTTATATAATTATTATGACATTGAAATTAATAATGTATTTTTAATTTATCATGTTCTTATATTTATATTAATTGAATGCCTCAATATGTAGAAAATGAATTTGTAAAAAAATTTATCCTTGTAGTTTTCATTTTGAGAAATCACTGGACTTTTAACTAACAACATGGCTTACAACTTTGTGATAGTTAATAATCTAATGTTCATGTACTGAATCATTGTCCATTAGACCATGATGGTATGATTATTCCTCAATGTTCATATTTTCACTTCACACTCATTTTTTCTTAGTAGCATTTCTCCAAAGGGATTTTTCATTAATGGAATTTTCAATTATCAACTTTTTTTCTTTTTGGATGTGAATGTTCAAATTATGTCGATGAAATTTGTTTATGGAGGGGAAAATGTATCACCATAAGGATTTAAAAATAAATTTAATATAGAATGTAACACACACAAAACTATGTCTCTACAAAACTATAGTTTTTTATTATAATTATTTAAAGAAGATAGATATAAAATAGTCATTAATAATTATTTGGATGCTTTTGTGATATGAATTTCAAAAAAATGACATAGAAAATTTCTATTAGTATGAAATTTAGATTCTAATAAGATCAACATAATTTTTTGGAAAATAGTAACTTCACTCTTTGAAATATAAACGTACCCTTATGAACAGTAATATGAACCATATGAATATTAAATCATCCAAAATAATAGAAAAATCTTCCATGAGATCATAAATAAAATTTAGGCACCTTAAAAATTAGATTATTATAGTACCAGTAAGTGAATATTTTAAAAATTAACAACTAAGAGTTGGTATTTTCATGAGAAATAAATATTTTGTTACATTTTTATAAATAATTAAATTATTTAAAAGAAAAATAACTTTAATATAATTTATTCATAAATAAATATTTTATTGTCTTATGATTTTATGATAATAAAATATGACCGTTGGAAATTTTTTAGGGTGTTATAAAATTAGATTTAAATATAAAAACTATATTTTTCAAGTAAATTAAGATTAAAATTAAAATTTTATTTTCTCAATTTTATAAATTTTATTACATAAAATGGAGATCTATTTTTGATTTTACACATAGACCAATTGTTTGGGTGAATGATTGGGAATTTTCTGAAATAATTGAATTTTTGGTGAATTGTAACATATGGTAATTTATTGTATATAAATTATAAGTTAAACAAAATATTTATTGATTCATGGCTAATACAAGAACTATTTTTTCAAACTCATATTAACTCATTATTGTATATGGTCACAAGAGTCATCATTAATTCTTTTTTTTTTGAGTAAAATTACAAAATAATGAATAATATAATGAGAAATGACCCATCTCCTCCACATTTAAACCACCCATCACCCACTCTTATCTTCACTCCAAAATACCTAAATTTTTTTCAATGTTCTTACCAAATCCTATTTCCTGTTATATCCCCACTTTTTGGAGCTCTTGTTTTTACAAAAAGGACAACCCCCTTTCTTTAAGGAGTTTCTCATAGAGGATAATTCATGAGGAAAATCTTCATCGTTTTTCTTTTAGATTACACTCAAAAAATTTTAATATCTTATACTACATTAAAATACTCTATAATAATGATCATTATAACCATATAATCAAATATATACTATAATAATATCATGTTAATGTAATACCCATAGTCAATATTTTTACTCTCTCACATTTATTTTTAGAACCAAATCATCGTTCAGGAGGTGTTGATTTTCTACCTTTATGGATGATGAGCTATTGTTATTAAATTTCACCTTTATGTATGGACATGATAAAATTTATTATGTTTAAAGAGACTATTATATGTTTATTATATCCTATTTAATGTTTTGGAACCAGTTTATGTACACAATACTAATTCAGATGACAAAACTAGTTCCTAATTATCAAAATACCACCAAAATAATCTAAATGGTTATCACTGATGTTTTATCTTATAACACATATTAATACCATATATCCATGTGATATATATCACCATTTATAATTTTTCATTCTCATTAATAACATATAATTCCAATTATGGATAATTATTCCAATTCAACATGAACTTCTATACACATATATTAGAATACATATCATCAAAACTAAGAAAACGAACGCTTCAATGCCATAAAATGGTATCTTATAACTATTTAAAAATTAAATAGATGAACATAATAAAATTATAATTGATAAAATAAATGAGCCAAATTTAATAATAATTAATTAATGTATTTAATTTTATTAAATATGTTTTAAAGGTCAAGTGCAAAACACATTTTGACATAAGAAAGGGGTTTTCATAAATCAACTCCATTTTTTGTGAGATATTACTAATTCAAATTTTTTTTCTATAATGTGAATGAATATTTCCTATTTATTTATAATATAATAAATCTATTAAATTAAATGTTAATAAATATTTAATTTTTTTGTAATTAATTTTGGGGCTTATGATTCTATTGATTAAAGGTTATAAGGGTTACCTCCTAAACCTATGTTTTCTTTCGATTTACTATTATTCACAACACACATCAATGAAATTATTGATTTTATTATGTATTCCACATAAATTCGATATGAATTATATATATATTTTTACCTTTCAGAATTCTTCTATATTTTATGGGGAGTTACATGTTTTAAATGGATCTATAAAAAATTCTTCTTGATAATCAATGTAGATTCAAGGGAACTTCATGAATTCTTACCTTTTTTCTAGTACACTCTATAATCTATATTAAGACCCATTTATTTTTATAAAATCACTAATTATATATTTATGATAGTATCTTAGTTCACAACTGGTTTTCTACAAATATATTTCACGAAGTACTCTTATTTTCAAAGTAAAAGAGTGTTTTTATGAAGAATTACTTGATGATTTTATAACAGTATTTTCATTTATTTCAACACTGATGTTTATTCATATATTTAATTGGGATTTGACTTTTATTATATCATCCACCATATTTTATTTAGTTTTTAATCAACATTTTGACCGTGGATGGTATATTTTGATAGTATTAAATTTATTACTTTGAATTGTTAGTTATTATCTCTACTAATTGGAAAATGTTATTAACATTTCATATTTATATGTTGTATTTTTACCACATTTATATAATGAATTCATTAGAATTAGTAAGAGATGGGTGGGGATAGCTATTTCCCCTTGATACATCAGTAGGACTCATGAGTGAACACTGAATTGGGTTTTGTTCTAGGCATCACAATTGTATTTTTTGAATTCTTGGCCGAGTCCTTCGTAGTATGTTTCAGGAGTCACCCATTATGAATTCCAGCATTATAAAAAAATTAATTTATAGTCCATGTGATTATCATTCTAGTATAATATCAATGGTTAAGTTTTATTATGGAATTATCTATTAATATTTTATTCCTACTAGATTATATTCAATATTACGTTTTAATGGAATTTTTTGTTTAGCTATTCACTATGCCTTATTGTTTATGCTTTCTCTACATTCCATATGATTATAGAGCATCATATCTCACTGATTTAATATGCGTCCATTTCAGATGTTATTAAGAAAAAAACATTGAAGACACTTTCAAGGGTGTGGTTTATTTCATTTAATATTGTACAACTTTTTATGGACTTTTCCCAAAGTATTATGGGTATCAATAATGAAATTTAGTCTTCCAAGAATGATAAAGTAATTGGTTATTTGTAATTTTATTCCATTTAATCATTCCAATGTTAAAAACTGCACCGACTTCAGGATTCTGGGGTTAGGGCATTACAACCTAGATAATTTAACAATTGAAACTAGATTAGCAATATTTTTTTCTGTTGTCGTAGTGCTCCATGGTCAGGTACTAGGGGAACATCTCATAAATCTCTAGAAACATATTCATTGATGGTATGCGTACAATAGAAAAAATAGCATTATTATAACTATGTGATCCATGGATACTTGATGAATACAATGAATCCAAAAATACGAAAATATCAACATTGAAATAAATGAATAATTATTAGTGGGTAAAAATTGTATGGATCATAGTAAATAATCTGGGATGATAAATCAAGGCATTCGATGGTGAGAGGTTTGATGATTTTTAATTCTGTCATTATGAAATATTTTTTCAATATCGATGTGTACCACACATTTAATAACTATCTTATTACTAATCACATGGACTTACATATATAGATGACACCTTTAATTTTGAATATTCAAACTCCTCTTGGACAAAGAGAATGTCGATAATTTTTGTGAATATCATGTTATATAAAAATAAATGTTGTTGAATTGATTTTTTTATTTATATATTCTTGGTATGGATTTCTATGAATTTATCCTAGATATGAATTGGTCGAAAATTTTCAAATCTCATATAGGATTCTATTCATAAAGGGTTAGATTTACAAATATAGATGACATCACACAACCCTTTATGGGATATAGAAATATGAAAACATGTGGACTAGAATTTTCAGAACTAGTGGTTGAAATGATCTCATACTAGTTGGAAGAAATTACCATTCCATCTATGGATTATATGTGGAGTATAGATTTTATAACCATAGTGGAAAAGTTTTCTGATGATTTTCAGGATTTATTAAGTGTTTTCATCCACAATATATGTAGAGTTTATGACTACTATCTCCAAAATGCCGATTTATTATTTTCCAAAAACATTAAGGAAAAGTGAGAAACCCAAATACACTTTCATGACCGAAAAACACATCCAAAGACCCTCCATATTTGAACAAGAAAAGAATAGTAATAGTTTTAATGAAAAGGATTCCTTCTGCTGAGCACATACCCAAGGTTAGTCCCCATTCATTTTGTAAATATGGCGGATGGAACTCCTTATTTTTTCATGGATTAACATATGCATAGCCATTTTGGGATAATGAAATGGTATCCTCCCCCATATATTGTTTTTTTATTTTATTAATTTATGGGAGGACATTGGTTATCTAAAATGGATCTTTATTTAGGGTATCACCAACTATGGGTTCAAAATTAGGCTATTTTGAAGATATATTTTATGAATTTATGTGACCATTAATTCTGTGTGATTATGAAAATTAGATGTACAAATTAAATCATTGTCATTATTTCAAAGATGAATTAAATATTTTAAGCTTATATAAATTATATTGTGGTGGTGTTTGTGGATGATATATTTGTGTATTTTATGAAAAATTATGGGCATTATCTGCACTTGGATAATGTGATGGGTTTCTTTTTATGATCATATAACTAGCAAATAAAATGGGAAATCTTGTTTTTTGGATGTAACTGGTATATTTCAATGTCCATTTTTTATCTAAAATTGTGTTTTGACGTAATAATAAAAATTAATCTACAATATCATGGAAATTTCCATTAAATGTGTTCAAGATATTTTGTTCCTTTGGCATGGTTGGTTATTATCATTATTTATGTTTCAAGATTTTTACAAACAGATTCACTAATGAATTATATGAAAAGGAAAAATTTCCCATTCCAATAGAATGATGAATTTCACTGATATATTGAATATCTTAATGGTTACCTCACTTCCACACTGATCATGATATTTAAAAAAACCAGGAAGAGGCTACGTGGTGAAAGGCGATGCAATGAGATCTTGGTTATTTAGTGTTTAAATGTAGAGATATAATGTCACTTATTATTTCTGTTAACATTTCTGGTTGCATATGAAAAAATAACATGATCATGGTTCATGATTTGTTTTTTTATTACATTCATAGATGACATGGTGTTATTACCTATTTTGAGATATTTATATTATTTACCAATCCTAAGAAAAAGGAACCCTTTTTCACATTTTGATAATTGAAAACTATACAGTGAATATGGTTTTAGTAAATTTAAATTCTTGACATTGACATAATTTGTTCCCTGGGAAAATGAAACTACATGGTGGATTCATTAAGAATAAATCCATATATTCAATTTGGAAGATAAGCATTAGATCAATTGAAAAAATGTCGGGGAAATCTAACATGCACTTGAATTTTAAATAATTTGTTAATTATATGATTTTGATTCTATTTTCTTGTATTCCTAATTTGGTTGAGAATGGTAAACATGAATTGATATAAAAATCTGAATTTGTCTCTATATTGGAAAACTCAATGGTGGGGAGACAATTGAAGGATATTATCTGGAAACAAGTGTAGTTTTTTGGGTTCATGATCGGATGGTAATACCTTTCACATGTCAAGAAAAACCCATTCCTATGTAATTCTATTCCAGATGGGTTGTGAATCATGGAATACAAAATATTTATGAAGCATTGAAATCATAGTTTTTTGGGTTGGTTTGAAAATAGTAGTGGAAGATTTTTTTTCAAGATAAATGAATGATCAATAGGTTAATGTATAATATTGTTAGAAAGTGGGAATTTTTCCTTCTTTACTTATTCTTATGTTGAAATGGGAGTATATATCCATTGATTTGTTGACAGGTCTCCCGTGGATGGTTTGGAAACATGAGGCCATATGGGAGTTAGTGTATTATCTAAAAAATAAATCAAATTTCACCCATATTAATGAATATAATATGGTCGATGAAATCAAAAAAATCAATATCATAAAAAATTAAAGATCCATGTTGTTCTTGTCTCAATTGTATTAGATATAGACCCATGTTCCACATATCATTTTTTATATTTGTATAGAAACCCCTTTAGAATTACATGACTATGAACATGGATTGTCATCCTCAAATTGATGGAAAATACCAATGAATAATACAAATGTTGGAAGTCATGAACTATGATTTTATAATTGGTTTTGGTGTATCATTGGTAGAGAATATTAAATTAATAATGTTCTCAAGAAATAACAGTTATAAGGACATGATACATTTCGATTCATCTGAAGCATTGTTTGGGAGTCCGTTTCTTTCTCCAATTTCTAAGGTGGAAATATGTGAGGAATCACTAGTTGAACAATTCATTGTGTGATATAAAAATGAGAATATTTAGATGATTATAATGAAAATAGATTCGTCTTAGATTCAGCCAAAATTTTATGTGTATTATCATCAATGGTCATTTTAACACAAAGAGATTGATCAGGTGTTATTGAGAATCTCTATAAGGCCTAGGAATTATCATTTTGGGTAGAACAGAATGTTATCTCCCTGATATATTATCCTTGATGAGACACTATTACATATTGGGGAAATAAAATATAGGTTGTCCTTCCCACAAAGGTTCAGTTCAAAACATAATTTTTTTTCCATATCTCAGTTTAAAAAGTATCAACTTGATCCAAGTCATATGATTTTGTTGGATCACATTGAGACAATGTCACATGCTATGGTGGATCATGTGAAATTTTCTATTATGGATACAAATGAATAAGTATTTCATCCAAAAAATTTCATCCTAGCGAGTGTTTTATAAAAATACAGTTTGATTCAAAATGGAAGGTGGGAGTGTGTGTAGGAAATGATAGGTGAACTGCCCAAATACATTCAGCCCATTGGTGGGTTTCTAATATCTGGGGATCGAGAGACAAATGGTGGGGATAATTTCAAACCCCCAGTTTCGAGTATATCAACCTTTTGTGTTTACTTTATGTATATAAAATAATTTTTATATTTTTAGGGGGGTTTATTATAGCTTTGAAATTTTTTTGTGGCTTTTCTAGAGGTTCATTATTTCATCACATTTAATAAAATACATGAAACACCTACAAGAAAACTTGAAACTAAAATAATGGACCTTGTGTATGTGCATGGTAAGGTGAATCATTTGGGCAACCCATGTTGATTCCTTATGGATACTATGAACTGTTGGAATGAGGGAGAAGAATAATTGGTGCATAGGTTGTGTAACTGTCTTAAATAACTATACATGGTGTGTTTAGAGGTATTAGATAGGTCATTACTATATAATTATTTTGAAAACTATGTACCATAATCATGTTCTATGAAAAAATAAATCCTAAAATATTGGATCTATCTCAATTTACTTTCTTAGTCACTCATTTATTTCTTATACATGTTATAAAAAAATTCCCTCTTCCTACCAATGTTATAGAGGACAATCTATTTGATCATAATTTGATTCTATGTAAATTCTAATTACATTGGATTTTCCAATTTATCAATAATTTCATTTTAATTCATTATTTCATTAGATATGTTATTCTCTCTATATTGGAGTCATGGATGTTGTCCTTTTTGGATATATAAATTCTATGTGATGTGACTGTTTATGGTTTATGATATTAATGATTGAAGGGAACAAGATATAACAACTTTATTGGGAGTTTATGATTGGGTTTTGATTTTTTTTGAGATTCTTCATTTTCAATTTTTTTTGACAAGTAGGTGGATTATATCTAATATACACAAGATTAGGACCTAATGTATCAGTTTTAAATTTATTAAATTAAATGAATCTAATTAGTAATTTCTGGTTTATTTTTTAGTGAAAACCAGTTTAATGAAGGTTTAGTGAGATGGTAAGAAATTGATGTCATATATAAATCCTTGGGATGTTAATTTTAATATTGTCATTTTAAAATTCTGGATTTCATTTAGTGTTATGTAATATTAATTCACAAAAATTTATCAAAATTATTTTTTTATTGCAATTTAATAACCTTGGATTTTCGAGACTTGGTTGGTGTGATATTATCTTTGTTGACGTCAATTAATGGAAGGGAGTGTTTAATTGTGGAACATGACATCAGTTACCCTGTGAAAACATGGTAGGCCAATCTTTTCATGACTATGGAATGGTTACTTAGACAAGCATGTGTGGATGTATGGATGTGTGGATGTGTGGATGTATGGATGTATGGAATGGGTATTCCAAATGGATTATAGATACGGTATTAATATTTTTTAGTTTTTATTGAAAATTAAATTTTTTGGGTTTAATTATATTTTTCATATTTTTTATAAACATATTTATTTTATTAAACTATATATATATATTTTATAACATGGTCTATCCTAGTTTCATTATTAGAAATTTCATTTGGGAAATAGTATTGATATTTATACAAAACCCAGGATTGGGAACAACGTTTAATTTGACGAAGTTATCTATTAACACACACATAAAGGCATGGTTTCTTAGTTCCTTAGTGATATACTGTGATACCTTATAAATGGATTGTTGAGTTGGATCTCAGTACTTTTAGGGATTAGCATCTGAATGTATCTCATGTCTTTATGTTTTTTAGATTTGGATTTGTCTTTGTAATATGATATATTGCCATTTTATTTTTTGTGATGTTTAAGATTTTTGTTCCCATGAATCGAATAATAGTATACTCATTTTTTCCTCGTTTCATTAATTTATATTATGATGAAAAATCATCCGCCAAATTCTTATGAATCCCTTGTTATTAATTTCTTGCCTTTGGTATATAGGGGATGTGCACTAAAGGTAATACCACTTGCACCTCTTCAATATCTAATGGGGGTGGTGAAGGTTATTACAAATACTATATAAAACATTCTATCATGAATTTATAAAAAAATAGATTTATTAAGATTATCAAATGAAAATATCCCAAAATGATTAAACAATAATATAAGTCATAAATATTATATTTCACAAATAATAATTAAATAATATTATCAATGATGAAGTGTAATAAAAAAAGGAAGGATGTTGAGGTATGAAACACCTTACCAGTTGTTAAGATTCATGTAACACCCCAAGATTCCACACAGTGATTCTCTTTGTATAATACAATAGTTTGAGATGTACCCAACACTGAGTTCCAGCTCACCTCGACCTATCAAACTAGAAATTTTAAAATGTTGTTATGAATAAAAATAAACCCTTCATGAAATTTTATGAATTTTATTTTTCAAATTGGACTTCATTTTAGGATTCAAAATATCAAAATTAGCAAAATATAAAAGTATTGTGTATTTATTATATCTTAGATATTTTGAAGAATAGTGAAAAATTATAAATTTATATTTAGAAAAAAAAATTTAATCAAAGTATCATTAGATTATATTTTTATAATTTTTTATAATCTTGGTCATTTGATGTAATTTCATATTTAAATTATACATAAACACATGCCAGATCTTTTGACAGTCTTTACTACATAAAAACCTTCTTTTTGGTTATGACAACGACAATTAAATTTAAATTAATTTTTGAAAGTATTGTGTTTTGAATTTGTAAAAATTAAGTCCATATTTGGAATCATAAGGTTAAAATTTTTTAAATAGGCGACTACTATTTTTACACATTATGAATAGTAACATTAAAAAATATTTTATTTACCCTGGTTAAAGGCTAAATCTAGTAAATAAGGGTAAAAATAATATTATAACTATATTAAATTACCCTAACACATGTCCTAACCCTATTGGGTGATACATGTCTGACCATGGTATCCTTGGGTCTATTTATGGACCTCAAAGTGCCACATGTAATTGAAAATTACACATTATAAAAATTAATTTAAAGTTAAGGAAAATCTAAAATAAACATATATCATTTATTAAAATATTTTTTATGATAGTTTATATAAATAATATATTAGAAAATAAATTATCACTAGAAAGCTAAAAATATTTCTTATATAATGTTAGTTTATTTATTATTTTTAGACATAATATATATATGTTTAATTATGACACAACAATGATGTTGTATTTTCCTTATTAATGAATGAATCAAATAAATGATATTATAGTTATTAAAATAAATATAATTCGAACATTTTTATACCATCCATGAATTTTAAAGGTAAATATGAAATCTTATGGTTGATTCAGTAAATTTTTTTTCATAGTATTAATCTTGTTATGACTTTCACATAAAAATAAAAAATAGTGTCAAAATTGAAAAAAATCTGTTTTTAAAACAAATTTTATTTTATTAAATTATATAATAGTTCTAAAATTCAAATGTTCGGATGAAGGACTTATATAATTATTTATTTTTTATTAATTAACCACTTGAGTTTCCCTTGTAATTTTATAATAGTTTAATAACCATGTATTATAATAATACAAGAAGATATGGTTAAATTTAAACTATTTAACTAAGTGTTAAATCTAAAATATAAGATTAATATGCTAACCTAAACCAATCTAAAACCTAGGGTTTGAGTGTTTTCGACCCATCCCCACATTATAATAAACATAAATCCATTTAGAACTATTAGTAACTGAAAATTATTTTATAATAAAATAATATTTCCTGCTTTTCCTAAAGTGACCCTAACCTCTCTTATAAAATGGTACATCACCTTATATTATTTTTATACCTCCAATGCCTTTTGGATCAGCCAACCATTGCTCAAATATCCTCTAAACTACCATCCCTTCAACCTAGAGGCCTTAAGATGGTCAGAAACCCAACCTATGGATCCACTTTGTTTAAATCATAAATAAGAACCCAATGAAGAGGGGGTTAACATATCCTCAACTAAATAAATGTACAAGGTAAAGGTTAATTTTACAATCTCTTTATTATCTGAGGTTATTTTGTAAGAAAGTATCTACTGGGAGGTATTTATCATCCACATCAATAATTCTTGAAAATTTATTTCAAAACATTTTTACTGTTTCTTATAATATGGGTTAAATTGATTTGTACCATAGCATTAATTTTCAAAAAAAAATTTGAACAGAATATTTATAACTTTTTCCAAACAATTTAAATTATGAACTTTTCGATAAATTAAGTATTTTTTTAAAATATATGGCTTGTGTAGCTATTTTCTTCCATTATAACACCTTTTATGATTCTCTTATATTCTTGTAAGAATATTTTCCAAATAAATGTTTTCTTTACTTTTATACAATTTCCAAATCCAAAGATATATTTCACTCAAATAATTTTTGGTATGATTTCTTCTATGTCAACATTCATCATTGGATTTAACGTTTGTTTGAAGTTGATTTATTATGATACAATCTTCCACATTGTATTAAAGGTATTATGATATGTTTGACTGTGGATGTGCTATTTTTAAAGCATTCATGGGTTTTGGTAAATGTATTGACATTTCAAATATGAGTTTTAATATGAATGTTTATATTATGATTCATTATTTTCATATGACGAATACATTAGAATTAGTACGTGATGGGAAGGGCTCACTATATCCCCTCGATGCATCGAAAGGTCTTATTAAAAAAACTGTTGTCTTGGAAAAAGGCATTGGAAATATCTTTTTTGTAATCTTCGAACAAGGCCATGAAATTGTGGTAATGATGGCCAGCATTATCCATTACATCATTACGAAATTAGTTATTAATATTAGATGTAAATATTCAACTAGTATAATATCCATGTCAATAATCAAATAGAATTATTTAATTTATATTTTCCATATTATACTAATGTTTTTGCTTAAAAATCATCTGTTTTAGTCTTATATATAGCCATAAACGTTTATTATTATTTGTGATTTTTTGATATATTGTTATCCTTACCAAGAATTTGTTCTCAACCCTTTCTATTTTTAATTTTTTCAGGATGCGCAGAATTATATTATGAATGACTTGTAGGGATAAGCTAAGGGATATGAGTGTTTTAAAATGAGGCATAATTTTGTTTATTTTCATTTCATATTGTAATGTCAAACTTATGTGTGTATCTAGTACTACCAATGCTACAAAACTGATAGGTATTTCTGGATTTGATCCCTTGTCATCATTCCAATGTTATGACATAATGAAGTGACTATGGGTAACTATGGTCGTGTCATTACTGTCTGTATTAGAAAATGTTTAATAAAATCCATGTGAATAAGATTTAGAAAAACAATCATCAGTGAACATTACCCTAGGATAGACATTAATGGTTAATTTAGAAGATCTTCCTAAATTTTTTTAAACGTAGAAATTTTGTGAATTTTCCAAGAAATAAATCTATGTCTGGAAACAAGTTTGTAGCGTTGTCTCTGACACAGATGTATATAAGGGTAAAACCTGAACAAAACTCTTTGAGCTAGACTATTACATGAATGACTGCAGGACAATGGGCCTTGAAGCACGGTAGGTGACGAAACTCCTGGGGGATATGCTTATGACAATTTAAAATTTATTTACTATACATTATATAGGTTTTATGACTAAATACTTCCTATGTTATTTTTTTATGATTATGGATTATATAAATAAATTGGTTATTTATGTTAGGTATTTTACTAGTTTGGAATTATGTATTGTAATTCATAATCTAATATAGTGTATGACATTTTTTAGAAATGGTGCGATGTGGAAGGAATGGAAACCATGTCAATGCATGTAATCCATGTAGGTATTTCTGTAATAATCAATATAATTATAGTGTAGATAGTAATGCAACTGGTTCTGAACAAATTTTAACCATACTAGGAAAACTCACTCAGTTAATGAATAATAACCTTACTCGTATAGAGCAACCTGATCCACAATGTGGAGGATCAATGTTAGAATACTTCATGAGGCAACAACCACCAACATTCAAATACACTACAGATCAATTTGAAGCTAAAAAATGGATAAGCACCTTAGATAATATATTTCATCCATTGGGGAGTAGAGAAAGGGAAAAAGTGGTCATTGATGTTTATCGCGTTATATGAGACGTAGATCAATGGTGGTCATTAATTCAAAACATATAATAGGATGAACAAGTATCAAATATTTAATGGAGAGAGATTAAAATAAATTTATAGAAAAAATAATTCATCATTAACATCGAGTGGATATGGAATGTAAATTTTTGAGTCTCAGGAAAAAGGAGGATAATAATGTTGCAAAGTATGTGTCTAACTTTACAAGTATAGTAAGGCATGCTACAGATTATATATGTAACCCATGTAGTTAGGTTTGTTGATTCTTGGATGGGTTAAAACCATTTCTCATTAACAATTAGTCTAACAATCCTTCTCATCGTATGAAGATGTACTATAACGTGCTATGAAGACTGAAAATAAATTCCCTAAGTCTTACGACTTAAAATAAAAGCCAGAGAAGAATGTATCTACAAAACACTCTAAAAATGGAATTAAAGGGAAGAATAGAAAAGTCGTATTTCAATCCGACAGTAAATGTGGGAAAAAACACCTTGGTACTTTCCTGATGGGATTGGAGTCTGTTACAAGTCTGGGGAAATATTCCACCAAGAATGTGATTGCAAGGGGAATAATGAGGTTTTCAATGTTGAAAGTTACAATTGTAAATAAATTGGTCATTATTAAAAAGAATTTCCTAAGCATCAAGGAATCTTACCTTAGAAATGGAAAAGAAATAATGTCTGAGCTTATGTGATAACAACTATAGAGGTTGAAGATCCAAATAATGTAGTGTCATGTACATTAATTGTTTCCTCAAATTTAGCCAATGATTTATTTGATTCTCATTCATCACATTCATTCAAATCTTCCTAGTTTTCCAATAAAATTAGATATTTCCAATTTGATTTTACAGTGGATTTTTCTATCAAATCTCCTAAGGGATGTATCATTGTACTAATGTTTTTTGAATCAGTTACAGTTATGGAATATAAAAATGATTTATCTGTTGATCCATCATCATACCCACGATTGAATTTGATATAATACTCAGTATGGATTGGATTAAAGTCCATGATGTGAAAATTTATAGTAAGAAGGGGGTTTCAATTTTTGAGTATGATAATGAATCCCTTATCTTTAGAGCAGAAACATCACCATCTGATTCTCATCTAGATCCACCCACAATAGCTATACTAAACTATGTTATTGGGGAGGATAATGTGAAATAACTATAGGTGAGGAATGGAATGTTCAAATACAGGATGTACCTATTGTGCAAGAATATGTTGATGTGTTTTAATTCGATTTACCAGGAAATCCTCAAGAACAAGAAATTTAGTTTTCCATTGACTTAATTCTGGGTTCAATGCCCATATCGAAGACCCCTTATAGAATGGCCAATGTGGAATTAGTGGCCCTAAAGAGAAAACTATAAGAACTGAGTAATAATGTATTTTTTCTCCATAGTGTTTCTCTTTGGGGATCCCCTATTTTTTTAAGATGAAATGTGGATCTATGAGGTTGTGAATTAACTAGAGGGTGGTCAATTATATGACAATAAAGAACATGTATCCCCTACCTCACATTAATTATTTATTTGAAAAACTTTGTGGAGCTCAATAGTTTTCAAGAATAGAACTTCGATCTGGATATCATCAGTTGTGTGTGAAGAAGGAAAATATTCTGAAGATAGAATTTCTTACCAGGAATGGGTATTAAAAGTTTACAGTAATGCCTTTTGGACTGAGTAACGCACCATATGTTTTCTTGGATCTAATTAATATAATATTAATGAAATATCTTGAGGAATTTTTAGTGGTATCTATTTGTGATATCATGGTATATTCCAAAATCTATGCATATCATGAAAATTAATTACTACTTATTATGAAAAAACATAGAAGAAATGAATTATATGGGAGGTTTAGAAAGTGTGAATTCTGGATTAAGAATATCGATTTTCTTGTCTATATGGTCTCTAATTATGGAATCATTGTTGATGATTCTAAGGCAAGAGAAATAGAAAAATGGCCAGTGCAGACACATATACTTGAGGTACATTGTTTTATTGGTATAGTAGGTTATTATTTGTCTTTCATCTAGAATTATGCTTGATTTTCTAACCTATTAAAAATGATCACATGTAAAGGGGTTAAATTTGTTTGGACAAAATAGTGTTAAGGATTTTATGAATAACTAAATATAATATTAGTCAATTCTCTTATCCTGACTCTACCATCAGGGAATTATGGGTTTGTTATTTATAGAGATGACTCAATGAAAGGACTTGGTTGTGTCCTTATATTGAATGATAGAGTTATTTTAATATGAATTACATAATCTAAAAATTCATGAACAAAACTATCATACTCATGATCTTGAGTTAGTATCATTAATATATGTTTTGAAGATTTGGAGACACTACCAATATAGTGAAAACTGTGATATATATACCGATCTACAGAGATTGAAGTATATTTTCTCACAGAAAGAACTCCACACGTGGCAAAGAAGATGGCTTGAACTACTTAGGGATTATGATTTCTCTATACAGTACCACATGGGGATGGAAAATTAGGTTTCGGATTCTTTGAGAAGAAATGATAATGGAGTTCTGAACAAGTTGAGAGTTGAATGGGATCTTATGTTCCTCGATCTAGTAAATATGTATATGGGAATAATCATAGAAGGTGAAATGATGATACTTTTTAAAATAGTTTCCAAACCATATTTACTTGAAAGGATAGAAAGTTCTCAGACTGATGATGTGATGTTTTTAAAGAATACTAAAGCTGTCAATGAGGGGAGATTTATTGACCTCATATATGAAGATGTAATTTTGAAATTTGAGAGGATGATTTATGTTCACGATATACCTGACCTAAAAAGGGAATTGTCGGATGATGCTCATTGATCCATTGTCTCTATACACCCTGGTATCACTATAATGTATAGAGGTTTGAAGGAACATTTTTTGGAGGACATCATGAAGAGGGGGATTGTAGATAATATGTCAATATGTTTGATTTTTCGATAGGTGAAGGTTGGAAGACGACATCCTGGAGGAGTCATGAAACCTATTCCAATTTCATAAGTGGAAATGGGATGATATTACAATGTACTTTTTATTTAGGCTACGAATGAATCCTAGAAGTAATTATAAAATATTGGTTATTGTATATCTTCATACAATGTTAGCATGTTTTACATCTATAAGAGATGTTTTAAGAATTCAAGGTGTATCAAGACTATATATTAATGATGCTTTAAGACTTCATGGTGTACCCCTATCAATTTTTTCTGATCCTGATCCCCATTTTACATCAATATTTAGGAAAAGACATCAAAATGTCCTAGATACTGAACTTTGTTTAAGCACTTCATATAACCCTAAATCTTATGGGCAATCAGAACGGACTTTTCAAACCTGAGAAGAAATATTGAGATCTTACTCACATGACATTCATGGTATGTGGGATCAATATTTATGTAACAGCCCAAGATTTTATAAAAAATATATATTCTTTTTAATTTTATTAATGTCTTGTGTTGTACGCTACACCAAAAGGAGCTTGCACAACACGCATCCTTGACTTGCCTTGCATTACAAGCAATCACGACCTTCCTCGATAGCGTGTGTAATACGCAATACCGAGTTTCACTAAACAACGATATGCTATTAAAATGTTATTAAAACTAGCCGGTATGAATAGTAATAACCAATTTTAAAAATTCTGTAAATCTTATTTTTCAAAATGAACTTCATTTTTGGATTCGGAGTATCGAATTTAGCCTAAGCTGAAATTTTGGTACATTTCGGATAACTTTCGTATTCTGATGAATAGTGAAAATTACTAAAAAACAACTTTTTTAATCGAAATAATTAATAGTGATAAATTATTAATTGGTGTAGTTTTAAAGTATATTTAGAATATATTTTTACAATTTAATACAATGTTGGACATTGGATTTAATTTCACATTTAAACCAGTTATAAACAAGTGTCAATCTTTTGATAGTTATTATCTCTTAAAAACACGCTATTTGTTGTGACAGCGGAAATTAATTATAAAATTAATTAATTAAACTTATATGTTGGGAATTTTGTAAAATAGAAATCATTTTTGAATTCGGAATATCAATTATAGCTTAGGGTGAAATTTTGGCATTTTTCTGAAAAACTTCAATTTTTAATGAATAGTGAAACCACTAAGTGGTATGTTAAAAACTAAATTTTTCATAAAACATAATTTTACCGGTTCTGTGAATGGAATTTCGAAAATCCGAGAGACACGGTTAATATCAAGGACTAAAATGTGGTTCAATGAGGTGAAAATAATTTTTGGTGAATAGTAACTTTTTACTTTTTTTACCGCGGTTAATAGTAAATAGGGTAACTAAGGGTAAATATGATATTACTATTACCCTAACACATGTCCTAATTCTATTGGATAAGAGTAATTCGACCAAAAACAACCTTATGAATATAATATGACCATTTAGGTCCACTTGGATTAGATTATGACATTTAATATTATTTTATTTAATGAATATTTAAAAGAGTTAAAATCAAAGTTTATTTACTAAAACATTTTTAATATGGGTTTATACATAAGATAAATTCGATTGTAAATATTAATTAGAAATCTAAAACGATTTACTACATGATGGTATTTTATTTGTAATTTTTAGACATCAAATAATTTAATTTATTTATGACACAAAGATGATGCAGTAATTATCTTGTTAATGAAATATTGACATAATTGATGTTATAAACACCAAAATAAATGTAATTTGAGACTTTTCATGAATTAAACTAATTTTCTAGGTTACTATGATATATTATTGCTGATTTAATCAACTTGGTTCGAACGTATAATTCTGTTATGACTTTCACAAAAATCATATATCAAATAGTGTCAAAATTGACACAAAATAGTTTTTAAATCAAATATTATATTATTAATTGTTATTTTATTCCTAAAAATCTAAGGTTCGGCAAAATGACTTAGATAAGGATATATTTATTAATAATATACAATTTGGGGTTCGTTTGGCATGTTATAGTATGTGTATTAACCATATAGTGAAAGAAAACAAAAAGACACGGTAAAAGTTAAATTATTTAACTTAGAGTTAAATCTAATTGATAAGGTTAAAATAATAACCTAAACTTGTCTAAATCCTATTGGTTGATAGGATTTCGACCCATACCCACTTTATCTTCGAAATAAGACCCTTTGGAACCATTATAAACCGATTTTGACTTTAATATAAAATAATATTTTGAGATATTCCTAAGGTGCCCCTCTCCTCCCTAATAAAAGGACACCTCCTCCCCCTCCTCCTCACACCAATTTGAGCACTCAAGATCGGCCAACCCCTTCCAAAATCTCTTCTCCACTTCCCTAGCAACATCCTAGAGGTTCTGGTCTTCCTCAAAGACCAATTTTAGTGCCCTAAGAGGAGGTCTCAAAGAGGCGCTTCAAAGAAGAGGTAATTACCGTTACCAATTCTTTCATCTTTATTTCTTCTTCCACTTCTTCTTCTTAGGATGTTTCATTATGAAGTAATAACATCAGTATCACTCATATACTGATATGTTATTATAAGTATGAAACAACCCTATTTCACCATCTATCTATCCTACGGAAAAAGAAATCACCGCGCGTGCGTACGTACGGAATACCGTCTCCACGCCGTGGTGTAATCTATTTTCCACCACCACCTTACATGGATGGGTATAATGGTGTAAAGAATAACTATACATAGTTATTACAACATAATATTGATTCTGATATATTGTATAATCCAATCCCATTCAGTTCAATATTTATGGAAATGATATCATCGCTCGTGCGTACGTACGGACTACCGTCTCCACGACGCGATGAGATTCATTCTCCATGTTAACCATTTAAGAATGATTATAAAGTATATATAAGAAATAATAATGAAATATATGACATTATAAAGTTACTGTATTTATATATATATATATATATATATATATGTATGTCATCTACTTACTTCCATTTCAAGACAATAAGGAAAGTAAAACAGCGTTCATGCGTACGTACGGACTACCGTCTCCATGAACGGTGTTTTTCATTTTATTTATCTATCTATTATATATATATATATATATACTGAATATATATGATATATAAATAATATTTTATATTCTGGAAGTAAGTAGATCATGATATAAGTAATAATGATATCAAGAACAACAAGTCAAAACACCTACGATAAATGAAACGATTTTACCCAAAACGCTTCTTTAACATGGAATTTACAAAAGAACGGGTAATATAATGTCATAAGTGAACCATATATGATATCATAACAATGAATATGATTCTGTAATAAGTCAATAACATGATTTAAATCATTATACAGGAGGTTCGGACACTTATAAAGCAAGTCGGACATAAGGTAAGGGAAATATCACAATCTCATTTTTATCCGAGATTGTTTATTCGTAAGTATTTACTGGGGTGAATTTTATCATCCACATCCATGTTTCATCAATATGTAATATTATTTCCATCCACCTACAATTGTTTAAATCCATTTTTACCCTTCGGTGAGTTTTTAGTAATATCTATGAAAGGAATCTTTTGTCATACGAGGTACTTTTTGACTTTTCCGACAAAAGTACGAAGAATGTTTTTTTAACTTATACGACATGAATGGATTTTTAAAACATTATTTCCAAGAAACTTTCTTTACAAGTTTTAAAGTTTATTTTTAATCAACTTCTTTTATTTTAAAGTTGTATGACATGTAATGAAAGGAAAAAAATGTTTTTGAAGAAGAAAGGATATTTTCCTCAAGAATAGAGTTCAAGTGTTTTGTCAAAATTATTTTCCATCTAAGAAAATAAAGGGTTCTGTTTCTATCCTTATTTTTACATTGATTTGACTATTTTGTGATGGAATTATGTTTATGAATTCCTTTATCTTATATGAATGGTTTTATGATGTCATGTTGTTTAAAAATCCCATTTTTATTACATGGGTTATGAAATGATGTATGCTTTATGATTTTGTGGCACACATAAGAATGGTATCATTATGAGATGGGTGGGACCTATATCTCCCTCCAATGCATTGGGTAAAGATTTTATATCTCATGAGATATACATGGCTGGAATGGTAGGTTATACCGGTTCAGTGAAACAGGACTGAAACGAGGGTTACTCGATTCAGAAAGGGACTTTGTCCACTAAGATAGTCTTGGAAATGAGTCTTGACTAACAAGAAATGATTCTCTATGATTATGTGTGAATGCCACAAAGTTTCATGTTTTATGTTATGATTATTGTGATTACATTTAACTGCCATGATTTACCCCATGTTATGAAATTATGATCTCTTTTGCAGGTTAAGATTTCCAAAAGTTATGTGCTTATGTATATGATGTGATTGATATTTCTTTTGTTTTCCCTTACTGAGCATTTGAGCTCACCCTTTTATGTTTTCTTTTCCCCAGGATATAAATAATGGTTTTAGGTAAAAAAAAGGAGTATCTTTATGGGAGATATTGAAGATCTTTCACCAGGATTAGAAGATTATGTTCCGAGTTTCCAAAGACACTAAACTATTACGATCCTTGTGTGTTTGTTTTTGTTATGTACTAAGTTTTCCACAAATGTAATGTAATGTCCATGTACGATAAGCTTCGGGTCTCTATAGTTGGTATCAGAGGAAAGGTTTAGTCAACCTTTGGAAACTAGGATGCGAAAACGTTAGTGAGATCCCTAGAGATATTTCTAAGGTATGTCTAGGGATGTCCCTAGGGATAAGTATACGTATAGGTTATAGTAATAGAATTATGCTAACGATCATAGAATTAAACCTAAGATGTTGGATATTGAAGGTACTCCCCCTTTATTATGTTGTTTTCCCTAGCATGATTTTTGCCTCTCACACTATTCTTTTTGGGTTTTAGAAAATGGCTGGAAACAAGATGATTCACGATAATGGAGGATATGATGGACAATGGAATGATATTCTTCATGAGAAACCAAATGAAATGGGATTTGGAAGTCCAAACATCATTATTATGCCGAATTAGCAATCTCATAATATGATCAATAAAGTAAAATTTGGTAAGTTTCCTGACTCGGCTAATGAGAGAAAGATGGAGTTTCATGATGATCATAGAGGAAAGAAAGTTCAATTTCCCCTATGTAAATCATGTGGGAAGAGGCATCAAGGAGAATGTTTCAAGGGAACTGGAAGATGCTTTGGGTGTGGAAAAGAAGGACACAAAGCAAGTAAGTGCAAAGGAAAAGGGTCGGTTAACACCATGGATGAGGATAAGGGTATTGCTACGACATCAAAAATGGTTAAGTGTTTTAAATGTGGAATGTATGGGCATTATGCAAACAAATGCCCTAAGGGAAAGACTCATGAAGAGAATCAGTATGGTCATATGGGTAGTATTTATGTGGATGATGATGAAGAGACTACAAATGATATGTGAGATGAAAGAATTGTTGAAGCTCGGTCAATGGTTTAAGAAGGTAGTGGAATGATTACATGTTTATCAAGTGTAATGTTGTATAAAGAATCTCATGGTACTATGGAATAAAGAGACATCTAAGGATTGTTACATTGTTGTCTTTCCTTGAGTTTTGAAAGTGTGTGATTAATGTTACCAGTATCCATGAAAGGTTATACAGATATTTTTGGAATGTAGATGATATGCGCATAATGAAGGGATAAGGAGAAAATTAAATGTTTGAAAGTATTCATGAGCTCATGATTGATATAAGGACTAAGTGATATCATGGTTTGAGTATATAGAATTTTCAGGATTTTGGTATGTGGAAGGTGTTAACTTTTAACTATATTCATGTTTTCACTAAGGTTCAATGGGTATTCAAGTGAGTACATGATTAAGGCCTTTGAATGTCTATAATGTGACCAACAAGACATATCTTATGATATATGGGGATCAACAATGGTATTAAATCTCTGGTAATCGTTTTCACTATGTTATGAGAGTGGACTGCAGTATTATGGATAAGCCTAAAGATTGAAATGGATTATGTTGGAAATAAGTTAGTATTGTTTAAGGATAGAAGTTTTTTTGATATTATTGATGGGATGTTATAGTAATATAGTTTTAGAAAAAAGGACAACCTGCAGGACGGGCGACAGCCCATCGCTTCGGACAAGGCTGTGGGAATCGAACCCACAACCGAAGTGCGACTGGCCTTTATCGCCTACCACTGGCCTACAGGAAGTCCCTGTTTAGTAGAAACTAGTTTTATTATATTAAGCAGTATGATATATGAAGTATAAGTCCATTTTAGGAACTATATATGATTAATCTCACTATAGATCGACTTATGTATATAATTTTTGCTAACCTTTTGTTCGAGACAGATGGAATGACCCGTCATTCTATCACATGATCTGCTAACACTTCACGAATAACAAATTCAACTTCATTTATATAAGAGATGAAGTGGAAATTGTTCAAGGCACGAACAATAGTGAGATTGTACCAAAATAAAGTAAGTATTTATTCTAATTCATATTCTTCAACTTTAGGGAAATGATCTTGAAAACCAAAAATGTTGTCCTAGTGCCCTTATATCTGATTAATCAGATGGTACCCTAGATCATCACAAATTTATGGCTTTGTGATTACTGGCTTTTCCATAGCCATGTTCTCTACCACTCTCCATCAGAACATGATGGTTAGGTTTCTCTTCCATATCCATATTTTCACCTATGTGGAAACCCAATGATTAGTTTATTTGGGTAACCGTTACGTTTCATACTTTTGTTTTTAAAGATTGGTTTTGATATTCCTTTTTACGATGTGGGTTTCTATTAAAGAAACTTTCAAATAGTAAACCATTTATAACCCCGACGAATTTCGAGGGAGAAATTCATTTTAAGGGGGGTAGAATGTAACAGCCCAAGATTTTATAAAAATTATATATTCTTTTTAATTTTATTAATGTCTTGTGTTGTACGCTACACCAAAAGGAGCTTGAACAACACGCATCCTTGACTTGCCTTGCATTACACGCAATCGCGACCTTCCTCGATAGCGTGTGTAATACGCAATACCGAGTTTCACTAAACAACGATATGCTATTAAAATATTATTAAAACTAGCCGGTATGAATAGTAATAACCAATTTTAAAAATTCTGTAAATCTTATTTTTCAAAATGAACTTCATTTTTGGATTCGGAGTATCGAATTTAGCCTAAGGTGAAATTTTGGTACATTTCGGATAACTTTCATATTCTGATGAATAGTGAAAATTACTAAAAAACAACTTTTTTAATCGAAATAATTAATAGTGATAAATTATTAATTGGAGTTGTTTTAAAGTATATTTAGAATATATTTTTACAATTTAATACAATGTTGGACATTGGATTTAATTTCACATTTAAACCAGTTATAAACAATTGTCAATCTTTTGATAGTTATTATCTCTTAAAAACACGCTATTTGTTGTGACAGCGGAAATTAATTATAAAATTAATTAATGCAACTTATATGTTGGAAATTTTGTAAAATAGAAATCATTTTTGAATTCGGAATATCAGTTATAGCTTAGGGTGAAATTTTGGCATTTTTCTGAAAAACTTCAATTTTTGATGAATAGTGAAACCACTAAGTGGTAGGTTAAAAACTGAATTTTTCATAAAACTTAATTTTACCGGTTCTGTGAATGGAATTTCGAAAATCCGAGAGACACGGTTAATATCAAGGACTAAAATGTGGTTCAATGAGTTGAAAATAATTTTTGGTGAATAGTAACTTTTTACTTTTTTTTACCGCGGTTAATAGTAAATAGGGTAACTAAGGGTAAATATGATATTACTATTACCCTAACACATGTCCTAATTCTATTGGATAAGTGTAATTCGACCAAAAACAACCTTATGAATATAATATGACCATTTAGGTCCACTTGGATTAGATTATGACATTTAATATTATTTTATTTAATGAATATTTAAAAGAGTTAAAATCAAAGTTTATTTACTAAAATATTTTTCATATGGGGTTATACATAAGATAAATTCGATTGTAAATATTAATTAGAAAGCTAAAAAAATTTAGTACATGATGGTATTTTATTTGTAATTTTTAGACATCAAATAATTTAATTTATTTATGACACAAAGATGATGCAGTAATTATCTTGTTAATGAAATATTGACATAATTGATGTTATGAACACCAAAATAAATGTAATTTGAGACTTTTTATGAATTAAACTAATTTTCTAGGTTACTATGATATATTAGTGTTGATTTAATCAACTTGGTTCGAACATATAATTCTGTTATGACTTTCAAAAAAATCATATATCAAATAGTGTCAAAATTGACACAAAATAGTTTTTAAATCAAATATTATATTATTAATTGTTATTTTATTCCTAAAAATCTAAGGTTCGGCCAAATGACTTAGATAAGGATATATTTATTAATAATATACAATTTGGGGTTCGTTTGGCATTTATAGTAAGTGTATTAACCATATAGTGAAAGAAAACAAAAAGACACAGTAAAAGTTAAATTATTTAACTTAGAGTTAAATCTAATTGATAAGGTTAAAATAATAACCTAAACTTGTCTAAATCCTATTGGTTGATAGGCTTTCGACCCATCCCCACTTTATCTTCGAAATAAGACCCTTTGGAACCATTATAAACCGATTTTGACTTTAATATAAAATAATATTTTGAGATATTCCTAAGGTGCCCCTCTCCTCCCTTATAAAAGGACACTTCCTCCCCCACCTCCTCACACCAATTTGAGCACTCAAGCTCGGCCAACCCCTGCCAAAATCACTTCTCCACTTACCTAGAAACATCCTAGAGGTTCTGGTCTTCCTCAAAGACCAATTTTAGTGCCCTAAGAGGAGGTCTCAAAGAGGCGCTTCAAAGAAGAGGTAATTACCGTTACCAATTCTTTCATCTTTATTTCTTCTTCCACTTCTTCTTCATAGGTTGTTTCATTATGAAGTAATAACATCAGTATCACTCATATACTGATATGTTATTATAAGTATGAAACAACCCTATTTCACCATCTATCTATCCTACGGAAAAAGAAATCACCGCGCGTGCGTACGTACGGAATACCGTCTCCACGCCGTGGTGTAATCTATTTTCCACCACCACCTTACATGGATGGGTATAATGGTGTAAATAATAACTATACATAGTTATTACAACATAATATTGATTCTGATATATTGTATAATCCAATCCAATTCAGTTCAATATTTATGGAAATGATATCATCGCTCGTGCGTACGTACGGACTACCGTCTCCACGACGCGATGAGATTCATTCTCCATGTTAACCATTTAAGAATGATTATAAAGTATATATAAGAAATAATAATGAAATATATGACATTATAAAGTTACTGGATTTATGTATATATATATATATATATATATGTATGTCATCTACTTACTTCCATTTCAAGACAATAAGGAAAGTAAAACAGCGTTCATGCGTACGTACGGACTACCGTCTCCATGAACGGTGTTTTTCATTTTATTTATCTATCTATTATATATATATATATACTGAATATATATGATATATAAATAATATTTTATATTCTGGAAGTAAGTAGATCATGATATAAGTAATAATGATGTCAAGAACAACAAGTCAAAACACCTACGATAAATGAAACGATTTTACCCAAAACGCTTCTTTAACATGGAATTTACAAAAGAACGGGTAATATAATGTCATAAGTGAACCATATATGATATCATAACAATGAATATGATTCTGTAATAAGTCAATAACATGATTTAAATCATTATACAGGAGGTTCGGACACTTACAAAGCAAGTCGGACATAAGGTAAGGGAAATATCACAATCTCATTTTTATCCGAGATTGTTTTTTCGTAAGTATTTACTGGGGTGCATTTTATCATCCACATCCATGTTTCATCAATATGTAATATTATTTCCATCCAACTACAATTGTTTAAATCCATTTTTACCCTTCGGTGAGTTTTTAGTAATATCTATGAAAGGAATCTTTTGTCATACGAGGTACTTTTTGACTTTTCCGACAAAAGTACGAAGAATGTTTTTTTTAACTTATACGACATGAATGGATTTTTAAAACATTATTTCCAAGAAACTTTCTTTACAAGTTTTCAAGTTTATTTTTAATCAACTTCTATTATTTTAAAGTTGTATGACATGTTATGAAAGGAAAAAAATGTTTTTGAAGAAGAAAGGATATTTTCCTCAAGAATAGAGTTCAAGTGTTTTGTCAAAATTATTTTCCATCTAAGAAAATAAAGGGTTCTGTTTATATCCATATTTTTACATTGATTTGACTATTTTGTGATGGAATTATGTTTATGAATTCCTTTATCTTATATGAATGGTTTTATGATGTCATGTTGTTTAAAAATCCCATTTTTATTACATGTGTTATGAAATGATGTATGATTTATTATTTTGTGGCACACATAAGAATGGTATCATTATGAGATGGGTGGGAACTATATCTCCCTCCAATGCATTGGGTAAAGATTTTATATCTCATGAGATAGACATGGCTGGAATGGTAGGTTATACTGGTTCAGTGAAACAGGACTGAAACGAGGGTTACTCGATTCAGAAAGGGACTTTGTCCACTAAGATAGTCTTGGCAATGAGTCTTGACTAACAAGAAATGATTCTCTATGATTATGTGTGAATGCCACAAAGTTTCATGTTTTATGTTATGATTATTGTGATTACATTTCACTGCCATGATTTACCCCATGTTATGAAATTATGATCTCTTTTGCAGGTTAAGATTTCCAAAAGTTATGTGCTTATGTATATGATGTGATTGATATTTATTTTGTTTGCCCTTACTGAGCATTTGAGCTCACCCTTTTATGTTTTCTTTTCCCCAGGATATAAAGAATGGTTTTAGGTAAAAAAAAGGAAGATCTTTATGAGAGATATTGAAGATCTTTCACCAGGATTAGAAGATTACGTTCCGAGTTTCCAAAGACACTAAACTATTACGATCCCTGTGTGTTTGTTTTTGTTATGTACTAAGTGTTCCGCAAATGTAATGTAATGTCCATGTACATTAAGCTTAGGGTCTCTACAATTTACCTCTAGTATAATTTTCCTATAATAGTATATTCCATTCAAGTATTCAGATGTCACCATAAGAATCATTATATAGAAATAGATTTCAAACAATAACTTTTAGTGAAGAGACTAGTGAAATAAAACTTGTTGGTTCAGAACATGTAGAGGAAACAATGGAAATGGTGAATATTATCCAAACCCACATCAGGGGAGATCAATGATTGAAAAATAGATATGACGATAACCAAAGGAAAGATTGGGAATTTCAAGTAAGAGATAAGGTTTCCTTGAAGGTGAATCCATGGGTGGTTGTTTTTAGATTTAGTAACAAGGGAAATTTGAGTCCAAGTTACATTAGTACTTTAGAAATTGTATAAAAAATTGGATTTTTTGGAGTATTGTTCGTAATGCCTCCAAGTCTGTCAAAAGTTCATGATCTGTTCCACATATCACTCACTATAAATTACATGCCTGACCCAATACATGTACAGAACTATGTAGGAATAGAACTAGAACCCAATTTGTCTTATTGTGATGATCCTACCAGAAATATTGATTCTAGAGAATAAGTGTTGGGAAACCTAATGAATCATCAGGTAAAAGTTCATTGGAGAAACCATAAAATGGAAGAGGCAACGTGGGGACCAAAGGAAGTTATGATGAAGAACCACATGAATCTTTTTATGCAATAGAATTCTAGAAATTTCGAGGGAAAAATTACTTGAAGGAGGGTAGAATGAAACACCCCTAGAATCCATGATACATTTCTCTTTAAATAATACAAGAGCATATAATGTGCACAACACCGAGTTCAAGCGCTTCTCAACCTATCAAACTAGCCGTTTAAATGTAATTATGAATAGAAATATCCACTTTTTGAAATATTATAAATTTTATCTTTTAAATTGGAATTAATTTTATTATTTGGAATATCCAAATTAGCTTAGGGGAAATTTATGGTAGTTTTAGGATTACATTAATATTTTTGTGAATATAGAAAAATTCTAAATTTTAATTAAAATCATTTTTTAGTCAAATTAATTTATACTGTTAAATTATAAAATTGAGTAGTTTTAAAGAATAATGTGATTATATTTTCATCATTTAATTTAATGTAGTTCATTGGAAGTAATTTCACATTTAAATTGTAAACAAACACAAGTCGATCTTTTGATATTTTTTACTTCTTAAAAAACCGCCTTTTGGTTATGAAAATGGAATTAATTTAAAATTAATTTCTGAAACTTATGTGTTTTGAATTTGGAGAAACCGATTTCATATTAGGAATAATAAGGTTCAAATTATATAAATAGGTAACTTTTATATACAAACATTATGAATAGTAACATCAGTTAATATTTTATTTACCATTGTTAAATGGTAAATCGGGTAAGGGTAAAATATAATATTATAATAATATTAAATTACCCTAACACATGTCCTAACCCAATTAGATGATACATGTCCTACCATGGGTATCCTTGGGTATATTTTTGGACACCATGGAGCCACTATAAAGTGAAAATTAAACTTTATATAAATTAATTTAATGTTAAGGAAAATGTAACATAAACATATATCTTCTAGTAAATCAATTTTTATAAGGTTTATATAAGTGATATATTAGAATTTAAATATTCATTAAATATAAAAAATATTTCCTACATCATAGTATTTTATTTTTCATTTTTAGAAATATAATAAATATATTTAATTGTGACATAATAAGAATGCAGTATTTTACTTATTAATGAAAGAATTAAATAAATGATATTTTAATTATTAAAATAGAGATAGTAAAACGTTTTGATGCCAAGAAATAATTTTATATAAAAGTATGAAATTTTATGGTTGATTGCATTTTTTTGATATAATCACATCTTTTATGAAAATAAAAAAACCAAATACAGAATAGTTTCAAAATTGACATAAATGAGTTTTTAAAACAAATACTCTTTTATTAAATTACATTGTAGTCCTAAAAATATAAGGGTCGACCAAAGGACATATATAATTAGATATATGTCAATAATTAACCAATTGAGGTTCACCTGGAATTTTATAGTAATTTTATTAACCATGTATTACAATAATACAAGAAGACATTGTGAAAGTTAAACTATTTAACTAAGAGATAAATAAAGAAATAAGGTTAATATGGTGAACTAGCTTGTCTAGATATTGTTGGTTGAAAGGTTTTCATTCCATCCCCACCTTAGAATAGAAATAAATCCATTGGGGCCATTAGAAACCGAAAATGATTTTATAATAAAATATTTTTTAATCTTTTCATAATGTGACCCTCACCTCTCTTATAAAAGAATACTTCCCATTATCTTAATTTCACCCCTCCAAAGCATTTTGGATTAGAAAAACCCCACTCAAATATCCTCCCAACTACCCTAACTTAATCCTAGAGACCTTACCTTGATCAGAACTCCATCCTTTAGAGCCAATTTATTCAAATCAAAAGGAATAATCTTAAGAATAAGAGGTTAACAAAGCCTTGACGAGGGAAAATTACATGTTATGGGTTAATTTAACAATCTTATTATTATCCTAGGTTGATTATACGAAAGTATCTACTAGGGATTCTTTTTCATCCACATCTTTGTTTCAAAAAAATGTATTTTGAAATTGTTTTTAAATTTCCTAGAATATGTGTAAAAGTCATTTAAACCCTTGTTGGAATTATAATAAAATTTTTGGAAAATAATATTTATATCATTTTTAAAACAATATACTTTATGAACTTCTAGAAAAATTATGGAAAAATTGTTTTTTATCTTATATGGAAGGTGTGGATATTTTCTGTAGAAATTTTAAGGACCCGGGCATAAACATTACATAATCTTGAATTATGTCAAGAATTCAAATTGTGGGTATTATTTTGGTTTAGAGTTTAAGATATTAGGAAATAACTATTACATAACAACATGAATATTACATGTAGACACTACTACCTAGTATCCATTTTTTATAAAATAAAAACTCTTGAAAAAAAGACATTTCTTGTAACATGTTTTAGACAGCATGACAATTACTTGATCTCATCCTTGACCCTATTCATATTTATGTCTTATGAAAAACATTTAAAAACATGGGAAGATCATAAAAAGATTAGTAAGGGTCATAAAATAATTAAAATAAACATTTTAACATCACTAATTTCAAAATCAATGAAACCATTATTTTCAATAAATGCATACCTCATAAAATCATAAGATTTATGAATAACATACAGAAATCATAAATAATGAAGGTAACTTATGAAATTCATAACATACATACATTGTAGCTATTGTAGAAAAATAGGGAGTCACATTTGGAATACCCATCAAGGTATATCCTTTAATTCTCTTAGGAGAAACAAAAACGTTTGCCTCTTCATGTTTCCCAATGCATTGGAGGGCTATCTCGGGCTCACTCGCCTGATGTTTGTCATGGAACCACCCATATATGTAATCAATTCCCAATAACCATAACATAATCCTAACATATAACACAATTATAACGGAAAGATAAAATTTCGAAATTACAATATATCAAGACAAGATACAGAAATAAACAATGCTTTATCAAACCGTTTTCGAAACCATTTAAAACATTTACTTAAGAGATTTGGAATCAAAGTGTCCCATAAAACGTTAAATATTTTAAATAATTATTATTTGAAAACATTAATGTTCAAATTAATAATTCCTAAAAACCATTTTGAAAACATGTACATTAATGAGAAATATTTAGAAGAATAAATCATTAAAAATTTTAAAATGATATTTTAGTTAAAGAGTGTTTATCAAAATAAGAGACTCTTGAATAAAAATAATTGAGGAATAACATTTAATCAGTACATTATTATATCATGAGAATAATTGTATTCATGATATAATATTCTAAAGGATAGTATATACACAACGTAAGAGTGAATTGGTTCATAACATCATTGAAGTCTCAATACAATGTAAATTGAGACGAAATCCCTTATAAAGACGGTATCCGTAGATTAGGGATAAATAAATGACATAATTATGTGTGAAAAATATAAACAAACCCAATATAAGTGGATATTAAGTGTTAAACAGTAATATTTTATTCACAAATTTTAATATCATGACATAATCATTAAGTAGAATGTTAACCCATAGAATTGAAATTGGGTGAAGAAGTTCCCTTATAGAAATTCAACAGGTTAACGACGTCACATGAAATTTCATAAAATGAAATGATGGGATATAAAAGGATATATAATAACATAGAAAAAAATTTACATCAATATTTATATAGAGGAACATATCGCAATATCAGTAGATGTAAATTAAAAGACATTACAAAAAAAAATTATTTTAAAAAGAAGAGGGTGAAAGGTTCCCTTACCGATTTGGAAACATATGAAACATACACCACAAGAAAGAAGTATAATTAAATGAAGATTAAAATAATTATAAATTAAATTATATTACATAAATATTACTATCATGGTTAGTACATATTCCACACAAAAGAAAATAGTGGCAAATATAGCATGAATCACACAGGAATAAAAAGTGAGATGAAAACATGTTTACCACGTTGTAATCAAACGAGCTGTATGAAAAAAAGATAATAACCACCAAATTAATCACATAATACCATGAATATAAACATAATACTGATAACATATATAATATTTAAGTACACAATACACCACATGCAATAAATAAGTGGTGAACAATGGAAATATCAATGTATTAAAAGTGAGATAAAAACCCCTTATATCGTGTTTGACTGGACTTGTTTGTTCATTGTTCTTCCTAAATAATAAACATAACTAAATTTATACATTATTAAGAAAAAACTTTCATGTTTATTATTCCTCTTATATCACTTACTACCATTTTATAGACATCATGTAATCTTTTAACTTAATAATGGTCATTTTTTCGATATTTGGTTCTTGATTTAAAAATGAACACCTTATAATCACATGTTGTCCATGTGTCCAGGATTCCATTATCTCCAGAATGATATTAATGATTTAGATATCATATATTTCATATATATCCAGTATATATTTGTATTTATAACAGTACATAACATTTTGAGAAATGAAATTAAATGCACCATTAATGGGGACGGTAAGTCATACGTACTCATTAACACAATATTCATTTCTATTTTGTATTTTAATTGAATGAAAACATAATGATAAATTTTTATATTATACTTACAGTATAATATTATATATAATATCAATAAATACATTCTTTATATGTCCCACATATTGTATGACCGAGTAATATCACTTTGAGGGGGCGGCTGTCCGCACTTCTTCAAATTAAATTATCATGTTTACTCATAATGGAAACCATAATGGTATGATATAAATTAAAAATAAAGGAATATAAAGAAAACAAAAATATAATATAAATCATATATAAATATATTTCAATCATAATGACCAGCATAATATGCGGTAGAAGATAATTGAACTATCATCGTTTCATGAGGTGTTAGTTTGCCTCCCACAGAAACAGTATGTTCCTTACCAATTAGATGGAGGTGTGTGTATGTATAGTTTGAATCATTCTTTGAAAAATCTGCTAGTATATTTTTAATATTGGTGTTTTTATAAAATAATGTAATGAAAAGATTTTAGGGGTTGGAGAATTAAAATGAAAGAAAATAATTTCAGAGAAACTGTAACTTTTAAATCGGGTATCTCCCTTTGGTTGGAACCAAAAGGACTTCTTGAAGTGCCTTCTGCCCAAGGTAAGGAATTCAGGAAGAATAGAGGGATATTGAGAGCTTATTTGGGTAAGTTTGGGACGAGCCATGGGGCTTGAGATGTGTTAGTAATGAGTTAGAATTGATGGATTTTATAATGGTGGTTGGGGTTATTTAGAAAAGTATTAAAATATTATTTTATTATATAATGGATTTCATATTATGATGGTCTAAAACTCATTAAGGTCAAAGATAAGATTCCTCATGGTAGAACTAAATTCATCCAATAATAATTGGACAGGTTTTGGATTTTATTTAAATATTTAAAATATTATTTATTTAAATCATTAATTAATGAGGTAAATATTACATCATTTTTGTGTCATAAATAATTTAATTTATATGATGTATTACAATAATAAAAAAATACCTTGTTATACGAAATCCTTTTAGCTTTCTAATGAATATGTATATTCGAAAATATTACTTATATAACCCCATTTAAAAATTAATTTTTGAAAAGATATTTGTTTGTGTCGTTTTTGTCATTACATTAAATTAATTAATCTAGAGTGTCATTTGCACTCCCAAATGGCACCATGGGGTTCCAAAATCAACCCTAGGATGCCCATGGTCGCCCATAACTCATCAAATAATATTAAGACAAGTGTTAAGGTAATTTTGTATTATTATATTGAATACCAATTATCCTTTAACCGAGATAATAAAAGTCAAAAGTTACTATTCACTAAAAACGTTTGTTCATCTTATTGAACAAAATTTACATAATAATAAAAACTATGTATGTCAGATTTCCAAAATTCAATTAACAGAAGCAGTACAATTTAATTTAAATGAAAAAGTCTGTTTTTAACTACTACTTAGTGGTTTCACTATTCATCAAAAATTGATGTTTTTCAGATAAATACCAAAAAATCAGCCTAAGCTATATTTGATATTACGAATTAAAAAATTATTCTATTTTACCAAATTCAAAACATAGAAGTTGCATTTATTAATTTAAAATTAATTTCCATTGTCAATACAAATATCGTGTTTTTAAGAAACATTATATGTCAGAAGATTGACACTTGTTTATGTCCAATTTCAAAGTGAAATTAATTCCAATGACTAACATTGGATTAAATGGTAAACATATAAACTAATTTAAGTTTAAACCCAATTAAAACAATAATTTAACCATATAAATAAATTAGATTAAAAGGCAGTTTTGATTTAAAATACTGTATTATGCACTATTTTTCAAAAAAATAAATTTTATTAGAAAAATACCAATATTTTACCCAAAGTAAATTTTGATGTTCCGATTAAAAATAATAATTTTTTTAAAATTGAACATAAAAAAAGTGACAAAAACTAGATTTAATGAGGGTTTGCCTTCAAAAAGAATTAAATCGACCTTTTAGTGAATATTAGAGTATTCGTGCTTTAAATCGAATTCTTTTCTTTTTTATGCCTTCAAATTTTAATGGATAAATGTATAAACATTTTACAAACATGTGTAATCATATTTTAGTTAGTTATGTTCATTCTCACAGATACAATGTCTAGGAATTAACTAACACTTAAAATAATATTATTATATTATTAGTGTGCAATGTAGGATTCCAAAGAAACCCATTATTGCGTATCAGGTACGCCATTGATCATAGTGTCCCCTTTAAAGTAGAATTAATATTTAATTCAAAAATATTAATAAATATGAAAGATTCCATTTCTTTGTTTACATAGGATGTTACATCCTTACACCTTTTGGGAATTGGGTCCCCATAATTTTAAAACTAGGATTGGAAACTTCATTAAAAGTCCACATCAGAAAACTGTTAGAAAAACTATTACGTTAAACGTATGAAAGAGATGTACAAAGGTCACCCGAGATGAACCATTATAGGATTTCATGTATGAAAACATGGATATGGAAGAGACAACAAACGTACATGTTCTGATAGAGAGTGATAGAAAACATGATGAGGAAAAATTCAACCACCAGAAAATCACAAACATGGGATGGGTTAAATAGTCATTGATTCCTCAGTAGGAAAATTTAATAGAAAATGATTTTGTTTTAAGTTACTTTTCATAAGTTTGATAAATTTATTTATGAGATTACCTAAAAACATAAGGAAATATACTTACATATCATGTACACTATCATCCTTTACTAAATTTCTACAAAATTGCATTTTTTCTCCAAATGATGAGTATTAAAACTAACATGGTCACATTAAAAGATTTATAATCAACTTCTAGAGTATCAATCAGTCAAGAAAATATGAACTATAAATTTCTTGCATATTTAGACATCAACCAAAACCATTATATTTAGTACAATATCAGATAATCCCCAAAAAGGAAAAAATTTTACATGAAGAAAAACTACTCTTAATCTCCAATATTTTTCAAACACTTACCAATGTTCAAAAAATACCATTCAATAAACAAGTGTCCATAAATTCATAAAAGTAACCCAAAATATGATTGAAATCCAAAATTTCAAAAGGATTTGATCACATAGTCTTCCACAAAAATATTAACATTTATCTCCAAAAACATAGACTACTCTTAAAGTCTCATACAGAAGTGTAATTAACCAAATCACATATTGTAACGCACGGACCCAGGTTACCCAGAGTCGGTCTATTATAACATAACATTGGCATGATCAAAAGGAATTCGAGTCTTGAATGACCGATCAGTTTAGTATTATTGGTAATAAGATTCATACAGAAGTTTAACTTTACAACTTGAAAAGAAATAAAACATGAATTTATTCCATTAGATATTACCAAGCCTCATAGATTATTCCTGCTAGTCACTCATAACTAATTTCTTCATATCCTTGGAATATGAATCATAAAAAGGGGTGAGCCCAAATGCTGGGTAAGGGTAATCAATATAGTGGAAGATAACATAAATATTAAGCATGGTGAATAATTGAAACCACATGCCTTTACCAATAATAAACATGAATACTTTTATGGATGAAATATGAGATGAGTAAATAATGCCATAATATAACATATTCATGTGTATTCTACTAGTCAAATGACCACATGAATCATCAATATTATATTCTTAATGAGGGAATGTATAATGCCGTACATTCTGAAACATTTGGTCAAGGCCTCGACCAAGATATCTAAAAATAATTCAGGCCTCAGCCAAAACCATATAGCAAATTGGGAAAGGTCACGACCAATTCCACGTCTAGTTGTCTCATGAGACCTATCAATGCATTGAGGAGCTATAGCAGTCTCCACCCGTCTCTTACTAAGTCCAATACATTCCTCATATGAAAAGTTTGAAATATAACATAAACATTCATATTAAAATAAGCATATGAAATATCAAAAAATTAACCATAAACCATAATGGTTATAAAAATAGCACATCTATAGTCAAACATATTCCCAATCCTACAATAAATTATGGATGTTTTGTATCATAATAAATAAACATCAAATAAACATAAAATCCCTCATTGTATGTTGATATAGATGAAATCAAAACATTTTATAGAGAAATATCACTTTCTATTTTGAAATCATTTAAGAGTCACATAATTATAATGAAAAAATTTATTTTGAAAATATTCTAATATGCCTGTAAGGGGAAGCTTTGACGATGTTATAAGAGTATAAAATAGCCCCACCCGCCGTATATGTTAAAAAACATTCTTCTCTTAATATTTTCAAAAAGGTTATAAAGTACCTTCATTGGAAACGACAGAATGATTCCATTAAAAACATATAAGAACAAATAAGGGTATAAATGACTTTAACCCATTGTCTAGTAAATAGAAAAAATGTTTTGAAATACATTTTTAAGAAACATGGATGTTGATGATAAAGAGTCCCTAGTAGATAATTACATATAAACAACCTCAGATAATAAATAGATTGTAAAATTAACCCTTACCTTATAATTTTCTTGGTTCGAGGGTAGGTAAACCTCTTTTATAATGGTGAAATAATTTTTATTAAATTATAAAAGAATCGTATACATTAATATGATATCATATATTATCTTCTAATATTTATTTGTTAACAATATCTTAGTATTATTGTCATTTTGGGTATTAAATGACTCGTTTTCCTTTATATTCTTTGTTGTGTGAGTCATATTTTTTATGGATGGGATGTATCTTATTCATATCCAGAATGGTATTAATACTTTAAACATTATTTTTAATCATCAAATGAAAATTACTCTTGAATGGATATGATGGGGAATGAATCTCATCGTGTTCGTGGGGACGGTAATCCGTACGTACACATGAGTGGCAATTTCATTCTTTTGAAATTTAAAATAATATATATTTGGATGGTATATAATATATACCGAATCATTATCATGTTATATTTACTATTTACATCATCTACACATCATTATTATTCCCATCCAAATAATAATGTATTGAATAATAATTACACCATGACGTGGAGACGGTAAGCCGTACGTACGCATGTATGGTGACATGTCATTCAATGAATGGAAAAAATAATCAATATGTATGTGCCATATTTATAATAACATCATAGTATATAGATGATACATGATTTATTACATTATAATGTAAACAACAAAGAAAGGGTAATTGGAAGAAGAAAGAATCTTGAAAGAGATAATGAAATATTTACCTCTTCTTCGGGTTCTTCCTTTTGATTTTATCGAAAGGGCTCCATGGGGATGGCTTTATGATTAAAGGAATTCCTCTAGGATTAAAGAAGGATAGTTTAGAGGGTATTTTTGAAGGGTTTGACCGATCCAAAAGGCTTTAAAGGTGTGAATTAGGGAGAAGGGGGAGTACCCTTTTATAAGAGGGGTGAGGGGCACCATTGGAAACGCTAGAAATAATATTATATAATAAAATAATTTTCTGTTTCTAATGGCTCTAAAATGGATTATTTAAATTAGAAGTTGGGAATGGGTCGAAAACCACTCAACCAATTGGTTTTAGATAGGTTTTGGTCACTATATTAAATTTATATTTTAGATTAACCTCTTATTTAAATTGTTTGACATTTACCATGTCTCCTTATATTTTTATATTATAAGGATAATAAATTACTATATACTACCAAGAGAACATGAAGTGGTTCATTAATGATACAACTATCATTATATCAGTCGTTTTTCCGAACCATATATTTTTATGAATAGTATATCAATTAATAATATAATACGTGTTTTAAAAACTCTTTTATGTCAATTTTGACACTATTGGGTATTTTGTTTTTGATAAATTCATAACGGAATTCTTACTTCAAAAAAAATTCATATAATCAATCCTAAAATGTAACATTAACCTAAAAATTCTTGGAATTCATAAAAAAACTCAAATTACAGTTATTTTCATATTTATAATTTCAATTATTCTAATCTTTCATTAATTATATAATTAATGCATCATCATTGTGTCATAACTAAATTAAATTATTTAATTTCTAAAAGATAAAAATAAAAAACAATTGTATAGGAAATCTTATTATCTTTCTAAATAATATTTATAGTTGAATTTATCTTCTATGTAAACATATATTAAAAATATTTTAGTAATTAAACTCTGATTTTACACTTTTAACTCTTCTTTGAATAAAATAATAATAAATGTCCTAATCATATCCATGCGTACCAAAGAAGATCATATTTTTTTTCCTATGGTTGGTTTTGGTCGAATTATACTCATCCAACATAAATTGTACTAGTATTAGGTTAATAATAATATCATTTTTACCCTCAATTACCCTATTTACTTTTAACCGTGGTAAATTAAAGTAAAAAATTTACTATTCATCACAAATTATTTTCTTCTAATTGAACAACATTTTGCGTAATAATATCAACCTTTCCTCTTAGATTCTTTAAATTCAACTCACAATAGTGGTAAAATTATGTTTTATGTAAATTTTCAAATTCACCAAGGAGGTGGGTAAAATAAGGAAAAAAGTTCAATAAAATTATTATAAACTGACTCCAATGAATTAAAGTGAAAATATATAGGTATTATGTATCAATTTTATCCTAAAATAAATTTAAATAAAATAAATAATTAATTAAATAAAAATTATGTTTTAAACTATTACTCTGTGTTTTTCACTATTCGTTGAAAATTGATAGTTTTCATAAAAATACCAAAAATTCACCCTAAGATAATTTCGATATTCCGAATCCAAAACTAAATTCCCTTTTGAATGATAAAATTAAAAAAATTTAAAAAATTAGGTATCACAATTCATAACGTGTAGTTGGATTGGTTGTGGTTTGTTAGAAATCCAAGTCTCTCACAACACATGCTATTGAATTATTCAATGAGAAGTGTATTGTAGAAGATTGGGGTGTTACATTCTCCCCTCCTTAATATAATTCCATCCTAGAAATTTCTAGAATATTACTACATAAAAAGACATTGGTGGTTATTCATCATAAGTTCTTTGGGTTCCCACATTGCCTCCTCCATCTTATGGGTTCTCTATAGAACTTTTATTAGATGAGTCGTCCGGTTTATCAGCATTTTTCCTCTGGTATCAAGAACCTTGACATGATCATTTCAATAAGACAGATCGGATTCCACCTCTAATTCCTCATAGGAGAGTACATGAGTTGGGTCAGGCATGTATTTTCTCAATAGTGATACATGGAACACATCGTGATCTTCAGAGAGACTTGGCAGAATTGCCAAACGGTAAGCTACAACCCCAATTAGTTATAGAGTTTCGAACGGTCTGATGTACTTGGGACTCAATTTTCCCTTCTTACCGAAACATATAACACAGTTCCATGGATATACCTTCAAGAAAAAATGATCTCCTACCTGAAATGACAAATCCTTCCTACGGTTATTGGTATATCTCTTCTACCTACTTTGAGTTTCTTTGTTGTGGGCTTGGATTACCTTCACCTTTTAAAAAATTTCCCCAAAAAGTTCTAGGGAGATGAGTTTTCTTTCACCAAAATCACCCCAATAGGTGGGTGTGAGATATCTCTTTCCAAATAACGCTTCATATTGTGCCATCTGAATACATGAATGGAAGCTATTGTTATAGGAAAATTCAATTAGAGGTAAATATTGATCCTACATACATTGAATGTCAAGTGAGAATTATCTCAACATGTCTTCTATGGTTTGAATAGTCTGTTCTGATTGTCCATCAGTTCGGGGTGGTAGGTAGTGCTCAAACGAAGTTCAATATCTAGGGATTTCAAATGACTATTCCAAAATCTTGATGTAAAATGGGGATCACGATCAGAAGCAATCGATAGTGGTACTCCATGAAGTCTTACAACTTCATTTATATATAGCCTTGTTAATCATTCATGTGGTAAATCTTATCTTATAGAAATAAAATGTGCTAACTTGGTAAGATAATCAACAATGACCCATATAGCATCTTTCCTTCTAGGAGTCTTTGGTAGTCCCGTGACAAAGTCCATCATAATATTATCCCATTTACACTCAGGTATGGGAAGATGTTTCAAGACTCCTCCAGGCAGTTTCCTTCCAGCTTTCACTTGTTTACAAACCATATATCTTGACAATAAAGCAGTAATCTCCCTCTTCATGATGTCCCTCCAAAATTGTTCCTTCAAATCACTATACATTTTTTTTGCTCCCATGGTGTATAGAGAAATTGAAGCTATGAGCATCATCCACATTTCTATTTTTTGATCAGTTATATCGAGAACACAATGTCTCTTCCCAAATTTCAAAATTCCATATTCATACAGAAAGTCACTGAATCTCCAATCCTTCACAGCTCTAATCTTATTTTTAAAATCTTCATCACCGGTCAGAGAACTCTTTATCATTTTTAGTAAAGATGGTTTGGAAACCATTTGAAAAAGTATTGATGTTTCACATTCCATGGTGATCCCCATATCCATCTTTATAAGATCCATGTATATAGGATCCTTTTCAACTATCATCTTGTTCAAAATTCCATGATCCTTTCTGCTCAAAGAATCTTCCACCTTATTTTCCTTCCCTGGGTGGTAGTGTATCGTGCAATAATAATACTTTTATTGTTCAAGCCATATCCTTTTCCTCATGTTCAGTTTTTTCTGTGAGAAAATATACTTCAAACACTTATGATCAGTATAAATCTCACAAATGTTACCATAGAGATAGTGTCTCCAAATCATCATAGCAATGATTATTGCTGCTAACTCAATATCATGAGTAGGATAGTTTTTCTCATGAATTTTCAATTGTCATGATGCATAGGCAATACCTATATCATTATGCATTAGGACACAACCAATTCCTTTCTTCGATGAACAACTATAAATAACAAATACATCATTCCCCAATGGTAGAGTCAAGATAGGAGAAATGACTAATATTCTATTCAGTTCTTCAAAACATTCTTCACACTCTTTTGTCTAGAAAAATTTAACCCCTTTTCATGTGAGCTTTGTTAATGGGTTTGCCAACTGGGAAAAATTCTGGACGAAAAGTTGATAATAACAAGATAAACCAATAAAACGGTGTACCTTAGTTATTCTCATTGTTACCGACTATTCTTGGATTCCCATGGTCTTAGAAGGATCAACAAAGATTCCATCCTTGGAGACAATATGGGAATGAAATGAAATCTCCTGAAGCCAGAATTCACACTTGCTAAACTTCTCATATTATTCATGTCGTCTAAGAGACTTTAGGATAATGCGAAAGTTATTATCACGATCTTCGTAGATTTTGGAGTATACCAATATATTATCAATAAATACAACTAAAAAGTCATCAAGATATTTCTTGAAAACTCTATTCAATAGAACCATGAAGACAGAGGTTGCATTAGTCAATCCATAAGGCATTACTGTAAACTTGTAATTCCCGTACCTAGTTAGAAAGGTTGTTTTCAGAATGTATTCCTTCTTCACACACAACTGATGATAAACAGATCGAAGGTCAATCTTTGAAAAGTATTGAGCTCCATGAATGTGGTCGAATAAATCATCAATGCGAGGTAGGGGATACTTGTTCTTTATTGTTATATCATTCATCTCTGTGTAGTCAATGCACAACCTCATAGATCCATTTTTCTTCATAACTAAAAGGACTGCGACTCCCCATGGAGAAACACTAGGGAGAATAAATACCTTATTATATTATTTCTCTAGTTGTTTTTGCTGTTCCACTAATTCCCTAGTGGCCATTATATAAAGGGTCTTCGATATGTGCCTTGATCCAAGTATTATATCAATGGAAAACTCAAATTCTCGTTCTGGAGGATTTCAAGGAAAATTTTCTGGAAACACATCAACAAATTATTTAACAGTAGGTACATCCTATATTTGAACATTCTTTTAATCAACCATAGTTATTTCATTCTCTTCCTACCTAATAATTATATTTAGTTGAGCTGATCGGGGTGGATCTAGATAAGAATCAGGCGGTGAAAATTCTTCTCTAAAGATAAGGTGTTCTTTATCATCGTCATAAAAAATAATTACCTCCTTCATCTAACAATAAATTTTCACATCATGGTCTGAATTCCAATCCATAGAGAGGTTTATATCAATTTCAGTCAGGGGTATGACGATGAGATTAGCAGATAAAGAACATTTATATTCCCTAATGGGGACTGATTCACAAAACTTTGTATCAATGATTCTTCCCTTAGGAGTTTTGATAGAAAATTATTTTATTAAATAAAATTGGATATATCAAACATTTTTAGCAAACTGGGAAGATATGAAACAATGTGATGATACAGAATCAAATAAAGAATTGTCTAAACTTGCAGAAACCATTAAATTACCTTCCACTATGTCTTTTGGGGCTTCAACCTCAGTAGTAGTGATAACATAAGATTTTCCTTGATCCCTTGTCCTTTTCAGTGGTATGTTTCCCTAATGCTTAGGACAATAATTTTCATAATTTACCATCTCCCTAAATTGGTTTTGTCATTATTTCCCTTACAATCACAACAATATGGCCTTTTGACCACATTTATAGTAGACTCCATTTCCTTTTAGACAGGCACCAGGGTGCTTCCTTACAGAATTATCACAGGGTGGAAATTGAATTCTTCCCTTATTCCCTATTTCCTTATTTCCCTTTCCAGAGTGTTCATCAGATCTCCTCTTCTCTTTATTTTCTTTAAAGTCATAAGAATTAGAGACTTATTTTCTTGTCTTCATAGCATAAGAGAAAATATCATCATATGATGAGAAGGACTGTGATACTAATTCTCGGCAGAGAAAGGGTTTTAACCCATAAAATAAATTTTCACTCTTACTTATTGGGGTACATATATAATCTTAAGAATTCCCCTCTAACCTTGTAATGTTAGCTTCATACATTGCGAAAATATCATCCTTCTTTTGTCTCAGACTCATAAATTGTCTTTCCATATCCTCTCGATGGTCATGATGAATGTAATTTTCTTATAAAATTTCCTTAATCTCCCTCCATTCTATATTTGAAACTTCATCATCTTCTTTTGTGTTTTGGATCACTGACCACCGTTGATCATCATCTCTAGTGATGCGGTAAACTTCCATGAAATTTTTTTCACTTTCGTTACTCCGTATGGTGTGGAATATTTTCTCTATAGAATTTATCCATTGCTCAGCTACTAATGGATTATTTTTCCAAATTGAATGTTTGTGGTTTTTCCTCATTAATCTGTCTAACATGTAACCTTCGCATTGTGGATTAGGGTGCTCCATACGAGTAAGGTTATAATTCATAACTTTTGTGAGTTTTCCCATTATGGTGATAAGCTGGTCAGCACTAGTTGCTTCACCAGCTCCACTATAATTTTATTGAGTAGGAGGTAAATCTCTACATGGATTATGTGCATTGATATAGTTTCCATTCCTTCTAGTAGGTGCCATTTCAATGAAATGGCATAAAATATATTAGTTTATGAATCAAAATACACAATTCCATACTTGAAAAACACTGAACATAAATTGAACAGCTTATAGATATAGTCCATAATGATAGAAATGTTTTCCTGGAGGATGTATATACTCTTAAACCCTTCATAATGGTTTGTAAAGAAAATGAGAATTATCCTATTCATTTCCCCCAGGAGTGTCGTAACCAAGAGTCCAACAAGGCCTGTTGTCATGCAAAAGTTCCCATTCATGTCTTGCACAAAGCAGTGTTTTCAGGTTTTACCCCTAGGTACATATGTGCCAGAGCCGCCTCTGCCTACTCTTATCCAAACATGAATGTATTTCTAAGAAAACTCATTAAATATCTACATTACTAAAATTTTAAGAAGTGCTTCTATACAAATCCTCAAAGTCTATCTTAGGGTAATGTTATCTAATCAATGATTTTCTAAATATAGTTTCCAAGGGTTGTACTAAACTTCCTCTGATACCAACTATAACGCCCTGACCCTAGTTACCCATAGTCGGTGCATTATTACATAACATTTGCATGATCACATGGAAATCATATCTCTAATGACCGATCAGTATAGTATTATTGGAAACAAGATTTATACATAAGTTCAACATTACAACATGAAAAGAAATACAATACGAATTTATTCCATTAGAAACATCCAAGACCCCAAGATTATTCCTGAAAGTCACTCATAACTAACTTCTTCAATTCCTGGGAAAACGAAACATAAGAAAGGGGTATGCTCAAATGCTCAGTAAGGGTATGAAATACAATGAAAGATAACATAAATACCAATCATGATAAATAATTGAGACCACATGCCTTTACCAATAATAAACATGAATACTTTTATTGAAGGAATATGAGATAAGTAAATAATTCCATAATAAAACATATTCATGGGAATTATACTAGTCAAATGACCACATGATCCTTCAATATTATTTTCACAATGATGGAATGTATCATAGAAGACATTATGAAAAAAAAAATTCAAGGCCTCAGCCAAGAAGTCTAAAATGATTAATGCCTCGGCCAAAACCATATATCAAATTTGGAAAGGCCTTGGCCAATTCCATGTATAGTTGTCTCATGAGACATACCAATGCATCGAGGAGCTATAGTGGGCTCCGCCCGTCACTTACTAAGTCCAATACACTCCTCACATGAAAAGGTTGAAATATAACATAAACATTCGTATTAAAACTAGCATAAGAAATGTCAATACTTTAACCATAAACCATGAATGGTATATAAATAGCACATTCATAGTCAAACATATCACAAAACCATCAATACAATATGGATGTTTTGTATTATAATAAATCAACATCAAGTAAAATTAAAATCCATAAAATGATGTTAACATAGATGAAATAAAAACCTTATTTAGATAATTATCTCTTTCTATTTTGAAATCATTTAAGAGTAACATAATTATAAAGAACACATTTATTTTGAAAATATTCTTATAGGCATGTAAGGAATACTTTGAAGATGTTGTAATGGTAGAAAATAGCTGCACCCGCCGTATAAGTTAAAAATATTCTAATCTTAATATTGTTGAAAAGGTCATAATGTACCTTATTTGTAAACAACAGAAAAATTCCATTCAAAAAATACAAGGTCAAATAAGGGTATAATTGAGATTACCCCATTTTCAAGTGAATAGTAATTTTTTAAAATAAATTTTTTAGAAACATGGATGTGGATGATAAAAAGGTCCCAGTTGATAATTACGTATAAACAATATCAGATAATAAAGAGATTGTAAAATTAACCCTTACCGTTTACTTTTCCTTGGACATGGGTAGGTTAACATCTTGTATAATGGTGAAATAATTTTTATTAAAGTATCAATAATCATATACATTAATATGATATCATATATGATATTTTAATATTTCTTTATTAATAATATCTTAGTATTATCGTCATTTCGGTTGTTAACGAATTCATTTTCATTTATTTTCGTTGATATGTGAGTCATATTTGAAATGTATGGGATGTATATTATTCATATACAGAATGATATTAAGTCTTTAAACATTATTTTTAATCATCAAAGGAAAATTAGTCTTTAATGGATATGATTGGGAATGAATCTCATCGTGTTCGTGGGGACGTTAATCCGTACGTACGCAGGAGCGACAATTTCATTCTTTTGATATTAAAATAATATATAATTGGATGGTATATCATATATACAGAATTATTATAATGTTATGTTTATTATGTACATCAATTACACATCATTATTATAACAAACTAAATAATAATTTATTGAATAACAATTACAACACTACGTGGAGACGGTGAGCTGTACGTACGCAAGTATGGTGACATGTCATTCAAAGGACAGATAGAATAATGAATATGGTTGTACCATATTTATAATAACATCACAGTATATAGAAGATACTTGAGTTATTATTTTAGAATGTAAACAACAAATAATGGGGAAGTGGATGAAGAAAGGAACTTGAAAGAGGTGATGAAATATTTACCTCTTATTTGGGTTCCTCCATTTGATTTGATAAAAAGGGATCCTTAGGTTGGATTTATGAATAAATTAAGGCCTCTATGATTAATGGAGGATAGTTGAGAGGGTATTTGGCAGGGGTAGGTTGAGCCAAAAGGTTTTTAAGGTGTTAATTAGAGAGATTTTGAAGTACACTTTTATAAGAGGGTTGAGGGGAACCTCAGGAAAACCTAAAAATATTATTTTATAATAAAATAATTTTAGGTTTTCAATATCTCCAAAATAGATTATTTAAAGACTAAGGTGGGTAAGGGCCCGAAAACCTCTCAACCAATAGGTTTTAGACTGGTTAGGGGCTCTATATTGTCCTTAACATTTAGATTTAACTCTTAGTAAAATATTTTAACATTTACCATGTCTATTTATATTTATATATTATTAGGTTATAATTCATACTATATACATCCAAGAAAACCACAAGTGGTTCATTAATGATACACCTATCATTATATATGTCTTTTTTCCAAACGATATATTTTTAGGAATATAATATCAATTAATAATATAATATTTGTTTTAAAAACATTTTTATGTCAATTTTGACACTATTTGGTATTTAGTTCTTTCTAAATTTATAACAGCTTTATTACTTAGAATAATATTTATCCAATCAATCCTAACATGTCACAGTAACCTAGGAAATTAGTGTAATTCATAAAAAGTCTCAAATTAAATTTATTTGTATATTTATAATATTAATTATTTTAATCATTCTTTAATTAGGTAATTAGTGCATCAACATTGTGTCATAACTAAATTAAATTATTTAATATCTAAAAAATATAAATAAAATACCATTATATAGGAAATTTTGTTAAATTTCTAATGAAAATATATAGTACAATTTATCTTATGTGTAACCCTATATTAAAAATTTTGTATTTATTAAACTTTGATTTTAACTCTTTTAAGGCTTCTTTGAATTAAATAATAATAAATGTCCTAATATAAACCAGGGGGACCACAGAGGTTCATATATTAATCCTAATGTTGTTTTTGGTCGAATTATACTTATCCAATAGAATATTGACATGTTTTAGGGTAATAATAATAACATTTTAATCCTTAATTACCCTATTTACTTTTAACTGTGGTAAATAAAAGTAAAAAGATACTAATAACCAAAAATTATTTTCATCTTATTGAACCACATTTTACATACTGATATCACCCATGTCTCCCAGATTTTTCAAATTCAACTCCCAAAAGTGTTAAAATTATGTTTTATGTAAATTTTCAAATGCTCCTAGGCGGTGGGTTGAAACGGTAAAAAGTTCAATAAAATTTTTATATATCTAAAATTATTATAAACTGACTCCATCTAATTAAAATGAACATATATAGGTATTATAAATCTAGTTTGACCTAAAATAAATTTAAATAAAATAAATAATTATTTAAATAAAAATTATTTTTAGTACTATAACTCAATGTTTTTCACTATTCATCAAAAATTGAATGTTTTCAGAAAAATACCAAAATTTCACCCTAAGATAATTTTTATATTCCTAATCCAAAAATGAAGTCCATTTTGAAATATAAAATTTATATGATTTCAAAAAGTCGAAATTACTATTCATATCGGCTTGTTTTATTGGTTGTGGTGTGTTCGAACTCGATGTTGCGTATAAAACATGTTATTGTATTATTCAAAGAGAAGCGTACCGTGGAAGTATGGGGTGTTACACATATTCTATATTATAGGTTAATCATTTCCATATATAACCTAAAATCAACATATTCTTAATTTATAAATTAATATAACTAAAAATAATTAGTCACACTAACCAGGGACTTCACATAGTCCAATGGTAGAATAAAAATCTCAGTCGCACTTTGGTAGTGGGTTCCATTCCCACAACTTTGTCTTATGCGACAGGTTGTCATGCTGTCCGCGTGTTGTCCATTTTCAAAAACAATATAATTTTATAACATTCCAAAAAGTAGATAAATTCTTCATAAATAACCAAAACATATTTCAACAACAATGGTTATTAAATAACTTTCACTTTGCATCCCAAAATGTATTAACCTGTAATTGACTCAAATTCGAGCATCATAAAAACCCAAATTGTTCTTTATAAATATATCCAGAAACGAACTGATAATTATTCCATGAATACAATTTTCATATATCAAACATCAGGGTTACACATACTATAAAAAATCTTCTAATGTAATCCCATCATCAAAAGAGCCTTAATACTTTTAAGAATTTCACCATAATAAAATCTACCATAACACTTTAATCCATTATATGTTGACTTCTTAGTCATTCAACGTTCTTCATGATCCATTAAACATTCCTTTCCATGTTATTCTGAAATACTTATTTCTTAAAAACAAAATCAGAAATCATATCCTTAGATTCTATAAAATAAAAATAAATTTAAAGAAACAATCCAAAACATTCATTGGTTATTTTCAGTTTCTTCATCCTCAATCGGAATGGAATTAGGTATTGGTAATAATATATTTTAACGATCCTGATGATCCCATTCCCGAATCATCTTTGTAGGATATCTTTTTTATAATGACCACGCACAAAAAATTTAAAAATTTCAATTGATCCCTCAGACGGAACTTCTTTCCCTTTCAAATAGTCAATTATATGATTACATTTTCCTTGGAAGTTTCTTGCTTTATGACCTTCATTTCTAAATTTAAAGAATCTTCAAATCCCTTTAAAACAATTTCCTAAGTGTTCCTTTCCACATCATGGACACATAGGTTTTTTAACATACACACCTTTATTATTTATACATGAACTTCCATATGGATTTTTTATCGCATATATGATGCATTATAAAAATCAACATGGTTGTGGTAGTCAATCATGACTCCAGATAGTTAGTTTAGAATTACCACAAGAGTTCTCATTATAGCTCCCATTTTATTCAGTTGCTCATTCAGAAGACCGTCACCATTTTCTTCACATATGCTCTTACTTTTGTTCCTGCTAGATGCATCCATTTACTAAAACCAAAACGTTATGTGTGAGTATATCAGTAAAATCATCATACAATATCTTATGAGGAGTTAAAATACTAATATATACTTGTTCATGTTATCTTAAAATAAATCACTTTAACAAAAATAATTAGGATTCTTTCTAAAATCCTAACCATTATTGTACTGTCACTTGACCTTAAAGAACACTCTAACCTCTAAATTTATCAAAATCGTCCTCTGATACCAACTGTAAAGACTCAGCCTTAAACATTACATAATCTTGAATTATGTCCATAATTCACAATGAGGATATTTTTAGGTTTAGAGTTTTAGAGAATTAGGCCATAACTATTACATAAAAACATGAATATTACATTTAGACATTATTACCTAGTATCAATTTTTCATAAAGTAAAACCTCTTGAAAAAAAGTGACATGTCTAGTTCCATGTTTTAGACAACATGTATTTTCTATGATCTCATCCTGGACCCTATTCATCTTTATGTCAAGTTAAAAACTTTTCAAAACATGGTACGAGCATAAAAAGCTCAGTAAGGGTTATAATATATGGAAATGAAACATTATCCCATCAATAAATGAAAATCAATGAAACCATAATTCTCAATCACATCATACCTCATGAAATCTTATGATTTATGAATAACTTACAGAAATAATAAATCAGAAAGGTAACTTATGGAATTCATAACATACCTAAATTTTAGCTATCACAGCTACATAGGGAGTCATATTTGGAATACCCATCACATTATATTCCTTAATTCTCATAGTAGAAACATTGATGTTTACCTCTGTCACGTTACCCAATGAATTGGAGAGATATCTCGGGCTCAGCCACCCTTGGTTTATCATAGAACCACCCATATACATAAAAAATTCCCAATAACCATAACAAAATCATAACACAAAGAAAAGGTATAAAGGAAAGATAAAATTTACATATTCTAATATATCAAGTCAATATATTTAAATAAAAAATGCATTATCAAAACATTATTAAAACCATTCAAAACATTTAATAATGAGATTTTGAATAAAAGTGTCCAATACCACATTGAATATTTTAATGAATTATCATTTTAAAACATTAATGTACAAATAAATAATTCCTAAAAACCAATTTTAAAAAAAGGAAATTAATGAGAAATATTAACAAAAAAACAAAAAAAACATTTAAAATGATATTTTTGTTAATGATTTTTTAACAGAATTAGAGACGCATGATTACAAATAATTGAGAAATATAATTTAATCCAAACTTCATAATATAATGAGAATAAAGTTATTCATGATATAATATGCCAAATTAATTTATATACACCACATAAGAGTGAATTGGTGCATAACAACAATGATATGCCAATGAAAGGTAAATTGAGATGAAATCCATTATAAAGTTGTTATCCTTAGAATAAGAATAAATCAATTACATAATTATGTGTGAAAAATATAAATAAACCCAATATTATTGGATAATAAGTGTAAAATAATTAGATTTTATTCAAAAATATTCATAGAATGACATAATCATGAATTATAATTTTAACCCAAATAATTATAATTGGGTGAAGAAGTTCCCTTACACAAATTTGACAGTCTAACGATGTCACATTAAAATTCAGAAATTGTATTGATGAGAGACAAAAGGGTATCTAAACACTTGGAAATAAAATTAACAACAATAACAATATAAAGTAACATATTCCAACATAAGGATATGTAAATTAAAATACATGACAAAAAGAAGTCTTTTAAAATGAAGAGGGTGAAAGGTTCCCATACCGATTTGGTAACTTATGAAACATACTCCCCATGAAAGAAGTATAATTCAATGAATATGTAAATACACAAAAATTAAAGTATATTATATAAATATGACAATTATGGTCAGTAAATCTACCACACAAAATGAAAATAGTGGTAAATATACCATTAATCTCATGGGAATAAAAAGTTAGATGAAAACCCATTTACCATATTGTAATCAATCAAGTCATATGAACACAATTTAATAACACCCAAATGAATCATAAATTACCATGAATATAAAGAGAATCATGATAGTATATATCATATGGATATACCCAATACACAACATGCAATAAATAAGTGGTGAATAATGGAAATCACACGGAATTAAAAATGAGATATGAAACCCCTTACTGCATGTCTGACTTGACTTGTCTATTCCTTGTTCTTCTTTAATAATAAACTTAAGTTAATTTATACTTGATTAATAAAACTAATTCATGTTTATTATTCCTTTTATATCACTTATTACCATGTAATAATCATCATGTAATCATTTATGTTAATAATGGTCATTTTGTCGATATTTGGTACTTGTGTCAAAAATGAACACCATATAATTACAAGTTGTCCATGTCTTGAAGACTCAATTATGTCCAGAATTATATTCACGATTGAGAATTTTATATTTTTGATATATCCAATATATATATATATATATATTTAAAATAGTACATAACATTTGGAGATAAGAAATGAAATGCACTGTTCATGGAGACGGTAAGTCGTGCGTACGCATGAAAAATACTTTCATTTCTATTTTGTATTTTAATTGAATGAAAAAAGAAGTATAAATAGTTATATTATATTTCTTTATAATAACATATATTATTTCAATAACTCCATTCTTTATATGTCCTACGTATGGTATGAACGAGTCATAACAATTTGAGGGGGCGGTAGTCCGCACTTCCACAAATGAAATTACCGTATTTCTTCATAATGGAAACCATAAAAGTATGCTAGAAATTATAAATACAGATTCATAAATAAAACATAAACACAATATATATCATATATAAATATAGTTCCATCATAATGGCCATAATAAGAGGTAGTAGAAGATAATTGAACAGTCGTCGTTTCCTAAGGTGTTAGTTTGTCACCCAAAGAAACAGTCTAATTTTTACAAATTAGATGGAGGTTTGTGTAAGTGTTGTTTGAGTACTTCTCATAGCAACATACTAGTATATTTAGGATACTGGTGTGGTTGTAAAAAAATAGAATGAAATGGTTTATGGGTTAGAGAAGGAAAATAAATGAAAAGAATTTAAGAGAAACAATTACCTTTAATTTGGGTAATTCACATTGGATTGAACCAAAAGGACTTATTGAATAGTGTTCTGACTAAGGTAAGATTTATAGGAGGAATATAAGGATCTTGAGAGCTTATTGGGGAAGCCGTTGGATGAGACAAGGGTCTTAAGAGGTGTGAGGAATGGGATAAAATTGAGGGCTTTTTATAAGGTGGAGGAGGGGTTCTTTAGGAAAGTGTGAAACTATTTCTATATTATATAATAAAATTCGGTTTATAAAAGTCCAAAACTCTTTCAGGTAGAATATTATATGACTCATGGTGGAAATAAATTTATCCAACAAGAATTGGACTGGTTTTGGATGTTATTTTAATATTTATAATCTTATTTAATTAAATCACTTATTAATGAGGTAAATACTCCATCATTTTTGTGTCATAAATAAATTTACATATTTGATGTCTAAAAATTAGAAAACAAATACCATGAAGTAGGAAATTTTTTTATCTTTCCAATTAATTTTTATAGTTTATATGATAAATTGTATAACTCCATGTAAAAATTACTTTACTAAAAGATATTTGTTTGTTCCATTTTTTTCATTACTTTAAATTTATTAATCTAAAGTGTCATTATCACTCTCAAGTGGTTCCATGGGGCCCTAAGATCGACCCATGGATTCCCATAATCTTCCATGAGTCATCCAATAATGTTAGGACATGTGTAAAGGTAATTTTGTATTATTATAATATTCTTTTTACGTTGAATTACCCTATTTACCTTTAACCGTGGCAAATAGAAATAAAAAATTATTATTCACCAAAAAATTATATTCTTATTATTGAACCCAATTTTACTTACTAATAACAACCATGTATGTATGATTTTTAAATTCAATTTATAGAAGTTGTAAAATTTAATTTAAATGAAAAAGTATGTTTTTTACTAGTACATAGTTTGTTCACTATTCATCAAAAATTGATGTTTTTCAGAAAAATAACAAAAATTTAGCATAAGTTATATTCGATATTCTGAATTAAAAAATGATTCCTACTTTACAAAATTAATGACATAGAATTTTCATTAATTAATTTCAATCTAATTTCTGTTGTCAAAATAAATAGTGTGTTTTTAAGAAATAATATCTTTCAAAAGATTGAAACATGTATATGAACAATTTCAAAGTGAAATTAATTCCAATGACCACCATTGGATTAAACGGTAAAAATATAAACTAATTACAGTATAAAACCAATTAAAATGGTAATCTATCCAAATAAATAAATTATATTAAAAGGCAGTTTTGGATTAAAATATAGTATTTTTTACTATTCATCGAAAAATGAATTTTATCAGAAAAATACCAAAATTTTACCCAAAGTTAATTTTTATATCCCGATTCTAAAGAATAATTTTATTTTTTCTAATAAAAAAAACAAAAGTGACCAAAAATAGAATCAATGAGGGTTCTCCATCAAAAGGTAGTAAATTGACCTTTTAGTGAATATTTGAGTACTCGTGCTTAAAATCGATTTCATTTCTTATTTTAAGCCTCTAAATTTTATGGATAAATGTAAAAAACATTTAACAAACATGAATAATAATATTTTAGTTAGTTATCATAATTCCATCCAATAAAACATCTAGGCGTTAACTACCATTTAAAATAATAATATTATATAATTAGTGTGCAACGTAAGATTTCAAAGAAACCCATTGTTATGTATCTGGTATTCAATTGAAAATTTTGACCCCTTTTAAGTAGACTAAATATTTACTTCAAAAATATTAATAAATATGAAAAAATTTGTGTTCTTTATTTACATTGGATGTTATATCCTTCCCCCCTTTTGGGATTTGTGTCCCCGCAATATTAAAACTGGGCTTGGAAACTTCATTAAAAGTCCCACATCAGAAAATATCTAGTAAAACTATTACTTTAAAAGAAATAAAGAGAAGTACAAAGGTCACCCGAGATAACCCATTTTATGATTCCATTTAGTAAAAAATTGATATGGAAGAGAGAACAAACGGTCATGTTCTGATGGAGAGTGATAGAAAACATGATTAGGAGACAGTTAACCCCTAGAAAATCACAAACATGTGATGGGTTAAACAGTCTTTGATTACCTGTTAGGAAAAGTTAACATAAAAAGTATTTGTTTTAATTTACTTTTAATAATGTTGACGAATTTATTTATGAGCATCACTAAAAACATAAGGAAACATACTTACTTGTCATGTTGACTGTCATCTTATACTAAATTGTTTCTACAAATGCATCTTTTCTCCAAATGATGAGTATTCAAACTGACTTAGTCACCTTTAAAGATATTGAATCAAATTCTAGATTGTCACATAATCAACAAAATATGAACTATATATTTCACCTATCCTTAGACATCAATCAAAATGAAAACGTTTAGTACAAGATCAGAAAATCCCCAAAAAAGGATTAACTTTTACATAAAGAAAAGCAACTCTAAATCTCCAAAATTTGTCTAAAAATACCCAAAGTTCAACAAAGACCATTCAATAAACGAATATCCATAAATTCATCAATGTAACCCAAAATATTATTGAAACCCAAAATTTCAAAAGGATTTGATCACATTGTCTTCCCCCAAAATCATAACATTTATCTCCAAAAACATCGATTACTATTAAGGTCTAATACTGAAGTGTAATTAACCAAATCACATATTGTCTATGATAGTTTAATCATTTACGTAGATAACCCAAAATCAACTTATTATTGATTCATAAATTCATGTAACTAAAAACAATTAGCCATACAAAACAGGAACTTCACGTAGTTAACTTGTAGGTGATAAATTCTAGTCACACTTTAGTTGTGGGTTCAATTCCCACATCTTTGTCTGACACGACAGGTTGTCACACGGCGTGCATTTTTCCTTTTTCAAAAACAATATAATTTATGACATTCCAAAAAAGAGATAAATTCCTAAAAAATAACCATAACTTATTTTAACCACAAAGGTTATCTAATAACATTCATTTCCATCCCAAAATGTATTAACCTGTAAATGTCTCAAATTCTAGGATCTTATAAAACCAAATGGTTCCTTATAACTATACCAACGAAAGAAAAGATAACTATTCCATGGATAAATTTTTCATATGTCAAACTTCAGGGTTACACATACTATAAAACTCTTCTAATTTAATCCCATAATCTAAAGTGCCATAACACTTTTAAGAATTTCACCACCCTAAAATCTACCATAACACTTTAATCCATTATATTTTGACTTCTTTAATCATTCAATGTTCATATGATCCATTAGCAATTCATTTCCATATTATTTTGAAATATTTCATTCCTACAAACAAAATCCCGAATCATATCCTAAGATTACATAAAACCAAAACATATGTTAAGAAATAATCCATAACATTCATTAGTTATTGTCAGTTTCTTCATCATTAATCCGAATAGCATTATTTATTGGTAAACATATTTTTGTAGGATCCTAGTGAACCCATTCCTGAAACATCTTCGTTGGACATCTTTTTATATAATGAAAATGAACACCATAGTTAGAACATTAAATTGATCCCTCAGATAGAACTTTTTCCCCTTTCCTAGAGTCTACTAGATGCTTACTTTTTCCATGGAAGGTTCTTTCTTTATGACCCTCATTTCCACATCTATAGAATCTTCCCATCCATTTGAAAATTTTCCTAAGTGTTCCATTACACATCCTTGAGACATTGGTTTTGGAAAATGCATACCTTTATTCATATTACCTGAACATCCGTAGGGATTTATTTCTTGCATATATGATGACTTATAAAAATAAATATGGTTGTGGTGGTCAATCAGGACACCAGATAGTTCGTTCAGAATAATCACAATAGTTCTCATTGCATATCCCATTTCATTCAGTTTCTCATTTAGGAGGCCATCCCAGTTTTCTTGAGATTCACTGTTACTTTTGAGCCAGCTAGATCCAGCCATTTACTAATACCAAAAAGGTCAGTGTGAGTATATCAATAAAATCATTATATAATATCTTATGAGCATATTAAATACTATGATATACTTATTCATGTTATCTTTAACTCATTCAATTTATCTAAAATATAAATTACTTTTTTCTAAAATCCGAACCATTATGGTAATGTCAACTATTCTTAAAGAACACTGTAACCTCTAAAGTTTTCTAAACCGACATCTAATACCAACTATAAGGACATGTACTTAAACATTACCAAATCTTGAATTATGTCAGGAATTCACAATGAGGATATTTTCAGGTTTAGTGTTTAAGGAAATTAGGACATAACTATTACGTAAAAACATGAATATTACATGTAGACACTACTACCCAGTATCCATTTTTCATAAAATAAAAACTCCTGAAAAAAAGAGACATGTCTAGTTACATATTTTAGATAGCATGTATTTTCCATAATCTCATCCTTGACCCTATTCATCATTATGTCCTGTGAAAAACATTTCAAAACATGGGATGATCAAAAAAAGCTCAATAAGAGTTATAAATTAATTAAATGAAACATTAGACCATCAATTAATACTAATCAATGAAACTATAATTTTCAATCATAACATACCTCATTAAATCATAAGATTTATGAATGACATACAGAAATCATAAATCATAAAGGTAACTTATGGAATCCATAACATACATACGTTGTAGCTATCACAGCTACATAGGGAGTCACATTTGGAATAATCATCACAATATATTCCCCAATTATCATATTATAATTGTTAACGCTTAACTCAGCCACATTAACCCATGTAGTGGAGAGCTATCTCGAGCTCACTAGCCCTAGGTTTATCACAGAATCACCCGTATATGTAAAAAATTCCCAATAACCATTAAAAAGTCATAAAACATAACACAAGTATAAAGGAAAGATAACATTTCTATATTCTAATATATCAAGTCTAGATATTGAAATAAACAATGCTTCATCAAACCATTATCAAAATCATTTAAAAAATTTAATAAATTGATTTTAAATCATGGTTTCTCATACCACTTTGAAACTATTAATGTATTATAATTTGAAAAAATTAATGTACATATAAATAAATCCTAAAAGACATTTTGAAAAAATGGAAAATAATGAGAAATTGTTAGAATAATAAATCATTAAAACATTTAAAATGATATTTTAGTTAAAGAGTTTTATCAAAATGAGAGACGCTTGAATAAAAATAATTGATGAATAAAATATAATCATAAATTTATAATATCATTAGAATAAATGTGTTCATGATATTATATGCCAATTTATAGTATATAAACCACATAAAATTGAATTTGTGCATAAGCACAATGAAGTCTCAATGGAATGGAAATTGAGACAAAATCACTTATAAAGACAGTATCATTAGATTAAGGATAAATAAATGACATAATTATGTGTTAAAATTATAAATATACCCAATATAATTGGATATTGTGTTTAAAACAATAAACTTTTATTCGCACATATTCATAGATTGACATAATCAATAGGTTGATGTTTAAACGAAGGAATTGAAATTGGGTGATGAAGGTCCCTTAATGAAATTCGACAGCCTAACGACATCCCAATAAAATTTAGAAAATGAATTGATGAGAGAGAAAATGGTATCTCATCACTTGGAAATAAAATTTACAACAATAAGGATATATAGGGACATATCCCAACATAAGGATATGTAAATTAAAATACATAACAAAAATAAGTTTTTTAAAAAGAAGAGGGAAAAAAGTTCCCTTACCGATTTGGTAACTTATGAAACATGCACCCAATGAAAGAAGTATAATTCAATGAAGATGTAAATACTCATTTATTAAAGTATATTAAATAAATATTACAATCATGGGTAGTACATCAACCACACAAAGGAAAACAGTGGAAAATATAGCATGAATCTCACGGGAATAAAAAGTGAGAGCAAACCCCATTTACCACGTTGTAATCAATCAAGCCATATGACCAAAAGTTAATAACCACCAAATGAATCACATAATACCATTAATATAAAGAAGATATTGATAATATATATTCAATGGCAGTACACAATACGCCACATGCAATAAATAAGTGGCGAACAATGGAAACTCACAGAATTAAATGTGATATAAGAAACCCATTATCTCATGTCTAACATGACATGTTTGTTCATTGTTCATTCTGAATAATAAACATAAGTTAGTTTATAATTTATTAAGAACTATTTTTCAAGGTTATTATTCTTTTTATATCACTTATTACATTATCATAAAAATTATGTAATCATTTAAGTTATTAATGGTCATTTTGTCGATATTTGGAACTTGAGTCAAAAATGAACACCTTATAATTACATGTTATCCCTATGGCCAAGTGTCCAATATCTCTAGAATGATATTAATGATTTAGATATCTTATATTTCATATATATCCAGTATATATGTATTTATAATAGTAAATAAAATTTGGAGATAAGAAATTAAATGCACCGTTCCTGGAGATAGTAAGCTGTACGTACGCATGAACGCTACTTTCATTTCGATTTCATATGTTAATGGAATTAAAACACAATTATACATAGTTATATTATAATTAAATTTAAATATAATATATAATTTCAAAAACTCCATTCTTTATAGGTCCCATGTTTGGTATGAACGACTCATATCACTTTGAGGGGGCGGTAGTGCCCGCATCCTCAAATGAAATTACCGTGTTTAATCATTTTGGGAACCATAATGGTATGATATAAATTAATATTACAGAATCATAGAGATAACATTAAAAAAGAATCATATATAAATAAAATTTCATGATAATGGCATCCATAATAGGCTCTAGGATATAATTGAACTATCATCATTTTGTAAGGTGTTAGTTTTCCACACATAGAAACAGTATGTTCATTACCCATTTGATGGAAGTGTGTGTAAAACTAGATCTAATCCTTCTCATAAAAACATCCTAGTATATTTATGATTATAATTTTTATACTAAATAAATGAATTAAGGGAGTTTATGGGTTGTATAATATAAATAAAAAAATAATTTATCAGAAACTGAAAACATTAATTTCGGTAACACCTTTTGGATTGTACCAAAGGGACTTATTGAAGTGCCTTCTGCATATGGTAAGGCTTATATGAGTAATAGAGGTATCTTGAGAGATTATTTGGGTAGGAGTTGGACTAGACAAGGGGATTTAGAGGTATAAGAAATGGGTTATAAGTGAAGGCATTTTATAAGGGGGAGGAGGGTTTCTTTAGGAAAGTGTAAAAATATTATCTTATTATATAATGAATTTCGGTTTCTATAGGTCCAAAACTCATTATGGATGAATATAAGATGACTCAAGGTTTAAATAAATTTATTCAATAAGAATTGGATAGGTTGTGTATGTTATTTAAATATTTATAGTCTTATTTATTTAAATTATTTATTAATGATGTAAATACTTCATCATTTTTATGTGATAAATAATTTTATTTATCTGATGTAAAAAAATTCAAAAACAAAAACCAGGATATAGGAAATCATTTTTTATTTCCAATGATTATTTATAGTCTAAAAGATAACTTATATGACCCCATATAAAAATTAATTTATTAAAATATATTTGTTTGTGTCACTTTTGTAATTTCATTAAATTAATTAATCCAATGTACCTTTATCACTCCAAAGTGGCTCCATGAGGTCCCAAAATCTACCCAAGGATTCCCAGTGTAAGAACTTGGATCTTCGTTTCAGGTACGCCTTTCGTTTTTTTGGTGTTTTTGAGAAAAATGGAGTTTCTAGAAATTTTCAAAGTACACACCGTGTACTCTTTTCCCGCTAAATTCCATGTGTTGGCCGTGTCCGGGCCACACACACGGTGTGTAGGGATGATGTGGAGGACGATTTTAGCGGGGAATGGAAAAACCTAGTACACGCTGTGTACTCTAAATGTACACACCGTGTTCTTTTTTTCATTAAATGGACCGGGGTCGTGCCTGACACACAGAAAGGTCTTCTTCTAGGTTCCGTTCGTCCGAGAGTGCCGAGGATCCACGAATCATCGATGACCCCCTACCTCTCTATCTGTTCTCCGATTCGAGAACCATTGATTGAATTGTAATCACAGCGGTGAGTTCTCTCTTCTTTTTGAGCCTCGTTTTCCAATTCCTCCCCATTCTCAAGTTATAATGGTTTATGTGTTTCTGACGTTTTCTCAGATCTACGGCATTCTAAAGAGAATATGTCGTCATTGTTCATGTATATCGATCTCCTAGGATTGAGGTAGGTGGTTTCTACTTTTCTGTAGAAATTCATTGAATATTTTGTTCAATTTCACCAATTCCCTTGAATGAGAATTTTGAGTTTTCCTATTTTTCCCTTGATTGATTTCCTTCTTTCCTGATTGCTATAGTAGAGGTTTTCCTTTGTGAATAGAGTAGTTTTTTTGGTACTATGGATGTTTTCTATACTTGCTTTGCATGTTAGGCGTTATGCCCGTTTCCATGCCTAGTTGTAGGATTGTGGAACTTTTGTGCTATATTCTACTAAGCCTTAGAATGATAGCCAAGTAGTTCATGATGTTTACATGGGCGATACATGCGCTTTATGCATGTTTATATTACACAAGGATGAGAGAATCTAGTGTATGGAGAAAAGGGAGAATGGACGTAAGGTCTTCTCCAGAGTGTCTTTTAATACGATGAGAGACCACAGGGGGAATTGACAATGAGTGCTTCCTCAGAGAGTCTGTAGTTCCTCGACAAGGGCCACAAGGGGAATGAGACGTTATGTGACTCCGCAAAGATCCATTAGTACGATACAAGATTATAGGGGTAATTGACGGTGACTGATTTCTCAGAAAGTCCAATCATAGCTGAACCAGAGGGGTGAGACTGAGTGTTCCTCCTAGAGGGTTGCGAGTACATGTAGGCTGAACCATAGGGGTTAGGCTGTGAGAGCTACCTAGAGGGTTACCTTTTTTCTACTTGTTTTTGGTTGTTCACTTGTGTACTTTATATTCTAGAACTGTTGATTGTAGCTGATGTGTGCTTTTCTGTTTACTGCTTCCTGCACTTGTACTTTCCTTGTATTCGTAGATAGTTAGGCTCAGATCTTTGGGTCATTGCTTACTGGGATTGTATCTCACACCCTGTTTGGGCCATGATTTTGGGCCCAATCAGATTATATTGTTGCAAGTACAAATAAGGACAAGCACCCTTCTACTTCAGGTTCTTGATTGATGTGGAGCTGGAGAGCATGGGACCAAGCCAAGAAATGTGATTCTGAGGAGTCCCTCAGCTATTTTTCTTTTGTACTATGGATTAGTATTGTATTCAGCATTGTGACTTGTTTGTATGTTATCCTAGATTTATATGTATCATGAATCATTTACATATAATCCTACTCCAATTGGTTATTTGTTAGTCTTCCACTATTTATCGTTCACTCGTGTATGTATGTCTACTACTTCTGCTATTATTGTTATTTGTTTTATTTTCCACTATGTATTATTCCAATGAGGGAATAATTTCACCAATATCTCACCCAAGGCCCTCGCTGTTAGTCGGCATCCTCTGGCATTTAGGGAAATGCACATGACGCCATGTAACTAACCGGGCACAGGGCGCCTCTAGGTGGCTTCCGGAACCGGGATGTTACAATGTGGTATCAGAGGAGTTTCTTTTCTCTTGAATTGCTGTTTGGGGCCTTTAGCCAGGGATATAATGGATTCATTAATTAGTATTAAGCTGTTCTTAGGAGTATCTAACCCGTGTACAGGGAAAATCCATACTACCTCGTTAATTGTAGATTTCTAGTTTTGACATTTTACAGTTGATATGATTTCACCTAGAGTAATTCACATTCTTTGTGTGGTTATTGTGTTGACTATTGCGGTCCTATATTTGTCGCAACTTGATGAAATGAGGGTGTTACATCTCATGCATCATATAGGCACTTGTATAAATCACATGCCATGCACTCTTGTCATGGCATCTATGGTGCATTAGCGATTTCATGCTGTTGTGATAGACTTTGTGTAGATTATGCATGTTGTTGTGATAGATGCTTGATAGAATCTCTTCTTCCTTGTTATAGGAATCTTTGTATTCTACTTTTCTTAAATTAATTCAAAATTTTATTCATGGGGAGTATGTGCCCTCACGAATAGGAATTTTGCACCTCTTTGACTAGTTTTCTGTGTTTTCTGGGCTTCTGTACAGTTTCTGAGATACTGCCCGGAATAACCCAGAATACATAATGTGTACTTTTTGAATACACGCCATTGTGTTTTTAGATCGTGTCACTGACCATGTGGGCAGGGACATGCTATTGTATAAATAACATCTGGAACACGCTGTGTACGGTTGGTACACGATGTGTAGTTCAGAGCTGTGTACCTGGCCGTGTCACTAACAACACGGGACGGGGAAGCTCGAGTAGAACACGCCGTGTTGTAAAGGAACATGGCGTGTAGTCCTGTCCAGGTTCCCAGCTGTGTCACAAACAAAACGGGTCAGCGTAACCTTCTTATAGACACGCCGTGTTGTTTTCAGAACATGTTGTGTAGTCTTTTTTAGGTACCAGACCATGTCACGAACAACACTGGATAGTGTCACCTTCACCTATACACACCGTGATTGTTCAGAACATGCCATGTATGGTTCATCCATGTAGAAGATAGTGTATTTAACAACACAGGCTACTGTATCCTTTTCTAGTACACACCGTGTTTGTTCAGAAAACGTCGTGTAGTCTCGGGTTAAGTTGGACCGTGTGGGTTAGGCGTGTAAAGAGACTCGAAAAGGGGAATAGTTTTCAAGTACACGCCATGGGTGTGGTAAAAATTCTGTGTAGCTTTAGGTGTTACACGACCTATAGGGCAGAGGTATAGGCCCATTTGATTGGATTAAGAAGACACGCCGTGTAGTTTATATACATGCCATGTAGTCATGTTTTGTAAACATGTTTGTTTTCCATCCCCTAATCCCATTTTGTACACTTGTGGTTTATGTCTTTGTTAATTATGATCTAATGTGTTTTTTTGATCTTTTAGAGCTATGCATTTGAGATGTCCTCTGGTTGTACATTAGTCGTAAGGTAGTGATCAGATGCCAGATATGGATGATCAGGGACTTCCTGCCGATCCTCCAGTCGGGCCATCCTTGGCCCCAGGTATCATACCAACTACAGGTGCTGATTCATAGTTCAGGGAAGGTTTTATGAGGATGATGCAGACATTTTAGGGAGCACCACCTCCTACCATGACTATGGAAGACTTGACGTGGGTTTTCCAGCAGCAGCATCCTCCAACCTTCTCGGGGGAAGGAGGACCACATGCTATAGAGTCATGGATGGAAGCCATGCTGACTATCTTCGGGCATCTGGAGATGCCTCCAGATAGGCGGGTAAAGATCTCTACCTACATGCTCCGAGAATCCTCCAATAGTTGGTGGGACATGATCTTACAGGTTGGTTATCAGCAGGTTATGGCATGGGAGGAGTTTCATCACGTATTTTATGTCTACTTCTACCCGGAGACCCTGAGGGCTGACTGAGACTAGGTGTTCTTGAGCTTAGAGCAGGGTACCCTTTCTATTATGGAGTACGCCTCTCGTTTCACCGAGCTGCAGTGTTTCACACCCCTCTGGGGTGGAGATTGGATGTTCTTGGCACAAATGTTCGAGGATTTTATCAGGTGGGAGATCTACTCGCAGGTGAATCTCTTCTAGTTTACTTCCATATCTTCCATCATCAACCAGGCACTGATTGCGGAGTGCAATCTGAGAGACTCTGAAGCTGTGAGCTATGGTGGTTCTGCTTCTAGAGCTAGTGTTCCTCCAGTTGATAGCAGGAAACACCATACGGAGTCTTCACACGACGACCCGAGGAGGCGAGATACATCTTCTGGATGCCAGGTTGTATGCTACCAGTGTGGTAGGAGTGGGAATATGAGGCCGCTATGCCATAGAGACCCAATGGAGTGCCGATACTATGGAAATATGGGTAACTTTCAGCATATCTTCTAGGTTTTGTCACCAGTAGCTGGTGACGGGTGTTCTTCTATTACTCATCATTCAGGAGCTGCACCCCCAGTTTCTCACCAGTCAGGGAACTGGAGTTCATCCAGCCGTTCGGGCAAAAGAGGAGGTTGAGGTTGTGGCAGTCAGTCACCAGTATTTCAGCGTCAGCAGGGAGGATCAACTCAAAGTGGTCAGGTAGGGTCACAGGGTCGTGGGGCAGGCCATACATTTGCGGTGGAGTAGGCCTATCAGGAACAAGATCGAAAACCTTCTATAGTTCGAGGCACGATCTTAGTAGCCTCAGTTTTATCTTCATCTCTTTTCGATATTGGTGCAATGCATAGCTTTATCGTTGTTGCTGTCATGGAGAGCCTTGGGCTCAGTATCTTTTCTTCTACCGACTCGTTGACCCCAGACACACCTTTGGAAAAAAGTAAATCTAGTGTACATAATCGTAGAGAGTTCCCTCTTGAGGCAGTAGGGTATCGTTTCTTATGGGATCTCTATATCCTAGAAATGACATGCTATGATGTCATTCTCAGTTTGGACTGTTTGGTTCCCTTCCAAGCAGTCGTCGACTGTTATCGCCACAGTGTGAGTTTATTTTCACTAGAGGGTGGTTATTTTCTTCATAGAGGCGAATGGGGTGTTCAGGCAAGTCAATCCGGACTCGAGTATCATGGTCTAGGAAGGGTGACAACCTAGATCGCTAGTCTTTATCTGGATGATCAGGGCACTTCACAGTAGGACTTTCCTCTAGTGGTGGATCGTTTCTGGGACGTCTTTCTAGGCAAGTTCTCAGGTTTTCCTCCGGAGCGTGAGGGAGACTTTTCTATTGAGCTCATGTCAGAAGCAGCACCGGTGTCCATTCCTTCTTATAGGATGACTACACCCGAGTTGCAGGATCTCAAGAAGAAGTTGGAGGAGTTGCAGGAAAAGGGTTTCATCCAACCCAGTACTTCTCCATGGGGTTCGCATGTTCTGTTTGCAATGAAGTAAGATGGTACCCTTAGGCTCTGTGTTGATTATCAGAAGTCGAACCAGTTGACGGTTAAGAACCGGTATCCCTTGCCTCGGATTGATGACCTTTTCAATCAGTTTTGAAGATCTCGGGTGTTCACAAAGATCTATTTGAGGTCCTATAATCATCAGTTTCACGTTAGACCATCAGATATAACTCTGAAAGCTTTCAGTAGCAGGTATGGTCTCTTTAATTATACGGTATTGCAGTTCGGTCTCATGAATGCACCATCATTTTTAATGGCACTGATTAGCTGAGTGTTCCATCATTACTTGGACTCCTTTGTCGTGGTCTTCGTGGATGATATCTTTGTATACTCTCACACTCGGCATGGCCATGCTACCCATCTTGAGATCGTTCTCAGTACACTGAGAGAGCATAGAATTTATGCTAAACTCTCGAAGTGCCACTTTTGGATGGAACAGATTAACTTCATGGGTCATGTCATCTCAGAGGCAGGAGTATCTATGGACCCAGAGAAAGTGGTAATTGTATTCTCCTGCGAGTAGCCAAAGAATGTGTTTTAGGTATAGAGTTTCCTAGGGCTATCGGGATAATAAAGATGCTTCATTCCGGACTTCTCATGCCTAGCATCACCATTGATAGGTCTGACCCAGAAGGGGGCGAAGTTCTTACAGTCAGATTCTTGTGAGTCATCCTTTTAGGAGTTAAAGGGAAGATTGACGCCGGCACCGATACTAGTCTTTCCAAAGCCAGGAAAGAGCTATAATGTCTATTGTGATGCTTCAGGAATCAGACTAGGCACTGTTCTTATGCTGGGAGATGGAGTCGTTGCGTACGGGTCTTGATAGTTGAGGCCACATGAGTAGAACTACCCAACACATGATCTGGAGTTGGCAGCTATTGTTTAGGCCTTATGTTGTTGGAAACATTATCTTCTGGTGGAGCACTTTAGGGTTTTCACCAACAACAGGAGTCACAAGTACATCTTCACCTAGCGTGATCTGAATCTGAGACAGTGCGGGTGGGTCGAGTATCTTTAGTCTTTTTTTTCGAGCATGCCTATACGCAGAGAAAGGGCAACACATTGACATATGATTTGTGCAAGAGAACTCAGTTTCAGGCAGTTCAGGAGGCCAGTAGTGATTGGTAGCTTATAGCTATGTTCTCTGAGATGCATCTTGAGGTGCACGACATACAGGGATAGAATTTTCTTTCTTATGTAGTTGTTACCTCTAAACAACATGATCGGGTACAGATGAGGCAGCTATCAGACTCAGAATTCTTAGTATTGTGGGAGATTGTGTCAGGAGAGGACCGTCTTTCGGGATGGACAGTGGGAGAGAATGAAATCTTGGGATTCCAGAGGACCGTCCTCAGTTTGTGCAATCCATCCTGGCATCACCAAGATGTATTGGGAACTTCATCATAAGTATTGGTGGCTAGGTATGAAGAGGGATGTTTTTGGTTTTGTCATGATATTCAATTCTTGTCAGTAGGTTAAGGTGGAGCATCAATGACCAACTGGCCTTTTATAGTAGTTACCCATTCTGGAGAGGAAGTGGAATGATGTTGCGATGGACATCGTGAGGTTTCTCACTTCTTTCTGATCAAGGATACCATCTGTGTCGATCATATGGGATGACTTTACATCAGAGAGATCGTTCGTCTGGATGGAGTTCCACACTCTATTGATTTAGATAGGGAAGTGTGATTTACCTCTCAGTTCTGGCAGGGAATTCAGAAGGCCTTGGGTACACAGGTAATTTTGAGTAAAACATACCATCCCCAGACTGATGGCCAGTCCGAGCGCATGATCTAGGCGCTTGAGGATATGCTCCGATCTTGAATCCCAGACATTGGCGGTTCTTGGGAGAAGTATGTCCCTCTTGTGGAGTTCACTTACAACAACAGTTTCCGGGAGACCATTCAAATGGAACCATACGAGGCTCTGTACGGTAGGCCATGTTGATCGCCCTTATGATGGCAGGAGGTAGGAGAGTCATCTTTGTTGGGACCTCATCTTGTTCTAGAGACTTTGGTGCAGAGAGAGCTGATTCGGAAGAGGATGGCTATAGTAGAGTCTCGATAGAAGTATTATGCTAATCAGTGGAGATGACATCTGGATTTCGAGGTCGGGGATTAGGTTTTCTTCCATGTCACACTGAGGTTGGGACACAAGAGGATTCGGAGGCAGGGTAAGCTTTCACCGTGGTACATCGGGCCATTTGAGGTTTTAGAGAGAGTTGGTCCGATCGCATATCAGTTGCAGCTACCCCAGAGATACTGGGCCATGCACGACGTCTTCCACGTCTCTCAGCTCCGACGTTACTTTTCAGACCCATATCATGTCTTCCAGCCCGTTGAGGTTGAGCTCAACGAGGATGCATCGTTTTATAATCATCACGTCCGGATTGACGATCGCAGTATGAAGATTCCCCGTGGGAGGTCTTTCTCTCTTGTACGGGTGTTATGGCATAATGAACGAGTACAATACAAGACTTGGGAGAGGGATAATGATGTACGATCGCAGTGGCCGGAGATGTTCAGGGTTTCTTCATCTACGCCAAGCTAGGGAAATTCGAGGATGAATTTCTTTAAAGGGGGAAGTTTGTAAGAACCCGTATCTTCGTTTCAGCTACGCCTTTCCTTTTTCTACTGTTTTTGAAGAAAAATGTAGTTTTTGGAAATTTTTGAAGTACACATCGTGTACTTTATGAGTACACATCACATACTCTTTTCCCGCTCAAATTCGTTTACTAGCCTTGTCAGGGCCACGCACACGGTGTGTAGGTATGATGTAGAGGCCGATTTTAGTGGAGTACAGAAAGAACTAGTACATTCCATGTACTCTAAAATTACACACCATGTACTTTATTTTTTCATTAAATGGACCGGGGTCGTGCCTGACACACAGAAAGGTCTTCTTCTAGGTTTCATTCGTCCGAGAGCACCAAGGATCTATGAATCTTCAAAGTTCCCCCACCTCTCCATCCATTTTCTTGATTTGAGCACCTCTTATTGCGTTGGAATCACAGCGGCGAGTTCTCCATTATACTTGCGCCTTGTTTCCCAATTCCTCATGTTTCTCAAGTTATCGTGGTTTTTGTGTTTTAGACATTTTCTCAGATCTACGACATTCAAAGGAGAATCTGTCATCTTTTTTCACATATATCGATCTACTAGTATCGAGGTAGGTGGTTTGTGCCTTTCTATAGAAAGTCATTGAATATTTTGTGCAATTTAACCAATTCCCTTGAATGAGAATTGTGCATTTTCCTATTTTTCCCTTGATTGATTTCGTGCTTGCATGATTTCTATAGTAGTGGTTTAATTTTGTGAATAGAGTATTTTTTGATGTACTATGGATGTTTTTCGTATATGCTTTTCCTGTTAGGAATTATTCCAGTTTCCATGCCTAGTTGTAGGATAGTGGAACTTTTTTGTTGTTTTCTGCTGAGCCTTATAATGATAGATATGTAGTTCTTGATTTTTACTTTGGTGATACATGCGCATTATGCATATTTATATTACACAGGGCTGAGAGAACCTAGTGTATGGACCAAAGGGAGAATGGACATAATGGCTTCTTCAGAGTGTCTATGAATACGATGCGAGACCACAATGGAAATTGACAATGTGTGCTTCCTCATAGATTCTGTAGTTCCTCGACGCGGGCCACAGGCGGAATGAGATGTTTAGTGCTTCCCCAGAGATCCTTTAGTACGATATGAGACTACATGGGGAATTGATCGTGAGTGCTTCCTCAGATAGTCTACTCATAGCTGAACTAGAGGGGCGAGACTGAGTGTGCCTCTTAGAGGATTTCTAGTACTTGTAGGTTGAACCATAGGGGTTAGGTTGTGAGAGATACCCATAGGGTTAACTATTTTCTACTTGTTGTTGGTTGTTCACTTGTGTACTTTATATGCTAGAACTATGGATTGTAGCTACCATTTGCTTTTATGTTTACTATTTCCTCCACTATTACTTGCCTCACAATCATTGACTGTTAGGCATAGATCATTGGGTGATTGCCTACTAGGATTGTATCTCACACCCTATTTGAGCCATGCTTTTGGCCCAATAAGATTATATTATTGTAGGTGTAGATAATGGAAAGCACCCTTCTACTTCATGTTCTTGATTTTTGTGGAGACGGAGAGCATGGGACCAAGCCGAGTCTTGCGATGCTGAGGAGTCACTCGTCTATTTTTCTTTTGTACTTTGGCTTAGTATTGTATTCATCATTGTGACTTTTTTGGCTGTTTCCCTTGATATATATGGATCATGCATCATTTACATATAATCCTTCTCTAGTTTTTTATTTGTTAGTCTTCCGCGATTTATCGTTTACTCATGTATGTATGTCAACTGCTTTTTGTATTGTTGTTATTTGTTTTCTTTTCCGCTGTGTACTCATCCAATGAGGGAATAGTTTCCCCACTATCACACCCAAGGCCCTCACTGCTAGTCAGCAGTCTCTAGCATTTGGGAAAATGTGCTTGAGTCCATGTAACCAACCGGGAACGGGGCGCCTCAGGGTGGATTCCAGAACCGGGACGTTACACCAAGGGTCAGCCATTAGACATCCAATAAGGTTAGGACAAGTGTTAATGTAATTTTGTATTATTATAAAAAAAATTCACATTGAAATACACTATTTACCTTTAACCGTGGTAAATAAAAGTCAAAAGTTACTATTCACCAAAAAATTATTTTCATCTTATTAAAACTCATTTTACTTACTAATAATAACCATGTATGTCCGATTTTTTAAATTCAATTCACTGAAGTGGTGAAATTTCAATAAAATGTAATGTTTAGTTTTTAAACTACTACTTAGTGGTTTCACTATTAATCAAAAATTGATGTTTATTCAGAAAAACACCAAAACATCAGCCTAAGCTATATTTGATATTCCGAATTCAAAAATGATATCTATTTTAAAAAATTAAAAACATAGAAGTTTGGTTAACTAATTAAAAATAAATTCTTGTTTCCAAAATAAATAGCTTGTTTTCAAAAAACAATATCTGTTAAATGATTGACACTTGTTTCTATCAAATTCCTATGTGAATTTTATTCCAATTTCCAACATTGGATTAAAGAGTAAAAATATAATTTAATTACAGATGAATCCCAGTTTAAAAGTTAATCTAGCCATGTAAATGAATTAGATTAAAAGTCAGTTTTGAATTAAAATACATCATTTTTCATTATTCATAAAAAAATGAATTTTATTAGAAAAATAAAAAAAATTTATCCAAAGTAAATTTTGATGTCCCAAATCTAGAGAATAATTTTATATCTTGAAATGGAACATATAAAAGTTTCGAAAACTATATTTAATTATGGTTCACCATCAAAAGTTAGTAAATCATCCTTTTAGTGAATATTAGAGTATTCATGCTTAAAATCGAATTCTTTTCTTATTTTAAGCCCCTTAATATTATTGGATAAATGTCAAAACACTTAACAAACATCTATAATCCTATTTTAGTTAATTTTGTTCATTTATTCCAATACAACATCAAGGCATTAACTTAAAGTTAAAATAATAATATTATATTATTACTGTGCAATGTAAGATTTCAAAGAAACCCATTGGTGTGTATCGGGTACTCCATTGAACATCGCATCCCATTTAATTTAGAATTAATATTTATTTCACCAATATTTAAAAATATGAAAAATTCCATGTTCTTTATTTACATGGGATGTTACATCCTTCCCCCCTTTGGGAAATTGAGTCCTTGTAATTTTAAAATTGGTACTGGAAAGTTCATTAAAAGTCCAACATCAGAAAAGAGTCAGTAAACCCATCACTTTAAAAGAAATAAAGAAGAGTAAAATGGTATCCCGAGATAACCCATACTAGGATTCCATGTTGAAAAACTGGATATGGATGAGAGAACAAACAGTCAAGTTCTGACAGAGTGTGATAGAAAACTTGACTAGGAGAAAGTTAACCACCAGAAAATCACAAACATGTGATGGGATAAATGGTCATTGATTCCCCAGTAGAAAATGTTAACAGAATTTTTTTTTATGTTAATTTTCATAAAGATGAGAAATTTATTTTTGAGTACTACTAAAAACATACAGAAACATACATACTTGTCATGTAGACTTTCATCCTTTACTAAATTTCTACCACAAACCCATCTTTTCTCCAAATGATGAGTATTAAACTGACTTAGTCTCATTAAAATCTCTAGAATCAACTTCTAAAGTATCTCATAATCCAAAAAATATGCACTATATATTTCCTCAATCCTTAGACATCAATCAAAACCAAAACGTTTAGTACAAGATTAGATCATCCTTAAAAAGGATAATCTTTTACATAAATAAAAACTACTCTTAATCGCCAAAATCTATTGAACAATACCCAAAGTTTTAAAAACACCATTAAATAAAAAAAATTCATAAAATCATCAATGTAACCCAAACTATGATTAATTAACCAAAATTTAAAAAGGATTTCATCACATAATCTTCCACCAAAATCTTAACATTTATCTCCAAAAACATCGACTACTATTAAAGTCTTATACTAAAGTGTAATTCACCGAATCACCAATTCTATATGATAGGTTCATGATTTCCATAGATAACCCAAAAATCAACATATTATTGATTCATAAATTCATCTAACTAAAAATAATTAATCATACTAACCTAGGACTTCACATAGTCCAGTGGTAGGAAAAAAATACTAGTCGTACTTTGGTTGTGGGTTCGATTCCCACAGCTTTGTCTGACGCGACGGGTTGTCACGTGGTATGCGTGTTGTCATTTTTCAAAAACTATATATTTTTATAATTGTAAGCCCCAACTCTAGTTACCCAGAGTCGGTGCATGATTACCAAACATTGGCTTCATCACAAGGAAATCATGTCTCGAAAGACCGATTAGTTTAGTAGTATTGGAAACAAGATTCATAGATAAGTTCCACTTTACAACATGAAAAAAATACAACATGATTTTATTACATTAGAAACATCCAAGAACTACTACAAACACGACCTTTATCAGTTCTAGGAAAGCACTGATAAAGCCGGCGTAGATAAAGGGGGGTCTCCTTTATCAGTGCTCCAAAAAGCGCTGATAAAGACCCCTTTTATCCAAGCTAAAAAAGCGCTGATAAAAGTACCCCTTTATCAGCGCTTTTTTTAGCGCTGATAAAGGGGTCCTATGTCACCGCATCCTTTATCAGCGCTTTCGTTTTAGCGCTGATAAAGGACACTTTTATCAGCGCTTTTAAAAAAGCGCTTATAAAAGGTAAAAAATTTAATAAAATTTAAAAAAATTAAAAAAAAATTAATAATACTGCCAATCGGGAGGGGTATTTTATAGCGCTTGAGCCACCCCTTTTATAGCACTTTTCGGCCCCTATATAGCACCCCACCCACCCCCTCCACCCTTTAACAGTGCTTGCTCCAATATTCCTCATGCGTGCGCACCCCTGCCTCCACCAGGATTTGAACTCGAGACCTCCCCCCCTATGCGCCTAAGCCCTTATCACTACTCTATTTTGATTTGCTTTCCAATTCATGATATCTCTATATATATATTTATATATTTAGTTATATTTATTCGTATATTAATATATATTTATATTAATATATATATAGTTATATTATAATATATATAGTAATATTAATATATATATATATAGTGGTATTAATATATATATATATATATTTAGATATATTTATTTGTATAGTAATATATATTTATATTAATATATATATTGTTATATTATAATATATATAGTAATATTAATATATATATATAGTGATATTAATATATATTTATATATATATATATATATATTTAGTTATATATATTCGTATAGTAATATATATTTATATTAATATATATATATATATAGTTATATTAACATATATATAGTTATATTAACATATATATAGTTATATTAACATATATATAGTTATATTAATATATATATAGTGATATTAATATATATATTTATGGTGATATTAATATATATATTTATAGTAATACTAATATATATATATATGTAGTTATATTAATATATATATATTTATTAGATTAATATATATATATAGTTAGATTAATATATATATATATAGTTAGATTTATATATATATATATAGTTAGATTAATATATAGGTATATAAATATTCATATATTGGTATTTTAAATAAAAAAGATATTAGTTATTATTTAGACAAAGCTAATATATTTTATATGGAAATATGTTTAATTATTTATTTAAAAAATTTAATTTTTAAGTGAGAATATATATAATATATGTACATATAGTTATATATTTGATTATAAATAGCAGTTCATTATAAAAAATGATCAAATTTCAAAGACATAATATCAATATGAATGTAATACCTTGGAATAAATTCAGTCCCCGCCAAAAAAATCCAATAATACCCCCTTAAACGAGTTTGAAAGTCCAAAAAATGTTAAAAAATCTGGGTACCCCGACTAAAAACTCAGTTTTAGAGGGCTTGTGGGCCTCTTTTGGCCTCTAAACAAGCTTATACGCCCCCCCAAGTCCCAGCGACGTAGAGCTCATCGCAGGCTTCGATTTGATATGTGGTAGAGCTCAAACGGACACCCGGATCAAAAGTTTTGGTCGTTTGATGTTTGAGTTGCGTTTTCAACATATTTTGGATGTTTTTTTAATTTTTTTAATTTTTTTAGTCTTCAAATTGTTATTAAATGACTATTACACCATAATTATTAGCAAATAATTAATTAAAAATATGTTTTTAATTTTTTGAGAAGCCGTTTTTACTAAATATCTTATATATTATGTATAATAAGTGTAAATGTACATTTATAGTTATCTAAAATATATTTAAAAATTATATATTATATTTATATATCAATATAACTATATTTATATATTAATATATTAATATATTTTAAATTTCTTTTGAATCCGAACCATTATCAGCACTTTTAAAAAAAGCACTGATAAAGACCCCCCCCTTTATCAGTGCTACTAAACAAGCGCTGATAAAGGCACCCCCCTTTATCAGTGCTTTTTCGTTAGCGTTGATAAAAGGGGGGCGCTGCGAAAAACTATATTTGTGGTAGTTAAGCCTCCAAAATTATTCCTACAAGATACTCAAAAAAAAACTTCCTCATATACTGGGAAAATGAAACATAAGAATGAGTTGACCTCAAATGCTCATTAAGGGTAGGAAATACAGCAGTAGATAACATAAATATTAAGCATGGTGAATAATTGAAACCACATGCCATTGCCAATAATAAACATGAATACATATGTAGAAATAATATGAACTGAGTAAATAATTCCATAATAAAACATAATCATTTGTATTCTACTAGTCGAATGACCACATGAACCATCAATATTATTTACATAATGGGGGAATGTATAATTCCAGACATTCTGAAAAAAAATCAAGGCCTCGCCCAAGATATCTAAAAATGATTAAGGCCTTGGCCAAAACCACATATCAAATTGGGAAAGGGCCTTGGCGAATTCTACATCTAGTTTTCTCATGATATCTACCGATGCATCGAGGAGCTATAGTGGGCTCCACCCGTCACATACTATGTCCAATACATTCCTCATATGAAATGGTTTAAACATATCATAAACATTTGTATTAATACTAGCATTTGAAATGTCAATACATTAACCATAATCCAGGAATGGTATAAAAATAGATCATCCACAGTCAAACATATCACAAAACCTTCAATAAAGTATTTAAGTTTTCTATCATAATAAATCAACTTAAAATAAACATAAGACCCATCAACGGATTTTGACATAGATTAATTCAAAACCCATTTTTAGAGAAATAACTCTTTCTATTTTGGAATCATTTAAGAGTCCAATAATTATAAAGAAAATATTTTTTTAAATATTCTTATAAGCTTTTATGGGATGCTTTGATTATGTTATAACGTTGAAAAATAGCCACACCCACCGTATGGATTAAAAAAAATTCTTACCTTAAATTTGTCAAAAAGGTCAAAAAGTACCTTGTTTGGAAAATGACAGAATGATTTCTTTAAAAACACATAAGGTTATAAATTTATTTAACCCATTCTATAGTAAAATAGTAATTTTTTTGATTTTTTTTTATGAAACATGTATGTGGATGATAAAGAGGACCCAGTAGAAAATTAGGTATAAACAACCTCAGATAATGAAGAGATTTTATTGTTAACCATTAACATGTACTTTTCTTTGGTAGAGGGTTGGTTAACCTCCTGTATAATGGTGAAATAATTGTTATAAAATTATACAAGAATCATATAAATTAATATGATATCATATATGATCTTTTAGTATTCCTTTGTTAATAATATCTTATTATTATCTTCATTTCAGTTGTTAACAGATTATTTTTCCGTTATATTCATTGTTATGTGAGTAATATTTGTTATGGATGGGATGTATCTTATTCATATCTAGAATTATATCAATTCCTTAAAAATTATTTTTAATCATCAAATAGAAATTAGTTTTGAATGGATACGATGGTGAGTGAATGTCATCGCATTCGTGGAGACGGTAACCCATACGTACACACGAGCGTCAATATCATTTTTTGATATTAATTTAAAATATAATTGGATGGTATATCATATATATATAATAATTATCTTGTTATATTCATTATTTATATCAATTAATCATCATTATTTTACCCATCCAAATAATAATGTATTGAATAACAATTACACCACGACGTGGAGACAGAAAGTTGTACGTACACACGTACGGTGACATGTCATTCAAAGGATGGATAGAATAGTGAATATGGTTGTAAAATATTTATAATAACATCACAATATATTGAAGATACTGGAGTTATTATTTTAGATTGGAAACAACAAAGAAAGAGGAAGTGGAAGAAGAAACAAACTTGAAAGAGGTGATGAAATATTTACCTCTTCTTCGAGTTCTTCCTTTTGATTTGATCAAAAGGGCTCAATTGGTTGGATTTATGACAAAAGAAAGGCCTCTAGGATTAATAGATGTCTGTTTAGAGGGTATTTTGGCAGATTTTTGCCTAGCTAAATGGATTTGAAGGTGTGAATTAGAGAGAAGGGGGAGTGCACATTTATAAGAGGGTGAGGGGAACATTAGGAAAAGATAGAAATATTATTTTATAATAAACTCATTTTCATTTTCTAATGGATAAAAAAAGTATTATTTAAAATCTTAGGTGGGTATGATTCTAAAACCACTCAACCAATAGGTTTTAGAGAGGTTTGGGACACTATTTTCACCCTTATGTTATAGATTTAACTCTTAGTTTAATAGTTTGGCATTTACCATGTCTCATTGTATTTTTATATTATATGCTTAAAAAACATACTATGTAATTCCAAACTAACCCCAAGTGGTTCACTAATGATACAAATTTCATTATATAAGTCTTTTAAACGAACTATATGTTTTTGAGAATTTAATATCAATTAATAATATAATATTTGTTTTTAAAAACACTTTTATGTCAATTTTAAAATTATTTATAAATTGATTTTTGTTAAAGTCCTAAAAACATTATTACTTAGACCTAAATACATTTAATCAACCCTAATAGTTCATATTCACCTATAAAATTTGTGTATATCATAACAACTTTCAAATTATATTTATTTTAGTATTTATAATATCTTTTATTTGATTTTTTCATTAATAAGGAAAATTCTGCATCATCATTGTCTAGTAACTAAATTTACTTATTCAATTCATATAAATTGTAAATAAAATAACATTATGTAGGATATATTTTCATATTTTTAATGAATATTTATTGTCGGAGATAAAACATGTATAACCCTATGTAACAATTATTATACAAAAAGATATATGCTTATGTCATTTTTGTATTCACTTTAACTTAATTAATATAAAGTGTCATTATCACTTACAAGTGGCTCCATGGGGTCCCCAAATCAACCCCAATATTCCCAAGGTTGGACAGGTATCATCCAATAGGGTTCGGACACGTTTTAGGGTAATTTAATATTACTATAATATTATTATTACCCTTATTTACCGTATTTACCCTTTAAGCATGGTAAATAAAATATTTAACGAATTAATTATTCAAAATGTCTAAAAAAAGTTATCTATTTACACAATTTGGACATCTGGATTCAAACTATGTAATTTTTTTTTCTAAATTCAAAACACATAAGTGGATGAATTTTTTTTAAAATTAAATCCTGTTGTCAAAAGAAAAAGCGTGTTTTAAAGAATTAATAAATATCAAAATATTGATAGTAGCATATTTCTATTTTCAATGTGAAATTATATCCAATGACCAACATAGGATTAAATGGTAAAAATATAATCTAATTATACTTTGAGACCACTTAAATTCATAATTTATCACTATTAATTACTACTATTAGAAAATCGTGTTTAATTAAAATTTAGTAATTTTCACTATTCATCAAAATATGAAAGTTATCAAAAAAAGTACCAAAAATTCACCCTAATCTAATTTTGATATTCCGAATCCAAAAATTAAGTTCCTTTCTAAAGATAAATGGTATAAAATTTCAAAATGTGGGTATTACTATTCATATCTTCTAGTTTGATTGGTAGTGGCGTGTGTTAGAACTCAAAGTTGCATACAACAGACGCTACTATATTATTCAAAGTGAAGCGTACCGTGGAAGAATGGGGTGTTAAATTCTACCCTCCTTAAAATAATTTCTTTCTCAATATTTATATAATATTACTCCATAAAAAGACTCAGGTGGTTCTTCGTCATATGTTCCTCGGGTTCCCACATTTCTTCTTCCATCTTATGGTTTCTCCATAGAACATTAACCAGATGAGTCATTCGGTTTCTCAATACATGTTCTCGTGTTTCACGAATCCGGACATTCTCTTAACAACAAGAAAGATCATATTCTAGTTCTAATTCTTCAAATGTGAGTACTTGCATTGGGTCAGAACTGTATTTTCTCAACAGTTATACATGGAACAGATCGTGAACTTTGGTAAGGCTTTGCGGCATTTCCAGACAGTATGATACAACCCCAATTTGTTCTAGAATTTCGAACGGTCTGATATACCTGGGACTCAATTTTCCCTTCTATCTGAAACGTGTAACAACCTTCCATGGAGATACCTTCTAGAAAACATGATCACCTACCAGAAATTCCAAATCCTTCGTTCGGTTATTGTCATATATCTTATGTCTACATTGAGCTGCTTTGATGTGGGTTTGGATTACCATCACCTTTTCTATCATTTCCTCCACAAGTTCTAGGCCTACAAGTTTTATTTCACCAAAATCCTCTTAACAGGTTGGTGTGCAACATCTCTTTCCGTATAATGCTTCACATGGTTCCATCTGAATACTTTAATAGAATTTATTATTATAGTAAAATTCTACAAGAGGGAAATATTGATCCCACATACCTTGAAAGTCATGTGAGCATGATATCTACATGTCTTCTAAGGTTTGAATGGTCATTTCTAATTTTCCATTAGTTTAAGGGTGGTAGGTAGTGCTCAAATGAAGTTCTGTATCCAGGGATTTCTGAATGATTCTCCTGAATCATGATGTAAAACATTGATCACGATCAGAAATAATCGATAGTGGTACTTTGTGAAGTCTAACAACTACGTTAATATATATTCTTTCCAATAATTCAAGTGGTAAATCTTCTCTTATAGAATGAAAATGTTCTGACATGGTAAGATGATCAACAATGACCCATATTGAATCATTCCTTCTAGGAGTGTTTGGTAATCCCATGACAAAGTCCTTCTTAATATTATCCAATTTCCACTCAGCTACGGGAAGAGGTTTCATGACTCCTCTAGGTTGTTTCCTTCCTGATTTCAGTTGTCGAAAAACCATACATCTTGACACAAAATCAGAAATCTCCCTCTTCATGTTGTCCCACCAAAAATGTTCCTTCAATTCTCTATACATTTTGGTGCACCCAAGGTGTATATAGAAATTATGACTATGAGAATCATCCAACAATTATCTTTTTTGATTAGATATATCGGGAACACAAAGTCTCTTCCCAAATATCAAAATTCCATCCTCATATACAAATTCAATCAATCTCTCATTATTCACAGCTTTAATCTAGTTCTGAAACTCCTCATCATCATCCTGAGAGCTTTTTATCCTTTCTAGTAAAGATGGTTTTGCATCTATTTGAAAAAGTACCGATTTTTCACCTTCCATTGTAATTCCCATATCCATATTCACTATATCCATGAAAGTAGGATCCCTATCAACTCTCATCTTGTTCAAAAATCTATGATCCTTTTTACTCAAATCATTTTCCACCTTATTTTCCTTCCCAGGGTGGTAGTGTATTGTGCAATCATAATACTTGAGTATTTAAATCCATCTATTTTGCCTTATGTTGAGTTCTTTTTGTGAGAAAATATAATTCAGATTCTTGTGATTAGTATAAATATCACATTTTTCACCATATATATAATGTCTCCATATCTTCAAAGAAATTTTTATAGCTTATAACTTAAGATCTTGAGTAAGATATTTTTGCTCATGAATTTTAGCTGTCGTGTTGTATAGGCAATAACAATATCATTCTTCATAAGGAAACAACCAAGTCCTTTCTTTGATGCATCCCTATAAATAACAAACCCATCATTCTCCGATGGTAGAGTCAATATATAATCATTGACTAATATTGTGTTGAGTTCATCAAAACATTATTCACACTCTTTTGTACAAACAAATTTAACCCCTTTACATGTGATCTTGGTTAATGGGATAGCCAATTGGGAAACATTCTTTATGAAAAGATGATAATAACCTGCTAAACAAATAACACTCCGTACCAGAGTTATACTCGTTGGTGCTGGAGATTATTGGATTGCATTGGTCTTAGAAGGATCAAAAAAGATTCCATCCTTTGAGATAATATGGCCAAGAAAAGAAATCTCCTGAATCCAGAATTCACAAATTCTATACCTCCAATATAATTCATGTATTCTAAGAGTCTTCAGGATAAGGCACACGTGATTTTCATGATCTTCATAGCTTTTGGAGTATTCCAATATATAATCAATAAATACCACCACAAAAGCATTGAGATATTCCTTGAAAACTCTACTCATTAGATCTATGAATACAGAGGGTGCATTAGTCAATCCAAAAGGAATTACTGTAAACTCATAATACGTGTACCTAGTTAGAAATGTTGTCTTCAGAATGTCATCCTTCATTACACAAAACTGATGATATCTCGATCGAAGGTAAATCTTTGAAAAGTATTGATCTTCATGAAGTTGTGCGAATAAATCATGAATGTGAGGTAGGGGATACTTGTTATTTATTATTATAGCATTGATCTCCCTATCGTTAATGCATAACCTCATAGATCCATCTTTCTTCTTCACAAAAAGTACAACAGCTCCCCATGGAGAAACACTAGGGATAATAAATATATTATTACTCAATTCCTCTAGTTTTTTCTTTAGTTACACTAATTCCACAATGTCCATTCAATAAGGGGTCTTCGATATGGGCCTTGAACCATGAATTAAATCAATGGAAAACTCAATTTCTCGTTCTGGAAGTTGTACATGTAAATCTTCAGGAAAAACATCAACATATTCTTTTATAATAGGTACATCTTCTATTTGAAAATTCCATTCATCACCCAATGATATTTTAGTCTCTTCCTCCCTAATAAATTAATTTAGTTGAGCTATTGTGGGTGGATCAAGATAAGAATTAGGTTGAAATGATTCTTCTCTAAAGATAAGGTGTTCTTTATCATCATCATCATGGATCGTAACCTCCTTCTTCTTAAAATGTTTTTTTGCATCATGGTCCATAAGACAATCCATACCGATGATTATATCAAATTCATTCACGGTTATGACGATGAGATCAATATATAAAGATCATTTATGTTCTCTAATGGGGACAGATTCACAAAACCTTGTTGCAATGATACTTCCCTTAGGTGTTTTGACTGAAAAATCCCTTGTTAAATCAAATAGGAAATATCTATTTTTCACACGAAAACTGGGAATATATGAAACAATGCGATGATCCAGAATCAAATAATACATTTCTTAAACTTGAGGAAACCATTAAATTACCTGCCACTATGTCTTTCGGAGCTACAACCTCAACAGTAGTGATCGCATAAGCTTGGCATTGATCCCTTTTCCTTTTCAGAGGTACGTTTCCCTGACGATTAGGACATTCATCTTCATAATGTCCCATATCCCTGGAATTGTATCACTGAATATTGGTAGAATCTTTCTTTCCATTACAATCACCATCAATATGGCCTTTCTTTCCACATTTTCAGCATACTCCTTTTCCTTTTAGACAGGCACTATGGTGCTTCCTTTTGCTATTATGACTGGGTGGAAATTCAATTCATCCCTTCTTCCCTGTTTCCTTATTTCCTATCCCAGAGTGTTCAGTAGATCTCTTCTTCTCTTTCTTTTATTTAAATTCACAAGACATAGAGAATTCGTTTTCTGTCTTGATATCACACGAGACAATATCTTCTTATGATGAGAAGGATTGTGATACTAATGATAGATGGAGAAATAGTTTTGAACCATCAATGAAATGATCAATCTTACTTCTTGGGTTAAGTATATAATCTACTTCATGCCTCTCTTACCTTGTAATGTTAGCTTCATACTTAGCGACATTCTCATCCTCAATTTACCTCAAACTCAGAAATTGACATTCCATATCCGCTCGATGCTCAGGAGGAAAGTATTTTTCTTATAATATTTCTTTAAACTCCCTCCATTCCATATTTGATACTTCCTAATCATCCTTTTTTATTTAAATCAATGACCAACATTGATCAACATCTCCAGTGAGGCAGTAAAATGCAATGAACACTTTTTCCCTTTCGCTACTCCTCAAACCGTGGAATATTTTCTCTATGGAATGTATCCATTGCTCAGCCATTAATGGATTTTTACTCCAATTGAATGTAGGTGTTCATTGCCTCATGAAGAGATCTAACATTGATCCTCGACACTGTGGATTAGGGTTCTCTATACGGGTAAGTTTAGTATTCATAACCTGAGTGAGTTGTCCCATATTGGTGATAAGCTGATCAGCACCAGTTGTATCACTAGCTCCACTATAATTATCTTGAATAGGAGGAAATCCCTACATTGAGTTCGTGCATTGATATGGTTTCCATTCCTTCCAGTAGGTGCCATTTCTAAACAATGTCATACACTAGATTAGTTTATGAATTGAAATACATAAATCCAAACATGTAAAACACTTAACATATATTGAACATTTTTTGGATATAATCCACAATCATAAAAATAATTTCTTTATTGATGTATATACTCATAAACTCTTTATAATGGTTTATAATGAATATCCTAATTATCCTAAGCATATCCCCCAGAGAGTGTCATAACAAAGAGTGAAGTAAGGCCCGTTGTCATGCACCAATTTTCATTCGGGATTGGCTTAAAGCAGTGTTTTTGGATTTTACCCCTATGTACATCTATGCCAGACCCGCCTCAACCAACTCGTACCTAGACCGAGATGTATTGCACAAAAAACTCATAAAATCTATACAATTACAAAATTCTAGGAAGTTTTTCTATACTAATCCTCAATGTATTTCTTAGGGCTATGTGCTCAAATAAGAGTTTATCGAAATCTAGTTTCCAAGGTTTGTAATAGACCTCCCTCTGATACCAATTGTAACCCCATGATCCCAGTTACCCAGAGTCTGTGCATTATTACATTACATTGGCATGATCACAAGGAAATCATGTCTCAAAAGACCAATCAGTTTATTATTATTGGAAACAATATTCATATATAAGTTCCACTTTTCAACTTGAAAGGAAATACAACATGAATTTATTCCATTAGAAACATCCAATCCTCCTAGATTATGCCAACAAGTCATTTATCACTAACTTTTTCATAGCCTGGGAAAATGAAACATAAGACAGGGGTGATCTTAAACTCTTAGTAAAGGTATACAATACAACGTAAGATAACATAAATATTATGCATGGTGAATAATTAAACCACAAGCCTTTACCAATAATAAAATGAATAATTTTATGGCAGGAATATGAACTTAATAAATAATAACATAATAAAACATAATCATGGGTATTCTACTAGTTGTATGACCACATAAACCATAAATATTAATTTCATAATGATGGAATGTATAATTCGTACATTCTGATACATTTTGTCAAGGCCTCAGCCAAGTAATCTAAAAATTATTAAGTCCTCAGAAAAAACCACATATCAAATTGGGAAAGGGCATCGGCCAATTCCACTTCTTGTTGTCTCATGAGACCTACCGACGCATCGAGGAGCTATAGTAGACTCTACCCATCACTTACTAATTCCAATACTTTCCTCATATGAAAAGGTTTGAACATATCATTAACATTCATATTAAAACTAGAATTTGAAATGTCAATACTTTAACCATAAACCATGAATGGTATAAAAATAGAACATCCAAAATCAAATATATCACAAAACCTCCAATACAATATGGATGTTTTGTATCATAATAAATCAACTTTAAATAAACTTATGATCCATCAAAGGATGTTGACATAGATGAAATCAAAACCCTTTTTAAAGAAATATCACATTCTATTTTGAAATCATTTAAGAGTCACATAATATTAATGAATTTTTTTTAAAAAATATTCTTATAATATTGTAAGGGAAGCTTTGATGATGTTATAATGGTGGAAAATAGCTGCACCCGCCGTATAAGTTAAAAAAACCTTCATAGTGTAATGTTGTCGAAAAGGTCCAAAAGTATGTGTTTGGAAAACGATGGAATGATTCCTTTAAAAACACATAAGGGTATTAATTACTTTAACCAATTTCCTAGTAAATATTAAAATGGTTTTTAAAAACATTTTTAAGGATCATGGATATGGATGATAAAGAGGTCCCAGTAGACAATTATGTATAAACAACCTCGGATAATGAAGAGATTATAGAATGAACCCTTACATTGTATTTTCCTTGTTTAAGGGTAGGTTAAACTTCTGTATAATGGTTAAATAATTGTTACTAAATTAAACAAGAATCATATACCTTAATATGATATCATATATGTTCTTTTAACATTACTTTGTTAATAATATCTTAGTATTATCATCGTTTCAGGTGTCAACTGACTCGTTTTATTTTTTATTCTTTGTTATGTGAGTAATATTTTCTATGGATGGGATGTATAATATTTATATCTATAATGATATAAAGTATTTAAAAATTATTTTTAATCATCAAATGACAATTAGTCTTGAATGGATACGATGGGGAATGAATCTCATCACATTCATGGAGACGGTAATTCGTACATACACACGCGCAACAATATCATTCTTTTGATACTAAAATAATATATAAATTGAGGTAATATCATATATAGAGAATAATTATCATGTTATATTCATTATTTACATCAATTACACATCATTATTATAACCATCCAAATAATAATGTATTGAATAACATTACACCACGACGTGCGCCCGTGGGGGCTGGGTGAGTTGGTTCAAGGCGGTGGCGTCCCGTCGCTGAGGTTCCGGGTTCGAGTCCTCACAAAGGAAATGCACACCGTACGCCATCGATCCTCTCGTCCCCTCGACTCCGTGAGGAATGGCCCAAGCCCAAGGGTTGGACACCTTGGTCCTAGCTGGGGATGTGCGGCGTGCTGGTGGGCATGCCATCTCAATACCTCATTACCCAACAACACGTTTTATCCCGCGGGGGTTGGGTGAGTTGGTTCAAGGCGGTGGCATCCCGTCACTGAGGTTCTGGTTTCGAGTCCTCACAAAGGCAACGCACACGATACGCCAACGATCCTCTCGTCCCCTCAACTCCGTGTGGAACTGTCCCAAGCCCAAAGGTTGGCCACCTTGGGCCTAGCTGGGGAAGTGCGGCGTGCAGGTGGGCATGCCAGCTCAATACCTCGTTACACAACAACACGTTGCCCGTGGGGGCTGGGTGAGTTGGTTCAAGGTGGTGGTGTCCCATCGTCGAGGTTCCGGGTTCGAGTCCTCGCAGAGGAAACGTGCACCACACGCTAGCGATCCTCTCGTCCCCTCGACTCTGCGGGAACTGGACCAAGGCCAAGGGTTGGCCACCATGGGCCTAGCTGGGGGCGTGCGGCGCATAGGTGGGTAGGCCAGCCCTACACCTCGTTACCCATACAACATGCTTGCCTGCAGGGGCTGGGTGAGTGGGTTCAAGGTGGTGGCATCCCATCGCTGAGGTTCCGGGTTCATGTCCTCACAAAGGAAACACGCACCATACGCCAGCAATCCTCTCGTCCCCTTGACTCCGTGTGGAACTGGCCCAAGGCCAAGGGTTGGCCACCTTGGTCCTAGCTGGGAACATGCGGTGCTCAGTGGGTAGGCTAGCTCAATACCTCATTACCCAACAACACGTTCCGCCCGCGGGGGCTGGGTGAGTTGGTTCAAGGAAGTGGCGTCCCGTCGTCGAGGTGCCGAGTTCGAGTCCTCGCAAAGGAAACATGCACCATAAGACAGTGATCCTCTCATACCCTCAACACTGAAGGAACTGGCCCAAGCCTAATGGTTTCCCACCTTGGGCCTAGCTGGGGGCGTGCGGCGCGCAGGTGGGCAAGCCAGCCCTATACCTCGTTACCCATACAACACGTTTATGCCCGCAGGGGGCTAGGTGAGTTGGTTCAAGGTGTTGGAATCCCGTCGCTGATTTTCCGGGATCAAGTCCTCACAAATACAATGCTCACCATATGCCAACGATCCTCTCATCCCATCGACTCTGTGTGGAACTGGCCCAAGCCCAAGGGTTGGCCACCTTGGGCCTAGCTGGGTACGTGTGGCGCGTAGGTGGGTAGGCCAGCTCAATACCTCATTACCCAACAAAATCTTTCCCGCGGGGGCTGGGTGAGTTGGTTCAAGGGGGTGGCGTCCAATCGCTGAGGTTCCGGGTTCGGGTCCTCACAAAGGCAATGCGCACCATACGCCAACGATCCTCTCGTCCCCTCGACTCCGTGTGGAACTGGCCCAAGCCCAAGGGTTGGCCACCTTGGGCGTAACTGGGGACGTGCAGCGTGCAGGTGGGCAGGCCAGCTCAATACCTCATTACCCAACAACACGTTTAGCCCACGGGGGCTGGGTGAGTTGGTTCAAGGCGGTGGCGTCCCGTCGCTGATGTTCTGGGGTCGAGTCCTCAAAAAGGCAAACTGCACCATACGCCAGAGGTCCTCTCCTCCCCTTGACTCCATGTGGAATTGGCCCAAGCCCAAGGGATGGCCACCTTGGGCCTAGCTAGGGACATGCGACGCGTAGGTGGGAAGGCCATCTCAATACCTCGTTACCCTACAATAGGTTTTGTAGTTGGGGTTTGGCTTAGTGGTAAGCACCCTGTAATACTACATTGAAAATGGGGGTTCAAAACCCATGGGGCGTAGGTACTGTAGCAGTACTAGAGTGGTACTGTAGCAGCGGCTGCACTATTCATCAGCGGGTACTGTAGCGGTGGCAGGGCACTGTAGCGGCGGCGGTACTGTGTGAGTACTGTAGGAGCAGGTTACTATTCACAGAATGTGAATTGGGCTTAAAATTTGGGCTTATGGACTATGTAATGGGCTACAAGCCCACTGGGCCTTCGGGCTATGTATTGGGTTTCTCTCTACCCAGTTAAAAGTGGTCTTTGATTTGATTTAATAATAAAAAATGAGGCTTCAGCCCCAACCTTTTAAAAAAAAATTACACCACGACGTGGAGCCGGTAAGCCGTACGTACGCATGTATGGTGACATGTCATTCAATGGAAGGATATAATAGTAAATATGGTTGTACCATATTTATAATAAAATAAAATTATATATATGATAATGGAGTTATTATTTTATATTGTAAACAACAAAGAAATAGGAAGTGGAAGAAGAAAGGAACTTGAAAGAGCTGATGAAATATTTACCTCTTCTTCAGGTTCTACCTTTTTATTTGTTCAAAAGGGAATCATTGGATTGATTTAAGAATAAATTAAGGCCTCTAGGATGATGGGAGGACTGTTTGGAGGGTATCTGGGTAGAGGATGGCTGAGTCAAATGGCATTGTAGGTGTGAATTAGAGAGAAGGTGGAGTTCCCTTTTATAAGAGGGGTGAGGAACACCTAAGGAAAAGCTAGAAATATTATTTTATAATAAAATCATTTTTGGTTTCTAATGACTCCAAAAAGGATTATTTAATGGATAAGGTGTGGCTGGGTCGATATTCACTCAACCAATAGTTTTTAGATAGGTTTGGGTCAATATTTTACCCTTATCCTTTAGATTTAACTCTTTGTTAAATAGTTTGACATTTACCATGTCTCATTGTATTTTTATATTATATAGTTAATGAACATACAATATACTTAAAATAGAACCCCAAGTTGTTCATTAATGATACACATATCATTATATAGTATTTTATCCAATCCACATATTTTTAGGAATAGAATATCAATTAAAAATGTAATATTTTTTTAAAAAACACTTTTATGTCAATTTTGAGATTATTTAATAATTGATTTTTGTTAAAGTACTGAAAACATTATTACATCAACCTAAATACATTTAATCAACCATAAAAAGTCATTTTCATTTAAAAAATTCGTGTATGTGTTAAAAAAATTCAAATTTTATTTCTTTATGTATTTATAATATCATGTTTGTCATTTTTTGTTAATAAGGAAAATACTGCATCATCATTGTATGATAAATAAACTTACATATTCAGTGTAAAAAAATTAAAAATAAAATAACATTATGTATGAATTCATTATAGAATTTTAATTATAATTTATAGTCGAATAGAAACCATTAATAACGCTATGTAAAATTTCTTTTACTAAAATATATATGCTTTTGTCATTTTTGTATTTATTTTAACTTAATTAATATAAAGTGTCATTATCACTTATAAGTGGCTCCATGGGGTCCCAAAATCAACCCAAATATGATCATGGTCAGACATGTATCATTCAATAGGGTTACGATATGTTTATGGTAATGTAATATTATTATAATATTATTTGTTTACCCTCATTTACCAGATTTACCCTTTAACCATGGTGAATAAAATATTTACCGAAATAATTATTCAAAATGATTAAAACTAAAAGTTACCTATTTACACGATTTGGAACTATTGATTCTAAATATGGAATCAATTTTTCTAAATTCAAAACACATAAGTGGTAGAAATTAATTTAAAATAAATTCCCATTTTCTAAACAAAAATCTTGTTTTTAGGAAATAATAACTATCAAAAGATTGACACTTGCTTATGTCCAGTTTAAATGTGAAATTATGTCCAATGGACAACATTGGATTAAATGGTAAAAGTATAATCTAATTATACTTTAAAACCACTCAAATTCATAATTTATCACTATTAATTATTTCAATTAAAAAAGTTTTTTTAAATTAAAATTTAGTAATTTTCACTATTCATCAAAATACAAAAGTTATCGAAAAAGTTCCAAATATTCCCCCTAATCTAATTTCGATATTACGAATCCAAAAATGAAGTCCATTTCGAAATATAAAATGTATAAAATTACAAAAGTTTGTTATTACTATTCGTAACTACTAGTTTGATTGGTTGTGGTGTGTGTTAGAACTCGAAGTTGTGTACCACACACGCTACTATATTATTCAAAGAGAAGCATACCATGGAAGCTTGGGGTGTTACAATAACCTTCCCAAAAAGAGATAAATTAATCAAAATTAAACATAAAATATTTTAACCACAAATCTTATCAAATAACATTAATTTTTCATCCCAAAATGTATTAACCTGTAATTTCCTCAAATTCATGGATCAGATAAACCCAAATGGTTCTATATAACTATATCCAAAAAACAACGGATAATTATTCCATGAATAAAATTTTCATATAGAAAACATCAAGGTTATACATACTATAAAAACTCTTCTATTTTAATCCAATCATCAAATGAGCATTAATACTACTAAGAATTTCACAATCCTAATATCTACCATAACACTTGAGTCCCTTATATGTTGACTTCTTACTCATTAAACATTATTCATGATCCAGTAACCATACCTTTTCAACTTATTGAGAAATAATTTTTTCCTACAAACAAAATCTTGAATCATATCCTATGATTCAATAGTTTCAGAGAAGAGTTTATGAAATAATACATACATTTCATTGGTTATTTATAGTTTCTTCATCCTCAATCAGAATGGAATTAGGTATTGGTAAAAATGTATTTGTACGATCTGGGTGATACCGTTCTTGAAGCTTCTTCTTATGACATATTTTTGTATAATGACCACACACAACACATTTAAAACATTCAATTGATCCCTTAGATATAACTACATTCCATTTCCTAGAGACAACTGGATGCATCCATTTTCCATGGCAGTTTCTTTCTTTAAGACCTTCATTCTAACATCTATAGCATCTTCCCATCCCTTTGAAACAATTTCCTAAGTGTTACTTTACACATCCATGAAACACAGGTTTTTGAACATACTTACCAATATAATTATTACATGAACATATGTAGGGATTTTTTTCTCACATATATGATGTCGTATAAAACACACCAAGGTTTAGGTGGTCAATCATGACTCCAGATAGTTGGTTGAGAAAAAATACAAGAGTTCCCATTGCATTTACCATTTCATTCAACTGCTCATTTAGAAAACTATCATAGTATTCATCACATCCATTGTTACTTTGGATCTTGCTAGATCCAGTCATTTACTAAAACCAAAAAGGTTTGTGTGAGTATATTAGTGAAATCATCATGTAATATCTTATGAGGAGGTTAAATACTAATATATACATATTCATGTTATCTTAAACTCATTCACATTTTCTAAAATAACTATGACTCTTTCTAAAATTCTTAACATAATGGAAATGTCACTTATGCTTATAGAACACCCTAACCTCTAAAGTTATCGAAACCGACCTCTAAAACCAACTATAGGGACCCATCCATAAACATTACATAATCTTGAATTATTCCAAGAATTCACATTGAGGATATTTTCATGATTATAGTTTTAGAGAATTAGGCCATATATATTACATAACAACATGAATATAACATGCAGACACTACTACCCAGTATCTATTTTTCAGAAAATAAAAACTCTTGAAAAAAAAGAGGAATGTCTAGTTCCATGTTTTAGATAGCATGACTTTTCCATGATCTCATCCTTGACCTTATTCATCCTTATGTCCTGTAAAAAACATTTCCAAACATGGGATGAGCATAAAAATCTCAGTAAGGGTTATAAAATAATTAAAATAAATAGTATCCCATCAATAAATTCAAATCAATGAAACCATACTTTTCAATCCCAACATACCTCATGAAATGATAATATTTGTGAATAACATACAGAAATCATAAATCTCAATGGTAAATTATGGAATTTATAAAATAATTATATTATAGTTATCACAGATGAATAGGGAGTCACAATTGAAATACCCATCACAGCTTATTCCCTAATTCTCATAGGAGAAACATTAATGTTTACCTCTGTCACGTTACCCAATGCATTAGAGAGCTATCTTGTGCTCACCCACCCTAGGATTATCACGGAACCAACAATATATGTAAAAAATTCCCAATAACCATTAAGAATAATAACACATAACACATGTATAATAGAATGAAAACATTTTCTCATTTCAATAAATATAGTCAAGATATTGAAATAAACAATGCTTTATCAGACCATTTTAAAAACCATTTAAAACATTTAATAAAGAGACTCAGAATAAAAGTGTCCCATAACACTTTTAAGCCTTTAATGAATTATTATTTTAAAACATTAATGTACATATAAATAAATCAGAAATACCATTTCCGAAACATGGAAATTAATGTGAAAAATTTAGAATAAAAAATATTTAAAACATTCAAAATTATATTTTAGTTAAAGAGTTTTTAACAAAATGAGAGACACTGGAATTAAAATAATTAAGGAATAAAATTTAATCCAGGAATTATAATATCATGATAATAATGGTATTCAAGATATAATATGCCAATTGACAATATATACACCACATAAGAGTGAATTGGTTCATAACCACAATGAAGTCTCAATGGAATGCAATTTGAGACAAAATCCCTTTTAAAGACAGTATCCTTAGTTTAAGTATAAATCAATGACATAATTATGTGTGAAAAAAATAAATACACCCAATATAAGTGGATATAATGTTTAAAAAAAATCAGAGTTTAATGTCACATATTCATATCACTACATAATCATGAAGTATAAGTTTAACCCAAAGAATTGAAATTTGGTGAAGTGGTTCCCTTACAGAAATTGAACAGCCTGACGACGTCAATTAAAATTCAGAAAATTAATTGATGAGGGATAAAAGGGACTATCATAACTTGGGAATAAAATTTACAACAATAAGGATATATATGAACCTATCCCAACATAAGGACATGTAAATTAATAGACATTACAAAAATAGGTCTTTTAAAAAGAAGAGGGTGAATGGTTCCCTTACGGATTTGGAAACTTATGAAAAATACACCACATCAAAGAATTATAATTCAATGAAGATTTGAATACTAATATATGAAATTATATTACATAAATATTACTATCAGGGGCAGCAAATCCACCACACAGACGTAAATAGTACAAAATAAAGCATGAATCTCACGTGAATAAAAAGTTAGATGAAGTCTCATTTACCATATTGTAATCAATCTAATCATATGACCAAAAGGTAATAACCACAAAATGATTCACAAAATACCATGAATATAGATAAAATAATCATAATATATATCATATGGTGGTACAAAATACACCACATGTAATAAATAAGTGGTGAACAATGGAAATATCATATAATTAAAAATGAGATAAGAAACCCCTTACCTCGTGTCCGACATGACTGGTTAGTTCCTTGTTCTTCCGGAATAATAAAATAAGATAATTTATAATTTATTAATAACCCTTTTTCAAGTTTATTATAACTATTATATCACTTATTACCATGTTATATACATCATGTAAGCATTTATGTTAATAATGGTCATTTGTTCCATATCCGGTACTTGAGTAAAAATTGAACACCATATAATTACAAGTTGTCCATATGGTAAACAATCCATTATCTCCAGAATTATATTCATGATTTAGATATGAAATTTATCATATAAATCCAGTATATATATGTATTTATAACAGTACATAACATCTATAGATAATAAATGAAATTCACCGTTCATGGAGATGGTAAGTCGTATGTACGCATGAACGCTACTTTCATTTCTATTTCATTTTTTAATTGAATGAAAAATTAATTATACATTATAATATTATAATTATAGTATAATATTATATATAATTTCAATAAATCCATTCATTATATGTCCCATTTATGGTATGAATGAGTCATATCACATTGAGGGGGTCGTAGTCCGCGCTTCCTCAAATTAAATTATCGCGTTTACTCAAAATGGAATCCTTAATGGTATGATTAAATTAAAAATACACAATATTAAGGAAAAAATAAACAGTATATATATCATATATAAAAATAGTGCCATTATAATGGCAACCATAATAGGTGGTAGGAGATAATTGAACAATCATCGTTTCGTGAGCTGTTAGTTTGCCACCCACAGAAACAGTATTATCTTTACCCATTAGAGGGAGTTGTGTGTAAGTGTAGTTGTAATAATTCAAATATAAACATCACAATATCTAGAGGATACTTGTGTTGTAATAATATAATGTAATGAACATATTTTAGGGGTTGGAGATGTTAAATAGAATAAAATAAATTAAGTGAAACTCTTACCATTAATTTGGGTAACTCCCTTTGGTTTGAACCAAAAAGACTTCTTAAAGTGCATTCCGCCTAATGTAAGGATTATAGGTGGAATAGAGGGATGTTGAGAGATTATTTGGGTATGTTAAGGATGAGAAAAGTGGATTTAGAGGTGTGATGAATGAGTTATAAGTGAGGGCTTTTTATAAGGGTGAGCAGGGGTTCTTTAAGAAAGTGTGAATATATTATTTTATTATATAATAAATTTTGGTTTCCAAAGGACCATAACTCATTATGGTCCAATATAATAAGACTCATGGAAAAAATAAATTCTTCAAATATAATTTGGACAGGTTTTGGATGATATTTTAATATTTATAATTTATTTATTTAAATCATTTATTGATGAGGTAAATACTGCTTACTTTTTCTGAAATAAATAATTTTATTTATTTGATGTATAAAAATAATAAAAAAATACCATTATGTAGAAAATAATTTTATCATTTCAATGAATATTTATAGTTGAAACAAAATGTTATATTATCCCATGTAAAAATTTATTTACTATAAAATAGTTTTTCATGTCATTTTTGTCATTACATTAAATTAATTAATATAAATTGTCATTATCACTCTCATGTGGCTCTATGAGGTCCCAAAATATACCCAAGGACTCCCATGGTCGTCCATGACTCATCCCATAAGAATAGGAAATTTGATAAAGTAATTGTTTATTATTATAATATTCTTTTTACCTTTAAATACCTTGTTTACCTTAAACCGAGGTAAATAAAAGTCAAGAGTCACTATTCACCAAAAACATTATTTTCATCAAATTAAACCATATTTTACTTACTAATAACAACCATATCTATTGGATTATCAAAATTCAATTCATAGAAGCTGTAAAATTTGAATTAAATGAAAAAGTCAGTTTTGTAACTACTACTTAGTGGTTTCACTATTCATCAAAAATTGATGTTTTTCAGAAAAATTCAAAAATTCAGCCTATGCTATATTTGATATTCAGAATTCATAAATTGTGTCTATTTTACAAAATTAAAAAAAATAGAAGTTGAATTAATTAGTTTAAAATTAATTCTTGTTGTCAAAACATAAATCCTGGTTTAAAGAAACAATATCTGTCAAATGATTGACACTTATTTATGTCCAATTTCAATATGAAATTTATTCAAATGTCCCAAATTAGATTAAATGGTAAAAATTTGATCAAATTATATTTTAAAACCAATAAAAAAATAATCTATCCATATAAAAAAATTATATTAGATGGATGTTTTGAGTTAAAATAAAATATGTTTCATTATTCATCAAAAAATGAATTTTATCAAAAAATACAAAAATTCTTCCTAAAGTAAATTTTGATGTCCTGATTCTAATGAAGAAATTCTTATTTTCAAAAGGAACATATTAATGTGACCAAAACAATATTTAATTATGGTTTTCCAACAAAAGGTCGTAAATCGACCTTTTAGTGAATATTAGAGTATTCATGATTAAAATTGAATTATTTTCTTTATTTTAAGCCTCTTAATTTTATTGGATAAATGAAAAAACATTTATCATACATGTATAAACATATTTTAGTTTGCTATGTTCAATTCCTCCAATACAACATCTAGGAATTATCTACCATTTATAATAATTATTTTATATTACTATTATGCAACGTATGACTTCAATGAAACCCATTGTTGCCTATCGGGTACGCTATTGAACATAGAATCCCCATTAAAGTATAATTAATATTTAATTCAGAAATAATAATAAATATGAAAATTTTCATGTTCTTTATTTACCTAAGATGTTACATCCTTCCCCCCTTTTGGGAATTGCGTCTTCGCAATTTTAAAACTGTGCTTGCAAACATCATAAAAAGTCTGACATCAGAAAATATTCAGTATAACTATAACTTTAAAAGAAAGAATGAGAAGGAAAAAGGTCACCCGATAAAACCCATACTAGGATTCCTTGTTGGAAAACATGGATATATAAGAGATAACAAGCAGTTATGTTCTAATAGAAAGTGATAAAAATATATTATTAGGTGAAAGTTAACCACTAGAAAATCACAAACATGTGATTGGTTAAACAATCTTTGATTGCCCAGTAGAAAAAGTTAACAGAAAACATTTTTTTAAGTTACTTTTCATAAATATGAGGAATTTATTTATGAGCTTAACTAAAAACATAATGAAACATACTTACTTGTCATGTAGACATTCATCATGTACTAAATTTCTACCACAAACGTATCCTGTCTCAAAACGATGAGTATTCAAACATACATGGTCTCATTAAAGGATCCAGAATCAACTTATAGAGTATCTCATAATCCAAAAAATATGAGCTATACATTTCCCCTGTCCTTAGAAATTAACCAAAAATAAAACTTTTAGTACAAGATCAGATAATCCCCAAAAAGTATAAACTTTTACATAATGGAAAACTACTCTTAATATCCAAAAAATTTCTATCAATACCCAATGTTTATCAAAGACCATTAAATAGGAAATTGTCCATAAATTATTCAATGTAACCCAAACTATGATTGAATCCCAAAATTTCAAACGGATTTGATCACATTATCTTCCACAAAAATCTTAACATTTATCTTCATAAACATCGACTATTGTTAAAGTATCATACTGATGTGTAATTAACTAAATCACATATTCTCTATGATAGGTTAATCATTTCTATACATAACCCAAAATGAACTTATTCTTGATTCATAATATCATATACCTTAAAATAATTAGTCATACTAATCAGGGACTTCACGAAGTCCAGTGTAAGGTAATAAATCCCAGTCGCACTTTGGTTGTGGGATCGATTCCTACAGCTTTGTCTGACACGATGGGTTGTCACACGGTCTGAATGTTGCCCTTTTTCAAAAACAATATAATTTTATAACATTCCCAAAAATAGGAAAATTCATCCAAAAAAACTATAAAATATTTTGAACATAAAGGTTATCTAATAATATTCATTTTACATCCCAAAATGTATTAATTTGTAATTTCCTCGAATTCAAGGATCATATAAACCCAAATGGTTATTTATAACTATATCCGCAAAAGAAAATATAATAATTCCTTGAATAAAATTTTCATATATAAATCTTCATGGTTACACATACTCTAAAAACCCTTTTAATGTAATATCATAATAAAAAGAGCCTTAATACTTTTAAGAATTTTACTATTATAAAATCTACCATAACACTTGAATCCCTTAAATTTTGACTTCTTACTCAATCAAAATTCTTCATGGTTGATTAAACACTACTTTCCAACATATTCTGAAATTCATCATTCTTAAAAACGAAAATCATGAATCATATCATAAGATACAATAGTATGATAATATATGTTAAGAAATAATCCATACCATTCATTGGTTATTGCCAGTTTCAATATCCTCAATTGGAATGGAATTAGCTATTAGTAAATATATATTTGTATGATCATGGTGATACCATTACTGAAACATCATCATAGGACATATTTTTGAATAATGATCATGCACACCGAATTTAAAATATTCAACTGATCCCTCAGACAGAACTTCATTCCCTTTCCTAGAGAAAAATGGATGGTTCCTTTTTTCATGGATGGTTCTAGATTTATGAACGTCATTTCCACAACTATAGCATCTTCCCGTCCCTTTGAATTTTTTTCCTAAGTGTTACTTTCCAAAACCTTGACACATAGGTTTTTGAACATACTTACCATTATGATTATTACATGATCTTCAGTATGTATTTTTTTTCTTGCATATATGATGCCTTATAAACCTCAACAAGGTTCTGGTTGTCAATCATGTCTCTAGATAGTTGGTTGAGAATAACCACAAGAGTTATTATTGTAGCTCCCATTTCATTCAGTTTCTCATTTAGAAAAACTTCACAGTTTTCTTCACATCCATTGTTACTTGGTTTCTTCTAGATCCATTCATTAACTAAAAAAACGTTTGTGTGATTATATCAGTAAAATCATCATATAATATCTTATGAGGTGGTTAAAAACTTAGATATACTTATTCATGTTATCTTAAACATATTCACTTTATCTAAAATAAATACAACTCTTTTTAAAATCCTAACCATTATCATAATGTCACTAATCATTAAATAACACCCTAACCTCTAATGTTATATAAACTGACCTCTAATACCAACTATAAGGACCCTACCTTTATCTTTACATAATCTTGAATTATGTAAATAATTAACAATGAGGATCTTTTCAGGTTTAGTGTTTTAGAGAATTATGCCATAAATATTACAAAACAACACAAATATTACATGTAGACAGTACTACCCAGTATCCATTTTTCATAAAATTTACACTCTTGAAAAAAATAGACATGTCAAGTTCCATGTTTAAGATAGCATGACTTTTCCATGATCTCATCCTTGACTTTATTCATTTTTATGTCCATGGAAAAACATTTTAAAACTAGGTATGAGCATAAAATACTCAATAAGGGTTATAAAATAATTAAGAGAAATATTAGACCATCAAAAAATACAAATCAGTGAAACCATACATTTCAATCATAACATACCTCATGGAATCATAAGATTTATGAATAACATATAGATATCATAATTCATAATGGTAACTTATGGAATTCAAAACAAACTAAAATTTTAGCTATCACAACCACATAGGGAGTCCCATTTGGAATACCCATCACATTATATTCCCTAATTCTGTTAGGAGAAACATTAACGTTTACCTCTATCAAGTTATCCAATGCATTGGAGAGATATCTTAGGCACACCCGACCTAGGTTTACCACGGAACCACTCGTATATGTAAATAATTCCCAAAAACCATAAATAAATCATAACACATAACACAAGTATAAAAAAAGAAAATTTCCCGTATTCCAATATATATAGTCAAGATATTGAAATAAAAAATTCTTTATCAAACCATTTTAAAATCCATTTAAATCAATTAATAAAGAGATTTTGAATCAAAGTGTCTCATACCAATTTGAAGCTTTTAATGATTTATCATTAGAAAACATTAATGTACATATAAATAAATGTTAAAAAAGATTTTGAATACATGGACATTATTGACAAATATTTAGAATAATAAATCTTTAAAACATTTGAAAATGATAATTTTTTTGAAGAGTTTTTAACAAAATGATAGACGCTCGAATACAAATAATTGAGGAATAACAATTAATCAAGACTTTATAATATCATGATAACACATGTATTAATGATATAATATGCCAAAGGATAGTATATACACCACATTATAGTGAATTGGTGCATAAAAACATTGCAGTCTCAATGGAATGTAAATTGAGACTAAATCTCTTTTAATGATGGTATACTTAGATTAAGGATCAAAAAATGACATAATTATGTGTGAGAAATATAAATTCACAAAATATAAGTGGATATAATGTGTAAAAAATTAATATTATAATCACACATATTCATAGCATGAAACAATCAGGAATTAGAAGTTTAACCCAAATAAATGAAATTGAGTGAAGAAGATCCCATTCAAAAATTCGATAACCTAACAACGTCACTTTAAAATACAGAAGATGAATTGATGAGAGAGAAAAGGGTATCTCATCCCTCGGTAATAAAATTTACAACAATAAGGATATAGAGGAACATATCAAAATATAAGGAGATGCAAATTAAAAGACGTAACAAAAATAAGTCTTCTAAAAAGAACATGGTGAAAGGTTCCCCTTCCGATTTGGTGACTTATGAAACAAACATCAAATAAAAAAAAGTATAATTAAATGAAGATTTAAAATCTCATAAATTAAATTAAATTACATAAATATCAAAATAATGGGTATTACATCAACCACACAAAAGGAAATAGTGGAAAATATAGCATGAATCCCATAGGAATAAAAAGTGAGATGAAAACCCAATTACCACGATGTAATAAATCGTGTCATATGACCAAAAGTTAATAACCACCAAATTAATAATAGAATACCATGAATATAATTATAATAATGTTAATATATATCATATGGTAGTTTAAAATACACTACATGCAATAAATAAGTGGCGGACAATGGAAATATCACAGAATTAAAATTAAGATAAGAAACCCCTTACCTCCTGTCCGACATGACTTGTTTGTTACTTGTTCTTCCTAAATAATTAACATAAGTTAATTTATACTTCACTAAGAATAATTTTTAATTCTTATTATTTCTCTAATATCACTAAATACCGTGTTAGAAACATCATGTAATCATTTATGTTAATAATGGTTATTTTGTTGATATTTGGTACTTGAGTAAAAAATGAGCACCATATAATTACATGTTGTCCATGTGGTCAAGATTCAATTATATTAAGAATTATATTAATGATTTAGAAATCATATATAACATATAAATCCCGTATATATATTTATTTATATCACTACATATAATTTGGAGATAAGAAATGAAATGCACTTTTCATGGAGACCGTATGCTGTACGTACACATGATCGCTACTTTCATTTCTATTTCATATTTAATTGCAAGAAAAAGTATTTATACATATGTATATTATAATTCCAGTATAATATTATATATAATTTCAACAACTTCATTCTTTATATGTCCCACATATATTATGAACATGTCATATCACTTTGAGGGGCGGTAGTCCGCACTTCCTAAAATGAAATTACAGTGTTTACTCGTAATGGAATCCATAAAAATATTATATATATTAAAAATACAGAAGCCTAAAAAAAATAAACATAATATATATCATATATAAATACAGTGCCATCATAATGGCCACCATAAGATGCGGTAGGAGACAATTGAACAATCAACATTTTGTGAGGTGTTAGTTTTTCAACCACAAAAATGGAATGTTCATTACCCATTAGATGGAGGTGTGTATAAGTGTAGTTAGAATAATTCTCATAAAAACTTACAAGTACATTTATTATATATTTATTCTTATAAATTAAAGGAATGAATTGATTTTAGGGGTAGGATTAGTAAAATAAAATAATTGAACTTAAGAGAAATAGTTACCTTTAATTCGGGTAACTCCATTTGGGTTGAACCAAAAGGACTTCTTGAAGTGACTTATGCCTATGGTATGGATTTTAGGAGGAATATAGGGATCATGAGATATTATTTGGGAAATGGTTGGACGTGAAAATGGGCCTGATATTTGTGATGAATGGGTTCGAAATGAGGGATTTTATAAAGGGGGTGAAGGGTTCTTTAAGAAAGTGTGAAATTATTATTTTATTATATAATGAATTTAGGTTTCTAGAGGTCCAAAACTCCTTAAGGTATATTACAAGATGAATCATGGTCGATATAAATATATCCAATAATAATTGGACATTTTTTTGATTTGATTTTAATATTTATAATCTTATTTATTCAAATCATTTATTAATGATGTAAATACTACAACATTTTTGTGTCATAAATAATTTTATCTATTTGATGTATAAAATAAAAAAATACCATGATTTTGGGAATATTTTTATATTTCCAATTAATATTTATAGTCTAAAAGTTAACTTATATAACACTATGTAAAAATTACTTTATGAAAATATATTTTTTGGTGTCATTTTTGTCATTACTTTAAATTAATTAATCAAAAGTGTCATTATCACTCCCAAAAGGGTCCATGGGGTCCCAAAATTTACCCATGGATGACCATAGTTGGTAATTACTCATCCAATAATTTTAGGACAAGTGTTAAGATAATTTTTTATTATAATAATATTTTTTTATCTTGAATTACCCTATTTACCTTCAATCGTGGTTAATAAAAGTCATATGTTACAATTAACCAAAAGATTATTTAATCTTATTGAACCAAATTTTACTTACTAATAACAACCATTTATGTCAGATTATATAAATTCAATTCAGTGAAGTTGTAAAATTTCATTGAAAGGAAAAATTCATTTTTTTAACTACTACTTAGTGGTTTCACTATTCATAAAAAATTGACGTTTTTTAGAAAAATACCAAAACTTCATCCAAATCTATATTTGATATTCCGAATTCAAAAAAGATTTATTTTTTACAAAATTAAAAACATAAAAGTTTCATTAATTAATTTAAAATTAATTCCCGTCGTCAAAACAAATAGCGTGTTTTTATGAAACAATATCTTTCAAAAGATTGATACTTTTTTATGTCCCATTTCAGATTGAAATTAATTAAAATGACCACAATTGGATTAAATGGTAAAAATATAATATAATTAATGTTTAAAACCAATTAAAAAGATAATCTAACTAAATAAATAAATTATATAAAAAGACATTTTTGTATTAAAATACTTTATTTTTCACTATTCATCAAAAAAATTTATTTTAACAGAAAAATATCAAAATTTTCCCCAAAGTATATTTTGATGTCCAGATTTTAAATAAGAATTCTATTTTTTCAAATAGAACATATAAAAGTGACCAAAACAAGATTTAATGAGGGTTCACCATCAAAATGTTGTAAATCAACCTTTTATTGAATATTAGTGTATTCATGCTTAAAATAGAGTTATTTTCTTATTTTAAGCCTCTAAATGTTATTGGATAAATGTAAAAGAATTTAACAAATATTTATTATCATATTTTATTTGGTTATGTTCATTCCCACCAACACAACATCTAGGTGTTAGCTGTAATTTAAAATAATATTATTATATTATAATTATGTAACATAATATTTCAATGAAACCCATTATTTTGTATCAAGTACGCCATTGAACATAGAATCCTCTTTAAAGTATAATTAATATTTAATTCACTAGTATTAATAAATATGAAATTGTCACGATCTTTATTTACCTGGGATTTAACGGTAATAACACCAATGTAGATTCCCTTTCAAGCTTCGAAGAATATTTTCAAAATAAATATTTTCTTTAAGTTAAAATGATTTCAAAATAGAAAGATATATTTCTCTCAAATAGTTTTTGGATTGATTTCATCTATGTCAACATTCATCCTTGGATTTTACATTTGTTTGAGGTTGATTTATTATGATACAATCTTTCATATTGCATTTAAGGTTTTGTGATATGATTGACTATATATGTTATATTTTTATACCATTAATGGATTATGTTTATATTATTGACATTTCGTATGATATTTTTAATACAAATTTTTTTATTATGTTTCAACCATTTCATATGATTAATGCATTAGACTTTGTAAGTGATGGTAGTGGCCCACAATAGGCCCTTGATGCATCAATAGATCTCATGAGACAAACTAGTATCATAGCTCAAGGCCTTGGAAAAATATTATATGTAGTTATGGCACGAAGCCTTGACTATATTTTTATGATATCTGGCATTTTTCATTTGATAATTTTGAAATTAGCAATTGATAGTACATGTGATTATTGGACTAGTAGAATATCCATGTGAATAAGTAAATTTCATTATTTTATTTATATTTTCCATATTATACTGATATATATGATTCAACGGATTGTGTTTTTTTTAATACATTTACTTAAATTTTTATTCTTATTTATGAACGTTTCCACTATATTGTTATCCTTATATACCATCTGACCTCACCCCATTCTATGTTTTATTTTTTCCAAGATGCGAAGAAGTACATTATGACTGACTAACAGGGATAAAATATGGGATATAATTGTGTTCAAAGGAGACACAATGTTTTTTTCACATTTCATATTGTAATGTAAAACCTATGTATGTATCTTGTACTTCTAAGGCTTCTCAACTGATCAGTCTTTCAGGATTTGATCCCTTATGATCATGACAATGTTATGTAATAATGCACTGACTCAGCGTTACTAGGGTTAGGGCGTTACATTCACATAATATCCATTATGATAACACAATTATAATTATAACTAAAATTCCATGATGTATATATTATTCAGGATATAAAATTTTAATGTTGATGTATAAACATAATATTAAAAAAAATGTTCAAAACACTAAAATATTCATTATTAATAGGAAATTCTTCCAAAATACGTTAACATGAATTCAGATATTCCATTTATGTCCTTTAACTCATATATACCCAATGATTTCTAATTATTTACATTCATAAGAACCATTTCTAGGTTTCATACACAATCATTAATCCATTTATTTCATTTATTTTAAATATATTTTTAAAATTTTAATTTTTTAGTACACATCGATTGTTTTGAGGATGTTAATTACATAATATAAAAAAATTGGGTTTTTGGATGGAGTAAAGTATTCTAGTATTACATAATATATTAAATAATAATAATGTAATAATTATCATTTTTATGAATTTATTTTATTTTTATTACCATATATTTATCAAGGGTCCAAAAAAATACATACATTACAATAATGGAGACAATAGATTGTACACACACATGTGTATTTTTTTATTATTCAATGAATTTGGTAGAATGAAGGTAAATATTATTTTAATCATTATGTAATGATTATTATATCATAAATAAAATATAACCTCTTTAAATAAATTTATTTACACTATCCATGTGATGTGTTGATGATAAAAAATCACTTCATTTTATGGAGGTGGTAATCCAGATGTATGCATGAACGAAATTATGTTGTTTTAAAGATGGAGTACTATAAAAATATATAATATCATTAATTTTCAAAATTACAATTATATCAATAATGTCATATATTCACTTTTAATCATTTATTATATTCTTTATTTAGAGATGGTAATGGAAAATGAATTACCCCACTTTTCGAGAAGGTAGTCTTCCATACACATGAATGATTGATTCATTTCCATTTATAAGAAACAGGATATGGATTAAACATAATATATAAATATAAAATATCAATCAATATGAGATAATGTTGTTTTTATATAATAATGATCAGAACAGGTTTGAAGGAGGTATAAGAAGATATAAAACTAAAACATTGGGTTAAAAGTTATACCACTAATTGAAAATACAACCATTTCATTACAACATAATAAATATAATTTTGTTTTTATACCCAATATAATACCACTACGAAATGATTATGTATGATTGGAAGATCCATTTTTAGGACCTGGATAAAAATTATCTTTATGTGTTAATAGGTGAAGAGAGGGTGGTGTCCTTTTTTTATATAAGGGTTGGGAACTATTAGAATTTATTAAAGTATAACCGTGATATAAATTAATTAAAAACGTTAATGGAAGAAAAATTTATATATTTAGAATATTAGAATAGGGCTAGTAAAAATAATATCATAAAATAAAAATAGGATGATTTTTAATGATTTTTTCAATCTTATCTATTAGTCTTAACCCCATGTTAACCATTTATACAATTACAGTGATATCAAAATTTATTACTCTTCATGAGTCCATGAATTACTATATAAGGATGTGTGAGTGAAAATAAAATTTTATTCATAAAATAAACCATATATAATTAATGTTTCGAAATAGAGTATTTTTTGGAAATATAATTTATTTAATAGAATATCAATTATTATAAAATATCATTAATGTAATTTTTGAGTCTATTCTAATTAATTTTACATAAATTTATTAAATTTATAAATTTAATTCTAATATAATTCAAATTAAAATATAAAATATATTATTATAGAATCTAAAATTCATTTTCAGCAGAATTCAATGAAAATAAATTAATATTAATCTTTTAAAAAATTTACATTTATTATACAATAATTTCCACAAAAAGTTTAAGACAATTATATAATCCTTTAATGTAATTATATAGTACTTAAAACTATAAATAAATTAACATTATAAAAATAATTTCATTACGATCAAAAGAAACATCATTTTTTTCTCAACTTATTTTTCATTTTTTTACAAATAAAGGAAAACTGAATACAGGTGAGTGATATTTTTGTATTTTTATTTTCATAATTTTTTTTAGGTATTTAAAATAATAAATAGGATCCATGAGGGTATAAAATATAAATTTTATATGATTATGGATTAAATAAAATAATAAAATAATGTAAATTAATGTGTTGGTTATATTTTAATATCTTATACAATTATTTTTTCTCCATAATTAAACAGATTAATTGTCAAAAATGGTTATAACTATTTACTATTGTTAAAACTATTTACAATATCGGCAATCAAGGTAGTAAAAAATAAATCATGGCTTGGTGAACTCATTTCTGATTCTGAGTTTCTGGTAGTCCAGCAATGTACAACCTTCAACGTGTTATTGGGGGGTGGTGGGGGATGACTGCATCAGCACATTGCAATCCTCTCATCATACCATTTTTGAATAAAATAATTCTCTAATGAAAAAATGGAACATTGCACATAGATAAATCCTCATTCAAATCTTGTGAGTCGTGTTACATTGATGACAGGTTCTATAAACCAAAAGAGAAGCAAAATATGGCTGAAGACATTGATTGGATCACCATGCCAAACAGACTGTAAATGTATCTTGTCGATCACATAATACTGTTTGGAGAGTATTATGTATTAACCATCTACCCTATTGAGTTTATAAATTCATTTCCATTTATAGACTTATTTGTCTACATGATTTCCATTTTGGACACCATGTATAAAGAAGCTGAAAAGCCTACTAACCCTTATAATGACTGGGAAGGCCCAAACATATGCTCCCATACCATCATAGGGACACCATATAGTTCCCGCCTTACCCCATAAGGCAGATGATGATGTCCTATCAGTAAATGAAATCAATAAGATTCCATCATTTTTAGCGAATTCCCCGGAGTCTATCGGGGAAAAAGAGCTAAATCGGTTTCCCTAAATTAGAGATTAAGTTTATCTCCCAATTTTAGAGAGTTCATCACAATAATAATCTCTCCATTAGAAGTGGAATAAGAATATGAATAGGGATATAGAGAAGAATAAGCAGAGGAATACCTCAATGATACCCATCCCGCATTCAAAGAAGGTGTCTCCACCACGATCGATGAACATAGGGAGATAAACCTGGGAACCAAAGTTGACCCATGACACACTCTAACTAGTGTGGATATTCCATGTAAAGATAAAAAATCATATACCTCTTTACTAAACATGAATTGATATGTGTTATCTTGGAAGTACACCTAAAATTCCAGGGATCGATCATGAGGTCGCCACTCATCACATGGGTCTGCTGGAAGACCGCCGTGGCTATATGAAGGTAGCCAGAAGGACCCACCCAACACATGTTGTAATCATTGAGGTTGAGAAATAAAAAAATTATTAATAAATAATTCAGTAGGGATTTTAAATATGTGATCTGGATAGAAAACATAGTCCCTTTCAGAAAGTTGAATAGACATATTAATGTCTGAATTAAATTCAGGGACCTTAATCAGCACTTCCCAAAAGGTTTCTTCCTGATCCTGATCACAGAATTACTGAATGATGAAACCCCCAGATATGAGGCCCTCTCATTCATGGATGTATATTAGGGATACAACAAGATACAAATGGCCTTAGGAGATGAAGAAGATACTTCTGTCTGGGCCCCCATGGTGTGTTCTACTATAAGGTGATGCACTTTGGTCTAAATATTATGGTGATACATATTAGAATTCCATGAATTTTATATTAAATACCATCCTAGGAAAATATAGCAATTGCAATGTCGATGACTTGGTGGTTGAATCACGGCAGCGCTCAAACCACTTGACAGATCATGAAATTGTCTTCAATAAACTACGATGGCACAACTCAATGATGAATCCCCCTAATGTGTATTTTTGGAATTACCTATGTGATATTCCTTGGCTTTGTCGTAAACCATAAAGGCATCAAATTAATCCATAATAAGACCAAATCCTTCCTTTTCATGACTCCATATCACAACCCCATCGATTTGGGGGGTCACTAGGGGAACCTGGACTACCTTAGACTATTCATATCCAACCTCCTGGTTACTTGTTTACATTCAAAAATTTGATGATGAAAAGGGTATCGTACTAGTGGGATATTAATTGTAAAGAAGAATTAATCAATATCAAAAGATATCTCCCAATCCTACTAGTTGTGATTGCTCCAGTTTAGGGAAAATGATTTATTTTTTTGGAAACCACCTTGGAATGGTCATTAGGTACATTCCTCACACAGAAGAATGGTGTACATAGAAAAAAAATATCTATTTCCTCATATAAACAATGGTGGATGATGCCACTCAATATTCAATATTCGAAATGAAACTATCATCCTTAATATTTGTAGTTCAAGAATTCTGGAATTAGTTACAACACCACGAGGCACATATTGTCCCCCAGTACAACCTTCTAATGTATATCCTAGCTCGTCCAATTCTAGCAGGTATCCTATCATGGTGGGAAGTCATCCTACAATAGACTGACATATGGTACGTGACCTAGAAATCCCTCAAAGTACATGTATTAGTTGACATCCAGATAAAGCACCCCATAAAATAAATGACCCCATTTGATACTGAGCATCATAATAAAGAAGTATCCACCACCCAGGAAGGCCCCAAAACATAGAAAATGTACTTTGACAATTCCTTCATAAGCCTAAAAAGAAAAATTATGGAGGATCCCATTCTCAACAATGTAGGGCTGGTTGTTATACTCTAATCCATAGAATATGTCGTCTTACATTAATTCTTCTAAATTACATAGGGGTACAGAAATAACGAATCATAATAAAAGGCAGTCATTGTTGGCTTGGAGATAGCACTTCAAGCATGGGCTGAATTCCTGAAGATAAATGGTGATTCAGAGTTGGTAATCAAGCATGTCAGTCATGAAAATTTCATTAATAATTAATTATTGGCACCATTAATGAACCATGTCTGGGAGATGATTGAATAATTCCCATCAGAACCAACACAGTCTTATGTCCCCCAGTCAAAAAATGGTCAAGCCAATGCATTGCAAAATGGAACAACAACCCTGGTAGATCAAGACTGGGATAATATAGTAATCAAAATTGCCTCATTAGATGGTATTGTCATTCATTTGGAATAATACAAAGGAAATTGATGACATTAGCCTCATTTCTGAGCCTTATGATCATACCACTGTCTAGATGACTCCCATTGAAAATTAACTCTAAAGAGGGGAACATCCTCCAGATCATGTTGGAAGAGAATAGATTCTGAGGAGGGTAGTCAATTTTGTCTTCTAATATGGTCAAAACCAAGAATAGTTTCTCTATAAATGAGGCTTTTATGTAGTGTTTCTCAAGGGAATCTATTGGGAAGATATAGTTTTTATCATTAAACAAGTTCACTCCAGACATTTTTCATCACACCAATCAACAACCAAGATCTCCATTCAAATTTGAAGGCATTGATTCAAGTACACCTCTATGATATAAGCTTTCTTCATATTGTCCTAGAAGTTCCATTCCATCCAAGTTAATGTCAATTTTATTCATTAACCCCATGAGATACATCCAATAGGTAAGTACTCCAAACCATTTTCTGTATGGGGGATGGATATTGTGGGAATATATCCTACCGCCATAGTGGGAAAATTAAAGTTCATTATCACAACAACTAATTTCTTCTCCAAGTGGGATTAATCTATACCCCTTAATGAGGTAAGGGAAAAAATTATTCTTAGAATTGTGAAATCCAAAATAATTAATATGCTTGGTTTCCCTCATACAATACTGATGGACAATGGAACCATCTTCTAATTTACTTTGTTGGGAATGTTATACTATGAGTCTGAAATCAAAGCCTTCACCCCCTACCATGCTGCTACCAATGGAATGATAAAGGAATTCAATAAGAATATGTCTAATACACACTAGAAGATAGTAGATAAGGAGATGAAATTGTATCCAAACAAACTCATTCATGATTTATGGTATTACCATACCATTACCTACAATGTCACCCAAGAAACTCCCTTCTCATAAGTATATGGGAATAATGTAGTTTTCTCATCGATGTACAATTTCCATTGCACTGAATTTCCATTTGTGATCAAATGTATGTGGATGTGAAATAATAGAAACAATTCGATGAGTTGGATGAAATGGATGGGAAAAGGTTTCACACTTTTCATCATTTGGAAATCTACCAAAATCGGATTTCATGGGCCATAGAAAAAATGGTTAGCCTCAGGTCTATCCTCGAAGGATAGAAGATGTTAGTCCTTATAACCCTTTTGATACATTGAATGAAACCCCCAAAATATTGATCCAAAATGGGAGGGAACATATTTCATACATATGTTCTACTCCAATAGAGCATATGCCATGATATCAATAGAAGGACAACTCCCCACAGCTCTAACCAATACTGGGATTCTAAGGAAATAATTTTCAAAACATAGACAAATACATTATAGATGAAAGATGTTAAATTGAATTGAGACATAGTTTTTCCTAATCACATGAAACTAAAATGCATGATACCTTCATCCTTACGACATTACATTAAACTGAATGGTAGGTATTTTGTTCTAGATCATAATCCATCATGTAGAAGTCAAATTCATAGGAGGAAAATATAACAGTACACCCAATTTTTATGTGGAAAGGATAAACCAACACATGAAATGAAATATAGAACTACTTATGGTTTGATTCTCATTCATATGTGGGATACATAGCGATGATTTAACAATAAATCATATCATAGAAGTCAAATGAAACAAAATTCCCTTGTTATATCCTCTATCACCCCATAGTACAAGAGAAATCCCCATCACCCCTTGTTTCTCATATCACATATAACTCACATGTGATTATGATAGTTGATACAGATTCCATTACGTGATCAAAAAATAGAGGAATCTGATAGACATGAAACCCATAGAGGATGTACCCAAAATTCCCCTACTACTATGCCTAAGCTATATCTATATAGGGAACATATAGAACTATGTATGGCTTCATTCATATCCTTTCCTGATATATAGTGACACCTAGATCCTCTATCCTGATCAATCCACCCCAAAAAATCTCATTCTTCTATGTATAGGTCGAAAATGAAGATGGGAATCCATGAAAGGTCCCAAGTGCATTACATTAAACTAAGAGGTTCCTCAAGAGTCATGTCTGGCATGATTCATAGTGTTACGAGATCCCATACATTCACCCAATTTCCTACACATAAAAATAAAATATATGATGAACATTCCAATTCTAGATTACGAATCTCCAAAAGAGTAAAAAGATCATGGTTCCCCCTAAAAATGAGTCAGACCAATGTCAAAGCTTCTGTAGTTCATCGATAATCACGGTATGCATATTTATTACATTATTAGACACATCTTTACAATTTATCATTATCAGTTCTCTAGGAAGTATTGGGTCCCCAATAATATTCATGGCCATTAGATATGGAAGGCTAGTTTCCTGTAGACCCTTTTTTCACTATGCACATCATGCCCCCATGGATCTTCATATGTTTCCTTTAAAATAGTGGCCAATGAAAGGGAAATTCATCCCCAGGAGATCCATTTCTTATTTCTATATGCCTAATGTATTTCCATCCCCATGCCATTATTCTAGGTCCAAGGGTCCCTCGAGACTATGGTTTACACCCTATATCATCACTCATGTATAAGAAATTTACGAACATCCTTACCATGATTAAATCAAACCTATTTATGGTTTTTGTAAATATTTGTCTCTATAACATAACAATAAACTCTATTTCTTAAGTCCATGCCACATGATGCAATACTAAGAGTCCAGAAGTATCCTTGCAGTATGAAATTAAACAACACCTCACAATGGAAATGCGTAAATTCTAATCTTAGCTCAGCCTCCTAATACAAAATTCCTTCCCTTCTCACATATGGTCTAGTCCTTCCCAAAAATTGTTATTTGGAATCCCGTGTAACATGGTTTCCCCATGAGAAGATGTATGGGGGACATAAATCCTGCAATCCATACTTAGCCACAAAAGGTATTGAAGTTTCCCCTTTCTTGTGCACGAATTGAATCAAAGTAGAGAATCCCTGGACAAGTCCTATCTAAAGAGATGCATAAGGGTAATCACATTTCAATTATTTCACCTTAGGATTACCCAACATCCACCCCAAATTATGAGAAATTATGTATAATTATTCATTGTTTCACAACATCAAACTGCATAGCATTGGGCGTTGAATGAAATTTTTTCAACCATTGATTATTCTATGACAAAGTGCATACCTAAGATCATCATAATCCTTTGTTTCTCACATCGATCATAGGTCACAAGATATTAGGGACCCCAATAGGAGATCCACCATTAAATCATGGAAAATAAGTCAATCAATTTGGTCCTAGCTGTACGACCCTAAAAGGAATAGTATGGTTCCCTTCCCTATAAGGAACCCAGAGTCTAGGACGTATGACGTTAATCTATAGCATACTACTAAGATGGGACTGATTCATTAAACAATTTACGATCCAGATCTATGTAGGGAATTACATGATTCTATGTGTGAATCCCAACCTAGATATTTCTAATGTATCCAGATACACATCTTCCATGCATAATACTCTTTGTTTTGTGTAATCATAGATCCCCATAACCTTCTTTGACCATCAGATATAGAAGTTGCGTATCCTTAGAACACCTTTTTCAGACTCTCCACATCATTCCATAGTGTGTCATCATAGGTCACAAACAAAACGACAATCAATCAAAGGAAAAACCATCCCCATGAGATTCCTCTCCTACCTCAGTATGCCTAACAGCTCCCAAGCCCCTTGACATCCATCCTAATTCAAGAACCATAAATTTCTGGGTTTATAATCTATTTCATACTCACATCTTTGATATATCAGATCATTTTTCCACAATTCACCTCCGGTCTATCAAGGATTATGTAAAATAAAAATTCCCTATCTATATGTGTGATGTTGACCCACATATGAAAAAAGAATAAAATCTCCCTCTTATTTCCGGTTTTCCTTATAATGTTCATATAAATAAATGTCCCCTTTAATGATTAGGTTCACCCCTTTCATATGCAATACAACATGTCCATAAATTTTCCAATCCACATAATCCTACATTTCCATCATAGATGGAAGGATATTGTCTTGAAGACACCATTGTTTAACTATGCACATCATGCCCCAGTGGCTCAACCTATGTCCCCAGAAAAATAGCCATAAAACAAAGGAAACATTTCCCCTAGGAGAGAACTTTCCTGTTTCTGTACCCCCACATGATGATTACATCCCATATCACTCCCCGGATATTGAAACCCTCGGGATTACGGTTTAGATAATTTTCCCCTTTCCAATTCCCAAATATAGAGTGAATTTCTAATTAAAATGATGAATTATTTACACTCTCTTGTTAGAGTAAAATTATCTCCTCTTATAGGTTTCATGTTTCTTTGTTATATGATTTTAAACATTATTATTCCCCAACTCTCCTTTAGGAAAGAGAAATTAATGTGGGAGTAGTTACCTATTCAATGCTGATAAAAACATCTCTAATGATATTGGAAATTAATGATTAGATATACAACCCACTATGGTCCAAATACATAGAACCAACCCAAAATTCATATAAATATCCCTGACCATTAGAAATTGTAGGCCAGTGTCCTGTGGACACCTCTTCTTTACTATACATATCATACTCAGTGGATCTCCATATGTTTCTTATAAAATGGCCATCAATCAATGGAAAATTCACCCCCATGAGAGTATTTTCTACCTCTGTATAACTAAAATGGATCCCAAGTCCCATATACCCAGATATCATGCAATGGAATGGTCATGATAAATCCCTCATTCATGTATGAGGGATATTAAGGCATTCCCAGCTAATGAATCCCCAAACTAAGGCCCATACCCTGTCATATTAGTTCAAACATCTTCTTCCTAAAATAATATTAATAATTTAGATTGTCCAGACTATAAACCACAAGTAAAGAACATAAAATATTCAATCGAGTGAAAACATGAAAAGGTAACACATGGATAAAAGTAGAGTTATAGTTCTATAATCCTTTATTGTGTATGAAATGTCAGCCAATCAAATATTCAAAAAATGGAATATTATTTTTTAAGTTTAAAACCCTTCATGTTGGGAATAATAAAAATCATATTATAGCACCTAATGATGCATCAAACACGCTTATGAAAAAATAATGGCAATAATGGAAAATGACACCAATGATTTTGAGGTATTCCATTAAATAGTAGAAATAGTTGAACTATTCTCACTGAGTCCCACATCTCAGAAAAAAAAGAAAATGATTCGAATGCATAAATTTAGTGGTTTCATATTGTGGATTAAAATTAATACCTGATCAAAATGAAGTTTATATGGTCGATTGTGATTGATTAACATTTTAAAAAAAGAAATTAATTGTATTTTGTTGATGATACGTGCTTTTCCTAGAAAACCAGATGTTGTATGTCAGTAGTTAGCATCCCATCCCGAAGCACAATGTTACATGAGCACTCCAATAAAGAGCCACCTCAATCACCCATTTTTTACCAATGAATGGTAGGGTATGATTAAAAAGAAATGTTAGAATCATCATTCAATAGTCCATTTGCATCACTAACGCATAAAGTTATAGGACGAACAATGACAGTGTTATGAATGGTGGGGTGGAAGATTTAATGGGGAACCCTTGTAGTATGTTGATATTCATAGCATGGGAAATGTTCTTCTATCTACCAATATAGAAATTGAAATGGTCTACTAAAACAATTTGGTGGTTTACCTTATTCTATATACACAAAAAAACTCATAATGTTAGGAATGAGTATGAATGGATAGATTAATTTGATGACCCTCTTCCATCATAGATTCCATCATTAGAGTGAAAAATTAGACCCCAATGTATACATTGTAGGATGGGAAGAGACATATTATAAAAAATATGGAAAATAAACCTATTAATCTATTCTCACGGGTAATGTAGGATCAAATATCTTATCCCAGTGTAGTATATCATCCCACATCGATGGTGGGGCAATATGGCCCTATAATGTTTCGAGACTAACAGGTTGGATGGGTTCGATTATTGTGGGCTCTTGTATAAGGCATGTTAAAATGTAGAAATGACCATATCCAATCCTCAAACTGGATAAGAGAGCATTCATGTGGGTGATCATGTATTAATTCTTCCATTTCCAGTTGAATTCCTGTCAATGGGAACACAGGGTTGGCATTTTCCCAGGTAGTTGCTGCATGATCAAATTCGTCATACATTTTTCCAAGAATGTGGAGTCCTCTGAAGTGGTGGATGTCTTATATGATGATCCCCAACACTCCATGTGATGTATCAAATGTATTGGTACTTTAAAACCACCGACTCAGCAGTTCATGTGGGACTTCTCTTGGTAAGAAAACACTGAGCTGGTAGACCCAAGCTACCTGGTACAAGTTTACTAACTCAAACTTGTTGGGGGACTCCAAACAAAATTGATGTACCCATAATTTCCCTTCCTATTTTTAGAAAAAAAAATAATTCATCTCATAGATCCCATTTTGTGTTACACCCACCATTAGGGTTTTCTTGGGAAAGGTAGGCAACAATAGTGTACAACTGGGTGGCATGTCTCATGGAAGTGTTGCGACAACTATGATTCATCCAAGTCCATACCATGAATGCTTGTATGAATATATTCTATTGAATGAGAGTAGTTATTATTACTTTTTGTGGATGAAATATTTCATTTAATATTACCTTGTGGTGATCTTAAGAGAATAAAGTATTATGATCCTATAATGGACGAGTGATGTCATAAGACAGACCAAAGCCATATAGAGGTGGCTGCACGAATAATGGGATACATATAATCTCTGTTGTAAGAAGATATTTTAATAAACTGTCACATGGAATGACGTAAGACTGAATATGGTATTCATTTTCCTCCATCATGGCTAAAAATGTCCTGGTCAATTCAATCATGGTATGTAGAAGAACCATTTTAGTCATCATAGAATGATCTAAAATTTCACAAAAAACAATTTCAATGAAAAAATTATTGGTTAAGAGCCCCTTTTCTTTGGACTCTATATAATGTTCCTAGAAACATACATGGAAACCATCTATAGCGTATTGAATTGGTACACAAAATAAATATCTTATATAGGGCCCTTGTATATGGAATTCCATTGAGGCGTTGCCTCACAGAGCGCTGTCCAGCAATGTATTTGGTTTTAAAAAAGATGAAATCATTAAATTAGGCCTCCCCATGTAGATATTCAATGTTTTCATATTTAAATTTCAACCCCACTTCAAAAATTTTTTATGATTAGTTTTTAGTTTAATGTTTGGTTTTTGGGGAATGAATATCTTGCACTGTTCTCCTACACAAAAGTCTGGATTTAAGATCTAATACAGTGGAGTACTTTGTAAAACCCAATAATCAGTTCATTGGATGAATAATTTGTGAAGAGTTCGGTTTGTAGAATGTAAAAAATATTTTTGAATAAAAATTTCAAAAAATATTTGGTACATGGATGAAAAGGAATCTGATGGAAGGTTTAGAGTAGTTTTTGATGTGACAAATGGTACAATAAAAATGACATGGGCCCTTATTCGTAGTCATGGTCCCCTCCCACTGGAAAAATATTTTCAAACTCAAAAAACTTCAGTTCAGGACTGCATCTACATCGTAATATCATACTATTCATTCTGAATGGACACCATGCCTTTGTGAGGAATTTTTTTGGTCCTGTGAACATTTCAAGGGGATGTATATAATCCCACAAGTATATGGATGAACAATTTAAACAGTCATATAGGTCAATCAAGGAAAATGGGAGAAAATTGAATTGAAAATTTTAGAGGAAACATGAAGAAATAAAATTTCTATTGAGTTTTAATTGAACCATGTACCATCACATGGAATGGTTTGTGGGGCACAAGATCCATAGACCATTGGTATACATAAGGACTCATGAGGTGCTGGCTTGAAAGTTGAGGGACATCCAACCTAGGATGTCGTGAACTATGTCATCCATGAAATCAAGTGTGGGAATGCCATCTGCATAACATCCTGTGATCTCAGCAGTTCGTTAATGAAGAAATATGGAAGGGTTACAAAAACCATGATCTACAAACTATAGCTTATGAAAACCCCGGTTGACCGAGTCTTCTATGGGTCGTGATATATTATAATGGGGTTTCTGAAAATGATGATGCAATCCCACACATATGATTTATCTAGTTCACTATAAATGTATAATAAGAGGAATTGAAATGAGGACTGACGATGAAATCATGGAGGAGACCCTAGAGGTCGGAATAATGAATTTGTAATGTATTATGACTTTAGTTTCGAATAATCAAAAACGTACAAACCACCAATCATGTTTCTGTATGTATAACTAGCTATGTACCAAAAAATATCGAACTTAATAATAACTGGTGAACCATAAACCTAATTAGTGCCATCAAAAACCATAAATTATTCATTGATGAACTTCCTGTGAACCACATGTTCTAGGAAACTTCTTCCAAATGGTGTTCCGCATGGTGAATCATTATGTGGATCGAACCATGCCCCACACATTGAATCAGTTTGAGGATGGAACCAGAAGTATCATAGAAAATCTTACCCATGGCCACTAACCTCTTTGATATGAAATGATCTATACCCAAGTTCACATATTGATTCAGTACGCAAACAACCCCTCTACCCGCATAGAATTATGTTATTCGGGGATCCCACTATACCACATGAGAATATAGTAAGCAGAATGGGTCGTCTTCAGGTGTCCTTCCCTGTATCTCCAATATTTCCCATCCTTTACCATCATGTTCTCCATATCTCCTCTGTGAAATGGTCCAATGACTTCAGGAAAAATCATCCTCTAAAGCCACTATACCCCTATGATCAGATCATCAGGTGCATCATTATACCTCTATAATATTACATACAAAAGTAATGCAGAGTCATGAAGGCTGTCCCGACAACAATTCAGACCCCTGGGATGTCTCTAAGTCTACATTACCCTAGAAATCTATAGTCCAACCATGGGATACTGATGTGAACCTCCCCGTTCCAGGGATCAAGTGTGATCACTTAATTTTCGATTCGCTAATGTTGGGTGATCAATCAATGTAATCATGATCACTTTTCTATTTGACAAGAGGTGACATTCCTCCCATTTCCTATAACACATGTCAAGCATCCATCCTAGATTATGTCTTGAGTCATTCAGGCATGACCCAATGTCCTTCACTTTCATATTACATTATATAGTTCACTTATTTGCATTCTCACTGACAATCACCTTGACTTCTTCCCCCGTAGGCCTGACCTCTCTCATTACTGGAACAGAAGCTATGGGGTTTGCTAAATCGCTCACATAATCTTGTTTTTCACACAAATTGGGACTCACTTGGGATGAGAAATGTTTGATTGTTACAGCATCCACACAATAAAAATCATGCGAGGAATGATGAGAACATAGCTATCTTATTCAAACCATGATATATCGGATGCCTACTTGAAATCTCGAGATCAATGTGATACCCTTCCAAAAGGTTTCACCCAACTATGTCCCCAAAAAATGGGCCTCCACCCCGATGTCAACCCCAATCTAAACGAACTACCAGAACTCTAATTTCTACATCAACCGTGATATGCAAGATTCCTGCATAAAAACATAAGATCAAAGTACAGTATCCTGAGTCAACCCTAATGAAACTTCCACATTAAGTACTCCTCTATTTTCTAATCCCTAATCATATTCCACGCCTAATTGGAAGAGCCTCTACATAATCCCAAAACATCCAGGCCATCATGTTTGGATTACTCAGACTAAAAGTCCTCCTTCATTTAGAACTATATAGATTTTGATTCGCCAATTTACCGGGATATGTTTGAAGCCTCGCTGAGGTCTATATCTGACCCTCTAATAAACCCAATAGTTCATTAAGCCATGTGTTCAATGGGGTTAATTTTTTCCAAGAGAACAAATATCTCCTAGGAGCTTTGGACTGCCCTATCATGAGTGCCACACCTAGTCTCGTCACGACATCTTTCTTCTAGGTGTTCCCACAACATGTCATTAAACTGTAGGGATAGGTCTCTGAAAGATGACCATTAAAGAAAATGTGTCCAATTAAGTGACCCAGAACTACGTGATCTCGGATTCCTCTCACAAGGATATGTAGGATTCCTTTTATATGGATCTGACCCCCCCCCCCACCACCAAACCACATTCTGTCTCTCCTGTATGATGATGAACTCTGAAGTTCCTTGTTTCAGACCTTAAGTTAGCATTTCCTTCATAGTATAAAATCCATGTATATTAATGATGATCCTTTAATCCTAGGGTAGCGAGTGGATACACTTTTCACGAATGAACATAAGATTCAAAACCACATTAACATGGCTTATATATATAATATATTCCTGTAGTATGAAATAATTCCCCTCCCCCAAAGGGTGTGATGAGCCAGACCTCCCACCTTCTCGACCAATGGAGTCCTTAAGTGTCATTGGATAATTCATCATCCAACGGGAATATACAATATAAATCAAGGTCCATGACTTAGGGATACCAGTGTCATTGGGTGTTTATGACTCAATGAATCAACCTGTTGGAGACCATCAAAGGAAATCATATCTTATGTGGACTGATTGCACAAATACTAAATCTCATGCAAACTCCCCTTGGGACAATTCGACTGTGGAAAATCATTAATAAAGAAAAACTAATAAACGAAATTTTCTCTAAAGGGTCAAGCCACTTTCACTAAAGGAAAATGACTTGGATGAGGCTTGAATAGAAATGGCAATGCGAAACTCTCTAAAATAATAGACAAGGAATGATTCTTGCCGAACCATTTTGGCATTTCACCCAAATAGGTCGTCGTTCCACCTCAAGTCAAAACATAGTGAAAGCCAAGAGACTGATTGATGGTATTTTATGTTGATTATAATAATAGGTTATTCCCATAATGTGGGTTTTTTCTATATTGTGTATAGTATTTTCATTCATTTCATGATGTACCCCACCCATGTCGAGTTGGGTGACAGAACCCAAATGGAATATTGGAGGGTGTTTTTCCCAACATCCTATTGGGAGGATGGATAGATAAATACACTTTTTGTGCCCTCTCCAATCTCTTGGAATTTCTATGTCTTGTTGTTAATAAAGGATATTTTCCATAAACACACACACATAGAGACACACATAGAGACACACATATTTCCATGTTTTTTGTTTGTTTGTTTATGTGTAGAGGATTTTGATGTCTTTATGTTATTTATGTCACACCCATGAATTTCTATGGACATACTTCAATATTTATTTTTGATCATGATTTTTTCATTTATGATTCATTTTATATTTAGTGGAAAAATGAGAAATATTTCTGTGAAAAAAAGGTGGCACATGCTGGGGTCACTGTTTGGAAAACAATGTGCCCTTTCCTAGGAAATCGTCCATCCAAGATGTGTTTTTTTTGGAATGTGACGAGTAACATGGTCGGATATGGTTTTGACAAACCATTCCACTAACCATGAAACATATACTAATTTGATAGTAAGGGGCCTGTAGTTTCTGTAGTGTTTGTAATACTATGTAGGCAAACCATGGGACTTCATTAGGTCATTAATAATTGATTTAGTTTTTTATCCAAAATATTTTTAATGTTAATCACAAAAAATACAGCCCCTCTGATATTCTACACCCAACGATCCTTTCCCAATCCATTTTTCTCCCATGGATCTTTGTTTTCTGGTTGATTTGGAAAGAAATATCCATTATTATATATGTATGTCTCATACTATCATGGTTGCATCCTCCATTATAGGGATTCCCATTTTCATTCATGTGGGATCACTTCTCTAGTGGGTTTCTTGAAATTTATGTGGTTATGTCCTGATTTATAGGGATTGATATTTGTTTTTATGGTTTTATTCATCCTTCCTAGGATACCAATATGGTTCAGTTGTGATTTAGAAATTGATGGAAATTTATTCATTTCAGGAAGGTGCTTCCAAGAAAATTCAATATTTGATGAATATTAAAATCATTTTTTTCTTGGTTTTGTTCTATGGATTTTTTAACAGTAGATAAATCTATTTTTTTTAGATGCATATTGAATGATATTTGTTTTTCTAATATAAATTGTGTGAATTTCAACCATGATCCCTTTTGTAGCCTAAAATGTATTTTATGAACTATGAATGATGGTTAATTAATTATTTAGGTGATGAGAAACATTTTTTAAATATATTTGGTGTGCAGTTTGGTTTGGAAGTGGATTTGGGATGTGAATGTCCTGGTGTAAGAGGTTTGTTATATTTACTAGCTTCTGTATTTTGGAATGTGATGTTATATGTGAAATGTGAAACAAAATTTGAGTACAAAGTTAATCCTATGTATCTAGGTGGGAGAAATATGAATAGAATTCTAGTTGGCTTGGAAGAGGATTTCCCTAGATTCATCTTCCATGTTTGATGATTACAACACAAACTAAATACTTGATGATAATTGGAGACCACAAGGACAATGGGATGTTCCCTCCTAGTGGCTTGTTCATGAGAATGTGGTTGGTTGTGATTTATATAATATGTTTCATTGAGATACGATGTAACCAGTCATCTATTTTATCTATTCCCCTGATAGGTTTCCCATGTAATAGTTCAATATTTTAATATTGATATTACCTTCGTCATATTGGGTAAGTGGTTTGTTATTTCAGAAGAAAATCATGTTTTACCTTAATAATATTTTCTATAAAAATATTTCTAGGATTTATTTTGTAAAACATACATGATATCTTATTTTTTAATGTTTTATCATAAACTCTCTTTTATTGGGTGGCATCGTACTGTGGATTTTCTCACAACATTCTTACTTCTTTGGGAGTAAGTATACTTGTTTATGTGTGACAGTAGTGCATCCAAGTTGTTTGGAGATTTATGTCCATGAGGTTAGTTGTCTTACCTTGCATGAGTTGTGGTGGTTTCTTGAGGATGATGATCCTCCTGTTAAATGGTGGTTTGGGATACATTGGTCATTCACATTTTTGTAGCAAAACTAGAATTTTTTAAAGATGTAATCCAAGAATCAGAAAATTCTTATTTTAATATTGGTTATGGTTATTTGGATTTATTATTTATTATTATTTGTAGTTTATATTTATTTTTTCTATTGAAATCATTCGAAAAAGTTATTTTTTATAATTTTGGGACCATATTCTAGACCATGATCAATAGGAATGCCCTTAATTCCAGGTCATGGGCCAGGTAGGGTGTCAGGTTTAACAGAAAATCCTATTTTTTTTGTGACAAAATTGTATCAATGAAGTTTAATCGCTTGCATGTCATGATATTTGGGATGATTCTAGATAGACATGAGGTTAAGAATGGTGGGGCCTGAGGCTCTAGTTGTGAGTAGGGGCATGTCCAGTACCCCTCATGAAAAAACATGAGTCACCATGGGATGTTGGGATTTCATTTGACATCCCCTAAAAGTGATATATATAGGTTTCCCGACCGTAAATGGACACCAAGTGGGGTGGTATTTTATGGATGTTTTGATTATTATGGAAACAGATTTTTAATTAACTTTTTATGGTTATTACACCTTGTTTTAATAAGCCTTCGAAGGGATATCTTGTCCAGCTGTATGAAGCATTTTTTGAAATTTGTTCATCACCAATTGATCCAATATTAGAGGACGTTGTGGTTTAGGATATTTAGGATTTGAGATAGGGAGAAGGCTCTTGTCCTACTTAGGTACGTGAAGACAAACTGGGTCTGATAATGGAAAAATACCAATAGTTTATTAAATCTTATTTAAATCTAAGGAAACAGCAAACCATATGAAGAAGAAGAGTGGCTTGAGAAGATAGAGAAGATGACCAGGTTCTTAGATACTCTGAGGAATGTCTAGGTTAAATGTCCATTTTTCAGGTTATAAGGTCCTAGATAGAAGTAGTGGGACTCAATAGTGAAATATAGTAATCACAAGTAAAAAGGTTAGAAAGACATCAAGTCATTTTAAATGATTATTATTATCTTGAATTATTGGCCTATTCTAGATCCTATGATTTTATGGATCTTATCGAAGGGTACATGTATTTTTTTTGAATATTCTAATAGTTTTCCAAAGATGGTAAGGTATAGACCTTATCTCATTTCCAATTAGAAAATTAATTCTCAATGGATTCAGAGGGGATCTTGGCTAGAAATCATATCTCATGTATTCTTTTTCCGGATAATAACATATGATGAGATGATAGATCATTCCATGATTGTGGAGATTTATCATAGTAACAAACCTTGTTCAAAGGATTAGTGTCAGATATAGGCGGTTGAAGATTATTAGAGAATTAGTGGAGGTGGTTTGAGTAAGGGAATAAGGTAGGTTGTAGTTTTGACCTCCCATCCCATCATCCATCATCTATGGATACCAATGTGGGTTATTTTCTGTGCCACCAATGTTGGATTTCATGAAAAAAAACATGTGTGCATATCTCATCACAAACGTTTTCATCTATGTGGAGATATGGGGAACATGATGAAAATTTACAATGTGGACCATACTTATCAGAGCAATGCATGATCAATGGATTCTATGGGGTGTATTCGTACGAATATAAATCTAAAATTCTGGGATATCAGTTTGGAGGATTTTTTCATAGGGAAAGATGATATTCTAGGTAGAGTTAGTTAAGTGTAGATCCAAAGGCTATGTTTCGTTCTCAAGATCAATCTAAGATGATACATCTTAATGATTTGGACTATGAAAAAAGGGGGTAATATATAAGTCCTATGGTTGTATAAGGTAATATTTTTATTTCATCATCCTTGGCTATTTTTTTCTTTAATACGAGATATTACATTTCATTTATCTCTCTAAATCTTATGGGTTATTTTGTTTTTTCAACTGATCTCGATACATATGATAGGGAGTTGTAAACAATTATCAGTAAGAATAGAGAGTAGTGTTTCAGGTTTCATTCTTTTTCACTCACAAATTTAAGGGTTGAGTTAGAATTTGAGTTTCTTGTTTTGGAGAGGGGCCTATTTTTCATAATTTGTGTAAGGGTTTTGATGATTTCCACTCAAGAACAAAATGATTGGTATCAGTGAAGAGTGAGATTTGTGGAACAATATTGATGTACCCATGTTTTTCATGGTTAATGGGATCCTTGGTAAGGTCATGGTGGACCAACACTTATAGAATTTGAAAACAACATTTTTTCGGTTATCTTCACTTGCATTGGAGGATGATGGTGGTGTTCCTGAGCATGGACTACCTCTTGTAATGGATGTCTTACTAGAGGGTTGTCTAATGGATTTCTCAGGTTTTCATCTGGAGTGGGATGTATAGATCCCTATATATATATTTGGAAATTGGAACACAGACAATATCAATTCCCTTATATAAAATAGACCCCACCGAGATGAAAAAATCAAATCTATAGCTATACTATTTCAAATCCACTTGATTTATTATCCCATGCATATCGCTTTAAGAAAGATGATTTTTTTCATGAAATTTTTTTATGGATCTCTCCTAATATGTATTGATTACAAAAATAATTAATTGTATACATTCATGAACAATTTTCCATTTCCCTACATTGTATAATTGATAGACATGTTAATGCGGGAGAGGTTGTTTTATAATATTGATATGTGTTCGGGTTATCACCAAGTTAGAGTTAGTGAGGTGGATGTCCTAAAAATGGATTTCTTAAGAAGTTATGTCCATTTTGAGTATTTGGCCATTCATTTCAACATGAAAAATCTGTTAGAGTTCATTCCCAAGAACAAACATCATTTAAACATTTTGATAACTTATACTCATGGTTTTGACTATTATTAATGTAATTATCACATCATGATTGTTCTTCTATATAACATTGTATGTGGTAATGTTCATAGAGTAACTGTCACACTAAAAGGTCATATCCAATCCCTGATATGATGATAACCTAGAAGTTTTATCACACTATTCTTAAATACAAGTTTTATATCTTTAAGAAATAATTTTAGGGAAAAATGATATAGTATATCAGGGGTGGAGACTCAAATGAATTTTGATGAACCTTATTGTGGTGTAATACCTTGTTGGTATCCAAAATGATATTATGAAAACAAGACTTGTCTACTATAAATAAACATTTATATGTTTCATTGGATGTTATTATTTTCAAACAAGTGTATTGGTCTATAGAAATTAATGTCACCATTAAGGAATATTATGTGTTGTTCACTTATTTGTATTAGAAAAATCCATGATGACCGATGTTTGTGGTGAGGTTAGATATGTTGGGTGTGTCATGAGTAAGTTTTAATTAATGAATAATGCAAGAAAGTATTATCCCTTTGGTTTTTAATGGAATATAATATCTGAGACCCTTTTATTTTAATGATATACCCTAAATAAATCCATGTCCATGGTTATCAATTAGAATGTCCTATTTATTGAATGTCAAATAAAGAGATATTATGAATATAGTTTGATGACACTATCATGAAAACATTCATTTATAGATATTCTGATAAAGTTATTATATTACATGGTAAGAGTTTGTGTTGATGAGATGTATCATTACTGAATGTAATTAATTCTTTATGGGTTCCATGGTGTGTTTCTAGATGATACACTTGGAAGTTATATAGTTTCTCCTAATTCCATTATGAATGAGGCCTAGAGGGCCACACATTATATGTATTTAGTAACTCAGTTAAATAAATTTATTTTTTAACGTGTTGAATAATTATTATTCTTTGTCATTGTTTAATTATTTTTCCTGTATGCTTGATCAAATTTTTTCTGTCACTAGTTATTCGAGAGAATATATTGTGGGAATAATAATTAATAATTATAGAGGTGGATAGGCGGACATAGATTAATGTTCCAGTGGGAAATTATAATATTGAATATTATTTTATTAAATGACATTTAATTATAACTTTCATTTTAAGTGCATTTTAAGAAATAACAATATTGTTGTTATTATTTTACTTGGGGGTTTTCTCGGATTAATAATAAAATTAAAGGATCTTATGTAGATTATTTTATTACTACCCTAATAAAATAAATAGAAAGTTATATTATTATATTATTAGCCAAGGGAAAGATTAGTGACACCAATTTTGTTGCTCAAAACATTTGGGGAAAACCTCCCGGGACTAGATAGTTCTTCTCTACCCAATAACTCAGTCAAGAATTATAGTGATCCTATTCCTTGAGATCAAGGAGGAAACTTTGAAAGTTGTTGTCAACAAAATAGAAGGATGGTGAAGCAAGAACATGTATATTCCATGTGAGTAAATGGAGACACCATTAGTGATGTCTGGGGAATCATAGAGAATTTTTTGATCACCACTAGAGGATATCTACCATTGATCTCTACAATGTAATGAAGTCACCCTGTAGATCTGTGGTTAGGTTCATCAATGAATAAAAAATAATCTTGGAGATAATTATATATAATTAAAATGATTTAATAAATATATGTTGATATAATCTCTTGATTTCGAGTTTATAGTCTATTTTCATATTTTATTGATTAAATTATGTGAATCATGATGTTTTTCATCACATTGATCCATGATTTTTCATTGAATATGGAAAAAATCAATGATGGGACTGGCCCTCAAGCAATTATGTTGTTCTCGAAACATACAACTGGTATAAGAGATGGTATATTATTGTTTATAATTATATAATAATTTTTTGTGATTTGAAAATTTATAATTATGTTTTTCAATTCAAGTATAATCGTCCCTTTTTAATTTTAATGATGAGATTTATTGCTTCCTCAATCATTTCTCACAGATATAAAAAAATGAATAATTTTATGATTAAATGTATATCAAGGATCTCATTTTAGGTGCCATTGATTATGCCCAGGTAACACAGTAGTACACGCTGTGTAATCAAAATTACAATTTTTGCGGTTATATTCAATTAATTAGGACTAGTTCCAAAATTACTCAAACCATCTGCATTAATGACACACGGTGTAGATAATTCATACACTTCATGTTAACTGGGATTGACTGATGAATTTTCAGATAGACTAAACATTTTACGGCACATTGTATGCGGCATGTAGTCCCTTCGGGTCAGGGGTAGGCCTCATATTCCTTACACATCCTACCCAATCGTTGACCATGTTACACAGAGTCAACACACAATTTAGGCCAGTGGGCACACTGTGTACTCTAGGATTTCTGATGTAAGCCTCACATACTAAGTCCCAAGGTGTGTACTTTAGGTAAAAAGTATATAATGTAAACACCATATAGATTGGATTAACATGTCATGTACTTTTACTAGTTATCCATATTAAAAATTTATTATATAATGTAACCCATGAGACATGTACTTGCATGTGGGTTTAAATCATGGAAAATCCATGTGATAGGTTTTGATATGTGTGTGTGTGTATATATATATATATCTATGTGTGTTTCATTAACATATTCATAATATAAAAGACATTCACAAAATGTATGTGTTGTATTTCAATTATTATTATATGTTCATGTTATATGTAAAAAAGAATAATTGTATACAATTTTAATAATTTTTGGGTAATTTTGTACAAGTATTTATGGGGTAACATCCAACGTACAATTTATGTATAAGTGTAATATTAAATGAATTTAAATATTTATAAAATTATAATTGGTGATAATATCTATTAAATTTATAAAAAGGATAATGATAAAATGATGGATTAATTAAAGCTGATAATTATTCGATTTTATCAAGAATTATCATAAAAAAGAACAATAAAAAAATTGAATGGAAATGTAATTAAATCTGTAATTCATGGAATTAATGTTGATGATCATTACCTATACCAGACCATTGTATGTAATTGTTTTCCCTTTCATTTATTATTTAATTAAATATTTGGCATACATTCCTTTTCTCCTCATTAACATGATGGGCATGTCTACCATTGATTTCTATAATGTAATCCACCTTTTACCTCTCACCTATGAGTCTGTAAAAGAATAGGTAATGCGTAGAGATCCCAAGTAAGAGGATTCAGTTCAAGTAAGTAGAATATGTTAAATGAATATAAGGAGGTACAAAGGTGGATAGGTGGAATGCAATAAACACGAACATAATTGGTTTATTGTGTTTCTCTCCTTGGTCCATGATTAATTTATCAACCGATAGATAAACTAACCATTAGAAAAAGATCATTATCATAACATTTATGTTATTTTTGTTAGATGAATGATTATTCATTATTGTTGTTCTTTCTAATCTCATAATTAATTTATTAACAAGAAAGAATGATGTAACTAAAATAAATTGGCTTACACGTTAATATTATCTAAAGAAACGGTTAATCATTTAGGTAATCCCACTTAATATTAATAAGAATGTGATGAAGATAATAAATGGAAATTTAATTATAAAGGATAAACTCTATCAATAAAACATTAATTCATTATAGCCTTTGATTACTTCAGTTGGAATTGAATAATAGTTCAAAGTGATTGACAATCCAATGTTGGGGTGCATTCAATTATCCGGCAAGTATAATTTTTGTTTTTGTGTTGGATTAACTGGGTTGTCATCTATGGTTGGATTCAAAAATAGGGAATGGTGTCACTCAGCAGAAATGGCTGAGGATATCTAAATTAATGATTTTAGGATTGGTGATTCCACTCAACGGATCAAGGATATATCCATTAATATAGTTGGCATTTGGAGTGCCTACTTAAACCATTCGAGTTTCTTCACCAAAAATAAATAGGGAGATAAGAATGGAATATAGATCCTTTCCACTAGAATATCCATGTAATAAGATATTTTGGAGCTAATTATGTGGTATATTGGGTTTTGAAAAATTAGTGGAATACTAATAAATATAATTTTTATTTATTTGTCTAAATTTATTAGATAATGTTCTAAATATCTTCTAATCTTATTTGAAGAAATAATGTTAAAATGACATAAAAAATCATATTCATCTATACTTGATAAGTAAAAAATTAACACTAGCACTAATTTCTGTAACACCCCATGATTTCATAGTATCATATCTCATTAATGTAATTCAATCACATGCGATACACACAACACCGAGTTCGAGCGCACCACAACTTTCTAAACTAACCATTAAAAAAGCGGTTATGAATAGTATTAAATGAATTTTGATATTTATATACTCCATATAATTTTATCATTAATATAATGTGTGTCTTAGACATAATATAAGAACAAATTCATTTTGTTGGGATAAATTAATTATTTTTCAAAAAATACAATTTTACTGCCTTTTAATGGAGAACCCATTTTAAAAAAAATATTCAGAACTTTTATATATTTAATTTAATGAAATTAAATTTTTCATTAAGAACATGACATAAAATTTTAGTTTAGATAAATTTTTGGTACTTTTCTGATAACTTTTATATTTTGATGATTAGTGGAAAATACTATGTTTTTATTGAAAAAATATTTTTCAATCGAAACAATTTATAGTGATGAATTATGCCTTTTAATGGTTTGAATGTATAATAAGATTATATATTTATCATTTAATACAATTTAAGTCATTATATGTAATTTCAATTACAAATATGACATAAACCCATGTTAATCTTTTGGTAGTTTTTACTTTTTAAAAACCCACTTTTTGGTATTGGCAACGAGAATTAATTTTAAATTAATAAATTAATATTATATGTCTTTAATTTGGTAAAATATACATCATATTTGAATTTTGAATAGCAAAATTATCTTATGGTAATTTCATTTGAATTTTTATGAAATCATTCAATTTTTGATGAATTCTGAAAAACACTGCATTATTATATAAAACTGAATTTTTAATTAAATATTTAATTATTTTATTTTATTTTATTTTCAGTCAAAATATATACATAATACCTATATATGTTCAAAGTAATTCATTGGAGTTATTTTAATCAAGGTTTATTTATATAAAATTTTATCGAACATTTTACAGTCTTTTACCCACCTTCCAGGAGCATTTACATTTTTGAATAAAACATATTTTTACCTCTTCTATGAGATGAATGTCAAAAATCCTAGAGACACGGATGAAATCAATATGTAAAATGTTGTTCAATAACAAGAAAGTTATTTTTTTTGGAATACTAACTTTTGACTTTTTTTGATCATTTCAAATAAAATAGTGCAATTAAGGGTAAAAATGATATTATAATTACCCTAATACATGTCCAATTTCTTTTAGATTAGTATTATTGGAAAAAAAACAACCTTATGAGTAATATATGACCCCCTTTGGTCCATGTGGATAATATTAGGACATTTATTAACATTTTATTTAAAGAAAAGTTAAAAGAGTTCAATTCAATGTTTAATAAATAAAAAAAATTAATAAAGGGTTATACATTAGATAAAATAGACTATAGATATTAATCATAAAGATAAAATAAATTTCATACATAATGGTATTTTATTTATAATTATTAGACATTAAATAATTTAATTTATTTATGACACAATGATGATTCAATAATTACCATATTAATGAAAAATTAAAATAATTTATATTATAAATATAAAAAAAATTAATTTGAGACTTATAATTAATTAGAATAATTTTATATGTTAATATTACAAGTTAGGGTTGGTTAAATAAATTTTATTCGAGGTGAAAATGTTTTTATTGCTTTCAAAAAATCAAATACTACATAGTGTCGAAATTCATATAATTGAGTTTTTAAAACAAATATTTTATTATTAATTGATATAATATTTTTAAAAATTTAAGGATCAAAAAAAGGACTTAGATAATGTTATATATATTAATAATTTACCACATGGGATTCTCTTGGCTTGTTATAGTATGATTATTGACTATATAATATAAAAATACAAAGAGACATGGTAATTGTCAAACTATTTAACTAAGAGTTAAATCTAAAAGATAATGTTAATATGATGGCATAAACCTATATAAAAAATATTGGTTGAGAGTTTTGAGACCCATCCACGCCTTATTATTTAAATAATTCATTTCGGGTCCATTAGAAGCAAAATATTATTTTATTATAAAATAATATTTCGAGATTTTCTTAAAGTGACCCTCCCCTCTATTATAAAAGGGCTCTTCCCATTATACTAATTTCACATCTCCAAAACCTTTTGGCTAGGCCAAACTCTTCCCAAATATCCTCCCAGCATTCCTTCCTTCATCCAAGAGGTATTAATTTTTACAGAAAGGCAACATAGAGATCCCTTTGTATCAAATGAAAAGGAAGAACCCAAATAAGATGTAAATATTTCATCACCTCTTTCAAATTATTTTCTTCATCCACTTCCTCTAACTTCATTGTATCCATTGTAAAATAATAACTCTAGTATATTTTATATACTATGATGTTATTATAAAAATGGTATAACTATAGTCATTATTCTATCCATCCTATAAATGACAAAGTAACCATGTGTGCGTACGTATGGATTACCGTCTTCACGTCGTGGTGTAGTTTGATATTCAAACACCTCATTATTTGGATGGATTTAATAATGAGTATAACTAATGTAAATAATATATATAACATGTTAATTATTATATAAATATAATATTCCATCCAATTCCATACAATTTCACCATATGTATAATGATATTGTCGCTCGTACGTACGTATGGATTACTATTTCCACGAAGCGTTGAGATTACTTCAAATGTTCACCATTCAACGATGATTATAAAAATATATATTATTAATAAGTATGTAATATATGACATAATAATTCTACCAGAGATATATATATATATATATATATATATTTATTTATTTCCGTATCTATGTATATATGTACTTACATATATCTTATTCAATTACTTCTGTTCAATAAGATATGAAAAAGGAAACAATGTTTATGCGTATGTACGGCCTACCGTCTCCATAAACGGTGGCTTCCATTTCATATATCTATCTATTATAAATATTTATACTCAAAATATATGTGATAAATAAATCAATTTTGATATTTTGGAAGTATTTTAAAAATTATCTAAATGTTACGATCAAGAATAACAAGTTAAAACACGTACGATAAAGAGAGCGATTATTACGCAAAATGACAATTTAACATGGAAATAATTATTAAATGGGAAGTATAAAGTCAAAAATGAATCATGTATGATATAATAAATATTAATATGGTTCTGGTATAATTTAACAACATACTATGGTTATTATATAATAGGATAAACATACCCTTGACCAAAGGAAAGTGCAAGGTAAGGGTTATTTCTACAATCTCATTAATTATTCGAGGTTGTTTTTATGTAAGTATCTATTGGGAAATATTTATTATCAATTTCTATGATTCATAAATGAGTTTTCATGGGATTTATTTTTAATTTAATTTTTTACTAAAACATCATTTTAAATGTTGTAAATGTTTAATCTTCTAAATCATTCTCATTAATGTCCTTGTTTTCAAAATGGTTTTTAAGGATTTGTTTATATAAAAATGAATGCTTTTAAAATGTTAATTCTATTCAAAAGTTTCAAAGTGGTATGTGACACATTGATTTAGAAATGAATATAAATGTATTCCTTTCTAAATTTTGTGACTTGTAAATGTTTTCATGAAATAGTAATATATTACTCAAAATGTTTTACAAATAATTTTCATCTATGTCAACATCCTTTGATGGATTTTAAACATGTTTGATGTTGATTTATTATGATACTAATTATCCATATTGTATTGAATGTTTTTTTGAAATGTTTGACTGTGGATGTGTTATTTTTATTCCATTCAAGGTTTATGGATAAATTATTTACATTTAGTATGCTAGTTTTAAAATGAATGTTTATGTTATGTTTAATTATTTTCAGATGAGGAATGCATTGGACTTAGTAAGTGAAGGGTGGAGAATGCTATAGCTTATCGAAACATCGGCTGGTCTCATGAGACAAACTAGTGTATTGGAAAAAGGCTTTGAAAAAATCTTATTTGTAGTCTCAGAACAAGGACATGAATATGTTGTTATGATGTCTGGCATTATGCAATCTGTCATTATGAATGTGGATTTTGATATTGCATGTGATTATTCGACTAGTAGAATATGTATGTGAATAAGTAAATGGAATTATTTTATTGTATCTTTTCCATATTATGCTGATGTTTATGTTTAAAAGGATTTTGTTTTAGTCTTATACATTTCCTTAAATGATTATTCTTATTTACGAATGATTCCTCTATATTGTTATCCTTACTAAACATCTGAGATCACCCCTTTCTATGTTTTCTTTTTCCCAAAATTCCAAGATGTTTAATATGATTGATAAGTCGGGTTAAGCTACGAGATAAATGGAATTCTGAAAGGATTATTTATGTTGTGTTTTATTTTATAATGTGTAATATAATATTCGTGTATTTAATCTATTTTCCATTACTAATAAACTGATCATTATTTCGGGACTTGATTCCTTTCAATCATTCCAATGTATTAAAATAATGAACCAACTTTGGGTAACTGGGGTCAGGGCGCTACAATTGACAACAGATTAATTTTTGCAATGACCTTGGAAACTTGATTTCAAAAAACATTAATTAGAGAAAACTACCCTAAGATTGAATTTGAGGATTAGTATAGAAGAACATCCTAGATTTTTGGTACTCTAGATATTTTTTGAGTTTTCCATGTAATACATCACTATCTGGAGACGAGCAGGTAGAGGCGGTACTGGCACGATTATACCTAGGGGTAAAACCAGAAAGCACCGCTTTGAGCTAGACTCGAATGGGAACTGGTGCATGACAACGGGATTTGCTGCAATTTTGGTTACAAAAATCCCATGGGATATGCTTAGGATAATTATCATTTTCATTACAATCCACTATGAAGGCATTATGAGTATATATATTCTCAAACAAAATAATTTTATAATTATAGATTATATCAATAAACAGTTCAATTTATGTTAACTAATTTATAATTTTGGAATTATGAATTGTTATTCGTAAACTAAACTAGTATATGTCATTGTTTAGAAATGGGGCCCAGTAGACGGAATGAGTCCTCCAGCAATACACATGATCCAAATTAAAAAAGGGATCATATCATTCATGGTATTAATCCAACATTTATAAATGATATAGTCTCCAACATATTATCATCATATGAAGATATAGTATAATCTGTTAATAAGATAAGTAAAGGATTTTCTTATTCCTATGTATTTGATGGGAAGCCATAGAAAAAAAGGATGGTAAAGAGAATCATAGATAATGGGGTTAAGGGAAATAATGATTTTCCCATATGTGTTAACTGTGGAAAGAATCACCTTGGTAAATGTTTGAAGGGAATTTGAGTTTTTTTAATTGTGGAGAAGAATGACATGAAGTACATGATTCCAAGGGTAAGAAAAAGGTTTCAAATGTACAATGCTTCATTTTAAAATAGTTGGGACACTATGCGAATCCATGTCCAAATCATCAGTGTATACCTAAAATGCTACTATTGGATAATAATATAATTATTACAATACCAATGATGAAGAGGAATGATTAAGAGTTCTTATGTTGTTATTATAGTATTATGTCATTTGAGTATTGTATTAATGATGTACATGTTTTATGAATTATAGAGTATATAATGATTGTACTATAGTACTATTTGATTAAGGACTTGATATTGTGTGGAACAAAGCGAAGTGACTCAATGGAAAGATAATATTTTTAGAAAATCCATGGTTGAAGGGGAAAAACATTAATATGGTACTCATACTAAGGAATTTATTTTGGAATAAGTGTTGATTGATTTGGATAAATTATATTTGATATTATTGACATCCTTAGACATGATGAATGGGTTGTTTATTCTATCATTGATGGTGTTTACTACATTATTGGATATAAGGAGTATATATATTATTCTCTAAGGAATAAGGGAGCATGAATGTAATCAATATGGTTATATTATAAATCAAGGTGTTACTATGTTTTAAAAGAATACATGATGAAGGTATTCACATGTTATTACGTGGAAAAAATGATCTTCATTGTGTTTACATTCCTTATAAATTTTGGACAGTGAGTTTGTACAGAAGTATTTTGGATATGTCTTAAGGTTGGAATCAATTAATTTTGATATTGGTTACTATTTTAAAAGATATATCATTTCTTGATAATATTTTTGGATTGTCATAAAAAGGAAAACCCGGTGGTCGAACGACAACCCGTCACGTCTGGTAGGGCCATGAGACTTGAACCCTCATCCAAAGGGTGATAATGGTTCATCACCTACCACTATCCTAAGTGATTTCCTAGCTTGTATAATGTAGTTTTTTTAAATTGTATAAAAAATGAATTATAAATTCATTGTTTTTAGAACCCTATACGATTAGGAAAAATAGAATACTTTTGAATTATATTATCTTTTGAAGTGAATGATGAGTTTGTGGTACGAATTAGTTAAAGGATGAAACTCTACATGTCATGTATATTTTTTCCCTCTTATTATATGAGTAAATTAATTCCTAAATTTTATGGAATGGATCTTAAAACCAAAAACATGTTATCCCAACACCTTAAGTTTTGTTGAATATATGATATTTTACATCATCTTAGATTGAAGGCTTTGAGGCCCTCAATTTTACACTTGTTTGTGATTGATGATCTCAATCGCACCCTATAAATATTTATGTTTTCCTCCAATTATGTGTCTCTAATTGAGACCAATGTTCTCATAATTGAGATCATAATTTTGTGGTGACTTTTCCATTCCCCTTTCCCTCTTATTAAGAGTTAATTTTATTAAACCAATTTCTGATGTGAGTTTTCCACAAAGGTACGTTTCTATTTTTAAACATTTAGAAGAACAGTTTCAAATTGCGAGGATGGAATTTATTTAAGGACATGAAAATGTAACACCCCAAGATTTCACAGTATGTCATCTCAATATAGTAATTTAATAGCTTGTTCTACACGCATCTCTAAGTTTGAGCACACAAAAACTTACTAAACTAACCATTCTAAAAGCGGTTATGAATAGTATTAACTGCACTATGACTATTTTATACTATATATAATTTTAATATTCATATTATGTGTTTCTTAGACATATGATGAGAACAAATTCAGTTTTTTCAAATAAAAAATATATTTTTCAAAAAATACAATTTTACCGCCTTTTAATGGAGAATCCTTTCTAAAACCGTTATTTGACACTTTTATATATTCAATTTAATGAAATTACATTTTACTTTAGAAGTGGGACATAAAAATTATGTTTAGATAAATTTTTCGTATATTTTTTATAACATTCATATTTTTATGAATAGTGAAAAATACCAGGTTTTAATTGAAAACAAATTTTTAATCTAAATAATTCATTGTGATAAATTGTACATTGGAATGGTTTGGAAGTATAATTAGATTATATTTTTATCATTTAATAAAATTTATGTAATTATAAGTAATTTAACATTTAAATTTGAAATAACCAGATGTCAATCTTTTGATAGTTTTTTATTTTTTCGAAACCCGCGTTTTGGTTTTGACAACGTGAATTAATTTTAAATTAATGAATAAAAATTATTTGTCTTGAATTTGGTAAAATAGACATAACTTTTGAATTTTTAGTATAAAAATTATATTAGGTTAAATATTTTGTATTTTTCAAAAAACATTAAATTTTTGATGAATAGGGAAAAACACTGTGTTGTTATATGAAACCGACTATTTATTTTGACAATTAGTTATTTTATTTTAATTTACTCTATTTCAAAATAGGTACATAATTCTGATATATGAGCAACATAATTCATTGGAGTCATTTTATTATAAGTGTATATATATATATATAATTTTATCGAACATTTTACCGTCCTTTACCCTCATTCTAGGAGCATTTAAAAATTTTCGTAAAACATAATTTAACCTCTTCTGTGAGTTGAATTTCAAAAATAAGAGAGACATGGTTGACATAAGTAAAATGTTGTTCAATAATATTAAAATAATTTTTACTGAACAATATCTTTTGACATTAATTTACCACGGTTAAAAGTTAATAGGGTAATTAAGGGTATGAATGATATTATAATTACCCAAAAACTTGTCCTAATTCAATTGGATAAATATAAATCGACCATAAATAACCATAGGTATAATATATGATTCATTTGGATTCACATGGATAAGATTATGACATTTATTATTATTTTCATTAAAGAAGATTTAAAAGAGTTAAATTAAATGTTTAATAACTAAACGATTTTTAATATAGGGTTATAAAAAAGATAAATTAGACTATAAATATCATTTAGAAATATAAAAAAATTTCCTAAATAATGGTATTTTATTTATAATTTTTATAAATTAAATAATTTAATTTATTTATGACACAATGATGATGTAGTAATTACATTATTAATGAAAGATTGAAATAATTGATATTATAAATATCAAAAAAAAATGTAATGTGATACTTTATTTTAATTAGAAATATTTTATAGGTTAATATTACATGTTAGGGTTGGTTAAATAAATTTTATTTAAAGTGATAATGTTTTTATGGATTTCAAAAAAATGAAATACTAAATTGTGTCAAAATTGACATAATTGAGTTTTTAAAATAAATATTATATTATTAATTGATATAAAATTCCTAGAAATCTATGTATTAGCCAAAGGACTTATATATTGTTTTATATATTAATAATGAATCACGTGGGGTTCTATTTATTTGTTATGGTATGTTTATTAACAATATAATATAAAAATTAAAAGAGGCACGGTAAATGTCACACTATTTAACTATGAGTTAAATATAAAATATATGGTTAATATGATGGCATAAAACTATATAAAACCTATTGGTTGAAATTTTTTCGATCCATTCCCACCTTATACTTTAAATAATTCCTTTTTGAGCCATTAGAAACCGAAAATGTATTTATTATAAAATAATATTTCATGATTTTCCTAAAGTGACCCTCACCTCTCTTATAAAAAGGAACTTCCACTTCTCTTATTGTCACACCAACAAAGCATTTTGACTCATCCTAACCCTAACAAAAAATACTACCAACTTTCCTCCCTTAATTTTAGAGGCCATTCTTTGGTCAGAAATCCTTCCTAATGATCCCTTTTGATCAAATAAAAATGAAGAACCCCAAGAAGAGGTAAATATTTCATCACCTCTTTCATGTTCTTTTCTTCTTCCACTTCATCTTTTTTTGTTGATTCCATTCTGAAATAATAAATCCAATAACATATATATAATATTATGTTATTATAAAAATGGTACAACCCTATTAATTATTCTATCCATCCTATAAAAGACAATGTCACCATACGCGTGTACGAACGAATTAGTGTCTCCACATCGTGGTGTAGTTTTTTATTCAAACACATCATTATTTGGATGGGTCTAATAATGTGTATAACTGATGTAAATAATAAATATGACATGTTAGTGATAATTTTTATAAGATATACCATCCAATTACATATGATTTCACAATAAATATAATGATATTGTCCCTCATGTGTACGTACGGATTACCGTTTCCACGAAGCAATGTGATTTATTTCCATGTTCACCATTCAATGATTATTATAAAAATATATATAATTAATACATATTTAATATATGAAATAATAATTCTACTTGTGAGATATATATATATATATGTATTACATATATCTTATTTACTTACTTATGTTCAATACGATATGAAAACGTAAACAACATTTATGCGTATGTACCGCCTACCGTCTCCAAAATTGGTGCCATCCATTTCATATATCTATCTATTATAAATATTTATATTTTAACTATATATGATATATTAATCAAGGTTTATATTTTTGAATTATAAAAATCTTTATCTAAATGATACGATCAAGAATAAGAAGTTAAAATACGTACGATAAAGAAATTGATTATTACCCAAAATGATAATTAAACATGTAATTAATTATTAAATGGGTATTATAATGTCAAAAATGAATATTGTATGATAAAATAAATATGAATATGGTTCTAGTATAATTTTATAACATTCTCTGGTCATTATACAAGAAGATAAACGTACCCTCGACCAAAGGAATGTGCAAGGTAAAGGTTAAATCTACAATCTCTTTACATATCTGAGGTTGTTTTTACGTAAGTGTCTACATGGAAATATTTATTAACCATGTCCATGACTCATAAATGTGTTTTCAAAGGAATTATTTTCAAGGTAATTATTTACTAAAACATCATTTTAAATGTTTTGAATATTTATTCTTCAAAATCATTCTCATTAATGTCCATGTTTTCAAAATAGTTTTAAGGATTTATTTATATGGACATGAAGGTTTCTAAAATGTTAATTCCATTGAAAACTATCCAAGTGGAATGGGAAAATTTGATTCAAAAATACCTTTAAATGTCTTCCTTTATAAATTGTTGGACTTTTAAATGTTTTTATTAAATGGAGTTATATCTCTCAAAGCGTTCTTCTATTGATCTTCATCTATGTAAACATCCGTTGATGGATTTTAAAAATGTTTGATGTTGATTTATTATAATACAAATAATCCATATGTTATTGAAGGTTTTGTGATATGTTTGACTATGGAGGTTTTATTTTTATACCATTTTGGTTTTATGGATAATGTATTGACATTTAATATGATAGTTTTATTACTAATGTTTATGTTATGTTTAGACCTTTTCATATGAGGAATACATTGGACTTAGTAAGTGATGGGTGGGGCCCACTATAGCTCCTCGATGCATCGGTAGGTCTCATGAGACAAAGAGTTTCTTGGCACAAGGACTTGACCAAATCTTATTTGAATTCATGGCATAAGGCCTTGATATGTGGTTATGTAGTGTGGAATTATGTATTCCATCATTATAAAAGTTGATATTGATATTGCATGTGATTATTTGACTAGTAGAATATCCATGTGAATAAGTAAGTGGAATTATTTTATTGTATCTTTTCCATATTATGCTGATGTTTATGTTTAAAAGGTTTTTTTAGTATTATACAATTCCTTAAATGTTTATTCTTATTTATGAAATTTTTCGCACTATTGTTATCATTACTGAGCATCTAAGCTCACCCCTTTCTCTGTTTTAATATTCACATGATTCCAAGAAGTTTATTATGATTGATAAGCATGGTTAAGCTAGAGGGAATAATGGTGTTCTCAAAGGATCATTTATTTAGTGTTGTATTTTCTAATGTGTAATGTAACATTCATGTATGTAATAAATTTTTGAAGACTGCTAAACGGATTGGTCTTTAGGGACTTGATTCCTTAAAATCAGGCCAATGAAATAAAATAATTCACCAACTCAGGGTAAATGGGGTTAGGGCGTTACAATTTCCATGAGTGGAAAAATAACTTATGGGCCATCCATTCCCACGAAGGGAAACATTGGGTGTAGGGATAACCTTTACCAGTTGCACCTGGAAATGAGGTGAGTTATGAAGAGCACTCTGTGTATGTGAAAATTTTGAATGATGCTAAAGAAATTCAGTGAACCATGCTATCATAAATGTCCAATGATATCATGAAGAAATATGATGAAATTGATGTTTTATCATGAAGTATCACCTTTGGGATCTCTATAATGATATGGTGAGATAAGATAGGTATGATATCTCCAATGATTTTATCATGAATTGTATAGAGAGTCTACAGCAGTTAGGTATAATTTATACATTCTTATCGGCTACATTGAGCCTCTAGACATCTTAGGGATTAAATTAATAGTAGATTTTCATACAGATCTCTTACGTTCTTCAGTTCATAATTCCTTCTATAGTTTTATTTGGAACTAAAAAAATTAGCAACAATGGGAAGATCCTATTAGAACTTCTAACCTTGATTCTCATAGTGGATATGGTCATAGTTCATGAAGAAACATCATTCATTATATTGAATAGAAAGAAAAAGAATTGGGATATAGTTCATAAGACTTATAAATAGTCTAAATTCCCCATGAACCATCCAACTATGAAGTAGGAGATCCAAATTCCTGGTTTGGAAAGGGATGAATTATGTTTTCCATGTGAAATGTCAGGCCACGAGAAGTGAAATTGCACATAGAGGAAATGGGAATCCAAATGTGTGTTCATTATCAAGTGAAATAATTAAATTTAGGCACATTGGAAATTATATATAGCTTGTGGTGATCACATCTATATGAAAATATAAGATCCAAGTAGATTTCAGAAAATTTCCAGAGTGAAGGTGGATCTGTGAGCTGCCAATGGTTTGAGGCTTGCTGCTCTTTCCCATGGGGACTACATCCTTTTGCTCACTGATTGGGATGATGTTGGTTTTACCTTATTTTTATTATATACCAAATGTTACCATGAATACACTTTTTGTATCATGTTTAAATACAAATGGTATAAATTTCATTCTCTGAAATATGTTTTTTTCATTTTTAAGGACAACATATGTTATGGTATAGAACATTTAAATAATGTTTTGTATGTATTAAATTATGAAAACCAATATTTTTAAATCGATCAAAAATCATGTTCAAAGAACTCATATAACACCTAGTTTTGGAATCACCATAATTTACATCAAAATGTGAAGCATTTGAAAGAGCCATGTCATGATCATTATTTAGATTGATCTGAGAAAAAACCACTTGATAAATGTCTCGATGGATTACAAGGGAAAATGACCAACCATCCATTTGGTTGATAGGGTGAATGAGCCTTAGAGATTATTGGATCTATACACATGGATGTGTGTAGACCATTTTTAATAGAGGCTAGAGGTGGATATTCTTACTTCATAATTCTTAATTATGACATCAGTAGATATAACTATATTTTGATAGTAGGGTATAAGTGTGAGTCCTTTGATGAATTCAATGAATTATAGAAGGAAGTAGATAATCATCTTGGAAAGAATAATAAGAACCTTATATTGAATCGAGGTGGGAAATATCTTAACCAAGAGTTCATCATCTTTTTACGAGTGTTTGGGATTCAATGTCACTCACTCCACCTTTTACACCATAGTGGAATGGTGTTAGTGAAAGGAGTAACCATACGTTATTAGACATGGTATGGTCAATGAGTAGTCATGAAGATATGATGTTATCCTTTTTGGTATAATAATTACAAAATGAGACATACACACTAAACCAGGTACCCAATGAAGCATCCAATAGTATTCCTTTCAAGATATAGAGTATAAAGAAATAGATTTTGTCACATACAAATATATTTGGATGTGAGGAGTTTGTTAAGGATTTCCCTAGAAACGAACTATCTCCCTAGGGCATTATGTGTATCTTTGTTGTGTATCCTAAGGAAATAAAGGAATACAACCTATACAACCCTAATGACATGAATATGATTATAAAAAAAATATTTATTTAGAGGGAAACATCCTAAAAAAGGATATTGGGAGAGATATTGATATCAATGAAGATGATTATCATGATAAAAAATAGTTATTACAAGAAAAAGTTCATTATGTCCACATGGAAGAATTTTTTCCTATAACAAAAGTACTATGTTGGAGTGTAAGAGATGTAAAGGAACTAGTGATTTATAGTTTTCTAGTCACCGATGATGGTAACCCATTAATGTTGTACAATGATAAACCTCTCTCTAATAAGGACATAATAGAGTGCCTAGAATCATCAATATGGCTAGAAGATATGAATTATAATGTGGATTCCATACATTAAATTCCATTTTTGGTTTTCATTGATGCACCAGTTAATGTAAAACATTTTTGATGTATATGGGTATTCAAAGGTAAACTGGACATGGAAGGTAAAGTAAGTACCTAAAAATCATTGATAGTGGCTAATGTTTTTGAGAAACATAAAAAGATTTACTGTGATGAATACATTTCTCTAGTTTACATGTTTGAAACCATTAGATTCAATCATTCCATCTATTATTACCTTGACTATTATATTAGGAATATGGATCTCCAAATTTCTTTCCTTAACGGAAACATTTATATAGATTTCTTTATGGAACAACTAGAAGGGTTTTTTTACAACAGTTGACACTAAAAGGGTTCACATATTACAAGATCCATTTATGGGCTGAAGAACATATCTAGGTCATGGAATATTTGATTTGATGACTCCCTAAGAGAATTTAGTTTCATTAAAAATGACTGTGAGCTGTGTGTTTAAAAAAGGTTTAGTGGAATTTTCATCATTATCAAAGTATTATATGTTGATGAAATATTACAATTTTGGAAGTCTCATACTAGTCTTAAAATCTGTTGAGCATTTGTTGACCAGGTGCTACTCTATGAAACACATAGGTGAAGGAGCTAACATTTTAGTGGGAAAGATCATTCATGATTAATCAAATATGTGGCTTGGACTATGTCAAAGTAAAAATATTGACCACATACTAAACATATGTAGTATGCAATAATCTTAGAGGGTATTATTTCTAGTGTCACATGGCTTATTTATTTCTAAGAAAACCAATCCTCATAATCAACAATAAGAAAGATTGAATGAGTAAGACCCATACACATCGACGATAGGATTAATCATGTACACCATGTTATGTTGTAGACTTGATGTTTCTTATGCACTAAGCATGGTTAGGGTATATCATGATGTTCTATAAGAATAGAATTGGAATTTTTTATGGATATCCTTAAGTATATGATAATAACTATGTATATGTACCTAGTGTAAGGGAGATATAATGAACTTGTCTTTAGAGTGGATGTTGATGGCAGTTTTCAGCATTGGATCATCAAGAAGAGACATGGTCACATTAACAGAAAAAGCACATACTACAGAAGTATCACTTCATAAGGGATTTTATCAAAGGGCTGAAGCTGTATTAAGAAGATTGTACATGGAATATATAGTGGAGGACCACTTAACTATAGAACTATATATGCATAAGCATGACTATCATGTGAGAGATAGTGGATTGATGGTCGTTAGTAGTTGGCTCTAGTGTAATATATAGTCTTTTAGAGATGGTTACCTGGAATAAAAATATTTCATAACATGTTATTACTTATATTCAATGTTTTTAATATTAATAAATTCTTTATCAAATGAAAAAATTACTTTTCTACATAAAATTTTATGAGATATTGTCCTAAGAGTAACTTGGGCACTAAAAGCTCGTAGAGTAACCTTTCTATATTGAGAAATCATAAGTTCGATGAAAATATTCCTGAATATATGTTTTATAGGTTGATGAAATCATTTAGGAGACAGAAATGATATATCATATCTGGGTAGGAGACTCATAGGATATTGTGGCACCTTCTCATTATTTAGATCTTTGGTGATATCTAGTAAGATATTATGAGAATTAGACCCGATAGTAGGAAATATATATTTATATGTTTCATGGGATTATCCTATCTATGGATGTGTGTATTGGTTCTTATACATTGATATTATTAATAATGTGTTTTATTATTCATGCACTTAGATGTATTGATGAAAACCGATATGAAATATGTTCATGGTGAGGTAGGATATGTTGGGTGCGTCACAAGTAATATGGAATTAATGAATAATGTCTAAAAATATTTTTACCTTATGTTCATTAATGAAATATTTCATCTTATTAAATTTTATGGAAATGATATATCCAAAATAAATCCATGCCAGTGGGGATAAATAGGCATGTTCTATTTTCAAAATTTCAATGACAGTGATACCAAGCATATAGGATGATGGCACTAGCATGCAACCCGTTCAATTATAGATATTGTAAAAAAAGGGATTATATTAAATGGTTAGCATTATTATGAGTTGGTATTTAATTATGAAATTAACTTATTTTTCAATCGGTTCATTGGCATGTTTCTAGGCGCAAGCCTTAGATGGTAGGCAGGTTCGCCTAATGCCACTGAAAAATAGTCCTAGAGGGTCACATAATAGGTGTATCTAGTATCGTAGTTAAGTAATTTAATAATTTAACATCTTAAATAAATATTATTCATGGTTTTTAATTAATAATTATTCATGTATTCCTAATCTCATTTATTCCCTCAAAAGTTATCAGAGACTATATTGTGGGACATATAATTATTAAAAATTTAAGAGGATTGGCATACCAAGATTAATGGTCTAGTAAGATATAATAATATATAATATTATTTTGTTAAATAATATTTAATTATAATCACTTGTTATGTTATTTTAATGAAATTATAATATTTTTATTATTATTTGACAAGGCTCTTTCACTTTTAATAATGAATTAATTAAAGGCACATGTGTAGATTATTTTATTATTACCCTAGTGAAATAAATGCATGGTTGTATTATTATATTAGTAGCTGAGGGAGAGATAAGTGACACTAATTGTGTTGTGAATTTTTTTGGAGAAAACCAATCAATCCAAGAGAGATATTACCTCTCCATGAGTTCTCTTAGGAATGATAATGATCTTCCTCAACCAGATCAAGGAGAACGCATTGGAAGCGATTCTCAATGTTATCGATGGAAGGTGACACAATAGCAAGGACCATCTGTTTTAGCACCATGAGACTCCTTTGGCAATGTATGGATATTTGTGGACCATGTGTGAATCACAACTATAGAAGATATACCATTCATATCTACAACACAACGAAGGTGAACTAAAAAGATATTTCTAGATGTATCAATGAAGAAAGAATAACCTTGGAGGTAATTATATTTTATTAAATAAATTATTACCAATATCTGTGGTTCCAGTCACTTGGTTTCAGGTTTCTATTTCTTTTTTCTATTTAACTTAATGATTTCTTGGGATCAAGACAGTCATTGTCACATAGATCCCAGACTGTTCATTGAATATGGAAATAAAAAAATTATAGACTATCCCTCCTATTATTCTAATACACTATGAACCTAGAGAATTCACCATAGGTCATCATGGAGATTATAAATAGATTGGACCTCTTGTATCACTATTATTTTTTCATGATAATTATGGAAGACATCCAAGTTTACTCCTGATATGAGGTGGATCATGATCAGAATTTGTAGATAACATTGGGAACCATTCAAGACTATCATATCTCTGATATGTTTTCTAAAAGCATCTTATGGATTAGAGAGGTGATGTTTTAGGGATATGTCATTGGAGAAAAATTAATTTCAATATACCTGGAGAATATCAGAGTAGTTTTGTATTGGGATCACCCATAAAATGTGTTTGAAATGATGATATTCCTCATTCGGGATGTGGTACATTTTTTGGTTCATTCTAGATTTCTCCAGGAAACATTCACCCAGGAGGAGTCTCACCTAGAAATGGGGGGTTTTCATGAGTATTTATGGATTCCTATAAACCTTTGAGGATCACAAGAGGCGGTTTACAACAACCCCTATTTTGATGTTTTCACAAACCTGAATGGGATATGTGGTTTTTTGTGACACCATAGGTATGGGTTTTGTGTGTGTACATATGTAGATTGATCATGTGGTAGTGTATGGTTCCCACCATCTCTATCCATAGGAGAATAAATACCTCGCACCTTACTTGGAGAAATTAGTTGTCAGTCATACTTTTAAGATGTGGGACTACTATATTATTGGGGAGAAATTTGAGGTTAATTTCTATCAAAAGATATTAGACTACATTTTATCTTAACACGATTCGAATAAAATGTATTTTGGTTTGATAGAGTACCTTTTGGGTATTTATTTTGATATAGTGTAACCCCATGTAAATGGAATGTTGTGGAAGTTGCTTTGAGCTGAAAAGTGCTAGTGAATTCTTTGAAGGAGTCTACTTATGAAAGGACTTTCATGTGGATATTTGCTCCGATACAAATAGAAACCAAGAAGAACAGTGGAACCATATTCATGGATAGTGTCCAGTTGACTCCATATCTCATCAAGATTATTATGTTGTAACAATACGATAATGAGTTATTCCAGTAATCTATTCAGTTTCTTTAAGGTGTTGAGATACCAAATGATTGGTCATTGTCTCAAAAGGTTTTTCTATGTTCCAATGGCCTTTTTGAAGTACCATTATTATTGTTAAAGTTGGTGAGGATTGATATCCACCATTCTCAGTGGTATTTTCAACTATGCGCTTATGTTTTTTTAGTTTTGGTGGCTCGGTAGGAGGAGGGATAGATCCAGCTTCATATCCCGATGTTATATATGCTAGTCGGTGAAGGAAGAGAATCAATGAGCATCAAGTTTTCTTTAGCCACTATACATTATTACATATAAGTCTAATGAATTTCCTATAGACTTCATTGTTAGATTACCTCAATTACCCCATGGAAGGAATTCTATTTGGGTAGTGATCAATCATCTGAAAAAATCAGACCATTTCATTTGGATCATGGATTTATCGAAGGTGTATGAGTTGGGATGGTTGTAAATTATAGAGATTGTGTAGTTTCATAATGTTCCACTAGAAATCATTTCAGAAGGGGAACCATTATTCCACCATACTGTTTTGGGATGGCATTCAGATATAAATGGGGTCACAACTCATGTTGAGTATGACATTCCATCCTAAAAAATAATGGTTAGAAGGAAGAGGGAATCAAATCATATAGAAAATTTTATGAGCTTGCATGTTAGATTTCAAAGGATTGTGGGATATCATTTAAGGATTTTAGAGATAGAATATAACAATATTTTCCAAACCTCAATTCTAACAGATCCCTTGGAGGCACTTCATGGTCAATCATGTTGGTAAACTTTATGTTGGGATTAGGTGGGTGTGAAATAAATTCTGGGACCCAGAATAGTGCATGAAATTCCAGATGAAGTAAAACTATTCATGAAGTGGTTGTTGAATTTTTAGTGTCTTTACTAGTCTTAGGTCGATCATAGGTTCCAAGATCTTGAGTTTTCTCTATGAAATTGGGTGTTCTTGAAGGTGGCACCTCTCACGGATCATCATTATCTAGGAAAGAAAAGAATGATAATGTTGAGGTTTTGTGGACCTTTTAAAAACATTGTGAGGCAAGGTAAAGTGGCATAATTTTTTCCATTCCATTATAGATGATTTAAATTCATGAACAATTTCATATCTCCCAGTTGATGAAATATAACAAAAATCCATCTCATATATTGAATTCGGAAGAGATGGAGTTGCAACCATATTTATCCCTAATTTAGAGGCTTTTGTGAATTATAGATTCCCATGAGAATTTGAATCATGCTAAGTATAATCCTCTAATCTGAGTTCCTTTGAATCATGGTAATGATGAGAATGAAAATAGGGAGTAGAAGTCATGGGATGATTAAGAGTACCCATTTTTTTCACTGATCAAGCTCCGAGTTGAATTTATAGGGATGGTATTTTATCATCGTGGTTAGAATTATCACACATATAATTTACTGTTGAGGTAAATTTAATTTATTTTGATGATATAATTTTTTCCATTGGGTTTGTTTTTATTTTTTAGAAATTATGAAAATACTTGTAGTCAATATGTAGTACATTTTGGATCAAAGTATGAAAAAATGTGTACCCTTTCCCAGGTAACCATGTGACAATGTGAAGTTATTTGAGAGAACCATATAAAAAGGATGGTGTAATGTTTTTCAAACAATGAGACTAACTATGTTTTATTTTCTACTTGGATAATAAGGGGTGTATTATTCCCACTCATTTTAGAAAACCATGTATCCTGTATTGGTCATTAAAAATAGGTTTTTTAGGTTTTATCTCCCCCTATTTATAACCATAAAACACAAAAATCATCCCCCTTTAGGATTATACAACCTAGGAACCACCCCCATCACATTTTTTCAATAGTATGTTCATTACTGTGGAGGATTCAGAGCAATTCTACCTGATTATTCAAGCAATCCACCTTATCTCATGGATTCCTCCCCATTTATAGTGTTTTCACTATCCTTTCCTAGGGTTTTACTTCTCTTGTGGGTTGGGGTCATTTTTAGTTTTATATCATGATTTTAGGGTTTTATCGTTATGCTTACCATTCAGTCTTTCCATTATTGGAAACCTTTCAAGTGCAGCTATGGTTTGGCTCCTATTTTTGGAAATTGTAACATTTGAGTTAGGTGGTTCCATGACTAAAAATTATTTGGTGAAATTTACATGTTATATTTGCTTCATGGATGTGTTCTAAAGATTATAAATGTAGTTCTAAATGTGTTTTATAATTTTTTAGATTCATATGGAATGAATTTTTTTTCTATAGGAAATTAGTTTATTTAATGTTTGATCCCTTGTTGTCCCCTTGAATGTGTTTTATGAATTATAAATATTATCAAACAAAGTTTTCATGTGATGATATTTTATTGAAATGAATTTTGTGAGCATTTGGGATTGATAGAGGATTTAGGTAGTTAATGTTGTGGTTTATCATGTGTTTGATATTAATTGGCTTGTACATATGGTAAATTGATGTTATATGTGACATGTGAAACAAAAATTGGGCATGAATGGAAACCTGTGTTTCTAGGATGGAATACGTGAACTTTTATTATAGTTGAATTGGATGTGGCATGGAAAATTTTCATCTACCCGTATTGATGATTACAACACGGAATAAATAAGTAATGATAATTGGATACCACTAGGAATATTTGATGATCCCTCCTAGTGGCTCATACATGATAACACCATTGGTTCTGATTTCTATTACACCTTACACTGAGATACAAAATACCTAGTTTCTAATTTCATCTATTTCTAAGAGGGTTTTACAAAGATATAGTGATCCACTATGATATTTCTCTTACTGACTTCATACGATGCACTTGGTTGGTTTTTTCCAAAGATAATCATTTTTTCCATAATTAAATTCCTTACTAATATTTAGATATTATTTTAAAAAAATTAATGTTATCTTGTCCTAAATTGTTTTAGAATGGATTATCAGTTGTTGTGTGGAATCCTACCCGACATTGGATCAAATACTAATTACACTTTTGGGTGTATGTATACATAGTTATGTTTGACATAGGTAATGTGAATTGTTCATTGATAGTGGTTCAGGATGCTAGTGGTCTTCCCTTATAGGTGAGGTGATGGTGGATTTAGGTTGATGTTTATCTTCTCACATCATGTTTTTTGTGTATTCTGGTTGTTTTCCTTTAATATTTCCTTTTTTATTGTTTTGTATTTGAATATGAATACCTTGATTCTAAAAATTAGTATGTCATGTTTAGTTAGGGTAATTCAGTTTTGAGGAATTTAATATTTTTGGTTGTTTATAAATGTATGTTGAAATAATTCCAAATTTATTATTTTGATACCCATGCACTAGTTACCATCCCATGGGGATCATGAATACAATTTTAGCGATTTAAAGGATTGGGTTGGGTGTCGGGTTGAATGGAACTCCATCTTGGTTCAACAAAATTTCACACATATGTATCTATAGATATATTATCCAAAAGATTATTATCGTTTCGACTTATATATGTTGTGATGGATTGAGTTACCTTACTCATTATGTGGAATGTGATGTCTTGAGTTTTAATTTATGATGTATGATAAATGTCACATAGGATGTGGTGTATCTATGAAAATAATTGGTTTCCATATATAGAGATATGGATGGGATAGTGTAATGTTGATATGTTGTAGGTTCATGTTTTGGTACATAACCCATGACTCCTTGCTATGGATAGTGTAAGAGAGATATGGATCAAGACAAGTTATGTTGGGGCAGAGTGACAAATCATGAAAATATAGTAGTGGGGGTACCATTTTTGTTATATTATTACAATATATATCCTTTTATACATTACTTATTGATATATTTCTATGGGGAGGCTGTGAACATGGTATACCTATTTATGGGATGAGTTATTTTTACATATTCATCATGAGTATTTAGTGTTAATTCTTTATCTTTTACATGAGAGGAATAATTAATGATCCATCTATTTTTATAGTTATACTCACCCCACATGAATAAAATTTATTTTTCTGGTCATTATGAGATGGTTAGAGATATGGTTCCATATTACTAGATCATGGTCATATATGATCTATTTAGGATTATGGTCACTACTGTTTTTACATTTATATTACATGTAGTCACATTCATTTTTTTATTCATGAATAAAATTACATTTATTATATTAGTATTAATTTTAGGTACCTGAGCATTAGTTTTTTGTTGTATCTATATTATCTTCATCTTCCACATGATTCAATTAGAGGTCAATTCTTTCTATTTTATGTATAACTTTTCCTCGGTGCTAGTAACCAAATGAAGAACCGAGCATGTAATCAAGTATTCACTATCAAAATTCAATATATTTTTTACCATGATGGTTACTATTTTTGGGGAGGGGTTTGTGACAGAGTTGTATCAGTGGTTCATGTGGAGTGATAGCACGGAGTCTTGATTTTGGGACAATTGAGGAATACATGGCTTATTTTGGATAATGTGTCATCTATGTTAAATAAGTAATGTCAAAAGGGATAATGTATGATTCATGAGTATTCTGGTCCCCTTGTGATCTAATGAAATGTCTATTATGATTACTCTAATTGGTGTGAAAAGGGATTCTTGTTTGAATGTAGAGAGCCGTGGGAGGATAAAACACAATTCATTTTTACACTTGTGTAAAAATATGGTATACTGTTGGATTAGATTTAAATTAATGAATAAAATGAAATAAATAATTAATCGATGATTATTATTACATATTATATGATCCACAGTTCTTATCATTTATTATTCAATCATAAATGGATCCTTGTATTCCTCCTCATCTGATTCCCATTAAAGATGTTAATGAGGGTTTGATTGAAGATCACCTTAGTGTTGAAATTGAAAATGAAAAAAATTGGGGAGGGTACTCTATGATTTTTAGAATAACAGTCTCCAAAAGTCTTATAGATAAATTTCAAACTCATTCATAGATTATTTTTTTGATAGGGTTTTGTGGGAATTTAGTCTGATCCTTTCATAGAAGTAGAATTCACATTCACGTGTTTTTATGATGTTTTGTATGATATCAAGGTTGTTTTAGAAAGTTTTTCTTACGAAATTCAAGGATTCTGTGGTTTTTTTGGATAATTTCAAATAATAGTTCTTAGAAGTGTAATTTCATTGACTGTGAGTATAGTTATACACCATTAACTACTCAACCATCCATAGGGGAGCTAAAATCTATGAGAGTTTGTTAACAATTATAGGACCAATATACTGTATTCATCTGGCGTGTTTCTAGTTGAGGAGGGAGGGGAAGAATTTAGGGGGAATTTGTATCATTAGAACTGGTTATAGGCCAACCAATTCTTATTGTATTATTTTCCCAAGTTTCTCATAAGTGAATAGGTGGTTAAGATAAAACTAGAAACAACCAAATCGTCATGAGAGAAGAGTTTACTTGATTCATCAGGACAACAAGATATATTTTTTGTTTCAAATTTTCATGGAATTATTTGTTTTTTATCATCCAGGGGTAGGTCTCATCCCTCATAATCTCATTTCTCTAATTATGGAGGATCTTAGACCCATGAAAATTGATAAGATTCATTTTTTCTTTTTGATATACTTTCATCATTGGGGAGAGTCTTCAGCGATTCTTTGAAGTCATCATGTGGATGGAGTTCCACTTCCGGTCCATCCATTGATTGAGTTTCATCAAAATAAACAACAGTAGTCTATTTAAGTCTATTATAAGTTGAGTGGATATATGTGCGAAATAGGAAAACTATTTTATATTCATTTTCCATAGAGATAAGAGTAAAACCTTGGAGGTTTTAATCATCAGGGTTTGATAAAAAATGGTGTATTTCATTGTTAGTTTCATTGTTCAGTAGTGCCAAATCTAAGAATTATACTTTCCAATATTGGTAATAATTTCTTTTTTTATAAGGTCGCATCACATTAATGATTCAATATCATCAAAATCCATCATCTCACATTTCGTTTCCATGAATTGGTACTTTTTGTTGAAGGTATTGTAGTTCCAAAGGAATTTAATACTACAGTTGGGGATCAAGATTCATTTTTTGATGTTCGTAGAAACTATGATTTAGTGATAGGGAATCATCAAATTTGTCGATACATCCTATGTTTATTGATATAACTCTAACAATATAAAATCATAATTATTTTATATTTCCTTTATATCATGAATGTTATCATGTATTTCATTCAGATAAAGATTATGTTCTAAGATGATAATTGAGATCTGATAGTGTTCACTGGCATAGGAGATCCTCAGATGATTAAGAGTCACATATATTATTTGACATACATAGCAACCAAAAATATTGTAGATATTTTCATAGGTTCATACAATGGTTTTCTAAAGGGATGTAGAAAATTATTCTCTTGTATTTCCTTAAGAGTTTAAATAATTTCCCCCAAAATGTGTTATCAAATTTTGGTTTTATACATAGCAACAATTTTCTCTAATATTGATGACTCCCTAAGAAATTTACTTTCTAATTTTGGTAATCACTGATTTTTTTTGGATTTATTTGAGATTTATGTGATTCCAATTGTGAAAGTATGACCAAGGGGAATTTTTAGGTGGAACATATTGAGGTATGATCAATTATGTATAATCTTTGTTATGTTGACCAAGATGTATGGACTGTGAGAGCTACCAGGTGGTCAATGACCAGAGGGGTTAAACCATGAGATCTACCCATAGGGTTGTTATTAAATTAACATGGGACCATAGGTCATTGACTATGAGAGATTCTAGGGGGTCATTATAATTCATTTTTTCTATGTATAACAAGGGGGTATTGACTGCGAGAGCTACCCATTGGTCTTTTGTAAATTATTATTCCTACGTGGGAATAAATGGGTTACATTGTGTGAGATTTACTAGAGCATCATTATTTATTGAATTGATGATATGTTAAAACTGAGGGGATAGACTATGTGAACATTATCATAGGGTTTTTTGATTGATTGTAACGATTCATCCAAGAGAAGCACAATCATGGACTTAGTCTTACTTGTTTGTTAGATGGTATTTCGAGATATCTGTTTTTCTATTACACATGGGATACAAATATTAGGATAGAAATTTTGGTTCATTATTCAACGGATTGTATAATCTATGATTGAAAATGAATGTAATTAAAAACTATAGGATTATTTACATTTTATTACTTCCTAGTTTATTGCTTCATCTCTACAAATTTCTAGATATATATATATATTTATTTATTTATTCACAGATAGTTAGGAACAAATATTTTGGTGGTTGCCTACTGGGATACCCTCACAAACTATTAGAGTCATGCTATTTCACCTAGAATGAATATATGGTTTTAGGTATAGATAATGGAAAGTTCACTTTTATATCATGTACTTCATTACTGATTGGATTTGGAGAGCATGAGACCAAGCTGAGTCTTGTGATGCTGTTGGAGTTAACTGCTTTCTATACATTTCTATTAGAATTGTATTTTCAGCATTGTGACTTGTTAGGATATTTTCCTAGAAATATGTGTCACTAATTATTTATATATGTTCTCCAGTTGTTTATTTACTATTATTATTATATTTTATTACACTGTTGTTTGGTATTACAACTTCTGTTTTTGTTATCATTTTATATTCTACTGGGTATACTCTTCCAATGAGGTTACAATTCCACCAATATCTTACCTTGTACCTTGCTAGTAGTTAGAAGCCTTCAGAGTTTGGGTGAATGCACATGAGGTTATGTGACCAACCTAGTTTGGGTCACCATTTGGTGGCACCTGGAACTGGGAAGTGACATGATTACTTTTTTAGATAGATGGATTATGACTGTGTATTTAGGGAATAGTGGAAAAATATTCATGAAGTGACAGTGGGGTATCGTTGATGAATTATTATAATAATATGTTTCCATGAATGTGTTACATGTAAATAGATAGCATTGGGAAGGCGTGGATCTTAGAATTAAATTTTATGTGGAAGGTGTGTTTCACTTATTGGTCACTAGTATTTAGTACTATTTGTTATCATTTTTATGTGAGGGTATGTGGAGGATCATACTAAATATTATGTTATACTCACCCCGTGTGTATATAATCAGTTTTTTGTGACCAGTTACAGAAATATATTGATTAGGTTGGATATTACAAGATCATTGTTTTGTTAAAGCTATTTGGGATTTATTGTCACTACCACGTTTGCAATTATTTGTACATGTAGTCCATTTTCAATTGTATTAGACTTTTATGAAAATACCCGAATGCATGTGAGATTTTATAAATCTATCTATGAATGACTTAATGGGTGAAACTGCCTTATTTATATCTTACAAATATTTCTCATTTCGGCTAAAAATTCACATTTATTTACATTATAAGTCACTAGTTATATTCACCAATATTACGGCTATTAAAGGTGGGACGTGGGAAATCAATATCCTTCTTCTCTCATTGATGACCATGGAGGGGTATGATTTGGGGGGAGGCGACCACGATATATTTTATAAACACGTTGATATTAAAAAAATTCTAAATTTATAAAGAAATTAATTTATTTTTTAAAAAATATTATTTGTCCAAATGTTATTGAATGCCTAAATACAAATTTATGTATATATTTGTAATAAAAATTTTCAATTATATATTAAATATTTTTTTCATATTTTCATTACATTATGTAATTATTTTTATCATCCAATGTAATATTTTATCAAAATGAAATTTATCCTAGATTATTTTAGCTCAATGTGGCGTTTGGAATATGTAATGTAGAATAATATTTATTTAAAGGAAAATATATACTAAATCTCAGTGTTTTACAATGATTGTGCATGACGAATATTTAAAAATCATTTTATTATTATAGAGAAACATTCAATAGTGTATGATTAGGTGTTATAACACAGTAAGAGAGATCAATCCAAAATGAATAAGGCATTAAATACATTATATATAGCAATTTTAATAGAAAATATTTCTTATAATTAAGCTTATAGGCTAAAACACAACAGATTATTACATGACATTAAGTCACCTGTTTTGAAATAATCATGTTGTACTATTAATGAGATGATAAATAGATCCTATAAAAATATTTTGTAACACATTTTGAAGGTTTTCAATGCTGACATGAAGTTTTAGGATTTTGAAAATAATATGAATATAATTTTTGTATTTGAAAATAATACCATAATTTACATTATTACACCATGATGCTTTTGAATTATGTAAAAATCCATCATCACAATGAATAATGAATTAAAAAAACTAAGACACTTGTAAAAATATTCTAGATAAAATCCTAAAGATAATTAAGTATAATTTGAGGAAAATAACTAAGGTGTTCATTTGATTTTAACAAGAATGAACAAGTAATGGGAAGTAGAACATTGGTAAAATTGTAAATTCTATTATTTTTTTCATTTACCCACATATGTACATTGTAATGTATGAAATCACCAAAATATATATATATAATTTATATATTAAATTTTAATAAATGATGGACATAAAATATCATACCTCAATGGCCATTCTAGTAGACTATATTGAGTATTCCTGATAAAGTTAACTGAAAAAACAAATGTTTCCATCCATAGGGGGTTACGGTAGCCTGTGGATCATGATCTTAATGAGAACACACTATAACAAATGATGATTTTATAGAATCTTCCCTATGTTTGATGAACAAGATACGATAGAAAGAGATATTTTGGTTTCTTATAAAAAATTGGTATGCTAAAATAGGCTAGATGTCATCCATTTATATTTCCATACATGACATGATTAATTTAATAAAACACTTCTACCTTATTTAATAATTCATTGTTTATTTATTACAATTTCCATTAAATAATTAATTCTTATTCAATGAATATTTAACATGTTTAAAGCATTAAAAATGAATTATTTTAAATATATCCATGTTGAATATAAATGAACCTAAATAAAATATCCCATGACCTATTTTAGTGCCTAATCCCAGATATCCCACATACAAAAAATATGTAATGTAAATTTTCAAAACAACAAAACCATTTTTGAATCCATCTGAATGACGTTTTTGGACAATGATTCATCATTAACTATTTATTTTTTAAGATACACATTTCAAAGAAAAATAGCCTTATCTGGAGGTTTATATATGTGACCCTGTCATCCTTAAAATCATTGATTACAATTATGAAATATATATTTCAAATACATATGGAAGGGGAAGACTCTTGAAAAAGGATAGTTCTACTCAAGACTCTATGGATTATTTGTGATTTCCACCAAACATACTCATATGTATATATAAACATGTCCACCAATAAATGTGTAATACAATTCAAATATATACATATAAATTATTTTTCAATGAAATCATGTTAGTAATAGACATGGAACATGTTAATTTAGTATATTCATCAATTAAATTATGAATTTTCTAAATAATTATTAAATTTTAAATGAATACATCACATATCATTCATATAATTGATGAGAACATCACATGCCCCTATAATAGTAGTTAAATATACCACCTGAGACGTAACATAGAATTGTTATCCATGTCCCCAGTCTTATTCAGAAAGGTCTGTGATATTATTTCTAATCATATATATGGAAGAAAGCCATCATAGTTTAACTCCATCTGACCACATTATTAGTAACATACCATACCACCCAATTAATATCTCCGTTCATATATTGGCTTGATAAAGTAGGGTATCAAGGTATGATGTTTCCAAATCTAGGTTTCTATCTGACCATATGTTTTAAGGATTGATAAAAAGTACACACTAATAGGTATATATATGACTAAATGAAATTCCAAGAGATATAATTTAGTGGGCCAATTGATATAATATATCCCTATATATTACCAAAAGTATTCATACCACCCATATCATGTACAAACATTCATAATGTTGACTAGATTCCCTTAAATACAATATTAAAATATCACAAAAACCCATAATATTAAGTTCATATCATTACTTATAGAAACCAAAATATTTTTACTTTTATGGGATTTTTATCAATAGATTATTCATGTAATATAAATTTAAGGATACATAAAAAAATAAAAAATAGAGATTACCTTTGCAATAATTACATGATTTGTTTACAACTATTACAACCAATCTCATATGTGTCATTTATTTTGGGATTATACTAGAATTGCATTTTTTTACATTTATATATTTTCAGCAGTATATAAATATTTAATTCTTATCACATACCTATGTGACCATATGATAAAATATTAACGTTGAACTATGAGATAGTAACCGTAATAATGAAGTCTAGTTTGAATAATTGTAAGATTTATGAGTCATATTTCTTTAATCCAAATATGAACATATATTTCTACTCCATATCTTTCTAAAATAAAATGTTACAATGATACAATTCCATATAATTTGAAATTCTTCCAATATTTTCATCACTCTCAATTACGAAATTATGCAATCAAATATACTCCTCAAGGTCAATGTAACCATTTATATTTTTATCTAGCATAACCATTCTAATTTTATTATAAACTAAAATTCACCACATTATGTGAAATATGATTTCCCATTTACATTTGTCTATGCCAATTTCACATAAAAATATTATGAAATTACGTGAATTTTACTATTTTATAAAGAAACAATAATAGTGTTATTTACATTGTTAATCTAACTAATTGTAACAATTAACATTTTCATTACTATAATATCCTAAAACATCCAACATGATACAACATAAAATTAAAAAATTCGTGATATATAATTATAAACTTTTGTATTTATTTATCATCAACATTCCTAAACATTATAGGAAATTATTTAATGAATAATATATAAAATCATATTGGTATAATATTTTTTTTTCATTGATATTTAATACGATCAATTACACTCCCAAAATCCACATAAATTCAATGTTTTTTATGGAAATTTATTCTATGACACTAAAAAAGTATATTGGGTTTTATGAAATAATAATTTTTTAATTGTTTAGAATATTTGATAAATAAACAGTTGTTTACAAAATATCATATGAAATTAAATGTGATTAGAGTAAATTAATGAATATATATTTAATTAATTAAAATATAGAAATATTTGGTGGAATTAAAATTCCATAAAATTTTTAAAAATGGAACGATAAAAACATTGTCTAGGATAAAATAAGTTTTTCCATTTATTATAATAAAAAATTATAATTAAATAAATTATAATCCATGATTATACAAATAATTATCTCAATTTGCTATCAATACCATTTTTTTGATCATTGATTATACAAGAAAGTGAGATGAAGAAATAGAATGTTTACAAAGATTTATGCATGATTTATAAAAAATTTACATTAATATTTATAATATAAATATATATACATCATCACCGAAATTTAAACAACAATATCTTTTAATTATTAAAATTATTTTAAACTAATGTATAATTATAGTTCTTGTAAAACATAGATTTCATATCACATAGACATTAAAATAATATAATAAAATTACGTAACATTAATTCATAAAAGGGGTATTCCTTGAAGTCTCCAAAACCATTTAGGTATTCTATAAAATACCGTCATATGTTAAAAATTCTCCATCATAATACTCTATGGTTTTAAGTTACAATAACTATATTCGTGGAAAAATATTATTTCACTATATAACATTTCTTCTTCCATTTATATACATTTCCCTAATTGTAACATCTTTGTAGTACCAAATCATAGAAATCATATTACTATTTAATTTAAAATAATTATATATTAGAATATCAGTATAACATTTATTGAAGTCATTCATTTTTTCAAAAATATTCCATTAGAAAAAATATGATGAATGTTTTAACTACAAAAATACATATATTAAATAACTAATTAGAATAGTCGTATTCATATATACTTAATATTAAGTACATATACTATCATATTGTGTATTTTGGAGTATAATTTCATAGATAAATTATCATATAATTTCATTTAAACCTTAAAAGAATCATTCCATATTTCTATAAACATATTTATTTTCATATTGAAGATCATAAAATCTCTATTTCCCAAGAAGGAACATTATAACTCGTTGAATATAACACCTGATTAAGAACATTTCTTATGACTCTAGTCTTGGATGTTTATAAGTTTATGATTATCAACTAATATATTTATTTTATTATTTATATTGCTGATGATGATTAATTTTTCAATATTTATAATTTTTACTATATAAGTATAATGATTTTATATTATTTCTTCATGTACATTGGGATGATTGTTCTCTCACTAAAAATTTAAACCCACAAATCATATTCATGAATGATCCCTTATAGATATTTGACTACACAATGTGTCAATGTGTTGTTTCCATAACCACATAGTTATTCATGTTGTGAATAATGAAAATTACAATAGATTATATTCATTGAAATTTTAGTAGATAACAAATTTTAAATGTATATCATATTATTTTTCATTGTTACCCTAATTCATTTAGGGTGTCTTGAAATTTGTATACTAGATGAAGCACCAAAAATAGGCTAGCAATGTTCAATCCATGGGATAACAAATACCAGATGACCTTCCCAAGGATATTCTTGTCGGACTCATTATTTTTCATCCATACACATGAAAATCTACGTGAACCCGTATATAGAATGATATTCCTAGTTGCATGATGAATGCCTTAAATGCCAATCTTTGGGTGGAATCTCACACATTGTATTATCTCCATTTTCAGTCTCACTGTTTCAACATACAACGTATTGAATATCATAGTTATACTTATTAAATATTTTTAATCATAAATTTTACATGTTTTATTATCATTAAACAGGAAGGATTTAAATGATTATAATTTGGAATTCCTATTACAACCACCAAATTAATGTGTTGAATCCATATTAATGACTAAAATTTACACAACCCACAAGTTTTTGTTACTCATCCTAATGTGAGTCAAAAAAATTCATACATATCCCAATTCACTATATTAATAAGTTATATTTTGATTTTATTTAAATTTATTGAGAAACATGATATTGATATTATCTACATGTGTAAGATCGGAGCAAGACATTGTAGGCCCAATTCACCTTTCTTGCCATGGTATAAACCTTTATTCCTATAGGTTTTTTTGTAAAATAACATCTACTGTGGGAGATTTGGAATAAAATAAAATTCAGTCCATGATATGTCTGAATAATAATATTCAAATATTATTCCAAACAACTATATTCAATACATTAACATCTCTTAGAAACCAATGACATTATTATAGACCACAATATTTTGTAGAAGCATACAATACATGTAATGTAAGGACATATCCCATAGAATAACATTAATATTTAAATTAAATATTACGGATAGTTAATATAATGAATTTATAACTATGAATAAATTTGTAAATAAACATTAAATAAATAAACAATTCAAATATTTAGTCATGAGTTAGCCATTTATGAACATCTTTTAAATAAAATCAATCTATAAACTATTTTATAAGTTACCTACCATTATGTACATTCTATAATATTGAATATAAGATCCATTATAGTTAATAAAATAAGAAATCATTAGAATTGAATATTATATGGTATTTTTATTTATTATATATAATAGGGATCAAATAAATATTTAGCATCATTTTCAGTCATTTTAAATAACATATTTAAATAATATAATTTAATATTGTCCATTTTATTTTTAATAATTTGTAATTAATAAGTTATTATTAATGTATACTTATTTATATAATTATATTTTATTATTTTGACCATATTTTTTATAATTGATATATATATTTATAAATCATTTTATAGTACTTATGTAAATGGTTTTTTTATATATTATAAGGACACTGTATAATTTTTGGTAAAACGATTTCAATACACATTGTAATTCTCTATAAATTTTATAAATCATATTAGTGTGAATGGTAGGTTTATAATTTAGAATCTTTAAAATTAAATTGATATTTTTTAAGAATTATTAATAAAAAAAATAATTCATTAATGATAATTATTTTATTGATAATTATTTTATAAAAAATCTTTTTTAAAAGTATACATCATTCCATATTAAAATTTTTTTGTTTATAATATTTTTATATATATTCCTAATCTATTCCCAATTTAATCATTTTTATAAAAAAATATTTATTTACCAAATTTTTTTAACTACATAAATAATACCCCTTTAAATTAAAACAACTTCAAATTAATTATTTATGAATAATTCATAATTTAAAATGAAAACATCGCTATATTATGTCCTTAAAATTATGTTTTACCCACTAATAAATTAACCCTTTTGATTATTAAATTAAAAATTTTAATATTATATAAAATAAAAAAGAATTTGTTAAAATGGATTTTTCATATTAATATATATTATATGGAAAATTTTAATTTAAGAACAATATATATATTTTTTATAATCAATGAAATAAATTAATGGGTGATTTATTCATAAACTAATTTCTAAATTAAAATATTCATGAAATCAAATTTTTAATTATTTATATACATTTTAAAAAAATGATAAACCTAAAAAATAAATATATGAAAGATAATTTTTTTATAATTATATAATTGATAAAATAATTTTTTGTATTTTAATAAATATTTTAAACTTCATTCCATTATTTCAAAAAAATATAAAATCTATAATTATATTCTGAAATGAATTTTCTTGATTAAAATATAATTGTTATCTATTATGATAATAAAATGATATAAATATGATAATTTCCAATTTAAAGATGTCCAATTAAATTATTTATTAAGAAAATATTATTAATGTGAATCACATTTCAAATATATATATATATGAATTACATATATAATTAAATAAATCAAAAATATAATTATTAATTATAAATATGAAATTTCAAATTTATTTCAATGATTGAAATATCCCATTTCAAATTTTTTAAAATAAATGCTTCATATATTAATTAAATTATTGTGTTCATTCAGCCAATAAATATCCCTTAGATAACACCATAGGTATTTCATCATCCATTATATTAGAATGAAAATGGAAGAAAAAACCAAATATACATCATATATTTTTGATGGAATCAATGTGTAATAAATAAAGAACATAATTGTTGAATCTTGTATAATCAATGTAAAAGACTCCAACAATTTTTCTTTACGAGGATCACTAGAAAAGTAATAAAATGATTCTAAATTCCAAGGGATTTCTACTAATTATGTATTCTGAATTCAATTGGTGGAATCCCATACATATTATGTTGTTATATTTTCTTCACTTAGGGTAATTAAACAAATTATGGGAAGGTAGAGATCATTGAGAGATATTTTTAAAAATTAATCATCCATGATTGTAGGAATATCATCCCTTTATATAGAGATTAATGACACATTTCTAATAATAAAACTGATCCTACATAATGAATATATCCATATACATTTTCTACATTAACTTTATTTAAGTAAAACATATTCGATGAATTTCATACCATTTAATGCATCCATAATAAAATTTAATCATTGAAACCATCTGGAAGATACAAAAAAATATTTTAAATATTCTTTTAATTAGTTTAGATCATATTTATTAATAAATTTTTAAATTTTTCTTTTACTTGGTTAATAATACCTTTCTTATATTCGGTTCCCCATTATTATTATTAATAATATAGTACTATGGATTGTGATATCAAAACCATTAGACCCCTAGTATTACCCAGCAAATAAAAATGCATTATATACATCATAAAAACTATTATATGTTTCTCATTCTACCTATCGTAATTAGTTATCTTGATTTTTATGATCATATTCACTCACGAGTGATGGGGAAATTTATTGAAGAATTTTTGTTTTTTATCCACTTATTCAAAACTTCATAGTTAAATTATTTCCTCTCATATTCTAATTTTTTTTGATTTGGAATATATTTAATTGGTTCAATGTATTCATATTATTCCAAGATTATTAGTTATTTATATGATATTTTAATCATAGAGATCCATGAAAAACATGATTACAATCAACAATAATGGGTTCCCATTATTAAAGTGGAAATGAATGCATTTTTTAAGGCGATCATGGTTTCATATATTCTATTACAAGGAATTATGGTTCTAAAGATCATAAAAATTATTATACATTATCCAAAAATTTAGAAATCCTATAAATTTTTTATTATAATAAAAATAATTTATATAGATAAGTACCCAGTTCATTAATTTAATCACCTGTATCGAAAGTAATTGCATTGGTTATTGGCTTTAAAAAACCAATAGAATATTGTGGAAACACTATGATATACATTAGGGGGATACTAAAATCACAGAGTCATGAATATAAACAATTTATTCTCATTTAGATTACCTAATTACAAGGGAAGATGAGTTGTAATATGATTATTAATTCATGTGAGGGAAATTAAAACTACAATTTGAGGTTATTGTGAAGTTTATGAGGAATCATTTGTGTAAATAAGTGGAAATTAATTCAAATTAATATGATCAAAGTGAATCTTTATTCCATGTAGGATTAATTCATAGATGTTTAGACCATTAAAAATATGAATATAGTATTGATTGAAACTAAGATAAGGATAGGGACAACCATAAGCGGTAATGATAAGGTTGAAATAATGACCATGTAGAAATGTTCTAAAGGATTAAGACATAATGAAACTAAAAAGGAACATGTGGTAGAAACTATTAATGAGGATAATTATGTCTTTTAAAGAAATTATATATCATTATTTCATAAAGGAATGGAATTATGAAAATATAAATATAATGGAAATGTTACATTAAAGAGTTTCAATTGTGTTAGTACTATAAAATTTTCATATAGTTTCACTAAGAAGGATGGATAAGAGTAAGAGGGTGAAAAAAAATAAAATATTATAATTAACTAATCCGTTATGAAGTCTTAATTTTTCATGATTTGGAGTATTAGGTCATTGGATTACGCTTAGAGTAGGATTAGTGGAGTTTAGAGATATAATTCTTATATAATTGTTATTTCTTAGAATGAATAGGCATACATAACATCAATGGTTATTTATAGCATGGAGGACATAAATTAATGAATTAAAATTTCATATGGGATTTCAAATATTAATGAACTCATAATGTGAAATAGTTTTTCATAAACTGAATTTGAACACCAAAAATTGATTCATGTTAACAAGGTCTAGAGATTGAGGGAATCATAGAATAATTATGCTTCACATCACAAATATGTCGGACACAAAAATTAATAATAGAATTTAGGTGTTTTTATATTAAATATTTCATGTTCTATTTTTTGATAATATTTGGTACTCCATTAAAATTTTCCGCCTAACATGTTTGGGAAAACGCAAGCTGATTTTCTGATAGTTCATAGAATTCATGTCCAATATACGATCATAGGATTCTGGTAGGTGATATTTTTAAATCTATTGATAGTAAATCCATTTTCCCATTATTTCTAATTATTCACTTTTGGAGTTTGTAGTGAATATTTTTTTCATGTTTGAAGATATTTTGGTCTCTATTTTTTTATAATAACATAATGTGTGTCCGGATGATTCACGTTTTCCTTATGGGGTTTTCATATTTTTGTATCATCGCTTTCACCCTATTGGGTTTGGAAATTTATATATCTTATTTGAGTAATGAAACCATTTTTCTCTGCCTATTTATTTTATTTTTTGGGTATTTAAGGATGTTTCCTTCTATTGGGTAGATTATATGGGTCAGATTATACAATATAAATAATTTTAATAACATAAAATTGATGGGAGTAAGAAGAAATTTCATTTTTTTACTTATGTTATAGTTATTAATAATTATATTTTAAATTATTTCTCCCACTTATAATGATCATGTCGATTGGGAGCCATGTTTGTATTAATGTTGATATGTTTGTGAGACTATTTTTGTATGATTTCTTGATATCACCCAAAATGAAATTGTTAATCACTTATATCTATAAAATGATTATTTATCACATGATAATATAATTTTTTTGTGATAATATCCATTCTAAATAATGAATTAATTTTTTAAAAATCTATTGATAAGTATAAAATTAAAGAAGATATGTTGTGGTGGTGCCTGTGGCTTTGCATAATGTGTTGTCTATGGTGTGGTGGGAGATTGTGTAGTGATTGTAGTGACCAAATTTGGTTATCCAAATGTGGCTAGTGGTGATTTTATTGGTTTGAATGAGATGAGATGTTTTTGATTATGACATATTGGTGATGTACAGGGGATGCGACATGTGGTGGGGGCAATGTCTAGTGGTTGTGTTTTGTGGTGGTTGTGGTAGGTGGTGGTTGATATGTGTAGTTGTTGTTGTCAGGTTTTGTAGATGATGTGATTATGTGAAAACCATTTATATGATATTAGAGAGCTATTTTCTATGGTGTGATTGTGTTTGTTTCTTAGTACGAGAGGGAATAAATTTTATTGATGAAAATGTATATAAAGCACCTGGTAAATGATAATTAATGGTTTGGAATTGATATGTGATAATCTAATTAAATTAATTTCATTATTTATTAATGGTACATGTTAATGTTAATAAAATGACTAGTAAATGTGAGATTGGGGGAACTATTCCAAATATGGTAAATAGTGGGACCTCAATTTTGAAGCCTAATTCAATTGTTATATGTGTTTGTTTTGTGGTGTGTTGTATTTTTTATTGGAGATAGTTGTGATAGATTTCATGTGGTGAAATATTGGAGTCGTATTGAAAAAGGGTATGTTTGTTGTGAACCCCTATATCAGGTATTGTGTGTCAAATATATGTCATGTATTTTATTTTATTTCTATATGAACTCTATCTGAGTTAGAGAACCTTACCAAGGAAAACATGTTTGGGTTTTTAGTTTTTTCCAATACAATCATGTTTGTGGTGATATAGATGACAAAATACCCTATCTTCAATGATATCTACATTACCTTGTAATGGTTTGGTTTGCTTTTAGAGATTAAATAGAGATGATAATGGATGGTGTTGGAGATTACAATGTAAAAAATATGGGTTAGTTTGGGAATATTAATTTATTGTGATGAAGATGTGATATGTGGTTAGGCACATGTGTGATGGTAGTAGGTCACACAATTGATTCCATTCAAATTCATGATACCCTACCTCCCTTATTATGTGACTTTTATATTACATTTTTTTGATGAGATTTTTATGTCCTAATGATTGTTGCTTGTACCTGATGTGTGTCTTAAAAAGGTTTAGATTTATTTGGATGCATCTTAACCAACATAATAGATGACAAGTTGTGTGATGTGATATGTATTGAAGGGATGCAAGTACAAGACATTTTATTTTGGGTATTGAGAGCTTAAAATGACTTGGGAAACAACTACAAGGTGGAATTAAATAATGTTATTGATATTATGTTTTCATATTGGATTTTTGATTTGGTTAGAATTACATGGTGATTCTAGGATTGGTTATTTGACATGTTTAGGTACATGTTTGTTGTACATTTTTTCACTGTAACATTAATATTCTCTTTTCATTTGTGAAAAACATAATGGGTATGATCCTTTTAATTGTAGAGTTTATGTTAACCATATATATAAATATAATATTTTTTTAGTTTTTCAGGTGTATTGAGGGGATTGATCTCGATATGACATGCTTGTTATTTAAAGATTTTAATTTTTTTACTATCATTATACCAATTTTTTCCCTTTACATGGATATTTTATTGTGTATTTATTTACATTGTTCATGAATTAGGGGATAGTTTGAGATTATATTTATAATAGTTTTTTTATTTTCTCAGTGGTTGTTTATCCTTAATCACGAAACCATATTTTATAGTGTAAAATTTCTCCCATATGTGTGATTTTTAATACCCTCAATGATAGTTTTCATCCATGGACTTACATGAGGTCTACCAGGTTGGTCATTATCACAATTCTTTTTCTAATAATAATAACGGTACATTTGGAGGGAGTGAATGATGAATGATTATTATCAATTATTTTTTAATGATATATGTTTGTTCATGTATTTAAAAACTAGTATTGTAGGCAATGGTTGGGAAACAATGATATTTGATCTTGATGTATGACATAGGATTGGTAGAATTACTCTAAAATGGGATTTTCCACCATAAAATCATATTTAAGGAAAATGAGTTTATTCAATGACATTGTAAGGTTTACTAGTTTTCTAGTTTATGACACGAGAGAGAAACATAAATCATGATTGGCTAATTTTTTTTTTTGAATATGGTGATCATGGGAAATAAAAATGAATATATTAAAAAATATTTTAAAATACTCCTTACTATTAAATAAATTGTTTTTCATGAATAATTATGAATGGGTCCTAGTCATCATCCATGAGTATATTTAAAAGTATAGTATCAGAAGTATTATACGGGTGATTGTAAGAGTGACAACCCAATAGGGGGGACACGACATGACAAAGGACCTCATCTTCTTTTCAGTATCAAAGTTAGTGAAGGTATGTGAGTAGGGTCTCAGATCATGAAACAATACATAGATTTTTGTATATCAATATCACATTTAGTTGTATTTTATATCGGGATGATATTTTATTGTCGTGGATTTTAGTTATATATCAGGAGCCAAGTGTGAGTCGTTTATATTATATTTGTTTACTAAAATCTGGATGATATGTTGTTGAAAGGCATCAAGAAGGAGTTGGATTTGGAATTAAAATCTTATAGGATGAAGGTGACATAGAGGAATGATATTTTCATTCTTTTTAGTTATGGATTCCGAGTGTGAATGTTCTTAGTAGCATATTCATTTTCCTACTTCACATTTTTCATAATGGTTTCACAAATTAGTAGTCTAGAGTGAATCTTTGGGAAAAGGATGATCACACAATAATCAAGTATGCATTCATCCCATTTCATATTTCTACATAAAATCAGGTGTATAATATATATTTTTTTATTGAGAATATTATTTCTATATAGTTTTTTGTTAATGAGAGTGAACATAATGGTGTATCGATGAGTATGGAAACATAAAGTAGGACACATTCAACTAGGAAGTCGAGGTTTCGACTAGTGGGGCATCAACCAAATAATATCACTTTACCACCATTTAAGAGTTGTGGATAATGGTAATATTTGAGGGGAATACATTTTTCCTGATATGTAACTAGATTACAAGGCCACTACTAGGTTTAATGCCTAACTAGTCATGGAAGAAAATTCGATATTGGCATGTATACCGCTTTTTGGCTGCAATTGTAGTTTCCTTTCAAGATAGTATTAGTTGTATGGACTATGGAATCTTGATAAATATTTGAGGGAATTTGTAGTTGGTTAGGGTATAACCCTTTATGGTCCCCATACATAGGGACCTAGGACCTTTTGTTTTCATGCGGGATGAAATTAGTGGTGAAGATCAGAAGGGTGTTTCTGGATTATTGTGATGGTGGTGGTAGTTCCAATTGGGCCAAGTGTTTTCGAAGGCTGTAACAATTTATTATCATCTATTTTTTCTTACCAATTTCATTTATGAAAATAACACTCATATATTATTATTACTTTATTCCATATAATTGTACTAGATGTAGAGATAAATCATGTATCCCAAGTGTTATATATAGTAATTGGTGGTCTGTTAGATTTCTTTAACATGTGATGAGGGTTTCAGCTTGTGATGGTGTAACACTTGTTATTGTGAGATTTCTATTTTTGTATATATTTCCATTCATTATTACCCTTGGAATGGATGGGATATTTTTCGTGGGTGTTTTCAAAAAAAATTTATAGGATATATTCAATTACTTGTGGGGATGGCTAGTGAGTTGAATTCGTTGGTGATTATTATTACTTGACTTCTTGTAGGAATGTCTAGTCCCTTTTATCATAGTATATGGTTTTGTTAGGGGAATATCAAAAACATTGTTACTAGGTTTTAGGTAGATTTTATGGATGATTTTCAGATTAAATTTAGGTAAATGACCCCTCCAAATAATTTCTTGTTTATTACTGATCTATAACTAGTCATATCACCAATTGCAATGGATACCTATAAAATGGCTCCATCCAAACACTAAGAGTTGAGGAATTTGGTTGATTTTCTAATGCATAATGGTGTTGTTGGACCAAGTGAGTCTCCTTTGGGTACTCTAGTGTATTTCTAAAAATGGTTTATGATTTTTTGAGGTTGGCCATACAATACCATAGGTTGAATCATGTTAAAATTAAGAATTATTACAACAATACCCCCAGATTGAAAATAGGATTGACATGCTAAAGGCAGGTAGTCAGGTCCCCGTGATCATCATTTGACCCTTATATAACCAGATGAGGGTGCAATATGAGGATATACCAAAGGAATCCTTTAATTGTAGATATAGAAACTTATAGTTCTTAGTCATTCTATTGGTGTCATAAATGTATTAGATATGTTCATGGGGCTCAAGATTTATATAATCCAAGAGTTCCTTGAACAATTATACATAATGTTAACTGATGATATATTGAACTAAAAACGGAAATAAGAGGTTATTTCCTATAATCTCCATTATTTCATGGAAATACATTACCCCCACCATCTCTGACGACCATTTTCCGTGTTTATGTTATGGATATGAGGGGTAAAATTCCAGAGGCATCCAGTGTTTCAATAGGGATTTTCCATAGAGATATAAAATATTCAGGAATATCAATCAATGGGAAAAACCTATGAATGATATTTTCGTTCTATGCTTCATTGGTCTTCTAGGATATTATAGTGTTTTTAGTACAATTTTTCATGGACAGAAGCCCATTTTTCAACAATTAATAGGAAAAACCAAAAAATTTATTTTCATGATCATTGTCAAGAATTCTATTGGTACATGATGGAGAAGATGAATCGTTATTTAGTTTACTAAGGAAGGTGTGATTTTTTTGGTTTTCCATGATACATCATTTTTGGGCATGAAATGCGTCCTGATAGACCAAATTATAGTGATCTATAATTATTCTTGGTAGTTAGGTCCCCGTAAGTGTGACTATTCCACCCATGGTCATGGGTATGTGATAATTATGTTTTCATTTATTATACAACATAATTACATTTTTAGTTAGTCATTTATGGTTTTCATAATCCACAATAGCATAAAATATTTGTCTATTAGTGTGATATAAATTTACACCACAGGGGTTGATGGAGTTTCTTTAGGGTTATGGATTTGAGATCTCTTACACATTGATAATGGGAAATGTTTTTGTGGATTCACTATATTAAAAGTCATTTAGAGATTTGGTTTTGGAATTTGTAGATAATTGGAAATGGATCTACGAGCATTCTATGATAAACCTTGAGGTTAGAGAATATATTGATAGAGGTCAACAATATTATATAGCCATGGAGTCTTCTGTACTATAGTAGTTATAGGTTTCTTAGTGGGGAGAATTTGAGAAAACGACCATGCTATACCATATTAACAATGGTGGTTCCCTAATGGGATAAAAAATGGTTTGTCAAATAGTGATGTTGTTCCAGGAGAGTTTGTTTTATTCATTTTCAATTCACGAGGAAAATATTTTTGGGTTTCACAACACAAACATAGTAGCTCCATCCAATGTGGCTAAGATGTATCATGGACTAAGTAGATATCATTGGTGGCCTTGGATAAAATATTTTTTAGAAATATTTTGTTTAATTGTGTGTCTTATATGTAGGTCAAATCTAAAAACCATGTTCTAGGAGAGATAGTGTAGCCCTTGTATGTCTCCAAGTAGAAAAGAGAGGATAACATGATTGATTCAATCAATGGTATTCCTTGAACTCTTGAAGAATGAAATTTTGTTTTGTTTATTATAGACCTACTGGAGATATTGTATGACATTATGTTGATATGAGAATTGATATCCACGTATGCTTTAGAGAGCTAGAATATGGAAGATGTGGTAATATTTCACATAGTACCGAGGACTATCATCTCAGATAAGGATCCTTGTTTTACAATTCTAATCTATAGTAGATTATTTATTTCTCTTGTCTCCTAGTTCTTATATTACATTATAATGCACCAATCGTACAAATGGGTAGATCGAGAAGAAAAACTAGACTCTAGAGGATATATTTTTAGATAACATCTTGCAAGTTGGATTATCCCGGGAAATGAAACTACTCATTTTTGAGTACCTGAATTATAATTACTAGAACTTTTCCAATGACATATATTAATTTGAGTGGTGTAACAGTGTCCATGTCATTTTTCTTCATATTGGATGATGTTTAGGGTGTTCACAGTTTATTGTTTTAAAGTTGTGTAGAGAATAACCAAGAGTGTCCATATCGAATTTCAGAATATGAGGGTGGAGTATGTCCAACCAAAGGACCGTGGTTTTCATTTTTGGAGGCCCATTGAATTTCAGATTGGAAATAATGTGTTCTTGAGGATTTCCCCTTGACATAGGAATCGAAGATCTGTTATGGGAAGTAATATTTCTCTAGGGTTTGTCTAATTGTTTGACGTGTTTGATAATTTTTTAATAGTTTTAGATCTATGTCACTTCATGTATGTACGAGAATGGTCCATTCCATATAACTTGTGTCATATATTTTTCTCCATTGCCACATTGAATTAACCATTATTAACTATAGAGATCTAGATATTATGGAAGTTTTTACATAAGTGTAGTGGGATGTAGATATCCAGGATAACTGTTGGAAATTACTATGTAATTGAACTATCCCCTTGGTTTTTGTTGTTGTGGAGGTATGGTACCTTGGTGGAGAGTACTTGGGAACATGATATAATAACTTATTCCTCATACCCTGAGTTGTTTTTTTTCATATTTTTTTCTTGAAAATTGTAAATTTTAAATATTATATATATATATATTATTTTTCCCTTTATTTAATTTATGATGTTTTGTGGTATTTATTCAATAAAATGGAAAAGAGAGAACCCCCTTCAAAATACAGATATGTCATCTTCAAAACATGTTTTAAAACCACTTCGTTGAGTTAGAGACCTAATAGAATATGTTATTATGATATGGATGGTTGGTCATTGATTTTGGTACATAGGGAATTGACATATGATTGTTGTTGGGGTTTTCACCGGGTGATGTATAAAAGGTGAAATTAATGTGTTAATTTTTTTGTAGGAGACAAAAATATTGTCGTTTTTATAAGGTAGTGTGGAATTTTTCTAGGAGGAATATGCTGATGTGGTTTTGTGGGTTATTTTGTAGACCAGTCATCTTGGTTTGGTGTGTATAGCTGGTTGTATTATTTGGGTTATAATTAGATATATGAGTTGTATCTCATGTGATTTATGTTAAAAACAACCATTTTATTTTCATTTTTTTATTCTCAAGTATAATAATCCTTTTATTGGTATCTAATGTAAGAAAATATGGAATCATTTCAAATTACATTTCTGGTTTTGGAGAAGGATGTGTTTGGAGGAGGATTGAAGAGGGTTAAATGGTATTTGGATATATAATTTCTATATAGAATGTTTTCTTGGACATGAATTTGTAATACTGACATGTGTTGTTGTTTATATTTTCATGTTTAGTGATTCAAGAGTAGTTTAATTATATGGGGTTCTTGTTCATAATTAACTCATGACTACAAAATATTGTTCACAAAAATGATAAGATCCATGAATGTTGGGCTATGTTTTTGGGTATGAATTTTATGGTATTGAAGACATAAATATGCTTCAAATAATGAATTAGGGGGTCCCATGAAGACACCATACATGATTATATATTTCATGAAATTTAGTTATCAAGTTTTAAGTTGTTTAAAAATATAAGGCATCACCAGTATTATTTTATCCCCCATGATTTTTTGGAAACCCCTATGTAATTTACTGATACTCACTATCCCTCATTTGATATATCTAATGAATAGATTTTAGAGGGTGATCAATAGAAATATATGGTCCATTAATCACCGTTCCTCCTTCATTTGCATCAGTTTTTCTTTTTGGATTTCATATTGGTGATGTTTTCTAGTTTGAGGAGTGTGTGGGATATGTTACTAATGATCAATTAGATTGGGTTAGCTCAATTTGTAGTTTCCTTTTGAGGTTTTTAACTTCATCTTATTTATCATGCATCCTATTGTTTGTGGTTATTTATAAATCATCTTGGAGGGATTGGATCATCGTTCTCTTTATATTTATGTCTGTATTTCAAGATTTTATTTCTTTCATGTCAATTGAGTTAATAAAAAGGGTTTAGTTAATGATGTTAATGAAATTAATTAACATAAAATTTATGTGAATGAAAAGAAATTACACATTTCATTTCTTTTGATGTCAATTTTATGAGATAATACACATTTTTTTCAATAGTATAAAATCATGGCTATTGAGATACATGCTTATGCTATAGGTGATTTGGTTGTGATACCCATGTTGAATGATTTTAAAATCACCATGAACAAAATAGATAATACATTTTATAGATATATTGAATTTATTTCCCACTAAAATGTGTAATTTTTGTGGGAATACCCATTCCATGTAATGAATTAAAGTAAAAAATCCCTTTCTAAATATAAAATTATTGATGTATGGTAGTGATGGAATGTGTAAATGTTCATTTTTGACTTCCATGTTTGGCAGGATGTACTATGTAGTGATGATAGTGGTAATATGGGTTGTGGATAGTGTGGGGAAGTGATTCAATGGTTGGATGGAATGGAAAATGTTTTGGGTGGTTGTGTGAAGGTGTTGATGTGCAATGGTAAGGATGTATGGTGATGGCGATATGATGTGGTTCTTTCTTATAGTGGTTTATATTTATCAATGATTGATAGTTGTGGTTGTAAACCATATATTTCTTTGCGGATGTGGTTGTGATGCGATGAATGATGTTATATGGGAGAGATCTTATGCATGGTGTGGTTGTGTTAGTTTTCTAATTTACCATGTATGAAATTATAATAATTAAAAATAAAAATAAAATGTTTATTAATGATTAAGAATGTTAAAAAATTATGATGTGATGATTGGATTAAAGGACAAGAAGTATTAATGATTTTTCTGTAAATGTGATAGAATAAATTATTATATTGGAGTTACTAGAAACTAATTAAAATTTGGAATATTATGCAACATGTAATTGGAAGTGTTATTGTTTTTTTATGAAATATGGTTGAGTGGTGTGACACATTTAGTAATATTGTAATTTATGATGGATTCTGTGTGAATAAATGGAGTATTTGTGGTGTCCTCTATTAAAGTTGATGTGGACCCATAAGTTGAGTATTGTGACATATTTATAGATCATTTATTTTCTGTTATATCTATATGAACCTACCAGAGTAAGAAAACCTTAAAAACATTTAAATGTTTGGGGTTCAAGTTTTATCCCCAACATCTAGGTTGATGATGATATATATGGTGAGATTCTCCATATTCCCTATTGTTCATTTGGGAGCAGTGATAGTATGGTTTGGTTTTCGAGATTACCCATTCATGGTATATGATAGAGTTGGAGGATACCAAGTGATGATACCGATCAATTTTGGTGACAACCAATGAATGATATAGGATAGTGTTGGAGATTACCAAGAAGTGATGATGATGTGTTGTAGGGTGGGGTTCATGTGCAGTGTGATGATGGAATGAGTTTTTTTCATTCAGATTATTGTTATCCCATATATATGGTTATGTGAATTGGTTTTGAGGTGATGTGATGAGGTTTTTATGTGATTATTACTTATTCTAGTAATAGATTATGGACCATGTGATGGTGGGGAAGGAAATTATGTGTTCAGACCCACATTATAGACAACTGGTTATGTTATGTTATATGATGGGAAGGGATAAGAGAATAAGAAAAGTTTTATTGTGTAATAAGGGTGAAATAATAGTGGGGGTGTACCTATGAATATCCATCGATTAATATTCATGATATTATATAACATTATCAGTTGTTTTATTTGTTGGGAGTTCTATAGTGAGGTTTGGGATTAGTTAGTTTAATTATTTAAGTGCATGTTGATTTTGATTAATTTTCAATGGAATGTTAGTATGATCTTTTAGAATGATCAATTTATACATTCGGTATGATCTTATTGAGTGAACATTTAATGCTCACACTTAATAAAAATACAATTTTTTGGTTCCTAGGTGGATATTGAGGTCTAATATTGACATTACTAGCTCATAAATTTGGTGCAATTGATCATTATATCCAATTGGATTGTATTTTTGTATTTATTTTAGGAATGTTATTTTTATTTTTCAAAATAAAACATAAATATCCAAATTTTTTGGGTGTATATTCATATTTGTTTCATGTTTATTTCATTGGTTTTTTCCCATATTGACCTATTGAATATTATACAATGGGTATTATATCCCATGTGTGAGTTTTATATACAATCACTATTAGTGGTCATCCTAGGTACCACTGGAGTAGGTACTCAATGGTAATTATCTAACTTTGATTAATTATATCCTAGGAGTTGTTCCTTTGGAAGGTGGGGTTAAATGAAATTTTAATATTGGTATCAACATAATTAAATACATAAATAAAATAGGGGACCCAGATATACTTACCCAAGGAAAGAATTAATTCATATAAAGTGAAGTTATAGAGGATTATTAAGTACCTACATTACATGATTACATATAATATAGATATAAAATTTATAATAAATAATTTATGAAGATTTAAATAATATAAAATGTATCCATATTTGTGATAGTTAAATTAATCTTATGATACCTACTTATTACTCTTTATTATGGATTTTGGTATGATAAATATACATTATTTCATATTTATAACTAATATGATGTTGTTTAGGCTAGTGATTTGGTGAATGAATGTCAAAATAATTGGTAAATTATTTCATAGATGAAGTTGAATTACTTGAAACTCCTTGAAGTAAAATTTCATCAATATAAATAAAATGAATACTAATTTGGTTGTATAATTAAAATCCACAATAAATATTATATGTATGATGTTATAGCTTTGTTAAATGATGGTATACATTTCATACACATCAGTGACTATGTGATAATCAATATATAATAAAATTTTGAAGGAATTTGGTACATCATTCAAGGTTGAAAAATAATGACATAAACTAACACATTGTCTAAAAAATATTGAATATTTCAATATATCATTGGGGATGTTTTAATAAAGGATAATGTTTTAAATATCATGAAAAATCCATTAATAATGAATTAATTATAGAACATTATAACGTTATTAGCCTTTTATAAACCCCCATTATAAAAATAAGTTTTGTTGTATTATTTTTAATCATTTAGACCATTTCATATTTTGATGAAGGGAGAAAATTTGAAATGATATCTCAATAAAAATGGGTTAATAAATGGATGAAAACTATTATTTTTAAAGATTATGAACAAGGGGTATAAAGGAAAATTAATTTTCCATTTAATATAATACATGAGGTGTTATAAAATAAATCATTAAGAAAATAACTTCTAATTTTTCATATCATTCCCAAAAATATATAATTAGGATACTTGAGAGACCATAGTTATCAAGAATACACTTGGATAAACCCCAAAAATTGTACCCAAATCAATTCTGACTTGGTTTCATGGTCATTCACAATAACCATGTTATGGTTATTGTATATTTGGAAATAAAATAAACATATTGGAATGATTTCACCATAATAAAACCTCATGAATACAATAATTCTACTATAACAAAATAAACTGGTTGAATTCCAAATAATACTAAATAAAAATGTCAGATAAGTAGATATATATATGCCTAATATTTGTACATCAAACATATCCATCATATTGAACCATAAAAAACACCATCCAAGAATGATCATGAAACTAGAAGACCACACACTCCACTAGTCACCATTATCGACCAAGGTCCCACTAATAATTAATATCCACTCACTCTAATATATTTATTCCCATTACATGGACCTAAAATAATAAATAAAACAAATACATGATGGAAAATGTATGTTGTCATAAATATTAGCCAGTATTCCAACACCATATATTTCATGAGAAATAAATATCATGTGAATGAAATAGGATTAATATAAAATAAAAGAGGGAATATAAATCATTTAAAATTTTAAATAAAATCAATTATCATGGAATTTTTTCTAAATAATATTAATTAAGGGTAAATGTATATTCCCTTCAAACTAAGATTATTTTTTAAATTTACTCAAAACTATAATGAATAATAAATATCATCCCAAAATAAATTAACATTAATTTAAAACACAAAACTAGAATGTATAATCATTTTCAATCATTTGATCATTATAATACAACCTATGTCTAAATTAGTTTTAGTAAAAATTCTTTAAATGATAATTAAAATAAATATCATGGTGCACACACTACATGGATACCATGCCCTAGGGGAATGAAATATAATCACAGTGATTAAATTCTCCAATCTCTGGATATTTTTTTACCATTTTAATCATCAAATAATTACATGATATCAATTTACCAAGTTTGTGTATGTATTTTCCTAAATACCCAATCTCCCATGTGTTTCTATGAAATCAATTATACTTGATTCTATTAGTCATTTAATCCAATCAAAAATAATTTTAATCCATCCTTTGAGTTATCCCGACGATCAAAATTCAATACATGGCTTTTATATTTAAAATCCAACTCCATTTTTTTCATTAATATCTCATTTACCTCAACTAAATTCATTTCATATTAAATAATTAAATATTTCAATACATTTCATCTCAAATTTCACCAAACAAAATTGTATATATTAAATTAAATAATTTCAATTCACAATCATTTTATGAAAATGATTCAATATTTAGAAATACATTTTCAAATAAAATGCATCACACAAACATGCATTCACACAAAATCAAATATAAAAATAAATTATCAAGGAGTCAAATAATTATTTTAAAATAAATAATAATTCCTTTAAAAATTAAAAAGGAAACAATGGTATTAGTTGATTGAAATTTCATTACAAAGTAGTCTACATTTATCACAGTATAAATGATCTTCTGGAACATTATACACAATAGATCATAGATTGATTGAGTGATCAAGGGACCATGATACGATAAAAATTAATCTATCCAAGATAAATATCAATTAGGGATTAGAGGATCCAATACACATAATGAATATAAGAGCAGGGGAAAAGAAGATTCAAGATCAAAAGAGATTACAGAAATGAGAATAGTTAAAATTCAACAATTTACACTTTGATCCATGATGAATCGTGGTTAAAAATTCCTAATTCTTATCTAAAGAGCCTATATGGTAAATATGATCAAGTAAACTACAAAGGATAGTCTAAAATATTAAATCAAATATGACCCAAAACAATATTACAAAAAAAATCTTCAATTTCTCAACAATATCAACATCACTGGCTAGCCACTAAAACCATTCAGCTTCCAAGAGGATCCAGTATCATTTCATGGGACAATAAAAATATTTCAAGTATGATAGAGGATCAGGAGGAATTCACATCACCCAAGATGACTAGTATAGTTTCTGTAGGACCTCTCAATATTCCTCCCTTTAAGGACTGTTGGTGATCCACACTAGGCAGCTAGTGGATCCCCTTTGTCAATGTTTTCTATATGAACTTATTGATTCAAAAACTAAGTCCCTTCATCTATCCATTGGCCACTATATATATGTTTAACATATAACCTTGATCATTATATCGGATAAAAAATATTGAATCACCGAATAATAAAAGATATAATTATATATCATGGTGATAGATAATGGAAAACCACAATAAAAATAGGTATCTGAAGTCAATTATGTCTTAGTATTGTAAAATTCTCTACACTATAGATGATATATACCACTAGAATTTCTGAAAATAGGACTCCAATAAATGGTGTTGATGTCATTTCTCTCACAAAAAATGCACATGTTCAAAAATAAAATTACAACTATATCCTAGTTGGTATAACTACCAAAAAATTTATATCGATATAAAATGAATAACCATTATCAATGAAATAAAAACATGAACCAAATACATAGTCATAGACATATACAGTTCCATAAAATGGTCCTAAAACACATACCAAGAAAAATTTCTATAAGATAATTATTAAGATAGGACACATGAATCATTTAATTGAAAAACATCATCTATGGGTGTGACACCAGGTTGTATTCCACCATTGATATCTTCCCCACAACTTTAGACTATCCCAATTAACTAGGTTTCAATATCTCATATTTACTATGATAGTGATGAATCAATTAACAAAAGTGATGAAAATATTTTTTCAATAATAGATAATTCCAAATTTAATCAACAATTATTAACATAAGACTTATTTCAGCTCTATGACATTACTATTCTATAATAAATAACCTATATTTTTATCGTCGTTGCATTGAAAAATAATTTTCTAACAAGGAAAGCTTCATAAATATTCAACCAAAAGTGTTTAGATTTACATTGTTTTCTATACTAGACATCAAATAGATTCATCTAGTTGGACCACTAGTTATATTTATTTTTTTGAAAAATAATCCAACCCCATGTTGAAATATATAGCTCCATCAAATCAATGTAAATAAGATCAATCAATGGGATTATGATCTATATATCCCAATCAACCTAATCATACTTATGATGATGGAATGTCTTAGATATTTTATTCTGGGATCACATAACCTTTGGGAGGCCTCTTCCAAAATGATATGTAATAATTCTGTAACTATAAAAAACTATGGATGATAAAACTATAGGCTATATAGTAATCTCATTAAATATGTATTTCACAATATCACAATTTTAGTCATATCAGGAATTGATTGAAAGGGAGAAGATTTATTGAATCTGTTAAACACCAAAATTTTTCATTTATATCTCATAACACTACAATGATTTAATAATGAAATATTAAATAGGAGATGAATGTTTATGATAAGTGACCTCAATACAAAGAAATTATAAAAATGAGAAATAAAATCATCAACGATACATTTTATATGTGGATTCTAAATACAATTACTCAAATCATTAAATATTTTCATTTATCCTTTGTGTACCACACATTTTTTATAATCACAAGCACCCATAAAAACCATCCTCACATATAATGGAATTTTTATTTTTTGGAATAATATAATTACAAATGGCGGCTTAAACCATTCATCTTTGGTGTCCCTAATATATAAAAATTCCTTAATTCCTTAGAACTCATAACACAGATAATATACATGGAGAATAATCTATAGAAGACAGGATATCCAATTTAATCTTAGATAAATAACCTCATCCTCATCCTCTATGACTACAAAAATAATATGATCAAATAGAGACAATAGATCCCACTATATATAACATTCATTCACTACCTAGGATGGATTATTCATACTCATAGAATCAGCCACAAAATTACCCGTACATGGGTTATAGAAAACTTAAATGTAATTAAATTTAGGTTAATCTACATTTCACATCTAATAAAGTTTCAAATATTTTTTCAATAAGGTATATCTTATGATATTGACGTTAAATTATATTATGAAAATTTTATGAAATGGAAATAATACTGAATCATTATAGATGTCAAAAATTTGAAATGTTTGAGATAATATATAGGATAGTTCATCCCATAATTTCAAATTTAATATGAAACATATTTAAACTTGTGTCTTACCTATATAATAACATAGGACAAACCTGAAAATAATTCCTAAAATAAGAAAAATAGCTCTACCAAGCTTCTAGAAAAGTATACACAAAATAGAAGATAGATTATAATTAAAATGAAAAATGGAAGCCTATAATTTTTTATCTCATTGAAACATCAGTCCATTTTTAGGGAGACTAGTAAATGGATAAGCCATCTTGGGGAAATCCATTACAAAATGATGATTTTATCCAATCAAGAAAAATAATGTACAAATAATTAAGATGATTTATAGTTAATTCTATAATATAACAACATTCACCATCCAAAGGAAAACTAAACTTCTATACATGGTAACCACAATTCATAATAACAGTACCTAACTAATATAGAAAATTCAATTAGATATGTATGAAATGAATTTTTGATTTTTAATGCATCCAAAATTGATCTCATGTGACATCCATTATTCTCCTTAGTTTTTGAATAAACAATGATTTATTCCATTGACACCACAATAAAATAATATAGGTACTCCTAAAATTTTCCATTAATCAGTTCAATAAATATAACATGAGTATTAGTTAGATCAAAAGGAATAATAATATTGTCATTAGGAGGAAAAATACTCATGAAAATTGTCTTAGGGATTTCGATATCCTTAAACATTAAGAGATGTAAAACATATTAATAATATATATTTTATAACTAATTCAACCCTTTAATATTTTCAAAAAAAATAATCAATGGGGGGTGAATGACTTTTTATTGACCATAACTTCATTGTTCATTCAATAGTTATCAAATAGAATGTTCGTTCTGTAATCATTATTTGGAAAATAATGATTGTTTCCCATAGAGACACACTGGGTCGAATGATTCCCTTTTATGAAAAATCATACAAATGTGAATTTAACTATATATGTTTAAATGGGTATATTTGATTAGATTCAAAAAAAATTGTTGTGTAACAAGTAAACATTTGATATTAAACTCTACCTCCTTCGTTAGAGGAAAAATCAAAAAGTAAGAAGGGAACACATTATTAATCACATATATTATTGATGTAAGCCATCCAAACAATGATTCATAATCACGTTAAAAACCTATCATGTACATCATTTTACACAACACCATGGAAGGAGTTCGGAATCAACATGACCATGAGTCTAATTCTCATAGAAGAACATGGTGGTACCCATTAATGTATGTAAAGGATAACCTCTAAAGATAATTATTTATGTGAGATTTATAAAAAGACATCTAATCTATCCCCGAATACATATCCCATGGTTTCATAACTTGAACCAAAATGATCAAAAATATCTCTACTATCAATAAAAAAAGCAGAAGAGGGGGATCAAAGACCTCTCACATTATTCATTACAAGTTGTATAGGAATCTCTATTACCTAAGGAATGTGCTACATTAAAAGTTTTAAAAACCTACATTACATGTAGATGTAATGGAATTTGATGAAGTGGTATAAAATAATGTATTAACTAATAATTAATCAATTTTAATTTACCCATCACTATCATAGGACCCATATCAGCTTCAACATGAGACTCATCCATTGTATGAAACATATTTTTACGTGATTTATATGGATAAAACCACATTCTTCCCATATATAATGATATATCTTTTGATCCCACTATTAGTGCTGATCCCATATCACTATGTTGGAAGGTAAAAAACAAAATCAATATCCATGTGATTTTAGAATCCACTATAGTTATAGATTTTAGTTCCACTATGAATGTAAATGTTTAGTTCCCAACCTTTCCAAATTGGAAACAAGTTTTTTATCCTTTACTAGAGAATATTATATATTTAAATGATGTCTCAAGATGAGATCCACCACAACAGTTCCCCCATAGGACTCCTCATTTATATAAAAACCTATAAATGGGAAATTCAATGTTCCATGGGGAGTAGGCTGAAATTCAATCATTCATCACATACCATCCATAGTTTGTTCCACAATAAATACCTTATCCATAATGTCTTTATAAGAGGTTATATTTTGTGTGAGAAAATGAGAACATATATCTGTATAAATAACCATATCAATCCTATTACCATATTTCTTCACATTCAATAAAACATCTTAGGTGAAAATAAAAGGTTTACCAATAATGTTTTCAAAATGAATGATTGTCTATTGTCCATTTATAATGTTATGGAACTCAATGGAATTATCTAAAAACACCGATTGTAGATATAATTATTAAATTATGACATCCTTGGTGTGTTTATTCCCTTTTAACACCATCATCCCTAACTAAAAAAATTTAATTCTTCAAGAATTTTCTAGAGCTTTTTTATTTAAATATACAATATTTCTCCTTAATAGAATTTTTGAAAACCAGTGAACAAAAAGTGTTGAAAAATATTTTTTAACTAATCATATGCCTCATGAGGTACACTAGTACTCAATTAATATGTTTCTTAGAAGAGTATACTATTAGAAATGATCTATATTAACATTATTCTAAGGAAAAAAATATATAGTTTAAATATGAATACATTAAAAAACATATCCAAGTGCTCTGATTACACATACAATCATATCAATAAGTAGGTGATCAAGTAGATAATTATCTTATAGTGATTCATTAGTAGCTCTCTCCTATGGTCTGTTCAATTGTACCCATGGGTGAATGAAGCTACATGATATAAATAAATTTATTTGAAAAATTTAGTTATGATTCATGAGTTCTTCAACTAAATTATTTAATATTTATGTGGGTCACGAAAATATCAGATCAAGTATTTTAAAAACAAATAAAATCTTATCAAACTAAATCATTAATTGAAATGTTTACCAATATCTAATGGTAAATTTTGATCATTACAATGACATATGTCAAGTAACCCTATCACAAACTACTCGTTAATAATTGATAAAATAATCGACTTTATTCCATGGCAATCCAATCATTATTTCAACAACAAAAATGAATATGACCAATATTGAGAGTAAATTTTCACGAACAAACCATAATAAACCCTATAAGGTCTATCCAATTCAATTATTAAATTATCCAAATGGAATTCTCAATCCCCACATTATAGTGAATTCAACCATGAATAAAATGGGACGTAACTATTTCACCCCAAAAGAAACTAATATATACAATGATGTAGACATAAAAAAAATATATCCTATCAAACACCCCTCAAGAGAAAAGGTCAACAACTGGATTGATAAATGTTTAGAAATAGTATGTTAGAAAATTTAGTCAAATCGTACCATAAATGAAGAAAACACATAATCTACATGAAAAAGGAAGATCAAAAACTACATCAATATCCAAAATCACCAGATGTCCTACTAGCTATAAACCACCACAACCTCCTTGAAGTTGATTTCCATTCATTATACCATCTACAAGATTGTATAAAATCATGAAATGAAAAAAAAAGGTTCTAAGAAACAACTCCCTATAGTATATCAAAATTTATTTTATCTATAATCATTATATGTTAAACCAAATACATTCAATTTTAAATAAAACAAGGCATGAATATCATTTCATAGTTCAAATAAAAACATTAATTTAAAAAAAAATTAGTGGAAAATAGAAAACCTGAGAAATGTGAAACTCTATCAAAATTTGATTCTATTATTCTGTATTTTATATTTGGAATGTATAACAACTTTATACCAAACATACCTAATTTTTTTAAATCCATTATTTGGTATATAAAATAATTTTCAATTAGAAAACAATAATAATAAAACATAGTGGTAGATAGTTCTCATAAAAATGTTCAATGAAATATTGGGGAAATGAAACTATTTTTATGAACCCAATCCCCCTATCCAAATACCATGTGGAATAAATGATAGTCCAAGTTAACACTACCTCCCCACACGATTTTTTTAGAGTGATCATAATCACATAATTACTTGATATATTTTATCATGGAATACATATTCATATCCAAAACTAAAAAGGAACCCATGCACTTAAAGATAATAAATCTTACTTAGGGATATTATTCATACTAGTAAATCTAAAATCATTTAAATCAATCATTTTATTCGAACCCATGATCTTGTTTCAAATCATGGATTTTTCTATTCAAAAACCAAAGTTGGTTTATTTCAAAAAAACAATCCAATGAAATTAATTCATATCCTTGTAATTGATAAAAAAATCATGAATTTTCATATCTAATGTGACCATAAAAACATGATTAAAATTTCTAAATCCCATTTGGGTTCTTTTTTAAAAAATTATACATTACATAAAAATCTAATTTCAAGGTAAATCTATAACAAAGACAATGAAATTTCAAATTAAATTATAAATGAAAATAATAAAGATATGGAAACCAATCATAAATCGATTTAAAAATAAACAACTAATAATAGTATAAAAATAGTAATTTATTTATGAAACCACCTAAATCATACATAATTTCAATGAAAATACAACACAAGATCCACCCTTGAGGAGTTGATTGAGAAAAATGAAAAGGGAGTATTCTAGAACCAAAATAATTCATGTAAATATAAATATAAATCAATAACATGATGATCCAATAATCTATAAATTAGAAAGATAGAATTTATATAGAATTCACAATTAAAATATGTTACACTCACTGAGAGAGATTTGACACATCAACTGACATATAGATCATTTAATAATCACGGTTATAATAGAAATTATTTTACTATACGACCCTCTAAAACATATAATTTCAAATGGAAGTTCAGGAAGAGGATTGATTTTTAATATAGAAACCAAACAAAATAATTTTTCAAAAAAAAACATTTCATAGTCATATTAAAGTCATCATCTAGCCCTTAGTCACCACTGGAAAATCTAGTGGCACCATGAATATTTACTTAACCATTATAAGTCCCATTTGAAATATGGTGGCAACCAATGGGATGTCAAGTGGAGTTAATATTAGAAATCACTACATCTGAACCTCCAAAGGTTGGTTGGTGTCCCACACTAGCGTGCTGGTAGACCACCAATATCTATTTTTGTTACAATGTCAAATCTATTTTCATACTAAGTTCCCTCTCTAATCTCTTATCCACTATAATCATGTTCAAAAGAATCCCCCAACCCCTATAAATTTAAAAAAATATAATTTACTATGAATCAATGAGAAAATTATTGATATATGTGAAATTAAAATAAAAACATAAGAAACCATGGTTCTTACATACATGATGATGTTGATATTTTTAATTGTATATAAAAGATATTGAAAAGTCTTAGAGTTTGAGAACCTTCATGACATGAATTAAAGAATGGATAATGGTGAGTAGATCACAATTGCGGCACAATCATTATAGTATTGATTCTTTCAAATGGATTAAGCGAACCTTTATTGAAATTATTCAATACTATGGTGTACTTTTAAGATATCTTCTATATTTATACAATTCAATGAATAGTTTATTCAGATTTTTTTATTTAGAATTGATGGGTTTGTAGTCAAATATTAATTCAATGCATGTGAATGGATTAATTATAGAAAAATGTATCTAATATTAGATAAAATTGAAATGGATAGTTTTATTTAAAGAAAATAATGTTCTGAATGACTATTCAATACAATATTATATGTTCATTATGTGGAATAATTTACTCACTTTTCTGAATCACAGAAAAACACTTCTACATAAAATAATGATATATTTATAAGGATTCAAAGTGTTTTTTAATATAAGAAGAATATACCATAATAATGGATAATGATTTTTCAATATTGGGATGTTATTATTGAATATAGGTTCTTCACCACAAACATGAGAGTTATGATTCAATATGAGAGATAACTATATAATGTAATATTCTTGTATGATTTTGTGTGAAACTATTAACAAAATATCAATCACACTATTGAGAAAGTTCTCTATGGAATAATAGAGAATATCACATCGCATGTCCACAAGACATGAAATATTCACATAATAATATTTTAGGGGGAATAATGAGGTCACACATCCATTGTCCTTATCAAACTATGAAGGAGGTCAATGATGATATAAATTTTTAGTATTTTGAGATAAATATATAATAATAAAATATAACTGAAAATCACATGATAATACACATAATCATATGATGACTCCTTCGAGTTCCATAAAATGATTGGTCGTTGTCAATAGAAATGGTTTAATAAAACATTGAGATGTTTGGATAAAACCCATCTAGAAAATTTTTAATATTATTAAATATAATTTTAAGATAAGAGTAAATGTTATAACATTATTCATAATTGAAGGCACTTGAGGGGTGGAAATTTAATATTGGTCATCATATTGATGGTCATATTGATCATTGTTTTAATGTCCCAGAATTGTATCGTTAAAAATTATTATATTATAATTATGTTATATATAATAAATCAATTAATATCACATAGAGTCCACAATTAAAAAAATTATAAATGCATAATTAATGATATAATAAATATTTATAGAAATTAAGTAACCTAAAAAATGGAATAAGAACTGGACCTTTCGAAAAGATAAGTGGCAACTTAAAATATGAATTAGACTAATAGAATATAGACATCACTTTTTAAATTATAAATAAAATTTTGGTATCTTTTATATGAATATATGACATATTTATATATTGAAATAAGTAAATAATTTTTTTTAAAAGGGAAATTAAGAGTCGTTATTTTTTGAAACATAAATGTTTATGTAACGGTTGGTATTTAATATAATGATTTAGAGTAATATTTATTTTCCAAAAATAGATTCATACACTAATATTTTGTTTTCTTTATATTTTATGATTATTTTTTGGGAGCATAACTTATTTTTTAAAACCCCAATTAATAGATGTTAAAATTTTAAAATTGGAATTTTCTTAATAAACGATGATTTTAATTAAAAATTAAATTCCCATATTTAGAATTTTTTTAATAAAATGGAGTTATATTTTGATATATAAACATATAATTTTTTTTAATTTATGTTATATTTCTATAATGATGAATTTTTTGTGATTAGTGAAATACAGTACAGTATGGTATAAGCTAAATAGATGAATTATTGTGTCATGGATGATTTATTGATGATTTAAAAACCCTTAGATCAGGATAAAAATAAATATTTTCCATATATAGTCCTAAATATCTACACTAATCATATTATTGAGCCACGATAGTAATCAAATGGATATCATAATAATAAACACTCCTCTCATCCCACTATAAACATTACCCCTCCAAACCCATTCTTCTAACACATAAACTGCCTTGAAGCATGTCCAAAATAACGGTAATCCTATACCAATAATATATTCCCCACATTGATGATAATTTGGTCTCAACAAAATACCAAGACCTATATCCCTATGGAGCTTCCCAAGGAGATAAAGTTCAGGCTGTAAAATCTTATTTCATTTTCTTTTAATTTCATTTATGTTTGTTTTATTTTAATATAATCTCCTTAGTGTCATATCCCAAAGTTTCATGATAACTATAGTAACTCTAATATAATTTTATTTTATTATATTAGTTGTATATCATTGATCAATTATCTTCACTTCCCATTTTTTTTCTAAAAATGAAAACATCGTACGTGAGGTGATGATTCACCAACATTATGGATGACGATATCTTTCTAATACGACACCCTCAGTTATGGTAATAATACCATTATAATGGTTAATAAATATTTTAAAATTCATATTACTACATATTTTTTGTTATATATCTAGTATATAAACATAATATTAATTAAAAAATTAAACTAGGTTTAGTATAATAATATAAAAATTATCTAATGGGTTGTCATTCACATTTTATCTAATGAATCATCCTCATATATTGAAAAATATAATATATTAGACCATTTAATAATCTAATCATTCATTAATAACAAATAATTTATAAACTAGTTAACTATTTTCAATTTACATGGTCATCTATAAATGTATTCAAGTGAACCGATCAAGAAAACCAAGAAATCAGACACTCTTTATCGTTGAAATTATATCTTATAACTCATCAAAAAGGATATAAAATGAACTTGTTAAAATTATAAAAAATAAAATATATGTATAAAATGTTCTGAATTAATCAATAAATGGTTTTTGTTTCTTTATATGGTACATTAACTGGAAGTCTGTAACACTTTCAGTCATAAGGTATGAGATTCTTTCTAAACCTCCATTTATTCCTTCTAGTTGTTGTTCATATCACTTTACCCAAATGTAATGAATAAAAAATATTTTTTACTAATCCTAAATTAACTTTTATTGTTTAAAGTAAATTTACCAATAATAATTCATATTTTTTGTAGTTTTCATACTTATTCTACATAGTTCAATTCTCAATTCTCTATTATAATCAAGCCCGATTAATGTGAACTTCCCAATTTCATAGCCAATTTCACCTATAGTCTACAATCTATTTTAGGGCAATAATACTTTTATAAAGTAAATTTTTCGTTAAAAATTAATCTCCTTATTTATTTATGGTTTTATAACATTAGTCAGGGATTTATCAATTTGAAATACTCATTAATATTTTCCATAAAACCACAACAAAGAGGATAGTTTACAAATTTTTAATCAGTAGTTTTGCATGATTTGAAATTAGTTGGAAATAATTTATGATAATCTATAAAAATTTAAATATATGAATTTACATTTATGATTTATATATGTTCTTTCATTGGTAGCATTATGATATTACCTTTGATTATGCTTTTGGAAAATGTTATGATACCCATTTATGTGTTTGGGTAACCCTTATGTTTATTACTTCTGTATGATTCTTCATGTTTACCATATATGCCTGGAACTTTTATGATGGGTGTTACTATAGAAATCTCAAATGAAATGTGTACTATTTTTTTCCCATGAGACGTGATGTTGGGACATGTAGTAAACATGATTCTTTTTTGGGATATGGTCTTCCATGTGAAATGGACTTGACAGTTATCCTTTTATCATGCTCTAACTTGAGAAACGATATTGGAAATTATCCTTGACTCGTTCTTAGGATAATATTTTTATTGTTTCCAAATTCCATGGTTTCTATGATTACATGATCCAACATTGTACATGGTACTCTTCATTAATATTATTTAGGTTCAATGCCTTTTTATGTTATCATGTAATATCTTTTCACCCATGTGATATGATTTATTTCTATTTTTATAGCATTAATTGGATTTTTTTCAACTCCATTTGTCCATTTATTCCCATGGTTACCCTATGTTGTTCTCAAATGTCAAATGAATTAATTATCTCATTATATAATTAAAATAGATTATGTTTTTATTTTGGATCCATGTTTACAGTTTTATGTACCTAATCTTCAGAATATCATTAGACTATTTGATAAATGACTTTTATTTGACGGATAATAATTCTAAAAATCATGTAATAATATACTTAAAATTATAGGGATGTTATAAATTATTTTGGAGCTATTTTCTAGTAATTTTTCAAGATTATGACAACAAATCATTAGTAAGAACCCTAGGGATAATTCTATCACCATGTAAAATATAAATGGAATATTAGGGAATCAAAATAAATGATATAATTCCTTTAAATTTTTTCCCTTCACTGTTAAATTTTTTCTTTTAATATTCTTATTAGATAAGTATTCATGCCACCACATTGTAATTTTTTTCTTAGTTATTGGTTAGAAATTTGAGATCCTATTCCAATAGTCAATGTGAATATAAATATGATTATTTCCCTAATGAAATGTTGAATCTAATGGGAACATACACTCAACACATCATGACAACACTAGAAAACTATATCAACTTATAAATAATATCCTGAATCATGTGTAACACCCTCACTATTTTATGATCTTGAAATTTTTGTTTGAATACTTCATGTAACAAAGGCCTCCCCTCTATTGTGGACCGTCCTACCCCCTCACCTAGGAACAATGTATTAACTGCATTAAAAAGATATTTTCATCCCACCAGTGCATAGAAGAAGAGAAACTTGTTCTGGAGGTCTATTATTTTGATGGGGAAGCTGACTAGTTATTGAAACTAATTAATAACATGACTTCCATGGAGGAAATTGATTCAATGGATTATGAAGATTTCATGAAAATATTTCTCAATAATATTTCACCTAAAATATCCCTCTTTAGATGGATAGAGAATTCTTAGGGCTGATAAAAAATAAATATGACTCTATTTGAGTATATAGGTAAAATAGTAAAATTCATTCAATATATGTCTCGAGATGTTTCCTTGAACACTAATTGTATATTGGATTTCATCATTAGTTGAATAATGAAATGTCATAGAAATTAATAGGTGAATTGAGACATTTATATTTATGAGAAAATTTTCATATGTGTCTTTATGGTTGAGATATGGATTAGAGACTGTCATTGGTCTTTTGGTCCTGATGATAAAAATATAAAAATGATTTTTAATAATTGGGGTAACAATAGAGAAATCCTATTATATAATGAAAACCCAACATCCCCCATGTTAAAACTATAGGAAGATGAATGTTTGGATCAATCAAAAGATAACTGAGAGATGCTTCAGTTTTGGAAGAGTGTGGAATCTTGAAAATAACTTCCAATGAGATTTGGAAAATTAATCTAATATGGAATAATAATAGTGGTTTTAGATCAAAACTAATCCTATAGTAAAATATTTCTACTAAAATGATGATGGGAATTATGTGAGAAATTTATTTAAGCCAAGGGTTTAGGGAGTCATTGGAAAATAATAATCTATATGTTTGTAAGGAAGGGTATATTCTATATCTATTGATGTGGTGTATCATGAAAATGTTATAGTGTGAGGAAAATATGTTAATAATTCCTGAATAGATATTGTACAATTTGATTTTTTTTATATTCATTATTTCATATCATGAATGTTTAGTTCAACTATTCAAACAATACATCAAATTATGAAGGTTTAGTTATCCATGAGATCATAAAATTGGGAAAATATTAAATCCAATGTGTAACTCCCCTCCTCCATTAGTTATTGGTGAATGATCCTACCAAAAAGTCTCATATTAGTTCCTTTTTTGGTGTTTGACGATGTATTCAACATTTATTTTCAATCCATATACAAATTCAACATCAACTCACAAAATTGGGATATTAATCGTCATATCCTGATGCATCATCCCATTTTATAAATGTGTATGGAGTAATATGAATCGCCCTTAGAATCATTATAACAAATTCAGAAATTAATGACTTATAAGAAAACATATCTAGATCATATGATTAAGACAAAAGAGAAAAACATAATAAAAAACATGCCCATTTTGAGTGACTATAATGATGTGTTCCATGAAGAATTTATTGGTCTTCCTCCTAAAAAAGTATTTTATTATACAATTGAACATACACCAATATCACTTCATATGTCAAGGAAACCATATAGAGTGGCCACCATCGAGTTGGTGGAACAAAGTAAGTAGTTACGAAATAATATGAACCAGGTTTTTATATGACTTAGTGCTTCCGCATGGGGTAAATTGTTCCTCATTGTCAAGATGATGTATGGATCAGTGTGTATCATAATTTATTAACATTGGATTAATAAAATCAATAAAATAACATTTATCCCATTCAATGGACAGATTACTTGTTCGATAAAATATGGCTGGCGGTGTATTTTTCTATTGTGGATCTTCGGTTGGAATATCACAAATTATAGTTGAGGTAGGAAGATATTCCCAAAGTTTTGTATCGAATAACATAAGGGCAATATGAGTTCATATTGATTCCCTTTATGCTTGATAGTTATCCAAAAAATTTCATGTACCTATTCAATACTGTCTTTAGATATTACCAGGAAGAAATTATTGTTGGCTTTATAAATGAAATTATGATATACTCCAATAGAAAGGTGTAACATGAGGAACATTTGAATATTATGAATAAGACTTATTGAATTGGGGAATTATATTAAATGTATTGTAAATGTTATTTCATCATGTATGAAGTATCATTTTAGAAGAATTTTATCTTCAACAAAGGAATATATGTAGAGACTTCCAAAAAAACTCATTTGTGGAGTGGCCTAGACCATCTTCTATAATAGATATATGTGGATTACATGTTTCAAGACACATCCCCCGAGGCACATTCCAGGACTACCGCAAACCCACCTTCTATAGGCCTGGGGCTGGCGACTAGCACCAAAGGATTAACTCCCAAAACTGGGAAGGCATTGCCTTTATAACTGAAAACACACACCACAAATAAAGCAGGGGGATAAAAAACACTAAGTAATACTATATAACAAGAAAGTGTTGAAATGTATAGTCTCTGGAAATTCACGCCCAACTGTAATGTACAAGTACAACATTAAAGGAAAAAACAACAGAATGTTGAAAAGCATCTCCTGGATCATCCCCCACGGATCCTACCTGAAGGTTAAGTACAGATAGCCTCCTCAGCACTCCACATCTGTCAGTCTCCTCTGGAACTAGTGCAGAAAACGTTATTTACATCACCATTTTTTACGTTGGTTATATATAACCGACGTGATAATATTTGAAACGTGGTTTTTTATGTCGGTTATGTTATAACCGACGTAACAAATGCGGTGAGTAGCTTTTTAACGTCGGTTATTTTGACAACCGACGTTACAAATCATGCATGTTCGGTTTTTACGTCAATTGTAAATTAATCGACGTTAAAAAAAATGTGAGGGGGGTTTTTACATTGCTTATTTGATAACCAACTTAAAAATGAGATATCTATGAGTTTTTTACGTCGGTTATAAAATAACAGACGTAAAAAATCAAAATGTGGAAGGTTTTTATCATCGGTTATAAAATAACCGACGTAAAAATGCAGCTTTTGAGGACTTTTTGACATCCGTTATTTTATAACCGACGTAACAAAACAACCCACAGAACGTTTTTTATGTTTGTTATACAATACTCGATGTAAAAAACTGTGATTTTTGGTGTCTTTTTTATGTCGGCAATAGAATAACTGACGTAAAAACCAACAAGAGGAATTTTTTACGTCGGTTATAAAATAAACGACGCTAAAACAGCTGTATCTGAAGAAATTATAACGTTGGTTATTATAATAATCGAAGTTATAAATGTAAAAAAACTATTTATAACGTCGGTTATTAAATAACCAACGTTATTAAACATATAAAAAATTAACAAGCCCCTTGGATTGTCATTTATATTTTTTCGATCGACAGTATGGAAGCTCATCTCTCTCGCACGGTAAACCCTAATCAACTCATCGATCTCGCTGCGTTAAAATCATTTTGCCTTCATCGTTTATCATATTTACTCTCCTCAAATCTATCATCTCATCTTGCATCACTCAAGTAAGCCTTCCATGAATTTATTTCATTCATTTTTCTCCTGGATAGTTTATATTTATTTTTTGAGATTTTTGTGTTAAACTAGGTAAGATTCTTCGATTTCGAACCCTCTTACCTCTTTTTTCCATCATCAGCTTATTTATCATCCCTAGATCTATTGGATCCACTTGAAATATTCATGTAAGCCTCTAATACTTTTATTTAGTTTTTTTATTTGTTTTTCAAATGCCCGACATTGATGGTAATTTTTTTTGTCATTGACAAATAATGATCTCATTCCCCTATATTACTGCATAGAATGGTTATTGATAAATGTACAACTTTGGAAAAGATATTTCATTTGTTTTTGTTGTGTATGTTTATCCTCTTTTATATGAGTATCTATAAGACATATAATGTTGTGGTTGTTGACCTCTATGGCCCTTCGATGCATCGCTATGTCTGATGATTCCAAATAAAAATGGGTTCTGCTGAGGGCTTACCCTAGTATTTTTTGAGGCCATGGCCAAGGCCTCAACAATATGTTTAAGATTTCTAGAATTATCCATTACCTCATTATGATATTAGTTATCGAGAAAACTTGTGATCATTTGACTATTTGAATATAAATTGTTATTTATAATTATCATACGATCATTTAAGTAGCCATATTTAATAATATTTAATTCCATCTATTTCATTCTGAAGTATATATTAAATTCATGTGTTTTTAGTTGTTCACCATGCCTATTTTTTATATGTAAATCATTGTTTGGGGGGTTGTTCGGGGGGTGGGGGGCTTTCCAGGGGGTTGGGGATGTCCAGTGGGGTGTCCAAGGGGGTGGGTGGGTGTGGGGGGCTTTCCAAGGGGGTGGAGGCTTGTCCAGATGGTTTTGGGGGTTGTTTGGGGGGTGGGGGGCTATCCAGAGGTTGGGGGAGTCCAAGGGGTGTCTAGCGGGGTCAGGGGTGGGGGTGGTGTTCAAGAGGGGTGGGGGTGCTGTCTGGAGCGGTGGGGTGCTTTCCAGTGGGTGGGGGCTGTCCAAAGGGTTGGGGGTGTCCGATAGGGTGTCCAAGGGGGTAAGGGGTGGGGGTGGTGTCTATGAGGGGTGGGGGTGCTTTCTAGAGGGGTGGCGGCGGTCCAGGGGGTTGGGGGGCTGTCCAGAGGGTTGGGGGGTGTCCAGGGGGTTGTCCAAGGGGGTGGGTGGGTGTGGGGGCTGTCCAAGGGGGTGAGGGCCTGTCCAGAGGTTTTTGGGGGTTCGCCGGGGGGTGGGGGGCTGTCCAAAGGGTTGGGGGTGTCCAGGGGGGTGTCCAACGAGGTGGGTGTGGGGGGGGGGGGCGCTGTCCAAGGGGGTGGGGGCCTGTCCAGATGGTTTTGGGGGTTGTCCGGGGGGTGGGGGATGTCCAGAGGGTTGGCGGTGTCCTGGGGGGTGTCCAAGGGGGTGGGGGTGGTGTCCAGGAGGGGTGATTTTCTCCATCTGAATTTTTATTTTAAATATGATTTGATTCTCAGGTTTACTCCATTCTCTCCAATTTTCTATCAACCATGTAGGCGACATGGTTTTCTTTTATTCAATGGAATTTAAAACTGTTATATCTATCTATATTTTCTTATAATAATAATATTCAATCATATTTTTTTAAATATCCAAAGATTAGTTTTATATTTCAAAATTTTTTTGCATTAAAATTATGATTTTTTTCATATAAACTTATCTTTGTCTTATCTTATATGTATATATATATTTTATATTTGTTATAGGTAATAATGAGTCGAAGTTGGATTACGACACATCAAATGAGCAATGAATATGAGGAAGGTGTTGATGCCTTTTTGGAATTTTCTAAATGAAATGTTCCAAGTAGTGACATTTTTATTGTCCATGCCTGAAATGATTGAATATGAAGAAGTTGAAAAGTAGAGAGATAAAAGTTCATCTGATATGTCATGGTTTTAATCCGAGTTACAGCCCGTGGATTTGGCATGGTGAAACTGGATGAAATGTCACTGATGATGATGATTCACAAGATGGTAACTCCGATGGAATTGAAGAAATGATTCGCGATATTGTTGAAGAACAAATTGAGATAGAACCGACAGTGGCACATCTATATGGTGATGTTGAAAACCCATTATATCCTGGTTATACAAATTTTATGGTTTTGTCGGTAGTGTTAAGATTGATTAACCTGAAGGAGAAACATGGATGGAGTGACATAAGTTTTACAGAGCTGCTACAATTGGTGAAAGATATTCTTCTAAAAGATAACGATCTTCCAGATTCACATTACAAGGCCATGAAAATATTATACCCAATGGGATTGGGATAAAAGAAAATACATGCCTGTCCGAATGACTGCATTATATATAGGAAGGAATATGAATTTCTGTTAGAGTGTCCTAAATGTGGGACATCACGTTATAAGGTGAAAGAGAAATCACATGCTGATGTAGAGATTACAAAGCTCCCTTCAAAGGTACTTCGGTATCTTCCTATAATTAATTATTTCAAACGTTTATTTGCTAATTCACATGATGAAAAAAGATTAAGATATCATGATGATGAGCGGGTATCTGATGGAAAAATACGTCATCCAACTAATTGTCCACAATGGAAGAAAATTGATGCGCAGTATTCTACATTTGGAAATGAAATAATAAATCTCAGATTAGGGTTCTGCATAGATGGAATGATTCCATACCGAACCCTTAGTAGCACACATCGTTCATGGCCTATTTTATTGGTAATTTACATCCTCTCTCATGAATTTTTTATCAAGCACAAATATGTCATGTTGAGTATAATGATCTCTGGTCCAAAGCAACCCGGCAATGATATTGATGTTTACTTGTCACTGTTGATTGATGATTTGAAACTGTTATGGGCTGATGGTATTAGGGTGTATGATTCTTATAAAATGGAATATTTTTAACTGCATCTAGTGCTTCTGTTCAATATAAATGACTTCCTAGCGTATGGAAATTTGTCTGGATATAGTGTTAAAGGGTATAAAGCATGTCCAATTTGCAAACAACAGACGTCATATTGTCAATTTCATCGTGGGAGAAAAACAGTGTACATGGGTCCTCGAAATTTTTTTCCTATGCATCACCCTTATAGAATACAAAAAAAGGCATTGAATGGCTTACAAGAATTTGATACTGCTCCAAAACCTTTATCCCCGGATCTGTATTTTTAGAGGGTGAAAACCCTTGATGTGACATTGGGAAAGACTCATAAATCTGGTAATGATAGACATATTTGGAAGAAAAGGTAAATATTTTTTGAGATACCATATTTGTGGTATCATGAAGTTAAACATAATATTGATGTCATGCATGTGGAGAAGAATATATGTGATTGATTGATTGGAACATTGTTAGATATTAAAGGATAGACTAAAGATGGGTTGAATGCAAGATTATACTTACTATCAATGGGAATATGATTGGAGTTGGCTCCCACTCCTAAATGAAGACGAACATTTCTTCCCCCGGCATGAAATAAATTATCTAAGTGGGAGAAAATTAGCTTTTTTCAGTGTCTTCATGATATTAAAGTTCCTCAAGGTTATTCTTCAAATGTAAAAAATTTTGTCTTATTGAAGGACTTGAAGTTGATAGGTATGAAATCACATGATTGTCAAGTCATGATGCCACAAATTCTACCAGTTGCATTGCGTAGAAAATTGCCCATTCGTGTCAGATAGACTATGATGAAGTTGTCTTATTTTTTCAATTCAATTTTTAACAAGGAGATTCATATGAATGATTTGATCATTTTGGAAAACAATGCAATTTTTATACTTTGTCAATTGGAAATGTATTTTCCTCCATCTTTTTTTGATATAATGGTGCATTTAATGATTCATCTGGTTCGAGAAAAAAAGCTTTGTGGACCATTATATCTTCGTTGGATGTATCCTTTTGAAAGGTATATTAAAATATTATAGGGGTATGTTAAAAATCTATATCGACCTGAAGCCTCCATTATTGAAAAGTATATTTCTGAGGAGGTAGCAGAGTTTTGTACGAGCTACTTGGCTATGGAGAAACACATATGTTTTCCTCCATCTCGCCATGAATGAGTTAATAATGAGGTAAAGGGGATTCGTGGCTTGAAAGTCAAATCATTGTCAGCTGAACAGATGAAGAAGTTAGAATCATACATCTTGAATAACATAGCTGATGCTCAACCGTATATCACATTGCATATTAATGAGTTGAAACAGTGTCATCCAAAGAAGAAAGAAGTGTGGATTTTGAATGAGCACAACAAAACTTTTTTTCCATGGATTAAAAATACTTTTCTTGGTTCATCAGATGTATCAGAGACATTAAAATGGATATTGGGTGGTCCATGTTTAAATGTAATAACATGGTCCAGTTATGACATTAATGGCTATACATTTTATACGAAAGCTCAGGACAACAGAAGTGGAGTTCAGAATAGTGGTGTATTGGTGTTTGCAGAAGCAATGCATTTTTCGAGTGCTAAGGACAGAAACCCAATTTCTGCATCAAGTTCATATTATGGAGTGATTGAAGACATATGGGAGGTTGATTACTTTAAAATTAATGTTCATATTTTTAACTGTAAATGGTTTATCTGTAACAACAGTGTCAGACATGATGAATTTGGAATTACACTTGTTAATCTGAATAGATTAGAAGACACAACAGATTCTTTTATAATGGAAACACATGAAAAACAAATTTTCTATGTATTAGATCAATCAGATATGTTGTGGGCTGTTCTTTTACAAAGGAAAAAACAATATGTTGGTGAGGATGAAGTTGATGAAAATGCTGATTAATGCGGGATCTCTACTTCCATGGAAAGAATAACAGAACATAATGATGAGCATTTTGAAGACATGGTTTGTGCGATAAGGAACGATCACGATGAATGAATTTGGGAAAACAATCCATTTGTACATTCCTACAATTACAGGTAACATATGTTTATTTCTTGTTTACATTTATTTTTTTTCATAAATGTTAAATGATGTAAGTTTTTTATTTATTAAAACATGTTTTAAAACAAAATAAGTATAAGTTTTTGTTTGTTTTAAGTTTGTTTAGTTTAATTTATCATGTTTACCATTACATGAATAATATATCTATTATTTTTGTTCAGTGACAATTACTTTACCATGTTTACTAGGTTAACATTGTTTACCATGTTTACTAACTTGACCATCTTTACCATCTTTACCACTATTTAACATGATTACCATATTACCAATTTTTACTATTACGTAACTTAGTACACTTGTATATTTTCTGATTACAGAAGTATTAAAATATTTGAATTTCTATATTTTTGAACTGACATTTGTTTTTTTGACTAGAAGGATAATAACAGATGTTTCAGTTGATCAACCACATGATTCTAGAGATGACAATATTGGTCATACCTTTGGGGAGGAACCTTCACAAGCTCCTATTACATCAAAGAGTTCAAAGGTTGGTAATCATGGGTGCACATGTTTACTAAAATTATCAGTTTCATGTACATAGGATCAGAGGATAGTCGTTGAGTTTGATGATGATGATATTCCTAGAGGTCCAAATGCAAAAGATTTTAAGTGTTTTGTAGAAACTCATGATAAGAGCGAAGTAAGCATTCTGTATGATGACTGGAGAAGTGTGGATAAAGCAATAATCTATCATTTATGGGAGACGATTTTGGTAATAACTTTTTCTATTGATTGAATATTCTATAAATTTTTCTAGTATATATAATATGATTAACCTCTTCTTTATCAGATGAAATTTGATATTCCTGACACTAGAGTAGTCAGGAAGAAATTCTTATCATTGGCTTCCAGGAGATGGGGGGATTTCAAATCAACCCACTCATCTGATTTCATTAATGGTCATAGGAGTCATGACAATCCATGTCCTATATATCCATTTATAGATGAAGACACATGGAGACAGTTTTTTGAAAGTAGAAGAAAAGAGTCATTTTTGGTAAGGGCAGTGTAAACTTTTTTTAAGATTTCTTATATAAATGATCATATTAACGTTTTGTTAATTATTTATTATTCTTAATTTACAGAAAACAAGGAAAGCTCACCGGGAGATCCAATCTAAAAATGTATACCCTCATTGTTTATCTTGGGGAGGGTATGCATTATTGGAAGAAAAAATGATGGTGGAAAAATTTCAACAACTAAGAGACGAGTCATCAAGCTCTAGAGAGGTGGCCCCTCCATCCCCTCCATCTAGACATGAAAAATGGAAGAGAGCTCAGAAGGGAAAAAATGGCAATATCTTTTGGATGAATATAGAATCGTAGCTGAGAGGATTGTAAGATATATATTTTATTTATTTAAGTTAACCATTTTCTTCATTTAATTTCAATCATTACATAAATGTCCAATTAATTAATACAGGACTCTCTTGAGGAGCAGAGTTCACATGGGACATTTAAAGATACTGGGAGGGAAGATATTTTATCTATAGCTTTGGGATGGCCCGGACATCCTGGTCATGTAAGAGGATATCTGGCAGGTGCATTGGTAAGAAACGTGTTGCCACGTTCTTCAACTTCAAACGTTGAGGGGGTTTATAGAAAAAAAATTGAATCCTTGGAGGCTGAATTTCATAATATTAATGCGATGATGAAGGAAAAGATTAGAGTGGCGGTGCAGTCTATGTTTGCAGACATGCAAAGAAAATTTCAGATAGCAGCTCCCACTCCTCCACCTCCCCATACAGACCCCATTATTTATCCTCCACCTCTGCCAGTAGCTCCCACTCCCCCACCTCAGCCTGCTGAACCCATTTTTTATCCTACTCCTCCGCCTTAGCTTCCTACTTATTGCGATTTGTATGTTGATGATTCTCCACAACATATAGTAGCATATGGGTTGGTATATTGTATAGGAGATACAATTCATAATCAAGAATTAGAGGTAGAGAATTAGAGGGTCACTGTACAGGATATTATAGATAGATCAGCTCGGGTACCATTACCTATAGATGAGGTGGCAACAGTTGGACACAGTATCGGTCATTTTTTAATTTTTTCATCCAGACTTCTTCAACTCATTACCATAGAGGTATAAATGTTATATATATATTTTTTTAACTAAATTTGTTTTATCATTTGAAATCTAAAATATTTTTCAATTTATTTTTACAGGAATACTTCAAAGGTAAAGAAATACTATGTAGACAACAACAAAGAAAAATATCCATGACATTATATATATATTCTAGTAGTCTTGATAGATTGTCAAGATATTCAAATTTGTTGGCGGGTCATTATGAGTTTCCAATGGAAGCTCATGTTTGTTGACGTGAAATTAATGTGGGGATTATGAAAACTGATATCATGGAACTTATTAATGGAAATAAGTTGGGCATCATTGTGGTGAAAATATTTTTCATGTAAGTCTTAACACCTTTTCCCTGTGTTATATTTATTAAAAATGTATACATATGTCTATTTTTTATTACGTATCTTTATAAAATTTGTGAGATGAATGAGCTGACAGATTTATATGGATTCATGGACCCACAATTGATTTCCCCTAAATCATGTGCAATGGATGAGGAACAAATAATGCTTTAAATTTATGAAATACTTGAAAAGAATACAGTCACACAATGTTGGATGATGCCTTTTTGTGAGAGGTATGAAACACATCTCCCTCAAATAGTTAATTATCTTTTAACATAAAAAACCACTAACATTAAATTTACTTTTATCAGTGATCATTGGATGTTAGGGGTTTTTTGCCCAAGGGAGAAAGCACTTTATTGGATATGCTCTGTCCATGATGATGTACGGGAATGTTTTAAGAATATATTAGAAAAGTAGGTTTCAATTTTTCAATAGTTTTATATATTATAATTAATTTTAAATTTACCCCATTAGTATTATTTTCTAACAGGTCATGGGCCTACTTTCGAAAAAACACAAAGAAAATGAATGCAAAGATCAAATATGTAAATGCGAAGGTAAATATCCATTTTTAATTTGAACTTTTTGGTTTATTACATTAAAATAATATATTGAATTTACACTCATTCAAACAGAATTGTCATGAACAACAAGGCGTCATCAAATGAGGATATTTTATGTTATGATTTATGTATGAAATAATAACAATTGGGACAGTTGTGAATTTTGACCAGGTAAGATTTCCTCTTAAACTTTTCCAAAATATTTCAATTTGATTTACTAATTATAGACATTAACTACTATAATTTTAATTTGTAGCTTTTTGATGACCCTCAACCCTATAATGATGAAGTCATTAAACAATTACAAGTGGAGTGGTCAAATTATTTTACAGGTTTGATTAAATTTTAGTTGTTTGTAATGTAAAATGTAATTTTTAATATTGTCGTTGTAATTGTGTATTTGGTAGTCATTTAGGTTGTATTTAGTTTTTTTTGAAGTTGACAGTGTATGTTTTGAATGTTATATATGTGAATGTTTAATTTTTCTCTACTTCTTGTTTTGGTCTACTTATGATGGTTTTCCTGGTATGGATTATGTTCTTGGGGGGAGGGGTTTCAAGGGTGTGGGGGGTGTTCAGTGGGGTTGGCAGTGTCCAGTGGTCTGGGAGGGTTGTCCGGTGGGGTGGGGGTATACATGAGGGTGGGGTGGGGGGGGGGGGGTTGTCGAGGGTTGTTTGGGGCTGTCCAGGGGGTTGGGGTAGTCCAGGGGTGTGGTGGGGGCTCCAATGGGGTGGGGGAGGGCTGTCCTAGGTGTGTGGGGGGGGGTGTCCTGGGGTGTTTGGAGCTATCCAGTGGGTCGGGGCAGTCTAGGGGTATGGTGGGGGCTGTCAAGTGGGGTGAGGGGGTGCTGTTCAAGAGGGTGGGGGTTGTAGAGGGGTGTTTGGGGCTGTCCAGGGGGTCGGGGGGCAGTCCAGGGGTGTGGTAGGGGCTCCAATGGGGTGGGGGCTGTCAAGTGGGGTGAGGGGTGAAGGGTGTTGTTCAGGAGGGTGGGGGGGGGCAGTCCTGGGGTGTGGTGGGGGCTCCAATGTTGTGGGGGAGGGTTGTCCAGGGCATGGGGGTATACATGAGGGTGGGGGGTTGTCCTGGGGTGTTTGGAGCAGGCCAGGTGGTCGGGGGCTGTCTATGGGTGTGGTGGGGGCTATCAAGTGGGGTTAGGGTGTGAAGGGGTGCTGTTTAGAAGGGTGGGGGGGGGGGGGTTGTCGAGGGGTGTTTAGGGATGTCCAGGGGGTCTAGGGGTAGTCCAGGGGTGTGGTGGGGGCTGCAAGTGGGGTGAGGGGGTGAGGGGGTGCTATTTTGGAGGGTGGGGGTTGTCGAGGGGTGTTTGGGGCTGGCCAGGGGGTCAGGGGGCAATCTAGAGGTGTGGTGGGAGCTCCAATGGGGTGGGGGAGGGCTGTACAGGGGGTATACATGAGGGTGTGGACTATCAAGTGGGGTAAGTTTTATCTATTATCAATATAAATGCTTAAATTTTCTTTAGTTCATGTTTTGATCTCCTTCTGTTTTTGTGGTACGAATTATTGATTTGGTTTCTGGTTGATTTTGGGGGAGAGAAGAGAACTGCAGTGGATTTTTTTTAAAAAAAATTTGCCTTTAATGTCGGTTATTTTATTACCGATGTGATAAAGAAACCGATAAGCATTTATCACATCGGTTTTTTTTCATAACCGACGTGATAAGCACCTGTGGAATGGATTATCATGTCATTTATGTAATAACCGACCTAATAATGGACCTGAGAAATGCTTTATCAGGTCGGTTTATCATTTATAGACGTGATAAACGGCCTGAGAAATTGTTTATCACATCGGTTATTTAATAACCGACGTGATAAACCATTTCCCAGACCTTTTATCACTTCCGTTATTGATCAACCGAGGTGATAAACCCCTCCCGGGACTAGTTTTGGATGTCGGTTATTAAATAACTGAGGTGATAAACCACTGACCAGGAGTTTATCACGTCAGTTATTAAATAACTGATGTGATAAACTCCCCCGCACGTGTTTATGATGTCGTTTATTGTATAACAGTCTTGATAAAGCCGCCCCCCGGGTTTTTTTCACGTTGGTTATTAATTAACCGATGTGATAAACACTGCGATGTTTTGTTTGTTACGTCGGTTTTTAAACAACTGACGTAAAGAAAATTATTTATAACTTCGTCCGTATTAATATCGGCTAAAACCCGACATAAAAATTGAAAAATAACAGACGAAAATAACGTTTTATGCACTAGTGTGGGTACTGACTTGTCGTGAGGTCCACCCCCCGGGTACCATCCAATCGTCGTACACTTAGCCTCATTCAGTGTTGTCCGTCGTCTGCATCCAACAAAATGAGGTACATGCATAGCCTATGCAGGGGTGAGTATAACGATACTAAGTAGGGACCCCAAGACCCTCATGGTCTCAAAAATTCAAAAAAGGATAAACAACAAAGTATGAAATCAATAGATAACTCCACTTACGTATATGTCCATACATATACCTATGTTGTCTAAAAATCCATCTCAATCTTGAGGAAAACACTATGTTACTGACTCATCTCACACAAGTATACATCTTTTGTAGAGAGATAGAGATGATCAGATGTAGCCACTGAATCATCTGTTCTGTCGAACCGACACAAGATATAGGAATAGATAACAGAACTGTCGAACCCACACAGGAACCAAGAACAGAAGACAAAACATTCGAATCCGTATGGGATCCAGGAACAATCGTCAATTCTGTCGAACCCACAGAAAATCTAGGAATAGTCTTCTGTGATTTCGAACCCACACAGGATCCAGGAATAGTTGTTAGTGCACAGTTAGCCACAGGATTTCGCAGGAAGTATGCTCGATTCCAGAAGAGTCTGCTCCCCAATCCAATTTTTGATACATCAACCACCATTAAGTCTCAAGAACAAGTATATCAAATGTCGGCCACGTAATAGGGGTCTCAACACAACAGACGACGCATTAATCGGACACCCGGTCTATGTGTTATAATCCTTTAAGTCCCGGGGGCCTGGATGGGTTCGTGTACGATCCAACCTGAACGTATCTCAACTAAACCATGAACTCCAGTGGGGTATACTCAAAGGGGTTACTACACTCCAAGATTTCTAGTGCCACTGATGGATCATCAAATGGACTTCTAGTGCCAATGATATTGCCAAAGAAAGTAAAGGGTCGGTCGTGGGCCCAGGTCTGGTCCGACCCAGTCGGACCGACCCGACCCAACTTAGTCTAGGCTGCCCTGGTTCGGGGGACCTGTGCTAACCCAAGGGGTATATCCTCACCCGTTGGGTGGGCCGACCCATCGGGTTAGGCCCGGTCTGCTGGGCCCAGACTAGCTGGCTTCGAGGGCGGTTCAGTCCGGGCTCGGGGCCGGTTAGGCCTGGAGCGTTCCGAGGGTGCTGCCCGACGTGGTTTGGCCCTGAGGACTCGGCCAGGCTGGTTCATCTAGGGTGCTATGAGGGGGTTGGGAAAACGGCTCGGCAAGGAGTCTATGAGGGGTCAAAAATGCCGACTCGGAAGGGTTTCCTCAAGGGGGACGCCACGGAGAGGCGCGTGGGGCGCTGGTGGAGGTCGGTAGGCGGTTGGTTCGTGTAGGGTGCGGCAAGTGCGGCCGGGAGGCGCACAGTCAGGTGGTCCAGCAGTCGGGAGGGGCCCAACCAGGGGGGTATGGAAGCCAGGAGGCATGCAACCAGGGGGCTTGGTGGCTGGGAGGGGTGCGGTTAGGCGGGCTAATGACTGGGAGGCTTACGGCCTAGGGGCGCCCGACCAGGTGGGCCGACGGCTCTGCCGGGGTGGCCGGCGGGCGGCTGGGAGGTAGGGTGGCCGACGGCAGTTGGGGTGGCTTGGCCGAAGGGCTACGGTTTGGCTCAGAGCACTAGAGCACCATGGTTGCGGCGTGGTTCGCGGAGGCCACGAGTATCCATGCCTTTGTCCTCACCGCTTTCATATTCTTGTTTTTTCATCAAGATGAAGTTAAATCATAAATATTATCAGCAGAGGGTTGGGACATGTTGGTTTTGCCCGCACCTTCTGCATTTAGGAAGGTATCAATTTGTTCATCAGAGGGAAGAAATTTAATCTTCAATTATTCTTACAATCCACCACTATAATTTCATTCATTCGAATAAGAGAAAAGGAAAGAAAAATTACACAAAACAACCCCCGATCTATGTTCCATGTCTGTCGTTGTTCATTGAAGGAGTAGTAGAAATCGGTAGTCGAAGATGTCTCTCGATGGTTTATGCTTTGAGGAAGAAGTCGAAGAAACTCAGGGATCATTGGTCTTCGTTCTTCGTTCTTCGTTGGGAGATTAGGTTCTTATTTGGAGAACACTAATTCTCCCAAGCTCTTCTCTCAAAGGCTCCCACCAATTGAGAAATTAAAAGCCAAAATAATATTATATTGTCTATTATTTTAGATGTCGGCAAAAAATTCAAATTGAGAATTAAATTAATTAGATAGGCTCCCCTTAATTAATTGAAGGGGTTGGCATGACGAATTAATTAGGGGAGGTGAAGAGGCTCTCCCTCATTATTGAGGGAGAGTTGAGAGGTTTAACTCACCTCCATCAATATTGGGGTTAAGCCCATGTGGTACCCATGTCGTAACCTCTTGTGGGAGGTTATGTTGGGGTGGGTCCACCACCATAACCTCTCATGGTAGGTTATGGTGTGGTGGTCCCACCTCCAACTCCCATGAGGAGGTTTTAACCACCAAACACCACATCGCGGATCTAGTAAAATAAAGTTAAAACTCACATTATTTTATTACTTTCCATGAAAACCAAAAATCTATCTTCTACTCTCGACCAACTTCCATTGAGGTGAATCTCTCTTTAAGTGAATACCAGCTCTGAGAGTTCAACGGTGCCCTCATATTTTAATTCCGAGCACCAGTTCAAAAGATATTAAATCCCACTCATACGTTTACATCACATACACAAAACAGCACTTCTGAAAATGATTCTTGGCACACTGGGCCTCAGAATCAAGCTCCGTCAATTTTCGTGGACATTTAAAATTCCAATTTATTTAAGAAAAAAATTTCTAGGGAAATTCTGGGTCTTTACATTCTCCCCACCTTAGGACTTTACATCCCTGAAAGCTACAACTCGAACTGAGGGAAACAAATCGGGGTACTGAGCACGCATTTGAGCCTCTCACTCCGATGTTCTCTCATGGAGGTTCTCATGCTGCCAATGAACGTGCACCAGAGGTATCGACCATCCACAAAGGTCCCACTCTTTTTGATCCCCAATATCCACTAAAACCTTCGTAGAAGTCAACCCATCGTCGACGTCCCACTCTCGATGGTCAATGATGTGAGAAGGGTCGTGCACATATCTCCTCAGCTGGAATACATGGAATACATCAAGCACCCGATGAAAATGAGGTGGAAGAGCTAAGTGATAAGCCAACCCGCCAACTTTGGTGAGGACCTGGAAATGTCTGATGAATCTCGGAGATTACATGCTGCCTTGGCCAAATCTTCGGAAACCTCTTCAAGGTGAGACCCGTAGAAAGACGTGGTCGCCATCATCAAACTCCAGAGGTCTTCATCTCTTGTCAGCATATGATTTATGCCTACTCTGTGCAGTCTTCATCCACGCCTGGATGATCTGCACCTTCTCTGTGGTAGCCCGTACCATTTCTAGTCCCACTAATGCTGACTCCCCTAGGTCTGTCTTGAATAGTGGCGATCTACAAGGTTGACCATAAAAGGCCTCAAAAAGTGCCATCCCAATGGTGGAGTGATAGCTGTTTTCATATGAAAACTCCACCAAAGGTAAGTGATCCTTCTAGCTGCAAAAGACGTCAAGGACCCATGCACATAGCATGTCCTCGAGGGTCTAAATGATCCGCTCAGTCTGACCATCCGTTTGAGGATGGATGGTAGTGCTCAGACAAAGCTGCATCCCAAAATCCTCCTATAAACCCTTCCATTTCTAGGAAGTAAATTGTGCATCACAATCTAAGATAATAGAATAATGTACTCCTTGTAGCCGCACAATCTCATGGATATAGAGGCATTCAATTATCTTTACTGAATCACGCACTCTAATTAGTAGGAAGTGGTCTGACATGGTGAGTTGGTCAACAATCACCCAGATAGAATTATGTCCCTTGTACATACATGGAAGGCCCATAATGGTGTCCATGTATTCCCATCCCACTTCCACTTTTGGCCCTCTAAAGGCTGAACCATGCCAGCTGGTACTTGACGCTCCGCCTTCACTTGCTAAAAAGTGAGGCATCAAGAGACAAACTCTACTATGGCCTTCTTTATACCTGGCCACCAGTGCTTCCATCGAAGGACCCGGTACATCATCACCACTCCTGGATATACAGTTATAAGGGATGTGTGGAAATACCTCAACACATTCTTCTGATGTGACACTGGAATTATAGTACTTCTTTGAAAAGGATTTTGTTCCCCCCACCTTCAGAAAATCCATCAGGTTCCTGACCCGTGTAAATATGATCACATCATGTCTCACAGTCAGTATCTCCACACTGTGCCTCCCGGACTTGATCAAGTTATGAAGGAGTGACTGAAAGTGACTAAAGGAAAGCTGCTCCATCTCGGTCTACAAATGATATCTGTAAAGCTGCCAGCTAGTCTGTCGCCTCTCATAGCAGTTGTATACCAGATCTCTTAATGAATGCATCTACTTCAACATTACCCTTCCCAGGAGTATAAACTATCTTGATGTCATAGTCCTGGAGGAACTCAGTCTAAGGTCGATGTCTCAGGATCATGTCCTTCTGAGATAATATATACCTGAGACTCTGGTGGTCAGAGTAGACTACTAAACGCTTGTCCATCAGATAGTAACGCCACATATTCAAGGTGAAGACCAATGCTGCTAACTCCAGGTCATGGGTAGTGTAGTTCTCTCATGATATCTCTGCTACAAAGAACCATATGTGATCACTAGTCTCTCCTACATTAGGACACTCCCGAGTCTGGTCCCTGATGCATAGCAATAGACTACATACCCTACACCCTCCTCTATAAGCCTCAATATGGGGGCCCTAGTCTGCCTCTGCCTCATCTCCTGAAAGATATTCTAACATATCTCCGACCATATGAAGGGTTTCCCTTTCTTTTTCAAGGCTAATAGTGTTGCTGAAACTCTGGAGAAATCTAGTACAAACCTCCAATAATATGCATCCAAACCCATGAAACTCCAAAAATCTGTAACACATGTGGGTCGCTCCCAAGAAAGTACCTCCTCAATCTTTGCTAGTCCACTATAACTCTAGCCTCTGAGATGAAATGTGAAAAACATTTAACCTCTCAGATCTAGAACAGGACCATCGAGAGCTTACCATAAAGATGGTTCTCTCAGAGTGTGTCGAGTACTACCCAAAATGGTAGGCAAGCTCCTCCTTAGTTGCTGAGTATATCAGAATGTCATTGATGAAGACTACAAAAAAGTTATAAATGTATGGCTAGAAAATCTTTTTCATGAGACCCATGAACACAACTAGAGTGTTGGTTATGCCCAAATGAATAACAAAGAACTCTTAGTGGCTGTACTGACACCTGAAGGTAGTCCTCTGCACATCCTCATCTCGAACTCTGAGTTGGTGATAGCCTGATCTGAGGTCTATCTTCGTGAACCACTGTTCTCCATTCAGCTGATCGAAGTGGTCATCAATCATCGGGAGTGGGTACTTGTTCTTCATGGTCACCTAGTTTAGGCGATAGTAGTCGACAAAATGCATCCAACTTCCATCTGCCTTCATGGTGAACAGAATCGGGGTTGTAGAGGGAGAAACAATCAACCTGATGAATCCTTTCCCCTGCAAGTCCTCCAATTGTACATGCAGCTCATGAATCTCATCTTTAGCCATCCGTAGGAATCTACAACCTCCAAACGAGGGTAGTGGAAATTAAAGAGTGGCTCACACCTAAGTCTATAAGAACTGCAGCCATGGTGTTGGAGATATATATTGTACCATGAATCATCTCTGGAGTGGCATGATCGTAAGCCTCAGCTGGCTGGAGATGAGCTCTCCACTGTCCACCTTCTACTTGTGGTCGGTGTGGACCTCCTGGTGGTGGTGGTGGTCACACCATGTAATTCCATCCAGTACTAGCTCCACCTCCAGCTCCTCTGCCACGTCTGCCTGAACCCTGTGAATCGCCTCGATCGAACCTCTGCCTCTACTTGGGAGGTACCTCAACTGTCTGATGATCATCTGTACGGCGGGTCAGACAGTCACGAGTCATGTGACCCTACCCGCCGCGTGTGAAACACTTCATATTCCTCAAATGACTGGATCTGTCTCGTGTTCCTCGCACAACTGAACTAAATTCCTGAGGTCGTCCAGCAAATGGTCCGGTCCGCATGGACCTCTATGAAATCTTTTTGAACTAACTGCAGAAGACTCCGCTATGTGATGCCCAGTGTTGGGTCTCACTTCTTGTGACTGCTCACCAAGGAAAATCTCCACTAAGAGGGGTCTCTCCAACACCCCAACCTATTTCAGGATGTTGAGGAAGATCCTTGATGCCCTGATCTCTCATTTGATCACCAGATTGATTGTCCAGGCCTTGAAGATTGGGTCCCACACTCCATATATGGAGTAGTGTGAGCGGTCGGTGAACCTCACTGAGTACTATTCCACTGTCATGCTACACAACTATAGATACAGTAGCTCCTATATCTGCACCACACGTAGGGTGGTTGGGACAAACTCTACCCGAAACAAGCTCTCAAGGTCTGGACAGAGTAGTATCGCCTTGTCATACACCTGGAGCATCAGGCTCCACCATCTGTCTGCAGCTTCCTTAAAGAGACTCACAACAAGGATCGCCAAATGATATGATGGTGTCCCTACAAGTCTGAAGACTCTCACCACAGCCTCCAGCCAATCCTCAAATACTTGTGGGTCCATCTCGCCCCTGTACCTAGGCGGAATATGGTGATGGAAGTCATGAAACATGATCAGGCAGCGTTCACTCTCTACAGCTGAGGATGGTGGCATAGGTGGCTCAACGGGTAGTTGTACCACTTCATCCACTACTGTAATAGAGCCCTACACCGAGGCCTCGTCGCTCGGTGGGCTTCCATCTCGTACAAAGCCTGGAACCCTGACTGGCTATCTGCAAGGAGGCATCCTTTTAAGAAATAGGTGTTCTCCATTAAATAATTTATACCTAGTGAGCTGAGTCAAAGAGATCACTAAGAAAACTCTTGAAACACACCCGCAATCATAGTTTTCATGCACTTTGTTAGAAATCAGACGTTAGGGTCCTGGTGTATGGATGAGTCGGCCATCACACCCACACCGGTCTCCCAAAACTGGAAGCCACACTCAGTACCCATAACACTATTTCTTCACAAAAAAGTTCAGAGTCTTATGTTCTGTGGTATAACGGACTCCTTCGATACCAATTTGTCATGACCCATCCCCTAGGGCCCGTTCCGTGACTACCCCAAGCCCTCCTTCCATTGGGCAGGGGCTGGCGACTACCAACAAAGGAATAATTACCTAAAATGGGAAGGCATTGAATTTATAACTAAAAACAAACACAATAGAGAACACATCATGATAGAAAAAACTATGTAAAATTGTAAAACAAGAGAGTGCTGAAAAAAAGGTCCAAAAATACAAGCCCAACTGTAAAGTACAAGTAAAACTGAAAAGGAAAAAACAACGGAAAGGTGAAAAGTATCTCCTACATCATCCACTACAGATCCTACCTGAAGGGTAGGTACAGATAACCTCCTCAGCACTCCATGTCCATTAGTCTCCTCCAGGTACCGACTCAACATGAGGTCTACCTCCAGGTACTGTTCAGTCCTCGTACACTCAGCCTCGGTCAGTGCTATTCATCATTTTCATCCAACACAATGATGTGCGGGAATATCCCGTGCAGGGGTGAGTATAACGATACTTAGTACGGACCCTAATACCCTCACGGTCTCAGAAAATCCAAAAAGGTTTAACCACAATGTATGAAATCAATAGATAACCCCACATAGGTATATGCCCATACATATACCTAAGTTATCAAGTAATTCATCCCAATAACGAGGAAAAAACAATGTTTCTGAATCAGCTCACATAGGTATACAACTTTTGTAGAGAGATAGAGATGATCAGATGTAGCAACTGAATCATCTATTCTTCCAAACCCACACAAGATCCAGGAACAGAAATCAGAACAGTCGAACCCACACAGGATCTAGGAAAACTTATTCTGTTGAACCCACACAGGATCCAAGAACAAAAGTCAGAACTTTTGAATCTGTATGGGATCCTGGAATAGTCATTAGTGAAATTGAACCCACACATGATCCAGGAACAGTCTTCAATGTTGTCGAACCCACACAGGATACCGGAACAGTCGTCAGTGCACAACCAGCCACAAGGTTCTGCACGAAGCATTCTTGATTACAAGAGGTTCTGCACCTCAAGTCGAGTGTCAATACATCAACTACCATGAAGTCCAAATAGGAAGTATCTCAAAGGTCAACCATGTTTTATGGTTCTCAATGCAGTAGACAACATGTCAATTAGACCCACGGTATATGAGTTGTTAGCCTTTTAGTCCCGGGGGCCTAGTTGGATTCTTGTATGATCAAACTTGACTATATCTCAAGTAAACCCCGAACTCCAGTGGGGTATACTCAAAGGGATGGCTACACTCCAAGATTTCCAGCGATGCTAACATATCGTCAAACGGACATCTAGTGCCAATGAAATGGAAAAAGAAAGTAAACGGTCGATAGTGTGCCCGGGTCCAGTCCGACACAGTCATACCGACCCGACCCAACTTAGTCTGGGCCAACCCAGTTCACGTCTACCTGTGATGAACTGAGGGGTCAGGCTGGGCCCATCGGAGTTGGCCTGACCTGCTAGGACCACCATAGCGGGTCGTGAGGGCGGTTCAGTCAGGGCTCAGGGCTGGTTCGGCCAGGGCGCCATAAGGGGGCCAGGACGTCGGCTCGGCCAGGGGGCTGCAAGGGGGCCAGAACACTACCTCAGCCAGGAGGCCGCAAAGGGACCAAGTCGAGGAGGCACACGGGGTGCATGTAGGCTGGCAGCCGACCATTTTGGGTAGGGTGCGAGCAGTGTGGGCTTGCGCGGTCGTGAGGTTCACGACCAGGCAATTCGGCAGTTGTGAGGTGCTTGGCTAGGCGGGCCAGCGATCAGGAGGTGTGCGGCCAAGTGGGCCGGCTTCCGAGAGGTGTGCGGCCAAGAGAGCCAGTAAATTGGTGGGGCATGGCCAGGCGGGCCAGCGGCTCAGCCAGGTGTGCCGGAGGGTGGTCGGGAGGTCGGGTTGCCGGCGATGGCTGGGGTGGCTTGGCTGGGGGGCCTTGGTTCTGCCCGGAGCATCGGAGTGCCGTGGGGGCGACGTAGTTTGCAGAGGTCATGGGTAGCACAAACATTTTTGTTTTCGTTTCTATTGCCTCATTTCTTCATCGTCAAGTGGATGTTCAATCATAAAAATTACTAGTAGAGGGGTTGGTCCATGTTGTTTTGGACCACACCCTCTGCGTTTAGGGTGGTTTCAATTGGTTCATCAAGAAAAAGAAAGTTAAAATTCAATTTTTCTTACAATCCACCGCAACAATTCCATTCATTCAAAGAAGAGAAAAGGATATAATAATTACAAAAAATAACCATAACCTTTGTTTGATATTTTTCATTGTTTATTGACAGAGCTGTAGAAGTTGGTCATCAAAGATGTCTCTCAATGGTTGAAGCTTCGAGGAAGAAGTCAAAAAGTTCAGCATTAATCGTTGTTTATTCTCCGATGGGATATGGGGTTCTTCGTTGAAGAAAACTAATTCTCCAAAGCTCTCCCCTAAAAGGCCCCCACCAAATGAGAGAGGCCAAGCATAAAATAATATTAGATAGTCTATTTTTTTAGATGTTGGCACAAAATTTAAATGGAGAATTAAATTAATTATATAGGCTCTCCATAATTAGTTCAAGGGTTTTGGCAGAAGGAATTAATTAAGGGATTTGAACAGGGTCTCCCTCATTAATGAAGGTGAGTTGAGAAGTTTTACCCTCCTCCATCATTAGGGGGTTAATCATGTGTGGTCCCCACACCATAACCTCTCACGAGAGGTTATGTTTGGGTGGGCACCACAACAATAACCTCTCATTGGAGGTTAAGGTGTGGTGGTCCCACCGCCAACTCCCATGAGGAGGTTTTAACCACCAAACACCACATGGAAGCTATAATAAAATAAAGTGGAAACTCACTTTATTTTATTACATTCCAAAAAAACCGAAAATCTATCTTATACTATTGACCAACTGTTGTCGAGGTGGAAGTCTCCTTAAGCGAATATCAGCACTGTGAGTTCAACAGTGCCCTTAGATTTCAATTCCGATCACTGGTTCAAAAATTATAAAAACCCGCTTGTACATTTACTAAACGTACCCGAAAAAACATAAGAAATTGATTCTTGGCACACCGGGCCTCAGAATCAAGCACTGTCAATTTTCACGAACTCATAAAACTCCCATGTATTTAAGAAAAAAATTCCCACCGAAATTCCATTACTTTAAACATAACATTGTTTATATTCCATATAGTTGGATCTCATCATATATTATATATTTTGAATGATCTCTTCCAATTTACTATTAGATTGAGGAGGAAATGATATTATAAATCCAAGCACTATGTTTAATTATTATTAAAGGCTCCTCCATATCCTCAATGTCAACAGTTGATTTTAGTAATATACAATTTAATGTGGCACTTTATGTGGACCTACAACATCATTTTTATAAATCATTTAGAATCAAGTGAGTGATAAATCTATAAAAATTGTAATGATTAAGGACATCTTGATAAGCTAATCAATCATAACAAAAATTGAATTATAATATTTTATACTCTCTAGTTGTCCTTTGATGAAATTCATATAATGGATTAAATATTTTTACATAGTAATCTATTATTATTTTTTCAACCAATACAATTCTGTAAATTTTTTATTGAATTGATGTAAAACTATATATCCATATATATAAACCATAATATTCTTTTTTAATTAATCATAAATAAAGTGTTCATTAATATATATATATATATTATCTTCATGTAAGGATAAATAATTATGATGAATGTGTATCACTAAACAATACCTTCACCAATTTAGGTTCAAAAATGATACATGTTCTCTCAATAATGATTTATTTGATGAATTTTCAAGGGTAAGATCTTGTTTATTCTATACCAAATTATTTAGCTATATATCATGATACAATCCATATTTGATCTACCCATATATATATATGGCTGAGTAATAATAATATAATCATATTATTTCCCCAATTCCCTTGTTATGTTATAGTCTAACATATAAAAATCCATTTGTGATGGATTTTTTTCCATCATCATCATGGATAAAGATATAGGATCCTTTTTACATTGAGAATCAACCACCATGTCCTTCTTCCCGTAATATGTAATATATTTACTATTCATAGTCCTTATAAAATTTCAACCATCTATATTTGCAATTGATCTACTCAATTGATAATAATAAGGGTTTATTTTTTATTATTAGTATATATAAATCATATAGGCCACGAATGGGATACATACTGATTATATTTAATTCAGATATTAGAACTGTTAATTCATAATCATATTTTGACTAATTATTCACATGTATTTTTATTTTATGTAAGGAATAAGTTAAAAACATGAAAAATTGGGCATGGATACCCCTAAATCTTATCACTAGATAATCAATGTATATAAAACCCCATTTAAAGATATTGGGTAGTTTCAATATCTATCAAATGAGAAATATTTACTTGATATCTCAGAAACTATATTTAAAATCATACATCAGGTGTAATTGTATGCCCATTCATGTTAATATTATTAGTATATTTTTGGGCGATATGATATTTCTCATAGATAATTGATATTAACCACATAGTCTAGAAGTCAATGAGTCTCTGGAAGAGTGCGTCGAATAGTTTATTTATTCATCTCATTTTCCTTTGACAGATATATAGAAATACGAAAAAGTTTTATTACATAACATATTAATGAATCTTTTTATAGAAAATAATTCACACTTCAAAAATTTAACATGTAATTACTCCATTCCAATTTTATTATATAAAATATTAAAATCTTTTTAATTAACTTATTTTTAATTAAATAATTATGAATATGGTCTAAAAGTATTTTCAGAAATTGATTGAGGTATTCATAGAATAATCAATGAATTAAATCTATGATGATTAATGTGCTATTTATATTCCAAAATTGAATCAGAATGAATTCCAGGGTTTTTCATGTTTTTTTGATGTATCTATTTATTATGTCATCCCTTTTAATCCATAATTTATGTCATCTTGATGGAGTGAATATTGTCAAAAAATATTAATCCCTTAATAGTTAAAAAATGTTCTTCAATACCAGGTAAAAATACTTTCTATTTCTCATGAATTTTATAGACTACCATTTTCAATGAAATGGCATATTAGTTCATAATTAAAAGTGACAATGTGGATTATTACTGCACTTAGTGATGATCATTGGTGTATAATAAACATTTATACATTCAAATTTTTTATTCATTTTTGAATTTAATTAAATATGAGGACCTTAATAAATAGTTAATAATATTGGAACATCCCTAGATATGTGTTTAATAAAAAATTAAAATTCAAGATATTTGGGATAAAAATGAAACTCGTTAAGAAATACATCACCAGATTTATAAATAATAAATTTTCCTTCATTATTATAAGTCCCCAAATAATATTTGGAATATATTCTTTATTTTAATGTAAAAATAAACCTATAAGAGGGGTAACATCCACATAATTTTCTCAATCATAAATTTACATATAAGTTATCAAATATTGATTTTCTGATATTCATGCATCTCACTCAGAATTTCTTTGGCATTTCACATATATTCCTCTGCCAAGAGTCATCTTCCTCGTCATCTAATCAAGGATCTAGTTGTGTGGTTCCCCTATTCCTGATATATACTTCATATCTTTGCTTGCGAAAAGATGTATTTCATTAGATGATCTAATCATGTTGATGTGGCAGTTGTGGATAGGTGTGTAATAGGGGTCGTTGTCAGAATGTGGATTTTGTTCAGTCCATAGTATTGATGGTGAGATCCACATAATTCATCTTTGACTGGTGGGGTAGCTTAACATAAATCATGGAATCATGACTATGGTGTGATATTTGGGATTTTATTAATGTAAACCTATTCGTCATCCAAATATTTACAACTAGGTCATGTGTGTCCTATGTTAGAAGTAGGTGTTCTAGGTGGAAATAAGGTGAGGTGAAACAATTCCAAGAACCATAGGGATATTAGTCATTATAATGAATATATTTTTTCTGATCTATCAGTGGTTTAGATCTGTTATTGTTCATCTGATAGTTTTCATTTAAGGAATTTTGAAATCTGGGACTGCTTTTTTGTTGAGGGTATAAGTGACTCTTTGATGCTTAGAACTTGCTTCATAGAATTTTATGAAGTACATAAATTTTATACTATTGTTGGGTGGGTGGACATTTTACATGGTTGAGTATGTTGAAACTCATCACAAGCCATCTATCCTTTTTGGAATGATTTTAACTCTAATATTTTTTTCACAATGTTCTTTGTCTTTTTTTTTCATTATATCTGGTTGACATGATTTGATTTCCTCACATGCATTATCAAGGTGGATTCATGAATGAGAGTTAGGTGTGTTGATACCTTTCATCTAGTCCGTTATTTATTAATCAGTGTTGGAGGGGTTCTCAGTCACATAGTACTTCCATTATGACATAACTTAAGGGGTGGGGGGTTGATTCAGATGTTTGAATGAATTCACTGATATATATTATGGTTAGGGTGCTGATGAAACATGTTCCTCTACTTATCTAGTTTCGTGACTCAAATTAGGTTTTATGGTGTATTTTACCATGTGTTTTTATTATCATTTATCCATAGTGAATGTAATGGGTTCCCTCTTACCCCATTTTTCAAAAGATTATTTCAATGTAATCATTTAATAAAGATGGATCAACCCCCAGGGTGTTTAATAAATATGTAAAAAATAACATTAAATTCAACTAATGGATTTCTATAAATAATTTTTGGATTATAAATTCAATAAATATTAGGAAAACAATATATTAAGAGTTATGATGAAATTCATATAACACGAGATTATTTTACAAAAAAAATAAATATCTAATTCATAAAGTGATGATTTAATGTATTTTGAAGGCATTAAAAATATAATGTAGTAGGTGGATAAATAATTAAACAATTAATTATTATTTCATGAATATAATATAATTATACATTTCTGAATTTTTCCTATTAGCCTCAATAAATGAAAAATAATTTATTTTATAGAACCTTAAAAAATAATATCGTTTGTAATAAATTATATTAATATGAAAATAATTCATAATATCATGTAACCTATGAATCCATATTTATATCTTATGACATTACATAGTTGAACAATATCACTTTTTGTTTAAACTAGGATGATTTATATTAAATCCTATTAATCAAAATAATCTAATCCCAAAATATTAACTCAACTCATATCTAATACCCAATGAGACAACCCATTCATGCCATATATATAAATATCAGATAATATAATATATTATTCAATACCACTCATAAAAAATAACAACCCTAGAATAGAAAGGTATAATTTATTTGAAGATAATATTGGTAAATGAATTTGTTTTATAAAATTGACTACATTTTACAGTTAATTTCAATATACACAAATCCTTTTCTAATCACATCACATGTCATATTATTCCCAATAAAACGGGGAATGGAATTTCAAGAAAAGGGGGAGCTCAGATTCATGATATTGCTGAAATATAAGATATATCAATGGGGTAAAAATATTAATTGAAGAATGAGATCATAAATGATCATATGAAGAAAATAATTCAATGAAAACATATTCATTAAATCATTCCAAATAGATAAAAACACATGTTTTAAAAAATCAATAATAAATAAATTTTGAGAAATAACCAAATTGTGAATCAAGAAACTGAATTGTGGAATTGTATTTTTTAACTATAATTTAATCAACCTAAAATCATAAAATGTATCACAGAATATGAAAATTAAATTATGTATTAATCAGGATATAGGGAAACATAAGATATGAATGTTAGAAAAGTATCACAATAAAAAACGTATCATATTCCAAGGATCCCTTCATACAATATCATCATATAGTGGAAGAACTCATGTCATAATATAGTGGGCTCAAAAAACCATAATATACACTAACATTATGTTATTGATTATAAAACATATCCAATAACATAAGATATTATGGGGTATATTCATTTTGGCATTGTATTATAGGGATATATATTTATAGAAAACACAAAATATATTGAAAAAAATTACATTTTAGTCTTGAATAAAAATATTAACATTCATATATCCACCAATGAAATGTTTGTATATGCAAAATTAATGGAATTTAAGAATGAATCAACATAACCAAACTCCATGTTGATGAACTAGGTGAATGGTATCATTAAAACATATAACTAGATATTATAGGGAAATAATAGATGATTATAAATTTAAATTAATTAAAAATAAATATAGGTTGATTAAATAATTGTTCTTCAATGAAAAATAAACAATAATTTTTATTTAACTCATTTTTCAATTATGAATAACTTCTATTATAAAATGTTTTCAAAAGGGTAAGGATATATATTAATCAAATAAAGAATTGATTTATAAAATTATTTAGTAGATTCTTCAGGAATAACATAGAATAACGTTGTAGAATAAAATAATAATTCAAATCACGTTATGGAAGATAAATAAATGATTTCAAAAAAATTCATTGTAATATAATTTAAATGTTATAAAAAATACCTTATAAATTCATAATAATGAACATAATCTTAGTTAATGCATCCATATACCATAATATATAACATTAAAATTGAAGAAAAGGATCAATTGGAAAGCAATATACAAAATAATTCTAAATATAAATAATATCTAATGGGATTTTCTTATCGTTGAAATTTGAAATTGTGAGAAAACATGAAAACCAAAAAAATTAAAATGAGGATATAAATTTTGATGGTATTTATAAATCACATGATAAATAACCAAAATGAAATTTTTGGAATTAAACATCCTTGATATGTAATTGATGTTGGAGAGAAAAATTTTCTTTAATATGATCCCCCATAGAATTCATATAACTCCATTATATTAAAAATATCAATCTTTTTAAATTATATTGTAAATTTATTGGAATATATCAATATTTATAATAGTAATGTATATACATTAATTTAATATAAATAACTTTTAATTAAATATTTTTTTCATATTATTGTTTTCTTTATTGTCTCATACCATTTAACCCATATTGTTATTTATTTATGATTTTGGAAAAAAATTTAATCCATATGAGACAATTATTGAAAGTGTAATCATATTTTAAATTATATAAATGGGGTTGAATGTTAATTATATGTAATATATGGGTTAGACTAAAATAATGGAACTCATCCTGGGATTGTTTTAGTTAATTTAACTAGAAATTTGAGTTACATTATAGTGGCCATTAAATTTTCTACCAAAAATAAATAACCATAATAAAAGAAAATCTTTCTCTTTTATTGCATATATTATAGTAATAAGTATTTCAATACACATAAATGATATAAATAATAGTAATATCACGACATTATTATTTAAGGTTGTTGGACCCACCCAAATAAGAACTTTTAATAATAATAAAGGATTTTATCAATATAATAATATAATAGAAATATCATTTTTATAGAAGAATAATGATTTAATATTAATATAATTCTTGTGAATAAAGATATTACTGAATAGTATATATGAAAATGTAATTTATGATTACAATGAATTATAATTTAATTGCTTAGTTGGAATCCCTCTTTTTGAAAAGTGGTACCTACAAAATGAATGTTTTAGTCCTCCATTATCTGACTAGAAATTTAAAAATGATAGAGCGTATCCTAACAGAGTATATTTTGGTTTGGATTCAAGATTAAATATATGGAAAAAATGGTTTGGAGTACGAATAAGATATATCCTATATATATGTCTCTATTGTTACATTTCTATATAAACTAATTCATTATTGAATAAGACGTCAAATTCTAACCCACCAAGGCCCCGCATAGATTGATAGTACATTGTGAGTGAAAATGAATTCCCAACAAAACATGAAAAATATATTCGAAATTTAAATATAAAGGAATAAAAAAAAGTGGGGGTTCATAATATTACATCTGAGCAGAGATAAAAACGTTTTATCAAATGAAAATGTTAACCACACAAGATATACATAACCAACGTGAAGATAAAACATTAGTTAAAATATCTAAAAACCATATAGTGATATCATAGAGTTATTGAAAATACATGGGTAATAATATAAGGCCTATAAAACCTGGACATGGACAATCCAAAACATGTGTGTTTAGGGGATATCAATTTGTCACAAAATCCTTTATACTGTGCTTCAAATGAAATGACCAATTGAAAAGCCTCTCATTCTATTGCTACACTATATCTGATATCTCTCCAAGATACACATCATCAATATACATTATATACGAATAATTTACCTTTATATTCAAATCATGTTGATGGATTATGTTTCATATATGATTTTGTTTATATAAACCTTATATGATGCCTAAAAAAACCAAAAAGTCATTTAGATGAGAACACAAATATGGTTGAATAGTATTCCAACCTGAATGGATTAAAGGCCTTCAATTTTTATTTATTTTTTATAATAACCATTTCGAAGGATGAGGGGAAACCCTTAATAGGCCCGAAAGCTTAGGTGGCATTACCTGACCTGTAAGTCTATGGAAATCAACCCAAATAAGAAATCCATGAACTAGCCCTCCCAAACAAATGTCTTCATGTTAGCCGCCAGCTTTGCATGGACTGCAAGAAAGCTTTACTATGAAAATATTCACATACCAAGTACTGATCAATGTTACATACCCTCTTAGTATTCCATTTCTAGATATATCTAGTTTGGTTAATGTGAATCCTCTGAATCCTCATCTTAGAGCCTTGTGCCTTGTAATATGTCTGATACTTGTTCATTTTCAGGTGGCCCGAATGCCTTGAGGTGGGGTAACGGCCTATTATAGTCTTGAATTCCCCAAGTATTCCTGAATTCCTAACTACCTAGATGCCTTGAAGGAGCCTAAGATGAAATCGGTTCCCCAAATCCCCTAATGGATGAATAGGTCAGGCTGCTATAGTACAAAACAATACCTGCTAAAATAGATAATATAATACCGAATATTCTACTTCTATAGTAAATCGAAAATATGAATCCTGTTGGATTTCAAATTTCTGAATTACCAATTAAACCCACTAAAATAACATTGAGAAAATTCTCCCCATGAATCTCTTGTATGACCACCACCCAATTCAATAGGTTAAACTATATATATTCCCATTGCTCACTCATAAGTGATGTGTGGACAAGTAGAATAGGACCCATTATTAATGGATAGATAGTAAAATATTCCAAATAATCAGAATAATAGAAAATATTGGGGATCAGTAGTAGGAAACAACCAAATATTCCATATCACATAATATTTGCTTTGATGTGATACCCAGTAAATGAATGTAGACTATTCTATGAACCATAATGTTATACTAGAAAAGAGACAAAAAACTAATGTGAGTTAATGAATTTAAAAACAAGTGATTTTAAAATAATAAATTCATCTTCAGCAGACTAAATTATGTTCAAAAATACAGATTTTCTGACATGAAATAATTATTTTTTTTGAAAGAATGTATTCCACACCAAATCACATTTTACCAAAAAAATTAAATTTTTAATAATATAATTTAACATGATAGTTATCACCATATTGTTGTAATGTCGATATTGAATTGGAATAAATAACATATTCAAATATATATTTTATTTTTTCTATTAATTATATAATGATTTTTATTAAAATTTTAATGATTTGAATTAAAAATATATTTTTTTGATTTTTTTTCAAAAATGTCATTTGATCATTCTTAGTGCACATTATTTAATATTAAATGTTACCAATTTTTGAAAACTAATTTGCAAAAAAACCTCATTTTTAAATTGGAAGAAAAAAATTATCATTGGTTGAAATATCTTAATTTTTTAAAATTATTCATTTATTGATGAATAATGAAAGATACATGATTTTAATCGAAAACTTGTTGTATATTTAAATAACGTACAATGAGAAATTATAATTATAATTAGTTATAAACATTTAATAAATTTATTAGGAATATATTAATCCAATATGGGTCATTTTAATAGTTTCAAGATCAAATATTTATATAAGAACATTGGGGAAATATGAACTTTTACACTTTAAAACCATGATTTCTCATAATGGTCAATGGAATAATTTTAAATTATTTTTTTAAATATCGATAAAATTAATTTTTATAAATTGATTCAACATTTTTAATCAAAATAATTTATTTTATCTATCTAGGAAAAAATATTTTTTTCCCATAATGACATGTCAAAATATATTATACTAATTATAATGTTTAAGAGAAATATTTGTTTTCATAGTCATTTAATGCTGAAAATGAGGTGTAAATGACATAATAATTTTCCCAACACCAATATTATGGCCATATATATATATATCACCTTATGATCTATTCTTAATTTTTTGGTTATTGTATCGTTAATGTGACCAATATAATAACTTATGTCAGGAAAAGACTGATGAATGAAACATCCTTGATTTACATATCATGAATGCATTTGGATATGGAAAAATTAAAATATTTCTCTTATTTATATTAATTTTAATGATAAATTATTTTTTATCATCATAATAAATTGTCAATAATTTTTTGATATTAATTAATAAAAGAAAAACTTTCTTCAAATGATAACATACTAATTATTTAGTTGTAAGATATCTAAAATAATAATACAAAATATATTAAATGTTAATTAAATCCAATGAATTGATGTCTGATTATAATTTTTTAGATGAATATATCATATTAAACATGTGTTAAAATAATATAGTCAACATCCATCATATTCATTGTGTTTTTATGATTAAATTATATATGTAATCTCAAAATTGACATTAATATCATTTGATAATAAATGATAATGTATTATATGATTTAAAATCAATAAAAATCATATTCACAAAAAGTGATTTTTATATGTGTCTAAATTTAAAAAGTTTTACATTAATTGACCAATTGATATTTTATAATGAAATCATTGACCACTAATATGAAAAAAATATATTTTGCATGGTTAGGGTTAATATAGTGTTTTTTAATTACATGAACCTATATAAAAATTAGTTTCCAACATAAAAGGGGGTTTTAATATTTTAATTTGATGTATAAGAACCTGACCATAAAACATACATAATCTGGAATTAAGTTAATAATTCACATTCAGGATATTTTTAGGTTTATCGTTTTATAGAATTAGGCCATAACTATTTCATTTTATTTAAAAAAATACAAAGAAGACACTTCTACTCGGGTTCCATTATTTTCACAAAACAAGAAGTCTTAAAAAAGTCATTTATAGTTCTATATTTAAGACACCATGACTTCTCCTTAATACCATCATTGACAGTAATCTTCTTTAGGTCATGTGAAAAACATTTCAAAACTTGGGATGAGCATGAAAAGCTTGGTAAGGAATCACAATGAAAGAAAACTATTAGTTTCTCAAAACAACAAGTAAACCAGGAATACTTTATCATAAGTAATACTTTTCCCCTTTATGAAGTAGTAAATACCCATCACTGAATAAAAGATCATTACATAACCTTTTGTAACCAAAATATTACCATAAAACCCATATAAAGAACACATAACATATAAAGGTAACATGGGACATAAACATACTTAAATGGAATAACCCTACTGTCGACTTCCACACATATCAATAAATGGAATAGCCATACGACCGACTTCTATTCCCAACACATTGGAGGTTATAAAGTAACCACATGTCTTAGATTTCAGTGCACCAACCATCATATGGTTTATCACATAACTACCCATAAAATGTCTAAGGACCATCATAGCACAAAAAATATTGCAAATATTAACAATCCACTAATAACATTTTATTTGACGTCACAATAAGTAGTTTAAAGATATAGAAATAATCAAACCATTTTGATAAACCATTTATAATAGAATTTTTTAATCAAAGTGTCCCCTAAAAACATTGAAGATTTTATTGGAATTATAATTTTAAAGAATTATTTTCCATGTAATTAAATACTGAAAACCATTTTTAATACATGGACAATAAATATAATGATTTAGAATAATAAATCTTTAAAACATTTAAAATCAAATATTAGTTAAATAGTTTTTAATAAAATGAGAGACTCTTGAATAAAAATAATTAAGTAATAACATTTAATAAGAACTTTATAATATCATTAGAATAAATGGAATCATTATACAATATGACAAAAAATATTATATACATGATATAAGAGTGAATTGGTGCATAAAAACAATGAAGTCTCAATAGAAATGTAAATCGAGATTAAATCCCTTATAAAGACGGTATCATTATATTAAGGACAAATCTATCACGTAATTATGTGTGAAAAATATAAATACAACCAATATATGTGGATATTAAGTGTAGAACAATCATATTTCATTCACAAATATTCATATCATGACATATTCAATAAGTACGAGATTAACACAAGGAATTGATATTGGGTTAAGAAGTTCCCATGCAAAAATTCGACAGCCTAACGATGTCACTTTAAAATTCAGAAAATGAGTTTATGAGATAAAAATGGTATCTCATCACTTGGAAATAAAATTTACATCAATAAGGATATATAAGAACATATACAAACCTAATATTCTATAAAATAAAAGACATAACAAAAAGATGTCATTTAAAAAGAGGATGGTGAAAGGTTCCCTTACCGATTGGTATCATTCGAATCATACAACCCATGAAATAAGGATCATTAAATGAAGATTTAAATACCCACAAATTGATTTATATTAAAAAATTAATACAATCTTGGGCAGTACATACAACACACAAAAGGAAATAGTGGCAAATATATCATGAATCCCACGGGAATAAAAGTCAGATGAGATCCCCTAACTACGTTGTAATCAATCGAACCCTATGTCCAAAAGTTAGTAACAACCAAAATAATCACAGAATAACATGAATATAAATTTAATCATTATAATATATATATATCAAATGGAATTACACAATATTCCACATGCAATGAATAAGTGGCGAATAATGGAAATTTTACGGAATTAAATGTGAGATAAGAAATCCACTTACCTCGTGTCCTACTTGACTCGTATGTTCCATGTTCTTCCAGAATAATAAACCTAAGATAATATCTACATAATTAAGATAGTTTTTAAAGTATATTATTAATTTCATATCACTTATTTTATTTCTATTAAAACTAGTTAATTATTTTAGTTTATATTGGATATTTTATCGATGTTTGGAACTTGAGTCAATAATGAACATTTTATAATTACAATTTGTCCATGTGGTCAAAATTCCATTATCTACATAATTATATACATGTTTTATAAATCATATATATCATATATATCCAATGTATATGTATTTATAATATTCCTTATCCATTGGAGTTATGAAATGAAAGACACCGTTCATGGAGATTATAAGCCATACGTACGCATGAACGCTACTTTCATTTCTATTTTATATTTAAAGGAATGAAAACATAATGATACGCTTGTATTTTATAATTCCATTATAATATCATATGATATTTTATGTTTCATAATTTCATTAACTTAATCCTTTATATGTTCCATGTATGTAATGAACGAATAATATCACCTTGAGGAGGCGGTAGTCCGCACATCCTCAAATGAAATTATTGCATTTAACAATAATGGAAACCGGAAAATTAGTCTATTAATGTTTAATATAGAAGAATAAAGAAAAAAATATACATAATATAAATCAAATATAAATATAGATCCATCTTAATGGCCACTATGTTAGGGGTAGGAGATAATCGAACAATCATCGTTTCGTGAGGCGTTGGTTTGCCATCCATAGATACAATATGTTCTTCACCCATTAGATGATGGTGTGTGTATGTGTAGTTAGAATAATTCTTATAAAAGAATCCTATTATATTTATAATACTAGTTTTGTTATAAAATAAACGAATAAAAAGAGTTTAGGTGGTGGAGAAGTAAAATAAAAAAAATCAACACAAAAGAATTTTAGAAAAACGGTTACCTTTAATTTGGGTAACTTCCTTTGGATTGAACCAAAATGACATCATGAAGTGCCTTCGGCCTAAGGTAAGGCCTTTAAAAGGAATAGGGGTATCTCAAGAGATTATTTGGGTATGGGTTGGAAGATCCAAGGGGCTTGAGAGGTGTGAGGAATTGGATAGAAATAGTCCCCTTTTACAAGGGGGGAGAGGGGCTCTTTATAAAAGTGTGGAAATATTATTTTATTAAATAATGGTATTTAGTTTCTAAAGGTCCAAAAATCATTTTAGTAGAATATAGGATTAATCATGGTCTAAATAAAATCATCCAATAATAATTGGATAGGTTATGGATGTAATTTTAAATTTATAATCGTATTTATTTAAATGATTTATTGATGAGATAAACACTGCATCATTATTGTGTCATAATAATTTATTTTATTAGATGTCTAAAAATTATTAAAAAAACATGATTTAGGAAATATATATATATATATCCAATGAATATTTATATTCAAAAATATAACTTATATAACCCCTTTTAAAAATTATTTTACTCAATGATTTTTAATAATGTCATTTGGCCTTTATATTAAATTAATCAATATAAAGAGTCATTATCATTCATAAGTGGCTCCATCAGGTCCCAAAATCGACCCAAGGATGCCCATGGTCTGGAATTAATCATAAAATAATGTTAGGATAAGTTCTAATTTTTTTTGAATAATTATAATATCTTTTTTACCTTGAATTACCCTATTTACGTTTAACTATGGTAAATAAAAGATAAATGTTACAATTCACCAAAAAAAAAATTCATTTTATTGAACATTAGTTTACTTATTAATAACAACCATGTATATTGGATTTTTGAAATTCAATTCACATAAGTGGTAAAATTTCATTTAAATGAAAAAGGAAAGTTTTTTAAACTACTACTATGTGGTTTCACTATTCATCAATAATGGAAGTTTTTTTAGAAAAATAGAAACAATTCAGACTATAATTTATTTGATATTCATAATTCAAAAATGATGTATATTTTTTCAAATTCAAAACATAAAAGTGGCATAAAATATTTTAAAATAAATTCTCATTGTTAAAAAAAATAGTGTATTTTTTAGAAACAAAAACTATCAAAAGATTGACACTTGTTTCTATCCAATTTCAAAGTGAAATTAATTCCAATAACCAAAATTGGATTAATTGGTCAAAATATATTCTAATTACGCTTTAAAACCAATAAAATATATAATCTATACATATAGATAATTTATATTAAAACACCATTTTGAAATAAAATACAATATTTTTTCACTATTAATTAAAAAATGAACCTTATTGGAAAAATTCCAAAAATTTACACAAAGTAAATTTTGATGTCTCCACTATAAAAAAGGATTTTATATGGTCAAATATAATGTATTAATGTGACCAAAACTATATTTAAATATGTTTCTCCATTAAAAGGTGGTAAATCGACTATTTAATGAAAATTATGCTTAAAATTATATTCATTCACATTTTAAGCCTCTAACTTTTATTGGATAATTGTAAATTCATTTAAACAAAATCTTTTAATCATATTTTAGTTAGTTTTTTTCATTCCCACCAATACAACAGATAAGAGTTTAATTCCATTTAAAATAATAATATTATATTATTATTGTGCAACGTAAGATTTCATAGAAACCCATTGTTGCGTATTAGGTACGCTATCGAACAAAGAAACCCTTTTAAAGTAAAATTAATATTTAATTCACAAATATTAATAAGTATGAAGATATCTTATTCTTCCTTTAACTAGTATTTTGCATCCTTCCACCCTTTTAGAAATTGCGTCCTCACAATTTTAAAATTGGTCTTGGAAACATCATTGAACATCCCACATCAAAAAAATTGTAAGTAAAACTATCACTTTAAAAGAAAGAAAGTTATATAACATGGTTACCTTACACAATAGATACTATGATTCCAAGAAAACATGGATATAGAAGAGAAAATAAGTCTCATAGATTAATAGCAAGTGACAGGGAACTTTATCACAGAAATATAACCACCACAATACCATAAATTTTTGGTATGGTTAAAGTCAGATGATAAAAGAGAGATTATATATTTTTTCAAGATCCTTTTTATATAGTTGATAAATTTTATTAATAACATGACTAATATCACAAGGAAATATACATGTCATGTAGAGTGACATAATTTAATAAAAATCTACCACACCCTTATCTTTTATACAAACGATAAGTATTCAAGATGACTTGATCTCACCTGAAGTGTTAGAATAAACATTTAGAGTATCACATAATATAAAAAAGATGAACTTTATATTTCCACTATCTTTATACATCAACCAATACAAAAAATGGTTAGTAGAAGATCAGATAATTCCCAAAAGGATAATCTTTTTCAAAAATAAAAAATCTTATGAATCTCCAAAGTTTGTCAAACAATACGCAAAGACCAACAAAGACCATTCAATAAACAATTTTCCTTGAAATTATACAAAATAATCATAACAAAAAATGAAACCCAAAACTCAGAAAGATTTAAATTACATAATCATCCAGAGTAAATCATAATATTTATCTCCAATAACATCGACTACTCATAAAGTCTCACACTGAATTGTAATTAACCTAATAACATATTATCTATGATAGGTTAATTATTTCCATAAATAACCCAAATAACCTCTTGTCCACAATGATAACTAATATTCTTCCAAAATAATATTTCAATCATTACTCAACAAATTAAATCCCAAGGTATTCTATTTTCCTTAATCATATAGTGTTCCCAAAAGAGAGAATGTCTTCTAAAATAGCCTTTATCACATAATCACCAAATCATTTTCTTATACTATAAAAGCCCATTTTATAAAACATATAATCCAAATAAACCTATTATTTTTCAATAAAATAATTTATGTAATAAGAATTAGTCATACTAACCAGGTACTTCACGTCGTCCAGTGGTAGGTGATAAATACCAATCGAAAATGGTTTGTGGGTTCGAGTCCCATAGCTTTTTCTGACTTGACAGGTTGTCACACGGTATGTGTGTTGCCCTTTTTCAAAAACTATGCAATTTCATAAAATTCCATAAAAAAGATAAAAATTACTCAAAAATTATGATAACATAATTTATCTTCAAAGGTTATCTAATACCTTTCATTTTGCACCCCAAAATGTAATAACCATTTATCACTTCTAAAATAACTATCACTCCTCCTATTATGTTAACCATTTGGGATATGTAATTTATGATTTAATTACACCCTAACCTCTAATGTTATAAAAAACCAACCTATTATATCAATTGTAAGGACCCGACCTTAAAACATACATAATCGTGAATTATGTTAATAATTTACATTGATGATATTTTTAGGTTCAGAGTTTTAGAGAATTAGGCCATAACTATTACATTTAATTAAAAAAAACAATGTAGACAGTTCTTATCAGATTCTATTTTTTTCACAAAACAAGAACTCTTAAAAAATGTCCAGCCTAGTTCCATATTTAAGACATCATGGCTTTTCCTTTATCCCATCCTTGACCCGAATCATTTTTATGTTCTGTGAAAAACATTTCAAAACATTGGATGAGAATAAAAATAACATTAAGGGATACACAAAGAAGGAAAACAGTTATTTTTTCAAAACAACAAGTAAACCTTGAATACTTTATCATAAGTAATACTTTTCTCTATTATGAAGTAGTAAATACCCTTCATTGAATTAAAGATCATTACTTAACGTTCTGTAACCAAAATATTACCATAAAACCCATATAAAGAAGACATAACATATAATTGTTACTTGGGATATTAACATAAATAAATGGAATAACCATACGGTCGACTTCCACACATATCACTAAATGAAATAGCCATATGGCTGACTTCCATACCCAATGTATTGGAGGTTATAACGTAACCACCCTTCCTAATTTTCATGACACCACCCATTATATGTTTTATCATGTAACCAACCTAAAAATGTCCATATACCATCATATCACATAAAATATTTCAAATATAAACATTTCACTAATAAAATTTCATTTGAAATCACAATAAGTAATTTCAAGATATTCAAATAATCAACCCATTTTCATAAACCATTTAAAAAGATATTTTTGAATTAAAGTGTCTCATACCACATTGAAGATTTTAATGGAATTATAATTTCAAAACATTATTGTACATATAAATAAATACTCAATACAGTTTTTAAAACAAGGACATTAAAGATAAATATTTAGAATAATAAATCATTAAAACATTTAAAATGATATTTTAGTTAAAGAGTTTTTATGAAAATGAGAGACTTTGAATACAAATAATTGAGGAATAACATTTAATCAGAACTTTATAATATCATGAGTATAAAGGGATTCAGGATATATTATGAATAATGAAATTATATGCACCATATAATAGTGAATTGGTCCATAACAACAATGAAGTCTCAATGGAAATGTAAATCGAGAAGAAATCCCTTATAAAGACCGTATCATTAAATTAATGATAAATCAATCACATAATTATGTGTGAAAAATATAAATACACCCAATATAAGTTAATATTATGTGTAATCCAATCATAGGTAATTCACATATATTCATAGGATTAAATATTCATGAAGTTCAAGTTTAACCCAAGGAATTGAAATTGGTTTAAGAAGTTCCCTTACAAAAATTTGACAGCCTAACGGCGTCTCTTTAAAATTTATAAAATTGTTTGATGAGATAAAAAGGGTATCTCATCACTTAGACATAATATTTACATCAATAAATATATAGAAGAACATATCCCAACATAATAATTTGTAAATTAAAAGGCAAAACAAAAAATAAGTCATTAAAAAAGAGGAGGGTGAAAGGTTCCCTTATCGATTTGGTATCTTTCGAAACATACAACCCATGAAAGAAGGATCATAAAATAAATATTTAAATACACATAAATTGAATTATATTACACAGTGAATACAATCTTGGGCAGTACATACCGAACCCAAAAGGAAATAGTGGAAAATATAGCATGAATCTCATGGGAATAAATGTGAGATTAAATCCCCTTACCACGTTGTAATCAATAGATTCATGTGACCAAAAGTTATTAACCACCAAATGATTCACAGAATACCATAAATATAAATATAATAATGATAATATATATCAAATTTCAGTACACAATATGCAACATGCAATGAATAAGTGGTGAATAATGGAAATTTCACAGAATTAAATGTTAGATAAGAAATCCCCTTATCTCTTGTCCTACTTGACATGTATGTTCCATGTTTGTCTTGAATAATAAACATAATTTAATCTAAAAATCATTAAGAAATTTTTTAATGTATATAATTAATTTTATATCACTTTTTATCTTTTTATAACAACTAATTAATTATATGAGTTCATATTGGATATTTTATCGATGTTTTGAACATTAGTCAAAAATGAACTTGTTATAATTACAAATTGTCCATGTGGTCAAAATTACATTATCTCCATAATGATATAAATGTTTTATATCTCATATATAATATATATATCCAGTGTATTTGTTTTTATAATATTCCATATCATTTGAAGTAAATAATTGAAACACACCGTTCATGGAGATGGTAGGCCGTACGTACGAATGAATTCTACATTCATTTCAGTTTTATATTTTATGGAATGAAAAAATAATGATACATTGGTATATTATAATTCATTATAATATCATACGATATTTTATGTTACAATATTTCATTATCTTCATCCTTTATACGTTCCATGTATTTCATGAACGAATCATATCACCTTGAGGGGGCGGTAGTCCGCACTTACTCAAATGAAATTATCACGTGTTAACCATATTGGAAACCATAAAAGTATGTTATAAATGAATAATAAAGAAGAATAAATAAAACAGAAACATAATATAAATCAAATATAAATACAGTTTCATCTTAATGGACACGATGTTAGGCGGTAGGAGATAATTGAAAACTCATCGTTTCTTGAGGCATTAGTTTGCTATCCCCAGAAACAGTATGTTCTTCACCCATTAGATGGAGGTGTGTGTAATTTTAGTTCAAATACATATTATAAAAACATACTAGTATATTAATGTTACTGGTTTTGTTATAAAAATATTGTAATAAGAAGTGTTTCGGGGGTTGGAGAAGTACAATAAATCAAAATAAAACCAAAGAATTTAAGAGAAACTGTTACCTTTAATTTGGGTAACTCCCTTTGGATTCAACAAAAATGATTTCTTCAAGTGCCTTATGATGAAGGTAAAGATTCAATGAGGAATAGGGTGATCTCGAGAGATTATTTGGGCATGGGTTAGATGAGTAAAGGGTCTTGAGAGGTGTGAATAATTGGTTAGAACTGGTTTCCATTTATAAGGGGGAGGAAGGGCTCTTAAGGAAAGTGTGAAAATATTATTTTATTATATAATGATATTCGGTTACTAAAGTTCCAAAAATCATTAGAGTCAAAGATAATATGTCTCATGGTCTAAATAAAATCATCCAACAAGAATTGGATTGTTTTTTATGTTATTTTAATATTTTAGATCTTATTTATTTAAAATATTTATTAATGAGGTAAACACTGCATCATTGTTGTGTCATAAATAATTTAATTCATTCGTTATGAAAAAATTATAAAAAAAATATCATGAGGTAATAAATATTTCTAGAATACCAATTAATATTTATAGTCAAAAATGTAATTTATATATCCCCTTGTAAAAACAATTTTACTCAATGATTTTTGTTTATGTCACTTTAGCATTTACTTTTAATTAATTAATCTAAAGTGTCATTATCACTCATAAGTGGCTCCATGGGGTCCCAAAATCGACCCAAAGATTCCCATGGTCTGAAATTACTCTTCAAATAAGGTTAGGACAAGTGTTATGGTAATTTTGAATAATTAGAATATCATTTTTACTATGAATTACCCTATTTACCTTTAACTATGGTAAATAAAAGTCAAAAGTTTCTATTCAGCAAAAAATATTTTCATCTAATTGAACCTAATACTACTTACTAATTACAACCATGTATGCCGGATTTTTGAAATTGAATTCTCAGAGTTGGTAAAATTTCCTTTAAATGAAAAAAGTCAAATTTTTTAACTACTACCAAGTGGTTTCACTATTCATCTAAAATTGAAAAAATATCATGAAAATAACAAATAATCAGGCTAAGATTTATATGATATTCCGAATTCCGAAATGATGCCTATTTTTAAAAATTAAAAACATATAAGTGGCATTAATTAATTTAAAATTAATTTCCGTTGTTAAAACAAATGGCCTATTTTTAAGAAACAACAACTATCAAAAGATAGACACTTGTTTATGTCTAATTTCATAGTGAAATTAAATATAATGACCAACATTGGATTAAATGGTAATGATATATTCAAATTAAACATTAAAACAAATTATTAAGATAATCTATCCATATAAATAAATTAAATTGAAACATAGTTTTGAATTAAAATACAATATTCTTTCACTATTCATTATAAAAATGAACTGTATCGGAAAAAATAATAAAATTTACACAATGTAAATTTCGATGTCCTAATTATAAAAAATAATTTTATTTGGTTAAATGGAATGTATTAAACTGAAAAAAACTATATTTAAATAGGTTTCTCCAATAAAAGGTGGTAAATCAGCCATTTAATGTAAATTATGCTTCAAATTATAATTATTAACATTTTAAGCCTCTAAATTTTATTGGTTAAATGTATATAGATTTAACAAACAAGTATAATAATATTGTATTTAGTTTTGTTTATTCTCACCAATACAATGTATTAGAGTTAACTTCCATTTAAAATAATAATATTATATTATTATTGTGCAATGTAAGATTTCAATGAAACCAATTGTTGCGTATCGGGTACGCTATCGAACATAGCAAACCTTTTAAATTAAAATTGATATTTAATTAAAAAATATTAACAATTATGAAAATATATTATTCTTAATTAACCTGGGATGTTACAAGATGGCAGATATAAAATTATTGTTTCCAAATTTCATAATAATAATATCTTTAATGTTGTCCTTAATTATAAATTACCTTGTTTTCAAAACTATTTTCCACAATAAAAAAACATTAAATAATTGAGTCAACATAAAGGATAATGAACCCAATGATGCAAATGTATATATTATTAATTTTTTAATTGTGTATCGACCATAAATTCCATAAATTAAAAAAATTATATTTTTATTCACATGAAGTATGAGAGACCACCCAATATAGAATACCATTGAATATGCAATTAAATCCCACTCATCTCCAATTAAAATGTGTAATCACTCTCCTAAAATCTCTAAACCACAAAATACAATTTATTCAAACTAACCAATCTCAAATAAATCTGAAAAATACAACTCATCATCATAGATTCCTTATATTAGGATGCATTTCATCCTAGGAATAGTTCATTGAAAACCAATAGAAGATACCTTGAGATTGGGTAATTTTCATGAATAATAATATTTATTTAATTTCATTCTACATGTCTTCGGATTATTTTTGTACAATGAAAAAATAACAAACATTGTGTCCTCAATATACAGAAATTTTTTTGATTTAGGGTATTACCTAAACCCACACAAACATCCATCAAATAGGTTACAAAATCATCATTCGAGTACATGATAGTCTACCACCACTTGAAACGATGCCATTTATTTTTCCATTATCACATATCATGTTAGATAATATTTGGAAACTAATAGTTATATATCATATTTATAATATCATTATACATATTGAGTAAATATATATCATATAACATTTTTAAATTCGAATATGCAAGGGATACGATATATTTTTCATGTGTACGATATATTACCTATTTGATAAGTATTACCAATCATTTTCACTAACGTATTTCATGGAATATAATAACATTAAATATAATTAAAATATGTGATATTCATTAAACAAGTATATATTAATGACATATTTATCATTCTAAATTTACAATTTGACATTTTTTCCTTTGTTTTCACTAAATAAAATATCGATAACATCGTTCTTGGAAATGTGGACCACTGCCTCCTACAACCTATGTCATTATTATTTATGAACACATCACATGAAATATATATTTATATTTATATTAATTAATTATTTTTGTATTTTTTATATAAATTACATTATTCTATGATATATTCCTCCTCTAATCTATCTGTAAAGATCATTCATCAATGGAAACATTGCCCAGTTTTATAAATGCCCTGTCATATACATGATCTTAATATTTTTACATTTTTACAAATTATATTAAATGATTGGTTTGAATAGTATAATAGATATATAAATGTGATAATTATTTCATTATTATTATTCTAGTTATTTTTAACAATGAAATATTGGTCGCTGTCTTTTTACCCAATTTTTTTTGTGACACGTAAGATGGATATGTTTTAAACATCTAACATAAACATAATTGACGAGGTAATGGTATAAATATTATTAATATGTATAATATAAGTAATAATTAAAATTAATAATATTCATAATAAGTTATATAATTAAAATATTTTTATTTATTAGCATTTTAATTTCAGACATGATGTATCAAACTCTAGGAGACGGACTACGTCCCAATTTTCATTAAATGAGTTATTTTGGGATTTTATCCACGTATATTATATTATAACGTGTATATTTATCCTGTCTAGAAATTTATATCATTAATTTATCTATTATCATGATATTTAATGTCTTGTTTATGGTTTTTATTTAATTTTTTTATGATTCAAGGGTTTATAAAGTCATTATAGTCTTAAAAAACATTTTTCAAGGTTATACTTCAAACTATTTTCATCAAAGACCATGTATATTAAAATAATTATAATTTTTTTATATGTAATTTATATATTTATAATCAAAATTTTATTTTTATTTTCAAAATATTTCTAAGATTTTTAAAAGGAATCATTTTACGTGTTTCACTTAGAAATTTGTAACAAATAATAAAAGGTATATTATTTGATTTATATACATTGAAACAATGAAAATTCTTCTATCATGATTTTTTTGGATTTATAGGTTCCTTTGAATGGTTTTATGTTTTCATCAATCAAAAATATGTTTTTTATTTAATTTTATATCTCGGTATAGAAAATTTTGTTTCCAAAAAAATATCATTTTTAAACAAACTTTTATTTTATATGAGTTTAAATATTTATTTCAAATGATATTAGGAAGAAACTTGTTTATTAATGATATGGAATTTTACCATTAAATGATACGGGTGATCCCAATATTTCTTATAGAAATTTTTGGTCCCCAATATACCTCCTGGGGGTTCCCTATATAGATTATACTAAAGGGTGAATCCAATTATTTATCATTAGAATGTTGTGATCCTGACATAGCTTATACAAAGGGTTAATTGACATTATAGACCACATGTGAGATTTATGTAGCTTATATCAATATTGATATCTATGATAGATCTCCAATTAAATTGGTTATTGTTATATTGGTTGTCAATCTTATGGTTATCCCCAATATAATATACTTTGAATGGGATTTATTATTATGATACTTTATATAACTGCCAATGTATTTTCATTTCTTGCTTTGAATATTAAAGGATTTATTTGATAAAAACAACTGTGTTTTTTAATGTGTAATTAATTTATTTCTTCACAAAAATGTAATTAATTTATATGTAAACAACTAATTGGATTTATTTTTTTAAATAAACCTATATTCTCTTATATTTTTTATCTAGGACTGAGATTATGTGATCTTCCCATGTCTTCAAAGTGATTTTTATAGGGTCTAATGGTTGGTAAGAAAATGTAACATGATAGGTTTATAGAAGTGGATATTCTCCCTCAAAATGAGTCATTACTTATTTTTAATGTATTATAGTATTAGAAAATGGATAATAATAGGAAGAATACACATTAAATTTTATGGGATTATAATGTATGAGTTATAGCCTAATTATAAAAAATTATATAAATGAAAAGATCCTAAAATGTAAGAGAATAATTTCTTCCCATAAAACTAAATATTCTATATTTTTTAATGCCATGTCCTTATAGTTGGTATCCATGGTTGGTTTATAAAAGATTACATGTTAGAATAGTCGTAATACCATGCCCATAGAACAATTTTATTTATGTAAATATCTAAATGACATTTAATTTTATGATTTCCATGTTTTTATGTCTAAGATATTACATTTAATAAATTTTTTACATAGAGGAAATTGGAAATATATAGTCGAAAGGATCCAATGGAAAATTGTTCCTCCAAATCAGCATCTAAAAATGGTTGGAATTATAATAAAATGGTGTTTTTAGTGATGATTGATTTGATAGAAGCTATAAATGACGTTGGTATCAATGAAATAGAGGAAACTAATATTCCAAGAAGTGTTTAGTCTATTTTGGATAACAAAATGAGAAAATTACATCACTATTCAATGGATCTTATAAACTAGTGGCAGCTAAAGGATTGATCAATTACTTAGAGAATATATTTGATTTCATTGGATGTTCAGAACATATAATGGTTACTATTTCCATATATCATTTTGAAGTTGATGTTTTCGATGGTTGTATTTGGTTAATAATACCAGAGTTTAATAATATCTTAGTTCTTTCGATATGGATGCATGTTAAATACTTTCTAGGAGAAATATATTTATAAGGTTGTTCAGGTTTAAGTGGATAAAAATTTCCTTGAATTGTTGCCAACATACAATGATTCTTCAGTGATATATTAAGGAAACATTATAGGATTGTCTAGGATTGTTCAATTATTTATTCAACATTATTATTATTAGATTGTTATATTTTACGTAGGATTAGAACTAATCTTATTAAGAGCATTTGACACATGATAATTTAAATGTTTTGATAGTGTCATTTATTATTCATATAATGTTGATATTGAGTTTTATAAATTTTTTGTGACATGAGATGACAAGAGAATGAAATGGTTCAGTGGTAGGAAATAAAGAAGAAAACCACTATTAATTTTATAGGTAATTCATACACTTTTTCCAATTATGGTAAAATAAATTTTGGGGAATGTATTTTACGATTAGGAACGTATGATGGGTGTTGTATGTTTGATTACAATG